>CM072773.1:93747500-98747500 GCA_036936925.1 Cenchrus fungigraminus | reverse complement strand
AAACTAGGTTAGGTACACAAACGTATTCGTGTTTCCCTATGTCTGTTCAACTGGATCAAAGGGTCGTGTTCGCGAAGAACACGAGCCTCTAACTTATGAACAAACACCGAAAACATGTGAAAGTCACCCGTTAAGTGGATCGAAATGCCTTGTTCATCAAGAACAGGAGCCTCTAAATGATGAACAGGTGAAGAACACATGAACAAATCACCCATGTATACAAATATGACTTTATATGAAATAGCTGAAAAACTGAAGTAGATCAAAGTCATACAAATGAATAAAGATACAAGAGAACTCATACGTAGATCCCAAAGTAGACTTGGAACCTAAAGTAGAACTACTCTAGCCTACATCCTAGCCTTGAAACTAAAAGTGAGAGAGGTGTTGCAAGTGTGGATGGTTTCTAAGTGAGCCCCCTCCCCTTCTATTTATAGGCCAAGGCACCGGCGAGGAGTGGAGGCAAACACCCCGGGAATGGCACTTAGGACCAATGGGAAGACACCACGTGGAAGCCCCTGAGTGGAGGCCTCAAGGTCGGTTCGGCCGACCGCCTGTGGCCCCACTCGGGGTGTGTTTTCTCCTGGTGGCTGTCCTGTGGGTCCTAAGGTCGGTCCCCGTGTCCACTTCCTTTTGATGCGGTTGTGGGCCCATGGATCCATGTGATGTCCATGTGTCACGCTCTGATTCGCCGGAGTGTGCTTCACCTGGATTGCTTGCATGGCATGCATGCATGGCACCCTTGTTGGCAGCTTTGCATGCATGGCATCCTTGTTGGCAGTCCTCCTAGGATGAGGTGATGTGGCATGGATCATAGAAGGTGAGTTTGTCACTCTTATCTTGCTTATTTTCCTGCAATCAAATAATCTCTAAGGACAAGTGGAACTACATTATTCTTAACTAAATACGTGTAAGAAATGCCTTATGCTCCTTTATTCATGAGTATATTGATGGCTAAAGTAGGCACTTAACAGCCGTCAACAAGTCCCCCAAGCTAGCCTCTTGCTCGTCCGGAGCAAGAGATTAAGGACTTAGGTTGGTTGATCAGGAGTTGCTACGATGTTGTATTCCTAATGTATAACAAGATACAACTAGGTACTCTTATCAAGGATTGAAGAAGTTGGCATTGATCTTACCTTACACTCGATTGATATGGGGCGTGTAGCTTCACCTACCTTGGGCGGTTGAAAGATAGAATGGTTGTATAAAGATTACCAATCACATGTACCTTGATCAGTTATCAATCCGGAGGTTTTGCAGATTTTTCAAAAAGAAATCAAAAGTTCCTCAAATGATACTCTCGGATCGCTCAATGTGCATGATTCCTTACCAAGGCATTGTTTTGCCTTCTTTCACCACCTACTTCTAATAAGCTGATATGTGGAGCTGTAGGTAGGGAAAACATGTGGCATACCTGTTTCTCATGTATTGTCGAGTCGAAAACCGGATCCTTAGGAGAACAAGTCATACAACCTGATCAAGATGTGCAAATATGTGTGTATGGTGGATGGATGATGAACTCCTTTTTGCATGATTTTGCTCTCCTCCTTTTTGAAATTTTTGAGACTTGGGCTATGTCTCTTTATTCTATCTTTCCTTTTTCTTTCTTTTATGCATGCCCTTGAGCTGTTCTTCTTCTTTTTTACATAGCCCATAGTCCTTGCTGAATATTTTTGGAGGGAGAGTAATCATGGAACAATACGCGGAGCTTTATTTTGTGGAATGGACCAGTGGGCCAGGTGCACAGTGAGGATGAGAGAGAGTGACTCCGCGTCGCCCGCCCCACGGCCGGCGGCGAACCCCACCACGGCCCCACGCCAACCAAGGTTCCCCGGAGGTGCGGTTCGAGCTGTTGCGGAGGAGGTGAGCGGGAGGGAGGATGGCCATGTTGCTGCGGCGAGGGCTGCCCTTGCTGCTGAAGGAGGGACGACGAGTCAAGCTAATGCGGAGGAGGAGGGTGGCCCAGTGCCGCTGCTGAGGAAGGACGGCCATGCCGCTGTGAGGAGGTCGGCATCCGCTGAGAGAGACAAGGCAGGAAAGGATTCCCGGGCCCGTGACCCGGGTCCGTCCAGCTGGTACGAGAAGCCTTCGTACAGAGATGTGGTGGTGCGGCCGCGAAGCTTTAAGCCAAGATTCCCTCCGGCGACGTCGAATCAAGCTGAGTCGCCATGGCTCAATGAGGACAGCTGGAAGCAACAAGGCAAGCGGGGCCGCAAGGAGCGGGAGCGACAAGGAGATAAGGTGCACGGAGGCGCTACAGGTACCCGGAGTAAATTTGAGAGCAGCGGTGGTGGCCATTTACTCGCCCTGCTTAAAGCCAAGGCGGGTTCTCGTCGCTGCTTCAACTGCCTTGCCGCGGACCACCGCATCTTGCAGTGCCGGGACCCCCCAAAGTGTCTCGTGTGCGCCAAATCGGGGCACAAAGCTCGCATCTGCCCCCGGGCGGCGGGGGGAGCTTCTGCGGCGGAGGGCCGTCACCCAGTCGAGCGCCGGCAGGAAGGGACGAAGACGATGGACTACTCCATGGAGTTCTCGCCCGGAGACATCTACTTCCGCCCCAAGATGGTGTTCGCGGCAGCGCCGCGTTCTCAGGAGATCCGGATGCTGGAGCGGGGGCTCGAGCTCCAATCTCTGGTCGCGGTTCAACGCGACGCCGGCGCTCAACTGACTTGCGAGATGGTACTCCGGGATGCTCCACTCCAACTTGGCATTCCGGAGCACGATCTGGAGGTGGAAGGGCTCAGCCGAGCGACATTTCTACTCTGTTTCCCGTCGCTGGCGACCCGGAACATCGCGCTGTCTACCCGGGTCATCCAGGTCGGCAACTGCTGGCTCAACGTCATGCCATGGAGCAGAAGGATTGGGGCCTCGGTGGGGAAGCTCAAGTTCCGCATGCGCGTGTGCCTAGAGGGAGTGCCTCGGCATGCACGTAATGCGGCGGCGGTGGCGCGGCTCTTTGCCAATCCGTTCCTCATCGACGAGGCCGACTGCCCTGTGGAAAAGGAGGATGAACGCTTCTGCTACAACATCTGGGTCTGGACCAACGCCCCCAACGAGCTCGCCGTCGAAGGTACTCTGCAACTTGAGGAGCCTGCTGTGATCCCTGAGGAGTTTCAGTACAGCATGGGTGAGCTGGAGGTGGAGCAGCCGCCTCCTTCGGCTGCCCCGATGGAGACACTCGATTACAAGGTACTTATTCACCTGGATCGCGTTCTCGATTTTTCACCTCCCGCGGCTAGTCCAGAGAGGCACAGCTTCGAGAGTGACACTAGCGGTCTCCCTGCTGATGACCCGCCGGCGCCGGAGTACCCAGTGCGCTACAGCTTCACTTGGCATTTGGGCTACAAGGATGGTGACCGGCCGCAGCGTCGCCCGTCGGTGCATGATCGGCTCGGTGGCAGGGCCGATAGGAGGGATCGTCCGCCTCCACGAGGTGGTGCAGGCGGAGCGGGGTCGTTCAGACAGCAGCCGCCGGCGACTTGGCTGGATGTAAACAGGATGGGCACCGGCAGGTCTAGGAGCGGTGGCTCCGGTTCCTCTGGTGGCGGTGGTGGGCGGCGACGCGTCACCACTGAGCTGCGCCAGGAATGGCGGCTGAAGCAGGCGCCGCCGGTTGAGAAGATCGGTGACCCCTCGCCGGAGCCGGCCGTTGAGACCGGGATGGTCCGTGACTCGGGGGAAGAGCCCCACTTACAGGTGGACCCCATGTTTGAAGAAGCTGCTCAGTTCTCGCGCCCTGAAGGATGCCAGTCCGCAAGGCCAACGAGCTCGGTGGAGCCAACGGTGGCCGCAGCGGATCTGGTGCTGTCTGATCACATGGTTGGGGCTCGAGGGGTTGCAGTCGAGGTGGTGCCAGTGACAGAGCACGCGGGCATGGGCGCTTTGCAGGAGAGTGGACAGGGGGCTGACCTACTACAGGAGTTAGAGGGGCCAGAGCACGCGGGCCTGTCACCTTTGCGGGAGGCTGACCTTTGCGCCGCGCTGCTACAGGAGCAGCGGTCTACAGTGCTGGAGCAGGAGCTAGGTGTCGTGGGGGAGGATCCGGGGCTGGAGGGGCATGCTACGCCCGTTAGCCCGGTTGGTTTCCCAGCGCCAGAGTTGGATGTGCCTATGGCGCCAGAGGTGGGCCGGTTTGGCTCGGATGCCCTGTTGGGCTCCCCGGCTGGTGGGCTAGAACAGGTGTTGGTTTTGGGCCGCTCGGGCTCGAAAGTGCTGCTAGGCTCTCAGGTTAGGGGACCAGATTCGTACCCTGTCTCCCAGGCGGATAAGCCGCAAGGTGATCTGGGCAGCGGCTCCGGTGGGGAGGAGGTCCTGCCGTTTGACCTGAATGTGGGGAACGCCGAAGCAGCTTCCGAAGGTTTCCTGATGGTTGAGGAAGGTTCTCAGGGAGGAAGGCCGATCCTGGAGGATGCTGAGGCCAGGCTGAACAAGGAGGGTAGAGAGCAGGGAGGGCACAGGCCCTCCGGTCGTGGCTTCCCCAAGTTCACAGCTCCACTGCGCATGTCACTTCTTCGCAATCCAACACTCAAGCCCAAGGGGCAGGGGCACAAGAAGCAGTGTACCGCTGATGAAGCTGCAGTGGGAGGTGTTGACCGGAAGAACTTCAAGATGGCTGCCAGGATCCAGTCTGCGGCCCCTGTCGAGGAGCAGGCTATGAAGCTACTGCTCAAGACCACAGGGGTGATCGGCGAGGGAGCCTCGATCTCTGATGAGGCACAGCAGATTTTTGGGGAGCAGTTTCTGAATCCAGTGCAGGATGACTTGGTGGGGGACTTGCGCAAGGCGTTTGGGCTTCCTTTACAGGGGGGAGCGGGCAGCACTGCTGCTCTGGCGAGTGATGCTCAGGAGTAATGGGGTGCGGTTGCAACCGCTGTGTTTGTGCTCGATGTTCGAGCATGTGTATCTGTATCTTTTTAATGTTTCTTCTAGCAGGAGGAGTGGAGCTGTGGTGTTCGGTGTGTGTCTTTGTTGTTGTTTTGGAGGAGTTAGCTGCTGGTGGTGGCCTGTTCTGGTGGGGTGTTTGTGTGGTTTGTTTCCTACTTTGGTGGGGCCTGCTCTTTGCTCGGTTCAGGGACAGGCCCGCTCTGGCTTTCTCTACGAGTGGGTGTTAGTTCTAAAATGACAGAACAACAATGTGTTTTCCTCAACTGGAATGTCAGGGGATTGAACATGTCAGCAAGAAGGAAAGTGGTGTCAGATCTCACAAGAGACACAAGGGCAACAATTGTGGCACTCCAGGAAACAAAGTTAGAGGTGATTACTAGGGAGTTAGTGGCAGAAACTCTTGGCAACAGATTTGTGGACAACTTTGTCTTCCTTCCGGCTGCAGGCACTAGTGGGGGAATTCTCTTTGCAGTGGATGACAGTAACTACAAGGTTGTAAGGTCAGAAGTTGGCATTCATACTGTCACAGCACTAATTTCTTCTTGCACAGAGAACAACTGCTGGTATGTCACTACGGTTTACGGGCCTCAAGACGATCAGGCCAAGTTGAATTTCCTGGGAGAGTTGAGGTGGCTTCAGCACAGTGTATCTGACAAGTGGTTGATCATTGGGGACTTTAATTTGATTTTGCAAGCTAGGGACAAGAGCAATTCCAATCTGAATAGAAGGCTAACGGGGGCTTTCGGGGCGGTGGTCAGAGATCTGAATCTAAAAGAGCTAAACCTGAGGGGCAGGAAGTTTACGTGGTCAAATAATACAACTCAAACTAGGATAGATAGAGCCTTTTGCTCATCGGCATGGGACCTCATGATGCCCAATGCTTTTCTTCAGGCTTTATCTTCCAAGGTGTCAGATCATTGCCCTTTACTAATTGCCAAAAATGGAAATGCCAGATCTTTCAAAGGTTTTCGTTTCGAGGCATTCTGGCCACGTCTGCAGGGGTTTCATAATGTGGTTCAGACAGCTTGGGCTAGAGAGACACAAGTGACAAATCCTTTTTTGAGATTGCATATTAAATTGCAGAGAACAAGTAAGGCCCTTCGACGGTGGGCCAGAAGTTTGATTGGTAACAACAAGGTGCTTCTTTGTGCCGCCTCTAAGCTGATTGCTATCTTAGATGTGGTGCAAGAGTTCAGGCCGCTAAACAACCTGGAGATTGAGCTGAGAAGAGACCTCAAGGTTAGATTCCTTGGAATGACTGCGATTGAGAAATTAAGGGCTAAACAAGCTTCTAGGCTTACACACATTAGGGCTGCTGAAGCTAGCTCCAAGCTGTTTTTTATGCAAGCAAATGGGAGGAGGCGCAAGAATTTCATTCAGTCACTAGATACAGCACAGGGCACCTGCTATACTCATGTTGACAAGGCGGCGGTGTTGTTCCAGCATTTTAGTGATCATTTTGGCTCTCCAGCTCAGAGAGAGTTCTCATTAAATTGGGAGGAATTGCAGCTTACAGCCAGGGACTTGTCACATCTAGAGGAACCATTTCAAGAAGAGGAAGTGTTTGGGGTCATTCAGGAAATTGCAGCCGAAAAGGCCCCGGGGCCGGATGGTTTCATCGGTATCTTCCTTAAACAGAGCTGGCAAGTGATAAAGTTTGATCTAATGAGTGCTTTCAACTATTTCTTCAATCAGCATGAGCAGCGACTCCACGTCCTCAACACAGCCCACCTTGTCCTCATCCCAAAGGGGCCGGATGCCAGGACAGTGTCTGATTTCAGGCCCATCAGCCTTTCCCACTCGATCGGCAAGTTGCTGTCAAAATGCTTAGCAAATCGCCTGGCACCTGAGCTCAATGATTTGGTTTCCAGGGCGCAAAGCGCTTTCATTAAAAAAAGGAGCATACTTGACAACTTCATCTACACTCGAAATTTGATCAGGGACCTACATCGCCGAAAGCAACCGGGCATCTTCCTCAAACTTGATATTGCAAAGGCTTTCGATAGCGTCCGGTGGGACTTTCTTATGGAGGTGTTGACACAGTTCGGTTTTGGTGCTCGCTGGTGCAGCTGGGTGTCTATGTTGCTGTTTTCCTCTTCTACCTCCATCTTGCTAAATGGGGCTAGAGGGCAGTGGTACAGGCATTTCAGGGGTCTTCGACAGGGCGATCCGCTTTCCCCTATGCTGTTTATTTTGGCCATGGAGCCCCTACAGAGAATGTTTGAGCTTGCAGCAGCACAAGGACTTCTGTCTCCACTAAACAGTAGGGCGGCAAAGATCAGGGCCAGTCTATATGCAGATGATGCAGCGATTTTCTTGAAACCGGTCAGGGAGGATGTGGCCTTAGCAGCACACATATTGGAGGCTTTCGGCCATGCTTCGGGGCTGGTCACTAATAGAGATAAATGCGCAGTTTTTCCTATACACTGTGATGGTTTGCATCTAGAAGATATTCTGGTGGATTTTCCCTGTCCAGTGCAGTCCTTCCCGTGCAAATATCTCGGACTGTCACTCCATGTCAGGCAGCTTAGAAGAGTTGATGTGCAGCCACTCCTTGACAAAATGGCTAATAGGCTGCCCTCTTGGAAGGGAAGGTTCTTAAATCGGGCAGGCAGGCTCAAGATCCTCAACTCGGTGCTCTCTTCCATGCCCACTTACTTTCTCTTGGTGGTTGCTCCTAAAAAATGGGCACTGAAGAAGATGGATAAGATCCGCAGGGGCTTCTTCTGGAAGGGATCGGAGGACGCCAATGGTGGACATTGCTTGGTACGGTGGGTTAAGGTGAAGCGGCCAAAAAACCTGGGGGGGCTCGGTGTGCTGGACTTAGAACTTTTCAGCAGGGCTTTGCGTTTACGATGGCTATGGTTTCAGTGGCAGGATCCGAGTAGACCTTGGGCCGGTTCGGAAGTGCCTTGCAATGATGTGGATCGGCAGCTGTTCAGGATTTCCACCAGAGTTACGGTTGGAAACGGGAAGATTGCTAAGTTCTGGGATTCTCCCTGGCTAGATGGCAGGGCACCACGGGACATTGCTCCAAACCTGTTTAAGTTGGCTTGGCGGAAAAACAATTCGGTAGAAGAAGATCTCCGACAACAGAATTGGACCAGGGGGTTGTGGCGCATGAACTCCGTCGATCAGATGACTGAATTTGTGTTGCTCTGGGGACTCGTGCAAGATGTGCAGCTGATCCCGGATCAGACAGATACGATTACTTGGAGGTGGTCTCGGGATGGTCAGTACTCTGCCAAATCAGCGTATGCGGCTCAGTTTAGAGGGTCCTTCTGCCACTTCAACAGCAAAGCAATCTGGCGGGCAAGAGCTGAAGGCAAGCATCGGTTGTTCGCCTGGTTAGTCATCCAGGAGAAGATTCTTACTGCTGATAGGCTACTAGAGCGCGACTGGCCCTGCAATCCAACGTGCGTGCTTTGTGATCAGGCGGTAGAAACAGCTGTGCACATGTGTCTCTCCTGCGTGTTCGCGAGGGAAGTCTGGCATCGGATGTCTGGGTGGACTGCTGGCCTCATACCTGTACCGGCTTTTCCTTTTGATGGTTCTATGCAGGAGTGGTGGGATGGCCTGCTCGTGGGGCGCCCCAAGGAAGAAGCCAGAAAGGTGGCAGCGCTTCTTATTTACACCGTTTGGAACCTTTGGAAAGAGAGAAACCGTCGTGTGTTTGAGGGCGCCGCTGCTTCGCCGGATTCAGTGTTCTTCCTGATCAAGGAAGAGATGCACCTGAGAGATTTGGCCTGCGTGCCAATTGCGCCCCCTAGTTGATCATGTTAGCGCGGCCTTCGAGTAGAGAGTTTTTCTTTGTTTTATGTAATCACAACCTTGTATTCGTCCGCATGCTTCTCCTCCTTATATGACACGGCAGTGCTCCTGCCTTTTATTTCAAAAAAAAATATTTTGTGGAATGGATGGGGGATGGATGAAATGATGGTTGCTAACTTCTAGTGTAGAAGTTTTGCATATGGTGGTGTGTACGTGATCTTGATCATGGGAGTAATGACAAGTTTACTCGCCGAGGGTCACAACAATTCGACAAGACTCAATGAAGAAATTAGGTAGCATATGTGGAGGTTAACAATAGCTAAGATCTACATATGGCCTTGGATAGGAATTTCTTATCATTGAGGAACTTATCATTTTAACATTTTTCAAAAGAAAACTCCGGATATCAAACATCACTTAGTACTAGCTCATAGCAACTCTATTACACCATATCATAGCTCACAACAACTTAGGCAAAGATCATGCTTTTGCTACCCACAAATTTCAAGCTCATGTTTGATCATACTAGCCAACAAACTCAAAACTTAAATAGGGTACTAAGCTGTAAACAAGGCATACAAGAGGAATAAACAGAGCAACTATTCATCATTTCAACCATGGAGAATAAGAGCACTCTTACTGCGCATACGAAAACAAACTAATTTAAGAAAGCAAATAAATATTTTTTTGATCTTTTTAACTTTTCAGATTTTTATGTGTTTTTAGCATATGGGGTTCTGAAAACAATAGAAGATACAAGTTACCTCAGAATGGGGTCCTCCCCCAAGCTAGCTTCAGGCTCACTGCTGTGGAGGGTGGAATCCCCTCCATGCGTAGTAAGCCCTCTGCTCCTCCAGCTGTCGCTGCTGTCTCTGCTCCATGGTGTGAAGTCTCTCGCCAGTCATACGCTGCCAGTCTCGAGTGGACTCAGCCTGCTGGGGCATTGTCTCTTCCATGTCGCTGACACAGATGTTGAGCTCTCTCATCTGCTGAGTGAGGGTGGCCCCATGGGACGACGAACGCAACCCGAACGATGAAGATGTGTCATCTCCATAGGTACTACCGGCGGGCCTAGTCCAATCGCCACTCCCCGCGCTAGCCCAAGCCGAGCTACTCGCACCCTGCTGATACATGGGCTAGTCCCAACCGGGGGTATATCCGGGTGTAACTCCAGCCATGTACCCGGCCGAGGCCCATGCGCCAGACAACGGTGTGGTATGTTGAGGCTGTGGCTGAGGCGATGGCTGTGGTGACGACTATGGCGGCGGATGTTGTGGCGGTTGATGTGCTGTCGCTGCCCTCCTCGATGCACTCCTAGTGACTCTATCACCAGAAACACTAGAACGACGAGGTTCATCACGAGGAACGGTCAGTGGCCCTTGGCCGTACAAACGGAAATCCGGGTTAGGTAACCGAATCTAGTTTGCATGGCCAGGGAAAAAGAAAACCAATGAATCATCCGGGCCCTTCTTAAGAGTATGTCCTTGAATCAAATACGCCTCATCTATCACGGCCCGGGGAGAATCAATGTAGGGAATGTCAGTCCCTTGTGTAATCCCGAGACTCGAAATGATACGTGTGATTAAAGACGTACACTCAATAGAACCCGTCATCTTAAAATTTGTCAACCACAGCCGGATCATAGCTTGCACTGGGGAGATTTTGATCCGTCTGACCGCAGTATATAATATCCTCATCTCGTCCGTGCGCACAGGTCGAACATCATCCCTTGGAAAGAGAGTGACGGCGAGCCACTTGTGCCACAGTCGGAGAGTGGGATGTGTGATATCGTTGCATCGAGGTGCTAACTTGCCACGGACGGGCCGACCAGAAAGTTCTTCCCAAAAACTATCTCGAATAAAATCCTTGCAAGCCAGATCGAGAGAAACAACGCAACGACGATGAATACCAAGGGTGCAACTAGGATCTGGCCATGAGACTCGATACGACGTTCCACAGAAACGAAACATAATACCAGTCGCATCCTCCGGAAGAGTACAAAGAAACTGGATGGTGAGGGGCCTAGAATCGATCTCCCACACCGGAACAAAGTTCTCCCAACCAAGAGCGTGCCAAATGGAATCGAACTCAGAGTCCATACCTGTTTTCTTGAGAAGGGACGAGTCGAACTCCTTGGTGTTGGCGAAGACTCGATCCTTGATGAGAGCGTAGGCTTGTCTCTCCCGGTCGTCCCTCAAGTCGATGAAGGCGGCATCGACGTCGTACACTCCTTCGGCTTGTGGCGTGGGTAGCTCCTCTTCTTCCTCTTCTTCACGGTCGGTTGACATGGGGCTCGGTGTAGCTCCAGAGTGGTGAGACGAGCCCTCTCCGTCTCTCGAACGGCGTGAGCGGGTCACCTTCCGGTACGCACCGGCGATCCAATTCATCTTGCACAACAATGGGACAACACGAGCAACTCAGTGATGGGTTAGTGAAATCGAAATGAAATCCTTACCGAGCTTGCTCCACCAATATTCAATACTCAGCGACAAATTGGAGAGAGTGCTTGACACTTCAACCTTGAGCAAGAAATCCAAGAAAACCAAAGAGCAAGAGCAAAGAGGGAGAGAGGGTGATGGAAATGAGTGAATGGGTGAAGAAACCCCTCAATCCCCCTTCTATTTATAGGCAACCGAGCCAGGCACCGGGGTAAGGGACAAGAGCAACGGCTAGGAGCCGTTGGAGGAGGCCGGGCCCACAGGACCGTTGGCCTGGGTCGGCCGACCCATGGGTTCGGCCGAACCCCTGTCGGGCCCGCCTGTCTCCAGCTTTTTGCAACAGCTCTCTAACAACTATCTGATGTCCTGCCCAGATGTCTAGGTCCAAATTCGCCCAAAATGTTGCTCGAATAATTTTTCAAGGATTTTCCAACTCAAAAATTTATTTTCAGAATTTTTATTTGAAAAGGGAAATTTGGCTAGAGAAATCTAGCATGCAGATGCAAGGTTGGAAAATTCAAATATGCATGTGGAAAATCAAATAAAATTTTGGAAAGGGAAATATGAGATAACTACCAATTTTTACCTTTTGGCAAAAAGGACTCATCGTTTTAAGTCTGAGAGCAAAACTTTTCTCGGCGATCAATTCCACTCGTCACCCCATTCCCGAGAAATAGATGGGGATGACTTCTGTACTTCCGGCACACCTTTCTTGTTTTCTTAGGGTTTGTTGGAGTGGTGGGAAGTCGTTGGGGCTGTGGCTCCGCCCATGCCCCTGACTGCTCATTCTTACCCTGCAGTGTATAACATTTCTCTTCTGCTGCTTGAAATCGGAACATCAAGTTCTTCTTCCCAATGCGGAATCGGATCGTTCCGGCTCCGACATTGATCCTTGCGTTGGCGTCACTTAGGAACGGTCTCCCAAGAATGAGGGGCATTCCCTCATCATCTTGCATATCAAGGACCACGAAGTCCGCGAAGATGCATGAACCTTGGACGAATGCCAATAAGTTCTCTACTATCCCCTCTGGATATCGGATCGATGCATCAGCAAGTTGGACGGTCGTCGTAGTTGGAGTTAGAGCTGAATATCCCAATTGTTCGAACATGGCCTTGGACATAAGATTAACACTTGCACCAAGGTCACAGAGAGTATGCTTAATCTTCTGGTAATATATCTTGCAGGTGATAGCCAGATAACCAGGATCTTTCTTGTGTGTGATTGTTGAACATTCCCATGAGTCAAGTAATTGCTGTATTGGCTTCCCTGCATAGTCAGTGGCTCGTGCCCGCCCAGATGGCTTACCCCATCTGGTGGACACTACACAAACATTTTCACAGGAAGATACGAGTTGCACCAGAATCTTCCTGTCTTCAGCAGAGGGAACCAAAGCAGCTAATTGAGCCAACTGGGTTTCTATCATCTTGTTAAAACTCAACTAGTCTTTAAGAGCAGACGAAAGGCTATCAATTTTAACATTAAGGCTCTCAAAAGACTTATCATAGGCAGTTGTTTTCTTATTAAAGCCTTCATTAATCTTAGCTTGCCCAAAGACTAGATCTTTCAAGGAAGGTTGGTTTGGGTTGAAAGAATTATCTTGATTACCTCCTTGATAATAAGGGCGCGATTGATTCCACGTTTGACCTCCTTGTGGACGATAACCGTTATTGTTACCGTTCATGTACATCACATCCTCCTGAGTACCCCTTTGACGTGGCTGGAGTCGATCATCACTCCACCCTTGGTTGGTAACCATCTTCTCAATCAGTGTAGTAGCTTCAGTAATAGTAAGAGAGAAGAAGGCTCCTCTAGCTGCAGCATCAATATGGCCTCGGGCTGTCGGAGTTAGCCCATTATAGAAACTTTGAAGAACAAGCCAGTTCTCCATCCCATGATGAGGACAAGCCAGGATGTACTCCTGGAGCCTCTCCCAAGCTTCTGGGATAGTCTCGCTTGCTGCTTGCTGGAAACTTGAAATTTGCCCCCGAAGGACATTGGTTTTGCCCAACAGAAAGAACTTCGCAAGGAATGCTGCGGAGCACTTTGCCTAAGTGTTAATTTCTGCACGGTTCACGTAGAACCACTGCTTCTTCCCAGGAGTGAGAAGGGAAACAGTCGCAGACGAATAACATCTTCCTCCACTCCTCGTATAGTGAATGTACTGCACAGTTCCAGGAACTGCTGCAGGTGGGTGCTCGCATCTTCATTAGGCTTGCCACAGAATGGGCTAGCGTGTACCATCGTGATTAAGCTAGTCTTGATCTCGAAGTTTCCATTCCCGATGTTGATCTCAGGGCCTGTCGGCACCTGGTCAGCAGAGGGAGCGGAGTACTCGCGGAGGGTCTTCTCGACAACAACGTTGGCCATGGAAGTTGATGCGGATGGCACAAAGGAAGCTAGATCGACTTCTGAACATTCACGCAGAGGAGAGCCGAAATGAGTTCGTTCCTTCCTTACGAGTGACTCAGGATCTTCAGTGAAATTCGGCGGTAAGTCGAAACCAGTCATGCACTACCTGTCTTCATCATCAATAGACAAAGAAGGCAATCAAAGTTAGCCTGCATTGAGAACTATTTTATTCCTGTCATGATTATAAACATATGCAAAGTGTTGATATGTCATCCTTAAGCCTTCCCCGGCAACGGCACCAGAAATACTTGTTGACATTTCTTAACACAACTACCAATGAACAGGTTTGGAACCCATCCTGGTAATAGCGCCAGAAATGCTGGTTGGTAATTCTTAACATTAAAGGAGTCCGCAAGCGCACGGAAGTACCATTGTAGCATTTCCCCAAAGGAGTATTCCAAAGGGTATCGAATCCAAGGAAGGCTTTGGTGGATTAACAAGCTCAACACTATTGCACTGAGTATAGATCATAGACGGAAATAAATCAGACATTCAAGTGCAGGGGTAAGATATGATAATGGGGTAGTGTGATCACACACACACACTCTCTCTCTCTAAGGGGTCCTAGGCATAGGAGGCAACATACGAGTTAGTTCTAGGTTCTTATGTACTATACACATAAAGCTAGTAAGAACGAGTTAAATACATTAGCGTTGAAGAACATTGACTTAAGCACCCAGGTACCACGGGGAGCTAACCTCCCGCGTTGCTTCGGCACAACTCCGGTTGTTAGATTTTAGACTCCTACAGCTTATCCGAACGTGGGGGATTTCAGAGGGACCAACGGCTGTCACTACCGCGGCGTACCCCAAGACAAACCGTGGGATAAACTCATAAGTAAGGTAGCTACGCAACCCAAGCACCATGCTTACGTTGTTAGCCGGACTTGACCAGCCCGGGCTATTGTGACCCAGGTCAAGCCACCAGATAAACCAGCCAATTACACTGAGTACCGTAGCTTAAGCACAGACTTCATACAACACAGCCATGTCATCTAACTAGATCAAACTAGGTTAGGTACACAAACGTATTCGTGTTTTCCTATGTCTGTTCAATTGGATCAAAGGGTCGTGTCCGCGAAGAACACGAGCCTCTAACTTATGAACAAACACCGGAAACATGTGAAAGTCACCCATCAAGTGGATCGAAAGGCCTTGTTCATCAAGAATAGGAGCCTCTAAATGATGAACAGGTGAAGAACACATGAACAAATCACCCATGTATACTAACACGACTTTATATGAAATAGCTGAATAACTGAAGTAGATCAAAGTCATACAAATGAATAAAGATACAAGAGAACTCATACCTAGATCCCAAAGTAGACTTGGAATCTGAAGTAGAACTACTCTAGCCTACCTCCTAGCCTTGAAACTAAAAGTGAGAGAGGTGTTGCAAGTGTGGATGGTTTCTAAGTGAGCCCCCTCCCCTTCTATTTATAGGCCAAGGCACCGGCGAGGAGTGGAGGCAAACACCCTGGGAATGGCACTTAGGACTAATGGGAAGACACCACGTGAAAGCCCCTGAGTGGAGGCCTCAAGGTCGGTTCGGCCGACCCCACAGGTTAGCCGATCCCCTGTGGCCCCACTCGGGGTGTGTTTTCTCCTGGTGGCAGTCCTGTGGGTCCTAAGGTCGGTCCCCGGTGTTCACTTCCTTTTGATGCGGTGGTGGGCCCATGGATCCATGTGATGTTCATGTGCCACGCTCTGATTCGCCGGAGTGTGCTTCACTTGGATTGCTTGCATGGCATGCATGCATGGTGCCCTTGTTGGCAGCTTTGCATGCATGGCATCCTTGTTGGCAGTCCTCTTAGGATGAGGTGATGTGGCATGGATCATAGAAGGTGAGTTTTCCACTCTTATCTTGCTTATTTTCCCGCAATCAAATAATCTCCAAGGACAAGTGGAACTCCATTATTCTTAACTAAATACGTGTAAGAAATGCCTTATGCTCCTTTATTCATGAGTATATTGATGGCTAAAGTAGGCACTTAACAGCCATCAGCATTCGTCAAGGACTCCTCATCATCCTGGTCGTCTCCCTCGTTTTCCCCTCCACCTACCTTGTCGTCGCTGAGCTGGTTTTTGGATCTTCTGTCACTCGGGGGACCTTGACCCCTCCAGTTGTCTTCTTTGCTGGCAGACTAGGAAGACGGGTCTTCATCCTTCCCCTGATCCCTCAGGTTATCACTGATCTGAGAGTCGGCGCAGCGGGGCGGTGCTGGTTTGGCTGTTGTGTGGAGTGAGGAAGAGGGGGAGTTTAGGCTCCTTCCAACCTGATTGTTGTGATTGTTCTTGGTCTGATTGTTGTGGTCGCTCTTGGTCATCTTTCCGGCCTGCAAAAGCTTACCATCATCATCATCTTGAGTTGCTCATTGTCTTTCCATTGATTGGCTTCCTTCTAGGTTTTGGCGGTCGACTGCGTGAAGTTGGTTCTAAACAAAGTTCAAGAAGGCGCTAGGAGGGATCTAGGTGATGACCCTCTTCCTAGAGCCTAGGCACGCCGAGGCGCTTCCTAGGTGATCCGCGGGAAGGAAGGAAGCTGGGAGCAAAGGAGAGAAGAATAGAGAAGGAGGGCGTAGGGGCGAGGTTGACCAACAACGGGAGCAGATCGGGGAGGCGCAGGGCTTGCCTGGGCGGAGGCGGGAGTAGACCGGGGAGGGGTTGGCCGAGATCGACCGGCGGTGGGAGCAAATCGACGAGGCACGGGGTGAGCTTGACAGTGACGGCGATGAGCAGAGACTCGTCTACCTCCTTGTGACGTCCTCTATCTGTTTTATTAGGTCCAACTACTAGTGGGCCACAAATAGGCCTAGCAAAGCCCATCTAACTGACGAAATCCTATCCTATCTGGTTCCCATCCATTCCTCCGCCACTTGATGTCGTGCTCGTCCCCTATTTTCTCCTCTGCTGGCGTCTGTCCCTTGTTTTCTCGATCTCCTCTGCGGGTGGCCGACCCTTGCCTCCTCCTCCTCCTCCGAAGCGATCGTCCCAGACCTCCTCCTCCGTGGCGGTCGTCCCCTGCCTTCTCCTCCTCCGCCGGCTCTCGTCCCTATCCCTACCGCCGCCTGTCCCTGCCTCCGCTGCCGCCTAAAGGACCGCCTACCCCCTAGGTGTCGTGGTCACCCTTCGCCTCGCGATTAGGCGCGCCCAGGCGGCCACGGAATACCGCCTTCTTCAACTTTGGTTCTGGAGATCTGCGAAAGCATGGTCCAGCTTCATCGGACAGACAACGGTTGCGCTTCCTTAACGTATGTCACCTCGCTGGAGGTGTTGTTTTGGCCTCCGTCCATTTGTTCTGCCAGGTGAAAGTTTGTTCTGCTCCTTCGTGGGCAGACGAATGATGGTCACGTTGGCATCGTTCTCCTCCTTGGAGGCATCGTCTTGCGTGGTATTCTCGCTCTTCTTCTGCTGGCGCCTAGTTGTGGGTCTGTTGGTGATGTACTTGCGCTCTTGATGTACTCTTTCATGCAGGTTTTAGCCGTTATGGGTCTCATCTTTGGTACTGTGGTTTTTCCTGTTTGCCTTCCCTTTGTCCGTGTTGGTCGTTGTTGTTGGCCTTTGTAGCTGGTGTTGTTCCTTGTAACTTCGCGTCTTGGTATAATTTTCTTAACCATATTTTTTCAAAAGTTATGACAATATTACGTGTATAAGTTATACCTTATATCATGAAAGTTATATTACGAAATGTATCATGGATATACTGGTACAATAACTTAAGAAGCTGATCCGTTTAGCAATCTAGCTTCTTGATCAGCTAGTTACGTACAAGCATGAAGTGTGCTTTGAAGAAAGGGAACAATGATTAAGTGTTTCATTAAAAATTCATTTTTATTTTCATTTTTAAATCGAAATGTATGATTAAAATGAAAATTACCTTACAAAATGGATTCCTGGTTGAAAATTCGAGGCAAGCATGCGGGGTGAGCCGGCACGGTGAGGCTCCGCTGCTCGTCGGTGCTGGGGAGGGAGGGGCTCCCAGGCCGAGCCCCTGGCCGCTGACCGCACGCAGCCACCCCGGTAACACATGGTTGGGTTCGTGGACAGTTAGTGATCAGTGTTTGTTTGTGATTGTGCTTGTAGTAGGTTCAATTTCAGGACTACTTATGTTCGTTAGTGATTGTGATGTGTTGTGAATCAAACTGAACTCTTGTGTTGTGAATCAATTTTGGTTGTGTGTTCTCACTTGTTTTTTTTTTTTTTGAGATTGTGTTCTCACTTGTTTATTGTTCTGGATGAGGTTGGATCTGAGATATACGGTGGGACATTGGCTGGCAGTGGCGCAAGCAGGTGGGTGGTCCATTTTTTCGGAACACATTTACTCTTTTAGTCTCATTTGGTATTTACCAATCGAGACAGAGTGTGTTTGGCAGAGCTCCGGCTCTGAAAAAACAGCTCCAGAGTTGCAGATCGACGCACCTCCACCGTGGATCTCAGATCTCGAAAAGTGTTTGGTACAGCTCCAGATTTCCCACCATCCTTATGACATTTAGGGCCTGCGTGTCAGGAGAATAGAAAAAGAAAAAAAACTTCTTCTTCCTTCTACTACCGAGCGCGGAGAGGACGAGGCCCGCGGCCTCACCGGGGCGGCCGGCCATGGTGCGGCCTCGCCTGGGCAGGCGCGGCGCGACCTCGCTGGGGCGGGCGGGATGCCGGCGGAGAGGGAGGCATTCGGCGGCAGAGATGGCAGCGTCCGGCAGCGAGATCGAGCTGCGTCCGGCGGCGGGGAGGGAGGCATCCGGCGGCCTCGCCTGGGTAGCGTCCGACGCCGCCACGGGCTCCCACAACGTCCAGCAGGGGAGGATGCAGGATCTTGGGTGGTGATGACGAGCTCTCCCTCCGTCATCCGTCCTTCCTCCCTCCCTCCCCCCTCGCAGAGCTCTGAGCGGCGAGGGGAGCTCAGTGGTGGGATTTCGACGGGGCCTCGCTGCCGCCTCCATCGCGGCGCAGGCCGGGCTCCCTCTCTCTCTTGCGGCAGTGCGGCTGAATGCAGGGGCGCGGCGGCGGCTGCTGAATCCCAGCGTTGTGGACTCGCGTGTCGTCGGTCGCGGAGTTCGGGCGGCGCAGGGCAAGACGGGGCGGCGCGAGGTGTGGGCAGGTGGGCACGGGAGGGCGGATGGGCTCCTCGAGCGACGAAAAAAGAAGCGAACCGGTCATTTTTCACTTACCAGTGGCAGTGGTGGGTAATTTACCCCAACTCCAGGAAACTTTGATTTGGTGGAGCACCTCCTAAGGCACTTCACGAAATCCATAGATTTGAGGCCTGCTATACCATTTTTCGGAGCAGATCCGTGGTGAAGTTGCTGAAGCTAAAACCGTTTGGCTGGAAAAATACGGAGCAGAACTGATTTTTTATCTGAAGTTGCGTGGAGCTCTACCAAACATGCCCTAATTAGAACTAAAGGTTGACCTCAGACTAAATAGGTATCATTAGTCTCGAAAAAATAGTCCTGATTAATTTTTCGAGATATTAGAATCTTACTAACCGCGACTATAAAAGCAGTTTTTTCTGCCATTGTGCGGATCTGGTGCAGCAATTGTTGCAGGTTGTAGAGAGCCGTCACAGGAGACCATCCGGGCATCAGAGATAGCTAGGGTGTTAAACGGCGGTTGTAATGCTACCGCTATTTGAAACGGTGACATCTGTATAATTTTGAAAAAAATTTACTGAGCTATATATTTTTAAATAATCATAAAAAAATAAAAAATTCCACACGTTGTGCCTATGTGGGCCACAACGATTCCTAAACTTGGGCTAAATCTACTTAGTCCATTGGAGCGCAGCTAAATATATGTTGGGCTTGGAACCTCTCTAGATCCTTGAAGGCCTTCAGCATCCTTAGGTCCTTCTCTTTCCATCCTTGAGCTTAGGCGATCTGATGATGCATCTTGTTCGTGACATCATCTTATTGGTCTCAAAAATTTATTCAAAGCACCATGTTTTTTACTCGATTGTTACGTAGTCATAACGTCACTTGGATCCTGTTTGGTAACGGTTGCTGCTTCTTCCAACAACTGCGCGGCAGCCATTGTAGCACTCCTAGTCGTTTCAAACATCGGCAGGGGTAGTCTGTTTTCAAAATATCAACTTTTTGTATAAACTCGGATGGAGATAAACTCTATATGAAAATTATAACTTTTGTTGAGATTTACAACTTTGTAGTTCGAACTTTTTCATTTGAAATAATTTTGATGCTCAAATAATCTATACAAATGTTTCTTCTCTTGACAACATATTTTTTTCAAATCAACCGCACAAGCAGATAAGAGTTATACAAAAATTGTAGCTTTCGTTGAGGGCTACAACTTTGTAGCTCATATTTGTGTCATTTGAAATTATTTTGATGCTCAAATAATCGATATTATATTCAGATATAAAATTTGACGAGATTTTTTTATATCGATAACATATCTTCAGAAAATTTATAATGTTTTCATATAAATTCGGATGGAGGTAAACTCTACATCGAAATTGTGTGTCTCCACAAGGTCTACAACTTTGTAGTTCAAACCGTGTCTATTTGAATTCATTTTGGCGCTCAAATGATTGACACAATGTTTAGATTTAAAATTCAAATTTTAGATCTTGATATTATGTCGATTATTTGAACATCAACATGATTTCAGATGTAAAAACTTTGAAGAACAAAATTGTAGATCTCGACGAAAACTACAATTTTTATATAAAGTTTATCTCTCGAGTTTATAAAAAGTTATGATTTTTTGAAAACAGACCGGCCCCTACTGCCATTTGAAACAGCGGCTAGAAGTGCTACAAGACCCGCCGCTAGCGATGAAAACAGATGGAAACGGACGGAAAACTCCTCTCCCGTTTCCGCTCCCGCACTTATACGTCGGGAGCGGGAGCGGGAGTGGGAGTGGGAGTGGAATGGTCGGGAGCGGAAACGGACAGAAAATATACGGGTGTACGAAAACGAACCAACACGGACAGAAACTTGACGGAAACGAGCGGAAACCGTAAACTTTAGTTGGGACATAGATCACAACAACCAAAATTATATGGCATGAAGGCAGCAACAACATTACATCAGTCATCAAGTCAGCAACAACAACATTACATCAAGTCATAAACTCGCCAACTCAATAAGTAGAAATGGAGCCGCTGGTGCCGGTCGCTTCGGCGGCGGGGGTGGCAACATGCTTGCCAAACCTAGGTGCTTATCAGGGGGCAAAGAGATGGAGCTGGACATCTTCGGCTGCCGCGGAGGATGGCAGGAGACCGGGCGCTCGTCAGGAGGCCGCGTGCTCGTCACTTCGTCAGGCCTGCGGGTGAGGGCGACGGGAGGCGGTGGCGGCGTGGGTCGCTGAGCGAGATCTAAGCGGCGGGCTGGCGGCTGCTGGTGGTGGTGGCCCTTGGACGTGCGCCGCCGCCGGGGACGGGGTGCGGGCGAGGGCGACAGAGGGGGCGGCGCGGACTTAGGGGTGAGGCCGTCCATGAGGGGCTGAGGGCGACGCGGTAAGGGCATAGGGTAGTAACTGGGCTAGTGGGCTGGGCTGTTGGGAACTTGGGATTGAGATGGGCTGAATATCCGGGTCATGTTCTGGTTAAAATCCGGGTCCATCCCAACCAAATACGGGATCCCGGGAATCCGACCGGGGATGGAGCTGCCCTGTTTCCGATCCCGCTCCCGTAGCTATCCGACCCGTGACCCGTCCCGCACCCGGATTTTTCGGGAAAAACGAAAACAGACGGATTAAATGTAGAAAACAGAGCGGGTCGGGACGGGATTTTACCCGTTCGTTTTCAACCTTACCCGCCGTGGGGTTACTGGTCACTACCACCGTTTCAAATGGCGATAGCTCCCAACCGCCATTTCAAACAACTCTTGCAATGGTACCGCCATTTGAAATTGCGGCATCGGTATAGTTTTGCAAAAATTTACTAAGCTATATATTTTTGAAAAATCATAAATAAAAATAAATAAATAAATAAATGAATGAATTCCAACGTGTGAGTGTTAAAGGAGAAGCGTGCGAGAGGGGAAAACTGATTTGGATCCTGCCGGCTTATGATAGCGGCGAGCTCTTGCTCTAGACTCCGCGAGATCCTCATACTTGTATTGTGAATCCAGTTCAACTACAACTATATTGTATTGCAAGCCCCCCCCCCCCCCCGCGCGTGTGTGTGTGTGAGAGAGAGGGAGTTGGTCCCTACTCCCTAGAAACTTATTGTCACGATTGGTATTCAGAGTGGATCGATTCTAGATCCAGCGCACTCTCCAACAAGGTGTTGTGAAGGAATGGAAGTCTAAGTTGGAGAGCAAGGTCACAGAGTTGCAGAATTTTGTTTATGATCTCAACCAAAAGGTAAATTTCTTCATCCATGAGCTCCCAAAGAAGAATTTGAATGAAGAGCTCAAGGTTGAGGCACTCCCCCCCCCCCCCTTCTGAGGGTGGCTCGCGAGGCCTCCCACCCATCTGAGGGTGGCTGCAGATGATGCATAGGTGGTACCAATCTAAAGATTGGGATTGAGAGGGTGTGAGAATTATTTTGATGCGTATGAAATTCTTGGATCCCATTCGATCAAATTAGCTACCATGAATTTTAATGGCTTAGTTGATTTTTCGATGCAGTCCATATAAGTAAATCTTAAGAAATATAGTTGGGAGAATCTCAGTCAAAATGTGTTAGGAAGGTTTGAGAGAGATCAGCACAACCATGTTATTAGGCAATTCTTTCATATCAAATAGTAAGGATCTGTTGCGGAGTACATTGAACTGTTTGATAAGCTTCTTCAATTCACAAGTTGATGGCTCATGACCCATATTTGAATCCTTCAGTTGTTGCCAATAAATTTGTAGGTGGCTTAAAGCTTGAGATTAAGGCAGCAGTTCTTCTTCATATATAGGTAAAGGATTTGGATACTGCTAGTTCTTTGGCCATTTTTCAAGAAGAAGTACCGGAGGGATGTCCTTGCAAGGAAAGAAGAAAGGGTAGAATTTCACAATTCTGAAAATTGTATTGAGAGTAGGCAATGGATCTTCTGTAATAAGGCAAAGTGAACAATCTCCAACTGGTCACCAGTGATATATAAGCTAGGGGTGTTATTATTTGGTGTGCAGATCAAGTATATGCTGTAGAACAAAGCCATGAGAAGGAAGGGAGCTCTCTTACTCTTAAGATATATACAAAGGCTAGTGGATCAATATGTTGAGCTTTTTGTTGAACAAAAGGGACTACCTCCAAACAGAAACTAGGGCACATTTGCATGTCATATGTGTTCATATAAAAGAGCTTATTCATGTATGTATTATTTACATGTCATATGTGTTTTCTTTTCATTAATTTAATTCTTGATCTACATGTTTTGGTAATTGTAAAAATCCATGTATCCCTCTTTCACCACCAAAATGTGTGCCAGACCTGCTACAAAGACCCAGACCGATTAGACCAGGATCGGAAGGCAGGAACCGGTCTGACCAGCTTGATATATACAACCTGATCGGGCGGCCCGCTGCCACTTTTAGGCGTCAACAGGTTTCTTTGTTGTACTCCCTATGTCCCATCAAGAGTGCAATCATAATTTTTGAAAAAAAATCTCACAAAGAATGTAATTCTAGAAAATAGATTTAATTACCTTCCTAATTAAGTAATCAGATCTAACTTACATTTTAAAACTTACTACATTTGGCAAACAAATGAGGATAGTATTAGAGTCTTTTCATGACACCACTAATCTGTCTTAGAAAAACTAGAATTGCAGTTTTCATGGGACGAAGGGAATACATGATTTGTGAGTGCTTACATTGTTCCACCATCATCACCCAAGACACTAGATCAACCTGACAACATGTATGTATCGTAAGCAACCCAATAATATCCCGGCCTCCTGCACGCTAACTGGCTTAAACGAGAAGTCCGTTATATTTGAGCCGATGTCTGGCGCAACTGTGTTTCTCCGAGCCGGCTGTTTCTTGTTGCAGTGACCAAAGCAACGTGGGTGGCGCCATGCCCGCGCGCTGGGCCAGAATAATCTTTCGGTTACGCCTGCATCACTCCCGTGCAGCTCCCCGCAACCATTTCTCGTTGCCGGCCTGCATGCTGAATCTCCTAGGGATCTATAAAACCCGAAGCCTACCAAAGCCACGAGCACCACCTCGATCAACTCTCTAATACTAGCGTGGGTGTGCCATGGATCCCAACGCTGTGCAGATCCAGATTCCTGCATCAAGCCAACAAGGATCCTCTTCTATTCCGCTGGACGATGCTCCGGCAAAGCCACCGCCGGCCGAAGCAGCAGCTGCGCCAACTGCACCGCCAGCGCGACCGGCCCTGTCGAGCGCATCGGACCTCCTGAAGCTGCAGCCGACGGGCACCGTGCTGGCGTTCCAGGCGCTGGCACCGTCCTTCAGCAACCACGGCGCGTGCCACGCCGCGAACCGGTACCTGGTCCTGTCGCTCATCGGCACCTGCGCCGCCTCGTGCGTGCTCCTCTCCTTCACCGACAGCGTCGTCGGCCGCGACGGCAAGCTCTACCACGGCGCAGCCACCTTCGGAGGGTTCTACCCGTTCAACTTCGCGGGCACGCGCGAGGAGCGGGAGGCGGAGTTTAGGGGCAGGGACCTGTCCAGGCTCCGGATCACGGCGCTGGACTTCGTGCACGCCTTCTTCTCGGCGCTCGTGTTCCTCGCCGTGGCGCTCGCCGACGCCAGCATCCAGGGGTGCCTGTTCCCGGACGCCGGGCCGGACGTGAGGGAGCTGCTGGTGAACCTGCCGCTGGGGGCGGGGTTCCTGGCGAGCATGGTGTTTATTGTCTTCCCCACCACCAGGAAGAGCATCGGCTACACGGACATGGCGCCCCACGGGCAGTGACGAGTCGACAAGCTGTATGTCCAGGCTTTTTTTGGTAATTATTTAGGAGTCCACACACGCGCTCCTAATCCAGTTGGATTGTATGGTGCTATCTCGGGACAAAAATGTTTGCTGATAGACATTTCGAAGTTGATGAGATCCAAGTATGTGAAATGAGCAGGGCCGTCCCTAAGGGTGTGCAACCCGTGCGATCGTACAGGACCTCCGATTTTTTAGGGCCTCCAGTTCCGAGCACTTGAGTACATTATATTCATGTTTAATAGTCAAAATATACTTGCAACAAGCAGTAAAAGAAAGAGAAGTGGTTGTTATCGACATTTTGTTTCCTCACACTCGCTCGCGTGTTGTTTGCTTGTCTCCTGATATGCGGGTTCATCCTCTATTGCTGTAACATCCCGGAATTTTAAATAGTGTGAATTTATGAAAAATTTAAAACTTTTTGTGAATCAATGAGTGCCACCCCTTTTTAAACCCATTCGCTAGCCTCTTTCTTAAATTCTATATAAATAAAACCCAAATATAAAAATATAAATTCAAAATATGGTAAAGATATGTGATTTGGATTTTATGGATTTTATTTGGATTTATTTGAATGTGTTTTGAATTTGAAAAGTTCAAATTCAAATAGTAAAGTTTAAATATAAATTCAAAACTATATTCAAAAGCTAACTCTAACTTTGGGCCTGCTAACCTTCGTTGAAGTCTATCGGTACTCCTCCATCTCTCAGCCCAAGATCAACCAACAACCTTTCTTTCTCGTGCAGCCCAACCATCCGGCCCATCATTCGGCCCATCTCCGCCCGCCGGCCTCTCACCGTTTCCTCTCGCTGACGCGTGGGGCCACCGCGTCATCTCCTTTCCCCTTTCCCCTGCTTTGACCCGGCGCACCGCACCGGCCTGTGCCGCGCCGCACCCGCGCGCGCCCGATGGGACGGTTGCGCCGCCGAGCTGGCACGCACGTCGGGGTCCGCACGCACGCCCAGGAGGCCACCTCGTGCGCTCCGTCCCCCTATTCACTTCTTTGCCCTCACCCACCTTTTCCCCGGGCCAAGCCAAGCCCACCTTTACCCCGCCGCGTTGCGCCTTCGCCGCCAAGGCAAGAAGGGGACAACCGCGTCTCGCGCAGGTCCCCGGTCCCCCTTGACCCTGCACGCCTATACCCCAGAGACCAAGCCCCAATTGTCCACCGCTCACTCAATTGGGGAGTATCCCCTTTCCCTTCCTCTATTCCGTGCCGTGAGAGGAGAGGAGGAGGAAGCCGAGAAGGAGGAGGAGAGGAGAAGAAGAGGCGGTCGTCGCCGCCGCAAGCCGGAGCTGCTCGTGCCGAAGCCCGAAGCCGACGCCGTTCGTGTTGAAGCCACGCCACGTCGGGACGCCGTCGCGGGAGAAGCAGAGGAAGACGCCGCGCCACAAACACCTCTGCCGCGCCGTCGTCTCCGTCAACCCGGCTACGACTCCACCGCCGACCCGACGTGAGCCAACACCACCGCTTCTCTCTCTCATCTCCCCCTTGACCTTCCTGATGTGGGAGCGCACCCCAGCGTTGCGCCGCCGGCCTTCGCGCCGTGCACGTTCACGAGTTCGCCTCCGTGGCTCACCCCAGCATCGCGCGCGGACCTCGCCATGTCTTGTTCGCCGCGCTTCGTCGTGGTCCTGTGAACCGGCCTTCGAGCTGTGTGCTTCCGTTGCAGGTGCTCGCCGTCGCATCGTTGTCGTCGTCGCGCCGCGCCGCGGCTCCGGGTCACCAGACGCCCGCGCGCCGGCCGGCTGTGTCGCGGCCAGGGGCTAGCCCTGTGTGCGCGCACGCTCGCCAGGCCAAGCGCACCCAAGCGCTGGGGCGCAGTAGCCGCACACGCGCTCTTGCTGTTTTGCCGCGCTCGCGTCGCCGTGCTTCGTCGCGCCTGTGCCGCGCCGATGCACACCGGCCTTGCCTCGCCGCGCCGCCGTGTCAAGCCGAGCCGGCCCTAGAAGTTCCCGTCCAGGACTTGGCCGCTCGTGAAGCCACCGTGCTAACCGCAAGTCGATGCGCCGCCGTTTTCCTTGTTTCCGCCGTCGTCGTCGCCGACGTGCTGCATGTCGTGCCGCCACCGCGCCACGGGCAGGGAGCACAAGTGAACCCCAGCAGAGTTCTGGGAGTGCTGGTGCTCAAGCCTGTGAAGTCCAGGGACGAGTCAGGCTCGTAGAGGCAGGAGAGTGCTATCCACTGCTAGGTCTCCGACCGTTAGGTAGGGATGTGGATCGGAGGCATCCGATTCTTCCCTATCCGGCAGGTCCAGTTGTACAACCTCTGCAGAGTGTTAAACCTATAACTATAGTCCGTATCCACTGGTATGGACAACCCTTTCGATCTCTCACCTGGCTAGTATTTTCTGTGCTGCTTTCTCTCCCCTGTGTGTGTGAGCCCGGCTTTGTGCCGTTGAGATGTGGGGATAGGAGTTGGTGACCCCACATCGCATATGAGAGTGGGATGTTGTGTCTCGGTTGAGATCCAGTGTTTTGGTGTACTTTCCTTGCCTGGGGTGTTGACCCCGGAGGCATTGGCCTCGGAGGTGTGGATCTCCTCGGAGATGGTGACCTCTCTACTTTTCTGCTTACCATGATGTTGCTGCCGCTGCATGCATAACCTTCTACAGCCAAATATAGGCTTATCTATGCATACTAGAATTATTCCTTCGCTTTCGCTCTTTGTTGGAAAGCTGACATGACCTACTCGCTTATCGAGTAGATGACGGACTTTCAGACCAGGAGCCCGACTACGACTTCGAGAACGACAGATGGGAGGGCTGAGGCTTGTTCTACACTCGAGCTGCCTATGGCAGATGGTGTCTACTTCGCTACATGAGTTCCGCTGCGTATATGTTTACTATGTTTGATTCAATCCTGCTGGACTTGTACCCGGCATGTGCCGATGAGATGTACTCAGATGTTTATTTCTAATAATATTAATTATGTGGATCTTCTATATTTCCTTCTGTTTTGTATGGATTTGTTACTATCTGAGACAGAGATTGCACGTGATAGCCTCCTGGGACTATCACTAAGGTGCAGAGGATCGGGTTTCCATTCTCCGAAAACTGGTTCGTTTCAATTGCCTAGGCTGCGACCCGGCCTATGGCAAAGGCTGGGACGACGCGACATGTATGGTGCATGCGGCCCTAGCTAGTGGTTAGCACTTAGCAGCGGCTTCACACACGTGCCCGGCGCAATGCATGACTGCCCATGATGCACAATTGTTGTTGTGTGCTTCAACGAGTTAATAGAACCAAGTTTACCGCGGGCTAGGCGCTAACTGCTCATTGCCCAATCTCGACGCAGGGTACATGTAGTTGGTGAACTGGTTTCAAAAAACGCTACAAGAATTTGTCTCTTCAAGTACAAATTATGTAACTAGAAGATCCGTATATATAATTCTTGATATATATCCTGGTGCTATGTAATGCATCAAATTATATAGTTCTTTTTCTATTTTGTTAGACCTCATTTTTAATTCTGTACAGGGCCTCCCCTGGAAATGAGCAGGTGATGTGTGTTGTGTGCGGGCCCTTCAACTTCTTGAAGATGGACTAAATTTGGGCTCAAATGCGATAATGTTGGATGGATACCAAGAATTCAATTTAAGGCAATTGGGACCTTTAATTTCATTTGCACATGAGCTTTTTGATTGATAGAAAATGTTGAAATTATGTTCGTTCAGAAAAAGATATCGTAATTATTCGTATGAATCTTGTTTAATGCACAATAATCGAAGTGCTTGTATAGGTAGGCATTCATGAACTCTAGTTGAAATTGACGAACTAGAAAGGTCCATTGGATAAGGACATACTAGAAGTTGGTAGGCATTCATGATCTCTTCGGAGCAGCTAGACGTAAATCCCGTAAAACATGATCGGATAATATTGTGAGCAAAAATTGCCTGATCACCGTGCACTTTTAGTTTTCTTCAAAAGAACAGACTTGTTGGGTAAAGCTACTTGGCCCGCATAGCAATTTCAGGTGTCCGTATTTTAGCCTATGAGGTCAGATGTTGTTGCCTAGCAAAGACAGTTTTCTCTGTGGTGCATCCACACAAACCCCACATATATGCTTTCGAACTCAAATAAATATTTTTTATTTTGTTTTTTGTCAGCAAGGAAAACCCTACCTATTTTTTTATAAATTTGTTATTCCAAATTCATTTAGTTCGCTTGCACAGGAAGTCGAATCCAAACCTGCTGTGTGGTACTTAGGCATTCTAATCACTAGTCTAGAGGCTCTTTCCCCCTTTTTTAATTTTGTTTTGATGTATCATTTAGCCAAAAATAATAATTTGGACACACAAATGTTTTTTTCTGAAAGTTCTAATTATATATTCTATATTCAAATCAAAATAAATTACTTTACAAAATTTGAAATTTTGCATATGTAGGAGTATTATAAGATTAAACATGTTCAAAATAACTGTACAATTCATGATTCAAGTCAAGAGAGCACAAATTAAGAAGGTAATATATTACATTCTATTGAAATAGACCTAGATGGATCAAAGAGGGAGACGTGGATTTTTACAATTACCAAAACATGTAGATCAAGAATCAAATTAATGAAACAAAAACACATATGACATGTAAAGTGTAGTTTTTCTCAACAACAAACTCAAGTACCTTTGGGTCACATTATTAGTGCTACAGGTGTAGGAACAGATCCCGGAAAAGTTTGTGATGTGCAGAAGTGGCTAGTTCCAACTTCAGTGAAGAAATTAAGAGGATTTCTTGGTCTAGCTGGCTATTATAGGAGGTTTGTCAAAAAAATTGGCATCATAGAAAAACCCTTGATAGAATTGTAAAAAAAAAGGACAGATGTTTGTATGGACCTCTGTAACAGAGTGCGCCTTCCAATCTCTGAAATATGCACTACAGCTCATCTCCTAGCCTTCCCTGATTTTAACAAGGCATATGTGGTGGAGACTGGTGCATTAGAAAAAAGGGATTGGGGCAGTTTTGCAGCAAGAAGGACACCCAATTGCTTAAGTTAGCAAAGCACTGGTCCAAAGAATCAAGGGATGAAAAGGAGAGTCTCGCAATATTGTTGTTAATTGATATCATTGGAGAACCTATCTCCAGCATGGTGAATTTATCATTTAGATCGATCAAAGAGCTAGATTCACTTAAGATGATCAGAGGCTGAACTCACATTGGCAGCAAAAGGGGTTGACCAAATTGCTTGGTTTACAATACAAAATCTGCTATAAGAAGGGCCCTACAAACAGTGATGTTGATGCGCTATCCAGAGTTGTATACTTGTATACAATGAAACTTCAGAGGTTTTGGCACTATCCGCTGCAAATCCTATTTGGTTAACTGATCAGCAAAATAGTTATGCTGATAATGAGTAGGCTCTAAAGCTCTTAACACAGCTCTTACTCGATCCTGATCAAGTACAAGAATAGGATATATGGTTAGGTTATAGTCAAAAAAAATACAGCAACAGCGAATGGGCTTGTAGTCTAATGGTAGGACGGTCCAGTGGGACGTTACCCACCAGGGTCCAAATCCTGGTACTCGCACCTTTTCCTGAATTTATTCCGGGATTTTCCAGCGTTATGCATTAAGTGGTAAGCGACGTTCCCGTCGACGACGAGACGCCAGTGGTGACTTCAGGAATCTCCAGATATGCCGGTGCTCAGTCCTTCGGAGATGCTCATAGGGGTAGGGTTTGCGTACGTGTGTTCATAGGAGTGAGTATGCGTGCGTGTTGTGAGCGTCTGCGTTGTACTGTGTAATTCTCAAAAAAAAAATACAGCAACAAGTTTATGGAAGCTCTGCATTCAAGTCCAATGGTGGTCATTCAGGAAGCTTCGTCACTTGCATTAGGATCAATAGATTTTTTATGGCCTCCGATGAAAGATCACATCCGTGAATGGGTTAGCTCCTGCTTAGTGTGTCAACAAACTAAAGCTGAGAGGGTCCCTTATCCAGGTCTACTTCAACCGTTGAAGCCTTGGAGGTACCTAATCAAATTTGGCAACGGGTGACACTTGACTTTATCGAAGGTTTACCGACCTCATGCAATGCAACTATAATTTTATATGGACGTGACTAGGTGGAGAGGGCTCTCCGGATACGAATCAGTCAAGAGAGGCCTCCGTTCTCCAACCATATCCCACGCGGAAAGAAAAAAAAACGACCCCACATCGCATCTCACCCTGACGCTCGAGCCTCCCCCACTGCTGCCACCATCCACCTCGCCGGCGAGGGCCACCGAATCTCTACCCCTTCCCTCCCTCTCCTTCCCTTCCACAGAGATCTACAGAGAGCTGGACACGGTCGTCATCTACCGAGAGTCAACGCCTTCTTCTCCCGCACGCACCGCCGGCCTCCACCACCGCCTGCGGTCCCCTTCCCCGCCCTTCCTAAATACTTCTCCTCATCACCCCCGCCAAGGGTACCGCCACCGGACGTCCTCCACCACTCGCCCGGTGGCGCCATCGCCGCCCGGCCTCACCGCCACCTCCGCCGGGCTTGCCGCCTCCCTGGCTATCCCTCTAGGCCCACCAGCCATAGAAGCTCCCACACGACCCTGAACCCAGGTAACCCAAAAACCATAAACCCGCCACCTCCACCTCCACCGCCACCGCCACCCCGCGGCCAGCGGCGACCCGCCACCGGCCTCCCCACCCACCACCCACCCCGCATGCCATCTTCTTCCCCAATTCCGACGCTGACCATAGAGTTAGATATGAAGTTACATTTTGCTGTTGTCCTTGTTATGGCCAAGAAGTAGCCATGGCCCGAGCCAGGGCCTCCTCCAGCTCCTTGACGCGACCGGAAGCAGGCGGTTCCCCGGCAAGGGACCTCACCAGGAGAGAGACCTGCGGAAAAAAAGAGAGATAAGAGGGCGTAGTAGCTGACCGGAAGAGTGCAGGGCTCGGAAGGTCGCTTACCTGCACGCCAAGGCCAGCCAGTGTTTCCACCTTCATTTCGTGGGGAAGTTGCTCCATCAGAGCACGGGAAGCTGCGTCCGGCAGACCTCCTGCCAGAGCCGCGAAGAGCACCCGGACCTCCGGACAGCTGACCAGATCTTCCGAGATCAGGGGCATCCCCGGGACGGTCCCGCTGAACAGGCCCTTCCCTACTCCCGAACCTCGGGTCACAGGGGGAAGGCCTTCCCCGTCGCTGCCCTGGTGTGCCTCCTCAACCAGGGATGAGCCTCGCCCACTGAACCTCGGGAGGGGGTCTGTGAGGAAAGGAGGAGGGGCCCACTCGAGTAAGAAAAGCGGCAGAGGGGATAGCGGAACTGTGGGGACCGCCCTATAGGGGTGGGCCCAAATGCCTTTACGTATCATTCCATGGATCATTAGATGATACGGGCACTTGCACAAGAAGTATCACAACAGTACTTCGTTTATTTATTCTGATATTTTACATAAGGTTGAAAAAGAGAAAACACACTCTATACAAGTGGGGTCGTAGCCTCAACCTTATTCAAGCAGCGGCGAACTACGTAGCGGACTCACACCTCAGGCATCTTGACTCCTAGCTCGGACCCAGGGGGTCCTCTTCGTCATAAGCTTCTGGTTCCTTGTCTGGTAGAAGGGATAAGGAAAGCAAGAGTGAGTACCGGGTAGAGTACTCAACAAATTCCACAGCGGACAGGACCAATACAGAGGGGATTCGGCCACTAGAGGGCCTAAGCACACATCCAGGGTACTGAATGTAAAGTACGGAATTTAAGTGCGAAAGAGAGAAGTATGTAATGCAGTAGTATAAAGTAGTTTTGATCCTGGAGGGCATTCACTTCCCAACCAGTCCCCTGATTATATAGAGTCTATCTGGGTTCCATCAGGGATAACCCGATCCAGCCTTAAGCCATACTCAAGCTCCAATTAAGGACAAACCCGACTCATAACCAAGTTATCCTTAACCAAAAGCAACTCTAGTACCCTAAGGTGTATTCTAATCAATGGGAGCTTTTACCAAGTGGGCTCATAACCATGAGCCTCGGCTATTCGAATAGATTCATAACTCTGGCCAGAGGGGTACACTTTACCCGCACGGTCGATCAGCCCATACCCTGTACGGGGGTGGTACTGACCTACGAAACCCGTACCTGTCGGCGTTTATTCATGGACTACATTATCATCCAATCCTAGACTACATTCCCTAGCTCCACCCACGTCTATACCGGGATCTAAGCAGGGGTCATTCCACCACCATCCGCTACGCGGATCCAGTTTCCCAGGAAAATATGCATCAATATAAAATGTGGCATTCAATACCACTGTGTCCCCTGACGCCATAACATACCCGATGACCCGTGCCGATTAGACCTGGGACTATGCGAAGGTCCTGCTCCAGCATATCTGTTGACCACCATGGCCCCTTAGGGTGGTTTACTAGGTGCAGTGGCGGGGTGTGGATCAAGTCCTCAGATGATTAGGCATTCTCGAAGGCTATGCCTTTTTGGCCTGTGCGGCCGTACAAAACACTAGAAAGACTTTCCCATGAACCGGGCCTTATACAACTGGAGTAAGCATGGACAATACCCTCCACTGAGGTTGCCCCCATACTCCCAGGTCCATCCTTAGTGGTTCTATTATCTTAGTCCAATTCATGCAACTACCATAATCTACTTCTAAGCATATAGAAACATGGTAAATATGAAATGTAGAATTCGGTAGTATTTAAGTGGGAAAGCATGAAATTAAGGTGAGAAGTTATCTGGATGGTAGAAGTCAAGGAATGCTGTGGAACTTGCCTTCTTCGAAGTCCTGGTCATTCAGAGTTTCTTCCTCGTAATTCAGGTCGTCGATCAGGTTCTCAAAATAAGTGTCATCTTCTATAAAGCGTAGTTATACGGAAAATGTAGATCACTCAAATCAAGCATAACAATTCATCAAACATGGGTTAAAGAATAATGTATGGGATTCCTAGGGTTTTAGGATCGATACAGAGGAAAAACCCTAAACCCGGGTACATAAAATATAGACCCGGTAAATAGGAAAAGGTGCCGAAAATTAATCTAGGGGCTAGACATGTGAGATTTGGGTGCAAAGAGCATGAATAGGCTCTAATATTTATGGTGAGTTTTTGGGAATTTTAAGATGGCTAACGAAGCTTGTGTGTGCATTTGGCCGGGTGTACCTAGCAAAAACGGGGGAGAGGAGGGACTGACAAGCGGGCCAGGGGGGCTGACGCAGCGTAGGGCAGCGCAGGCGTGCATGTGGTAGCCACGTGGTGCACCGATGTTGGCGTGGCTGCTAGCGTGGACGGTCTGTGTGTGTGTGTGGTGCAGGTACACCGGGTGTACCGAGCGGGGCAGGGGAGCGGCGCCGCCCGGGTTTGGGCGCCGGAGCCGCTGCGGAACAGGGGGAGTTCACCGGAATCGGCGATTCCCGATGCGGTGGCTCGCCGGTGGGGACGGAGCCTCGCCGTGGACGTGCAGCAGGGCAGGGCGGAGCCAAGAGGGGCCGTGTGGTCGACGGGGGTGGCCGGCGGCGGCGCAGCGGCTCGCCGGAGCGGAACTCTGGCGCGGCCGCGGACTGAAACGCACCTGGAGGGGTTTTTGTGCCTAATCTAGAGTGCGTGTGAGCGTGTGAGTGCCTAGTGCGCACTGCGGTGTGCTCGGGTAGCATGACGACTCGTCGAAGCTAAGTCGGCGACGTGCGCAAGCCCGGCGGAGGTGCGGCGGCGGCGGGGGACACCTTCGGCACTACAGCTAAGGACCCGGGGGAATTTTGGCAGCATAACGATGCTTACCGGCTAACAGTGGTGGCGGAACATCACCAGAGGTCACGGATGTGGCGGAGCAGCGCAGCGGCGATGTGGTTCAGCGGCGGCGATCCTATGGTGACGAGGAGCTATGGCGAGCTCACCACGCATTCGGGCAGAGCCTCGCTAGGACAGGGGCAGTGGCTACGCCGTGCAGAGCTCCTCAGCTTCGGCCTAGGCCGGCCCGGAAGGACGACGGTGCTCAGGCGGGGGAGGGCTCCGGCGGGTTCCTATTCCGGCGAGGGAAGGGTCGTGGGAGGTGTGGAGGTGAGGTGCGAGGATGGCTGTGGTGCTCGGGGTGCTATTTATAGGGCAGAGGGGGCAAGGGAGGGATTGGCTCGGCCGGGGTGAGGCGGCGGCCATGGCGACGTCACCTTGGCGTCCAGCGGATAGGCTCGAGGAGAAGGGAAAGAGATAGGGATAAGGGCTGAGTCGGGGCAGGTGGTGCAGGCGGCTGCAACGCGCGTGTCAGGTCGGCAAGTGCGGCTGCAGGGAGGGAGATCGAGCGGGGCGGATTGTGGCGGTGCTCTGGGGTGCGGCGCAGCTCCTCGCCGTGGCGCGCGTGCTGTACGGCCATGAAGGCGTGCAGATAAGTTCAAGCGGCTGGGGCGTGTGGTGGTGGTACAGCTGGTTGCGGCGCACACACAAGTGGGGCGGCTGAGGGCATGGAGGAGCGGCACGCGTGCGGGATGCCGGCGGCGGCGCCCTGCCACGGCGCGACGGGTCAAAAATGGCGGTGCAGGGCAGAAAAGCAAGTAGCTTTTCCGTCTGGGGGAAATAGAGGGGATGGCATGGGTGGCCCGGTGCGTGCACGTGTATACAGCAGAAGGTTGAGGGGAGGGGAAAATGCGGCGGCGAGCGCGACGGGGGAAGGAAAAGCAGCTGTGGCGCGGGGAGGACGACGACGACGTCATCTTGCGTCAGCGCACGCGGGGATGGGCTGCTGGGCCACACTGGGCTGTGCGGGAGAATGTGGGCTGCGCGAAGGAGGAGAGACGGGGGTGGTGGAGCGGACTTCAGCGCCGACTGAGTGAGGAGGAGGCCCAACTATGGCTTGAAACCTTTTCTATTTGATTTGAGAATAGATTAGAATTCAAATTTGAATTCTAATTCAAATTTGAGAAGTTTTTGAACCTATGCTTGAACTAGAATATTCTTAAGGAAAAATTAGTGAAATTTTGGGGTGAGAAAAAGATGTTAGCACAAACAAATGCATATGTGTGTGTAGTGAAAAAGAGAAGGACTTGATTGTAAAATGCAAATCTAATGCATTTAAGTCCTAGGGGTTTAAAAGAAATTTTTAGGGACCAAATTTTAAAACCTAGAAAATTCGGGATGTGACAGGAACTAAGCCGGGTGAAGACATGTACTTACTTATCTCCTCGAGCTCCTCATCTGTATCCTCGTCCGAGACTAGCTCTGCATCGAACTCCGGGAGGTCGAAGATGGGCGTCGAAGAGGTGCAGGCAACGGAAGGAACAGGCGGGGGATGGCACGGAGGAGTGTCCTGCTATGTCCTCTGGACGGGCCTCATGGATTCCTCCTCGTTGGCGTCATCGTCTCCCCTTCTTCCGGAGGTGCCCCGAATCTGGAAGCGGTATCGCTCGCCCCCCTTCGACGCTTGTCTGACTTCTCCGGGGGGACGGGTGTCACACCCTGAAATTTCCGATTTCAGGATGTGAATAGGAAGAATAATTAAAACAATAATTTTTTTCTCAAGTTTAAAATTTTTCCAATATTTAATTTTCTTTACAGGAAATATAGTATAGGAAAAAGCTTTTGTTTGTTTTTCTGAATTAAACAAAATGAATGTGTGAGTGTTGCATCCTGGTGTTTTTGAGTGCAAAAGGTTTTAAAAACACACTTAGGTGCTGACTAAATCCCTCCGAGAATTTTCCGGATTTTTCTGGAATTTATTCTCATTTTCTCTGAGCATTTCTATTTATTAGAAGGATCTAAAGTCTTTTTCATGAGCTCCAAATATTTTATTTGGATTGTTCGTGTCTCAATCTATCTCTGAGAATTTTCCTGGAATTTTTGGGATTTTCGGAATATTTTTCGTGGCTTTAATGAATTATCTAGTTATTTCTAGATTTTCTTATTCACGAAAATATTTCCTGAAAATAAAAAGGAAATCATTTCTTTATCCTTTTTCTCCTTCACTTTCGGCCCATCTAAACTTCCAGCCCGCGGCCGAAAAGTCTGCTACCGCCCCTCCTTTTCCTTTGTTCAGCATAGCAAAGGCCCGTCCGCAAGTCCGCCAGTGCCCCTTGAATTCCCTTCGCTGTTCGCGTTTCGCAGCCCAGTCAGCTCGGCCCGACATCGACCCGGTCCGCTTCGACCCATCCGGCCAGCCCGCCGAGGCCCACTCGGAGCCCATCCGGACCCCAGCCATGGCGAGTCCGTGACGGACACGACCACCGCCGCCGGCCGTTCTAGGAGTCTGTGCCGAGTGCGCCCGGGCAACCTCGTGCCCTGCGCCCTTTAAAGCGGAGCCCTAGGCCTGCGCGCATCCCTACCCCAGCATCTTCTCGTGCATGTGCAGCGCCGCCTCGCCGTTCGCCGGAGGCCCGGAGCTGCAAGTCGAGAGGAGCTCCACCGGCCGTCGTCGATTCGTCGCCCTGGGTCACAGACGGAGCACGCCATCGCCACCATGAGCTTCGCCGAGCCAAGCCGCACCCGTTCGACCCCTTCCCGTCGCCGCTTCGTCACCGGAGCGCCGCCGCCCCGAACCGGCAGCCGAGCTTCGCCGCCGACCGGATTTCCGGCCGCTACCGTCCTTCCCCGTCCGCGGTAAGCCCTCCTTTGTGACCCCCTTCTTCTCCTCTCTCTATTCCCCCGCCTAGCCGAGCCCGTGGTAGTCCTAATCGCCGGCGCCGCCACCGGCCGGTGCTCCTCTGGCCGCTGTCCGCCTCTGGACAGAGGTGGAAGAAGAAGATGGCTCTTTTGCTCTAAGGCCCCTAGAGAAAGCTGTAATTCTCAGATGTAATCTATGTGTCTTGGCAATCTTGCAGAAAACCCCCTGAGCAGCTTAAATCCTTCAGATCCAGTCCACCCGGGAGCTTTTGCATGAAAACCCTCGAGTTTATATACATAATGATGTATATGCCCCTGGTTTTCGCGGTGAAGCCCCTGGAGGTTTGTAATCCTTCACAACAAGGTCCCTATACCTTTGACAAGCCATATCTTTTATGTTTTAGCTTCGTTTTTATCCGTTCAAGTTGCGTTAGGTTCATAATGAGATAAAGCACACGTTAGTGGTGACTTTTTCATCATGTTTGTTTTCTGAAAATAAATTTAATACTAATTTTGATTAATGTCTAGTTAAACATGCCTTTTCTAAATAAAAGTAATATAATGCTATACACTATTTTTCATAATCAAATTTAATTTGATTAATGTTTCTCTCACATGCTTTTGTAAATAAAATCTAATAAGATCTTTATCACGGTTTTTCATAAACCAAATATTAATTTGATTAATATTTAATTAACTTTTCTAATTAAAAGTTGATTAGGCTTTTACACCGGCTTTATAAATAAATGTTAATTTGATTAATGCTAATGTCATAATATTTTTAATAATAATATGATCCATTCGAATCATAAACTTACGTTTAGATGTTTCATATAGTTTATCTTTTCTAAATTAAATGTTTAATTGGTTAACTTATATATGAATCTTTAAAAATAAGACTTGACTAGTTCTTTACACCGGTTTTATAAATAAGGTTTAATTTGCTTTAATTCCAACTTGGGGTATTTTCTCTATGAAATATCCTTTGCATATTTTTTATAATTAAAATAAACCCAGCTCATGGTTTTGTTCTCACATATGCAAATCGTTCGTTAGACGTTCTTTATCAAGCTCAGTGTGTCTCTGTCATAGAGCTAATCTTCTTTCAAGCTCTAGATCCATAGAATCGAACCTATCCTTTAGTGTGTTGTTTTAAAGCTTCTCTTTTGGATTGGTGCATTGTTCTTAGTTGCTTGTTTGTTTGCTTTGTATGTTTGTGCCTGATGATTGATGCGAGTACGAGAGCTTTGAAGAGCTTGAAGGTGAAGACATTCTGAGCAACATCGTCACTCTGGTTGAAGGCAAGTGTGTCCTTGTTCTTTTGTCCCAATAACTGTGTTTAATCACCATTTCATATGCTTGCATTAATATTGATGGGTCCTATTAAGGATTATCCTAGTCTTTATGATCATTCCTTGTCAACCTGGGTTTATCTTTTTGTTGGGTAGCTATGCTTAGTTGCTCTACTTGGGTTATGGTGGTTCTAATGAACAACAATGATGAACTTGCTTTACTTTATGCTATGTATCTCTGGTTAACACAAGATCACGAAGCTTAATTGGAACATGGAGAACTACCCAGGAAAACAGTGCAACCACAAGACATATGGCTCTGTCTTGGCTAATTAATTAGAGACTCTAGTTTGGGGTAATCTTACCGAAAGGGCAAGGGGCTCATAGGTTGTGTGATGGCTTGTCCAGCCAAGTGGTCGGCGTACCACTTGGGGGAGGGTTCATCCCATTATGGGGAAACCTTAGCGGGTTACCACTTACTAGGGAATCTTTGTAAATGCCTCGTAGCATCCCTATGCAATCACACCTAGGAAGTGTGATATTGTGCCTACTTTTGCACAGTATGGTTGGGTTCAAAGTTCCTAGAACTTTACGTGACTTGTGGTGAAAGTGTACAACCTCTGCAGAGTGTAAAACTAATCGATTAGCCGTGCTCACGGTCAAGAGCGCCCTGGACCCTCACATGATAATTAAACTTGAAGATGGACTTAAATCGTTGTTATGGTTATGTTAGCCATATGCTTATGGCGTATCTCTTTATGTTAATTGTGGGTTGGTATTTACTTATACTTGTTAGTAATCAGGTGCTAATAAAATTTGACCAACTAAAAGTGCTTAATGCAGTCAACCTGTCAGTCTTTCCTTGTTCAGCCTTTGCATTCATACTTTCCCCACACTTGCTGAGTACGACATGTGCTCACCCTTGCTATAAACAATGTTGCTCAGAAAGAGGAAGCTGCTATGAAGTTGTTGTGAAGATGTTGCTGGTGCTAGGCGTACGCAACCCCCAGTCGTCTGCCTGTGAAGTTTGGTGCCTTCGTTTCCAGGATCTAGCGTAATACTCTGATGATCTTTCTTTTTCTTTACGTGATACTGTACTGTTATTCACTTATGTCGACTATATGCATGAAACTTGATCCTGGCATGCATATAGATTTGCACTTGGTTTTCTTTGGAAAAACAGGTGTGACAACGGGCCGCTCCGGAGTTTCTACCCTCCCCCCCGGAGCACATGGACGTGATTAAGCCGGGCCCCCAAAACCACCACGGCCCGAGCATTGTGCTCCTTCCGGCTATAGGGGCCGAAGAGCCGGACGGCCGCCCACTCGATCGTAGCGATGGAGAGCTATGTAAAAAGAACACAAGAGGCACGGAGGTCAGCACTGTCCCCCGAAAGATCTAGCGGGGAAACGACAGGAAGAAAAAAAGGATCACTCACTGGGAAGCACCCACCACAAGTCGTCCCGGAAGTAGGAAAACTCACCCCGATGGCTCACTGGATTGGGCACATCCTCTCCCTCCACCGGGAATTTCCAGGAGGCGACCAGCGGCCAGATGCCGGCCATGAGGAACTCCTCCACCAGGTCCCGGATGGCAAACCTCTTGGAGATGACTCCTAAGAGGTGGATGCAGGTGCGGGTGGTGTCGTCTAGGTCCACGGAAGGCCTCAAGATGAGCTCCGGAGGCTGGCAAGTGGAAACTAGGCCGTTGTCAACCGGAATGGAGTGGTAAAACCAGGCGTTCACCCAGCCGGTCTCCATGCGATCTTTGTATGCATGCCTAGGGACAAGAGTCCCCGAGTGGGTGTTGAAGTAGACGCCACCGTAGCATATCTCTGTCTTCACGTTGTTGGGGTAAACGTACTTGCCGCGGCTCCTAGTAGTATGGAGACTCGCGTAGGCGGCAGCCGAGGGAACACAACCTTCTGCCCGGAAGGCCCACTCGAAGGCGACCAGGCGCACGACCACGTTGGGGAGAGATGCTGAATCTCTATGTTGTAGAGCTTCAACACCTCCCGGAGGAACTCCGAGCAAGGGAGGCGTAGGCCACACTTGAGCTGCTCTGCAAAGACCACCACCTCCCCAGGCCGCGGCGAGGGGACCAGCTCGTTCCTCGGGTGTCGAGCGGAGCTCCAGTCCGCTAGCAGCCCGCGGGAGTGGAGTTCGTCGAGAAAGGCCTCGTCGACGATGCTGCGCTGGAGCTCCCAGGAGAACGAGTGGTTGGCCTTCTCTTTCTTCAACTTCTCGGAGGCCGCCTTCTCCCCGGTCCTTCGGAGGAACGCTTTGAGGCCATCCCGGAAAACGACGGAGGAACGCCGGCACGTAAAGGGCCCAGAAGGGAAAGGTTCCGGTGGGAGTAAAAGTTCGGCTATTGGGAGTCGGCGACTTGAGAGCAGGGGGCAGCCGCGACGAAGGAAGTTAGGGTTTGAGGGAGGAGCAGGGGCCTATAAAAGGGGCGCCAGCCCTGTGTATTCAGTTTAGTTACAATCTATTCACTCTAGTAGTCACTCAGTCCCCTAGTAGCTCTCTTGAGCCGTTCGGTACGGTTCAAGAGCACCCACCCTCTACCGTTTGAGCTATCGTAACCACCAACACCCAACAGTCATAGTCTGTCTTTGGTCTGGGTGAATCCTTTGTAAAAAAACCTAGTTATAAGCAATTTTAAAAGACAGCTTTGTCATTTTCAACTAAAAATAAATCTTCTAAATACTTAATGAGGTTATTAAACCAAGAAAAACATCCCTAAGCTTCTAAAAATTTTGAGAGAAATCCTAGAGATGGATTGGGATGCAAGAAATGTAAATAAAATATTTAAAACTAGTGAAAATATCTATAAAATTTTCTAAAATTTATATTTAGCTCTAGCAAAATGGAAAATGTATCCAAAAAAATTAAAACATATATTAAATATATTAAAATATTTTAATCAATATAAAATTTCATCTTGAATACTTTCCATAATAAAAGAAATGAAACCAACCTAAATACATTCATTAAAAATGTATTCAATATTAATATATGTTAAATTTATGATGACTGACTACATTTACAATGAATGGATTTATGTCGGCTTCATTTCATATTTTTATTGCAAGAAGTATTCATGATGCAAATATAAAATTTTATGATGGTTTAACTTTTGTATATATTTTTTATTTTGATAGAGCTAAATTTAAATTTTAGAAAATTTTATAGACATTTTCATTAGTTTTAAATATTTTATTTAGATTGCTTGCATCCCAATCCATTTATATAATTTTTCTCATAATTTTTAAAAGCTAAGAAATATTTTTCGTGATTTAATAAGTATTTACAAGATTTTTTAACTGAAAAGGACAAAAACGTTTTTGAAAATCGGTAAAATGTACGATTTTGAAAGTTGAGGAAGGTGAGTCCAAAAAAAAAGTTTAGGGAGGTGGCTCATACAATTTTTGAATTTAGGGAGAAATGGACGAGATACAGTGTCTAGAGTTTAGGGAGACAAGGACTAGATACAGTGTCTAAGGAGGGAAAACAGACTTTTTCTACATGGATAGGATTTCTGTCAAAGACTTCTGGCCTACTAAACTTCTGGTGTCGTTGCGTGGTGCTCAGCCAAAACCTCACTGCAGGCCCAAACCCATCCTTAACTTCTCCGGCTCAACGCAGGTGACGTGGTTCTGCAAACGAACGAGGATACAAACATACGGCGCCAAATTTAACAGATTACCGAATCAAAGGTAAACTAAGGTTTTAAGTTTGGAGCGAGAGATCAACGAGACTAGCTGCAAGCACGATGATGATCATTTACCAAAAAAAAGTCAATCACGAAATACGGTACTCCAAGATTTGGAGTTTGTATAATTATGTTGTTCAGGTCCTGTTCTTTTGCTTCGAAAGGAACAGTGAAAAAGCACTATTCACCTGCCAAATCTATCACATCTTCTCTAAAAAACACTATTCCAACACTATTTATTTACAACTTCACTATTCTTTTTCAACCAAAAGAACGGACCCTTCAATGTGATACAATCCAATGTGATGCGACAAAACTGACCAAATCTGTTTATCCCAATCAAGAAAGGAGATTACAACAAGCACGTTAATTAACGCCAATCGATCGATCCGTTTACTTCTCAAAGCTTATTCTTTCTTGTGTTCTTCTTCTCTATCTCATCTTAGCAGGAATAGAAACCAAAACAAGCACAACAGCAGAGCACCGGGCGGAGCTCCGAGGCTTAGCGCCTCCCGCGCTTGGGCGGGGCCTCGTCCTTGTCCTCGTCCTCATCTTCATCCTCGAATTCGTCGGGCTCCTTGTCGTCGAAGTCGTCATCGAACTCCCCGTCGCTGCGCATGGCCTCGAATTCCTCCTCGTCCTCATGCTCGCTCACCGCCACGGTCGCCTTCCGACCCGCGCCGCCGCGTGCCGCGTACCCGCGCCAGGCGAATAGAGCCGCCGTCGCCGCACCGGCCGTCGTGGTAGTGAGCTGCAGAGGAAATCTGGTGTTGATAGCGGCCGCCGCCGGCCGAAGGGGGGCGAGGATGAGCGCCGGGCTCGGAGAGGCCGCCGCAGCCGCGGTGGCGGCGAGCCGGCGGAGGGCGAGCACAGCGGCGCGGTGCATGGCCATCTGGGCTGTGGAATTGGGGGAAAATGCGGCGCGGATCGGGTTGCCTTGGGTGGCGGCTAGGGTTTAGGAGGGGGTTTTAATGGAGGCGGGTTGCAACTTGAAGGAAGCTTCCAGACACAACAAAGGAGGTCGGCCGCCGCCGCCTTTGCCCATCTGCGGACCGCGCGTCCGCGCTGCGCCCATGCCGGGCGCCGGCGAGCTGGTCCTTTGTTTTGTTTTTCGCCGGGCTTGGGTTGGGCTGCTAGTGGTATTGGGCCGTGCATCTACTAAAATTTAGAATTGTTCAAATTTTGATATGTCTTTTTGCTCTATCTTTATATAGTTTTTTCTGTCATTTTTGTACTTATAGATGAGCGAAGCAATTCACTTTCACCATGTGTTTAGCATCCCATGTGTGCAGCGACTGGAAGGACCTCTAGAGGAAATTTGAGTTGGGATTTCGTCATTTTCAGATGAGTGTGTTATAATTTCAAACCACTGCTCTTGTGTAAAAGATAAGTTTATGCTGTTGTTATGAAAAAGGAATATACTAGTTACTGAGTTTCTTACTGAAACAGATTACTCCATCAAGCTGAAGTCCACATTTTTATCACTAAAAAAAATCTTGTGGTCTATGACGGTCGATTTTCGTCACGGATCATCAAAATTTTATCATAAAACGTCATCTATGACGAAATTTGAGAATGTCATGTATTGAGCGTCACAGATATCTTCTCGTGACGTTCTTAAGTTTTCGTTATAGATTAGCGTGATCCATGACGTTCTCAAGCCGTCATAGATTGGTGTAAAGCCCATTGAACCCAGCCTGAGGACCAGGTGTGTCCGAGGACCAGTGGAGGGTCGCTCCTAAGTGATGAGTGATTGACAACGTTGTGTGGACTGATGCTTGGCTAAGCGTACAGGTACAGGTTGCGACTTGACTCGTGTCGGTGCAGGTGAAGAACAAGCACGAAAGGCCTTAACCGTGGCGGTCTCCGGGTGAGGGAGTGGCAAGTAGGCTTGGTTCGATGGACCCGGTGGCCGATGGGGTCAAGTGCGAGCCGTGCGGTGCAAGACTGGTGGGCTGAAGTCATGAACATGGGCCGGTGCAAGGTAGCGGATGGAGCCCGAAGCTTGCACACGGGGTTTGTTGGTTTGCTCACAAAACCATCAGGTGGACGGTTTCTTGGTTTGGGCCTCAAAACCAAGCCCGGAGGCCCGAGACGACGGAGATGGTGATCCGAGAGCATCGGGAAGCTTCGAGGCGGAGGGCACGTGGCGTGATTGCGGGGTTTGCGTCGATGTGAAGCGAAGCCGCGGAGGAAGCGTGTCTGTCCGATGAAGACTTGACCAAAATGCCCCTGAGGGGTTGTATCTTCATTTCAAGTTGTAGGGGTAGCGTGGTCATTTACCTCCCTCCGATGGACTTCGTATAAATAGCGGAGAGGTGGATGATATCTCTCTCTTGGACTCTAGATTTTCCTCCCCCGGTAGATTGCTCTGAACTGCTTCTTTTCCCTCTGTATTCCTTAGGCTAGATTCTTATATAGACTCTGACCTCTGGATGTATGGAAGCATTCGGCGTTGCGGTGATCTCCTAATCCTCTGTGATTTTCGTGTCATTTTCAGGGCTATTTTTGGGGAGTTTCGTTCTTTGTTCGATTCGGGGATTTGAGGGCGATTTCCTTCGGATTTCTTTGAGGGGATCATGGGTGGATGCCTTGCGCATCTTTGTGTGTGATCTTGACCACTCAAACGCCGGGGAAGGCCTTCGATTCGTGAGTTTTTGGTCGGAGTTCGAGTTCTTGGTGGTGGTTCGTGTGATCCGCGATTCCCGGCGATTTCGTGGCTTAGAGGTCGAGATTTTTGGGGCATAGCTTCCTCTTGTGTTGCTTACCATCTCCTCTAAATCTTGTCTCAAGAGCTTTTGCCATTTGGGAGATCCGATGATGGATTTGGAGAGTTGACTTCGCGAGCTCGAGCTGCTTTGTCCGGGGCTAGCGGACAGTCTGCCAGGACCCCGCGGACAGTCCGCGCATTAGGGTTCGTCGCGTGTTCGTCGTCTGTTCTTGCGAACTCGTGTTTTGATCCATCGTGGCCCTAGGGTTTTGTTGCAAGCAGTTTGCGTACAGTCCGCGTGCTCCTCACGGACAGTCCGCGTGGTTGAGTTTTCGTCTGGGGTGGCTCGAGGTTTGTCTGGGGTTTCCAGTGAGGTGGACGGACAGTCCGCGCTGCCTTCACAGACAGTCCGCGACACTGGCGGACAGTCCGCGTGGCTCAGCAGGACAGTCCGAATTTCGAGGTTCGTCTCTGGTGGTTCTGTTGCTTATTTCAGACAGTCCGAGCCGTACCCGCGGACAGTCTGCCGTACCCTAGCGGACGGTCCGCCCGTACTGCACGGACAGTTCGCGCCTGGCGTTTCCAGAATTTGCCAAGTGCTTTGATTCTTGTCTTGTGCTTCCGCGGTTTGCTTCTAGGGGTGTCTCTTGATCTTGTGGGCTTGTTTGTGCCTTGTCTTGAGATTCTTTGGTGTGTGCGAGAATTCGGAGTGGCAATCGGGGTATAGGCTGAGTTCGACCTTCAGAAAGAATTTTTATCGGCTCCCATTCACTCTCCCCCTCTTTGGTCGCCCTTTTCGGTCCTTCAATTGGTATCAAAGCCTGTTACGGATCTTCTTGATTCTAACCAGTCTAAGATCCAAAGATGGGCGATTACGGCAAGGGGTCGGGTCCTCCGCACTTTGATGGCAAGAATTACCCGATGTGGGAGAGGTGCATGGGCGCGTTTTTGCGAGGGAAGGGAACTCTGATTTGGGAGGTCACACAGAATCCTCATTATGTCATCCCAGACAGTTTTCTGCTTTCAGGATCGCGGGACATGTGTGAGGCCAACAGCAAGGCCGTTGATTACTTGTTCCGTGCTCTCTATGCCTCGGAGTTCGAGCGAGTGTATGGAGAGAATGTGGCCGGAAAGATTTGGCTCAAGTTGAGAAATGCTCATGTTGGCAATGCCCAAGTGCGAGCCCGTTTGTTTTCCACTTACCGGAGAGAGTACGAGAACTTTACTCATCTCCCCGGTGAGTCGACCGATGCTATGTTCTAGCGCTTCACTAGCATAGTCAACAACATGAGGACCAATGTGACAGTGCTCCCATACACGGATCATGATCAAGCTATCAAGCTTTTGCATGCCCTGGATAGGTCTGTGTGGAGTGCCAAGGTCGAGGCCATTGAGGAGTCGAGCGTGTATGATACGCTGACGCTGGATGAGCTGTTTTCCATGCTCAGGTCTTCAGAGGTTGATCGTGGCTTGAGAGCCAAGAGCGAGAGCCCCACTGATCCTCATAGTTTGGCTCTTGTCTCAGGATCAAGGTCTAACACTAACTCTGGTGGTTTCTCTTTATCTTGTCTTGTGTCCTTGCCAGATGAGGACTTTGAGGTGCTGAGCGAGGACGATCTCGCTTTGTTGAGTAAGAGGTTTGGGCGGATGTACGAGAACCGCAAGAATGCAAGGCGGAGCTCGGGGATGTGCTATCGGTGCGGGAAGCACGGGTACTTCATCGCCGAATGCCCTGAAGCCATGGAGATCAAGAACGACTACAAGGGCAAGCCCAAGCACGAGTACAACAAGCACCGCTCCCGGAACGACTACAAGGACAAGCACAAGGACAAGGGTGAGAGAAGGCACAAGAAGAAGACCGCTCGAGCAATGGTGGCCGGAGCGAGCGACATCGACTCGACATTAAGCGATGCTTCATCCGACTCGAGCAGCGAGGAAGAGCAAGAGAAGCGCAAGGACAAGCGGCACACGGGCAAGAACTTCACCGGCCTGAGCTTCGTCGCACAAGGAGGCTTTTGCGGCATGGCACATTCCAAGAAGGGTGGGAGGCACAGCTCGGATTCGAACTCCGACTCCGATGAAGAGGTACGACAGGATCCCAACTTCTTGCTAGATGAGAATGCTAGGCTCAATGAGTTGCTTGATAACCATGATGATGTGCTTAGAAAGACCAACAAGGAGAAGAGGGAATTTAGGTCTTTGTTGGGTGAGGCTAAGGATAAGATTGCTGAGCTTGAATCCTTGCTTGTGGATGCTAGAAATGAGATAGGCTCTTTGAAATCTGCTCCTGTGGTGTCTGACGAGATTGACTGTGGTGATTGCTCAGTTTTTCTTGCTGATTTGACTGCTCTCTAGGAGAAGCATGCCTCTACTCTTGAGGAACTAGATGTGGTTAGGATTGAGTGTGATGAATTGAAGTCTAGACCAGCTTTGTTAGGAGCTTGTACCTCATCTCCTATTTTGCATGCTAGGCTAGATGAATCTCACACTAGAATTGTTTCTCTTGAGGCGGCATTGAAAGCTCCTCTTCCTACATCATGTTCAACCTGTGAAATGCATGCTTTGAAAAACATGGAACTTGCACACTATGTTGATCGTCTGCAGGATGAAAATGATGAATTGAGAAAAATGATGGGGTGGTTGTCTGGGCATGAGCCACAATTAAGTTTGATGTTGGCTCAGTTCAAGAGGTTTGATGGTCAGGCGTTGGGAGCTGACAAGTGTGGTGAGAAGAGTGGTGAGGGAGAAGAAAAAGCTGGAGAGATTCCCATTCCACCACATACCACACCGATGAACAAATTTGCACTGAAACCAAACCACCTCAGAAACAAGCTAGACACAACACCAGATCCACCAGTGTCCCCCCACAAGTCTGAAAACTACCAAAAACGCATCAAGTTTGTGAGCACCTAGGGGAGTGTCTTTGGTGGGAAGTCAGGAGAGAAAGCTGGAGAGAAACTTGTAGAGAAGCCACAGCCTAAGCCAGTGCCGATTCGCTTCCATTGTGAGTATTGTGGGAGGGATGGGCATAAGGATGAGTTCTGTTTCCAGAGGAAGAGAGATGAGAGGTTTGCTAGGGAGATGGCAAACAATGACAGGTACCACCTTTCTCGTGGCATGCCTGAGCCACGTGGAGGGCCTCTACCTAGGGGTGAGGTGTATGTGCGTACAGTTCCCACTCGTGGAGGTGGAAGTGGTTTTCCTCAGAGAGATAGGCGTGTTGGGTTTGGGTGTGGTGAGTTGGCTCGACGTGCTCCTTCTCGTGACCGTTACGAGTTTGGGAGGCACGATCAGAGCTTTGGGTCTCAGATGGACTACGAGCCACGTTTTCCCTCTCGTGGTGCGCGTACTCCTCCAGTGAGACGTGACAGGTCCTTTGGTGGTAGGCGTGAGAGGGCTCCGCCTAGAGGTTTTGGTAGGATGGATTTCGCTAACCCTTCTTTTGAGCAAATGGCTCGACACTGGTTTGACTCTTTTGGTGCTAACCCTAGTGTTGAGTCGCTTGCTCATTCTCGTTCTCATTTTTGATTGTAGGTGGGAGGCTTGGAGAACTTTTGGTTGATCGACTCCGGTTGCTCAAGACACATGACCGGAGATCGTGGGTAGTTCTCCAGCCTCATCCCGGTGAGTACGAGGGAGTACATCACTTTCGGGGACAATAGGAGAGGACAAGTACTTGCTGAAGGTATAGTGAAGGTGAGTAGCAAGGTGACCTTAAGAAGTGTGGCCCTGGTCAAGTCACTTGGTTTTAACCTGTTGTCAGTATCTCAGTTACTGGACGAAGGTTTTGAGGTTCGTTTTAAGTCGGGCGCTTCTCGTGTGCTTGATTCTCAAGGCGATCTTGTTTGTACGATCGTCCCCGATGGTCAAATCTTTCATGCCAATTTTTCTCAGTCTGTTGGTCCTCCTTGATGCTTTGTTACTGGCGTTTCGGCCGAGCTTTGGAAATGGCATAGGAGGTTGGGACACTTGAGCTTTGAGTTGCTTTCCCGCTTAAGTGGTCTTGATCTTGTCCGAGGATTGCCTAAGTTGAAATTCGAGAAGGATTTGGTTTGTGCTTCTTGTCGGCATGGAAAGATGGTTGCTGCTTCTCACGCCCCTCTGACTGCAGTCATGACCGAGTGACCTTGTGAGCTGTTGCACCTGGATTTGGTTGGGCCAGCTCGTGTTCGCTCTGCAGGTGGGAAGTGGTATGTTCTTGTGGTTGTTGATGATTTTTTGAGGTACTCTTGGGTTTTCTTTTTGGAGGATAAGAGCGAGACATTTGGCTTTGTTCGGGACTTGATCTTGAGGTTGAAGAATGAGAGACATGGTGATGCCATTCGAGCTATACGCAGTGACAATGGCATGGAGTTTAAAAACTCTCATTTCGATGCCTTTTGTAGTGATCTTGGTCTCGATCATCAGTACTCTTCTCCATATGTCGCTTGCCAGAATGGCGTAGTGGAGAGGAAGAACCAGACCCTTTGTGAGATGGCCAGGACGATGCTCGATGAGCATAGGACTCCTAGGCATTTCTGGGCCGAGGCAGTCAATACCGCTTGCTATGTCTCAAATCGCATCTTCCTTCGTGCCTTTAAGAAGAAGACCTCTTATGAGCTGATGCATGGGCGACAACCCAAGGTGAGTCACTTTAGAGCTTTTGGTTGCAAGTGTTTCATTCTGAAGAAGTGTATGTGAGGCAACCCTCGGGGTTTGAGAGCGAGAAATACCCACACCGTGTATACAAACTCCAGAGAGCGCTCTATGGGTTGAAACAGGCACCTAGAGCTTGGTATGGTAGGTTGAGAGGCTTTTTGCTGAGTAAGGGGTTTGTGATGGGCACAGTTGATAAGACCCTGTTTCTCCTTAAGCATGTGAATGACCTTTTGATTGTTCAGATATACGTGGATGACATAATTTTTGGTGGCTCTTCTCATGATCTTGTTGCCAGATTTGCAGATGACATGAGTAGGGAATTTGAGATGTCCATGATGGGCGAGCTGCAGTTTTTCTTGTGTGTGTCTGTGCGCTCGTTTTCAGGCTTCACCGAGGACTTCACATCGACAGGCCGTCAAGCGGATTTTCAGGTACTTGAACTACACTCCTAAGTTTGGTCTTTGGTATTCTGCCTCCTCGACACTCAGACTTCACGGTTACTCCGATGCTGATTTTGTTGTGTGTCGATTGGACCGCAAGTCTACCTCTGGGTGTTGTCAGTTCCTTGGTTCTTCTTTGGTCTCTTGGTCATCTCGCAAGCAATCCAGTGTAGCCCAGTCCACTACAGAGGCCGAGTATGTAGCTGCTGCTAGTTGTTGTTCCCAGCTGCTTTGGATGACCTACACCATGAGTGATTTTGGTGAGGAGTGCTCCCAGGTTGCACTTTTCTGTGACAGCACCAGTGCCATAAGCGTAGCCAAAAATCCTGTCCTTCACTCCAAAACGAAACACATAGAAGTGAGGTACCACTTTCTGAGGGACAATGTTGAGAAGGGAAACATATATTTGTCCTATGTCCCTACCCAAGATCAGCTACCCGACATTTTCACCAAACCGCTTGACCAAGTCACTTTCACTCGCTTGCGGGGTGAACTTGGGGTGTGCTTTCCTTTCTAGCTGAGTCTTGAAGCTTCTCATGTATATATGTGTCATATGTTTATTTTGTTGCATTTCCTTCATGCATTTTAATTTATGTACAAAACCTGGTAGGATAGCCATCTTTGGATCACTTGTGCTAGGAAAAGCTTCTCTTATATACATTGATCTCTGATGTGCTATCTGTGAGACTTGTGCATGTTTGGTAAATTGTGGATGTGAATGCTTTGCTCTTGATGGTTTTGTCATATATTTGTGTTGAGATTGCCTTCTTTTATGAAAATGCTAAATTGATGTCTCTCATGGGTAGATGCTTGTCTATGCTCAATTTGTGCTTAAATATGTATATCATGTTTAGTTTGTGCTTGAGAATCATGTTCTCTTTGCTTGGGGTCAAAGACCTTTTTGTCATTGTAAATGTTTAGCCCTTTTGCTTGCTTGGGGAGGAGCATAAGCTTTTTTTTGCCGCAAAGGCACTTCATGTACCATGTTTAAACTTGAAAATGAAATGGGTGTATGAATTGCCTTATGCTTGAAAATGAGCTCCTAATCATGTTTTTATGCATTGATATTCATATCTTGGGTGCTAAACCGTAGCATGTTGTCTACCATGAGAAGTCTCATTTTAAGAAGTAGACACATGGCTCGGTGGCTTTAACATGACTTGAGTAGCTTGTGGGCGTTTATAATGATCTTGTGATGAGAATTTGTGATCTTGCATAAATTTTGGATGATCTAGTGTATTTATGTTCAAATTGGTATGGATAGGGTCTTGCTCATGAGATGAATGTTTCTTTGTGAAAATTGCTTAAAATTGCTTTTAGCCATGTCACATGCTCATATGTCCCTACCTTCTTGATGGCAATGTGCTAACTACACCATATCTACTTTGCTTGCTCTATGTCTCATGTGTAGCATTTTCTTGTGCTATTTGTATATTTGAGAAACTTGGTAGATTGTATATATGCTTTGACATGCATTTTTCATGAAAACAAGGGGAAGAAGTTTCATATACCTTGCTTCATGCATTGTCAACAAGGGGAAGAATATGTTTAATAAGGGGAGATTTTATGCATTTTGGGAGATTTTGTGGAAAATTGGTTTGCATTTGTGAGATGTGGCATGTGAGGAGAAAAATTGAGAAGAAGAGGTTGTATTTGCTCAGGAGGAGTTTGCATATGTGCAGGGGGAGCTCCTTTGAATTTGCCTGAGTTTTGTGCTTTGTGATGTGCTCTTTGTGAGCTTTGTTTTGTCTCGGCTGTGTCGAGCCGTTGCCCTTGTCTTAGGGGGTCGAGACTTGGTTTGGCGAGTGATCGTATTTTCGCTTATTCGTTGGCTTTGGATCACTTGCTTTGGAGGTTTGCGTTCGTGGTTGTTTTCTTTTCTCTTTCTCTATATGGTTACTATGGGTGTTGTCAATGCACTCATCAAGGGGGACATTGAGGACCAGGTGTGTCCGAGGACCAGTGGAGGATCGCTCCTTAGTGATGAGTGATTGACAACGTTGTGTGGACTGATGCTTGGCTATGTGTGCAGGTACAGGTTGCGGCTTGACTCGTGTCGGTGCAGGTGAAGAACAAACACGAAAGGCCTTAGCCGTGGCGGTCTCCGGGTGATGGAGTGGCAAGTAGGCTTGGTTCGATGGACCCGGTGGCCGATGAGGTCAAGTGCGAGCCGTGCGGTGCAAGACTGGCGGGCTGAAGTCGTGAACATGGGCCGGTGCAAGGTAGCGGATGGAGCTCGAAGCTTGCACGCGGGGTTTGTTGGTTTGCCCACAAAACCATCAGGTGGACGGTTTCTTGGTTTGGGCCTCAAAACCAAGCCCGGAGGCCCGAGGCGACAGAGATGGTGATCCGGGAGCTTCGGGAAGCTTCGAGGCGGACGGCACGTGGCGTGATCGCGGTGTTTGCGTCGATGTGAAGCGAAGCCGCGGTGGAAGCGTGTCCGTCCGATGAAGACTTGACCAAAATGCCCCTGAGGGGTTGTATCTTCATTTTAAGTTTTAGGGGTAGCGTGGTCATTTACCTCCCTCCGATGGACTTCGTATAAATAGCGGAGAGGTGGATGACATCTCTCTCTCTTGGACTCTAGATTTTCCTCCCCCGGTAGATTGCTCTGAACTGCTTCTTTTCCCTCTGTATTCCTTAGGCTAGATTCTTGTATAGACTCTGGCATCAGGATGTATGGAAGCATTCGGCGTTGCGGTGATCTCCTATTCCTCTATAATTTTCGTGTCATTTTCGGGGCTATTTTTGGGGAGTTTCGTTCTTTGCTCGATTCGGGGATTTGAGGGCGATTTCCTTCGGATTTCTTTGAGGGGATCATGGGTGGATGCCTTGCGCATCTTTGTGTGTGATCTTGACCCCTCAAACGCTGGGGAAGGCCTTCGATTCGTGAGTTCTTGGCCGAAGTTCGAGTTCTTGGTTGTGGTTCGTGTGATCCGCGATTCCCGGCGATTTGGTGGCTTAGAGGTCGAGATTTTTTGGGCATAGCTTCCTCTTGTGTTGCTTACCATCTCCCCTAAATCTTGTCTCAAGAGCTTTTGCCGTTTGGGAGATCCGGTGATGGATTTGGAGAGTTGACTTCGCAAGCTCGAGCTGCTTTGTCCGGGGCTAGCGCACAGTCCGCCAGGACCCCGCGGACAGTCCGTGCGTTACGGTTCGTCGCGTGTTCGTCGTCTGTTCTTGTGAACTCGCGTTTTGATCCGTCGTGGCCCTAGGGTTTTGTTGCAAGCAGTTTGCGGACAGTCCGCGTGCTCCTCACGGATAGTCCGCGTGGTTGGGGTGGCTCGAGGTTTGTCTGGGGTTTCCAGCGAGGTGGACGGACAGTCCGCGCTGCCTTCACGGACAGTCCGCGACACTGGTGGACAGACCGCGTGGCTCAGCTGGACAGTCCGAATTTCGGGGTTCGTCTCTGGTGGTTCTGTTGCTTATTTAGGACAGTCCGAGCCGTACCCGCGGACGGTCCACCCGTACTGCACGGACAGTCCGCGCCTGGCGTTTCCAGAATTTGCCAAGTGCTTTGATTCTTGTCTTGTACTTCCGCGGTTTGCTTCTAGGGGTGTCTCTTGATCTTGTGGGTTTGTTTGTGCCTTGTCTTGAGATTCTTTGGTGTGTGCGAGAACTCGGAGTGGCAATCGGGGTATATGCTGAGTTCGACCTTCGGGAAGAATTTTTATCGGCTCCCATTCACTCCCCCCTCTCTGGTCGCCCTTTTCGGTCCTTCACAACCCGAAGCCCAAAATCTGTGACGAAAGTGATCATCATGGATTAACTTGCCACGTCATTTGTAGAGATGAGTTGGCTGCTGACGTGGATGAAGACGTGGCAATGACATGGAAATTGATGACATGGCAATTGATGACGTGGCTGTTACGTGTCAGATGATGTGGCCACCACGTGGCAGATGACGTGGCCGCCACATGGCAGATGATGTGTCCGCCACATGGAAGATGGCATGGCCACCACATGGCAGATGACATGGCAGCCTACATGGATGATGATGTGGCCCATAAGATTCCAGCCCACCACAGCCCATTTACAAATACACAGCCCATTTTGCAACCCTTGCTATTAAGAATGATATACACAGCCCATGTAAAATTCAGCCCAACATGCTCAAATTTTAAACCACATTAATTCAACAATAAATACACAGCTCATATAAGATTCAACCCAACAGGCCTAATTTTCAACCAAACTTATCAAAATGCAGAAAAAGCTCAGAAATCACAAGAAATTCCAGACAAAAACACCATAACAATGACATCAAAACAACAGATCAAATATATTCTTGTAGCATCGCTAGCAGTATTAGGTCCATTGCTTGCTGATCCAATCACTTATAATGACTTGCTTCTTGATGCATCTAATCCTTGACCTGAAAGATGACATCGCTAGCGGTATAATGGTCTTTGATCCCTGTTCTCCTGGCACCTGCATTTCAATGAATTGCGGAAACTTAGTTTTCTTGGCAAGCATAAGAGGGAAATGAAAATCAGAATAAGGAATTATATACCAAAGGATAGAAAAAAGATTGACTGCAGATTAATCTCACATCTATGAACTGTTCAACAACCTTTTTACTACTAGGTCAACAAGCTGCTATTAACAAGAAATGTGGGTACTAAGCAACAACTAACAGTCTTAAATTACCAAAACTGTATTCACCTAAAAACTCAAAATTAGGATTTTAAATGAAAATCAGAATAAGGAATTATATACCAAAGGATAGAAAAAAGATTGACTGCAGATTAATCTCACATCTATGAACTGTTCAAGAACCTTTTTACTACTAGGTCAACAAGCTGCCATTAACAAGAAATGTGGGTACTAAGCAACAACTAACAGTCTTAAATTACCAAAACTGTATTCACCTAAAAAACTCAATTAGGATTTTATTTTGCTGCAAGGTACCAGGCAGCTACCAATTTTCTTCCATACATAGATGAAATATTTTTATAGTTCACAAACAGAAATGGCAAGCTTGCAGTTAATGTTCAAATATCAAACTAATTAGCCAAACCACTGGAGCACATTCTCATTTAGCATAAAAGCTTATTAGTGTCCACACAAATTTGAGTGTGAAGTATGACCACTAGCAGATTGAAATTAATTCACTATGGTCACTGAAGAGAAACAATTTCTGAGTGTAGAGTCACATAGCAAATGGCAAAACAGATCAGGTAAACACGAACATTGGTATCAGGTAAACAGACTCAATCTTGGAGCCACAATTAAGTTATTCTGTTTAGCACACTGCCATGAAGCTGTAGAAAGAAAAAGCTAGATAGCAGCAGAGGGAACAACAGCCAACAAGCACCAACATCTATGATCATTGTGATAATTATGTGCTAATTGGCAGCTACTGCACGCAAGGCTAAAATAAATCCAGCATTTCACAGAGCATAATTATCAGAAGCATCTTGGACGAAAAAGAATTGCATGTAGAAAAATTCATGCATCCAGAACTAGAAAGTCAGATTAGGACGTATGTATGTGTACGCTACAGAGTAGAGTCTGAAGGATTCGAGCAGAACACCTCACGGGGAAGAGAAGGTACCAAATCATCGCAAATCCGATGATGAGTCGAGATGCAGCCACGACCGGCTACTGAGACAGAAAAAGAGATTGACAAGCTATAGTCAACACAGGAAATCGATAGACTGAGTAGCATGCCTGAAGAAAAGTTACAGGCTACACAGTAGCATTCAAATTGACATTCAGAAATGAACTCAAGTCTCATATACACCAAGGTTTACATGTTGCAGTTACTGGTACTGTGACAACCCCATCCGATATAAGTCCGTACTATCACTTAGACCGGTCCACTTTGGTCATTAAGCGATAATAAAGAATTATCCCGTTGAGTGTTACCGGGTCATAGTCCGGTAAATCACTTGTAAACCACACAGAGGATCGAAATGCATACATTAAAACTCCCACGAAGAAGAGTCCAGAGTACCTTACAAATTAATCCAAATTCCCCGTAGGGTTAATTATTACAAACATTGTCCTTGCATTAAAGGTAAATGGTTCAGAGTTTTGAAACAACAGAAATATATATATCACTAATCGATAACTTGGCATTATGGGAGGCCATCCCTCATGCCATTACTCCTCGTCATCCACCCATTCCAGCTCCCAGCCGGGTGGGATTTCACCAGGCCAAACATTATCACCTGAAAACAACATTTAAAGCAAGGTTGAGTATACTAATACTCAACAAGGCTTACCTGTCTGAAATAAAAGACTTAACCTTCTATTCATGCATGGCCTTTGGCTGTTGGGTTTGTTTTGCCAAGAAGCGACTACAGAGTTAATCCTTACTTTCAATGTTTTAGCTCAAGTTCTAGTAGATCAATTATTACTAGATAAGCAACTAATTCAAGCATACTTGTGCAAACAATTAATCAAACATCAAGTTTATCGACATTTCATCATAGAGGGATTATCATGATTAGAGGGTTAAGCTATTCCCGGATAACGGTGAGAGGCCGACGATCGATCGATTAATAACCTTGCAAGGTGAACCTAAACATACAGGAGAAAACCCTCACAAAGAGTGATTTCAACCAAACGGTTCCCGTCATTCGTCGGATTAGGAACTGATGCCACAGTCCTAGGTACATAGCTAGCTGGCATGCCTCACACTAGCATCCAGCGTCACCATGCACCACAGTTTGCAAAACTGGGGCAACAGCCCAAGAGTAGTAGCCTAAAGTTCCCGCACTGCATCATTCAGGTACTAGGTTTACCGTACCCATGTCCGACAAATGTTTAGTACTTTCAAATGCTTAATCTCTTAACCATTGGACCAGAGCCCGAATCCCATGCTCTTACCACGTGAGCAATTCATTTTAACAAGTCTTATGATTCCAACATAAGAACCTATTCTCGCGAGCGAAGTACATCACTCAACTTGTACCGGGTCCTTAGTGCATAGCAACTATCGATCTAGCATACCAGTAAAAGATCATAGGTACTTATGGATCATGCATCTAGGGTTTCCATTCAATTCCTGAACGTAAATGCACATACATAACAAGCATAAATTCAGAAATTTTAGAGAAAAAGAAACACATAGGTATATGTTAAACCGGGGCTTGCCTTCGGCAGCGCCAGCAGTCAGACAGTCTTCCGGACTTTGGTCCGGGTCTTGCTCAACCATCACGAAGTGTACGTCTCCTCCTGCTCCCTCGTTCTCGTCAGCCGGCACAAGCGCGTAGCTACCGTCAGGAACTTCTATACGAGGAATGCATATGCAGGAGTTAATTATTGAGAATGGTGTAGACCAAGCAATATGTATTAAGTCTAGGGCGTCATGTTGAGCACATATACTTCGGTAAGAATATATCCAGCATACTCTTCCTTAAGATTAATTATTTAACCAATCATTTAATTATTATTATTTTAAAAGTGATTGTGTGCACATCTATTTAACTTATTAAAATTATCACACAAAAGATCCAGTTAGGTTTCAGGGTTTATTAGAAACATCTTTCAAAGGTTATAACACACATATGTTTATAAAGAGGGGTTTTCTTTATTTCTCTTTTTGATATACTTAGTTTCTTCAAAAATTCATTCTGGTTAAACCATGTGACATTTTGTATTGAAAGTTTTTGTGTGAGCACAGGACACTGTAACAGAGGCACTGGTAAAATTTCATGGCAAACCAGACTATATACTGAGCATGAAAAATCAGACAAGATATTCATAGTAAAAGCAAGAATATTAAATGCAGGAAAACTACTCATGCACTGGTGCTCAATTTTTACTCAGAGCTACTACAGGTTAAAACTAGTTTACACATCAAAAATTAGCTTCAGAACCTATTTCATTCATGCTACACAAAAATAACTATTTTCAGCCTATTTATTCACAAAGCATTTATTCAGAGAGATGTATAACTCAAAAGTAGCCCAACTTTCTACCATAGCCTAAGCATGACATAAACATCACTTGTGCCCAGGATAAGCATCACTGGAGCAAAGGAAACGGAGCTATAGATTTTACTTCCTAAACAAGCATCATTCAGAAACAGATATAAAGACAGCTCCTAAACTCAAGATAAAATTACTAGCATCGTTTTTTATCATAACAAGGTGATGTCCAAAAGATGGACCACATAAAACATATATATGAAGCCGTAAGAAAAAGATACACAGATCTAGCCATAAAGCAAAATAAATCATAACTAAATAACCATTCAGTAACTTTGTGCAAAAACTTAGGTGTACCCTATGCTAGTGCTGGTCACCAACATATCCAAAGATCAGGCCTAGCACATGTGTACAACTCAGATTATGGGCAACCTCATACAAACGAATTTGGATTTTTCATTCAAAAACTGTGCATCAAAAGTATATACAAGTTTTGTAAAAGATGTAGGTCTGTTCATAAGGAAATCAACAAAATTGGTTTTGCATTTTTATGATTTTTCTATGATTTTTTCTATGATTTTTGCAGTTCTCAGGACTTATGAGCAAAAGAGGAAGAATCTTCTTTCACAGCGACCCTTGAAAAGATTCAAAACCTTACGAATTGGTCCCTGGCTTTTACACAGAGGACCCTACGAAGAACTTGCTCTCACACATGTGCCCTCCCGCGGTGGAGCAAGTTCGCCGACGGCGAACTTGGACCGGTGCAGGCAAACAAATGAGGGGGGATCGATGATTTAGCTCACCAGGGGTTGATTGGTGGTGGCGGTGTGGCCGGGGATGTCTCCGGTGAGCGGCGGCGGCAAGACCGTGGCAGTGCGGCCGCCTCGGCTCGGATTCCGGCGAGATGAGGAGTGGGGCTGAGGAAAGTGTGTGCGGGGAAGCTCCATGGGACTCTAGAGAGGAGCTTCGAGGGCTTGGACGGCTACGGGAGCTAGTGGGGAGTCGAGCTCGTCACGGCGGCGGCAATGGCCTCGGCGGAGAGCTCTGGCAGGGTGGAGGAGGAGCGGGGGCTTATATAGGCGGCCGTGGCATGGAGAGGAGGTCATGACGTGACCACAGGGTAGCATAGGGCGGTGGCCGATGAGGTCAAGTGCGAGCCGTGCGGTGCAAGACTGGCGGGCTGAAGTCGTGAACATGGGCCGGTGCAAGGTAGCGGATGGAGCCCGAAGCTTGCACGCGGGGTTTGTTGGTTTGCCCACAAAACCATCGGTGGACGGTTTCTTGGTTTGGGCCTCAAAACCAAGTCCGGAGGTCCGAGGCGATGGAGACGATGATCCGGGAGCTTCGGGAAGCTTCGAGGCGGGGGGAGCGTGGCGTGATCACGGGGCTTGCGTCGATGCTAAGCAAGGCCGTGGTGGAAGCGTGTCCACTCGATGAAGACTTGACCAAAATGCCCCTGAGGGGTTGTATCTTCATTTCAAGTTGTAGGGGTAGCGTGGTCATTTACCTCCCTCCGATGGACTTCGTATAAATAGCGGAGAGGTGGATGGCATCTCGCTCTCTTGGACTCTAGGGTTTCCTGCCCCGGTAGATTGCTCTGAACTGCTTCTTTTCCCTATGTAATCCTTAGGCTAGATTCTTGTATAGACTCTGACCTCTGGATGTATGGAAGCATTCGGCGTTGCGGTGATCTCCTAGTCCTCTGTGATTTTCGTGTCATTTTCGGGGCTATTTTTTGGGGGGTTTTGTTCTTCGCTCGATTCGTGGATTTGAGGGCGTTTCTTCTCGGATTTCTTTGAGGGGATCATGGGTGGATGCCTTGCGCATCTTTGTGTGTGATCTTGACCCCTCAAACGCTGGGAAACACCTTCTATTCATGCGTTTTTGGTTGGAGCCCGAGTTCATGATGGAGGTTCGTGTGATCCGCGATTCCCGGTGATTTAGGGCGTTAGAGGTCGTGATTTTTGGGGCATAGCATCCTTGTGTGACGCTTCTCATCTCCCCAAAATCTTGTCTCCATAGCTCTAGCCGTTTGGGAGATCCGGTGATGGATTTGGAGAGTTGACTCCTGAGCTCGAGCAGTTTTTGGTTCTGTTCGTGTGCTGCGGACAGTCCGCCAGGTACACGCGGACAGTCCGCGAGGGCTCAGTTCATCACAGTTCGTTGCTTGTTCGTGCACGTTGTTGGCATTTCTTAACCTCAACACTAGGCGCCGTGTTAGCGTGAGTGTGTAAGAAACTCCCGGGTACACTGACGAGTGCGAACGAATCCGCAAGCGCACGAATACACCGTTGTAGCACTTGTCCCTCGGAGAATGAGTATTCTCGTCGGGTTTCATTCCTAGGACGGAGAGTAACCAGAGAGGGTCTATCCAAGGACACCAGCTTCCGCTGGGATAGGTCGGGATACGAGAAGCACTTCCTTAAGGGACTTAGCTCTCAACATGCATATGTCCGGTCTCAGTCATCCCCGTGGGGTGACAGCACATCCTAACTTTTTACGGAGAGGCCAATGTACTGACATCGAGCCCAACTCGGTACGCTGACGCAGAAGGTTTGCAAAGGGTCCAACAGGCTATCACCACTGCGACCTACCTCTACGCTGCGAGCGTACGCGGTCTTCACAGGAAAACCAGGGTCCAGACACCACATCTGTATCCTAGATAAATACTATAGCGTGGTTACGTTTGTCGACACGCTAACTACACTATAGCAACCGTATGGATACAGTCCCACGAACTAGAGAAAGATCGGATTCAAACCATCTTATAATTCATTGAGCTATGGAGTAGAAAGGAAGCTATGGATGCCAACAAACGAGATACAGCAGACTCACTTAGCTAAACAGGATCAGAGCATGCAAACAGGTATATGAACTACTGAGCTGGCTCTAAAGGATCGAAGTCTTGTGTCACGAAGAACACAAACCTCTAACTTATGAACGAGCCAAGAACACAAGAGCAAACCAAGCATACATGATGTCAACTATAGTCTAAATAAGAAATGCTAAAATACTCACTTTGATCTAAACGAAGAACAAGCATCCACAAGGACATCAACTCACTCCTCACCCCTACTCTATCTCTCAACTAATCCTGATCTAGATCTCTTCTCATCACCATTCTACCACATAGAGGTGAGAATCACCTCACATGGGCAGAATTAGAGAGAGAGAGGGAGAGAGAGCTACAGAAGAGAAAAGTGGAACTTGAGAGCTTGGTGGTGTGTGTGAAATGGAGCCCCTCCCCTCCTATTTATAGACAAGGGGGTGGCTTGTTCCGAGGCTCCAAGTGCTCCAAAACACCCCGGGATGCAGCCAAGGACCAATGAGCGAGCAACACATGGAGGGAGGAGATCAACCGACCCTAGGTCGGTTCGGCCGATCCTAGGGTCGGCCGAAGCTCCCGGCCCTTCGGCCCTAGTGCCTCTCCTCCGTGCATGGCACATTTCCTGGCGGTTTAGTTGGCAAAGTGGGCCCATGGATCCATGTGATGCTGACATGGCAGCGTATTATTTGTCGAGAGTCCCTCACATGGATTGGTGACATCATGGATCCAGGAGAATCCATGTGGAAGCCCCTGATTGGCCAGCAATTGAGTGCCTTGGATTGGAGTGGAGTGAAAGTGCATGGATTCCTCTAATTTCTTATGCTAAATACCTGCATTCGAATAGACATCGACACTGGTGGAAAGTATGAGTTTAAGCTCCTATTCTAGTGTGAATGTGCAATTCATGCTCCAATTTGCAGGAGTTGACAGCCATAAAATTGGCACTTTTCAGCCGTCAACAACACCCCCACACTTGACCTTTGCTCGTCCCGAGTGAAGGGGAAACAAAGCCAAGTGGGTCATGAATACCAAAGAGTAAGACAAACATAAGAGATATTCCAAGTCATACCTTGCTCCTGTGAACCTCTGTGGAGTGGCTATCATGTCCCCTTGGGTGATTGAGAAGTAGAACAGCTGTGAATCAAGTCACTTATGCACCTGATGATAAACACCTTGGGGTTTTGCAAGTTTTTCATAAACAAAACTCTTGGTGGCTTCCTCATTTGATTCTCTCAGATCGCTCAATGTGTATATGTCCTCACTAAGGCATTTGCCTTTGTTCATCCTACTTCTAATGATGGTTATATGTGGAGCTCAGGGTAGGATAAAGAGAAAGCATACTTGCATCACATATATTGCTAAGTCAAAGACTGGATCCACAGAGAAAATCAAATCATACCATCAGATCAAGATGTGCACCGGTATGGCTATGGTAGGTATGGCAAGGTGAATACTAGGCACGGAATGGGTGCTAGATATTACCATACAAATATGATGAGAACTGTGGGTTGATGGTAAGGTGGACACTAGCCCCGGAATGGACACTAGTTATTACCATCAAAATTATGGAACTCTTTTTTGCATGACCATCCCTCTCCTTTTTCCTCTTTATTTTGGACATGGGCTATCCTTTCTTCTTTTCTCTTTTTTTTTCAAACATGCTTTGGGCATGTGTATATATATATATTTTCATAGCCCATGTCTCTTTTTGAAGGATACTTTCAGAGAGAGATGTCACACCACATATGGAGCTTTATTTTCATGGAATAGATGAATGATACAATACTAACTTCCAGTGTAGAAGCATAGCAAGGAGAAATAGGTGGGGTGCACATAAGTCTTGATCATGAAAGTAATGAAAAGAATTCTCACAAGGGTCACAGAATTTGACAAGGCTCAACGCAGTAACAAGCAGCATATGAATCTAAGGGTTTTGCCTACGAAGATCATATGGCTCTAATGGGATAGAGGCATATCAAAGAGGAGCCTTTCCAAGAGGTTTTGAGTTTTCAAAATAAATAACCCAAGAGAGTTAGTCATCAGAGCAACAGATCATATCATCCAGCCATATCATACTCATCAATTACTTAGGTGAACATGCTTGTCCTTAAGAAGGTTATGGTTCACAAGCATCAGGCAGGTAACACGGAATAAAACATATGTAAGTCTACTCAGGTACAGGCGAGCTGGGTGATCTTTAGCATCATCATTCGAGTTTTAGTTTAGAAGTAGACAGATATAGCTTATAAAACTCAGGAATGTGTTGGCGTTTCTTATCCTCAACGCTGGCGCCTTTGTAGTGTGAGACATATAAGAAACTCCCGGGTACACTGACGAGTGCGAACGAATCCGCAAGCGCACGGATACACTGCTGTAGCACTTCTCCCTAGGAGACTGAGTACTCCCTTCGGGTTTCGTTCCTAGGACGGAGAGTAACCAGAGAGGGTCTATCCAAGGACACCAGCTTTCGCTGGGATAGGTCGGGATACAAGAAGCACTTCCTTAAGGGACTTAGCTCTCAAGATGTATTCCTGTCAGATCTCAGTCGTCCCCGCGGGGCGACAACACTCAAAGGTGCTGTCCTGCGAGCCCAACTCGGTACGCGACGTAAGAGGGCTGACAAAGGGTCCAACAGGCTGTCACCACTGCGGCCTACCTCTACGCTACGATCGTACGTGGTCTCCGTAGGAAACCCGAGGCCCAGACACCACGTCTGTACCCCAGATAAATACTATAGTGGGGCGTATGCTAGCCCGCTAACTACACTATAGCAACCATATAAATACGGTCCCACGAACAAGGGAAAGATCGGAAGCAGATCATATCATTGAACTGGGAGCAGAAAGGAAGCTATGGATGCAGCTGAACGAGATACAACAAACTTACTTAACTAAACAGGATCAGAGCATGCTAAACAAGTAAATGAACTATGGTTCTAGCTCTAAAGGATCGAAGCCTTGTGTCACGAAGAACACAAGCCTCTAACTTATGAACGAGCCAAGAACACAAGAACAAAGCAACCACACATGATGTCCACTATAGTCTAAATAAGAAATGCTGAAATACTCACTTTGATCTAAATGAAGAACAAGCATCCACGAGGACATCAACTCACTCCTTACCCCTCCTCTACCTCACACTATTCCTAATCTAGATCTCTCCTCATCACCATTCTACCACAAAGAGGTGAGAATCACCTCTCATGGGCAGAATTGGAGAGAGGGAGAGAGAGCTACACAAGAGAAAGTGAAACTTGAGAGCTAGGTGGTGTGTGAGAAATGGAGCCCCTCCCCTCCTATTTATAGACAAGGAGGAGGCTTGCTCCGGGGCTCAAAGTGCTCCTAAACACCCGAGACTACAGCAGGGAGCCAATGAGCAAGTGACAAGTGGAGGGGGAGGATCAACCGGCCCTAGGTCGGTTCGGCCGATCATAGGGTCGGCCGACACCTTCTCCCCTCCATTTGGGGTGAGCTTCCTCTGGCTCACTTCCATGTGGGCCCTGATGCCTCTCCTCCGTGCATGGCACGTTTCCTGGTGGTTTAGTTGGTAATGTGGGCCCATGGATCCATGTGATGCTGACGTGGCAGCGTGTGATTCGTTGAAAGTCCTTCACATGGATTGGTGACATCATGGATCCAGGAGAATCCATGTGGCAGCCCCTGATTGGCTAGCATTTGAGTGCCTTGGATTGGAGTGGAGTGAATGTGCATGAATTCCTCTCATTTCTTATGCTAAATCCCTGCATTCAAATAGACATCGACACTGGTGGAAAGTATGAGTTTAAGCACCTATTCTAGTGTGGATGTTCAAATCATGCTCAGATTTGCAGGGGTTGACGGTCTTGAAAATGGTAAATATTGACCGTCAACAGAATGAAAGAGAGTGAGTTGTCGAGATGCAAACCGGCGCTATGCATGGGAGATGAACCGTGAGAGGCTCTCCACAGGAGTGAACTCGTGCGGGTCCCGTTCAGGTTCTCGGTAGGTGATCGATCAGCTAGCACGGAGTGCTCGCAGTGGGTACATATGGAAAACGTCGTGCCTGCATTTGGAGAGTCATGGCTCTTCCCCCACACTGTCTCGAACCTAGATGTCCTCTAAATCAAAAAGACCAAAGTAATGACACAAAGGTGGCTAAACCGGGTTACATGACCGGTGAGCCACTTTATTCAAATCCAAATGTTTTCGAAACAAAATGATTAGGCACTTACACACATGCAAAGGAATAAATGAAATAAAGGGAAACAAAGGGAAATAAACTCCTGTGCCCGACTAACTACTCGAAGAAGGGTGCAGAGGGCCCCGGAACGGCTACTTGAGACGCACGACTGAAGAAAGGCCTACACCGTCACCGGGAGCACCGTAACAGTTCTCTGTCGCTCCTCCTGACAGCCCGACACAGAAGGAGGACGCCCTACGCCGAAGACCGGCTTACACCCTCGATGTAACCCTCCTGAGCCTCTCCCTTGTGACTATAAAAGGGGAGGACAGGGGCACTTGCAAGACACGTTCGTTCCCATTCCCACATGCACTTAGTATCGATATCTCATCACATACATCTCCACAGACGCTCACACACTCACGTACGCAGAATCCTGCTACAAGAACCACTCGCACACCAGGGACTTGGTCTCGAATCCCTCTCCTGACCTGTTTGTATCCCCTACTACAAACTCCTAAGCATAAAGAACACCCCCTTTTTAGACTGGACGTAGGGTATTACTCTCCGGAGGCCCGAACCAGTATAATCCCAAGTGTCTCTTGTGCTACCGTGCAGATCAGTACACGCGTTCTTATAAATTTACTTGCCGGCGGTAACAAACCCCGACAGTTGGTGTGCCAGGTAGGGGCCTTCGTGTGTTTTCGACGTTCCTTTTAGGGTCTGCACGACCCTCCCATCATTTGCTTCGACGGAAGCCATCGCCAAGCCACCGCTGATGGACTCCCCCATGGGATCACCGGACTCGCTCCTGGCTGGGCTCGAGATCCGCTTTGGGAGCCTAAACTTCCGTGCGACTAGAGACGGTTATCTCATGCGCCTCGTCGGCGAGACCACACCTGCACCAGCTCCTGCTCCGACTGCCGCTACACGCTCGCCCTGATGCAAGAGGTGCTCAGACAAGCGCTCGAAGCAGGCCAAGGCGGACTGACGCAGGACGGCGCGTGCCAACTCCCCTCCGCGGGTCGAGGCTGGCGCACCCCTGACCACCGACGCGGCAGAGGACTCCCTGCCGTCGGACTCGACGGAGCGCATCGCCAGAGAGAGCGCACCGAAGCCGTCTCTCTCCCGAGGGACATGCTATGCGGCGGCGTACTCCTCTTCGTTAGGCACGGACCTGGCCGTGTACGAGAACTACCCCAGCCATCGCCTCTGGTGTAATATGGGGCTCCCGGCAACCTCGCCCGACGATACCTCGACTCCGATAGCTCGAACGACGTCTTGGGCTCAGAGTGGGGCTACACGGGACTTCGGGACGCCGGCACCCTCCGATGTTTCCAAACGGCGGCGGATTACTGCTTCGGCTACTCTGACGACTCCGACGATGGGGGTTACGACCCCTCACGGGAGTGCTTCGTCGTTGGCAATGCCCAGGTGGCACCGGCACCGGCCCACACCCTGGATGGGGCGGTGCACTCTGCCCATAGCTTGACGGCGGATAGTGCAGCCGAGGCCCAGGTCTCACCCAATGGCGCCGCACAACGTGCCTGACTAGACGAGCTGGAGGACGCACAGCGCCAGCTCGACGACGAACGTGCCCAGCTCCACCAACAACTCGGGCAGGATCCGAATCCAACTCCCGCTCGCATACGCGTGAGGGACGTCCATCAACGCATCATCAACGACGATCAAAACGTCGTTGACGGCACGCCCGTCTTCAAAAGGGCATCGCAAAATCTAGCAGCAGCGGCAATTCTTCTCCGGAACATCCCAGAGCCCCCCACACCTTAAGAAAAGGAAGTGCACAAACAGATCAAGACGCTCCTCGAGACTGCCGCCGTGCAGTAGGCGGAGAGCTCTGCTTCTCGACAGTGGGGCTCGCAAGGTCACGGGCACTCTGAGCCACGACAACTTGCGGCACCGTCGCAGCAGCCGCGACGGTCTGAGGAAGTCAACGTACCGGTCAAGAGCCGCTTGGGTCCTCACCGCGACGCGTGCGCCACCATCAAGGCGCGGCGGAGGGTGGACGTGGGCCGAGACGACGACTACGACCAACAACCTCACAAGGAGTACAGTCGGCGGCGCGGTGGCCGTTACGATAGCGACGAAGATCGGAGCCGGAGCAACTCGCCTGATGCCCAGGGATCTCGCGCTTTCGAGATGAACGTGCGCAATGCCCATTTCCCCTCACGCTTCAGGGCTCCGACCTCTGTACCAAAGTACAATGGTGAAACCAACCCCAGTGTTTGGTTAGAAGACTACCGACTGGCGTGTAACGCCGGCGGAGCACGGGACGACCTGTTCATCATCAAGAATCTCCCGCTACACCTTGCGGACTCGACTCGCACGTGGCTCGAGCACTTATCGCGAGGCCAAATCGACAGCTAGTCGCAGCTACGTGACGCCTTCATCGGAAACTTCCAGGCACGTATGCCCGACCGGGAAACCCCTGGGATCTACGCAACTGCAAGCAAATGAAGGCGAGAGCTTACGCGACTACATCCGGTGCTTCTCCAATCGGTGCACCGAGTTGCCAAGCACCACCGACGCAGACATCGTCTCGGCCTTCCAGAACAGCACCACGTGTGCCACGTTGATCCACCGGATCGAGCGACGGAAGCCGCGATCTACTCGGGAGCTGCTCGATATCGTGACCGACCACGCCAATGGGGAGGAAGCTGTGGCCGCAACGCTTAGCCCCGGTACTAGCAAGGGGAAGCAGCCGGTCGAAGCCGGTGATGGTCTGACCGCACCAACCAACAAGAAAAAGAAGAATAAAGATAAGAGATACCGCGATGACACTTTGGTGGCTGATGTCGACCGAAAGACAGCAAGACCCAGAAATGATCCACCGAAAGATCACTTCGAGAAGCTATTGGAGGCCTCATGCCCCAACCACGAGGGCCCGGTCAAGCACGCCTTCAAGGACTGCAATTTGATGAAGTCCTACCTCTCCGACACACTGAAGAAGCGAAACACTGCTCCGACCAGTGATGGAGGGAAAGACAAGGGCAACGACGAAGGTGCCTACCCCTGTGAAGATGGAGCTTTTATAATGATCTTCGGGGGTTCAGAGGCGCGGCCATCGAGACGCCAGGAAAAGCTGATCCAGCGAGAAGTGTACCACGCCGAGCGTGCAGCTCCAGCGTACTTGAAGTGGTCGGAGACACCGGTCACGTTCGACCGGCGCGATCATCCCGACCACGTCCCATGACTAGGCAACTACCCACTAGTCGTGTCACCCTTGTTCGGCAACAAGCGAGTGGACAAGGTGCTGATGGATGGTGGCAGCAGCCTCTACGTCATCTACATGTCGACCCTCGACGACATGGGAATCTCGCGGTCCCGACTGCGGCCGTCAACGGCACCCTTCCACGGGGTCGTACCCGGGATGGAGGCGGTTCCCCTCGGGCAGATCAATCTGCCCGTCACGTTCGGAACTCTGAACAATTTCCGAAAGGAAACCCTCACCTTCGAAGTGGTGGGGTTCCAGGGGACGTATCACGCGATACTCGGAAGGCCAGCTTACGTGAAGTTCATGGCCGTCCCCAACTACACGTACCTCAAGCTGAAAATGCCCAGACCGAAAGGCATCATCACGGTAGGTACAACTTTCCAGTACGCATATGGATGCGATGCTGAGTGCTTCCAGTTCGCTGAAGCACTAATCCGGTCCGAGAAGCTCTCCACAGAGCCCCCCTCCGAGGACCAAGATATCCCCGAGTCGTCCAAGCGAGCGGATTGCTCTTTCGAGCCCACCAAGGACGCCAAGGAGGTGCCTGTCTCCAAGGACGGCCGCACACTCCGTATCGGGACGGCGCTCAGTTCCGACTAGGAAAACGCACTCGTCGACTTCCTCCGCGCGAACCTCGATGTGTTCGCATGGAAGCCCTCCGACATGACGGGGATTACAAGGGAGGTCGCTGAGCACAAGCTAAACATTAAGCCCGGCTCAAAACCAATCAAGCAGCGTCTGTGTTGCTTCAACTCCGACAAGTGCAAGGCCATTGGCGAAGAGATCAAGAAGCTTATTATTGCAGGGTTCATTCGTGAAGTGTACCACCCCGAGTGGTTAGCAAACCCTGTACTCGTTAAGAAGAAGAATGGAAAATAGAGGATGTGCGTTGATTACACAAGCTTGAACAAGGCAAGTCCAAAAGATCTGTTCCCTTTGCCGCGTATGGATCAAGTAGTCGATTCAACGGCCGGGTGCGAAACCCTCTGTTTTCTCGACGCTTACTCCGGGTACCATCAGATCGCAATGAGTCTGATCGACCAGCTCGCGACCTCATTCAGCACCCTGTTTGGCGCGTACTGTTACGTTTCCATGCCATTCGGATTGAAGAATGCGGGGGTCACGTTTCAGAGATGCATGCGACGCGTCTTTGGAGATCTCATCGGACGGCTAATCGAGGCATATGTAGATGATATCGTGGTCAAGTCGAAAAAGGTGGGCAACCTGATCCCCGACCTCGCTGCAGTCTTCGAGAAGCTGAGGGAGCACGGTGTGAAGTTAAACCCCGAGAAGTGTGTTTTTGGGGTTCCTAGGGGCATGCTACTCGGTTTCGTTGTATCGAAGCGTGGCATCGAGGCTAACCCTGAGAAGATCTCTGCAATCACGAGCATGGGGCCCATAAAAAACCTGAAGGGAGTACAACGCGTCATGGATGCCTCGCTGCTCTTAGCAGGTTCATCGCCTGACTAGGTGAACGCAGCCTACCACTGTACAAGCTCATGAAGAAGTCGGAACACTTCTGGTGGACGCCTGAAGCGCAGGAAGCACTCGATTCGCTCAAGAAACTACTCGAGAGCCCACCAGTGCTCACCGCGCCAGCGGAGGGAGAACTGATGCTCCTATACATCGCTGCTACGACCCAGGTCGTGAGCGCCACGTTGGTCGTCGAGCGAGACGAGCCGGGGAAAACGCAGAAAGTACAGTGCCCCATCTACTTCGTAAGCGAGGTTCTCTCCGACTTGAAGACGCGCTACCCGCAAATCCAGAAGTTGATCTATGCTGTCCTCATCACTAAGTGGAAGCTCCAGCACTATTTCGACTCTCACCGCATCACGATGGTCTCCAAATATCCGCTTGTCGAAATCATACAGAGCCCAGAGGCAGAAGGGAGAATTGCCAAATGGGCTCTCAAGTTGATGGGTCAGAACATCGAATACGCGCCCCACACTGCTATCAAGTCGCAGGCATTGGCCGACTTCATCGCCGAATGGACGGAGATCCAAACTCCTCCTACTCCCATTGAGCACGAGACGTGGCTCATGTACTTCGACGGGTCCATCATGAAGGAAGGAGTCGGGGTCGGACTTGTCTTCATCTTGCCTCTGGGCGTACGAATGGAGTATATGGTCCGACTACATTTCGCAACCTCCGACAACATCACGGAGTACGAGGTGCTCGTTAATGGTCTTCGGATCGCCCTCGAGTTGGGAATTCGACGCCTCGACATCAGGGGGACTCCGACCTGGTCGTGGGGCAGGTAATGAAGGAGAAGAACTATCTGAGTCCGAAGATGGCCGCGTACTGCCGGGCGGTGCGCGAGTTGGAAGACAAGTTTCATGGGCTTGAGCTCAATCATGTACTGCGAGAGTACAACAAGGCTGCAGATACCCTCGCCAAAGTGGCATCAAATCGGAAACCCGTCCCGCACGGGGTCTTCGCCAGTGACCAGTACGAGCCGTCCATCCACTCCGAGGAGGACAAGTCGCTAGAGCTGTCGACACAAGAGGTCATGGAGATTGATGAGTTACAAGAGCCCAATCTCGAGGACCCAGACTGGAGGATCCCGATCCTCGAGTGGATGGTAGAGGGAAAGTTGCCACCCGACAAGGAGACGGCCCGATGGATCGCTCACATGGCCAAGACGTACAAACTGGTCGACGGTGAGCTCCAACGAAAAGGAGCTAAGGGCATACTCGTGCACTGCATCCTGGCCGATCAGGCAAGGAGCTGTTGCAAGAGATTCATGCGGGCACATGCGGACATCACGCCGGCCCAAAGACCATTGTCGGTAAGGCTTTCCGACAAGGTTTTTACTGGCCAACCGCGGTGGCCGACGCGACTCGGATCGTGCGCAGCTGCGAAGGCTGCCAACACTAATGTCCGCTCCGAGGAGGCCGTTGCGTTCTTCGCCGATATCATCTACCGCTTCGGGATTCCAAACTCTATCATCACCGACAACGGTACCCAGTTCACCGGCAAGAAATTCCTCAAGTTCTGCGACGACATCCGCGTGGACTGGGACGCTGTCAATCACCCGAGGACCAATGGGCAAGTGGAGAGGGCCAACGGCATGATCTTGCAAGGCCTGAAGCCGCGGATATTCAAGCACCTCGAGAAGTTTCGGGCAACGTGGGCTGCAGAGCTCCCGTCCATCCTATGGAGCCTACGCACCACCCCTAGTCTTACTACTGGCTGCACGCCTTTCTTCCTGGTCCACGGGTCGGAGGCAATCCTCCCGACGGACATCGACTACAGCAGCCCACGGGTTCAAGCCTACACCGAAGAAGGCAACCAGGTCGCCCTCGAAAACGCCATCGACCAGCTGGATGAGGCGCGCAGTGTTGCCCTCCTTCACTCGGCACGATACCAGCAGGCTCTGCGTCGCTACCATGAGCGAAATATACGGGAACGTGAGCTCCAAGTCGGCGACCTCGTCCTCCGACGAGTTCAAAGCAACGAAGGGCGACACAACCTCTCACCACCATGGGAGGGCCCATTTATCGTCAACCAAGTACTCCGTCTGAGAACTTTCAAGCTCAAGTACAAGGACGGCAGGGTCATCTCCAACGCCTGGAACATAGAGTAGCTACGCCGTTTTTACCCTTACATATTTTACTTTACTTCATCTTATGATAATTCAAGAGCTCCGAGCTACTTTCTTTCTTTCGTGAGATGACATCTTCTTCAAGCTTGCGTCTTTTACTCGAGTAAAATGTCCTTTATGCTTGTCTCATTCCATGGGCAAGTCTTCCGACTTATCCATGGGCTCGGGGGCTACCCGGGGCCACGACACCCCTCCCCTGCACGTTTCAAAATCTTTTTTCGATCAAAAATCGTCTGGTTTCTCGTATGATCGTCTCGGTACGCCTGCACTCCTCAAAGGGAGATGAATGACGGCTCTAGCGGTTACAAACCTGCGCTCGTCCGGGTCCCGAGTACTTACGCCCCCACGGCTATGGTATAAAGACCCACGAGCAAAGTCTGCGACCTAAAGTTGTCGTTCACTCGCCCCCTCGAAAGGTTGTCAGGCAACCGTCTAAACTATGAACTCCGAAGAGTTTTCTTGTTTGCAAACATACGCACACACCTATCCTTCTCAAAAGTACTCGGGGGCTGCCCGCCCAAGTAGTACCGCTTCAATACCAAGCCCGGTCGAGTCGCCAGGTTCCTACGCCCCCGCGGCTACGGAGCAAGACATTGCCAGCAAGGTCTTAAGCTACACCGCTTGGGCTCGCAAATTCCCTAACTACTTGGGAGAAGGTTAACGAACAAACAAAACGCTTAACTTGAAATAAAAATGGGTACTTGACCCATGAGTCAGCCACAAGGGCTCGATCCATAAGTTTATTACAAGTTCTTGCCAGCATAACCAAAGGCCTCAGCGAGGCGACTCTGTTTTTTCTTCTTCATAGGCCCAGGTCGTGGAGGGCATGGTTCATCATGGTCTGGGTGAAGTCGATAGCGTCCTCCTCGATGCGGTCATACCCGTCGTTGTCGTAACCCGGACACCATCCTTGGCCTAGCAGCTCCCTGTCCATTTCCGGATAATGTGACAGGAAGATGGCCACCACCTTGCGGACGATGTCGCGAGCCACATCCATCGACTGCTGGCGAGCTGTCGCAGCGGCCCGCTCCAGGCGATCCTTCATGTTGCCGGAAGGAACCCCGAGGTCATCCATCGCCTTGGTGATGACCATAGCCATCCTGTCGCGAATCATCTACACTTGCGTCAGGTTGGACTTGGTCACCCCATGCGATCTTCGTTCTTGTTCCAGCTCTGCCACGACCTCTAAAGAAAAAGAGGGACCGATGTTAGCAAAAGACCTCCTGATTTGAAGAAGGCAAAGCATGAAGGGGACATGGTTTTTACTATTGAGTCTCTCGTTAGCTTCGCGAGCTAGCTCCACCAGCTTCTCGTTCTCGACGAGGCGGGTGGTTGCGGCACTCTCCTGATCCGCGACCTTCTTCTCCAAGTCGGTGCGGGCCACGCAGAGAGCTGTCCACTCCAAAAATGAGATGACGTCACGAATCAAGTAACCACATGCGAGCAAAAAGCAGAGGCAACAGGTCGTGAGGTACTCACCAATGATCTCATCCTCGCGCTTCTGGGCGACTTCCTCAAGTCGGCCCTTCTCGGCGGTGACACTGCCAACCTGGGCCTCAAGCGCCGTCACCCTCTCGCGAGCCGTCTGGAGGTCAGACTCGGCCCGGCCCGCCCAGGCTTCGAGCTCCATCTTCTCTTGGTCAGCGGCACGGGCAGCGGCCTCAGCGTTGGAGCGCAGCTTCACCGCGGCCAATTTCTCCTCCAGGGCGGCCTTCTCCGCCTGCGCCACGGCCACGCGATCCTCAGCAGCCTTCGCCTTTGCCTCGAGGGTCGCACGCTCAGCTGTCCGGTCGACCTCGCTGGCCGCCGCCGCGAGACAGGTCGTGGCCAGCTGTGCTTCCAGTTGGGTCTTCTCCGCACAGAGTGCCTCGAGGGCCCGCGACTTGTCGTCACAGTGCCCGACAAGCTCCTGGACCACACGTAAACTTCACAGTCAAGGAAGACGAGAAAACAAGCATGAAAATCAAAAAGGTGGAAAAAGAGGGCTATGACTCACCCTCGAGGCAGGCAGGACCAGATCCCTAATCGCCCGCTCCGACTGACGCAGCACCAGTTCGCTCAGGCGCAGGCCTCGCTCCAGGTTGCAACGGGCCAGGAGCTCCGAGCCGCCGTCAATGTCCGAGCTGATGGAGGCCTGAACTCGCGAGACAGGCACCAGCCAGAGCGGCGAGATCTCCATCTCCTCCTCCACCGTCGATGAGGTCGGTCGCAGCTCCCTCGAGCTCTTCCCGGCCTCCGAGGTCAGAGGTGGCATCTGCTCGTCCGCTACCGCGACGGGAGAGGCTACCGAAGAGGGCGACTCTGGGATGACGACCACTTCCGCAGGGCACAGCAGAGGGGCGGCGTCCGATGCGGCGATCGATGAAATCGGGACGACCTCCTCGGTCACTACAATGACCGCCGCAGCAGGGGCCTCCCCGGAGTCAAGGGTGGCCGTCTCCACATCCGCCGTGGCGCTCCCCGTTCCCACCAGTGACTCAGGGGCAGGGGTCTCGGAGTCCGCCACGGTACTGGCCGTCCCCTAGAGCGACTCGAGGGCTGACCGCTCGACGTTTGTAGCGTCGTCGCCGGCCCCCGTCGACAACTCGGGCGCCGGCTGTTCAGCATCACCTGCCCGTGCCTCAGGAGTAGGGTCTTCTGGAATCTGCTCTGAGGGGCCAGACAGGCACCTTGCCAACTCAGTCGCATGGGCCGAGAGCGCCTCTTCTGTGGGGGTCTCACCCCCCAGACCCATCGTCCCCATCGACAGGTCGCTGCGAGCCGGGCTCCCAGCTCCCTGTGGTTAGGCTGTCATCTCTTGGGTCCCAGACCCCCCTGTCTCTTCGACCGCAGCCCCCGACTGGAGGGAGGGTGGCAGGCCGCCCGATGGCGGCGTGTCCCCGACTACCTGAGCCGGGCGGCGCAGTGACTTCACCGGCGCCGGCCTCATGGTACGGTGGTCGGGCACCCTGAAACGAGAAGAATGTCACAACGATGACAAGCAGTAGGCACACTTCCCATGAATATGAAGAGATAGTCAAAATATTGTGACTCGGAGCTCACCTCTCTGCGACGAGGCGGGGCCGCTTGGAGCCGAAGGTCGGGTTGCGGGGAGACGCGGCTCTCTTGCTCCCCGCGGACGGAACAGAGGTCGAGGGCGGCGCCATACCGCTCCCAGCGACGACAACCGACTGAAGGCGTTGCTCGGTCGGGGCCGGTTCCCCGCTCTGGGCCGCAGGCAGAGAGGAAAACACCGGCGCGCTCCATCGCTCTCGTGGCGAGCGCGCCGAGGGCGAATGTGACCTCCGGTGCAAAGAGTGGTGGCGCGAGGTGTTGTGCCTCGACGAATGGCGGGTGGGGTCGCTGCGCCGTGGGGAACTCCTACTCCTCTTGTGGTGGCCCCGCTGAGAGGCGCGACTGCTCGATCCGGGCTGGTCGGCCCAGGAGGACTGGGGCGGCACCTGCTGGCTCGTGCCGGCACCTGCCGTGGTCGAGGCAGGCACCGACCCGCCGCGTGGCTGCGACGTCGCCGCCGCCTCATCGTCAGTCCACTCGAACTCGGACTTGCCCTCTTCCGTGTCCAGGGGTCCTCGTTCTCAGAGACGTTGGCCACCCCAGCGCGTCAGCTCGAGGCGTGGGCGTCGTTCCTCAATCTTTTGTCGATCTCCTTTTGCTGGTGGGCCCTCCTGCGTCCCCCCCGCCGCTGCTGCCGCGCGGCGAGCTCTCGAGTAAGCGCCCGATCTTCTTCCAGCGGAGGACGTGAGGCGAGGATGTGTACAGCCTGCATCTGCGCAAACACAAGAGAATCATCACCCACAGTCACAGAAAACAAATCGAAAAGAAGTCGGGGGAAGCGTACCAAAGCCGCGGTGACCGGGGAAGGAAGCATCGGCAGCACATTCGGTGGAGGCCAGAACAGATGAGTGACCCCAGTGGCCTGGCACACCCAGCGCTAGACCTCGTCCATCGAGGGCAGGGGATTCGCCGTCACCGTCCCCACGAAGGGAGCTCGGTCCTCTGTCATCTGACAGAGGCGCAGAGCGCGACAGCGAAGCGGGACGACCCCTGTGGGGGATGGGGGATATACCCCCCGGGTCCCACACGGAGGGGCTTCATAACGTGTATACGTATACGGGATGGGCCCACCAGTGTGGAGATACGGCATGGCGTACTGATCAGGATGAGGCGGCCCCCGAAGAGATATCATCCCATGAGTAAAGACCGGTTAGTTAGGAAAGATATTACTTGAGCCCGAAGGCCAAATCTTGTAATCGGTTAGCTATAGATTCCCTGAGATTTGTAAACCCTGCCCCCCAGGCTATATAAGGGCCGCAGGGACCCCCCTCAAAAACAACTCCATCTGATTCCCAATCGTGGAACCATCAATACAACACATCGAGCACAGGACGTAGGGTATTACGCCTCCCGGCGGCCTGAACCTGGATAAACCCTGTGTCCTTTGTTCACCATCTAGCTCTAGTCTCGGCGATCCCCACCAAACAATCTACCACCATAGCCTACCCGTGGTGGACTGCCGGTTCATTGCACCGACAGTTGGCGCACCAGGTAGGGGTTCGTCGCGATAATTGGCAAGCTGATGGCTGCAGTCAAGATTCCTGCTAGTTGCCTTGCCTTCGCCGCGTTGGGAGCGGGAATCCCTTTCGGGAGCCTCAATCCCATCTCTACCGTCGACGAGCAGGCGGCCGGCAACGTGACTCCTCCTCAGGGTCACATCGTCATCGGGGAGATCCCATCCGCTCTCTCCGGCACCGTGATCACCACAGAAAAACCTTCCGGAGCGGTTTCAACACCGCCCGCGAGGAGAAGACCGGCTGCCAGATCCAATCTGGACAAGCCCAAAGCCTGTCAAGTGCTTTTCGGCACGCCGCAGCAAGACTGGAGGCCAACCCTCCCGGTTCCAGATCTGACGGTCGCAGGGTCATCGAACCCTCCCGCGGACGATCTGGAGGAAGCTTTTGACCGGGTCATTGGTCACATGGCTGACACCATCGCCATCTGCGAGGTAACCTTGGGTACCCCGCAGTCCAAGTGCTTTCCCTTCGGGTTGAAGAGCACCGCCGCCTCCGTAGTCGTGGAGGAGGTGAAGCGAAACCTAGCGGTGAACCCTGCACCGAGCCGATTGAATACCACTCAGATGACGATTCGCCACGCTTCGTAAACATGGTTCTTTGCCCCATACGAGAGGGGAACCGCGACGCGTCCCTCCTCCCCATACTGGAAGAGGACGAGGACGGTCAACTCTGCGACTGGACCACGGATGAGTCAGAGGGTGAGCGCCGCTCGGACCGATCTGCTGGGCGATCTGGCCCCGAGTACGTTTCGGATGGGTCCTTTGCGTCCCTCGAGGCGGCTCTCGGCCTGGACGAAAGCTCTCCCTCCTGTGGGTCCAGTGACACGATCCTGATCAGCTCTTTGAGCTCACCTTCGGATCTGTCCGACGAAAGCTGGTCACCTACCTTTGTCTACGCAGCAGCACTAGGGGCGCCGCCGGCAATCTCCGAGGACGAGCGCACTCAGGACAACGAGACGGCCGCACAAAAGGCCGAAAGGTTACGGAAGAATGCGGACTGAGCGCGATGGCACCGAGAGGCCCAGCACGACGAGGAGGAGGACGAGGACCTTCAAACTTTAGACCGCCCGCGCCGCAACAGGCGGCGGCATCACACCCACCGCTCGAGCAGAATTCAGCCCCGAAGGCTCGAGGATGACTTCACCCTCGACTACGATGGGCACAAGGTCTACGCGACCCCCAAAGCGAATCTCATCGTACTAAATGAGGTGGTTGAGGGGCTGCCTCCAACTACGCCAGACATTGGGCGCATACGGGCCTTGGTGCAAGCCGCTGCGACGCAGCACAACCGCGTTGATCCCTCCCCGCCAGTCGGGCAGGGGGAGACGGAGGGTACCCGCCGCTCGTGCCACAAAAGAGCGCGGCATGATGAAGGTGGAGACTTGCGCGACCGGCTCCGTAGTCGCGATGCGAGGACCACGATCAACCGCAACCGCGAGGAGCGCCGCCGTCAAGAATTGAGGCGACGCGACGACTACGACAGGGAGCATGGAGCCCCCCATCGCCGAGAGAGACGCGACGACTCGTAGAGCGGGTACGAAGACTACTACTCGGACTCCTACGAGGAGTCCGGGGATAGCTACAGCTCCTACGAGCGGCCAGCCGATGGACGCCGTGGAGGTCGAGAGGGTGCCCCATCCTACGACGGCTTCCTCTCCCTCTCAAAAAGGCTACGTCGGGTGACATGGCCCCGGGGTTTCAAATTGTCCGACGTCGACAAATACGATGGCACGTCAGACCCCACGCAATGGCTCCAGATCTACTCCACCGCGGTCAAGGCCGCGGTAGGAAACGCTGACGTGATGGCAAACTACTTGCCCATAATGCTCACGAAGGGGTGCAGAAACTGGCTTGCGGGGCTCCCAAGGAACTCCATTACATCCTGGGACGACCACTGCAAGTTCTTCACGAGCCAATACTCCGGCACATGGGAGAGGCCGGGGAACAGGAGGATGCTGGACCAGATCCGGCAGCGCAAGAACGAGTCGTTGCGCTCGTAGATTCGACGCTTCTTCGAGAAGAAGAACTCTCTTCCTTTCATCGAGGAGCACGACGTCATCGACGCCTTCCAGCATGGGCTGGCTTACGGCAAGCTGGTGAATAGGTGGGCCCAGAAGCCCCCGAGGACCGTAAACGAGCTCTTCGCCATAGCCAACAAGGAGGCTAACAGCGAAGAGGCAGAACTCGAGCAGCTGAAGCACATCAAGTCTCGCTAGGAAGACGACAATTCCCCACGTCCGCGTCGGCCACGCCACGATCCGGACCGAGAGGGAGAGACCTCCCAGCAGGGCGCACAGCGCAACAGGAGGCGCAAGCCGACCGAGGTCGTAGCGGCTGTAGAGTCCGCCCCAAAGCGCATGGACCCGTCTGAGTTCCAGAAGATGTTGGACATGCAATGCCCGTACCACAAGAACCATAAGCACTCGGCTCGCGACTGCTTCAGACTGAAGAACCACTTCTCCGGTAAGGGATGCTCCAAAGGTCCCTCCAAGAACGACAAGGGCAAGGTGAAGCGCGCTCCCCCAGCGGATGATGACGAGGAAGACTTCCAGGTCGCCGACCGTACGGTCAACATGATCTACAGCGGCCCGGACCAGATCGAGGGGAAGCGCAAGGCTAAGCTCACAGATAGGTTACTGGTGTACGCGGCCCAGCACGGCACGCCCCAGTTCCTGCGGTGGTCGGAAGTCCTGATCACCTTCAGTAGGGAGGACCACCCGGAGGCAGTCGTCAAGCCCGGGCGGTATCCCCTCGTGTTGAAGCCTACAATTCGTAACGTGGGACTTTGCAAGATGCTGGTGGATGGAGGCAGTGGCCTCGACAAATTGTTCGCCAGCACGCTCAAGGAGTTGGGCCTCACTCCCTTGGACTTGAGCCCGACCGACAAGCCTTTCTTCGGGATCGTACCCGGAGATCCTTCAGTACCACTCGGTCAGATCTCTCTGCCAGTCACCTTTGGCACGATCGAGAACTACCGGACAGAGTACGTCCGCTTCATAGTGGCGGACTTCGAGACAGCCTATCATGGTATACTCGGCAGGCCGGCGCTAGCCAAATTCATGGCGGTGCCCCACTATACCTACATGGTGCTGAAGATGCCTGCGCCAAACAGGGTCATTACCCTCAAAGGTGACTCCAACACAGCCAGTGCCTGTGAGAAGGAGAACCTCCACATCGCTGCCACCCTGGATCTCTCCAGACACACTGCTGAAGTCCTGGCGGCTACCAGCAAGCTCGACCCGGTAGATCTGGAGATCCCGACCAAGAAGCCGGCGACGGAGGCGATCCAGCGGGAGAAGGAGGCCGTGAAGAAGGTGTCGCTCAACGACGAGGATCCCTCGAAGACGGTGACCATAGGGGCCAACCTGGACCCTAAATAGGAAAGCGTGCTCGTCGAGTTCCTGCGTGCCAACTCCGACATATTCGCCTGGAAACCAGCGGATATGCCAGGAGTGCTCAGAGAGCTCGCCGAGCACTCCTTGAAGGTTGACCCGAAAGCTAAACCGATCAAGCAAAAGCTTCGTCGGTTCGCGGCTGACCGCAAGGAGGCAATAGGGGCAGAGGTTACGAAGTTGTTAGCTGCCAAGTTTATCAAAGAGGTGTATCACCCAGACTGGCTGGCTAATCCAGTTCTTGTATCCAAAACGAATAAGCAATGGAGAATGTGCGTTGATTATAACGATCTCAACAAACACTGCCCTAAAGACCTCTTCACCCTCCCGCGAATAGACCAAGTCGTTGATTCATCGGCCGGCTGTGCCCTGCTCTGTTTCCTCGACTGCTATTTAGGCTACCACTAGATTAGCCTGAAGGTCGAAGACCAGATCAAGACATCATTCATTACGCCCCACGGTGCGTACTGTTACTTGAAAATGTCCTTCGGTCTGAAGAACGCCGGTGCGACGTATCAGCGTGCCATCCAGGCGTGCCTAAAGACGCAAATTGGCATAAACTGCGAAGCATACATAGATGATGCCGTAGTCCAGATTCGAGACCCTGATAACCTTATCAAGGACTTAGCTGAGACCTTTGCTAACCTGAGGGTTTACCGGTGGAAGCTTAACCCGGAAAAGTGCGTTTTTGGCGTTCCCTTAGGAAAACTACTCGGATTCCTTGTCAGCAACTGCGGCATAGAGGCAAACCCAGAGAAGATCCACGCGATCACTCGGATGAAGCCCCCCAAGTGCCAGAAGGAGGTACAAAAGCTGACCGGATGCATGGCAGCACTCAGCCGGTTCATCTCTCAACTCGACGTACGCGGACTGCCCTTCTTCAAGCTCCTCAAACATCAAAACGATGATTTCAAGTGGGACGAGGAGGCCCAGAAGTCTTTCCTGGAACTTAGGAGCTATCTGCAAAAGGCCCCCATCCTCACAGCACCAGCGCAGGGGGAAACTCTCTACCTCTACATCTCGGCTTCCACGCACGTGGTCAGCACGGTACTAGTTGTGGAGCGCAAAGAGGAAGGACATGCGTACGCCGTCCAGAGGCCGGTCTACTTCATAAGTGAGGTGCTGACCGACTCTAAGGTGCGGTACAATCAGGCGCAGAAACGGCTCTACGCACTGTTGATCACCGCACGCAAGTTGAAGCATTACTTCGAAGCCCATAAAATCGTTGTAGTTTCCGACTACCCCATAGGCGACATCCTGCACAACAGAGATGCCATGGGAAGGATCGTGAAGTGGTCCATCGAGCTGGCCACACACGACATAACTTTCGTACCGCGCAACACGATCAAGTCGCAGGTACTCGCAGACTTCGTGGCAGAGTACACGGAGATCCAGACGCCATCCACTGCCGCTGAACCTGAGTACTGGACCATGTACTTTGATGGATCGCTCAGGATTAAATGAGGCGGGGCCGGCATAATTTTCATCTCCCCAACAGGAGAGAAACTGCGATACGTGTTGCAGGTCATGTTCAAGGTTTCGAACAACGCGGCCGAATACGAGGCGGCCCTCCACGGGCTCCATATCGCCGTATCGCTCAGGATAAAATACTTGATGGTCAAGGGCGACTCTGCCCTGGTGGTAAACCTGGTTAACAAGAAATGGAACCGGACCAGCGAGAAGATGGACGCGTATTGCGCGGAGATCCGCAAACTCGAAGGCAAGTTCTACGGCCTAGAGTTTCAGCATGTACTCCGCGACGATAACAAGGCGGCCGACGAGCTGGCAAACATGGGATCCACGAGAGCCCAGGTACCACCCGGTGTCTTTGTTCAGGACCTGATCAAGCCCTCCATCAAGAACCCTGATGCGCAAGTCGATCCATCAGAAGGACTCGGCGAAGTCCTAATGCTTGAACCACAACCCGAGTGGATCTCAGAGATGGTCGAGTACATCAAGGACGGCACGCTCCCGAATCCTTTACCAGGTCAGGAAAGGGAAACACGAGCGCTGCACGAACAGATCAGTCACAGGAGCAAGAACTATGTCCTGATCGGCGACAACCTGTATCACCGAGGCGGACAGTCCCGAGTACTCCAGAAGTGCATACCGGAGGAAGAAGGACGACAACTCCTAGCGGAGATTCATGGTGGCATGTGTGGCAACCACGCCGAAGCAAGAACCATTGTTGGAAAAGCATTCCGGTCTGGCTTCTACTGGCCCACGGCCATCGCAGACGCTGAGATGTTGGTGAAACGTTGCGAGGGATGCCAATTCTTCGCAAAACAAATACACGTCCCAGCCCAAGCTCTGCAGACGATACCCGTTTCATGGCCCTTCGTGTGCTGGGGACTCGACATGATCGGGCCTTTCAAGAAAGCATCCGGAGGGTACGACCACATCCTGGTAGCAGTTGACAAATTCACCAAATGGATAGAGGTCAAGCCAATCAAGGCGCTCATGGATAGAGTTCATAGGAGAAATCGTGCATAGATTCGGTGTCCCTAACAGGATAATAACCGACCTGGGTACAAACTTCACAGGAAGGGAGTTCCAGGAATATTGCGATGAACTCCTCATCAAGGTGGCACGCACCTCAGTCGCGCACCCACGCGCTAATGGCCAAGTTGAGCAAGCTAACGGAGCGGTGCTCGAAGCACTCAAGAAACGCATCTTCGATCGCCTGAAAAAATACGCGACCCGCTGGCTACGTGAACTCCCTGCAGTACTCTGGGGACTACGGACACAGCCGAGTCGTGCTACTGGTCAGACTCCCTTCTTCCTGGTATATGGATCTGAGGCGGTGCTCCCCACCGACCTCATGTTCAATGCCCCAAGAGTTGAAGTATATGACGAAAATGAGGTTGAGAAGGCACGGATTGAGGATATCGATAGCATCGAGGAAGGACGGCTCGTGGCAACGATTCAGGCAGCACGGTACACCCAAGCTTTGCGGCGTTACCACGATAAAAATGTGCAGGAGAGAGCTTTCTGCGTCGGAGATCTAGTCCTACGCAGGATCCAAAGCAAGAAGGACATGCACAAGTTAGCAGCCCCATGGGAGGGGCCATTCATAGTGAAGGAAATCAGTAGGCCGGGTGCTTATCGGCTGATGCGGGAGGATGGCTCGGATGTGCCCAACTCATGGAACATCGAGCACCTACGCCACTTCTACCCATAACAAAGCTATGTATCATTCCCTATTCAAAGTTCTTTGTACATTATCCATGTTAGCAGTCTATGGCAATGAATTCAGTTTCATGTCCTATGAAGTTTTTCTACCTCACTCTTGCATCTGCTAACATGCTTTTCTCACCCAAGTTTCAATTCTGAAACCTGGGGACTGCTTTACATACAGCAAAGTTTTCCATGTTAAAACTAAATAAACGCTCATCTAACACGGATCTTACGACTCATAAAGTACTCGGTAGCACATGTCTTAAATCGTGGGTCGAGGTTTTCGCCAAGCTAAGGTACTACGCGTGTATGAGAGTACGCCCTCTGCGCTAGGAAACTAAGGCCAACGAGCCTACGATTTCCCGTAATAGACTAACTACCGGAGAAATTAACAATACAAAGATACCGTCAAAGTAAAGCGCCTACTTAAAAGTACCGAATGTCAACGAACCAAAGTACCGGTGCACCCACAGCACCACAAAATATTACAACTTTTAACTTTTAAAGTTTTTATGGCTGGGACAGGAGGGTATCACCACCAACTTCTTCACCAGCCGGCGCCACGACGTTGTCAGCAAGCTGCTCCACCGTGTCCTTCACCTCCTCCAGCAGTCGCTCAGCCTGCTGCGGCGACGTCCCACGAGCGAAGCCGCTGCGGAAGCGATCCACGTTGATCGAGGGGTAGAAGGAGTGGAAGACGGCGAGGCAGTGGCTGGCACTCGCCACGCCGACCTCGCGAAGACAGCCGGGGAAGCGCGTCGCTGTCGCCTGGGCACGCTCCAGAAGGGTCGGCGGGCGCACCACCGGGTCACCAAACTGCCGCACGGAGGAGGACTCGGCAAGGGGCGCCAACTCGTTCAGGATTGGGCACAGCGCCTCACCGAGAGCTTTGAACTGAGCCCTCTCCGATGCGATGCGGGCCTCGAGATCTGCATATTGGGCAAATTGTTTTTGCCGGAAATCTGCTCAACGTCAGAAGCACTTATCGACAAACATTCAAGGATAACACAGGAGTGCAAGGTAACCAACCTGACAGCTCATTTCTCGCCACAGTGGCCTGCCTGCACGCCTCCTGGCCGTCTAGCCGGAGCTATTTCATGCAGCCCAACAGGGATTTGAGCTCCTCCTCCACCTTGGCCCAAGCTGTTGCCAAGAGATGATCAAGACAAAGCACTCGGGCAACGGCGAAACAAAGGCAAAACATTATCGACATACCTTGCTGGTTTCCCTCCGCCACCGCCCGGAGCGTCGCCTCGTTCGCCTCCGCAGCCGCCTTCTCCTGCCGCAGCCTCTCCACCTCCCGGTTGCTGCTGTCTCGCTGAGCAGCAGCTTGCTGCTCGAGACGCTCCAAGCAGGCGCGCAGAGTGGTGTTTAGATCAGCAGCGGTGCCGATGCGGTCGAGCACAGCGCTCTTACGCGCAGACTCCGAGGCCACGGTCTGTCAAGACACAACAAGAGAACAATCAACTACAGCTAGCAAGCGTTCACAATAACACGAGGAAGAAAGAATTACCTCGGCAAGCTGGAGGGTCCTCCGCGCAATGGTGACGAGCTCCGCGCGGTTCTCGGCGTCGATCGCCGGATCCCCAAGCACTTCATCCACATGATTGCCACGCACCTGGGCGACGCGTCCAGGGCGTGGCGGGCTGAGACGCGGCTGAGGGAGCTCCCGCGCCAGAGGCTTCAGCCGCAGCAGCGCCAGGAGCTGCAACGTGTCCAGCCCCACGCTGGGGACTGGAGTCACGAACAGCAGCATCAGCAGCGACAGCCGCAACATCAGGAACCCCCGACGCAACAGCCGGGTGCCCATCAGAAGCACTCGGGTGCGGCGACACCGGGGCGGCAGACGGTAGGGATGACTCGTCAACTTCGGAAGGGAGGTTGCAGGGACCCCTGTTCATACAAACAAGACATAAAGATCGCTTTCCAATACTATGAAAAAAAAGAAACAAGGATGGACGATTTCAAGAAAACTTACTCGGAGGACACGCGGACATGGGTACGATGCAGAAAGCTGGAGCCTGAGGAGGCGGATCGCTTCACCCCACTGACCGCCACCGTAGGTGCTGATGATGGTGTTGCAGCGGCAGCCCGCGTAGTCTGAGCGGTGGGGTGCGCAGCGTCCGCCACCGGTGGCACGGGGCCCGATGGCTGAGAAGGAAGAGAAGAAGTGAAGTGACCGGTAGGCGCCGGTGCCGCCTGAGCCGTCGTCACCGAGGGAGCTTCGCCGATGTCAAAGGAGAGGGGGACCTCCTCCTCCTCGTCCTTCGACAGCACAAGCTTGCGCCGGCGCACCTCTGGTTCGTCGATCTTGAGCGAACCAGGGGGCGCACGCCGCGCCTCAGGATTCCGGCTGCCCTTGCGCTCCTTGCCCTTGCTGGCCGGTGCGGCATGCTTTTCCTCTGGAGCAGGGGCTGTGGGCCGACGGGGCACAGGCTGGACCGCCTCACCGCCACCCGCTGCAACGTGGGCCCTAGCGCGCTCCATCCTCTGCAGCTCGCCCAGGCGGCCGGCCAAAGGACCCTATCCAGCCAACGAGCTAGGCACAGGTGCCACAGAGACAAAAGCCCTGCGATCCTATTATTTCGCAGGCAAACAAACAGACCCATTTCATCAAACATCTGGTGGGCACATGTTCATGCCCTAATGGGCGCCCTATAAAAGAAAAAACCGTTACCTCAGGCGTGTAGTTCGCCAGGTTGAACGGCTTCGGCGCGTCGCGGTTGGAGATGACGGTGCCGGGGACGAAGCACTGACAGACGCGCTCCTTCAGCTCCTTCGCTCTCCCTGGCTCTGCCGCTCGCCGCGTCGTGTCGTGGTGGTCGCCGGCATACTCATACGCCGGGCGCACCCTATCCCGGAGCGGCTGCGTGCACCGGACGGCGAAGCTCGCCATCACCGCGACGCCAATGAGCCCGCCCTCCTTCAGCTTCCGGATATGCTCCAGTAGCACGGAGACCTGCCCCATCTCGGCTTGGCCAAGCTCTTCATCCCAGCATGGGAGAGGAGCCGGCCGCGCGTCGACGTTGCAGGGCACCGCCGGAGCATGGTTGGTGGTGTAGAGCCACTCCGCGTGCCAGTCCTTGTTGGAGCTGACGAGCGGCACCGAAATATACTCAGCAGAGTGCCTCTGCTTGAGCTGGAATCCGGTGCCACCCACCACGCGTGGCTTCTTGGCGGTCGGGTGGGGCTTCACCCAGAAGAAATACCGAAAAAGGTTTAAATGCGGGGCGATTCCAAGAAATGCCTCGCACAGATGCACAAAGATGGATATGTGCAAAATGGAGTTGGGGTTGAGATGGCACAGCTCCAAACCGTAGTAGTAGAGCAGGCCGAGAAAGAAGGGATGCGCGGGCATGCCGAACCCGCGGAGGTAGGCCGACTCGAAGATGACGGCGTCGTCGGTCGACGGCGTGGGGAACTCTTCCCCCGCAGCAGGCCGCCATCCCTCGACGGCGGACTCGAGCAGCATACCCCCCAACACCAGGGCGGTGAGGCGCTCCCTCGTGGAGACGGAGCGCACCCACTCCTCGCTCCACATCGGCGGCGGAAGCAGGGACGACGACGATGGAGATGGCGAGCACCTCGCCTCGGAGGCGCCGCGCCTCGACTTCTTCGAATGTCGGCGTGATCCCCCAGATGTCATCCTCGCTACGCTCGGGGACTCAGGTGGGGAGTGGTCTACACCCTCACTACGCTCGGGGACTCCCCGGGAACTGCGGCTTAGATGCTGCGCGGCGGCGGATCTAGATCTGCAGCCTCGCCGGAGCCAAATCCGGTGAGGATCGAGCTAATGCGACGACGGGTCCGGTGGATCGAAGGCGGAGCGGCCGGAGAAGGAAGAGCAAAGGGCGGCTGCGTGGTTTCCTATCGGAAGCGAAGCGACGTGACTGCGGGGGCGCGTGACGAGCCACGCCTCTGGGCTGCCTTAAATGCGGCAGACGGACGGTGGTCGTGGCGGGCCCTACCACCTGTGCGGTCGCGTCGCCGCAGCGTGAGAGATTCTTCTTGCGAGAAACTCGCGAGTATGACTCGCGTGAGATGCGCCAGCTTAGCCTTATCTGTGACGCTTCTGATTCCGGTTGCTGGGCCTTAGTGGGCCATGGCTCTAAATGGGCCAAAGGGTTAAAACTTTCCCTTCTACGGGAAGACACCCTTAAATTTAAAAAGCTTTCCAAAGAATGATTGGTTGGCTTAAACCACTCAGAGGTCGTGACCCCGAATCACGTACTGCCAGGTTATCAGATAACCCACCCTCGAAAATTCGGTTTGGACTCCTAAGAGAGCCCCAAAAATCTACTAGCTCATGAGTGTACTCCCGAAGACATGCCATACATAGGCCAGAGATGTTCAGAAGTCACGAATATGCTGACTAGGATAGGTGACCTTGCACGAGTGCTCCGTGAGAACACGGTGGGCCACACGGCAATTTTGGCATAGGGCCAGCTCTAACCAGACACCGTACCGGGTCAGATGATCCGAGTGGTACTCTCCCAAACGGGATGATGGTAATACCGAACTAAACCCCTTTTTAGAGCTTCGAAATAGTTACTTTAACTATTACGAACCTCAGGGACTGGCCTAATGGGCGCATCTCGAGATGCGCCCATTCAGCGGCTAAAACCCGCCACCGTGATCACCCGGGATCATACCAAGACAAAGTCTCATTGACTAAAGTCTGGATCGGGGATACAGGAGGCGATCAGTGGTACCTTTTTTCCAAAGGGTACCCATTATAAAAGACATCAGGGGGCGGTCACTAAGATTCTTTTCTGACCCTAGATAAACCTCTTCAATCTTTATCTAGGCTCGGGGACTAAGTGTGTACACTTCGTCTTCGACGAAGTTGTACAACCTCCAAACCCGGATGATCTGAATAAATCACGAACATGGTGAAGAGCTCTCCTCAACCACTCGGCAACCACGAGTTCAGCTTCAAGACTACTCGGCTGCGCCAAAGATCAGATCAGACAACATTCAAAGCACTCATACGGAAGGCATTTAGCACTCGGCTAAATGGCAGAAGTACGCGCGAAGGTACACAGAGCTGAAGATCGAAGTTGCAGTCTGGTCAAGAAGCGCTCGGGGATTGCTGTGGGGGATATACCCCCCGGGTCCCACATGGAGGGGCTTCATAATGTGTATACGTATACGGGATGGGCCCACCCGTGTGGAGATACGGCATGGCATACGGATCAGGATGAGGCGGCGCCCGAAGAGATATCATCCCATGAATAAAGACCGGTTAGTTAGGAAAGATATTACTTGAGCCCGAAGGCCAAATCTTGTAATCGGTTAGATATAGATTCCCTGAGATCTGTAAACCCTACCCCCCAGGCTATATAAGGGCAGCAGGGACCCCCCTCAAAAACAACTCCATCTGATTCCCAATCGTGGAACCATCAATACAACACACCGAGCACAGGACGTAGGGTATTACGCCTCCCGGCGACCTGAACCTGGATAAACCCTGTGTCCTTTGTTCACCATCTAGCTCTAGTCTCGGCGATCCCCACCAAACAATCTACCACCATAGCCTACCCCGTGGTGGACTGTCGGTTCATTCCACCGACAACCCCCCTAGCATGGTAGCCGCCAATCAGGGTGATGAAGTTCACCCCGTTGTCACGGAGTATCTTGAGGGTGCCAAGGGCATCGTCGAGGAACCGCGGCCGATCCTTCTTCTCTGGCCCGTAACTCCACTTTGTCGGCACCCGGTCATACCAGCGGTTGGTGAATCGGGGAAGTGGGTTCTCGAGATCGTTCTTGAGGTAGAACCAAGCCCGGTGCCACCCGCTGTTGGAGCTTGTCAGGCTGGTGGGGATGTACTCGTCCATCCTCCCCTGCTTCCCGTGGAGCCCGGCGCATCCAATCACCGCCGCGGTGCGATCATCCTTCACGCAGACAAACTTGTAGAAGTATCAGAACAGGTCCCAGTGGGCTCCCTATCCCAAGTACCCTTCACAAAGAGCTTCGAACGCCGCCATCAGCTAGACGCCGTTCGGGTTCAGGTTGTGGAGCTCGAGGCCGTACTCCTCGAGGACGGCGCGGATGAACCGCCCTGCCAGAACGGAGAAGCCATGCTCGTGGAAGATCACGAACGAGACTACGTATCCCTCCGGAGGCTGGGGCCGGCTCTAAAGTCCGGGAACCTTCCACTCCTCCACTTCGGTCAGCGGCGGTAGCATGCCGTTGGCGGCAAGACGGTCAAGCTTGGACCAGGTCACCGTCGAGGATGACCAGTTCGACATGGCATCGGCTGTGGTGGCGGCAGCAGGCGGAGCTAGCTTGCGATGGAAGGCGAAGAGCTCGGTGGCTTGCGCGCGGCGGGTGTGAAGGCAAAGGCTGAGGCGACGGCGGCGGAATGCACAAGAAAGAGGAAGGGGAAAATTTGGGCTGGCGGCCGCGTTATAAAAGAGGGGAAATTATTACCCCCTAGCAGTTAATGCCTGGGCCGCCTCGAGCCACGTCCTCCACCCGCCGAAGCGTCGCCCCTCAAAAGACGCACCCACTACTACCCACCGCGCACGACCGTGCCGCCACGTCATCCGGAGCGGGACCCCCAAATCTCGCAACCGGCGCGAGATCTCCGCCATTCACCCCACGACGCGCATGGCGTGGCGAGCAGCAAATTCCCTCAGATCTAGGAGTTCAACATTTCACCCCACGCACAAGTCTCTGACTTGTCTGTGGGCTCGGGGGCTACTACCTGCAGGTCCGCTCGCGCGTCCCCGCCGGTGAAAACACGACTAGCTTCCTCGTCTTCGTGGCAATCAAGCCCGAGAGCGAGTCCTTGACTCCCTCACCAGGCTCGGGGGCTACTGACGAGGCCATGGACCAGGGCCCACTAGGACCTCTAAAAAACGCAGTACGGACCCACGTACGGTATACTTTGGCGGCTAATACAACAAGTATTAGGCCCCGAGTACCTAAGGGTCCGTACGACCTGTTTCCGTCATGGGCCGGAAGGCAGGCGGCCCACGGCCACCAACACCCTCTCTTCCGAGTTCATGGCGGCCCATACGACAAGTCTTTGCCTCCGCCTCCAACTACTTACTCGTACGAGTAGTCTCCGCTTCCCGTCCCCGACTACTCGTTCGCACGAGTAGTTTCCGTCGCCGTCCCGAGCAGGCTTCGCGCAGAAGGCAAAGTGTAACACCCCAGGTGTTTAAGTAGCCTTAACAAAGTCATTAGTGGCCTAATCATAGTCATTAGGAGCTAATCCACAAGGTTGACTTTGGTCAACGGGTCAAAACCCCGGTCAAACCCTAGATCGGTTGACCCGCTCTAGAACTTTTGACGCGTTCTCCAAATTCCGCTTAAGCACTTAAAAATTGGCCAATAAAAAAGTTGTACATCTTTTCGAGGGACACAACTTTCCTAATTGGCGGCATTTCAAATTTTGAGGTTTCGAAGCTCAAAGACTCAGTCAAAGGCCATATGAATAGTGTTTTGAGTTGTGCAAACGCTGATTTTCGCGACGCGTTCCAATCCAAACCATTCACCAAACCATATGTCGGCCTTTGCAATTGTTGTAGAGGGATGTCGCATCTACAACTTCCGTATCTAGAGTTTTCCTTGCACAGTTCAAAATTTTGGAGAAAAACAGCGGTCAAAGTGCGTTGACCCGCTAGTTTCCTCTGCTCCTCGCGCTCTGGAGCGCCGGTGAGCGCGCACGCACATGCTGGCCCTGGCCGTCGTGCGCCTACGCCTGGGCATCCGTGCCCGGCCGTGCTCCGAGCGTGCGGGCCCCCACCGGGCCGCGGATCAAGGCGACACTCCCCGGCCGGGCCCCCCTCGAGCGCGGGACGCAGCGCGCGACACGCGCCGCTGCCGGACCCCCTCTGCCACGGGCGCGAATGCCGAGGTCCTTGGACCCTGTGCCCTGCCTGGAGCCGTGGCCACGAAGGGGGAAGCCATCGCGCATATAAAAGCAGCCGTTGCTCCCTTCCCGAGAGAAAACCCCGCCGCCGTCGCTGCCCGTGCTCTGCCGCCTGCGCCATTGCTGCCGGCACACCGAGCTCACACCTCTGGTCATTTCCGCCGTCATCCAGCGCCACCAGGACCTCCCCTAGCCCCTACTGGACGCGCCGCCCCTTTCCTTGCCCCGGCCGAGAGCTCGCCGGAGCAGGAGCTCCAGCGGCGGCCGCCGCATACCACCGCCGAGCCCCATCACCGGCGGCCCCTCTGCCCCAACCGAGCACGCAAATCGAGCCCTGGTGAGCCCCACACTCTATCCCTCCACTTCCCCGCCCTGGGACGCCGGCGAGTCGCCGGAATTTGGCCGGAGCCGCCGCCGGCCGTCCCGGAGGACCCAATTGCTTATCCTTCTTTCTTTCCAGGGACTCAACTGCAAAGCGAGGGCCTATCTGTAATAGAAAGAAAAGTTCCAGGGACGTCCTTGCAAAAAGATTCTTCCTCCATATGTGTGTTTTGACCAGATCTTGTAAAATTCGTAGAAAATCCTAGAAAAATCAGAAAAATGCAAACACAATTTTGTTGGATTCCTGGTAAAGAACCCTACAACTTTTGTAAAGCATGACCATACTTTTTCTTGATAGTGTTTGCATGAAAAATAGACAACTGTTAAACCTAGATCTGTTGTAGTTCAAAATCCACATGTGCTCTGTAGCTGATTTTTGGATATGTTGTGTGTTATGTTATGCCTAGCTTCTGTGCCAAAAATTGCACAAAGTTACTAAGTAAATGTTTTAATATGATTTATTTTGTATTTATGCTGAATCTGCCTAAATGATTTTTGTAGCTAACAATAAATATCTTTTTGTGCTCAACTTCTGGATATAACCTTTTTGTGCATAAATACACCTCTGGGGAATTAATCACAATTGTATATCTGCCAGAAATATTTATTCTTGAAATATGCTTAGTTTTAAATGTAATTGCACAACTCAAGATCTATAGTAGCTCTAGGTGTTTTTATTGTATCCCTAGCTTAGATTTGGACCAGAGGACATGTGTGAGAAAGTTGGGATCCTTTTGATGCTTTTTTTTAATATGCATTTATCTTGTTTTGGTAGCTAGCTCTTGTTAATTTCAGTGTATTTAATTTCCTAGCTCTCCTAAGTGTGCATGTGTGTGCAGTGGCTTTGTATAGGCTTGTAGTGCTTCATAAACACTTCCACTAAATTTTATTAATTTATTTTATGCATAAAGACAATGGGGACCATTTAAAGCTTAATATTAAAGTTAATTGGAAAATCACCTTTGCCACACCTAATAACCTTGTGCATGTGTTGAAAAACATTCTAAGAAGGTTGAGACCACCTCCTTGCTGTTTTGTGTTTTTAAATTAAATTATTTGCATAAATATGTACACATTCACTATCAAAAAGAACAAATAATAAAGCACCACGGGAAATTACTTTAATAGAAAGATTATACCAAATGTGTGTTTTTCAAGGTGAATATGGCCAACCCTACTCTTCATGGTTGTCATATGTTGTTTTGTAATTAATTGAATGAAACCCGTCAATTAAATCTTGCATTTGCATCCTCGTGTAGATCTTCCCGACGGTAGCTGTACGCGTGTGCCAGAAGGAGGAGACGGAGGAGCTGACGGAGACGTGCACTACGTCGCTGTAGAGCAAGACCTGGACCAAAGTCCCGAAGGGCCCAAGGCCAACCTTGCCGACGAAGGCAAGCCCCGGATCATTAACCCTTTCTTTTGAAATTATGCAATTATCTTTTCTATGTTTGTGCATTTACGTTTCAGGAGTTGAGTTGAAACCCTAGATGCATGATCCCTAGGTACCTATGTTCTTTTACTAGTATGCTAGGTCGATAGCTGCTATGTTATAAGACCCGGTAGAAGCCGAGTGATGTTCGTCACTCGCGAGAATAGGCTCTGATGTTGGAATCATAAGATCTTTATAAATGGATTGCTCATGTGGTAAGAGCATGGGATTTGGGCTCCGGTCCAGTGGCTTTCGTAGGCTAAGCTTTTGAACGTACTAAGCACTTGTCGGGAATGGGACCGGTAAACCTAGTACCTGATGGACACGGCAAGGGAACTTTTCCCTACTACCCCTAGGACACCTAGTGTGTCCCCCTGCCTGCAACAGTGGGGTACCTGTGCGAGTCTGGGCGGTCCGGCGTGACGCACCAGTAAGCCTTGTACCGAGGATTGTAGGTCTGATCCTGACCCAGAGAAAGATGGGAACCGTCTGGTCGGTGTATACCCCGTTTCGTTTTTGTTGGATTTTCTTGGGGTATGCATTCCTCCGTGTGTTTAGGTTTACCTTGCAAGGTTATAAATCAATCGATTGTCGGCCTCTCACCGTTATCTGAGACTGCTTAATCAACTGGCCATGATATCCCTTATTGATGGAACTTTGGGAATATTATTGCTTGAATTAATTGTATTGTACAATTCTTGATTGAATTAGTTGGCACACTTAGAAATGGTAATCAACTAGAATTTGTGCTAAAATATTGAAAGTAAGGACATACTCTTTGTTGCTTTTTTGCAAAAGAACTCCACCGGCCAAAAAGCCTCTCATGTCTAGAGTTTGGTGATGTAGTTATCACCCGACGGTTAAGTCTTGCTGAGTATTAGTATACTCAGCCTTGCTTTAAATGTGGTTGAAGGTGTGGTTTGGTCTGGTGAGATTCCACCCGGCGGGGAGCTGGAATGGGTGGATGACGACGAGTGATGGCATCACGGACGGCCTCCTGTGATGTCTACTGTATCGTAGTTTAATTTCCGCTGTTTTCGAACTCTGAACCTTTACCTATCATGTCTTGAACAATGATGTGTAATAATTAACCCTTAGGGGTACAATTTGGCTTTAATTTGTGTTTGTACTCTGGACTCGCCTTCGTGTGAGTTTTAATGCATATGTTCGATCCTCTGTGTGATTTCCAAGTGATTTACCGGGCGTTAACCCGGCAACTAACGACAGGATGGTACTTTACTGTCGCTTAATGGCCAAAGTGGATTGGTTTAGGCGATAGTACGATATTTTCCTGGGTGGGTTGTCACAGCTGGTACCAGAGCGATTAATATGCACCAGAGTTTAATTAACAATCTTAATCACTGGTTTTGAATAAAATTTGCCAAGATTGATTGTATTTGCAAAATACGTTGGTCCGTTAAGGATGGAAATAGACTGAGAGGCCCTAGAGGGAATTTTTGGGATTCTTTCAGGTGGCTTAAAAATCTATGGTTTATTTTGCTAACTTCCAGCACATTTTATTCCTGTCAGAACTTACTTTCTGTACAACCATACTAGTTCATCACGTTTTGCCATACGTGGTGGTGCCACAGGAAAGTCCTGTGAGGGATGGATAGGACCTATTCTAATGGGAACCCACGTCGCGTCTGTGTCTCGCCACGTTTTGCCATACGTGGACGTTCCGCATTGTGACTATGCGAGGCAAGGATGCACTCCATTCAAAAGGAGAGTATCCGAGGTTGGACGCTGTCCATGCAGCGATAAACGCATGGGTGCCATTTCTATAGTGAACGGTAATGCTTGTGGACGCTTTCGTGAGTGCTGGCACGAAAGGTTCGATGTGTTCTGTGATCTTCTGCAGGTACACTAACCACGTTTCGTAAGTCTCTAAGTGAGCTTTGACTAGTTCTCGACTAGTTATTATAGGGAGAAACGTGTATATGCCTTGCCACCGGCGCTAACTTCGATTTTTGGCTTGATTGCCTTGTGAGGACGAATAGGACGTCTTGCATCATGCTAAAAATTGTGGAAACTTAAAACTGAACCCACACATGTTTTATGTGCTCTCTAAGGCAAAATTTTGCTAGTGTGCTCTATCTTTGCCTAGCCTCTCATGCATAGATGTGTTGCTGTCCAATACTTGTTAGGGCTATTTGCTTGATTTGTGCCCCTTGTTCAAGAATCAGTTTGCCTAGGCAATCTCTACCAAAGTTGCTCCATATCTATCCAAGTTTCTGCTGAGTAATCTTTTCTTGACCATAAGTTTTCAGATCTCAACCTATGCTCAGATAGTAAACCTAGGTCTTGTCATTTTTCTGGAACCCGTCACTCTGAATCTTGCACCTTTGAACCTTGATCCTAGCTAACCTAGCTTAACCCTTGAATGCCAAGTTTTGTCTCACGAACTTACCAAGTTGCCAGAAAATTTCGAAAATTTTGGGAACTGTGGTTTTGGAATTTTGAAATTGTCATTTCGATGCAGTGCGGCTGTCTCGAGTCTGACTATTTGGTCAATTTGAGTTTTTGTCGTACATGTTCTACTTGTTAAACAAGTTTACGAATGTGTGACTAATGAAAACTCAAATTTTTCAGATGGTGGGCTCGACACGCAGCACTCCGAATGGTTTCGGTGATTCTAGTGGCCGCAACCAGCCGCCACCACCACCGGACCCGACATCAGTGGCTACTCAAACCGAGATAATGCGCCAAATTCTTCTACACCTGCAGCAGCAATCGTAGCAGCAGCAGTTCCATGGGAATCGAATTGATGCCCAAAGTCATGTGACGGAATACAAGCACTTTCGGGATATGAATCCACCGCAGTTCACTGAGGCGGAAGAACCCCTTGATGCTGATGCTTGGATTCGGGCCATTGAAGCCATGTTCGCGGTGTTTACCTTGCCATGTTCAGAAGGACGCAAGGCTAAATTCACGGCATTGCAGCTTCGTGGTTCTGTCTTGATGTGGTGGGAACACTACAAGTCCATGCACCAGTCTGGGTATGAAATCACGTGGGAAGAATTCAAAAAGGCTTTCAGAGACCATCACATTCCTAAAGCACTTACCGATAGGAAAATGAGAGAGTTATTGGCTCTCAAGCAAGGGTCAGACACGGTGTATCGATATGCGCAGAAGTTTAATAACCTCTGCCAGTATGGAGGATATCATGTGGATACAGATATAAAGAAGATGGAGCTTTTTCGCGAAGGCCTTAATAGTGAATTGTCTGGATGGCTGAATCTGATACAATTTGACAGCTACCACATGCTAGTGAATAAAGCTATCTCACAGGAAGATGCCACGAAGAGGGCCCAAGCCGAGAGGAAAAGAAAGGCTAACTCCATGCCCAATAATGAGCAGCTTTGCAAGTTTCACATGGTACAGAAGACTCCACCGGACTTCCAGCAAGCATTACATTCGGGAAGATGGATGAAGCAGTCCCAGGATCGATCTCAAGAGACTTTTAATTTCCCTGACCCCCAACGACAGATCCCGCAGCTTACCGGACCTACACCTCCACCTGTGAGCAGTGGGCGTCGTTGTGTCAAATGTGGTGACCCAAAACATTTTGCTAGGGAATGCCCGACCCGTAGACAGAGCCAGCCTAAACAGTCAACTCAGGGACTAGGTCCTAAGCCCAACAAACAAGGCAAGAAACAGAAGATCCAATTCCAGAAAGGGAAGCTCAATTTCATGTCTGAGGCTAATATTATAGAAGGAGCACCAGTAATGATGGGCACGTTCTCTATCCGGGACAAGCCGATAAAAGTTTTGTTTGATTCTGGTGCCACTAATAGTTTTCTTAATAGAAAGACACGAGAAAAGTTAGGGCTTGATGCCAACTCCATTAATAAGACCTACAAGATAACCACACCAGGGGGTGAAGTTGTCTCTAATCGTATCACCAGAAAGGTACCCTTGGTGATGGGTAGCAAGATGATTCATTCAGATCTTATCATCCTAGAGTTGGAAGGCATTGATATTATTCTAGGGATGGACTGGATGAACAAGCACAAGATTATTTTGGATATTTCTGAGCGAATGGTAGAGATCAACTCACCAATTGTTGGAGCCACGACTCTATACCTACCTTTCAAAGATGGTGTAAATCCATGTTCGTATGTGGCAATCACTTCTCAGCTGGAAGAAATTCCAATGGTTCAAGAGTTTGCGGATGTTTTCCCCGATGAATTGCCGGGTATGCCACCCGACAGAGATGTCGAGTTCGTCATTGAACTTCAGCCTGGCACAGCTCTTATCTCCAAAAGACCTTACCGTATACCACCCAAGGAATTGGCAGAATTGAAGACACAACTCCAAGAATTGCTAGATAAGGGTTATATTCACCCAAGTTCTTCACCTTGGGGTTGCCCAGCTCTGTTTGTGAAGAAGAAAGATGGCAGCTTGAGGTTATGTGTGGATTACCGACCTCTCAATGCGGTAACAATCAAGAACAAATATCCTTTACCTCGCATCGATGTTCTTTTCGATCAGTTGGCTGGAGCCAAGGTTTTCTCCAAGGTTGATCTTCGATCAGGGTATCATCAAATAAAGATCAGACCATGTGACATTCCCAAAACAGCTTTCTCCACCCGATACGGTCTGTATGAGTATTTGGTGATGTCCTTTGGTCTTACCAATGCACCTGCTTATTTCATGTATCTCATGAACTCTGTATTCATGACGGAACTGGACAAGTTTGTAGTGGTATTCATTAATGATATTTTAATCTATTCCAAGAACGAAGAAGAACATGCAGAACATCTTCGAATTGTTTTACAACGGCTGCGAGATCACAAGCTTTATGCCAAGTTCTCCAAATGTGAATTTTGGTTGGATAGTGTGAAATTTTTGGGGCACACTATTTCCAAGGAAGGCATATCTGTGGATCCTAGCAAGGTACAAGAGGTTATGGATTGGAAACCACCCAAGACTGTACACCAAATCCGCAGTTTTCTGGGTTTAGTAGGCTATTATCGTCGTTTCATTCCGGATTTTTCCAGGATCGCTAAACCTATGACTGAACTATTAAAGAAGGGAGTCAAGTTTGTGTGGAGCGAAGATTGTGAAAAAGCTTTCCACACATTGAGGCAACATCTGACTACAGCCCCAGTGCTAGTGCAGCCGGATAATTCTAAACCGTTTGAAGTCTTTTGTGATGCTTCGGGCACTGGTCTCGGTTGTGTTCTTATGCAAGAGAATCGAGTCATTGCCTGCGCTTCACGATCGCTTCGACCCCATGAAGTGAATTACCCGACCCACGATCTTGAGCTAGCAGCGGTTGTTCATGCTCTCAAGATTTGGAGGCATTATCTTATGGGAAACCGCTGTAATATCTTCACCGATCACAAGAGTCTTAAGTATATCTTCATCCAATCGGATTTGAATATGAGACAGAGAAGATGGTTAGAATTGATAAAAGACTATGATCTGGAAGTGCACTATCATCCCGGAAAAGCCAACGTTGTTGCAGATGCTCTTAGCCGTAAGGTTCACTGCAACTGCTTAACTGTGGAATCGTATAGTGAGACTTTATGTGAAGACTTGAGGAAACTTCGATTGGAAATTGTAGAGCAAGGAAATTTGAATGCTATCTCTGCTGAGTCCAATCTATATGACAGAATTGTTTTGGCTCAACTCAATGATGAAGGCGTCCAGCTAATAAAACAGAAATTAGCTGAAGAAGACCCCAAATATAGTTGTTTCCATAAGGATTCAAAAGATGTAGTGTGGTTTGAGCAACGCCTTGTAGTTCCTGCTGATCCGGAGCTCAGAAAGGAGATTTTTGACGAAGCTCATCTTTCCAAATTCTCTATTCATCCCGGAAGCACCAAAATGTATCAAGATTTGAGAAAGAACTTTTGGTGGTCAAACATGAAGGTAGACATAGCTAAATATGTGGCAGAATGTGATACTTGCCATCGAGTCAAAGCCAGCCATTTGAAATCAGCCGGTGTGCTTCAAACATTGACCATACCTTTGTGGAAGTGGGATGACATAAGTATGGATTTTATTGTGGGTTTACCCCTGACTGCCAGAAAGAAGGATTCTATCTGGGTTATAGTGGACCGACTGACCAAGACTGCTCATTTCATCGCAGTGCACACCACTTACTCCGTTCAAGATTATGCAGAACTCTATGTCGATCAAATCGTGCGCCTGCACGGGATTCCCAAGACCATTGTTTCTGATCGAGGTACTCAATTTGTGGCTCGTTTTTGGGAACAATTGCATGAATCTTTGGGAACCAAATTGATTCGTAGTTCAAGTTATCATCCTCAGACCGATGGTCAGACCGAGCGAGTCAATCAAATTGTGGAAGACATGCTGAGAGCAAGCATCATGCATTTCGACAAGGGTTGGGACAAGTGTCTATCGTTAGCAGAATTCTCTTATAACAATAGTTATCAAGCTAGTTTGAAGATGGCACCATTTGAAGCTCTTTATGGACGAAGATGCCGAACTCCTTTGAATTGGTCAGAAGCCGGAGAGCGAACGCTCTTTGGCCCAGATTTAGTTAGAGACGCAGAGGAGAAAGTGAAGGTGATACGAGAGAATTTGAAGCTAGCTCAAATGAGGCAAAAGAGTTATCATGATAAAGGAACAGCACCCCGACACTATGAAGTGGGTGATTACGTATACCTCAAGGTTTCACCAACCAAAGGTGTACAAAGATTTGGAGTCAAAGGGAAATTAGCCCCGCGCTATATTGGCCCATACGAGATCATCAAGGTATGTGGACCAGTCGCTTATCGCATCCGACTTCCGGATCGATTCGCGGCTGTGCACAATGTGTTTCATGTGACACAACTGAAGAAAGGTGTGAAGGTACCCGAGACAGAGGTAATCACGGAAGCGAATGCTTGGATCGAGCCAGATTTTTTAGTTGTTGAGCATCCATTGAGAGTGCTAGATCAAAAAGAAAGGAAGACCAGGAGACATACCGTGAAGATGTACAAGATACAATGGAGTCACCATACGGAAGAAGAAGCTACTTGGGAGACCGAGCATTTTCTCAACAACAAGTATCCGGGTTTTCTTCAATCGCGAAACAGTAAGAATCTTACCCCTACCTTTGTCTTTAATTTCCAAATCTCGGGACGAGATTCCTTTTAAGGGGGGTAGGCTGTAACACCCCAGGTGTTTAAGTAGCCTTAACAAAGTCATTAGTGGCCTAATCATAGTCATTAGGAGCTAATCAACAAGGTTGACTTTGGTCAACGGGTCAAAACCCCGGTCAAACCCTAGATCGGTTGACCCGCTCTAGAACTTTTGACGCGTTCTCCAAATTCCGCTTAAGCACTTCAAAATCGGCCAATACAAAAGTTGTACATCTTTTCGAGGGACACAACTTTCCTAATTGGCGGTATTTCAAATTTTGAGGTTTTGAAGCTCAAAGACTCAGTCAAAGGCCATATGAATAGTGTTTTGAGTCGTGCAAACGCTGATTTTCGAGACGCGTTCCAATCCAAACCACTCACCAAACCATATGTCGGCCTTTGCAATTGTTGTAGAGGGATGTCGCATCTACAACTTCCGTATCAAGAGTTTTCCTTGCACAGTTCAAAATTTTGGAGAAAACAGCGGTCAAAGTGCGTTGACCCGCTAGTTTCCTCTGCTCCTCGCGCTCTGGAGCGCCGGCAAGCGCGCGCGCACGCGCTGGCCCTGGCCGCCGTGCGTCTGCGCCTGGGCATCCGCGCCCGGCCGTGCTCCGAGCGTGCGGGCCCCCACCGGGCCGCGGATCGAGGCGACACTCCCCGGCCGGGCCCCGGTCGAGCGCGGGACGCAACGCGCGACACGCGCTGGAGCCGAGCGCACCGCTGCCGGACCCCCTCTGCCGCGGGCGCGAATGCCGAGGTCCTTGGACCCCGTGCCATGCCTGGAGCCGTGGCCGCGAAGGGGGAAGCCGTCGCGCATATAAAAGCAGCCGTTGCTCCCTTCCTGAGTGAAAACCCCGCCGCCGTCGCTGCCCGTGCTCTGCCGCCTGCGCCATTGCCGCCGGCATGCCGAGCTCGCACCTCCGGTTGTTTCCGCCGTCATCTAGCGCCACCAGGACCTCCCCTAGCCCCTACTGGAGCTGACCGCGCCGCCCCTTTCCTTGCCCGGCCGAGAGCTCGCCGGAGCAGGAGCTCCAGCGGCCGCCGCCACATACCACCGCCGAGACCCATCACCGGCGGCCCCTCTGCCCCAACCGAGCACGCAAATCGAGCCCTGGTGAGCCCCACACTCTATCCCTCCACTTCCCCGGCCTGGGACGCCGGCGAGTCGCCGGAATTTGCCGGAGCCGCCGCCGGCCGTCCCGGAGGACCCAATTGCTTATATTTCTTTCTTTCCAGGGACTCAACTGCAAAGCGAGGGCCTATCTGTAATAGAAAGAAAAGTTCCAGGGACGTTCTTGCAAAAAGATTCTTCCTCCATATGTGTGTTTTGACCAGATCTTGTAAAATTCGTAGAAAATCCTAGAAAAATCAGAAACATGCAAACTCAATTTTGTTGGATTTCCGATGAAGAACCCTCCAACTTTTGTAAAGCATGACCATACTTTGTCTTGATAGTTTTTGCATGAAAAATAGAATACTATTAAACCTAGATCTATTGTAGTTCAAAATCCACATGTTCTCTGTAGTTGATTTTTGGATATATTGTGTGTAATGTCATGTCTAGGTTCTATGACAAAAATTGTACAAACTTACTGAGTAAATCTTTTAATATGATTTATTTTGTATTTATGCTGAATCTGTCTAAATGATTTTTGTAGCTTAAAATAAATATCTTTTTGTGCTCAACTTCTGGATATAACCTTTTTGTGTATAAACACACCTCCGGTGAATTAATCACAATTTTATATCTGCAAGAAATATTTATTCTTGAAATATGCTTAGTTTTAAATGTAAATGCACAACTCAAGATCTATAGTAGATCTAGGTGTTTTTATTGCATCCCTAGATCTAGGTGTTTTTATTGCATCCCTAGCTTAGGTTTGGACCAGAGGACATGTGTGAGACAGTTGGGATCCTTTTGATGCTTATTTTTTTATATGCATTTATCTTGTTTTGGTAGCTAGCTCTTGTTAATTTCAGTGTATTTAATTTCCTAGCTCTCCTAAGTGTGCATGTGTGTGCAGTGGCTTTGTATAGGCTTGTAGTGCTTCATAAACACTTCCACTGAATTTTATTAATTTATTTTATGCATAAAGACAATGGGGACCATTTAAAGCTTAATATTAAAGTTAATTGGAAAATCACCTTTGCCACACCTAATAACCTTATGCATGTGTTGAAAAACATTCTAAGAAGGTTGAGACCACCTCCTTGCTGTTTTGTGTTTTTAAATTAAATTATTTGCATAAATATGTACACAGTCACTATCAAAAAGAACAAATAATAAAGCACCACAGGAAATTACTTTAATAGAAAGATTATACCAAATGTGTGTTTTTCAAGGTGAATATGGCCAACCCTACTCTTCATGGTTGTCATATGTTGTTTTGTAATTAATTGAATGAAACCCGTCAATTAAATCTTGCATTTGCATCCTCGTGTAGATCTTCCCGACGGTAGCTGTACGCGTGTGCCAGAAGGAGGAGACGGAGGAGCTGACGGAGACGTGCACTACGTCGCTGTAGAGCAAGACCTGGACCAAAGTCCCGAAGGGCCCAAGGCCAACCTTGCCGACGAAGGCAAGCCCCGGATCATTAACCCTTTCTTTTGAAATTATGCAATTATCTTTTCTATGTTTGTGCATTTACGTTTCAGGAGTTGAGTTGAAACCCTAGATGCATGATCCCTAGGTACCTATGTTCTTTTACTAGTATGCTAGGTCGATAGCTGCTATGTTATAAGACCCGGTAGAAGCCGAGTGATGTTCGTCACTCGCGAGAATAGGCTCTGATGTTGGAATCATAAGATCTTTATAAATGGATTGCTCATGTGGTAAGAGCATGGGATTTGGGCTCCGGTCCAGTGGCTTTCGTAGGCTAAGCTTTTGAACGTACTAAGCACTTGCCGGGAATGGGACTAGTAAACCTAGTACCTGATGGACACGGCAAGGGAACTTTTCCCTACTACCCCTAGGACACCTGGTGTGTCCCCCTGCTTGCAACAGTGGGGTACCTGTGCGAGTTTGGGCGGTCCGGCGTGACGCTCCAGTAAGCCTTGTACCGAGGATTGTAGGTCTGAGCCCGACCCGAAGAAAGATGGGAACCGTCTGGTCGGTGTATACCCCGTTTCGTTTTTGTTGGATTTTCTTGGGGTATGCATTCCTCTGTGTGTTTAGGTTTACCTTGCAAGGTTATAAATCAATCGATTGTCGGCCTCTCACCGTTATCTGAGACTGCTTAATCAACTGGCCATGATATCCCTTATTGATGGAACTTTGGGAATATTATTGCTTGAATTAATTGTATTGTACAATTCTTGATTGAATTAGTTGGCACACTTAGAAATGGTAATCAACTAGAATTTGTGCTAAAATATTGAAAGTAAGGACATACTCTTTGTTGCTTTTCAGCAAAAGAACTCCACCGGCCAAAAAGCCTCTCATGTCTAGAGTTTGGTGATGTAGTTATCACCCGACGGTTAAGTCTTGCTGAGTATAAGTATACTCAGCCTTGCTTTAAATGTGGTTGAAGGTGTGGTTTGGTCTGGTGAGATTCCACCCGGCGGGGAGCTGGAATGGGTGGATGACGACGAGTGATGGCATCACGGACGGCCTCCTGTGATGTCTACCGTATCGTAGTTTAATTTCCGCTGTTTTCGAACTCTGAACCTTTACCTATCATGTCTTGAACAATGATGTGTAATAATTAACCCTTAGGGGTACAATTTGACTTTAATTTGTGTTTGTACTCTGGACTCGCCTTCGTGTGAGTTTTAATGCATATGTTCGATCCTCTGTGTGATTTCCAAGTGATTTACCGGGCGTTAACCCGGCAACTAACGACAGGATGGTACTTTACTGTCGCTTAATGGCCAAAGTGGATTGGTTTAGGCGATAGTACGATATTTTTCTGGGCAGGTTGTCACACAAAGGGCGCGTGGCCCCTCCTGTCAGAGGTCCCGGGATCCCCGCGCACGATCCCCCGCGCACCGCCACGTGTCCGCTCCGCCGCAGCAGTCCGCTCGAGCCAGGCCGATTCGGTGTCAGGGGATGGATTCGTCAAACCCTGCCACGAACGACACAGTGGCTATCGTACTGCTAACGGCGAAAGGAACACTGAGCAACGCGCGGTGCAGTACACGCTACGCTCTAAGCATCGGAGGGCGCGGCATAGACAGCCTATTCGCACGAGTAGTTGTCCGCCTCCGACTAGTTCCAAACTTCACCGTCAAGACTGCGGGTACACGGGCCCCGTTCGGACCCCGTAATGTCCAGGCATGACACCTCGCATCCCGCCACGTGCTGGCCCCTCCGCACTGGTCCGCCCTGACCAGGTCGATCCGGTGTCAGGGGGCGAATCCGTCTGCGTTCCCACATACAGGGCAGTACGCATCGTACTACGGACGGCACGAGAAGCGCTGTGCCACGAACGGCACAGTGTAAGCCACCCCCTATCTCTCGAACGCCGTGGCATAGAACACTCCATTGCCACAGTACCCGGAAAAGACAAGGCCCTGATTGGCTGACAGGGGTAGGATACGAATCCTACCTCCCGTGCCCGACTAACTACTCGGAGAAGGGTGCGGAGGGCCCCGGAACGGCTACTTGAGACGTACGACTCAAGAAAGGCCTACACCATCACCTGGAGCACCGTAACAGTTGTCTGCCGCTCCTCCTAACAGCCCGACGCAGAAGGAGGACACCATACGCCGAAGACCGGCTTACACCCTCGATGTAACCCCCCTGAGCCTCTCCCTTATGACTATAAAAGGTGAGGACAGGGGCACTTGCAAGACACGTTCGTTCCCACCCCCACACACACTTAGTATCGATATCTCATCTCATACATCTCCACAGACGCTCACACACTCACGTACGCAGAATCCTGCTATAAGAACCACTCGCACACCAGGGACTTGGCTCGAATCCCTCTCCCGACCTGTTTGTATCCCCTACTACAAACTCCTGAACATAAAGAACACCCCCTTTTCAGACTGGACGTAGGGTATTACTCTCCGGAGGCCCGAACTAGTATAATCCCGAGTGTCTCTTGTGCTACCGTGCGGATCAGTACACGCGTTCTTATAAATTTACTTGCCGACGGTAACAAACCCCGACAGATTGTGTGCACATCTATTTAACTTATTAAAATTATCACACAAAAGATCCAGTTAGGTTTCAGGGTTTATTAGAAACATCTTTCAAAGGTTATAACAAACATATGTTTATAAAGAGGGGTTTTCTTTATTTCTCTTTTTGATATACTTAGTTTCTTCAAAAATTCATTCCGGTTAAACCATGTGACATCTTGCATTGAACATTTTTGTGTGAGCACAGGACACTGTAACAGAGGCACTGGCAAAATTTCATGGCAAACCAGACTATATACTGAGCATGAAAAATCAGACAAGATATTCATAGTAAAAGCAAGAATATTAAATGCAAGGAAAACTACTCATGCACTGGTGCTCAATTTTTACTCAGAGCTACTACAGGTTAAAACTAGGTTACACATCAAAAATTAGCTTCAGAACCTATTTCATTCATGCTACACAAAAATAACTATTTTCAGCCTATTTATTCACAAAGCATTTATTCAGAGAGATGTATAACTCAAAAGTAGCCCAACTTTCTACCATAGCCTAAGCATGACATAAACATTACTTGTGCTAAAGATAAGCATCACTAGAGCAAAGGAAACTGAGCTATAGATTTTACTTCCTAAACAAGCATCATTCAGAAACAGATATAAAGACAGCTCCTAAACTCAAGATAAAATTACTAGCATCGTTTTTTATCATAACAAGGTGATATCCAAAAGATGGACCACAGAAAACATATATATGAAGCCGTAAGAAAAAGATACATAGATCTAGCCATAAAGCAAAATAAATCATAACTAAATAACCATTCAGTAACTTTGTGCAAAAGTGCAATCCTAGATTTTGAAAAAATTCCCACAAAGAATGCAATTCTATAAAATAGATCTAATTATCTTCCTAATTAAGTGATCAGATCTGATTTGCATGGCAAAACTTACTAGATTTGGCAAACAAATGAGGGTATTAGAGTCTTTTTATTCCTCAACTAATCTGTACTAAAAAAACTAAAATTGCACTCTTTTATGGGACGGAGGAAGTAGGTCTCTAACACTGTTTCATACAACTCAACTTAAACTTTGAAGTTTGTATACCCTAAACTATTTTCTTCCCTATGTACACCTCAATTCTGGACATAACCTTACTTTACTCTTCTATTGACATTTGGGGATTCACATTGCCATTTGTTGTGAAAAAAATTATTTTTCTATTTTTTTAAATCACTAATGAGTACACCCTTGTGAAGTAAATTCAAAAACTATTATCTTATATACCCTCAAAACATATTTTTGTCCCATAAGCTTCCCACAAAAAAAATTTAAAAAGTTTGAATAAAGTTGGACCATACATTATTCACAAAATGATACATCTCTCAACTAGTTTACTATATCTCAAGTCAAACTTTGTGATTTGAATACATCATAACATGTTGGATCTCATATGGACCTCAAATTTGGATATGCTCTTATATTGAGTATAATGTTATAAAATATCGTGTTACATTAATAATTATTATGTGAAAACATATTTATTTCTATTCTCTTCTCAAGTGAGAGAAATGAAGGCATATGAATACGATTCGTAAATTCGCAATTAACATAGAAACAAATAATATGCAATGAAATATCGTGATTTTAGAAAACAATAGAAAAAAGAATCAACAAATTTGAATTTACTATGACCGAGAATTACCAGTTTCAAGTTTTTATTACGAATTAAAAAGGAAAATGTGAAGTAACAATGGAGCTCGGCGCACCACGTGTCATACTCATCACGCACACCCTCTCGCTTCGATCCACGGCGAAGCCGCTCAACCATTCGAATGCCGCCACGTGGACTAAGAAAAAAAACTAAAATGTCACACTATTCCATAACTAAGCATGTAGCCTAGTGGTCAGGTGCTACAGACCGTGGCCCCAGGCCTTGGGTTCGAAACCCCCTACCGGCGCAATTGGTTTTTGTGAAAAATATTTGACAAGTGGTGGCAGTGTTGTGCATACAAAGGAAGAAAAAACATCTAAGGAATAACAACCGAGGAAGTGGTGCAGTGGTAAGGGGCTTGAGTGTGGAATCGAGCCTCCGCACCGACGACGAATTTTTTGGGTAAATATCAGTGGGTGGCCTACGTGGCCGTGTGGGTGACGCGGCTGGTCACGTGGCCCCGGCGGGGCAGTGGTAAGGGGCTTGAGTGTGGAATCGAGCCTCCGCACCGATGACGAATTTTTTGGGTAAATATCGGTGGGTGGCCTACGTGGCCGTGTGGGTGACGCGGCTGGTCACGTGGCCCCGGTGGGCCGTGACCTGGCGGGGGTGGCTGCCGTGTGGCCTGTGACCTGGCGGGAGGGCCGCGGTCGGTGGTCTGACATCAAGAAAAGTGCATAAACTTGATATAAAGGAGTTGAAGACAAGAAAAAGATACCCATGCAGCTTGGACCTAGAGACCCAAGTTCAAATCTTGAAGTGTCTCCATTTTTTCTAGATTTTGTTCTCTTTTTTCTTTCCTAGTATTTTCAGTTTAGAATGAATTTTGGTTGTTTTTTCTTCCTTATAATTTCGGATTAAAGAAAATTGTGCATATTCATAATGATCTTAATAAATTATGACTATATATTATTCACAAACTGACTTGTATTTTTTTCTAAATTTTTTCATTTTAATTTATTGTCCATGATGAAATGATGAAACGCATTGTGAGTCGAATTATGATGAAATTTTTTTCACACGTTATAGGAAAGTTTTTTTAATTTATTGATCATGAGAAAATGTTGAAATGCAATGTGGGTCGGATTATGATGAAATTGGTGCAACGTCATAATATTTGGACTTCATATCGGACTTCATATCCAACACTGCGAATCTATGACGAAATCTGACTGTTTGTCATAGATGCAGTGTGACCTGTGATGAAATCTATGACGAAATTGGCAAAACGTCATAGTGTTTGGATTTCATATCGGGTTTGATATCCAACACTGCGAATCTATGACGAAATCTGACTGTTTGTTATGGATGCAGTGTGATCTGTGACGAAATCAGAAAACGTCATGAGATTTTCGTCATGGATCACATGATTTCTTGTAGTGTATATAATAATAATATAAGGTGTGGATGCAACTCGGATTGCATGTCTTGCCATAGAGCCGTAGAGGTGTGGCCCGGGTGTGGTCCGCGCGCGAGCTCCCAATGCAATGATGCTGGTCAAACCACGCATGGACGACGTGGTGGAGCTCAGCTCGATCATGGAGATTATTGATCGTTGCCCAACTGTCTCTGACGATGCATGCGCGCCCACCGGCCGTACGTCGCCGAGAAACCACACGGACACGGTGGTGGCCCAAAGCGGCCACACGCAGCTGGCTGGCTCGCCGAGCTGGCCATTCATGGAAGGCGGCTTGCAGGTTGATCGCTGGCTGCGGCCATGCATGCATGACAGCATGGTGGTGGTGACCAAGCGGCGGTGATCGGGGTCCACCAATTCGATCGCACGCAGGCAGATCCCATCCGTCTTTTCAAACTTTCTTTGGGTACGTTTTCGCTTCCGACTTTGGGCCGGACAGCATAGATCGATCCATTACATAGCTGGTGAAGGACTGAAGGGAATCCAATGCACACACCACATGCAGATGCACTGCAGCCAGCAGTCAGTGGGCCTAGCTTAAACTGGCACACGGGGGCCCAGTACCCGCGGTAGAGCACAAACGGTACAACAACAGGGTCCGAAAACAACAACACACGAGCAACATGGCCCCACTTCTCCGATCCATGCCAGTGGTACGTACGGCTTCCAAAATTACTAACTCCTCCTCAACTAATACAAGCTGATTTCACTTGAAAAAACCAATCTCAAATTCATCTGAGAACAGTTTACATAGCACAAATGATTGAAAGTTCTGCTTGTGTTTTGATCGATCATGCATGGAACAAAGAATTAATGATTGAATTGAACCAAAACTGCTGGCAAATATACATGTCCTCACACTGCTGCGAATGAATAAATATAAGTACATGTGAAAAATTATAGGCTTACATATACATACATACAGATATTCTAACCGGAACAGGTCGATCGATCGAGAGCAACAAAATGGATGGTGATGTGATGATGATAGAGCATGATTGCGCATGCGGATCGGAGCCGAGTGATCTCTCTCTACCTAGCTGTGGGCTGCAAGATGAACCTGATCAACCCTAGCTAGCTAGCTAGCTAGGCCTTGGGTGTTTCCTCCTCCGCCTTGGCCGCCTCCGGTTCGGCTGCTGGGGTGGCCGCAGCTTCCGGCGCCGTCTCCGCAGCGGGCTCCGCGGCAGAAGCATCAGCAGCGGCGGTCTCCTCGGCGGCTGCAGCAGGAGCCGCCTCTTCTTTCTTCTCCTCCTCAGCTGCAGCAGGAGCCGCCTCTTCCTTCTTCTCACCGGCCGGCGCTTCCTCCTCTTTCTTCTCCTCGACAGCGGCGGCGTCCTTCTTCTCGTCTGCTGCCTCCTTGGGGGCCTCCTCGGCGGCGGCGGGGAGCAGCGTGGAGACCTTCTCGAACGTGGCGAAGATGGGACCGGACAGCAGGGCCGGGCCGACCTTGGCGATGCCCTCGCTCACTTGCTTGGCGCCAGGGAACTCTGATTGATGGATCAACGCGCGCGCATGTAGCAGGTAGCTCGTCAGTAGTGATTCAGCACAGTGCAGGCGTATTATGCGACTACAGTTCATTGATGAGTGATGTTGTAGCTGTATGTATGGCTGCCTGCCAGGCTGGCTTACTACAGTACTCACCGATCTTGGCCAGATCCTCGAAGAATTTGGTGATGGCGGCCGAGTTCTTCTTGATCCCGGACACCTTGCCCCTCTCCTTGATCAGAACCTGCGTGCGTTTGATCATTCGTCGTCAGAAACGTAGTGCACAAAAGATATGTTTCAGTCCCTCAGATTCAGTGCTTATTACTCTGACGACAAACGTAGTACGGAATGCGTACGAGGACGTAGCAAAGATTAATTTCACGAAAAAAAAACAGAAATTGGTTTCAAGAGAGACGCTAGCAGAGACAGCATGATTATGTGTGTACATACCTTGAGCGAGGCAGGAACAGACTCGTAGATCTCGACAACCTTGGGCTGGAGATCCGCCTTCTTCTCCTCGAACTCGCCATTGATCCCCTCCTGCACACACAGACGCCGGCGAAATGATGATGACAGCGATCGAAGACGACAAAATGGGAAAAAGAAAACGCAGACGAGACTGACCTTGGACTCGTCGAAGGACTTGACGAGCTCGGCGGCGGCGGCGGCGGCGGCCTTCTTGCCGCCGGACTTGGCGAAGACGAGCTTGATCTTGGGCAGGACCTTGGACTTCCAGATATCCATGGCGCGCGGCTCAGGCAATCAGGCGGGCAGATGCAGGGGAGAAGGACACGACAGCTACGGCAGGGAGCAGCAGGCTAGCAGGTAGTAGTGCCTATGATGAGTGGCTACAGATCATACGTGAGGTGGACGCGGCTGCTGTGCGGCAGTGTTAATGGCGGCCAGGGGGGTACGCCGCCCCCGGTTTATAGGGCACAAGAGCTCTGGCGTTGCGAGGGATTTGCGGGAATGCCACTGCCTGCGACTAATAATTGGGCGCCGGGGCGGAACGACACGGCCAGCGGAGCAGGGGAGAGCACAGAGCAGAGCAGAGCAGAAGAGAGGTTAGCGTGATTGGCGTGTGATGATGAGAATTGAGGGTTGCCGATGCATGCCCTGAGGTTACCAAATTGTCCATGTTGAACTCTGATCAGGCAATACACTGCATCAGGGTTTATCTATTGTCTTTGTTGCAGCAAAATTGTGTGAGGCTGGCATTATACATTTTAACACCACCTTCACTTTTACGATGAAGATTTTCTCACACAAGTCAAGAAAATTCTCAAACTCCTACCCTACCCGTACATAGGGTTTCGTTGCCTCCGAGATGGTCAGTCTTTGCTATAAGCTTCGGTGTGGGGCAGATGAGAAGATTTTTTTTTTTACTCTTAGTCTGAAATTCGCTGTTCCGAGAAGTCGAACATAGAACATAAGCAGTGCTATTGAGGTCCCCTATCCAAATCAGCTAGACACCTTTTTACAGAGATGTCATCAAAGAGTCAAATGTTACCAGGAGCGTAGGACAATCAATGTAATGTCGTCGTAGAGAAGGTAAATGGTGAGACGTTGTTGAAGTGTCTATAGCTTTTCCTTAGAATAAGCAATGCCTATACAAATGGTGACCCGGTGACTAAGGGTGTGTTTGGTAGCTTTGCCTCTCCAACTTGCCTCGTCTACCTTGGCAAGGCAAAGCTTGCTGCGCAGGAGAGGGATTTTGCCTCCCTCGAGTTGTCGTGCAAAAAGCTTGAAAGCTCAAGCCCCGAGGCAGCTAGCTAGCTAACCAAACAACGCTTCACAGCACCTGTTCTTGATAAAGGTAGGGAACAGTGCCCAGCAAAGGGTACCAAGCATGTCCAAAATTTATGAAATGTAACAAAACTATAAGAGGGTAGACTCCGTTCAGCAGATCTTCAACAAATTTGTACGCATACCATAATATAAGATTTGTAATATAAGATATTTTCAACACGAGAGGGTCATTGTCAAAGCACTCCGTTCTTTGTCATCCTGACACCGTCTTCTGGCTTCATACGATTGAAAAAAGATTGATGATGACGTTTTTTTTTGGGAATATTGATGATGACGTTTGAAGCACGGGGAGATACGGCACCTGTTCTCCTTCCTACCTCTGCATGCACACTGCCGAGTGCAGAGGCGATCGAGGGTGTGGCAGGGGCGTGAATAGGACCAAAGCCCAGGGGCAGGTCCGTGGCCCAGTGGGCACGCACCGCTGGCGCCGCGCTGCCAGTTGCCCGTTGGTAGGTCCCGACCCGGGACCCACGCCACGGTGTCCCAAAGATTTACGCGGGATACGCGCGAGACGAGACGAGACCCGCGCTGCCTGCAACGGCGCGCTGGCTGGAACTACTGCTCCCTTCGTCTCAAAATATAAGGTCGCGAAACATTTTAAATTCAAGAAACAATAGTGAAAGAAAATGACTTTTATACCTTTTATTTTACACTACCCACCAGCTTTCTACGTACTCGCCAACCTCATTCACTTTTGTCTTATTCCTCCAAAATCTTATATTTTGGTACAAAATTTGAAACGTTCAAGCTCTTATATTTTGAGACGGAGGGAGTAACAGCTAACGATCCGCGCGGGACGGAGACGGACCAGTGGGGCCCGTGGTTTTTGGACCCACGCGGCAGTGATTGGTGACGGATCTCGGGAGCGGTGCGCGCGGGGGTCGTCAGGTAGAGGCAACGGTCGTGTGGACTGGCCGCCGGTGAGAGGGACCCGCGCTTGGTGGCGAGGGGGGCAGAGACCGCCGACCACGTGGCCTTGCTGGCGCCGCCAGCGTGGCGCGCAGCTGCCGTGTTCCCTTCCCCGTTCGTGGCTCGAAATCCTCTGGATTCTCGATCATCTGAATCCTGAACTGGCAGGGTTTTGGCTTCGTGAGACGCGTGTTTTGTTACAGATGTGTCTGAATTTGGATTTCGGCATTTTACAGAGGATCGTTGATCGTCACTATTCGATTGACGCATAGTCGACATTAGCTAGAACGAGCTACTCCCTCGGTTTCAATATAGTTGTCGTTTTGAATTGTGATTAAGTACATCGTCTTTCGTATGAGTTAATACTTGGAATGTGACTAGGTGCATGGAATGTTTAATGAACTTAGACATGCAAAAGAAATGCTAAAACGAAAAGTAAAAAGAAACAGAGAGAGTAGTAAGCAATGTTGTTGGAGTGATGATGTGCAAGGTCTACACATGTTCACATGCTGATCGATAGTGGTTGTGGCCGGCAGTAGGCTTTGGGAGGCTGCCGGCTGCCGTGGTTGCCTAAAAGTGCAACAGTGTATAGCATCGTCTCTCTCTATGTGTGCATTATTTGTTTATCCATGACAGAGAACAACATACACAAGTCTCTGTAGATCAAAGTATGTACACGTATAACGTATCATCTCTCTGGCCGGCTCACCAACATGCCTAGCTAGCGACAATCGACATGATCAACATCAACAGCCAGGACGTAGAGGATCGAACGGTAACTTCCATTAGTTGGCTGGCAATCGGCATGATCACGAAGAGAATCATGCATCACTTGGAAGGGTGGCATGCCACATACAGCTAGCTATAGCTAGCTGTGTATCCGGTGGTTAGCAACGCATAGGCAGTAGTGTTCAAGCTAATCATGAGGTGTTATTAGCTTATAGGAGCATATATACTAATGAGCGGATTAGCGCATCATCATCATCCATTAGTCCTAGTCCAGCCCTCCACACACACTCCGCTCTCTGTATGAATGCTCAAATAACCATACACATTTTTTTTTGGCTAGCTGGTTAGTTTATTCACAGACAACAGTTGGCACATCTGCGTAGTACGCTTGGATTATTGGATTCTGCATGCACGCAGCCAGCCAGCTATGACCAAACACCCAACCTCAACACTTGTCTTTGGCACATCCACAGACCTACCCTTTGGCTTTGGCCGGACCGTTACTCTGCTGGATTCTGGAAGCCATGCTGCGAGAATATTCCCTGCTTGGGAGGGGCAGAGATTTGGTTGTGTATAGTGTGCTGCATTCTGACGATCTACCACCTCTTTAATCCGTATTTTTATTATACCCCACCCCCAGCTCATTCATATGCAAAATCGTAGTCAAAGTGTATTCTCAAGATCTGGCTATCAAACATTCACTGAAGAATCGGCAACTGATTTTTTCACACGAGCTAATATTATGAAAAAAATAAAATAAAATAAAATAAAATAAAAAAGAAACAAACTATGAAAAAACAAAAGAAAAGAAAAGGCTAATATTATGAAACAAATTCCCTATCTTCACACGTGCTCTCTCTTTGTCACTGCACGCTGGAAGATTGTAGTCTGAATTGAAACCATGCTGAGAGAACAAAACACTTCATTCGATGAGCGTCGTCGTTGTAAACTATTCTTCTATCTTAATATGTACAATGATGTGCAGTTCTTCTGCGTATTCAAGAAAAAAAATTACACGAGGGAAAAAGCTCTAAGATTAAAATAGTTGTGCACTGGGTTTTTGCACCCTTCCTACTCCCCTATAATGTTGCATGTTGTTTACATTCATCATCTCTTGTAGGCTGGTAGCTATTGGATTGTAGTTTTTTTTTTCTTAAGACATGCTGTGGGCTGCGGATTTGATGCGTGCACAACTTTGAAAGCCCGTTAGAGCAATCTAGCACAAGCATTGCATCCTATCAAATCTTCCTCCACGAATACTATTCAACATTTTTTACACTTGATTCAACAATTTGCAAATCCTATGTTAACATTTCGAATAGGCAAACTCCACATTGCACGAAGATCAGATTTTTTTACTCTCTCCGCCACCTCACCTAGTTCCCACGTGTTATACATGCTTCAACATTGTCTTACAATCGATTCAACAATTCACAAATCCTGATACAACATTTTGAATAGGTCAGTTCAACAAGTCAAGGGGGCGAATATTTATTTATAGATGGCTTGGGGGATGTGGTATTTAATTATGGTTTGATTGTTCTTCAATTTTTTGAGTGGTTTCTTCAGAAAACTTTTAACCATAAATATGTAACGGATCTCAAACAGCCATGTAAAAAAGCCTTGTGAATTGTGAAAGTATTTCCACAGAACCAGCCAACCGTTGCAACGAACAGATTTTTTTTTATATTTTTTTTGCTTTGATTTTCGAAAAATAAATGGACGAACAAAAAATTTCGAGAAATATACATCTGCCGCCAAACCCCACGGCGGCAGGTACCTGCCGCCATGTCGCACGGCGGCAGCATCCCTGCCGCCATGCTCCACGGCGTCAGGGGCGTAGTCAGGATTCGAACATAGGGGGGGCGAGACATCGAGTATAGAAAACATCTCATTTTTTCTTCATGAACTCCGGTATATCCTAGAAGCGGGCCTATCGAACCCTATATTTGATTGTATTCATACACAATTTCTCCCGCACGTTGCCATGTAATAGTGGATAGGTTGTATAACGCAAAGATATATAAAATAATTACTCAATAATATTATCAATTGTGATAATTGATTGCGTATAGATGGATTTGGTGATAACACAAAGGAAATTGTTTTTGGGTTGATCTTGCTTCAAACTAGCACATAAAACATGAAGAAATTGAAGAAATTAAAGCTAAATGATAATTTATTGCTTTCTAAGAATACACGGCCACACTTATTTGAACCAATTGTTTTCTATTTCTTTATGCCAGTGTTCTAAAGAATTAAGAGTAAGTGATATTAGATCGTTAAGATACATAAGAGTAAGTACTAACTAGCTAGTTCTTTAATTATGGAGATGACCCTCACCCTTGCACAGGAGATCAGACCAGAACACCAATTACACTGACTCATGGGCTGTAGGCCGAGCTGTTGGCAAGGATCCTAATCCAGTTTTGATTATAGTGAAACAATAATTTAGAAGCTAGCTCTCATATGTTGGTGCGGTGGCCTGGCAGCCTGCAGGGTGTGCGGCAGCGTCAGGGGGGGGGGCCAGGCCCCTGCGCGCCCCCCCTATGGCTCCGCCTCTGCACGGCGTTAAGTCCCTGCCGCCATGGGGCACGGCGGCAGGAGAGCACTTCTGGTGGCAGGGCCGCGCGGCACGGCGCCAGGACCCTGCCGCCCAGCGCCACGGCGGCATGCCCCTACCGCCGTGCCACGTGGCGGTAGGACCATTTTTATTTTTTTTTAATTTTTCATTTTTAAAACACTTTTAACCTTCTTAAAAACAACAAACTGATAAGTGTAAACATAATCACAAGGGAATATCATAATCAACGAGTAGATGCAAATAGTTTATACAAAATCATGGTAAAAGTACTACTACATCTAAATGCGCCGGTGCCTCTTCGGCCTAACAGCTCTAGCGCCAGCCCATGTGTGGTCCCGGTCGTACGTCCAGGGGTCAGGTGCCCTGACCACCCGCGGTCCGAGCTGGTCGGGAGACGGTGTCGCCATGGCCGCCTGCGACGAGCCTGCAGCATCCGGTGTCCCTCCGCCCGCCGGTGTCCCTCCGCCGGCCGGTGTCGCTCCGCCGGCCGCCGGGGTGGCTCCGCCGGCCGGTGTCGCTCCGCCGGCCGCCGGGGTCGCTCCGCCCTGTGGCTGTGTCGGCTGAGTCCAAACCGGTGCCTGTGTCAACTGTGACGGGCCAACCTCCTCGGCCTGCTGCGGGGCATCTAGGGTCGCGAGAATGTCGCCTAACCCCATCTGATCCCAGCCCAGCTGGTCCTCGGTGGTGGTGTCGAAAGCAGGCTGGAACATAGGCCGAGTGGACGAGGAAGGAATATCTGCCGCCGGAAACTGAAAGGCCGGTGGTCTGGAACCTTCTAGCGGAAAGATCGGCGGCGCTGTAGGTGTTGTCGTCTCCGGCTGTCGAGGCCCGGCTGTCGGAAAGAGCGGCGGTCGCCCTGTACGATTAGAATATAGTATAACCACAAACACACAATAAATATGAATTACGTACTTCGGAATCCACCGCTGGTGTATCGGCATTAACGTGCGGGTCGTCCGGCAACGTATGTTGCCGGGCGAACGTCCGAGAACAGCCGACACGTACGAGCGGTGGTGCCGGTCCACCGCCTCGTCGAACAACTCCGGCCGTACGTACTCCAGCGGTGCAGCCATAACTACAAAAAAATAACATAATTGAATCAATTATTCGAATTATACTAATTAAAACGAATTTTGTGAATATAAACCATTTTTTACGATTTTTATTTCAATTTAATCTAATTATGTGAATTATAACCATTTTCTAGGAATTTTAAATGAATTGAAACGAATTATGTGAATTTTCCCCATTTTCTACGAATTTTATATCAATTTAATCTAATTACGTGAATTATAACCATCTTCTAGAAAATTTAAATGAATTGAAATGAATTATGTGAATTTAAACCATTTTCTACGAATTTTACATCAATTTAATCTAATTATGTGAATTATAACCATTTCCTACAAGTTTAAAACCAATTTAAACGAATTATGTGAATTTAAACCATTTTCTACGAATTTTACATCAATTTAATCTAATTATGTGAATTATAACCATTTCCTAAAAGTTTAAAACCAATTTAAACGAATTATGTGAATTTAAACTATTTTCTACAAATTTATATCAATTTAATCTAATTATGTGAATTATAACCATTTCCTAGAAGTTTTAAACCAATTTAAACGAATTATGTGAATTTAAATAATTTTCTACGAATTTTATATCAATTTAATCAATTTAAATAATTTTCTACGAATTTTATATCAATTTAAACAAATTATGTGAATTTAAATAATTTTCTACGAATTTTATATCAATTTAACTAACCTAAGTTAACTAAACTAAATTTCTAAACTAAACTAAACTAAATTTAACTAACCTAAGTTAACTAAACTAAATTTCTAAACTAAACTAAACTAAGTTAACTAAACTAAATTTCTAAACTAAACTAAGTTAACTAAACTAACTAACTATACTAACTACACTAGATTAACTTTAGAAACATACCTCAGTCAGAAGTGCTCCGAAGGGTTGAAAACCGAAGGTTTAGAGGAGGGATGGAGGGAGGGAGGGGGCCGGCAGCGGCAGCGGTCGCCCCCTTTTATAGGGGTGACGCTGCCGCCAAACCCCACGGCGCCAGGACCCTGCCGCCGTGGGGCACGGCGCTAGGGCTCCTGACGCCGTGGGCCACGGCGCTAGGATTCCTGCCGCCGTGCCCCACGGCGGCAGGAATCTGGCCCCACCTGGCAGTAGAGCCGACCGTTGGCGCCACCCCTAACGCCGTGCCCCATGGCGGCAGGAACTCCTGCCGCCGTGGGGTTTGACGGCAGATGTATATTTGTCGAAATTTTTGGTTCGTCTATTTATTTTTCGAAAATCAGAGCAGAAAAAAAATTCCAACGAACGCCATTCCCACCAGATTGGCCCAAGATCAGTCCAAAACACAAAACGAAGTTCATCCTGCACTTTGAATGAAAGCCCAATTAAAAGCCATTTCCTTCTTCGTGCCAATGCAAAGAAATTTTTTATATATTTTTTCTCTGATTTTGCAAAATAAATACTGCAAACAAAATTTAACAGAAGTATACACCTGCTGTTGTATCACACGGCGGCAGAAACCAGACGCTATGCCACATGACGTCAGGATATCCAGACGCCATGTGGCACGGCGTTAGGGCGTAGTGCCAACGGTCGGTTGGAGCGGGGCTGTCAGAGCTCCTACCGTCAATTCACACGGCGACAGGAAAACCTACCGCCATGTGGCACGGCGGTAGGATCCTGCCGCCACCCCCACCCCCACACTCCTGCCGCCAGCCTCCCCTCCCTCTCTTCATTTCGTTGACTCCCTTCGCTCGCTATGGACCCAGGTATGTTTCTAACTTTACCTTGTTTATTAGTTACATTAGTTTAGAAATTGTAGAATTGCTTAGAAATTTATGAAATTAGCTTAGAGATTTTATAAATTAGTTTAGAAATTTAGGAAATTAGTTTAGAAATTGTAGAATTGCTTAGAAATTTAGGAAACTAGTTTAAAAATTGTAGAATTGCTTAGAAATTTAGAAAATTAGCTTAGAAATTGTAGAATTGCTTAGAAATTTAGAAAATTAGCTTAGAAATTGTAGAATTGCTTAGAAATTTAGAAAATTAGCTTAGAAATTGTAGAATTGCTTATAAATTTAGGAAATTAGTTTAGAAATTTTATAAATTAGTTTAGAAATTGTAGAAAAGCTTAGAAATTTAGGAAATTAGTTTAGAAATTTTATAAACTAGTTTAGAAATTGTAGAAAAACTTAGAAATTTTGGAAATTAGTTTACAAATTATAAAATTGCATTAAAATTTAGGAAATTAGTTTAGAAATTGTAGAATTGCTTAGAAATTTAGAAAATTAGTTTAGAAATTGTAGAATTGCTTAGAAATTTAGGAAATTAGCTTAGAAAATTTTATAAACTTGTTTAGAAATTGTAGACAAGCTGAGAAATTTAGGAAATTAGTTTACAAATTGCATTAAAATTTAGGAAATTAGTTTAGAAATTATAGAATTACTTAGAAATTTAGGAAATTAGTTTAGAAATTGTGAAATTGCTTAGAAATTTAGGAAATTAGCCTAGAAATTGTAGAATTGCTTAGAACTAGCTTAGATAATTGCTTAGAACTAGTTTAGATATTAGCTTATAAATTAATTTTATTCTATATATAATTTTTTTCAGCTATGGTTCAGCCAGCACCAGTACAATACGTACGACCGGAGTTGTTCGAGGAGGCGGTGGACATGCACCACCGCTCCTACCGGATGGCCGTTCTTGGAGAGCGGGTTGGCGGTTTACGTGTCCGGACGACCCGGATGTTGATGCCGATACACCAGCACTGGATCCAAAGTACGTAAAGTGTTTATTAAATTTATTTATCTTTATCGCAAAAGTATGTGGTAAGTAAATTAATTATCTCTTCCATTTTGTGTTTCAGGCTGCGCGCTGCAGGATTACTGCCTTTTGCGCGGTTGGTCGAGGGGGACAAGGTACAGGCTCAGGTTCGCGCGTCGGAGAGGATGACGCGGTTCCAGTACGACACCTCTCTGCTCGCAGTGTTTCTGGACAGGTGGCGACTGTAGGATCGATGGCCTATGGAAGGGGGGTTGAATATGGGCCTTCTTCAAATTTCTAGAACATAAAGCAAACCTTAACCTATATCTCTAGTGTTGCCCATCTAAAAATGTTTCTTTCTACCAACTAAGCACACTAGCAACAAGGTTCCTTTGTAAGATTCACACTAACATGAGAAAAGCATCCTAGTCAAGATAGCCAACAAGCAAAGCACTCAAGAGAGAAACTAGAATAAAGGAACTCAAGAGCTGAAAGTAAATGCGGAAATAAGTGCGAGAAGGTAGAACAAGTGGACAAGAGACAACCGAATTTTTTCCCATGGTGTCGAGAAGTTGACGCTTCTCCCTAATCCACGTTGGAGCACTCACAAAGAGTTTTGCTCCCCCTCAAGCCACTTAGACTTGAGTGCTCACTAAGAGTACCCGTTCTCCATCTCCGGAATGGTGGGTCTCAATCCATTTACACCAAGAACTTCCCGGGGCTCCCACAATCTCCAAGAGCTCACCAAGAACCCCCCAATCACCGAGACCGTCTAGGAGCCGTCAAACTCCAAGAGTAACAAACTCACACACTTTCACTTGACCAATGCACTCAGCTATGCCATTGAAAGCACCTTGTAACTCTTGATCACCAAGAAAGAATCCCTCTTGGCTAGGAAGATGAAATCCAAATGATCAAAGCACTAACTCTCCTTCTCCTTGGCTGCAGTAGTTCTTCAGAGTGGCAAAGGCAGCTCAAGAGACGCAGGGGGTCCAATTTATAGGCCTAGCAAGGGAGGCTAGCCGTTAGAAAAGTCCTCTGAAAGGTAGTACCGTCGGATGAACCGACGGTTCCCCCTACGACAGCATCGGTTCATCCAGTGTCTCTGTGTCTCGAAATATAGCCGTTGAACACAAATGCTGTACCACTTCATCCAACGCATGCACCGACGATCCGTCGGTTGATCCGGTGCTGAAGCAACTTTTCTCAAAACGTCTCTGCGTAGAATAATCATAGGCGCCGGATGAACCGCTGGAAGACTTCATGAGCGTCGGTTCATCCGGTGCTGAAGCAAGTTCACTCGGTGCGTCTCTGTATGAAATATATGCATGCGCCGAATGAACCGTTGCTTGGACCGTCGCTTCATCCGGTGCTGAAGGCTCTTGACTTGATTCATCACTGTTACCAAACCCTAGGTCACCGGATGAACCGATGCAACTGCTGTTACATCGTCGGTTCATCCGGGGTGCTGTTTTCTTCTGAAACTTCCACATCAATCATTCGGTGCAACTAGAAATGATAGCGTCAGATCATCCGACTCGCCCTTTTTCATTTCAACTCATCCAATTCAAACACCTTTGATTTTTTCTTCAAGTCTTTTGCTTCCAATGTGTTTCCATGAGTATCTTGAGCTGCTTAGTGACCAAGGAGCTTGATAGTGCACGAATATAGCATAGCATTTGGCATGGTCAAGCTACTAAAGTGTGAACCCCTCTTAATAGTACGGTCAAACACTACAAACTAGCAAATCCAAGTGTCCTTCATCTCCTTGTGACACTTGGAACTAAGAATGTCCTTAGCCTTGTAGTCTTTGTCCATTGATCATCCATAATTTCAAATTGAGGGGTCTCATTTCACTTAGCACTCATGACAATAACCCAAGAATAAATCCGCTATAAAACAAAGGTTAGTCACAAGTATATGGTTGTTATTTATCACCGAAACACACCCTTACCAAAGGTGCGGTGGGGCCTTTATGCTTACAATCTCCCCCTTTTTGGTGATAGATGACAACACAAGTAGAGATATACGAGAATTTGAAATTAAAGCATAAACTCTACAATTAATGCATGAAAAAGATATACACAAGCACACATGCATTAATTAAACAAACACACAAGCATGAGTAGACATGTAAACCATCAACATACACAAGATCTAAATACATGTCTCATCATGAACTCCATAAAACAAATAAGGGGCACAAAAGCTCTCAAAACACACTCCTAAGCTCCTCCTATCTCTACTCCCCCTATCTATCTCCCCCTTTGGCAACAAGCACCAAAAAGGGACCTAATCCTACTGAGGTGGAGGAGAAGTCGGCGGCATCGAAGTAACAATCACTGAAGGCGCGATGTGGTACTCGGAGGTGTCACCGTCGTCGGACTCGAACCCCGACAGCTTTGAAGAACGTACTGGCGAAGAAGCTAGAGCGGTGTTGGTGCCGGTAGAGGTAGGAAGCGCCTGAGAGCTCGCTGCTGCCATCTCGGACTCGATCTGTTGAGTGATCGTAAGAAGTGTGGGATCCTCCTGATCGAGTCGCTCTGCCTGAGGAGTAGCCATCGTGGGCATAGGCGAGGTGAACCCCAGAGAAGGTCGTGCTGGTGTCTCAAAGATAAGCGGTCCTGTCGGGAAGGGAGACATCAGCTGAGTCGAAGGGGTCTGAGAGAACTGCCCTGCCCTGAGCTGCTCAAGTAAAGTGGTCATCTGTGGAGTCGAGAGCGGCTGAGTGGCAAACATCCCGGACTGAAGGAGTGGTGAGATCGAGACAGTCGAAATCGGGAGGCTCACAATACTGGCAGGAGGTAGAGAAACTGCCAGCTCAGGCAGAAGAAGCTGCTGGGTAGGAAGAGTCAGAAGCTGAAGCCCCGTGTGCTGAAAGAGCTGACCCAAGTAGGTGGACATGAACGAGAACATCTGAGCGGTCATCATCTGCTGCTGCTGGATCTGCTGCCTCTGTGCCTCCTGCTGCTGGCGTATACTATCTAGTATGACCTGCGGTGCCTTCTGCTGCCTTTGGAACTGTGCCTACATCTGGCGTTGTATCTCCATAGTGGCCTTGGACTGATCGGCCAAAGACTGGATCACTAAGGTCAAGGAGTCGGGCTGAGTAAACTGTGAAGTGGAGACCGGAGGTATCGGCGACTCAGCCTCTCTCTGTCCTGGCAAACTGGAGCCGCCAGCCTCATCGTCATGAGTACGACGAACACGGAAAACGGGCTGTGGCTCGGGCTCAAAGTCCTCGTCCTCGCTCGAGTCCTCAGTGTCGGTGGCAAGGTATGCAAGTAGAGGCCCCTCAGCTAGAGCAAGAAGCTCGTCCTGACGTGCGGCCTCGTCCATAGCTGCCTCAGCTGCAGCACGAGCCTGGAGGTCCTCAACTGCTCGTCTCCATCCCCTGGATCCCTGCCTCCTGTCCCCTGGCATCGGCGGCTGGTAAGTCTTGAACACGTACTTGGATCGCTCCAAGACAGAGATGTATCGTTGAGACTCCAGTCGAGAGAGCATCCAACTGATCTAGTGGGCAAAGGGGAACTGCCGGGTCATCCCCATACCATCCATAATCGCGTCCTCGATCTCACTGAGTAGTATGTCCACTATGTCGAACGGCCGGTGAGTCATGATATACAGAAGTAGCCACTGCTGGACTCCGGTGATCGACTCTGCATTCCCCATCCTGAAGAGAAGGGACCTCCTGAGAGCGAAGTGGACCACGTAGGCCTCGCGTGTCAACCTATCAGGAGTCCGAGGGGTGCCGGGAAGGAACGGCTGCTGGAACAAGAAACTGATGTCCTCGTCTGACGGAACTATAGGAGTGTGAGCACGACGAGGAGCCTCAACGTCGGGGTAGGCCAGGTAGTGAATCGAAGTGTCGTCGACCTGAACCCCAAGGAACTCTGCTATCCCCTCTCGAGTGAGTCTGAACTGCTACCCCATATACATGAACCTGATCGAGAGCCGGGCGTCCTCAACGTAGACAGTGGCGTAGAACACTCTGACCCACTCTGGTATGTAGCGTGGCCTCTCACTGACCAAAGCTGCGAGTCCCGGTAAGTAGTCGAAGTGAGGAAGAATCGGAACTCCAGCTGCTGCTGCTCTGAGTGCTATCCACTGTAGCATCCTGTGCTGGCTCAGCTGTGACCCCTTCCTAACATAGGAGGCATAGAAGCTCTCCTGAAGGATAGTCCAGAACCGGGGGTCACAATCCTCTTTGTGAGGTGGGAACCACTCATCCTCCTCAATGAACCTCAACTTCCGGATCTTCGGACCAGAAAGGCTCCTCAGATCACGGAGATAGACCCCGAAGGCCTCTGCTCACTGTGCAACAATCCGAATCTCAGGGCCCTCTCGTGACTGGTCCTGCTGCTCCTGCTCAACCTGCTACTCTACTGCTGTCCTCCTCTGCCTCGGAGTCGGCTGAGTGTGTGTGTGTCCACCACGAGTCCGAGGAACGGTACATGGTGCAGAAGGAGGTGTCTCTGTCCCTGTCTCTGTCTGACGGGTACCAGTACGGCCTGAACACCGTAACGGTTGCTGCTCGTGGGGCCGCTCCCCCTGACCCTGTGCACTGCTCCCAATCTGAATGCCCCTCTGTGGCTGACCCTGGGTGTCGGGCACTCGGAGCACACGCTCCCACTCCTTGTCCTGCTTGCTCTTCTTCTTCGGCTCAAGAACGGCCTTGCCCTTCCTCTTGTCGCCTGCCATCTGTCAAAGAAATGGTGGAAGATTATAGAATGGCGAGCGGAGAGTATAAACAAGATAAATATCTATGGGTAAGGGGTCCTTAAGCAAAGCATATGAATAGATAGAGCCTATGCATGAATCCTAGGAGATGATCGTGGCACATGAAAGAATGAAATCTAGGTAAGTCCTTATGTGCACAAGATGTGTGTGTGTAAGTGCTAGAGCAGGACACAAGCTACTGATGAACAGAGCATGAACAGTGTGAGAACAGTAGCAAGAAATGCCCAAAATCCATGAGATTAGGCAAATTATATAGGATTTTGATCAAAGCTGTGGAAAAAAGAGCAAGATATATGGAATTTAAGCAGCATAGCTCATCATCACAGCCTAAATTCGCAGAATCACTAACTAATTTCCCTTAAACAAATGAGCATGGTGAACTGAGCGGAGGAAGAAACAGGGGCTCTCACCACTGCAGTGATGTCGACGAGAAGAGGAGCAGTGGTGATGAAGGGAGGTCCTGCGCACCCGTGGAGAGCCGCCGGCGAGCTGTAGCGGCGGCGCCTGGCCGAAGACAACGGCAGTGGCCGAAACCCTAGGTTAGGGTTCCACGGCGGCGCACGTGATTTCGTGCGGAGAGAGCGGCGACGCGACTGCGGAACAGGCCGGCGGCGAGCACAGGAGGTGGGCGGAGGCGCAGGTGGACGCGGTGAGAGCAACTGCGGCCGGCGGCAACGAGATCTGCGGCGTACGGGGGGCGGCCGGTGCGAAAAGATTTGAGGGATGAAACGGTCAAGACGGATATGACATGTGGGGCCAACTTGCAGAGAAGCGCCGGATGAACTGACGGTAGAAAAACATGCAGCGTCGGTCGAAACGCCGGATGATATGGGTAGATCAGTGAAATGCATCACCGGATGAACCGATGGCCTTCTTTTTAGATTCGTCAGATGAATCCTGCGCGGGTCTGATTTTGCTTCAAAACTCAGTAGCACCGGATGAACCGCTGCTTCCACAGAGGTGAGCGTCGGTTCATCCGACGATATGAATCAGTGGCGCGCTGAGCAAAATTCAAACTGACCCGGCCACCGGATGAACCGACGCCTGGAACCTACATGGCAGCGGTTCATCCGACGGTGACAAAAACAGAATGCTGATCTAAAGCTCATTTTTGATCCAACAAATATCACACACAAGCCAACACAAGCACATTTTTGGACCAATCCTGAGTGACAACCTCACCCCTCGAGCACTCCTTTGCAAAATACAAGTATATACACCATAGATTCCCTACAAGCGATAGACCTTATAAATTTTTAGAAAAATAGGTGAATAAGATCCAAAAAGGGAATGTATGAATTATTGCCTTTGAACTCAGAGATAGAAACTTTAAACTCGTTAGGACATAACTCAATAGGCATTTAGCACAATCATTTGTCTTATCACACTTTTGGAGTTGTTGATTTGCATTGAACGCTAAGCAACTTTCTCATATTGTGATTTTCTTTTGTGACACCTCTCACGCAATGCAATGCAAGAACAATTGCATGAAACTAAACATGAATGCATTCTATATGACAAGCAAAGATGCAAAGCGGAAAGATAAACTATCTTGCCAAGTTTGAGCCCTTGTTAAGCTTACTCATGGTGATCCTTTCAACATGCCTTGAGCAAAACTTGAAAACCACTGGCTCAAGCAAGACCCATACTCACCACTATCTTAACAAGGTTAGACAAGCTCCTACATCATGTACATATGCAAATGCAAACTATATGACAAGCATCACATGATGTTAGACGCATCAAGCACATTTAATTCACTCCTTAGCCTACAAAAGGTGTTTTCATCAAGAGGCTTAGTGAATATATCCGCCAATTGCTCCTCGGAGCGAACACCACAAAGGAGAATATCACCTTTAGCCACATGGTCTCGCAAGAAGTGATGGCAGATATCAATGTGCTTGGTGCGCGAATGTTGAACCGGGTTGTTAGCAATTTTTACAGCACTTTCATTATCACAAAGGAGAGGAACCCTATCTAGAACCACACCATAATCCAAGAGGCTTTGCTTCATATAGAGGATTTGAGCACAACAAGCCTCGGCAGAAATGTATTCCGCCTCCACGGTGGATAAGGCCACGGAGTTTTGCTTCTTAGAGGACCAAGCAACCAAAGATCGATCTAGCAAATGGCACCCACCCGAAGTTCTCTTGCGGTCTACTCGACATCCGGCAAAATCCGAATCCGAATAACCCAAGAGCTCAAAACAAGCACCATGGGGGTACCACAAGCCAATGCTAGGTGTGTATTTTAAGTATCTAAGGATCCTTTTCAAAGCACTTAGGTGAGATTCTTTAGGGTTGGCTTGAAACCGAGCACACATGCAAACACTAAACATGATATCGAGCCTAGATGCGGTAAGGTAAAGAAGAGAGCCGATCATAGAACGATAAAGCTTTTGGTCAACTGGTTTACCTCCCTCATCTAAGTCGAGATGTCCATTGGTAGGCATTGGTGTCTTGATAGGCTTGCAATCATCCATCTTGAACTTCTTGAGAATATCATTGGTGTACTTTTCTTGATGGATGAAAGTCCCTTCCTTCAGTTGCTTGATTTGAAACCCAAGGAAGAAGTTGAGCTCCCCAATCATAGACATCTCGAATTCCCTAGTCATGAGATCACTAAAGTCCTTGCACACTTTGAGATTGGTAGAGCCAAAGATGATATCATCAACATAGATTTGACAAATGAAGAGCTCTCCATTGATGATCTTGGTGAATATAGTATTGTCCACTCTCCCAATCTTGAAGCCTTCTTTGATGAGAAAGTCATGAAGCCTCTCATACCATGCCCTAGGAGCTTGCTTGAGTCCATACAAAGCCTTGATCAACCTATAGATATGGTTAGTATGTGTGATATCTTCAAAACCGGGAGGTTGCTCAACATAGACTTCTTCATTGATGAAGCTATTTAAGAAGGCACTCTTGACATCCATTTGGAACAATTTCATTTTGTGACAAGAAGCATAAGCAAGAGGGATACAGATTGCTTCAAGACGTGCAACCGGAGCAAAGGTCTCTCCATAGTCCAAGCCTTCTACTTGAGAGTAGCCCTTGGCGACAAGCCTTGCCTTGTTCTTCACCACAACTCCATGTTCATCTTGCTTGTTTCGGTAGACCCACTTGGTGCCAATCACATTCTTGTTCTTGGGACGCTCTACTAGGACCCAAACTTCATTTCTTGTGAAGTTGTTGAGCTCATCTTGCATAGCCAAGATCCAATCCGGGTCCTCAAGAGCTTCCTCTATAGTAGTGGGTTCTACAAAAGAAACAAATGCATGATGTTTGCAAAAAGAAGCATATTGTTTGCGGCAAGTACGTGTACCACCCTTGGGATCACCCAAGACTAGATCGATGGGGTGGTTTGATGAAGTCCTTGTACGCCTCTCAAGTGTGGTAGAAGTTGGATCATCTTGAGGTTGCACTACTTCCGATTCTTCCTCTTCTTGATCTTGGGTGTCTTGTGATGTAGGAGGTGGTCCATGTGAGGAAGATGGGCTTTCTTGTCTTGTGCGCCTTTGATGGTCATCATTATCATCATCGGAAGAGGATGAGTCTTCATGGTTGTGGGAAGTAGAAGGTGTATCATCATCCTCTTTAGGCTTGATGTCCCCAATAGCCATCTTCTTCATTGCTTCTCGTAGAGGTTCTTTTCCTACATCATCACAACAATAGCCATCTCCTTAGGAGCCATTTGACTCATCAAACTCCACGTCACATATTTCTTCAACGGCACGTGTAGTGTTGTTGAATACTCTATATGCCTTGGAGTTGGATGCATAACCAAGAGAAGCTTCCTCTTCTTGTGAATGAGACACTCACACCTAAAAACTCAGAAGTAGGAGATGTTGGGCATCCTCCCAATGAGAAGCTCATAGGGTGTCTTCATTAATAGTCGGTGGAGATACACCCTATTTGAAGCATGACACGCCGTGTTGATAGCTTCCGCCCAAAATCTTTGAGAGATACCATAATCATCCAACATTGCTCTAGCCAAAGTGATGATAGTCTTGTTCTTCCTTTCTACCACACCATTTTGTTGTGGTGTGTAGGTTGAAGAGAATTCATGCTTGATGCCTAGCTCATCACAATACTCTTCCACTTGAGTGTTCCGGAATTCCGAACCATTGTCACTCCGGATCTTCACAATAGATGACTCAAACTCATTTTGAGCCCTTTTAGCAAAGTTCTTGAAGATCCCGAACGTCTTGCTCTTGTCCTCCAAAAAGAATGTCCAAGTGTAGCGTGAGTAATCATCAACAATGACAAGACAATAGAGATTACCACCAAGACTCTTGTATGTAGTAGGGCCGAAGAGGTCCATGTGCAAGATTTCCAATGGTCTTGAGGTAGAAACATAAGTCTTCATAGGATGGTGACTTGCTACTTGCTTGACGGCTTGACACGCTCCACATAACTTGTCCTTCTCAAATGTGACATCCTTCACACCAAGAACTAAACCCCTTTTGAAAGCCTTCTTGAGTTGACTCATGCCTATATCTGCAATACGGCGATGCCATAGCCAACCCTTGAAAGTCTTGGTGAATAGACAAGTAGTCAAGTTCGCTTCATGAGAGGAGAAGTCCACAAGATAGATGTTCTTATGGCGAAAACCTTTGAACACAACTTCATTAGATTTCTTGTTAGTAATGATAACTCCCTCATCATCAAACAAGCAAGATAAGCCAAGATCACAAAATTGAGCAATGGAAAGCAAGTTATAACTACAAGAGTCTACAAACAAAACATTGGAAAGAGAGAGATCTTTTTCAATGGTTATGTCACCCAAACTGGAAACTCTTCCTTTAGAATTATCACCAAAGGTGACTTGCTCATGATTCCCTGCATCATCCACTAGAGAGGTGAACATTTTAACTTGGCCGGTCATGTGTTGAGTACATCCACTATCAGGGACCCAATGACTTCCCCCGGCCTTGTAGTTCACCTACACACAAAGAGATCAAGTTGAAGATTTAGGAACCCAAGCAAGTTTGGGTCCAATCACATGAGTTACTAAAGTTTTGGGAACCCAAATTTGCCTAGGATGATTCACTTTAGTCTTGGTCCCTATGAACCTTGCCGCCACCTTGCCCTTGCTATTCTTTAACAACAAGAAATGGTTATTGTTGAACATGGAACGATAGTTGCAAGGTAAGGTAGGCAATGGACGTGAAGGTATAGGACACTCCCTTGTGTGACGACCGGTGATCTTGCAATGTTGGCAATAAGACCCAACTTCCTTCACAAAGCACCCATAAAGTTCCTTTGACTTGCGAGTCTCTTTGATGGGTTGAGGGAAGGAGCCAAGTCCCCTAGAGCCATAATCTCTTGCATTGTGATAGAGGATCTCCTTATGCAATGCTTCACCCTTGGCCAAATTCTTCACACAAGATCTTAGGCTTCTTACTTCCTCTTCAAGTGCTTTCACCCTATCATGGTTAGTCTTTGAAGAGGAGGCAACATTCTCATCATTTAGCAAGATCTTAGGTTCTTCAATCAAATCATTACAAGAAGTAGAAGCATTTGTCTTAGTGATGTCTCTAGCAATTTCTTGCCCACTAGCACAAATAGCCTCATAAGCAAGCTCAATCTCTTGATACTTCATCTCTAAGACCACATGATCTTTCTTAAGCATCTTTTGACTTGACTCAAGAGACTTGTTAAGCACGGTTATATCATCATGTTTGACGATTAGCTCATTGTGCTTATCAAGTAACTTGTTGTGGTCATCTCTAAGTGACTTGTGAGACACTACCAAAGCTTCATGTTCTTTGCTAAGGTCATTGTGTTTCACAAGCAACTCATCATTGGATAGCTTAAGTTTCTCATGGGTCTCTTCAAGAGCCTTGAGCTTACTCTTTTGTTTCTTGATCATGTCGGTGTATTGATCTAGAAGTCCCATAAGAGCATGAGGTGAAAGTTCATTATCACTATCCGAGGAGTCACTATCTTCACTATCGCTCACCTTGGAGTGTTTAGCCAAGAAGCACATAGGTGGTGGAGGAAGAGGAGGTTCTTCATCATCCATGATCACAAGACTGGCAAACTTCTTGTTCTTCTCATCTTCAGTTCCGCTTGATTCACTTGAAGTTTCACCATCCGTGATCCACTCATTTGCCAAGAGAGAACGATGACCACCCTTCTTCTTGTTGTAGGGCTTGCTAGAAGACTTCTTCTTGTATGAGTCCTTCTTGGAGTGCTTGTCATCTTTCTCTTTATCATCATCATTGTCGTTCTTCTTGCATGAGCTTGACACTCGCTTCTCGGGCTTGGGGCAATCATATGATAGATGATCATAGCTTTGGCAATTGTAGCACTTCCTCTTGCCACCTTCACCACTTCTTCTTGATGAGCAAAACTTGTTCTTCTTAGGATCATAGTTATAGCCTTTCTTGCCAATCTTGGAGAGTAATTTGGTAGTCCTCCTCATGAGGAAAGTGAAGGACTGAATAGGGCGACCAGAGAGGGGGGAGTGAATGGGAGCCGATAAAAATTCTTCCCGTAGGTCGAACTCGGCCTATACCCCAATTGCCACTCCAAACGCTCGCGCACACAAAGGAAGCTCCAAATAAGGCACACACAAGCCTAGAAGAACAAGGGACAAACCTAGGAGCAAAGAGCGGAAGCACCGGACAAGAATCAAAGCACTTGGTCAAATCTGGAAACGACCTGTGCGGACCGTCCGGCTGGTACTGGCGGACTGTCCGCTAGTGTACGGTGGACTGTCCGCGAGTACGGCCCGGACTGTCCGAAATGAACAATAGAACCACCATAGCTGCAAGCCGAAAATCGGACCGTCTGTGGAGGTCACGCGGACTGTCTGCCAGTGTCGCGGACCGTCCGTGAGGCCTCGGCAGACTGTCCGTCAACCCGCTGGAAACCCCAGACAAAAACCCCAGACAAACTCTACACCACGCGGACCGTCCGGGAGCAACACGCAGACTGTCCGCAAACAACTTGCAACGAAACCCTAGGGCCGAAACGGATCGAAACGAAGACGCGCAAGAACACGAAGAACACGCAAAGAACACAGGTCGCGCGGACTGTCCGCGGGCTCCTCGCGGACTGTCCGCTAGCCCCAGACAGAGCTGCCCGAGCTCGAGCTCGCGAAGTCAACTCTCCCAATCCATCACCGGATCTCTCAAACGCCAGAAGCTCTTGAGACAAGATTTAGGGGAGATGATAAGCAACTCAAGAGGAAGCTATGCCCCAAAATCTCGTCCTCTAAGCCACCAAAACGCCGGGAATCGCGGATCACACGAACTCCACCAAGAACACAAACTCCGGCCAAAAACTCACAAATCGAAGGCTCTCCACGGCGTTTGAGGGGTCAAGATCACACACAAACATGCGCAAGGCATCCACCCATGATCCCCTCAAAGAAATCCGAGAAGAAACACCCTCAAATCCCCGAATCAAGCGAAGAACGAAACTCCCCAAAAATAGCCCCGAAAATGACACGAAAATCACAAGGGACTAGGAGATCACCGCAACGCCGAATGCTTCCATACATCAAGAGGTCAGAGTCTGTACAAGAGTCTAGCCTAAGGAATCTAGAGGGAAAGAAGCAGTTCAGAGAAATCTACCGGGGGAGAAAGCCCTAGAGTCCAAGAGAGAGAGATGCCATCCACCTCTCCGCTATTTATACGAAGTCCATCGGAGGGAGGTAAATGACCACGCTACCCCTACTGCTTGAAATGAAGATACAACCCCTCAGGGGCATTTTGGTCAAGTCTTCATCGGACGGACACGCTTCCACCGCGGCTTCGCTTCGCATCGACGCAAACCCCACGATCACGCCACGTGCCCCACCGCCTCGAAGATTCCCGAAGCTCCCGGATCACCGTCTCCGTCGCCTCGGGCCTACGGGCTTGGTTTTGAGGCCCAAACCAAGAAACCGTCCACCGATGGTTTTGTGGGCAAACCAACAAACCCCGCGTGCAAGCTTGGGGCTCCAACCGCTACCTTGCACCGGCCCATGTTCACAACTTCAGCCCACCAGTCTTGCACCGCACGGCTCGCACTTGACCCCATCGGCCACCGGGTCCATCGAACCAAGCCTACTTGCCTCTCCATCACCCGGAGGCCACCACGGCTCAGGCCTTTTGCGCTTGTTCTTCACCTGCACCGACACGAGTCAAGCTGCAACCTGTACCTGCACACTTAGCCAAGCATCAGTCCACACAATATTGTCAATCACTCGTCACTAAGGAGCGATCCTCCAGTGGTCCTCGGACACACCTGGTCCTCAATCTCCCCCTTGATGAGTGCATTGACAACACCCATAGTAACCATGATAGAGAAAAAGAAAAGAAAACAACCACGAACACAAACCTCGAAAACAAGCGATCCAAAGCCAAAGAACAAGCGAAAACAAGATCACTCGCCAATCCAAGTCTCGGCCCCCTAAGACAAGGGCAACGGCTCGACACAGCCGAGACAAAACAAAGCTCACAAGGAGCACATCACAAAGCACAAAACTAAGGAAAATCAAAGGAGCTCCCCCTGCACATATGCAAACTCCCCCTGAGCAAATGCAACCTCTTCTTCTCAATTTTGTCCTCACAAGCAACATCTCACAAATGCATACCAATTTTCCACAAAATCTTCCAATGCATGAAACTTCTCCCCAAATGTGCACAACTTCTCCCCTTATCATACATAACTCTCCCCCTTGTTGACAATGCATGAATTAAGGTATATGAAACTCTTCCCTTTGTTTTCATGAAAAATGCATGTCAAAGCATATAAACAATCTACCAAGCTTCTCAAATATACAAAGAGCACAACAAAATGCTACACATGAGACATAGAGCAAGCAAAGTAGATATGGTGTAGTTAGCACATTGCCATCAAGAAGGTAGAGACATTTAAGTATGTGACATGGCCAAAAGCAATTTTAAGCAATTTTCACAAACAAACATTCATCTCATGAGCAAAATCCTATCCATACCAATTTGAGCACAAATACTCTAGATCATCCAATGTTTATGCAAGATCACAAATTCTCATCACAAGATCATTATCAACGCCCACAAGCTACTCAAGTCATGTTAAAGCCACCGAGCCACGTGTCTACTTCTTAAAATGAGACTTCTCATGGTAGACAACATCCTACGGTTTAGCACCCAAGATATGAATATCAAAATCATAAAAACAAGATTAGGAGCTCATTTTTCAAGCACAAGGCAATTCATACACCAATTTCATTTTCAAGTTAAAGCATGGTACATGAAGTGCCTTTGCGGCAAAAAGAAGCTTATGCTCCTCCCTAAGCAAGCAAAAGGGCTAAACATTTACAATGACAAAAGGTCTTTGACCCCAAGTAAAGAGAACATGATTCTCAAGCACAAACTAAACATGATATAGGCATTTAAGCACAAATTTAGCATAGACAAGCATCTACTCATGAGAGACATCAATTTTAGTATTTTCACAAACATGAAGCTATCTCAACATAAATATATGGCAAAACCATCAAGAGCATAGCATTCACATCCACAATTTACCCAACATGCACATATCACACATATAGCACATTGGTGATCAATGTATATAAGAGAAGCTTCTCCTAGCTCAAGAGATCCAAAGATGGCTAACCTACCAGGTTTTGTACAGAAAGTAAAGTGCATGAATGGAATGCAACAAAATGAAACATATGACACATATATACATGAGAAGCTCCAAGACCCAGCTAGAAAGGAAAGCACACCCCAAGTTCACCCCGCAAGCGAGTGAAAGTGACTTGGTCAAGTGGTTTGGTGAAAATGTCAGCTAGCTGATCTTGGGTAGGGACATAGGACAAAGATATGTTTCCCTTCTCAACATTGTCCCTCAAAAAGTGGTACCTCACTTCTATGTGTTTCGTTTTGGAGTGGAGGACAGGGTTTTTGGCTACACTTATGGCACTGGTGCTATCACAGAAAAGTGGAACCTGGGAGCACTCCTCACCAAAATCACTCATGGTGTAGGTCATCCAAAGCAACTGGGAACAACAACTAGCAGCAGCTACATACTCGGCCTCTCTAGTGGACTGGGCTACACTGGATTGCTTGCGAGATGACCAAGAGACCAAAGAAGAACCAAGGAACTGACAACACCCAGAGGTAGACTTGCAGTCCAATCGACACCCAGCAAAATCAGCATCGGAGTACCCGTGAAGTCTGAGTGTCGAGGAGGCAGAATACCAAAGACCAAACTTAGGAGTGTAGTTCAAGTACCTGAAAATCCGCTTGACGGCCTGCCGATGTGAAGTCCTCGGTGAAGCCTGAAAACGAGCGCACAGACACACACTGAACTGTATGTCCGGCCTCGTCGCCGTCAAGTAGAGGAGGGAGCCGATCATGCTCCGGTACTCCTTCTGGTCCACGGGTTCGCCATCCTCGTCCGCGTCCAAAGCCGTAGTGGTACTCATCGGTGTAGTCAACGGCTTGGAGTCGTTCATGCCAAACTTCTTCACCATGTCCCTGGTGTACTTCGCCTGATGTACAAACATCCCGTCCTTGCATTGCTTGATCTGGAGGCCCAAGAAAAACTGTAGCTCACCCATCATGGACATCTCAAATTCCCTGCTCATGTCATCTGCAAATCTGACAACAAGATCATGAGAAGAGCCACCAAAGATTATGTCATCCACGTATATCTGAACAATCAAAAGGTCATTCCCATGCTTAAGGAGAAATAGGGTCTTATCAAATGTGCCCATCACAAACCCCTTACTCAGCAAAAACCCTCTCAACCTGCCATACCAAGCTCTAGGTTTCTGTTTCAACCCAGAGAGCGCTCTCTGGAGTTTGTATACACGGTGTGGGTATTTTTCATTCTCAAACCCTGGGGGTTGCCTCACATACACTTCTTCCTCTATCACCCCATTCAAGAAAGCACTCTTGACATTCATTTGGTACAACTTGAACCCTTTAGCCACGGCAAAGGCTAGAAGGATCCTAATTGCCTCCAAACGGGCCACAGGAGCAAATGTCTCCTCATAGTCTATCCCCTCCTTCTGGTTGAACCCCTGCGCCACCAACCTCGACTTGTTTCTCACAACCATCCCATTCTCACCCTCTTTGTTCTTCCACACCCACTTGGTACCTATGGGACGACAATTTGGCGGTGGATCGACTAACACCCAGACTTGGTTCCTCTCAAAGTTTTCCAACTCCTCATGCATGGAATTCACCCAATTCTTGTCAGACAAAGCGTGTTGAATATCTTTGGGCTCGGAAGAAGCAACAAACGCAGAGTGAGCGAAATGAGACGTATTCCTTGACCTCGACCTTGTAGTGCGTTCATGAAGGTCACCAATGATGGTCGTCGGTGGGTGATCAACTTGTACTCGCCAGGGAGCCTCTCGCCTGGACACAACCTCCCCCTCAGCAGCAACCTGCACTCGAACAGCCTCAGTCGTAGTGGGTGTAGGGGATGGTCCGTCCTCGATCGTCGTAGTAGTAGTGGAAGTAGCACGTACACGATCAGCCTCTGGAGCATCACCACCACCGTCGTCGTCGTCTCCATCTCCGTCCTTCTCATCCTCGAAGATCCTTGCTCCAATCTCCTCGTCACCTGCACACTCAAAAGCAGAAGAGCTACATGGCTGTGTCGTCGAAGGTAACCTCACAAGTCTCCATGATTCGGTTAGTGTCAAGGTTGAGCACTCGATATGCTCTAGAATGAATCGCATAACCAAGGAAAATACCATCCGAACATCGAGACTCAAACTTATCCAACTTGCCCTTCTTCAGAATGAAACACTTGCAACCAAAAGCTCTAAAGTGACTCACCTTGGGTTGTCGGCCATGCATCAGCTCATAAGAGGTCTTCTTCTTAAAGGCACGAAGGAAGATGCGATTTGAGACATAGCAAGCGGTATTGACCGCCTCGGCCCAGAAACGCCTAGGAGTTCTGTGCTCATCGAGCATCGTCCTGGCCATCTCACAAAAGGTCTGATTCTTCCTCTCCACTACGCCATTCTGGCAAGCGACATATGGAGAAGAGTACTGATGATCGAGACCAAGATCACTGCAAAGGGCATCAAAATGAGAGTTCTTAAATTCTGTGCCATTGTCACTACGTATAGCTGGAATGGCATCACCAAGTCTCTCATTCTTCAACCTCAAGATCAAGTCCCGAACAAAGTTAAATGTCTCACTCTTATCCTCCAAAAAGAAAACCCAAGAGTACCTCGAAAAATCATCAACAACCACAAGAACATACCACTTCCCACCAGCAGAGCGAACACGAGCTGGCCCAACCAAATCCATGTGCAACAGCTCACAAGGTCGCTCGGTCATGACTGAAGTCAGAGGGGCGTGAGAAGCAGCAACCATCTTTCCATGCCGACAAGAAGCACAAACCAAATCCTTCTCGAATTTCAACTTAGGCAATCCTCGGACAAGATCAAGACCACTCAAGCGGGAAAGCAACTCAAAGCTCAAATGTCCCAACCTCCTATGCCATTTCCAAAGCTCGGCCGAAACACCAGCAACAAAGCATCGAGGAGGACCAACAGACTAGGAAAAATCAGCACGAAATATTTGACCCTCGGGGACGATCGTACAAACAAGATCGCCTCGAGAATCAAGCACACGAGAAGCACCCGACTTGAAACGAACCTCAAAACCTTCGTCAAGTAATTAAGATACTGACAACAGGTTGAAACCAAGTGACTTGACCAGGGCCACACTTCTTAAGGTCACCTTGCTACTCACCTTCACCATACCTTCAGCTAGCACTCATCCTCTCCCATTGTCCCCGAAAGTGATGTACTCCCTCGTACTCACCGGGGTGAGGCTGGAGAACCACCCACGATCTCCGGTCATGTGTCGTGAGCAACCGGAGTCGATCAACCAAAAGTTCTCCAAGCCTCCCACCTGCAATCAAAAACGAGGACGAGAATGAGCAAGCGACTCAACACTGGGGTTAGTACCAAAAGAGTCAAACCAGTGCTGAGCCACTTGCTCAAAAGAAGGGTTAGCAAAGTCCATCGTTCCAAAACCTCAAGGCGGAGCCCTCTCACGCCTACCACCAAAGGACATGTCACGTCTCACTGGAGGAGTACGCGCACCACGAGGGGGAAAACGTGGCCCGTAGTCCATCTGAGACCCAAAACTCCGATCGTGCCTCCCGAACTCGTAACGGTCACGAGAAGGAGCACGTCGAGCCAACTCACCATGCCCAAACCCAACACGTCTATCTCTCTGAGGGAACACACCTCCACCTCCACGAGTGGGAACTGTACGCACATACACCGCACCCCTAGGTAGAGGCCCTCTACGAGGCTCAGGCACACCACGAGCAAGGTGGTACCTGTCCTTGTTTGCCATCTCCCTAGCAAACCGCTCATCCCTCTTCCTCCGGAAACAGAACTCATCCTTGTGCCCATCCCTCCCACAATACTCACAATGGAAGCGGATTGTCACTGGCTTAGGCGGTGGCTTCTCTGTGGGCTTCTCAACACCTTTCTCTCCTGACTTCCCCTCAAAGACATGACCCAGGTTGCTCACAAACTTGATGGGTTTCTGGTAATTCTCTGTTTTCTGGGGGAACACTGGTGGGTCTGGAGTTGTATCGAGCTTGTTTCTTAGGTGGTTTGGCTTGGGTGCATATTTGTTCATGGGTATGGTGTGGGATGGTGTGGGTGTCTCTCCAGCTTTCTTTTCTCCCTCACCACTCTTCTCACCACTCTTGTCAGCCCCCAACGCCTGATCATCAAACCTCTTGGACTGAGCTAACATCAAACTCAATTGTGGCTCATGCCCAGACAACCAACTCATCAATTTCCTAAGCTCATCATTTTCATCCTGCAGACGATCAACATAGTGTGCAAGTTCCATATTTTTCAAAGCATGCATTTCACAGGTTGAACATGATGTAGGAAGAGGAGCTTTCAATGCCGCCTCAAGAGAAACAATCCTGGTGTGAGATTCATCTAGCCTAGCATGCAAGATAGGACATGATGTACAAGCTCCTAACAAAGCTGGCCTATTCTTCAATTCATCACACTCAATCCTAACCACATCTAGTTCCTCCAAAGTAGAGGCATGCTTCTCCTTGAGAGCAGTCAAATCAGCAAGAAAAACTGAGCAGTCACCACAATCAATCTCATCAGACACCACAGGAGTAGATTTCAAAGCAGCTATCTCATTTCGAGCATCCACAAGCAAGGATTCAAGTTCAGCTACCTTGTCCTTAGCATCACCCAACAAAGACCTAAATTCCCTCTTCTCCTTGTTGGTCTTTCTAAGCACATCATCACGGTTGTCAAACAACTCATTGAGCCTAGCATTCTCCTCTAGCAAGAAGTTTTGATCATTTCGTACCTCTTCCTCGGAGTCGGAGTTCGAGTCCGAGCTGTGCCTCCCACCCTTCTTGGAGTGCGCCATGCCGCAAAAGCCTCCTTGTGCGACGAAGCTCTGGCCGGTGAAGTTCTTGCCCGTGTGCCGCTTGTCCTTGTGCTTCTCTTGCTCTTCCTCGCTGCTCGAGTCAGAAGAAGCATCGCTTGATGTCGAGTCGATGTCGCTCGCTCCGGCCACCATTGCTCGAGCGGTCTTCTTCTTGTGGCCGCCACTCTTCTTGTGCCTTCTCTCACCCTTGTCCTTGTGCTTGTCCTTGTAGTCGTTCCGGGAGCGGTGCTTGTTGTAGTCGTGCTTGGGCTTGCCCTTGTAGTCGTTCTTGATCTCCATGGCTTCAGGGCATTCGGCGATGAAGTGCAAGTGCTTCCTGCACCGATAGCACATCCCCGAGCTCCGCCTTGCATTCTTGCGGTTCTCGTACATCTCAAAGTCCTCATCTGGCAAGGACACAAGACAAGACAAAGAAAAGCCAATAGAGTTAGCATTAGTCCTCGATCTTGAGACAAGAGCCAAACTATGAGGATCAGTGGGGCTCTCACTCTTGGCTCTCAAGCCATGATCAACCTCTGAAGACCTGAGCTTGGAGAACAGCTCATCCAGCGACAGCGTGTCATAAGCGCTCGACTCCTCAATGGCCTCGACCTTGGCACTCCACACGGATCTATCCAGGGCATGCAAAAGCTTGATAGCTTGATCATGATCCGTGTATGGGAGCACCGTCACATTGGCCCTCATGTTGTTGACTATGCAAGTGAAGCGCTGAAACATAGCATCGGTAGACTCACTTGGGAGATGAGTGAAGTTCTCGTACTCTCTCCGGTAAGTGGAAAACATCCGGGCTTGCACTTGGGCATTGCCAACATGAGCATTCTTCAACTTGAGCCATATCTTTCCAGCCACATCCTCTCCGTGCACTCGATCAAACTCCGAGGCACAGAGAGCACGGAACAAGTAATCAACGGCCTTGCTGTTGGCCTCAAACATGTCCCGCGATCCTGGAAGCAAAAAACTATCTGGGATGACATAATGAGGATTCTGAGTGACCTCCCAGATAAGAGTTCCCTTCCCTCGCAAAAACGCACCCATGCGCCTCTCCCACATCGGGTAATTCTTGCCATCAAAGTGCGGAGGACCCGACCTCTTGCCGTAATCGCCCATCTTTGGATCTTAGATTGGTTAGAATCAAGAAGATCCGTAACCGGCTCTGATACCAATTGAAGGACCGAATAGGGCGACCAGAGAGGGGGGAGTGAATGGGAGCCGATAAAAATTCTTCCCGTAGGTCGAACTTGGCCTATACCCCGATTGCCACTCCAAACGCTCGCGCACACAAAGGAAGCTCCAAACAAGGCACACACAAGCCTAGAAGAACAAGAGACAAGCCTAGGAGCAAAGAGCGGAAGCACCGGACAAGAATCAAAGCACTTGGTCAAATCTGGAAACGACCTGTGCGGACCGTCCGGCTGGTACTGGCGGACTGTCCGCTAGTGTACGGCGGACTGTCTGCGAGTACGGCCCGGACTGTCCGAAATGAACAATAGAACCACCAGAGCTGCAAGCCGAAAATCAGACCGTCCGTGGAGGTCACGCGGACTGTCTGCCAGTGTCGCGGACCGTCCGTGAGGCCTCGGCAGACTGTCCGTCAACCCGCTGGAAACCCCAGACAAAAACCCCAGACAAACTCTACACCACGCGGACCGTCCGGGAGCAACACGCAGACTGTCCGCAAACAACTTGCAACGAAACCCTAGGGCCGAAACGGATCGAAACGAAGACGCGCAAGAACACGAAGAACAAGCAAAGAACACAGGTCGTGCGGACTGTCCGCGGGCTCCTCGCGGACTGTCCGCTAGCCCCAGACAGAGCTGCCCGAGCTCGAGCTCGCGAAGTCAACTCTCCCAATCCATCACCGGATCTCTCAAACGCCAGAAGCTCTTGAGACAAGATTTAGGGGAGATGATAAGCAACTCAAGAGGAAGCTATGCCCCAAAAATCTTGTCCTCTAAGCCACCAAAACGCCGGGAATCGCGAATCACACGAACTCCACCAAGAACACAAACTCCGGCCAAAAACTCACGAATCGAAGGCTCTCCACGGCGTTTGAGGGGTCAAGATCACACACAAACATGCACAAGGCATCCACCCATGATCCCCTCAAAGAAATCCGAGAAGAAACACCCTCAAATCCCCGAATCAAGCGAAGAACGAAACTCCCCAAAAATAGCCCCGAAAATGACACGAAAATCACAAGGGACTAGGAGATCACCGCAACGCCGAATGCTTCCATACATCCAGAGGTCAGAGTCTGTACAAGAGTCTAGCCTAAGGAATCCAGAGGGAAAAGAAGCAGTTCAGAGAAATCTACTGGGGGAGAAAGCCCTAGAGTCCAAGAGGGAGAGATGCCATCCACCTCTCCGCTATTTATACGAAGTCCATCGGAGGGATGTAAATGACCACGCTACCCCTACTGCTTGAAATGAAGATACAACCCCTCAGGGGCATTTTGGTCAAGTCTTCATCGGACGGACACGTTTCCACCGCGGCTTCGCTTCGCATCGACGCAAACCCCATGATCACGCCACGTGCCCCCCACCTCGAAGCTTCCCGAAGCTCCCGGATCACCGTCTCCGTCGCCTCGGGCCTCCGGGCTTGGTTTTGAGGCCCAAACCAAGAAACCGTCCACCAATGGTTTTGTGGGCAAACCAACAAACCCCGCGTGCAAGCTTGGGGCTCCAACCGCTACCTTGCACCGACCCATGTTCACGACTTCAGCCCGCCAGTCTTGCACCGCACGACTCGCACTTGACCCCATCGGCCACCAGGTCCATCGAACCAAGCCTACTTGCCTCTCCATCACCCGGAGGCCACCACGGCTCAGGCCTTTCGCGCTTGTTCTTCACCTGCACCGACACGAGTCAAGCCGCAACCTGTACCTGCACACTTAGCCAAGCATCAGTCCACACAACGTTGTCAATCACTCATCACTAAGGAGCGACCCTCCACTGGTCCTTGGACACACCTGGTCCTCAGAAAGCAAGTTCACCATCATCTACATCACTTGAGTCACTCTTGTCTTCACTTTCACATGAAGAGGGAGGAGGCTTTGCTTTTGACTTTGGCTTGGTCTTGGCCTTGTCACTAGCCTTGAGTGCAAGATCCTTCTTGGAGCTTGATGTGGAAGAAGATGATTCCATTTGACCCATCAAGAACATCTCATGAGATCGAATCTTGTTCACAACTTCGGTGATGGTGAGAGTTTCGAAGTCCTTCTCAAAGATGAGTGCCTTGACGATGTTGTACTTGGGCTTGGGAAGCATTTGAAGAGTTTTCTGAATAATTTCCTGCTCGGACACGTTAGCAACATCGAGAGCATTGATATTTTGAATAAGAACACCCATCCTAGAGTACATTTCCTCTACACTCTCATCATCCTTCATCTTAAACTCATTGAGCTCAACCTTAAGCAACTCATACTTCTCCTCACGGATTTTCTTTTTGCCTACATAGATTCTTTTGAGCTCCATCCAAACCTCATGAGCGGTCTCCAAAGCAAACACCCTATCAAACAAATCCTCAAGAGTCTCAAAGATAAAGTTTCTAGCACGATAGTTCCACTTGGTTTCACTTTCAGTGGGTTCATTTGGCATAGGATACATGGTAGTGGTCCATGCATCATGGTTTTGTGCTTGAAGAATGCTAGCCATTCTATGTGCTCAAAAAGTGAACTGTTTCCCCGCCAACTTGGGAGGACCATTGCCACTCCCCTTGCCCATCTCTCTAGGCGGTTAAGCCACGAAAAAGAGAGCCTAAGCTCTGATACCACTTGTAGGATCGATGGCCTATAGAAGGGGGGGGGGTTGAATATGTGCCTTCTTCAAATTTCTAGAACATAAAGCAAACCTTAACCTATATCTCTAGTGTTGCCCATCTAAAAAGGTTTCTTTCTATCAACTAAGCACACTAGCAATAAGGTTCCTTTGCAAGATTCACACTAACATGAGAAAAGCATACTAGTCAAGATAGCCAACAAGCAAAGCACTCAAGAGAGAAACTAGAACAAAGGAACTCAAGAGCTGAAAGTAAATGCGGAAATAAGTGCGAGAAGGTAGAACAAGTGGACAAGAGACAACCGAATTTTTTCCCGTGGTATCGAGAAGTTGACACTTCTCCCTAATCCACATTGGAGTACTCACAAAGAGTTTTGCTCCCCCTTAAGCCACTTAGACTTGAGTGCTCACTAACAATACCCGTTCTCCATATCCGGAATGGTGGGTCTCAATCCATTTACACCAAGAACTTCCTGGGGCTCCCACAATCTCCAAGAGCTCACCAAGAACCCCCAATCACCGAGACCATCTAGGAGCCGTCAAACTCCAAGAGTAACAAGCTCACACACTTTCACTTGACCAATGCACTCAGCTATGCCATTGAAAGCACCTTGAAACTCTTGATCACCAAGAAAGAATCCCTCTTGGCTAGGAAGATGAAATCCAAATGATCAAAGCACTAACTCTCCTTCTCCTTGGCTGCAGTAGTTCTTCAGAGTGGCAAAGGCAACTCAAGAGATGCAGGAGGGTCCAATTTATAGGCCTAGCAAGGGAGGCTAGCCGTTAGAAAAGTCCTCTGAAAAGTAGTACCGTCGGATGAACCGACGGTTCCCCCTACGACAGCGTCGGTTCATCCGGTGTCTCTGTGTCTCGAAATATAGCCGTTGAACACAAACGTTGTACCACTTCATCTGACACATGCACCGATGATGCGTCGGTTTATCCAGTGCTGAAGCAACTTTTCTCAAAACATCTCTGCGTAGAATAACCATAGGCGCCGGATGAGCCGCTGGTAGACTTCATGAGCATCGGTTCATCCGGTGCTGAAGCAAGTTCACTCGGTGCGTCTGTGTATGAAATATATGCATGCGCCGGATGAACCGTTGCTTGGACTGTCGCTTCATCCGGTGCTGAAGGCTCTTGACTTGATTCATCACTGTTACCAAACCCTAGGTCACCGGATGAACCGATGCAACTGCTGATACACCGTCGGTTCATCCGGCGGTGCTGTTTTCTTCTGAAACTTCCACATCAATCATCCGGTGCAACTAGAAATGATAGCGTCGGATCATCCGACGTGCCCTTTTTCATTTCAACTCATCCAATTCAAACACCTTTGAGTTTTTCTTCAAGTCTTTTGCTTCCAATGTGTTTCCATGAGTATCTTGAGCTGTTTAGTGACCAAAGTGTGAACCCCTCTTAATAGTACGGTCAAACACTACAAACTAGCAAATCCAAGTGTCCTTCATCTCCTTGTGACACTTGGAACTAAGAATGTCCTTAGCCTTGTAGTCTTTGTCCATTGATCATCCATAATTTCAAATTGAGGGGTCTCATTTCACTTAGCACTCATGACAATAACCCAAGAATAAATCCGCTACAAAACAAAGGTTAGTCACAAGTATATGGTTGTCATTTATCACCGAAACACACCCTTACCAAAGGTGCGGTGCGGCCTTGATGCTTACAGGCGACCAGAGACGTACTCGTTCCACTTCCCCGTCGTCGAGGTGACGATCACTCTGCAAGACGTCTCGCTCTTGTTCAGGCTTCCGTTACTAGGCCGGGCGATGGGGCCTATCGACATGCCTGCGTCCTGGCGCGAGGACTTCCTTGCTCGGTTCGCGAACGTTCCTCGGAACGATCGCACGCCTGAGCCGTACCAGTCGTTCGTCGACACCCAAGGCCCCACGCTGTCTTGGTTGGAGCAGTTCAGCGTACATGCTTTTACCTATTCTTTTCCATCATTAGTATGAATTTAAAACAAATGTGACGATTGACCTTTGTGTGCAGGCTGACTACATGCCGGATGAGGCTGACGAGCTGACAGTGGACGACTTTGTGGAGGCATACCTACTCCGGCTATTCGGGTTCGTGATGTTCTGCGAGTCAGCGGGAGACTCGGTGTCGAGGTCCCTGATCCCCTACACTCAGATGATCGCCGACGCACCCCTCGACCAGGTGCCCCAGATCAACTAGGGCAACGCGATCCTGGCGCATACCTACAGTGGGCTGTGTTTGGGCGTGACGAAGGGGGGGAGTTCCCAGGGGATCCTCCTGGGTTGTCCTCTCCTTCTGCAGATGTAGATCCACGAGCACTTCGACATCGATCGGCCGAGAGCCGACCTCTCAGAGTACGAGAGGATGGCAGATGACACCAACCCGGCGGACCCCCCACCATGGGTTCTCTGTGGTGCCTCCGGAAGGTAATTCACCTTGCTTATCATTTTCTTCGCTTGATTATTGTCTTAGTTCCACTGAATTAACTTTTTTTCTTGTGTAGCACACTTGGGCTGGGGAGCAGACAAAGAAGGTCTACAAGGACTTTGTCGGTCAGATCGAGCAGATGACCGATGAGGCGGTCAAGTGGACGCTGTACTCACAAGCTTGTATCAACCGCCGCACACCACAGGGCCTCTCGTCCTTGTGCTTCCAAGACCAGCACTACTGGATGACGACGAGATGTTTGGTGTACGACGTCTACGTCGAGGAGTACGTTGTCCACCGGGTGATGAGGCAGTTCAGCCTCTACCAGGCGTGGCCTGTGCCTGTTGTGCACACTCTTTCGGTGGCAGTGCATAAGTAAGCTATCTCGATTTGTTACAATTTTTTTGTGTTACAAGGTGTCAATTGCTAATAAATTTGTTTAACATGTGATAGATGGACGCGTAAGGGAGTGGCGGCGGTGACGTCGTGGGCCGACAAGTTGCGGCCCTACGTGGACGAGTGGACTGACACGCCGGATCACGTTGTCACAGAGGAGCGCCCCCACGACGACACGGCCTGGGTAGCGTACCTTAACTGGTACATCCCGAGGACGCGGATTAGGGTGATGCACGTCCCTGTTGACCCGACACCGCCACCGATCCCGGACGACCGGAGGATCCTTCCGTCCGGCACGTACCCGGTGCGACGAGATCAGATCACCGACACAGCGGTTAGTCTCGACACTTCAATCATATTTTATTCATATTACTATTCATCATAACGTGTGGTACTAATTTCGTGAGCAGCACGACATGCTTGCGGCCATGGTGCGGATCGCGAATGACACGCTGAGCAGGATGCAGGACATGGGACCTGCGGAGCACATGAAGGCGTACAAGAACATCATTGATATCACCACTAGGTACAACACCATCTTGAACTACGGCGGGACCACGGCCATTCCCCTTTATCCATGTCACCCGGTGTCGTTCTCGAGCTCCGCCTCGACTGGTCGTTCATACCAGGCGCCTTTGACCGTCTCACGTCCTTTCTAGGCTCTAGCAGCACAGCCTCAGGGTCCGCACCCCTACGTGCAGCGCCCTATTTTTTTCAGGGCTCAGGTACATTTTCTGCATCTGCTTTTCTTCGATTATCACGGAGTTGTTATGTGTTGTTGTTAAATTAACTTAACCATACAGGATGACTCCCGATCTTTCCGATGGCGCCGCCGAGCTTTCTAATGGCACCGCCGATCTTTCCGATGGTGTCGACTGGACATCCCTGGGCCCACCACACATGTGGGCCATGCCCGGGAAGATAGGCCTGCACACCTGGACTACTCGACTAGTGGGCCACGGTGCAAGATTACCATGGGCCACAAGGCAAGACAAGACGGACAAGGACTTGTACTAAGATTAGGATAGCTCCTCATTACCTGTAATAGGCTACTCTTAGTCCTACTCGAATAGTACTTTTGTACCAATCCGACTTGTAACCCTACCTCCCGCGGCATATAAGGCGAGGCAGGGACCCCTCTCAAGAACATACACAATCAACCAAGAGCCACGCAGCATACGGGACGTAGGGTATTACGCACATTGCGGCTCGGACCTGTCTAATTGTGTGCCCCGTGTCTCACCATCGTGTTCCTGATCTCGGCGAGCCCCACCGCACAATCTACTACTTCAGATACCCCGTGGTAGGCTCGGTGTCTAAAACACTGACAGCTGGCACGCCAGGTAGGGGATCTTGTCGCTGATTCGCTGGCGAACTCGATGGCTCCTGTCATCATCAAGACGATCGTCGCTTTCCAACAAGGCGACACCTTCGTTTTTGGCTACTGGGTTTGTGTTGCTGACGGTGCTGGATCGTTCGTGCGTTTCCTGGCATCAACTCCGGAGTCGAAGCTCAAGTCCTCGACGCTTACGCAAGCTTCGATGGAAGATCTCGTCGAGAATTTTGGTGAAATTTTGCTTTCTGACCCGGTCAGAGAGCTCGAGTCGGAGTCCGAGTACAACTCGATTTCGCCTTCAATTCAATCTGAGTCGCTTTCCTCGGCTACACAGCCTGCGCTCAGCTTGGATTGTCTCCCACCACCACCCCTCTTCAGCCACCGTCATGTCAGCGCCGCTTACCAAACTGCGTTGGACATCCTCATGCGTCTTGGTTCGAAGACCGTCTCGAGTACTCTTCGGATTCGGAAGTCAACCTCGACTACTTCGATTCAGATTCATCTGAGTTCGAGTTCGACTACGGTTCGGATTCTACTGAAGCACAACAACTCTCTATCCCTGCTCATGGACTGGTGATCACATCGACACCTGAGGGTAGATTCGTCTACTAGCCTGAGCATGTGCCTATTGGCCTCGTCTTGGATGGTCAGGAGCGCTTTGTCTCCTGTCTCGACAACCTACCTTTCCAGGAAGGTACCAAGCTTGTTGACTACGACACCGACACTGAGCTCATTCAGAGTACAGGTAGTTCTTCACCTTATCATGAGGTTTTTGTCATCGATGCATCTACTCCGCAAGGGCACCACACCAATTATCCCTTTCCGGATGATGTCTCTGATGATGAACTCTTTGTTAATGCTCCTGCTGATGAAACTGCGGAGGCCAAGACTGCACGTCGTCAGCGGAATACTGATCGTGCGACCCTTTGTCTTGAACTCGCGGAAGCTCTACCTACTCGTAACTTGCAAGAAGCTCTGGATGCGGTTGCTACTCATCAATATCGCACTCTAGAGGAAGCTATCAACGCGATCAACTTGCTTGGTCGTTCTATGCCTCGTGACAGGGCGGCTGCGGAAGTCGCGAAGCTGGCTGAACTAGCTTACACTATGCTACGTCAATAAACCAGTGCACCTAGTCACCACGGTAGCAGTGGGGGTGCTCATTGTAACACTCACACTCCTAATCACACATGTCCGGAAGCTAGCAACAAGGGCCATGGCGGTGATGGCAGTGTCAATAGAAAGTCGGGTGATTCTCGCTATGATGCTCGTACAACAATCAACGCCAGGCGAGCTGAGCATGAGAAGCAAAAGGATGCTGACTCTGATTCCTTCCTTGCTTTCTCTGCTCGACTTCAAGCTCTGTTTCTTTTGGAGAAATTCAAACCCTATGGCATCTCCAAATATGATGGCAAGCTGAAGGACCGAATAGGCGACCTGAGAGGGGGGGAGTGAATGGGAGCCGATAAAAATTCTTTCCAAGAACTCGGCCTATGTCCCAATCGCAACTCTGAGGATCACACACGATCAAGCGGGAGCACAATTAAACCTCTCTCGAACCTTAGGAACAAAGCACAGAAGGCTAGGAAGTAAAGCGGAAGCAAACACGAAAGAGCTCGAGCAACAAAGCAAAAGGCTGAGTCCTACCGGGTCATCCTGTCACTTGGGCCGCATCACCCGTTAGCCTCCAGAGCCGTTCCGGGTCACCCGGGCACAAGTAGCCGGATCACCCGGCCCCCTTCGGGTCACCCGGGAACTTGGGCCGGATCACCCGAAACAGCCCAGAAAACAGCCCACGAAATCGCCTCAAACTTTCGATCGATGGATCTCCCAAACCACTTGGAGTCTTGAGACGAAATTTTGGGGAGATGATGAACACCCTAAGAAGATGCTATGCCCCAAAAATCTCGGCCTCAAACATCCTACAACTCCTGGAACCACGAATCTTGGCCAAGAACACTATGAACTAGGGTTGATCCGAAAATCAACGAATCAAAGCCCAAATCCGGCGTTTGAGGGGTCAAGATCATCCACAAAGAGGCACAAGGCACTCACCCATGATCCCCTCAAAGAAATTCGGAGAGAAACTGTCTCAAATCGACGAATCGAGCGACGAACAAAAACACCCAAAAATTGCTCCGAAAATGACACGAAAATCACAAAGAGCTAGGAGAGGGAAATCATCACAATGCCGAATTCTTCCATACATCCAGAGGTCAGATTCTATACAAGAAATTGTCTAGCCTATGGATTGAAGAAAATGGAAGCAAATCATCTGGGGGAGAGAGAGCTCGAGTCCAAGAGAGAGAGATGCCATCCACCTCTCCGCTATCTATACGAAGTCCATTGGAGGGAGGTAAATGACCATGCTACCCCTACTGCTTGAAAAGAAGATACAACCCCTCAGGGGCATTTTGGTCAAGACTTCATCAGACGGACACGCTTCCACCGCGGCTTCGCTTCACCTCGACGCAAACCCTGCGATCACGCCACGTGCCCTCCGCCTCGAAGCTTCCTGAAGCTCTCGGATCACCGTCTCCGTCACCTCGGGCCTCCGGACTTGGTTTTGCGACCCAAACCAAGAAACCGTCCACCTGATGGTTTTGTGGGCAAACCAACAAACCCCGCGTGCAAGCTTCGGGCTTCAACCGCTGCCTTGCACCGGCCCATGTTCACGACTTCAGCCCGCCAGTCTTGCACCGCACGGCTCGCACTTGACCCCATCGGCCACCGGGTCCATCGAACCAAGCCTACTTGCCACTCCATCACCCGGAGGCCGCCACGACTAAGGTCTTTCGCGCTTGTTCTTCACCTGCACCGACACGAGTCAAGCTGCAACCTGTACCTGCCCACTTAGCCAAGCATCAGTCCACACAACGTTGTCAATCACTCATCACTAAGGAGCGACCCTCCTCTGGTCCTCGGACACACCTGGTCCTCAATCTCCCCCTTGATGAGTGCATTGACAACACCCATAGTAACCATGATAGAGAAAAATAAAAGAAAACACCGACGAACACCAACCTCCAAAACAAGCGATCCAAAGCCAAAGAACAAGCGAAAACAAGATCACTCGCCAATCCAAGTCTCGGCCCCCTAAGACAAGGGCAACGGCTTGACACAGCCGAGACAAAATAGAGCTCACAAGGAGCACACCACAAAGCACAAAACTCAGGAAAATCAAAGGAGCTCCCCCTGCACAAATGCAAACTCCCCCTGAGCAAATGCAACCTCCTCTTCTCAATTTTTTCTCCTCACATGCAACATCCCACAAAAGCATACCAATTTTCCACAAAACCTTCCAATGCATGAAAATTCTCCACAAATGTGCATAACTCTCCCCAAACTCTCCCCCTTGTTGACAATGCAAGAATCAAGGTATATGAAACTCTTCCCCTTGTATTCATGAAAAATGCATGTCAAAGCACATATACAGTCTACCAAGCTTCTCAAATGTACAAAGAGCACAACACAATGCTACACATGAGATATAGAGCAAGCAAAGTAGACATGGTGTAGTTAGCACACTGCCATCAAGAAGGTAGAGACATATAAGCATGTGACATGGCTAAAAGCAATTTTAATCAAAATTTTTACAAAGAAACATGCATCTCATGAGCAAGACCCTATCTATGCCAATTTGAGCACAAAGGCACTAGATCATCCAAAGTTTATGCAAGATCACAAATTCTCATTACAAGATCATTATAAACGCCCACAAGCTACTCAAGTCATGTTAAAGCCACCGAGCCATGTGTCTACTTCGTAAAATGAGACTTCTCATGGTAGAGCAACATGCTACGGTTTAGCACCCAAGATATGAATATCAAAACGTAGAACATGATTAGGAGCTCATTTTTCAAGCATAAAGCAATTCATACACCAATTTTATTTTCAAGATTAAACATGGTACATGAAGTGCCTTTGCAGCAAAAAGAAGCTTATGCTCCTCCCCAAGCAAGCAAAAGGGCTAAACATTTACAATGACAAAAGGTCTTTGACCCCAAGCAAAGAGAACATGATCCTCAAGCATAAACTGAGCATGATATAAGCATTTGAGCACAAATTGAGCATAGACAAGCATCTACTCATGAGAGAGGCAATTTTATCATTTTCACAAGCAAAATGCTATCTCATCATACATATATGGCAAAACCATCAAGAGCATAGCATTTACATCCACAAATTACCAAACATGCACATATCTCATCCATAGCACATCAGTGATCAATGTATATAAGAGAAGCTCAATCCTAGCTCAAGTGATCCAAAGATGGCTATCCTACCAGGTTTTGTACAGAAAGTAAAATGCATGAAGGAAATGCAACAAAAAGAGCATATGACACATATATACATGAGAAGCTCCAAGACCCAAGCTAGAAAGGAAAGCACACCCCAAGCTCACCCCGCAAGCGAGTGAAAGTGGCTTGGTTAAGTGGTTTGGTGAAAATGTCAGCTAGCTGGTCTTGGGTTGGAACATAGGACAAAGATATGTTTCCCTTTTCCACATTGTCTCTCAGGAAGTGGTACCTCACTTCTATGTGTTTCGTTTTGGAGTGGAGGACAGGATTTTTGGCTACGCTTATGGCACTGGTGCTGTCACAGAAAAGTGGAACCTGGGAGCACTCCTCACCAAAGTCACTCATGGTGTAGGTCATCCAAAGCAGCTGGGAACAACAACTAGCAGCAGCTACATACTCAGCCTCGGTGGTGGACTGGGCTACACTCAATTGCTTGCGAGATGACCAAGAGACCAAAGAAGAACCCAGGAACTGACAACACCCAGAAGTGGACTTGCGATCCAATCGACACCCAGCGAAATCCGCATCAGAAAACCCATGAAGCCTGAGTGTCGAGGAGGCAGAGTACCAAAGACCAAACTCAGGGGTGTAGTTCAAGTACCTGAAAATCCGCTTGACGGCCTGCCGATGTGAAGTACTCGGTGTAGCCTGAAAATGAGCGCACAGACACATGCTGAATTGTATGTCTGGCCTCGTCGCCGTCAAGTAGAGGAGGGAGCCGATCATGCTCCGGTACTCCTTCTGGTCCACGGGTTCGCCGTCCTCGTCCGCGTCCAAAGCCGTAGTTGTACTCATCGGGGTAGTCAGCGGCTTGGAGTCGTTCATGCCAAACTTCTTCACCATGTCCCTGGTGTACTTCGCCTGAAGTACAAAGGTCCCGTCCTTGCACTGCTTGATCTGGAGACCCAAGAAAAACTGTAGCTCGCCCATCATGGACATCTCAAATTCCCTGCTCATGTCATCTGCAAATCTGGCAACAAGATCATGAGAAGAGCCACCAAAGATTATGTCATCCACGTATATCTGAACAATCAAAAGGTCATTCCCAAACTTAAGGAGGAACAGGGTCTTATCAACTATGCCCATCACAAACCCCTTACTCAGCAAAAACCCTCTCAGCCTGCCATACCAAGCTCTAGGTGCCTGTTTCAACCCAAAGAGCGCTCTCTGGAGTTTGTAAACACGGTGTGGGTATTTCTCGCTCTCAAACCCCGGGGGTTGCCTCACATACACTTCTTCCTCTATCACCCCATTCAAGAAAGCACTCTTGACATCTATTTGGTACAACTTGAACCCTTTAGCCACGGCAAAGGCTAGAAGGATCCTAATTGCCTCCAAACGGGCCACAGGAGCAAATGTCTCCTCATAGTCTATCCCCTCCTTCTGGTTGAAACCCTGAGCCACCAACCTCGACTTGTTCCTCACAACCATCCCATCCTCACTCTCTTTGTTCTTCCACACCCACTTGGTACCTATGGGATGACAATTTGGCGGTGGATCGACTAACACCCAGACTTGGTTTCTCTCAAAGTTTTCCAACTCCTCATGCATGGAATTCACCCAATTCTCGTCAGACAAAGCGTGTCGAATATCTTTGGGCTCGAAAGAAGCAACAAAAGCAGAGTGAGCGAAATGAGAAGTATTCCTTGACCTCGACCGTGTAGTGCGTTCATGAAGGTCACCAATGATGGTCGTCGGTGGGTGATCAACTTGTACTCGCCGGGGAGCCTCTCGCCTGGACACAACCTCCCCCTTAGCAGCAGCCTCCACTCGAACAGCCTCAGTCGTAGTGGGTGTAGGGGATGGTCCGTCCTCGATTGTCGTCGTAGTCATGGAAGTAGCACGTACACGATCAGCCGTTGGAGCATCACCACCATCATCGTCGTCGTCTCCATCTCCGTCCTTCTCATCCTCGAAGATCTTCGTTCCAATCTCCTCGTCACCTGCACACTCAAAAGCAGAAGTGCTACATGGTTGTGTCTCGTCGAAGGTAACCTCGCAAGTCTCCATGATCCGGTTAGTGTCAAGATTGAGCACACGATATGCTCTAGAATGAATCGCATAACCAAGGAAAATCCCATCCGAACATCGAGACTCAAACTTATCCAACTTGCCCTTCTTCAGAATGAAACACTTGCAACCAAAGGCTCTAAAGTGACTCACCTTGGGTTGTCGTCCATGCATCAGCTCATAAGAGGTCTTCTTCTTAAAGGCACGAAGGAAGATGCGATTTGAGACATAGCAAGCGGTATTGACCGCCTCGGCCCAGAAACGTCTAGGAGTCCTATGCTCATCGAGCATCGTCCTGGCCATCTCACAAAGGGTCCGGTTCTTCCTCTCCACTACGCCATTCTGGCAAGCCTCCCACCTGCAATAAAAAATGAGAACGAGAATGAGCAAGCGACTCATCACTGGGGTTAGTTCCAAATGAGTCAAACCAGTGTCGAGCCATTTGCTCAAAAGAAGGGTTAGCAAAGTCCATCCTACCGAAACCTCTAGGCGGAGCCCTCTCACGCCTACCACCAAAGGACCTATCACGTCTCACTGGAGGAGTACGCGCACCACGAGGGGGAAAATGTGGCCCGTAGTCCATCTGAGACCCAAAACTCCGATCGTGACTCCCAAACTCGTAACGGTCACGAGAAGGAGCACGTCGAGCCAAGTCACCACGCCCAAACCCAACACGCTTGTCTCTCTGAGGGAACACACCTCCACCTCCACCTCCACGAGTGGGAACTGTACGCACATACACCTCACCCCTAGGTAGAGGCCCTCTACGAGGCTCAGGCACACCATGAGCAAGGTGGTCCTGTCCTTGTTTGCCATCTCCCTAGCAAATCTCTCATCCCTCTTCCTCCGGAAACAGAACTCATCCTTGTGCCCATCCCTCCCACTATACTCACAATGGAATCGGATTGGCACTGGCTTAGGCGGTGGCTTCTCTGTGGGCTTCTCAACACCTTTCTCTCCTGACTTCCCCTCAAAGACATTACCCAGGTTGCTCACAAACTTGATGGGTTTCTGGTAATTCTCTGTTTTCTGGGGGAACACTGGTGGGTCTGGAGTTGTGTCAAGCTTGTTTCTCAAGTGATTTGGCTTGGGTGCATATTTGTTCATGGGTATGGTGTGTGGTTGAGTAGGGATTTCTCCAATTTTCTCTTCCCCCTCACCACTCTTCTCACCACTCTTCTCAGCCCCCAACGCCTGACCATCAAACCTCTTGAACTGAGCCAACATCAAACTCAATTGTGGCTCATGCCCAGACAACCAACTCATCAATTTCCTAAGCTCATCATTTTCATCCTGCAGACGATCAACATATTGTGCAAGTTCCATGTTTTTCAAAGCATGCATTTCACAGGTTGAACATGATGTAGGAAGAGGAGCTTTCAATGCCGCCTCAAGAGAAACAATCCTAGTGTGAGATTCATCTAGCCTAGCATGCAAAATGGGACATGATGTACAAGCTCCTAACAAAGCTGGCCTAGACTTCAATTCATCACACTCAATCCTAATCACATTTAGTTCCTCCAGAGTAGAGGCATGCTTCTCCTTGAGAGCAGTCAAATCAGCAAGAAAAACTGAGCAATCACCACAGTCAATTTCATCAGACACCATAGGAGCAGATTTCAAAGCAGCTATCTCATTTCTAGAATCCACAAGCAAGGATTCAAGTTCAGCTACCTTGTCCTTAGCATCACCCAACAAAGACCTAAATTCCCTCTTCTCCTTGTTGGTCTTTCTAAGCACACCATCACGGTTATCAAGCAACTTATTGAGCCTAGCATTCTCCTCCAGCAAGAAGTTGGGATCTTGTCGTACCTCTTCATCGGAGTCGGAGTTCGAATCCGAGCTGTGCTTGCCACCCTTCTTGGAGTGCGCCATACCGCAAAAGCCTCCTTACGCGACGAAGCTCAGGCCGGTGAAGTTCTTGCCCGTGTGCCGCTTGTCCTTGCGCTTCTCTTGCTCTTCCTCGCTGCTCGAGTCGGAAGAAGCATCGCTTGATGTCGAGTCGATGTCGCTCGCTCCGGCCACCATTGCTCGAGCGGTCTTCTTCTTGTGGCCGCCACTCTTTTTGTGCCTTCTCTCGCCCTTGTCCTTGTGCTTGTCCTTGTAGTCGTTCCGGGAGCGGTGCTTGTTGTAATCGTGCTTGGGCGTGCCCTTGTAGTCGTTCTTGATCTCCATGGCTTCAGGGCATTCGGTGATGAAGTGTCCATGCTTCCTGCACCGATAGCACATCCCCGAGCTCCGCCTTGCATTCTTGCGGTTCTCGTACATCCGCCCAAACTTCTTTCTCAACAAGGCAAGATCATCCTCGCTCAGCACCTCAAAGTCCTTATCTGGCAGGGACACAAGACAAAACAAAGACAAGCCAACAGAGTTAGCGTTAGTCCTCGATCCTGAGACGAGAGACAAACTATGAGGATCAGTGGGGCTCTCGCTCTTGGCTCTCAAGCCACGATCAACCTCTGAAGACCTGAGCTTGGAGAACAACTCATCCAGCGACAGCGTGTCATATGCGCTCGACTCCTCAATGGCCTCGATCTTGGCTTCCCACACAGATCTATCCAGGGCATGCAAAAACTTGATAGCTTGATCATGATCCGTGTATGGGAGCACTGTCACATTGGCCCTCATGTTGTTGACTATGCAAGTGAAGCGCTGAAACATAGCATCGGTCGACTCACTGGGGAGATGAGTGAAGTTCTCGTACTCTCTCCGGTAAGTGGTAAACATACGGGCTTGCACTTGAGCATTGCCAACATGAGCATTCTTCAACTTGAGCCAAATCTTTCCGGCCACATCCTCTCCGTACACTCGATTAAACTCCGAGGCACAGAGAGCACGGAACAAGTAATCAACGGCCTTGCTGTTGGCCTCAAACATGTCCCGCAATCCTGGAAGCAGAAAACTCTCTGGGATGACATAATGAGGATTCTGAGTGACCTCCCAGATGAGAGTTCCCTTCCCTCGCAAAAACGCGCCCATGCGCCTCTCCCACATCAGGTAATTCTTGCTATCAAAGTGCGGAGGACCCGACCCCTTGCCGTAATCGCCCATCTTTGGATCTTAGACTGGTTAGAATCAAGAAGATCCGTAACCGGCTTTGATACCAATTGAAGGACCGAATAGGCGACCAGAGAGGGGGGGAGTGAATGGGAGCCGATAAAAATTCTTTCCAAGAACTCGGCCTATGTCCCAATCGCAACTCTGAGGATCACACACGATCAAGCGGGAGCACAATTAAGCCTCTCTCGAACCTTAGTTACAAAGCACGGAAGGCTAGGAAGTAAAGCGGAAGCAAACACGAAAGAGCTCGAGCAACAAAGCAAAAGGCTGAGTCCTACCGGATCATCCTGTCACTTGAGCCAGATCACCCGTTAGCCTCCAGAGCCGGTCTGGGTCACCCGGGCACAAGTAGCCGGATCACCCGGCCCCCTTCGGGTCACCCGGGCACTTGGGCCGGATCACCCGAAACAGCCCAGAAAACAGCCCGCGAAATCACCTCAAACTTTCGATCGATGGATCTCCCAAACCACTTGGAGTCTTGAGACGAAATTTTGGGGAGATGATGAACACCCTAAGAAGATGCTATGCCCCAAAAATCTCGGCCTCAAACATCCTACCGCTCCCGGAATCACGAATCTTGGCCAAGAACACTATGAACTAGGGTTCATCCGAAAATCAACGAATCGAAGCCCAAATCCGGCATTTGAGGGGTCAAGATCATCCACAAAGAGGCACAAGGCACTCACCCATGATCCCCTCAAAGAAATCCGGAGAGAAACGGCCTCAAATCGACGAATCGAGCGACGAACAAAAACACCCAAAAATTGCTTCGAAAATGACACGAAAATCACAAAGAGCTAGGAGAGGGAAATCATCACAACGCCGAATTCTTCTATACATCCAGAGGTTAGATTCTATACAAGAAATTGTCTAGCCTATGGATTGAAGAAAATGGAAGCAAATCATCCGGGGGAGAGAGAGCTCGAGTCCAAGAGAGAGAGATGCCATCCACCTCTCCGCTATTTATACGAAGTCCATCGGAGGGAGGTAAATGACCACACTACCCCTACTGCTTGAAAAGAAGATACAACCCCTCAGGGGCATTTTGGTCAACACTTCATCATACGGACACACTTCCACCGCGGCTTCGCTTCACCTTGACGCAAACCCCGCGATCACGCCACGTGCCCTCCGCCTCGAAGCTTCCTGAAGCTCCCGGGTCACCGTCTCCGTCGCCTCGGGCCTCCGGACTTGGTTTTGCGGCCCAAACCAAGAAACCGTCCACCTGATGGTTTTGTGGGCAAACCAACAAACCCCGCGTGCAAGCTTCAGGCTTCAACCGCTACCTTGCACCGGCCCATGTTCACGACTTCAGCCCGCCAGTCTTGCACCGCACGGCTCGCACTTGACCCCATCTGCCACCGGGTCCATCGAACCAAGCCTACTTGCCACTCCATCACCCGGAGGCCGCCACGACTAAGGCCTTTCGCGCTTGTTCTTCACCTGCACCGACATGAGTCAAGCCGCAACCTGTACCTGCACACATAGCCAAGCATCAGTCCACACAACGTTGTCAATCACTTATCACTAAGGAGCGACCCTCCTCTGGTCCTCGGACACACCTGGTCCTCACAAGCAAGACCCAAGGTAGTGGTTGCGCTGTTATGCTCTGTCCATCACTAATGCCGGGGGCAATGATGATACTAAATGTATCTATTTCCCTTTTAGTCTGGAGCAAGAGCCACTCACATGGTTCGAATCTCTCAAGCGAGGCTCCATCGATAATTGGGGACAACTCAAGCAATGTTTCACCAGCAACTTCGTGGGTTCTTTGTGTCATCATGGTACTCGTATGGACCTTGCGTTGATCAAGCAAAAACAAGGCGAGACTCTTCGCGAGTACATGTGCCACTTCTTTGAAAAAAGAGCCACTGTTGTTGATGTTACCGAGAAAGAAGTCATAGACACCTTCCAGGATGGTTTCTATGATGATTGGCTATTCCAAGACTTCGGTCGTGCTCGCCCAGCCAACATCACCAAGCTCAAGGAGATGATAACTCACTGGGCAGATGAGGAAGACAAAGGTCGGAACCGGTTCAAGCATCTTCGCAACAACAACAACAACAACAATGCTGGTGGAAACAATAGTGGCAAGCAACAGCAAGGCAATCGCATGGGTAATAACTACTCGAGCAATCCTAATCGCAAACGCAAGCCCGAAAATGTTGTTGCAGCCATGGAACCCACCGCCAAGTCTGCAGAAGATTCCCACTGGGCAATGTTGACCAAGCAGAAATGCCCATGGCACCCAGAGGGCGATCACACTACAGAGCAGTGTTACAAACTTTGCCGTGCACTAAAGAACACACCCAAACCAGTGCACCCAAACCCAAGGTTTCGCAAGAACAAGGGGAAGAAGGCTAACACAGACAAAGACACAAGGTTTCAAGACCCATCAAACACTATCAATGTCACCTTCGGTGGGATTCCAACCAAGCGCATGCAGAAACTTGCTGTCAGAGAGATTATGTCCATTGAACCAGCAGCTCCTACTTTCTTGAAGTGGTTTGAAACCCCCATAACTTTCTTAAGGGCGGATCAATGGACTAGCTTTTCTGAGCCAAGGCGATATCCTCTCATTCTGGATCTAGTGGTGGCAGGCTCTAGGCTTACCAAGGTTCTTATTGATGGTGGCAGCGGTCTCAATGTCCTGTTTGCCAAGACCTTGAAGAAGATGGGCCTGGATATCACCAACATGATTACCAAGACCAACTCACCGTTCTATGGTATCATCCCGGGTAATGCAACTGTTCTGTTGGGTGTTGTACTACCCGTTACCTTTGGGACTAAGGCACATTACCGCACTGAGAACATAAAGTTCGAGGTTGCTGACTTCGAGACTTCTTATCACGCCATCCTCGGCAGACCTGGTCTGGCAAAATTCATGGCTATTCCACATTATGTGTACCTTGTACTCAAGATGCCAAGCCCTAATGGAGTACTCTCATTACGTGGAGATTTGAAGTGTTCTTATGACAGTGACACTGAAGCTGTGGAACTTGCCTCCACAAATCAAGGCCCCAATGCTAGGATGGAAGCCTTCACTGCAGCTAAAAAGCTTGCTCCGAGCGAGCTGGAAGTTCCCGAGAAGACAGACAGCAACAATAAGCCTACACCGACTAGTGACATCCTGCTCAAAGCCATTGATCTTGGTACCGGGGATAGCAGCAAGACGACCATGATCAGTGCACAGCTTGATCCTAAATAGGAAGACGCGCTCGTCAACTTCCTTCGGGCTAACCGTGATATCTTTTTATGGAAACCATCTGACATGCTAGGTGTGCCCAGGAGGTTGATCGAGCACTCACTCAACGTCGATCCTAATGCTACCCCCAAGAGACAACATCTCTGTCGTTTCGCTAATGACCGCAGGGATGCTATCAAGAAAGAGCTCACCAAACTACTCGCGGCCGGTTTCATCCGGGAAGTCTTTCACCCGCAATGGCTTGCCAACCTTGTGCTTGTCAGAAAGAAGAACTCGAATGATTAGAGGATGTGTGTCAACTACACGGATCTCAACAAGCATTGCCCCAAGGATCCTTTTGGGTTGCCGCGGATTGATCAAGTCATCGACTCCACGGCGGGCTGTGCTCTACTATGCTTTCTTGACTGCTACTCGGGCTATCACCAAATTGCAATCAAGGAATCTGATCAAGAGAAGACCGTGTTTATCACTCCGTTTGGTGCTTATTGTTACACAACAATGTCCTTCAGGTTGAAAAATATTGATGCTACCTACCAAAGAGCTATCCAAGTGTGATTCAAGAGGCAACTTCACAAGAACATGGAAGCGTACGTGGATGACGTCGTTGTAAAGACTAGGGATCCAGACACACTTATCACGGATCTTGAGGAAATTTTTGCTTCGCTACGGGAGTACCAATGAAAGCTTAATCCTAACAAGTGCGTCTTTGGCATATCGTCTGGAAAACTACTCGGGTTCATTATCAGCCATCGTGGCATCGAAGCAAACCCCGAGAAGATCACTGCCATCTCCAACATGCAAGCTTCGACTACTATCAAAGATGTTCAGAAGCTTATTGGATGTATGGCGGCACTCAATCACTTCATCTCACAACTTGGAGAACGGGGTCTACCTTTCTTCAAGCTACTCAAACGGCAGGAGAAGTTTGTGTGGACAATTGAAGCTGATCAAGCTCTTACACAGCTCAAGGAGTTCTTATCCAAGCCTCCAAGCCTCACAGCTCCTTTGCCAAAGGAAGAGCTACTGCTCTATATTGCTGCAACCACTCATGTTATCAGTACTACCATTGTCGTTGAGCGGCACGAGGAAGGCAACGCCTTCCCTGTTCAGCGTCCGGTCTACTTCGTCAGTGAAGTCCTTTCAGAATCCAAGGCTTGTTACCCTTCGGTATAGAAGCTACTCTATGCGGTTCTAATTACTTCACGGAAGCTCCGCCACTACTTCGACGAGTACAAGATTTCTGTGGTTACCAACTACCCACTTGGCGAAATATTGCACAATCAGGATTCCACGGGAAGGATTTCTAAATGGGCGGTAGAGCTCGGCGCTCAATCACTCGAGTTCAAATCTCGCACTGCTATCAAGTCTCAGGCCTTGGTCGATTTCATGGCTGAGTAGCGGGAGAATCAAGTTCCAACTCCAATCGAGCGTCTAGAGCATGTACTTTGATGGTTCCCTCAAGCTGGAAGGCACCAGTGCTGGAGTACTTCTAATCTCCCCCAAGGGCGAGTAACTCAAATATGTTTTGCAGATCTTTTGGAAGGTCTCAAATAACGAAGATGAATATGAAGCTCTACTGCATGGTCTTCGCCTTGCAGTCTCTCTTGGCATCACGCGACTACTTGTTTACAGTGATTCTTTGGTGGTCATCAATCCAGTCAACGACTCTTGGGATTGTAATGCCGAGAATATGGATGCGTACTGTCAAGAGGTACGCAAACTTGAGAACAAATTTCATGGTCTCGAGCTCCATCATGTTGTCCGCGACAACAATGTTGCCGCGGACGTCTTGTCGAAGCTAGGATCTACACAAGCTCAAGTACCAACGGGAATCTTCATCCATGAGCTCCACAAACCATCAATTCCGGAGCCGTCATCTGCACCTACGACTACTTCAGTCCAGCCTGATCGTGAAGTGCTTATGATTGATGTGGACTGGAGAACTCCTTTCATTGACTACATAAAAAATCAGCTGATTCCTGAAGACAAGTCAGAAGCCGAGCACATCTCACGCCGCGTTAAGGCTTATGCACTAGTCGGGGATCAACTCTACAAGCGAGGTGCAAGTTCTGATGTACTCATGAAGTGTGTCTCTCGTGAAGAAGGCAAGGAAATCTTGGAGGAGACACACAAAGGAATCTGTGGCAGTCATGCTTCTTCCCGCACCTTGGTGGGAAAAGTTTTCAGACGTGCTTTCTACTGGCCTACAACTCTTGCTAATGCAGAATAACTAGTCAGAAAATGCCATGGATGTCAATTCTTCGCCAAGCAACAACACGTTCCAGCCTACAAGCTCATCACGATACCACCAACCTGGCCTTTCACTTGTTGGGGGCTTGACATGATCGGCCCTCTCCCAAATGCACTAGGGGGATTCAACAGAGTTCTGGTGGCTATCGACAAGTTTACCAAGTGGATTGAGGTCAAGCCTGTTACCTGTCCAAAGGTTGACAGAGTCCTCGACTTCTTGGATGAAATCGTGCTTCGCTATGGGTTCCCCAATCGCATCATCACAGACCTAGGTTCAAATTTCAACAGTCATCAGTTCTGGGAGTATTGTGAGAATAGTGGAATTGTCCAGTACGTCTCCGTCGCTCATCCACGTGCCAACGGCCAAGTGGAACGCGCCAATGGGATGGTACTCGACACCCTCAAAAAGTGGTTGTACGATGCTGCAAACACCAAGGGCGGCAAGTGGATCAAGAAACTACCCAATGCACTCTGGGGGCTACGTACTCAACCTACTGCTCCCATAGGGCAGTCACCCTATTTCCTGGTCTACGACTCTGAAGCCATCTTGCCTGCTGATATCATGTGGCGATCTCCGGTGGTTGATCAGTACGAGGAAGGTGTAGCTGAAGAAACAAGACAGACATATGGCAATAGTCTCGAGGAAGCTCGCTGCAACGCACTCGTTCAATCAGCCAGATATCTTGAGAAGATTCGCCGCTACCATGACCACAACGTTAAGGAACGCTCCTTCAACGTTGGTGACTTGGTCCTCTGTCGTATCCAAAACACGGCAGGACTTCACAAACTCAACTCGCCATGGGAAGGCTCTTTCTCTATCGCGAAGGTCACCGGCCCTGGCTCATATCGTCTCCAAACACTTGAAGGCGAAGAAATCGACAACTCTTGAAACATCGACCAACTTTGTCGGTTCTACCCGTAGGGGGTCACGACAACCCTCTCCAGGCAGCTACGGCTGCGACTACTCGTAGGGGATCACGACAATCCTCTCCAGGCGGCTTCGGCTGCGACTACTCGTAGGGGATCACGACAATCCTCTCCAGGTGGCTTCAGCTGCGACTACTCATAGGGGATCATGATAATCCTCTCCAGGCAGTCTCATTCTGCGACAACTCATAGGGGGTCACGACAACCCTCTCCAGACGACTCTGTGTCGTATAGAGCAATAAGTGGCACATGCTGTCCTTGTTCTATTTTCAATAAGAGGCTGCGGCCTTGAGTAACACCTTTCATAGTAGGGTCTCAGTGAAACTCTAACACAAGTTGTTGCTACAGCAAGATGAGTTCATCACACTATCTCCTACAGTCTTACTCGTTCTTCGAAACATTCTTGCGAGTACTCTCTCACTAGGCTCATAGCCTCAGAGGTACTTAAGGCACTATTACTCAATAGTGTATCCAGACATTATACTCAACACAATGTACACATTTTTCAAGATAGTAATAAAGTGATTATCCCAGATATCAACTTGTTACTGTATTTTTTGCTTATTTCACAACAAAGCCTTCTTTTACGCTGCTACAGCTAAGGTTTCTTATTTGTTGTGATTAAGCTAACGTTCTTCGGAACACATCTAGACTTGAGTACTTCTACTCGAGTATCGTATCTCTTTTTTGCAGCCATACACTCACTCATCACGAACTCGAGTACATGGCATCCAAGACATGCAAACAAGAGATCCAGATAATTGACTTACTCAAGTTTTCAATTATATTTTACATTAAACACTTCTTTTGAATTACACTTGTTTTTTCCATAGTGTTTTTGTCCTACAGGTACATCTAGCGCAGATCAATAAACTTAGAGACGGCTTCCGCGATAGGAGATGTTTGCTGCATCAACTCGTTCAGCCTATCGTCGGTACAGTCTCCAGATCTTCCGCCCATGATGACCGTCAGATCCGCGTCTGCATAAAAAGACTTGATGAAGCTCAGCACTTGCTTGGGAATTGTGCAAGCCAGCCGCAGTGCATACTCTAGAATTTTCTTCGTCGTGTCCTTCAACCTTTCTACAAGTGGTCGGGGTTGTACCACTGCTTCTCTAGGTTCGAAGAGACTTGCCACTGGCTCGGCTGCTTCCATCAAGACCTTCAGCTCTTTGCGCAGGCACTCGGCTTCTTCGATCTTGGTCTTCAACAACTGCATACAAGTCAGCAGGTCATATGATCCGTCAAGCCGTATCTGCATCTCACGTTCAAGTTCCATACAGCGCACCTTATAATCTGCCTCAAGGTCAAGGCGAGCTGATTCTTCACGATTGAAAGCCAACTGCAAGTCAATGGACCTCTGCTTGTGCCTTTCAACCTCTTCAGTCAGCTCTGCATAAGACCACGACAATTTATAAGGGCGAAGTTTGCAAGAAATAAGTACTCGATAACAAGTTCAGAAAGGGGGAATACCTTTATTCTTCTGGCGCAGAGACTTGTTCTTCCCAACAATGTCATCCTTCTGGGCCGTCAGCTTCTGGATCTCATTATGGTACTCGGCGGCATTGCCATCAAGCTTCTCCTGCAGCCTCAGAGCCAACACTTTTTTCTCTTTGAGCTCTTCTCTGAGCTGTGCGACTTCCTCAATGTCCGCCGCATGTTGCTCAAGCAAGCGAGTCTTCCACTTTGACTGCTTGACAACTTCCTAAAAAAGCAAACAACTCAAGGGTCAGATACAAGTTATTTTTGACTACAACTACTCTACAAGGGACTATGTTCTCAAACTTATCGCAAAGAGCTTCTCAACACTGCGGAACATCTCGGTGTGCGCCAACAAGTTATCCTCGTCCAGGCATGAGTCATCAAATGGCATCAGATTTTCTGCCCTGGAACGAGTACTTGCTTTTGCCTCGGAGCACATCGCAGCAGTACACAGAGGAATTGGATCTTCAATTTTTGGCTCATGCAGTACCACACATCCCTCTTGGTTCTCTTCTAATAGTAGCTGTGCATCTATATGACGCACGGGGGCTTGAGCAACCGAGACTTCATCATGGCGCAAACTAGCTTCTAGATCAACTTCCAGGCCTTCATTCACTACCGCCTCTATGTCCTCTGGTTGTTGAGTCCTTGGCCTAGAGGCTGCATCCACCGCTGCCTTGACTATATCGCTCCAAAGCAGGCGCAAAGACTGCACGGCATCGGCTCCACCGACTACTACTGGGAAGTTGGCGTTGGGTTGCGGCTTCAACCGGAAAATCTTCCTAAACAAGGCCCAATGCGGGCGGATTCCAAGAAAAGCTTCGCAGAAGTGCACGTACACCGTGATTTGGAAGATGTTGTTCGGATTCAGGTGCACGTGCTCCAGCTTGAAGAAGTCGAGGAAGCCTCTGAAGAAATCCGAAGTCGGCAGAGTCAACCCACACTTGACGAAGTGGGCAAACATCAGGATTTCATCTGGATTCTTCTCCATGGGCCACGCATTCCCAGCGGTGGAGTTCCAGCTAGCAATTGCGTTCTCGCGCAATAACTCGGCAACTTCGAGGGCCTTGATGTCCTCCTCCTTCATCTTGGATTTCTTCAAAGAGACGGCTTGGCTTGGTGGCTTCTCAATCACCACCGTCTTGTACTTCGGCTTCGGCAACTGATTTTTACCGCGGCCGCATCTCTTTTTCTCCATCTGTCCCTTCGATGGCGCACTCTTCATCCTCCCAGTCACGAGTGTCTTCCTTCGCATTTGCTCGGGGGCTGCGAGGGGGTGGAGGTGGCGGCACTTGACGGAGTAGGCGCTCAACTCTGTGGTGGCTACGGCGGCAAAGGCTTTTTTTGGATCTAAGGGCGAATGGAAGCAGTGGAAACCCTAGGGGCTACCCCCTCTGGTATTTATAACCTAAAACCCTAACGGTTTGACCTGGTGACTCTTCGTATTCAACAGATTGGATACACATCGGGCAAATATTTTTGGCTAAGTCAGTGGGCTTTTTACAAATTCCAAGACCTGCTCAGCCCCATCTCGGGGGCTCGACTACTCGATGGAATTGGATTTCATTCAGCTACAGTACACTGAACTCAGGCCACTATCTACAGTAAGATTGGATCCTTCAATTCGAGAAGTACTCGATTCAAGGCTCGGGGGCTCCGTGCCACGTGTCCTTCGGTTTTTTCTCTGGATTTTACGGGATTAATTGATGAAGACTTCAGATTGACCCTCAGCTTGAATTTACAATTCGAACTAAGGCTCGGGGGCTACATCCATATGGGATGCGATTTTAGTAATCGCATTCCCATATGTTTTTCTTCGGGATTTCTACGGATTTTTCGGAGCAAGATCATAAGTGCTAGAAGATTGACCCTCAGCTTGAATCCTGGATTCGACCTAAGACTCGGAGGCTACATTCCATAGGGAATGTGATTTTAGTAATCGCAATTCCATATGGATCTTTGATGCAAAGATTTCAAGAACGAAGCGGGTATTATTGAAGACCTTCAAGGGAAGTACTCGGGACGCTTGGGAACAACTCGAGAAGACTTCGAAACTACTCATGGAGTTAGCAGGAGTACCTTCCAGCCTCGTGATGATTCAAGTATTATTCAAGATCGAAGCTTGCAGAACTCAGGGACGCTTGGGAGCTACTCGCGGAGACCTTCAAGACTGAGAGCCAGGTGTGGTTCGAGGACCGGTGGATGGTCGCTTCCTGGTGTGATGAGTGATTGACAATGTGGTGTGGACTGATTCTTGGCTAAATATTCGGCTTGACTGGTGCAGGTGCAGGTGAAGAACAAGCGTGAAAGGTCGTTGCCGGTGAGGCCTCCAGGTGTGGAGAAGACAAGTAGGCTTGGTTCGAGGGACCCGGTGGCCAGCGGGGTCAAGTGCGGGCCGCATGGTGGCAAGAACGGCAAGATGAAGTCATGGACGGTTTCTTGGTTGAGCCTCAAAACCAAGGTCGAGCCGGGACTACGTGGGAGCCGAGTCATGAGTGGTGATTGGCGGAGGCCACACCGAGTTCGCGGGGTTTCCGGTGGTTCACCAGAAAACCACTGGGTTCCTTGGTTGATCCACAAAGCCAAGACCGAAGAACCAAAGATGGAGGTGCAGCAGCTCCAGACCGGTCTGACCGGTGGGTCTGACCGGTCTGACCGGTGGGTACCGGTCTGACCGGTGAGGAGCACCGGTCTGACCGGTGTGCGACGACGCAGTCCGGAATCTTCGAAGCGAAGGACACGCGTCGGGATCGCAAGGCTTGCGTCGAGGCTAAGCAAGTTTGCGGTCGCTGGGCATCCGTCCGATGGTGCGAAGACAAAGACTTCCAATTTCGCCCTCGAGGGGCATGTATCCCTAGTTAGCTAGTAAGGGTATTTTAGTCTTTCGGTTGCCTCCATATAACCCAAGTGGTGAGAGGATGGCAGCCATCTCTTGGAACCCTAGCTCATTTGGTTTTCCTATTTTCCTTCCTATTTTCTTAGGATTTTAGTAGGACTAGCTTGAGAGCTTCATGGTGAGATCTTGTGAGAGGGAAGGATGATCGGGCGGCAAGCTAGACCTTGTATGAACCTCTTTGGTATGTATAGATGATTCGGCGTGGTTCCTCAAGGCTTGGATGTGTCTTTCCCGTTTCTCCTTTTTGGTGATTTTCGGAGCCCTTTTTTGGCGATTTTCTTGAAGCGATTTCGAGGCCTTTCTCTTTGGGATTTGGTGGGAGATGTATGCATGAACCCTTCGTGGTTCTTTACCCTTTGATTCCCCTTCCAAATCCGTGAGCAAAGGGACTCGATTTTGGGGTTTTCGTGGCTCTAGGGTTAGAGGCGTTCTTGGTGGGATTTCTTCGATTCCTCTTGATTTGACAAGTTTTGGTGGACCAAATCTTGGCTATGGAGTACCCATGAGGTGTTCCTACTATCCCCAAAGTCTTGTGCAAAACCGTGGAGCGGATCGGGAGATCGGGAGTTGGATTTGGAGGAGTTGACTCGCGGGCGCTGTTCATCCCGAGCTGCCCAGGCACGACCGGTCTGACCGGTGCTCTTGACCGGTCTGACCGGTGCTAGCCCTTGGTGGGTTTTTGTCTCGGGGAACAGCCTTGTCCGTGTGGTTTTGTCCCGTGGTCCTGCTGATCAGTTCTTGGCGTATTTGGAGTTGTTTTGCTAGGTTTTGTGAGGGGTTCTTCTTCCTCACAGGTTGTGTTTCGTGGTGGTTTTTGTTCCAGGGCCTAGAGGAGTCACTAAGGCCTCCTGGAACGTTTGCTGTGCGGCTGCTGTAGCCACCGGCCTGACCGGATCTGTCCACCGGTCTGACCGGTGTCACCGGTCTGACCGGCGCAGTCCATCGGTCTGACCGGTGTAGCTCAGGCAGCAAGCCGTGCAAGTTTCCGCTGTGGTGTGGTGAGTTTTGACTCGGAAGGTTGAGTGTTGGTTCCTAGGACCAGTAGCACTCCAGTGGCTGCGTGGTCTTGGCCAACTTGGGTAGTTGGGTCGGAGACGTGAGTTGGAAGCCGTGTTCGTCTTGTTGGAGTTCTCATCTCCTTCGAGAAGAATTTTTATCGGCTCCCATTCACTCCCCCCTCTCTGGTTCGCCTAATCGGTCCTTCAATTGGTATCAGAGCCGGTTCGGGTCTTTATTGACTCTTACCAGTCTAAGATCCAAAGATGGATCCAAAGATGGCGTACCAGGAACGGGGTTCGGGTCCTCCGCACTTCGATGGGAAGAACTACCAGATGTGGCAAAGGTGGATGGCGGCGTTCCTTCGCGGAAAGGGTCAGATCCTTTGGGATGTCACGGTGAACACAGCTTATGTTCATCCGATGAACTTCCTTGCTCCAGGATCGAGGGATATGTTCGAAGCCAACAACAAGGCTGTCGACTACTTGTTTCGTGCTCTGTGTCAGCCTGAATTCGATCGGGTTCAGACAGAGGACTTAGCTTGTAGGATTTGGGAGCAGTTGAAGGATGCTCATGCTGGGAATGCTCAGGTTCAGGCTCGGATGTACGCGACTTACCGGAGAGAGTACGAGAACTTCACTCATCTCCCCGGCGAGTCCGTCGATGCCCTTTTCCAGCGATTTACGGTCGTTGTGAACAACATGAGAGCCAATGTGGACGTCCTCCCATACAATGATCATGATAGAGCCGTGAAGCTCTTGCACTCGTTGGATCGTACCGTATGGGACGGGAAGTTTGAGGCTATTGTTGAGTCCGAGAAGTATGACACCTTGACGGTGAACGAGCTGTTCTCGAAGCTCAAGTCGGCTGAGTTGGACCGTGGTATGATAGCCAAGATCGAGAGCCCGACTGATTCTCATAGTCTCGCTCTCGTTAGTGGCAAAGGAGCTAAGTCTAACGCTAACGCATCCTCCAGGATGTACTCTCTGTCTTCTTTGATGTCTTTGCCAGATGAGGAGTTCGACGTGCTTGGAGAGGACGAGCTGGCGTTGCTGACCAGGCGGTTCGAGAGGCTGCACGAGAACCGGGTGAACACGAGGAGGACAGCACGGACGTGCTTTCAGTGCGGCAAGCCAGGACATTTTGTTGCCGACTGCCCGGAGAAGACGGAGAACAAGGACGGCTACAAGGACGGCTACAGGCACCGATCGAGCAAGGATGGCAAGTACCGATCGAGGCGCGATCACAAGCACAAGAACAAGCACAAGGACGAGCGACGGTCGAGGAAGAAGGATGGCCGCGGCAGGAAGGCCCGAGCAATGGTCGGAGTGAGCGACGTCGACTCCAGCTCCGCCTACTCTTCCTCAAGCTCGAGTAGCAGTGAAGATGAAGGTGATCGGCGCAAGAACAAGAAGTCATCCAGGAACTTGAGCGGGTTGAGCTGCTTCGCGAGAGATGGCTTCTGCGGCATGGCCCGTAGCTCCGGCAGCAAGAAGAGACACCAGAGTGACTCGGACTCTGACTCCGAGGATGAGGTATGTGATGAGCTCTCTTCTTTGCGCAAGGAGAATGATGAGTTGGTTGACTTGCTTGATAACCGCGATCACATGCTTAGAGAGGCCAAGAAGATGAGGAAAGAGCTTAGGGCCTCACTAGAAGATGCTAGGAACCGTGTGGCTGAGCTAGAAACCCAGAACCTAGATGCTAAGCTTGAGATTGATTCGCTTAAGGCTTCTCCTGTGGTTTCTGATGAGATTGATTGCTGTGATTGCTCTGTGTACCTAGCTGATCTTACTGCTCTTAAGGATAAGCATGCTTCTACTTGTGATGAACTAGATACGCTTAGGGTTGAAGTGGCTGAGCTTAAGTCTAGACCTGCTTTGCTAGGTGCTTGCACTTCGTGCCCTGTTTTGCATGGAAAGATTGATGAGATGCATGCTTACACTGTTTCGCTTGAGGCTAAGTTGAAAGAGCCTATTCCCACTTCTTGCTCTACTTGTGAATTGCATGCGGTTAAGAATTTGGAGCTTGCACATTATGTTGATCGCCTGCAGGATGAAAATGATGAGCTGAGAAAATGTATGAGCTGGTTGTCGGGTCAGGAGCCTCAGCTCGGTATCATGATAGCGGCTTTCAAACGCTATGATGGTCAGGCACTTGGGGCTGACAAGCTTGGAGAGAACTGTGGTGAGGGAGTTGAGAGAGTTGGAGAGATTCCTATCCCACCACCAAACAGACACAAGAACAAGTTTGAGCCCAAGCCCAACCATCTCAGAAACAAACTTGACACTACTCCAGATCCACCCATATTCCCTCACCCAACAAATGATTTTCAGAAACCGGTGAAGTTTGTGAGCCCAAAGGGAGGTGAGGAAGGAGAGAAGAAGGGTGAGAAGCCGAGTGGGCAGCCCCAACCCAAGCCTAAGCCTAAGCCACAGCCCATAAAGTTCCATTGTGGGTATTGTGGGAGAGATGGTCACAAGGATGAGTTTTGCTTCAAGAGGAAGCGTGAGGAGAGAATGGCTAGAGAGTGGGCTAACAGGGACAGGTACCACCCCTCTAATGGTGTACCTGAGCCTCGTATGCAGATGCCTAGGGCCAAGGCGATTGTGAGGACGGTTCCGGCTTGGGGAGACCGGAAGGCTGCAGGTGTTGCTGCTGGCCGAGCCACACCGGTCAGACCGGTGCAGGTCTGGGCAGACAGCGAGTCGGGTTTCGTGCTCGTGAGGATGCTCGGTTTGGTTCTGGAGGTCGTGGTTCTGGTGGTTGGTCTGGAAAGTTTGCAGGTGGTCAGTTTGCTAGGCGTTCTCCACCTCGTGCTCAATACGAGGGTGAGAAGAGTCATAGCTTTGAGATGGAGCGGAGGAACGATCCACGGTTTCCCTTTCGTGGTTTTCGTCCTCCTCCAGCTAGAGAGGGTTGGTTCCCTCGTGGTGGTTACCGTGGTGGTAGCTTTGATAGGCGTGATGATTTGGTTTGTGCTAACCCCACTTTGAAGCAAATGGCTCGGCACTGGTTTTACTCTTTTGGTACTAACCCCAGTGCTGAGTCGTTTGTTCACTCACGTGCTCGCTTTTGAATTTCAGGTGGGAGACTTGAAGAACATTTGGTTGATTGACTCCGGTTGCTCGAGGCATATGACCGGAGACAAGGGGTGGTTCTCAAGTCTTGTCCCGGTGGTGACAAAGAAGTACATCACCTTTGGGGACAATGGGCGAGGGCGTGTGCTGTCAGAAGGTGAGATTAAGGTAAGTGACAAGATCACTCTCAGGCGTGTTGCTCTTGTTCAATCGCTTGGATACAATTTGCTTTCTGTGTCCCAGTTGTTGGATGAGGGTTTTGAGGTGTTGTTCCGGCCTGGTGGTTCTCGGATTTTAGATTCTCAGGGGGATCTTGTTTGCATGGTCGTTCCCGAGGGTCAGGTGTTCCGAGCTGATTTTTCTCAGTCTTCTGGTGTGGAGCGTTGTTTCTTGGCTGGTTCTTCGAGTGAGTTGTGGAAGTGACATAGGAAGTTGGGTCACTTGAGCTTTGACCTTTTGTCTCGCTTGAGTAAACTCAATTTGGTCCGAGGATTGCCACGATTGAGGTTTGAGAAAGAGTTGGTTTGTGCGCCGTGTAGGCATGCCAAGATGGTAGCCTCTTCTCACCCGCCTCTCACCGATGTGATGACTGAGCGTCCATGCGAGCTGCTCCATATGGACCTTGTTGGCCCAGCTCGTGTGCGATCTGCGGGTGGGAAGTGGTATGTCCTCGTTGTGGTGGACGACTACTCTCGGTATGCGTGGGTATTCTTTCTTGAGGAGAAGGGGGAGACGTTTGGTTTTGTTCGAGATCTTGTCTTGAGGTTAAGAAACGAGAGGCACAGAGATGCCATACGAGCGATCCGCAGTGACAATGGCTCGGAATTCAAAAACTCTCGCTTCGAAACTTTTTGCCATGACTTGGGTCTTGAACATCAGTTTTCGAGTCCGTATACGCCTCCCCAGAATGGCGTGGTGGAAAGGAAAAACAGGACCTTGTGCGAGATGGCTCGGACGATGCTCGACGAGCATAGGACTCCGAGAAGGTTCTGGGCTGAGGCGGTCAATACCGCGTGCCATGTGTCGAACAGGATCTACCTCAGGGTTCACAAGAAGAAAACCTGTTACGAGTTGATGCACGGTCGCACACCCAAGGTGAGTCACTTCCATGTCTTTGGTTGTAAATGCTTCATTCTGAAGAAAGGGAAGAAGTTGGACAAGTTCGAGGCTAGGTCTGTCGATGGCATTTTCTTTGGTTATGCATCTCATTCTAGAGCATTTCGTGTGCTCAATCTTGAAACTAACCAAATCGTGGAGACTTGCGAGGTAACCTTCGACGAGACACAGCCACGTAGTCAGCTTGTTTTTGAGTGTGCAGGTGACGACGAACTTGGCGAGGAGATCTTTCAGGAGGAGGAGCATGAACATGGAGATGATGAAGATGGCAGCGTGATGCCCGCGGCTGAACATGTACCTACTACTTCGACGACGATCGAGAATAGACCCTCTCCCACACCTACAACGACAAACCCAGATCAAGGCGAAGCTCCTGTTGAGGGGGAGGTAGCATCAAGGCGAGAACCTCCCCGACGAGTGCAAGTGGATCACCCAGCTTCGAGAATCATCGGCGACATGAATGAACGTACTACACGGTCGAGGGTTCGGAACAATTCTCATTTCGCTCATGCTGCTTTTGTTGCCACTTTTGAGCCCAAAGACATTGGACATGCGTTATCTGATCATAATTGGGTTAACTCGATGCATGAGGAGTTGGAGAATTTTGAGAGGAACCAAGTTTGGGTGTTGGTTGACCCTCCCCCAGGGTGTAAGCCGATTGGGACAAAATGGGTGTGGAAAAATAAAGAGGGAGAGAAAGGAGAAGTGGTGAGGAACAAGTCGAGACTTGTTGCTCAGGGGTACAGTCAGAAAGAGGGGATCGACTACGAGGAGACTTTCGCTCCTGTAGCTCGTTTGGAGGCGATCAGGATCCTTCTAGCTTTTTCCGTGGCTAAAGGGTTCAAGTTGTACCAGATGGATGTGAAGAGTGCTTTCCTGAACGGTGTGTTGGAGGAAGAGGTGTTTTGAGGCAACCACCGGGGTTTGAGAGTGAGAAGTACCCTCACCGGGTATACAAGTTGAGGAAGGCGCTGTATGGGTTGAAGCAGGCGCCTAGAGCTTGGTATGGTAAGTTGAGGGGGTTCCTGTTTGAGAGAGGGTTTGAGATGGGGAAGGTCGACCAGACCTTGTTTCTCCTCAAGCAGGGCAGAGATATCCTGATTGTGCAGGTATACGTGGATGATATTGTCTTTGGTGGCTCGTCTAACTCTCTTGTTGCAAGGTTTGCAGAAGACATGAGCAGAGAATTTGAGATGAGCATGATGGGCGAGTTGCAGTTCTTCCTCGGGCTACAAATCAAGCAATCAAAGGAAGGAACATTTGTGCACCAAGCTAAGTACACCAAGAACATTGTGAGGAAGTTCAAGATGGAGGACTCCAAGGCCATGGCGACGCCTATGAGTACGACTACAGTTCTTGATGCGGACGAGGAAGGTGAACACGTGGACCAGAAGGAGTACCGGAGCATGATCGGGTCACTCCTCTACTTGACGGCGACGAGGCCGGACATTCAATTCTCGGTGTGTCTGTGCGCTCGTTTTCAAGCTTCTCCGAGGACTTCGCATCGGCAAGCAGTCAAGCGCATTTTCAGGTATTTGCGACACACTCCCGACTTCGGCCTTTGGTACTCTGCGTCTTCTTCTTTGGCGCTTCATGGATTTTCAGACGCGGATTTTGCCGGGTGTCGGTTGGATAGGAAGTCCACTTCTGGGACTTGCCAGTTCTTGGGTTCTTCTTTGGTATCTTGGTCTTCCCGCAAACAGTCGAGTGTTGCTCAATCCACTACCGAGGCAGAGTATGTGGCCGCAGCTAGTTGTTGCTCTCAGCTCCTTTGGATCACATACACCATGAGTGACTTTGGTGAGGAGTATACTCATGTCCCACTTCAATGTGATAGCACCAGTGCCATAAGCGTTGCAAAGAACCCAGTGCTCCATTCCAAAACCAAGCACATAGAAGTGAGGTATCATTTTCTGAGAGACAACGTAGAGAAAGGGAAGATAGCTTTGATCCATGTACCCACACATGAACAACTAGCCGATATTTTCACCAAACCCCTAGATCAAGCAACTTTCACTCGTTTGCGGGGGGAGCTTGGTGTTTGTTTGATTTCTTGAGTTGGCGTGTGGGAGCTCCTTTGTAGCATATGTATAGCTTTCCTTTGTGCATTTCTTGCATTTGGCATGGCATATGTAGCATGATGTATAGGCATCTTTGTATCTTAGGTTGCATGCATTTTGTATCATATGCATTGTTTAGGAAAGGCTTCTCCTATACACATTGTTCACCATGGAATGACATATATGTCTTTGTGAGCTAATTTGGTAAGCTATGGTTAGTTTGGCTTAGCTCTTGATAATCTTGGTTTGTATCCATGGTTGATGGCTATGTTTTTGAAAAATTTCATATATATGCTCTCTTGTGAGTAAATGCCTTTACATGATCTTGACATGTTTTAGTGGCTTGGCTATGCTTAATTTGTGGTTGGATAGCTTATTTTGATCATATGGGGCCAAAGGCTCATTTGCCATCATGAATGTTTAGCCCCCATGCTTCATCTTGTGGAGGGGCATAAGTTCCTTTTTGTCGCAAAGACATTTCATGTACCAATTATAAATCTGAAAATGAAATGTAAATTGCTTGAAAAATGTGCTCCCATGTCATATGTGCTAATTTTAATTTGCTTTGGGTGCTAAATCGTTGCATGATGCCTACCAATGAGAAGTCTCATATATAGAAGTAGGCACATGGCTCGGTGGCTTTGACATGACATGAGGTGCTTGTGGGTGTTTATGATGGTCTTATGCTTAGAATGGTTGTCCTAGCATGAAGTTTGTGTGGCTTTGCCATTTTGACATGTTTTGCTCATGTTTAGGACTTTGCTCATGAGAGGGTGATTTTTCGCAAAATTACTAAATTCTATCTTAGCTTCGCCCAATGGTTGTGAAACTTGGTGATCATGAAGTTTATGTCATTACGAAGCTATAGAGTATCTAACTTGCTCGTTTGGACATGTGTAGCATCCTATGTTGAATTTTGTCTATTTGAGAAGCTCTAGGTTGCATTTTTTGCATTTTTGGCTTGATTCATGCATTGTCAACAAGGGGGAGAAGTTTGAGCATGGTTTGGCCTACTGAATGCATTTGGAAGGTTTTCAGGTGGTTTCGAGCCATTTTTGGGCTCTGTTGTGCACCGGTCTGACCGGTTGAGGTCACCGGTCTGACCGGTCAGAGTGCTGGTCCTGTTCATATGTTGAGCACCGGTCTGACCGGTGGTGTCGACCGGTCTGACCGGTCAGAGCTGAGCTGTTGCAGCTGCTCTGTTTCGTGAAGTGGTTCGCATGCAATTGTCCAGGGGGAGTTGCATTGGTTCAGGGGGAGCTTGCATGTGTGCAGAGGGAGCTCTTTGTGGTTTTCGAGCTTTGGTTTGATGGTTTGTGCTCTTTGCTTGAGCATGTTTTGTCTCGGATGTGTCGAGCCGTTGCCCTTGCCTAAGGGGTTCGAGACTTGTCTTCTTCAAGTGATCTTGCTCTTTGCCTTTTCTTTGGCTTTCGATCGCTTGTTGGAGTTTCTTTTAGTCGTTTCTTTTCTTTTCCTTTTCTCTTGGTTACCAAAACGTGTGTGTTGTCAATGCACTCATCAAGGGGGAGATTGAGAGCCAGGTGTGGTTCGAGGACCGGTGGATGGTCGCTTCCTGGTGTGATGAGTGATTGACAACGTGGTGTGGACTGATTCTTGGCTAAATATTGCAGGTGCAGGTTGCGGCTTGACTGGTGCAGGTGCAGGTGAAGAACAAGCGTGAAAGGTCGTTGCCGGTGAGGCCTCCAGGTGTGGAGAAGACAAGTAGGCTTGGTTCGAGGGACCCGATGGCCAGCGGGGTCAAGTGCGGGCCGCATGGTGGCAAGAACGGCAAGATGAAGTCATGGACGGTTTCTTGGTTGAGCCTCAAAACCAAGGTCGAGCCGGGACTACGTGGGAGCCGAGTCATGAGTGGTGATTGGCGGAGGCTACACCGAGTTCGCGGGGTTTCCGGTGGTTCACCAGAAAACCACTAGGTTCCTTGGTTGATCCACAAAGCCAAGACCGAAGAACCGAAGACGGAGGTGCAGCAGCTCCAGACCGGTCTGACCGGTGGGTCTGACCGGTCTGACCGGTGGGTACCGGTCTGACCGGTGAGGAGCACCGGTCTGACCGGTGTGCGACGACGCAGTCCGGAATCTTCGAAGCGGAGGACACGCGTCGGGATCGCAAGGCTTGCGTCGAGGCTAAGCAAGTTTGCGGTCGCTGGTCATCCGTCCGATGGTGCGAAGACAAAGACTTCCAATTTCGCCCTCGAGGGGCATGTATCCCTAGTTAGCTAGTAAGGGTATTTTAGTCTTTCGGTTGCCTCCATATAACCCAAGTGGTGAGAGGATGGCAGCCATTTCTTGGAACCCTAGCTCATTTGGTTTTCCTATTTTCCTTCCTATTTTCTTAGGATTTTCGTAGGACTAGCTTGAGAGCTTCATGGTGAGATCTTGTGAGAGGGAAGGATGATCGGGCGGCAAGCTAGACCTTGTATGAATCTCTTTGGTATGTATAGATGATTCGGCGTGGTTCCTCAAGGCTTGGATGTGTCTTTCCCGTTTCTCCTTTTTGGTGATTTTCGGAGCCCTTTCTTGGCGATTTTCTTGAAGCGATTTCGAGGCCTTTCTCTTTGGGATTTGGTGGGAGATGTATGCATGAACCCTTCGTGGTTCTTTACCCTTTGATTCCCCTTCCAAATCCGTGAGCAAAGGGGCTCGATTTTGGGGTTTTCGTGGCTCTAGGGTTAGAGGCGTTCTTGGTGGGATTTCTTCGATTCCTCTTGATTTGACAAGTTTTGGTGGACCAAATCTTGGCTATGGAGTACCCATGAGGTGTTCTTGCTATCCCCAAAGTCTTGTGCAAAACCGTGGAGCGGATCGGGAGATCGGGAGTTGGATTTGGAGGAGTTGACTCGCGGGCGCTGTTCATCCCGAGCTGCCCAGGCACGACCGGTCTGACCGGTGCTCTTGACCGGTCTGACCGGTGCTAGCCCTTGGTGGGTTTTTGTCTCGGGGAACAGCCTTGTCCGTGTGGTTTTGTCCCGTGGTCCTGCGGATCAGTTCTTGGCGTATTTGGAGTTGTTTTGCTAGGTTTTGTGAGGGGTTCTTCTTCCTCACAGGTTGTGTTTCGTGGTGGTTTTTGTTCCAGGGCCTAGAGGAATCACTGAGGCCTCCTGTAACGTTTGCTGTGCGGCTGCTGTAGCCACCGGCCTGACCGGATCTGTCCACCGGTCTGACCGGTGTCACCGGTCTGACCGGCGCAGTCCATCGGTCTGACCGGTGTAGCTCAGGCAGCAAGCCGTGCAAGTTTCCGCTGTGGTGTGGTGAGTTTTGACTCGGAAGGTTGAGTGTTGGTTCCTAGGACCAGTAGCACTCCAGTGGCTGCGTGGTCTTGGCCAACTTGGGTAGTTGGGTCGGAGACGTGAGTTGGAAGCCGTGTTCGTCTTGTTGGAGTTCTCATCTCCTTCGAGAAGAATTTTTATCGGCTCCCATTCACTCCCCCCCTCTCTGGTTCACCTAATCGGTCCTTCAAAGACTACTTGGACACATCGCACTTGACTACAAAGTACTCGGGGGCTTGTCGACCGGACATCCCTAGGCCCACCACACATGTGGGCCATGCCCGGGAAGATAGGCCTGCACTCCTGGACTACTCGACTAGTGGGCCGCAGTGCAAGATTACCGTGGGCCACAAGACAAGACAAGACGGACAAGGACTTGTACTAAGATTAGGATAGCTCCTCATTACCTGTAATAGGCTACTCCTAGTCCTACTCGAATAGTACTCTTGTACCAATCCGACTTGTAACCCTGCCTCCCGCGGCATATAAGGCGAGGCTGGGACCCCTCTCAAGAACATACGCAATCAATCAAGAGCCACACAGCATACATGACGTAGGGTATTACGCCCATTGCGGCCCGAACCTATCTAATTGTGTGCCACGTGGCTCACCATCGTGTTCCTGATATCGGCGAGCCCCACCGCACAATCTACTACTTCGGATACCCCGTGGTAGGCTCGGTGTCTAAAACACTGACATATGGGACCCGGACCTCGACCGACACATACGGTGCTAGCTGCAGTAGCAACATTTATTCCTGGACCGTCCACTGCACCTTTTTTATAGACTGGTAACGATCGTAACTAATACAGTACTATTTAAATTCTATAAATATGATATGTGGTCAACTAATACTATTCGTTGCAGCTTTCGACCCGAGCGCCAGTATGGAGTCCCCTGGTGCGGAGGACCGGGCGGGGCAGGAGTTCAGGTATGACGACTTCCTTGTGGCCCATGACGATGACGTAGCAGCGGCGGAGGTGCTTGCAGCCTCACAGTTACGAGAGGCGCCACCTCTTGGGACGAAGGAGACACAGCTGCCTATTGGAGGGTCCCAGCCGGCGGCCGGAGAGACTCAGGCGGTTGCAAGGTCGTCGCAGGCGGCCATGGCGACACCGCCTGTCGACGACGGTCGACGTCGGCAGATCAGGCCACCTTCGCCCCTCACGTACGACCAGGACCAGACGAGGGCTGTTGCTCGAGCTATGAGGGCGGCGGCGCCCAAGCGGAGCAGACGGATTTAGATTTACTTTGTATTTTGTGCCAGCAGTACTTAGTGATCTTGTATAAACTTTTCCATTTACATTGCTCTTTATTACATTGCTCTTTTTGCTTTTCCATTTACTAGCTTATGTTTTCTCTTTATTACATTGGTCTTTTTTCTTTTCTTTTATAAATTAAAAAAAATAAAAAAACCTACCGCCGTACCATACAATGTTTGGCACTAAGCACCGTATGGTGCGGCGGTTGATGCAAACGCCAGTCACCCTTCCTAAGCGCCGTAGGTACAGTCCTGCCGCCGTGTCACACGGCGGCAGCGGCCAGACGCCATGCCATATGGCGGCAGGAATCCTGCCGCCATGTGGCCTAGCATCTAGTTTCTGCCGCCGTGTGGCACGGCGGCAGGTGTATACTTCTGTTAAATTTTGTTTGCAGTATTTATTTTTACAAAATCGAAGAAAAATATATAAAAAAATCCACTGCAAATAACCTGTTTAAATTCGTCCCGGCTGGCCGACACCGAATGGGCTCATGCCAACTTCGTGCTCGGCAGCTAGCTAGTCCCTTTTGCAAATGGGCTTGTAGTCCATGGTAGGACTGTCCAGTGGGACGTTACCCACCAGTATTCAAATCCTGGTACTCGCACCTTTTTTTGGATTTATTTCAGGATTTTCCGGAATTATGCATTAAGTGGTAAGCGACGTCCCCGTCGACGACGAGACGTCAGTGGTGACTTCGGGAATCTACAGATCTGCCGGTGTTCAGTCCTTCGGAGGTGCTCATAAAGGTAGAGTTTACATACGTGTGTTCATAGAGGTGAGTGTGCGTACGTATTGTGAGCGTCTGCGTTATACTGTGTAATTTTAAAAAAAAAAGCTAGCTAGTCCCTTTTTTCAGAGAGAGATTGTGCCCCTGCACTGGGCACAACTCGTTTGGGTCGACCCAGTACCCACACCTTGTGAATTTAAAATAGTTTTAGGAAATAAAATTATAATTCATTAAATACTTTAGTTCCAAAAACTCAAATACTTGCATGTTGTGTTCGGAGAAATTTTGTAGTTTCGAGGACTACGAAAGCTGTACCTTCATTGAGTTGTACAAACTTCACGCCTGACATTTCTTTTGTTCTTATAGAGACTTTTTCATAATGTGTGGAGGAAAAAAAAGAGAGCCATCCATCGAGAGAAATTATGCGGTGAAAAAAATACGAAGTACCAAAAGATACATAAAGAAAAGTACCAAGAATTACCCAAATACGGACAAATACAGACAAATAGGACCAAGTGTACTAATTTAATTTATTGTTTAATTCTATTACTCAGATCAACAGTCATAAAAAAGTTAAAGAAAAACGTACATCGAAGTGCCCTGTGGTACTTAACTATCATTCTAACAAAGGAACGTACCGAGTGGAAACCACAATCTTTTTAAAACATGTGCAAATCACGGTAAAAAGATCGTCTAAATTCAAGAAAAAAAATTAGACATGTAGATAATATGATGATACATAACCTTTTAAAATATCTTGTTCAAACTCGATTTCGTTTGTGAGATATAAAAGTAACAAATATCAAGTTAGATAATTTGTTAGAAAATTGTTATTTTTGTATCTTACAAACGAAATCGAGTTTGGATAAGATATTTTACAAAATTGTATATCATCATATCATTTACATGTGTGATTTGTTTGGTGAACTTAGACAACTTTTTTGTCATGATTTGCACGAGTTTTCTCAAAAATTGTGGTTTCCACGAGATATGTTCCCTTCTAAGTTCTAACAATGCTCCTAAACTTTAATCAAATTGTGATATCTGATTTATTTATTTATTTTTAATAAAGGGTGCAGACCAGTGGTGGTTGCTGTGCCCGCCTTTGCTCGTGTCATCGTGTGAGTGTCTGCGCCCCCCACGTTGCGATCACAAGGCGCTGCCCGGCTTAAACTAGCAACTCAAGCAGCTGCAGATGGAAAAAGCAGCGTCAATGACGCTCAACGGTCGCCGGTGCCGCTGCCGCTGCCGCTGCCAGGCAGAGTACCTTCCATGTCAATCGTCAAGCCTACCGAGACCAAACTCTTCCGGTTCGAAACCCAGCCGGTGCGGCGGCCGGCCCAACTCAACGCATCGTCGTCTCAAACTAACCGAGCAGCGACCAGCAGCTAGCCGGTTGACATTCCTCTGATCCTCCCCTCCTCCCCCATGTCCATCCCTGCACGACCGGACACCAACCAATGCAACGGCTCATCGCATCTCATCCCCCCGGCACGTCGTCGCGTCCGTCCTCTGTTTCGGCGTGGCGGCCACGAACGCCAAGCCAAACCCGTCAGATTATTCGTCCATCTCGTCCTTAACTTGAGAGCCAGAACTGCCACAGCGTACGATGAGGGCGTGATTGCTGCCACAACCGTCAGCGGCACCATGGAGGACGTAAGGATCGGGAGCGCGTACCCGACGACGCTGCCGAGCCCGAGGATGCTGGCCGCCGAGCGTGACCTCCGCTCTCCCCGGTGCGAGCCGCCGTCGGGGTTCCGGAAGAGCCTCAACCCGATCTACGCCGACGCCGTCCACGACGCCACGGCGCTCAGCGGCACGTCTCCGTTCACCACCACCACCACCAGGACGGCCACCGCAGCAGCAACGGCATCGTCGGACTCGTCGTCGTCGTCAGACGTGGCGAACCGTGACGACGACGGCGCGGCGGCGGCGCCAGCGGTGGAGAGGGTGCCCGTGCGGCGGCACACGGGGGGCGCCGGGGACGGGCGGTGGGAGGCCATCCGTGCCGCGGAGCCCCCGCTGAGCCTGGGTCACTTCCGCCTCCTCCGGCGCCTCGGCTACGGTGATATCGGCAGCGTCTACCTCGTGGAGCTCCGCGCGGGCGGCGGTGCCGGTGGCCGCGGCACGCTCTTCGCCATGAAGGTCATGGACAAGGGCTCCCTCGCCGGCCGGAACAAGCTGGCGCGCGCGCGGACGGAGCGTGAGATCCTCGGTCTGCTCGACCACCCCTTCCTCCCCACGCTCTACTCTCATTTCGAGACCGACAAGTTCTGCTGCCTCCTCATGGAGTACTGCTGCGGCGGCAACCTCCACTCCCTCAGGCAGAAGCAGCCCAACAAACGTTTCACCGAGGACGCAGCCAGGTGGGGGTGACATTTTGATGATGAATTTTGAACACATTTAAAATCTCTCGGTGACAAATGGAGAGAGAACAAAATTGTAAAATAAATTTGGTGCAGGTTCTACGCGTCTGAGGCAGGGTTTTTTTTTACCGCTGGTTACCGCTGCGGTAACCGCGGTTACCGTTTATACCGGGCCGGTGCGGTAACGGTACCGCGCGGTAGATACCCCTAGGGATTTTCAAATTTGAATTTGAATTCAAAAAAATGAAAAAATCAATAAAAATCCCCAAAAAATAGTTCATGATTTATAGAATCTGATGGTGTTAAAAGTTTTCAAATTTGAGTGCATTTAGTATTTATTTCGAGGTTTATAAGTTATAGAAAAAAAGAAAAAGAAAAAAATGGGGCTGGCCCGTTAAGGCCCATGAGGCCCAAAGCGTTTGGACGACCCTAGAAGCGGCTCCAGGCGGTCGCCTGTGACCCTCAGCCGCTCAGAGCCTCCCGTCCGCAGCTCTCTGCTTCCAGTCCGCCGCCTGGAGGCTTCGTCCGCGCCGCAGCCGGCGGTAAGCCGCGGCCCGGGCGCGGTATACCGCGCGGGAGCTGCGGTAAGCCGCCCCGCGGCCGGATCCGCTCGCTCCCGCGCGGCCGGGGCGGCTTACCGCGCGGGCGCGGCGGTATACCGCGGTAGACCGCGGCTTCAGGTGAGTTTGCACTTTTTTTTTGCATTTGTGTAGAAAGTAGCTTTAGGATTTAGGTAGAAATTAGCTGTAGGTATCATTTGCATTAGGATTCAGGTAGGATTAATTTTGTGTTAGGATTTAGGTTTATTTGGCTTTAGGATTTTAGGTAGGATTTAGGATGTGAGGTAGAGGTAGAATTGTTGCTTTAGGATTGTATGTAGGATTTTGGAGATGTTAGGTAGGATTTGTGGTAGGATCCAATTTTAGTTAGGATTTGTTTCAGATTTAGGTACATTTTCTTTAGGTATACGATTAAGTAATTGTTTTGTTTGTGTTGGCATTTATGCAGGTAGACAATGTCAGGCAGACCTAAAGATCCCGTATGGGAACATGGTGACAATCTAGCTCCCGGATGGCGATGCAACTATTGTGGTATGCAGAAAAGTGGTGGTGGTTCTACTAGATTCAAACAACATTTGGCCGCGCGCGGATCATCGGTGCTCCATTGCAGCAGGGTGCCACCACCTGTGCGGGAGTACTTTTAGCGGGATATTGAGAGGACTAAGAAGGCAACTACTGACCGGGCTCGAGAGAGGGTGGCACGGGAGGCGGCAGCAGCAGCGGGAAACAATCCCGCTGGTGGATATGATGAGGAGGCTCAGATCCAGGATGCAATTAACCTGTCGAGAGCAGAAGCAGAGTTCCGACAGGGGGTGGAAGGGAGAGGAGGTACTTATGAACGTGGAGGGGGTAGTGGTTCGGCGGGGTTGAATCCCTTCCAGAGGATGCTTAGAAGAGCTGGTTCGCGAAGGTTTCACAGTGTGTTTCCTCAAGTGGATGTGAGCGTAACTGGAGTACTTTTGTGTTGCTCCATACAAAGGTTCGCAACCGGTTGACACACAAGAAACTTAACAAGCTTGTCTATGTCAACTACAACCTTCGGCTGCGACTTGAGGATGTCTCTAATTGGCGTGATGATGATGAAGGTGATATTATTGAGCATCTTGGCCAACTTAACTTCTATGATGAGAAAAATCCGGTGCGGGAATGGATGGAATATGGTAGATCAAATCGGGAGCCGGTTCTTGATGAGGAGGATGAAGACAGTGACATTCCTATCCCGTCCCAGCTTGTGAGGGATCAGATAGACCCCAAAGATCTCCAAACCGCTACGGGTGATGATTGCATTAGTGATTGGGCACGAAGATATGTGGGTAGCAGTCACATAGGGAAGATGATGTTCCAGAGTGGGCCTAAGCAGGGTGAGCCAAAGCGTCAAAAAGGCAAGACAAAGGCACCAGAAAAACCAGTGACCAGCGACGCCTCCACTGATGATGGTGATGGTCAGCGTAGTCCACCGTACCAGGAGTCTGGGGATAGCAGCTCAGCTGAAGATGACGGTGATGATGATGGTGATGGTGGTGGTGGTGGTGGTGGTGGTGATGATGATGATGGTGATGGTGATGATGATGCTGATGGAGATGGTGGTGGTGGCAGGGTTTTTTTTACCGACCGTTACCGCAATTTATACCGCGGTTACCGCTCTTACCGCTGCGGTCCGGTATAAAAAAACCACGGTAAAAAGTATTATACCGAACCTATCAAACCGGTGCCAACGGTTTACCGCTCGGTTTGTGCGGTTTACCGCTCGGTTTTTATTCCTCATACCAACCGCTCTTACCACGGTAAAAAAACCCTGGGTGGTGGTGGTGGTGGTGGAATTCGTTTCACAGGTATACACACGTACATTTACACACATGTATGATGTTTCTAACTATATGTACTAATTATGATCCATGGTTGACTGTAGGGGAGACTCAATTCACACATGCTACTCAGGATCGCGACCATGGAGCACCGCAGTCGCAGAGGAGAACGGTTGGAGCGTCGCAATTCGACAGTGATACCTCCCAGTCGCGGTCTTTTTATCCCATTCCTGACATAAATGCGCAGGCACAGACGACATGGGTGTATGAATGGGAAGACCCCCATTTTTACAACATGTTAGTCAGTGAATGGCAGACAACATCGGCGTGGACGGGCCTAACTTGGCAACAGTACAAGGCTGAGTTGCTTAGGGTGAGAGGCTTGAATGTCATGTCCATCGCCGAGTACAACTCCGCGTCCCAAATGGGGGTCTTTCCTTTCTACCATTGAACTTTTATTGTGTTGTATGACTTGTATCGAATTATTTGTATTTGAACTATCAACTCACTTATGCACGCCTAATATTATTGTGTTTGGTGTGGTATTTCTATGCATAACTATAAATTATTGATTGGGGGTGGTATTTAACACTACTTTGTGCCAACATCATGCCAAAATTTTCATTTCTTTCAAGCCGGAGACCCTTTTTCATTGCAGTGGTTTTAATTCATTCCGTAGCGGTTTTAATTCATACCGCAGTGGTATAAATTATTTATACCACGGTATACCGCTGGTTACCGTTTGTATAGGCGATTTTGGTTTGGATTTTGAATTCGAGCGGTAAGAAGCGGTATACCATTTATACCGCAGCGGTATACCGTTACCGCTGGGTAGCGGTATATATATACCGATCGGTAAAAAAAAACCCTGGTCTGAGGTGCTTCTCGCTCTCGAGTACCTGCACATGCTGGGCGTGGTGTACCGGAACCTCAAGCCTGAGAACGTGCTCGTCAGGGAGGAAGGCCACATCATGCTCTCCGACTTCGACCTCTCCCTGCGGTGCTCCGTCAGCCCGGCGCTCGTCCGCTCGCCGTCCGGCCGTGTCGGCGGCGGCAGCGCCCTCGCCCACGTCTGCATGCTCCCGCGGATCCTCCCGGCCAAGAAGAGCAAGAAGAAGAAGAACAAGGTCGAGAAGAACAAGGCCGAGCTGGACGACGACGACCCAGTAGCCATCGGCGGTGGCGGGAAGAAGAAGCCGCCCCCGATATCGCTCGAGTTCACGGCAGAGCCAACAGGCGCACGGTCAATGTCTTTCGTGGGAACGCACGAGTACTTGGCGCCGGAGATCATCCGCGGCGAGGGTCACGGTAGCGCCGTCGACTGGTGGACCTTCGGGGTCTTCCTCTACGAGCTCCTGCACGGCACCACGCCGTTCAAGGGCTCCGGGAACTGCGCCACACTCTTCAACGTCGTCGCGCAGCCGCTCCAGTTCCCCGACGCGCCGGTGGTGAGCGCCGCCGTCAAGGACCTCATCCGCGCCCTCCTCGCCAAGGAGCCGCAGAACTGGCTGGCCTACCGGCGCGGCGCCGCCGAGGTGAAGCAGCACCCGTTCTTCGAGGGAGTCAACTGGGTGCTCGTCAAGAGCGCCCAACCGCCCTACATCCCTGACGCCGCCGTCGACCACTGCTCCCAGCTTGCCTGCGACGCGACGATGGGCGGGGCGGCGCAAGCGGGAATGCCGAAGAGCGCTGGCGGGAAGACCAGCTCGTGCCACACTGACTCGTCGCATGTTGATTTTGAGTACTTTTAGGAGGTCAACAAAAGTGATGGCCGCTACATTTTGTATCTGGTGCTTGCTAGTTACGTGTCCCGATCCCTGAAACTTTGTTATGTATTCCTAGTAGCAGACTAATAGAGTGACGTGCATTGAAAACGCACTACTAGGGAAAAGGGCATTTGTACCGGGTGGCAACCCACATTAGTACCGGGTGGCCACCCGGTACAGCTAAGGCGGCACTAATGTGGTCGCCCACATTAGTGCCGGGTCGTGTGACCCGGTACTAATGTGGGCGGCCACATTAGTGCCGGACCGTGTTAGCAACCGGTATAGATGTGGGCTCACATCTGTACCGGTTGCTAACACGGGTCAGTACTAATGTTTTTTTATTTTTTATTTTCTTTTCAGTTTCTTTATTTATAATCTAATTGTATTTGTTTGATATACGTATACTAATATGCTTTTCGTATGTGTTTGGTATATGTATACTAATATGCTTATCCTAATGCGAAGCGTATAGATTGCATACAACATATAATACATATATATAAGCATATTGTGCATATGAAAATACGATACAAATATTTAGAACAAATCAATTGTCAGAGAAGATTAAAGTTTGGATCCTTCTAAGATCGTTTGCTTGAAGATCCTTCTCGTCGTTGCTGACTCCTAGTACTGACCCTAGAAGGAATTTCCTTCGGCTTCTCCTTCACCTTCTCCTTCTCCTTGTCATTGTCGGCTTTCTCCTTCTCCTTCTCCTTCTCCTTGCCCTTCTCCTTCTCTTTGTCCTTCTCCTTCTCCTTCTCATTGTGAGCCTTCTCCTTCTTCTTCTCCTTCTCCTTCTCCTTTTCCTTCTCCTTCTCCTTCTCCTTGTCCTCCTCGTTTTTCTGACCGATTTCAATGCTAGGACCTGAAGTGGCGTCAGTCGTCCTTGTGAACCTTGATGCACCGAAAAAAACTCTCCCCCTAGATTGATCACCTCGTCTAGAAGAAATCCACACAATTATTCTTGAATTAGGCGGATTTTTTCTGTCTCGAGAAATCCTTTCTTTATGCGATCAATCTAGAGAAGAAGTTATTAATTTCATAAGTATTATTGGTAGAATGAAGTATATAAAAATTAAGAACTAGGGATAAGTACGCACCACTCGCTGGCGGCTTCCACCCAAGTAGTTACTTGCAAAGGTATGCATGAACTCACATACGTAGTATGGGCATAGATTGGTACCCTTCGGCTGCTTCATGCACTGCACATATTTGGGAACAAAGTTAATAAATATGAATTCTTGTATTCAGAGAAGAAGTGACATGAGATCGAAGAACAAAAAGACGTACCTCGACGTCATGGAGGTATGTAAGTTTCTCTTTGAATTTCCCTTTGTACTGTACGAAGAGCATATCCCATGCTAGGTTCAACTGTTCGAGGAGAGAAATATACCAGTCTTTATATCCGCCAATAGAGTCATAGACCCAGACGTGGCCCGTCTTTGGATAGATAACAAAGAGAATCCAGTGGAAGCTGCCATTACATATACAAGTATATAAGTATATTGTAATATTTAGTGTAATTCAGAAAATAAATAAATAGATATGTGAAACAGGTTGCTCACTGGCAGTTGTACGGCAAAAGTATCATAGTCTTGTCCTGTTGCCTGTCCAGAAACTTATACAAATGAACCACTGTATCTGTTGCCTGATCATCCACATTTGCCTCATTTATTTGCATAGGATCCATGAAGCCGACGTCCATGATTCCTTGCTTCCGGCAAGATTGCATCTCCATCCTGTATGATACAAATGAGAAGATCAGACATACGGTAGTAAGGCTACAACGGTAATTTTAAGCTTATAGTAAAATAAAGACTTACAGCGTCCAGCAAGTCATTAATGAGTAGTCGAGTGCATCTTGATTGAATAGCATATGGAACTCTTCGAAAGGCACAAGGAAAGTGCTTGTACCTTGGAAAAAATGTTCCTCTCCAATTCTAACTTTGAGCATACCGTTCTCGTTTGTTCTTGACTCTTCCATGTACCAATTGTGGAAGTCGTACATTCTAGTTGGAAGATCGACCAACAATCGCTCCCACAGAAGCGGCTCACCATGCACATATCGACGTCTTTGTGCCCCTGGATGCATTTCTAACTCTTCAGTCCCTAGAATTTGACCCGGTGTGAGTTCAGCATCTGCACCAAATAGAAGCAATTCCTGGTTCTTGGTTGAAATAACTTTGAGGGGCGAGACGGATTGCTTCGATTGGGTTCCTAATTGTGCAACAGTTGACCGAACTTTCTGTTTCTTCTTGTTGATCTTGACTGCTGCGCGATTGTAGTCAGACAACGGAGGAGGCACTGGAACTCTCAATTTCTCTTTCTCCTTGCCTGCTAGGAAACGCTTAAATTTAACCTTGTCAGTTTTTTTCTCAGGTGGAGGTTTCGGGCCATGAAAATGATCATGCACTTCTTTGGCCACTATCTCATCCAGTTCCTCCGAAGTCTTCTCGTAAGATTTTTTCTCTGGAGTCTTGACTATCTTCTGCTTCTTTGGACACGGAGGAGGAGGAGGAGGTCTTCATTTGGAACCCTTACTGGCAGGAGGAGTTGGACTCACGCTTGGATCCCTGTCACCTGCTGGATGCTCGGGACTGCTGTTGCGTTCCCTTCTACCTGGGGAGTCTTGTGCTCCCGGCACGGCGGATCGTGCAGGAGATGATGCTTCCACGGGCTGTTGTGTTATCCTTATGTGATCCTTCGGCCATAAAATGCAACGGTGCACCGCTTCTCCTAGGGTCTCTTCCCCATCAGGTCCTTCCGGTTCCAGTTCTAAGTCATCCCAAGAGTCAACCACTCGGTTCACAAAGACTTTGGCTAAATCAGCAGTTATACTCGTAAGGGGGAACTCCATAAATGTTTCCCCTGGTGTCGGTACCTTAGCAATACCGTAAGCCACCACAAGTATCTTGTTTCTTACTTTAGTCAGAAGTTCACATGTGGACCTCACAGTGATGTCATCCACGGGGTAGTGGGGTCGTCGCTCCTCGACAGCAGGGGTGCCTGCATCCGTGGCCGTTGGGGCTGCTTCCGTGGAATCGACGCTGCTCTTACGCTTACTAGATGGGCTCATTTCATCATGAGGCCCTGATGCTGCAGGTGCTTGCTGACTTGTTGAGTGCTTGCTAAGAGCGAGCGCCACACGTTGATCGATGATTTCCGCCATTTTCGCCTCATGCATACTGATGCGCTGTTGCAACTCTCGTATCTCACGTGCTTGTTGGTCCTTAGTTCTTTTGCGGCTTCTATACGAATCAAGGTGCTGCAGGAATGCTTCTTTCCATGGTATGACACCCTTGCCTCTGCAACGTCCACCGTGTTCTCTGGTACCTAGTGCCATAGTAAGCTCGTCATTCTCTCGATCAGGCATGAAAGATCCTTCTGCTGTACGTCTTATTAAATCAACAAGCCTTCCAGCTGTCTCTCTTAATTGATCGCTCGGGACTAATGTTCCATCTTCTGGATTCAGTTTGCCACCATGTGCAAAATAGTAATGCTTTGCTCGCTCGGGCCAATCTAGAGTCGCCGGGATGATTCCTTTAGCCATTATATCTTGTTCATTCTGATCCCATTTGGGAATGGGCTTCTTGTAACCTCTCGGTCCGAGCTTGTGAAATTCCTTCTTCTTCCTGGCATTGGCGGTGTTGGTTTCTGTCAACTTCTTGGCCTCTGTCGATTCCTTGTGTTGCACAAAGGCATCCCAGTGATCTCTTAACTTGGCCAATCCCTTCTTCGTGAAGTCCGGTGTAAGCCCCTTCTTGATGTACTCTGCCGTCAGACGCTTCTTGTACGACTGAAAGGCATTTGTAGCCTTTTGCATCGCCCAATATCTGATGTTAGCCAAGTTTGCTTCATCTGGGAATGTAAAGTGTTCTGTGATCTGCTCCCATATCATGTCCTTGTCTGTGTCCGCAACCACATCTTCCCGCACCTCCGGTGCCTCATCATCCCCATCTTCGTAATCGGGAGCTTCAGAAGCTCTCCAGTACGGAATGCTTATGGGGATGTTATCTCTGACAATAAAACCAATATGGTTGACCAATTTCGTCATATTTTCTTCTGGAGCAAGTGGTCTCCCTGATTCAGCGACTTCTGTCATGATGAAACGACCCTCTAGCTTCTTCTTTGGGCCGCGTTTCCTTTGAGACTTTTTACTGCTCTTGCTCGAAGAAGGAACCTGGAAAATGGATAAACTATTATTAATATATGAGAAGTCGTGAACGATGTCAAATTTTGAAAGTCATCATCCATATTATACCTCCTCTTGTTGTGTCTCGTTGCTTTCATGGGCAACTGGTTGCTGATCTGCTTCTTGCTCTTGTTCCCCATCACCCGCGGGGATGTTGAGGAAGCTATCAGCCTCCCTTCGAGCATCCTCGTCATTGTTTTCATTTTGGGCGATCATATCCATTAAGATTCGCTCCTGTTTTTCAAACTCATCCTCATTTGGATTCATCTCGTAACTACAAATAATGACAAGAATAATTACACAACAATAAATGTTTCATGAAAAAATAACTACAAATAATGGGCGGAAGCGTGTCGGGCGGGAGCGTGTCGGGCGGAAGCGTGTTGGGCGTGTTGGGCGGGAGCGAGTCGTGCGGGAGCGAGTCGTGCGCGCGAACGAGTCGGGCGAGCGAGCGAGTCGGCCGAGCGAACGTGTCGGGCGGGAGCGTGTCGGGCGAGAGAACGTGTCGGGTGGGAGCGTGTGGGCGGAAGTGTGTCGGGCGAGCGAGCGAGTCGGGCGAGTCGGGCGAGCGAATGAGCGAGCGAGCGAGCGTGTCGGCTACCTAATTTCAAATCTAAATTCAAATCTAAATCTAAATTATAAATCAAAATGTCCATAAATACACTTTTAAATGTCCATAAATGTTCATAAATACACATTTAAATGTCCATAAATGTCCATAAATACACATTTAAATGTCCGTAAATGTCCATAAATACATATTTAAATATCCATAAATGTCCATAAATACATATTTAAATGTCCATAAATACACATTTATATATAAATCTATAATTATATACTACCTCCGTTTCAGAATATAGCTACTTCTAGCATTCAAATTTTGTCCCATAATATAGCTATTTATGAGTTCTCAAGTGGGTTATTTGACATGAGAGGTCAAAAATACCCTCCTCGCATGCAAATAAATTATGGCATGCAGATTTGCATGCAAGCCTGCCACAAATTAAATAGGAAAGATATAACTATCCTATTAATTAGCATATGAAAATTAAGGGAGGGTAATATGGACTTTTATTCTACATCTTTAATCTCTCTGAAAAACTCTAGGAATAGCTATATTCTGAAACGGAGGGAGTATAAATCTATATTTATATCTAAATCTATATTTATATCTAAATCTAAATTCTAATTTATAAATCTATATTTATATCTAAATCTATATTTATATCTAAATCTAAATTCTAATTTATAATTCTATATTTATATCTAAATTCTATATATTTAAATCAAAAAAAGGGGGCTGACATCAGCCACCACGGGGCTGACGTCAGCCCCCAAATTGGGGCCGGGGCGCGCGGCCGCGCGCGCCGCGGCGCGGCAGCTGGCGACGGCGGGGCTGGCCGCTTACCGGTGTTGGAGGGGCGGCACGGCACGGTTGACGGCGGCGGCGAGGTGGACGGCACGCGGCGGCGTCGGGGGGGATCGGATCGGCGGGGGGACGGCGGACGGCGGCGGCGGCGTGGACGGCGCACGGCGGGCGGGGGCGTCGCGCGGCGCAAGGCCGGGGACGACGGCGGTGTGGACGGCGGCGGCGGTGTGGACGTCGACGGCGGTGTGGACGGCGGCGGCGGTGTGGACACACGGCGCGCGGCGGTAGGCCGGCGGGGCGCACGGAGCGGGGGACCGGGCCGGGGCTGGCATTGCGACGAGGGAGACGGCTCCGGCGTCGACAACGGCGTGGACGTCGGGGCGTGGCGGACCGGCGGCCGGCGATGGAGACGACGACGATGGGCGGCGGCGCCGACGGCGTTGGGGAGAAGAAGGAGGGGGCCGGCCGGGACGGAATTCGCTAAGTGTTGGGGGAAGAAGGAGGGGGCCGGGCGCCTTGTACCACCCACATTAGTACCGGTGCCCAACTAGGCCCGGTACTAATGCACACATTAGTACCGGGGCTAGTTTGGCACCGGTACTAATGTGGGCATTAGTACCGGACCTAGATGAGCCCCGGTACTAATGTGCCTTTTCATTTCGTGCCAAATGGAAAAGCACATTAGTACCGGGGCTCATCTAGGCCCGGTACTGATGTGCTTTTGTTTATTTTCGTTTTTCTTTTCCTTTTCTTTTCCTTTTAAATTTCCAAATCTATTTGAATTTGCTCTTAAATTTATTATAAATCATATTGAATACGGTGAAATGGCAGATTAAATACTATTGTGCTTAACTTAGATATATACTGTGGAATGTGAACTTACATCTCAAACTTGCCAAATCTATTAATTTATCTTAGTGATAAGTTATTTTGGTCAAAACTCTTATATTCACTTTAAAAATCGAACATGAATATTTTTTTGCCATGCAAAATTTTACATTCGTAAGACTTGTCGTGTTATTAACATGTATACCTCGATTTAGTCTTGCTCGTGTATATTTTTACGTTAAATTATTTATTTTATACCCGACGATGCATAGAAAATTAAAATAATTAATTTTGATCCAGAGAAATACAAGTTCTTGTTACTGAGTCATAGGTACATATTACATGACTTTATTACAGGACCATAAATTTAAAAAAACTTGTTACACGTCATCATCTAACGGAACGTGTGTAACCTTCCTCTTCACGAATGTTCCTTGGTTGTGATCGCGACGTAAGTACGGAGCGTCCTCTTGGGCTAACAGAAGGCTTGGGTCAACCTTGACTGAAAAAGGAGGAAGATCATCATCGAACTGATCATAGTCTTCTGAAATGTCAGTCTTGTCCTCAACTCCAACGATTTTTCTTTTTCCTGGTAGAACAATGTGATGCTTCGGCTCATCAGCATTCGACTTATTATCGGCACCCTTCTTTATCGGTGGTTTGCTTGACATGTCTTTAACGTAGAAAACTTGACTCACATCATTGGCTAAGACGAATGGTTCGGCTTTGTACCCAATCTGTCGTTAAACCTCCTTTATTGTTGACCCACTGGCACTTGAAAAGAGGGATTTTTAGAGGTCCGTAGTCCAATTCCCATATCTCCTCAATGACACCAAAGTATATTTCTGTGTTCCCTTCGTCGTCTATTATTGCATCTATACGGACACCGCTGTTTTGGTTTGTGCTCTTTTGGTCTTCGGCTCTCGTGTTGAATGTGTACCCATTTATCTGGTATCCTTGGAATGCATCTATTGAGATAGATGGGCTCCTAGCCAACCATCGTAGTTGCTCATGAACAGTTTTATCACCCCTTATTTTCTGCCAAAACCAAGACGCGAAAGTATCAATGTGCTTACGTGTCATCCAAGCTTCTGTCTTCCCTATATTTGAGGCCCAAATAATGGACTTGTGCTCCTCTAAGTATGGAGACACAAGGGATGATTGTTTCAGGACAGTGTAATGTGCTTTATCATATAACTCTGCATCCATGTCCATCCGAGCTTTCTTCCCTAGTGTGCCCTTTCCTCTGAGTCTCCCCTCATGGCGTGATACAGACAGTCCAATCGGAGACATGTCATCAATAAAGTCGACACAAAACTCTATCACCTCCTCCGTAGCATATCCCTTTGCGATGCTTCCTTCAGGACGGGCGCGATTATGGACGTACTTCTTAAAAACAGACATCAACCTCTCAAAAGGGAACATGTTGTGCATATATACAGGTCCGAGGATAAAAATCTCTTCAACTAGATGGACCAGAAGGTGGGTCATGATATTAAAGAACGAAGGTGGAAAGATCATCTCAAAGCTGACGAGGCACTCCACGACATCATTCTGTAGCTTCAATAGATTGCGTGGATGGATTGCCTTCTAAGAGATCTGGTTGAGGAATGCACACACCTTAACGATCGCTAGTCTCATATTCTCTGGTAGAATACCCCTTAGTGCAACATGTAGGAGTTGTGTCATCAACACGTGGCAGTCGTGAGCCTTTAAATTTATGAATTTTTTCTGTTTAAAATTTATTATTCATTGTATATTTAAGGAGTAGCCCGTTGGGACCTTCATGCTGTTCAAGCAATCAAACATTCTCTGCTTCTCTTCCTTGCTTAGGGTGTAACTAGCAGGAGCCAAGTAATTTCCTTTATCTCTCTTCTCGGGATGTAGGCTTTCTCGTTGCTTCATATTTTTCAGGTCCCTACGTGCTTCAATTGTATCTTTTGCCTTTCCATATACACCTAAGTGGCCAAGTAAGTTCACGCAAAAATTCTTCATCACGTCCATCACATGAATTGCATTGCGAACCTCAAGTACTTCCCAATAAGGTAGCTCCCAAAATATCGACTTCTTCTTCCATATGGGTGCATGCCCGTCAACGTCGTTTGGTACATGTTGGCTACCAGAACCCTTGCCAAACACTACCTTCAAATCTTTCACCATAGAAAATACAATTTTACCAGCACGGTGTAAGGGCTTCTTACGTTTTTCTCCAACACCTTCAAAATGCTTTCCTTCTTCTCTTAACGGGTGCTTAGGAGGAAGAAATCGACGATGGCCCAAATACACGATCTTTTTACTATGTTTTAGATACATGCTGCAAGTATCATCTAAACAGTGGGTGCATGCTCGATATCCCTTGTTTGTTTGTCCTGATAGATTACCAAGTGCTGGCCAATCATTGATGGTTACGAACAGCAATGCTCGTAGATTGAAGACCTCCTTTTTGTCCTCATCCCAAACTGGTACACCTTCTTTCTTCCACAACTTTTGCAGATCTTCAATCAACGGTCTTAGATACACATCGATGTCATTGCCTGGCTGCTTTGGACCTTGGATGATTATTGGCATCATAATGAACTTCCGCTTCAGGCACAACCAACCAGGAAGGTTGAACATGCATAAAGTCACAGGCCAAGTGCTATGACCGCTACTAAACTCACCAAATGGATTGAATCCATCCGTACTTAAACCGAACCGAATGTTCCTTGCTTCCCCTGCAAAGTCTTTAAATTCTGTGTCAATTAATCTCCACTGTGACCCGTCAGCAGGGTGCCTAATCTTTGCATCTGCTTTGCGTTCTTTTTTGTGCCAACTCATCAACTTTGCATTGGCCGCACACCTGAATAAACGCTTCAGTCGTGGTATCACTGGAAAATATCACATTACCTTCGTAGGAATTTTCTTCTTCTTACCCCCCTCAACTTCATCACCCTCATTGCGTGGGATCTTATAACGCTTCGCTTCGCACACAGGACAAGCCTCCAATTTCTCATAATCGTCACCTTGGTAGAGGATACAATCATTAGGGCATGCATGTATCTTTTGTACCTCCAAACCCAGAGGACAAACAACCCTTTTAGCTTCGTACGCTAACGCTGGCAATTCGTTTCCCTCGGGAAGCATATCCTTTACGATCTGCATCAAATCATCGAAGCCCTTGTCTGAAAGTCCATGTCTAGCCTTCCATTGCAACATTTCCAGTGTGCTACCCAACTTCTTCTGCCCCTCTTTGCAACCTGGGTACAACGGTTTCTTGTGATCTTCCAACATATGCTCAAACTTCTTGGACTCCTTCACATTTTCGCAATCTTACTTTTCACCGCGTAACATCTCATCGAGTTCGTCGAGAGGCTCATCAGCCGGAGCAGCTCCTTGAGTGTCGCCCAAGTAATCCTCTCTCATTGGATCATCTGTAAAGGCACCTTCTTGAGTCCAATCTGGAATCTGATCATCTTCTTCTTCATCGTCTTCCATTATGACCCCCTTTCCCCATGCTTTGTCCAAACAAAATAATTCAGCATGAATCCCCATTTGTATAGGTGGTCGTGAAGACTCTTTATCGATGAGTAATCCTTCAGATTATTGCACTTTTTGCATGGACAAATAATGAAACCAGACGGGGGCTTGTTTGCTTCCGCCACAACTAAAAATTCACGCAACCCATTAATGTATTCCATGGAGATTCTCTTGTCTGAGTACATCCATTGCCGATTCATCTACAAAGTATCACAAAAAAAATCACCCAGTGTTCATATCCAACCTACAATACACAATACGACAAACTTAAATGACCGCCTTACAGAAATTTAAAGTGCGACATATATATATGAAAAACTAAATAAAATCAATGCTAATTAACCGATGTTTCATATTTCCAGAAGAGTAACTGTAGACAAATTTCTAATATTTCTAAACTAACTCTAGCATTTCAAGTATTTCTAAAAGTATTATTTCTAAAATATTATTTAATGGAATCTAAAAGTATTATTTCTAAAATATTATTTCAAGAATTAATTTAACTATCATTTCTAAAATATTATTTAATGCTAGTTTAATTTGAAAAAGTAAATCATATGTTCAAATAGATCAAACTAAAAAAATTCTACCATCACATACAACATCTCATCCAACTAACCTCTACAACATTCTAATTGAATATACACATTAATGCATGGAAATAAGAAAAAATCCCCATCTTTAGCTCATTTTAAATATCACAAAATACTCCTATTTCAACCATTAAAACTCGAAATAAGTTGCATATATCGAGGGGGGATGAAGTAACTAACCTCTACACCACTTCAACAGGTGAAATCGTCGAGGAATCGTCGTAAATCCGGCAAAACCTCCTCTAGGGCGCCATGGAGATGGGGCAGCTCGAGATGGGGAGAGTGAGTGAGTGGCTCGGGCTAGAGGAAGAAGAAGGCTGGGATATTTAAACGCGAGGCAATTAGTACCGGGCCGTGGCTGGAGCCGGTACTAATGTGAGCCGCTCCACATCCGTACCGGTCCGTGGCTGATGCCGGTACTGATGTGGCCCACATCAGTACCGGTCCGTGGCCGGAGCCGGTACTAATGTGGCAGCTCCACATTAGTGCCGGTCTCGGCCCCTGCCCGGCACTGATGCGCCACATCAGTACCGGCTCCAGCCACGGACCGGTACTGATGTGGCTCTCTGGGGGGTGCGTCGGGGTCCTCCCTTCACACCCGGTACAGATGTGGACATGTACCGGGGGGCAAAACACCCGGTACTGATGTCCGGGACGGAAGCCCCATTTTCTAGTAGTAAAGGTTGATTTGCGTTTTTTTTTCCATTTGGCGAATTGAGATTAAGAGTCGGCAGAAATTTTTGAAGACCCCTTTCAAAGTCTATTAAAGATGTTAAACGTAGACTAAATACAAAACTAATTACATAAAAAATCGCGAGATGAATCTATTAAAACTAATTAATCTATCATTAGAGCTTAAGAGACGAAGAGCGCTGGCCGGAAGACCACCTCGCGTCACACTGATTCGGCGCATGTTGATTTTGAGTACTTTTAGGAGGTCATTAAAAAGTGATGGCCGCTGCATTTTGTATCTTGTGCTTGCTGTACGTGTCCTGATTCGTGAAGCTTTGTTAGTACTCCGTATTCCTTCCTTGTAGCACGGTAAATGAGTGAAGTGCATTGAAAACTGTTGATTTGCGTATCTTTTGTCCATTTTCCGAATCTGAGCCTAGGAATTTCAATATTGTTGCGCTATGATCATTGATCATGATCAGTTTCGCTACTATGTTGTGATACAATATTGTGCCCCCACATATTTTTACAAGAGTTTTGCTATTTATTTCTCGTCTGAATTGTTGGCAAAATCTTCGAATGACAAAGTGCTCGGTAGAGGAAGATGCGCCAGCTTCATCTCGTGCCATGACCTGTTGGCCATACTTCTGTGTCGTATAGTTCAGTGCTTAGACTTTCGAGCGAATTTCTTCAATGTTATTAAAAATTATACCACTTCCCTTATTATCATTGAAATTCTTTGATTCTCTTCATTGCCACTACATTAGTTTCCATTTCCATCATTGGCTGTCCCTTCAATAACTATTAAACTATTTGCCACCAACAAGACGGACTCACAATTTGTACAGTCATTTTTCACTGTTTTCACTCTCTAAAATGTCCTCATCCAATGACAGGTGGGTCCCACAATAGCCAGCCTTATCTCCAGCTCCTCTTTGCCTTCCCCTGGGAAGCCTTACCACCCTGTTCGTCTGGCAGACGACTGGTGGCTGGTGCTGATTTGTTCTGAGAGAAAAGTACCGCTAGCTGGTAGCTGGTGACTGATTTGTTCTGAGATAAAAGTACCGCTGGCTGGTGGCTGATAAGCCAGACGAACAGAGCGTATATATCCACACGATAGATGCAGCCGTGCCGCCACCACCTTCTTTTGCGGCACGCCGCTGTACCGGCACCAGCGGCTCAGGGCAGCCTGCTCACGCGCATCGTGCAGGTGCTCATCCAGGGGCGCCGGGACGGAGCTATATAGCTCCTTGTGGGTGTGGTCGGACCCAAACTCAAAACAAAATTCAGTGATTTTTAATGATTTTCACCCTTTACGTACCCTCTCGGTCCAATGTAACGCACCCACAGCTAGCTAAATCAGAACACAAAACATCAAGCTTTTTAATGAAGTGTCACACCCCAACCCTCACAGCTCTACTCTAGCTCCGCTCCTGTGCTCGTCAAGTAGGACGTCGCCATGCCGGGCTGCGCGTCGACATGTGTCGGCACCTGGCTGCACGAGGCCCCTGACGGCGAGACCGGCATCGGCGGGAGCCCGAAGCTGGAGCACACAGACAGGTTCAGATTCCTCAACAAGACGGCCGCGCACAAGGAGGCATCGGCGGCTCCCGTCTGGACGACCGGGATCGTGCTGCAGACGATGTTCGCACAGTCGCAGATGAGCACCATTATTCGTGCTTCAGAACAACACGCTGGACCCGCACCGCACATGGGGCCAAAGTTCTGCAGCATCCCCTCGGTGTCGATCACCATCTTCAACACGCTCAGCATCATCGTCCTCGTGCCCGTCTACGACTGCCTCGTCGTGCTCGCCGCGCGCTCGGTCACCGGGCGCGCGCAAGCGCGGGTTCACGCAGTTGCAGCACATGGGCGTCGGCCTCGCCATCGTTTCCCTTTTCGCCATGCTCACTGACGAGGGCCTGGATTAGGGCCCCCTAAGCGACAAGATAATCACCTTAGAGATGGAGTCTTCTGACACCATTTACAACGTCAAGGCTAAGATCCAGGACAGGGAGGGATGCAGATCTTCGTCAAGACCCTCATCGACAAGACTTCCTCGTCTCTGAGTACTCTCCGCCTCGCACGAGTGCTTTCTGCCTCGCCTCCGACTACTTGTTCGCACGAGTAGTTTCCATCTCCGACTAGGGCGGGGCCCACACGTGGAGGTCGGAGCGCGGGATCAGGGGCCCCACACGAACGTGGCGCTGCCCCGACGCTCGAACTCCCCTGCAACGACACGCAAGGCTCCGGTTCTCCACGCCATGCAAACACCCCAACTGGCGGGACGCAAGGGCGGCTTGTTCTGACAGAAGCTGTAATGCCGCACTGTACGCCCGCGCGGCCTCCAACACGCTGTCCCGTCCAATCCCTGCTGCACGCCACCCCGTCAGAGCTGGTACTCAATTACCATCTATGAGAGGCGCCTACCTACACTTAGGCCATAACGTGGCGGGCCTAATCAACTCTCAAGGGAGCTGAGTCATCTAAGGAGGAACTCGGAGAAGGCGCCAAGTGTTCGGAATGTACAGTGCCGCCTGCACACGCGGCAGCCGCCAACGCCACTACAGCTCAGCGCCCTTCAATGCTCCCTGACGGACATCGACATGGGAAAAGACCTCCCAATACCGTAGCACTGTAGCATATATTTTTATTCCCTCTTTGCCCCTCACCCTTGCGTCTATATAAAGGGGAGGAGTGCAATCGTTTGAGGGGTTGTTCGATCAACTAGTTTGTAAACCCTACTACAGACATCCCCGGCATAAGAACACGACCACTCGAAACTGGATGTAGGGTATTACTCTCCGGATGCCCGAACCAGTATAAACCCCAGTGTCTCTTATGCTACCCATCCGGGTCCGACACACGATCCGATACAAATTTACTGCCAGCGGTAGAGAACCCTGACAGTTGGCGCGCCAGGTTGGGGCACATCGTGTGTCTTGTCGAACTTCACTAGCGATCCGGATGGAGGGCCGCAGAGTTTCGCTGACTCCCGGCACCACCATGTTGTTCGGCTCCCTCGGCTTCGTCTACACCGGGCCGGCGGAGTCCCTCGTCGGGAAGACCTTCACCCGACCCGCGCGTCCCACCGCCTTGACGGCGGCGGCGGGGCGCGCCGCTTTCGTTCGTGGCTTCACGGACGAGTCGATCATGGTCATGTTGGGGCCAAACCCAACACAGGAGTGTTTTAGGCTCGCGGCCTACTACCTCACCAACCTCGCCTTCCAAGCCAGCAGGTCCAAGCCGCTGACATGGGGCGAGTTCATGGAGCGGTACAGCGCCATGTACCCCCACGGGCAGCAGGGCCTCCCGGACGACCCGGTGACGGCCTACGTGGACACGCTGAGGGCTTCCTACATCCCCCCGGGCTCCGTGGTCGTGCGGCGGGGGCCACCGGCGCCTCTGCCGGACTTCACGCGTGAGTGCACACGCGCGAGTGCAACGTCCTCGAGGCCCGGGCCGCTAGCAGCTCGACGGATGGCGAAGGGAACCCTCGCCACCGCGCCGTGGACGCCCAGCGTCGGGCGCGCCTCGACGAGATCGCCGAGGCCAGGCGCCAGCTCGACGAAGAGCTGGCAAACCTCCACCAAGCACCCGGAGTGGAGGAGGAGCCACGCGACCCTCAGCGTGACCAGCGTCGTGAACAACGCCGCGAGCAAGTGGCCGAGCAGCCGGTACCGCAGGCTCGCACATGTGAGCGTGATGTGAACCGGCGTATCAACGATGACGCCGCCCTCGACGGCGGTGACGCGCCACTCTTCAGGTGTGTGTCGCAGAACCTCCTGGCCGCGGCCATGCTCTTGCGAGGCTGCCTCGAGCCGGACACCCCTGAGGAGAAAAGGGTCCGCCAGCAGCTCAAGACCCTCCTTGAGACGGCGGCCGCGCAGCAGGCAGAAAGCTCGGTGTCGTGCCAACGCTCGGCACGTGAGGCGCGAGCAACACCGTCCGTGCAGTGCCAGGACCCATCTCCGTCGGGGCATCAAAGCCGCGACAGGGAGGCAGGCGAAGCGACGGTCAAGATGCGCCTGGGACCCAACCACGACGCCCGCGACATGCTCCGAGCCCGTCGCCGAGCTGCTAGCGCCGACGACTACGAGTACGGCTACGGCAGCAACCACGACAACGGTCGCGACCACCAAGACGAGCACCGCTCTCGCCGGTGGTACAGTCTGAGGCGTGGCAGGCGCTACGACAGTGAGGAGGATCGTGGCCACAGCCTGTCGCCCGATCCGAAAGGACCTCGTGCCTTCAGCCAGAAGGTGCGCGACGCGCGTTTCCCCTCGCGGTTCCGAGCGCCAACGACAGTCCCCAAGTACAATGGGGAGACCAACCCTAGCGTCTGGTTGGAAGACTACAGGCTCGCGTGTCACGCGGGCGGAGCGACTGATGATCTCTTCATCATCAAGAACTTACCGCTCTACTTCGCCGACTCCGCGCGAACCTGGCTCGAGCACCTGCCACGCGGCAGGATCAACAGCTGGGCGGAGCTATGTCAGACCTTCATCGGCAACTTTCAAGGCACGTACGCTCGCCCCGGCAAGCAGTGGGAGCTGCGGAACTGCAAGCAGAAGCCGGGCGAGAGCCTGCGCGACTACATCCGATTACTTTCGACCGTACATACCACCCCGACCACGTGCCTCAAGTGGTCGGAGACTCCGATTACTTTCGACCGTACAGACCACCCCGACCACGTGCCTCAGCCAGGATGCTACCCTCTCGTGGTGGCTCCTCTGATCGGGACCAAGCGGGTCCACAAGGTGCTGATGGACGGGGGGAGCGGCCTCAACATCCTGTACATGACGACGCTCAACAGCATGGGTATTCCGCGGTCCCGACTGCGCCCATCGCCTACACCCTTCCATGGGGTCATCCCCGGGAAGGATGCACTCCCGATAGGGCAGATCGATCTGCCCGTCACGTTCGGGACTTCGTGGAACTTCTGCACAGAAACCCTCACCTTCAAAGTGGTGGGGTTCTCGGGGACATACCACGCCATCCTCGGGTGGCCGGCCTACGTGAAGTTTATGGCCGTGCCCAACTACACGTATCTCAAGTTGAAGATTACCGGTCCGAAGGGGGTCATCACAGAGGGGACTACATTCCAGTACGCATACGAATGCGACGCGGAGTGTTTTGAGTTCGCTGAGATGCTCATCCGGTCCGAGAGGCTCCACGCTGAGCCACCCTCCGAGGACCAAGACATCCCCGAGTCGTCCAAGCGTGCGGCCTGCTCTTTCGAGCCCGCCAAGGACGTCAAGGATGCGGCTGTCTCCGATGATGGCCGCACGCTCCGTATCGGGACGGCGCTCGATCCTAAATAGGAAAGCGCACTCGTCGACTTCCTCAAAGCGAACCTCGACGTGTTCGCATGGAAACCCTCCGACATGAAGGGAATCCCGAGAGAGGTTGCCGAGCACAAATTGAACATCAAACCGGGATCGAAACCGGTGAAGCAGCGCCTCCGCTGCTTCAACGACGACAAGTGCAAGGCCATCGGCGAGGAGATCATGAAGCTTCTTAGTGCAGGGTTCATCCAAGAAGTATTCCACCCCGAGTGGCTTGCTAACCCTGTACTTGTAAAGCAGAAGAATAAGAAATGGAGGCTGTGTGTTGACTACACGAGCCTTAACAAGGCATGTCCCAAGGACCCGTTCCCTTTGCCTCACATAGATTAGGTAGTCGATTCAACGGCAGGGTGTGAAACCCTCTGTTTTCTCGATGCGTACTCCGGGTACCACCAGATTGCGATGTGCATAGCGAATCAACTCACAACGTCCTTCATCACTCCATTTGGCGCTTACTGCTATAACTCGATGCCTTTTGGGCTCAAGAACGTGGGTGCCACATTCCAAAGATGCATGCGACGCGTCTTTGGAGATCTTTTAGGGCGGATAATCGAGGCCTACGTCGATGACATCGTGGTCAAGTCAAAGACAACGGGCGATCTAATCCCCGATCTCACGGAAGTGTTTGCGAAGCTAAGAGAACATGGGTGAAGCTTAATCTTGAGAAATGCGTTTTCGGGGTTCCGAGGGGCATGCGCCTCGGCTTTATTGTGTCGGAACGCAACATTGAGGCTAATCCCGAGAAGATCTCAGCCATCATTGACATGGGACCAATCCAGAATCTGAAAGGCGTACAATGCGTCACGGGCTGCCTCGCAGCTCTTAGCCGTTTCATCGCTCGACTCGGAGAGCGCAGCTTGCCATTGTACCGCCTCATGAAGAAGTCTGACCACTTTACACGGACGCCCGAGGCCCAGGAAGCACTCGATTCACTCAAGAACCTCCTGAAGAGTCCTCCAGTGCTCACAGCACCGATGCCAGAAGAACTGATGCTCCTGTACATGGCTGCGGTAACCCAAGTGGTGAGCGTTACGCTGGTGGTCGAACGAGAAGAGCCTGGAAGGTCGCTCAAGGTGTAGCGGCCGGTCTACTTCGTAAGCGAGGTACTCTCCGACTCGAAAACCCGCTACTCGCAAATTCAAAAACTAGTGTATGCTGTCTTGATCACCAAGCGCAAGCTTCGACACTACTTCGACGTGCATCCCATCACGGTGGTGTCCAAGTATCCGCTCGGGGAGGTGATCCAGAACCCCGAGGCTGAAGGAAGAATAGCCAAGTGGGCTCTCGAGTTGATGGGACAGAATGTAACATATGCACCACGCAGTGCCATCAAACCACAAGTGTTGGCAGACTTTGTCACTGAATGGACAGAAATTCAAACCCCGCCAGCACCGATCGAGCACGAGACATGGACAATGTACTTTGATGGCTCCATCATGAAGGAAGGAGCGGGGGCAGGCCTTGTCTTCATCTCGCCTCTAGGCGTGCGTATGGAGTACTTGGTTCGACTGCACTTCCCCGCCTCCAACAATGTCGCTGAGTATGAAGCTCTCATCAACGACCTTCGAATTGCGATCGAGCTCGGGATCCGCCGTCTCGAGATCCGTGGAGACTCAAAGCTTGTCGTAGATCAGGTCATGAAAGAGAAAATTTGCATTGATCCAAAATGGCGGCGTATTGTCGGACCGTGCGTCAACTGGAAGACAAGTTCCATGGGCTCGAGCTCCATCACGTGCTACGCGACTACAATAAAGCTACTGATATCCTTGCCAAGACAGCATCGAGCCGCAAGCCTGTACCACACGGTGTGTTCGCTAGCGACCAGCACGCACCGTCCGTCCGGGTCGATGAAGAACAACCACAAGAGACAGAGGTGCCGGAAGTCATGGAGATCGATCAACAACCAGAGCCGAACTTGGAAGATCCAGACTGGCGGTTCCCGATCCTCGAGTGGCTGGTCGAGGGAAAGCTGCCTTCTGACCACACGGAGGCACGCCGCATCTCGCGGCAAGCCAAGGCGTTCATCCTCATCGATGGCGAGCTCTACAAGCGAGGAGCGGCAGGCATACTCATGCACTGCATCTTGAGGAACCAAGGCCGAGAGCTGCTCCAAGAAATCCACGCCGGAACGTGCGGACATCATGCCAGCCCAAGGACCCTTGTCGGGAAGGCGTTCCGTCAAGGTTTTTACTGGCCAACCGCAGTGACCGACTCTAAAGACATCGTGTGATGCTGCGAAGGGTGTCAATTCTACGCTCGACAAACAAACCTCCCGACGCAAGCGCTCCAGACCATCCCCATCACTTGGCCTTTTGCTGTGTGGGGGCTGGACATGGTCAGGCTACTCAAGCAAGCGCCCGGGGGCTTCACGCACCTGCTCGTGGCTGTCGACAAGTTCTCCAAATGGATCGAAGCCCGACCCATAGTGAAAGTCCGATCCGAGGAAGCCGTGGCATTCTTCACCGACATCATTTATCGCTTCGGGATCCCAAACTCTATCATCACCGACAACGGCACACAGTTCACGGGAAATAAGTTCCTCAGATTTTGCAACGACAACAACATCCGTGTGGACTGGGCTGCTGTTGCACACCCGAGGACCAACGGGCATGTCGAGAGGGCTAATGGCATGATCCTGCAAGGATTGAAGCCTCGGATCTTCAAACGACTCGAGAAGTTTCGGGCAAGATGGGTCGCTGATTTGCCATCCGTCCTCTGGAGCCTGCGCACCACGCCTAGCCGAGCCACCGGCTTCACGCTGTTCTTCATGGTGCACGGGTCAGAAGCTGTCCTCCCGACGGACAACGACTACGGCAGCCCGAGAGTTCGAGCATGCACCGGGGAGGGGAACCTGGTCACACTCGAAGATGCTATCGACCAGCTTGATGAAGCACGCGACGTGGCACTCCTACATTCAGCTCGATACCAGCAAGCTCTACGACGCTATCATGAGCGCAACATGCACAACCATGAGTTCAAGGTCGGCGACCTGGTACTCCGACGGGTTCAGAGCAACAAGGATCGGCATAAGCTTGCGCCCCTGTGGGAGGGGCCATACATTGTTGAGCAAGTACTCTGACCGGGGGCATTCAAGCTTCGGTATGAGGACGGCACAATCATCTCCAACGCATGGAACATAGAACACCTACGCTGTTTTTACCCTTGAGTAATGTTCCTCGTTTTATTTTATGATCAATGAATAATGCCATGTGCTTTTGTTCACAATTTCATAAGTTCGCAAGCTTTTTTGCGTTGGCATCTTCTTTACATGCATCAACACTTTCTAAGGCTGAGCGGCAACCGTCCCTACTCCCATACAGAAACGCTTACCACTCGGCGGCTACCCGGGGCACGATGCCCTCCTTTCGTTTTCCCATTTTTAAAACAAAGTTCTCCTACGAACTTGTCGTAACCAATCGCACACACGAACAGTTTTTTTTGCAGAACGCCCTATCTTGCGAAAGAAGAAGACATTGATCTGTGCGTGTCTCGGCGCTGCCGCTCGTTCAAAGCTCCTAGCACCTACGCCCCCGCGGCTACGGTGCGAAGACTTGCGAGCGCAGCCCAGGTCCACAGGTCGCCGTCCGACCTCTTTCAAAAAGTGCTCGGGTAAACTGCTTGGGCTCCGGCCAAAACGATTTTGATGAAAAATGCGCAAGTTACTTTTGAACGTCCCTAAGTACTCGGGGGTTGCGAACGCGTGGCGTCACTTTACGGCTCAGGTTGGTCGAGCTCTCCGACTCCTATGCCCACGCGGCTCTAGAGTAAAGTTCGATTGGCCTGAGTTTCTAAGTACTTCTACTTCGTTCCGCAGTCGTCCCCAAGTGCTCGGGGAATGTGTCAGATGTGACAGGTTTGAACAAAATGAAAACTGTTCGAGGCAGCGCACATACAAGTTTGTCTTGTTATCTACCATACAAACTGATACATCTAACTAGAAGGCCCGGAGCCGTCTTCGACTTCTGGTGTGTCTCTTGGGATCAGGTCCAGGTCCTTCATCGCTGCGTCGGCCATGGCGCGGGTAGAGGTGGCGCAGTCCTCTTCAAGCTTGTCGTACTCCTCGTCTGAGTAGCCGGGGGCCCAGCCGCCGCTCAACGCCTTGCGGTCCAACCCTTTGTAGTGCAAGTCGAACATCGCAAGAACCCGGTGCACCACCTTCCGAGACGTCGCCAGCTCTCGCTCCTTGACTATGCTCGGGAGAAGCCCCACTCGATCCGCAAGGGCATGGGGAAGCATCTGGATGGAAAGGATGCCAAGGCTCGACAAGATCTGCTCAACAAATCGGCCGAATTTGGTGCGGTCCACGAGGTCCTTCTGGCGTATCGCCTCCGCCTCGCGCTGAGCGTTCCTGGACTCCTCGAGCTCGGTCTTGACTTCTGAAGGGGGAAAACGAACCGGGGGTTAGCTGTAAGAAGCACAAGCAAAAGAAGGGAGGAACAAGGCTAAAGGGTCGTACTCGAGAGCTGGTCCGACAAGTTCTTGGCCGTCCCAGTCATATCATGGATCTTGAGCTCAGCGGTGGTGACCTTCTCCGCTTCTTCTACGAGCCTCTTGGCCAATGCGGCGCGAGCCATGCGAAGCCCTGCCAACTTGAGAAGAAAAGTCAACATCACCAACTAGCAACACAAAGAAAAACGCACTACGGAAACTGAAGTTGTTCAGTTGCTCACCATCGAGGTCTTGCGCCAGCTTGGCATTGCCGTCGCAGAGCCGGGTCCCCTCGTCGTTAGCTTCCTGCAGCTTGGCGGCGAGGTCGCCCACCTGTTTGTTGGCCGTCTTGAGGTCGACCCAGGCTTGGGCCAGATCCTGCTCCAGCTCGGTCACCTTCTTCTCGAGTGCTGCCTTCTCTTAAGCGAAGGCCTGGGAAGCGGCTTTAGCGGTAGCAGTCCGAGCGGCCTCGGCGGAAGTCACGGCGGTAGTACGCAGCTCCGTGGCTGTGGCCTCCGCCTGGGCAAGCTTCGCCTCAAGGGCCGTCCTCTCCGACACGGCGGCGTCAGCAGCTGTCTGCGTAGCCACTGCACGGTCCTCCGCGGACTTTGCCGCGGCTTCGAGCGTAGTTCTCATCGACGCTTCATTCGCCACCGCCCCTGCAGAAACCAGTTGGGTGGCTACCAACTGCATCTCCAACTGGCACTTCTCGGCCTAGAGCTCCTCGATGGTGCGCGCCTTCTTTGCGCTGCAGCTTGCGAGCACCTGTTCCGGGCAGAGTGTTATATACGGCGACATCTGCAAAGACAAAGAAACAAGACCAAGATCGGGCTCAGCAAACTCACCGTTGTGGCAGGGAGGACGAGTTCGTTGACTGCTCGTTCCGCCCACTTCAGGGCCCATTCCAGACGGTGACGGGCCGTGGCCTCTTCGTCCTCGTCGTCGTGCGGCTCGGCCTCATGGGTCTCGGTCGACGAGGAGCGCACGGGGTCGAGGGTGTGCTCTTCCCTCTCCGGTGGTGTCGTCAGTAACTCCTCGGCAGAGAAGGGGCGAGCTCCCGAGCTCTCCCCGACTTCCCGGATCGTATCCGGGGAGACACTGCCCGCCAAGCAGCAGGCACCTGCGGGCCTGGGCGGGGTGAGTCTGCGGTCGGCACCACTTCCGCGTCGCTCGCAGCAGGCACCGCCACGCTTGACGGGTGACTTTCACATGTTTCCGGTGTTTGTTCATAAGTTAGAGGCGCGTGTTCTTCACGAACACGACCCTTTGATCCAGTTGAACAGACATAGGAAAACACGAATACGTTTGTGTACCTGACCTAGTTTGATCTAGTTAGATGACATGACTGCGTTGTATGAAGTCTGTTCTTAAGCTACGGTACTCGGTGTAATTGGCTAGTTTATCTGGTGGCTTGACCTGGGTCACAATAGCCCGGGCCGGTCAAGTCTGGCTAACAACGTAAGCATGGTGCTTGGGTTGCGTAGCTACCTTACTTACGAGTTTATCCCACGGTTTGTCTTGGGGTAGGCCGCGGTAGTGACAGCCGTTGGTCCCTCTGAAATCCCCCACGTTCGGATAAGCTGTAGGAGTCTAAAGTCTAACAACCGAAGTTGTGCAGAAGCAACGCGGGAGGTTAGATCCCCGTGCTACCTGGGTGCCTAAGTCAATGTTCTTCAACGCTAATGTATCTAACTCGTTCTTACTAACTTTATGTGTATAGTACATAAGAACCTAGAACTAACTCGTATGTTGCCTCCTATGCCTAGGACCCCTTAGAGAGAGAGTGAGTGTGTGTGTGATCACACTACCCCATTATCATATCTTACCCCTGCACTTGAGTGTCTGATTTATTTCCATCTATGATCTATACTCATTGCAGTAGTGTTGAGCTTGTTAATCCACCAAAACCTTCCTTGGATTCGATACCCTTTGGAATACTCCTTTGGGGAAATGCTACAATGGTACTTCCGTGCACGTGCGAACTCCTGTAAAGTTAAGAATTACCAACCAGCATTTCTGGTGATGTTACCAGGATGGGTTCCAAACCCGTTCGTTAGTAGTTGCATTAAGAAATGTCAACAAGCATTTCTGGCGCCGTTGCCGGGGAAGGCTTAAGGATGACATATCAACACTTTGCATATGTTTATAATCATGACAGGAATAAAATAGTTCTCAATACAGGCTAACTTGGATTGTCTTCTTTGTCTATTGATGATGAAGACAGGTAGTGCATGATTGGTTTCGACTTACCACTGAATTTTACTGAAGATCCTGAGTCACTCGTAAGGAAGGCACGAACTCATTTCGGCTCTCCTCTGCATGAGCATTCAGAAGTCGATCCAGCTTCCTTTGTGCCATCCGCATCAACTTCCATGGCCAACGTTGTTGTCGAGAAGACTCTCCGCGAGTACTCCGCTCCCTCTGCTGACCAGGTGCCGACAGGCCCTGAGATAAACACCGGGAATGGAAACTTCGAGATCAAGACTGGCCTAATCACGATGGTACAGGCTAGCCCATTCTGTGGCAAGCCTAATGAAGACGCGAGCGCCCACCTGCAGCAGTTCCTGGAACTGTGCAGCACCTTCACTATACGTGGAGTGGAGGAAGATGCTATTCGTCTGTGACTGTTTCCCTTCTCACTCCTAGGAAAGGCGAAGCAGTGGTTCTACGCGAACCGTGCAGAAATTAACACTTGGGCAAAGTGCTCTGCAGCATTCCTCGCGAAGTTCTTTCCGTTGGGCAAAACCAATGTCCTTCGAGGGCGAATTTCAAGTTTCCAGCAAGCAACAAGTGAGACTGTCCCAGAAGCTTGGGAGAGGCTCCAGGAGTACATCCTGGCTTGTCCTTATCATGGGATGGACAACTGGCTTGTTCTTCAAAGTTTCTATAATGGGCTGACTCCGACAGCCCGAGGCCATATTGATGCTGCAGCTGGAGGAGCCTTCTTCTCTCTTACTATTGCTATAGCTACTACACTGATTGAGAAGATGGTTACCAACCAAGGGTGGAGTGATGATTGACTCCAACCACGTCAAAGGGGTACACATACCGTCAAGGAAGCGGATATGCTGCACGCTAAGATGGACCTAATGATGAAGAGAATGGATGATCTAACCAATGAGAAGGCCGCCATGGCTACCACTACTCAAGCTATGGATGCTTGCATGACTTGCGAAGTCTGTGGTAATACTAGGCATTCAGGGAATTACTGCCCTGCTACTCAGGAGGATGTGATGTACATGAATGGCAAAACCAACGGTTGTCGTCCACAAGGAGGTCAAATGTGGAATCAATCGCGCCCTTATTATCAAGGAGGTAATCAAGGTAATTCTTTCAACCCAAACCAACCATCCTTGAAAGATCTAGTCTTTGGGCAAGCTAAGATTAATGAAGGCTTTAATAAGAAAATAGCTGCCTATGATAAGGCTTTTGAGAGCCTTAATGTTAAAATTGATAGCCTTTCATCTGCTCTTAAGAACCAATTGAGTTTTAATAAGATGATAGAAACCCAGTTGGCTCAATTAGCTGCTTTGGTTCCCTCTGCTGAAGACGGGAAGATTCCGGGGCAACCCGTATCTTCCTGTGAAAATGTTTGTGTAGTGTCCACCAGATGGGGTAAGCCATCTGGGCGGGCACGAGCCACTGACTATGCAGGAAAGCCTATACAGCAATTACTTGACTCATGGGAATCTTCAACAATCACACACAAGAAAGATCCTGGTTATCCGGCTATCACCTGCAAGATATATTACCAGAAGATTAAGCATGCTCTCTGTGACCTTGGCGCAAGTGTTAATCTTATGTCCAAGGCTATGTTCGAACAATTGGGATATCCAGCTCTAACTCCAACTGTGACAACCGTCCAACTTGCTGATGCATCGATCCGATATCCAGAGGGGATAGTAGAGAACTTATTGGTATTCGTCCAAGGTTCATGCATCTTCGCGGACTTCGTGGTCCTTGATATGCAAGATGATGAGGGAATGCCCCTCATCCTTGGGAGACCGTTCCAAAGTAACGCCAACGCAAGGATCAATGTCAGAGCCGGAACGATCCGATTCCGTATTGGGAAGAAGAACTTGATGTTCCGATTGTAGGCAGCAGAAGAGAAATGTTATACACTGCAGGGCAAGAATGAGCAGTCAGGGGCATGGGCGGAGCCACAGCCCCAGCGACTTGCCACCACTCCAACAAAGCCTAACAAAACAAGAAAGGTGTGGCGGGAAGTACAGAAGTCATCTCCATCTATTTCTCGGGAATGGGGTGACGAGTGGAATTGATCGCCGAGAAAAGTCTCACTCTCAAACTTAAAATGATGAGTCCTTTTTACCAAAAGGTAAAAATTGGTAGTTATCTCATATTTCCCTTTCCAAAATTTTATTTGATTTTTCCAAATGCATATTTGAATTTTCCAACCTTGCATCTGCATGCTACATTTTTCTAGCAAAATTTTCCCTTTTCAAATAAAAATTCTGAAAAAAACAAATTTTTGAGTTGGAAAATCCTAGAAAAATTATTCGAGCAACATTTTGGGCGAATTTGGACTTAGATATCTGGGCAGGACATCAGATAGCCATTAAAGAGCCATTGCAAAAAGCTGGAGACAGGCGGGCCTGACAGGGGTTCGGCCGAACCCAAGGGTCGGTCGACCCAGGCCAACGGTCATGTGGGCCCGGCCTCCTCCAACGGCTCCTAGCCGTTGCTCTTGTCCCTTCCCCCGGTGCCTGGCTCAGTTGCCTATAAATAGAAGGGAGATTGAGGGGTTTCTTCACCCATTCACTCATTTCCATCACCCTTTCTCCCTCTTTGCTGTTGCTCTTTGGTTTTCTTGGATTTCTTGCTCAAGGTTGAAGTGTCAAGCACTCTCTCCAATTTGTCGCTGAGTATTGAATATTGGTGGAGCAAGCTCGGTAAGGATTTCATTTCGATTTCACTAACCCATCACCGAGTTGCTCGTGTTGTCCCATTGTTGAGCAAGATGAGTTGGATCGCCGGTGCATACCGGAAGGTGACACGCTCACGCCGTTCGAGAGATAGAGAGGGCTCGTCTCACCACTCCAGAGCTACACCGAACCCAATGTCAACCGACCGTGAAGAAGAGGAAGAAGAGGAGCTACCCACGCCACAAGCCAAAGGAGGGTACGATGTCGATGCCGCCTTCATCGACTTGAGGGACGATCGGGAGAGACAAGCCTACACTCTCATCAAGAATCGAGTCTTCGCCAACACCAAGGAGTTCGACTCGGCCCTTCTCGAGAAAACAGGTATGGACTCCGAGTTCGATTCCAATTGGCATGCTCTTGGTTGGGAGAACTTTGTTCCGGTGTGGGAGATTGATTCTAGGCCCCTCACCATCCAGTTTCTCTGTACTCTCCGGGAGCATGAGACTGTCAGATGGTGAGATCTGGACAGCCCACGGGGGTGTTAATCCCTATGGTTTAGTTGTTCGGCGAGGTGGAATCTAAGGCTAAGAACTCGATGATTGCGCACGAGCACACGGAACACAGAGAACACGTCGAGTTTATACTGGTTCGGGCCTCCGGAGAGTAAAACCCTACGTCCAGTTGTTGGTGTAGGTTACTTGAGGATTGCGTATTGATACAAGGGGTCGCCCTGCCCGCCTTATATTGGCCAGCGGACAAGGTCGGTTCCCAGACTCCAGGTCAGACACGACCAGGAGACCTAAATCTAGCTAACTACGACACTTGCCATATCCGTCGATCTGCTTTGGTCGAAATCCACCGATGTCTTGTCTTGCTTGCCAAGTCTTGAGGTCGTTCTGGATAAGGTCGTCTGGGGAATCTTCTGGAAGGTCTTCAGGAGGTCGTGTGGGTCACCAACTAGGTCGGTTGGGCCCACTAACAGGTCGGCGAGTCTTCTGGTAGGCCAGACCCACTTGTCGGGGACGGCCATGAGCCTGGTCGGTGGGGACCCAGGGGTACCCATATCTCACAAGCCCCCGAGCGAGGTGTATGCGCAGCGACCTTCGAAAGGTCATGACGAAGTCGTGGAGCTATCGACAGGTCGAGTAGCATGCACGTCGGTCAAAAAAGAACAAATCAGCTTAGCAGCCAACCTGTCTGAAGTCTTTGCCGAACGAAGGGAGGTCGAGTGACGACCTATAGGAAGTAGGCTTCCGATAGATCAAAACGACGATGAAAAAATTTCAGAGGGCATCAAGGATGCACTCATAGAGTAGTATCCGAGCATCATGGTGGGCAGGATGGCCGGTATGATGATCCAAAAAAGAAATAGAAGAGAAAGAAGGTAGGTCGAGTAACGACGTGATGAGAAACAGGTTTCCCAACAGGTCAGTACGACGAGTGAAAACTAAGAGGGCGTCGAAGACACACTCGTAGAGTAGTCCCCGAGCATTGAAGCAGACAGCATGGCTGGTTTGATGCTCATAAGAGAGAAGAAAACTGAGTTATGGTTTTGATTGAACGAAGTGTAGAGACACCCAGATCTCCTAGCATAGCTGCAAGGAGTCTGGCAGGGCCGACCTCAAGGAGGCCTTGTAGGCGTGCCGACCTCGAAGAGGTCTCAAATCAACTATGCCCAGTATCCGAGGATACCCAGCAGGATCTTGAAAGGCACATCGCATGAAGAGGTCTTCTGTAGTGGTCGAAATTGTCAACGATGTGGTCGCATGAAGGTATTGATCTTGAATGAATGGAGTGTAGAGACACCCAGATATCCTGCATAGCTGCAAAGAGTCTGGCAGAGCCACCCAAGGCATGCCAACCTCAAGAAGGTATCAAATCAAAAGCGCCCAACTACCCGGAGATACTTGGCAGGGCCATTAGGCGCGCACCCCACAGGGAGGCCTTCATTCTCGACGTAAAATCCTGGGTGTCCAGAGCAGGCTGGCAGGGCTACAAGAGCACACCGACCTCGGAAGGTCATGCATCCGGGGCGCCCAACTAGGTTGGCAGAGCCGTAAACATACCGAGGTGTTGCAAGACCTAGGTATTAAGGCACGCCAACCTCAGGAAGGCCATTTTGGTGCCCAAACGACCAACATAGCTGCTAGCCATCCAGCAGAGCCATGGTACTAAGGTATTGACGACCTCAGCAATAGGCACACCGACCACGGGGGCCTGACGAAAAATCGTAAATGTGACGAATCTGATCTCCAGGCGCCCAGACAGATCTGGCAGAGCAGCGAGGCATGCCTACCCCGGAAGGTCTTCAATCGAACCTACGACCATTCTGCTCAGGAAACAGAAATATAGACTGACTGGAATAAGTCCGTTTACATACAGAGCCATAGCGGGTGCATCAGGACGCAGAGCCTAGCGGGTGCAATAAAAACATCGAGTCGTAGAATGAGTACATATAATCGTCGTCGTCATTCGTAGTTATAACGAGGCGCTGAGCCCTCTGACACATGGTCAGGCTTTGTCTTGTTCCGTAGACTACAGGGTCACGGGTCAACAGTGGTCGGAGATACTCTTGCCACCCAGAAAACGACAAACTGCCCACGAATCAAGGAGCGCACTGTAGCCATGTGATTCTGCGGCGGGCTCAGGCATCATTGATGCACTAGCGACAAAGACGTCGTGAGACAGGTATAAAGTCGTCGCCTTTAATCACTCACATGCCCACAGGGCTACTGGACTCATGTGGTTTTAGTGTCATTACTTCGCCAGCTACCCAGGGTCCTCGCTTTTGGCTATAAATAGCACCGTGAAGCTTGAGGGAGGCAAGCACCGAACACTGCTGAGCTATGAAGCTGCAAAGTAGTTTTGAGGCCATGCCATGGGCATGTGTCCGTCCACCAGATTGTAGGATGTCATGTTTGTAGAAGCTTGGAGCTAGAAGAACTCTTGCGAAATGTAGGCAGCACCCCCACTCTTTGTACCGTGCCTCTACGTGGTACCAGGTAGAGTTTGGAGGTGATGCTGTAGAGGCCCGAGGTGAAGCTGTAAGTCCTCAACGACCACGTGGTAATCGTCGAGGGCCTGCAGTCCACGCCGAAGAGCAAGCTCGTATCTGCATTCCATAGTCAGGCGCAAAGTGTGCCCAACTACGTGCAGTGTCGTGCAGTTGTTCACCGCAAGGCCACCATCGAGATCCTGAGGCTAGAAGAATTCTTGCGATGTACTCTACTGTATCGGAGTATGCCTCAAGGATTGCTCTAGGTAGATCAGTTCTTCGAGTACGTTTATATTTTTGTGCCGGGTTCTAGATCCAATAAGGTCGCAGGTGACCTGTGTACCTTCGGAGGACCCGTGTAATGTTCGCTCTCTTCTGTCATGCACTGGTCGATTTGACGAATTGATTCATCAAAGACCTAAATGTCATGATTTTGGGGGCTTATCGACTTCGTAGAGTAAAAAATGTGAAATCAGGACGACCTGATAATTTGACGTTCCTCACGACCTAAACCCGGGGTGCAGGTCGCTGTACTATCCGTTGACACAAAATCCGGCGCGATCAAATCACGAAATTATCGGCACGGAGCCGTTAGGGCAAGCTCAGTACTATGGAAGGAGCCGCAACGGGCGGACCCGGTGGGACCCGTATAAATAGAGCAGCGGGGACCATTGTTGACCACTCGCTTCATCTTCTTCCTCCCGTCGCCGTCACCGCCAGAGCCACCACGCCTTAGCCGCCACGGTTCCGCATCCAACCGCCGCCCGAACTTCCCTAATCCGCCACCATCTCTAGCCAGCCGTGCACCAGCCCCGCTATCCGCGCCCTGCGCCGCCGCGCATGCGCATCAAAACCCTAGTGACATTTAGATCCAGATCCATTCGAGCTCGAGAAATGGTGGCGTCGGCCCGTGCGATTCCCGACCCGCAGACGGTGGGGGAGCCTTCAACGATGACGGAGACGAAGATTCAAGCACTGGTGGACCGCGGGCTGTTGAGGCCTAAGGCGGAAGTGGAGTGGAAGGCGCCGATGGGCGAGGCTTTCCCGACGGAAGACGTCAGGGAGCAGGTCGTCTTTGGTTCCTTCTTCGAGCGCGGGTTCAACATCCCCGCCGGTGATTTCTTCCGAGGGCTTCTCTTCTACTACAAGTTGGAGCTGGTACACCTCGTCCCCAACTCCATCACTGTGGTGTCGACGTTTATCCATTTCTGTGAGGCGTATCTGGAAATATCGCCTCACTTCCTTCTGTGGAGGCATCTTTTCTGCGTGAAGACCACCGGCAAGCTTGCCGGTGTTGTAGGGGCTGTGATGTTCTGCTTGAGGTCGGGCCTCAAGTCAGAGTGGATTGACACGGACCTGCCGGACAACACCGCTGGATGGAGGTCGGATTGGTTCTACATTGCTGATCAAAAGCCGGCGCTCCCGAAGCGAACTGGGCACAAGCCCGTGAAGATTCCAGAGTGGGACCTGGGGCTGTCTTCGCGTGAGGTGGACGACGTCAAGGAAGTGCTTGCACTAGTCACCGACCTCAAGGAGAGGGGCGTAACAGGAGGCTCAGTCGCTAGGTCGTTTTGCCGGCGCCTGATCCAACCGATCAGGGATCGGGTGCACCCAGCGTACGAGTACTGGGGGCAATCAGACCCCACCCGTGAGGTCAACCGTAAAGTCCCCAAGGAGGAGATGGCGGCTAGGGTGTCACAGATCTATGCCGGGAAGGCACGGATCAAGAAGTGCCCAAAGGCGTACTCGTTGAGCCGGCCAGCTGACCCGGTAAGTCCTGGAACTACTAGGTTGTTTACTATGTTCTTTTGCTTTTACGTCGTTCTTACTTCTTTGTTCTTCACTCATCGCAGGAACGAGAAAGGCAGTTTTGGTGCCCGGCCCCTCTTCCAGAAGGCGAAGAACCTCGCCGGAAGCTGAGGTCGGACAAGTATCAACCTCCAGCAGCTAGGCTACTGGAGAATTATGAGTCTGACTCATCGGTGGAGGCTGATGAAGACACTGACCCGGAGGTCGGTGATGATGCCGTGAATCAGCAAGAGGCGAGTAGCGCCGTAAAGCCCAAGCGCAGGACCAGGGCTGCGGCGGCGAAGCAGTCAATCTCAATAACTGCTCCGAAGGTCGAAGCAGCGAAGACCGCCAAACTCGAGGTAGAGAAGAAGAAGAAGAAGAGGAAGAGGAAGATGAGCCCTCCACCGGCAGTCGAGACGCCGGTGATTCCTACACCATCGACTAGGGAGGTCGAGTCCAATGAAGATGAGGTCACCGATGACCCGCCGGTTGTTGAAGACCGGACGGTGAGGAGGTCGTTGAGTCCCGCGACCAAGAGGCAGCGGGAAGTGACGCAGAAGATGACGGAGGACGACCTCCGTCAAGGGATGGAGGCGCAGCGGGCTACTGCAGGAGCGCGGGCGAGGATGCCTGTGCTAGTGAAAGTGTGGCCTTTCAGGCCTAAGTTACGCGCCCCAGCTACTGTGAGGTAGGGTCGTTTTTCTGAAACTTGCTTATGTCTTGGTCTATGTTGGTTGTTTGCTTTCTTTGCATTTTGTTGACGAAGACGGCGGCAGGCCAGTTGTCCAGCCTCAGCGTGCCCTCGGCGATCAAGGGTCTCCTTCCCGAACCAGGTCGGATGACCATGAGGTCGAAGCTTGGACCCTAGTTGACGACGCCAGGACAGCAACTCCGCCGCCTGTTGCTGATGCTGGGGCACAGGGCTCCGTGGGCGACGTCGGGGCATCGACCTCCCCCCCCCCATCATCGACGTGGACCTCATCAATGCGGTGCCCAGCACGTCGGATCAGGACCTTACTGGGAACCCGATTCAACTCGAGCAGCCCCAAAGAATCCAGAAACATCCGGCGCGCAGGTACCGAGTTCGCCATCGACAGGGCCGACGTTGAGACGTAGAGAGATTGACTGGAATGGTACTCCTTGGCAAGAGGATATCTTTGACGATAATGAGGATATGCGGGCGGTCCGGAACACGATCTTGACGCTTAACGAAGCGTTGACGGTAAGTCTTTCCCTTGGGCTTATTTGCGAAGATGTAATTTGAAACTTATAATTGATGACCTGGTTCCTTGGAGCAGTCGCTGGCTGATCGTGCGAAGGGCAGGGCCGACCTGCTGAGGAATGCTGCGGCGACGCAGCTGCGGGTGGTCGAGCTTGAGCAGGAGCTCAAGCAGGTCCGTGTGGCGGCAGCGACGGACAAAAAGAAGCTCGAAGATGAGCTGGCTGAGGAGAGGCGCAAGACCCAGGAGGCCAATACGCAATTTAACGCCGCAAGCGCTGGTAAGGCTTGTTGCTTATTAGTTTTTTTTCACCGTTGTTGTAATGTGCTACTGGGAGTATGATCTTTTGGAGTACATCGGTGTGTTGTGGATTTCCACAGGCGTGAGGATGACCTCAAGAACGACCTGAAGAACACCAAAGAAAGGGTTCGAAGCTTGGAGGTAACCCTGCAAGAGGCCGATGCTGGCACCAACGAGCTCAAGCGGGTGATGAAGGAGAAAATAGACAGTGAGTTGGTCGTAACTCAAAAGCTGACTTATGAGAAACTGGCTCGGCAGGATCTCGAGGTCAACCTCGAGGTAGCGTTGAAGTCATTGCAAAATGACCAAGTGATCATTGCAGGGCAAGAGGTGGAGCCGAACGACCTGAAGAACGCTGCCCACTATGCTATGGACATGATAGCGTCGCAGGTCGAGGGGGAGGAACCCAAGTCTGCTCTTGACCGTCTCATAGGAATACCCGAGAAGCTTCTCGACCTGCTGAGGGCGACAAGCTTGGCGGTGGCCACGGAGGCGTTAGTGCGGGTGAAGTCGCAGTACCCCGATGTTGACATGGTCAAGGTCGGGGAGAGTTCTGATACGACGAAAGACCTCAAGGCCTTGGAGCTTGAAGTGCATGATGCCGCTACGGTGGTGATGGATGCTCTTGACTATGAAGGCGACGACGGCGAAGAGTAGTCTTAGTCTAGGAGCTGTACCTCTTCCTCCTCTCAGCCATGTAGAAATATCATTTGATGAAACCTTATTTTGTTGCTTGCATGACGTACTTACTTTGTGTCTGCGCGAACTTGGTAGTCTTCAAAGTGACGACTTCTTATACCATATCCCGCTGACCACTACTCACGGAGAGGCTGGCTTACCGACCTCCACGGCTCAGCAGGAAGGCTTACGCGAGGTCGGCGCACGGGAGGGAGTCTGGGACTCAGGTTTAGCAACCATTACGACCAAGTAGGCTCGCAGTGACACAAGGCAGGTAGTCATGAGGGATAATGTCCTCAGGTCGAACGACCCTTAGGTTGGCTTTGAGCCAAGCCCCCGAGCATGTCAAGGGGGAGGATCCAAAATTTTAACCCCCGGGTCTCGCGACCCATATGTTGGCTTTAGCCAAGCCCCCGAGCGTGTCGAGGGGGAGGGTTGAAGACATTGGGAGGAGAAGATAGAGCTCAAGACACAGCGGATGACTTCTTTAACTATTATTTATTGAAGCTGAAAAAGTACAGCGACGAACGTGGGCTGTACTTCGGGTGTTTACATTCTCGGATGAATCCTGCAGCTAAGAGCTTGCAGACTTCGGTTTCTATAGCCTGTTTTCTATCTTTTGCAAATCGCCGGAGCTTTTGCTTGATAGGTCGTGCAGTCTTGTTTACTTCAAGGGCGTGCTCAGCTAGTTCCCTGGGGACACCGAGCATGTCGGACGGACTCCATGCGAAGATGTCGGCGTTGTCCCTGAGGAAACTGGTGAGCACGAGTTCCTATTTGGGGTTGAGGTTGGCCCTAATGGTGACTTCCTTGGATGCGTCGGGTAGGCCGAGACAAACTTTCTTCATAGCAGGACTTGGGTCCAAGGCTATAGCTGTACGCTTTTGCTCTGCACCTCCAAAGTAGTTTGGTCGATCTTGGCGGCCTGAGCGACCATGACCGTAGCTGCGGCTTTGCAGGCGGAGTCTTTGGCGAGCTCGACGGTGGAGCTCTCGTAGTTGTAGGAGACCATGATGTCTCCCAGGACGAAAAGGATTCCGTTAGGCGCTGGCATCTTCATTATCAAGTAGGTGTGGTGCGGTATAGCCATAAACTTGGCTAACATAGGTCGACCAAGGATGGTGTGGTAGGAAGAGCGGAAGTCCGCGACCTCGAACGTCAGGTACTCTATTCGGAAGTTTTCCTGTGTACCGAAGGTGACCGACAGGCATACACGATCTATGGGGTACGCGGCCTTGCCAGGCACCACACCGTAGAAGGGTTCGTCGTAGGCGGTCATCTTGTTGAAGTCGAAGTCCATCTTTCTGAGCCTCTCTGTGAAGATGATGTTCAGGCTGCTGCCCCCATCGATGAGGGTCTTAGGCAGGAACGCCCCATCCACTATGGGGTTGACGACCAGCGGGTAGGTTCCGGGGTCAGGTATGTGGACCCAGTGGTCTTTTCTTGAGAAGGTGATGGGGAACTCCGACCAACGCAGAGGTTGCGGGGTTTCAGTGTTGACGTGCCCGATCTCTCTTGCGTTCGTTCGAAGCTGCCTGTTGCTTTTGGTCGCTTGGCGACCGCCGACAATGAAGTTGATCTCTCGGTGGGCGGTTTGAAATGCGCCGTTGGGGTTGCCCCCTTTTGGCTGTGGTGGTGGAGAGCATTCCTTGCGGTTGTTGTCGTTGCAGTTGTGGTTGTCATGGCGACGATGGTCGTCCCGCCGGTCGTCACGGCGATCGTCGCGGTGATCCTCCCACCGGTAATCGTCACGTCTGTCATCACGTCAGTCGTCGCAGCGATAATCATGATGGTCCCTATCGTCGTTACGACGGTAAGGTCTGTGATCTCGGTAATCACGTCGATCAGGTCGACGGTTGCGATTGTCATAGCGGCGGCCGCTATTTTGGTCGTCGTTGCTATTGCTCTTGGTCTTCTTAGGCTCTGGGGGAACCCCTAGAGCACGCTTGAGCTGTTCGCACTCCCTCATGGTGTGCTTGGCATCGTGGTGGAACTGGCACTGGTCGTCCATGACCATGTTAAAGTCACCCTCAAGGAAGGTGGAAGGTCGGGGTGGATCGGTTACGTAGGCTTCGCCAGATCGCTTGCGCGACCTGTTGCCCCCATCGTCGTGGTCTTCACCCTTGAAGTCGTGCATCACCGCGTCTTGAGTGTCAACAAGCTTGTCGACGTAAGCCATGAGGTCGCCAATGGTATGTGCGTCAGCTTCATGGATCTTCTCGAAGAGCTTGATGTTGGTTATCCCCTTCTTGTAGTATGCTATGACGTCTTCGTCTTTAACACCTGCGAGAGTGTTGCGGTTTTCGAAGTAGCGATTAGTGTACTCTCGGAGAGTTTCATCACGTCGCATCCGTACTCTTGCGAGGTGGTGCGTGTTGCCCGGTCGGTTGTAGGTCGCTTGGTAGTTGGTCGTGAAAAGACGCAACAAGGTCGCCCACGAGGTGATGCACTCTGCAGGAAGGTTGTCGAGCCACAGGAGTGGCGCTTTACCCATCACAAGGGGGAAATATCCCGCCATGTGGTCTTCGTTACCCCCAGAGGCGCGTGCCACAATACTGTACATCTTGAGCCAAATACTTGGGTCGGAGCAACCGTCGTACTTCTCAATGGCTGGTTTGAAGTCTTTGGGGTATCTGATCGTCCTGAGACGACGTGAGAATGCCGGGAAGTTGTTGACTACTCCAGGGCTGGCTGACGGGGCATAAGCCATTGGGATGATGTAGAGATCATCTGGCAGACCATTATCTTGGTCGTACTGGGCACGTCGGAGGAGCTCTTGGTCGTGCATATTCCGCAGTTCTGTTGCTTGGATTGGATTGTTGGTGTTAAGGGGATCGGGGACCCCATTGACGCGGTCATAGTTAGCACGGCGTGCTATCTCCACTTCATCTCGTATCTGTCGACGCTGGCTGCCTTCGGCGTGGTTGGCTTGTACTGGCGAAGGTTGAGCTCCGACGTTTCGTTGGGCGCCAGCAGCATTAGCTGCAATGTTAGCGATGTTGCCTACAGCGTTGGTGGCAGGGTTGGCTGCGGCGTTAGCGGTAGCATTGGCGCTGGGGTTGGCTGCAGCGTTAGCGGCAGCGTTGGCAGCGGGGTTGACCGGCTGTACCACTTCGTTTTCGCCACCTCCCACTTCAGGCACCTGCTGAAGAGGAGCATTGGCGTTGGAGCGATGTCGTTGCCGAGGGTTGTCCGACCTACTCCTGGAGTAGGAGCTTGCAGCCGATCTGCTGTACCCTGGGCCCCGTTCTTCGACCTGAGCGGTGGCGACGCGGATGTGAGCTTGAAGATGCCGTATTGCCGGAGTATCCTCAAGTTGACCTAGTGCAGCGAGAGCGGCGCCCAGGTTTGCTTGAGGAGAGTTGTAGACTTCGTGGCCATCTTGCTCAAAGTCCCTGAGGAGGTCTCTGGCACGTAAGCGGTTCCGACGAGGCTCGTTGCGTTGTTAGGGAGCTACTGGAGCCGCGGGTGCTTGCGCTCCTTTGTTGACGACGTTGCCTCCGGGTTGGTTGCCGGCGCCTTGTCCCACATTAGCTTCGGCTGCTTTGACTTCTTGTTGACGACGTGCAGCTCGTGCAGCGTTGGCGTTTTCACGTTCGATACGTTGCTCGTTCGTCTCGCCAGCTTGAGGAGGTACATCCGCAGAGACAACCAAGACCTCACGATCTGGAGTCTCGAATGCTTCTCCCGGATAGTTCGGGGAGATGGTCGTGCGGGCGATCTGAAACGCGAGGCGGTCTGGGGACGGCTCTCAGTTGATCTGGCGGCGATGAGCCGCGGTGAGAGGTCGTCGAAGCTTCTTGAGCACACGGCACTGGCGAGCCGTGTGTTTGGGGTTCTCATGGATGGGGCAAGGGTCGTCGAGGTGACTCCTGCAGTTTCCACGATCTGGTGTCTTGGATCCAGATTCGATCTGGATCTTGCGCTTCACGTAGTGAGACGCTGTGTGAGCTGCGTTCCGCAGGCCAAGAGGCATGCTGAATGAGGACGATGGGGTCCTGCGAGGGCGTTTGACGCGTTCGCAGACCTTGATCGTGTCGGAGAGCATGCCTTCGACATGATTGAGTCCCGCGATCAGGTCGCTAGGAGTGGGTGGGTGGGTTTCCGCCAGCAGATCTGTACCGACCTGCTGGTTGGAGGTGACCGCGTTGCTCTCGATGAGGAGACAAGCGGCTGGAGCAGTGGATTTCGCCGGCATGGAGCCGAAGCAGATGTCGATGGGATTGGCGAGGATGTCCGCCATGCTCTCCGGGAAGATGACGCCGTTGGTCAGAGCCATCGAGTTGCACGAAGAACCTTGGATTCCGCCCCTACCTGGCGCGCCAACTGTCAGATGGTGAGATCTGAACAGCCCACAGGGGTGTTAATCCCTATGGTTTAGTTGTTCGGCGAGGTGGAATCTAAGGCTAAGAACTCGATGGTTGCGCACGAGCACACGGAACACAGAGAACACGGCGAGTTTATACTGGTTCGGGCTTCCGGAGAGTAAAACTCTACGTCCAGTTGTTGGTGTAGGTTACTTGAGGATTGCGTATTGATACAAGGGGTCGCCCTGCCCGCCTTATATTGGCCAGCGGACAAGGTCGGTTCCCAGACTCCAGGCCGGACACGACCAGGAGACCTAAATCTAGCTGACTACGACACTTGCCATATCCGTCGACCTGCTTTGGTCGAAATCGACCGATGTCTTGTCTTGCTCGCCAAGTCTTGAGGTCGTTCTGGATAAGGTCGTCTGGAGAATCTTCTGGAAGGTCTTCAGGAGGTCGTGTGGGTCACCAACTAGGTCGGTTGGGCCCACTAACAGGTCAGCGGGTCTTCCGGTAGGCCGGACCCACTTGTCGGGGATGGCCGTGAGCCTGGTCGGTGGGGACCCAGGGGTACCCATGTCTCACAGAGACTGGTATTACGTTTCGTTTCCATGGAACATCGTATCGAGTCTCATGGTCAGATCTTAGTCGCGCCCTTGGTTTTCATCGTCGTTGTGTTATTTCTCTCGATCTGGCTTGCAAGGATTTTATTCGAGATAGTTTTTGGGAAGAACTTTCTGGTCGGCCTGTCCGTGGCAAGTTAGCACCTCGGTGCAACGATATCACACATCCCACTCTCCGACTATGGCACAAGTGGCTCGCCGTCACTCTCTTTCCAAGGGATGACGTTCGACCCGAGCGCACGGACGAGATGAGGATATTATATGCCGCGGTCAGATGGATCAAAATCTCCCCAGTGCAAGCTATGATCCGGCAGTGGTTGACAAATTTTAAGATGACGGGTTCTATTGAGTGTACGTCTTTAATCACACATATCATTTCGAGTCTCAGGATTACACAAGGGACTGACGTTCCCTACATTGATTCTCCCCAGGTCGTGATAGATGAGGCGTATTTGATTCAAGGACAAACTCTTAAGAAGGGTCCGGATGATTCATTGGTTTTCTTTTACCCTGGCCATGCAAACTAGATTCGCTTACCTAACCCGGATTTCCGTTTGTACGGCCAAGGGCCACTGACCGTTCCTCATGAGGAACCTCGTCGTTCTAGTGTTTCTGGCGACAGGGTCACTAGGAATGCATCGAGGAGGGCAGCGACAGCACAGCAACCGCCACAACAGCCATCACCACAGTCGTCGCCTCAGCCACAGCCTCAGCATACCACACCGCTGTCTGGTGCATGGGCCTCGGCCGGGTACATGTCGGGAGTTACACCTGGATATACCCCCGGTTGGGACCAGCCCATGTGTCAACAGGGTGCGAGTAGCTCGGCTTGGGCTAGCACGGGGAGTGGTGATTGGATTAGGCCTGCTGGTGCTACCTACGGGGATGACACATCTTCATCGTCCGGGTTGCGCTCGTCATCTCGTGGGGCCACCCACACTCAGCACATGAGCGAGCTCAACATCCGTGTCGGTAGCATGGAGGAGACAATGCACCAGCAGGCTGAGTCCACTCGAGACTGGCAGCGTATGACTGGCAAGAGACTTCACACCATGGAGCAGAGACAGCAGCGATAGATGGAGGAGCAGAGGGCTTACTACGCGTGGATGGGATATTCCCCTCCACAGCAGTGAGCCTGAAGCTAGCTTGGGGGAGGACCTCCATGGACCCACCACCACATCAAAAGGAAGTGGACTCCAGGAACCGACCTCGGGACCCACAGGACAGCCAACAGGAGAAAACATACCATGAGTGGGGCCCACAGGGGGTCGGCCGAACCATGGGATCGGCCAAACCGACCCAGAGGCCTCCACTCAGGGGCTTCCACGTGGTGTCTCCCTATTGGTCCTAAGTGCCACTCCCGGGGTGTTTGCCTCCACTCCTCACCGGTGCCTTGGCCTATAAATAGAAGGAGAAGGGGCTCACTTAGGAATCATCCACACTTGCAACATCTCTCTCACTTTTAGTTTCGAGGCTAGGAGGTAGGCTAGATTAGTTCTACTTCAGGTTGCAAGTCTACTTTGGGATCTAGGTATGAGTTCTCTTGTATCTTTATTCATTTGTATGACTTTGATCTACTTCAGTTATTCAGCTATTTCATATAAAGTCGTGTTAGTATACATGGGTGATTTGTTCATGTGTTCTTTACCTGTTCATCATTTAGAGGCTCCTGTTCTTGATGAACAAGGCCTTTCGATCCACTTGACGGGTGACTTTCACATGTTTCCGGTGTTTGTTCATAAGTTAGAGGCTCGTGTTCTTCACGAACACGACCCTTTGATCCAGTTGAACAGACATAGGAAAACACGAATACGTTTGTGTACCTAACCTAGTTTGATCTAGTTAGATGACATGACTGCGTTGTATGAAGTCTGTGCTTAAGCTACGGTACTCGGTGTAATTGGCTAGTTTATCTGGTGGTTTGACCTGGGTCACAATAGCCCGGGCCGGTCAAGTCCAACTAACAATGTAAGCATGGTGCTTGGGTTGCATAGCTACCTTACTTATGAGTTTATCCCACGGTTTGTCTTGGGGTAGGCCGCGGTAGTGACAGCCGTTGGTCCCTCTGAAATCCCCCACGTTCGGATAAGCTGTAGGAGTCTAAAGTCTAACAACCGGAGTTGTGCAGAAGCAACGCGGGAGGTTAGCTCCCCGTGGTACCTGGGTGCTTAAGTCAATGTTCTTCAATGCTAATGTATCTAACTCGTTCTTACTAACTTTATGTGTATAGTACATAAGAACCTAGAACTAACTTGTATGTTACCTCCTATGCCTAGGACCCCTTAGAGAGAGAGTGAGAGTGTGTGTGATCACACTACCCCATTATCATATCTTACCCCTGCACTTGAGTGTCTGATTTATTTCCGTCTATGATCTATACTCATTGCAATAGTGTTGAGCTTGTTAATCCACCAAAGCCTTCCTTGGATTCTATACCCTTTGGAATACTCCTTTGGGGAAATGCTACAATGGTACTTCCGTGCGCTTGCGGACTCCTGTAACGTTAAGAATTACCAACCAGCATTTCTGGCGCTATTACCAGGATGGGTTCCAAACCCGTTCGTTGGTAGTTGCGTTAAGAAATGTCAACAACAGCGTCGACAGAGCGCTCCAGTCGACACTGGCACTCTTCTCGCCGCCAGACCACGGCGGTGACGATGAGGGGTCCTCGTCCGAGGAGACGGCAATCTCCTTCAACTTCCGGTGCTTGGCGCGGCGGTCGTTCCGCTCACGCTTCGCGATCTCCTTCCTCTTGTGCTCGGCCTTGCGGTCGGCCCTCCTCCTCTCCGCAGCGGTGGTGGAGCTATTCCGTATCGCGTCCTGGGGGAGAGGAGGCTTCGCGGGGGTAGGTTCCGCGGACCTCAGCTAAGAACAAGAAAGTGGAAAGAAATCATTGCGAAGGTCAAGAGCTCCGAGAAGATGGTGTCAAACAAAGACTCCAAAACTAAACGGAAGGCTAGTCGGAAAGGAGGAAAACTTACGTATTTTTTGGTCCCCTCTTGGGGGAGCATGGGCAGAAGTCAGGACGGAGGCCACGAGTACGATGCCTTCCCGATGGCCAGCCCCACGCGGTGCTGGATCTCATTCAACAAAGGCAACTCGGGCGCCATCATGGTCCCTTCGAAGGGAGCCCTGTTGGGCGTCATCTGACAGATGCGCAGGGGCCGCCGCCGGAGCGTGACGATCCCCAACACGTGGTACTGGCCGATGATGGCTGCCAAGTTGACCCCGGCGTTGCGCAGCCAGGTCAGCACCGCCCAACAATCCTTGAGCAGCTTCTCCTGCTCCGCCACTGGGGGCCCGTGGCTCCAACTCTTCGGTGCCTCGGCAATGGAGGCGCCAGTGTACTCCAGCAGCAGGTGCTCAGGGTCATTCTTTAGGTAGAACCAGCCCTTGTGCCAACCGCTGTTGGAGCTCGTCAGTGAGAAGGGGATGTACTCCTCCCCCCTACCCTGCTTCATCTGAAGGTTGGCGCATCCGATCCTCGCCGGGATCCTGTTATCCCTCAAGCAGACAAACTTGAAGAAGTACCGGAAGAGGTGCCAGTGAGCTCCCACTCCTAGGTACCCATCGCACAGCGCCTCGAACGCCACCATATGCTGGTTGCTATTCGGGTTGAGGTGCTGGAGCTGAAGCCTGTACTCCCAGAGCACCGCGCGGATGAATCGCCCGGCGGGGACGGAGAAGCCGCGCTCGTGGAACGCCACGAACGAGACGATGTAGCCTGGCGGCGGATGCGGGACGGACTCGCCCTCCGGCACCTTCCATTCCTCAGCAGCGGTGGGTTTCGGCAGCTGGCCGGTGGCGATGAGGCGGTGGAGGGTCACGCGGGTGGCGTTGGAGTGAGTCCAGTTCGACATGGTGTCGTCAAGCTCTGGGACGCGGCGCGGGTAGAAAAAGCGGTGGCGGCGCAATGGATGCGGAAAGCAGAGGAGCGGGCAGCGCTGACTATGGCGAAGGTTGAGGGAGCAAATGGTTTGAAGCCCAACCGGTGCACGGTTAATAAGGAACGAACGTGGGCGCCGACCTTAAATGTTGGCCCCACCACGCCGAAAAGCCGCCCACTCAGAGGGCGCACCCCCCGGGGCAACTGGCGCACACCTGCGCGACGGTTCGATGCCAGGTGAGCCCGTGAGTCTGAACTAATTGCGCGCCGTCCCCTCAACCCGTCATATCAGCCACGTCAGCCACGACCCCCATGATGGGCGCGACCGCCGATGCGGCCACGACCGCCCTGACCTGAGATTTCGAAACGGCAACAACATTTCAAGATTAAGACCCCACAAGCGAGTTTACAATCCCTAGTGGGCTCGGGGGTAACATCCGGCGGATGCGCTCGCGCGCACCCACCGAGTAAATCGAAAAGCAAAAACTACCACGACATTTCTTCGTCTCTGAACCTGTGAGCGAGTCCTTGACTCCCACCCCAGGTTTGGGGGCTACTGACAAGGGCCTATACTAGGGCCCCCTAAGCGACAAGATAATCACCTTTGAGATGGAGTCCTCTGACACCATTGACAACGTCAAGGCTAAGATCCAGGATAGGGAGGGATGCAGATCTTCGTCAAGACCCTCATCGACAAGACTTCCTCATCTTCGACTACTCTCCGTCTCGTAAGAGTACTCTCCGCCTCCCACGAGTACTCTCCGCCTCGCACGAGTGCTTTCCGCCTCGCATCCGACTACTCGTTCGAACTCCCCCGCAACGACACACAAGGCTCCGGTTCTCCACACCATGCAAACACCCCAGCAGGCGGGACGCAAGGGCGGCTTGTTCTGACAGAAGCCGTAATACCAAACTGTACGCCCGCGCGGCCTCCAACACGCCGTCCTGTCCAATCCTTGCTGCACGCCACCCCGTCAGATCAGGTACTCAATTACCATCAACGGGAGGCGCCTACCTACACTTAGGCCATAACGTGGCGGGCCTAATCAACTCTCAAGGGAGCTGAGTCATCTAAGGAGGAACTCGGAGAAGGCGCCAAGTATTCGGAATGTACAGTGCTGCCTGCACACGCGGCAGCCGCCAACACCACTACAGCTCAGCACCCTTCAATGCTCCCTGACGGACATCGACATGGGAAAAGACCTCCCAATACCGTAGCACTTTAGCATATATTTTTATTCCCTCTTGGACCCTCACTCTTGCATCTATAAAAGGGGAGGAGTGCAACCGTTTGAGGGGCTGTTCGATCAACTAGTTTGTAACCCCTACTACAGACATCCCCGGCATAAGAACACGACCACTCGAAACTGGACGTAGGGTATTACTCTCCGGAGGCCCGAACCAATATAAACCCCTGTGTCTCTTGTGCTAACCATCCGGGTCCGACACATGATCCGATACAAATTTACTGCCAGCGGTAGAGAACCCCGACACTCACCGTCGGCCATCGCGCTCGAGGTGGTTTGTGTTGACACTCAAATTTGGGAAAAGCCGGATCAGGCTGGGACCAGGCGGTCAGACCGGGTTGCACGGGCGGTCTGACCGCGTGGTCCTGTAGACGGTCCGGCACAAAGGTCGTGTGGGGACCCACCTTTGGGATTCCTGTTAAGCACCTGTGTTAGTTCCTGGATCGCGTAGGCTAACACAGGTCTTATCAGAGTTAAGTATAGAGATAATAAATAACGTATATTCAAAGAAAATAACTCAACGCAGTGAAGGGAAGCGCAGGTGCCCATCCACTGACTAGATGGTTTTCAACACCTGGAACCCACGTAGTCTACCTGTAAAAAGTATAATAGAGGCAAGGCTGAGTACACATCAACGTACTCAGCAAATCCCAGCGTATAAGAAATTAATCCTAAAGACTACATGCAAAGTTTCAAGGAAAAGGAAGCAGGTCTTGATTAATATAAATAAATTAATGCAAGTGAGGTAAATTTCAGAAGAACTAAAAAGTAAAGCAGGTGTAATATAAGTAGGTTGGTCCTGGAGGGGGAACACGTAGCCTCCCCTACCAGTCCCCAAGTTTTATCAAACTCAGCGACCACCGGGGTCTCACTTAGCCGACATCTGCTGTATCACTCCCTAAGGGTCTCTGCCCTGTCTCACCACCAATTCTATCCTTATATAGCATGTGTGCTAATCAATAGGAGCTTTGACCAAAAGGGCTCATAACTGAGAGCCACAGCTATTCAAATAGATTATACTCTGCGCAGAGGCGTACACTGCACTCATACGTCCGACCAGCCCATACCTTCGCGAAAGGTGGTAATGGCCGCAGGAACCATACCCACCGGCATCTACATGTGGACTACATTATCATCCACACCTAGACAACATTCCCTAGCTCCATCCACGTCTACACTGGGGCCTAAGTAGGGGTCATTCCACCACCATCCGCCTCGCGGGTCCACGCCCCGGGACAAAAACATGCATAAAAATGTGGCACACGTACCACCGCGTCACCCTGACGCCAAAACATTCCCGATGACCCGTACCGGCCAGACCTAAGACTATGCGAAGGTCCTGCTCCAGCGCATCTGTTGCCCACCATGGCCCCTTGGGATGGTTTACTAGGTTCAGTAGCGGGGTTTGATCCAAGGCCTCACATAGTTAGGCATTCCCGACAGGCTATGCCTTTTTGCCTACGTATGGTCGTACTAAGTCCCTGAAAAGACTTTCCCATGAATTGATCCTTATACGACCGGAGTAAGCATGGACATGATCCTCCACTGAGGCTGCCCCCAAACTCCCATGTCCGTCCTTAGGGAGTCTAACTCACGTTAGTGGGTTCATTTTATTATCTTCTATCTACTTCTATCTCACCCTATCTTCTCAGTTCCTTTCCATGAGTAATTGTAAAAAAATATATATCTAGGGTTGATGCTCGGTCATCGACTTCGTCAAGATCGGGATCAACCCGTCCTTACAGCAAATGCAAGTCAAGTTTATCTTAGCACAATTTATTATAAAACAGTGGCGGAGGTATGATCAAGGAGGGGGTGCTGGGACTTGCCTTCATACTTGAAGATCCTTAATGATTCATAGACGACCAAGGTCCTAGGCTTCACACCCTTCGAGATCCTCGACTTCAGGCAGAATCCCGATCATCCATGTCTACCGTGTTTATACGCATAGAATAATAACAAAAACAATTCATAAAAGCAATTCATCAACCAATTCCTTTGGAACAATAAAAGGAATATGACGGGGCGCACCTGGTAAGTGTGTCCCTAGAGAAAAGAAATAAAAAGGGAAACCACGGGGTTTCCGATGGACGGCATAACGTCTGGATATAGATGGAATTATGCCAGTGATCGGGCGGCATGTCGGCTAGGTAGGGTGAAAACTTAGTGTTTATATTGGGCGGCATGCCGGCTAGACGAGTTAGATATCTAGGTTTTTCATTGGGCGGCATAACAGCTAGGTTGGTGGAGGTGGACCCTAGATCCGGGCAGCACAACGGCGGGGCTTCGGAAAAGATCAGGAGCTAGATAAAATCCTCACAGGCTCAAAGAGGTGTGAAAGGTGGCGAAAAGGTTGGAATAGGTTTAGATATACCTAGAATAATTCTAGGAATTTTCCTAGGATTTTTGGAACTAAGAAAGATGGGATGCGAAATCCCAGGTGCACTAACAGGGGCTTTTCCATTTACCCGAGGGAGGGAAAAAATGGAAATGGATGTTGGAAGGGTCAATTATGGAAAAGAAGGTCATGAATAGGTGTAGCATAATTCTTAATATTTTTAGGAATTTTCTTAGAATTTTTGGAAGTGGCTAAGGGTTAGAAACAAGAACTTGTGTGCATATGGAGGGTGTACCTAGCAATTTAGGCTGGATAGAAATTGGAAAAGGGGACGGCCGGTGTGGGCTGTTTTTCGGCCGGCTAAATGGGCCGGCCTGCTACGGCCCAACGGCCTGCGGCCTCTTTAGGCCCACGCGACCGAGGAAAAAAGAAAAGAGGAGCGGAGAGGCTGACGGGTGGGACCCGCCTGTCATAGGGACAGGGCGCCTTCTTCCTCCCCGCTTCTTCTACCTTGGACCGTGGCCATAGGAGGAAGAGGGGGCTGGCTCTGGAGCTCCTAGGAGGGTCCTTCAGGCTTCCTCCGGCCAAGAGGAGAGCACCAGGAGGGAGCGGGGAGTCATGCGGGCAGCCTAACGGCGCTTAGAGGCTAGGAGGAGAGGGGAGAGGGCTCGGCCGCAGTGGGAGGAAAATGGGGATGGCGGCCGGCCGGGATGTGGCTCTGGCAGAGGGTTACCCCTCTATTTATAGGCAGTCGGGATGCTCCCAAGGGCGCCACGTTGCTACCCGGAAGGATAAGGCCGGCCGCACGGGTTTGAGATCGCCGGCGGAAAAGCGGCAGGCTTTTCCGTCACGGCCTCTAATGGCGTCGAGCTCCGTACAGCGAGGATGGATGGCTCCGGGGTCAAAAGCTTCAGCAGCTCGTACGATGCTAGCAAGTGGGGCTCCTTCGCGGCTAAGGAAGGACGGCGAGGGGTGATTGGGGTCGCCGGGGAGCAGAGCTCTAGCCGGCATTAATGGCGGCCGCAAATTCTGGCGGTGGCAGTGGCATGAGCACGGGGTGGTTGGTCGACTGGGGGAAAATGTTGTGGCGGCTCCTTCCGGCCTACAAGTTGGGGAGAGTGTGCACGCGCAGAGCTGCAAGTGGGCATGCGTGTTCGCGGCGGCGGCATGCTGCGGCGGTGGCGGCATGCGGTGTGAGCTGCAAGTGGGCGCGCGCGTGCGTGCTTGGCGTGCAAAACGGCGCGGCCAGGGAGCCACATCACCGGCGGTGAGGGCGCACGACGGCACGGTACGGTGGCGGCGTTGCTATGGCACGCGTGCGGCGCATGTGCAGGGCTAGGGTAGCCGGGCGTAGCAGGCCGTGCTGGACCGCGCCTGCTGGGCCACGTCACGCGCGGGCCGGCGCATGTGGGCTGGGGAAAAGGCCACATGGAGCTGGGCCGATGCTGGTGAAGCGGGCCGCGGAGAAAAGAAAAGAAAAGAAAGGAGCTGGGCTGGGCTGAGGAAAAAGGAAAGGGGTGGGAGCAGGCTGGTGCTAAGGGAGAAAGAACAGGGAGGTTCGATGGACTTTGAATTTGGAAAGGCTTTTCTAATGTTTAAGAAGTGAATTTGAAATAGAATTTCAAATTCAATTTTAAACTCAAATCCTTAGGAGTTTAATCTAGGGTTTAAAAGGTCAAATTTGAAATAAAATTTCAAATTTATTTTCAAACCACAAATCCTTATAGGTTTATTCTAGGGTTTTAAAAGTAAACTTGAAATAAAATTTTCAAATTAACTTTAACCCAAAATCCTTAGAAAAAGAGAGAGATTTTGGCTATAGTTTGAAAGGTGAATTTGAAATGTGTTTTCAAATTTGAATTCAAACGAAAATCCTTAGGGGTTCAACTAGGGTTTTGAAATGTAAATTTGGAAATAAATTTTCAATTTATTTTCCACCCAAAATCCTTAGGAAAAGAGAGGTTTAAACTAGGGTTTGAAAAGTAAATTTGAAATTGAATTTCAAATTTATTTCCATCCCAAAATCCTAAAGAGACGAAAAGGGATTTGGCTATAGTTTGAATGTGATTTCAAACAAAATTCCTTAAAGGATCACTCAGCAATTAAATGCAACACAAATGTCGGTTTAAATGCAAAATTATTTATGAAAATTTTGGAATATCTAAAGAAAATAAAATTAAGCCTATAATTAGAGAAAAATTTTAATAAGTTCGTGTTTTTAAAAATGCCTTAAAAGAGCGGGATGCGACAGGCCGCCAGGCAGTCTGACCGCGTCTAACAGGCGGTATGACCGGGTTCCCCCGAGTCCGACTCGAATTAGGAGTTTTGGTTAGTTCCGAGTTGTAATGAGTTCCTTGCATGGCAAGACCTCCCCCCTATAAATAGGGGTGTGGCCGATTGAGGACGATCATCCAATCGAACAAATCAATTTTATTACTTTTATCTCCAAACTCTAGCTTTTCGAACCCCATTGCTCTCCTCCTTCGTCTCCATGGCGGTTGAGGAAGTTCTGAGTGGCCTTGCCGATCTCAGGACAACCCTAGGCGCACTATTCCCGACAGGGTCCCTCCCGGAGCAGCGAATCTAGGTTTTTCGGTGACGCTCCTGTCCAAGGCGGTCTGACCGTGCCCCCTAGGCGGTCTGACCGGCCCGTGACGGGTGTTTTGACGAGTTGATTTTCGATGTCTGTGCGATCTAGTGCACTCGTGTCTTCGACCAGAAAAAGCGTCAACACACTTTTGGCGACTCCGCTGGGGACAGATCTGGTTTTTACAACCGTTTTGTCGATCGTTTCATGGGAGCACGTTGTGAACTCGATCCGAAGAACCTCATCATGATGAACAAGCGAAGAGGACCAGACGAAGTACACGGAGCTTCAAGAGTACATCAAGAAGCAGTTTCTCTCTGGCGCCAAGAAGGATCGTGCATGCAAGGTGACGATAGCTCAAGACTTCGAGTTGTCGGCGATCAAGATGAACAACAACAAGGTTGAGGTAATACCCACTATAAGCCAACCTCCACCTGATCTAGTAACACAATTATCTTCTTTATCTGATAAATGTGATCACGCGTTTAGTGATCAGAATAATCTAGTGGCTAGTGCGATTACTCGCCTTGAAAAAGTAGAGGGTAAACGTATTAGTACTGATATTTCTGATGATTCTATCCCTCAAGTTGATACACATGGGGTTCTGCACCAAACCATGTCGGCAGCACCTAATACTTCAGGTGATACATTTATGTACGGCATGCCGGCAGGGTTTTATCCTGAGCAAATGCCATCGACACAGCCGACCCCGGTCAAACCGCCTCCCATGGGCGGTGTGACCGCCCAGTCAGGCCAGATGGTGCTACTTCCAGAACAGCCGGTGTCTTTGTCGGTTGCGCCCAATATGCAGATTCCCGAGCGTAGTAATGTTGGTATTGCACCTTTTGCGTACAGTACCATTGCTCACACATCACCACCTATACCTAATGTTGTTCCATCTTACGGTGTGCCTAATGATGTGTTTTCTGACTTGCATCGTGTTCAAAATCCTAATCAACCCTATGTGAGTAGATTTAATACATCAGCTCTAATGCAATCTCAGTTAGCTGCTAGGAATGAATTTGCTTAATTTAAAAAAGTAGCTAACATGATGAAAAATAAGCTCGGCATTGATTTTGGTAATTCTAAACTTCATCAAAAACCTTATAGAGCTGAGCTTGATTATGTGGCTTTTCCTCCTGGTTGGCGTATGCCTGACTTTGTTGAATTTAGTGGTGATGATAATCGCACAACCTGGGAACATATTAGCCAATATACTACTCAACTAGGTGAAGTGGGTGCTATAATTCTTTGAAAGTATGATTGTTTTCTTTGTCTTTGACGGGTACCGTTTTTGCTTGGTTTTCGTCGGTAGCTCCTAATTCTATTGATTCTTGGGATCAATTAGAGCAAAAGTTTCATGATCACTTCTTTAGTGGAAGCTATCAATTAAAATTGACAGATTTAACATCGGTTAGGCAAGGTAGAGATGAGTCAGTCTCTGATTACCTTAAACGCTTTAAAGAAGTTAAGAACCGTTGTTTTAATCTTGCAATTTCTGATTCTGACCTTGCTGACCTTGCTGCTAAAGTTTAAGATCTTCTCTTAGAGAAAGGTTAGAAGGTGTAGAATTTTATTCTCTTGCTACTGTTCTTGTAAGAGGTATGGCACAAGAATTAAAACTGAATAAAGAAAAAGAAAAACTATAAACCTCGTCGGTCTAACATGCATTTGGTTGAATATGATTCCGATAGCTCGAACGATGAGGGTGAAGTTTATGTTGCTGAATTTGTATGGCCTTGTAAGGCCAAAGCTAGTTCTTGTGCATCACTTAAGCCGGCTACTAAAGGTCAGCAAGAAGAATTAAAATTTACCTTTGATGTTTCTAAGTGTGATCGCATTTTTGATGAATTACTTAAACTTGGAAATATTAAGATTTCTCATACTATGCCTCCACTTGATGAAATTAAACGACGTGCATATTGCAAGTTTCATAATTCTTATTCTCATGCCACTAACAATTGTAATGTGTTTCGTCGTCAGATTCAATCGTCCATAAACCGAAGGTCGTTTGATGCTTCATGAGATGCAAGTGGATAAGCAGCCTTTTCCTATTAATACCATGGATTTGCAGCAACCTAAAGTGTTGATTCGGCTGCACCAAGTCGAAGCAACTAAAGGCAAGAACGTGGTAGTCGGGGAGAAGATCCCTGATGGCAGAGAGACATTCAAGATTATTGTCAAGGCATCTGGACATGGGGGCCAAGGATCTTCCGCGTCATCTGGTCAACCAACAATCGAGCTTGCTCTGCCCAGGGTGGTCAGACCTATTCACGGTCGTCTGAATATGCTTGTTCCGAAGTGGCCAGAGATTGGAAACTGGAAGCTTAATGTGGCAAAGAATCAGGGGAGTGTTTCAAAGCCAAAAGTTACATTTGACATGCTATTTGACAACTACTCCAAGCAAAAGGCCGTTACAAGTGATCGACCATTAAAAAAAGGATGAGATCACCTCGACATCAAGAGAGACCATCATCGCCTCCAAGAGCAGCTACAAGATTCAGAGGTGAATCATCACAGCAAGGGCAACACTTTACTCCATAATGGGTGCCTTCAAGTTCAAATCAACCTCGCCCGGTCTATGATGATAATGGAGTGATGTGAGTGTCATATCAACAATCCTTGCATCCTGGATGGGGAGGATCAAGAAGACCAGCACTGGACAGAATTTCACGACCTACACAAGATCATTGGGCTCCACGTTGGTCAGGGCAGCATCATCAGGCCAACGCGGGCAGACCACCCCTCTACACGCAGTTAGACCACCCTGCCTAGGAAAAATGTTCAATCTCCTCCACGAAAAGTATACAAGCCCAATATCAGAGAAGAGGAGGTTCGGAAGATGGATATTGATCCAGAGAGGACTACTAGCCAAGGCATCATTCAGATTGAGACAATGGATGTTCCTATTAAGAAAAGTGGCAAAGGACCGGTTGTGCTAAACAATCAGGTTGTGACACCTACTCAAAAGGGATTTACTGCTGCTAATGATCATGAGGCCAGTGGAAGTGGTTCCAACTCCAAATACTTCTTGCCAATATGGTGTCCTCCCGGTTTGACTCATACCCAAAGGAGAAAGCTTCAACGACTGAGGTTCCGAGAGAAGAAGGAAAATAGAGATGGAGGCAAAGAGGGATGAGATGTTCAACAACTATAGACCCATGGTGCCACAAGGAAAGGAGTGGAGAGCTAAGGCTACATCACAGACAGAGGCGGTCAAATCGCCAGAAGATGCGTTCAGACTGCAGGAGGTGGTCCAGCCGCCAGCAGAGGCGATCAGACCGGCTGACCGGTCGATCAGACTAGACCCCGCGGTCAGACCGGCCGGTGAGGCGGTTGTCGACCATATACCCCTGGGTACCCATACATGGAAGAATATGAACTGATACCATAAATCCTTGTAATCCTACTAGGACTCGTACCAAGTAATCCTACTAGGACTCCTATCTTGTAACCGACTAGGAACCCGCCCCCTGGACTATATAAAGGAGGCTCGGGTACCTAGGAGGACAAGGTGAATCCCCCAACCCCTCCGGGGAACACCCAAGCGCAGGGCGCCATACATGATACTCCAAACAGGACGTAGGGTCCGCTACTCCGGCGGCCCGAATCTGTATAAATCTATGTCTCGTGTCCTCGCGTGTACCTTCGAGTTCCAGGTCTTGCGATCCTCCACCGCACAATCTACTACCTCGGGTACCCTATTGGTAGGCTCAGTGGTCAAAACACTGACAGCTGGCGCGCCAGGTAGGGGTGATCATCAAGATCACCAGGCAAATGCGAAGGACCTTCATCGACAAATTCAATCTACTCCATACATTGGCGTTCAAATTGGTATGGGTAGGATCTTGCTCATGAGATGCATGTTTCTTTGTGAAAATTGCTTAAAATTGCTTTTAGCCATGTCACGTGCTTATATGTCTCTACCTTCTTGATGGCAATGTGCTAGATATACCATGTCTACCTTGCTTGCTCTATGTCTCATGTGTAGCATTTTGTTGTGCTCTTTGTATATTTGAGAAGCTTGATAGGTTGTATATGTGCTTTGACATGCATCTTTCATGAAAACAAGGGGAAGAGCATCATATACCTTAATTCATGCATTGTCAACAAGGGGGAGATGTTGTATGCATTTGAGGAGATTTTTGATATATTGGAAGTTTTTATGCAAAATTGGTACGCATGTGTGAGATGTGGCATGTGAGGAGAAAAATTTGAGAAGAAGAGGTTGCATTTGCTCAGGGGGAGTTTGCACATGTGCAGGGGGAGCTCCTTTGATTTTCCTGAGTTTTGTGCTTTGAGGTGTGCTCCTTGTGAGCTTTGTTTTGTCTCGGCTGTGTCGAGCCGTTGCCCTTGTCTTAGGGGGCCGAGACTTGGATTGGCGAGTGGTCTCGTTTTCGCTTGTTCTTTGGCTTTGGATCACTTGCTTGGAGGTTTGTTGTTTTCTTTTCTTTTTCTCTCTGATGGTTACTATGGGTGTTGTCAATGCACTCATCAAGGGGGAGATTGAGGACCAGGTGTGTCCGAGGACCAGTGGAGGGTCGCTCCTTAGTGATGAGTGATTGACAACGTTGTGTGGACTGATGCTTGGCTAAGTGTGCAGGTACAGGTTGCAGATTGATTCGTGTCGGTGCAGGTGAAGAACAAGCGCGAAAGGCCTTGGCTGTGGCGGCCTCCAGGTGATGGAGTGGCAAGTAGGCTTAGTTCGATGGACCCGGTGGCCGATGGGGTCAAGTGCGAGCCGTGCGGAGAAAGACTGGCGGGCTGAAGTCGTGAACATGGGCCGGTGCATGGTAGTGGTTGAAGCCCGAAGCTTGCATGCGGGGTTTGGTGGTTTGCCCACAAAACCATCTGGTGGACGGTTTCTTGGTTTGGGCCGCAAAACCAAGCTCGGAGGCCCGAGGCGACGGAGACGGTGATCCGGGAGCTTCCGGAAGCTTCGAGGCGGGAGGCACGTGGCGTGATCGCGGGGTTTGTGTCGAAGCTAAGCAAGGCCGTGGTGGAAGCGTGTCCGCTCGATGAAGACTTGACCAAATTGCCCCTGAGGGGTTGTATCTTCATTTATGTAGTAGGGGTAGCGTGGTCATTTACCTCCCTCCGATGGACTTCATATATATAGCGGAGAGGTGGATGGCATCTCTCTCTCTTGCTTCCTAGGGTTTTCTTCCCCGGTAGATTTTCTCTGAACTGCTTCTTTTCCCTCTGGATTCCTTAGGCTAGACTCTTGTACAGAATCTGACCTCTGGATGTATGGAAGCATTCAGCGTCCCGGTGATCTCCTAGTCCTCTGTGATTTTCGTGTCATTTTTGGGACTATTTTTGGGAGTTTTCGTTCTTGGCTCGATTCGTGATTTTGGAGGCGTTTCTTGACGGATTTCTTTGAGGGGATCATGGGTGGATGCCTTGCGCATCTTTGTGTGTGATCTTGACCCCTCAAACGCCGTGGAGAGCCTTCGATTCGTGCGTTTTTGGTTGGTGCCCGAGTTCATGGTGGTGGCTCAGTTGATCCGCGATTCCCGGTGATTTAGTGGCTTAGGAGTCGAGATTTTTGGGGCATAGCATCCTTGTGTGACGCTTTACATCTCCCCAAAATCTTGTCTCAACAGCTTCAACCGTTTGGGAGATCCGGTGATGGGAAGGTTAAGTTGACTCCCGAGGTCGGACGTTTTTCTGCTCTGTTCGAGCCCGGCGGACCGTCCGCGGGTCCCGTGTGGACTGTCCGCGTGGCATAAACAGCCTAGTTGTTCTTCGTGTTCTTCGTTGGTTCTTCGTGGTTCATGTTTTGATCTGGTGGCTCAGCGTTTTGGTGTTGCAGACGGTTTGCGGACCGTCCGCGTGGACCTGGCGGACTGTCCGCGTGGTCATAATTTTGTCTGGGGTGCAGGCTTGTTTGTCTGGAGTTTTCCGAGAGTTTGGCGGACCGTCCGCGGGCCCTTGCCGGACTGTCCGCGTGGAGAGGTTTTTTCCCCCGAAGTTTCTGTTTGCCTCTGAGTCAATTTCGGACCGTCCGCACCTGCCTCGCGGACCGTCCGCACTACCCTGGCGGACTGTCCGCAGCAGCCAGGCGGACCGTCCGACTTGGACTTCGCAGCAGTGCTCGAGTTCTTTGATTCTTGCTTTGGTGCTTCCGCTCTTTGCTCCTAGGCTTCTCCAGTGATCTTCTTGGCGTGTGTGTGCCTTGTTTGGAGCTTCTTGTGTGTGTACGGATTCGTGGAGTGGCAATCGGGGCATAGGCCGAGTTCGACCTTAGGGAAGAATTTTTAATCGGCTCACATTCACTCCCCCCCCCTCTCTAGTCGCCCGAATCGGTCCTTCAATTGGTATCAGAGCCGGTTATGGATCTTCGTGATTCTAACCAGTCTAAGATCCAAAGATGGGCGATTACGGCAAGGGGTCGGGTCCTCCGCACTTTGATGGCAAGAATTACCCGATGTGGGAGAGGCGCATGGGCGCGTTTTTGCGGGGGAAGGGAACTCTTATTTGGGAGGTCACTCAGAATCCTCATTATGTCATCCCAGATAGTTTTCTGCTTCCAGGATCGCGGGACATGTTTGAGGCCAACAGCAAGGCCGTTGATTACTTGTTCCGTGCTCTCTGTGCCTCGGAGTTTGATCGAGTATACGGAGAGGATGTGGCCGGAAAGATTTGGCTCAAGTTGAAGAATGCTCATGTTGGCAATGCCCAAGTGCAAGCCCGGATGTTTACCACTTACCGGAGAGAGTACGAAAAATTCACTCATCTCCCCGGTGAGTCGACTGATGCTATGTTTCAGCACTTCACTTGCATCGTCAACAACATGAGGGCCAATGTGACAGTGCTCCCATACACGGATCATGATCAAGCTATCAAGCTTTTGCAAGCCCTGGATAGGTCCGTGTGGGAAGCCAAGATCGAGGCCATTGAGGAGTCGAGCGCGTATGATACGCTTTCGCTTGATGAGCTGTTCTCCAAGCTCAGGTCTTCAGAGGTCGATCGTGGCTTGAGAGCCAAGAGCGAGAGCCCCACTGATCCTCATAGTTTGGCTCTCGTCTCAGGATCGAGGACTAATGCTAACTCTGGTGGTTTCTCTTTGTCTTGTCTTGTGTCCTTGCCAGATGAGGACTTTGATGTGCTGAGTGAGGATGATCTCGCCTTGTTGAGCAAGAGGTTTGGGCGGATGTACGAGAACCGCAAGAATGCAAGGCGGAGCTCGGGGATGTGCTATCGGTGCGGGAAGCACGGGCACTTCATCGCCGAATGCCCTGAAGCCATGGAGATCAAGAACGACTACAAGGGCAAGCCCAAGCACAACTACAACAAGCACCGCTCCCGGAACGACTACAAGGACAAGCACAAGGACAAGAGCGAGAGAAGGCACAAGAAGAGTGGCGGCCACAAGAGGAAGACCGCTCGAGCGATGGTGGCTAGAGCGAGCGACATCGACTCGACTTCAAGCGATGCTTCTTCCGACTCGAGCAGCGAGGAAGAGCAAGAGAAGCGTAAGGACAAGCGGCACACGGGCAAGAACATCACCGGGCTGAGCTTCGTCGCGCAAGCAGGCTTTTGCGGCATGGCGCACTCCAAGAAGGGTGGGAGGCACAGCTCGGACTCGAACTCCGACTCCGAGGAAGAGGTATGAAATGATCCTAACTTCTTGCTAGAGGAGAATGCTAGGCTGAATGAGTTGCTTGACAACCGTGATGACGTGCTTAGAAAGACCAACAAGGAGAACAGGGAATTTATGTCTTTGTTGGGTGATGCTAAGGACAAGGTAGCTGAACTTGAATCCTTGCTTGTGGATGCTCGAAATGAGATAGCTGCTTTGAAATCTGCTCCTGTGGTGTCGGATGAAATTGATTGTGGTGATTGCTCAGTTTTTCTTGCTGATTTGACTACTCTCAAGGAGAAGCATGCCTCTACTTTGGAGGAACTAGATGTTGTTAGGATTGAGTGTGATGAATTGAAATCTAGGACAGCTTTGTTAGGAGCTTGTACTTCATGTCTTATTTTGCATGCTAGGCTAGATGAATCTCACACTAGGATTGTTTCTCTTGAGGTGGCATTGAAAGCTCCTCTTCCTACATCATGTTCAACCTGTGAAATGCATGCTTTGAAAAACATGGAACTTGCAAACTATGCTGATCGTCTGCAGGATGAAAATGATGAATTGAGAAAAATGATGGGGTGGTTATCTGGGCATGAGCCACAATTGAGTATGATGTTGGCTCAGTTCAAGAGGTTTGATGGTCAGGCGTTGGGGGCTGACAAGTGTGGTGAGAAGAGTGGTGAGGGAGAAGAGAAAGCCGGAGAGATCCCCATTCCACCACATACCACTCCAATGAACAAATTTGCACCCAAGCCAAACCATCTCAGAAACAAGCTAGACACAACCCCAGATCCTCCAGTGTTCCCCCACAAAGCTGAAAACTACCAAAAACCCATCAAGTTTGTGAGCACCCAGGGGAGTGTCTTTGATGGGAAGACAGGAGAGAAAGCTGGAGAGAAGCTTGTAGAGAAGCCACAGCCTAAGCTAGTGCCAATCCGCTTCCATTGTGAGTATTGTGGGAGGGACGGGCACAAGGATGAATTCTGTTTCCGGAGGAAGAGGGATGAGAGGTTTGCTAGGGAGATGGCAAACAAGGACAGGTACCATCTTGCTCGTGGTGTACCTGAGCCTCGTAGAGGGCCTCTGCCTAGGGGTGATGTGTTTGTGAGGACAGTTCCCACTCGTGGAGGTGGAGGTGGAGGTGTGTTCCCTCAGAGAGACAGGCGTGTTGGGTTTGGGGGTGGTGAGTTGGCTCGACGTGCTCCTTCTCGTGACCGTTACGAGTTTGGGAGGCACGATCGGAGCTTTGGGTCTCAGATGGACTACGGGCCACGTTTTCCCCCTCGTGGTGCGCGTACTCCTCCAGTGAGACGTGACAGGTCCTTTGGTGGTAGGCGTGAGAGGGCTCTGCCTAGAGGCTTTGGGAGGATGGATTTTGCTAACCCTTCTTTTGAGCAAATGGCTCAGCACTGGTTTGACTCGTTTGGTACTAACCCTAGTGTTGAGTCGCTTGCTCATTCTCGTCCTCGTTTTTTATTGCAGGTGGGAGGCTTGGAGAACTTTTGATTGATTGACTCTGGTTGCTCAAGACACGTGACCGGAGATCGTGGGTGGTTCTCCAGCCTCACCCCGGTGAGTACGAGGGAGTACATCACTTTCGGGGATAATGGGAGAGGACGAGTGCTTGCGGAAGGTATGGTGAAGGTGAGTAGCAAGGTGACCTTAAGAAGTGTGGCCCTGGTCAAGTCACTTGGTTTCAACCTGTTGTCAGTATCTCAATTACTTGACGAAGGTTTTGAGGTTCGTTTCAAGTCGGGTGCTTCTCATGTGCTTGATTCTCGAGGCGATCTTGTCTGTACGATCGTCCCCGAGGGTCAAATCTTTCGTGCCGACTTTTCCCAGTCTGTTGGTCCTCCTCGATGCTTTGTTGCTGGCATTTCGGTTGAGCTTTGGAAATGGCATAGGAGATTGGGACACTTGAGCTTTGAGTTGCTTTCCCGCTTGAGTGGTCTTGATCTTGTCCAAGGATTGCCTAAGTTGAAATTCGAGAAGGATTTGTTTTGTGCTTCTTGTCGGCATGGAAAGATGGTTGCCGCTTCTCACGCCCCTCTGACTTCTGTCATGACCGAGCGACCTTGTGAGCTGTTGCACATGGATTTGGTTGGGCCAGCTCGTGTTCGCTCTGCGGGTGGGAAGTGGTATGTTCTTGTGGATGTTGATGACTTTTCGAGGTACTCTTGGGTTTTCTTTTTGGAGGATAAGAGTGAGACATTTGGCTTTGTTCGAGACTTGATCTTGAGGTTGAAGAATGAGAGACATGGTGTTGCCATTCGAGCTATACGCAGTAACAATGGCACGGAATTTAAGAACTCTCATTTTGATGCCTTTTGCAGTGATCTTGGTCTTGACCATCAGTACTCTTCTCCATACGTCGCTTGCCAGAATGGCGTAGTGGAGAGGAAGAACCGGACCCTTTGTGAGATGGCCAGGACGATGCTCGATGAGCATAGGACTCCTAGGCGTTTCTGGGCCGAGGCGGTCAATACCGCTTGCTATGTCTCAAATTGCATCTTCCTTCGTGCCTTTAAGAAGAAGACCTCTTATGAGCTGATGCATGGCCGACAACCCAAGGTGAGTCACTTTAGAGCTTTTGGTTGCAAGTGTTTCATTCTCAAGAAGGGCAAGTTGGATAAGTTTGAGTCTTGATGTTCGGATGGGATTTTCCTTGGTTATGCGATTCATTCTAGAGCATATCGTGTGCTCAACCTTGACACTAACCGAACCATGGAGACTTGCGAGGTTACCTTCGACGAGACACAGCCATGTAGCTCTTCTGCTTTTGAGTGTGCAGGTGACGAGGAGATTGGAGCGAGGATCTTCGAGGATGAGAAGGACGGAGAGGGAGACGACGACGATGATGGTGGTGATGCTCCAGCGACTGATCGTGTACGTACTACTTCCACTACTATGACGACGATCGAGGACGGACCATCCCCTACACCCACTACGACTGAGGCTGTTCGAGTCGAGGCTGCTGCTGAGGGTGAGATTGTGTCCAGGCGAGAGGCTCCCCGGCGAGTGCAAGTGGATCACCCACCGACGACCATCATTGGCGACCTTCATGAACGCACTACACGGTCGAGGTCAAGGAATACTTCTCATTTCGCTCATTCTGCATTTGTTGCTTCTTTCGAGCCCAAAGATATTCGACACGCTTTGTCTGACGAGAATTGGGTGAATTCCATGCATGAGGAGTTGGAAAACTTTGAGAGGAACCAAGTCTGGGTGTTAGTCGATCCACCGCCAAATTGCCGTCCCATAGGAACCAAGTGGGTGTGGAAGAACAAAGAGGGTGAGAATGGGATGGTTGTGAGGAACAAGTCGAGGTTGGTGGCGCAGGTGTACAACCAGAAAGAGGGCATAGACTATGAGGAGACATTTGCTCCTGTGGCCCGTTTGGAGGCAATTAGGATCCTTCTAGCCTTTGCCGTGGCTAAAGGGTTCAAGTTGTACCAAATGGATGTCAAGAGTGCTTTCTTGAATGGGATGATAGAGGAAGAAGTGTATGTGAGGCAACCCCCGGGGTTTGAGAGTGAGAAGTACCCACACCGTGTATACAAACTCCAGAGAGCACTCTATGGGTTGAAACAGGCACCTAGAGCTTGGTATGGCAGGTTGAGAGGTTTTTTGCTGAGTAAGGGGTTTGTGATGGGCACAGTTGATAAGACCCTTTTCCTCCTTAAGCACGGGATTGACCTTTTCATTGTTCAGATATACGTGGATGACATAATCTTTGGTGGCTCTTCTCATGATCTTGTTGCCAGATTTGCAGATGACATGAGCAGGGAATTTGAGATGTCCATGATGGGCGAGCTGCAGTTTTTCTTGGGTCTCCAGATCAAGCAGTGCAAGGACGGGACCTTTGTGCGTCAGGCGAAGTACACCAGGGACATGGTGAAGAAGTTTGGCATGAACGACTCCAAGCCGCTGACTACACCGATGAGTACGACTATGGCTTTGGACGTGGACGAGGACGGCGAACCCGTGGACCAGAAGGAGTACCGGAGAATGATCGGCTCCCTCCTCTACTTGACGGCGACGAGGCCAGACATACAGTTCAGCGGGTGTCTGTGCGCTCGTTTTCAGGCTTCACCGAGAACTTCACATCGGCAGGCCGTCAAGCGGATTTTCAGGTACTTGAACTACACTCCTGAGTTTGGCCTGTGGTACTCTGCCTCCTCGACACTGAGGCTTCATGGTTTTTCTGATGCGGATTTTGCTGGGTGTCGGTTGGATCGCAAGTCCACTTCTGGGTGTTGTCAGTTCCTGGGTTCTTCTTTGGTCTCTTGGTCATCTCGCAAGCAATCGAGTGTAGCCCAGTCCACCACCGAGGCTGAGTATGTAGCTGCTGCTAGTTGTTGTTCCCAGCTGCTTTGGATGACCTACACCATGAGTGACTTTGGTGAGGAGTGCTCCCAGGTTCCACTTTTCTGTGACAGCACTAGTGCCATAAGCGTAGACAAAAATCCTGTCCTCCACTCCAAAACGAAACACATAGAAGTGAGGTACCACTTCCTGAGAGACAATGTGGAAAAGGGAACATATCTTTGTCCTATGTTCCTACCCAAGACCAGCTAGCTGACATTTTCACCAAACCACTTGACCAAGCCACTTTCACTCGCTTGCGGGGTGAGCTTGGGGTGTGCTTTCCTTTCTAGCTTGGGTGTTGGAGCTTCTCATGTATATATGTGTCATATGTTCATTTTGTTGCATTTCCTTCATGCATTTTAATTTCTGTACAAAACCTGGTAGGATAGCCATCTTTGGATCGCTTGAGCTAGGAATGAGCTTCTCTTATATATATTGATCACTAATGTGCTATGGATGAGATATGTGCATGATTGGTAGCTTGTGGATGTGAATGCTATGCTCTTGTTGGTTTTGCCATATATGTATAATGAGATAGCATTTTGGTTGTGAAAATGATAAAACTGCCTCTCTCATGAGTAGATACCTGTCTATACTAAATTTGTGCTTAAATGCTTATATCATGCTCAGTTTGTGCTTGAGGATCATATTCTCTTTGCTTGGGGTCAAAGATCCTTTGTCATTGTAAATGTTTAGCCCTTTTGCTTGCTTGGGGAGGAGCATAAGCTTCTTTTTGCCGCAAAGGCACTTCATGTACCATGTTTAATCTTGAAAATGAAATTGGTGTATGAATTGCCTTATGCTTGAAAAATGAACTCCAAATCATGTTTTTTTTGTTTGATATTCATATCTTGGATGCTAAACCGTAGCATGTTTGTCTACCATGAGAAGTCTCATTTTAAGAAGTAGACACATGGCTCGGTGGCTTTAACATGACTTGAGTAGCTTGTGGGCGTTTATAATGATCTTGTGATGAGAATTTGTGATCTTGCATAAACTTTGAATGATCTAGTGCCTTTCGGTTCAAATTGGTATGGGTAGGATCTTGCTCATGAGATGCATGTTTCTTTGTGAAAATTGCTTAAAATTGCTTTTAGCCATGTCACATGCTTATATGTCTCTACCTTCTTGATGGCAATGTGCTAGATACACCATGTCTACCTTGCTTGCTCTATGTCTCATGTGTAGCATTTTGTTGTGCTCTTTGTATATTTGAGAAGCTTGGTAGGTTGTATATGTGCTTTGACATGCATCTTTCATGAAAACAAGGGGAAGAGCATCATATACCTTGATTCATGCATTGTCAACAAGGGGGAGATGTTGTATGCATTTGGGGAGATTTTTGATACATTGGAAGTTTTTATGCAAAATTGGTATGCATGTGTGAGATGTGGCATGTGATGAGAAAATTTTGAGAAGAAGAGGTTGCATTTGCTCAGGGGGAGTTTGCACATGTGCAGGGGGAGCTCCTTTGATTTTCCCGAGTTTTGTGCTTTGAGGTGTGCTCCTTGTGAGCTTTGTTTTGTCTCGGCTGTGTCGAGCCGTTGCCCTTGTCTTAGGGGGGCGAGACTTGGATTGGCGAGTGATCTCGTTTTCGCTTGTTCTTTGGCTTTGGATCACTTGCTTGGAGGTTTGTTGTTTTCTTTTCTTTTTCTCTCTGATGGTTACTATGGGTGTTGTCAATGCACTCATCAAGGGGGAGATTGAGGACCAGGTGTGTCCGAGGACCAGTGGAGGGTCGCTCCTTAGTGATGAGTGATTGACAACGTTGTGTGGACTGATGCTTGGCTAAGTGTGCAGGTACAGGTTGCGGCTTGATTCGTGTCGGTGCAGGTGAAGAACAAGCGCGAAAGGCCTTAGCCGTGGCGGCCTCCGGGTGATGGAGTGGCAAGTAGGCTTGGTTCGATGGACCCGGTGGCCGATGGGGTCAAGTGCGAGCCGTGCGGTGCAAGACTGGCGAGTTGAAGTCGTGAACATGGGCCGGTGCAAGGTAGCGGTTGAAGCCCGAAGCTTGCATGCGGGGTTTGGTGGTTTGCCCACAAAACCATCTGGTGGACGGTTTCTTGGTTTGGGCCGCAAAACCAAGCCCGGAGGCCCGAGGCGACCGAGACGGTGATCCGGGAGCTTCGGGAAGCTTCGAGGCGAGGGGCACGTGGCGTGATCGCGGGGCTTACGTCGAAGCTAAGCAAGGCCGCGGTGGAAGCGTGTCCGCTCGATGAAGACTTGACCAAATTACCCCTGAGGGGTTGTATCTTCATTTATGTAGTAGGGGTAGCGTGGTCATTTACCTCCCTCCGATGGACTTCATATATATAGCGGAGAGGTGGATGGCATCTCTCTCTCTCTCTTGCTTCCTAGGGTTTTCTTCCCCGGTAGATTTTCTCTGAACTGCTTCTTTTCCCTCTGGATTCCTTAGGCTAGACTCTTTTACAGAATCTGACCTCTAGATGTATGGAAGCATTCGGCGTCCCGGTGATCTCCTAGTCCTCTGTGATTTTCGTGTCATTTTTGGGACTATTTTTGGGAGTTTTCGTTCTTGGCTTGATTCGTGATTTTGGAGGCGTTTCTTGACGGATTTCTTTGAGGGGATCATTGGTGGATGCCTTGCGCATCTTTGTGTGTGATCTTGACCCCTCAAACGTCGTGGAGAGCCTTCGATTCGTGCGTTTTTTGTTGGTGCCCGAGTTCATGGTGGTGGCTCGGTTGATCCGTGATTCCCGGTGATTTAGTGGCTTAGGAGTCGATATTTTTTGGGCATAGCATCCTTGTGTGACGCTTTACATCTCCCCAAAATCTTGTCTCAACAGCTTCAACCGTTTGGGAGATCCGGTGATGCGAAGGTTAAGTTGACTCCCGAGGTCGGGCGTTTTTCTGCTCTGTTCGAGCCCGGCGGACCGTCCGCGGGTCCCGTGCGGACCGTCCGTGTGGCATAAACAGCCCAGCTGTTCTTCGTGTTCTTCGTTGGTTCTTCGTGGTTCGTGTTTCGATCTGGTGGCTCAGCGTTTTGGTGTTGCAGACGGTTTGCGGACCGTCCGCGTGGACCTGGCGGACTGTCTGCGTGGTCATAATTTTGTCTGGGGTGCAGGCTTGTTTGTCTGGGGTTTTCCGAGAGTTTGGCGGACCGTCCGCGGGCCCTTGCCGGACTGTCCGCGTGGAGAGGTTTTTTCCCCCGAAGTTTCTGTTTGCCTCTGAGTCAATTTCGGACCGTCCGCGCCTGCCTCGCGGACCGTCCGCGCTACCCTGGCGTACTGTCCGCAGCGGCCAGGCGGACCGTCCGACTTGGACTTCGCAGCAGTGCTCGAGTTCTTTGATTATTGCTTTGGTGCTTCCGCTCTTTGCTCCTAGGCTTCTCCAGTGATCTTCTTGGCGTGTGTGTGCCTTGTTTGGAGCTTCTTGTGTGTGCACGGATTCGTGGAGTGGCAATCGGGGCATAGGCCGAGTTCGACCTTAGGGAAGAATTTTTAATCGGCTCCCATTCACTCCCCCCCCCCCCCCTCTCTGGTCGCCCGAATCGGTCCTTCAGTTTTTCTGTTTTTTAATTCGCTTTTTTCCTTCCGGAACGTGCTTTTTTGGCTTTTCAGCTTTGTGTTTCGGTTTCATTCTTGGCTCGAAGTACTCAAAGTCCGCTCCGCGCGGCACAAAGTCGACTTACTCAAGTCGCATTCTAAAGTCTGCTCCGCGCAACACAAAGTCGACTTCGGTCGCATTTCAAAGTCCGCTCCGCGCGGCATAAAGTCGACTTACTCAAGTCGCATTCTAAAGTCTGCTCCGCGCAGCCCAAAGTCGACTTACTTAAGTCGCATTCTAAAAGTCTGCTCCGCGCAGCACAAAGTCGACTTACTCAAGTCGCATCTCTAAGTCGACTACTCTAGTCGCATCACAAAGTCGACTACTCTAGTCATATTCTAAAGTTCGCTCCGTGCGGCAATCTAAAAGTTGACTTCGGTCGCATCTAAAGTCCGCTCTGACGGCATAAAGTCGACTACGGTCGCATCTAAAGTCCGCTCTGACGGCAACATTACCACTCGAAGACGACTCGAGTAGTCTATGCAACTTCTCAAGTACAACGGCTTCACGCCAAATTACTACTCAGAGACAACTTCAGCATGCTCTGTTCGTTCTTCAGCTCGGGGGCTCAACTCCAATTACTACTCGACGTGGCTCATATAGCTCACTTGGTTCGTAATCTCGAGGGCTGGACACTACAAGAGTACTCGGATGATGGCTTTTGCGAACTGAAGTCCCTTGGATTGATCATCTAATCACTTCAAGGCTCGGGGGCTACTATGCTACAACCATCAACCTCTTTTTTCAAAGACGGAAGATGCAGATTCAAGATTGACCCTCAGCTTGATTCTTCGATTCAAACTCAGGCTCGGGGGCTACACTCCACATGGAGTGCGATTTTTGCAAATTGCACCTCCATATAGATCAAAACTTCAAGACAAGATGGGTATTTTTTGGAGACTTCCTGGGTTAGAACTCGGGGACACCTGGGAACTACTCGGGGATGATTCAAAAGTACTCATAGATGAACTAAGAGCACATTCCACTCTTTCGGAAATTCCAGTACTATTGAAGACTTCGGCTAGAAGTACTCGAGACGATCAGAAACTACTCGACGCAGCTTCAAGACTACTCGAACTTGCTGCTCAAGACTACAAAGTGCTCGGGGGCTTGTCGACCATATACCCCTAGGTACCCATACATGGAAGAATACGAACTCATACCATAAATCCTTGTAATCCTACTAGGACTCGTACCATGTAATCCTACTAGGACTCCTATCTTGTAACCGACTAGGAACCCGCTCCCTGGACTATACAAAGGAGGGCCTAGTACCTAGGAGGACAAGGTGAATCCCCCAACCGCTCCGGGGAACACCCAAGCGCAGGGCGCCATACATGATACTCCAAACAGGACGTAGGGTCCGCTACTCCGGCGGCCCGAACGTGTATAAATCTATGTCTCGTGTCCTCGCGCGTACCTTCGAGTTCCAGGTCTTGCGATCCTCCACCGCACAATCTACTACCTCGGGTACCCCCTTGGTAGGCTCAGTGGTCAAAACACTGACAGCTGGCGCGCCAGGTAGGGGTGATCATCAAGATCACCAGGCGAATTCGAAGGACCTTCATCGACAAATTCAATCTACTCCGTACATTGGCGTTCAAATTGGTATGGGTAGGATCTTGCTCATGAGATGCATGTTTCTTTGTGAAAATTGCTTAAAATTGCTTTTAACCATGTCACATGCTTATATGTCTCTACCTTCTTGATGGCAATGTGCTAGATACACCATGTCTACCTTGCTTGCTCTATGTCTCATGTGTAGCATTTTGTTGTGCTCTTTGTATATTTGAGAAGCTTGGTAGGTTGTATATGTGCTTTGACATGCATCTTTCATGAAAACAAGGGGAAGAGCATCATATACCTTGATTCATGCATTGTCAACAAGGGGGAGATGTTGTATGCATTTGGGGAGATTTTTGATACATTGGAATTTTTATGCAAAATTGGTATGCATGTGAGGAGAAAAATTTGAGAAGAAGAGGTTGCATTTGCTCAGGGGGAGTTTGCACATGTGCAGGGGGAGCTCCTTTGATTTTCCTGAGTTTTGTGCTTTGAGGTGTGCTCCTTGTGAGCTTTGTTTTGTCTCGGCTGTGTCGAGCCGTTGCCCTTGTCTTAGGGGGCCGAGACTTGGATTGGCGAGTGATCTCGTTTTCGCTTGTTCTTTGGCTTTGGATCACTTGCTTGGAGGTTTGTTGTTTTCTTTTCTTTTTCTCTCTGATGGTTACTATGGGTGTTGTCAATGCACTCATCAAGGGGGAGATTGATGACCAGGTGTGTCCGAGGACCAGTGGAGGGTCGCTCCTTAGTGATGAGTGATTGACAACGTTGTGTGGACTGATGCTTGGCTAAGTGTGCAGGTACAGGTTGTGGCTTGATTCGTGTCGGTGCAGGTGAAGAACAAGCGCGAAAGGCCTTAGCCGTGGCAGCCTCCGGGTGATGGAGTGGCAAGTAGGCTTGGTTCGATGGACCCGGTGGCCGATGGGGTCAAGTGCGAGCCGTGCGGTGCAAGACTAGCGGGCTGAAGTCGTGAACATGAGCCGGTGCAAGGTAGCGGTTGAAGCCCGAAGCTTGCATGCGGGGTTTGGTGGTTTGCCCACAAAACCATCTGGTGGACGGTTTCTTGGTTTGGGCCGCAAAACCAAGCCCGGAGGCCCGAGGTGACGGAGACGGTGATCCGGGAGCTTCGGGAAGCTTCGAGGCGGGGGGCACGTGGCGTGATCGCAGGGCTTGCGTCGAAGCTAAGCAAGGCCGCGGTGGATAGAGCTCGTCGAGTATATCAAAATTCATATGTAGAACGTCCAATTCGGAGCCCGGATGAGGGAGATATGACGTCGGGAAGATCTGCATCTCAGCCACACCGGTCAGACCGGTGGGGCCGACCGGTCAGACCAGTGTGGGCCTGTAGGAAACCGAATAGAAGTTGTATTTTTGCACGACTTTCGTAAGAGTTTCGACTTCTTAAGGGCTAAGACCTCCCATCCCTATAAATATAAAGGGCTACGGCCGATTGAGGGGATCCCAATCGAATTTATCAAATCAATCTATTATTTTCGCATTTACTTTTGTCTCTTTGCCCTAGCTTTTCCAACGTCAAATTGCTGTTCTTCCTTCGTCTCTGCGACGTCCGAAGACGTTCTAGGTGGCCTTGCCGACCCTAGAGCAAACCTACGTGCGCCGCCCCGATGGGATCGTGACCGGGCGACGTTCGGAGGTCTTTCGCCGGTTTACCCCGGCAAAGGTCTGACCGGTGACCTTCACAGGTCTTACCGGTGTGCAAAGGTCTGACCGGTGCCCTGCACAGGTCTGACCGGTGCCTACGCAGAGGTGCTGCAGCGAGCCCCTCCGCGTGCTTGTTGGTTCCAAAAAGGTGCCAACAAATTGGCGACTCTGCTGGGGAAGAAGATCTTGGTTTCAAGACCGATCTAATCTAACTCCGGCACGATGGGCTCAAGGACCAAGCTTAATCAAAATAATGTCATCGACATCAAGGATGAGGAGCTCTCGCCCAAAGATCTTCAAGCCATGGAGGACTTCATGAAGAAGCAAGCTGAACAACATCTTCTAGCTGTAGAAGAGATCATGAAGGACAAGGCTGAAAAAGATCGACTTTACTACTTGTCACACTTCAAGAAAAATCGTGAAGGCAAAGTAAAGAAGGTCAAGGATGTCACTTTCAACGCTCCACCGTTTGAGGTACCAACCAATGTGAGTTCTTCATCAAAGACTCTTACTATTGAGCAAGTTAGTGGCTTAATTCTTGAAAATCAAAAAGAGATGCAAAATAGTTTTCAGAGCATGATTAATTGATCTTTAGAAAGTTTGAAAAAACAACCTATTGGTAGCAATGTTCTGAATTCTAGCAATATTAGTACTACTCAGCATGAATATGCATCTCATGATTCATCGGCTACAGCACCATCTTATGGCATGCCATTGAATTATTTTCCGGGACAGACTCCTCCACAGCAACATGGTCTGACAAGACCGGTTGAACCGATCACTCCAACCGGTCAGACCGGTGCAGGCACCATAGTTGCATACCAAACGTCCCCCGAGCCAATAGCCAGTATACCTCATGTTCAGGCTGATCTTAGCCGAAGTAATGGTGTTTCTGGTTATGCTCCTTCTTATGTTCCAGTAACACACAATGCACATTCTAATACTTCACAAGGTTCAGGTTTTGCAAGTAGTCCAACGCTAGGTGCTAGTTCCTCGCAGCCACCGTTGCGTACACAACCGAACCGTACTACATATCAGATACCGAATGCTAGTATTCCTAATATGCCATACGACCCTCATTATGAGCGTGTTCTTGCAAATCATAAAAGGGAATTGGCTGCTATGCTTAAGGAGTCTTTCGGTATAGAGGTTAAGGATAAAACTTTAGTATGCCAAAAACCTTATCCTGAAACTTATGATTCTATTCCATATCCCCAAGGTTTTAAAGTTCCAGAATTTGTCAAATTTACCGGGGAGGATAATAGAACTACATGGGAGCATGTTAGCCAATTTAATGCACAATTGGGAATTTTTGGTAATCTTGATCATTTAAAAATCAGAATGTTTCCTTTGTCATTATCTGGTACTGCATTCTCATGGTTTTCAGCATTATCCCCAAATTCTATTCATACATGGTCTCAATTAGAGCATAAATTCCATGAGCACTTTTATAGTGGTGATAATGAATTGAGGCTATCTCACTTAACATCGGTTAGGCAAAAGCATGATGAGTCTATTGCTGAATACATGAGAAGATTCAGAGATGTAAAAAACCAGTGTTATAATTTAATTATTTTTGAAAAGGATCTTGCTGAATTAGCACTTAATGGTTTGAAATCTCATATTAAAGAAAAATTAGAGGGGTATGAATTTCTTACCATTAATCAGGTGCTCCAAAGAGCTTTAGCTCAAGAAAGCCGAACTAAAGATAGTCGGCTCAAATCTGATCGTCCTAATATGCATATGATAAATTGTGATTTCTCGGATGATGAGAGTAATGATGTTTTGACTACTGAATTTGTATGGTCAAACAAAGATAAACCTAACACTTGTGATTCCCTAAGGCCGGTTCGTAAGAATCGGCAAGAAGAAGTCAAGTATACTTTTGATGTATCCAAGTGTGATAGAATTTTTGATGAGCTTCTCAAAGCTGGATTGGTCAAAATATCTCACACCATGCCACCGATTGAGGAGCTAAAGAGGCGTGCTTATTGCAAATTTCATAATTCTTACTCCCATGCTACTAATGATTGTAATGTGTTCCGTCGGCAAATACAATCGGCCATTGATGAAGGTCGTTTAACTTTCCATGCTATGCAGGTTGATAGCAATCCTTTTCCCATCAACACCAATGAATTGCAGAATCCCAAGGTACTAATTCGGCCGCATCAAGCTGAGACGGCTAAAGGGGAAAATGTGATCATCGGTGAGGAGAGAAAGAAGGAGCAAGTGCTACTACAGAAGACTCCTCAAGTTGCAGCGAAGGCTTCAACACTCGAGGGGCAAGGCAAGTAAAAGAAGATCGGCGGTGCAACAATCGGTCTGACCGGTGACCAGACCGGTCTGACCGGTGTGTCCAGGAAGCTTGGAAATCCTTCCAAAGCTAAAAAAAGATGAGGCCGAGCTTCAAGGAACTTCTGGCCAAGTACAAAAAGAAAGGAGCTGCTCAAAAGCAAAGGAGTCGGCCACATACCACTAGGAGTGCAAAATTACCACCAAGGCATCAAGGGCAAAAAGAGTTTTACCAACAAGGAGGTAATTATGCTGCTGCACCATATTCTGTTGTTGGTCCATATACGCCATTGCCTTGGTCATACTCTTGTTATTATGTGCCTAGTGATTATAGTAGTACGTACATGCAACCATACATTAATTCATATCCAAATTGTGATGCCTCACAAAAGCCGGTTGCTTCTAAAAGTAATCTGGTTGAAGGTAACGCATGTACTGATGGTAAAAAGTGTGAGGATGACAGCAAGCAAGATTCTAAGTATACTCAGCTGAGGTGGTGTCCCTCAGGCTTAACTCACACTCAAAAGAGAAGGCTACAAAGGATGCGTAAACAAGAGGCAATGAAACAACCAACTGAAGGGAAGTCGGCCAAGCCAAAGCAGGTCAGAAAAGAGTGGAGGCCAAAGAAGACTAATTCAGTTTCAACTTGAGCCAATCAAGTTTATGGCCGATAAAGCAATTATCGCTCTTAGGAGCAATATTTGGGCGATGCGTTGTTAATCATCGTCTTCTACCAATTTTGATCATTGTAAATGTTTTCTGGCACGCAAGCTTTACCAGAAAACAGGGGGGCATATGTTCGCACCCAAAATTGGCAGGCTTGGGCCGACCGGTCAGACCTGTGGGTCCCACCGGTCAGACCGGTGTAGTCAAAGTCCATAAATTCCAATTTGGACTTCACCATTGGATAGAGCTCGTTGAGTAGATCAAAATTCATATGTAGAACGTCCAATTCGGAGTCCGGATGAGGGAGATATGACGTCGGGAAGATCTGCATCTCAGCCACACCGGTCAGACCGGTGGGGCCGACCGGTCAAACCGGTGTGGGCCTGTAGGAAACCGAATAGAAGTTGTATTTTTGCACGACTTTTGTAAGAGTTTCGACTTCTTAAGGGGTAAGACCTCCCCTCCCTATAAATATAAAGGGCTACGGACGATTGAGGGTATCCCAATCGAATTTATCAAATCAATCTACTATTTTCGCATTTACTTTTGTCTCTTTGCCCTAGCTTTTCCAACCTCAAATTGCTGTTCTTCCTTCGTCTCCGTGACGTCCGAAGACGTTCTAGGTGGCCTTGCCGACCCTAGAGCAAACCTACGTGCGCCGCCCCGACGGGATCGTGCCCGGGCGGCGTTCGGAGGTCTTTCGCCGGTTTACCCCGGCAAAGGTCTGCTCGGTATGCAAAGGTCTGACCGGTGCCCTACACAGGTCTGACTGGTGCCTACGCAGAGGTGCTGCAACGAGCCCCTCCGCGTGCTTGTTGGCCCCAAAAAGGTGCCAACAGCATCTTTCCGTCACCTTTCTGCTCCTGGTCGTAGAAATCCACAGCGCCGCCTTATTGCCGCAATACCACATCGTCGGAGGCGAGTACTCCAGGGGACCTTCCTGTATGAGAGATCCCTCTCCCCAACTTCCTTGCGCACCCGTCGAGGTGCCCGAGCTCGACGACCTAGCTCGCCGTCGCTCCATCGCTCTGCTCGTCCGCCCTCTTCGCTTGTGCCTGCCGCCGCCGCCCTCTGCTTTTGGTCTAGGTCACTGCGATGGGTCCAGGTCACACCGACGGGCCTAGGTCGCCGCCGCCGCACCGACGGATCCAGGTCGTCGCCGCCGCCCATCGATTTGAGCACCTGTGTCGGCGCCTGGAAGGGATAAGGCTCTCACGGCCTGGCAGGTGGGCCCGTCCGAGTCAGCACGATGACATGGCAGCGTCATCCTACGTGGCGGTCAAAACCAGTGAAAACCAGTCAAAACAAGGTTAGGTGGCTAATCTCAAACGGTCTGTACAATTTAATGGCCAAAAACAACCGGTTTTGGAGTTTCATGGTCAAAACCAAACTTTGCTAAGAGTTCGAAGGTCAAAAATAGACTTTTTCCAATCAATAATTATCTGATTAATTAGTAATCACTACCTAGAGATGCAATATGCTAAGCCTAAAATGTAAATATTACAACAGTTTTAGTAAATTCTCTAAATTGATACTCTATAATTTTTTTAATAAAACCGATTCACACTCAATTATTATAGTATTATAGAGATTGACTAAAAAAATGTGACTAAGCAATAATCAGCAAGATGATTACATGGGATAAACTTCTATTATATGATACTAAATCATTGTTAAAGTAAGATGAGGATGATTAATGCACCAATTCAAATAGTTAAGGGATTGATTGCACCAAATGAAACATGAGGGATGAAAGTCACACTTTTGCAATGTTTGAAGGATGAAAAATATACTTTTTCTAAAATAAAATAAGGGAAAGCGATAGCTCACCTATGTGATTTAGGAGCTATGCTCACACAAATTTTTTCCACTTCCATCTTCACCCACCCATCCTCCTTCTCCAACTCCGGCGAGGTTCCGGTTAGTCTCCGACGAGGTTAGAGTTCTGGGTTTGGGTTTGACGTTTACGGGGGTGGGGGCTGCTGTTACCACCGATCATGAGAGAGGGTTGGCGATGACCAGGGTTCTGGGATTTGACCGAGATGGTCCGAATTTCGCCGAAACTCGTCCATCTCGGGGTCCGAAACGAGATTTGAGCTTCGAATATTCATAGAATCTATTCCGAAATTCGACCAAGATTGATCCAATTTCGCCCATTTCGGTTGGGACCAAAATTTTTCCGAAATTGAATTCCAAAACCTTGGCGGTGGCAGGCCAGCCCGGCGGAGGAGGCGGGTTGGGGGCGGCGAGGACATCGCCGACCGAGCGGCGGAGGCTGTCGGTTGAGACCAAGGTCGAGCGGGGGAACTCACCAGTGTTGGAGAAGATGACGGCGTCTCCGGCGGCGGCGAACCCCCATGGACGAGGCGGCAGTAGGGGCTGCATGCAAGTGGTCCGGCGCCGGCGAACTAGGGTCCGCCGGCGCCGGCTGGCGTGGTGGAGGGACTGGGAAGGGGAGGCGGTCGCGGGACGAAGAGGAAGAAGAAGCACTAGGGTGCCACGCGTGGGAACCGGGAGAGAAAAGAGGAAGAGATAAGAGGAAGAGAGAAGAGGGAGGGAAAATCTCAGCTATTTATTTTGGTTCTAAAGGTCAAAAAGTTTGTGTGAGGAAGGCTCTTATTTAGGGCTGGACCGTGAGCCAGAAACTCGTGAGCTGGCTCGACTTGTGCATAGCTCGGCTCGACTCGGCTCGCCTCGATCAAATTTTTAACGAGCTGAGCAACTATTTTTGCTCGTTTTGTTAACGAGCTGGCTCGAGCCAGCTCGCAAGCTGCTCGCGAGCCAAACGAGCTAGAAAATTCTAATTTCAATATAAAAAACCGAGCTATCAAAGTTGAGCCGAGCTATTGAAGCTATGTCAAACCTTTCTAAGTACTCCATGTGTGACTAATTTTATCATTTATAACTTTATAATTATTATTTTTAAAAACTTTACATATGCTCATAGGTTAATTTCAAATTTAAATACAGCTCGCAAGCCTAACGAGCTAGCTCGAGCTACTAACGAGCCAAGCCGAGCCAGCCTTTTTGCTCGTTTGGTTAACGAGCCAAGCCGAGCTGGCTCGTTACCTTAACGAGCCAGACCGAGCCGAGCCGAGCCAAGCCGAGCTGGCTCGGCGTCCAGCCCTACTCTTATTTCACATAGGCGAGGGATAGACACTCCCAAATAATAATTTGACTCTTGAAAAAAAATTGAAATGACTTATAATTTTAAAATATTATAAAGTTCGTTATAAATCTATACTATAAGGAGCGAAGACAATTGAAAACTTTTCTCACCCAAATCGGGCCCACCGTACCCCTCACGTCGGACCCACCCGTCATATATTTTTAGGAGTGGATAGGGTGGAAGGACCAAAAAATCGCAATTTGGAGAGCGTTTCTACCAAAAAACTAATTCTTTTCTCACCCACGTCCACCTTACCCGGCGGCATACCCACCTGACACCACGATCGCATAGTATAGTACTTTCCCAATATGCGTTCCTCAGTCCTTGCCTTTCACGACTCCAGAATTTTCTTCCCTTACGGCTTCGCTTTGTTGTCCGTAAAGGCGACCCGCGTGTCATCTACGCCATCCGGAAGCTCCGACGCGAGGCGACGGTCGGCAAGCTCGGCCTGTCGTCGGACGCCACACACCATATTTCCTCCCGACTCCTCTCGACCGCTTACGTCGACGTGTCGAGCCTCGCATTCGAGATCGTCGACGAGGCCAGGCTCGCCGCGGTTGGTCAGCAGCAGGGCACCGCCACGTCCCTAGAGAAGCTCGTCACGCCGTCACGGGGTTTCTTAATTTCGATCGAGCCGCCAAGTCATACTCTGGCGGCGGCTCGTGGGCCGATCACCTGGACGTCTTCCTACACAGCGGCACCCCTGTCCTGCTCGTCCAGCTCTACCTCTCCAGTGACGAGGCGTGTCACGGCGGAGCCGAGCGCGCCATACGATGCTTCCTGCCCACCGTCAAGGCATGGACCGCAACCCAGCTGTCGCAGCCCCTTCCGCTCCCCAAGATCCGCATGTTGTCATAGATTCTCAGGTAGTGCGCGTCGAAGTCCATCACGGCCGTGGCAAAGTACTTCCAGGTGGAGCTACTTGCCGCACGCGTGGTCCGCCGTCACGGTCCTGAGCGCCGTGGCGGCGGCAGGAGGACATGGCATAAGAAGAGTTCACGCTGAGGAAGTCAAGGAACCTCTGGTCGAAGAAGCGGACGACGCAAACGTCCTGGTAGACGGCGACGTCCTTCCTGTCAGGGCAGTCTCGTCGTACGTCGGATAACGCCGCGGCGACGCACTCGCGGCAGGTTGGCGCGTCCGTGTTGTCGCGGTAGAACACCAGCGCGTCGACCTGCTTATTGGGCACCGCGCCGATGGTGCCCACGGCGAAGCCGGCCGGCGTGGCTGAAGCGTTGCTGGGAAGTTGAGTGTACACGTCGAGTACCGGACGGCTGGGACGCGGTGAGCGGCAGCATGATGATGGCAACGGCAGCTGCAACAATATCCATGGTCGGTGTAGAAAGGATCGGGCACTTTGCTCTGCGCCTATGAGTTCCTAACGATCATACCATTTTGCCATGCAGAAACCCATCGCTTGCCATTGCATAGTCATTGTGCAATGAGATCTTTTTTAACACAAAATACACTCCACGTCAGACACAATATATATAGTTTTTTTTCTTAAAAATTGACGAGACGCGAGTTTGCTGACAATAAACCAGTGATACAATAATGACATTGACGATACAAATGGTAAAAATGGTTACTAGGTTCTTCTTCCTCCGTATACAAATTTTTGCCGTCATTGTTTTTTCATTCAGTTTTTATCATTCATCTGATGTTATTCATAAATTATGTATGTAAGTAGCATCTACTTTGTTTGTGACATACGTTACTATTATATGCATTTCAAATATAGTTGGGCCAAACTTAAGTGAGAATAAGGGGTTGTCCTAGCTCAGCGGGTCCCCGAAGAAGAGGAGGTACTCGAGCACACTTACAACTCTAGCTGGGGCGGCCACCCACCCCGCCTGCCTAACCCCGCTTAACGTGGCTCCATCTATGAAGGGATTATTTTTGAACTTCAATTGAAATCGATCTAATTAGTTTTTTAAAAAATGTGCGTGCCGCACGTGAAAACATAATGAAGTTTTTTTAAGAACCAAATTCAGAAGATTACAAAGTGGTGTTAATTACTTGGTTGAAATGCAGCTAGGTGATTAAATTTAAACTTTGCTTCAATAGAACTTGTTACATTAGTTCAATAAAAAATGTTTGTTTAATATATTTCTGGCTATAAAGTCCCTTTTAATACATTTTTCGAAGTACATGTTAAAATGGTTTTCTCGCAAATACGTGCGTGTCGCATGTGCATTTTACTAGTAAACATAACATTTATTTAAATTTTGATTCCCGCAATATATAAATCAATAACTTACAAGATGTAATTAACTTACTTTTATATTTAGTCTACGAAAATGCGTAGACTGGCGAATACAATAATCTAATAATCTCATGCTGACGGCAACCATGTAAAGAAGTCGACATATTTCGACGGATTGGCGAGCATTTTGAACGATGTCGGGATCGGCGGGACATTGAGCTCCAGGAGCCCCTCAAGCACCTGGACCACCGTCCCCATGCCCGGCCTCGCGCTCTCATCATCCTGCACGCACCAGCACGCGACCTTTAGAGCTCTCTCCACCTCAGCCATGTCGGCGTCGCCGCAGATCCGGCCGTCCACAGCGGCCGCCAGGTCGCCACCACCACCGAAGAACATACCCGCGGCCGTCGCCGGGAAGAAGTCCACCGTGCCGTCCGGACGCAGCCTCGCGTTCCTCCGGCCCGACACGACCTCGAACAGCAACATGCCGTAGCTGAACACGTCGGCCTTGGCCGTGATGGCCGTGCCGGCGATCCATTCCGGCGCGAGGTACCCGACCGTGCCCCTCATGGTGGTGAGCACGCGGCTGAAGTCGCGGCCGACGAGCTTGGCGAGCCCGAAGTCGGCGACCTTGGGCGAGAAGGTGCCGTCGAGGAGGATGTTCTCCGGCTTGATGTCACAGTGTATGATGCAGTCCCTGCATTTCTCGTGCAGGTACTCCAGCCCTCTCGCAATTCCTAGGGCCAGCTGGTACCGTGTGTCCCAGCTCAGGGCACGGTGGCTGCTGGTGCTGGCCCCGAAGAGATGCTTGTCCAAAGAGCCATTCGGCATGTGCTCGTAGACGAGCAGCCTCCTCGTGCCCTCGGAGCAGAAGCCGAGCAACCTGATGAGGTTGACATGCTGGACTTTGCCGAGCGTGCTCACCTCCGCGCGGAACTGCTTCTCCCCCTGAAGGTCACCTTCGAGCTTCTTCACAGCGACCGGGCGAGCTGCATCGTCGGCCAGTGAACCCTTGAACACCGACCCGAAGGCGCCTGCGCCGAGCTTTTCCGAGAAGTTGCTGGTCACGAGTTGCAGGTCACGGTACGTGAACGCCACCAAGGATCCTTGTCCGACCCTCCTCGACGTCATGACCGTGCTCCGGCTTCGTCTCCGGTTGGCGATTATTGAAACCAGCAGAGCAATGATGATGGCAGCTGCAGCGACGACGATCCCCGCGACGGCTAGTATTCTCCTTCTGCGGCTCTCGCCGGCGCTGGGGAACTCAGACGCCGCCAGGCGGATCCAGATGGTGGTGCCTCCAGTGGCCTCGCCGCCGATGCCGCTCATGTCTCGGAGATTGACCATGTCTCCGTGCCACAGCCAGCAGCTCCCGTTGTAAGCGTAGGCCGTGCAGGAGCAGCTGCCCAGGCACGCGAGCTCGCAGTCGTCGCCGCTCGCAGCCACCACACTCTGCTCGTCGCTCGGCAGCTTCACGTTGGACATGGCGTAGAATCTGTCCCCGTCCTTGCCGCCGCAGCGCAGGCCGGCGTTCCTGGCGCAGCCCGACGTGTAGTCGTCTCGCCGCCACTCGAGCGGCCGCCGCTGGCGGAAGCCCCTCGGGCAGCTGCAGGTCGGCAGGGTGTTCTCGGTGCAGAAGCCGGACGGCCCGCACAGCGCGTGTACATCGCACTGCGCCTTGGGCTGCGACCAGAACAGCTGCCACTCGCCGGCGCCCTCCACCCACATCAGGAACTTGATCTGCCCGGCCACGTCCATCCGGAAGTGCGCCACCACGGCGTCGTCGTCGACGTGGTACGTGAAGTGGCTCTCGTCCTCGGCGTCGACGTAATCGAAGGTGTAGGGGAACCCGTGGGAGGCGTCGGCGGCCGTCATCTCCGGCACGTCGGTGAAAATGTGGCCGGCGAAGCTCCAGTTGCCGCTGGTCCAGTACTGCTGGCTGTTGTTCCAGTTGAGAAGGTACTGGCTTGTCCCGCGCGGGTCGAGCTCCAAGGAGAACATGCTCGGCGACGGGTCATTGTAACCCTTCCACGCGATCAGGCGGTCCACCTCGCCGGTGAGCTTGTTGCGGCCGAGCTTCCCGTCGGGGAGCCAGGTGTCGGAGAAGTGGTCGAAGCTCTGCCATAGCACGGCGGAGGTGTTGGAAGCTTCTGCCAGGACAAGGTTGCCCGTGTCGTCGAGGATGGCGCTGACCCTGACCGTCGGGACGGCCGCGATGTTGGTGACGTTTGTTGACCAGATTGGGGACTTGTTGCGACGGTCGAGAATGACCAAGTTGCCGTCCCTTGATATGGAAAGCTGCGAAGACCGGAGGTCGGTGATTGGGGCCTCTCTGTTGGCAACCCACACAACGTCTTGCGCTGAGATTTGGTTGTACTGAATGCCCACGTACCAGTGCTGCGATGAGTTGTCTGTTGCGTACGAGAAAAAGGGTCACATGGTGTTCCATTGATAGTTCGCAATCATGTCATTTTTGTTCTTCAGAAATGGTTTTCCACTTTTTAGAAAAATTAGTCCATGAACTCGTGCGGAACAATTTTAAGATCCATGTATTAGAAAGTTACTTATAAATTATATCTCAAGCTAATAATCAAAATTATTTACCTATCACTTTCTCATTTACAATGATCTAACATAATACTCATATAGATATATCCATTAATGATTTCCTTTTATTTAATAATTGTTCTATACTCTTTCCATCCACATTTTTTCACTTTGCATTGCACATGTATATGTTGTGTTTCACTTGAAATGTAGGTATTTACTTTACATTATTGTAATAATAAGATATGTGGATAGTTTAAATGCAAACTAGAGTGGGAGAGTTATGGTAAAAAAAAGATGATTCTCTCTTTCTCTCATGAAAACATGTGCACGAGACTCTCATCTCTCATGGCTTCGAAGTGATAAATCAGTCTTATTTTTTTCTTTTTGATCACCATCATCGTCTCATCACGTATATGTAAGATCAAATCTGTTCTAGAACTATTAATCATTAACTCTTCATGAAATCATTTATCCATGGTTGTGAATGACTTGATTTTTCTAATGTATTAAACAAAATTGTTATTTTTAATGATGGCATATGTAGGTCATTTAGATGCCAAATTACGATGTTATTTCAAGTTTTTTTTTAATGTTAATGGTGGGCAATTTAGATGCAGATTTAGGGGGTTATTTATTTATAATGGCATTAGTGGGCAATTTAGATGAAGATTAGGGGTTACTTCAGTTTGTTTTGTATAATGCAAAGGTAGGTAAGTTATATATAGTTTTAGTGAGTTACTTTAGGCTATGTCTATAATGATATGGGTGGCAATTTAGATATAGGTTTAGAGGATTACTTAATTTTTATAATGGCTGAGGTGAAATTTAGATATAGATATTTAGGGATTACTTAATGCTATTTTCATAATAGCAGATTTTCATAGAAAATATAACAAATCTAATGTAGGGTTTGTGTACGTGTGTTCATAGGAGTGAGTGTGTGTGTTGTGAGCGGCTGCGTTGTACTGTGTAATTTAAAAAAAAAAGAAATCTTCAATTAGTAATAGTATGATATTTTTTGGCTTAGAACAGTGGCCGAGCTACAACCTGTTAATGATGTCAGCTGACATTAATGAATATTGAAAAATACAGTGTAAATCACTGTTGAAGCACTGTTTGTAGTGTTAATGACATCCGTAAAATGTCATGCTCACATCGATGAACTTTGAGGCTGGCTTCGCCCCTGGCTTAGAACATGTCTTTGTGATATGTGATCGTTGCGGGGCTTGGTCATACATATTTTGTTCCTCTGACCGCTCTCGCCCCCTCCGCCCAACCCACCCGGGCCCCTTCCTCCTCCCCGCCGGCGGCAAGAGAGGTCGGGACCCCCTCCAATCGATAGATCCGGCCATGTCCTACCTGTTAATAGTACTTTTTCTTTCTCTTTGCGCCTTTTTGGCTGTAGCACGTTGTGGTAGTTCCCTTGAAGACGCCGCCGCCGTCGCCGTTCCTGTCGAGTTTCTCGACTTCCTTGTCGCCGACGACTTCATTGCCAAGGTGAGAATAAAATCCTCCCCTAGTCCCCCCGTTTCCCTTCTTCCTGGTTTGGATCTTCCTCTCCCTCCGCCGGATCCAATCCCGTTCCCCTCGCCTTCGCCTCTCCCTGCCCCCTTTTTCGTCACCTGCTGCCCCTGTTGGTGGAGTTTCTCAGCTACCCGTGATCTGGATGGCGTTGTGCCTGTGGCTAAGTCCTAGTGGTTGTTTCGACCTTTGTCGTTGTTGAACGCATCGGATTGTGCCCGCCGCCGGTTGCGCTGTCGTCTGCCGATCGGGGTCCCCTTAGGGATCAATGGTTGTTCCGACGTTCATCGTCGTCGAACGCATCGTTTGGCTTACTTCACCTTTCCCTCCGCCTCCGCCTTCCTGTTGAAGCAACCTATAGCTACCTGGTGGATTCTCTCGGCTCGTGCAGTCGTTCTCCGTCGGTTGTTCCGACGAGCTCGCCATCCCCCTGGAAGCAGCTTGGTGGCCCATCTTATGCCTCCGGCGACGGCGATCTATCCTTTCTTCGGTCGCCTGGAGTGGACTCCTTCGGTTCCGCCGCTTCGTCTTCAACCGATGCAAGGCACGATACTCCATCCGCCTGCAAGCTTCTCTGAAGCATCTGCGGCTCCCGCCGGTGAGCTCTCCGTTGTAGAACGCGTCGGTGTGATCTTTTCCGGTCTAAGGACTTTGTTGTAATTTCTTTTTACTTCAAGAGCATTGTAATATGGTTGCTTAAGTAATATATATATATATGTGTGTGGTTGTTATAAAAAAAAACTCGAACGACAAAAATATCAATAGTGGGCCTGAGTAGGAGGTGTTGTAGCTTGGGTCAAGCCCATGGACGACCTCCCCCGAGAGCTTCCGGCTCGCGGGGCCACGGTGACCCTCCTCGTCGGAAAAGCTGCACACGGGGCGAGGTGAGCTCCTGCACTGAGCTCCTACCTTTGCTCAACTTATGGATATTGAAATTGCAAAAAAGGAAAAAACAAAGGCAGTTTTCAGTAGGCCGGAAGCAAAGACGGTCGGAGTGGGTATGTACGCGTACCTGGCTGGAAGAAGCCTAGCTTAAACTTGCCACGCTTGGAAACCAGACTCTGGCCACCGTACAACGGCTGGCCGTCGGCGATGGTATCAGCTGCTCGCGACGACGACGGAGCTCCATGCAGGAGCAGAAAGGCGAGGAGGCGGAGGAGCAGAAGCGCGGCCGAGGAAGAGAGCCCACGGTTCGTCATCATTGCACAAATGGACACCAACGACAGAACAGCCAGCTATATATACCAACCTGCTGTCTTATGAAAGATGGCGCCCGTGCTATAAGAGGGAACAAATGAAAGTGATGGTGATTAAGCAGAATCAATTAAGGGAGCCAATTCTTTAAAAGATACTCCGTAGCAGGCAGGATGGAGGAAGACAAAGCTAGAGCAGCAGCTCGGTCCAACCATGTACACACATGTCACATCTATAGTATACCTGAAATAGAGGTCAATCCTTGCATCAACTGTCCACCACATTCCGGCAGTGTTTGGTTGGGGTTGGGGGTGAAAAATTTTTCACCTCTTAAGTGTAACTTTGACCACTAATTAAAAGTATTAATTAAAGCTAGTTTCAAAACTATCTTCACAACCCGGGCAAAATCGCGAGACGAACCTAATGATGCTTTTGACTGCATAATTAGAGCATGATTACTGTAGCATTACTGTAGCGAATTACTAGTTAATTATGCTTATTAGATTCGTCACGCAAAGTTACACTCATTTGTAAAAATATTTTACAAATAAATTTCATTTAGTACTCTATGCACGAAAGATTCTCTCCAGACGTTCAACAAAACGGGTGCTGTATGTAACCAACGCGTGCAAGCTCTGAACGGGAGCAAGAAAATGTGGTGTAGAAGGGGGCCGTGCACATGCCGGCGTTGGACCAATGACTGTACGTCCTCATCAACCCCGTTGGTCTAGAATTACCGTTCCCATCCCGCTAATACCCCACTCATCACGTCGACTTGTCGAAATCCGGACTTGCCAGGCATATATGTATTTCCCCGAAGGTCAGGCAAAATAATAGGTAGAAGAATATTGGAGTGAACTGAAGTGGAATGAAGTAGACTGAGTCTAAAATGAACAAATTTTTCCTTTAGTGTCCAATCCCTTTAATTCCACTTCAAATAGTCCAACTTGTGGCTTCCACTGGATACAGGTCCTTGTTAGATTCGATATAGTGAGTATGATCAGGTCCGTATTCATATACTCCTCCCGATTCAAAATATTTGCCACTGTTAGTTTTTCTCACAATGTTAGACCATTTGACTAATTTAAAATTTTAGAACAAATATACGAAAAGATACGATGCGCTTAAAGTACTTCTGATAATAAAGTCAGTCACTAACAAAATAAATGATATGTACATGATTTTTTTTTTTAAATAAGATGAATGGTCAAATCTCATGACAAAAACCCACAATGTGGTGCAATCATGCAGGACACCAAAACACATTGGCCCTGTTTAGTTTGGTTGAAATTTTTGGAGAAATTTTTAGATGTAAATTTCCAGTTGTACTGTTCCATTGTGTCCTAAATCGCCAACGTATATACCCTTAAAAAGTGAAAAGAGACTTATTATTGCCCACATTGCACACAGCTTTTGGCTAAATCGCCTACACCAAAGAATCAATCAGATGAGTGTGTGGACAAACTGAGAAGTCTCACTGATTCTGCGACACCGAGTACCTGCAGACCCCGGCCTCCGTGAACACAAGCCCCGGCCGGCAGTAGTACCCCTGCCCTGGGCTGCAGTGCCTGTCCTCCGAGCACACGCACCGGCCGTCGAGCGCGCACCCGTCGCCCTTGTCCACCTCCGCCTCCACCCCGCCGACGACCTCGTCGGACCACGGGCTGTCGAACAGTCCCCGCGGGTCCAGCCGGCGCTTCGCCGCCGCGAACTGCCCCCAGCGCGGGTACTTCCCCCGCACGCCGGCGAACGCCACCAGCCTATTCTTGGCCCAGTGCGGCCTGGCGCCGTGCTTGACGAACGCCAGCTGCTCCACCTCCTCCCACACGTCCCCGTCCAGCCGCGGCGCCGCCGGGTCCGACGCGCGGTAGTAGTTGAAGTCCACCACAACCGAGTCCTCCGGCTGCCCCAGGTGCGCCGCCAACGCCCGCACGAACCGCACCAGGAAGCCGTTGTACAGGTCCACGCCGCAGAGGCTGGCGTCGCTGGCGGCGCCGCGGAGGCGCTTCACGTCGAGGACGAAGTCCCGGAACCGCGCCGGCGGCGAGAAGATCGCCGTGGACTCGTAGAAGAAGAGGCCATGGAACCGGGGGTCCCACCCGCACGCGCTGAGGAGGTCGGCCGCCGGCGAGCGCGCGCAGGACCCCGACGTCTGCATCCTCCCCTGGTACCCTACCACGGGGTACCCCGTGAAGAGGAGGCCGTTGTTCTTGAGCCCGTTGCCGACGAGCCGCTTCGCTGCGCCCTCCGCTGCCGCCATCGCACACTTGCCCCTCGCGTTCCTGGACTGCTCCAGCGAGGTCTCGAGGGCCCGGAGCCCTGCGGTGACGGCGATGGCGGTGGGCTGGAAGCCGATGAAATCGTAGACGCCGTCGCCGGAGGCGTTGAGCAGCGCGCGGTCGTCGACGCGGTACATGGCCATGTGCTGGGAAGGGTACCAGGTGATGTCGGCGAACTCGTGGCGCGCCGCGTGGGCGGCGAAGTCGTCCTGGAACGTGGAATCGTCCCGGTACTCGTACGTGATGCTCCGCTTGAACCTCGGCTCCAGTTGTAGCGTGATCTGCAAGAACATGAATGATGGTTTGTAACGAAAAAATGAGTAATACTAGTAGCTCAAAAGATGTTATTTTAATCTCTACTCCGCCGCACCGCGCGTGAAAAACAAAAAAATAGCACTCCGCACCCCCGCGAGAAAAAAACCCCTACACTCCGCATCAGGCCGCCGCCGCCGCCACGCGACCTCTCCTCTCCGCGCACCGCGCCACCGTCTTCGCCTTCCCCTCGTGCTCCGCCTCCCTCAGAGATCCCTCCATGTTGTCGCTGCAACCGCCTCAGGATCGATCTCGCCCGCCTCGCCTCCCTACCATCCAATCCTCTGGGCGCCCTCCACTAGGGAGCGCTACCTCGAGATCCACCGGCCGCCACCCGCGGGTGCACCGCGCGGCTACCACGCCTCGTCGGGTCTCTTCTTCTCGCAGCCGCCGCCGCCGGGTTCTCTGGTCCTCCGTCCCCTTCCCCTATTCTCTCGGAGGCGGAGAAAGAGCGGGAGGGAGGCGAGGTTACGGGGCGGAGGCGAGGGTCAAAGAGTAAGCGCCACCGCCGGAATCCTTAACTCTGCCCCCGACAAGAACAGCCGCAGACGCCACTACCTACGGCAGACACGGTGAGTACTACCTCCCGCTTCACAGGATGCAAGTATCAATTGCAATTGATTTGGACCACCATGCCACAACAAATCCATCTTTTAGATGAGATTTTAATTCCGTAGTGAATCTCTCCTTATCGTGCACAACAAGGGCACAGGTGGAAAGGATTGTGCCATGGTACGAGTGCATCTGTGTAAGACAACAATTCCCTCCTCTATCACTTCTACATGGTAGTGCCCGCTATGTGGTTATGGAAATTAAAACATTAATATTTAAGAACCTATTTAGGTCATGCAGGTATGGACAGTTTCTTCTGGGGTCTGTTACCAATGATGTTACTGCAGTTTATGTCTAATAACCATCATCTTCTAAGTGCCTCACTTGATGGGATCATTCGAGCATGGGATATGTTTCGCTATCCCAACTTCAGAACATTTACCAGCCCGTCACCTAGGCAGTCTGTATCTTTAACTGCAGACCAGAGTGGGGAGGTAATATGTGCTGGAACACTTGATTCATTTGAGTGTATGTAAACCGCAACCTTTTTGTCCTCCACAATTTTCATTCATCTTATGCTTTACATCATCCCGTTTCCTTGACAATCAAAACATTTTCGTGCAGATATTTGTTTGGTCAATGAAAACTGGTCGATTTGTTTGATGTACTCAGTGACCATGAAGGACCAGTAAAAGGTCTAATGTTTTCACCAATCATTGTAAGAGATAACTCTTTGTTGTACTTTGTTTCATTTTCTTCTTTTCAGAACTACAATTATTTGGGAAAACTTACGCCTTCCTTTTTTGTTGCACTTTTATTCAAAACAATAACTTAGCTTTATTTGGTAGGCTATTCTGGCTTCATCATCATGTGACAAAAATGTTCGCCTTTGGGATGTATTTGAGAGCATGGGTGCAGTGAGAACTTTTCAGCACTCACATGATGTTCTGACTGGCGAATCACCTGATGGAAGGCAGATAGCACCCAGTACTTAGTGTCAGATATATTTAAATGGTGGTGCTATGAACTATATAAGTCATCAACATTTAGTTAGCAACTCAAATCTGAAGCCACTTCTGAATTTTCTCCGGTCCACTTATTGTGGTGAATGCATTTTTTGGCCAAGGCATAACTGCATGGTATTGGTATTTTGAGAGAAACTGGTAAGAGATAGATGCTGCATAATGTTATTCAGAGATTTTTTTTCTATCTTCTACATAATATTGCTGAGCTCTTCTACAGAAAAGCTTCACTACAATATTTATATGATTAGTGTGCAAAATGCTTCAATTTTCATCATTATGATGTCAACATATAGCATTTCAATTCATGAGTGTTGCTGTTTCTAACTGAGAGCAAAAAAATAAAGCAATGCAATCTGCAGGCCAAAGCAAAAGACAATGATAAAAACAATATTTTCGACAATAATTTTGTTAGTTAAAATGATACAATAAAAATAATACAGCTTTTGAAGTTTTTTACGAAATTATAGTAAAAAACTTATTTTCTATTTTAGTTATGTAGTTGCTTTATGTTTCCTTGTTTCCTCTTCGCACCTGTTCTCTATCCTTTTGACTTGACAACTGTTTTTATTTCCAGCCTATATTAGTTAACTGTTTCAGGATAGTAGACATGTTGTTTTCTGAAGTTTCATATGAGTTAGTTTTGTAGAGTTTCACACTGAATGGATGGTTGTCTCTGGATAACCATTCCGGGATGTTTCCATACCCATACCTGATGATTCAAGAGAGGAGTGCAACACATGTTTTAACTCCGGAATCTATACTAAGACAGATGAGCATTATCATCTATCTCTGAAAGAGCGCTACATAATTCTTCTAACAGATAAAAGTTCTTGCCCTGATACAGCATCAGCTAGGAAGTCTGTTATGGGTGTGGAAACTAGGAGCTTGGCACCTCATTCTTGAGGTCAGTACCTTTCTTTAACATTGTTAATGAACCATATTCCCCAGACAGATTTCTTATTTGTCTGGATAGCATCCAATTTCTATCAAGTGTTTGCATTTTTCAAAAGCAGTAGGGTATCCAATTTTAAAGGTTTGTGTGTATGCTTGTCAATTGCAGGTCAACGTAGCAATTTGCAGCTGCAGGTTGCATTTGTTGTTTGTTAGAGGGCCTCATCCTTTATATTTGTGCATGTTGTTATCCCCTCTGAACTTTAAGAATTGATTTTTTTTTCTTGTTAACCTGGCAGGTTGGAAAGCAGATGGTTCTAGGCACCCTGGAAGATTTGTTCAAATCTGAAATGCGCTATTCTCTCTCAAGATTGGTATCAAGTCGATTATTTTGTTCCACTTCCATGCATGACCAGGTAGTTAAAGCAATATCCAAGCTTAGTGTTTTGCATTTATTAATATGCGCCTTCAGTCATGTGAACCCTTTTAATTACTTTAGATGATGGTTTGCTTTTTAGTTCCATGTATGTTTCTAATTTTTAGCATACTTTGTGCCATCCGTAGGAAAAACAATTTTGCAACATGGTGTGCTTGTATTTTCAATACCATTTGTCTTTATTTCTCGAAGTTAAGTGACCATTTTCCATAGCTGACCTGTAGTGTATCGAATTTGAAGGTCCACTTCCAAGTTCCAACTTTGCGGTAATTTATGTCTTGTATGGCTTTTATAATTTTATGGCTTCCTTCTTTACATTCCAGAACAATTTTAAATGTTTTGCAAAGCATGAGACTTCAAGGGCACGGTGAAGCTGCCATGACTATGGTATAGGTACATCCTGTGGCAGGACATGGTGTGGATGATGGCGGCCAGAGGTGTGGGACTGTGGGTCACTTGCTGATGGTTTCGTATGAGCTAACTGTAGCAGGGAAATCCCAGCTGGCTTCATGGCAACACCAATGGGCACGCCATCTCCTTTTGCCCCATTTGCGAGTGTCAGATCCTGATAGATGTTCTTCCCCTCAAGCGTTGGTAGTGACATCACTTTGCTTCAAGGGAACAAATGCAACAAAACCCCATTTAGTTAAATGTAATTTTATCAGTTTACCAATTCATATATGTCAAATGAATTGAATACCAACACTGTTTGTGAAACTCTATAGTTATGATTCAAATTAATGATCTTTGTGTGGGAATTCTAAATGTTCGTGGTTCTGTTGCTATGTCAAAATGAAATGATTTTTTTAAAAGTTTCAAAATAAACAGAGATAAAATTGTTCTAGAGATGAAATTGAATAGCAACACTGCAAGATTTGCGAGAGTAACTATTAAAAACAGGAGAGAACATTAGGATTTGTTTGGGCTTACGAAGGGAGTATTGAAGAACACCTCATTTCTTGGCCTTCTGAATGCTATAGTTGAATTTCAAGTTGCTTTAGTGGCGAAGCATAGATTGTACTTAACTACCAAGATTGTATTGCCCGTAGCAACGCACGGGCACGAACCTAGTAAAGATGAAGTACTAAATTTGGGTCTAGAACGGTCGCGGCGGAATTTTAGTTTGATCGGAAATTCATGGCGTTCATGTTTGAAGAATTCTCAATTAGCAATGGCAGTCGAGCGGGTTTGGGCCCGAGACCCACGGGTTTTAGACCGATGCGGGTAGAGATGAGTCTAGATTTGCCTCGATGGGTCTCGGTTTCGAAGACCCGAAACAGGCAGAGTGGGGATGGGTTCCTATTTCGCTTCGTGGGGCTCCACAGAGCTCCAAATGCATGTAACATCGGCCCATTAGCCCATGAAGCATCTCTCATCCTCATCCACAACACTCGTGTACAGCTCCCTCACAACTTCTCAGTCCCTACTTCGCAAACTCACCCACCCCCACTCTTTCCTTCTCCTCCATTTTCACTTGCGCCCCGACCCTATACCACGACGTGTGTGGCCGGTCGTACCCCAACGGTGCCAGCAACCAACGCCCCCCGTGCGTCCAACTCTGCCCCGATAGCGCTGACAACTAGCCCCCCTCCACCAGGTGCAGCAGGCCCTACCCCAGCGGCGTGGGCGTCGCCGACGCCCTGATGCCTCGATATGCCCTGCTGCCCTCATGACCTGAAGCCACCACCGACGGTGGCAAGCGGACTCGCCGTTAGTTGCACACTCACGAGTGCCTGTCGGGTTTCGGGGCCGAGTCTATATTTCCCTATTAAGCCTTTTGGGGTCGGGTCAGGCCGGTGCTAGATTTGGAGCCATGCCACCTTTGTTCGGGTTTCTAGTGCGGGTGCGCGGACACTTCACCCAACCCCGACCCTCCCCGTTGCTATCCTTACTCTCATGGTACTCTGTTTTCCACCAACAAAGAGTCCACACCTGCAGCGGCGGAGCCAGCAGTGGGGCAGCTGGGGCTGAAGCCCCCTTACTACTGGATTCCCCATGACACCCCCTGTCGGTGTCCGGATTAGCACCGGCACCAACTAGTGATTTGCGCCGAGATCAGCTCCTCGATGGTCGGTACCTAGCTAATGAGACACAGAGTTTATCCTGGTTCCGGCTGCGCGGCCGTACGTCCAGCAGGGTGTGCTTGCGCACTGTATTAGCTTGCACCGGTGGTTCCTGTAGTGGGGGGCTACAAGCAAGGCGAGAGAGGAGGAAATCCCCCAAGTCCCAACTAAGGTGATTGAGGCAAGTGCCAATATCTAGAGCGGGGTGGCGTGTTGTGTGCGGGTGAATGAGTGTCGTGAACGGGATCTCCCCGCGCAGGGGGCTCTGCCTCTCCCTTTTATAGGCCAAGGGAGGGTAGTTACAATGATGTTGCATAGCAGCCAGCACAGTGGCTGTTTACTAACAGGTATGGCGTCGGCGGTCTTGTCCCCGCACGTCATGGTTCCTGGCGCGAGTTGGTAGCGCCCTCCGGCTTCTGCGGGCGGCGTGGTGGTCACTGTGGCCCGCCCTGCCTTGACTTCGAGGGCCTGCCCCAGCTGAATCGAGGGCCTAGCCGCCGGGGGAAGGACCGGAGTTGGTGGTGCGGGGCCGCGGCGCGTCACCGGCCTATCCGCACAGTGTTGCACGACCTGTCGCACAGTGGCAGGAGTGGCGGCACAGTGCCGGGGATGGCCGCACAGCGCCCGGGATGGCCGTGCGGCGCCGGAGTTGGCGGAGAAGACGCGGCGCATGCCGCTCGTACGGCGGTGTCAGCCGAAGCGCACGCCCGCTCACCGCCCGTACACATTTCGAGGGTGTCCCCATGCCCATTCGAGGGTCTCGCCGCAGGGGGGGGACAGGAGCAGGTGGCACAGTGTCATGGAATGACGCCTGCCTGTCCGCACAGGACCGCGCGGTGCCCGCACAGTGCCAGGGATGGCTGCACAGTGGCGGGTTAGGCCGCACTGTGGCGGTGTCAGGCGCTCCGACCGTGTCAGGTGCACGGCGTGGGGGGAGATTCACCCTTGACTTTGTCGTCCCGCTCCGGGCATTAAATGCCGCTGTCGGGCAGGGTGGAGACGGCTGCCCGCTCGAGGGACTGGAGCCCTCGAGCGAGGCGGAAATCCGCTCGAGGGGCCGGAGCCCTCGAGCGAGGCAGAAATCTGCTCGAGGGGCCGGAGCCCTCGAGCGAGGCGGTCAAGCGGGCCTTCTCGGTGTAGACCGCCGCTGGGCCGTAGCAGGCCGTGGGCCCGTGATGTTCCGTGACCGGGGTTTGAGGAATAGTCCTTGGGCAGTTTGCGTTTAACGAGGGTGATTATCTCTTTAGTTAGGGGACCCCTAATGACCGTCCCGGACACCCCCCTTGAGCCCGAGCCCCACCTCCATTTTTGAGGAGAAAGGAAAGACGAAGAGGAAGAAGAGGGAGAAAGAAGAAGAGAAGAGAAGCGAAAGAGCCCCACCTAGCTCTTTCGGCTGGCTCCACCACTGCACACCTAGATATGGAACGGGATCAGAACAGAGCTTTCCGCCTTTCCCTTCCTTTGCCCCCCACCTGACCCCTGGTCCCGGATTGAACAAAGGAAAAGGAACAACCACTCCTACAACCAGGTAAGCAAATGTTGGCCTTTTCCCCTTACAGTTTTCACACACTTCTGCAATTTCCTCATAGTAGTAGTAGTTTGTGTTCATGATGTACCGTGACATTGGTAATTTCGGAAGTTTAGTTCACAGCTGTTTTAAGCATCTGTTGTCGGACCAACACTTATTCCAGTTGTCTCAAATTAAGGAGGCATACAACGACATAGTATGTGGCCAATGCATTTGTTGCACTTAAATATTCAGCAACCATAGCTCGTATTAACTAAATGCTAGCAGGATGAAATATCGGTTAAGCTAATCAATGTCGTATAATGTTGCTAAACTGGAGTGGCCGGAGCTGGATCTGGGAGAGCTCGGCCAAACTGGCCCATATAATATGTCCAACTGCCTATCTAAAACCTTAGCTAAAATAAGTCAAACTATGAGAAGAATAACAAACTATTTTAAAGAAATGAACACGTAGCAGGCATGCCTTTGGAATCTATATTTTTAAAGGTGACGATGACATTTGATGATTACTACCTTTAGGACCTGTTTTCCCAACATTTTCACTAACTACCCGTCACATCAATCTCCGGACACTAAATCAAGAGTATTAAATGTACATTAATAACAAAACTCATTCCACAACTCTTACTTAATTTTCGAGACGAATCTAACGAGTCTAATTATGTTATGATTAGACACCGTTATGCTACAGTAACCAATCTCTAATAACAGATTAATTAGACTTAATAGATTCGTCTCGCAATTTTTGATTCATTCATGTAATTATTTTTATAAATGATCTACGTTCAATACTCCTAATAGATTTTGGAAGAGTACCCAAAATTTTCAACTAAACAGGGTCTATCTCTGAGGAAAGATGATTATACTAACCTTGGTGATGACCCCAAGCAACCCGAGGGAGACGAGCGCGGCCGGGAAGAGCTCGTCGCCTCTGCGCAGCGGGAGGACCCTGGCCCATCCGTCACCCTCCCCGGCGGGCACGACAAGCCTGAGCCCCACGACGTGGTCGTGCACGGCACCACAGCGCCCCCACCACGAGCTGCCGTGGGACCCCGTGCTCACGAGACCGCCGATGCTGACGCCGTCCCAATAGGGCGCCGCGGTGAGGCTGAGCCCGCGCGCCTCCGCCGCGTCAATGACGGCCCGCAGCGGCGCGCCGGCGTCGGCGGTCACCGTCCGCGCCACCGTGTCCACCTCCACGGCTGCCAGCCTCGCCGTGCTGATCAGCAGGGTGCTGCTGGCGTTCCCGCTGCCGCCGCCGCCGCCGCCAGGGCAGGCCAACTTGGGGATGGTGTGCGCGAAGCCGCTGACGACCTTGACGCGGGCGCCGGCGGCGCTGGCGCGCGCCACGGCCGCCACCACCTCTTGCTCGGACACCGGGTACGCGACGGCCGAGACGGGGCAGTCGGCGCGGTCGCTGGACCACGCGCCGTAGGCGTTGGAGAGCACGCAGGCCGCGTCGCCGCCGCTGCCGCAGCGCACCGGCGCGCGCGGCGGTAGCGAGAGCGCCGGAGCCGGGGCTTGGCACGACAGCAGCAGGAGGAGGAGGAGAAAGGTGAAAGGTGGCGCGCATTTTCTTGTGTTCTCTACGCGAGTGCGCCTTTGCTTGGTGCGCGGCGGGTGTGTTTCTTGAACATGGAGGGAGAGGCTCTGCTTTTTTTTGCTCTGCTTCGCGGCTGGATGCTGCTCTGCCTGGCAAGCGACGCTTTGGTTGCGGTTGGGTGGAAAGCTTCCGCCAAGAGTTGCCTTTCAAGGATTGGCAATTGGCGGAGGGATTTCTAAATTTCTTGAATAAATTTGTGTAAATTTTGTTCAGATTCTCTCTTGCTCGGCAGATGGTAACAGAAGATTGCTTGCCTGAGAAAAAGGTGAATCTGAAATGAATAACAATCACTAGCAATCAATGTGAACCACAAGTTTGTAGTCAATATGAACCATTAATATAATCAAAATGAGCAAGAAGTATACAGTGGCTTCCAAATTTCGATTAATGCTCCAATGAGTTCGAGCATATTAAAAAAAACAGATTCGAGTTGAAAGAAGAAGTTTGTTTGTATGACTGTCTATCTATCCACTCCCTCCGTTATTAAATAGATGACGTTTAGGACAAAGAATTTAGTTCATTTTGAACTAAATTTCTTGTCTAAACATCATATATTTAAGAACAGAGGTAGTATCTACCTTTTTATTTTTTCCCCCGAAAAATCTATATATCTATCTACTCCGTATCTATCTAATGAATGTGAAAATTTCAGAACCTCAGTTGATCCGCATATGACAATACGCGCCATATGCTATCGGTGAATCAGGATCACGGATCACCAAGTACTGGTTCTCAATACGGGCCATAGAAAAAGGAGGAAAAAAGAAGAATTAAAAGGAACATCTTGCAAATATTTATCTTCCAAAAATCAACTGGAGCTCCAATGATTTTGAGCATACTATATACTATCTAAAAGTATCTAACATATTAATATTCCACTAAGTGGCACTTAACATAAGTGGTAGGAAAAGAAAAACTCATCTATTAGTGTCATAAAGAGACTCTTTACGAGGTGAATGTTTTGTGAAACCATCTATGACAGGGAGCTAAATATACTTTAATTTTCAAGTATTAATTCGAAATTCCAAGGGATTGGAGCCTGCACCGCGTGAGATGACCAAGACTTTGTTCGGCTTCTTGTGCAATATTTTTCTCTCACGCTATATTAGTTGTACAAATCAACACACATTACTTTTCTCTCCTAACAAATATGACGTACAAATCAGCAAAATAATACCGAACAAAGCCTGATTTTGTCATTCCACATGATATAGGTTGGCGGCCTCTTTTGCATCGACTAGGGATCTCTTATTCTCTTTGGCATGGCTCTAACTTCATATTTTTCACTCCAACTCCAAACTCCAGTTGAAAGTGTATGGAGTTGGAGTTGTCTAGATGGAGGTGTTTGGCTAGGAGGATGCTACAGCTCCAAAGAATAGGATTTTTGTGGTAGATTGCCATCGTTGCCCATGGGTGTGGGCTCCATAGGTAAGGTTTAGTTCTCCTCATATTATGTGTTTGGTACTAATTAGAAGTATTAAGTGTAGACTAATTAGAAAGCTAATTGCATAGATATAGGTTAATTTGTGAGACGAATCCATTAAACTTAGTTAGTCAATGTTTTGATAATTATGATGCTACAGTAAATATGTGTTAATGATAGATTAATTAAGTTTAATAGATTTATCTCGCGAATTAACCTCTATCTATGTAATTTATTTTATAATTAGCCTATATTTAATCCTCCTAATGAGCATCACATTCCTCACCACATAAGATTGAAAGATACAAACCTTCCTCTTCGAAGCGGAACAAGCCACAAGTTGAGGCAACAAATTTACCAAAATTGTTAGGTCGAGTTTACCGATGCTAATTAGAAAGGACTAAATATGATTTAATTATAAAATTACACGAAACAAATCTATTAAGTCTAATTAAACTATCATCAAAAGAAATTTATTATATCACCATATCGTCTGATCATGTCGTAATTAGACTCAGTAGATTCGTCTCGCGAATCCAGGGTTATGAAATAGGTTCTATCATTAATATATGTTTAACATTTTTTAATTAGCACAAAAGCATCCAATGTAATTGATGAATTGTGCAAACTTGCTGATCTGAACGAGTAAAAGAAAACAATCCCAATAATACTTATCTTCTTCCCGTGGTTTTTCCGAACTGCGGCATCATGGTGCAGCACCCGGAACGATGGGAATCAGAACACCAGCATTTCCATCCAAGAAGACTAGAAATTAGAAAAGTGCTGGATCACTGGCACGCACGGCACGCCGTACCTGGCCGCCCGTGGGAAGTTTTTTTAGGGCCCCGTGGCGGAAGTTTGCACGGGGTGGGGGTGATGGATCGCGACGACCTGGACGGCGGCGCGCTGGCGTCCTGGGATCCCACCGAAGTTCCTCCGCTGGGGGGATTCCACCCCGCCCTCGATCTTCACCGTCTCACTCGGGTGCCGCGTACAAAAAGGTGTTTTTTTAGAGTGCAGCTGAGCCTGGCCCAACCTCCCCCTACCGCGCGATTCGGATATCAAAACAGCCAAACGAAGGAATGGTCGGATGGCCCACTGCGTCCCAGGCTGCAGCCCATCCGCCCATGGTACTTTAGCAGCTACAGTAGTGCAGGTTTTTTTACGATATTAGGAAAATAATTGTGGGTAATGTTTTTTTTAAAAAAAAATAGCCTGCGTTTGGGTGGTATTTTTGCAAGGTTTTGGTTATGCACAATTATTTTTTAAAACAAAAATTAATATTACAAATAAATAAATCCGCTAGCGCAGGCGCGGTCACGCTCAGCGTCAGGCACACCGTCCCTCCCTCCTCCCCGTCCGTCCCCGACCCTCCTCGTCGGCGACTCGGCTAGAAAACCCAAATCCACTTCACCACCGTATCTCGCCGCCGTCCCTGTCGATCCAGACCCCACCCCGTCCCCATCACCTCACCGCCGGAGTCCCCGCCGCTCAGCCGCCCCACCGCATCACCGATCTGCAAACAGTCGAGTCGCCGTCTCGCCGATCCCCTCCCAAGTCCCTAATCCCTCGCGGCTCTTGCTCATCCCCGAAGTCCCGAACCCTAGACAGCTGCCTGCCGGTGGTGCAGTGCAGCGCAGGCGCGAAGCTTGGGACTTTAGGAACAGACCGAGTGCTCAGCAGCGCGCCAGGCCTTGCGCACGCAGGCCGCAGGGTCTGTACGGCGGCCAGCGGCAAGCGGTCGGGCGGCGGGTTCCCCGGCTCTAATCTCCTTCCTAGCTACCCTGTTTGCTCCCCGGCTCGACCACTCTTCCCTCCGTGCTCTGCGCACAGGCACAGCTGCAGCGCCACAGCAATGGCAAGTCTACACTCCACACTCTACGACTGACCAACTTAGGTGAGCAAGTTTTTATTGATTTGGGAATGTGTTATTGTAAGTTTCGACTACTTGCCAATTTGTGACAATTTGAGAGCGATGCAATGAGCAAAATGTTCCTGAAACTTGAGTGATTTTAATTTTTAGGTCTTAAGCATGAAGAGGAAGAAGGGTAGTAGTGCTGCTCTTGATTTGAGGTCTTTCTTGCAAAGAACTGCCGCAAAGAGCAAACAACCTGAGCGATTTCAAATTTTGAATGTCCATTGTCAAAATCCTGGACTCACCCCTGGCTGTCCCTGTCAATCCAGACCCACCCCACCACGTCCCCATCACCTCACCGCCTGAGTCCCTGCTGCTCAGCCGCCCCACTGCACCCCCTCGCCTCGCTTTCCTGCGCACCGTGCCGGGCTTGCTCTCCGCAGGTCAGAGAACGGGCTACCCTAATCCTAGCATCCTCGGCTTGGCTGTAGAAGAGCACTGGGGTAGTGAGAGAGGGAGTCACCAGCCCTCGTGACCTCCTCCCGCTTCTACCTCGCCCCCGACGCTTGCGATAATGGGGATCAGGAGTAATCTCACTTCACTCCTCCCGTAAGCAACCCCGTCCCTCTCCATCATCCGTTTCCTAGTTCTCCCGTACCATTCCCGGAATCCGGCTATAAGTTCTGTTGTAGAGTAGCTGAGTATCATGAATTGCTGTACAAGTTTCTGATATAAAGGATAGGCCAAGTTCTCTTTGCACTTGTTTTTGTGGTAGAGCTCGATTCCAAGTTAATATAGTCTTCCTTCTCTCGTGCAAATATTTAGTTGGAGGAAATTATGCTTGCTTGTACATGTGGATTGTGTTGCTGGTCTTGGCTATCCCTGTTCAGTTCTAGTTGAGATTGCTCAATTGCAACTTGCAAGCTTAGCACTCCTGTTTATGGGCATAGGTTGATGATTGCTGGGTTTATCTATCGGGGTCAATAGGCTGGGGGCTGGGCTGTCGAAGATGGCATGCCGTTAGAGTTTCATGTATTGAGAGTTATTTGTTTGGTGACAAGTCTTTTGGGGCTTGGATGCTTCCAACTTTGCTTTCAGAACAAACTTTTGCTCATGGGTGTGTATATATTTGCTTAGACATGCTACCAACACAAAATAGAAACCCCTCCCTATATTTTTTTAGGCCTTGAGAAGAGAAGAAAGGCTGGAATTGCCATCGCTTCATTCTCCAATTCACCGATCTGGTAATGTTTAATTTCTTGTACTGTGTTATTTCTGTCCACTGCACTTTGTGTCGTTCGTTCCGCTCGCATAGTGGCTGGCGCACATTCTAGTATCATCAGGGCCTTCCAAATTTGGTTAGCTGGATGATTGTTGTTGTGAATCTATGGAAAAGAATTCCTTGGGCTGCAAGTAGTCGCATTAGGTATTATTTCACAAAGCATTGGTCAAACCGAAATTGGTATGTAGTTTGTTCAAAACTTTATTTGCCCCCTTGTCGCAAGCACTGTAATCAGTTACAATAGTACTAAAATGCATTGATATTTTCCTATTTTGTAGAGGTGGTGTTTCCTTCAGAATTTTGTGTGATTTTGCAGATATGAGTATTCTAGGTATTCATCATATCAAGCAATTATTACGCCACAAAACTGCCATATTTGTTTCTTTCTAGTGCTGAGCGTCTTGTAGCGTGTCGCTTCTGCATGTTACTTCTATCCATTCCAATTTTGTTCACATGTTCCACTTAGTGAGTCGGAGTCGACAACAGTTGCTGTACTATTATTATTGCAGATTTGATTCCTTAGATGGCTGGTGTTGAACTGTTTGTCGTCTTATGTTGAACACCTGGAGAATGAATTATTTGTTGCAGTATAGCTATTAGGTTGCACAACATATAATTTAGAACTTTAATTGTTGCTGCTTAAATATTGCAGAAGTAAGTATGAGTCAAGAATATCTGGTATTGGTACTTGTAATTGTAGAAATTATTTCTTGCTTTGCAAGTAATTTTAATGTGCCTTTTGTGCAAAAAATTACTCAATTCTAAATGTCATATCTCATTTGAGCTTTCAATTGCCATGGCTTAATATGGCACACAAAGATCGAATCATCATTTTTTCTATTTTCTATATAGGGCAAAAGCTATTTACGTTACTAGAGAAAGGGGCCAGAATATCAAAGATCGCACTCAATGCCGAATACTTGGTATTGAGAAATAAATCTAGAAGACTAATGAGAACTCCTAACCTTTTGAACACTTGATTAGACCTCCTGTAAATCATGAGACATGGAAAATAGATGAAATGATTGATTTATTCTACCACATGCCATTAGATTGAAAGGGCTGAAACTAAATGTGAGTTGGTCCCATAGGGTTCTTCCCTTGGTTTCAGTCCTTGGTACGTCTGTTTTTGAGCCATTACTCCTGCAATTTCAGGTCTGTCCTATAAAAACAAATTTGATATCCTTATTCTCAGGGGCTGAACAGTGTTGAGGCCTCTTGGGTGCCTCACCTCACTATAACCATACTGGCTTTATTATCGAATAGTTGGGATACTATGAGTTTCTTTTTTTGCCAAGCCTTGTTGATTTGCAGACTGCATGCAGTGCCTAGACACCAAAGGCAACCTTGCAATTTTGTATTGCAGTTACAGGATGCAATTTTGCAAGCATCAATGGAGAGGCCGGTTGGACTGGTATCCTGTGTGGACAGCAGCGTAAATAAACATCACCAAACTTTCATGTTTCTGGCGAGTGAGAGGTTTAAATACATCTACTTCAATCAATTTAACTAAAGAATAAAGATAATGCTTTAATACTTTAATTGGTTTTTGTGTTGATTTTTAAATTCTAGAGGTTGGCAAATGGTAAATGGTAATGGCGTAATGCCTACGTACTTTACAGCACTATCAGAGAGTGATAACCGAAACCACTTTCACACAAATACTGTCATATTCCTGTTTGATCCCCATCAACTTGTTTTTGGGACAGGCTTCAACAACTAATTGTAGAGCTGATATGTCTGCTACAGATCTTTTCTTAGGAGAACAGAATCACAGGCACACTATGGATCTTCATTTGTTTAAGGAACCAACTTAAATAGACTTTTTCTTTTATACTGTTGCGTGCTTTATTCAATTGATGTTCGTTGTGCATTTAGTATATTTGTGTTTTGAATGCTGGTGATGCTGTCCTACTAATGTTCCATTATTATATCATCAACTTGTTCTAGAATCATTACTCTGTCACAAATTCTTGAACTGTGTTTTCTATTTGAGAGATATTTATTCATTATCTTACACAGGGCCATTTTCTACGACTGAGATATCAATATGAAGGGATGCCTGCAATTGTAGAGTTAGTTTTCTTCTTCTATATTTGTTAGGAGTTAGAGGCAAGGCTTCTCATGGCATCACCACAAGAATCCAATTCTGTGTGTTTGAAGCGAAAGCTTGTTGATGACTGCCTGTCAAAAGACTGCAAATCTCGCCGTGTGAAATCTGAAAATGGGTCCTCGTTTGATCCATCTGCTAAACGCTGCAACTGTTGTTGCACGCGACCTAACCTTGCCAATGATTGTGTCAATTTCCTGAAGAGTGGAGCGCCTAGCCGTATCATGTATTACAAACAAGGTTCTTGGCACAATTTTCCTGAGCAAATAATGAAGTCCCTCATTGAAGAATTCAGAGGCAATAAATCAAGTGTTGTGTCTGTGATGGATGATGAGCCCATTCTTGTTGATTTCCTGTCGATGACCCTGGTCAACCTAAAAAACAGAAAGCAGCGTTCTGTTGCTTGGTTTGATGACACTGGCAAGCGTTTCTTTCCTTCTCTGTTCTTTGATGAGGAAAGTGATGAAATGACTAAAGGGGATTCTGGTAACGGTGACGTCACTGCACAGGGGATAATGGTAGACAAGGCTGCAACTTCTCCGCCTGAAGTGGTCAAGCAAGTTGTTCTTGAATCTAACCCTCCGGTTCCTGATAAACCTTCGACTGTTGATGTGTTGCGGAAGAAGATCACATCAGTGGAAAGAGGCAGTGAAAGCTTTCTTTTTGTCCAGGACCTTTTCCTCTCAGGCATGGGTCCATTTGCAACACCAAGTAACATTCTTCATATCCACCGCTACTCTCCGAATGATATCACTGCACAGTGTAGATTTGAAGCTTTTGAAAGACAGATGAAGTCAACTAAAGAAGCACGTGGTGATGCAAATGTAAGATATGGATGGCTAGGATCTAGGAAGAATGACATAGTTAGGATTCTTATTAATGGTTTGGGTACCACTGCAAATCCTGTTGAGAAAGCAGGTTTGAGTGCTGGTGTATATCTTGCACCAGAAAACCGAGCCTTTACCAGGTGTGCTTTCTTATCTATGTTTTTGTGGTTACCATTCTGTACGTTTATGTATTGTTATATTAACGTCACGTTTTAATGTGTTTCAGTGTTGGTCTTTGTGATGTTGACGAAAAAGGAGTGCAGTATATGTTGCTGTGCCGTATGATATTGGGCAACATGGAAGCTGTTGAACCTGGATCACAAGAGCTTTTTCCAAGCAGTGAGATATATGATTCTGGAGTTGATGATTGTTCAAACCCAAAGTGTTATGTCATGTGGCCATCACATCTAAGCACTCACATCCGTTTAGAATATCTTGTTAGTTTCAAGCTTGTCCCAAAAGTTCGACGTAAGATGATTACTAAGAGTTAACACCTTTATCACGTGATATCACTACGTGCATATTAGTTTTGATGCCTTTATTTTTCAGATTATTTGCTTGACTTGAAGGGTTTATGGTTTAACCCATCACCGAAGGAAGTTGCAATGGATATTTCTACCCTTCAACCTGTGAGGCATCCTGAATCTTGTTCACCATCGGCACACTAGTTTTCCTTTTAAATGCATATCTGCTGCTCACAGTGGGACGACAGAAGCTTTTTTTAGATGTCCAGCTCTGCTGTCCATTGATTCCCCTCTCTGCATCTTGCATTGGCAAATAATTTTAGTTTTGGTATACAGTAATATTGCACTTATCCAACCAAACAATCTTTCCGCAGGTAATATCTGAAACAGGCGAAGGACCAAATTCACCATGGATATCATTCGGTGTTTTGTTTGGAGTGATTCAGGGCAATATATCATCTGTAGCAAAGGAGCTTCTCTTCCATCACTATGAAGAGCTGAAGGTACTATCTGCTTGAATAGTTATGTTTACCTGTTGGTGTTGATTGTGGTTTCTATGTTGGGTGCTGAACCATTTCAACTTTTCTACTTGACAGGAAAGCATAATTTCTCGTGAAGAAATGGTGAAGAAAATGATAATAATAGTTGGAGAAAAAATACTTTTGGAGGCCTTGAAGAAACTTCATTACTGCGTAAGTTCCTAGTATGCATTTTCTTGTTTCATGCCATAACTGAGGAATCTTTCAAGACTCGTGCTGGTTCTTCCCCTTGTAATTTCAAGCTTGTATAGGAAGGATTTAGTGACATGTTATGCTTGCAAATTCACCTCAAATAACCTTTTGGACGTTGTTCTGCTTAATGTGCATTGCATATAACATAAAATCAACTCTCTGATGATACGGCATTCAAGGGCTTGCATAAGTGAAGGTTTCTCTTTAGTTTTTGAACACAAATACCCAGTATCTTTTCTGAATTCTGATGCAAAATCATTTTATTTATGCTTCATGAATGGTATGGATATGCATCTGTTACTTACAAATTAGGCATGAGAAGGCATTTCTGTGCTTGTATCTACTTTCAACGTTTCTTATAGTTGTATTGTCTGATGGTGCATGGTAAGGAAATTTGATATTCAGCATTTATGCAGCTTCATGCCTCTTGAGCATTAGTAGTGATGTGCACATGTAAATCATCATAGTATTTTCTTTGCTTAGTCATACGACTAAGGTTTCTGAATATGTAATGTGCAACATCTTATTTCTTGCTGGTATGTTTTAGCATCACTTTTTCATTGGTCTTTATTTCAGCCATCATTATGGCACAAGCCTTCTGTTGAAACAGTCTCTAGTGATCCTGTAATGGCAGTACCTGAACAATCCTTGGACAAGTCAGGTGGGAATTGTTCATTACCTCTTTATGTTAACAATGGTGGTTCACATACACCAAATGCTGTGGTTGAACATGCTACAGTTAGCAATAAAGGATGTGATGCTTTTGCAACAGATATGAGAGGAAAAGGCCACGATTGTCTGGCAGCAAGTGGCGTGCCAGAAAAATCTAGTTCAACCAGTGCCATAAGTGGGGGTTCTACAAGTGTGGAGGCCAAAGGCAGAGATTCTCCTATGCAAATCATGCCACCTGGAAACCCGGCAACCCTTTGTGCCAAAAACCAAGATTCTTTTGTGGGAAGAGTGGCACCTATAGTTCATGATGGCCTTTTGAGGACGATTTCTGGAAAATCTGCATCTCCTGGTCGGGAAGTTTGCAAATCTGCTACACCAAACGCAGGGTGTTCTGGTTATGCTTCTCTAGCACAAACTAATGTTTTGAAACCCCACGGAGTTTCTGCTCCAGGTCTCACTCCCAAGGGCTATGAATCTGTTGTACCAAGCTTGGCACTTGGAGATTCTAAAAGCGCAGGCGTGAAACGTCTGAATTCGGCACCAAAATTGACACCTGAGTGCCAGGAATTCCTTTCACTGGGTATTCGATCACCAAGCCCAGTGCCTCATTCAGTAAAACTTCAGGCCGTTTCATCATCAGTTGCCATACGTTCAGTTCATGTACCAAGTAAGCCTCTCTACAAGCTAGATTATATGTACCTAATATAGATATTAAGGTTTCTATTTTTGTGCAGGCCTCAGGAAATCACTACCAATGAGCACCGAGGGCCGTGATTCTCGGGGGCTGCCTATCACGCCAAATGGTAATGGCAGCTCAGCATTTAGTAGAGCACCAAAGCGCCATGAATCTCCGATAGTTGATATGAGCACAAAGGGCCATGATTCTCTAGCACTGGGTATCTCACCAAAAGGCAATGGTGTTCCAGCATTAAGTAAAGTGCCAAAGCACCATGAATCTGATGTAGCTGATACAAGCACCAAGGGCCATGGTTCTCTAGCACTGGGTATCTCGCCGAAAGGCAATGGCGCTCCAGCATTAAGTAAAGTGCCAAAGCGCCATGAATCTGATGTAGCTGATACGAGCACCAAGGGCCATGGTCCTCTAGCACTGGGTATCTCGCCAAAAGGCAATGGCATTCCAGCATTAAGTAAAGTGTCAAAGCGCCATGAATCTGCTGTAACCGATACAAGCACCAAGGGTCATGGTTCTCTAGCACTGAGTATCACGTCAAAAGGTCATGACGGTGCAGGATCAAGTAAAACGCCAAAGCAGCCAGCTGATACGCTGCCAGAAAGCGGTCACTCTCAAGGCCAGGATGTGGCCAGTAAGGTCCATGAAGCCACAAAACCAAGTACGGTGCCTGAAAACTCACTCGGATAAACTACTAGCATTTAGCATTTCATTTTGTGCATTCGCTAAAGCTAATGTTTGGGTGGCAACTGCAGTTCCCGCCGCGCAGGATAATCCATCTGGGCCGAGCCTTGATGCTAGCAGCCATATTACTGGGGCAGCCAGTGCCCTTGTCGCCCTATCAGCTCTGCGAGAGAAGGGTGAGCACTAAGAGCAGCTGTAACGGCAGTGTTCAAAATCGCCGTGTTCCGACGGACCATATCCTTGTTCTGTAGTCTGTACATGTGATGTTCCCTGTCTCCATGCACATGTGGTTGTAGCTCTGGTGCAGTCATGCAGACCGGTGGGAATGTATGGAGTATCTCCTAGGACAGGAACCGCCCCCGTGGACTCCGAAGATAAGACCCTGCCTCTCGATCTGGTAGTAAACTGTTACACTTATCGATGCTTCCCTGCGTGTACGGTTGCTAATGGTGCTCTCGTGGTGTGCTTGTTAGGCTCTTGTGGTAAATTGCTAGTGGCCTGGTCGATCAAGGTGCTATTGGGCCCGATGCTTTCGGCCGCCAGTGGAGAGCAAACAGTTCGCTGCGCGTTGGTGCGCTGGGTGGGAGGGGAGGGAAAGGAAAAGTTCATTCCACAACTCTTATCTATAGGCTGTGTGGGTTTCAACTCCCAACCGCAAAACCATGTATCAGACACTCACGAACTTTACAAACCGGGCATTTAACCCCTCTCGCGGAGTCGTGGGCTGTTTTGGGTGGTTTTCGCTGACGTGGCGCTAGGTCCCACATGTCAGACAGCCATGTCAGCTCACTCCTCTCTCTGACCACCCCCACCCACCTTGGTGGCCTCCTCCCCATTCTTCACCTCGGCGGTCTCCTCCCCTCTGTTGGGCGGCTCGGAGGACTTCAAATTCCGGCGATTGGGGGCACGGTGACGTGCATGGGGTGGTGGAGGGTGGAGCTGGTGAGGTGCGGGAGGTTCGAGTGCCTGCGATTTGGTTTTGGTGGAGGCAATATGGAGGATTTGGCCGGGGCACCAGGCGGTGGTCCTCTGCTCGGCTTGGAGCGCCGCCCCTTCCCTGCTTGCACGCACGGACCTCGTGACACAAGTGCGGTCTGGGAGCAACGACGGCCGGCCGGAGAGTAGCGCGGTAAGACGGAGAGCTCGCGGCGGGATCGGTAGTGGCTGCAGGTGGTGGGCGTGGTTGGTAGCCGATGTCGTGTCCTGCTGCTGGGACGGCTGCCTCGAGAGGAGGCGGCCAAGGGGGAGCGAAGCTGACTAGCCACGGTCGCACCGGGGAGAAAGATGCCCGTGTCGGCGCTCGCCATGGCCGCACCGTTGCCACTCCCCCTGCTCCTCCTGCCACCGTGTCTCCTGCTCCTCCCGCCACCGTGTCTCCTGCTCCTCCCGTCATCGCGCCCCTGCTCCTCCTATCGTCGCGCCATTGCTCCTCTCCCGCCGCGCCTCCTGCTCCTCCTGTCAGCGCGCCCCTGCTCCTCCAACTCTGCACCACCGCCTGCACAGCCATCACTGATTTGGGCGGGGAGCGACCTCGCACCAGAGAGGGGAGGGTAGGGAGGCGCCACCGTCGCCGGGGTCCCGCGGCGTGTAGGTCCGCTGTTGGGGTCGGAGAGGAGGGGCAGCCTCCGCGCGCGCGCTCCCCCGTCGAAGGAGTCCTGTTCGCCGGAGACGGAGGCCCGACCGTCAGAGAGCTCACCTCGACCACGCCTCAGCCATCGCGGTGAAACGAGAGAGAGAAAGAGACAGAGTGGCAAAAGATGGTGATGTGGAAACCGACATGTGGACCCTATTGTGCCACATATACAAAAATCGCTTCAGAAACCACCGAAGGGGAGGGATAAATCGAACGATTTTGAGAATTCGTGGGTGTTCAATACCTGGTTTTGCAGTTGGGGGTTGAAAGCCAGATAACGGCTATGGATGAGGGTTGTAGAATAGACTTTTTCCGGAGGGAAATAGAGGGGCCTCTTATATCTCTTCCTGGATAGTGATGGAAACTTTCAGCTCATATACGACCCATCTAAACTTCATCTTCGTCCCCGCCTCCTACCCCTGTCTCTTCGTTCTCAACCCCGGTCGGCGGTTGCCGCCCTATTGCACCATCCACCGGCACACCCGCCGTTGGTCACCCGTCCGACCGTCGTTCGACCCTGCCCGGTCGGTGACACTATTGTGCCGTCTCACCTCCACTGCCAGTCGCACCACCACCACCATCGGTCCTCCAGCGTCCCACCCTCTCTTTTTTCTATGGCAGCCATAGGAATCACGCCAACCCCTACCAACCCGAACTCGAACCCCAACCTCGGTTGGCGGCGAGGTTGCTGCTGGTCGCTCACCCCACCTCCCACCCCTCGACTTCACATGTGTGCGAGAGCAGTGGTGTGAATCAGCGGCGACAACATGGAGATGGGTGACGAGCTGAGAAAGAAGAAGCACATCCTACGACTTCTATCACGTGCACGAATCTTAGAACAATTGAAGATAACTTCGTTTCTTCCATCTCGAAATGGATAGGATTCCCGGGGGAATAGATGGGCTTAAGCTGGGTCGTGGCAATAGGCCTATGGGCCACTGATGACCCAAGTTGTTGCTTGGTTGCCTTGTCTCTTACTCTTTTTTTTCACCATTCTTTCTTTTTCGAAGTTCCTTTTCCACCATTCCGTGTATTGAGGAAAAGGATAACAAACAAGCTGATGTGTGTCTTGCTTGAATGCTTTATGCTTATAAGCATGATGGTCCTAGATACAGTGACACATTATACTTGAAATTCACCATACATAAGATTGGTATACTAAATTTGCATTGCATCTACAACGATAAACCCGCTCTGATCTTATGATACAAGAGGATGAATCTGTCTGCAATGCATTACACTATTACATAATGTTCCTGTTTATATTTTTTCAGAGACAAACACCTTTTCCGAAGCAAAGTCAAATAGAACTTTAGACTCAAAAGTCAGAGTTTAATTCTAAAACATTTCTGGGTAGTATTTTTTCAGGTGTCCTCCCGTGCTCGTGCTCGTCCCCTTAGAGCATGGCTAATAGTTGAGCCAAGCACTTGGCTATAAGACAAGATGTAAAAATCAAACCATACAACAATGGGTTCCAAATTATATTATTTTACTGTATCTCTCTTTTCTGCCGTCTCTCTTCTCTCTTATCAGTTAATGCTCCTGACACAAAACTTCTTGGCTCTCGCGTCCAGACGGTTGACGTCAGGAGCGCCAAGCTGCATGTCGGATGGGCACCTTTCTCTTCCAGGTCACTCTCCTGTCCTACGTGGTGGTCGCATGCTACAGTCTTTGGGCTTGCTCTTACCACCAACTTTTTTCCTTTTCCAAAACGGAGCGAACAAAAAGAACACCACATTGATATACTGCCGGTGTATTATTACGTTACTGTAAAAGAGAGAGAGAAAAAGCGAAAAATAAGGTGATTTCCCTTCCACCTTTTCGTCTTTCCCAACAGCGGCCTTCGCCGGCCGACGTGGCTTCCTTGGCGGCACACACAGCCAGTCGAGCCTGGTAGCCCGGTGGCCGTTATCCGCCGGGGCTCCACCACCGCCACTCCCCCGGCTCCCGCCCCCCGTCCGCTCTTACAAAAAAAGCCCCCAACCCCATCCGCAGCCACCCGCCGCGGCACCACCCCACCCCGACGCTACCACCCGCCGCCGCCACGCCATGCAGACCCTCACGCTGCGGGGCGTCCCCTCCTCCTCCGCCCGCCGCGCCGCGGCACCACCGCCGCCGGCCAGCTCCGCCCACCTCGGGTCCTCCTCCCCCAGCCTGCTGCGGGTCCCCCGCGCGCTCCGTCGCCGGAGGCCCCGCTCCCTCAGGGCCTCCGCCTCGCTCGAGCAGGGCGTCAAGGAAGTTGCCGCCTCCCCGGCTCCCTCCGGTAGTTCAACACTTCTACTCGCTCCGTAATTTCTCAATTCTCCCGAACGACGTTGGGACTACTCGCCGGGAGTAGGATTAGCGCCGTTTTGCATTCTGATTAGTGGTTTGCCATACAGCCATAGTGAGGTCCTGAGTCCATTTGAGTGATCACTATGTTAGCTGCCTGAGTGGGCTTCTCTTGTGTAACTTGATAGCTCGCTCTATCAGTGAGGCTGCTAGCAGATGTTGGCCCATTTCGAGAATTAGATAGGCACATCGCACATCGCATCGCCTTGCCGCTTGATGAAATTTGATGATTGGTGATCATTATTGTCAGCTTCGCCATTGATTTTTGTCAAAGTACTGGTTCATGTGAAAGACGTGCATTTTTGGATCATGTCCTTCACCTATCTTGTGGAAATTAAAACCCATTGTCATTTCCATACTAGCTTCGCTTAGTAACATTGGAATGACTACCCCAAATTTTCCTTAAGTGACATTTTGTTTTCTATGTACGTCGACTTTCCATCTTCTCTGTTGAAACCAAGCCAATTTTATCTATATTCTTCACCGGATTATTCAGCAGGGAAGAGTACTCAAGCAACTAGAAGAGATGTGAGGAATATAGCAATTGTTGCTCACGTTGATCATGGGAAGACAACTTTGGTGGATTCAATGTTAAGGCAAGCCAAGGTACATTCTAGTAATGCATTTATTACCTTTGTGATTATGTTTATAGAGATTTACTACACTTTTAGAAAAAAAAGTCCCTTAATTTACAGTCATCTAAGTATACAGAAAAATTAACTGAAAAAACTTCAGTTTCTACTTCCTGATTACCTCAGGAAGTAAGATGGCTTTACATGCAATGGATGATACCAGAACTTTATTTCTCACTGGATACTGGATGCTAGCTTTAAAAGCAACAATATGTCACCACTCACCACTGGGCATGTGGGCATATGTGGGGGCTGTATGAGTCCTCTTCGAATCTTTGTTGTTAATAGAATAATGCGCAGTCCTCCTGTGCGTTTTAGAAATAAAAAGGAGTAAAGTACATAAATGGTTATTGTACTTGTCATTGAATTTCAGTTTGGCCATTGCCCTAAACAGTTGTGAAAATTGAGGGCACTAAGCTCACTTGACTGCCAATACAGCAGTTGGATTCTTAACCATACATATTTGGATGAGGTGTAGGTTTGACTGTGTCTGATTGTCCAGCATGGCCAAATCAGGAAAGGGATTGAGTCATTTTTTTATGCAAAATACACCTTTGATATGGTAAGCTGGGCGGGTACTGTAGCGTGAACAGTACCTGCGAGACGGGATAAGTATTAGTTGGTTTGTTAGGATAAGGATAGAGATAAGATTAGATGGATTTGGTTAGGATATTTCTTAAGGGTCAAGTCAGAGATCTCTATATAAGGAGAGCCTATTGTATCAGTTGAGTTAAGCAAGAAGAACTCTAAAAGTAGTCAGAGCCTCCTAGGGAGGGCGACGAATAGGTTCTTCGGGCTTATCTGTAGTCAGACCATATCACCTTTATACTTGGGTTGTCTTGTAATCCTGAGCACTGGTAGATGACAGATGACACACTAATTCGATACTCCATTCACTGCTCTGGTCCACTCATTTCTCTTTTGAGTCTTCCATCTTTCTGCCATTTTTTCCTTTCAATTCCTCATCCACATCGGAGCAGCGGCAATAGGGGAGAGCCAAGGCAGCTCAAGCTGCGGTGATTGATTGCGGGGAGGAGGATATGTGGGCGGGCTCGAGCCACGGTTGACAAGGGATGAAGGGGTTGTTTGGCTCCGGGCCACAAGCTGCCGCACCACGGACCAGCTCGCCACAACCCGTGGCGGGGAAAACGGCCGCCACACACCGCAGCCCCTTCTGTCGTTGACTGCAGCGTGGCAGAAGAGGGGTGTGGTGCGGAACACTGTGCTCTGGCGAGTGGAGGCAGCCAACCAAACAGCCCCGAAATTCACCCTACATGTGCACGTGGATGAGCATATCTGCTTGTTGATCATCGCTTGCCAAACACCTGTCTCCAGAATCACTAGAAGGGGCTATAGAGGAGTGCTATAGATGGAAAAGAACTAGGGAAGGGGCAGGAGGTGCAAGTGGATAACTAGATTGCGAACACAAATGCCTTAGATATGATTTGCCCATGTCGGACGACCAGATACGATCGAGCCTATTCTATGTCATCCATATTCATATGACTGTATCGTCTTAGTCAGAGAACTTAGAGAAACTTGAGCGGCGGGGGGACAGACTGTCCCCGGAGCATTACAGCTGAGAAGAAACCTCAGCCAAGCCGTCCGAGAAACCCCCCGAAACCTAGATTTATACCCTATAGGGCCGCACCATAGTCGAGTCCTAGTAGGAGGGCCCAAACCAACTGCAGGTGCCACCTGCCACTATTTGTTTTGGTTGCCAGCAAGGGGTATTTTTTGTGCCACCAGGACCCTGGTTGGCTGGTTGGTGTCTCCCTCAACTGGGGGCATACCATTACATTACACTACAGCAGTGTTGGTTAGTCAGGCGAACTTAATGGCCACAATTTATATTTTCCCGAGTACAATAGCAAAAACTGAAATACAATGACAACTATAATGGCGTTCATATATTTTACTCAAAAAGAATGTCACCACTGTTACAACCCTGTAAAATCCAGATTGATTCTGGTCAGTATGCTTCTAGAAATTGATTCCATCCATCCCACAAGAAACCTATTATTTATTTTTTTCCCACTCAGTTAAGCGTTTAATGAAAAACCTGGATCCTTTGTTTGATTTAGACATTTGGTTTCTCTTTGTTCAATCTGGCACCCTTCTCTTTGAATCAATGTTAAACTAAACAGTATTGCAGGAGTTTTAACTACTGAGATGAGATAAATTAGAAACCATGTGTGGAACTTATATCCATTGAATCGCCATTGTCACATTGCAGCAGCAAAAATCAGTAGTGCATTTACTGTGAATGGATCTTCTTGTTGGATTACTCTAACTACTTACCTTATGCAGGTTTTCCGAGATAATCAAGTTGTGCAGGAAAGAATAATGGATTCCAATGATCTGGAAAGAGAAAGAGGAATCACTATTTTGAGCAAGAATACATCAATAACCTATAAGGGTACTAAAATCAATATAATTGATACTCCTGGACATTCAGATTTCGGCGGGGAGGTTGAGCGTGTTCTCAACATGGTTGAAGGAGTTCTCCTAGTGGTATACTTTTGAGCTTATGACATCTTTCTCTTTTCTCTTTTGATTTCGGCTGGCAACTACTCATCTTTGTTTAATTTCCTGAATAATGACATCTTTCTCTTTTCCGCAGTAAATTTTTGGTTGACACACTTTTGAGCTTCACTGCTTTTAATTTACCCACACATAGTCATTGTGATGCTACCAACTTTTGACATGGCTTATGCATATATTCAATCAAACATTGTACTCGCAGCATGTGTATATGTTCCATTTCTGCTGCACGTTTGTTACCCAAGTCCCTTTCAACTTGATTTCTGAGCAGTGTAGAAATTACATTGAGGAAACATGGGCAATATATCTGATTAATTAAAGCTTATCTGCTATATAGGTTGATTCTGTAGAGGGGCCTATGCCACAGACAAGGTTTGTTCTGAAGAAAGCTCTAGAATTTGGACATGCTGTTGTTGTAGTTGTAAACAAGATTGACAGACCAAGTGCTCGTCCTGAGTTTGTGGTGAATTCAACATTTGAACTATTTATTGAGTTAAATGCAACTGACGAACAGGTAAAGTAGTTGTGTCTATACTTTTTTACATTTAATTTGTTTTTAATTTATCGACATACGTCATATTCTAGCCCTGATGTTTATGTTTTGTTCCAACATGCCAGTGTGATTTCCAAACAGTCTATGCAAGTGGAATTAAAGGAAAGGCTGGGCTGGATCCAGAAAATTTGGGTGATGACCTAGGACCCCTTTTTGAGGCTATTCTAAGATGCATCCCAGAGCCACGCATTGAGAAAGATGGTGCCCTGCAAATGCTCGTGAGTTCTAAACTTTGGCACTTGTTTCCTTATATCTGGTACATCATCCTGTTACTGATTTGCAGGTTTGGTGCTTGATATTGTCACAGTTCAGACATCTCATTTTCATGGGCATTGTGTATGTTTATCGATTTTGGTGATTGTTTTCTTAGCAGCATCTCTGAAAAAGTTTTTTATTGTCGTTTTGTTTCACAAACAGTGCCTCCTGAACTGTAGAATTATAGTGTTTCTCCTACCCTTGTTTCTTTTGGGTTTCATCTCTAGCCTACCCCAACTTGTTTGGGACAAATAGCTATTGTTGTCGTCGTTCTTCTTCTGTTTCATTTGTTAATATAAAAGTCATTTGTCGTGCAACTATATAGATACTTAAATAGTTACTCCCTCCCTCCTATACTAGAATGTATGATTTAGTTTTGTCTCAAAGACCAACAAGGTACCAATAGTGACCAATTTTTTCTTATCAATTCCATAAGCATGCACGATGCATACTTCAAAGTATTCAGGCCTCATTTCTCAGCATGCACCGGAGTAGGCAATACACATACAACTATGCATGCATGCAGGTGCCATTTGGAGTAACCTGCCAAATGCATGCGTAGCTATTACTGGTAACTACATAAAAAAAGGAATTATTAGGGGCATAGTGGTACATTATTGAACTGAAAATTGTACACGCCTTCTAATCTGATCAAGATCCAAAAAGAAACACACATCCTGTATTATAGAACAGAGGGGGTCTATCAGTAAAATCTGAAGTAATGCCATTACTCTAAAATGCCAAAAACCATGTTATTGAAAACTAGGTTATATGTTTTTTTATTGAAATGATCAATATCTGATATTACCTAAAAGGGAAAACTTTGCTGGAGATGAATTATTTCTTACATTCACAATCAAGAAAAGTTTGTTTTAATTATGGACAGCTAACAGTGCAATCTTAATTCATATTCACAACTAATCTCTTCTAGACTGATGTCACATGAACACTTACTCGTGTTTCTACTACAAGTATGCATTGCTAGTTTGTACATAGAAACTCACCAGTCACCAAACACATAATATAGGGATACATTATCTATTTTTTTGCTTCTTCCAGGCTTCATGCTTTGTAAAGCTCCAATAGTTTCACATGAACAAATTTCTGCTGATCTGGCTTTCTGGCTTCTCAGAATGTTTTGATGTTCAAGGCTATATCTACATTTATCTTTCATTGTCAAATTCTTCATTGCCTCCATATCTTTGTTAATTCTTAATTGCTGACTATTATGAAGGTATCTAATACTGAATACGATGAGCACAAAGGAAGAATAGCAATTGGACGGTTGCATGCAGGGGAACTTCAGCGTGGCATGGAAGTCAAGGTATAAATCTGTTCTGCTTGTGCATATTTCTGCATGGCAATGTAAGAACACTATATATATAGAAACGTGGTAGCATCATAGACAGGCTCAACCAATGCATAGATTGAATTCCTACTGTACTTGTGCTTGAAAAAGATATCCATTTATAGTGAGTTGGTATATGGTTCCTAATACATATATGTTGTGGAAACTGTTGCTGGGTTGCCGCCTGAAAGCAGTTGAATTTCATTTACAAAGATATAAAAATTAGAAAATTTTATTGATAACCTCAGATGTCCCTCTACTTGAGATTGCTGCCTTTTGATTCACATCTCCAAACTAGCAAATCATATAAGTTAAAAAAAAACTGCTGGGACTAGTTGAGGCCTGAGAAGGTTCCACATCCCTTTTTTTCTACACTTAGTGCATCCTATTTTCTCATTGCCACTCCAACATGCATGTTCAAACATTATGCTATTGTCAGAAATTATTGTGTTTATAAATGAAATTAGGCATATTGGATATTCAAATTTAGTTCTTTACCACACGTATTTCATGTATTCAAAACTGAGTCTAGTTCAGTTGGTGGAAGGGGTGTGTGTACACTTCCACCACCCAGGTGCAAGTCCTCTTCAATTCCAATTTGGGTACATATTTCTTATTTATAATGCCGCCTAGTTCCTCTTAGGTTGGTCATGTTTTTATTTCATTATCAGTCCAAAGTCTTTAAGTCCTCCATATAATAGAAGTAGAAAATTTTCTTCCGCTGTTAGTGTCTTATTGCAGTCAAGCTTCTACTGATTAAGATACTTTGCAGGTTTGCACACCTGACGATGCTTGCAGGGTCGGCAAAATAAGTGAGCTTTTTGTTTATCAGAACTTTGGCCGTGTTCCAGTTGAATCTGTTGGTGCCGGTGACATTTGTGCTGTATGTGGAATGAATGATATCATGGTATGTGTCTGTTCATCTTGTATTCAGTTCTTTCAGTTTATTTTTTATCTTCATAACATTATCATTCTATGCTTTGAACCATACAGATTGGGGAAACTATTGCTGATAAAGTTACAGGAACACCACTGCCCACTATTAAAGTGGAGGAGCCAACAGTCAGAATGTCTTTCTCCATCAATACATCACCTTTTGTTGGAAAGGAGGTATAGCCATCGTCCATCCTAACATAAAATAGTATATTTCTAACTTCTAGCATGCTATCCTGTGCTAGAGAGTTGGGAGATCCATAAAATTGATCTTGACTACTTAATCTGATCTCTTGCATTCGTTGTTCTAAATTCATTCTTCCTCTCATTCTCTATCACAGGGAAAATATGTTACTAGCCGAAATCTCCGTGACAGGTTATATCGTGAGCTTGAAAGGAATTTGGCTATGAAAGTAGAAGATGGGGAGACTGCCGATACATTCCTTGTTAGTGGAAGAGGCACACTGCATCTCACAATATTGATAGAAAACATGTAAGAACTAACATTTGTTACTATTAGGAATTCGTGAGTTCTGGTTGTCTTAGAACAATGTGAACTTTGTAGGCGGAGAGAAGGATTTGAATTTATGATTGGACCTCCAAAGGTCATAAACAAGATAGTGGATGGAAAACAACTAGAACCTTACGAGGTAAGTCTATACTTTATTCTATAAATATATATTAGACTTGTAATATATATTTTTACTGATCTATTATCTATAAACCTCTTGTTTTATTATTTTATATTCTTTCTGGAACTCTTTTGTCCTCAGGTTCCATTTAACTAATATGTTAACGTTACTGTGCTCCAGATAGCTGCTGTTGAGGTTCCAGAGGAGTACATGGGTTCAGTTGTTGAGCTTTTGGGGAAAAGGCGTGGACAAATGGTTAACATGGAAGCTAGCGGGTTGGTGCCATACTTTCATTACTTCATCAGATCTTAGTGAAATTCTTGGTTACAATCCATATAATATTCTTATATAGAAAAAAAAAAGATAGCAATAAAAATTGCCTACATTGTTGTGATTTATCAGAATTAACGACTTCTGGAGTTCATTGCTCCAGTCCCATACTTTCATCCTAGATGACCTTTTTTCTGTTATTTTTAATGTAGTATTTTTGTAACTACTAGTGCTGCTTCCGTTTTGGATTTATAGGTGTCCTTTTTCTGTTAGATTTCATTTTTACTTAAGAAGTTCCCTGTCCAAAGCACAAATGGACATCTGTAGCCCTCCGAAGCAACGGCAGCAATTGATAACTGTAGAAGGAAATATTGTGTATAATCTGTGAATTGTATTGCATTAAGGCCTTGGCCGGTATATATGAGAGTAAAGACTTTGGGGGGTGGGGGGTTAGGCAACCCCCGGATACATATGGCATTCTACGATAGGATATCTACAACTACCAAATATACTCTAATAATAACCAACAAGAGAACCGAGCTGCATGCATTCTTAATAATTAACGGGATTAACGGGGCACAATTTGGTCACATTAGCTACCTTATTGGTCTCTGAGCCAAAGAAAAGTGCACCTTGTAAATTAAAACTTAAGGAGTACTATTAAGGGTACCTTCATACTCTATACACTACGTAGGTGTACACAGTATGGAACAAAGTAAACATAATTGTATGCTCTTAGCATCATTATTTTTGTATATATTTTGAACAATTTTACTTGAGAAAAAGAAAAGCTCAAACATCAATACAAACTCACCCAAACTGATGAAATTCAACAAACTGGTCAATTTTCTGTGAGTTCTTCCATGGTCGGTTTGCACAATTTTAGTTGGGAGTTGTGACTTCACTTTATTGGTGTCTCAGTCCTTAATTATGCATAACTTATCTTAGCTAGTGTAGAAATCATGCAGCAGGTGAATTGTTCTAATTAATTAAAAGCCAGGTAAATTATGCGCTTGATTATTGACTTGTCTTGTATTAATTAAATTATACCCCAACCTATTGCTTACTGCTTTTTTGTCACATTGATTTATTGCCTTACTGATAATTGTTTTGAATGGTAGGCCGGAGGGAACAACATTGCTGAAATACAAGATTCCTACCAGAGGCCTCATTGGACTTCGGAATGCAATTCTTACAGCTTCTCGTGGCAGAGCTATACTTAACACAATTTTTGACAGCTATGGCCCATGGGCTGGAGATCTTGGCTCACACGATCAGGGATCCTTGGTATGAATAATTTTCAAAGCAATGAAGCTTTTCCTTAAATTTTCCCTAGCATCTAACTTGGATAAAATGATCTAGGTTGCGTTTGAAGATGGAAGTGTTACTTCTTACGCACTTCTTAATGCGCAAGAAAGAGGTGTGCTGTTTGTCCAACCTGGCCAGGATGTTTACAAAGGTCAAATTGTTGGTATCCATCAGCGACCTGGTGATTTAGCAATTAATGTGTGCAAGAAAAAGGCTGCTACAAATGTTCGTTCCAACAAGGAAACTACAGGTAGAAATTTATTTTCACCTCAGCAGTTTGATGATTTCCCATTTTTATTTTATTCTACCAGAACTGCCACCTTTTATGTAATTTTTTTTTGGTACTGTGAGTTGGCTATTCTTGAAAACCTTCCCAATAGCTGCTACAACATAAATGATAAAATTTTGGAACAAGAACGAGTAGAGATCTTGGAATATTACCCTGTATTGAAAACAATGTAGGTTCATTCTAAGAAGTAGCAAGTGCTGAAATGCCCAATATATACTTGGAAATGCTTTTATTACTCAACCAATATTCATATTCATTGACTATTAGCCTTTGATCAAACTACACTTAATGCTCTGTGTTCCCTATTTTGCAGTGGTTCTTGATGAACCTTTAAGCTACAGTTTGGATGACTGCATAGAGTTTATCCAAGAAGATGAGCTAGTGGAGGTTACTCCTGCAAGCATCCGCATGTGCAAGAACCCTAAAATTTCAAAGAGAAAGTAGTGCAGTATCGCATGGATACATTCTGAAGGCATCAATTTCAGATAGAAGCTGGGTTTTCCACTGCCAGGGCTGATACGACGGCAATATGGTGCCCCACACAAATCTGTAACTAGGCAATTTTGGTGGTCTACAGACTATAGGCTTAAGGTTGCCGGATTGAGATATAGGGCTATACGCAAGTTGTTGACGATTAAAGCAGCTGATTAGTCTCTTTATTCATCTTTAGAGAGGCTGGAGTAGTATTTTGGGCTGCAGATGAGCTGTTACATGGTTTCTATAGCAATCTCAGCGGGTACATGTATGTCTGTATGTAGGCGATATAGGTGTGCTGTACATGATTCTTTCAGTCCTAGCAAGGACAGGATCAAAGATTTTGCAATCCAAGACGTTTATTGTAAGTTCCAAGAAACAGATGAAATACGTGCAAACTGGATATTCCAGCAAAAAAGAATTGAACATTTTGATAGATTCGTAGGTAGGGCTACAAGATGAGTGCTACACTGCATCAGTGGATTACGGTTGCTTCAGAGAAGACCATGATCAACACAGACTGCTACAGCTGCTGACAAAGACATCCCCGGAACCAACTCCGATGTGCGCGGTGCGCGGTCGTGATGGAAGCTGGCCAGGCGGGCCAGCTGCGCCCGGGAGCACGAAATCCACCCCGGCGGTGGGGGCGGCGGCTGCGATCCCGTCAGTGCGGGTTTCTGGTTTGACACCTGCGCAGCTGCGCTGGTTCATCCGCGCGATGGCGTGAGTCATGGTTGCCGGAATGACACAGAGGCTTCATCGGCTGGTACCGCGACGTGGTGGCCAGTTCACAAAGCGGGGTGCATGCCCGCTTATCTGATGTCAAATTGCACGACTGATTATGGGTACTAGCCTAGGCGCCCGTGCTTATAAAAAGAATTGGCTACAAATAATTTCAAATTCTAGCTGCAGATTAGTAACTAACAATTTTTATTATTACAATTAGGAGCAAATGTGTGTAATCTGGCAAGAGAAGCTGCTCTCCTATGCCCTACCATCTGCCTGCACCAACGCTGCAGTGGCGCACTATCGGTCTTAGCAGTTATTTCTGGTACGTATAACCAAACATGTAACCCCTCTCTGAACCTTAATTGTTGTGTGTTGACGTTGAGTGACAATCGTTTATCTGTTGCCCTCCTTTGCAACATAATTTGGTGACCCCATCAAAGAAAAGATGTCGTTACAATGCAAACTGGCAAATGGCAGTCTAATCAGATTTTCATTGAGTGACAACACTAAAAGTTGGCATCAATTCTTTGGACAATAATCATCAAAAATTGGGAAATTCTCAGATTTGCATGTCCAATAAAGTATAGTACGTGCTCCCGCTGAACTATAATAATTGCTTGTCCAGGATAATGTAAGAGCATTGTTTGTTTAAGGATGATATGAGAACTGGCCAATGTTTTATTTTAAATATTCAGACATATTAATGAAGGTTAAATAAAGCAATATAATATTTGCTGATACAGTTAGCAACAATTTAATTTCTTCTTGAGCAGAAAAGAAGAGAGTCACCTCTGATCCACCAAGCAGTTACTCTCTCTTCCTCCCTTCATCAAAGACGATGCATGTGCGACACACACGTATTATTAGAAAAGTCCAGTAAATAATATTTTGAATATGCATGAGTTCTAATTAGCTGACGCACATAATTCTAAAAAGTACAAAAGAAATATGCTAACATCATGACCTAGAATGCAATGTGTCTTTTCTATAGTCATAGTAAAATGTACGTGCGACACGCACATTGTTAAGGTATATGTATTTTAAGAAAAATATTGACAATTAAACTAAAATTTGTTAGTATAAAATCTCAAAAATCATCTCGTGTGATTAAGATTGTAGATAAGAAAAGATTGTGCTGAAAGAATGACTGCTACTAATTGATATTCATTAGCCAAATCTATCTCAGTGTTGTAAGTTTAATGTGAAAGATCGGTAAAATGCATGTACAAGACTTGCAAGGAACTCGTTAGAGTTTTTTAAGTCAATCTAGACGGCACATGGACACTGTTTGCCTACGCTTATCCTCTCTTTCATCTTCCTTTGCCAATCGGCTCTCCCGGTTAAACTTTGGAGCCGGGACTAAAGGCCTTTCGTCGACGTGGCCCGAAATGCTGGCTGGAGACACCCCCCTTTAGTCCCGGTTGGTATAACCAACCGTGACAAAAGGGCTGGCTCCCAACGTCTCTTTCCAGCAATGATTGACGCGGGCTTTTAGCACCGGGTGGAGTTACCAACCGAGACTAAAGGGTCCCCCTTTAGTCTCAGTTGGTAACTCCACCCGGTGCTAATGCTTTAGTCCCGGGTGGAGTTACCAACCCAGACTAAAGGGTACCCTTTAGTCTCGGTTGGTAACTCCACCCGGGACTAAAAGCCCGCGCCCTATAAATCCAGCTTCTTCCTCCTCTTTCTCTTGCCCGAGCCATTCTTCACCAAGAGCTCAAGTTCCTCCTCCATGGCGCCTCAACCTTAGAGAGGTGCTGCTGAATTTTTTCTTCATCTATTTGTGAAGATTTCTCTCCTCTAAAGTGTTGCCAAGGTTTGATTCTTCTTCCTCCCATCATTTGTTGTGATTAATTTTTTTTATATATTTTAGAGATGGAGAAAATAGAAATCTTAAATCCTAGGTGGGAGGAGCTAATAAGAGATGAGGTTATTTATATACTTTAGATTTAGAAAAAAGTGATTGGCTAAACACTAGCATTCTCTTGTTATCTTTTAAATTGATGTAGAGAAAATTGAATTTTACTTTTTGATATAATGATATATAGAACTAATTATGATTTAACATTTAGCTAATTTTTTAGAAGTTAGTTTATAAAAAATATAGTCATTAATAATGGAGATAAAAAATGGTCATCAGGTGACCTCTGTATGTCATTGTATCACAAGAAATGACCAGATGTATGTAGTTCACATAGGATGCAATGATTGTCGCGGTTGTGGTACAATGACATACATACAGATGAGGTCACTTGATGGCTATTACAAGGCACGACATCAATAGCAATGAGTACAAGTCCCAAGCTAAAACTAGTCAGCTTCTAGCTTTTGAACCTCTGCTTCAAACACATTTATTAATTCACGTATTGTGTTGAGATGATCAACATGTTCAGGAAGAATGTAGGTAGGCCTCCAGTTCTCATCATCCAGTTCATAACGGAATACATCATCAAACTCACCCTTCTTCATCTTTGTCTTTGTTATTCTGATTTAAAGGAAATAACTTTTGGACTTAATATGATGCAGATGAACCGGCAATGGATGAACGCCGACAGACGATCCCCGGAGTACATTGCTGGCATGCAAGCTTTTCTCGAAGTGGCCAAAGCCAACAAGAACCCAAAGGGATTCATGTGTTGTCCATGCTCTATGTGCAGAAACGACAAAGACTACTCTGACTGGGGGACTCTTCACCTCCACTTGATTAAAAACGGATTCATGGCGAACTATGTGCTTTGGACCAGGCACGGTAAAAGAGTAGTTGTGATGGAAGAGAACGAAGAAGAGGAGGATGATAATAACATTCCTGACTGGACCGCGGGGCAAGCTTTTGCGGATACTTTAATGGAAGATGCTGACGAAGAAGAGATACCGGAAGACGGCCATGTTGATGATCTTGGTCAAGTTCTAAAAGATGCACAAAGGAACTGCGAAAATGATAATGAAAAGGCAAAGTTGCAGCGTATGATAGAAGATCATAGAAAACTATTGTACCCAGATTGCAAACAGGGTCACAAAAAGCTTGGTACTACACTTGAAATGTTGCAATGGAAGGCAAAATATGGTGTGTCTGATAAAGCATTTGAGGGGATGCTAAAAATTGTGAAGGACAAACTTCCCGAGAACAATGAATTACCGTCGACAACATATGAAGCGAAACAGACTGTGTGCCCTCTGGGGTTGGAGGTTCAGAAGATCCATGCCTGCCCTAATGATTGCATCCTATATCGAGGCAAGGAACATGAGAATTTGGAAGCTTGTCCTGTGTGCAAAGCGCTACGTTATAAGATCCGGAGAGATGATGATCCTGGTGCTCTCGAGGGGACACCTCCCAAGATGACGAAAGTACCAGCGAAGGTTATGTGGTATTTTCCTATAATACCACATTTGAAGCATTTGTTCAGGAACAAAGAAAATGCTAAGTTGATGACATGGCACAAAAGCGATCGTAAGCACGACCACATGCTGAGACATCCGGCAGATGGGTCTCAATGGAGAAAGATTGATAGAAAATACAAAGATTTTGCTGGGGAAGCAAGAAACATAAGATTTGGTTTAAGCACAGATGGTTTCAATCCATTTGGTGAGTTTAGCAGTGGTCATAGCACTTGGCCTGTGACACTATGCATGTTCAACCTTCCTGGTTGGATGTGCATGAAGCGAAAGTTCATTATGATGCCGGTGCTAATCCAAGGTCCAAAACAACCTGGCAACGACATTGATGTGTATCTAAGACCATTGGTTGATGAACTATTACTGCTATGGAAGAAAGAAGGTGTACGTGTGTGGGATGAGAATAAGCAAGAGAACTTCAACCTACAAGCATTGTTATTCATTACCATCAACGATTGGCCTGCTTTAAGTAATCTATCTGGGCACTCAAACAAGGGATATCGGGCCTGCACCCACTATTTACATAAAACAGACGGTATTCATCTGAAAAATTGTAAGAAGGTTGTGTATATGGGTCACCGTCGCTTTCTTCCTGAGAAGCATCCCTTAAGGAAGAAAGGTATGCATTGGAAAGGAAAGACTGATCATCGTACAAAGCCCCCCCATTTTAAAGGAGATGAGATATTTGAGATGGTAAAGGATCTAAGGGTTGTCTTTGGAAAGGGTGACGGTAGTGAACCTGTTCCACATGATGCTAACGGGCGTGCACCAATGTGGAAGAAGAAATCTATATTTTGGGAGTTACCTTATTGGGAAATTCTTGAGGTCCGGAACGCAATTGACGTGATGCACTTGACGAAGAATCTTTGTTTGAATGTCCTAGGCTTCTTGGGTTGTTACGGTAACTCTAAGGATACATTGGAAGCACGACGGGACCTGAAAAATATCCATAGGAATGAAGCACCTCCGATAGAGGTTGATGAAGAAGCAGATCCTGAAGAGGTTGAGGAGGAAGAACAAGATTACTTAGGTCCTGCTAGTTACACCCTGAGCAAGGAAGAGAAGGACATCATGTTTGATTGCCTAAACAGTATGAAGGTTCCATCTGGCTACTCATCGAATATAAAAGGGATAATAAATATGAAAGATAAGAAGTTCACAAATCTAAAGGCCCACGACTGCCACATGTTGATGACACAGTTACTTCCAGTTGCGTTGAGGGGTGTTCTACCAGAGAAAGTACGATTAGCGCTCGTAAAGCTTTGTGTATTTTTCTCAATGCAATTTCACAGAAGGCAATCGATCCAAGGAACCTAGTGAAGCTACAGAATGATGTTGTGCAATGTCTTGTCAGCTTTGAGTTGGCATTTCCACCTTCATTCTTCGATATTATGACTCACCTCCTGGTGCACCTTGTGAAAGAGATTACTATTCTTGGACCAGTATTCCTGCACAACATGTGGCCTTTTGAGAGGTTCATGTCAGTCCTTAAGAAATATGTTCTTAACCGCGCACGTCCGGAAGGAAGCATCGCCAAAGGATATGTAACTGAGGAGGTCATTGAGTTTTGTGTGGACTTTGTCGACTCAATTGACTCGATTGGGGTTCCAGTATCACGACACGAGGGGAGGCTACTAGGAAAGGGCACCATTGGAAGGAAAGCATGTTTGAGCAATGATACTGATTTGTTCAATAAAGCACACCTAGCTGTTCTGCAACAATCAACCTTGGTGACTCCGTATATTGAGGAACACAAGCAGATTATTTCTTCACAAAATCCAACCAAAACCGAAGCATGGGTTACACACCATCACTTGGAAAATTTCCCCTCATGGTTGAGTGAACAAGTTATTGGTGATTCCATGATTCATCCACAACTCGCTTTGTTAGCCAGGGGACCTTCTAGCACAATTGTGAAATTCCAAGCTTACGATATAAATGGTTATACTTTTTACACAAGAGACCAAGATCGGAAAACCACACACCAAAATAGTGGTGTCCGTATAGACGCCATGGACAGCAACAATAACAAGAACTCGTATTATGGTGTCATAGAAGAGATATGGGAGCTTGAGTACGGGCCACTTAACATCCCTCTGTTTCTTTGCCAATGGGTAAAACTAACTGGAGGTGGCATAAGGAAAGATCAATATGGAATGACAATAGTGGACTTGACCAAGATTGGTTTCAAAGATGAACCATTCGTCCTTGCCAAAAACGTGCATCAAGTTTTCTATGTCAAGGATATGACTAGCAAACCGAAGACTAAAAATCCCGAAGAAGGACCACAAGAGCCAAAGTGACACATTGTTCTTCCAGGTAAAAGAGTAATCGTGGGAGTCGAGGACAGAACAGACAAATCAGATGACTATGATCAGTTCGATGGCATGCCTCCATTCGCTGTCGAAGTTGACCCAAGCATACCGCTTGGAAATGAAGAGACACCGTACTTACGTCACGACCATGATCAAGGAACTTTCGTCAAGAAAAGGAACTTCAATACTGCACTGTAATGATTAATATTCAAATCATTTGTGTAATATTGTATGAGTGTATTCCTTTATGTATTTGAACTAAAACTTGTTAAAGCCTTTCAGATGCCCTGTGAGAAATAACCACAAAGTTTGAGATTTTTCTGAATTAGTTGAGCATTTTTCTTATGTCTTAGGAGACAAATATTGTCGAGTCCGAAAAAGAAAGTAATTATTTCAACTATTAAATTATATTTTATATAGGAAAGTGAAGGTTGTTAACACTTAACGAAATATAATTTTGCATGGTTCAAATATTAAACTTACCATTTTTATTTTTTTTTGAGATTAAAACTTACCATTTTTTAAAAATGTTGCAAAGAGAAAGAATGAGAAAATGAGGAGGGAAAATGAGAAAAAAAAATCAAAGTCCCGCGCAAAATAGCCCTTTAGTCCCGGGTGGTGTTACGACCCGAGACAAAAGGGGGGCCTTTTGTCTCGGGTGGTAACACCACCCGGAACTAAAGAGGGAAATTCTCCCTTTTGGGGGCTCCCGCGCGAATCGCCCTTTAGTACCGGGTCGTCTCACCAACCGTGACAAAAGGACCCCTTTTGTCACGGTTCGTTACACGACCCGGGACTAAAGGGGGGTCTATATATAAAAGCAGCGACCCTCCCCCTCCAGCACTTGGCCACTTTTTCGTCCCCGATCCGCCGCCATCGTCGTCGTCGTGTCCTCCTCCTCCACCTCCGCCGTCATCCTCCCCGACCGCCGCCTTCCGCGGCGCCCCCCGTCCTCTGCCCCCAGGAATTCTCCGCCGCCGCCGGCCTCCCAGAATCCGCCGTCCACCGACCCGCCGACGCCGTCGCCCCCCGCCACGCCGGTCCGCCGCCGTCGGCCCCCGGAACGCGGCGGCTTCCTCCCCGACCTGCCCCGGCCTCCGGGGCTCCTCCTCGCGTCGGCCTCCTCCCCATCCTCCTCCTCCGCGCCGTCCTTCCCGGCCTCCGGGGCTCCACCGCCGCCGCGCGCCGCGCGCCTTGCCGCCCGGCCGGCCTGCGCGTCGTCGCCTCCGCCCGCGCATCAACATCATCTATCCCACTCCGTCGCCTCGTCCTGCTGCCTCTGCCTTCAGCCTCACGGTCGTCCTCCCCAACGCCGGTAGGGGCGCGCCCTTCCCCCCCGGCCGCCGGCGTACACCGGCCCTGCCCCCAAATTTTAATTGGGAGTTTGGGACTTGCTGACGCAAACAAAGCAATTTTTTTAATTTCATTTGAAGATTAAATTTAAGTATAAAATTGTACTAAATATGTGTATAATAATTCTAATTAAATATGTCTTTCCCCAGCATCGCCGACCGCCATCTCTCCCCGGCTCCCCACTGCCTCCCTCGACGCACCCAGGATCCCGCCGCCGTCTCGCCCCGGCTCCTCGCCGACTCCGGTAGGCGACACTACCGATTCTAGAAATAGATAGAAATTATTGTATGTTCTCATAAATTCGTGTCGATTCATAGAAAATTACTGTTTATTCTAGATGGATACTAGAAATAAATAAAAATTATTGTATATTCTCATAAATTCGTGTCGATTCATAGAAAATTACTGTTTATTCTTGTTGATTCTAGAAATAGATAAAAATTATTGTATATTCTCATAAATTCGTGTCGATCATAGAAAATTACTGTTTATTCTAGATGGATACTATAAATAAATAGAAATTATTGTATATTCTCATAAATTTGTGTCGATTCATAGAAAATTAGTGTTTATTCTTGTTTATTCCAGAAATAGATACAAATTATTGTATATTCTCATAAATTCATGTTGATTCATAGAAAATTACTGTTTATTCTAGATGGATAACAGTGACAATGATGAAAGGATTATGGAGGACATTATTGCTAGCGGTGCAAATGCCTTTGCAACCTACACGGACGAGGAGTGTAACTAGGCAGACAGGTTCCTCAAGATAAATATGATTGGTGAAGGAGGCGTCGCCGCCGATGACTTTGCAAATAATGAGGAAGACATAGCCGCCGACTCAGAAAATAATGAGGACTTTGAGGATGCTAATGCAGAAGGTTCCAACGAGGTATACATATCATGCATTAAGTTCATTAATTAGTATTAATTTGATAACCCTATTTCTTACATAAATAAATATCGAATATGCATGGTACTTGTAGGCTTCTGGATCGACGACGAAAAAGTCCAAGAGAGGTCATACACAACTAATCATCGGCGATGTGATGTATCGTATCACGGAGGTGTCAGAGCTTGGCCAGCCTTGTGCTCCAAAAAATATCAAGGACAAGTTCGTGTCTCAATGCGGGGCCATTGTAAGGGACAACGTGCCCATCAAGTATAGAGAATGGAAGGGAAAATCAAGTAATCCATACGTGGTTCCGGACTCAGTAAAAGACCAGCTATGGAATGATGTGCTAAAACACTTCACACTTCCTGAAGGCGTCGACGCAAACCTTGTTAAGGGTTGGACTCTAGGGAAGATGGCAACTCAATTTCAGAATTTCAAGAAGAAGTTGACTAGAGATTTTATCAAGAACAACCGAACTCCAAATTGGGATGAATATCCGAAGATAAAAGATCACTGGAAGTCCTTTGTTGAATACAAGAAAAGTGAAATTTTTGCCCAAAAAAGTGCACAAGGGAAGAACAGTGCCAGTAAGAAAGGGGAGTACAACCATCGTCTTGGTCGAGGTGGTTACGCAGTAGCAATTCCCAAGTGGCGGAAGATGGAACAAGACCTTATCGCCAAAGGTATCATATCAGCGGTCTTTCACTGGCCCGATCGATCGAAGAATTGGTATTATGCGCATGGAGGCAGATTGAACCCGGATGATGGTACCCTTGAATTCCCGCCCACGTTACGGGAGAAGACACTTGAGTTAATGAAAAAATAGAAGATGTCAGAGCTGGTAGATTGAAGGTTGACAGAGAAATGGATGAGCTCACTATGGCGCTCGGGAATCCAGAACACCCAGGATGTTGCAGGGGCTACGGGGTGGTGCCGTGGAAGTATGCTTTCAAGGGAAACCTCGATAGCTATAAAAGTCGCAAAAGAAGAAAAGAGCGCGAAGAGGAGCATTGGCGCCAAATGATGGAGCAAAGACTTAAAGAACAAGAAGAAAAGATGCAGGTAGAGATTGAACGGCGAGTGACCGTAATGATATCTCAAATAGCCCAGTCTGGAGCACTGCCCGAAGTACCGCTGGATCCCGTCATTAGCCCTTCCGCTCGCAGAAGCAGTTGTGCTTCTACCGAGGTTGCACCAGGTGCTTGCATAGAGGTCGCACCAGGTGCTTGCACAGAGGGCCCTGAAGAGCCGAGGGCAATCGAAGGAGTTCCAGTGAATGACAACCAACAATACCCTGTGGATTTTCTCTGTCGGTGCACCCCATGTGAGCTGCACAAGCCATTCGGCAACATCACAATGCAGATATATATAAATATAATTATTACATGCAATTAGCTCAACTTTTGATGCATCACTTAGAAAATGTAATAAATTCCTTATTTCTCTACATAAATAGGTGGCGTACGGAAGTGCTTTTGCGCATTTTCCTAGACAGACTAGCCACGGCATGTTGATTCCACCCGGCTACGCCTTGGTTTCTGTGGAGGAGATTTGTCAGCCACAATTTGAAGATCTAGAGCTAGACATCCCAGGAGGTGACGGGGAAAGGACACTCAAGGATGCGGTTCACGGTATCATATTGTGGCCCAAACGTTACATTATAATCCCCCAGACGGAGGGATCAATCCCTCCTACAGATCCCCCGCAGCCGCGACCATCGTCATCTCCTAGGTCGTCCTCACGACCTTCAATATCACCTCGCTCACCGTCTACACAAGAACCATTATTCAATTCCGGAGGTGCGAGCTCCAGCCATGATATTAACATCAATCCCGAATCACCTCCAAAAAAGCAGAAAAAACCAATGGCGGCAAAGCAAGCGCCATCAAAAGCAGAAAAAAACACCAAAACACCGCAGAAAAAACCGCCCAGCCACCAAAGCACATCAGAAAAACCGCCCAGCCACCAAAGCACATCAGAAAAAACCGCGAAATCACCACAGAAGAAACCACCACAGAAAAAACCACCTAGCCACGAAAGCACAACCGAAAAAACCGTCGGAGCACAGTCTTCCAACCCAGTGCAACCACCAAAGCTGAAAAAACCACCAACGATAAAGAAAATGGTTGAGCCCATCAGCAAAAGGAAGCTAGCATGGGAGACGACAGAAGAAGAAGGAAAAACGACGATCGGTGCCCAACATGTGCATGAATTTTTCAACAATCTGAATACAAAACAGCAACGGAGGGAACTCGAGAAGACCAAAAAAGTAGATCCGGCCAAACTTGGGGTTTTCAAACTAATGAGTGAAAACAGCAAGAAACTGATGCCCATACTGCGTCGACGTCGTCTAAAGAAGATGTGTCGATGAGCAAACAGACTTACGTTGCCTCCGGCCTCAATGCACATGAACGAGCTCTAGCAGAAATGCCTACACAACAAGAAGTGCTGGTCCTTGATTTCATGGAACAAACAAGGATGCCTTTAAGTGTTGCACTCGGCCATGAAGAACCACCCAGGGATCCAAGTTTCGAGTATAGATTGCCCTTTCAGCTAGGAAAACCTCTTATCCGGCCAGAACTGGTACTTAAGCTCTCACCTAAGATGTACAAATTTCATGAGTGGTACATGCGGCAATCAGCGAAAGGTGTACATAGCATAGGTATGCTTGCTAGACCCGAAGATTTTGCCACTGAAGGCAACAAGGTGGTCTGGCTGGAATTCAGAGATATTTATGAAGTTTACCATCTAGACGCCATGAATACCGATCTTATCATCGCTTGATGTCTGTAAGTGGCATATTTTTTTATGTTTATTAATAAATTTATTACGTATGTGGATTTACTAATTAACTTTGTATTTCATTTTTGGTAGCCTGCAAAAACAAGAGATGCAAAAAAAGAATATTGCCAGTATTTGTTTCATGGACCTATCAAAAGTCAACGAGTTTGAGGTCAAGCATCAACCAGACACAACAATCGCGACAATCTATAGGACCTTGTCTAAGTTTCATAACAAGGATCTCATACTACTACCTTACAGCTGCAAGTATGTGCGATTGCCATCTAATTGTCCTTGCTAATTCTATTTAGTTCTAATTTGTATGAGTATTATGACCATGTATATACAGTTTCCACTGGATTCTTATGATCATTCAAGTCGACAATAGCAGCGTCATGGTGTGGGATTCATTGAGAAAAAACCCCGCAAGTTACCAAGACCTTCAAAATATGTTTCAAGAGTAATAATTCTATCTAAGACGTTCTTTTAAATGCAATATATATATATAGATTGCTTTTACTAACACATTATCTTTCATTAATTTTCCTCAGAGCTTGGGAAAAATTCATTGCAGAGAAAGAAGGTGAATTTAAACCAACAATTACATTCTATACTGATTATCCGGTACGTAATCCAAATAACAACTTCAGATTTGAGAAAATTTAAATTTTATCACACGTATATTTCATAACATTTTCTCCTATCCACTTTAGTGTTTGAGACAGGAACAAGGAAATAATTTATGTGGATACTATGTCTGTGAGCACATACGATGTTTGGCAAGTGCAAAGTACGGAAATTATGATGTAAGTTAATTAAATAAACCTATTAATAATACATCATTTCCTAACCGCTTCTATATTTAATTGTTGGGTGTAATATATTAACATATTTGCACATTATAGATGGATATGGTTAAGGACGAGGTCATTCAGAAGGATTGTCTTTCGGTGATTCAAGAAAGTCTCTTGGGATTCCTCTTTGAGGAGGTGGTTATTCCAACAGGAAAACATCATTATGATGGATCTAAAAAATCCAATAGAGACTAGAAATTTGAAGTGAATGATATTTTGATGTATAAATACTATCTATTTTGATGTGTATATTTCTAAGTTTATGTAAGTTTATATATAAGTCTAACTGCGTATATGGTATATATAGACAGGTATATACATATATACAAGTGCAAATACGTATACGTAGATATACGGGTTAGACAACAATTAGAATATACGGTCAAATCGAAAACAACAAAAAAAAAGAGACGAGACCCTTTAGTCACGGTTGGTATTACCAACCGAGACTAAAGGGGGTGGGCGCAGGCGCTGGCGTGCCCCCCCTTTAGTCTCGGTTCGTATTACGAACTAGGACTAAAGGACCCCACTAGTCCAGGTTGGTTCACCCGGCACTAAGGGGGGGGCTTTTGTCTCTCATCATTAGTCCCGGTTGGACTTGAGAGACCTATACCCCTTACCAATCGGGACTAAAGCCCCTCTCCCTACCAGTGTCTGCTCCCATCACTCGCCTTCCTGCATGTCCGCCGCTCGGCGCTCCGCAGTGCAAGCTCGCTCCGGTCTTGGGAGCTGCTTGGTGCTCTACCTCGGCTACTCGGCGGACCGTCAGAGGAACATGAGCCATAATTCACAACAGCTTAAGCTGCACGTGGACCTGAGGACTGGCAAGTAGGGTAAAGGTCGGTCAGCTACAACAACCGCAACCTGCAAGCTCATGCGATGCAGTGAACAAGCAACAAGCAAAAGTCATGCGATGCGAGGACCTCCTGGTTTCACAATGAAAAATTGATACTGCCATATAGCATATGTGAAATTAGATGGATGAACTTGTTGATTACTGGTGCTTTATGAACGCACTCAGCAAGTATACTCGAATCCTCAAAAATCAAAATACTCAGAGCCCATCTTCACCTCCAGGAGGTTGCACCCTTGCTGTGCGTATGTACGAGCTGTGGCTGGTGGTTGAACGGAACACTAGCAAGAGGACGTACAGGGTGGTGGTGGCGGCCTTGGACCCCGACACCACCGCCCACAGTGGGCCGCCACTGTCGCAGTAGCGCAGCACTTGATCCTGCTTCGTCGAGACGTGGGCCTGGAACATCGCGTGTACGTCTACCGTCTACGTCCTCATCCGCCTCGAACGCGGCCACGCGTCATCCACAGCCGCTTGGTTGTCGTCAGCGGCGGCGTTGTCTTGGTCCTCTTCATCGTTGCCACCGTCGCTCTGTTCCTGCGCCACCGTCGAGGTCTCGTGGAGCTTTCGGCGTCTTCGGAGGACATAGTGTACTCCGACCACGCAGATGCCGAGGAATGGAGGAACCAACACCGCCTGTGTCGCAGCGAAGGTGCCGCTCCAGGTGCTTCTTGAACGCAGATGGGCACGAGGCCGGCCTGGGTTCGAATCCCATCGAACGCAGGTTTATCTCATCGGGGTTTATCCCCGAAAAAAATCCCCCCCCGCGACCTTCAGGGCGCTCCTCGCGCCCCGTCACCCCGACGCCGCCGCCATCGGTTCCTCCCGACTCCGGCAACCCCCTGCCGCACCGGATTCAGATCCGGGCTCCCGCCATACTCCTCTACTCGCCGGTCCCTACTGCAGCCCGTCTCGTGCTGTGTGTGGGGAGATCGGACCGCGGCCTCCCAACCCGTCCCCACCGGCGACGCCGCCGGCGGCGGCGCCCCTCCCCTCCCTGCGGCTTCCGTCTCCGACCCCCTGCTCCCGCCTGCTCCTCTGCGCCGTGCTCCAGCCGCCGCCGGCCACCTGCCGCCGCGCCTCCCCCCCGAACCACGGCTGCCGGCTGCCTGGGGCCATGTGGCTCGAGGAGCTACCCGACGAGAGGCCTCCCGGGGCCACGCAGCTCCCTGCGCCGACCGCTTAACTTCCCCGCCCGGTTTCTTCCTCCGGCCCCTGCGCCGCCGCTGACCTGCAGGACGACGCCGTCGCCGGCCTCCCGAGCCCGACCGCCGTGGACTGCTTTGACGACTTCGACGACGGGCTGGACATCGACTCGCCGCCGCTGGCCCGCGCCGTGGCCTCCCCGTCCCTCTCTGTGGCCTGCTCCGGTCGGCCGGGCTCGGCTCTGCCCGCGGCCAGCAGCAGCCTGGCTGTGGCCAGCTGCGGCCAGGCCGTGGCCTGCCGCGGTCAGGCCGTGGCCTGCCGCGGCCAGGCCGCCCCGGTGGACCTGGGTGCTGCCTGGGGGACTCCATCGCCGCCTCTCCCTGCAGCCTGTGCGCCTGGTGATGCTCGGGCCAGCGCGTCGGCGGATGTGGCAGGCCGTGCTGCTTGGCCGGCTGCCCCGGTCTCCCCCTCCCCCTCGCAGGCTCGCCTCCCGGTCGCAGCCCTCCCCCCCCGTCGCCGGCCAGGTGGCTTTTGGTGCCCCGCCGCCTCCCTCCTTCCCGGTGGTGGCGCCTGTGTGCGCGGGGGTTGCCCTCGCCGCCCTAGCCGCCGTCCTGGGCCTCTCCCCTGCCACGGCTGTCACTCTCGCCACTGCCGGGCTGGCTGCTGTCGCCTCCGCTCTCCGCGTGCTGGAGGTGTGCGGGGCACAGCGGCGGCAAGGTGCCACCTTCCTCGTCCACTCCCTTCGCCTGGCCGCGGCCTTTGGAGGCGGCAGGCAACGACCGCCTCCCGGGCATCAGCACTGCGGGCTCCTTGTCCAGGCGGGCGGGTTCGCCTAGCGAGGGGGCTCACCGACTGCCGCTCGTCTCTGTCGTAGGGGCAGGTGGGGCGCGCTCTCCTGTGCCGGCGGGTGACGACCGGGGTGGGTTCGCTGTCCTCTCCGGCTCTCGCCTACCTCCGGTCGCGCCGGTGGAGGTGGTGGAGCCGGGCTCGACGGAGCCTGGCCCCTCCATCCCCTCCGCCCGGGAGCTCTAGGAGCTTGAGGCCTCGGGTTCCTCCGCCTCGGGCTCGTCCTCCCCGGTGCCGCGTCGTCGCTCCCCCTCGCCCACCTTCTCGGAGTAGGTACGGGCGGCCGGCATCCCGGTGCCGGGCCGCACCCCCTCCCCGCCTCCGCACCCGTCTCAGTTGCTCCTCCGTGGTCCCCCCCGGTCGCCTCCGCCGTCGCTGCTCTTTCGTCGACGGCCGCTCCGCAGCCGGTGGTCGCTTCCTCCAGGGGGATCCTAGGCAAGCAGTCGCTGTCCCCTCCTCCACCGTCTCCGCCTCCTCCGCGTCGGCGCACCAAGGCGGGGGCGGCCGTGCTGGCCGTCCAGCTAGGCCGCCCGCGGGCGCGCCCCGCCGCGCAGAGGGTGGCGGTCGTGGGGCCGCCACCGCCACCCGACGGGCCCGCCAGGGGGCCCCGGGTGGACGTCGACGACTTCGTTGAGGTGCGGTCGCGTAAGCAGCTGCGTGCGGAGCGGTCGCCGCTGCCCCAGCCGCTTCCACCCCCGTCCTCCGTCCCCACGGATCCGGTGGGTAAATGCTTCAACTGCTTCGGGGAAGATCACATTGCCGCCTCTTGCCCCCACGCTCCATGCTGCTTCCGGTGCCACCAGCTCGGCCACCATGAAAGCTCGTGCTGGCGCCAGAAGGTTTGCCTGGTGACGGTGGAGGGCGCCTGCCCACGTCCGGGAGGTCGCACCCCCTCCCCACCTCTGGTCGCTTCGCGCCCTGCGGGGTGCTCCCTGCCACCACCTCTGGCTGCACGGGGGAAGAGCGCCCGGTCGCCTCCGCCTCCGCCGCTCCAGCCTAGGCGGGAGGCGCGGTCACCGCCGCCTCCGGAGCCCCGTCGTCGTCCTACTCCGGCGTCCCGTGACCCTCCGCCACCTCCTCCGCCAGAGGGGCGTCGTCATGAAGAGTATCTTGGCCCCCTAAGTGGGTTTTTGTGATTTAATGACGGATCATTAAGAAACTAATGATGTATTGAGTATATGAGCAGGTACTAAAATTCTAAGATGGCATCTAAGCGCTTCATTGCTATATAAAAAGGAAGTGATGCTAAAAGAAGGATTCCTTGGAGGTTTATTTATTTTATATTTTGAATTTGAGTCCTAGGAATGCCGTACTAGTAAGAGGGACATGGATTGTATCTTCCAAGAGTTGAAAAGGTGCTCTAGATGACTAACCAAAATCCTATGAGAGACACCTTGCACTGCACGATCACCGAGATATCCTTTTGTGTGCTAACTCTGGAAGGCCGGACACTCCGGGTTTTATCCTGGACAGTCCGGACTTCTCGGAGTCTCCGGGCCTAGTCCAGATACTCCGGGTCTTAGAGCTGTAACGGCTCTTTTCTGGGTGAGGGAGTATTTATACCCCCTCAACCCTATCCACTCCCTCTCTCTTGCCCATTTCGTCCTGCAACACTCAGAACTCATTCACTCTCCCTCTTTACTCCCCTTGGCCTTGGTTTGGTGAGATTTGTTGGGGATTAAAGGAGGGATTGAGAGCAATAGCTTGGAGAGTGCTAGTGAGCTGATTTCCCATCTCTAGAGCACCTCGTTCTTCGCTTGGTTGGCAATCTCTTGTTTGTTACTCTTGGAGCTTTGAGCTCCTAGCCGGCTAGGCGTTGTCTTGGAGCATCCAAAGGATTGTGGCTGCCCAAGGAAGTTTGTATTACCCCGTGATTGAGTAAGTAACCCTAGCTCGATCTTTGTGGTCGCTAGGGGGAGGAAAGTGACCTAGGTGTAAAGGTCCACCCTTTGTGGGTTCCTCAACGGAGACGTAGAGCTCAAGGTGTGAGCTTGAACTCCGGTAACAAACCCCTTGTGTCTCTTGTGCTTGTTGCTCTTGTTGTATGCTTGAAATCCTCTTGAGTACATTTCTAGGGTTTGTGGCCGATCTACTCCGTGGTGAGGTTCCTACTGTTTCTAAGTGGTGGAACAGGCTTATATCTCTGTATTACATATCCTATATTCACAGATTTGAGTTTGGCCGAGTTTGATTCCTGCTGATTTAGTCGCCACCTCAAAAGCCCGGACAATCCGGACATTTTCCCGGATACTCCGGATTTCCCGGAGTATCCGGAAAAATATCCGGAGACTACGGACTTTGGTCTGATAATTTGTTTTAAGTTGTGATTTTTCAGGAGTGACTATTCACCCCCCCTCTAGTCGACCTCTAGATCCTTTCAGTTGGTATCAGAGCAGGTTGCTCCGTTTGAAGCTTAACCGCTTGGAGAAAAGAGATGTCGACCCCAACTAATCAAGCAACACCGCCCGAAGGTGACTTGACCAACCCCGGTGGGAATCAACCTCCCGTGAACACACCCGAGGGCCCTACGGGTGCAGCGGGAGGTGCCGGTGGAGCAAGCACAAGTCATCATCCAAGAAATGAAGATGGTGGATCATCCTCATCAAGTGATGAATACTTTGATGATGCAAGATCGAACCGCTCCACACGTCGGCCTTCGGGAAGGGAGTTCTCTAGAATTCTTTATGATTACTCCAATTTAATCTTTGATAAACCATCGAGTTCCCACCACATTGGAAAGATACCCCAATTTGATGGAACCGGCTATTCCAAGTGGAAGAACTCGATGGAGGAGTATTTGATGGCAGTAAACCCCGTACTTTGGACTGTTGTGAACAGGGGAATTACTTTTCCAAGTGGAGATGCTTCTTTGACACAAGCTCAAGCGAATGAAATCCAACGCAACTATCAAGCCATTCGCATCATCAAGAGCTCTCTCACCGCCGAAGAGTATGACAAGGTTGATAGTTTGAAGTCCGCCAAAGATGTGTGGGACACTCTCTTTATCAACCATGAAGGAACAAGGCAAGTTAGGGAAGGAAGAATTCGAGCTCTTGAAAGCCGCTTCGTCATCAAAGAAGATGAATTTCCACAAGACATGTACAACCGCTTGAACAAGATCATCAATAAGATCAAGTCTCTTGGAAGCACAAGATGGGGAAGAAAAGAAGTAGTTGATAAGATCCTCTCCGCTTATATGGCTAGGGATGTTCAACTTCCTACACTTATTAGAGAGAAGAGTTCACTCCGGCGGATGTGATTGGTAGAATTGAAGAACATCTTATCACCTTTAAGGAGTCAAAGCTCTCACAAGAAATGTCAAAGATGCATGAACAAATTGAGAAGAACAAGGGAGTAGCTCTCAAAGCTTCAAGCAAAGACAAAGAGAAGAGGGCAAGCTCATCATCCTCCAAGACCGTGGTCAAGGAAGATAGTGATGAAGATAGTGATGACACCTTGACTCCCAAGCAAATGGCCCTATTTGTGAAAAGGTTCACCAAGGTGATGAAGAAGGGTGGCTTCTTCAACAAGAACAAAGACAAGGACAAGATCAAGACCAAGAGAACATCCAAGAGGCCATGCTTTGGGTGTGGTAAGGAGGGTCATTTCATCGCGGAATGCCTCAACATCAAAGTGAGAAGAAGAGACACCAACAAGTATGACAAGAACAAGAAGAAGGAAGTTGGTGAAGCTCATTTGGGTGAAGAATGAGATTCAAATGATGATAGCTCCGACTCCGATGATGAAGTGGGGCTTGCTACAATATCCATTGCTCAACCCATTTACAAGCCATCACTCTTTGGAGATCTCACCGATGATGAAGATGACTTCACCCACACATGCCTCATGGCTAGGGGCACTAATGTACACACTAAACCTTCTCCCCTAGATGTTGATGATGATAATGATAGTGATGATGAATTTGAAAAAATGATCACTAGTTTTGGTAAGAAAGCAACCAAAAGAATTATGAACCTTCTAAATGAAATCAAGAATAGAGATGAGACTCTTGAGGTACAAGAAGAACTCTTTAGACTTGAGCGAGAGAAAACCATTGCCCTTGAGGATGCCCTTGTAATTGAAAAGAAGGGTTTCAAGGTGAAAGTGGGCTTGCTCAAAGAAAAAGAGGAAGAAATTCTTAGCCTCAAGAACTCTCAAGCTAAAGAGGCTGTTGTAGTAGATGAATTAACTAGGGAGTCTTTCCTAGCTAAGGATGCTTGCACTAGACTTGAGAATGAAAAGATTGAACTTCAAGAGAGCTTAAAATGCTTGAAAGCTAGTCACATTGCAATTGAAGTTCAACTCGACAATCTTAAGAATAGTGCTAAAACAACCTCTAATGATGCTACCTCTAACTCAAATGCTTCTATAAGTAATGGTTGTTCTAGATTCTATAAACTTGATATAAATGCTTATGCCACTAACATTGCCGAGATGAATGCAATGAAGAAAGAGATTGCTCAGTTGTCAAACTCTCTTGTTGAGGAAAAGAAGAAGGAACCTAAGAGAGGAGAGTTTGAGAACCAAACCAAGGGCTTTGGTTCAAACTACATGAAGAAGTTTGGCTTTGAGAATGGGAAGGGGCTAGGTAAGAATGAGCAAGGCTCCAAAGACCCCATCCCATTCATCAAGAACAACCCAACAAGGGGTGTGGGAACAAGAAATGTGGTGCATGGGATGAAGCAATTGGGTGCCAAGGTTGAAGGTAAATAACCTAGGCTCAACACTCCCATCAAGTTCAAGAGCTCCAATGGCACATCCCATGAACCACAAGTCAAGACTAAAGTGGTGCAAGCCAAGCAAACCAAGAAGCCCAAGGCACATGCTTCACAAGACAACTTTTATGCCGATTATGTATTGACTTGGAACCACAAGGGTAAGGTGGTTGCCAAGTATGTGGGACCCCGCACACAAGGTTCTATGATCAAAAGGAATGTGTGGGTACCCAAAGTTCTTGTGACTAACGTAAAAGGACCCAACTCTCATTGGGTACCTAAAAACCAAGCCTAATTTGTTTTGTAGGCATACTCCTCCGGTGGATCTAAATGGGTGATTGATAGTGGATGCACAAATCACATGACCGGGGAGAAGAAGATGTTTATGTCTTGTGAAATGATTGAACATCCTACGGAAAAGATTGCCTTTGGAGGCAATGGTGGTGGAACGGTTGTTGGTCTAGGTAAAATTGCTATCTCAACCAATCATTCAATTTTCGATGTTTATTTGGTTGAATCTTTGGACTACAATTTGTTTTCCGTGTCACAACTTTGTGAGATGGGCAACAATTATTTGTTCACCAATGAGGGTGTGACCGTCTTTAGAAGAGGCGATGACTCCGTTGCTTTTAAGGGTGAACTCAAGGGAAGGCTCTATTTGGTGGATTTTACATCGGAGAAAGCCCAACTTGATACATGCTTAATGGAAAAGTCTAGCTTGGGTTGGCTTTGGCATCGCCGGCTAGCCCATGTTGGGATGAATAATCTCAACAAACTTCTAAAGGGGGAACACATCCTAGGACTAACAAAAGTTCATTTTGAGAAAGATAGAATTTGTAGTGCTTGTCAAGCCGGAAAGCAAGTTGGTGCTCCTCACCCCTCCAAGAATGTACTCACCACTACAAGACCATTGGAATTGCTTCACATGGATATCTTTGGTCCTGTGGCTTATGTTAGTATTGGAGGGAGTAAGTATGGATTTGTCATTGTTGATGATTACTCTCGGTATACATGGGTATTCTTTTTGCGTGACAAGAGCAAGGTTCATGATGTATTCAAGAAGTTTGCAACTAGAGCCCAAAATGAGTTTGATATGAAGATCAAGAGAGTAAGAAGTGACAATGGCTCCGAGTTCAAGAACACCAACATAGAAGAGTATCTTGATGGTGAAGGCATTGGTCATGAATTCTCCGTCCCATACACTCCTCAACAAAATGGGATAGTGGAGAGGAAGAATAGGACTCTCATAGAAGCCGCAAGAACTATGCTTGATGAGTACAAGACTTCAGATAGTTTTTGGGCGGAAGCGGTCAACACAGCTTGTCATTCTATCAACCATTTGTATCTTCACAAGCTTCGACACAAGACCGCCTATGAGCTCCTAACCGGTAAGAAGCCTAATGTGTCTTACTTTAGAGTTTTTGGTTGTAAGTGCTTCATTCTCAACAAGAAGCCCAAGAACTCTAAGTTTGCACCTAAAGTTGATGATGGTATTTTTCTTGGTTACGCCTCAAATGCTCACGGCTATCGCATTCTCAACAAGACCACCGGTAGTGTTGATATAGCATATGATGTGACATTTGATGAATCTAATGGCTCTCAAGTGGAGCAAGTTGATGAAGTGTGTGTAGGCAAGGAAAAGACCTCTACAAATGACATCAAGAAGATGGCCATTGGTGAAATCAAGCCTCAAGAAGAAGATGAAGAAGATGAAGTCATTGAAGCATCACCAAACCTCACTGCCGCTGCAAAACCCGGACACTCCGGAGAAAAGTCCGGAGAATCCGGAAATTCCGTAGACTCCGGACCTAACCCCGGAGAGTCCGGGCCCTCTGAAGATGATGCTCTAGACATTCAAGAAAATGAGGATTTGATTCAACAAGAAGCTTCTGAGCCACATCCAAGAGTTCGTCAGAGTGTTCAAAGAGACCACCCCGTTGACAACATTCTTAGAAGCATAAGAAGAGGAGTTACCACAAGATCAAGATTGGCAAACTTTTGTGGGCATTACTCTTTCGTGTCCATTATTGAACCTCTCTCTGTGGAAGAAGCATTACAAGACGCTGATTGGGTGATAGCCATGCAAGAAGAGTTGAACAACTTCACTCGGAATGAAGTTTGGTCCTTAGTGGAACGCCCCAAGCAAAATGTGATTGGAACAAAGTGGGTGTACCGCAACAAACAAGACGAGGATGGGGTAGTGACCAAGAACAAGTAAAGGTTGGTTGCCAAGGGATATACTCAAGTTGAAGGCTTGGACTTTGGAGAAACCTATGCACTGGTAGCAAGACTTGAAGCAACCCGCATCTTGTTGGCATTTGCTACTCATCATGATTTCAAGCTCTTTCAAATGGATGTCAAGAGTGCATTCTTGAATGGCCCAATCTCCGAAGAAGTTTATGCTGAGCAACCACCGGGCTTTGAAGACCCTCAATTCCCCAACCACGTCTACAAGCTCCATAAGGCGCTCTATGGTCTTAAGCAAGCACCTAGAGCATGGTATGAATGCCTTAAGGAATTTCTCTTAAGGAAAGGCTTTGAAATAGGCAAAGCCGATCCTACTTTTTTCACTCGCAAAGAAGGGAATGATTTATTTATGTGCCAAATATATGTCGATGACATCATATTTGGTTCTACTAACAAAGCTTGGGCGGATGAATTTAGTAAGATTGTGACTAAGATGTCCATGATGGGAGAGTTGAAGTTCTTTCTTGGATTTCAAATCAAGCAACTCAAGGAAGGCACGTTCATAAGTCAAACAAAGTACACTCATGACATGCTCAAGAAGTTTGACATGGACAAGGCCAAACTCATCAAGACCCCAATGCCATCCAATGGACATCTTGACTTGAATGAAGATGGAAAAAGCGTGGATCAAAAGGTATATCGCTCCATGATTGGATCCTTGCTTTACCTTTGTGCATCTAGGCCCGATATTATGCTTAGTGTGTGCATGTGTGCAAGGTTTCAAGCAAATCCTAAGGAATGTCATCTAATGGCTGTTAAGAGAATCTTTAGGTATTTAGTACACACTCCTAACCTTGGTTTATGGTACCCAAAGGGCTCCACTTTCAATCTACTTGGCAATTCTGATTCGGACTATGCCGGTTGCAAGGTAGATAGAAAGAGTACATCCGTGACTTGCCAATTCCTTGGAAGGTCCTTGGTGTCTTGGAGTTCCAAGAAACAAAATTATGTTGCCTTATCCACCGCCGAGGCCGAATATGTTGCAGCCGGCGCTTGTTGTGCTCAACTACTTTGGATGAGGTTCACTTTGAGGGACTTTGGTTGTACGTTTAGCAAGGTGCCACTCTTGTGTGACAATGAGAGTGCCATCAAGCTAGCGAACAACCCCGTAAACCACTCAAGAACAAAGCACATAGACATAAGACACCATTTCTTGAGAGACCACGAAGCCAAAGGAGATATCGCTTTAAGTCATGTGAGCACCGAAAAGCAACTAGCCGATATCTTCACAAAGCCTCTTGATGAACTAAGGTTTTGTGCTTTGAGGAGTGAATTGAATACTTGGATTCTCGTAACTTGGCTTGAGATCGTGCACATGTTTGATTGACTTAGGCTAGATTTTTACAAAAGAAAATGATTTGGAAAATTGGTATGGATTTGCTTTGAAAAATATTTGGATTTTTCTCTAGGTACAACACTTGGACTATTGTTCTCATTGTATGTTTGTGGCTAGTATCAAGTGTTGGAACCTCTCTAGCTCACATTAGTTTCACTCATAATCATCCTTATCCATCTCAATCTCAATTCCTTGAAAACCTGTTGCCCAGTCTCAGGGGGAGCCAGAGACTCCGGGCTTTTCCCCGGATACTCCAGATTTCCCAGAGTCCGGGTACAGCCCGGATACTCTGGACCTTAACTCCTATAAAAACATTTTCACCGCAGTCAAAACCCTAGTTTTCACATTTTCACTACGTGGACCGTTTTTACTCCTCCTCCCGTCGCCTCCCCGTGCTCCCCCACACCCCTCTCCTCTCTCCTTTGGTTACTCCATAGAACCTAGGGTTTCCACCCTCCAAATCTTGAGAGAGTGAGAGTTTGAAGCCTCCAAGGTGTGGGAATCAAGTTGCTGCCCTTGTTTTGAAGACTTGAAGGCCTTCTCCCTCAGTTCCCTCTCTTCCCTAAGGTATTCAAAGGCTCCTTTGCTCGATCTCCTTTTCTAGGACATATCTTGCGAAATCTGTTGGATAGGATTGTTTCCTAGACTCTAGAAGTAGTGGATCTGCATTATCTTAAGTTTCCCATGGTGGATCTGTGCGGCATGGTGATTTAGGGTTTCACCAGGAAAACCCGGAGACTCCGGACTTTTTCCGGACACTCCGGATTTCCCGGACTGTCCGGGAATTTTCCCGGAGACTCCGGATTTTCATGCTGAAACTCCAAATCACCATGTCACACACCTTTTCCATGGATGGATTCTTATGTAGTCCTTACTACTCATCTCCAGATCATGAGGAAGAAGTACAAGCAAGAGGAGTCGGCCACCCAAAGGAGGACAAAGGCTAGGCACGATCCTCAAACTTTGGGGGTAGTGCATGAGACTTTGGGGCTTGGCTCATCTCAGCGATCCACTCGTGCTCGTGCCCCTGTCTACACCGAGCAAGAGATTGAGGAAGAGGAAGAACAGCAAGCTGTTGGTGAGGAAGAGGAAGAGGAGGAAGAAGATGCTGATCAATATAGGGTTGCTCCTAGGCGTCAGGGGAAAGGTCCAGCTCAGCCATCAAGGAAATCCCGTGAGGCCCCCTACATCTCCCGCTCTATGCCCGTACCTCGCCCATCCATGCCAAAGAACCGTCCCACTCCCTACTCCCAAATCTATCCCAGAACTCCACCCCGTCTCACTGTATCTTTTCCATCAAATGTGAGGGTGGTGACTGCTCCTGTCAACCTGAGGGACCCCGGGGCTGTGCAAGGGTTTGCCCAACAGATGGTGAGAGACTATGCTAGGAATGCCCTTGTAGTTAGACAGCAGAGGGATGAGGATGTCTACATGTATATCTCTAGTGAGGCACTTGAGTCGAGGTTTTGGTGTGACTTCCATAGGGACTTCTATCAGACAGTGATAAGAAGCCCACAGATAAAGGCAAAGAACAAGTCACCCATTGTGGAAATGAAGTATATTGATTGGGCATACTATGAGAAGTTGGAGAATCCCACCTTCGTCATTGATAGGTGCAAGGAACTTGGACTATATGAGATCATGGACTTTCGCTATGGATGGAATAGAGAGATTCTCGCTCAATTCCATTGCTCCTACTACTATGACTCTCATCAAAACACTATCACTTGGACCACTCAAGACGAGAAGCACAACATTGACTACATGACCTTCTCTCGCTTGCTTGGTCTTGGCTCAAAGGATGAAGCTCGCACTCCTATTCATAATGAAGACAAGTACAAGCCCAAGGACATGGCATATATGTTCCCCTCCGCCTTCCTAGCTCATGAGGGAAAAGCTGATAATCTCATTCCCTACTACTACTACTACTTCAATCAGTTTTTCCGTACCACCATTGATCCAAAGATGGGAGATATTACCGCTCTTAGGCACTATGCCGTCAATCTCCTCAACCGTGTGGCTCCTGAAGAAGAAGGATTTTGCATCTTTGACTTCATTTGGAATGAACTTCGTCGTGCCATGTGTGACCCCATGAAGCATCTCCCATATGCTCCATACATTATGTATATGATTGAGAGGGTCACCAATACCCAATTTCCAAAGGATGTCACTCATGAGCCCCTTAGGCATCTTCGTGCTAGAGACAAGAGAGCCCCCATGAAGAAGAGCACAAGATTTGCCGGATCCTCTAGTGCTCCCCTCGCCATGATGATGAGCCCCTTCCTCGCCCTTCATACTCATCTAAATCTTCTCGCAAGGTTAAGGGCTCCATGGTCAAGCGGGCATTCAAGAGCATCTTCTCCATGTGCAAGCGCATCGTCACCGAGACTAATGAAAACCGCCATGACATCATTGAGATCAAGTCTCATCTTGGGCTTCCTACGGACACTTACCATGAGCTCCCCGAGTTTGATGACCCGTTTGCAGAGTGGGATGCCCATGATGCCGCTGCTACTGCACAAGAAGAAGAAGAAGAGCAAGAGGAAGAAAGAGAAGAACAAGAAGAAGAGGATGAGGAAGACAACAATGAAGAAGAAGAAGAAGGAGACGACGACGACGACGAGTCATCACTACTGCTGCTGCTGCTCCTAGACTTCCTTTTTGGCGCTTGATGCCAAAGGGGGAGTGAGTATCTTTAAGTTTCATGTTTAAGACTTGGAGAATTTGAGAACTATGGTTTGTAATAACTCTTTATGTGTGAGACTATGTAATGTGAGCTTGAGACTATTTTGGTTGTGTGCTTGTGGTGCTAGATATCTAGGCTGCATTTTATTTGTCTAAGGATGCTTTTGATAGTTTGAAAATTTTCTGTGCTGAATTGATTTCTGCTGAGTCTTCAAAGTCCGGATACTCCGGATTTTCCTCCAGACTCTCCGGGATTCCCGGATTCTCCGGGGTAAATCCAGACACTCCGGGCTTTGACACTGCAGCCCCTTTTATCTTTTATTGAGTGCATGAACTGTCATACGCATCACATGTATCTTGTTTGCACAAACACAAGCACCCCACTATTGATCATCTTGCCACACTCATGTTTTTCTCTCTTGTGCAAAATTTGGTGCTTAAAGCACCTTTGAGATTCAAACTCCATATGCACAAATTAAGGGGGAGTGTTGCAAGATAGATCATAGGCTCTTTACTGAATTTATTTATCTCTCTTTTAAAAAGCTTAAAGGTGTTGTCATCAATCACCCAAAAGGGGGAGATTGAAGAGTATCTTGGCCCCCTAAGTGGGTTTTGGTGATTTAATGACGGACCATTAAGCTACTAATGATGTATTAAGTATATGAGCAAGTACTAAAATTCTAAGATGGCATCTAAGCGCTTCATTGCTATATAAAAAGGAAGTGATGCTAAAAGAAGGATTTCTTGGAGGTTTATTTATTTTATATTTTGAATTTGAGTCCTAGGAATGCCGTACTATTAAGAGGGACATGGATTGTATCTTCCAAGAGTTGAAAAGGTGCTCTAGATGACTAACCAAAATCCTATGAGAGACACCTTGCACTGCATGATCACCGAGATATCCTTTTGTGTGCTAACTCTGGAAGGCCGGACACTCCGGGTTTTATCCCGGACAGTCCGGACTTCCCGGAGTCTCCGGGCCTGGTCCGGATACTCCGGGTCTTAGAGCTGTAACGGCTCTTTTCTGGGTGAGGGAGTATTTATACCCCCCTCAACCCTATCCACTCCCTCTCTCTTGCCCATTTCGTCCTGCAACACTCAGAACTCATTCACTCTCCCTCTTTACTCCCCTTGGCCTTGGTTTGGTGAGATTTGTTGGGGATTAAAGGAGGAATTGAGAGCAAGAGCTTGGAGAGTGCTAGTGAGCTGATTTCCCATCTCTAGAGCACCTTGTTCTTCGCTTGGTTGGCAATCTCGTGTTTGTTACTCTTGGAGCTTTGAGCTCCTAGCCGGCTAGGCGTTGCCTTGGAGCATCCAAAGGATTGTGGTTGCCCAAGGAAGTTTGTATTACCCCATGATTGAGTAAGTAACCCTAGCTCGATCTTTGTGGTCACTAGGGGGAGGAAAGTGACCTAGGTGTAAAGGTCCACCCTTTGTGGGTTCCTCAACGGAGACGTAGAGCTCAAGGTGTGAGCTTGAACTCCGGTAACAAACCCCTTGTGTCTCTTGTGCTTGTTGCTCTTGTTGTATGCTTGAAATCCTCTTGAGTACATTTCTAGGGTTTGTGGCCGATCTACTCCGTGGTGAGGTTCCTACTGTTTCTAAGTGGTGGAACATGCTTATATCCCTGTATTGCATATCCTATATTCACAGATTTGAGTTTGGCCGAGTTTGATTCCTGCTGATTTAGTCGCCACCTCAAAAGCCCGGACAATCCGGACATTTTCCCGGATACTCCGGAGTATCCGGAAAAATATCCGGAGACTCCGGACTTTGGTCTGATAATTTGTTTTAAGTTGTGATTTTTCAGGAGCGACTATTCACCCCCCCTCTAGTCGACCTCTAGATCCTTTCACGTCGCCCCCTCCGGCGCCCCGCGACGCCCCGTCTCCGCCACCGCAGGCGGGCCGCGGGCGTGCCCCCCTCTCCGCGGCGCGCCACGACACAGCACCTCGGGGGAGCACGCCGCCGCCGCAGACTCGTCACCCCGCAGCCACGGCTAGGGCGGGCGAGGTGGCCTGGGGGGCGCCGCCCCCTCCACCGCTTCCCGCGGGAACCACCGCCGGTGCCCCCGTGTTCGGTGCCGCGGATCTCCGCCACCACCCCCTCCCCCACCGGCGGCCCTGGGCACCCCTCGCGTCGCCTGTAGCTAGAGGTGTGCATCGTCCCCCGCATCCCTGATGACGTGGCGAATGAGGTCATTTTGGAGCGCGCTCTGGTCGCGATGGTCGCGGGCACTCGTCCATTCGCCTCTACCGCGGACGTTGCTACCTACCTCACCGGTCGCTTTGGTGTTCAGCCGGGGTCATTCATGACCTACCCCTACCACCCAGAGGACTTCCTCATCGTCTTCCAGAACTCCTCTGTGATGATGCGGGTTCTCCAGGAGCCCATCCCGGACGGGCCCCTTTGCCTCACCTTCCGCCGGTGGCGGCGGGAGAACTGGGCGGTCGACATGCCGATGCGCTACCAGGTGCGGGTGGGCATCAAGGATGTGCCTGCGCACCTGTGGCTTCATACCACGGTGCAGGACGTCCTCGGCTCCTCCTGTGCGGTCATCACTCTGGCTCCTGAGTCCGAGTCGAAGGCCAACCTCAAGGAGCTCTACGTTCTGGCAGGCTCCATCGACCCAGACCTCATCCCAGTGCAGAAGGACATGCTGGCGCCGATCGAGTTCACTGGGATGGGCGCCACCCAGCCCTGTCTATGCTACTGGGCGACGATCGACATCGTCGAGATCATCGACACTCAGGCTCCCCCGGCTGACGGTGCCTCCTAGTCGGGAGGGCCGGATGGTGGCCCCTCTGGTACTTCTGGTCGCTCTTTTGCTCCCCCGCAGCCGGGGCCCTCGGCCGCCGGTGGTGCCGCTCTGCCGTCGCAGGCCCCGAGAGGGGGGGGCTCTTCCCTCGTCCGGCGGACAGTCTGGTCACGCCGCAGGAGGGGGCGGGGACCCGCCTGCTGGGGTGCCCCCACCTCTGCTCCTCCGCTCGTCCCTCCAGCTCCATCCTTCCCCTACTGGGTGCTTCAGGGCATTCACTGCCCGCCTGTCATCCCGCCTTGGTCGTCTCGCCTTTCAGCCGCCGCTATGCCGTTCGTCGCTCGTGCCGCTCCCTCCTCCGCTCGGGCGGAGCGTCGACCTACTGCCGAGGTTCGCGCGTCGACGGTGGCGGCCCCGCTCGCTAGGGCCTCCTCCGCCTCCTCTTCGGTTTCGGTCGCGCGGCACCTCTGCCGTGACGAGAGGCCGCGGCCGGAGCTCCTTCCTCCTCTTCGTGAGTCGACGCCGCCCAGGGACTTCACCGACGACCCGATGCTTCTTTAGGCGGCGCTCTTGGTCGCGTCTTGTGCTTCGCCTTCACGTGCCGAGGGTGCCGCTTCGGCCCCGGCCGCTGCCAGCCATGACATGGATGCTGCCGTCCGCGGTCTGGCCGCCGCCGGCCACGACCTGCCCGCTGCCAGCCAGGACCCTGCCGCTGCTGGCCGTCGCCCGGTCTCCGCTGGCCGCAGCATGGCTGCTGCCGGCCGCGGCTTGGCCGCGGCTGGCCCCGGTCTGGCAGCCGCTGGCCACGGCCTGGCCGCGGCTGGCCACGTCCGGCCTGCTGACCACGGCCTGGCCGCCGCTGGCCACGGCCTGGCCACGGCTGGCCACGACACGACTGCGGCTGGCCACGACCCGGCCGTGGCTGGCACCGGCCTGGCCACCACCCCCACCTCGCCGGCCTCCGCCTGCCGTGGTTTTGACGGGGGTGTCGTTGTGACTGCCTCCGCGCGCGGGGTGGAGGGCTCCTCCTTGGTCGCTCGCTTTCCTGCCTCCACACGTGTGGTGCCGGTGGCGGATGTCTTCCGCAGGTTGCTCTCCCCCTGTCGACCCGTCGACTGCTGTTGGCGGGTGGGCTAGCCGAGGACCCTCAGTCCGGCTCCTCCCCCGTGGTCGTCCCTCCTTCGCTCTGGTCGCCTTCTACGGCCCCCTCCGGGTCGTGTCCCACTTCTCCTCGGCACCTGCTTTACGTCTCTTCGGTGGCCGCGGAGTTGCCTCCTTCCTCCCCGGCACTCGGGTCGCGTTCCCCACCCCCTGCTGCGGCTGAGGTACCCTCTCAGGGTGACCTCGAGTCACTGGTGGCGGACTTTTGCGCCTCCCTGTAGCGGCCACCTCTGCCTCTGGTTCTGGGGGCCCTGCACCATTGCCGAGCGAAGGTTTACCCTCCACTCACCACGCTTCGCCGCCGCAGTCGTCTCGCCGCGGTTTCGAAGGCCCGGGGCCCGAACCCGGTCACCGCGGGGTAGAACCTACTGATGCGGAAGCTGGGGGTCGTAGGGCCGCATGAGGCGCCAGGCGCTGACGCGTTCCAGCGTTACACTAGGCTCTTCGCGGTGGGCCTGTCGGAGGAGCACTGCAGAGCTATCCGAGAGCTCTTCGGTGCCCAGGTCGAGGGGTCGTTCCAGTGCTCCGTGCTGGAAGACGACGAGTTCCAGGCGGCAGTTCGTGAGCTCTTCCCCGAGGAGCAGCTGGTCGTCGATGCGCAGGCCTGAGTCTGCGTTAGTCACGTGGTCGTTTCTTTTCAGGTTTTAATGGATGTAAACCTAGTTGTTCGGAATGTCCATGGACTTAACCAGCGTGCTAGATGCTCGGCGGTCCGCGAGTTGGTAGCTTTTGAGCGTGTCTCTCTTCTCTGTCTGCAAGAGACTAAGCTCACGGTTGTACCCCACTCCTTCATGCTTGATATGTTAGGCCTCGACTTTGACTATGTTGCGTTGCCGGCAGTGGGCACCTGCGGTGGTATATTGGTCACTTGGCGCAAAGACACCTGGATCGTCTCCTCCCACTCCCTTGGCCTTCACCACGTTACGGTGAAGGTCGCGCTGCTCTCCGCACCCTCAGTCTTGGCGGCTCTCGTCCGTTTACGGCCCGCAATCAGATGCGGATAAAGTCTCCTTCTTAGCAGAGCTTCGTACCCTTCGTCCAACGCTCTCTGGACCGTGGGTTCTCTGCGGAGACTTTAACCTCATCTATCAGGCGGATGACAAGAACAATGGCCGCCTTTCACGCAGAATGATGGGTCGCTTCCGCCGTTTCCTTAACGACCTCGAGCTTCTTGAACTACACCTCCAGGGCCGTCTCTTCACCTGGAGCAACGAGAGGTCGCATCCTACGCTTGAGCGTATTGACAGAGTCTTTGTCTCCCAGGACTGGGAGCTTCTTTTCCCCTCCTCGGCTCTGCATGCTGTCTCTTCCAGGTGCTCCGATCATGCCCCCCTTCTCCTCCTTCTGGACTGTGGGGTGCACTCCAAGAAACACTTCACCTTCCAAGCCTTCTGGCCCAAGGTCGAAGGTTTCTTGGACACCGTTAAGGCGATCTGGTCGGGGCCGTGCCCGGATGCGGACCCGCTACGTATGATCGACCACCTGCTTCGCGAGACAGCGAAGGCGCTGGTAAAATGGAGCTCCAAGGCGATCGGTAGCATTCGTCTGCAGATCCAGATTGCCAAGGAGGTCATTTTCCGTCTAGAGGTCGCACAGGATTCACGGTCGCTCTCCCCTGAGGAGCTTTCTTTACGGTGATTCCTCAAACTCCGCTACCTAGGTCTGACTTCGCTACAGCGAACGATCGCTAACGATCGCTTGGCAAAAGTCTAGCCTTAGGTGGCTCCGTGAGGGGGACGCTAACACTAAACTTTTCCACCTCCATGCCAACCACCGCAGGAGAAAAAATTTCATCCCCTCCCTTCTGGTCGATGGTCGCCCTATTTTTAGGGAAGAGGAAAAGGCCACGGTAGCCTTTGACTACTTCGACAGAATTATGAGTACCAACCACGAGCGTTCCTGCACCCTCGACTTTGAGGAGTTGGGCCTCCCGCGGCTGGACTTGGAGGACCTCACCCTTCCCTTCTCTGAGGCCGAGGTCTGGGAGGTGGTCAAAGACCTCCCTTTGGACAAGGCCCCCGGCCCGGATGGTTTCACGGGTCGCTTCTACAGATCTTGCTGGTCGATCATCAGGGGTGATGTGCTACGGGCATTCAACGCTCTCTCTGACATGGACTTCCGCAGCTTCCACCACTTGAATGGTGCTCTCCTCACGCTCTTACCCAAAAAACCAGACCCAGTCGCTCTCTCTGATTTCCACCCCATCAGTCTAATTCATAGCTTTGGGAAACTTTTTTCCAAGGCAGCAGCTAACCGTTTCGCCCCGCACCTCTCTTCTCTAATCTCGCCCAACCAAAGTGCTTTCATCAAAGGTCGCCTCATCCATGACAACTCCCGCTACGTTCTTGGCACGACGAGAACGCTCTCTAGTCGAAAGCTTCCTAGGATCATGTTCAAGATTGATCTAGCCAAAGCCTTCGACTCGGTCAGTTGGGTCTTTCTTCTCGAGCTCCTTTCGGCAGTCGGCTGCCCACGCAGGTGGACCGGTTGGATCTCGGTTATTCTGTCCACTGCTTGGACCAGGGTTTTGCTTAATGGTGCCCCTGGGCAGCGGATCTGCCACGGTCGAGGCCTGCGCCAGGGAGACCCCCTCTCTCCCATGCTTTTCGTGCTGGTCATGGAATGCTTCCATGCCCTCTTCCACAAGGCGGAATCCCGTGGTCTCCTTCTGGATCTAGGGAGGAGCATCCGCTTTCGCGCCTCTCTCTACACAGATGATGTGGTCGCTTTCTTCTCTCCGGTCGAGATCGATCTGCGGGTCGTCAAGGCGGTGTTGTCGCTCTTCGAGAGCACGGCTGGCTTGGCGGCAAACTACACCAAGAGCCAGGTCTACCCTATCAACTGCTCCGAGGATCACTTGTCCTTGGTCCGCTCTATCCTCTCCTGCACCATCGCCGACTTCCCTTGCACCTACCTTGGTGTACCCCTTTCTATCAAAAGACTACCCAAGGCGGCTTTGCAGCCACTGGTCGATAAGGTCGCTAGGCGCCTGCCTCCTTGGTAGGGCAGACTGTTGAGCCGCAGTGGTCGCCTCGTCCTCGCCAAATCCACCCTCTCTGCCATCCCGGTACATATTTCGATGGCGATCTCCATCTCCCCTTGGGCACTACGCGCGGTCGAAACTCTCATCCGTGGCTTTCTCTGGTCTGACACAGAGGTGGCCTCGGGCGGTTGCTGTCTAGTCGCTTGGGTGAATGTCACCTGCCCCACACGTTGCGGGAGACTCAGCCTGCCCCACCTCCGTGCCTTTGGTACGACGTTGTGCCTTCGTTGGCTCTGGCTGGCGAGGACTGACCCAGACCGGACGTGGGCGGCGTTCCGCTTCCCAGTTGACCAGGCCTTCTTCAACGCCTCCATCTCTGTGGAGGTTGGGGACGGTACCCGCGCACTCTTCTGGGAGGACAGCTGGATCTTCGCGTGCTCCGTTAAGTCCTTGGCACCCAACCTCTGGGCAGCGGTCTCGCCGAGGGTGCATCGGTCCCACACTGTCACTGAGGCCCTGCAGGTGGGGGCGGCCGGGATTCGTTGGGTCACGGACGTCACCCACGCCCGGACTGTGCAGGTGGTCTTGCAGTACCTTGTCATCTGGGACCTACTACAGGAGGTTAGGCTCACCTCAGAGCCTGACAGGTTCATCTGGAAGTAGTCGCCTACCGGAGTTTACTCCTCGGCTTCGGCCTACTCCGCCCGCTTTCTTGGTCGCATTGAGATCCTCGGAGCGCGCCAGATCTGGAAGGTCCACATGCCGGGGAAGTGCAAGTTCTTCGCCTGGCTGGTCTTGCACGGCCGTTGCTGGACCTCTGACCGACTCCACTGTCATGGGCTAAGGGATTCGAACACCTGCGCGCTCTGCGCTCAGGAATCTGAAACGTTGGACCACTTGATTGTGGATTGTCTTCTCTAGAGAGGCCTGGTTCTTGGCACTCAGGCATATTCTCCTTCAGAACATGGCTCCGGATCGCCCGGTGAGGTTCGCGGAGTGGTGGTGTTCTGCCAGGAAACAGGTCGCTAAGGCGCGGAGGAAAGGCTTCGACTCCTTCGTCTGGCTGGTCGCTTGGTCGCTTTGGAGGGAGCGGAACCGGCACGTTCATGACAAGGAAGCACTCATGCCGGTGGCACTCGTACCGGAAATCCTAGATGAGGCTAGGTCTTGGGCGCGCGGGGGCTTTCTCCCGCTCGCTAGGCAGCTAGGTGTTCGCCCGGTGAGGGCGGTGTAAACCTTTTTCTCTCTTTTTGTTGGGCCCCGTGCCTTATTGTAACCTAAATCGGCAAACCTCTTTTCACCTCTCTTAATGAAAAACGTGCTTTGCACATCTTAAAAAAAAGGTGCTTCTCGAAACAGAAGCACCTCGCCGCAGTTGTGCAGCTGCCACAGGACATCTCGACCACCCACGTTCCCTGTCGATCCCGATCCGCGTTCGGTGTGTACTTATTACCCGGGACGCGTCGTGACACAGGATTGGGTATGTGCACGTAAAAGGATTTTGCGGGTGGGCCCAAAAGGTGGGTAGGGACAACCGCGGTGATAAAATAAATCACTTTTTAGGTGGGTCGGGCGTGAGGGGTAACTACAGAACAATCAAACATTTAACAGTTCAATTTCTTAGGAAAACACCAACAGAAGATGAGAGGATCATGTTAGATTCATAGGATCCTAGTAGTAGATCTAGATGGATTTTCCTCTTAGCAATGATGAGTAAACATAGGTTCTTGAGGTTAACCGAGAGGGAGAGAGGTGTAACGCCCTGGGTTTTTGAAAACGGAAAACCCAGCATTCTGTCTCGTGATAGTCCCTGGATCAGTCGCTATCACGCACAGGCATTCATCACAGATAAATATCACAGTCATACATCGAAATAAAGCATCAGAGTACGAATAATCTTATTATTACATGTCCTGAATAATCAGAGTACATCAATACACGCCTCTTGGCGGAATAACATGAATAAGAGCCTACGCAGTGGTAGCTAGCTTCCAAAAGGTGTCTCCATCTTCATTCGTCTCCCACAGGCATCCTTGAGCGAAGCGACGTGCCCCCTCAGTCGTACCATCCGTCGGCGTTGTTGTCGTAGTCTGACTCGTACCCTGCAAGCTCAGGGGCTATCCCCAAGGATCGGGATAGGTCCACATCACCAACCGTATGCAAGCTTTAAGTGGCCTACTTCTAAGGGTAAAGAAAAGATCAAGGTAGTAGCTGGGTTTCCTATGCAGCATCAACAACATAAATAGAATAATATCTCCATATTCCCACCATTTCCCATATCTCTCATCCGCAAACGGTTACACCTGGTCACCCAGATCACCGTCACCATCACCTATCTTCATCTAGGGTCAGTGCGAGAACTCCCACTCCTCGCACCTCAATGGTTGCACCCGGATCCGCGAGGCAGAGGGAGCAACTCTCCTCTCCCCGAGAACAACCACGGCTCACCATACACTCTCATCCTATAAGGGGGAAGGTAGAAATCCCAAAACGTAAGAGTCGGAGTAAACAACGGGCATGTCCATAACCGAGGACGCGGCTATACGTATAGATCTAAACTCTGCAGAGCGTGTACACCAGTACCCAACTCGGAATAGCACTCGGGCGGTGTACGGCCGACCGAGCCTACCCAACCGAACGAACACCTAGGAGTTACGATTCCATCCTGCATCCGGGTCTCGCTGCGGTCCCTCGCAAAGGACCACCCCAGAACTATGAACATGCCCCCGTGTGGCCGCACGGGGAGCGCCCAATAGCGAAGGGACTTCACCCTAACCCTCTCACTGATACCCTCTATCCTACTGGCAGGTATGGTATCGCACTTGCTAGGGTCGAAACGGCCTTATCCCCACTCTCGGCGAGGTGGTGTGTACGAAAGTCCCATGTAACAAAGCGACCCACTCGGTTTCAGACCGGGGCGAGCTCCTATCCTCTAAGTCATCACAAAATCCCCTACACCTGTGCTCCTAAAACAGTGTACCCGCCATAGGCACCAAACTGGGCAACGTCCGAGAAGACGATCCCTGGCCCCCGATCCCGGATCGGGTTGTCTTGAGCTCACCCCCGCCAAAATATCCCAAAACACCTTCTCCTGCCGGTTTTTCCCCACACACGCCAAGAAACTACCACAATAATCCCAACACATGCATAGCAAGCTCAGAGTATCATCACGCATAAGTAAAGTAGTAGTAGTAGGTCAATCAAGGACAAGTACGTAAAAGAGGCTATGCACGGGTTCATCATATCCATCACTATGCAGTAAATAAAGCACTAGCAGTTCTAACAGCCATGCCTAATGGGCATTCAAAGAAGGTCAGGTGTGAACTTGGGTGTGAGTATTCGTCGTAGCCGAGGTCGTCGTCGTAGTCCTTGTTCAGCTCTCTGGCTCCGGCGGCTCCTAGAATCGTATTTAAATAAATAAACTCGGCTGCTAATTGCAATAAATCCAAGGCGAAGAACAAATAAGACCCAAAAAGAGGCAAACTCTAGCCTAGCGCGGAGTTTGGAATTTTAGAAGATTTTCAGAAGAAGTTTTGTATTTTTCGGAGTTAAAACGGATTTAATATGAATTTCCAAAGATAAAATAGTTTTCTGAAAATTAAATACGCATTTACAATATAGCAATCTTTAGGCTAGCTCTAAATTATCTTTAGCCAGCTCTAAAAGGACTCCAAGCCAGCTACTGGCCGGCTTTAGGTACCTACGTGGCTGCCACAGGAGTGGCTTTAAGCCGGCGGCTGCTGACGCGGCGCCCTGCGTGGCTGCACGCGTGGCACGGCGCAGCAAATCCCACCCGGCTTCTCTGTGGTGCGGTGTGGCGCAGGCGGGCGTGTGGCTTGGCCAGGAGTGGCCGGCCGGACGGGATCCCGCCGGACCCTCTGCGGTGAGGTGCGCATGTGGTCGCGCGTGCGAAAGAAACCCCTGGGGTTTTGTGTGCGGCTGAAACGTGCTCGGGGGAATGCCGCAGTGGAGCGGCAGCGCGGAAAAAGGGTCGCCGGCGGCGAGGTGTGTCCGGCCACGGCAACGAGTGATAGAGAGAGGTCAAGGAGCACCTAGGGCTCATCCTCGTGCAAAAAGGAGCGGCTTTGGCCGGTGTACGGCGCGGAGGCGACGAGACAGGGGACGGCGGCGGAGCGGTCGCGCGGGCGCACGGTGGCGAGCACCGGCAACGGCGTGTGGGTGAACCAAAACACCAGGTGAGTGCGTGTATGCATCAAGGAAACGCGAACGGACCAAAAGCCGGGCTTTTGCCCACTTGCCTGTGTGTACCACGCCGGCGCGGCCGTGGCGGAGCTCCTGGCCGGCGCGGCGACGGCGAGGCGGTGTCCGCCGCGGAGCAGCGTCGCGCGTGGGTGCGCGGTGCTCTCGACGGCGAGGCGATCGCTATGGCGAGCAAAAAGGCAGACGAGAGGAACCCCTACACGGGTGTGCACCGAGGTGCAGGCCGACGGCGAGGTGCGCCGGTGCACGGCGGGGCGACAAGGCGTAATGGAGAAGTGCGGCCGTGAAACAAGGGGTAAAAGCGGAGGCGGGCGCGCGCGTGATGACGGCGGCGGCTCCTGCAAACGACAGGCATGGCTTGAAGGCCGGCTCCACAACGACGGCGTGCGCGGCGGCGTGCGCAGTGGCGCGACGGCGGCGGTGTAGGCATGGCACGCTCGTTTCCCCCTCGGCACGAAGGCCGGGCCACAACAGAGGAGGAAGGAAGCAAGGCCTCGCCTTGTGACTATGGGTCGAAGCGCAGGCATTGGGGAAGAAGGACGGAGCTGGTTGCCGGCGGCGATGGAAGCAGAACGGCGCCGAGCAGAGGAAGCAGAGGATGCAGACGGCGTTGCGGTCCTTGGCTTCCCGGCGTTCCTGGAGCTCCACGGGCGGTCCTCTGGCTTCACGGCGGCTCCGGCGTGCTCGCGGACGGCCTCCGGGCTCCCTTCTCCTCTCCCCCTTCTCCTTCTCCTCCGGCGAGCAGTGGCGGGTGGCAATGGGGAAAAATCCCTGGCGGCTAGGGTTGGGAGCTCCTGGGGACGCAGCGGCGGCCTTCTTATAGGCCAAGGTGCGGAGCGGGGGCACGTGGACGGCTGGATGGCAAAGGCAGGCGCGCGGGCGCGTCGTGACGGCGGCCATGGGCGGCGCTCCGCTGCTTTTCTGCTTTGCGCGCGCCGGTGTCAGCGAAAGGAGAAAGAAGGCGGCAACGTCAGCGTGACGCGGCATCCGGGCCCGCCTGGCGGTGTCACGGCGCGGGGGTTAGTCGTGAGCGGGCCGGCCGGTTACGTGGGCCGCGGGGTGCTGGGCTATGAGGAAGTGCAGGGGTGCGTTTTGACTCGGGAAAAAGATATGGAGGGCCTAGGATGGACTTTGCTGTAGAACTCGAGGCCCAGCAGGGTTAAATCCCTTTTCCCCTTTTCTTTTACTTCTTCACCCTTTTCTAATTTGATTCAAATTTGAATATGAATTCAAATTTGAATCCCACACAATTAAATCCCAAATAAATCCAAACAAACTCCAAGTTTCTCACAGTAGCATTTTATATTTCCTAGAAAATTTAATTAGCTCAAAAATTAAATCTAGGAATTTTAGGAGAGAAATAAGAAGACATCCTTATTTAAATTATCAAGCACTCAAATAATTCACCAAAAATTTTAAATCCTCATTTTTTTATAACAAACATTCCGTATTGAAAATGCGGGATGTTACAAGAGGAGAGGACAGAAAAAGGAAGAGAAATTCACCGTGGGGTATAGGATGTAGAGGATGAAATCGTCGATGTAGAGGAGTCTGTCGTCGCCGTGCAGTGCAGTGGCAACCGGCGGTGGAGCGCAATGACGTCCGCGGTGGCGGCGACACTTCCCGCCGCAGGCAGCACCTCCCAATCGGTGGGCAGGGTAGGTTGTCACACCCTGAAATTTCCAATTTCAGGATGTGAATAGGAAGAATAATTAAAACAACGATTTTCTTTCAATTTTAAAATTTTCCAACATTTATTTTATTTACAGGAAATATAGTACAGGAAAAGCTTTGGTTTGTTTTCTAATTAAATAAAATGATTATGTGAGTGTTGCATACATGCTAATGCATCTGGTGTTTCATGAGTGCAAAAGCTTTTAAAATGCGTTTAGATGCTTACCAAATTCTTTCGAGAATTTTTCATCTTTTTCTGGAATTTATTCTCATTTTCCTTGAGCTTATTCTATTTATTAGAAGGCTCTAAAATCCTTTTCATGAGCCCCAAATATTTTATTTGGGTTGTTCGTGTCTCAATCTATCTCTGGAATTTTTTGGATTTTCTGAATATTTTTCGTGTCCTAAAACATTTTCTAAATTTTTTCCTGAATTTGTTTTTACACGGGAAATAATTTCGGGGAAAAAAAGAAAAACCTATCCTACTGGGCCGAGCCTGCATCCGCGAGCCCGACCTGGTCCGCTCCAACCCGCCAGCCCACTTGCCCGCGGAGCCCATCTGGGCCCAGCCGGAGTCCGCGGCCTGCACGACCGTGCGTCCGCCGCCGCCTCGGCGTGCGTACCGCGCACGCCACGCGCACCTTCAGCGCCCCTATAAAGGGAATGCCGAGCCCCTGCGCGCCCTGCATCCTGCTCCTTACTCCACCACCCCTGTGCAGAGCCGCGCCTCGCTCGCCATCGCTCAGCGCCGCCGCTCGAGCCACCGGCCGCCGCCGTCCCCGTTTTGCCGGACGAGGACGCTGAGAGAGCGAGCCGCGACTGCCACGAGCATCCTCTCGCCGAGCCGAACTTGTTCCGCCACTTCTCGTCGCAAGTCGGCCACCGGAGCGCTGCCGGCCTTGTGGAGCAGAGCCGAGCCGCCATCCGCCGCCACCGGCCGAATTCCGGCCGCCTCCTTTGTCTCCGCCGCTGGTGAGCAACCCCTCCTGCTCCTCTTTGCTTCCTCTACCACCTGCGCAGCCCAATCGAGCACCTAGGCCACCGGACCGCCAGCAATCTGAACCGCCAGAGGCCCCGTCCGCCTCAGTCCAGAGGAGGAAGAAGACCCAACCGTTTTTTGTTTAGGCCCCTGCAGTTCCTTGTAATCTATAGATCAATCTGTGTCTTGCTCCTTTTCCAGAAAAACCCCTAGATCTAATAGATTCCCTAGATCCAGTCCACCTTGAAGTTTTTGCGTGTAGGCCCTCGGGTTTACATACATAATTATGTTTATGCCCTCGGTTTCTCGCAGTTATGCCCCTAGAAGTTTTGAATCTTGCCAGCAAGTCCCTAGAGCTTAGGTTATCCATATCTTCTCCGTTTTAGCTCCGTTTTTATCCGTTCAAGTCGCGTTAGGTTCATAATGACATGAAGTACACGTTAGTAGAGAGTTCTCATCATGTTTGTTTTCTGAAAATACATTTAATATTAATTTTGATTAATGCTTAGCTAAATATGTCTTTTCTAAATAAAAACTATATAGTGCTACACGCTGTTTTTCATAATCAATGTTAACTTGATTAATGATTATTTCACGTGCTTTTGTAAATAAAATTTAATTAGATCTTTATCTCAATTTTTCATAAGCCAAATATTAATTTGCTTCATATTTAATTAACTTTTATAATTAAAAGTTGATTAGGCTTTTACACCGGCTTTTATGACTAAATGTTAATTTGTTTAAATACCAACATGAATGAGTTTTTAATTATAACTTTATTAGTTTAATTGAATCATAAACTTACATTTAGATGATTCATATAGTTTAGATTTTCTAAACTAAATGTTTAATTGGTATAATTTATGTATGAATCTTTATAAATAAAAGTTGACTAGTTCTTTACATCGGTTTTGTAAATAAAATTTAACTTGCTTTAATTTCAACTTAGTGTATGTTTTGCTAATTAAAATGAACCTAAGCTTATAGTCTTTCATGTTCATATATGCAAATCATTCGTTAGACGCTCTCTGTCAAGCTCTGTCTTAGTGTGTCTCTTTCTAGATCTTTTCAGTTCTAGCTCAGATCAAGCAGTTTCAACAGACCTTTCTCTTCTAAGCCCGGTTCGTGTACTTTAGTGATCCTGAGAATCGAGCCTATCCTTTAGCATGTTCTTTTAAAGTTTTGTTTTGATTGGTGCATTATTCTTAGTTGTACTTGTATGTTTGCTTGCATGTTTGTGCCCAATGATTGATGCGAGTAGAATGAACGGTTGTTCGAGAGCATTGAAGAGTATGAAGATGAAGAATTCTGAGCAACATCATTACACTGGTTAAAGGCAAGTGTGTCCTTGTTCTTTTGTCCCAATAACTATTTAATCACCATTGCATATGCTTGCATTTATTTTGATGGGTCCTATTAAGGATTATCCTAGTCTTTATTATCATTCCTTGTTAACCTGGGTTTTATCTTTTTGTTGGGTAGCTTTGCTTAGTTTCTATACCTTGGGATATGGTGGTTTTAATGAACAACAATGATGAACTTGCTTTACTTTTATGCTATATATCTCTGTTTAATACAAGACCACAATGCTTAATCGGAACATGGAGCGACCACCCAGGACAACAGTGCAACCACAAGGCTATATGGCTCTGGCTTGGCTAATTAATTAGGGACTCTAGTGTTGGGGTGACCTTACCGAAAGGGCAAGGAGGAGCGTTAGTTGGGGTATAGACTCGCTCTAGTAGGGAGTTGGGCTTGGCTAAGACACGGTACCTACTAGGGGACTTTATACCTTGCGGCGGCTCGGAACCTTAGCGGGTTGCTTCACACTGGGGAAACTTTGTAAAGGCCTCGCAGCGTCCCTATGCAATCACACCTAGGTAGTGTGGTATGATACTTGGTCGGCATCGTATGGTTGGGTTCAAAGTTCTTCGGGACTTTTACGCGACTTGTGGGTAAAGATGTACAACCTCTACAGAGTGTAAAACTAATCGATTAGCCGTGCTCACGGTCAAGAGCGGCCTGGACCCTCACATGATAATTGAACTTGAAGATGGACTTAAATCGTGGTTTCTGGTTATGTTAGCCATATGTTTATGGTGTATCTCTTTATGTTAATTGTGGGTTGGTATATACTTATATCATAGTAATCAGGTGCTAATAAAATTTGACCAACTAAAAGTGCTTAATGCAGTCAACCTGTCAGTCTTTTCTTGTTCAAGCCTTTGCATTCATATATTCCCCACACTTGCTGAGTACGACATGTGCTCACCCTTGCTATAAACAATGTTGCTCAGAAAGAGGAGGTTGTTATGAAGATGTTGCTGGTGCTAGGCGTACGCAACCCCCAATCGATTGCCTATGATGTTTGGAGCCTTCTTTTCTAGGATTTAGCATAATACTCTGATAATCTTTCTTTTTCTTTACATGATATTGTACTGTTATTCACTTATGTCAACTATATGCATGAAACTTGATCCTGACATGCATATAGATTTGCACTTGGTTTTCTTCGGGAAAAACAGGTGTGACACAGGTGGGGCGAGTGGGCACTGTTCAACTCATGCTCTGACCTCGTGGTCCCCACCTCCCTTATATGGTGTTGCACGGTGGGGGCCCGCAACCCCAGTGGGTCGGGCTCCCCCGATCAGGGAGCCGATCAAGGGCCCAGTTGGCCTTTGGGCCAACTGCTGGAGATCAAACTAACATTCTCCTCCTTGATCTCACCTTATGATTCTTAACCTTCAGCTCTTCGCTTGGCATCCACTTCATCACAAATAAACATACCGAGCATGGGTCATCATAATCGTAATCACAATTAGATTAACCAGCCACAATACACTTATCCATTTTGAAAGGATCTTAACTTGGGCCCTTAGTAATCCAGAAATCATAGGCTCTACCATAAAATCCATGTCGACTGTGTGTTCTCTCAACACACTGGGTGGTAAACCTTTGGTAAGCAGATCCGCAAGTACTCACTTGGTACTCGTATGCTCTATTCTTTCAAAAAGATTCTGAATTTTCTCCTTTTGCAACATACAACTCATTTTCAATGTGTTTGGCAGTACACTTGACATGTTGCCCTTGGAGAGAAAATACTTGAATGGTATATTGTTGTTGTGTACCATTATCAACTCCGGGTAAAGGTTTCTTCAACCATTTAGCCTGTTCTATGGCCTCATATCATGCTAAACTTTGGGTATACATAACCCATGGTATCATAACTATTTCGCTTTGGAGCTTTTCCACAATAAAACTCCAAGCTCGAGTGTTATCTACTACTGTGGGCTTCACTAAACAACTCTCCAAACCTTAGTTCTTTTTACTCACAACCTTTTGTGAGTACATGTTTCTTTCATACTTACTTTTACTCACAACCTTTTGAGAGTACGTGTTTCTTTCTTACTTAGCATGAGGCTTACAACACTTTGCTAGATTGCAAAGTCTTTCTTTAACTCCATTCTAGTGATCTATAGCTAGATTGGACTTCTGCCAAAATATCCCGGATACTTGAGCTATGTCAGGGTAAACTCTTTCTTGAGCATTGATTCTGCTTCCACAGCTGAAGCACATGGAACCACTTTCATTCGATCGATCTTATATTGGTTCCTAGAATACTAAAATTCGAAAACTATTACCCCTGACTTCATATGAATAGGCATAGGCTTAACTCGCATGCATACTTTGTTTCTTTAGAATTCTTCTCTAAGTATGCTCTTTGCGATAATCTTAATACCCCTTTACTTATATCTCAGTGAACTTCAATTCCTTGAACGAATGATGCTTCACTGAGATATGTAAACTTGTAAGCTTTGAGGACAATAACTTCTTCGTAGGGATGGCAGTCAGACTCATGGGTGCGGGTGCCCACGGATTTCACACCTGATGGGTGCGGGTGTGGGTGCAAAATTTCACCCATAGGTCTACACCCGACCCAACCCATATTAAGTGGGTGTGGGTGCAGGTTTTAACCCGTGGGTGACCCATGGGGCCCGAAAATAATTCATATTGCTATTTTTTATAGGTAGTAACATATTTGATAGATTTATAATGATTGATGTTGTCATCTATACTTGGTGTTTTCAATGTTAAGCCTAGATTTAAGTCTTTATTCTATATTTTCTTATGTGATGTGTTGAGTATAGTGACTATTTACTTGTTTTTAGTGGAACTAAGAACATTTATGTGATGTGGTGTGACTATAAATTGGAAGTTTGGCTTGTTAGAACTATCTATTTATGACTTCAATGATTTTATCCTATTATACTGCTTGATATAATGTCATCACGTTTATATATGTCGTATGCTGTGATAGACCCAGTGGGTGCCCGACACCCAGCGGGTGCCCAGCGGGTGTGAAAATTCACACATGGGTGTGGTAATGGGTGGGTGTAGCTAAATGTGATGGGTGTCATAATGGGTGGGTTTTGCTCCACCCGCACCCGACCCGACCCATTGCCATCCCTACTTCTTCATCTGCAATAGCAGACTAACATCACTACTAGAGAGTATCTATACACATGATGAGGAAAACATGTTTCCAACTCTTAAACTTTGCATAAATGCAATTGTCCTCGTGATTCCTACTAAAACCCAAAACTTACTTCGGGCGACATCTCATATGTTCTTTTCCTTCCATGACAAAACCTTTTGGGTCATGTCATGTAAATATCCTCATATTCTTTGTTGAGGAATATCATCTTCACATTATAATTCTGAAGAATCCTCACATGAGAAAATGTCTCATTGTAACTTATTTCTTTTCTTTGTATGAAGCTTTTTGGTATAAGTCGTGCATCATATTTATTCTCATTGCCTTTGGAGTCACATGTAGTTTTGTGGACCCATTATAGTCCACTGTTTTGACTATATTAGCAACTTCTTCTAAGTCCCAAAACAATGTTGGTACTCATAGATCTCATTTCATTTCCCAAGACTTCTCATATGCGACAATGGTAACTATAGAATCCTAAAGGACAGGTTCCTCTTTTGCTTCTTGTCGCTACGGGAGGTACTGGACATGCCATGCTCCCCCACATGTGTGGTAATAAGTTGTCAAAAGTGAAACAACAACACTAGCACCACAATGTCAGGCATTGTTGGTGTAGTTACAACATGTAGTGAGAAAAAAAGACTTCTCAAAATAATTTTCTCAAGATACCACACTTTTTCTCATCATTTCATCCTCTAGATGGAGTTAGGTCTCCGTGTACCATGCTCCCCCAGATTGTCCCATCTTTTGTAAAGATGGTGTATCATTAAACTTTCTTATTTGGGTTTGATCTGTCTTGATCAGTACAAATACCGATCGACTACGCTATCTTCCTATTGGAAATATGGAAAATCCAGGAATTTAGCTATTTCTTTCTTAGGGGTATCGAATATTATGACCGTTGTACTCCCCGTGACGATCACAATTACTTAATAGATCATGTCTTTTCTTATAGATCTTATCTTTTCTTTCAATGCATACTATGCATTACCTTCAGTATAGGGGTCATCTCTCCCCCTCGAAATATAGCATAAGCTTCAATGCCATAATTTCAAAACTTAAACAAAACCTTTTGTGAATGAGGAGTTTTCCTTAACTTGCTTCATCCACATGATTGTGTCATGCAAACAAAGTTATTTCTTAACTCATATGGGAGCACTTTATTCCTTGTTGCACTTCAACAACTTAACAAAGTACATTATCAGCTATACTTCTGCAAGTTAAACTTGCATATCTACTTACATAATGACTTGTATACAACTTGCTTTTGTCCTTTTACTTCATTTCAAAAATGACTCCGTCTCCACACTACACATTTAAAATATGTGTCTTCCACCATTACTTACTTCACAACAAGCAACTCATTTAGAGTGCTCGCATGCGTTTTTATAGAGTCGATTAATCAACTCTACACCTTCATATTTAGAAATGGTGTAATTTTTGGAATTTCTCCCCTTTTGGCATCAACCCTTGATTGCTTAATGACCATGACACTATGGAAATGCACGATCAATTCTGAGGCAGCTTAAGAACTATCTCAAACTTCTCTTACAATGCAAGATATACTTAAAAATGAGAATTGTCTCGCTTCATCTTGCTACTACATTAATTCTACATCACCTTTGGGCAGAAAATATAATTAATGCATGAACTCATTATAATCTGTTTATAACATTGCCATTAACAACTTTGGTTAGAAGATGACAATGTCATAAATAAACTCTTCAAAGTGGACTCCTGATGAGGACACCACTGTACTAGCTTACCCCACCATGCAGGTATTAACTTAAACTTTTTCCCGCCATGCGGGTAACTTCCTTCAAAAATAAATGCTGGAATTAGCTTGTATTCACTCAATTACATTCAGAAATAAATTCTTACAATCTGCAATACACATGCTTCGACCGACACGAGTCAATTAAACATGTGTTACATTCAGCCATTCTTTGTTGGATCAATGTCCACAAATACATTCTGTCAGACCATTCTTTTTGAGAACAAAGTACCTCATGTAATGATCTTCTTTATTTCGGAGTCATCATTAACTACTCCCGATGATAATTCTTTCAAACTTCTCCTGTCTTGCAGGATTGACCAGCATAAGCATTATGCTTAACTTTTCCCGTCATGCGGGATATGTTCTCAGCACACTAGACGTATTTACAAATATCCCTTCATACTCTTTAATACACATGTATAATTTAACTTTGGTCAAAATTAGACATGCATCTTACTTATTACACTTCACATCATACTATTTACAATAATGTAAACTCAGTAATGATGTATAAAACATTCACCTAGATTACATTTTCTGATTAAATCTTCCCTTTGGTTCCAACTTAATCAAAAAATTAATTGACTAATTAACAACAGAAGCACAATATGAACTCATTTTGGCATAAAAAAATGTCCAAACTTTGCTTAATTTAAGTATTTTCATTCACATGCCCCAACAATGTAGCTGAGTGACCTCATTCTTTGACAGGAAACAACATTCTCATCTTTTCTCTCAGGTAAACATTGTATGCATTAACCTTAACTTTGGTCAAAATTAAAACATACAATATTCTTTTACATTAATTCTACATCACCTTTGAGCAAAAATAGAACTAATGCATAACATATAATACTGCAATCATCAACTTTGGTCAGAAGACAATAATATCATAATAAACTTTCAAATCTTAATAAGAACATAATCATTATCACAGCAAATCATGAATAACATGATGAAAATCGACTTTTCAGAAGCAATAAACATACTTTTCTTTATCAAGAGTCCCTCTTGACCTTTACTTTCTCTCTGAAAAAAAGTTGTCACTTAGACACAATAAAATATCATAGATGCAAACTTAAGTTTAAACTTAGATAAAATTATAATATTGCTATTATCAACTTTGGTCAGAAAATAATAATACAATAATTAACTTTAAAGAAATGTCTTTCTACTCCTCTAATTAAATTAGAGGATAAAACTTCACTTTGCAGCGGAAATTTGACATAAAAATTCATGAAAAACATGAATAACTTTACTTTCAGATACATTTTTTATTCTCATACTTTCTAAACAATTTCTCCCATTGGCTCAAATTGAATAGAAATCAAAATCATGGTCTCAAATATGCTTCTGAAATTATCTCAAACAATTCTCAAAGGTCACTGTGCTAAAACTGTGCAGCCAGCCCATATGAGGATACGGCCCACGGCCACCTCGAACGCGTCCTCCTGGGCTTGGAGCCCAACAGCCAACGGCTGGGCTGCCAATCTGGCCTTTGCGCTCCTCCCTCCTGGGCCTGATTTGGACCGCGAGAAGCTGGCGTCTCCTGGCCTTCCATCGAGATGGACGGCCATCCGCCCATCTCAGCGGATCAAAAACTCAGCGCAGCCGCCCGCCCCTCAAACCCTAGCCCATTCTTTGTCTCCTCCCCCCGGCTCTTGTGCCACGCAGCGGCAGCGGCCGGGTGGCCATGGCCGCGCGTCGGCGAGGAGCGGCGCTGCCAGATCGTGGCCACGGCCCTCCCCTCCTATTTCTTTGCTTTCTATTCCTTTCTCCCCCCGCATCTCAGCAGTCGTGCGCCTGCAGCGGCCGGGTGTTTGACGGCGACGGAGACCGCTCGTCGTGGCCAGGATTCGTGGCCGGGATTTAAGTGGTGTCGTCGTGTGTCAACTCGCCGGCGCCTCCCCTTTTTTCTCTTTGTCTTTACTCCCCCGCGTCTGCTCGCACGCTTCTCTCCGGGCGGCGGCGGCTGCGGTGGTTGCCCATAGCTGGCGGTCCGTCGCCGACGACGAGGAAGGGCACGCCGGCACGAGGCCGCGGCAACACCCTTTCTTCTTTGCTTCTTCCTTTCCCTCCACCTCATCTCGAGCCTCGGTGAGAACCAAGAATCAGAGAGGAGCCACCCATGGCGGCCCAGGAGAAGGGTAGCGGCGCCGCCGCAGGCCTCCTTGCCGGCGCGCGCGTCCACCCGTGGGTGAGCGCGCCGCCGTCAAGTGGCTCTGCGTTGGTGCCCTTACCAAGTCCCTCGCACTGACGACACGGCGGAGGCCCTGCTCGCCCTTCTTCCCGCGCGTCGGCGAGTCCATCCCGCCCTTATCCTCTTCTCAGATCTAGGGTTAGGGTTTGCTTTTCTTCTTCGATTTGCATCAAATTTCCTCCTCCAGTGTTCTTTCCCCCAGATCTCATGATTTGGGGTATTTTCTTTCAACTTTTAACACTAGCATACCCCTAATCTTCAGATCTACACACCGGTAGGTGTCTGATACCATTGTTAGATTCATAGGATCACTAGTAGTAGATCTAGACGGTTTTCCTCTTAGCAATGATGAGTAAACATAGGTTCTTGAGGTTAACCGAGAGGGAGAGAGGAGAGGACATAAATAGGAAGAGAAATTCACCGTGGGGTATAGGAGGTAGAGGATTAACTCATCAGTGTAGAGGAGTCCGGCATCGCCGTGCAGTGTAGTGGCGACCGGCGGTGGAGCGCAGTGACGTCCGTGGCGGCGGTGGTGCTTGCCGCCGCAGGCAGCACCTCCCGATCGGTGGGCAGGGCAGGTGGGGCGAGTGGGCACGGTTCAACTCACACTTTGACCTCGTGGTCCCCACCTCCCTTATATGGTGCTGCGCGGCGGGAGCCCGCAACCCCAGTGGGTCGGACTCCCCCGATTAGGGAGCCGATCAAGGGCCGCTCCAGGTCAAACTAACAGATCACGGCTTCATCCTGAGTCCAGAAGAACCAAATCATTCCTATTTGTTGTACTCCCAAATCAGCAAGCACCCACAACGTCTTTCTTCTCTCTAATCTCCTCTATGTTTTCCTCCACGAGCAGCATTCACGAGCTATCGCCCCATCTCTGCATTGACCAACACAATCATGCATTGACCAACACAAGCACGGGTCTCGACCGACTGGTGGTCGTCCTGTCCAAGCACTCGAGATCCTCCTCCATTTTTTTGCTTCTCCTAGCTCGCTCTCGCCAGCTTGTCCTTGTCGCGGATCGTGTGTTCTTCATGTTGTACACGTCTGTATCGCAGCTAACTCACCTTGGCGAGCTGGCGTGGAATGCCAGAGAGGTCCGTGTTGAGATCGAGTAGAGTGCTTGCTCTACGGGGTTGTTTGGATGCGCACATGTGCCCAGGCAACTGTTCCTAGGCAGCGATCCTGGTCCCAGGCTCACGAAATCGAGCGCCTAGCTGCCTGGCACAGACAGATTTGCCTGGCACATGCTTCATGCACCGCATGCAGGGCCTTGTTTACGGATGACATGGCCCCCATGCATGGCGATGGCGGTCTTGCGGAACAGATCGTTAAGTTGTTCGCCTCCTCAAACCTGCCACACGGCGGCCGGGTCAGCGGCTCCGTCGTCAAATCGCAATACGTAGTTACGTACGGATCTGGGGCTCAGCCACAGCGTCCTGCTTCCTACTCATTCCTGATTCAAATCATTGCTAATTCAAATCCACTGATTCAAGCACATGCGCTTCTGCCTGGTGGCGTCGGCCAGCTGGACCTACTCATTCCTGATTCAAATCATTGCTAATTCAAATCCACTGATTCAAGCACATGCGCTTCTGCCTGGTGGCGTCGGCCAGCTGGACCATGACGGACGACGATCCGCCGCTGCCCTCGTTCAACATCACCTATCGTAACCGATGACAGGAACGTACGTACACTGGCCATGCATGCCGACGTCTTCGAAGGCACCATCTCTGTATCTCTACCTAATATTAAAGTAAGGATTGTTTCTGTTCAATTTTTTGTACGTCCTGACAGGTGGTCCCCCCTCGTCAGAAGGTTCAGTCTCGGTCTCTCCCTCCCCTGCTGCCTGTGCGCCTCCCACCCGTCCCGTCCGTCCTCCCTCCGTTGGTTCTATCTCCATCTCCTCCCCGTCGTCTGCGCACCTTCCCTTCCAACACCTACCCGTCTTCTCTTCGTTTCGTACACTGGGAACTCAATCCCCTTCTCATTGCAAGCCTGCAACACGTGAGACGAAGAATCGAAATCGAATCCAAAACACAAACGAACTGAAACTGAAAAGAACAAGAGGATATACAAGAGCATCGGAGTCTCAATTAGACTAGAAAATGAAGATGGCGTGGATTGGAACATGATCAGCCAGGATATACAAAGCTCCACACGACGGCAGACGTCGAGGCCACCAGTGGAATACAGCACCTCAAGACCTTGACGCACCTGCTCTTCCTCCGCACCGAGCAAACCCCGCCGGAGCCAGCCATCTCGTCGAACTTGCGTCGAGCTCGCTAGCTGCATCGCCTCATGCACCAGCAGCTGCAGCTCCACGTGCTCCTCCGAGCTACAATGTGACGCCCTCGCCGCAACAGGAACCACGCCGTCAGCTTTGCCGGCTGTGGCCCCATGACGCCTCCTGCAGGAGGCTGGTGGGGCGGACGACGCGACGTGGACAACGTCGCTCGCCGCGACGCCGAGGAAGCCGCACACTGCGACGTCAAAGTCGCCGCTCCGCCTCCACCTCCGACCACCGTGCCCTTCTCTGGGCGAGCCACCGCGGTTGCAGCAACCAACCTCCATCCAAGGCTGCACCGGGTGATCCCGGCCAGAGCTCGCCCCGACGGTCACAACGTCGACCCCCACCTCCGGTGAGGGGAGGCATGACGCCGGCGCACGAGGCCCAAAGGGTGGGGGAGGGGCGGATCCGGCCAGAGTGGCGGCGGATCTCCATCGGCAGGCTGCGGATCGGCGACAACGTCGACTTGAGCGGTGGCGGTGGCGGTGGCGAAACCGGCGGCGGCGGTGTCGGTGTGTGCGATGTGATACGAACGGATAGGGGTCGTTGACCCCCTCCCTATAGCCGCAAGCGACGTCCTGGCTGGCTGGCTGGCTCTTCTTGCTTGGGCCGTCCATAGCCCATCGCCCAGCCTCGCCCCCACCTGTGCCCCACGGCCCGCCGAAAGCGGTGGTTAGCAGATCAGGCAAATCTTCTTTCTCGCTGATGCTGCTGCCCTCACGGCCTCACCCAATCGACCTCCCTGAGCGGCCGTGGTCATGAATGTCGACCACCAGAGTAGGTGCAGTATACTACTATAGAATTTGTATTCAATTTTTTTAGTGTCCATTAACGTCTTGTGCTGCAGATAATCGACCTGCTTTTTTGACTTGATGATGTGCTTATTCCCATGTTAAGAAGGAAAAATGTTTCTATTTTGCATGTTCTTAATTTTGCAAGCCTCCATGATCAATCATGATTAAGCTTGAATCGTCTAAAATGAAACGTAGTGATTATACATGTGTGAAGGATAAGGAGCCGACTAGCTGAGGATCTGTATGGGACCAAAGACAGGAGATCAAGGAGCACTCCAATACTGAAATTACTGGATGAATGGATCATGTGATGGATTAACACTCCAGTTATGCATACCAAAGTTACGTTTTTGTGCAGGCTAATTTGCAATACTAGAATGATTTTTTAATTGAAAACTTGTCAAATACGTAGTTACGTACTGCATCATTAGGTAATAATAACTACGTTAAGTCCGATATGCATTTGCTCTATTGGAGTCTTTCTTAGGTAAGTACTCGCTCTGTCCAATGTAACTACGATTAGCTTTTTGGAAAATCAAATCTTTTCAATTTTGACCAACAATATCTCTCAAAGTAATTTATTTCAAATAGGTATGATTACATATTATAATAGTTAGTTTCATAATAAATCTATTAATATTGTTTTTATGCTAATAGTCTTTATGATTAATTCTCTTTATATGGAGGAGGTATTCAAACTGACTGGCTGAAATTGCCACCTCTGTTCTGTTTGGAGATTACTCAACGATGCATTTGATTATTCAAATAGATATGAAGTATGTTTGACTGAAACTGAGTGGTATTTCCAATGTCTGATTGACCGAGATTTCGCTTTTGCTACTCTTTTTTTAATTTATTACCATTTTAGGAACATACACTTTCCAGACGTGACAACTCTCCAGTATTTTTGTGCTGTGTAGTGTCTATGAACTTCTGTGAATGTGGAATGAACTATTGGGAGCCAGTAAATGATGACTTAGGTAGGGAGAGAACCCGTTGCAACGCACGGACATTTTTGCTAGTACTACTAAAAAGAATGAAAGTAAGACTAAAACTTGGTACGTCGTTTTGCCGGTCGTCCGTGCGTCCGCTCCTCCATCGCGTGTCCAACTTCCGCTCCGCCCTCCCACCCACGCGGCCTCCCCAAAATCGTGTTTTCATCTCCCTCCGCGCCTACCGCCCTATCAGACTCCCCTCCCTTCGAAAAAACCCTCACCTCGCGTCCGCCTCCGTCTTCCGCACCGCACACCGACCTCGCCTCCGCCTTCTCCTCCGCTGCCCCGAACGGATCCGGTCGCGCCAGCGACAACGACGAACTCCGGCGACGGCGACGCCGTGGACAAGTCCCAGGCAGGAATCCCACCACAGGAATCCGATTGGATCTCGTTGTCCGCAGCGGCCACGACGGAATCCCAGGCAGGAACCCCACGACCAGATCCAGTTACAATTACATTGATTTCATGCCCGTCTCAATTTCATGTTTAGAGGACGCGGTCTGATCGGATCACTCCTTCGCGCCGCCATTGGATCATTTCTTCTGACGTCTTCTGACGTCGTCGATCGGATCCCTCACATCCCAGCAGCCGCAACTCTGCCTACGTACCGATCTGATCACCCCGGCCGCGGCAATCCAGTAAACAACCTCTGTCTTCATCGCCTCCGAGAACCACCTCCGCCGTCAACTTCAGCCCATACCTTGGCTACGCCAATGTCACCCCCGACCAGCCTTCATCTTCTTCTCCAGCCCAGTCGGCGCCGCCATAGTCTCCTCAAATCTGATGGAGGAGCGGAAGAGCAGCAGCGAGCACCGTACAAAATTCACTCCATCATGCCTGCATGATTATTTGATATCAATTTTGTTATTTTTTAGTGCCATTCACTCCATCATGCCTGCATGATTATTTGATATGAATTTTGTGATTTTTGAGTGCCAGCTTACAAGGTGTCATGTGCGTGGAGCCATACCTAGAGATCAACATGGACGTCATGGGTGACTATTGTCAGTTTGGTGATGAATCCTCTCTGCAAAGTAACAATAATGTTGATTATCATTTGTTCTTACTAACCTTCTATTCATCAGTCAAAAGAGTTGCAAACTGTACATGTGACAACTAAAAAATAAGCTTTAGTTATTATATATAAGTACAATGTCTGCATGAGGAAACATAAGAACATGTAAACTGTACACATTTGAATATTGAATAAGCCTATATATCACAATGTTTTATGAACTGTGAAGACAATAGTTTTTTTCAATAATTAGGCATGGCGCAAAAGAGCATAGGATAAACGGTGGGGATCTACTGTGGCTGCAAAAAATGTCATTGAAGGTGGATGGTGTTGAGGCTACAACAAAACTGTCTGCAACCACGCAACCACCAACAGTATAGGTAAATGTAAACCATGTTTCAGAGAGCATATCATATACCGAATTAGAGACCACATCACAGATTGTGCAACTAATTAATATGAATCTAATATCATGTAGTAGCTAATTGGAGAGCATTACACATCACACTTGCAGAGGAAGAAGGAAAACTCACCTGATGTTGCTGGCTCGCCACTGAGTTGTCGGTGCCAAAGTCTCCTTGGACACTCGACCAAATCTGGAGGGTGCCACCTTGTCGCCAAGCCATGGTAGTGCAAGTCTAAAAGTCGCCTGCAACCCTGCGCCAGCTTGGCAGCTAGGAGAACGGCTTCAATCCACCTCTTTCACCTCCACCAATTCACCTCCCATGTATGACTAATAAATATGTTGTTTTGTACTTCCTGCATGATCACATAATTAATGGTTAGCACAGATGTTATGCAGGCATACTCATGAATTATTATTGGCATCTAATCAGAAAAAACACGTTGATAACCATGATGGAATTATTGGCATGTGATCAGGAAAAAAATCAAGCTGATAACTATGAAAGAACTAGGTAAGGTTTTGCACATGAAACCATGAAGTTTTTGTTTTAAATACAACTGAATTCTCCATAACGTTGTTGTATAGCTCATTGAGGAACTTAGGTTGAATCACATAGAAACTCTAAGACAAAGTTACCTCTGTTCCAAAACCATCTTACAGTAATGTAATACCATTCTTAATCTGTAACATATGAACAACACTGACATGTACTCAATTTATTCATTCAACCATCAATAATACTCATGACTGAATTGTATTTGTGTGCACACGCAGATTGTCCTCTTTACAAATTGACAATTTATAAACTCTATATAGATAAACTAAAGTGGTGCTAATTTTGTCTGTTGTTTTAAATAGAACATATGAATAGTAGTTAACCGGTTATGGAACTGTACTTCTACATCTGCAAAATTTCTAACTAGAGGGTATGTGCTAATTCTTATGGCCATATACAAGGGGATGTACTATTTGTATCTAGGGAAGAGCTCAATGCATCATTTTATTTTTGTAGATGGTCTTATACCAATATTTATCGTCAAACATGGCAGATCAAAAATCATGTGGCAAGAACAGCACAGATCAAGCAGCTATAGGAAGCTAATATTTTGTATCGGTAAATTGGAGGGCATCACCCATTGCACTTACTGGGGAAGAAGAAAAACTCACCAGATGTCACTGGCCAAGTTGCCCCCGCTGAAGACTACATGGACAATTTGGAGGAGCATCAACTTCTCCCATTGCTGAGACATGGTAGTGCAGGTCTATAGGATGCAAGAGCACATGTTCACGATACCCATATATTTTGTATTAACATCCTTCATTTCCTTTTTCTAAGAATTCAAGTCTCTATATTTAGCCTCAAGATCTTCAGTAGAGTTGTCCTTTGTTGGAAAACGAACAGGAAAAAGTGGAAGGCGGCCATGGCCTTGATAGCAGTTAGCAGATGCCATCTTATTAGTTGTGTACATATCATCATATATCTCGATAACAATGGGCTCATAATTAAAATACAGGATAGAATGAGTACTTGTATTTAAGAACTAGAGTTGCTTACACATAAAAGGTGATAAACATACCTGGAAAGAAGACAGCATGAAGGAAGAATCGCCCTGAACTGACCAGACTGCATTGAAAATAAATTTCATCAGGACATTGATAGAATAAGAACAATTCAAAAATAAAGGTTTCATCTGAACATATAGGGTTAAGTCTTGTGATGTTACTAATCGAAGGTTGCGATTAATAAATTTAGTGACTGTGGAAAGCTATTAAGATAATATCAGGCCTGCGGAGAAAGATACTAATATACAAAGTCGAAAAAAGATACTAATATACATGGTTGGTTAAGGGGTTCTGCAGTACAATAACCAACCAACTTCTTTCAAAGTAGTTGGAAAAGTTGGGGGGCATGGATGCATCTGATAGCAGAGGAAGCACATCTGTGGTATAAGCAAACCCTACACAAACTCACAATTGGCAAAGAGATGTGATACATATTTGCATTGATTCAACATAACTCCAGGTTTAGTAATTTTTATTTAAGCTTTGAAGGACAGGTAATGATGATAGCTGAGCAGGTCTCACTGCCAGCACTTACTCAACAGGTAAATAACAAACCACTATTTTTATTTAAGATTTGAAGGACAGGTAATGCTGATAGCTTAGCAGGTCTCACTGCCAGCGCTTGCTCAACAGGTAAATAACAAACCGCTATTCAAGTTTATAATACAATAGTTTAGATTTGGAACTATTTAGCATTGAATTGGAATATAAACTTGCACTGTGGTCCAGTGCATTTTCTATCAGTAGGTGGAGACAATGGGAAATTTTCACAAGGATGGTAATTCAAAACAACAGCTGATGAAAAACTCCGCATGAGATCCTGAATTTGATTTTGAATGCTATCATATTTTTTTTCCATCTGTGATGCTGTATTCAGACCAATCAGTGTCTGAATCTCTCCGGGCTACTGGTCTGCAAAATACGAGCATGGTCTCAACACCAGATGTGTATCTTCATCTAAACAAGGCAAAAAGAAATTTTGTAGTTCAGACGATGGTGAAAAAAAACTAAAAAGACACTCATTAGCATCCTAAAGCCCGTGTCTACATAAACTTGCAAGTTGCATTGCATCATTCCTCTGAACTCACTACACAACCCAATGACTGAAAAAAAACAACTTTCACAATATATGATCGAGTGGCTGAAATCAACTCACGGATTAGGACTGGAGCACGACCGTCGCGGTGGGCGGTGCCACAAGGAGCTCCGCCGCAGCCGATTCGACCTGCGTTGCAGAATCAGCCTCCGCAGGTGCCGAATCGAATCAATCGACCTTCGCATACGCTGAATCGACCTCCGCCGCTGTCGATTCAAACTTCGACGCCGCTGGATCAAGCTGCGGGGCGAGGCAAGATAAGCACCAACAAATGCACCAACGCTGCAGGAGGAGCCTCCTGGTGCGGCGAGGGCAGCCGTGGCCGCCGCCGTAGAGATGATATGTGCATAGAGGGGGTGAGGTGAGGAAGGGAGAGAGCCAGAGCTGGAGAGGCGTGGGGCGGTTCGTCGAGTCGGGGTCCGGGCTGCCACTGCCTGCTTGGTCTTTGCTGCTGGCGGCTAGGAGGGAGGGGAAAGGTGGAGAGCTGCTACCCTGCGTGAATGGGAGGTTGGGAGCTAGACTACTGGTGAAGGGATAAGGTGGTCTTGTGGGGGGATGGGCCGTGCGTAAGAAAATAATGGTTGTAGCTCGCCGATTCAAGACTTCAAGCACGTAGGAGATTCGGGGGAGGAGGGGAGGAGGAGCTCAAGCACCCTAGGTTATGTTTAGATAGGCTTCAAAAAATTTTCACCAACATTAAATATAAGGAATCTTGTATGCATGACATACTAAATGAAATCTATTTGCAAAATCTTTTCACAGATGGGTGTAACTTTACGTGATGAATCTAATGAGCATAATTAATTCATGATTTACTACAGTAATTCTACAATAATCATCCTCTAATCGTCCTATAATCGTGTGGTCAAAGACCTCATTAAATTCGTCTCGAGAATTTACATAGGGTTGCGAAGATAATTTTATAAAATATTTTTATTTAATATCTTTAATTATTGGTCAAAGATGTATTTATTACCCCAAAACTTTTCACCAACTATCTAAACACCACCTAGGGATGACCGGAGGAGGAGGAACTCGAGCGTTGTGCTGCGGCGCGCTGACCTTGGTATCTCCGCAGTCCGCACCACTCTTCTGCTGATTGCTCTGGATGAGCGGTGGAGGAAAGGCATCAGCATCAGCCTAGACTGACCTGAAGCAGCAGCAGTCCAACAATGAATGGACAAGAGGACAGGAGGCAATGCGGCACGTTGGCCGGCTAAGATCGTCCACACTCGTCATCTTTTATCCCCTCCTTCAAAACGGAATATTCTTGTCTGGTCAGCAAGATTCTCACCTTTATATTTACTTCTCCCGCATTTATCATCCTTTATTTCTCTCCTTCATCCAAACTACCCACACGCGGGACCCACTCGTCATCCTCTTCCCCCTCTTTTCCCCACCAGCCCCACCCGGACCCATTCCCTCCTCCCCCCTTTCTCTCTCTCCCGAACCCACCCGGCCACCTCGTCACCGTCGCCGGAGGCTGGGCCGGCAGGAAGATCCGGCGGGCCCTCGCTCCCTCCGCCGGCAGATCGAGCAGGTGGCCAGCGGCGCCGCCGCGGCACCCTCCTCCCTCCTCACGCCGACGGCGGATCTGCCGCTCCCAGGGCGGGCGGAGCTCCGGCGGCGGCCATCCTCCCTGGTGCTCCCTTCCTCTGCTCCCTCTCCGCGCGCGGGAAGAGGAGTGAGCAGGGGCGCGGCGACCCCAACGTGCTCCGCCTCCACGAGGTGCTCGCCACGCACTCCAAGGTGTACCTTGTCATGGAGCTCGCACCCGGCGGGGACCTCCTGTCCCGGCTCGCCTCCCTGCCCACGCGTAGGCTCCCCGAGCAGGCCGCGCGTCGGGTGTTCCTGCAGCTGGTGTCGGCGCTCATCTACAGCCACGCGCGCGGGGTGTTCCACCGCGACGTCAAGCCGCAGAATGTGCTCATCGACGCCGACGGCAACCTCAAGGTCTCCGACTTTGGCCTCGCCGCGCTCCCGGACTCACTCCGCGACGACGGCCACCTCCACACCGCCTGTGGCACCCCAGCCTTCACAGCGCCCGAGGTGCTCCGGCGCAAGGCCTACGACGGCGCCAAGGCCGACGCCTGGTCCTGTGGCGTCATCCTCTTCGTCCTCCTCGCCGGACACCTCCCCTTCGACGACGCCAACATCCCCGACATGTGCCGCAAGGCGCACCGCCGCGAGTACGTCGTCCCGCAGTGGGTGTCGCAGCCGGCACGCCGCCTCGTGTCGCGCCTGCTCGACCCGAACCCGGCCATGCGCCTCGCCGTGGCCGAGCTCGCCAGCCACCCCTGGTTCAAGCACTCGCTCAGCGTCGACTCGCAGCTAGGCGGCCTCCTGGGCGGCCAGGCGGAGCGCGAGCTGGCGTTCCAGGCCCTGCCCGGGCTCAACGCCTTCGACATCATCTCCATGTCCCCGAGGCTCGACCTGTCCGGGCTGTTCGACGAGAGCCGGCGGACACGGGAGAAGCGGTTCATGACGACGGCGGCGGTTGGGAGCAGGGCCTCCTCCCGGACGGCGGCGCACGGACCCGGCAACGGGCGGAGCAGCGGGACGACGACGACGGCTCCTCCTCCTCGAGCACCGGCGGCGGAGTCGAGCTGCGGCCTCAACGGCGGAGCAAGAAGGGAGGCGGGCGGGGCGGGGTGGAGCTCCGGCCGACGGAGTAGGGCAGCGGCTCCCGGCGCAGCAGCGCCCGACGCGCGCGAAGTCGTTAGGAGGGCCGCGCGTGGTGGGCCCGTCGCCTCCTGCAGGACGCCCTCCATCGCGCCAAATCTCCCGTGAACTAGAGGCCGCCTTCTTTTCCCAGTGCCTTTTCCAGTCCCCGCTGCAGGCGGTTTCCCTTTATTTTTCTCCTCCAGGACCGGATACAGGTGCCGGTGTGATGGTCTAAGGCAGCAACGCTCGAGCAGCAGATGGACTGAGAAAGAGAAGAAGCAAAAGGTTAAGGATTAAAGAAAAGGGAAATTTGAAGAAAAAGAAAAGAAGATACGGCAAACAAAAGAGCGGAACCTAATTTCAAATTAAGAAATATTTTGTCTTTAAATTGTATGTTTAGCTTAAGTCGTTATTCCGATTGGATGTTTTAAATTAATAAATACATGTTGTCTTTGCATCATATACTGTGTGAATCAATACTATAATTTGTTGACAATTCTATCGTACTATATAATTTTATTAAACATTTTGTGTATTGCATTGTACAAAAGTCAACAATATTAGGTCACTTAATTTTACTTTGTTCTAAGAAATATATTACATCATCAAAATATTTATTTTTTACATCAAAGTTGTATTGACCGTAGCAACGCACGGGCACGTTCTAGTACTCATTTATTGGTGGCTAGGTGAAGTCCAACGCGAGTACGTGGGTACGCGGATGGGTGAGCCCGACCTGGGTATAAGTGGGTGGGTAAAGAGAGGTTGGGTGACAAAAATATTACGTTTTTAGCAGAAACGCTCCCTAAATTGTCATTGGGTGGGGAAAAAAATGCTTGCACCTGCTTCCCCCCGCACCCACATGTGTGTTTGTGCATGCATGCAAATAAAACAAAATTGTTGATGTCATCTACATAAAAAAAATCAAACTTAAAAAGTTATAAACCATAAATCGAGCATCAAAATTAAATTTCGATTACACCATTAGATTTCTGACAATGAAAACTTCAAACAATATCTCACTATATTTTGATGAACTTTTTTATTCATCTTTTTAAATTAAGTTTATATATTATGTGTGACATATACATGTGGAACAAAAATTCACTGAAGAGGAACAAATATTTACAAATGTGGAACAAATATTCCGTTATGTAGAACATATATTCACTGAAGAAGAACAAATATTTACTGATGTGGAACAAATATTCACTGAGGAGGAATAAATATTTAATGAAGGAGAACAAATATTCACCGAGATTGAACACTCTGAAGTGGAAGAAATTTTCATTATGGCGAAACAAATAAATATTCAAGAACAAATATTTACTGAGCTCAACAAATATTCGCTGAGGAGAACTAAAATCATTAAGGAGAACAAATATTTAATGAGGATGAACAAATATTCACAGAAGATGAATAAATATATACAAAGAAAAAGAACAAATATTTTTATACCTATGATAAAAACAAAACAATAAAGAAGTAACGAAAGAAATATGAAAGAAAGAAGAAAATTTAAACATCATGAATATAAAAAAATAACATGAAAGAAACAGCAAAAAGAATTAGAAAGAATGAAAATAAAAGGAAAATTAAAAAGAAAAAACATAGAAAGAAACAATGGAAGAAAAAAAAGAAATAAGATAAGGAAAACGAAAACATAGAAAATAAAGGAAAACCAAAAGGAAAAAGAAAACTACAAAAGTGAGGGAAACAAAAAATACATAAAAGAGAAAGGAAGAAAATAAAAAATAGAAAGAGAGAAAAAAAGAAAGAAAAGAGAAATTAAAAAACGCATACATGCACTTCCTCCCACGCCGCTGCACGATGGTCGGTATATATGTTGCTTCAGCGACAGATTGTCGCCACTTATATGAATGCTACCATAAATCAGGCTGAATTACAGCGTTCAGTTTGTGTTCCTGAAGATGGATAAGTTTCTGGTCTAACATTATGATTGGAGTTTTGTGCTACACAAGGTGTGCAAAAGGCAGACAAAGGATACACATTAAGGTTGGATCCATGTATTCATGATAATCTAGCCTCCAACCTTATTGCTGCTCTAAGGATGATTCTATGAGGTTTGTCTTAGTACACTTTTGTAGTTGAATCTCTCCATGGTGCCAATTTATTTTAGTAACTGTTTCATGACATCTTCATTTCCTCGTGATTATATTAAGTTAGATATTGTAGTTTCTCTTAACACACCATCACATCTAATAAGTTGTGGAAGGAAAGTTGGCATGCTTGAGCTGATAATCACTGATGTTGAGATGAGAACTCTGTAGGATGATGGTGTCGGTCAGGACAAGCTGCTGAGCATTGCTCATATGCAGTAGCACAATCCACCATGAATTGTAGCATCATAACCTTCACCTCCTCTATAGTGGGCACCTGCTGCTCCAACTCTTGGTACTGCTCTGCATTGGCTGACGCTACGGAAGGGAAGTTCAGAAAATTGCTGCTAGCAAGGAGCAAACTCCGCGAGAAGATGTCGTCTTGGGTTGGAACCTGATGTGCAAAAGCGTACACCACGACATCAGAGTCAGGATCGAGCATCATACCCCAGAACAACCATCGACCGTTGTGGTGTCGGCAGCGCTCGCTGAGACGACACCTTACCAATATTGTAATCTTTTTGTGAGGACCAGGTGTGTCCGAGGACCAGTGGAGGGTCGCTCCTTAGTGATGACTGATTGACAACGTTGTGTGGACTGATGCTTGGCTAAGTGTGCAGGTACAAGTTGTGGCTTGACTCGTGTCGGTGCAGGTGAAGAACAAGCGCAAAAGGCCTTAGCCGTGGCGGCCTCTGGGTGATGGAGAGGCAAGTAGGCTTGGTTCGATGGACCTGGTGGCCGATGGGGTCAAGTGCGAGCTGTGCGGTGCAAGACTAGCGGGCTGAAGTCGTGAACATGGGCTGGTGCAAGGTAGCGGATGGAGCCCGAAGCTTGCACGCGGGGTTTGTTGGTTTGCCCACAAAACCATCGGTGGACGGTTTCTTGGTTTGGGCCTCAAAACCAAGCCCGGAGGCCCGAGGCGACGGAGACGGTGATCCGGGAGCTTCGGGAAGCTTCGAGGCGGGGGGCACGTGGTGTGATCGTGGGGCTTGCATCGATGCTAAGCAAGGCTGCAGTGGAAGCGTGTCCGCTCGATGAAGACTTGACCAAAATGCCCCTGAGGGGTTGTATCTTCTATTTGAGTTGTAGGGGTAGCGTGGTCATTTACCTCCCTCCAATAGACTTCATATAAATAGCGGAGAGGTGGATGACATCCTTCTCTCTTGGACTCTAGGGTTTCCTCCCTCGGTAGATTGCTCTGAATTACTTCTTTTCCCTCTGTATTCCTTAGGCTACATTCTTGTATAGACTCTGACCTCTGGATGTATGGAAGCATTCGGCGTTCCGGTGATCTCCTAGTCCTCTGTGATTTTCGTGTCATTTTCGGGGCTATTTTTGGGGAGTTTCGTTCTTCGCTCGATTCGGGGATTTGAGGGCGTTTTCCTTCGGATTTCTTTGAGGGGGTCATGGGTGGAAGCCTTGCGCATCTTTGTGTGTGATCTTGACCCCTCAAACGCCGGGGAAGGCCTTCGATTCGTGAGTTTTTGGCAGGAGTTCGAGTTCTTGGTGGTGGTTCGTGTGATCCGCGATTCCCGGCGATTTGGTGGTTAGAGGTCGAGATTTTTGGGGCATATCTTCCTCTTGTGTTGCTTACCATCTCCCCTAAATCTTGTCTCAAGAGCTTTTGCCGTTTGGGAGATCCGGTGATGGATTTGGAGAGTTGACTTCGCGAGCTCGAGCTCGAGCTGCTCTGTCCGGGGCTAGCGGACAGTTCGCCAGGACCCCGCGGACAGTCTGCGCGTTAGGGTTCGTCGCGTGTTCGTCGTCTGTTCTTACGATCTCGCGTTTTGATCCGTCGTGGCCCTAGGGTTTTGTTGCAAGCAGTTTGCGGACAGTCCGCGTGCTCCTCACGGACAATCCGTGTGGTTGAGTTTTCGTCTGGGGTGGTTCGAGGTTTGTCTGGGGTTTCCAGCGAGGTGGACGGACAGTCCGCGCTGCCTTCACGGACAGTCCGCGTCACTGGCGGACAGTCTGCGTGCCTCAGCCGGACAGTCCGAATTTCGGGGTTCGTCTCTGGTGGTTTTGTTGCTTATTTCGGACAATCCGAGCAGGACCTGCGGACAGTCCGCCGTACACTAGCGGACGGTCTGCCTGTACTGCACGGACAGTCCGCGCCTAGCGTTTCCAGATTTTGCCAAGTGCTTTGATTCTTGTCTTGTGCTTCCGCGGTTTGCTTCTAGGGGTGTCTCTTGACCTTGTGGGCTTGTTTGTGCCATGTCTTGAGATTCTTTGTTGTGTGTGAGAACTCAGAGTGGCAATCGGGGTATAGACTGAGTTCAACCTTCGGGAAGAATTTTTATCGGCTCCCATTCACTCCCCCCCTCTCTGGTCGCCCTATTCGGTCCTTCAATTGGTATCAGAGCCGGTTACGGACCTTCTTGATTCTAACCAGTCTAAGATCCAAAGATGAGCGATTATGGCAAGGGGTCGGGTCCTCCGCACTTTGATGGCAAGAATTACCCGATGTGAGAGAGGCGCATGGGCGCGTTTTTGCGAGGGAAGGGAACTCTGATCTGGGAGGTCACTCAGAATCCTCATTATGTCATCCCAGACAGTTTTGTGCTTCCAGGATCGCGGGACATGTGTGAGGCCAACAGCAAGGCTGTTGATTACTTGTTCCGTGCTCTATGTGCCTCGGAGTTCGAGCGAGTGTACAGAGAGAATGTGGCCGGAAAGATTTGGCTCAAGTTGAGAAATACTCATGTTGGCAATGCCTAAGTGCAAGTCCGTTTGTTTTCCACTTACCGGAGAGAGTACGAGAACTTCACTTATCTCCCCGGTGAGTCGACAGATGCTATGTTTCAGCGGTTCACTAGCATAGTCAACAACATGAGGGCCAATGTGATAGTGCTCCCATACACGGATCATGATCAAGCTATCAAGCTTTTGCATGCCCTGGATAGGTCTGTGTGGAGTGCCAAGGTCGAGGCCATTGAGGAGTCGAGCGTGTATGATACGCTGACGCTGGACGATCTGTTCTCCAAGCTCAGGTCTTCAAAGGTTGATCGTGGCTTGAGAGCCAAGAGCGAGAGCCCCACTGATCCTCATAGTTTGGCTCTTGTCTTAGGATCAAGGTCTAACGCTAACTCTGGTAGTTTCTCTTTGTCTTGTCTTGTGTCTTTGCCAGAAGAGGACTTTGAGGTGCTGAGCGAGGATGATCTCGCTTTGTTGAGCAAGAGGTTTGGGCGGATGTACGAGAACTGCAAGAATGCAAGGCGGAGCTCGGGGATGTGCTATCGGTGCGGGAAGCACGGGCACTTCATCGCCGAATGCCCTGAAGCCATGGAGATCAAGAACGACTACAAGGGCAAGCTCAAGCACGACTACAACAAGCACCGCTCCCGGAACGACTACAAGGACAAGCACAAGGACAAGGGCGAGAGAAGGCACAAGAAGAGTGGCGAGAAGACCGCTCGAGCGATGGTGGCCGGAGCGAGCGACATCGACTCAACATCAAGCGATGCTTCTTCCGACTCGAGCAGCGAGGAAGAGCAAGAAAGGCTCAAGGACAAGCGGCACACGGGCAAGAACTTCACCGGCCTGAGCTTCGTCACACAAGGTGGCTTTTGCAGCATGGCGCGTTCCAAGAAGGGTGGGAGGCACAACTCGAATTCGAACTCCGACTCCGAGGAAGAGGTACGACAGGATCCCAACTTCTTGCTAGAGGAGAATGCTAGGCTGAATGAGTTGCTTGATAACCGTGATGATGTGCTTAGAAAGACCAACAAGGAGAAGACGAAATTTACGTCTTTGTTGGGTGATGCTAAGGATAAGATAGCCGAGCTTGAATCCTTGCTTGTGGATGCTAGAAATGAGATAGGCTCTTTGAAATCTGCTCCTGTGGTGTCTGATGAGATTGACTGTGGTGATTTCTCAGTTTTTCTTGCTGATTTGACTGCTCTCAAGGAGAAACATGCCTCTACTCTTGAGGAACTAGATGTGGTTAGGATTGAGTGTGATGAATTGAAGTCTAGGCCAGCTTTGTTAGGAGCTTGTACCTCATGTCCTATTTTGCATGCTAGGTTAGATGAATCTCATACTAGAATTATTTCTCTTGAGGCGGCATTGAAAGCTCCTCTTCCTACATCATGTTCAACCTGTGAAATGCAGGCTTTGAAAAACATGGAACTTGCACACTATGTTGACCGTTTGCAGGATGAAAATGATGAGCTTAGGAAATTGATGAGTTGGTTGTCTGGGCATGAGACACAATTGAGTTTGATGTTGGCTCAGTTCAAGAGGTTTGATGGTCAGGCGTTGGGGGCTGAGAAGAGTGGTGAGGGAGAAGAGAAGGTTGGAGAGATCCCTACTCAACCACACACCATACCCATGAACAAATATGCACCCAAGCCAAATCACCTGAGAAACAAGCTTGATACAACTCCAGACCCACCAGTGTTCCCCCAGAAAACAGAGAATTACCAGAAACCCATCAAGTTTGTGAGCAACCTGGGTAATGTCTTTGAGGGGAAGTCAGGAGAGAAAGGTGTTGAGAAGCCCACAGAAAAGCCACCGCCTAAGCCATAGCCGATCCACTTCCATTGTGAGTATTGTGGGAGGGATGGACATAAGGATGAGTTCTGTTTCAGGAGGAAGAGAGATGAGAGGTTTGCTATGGAGGTGGCAAACAAGGACAGGTACCACCTTGCTCGTGGTGTGCCTGAGTCTCGTAGAGGGCCTCTACCTAGGGGTGAGGTGTATGTGCGTACAGTTCCCACTCGTGGAGGTGGAGGTGGAGATGCGTTTCCTCAGAGAGATAGGCGTGTTGGGTTTGGGCGTGGTGAGTTGGCTCGTCGTGCTCCTTCTCGTGACCGTTACGAGTTTGGGAGGCACGATCGGAGCTTTGGGTCTTAGATGGACTACGGGCCATGTTTTCCCCCTCGTGGTGCGCGTATTCCTCCAGTGAGACATGACAGGTCCTTTGATGGTATGCGTGAGAAGGCTCCGCCTAGAGGTTATGGTAGAATGGACTTTGCTAACCCTTCTTTTGAGCAAATGGCTCGACACTGGTTTGACTCTTTTGGAACTAACCCCATTGTTGAGTCGCTTGCTCATTCTCATTTTTTATTGCAGGTGGGAGGCTTGGAGAACTTTTGGTTGATCGACTCCGGTTGCTCAAGACACATGACCGGAGATCGTGGGTGGTTCTCCAGCCTCACCCCGGTGAGTACGAGGGAGTACATCACTTTCGGGGATAATGGGAGAGGACGAGTACTTGCTGAAGGTATAGTGAAGGTGAGTAGCAAGGTGACCTTAAGAAGTGTGGCCCTGGTCAAGTCACTTGGTTTTAACCTGTTCTCAGTATCTTAGTTACTTGACGAAGGTTTTGAGGTTCGTTTTAAGTCGGACGCTTCACGTGTGCTTGATTCTCGAGGCGATCTTGTCTGTACAATCGTCCCCGAGGGTCAAATTTTCCGTGCCGATTTTTCCCAGTCGGTTGGTCCTTCTCGATGCTTTGTTGCTGCTGTTTCGGCTGAGCTTTAGAAATGGCATAGGAGATTGGGACACTTGAGCTTTGAGTTGCTTTCCCGCTTGAGTGGTCTTGATCTTGTCCGAGGATTGCTTAAGTTGAAATTCGAGTTGGATTTGGTTTGTGCTTCTTGTCGGTATGGAAAGATGGTTGCTGCTTCTCACGCCCCTCTGACTGCCGTCATGACCGAGCGACCTTGTGAGCTGTTGCACATGGATTTAGTTGGGCCAGCTCGTGTTCACTCTGCGGGTGGGAAGTGGTATGTTCTTGTGGTTGTTGATGATTTTTCGTGGTACTCTGGGGTTTTCTTTTTGGAGGATAAGAGCGAGACATTTGGTTTTGTTCGAGACTTGATCTTGAGGTTGAAGAATGAGAGCCATGGTGATGCCATTCGAGCTATACGCAGTGACAATGGCACAGAGTTTAAGAACTCTCATTTCGATGCCTTTTGCAGTGATCTTGGTCTTGATCATCAGTACTCTTCTCCATACGTCGCTTGCCAGAATGGCGTAGTGGAGAGGAAGAACCGGACCCTTTGTGAGATGGCCAGGATGATGCTTGATGAGCATAGGACTCCTAGGCGTTTCTGGGCCGAGGCGGTCAATACTGCTTGCTATGTCTCAAATCGCATCTTCCTTCGTGCCTTTAAGAAGAAGACCTCTTATGAGCTGATGCATGGGCGACAACCCAAGGTGTGTTACTTTAGAGCTTTTGGTTGCAAGTGTTTCATTCTGAAGAAGGGCAAGTTGTATAAGTTTGAGTCTAGATGTTCGGATGGGATTTTCCTTGGTTATGCAATTCATTCTAGAGCATATTGTGTGCTCAACCTTGACACTAACCAAATCATGGAGACTTGCGAGGTTAGCTTCGACGAGACACAGCCATGTAGCTCTTCTGCTTTTGAGTGTGCAGATGACGAGGAGATTAGAGCGAGGATATTTGAGGATGAGAATGATGGAGATGGAGACAACGACGATGATGATGGTGGTGCTCCCGTGGCTGATCGTGTACACGCTACTTCCACTACTATGACGACGATCGAGGATGGACCATCCCCTACACCCACTATGACTGAGGCTGTTCGAGTGGAGGCTGCTGCTGAGGGGGAGATTGTGTCTAGGCGAGAGGCTCCCCGGCGTGTACAGGTGGATCACCCACCGACGACGATCATTGGTGACCTTCATGAATGCACTACACGGTCGAGGTCAAGGAACACTTCTCATTTCGCTCACTCTGCTTTTGTCACTTCTTTTGAGCCCAAAGATATTCGACACGCTTTGTCTGACGAGAATTGGGTGAATTCCATGCATGAGGAGTTGGAGAATTTTGAGAGGAACCAAGTCTGGGTGTTAGTCGATCCACCACCAAATTGTCGTCCCATAGGTACCAAGTGAGTGTGGAAAAACAAATAGGGTGAGAATGGGTTGGTTGTGAGAAACAAGTCGAGGTTGGTGGATCAGAGGTTCAACCAGAAAGAGAGCATAGACTATGAGGAGACATTTGCTCCTGTGGCCCGTTTGGAGGCAATTAGGATCCTTTTAGCCTTTGCCATGGCTAAAGGGTTCAAGTTGTACCAAATGGATGTCAAGAGTGCTTTTTTCTTGAATGGGGTGATAGAGGAAGAAGTGTATGTGAGGCAACCCCCGGGGTTTGAGAGTGAAAAATACCCACACCGTGTATACAAACTCCAGAGAGCACTCTATGGGTTGAAACAGGCACCTAGAGCTTGGTATGGCAGGTTGAGAGGCTTTTTGCTGAGTAAGGGGTTTGTGATGGGCACAGTTGATAAGACCCTGTTTCTCTTTAAGCATGGGAATGACCTTTTGATTGTTCAGATATACGTGGATGACATAATCTTTGGTGGCTCTTCTCATGATCTTGTTGCCAGATTTGCAGATGATATGAACAGGGAATTTGAGATGTCCATGATGGGCGAGCTGCAGTTTTTCTTAGGACTCCAAATCAAGCAGTGCAAGGACGGGACATTTGTACATCAGGCGAAGTACACCAGGGACATGGTGAAGAAGTTTGGCATGAACGACTCCAAGCTGCTGACCACAACGATGAGTACCACTACGGCCTTAGACGCGGACGAGGACAGCGAACCCGTGGACCAGAAGGAGTACCGGAGCATGATCGGCTCCCTCCTCTACTTGACGGCGACGAGGTCGGACATACAGTTCAGTGTGTGTCTGTGCGCTCGTTTTCAGGCTTCACCGAGGACTTCACATCAGCAGGCCGTCAAACGGATTTTCAGGTACTTAAACTACACTCCTGAGTTTGGTCTTTGGTATTCTAGCTCCTCGACACTCAGACTTCACGGGTACTCCGATGCTGACTTTGCTGGGTGTCGATTGGACCGCAAGTCTACCTCTAGGTGTTGTCAGTTCCTTAGTTCTTCTTTGGTCTCTTGGTCATCTCGCAAGCAATCCAGTGTAGCCCAGTCCACTACAGAGGCCGAGTATGTAGCTGCTGCTAGTTGTTGTTCCTAGCTGCTTTGGATGACCTACACCATGAGTGATTTTGGTGAGGAGTGCTCCCAGGTTCCACTTTTCTGTGACAGCACCAGTGCTATAAGTGTAGCAAAAAATCCTGTCCTCTACTCCAAAACGAAACACATAGAAGTGAGGTACCACTTTCTGAGGGACAATGTTGAGAAGGGAAACATATCTTTGTCCTATGTCCCTACCCAAGACCAGCCAGACGACATTTTCACCAAACCGCTTGACCAAGTCACTTTTACTCGCTTGCGGGGTGAACTTGGGGTGTGCTTTCCTTTCTAGCTGAGTCTTGGAGCTTCTCATATATATATATGTGTCATATGTTTCATTTTGTTGCATTTCATTCATGCATTTTACCTTCTGTGCAAAACCTGGTAGGATAGCCATCTTTGGATCACTTGTGCTAGGAATGAGCTTCTCTTATATACTTTGATCACTGATGTGCTATATGTGTGATATGTGCATGCTTGGTAAATTGTGGATGTGAATGCTATACTCTTGATGGTTTTGCCATATATTTATGTTGAGATAGCTTTCTTTTGATGAAAATGATATAATTGATGTCTCTCATGAGTAGATTCTTGTCTATGCTCAATTTGCGTTTAAATGCATATATCATGCTTAGTTTGTGCTTGAGAATCATGTTCTCTTTGCTTGGGGTCAAAGACCTTTTATCATTGTAAATGTTTAGCCCTTTTGCTTGCTTGGGGAGGAGCATAATCTTCTTTTTGCCGCAAAGGCACTTCATGTACCATGTTTAAACTTGAAAATGACATTGGTGTGTGAATTGCTTTATTCTTGAAAAATGAGCTCATAATCATGTTTCTGATATTCATATCTTGGGTGCTAAACCGTAGCATGTTGTCTACCATGAGAAGTCTCATTTTAAGAAGTAGACACATGTCTCGGTGGCTTTAACATGACTTGAGTAGCTTGTGGACGTTTATAATGATCTTGTGATGAGAATTTGTGATCTTGCATAAACTTTGGATGATCTAGTGTATTTGTGCTCAAATGGCTATGGATAGGGTCTTGCTCATGAAATGAATATTTCTTTGTGAAAATTGCTTAAAATTGCTTTTAGCCGTGTCACATGCTTATATGTCTCTACCTTCTTGATGGCAATGTGCTAACAACACCATGTCTACTTTGCTTGCTCTATGTCTCATTTGTAGCATTTTATTGTGCTCTTTGTATATTTGAGAAGCTTGGTAGATTGTATATATACCTTTATTCATGCATTGTCAACAAGGGGGAGAACTTTGGGATACATGCAAGGGGGAGATTTTTTATGCATTAGGAGATTTTTTGAAAAATTAGTATGCATTTGTGAGATGTTGCATGTGGGGAGAAAAATTGAGAAGAAGAGGTTGCATTTGCTCAGGGGGACTTGACCAAAATGCCCCTGAGGGGTTGTATCTTCTATTTGAGTTGTAGGGGTAGCGTGGTCATTTACCCCCCTCCGATGGACTTCATATAAATAGCGGAGAGGTAGATGGCATCCTTCTCTCTTGGACTCTTGGGTTTCCTCCCTCGGTAGATTGCTCTGAATTACTTCTTTTCCCTCTGTATTCCTTAGGCTAGATTCTTGTATAGACTCTGACCTCTGGATGTATGGAAGCATTCGGCGTTCCGGTGATTTCCTAGTCCTCTGTGATTTTTGTGTCATTTTCGGGGCTATTTTTAGGAGTTTCGTTCTTCGCTCGATTCGGGGATTTGAGTGCGTTTTCCTTCGGATTTCTTTGAGGGGATCATGGGTGGATGCCTTGCGCATCTTTGTGTGTGATCTTGACCCCTCAAACGCCGGGGAAGGCCTTCGATTTGTGAGTTTTTGGCCGGAGTTCGAGTTATTGGTGGTGGTTCGTGTGATCCGCGATTCCTGGCGATTTGGTGGCTTAGAGGTCGAGATTTTTGGGGCATAGCTTCCTCTTGTGTTGCTTACCATCTCCCCTAAATCTTGTCTCAAGAGCTTTTGCCGTTTGGGAGATCCGGTGATAGATTCGGAGAGTTGACTTCGCGAGCTCGAGCTCGAGCTGCTCTGTCCGGGGCTAGCGGACAGTCCGCCAGGACCCCGCGGACAGTCCGCGCGTTAGGGTTCGTCGTGTGTTCGTCGTCTGTTCTTACGATCTCGCGTTTTGATCCGTCGTGGCCCTAGGGTTTTGTTGCAAGTAGTTTGCGGACAGTCCGCGTGCTCCTCACGGACAGTCCGCGTGGTTGAGTTTTCGTCTGGGGTGGTTCGAGATTTGTCTGGGGTTTCCAGCGAAGTGGACGGACAGTCCGCGCTGCCTTCACGGACAGTCCGCGACACTAGCGGACAGTCCGCGTGGCTCAGCTAGACAGTCCGAATTTCGGGGTTCGTCTCTGGTGGTTCTGTTGCTTATTTCGGACAGTCTGAGCAGGACCTGCGGACAGTCCGCCGTACACTAGCGGACGGTCCGCCCGTACTGCACGGACAGTCCGCGCCTGGCGTTTCCAGATTTTGCCAAGTGCTTTGATTCTTGTCTTGTGCTTCCGCGGTTTGCTTCTAGGGGTGTCTCTTGACCTTGTGGGCTTGTTTGTGCCTTGTCTTGAGATTCTTTGTTGTGTGTGAGAACTCGGAGTGGCAATTGGGGTATAGGCTGAGTTCGACCTTCAGGAAGAAATTTTATCGGCTCCCATTCACTCCCCCCCCTCTGGTCGCCCTATTCGATCCTTCATTTTGTTAAGTAGAGACGTGATTTCTCTTCTTAATGTGCCGGTGAAGGCGATATGATAGATCTTGATGAGGCACGGACATGACAACACAGCGATGGAGAACTGTGCATCACCAACCCCACGTTATCACCATTCTTACCTTTCCCCATGTGCAGGATGAGATTGCTCTTGCGGCAGTTGATCTTCTCACTGCTGACGAGCATGGTCTTCTCCAAACTACTCTGAAACTTACACGAGCCAATGCTGCCATCACAATTGCGGTCCTGGCGGGCGTCGGGCTTCTTGAAGTCGCTGATACGCACAAGGAAGCAGTCCTCATCGTCACTCCCCAAGTCGTGGCGATCGAAGAGATCCCAAGGCAGCGAGCTCCTCGCCACGTCGTCCTCAATGATGACATTGCAGAATGGATCTTGGTCCCGAGCGTGTGGTAGCAGGTAGAATTCCAAGAGCTTGAGTTTTGGAGAAAATTTTTAGCAAACTCTTGTAGATGATCTAATGGGCAAGCAGTATACACTATCATATCCGAAACATCAATTGCATCCTCTCAGAACCTTTCACCCTAAAAACCCGAAGCCTTTTCCTCGTCCCCCTTCCGCTTTTATACTTATTACGACCATATTGTGCAAGTGTTAGAAAATAATTTAACTTTGCATATTTTCTTTTCATAAATTTAGTTAGTTAATGGAATTCAAATATTTCCAAACTCTGAGGATACATGACAATATGCTTATTCCATTTTAATCAGATTCAAACCACTACCTATTATACTAATTTCTCTTATTTGATTGTAATCTATGTCGGTTAGATCGGACCATTAAAAGCTTATGTCATATAATGCTTTTTTTGCACATATTTCTTATACTAATCTACTATCTCGGCCCATACCATATTCCATACCTTAATTAATAAATTTAATTTGATAATTTTAGTACATACATTTAGATCTATGAAACGAGAGTAAAAAAACAAGAGAAATTGATGAATAAATCTATAGTTGTATCGATTGTTTTAGTGAATAATGTGATTACATATTTATACATAGCGAAAAGGGTGTGGTCAATGGGGTGATGTCCCTACATAAAGGTATCTCATTAATAGACATACCCATTCATGGACACATGTCTATGAATCAACATGTGTAGATAGCATATCTCATAATAAGAAACTTCTTGACTTATGTACCTAAGAGAATCTTTAAAATACATAAGTTGACCCATTCATAGACACGTGTCTAAAGATTTCAAAATATGGTGTACTTAGCCTTGGGGTTGTTAATAAAATAGAATCTTTACATCTTATACAATATGCATGCCAAGTTTCTTGATATTTGAAGTTCAAATACTATTTTTATTAAGATGACCCAAAAATGGATAAATTTAATAGTAGCACTAATATGGATATACGGATAATACATAACCTACTTTGAAACTATAGATTTCAAAATTTGTGCTCTTTGCCTTATGTATATTACTAAAATGGATTGTTTACACCTTATAGAATAGTATGTGATAATTTTGTAACACTTGGATTTAAGCTATGAATATCCATTGGATTAATTTGAAATCGAATAAAATAAGTTGTATCATAGTTGATGGCTTAAACATAATTAAAATGGAACACACATATCTTATAACATAGCTTTATATAGGAGTTTGAAAATATTTGGGTCTACTTAATTAAATTTACTGATAGAAATTAGGCGAAGTCAAATTATTTTTGCAACCACTTACGAGCTGCCCTAAGACTACTATAAAATTATATATTTTAAATTATGTTACACTTAGCTTTAAGAGTGTTAATAAAAGAAAATCTTTACACCTTATATAACACTAGTAAAATGCATGTGCGCACGTATCTAAAAATCCACAATAAATAATTTTTTTATTTGTATATAGTCAAGTAGTACTTATGAAGTATTTAAATATATAACATGGTCAAATACTAACAATACTACTGCTCTACTACAATGGTTTACTACATATCAATCCTTTCCTCTTCACAGTTTTTGGACTTGCGCTTCTAAAAAAAGCAGTCATGGTTTAAAGTAAATGTGACAAATAATCTAAAGGAATATACCAAGCATACAAAAGAGTAGCATTTTTCCAAGAGTGTGACTGGTTGTTACTGAAACGCGACAAAAAAACAACGCATCGTGCTGGCCCAACCCACCAAGGTCCACGGGAGGACCTTCTTCTTCCCCACGTTGCCGCTCCCGTCCCCAGCCCCGTGCCACTCGCCTTCCTCCTTCCGCTACCCTCTCTGCTTCTCTCCTCCGCTTGCCCCTGCGCCACCCACCTCCCCCGTCTTCGGCAGCTCCCGCCGTCGAATTTGCTTCCTCCGACCACCTCCTCACTAACCACTACTCCTCCCCGGTCGGAACTTTTCTCACGCTGCCGCCTCCTCCTCTGCCCACCAAATGTCCTCCGCCACCCATGGCTGGTGGCTCCCGCCGCCCCACCCACAAACCATAAAAATAGTAATTGAGAATAGAGGGTTTATTTTTACATCAAAAAGTTGAAAATACCTTTCATGGATATTAATGGTCATCTCTTCAAAGGTTAACTTGAAAAAAAAATAGAACAAGTATACGAAATCACAGGGAACAATTAAGATGCTACCATGTTTCATGGAGCCTGTCTATGCTGCTACCACGTTTCTTATACATGTAATTAGTAATCAAGATGCTACCATATTTGGTTCAGCCTGTCTAAGTGTCTATGATGCTACCACATTTTTATGTAATTTCTTACTTGAATATTAATGTTTACATTGTCATGCAGGAACATGCACAATCTAAGGAAAAAACACCATGACATCCATGCAATCTGAAAATGCATTTTGAGAATTTAGGGACTCGGATGGCACATGAGACAAGTTTATGAACCTGAAAATGCATTTTGAGAGTTTAGGAACATAGATGACATCTCGTGACATGTTCAGAGACTGCTCGAGTATTTTACTCTAAATTAAATGAACAAGACTATATGATGAAGACATCTTCCTCCACTATTACCCGTTGGCAAAGACACAACAAAATGGGTCAAGAGGCCCAATTGTAGTCAGGCGGTGACCATGTGAGCCTCTAATAATCCTACCTTGCTAAGCTTGGGAGGAGGAAGCCACCTTAAAAGGGAGAGCCACTCTTCCCTTATCGTACTAGTCTTTGTATCAGGTCTTTGTATCAGAGCTGGAGCCTTTGTTTAAGAGGGTGGAGATGAAGAGGACATCACCCTTCCTCTATCGTATTAGTCTTTTAGAGACATCACTATATGTGAACTTTGCTCATTCATCAGCTGTATTTAATTTAATAACTAGTTCAAACGTTGAATTCATCACAACCGGGATAAAAAGTAAGTCTCTCAGTCAGCATATTCAACAAAACAAATCTTGAGTACTACACAGAGTATATTCAACAAAACAAATCTTGAGTACTACACAGAGTAGGAGTCTATATGTGAACTTCACCTATTCATCAGCTGTAAACTTTACCTGTTCATCAGCTGTATTTAATTCAATAACAAGTTCAAACAAACTTTACCTGTTCATCAGCTGTATTTAATTCAATAACTAGTTCAAACGTTGAATTCATCACAACCGGGATAAGAAGTAGGTCTCTCAGTCAGCATATTCAACAAAACAAATCTTGAATACTACACAGAGTAGGAGTATATATAAGCCATGATAATTTTTTTATTTTTGAGATCAAAGGAAGAATTGTATTATATCAAAGCTGAGTACATCATCAAGTTACAAACATCACTCACAAAGTACTCACGCACAACTTCTAATCTTGATCGCAAACCTATGTAAGACATCACTATATGTGAACTTTACTTGTTCATCAGTTGTATTTAATTCAATAACTAGTTCAAATGTTGAATTCATCACAACCGGGATAAGAAGTAGGTATCTCAGTCAGCATATTCAACAAAACAAATCTTGAGTACTACACAGAGTAGGAGTATAGATAAGCCACGGTAAACTTTTTTTATTTTTGAGATCAAAGGAAGAATTGTATTATATCAAAGCTGAGTATATCATCAAGTTACAAACATCACTCACAAAGTACTCACGCACAACTTCTAATCTCGATCCCAAATCTGTGTAAAAATCAAATAGAAGGCCGTACAGGCATACGCTCAACAAGCAGGCTGAGAAGAAGTGGCCAAAGAACGACGACCAACATCCCTGTAGGCTGGAACGAGCACAATCTTCTTCTTTTTTGTGTTTTTCTTCTTCCTTTTTCTGCCACCAATGGAGAAGAGAGATCCCAATATCCGATCCAAGTCTGATCAAAATCAGCTCGGGGGACATACTTATTCTCACAAGCCTTTCACCGTGGTTGGATCTAACCACGACAAAACAGAGAAGTGGCCGGAGAAATTTATTCCATGATGACGGCACCATCTCCGCCTCAATGCCGCCATCCGGAAACCTAATTCTCCATGTCATCGCTCCAAGAAAGTTGTTGATGCTGTAGATGTCTCCACCTCCTTCATCGGAGCCACCATGGAGAGACACAATCCACCCTATCTCTTCACCGTTGCCAGAGAGGAGAAGGAGAAAACAAATCTCTCGTACCACAAAACACGACATGGAGAAAACTATCCTTAACCTAATCTAGATCTATTAGAGATTATTCGGGGAGATGGATCCCTACTCCCTCCTTTGGCCTCCAGCGAGATGCCAAAGGTGAGGAGGGAGGGGGGGGCAATTGTGGATAGGAGCGAGGGCCGCGCCAGCGGCAAGCGGTGGCGCGCCGCCCGTGTCGCCCGTGGGGTGATGCGGGGGCAGATGCGGTCGCGGAGCGGTTGGCCGTTTTCCTTCTGCGCCGTAAAAGTTAAGCCACGGTAAACTTAGTAGTGCCACAATGACATTGGGTGTGGAAAATTTAACTGCAGTGAAGAACCTGAAACATAAGAAGTCAAAAAGTGTCAAGCCCAAAAATAGCTGAAACATGAAAGGAGAAAGACGTCACTGTTTGGGGAAAGAAAATAAAATTGAGTAGTAGCTATTCGCACTAGGACAATTCCTTCCATCATACCACCCCACCAAAATCTGAATGTCTATGAGTAGCATTTATATTGATTTTAGATTTTTATTACCCTTATAGGTAATGTATTTTTGGTAAGTATTTCATATTTCCTTTACCCGCCCCTACCGGTGCAACTAAAGTGAAATTAAGATCACAGCAGTGGAATTTTAATAGTTCTCATATTACATAACAGGAATTGTTGCTTAACTAGTATATAATAAACTTGTCTAAAGAGCCCGTGCTAGACCACCACAACTGAACCAAGCATTTCGATCGATAAAGTTACTAACATTCACAGTGGGCTAATCGCTAGCTCAATCATGCAAACTTTCCTACTACAACTTATGCGTTTCTGATGGTGTTTTAAGAGAAACTACAATTATTTTAGTAGATACTCCCTCCGGTTTCGTATTAGAAGTCGTTTAGGACAGCGACACGGTCACCAAAGCACAACTTTAACTTCTCTTTTTTATAAAAATATTTATTAGGAAGTTATCTATATGTATATTTTTATGAAAGTAATTTTCAAGACAAATCTATTTATATAATTTTCAAATTTCCAAACTCAATGACTAGTTATTCATGATTTATATTTCTCATGTTTGACTCAAATCTTGTCTAAAACTGACCTTAATTACCAAACTTGAGGTAGTATAACGACAAGGAAATGAAGACGTCACAAAACAGTTATATAAGAGATTAGCACAATGCGGAACTTCAGGTACAATAGTATACATGAAACCGGAGACAAACCTCGCAGAATCATTTCTGTGGAACCAGGAAGACCCAAGGCCTATATTATCATAAATGCAGGGATCTGATCTTTCTGTGCATCCTTTTATCTGCCTTCTACCCTTTGTGCAGCACTCAGCCCATATCAAATATGTAGACTACACAGTGATCCATCTTCAGGAACACAAATTCAGCATTGTATTAATATTGTATCCCACCTGATTTATGGTAACATTGATAAACCCGTCTTCAATTGTGGAATTTGACATCAGATCAGCATACACATGCCCGAGCAAATGGCATCAAACAGCAACCAGCCCTCTTTGCTGCCATTGCCTGACCAGTGGATCCAGATGCAAATTTGGGGGCTCCTTCACATGAACAAGATCAATCTTTGAATCATTGGCATGACATCATGGTCTCACCATCTCCAACTGTCACCGTTTTGAGAGCTCAAATGCGAAGAATTTTGAGGATACCAAGTCCAACACAAGCTGACGGTGCCCACCATACAGATCCCGTCGTCAACAAGCAGCATGATGTTCGAGATCCACAATGGCAATACACGGAGCACTACTGTAATTGAAATATTTGGATGGACCGGGCATGTTCTTGCACCGTATAGGATTATAGACACGTGCCCGGCTGCTCCCTCCTCCGCTTTGAACTCCATTGGGAATCAAAAGCAGTAGAACACATCTTACCTTCTCTGGACTGGAGCTAAGTAGAACCGTACAATGTGTGTCTTCCTCCCACGGGGTGAAGCGGCGCGCACCCCGCTTGTGAACAGGCCATCGCATCGCGGCGCCCCTGCCATTCCGGCAGAGCATGACTCGCGCGGATAAACCAGCGCAGGTGTCTAACCTGAAGCCCGCGCAGCGAATGACGGTGGCGAGCTCTGCAAGGCCGAGGCCTGAGGGAGCATCAGAAGTTCCGATTCAGAACGAAATGTGGGGATTGTTGTCCCACTAAACGACCTGGTGATGAGGTAGAAGCCGTGGAGGCGGGGCGTGTGGTGGCCGCAAAAGCCGGGGAGGAAGTCTGGGTTGGAGGTGTGCCAGAGCCAGCCCGAGGGCAGCGCCCACGAGACTGAAGGGAAGGCGAGGAGGAGGAGGTCGTCGCCGAGCATGAAAGGATCGCGGCCTGCCACCGACGGTGTGGACTTCGTGCTCCCGAGCCCAGCTTCCATAGCGGCACCACACCATGCCACGAAGTGCAGCGCCACGCACATTGGAGCGGAGGAGCACAGATTGGGTGGAATTCCGAAGGGGAGCAGCGCAGCGAAGCAAGGAACGAGGGGTTTCAGGCAAGAATGTTTGATTATTTTTTCCATTATACCATATAGGACCTCAGTGATAGTCTAGACAACCAGTGTGGCTGTGTGAGAAATGCAGTTGAAATAATATATAGTTATATAAAAAATATTGTTCTTAACACATTGTTTCCATTTCTTTATGCTTGGCAGTAGGGTTAAGAAGCCTGTAGAGAGCTCTACCAGTGACATTGAGGACTAATCATGACATCAGAAACTCTAAAAACGTACATGACCAAAGCAAAGCTTTTGCATTCAGATTTCTGACCTTTTAAGTACAACAGTTACAGAATTGATAGACAACAACATCAAATTTCTAAACCAAACCGTGCAAAAAGATTACAATTAACAAGCTGAGCAGATAGCTTACTGTGCCAAACCATGGGATCCTCTCCTCACTTTCTTCCTCCCTTGCCCTTGCCCTTGCTCAAGAAGTGGTGGCGCTTCAACCTCTTCTTCCTCATCACCACGTCCGACTTGATGTTCTCCGAGAACGGCATGCCGAGGAGGGTGAGCAGCCTGAGAGCCTCGTTGTCCGTCTTGGCGCTGGTGACGATGCACACATCCATACCATTCTTCTTCCCACCCACCTCGTAGGGGATCTCCGGGAACACGCCCTGGTCACGGAGGCCAACACAGTAGTTGCCGTGCCCATCAAAGCTGTTGGGGTTAACACCGAGAAAGTCCATTGTTCTAGGAAGCCCAAGGTTGATCAGCCTATCCAGGAAATTGTACATTATCTGCAGCCAAGGACACCAAAATAATCAAGCTAACAATTTCCACCAGTGCAGAAGATTATACTGAAATTGCCACCAGTTTCTAATTTCATATGCGAACTTGTCAATTGTGAAGGTATGAATTTGAAGAAGATCAAAGGAGTGATGGGGCTCACCCTGCCACGGAGGATGACTGCGATACCGATGGTGTTTCCCTCACGGATCTTGAAGCTGGCCACGGACTTCTTGGCCTTGGTCTTAACGGGCCACTGGCCAGTGATATTGGCGAGGTCCTTCATGGCGGCCTCCAGCCCCTTGTTGTTCCCCGCGTCCGCACCCAGACCGCAGTTCACCACAATCTTCTCAAGTTTGGGCACCTAGTCGAACCACCCATCCCAAATATACACACACCAAAGCTCAATCAAGGAAAACGAAGCGACGGACCAGCCCAGTTAAGCTCTAAAATGGCTGCCATTTCCGGTTTCTACGGTGAGGAGTAGTGTCGAGCACCTGGTGGACATTTGTGTAGCCGAACTCCTCGGTGATGAGCGGGACAACCTTCTGGTCGTAGACGGCCTTGAGCCTGTGCACCCTCTGGGCCTCCGCGGGGTCGACGAGCACGATGCCGGAGGGCGAGGTCGGCGGCGGCGTCGGCTTGGGCGGCGCCTCCGTGGCCGCGGAGGCGACGACGCAGAGAGCTCGGCGGGGAGGAGCGGAGGGGAGAAGCAAACAGCGCCGTGCGGCGTTGTTGAGGACGGGGAAGGGGACACCCGAGAAGGGCAGGGTCGCAGCCGTGGCGGCCATTGGAGCTGGGGCGCGGTGGCGGAGCCGAGAGAAGCGGCGGGCACGGCTTTATGGCACGGGTGACAGGATGAGACGGATGCTGGATAAGGCGCTGGCTTTGGATGGCAACAGCCAACAGGCGTTACCCGCGCGGGTAGAGAGTTTTCAACCCCGCACCCGCGAGGGCGCGAGGCCAACCCTGTCTAAAGGATGGATTCAGATATTCTAATTATTCGAATTTGTATTCGATAAAAATATTAATATGAATATTTGTATTCATATTTGTTTTTAATGAGCATGTTAAATAGATGTATTTATATTCAATTTTTTATATTTTCTCTATCATATTCCATATTCGTATTCGAGAAAAATATGAATTATATCCGTATAGGATAAAGTATTGATAAAATCATCTAAAACTTATTTTGATGACTAATTAATAATTAAAAATGATATTAATTTAATATTGTTACCTAAAATGATGTACATCATCTAAACTAATAAAAATATCTAATAAATAATAATTAATTTTAATATGGCTGTCATGTTAATTCTAAATGTATATATTATTTTCTCATGAATAAATTATATTTACTCACTACTAGTAACATATTTTTTCAACTCATCGATAAAGCAAATCTATCTGGTCTGTATTCATATCCGATAAAATTCGTATTCGATAAGATTCGTATTCGAATTCAAATTAAAATGTGGTAAATAGTGACATCCGAATCGAATCCGAAGGTATCCGATCTGAATCCATCCTTAGTGTCCATGCTCGTGCCCGTGCCCGCACCTGTCTCCTGATGAAAAGACGATACTACCCTCTTTTTCTTCCTCAGTCTTCGAAGGGTTGTCGACCGCGCGCCGCCGGTCCTCTCTCACCTCCGGTGGACTTCATCCCCTACAACCTTTGGTGGTGATTTGCTTTTGATGAGTTGATGTACTTATTTACTTAGTCGAAGCCCAACACTTGTTGCTCGTGCCTCAAGGCTTCCGCTACTGTCGAGGGCACTCCCAATGAAGTATTAAAGGTAGTTTTATCTCTATTAATAAATAGCTTGCTAACTAAGCAAAATGGTGGCCTTGGTGTGCTAAATCTCAGGCTCCAGAATGATGCTCTTTTGCTCAAGCAACTCTGCAAATTTTATAACCATTGTGATGTGCCCTGGGTCAATTTAATTTGGAACAGATATTACTCTTCTAAAGTGTCTCATGCTTCTGCTGAAACTGGTTCCTTTTGGTGGAAAGACTTGCTGAGATTAAATATTCTATTTAGAAGTATTGCCAGATGTTCAATTGGTAATGGTCCCATTGTCACCTTCTGGGAGGATATTTGGACTGGAAAAGTCCTGGCTCAGAAGTTCCCAAGACTTTATTCTTTTGCCAGGAATGAGGCCATTTCAGTGGAACAGGTCATGCAAGGCGAGGACCTTGATTCCTTGTTTAGCCTACCTCTTTCTCCATAGACTTTTGAGGAAATGTTGCAGCTACAAAAATTTTTAAGTGGTTTTCACTATGATCAGTATACTGAAGATTCTTGGATTCTCATCTGGGGTAACCAAGTTTACTCTTCCAGTCGGTATTACCAAATGGTTTTTCAGTTCCTCCCGGCTTCACCAATTTTCAACGCACTATGGAAGTCGAAGTGCACCCCTGGCACCAAGTTTTTCATGTGGTTAGTTCTGGTGGATCGGCTGAACACTAGAAGCATGTTGCTTCGCAGGAACTACAATGTGCAACCAAATGCTTTCTGTGTTCTATGTCATGGAAATGTGGAAGAGGACATTGATCATCTCTTTTTATCTTGTCCATTTGCTCCTTCTTGCTGGAACAGGCTTGGACTACAATGGAACATGTCTTTGGAGATCACTGACCGAAGCTTGGAAGCACTCAGGTATTCTTCTTCAGGGATTTTCATCGAAATCTTCATCTTGGCCTCGTGGGAGATCTGGAAGCTTCGAAATTCAATTATTTTTTATAATGGTGTAATTTCTTTTAATTTATGGCATAGGGGTTTTAGAGATCAGGTCTACCTCCAACTCGTGAGAGTTGCGGAGGACAAACGCTTAGCTTTTACACAGTGCCTAGAGACAGTAGTCTAAGGTGTAAGTTGTACTCCCCCTCTCTTTGTAATTATCCTCTTGTTTTAATATACTTATGCTTTGGGATCTCCCCCACAGTCCTTTTTGCTAAAAAAACTAAGCAAAATGGTGATATGACAGCCTAATTAATGAGGAAAAAGAGCACAAATCATAGAATTGGTTTCCTCATGAAGAAATCATGTCTACTCTTGACCCAATGCACATGAAACCATGAATTTGCCATTAGGAAGAAACCACTAATTTCTATGAAGTTAATGCAGCGCTCCCCATTGGTGAAATTGGGAGAAATGAAGAGAAAACAATTATTACTCAAAGACACTACCACTGTGAAGAATAGTTTCTATAGATGATTTCTTGTAAAATCGTGTTAGTTTCCTCTATTGTGACTGCCCTCACTATGTGCTCCTAAGTCGTGACACATGTGGCGTACCTCCTACCTAGTGATCCACTGTTGCTCTTTGTCGGACGTGGTCAAAAATGCATATCAGTGGATGTACAGTGTTGCGGTGATCTTACTGAAGTGGTGCACCCGTGATACCACAGTGCTGATTTTTGCATCATTTTCAAGGTTATCGACATAGCTACATCGACAAAATTTTACCAATTGCATCAAGATAATTTTTGACTATTGACGGATTATACTAATTGCTTCAATGCTTGGGAGCTACTCTATGTGAAGTGCATCTTGCAACGCCCTCCATTCTCCTTCACTCTAACCCATTGGATGCTTGAATCCAATAACTCGATGCTCGACTTCGCTTCACGTGGAACGCTCTACGTTTGCTCCACAATTTTCTTCATTTTTGAGCGTTGCGCGCTCTCTCCGACCTACCGACGTCGCTGTAACTTCAGCCGGCCTCTTCACAAGCTTCATCAAGACACCTTCAAGCCCCTATTCGTCTACACATCGCTCGGAAGCTTAAGGGATATGAGTACTACATGGGTCTTCACCGATCAGACTCTCGGCCATTCCTGACAAATGGATCCGGCCTCTTAGAAGACCAACCGACCTAATGGTGAGCCCACCCAACCAAGCATGCGAGCCTAAGGATGTGAATATAGCTTGACATGCAAATCAAGACAATTTAGTAGCGCCAACCAACCCAGGTATCACGGGATCCTATCTGTAATCCAATCTAGATTGCTTCGTGCAACCGACTCGAGTCCACCAACTTGTAAACCCTAGCCTGCCAGGCTATATAAACCGACCTAGGGCATCTCCCAAAGGACTCGTGATCACAATCCCCCAGAAGACATCAATACAGTTGTTGATGGCTGTTAAGTACCACTTTTAGCAGTCAATATTCTCACATAAATAGAGGCATATGCACTTATTACTCGCATTTTGGTATGAATAATGTAGTTCCACTTGTCCTTGGAGATTATTTGAATGTAGGTAATTTAAGCATAAAAAGAGATGGAACCCACCTTCTATGGAATGATCCATGCCAACTCAGCTGAGGAGGTGGTTGCCACACCAATTCTAGGTGGCATCCACGTCACTGATCCAAGGAAGGCATCCACCGACGAATCAGAGAGTGACATGGACTTCACAAGGATCCACAGGCCCACCTAGGATTCAAAAACAGCCATGCAGCAGGGAAAGCTCAGAGGGCCCATAAGTCAGCCACCTGGAGCAAACACAGGCCAGGAGGCCGCCCTAGACGGTTGGCCGACCAGACGATCGGCCGAACCGACCTAGGGTCGGTTCATCCTGGCCTTCCACGTGCTGGCTCCTCATTGGTCAATTGTCGCAATCTCGGGTGAATTGGAGGCATTTGGAGCCCGAAGCAAGAGTGGGCCTTGCCTATAAATAGAAGGGGAGGGGCTCCATTTCTCACACACCACTCTATTGACTCTCCTCTCACTTTTAGTTTCCAAGGCTAGGGGGTAGGCTAGAGTAGTGTCACACCCTGAAATTTGAAATTTTCAATTTCAGGATGTGAATAGAAATAATAATTAAGCAACGATTTTCACTCAATTTTAAAAAATTTCCAACATTTATTTACAGGAAATATAGTATAAGAAAAAGCATTGTTTGATTTTTCTAAATTAAATAAAATGTTTATGTGAGTGTTGCATTCATGCCGATGCATCCTGGTGTCTTTAAGTGCAAAATGATTTTAAAACACGCTTAGGTGCTGACCAAACCCTTCCAAGAATTTTCCGGAATTTTCCGGGATTTATTCTCATTTTCTCTGAGCATTTTCTATTTATTACAAGGCTCTAAAATATTTTTCATGAGCTCCAAATATTTTATTTGGATTGTTCATGTCCCAATCTATCTGTGTGAATTTTCCTGGAATTTTTGTGATTTTCAGAGTATTTTTCGTGCTTTAAATGGATTATCTAGATTTTACTGGATTTTTCGTTGCACGGGAAAATAATTTCTGAAAAAAATAAAAGAAATCAATCCCTCTTTACTGGGCCGAGCCCATAGGCCCGACCCAGCTCGCTCCAGCCCAAGTGCCGGCCCCGCCGCAGGCCCGCCAGGCCCATCTGGGCCCAGCTGCTCTGCAGCTCTGCTCGGCGCAGCGCCGCCGCCAGGCCCCTGGCCTTGGCGTGGTGCCATGCCAGGGCTCTCACCCCGCGCCTATAAGGCTGCCGCCCTGTGCCCTAGGTGCGCGTTCTGCTGCCCGCCGCCACGCGTCCTTGCTCCGCACCGTGCAAGCCGCGCCGCCGCGCTTCGTCGTCCAAGCCAGAGCCGGCCGCCGGTCCGCTCGCCGGGCGCCGCCTCCGTCGGTCTCCCGGGGAATCAAGCACCACCAGGAGCTCCGCGAGGCCAAGCCGCATCTTCTCCGCCCCTTCTCGTCGCCGGACGGGCACCGGAGCTCCGCCGCCGCTTGCAACCGCCGCTGGCCGCCGTGGACCTCCGCCGCCGGCCATCACCCATCGTCATCCGCAGTGGGTAAGGGCCTCCACAAGTTCCCGTGCCTCTCCTCTAGCTCCTGAGCTGCTCACCCGAGCCCCTCGCCGTCCCAGCCACCAGCAACGCCGGCCATCAGGACCGCCGGGAACCTCCCCTGTCCCCCGTTCGCCTGGATGCGAGAGGTAAGAGAAGGACTTGGCCGTTTTGCACATAACCCCTTGTGATTCCTCAAAACTATTAGATCTAATCTTTGAGTCTTGACAAATCTTCAAGAAACCCCCTAGGACTTTTAGATTCCCTAGATTCCATCCATCCTGAAGAACTTGCAAGTGAACCCTCAGGTTTATATACATAATTATGTATATGGCCCTGGTTTTTCGTAGTTAAGCCCTTAAAGTTTCTAATCTTTCACATCTAGGTCCCTACATCTTTGAAAGGCCATATCTTCTATGTTTTAGCTCCGTTTTTGCCCGTTCAAGTTACGTTAGGTTCATAATGAAGTAAAATACGCATTAGTGGTGTGTTTCCTTCATACATGATTTCTGAAAAAATAATTTCTTTTTAATTTTGCTTAAAGTTTAGTTATGCACATCTTTTCTAAATAAAAGCAATATAGTGCTATACACCTTTTTCATAACTAATATTAATTTGATTAATTATTATTTCATGTGCTTTTATAAATAAAAACTAATTAGATCTTTTACCCGTTTTTCATAAACCAAATATTAATTTGCTTAATGTATAATTAACTTTTCTAATTAAAAGTTGATAGACTTTTACACCGGTTTTTATAAGCAAATGTTAATTTGTTTAATATCAACATGAATGAGTTTTTAATTATAACTTTATTAGTTTACTCGAATCATAAAGTTTCGATTAGAGGATTCATATAGTTCAGTTTTTCTAAATTAAATGTTTAATTGATATAATTCATATATGAATCTTTATAAATAAAATTTGACTAGTTCTTTACCCGGTCTTTTGCAAATAAAATTTAATGTTGCATTAGTTCCAACTTAAGGTATTTTCTTTATGAAATATCCTTTATATATCTTTTGCTAATTAAAATATACCTAGCTCATAGTTTGATCTCTCACATATGAAAATCGAACGTTAGCCGTTCTTTATCAAAGCTCTCTGTCTCAGTGTGTCTCTATCATAGAGCTAATCTCCTCTCAAGCTCCAGATCTTTTGATCCTAGTTCATGCTCACACCTAGTGTCCTTCATAAAGCTAACCAAGCCTTTCCTTTTCTCAGCACGGTCAATGTGCTTCAGTGATCCATAGCATCGAGCCTATCCTTTAGTGCGTTCTTTTAAAGCTTTTCTTTTGATTGGTGCATTGTTCTTAGTAGTACTTGTTTGTTTTCATTGCATGCTTGTGCCCGATGATTGATGCTAGTAGATTGAACGTCGTTCGAGAGCAGTAAAGAGCTTGAAGTTGAAGAATTTTGAGCAACTACATTACACTGGTTAAAGGCAAGTGTGTCCTTGTTCTTTTGTCCTAATAACTGTGCTTAATTACATTGCATATGCTTGCATTTAATTTGATGGGTCCTATTAAGGATTATCCTAGTCTTTATGATCATTCTTTGTCAACCTGGGTTTACCTTTATGTTGGGTAGCTATGCTTAGTTGCTCTACTTGGGTTATGGTGGTTCAAATGAACAACAATGATGAACATGTTTTACTTTTATGCTGTATCTCTGGTTAATACAAGATCATATGCTTAATTGGAACATGGAGAACCACCCAGGACAACAGTGCAACCACAAGGACTAAATGGCTCTGGTCTTGGCTGAGTAATTAGGGAAGTCTTGTGTGGCCATTACTCGCATAGTAGCTTGGGTACGGAGGAATGCTTTTAAGGCTCTTCTATTCCGAATAGGTATTGGAACGGAAGTACTCTATGGCTGATCGTCCGTGAATAGAAGTGAGGTACGAAAGATAGCCTCTATGGCATATGCTACTATGGACTAATACACATGGGAGGACTCTTTATAAAGGCCTCGTAGCATCCCTATGCGATCACACCTCGGTAGTGTGGTATGATGCCTGATCAGCATCGCGTGGTTGGGTTTAAAGTTCTTTGAACTTTTATGCGACTTGTGGTGAAAGTGTACAGCCTCTGCAGAGTGTAAAACTAATCGATTAGCCGTGCTCACGGTCAAGAGCGGCCTGAACCCTCACATGATAAATGAACTTGAAGATGGACTTAAATCGTGGTTTCTGGTTATGTTAGCCATATGCTTATGGCGTATCTCTATATATGTTAATTGTGGGTTGGTATATACTTATATCTATAGTAATCAGGTGCTAATAAAAGTTTGACCAACTAAAATTGCCTAATGCAATCAACCTGTCAACCTTTCCTTATCAAGCCTTTGCATTCATACTTCCCCACACTTGCTGAGTACGGCATGTACTCACCCTTGCTATAAACAATGTTGCTCAGAAAGAGGAAGCTGCTATGAAGACGTTGTGAAGATGTTGCTGGTGCTAGGCGTACGCAACCCCCAGTCGACTGCTTGTGGATGTTTGGTACCTGAAGGACCGATTAGGCGAACCAGAGAGGGGGGGAGTGAATGGGAGCCGATAAAAATTCTTCTCGAAGGAGATGAGAACTCCAACAAGACGAACACGGCTTCCAACTCACGTCTCCGACCCAACTACCCAAGTTGGTCAAGACCACGCAGCCACTGGAGTGCTACTGGTCTTAGGAACCAACACTCAACCTTCCTAGCCAAAACTCACCAAAACACACAGCGGAAACTTGCACGGCTTGCTGCCTGTGCTACACCGGTCAGACCGATGGCCTGCGCCGGTCAGACCGGTGACACCGGTCAGACCGGTGGACAGAGCCGGTCAGGCCGGTGGCTACAGCAGCCACACAGCAAACGTTCCAGGAAGCCTCAGTGAATCCTCTAGGCCCTGGAACAAAAACCACCACGAAACACAACCTGTGAGGAAGAAGAACCCCTCACAAATCCTAGCAAAACAACTCCAAACACGCCAAGAACTGAACAGCAGGACCACGGGACAAAACCACACGAACAAGGCTGTTCCCCGAGATAAAAACCCACCAAGGGCTAGCACCGGTCAGACCGGTCGTGCCTGGGCAGCTCGGGATGAACAGCGCCCGCGAGTCAACTCTTCCAAATCCAACTCCCGATCTCCCGATCCGCTCCACGGTTTTGCACAAGACTTTGGGGATAGTAGGAACACCTCATGGGTACTCCATAGCCAAGATTTGGTCCACCAAAACTTGTCAAATCAAGAGGAATCGAAGAAATCTCACCAAGAACACCTCTAACCCTAGAGCCACAAAAACCCCAAAATCGAGCCCCTTTGCTCACGGATTTGGAAGGGGAATCAAAGGGTAAAGAACCACGAAGGGTTCATGCATACATCCCCCACCAAATCCCAAAGAGAAAGGCCTCGAATTCGCTCCAAGAAAATCGCCAAGAAAGGGCTCCGAAAATCACCAAAAAGGAGAAACGGGAAAGACACATCCAAGCCTTGAGGAACCACGCCGAATCATCTATTCATACCAAAGAGGTTCATACAAGGTCTAGCTTGCCGCCCGATCATCCTTCCCTCTCACAAGATCTCACCATGAAGCTCTCAAGCTAGTCCTACGAAAATCCTAAGAAAATAGGAAGGAAAATAGGAAAACCAAATGAGCTAGGGTTCCAAGAGATGGCTGCCATCCTCTCACCACTTGGGTTATATGGAGGCAACCGAAAGACTAAAATACCCTTACTAGCTAACTAGGGATACATGCCCCTCGAGGGCGAAATTGGAAGTCTTTGTCTTCGCACCATCGGACGGATGCCCAGCGACCGCAAACTTGCTTAGCCTCGACGCAAGCCTTGCGATCCCGACGCGTGTCCTCCGCTTCGAAGATTCTGGACTGCGTCGTCGCACACCGGTCAGACCGGCGCTCCTCACCGGTCAGACCGGTACCCACCGGTCAGACCGGTCAGACCCACCGGTCAGACCGGTCTGGAGCTGCTGCACCTCCGTCTTCGGTTCTTCGGTCTTGGCTTTGTGGATCAACCAAGGAACCCAGTGGTTTTCTGGTGAACCACCGGAAACCCCGCGAACTCGGTGTAGCCTCCGCCAATCACCACTCATGACTCGGCTCCCACGTAGTCCCGTCTCGACCTTGGTTTTGAGGCTCAACCAAGAAACCGTCCATGACTTCATCTTGCCGTTCTTGCCACCATGCGGCCCGCACTTGACCCCGCTGGCCACCGGGTCCCTCGAACCAAGCCTACTTGTCTTCTCCACACCTGGAGGCCTCACCGGCAACGACCTTTCACGCTTGTTCTTCACCTGCACCTGCACCAGTCAAGCCGCAACCTGCACCTGCAATACTTAGCCAAGAATCAGTCCACACCACGTTGTCAATCACTCATCACACCAGGAAGCGACCATCCACCGGTCCTCGAACCACACCTGGCTCTCAATCTCCCCCTTGATGAGTGCATTGACAACACACACGTTTTGGTAACCAAGAGAAAAGGAAAAGAAAAGAAACGACTAAAAGAAACTCCAACAAGCGATCGAAAGCCAAAGAAAAGGCAAAGAGCAAGATCACTTGAAGAAGACAAGTCTCGAACCCCTTAGGCAAGGGCAACGGCTCGACACATCCGAGACAAAACATGCTCAAGCAAAGAGCACAAACCATCAAACCAAAGCTCGAAAACCACAAAGAGCTCCCTCTGCACACATGCAAGCTCCCCCTGAACCAATGCAACTCCCCCTGGACAAATGCATGCGAACCACTTCACGAAACAGAGCAGCTGCAACAGCTCAGCTCTGACCGGTCAGACCGGTCGACACCACCGGTCAGACCGGTGCTCAACATATGAACAGGACCAGCACTCTGACCGGTCAGACCGGTGACCTCAACCGGTCAGACCGGTGCACAACAGAGCCCAAAAATGGCTCGAAACCACCAGAAAACCTTCCAAATGCATTCAGTAGGCCAAAACATGCTCAAACTTCTCCCCCTTGTTGACAATGCATGAATCAAGCCAAAAATGCAAAAAATGCAACCTAGAGCTTCTCAAATAGACAAAATTCAACATAGGATGCTACACATGTCCAAACGAGCAAGGTAGATACTCTATAGCTTCGTAATGACATAAACTTCATGATCACCAAGTTTCACAACCATTGGGCGAAGCTAAGATAGAATTTAGCAATTTTGCGAAAAATCACCCTCTCATGAGCAAAGTCCTAAACATGAGCAAAACATGTCAAAATGGCAAAGCCACACAAACTTCATGCTAGGACAACCATTCTAAGCATAAGACCATCATAAACACCCACAAGCACCTCATGTCATGTCAAAGCCATCGAGCCATGTGCCTACTTCTATATATGAGACTTCTCATTGGTAGACATCATGCAATGATTTAGCACCCAAAGCAAATTAGAATTAGCACATATGACATGGGAGCACATTTTTCAAGCAATTTACATTTCATTTTCAGATTTATAATTGGTACATGAAATGTCTTTGCGACAAAAAGGAACTTATGCTCCTCCACAAGATGAAGCATGGGGGCTAAACATTCATGATGGCAAATGAGCCTTTGGCCCCATATGATCAAAATAAGCTATCCAACCACAAATTAAGCATAGCCAAGCCACAAAAACATGTCAAGATCATGGAAAGGCATTTACTCACAAGAGAGCATACATATGAAATTTTCAAAAACATAGCCATCAACCATGGATACAAACCAAGATTATCAAGAGCTAAGCCAAACTAACCATAGCTTACCAAATTAGCTCACAAAGACATATATGTCATTCCATGGTGAACAATGTATATAGGAGAAGCCTTTCCTAAACAATGCATATGATACAAAATGCATGCAACCTAAGATACAAAGATGCCTATACATCATGTTACATATGCCATGCCAAATGCAAGAAATGCACAAAGGAAAGCTATACATATGCTACATAGGAGCTCCCACACGCCAACTCAAGAAATCAAACAAACACCAAGCTCCCCCCGCAAACAAGTGAAAGTTGCTTGATCTAGGGGTTTGGTGAAAATATCGGCTAGTTGTTCATGTGTGGGTACATGGATCAAAGCTATCTTCTCTTTCTCTACGTTGTCTCTCAGAAAATGATACCTCACTTCTATGTGCTTGGTTTTGGAATGGAGCACTGGGTTCTTTGCAACGCTTATGGCACTGGTGCTATCACATTGAAGTGGGACATGGGTATACTCCTCACCAAAGTCACTCATGGTGTATGTGATCCAAAGGAGCTGAGAGCAACAACTAGCTGCGGCCACATACTCTGCCTCGGTAGTGGATTGAGCAACACTCGACTGTTTGCGGGAAGACCAAGATACCAAAGAAGAACCCAAGAACTGGCAAGTCCCAGAAGTGGACTTCCTATCCAACCGACACCCGGCAAAGTCCGCGTCTGAAAATCCATGAAGCGCCAAAGAAGAAGACGCAGAGTACCAAAGGCCGAAGTCGGGAGTGTGTCGCAAATACCTGAAAATGCGCTTGACTGCTTGCCGATGCGAAGTCCTCGGAGAAGCTTAAAAACGAGCGCACAGACACACCGAGAATTGAATGTCCGGCCTCGTCGCCGTCAAGTAGAGGAGTGACCCGATCATGCTCCGGTACTCCTTCTGGTCCACGTGTTCACCTTCCTCATCCGCATCAAGAACTGTAGTCGTACTCATAGGCGTCGCCATGGCCTTGGAGTCCTCCATCTTGAACTTCCTCACAATGTCCTTGGTGTACTTAGCTTGGTGCACAAATGTTCCTTCCTTTGATTGCTTGATTTGTAGCCCGAGGAAGAACTGCAACTCGCCCATCATGCTCATCTCAAATTCCCTGCTCATGTCTTCTGCAAACCTTGCAACAAGAGAGTTAGACGAGCCACCAAAGACAATATCATCCACGTATACCTGCACAATCAGGATATCTCTGCCCTGCCTGAGGAGAAACAAGGTCTGGTCGACCTTCCCCATCTCAAACTCTCTCTCAAACAGGAACCCCCTCAACCTACCATACCAAGCTCTAGGCGCCTGCTTCAACCCATACAGCGCCTTCCTCAACTTGTATACCCGGTGAGGGTACTTCTCACTCTCAAACCCCGGTGGTTGCCTCACAAACACCTCTTCCTCCAACACACCGTTCAGGAAAGCACTCTTCACATCCATCTGGTACAACTTGAACCCTTTAGCCACGGAAAAGGCTAGAAGGATCCTGATCGCCTCCAAACGAGCTACAGGAGCGAAAGTCTCCTCGTAGTCGATCCCCTCTTTCTGACTGTACCCCTGAGCAACAAGTCTCGACTTGTTCCTCACCACTTCTCCTTTCTCTCCCTCTTTATTTTTCCACACCCATTTTGTCCCAATCGGCTTACACCCTGGGGGAGGGTCAACCAACACCCAAACTTGGTTCCTCTCAAAATTCTCCAACTCCTCATGCATCGAGTTAACCCAATTATGATCAGATAACGCATGTCCAATGTCTTTGGGCTCAAAAGTGGCAACAAAAGCAGCATGAGCGAAATGAGAATTGTTCCGAACCCTCGACCGTGTAGTACGTTCATTCATGTCGCCGATGATTCTCGAAGCTGGGTGATCCACTTGCACTCGTCGGGGAGGTTCTCGCCTTGATGCTACCACCCCCTCAACAGCAGCTTCGCCTTGATCTGGGTTTGTCGTTGTAGGTGTGAGAGAGGGTCCATTCTCGATCGTCATCGAAGTAGTAGGTACATGTTCAGCCGCGGGCATCACACCGCCATCTTCATTATCTCCATGTTCATGCTCCTCCTCCTGAAAGATCTCCTCGCCAAGTTCGTCGTCACCTGCACACTCAAAAACAAGCTGACTACGTGGCTGTGTCTCGTCGAAGGTTACCTCGCAAGTCTCCACAATTTGGTTAGTTTCAAGATTGAGCACACGAAATGCTCTAGAATGAGATGCATAACCAAAGAAAATGCCATCGACAGACCTAGCCTCGAACTTGTTCAACTTCTTCCCTTTCTTCAGAATGAAGCATTTACAACCAAAGACATGGAAGTGACTCACCTTGGGTGTGCGACCGTGCATCAACTCGTAACAGGTTTTCTTCTTGTGAACCCTGAGGTAGATCCTGTTCGACACATGGCACGCGGTATTGACCGCCTCAGCCCAGAACCTTCTCGGAGTCCTATGCTCGTCGAGCATCGTCCGAGCCATCTCGCACAAGGTCCTGTTTTTCCTTTCCACCACGCCATTCTGGGGAGGCGTATACGGACTCGAAAACTGATGTTCAAGACCCAAGTCATGGCAAAAGGTTTCGAAGCGAGAGTTTTTGAATTCCGAGCCATTGTCACTGCGGATCGCTCGTATGGCATCTCTGTGCCTCTCGTTTCTTAACCTCAAGACAAGATCTCGAACAAAACCAAACGTCTCCCCCTTCTCCTCAAGAAAGAACACCCATGCATACCGAGAGTAGTCGTCCACCACAACGAGAACATACCACTTCCCACCCGCAGATCGCACACGAGCTGGGCCAACAAGGTCCATATGGAGCAGCTCGCATGGACGCTCAGTCATCACATCGGTGAGAGGCGGGTGAGAAGAGGCTACCATCTTGGCATGCCTACACGGCGCACAAACCAACTCTTTCTCAAACCTCAATCGTGGCAATCCTCGGACCAAATTGAGTTTACTCAAGCGAGACAAAAGATCAAAGCTCAAGTGACCCAACTTCCTATGCCACTTCCACAACTCACTCGAAGAACCAGCCAAGAAGCAATGCTCCACACCAGAAGACTGAGAAAAATCAGCTCGGAACACCTGACCCTCGGGAACGATCATGCAAACAAGATCCCCCCGAGAATCTAAAATCCGAGATCCACCAGGCCGAAACAACACCTCAAAACCCTCATCCAACAACTGGGACACAGAAAGCAAATTGTATCCAAGCGATTGAACAAGAGCAACACGCCTGAGAGTGATCTTGTCACTTACCTTAATCTCACCTTCTGACAGCACACGCCCTCGCCCATTGTCCCCAAAGGTGATGTACTTCTTTGTCACCACCGGGACGAGACTTGAGAACCACCCCTTGTCTCCGGTCATATGCCTCGAGCAACCGGAGTCAATCAACCAAATGTTCTTCAAGTCTCCCACCTGAAATTCAAAAGCGAGCACGTGAGTGAACAAACGACTCAGCACTGGGGTTAGTACCAAAAGAGTAAAACCAGTGCCGAGCCATTTGCTCCAAAGTGGGGTTAGCACAAACCAAATCATCACGCCTATCAAAGCTACCACCACGAACACCACCACGGTAACCACCACGAGGGAACCAACCCTCTCTAGCTGGAGGAGGACGAAAACCACGAAAGGGAAACCGTGGATCGTTCCTCCGCTCCATCTCAAAGCTACGACTCTTCTCACCCTCGTATTGAGCACGAGGTGGAGAACGCCTAGCAAACTGACCACCTGCAAACTTTCCAGACCAACCACCAGAACCACGACCTCCAGAACCAAACCGAGCATCCTCACGAGCACGAAACCCGACTCGCTGTCTGCCCAGACCTGCACCGGTCTGACCGGTGTAGTACACCGGTCTGACCGGTGTGGCTCGGCCAGCAGCAACACCTGCAGCCTTCCGGTCTCCCCAAGCCGGAACCGTCCTCACGATCGCCTTGGCCCTGGGCATCTGCATACGAGGCTCAGGTACACCATTAGAGGGGTGGTACCTGTCCCTGTTAGCCCACTCTCTAGCCATTCTCTCCTCACGCTTCCTCTTGAAGCAAAACTCATCCTTGTGACCATCTCTCCCACAATACCCACAATGGAACTTTATGGGCTGTGGCTTAGGCTTAGGCTTGGGTTGGGGCTGCTCACTCGGCTTCTCACCCTTCTTCTCTCCTTCCTCACCTCCCTTTGGGCTCACAAACTTCACCGGTTTCTGAAAATCATTTGTTGGGTGAGGGAATATGGGTGGATCTGGAGTAGTGTCAAGTTTGTTTCTGAGATGGTTGGGCTTGGGCTCAAACTTGTTCTTGTGTCTGTTTGGTGGTGGGATAGGAATCTCTCCAACTCTCTCAACTCCCTCACCACAGTTCTCTCCAAGCTTGTCAGCCCCAAGTGCCTGACCATCATAGCGTTTGAAAGCCGCTATCATGATACCGAGCTGAGGCTCCTGACCCGACAACCAGCTCATACATTTTCTCAGCTCATCATTTTCATCCTGCAGGCGATCAACATAATGTGCAAGCTCCAAATTCTTAACCGCATGCAATTCACAAGTAGAGCAAGAAGTGGGAATAGGCTCTTTCAACTTAGCCTCAAGTGAAACAGTGTAAGCATGCATCTCATCAATCTTTCCATGCAAAACAGGGCAAGAAGTGCAAGCACCTAGCAAAGCAGGTCTAGACTTAAGCTCAGCCACTTCAACCCTAAGCATATCTAGTTCATCACAAGTAGAAGCATGCTTATCCTTAAGAGCAGTAAGATCAGCTAGGTACACAGAGCAATCACAGCAATCAATCTCATCAGAAACCACAGGAGAAGCCTTAAGCGAATCAATCTCAAGCTTAGCATCTAGGTTCTGGGTTTCTAGCTCAGCCACACGGTTCCTAGCATCTTCTAGTGAGGCCCTAAGCTCTTTCCTCATCTTCTTGGCCTCTCTAAGCATGTGATCGCGGTTATCAAGCAAGTCAACCAACTCATCATTCTCCTTGCGCAAAGAAGAGAGCTCATCACATACCTCATCCTCGGAGTCAGAGTCCGAGTCACTCTGGTGGCTCTTCTTGCTGCCGGAGCTACGGGCCATGCCGCAGAAGCCATCTCTCGCGAAGCAGCTCAACCCGCTCAAGTTCCTGGATGACTTCTTGTTCTTGCGCCGATTACCTTCATCTTCACTGCTACTCGAGCTTGAGGAAGAGTAGGCAGAGCTGGAGTCGACGTCGCTCGCTCCGACCATTGCTCGGGCCTTCCTGCCGCGGCCATCCTTCTTCCTCGACCGTCGCTCATCCTTGTGCTTGTTCTTGTGCTTGTGATCGCGCCTCGATCGGTACTTGCCATCCTTGCTCGATCGGTGCCTGTAGCCGTCCTTGTAGCCGTCCTTGTTCTCCGTCTTCTCCGGGCAGTCGGCAACGAAGTGTCCTGGCTTGCCGCACTGAAAGCACGTCCGTGCTGTCCTCCTTGTGTTCACCCGATTCTCGTGCAGTCTCTCGAACCACCTGGTCAGCAACGCCAGCTCGTCCTCTCCAAGCACGTCGAACTCCTCATCTGGCAAAGACATCAAAGAAGACAGAGAGTACATCCTGGAGGATGCGTTAGCGTTAGACTTAGCTCCTTTGCCACTAACGAGAGCGAGACTATGAGAATCAGTCGGGCTCTCGATCTTGGCTGTCATACCACGGTCCAACTCAGCCGACTTGAGCTTCGAGAACAGCTCGTTCACCGTCAAGGTGTCATACTTCTCGGACTCAACAATAGCCTCAAACTTCCCGTCCCATACGGTACGATCCAACGAGTGCAAGAGCTTCACGGCTCTATCATGATCATTGTATGGGAGGACGTCCACATTGGCTCTCATGTTGTTCACAACGACCGTAAATCGCTGGAAAAGGGCATCGACGGACTCGCCGGGGAGATGAGTGAAGTTCTCGTACTCTCTCCGGTAAGTCGCGTACATCTGAGCCTGAACCTGAGCATTCCCAGCATGAGCATCCTTCAACTGCTCCCAAATCCTACAAGCTAAGTCCTCTGTCTGAACCCGATCGAATTCAGGCTGACACAGAGCACGAAACAAGTAGTCGACAGCCTTGTTGTTGGCTTCGAACATATCCCTCGATCCTGGAGCAAGGAAGTTCATCGGATGAACATAAGCTGTGTTCACCGTGACATCCCAAAGGATCTGACCCTTTCCGCGGAGGAACGTCGCCATCCGCCTTTGCCACATCTGGTAGTTCTTCCCATCGAAGTGCGGAGGACCCGAACCCCGTTCCTGGTACGCCATCTTTGGATCTTAGACTGGTAAGAGTCAATAAAGACCCAAACCGGCTCTGATACCAATTGAAGGACCGATTAGGCGAACCAGAGAGGGGGGGAGTGAATGGGAGCCGATAAAAATTCTTCTCGAAGGAGATGAGAACTCCAACAAGACGAACACGGCTTCCAACTCACGTCTCCGACCCAACTACCCAAGTTGGTCAAGACCACGCAGCCACTGGAGTGCTACTGGTCTTAGGAACCAACACTCAACCTTCCTAGCCAAAACTCACCAAAACACACAGCGGAAACTTGCACGGCTTGCTGCCTGTGCTACACCGGTCAGACCGATGGCCTGCGCCGGTCAGACCGGTGACACCGGTCAGACCGGTGGACAGAGCCGGTCAGGCCGGTGGCTACAGCAGCCACACAGCAAACATTCCAGGAAGCCTCAGTGAATCCTCTAGGCCCTGGAACAAAAACCACCACGAAACACAACCTGTGAGGAAGAAGAACCCCTCACAAATCCTAGCAAAACAACTCCAAACACGCCAAGAACTGAACAGCAGGACCACGGGACAAAACCACACGGACAAGGCTGTTCCCCGAGACAAAAACCCACCAAGGGCTAGCACCGGTCAGACCGGTCGTGCCTGGGCAGCTCGGGATGAACAGCGCCCGCGAGTCAACTCTTCCAAATCCAACTCCCGATCTCCCGATCCGCTCCACGGTTTTGCACAAGACTTTGGGGATAGTAGGAACACCTCATGGGTACTCCATAGCCAAGATTTGGTCCACCAAAACTTGTCAAATCAAGAGGAATCGAAGAAATCTCACCAAGAACACCTCTAACCCTAGAGCCACGAAAACCCCAAAATCGAGCCCCTTTGCTCACGGATTTGGAAGGGGAATCAAAGGGTAAAGAACCACGAAGGGTTCATGCATACATCCCCCACCAAATCCCAAAGAGAAAGGCCTCGAATTCGCTCCAAGAAAATCGCCAAGAAAGGGCTCCGAAAATCACCAAAAAGGAGAAACGGGAAAGACACATCCAAGCCTTGAGGAACCACGCCGAATCATCTATACATACAAAAGAGGTTCATACAAGGTCTAGCTTGCCGCCCGATCATCCTTCCCTCTCACAAGATCTCACCATGAAGCTCTCAAGCTAGTCCTACGAAAATCCTAAGAAAATAGGAAGGAAAATAGGAAAACCAAATGAGCTAGGGTTCCAAGAGATGGCTGCCATCCTCTCACCACTTGGGTTATATGGAGGCAACCGAAAGACTAAAATACCCTTACTAGCTAACTAGGGATACATGCCCCTCGAGGGCGAAATTGGAAGTCTTTGTCTTCGCACCATCGGACGGATGCCCAGCGACCGCAAACTTGCTTAGCCTCGACGCAAGCCTTGCGATCCCGACGCGTGTCCTCCGCTTCGAAGATTCCGGACTGCGTCGTCGCACACCGGTCAGACCGGCGCTCCTCACCGGTCAGACCGGTACCCACCGGTCAGACCGGTCAGACCCACCGGTCAGACCGGTCTGGAGCTGCTGCACCTCCGTCTTCGGTTCTTCGGTCTTGGCTTTGTGGATCAACCAAGGAACCCAGTGGTTTTCTGGTGAACCACCGGAAACCCCGCGAACTCGGTGTAGCCTCCGCCAATCACCACTCATGACTCGGCTCCCACGTAGTCCCGGCTCGACCTTGGTTTTGAGGCTCAACCAAGAAACCGTCCATGACTTCATCTTGCCGTTCTTGCCACCATGCGGCCCGCACTTGACCCCGCTGGCCACCGGGTCCCTCGAACCAAGCCTACTTGTCTTCTCCACACCTGGAGGCCTCACCGGCAACGACCTTTCACGCTTGTTCTTCACCTGCACCTGCACCAGTCAAGCCGCAACCTGCACCTGCAATACTTAGCTAAGAATCAGTCCACACCACGTTGTCAATCACTCATCACACCAGGAAGCGACCATCCACCGGTCCTCGAACCACACCTGGCTCTCAGTACCTTCGTTTCCAGGATATAAGCGTAAAACTCTGATAATCTTCCTTTTTCTTACGTGATACTGTTTCTGTATTCACTTATATGTCACTATATGTATGAAAATAGATCATGGCATACATATAGTTATGCATCTGGTTTTCTTTGGAAAAACAGGTGTGACAAGTAGCTCTTATTCAGGTTCCAAGTCTACTTTGGGATCTAGGTATGAGTTCTCTTGTATCTTTATTTCTTTGTATGACTTTGATCTACTTCAATTATTCAGCTATTTCATAAAAAGTTGTGGTAGATCATGTGATTGATATGTTCTTGAGTTCATCCATTGTTCATCATTTAGAGGCTCGTGTTCTTCGTGAACACTACCTTTCGATCCAGTTGAAGGATGATTTTCTCATTCCTTGTGTGTTTGTTCATAAGTTAGAGGCTCGTGTTCTTCACAAACACGACCCTTTGATCTTGTTGATTAGACATAAGAGAGTTCATATCCGTTCGTATGACTAGCCCTAGTTTGATCTAGATTGATGGCATCGTTGTGTTGCATGATGTTTGTGTTTAAGCTACGGTACTCGGTCTAAGTTGGCTAGTTATCTGGTGGCTTCACCCTGGGTCACAATAGTCCGGGTCGGGTGAAGTCTAGCAGCAATGCAGGCATGGTGCCAGGGTTGTGTGGCTTCGTTAGTTATGAGCTTGCCCCACGTAACGATAGAGGTAGGCCACAGTGGTGATAGCTGTTGGACCCTTTGAAACCCTCCGCGCTGGGGTATTGCTGTAGGAGTCTAAAGGATAGTTTCGCAAGAGTGCTGGTCGTCGCGGGCTATCTCCCCGTTTGTACCTGGGTGCTAAACCTTCCAATCATGCAATGCTTGTGCCTCTCTTTCTTGTATCATCTAACTCTTGTATGTATAGTTCTTTAGAACCTAGAGCTAACTCGTATGTCCCCCCTATGCCGTAGTGTGCTTGTGTAGAGATAGATTGGAGTGTGTGTCACACTACTCTTATCATATCATTTACCTTACCCCTGTATTTGAGTTGTTGTCTTCTATTCCTATCTATTGGTTACACTCATTGCAAAAGCTTAGGTCTTGATATCTGCCATTGCCTTCCACGGATACGATACCCTTGGAATGCTCACTTCCCTAGGGATATGCTACAATGGTTTATCTGTGCGCTTGCGGATTCGTTCACGATTGTTAGATTGACCTTTGGCAAGTCTTGACGCTTGCTCTAACTCGGCGTCGTTAGTAGTGATGTTAAGAGATGCCTACAGACATTTCTTGCGCTATCGCTAAGGATGGATTCTAAACCCGTTATTAAGTGGTTGCGTTAAGAAATGGCAACAACAGTCTACCCAAACATGACATAGGATATTGCTCTCTAAAGGCCTGATCATGTATAAACCCTCGCGCCCTTTGTGCTTGTCGCCTTAACCATGAAGTTCTGGGCTCTACGACCCCTTCTACCTGCAAATCAACCACTTAGGTAGCCCTTTGTGGATTGTGCGATCCTTAAAATCTGAGACGTTTCTATCCATAAAATATATATAGTTTTAAAATTTTAAAAGGAACTAAGCTAGACAAGGTGGAATTGAAATATATTCGGCACAGATTTTAAAAACTAAGCAACATAAAAATCATTTATATCCTTCATTAAAGTGATCAGTTCACTTAAATTTTAGGAAAAAAAATCCAAATTACTTGTTCTAGTGTAATAAAAGTCTGGGTAATGCCTAAAATATTTTTTCTAATTTACCTTCTAAACTATGTTATTTAGTTCAATTTACCTCTTAACATAATTTGTCTTTTTGTTCTCTTGGCACAAATGAAGTTTTAAGTTCAATTTTTGCAAAATTATGCAAACAACATAAGATATGTAAAAATTATATCCTCGATTTTTCATCACTACGTTGATTGGATGATATATTTAATAATAATATTTATCTTTCAAATACAAAATTATATAAACACTAATGATGAAAAATTCATCAAATATTTTTTTAATATATATTATGATGTCCATTACCACCCTACAAAATCTCAAATAGTGTATGGAGAAACAAAAATGACAAAATACATTATGAGGTACATTAAACCAATTAGTATAGTTTAGAGGGTAAATTGAATCAAAATATAATTTAGAAGATTATTTGGACTTTTGCTATTCTTGAGGGGAGCAATTTAAATTTTTTCCTAAATTTCATTCTCATCTTATATTGCATATTTAATGATTCAAACTCGAGACCTATGTTTCTAATACCTAGGGATGAAAACAATTGAAAATGAAGTCATAACTTATAAAAGAATGTGGGAGGGTCAAAAAATTTTCATATTTATAAGAATAGGGTAGAAGGATCAGTTGGTAGTATTGAGGAGAAAGATGAGTAATTTGTTGGAGGTACTCTTACTTCTATATTTGGGTGCCGTTATATTTTGGGTCAAAAATAGTTTTTTTATCTTGTTAGAAAAGCCTTATTTTTTTTGGAAAGTTTTATCAAATCTTTTGAAAGTGTTGTTCTTATTTTGAAAAACTTTTAATACTCCCTCCGGTTCAGTATTAGAAGTCGTTTAGGATAGCGACACGGTCACCAAAGCACAAGTTTGACTTATCTTTTCTATAAAAATATTTATTGGAAAGTTATATATGTATATTTTTATACAAGTAATTTTCAAGACAAATTTATTTATATGATTTTCACATTTTCAAAGTCAACGACTTAAAAATTATTCATGATTTATATTCTCAATGTTCGACTCAAATCTAGTTCAAAATGACTTCTAATACTGAATCGGAAGGAGTATTTTCTTCCAGAAGTCTTCCAAAAGGTCTTTGCAATTTTTATTTATTTAGGAAAAAATATTTCTTAAAAGCCTATAAAGAATATTTTCTTTAAAAGTTACATAGGAAATTTTAAGATGAAGTTATATAAATATTTCCTCATCCCAAATTATATGTTTTTTTTCGAATTTTTCGATTTATAGATTTTATTATGGTACTTAGATATACATTACGTTTACATGCATATAAATGTTTATAAAATTAAAAAACGAATATAACCTATAATTTGGGGTGGAATGAGTAGTTACTATTTAAAAATTAGAAAAAAAATTGAAGAGTAAATAAAGTTTTTTTTTTGTTTTTTAGTCAAGGGGCTCACAGTTGGAGTGGTAAAGGCCACTGGCTGAGAGGCTCCCACCCAGGGTTCAAATTCTGGGTGTGATACCATTTACGCTGTGGGGTATTCCTAGGGGTGGTAATGAATCATGGTCCTACTTCATTCTTCACAATCCAACTAAGGTTTATATATATTTAGCTTAAAATTAAATAGTATTATGGCCTGATCTTTAAATTTCTTAGGCTAAATTGCAAGGCCCTTTACCCCTAGGTATTCCTCTACAGTTTTCTTTCAAAAAATAAAGTTTTTTTAGACAATAAAGAGTAAATAAATAAAGTTATAAACAAGAAAAAAAAGAAACACTGTAATGTGCGGCCAGTTTGACCGTTGGCATTGGCATTGGCGTTGGCGATCAGCGGGTGGGCCCGTGCGGTCGGTTGTTCTTGTTCCCCTATAACGCCTGTGGAACCAGCAACCACCACCGACTGGGAAATCCCGGATCCAAAGGCCGCTCGCCGCCGTTCCATTTCCCCCCTCCCTTGCCGCCCCGCCTCCATCTAGATACAGCCATCCTCGCCTGCTTCCACCGCAGCCGCACCCCTCCTCATTCCTTCCTGCGTCGGCGGTCGGGCGGGTGTCCGTCCTACTCGCCCCCGAGCGGGGATTGGCGTAGAGCCGGATTCTTCGTCTTCCGGTAAGGTTGTCATAGCTTTGCTTGCACGCACGGGCTGTTCATTTCGCCGCAGAGTCGCTTCGTTGTTTGTTCTTCCCCGTCATCGGATCAAAATCATTCCATTTGGGGATGGGGATTTGCTCCTGTACGTTTAGCTTGTCGCGGATTCGTTCGCTGAAAGCGTGGTGGGGGGTGGTAATTCACTAATTTCTCCGGTTTATTTTCCTCTAAATTTGAACCCAACTCGTTCGTTCAAAAAATTTGAACCAACCTTCGCCCCTGCTATCGAATCGGCTTTTACCTCAGATAAATGAATGTCTTTTCCTTTCCCCTTTCGTTGTAGATCTCTTACCCGATTGGTTGGCACTGAAACGCCGGGGCATTCCATTGCTTTCATTTGTCACTGAGATTTACGTTTGCTTGTTATTCATCTTTCTGCTTAGCTTATCTAATGCTAGATAGTGACTTAGTTTGACGTTTCTTTTTTTCCGGTCCTGTTCCTATCTCCTATTGCCATGAGTATCATATTTATATGCTGATTTCTTCCCTACCTGTTCCAGTGTTATGTGTTTCTCCAATGGCGCAACTGTTGAACTGAAGAGGGGATTTTTGTAGCACAATGGCTGTGGAAAGAGATGTGTTTGGCATCTCAGGGCCGACATATCTGAAATCTGTTGATTGGTATGTAGTTAATAGCTTCTATCATCTTCAATAATTTTACATGACATTTCGCACAATGTTTGTGGGTCATCAGAGGGTTAGGTTTGCAGAAAATGATACATTTAATGAAAGAATGCAGTCTTGACTAACGAACTATATTTAGTCTAAGACTGATGAAGAAAGTGAAGCACTATAAGAAATATGTGTGGTTAATTTTGTATACCAGGCATGCATCTTTTCCATTCTTTTAGAACATGGGGCTTGGGGTTGCTCTTAAGTTTTAACACCAAGCTAACAATTAGTTAATGGCTTGGAGTAGCTGTTGGACCCATTGTCTGCCCTTATTGGAGATAGTTATGACCCTTGACTCTTGCTAACCATTCCCATCCCACCTACTCCACCTTACTCCCATTATGAACATTAGTGGCTAACTGTAAGTTGTTTAAGGCACACCGATCCTCTTTTTGTCTACTGAGATTAAGTCTCTCTAATGAAATTACTTTCATTTACCTTTATCGCAAGCATTCACAATTGGCAATAAGATGTCAGATGATCATAGTATTTGATTCTAGCGTGTCATTAATCTAGGTGACTTTCAAATTGTTCGTCTTTGTTATGGTTTCACTTTAGATTCCTTTTTTATTCTGCAATCCAACAAGCTGCATTGCCATGGTTTATTTTGTTTGTATGTGTTTCAGGCACTACATTTGGACCTGTGCATTGCTACTTGCAATTGCCAGGATGAACTTGTAATGTTCTGGATCACAAAACTGCGGTAGATCATTCTATAAAAAGGTGGCACAGGGAAATTCCCTTGGCCAGGAAAAAAAATACCACTGGCAATTACGCAGTGGTCAGTAGCCTGTATTGTCCTTTCCTGTCTAAGTTCAGCCCTGGTCTTTGTTGATATTTCTTATGTTGTTAAAAAAACTAATTTTGTATAATTATGGGAAAAGACAAAATAAGCCCATGTGAAGAAAATTACACAGAAAGTGCTTTATTAAATTAGGTTCTTCTGGTTAGCTCAATATATGGAGCATACCATATTTCTAAGAGCAGCAGAAAAATTTGTGAAATATAGCATCTTGTTTTCATCTTTTGCTCAATCTATGTGCTTGGTTAACCACAGGAAGCTCTAGCTGGTCTTCATTAAAAAAAAAAACTCGACCTGCGGGGGTAAAACAGCCCTCAGGCATTTTGCTAAGAAGAACTTAGACCTTCTTACGCAGGTGGAGAAAACCTCCGAACCCCTACCCCACCCTTTACGTAGCGGCACCGTAGCCCATGTGAGGCGACCAACGACTTGGGCCAGGCTTAGACCTATGCTTTGGCGTGGGACAGACGAGAGGATTTTTTTTAACCCCAGTCTGAAATTCGCTCCCACGGGGAGTCAAACCCAGGACCTAGGGAGGTGCCACTCAGCCCCCTAACCAAGTCAGCTAGAGGACCTTAGGCTGCTCTTCATTTTTTACTGTTATGAATCAAGTTGAATCTCTTTAAATTTATGCAATTGGCCCAAATATTTATGCATTAACAATAAGCAATTATCATCTGCAATACAGACTTCTGTCTGTTGTTAGTGTTTTGTTTAATTCCATATGTCTTCCAATAACCTCATTTGTATAATTGTATATAAGCAATTATTATTAAAAGTTTGTATATAACAGAAATGGTTTATCTGGAGAGAAAAGAAGTGATGCGAATGCATCAATATACATTGCATATATACTGTGTAGTATAGTACTAAAACACTATAGTGCATCTTGTTCACTTTTTCAGGAAGGAGCGGTGCACTAATTGAAATGTACTAGGGACCAATCTATTTGGATGAATTTATGTTTATGTCATAAAGTGCTTGGATATACTCTGTATTCTCAGTTTGAACTCTATCAACACTATAGGTTATCCTTGATTGTCAGAAGTTTGTTTGATTTGATTGTTGGTATAGGTGCAGCCATGTGATTCTTTTACTAGTATAGTTTTCACAATTCATTGAGCTAGGGAATTGACTTTCTCTCATTATTAAATGACAAAAGGAATTGTGAGCACAATCGGAGATCTGTAGCTGCAAGCTTAGTTCAGGCTGTATATGTGTTGGAGAGAGACCGACAACTAAGTCGTCAATCTGTTGAAGCCTTGGCACCTCCTTGGTGGGAATTCTTCAATTTTGAGCTGATTCGCAAACTTGTTGATGATGTTGATATGTCCACATTTGGTGCAATATTTGAATTCAATCCTCCTTCAAGTGAAGAAGCTTCAGCTATGAATGCTCCAAGATTTGTCATTGCTTTCAGAGGCACCATAACAGAAAAGGATACCATCTCCAGGGATCTTTCTCTTGACCTCCATCTTGTACAAAATGGTCTCCATAGGACCTCAAGATTTACCATCGCAATGCAAGCTGTTAAAAATGTTGCCTCGGTTTTTCCTGGATCCAAAATTTGGCTAGCAGGGCACTCACTGGGTGCAGGTATGGCTATCCTTACTGGAAGAAACATGGTTAAGGAGGGTGTGCTTTTGGAAAGCTTTCTCTTCAATCCACCTTTTGTTGCTGCTCCAATTGAAAGGATCAGAGATGAAAGGGTAAAGCATGGTTTCCGCATCGCAAGAAGTGTAATTACCGCTGGATTAACTATTGCAATGAAAGGTAAAAGTGAGGGGAGCAGTCAGAGATCTGTTGCTGAAGAATCTTTCAGCATTTTGTCATCATGGACGCCATATATATACGTCAATCCAGGAGACCACATTTGTTCAGAGTACATCGGGTACTTCCAGCACCGGAAGAACATGGAGGATCTCGGCGCTGGATTTATCGAGAAGCTTGCAACCCAGAATTCCATAGGAGATCTGTTCTTCGAGGCATTAGGGTGGGAATCAGAACCACTGCACCTTCTTCCTTCTGCTGACTTAATTGTCAACGTGAGCCCTTCACCTGATTTCAAATACGCTCATGGCATCAGCCAGTGGTGGCAGCCTGAGCTGAACTTACAGTGCAGCAAATATCGGTACTAATAGTAATAACATACATTGCTGGGGAAGGATTATTCTTAGAAACTTAGCTGCTGTTTTCTTTTCGTTCAGTTTATTCATGTGGTTCATTCCATTTATGTGGTTCATTATTTCAGACACAAGCTGTAATTTGGTGATTACTGATTAGTAGTTACTACAGTTGTCAGATTAATGATATGTACTCTGATATGCTTGTTGGCATTTCCTAGTTCTGCCGTACAAAATGCATTATTTTATCGAGCATGTCTACTTATGTTTCAAAGTTGTAGATCAAATTGTAGGTTGTTTCGGATTTTTTAATTCATAGATATTATTATGCATTAGAAAAGCTAAAATGGCCTCTGATTTGGAACCAAGATAGTAATATGTAGTCCATAAATGCTAGAAACTGAAACATTAGAGTACTGCGTATAGGGCTGGAGGCCGAGCCAGCTCGGCTTGGCTCGGATCGGTCTGGCTCGTTAAGGTAACGAGCCAGCTCGGCTTGGCTCGTTAACCAAACGAGCAAAAAGGCTGGCTCGGCTTGGCTCGTTAGTAGCTCGAGCCAGCTCGTTAGGCTTGCGAGCTGTATTTAAATTTGAAATTAACCTATGAGCATATGTAAAGTTTTTAAAAATAGTAATTATAAAGTTATAAATGATAAAATTAGTCACACATGGAGCACTTAGAAAGGTTTGACATAGCTTCAATAGCTCGGCTCAACTTTGATAGCTCGGTTTTTTATATTGAAATTAGAATTTTCTAGCTCGTTTGGCTCGCGAGCAGCTTGCGAGCCGGCTCGAGCCAGCTTGTTAACAAAACGAGCAAAAATAGTTGCTCAGCTCGTTAAAAATTTGATCGAGCCGAGCCGAGTCGAGCCGAGCTATGCACAAGTCGAGTCAGCTCACGAGTTTCTGGCTCACGGTCCAGCCCTAACTGCGTATCAGGTGGAAACCACACTTGTGCAAACTTCGATCTGGGACGTTGGTTCCCCATCTGATGGTCGTAGAGAGAGCTGGTGCCAATTTGCAGATAGACGCCCGCCATCTCGTAATCCATTTTGCAGAACACCCCCGCTCGAGGACCGCACGCCACGCGCTGGGCTGTTTCTTCTCCGATTGAATCGCCAATTCGCCATGGCTTCCTTCTTCTCTCCCCCGATTGAATCGCCCTAGCGCCGCCGCCTTGGAGTCCTCGGCCCCGCCCTGAAGTCCCCGCCCGTCGCCCTTGGAGTCTCCGCCGGCTGCCCCTGCAGTCACTACCCGCTGCCCCTAGACCGTGCTCCGTTCACGGGACTGGGGGCGCATGGCGCCGCACCACCGTTAAGGGCTGGGCGGGCAACACCTCCCCGGCCGCGCATGCCGCGTCGTTCGTGGCGCCGTTGTGCCTGGAGAAGACACGGGACCTGCAGGTATACCTGGTGGCGGATCCAGCGGTGGGTCAGGGGGGCTCCAGCCCCCCTACCACCCTGGATCCCATGTAATCCCTCCAAATTTTTCATAGAAATTTTGAGGAGAAAGAGGAAGAAAACGAAGGAAGAAAGAAGAAGAGGAAGTAGAGCCCCCTACCACTCAATCCTGGATTCGCCACTGCCTGGGATTGAATTAGGCAAAATCCAAATCCAATTGGATTTTGGCACTTGGATTTCACGGGATTAGGATTTAATCGGATATGGACATCCATCTATGTTACATCCCATAGGATTGGATTGGATTAGACAAAAACGAACATGATAAAATCCAATTGTGTTGACTTTGCATGGCCGGCTGGAAACTTGAAGCAGCAGCGGCGCCGCGACGGCCTCTGATGAGTGGCAGCAAGCAGTGTACGTCGCGCGTCCTCACCTCCATGCTCAGCAGCCTCGATTTGAAGAATTCCGATTTGAAGGTCTGCGTCCTCAGAAACTCTCTTCCGTCTTGTGGGCTTCCTGCTCCTTGCCTACCTCCTTGCGCACACCATGACGGTCGTCGAGTGCAGGGACCTCATCCAGGCGACCAGGCCAGCGATGCCGCAACAGCGCAACCTGCTTGCCTGCGGCCGCTCTTCATCCATGGCATGGGCGACGCGGCCCACGTCATCCTCGCGCTCGCCGTTGCTGGGCGGCTCCTCCTCCGTGGTGGCGGCGCTAGGGCGATTCAATCGGGGGGAGAGAAGAAAGAAGCCATGGTGATTGACTCAGGTGCTAAACAGCCCAGGTGGCGTGCGGGCCGCGAGCGCCGGCGGGGTTGTTCTGCAAAATGCATTACGAGCTGGCGGGCGTCTATATGCAAATTGGCACCAGCTGCGGTCATCGGATGGAAAACCAGCGTAATAGAAAATAAAAGAAACAACGTTTTCATCGTTCCAACAGCCTCGTCAAAGAAGACCCTCGCAATCCTCCCTCGCCATTTGACCCCGGCGGCTCGCGATCTTTAGCGAGGGTGAGTGCCTCGCAATCCCCTCCCGCGTGGTCCCAGGCGGTCCCACACCCTCACCCTCCGCGCAGGTGGAGGCGGGCAGCGGGCGCTTCCACCGCGCCGCGGACCGGACCGGCAAGGGGGAGCCGCATGCGCCACGGGCTGCCAGCCGGCGAGCCATCGCGAGCTCCCGCGGGGAGCCGCGCTGCCACTGACTAGCGAGGGGAAGCCGCGCGCGCCGTGAGCTGCCACTCCGTCCCCATGCCGGAGGTAGGATCGAGGAGACGCCGCATCGTTGGCCACGCCGGGTCAGCCGCCGGCTGCCTGTTAGAAGGAACAAAGGAGAGAGAGGAAGGGAGCATGGGGGCCATCGCCGCCAAGCCGTCGCCGAGCCTTCCGCGGCTGGGGCCTTCCATCGACGCAGGTGGAGGCGCGAGGCTGAGCCTGCCGCCGGCGCAGGTGGAAGCGCGAGGCGCGCATCAGGGCGGGACGTGAGGTGCAGGTGGATCTCGGTCCTCAACCTGGCCGACCTCCTCGCGTTCTGCGGCGGCATCCGCCTCACCGTTGTCGCCATGCCCGCCGCCGTCCCGCTCCTCGCGCCACTCCTAGCCGCACGCCGCGCAGGGACAGGACCCAGAGCAAGGGCAGGACCCGGAGCTCTTCGCGGAGCTGTGGCGCACCTGCGCGGGGCCGCTGGTGGAGCTACCCCAGACGGGCGGCGTGCTTCTCTTCCCGCAGGTCCTCCCTCCCTTACTTCTCCTGGGGTTGGGAGCTTGGGCTGCTGCTCTGAGCTGCGATCTGAATCGGGCGAGCTTGGGCTGCTGCTCTAGAGGAGGAGACGACGCAGTAGGGGAGGATGGACGGGAGGAGGAGAAATGGTTGACTGCGATGGGAAGGAGAAAGGATAAGGTTGGAGAAGTAATAGGATGACAAGTAGGTCCCATGTGTCAGCGCCGGGGTTGGTGGAATTTAGAAAATGGAAAATAGCTAGTCCGTTGGATTTACTTGTAAAATTTTGAAGTTTTCTATTTTTACAAAAAGCTTAAACTTCAAATTTAGCTAACAAAAATAAAGAGACTGTTGGAGTTACTCTTAGATCGAAGTTTGCATAGTTTGCACAAGTGATCTGGTTTCCACCTGATACGTTCCCATATATAAATTGCCGTTGCAGGAAAAAGCTATAGATAAAATGAAAAGCACACTGAGTTAAGGCACCGTTTAGTTTGGTGAAATTTTAGTAAAAGTGGTGAAATTTTTGTATTGGGAAGCGTATTTTGTGAGAAGTGACACGGTCTGCGATGCGAAAATTTTTGAGGCTTTTGGAGCCTAAGAGAGAGCAATAAAAGTTGTCGCGACAACATCCTTGCCCCGCCAGGCTTGAAGAGGTCACGTCCTGGGGTAGTTTGGCCATGCTGAAGTTGGACTTGGGCGAAGATTTTGACCAACAACACTCCAAGTCTCTTGGATTAGCCAGTTATCTAAAAAAACATTTATATATTTTTATTTTTGTTTTGCAAAAAAATGTCCGAACAGAAAAATTGCAAGAGTGTACCTTTTATTGACATTTGAAATGGTGCTTGGAATGCCTCTTGCCAAATCAACCGGTAGAATTTCCACTCTTCACAAATCATAACTTTTTCGTACGAACTTTATTGGAAACAGACTTATATGAAATGTATAGATCTCGACAAGAACTACAACTTTGAAATTCATTTCTTAAAAAAAGTATAATTGGAGCCATCTTGATACCGAAATAACTGATACAATATTCAGATCTAAAGTTGAACAAAAATTACTTCCAATACTCGTAGAAAACAATTTCGTCAAACAAAAAAATAAATATAAAAAATGTCATCAGCTGGTACACATGAAAGGATCGATGAAATTAATACAATTTTCATATCAAGCATGAATAGTTCACAAGTACAAGAATAAACAAAAAAAATACTGATAACAATTACAAGAACAGCACCTTGGTTCACACACAACTACTTTTTTTTTGTCATTGCAGCATGGAGTGAAAATACACAGTTTACAACATTAGCATTTTGGTTCCAAGTTGGAACCATGGAAAGAACAAAGAACTACTCCCTCCGTATCGAAATACTTGTCGCCATTGACTTTTCTACAACTTTGACCATTCGTCTTATTCAAAAAATTGTACAAGTATAATTTATTTTGTTTGCTACATGATTTACTATTGTATGTATTTTAAGCTCGACTTATCCTTTTATATGTTTGCAATAATTTTTTGAATAAGACGAATGGTCAAAGTTGAAAGAAAAAGTAAACAGCGACAAATATTTTGATACGAAGGGAGTATATAGTTAGAATTTAGATTAGAGTTGTACATCTTGAACCAGATGACTGAACAAAACGGCTCAGTAAACTGTGTTCTCAGTATCAACCCCAATGGACCACCAAAACAGCTGCTCCTGCTGGTCTAATCCTAATCCATGCTGTTGCTCTGCCGTTGGTTCTCCATCGGCCAGCAAGTCCTCGTCGTGAAGTCCAAACCACTCCAAGGTTTCCTTATCGTTATCTTGCGCCGGTTCTTCGCCTGACGCATGCGCCGCGCGGGAGTCTTGATCGGCGGCCGACATCGTCGATCCATATGCACAAATCGCTGAGCTGCTGTTGGCTGCTTGGCAGTCGTTCTTGTCGTCCAGCAGTGGCATCGTGACCATCTGTTGTTGTTGCTGGTCTGTCATCGCCGAGATGGCTTGCTCAATCGGAGAAGGCGACTAGTGTTCTTGCTGCTCCTGCTGGTCTAATCCATGCTGTTGCTCTGCCGTTGGTTCTCCATCGGCCAGCAAGTCCTTGCCGTGAAGTCCAAACCACTCCAAGGTTTCTTCATCGGTATCTTGCCCCGGTTCTTCGCCTGCGTAGGCATGCGCCACGCCGGAGTCTTGATCGGCGGCCGCAATCATCGTTGATCCATATGCACAAGTCGCTGAACTGCTGTTGGCTGCTTGGCAGTCGTTCTTGTCGTCCGACAGGGGCATCATGAACATCTGTTGCTGCTGCTCGTCTGCCATCGCCGAGATGCCTTGGTCAATCGGAAAAGGCGGAGACTGTTCTTGCTGGAAGATCGCTGGACCACTGTTGTCGACGGCAGCGACGGCGACGCGAGGGCGCTTAGTATTAGATGCTGCTGGTTCACCGGCAGCCCGGCAGTCGGACTCGTCGTCTGGAAGCCGCTTGCGGCACTTGCCGTGGCCGGTGAAGGTAACGTGGCAGATCTTGAGGAACGGGCACGGCGGCTCCGTAAGCGCGTACTCGTGCATCACCCACCCGGTGCTGCCCTTCTTGCCGGGGCCCATATGCAGGTTCAGGTTGGTCTTCCTCCATTTGATCGTCTCGCCGCCGATGCATGAGCAGCCGGACTCAGGCCTCTGCGATACCTATAGTTGTCCATTCGGGCCGCCCGGCCCGGCCCTGGCACGGGCCCGACAGGGCCCGGTGAACTTCGTGCCAGGCCTGGCCCGGCACTACTCACCACCGTGCCGTGCCGTGTTAGCCCACGGGCTGCGACGGCGGCCCAAGCACGGGCCCGCGGGCCGATTTCGTGCCGGGCTAGCCCGGAAAGCCCAGCCCTACGCTCGTGCCCAGGCCGCCCGAAGCCCGTGTCGCTGGATCTCGGCATCTCGCAGCCTCGACTCTGTGTGGCCGGCCCCCATCGCGGCTGCTTCTTCAGGCACCTCGGCGGCAAGCTCGGGCAGAGACGGGAGAGGGGAGGTCAGAGGGTCGGAGGGCGCCGGCAGGGCAGCGCCGGCCTCTGCTGAGGGGCTGAGCGGCTGCTAGGTTGGGTAGGCGGTCGCCAGAGAGGCGAGTGGCGTCGGCGCGGAGGAGGAAGGGGGTGTCGGGCGACGGGGCGAGGCCGAAGGGGGTGGGGTGGGTCGCGGCCTCGCGCGGATGCGGGCGCCGGCGCGCCTCCCTCGCGTGGCTCGCGGCCTCGCGCTCGCGCGGAATCGGACTGCGGGAGCCGGGAGGCAGCAGGCGGCGGTTGGAGAAGGGATTCTGAGTTAGGGTTTGTCATTTGTGTGGAGTAGTATATATATGAGGTGGAGGTTTCGCGGGCCGTTGATGGGCCGATCACCATTCCACGGGCCGCGCCGTGCCGCCCAACGTGCTGGGGTGGCGGCCCATGGCCTGCACAAGCTAGCGGGTCGGGCTAGCATGGGCCCGGAGAACACCGTGCCGTGTCGTGCTCGTGTCGGGCTAAAAAAGCGGGTTTTCGGACGGGCTTGCGGGCCACGGGCTTTTTGACATCTATAGCGATACCCAAGTCCCGTCGCTGGGGCAGCATCGATCCTGGTGAGCAACTTCGTTGTTGGAGCGCACGAAGAAGTAGGCTTCCTTGTCGTCGGGCAGGCCGTGGCGCTTGAGGAGGTCCCGCGCGGATTACTTGCCTCAGGGGTCACGTGCCCACCGCTTTATCCGCCGTAGGAGGACGCTTCAAGATTCGCAAAAATGTCCGACGTGGCGAGGGAACGGCGACCGGCAGGGAGATCAGTTGTTGGCGTGGCGCGATTAGCAGGCAGCGGTCGGGCGCGCGGCGAGCCGCGTTCAGACTACCACAGTACCACCAACAGAAGATGTAGATCAAAACCCATACCCAAAACCCAGCCCATCTCTACTGAGCTTCGAAGCGGCCTCCCCGTCGCACGCCGCCTGTGCCTTCCCCTCGGCACGCCGCCTCCCCCTCCGTGGCTCGGCATGCCGCCTCCGCGCCGCCCTCCGTGCGCCCGTGTCCTCCTCCGCTGGCACTGCGACCCCTCCATGCGCCCGAGGGTGCCAATGGCCCCTCCTCTACTGCTGCTATTCGTCGGCCCCGCTCCCTCAAGCCGGCAACAACCCAGGTCGCGGCTCCTCCATCCGCCGCCACACCGAGAACACCGGCGAGACCCCTGCCTGGCTTCCCCACCACCCGTCTTCGCAGTTCCGGCGACGACGGAGCTCCGCCCGCCCCTGCTCAGACCGTCTCCGCTTCTGTTCCGGCGCGCCCACAGATCGTGATCCCCATCGGCTCCGGCACGCCCACAACTCGTCTCCCCGTGGGCTCCCGTGGGCTCTTCCTTCCACAGGGACGTCAGCTTCCAAGGTATGAAACCCTAGCTGCTGGATTATTGTTCGAAACGGCCGCTGTGGTCCCAATCTTCTATTCCTCATTCTGTGTGTTTTCTCGGACCACCGTGAGCTACGGTCTTTGCCTACCCCCTTTTTTTTACTTACTGCGGATTTGGATTTGTTGTGAGCTTTCAACTGACCTGCAGCTCTTTGATATTCTTTTGCAGGTGCGTGGCCAACCATGGCAGCAACTTGAGGTCTGTAGTTGTTCGTCTATGCAGAAAGATTAGGTGCCTAATGCTCTGTTTACAAGAAATTGACACAGCAATAAACAAAATGTCAACATCTCTCTGTATCCTCCAGTTGGACGAAGGCTTTCGATAGAAACGTGAACCAAGAAATCAGCAATAATGTGTTGTAGATGATATCAGGAATAAAGTTTTTCCTATTAGATCACATAGGTATTACGGACCTAGAAATGAACTATTTTTTTTATAGAAGTAACCATGTGTCAGGTTCATGCTTTGACTATTTTACGCCCTGTTCGTTTGGCTTATCAGCCACCAGCCAGCAGTACTTTTGTCTCAGAACAAACCAGTCACCAGCAACCAGCCAGCAGTACTTTTCTCTCAGAACAAATCAGCAACAGCCATCAGCCACCAGCCAAATGAACAGGCTGTGACTGTCCCTATTCATATTTGGATGTTTGGCTTGCAGACAAACAAGCAATGGTGCTTGCATAGCTATTGTAGAATTCAGGAATCATTATCTGGAGGTTGAACGGTAATTAATTTCAGAGTACTTTTTTTAATTATGACTATAAGGTAGATTGGTTTCATTCTACAAATGCTTGGATATGACTCATAAAATGCAGGGTCTGCAAAACTACATTTTGAATTCTAAAACAGTTACTAAATTAGTCATTGTTTCGCATAATCTCAGTGGACGAAGCACAAGGCTCTCGTCTTCATCAGTGGCATTCACAGGAGGTGCTGACTGCCACAGGCAAGTGCAAATCTAGAAGAGGTGCAAGGGCAAATCTACAAGAGGCTGAGGGAGCAGACCGCCTTCAACCAAAAAGATCCACCAAGCGTGCCGCCGTATCCTGCATCTCAGGTGATGAATTTGTCCCCCAACTGTATATGCTATGTATGTCCTAAATTGTGATGAATGAACTTTGTGTGCTGCTCATACCCATGTTCTAAAAGCAACAAATTTGGCATATTTGAGTCTGCAAGCTGCAAAACGTGTGCACCACCAATTCAGCAGGTACATTACTATGCATTTGTTTGATTTTGTTTTGTACATGTTGCTGAAAATGTGACGGTTGCATAGTTAATAAATTGTATCATGTGATATGGCGAATTCAGGACCAATGCCTTTTGTGATTTTACCATCAGATATAACAATAACCCAAAGGATGAGCATAAATAACTTTGCTGCCATATGCGTAATAGCCACCGGATCAGTATCATTTTTTATTTCTATATGTTTTCCTGTCAAATTAAAACTGAATTAATCATTCCTGCTGTTAAGCCTTGTCTCTTGTATGCGTGCCTACAGTTGTGATATGACATTAGGTTGATTAGGCAGACTTTATCAAATTAGAGTTGCTGCTGGTCTCCTTTCCGGCTTCCACTAAACACAATTTAAAACAACTGTGCTTTGACTGCCTGATCTGAAATGTACTCTATCGATGGTCCAGCTCTAGGAGCAAGTTGGTGCTTTTTGGTCTTTTATCATATATTGTTCATATTTTCCACAGCCGTAATACCTTCTTTGTTATTGTGGAATAACTGATTGGATCTCGAGGAGAGGATCATGGCCTTCGATTTCCTCATCTCATGCTGGTCAGATGCTTGGCTAATATCGAAATAGGTAGTCCTTTTTTTTCCTAGTTTTAATTTTCAGTTGTTGCCTTACATACTACTTAGTAGGCAAGAAGCAGAAAAGCTTTTTTACTTGAAGAGCATATGTCTATCAGGCTGGTAGTATCCATTTTTAGTAGTTAACCATGCTGAACTTCATAAAGAAATTGGTCATTGCTTGTAAGCTTTTACCACAACAATATATCTGGTTTTGGTTTCAGGTGACACTTGTGGGATGCTGTAATCAAATACTCTGTAATAGCTTACAACAAAGCTAAAAGGCTGTTGTTTGAAAGCACAAGCTGCAAACCACTTGATTTTCTCTGGTATGGATAAATGAATGCTGCCCATTTTATGTTTCTGGTATTCAACACACATCATGACGAGGATGTGCAACTAATTGCAGGAGTTGAGGCTTATAAGCTGAGTTTTTGTGCAAATTGGAAGCATGAAAATAAGACAATTTGATCGGGAAAGAATGAGTCTAGAATTAATTAATCATACAAGATTTCTTGCATACAAAGTTCATCTGGTGTGTTTTTTGCACTTGCATCTGTGAGCTTAGTAACTCATGATTTATGCTTACGGTACGTGAATCACCTATGTTTTGTTTGTTGGCTGCTGTGGACATGGACTTTTGGATGTATTTTGGATGTCACTACATTTTGGAGTCGAAATGTATGCCCAATTCTATACATTCTTTTTTTTTGTAGTTTGAACTATGGATGAGCCCTGAAATTAATATCTCCATGTGTTCATGTCAACACATAATGTTTAATTTGGTTTCCAATGATTTGAAAATAATGGACTTGAATTAATGAACACTCAATCATATATAATGTGTGATTAGTTGCCTCATGACATGTTACAGTTTTGCTGCATCTATGTGCTCATTTAAATTGTGGATAATCCACGAAGAAATATTATGTTGAAAATATTGCACATTTGTTTTTAAGATGGGGATGATAATAATGTAGTTTGATTCATTCTGTAAAACTCTTGTGATGTCAATCAATGATTTTGCATGATAATACAATGAGGCAGTGACTTTGATAGAGAATCTGCTAAATTTGTGAATTTTTGTTTGTTTGAATCAGAGAGACGTCTGTAGGATATGGAATCGAGATAAGCAAGCAAGCCACTTTGCGATGATGAAAGAAACGAGTGTGACGGTGACTCCCATGCTACCGAGATCGATGAAACAAGCTATTTGTACATGGTCACTGTAAGAATGTTGTCATGTCAAATAATAGTAAAGTGGACGAGCGGCTTGGCATTTCCGACTTTCTCAAGCATCCAACATAGGACAATCTTGTAAAGTCAACCTGAGTTATTTGGATGACAGAGCCTTATTAAACTATTTCCTCTCAAACAGTTAAAGAAAGCATCAACACCCTGCTTGTAACATGATGAACTGAATCCTTGAAATGAGATTTATTGAGGTAATAATATGCTGCATACCATATGAACCTGAATTTGGTTAACTACAAGCCTAACTCTGTAAACTCTCCATTAAGATGCAGCATCCTTCAACATCATGCTAGTTGCTAGTTGCAGCAATCTCAGAACGACCATTCTGGCGGCTCACCGGCGGCGAACCAGAACACGACAAATCAATCAAATGAAAATCATAACCAGATCTTACTGCACAAACTAACCAACCACCGAACCGATTAACCGACCTACCTGCAGAACCGACGTTAAATGCGTGGCCGGGCTGGGCCAGGGCTGTGAGGGTGGACCTGGCAGTCGGAACGCGGAACAATATAGTCAACACGCTGTCTGCTACCACCGACAACATTCCTTGTCCACGCTGTAAATTTGGGTCCACATCACGTCCCACTCTTCATTAGCAACAATCTCGAAGCAGCGGCATGCACAATCTGTACCGTCGCGTATCGGGGGGCACCCGCCCTCTGAGACACAAGAGAGTTTGCGAGGTCCCATGGCAGCGTGTTGGCGGCGCTGTCGTCGTCGATGACGACCACGCCGGGGAACCAGTCCGGCTCGCAGCGGAGGCGCGGCAGCAGGAAGAACTCGACGAGCTCGTCGTCGGGGCGGAAGTTGACGCCGGGCGGGTGCCCGAGGATCTGGGCTGCTTTCGTCGACATGGTGCGCGCGCGGTGTGCAGTGGTTTCTGCCTGTTTCTTCGAGCACGAGAGATATCGGAGAGGGGAGAGGAATCTGGCGAGGGAGAGTAGTGACTGCGCCTTGTTCACGATGGGAAAGGGAGAGGGTTTATGTGGGATTTATTTTGCCCATGCTTTGCCATGCGATCGGGGTTGCACCGTTGCACTCGTCTTCGGTGCCCCAATTCTGAGTCCGTCGCTGAATCAATGCCGGAAACAGAGATTAGTTGGCCGTTTGTCTCGGACTTCCAGGACGCAGCAGCATCGCGCTCGGAAAAAGCGCAACGGTCACTGCGACGACGACGACAAAGCCTCCAATCGGATTGGCGTCGCCGGCCCTAATCAGATCAGAAGTTTCCGGCGTCGGCGTGGTGCAGCGCCGTGCACGTGGATTGTGGATCAACGGAGGCCATCAGGCACAAGCGCAACACGCCCTTGCGCGCAGCTGATGACCGGCCAGGAGCCTGCTGCCGGCGGCGTTGATGAGGATGACGTCGCGGCCGTCGTCGTGGGTGAACGGGGGCAGCGTGGCCTCGATGGAGGACGGGAACGCCATGGCGAGGGAGACGAAGTGGTGCTCGATCTCGCGCGGCCGGCAGCTAGCCTGCGGGAACGGCGGCCTTCCGCCGCTGCTTCCTCGACCTCCACACGCACGCCTCAGCCGCTCCAAGTTCATGCTGATGCCTGACACGTACCACCATCGGAGCTCGCCGCTGCCGTCCGGCGTGCCAGCTCGCCTCTAGACAACCGCATTGCGCCGCCCGGCATCCTCAGTGCCATCATACATGTCAACCATTGCACTACAAGATGTCCAGATGTGCTAGAGTACAATGGAGTTGGAAACTACAAGCTGTCGGCCGTAGACCTTTCCACTTCCACGTTTCATATGATCCATCCATGTACAAGATCCTCAGATTCACATCTGGCTCCACAATCTGGACTTGCTACTGTCAAACATTCGATTCCTGTCAAAGTTCATGCACTTGGACTAGGTGCCAAGTCGGAGTTCATACTCTTCACCAAACTTTTGTGTGATTCATACGCAAACACAAAAGCATTTGCAACTTTTGGCGTTGATCTGGGACGGAAGTAGTGAAGCACTACTGCTGTGGAGAATTTTTGCTGGTGGATGAGGAACAGGCCGGCCGGCCGGCGTCCTCCCAAACACGTGCTGCAGCAACCGTGCGCATCCCCTGTCCCCGGCCTTCTCGTCTGCGAGTGCGCTCCCTGGGGGCTGGGGCTGCTGCCGCACGCGCCGGACGGTGGCGGTGTCGCGCATCCTCCTCGGCTCCACTCTTATTATTGCCATGGTGCGGCAAGGTTCACAATTCGCTGCCGACGCGTCGTGGGTGAACGGCGATAGCATGGCCGGCGGCCATCTTCAAACTGCGGACAAGGAACGCTGCGGCCGGCGAAGGGGAGAAGGTGGGTAGAAACTAAGCACTGACTGAACCAAAATTATCTTGTGCATTTTACTAACGCGTGATCCCTTGTCATGTTGATTAAAATGCTTGCCCGTTACTCAATGCAGACGGCTAGCTCTTACAAGCTTGGCCTGTGATAATTAAGATGATCTTTTGTATGATTAATTGTATCTTTATTTTAGAAATCCAATTGACATTTTTTTAAGAAATCATCCCAGTGATCACGCAGAAATCTAAGGGGCTGTTTGGTCTGCCGCCTTAACTCGCCTCGCCACAGACGCCTTCGCCACAGGGTGTGGCGAGCGTTTCTGGCGCCACACACCACGACAGGCTCCTCCGTTTACTGTAGCGCAGTGGTACTGTAGCGTGGTGACAAGTACTGTAGCGTGGCGACTTGTGGTCGCGAACCAAACAACCCCTAAGAGAGCTTAGTTGAGCAAAGGTCTAGTCGTTTTCTTTTGTCACTGTGAAAGGGGAAAAAAGTTAAATAGGAAGTTGACACATTATTGCTCCCAACATACTCATCCGAAATTTCGTCACCAAACAAAGAAATAAACGGCTACAGTACATACGGAAGAATAATCGATGCAAAGAATACATTTGCATACCAAGAATGCATGTAGTTCACAACATTAGCACTTTGGTTCAAAAGAGCAACCATTGAAAGCATTACATAGTTAGAGCAACTCCAGCAAGAGCCTTCAAATTGAGATCTCCAAATACCATTTGCAGGTCCAACTGCAAAAAATAAAGGTCCAAAATTTGATGTCAACTCCAGCAACAAACTCAACTTGGGCCTCTATTTTTTATGTGGGTCCCGTCTGTCATACAGAGATAGTGGCTGAGCGCTCCCCGCGCACGAACCTCCCCTGCGCCGCCGCCGTCGCAGACGCCGCCGCCCCAGCTGCACGGAGCTCCGCTGCCCCTGCTCATGGAGCCGCGGCCTGCGGAGCAGCGCTGGTCCAAGAAGCAGAGCATCCATCCATGACGGTGGTGCGGCGGGCTTTGTACACCGCTGTGGCGGTGGTGGCGCTGCTCGCGGCGTCGGTGTCGGCGGACTTCTGGCTGTACGAGAAGTTCGCCACCGACGGCAACGTGCGCGCAGACTACAACGCGCAGGGGTAGCAGGTGATGACGTGACGTCGCTCATCCTCAATCAGCAGTCCGGCGACGCCTTCAGCTCCCGCCAGAAGTCCGGCAACTCCGCCGGCATCGTCACATCCTTCTACGTGAGTCAATCACCAGTCCTTTGGTTTCGAATGATTCGAGAGCCAAATAAACCATTCAGATTCACGATTCAAATAAATCGAGATCGCTCGAACCATTCACCATTACCAAAATTTGCAGCTGACCTCCGGCGACGGCCCCGGGCAGGACGAGATCGACATGGAGTTCATGGGCAACAACACTGACCAGCAGGTTGTCAATCACTTCCGCCGCGGACGAGCGGCACACGGCGACCACGACGAGCGGAAGCCGGGGTCCAGTGGTCTTCCTTGGCGCAGCGGTGCACCGGCGAGCTCCGCGGCCGTGGCGGTGGTGGCGCTCCTCGCCGCCGTCGACGATGCCGACGCGCGTGCCACCAGCTCGCTCGCGCTCGTCACCGATGCCGGCCGCGTCGAGCCACTCGCCGGCTGCGCCCAGGCGGCGCTCGTGTGTTCCTCTACAACGACGTGTCCCGCGACGCCGGCGAGGAGGCTTGCTCGGCCCGATTCGTCCGCATGGCGACCTCGTGCCTGCCCGTTGCGGAGCAACTGCCCGACCCACTCGACTCCCGCGCCGGCGCGGTAGCGGAGCAGAGACAGGGGGCTAGCGCGGGGCAGCGGCAGGTGCACGCGACAGCGGTGCAGCAGCCCTCTCGACGCTCGCGACGGCGGAGCAGGTCCAGGGGCAGGCGCGCGTGGCGAGGGCCCCGCGCCCGGTCCTCGCATTCCTGCCGCTGGCAAGCTCGTCGGCGATGAGCACCACCAGCACCGCGCCCAGGCTGTGCATGGCGCGGCGGCTGCAAGCCAGGCCGACAGACTGGCGGAGGAGGCGGCGACGTGACGCGGTATGCGGTGTCCGGGAGCGGGACGCTGAAAGGACCTTGATGTCGCCTAGAGGGGGGTGAATAGGCGAGTCGACCAAATAAAACTTTTATCCCGAAAACTTGAGCTCCCTGGCACAGGCGGTCAGACCGCCTCCACTTGGCGGTTAGACCGCCCTGCTGGTTTCTTCTAGGGGAGGGCGGTTAGACCGCCTCCTGGACGCGGTCAGACCGCCTCCACGCAGAAAGCCAGCAAAGGATGGCTCAAGCTCCTCTTTACTTCTAGCACGAACCCAACTTTGTGAGTGGCCTTGGTAGATGGTCACAAACAGAGTAATGATCCCTGCACTCAAAGACAAGCACACCCAAGTAGATCGAAACGGAAGCAAATAGAAATATGCTAGAAAACCACAAGTGAAGCAAACCACAATGGAGACGCAAAGATTTGTTTCCCGAAGTTCACTTCCACCAAGGGAGCTACGTCTCCATTGAGGAGCTTGTAAGGGAATCGAGTTCTCAACTAACTCTTCCCACAACAAGCCGGGTCTCTTTCAACCACTTTTCTCGATTCCACTAAGGCGATCTTTTTCACGAAGAGGCAAGATCACAGCCCTCACAAACTTCCTGCTACTCACCACAACTTGGGAGCTAGCCGGCGACGCCTAGCCGTCTAGGAGGCAAACCTTCAAGAGTAACAAATGCTTCAAGGCTTGTAGACGTGAATCACAAGTGCTCAAGCTATGGAATGGCTCTTCTCAGCTCACACAGCTCACACTAACTCACTCTCTCAACCCAACACACGAATAGAGCTTGAATCTCACAAATCTCACAAAGAGATGGTTGGGGAGAGGTTCTATGGCTTTGGCTCAGTAAAAACAACAGGGGGAAGCACACCAGCAACCCTAGAATCAGCAGCCCCAACAAGTGAAGCTCGTGGGGCACTTATACCCCACTCAAGGAAAACTAGCCGTTACAAAAGCGATCAGGGCGGTCAGACCGCATAGTCAGGGCGGTTAGACCGCCTGCCTCAGGCCAGTTTGAAAAACTAGCCGTTGGCTGCCTGGGACGGTCAGACCGCCCCCCATGGGCGGTTAGACCGCCCTGGGCAGAGAGATCCCAAAACCCTTTTTCTCTTTTCGCAAATACTTCAAGATGTGTTGAAGTGGCTAAGGTTGGGTTAGAGGTTTGTTAGATCACTCAGGGACTCTCTCAAAGCTATTTATCACATAGGTCAACTAATGAGCACTTTTGATACTTGTCATGAAGCTAATGTTGCATCCCTCTTGATAGTACAACATTCCTATACTCAAGGACAAAAGTAAATACCTAGTCAACCTCTTGAGCTTGTATATCTTTCATCTTGCCATACTTGAATGATTTGAATTTCAGGGCTTTCAACAATTGCTATCTTCATGAGCACATCCATACTTGAGCTAGCAACTTAAGATCTTTCCACATAGCATAGGTATGCACGTTTAAATCCTTAAGTCACTCCATATTGCCAAATATAACATGTAGATGAGTTGCATTGCTTTACTCGGTTAAGACTTGGATATGATGCTTGGAGACCCCACGGATACTAGAACTTCACCTTAGCAAAACACGAAATGGCGGCTTAGCTAGGGCCCCAAAGATTGCTTAGTCCCTCACCCTAGTCATCTCGGTTGATCTCTTCATCACTTACCCAAACCACATTGAGTTCGACTTTGCTTCATCTAAATTTGATCTTCATTTGAAATACCGCTTCAAATGCTTGTTCTTGATCGACAACGTGTATGCAAGCTTCCAATTTAGGATCATCAAATATTCATTCGCCCTTGTATCCTTTCACAATCATCACATGAAGTCTTGCATTTATTATTTAGTGGAGAACACCATTTCTCTTTTTCTGACCCATTGATTTTTAATCAAGCTACCACAATCATTGGAGACTTGGAATTGATCTTTGTAAGATATCCTCAATATTTATCTTCATTTGATCGCTTGACATTTATCATTTCTTATCAGAGGATCACACACTTGCTTGTCTTCATCATGTGAGCCATACAATATTCATCCTCAAATATATAGCAATATTAACTCATGAATAATTAACTAAAAAACCTGCTCACATTCTTAAACAAACAAGTTAGATCTTTAATCGCTTTGTCATTCAATTCACCAAAATCCACTTAGGGGCCAGATGCACTTTCAATCTCTCCTTTTTGGTGATTGATGACAACTCGATTAAAGCTTACAAATAAAACATTTAAGCGCATAAGAATTCTTAGATATAGGATGAACTCCCCCTTAATATGTGCTTTTAATGGAATTTCAAAATTTTTGGCCTCAAGTGCCAAACGCACATTTAAGTGAAAGTACATGAGAGCTCCCCCTATTTCCCAGAATATGTGCAACAAGTGTGTGACAATCAAAAGGAATCGTGATGCATATGACATGATAAGCATTCAACAAGGAAAATGTGTGTGCTGCTTGGGTTGGGGCGGTCAGACCGGGTTCGCAGGCCGGTCAGACCGCCTCCCCCACTCAGCCAACACAAAACAAACATCATCACACATAAATATTTCAAACTAGCACTAAGTCACTTAAGATACATAAATAGGTTCAAATACACGCAGTAGCACACATACAAGGTTCTCAAGTCCACTAGGAATAGAAATCCAACTTTTATTACATGGCTCTCTCAGCCAACCGCCAGTGGCGGTCAGACCGCGTCCCTGGGGCGGTCAGACCGCCTGAACCAGATTAGCAACACTTAAGAGATGAAATCTTGAAGTTTTAATCCACTCTTCTGCTGCCCCCTTGGCCTCAATTTCTCCCTGATATCATAAGCACGTGAGCTCTGTCCGACCTCACTATAAGCAATTTCCTCTCTTCCCTTTTTTCTTTTCTCGGCACCTGAACCTTTAGGCATCTCTGCTGTTCCTGGATCATAAGTAGTAAAACAAGGATGTATAAGATACCAGGAATGAGAATGGCTAGATAGATCATGTCAAAGCAAAGCGTGTGGAACAATTGGCACAAAACTGGGCAGGGCGGTCAGACCGCCCTGGCCAGGCGGTTAGACCGCCCTACCAGTTTTGAGCCAATGGCTCTCCATGCCAGCAACAGAGACAAACTGCCGAGATATGAAAGATACATTTCAGGGAATAATCCTAGATTGAATAAGGTTGAATGCACGGCCAAGAACAAAGGTCTTGGGGCAAAACTGCTCAAGGCGGTCAGACCGCCATGCCCACGCGGTCAGACCGCCCGGGGCAGTGAACCCTAAAAATTTGTTCCCGACAATGTAGCCAACGAAACTGCATGAAACTCTAGGAATGTCTTCTAGAGGTTGCTAATAGATGATAACTCAAAGGAAATTCAAATCTTTGCATCGAGTAAGGAGATCGGGCAAAAACAAGATTTGAATACCTTTGGAGAGTTGAACTTGAGAGGAATCCAAGAAGCAGGCTTGGAACTTGCTTCAGCACCCCTAGGAGAGTCCTTTTCACGGTGGGGATTTAGTTTTCTATGGTTGAACCCTCAAATCACAATGGGAGGGGGTAAGAGAGCTTGAGAGGAAAGGGAGGCGTTTCTGGTGGATAGAGATGGAGTTCTGCCCGTGGGGAGAGAGAGGAGGTGAATGGATAGGGTCAAAGGCACTGTAGAATCACGGGGAGGGGTAAAAAGTTAAAGTCCGTGACATGCGGTCAGACCACATGGGTACCGCGGTTAGACCGCCCCCCCTGTTGATTTTGGAAAAAGCTGATTCTGAATAGATTTTGACCCTTTTGCTCTTACATGCTTGGATATAGGATTTTGGAAGATAAAGATACATTTTTGCTAATTCTTAGAAGAAAGATTGATTTTTCGAAATAATTCTATAATTCTTGATTCTTCCAAGAGAGAGAGAGATAAAGATATGGATATAGAGATGTTATGGACTTGAGAAAATCTTCTTAATTATGACTAGCCAACAATCAATCAAGAGGAGCTATAGTCATAATTAAGTTGATTAGGTCACAAAGACCAAAATCAAATATTTTTCGAAAATCCACAATTCCTACGCATGCTAGTTTATTTTTCAAAATATCTATCCTATGACACAAAGTGCATGCATTCACCCAAAGTAAATTACCACTCTAGTATATTTAGCTCATACCCAACTAGAGAACACTCACACGACACCAAGTCGAGTTTATGTGAGGGTATCAACCAAATATCTAGAAGGACACACAAAATTCACTTGAAGTAATTACATGCTAAGGATGGCACACTAGCATGGTATTTAGGCCTAGATGCATTACAATATTAAAAGGGGTTCAAAAAGAACATACCTTTGCCTTAGGCCATATTTTATTTGTGCAAATATTAATTTTAAAACCGACTTGCTCTTGACTTGATTGCTTTAAGATTATTGTGTCAAATAAGAGCTTGCATATGTTGCACAAATGTGTGAGGCTACAAGTTCACTAGAAGAAATTGTTAGTCCCACAAATGACATAAACTTTGAAGTAATCTCCCCCCTTAGTCAATGCTTAGAGAATTTTCAATTTCTCGAACTTGGCACATTATTCATTTACGAACAAGGGAGATATCTTCAAAGCTTAGTCAAGACACATAAATGATTTAACAATTGAAATAAGTTAGGTATCTCATCACCTTCGATGTATTTTCACCAAAAATTTGAAATTCTGCTTTTACCCCGGGTCACCCGGTCATAGGGGCCGGGTCACCCGCCATCACCCAGAGACGAAACGAGTCACCCGCCCACATAGGCCGGGTCACCCGAAAAAGTACCCCTGGGATGCCAGGCGGTCAGACCGCCTCTGGGGGGCGGTTAGACCGCCCTCCCCTCGAGATTTTCATTTGGTGATTTTTCAGTTCTTTTCCTTCGATAAGCTTATAAATTTCTTAAATATATTCCTGCAAAGCTTATCACAACAATTGCTCTACTAGAGAGCCATTAGTGGCATCAAATGGCATGAGAGTATAAATATTATGAAAATGTCAAGGTCACTTCCTCATGCTTCACAATCCTAGGACTAATAATCCATGAGCGTTCACAAAGAACTGAGAGTGACCAAGACACAACATTAAGCACTTATTACCGAGATTGCATTGACTTAATGATTTTCAGGCTCTTCTTACGGCAAGACATTGATTATAGAATTCTTTTCTTTTCGCCATGACTTCAATGCAACTCGATCAACCTACAAGCTCAGCAAGCACTTCTTGGTACCCAACATTTGTTGGGTCCTACTAGGTTAGTCACAAGGTGCTTAGGAACCCAGATGGCCCTAGTGCCTGTTTGAGGTGAACTAATCATCCTCATGGCACAAGTACCATTCTTATCATTCCTAAGCTTACTGAAATCATAATGAACAAGGTTTGATTTAGGAATGTTACCATTTGGACAATCCTTGCCCATGTGACCCTTCTCTCGACAAGTGTAGCAAATGCGGCTTTTGTCACTTCTAGGCTTGGTAGTCATTTGCTTGTCTTATCTTGGCTTGCTTGTGGGCTTCTTGCTTGAAGAGTGAGCTTTCTCCTCTTTGCTGTAGTGCACCTTGGTAGTGGTGGCCAGACGCGGTCTAACCGCCCTAGGTGGGCGATCAGACCGCCCCGGGTCAGCACTACTGACATGTGGGCAATCTGCGGCAAAGTGGTCCTTCTCTTTGCATTGATAGCACAATCTCTTTCTGATGGAGTTTCTTTTCCTCTTGGAGATTGTTTCTTGAGCCTTGAGCTTGGTAGGGCAATGTGAAGCGAAATGCCCCATCTTTGAGCATTGATTGCACTTGATAAGTTCAAATTTCTTCTTCTCTAGAATCTTGATCTTGTTGTCCTTGAGTTGGTGTTGAGGAGCTGAGCTAGTGACGGTTGACCTCTTCTCAAGCTTCTTCACCATGTTAGCACAGTTATCTTGAGAAGGTTGCACTTTGCTCTTCTCTTTCAACTCACTCAAGTTTTTCTTAAGCTTTTCAACCTCTTACTTGAGTTCATCATTTTCTTGAGTAATGAGGTCATCACAAGATTCTACAAATACATGCTTAATACTAGATTGGCTTGCTTGAGAACAACAAAGTTTAGTACAAGCAAAATCATTATTGACAAGTGAGCATGTGCATGTGTGTGAGAGAGGTTGTATGCATTTTACCGAAGATAAAACAACCTCATGAGCAATTTCTAATGAAGCATAAGAATCTACAAGCTTCTCAAGAGAACACTCAAGTTCCTTGTATTTTGCTTGTAGAGCCATATGCTCCCTAGTGAGCTTCTCTAGTTTAGCTTCTAGTATGTCATTAGCTCTAGCATACTCAAGTTGTTTAGCCAATGACTCATACTCACAAACCACGGAGGCACGCTCAGGTTGAAGAGTCTCAAGTTGCTTTTCCATCGAGCTTGAGGCTTCATCTTTTTCAATTTTTCCTCCTTTGGTTCTTCTCTTTTTCTTGTTCTTCTTCTTCTCGGCCTTTAGGCAAGCACCTTCACCATAATAAGTTTCTGAAGCTTCAAGAACTAGTGAGGATGAGCTTGGGACTTGAGAGGACTCCTCGACACACGAGGACTCACTTCCTCTGCCAAGGGCGGTTAGACCGCCCTGGGAGGGCGGTTTGACCGCCCCCTCCAGAGGAGCTGGTTCTTCTCTTCTTTCGCCCTCTTCCTGCTCGAGAGTGGATGCTTGATGTTCAGTGGTGGTTGTAGAGGCAGTGCAGCACTCCTCTATCTCATCTTCGTCTTCGTCATCACTTTCATCTTCATCCAATTTGGAGTCCACAGGATTTTAGTAAAATCCAAATGTGATGAGCATCTCGACAAATGTTCTTGTTCTCTAGCATAAATTCCTGAAAATCTTCACATAGAGAACTACGTAAAAAGTTAACAATAGAGGCATTGAGTTGCGTGTTTTCCAAATCCTCAAGAGAGACATATGTCCAATCTTTTAGAAGGATACTCACGACTACAATGCTCTCTGCAGTGGGACCCATGGCCTTAAGAGAATGTAGAATATTTGCTGACCAAGAAATGTAGTTTGAGCCATCTAGAGCTAGAGGCTCAAACGGTACCTCACATGTAGTTGACATCGTCAAACTCCGAGTGGTTAAGCTCGAAACGGAGCACTCGGCTCTGATACTAATTGAAAGGACCTTGATGTCGCCTAGAGGGGAGGGGGTGAATAGGCGAGTCGACCAAATAAAACTTTTACCCCGAAAACTTGAGCTCCCTGGCACAGGCGGTCAGACCGCCTCCACTGGACGGTTAGACCGCCCTGCTGGTTTCTTCTGGGGGAGGGCGGTCAGACCGCCTCCACGCAGAAAGCCAGCAAAGGATGGCTCAAGCTCCTCTTGACTTCTAGCACGAACCCAACTTGGTGAGTGGCCTTGGTAGATGGTCACAAACAGAGTAATGATCTCTGCACTCAAAGACAAGCACACCCAAGTAGATCGAAGCGGAAGCAAATAGAAATATGCTAGAAAACCACAAGTGAAGCAAACCACAATGGAGACGCAAAGATTTGTTTCCCGAAGTTCACTTCCACCAAGGAAGCTACGTCTCCGTTGAGGAGCTTGTAAGGGATTCGAGTTCTCAACTAACTCTTCCCACAACAAGCCGGGTCTCTTTCAACCACTTTTCACGATTCCACTAAGGCGATCTTTTCCACGAAGAGGCAAGATCACAACCCTCACAAACTTCCCGCTGCTCACCACAACTTGGGAGCTAGCCGGTGACGCCTAGCCGTCTAGGAGGCAAACCTTCAAGAGTAACAAATGCTTCAAGGTTTGTAGACGCGAATCACAAGTGCTCAAGCTATGGAATGGCTCTTCTCAGCTCACACAGCTCACACTAACTCACTCTCTCAACCCAACACACGAATAGAGCTTGAATCTCACAAATCTCACAAAGAGATAGTTGGGAAGAGGTTCTATGGCTTTGGCTCAGCAAAAACAGCAGGGGAAGCACACCAGCAACCCTAGAATCAGCAGCCCCAACAAGTGGAGCTTGTGGGGTACTTATACCCCACTCAAGGAAAACTAGCCGTTAGAAAAGCGACCAGGGCGGTCAGACCGCCTGGTCAGGGCGGTTAGACCGCCTGCCTCTGGCCAGTTTGAAAAACTAGCCGTTGGCTGCCTGGGTAGAGAGCTCCCAAAACCCTTTTTCTCTTTTCGCAAATACTTCAAGACGTGTTGAAGTGTCTAAGGTTAGGTTAGAGGTTTGTTAGATCACTCAGGGACTCTCTCAAGGCTATTTCTCACATAGGTCAACTAATGAGCACTATTGATACTTGTCATGAAACTAATGTTGCATCCCTCTTGATAGTACGGCATTCCTATACTCAAGGACAAAAGTAAATACCTAGTCAACCTCTTGAGCTTGTATATCTTTCATCTTGCCATACTTGAATGATTTGAACTTGAGGGCTTCCAACAATTGCTATCTTCATGAGCACATCCATACTTGAGCTAGCAACTTAAGATCTTTCCATATAGCATAGGTATGCACGCTTAGATCCTTAAGTCACTCCATATTGCCAAACATAACATGTAGATGAGTTGCATTGCTTTACTCGGTTAAGGCTTGGATATGATGCTTGGAGACCCCACGGATACTAGAACTTCACCTTAGCAAAACACAAAATGGCGGCTTAGCTAGGGCCCCAAAGATTGCTTAGTCCCTCACCCTAGTCATCTCGGTTGATCTCTTCATCACTTACCCAAACCACATTGAGTTCGACTTTGCTTCATCTAAATTTGATCTTCATTTGAAATACAGCTTCAAATGCTTGTTCTTGATCGACAACGTGTATGCAAGCTTCCAATTTAGGATCATCAAATATTCATTCGCCCTTGTATCCTTTCACAATCATCACATGAAGTCTTGCATTTATTATTTAGTGGAGAACACCATTTCTCTTTTTATGACCCATTGATTTTTAATCAAGCTACCACAATCATTGGAGACTTGGAATTGATCTTTGTAAGATATCATCAATATTTATCTTCATTTGATCGCTTGCCATTTATCATTTCTTATCAGAGGATCACACACTTGCTTGTCTTCATCATGTGAGCCATACAATATTCATCCTCAAATATATAGCAATATTAACTCATGAATAATTAACTAAAAAACCTGGTCACATTCTTAAACAAACAAGTTAGATCTTTAATCGCTTTGTCATTCAATTCACCAAAATCCACTTAGGGGTCTAGATGCACTTTCAGATGCGCGACGGTGGCTGCCCGCCGGCTCGGCGTTGGGGCGGGAGCAGAGCTCCAGCGGAACGGCGGCCGCGTGTCGTGCGCCGCCGCGTCGGACCGCGCCGTGCGCGCGTGCGCCTGGCGCAACGGCGGCGAGGACGGAGATCGACCGAGAGCTGCGCCACGCCGAACGGCGTGGCGTGCAGCGACGGCTCCGCCCTGCCTTCGCCGCGCGAAGAAGGCCGCCTCCGCCTCGTCCATGCTCGAGCTCTCCGCCATGCCACGATGCCGCAGGAGCAAACGCGCTCGCGAGCCGCGTCGTCGTCCTTGGTGTCACCGCCGCAGATGCCCACCCATGGTGCGCGCGAGGCAGGGGAGGGGTGGCGCGCCTACGGGAGGAAGATGGAGGGGCGGAGAGGGAGGAAGGCGGCGGACGGCGGTGCCGTGGTGGATCAACAGGGAAGCAAGAGGCGGCAGCGGCGGATGATGCGAAGCGAACCGAGAGAGATATGGGAGGAGAGGGAAAAAGAAAAGGTGGGGCCCACGTTTTGGAGGGGGGAGTAGAGGGTCTCTAGGAATGGAGGCTTTGAAAGGGAATTTGGAGGGGCCTAAAAAAATGAAGGTCCATTTGGAGGCCCTGCTGGAGTTCTGTTTTTACACTAAATCTCCAAATTTTGGAGTAGAGGCCCATATGAAGGCCCTTGCTGGAGTTGCTCTTACAACTTTTGATTATTTAGATTAGATAGAGATGTACACCAGATGACCGAACGGAGCGAGCTCACAAGACTATGTTGTTGGTATATATAAAAAAAACTCGATCTGTGGAGGGTAAGACCACCCTCGCAATATTGTATTAAGAAGAAGATCTTCTGACACAGGTCGAAAAATTTCCCGAACCCCTGCCCCACCCGTACATAGGGGTCTGTTGCCAGTGAGATAGGTCGGTCCTTCCATATGCTTTGGTGTGGGACAGACGAGTGAATGTTTTAATCTCAGTCTGAAATTCTCTCACAAATAGTCGGGAGTCGAACCCAGGACCTTGAGGAGTGCTACCGCGGCACCGCGCCCTCTAACCACTACAGCTAGAGGACCTTAGGCATGTTGTTGGTATCAAACCCTTGACCTCCAAAACTGCCATGTCAAATCGCTGCCATGAAGTCTAAGAGCAACTCCAACAGTTTGGCAAATTTCACTTAATAAATCTAGTGTTTTGCCAAATTCTAAAATAGTTTGGCATAATTCACTTGCTAAATTCAGATCTAACTTACATCAGGAACCCTGAGAGAGAAACAAAATTATGTTTATATCCTTCACCTCTTGAAAACGTACATCAAGAACCCCGAGACAGAACAAAATTATTTTTATGTCATTCTACCTCTTCTAACGGATGGATGCGCCGCGCATATATACGCGCGGAGAGGCTCTTTTTCCCAACTTGAGATAAATGCCAACCTAGGATGGAGAAATGATGCATAATTTTTTTTCTGTTTTTGTAAAAAAAAAATAGCAACCTGAGATAGGGAACTGTTGGAGATCCTCTAAACCACTCCCTCTCCTAAAGTGAATGGTGCTCAAAATTGCCATAAGTACCAGGGGTGTTGGTCTAAAAAAAGTGCCAAGGGTGTTTTTACATATTTCGCTAATTAAATTTCACTCAATCGCGGCGGCAGTTGCCCATTTGGGTCCATCCAGTGTCCAAATCAAAGAAAAACGGCCCATCGGCCCCAAACTTCTTACCGTCGGTTTTTTCTCCTCCTCCCTCCCCCCGTCCCCCGTCTCTCCCCTGTCCGGCTGACCCCTGTCCCGCTCCTCCGCCGCACCCCTCCGCTCCCCTCCGGTGAGAGGCGAATCGAATCCATGGGGAGCTCCTCCAACACCAATACGAGCGGCGGCGGCGGCAGCGACAAGGAGGAGAAGAAGGAGGACAAGGGAAAAGGCAAGGACTCGTCGGAGCCGTCCTTCAAGGAGGGCGACAGGGTCCTCGCCTACCACGGGCCCCTCCTCTACGAGGCCAAGGTTCGCCGTCGCTTTCCATTCCTTTCCCTTCCTCTTTCCGGCCGTAACGATGACGGCCTGGATCCGAGATACACTCACTAGTGAAGCCTACGCTGTGCCGTGTTGTGCTTCCTTTCTCCCCCCGCTAGGGTTACGGTATCATCCGGCGCCGTTGGTCCACGATTCTCTTCCGTCTGCATACATTGTGCTCGCTGTTAGGGTTTAAGATTTATCACGCACAAACTTTTCCTTTGCCTCTTCAATTCACTGCTAACTGAATTTTTCCCTCTTCTAATGTCACAAGGTTCAAAGAATCGAAAATCTGGAAGATGAATGGCGCTACTTCGTCCATTATCTGGTATGACTAATTCACTATATTGTGTAAGCATGCTTAAATGCATTGTTTCCGCATGATTTCTTCCTATCCTAGCCGCCAGGATATTTCTTACCCACATATGAACTTGCATATACCTGACATGTTTTCTACTTCTCTCTAATTCTCTGTCTTCGCTTGTAGGGCTGGAATAAGAAGTAAGTGTTTCATACTCCATGAGTGGACGGATGCTAGATAAGCCACCTCCACCCCCACCTGAAAAAAATTATGCACATATCCTTTCTGATGTTTCTTAGAGGTTTTAGTAGCAATACAACCCATTTTAGTGCTGGCTGCTGTTTAAACGAACCACTGCATTGCCTTTTGAGGTTAACGATCATATTTTGATAGTATTTCTTATTCGTGAGTAACGAGTTCCTGTCAAATGCTTGTTTTTGTTGTCATCACACTTAATTAGTTGCCCTCCCTGCTGTTCTGATTCACCAAGCACACATTCTTCTTAACATATTCAATTTCCAATGTGTATGTAGCTGGGATGAGTGGGTTGCAAATGACCGCTTATTGAAATTGACGGAGGAAAATGTCCGCAAACAACAAGAGCTTGAAAAGAACCAGGTTGTTGACAAATCCATGAAGTCTGGACGGTCAACACAGCATAAAGTGAAAGGCGCCAATGGTTAGCTTGCTCTCCCCTCCCCATGTTTCTCTATGAACTGGTAGCCTGTGATTAATGACCAGGTTGATAGGTTCTTGTCCTATCCATGATACATTGTATGCTGAACTGATGCTTACATTTTCTATTTTCTATTCAAACAAATCTTTCTCTAGGATACGGACAAGTGTGAATTACACTCCAGTTGGACTTCTTGTTGTGTTAATAGTTCTGGCAAATTATTAGCATCAGTTGCTTGCTATCTGTGGGAGTGATGCTACTATGAAGAATTCACCTCTAATTGGTGCCTAATTTAGAGTGGAATCAAGAATGGCAAGGCATTGTGATGTTGTAGCTATAGCCTATGGCTAAACATTTTGATCATTGAACATTGTTATTTTGTGAAGATAATTTTTAATTATCATCCATTGCTGGAATAATTTTGTGATAGGATGTGAATGACCTTTGACGTTAGACAATTATGAAGTTTAATAAATTCTTATCAGAAACATGATGTCTTACTTGACTATGATCATTCCTCAGCAGATGCAAAAGCTGATAAAGACGACACTAAGAGTCTCGGTGAGTGCTTTTAGTATTGTCTGTGTTGTTTATTACCTTCTGTTAGTTAAACATTACCTTTTTCAGTTTTTTGACATTTGCATGACGTATTATATTTGTCTAATTTATCTTTATCATTTTGAAATTTCAGTAAAGGGGAAGAAACGCAAGAGTCAGCCTGGGACTGAGGTGACTATAATTCCTTAATCCATGCCACAATGTACTATTTTCCATGAAATTCATCTTGTTCATTTTATTAGTCCAATATGATACTAAACTATGCATTTCACATAGTATTGCGTTCATGCTCTTGCTAATTTATACACTTCGTTTCTATTCTTTGGTGCCATTCGGTTGCATCTGTTACTTTTTCATTTATTGCAATTTGCCAAATGAAATGTTGTGTCTTCCATGCTCTTGTTCATTTTCTTAGCATGGAGAGCCCATAAATTGTATTTGCACAAAAAGTTTTTGGAAATTATTTGCATTGGCTGGGATTTCCCCCCCTTAATTGTAACTTACATTTTTGAACTGGCTATATCCTTCTCTTTGCGACAAGTTGATGATATTGTTTTTTTCTTTTTTTAAGGATGATCTCATCATTTTAAATCTACTTCCACATCTCAGAAAATATTGAGCAACTCATGGAGATGTACTTCAAGCATTCTGACATTACCTGAAAATAAAAGCACTGAGAATGTTGGATACTTGTTTATTCAAATGGGGATACCTTATATTTATTTTACAACCACAATGAATTTGTTTCCCACACCCACCCATAACAGTACCAGCTATTAAAATTCTTTGTTTAAGATGTCTTTCTCTGGCAAGTTGACAGATTGTGACAAATCACTAGTCTTGTAACATAGGAACTAATCTCTGATGATTCAGGAAAAGGAAAGAAGATCATCAGAGAGTCTCCTAGTGTCACAATTTCCTTTGACACTGAAGAAGCAACTTGTGGATGATTGGGAGAATGTCACCCAGTTGGGTAAGGTATTTAATACTTCTCCGTCTGTGTCCCCTTTTATTACTGTCTCTGACTGTACAGTTTAATGTTTTGTAAGCTATGTAGATTGGTACTTTGTGTAAATTGGCTAGAAAATCCAGCAGTCCAAAGTGACAAACTCATTGAAAAAAAAGCTTTTGTGCTCCAGATTGAATCTTAGCAAATAATAACATATCTGTAGCTTCAAAATGATGTACTCTAATTATTTTGAATATTACAAAACACTTGCTGAACTTGCAGTCAAATAAGAAATGCCACTAGTCCTCCATTACTTCCACATTGCAACAAGTGAGTCATCCCAAACTACCATGAGATTTGCTTGGCCTGCAGGTTGTAAAACTACCACGGTCACCTACTGTTGATGATATTCTAAAGAGATATTTGGAGCACCGGGCAAAGAAGGATAACAAGTGAGTATACTATGTTGACATGATTTTTTTATTTCTTATGCATACTTTTGTTTCTTGTCACTCATAGGCTTGTGCAGTAGCATTACCTGAACCATGATCTTTCCTTTCTGGTACGATTATAGAATGATCAGGATGTTGGTGTAAAGCTGGCTTCTAATCCTGCAAATTCCTTTACCATTTTTATGACTTTTGTGATTAGTTTTGCATAGGTTTATAGTTATGTTGGATGTCCATTGTCTTTGTCCCATCATTGACTATAGAGAGAATTCCCTATTTGATACTAGATTAAAGTGCGGTTCCTTCTACGACTCCGAGAAAATTTTGCTTCCTTATTTGACACCACCTCTAACTTTTATTCCTTCAATGACACTGCTGTCCATTTGACAGTTAAGTGCAACTTGAAAAGACGAACTTGCCCTTGTGTGCCATATGCATACATATTTGTGCAATGAAAAAAGGTTCAATGCATGGTTTAATTCCTTTCTTTTTTTGAGCTATGCAATTGTTGATATACATGCAATAAATTCCTTTTTAACTAAATGACACATAAGAAAGAGGTGAAATTCCTGAATATATAGCAGAAGTGCATATACTGGCCACAAATCGAGTAAATTTTTTTAATAGTAACTTTTCAAGTATCAGGTCCAAAGACAAATATACACGTATTTCACACTCCGTGTTCATAGATACACAGAATTCATCAACTCCAAAACATCGTATTCAAAACAAAAGAAAAAATCCACTAATCCATTAGGCTGTAGAAATCACCCCGAATGACAGGTGAACTCTGCCCTCACCTCCTCATCCATGCCCATCGCCTCCGCCTGATTTGCACCGGTCAAACCATGCTAGTCCAATTCGAGCAATCAGAAACTCCCCCAAGTCTGCATGAATGAACACACAGAAAGACTAAATGAAGCACAAGCCCAGTCGCTGCATCGCTGTAGCTGAGCTGGACTGCACAGAACTGCTTCGTGGCAGCCAGGCGCGAGATCCAGCGCTTGGAGTCCAATTATTGGGTGCGAGCAGGCTGATAGATACGGCTCCCATTCCTTGCAGTATCCTCCTTTGGTGGTAGCAGTAGCTCAGGGGATTTCTGGTTCCCGTGCCACGGTTCTCGTGCACTTACACCGCTCCCCGAGCGCACTGCTGCTCCAGTGCGTGACGAGATGAGGCATGTTGTCGTAGCCACCCGTGCTGCGGTCACTGGTCAGTGATGGCTCCACCGCATCCTTGTGTTCGAATGTTGCGCTAGCCTGGGGAGAGGGGGAGGTTATTTGGTCCTCACATCTAAAATCTGACATGGGACAAGGGATAAGTTGACGGAATATGCTAACGGAATAGATGGAAGTGTTATGAAAGGCATGAAAGTTAAAGTTGGTGTCAAATAAGGAAGCAAAATTTTCTCAAGGCCATAGAAGAAAGCACATTTTAATCCAGTTATAAATAGGGAATTCTCTAGAGTTTTTTTTTCTCGAACACGCAGGAGAACTGTGTATCATTATATTAAGAAGAAAAAGAGTGGGTTTTGAAACGCCATACATCCCCTCTCTCTCACACATTGTCAAAGGCCTGACCCAGATCACTTAAAGAACTCACGCATTGGCTGGCTCTAGAGCAAGGAGATTGGATATCCCCCGAGCTCTGGCCAAACTCCAAAGGCAAAGTTCATCTTTCACCAAAACCAGGACTCTATTTAGATTCGGTAGGATCCCATCAAACACACAATGGTTATGGTGATTACATATGAACCAAGCCCCTAAAATGATGAAAGAGTTGAGACCTTTTTTAGCCTGATTCCCAATTCCATTGTTTGTGTGTGTCGACCATTCATCAAAGGAGTTGTTGTCAGGCTGGGGAGAGAGATGTTGCAGGCTGACCATCTGTAGGATGTTGTACCAAACTTGCCGAGAGAAGACACGATATTAGCAGATGGTCGATCGTTTCCTGAGCTCGATCACAGAGCCAAAAACGTTCAGGGTAGGGGAGACCTCTTTTAGCAAGATGGTCTGCCGTCCAGCACTTGTTGTGTGTCACTAACCACATGAAGAACTTGCATTTGCCTGGCGCCCAACTATTCCATATTCTCTCCCATGGCCCGAATTGAATAACCCCAGTAAAAAATCCCTCATATGCAGATTTAGCTGAGTACACTCCTGAACTAGAGAATCGCCATATATGAGTATCTTCTATTTCAGGTTGCAGAACAAAGTCTGATAGAAGGTCCCACAGCTGTAAATATTTAGTCAACACCTGCACTGTGATGGCACCTCTGATGGAGCACCCATCTCAGTTCAGTAAGCTTCAAACACTGTCCTCATCTTTGCTCTGTTAGTGATTGACCGAAACATATTAGGCACTAGTTGGACTAGACTCTGCCCATGTAACCACCTCAGTCCAGAAAAAGGTGTTTTTGCCATTACCAACCTCTGAAACAATGGCCACTGAAAAGAAAGCCTTTACCGAGGGGTGAACTTAGATTTGGAATGCCACTCATGGTCTATCAGGTTCAGTTTTCTGCAACCACAGCCAGCGCATCTGGAGAACCCAGCCCAACTGTTGCAGATGACATACGCCAAGGCTTCCAAGCTCGGGTGGCCGAGTAACCTTAGGCCAGGCCACCAGGCAACGACCCCCCTTTCCATCTCTTCTACCTCTCCAGAGAAAACTTCTTCTAATTTTATCAATAGCTTTAAAAGCACAGGGAGGAAGATCCATTGCCATAGCCTGGTGAGCACAAATTGAACCATAACCAATCTACCAGCCCTTGTGAGCAAATCTGCCTTCCACCCAGGGAGCTGGTCAGCAATCCGATCAATGATTGGCTGAATTTGCTGCTTTGTCAGTTTGCGCAAGGAAAGTGGGACTCCCAGGTATTTACTCAGGAAAATCTGAGAGCTGACAGGGAAGATGTTCTTGTATGGTGGTGTTATCCTCCTCCGAACACTGGATGGAGAAGACACTACTCTTTTGCACATTTGTTCTGAGCCCTGAAGCATCTCCAAAAAGCTGAAGTATATTAAGTGTTACGCCTATATGGCTATATCACTAGCTGAAGGCCTTTAGAAGATTACGACATCATCAGCATACAAGGATATGCGGTTCTGCAAGGCCCATCTTGCAAGTGGTTGCAATAATCCCTCGTGAGATGCTTTCTTGACATAAGACATCCATGACCAAATTAAACAACATCGGGGACAGCGGGTTACCTTGGTGAAGCCCGTGCAGATGCAGAATTGTTTCCCCTGGGCTACCATTGATGTAGAATTGAAAGGCTATTCAACCTCTATTATTATGCTACAGTTTCTATAATTCTATTTTATCCTGGTCCAAAGTAATTTATCCTTCATCTACTCTTTCTTAGTTATTTTTTGTTTGGTTGCGAAAGAGCTTCTGGCCTAGCAGATAGAGCCCACTTGAGTAGCACCTTGCAGATCTGGGTTCGACTCAATTTAAAGGGGCTGGATTAAAAAAATGTCACTTGCTGTGCAAACTACCTTCAGCTGCCGGCATGGAGAAAACGCCGCCTGGGTGCCTTTAGAGCTTTCCTAGATCCAGAAGTGGTTTATGCTTCTTCTTAAAGCAATGTCGTGGGGCAGTCTTCCCCCGGGATCAAGTTTTTTTTAAAAAAAAATTGGGCATTTATCAGTACAAAGCGTTGGTTCCCCCTTCTATAATTATTTTTTAGAAAACGCAGGAGAACTTCCTTCTATAATTATAGCTTTTCTATCTTTTGTCTTGAAGGATAAATGACTCCTATGCTGAGGTTTTGAAAGGATTACGCTGCTACTTTGATAAAGCATTGCCTGCGATGCTTTTGTATAAGAAAGAGCGAGATCAGTATACTGAAGAAATTAAAGGTGCCGTCTCACCCTCAACTGTATATGGAGCTGAGCATCTATTGCGTCTTTTTGGTATGTCCTACTGCCATTGCATGAGACTTTGTTATGTTTTTGGTTTATCCTTTGATCATTTCCTTCTGTTTCAGTTTGATATACTCTTGCAGAAGTCATAGACAATTATGTTCATTTTTATACTATTATACTATTAGTTGTTTGTTTTACCACTAAGGCATTTATTCATCTCATTTTTGTCGTATCCTTTGATCATTTCCTTCTGTTTCAGTTTGATATACTCTTGCAGAAGTCATAGACAATTATGTTCATTTTTATACTATTATACTATTAGTTGTTTGTTTTACCACTAAGGCATTTATTCATCTCATTTTTGTCGTATCTTCTAGTGGTGAGAACTTGTCTTCGTGACAAAAATGGAATTTTTGCAATCGATTACATCATGGCTGCTGATACTGCAACGTTGTAATTCTCATGCCTTATTTCCTGCTCACTGGTATTTCGGCCATGCCTTATTTCCTGCTCACTGGTATTTCGGCCATTTGTATCCCTTATTTGCTGCAGCTCTTGCACACCAGGCTCTTTGAACTTTGCACTAAGGCAATGCATCATCTTCATGGTAGCTAAGTCATAGGTATAGTTGTCCTTAGATCATTACAAGGTGTATATATACCGTGCTGATGGCTGTTTGTGATGTTAACAGCTGAATGTGAAGGGTTTTGGGAGAGGGAGGTAGATACAGTTGGTTTAAAAACTTGGTTAATTCTTTCTTGCTAAATTTCAAAGGGTAACAGTGGTCAGTGGGCCTCCTGCAAAAAATGCTGGAGAAGCCTAAGTATGGAAACATTTTGAGAGAACACTCAAAAAATAGTTTGGAGCAAAAGAGGCATAAGTGGTTTGCCTTATTCCAAATTCCTTGTTTGAAATTCCAATCTGTGCTGGAAAAGAGAAAAATAAATAAAATGCTTCTGCAAAGAAACAAAAGCAAATAACAATGAAAAAGTATGCCCCCCCCCCCAAAAAAAAACTAATTTGTTACTACAGAAATTAGGTACTAAACATTACTTCGTTACTACTGAAAATTACTTCGTTATGAAATTTTACAGTGTGGTAGACCACGGCTTCACCATTTCTGGATTTTGGTGTTTGAACTTTGAATGATGTGGAACTTGATAGGGGGCACGTGATGATGTTTGGGTGGGTGTGCAACTATGAATGATAAGCAGTCTTTCTTTTGGGATACAGATGGTGTGGTTTATATGGATGTTATTTGTTGATATGGTAATCAACTAGCAAGGTTTTCAATTTGAGAAGACTTCCCCAAAACTATAAAAGTGACAAATTTGTTTGTTTGTTGGCGCACCATATTAATAACATATGGCTTAATAGAATTGATATTTGCTTGGTTTAATAGTTAGTTTTCACCCAAACATGGTGTGTCTGTCAACTAGGCCATGCCCTTGTCTACACAACAAATAAGTATTTGAATTGTTTGCTTGACCACTTTGCAGTGAAATTGCCGGAGTTGCTTGCTTTTGTCAATATGGAAGAAGATGCACTGAACAAGCTACAGCAGAAATTGCTGGACATTCTCAAGTATGCTATCTTGCTTGAGTATTATGCTTGTATGCTGCCAAACTGGTTTACTTGACTAAACCATTTGATGGATTTGCTGTCAGGTTTCTTCAGAAGAATCAGAGCACCTTCTTCACCTCTGCGTATGAGGATCGTAAAGGTGCTGATGGATCAAAATCCAAATGATGGATCTCAATGTTTTATTATGCAACATCCTGTGCGGGACTTGTTGCGTAGGTTTTAGTCTGCCAATGTTGTTTGTATGGGTGTCATTTAGGACTGACATATGAACATCGATTAGTGTGCATTCAGAGTTGTAGGCTAGCTTCTGTAGATGAGTGAAATGTAACTTGAACTGCCCTATGCATGTTGTAATTTCTTGAGATGTTGGAGCTAAGATGGCTGAGTTGTATTGTCATTTGGAAGGTGGCCAAAGGACTGACGGAACACGTCCTCCCTCCCTACAAGGTTATACAGAGATAGATAGGGTTGTATTAGTATGATCATTCGAGTGCCACATGTGTTTTCTTTCAATTTGATGCATACTGTTCTTAAGCGAAGTAGTATAGTTATTGTATTCTTTTCACTCTCAACGTTAATGTTTTTGAAGGAAAACAAGTGGTTGTAGTATCTTATTTAATAGGGTGAATAGGGGGCATGGGTGATTTTATATTGATTTTTTTCTCAAAACTTGCTGAGGAAATTCCCTACGTGACATCGAAAGATAGCTTAATTCCTTATTTGACACTCAAAATTCAATTCTTCCTTATTTGACACTGAATTTACATTTTGGTGCCTCCTATGACACCGCCGTCGATTCTGTCACCTTGAACCGTTTTTCACTCGTGTATGCCACTCGTATTGTTAGCAGGTGGACCAAAATACCCTTGCCCATCGAAACATACCCTTCTCTTGTGCCTCTCCTTCCCCATCTGACTCCAGGAGTGGGCGCGAGGGTGGTGCATGTGCGGCCGTGCAGGGGGGACGGGCAGGCGGTCGGCCAGCGGGCGCTCTGGCCGCACGGGTAGCCACACCGGCGGGCCATGAGCGCTCGGGCTGCTTGCGCTACGGCGGCAGCAGGCAGCCGTCGGAGCCCATCTGCATGTAGCCGCTGCCGCCCATGGCATCAGACGCAGAACTCGAGAGGAATCAGATGCACGTTGTAGAAATTGGCACTGTTATGGCCAGCGTATGCCTGGAGTATTGATGTTTACATACACGCTAATACATGAAAAATGAGTCAACACAGTTCCTTGATCTCCAACGCCCGTAAAATCCAAATCAGCATTAAAGTTTTAAGTATGTGGATTAATCAAAATACACAATATCATACTCAAATACTGGTGCAAAGAGCCATGAGGGGTAAAAAAAACTTTGCAAATGTATTTAACACCGTTACCAGCTAAAACTAACGGAAGTGTCAAAGGAGGCATAAAAGATTTACATGGTGTCATATAAGGGAGTAAAATTTTTCAAGTGTCATAGAGAGAATTAAGCTATCTTCCAATGTCATATAAGGAATTCTCTCAAACTTGTTAGTGTCTATCAGAAAATATAATTGGTTGGTGCCTGAGAGACATGGGTACTCACGGGTCCCCACCGACCAGGGTCTCAGCCGCCCCCGACAGGTGGGTCCGACCTACCAGACGACTCGCCGACCTGACATGTGGGCCCAAGAACGTAAAGATACTTGGTGTACAAGACAAGATAGTCCAGCTCGGATAAGTTTTTCATGTTGTAACCAACTAGGATAGATGGAAATCGACTTGTAGCCCAAGGTCGTCGGCCAATATAAGACGACCTGGGGCGCCCTCCTCGGGGGCAGATCTCTCTCGCATAATTCCACAACCAAACTGGACGTAGGGTTGGTTTTACTCTCTGGAGGCCCGAACCAGTATAAATCGTTGTGTTCCTCGTGTCTCGCCGAGATTTCCGAGTTCACCACGTGGACTACCACTTACACTCTTAGGTCTTGATCCTCCATTAATCTGCAAACCTCTAGGGTAACCCCCTAGCGGATCTGTCTAGGTCTCTCACCCCTGACAGTTGGCGCGCCAGGTAGGGGTGATCGGGAGCTCGCTGTGCAGCATGGTGGCCAAGCGTCATCTTCGGCGACGGCACGAAGAACTCCCTCGACAGCGGCCTCCTCGCCGCCGCCCTCCGATCTAATCGCGAGATCGACGTCTTCGTTCTCCAGATGACGCGCTTGAATTCTTTCACGCCCACCCACCCGAGCCCTACAATCTCTTCATTGTCGACGGATCATCGTCACCTGTTTCAACGTCGTCGCGTCGTTAGCCTATTCGGCAACTCGGTGAGATTCAATTCGCCACGGGCTGACTTTGAGGACCGGTGCCCTAGACATAACACGACGTCGTCAACACGTACCTGCCTCGATCGATGCATAGGTAGCTCTGGTTGCCCCTAGCACATGCGCGGCGGATGGATCACAGGCGTGTGGTGTGGATAAGCAAGATTGGTGTGATCCAATCATCATGGCGTACTCGCATGTCTGCAAGCAAATCAATCTACACGAAGCAAATCAATCTACACGAAGCAAATCAATCTTCACGACCAACAGGGAAGTCATCATTGTGTTCCTTTTATTTAATCTATTCTATTTCCAATTTATGACAATGTACAATAATTATTCTTTTCGTGCTGTTTCATTGGTACGCGAGGTGTGCATGCGCCCATGGCCTGTACATGATAACTGTGACGACTTGGCGACGAGTGCTAGCCGCCAAGACGCAGCTCGATCGAGATCAGCGGCATCCGAGATCAACACCTCGTCGACTTGGTCTTCAACTGCGCCATGCACCAGCTGTTCCGGCGGCACATGCATGGAACCGTTTTCGTTCCCGTTCGACCGGCGGTCTCCGACGTCCGCGCGTGCTTGCATGCGGCCAAGAAAAATCAATCTACAAGAAGTTAGATAGACAGGGAATAATTTTCTTATTTTGCTTTTCTCTTTCCGTATTTGATCTCAAGTGCTTTTGTATTTGTTTGGCCGGAAGATTATTCTAATCTGTTTTTTCCTCTAACGTGCACATGCATCTACAAGGAAAAGCTAGCAGATGGATTTTTGCTACTACCGATCTACTTGGTGATGACCCTGTGCGTACTGGCCCTGATCTCTCCCTGCGATCGAGTGCTGCCGGCTTGATGGCTGCAACGTGCCAACACGGTCTGCTGTGTGTGTCTCGACGACCAGTACGCCACGCGCCACTGCTCCTACAACTAGTTTCGTCGACCTCCTCGACAGCTCGGCTTGAGTCCAGCTTGCATCGCCGACCCTCCAACGGCGCTTTGTCGACCTTCTTGGCGCCTCGACAATTCGGCACGAGTTCAGCTCGTTTCGCCGACCTTCACGACAGCTCGACGCAGTTTCAACAAGCACCACCGACCTCTTCGGCGTCTCGAGCCCGCCACGACGACGCACAAGCTAAGTATATTTTTATGGCTTCCGTATGTTTCATCGATAGTCTCCGCGACTTTCACCGACCTGCTTTACATTCTTTTTCCTGCTTTATTTTCTCTCCCCCTTCGACACGCTCGGGGGCTTGGTCTAAAAGCCGGGCCCGACACGCTCGGGGGCTTAGTTTTGCCAATCTAAGGGTCGTTAGACCTGAGGGGTTTAAATTACTTATGTGCGTTCTTCCTTTAAATGTCTTTTACTCATTATGCGCATCCTTAAGTCGTGTGGTTGCGAAACCTTGGGTCTAAGGCCGCCCTGCCATACTACGACGGATATCTGCTTCAAGGTCTCTTGACTGAGTAACGACCTCCGGGTCTATCGCATCGCCTCCACGAGGTCGATAAGACCCCGCTGCCTCCTAGGTCGCAACGACCCACAGTGATAAAATATCACACCAACAGCCCCGTGCTTAATGGCTCTACTGCCCGTTGGCGACCTCCTGGTCATGTAGCTCCTCCTTGAGGTGGCTAAGGCCCCGCTGCCTCCTAGGTCACAACGACCCACAGTGATAAAATATCACACCAACGGCCCCGTGCTTAATGGCTCTACTGCCCGTTGGCGGCCTCCTGGCCATGTAGCCCCTCCCTGAGGTCGCTAAGGCCCTGCTGCCTTCTAGGTCGCGTAGACCTAGATTTTTCAGGCTGACTACCTGCGTTGTGCCATCGCACAACGGCCGTGACGATCCAGGTCGCCACGGACCATTCGTCGTTTCTTGAGGCCTCCTGGAGGTCGGCGTGCTAATACAGCTCAGCTGGGACCTTGGTAGCCATACCATTGACGCCCGGGCGCCTCTACATCTACTCGGACACACCATTCGTCATACAAATGTATATATAAAAGGCTTCAATAGCTGTAAGGACCTTGGCCCTTGGCCGTCGTCATCCTCTCTAGGTCTACGGACCTCCCGGCGTCTCCGTCGTCACCTACTTCAGGTCGCCAGACCTCCCGGCGTCTCCGTCGTCGCCTACTTCAGGTCGCCAGACCTCCCGGCGTCTCCGTCGTCGCCTACTTCAGGTCATCAGACCTCCCGGCGTCTCCGCCGTCGCCTACTTCAGGTCGCCAGACTTCCCGGCGTCTCCGTCGTCACCTACTTCAGGTCGCCAGACCTCCCGACGTCTCCGTCGTCGCCTACTTCAGGTCGCCAGACCTCCCAGCGTCTCCGTCGTCGCCTATTTCAGGTCGCTAGACCTCCCGGCGTCTCCATCGTCGCCTTCTTTAGGTCTTCGGACCTCCCGGCGGCTCTGTCACAGGCAATAACGGCTCGCGCCGTGCAGGAATTTATGCCCGTTGACTCTATTGTCAACAGTCTGGCGTCCATGGACTCGTTATACCCTACTTCAAGCCCCCATATCAGCATTTTTTTCAAGGTCCCTTGACCTCTGACGACCTCCGGGGTCCATCACATTCTCTTCGCAAGGTCGACAAAGCACCACTGCTTGATAGGTTGCATCAGCCTGCAACGGCGGGTTCACACCCCGGCTCCTAGCCCTACTGCCTACTTGCGCGGCGTCCTTATCTTCAAGACCACTATACACTCGTGGGACACGAGGTCACTGTTCGCCCGTGGGAGGCATTGGCGCGCCTTTCCCCTACCTGACTACATTCTGGAGCATTTTTGTGTCTTGCGGTTGACAGCGACCTGTGCTTCACCTGGAAGCCGGCCCGTGACCATACAGTGCACCCGTGACTCAGGTCTCGTCAGCTCTGGCGTCTGACGACTTCTGCAAGATTCTGGAGCGTTTGTCTTATTGGATTGATATCACAAGAGCACAGTACTGTTCCCTGAGCAGAAGTCTGTAGGTTCGGTTATTTCTTTCTTTTTCTTCTGAGCATCAAACCAGCCATTCTTGGTCGCTTTACTGCTCGGGGGCTACTACACTAGTGCGTCTTGCGGCGCCCTACTTTCTCCAGGTCGCCTCGACCTAATGGAAGCCTGCTTCCACTACTTCTCTGCTCGACCTACCTGCAGTGGGCACGACGACCTTTCTGAAGGTCGCGACAGTTACTTCGTTATACCTGACCTAGGTTAAGTCGTTGGTTCTTCAAGATCGACGCCTTGTCTTCACTTCGACCTTCTGGTCTTTCGTTCCAGGAGCTCGACGTTCAACTTCGTGTGCGCATCGGAGGGGGTTTTTCTTTTTTGATCCTTGTGCACCTTTCACGACCTCGACGGTGCCGCGTCTTCGCTACTCTTCGACACAACCTCGCCTCGGCCGCTACGCCTACACGTCGATCGGGGGCTTGAGAGACATGGGTACCCACGGGTCCCCACCGACCAGGGTCTCAGCCGTTCCCGACAGGTGGGTCCGACCTACCAGACGACCCGCCGACCTAACATGCGGGCCCAAGAACGTAAAGATACTTGGTGTACAAGACAAGACAGTCCAGCTCAGATAAACTTTCCATGTTGTAACGAACTAGGATAGATGGAAACCGACTTGTTGCTCAAGGTCGTCGGCCAATATAAGGCGGCCTGGGGCGCCCTCCTCGGGGGTAGATCTCTCTCGCATAATTCCACAACCAAACCGAACCAGTATAAATCGCTGTGTTCCTCGTGTCTCGCCGAGATTTCCGAGTTCACCACGTGGACTACCACCTACACTCTTAGGTCCCGATCCTTCATTAACCTGCAAACCTCTAGGGTAAGCCCCTAGCGGATCTGTCTAGGTCTCACCCCCTAACAGTGCCCTTTGTGTGGTATGGATAAACATTGTCCAACAGCGGGAGTATGTTTGCAGAAAATGCATGAGCTTGCAAGTATCATTCTTTTTTTTTCTTGTTAAATTCACATTTATGCTAGGGTAAGGATTGGTGATGAAAGTAATGTTCTGGTTTCCAAATTGCATGGCGGGTTCAAAAAGAGCTGAAGAGCAAAAAATAATCATGTGAGGCGATTTTTTTAGGGCATCATCTGAGAGGAGTTAGGAAGCAACAATGCTCTCAAGTACTCAAATTATGCAAAATAGTATGTTTTTTTGTTGTGGCTTGCTAATAAAAAATCATCAAAATTAACTTAAATTTGACTACATTTGCACAAATTTTTTGAATAAGACAGAACGGTCAAACATGAGGTTGAAAAAGTCAAATGATCTATAAATTGGAGCATTGGAGCGGATGGAGTATGATACAGATATGGCTAAGTGATTTGAAATAAAGCAGAGTGCGCATGCCCATCTGGAGAAACTAAGCGTTTCTGAATACTTGAGCATTCTTTTCAATGACTGGCTTAACATCATTGTAGTTCCAAATTCCATTAATTGCTTCTAAGTTGATTGATCTAAATACTTGTAAGTGGTGAGTTGATGTGATAAGAAAACCTGCAAAAAAGCAACCGGTTGCTATGGATATAGTGCTTACTATGAATATTCTCAATTTATTTGGAGAAGCAACCAGGCTCAAGACTAACCTGAAAAAAGCAATGTGTTACCAATTAGATGTGAGGAAACGGATATTTCAACTATGCAGACTTTGTTACCATGCGCTCTTGTGGATTTCCCATGCAAGTATCTTGGTTTGCCTTTCTCTTTAAAGCGGCTAACCAAAGTACAAGTGCAGCCTTATATTAACCGTATTGCAGATCAACTTCAGGGCTGGAAAAGCGAACCTCATGACTAAGGCTGGAAGAACTATCCAAGTGCAATTTGTGCTTACAGGAATGCTCATTTACCTATTTACCTATTCATGCTCATTTACCTAAGGAGCTCGGAGGACTAGGAATTTCAAATCTCAAGACACTAGGATGGTCCTTAAAAATGCGATGGCTCTGGTTACAAAAAAATTGAGTCGAACCGCCCATGAGCAGATTTCAACATCGCTGTACCTGAACAGATCAAGGGTTTCTTTGCAATTGCAGTTTAGTCGGAGGTAGGGCATGGTGCCAATACCCTTTTCTGGACAGATCATTGGCTCCATGGTCAAAGCATTGCTGATCTGGCGCCTCACCTCATGGCCACTATTCCAGCTAGGAAACACAAAAAAAAAAGAACCGTTCAGGAGGCTTGCATCAACCATACTTGGGTTTTAGACATTCAGGGAGGTCTGACTGTTGGTGTGCTCTCAGATTACCTCCGATTATGGGACAGCTGCAGCCTGAAGTTGAAGGCAGACACATCTGGCGCTTCTCAATGAATGGTCAATATTCTGCTAAGACAGCTTATGAGGGTTTCTTCTTGGGGGCCATATCCTTCAGGCCTTGGGAGAAAATCTGGAAGACCTGGGCCCCGGCCAAGTGTTGCTTCTTCATGTGGCTTGTTGCACATAACCGATGTTGGACAACAGACTGTCTGGCGCGTCGTGGTCTCTCTCACTCGGAGCGCTGTCCTATGTGTGATCAAGCACCTGAGACGATCAACCATCTTCTTGTTGGCTGCACCTTTGCAAGAGAATTCTGGTACCGTTTCTTCTCTCAAGTGGGCCTACAATCCCTATCTCCTCAGCTTATAGATGCCTCCTTTTATGACTGGTGGGAAAGGATCGCCAGTGACAACAACGATTTGCTATTACAAGGAATCAATTCTCTTGTAATTCTTGGGGCCTGGATTATTTAGAATCAGCAGAATAAATATGTTTTTGATAAAGCTGCTCCAGATATAGCTTGTGCTCTTACTATCTCTAATGAAGAAAGAAAATTATGGTCGGTGGTGGGGGCTCGAGGAATTTCCTTCCTGACTGCCCCTACTTGGTGCAATAAGCTGCGAGTGGGTCTGTCTTGGTCGTTTTTCTCAGCTGTCACAGGCGAGTTTGTTGTAAGTTGCCTCAGGGGCTGTGTGTGTGGGGTGTCTGTTAGTGTTTTGTACTTTAAAGGATCTCTCTCTTTTTTTCTTCTTAATGCAATGAAGCGCAGTTCTCCTGCGTTTTTCAAGTAAAAAAAATGTGATAAGATAACATGAGCATTTTTCAGTCAGATTGTTCTCATGCAGATTAGTTTCAGCGTGGGTAACAACACTAAAATTGCTCGATGATTCATTTCTTAGCAATTCTAACCAAATGCAGGTGACTATCTAATCTGTTACTTCAGCAAATTTGTGACCTCTAGAAACATATGCATGACTACTGGATGACAGATCAATGTGTTCTCAACTTGCCGACACTAAACTTTGTTGCTTCGACCTTGGTTGGGACATTACATTGGATGCTTTATTTGAAGGCTCAACAGAGCTGTTCCTGTCGACAATACAACAACTGATTGGCTTCTCAACCTTGCCAAACACCACAGGTTTACGAGAGTATATCTCAACAAATCTGCAGATAGGAAGTAAGAAGTGTCTTAGTGTTTAAAATTAAATGGGACAAAAGTGTTAAGATAATAGGATAATTAGTTATAAGGTATGTTCTTAGAAACTTATCCATGTTGCAGTAATACAAAATCTAATAGTAAGGCACATTGTAACAATCAATAAAGCATCAGTGTAAACAGTGAAAAGTGAACTGTAACAAATGGGGGGAAAAGATTTTGTGGAAGAGATCTGGCCCTGAGTCTATTGGGAGATATGACCGAAATAAGAAGCCAATAACCTTTAAATTCATTTCATAGGGAGTTTTTAAGTCGGGTTCCAAAAGGGCTGAAGAGGAAAAGAACATCTGAGAAGAGTTAGGAAGAGAAAAAGGAACATCTGAGAACATCAACTCTCTCAAGTATGATATAGGCATCGAAAAATAGTTTGTCGAAAAATAGTTTGGAATAAGGCAGGATGTAATAGGGATATGTACAGTCTATTCTAGAGAAACTAAGCTATTCTGCACACTTGATGGCTTAAGTAATGCACTATTTCTGAAGAGTTTGGTATTCTTTCCATTAACTTTTAGCTACAGATCATTGTACTTCTAGTAATTCCTTCTGAATAAGTTGATAGATCAATGTACTTATAAATAGTGAGTTGATGTAATAACAAGATAACACAAGAATTTTTCAGTCAGATTGGTATTTCACATGCAAATTAGTGTCTGCAGACTTGGATGAAGAGATTACAAAAGAAATCAATATAACTGAAGTACAGTACCTAGTTGAATCAGTGAAGGTTCTCATGCATGCTAAAGGAAGCAGTTTGAATTTCAGTGGATGATTTCGAGAAGCCAAAGATGGCACAGATGTAAGGAAATGTTGAGGAGAAGCAATGATGGATGTAATTTGAGAGATGAAATTCAAGTAACTCTATGCACTGGTGTGACAAGAACCCCACATGAGATTTTTGTGTCACACTAAACACTATTTACAAGACCCAAAAACAAGCTAACAGTATTATTTCTTGGATTAGAATTGTTTAGAAACAAAGCAATAAAGTGCAGAATAGTGACATGGAATTTTTATATAATATCACAACGAATGGGAAAGAACAGAGAATGCTGCAAACAAACCAAAATAATTTAGTTAAGAATAAAGTACCTAGTTGCAGCATCTGCAGACTCCAGCTTAAGATATGCAAAACCCTTACAGATTGGATCACGGGTTTTCTTATTTGCGGAAACTGCTGGATCTATAGATAAAAGACCAGGAAATCCTTTGAAAGCTTGCTTCAGGTCCTTGTGTATGTTTTTCTTTTTTGGAAGGTTCCAAAGACGAACTTGAACACCTTTGTCATTAGCATCTGCAATAAATATGGAAAATGAATCAAAAGAACAAAGTTAATGATCAACAATAGCTCCTTCAAGTCCTACTGCAGTAGCTAAATGATGCAATATCAATTTCAAACAATCTCCATAGGTGATGCTCAGGTAGTTCAGCTACCAACAGCATGAACCATGAAGGCTATGCATGAACAATAATAGCAAAAAAACATTTATCACTATATATTCTTTAGAGGAAACAAGAAGACAATTTGCATGGATCAATATTCACTATGGCTTACTTAAATTTCACGCAGCAATTTCTTGATTCTGTCATTACAACGGGACTGGATTTGGGGTAGAAAGAAAGACTTACAAAGACCATGTTTATGTGAAGGTTTTAGTTGGTCTCAGAAGGAGCAATGAAAATCTTAAGAATTATCAGCCTACTGTTTGTAGAATCTGAACATTTCTCAGCTACTGTTCAAGCACTTACACGGAAGGTGTAGGGCCATTGCTTTTTCCACCTTATATTCGATTGAATTACTTCAACAGTACTCCCTCCGGTTTGATAAAAGAAGTCGTTTAGGACAGCGACATGGTCTCCAAAATACAACTTTAACGTCTCTTTTCTACAAAAATATTTATTAAAAAGTTATATATGTATTTTTTTATGAAAATGATTTTTAAAACAAATCTATTGATATGATTTTCACATTTCTAAACTCAACGTCTTAAAAGTTATTCATCATTTACATTCCTAATGTTTGACCCAAACCTTGTCCAAAACGACTTCTTTTACCAAACCAGAGGGAATACCTTTGTTACATGAAAATGATTATTAAATGTATATGATTTCATTTATTTCCAGCCTATCAGTACTGCCAGCTTTAAATGAGAAGTTACTCCTAATGCTTGTAGCACATTTACGCTTGCCTCTTGTCCATACAATTTTGTTGTCTATCGAATATACGACAGATTAGGGGCTAAATTTTCTGGTTAAGTGGACTGGAAACGTGCATCCATGTATGCCCTTGAGCCTGAAAAAGAGGACATGTGTTCTTCATTTTAAATCAATAATAATTTGTTTGCCCTTGCAACGTCTCTAATCAGAAAAACGCCAACACAAAAGAACTAATCCGATATATGCCAATATCATTCTCATCTTCTACTTCTGGTTGTTCTAGCTTTGCCCCGATTCTTGTTTAGTTGTCTCTATTCCTCCTCAAAAGAACAGAGCAATACGACACCACCCATCTCACTCTTCTCCCCTACGAAGCATAGCGAACAAGACATGGTGAGCTCCTCCTCCTCACCTTTGGCACTCTCTGCTGCTGCATCTCACCCTGGTGCTGACGCGACATGGCTGGCGCCATGGGTTTCCAAGTCGTTGAGGAGCAAGAGCTAGCAGTTCGTGGACCGTCTCACCATGGCTGCCACACTGCCGGCCTACTTCTTGGCCACCACGTAGGTGCTTCATCACCTTGCCCCTTGCTTCCAAACTGTACAAGCAATCTGACATTGAGGCAACTGGATCTGATGTCTTGGAACCAAATGAAACCTCTTGTTTGACCAAATCCATTAAAGTCAACCAAAACAAACCAAAAACTCAGGTGCAAAATGAACTAGTCAGACATTAAAGATGATGGGAGAAGAAAAGGTAAACAAATGAAGGAAGTGGTATTTCTTGAATTGGAGAGATTTACAATGGCAAATAAAGAGTTATTCCCATGTTAAAGGTAATGTGCAAGGCATGTATCATCCTTGATGCAACTTGAACACGTCCGTAAAAGCCTTACGAAAACTCTGTGTGTGTGTGTGTGTGGGGGGGGGGGGGGGGCATCTGCATTGGCTCTAACAACATTGAATTCATATTTCTCTAGCTCACTGCGATGTTACTTTTCGCAGAGAAAAACAGATCCCTCAACCAAGCATGTCTCCGTGAACTTTTTTCTTTCTTTTTGTAATCCAAAACATCATCCAGGACATTAACAGGTTGAAGACTATTTGTATCAAGGTGTCACTTTCCATAAGGTACCGTGATAGTGACTAGGGGCATTGGAGCTTTTTCCTGACAATGTCATCTGATTTCACCACACTGCATGATGCTGCTGAGCTACATTTCTATTTTCTTAACGGATTTGCTCACAGCAAATCTTCTGCAATACCTTTTGTTGTACACCATGCATTGCGCTAGCATTTTAAACGTAGCAACGTCATATTGCTGTAATCTCCGAAGATGTGGAGAAACTGAGACTTCCCAATTGCTGAATTATCTGACTAAATGCTCTCGTACTAATAAGGAAAGAGAAAGCAGAATTCGACGATAGGACATCAGGGAACCAACCTGCACCTGATTCTTGGGCCGAACTGTTCCCCTCCCGGCGCTTAGCCGATGCCGCGTCGCCTCCGCGCGGCGCCCCGCCGAGGCCCATCTCCCGGAGAAGCTGCTCCTCAATGTCGGTGGCATACGTCTTCCCCTCGCCAAACCCCATCGGCTTGGGCCGCGTCGCCAGGAACTCCTCCTCGTCTACCGCCATCTCTTCGTCATCCTCGTCCTCCGCCTCCGTATCCTCCTCATCTTCCTCCTCGTCGTCATCGGAGATGGGGGCGGCGGCCACGGGCTCGCGGTGGCGCCGCCCGTATTTCCTCAGGCGCGGGAACGCGAAGGGGAGGTGGGAGCAGCGGAGACGTGAGGACGGTGGAGGCCGCGAGAACGCGGCCGACGAAGCCGGCGCCGCCGCCGCTGCTCCGGTGGCGCACGCCGTTGGCTGTAGCAGCAGGAGTGGCATTTTCGCTGTTCTTTTCGACAGGCGGAGCAGCGTCAGTCACTTATCTTCGTTGTATCGTCACGGCAGAGCAAATGTGGGCCGTCCGATGCTTATCACAATCATCGAACGAAGGAAGACGGGAGGGCGTGAGTTGGGCTGGGGGCCTGCGCGACACGGCCCCTTTACACAAATCACACGTTAATCGATCCTCTTCCTCAATCGCAGCTCTTCTTTCCAAGACTCACCCAATCCGTATGATCCCATCCGATAAATTTCAATATTTGACACCGAATAGGAGAGCCTCTTTACATTTAACACTCACTCCATTCGTGATCCTTTCAAAAATTGACATCTGAGACACGAATTTCTTCAATTCAAAGAACTCAACCCTATTTGTCTGTTTAGTCTCTCGTGAAAAGATTATAATGCTCCCCTCTTCTTCTTCCTCCGGTCCTTCCTTGCAATGGACTGCATGCCTCCGTTGGCTCCTGGCGCGTCGCCAGCCGACTCCGTCGCCGCCCCCTAGTGCGTTGCGAGACACCTCTGCCGCGGCCGCCCCTAGCACGCTATGGGACGCCTCCGCCGCGGCCGTCCCATGGCGCACCGTCGGCCGCGGGATCTGGAGGAAGGCCAGACACCCGAGCTTCTCGGGTAGCGGTCTGTCGAGCTATTTCCCGTCGATCTCTGTAGCGCACGCGTGCCGGAGACGAGCTCGAGCGGGACGGGGCTGAAGAAGACAGGAGCGGCGTCGTCAGGAGCGCCACGACGAGGCGCTTCTTAGGGAGGGAGAGTGCGGCGACGCGGTGGAGCTGCGTGGTGTCGGTGGAGGAGGAGCAAGCGACGCCGTTCCACGTGCAGGGCTCCGTCCGATGTGAGCGCCGCGGCGGTGGCGAGAAGGAGGACCAGAAGCACCGGCGCCATGGCGACGCTCCATCCCGGGGAAGAACGTGAGGAAGAAGAGGGGGGCAATGTAGTCTTTTCACCAGAGACTTAACAGAGAAATAGGGCAAAGTGCCATGAATTGAAGATATTTGTGTCCCGGGTGTCAATTTTTGAAAGGATCACGAATTGAGTGTCAAATGTAGAGAGGCTCTCCTATTCGGTGTCAAATATTGAAACTTCTCAATCCCACCCTCGGAGGCCCTGCGTGTCCCTAATGAACGTTGCAGTGAAGAGGTCGGGGCCTTCCCACTCGTCACCGCCGCTGGCGGCATCCGCGGCCGCCATCGAGGCCGTGCTTGGCAATGACGACATCCTACACGAGATCCTCCTCCGCCTCAGCTTCCCCACCTGCCTCGTCCGTGCTGTCGCCGTCTCCAAGCGCTGGCTCCGCCAAGCCTCTGACCCCGCCTTCCTCCGCCGCTTCTGCGACCGCAACCCGCCCCGTCTCCTCGGCTTCTACCTCACCAGCTTGGCGTACCACCACCTGTCGTTGTTTAGTCCCGGCAAACCTACCCAGGGGGTGCCTATGGTAGTTGATTGTGCGGTGGGACTCGCCGAGATCAGGAACTCGAAGGTGAGACACAAGGCACACAATTTAGACAGATTTGGACCGCAATGTGCGTAATACCCTACGTCTTGTATGTTGCGTGGCTCTTGATTGACTGGGTAAGTTTTAGGTGTTGTTTGGGGGTGTCCCTGCCTCGCCTTATATGCACGGGGAGGCAGAGTTACAAGTCGGTTTGGTACAGGAGTACTAGTCGGGTACGACTAGGAGTAGCTATAGGCGGTGTACAAGACATGCCTTCCTAGTCTAGTACTAATCATGTGTAGTCTTGAGTAGTCCAAGTGGTCCACATCTTCAGTAGCCGTGGCCCACAAGTAGACAGAGGGACCTGCGGGTACTTGTCTCACGGGTAAGCCCATCCCTGCGGTGGGCCCTAGGATGCCCTTACAACAAGCCCCCTAGTACTTTGTAGTTGAGTGCGACAGGTTTGAGTAATCTTGAAGGCCTCCGCGAGTAGTTCCCAAGCGTCCCCGAGCGCTACAAGCCAAAGTCTTCAATAGTACTTGAATTGTCACGAAGCTGGAAGGTACTCTAGCGATGCCACGAGTAGTCTTGAAGCCTTCTCGAGTAGTTCCCAAGCATCCCCGAGTTCTTCTCTTGAAAGTCTTCAATGGTACTCGTGATGCCTTGATGTCTTCGCGTAGAAGATCCATATGGCAATGCGATTTTGCAAAAAATCACATTCCATATGGAATGTAGCCTCGAGCCTTAGGTTGAATCGAATTCCAGGTGAGGGTCAAAGTTGAAATCTGCCAATCTTATCTCATAAAAACCAGAGAAAAAACCGAAGGACACATGGCACGGAGCCCCCGAGCCTTGAGTCGAGTCGTCTCTCGAATTGAAGGATCAATCTTGACTATAGAATGTGGCCTTGGGTGAAGAAACCACAGCCCAAAGTCTTCCAATCACTAGATCTGTTGTTGAGCCCCTGAGATCTGGAGCGCTAGGTCTTGAAATATGAAGCGTCCGCCACACTGTAGAGGTGCCAGTTGGCTTATAAATAAAGGGGTGACCCGATAGGGTTTTCCATTCGCATCTGCTAGCCAGCAAACGCTAAAGCCCCTTCCACTTCCCCATCTGCAACCCTTGTCGCCGTAGTTGAGAGCCCTTGTGCCGTCCTTCACTGCTACGTAGCCCCCGAGCGAATGCGAGTGAAGACACTCGTGACCACGAGGATGAAGAGCGTACTGTTCACAGCGCAGATGGAGAGGAATAAAAGGGCGGTCGAGAGGAAGAAGGAATCTTCCCCGCAGCCGTCGCCGCCGAAGAACCATACCAGCGCTTGGAAGAAGTCGAAGCTGAAGCATAGGGACATCCAGGCGCTGGTCGATGATGGGTTCCTCCGCGAGCAGATGATCGAAGGCTGGAATACCACCGCCGGAGACGACTGGCTGATGGAGAAGAACCCCGATGAGATCCTGATGTTCGCCAACTTCTGCGAGCGCGGGTTGGCCCTGCCGACGTCGGACTTCTTTCGTGGGTTGCTCGAGTACTACCAGATCGAGCACGTCCACCTGAATCCGAACGGTATCTTCCAGATCTCACCTATATCCGACCGCACTAGGGCTTCTTCAAGAAGTTGTTTCGGTTGAAGCCGCAGCCGAGCACCCTATCGTCGCGTGTAGTCGAAGGTGCCAGAATCCAGAAATAGGAGAAGCTGTCAGATGTGTACTTCGAGTACAAACTAATAGATTCGAACCAAGATTGGAAACAAAAGTGGTTCTACACTGCGAATCAGCACCCACAGCTGCTGAAGCTGAGCCTGTACGCTCCTGTTCACAGTGACATCTGGAATGCGGAGCCCACCATGGATGAGTGCTTGGATGTGCCTGAGATGTTGAGGCGCACCGGAGAGCTGAAGGCTATTGGGCTGACTGCTGAGCGAGTAGCTTATAGCTTCATGAAGCATCACGTCCAGCCGCTGATGAAGAGGGACCACTACGACTTTGAGTACACCGGCCGTAGTGTTGGGGATCAGCTAAAAATCGTCTTCCTCGGAATCTTCCAAGAAGACACGCGTCAGAAGATTTATTAGTAAAAAGGAAACCCCCGAAGGTTCCGAGATTTCTCAGATCTGCGAATGTATCTGAAATCACTACTTCTTATGATTAGAGAAAGTTTTCTGGTAAATAAAATGGTTTGATGAAATGCTATTTTATACATGAACATATTGCTGACCCTCGGAATTCCTAAGAATCCGGGATTCCTTTCTTTCTTCTTTATTTTGTGTAACGTTCAGGAGACAGAGAATTCCGGGAAAACTTCTCTGCGCTGGAGGTATCAAGAAAGAACGACAGAACCGCGCAAAGGGGAAGATGTCTTGACCGAGACTGATGGATGAGGATTCCCGAAGCTCATAGAGATATTCCAGAAAGCCGAAGCTTACTCAGTCAACAGCGTATGGAGGAAGATACGAAGAAACGTGAGAAGCTTGGCCACGGAAGAAGAAAGAAGCTGGAATACGTAATGGCATGCTTGTAATTTAGATACAATCCCCGTGATTGCCGCGAACATATGTACCCTCAACATTTTCATGTATATGTATCTTTGCAAAGGGTAGTTTTGGAATGTAAAAGTGACCCCCGGGCACTATAAAAGGAGCCCCATGCCTCCGTGTAAAGGGATCACCTTTTTGCAGAGAGAGGAGTACCTTTTGTCAGTTCAGTTCCACCTTTTGTCTGGAGATTTCGGAATTTCCAACATTGGCGCCCACCGTGTTCTTAGCCGTCAGAAACCCACGATGGCACCACCGAAGAAAGTTAAGAAACCTACCGCACAAGATCCCGAGAGCGAAGATAACCAAGAAAGCACAGAGCAAGGCCTCGTCCTTCACCCTAAGGCCAATACCACTCAAGACACAGAACAACTCCAAGATTTACAAAGTGACATAAATGAGAAAGGGAAGGAACCAGAAGGAACACCGGAGGCCAGCAACGAGCACAATGAGAATGAAGCACCAGACAAAGAGCTAGAGGTGGCTCTGAAACAAGTCCAAACTTTGAAAAGGCAGAAAGAGAAGCTGGCCATACAGCTCAAAGCAAAGAAGCAAGCAACCGATAAACTTCAGAAGCTAGAACAAGCGAAGAAAGAGATAATGCAGCTTCAAAAAGAGCTGGATGAAATGACCAACACAGAGAGCAATTTCTTCAGGAGATTCACACCAGATCCAAACTCCGCAAACAAGAACCAGTCCATTAAAGAAAATCTAATCTTCACAGAAATCCCTGAACCAGCAAACAATGGAATTGCCCAATTCAATGATCTAAACTCTCCGCTATCCGTGGGTCTTCAAACAGCTCCTTGGCCATCCAAATATAAGCCAGTCTCACTTCCAAAATTCAACGGCTTTGGTAATTCCAGAAAATTCCTTATGAGTTATGAAGCGGCAGTAGACTCGGCAGGAGGAGATGATGTTGCCTTGGCAAAATTTTTCATCATCGCATGCGAAGGCCCAGTACTCAATTGGTACTCACTTTTGCCACCTCACTCAATCTACAGCTGGCTAGACCTAAAAGCCAAGTTCCTTCAAGTATTCCAAGCTTTTCATCATTCTACCACAAGAACAGCAGATCTGTACCAGTGCAAGCAAAGAGACAAGGAACCACTAGCTGAATTCGTAAGAAGGTTCATGCAGTTGAAATCTCAAACTCCGGATGCTGATGATAAAGCAACAGTATCTGCCCTCATAAGTGGTCTAACTCCGGGGCAAATAGCCGGTCATTTCAACAGATTGGATCCTAAATCCATGGATGAGCTGTTCGAGGAATTGAAAAAATATTGCAAATCCGACGAAGATCACAGAAGAAGAGTGGCAGAAAGATATCAGCAAAGACAATCCCAGAAAGGAAATAACTGGATGGGACATCAACCCATCATGAATGTGCAAGGCAATGCACCAAGCAATCCAACTCAAACTCAGGATTATCACAATCAAAACAACATGCGAGGAGGCCATTCTGGAAGAGGAAGAGGACGAGGTAGAACACCTTCAAAGCTTCAAAACCATGACAGCAGAGATCCGCACTTTCAGTGCATATATCATGGTAGGGGTCATAGCACTGAAGCATGCCCAGAAACCCAGAAGAATTTCTAAAGAATCCAGGATCAACAGCGCGTAGCCCAGATAACAGCCGCACAACCCAAACCAGTGCAGCACACTTACTGGCAACACCAATCTTTTCCTCAAACCCAGCCTTTCATCCAACCACATCAGACAGCTTGGCAACCTTCGCCGCAATTCTACCCACAAGCCCATTTTTCACAACAACAACCCTCGCAACAATTTTTCCATCAACCCCAAATTCCACAGAACCAAACTACACAACAAACCTTCCCGCAAACTCAAGCCATACAAGTTATCGAACAAGCTCAGCCAATCCAAGCGAAAGAAACTTTGCCACCACCACCAGCCCAAATTCCAAAGACTGAGCAAAACAATTCCCAAAACACTTCAAGGGCCTTACCATCCTTCGGCATGATCTTGCCAATAACTAGAGGCTCATCCATGGAATTCGACACCAAGAAGTAAAGAAACGACCACTACAGACATCAATGTGATCATTGACGACGGTCCAACAGCAAGGCCAGAATGGGCAAAGGTTCCAATAACTTTCACCGAGGAAGATTTCAGGCTGAAGTCAGTTTTCCACAATGACGTAATGGTCGTCGAAGTTAACATTGCTGGGTGGATTATAGGAAATGTCTTGATAGACAACGGAAGCTCTGCAGATATCATTTTCACCAGTACCTTTCAACGCATGGGCCTCGCTCCTCACATGTTAGCACTACCAGAGAAGCCACTGGTTGGTTTCGGTGGAAAACCAATCAGGTCCAGCGGAAAAATCTCTCTACCAGTGTCATTTGGAGATTTGGACAATGCAAGAACAAAACATATCATGTTCGACGTTGTTGATATGTACTATCCATACAATGCTATCTTCGGAAGAGGATTCATCAATAGGTTCGATGCTGTATTCAGGCAACTTTTCCTATGCATGAAAATCCCAGCTCCTCACAGCGTAATCACAATTTTCGGAGATCAGAATGAGGCGAGAAGAATAGAACAAGGAAATACACCTGGGCAACAAAACATCCATCATCTGGCAGATGACCAAGAAAGGCAACAACCATACTCCGAAGCAAAAAGAGATAAAGATAAAATTGAAATAAGTGCAGTTGGAGAAACAAAGAGGGTATTCTTAGATGGCATGCCAGACAGAGCAGTGATAATTGGAGCAGACCTAAGCCCTGAAGAAGAAGAAGAACTAATCTATTTCCTGAATCAAAACAAGGATGTCATCGCCTGGTCAGCAAAGGAATTACAGGGTGTTGATCGAGACATCATTGAACACAAACTTGACACAGATGACAGAATCCATCCAAAGAAGCAAAAACTCAGGAAAATGTCAGAGGAAAAAGTAAAGGCCGTGGAAGCAGAAGTCCAAAGACTACAAGATGCTCAGGTTATCCGAGAAGTAATCTATCCAGTTTGGCTGGCCAACACAGTTCTAGTCAAGAAAAAGAACGGAAGATGGAGAATGTGTGTAGATTTCACAAATCTAAACAAGACATGCAAAAAAGATGACTACCCACTAGAAAGAGTAGACATAGTAGTGGATGATGCTGCAAACAACGAAATGTTGTCTCTCCTGGATATGTTTTCTGGATATCATCAGGTCAGGGTGAGAAAAGAAGATGAGGAGAAAACTAGTTTCATAACTCCTTTCGGAACATATTGTTTCGTGAGAATGCCAGAGGGGCTGAAGAATGCGAGATCCACATTCTCAAGAATGATAGCAATCGTGCTACATTATCAGCTTCGAAGAAATATCCTAGCATATGTCGATGACATCATCATCAAGAGCATTAGAAGATGTGATCACATCAGAGATTTGGCAGAAACCTTCGCAAATCTAAGGGCAGCAAATCTCAAATTGAACCCAGAGAAATGTGTATTTGGTATTCAGAAGGGAAAGGTTTTGGGATGCCTAGTGTCAACAAAAGGCATTGAAGCCAACCCTGACAAAATCAAAGCAATCATAGAAATGCAAGAACCAGCCTCGGTCAAGGATATACAAAAATTAACAGGAAGAGGGGCGGTGCTAAACGGATTCATTCCCAGAGCAGCGGAGAGAAGTTTACCATTTTTCCAGCTTCTCCGAAGCTCCAAGAACTTCCAATGGAGCGAAGCCCAAAGCCAGGCATTCAAGGATCTCAAGGAATATCTAGAAAATATGACAAAACTATGCCCACCAGAGCCAAAGTCACCTCTCCTTTTATATCTCGCAGCTTCCAACTCAGCCGTAAGTGCAGTTCTTGTTCAAGAGAAAGAAGAAAACGGGAAACTGAGGCAAGTACCAGTCTACTTCGCCTCCGAAGCTCTGTCAGGATCAAAATTATTTTATTCAGATCTAGAAAAGATTGCCTATGCAGTTGTCATGGCAGCAAGAAAACTCAGGCACTATTTCAAAGGACACCAAATCCGTGTTATCACGAACCAGCCATTAAACGACCTTTTCACAAACAAAGATGCAACTGGAAGAATTGCAAAATGGGTTGTGGAATTGTCCGGATATGTAGTCGACTTTGAAAGAAGGAACACCATAAAATCCCAAGTCCTAGCTGACTTCGTCGCGGACTGGACTTCACCAACCATGGAGAGCAACAGCTGCGAACAGGTGCCATGGATAATTTATTGTGACGGAGCATGGTGCGGAAAAGGTGTGGGAATTTCAGCAATAGTTACATCACCCTCGGGCATCAAGATAAGATACGCAGCAAGACTAGACTTCCCAGATGAAGCAGTCTCCACCAACAATACCACGGAATACGAGGCCCTGTTACTGGCACTAAGAAAAATGAAGGCCTTAGGCCAGCAAACTTTTGTCATCAAATCAGATTCCAAAGTGGTTCAAGAACATGTTTAGAAATAAAGCGAAGCAAGAAATCCGGAACTTATCAAGTATCTGAAGAAAGTTCGAGAAATGGAAAAATATTTCAAGGGCTACACTGTGCAACACATCCCAAGGGCTGAAAACGGCGAAGCAGACAAGTTAGCAAAAGCATCAGCTCAGAATCAGCCTTTACCTCCAGACGTTTTCTTTGAAATTATCACTTCCCCTTCAGTAAAAGAGCAAGAAGAAAGAATGGTGAATGTCATAGAAAATGTCGACTGGAGAGCTCAAATCATGGCATTCCTAAGAGACCATTACGAACCCACAGATGAAATCGAGTTAAACAGACTCAAACAAAGGGCAAGGGGCTATGCCATAGTAGACGGGGAGCTGTATAAATGAGGAGTCTCTGAACCTTGGCTAAGGTGCATCACTTCTGAAAAGGGGAAGGAGCTTCTAGCAGAAATCCACAGTGGATTCTGCGGAGCCCACATTGGCACAAGGGCACTTGCAGGAAAAGCAATAAAGCAAGGATTCTTCTGGCCATCCATGATTGTCGACGCAAAAAAATTAGTTCAAGAATGCGAGGCATGTCAAAAAACAGCTAGACATCAGAAAACATCTTCGCTCCTAATTCAACTCATTTCACCATCATGGCCACTACAAAGATGGGGAATGGATCTAGTAGGACCATTACCCACAGCACAGGGCAATTGCAAATTTGCAGCAGTAGCTGTCAACTACTCACCAAATGGATTGAGGCAAAACTATTAGCAAACATCACTGCTGCAACTGTTCAGAAATTCTTTTGGCAGAACATAATCTGCAGATTTGGAGTTCCAAAAGAACTCACTGTAGACAATGGAAAACAATTTGACTGCTACACCTTCAAGGAATTCTGTAGAACTATAGGCACGCATGTCAAGTTCTCCTCAGTCTATCACCCTCAATAAAACGGAGCAGTGGAAAGGGCAAATGGAATCATATTCACAGGTGTTAAGAAATGCTTGTTTGATCAAAAGAAGGGCAAATGGGTGGATGAGCTACCAAGAGTCATCTGGTCTCATAATACAACTACTTCAAGAGCTACGGGGTTCACACCTTTTCGCTTATTATATGGTACTGAAGCCATGACACTAGAAGAAATCAAGAACGGAAGTCTAAGAGCAAATAGAAAATCCGAAGATTCTCAGGAAACTGAAAAACTAGAGAAAGACATGATCGAACTAGATAATCTGGAAGCAGCCCAGAACTTGGAAAAATACCAGCAGGAAACCAGAAAGTGGAAAGACAAGAAAATTGTAAGAAAGGAAATCAGGGTCGGGGACCTGGTCATCAAAAAGAAAAAGGATTGAGAAAATCCGGGGAAGCTGCAAGAAACTTGGGAGGGACCTTACATAGTGAAGGAGAGCAATAGGCCGGGTTCTTTCCGCCTAACTGATGAACTAGGAATGGAGCTACCACATTCATGGAATGTGGAAAGCTTAAAAAGGTATTATCCCTAAGAAAAGATAGAGTTGTAAGTTTAGTTAGGTCGCAATTTAATTAAGAAAAATTGTAAAAAACCTAGGCCTGTGAATCTATAAACAGTGCCAAGGGAAAAAGAGCTTTACTTTTCCTGCATTTTTACTTTACATAAGGGGACCGTACTCTTTTCCTTGCAAGGGGAACTCCACCACGGAGGCAAGGTTTTTAATGAGACGGGTCTCGTGTAAATTTCCTTTCTATAATTAATGAAAGAAGATTTCCCCTAACTTTCTGCATTTTCGTTCGTATCAATTCTTTATCCTAATTCTCGTAAAGTATAAGTAAACGAAGGCCGAGGCAACGGAAGGTTGCAGCCGTATTCCAAAAAGTGTGATTATCCAAGAAAATCACGAAGGCCGAGGCAACGGAAGGTTGCGGCCATATTCCAAAAAGTGTGATTATCCAAGAAAATCACGAAGGCCGAGGCAACGGAAGGTTGCGGCCATATTCCAAAAAGTGTGATTATCCAAGAAAATCACGAAGGCCGAGGCAATAGAAGGTTGCGGTCATATTCCAAAAGTGTGATTATCCAAGAAAATCACGAGGGCCGAGGGCAACGGAAGGTTGCGGCCAACTTCCAAAAAAGTATGACTAAGTTACTATTCAATTTCTCGCAAAGGCTACAGACTATATTCCACCTTTCATCAAAAATATACAAAGGCACGATGCCAAGTAGATAAAATTCACAAAGACTTGTTTTCATCAAAAACAAGATTCACAAGGTGTGTTGAACACAACCAAGAGTTGTCATATCAACACAGATTCCATCAAGACTTAAGTCCATAAAACTATTTACAAAGTTTTATTGACTTATCCTTAGAAAATTTATTTAAACTTCTGAAGTAAAAATCAAGACTCCTCATCTTCCAATGAAATGGCACACCCTCGTGCTACGAAATGCAAGGTAGGGAGGGTGACGTTTTTTGCAAAATTTTTTTTCAAACTGCTTTCTCGCATCACAAGGGGCAGCATTTCATTACAACAAGTTCTTACAGTACAAAGATCAAAAGAATGATTACAAAGGAAGTTCTAGTACATGACTAGGCTTTGAACCTCGCTATTCGGCAATATCGCATACATACACAAAGTCATAATCCACGGCTAAGGGGCTAAGGGGCTCCGTCTTCACAAAGCACACAACATCTTCTTCCAACTTCGAAACAGCAAAGTCATCTCGAGAAGTAAAGAACCAACCTAGAGGGAAGCTATGCATCGAAAAGTATTCACAGCAGAACATCCAAAAGTCTCTAAATGAGTTTCCAGGATAAGCTTCTTTGTACAGACGCCAGGAGGCCCCATTGGCCATGACACGTTCATGATGCATCCGAATAGGAATAACATCCTGCGCAGGCCCCCCTTCAAGGACCTGCGTAGGAACTGTATGTTACAAATCTTTTACATACATCTTAAAGCCATCGAAGTTAGCCTAAGGAGCATCCTAAATCCTAAACCTGCTCTGTGTTAGTCGGAGCCGCGTCAGGTTCAACAACGTTTTCACCCTCAGTGCCCTTCTCACTAGCTTCCTCAGCAGCATCATCCCTAGGATTCATCTCCAAAGCCGCCCGAAGCTCTTCTTGTGCTTCGTCTTCCAAAATCTGAAAGAGATACACAAAAGTGTTCATAAGCAAGACAAGACATAAGGAAAAGAAAAGAGACAAACCACGTGCAACCATAGCAAGAAGCAGGAAAACCTTGGCTAGCTTCGCACGAGCTATCTCCTTAGCAAATTCTTTGCCTCCAGCCATCCAAAACTTTTTAACAAAATTCTTCTTAATATTCTTCACATCCTCGTTTGCACGAATCATTGATACGCTACGCCGAAGGAAACTCAAGACCAGAAGAGCAAAACTTTCCAAGATCAGCACAATCTTTAATCTCTAAGGGTTTCAGAAGACTCTCAGAACAGAATGCGGCGGCAAAATCGCTGGCAGAGCCAATAAGTTCGGGAAGATTTTCAAATTCCTCAACAAGCCATCCAATGATTGCTTCTGGATCCTCAGCATCTAGAAAGGGACTTGGCCTAGCTCCGTACTCACCAAGAGCTTCGCTATATTTTTCAAACAAAAATTCAAAGTTATTCTTAATCTTCTTTTCCCCATCCCTCATAACCTTCAAATTATCAGCAAGATCTTTTTCCAAAGAAAGAATCCTCAGATCCTTTTCACCATTAGCTTTTGCAAGATCTGCATTATGTTTCATGGCTTCGGCATTCTTGGTCTTAAGATCCGAAATTTGGTTTGCATCCCGTTCAATCGTCCCGCGTAGCTCTTCAATAATCTTCAAATCATCAGCACGAGATTTCTGAAGCTTCGCATGCTCAATTTCTAAACTCTTATAGGCGTCATCAACATGTTTCCTTCCCTCCTTAGCAAGTTCCAACATCTCCTTCAAAGTCTTGTTATGAACTTCAAGTTCCTGAGAAAGCTTCTTAGAAGAAGATAGTTCCTGCTCGAGGTTAAGAACCTTGCCGTGTAACGAAAGAGCATGATTCTCATTAGCACGGGTTTTCTCAGAAGAAATTTTGCCAGCAATTACAGACTTCAGGCCAAGAGTAGTGCTGATCATGGACAAGTCCCTCACAGAAAACTTGCGCAAAGTATCTTCAAAAACTACAAACGTCAAAGGGTTTAGTCAGCAAAAGCAAAGACCGATTAAAAAGAAAGAAAAAAGAAAGCCGAAGCCAATGGACCTGCAGGATCAAAATAGTTTCCGACATCTTCATGCACGGATTTCGTCATTGCTTGAGCATCATCCTGAACTGTCTCCATCTGAGAATCCAAGAGTTTTTCCAAATCTTGACTAGAGAGCAAGGGTTTCTTCAAAGCCTCGCCTCCGGATGAGCTTGCGAAGGCAGCAAGCGATCCTGGAGCATGCCATAGCATATCAAAGCTATAAGGATCACCGTCTCGACCAATCCCAGCACCACCAACAAACCACAACTTACCCTTCAAGTTAGTTCCGAAAGTCTGGTTGTACCCGTAGGTCTCAGCTGGAGCACCCTCACTCTAGAGAACATCTTGCCGACCTTGAATAAGAAGCGGAAAGTGAGAAGGAAGACCTCGCTGCACGGTTTTTTCAAGATCAGCCATGAATTTAAGAGAGGCATCACCGTCATTAGTCTTATCCCCAAAAGAACAATCCCTTTTTCCAAGGATGAGGAAACTTTGGAGATCTTGGACGCATCAAGTTTCTCAGCAACAGCAGGGTCCTTATCTGAAAGAGATTCAATATCAACAAAAGTACTCTCCGAAGAAGGAGAACACACTACACGGCTCGGAACCACCTCACAACAGAATAAGGAATCACCTGAATTTTGGTTATCATCGTCATCCTCATCCGATAGAGCAGACGTAATGCGAGCACGATGCTTGGAAGAAATAACTTTCATACTTCCTTTCTTCTTCTTCAAATCAGCCAGGGCAGCCGCGGCAGTCTTTTCAGCTTCAGAACCATGAGGAGGCGAGGAAGAGCTCTCGGAAGTTAGTTTCCTCTTATTAGATATTTCCAGGGAATTGATTTTTCCAGAAGTTTTGCTTGGTACGGAAGGTTTCTCAGAAATTGCCAAAACCTTAGAGCTCTTCCTCTTTTGAGACTTCGCAGGAGCACCAATAGCAATCGAACCAGTAACTCCTGGCGCCTGCATCAACTTTTTTGGGCCAGGAGGCCTCGGGTGTAAAGCCGGGTCCGCGCCAAGTTCCGAGAAGACACGGTTCACACGACGCTTATGCTTCACAATGTTCTTGAACTGTTTATACTCGTTCAAGTAACATTTTCCAACCATATCAACCACCAATTCCTCCACAAGGTAGATAAAATCTTCTAAAGTTTGACCCTCGGAAAGGCGAAGATCAAATCTTGGAAAAGGAACCTTGCACGGCGCCCAATCCACGGAAAGATACACAATCTTCTTGGGTTGCCACCCAAAAGACAACGGCCATATACTGGTAGCAACATATTCTTCGATCACATCTCGCCCACCGAGGATGGTGCAAGCGAAGTAGAACATATCCTCACCCTTCTTGAAGTCTTGGGATTTCCTGCTGAAAGAAGCAGTAGACACGGCGGTCATTGGACCAATTGGTGGATAGAAAGGATTCAGAGGGCCGGCGAGACCTTTCTCCTTAGACATATCAACCTTAACGTAAAACCAAAACCTCTGCCAATCATCGGCCCATTTGTCATTACTACAAGGAGCAAGCTGAATCCTTTCGATCTTCTGACTTGCATTCTTTCGACGAGCGTTAAAGGTGCTGCAGCCATAATGAGCTTCATACAACTTATCATCATCAAGTTTGATAATCTTCCGCTGAATATGAAGTTCGAAGAGTCGAGTGAAGACATCAGCACTTATATGACCCTCGAAAGTTTTCTGAATCCAGAAAATTTTTGATAGTTCCAGAAATGAGTTGGGTGTAAGCTGGTGGATCTTTACTTGAAATCGATCTAAGATCGACGGAAGACGCTCATCACACGGAAATCTGAGCCCAGCGGTAAAAAAAATCCCTGAACACTACCACCTCATCAGGTCGCGGCTGAGGAACCTCTTCATCTGTCGGCACGCGACCGCAGCCAGAGGGAAAGAAGTTTGCTTCTTCGAAATCCTTGATCAAGTCGGGGGTCACTAATGACTTCCCAAAAACAAAAGTAGGGGGTACGCCACCTTCGGGGGCATCAGTTCTTCCATTTCAACTTCAACCTGAGAAATGTCTTCCTCGGTTCCAGAGTCTTCGCCTGAGTTCACCTCTCCCTCCTCAACAGTTGTATCCTCAGGACTTGGGAACAAAGGGGCGGCACTTGAGGAAGGAACTTCAGAAGACTGCGAAACTTCAGAACCTGAGGCCGCGGCAGCCTGAGCAATTTCTTCTTCCGTCATTAGCTTGACAGTATGTTTCACACGAGCCACCTAAAAGCCAAAGAGCAAGAAAACAAGAAAACACCAAATCAAAAAACTAATCAACTACACAAAAAACAGAACCAAGGAAACTAGGGATTCAAGAAGTTACCTTCGGAGAAGCGGAGAAGCGGAGCTCAGGAAATAGGGCGCCAAAGAGTCTTCAAAAGTTTGAGAAGAATTCCGAGAAGATTCAAAAGCAGAGAGACAGTGAAAGCAAAAGTCACCACAGGCCACCTATTTATAGGAACGAAGGGATGCATCGAGAAGGCGTCTCGGGAAATGAACCGACACCCTATAATATATCGACGCGTGTCTCCTCCGACGCCCGAGGGTGACGTTTTTAACTAATCCTAAAAAACTTTTTCGTGGAAACGAGTCGTCGGAGTCAATTCGCTTCCCCGAGGGGCTACTGGTGGGGATCAGCTAAAAATCGTCTCCCTCGGAATCTTCCAAGAAGACACGCGTCAGAAGATTTATTAGTAAAAAGGAAACCCCCGAAGGTTCCGAGATTTCTCAGATCTGCAAATGTATCTGAAATCACTACTTCTTATGATTAGAGAAAGTTTTCTGGTAAATAAAATGGTTTGATGAAATGCTATTTTATACATGAACATATTGCTGACCCTCGGAATTCCTAAGAATCCGGGATTCCTTTCTTTCTTCTTTATTTTGTGTAACGTTCAGGAGACAGAGAATTCCGGGAAAACATCTCTGCGCTGGAGGTATCGAGAAAGAACGACAGAACCGCGCAAAAGGGAAGATGTCTTGACCGAGGCTGATGGATGAGGATTCCTGAAGCTCATAGAGATATTCCAGAAAGCCGAAGCTTACTCAGTCAACAGCGTATGGAGGAAGATACGAAGAAACGTGAGAAGCTTGGCCACGGGAGAAGAAAGAAGCTGGAATACGTAATGGCATGCTTGTAATTTAGATACGATCCCCGTGATTGCCGCGGACATATGTACCCTCAACATTTCCATGTATATGTATCTTTGCAAAGGGTAGTTTCAGAATGTAAAAGTGACCCCCAGGCACTATAAAAGGAGCCCCATGCCTCCGTGTAAAGGGACCACCTTTTTGCAGAGAGAGCAGTACCTTTTGTTAGTTCAGTTCCACCTTTTGTCTGGAGATTTCGGAATTTCCAACACGTAGTGATAGTTCGAGGTTCACTGACAAGGAGATCAGCTCCGATGCAGTGATGGAGCGGCTGGCCAAGATCTTCAAGAATATGGAGCCTGGGTACCAGCTGCCGTTGTGGAGTACTTGGCAGATAGTCCGCCGAAGAAGGTATGTAGCCATAGCCCGTGAGTACTTGTTGTTGATGTTGTCGAGTAGCTTACTTGTCTTGTTTTGGCTCTACAGGAAGATGTAGAGCAGTTCTACTCCATGCCCATGCTGCTTGCATATGTTGATGGCAGGATGTACCCAGAGCGGGAAACTCAGGCCGTCGAGCACATAGTCAGTGTCGCGGGGTCGTCAGAGACCGCTGAAGGGGCCGGGGCTGTGGAAGATTGGTTGACAGACGACGACGAGTCGACCATAGCGCAACACTTCGAGATGAAGTCGTGCTATGGGTACTCTGCGTCTGGCACTGATGCTGGTGTGACTGCTGACTCATCGAAGAGGCCAGCAGTTGACATTGCTGGAGACATCGCACCACCTCCGAAGAAGCAGAGGAGGACAGTGCGGAAACGTTGTGTGAAGAGGATCTCTGGCCCGCAAGGGCCATCAGCTGGGGTAAACCCCTGACCTTGCGAGTAGTAGGCAGAGACCTCTTGATGTAGTAGTAGTTATTGACCCCAATGGTGTATGCAGGGACCAAAGGAGGCTGAGCAGGCACCGACACCTACTCAGGATACAGCCCCTGAAGCTGTTGAGGTCGTGGAACTTAGCGATGATGACACCATGCTGCTCGTGGGGTCTCCATAGGTAGTACGGCTGGAGAAGTTGAGCCACCGTCGGCGCGAGAACGAGAGGCCGCTACGGTCACAAAACCCGTGGTGGAACCAGAGAAGAGCACGAAGCCCCCGGTGAACCCACCAGTAGTTGTGGAGCCGCCGGTGATCGCCGCCGGGTTATTCGGATTGCTTGGAGGACCCAAGAAGCAGTTGCTGCACCCCACACTGTAAGTACCCCAATGCTCGAGTACCTATGTGTCTTCATCAGCAATGAAGTCACGTAGAGGCCTTTTGCAGGAAATAAATGGATCTCTCCTGGGATGTGCCGGGCACTGGAGCCGTTGCAAGTAACGAAGCTCGCATCGAGGTAGTCAAGGAAGACGCCCATCATACCCAGGAAGAGATGGTGGAGGTCCCTGTGGTAGAAGACAGGGTGCCTTCGCCTGCCCAGGATGAAACGCCGGATCAAACTCTGGAGGAGGCGACCGAGACAGAGACAGTCGCCGCTACAGGTTTGTCCCAGCTGTGGACACAGTAGAAGAGTCACTGATTTTCGCATATGGTGCAGCCCACGAGCCAAGGACTAATACTTTGGCAGAACTTGAAGCAGAGCTGGCAGAAGCTGTAGTGCCGGATCCTGAGGCGAACTTGCCTCAGGAAGAAGAAAGCCTGGCCCCCGCGCATTAGGAGAATGCACGGGTAGTTCTCGAGATGAGCCCGGAGAGGCAGATTGTCTTCCGCGAGGACATTGAAGATCCATCACCGCTGCGGAGCCAGCTGATGGGCTTTATGGCCAAAACAAGTAGCCATGTTGCCGACGAGGTGCTTGCTGGAGCCAGAGTACATCGAGATGCGGATGAAGAATCTGCAGCACTTCAGCTCATTTGTCGAGGTCTTCAGTACTTGATCAGAACCCATTGTGATGCGTGCAGGATGTTGTCAAGCAGTCAAGGCGGAAGTCCTGAGTACTCGCCAAGCAGAATGTCGACGCAGAGCGGGCGGCAAAGATTGAAGAGGACTTGTAGAAAGAGTAGGAGCTTTCGTCTCGGCTGTAGATGAAGCTGGAATCCAATGCGGCAGAGTACCACAATGAGATCCAGAAGCTGGCAGAGCTAAAGGATGATGTCGTCCGCAAGAACAAGACTCTGCGGCAGGACAAGAAAGGTAATCCTTGTGCCCTTTGGTAGCATCAAGTAGTCATTGTGGGTGTGTTGAGCTAACTCTTTGATCCATTGATGTGCAGCACTTGAGAATTCGGTGCAGAAGCTGACGGACAAGGCTACTGATTGGCAGAACACCTTCAACCAGGAGCAAGCTGCACACAAAGAAGTCGAAGAAACTCTCAAGGTGCGGACCGCAGAGCTGATCTCTGAATTGGAGCTCAAAGGTGACACCATAGTTGATCTGACGACTTGTATGCAGTCGCTCAAATTGAAAATGGAGGAAGCCGAACTCTTGAAGCACGAGTTGATGGAGTTGAAGGCAGTTGCGGAGCTCGTGGCAAATCTGTTTGAGCCCAGGGTACTCGGGGAAGAGCAGAGGCCACTTGTGGAGAGGTTGAAGGACACGCTAGTCAAGCTTGTCGAATATATGCAGAGGCTGGCGCGGTCGATCCCAACCCAAGTGTTGAGCTTCCTTTGCTCCTTCTACCCGACATCAGACTTCTTCGTAACCAAGGATGATGTGGCGGCTGACTGCACCGACGACAGGTTTAGAGAGTTCAAGGCGGAGATGGCCCCCATTGCAGAAGAGATGGCTGCCCATCTTGACCTTAGCTAGATCTATCTGTAGAAGAAACTTGTAGGCAAGACAAGTGTAAAAACAGATAATGTATGATGAGTAGTAATAGAAAGTTGAGTACTCAATTATTTGTTTGATGCCCCTTGCATGTGATGTAGCCGTGCGCCTTTGATGGACTAGTAGCTAGTCTGGCGAATCTTGGCTGCAATAGAAAAATTTGTGAGTAGTAGTACTCGACTAGATAAGTTCCAAAGAATTGTAGCTAGCATCTTATAGAAGAGATGATCTGACTTGCAAAAGCTGTTGGTGCAAGTGGAGATTCACAGAACAAAGTTGATAGTTATTGGACAATCTTTATTACTATGAAAATATTGAGTACAACTGTTGGCCAAGGGTCTGTCACGGAGCCGATTACAGCTGATAGGTAGTCTCTAGGACGTGTAGGCCGCTTTAGCTAGTGGTCTAAGACAGGCATGGACCGCAATGGCCGCTTACTACATGACCGTGGCCGCACGAGGGGCCGATTGTAGGGTCTTTGATATAGGCATGGACCGTGGTAGGCCGCGAACTGCCGACCCGAGTAGTCAAAGCCGTCCGAAGAGTCTGCTTGAGGGTCTTTGATGTAGGCACATATCGTAGTAGGCCTGACCCGATGGGTAGTCCGGACCTTAGGCCGCAGACAACTACCCGAGAAGTTGAAGCCGTCCGAAGAGGCTGCTTGAGGCCTTTGATGTGGGCATGGACCGTAGTAGGCCGCAAACTACCAACCCGATGGGTAGTCTGGACCTTAGGCCACAGACAACTACCCGAGGAGTTCAAGCTGTACGAAGAGGCTGCTTGAAGGTCTTTGATGTGGGCATGGACCATAGTAGGCCGCAAACTACCGACCCAATGGGTAGTTCGGACCTTAGGCCACAGACAACTACCCGAGGAGTTGAAGCCGTCCGAAGAGGCTGCTTGAGGGTCTTTGATGTGGGCATGGACCGTAGTAGGCCGCAAACTGCTGACTTGATGGGTAGTCCGGACCTTAGGCTGCAGACAACTACCCGAGGAGTTGAAGCCGTTCGAAGAGGCTGCTTGAGGGTCTTTGATGTGGGCATGGACCGTAGTAGGCCACAAATTGCTGACCTGATGGGTAGTCCGGACCTTAGGCCGCAGACAACTACCCATGGCGCGGAGCCGAGCTGTCGATTAGTAGTCTTGGACTACAGATAGAATCGACAGAGATGCTCAATGTTCCATGAGTTGTCGATGTCGTCACCGTCAAGAGTTTGGACGCGGTAGGAGCCTGGACTAGTGACAGTCTTGACAGAGAAAGGACCTTCCCATGGCGAGTTGAGCTTGTGAAGTCCTGATGTGTCCTGAATGCGATGTAGGACAAGGTCTCCCACGTTGACGGAGCGTTCCTTGATGTTGTGATCATGGTAACACCGGATACCCTCGAGGTACCGAGTGGATTGGATGAGGGCATTGCAGCGGGCTTCTTCGAGACTGTCGATATCAACCCGTCTGGTGTCTGCAGAGACGCCTTCGTCGTATTGTTCGACCGCAGGAGATTACCATGTCACATCAGCAGGCAGGATAGATTTAGAGCCATAGACCAGGAAGTAGGGTGACTGCCCTGTTGGCTTTGTAGGCTGAGTACGAAGCCCCCATAGTGCATTGGGTAGTTCCTTGATCCACTTGCTTCCTTTGGTGTTTGCAACATCGTACAAGCGCTTCTTGAGAGCGTCAAGTACCATCCCGTTGGCGCGTGGGTGTTCGACAGAGACGTACCGGACATCAATCTTGCTGTTCTCATAGTACTCCCAGAACTGGTGGTTGTTGAAGTTGGAGCCCAGGTCTGTGATGTTGCGGTTGGGGAACCCGTAGCGATGCACGATTTCATCCAAGAAGTAGAGTACTTTGTCAACTTTAGGGCAGGTAACAGGCTTGACCTCGATTCACTTGGTTAACTTGTCGATGGACACCAGGACTCGATTGAATCCCCCTGGCGCAGTTGGTAAGGGGTCAATCATGTCGAGCCCCCAGCAAGCGAAGGGCCAGGTTGGCGGTATCGTGATGAGCTTGTAGGCTGGGACGTGTTGCTATCTGGTGAAAAACTAACATCCTTGGCACTTCTTGACTAGTTCCTCTGCGTCGGCCAGAGCTGCTGGCCAATAGAACGCTCGTCGAAAAGTTTTGCCCACTAGAGTCCGGGAGGACGCGTAGTTACCGCAGATCCCTTTGTGAGTCTCTTCCAGAATGTCCCTGCCTTCTTCTCGAGACACACTTTATGAGGATATGAGAAGTGGCACCTCGCCTGTAGAGCTGGTTTCTGACTAGTACGTAGTTTTTGGCTCAGCGGGTGATCTGCTCTACCTCTGACTTGTCGGAGGGTATCTTCTGCTCTTTGATGTAGTCGATGAACGGTTGCCTCCAATCCACGTCGATCATGAGCACCTCATAGACTGCCTCGAACGAACGGATCAATAGTCGAGGGTGGAGATGGTGGCTCCGGAATAGATTTCTTGTGGAGCTCGTGGACGAAGACACCCGTAAGGACTTGAGTGCGAGTAGAGCCCAGCTTTGACAGGACATCCGCAGCTACATTGTTGTCGCGGATGACGTGGTGGAACTCGAGACCATAGAACTTGTTCTTGAGCTTGCGCACTTCTAGGCAGTACGCGTCCATGTTTTCTTAGTTGCGATACCAGGAGTCGTTGACTTGATTGATGACCACCGCGTAGTCGCCGTAGATGAGTAGTCGCTTGATGCCGAGGGAGACTGCCAGACAGAGCCCGTGTAGTAGAGCCTCATACTCAGCTTCATTATTGGAGACCTTTCAGAAGATCTGTAGGACATATTTGAGTTGCTCGCCCTTGGGGGAGATTAGTAGTACTCCTGCTCCGGGGCCTTTGAGCTTGAGAGAGCCGTAGAAGTACATGACCTAGTGCTCTGGCACTCGGTTGGTGTTGGTACTTGATTCTCCCACCACTCGGCCATGATGTCGACCAAGGCTTGAGACTTGATATCAGTGTGAGGCTTGAAGTCGAGTGTGAGAGCGTCAAGCTCGACTGTCCATTTAGAAATCCTCCATGTGGCATCCCGGTTGTGAAGAATGTCTGCAAACGGGTAGTCGGTGACCACAAAGATCTTGTACTCCTGGAAGTAGTGTCGTAGCTTCCGCGAGGTGATGAGGACCACGTAGAGCAGCTTCTGGACCGGTGAGTACCGGGCTTTGGACTTAGAGAGGACCTTGCTGATGAAGTAGACAGGGTGCTAGACCTTGTAGGCGTGGTCGTCTTCATGTCGTTCGACAATAATGGCAGTACTGACCACATGAGTAGTCGCAGCAATGTAAAGGTGGAGTTCCTCCTTGTCGGAGGTTTAGATCCACACAGTCCACAGGGGGGTCAACTCTGGTGGTTTAGATTCGGATGGGGGTGATCTAGAGCTAAGCGCTTTATGGTTATGCGAAAGCACACGGAACACAACAAGTTTATATTGGTTCGGGCCTCCGGAGAGTAAAACCCTACGTCCTATTGTTGGAGTAGATTGCTTGAGGATTGCATGGTTACAATGGGGTTGCCCTGCCCGCCTTATATTAGCCAGCGAACAAGGTCGGCGCCCAGACTCCTTGTCGGTTACGACCGGGAGACCTAAGTTTAGTTGATTACAACGGTTTCCATATATCCCGGACTGTCTGTCGGATCCGCCGCCTTCTTGTCTTGTACGCCAAGTCTTCTAGTCTTTCCGGATAAGGTCATCTGGAGGTCGTCTGGGCCACAGATCATGTCTGTTGGGCCCACTGTTAGGTCGGTTGGTCTTCTGATGGGCTAGACCCACTTGTCGGGGACGGTCGTGAGACTGGTCGGTGGGGACCCAGGGGTACCCATGTCCCACAAGCCCCGAGAGATGTGTAGACGTGTTGAACTGGATGGAATCATGACGAAGTCGTGGGGCTATCGACAGGTCGATAAGCGTGCACGTCGGTCCAAAAAAGAAAGAATCTTTAACAGTTGACCGGTTTGTAGAATCCTGAGTGTAGCGAGGTCGAGTGACGACCTAAAGGAAGTAGACTTCCAATAGGTTGAAGCGACGATGAAAAAACAGAGAGCGTTTGAAAAATGCACTCGTATAGTAGTCCCCAAGCATTGAAGTAGGCAGCAAGACTGCTTCGATGATCCAAAAAAAGGAGGAGGGGAAGAAGAAATCAGCTCAAGAGCCGACTTGATGAGAAACAAGGTTTCCCAGAAGGTCGAAACGACGAGAAAAACTAGAGGGCATTTGAAGAACGCTCTCGTATAGTAGTCCCCGAGCATTGAAGTAGGCAGCAAGACTGCTTCGATGATCCAAAAAAGGAGGAGAAGAAGAAATCAGCTCAAGAGCCGACTTGATGAGAAACATGGTTTCCCAAAAGGTCGAAATGACGAGGAAAACTAGAGGGCATTTGATGAATGCTCTCGTATAGTAATCCCTGAGCATTGAAGTAGGCAGCATGACTACTTCGATGGTCCAAAAAAGGAGAAGTAATCCTGGTCGTGAAGGAGCGCTTTCCGTTGTAGTTGTGAAGAGTCAGTTGTAGAGACACCCAGATGTATTGCATGGCTGCAAAGAGTCTGGCAGAGCCACTCGAGGCATGCCGACCTCAAGAAGGTCTCATGCTAATAGCGCCCAAGTTCTAGAGATACTTGGCAGGGTCAGTTTGGCACGCACCCCACAGAGAGGCCTTCATTCCCCGAATCAATCCTTCCAATGGTGTCCAGAACATGCTGGCATGGCTAGAAACGCACACCGACCTGCAGGAGGTCACGCATCTATGGCGCCCAACAAGGTTGGTAGGGCCAAAACAGTACTGAGGTCATGAAGGGCCTAGGAACTGTGGCACACCGACCTCCGGGAGGGCCATTTTGGTGCCCAGACAACCAGCATAACTGCCAATTATCCAGCGGAGCCATGATACCGAGGTATTGTCGACCAAGGTATCAGGCACACCGACCTTCAGGAGGCCCGTCGAATATTGTAGAATACCATAGACGTGGTTGATGTGGACTCCAGGTGCCTAGATGAATCTGGCAGAGCAGCGAGGCACACCTACCCTGAAAGGTCTTCAATCGAACCTACGACCAATCTGCTCGGGAGACAAAAATATAGGCTAATTGGTACAAGGTTCGTTTACGTGTAGAGCCATAGAAGGTGCACCAGGACGCAGAGCCACAGACGGTGCAAATAAGATGCAGAGCCGTAGCGGGTGCGAATGTTGTCGGATGAGGTCGAAGACTTGAAGAGGTCATAGAACTAGCAGGTACAAGACCATGTGGCAGCTGGGCCGTCTGATGCAGAGTCATGCTAGTTGGAGAGGTGAACTGTAGGCTTACGGGGGCAATGGTGCAAAGAAGCATGAGGTCGCCAGCCATCTCACTCGGCACAACATGACAAAAATCGCATCTGACATAAAGCAATTGTCCGAGCGCAACAGACAAAGTCTGGCAAAGGCACGTACTGTGCAGGTCACGGGCGGTGAAATTGGCGGGAGCTCACATGCAAACAGTGCACCTTCCGCCAGGTGCAGGACACCTAGCTTTGTCGTCATGTGTCAGAGGAAAACACCAGAGGAAGTTTCACATGCGCACAGTAACCAGGGTCACGTGCACATAGTGTGGAGGTCGACTTGAGTGCAGAACTCATCTATAAATATAGCAAATGCCCAGAAGCAAAGCCATCATCGTAGAGAAGATCATGAAGTCCCATTGTAGCCAAGATATCATGCCATGGGCATGCCTTCATCCATCAGAGTGTAGAAGAAAGAAGTTGTAGAAAGTTGAGGCTAGAAGAATACTTGCGAAGTTTGGAGTAATCCATCGATCTCTACGCCCGCGTCCACCGAGGAATCCCGAAGGAAACCGGTGTGATACTCCAGGTTCTTGGCGAGTAATAGATACTCATTGAGGCTTGGTGGTACGTAGAGTTGGTGGCGAGTGTGGTAGGTCTAGGCGCCTACTACACACCCGGGGTGAGCATCGGATCTGCATGCAAAAGTCGGGGGCCCTAAACGACTTGCTAGGAGCAGCGTCAGGCCATCGATCCCTGAGAGATCTCCACGAAGGTCTGGAAGCTAGAAGAAAACTTACGATGTGCCCTACTATAGCAGAAAGCATGGCAAGATTCACTCTATGTAGATCAGGTCTTCAATCATACCCATTATGGGGATGATCTAGTTTGTATCTTGTAAATGGTCAAGGACCAGATGGGGCTTATGACGACCATGTAGACATGGAGTCAAGTATGTAAAGTTTACACTCTTCTGTAAAAACATGTGTAATATTGTTCGTAGAGGAAATGAATCCCCTACGACCTGTTGTGATGCCTTCCAGGGGTCCACCGACCTCAAGAAGGTCAGAGACACTATTGAGAGGTCCACTGACCTCGAAGAGGTTGTGAACGCTATCAGGACGACCTGATAGCAAATGATGTCCCACCGACCTCAAGAGAGGTCTTGATGACCTAATAGGCCAGCAACGTAGGAGTCTGAATAAATTTGCTAAAATACCAGAGTAAATTAGTATCAAGTCGTTGGAGAAGAAAAAACGATCTTGGAGCAAATAGCTCTTGGGCTCAACGACCCGCTGGCGTAGAACTGTTGGGCGCGCTGACCCAGCAAAGGTCTGTTGGGCCACGGAGGCCTATTTAAAGGTCATGGCATGTGGGGGCAGACCCCACTCACATTCTCTCGCATCCACATCTCTAGGGTTTCTCATTTCGCCGCCGCTGCCGCTCGAATCCCTCGCGCCGCCGCAGCTAGAGCCAAAGCTCGCCGCCGCCGTATGCGCGCGAAGACCCTCTGCGTCTTTAGGACCAAATCACAATGGTTTGCCGAGGAAGAAGAGGAGATGGCACCGGAGCAGATCCCCGCACCGGAGGGACAGTGGTCCCTACCAGAGATGACGGAGGCCCGGATCGAGGCACTGGTGGAGCGCGGGCTGCTGAGGCCCAAGGCAGAGGTGGAGTGGAAGGCGCCCACCGGCCACGGGTTCCCCTCGGAGGACGTCACCGAGCAGGTCGTCTTCGCCTCCTTCTTCGAGCGCGGCTTCAACATCCCCACGGGGGATTTCTTCAGAGGTCTTCTGCACTACTATCGTCTGGAGCTGGTACACCTTGTCCCCAACTCCATCACCACAGTTTCTTCCTTTATCCATATGTGCGAGGCCTATTTAGGCATACCGCCACATTTCAATTTGTGGCGGCATTTTTTCCATGTTAAGCGACCTGGGAAGTCGCTAGTCGTAGGTAGCACAGGCTTCTACCTTAGAACAGGTCGTAAGGTAGATTATATAGATATGGAGCTACCAGACAGCAATTTTGGGAGGAAGTCCGAGTGGTTCTACATAGCGAACCAGAAGCCAGAGCTCTTGAAGCGCAATGGGTTCGGGCCAACTAAGGTCCCTGAATGGGATCTTACGTTGACGTCCTGTGAAAAGGAGGAGATGGCACCACTCCTCGCCAGGGTCGCCGACCTCAAGGAGGCCGGCTTGACGGGAGGCATAGTGGCGATTTGCTTTAGTCATCGCTGTTGATGGCTGTTAAGTACCATTGTCATGGCCGTCAACTCCTGCAAATTGAAGCATGCATTGCACATCCACACTAGAATAGGAGCTTAAACTAATACTTTCCACCAGTGTTGATGTCTATTCGAATGCAGGTATTTAGCATAAGAAATGAGAGGAATCCATGCACATTCACTCCACTCCAATCCAAGGCACACAAGTACTGGCCAATGAGGGGCTGCCACATGGATTCTCCTGGATCCATGATGTCACCAATCCATGTGAAGAGCTCTCAACGAATCACACGCTATCAAGTCAGCATCACATGGATCCATGGGCCCACTTTGCTAACCAAACTGCCAGGAAATGTGCCATACACGGAGGAGGGGCATCAGGGCCCACATGGAAGTGAGCCAGAGGAAGCACGGGCTAGGGAGCCACCCGAGGGGGCCGGCCGACCCTAGGTTCGGTACATCCTGGCCCTCCACGTGGCTCTCTCCCATTGGCTCTTGGCTGCATCTCGGGGTGTTTTGGAGCCCCGGAGCAAGCCACTCCCTTGCCTATAAATAGAGGGGGAGGGGCCTCATTTCACACACACCTCCAAGCTCTCAAGTTCCACTTCTCTCTTGTGTAGCTCTCTCTCCCTCTCTCTAATTCTGCCTATGTGAGGTGATTCTCACCTCTATGTGGTAGAATGGGGTTGAGAAGAGATCTAGACTAGGATTAGTTGAGAGATAGAGTAGGAGTGAGGAGTGATTTGATGTCCTCGTGGATGCTTGTTCTTCATTTAGACCAAAGTGAGTATTTCAGCATTTCTTATTTAGACTATGGTGGACATCATGCATGAATGATTTGTTCTTGTGTTCTTAGCTTGTTCATAAGTTAGAGGCTTGTGTTCTTCATGACACAAGGCTTCGATCCTTTAGAGCTAGTTCCTTAGTTCAAGTATCTGTTTGCATGCTCTGATCCTGTTTAGCTGAGTAAGTCTACTGCATCTCGTTTGTTTGCATCCAAACCTTTCTTGCTGCTCCGTAACTTGATGACTAGTATGATTTGATCCGTTCTCTCTAGTTCGTGGTTCCGTATTTATACGGGTTGCTATAGTGTTGTTAGTGGGTCGACGAACGTAACTGTGCTATAGTAGTTATCGGGAGTGCAGACGTGGTGTCTGGGCTCTGGTTATCCTACGAAGATTACGTGCGCTCGCGTAACGATAGAGGTAGGCCGCAGTGGTGATAGCCTGTTGGAACCTTTGGAACCCTCCGCGCCTGCGTACCGAGTTGGGCCCCGTTGCTAGTACATTGGCCTCTCCCTAAAAAGTTAGGATGGGCTAGCGCCCCATGGGGAGGACTAATAGCGGACAGATCCATCTTGAGAGTTAAGTTCCTTAAGAAAGTGCTTCTCATATCCCTACCTATCCCAGTAGTAGCTGGTGTCCTTGGATAGACTCTCTGGTTACTCTCCTGTCCTAGGAACGAAACCCGACGGGAATACTCATTCTCCGAGGGAGAAGTGCTGCAACGGTGTATCTGTGCGCTTGCGGATTCGTTCACACTCGTCAGTTAAATCATCCACACTAACAATCCACCCTTCTCCCCCAAAAGGGGATTTTAGTAAATAACCAAATATAACACCGGGACTAAGGGTCAAATTGGTATTTTTTCTTACATCCCCCCCGGGGGCCCAGGTATCATATATGCCGCCAAAATAAAGAGCCTTGAGTACTAGAAGAAAAGCACCTAGACCTAACAAAATTAAGTGAATACCCAAAATTGTAGTCATTTTATTTCTATCTTTCCATACATAACCAAAGAATGGAAAAGATTCTTCAAGAGTATCGGGTCCCAGAAGCGCGTGATAAATGCCACCGAAGCCTAAGACTGCGGAGGAAATTATGTGAAGTACTCCAGATACAAAGTAAGGAAACCGAGAGTCTCTTACACGCTCACGCTACCACGGTGCCTAGCGTTGAGGTTAAGAAACGCCAACAAGCATTTCTGGCGTCGTTGCCGGGGACGGCTGTTGTTAACCTTACGAACCCATCTATCCTCGTATTTATCTTTTTCCTTTTTTCTTCTACCTTCACCCCCGTTACCCATCGAGATATCCTTTTTGTTTTCTTTACTTCTACCTTTACCCCCGCTACCCATGGGAGGTTATCCTTGTAAACACCTTCCACCTTCGAGGAGTGAACCCTCAGAGCCATCTTTGTCAAGACTCGTTCTTACATCTGGCTATCGGCTTCACCCCTCTCTCATGAAGCTCATTCAGGACCTATCCTTCTCGGGGTTAAGTCATGAGAACCCCTTTGATCATGTGAGAGACTACGAGCGTATGATTGAAACTCGGGGTAAAACCGGAGAATCACCGGATGTTCGGAAAAGACAGTTTTTTCCGCTATCTCTCTCTGGGAAAGCACGGGATTGGCACCATTGTTTTGGTAGAGACTACCTTACTTGGGAAAGTTTGAGAGCAGCTTTCTACTCCCGATTCTTCCTGATACGATGTGCCATCTCGCTAAGGACCAAGATTCTCAGTTTCAAGCAATGTGAGGAGGAATCACTAGGAATGGCATGGAATCGTTTCGCCTCTGCGGTGGAAGATTGCCCAGTCCTCCACATTCCCGATTGGATGCTGCTCCAGCACTTCTGGTTTGGATTGCGGAAGGATGATGCCATGAGGCTTAATGCTCTCTCCGGAGGATCCTTTGTGCACTTGGATGCTATTGAGGGAAAAGAGATCGTGGAGAATCTCCGGGATTTCAGCTCCCCTAGCATCCCGGTCGATGAGGTACCCACCAGAGGAAATGCTGAGCCACCTAGATCCATCATCAGCCGAGCCTGAGATTTCATATCCACTCTTTCTAAGCTCTGGCTGAAGGTGTCGTTCCTGAATAGCAGGAGTCTAAGGGAAAGGTTTCGTGGCGCGAGATCTACCCTTGGGTTCCCCTCTTGTGCACCTTCTTAGACCTTCTCTCCGAGACTATGTCTCGCGGGAGGATGGAGAGAGTGGTTTGGAAAGAACGATCATTCCCGGCCAGGATGGCCTATTCGATCCTAAACTACCATCTCCTGAGGAGGGTATGAGAGGTTTATCGTGTTTCTACGTTGAGGTTTGAGCTGAAGTGCCTTGCACTGAAATTTCATATAAACCAAGACATCGGTCTCTGCTTTATAATCCATTGGATTCATTCGTCAGACCAAAGGAGCACGACCATCTACCGATCGAATGGAGTGCATTCACTTCATAACTTAAGCCCATCAATCGATGCTGATCAGTCAGGAGAGGCTTAAACTTCATATATTATGCTTGACTTGATCGATGCCCAATGGGAGTTGCACTTTCCAGCTTATCCATAGCCTCCCACTGGAAGCTTAGGCCAGACCTCGGGATGTTTCCATCATTCTGATGAGAACATCGGACCCTCTGCCTAAGGCAAGAGCGAGTTATATCTCGTTCTTCATCCGAACTCTGGTTCTTGATTGTACACCGGCTTTTGGGAATCTATTTGGAGGCCGAGTGTCTTTCTGAGCTTGAGTTCACTCGGAGATCGGTTCCTGTTGTGAGAGCACTAGCCTCAGTGCTCGATCTTTTCTTCTCCAAGTTCTGCCACCCTAGTGCTATAGCTCTCGAGTCCCGTGATCACCCCAGGGCTGCCTAGGCCCCTTGGGATGATCATGCTTGCTTTCAGTCTTGATTTATCCTTTGGGCTCGTGTTCGTATATGCACTAACCTTGCAGATCAGAGTTTATCATCACACCATACTATCTGCAAGGGAGATGGCCATGAGTTGAGACAGGAGATCGCGAGACACCCGCATTCTGAGTATTCTTGGGACTCATTTATTTTGTTTCCTTGAGAAGAATTATCCTTCGGGTATCTTGTGAACACTGACTATGCAGGAGAAAGAAATTGCCAAGATAGAAAGGATTAAGGCAAAAGGACCACAGGAAGACAACACCATCGTGGCGACACGGTGAACACTTCATGATCCCCATCAGAGGCTTCTACACTTTTGATGGACCAGGTATGTTGTCAAGGTGAGTTCCCCCAGATCATCTACGGTTATACTATTGGCTTAGCCAAAGTTATTATATAGTAGAGGTTGATTATTCAACCCCAACCTTATCCTAGCTCTAGCCTAAGCCAACCTTTCCATCTTGGGGCATCCACCTCGGTCTTTGGTCTTGAGGCCTGCTTGAGCCCACACGTGAAGGGGGAAGTCCAGAGGGGCCCACCTAGGGTCGGCTGAACCCTGGTTCGGCCGAAGCCCTGGTGACGCCGCCTCCCTTCTTATTTCGCGTGTGCATCTCTTCCTCCTCCAGAAACCCTCTCCCTGCCGCACGACGAGTTTCGCGTCGCGTAGAATCCATCTCCTCCACCTCATCATCCTCAGCTCATCGCCGCACCTATGGACGGAAAGAGCGTCGTTCCCTTCGATGGCTCCACCTCGTCCACCGGTCCCGGGGCAGGAGGCAACCCCTCCATCGTTGCCGCCCCTGCAGCGAACCTTGCGATGGTGGCCGGATTCCTAGAGGTTCCTCTGCTCGCCACCATCCCGCCGGGAGGAAGGATTCCGGGCACGCCACCGTCTAGGCGTTCCGCCTCGCCTGGGAAAAGGCACATGAGATGGGCAGCCAGCCCATACGGCAGGCCAACTACGGCTCATCTTCACCCCAAGGGTTTGCCGTTCGCTCCGCCTAGCGCACCTGGATCGTCGCTAGCTAGGGGGCAGACGAGCACAGCACAGTCCGCTCACTCGTCGCAACCGCCGGTTACCATAAGGCCGGCGCTGCCTAATGAAAAGGTTCCTGAAGCACGCCCAGCTCCAGTCCTGCCTGAAGAGGATGAAGACCTTGGCCTGGACGACGAACTGCCACCGCCGCCCTGCACTAGGAGGTCTAGGGAGAAGACTCGGGCAGCCGAGCAACTCCCTAAGCTCTCCTCAGTGGCCAAGCTGACCTCGCTGATGAAGGAATTGGAAGCCAGCAATGAGAAGCTCAGGGCTGCTTTCTCAGAGCAGAAGTTCGACCTGGCTGAGCTGAGGGATGATGTGCGTGACCTTCGCTGCGGCCTCTGTGCGAAGATGAGGTGACTGTTCTCGGCTACAGGGCACGCGACCCTCTATGATGCCGAGTAGTGGGGGTTAGCCCCAACTTTAGTTCATTAGGCGCTAGTCTAGGTCTAGGTTTATTTCCCTTTATTTATTTATTTCTCTTCATTCATTTATTTCCTTTCATGTGTGTAAGCGCCTAATCTTTATTTTTAGAACATTTGAATTTTGAATAAAGTGGCTCACCGATCATGTAACCTGGTCTAGCCACCCTTGTGTCATTACTTTGGTCATTTGTTTTAGAGGACATCTAGGTTCGAGACAGTGTGGGGGAGAGCCACGACTCTCCCAATGCAGGCACAACGTTTCCGCACGTACCCACTGTGAGCACTCCGCACTAGCCGACCGATCATCTATAGAGAACCTGAACGGGACCCGCACGAGCTCGCTCCTGTGGAGAGCCTCTCACGGTCCAGCTTCTATGCATAGCGCCAGTTTACATCTCGACAACTCACTCTCTCATTCCTGAGTTTTATAACCATAATTGTCTATCTCATATAAATTAAAACTCGAATGTTGATGCTAAAGATCACCCAGCTTGCTTGATGCCTGAGTAGACTCGCATATGTTTTATTCCTCGTTATCTACCTGATGCTTGTGAACCATAACCGTCTTAAGGACAAGCATGTTTACCTAAGTAATTGATGAGTATGATATGGCTGGATGATATGATCTATTGCTCTGATGACAAACTCCCTTGGGTTGTTTACTTTTGAAAAATATAAAACCTCTTGGAAAAGCTCCTCTTTGATATGCCACCTTCCTACCAAAGCCATATGATGTTCATAGTAGAAAACCTTACACTCATATGCTGCTTGTTATTGCATTGAGCTTTGTCAAATTCTGTGACCCTTGTGAGAATTCTTTTCACTACTTTCATGATCAAGATTCATGTGCACACCACCATATTCCCCTTGCTATGCTTCTACACTGGAAGTTATCATTGTATCATTCATTCATTTTATAACAATAAAGCTCCATATGTGGTGTGACATCTCTCTCCAAAAGTCCTTCAAAAAGAGACTTGGGCTATATGAAAAAAAGAAAAAAAGAGAGACACATGCTTAAAGCATGATGAAAAAAAGGGCTACCCAAAGAGCTGTGGCCTAAACTGATTCTACCAGGTGAAGTGGAAGCAGACAAAAGCAAGCTGGAGATGGTGATAGTGTCACAAGAATCAATGGGGGCTGGGGAGATTGACCAAGCCATGGAAGAGGAGGTGCTGATGAATTGGGACTTAGCTGGACAGGATGATGGTGAAGCATTGGAGAGGGACAGGAATTTCAACAAGAGAAGATTCTACCCTGTGGTGGTGGCCAGGAAAAGTGCAAGGACCAGCAAGCCGGTGGAGCCAGGTATGTCTGCTTCTAATCACAATACTTTTGCTGTTCTAAACTCTGTTGAGGATGATGTGCTTCAATTAATTGCAACTGAGTGTGACATAAATCTGGGTGGGGGGAAGAAGAAATTCAAGAAAATATTTGTGCTATGAAAGCTGAGGAATTGGCCAGAGCTGCCCTTGCAGAGGCCAAGTATAACCAAGCACAGGAGAAGAGAATAGCTGAAAGTCATGCTACAGAGGGTGAAAACCTTGCTTTAGAATGTGTAGGAAATGAGCAAAGGGGTGTGGAGATGGCTAGCCTGACTCACAAAAAAGGGTAAGAGCTCCAAAGGGAGCAGGTTGAGCAGGGAACTGCGGAGAATAAGTTAATCAATGAGGATGTTGTTTTGGAATATTAGAGGTTTAGGAAAATTAGCAAGGGGGAGACAGCTTAGAGATATTGAAGGACCGATTAGGCGAACCAGAGAGGGGGGGGGGAGTGAATGGGAGCCGATAAAAATTCTTCTCAAAGGAGATGAGAACCCCAACAAGACGAACACGACTTCCAAATCTCGTCTCCGACTCAACTACCCAAGTTGGTCAAGACCACGTAGCCACTGGAGTGCTACTGGTCCTAGGAACCAACAACCACCTTCACCGACTCGAGAACGCAGCGGAACTAGCAACTCGAGCGCTACTGACCTACACCGGTCAGGCCGGTGAGCACCACCGGTCAGACCGGTCCCTGCTGGCAAAACCTGGGAACTTCCACAGAAGGCCCCTACACCGGTCAGGCCGGTGTAGCTCACCGGTCAGTCCGGTTCAAGCCAGGAAACCCCAAATCCTCCAAATAGGCCTACCGAGCTCCAAACTGACCCAAACTCGAAACAGCAGCAACACGGGGCAACAGGGAACTCACCAAGACGTTCACCCGAGCAAAACTCAACAAAGAGTCTGCACCGGTCAGACCGGTGAGAGGCACCGGTCAGACCGGTGTGACCTGAGTTCTCGGGATGAACAGCGCCCACGGGTCAACTCCCCCAAATCCAACTCCCGATCTCCCGAATCGCTCCACGGTTTTGCACAAGAATTTAGGGATAGTAGGAACACCTCATGGGCACTCCATAGCCAAGATTTAGTCCACCAAAACTTGTCAAAACAAGAGGAATCGAAGAAATCCCACCAAGAACACCTCTAACCCTAGAGCCACGAAAACCCCAAAATCGAGCCCCTTTGCTCACGGATTTGGGAGGGGAATCAAAGGGAAAAGAACCACGAAGGGTTCATGCATACATCCCCCACCAAATCCCAAAGAGAAAGGCTTCGAAATCGCTCCAAGAAAATCGCCAAGAAAGGGCTCCGAAAATCACCAAAAAGGAGAAACGGGAAAGACACATCCAAGCCTTGAGGAACCACGCCGAATCATCTATACATACCAAAGAGGTTCATACAAGGTCTAGCTTGCCGCCCGATCATCCTTCCCTCTCACAAGATCTCACCATGAAGCTCTCAAGCTAGTCATAAGAAAATCCTAAGGAAAATAGGAAGAGAAAATAGGAAAGCAAATGAGCTAGGGTTCCAAGAGATGGCTGCCATCCTCTCACCCCTTGGGTTATATGGAGGCAACCGAAAGACTAAAATACCCTTACTAGCTAACTAGGGATACATGCCCCTCAAGGGCGAAATCAGAAATCTTTGTCTTCGCAGCATCAGACGGATGTCCAGCGACCGCAAACTTGCTTAGCCTCGACGCAAGCCTTGCGATCCCGACGCGTGTCCTCCGCTTCGAAGACTCCGGACCGCGTCGTCGCACACCGGTCAGACCGGTGCTCCTCACCGGTCAGACCAGTACCCACCGGTCAGACCGGTCAGGAGCTGCTGCACCTCCGTCTTCGGTTCTTCGGTCTTGGCTTTGTGGATCAACCAAGGAACCCAGTGGTTTTCTGGTGAACCACCGGAAACCCCGCGAACTCGGTGTAGCCTCCGCCAATCACCACTCATGACTCGACTCCCACGTAGTCCCGGCTCGACCTTGGTTTTGAGGCTCAACCAAGAAACCGTTCATGACTTCATCTTACCGTTCTTGCCACCATGCGGCCCGCACTTGACCCCGCTGGCCACCGGGTCCCTCGAACCAAGCCTACTTGTCTTCTCGACACCTGGAGGCCTCACCGGCAACGACCTTTCACGCTTGTTCTTCACCTGCACCTGCACCAGTCAAGCCGCAACCTGCACCTGCAATACTTAGCCACGAGTCAGTCCACACCACGTTGTCAATCACTCATCACACCAGGAAGCGACCATCCACCGGTCCTCGAACCACTCCTGGCTCTCAATCTCCCCCTTGATGAGTGCATTGACAACACACACGTTTTGGTAACCAAGAGAAAAGGAAAAGAAAAGAAACGACTAAAAGAAACTCCAACAAGCGATCGAAAGCCAAAGAAAAGGCAAAGAGCAAGATCACTTGAAGAAGACAAGTCTCGGACCCCTTAGGCAAGGGCAATGGCTCGACACATCCGAGACAAAACATGCTCAAGCAAAGAGCACAAACCATCAAACCAAAGCTCGAAAACCACAAAGAGCTCCCCCTGCACACATGCAAGCGCCCCCTGAATCAATGCAACTCCCCCTGGACGAATGCATGCAAACCACCTCGCAAAACAGAGCAGCTGCTTCAGCTTTGCTCTGACCGGTCAGATCGGTCACCCTCACCGGTCAGACCGGTGGACAAGATCGTCCAGCACCTGGGAACTACACCGGTCAGACCGGTGTACATCACTGGTCAGGCCGATGCCACTTGGGAAACTGCCAGAGCTCAAAAATAGCTCGAAACCACTTGGAAACCTTCTAAATGCATTCAGTAGGCCAAAACATGCTTAAACTTCTCCCCCTTGTTGACAATGCATGAATCAAGCCAAAAATGCAAAAAAAAATGCAACCTAGAGCTCCTTAAATAGACAAAATTCAACAAAGGATGCTACACATGTCCAAATGAGCAAGTTAGATACTCTATAGCTTCGTAATGACATAAACTTCATGATCACCAAGTTTCACAACCATTGGGCGAAGCTACGATAGAATTGAGCAATTTTGCGAAAAATCACCCTCTCATGAGCAAAGTCTTAAACATGACCAAAACATATCAAAATGGCAAAGCCACACAAACTTCATGCTAGGACAACCATTCTAAGCATAAGACCATCATAAACACCCACAAGCACCTCATGTCATGTCAAAGCCACCGAGCCATGTGTCTACTTCTATATATGAGACTTCTCATTGGTAGGCATCTTGCAGCGATTTAGCACCCAGAGCAAATTAAAATTAGCACATATGACATGGGAGCACATTTTCCAAGCAATTTACATTTCATTTTCAGATTTATAATTGGTACATGAAATGTCTTTGCGACAAAAAGGAACTTATGCCCCTCCACAAGATGAAGCATGGGGGCTAAACATTCATGATGGCAAATGAGCCTTTGGCCCCATATGATCAAAATAAGCTATCCAACCACAAATTAAGCATAGTCAAGCCACAAAAGCATGTCAAGATCATGTAAAGGCATTTACTCACAAGAGAGCATACAAGTGACATTTTTCAAAAGCATAGCCATCAACCATGGATATAAATCAAGATTATCAAGAGCTAAGCCAAACTAACCATAGCTTACCAAATTAGCTCACAAAGACATATATATCATTCCATGGTGAACAATGTATATAGGAGAAGCCTTTCCTAAACAATGCATATGATACAAAATGCATGCAACCTAAGATACAAAGATGCCTATACATCATGTTACATATGCCATGACAAATGCAAGACATGCACAAAGGAAAGCTATACATATGCTACAAAGGAGCTCCCACACACCAACTCAAGAAATCAAACAAACACCAAGCTCCCCCCGCAAACGAGTGAAAGTTGCTTGATCTAGGGGTTTGGTGAAAATATCGGCTAGTTGGTCATGAGTGGGTACATGGATCAAAGCTATCTTTCCTTTCTCTACGTTGTCTCTCAAGAAATGATACGTCACTTCTATGTGCTTGGTTTTGGAATGGAGCACTGGGTTCTTTGCAACACTTATGGCACTGGTGCTGTCACATTGAAGTGGAACATGGGTATACTCCTCACCAAAGTCACTCATGGTGTATGTGATCCAAAGGAGCTGAGAGCAACAACTAGCTGCAGCCACATACTCTGCCTCGGTAGTGGATTGAGCAACACTCGACTGTTTGCGGGAAGACCAAGACACCAAAGAAGAACCCAAGAACTGGCAAGTCCCAGAAGTGGACTTCCTATCCAACCGACACCCGACAAAATCCGCGTCTGAAAATCCATGAAGCGCCAAAGAAGAAGACGCAGAGTACCAAAGGCCGAAGTCGGGAGTGTGTCGCAAATACCTGAAAATGCGCTTGACTGCTTGCCGATGCGAAGTCCTCGGAGATGCTTGAAAACGAGCGCACAGACATACCGAGAATTGGATGTCCGGCCTCGTCACCGTCAAGTAGAGGAGTGACCCGATCATGCTTCGGTACTCCTTCTGGTCCACGTGTTCACCTTCCTCATCCGCATCAAGAGCTGTAGTCGTACTCATAGGCGTCGCCATGGCCTTGGAGTTCTCCATCTTGAACTTCCTCACAATGTCCTTGGTGTACTTAGCTTGGTGCACAAATGTTCCTTCCTTTGATTGCTTGATCTGTAGCCCGAGGAAGAACTGCAACTCGCCCATCATGCTCATCTCAAATTCCCTGCTCATGTCTTCTGCAAACCTTACAACAAGAGAGTTAGACGAGCCACCAAAGACAATATCATCCACGTATACCTGTACAATCAGGATATCTCTGCCCTGCCTGAGGAGAAACAAGGTCTGGTCGACCTTCCCCATCTCAAACCCTCTCTCAAACAGGAACCCCCTCAACCTACCATACCAAGCTCTAGGCGCCTGCTTCAACCCATACAGCGCCTTCCTCAACTTGTACACCCGGTGGGGGTACTTCTCACTCTCAAACCCCGGTGGTTGCCTCACAAACACCTCTTCCTCCAATACACCATTCAGGAAAGCACTCTTCACATCCATCTGGTACAACTTGAACCCTTTAGCCACGGAAAAGGCTAGAAGGATCCTGATCGCCTCCAAACGAGCTACAGGAGCGAAAGTCTCCTCGTAGTCGATCCCCTCTTTCTGACTGTACCCCTGACCAACAAGTCTCGACTTGTTCCTCACCACTTCTCCTTTCTCTCCCTCTTTGTTTTTCCACACCCATTTTGTCCCAATCGGCTTACACCCTGGGGGAGGGTCAACCAACACCCAAACTTGGTTCCTCTCAAAATTCTCCAACTCCTCATGCATCGAGTTAACCCAATTATGATCAGATAACGCGTGTCCAATGTCTTTGGGCTCAAAGGTGGCAACAAAAGCAGCATGAGCAAAATGAGAATTGTTCCGAACCCTCGACCATGTAGTACGTTCATTCATGTCGCCGATGATTCTCGAAGCTGGGTGATCCACTTGCACTCGCCGGGGAGGTTCTCGCCTTGATGCTACCTCCCCCTCAACAGCAGCTTCGCCTTGATCTGGATTTGTCATTGTAGGTGTGGGAGAGGGTCCGTTCTCGATCGTCGTCGAAGTAGTAGGTACATGTTCAGCCGCGGGCACCACACCGCCATCTTCATCATCTCCATGTTCATGCTCCTCCTCCTGAAAGATCTCCTCGCCAAGTTCGTCGTCACCTGCACACTCAAAAACAAGCTGACTACGTGGCTGTGTGTCGTCGAAGGTTACCTCGCAAGTCTCCACGATTTGGTTAGTTTCAAGATTGAGCACACGAAATGCTCTAGAATGAAATGCATAACCAAAGAAAATGCCATCGACAGACCTAGCCTCGAACTTGTCCAACTTCTTCCCTTTCTTCAGAATGAAGCATTTACAACCAAAGACATGGAAGTGACTCACCTTGGGTGTGCGACCGTGCATCAACTCGTAACAGGTTTTCTTCTTGTGAACCCTGAGGTAGATCCTGTTCGACACATAGCACGCGGTATTTACCGCCTCAGCCCAGAACCTTCTCGGAGTCCTATGCTCGTCGAGCATCGTTCGAGCCATCTCGCACAAGGTCCTGTTTTTCCTTTCCACAACGCCATTCTGGGGAGGCGTATACGGACTCGAAAACTGGTGTTCAAGACCCAAGTCACGGCAAAAGGTTTCGAAGCGAGAGTTTTTGAACTCCGAGCCATTGTCACTGCGGATCGCTCGTATGGCATCTCCGTGCCTCTCGTTTCTTAACCTCAAGACAAGATCTCGAACAAAACCAAACGTCTCCCCTTTCTCCTCAAGAAAGAACACCCACGCATACCAAGAGTAGTCGTCCACCACAAAAAGGACATACCACTTCCCACCCGCAGATCGCACACGAGCTGGGCCAACAAGGTCCATATGGAGCAGCTCGCAGGGACGCTCAGTCATCACATCGGTGAGAGGCGGGTGAGAAGAGGCTACCATCTTGGCATGCCTACATGGCGCACAAACCAACTCTTTCTCAAACTTCAACCGCGGCAATCCTCGGACCAAATTGAGTTTACTCAAGCGAGACAAAAGGTCAAAGCTCAAGTGACCCAACTTCCTATGCCACTTCCACAACTCACTCGAAGAACCAGCCAAAAAGCAACGCTCCACACCAGAAGACTAAGAGAAATCAGCTCGAAACACCTGACCCTCAGGAACGACCATGCAAACAAGGTCCCCTCGAGAATCTAAAATCCGAGAACCACCTGGCCGAAACAACACCTCAAAGCCCTCATCTAACAACTGGGACACAGAAAGCAAATTGAACCCCAGTGATTGAACAAGAGCAACGTGCCTGAGAGTGACCTTGTCACTTACCTTGATCTCACCTTCTGATAGCACACGCCCTCGCCCATTGTCCCCAAAGGTGATGTATGTCCTGGACACCACCGGGACGAGACTTGAGAACCACCCCTTGTCTCCGGTCATATGCCTCGAGCAACCGGAGTCAATCAACCAAACGTTCCTCAAGTCTCCCACCTGAAATTCAAAAGCGAGCACGTGAGTGAACAAACGACTCAGCACTGGGGTTAGTACCAAAAGAGTAAAACCAGTGCCGAGCCATTTGCTCCAAAGTGGGGTTAGCACAAACCGAATCATCACGCCTATCAAAGCTACCACCACGAACACCACCACGGCAACCACTACGAGGGAACCAACCCTCTCTAGCTGGAGGAGGACGAAAGCCACGAAAGGAAAACCGTGGATCGTTCCTCCTCTCCATCTCAAAGCTACGACTCCTCCCACCCCCGTATTGAGCACGAGGTGGAGAACGCCTAGCAAACTGACCACCTGCAAACTTTCCAGACCAACCACCAGAACCACGACCTCCAGAACCAAACCGAGCATCCTCACGAGCATGAAACCCGACTCGCTGTCTGCCCAGACCTGCACCGGTCTGACTGGTGTAGTACACCGGTCTGACCGGTGTAGCTCGGCCAGCAGCAGCACCTGCAGCCTTCCGGTCTCCCCAAGCCGGAACCGTCCTCGCAATTGCCTTGGCCCTGGGCATCTGCATACGAGGCTCAGGTACACCATTAGAGGGGTGGTACCTGTCCTTGTTAGCCCACTCTCTAGCCATTCTCTCCTCGCGCTTCCTCTTGAAGCAAAACTCATCCTTGTGACCATCTCTTCCACAATACCCACAATGGAACTTTATGGGCTGTGGCTTAGACTTTGGCTTGGGTTGGGGCTGCCCACTCGGCTTCTCACCCTTCTTCTCTCCTTCCTCACCTCCCTTTGGGCTCACAAACTTCACCGGTTTCTGAAAATCATTTGTTGGGTGAGGGAATATGGGTGGATCTGGAGTAGTGTCAAGTTTGTTTCTGAGATGGTTAGGCTTGGGCTCAAACTTGTTCTTGTATCTGTTTGGTGGTGGGATAGGAATCTCTCCAACTCTCTCAACTCCCTCACCACTGTTCTCTCCAAGCTTGTCAGCCCCAAGTGCCTGACCATCATAGCGTTTGAAAGCCGCTATCATGATACCAAGCTGAGGCTCCTGACCCGACAACCAGCTCATACATTTTCTCAGCTCATCATTCTCATCCTGCAAGCGATCAACATAATGTGCAAGCTCCAAATTCTTGACTGCATGCAATTCACAAGTAGAACAAGAAGTGGGAATAGGCTCTTTCAACTTAGCCTCAAGCGAAACAGTGTAAGCATGCATCTCATCAATCTTTCCATGCAAAACAGGGAAAGAAGTGCAAGCACCTAGCAAAGCAGGTCTAGACTTAAGCTCAGCCACTTCAACCCTAAGCATTTCTAGTTCATCACAAGTAGAAGCATGCTTATCCTTAAGAGTAGTAAGATCAGCTAGGTACACAGAGCAATCACAACAATCAATCTCATCAGAAACCACAAGAGAAGCCTTAAGCGAATCAATATCAAGCTTAGCATCTAGGTTCTGGGTTTCTAGCTCAGCCACACGGTTCCTAGCATCTTCTAGTGAGGCCCTAAGCTCTTTCCTCATCTTCTTGGCCTCTCTAAGCATGTGATCGCGGTTATCAAGCAAGTCAACCAACTCATCATTCTCCTTGCGCAAAGAAGAGAGCTCATCACATACCTCATCCTCGGAGTCGGAGTCCGAGTCACTCTGGTGGCTCTTCTTGCTGCCGGAGCTACGGGCCATGCCGCTGAAGCCATCTCCCGCGAAGCAGCTCAACCCGCTCAAGTTCCTGGATGACTTCTTGTTCTTGCGCCGATCACCTTCATCTTCACTGCTACTCGAGCTCGAGGAAGAGTAGGCAGAGCTGGAGTCGACGTCGCTCGCTCCGACCATCGCTCGGGCCTTCCTGCCGCGGCCGTCCTTCTTCCTCGACCGTCGCTCGTCCTTGTGCTTGTTCTTGTGCTTGTGATCGCGCCTCGATTGGTACTTGCCATCCTTGCTCGATCGGTGCCTGTAGCCGTCCTTGTAGCCGTCCTTGTTCTCCGTCTTCTCCGGGCAGTCGGCGACGAAGTGTCCTGGCTTGCCGCACTGAAAGCACGTCCGTGCTGTCCTTCTCGTGTTCACCCGGTTCTCGTGCAGCCTCTCGAATCGCCTGGTCAGCAATGCCAGCTCGTCCTCTCCAAGCACGTCGAACTCCTCGTCTGACAAAGACATCAAAGAAGACAGAGAGTACATCCTGGAGGATGCGTTAGCGTTAGACTTAGCTCCTTTGCCACCAACGAGAGCGAGACTATGAGAATCAGTCGGGCTCTCGATCTTGGCTGTCATACCACGGTCCAACTCAGCCAACTTGAGCTTCGAGAACAGCTCGTTCACCGTCAAGGTGTCATACTTCTCGGACTCAACAATAGCCTCAAACTTCCCGTCCCATACGGTACGATCCAACGAGTGCAAGAGCTTCACGGCTCTATCATGATCATTGTATGGGAGGACGTCCACATTGGCTCTCATGTTGTTCACAACGACCGTAAACCGCTGGAAAAGGGCATCGATGGACTCACCGGGGAGATGAGTGAAGTTCTCGTACTCTCTCTGGTAAGTCGCGTACATCCGAGCCTGAACCTGAGCATTCCCAGCATGAGCATCCTTCAACTGCTCCCAAATCCTACAAGCTAAGTCCTCTGTCTGAACCCGATCGAATTCAGGCTGACACAGAGCACGAAACAAGTAGTCGACAGCCTTGTTGTTGGCTTCGAACATATCCCTCGATCCTGGAGCAAGGAAGTTCATCGGATGAACATAAGCTGTGTTCACCGTGACATCCCAAAGGATCTGACCCTTTCCGCGGAGGAACGCCGCCATCCGCCTTTGCCACATCTGGTAGTTCTTCCCATCGAAGTGCGGAGGACCCGAACCCCGTTCCTGGTACGCCATCTTTGGATCTTAGACTGGTAAGAGTCAATAAAGACCCGAACTAGCTCTGATACCAATTGAAGGACCGATTAGGCGAACCAGAGAGGGGGGAGTGAATGGGAGCCGATAAAAATTCTTCTCGAAGGAGATGAGAACCCCAACAAGACGACACGGCTTCCAAATCTCGTCTCCGACTCAACTACCCAAGTTGGTCAAGACCACGCAGCCACTGGAGTACTACTGGTCCTAGGAACCAACAACCACCTTCACCGACTCGAGAACGCAGCGGAACTAGCAACTCGAGCGCTATTGACCTACACCGGTCAGGCCGGTGAGCACCACCGGTCAGACCGGTCCCTGCTGGCAAAACCTGGGAACTTCCACAGAAGGCCCCTACACCGGTCAGGCTGGTGTAGCTGACCGGTCAGTCCGGTTCAAGCCAGGAAACCCCAAATCCTCCAAACAGGCCTACCGAGCTCCAAACTGACCCAAACTCGAAACAGCAGCAACACGGGGCAACAGGGAACTCACCAAGACATTCACCCGAGCAAAACTCAACAAAGAGTCTGCACCGGTCAGACTGGTGAGAGGCACCGGTCAGACCGGTGTGGCCTGAGTTCTCGGGATGAACAGCGCCCGCGGGTCAACTCCCCCAAATCCAACTCCCGATCTCCCGAATCGCTCCACGGTTTTGCACAAGAATTTAGGGATAGTAGGAACACCTCATGGGCTCTCCATAGCCAAGATTTAGTCCACCAAAACTTGTCAAAACAAGAGGAATCGAAGAAATCCCACCAAGAACGCCTCTAACCCTAGAGCCACGAAAACCCCAAAATCGAGCCCCTTTGCTCACGGATTTGGGAGGGGAATCAAAGGGAAAAGAACCACGAAGGGTTCATGCATACATCCCCCACCAAATCCCAAAGAGAAAGGCCTCGACATCGCTCCAAGAAAATCGCCAAGAAAGGGCTCCGAAAATCACCAAAAAGGAGAAACGGGAAAGACACATCCAAGCCTTGAGGAACCACGCCGAATCATCTATACATACCAAAGAGGTTCATACACGGTCTAGCTTGCCGCCCGATCATCCTTCCCTCTCACAAGATCTCACCATGAAGCTCTCAAGCTAGTCCTAAGAAAATCCTAAGGAAAATAGGAAGAGAAAATAGGAAAGCAAATGAGCTAGGGTTCCAAGAGATGGCTGCCATCCTCTCACCCCTTGGGTTATATGGAGGCAACCGAAAGACTAAAATACCCTTACTAGCTAACTAGGGATACATGCCCCTCAAGGCCGAAATCGGAAATCTTTGTCTTCGCACCATCAGATGGATGCCCAGTGACCGCAAACTTGCTTAGCCTCGACGCAAGCCTTGCGATCCCGACGCGTGTCCTCCGCTTCGAAGATTCCGGACCGCGTCATCGCACACCGGTCAGACCGGTGCTCCTCACCGGTCAGACCGGTACCCACCGGTCAGACCGGTCTGGAGCTGCTGCACCTCCGTCTTCGGTTCTTCGGTCTTGGCTTTGTGGATCAACCAAGGAACCCAGTGGTTTTCTGGTGAACCACCAGAAACCCCGCGAACTCGGTGTAGCCTCCGCCAATCACCACTCATGACTCGGCTCCCACGTAGTCCCGGCTCGACCTTGGTTTTGAGGCTCAACCAAGAAACCGTCCATGACTTCATCTTGCCGTTCTTGCCACCATGCGGCCCGCACTTGACCCCGCTGGCCACCAGGTCCCTCGAACCAAGGCTACTTGTCTTCTCCACACCTGGAGGCCTCACCGGCAACGACCTTTCGCGCTTATTCTTCACCTGCACCTGCACCAGTCAAGCCGCAACCTGCACCTGCAATACTTAGCCAAGAGTCAGTCCACACCACGTTGTCAATCACTCATCACACCAGGAAGCGACCATCCACCGGTCCTCGAACCACACCTGGCTCTCAGATATGATTGCCAAGGAATATGTGGATGTGGTGGGGGTGCAGGAAACAATAAAACAGAATTTTACGGGCCGAGAGCTGGCTCGCTTTGATCCCGGGGGTGCTTTTTGCTGGAATTGGGTACCAGCAGTTGGTCACTCAGGGGGATGTTGATGGGGGTTAAGTCTGACAGGCTGGAAGTGGAGCAATGGGAAGCTGGTACTTACTTTATGGGGGGACTGTTAGAGACAGGGTAACAAATGTCAGGTGGGAGGTTATAAATGTCTATGGACCTGCTGATCACAACTGGTCTCAAGCTTTCCTTGAAGAATTGGATGACAGATGCAATAGGATGACTTTGCCAATGGTTATAGGAGGTGACTTTAACCTGATCAGAACCACAGATGACAAGAGCTCGGGGGTGGGAGATAGCACTCTCATGAATGCTTTCAATACTTTTATTGAAAAGCACAAATTAAGAGACTTACACAGGGGGGCCGAGATTCACTTGGACAAACAAGCAAGAAGATCCTATACAAAGTAACATTGATAGAGTTTTGATGACAATAGAGTGGGAACTCAGATTTCCACTAAGTTACCTAACTACCCTTACAAGAGTAGGATCTGATCACAGTCCGTTGTTGCTGGATACATGGGGAAATGATGGGGGGCGGAGGGATAGCCAGTTTTACTTTGAAAAACAATGATGCTCTATGGAAGGGTTCACTGACATGGTGGTTGACAAATGGAAAGGAGCTAGAGACAAATGTCCAGCAAAGGCTTATTCGATGGATAAATGGCATGGATGTTTAGCTACACTGCGCAGTTTCCTAAAAGGATGGGGTGGAAACATTAGGGGGGAGTACAGAAGAATTAAAGAGGACCTCCTGAAACAAATTCGACAATTAGATACATCAAGTGAACATGATGATGGGGGCAGAAAAAGAAATCTATACAAAAAGAGATATGAACTAGAGAATGAGCTGGAAAAGATAATGGAGGCAGAAGAAATTTACTGGCAACAGCGAGGGGGAGAAAAATGGGTGCTGGAAGGGGATGACAATACAACCTTTTTTCATTTGGTAGCAAATGGGAGGAGGAGGAAGAAATTAATTCTTTCCATGGAACATGAGGGGGGTGTGGTTAATGATCAGAAACAGATCCAAGAGATCATTTACAGATATTATAAGAGTCTTTTTGGTCAACAACATAAGAGAACAATCCAGCTGAGCGAGAGGGTGTGGGAGAATGAGGGGAGGCTGACAGTGGCAGAAAATGTGCTCCTAACTAAACCTTTTACGGAGGAAGAGGTCAAGCAGACAATCTTTGATATGAAGGAAAACACAGCCCCTGGACCTGATGGCTTTAGTGTGACATTTTATAAAACTTTCTGGGATACCATTAAGGGGGAGTTGATGGACCTGGTAAATGATTTTTATATAGGAAACCTAGATATTGCACGCCTTAATTATGGGGTGGTAACTCTGATTCCAAAAGTTAAGGATGCCAATAATGTCAAGCAATACTGGCCGATTTGCTTATTGAATATAAGTTTCAAGATCTTTACTAAACTCATCATGGAGAGACTAGGGGGCTATGCAAGTAAACTGGTTAGCAGCAATCAGACAGCTTTCATCAGGGGGAGATGTATAGTAGATGGAGCAGTGACTTTACATGAGATAATGCATGAATTACAAAGGAAAAAAATGAGGGGGGTGATTTTTAAAATAGATTTTGAAAAAGCCTATGACAACATTAGATGGGATTTTGTGGAAGAAGTACTTACCAGGAAGGGCTTTGGTTCAAAGCAAAAAAGGTGGATTATGAGCACAATTTCAGGGGGGAGGATATGTATTAATATCAACGGCAGCAATGGGGGCGTACTTTAAAACTCACAGGGGGTTAAGACAGGGGGACCCGCTGTCCCCGTTGATTTTTAACCTGGCAGCAGAGGCTCTAGCTCACATTATGGATAAAGCAAGATTGAAGAAGCATGTGAGGGGGGGTGGTTCCACATTTGATACCTGGAGGAGGAATAACACACCTACAGTATGCTGATGACACTGTGCTAATGTGTGAAGGGGATGATCAATCTATTATAAATTTGAAGTTTCTGTTATACTGTTTTGAATGGATGTCTGGGCTGAAAATAAATTATCATAAGAGTGAGTTAGTGACCTTTGGGATGGACAAGACGGCAGAAGATAAAACTGCAAACATGTTGAACTGCACTGTGGGGGGCTTGCCTATGAACTACTTGGGTTTTCCAATTAGTAGCAGAAGATTGGGGGTGGCAGCTTTTAGAAAGATTGTGGGGAAGATGAGAACAAAACTACAACCTTGGAAAGGGAAGCATCTAACTTCAGGAGGGAGGCTGGTTTTAACAAACTCCTCCCTTAGTAGTATGCCTATATATTGGATGGGAATGTACCAGCTGCATGAGGAGATCCACCACCAAATGGATACCATCAGATCCAACTTTTTTTGGGAGAGTGATGGAGAGAAGTTTAAATACCATATGATAAAATGGGAGAACACTTGCTTACCAAAGGATTTTGGGGTGCTGGAATTATTAATACTAGAATCTTGAATGAAGCTCTGCTCCTAAAGTGGGTTTGGAGAATCTACAATTCTGAGGGTGATGATGTTGTCTGTGAATTATTGAGGAAAAAGTATCTGAGTAGAGACAACATAGCTAACTGTAAGAGGAGGGGGATCCCAATTTTGGCAAGGGGTGAATAAAATTAAACACAAATTCAGGTGGAGGGCTGCTTATCAGGTGAATAGTGGTGAAAATATTCTGTTCTGGGAGGATATTTGGCTAGGAGAAGTGCCTTTGAAGCTTGTCTTCCCTGAACTTTATGCTAAGTGTGGAAGGAAAAATTGTTCTGTCCAAGATTGCTGGGAGGGGGAAGAATGGGTGATGGACTTCTCCAAACCATTGTCAATTAGTGAAGCTAATCAATGGGACTGCATGATTTACATGTTACGGGGAGTGCGTTTGAACAATACAAGAGACAAGCCCAGATGGATCCTGGAGAAATCAGGGACATTTATCACGAGATCGATGTATCTGAGAATGATGCACAAGGGGGTGGTGAATAAAAGGATGAGACTGCTTTGGGGGTGTAAATTGCCAATGAAGATCAAGATCTTTATGTGGCTGCTATGTCAGGATAGGATTCAGGCCGGGGCAGTGCTGAAAAAAATGAAATGGAAAGGAAATCCAAATTGTGCTGTCTGCCGAAAGCTGGAAACAACTAATCATATATGTTTCGAGTGTCCATTGGCTAAATTAGCCTGGACTGGGTTCAAAGAGGCTCTGGGGTGGGACAGAATACCGAGAGGGATGCGAGACCTTTTTTGAAAACTGGTTGCCTATGGGGTGTAAAAATTATAAATCTAAACTGTTTGCTTTTGCCTTAATGTTGTGGTCCTTGTGGATCACTTGTAACAAGATGGTAATGGAGGGGGAGTTTGTGAGAGAACCTTCTAACATCTTTCATAAAATCCTTGCCTGCATACAGAAATGGAAGAGGCGGCTGAAGCCTGTTGATCAGGACAAGGTGGAAGAATGGATGGCCAAGATCCGCGCATGGGTGGATGATTTTGCAAAGAAGCTGAAGGAACGCCCACCCGAGGAGGAGTTTATCTAGTAGATGTTTCTTTCAGTGCTTTGTACTAGTCTTTTGTAGAAGATGCTACTCTTGTAAAACTGGCGTTCCCAGTTCCAACACCCGGTGGATGTAAAAACCTTATATGCTTTCTATAAAAGCAGGGCAATGGCCTTTTTCAAAAAAAAAGATGAAAAAAAGAGAGGAAGAATAGCCTATGTCCAAAATAAAGGAGAGAAAGGAGAGAGATGGTCATGCAAAAAGGAGTTCCATAATTTTGATGGTAATAACTAGTGTCCATTCCGGGGCTAGTGTCCACCTTACCATCAACCCACAGTTCTCATCATATATGTATGGTAATATCTAGCACCCATTCCGGGCCTAGTATCCACCTTACCATACTCACCATAGCCATACCGGTGCACATCTTGATCTGATCGTATGATTTGATTTTCTCTGTGGATCCAGTTTTTGACTTTGCAATATATGTGATGCAAGTATGCTTTATCTTTTATCCTACCCTGAGCTCCACATATAGCCATCATTAGAAGTAGGATGAAGAAAGGCAATAATGTCTTGGTGAGGACATATACACATTGAGCGATCTGAGCGAATCAAATGACGAAGCTGCCAAGAGTTTTGTTTATGAAAAACTTGCTAAACCCCAAGGTGTTTATCATCAGGTGCATAAGTGACTTGATTCACATCTGTTCTACTTTTCAATCACCCAAGGAGACATGATAGCCACTCCACAGAGGTTCACAGGAGCAAGGTATGACTTGGAATATCTCTTATGTTTGTCTTACTCTTTGGTATTCATGACCCACTTGGCTTTGTTTCCCCTTCGCTCGGGATGAGCAAAGGTCAAGTGTGGGGGTGTTGTTGACAGCTGTTAAGTACCATTTTCATAGTCGTCAACTCCTGCAAATTGAAGCATGAATTGCACATCCACACTAGAATAGGAGCTTAAACTAATACTTTCCACCAGTGTCGATGTCTATTCGAATGCAGGTATTTAGCATAAGAAATGAGAGGAATCCATGCAGATTCACTCCACTCCAATCCAAGGCACTCAAGTGCTGGCCAATGAGGGGCTGCCACATGGATTCTCCTGGATCCATGATGTCACCAATCCATGTGAAGAGCTCTCGACGAATCACACGCTGCCACGTCAGCATCACATGGATCCATGGGCCCACTTTGCTAACCAAATCGCCAGGAAACGTGCCATGTATGGAGGAGGGGCATTAGGGCCCACATGGAAGTGAGCCAGAGGAAGCACGGGCCAGGGAGCCACCCGAGGGGGCCGGCCGACCCTAGATTCGGCCGAACCGACCTAGGGTCGGTTCATCCTGGCCCTCCATGTGGCTCTCTCCCATTAGCTCTTGGCTGCATCTCGGGGGTGTTTCGGAGCATTTGGAGCCCCAGATCAAGCCACTCCCTTGCCTATAAATAGAGGGAGAGGGGCCTCATTTCACACACCCCTCCAAGCTCTCAAGTTCCACTTCTCTCTTGTGTAGCTCTCTCTCCCTCTCTCTAATTCTGCCCATGTGAGGCGATTCTCACCTCTATGTGGTAGAATGGGGTTGAGAAGAGATCTAGACTAGGATTAGTTGAGAGATAGAGTAGGAGTGAGGAGTGAGTTGATGTCGTCGTGGATGCTTGTTCTTCATTTAGACCAAAGTGAGTATTTCAGCATTTCTTATTTAGACTATGGTGGACATCATGCATGAATGATTTGTTCTTGTGTTCTTAGCTCGTTCATAAGTTAGAGGCTTGTGTTCTTTGTGACACAAGGCTTCGATCCTTTAGAGCTAGTTCCTTAGTTCAAGTATCTGTTTGCATGCTCTGATCCTGTTAAGCTGAGTAAGACTGCTGTATCTCGTTTGTTTGCATCCAAACCTTTCTTGCTGCTCCATAACTTGATGACTAGTATGATTTGATCTGTTCTCTCTCTAGTTCGTGGTTCTGTATTTATACGGGTTGCTATAGTGTTGTTAGCGAGTCGACAGACGTAACCGCGATATAGTAGTTATCGGGAGTGCAGACGGGGTGTCTGGGCTCTGGTTATCCTACGAAGACCACGTGCGTTCGCGTAACGATATCAGTAGGCCGCAGTGGTGACAGCCTGTTGGACCCTTTGGAACCCTCCGCGCCAGCGTACCGAGTTGGGTCGCGTTGCTAGTACATTGGACTCTCCCTAAAAAGTTAGGATGGGCTGGCGCCCCACGGGGAGGACTAATAGCGGACAGATCCATCGTGAGAGTTAAGTTCCTTAAGAAAGTGCTTCTCATATCCCTACCTATCCCAGCAGTAGCTGGTGTCCTTGGATAGACCATCTCTGGTTACTCTCCCGTCCTAGGAACGAAACCCGACGGGAATACACATTCTTCGAGGGAGAAGTGCTGCAACGGTGTATCCGTGTGCTTGCGGATTCGTTTGCACTTGTCAGTGTATCCGGGAGTCTCTTACATGCTCACACTACCACAGCGCCTAGCGTTGAGGTTAAGAAATGCCAACAGTCGCCTGATCCAACCGATCAGGGATCGGGTACATCCAGCCTACGAGTACTGGGGTCAGACAGACCCAACTCGTGAGGCCAACGGGAAGGTCTCCAAGGAGGAGATGGTCACCCGGGTGAAGGAGCTATTCTGCAGGGTGATTCACAACAAGACTTGCCCGAAGGCAGACTCGCTGAAGCGCCCAGCGGATATAGTAAGTCTCCGACTTTACTACTGTCTTTCTTGCTGCAATTATTAGGAGGTCGTCCTCACTAATGGACTTTTTTGTTGTTTTCATCGCTGTGCAGGCACTTGTTGCTGAGTTTTGGAGCCCCGCGCCGCTGCCTGAAGGCGAGGAAGCGCGGAGGAAGATAAGGTCGTTGGACGATGTCCAGCAGCCACCGGCCCAGCTTGTGGACGAGTACCTGTCCGACTCATAAGTTGAGGCGGATGGGGAAGATGTGCAGGAGGTTGCACAGAGCGTGAACCGGCAGACCAGCCGGATGCGGCAGGCCGCGAGCAAAGTTGCTCGGTCGAAGGCGGAGGCCACCAAGACAGCGAAGTTGGAGAGCGCCAAAAAGAAGCGCAAGAGGGGCAAGAGCTCCACCCTACCGCCTGAGCAGCAGGAGAAGGATAAGGAGGTCGCCTCGGATGACGACTCCGAGGATGTGGACGAGGTGATCGAGGTCACGGAGCTGAGTGCTGACACCAAGCGCCGTAAGGAGGAGGTGATGAAGGTCACCCAGGAAGACCTACAGAAGATCAAGGAGAAGTACCAGGCTGAATTTGGAATTCAGTCTCAGGTAACCCCAAAACCTCCCCCCAAGGCTTTGAAGATACACCGCAAGTCGATTGCGAAGTAAGTAGATCTGACGACCTTCTTTTGTCTTTGTACTTTGTATGGTCGAACGCTGACAGAATGAACTGTGCAGGTCGGCGACGTCTTCTCCGAGCGTGTCGATCTCGAAAGATTCGACACAGGAGGTCGATACGGGAGCCCAAAGCTCCACTCCACCAGCTATGGCCTCAGAGGTCGATGTCAGAGGTCGAAGTTCTGCTCCGCCACCTACGAGCCCAGAGGTCATGCTGGATCCGAAGCCGGTCAGCGTTCAGCCCTCGCATGAGGCTCACGACATTGCATCAAATCAAGCATAGCTCGAGTCGCCACCATGCCAAGGGACAGCCGCACCGGGGGAACAAGGTCCGGCCGGTTATTGGCCTGAGTATGAGACATACCAGGCCAAAGAGCTGGACTGGAATGATACTCCCTTCGAGGATGATATCCTCGACGACTATGAAGACACCAAGGTGATCAAGGGCTCCATTGTCAGCCTGTCGCAGGCTTTCGAAGTAAGAGGTCGCTGTTATCGTAGAGGATACAGGAAGGTCTTTCTATTTTGCTAGGGAACAAACAATTTTGTTTTGGTCTTTACAGAGAATGGCTACCCGAGCCAAGGCTCGGGCAGACTTGTGCAGAGGTGTCGCAGCTGTGATGCTGGAGGCGCACCAGTTGAACGAAGAGCTCCAACGGGTGAAGAAGGAAGCTTCCCTCAAGAAGCAAAAGCTCGAGGACGAGAAGAAGAAGCTCGCTGACGAGTTGGCTGAGCAGAAGCGCTTGGCTGCCTGTTGACGGTCAATTTCCGTCAACCAAGAGCACTTGTTACACTTTGGTTTGAGCTTTGATTTATAACTAACCCGCCACTAGGCACACTAATGATGTAACAAGTTCGCAGTTGCATGTGGTTCTTGGAGTGTGTTGTTTACGTAGGAATTAGGTACCTAAATGAGCACTTCCGGGTGGAGTTCATCTAGCACTTTGTGAGAAGATCACGAAGCCCGACACGAGTCAAGACACGAAGTGAACATGACTCCAAATGACCCAAGGACCGAAGCATGAAGCCGTGAAACTCCAAGGACCCAAATGGCAGATGCGGGATTTGCGTGCCAAACACCCTTATCTAAACCCCGGGGAAAATGACGTCAAGGACCCACATGGACTTCGGCAAATATTCAAGAATTCGCGAGAAGCATCGTGGAGGAAGATGGGCCCGAACCGGGCCGAAAAGGGCCTGGTTTGGCCTCCCCTTTGACCTACACGCTCCTCGGCTCATTTATACCCCCTACCTCCGACGTCCGCCAGATCCATCCATCAGAACTCGGCGAAACCTAGAAGTGAGCACCAGAGGGAGACGACGGCGGCGGAGTCCTCGAAGTTGTCTAGGGGATGGCCTAGGCCAACCCTAGCCGCCATGGCCGCCCTGCGTGGTTGTTCCATGGTGGAGTTCCGGAGCTAGTTGAGGTCATCAATGGTATGTACTCGGTGGTGGTGACCCAAACACATCTATTATTATGTGAGCAATTACAATCATGTTTTCTGATCTTTAAGCGATTCCATGTCTCCGTCTTTACTTTCTACCTTTTGTGAATATGATTTGATCCTTAGTCTAATACTAGGTTAGACTACATAGCATGCTTTATGTAATCACGGTGATTAGTTCTAGTATGTTGACCCTTCATGATTGGTAGACTTGTCCTTGTATGGGCACGCCCGTGGATCCCCCGCTTCATTAAGGGAGCATCGTGACAGGATGATTTCCCCCGAACGAGCGGATGTCTTCGGGAGGTAGGCCGGAGGTAGGAGTTTAAGGATGCTTTTAGATGAGATGCATGATTTGTTGCTCGTTTGCCGGAGCTACAACTAGAAGGCGTTAGGCTTAGTCGTCCCCTTGGTGGCGCTTTACTTTGCCTATGTCCATGGATGTAATCAACCTTGTGCCATAACTCATATATATCAAGGTTTCCCTCTTTATATGCAATCAACGCTTAATGTTAGGTTAGTTTGGCTAGACAAGGTAGAGAACCTTAGCGGTTTGCTTCCGATCCTTGGATTGACAATCCTTGGAGGATCCTCCTTGGTGAAAAAGGCACCAAGTCACCCGTAGGCTTGCGGTGAACTTCAACACGGGTTTGAACCGTCAACAAGCCCTTTTTCTGGCACCGTTACCGGGGATCGGCAACTCGAACCCTAGGGTGATCTACCTTTCTTTTTGACTAACCCTAACTTTTATTGTTGCATATACCCTTGTTTTCTTGTTTGTGTCGTTGAAAGCAGGTCAAAAGCTAGACACAAGACGTTCGATGAGTTTTCTACATACACACCCCAACAAGATGATTGCGACATAAAGATTCGCTCTTTAGTGGTAGGTGCTAACTTTGGTTAGTGGCCCATCATCCGCTATCGAGCCCACACCTTACACAAGAGCATGTGAACAAGGTAAGTCAACGTGTCAATTAAAATTTTAAGACTAATGTTTTGTGGAGATTTGTTTGTTCAAGCAATAGGGATTGGAAGCAATCACGATGCCCCCGAAATCACAAGATCAAGCTCTTCAACATCTTCGAAGTTTCTGTTTGCATCGATTTTTGCACAGTCTCATGGGAAGAACAACAAGGGGGAAATCCAAAGAAGAGGCAGCTGCAATATGATGAGAACAAGATGGCGAAGGTGGGGACGACAACAACGAAAAGGAGCTTAGGGAATGCTTCCATTAGACCACTCATGAAGAAATTCAGAGGCTTGGAACAAAACAAAGACCCCTGGAGCATTGGCAAATGAAGACACGAGTTGGCGGCATCCGACGCAAGGAGATGTTTGAAAAAGACCACAATGGACTACACACATAAGACATCATCCAATGGCGCAGATATTTTTGGGCTCTCACATGAAGGATCAAGGAACTACATGAAGACATTTAAGACATGTGTGAAGCCCCACAAATGAAGAAGAGGAGTGATCCTACACAAAGCAACCTTGACGACATGTGGCACCAAGGAAGGAATTGAGAAAATTTTACGCAAGCCACCTTCGATCATCAAGAATTGTTCACTTTCAACTCCGGAGGATCACTCACGATGAAAAGCTCGAAGGCTAAGGTACACATTAATCTCTCAAGGTACTTTTGGATATGATATCTTCCTTTTGATATATTCATGTTCTTATCCAAAAGTATGTTCGATTCTATGCCTTGCGCCTTTGATCATGATAGGCTAGAATTTCTTGAGGATGATGAAGAGGCTATGTTGTGCTTTAACATTGTTAATTACTTGCCTAATCAACCCATGCCTAATGAGAGCCTTAGCGCTAAGCAAGAAACACATGCTACTTTTAATCACAACTTTCTTTGTTTACCAATTTTAAATTGTGGTTATGGTGCATATGTTTGTTTCACACTTTGCAAATCTTGGACTTGTTTTGTGCTTGGTCAAGCTCGTGACCTTAAAAGGGCGTGTGTCGGGAGAAAATCCGAGTTTCACTAACCATGCAGGTCATTAAACCTTAATAAAGAGAAGAGAAGCCATGCCCTAAAGGAATTGCAAGCTTGTGCATCACCTCCCCCGAAGCAAAGGAGGAGAAGGTGACGATGATGCAAGGAAACGAGCGGGCAAGCCTCTCATCAAGTAAAATGATCGTGTCAAGCATGGAGAGTGGATCAAAGCTGCATGGACATCTTCAAATCTTACATGAAGGACCATGGCTTCACGACTACAAAAAGGTACGTAAGGAAGTCGAGCTCTATGACTTTAAATGAAGCGCTTTGCGGGAGGCAACCTGTTTTCTTTTGTTTATGTTTATATATATATATAATATGACCGTCTACATTGTAATCTTAAACTGAAACATCAAGCAACATTGTACCTTTGCTCTAATAAATACCACAACACCATATTGTTTGATTTAAATGCTATTGAGGGAGCACTTTGTTCTTGATCTTGGAAAACTTGTAGACCTTTTTGTGTGCCTATTAGTGTTTAGTGTCGTTTTCTTTTGTGTCTTTTTAGCGAGAAATATGAAGTTGGCTCCATCCTTTAATTCTAAAACTTGTGGCTAGTTAATTTAGGCTAACTCTTGCATTTGTTTTAGACAAGCACCATATCATGTCATTTTGTTCATCCATGCCATATTGCATTACATGTTTTGTTTTGATCTAACTTTTTGTCCAACCAACCTAAGCCTTCCCATAGCCCCACCAAAAACCCGTAGCTAACAAGGGTAGGGTTGACTTGTGTTGATTGGCTTGCACCATTCCGGTTGGCCAAGCCCACCTCTATCCCTTGTGCTAACTAAAATCTTTGACTAGCCCTCCTATGAGAAAACCTCTTCCACACCTTTAGCCTTCCTAAAAACCATAGGTTTGTTTTCCATATAAAGACTTTCGACACCACCTTAGATAGAATTTCTAAACTTGACTTCCTCTCTTCAAAATTCTTGTTTGAGCCAAAAATATAGGATACCTATAACCTACCCTTAAAACCTTGTTAGTTTGGTTGTTTGATCTTTTCAACCCTTGCTAACATTTGTTTTTGCTAACCCTTTGCATTTTGCATTTCTTTAATGACCACTTTCGTTATGTTAAGCACGTTCGGTTTTCTAAAACTTTTTGGAGCACTTGAATTCTTTGGCTTTAGCATGGTGTTTGATACAAGGATTTTGGGAACATAGTTGTAAACATGGTGTTTAAAACTTTGTGTAATCTCTATAAAGTTTGCTCTCAACCTTTCATGCTTCTAACTCATTGCATTCACGCTTGCACACACGTACACCAATTAGGTTTTTAATTTTTCACTAGATTAATTATGCCACAAGTTAAGATCTTATGGGATGTCTTTGGTTTGTCGGCATAGAGTGAGTATTCCCGACCGTCACCTCGGGGGTACTTTGTGCTTTAAAATTTTTGCAGGCATTGTGAATCACTCCCATAAATTCGATTGGGATGGAGCCTTGTGACAAAAGGTGAACGTTGGAGGACAATCAAGACAAAGTGAAGAGTATGACGATCCACACATGGCGGTAGGACTTCAAGATGGTTCATCATCTTCCATGCCTAGCAACATGCTAAGCATGGGGGAGGATTTGGTGGACATGAGAAGAACGCACGGAGCAAGGATCGCAGTTCTTCTTCCATGTTAAGCACAATGCTTAAGCATGGGGGAGGCCGCGCTACACTTCAAGCATCAAAGGATGGTAACAAATCCTCAACCCTCTTTTTGTCCTCGTCTTTCTATATGCTTGTACATATGTTTATGCCTTCAACAACCTTAGATGCAACCTTTGTATATCTCTCTATAGAATAACATGGCTACTAGGAGTACAACCTAGGTTTGTTTTTGTTTTCAATAATAATCACCGTTACCTTGTGCTCACCATGATGATATCTCGTATGCTCTTACTTATGGATATATGATGATTGTAGCCACTTTGATCATTCTTGTGCTTGGTTTTTATATGATTAAGCTAGTGCTCTCTCTTTTAATATGAATCTGAAATTTATTTAATGCTAGCCTAATCTTTTGTGGAGGTTATGATAACTTAAGTCCCATAGTTCTTTTTCGTTGTTCTCAACTTTGAATGAATCAAAGAACCTTTTTATTCTCAAAAAGTTATGCTAACCTTGTCATGAGTACCGCTTGCATTTTGCTCTACCCATCCAAAGCCCAAACTTACTTGAGTGCAAAACATTAGTATATACAAGATTTATTTTTGGATGCATTGATTCAAGGCTTGACTTCTCTGGCTCGAGACTAAGAAGCTAGTCATTCCATTTTTGTGTATCTATCTTTATGCTAGCCTTTTCCATCCGTGCATTGTGAGTTTCCCCATCGGGAATTTTGCAAACCTCGCCGGATATCCACCCACAAAACCCAAATATATCTTTTTTTGTGTTCACCTCCTTTACCACAACCCAATATATGAGTATGGATGAATATTTTGAGGAAGATTACAAGGAAGGTGCTTCAAGTGAGTAAGGGAGACTTCCAAAAGGATCCCTAGAAGATTTTTCGAGTATCTCTCTCTAAGAAAATATGAGAGATTCAATTCTCACCTTGGCACATTTATCACCTCTTTTTCCCGAGGACGAGCAAACGTCTAAGCATGGGGGGGTTGCCAAGGAAGTGCTAGTATAGTCTAGAGTTCAAGGGGAGCAGAAAAAAAAGAGAAAAAGAAAGAGAAAAAGTATGATGAAAGAAAAAAATGATAAAGAAGAAAAAGAATGAAGAGAAAAAGAAAGAAAGAAGAAAGGAAGAAAAAAAATAAAATAAAGCTCCCCGGTTCTCTGGCTATGTTTAGTGCTTTTTGAGTTTTCAAAAAGGATTCAAGATCTAGACCCATACTCATCTTTCCAACCATGTGCAATCCGATAACGAGGACTTCGTTTGTGCCTCGGGATCACTCTTTGCCATTTGCACATGTCCACCTATCTAAAAGTGTGTGTTCATCTCTCCCCCCTCCTTGTAACATTATTTTTCCAATGACCTTTTTGACGAGTCTCGGTAAGTCTATGAGAAGCTTGTCTTGTTTTGATAATATCTCGACTATAATATCTTGGTAGGACTAAACTTTCCCATAGCTCCATATAAAGCCTTCCACCATATTTGAGAGAGGAAAGGAGTAGAACAAGTAGGCTTGAGAGACAAGATGAGATGAGAGTTCATGAGCAAGATGCAAGGAGGTTTATTATTGATCTTGGCAAAGCAAATTTTTGTTCATCCCGCTCTTATTTTTTCAAAATTTCTGAGATTTGTTTAAAATTTGAGAGCATGATTAATTACTTGTGGAAAGAGCTTAAATGATATCTACCCTCCATAGAGATGAAAGCTAGCTACATTATGAAACTATAACAAATATAAACTTGGAGAGCATTATATTTTCTCATGTATGAACAAGTGCAGGGTACGAACATTGAAGGGCAATACTGACATCCATTAAAGGCTTACTCGAGGACGAGCAAGGTTTAAGCATGGGGGTATGTTGACGGTCAATTTTCGTCAACCAAGAGCACTTGTCACACTTTGGTTTGAGCTTTGATTTATAACTAACCCGCCACTAGGCACACTAATGATGTTACAAGTTCGCACTTGCATGTGGTTTTTGGAGTGTGTTATTTACGCAGGAATTAGGTACCTAAATGAGGACTTCCGGGTGGAGTTCATCTAGCACTTTGTGAGAAGATCACGAAGCCCGGCACGAGTCAAGACACGAAGTGAACATGACTCCAAATGACCCAAGGACCGAAGCATGAAGCCGTGAAACTCCAAGGACCCAAACGGAAGATGCGGGAGTTTGCGCGCCAAACACCCTTATCTAAACCGCGGGGAAAACGACGTCAAGGACCCACATGGACTTCGGCAAATATTCAAGAATTCGCGAGAAGCATCGTGGAGGAAGATGGGCTCGAACCGGGCCAAAAAGGGCCTGGGCCGGCCAGCCCATGCCGACCGGCCTAGGGTCTTCCGGGCCAGGTTCGGCCTCGCCTTTGACCTACACGCTCCTCAGCTCATTTATACCCCCTGCCTCCGACGGCCGCCAGATCCATCCATCAGAACTCGGCGAAACCTTGAAGTGAGCACTAGAGGGAGACGACGGTGGCGGAGTCCTCGAAGTTGTCTAGGGGATGGCCTAGGCCAACCCTAGCCGCCATGGCCGCCCTGTGTGGTTGTTCCATGGTGGAGTTCTGGAGGTAGTTGAGGTCATCAATGGTATGTACTCGGTGGTGGTGACCCAAACATATCTATTATTATGTGAGCAATTACAATCATGTTTTCCAATCTTTAAGTGATTCCATGTCTCCGTCTTTACTTTCTACCTTTTGTGAATATGATTTGATCCTTAGTCTAATGCTAGGTTAGACTACATAGCATGCTTTATGTAATCATGGTGATTAGTTCTAGTATGTTGACCCTTCATGATTGGTAGACTTGTCTATGTATGGGCACGCCCGTGGATCCCCCGCTTCATTAAGGGAGCATCGTGACAGGATGATTTCCCCCGAACGAGCGGATGTCTTCGGGAGGTAGGCCGGAGGTAGGAGTTTAAGGATGCTTTTAGATGAGATGCATGATTTGTTGCTCGTTTGCCGGAGCTACAACTAGAAGGCGCTAGGCTTAGTCGTCCCCTTGGTGGCGCTTTACTTTGCCTATGTCCATGGATGTAATCAACCTTGTGCCATAACTCATATATATCAAGGTTTCCCTCTTTATATGCAATCAACGCTTAATGTTAGGTTAGTTTGGCTAGACAAGGTAGAGAACCTTAGCAGTTTGCTTTCGATCCTTGGATTGACAATCCTTGGAGGACCCTCCTTGGTGAAAAAGGCCCCAAGTCACCCGTAGGCTTGCGGTGAACTTCAACACGGTTTTGAACCGTCAACACTGCTAGTTGCTGAGGAGCTTTTGAAGAAGGTCAGTAGAGGTAAGACCAAGCTCCTACCAGATCGTAGAGCATGTTTATGTTGCAATAAACTTGTGGTGACACCTGCTGATGCAACAGAAGCCGAGGTCACGGAGAAATGCCTGAAGGAAGACCTTCAGGAAGCTGAGAAGGCCATTGCTACCCTCAAGGAGGAGAACAAGGCGCTGATCGGCAGTGAGTACATTGTTTGCCAAAAACTTGCTCATGAAAAGCAAATTAGGAGGGATCTGGAGATCGACCTTGTGGTTGTGATGTAGTCACTGTATAATGATCAAGTGATCATTACTGGTCATGAAGTGGAGATGGGCGACATCCAAAACGCTGCTGGCTTCATCATGGATAAGGTTGTCCCGCAGCCCACCGAAGGGGAGCCAATGTCTCTGCTGGAGCGGCTTACGGTGGCTCCAGAGAAGGTCAACGAGCTACTGCAGGCTGCGAGAAGGGTAGCAGCAGTGGAGATGTTGGTATGGGTGAAGTCGCACTTCCCCGAGGTAGAAGTCCAGAAGATTGCAGATGGTCCGAACATTGAAGTCAACCTTCGACAGATCGAAGTCGAAGTCGAGGACGCCGCCAACAAGGTTGTAGAGAGCCTTGTCTTTGAAGATGACGAGGAGTAGTGGACCTGACTTTTAAATAGGTTAGCTTTTGCATGCCCTTATTGGCCGGAGTGCAACAGTCTCTGTGCTGAGTAAAAAAACTCTTTATGAAGTGAATCCAACTTTGTTATGCCAAGTCTTTTACTTATTCGACCTTGACAGCTCAGAAGCACTTGTGTTTTCAACTCACTAACCACTACTCACGGAGAGGACGGCTTATCGACCATACAACTCAGCGGGGAGACTTATGATATGATCGACACGTGAGCGGGGTCAAGGACCCAGGTTTGGTAACCTCACAATCAAGGGCGAACGAGCAAGAGACGAGTCAATCCAAAGGCAGAGAAAAAACAATCCTCAGGTCAGGCGACCCTTTAGTTAGCAAGGCCAAGTCCCCGAGCGTGTCGAGGGGGAGGAAAAACACATATACCTCAAGTCTTACGACCCCGTAGTTGGCAAGGCCAAGCCCCCGAGCATGTCAAGGGGGAGGGAATCAACACAACACACAGAGAAAGGGATGACAATTTTCAAAGGTTGACAGAGAACTGTCTAAAAACTAAACTTTATTGAACTAACTTTAATAATAGTAAAGAGTACATATCTTAGTTGTACATATATTCTACGGATAGAATCATCGCAGATGCTCCACATTCTAGGGGTTTGGAACCCCTTGACCGTCACCCCATTAGAGACGATAGGTCGATGGGCTGATGACTTTCGTGATGATGAAGGGGCCCTCCCATGGGGCCGATAGCTTGTGCATCCCGTCGGTCTTCTGGATCCTTCGGAGGACCAGGTCGCCGACGTTGAAGGAGCACTCCTTGATGTTGTAATCGTGATAGCGGCGTAATTGCTGGTCGTGGCGCGCCTACCGTATTACGACCGCCACTCTGTTTTCTTCAAGGCTGTCGAGGTCGACTCGACGCGTCTGCTCTGCTTCGCCTTCATTGTAGTGCTGGATGCGAGGTGCTCCAAACACTACGTCGGTGGGGAGGACGGCTTCCGAGCTGTAGGCCAGGAAGAAGGGCGAAAAGCCGGTAACCGAGCTGACCTGAGTCCTGAGACCCATCACATGTGGAAGTTCAGCTAACCAGCGGGTAGCATAATTGGTGCCGGCATCATAGATGCGATCCTTCAGAGCTTGTAGAACCATGTCGTTGGCACGCTCGACCTGGCCGTTGCACCTGGGGTGAGCGACCGACAAGTAGTAGACGTCAATCATGCTGTCCTGGCAGAAGTCCCAGAATGCAGAGTCCGTGAAGGCTGTCCCATGGTCGGTGATGATCCTGTTGGGCACACCGAAGCGGTACGTGATCTCCTTGATGAATTTTGTCGCCTCCTCCGATGTGACCTTGGCAACAGGTCGAACATCGATCCACTTGGTGAATTTATCTACAACAACAATGATGTGCTTGTAGCCGCCGGGGGTAGTTTTGAACAGACCTATGGAGTCCAAACCCCACATGGCGAAGGGCCATGACGGAAGAATCGTGCGCAGGACCTGAGCGGGCAGGTGCTGTTGTTTGGCAAAGAATTGGCACCCTTTGCACCTCTTGACGAGGTCTTTAGCATCACACATGGTCGTGGGCTAGTACAAACCAGATCGGTACACCTTGCCGACCAGATTGGCAGAAGCTGCGTGACAGCCACACTCGCCACCGTGAATCTCAGCTAAGAGCTGGAGACCTTCTGATCGCAAGATGCACTTCATCAGCACACCAGTAGAGGCTGCTTTGCGCTAGAGCTCTTCTCCAATCACGACGTAGTTAGCACCATGTCGTGTGATCTTTTCTCGTTGAACATTATCATCTGGAACCAACTGGAGTACCAGGAGGTCTAAGAAAGGCTGGCGCCAATCATCTTTTGCCTCTGCCATAAGCACATCTCGAGGAGGTGCACGCACTGGCTCTGTTGTCTCTGGAGCCAGATTGTCCGGATCCAGGATCTTGATCGATGGCTTGTGTAGGTCTTGAACGAACACACCGGCCGGGACCAGTGCTCGCTTTGAGCCCATCTTAGAGAGGACATCAACGTCGACATTGTTCTCGCGAGGAACGTGATGGAATTCTACTCCCTCGAAGTGGCCTTCGAGTTTTTGAATCTCAGCGCAGTAGGCGTCCATTGTGTCTTTGACACAATCCCAATTCTTGTTGACTTGCTCTACGACGACCTTGGATTCGCCATAGGCGATGAGTCGCTTGATGCCCAGGGACACAGCGATACGGAGCCCATGGATGAGAGTTTCGTACTCAGCTCCATTGTTGGAGGCCTTGTAGTGAATCTGAAGCACATACTTGAGCTGGTCACCTTTAGGAGAGATGAACAGCACACCGGCACCAGCACCCTCAAGGTTGAGTGCATCGTCGAAGTACATGATCCAATGCTCAGGTCATCCCGCAGGCGAAACGATCTGGATTTCTGTCCATTCTGACACAAAGTCAGCGAGGATCTGAGACTTGATAGACTGCCTGGGGTAGAATTCAAGGTCGGATTCGCCAAGCTCGATGGACCACTTGACAATGCGGCCGTTGGCGTCTTGGTTGCGAAGAATCTCCCCTAGAGGGAAGGCTGATGGCACCTTGATGGAGTGAGCTTGAAAGTAGTGTCGAAACTTCCTTGATGTGATCAAAAGCGCATAGAGCAACTTCTGAGGTTGCGAGTACCGTGTTTTAGCGTCGGCCAAGACCTCGCTCACATAGTACATAGGTCATTGGATAGGATAGGCATGCCCTTCTTCTTCTCGTTCTGTGACGAGCACGGTGCTGACCACATTAGTGGTCGCTGAGATGAAAAGGAGGAGTGTTTCCTTCAGCTTTGGCGGCGTCATGATTGGTGGTGAGGTGAGAGGCTCCTTGAGCTTATTGAAAGCCTGTTGAGCTTCATCATCCCCCACGAACTTATCAGCCTTCTTCAATAGCTTGAAGAAGGGTAGACCTTTTTCTCCGAGCTTACTGATGAAACGACCTAGAGCCGCCATCATGCCAATGAGCTTCAGGACGTCCTTCTTGCAAGATGGTCGGGCCATGTTGCATATAGCGTCGATCTTCACGGGGTTGGCTTCAATGCCTCGGTTCCTGACCATGAAGCCCAGGAGCAATCCGGAGGGGACACCGAAGACACACTTGGTCGGTTTCAACTTCTACTGGTAGGTGCAAAGGTTGGTGAAGGTCTCCTCGAGGTCGGCGATGAAATTCTCCTCGTTCTGGGTCTTGACAACCACGTCGTCAACGTAGACTTCCACATTTTGATGGAGTTGAGATGCTAGGCACATTTGGATCGCCTTCTGGTACGTCGCACTAGCGTTTTTCAGGCCAAAGGTCATGACCTTGTAGCAGTAGATGCCATGGGGCGTTATGAATCCCGTTCTGTCTTGGTCGTCAGGATTCAAGGGTATCTGGTGATACCCCGAATAGCAGTTGAGGAAGCACAACAGGGTGCTGCCGGCCGTGGAGTCCACGACTTGGTCGATGCACAGAAGAGGGAAGGGATCTTTAGGGTAGTGCTTGTTGAGGTTGGTGTAATCGATACACATCCTTAATCCACCAGTTTTCTTGGGTACAAGCACCGGGTTGGCTAACCAAACCGGGTGTTTACATTCACGGATGAATCCTGCACCTAAGAGCTTGCATACTTCTACCCCTATGGCCTCCCTTCGATCCTTCACGAAGCGGCAGAGCTTCTGCTTGACAGGTCTTGCAGTCTTGCTTACATCAAGGGAGTGCTCAGCCAGACTCCTCAGGACACCAGGCATATCGGATGGACTCCATGCGAATATGTCAGCGTTGTCCCGGAGGAAACTGGAGAGCGTGAGTTCTTATTTCAGGTCCAAGTTGGCCCCAACGGTGACTTCCTTCGTTGCGTCGGGCAGGCCAAGGCAAACCTTCTTCACTGCTGGATTAGCATCCAAAGCAGTTGAGGTGCGCTTTTGCTCAGGCACCGTGAGCGTAGTGGCGTGGACCTTGGCAGCCTCAGCGACCATGATCGAAGCAACAGCGGCATAGGCGGACGTCGAGGCGAGGTTGAGAGTCTCGTCCTCGCACCTGTAGGAGACCATGATGTCCCCGTAGACGGAAAGGATTCCATTGGGCGTCGACATCTTCATGATGAGGTACGTGTGATGCGAGATGGCCATGAACCGAGCCAGCATCGGACAACCTAGGATGGCATGGTAGGAGGAGCGAAAGTCCGCGACCTCGAACGTGAGCCACTCTATACGATAGTTAGCTTCAGTTCCAAAGGTGACTGGGAGGCAAACACGTCCCAGAGGATATGCTGCCTTGCCAGGCACGACCCCGTAGAAGGGCTCATCGCAGGCTGTCATCTTGATGAAGTCGAACTTCATCTTCTTCAGGGTCTCGGTGAATATGATGTTGAGGCTGCTGCCTCCATCGATGAGTGTCTTGGGGAGCGCAGCTCCGTCCACCGTAGGGTTGACAACCAGCGGGTAGGTCCCGGGGTCTGGTATGTGCACCCAATGGTTTTCCCTAGAGAAGGTTATGGGGTACTCCGACCACCTCAGGGGTTTCAGAGCTTCTGTGTTGACGAGCCCGGTCTCTCGAGCTCCGGCGCATTGTTGTCTGTGGGTTTGAGCAGCCCTGCGACCTCCCACGATAAAGTTGATTTCCCTGTTGGGTGCCTGGTAGGCACCATTAGGGTTGCCACTCGAAGGTGGTGGTGGTGGAGTTCTTTCCTTGCGCCGGTCTTCGTCATTGCGACGGCAGTCGTCGCGGTCGTCTCTGCAGTCGTCACGGCGGTCATCGCGGCGATCATCGTGACAGTTGTCGCGACGATCATTGCGGCGATCTCTATCATCCCGGCGATAAGGCCGCCTGTCCTGGTCATCATGCTAATCAGGTCGGCGGTTCCAGTTGTCGTAGCGCTGGTTGTTGTTGTAGTGGTTGTCACCGTTGTTGGCCTTCTTCGCCGGCTTGGGCTCTTCTGGCACGCCAAGGGCGCGCTTCAGCTCTATGCAATCACGCATAGAGTGCTTTGATCCATGGTGGAACCGGCACACGTCGTCGAGAGTTGACTGGAACTCGTCACGCATGAAGCTGGAGTTGGCCATAAGACCTCATTGGAGCGCTTGCGCAACTTTCCAGTACCGTCGAAGGCCAGAGCCCCAGACATCTCGTCAGTTCTGATCCCCTTGAAGTCGTGGACCACCGCATCTTGAGTATCCACGAGCTTGTCGACATACGCCATGAGGTCGGCAATGATCTTAGCTCCTGCCTTGTGGATCTTCTCGAAGAGCTTGATGTTGGTGACGCCTTTCTTGTACGCATTGATGATGTCGTCATCCTTGACTCCAGCGACCTCATTGCGGTTCTCGAAGAACCGATTGGTGTGGTTCCGGAGGGTTTCACCAGTCTTCATGGTCACCCTTGCAAGGTGATGTGTGTTGTCGGGTCGGTTGTAGGTCGCCTGGTAGTTCGTGGTGAACAACCGCGACAGACTTGCCCAGGAGGGGATGCACTCATCTGGTAAGTTGTTGAGCCACAAGAGTGGCGCTTTGCCCATCGCCAAGGGGAAGTAGCCCGCCATGTGGTCTTCATTGCCTCCTGCTGCCTGAGCTGCAATGGTGTACATCTTGAGCCAGATACTCGGGTAAGAGCGACCGTCGTACTTGTCGATGTTGGGCTTCAACTCCTTGGCATAGCTCAACTTGTGGAGACGTCGTGAGAAGGCCGCAAAGTTGTTGATGTTGCTAGAGCCTGGTTGGTCGGCTGCACGCGGTCCCGAGGGGACGATGTACAGATTGTCAGGTGCGCCATTGAACTGGTCATAGTTAGCACGGTGCTGAAGCTCTGCATCATGCATCGCCCGGAGGTCGGTTGCTTGCAGCGAGTTGCTGGCATCAAGAGGGTCTGGGCGACCATTAATACGATCGTTGTTTGCACGGTGCTGGATCTCGTGCTCGTCTCGTCGTGGTTGTTGCAGGTTGGCTGAGAGAGCCTGTGCGACCAGGGGCGGCACGTTCCCTGCAGCTTGAGGTCCTCCACCTTGAGGTCTTGGGTTGGGTTGCTGCACCACGTCATTCTCACCACCTCCCTCCACAACCGCGGGCTGCTGAGGGGCTTGCCTAGCGTTGTTCTGGTCTCGCACCGACCTACTCCTTGAGTGCGCAATGCGCGCCAACCTGCTGTAGCCTTGGCTTCTTTCCTAGACCTGGGCCATGGCGACCTTGATCTTAGCGATAGCTCGCCGCATTTGTGGAGTATCACCCATGAGTTGGATCTCCGCCAGAGTTGCCCCCAAGTTGGCTTGGGGGAGCCGAAGACTTCTTGGCCAGCTTCTTCAAAGTCCCTGCGCAGGTCACGTGCGCGCATGCGGTGTCGAGGCAGTGGCATCAGTAGTTGCTCCTGTTGCTCGATCACACCTTGTCCTGCTAGGGGTGGGCCATGGGTGTTGTTCTGCGACACCTGGCCACCACAAGCTGCAGTGGCGGCGGCAGCCTGAGCTGCTGCATTGGCTTGATCAACCTCGGCCTGGCGGCGTAGAGCTCGATTGGCGTTGTCAGTTTCGTGTTGCGTGCGTTGAGCGTCGGTTTTGCCAACCAGGGTTGGCACATCCGCTGAGACCACGAGGACCTCGCGATTGGAGAGACCGCGATGTGCCAAGGCCTCGTTGTCGTAAGTGTTAGGCGTGACGATGACACGGGCGACCTGGAACTCGCCACAGTCCGAGGACTGCGCGGGAGGATAGATTGGGCGACCTGGGGTCGCTGCAGGAGGCACAGGTTGGTGGAGCTTCTTTAAAGCACGGCACTGACGAGCAGTGTGCTTACCTTTCTTGTGGAGAGGGAAAGGATCATATGTGAGGTCCCTGCGGTGCCCACAGACCGTAGCCTAGGGGGTAGTCGAGTCTGACCCAGATTGGATCTGGATCTTCTTCCTCATGTGGTCGGAGACCACACGGACTGTGTTGCGCAGGCCAAGAGGCATGCGAGTTGGAGTCAGTTTTGGACTGCTAGAGCGCTAGACGCTTTCGCAGATCTTGATTGTGTCCGCAAGCATGGTTGCGACACGATCGTGCCCCGTGAAGATATCGCAAGGTGTGGGTGGGTGGGTTTCCGTTAGCGAGCCAAATTCGACCTGCTGAACGGACTTGACTACGGCGTTGTCGAGGATGACTTGTCCAACGGCTAGAGCGGCAGATCTCGACAGCATGGAGCCGAAGCTGATGTCGACAGGATTGGCGAGGAAGTCCGCCATGCTGGCGGGGAAGATGACGCTATTGAACGAAGCCATAGAAGACGCATGGAGAACTCTGGATCTGCCCCTACCTGGCACGCTAACTGTCAGAGGTTTAGATCCACACAGTCCACAAGGGGGTCAACCCCAGTGGTTTAGATTCGGATGGGGGCGATCTAGAGCTAAGCGCTTGATGGTTATGCGAAAGCACACGGAACACAGTGAGTTTATACTGGTTTGGGCCTCCGGAGAGTAAAACCCTACGTCCAGTTGTTGGTGTAGATTGCTTGAGAATTGCGTGGTTACAATGGGGTCGCCCTGCCCGCCTTATATTGGCCAGCGGACAAGGTCGGTGCCCAGACTCCTGGTCGGTTACGACCGGGAGACCTAAGTCTAGTTGATTACAATTATTTCCATATATCCCGGACGGCCTGTCGGATCCACCGCCTTCTTGTCTTGTATGCCAAGTCTTGTAGTCTTTCCGGATAAGGTTGTCTGGAGGTCGTCTGGGCCACAGATCAGGTCTGTTGGGCTCACTATTAGGTCGGTTGGTCTTCTGGTGGGCCGGACCCACTTGTCGGGGACGGCCGTGAGACTGGTCGGTGGGCACCCAGGGGTACCCATGTCCCACACTCCTTGGCTCTAGGCGCTGTGAGTACTAGGGGCTTGGATAGGAAGTCTTTTAGTTGTTGAAGAGCTTCGTCAGCCTCCGCAGTCCACACAAACTTCTCTTGCCGCTTGAGTAGCTTGAAGAAAGGTAGGCCCCGTTCTCCAAGTCTTGAGATGAATCGGTTGAGGGCCGCCATGCATCCAGTAAGCTTCTGGACGTCTTTGATGGTTGATGGAGCCTCCATGTTGGTGATAGCAGAGATCTTCTCTAGGTTGGCCTCGATGCCGCGATGGCTGATGATGAACTCGAGTAGTTTCCCTGATGGTACACCGAAGACGCACTTGTTGGGGTTGAGCTTCCAATGGTACTCCCGTAGTGAGGCGAAGGTCTATTCAAGATCGGTGATGAGCGTGTCGGGATCCTTGGTCTTGACGACCACGTACGCCTCGACGTTCTTGTCGAGTTGTCTCTTGAAGCAGGCTTAGATAGCTTGCTAGTACGTTGCACCGGCTTTCTTCAACCCGAATGACATCATCATGTAGCAGTAGGTGCCGAACAGAGTGATGAACGTGGTCTTCTCTTGGTCTAACTCCTTGATTGCTATCTAGTGGTACCCCGAGTAGCAGTCAAGGAAGGAGAGGAGAGCGCAGCCCACCGTGGAGTCGATGACTTGATCAATCCGCGGCAACTCGAAAGGGTCCTTGGGGCAGTGCTTGTTGAGATTAGTGTAGTCGACGCACATCCTCGACTCATTGGTGTTCTTCTTCCAGACTAGGACAGGGTTAGAGAGCCACTCTAGGTGAAACACTTCTCTGATGAAGCCGGTCGCAAGTAGTTTCACAAGCTCTTTCTTGATGGCGTCCCTGCGGTCTTGGCCAAAGCGGCGGAGGTGTTGTCGTCTGGGTACACCTTTAGGATCGACGTTGAGTGAGTGCTCGATCAACCTTCTGGGCACACCGAGCATGTCAGCAGGCTTCCATGCGAAGATATCACAGTTAGACCGAAGAAAGTTGACGAGCGCGTCTTCGTATTTGGAATCCAAGCAGGCACTGATCATGATCGTCTTGGAGCTATCACCGGTACCAATATCAACGGCTTTCAGCTGGACTTCCTCTGTCAGCGCGGGCATAGTGGAGATGTCCGTCTTCTCTGGGATTCGAGCTCGCTCGGAGCAAGCTTCTTAGATGCAGCGAAGACTTCCATCATAACATTGGGTACTTGAGTAGTAGCAGCGAGCTCCATGGCGTTGGTATCACAGTCGTAGTAGCGCTTCAAGTCCCCTTGTAGTGCGAGTACACCCTTGGGTCCCGGCATCTTGAGTACTAGGTACAAGTAGTGCAGAATAGCCATGAACTTGGCTAGAGCTGGTCGGCCGAGGATGGCGTGGTAAGATGTCTTGAAGTCCGCAACCTCGAACTTGATGTACTCGGTGCGGTAATGATCTTTTGTCCTGAAGGTGACAGGCAACACGACTTGTCCGAGGGGGACAGCTGCGTTGCCGGGACGATGTCGTAGAACGGCAAGTTGCTCTTGGTGAGCATGTCGGTGATGTTGAGGCCCATCTTCTTCAAAGTCTTGGCGAACAGGATGTTGAGACCGCTGCCGCCGTTGGTGAGTACCTTGGTGAGCCTGGAGCCTGCGACCACCGGGTCCAGGATGAGAGGGGATCACCCTGGCTCTGAGAAGCTGGTCCACTGATCCGCGTGCGAGAAGGTAATGGGTACCTCCGACCACTTGAGGAAAGTAGGAGTCGTGGGTTCAATGGACATGGTCTCCCTCAGCAGAAGCTTTTGGGAGCGCTTTGTGGGTACACTACCGAAGATGATGTTGACGGTATTGGTGGGATCTTGTAATCCACCGGCTTTGTCTTGATTACCCTTCCCCCTTTGCCTTTGTTTGATCATGGTCGATGGGGTTCCGTGGTGTCCTTCAGAGAGCGACGTGGCTGATAGCATGGCTCGGTGGTGTGACCACTGTTGGGGTGCCATGGGCACTTTTCCTTGAGCATCTTCTGGAAGTAGGGATTCTCCTCTTCTTTGGCCTCCTTGGAGGGTTGCTCAAGGTTGGCAACAGTGTTGTTCGACTTCCGCTTGCGATTTGGGTTGCTCGAGTAGTCATTGCTCATGTGGTTGGGACCCGACTACTGCTTGCTGCTGCTTCTGCCAGTGTTGTTGTTGTTATTGTTGTTGTTGTTGTTGTTCTTGCCCTAGTTGTTGTTGTTGTGAGGAGTTCTGTATCTCGCGCGAGCCTTGTCTACCTCATCAGCCTAGGCTTGAACCATGTCTTTCAACTTGGTAATAGTACTCGGATGCGTGCGACCGAAGTTGATGTAGGTGCGCTCGTCAAAAAGTCCTTGTCTAAGACATCAACAATAGTGGCACGTTTGTCGAAGAATCGATGCATGTAGTCACGTAGAGACTCGTTGTGCTTCTGCTTGACTTGAGCGAGGTCAATCCGATTGTTGTGACGGCCCAAGGCACCAGCGAAGTTGCTTGTGAAGCTCTTCTTGAGTTGTTCCCAGTTGTCGATGGAGTTCCTCTCGAGGGATTCGAGCCAGGTGAGTGGCGCTTCCTCCAGGTAGAATGGGAAGTAGATGCACTTGGTGTCATCGTTGCCCCCGGCGTTTACGATGGACATCCCGTAGCAGCACAGCCATTGCCTTGGGTCTTGCTTGTCGTCGTATTTCTTGATGCCGAGGGGCTTGAACTTCTCAGGTATATAGAGTACCCTAAGACGTTTGGTGAAGCCGGGAAAGGTGTCCGACTCGTCTTTGGTCTTCTCGCGACCTCGGCGAATCCAGTTGATGGTGTCCCAGGCATCGCGAGGAGGAGTGTGGTGGGAGCTGCTATTGATGCTTATGTCACCTCCGCTGCCCCTTTTGCTTGCTTCGGGACGGGTGCGGTTAGGCGTACGAGTACCACGACCGCCACCACTGCTGCCGTGAACACTTGCATCCGGACGGGCACCTTGTCGGAGCAAGCGGTGAGCTTTCTCGGCAAGTGTGGCGATCTGCTGAGCGGTATGGTCCCGAGGCATAGAGCGACCGATCACATTGATCGAGTTGATGATTTCCTCTGGAGTGTCATTGGCATGAGTAGCAACGGCATCCAGAACTTCGTTGAGATTGCAGATTGGCAGAGCCTTCGCAAGCTGCTGTAGACGAGTAGCGCGTTCAGTGTTCCTGTTGTGTCTTGTCGTCTTTGCTTCCGCAGTCTCATTAGCAAGTGCGTCCGCGGAGAGTTCGTCATCGGTGACGTCCTCTGGGAAGCGTTGGTGCTGGCGAGAGCCGTCAGCTTCGGTGATGAAGACTTCACAGCTCGGGGAGCAGTTCCCAAAGCTGGATTGGGGGGATGATTTCAGTGTTGTCGCCTTCTTCAGGGAGCTCAGCCCCCTCTTGATATGGAAGAGTCTCCAGTACGGCGACGAGGCGCGAGTTGTCATTAGTAGCTAGGTCAAAAGGCTTCTGATCGGGCCAGTACACGAATCTACCTTCTGGTGTCGATGTGACAACTAGTCCCTGAGTAGGGCCTGTGAGTAGCAGCTTCTCTTCAGATGTGTCCGAGCCGTAGTCGAACTCGAACTCAGATGAGTCCGAGCGAGACTCGGATTAGTCGAGGTTGATATCTGAGTCCGACGAGTACTCGAACGTGGGCTCCTTACCCAGGCGACGGAGCGCGGGGAGTGCAGCCTGGTAGGCGGTGCTCGTGGAGTGGTGTTCAAAGAGGAGTGACTGGGGCAGGTAGATCGGACCAGACACGGGCCCGGGAGAGAGTTCGCGCGGTTCGATCCAAGCTTGAGTTGTAGTCGAGTTGTACTCAGATTCCAACTGGAACTCGCCGACTTAGTCGGAGAGCGAAATTTCGCCAAAAGTTTCGACGAGATCATCCATTGGGGCTTCTGGAAGTGCCGTGGGCGTGAGCTTTGCCTCCGGGGTCACCGCTAGGAAGCGCAGGTAGGATCCCGCGCCATCAGCGATGCAGACCTAGGAGCCGAAAATGAAGGTGTCGCCTTGTTCGAAAGAGACGGTGGGTTTGATGGTGATTGAAGCCATCGAGTTCGCTAGCGGATCTACGACGAGATCCCGTACTTGGCACGCCAGCTGTCGGTGTTTAGTCCCGGCAAACCTACCCAGGGGGTGCCTAAGATAGTTGATTGTGCAGTGGGGCTCGCCGAGACCAGGAACTCGAAGGTGAGACACGGGGCACACAATTTAGACATGTTCGGGCCGCAATGTGTGTAATACCCTACGTCATGTATATGTTGTGTGGCTCTTGATTGATTGCGTAAGTTTCAGGTGTTGTTTGGGGTGTCTCTGCCTCGCCTTATATGCACGGGGAGGCAGGGTTACAAGTTGGTTTGCTACAGGAGTACTAGTCGGGTATGACTAGGAGTAGCTATAGGCGGTGTGCAGGACAAACCTTCCTAGTCTAGTACTAATCTTGTGTAGTCTTGAGTAGTCCAAGTGGTCCACGTCATCAGTAGCCATGACCCACAAGTAGAAAGAGGGTCCTGTAGGTACTTGTCTCACAGGTTGGCCCATCCCTGCGGTGAGGCCTAGGATGCCCGTACGACACCACCAGAGGCGGTTGGCCGACTTCGTTCTGATGCTGCCGCAGTGTCATGGACTGGGGGCCCATAAGTCTAGTGGGTCGTGAATGGGCTGCAATCAGCCCAGTGGAACCGTCACCACATAAAGAGCAGAAGAGGCGATGGAATCATTGAGCAGAATAGAGACTCAAGGCATTGGCCTTCTTCCTCCTGAGTCTCCTCCCTGAACCTGTTCCTGCTCTTGCTTTCCCTCCTTTCATACCTCTGATTTCTCCTCAAAACTATCCCCAAATTGTATCACTTTGTGCTCCATTACGTCAAATCCACTCTAGTTTGTGCCACTTGAGTGATTTAGCTACCTAGGATCATAACATTTGGTAATCAGAGCCTTCTCCAAAATTTCCCCAAAAATTTTCCCCACCACCACCACTGCCATGTGAAGAGGATGGCCAAGGACTTGTATGCTGAGATACTCGCCAAGCTCGAGGCAATGGAGAAGAGGATGGATGACAACCTTCTGAAGTTGGATTGTGTGAACCGCAGAGGTACGTCGCCTGCAGCTGCTTATCGCCAGCAGCTTCCCCGACCCCCTCTGCATCTCCGGGTACACCCTCATCGAGTTTGGTGGCCGTCTTCGACAAGCCGCCCAACCTTCCCCATGGCTCCCAGAAGGTGTTCGAAGGAATGTCGCTGCGAAGGATGCTGGAGAACGAGTTGTTCCATGGCTTCCTGGGTGTCCGAGGCTGCCGCATCGACAAGGTGAGCCACTCACGGCTGTCTGTGCCTGCCGGGCTGCGTTCGCCCACGCGAGGCAGGCGCCCCCGTGCTAGGGGCCGCGTCCGAGGCTCACGCCACCGCCACCGCAGTTGGAGGGTGGGTCGCGTGCCGGCCACGCCTCCTCTTGCGTCGTTGCCCCAGCGAGCGTCCATGCCCTCGAGCACGCCCACCCATGCCTGCGTTGCAGCCGAAGAGGTCGAATTGTTTTGAGGCTTCCTATGTGTCTGAGGCCACCGCATCAGCAAGGTGAATCGCTTGTACTCTTATCTTTGGAAATAATGTCAGAACATTTCTTATCTTGTTCATAGCTTTGGATGATCTGCTCCATCCATTTAGGAACAACTGTAGAGATGGCCATTACTTCTGTAGAGTGAGTAGCCCTAGATAAGGCATCAACTACCCTGTTGGTCTTGCCTTGTTTGTACTGGATAGTGTAATTAAAACCCAATAGTTTGATCAAGAGTTTATGATGGATACCTTCCAACAATCTCTGCCCATGGATGTATTTTAAGCTTTGTTGATCAGTTCTGATGACTACTGCAGTGCTAGCAAAATAGTACTTCCACTTTTTGAGTGCTTCCAAAATGGCCATAGCTTCTTTTTCATATGTAGAGGCAGCAGAGGCTTTAGGACCCAAGGTCTTGCTAAGAAAAGCAATTGGTCGACCCTGTTGCATGAGAACAGCCCCAATACCTCCTCCACTAGCATCAGCTTCTAGTATGAATGGTTGGGAAAAATCTGGCAAGGCTAGCACAGGGGGTTTTAACATCTTATGTTTGAGTAGTTGAAAAGCAGTTTCTTGCTCAGCTTGCCAAGTGAATGAATCCTTCTTGAGGGCATTGAATAATGGCTTGCATATGATCCCATAGTCTTGGATGAACCTCCTATAATACCCTGTCATTCCCAAGAAAGCTCTCAACTGAGTGACATTCACAGGTGGAGGCCAATTTTGTATGATCTGGAGCTTGGATGGATCTGTTGCTACTCCCTGACTGCTGATAATATGGCCCAAATATTCAATGCTATCCTGGGCAAATATGCACTTGCTGAGTTTGGCATACAGTTTGTGCTGCCTCAGTACTTGCAGGACTGCCCTTAAGTGTGACACATGATCCTCCATAGTACTGTTGTAGATTAATATGTCATCAAAGAATACAAGTGCAAATTTCCTCAAAAAGTTGGCTAGCACTGAGTTCATGAGGGCTTGAAAAGTGGCAGGTGCATTAGTTAGGCCAAAGGGAAGTACCAAATACTCAAAACGACCCAAATGAGTGGAGAATGCAGTTTTACTGATATCCTGCTCCTTCATCCTTATCTGGTGATAACCAGATCTGAGGTCAATTTTGGAAAATATCTTTGCACCATATAACTCATCAAGGAGATCTTCAATTATAGGGATAGGATACTTGTTTTTGACAGTATTTGAGTTTAGCTGCCTGTAATCCACACACATGCGCCAAGTACCATCTTTTTTCTTAACCAAGATAACTGGTGAAGAATAAGGACTGATGCTGGGTTTGATCAATTGAGAATCTAACATTTGCTTGATCAATTCTTCCAATGCATTCTTTTGATGATGAGGAAGCCTATATGGTCTCTGATTGACTGTTTTAGCCTCATCAACAAGTGTTATGGCATGATCTACTGCTCTCTGGGGAGGTAGTGCTTGAGGCTCTTGAAACACATCTTCAAACTCTTGAAGTAGTACTAAAATTGCAGGATGCTGATGGTCTGTGGGCTTGTCTTGCTGAGGTTGCTGTGCATTGTTGAGTATGACAACAGCTCCAATTGCTTTTTTCTTTAATAATTTGCATAGCTTTGTTGGGGATATGAGCACTTTTTTGTCAGGAATGGTCTCATCTGAAAATGTGACCAAGTGATGACCATCTTTGGTTATAGAAAGTTCCCTTGTTCTCAAATTCAGTCCAACAGGACTATGTGTATAAATCCAATCAGCTACCAATATAATATCATAGCCTTTAACCTCAAGCAATCTGAAGTCAGAAGTGAAGGCATGGCCTTGGATGGTGTAAGCACAGCCAAGACAAGCAGTATCACTGAGCATTTTCTGGCCATTAGCATCCACAACTTGGACAGTTGGAATTGTGGAGATAGCTGCATTGGTTTTGATAGCAAACTTGGCACTAATAAATGAACAATCACTACCACTATCCACTAAAGCAGTAGCTACATATTTCCCAATGTGCACTTTGAGGGTGAAAGTGTTTGAAGAGTGATCTGGTCCAGATAATGCTTGAACAGATATTTGCATCAATGGATGTTGGTGAGCATCAAAGAATTCAGGGTCCTCTTCTTGTTCCCCTTCTTCAATTACTCCAATTTCTTCTTTACCTTCAGCATTTTGCATCACAATAACAGAATAAACTTGCTTGCCAGTGCAAACTTTAGCATGTCCTGGGATCCAAGGCTCTCTGCACTTAAAACATTTGCCTGCTGCTCTCAGCTCTGCAATTGTTGCTGCTTCCTTTGGGTCATTAACTTTTGCTTCCGTGACCCATGGTTTTTGTTGCCTGAAATTGGAATTGCCATTTGGGAATTTCTTTGGAGGAGGGTTTGTTTGTTGAAACCTCTTAGCATATCATATGGCTTGGGTCAGTGATGAAGGTGCATGACACTGAACATGGTGTTGAATGGGTTCTTTGAGACCAGCCACAAAGCTGTAAGTGAAGTAATCCTCTGTGAGGGAAGGATTGTTTCTTTTTACTAAGCTCATGAACTCCTCAAATCTGTTCACATATTCAGTGACTGTATTACTTTACTTCAGGTTGTGGAATTGCCCAACAGCCTCATAATTGGAGACATCATTGAATCTGTCTCCAAGCATTCTACAGAATTGATGCCATGGTAAAGATGTAGGTGTGCAGCCAGTCCCTCTCCACCAGAACTCAGCCTTTCCTTTGATGTACAACACTGCTAATTGGACACAGTCTTCAGTAGCTACTCCCACCATTTCAAAATGTTTTTCAGCTTTCCTGATCCACCCATCAGGATCAATTCCTTCAAATTCTGGAAATGACAGTTTTGGCCCTTTGGCAATGGCTTTGTGTTGAAATTGGAGTTGGCTAGTAAAAGTGTTGTGGTTGTTGTTGAATTCAGGTGGTGGGGTGTAAGTATGTGGTATTGGTTTAGGTGGAAACTATATGTGTGGAAACTGGTTGGCCATTAGTGGTTGGAAATTGGTTTTGGGTGGGTGGGTTGGGAAAGGGTTGAAAGCTTCAATTTCCTGGGGTGTCCAAGGGCAATCAGTCCATGAGTATTCAATGTCATAATATTGCTGATCATTAACCTGCTCTTTTTCCCCTTTATGGTGAATAGTTGTGGGTTGCTTCCTATGCATCCAATCCAACTCATCAGGATCATAGTAGTGTACATTGGTCACAGGTGGTGGTACATAAATGTGCTTGTTGCCCAAGGTATTAGCATTTGGAATATGAAGTGATTTATGCAACTTGAGTGTCAGTTATGTCACCTTGCTGGTTCTGACCCTGACCAAAGATGTCAGAAACTGCATTGCCTTTGACATTGGATCCTTTGTCCTTTGTAGTGTGTACTCCCACCTTGGCAGCTACTCTGGTCATATAGGACATGATCTGATCTAAATTGAGAGCAATTGTGTCATTGTGTTGGTCTTGTTTCTTCACAAATGCATCAAATGTTCTCCTGAGACCATCAACTTCAGAAGTCGAAGCATATCGCCTATCATACGGAGTCACTTCTCCTTCCCCTGATTGGTCGCCTATCTTCGCCATTCTGCTTTGCAAACTCGGTTCAGGACAGAGCCCTCCCCAACTTGGTTCACAAAGTAATGCACCACCGCCTGAGACACGGAATTGGCTTGGGGATTTTACACAAGCACTTGGCCTGCAACTGTCACCAACAGTGTCTCCCTCCAACGCCGCCACTCCTGAATCCCTTCGCAGCACACGGAATTTTACACAGTGACAGATGCACTGCAACCCTAGCCGCTAGTGGATCACGCGCAAGATTGTGGGGAAATTTGGGTGGTTTCCACAGATCGGGATGGGAGGGTGGGGTTTTTACACCGGTGAGCGGCAACCCCCTCTCACCCGCCAATCGGACACGATCTGTAGAACTGGCTGTGGAAGCGAAGAATTTCGTCGAAAATCGATGGCCCTAGATACCAATTGTGAGGATCCGGAGGAATCCAACCCGAGACAAGCACGAAAACGAACGAAATTGAAGAACGATGAACACTGATACATAGGGAAATGAACTGGGAAAGGAAGTAGTTCACTGCACCGGGAATCACAAGGTAAAGAACCAATACAATCGCCGGCCATGGAGGCGGACGGAGGAACTACTTCTACTCCTAACCCTAGTTCTTAAGTTCTTACTTCCCAATGTTACCCATTCGCGAGCACTCCAGCTCTTAACAGAAAGGAGCGGTAAAAGAAGTTTACAATTCACTATTACCCGTCTGAAAACGGTGAACGAGTTAAAACGCAAGAAGCAACTTAGGCCGTCGGATCTTGGATAGACGGCGTCAGTTACTCTACTTGCTCTGCTTCTATCTGGTTGCTCTGTGTTTGCCGATGCTGAAGAGTGGGCGGGTCCTGACAGTTTTGAGGCTTCCTATGTGTCCGAGGCCACCGCATCAGCAAGGTGAGTCGCTCGTACTCGTCCGCGCCCACCCGCGACGGGGTGTCGCGCCCGCATCTGCTCGCGTCGGGGCGTCGTGTCGAGGTCGCGCGTGCCGCGGCCGCTTCCGCCCGAGCGAGGCAGGTGCACCCACACCAGGGGCCGCGCGAGGCGACCGTCCCGCGTCCGCACGCTGAAGGCAGTCACGCCCGCACCGAGGGCCACATGAAGCAGAGCCGTGTCCGCCCGAGAGAAGATGGCGTACCCGCGTCGGGGCTGCATCCGCGTCCACCCGCGCACGGCAAGCGCGTTCGCCCCGGAGGCCGCGTCGGAGGCTCACGCAGCTGCCGTCGCCGCTGGAGGGCGGGCACGTGCCGGCCGCTCCACGACTCCTCCTGCGTCGCCGCCCCAGCGAACGTCCACGGCTGTTCTGGATATAGAGGAGGGCGTCTTCTTCACCACGCCCATCAGGTGTTTGACGTTTTGTCTTCGCTATGACAACAGCATGCTCAAATTTGACTCAACATGCTCAGGTCTGAGCACCGTCACTACCATATTGTTTACACCACATATGCAGTTCGAGCCATTGCCTACTATGGTAGTTGACAGAGGACCAAGGCCATCTATTCTGAACGTTGAGCAATATTGCATCCCACTAAAACCCCCCAATGTCAGTAGTTGATGATCTGGCCGTTGACACGACTAGACTTGCCTGCAGCTCTAATTGTGCTTTATTTCAGTCTGCGTCACACCAAGTCATATTTCAGTGCAATCATATCAGTTACAAGGGTGCCAATAGCTATAACATGGTATTCTGCATCTCTGAATTGGTAGCTATTCTGATGATCTTACAATCAATAGCATTTGCTCCAGCACTAGCAAAATCAGGCTGATGGACAAGTCTGCAAACCACCCAAGCCTCCTTGGCTCTCATGTCATGAGTTGATGCCAGGGGTTGATGTCATTCTTATACTGAAAGGCACAATTCATAGCTACATAGTTTGTATATGTCAGACATATCGTAGTGCTATTGAGCCTAGTCACCGCGGAACGGGAACGATGCCGCGTTCCTCGTTCCGGGATCGTTCGTCCGGGGCGGGAACGACGGGACGAAATTGATCCCACAAGGTAAAAACGGCATCAAAAACGTCGTCCCCGTTCCCGGTTCATCGTTCCTCGATCCGTCGTTCCGGGAACTCCGGTGACTAAGCTATTGAGTTTGAAGTGGAGACCTCCAAGTGGTGTTACAGTTGGCTCATGGCTTTTTCAATTCAGAATATCATGGATATCAGTCTGCTATTATGGAGTCAGTCACCCACTCTATTTCCATGTGCACTATCCATGAACCATCAGTTTTTGTAGTGTGTGTGCGCTTCTTTGCCATTTATCCTGTTGAAGTGCAATTGAAGAATTTTTTGTCCGCCCTGCTTGCAATATGCAATTCCACTGATTATGAGCAGTTCTTGGTATGGAATTCTATTTTGGCATGGAGTTCAGGAGAGTGGCCAGATCATGATTGGTACCTGATATTTGGGCCCAGGGTGAATTTCCAGCCATATGTTGCAGTTGTTCAGAGATCTCAGTTACCTTCATTTCTACCGCAGCAAAAATGGTGATAGGTCATGGGCTAAGTAAATTCATTTTCAGCATTATGGGTTTGTTCAACAGGAGTTCATGTACAGTCAGTGGAAATTCTTGAGTCAATATTCTTGGGGCTGTGGAATTGGAGCATATCTCAAACCTGTGAGCAACAAAAACAACCAGATTCCTATGGATGTGTGGAAGTTCAGTCACTTGAACTGCTTTGCTTTTGCTGACCAAGTTACTGGAATTATATGTGCCAATGTTCATTGTTCACATGTGCAGCTTTTGGCTTACTGGTACCTTTGATTGGAATTCTTGTCTGTTGTACTGGGATTGCTATCTTGCACAATTCTGTGGAGTTCAGTAATTTGATAGTAAGAATGACACTTCTGCACTAGTGCTCGGAAGAAATCAGGTTACTGTTACATCTATTGGTTGTGTGCAAATTCCACATAGGGCAAGTCTTGCTACAATACAATTAAGATATGTCAAGTGTTATTGGATGCAATGGAAAATTCCTTGGGTATCCTTCAGTGATCATACAACTATTGTGTACACAGTGGTAGTGGGCAAGTACATGATGAAACTTTCCCAGGATAAAATTCAGACTATTAAGCAGTATTGGCTGTTGAAGTGCTCCGGAATGTGCAGAGTTTCAGACAATTATCATAATACTATGGGCGTGACCATAGTCACCGGAGTTCCCGGAACGACGGATCGAGGAACGACGAACCGGGAACGGGAACGACGCTTTAGATGCAATTTTTACACTGTGGGAACGATTTCGTTCCCGCGATCCCGTTCCGAACGGACCGTTCCCGGAACGCGGAACGCTGCATCGTTCCCGTTCCGCGGTGACTATGGGCGTGACATGCTTGAAATGCCATGGAAGTCCTTGGAATGCAGACTTAATATATTACCAGCGCCATGGCTTTCATTGATGTTGGTGAATAGCAATTTCAGTTCTGTGGGGTTACATAGTACAGATCACTATGAGTTGCACAAGGACGTTGAATTTCAGTCAAGTGCGAACGGTGTTGGCCAGAAGTCTTCTCAACACAAGATATTGATACTAGTGTTCTATGGTTCAGAAGCATTCAAGGCAATGACACTGAGTATGAAAGCAAAGTTACAATCAGTGGGTTTTCAAGAGTTGTTATCACTACTGCAGTCATCTGATCAAGATTGTAAGAATTTTGCGTGCTCAGAGGTGTGCAAGAAACATGGGATCCTAGTGGTTCATTTCATCAGCTTGAGACCAAACTGCATTTCAAGCGGTGGGGAATGCCATGGACTGGGGGGGCCATAAGTCCAGTGGGCCGCGAATGGGCTGCAATCGGCCCAGTGGAACTTTCACCACATAAAGAGCATAAGGAAGGGGCGATGGAATCATCGAACATAACAGAGACTTAAGGCATTGGCCTTCTTCCTCCTCCGTCTCCTCCCTGAACCTGTTCCTGCTCTTGCTTTCCCTCCTTCTGTACCTCTGATTTCTCCTCAAAACTATCCCCAAATTGTATCAATTTGTGCTCCATTACCTCAAATCCACTCTAGTCTGTGCCACTTGAGTGATTTAGCTACCCAGGATCATAACACCCAGCCCCCTCCATGCTCCGCCGTGGGTGCTTCAGCTTGGGCGCCTACGAAGGCCCAACACGGCGCATCATGGCCTGCCGGAATGGCAGAGTCTTCTCAGTTTATATCACCCTGCGGAGGACAAGTTCACCGACGGAGTGCACCTGGACCAGCATTGTTGTGTTGGATTTGGCATCATCAAGTTACTCCACAATCGACCTCCCAGATGGGGTTTTAAACAAAGGAGATACGGTGCTTTCACGGGCCAATGATTCTGGGGTATATCTTGTTCATCTAAAGGAGCTTCAGCTTTCCATGTGGCTGCTCAGGGGAACCAATGGCAGCACGGGAGATTGGTTGTTGGTTGATACCATTTCTCTGCGTGCTATGTGTGCTAATCTGGGGGTGACGAATTGCACGGTTCAGGATGGGCATACTACTGTTGTTTGCATAAATGTGGTGGGGGACAATGCTGAGTTTGCATTTTTGGATATGGGTCAGTGTATACTCTACTTGGATGTTAGGAGCAGGGCATTGCGGAAGGTGTATGTGAAGAATGAATACTACGATTCAAATGGATGTTGGATCCGTCCTTATATGATGTCTTGGCCTCTCATCTTCCCTGTTTGAGGTTTGTATTGGGGGCGACCTGTTTAGTACTGTACTTTTTGGTTAAGTCTTTTACATTATACAACGCGTGAATCTCATATCTGATCAATGTGTTAATCTCATATCTTTTTTTAGATAAAGGATAGAAATCCGGCCTCTATGTTAGTCTCATATCTTGTTAGTGACATTTAACTATTTGCTTATGCTATTGTCAGGGGTGGAGCTTAGTGCTGGCCAAAGTAGGTCATCCCCCCTGGTTTAGGAAATTTCTTTAAGAAGCCCTTAATTCCACTATTTAAGCACATACAAAATGGTAATCTGGCCACCTCTATTACATAGTTGCCCCCCCTCTCACTTTTCATCCAAGCTCTGTCACTTGCTATTGTCTAGTTAAAATTTTTAGTTCTTATTGGCACACGATATAAGCTAATATTAAGGAAAGAATTAGCATGTCTGCACTAGTGTTGCCCCACGACATTTGTTTGTGGTTCATCATTTATCACAATGTGTGGTACATTTAGGCACAAGATTTACTCCTTAGGTCATTTTGTTGCATATGTGCTTCATATTGTTGACATCATAAGGTAGCGCAGGCACTATGTGAATAAATACATCTAGCGGAGGAACTATTACTTAATTTTATTGGTCAGATCAGTGAATGGCCATGTTGTCACAGTAAAACATTTGGCAGATAATGTTATTATCGAACATTGCTTCTGCTGTTAGCAGCTGGTAAATATTGTAAGACCAAACCCAAATCAACCTTCTCTTAGTTTGTTGTAGATTGCAGTTTTTCCCTTCTTCGAGCTGTGATCCTGAACCAGTGGCTGGAAATTCTGACTGTTACCCATATTACCCACTTCAGGGAGTTACCTGACTAGTTTGCTCCTAGCATGCAGTCACCATTTTGTTTTTTGAGGAAACAGGAGGGGCGAACCCCTACTGATTATATATATATAAATATAAAGGCAAAAAGTTTACAAGAAAGGAGTTAAGAGACATAAAAGGAAACAAAGAAAATTAAAAATTACAGGGCTGTGTCTATCCATAATTTCGTTGGAGTTACTAGAGTTGCCTTTGCTCTTAGGATAACTAGAGCAAATTCAAGTTTAAATTTCTCCCTAACTGAAGATAGATTAGGTTGACGTCCTTCAGAGATAAATCCATTTCTCACATGCCAGATGCTCCAACACATGAGAATGATCACATCCATAAAGAAATCCAAATTGAGATTAGCTCTTAAAGAAGCCAGAATTTGGAAAGGGCCAGCTTGGGGTATATTTAGATTGAGCATTGACCAGCAGCTCCTTGCAAAGGGACAGTGCAGGAATAGGTGTTCTACTGTTTCTTCCACTGGATTAGCACACAGAACACAGTCATATGATGGTAAAACCTTATTTTTCCTTCTGAGAATGTTCCTTGTGCTAAGACAGTCCTTCAAAAGCAGCCAGAAGAAAACCTTGTGCTTCTTCTGTGCAGAGGCCTTCCATAACCATTTAAAACTTGGATCAACTACTCGCGTACCAATTAAAGCCTTGTAAGCTCTCTGCGAAGAGTAAAAAGGAGAACCCCAAGCATATGACCAAATGTCATCATCATCAACTTCCATTAGACTGTCCAGGTGATCTGCCAGTTGCAAAAGTTGTTGGAAAGCCTCAGCTGACAAATGCAGTCACCATTTTGTTGGCATGATAAAATATGCCACTTGAGCAAGTTTTCGTATGTGCACAGCCTCCACTTTGGCCAAATAATGTTAAGTTTTTTTAAGTGTATTGCAAATATCTAATGGTCATGGTGATGATGGCTGCTTGTTTGAAAAATGCTACAGTTGGAAATTAAGATTGAAATTGTAAGGGAGGAATGAAAACTCAGTAAAATACTGCAGCAAAAGATTTTTCATTGATAATGTTGTACTCGATCTAAAGTATTGTAGTATTATTTTTCTCTTGAAGCTATATAAAATAGAGAAATGCTATAAATCTGTCTATAAAGTACTCTAATTTTTCGACTGTTTTTCTGTGCACTGCTAGGCTACAGCGCTTAAGATGAGGGCGGCATGAGGGCATTCTTCAGCAATACCAGCTATGGAGGACTCAAAAGTGTTTGTTCATGGCTTCTAGTTTGGATTACTGCATACTTCTAGGCTTCTAGCAGTTTCAAACTGGACTGTGGTATGCGACTTGAATACTTCTAGTTTGGATTACTGCATACTTCTAGGCTTCTAGCGCTTAAGTTGAGTAATTCAGCATGTGTTGGATGCTGTATTTCACTTGCTGAGACTTCCGCTAGACCGCCGCGAGAGCTTTTACAGCAGCGAGCGACGTACTCAAATGCATTCCCTTGTTAAAATGACGTGTTGGTTTATGCTATCGATGCTTTAAGTCCAGCTTTTGCGTTTGTTTACCCCTGTTTTGCATTATGTTCCCGTTCATTCTACGATGCGGTTTATAATCCTGTTACGTCATAAAGAAAAGTACAAAAACTACACAAACCTTCTCTCTACTGGTAACTATAATCTCCAATGCAGATTTTCTATGATAAAGTCTATCTAATATTCCTCTCGGATCTTCTGCTCCCGTTTTATTAAATAAGAGACATGTTGAGCATGCGGGCAGCCACACGGGATCCGCACATACTTCGTTTTGCGCATAGACTTGGTGTCTAACTTAGACTTGGTTTCTTATTTTCCACCTCTCTCTCATCATTAAATCGCTTGCCACATCAGCAAATTGCCTATGTGGCAGTGTAATTAATGACTTTAGACTCTACCCTAGAGTCTGGGTTGGGAGTGCCCTAATGTGCCCTGTAGCACTAGTTTACAAGTATCTGGCTTCTAGCCTTCCTCTGTCCATATTTGCCCATCAACCATCATGTTGGTAAACTCAGGCTGGGCTCACCAGCTGACTAGCTCGTTCCCGTTCCCCTGTAGCTTATACTCCTTCCGTTCTTAAATATATGACACTGTTGACTTTTTAATCCAACTTTGACCATCAATATCCATTGAATAAGTTAGTTAACTAAAGTAAAATTTGGATCTTTATTTCTATTGTCAAATGTACTTTAGATTTAACTTGTAGGTTTATCAATTTGCAAAAATATTTGTAGAAAAGATGAATAGTCAAACGAATTTAAAAAGTCAATGGTATCATATATTTAAGAACGGAGGTAGTAGTACCTTCTTCAGTTCAGCATTGCAGAGCAATGACAGCGCTAGTCACTTCTCACATGCAATGCTCAATCTTAATAACATGCTACCCCGGCATATAATATTTTCCCCCCTTAATTTGATAAACCAATAAGCTTATGTTTCAGCTAATTTGGTGCTCACTGCTAGGTAAAAAGGCATATCAAGTTATCAACAGAGGATGATGGCACTGGGAAACTTTAGTATTGTTCAGCAAGATAAGATGATGACAGGAAGTGCAGAAGTGGCTTCTCCAGTTGTAGGAATTGCTAAAACCAAAAAGCTATCAAGCAGTATGTCATTTGGCTGTAATGTGACTTCAGTATCGACACGGCAAGATGCTTAAATTATTTCGCAACTCCTCCAATTTTGTACTACACCCACCCACTTTGCACTCCCCAGTAATTCCACACTTGTTAGACATTCTCAAGGCGCAGCTAGCTGTCATGTGTTCGCCTACAGCGCGAGCCCGGCGACGAACGAGACGCCGGTGGCCGGCAGCCACGACGCGCCGGCGATGAACTGCGCCACCTGTTGGTGTAGCTCGGGCCCGAAGGTGGACGCCGAAACAACAACCCCCTTTGTACTCTCTTGCGCGCCGAAGGGTCTAGGTAGGCAACCCTTCAGGAGCCCCTCAAGTCTACCCTACTTCGACCCTACCTCTACTTCTACTCTACCACTACTTCTACTACTACTTCTATTGCAATAAGTAAAGATACGAAGAAAGTAAACAAAGAACTCTCTGCTTCATTCAATGCGGGTGACATCAATTACAGGAGACCCCTCTATTTATAGGGGGCGCATCCAACACTTTCCAGCACAATTACACCTTTTTACCCACAACGGCTAGATCTCGACACCTTTTAAAGGGCATTACGGGGAATACGGCCTTCGTACGGCCGCGCCAGCTCCTTCGTACGGCCGCGCCAGCATGGTTCCATGTCGACGACACCTTTACACGAGCGTTCCTCCGACGTGGCTTCGTAGGGATCGTGCTGTGCTTTCTTCCCGCATGGCGCCACGCTTCCACGTCGCTCCCCTCACCTTCGTCAGCCACTGTTGCCCGTAGATTGAAGCAGCTTCGCTGCGAAGGGGCTTCGCCCTCCGCAATTCTCTTCGTACACTTCGCGGGCGTCCTCTGCTCAAAACAATTCTTCGACAGACAAAGAAAGTGTTAGACCATTAGATAACGCTGCGAAGGGGTTTCGACTCGAAGTAGCTTCGCACTATGATAGGCCGTGCATCCGAAGGTAGTTGTTCCGAAGCCCCATTCCCCAACAGTAGCCCCTCGGAAGTGAGGGCCGTCCTCCCCCTTTTCCTCGAAGGCTCGAACTTACGAAAAAGACCCCCCCCCCTTGTATGGCGGAAATGGGCTTCGGAACTCCCAGAGGACGGCCCGCTATTCTGATCCGTGTACCGCTTTGCCCTTTCCCTTATGGCAGTTATGTTCAGCGATTAAGGGTATAATGGTCTTTTCATGAAGCGGTAACTGCTCTCTACCGAGCGCCCTATAAAAAGCCCCCTCCCGCAGAGCCATTCTCGCACTCGCCTTTTCACCGCGGTCGCTCTCAAGGGGTTCGAAGCAAGTAAGCCTTCTGCTGTTTGCTTTCCGTTTAGCCATTTAGTTTCCTTCGTGCGAGAATGCCTCCGAAGCGCAAGCGTGATTCCGCTGCTGCCGGCGGCCTGCCAAAAACCCTGACCTTCGGCCGCAGTCTGGTCGAGCCCTCTAATGTCGTAGAGCTAGCGGAGAACAATATGATTGTTGAAGGCGAAGCCCCAAGCGATGAGGAGATCCCGAAGCCAAAAGAGAACCAGGCCGTAATCTTCCGTGATCTGCTCTGCGCCGGCCTTCGCTTCCCCCTTCACCCGGTGGTGGTGGATATCCTTCGCTATTTCAAGGTGTATCTGCATCAGCTTACCCCGAATGCCATCGTGCGACTGTCGGTATATATGTGGATATGCCGTACAACGAAGATCAAGCCTTCGGCCGAAGGCTTCGCAGCCGCCCACAAGGTGCACCACCAGACGAGGACTGTAATTGAGGGGGAAGGCGACGAGGCCGAAGAGAAAAGACTACCAATTCGTGTGCTTGAACTTCGTGTACAAGACAGGCGTTTTGGCCCCTGTGGTCGCATACCGCAACAGATGGCCTTCGGACTGGCAACAGCACTGGATGTACCATAAGTTGGAGCCCTTGGTCGAAGGTACGCCACACCCACTGGCGCCGAAAGCCTTGACACCCCTGGAGTTCGAAACGAAGTTAGAACCATCGTGCGAAGAGGGTGACGCCTTCATCAATATGCTTCGCTTGTTTGCACGCAAGTAAAGTACCCGTGACATCGTCGAAGAGTACCGCACCGTGCGCCTTTTTCCCCTTCAAGACGGGTGGGCCGTGCCGGATGACTGCTGGGCAGAGCCCATAGGGTCAATTCCCTGCCATATTGGGAGAAGGCCTTCGGTTTTACCGTCGAAGGTAAGGGTATTTCCCTTCTTATTTCCCTTGATACCACGCGCCTGCAATTATTTCTATTTGTGCTCTAACTGTGCTTCGTATGTGTGGTGCAGCCCTGAGGAGACGCAAGGTGGAGAAACATGGTGACTTCGTTTTGGGAGCCGTGTCCACTGCGGAGTACAAAGAATTGTGCCTCCGCCTCAATGGCTCGCGCTCGAACCGCGTCTACGAATTCTTCCAAGTTACTCCCCCTGAACGCGAAGGCTTCGCGAAGCACCGTGCTGCTGCTGCGAAGAAAACCGGGGGGGCTGTCGGGGCTGGTCCATCCCGCGAACAGACTGCCACTTCGCCTCCCCCTGGTTCTGGACGCACGCGAGGTCGCCGCGCCCCTGCTGCTGTGGTCGAAGCCACCACGACGAAGCGGTTGGAGCAGCAGAAGACTCAAAAAAGTGCCGCTCCTCGTGCGCCGAAGAAGGCGCGTTTCGCGGAACCTGCCCAGACCTCAAAAAGTGCCCCCATCATGGCGACGCCCCTTCGCTCTGCGCCGGCACCCCCCGCAGCGTCGAAAGTTCCTGAAGGTGCCCTCATGGTTCCCCTTAGCCCTCCTGAGAAAGACAGTGACGAAGATGGAAGTGATGTCAAAGTAGTGTCATCGGCTGGTGATGTTCCTCGGGCTGGCAGCCCCATCGACCTGAGCCCCCGAGCAGGGAAAGATAAAGCCCCATCTTCGTCCGGGAGCTCATCAAGCTCCCTTGGTACCGGGCAATCAGCTTCGCCCAGTGATTCTTCCGGCGATGGCGAAGCTGGTGCCACTGATTCCCCCACTCGCGTCAACTCCCCAAGTCGCGCCCTCACCGTGAACACCGACTCCGACGAAGAGGATCCGGACAGCAGTAATTATCGTGTCACCCCCGAAGCGCCTGAGAGTGCCGCCCTTCGCCTAGGTGTTCCTTCCGACGCCCGGCTGATTGGTGGAATGCAAGTTGGCTTCCTTCGCCTGGTTAGCGGCGGGCATGAGCGGAAATTCTTGTCCGAGGCTGGCTCGTCCTTCAGCTTTCCGCACGAAGAGGAGCGGTTTGGTGAATTGTCTGCTGAAGAGCTTACTGCGGCTTGTGGGGACTTAGCTTTAAAAAGCTTTGTTGCCTCATGCTGTTTGGAGCGAAGGCTCGCTGCGGACCGCGAAGCTGCTTCGACCTTGAAGGAGGAAACTGTGTCTGCGCTGCAGAAGCGTGTGCAAGAACTGGAGGAACAGCTGTCCGCGGAAAAAGGCCGGGTGGAGCGCCTAGAGAAAGAAAAAGAAACTGCAGCTACTGCTTCGGAGGCCGCCCTATCACTCCTTCGTTCTGAGAAAGAGGCGCTGATATCTGGTCGCCGGACTCTGCAGGCGGAGCACAAAGAGCAGAAAACCCGGACCGCCTCACTGCAAGCGAAGATGGATGCAGCTCGCAAGAGACATACTGATAGTGCCCAAATGCTTCGCGATGACATCCTGTCTCTCCTGGATCACTACAACCTTGCCCCGCCGCCTTCGTCATTTCCCCAGTGCAGCATTAGTGGTTTCCATGACTGGGTTGATTCTTGCTTCGACCTTTTGGGCCTGAATACGAAAATTTTTGGGGAATTGAGCGCTGCTGTAGGAGTGAGGACCCTCGCGTACTCCATCTGCTCACTGCTGCCTCCTGACCGTCCCGCTTCGGAGAAGGTTTTGAGCAAAAACGACCTTCGTTCTCTTACTAAGGATTCATTCGTCTGGCCGTCTGATGAAGAGCTTTCCGCTTCGTCTCTTCCCGTGCTCCCAAAAAACTTGGCGAAGAACTTCTTGAATACCTTCTTCGCTGAAAGGGGTGCCCAACTGACCCTCCTTGAGGCTGAGCGCTTGGCTCCACAGGTTCGATCTTACTTCGTCGTTCTTTTTTCTACTTGGCCTACCGCCCATTTTTTGAAACCGCATTAGACAAAGGCCTTTTTGCAAATCGCTGCGCGTCTTCAGGCGACTGTTGTCGCTCGTGTGAACGAAAGGCATACCCTGCATCAACCTCCTCATCCGTCCGCCTCGTCGGACGAAGCATGTGTTGATATGTCCCAGCTGATGCCTCGCCCCCATGAAGCACTGCCATCTGCTGATGACGCTCGCGCCCCCGAAGTTACCGCTGCTCCCCAGGTGCTCACGGGTGCCGGCGAGACCCCGACTGTCGCGTGTCTCGGCGAAGACCTCGCTTCTGATGGTGTCAACGAAACTCGTACGCCCGGGGAGACAGAGCAAGAAGTTGTCGTGCAAGGTGTCGGAGCTGATCGTAACCCTACTGATGATGGCGCTACCACATCTCTGCTTCGGCCTGCTCCGACCGAAGCTACTTCGAACGTGGCGCCCTCGACTTCAGGTGACCACGAGCTGCCACTTGACGATCCGTCCGCCCCTGACCCGGGCGCCCCTCGTGCAGCTGAGGACGTTGCTTCGAGCGATGTTGCCCCCCCCACGTCGATCCTGAGGCACAAGCAGCAGTCGAAGAAGAGGTGTGAGCGTGGCTTGTGAGGGTGCTTTGTAGATATTGCCTGTATACGGGCCTTTCGCTGTACTTAAAACATTTCGTACTGATGCGGGTGCTTATGCACAGGTCCTTTCGAGTGTCCCTGCGCGGATAACCGAAGGTGTGAGACCAACCGCTCCTTTTGTGGATTCGCTGTTTATTTCGCCTAATGTCCGGACGAAATTTAGTATTCGTAATCCTGGTGTATCGTACGATGAGTTTCTCTCGTGGTGACGTGAGCGGTACGAAGCGCATAACCGGGCCTCTAAAGCGTTTTTCGCTGAGTTTTCTCGCGATCCCGCTCGACGCGACACCATCCTTCGGGAGCGCGCGGCTAAACGCGCCCTGAGGCGACGCGAAGCAGGTTCTTCACTCGATGCTACTATTATCACTCCCAAGGAGGAACCCGTTGATGTGGGGGCAATAGGCCCCCCTGAGTACATATACCTAATACATTCGCCCTCAGGAGATTGAAATGCTGTAACAAGCGTAAATGAAAGTATAGTAAATAGAGATTGTTTTCCTAACGTAGGGCTTGTTTCCAACACAGGATGTATGCCCAATGAGTCTGAGCTTCGCACCATGGCCCTGGAAGTTGCTGATGAAGCTATGTATCAGGTGTTTGAGGAAGTATGCGAAGTTGTACTGCGCGAAGACTGACATCGACCTTGTAAAACACAAATCTATGTACTTATGTGTATATTTGATTCGATGTGATTGCTTGTAATTGGGAATGAAAGGCTATTTACGTGCGGAAAGCATGATGCTTGTACGCTTCGCATTTTGTTTGACGCGAAGGCTTATTAACCTGCGCTTCGGAACTCCCCCCCGCAAGCCTTCGAGGCGAATAAGAAATGCGAAACCGCTTCCTTTGCACCCTGACTGTTGCATTCTCGCGATTTTTACCATGCCTTGTGATGAGAACCATGATATTTCGTAGGTACGCTTCGTATCCTTTACTGACGTAAGTGCTGCTTGATTACTCTCGCTATCTTCGAACCCCGTGGTAGAACTGATGCCACTTCATAGGTATATCGCATACCCTTCGCGGCTACCTGTGCCGCTATACCACGCTCGTTGACTTCGAGCCCTGTGGCGAAACTCATGCCACTTCGTAGGTACATTTCGCACCCTTCGCGGCTACTCATGCCGCTATATCACCCTCGTTGACTTCGAGCCCTGTGGCGAAACTCATGCCACTTCGTAGGTACATTTCGCACCCTTCGCGGCTACTCATGCCGCTATATCACGCTCGTTGACTTCGAGCCCTGTGGCGAAACTCATGCCACTTCGTAGGTACATTTCGCACCCTTCGCGGCTACTCATGCCGCTATATCACGCTCGTTGACTTCGAGCCCTGTGGCAAAACTCATGCCACTTCGTAGGTACATTTCGCACCCTTCGCGGCTACTCATGCCGCTATATCACGCTCGTTGACTTCGAGCCTTGTGGCGAAACGCGTGCCACAGGTAGGTGAACGGCAGGGTTGGCTGTGCGAGACCTATAGTCGTTCACCTACATATTCGTTCATACAGATCCGCGAAGACAACGCCCCGTAGCAATGCTTAGGTGTGGTTGCTTCGCGTGCATTCTTGCTCATTTTTGGGGAATACCTATTTATATTGCACAGGGGGTTACACTAGGTTCCGCCTCATTAAAAACCTCACACCTCGCAGCTCCAAAAAGAAACTGCGAAGCTTCCCCTGTGAGGAAAAGAGTACGGAACCCACCGACAGTTTATACAGACTCAAAATCTGAAAGAAGAGAAATGACGAAGAAAAGATACAAAGACTACAAACTTAAATCACTATCCCCTAGACGAAGTACTTCTTCAACATGTCAGCGTTCCAAGTGTATGGCTCCTCCTCGCCGCTCAACTTGCGAAGCTTGAACGCAGTAGGATTCCCGGTTGCTTCGGCGATGAACGGGCCTTCCCGCTTGCCGTGCAGCTTTCCTGGATCTCTCCCCTTCGGGATTCTGCGAAGGACCAAGTTTCCTGGCTGGATTCCTTTTGGGTGGATGTTCTTGTTCTTCCACCTCCTTGTTTCCTCCTGGTAGTCTTTCAGATTTTCCGTTGCTTGCAACCTGACTTCTTCGATGTTCTGAACAGATGGTAATACATCTTCTTGCGAACTGGGTTGTTCCCTTGCTCCTCCGAGGCATACTTCTTCGGGCAGCATTGCTTCTTCCCCATATAGCAACTTGAACGGGGAGAACTTCGTAGTTCTGGAATCTGTGGTGTTGTGCAACCAGATTACCCGTGGCAACTCCTCAACCCACTTTCCCTTCGGTAGTTCCGTGATGTTCTTCTTGACGCCGGCGAAGATTACTCCGTTTGCGCGCTCAACCGCGCCATTCGACTGTGGGTGATACACAGAGGCAAAGCACAGCTTCGTGTGACGCCCCAGGTTTTTAATTAGCGTCATTAACGCTAATGACCGTTTCAGCTGAGTCAAACCTGCTGACATTGGTCAAACCTAGGTCAACCTGGGTCATCACCTCGAAAACCTCACTGACAACCCCTAATGACCCCCTTGATCAAGTCTACACACACTTGTGGTCAAAGTTTGGTCAAACATCTAGTCAAACCCTAGGTCAACCCTAATGTCTTTGAACGTCCTCAGAAATTTTTTGCCGCGTTCTCCAAATTTCTCCTAAACACTTCAAAATATCCCAATATAAAAGTTGTCCAGTTTCTCGAGGGACACAACTTTCATGTTGGATGGCATTTCAAATTTTGAGTGGAAAAGGGTGGAAAACTTGGTCAACTGCAGCAACTCCTGTTCACTGGCGCCATGAAAGACAGCCACTTTGCCTGCAGTTCATGCTCAAACGGTTGCTTAAAACCCCTAAGAGCCTTTGTAAAAGTTGTAGGGGATTCTTTGATCTGCAACTTTGCTTATTGGACCTTGATGCACTTTAGTTCAAAAACTTGGAGTTTTCTGCAGTCAAACAGTGCTACACGAAATTTTAGACCGGCGCTGCGTCGTGGCGTCGCGCTCCCGCACGCCGCGCCCGCGCACGCACGCCGCGCGCGCCGCGCCACGCCGGCTCCGCCGTCGTACCGCCGTACGCCGTCGTACGCGTGCCGAGGCGGGCCCGTGTCCCCCGGTCCGTGCGCCGCACCCCTCGGGACGTCCCCCTCTGCCACGCGGAGTCCCCGCACTCGCCGCCCGGACGCACACCGCGTTGCCCGCCGGTCCGTCCGCGCCCCCCCTGTGCGCGCGCGCGCCTGCCGAGGCCGGCCACCGTACCGCGGTTTAAATGGCCGAGGAAGCCTTAGTCGCGAAGCAAGGGAGCCGCCTATATAAGGCCGCCGAGCTTCCCCTTGCGCGTGCACGCCCGCACGCCTGTGCCTTGCTCGCCGCCGAGCCGCCATGGCCGCCGCCGCACTGGAACCACCACCTCCAGCCACCTCCGCTGCAAACAAATGCCCCTAGCGTCTTCCCTAGGATCTGCATCATCTCTCGGTGCCGCGTATTGCTTTGGCTGCGCCGTCTCGTCGCCGGAGCAGAGCCCGCAGCGGCCGCAACCGCCGGCCACCGCCGAGCACCCTCGCCGGTGACTCCCCCGCCCCAACTCCGGTCACCAGCAAGTCCTAGGTGAGCACCTGGTCGAGTTTCCCCAACCACCCGGCCGAGAGCGCCGCCGGCCTCGCCGGAATCCGGCGAGCCGCGCCGCCGCGCCCCCCAGGGACCCAATTGCAGGCCTTTTAATCTTTCCAGGGACTTTACTGCAAACCGAGGGCATATGTGTGAACCGTTGAAAAGTTCCAGGGGCCTGCAAGCAAAGTAGTTTCTCAAATAGTAGAGTAGTTTTGCTGGAACTTGTAAAATGTGTAGAAAATCATAGAAAAAACAGAAAAATGCAAACCCAATTTTGTTAGATTCCTTGTGAGTAGTACTACAACTTTTGTAAAAGCATGTCCATAGTTTTTCCTGATAGTTTTTGCATGAAAAATAGAAGACTGAAAAACATAGATCTGTTGTATCTCCAAATCTACATGTTATCTGTATCTGAATTTTGGATATGTTGTGTGTCATGTCATACCTAGCTTCTGTACCAAAAATTGCACAAAGTTATGTTGTAAATCTTTTATTATGAATTGTTTTCTATTTATGCAGAATCTGTCTAAATGATTTTTGTAGCTAAAAATAATTAGATTTTTGTGCCCAACTTCTTCATGTTGTCTTTTTATGCCTAAATGAAGCTTTGGTGAATTAATGACAATTTTATATTTTACAGAAATAGTTATTCTTGAAATATGCTTGATTTTCTTTGTAATTGCATAACCCAAAATATATAGTAGCTCTAGGTGTATATGTTGCATGCCTAGCTTAGATTTGGACCAGAGGCCATGTGTGAGAAAGTTGGAATCATTTTGATGTGTATTTATTCTTATATGCATTTATCTTGCTTTAATAGCTAGCGTTTGTTCTTTTCGGTATATTTAATTCCATAGCTCTCATAAGTGTGCATGTGTGTGCAGTAGCTTTGTGTAGGTTTGTAGTGCTTCTTAAACACCTCACTGAATTTTATAAATTTATTTTATGAATAAAAGCAATAGAGTCAATTAAAGCTTAATAGTAAATTAAATGAGAAAATCATCAACTACTCACCTAATGACCTCATGTCAGGTGGTAAATCATGTTAAAGGCTAAATGTCACCACCCCCTTGCTGTTTGTGAATTAACTGAAATTAATCTGCATAAATGTGTACACAGTCACTATTAAAAGGAATAAATAATAAAACACCATGTGTTGTTGCTTTAATAGAAATAATTTACCAAATGTATTCTTATCTAGGTGAATGTGGTCAACCATGCACCCCATGGTTGTCTTTTGTTGTTGGCAAATAATTAAATTAAAAATCGTCAGTTAAATCTTGCATTTGCATCCTCGTGTAGATCTTCCCGACGGTAGCTGTACGCTCGTGCCGGAAGGAGGAGACGAAGGTGCTGTCGGTGAGCTGCAGCACGTGTTCGTAGCTCAAGACCTGGACCCAAGTCCAGCAGGGCCCAAGGCCAACCTTGCCAGCGAAGGCAAGCCCCGGTGCATTATCCAAGTGTTTTTGAAAATTTTGCAATTACCTTTGTTATGATTGTGCATTTATGTTTCAGGAGTTGAATTGAAACCCTAGATGCATGATCCCTAGGTACCTATGTTCTTATACTAGTATGTTAGGTCGATAGCTGCTATGCTATAGGACCGGTACAAGTCGAGTGATGTTCGTCACTCGCGAGAATAGGTCCTTATGTTGGAATCATAAGATCTTTATAAATGGATTGCTCATGTGGTAAGAGCATGGGATTTGGGCTCCGGTCCAGTGGCTTTCGTGGGCTAAGCTTTTGAACGTACTAAGCACTTGCCGGGAATGGGACCGGTAAACCTAGTACCTGATGGACACGGCAAGGGAACTTTTCCCTACTACCCTTAGGACACCTTGTGTGTCCCCCTGCCTGCAACAGTGGGGTACCTGTGCGAATCTGGGCGATCCGGCGTGACGTACCAGTAAGCCTTGTACCGAGGATTGTAGGTCTGATCCCGACCCGAAGAAAGATGGGAACCGCCTGGATGGTTGTCCTCGCGGGGGCACCCTACCGTGTGTTTAGGTCTACCTTGCAAGGTTTAAATCAATCGATTGTCGGCCTCTCACCGTTATCTGAGACTGCTTAATCAACTGGCCATGATATCCCTTAATGATGGAACTTTGTGAATATTACTGCTTGAATTAATTATTTGTACAATTCTTGGTTGAATTAGTTGGCTCACTTAGAAATGGTAATCAACTAGAATCTGTGCTAAAATATTGAAAGTAAGGACGTACTCTTTGTGGCTTTTCAGCAAAAGAACTTCCCCGGCCAAAAAGCCTCTCATGTCTAGAGTGTGGTGATGTAGTTGTCACCCGACGGTTAAGTCTTGCTGAGTATTAGTATACTCAGCCTTGCTTTAATAATGTGGTTGCAGGTGTTGTTTGGCCTGGTGAGATTCCACCCGGCTGGGAGCTGGAATGGGTGGATGACGACGAGTGATGACATCACGGACGGCCTCCTGTGATGTTTACCGTTGCGCTAGTTTATGTATTTCCGCTGTTTTCAAACTCTGAACCTTTAATTATTGTCATGAACAATGGTTTGTAATACTTAACCCCTTCGGGGCAGTTTGGTTTTAAATTGGTGTAGTGTACTCTGGACTCGCCTTCGCGTGAGTTTTAATGCATATGTTCGATCCTTGGTTGATATCCAAGTGATTTACCGGGCGTTAACCCGGCAACTAACGACAGGATGATACTTTATTATTGCTTAATGACCAAAAGTGGATTTGGTTTAGGCGATAGTACGGTATTTTCCTGGGCGGGTTGTCACACTTCGTTCCCAAATACTGGCAGAATTCTCGAAAGTCGGTGCTGTCAAACTGCTTGCCGTTGTCCACATTGACTTCGAACGGCACTCCGAAGCGGCACACAATATTTTGCCAAAAGAACTTCTGTATGGTTGCCGAAGTCATATTCTGTATGGGCTTCGCCTCGATCCACTTGGAGAAATACTCAACAGCCACTACGGTGTACTTGTAGTTTCCGAGCGCTACCGGCAAAGGGCCCACAATGTCTATTCCCCACCTCACGAAGGGCCATACCGGTGGTATGAGCTGTATCTCGTTTGCCGCAAACTTGTTGTAGGGGAAATGCCTCTAACATTCGGGACAAGCCCTTACTATCTCATGCGCATCTGCCACGGCCGAAGGCCAATAGAAACCCTGCCTGAACGCCTTCTGTACCAGTGCCCTAGTGCCGATGTGGTGTGAGCACATGCCGCTATGGATCTCGTGCAACAACTGCTTCCCCTCTTCTATCGAAATGCATTTCAACCTCGGGGCGCAGACACCCATTCTGTACAACTTGTCTCCTTCGAGACTATAGCTTCTGGCCCGGAGCGCCACTCGCTTCGCTTCTATCTCATTTTCTGCTTCGTAGTAGCCTTTGATGAATGCCACGATTGGGGCTCTCCAGTCTTCGCTCTGAATTAAATTGACGAAGCTGGGTGGTGCCTCGTCTGGGTACACTGATTTGAGCGAGAGCACTTCATAGAACACATCAGCCGGTAATGGCTCTTTCATGGCTGCAGCTTTGGCCAGAGCATCTACCTCCTTATTGAAATTTCTGGGGAAGCTTTTGACTGTAATGCCGAAGAAAAACTTCTCCATGCCCCGCACAGCTTGCAGATACTTCGCCATCTCCAGCTTCTTTGTCTTGTAGGACTTGTCCACATGCCCTACGATCAGCTCGGAGTCTGTAAGGATGAGGAGCCGGCGTGCCCCTAGTGCTTTGGCTTTGCGAAGGGCTAAGAGCAACCCCTCATACTCCGCTGTATTATTTTTGCACTGCCCACACTCCAATCTCGAAGCATACCGCAATTTCATCCCCGAAGGTGATTTGAGTACAGTCGCTGCCGCTGACCCCTTGTGGCAATAAGCCCCGTCACATTGTACCTCCCAAACTGGTTCTGTTACTTCAGGCGCTTCGCTGGCCTTTGCTGGTGTCCAATCAACTACGAAGTCTGCCAACACCTGAGACTTGATCGCGCTGCGCGATACGAAATTGATTACATGCTCCGCCAACTCAACTGCCCATTTTCCCAACCTACCGGTTGATTCTCTGTTCTCAAACATATCCCGAAGGGGTAGGACGTTGGAACTGTGATGTTGTGGCTCTGAAAATAATGCCGCAATTTCCTCTTCGCCATTACCACAGCGTAAGCCATCTTCTCCATCTGGGAGTAAAAGAGTTTGGACCTGCTGAGGGCTTTGGACACGTAGTATATTGGCACTTGCTTCGTCGTTTCGCCCTCCTGGCGCTCCTCAACTAAAACCGCGCTGACAGCTGCTTCGCTGGCTGCAATATACAACAATAATTCTGCCTTTGGCGTAGGACTGGTCATGATTGCCGCTTTTTCGAGGTGACTTCGCAGAGCTTCGAACGCCTGCTGCTGCTCTGGTCCCCACTGAAAAGTTGTGTTTGCCTTGAGGGTTTTGAAAAAAGGCAAGCTTCGCTCAGCCACGCGAGAGATGAATCGGTTGAGCGAAGCTATTCTCCCCGTTAGTCGCTGGACCTCCTTCCTGTTTCTGGGCGGACTCATTCTTCTCAACGCCTCTATCTTCGCCGGGTTCGCTTCGATGCCCCTCTTGGAGACCATGCAGCCCAACAACTGACCCTTCCGGATGCCGAAGATGCATTTCTCCGGGTTCAATTTCAACCTGTGCTGCCTCATGTTTTCGAAAGTCTCGCGAAGGTTAGCCATGTGGTCCGTGTCCCTGATACTCATGATGACGACATCATCCACGTACACCGAAGCATTCCTGCCCAGCTGGCTGCCCAAAATCACCTTCATCATACGGTTGAAAGTGGGCCCTGCATTGCGAAGTCCCTCCGGCATTCTGACGAAGCAGTAAATGCCAAATGGTGTAGTGAACCCCGTTTTGGCCTCGTCCTCCCTTTGCATCCAAACCTGGTGGTACCCGGAGAAACAATCGAGGAGACTTAACATTTCACAGCCCGCAGCCTGGTCGATGACGACATCAATGCGAGGCAGCGGATACGGGTCCTTCGGACAGGCCTTGTTGAGCTCAATGAAGTCAATGCACATGCGCATTTTGCCATTCTTCTTCGGTACCATGACAACGTTGGTCACCCATACCGGGTACTGTACTTCTCTTATTATTCTGGCATCTAGGAGTTTCTGTACTTCGGCCTCTGCCGCCTTCGCTCTGGCTTCCGACATGGACCTTTGCTTTTGTACCCTAGGTCTTACCTTCGGGTCTGTGTTGAGTGCATGTTCAATCACTGCCCTGTGCACCCCTGTCAAGTCTGCCTTTGACCAGGCGAAAACATCTTGATTATTTCGAAGGAACTCAATTAACCGGTGCTCTTCGGCTTGAGACATTTCCGTCCCCACAATGATAGTTCTCCCAGGGATATCTTCGCAGAGCGGCACAGTCTTTGTGTCGTCCAGGGCGGTCATTCTTTCTGCCTCAGAGTGTTTCATGGTCTGTCGCATTTGCTGCTCGGCCCTTCGGTCTTCCTCAGACAAGGCCTCGAGATCCTACTGCTCTTCGATTACATGTACCTGCCGGTTCATGGTGGATGTGTTTGATTCTGCCTTACGGGCTTCGAACTGGTCACCATAGACTGACAACACCCCGCCCGCTGTCAGGATTTTCGTCAACAGGTACCCTTGGTGTATTGCGGCGGCGAAGCTGTTAATTGTGTTTCTGCCGAAGATCGCATTGTACGGGTAGGCGAAGTCTATTACGTCAAAGGTTATGAGCTCCGTTCGCATGGTAGGTCCCTGGCCGAAGGTGACATTGACGGTGATCTTGCCCAACGCCTGTATCCTTTTGTTTCCAAAGTCATATAGCGGATGCATGGACTTCTCCAGATCCTCCTTCGTGAACCCCATCCCCGTGAAACATTGCCATGTTAGAATATCTGCTGAACTCCCGTTATCCACGAGCACGCGGCCTACATCATTGCCGAAGAAGTTGACTGTGTTCTTGCCAATATTCGCCCTTATCACCAAAGGGTTGTTGTGTGGGTAATGCTGCAGTCTGACGTCTGCTGCTGTGAAGGAGATTGGTATATGCGACCATGGCAGGTGGAAATATTTCCCGGAGCAAATATGCGACACGTTGTGAAAGTAGTCCTGCCTTTGCCGCTTATTTTCATGCACTGGTTCATGGGATCCTCCCGTGATAGCATTGATGATGTTGACCGTGCCCATAGGGCCCGAAGCTGGCTGCTCTTGTGCCTCTTGCTTCGGCGGAACGGGCATATGATAGTTCGACGGGCCGTGCCCCCCTGCGACGAAGATGCCATTGCTGACCAGGATGGTACGAACACCGAAGGTTGGCTGAAATGCGGAGGTAACGGTGGAGGCGGCGGCAACTGTGGTGCCGAAGGCTGAACGAACTGCTGCTGATACATGTGCTGCGGAGGGTATTAGTGCGGGCAAGGCGCGAGTCTGAGCCATGACGTGATTAACTATGGCTCCGGATGCTTTCGCCTTCTCCTCCGCCTCCCATTGCATTTTCATCTTAACGGCTAGGGGGCACTGGTGCGTGTGGTTGTACGCGTTCGTTCCATGCAACCAGCAGAAAAATCTCTCCTGCGAGTGCGAAGGCGCGGGTGGTTTCGGCTTCGGTCCCCAATTTCCGTTGCCCCCATGATTCAAGGTGTTGCGAGGTGGCTTCGCACCCTGCCCATCAGACACATTGTTTACCTGCCGGTAAGGCTGTTTCGGTGGAGCACCCTTCCAGTTCTTTGCGGAGTCCCACGAACCCTGCTGTTTCAGCTTCTTGGCTGCATTCATGCGCTTGATTCTGCGACGCCTGCCCTTGTCAGATTTGCAATACTCTTGCATTACTTCGAAGAGTTCCTGAACCGACTTCGGCTTCACCCTATCTAACAAGTCTTGGCATGAGCCTACTCGAAGGCCGCCCACCACCGCATCGATGATGCTATCCTCTGACACCCTTGGTGCTCGCGCCACCAATTTTACCACCCTGTGCATATAGTCCTGTAGCGACTCCTTATCCTCCTGTAAACATGCGTTTGCCAGGTCATTCGAGTTAAGCTCTTCGATTTGCATACCCTTGAAGCTGGCGAGCAACTTGCTTCGCAGCTAGTACCAGGACGTGATGCTTCCCTTCAGCATGTTTGCATACCAATACTGCACCGGACCTTTCAAGGCCAACACCAACGCCTTAGCCTTCGTTGTGGAGTCACCATTGTTGGACTCGACGGCCGCTTCAAATTTCATCAAGAATTCCTTGGGGTTCATTTCACCATCATACAGGGGTAACGTGGTTGCGTTGAAATGATGAGGCCAGGGGGCATTCTCCAAATCGACAGACAGTGGTGAAATTGGAACCACATTACCGACCAGCTCATCGTACTGCGTGTGCACATCCCTTCTGCAAGAACCCACGTCTTCGGGCCCCTCCCTACACTGCCTGAGCTGATCAATCTGCGCCTGCAACGCCTGCAGTGTTTGCCACATTGGGTCCTGCGTTTCGTGCTGTGGCTCCGGTTGCCTTTCCCTTCGCGGCAGCACCGGCAGCGCCTGCTCTGCAAGGGGTGGCTGGTTTGGGTCCGTGAGGATGGCTGTGCTTCGCGTCAGCTGATTGCGTAATGCCGCAAAGCTTCGCTCCGCCTACCTCAGGTTCTGTTCATTTCTTCTCCGCTCCTCTGCATCCCCGTCTGATGCGCCTGCTGCAACTTGGCTGCGGGTCTGCACCTGTGATGTGGACGGAGCGTTTTCCTACTCCTGTGCAGCCCTTGTGATTGCTTCGGCTATTAGAATCTGAATCCTTCGGAGTGCCTCAATGTCCTCCACCGGAACTCCCAAACCTTCGAGGCTTACCTAAAAGGTCCCATCTGCTGTGTGCTCAATCTCTCCATCCTCCAACCCTTCGTTGGTTGCTGGACTGGCCGCCGAAGGCTGCCGAGGCAGCCTTCCCCTCGCCATCTGGTACCAAGTTCTTCCACGAGGTGGGCGCCAACTGTTGGTGTAGCTCGGGCTCGAAGGTGGACGCCGAAACAACAGCCCCCTTTGTACTCTCTTGCGCGCCGAAGGGTCTAGGTAGGCAACCCTTCGGGAGCCCCTCAAGTCTACCCTACTTCGACCCTACCTCTACTTCTACTCTACCACTACTTCTACTACCACTTCTATTGCAATAAGTAAAGATGCGAAGAAAGTAAACAAAGAACTCTCTGCTTCATTCAATGCGGGTCACATCAATTACAGGAGACCCCTCTATTTATAGGGGGCGCAGTCAACACTTTCCAGCACAATTACACCTTTTTACCCACAACGACTAGATCTCGACACCTTTTAAAGGGCATTACGGGGAATACGGCCTTCGTACGGCCGCGCCAGCTCCTTCGTACGGCCGCGCCAGCATGGTTCCATGTCGACGACACCTTTACACGAGCGTTCCTCCGACGTGGCTTCGTACGGATCGTGCTGTGCTTCCTTCCTGCATGGCGCCACGCTTCCACGTCGCTCCCCTCACCTTCGTCAGCCACTGTTGCCCGTAGATTGAAGCAGCTTCGCTGCGAAGGGGCTTCGCCCTCCGCAATTCTCTTCGTACACTTCGCGGGCGTCCTCTGCTCAAAACAATTCTTCGACAGACAAAGAAAGTGTTAGACCATTAGATAACGCTGCGAAGGGGTTTCGACTCGAAGTAGCTTCGCACTATGATAGGCCGTGCGTCCGAAGGTAGTTGTTCTGAAGCCCCATTCCCCAACACCACCGTGAACCTCTCCGCCTCGGCGGTGTCGTTAATGACGCAGTGGCCGGGCCACCGCTCGCGGCCGGCGACCCCGGCGCCTGGTCCGTAGTTCATGTACTCGCCGTAGTAGAGCGTGTCGAGTGCGAAGGCGCTGGCGTTCCACTCCAGCCACCCCCACGGCGCCACGTGCGCTCCGATGTAGGACATCATCACCACCACCCTCGAGTACGGCCTCCACGGCCGGCCCAGGTACGTCGCCGCGCGCTGCTCCTGCTCCTGCGACGGCACCGGTGATGGCAAGAGCGCCGCCGCCGGCGACAGTGCCGCGAGGAGGTCGGGCGCGGGCAGGAGGCGGTAGGCGTGGAGGACGATGCCGGTGCGCTGGCACGACTCGTTCCGGTTCTGCGCGGTGACGGTGTTCTTCTGCCCCGGCAGCGGCACCCGCGCCCAGAGGGTGCAGCGCTGGACCACGGCGGCTGCGTTGCCGAAGACGGCGTCGACGGTGCCGTAGACGTCGCAGTCGCGGTAGAACTGGCGGTTCGAGTGCGCGTACAGCGTGTCCTGGTACCCGGCGACGGCGCAGCGTGTCCTGGTCCTAAAATTTCCCATAAAAGTTGTTGTGATAAAACAATTGATTTTTCTTTAAAAAATGGGATTTTGTACTTTCAAAAATTTCCGTTATGAAAGTGCAAATGATGGTAAAAGTTTAATTTTTTTTAAAAAAAATAGTAAAAGTTTAAGTTTGGAATCACTGGTTTTGCAAAGATCAATTATGACCAACGAAATGGTGAGCGTCAGCGTGGCGTCACTTACCAAAGGTGGCGGTCCGGAACGTGGTGTAGTTTCTGTCGGCGACGCTGCGTGTTCCGGCCACCACGGTGACGCCCTTGCCGTCGCCGACGAACACCAGGTTGGTCTTCCTCATCCCCACCTTGACGTTCTCCTCGTACCGCCCCGCCTTGACGTGTATCACCGTCCGGAGCTCGCTGCACTCCGGCGCCGCCCTCACCGCGTCGGCGATGGTGGCGTGCGTCCCCGTGCCGTCCTTGGCCACCACGATGTTGGCGCTGGCCGCCAGCGACGCCGCGGGGGTCAGAAGGAGCCGCCGGTCCCTCGCCGGCAGCCACCGCGGGACCCCGCAGACGCCCGCGCGCCCTGTCCCGTTCTTGCAGCGGCAGCCGTCCTCGGTTGTCCCGGCCGTGGCGGTGTCACCCCGTGCGGTTGACGCGTCGTACATGGCGAGGCTGTCGCGGACCGCGGCGCGGGCGGCGGTGAGGTGCGCGGCGTGGCCGTGGCCTACGCCTGCCTCCGCGAGGCCGTCGGCGCAGGTGTCGTGGTTGGTGAGCGCGGCCGAGAGCCACGTGAGCGCGTCGTCGCGCGCGGCGGCGGCGGCGGGCGCCGCCCCCGCGCCGGTGAGGAGCGCGAGGGCCTCCTTCAGCAGCTCCGTGCAGTCCTCGCGCGCCGCGGCCGCGACCGGCGTCGTCGGGGCGGGGGCGGGGGCGTCGTCAGAGGATGCCGGGTCCACGGTGGCCATCGCCGCGAGCGCCTGACCCACGCGCGCGGCGGCGGCGTCGAGCGCGACGCGCAGACGCTCGTGGCGCGGGTGCGAGCGCGACGACGCCTGCACCTTCGCGGCGGCAGGGAATGCGAAGACCGGGCGTGGGGCTGCGTGCGCGACGGTGCCGCATCCGGCGACGAGGAGCGTGACGAGGAAGCAGGAGCGCGAGGAGGAGGAGGTGGATGGGCGAGCCGGCGCGGCGATGGTCCATGGCTCCTGATCGGAGCAGTGCAGAGCTGGACGTAGTGATCAATGCGCGGGCAGTCGGGGCAGTGGAGGAGTGTGTGTGAAGTCAGCTTTTCTCTTCGGTTGCAGGGAGGCGTCCGTTTATAGGAGGAGGCTACCAGTCGGCGTCTGGCGGCGGCAGGGTGGGTGGCGCACTGGCGCCAGTGAAGGATGGGCTCGGGCCGAGCTGGAGCTTGCCACTCGCGGAAACCGCGCCGGGCGCGCGCTCTGCCGCTAGCATTCACGAGTCGGGGGGCTCGGCGGATCGGCGGCTGCGCGCAGCTCGCTCATGGCTCCTGGCTCATGGCCGTTTCCCGTTGCAGCACCTGCGCGTTTCCGGCTCGGCGCGCTTCCTAAGTTCCAAGGACAATGGACCCTGGTGGCGTTAGCTGTTTCACTGCAAGTAGTCGTAAGTATGGGGCACACCGAGTGAACACCGATGGTTGCTGCTCAGCTCTGCTTGCGCAACGACGACCATGTGCTGGCCTGCTGCATGCTGAGGCATTGCACACTTGCACCCGCATCTTCGGTTGCGCCGCGCTTCGAACTTCGAAGAGCATCGACGTAAACGTAATAATGCCGTGCCAGTTCGCGAGAGAGGCCAAGCGCAAGACGGTGCGAGTGCAGGGCGCAAATCCGTGACATCAGAAATTGTACTGATTTTGTGCAGATATGTTCTGAAAGAAAAATACTGCTGACTGATTTGTACGATATTTTATTATTTATTACTTCCTCTGTTTTTTAATATATGACGTTTAGAACAAGTTAGTTCAAAGAATAAGCAAATTAGTTCATTTTTGAACTAACTTGTTCTAAACGTCATATATTTAAAAACAGAAGTAGTATTAACTTAAATCAGGAGGTCCTTAGTTCCACGGATTAAACTTTAATCTTTGACACATGGAATGTTTGGTTACTAATTACAAGCATTAAACACAAACTAAATATAAGACTAATTGCACATATGGAGATTACTTTGCGGAACGAATCTATTGAGTCCATTGTTAGCACAAGTTTACTCGTCTCGCGAATTAGGCTCCCCGTGTAATTAATTATATAAATAACTTATAATTATTCCTTCTAATTAGCATCTAAAGATTCTTTTTTAACACATCATACTTTAATTAGTTTTTTTTTTGAGAATCATACTTTAATTAGTTAGATAAAAGGGAGTTACATATATATACTATCGGGAGCCAAACATGCCTACCAAAAGATCTATACAGGGAACTGAACTTCTAGTAAAATTATGAACTTCTCCATTGAACTTGCGATATTCTAGTGGACGAACTCGACACTTTCAAATGCTTCTTTCCCTGTCCTGATCTCCTGTATCTATTACGTAGCAGATTTAATCCCTAAACGTAGCAGAAGTAGCAAAACATCACCAAAAAGACATTCTATTACTTATTACTCTCTCTGTTCCAAATTATGATTTACTTGACTTTTTTATTTCAAATTTGACCGCGTGTTTTATTCAAAAATTTTGTACAAATATAGTCAAATTTAAATTTTTTGAAAAATATTTATTAATAAAGCAAGTCACAACCAAACAATTGTGATTTTGAATAATATTTTGAATAAATCGAGTGGTAAATTTTGAAATTATAAAAATCAAACGAATTATAATTTGATATTATAACTAATAAAAGCAGGAGGGTTTGTTTTTTTTCAAAGTTCTTGTGCAAATTACCTATTTTCCCCTCCAAATTGATCGCCAAGGCTCAAGGCCCGATAGTCATGACTATTTTAACCATTTGCCGTTCTTACCAATGTCACCTCTTCAAATACAACATTTAGAAATGCAACTACAAATCCGTCACATTCGTTGCACTTTGGTTACATTTTTGCCAGTTTGGCTGACGTGGCACGCCAACTCACATGCACGCCAACTCACATGTGCCAGCATGGATCGAGATGTGAAAAGACTAAAATACCCCTACCTTATCTCTATTCACTTTCCCCTCCACTCTCTCAACCACTGACATGTGGGACCCACATGTCACGGTCATCTTCAACCTTTCCCCATCGCTCTCCTCTTCTCGCTTGACCTTTCCTCTCCACCGAGCTCGCCGGGCACCCGAGCTTGCTGGGCCACAGCCGCTGCTCCCCTAGGCGAAGCTCGCTAGGGCCGGCACCACAGCTCCCCCTGGGAGGAGCTCTCGTCGCGCCGCCACCGTAGCTCCCTTTGGGTGGAGCTCGTCGGGATGCGGCCGGCACAGCACAGGCCCCTCAGCCGCTCGTCGGGCCACCACCGTTGCTCTCCCCCGAGCGAAGCTTGTCGAGCCGCCGCCGCTCCTCCCGGGTGAACCACGCCAGGGTCGCCGCAGCTGCTCTCCGTGGGCGGAGCTCGTCACGCCGCCACTGCAGCTCCCCTTGCGCGGAGCTCGCCGGGATGCGGCCGGCACAGGCCCCGCAGCTTCTCACCGGGCCGCTGCCGCTGCTCCCCCCGGGCGAAGCTCACCGAGCCGCCGCCGCTCCTCCCGGCCGAACCGCGCCAGGGCTGCCGCTGCTGCTCCCCGTGGGGCGGAGCTTGCTAGGAAGCGGCCGACACTGTTCCCGCAGTCGCTCGTCAGGCCCGTGGGCGAGCTTGGCCAACCGCTTGGTTCCCTCCCCCATCGGCAGAGCTCGCCGAGCCGGCCGGCCAGTTTAGTGGCCACGAAGTGCACGCCGGCGGGAGATTGAAGAAGAGAACCTGAGAAGACAAGGGCAATATGATCTTTTCACAAGCCTCTGACATGCTGGCGCAAGGTGTTGGCATGCCACCTCAGCCAAAGTGGTAAAAATGTAATCAAAGTGCAACGAATGTAGCGATTTCGTAGTTACATTTGTAAATGTTGCATTAGAAGAGGTGACATTAGCAAAGATGGCAAATAGTTAAATAACCCGGTAGTCATATTAACCACCTGACAGCGGCTTCCGATTTCTTCCCCCAAATCGATCGCAACTAGAAAGGTGCGCGGCGTTGCCGCGCTGTGCCCGTGTTTCGTCGTGTTGTTGCAGTTAATCTATTTCATGGATGGAGTAGTAGCAGTTATGTGAGGGAATGTTTTTTTAGGAAGTGGGTAAGTGCGTTAATTTTTTTTGTCCGGGTAGAAGGAATCATTGTTGACGATTTGGATCCTGAAGTTTACCTTTTGATTTATTGCTAGTATAGCTATGAATATTTTTTTTTACAAAACCGAGTTAGGAGAAATATCAAAGGCAAATCAGTTATGTCAGTTGGGATACAAAAGTTTGTCAAGGTATGGAGGGGAAACAACAATCACTCGGCAAATATATGACTTATTACAGATACATCATGCAAATATCTAAATTCGTTGTTTTACCATAAATTATGTTGCTAACACATCATGAATATTTTTAGGATGAAGCTAGGAAGTTCAGAGTTTCATCCGAAGTGATTTAAAAGTTGTGTTAGGTGTCAATTCTTATCAAAGCCGGGGACCTCTCTATAATGATCAATCATTTTCGAAATTAGTGATCGGCAAAGATAAAAAAACAGTTAATCGCTTACAGACTGTAAGTTACTCGAAGCCAATGTTTTTAAATTGATCTTAGTGGTAGTGAATAAGTCTTCCGAAGCCGCCAGGCCAGCAGGCCGTGGACGCAGGCCACGGGCCGGCCCGGGAAAGTTGCCTTTCTTTCAGCCAGGTGCAGGCCTTGGCCTTGGCCTGCTCGGCCAGCGGGCAGGGCAGAGCCATGCTTATCCGGCTCGCCAGACGCGTTGCGCCGCACCATTCCGCCTCCGCCACCGCTCCAGAGGTCGTCGTCGCCGTTCCTCTGCTTGCTGCTGCAGACCCGCACCCGTGTTGTCCGACTCCCCTGAATCCTCGAGGCCCCAAGCCTCTTTTGCCGCTGCGCGCGTCCCCGCGGTAGGAGCGACGTCCGACGGCCGCGCGCGCTGGTGAAGTGGCTGCTGCGGGCGTCGTTGTCTTACGGCACCGGCTCCCCCACACGCAAGATCCACAACGGCGACGGTGAGGGTCGCCGGAGGTCGACCTCTTTCTTCCGGTGCCCCTATCTCCTCCGTCCCCTCTTCTTTTTTCCTTCCCGTCGTGTTGCTCCAGATCTGGGGCGGCTTTGGTCGGGCGCGCCGCCGCTGCTTGGGCGCCGACGCCAAGCCCGTTTCTTGGATTGTGGGACGATTCCGAGAAAAGTCAGGGACTTCTTTGAAAAAAGGCCGGTGCCCGTCCGATCCATACCGTCCATGCGCTCGATCCAACGGCCGCGAAAATCCCGCGACGTGGCATGCTTCTCTGGCCTCGGTATTGGCCAAGAATAATAGGTAAAGATCCGCCTCTCATCGCCGCCGCCTACCCTAAACCCTACGGCCAATCGGCGCTGCTCCTCCTCCCAGTCCCACCGCCTCCGTCGATTACCCGCCCGTCTTCTCCGGCCGGTGGCTGCGTGGTCGCTCGGCGATGGAAGCGAAGAGAGAGACTGAGAAATCCACCCTCGCGGCGGCGTCCGCGGCCGCGATCTCGGTGGTCCTCGGCGACTGCGATCTCCTCGGCGAGATCTTCCTCCGCCTCGGATTCGCCACCGACCTCGTCCGCGCCGCAGCCGTCTGCCGGCGCTGGCTCCGGGCCGCCTCTGACCCTGCCTTCCTCCGCCGCTTCCGCGACATCCACCCGCCCCGCCTCCTCGGCTTCTACCTCACCACCTTTAAGACCAATCAGAGGTTTAGCGTTGACTTCGTCCCACTGTTGCCTCAGCCCCCAGAGCTCGCCGCCGTCGTCCGCCGCGGGAGTTTTGGCTTGGACTCGTACGTCAGCCGATCCACGCGCGTCATGGATTGCCGGAACGGCAGAGTTGTTGTCAACTTGTTCCGCAAGGGAGACTTCACATACGGCATGCACAGCCCACTTCATCCTGCGAGAGGTTTGGTTACCTTCCCGCCTCTCCCAGTGATGGATGGCGCGAAACACTACATTTTCCGTGAGGTCCTCTCTAAAGAATGTGGCAATGGGCTGTCATACTTCTGGTTTGAATTTGATTATGGTGAGAAGGAGGAGAAAGCTACAGCTCGTGTATATAAGTTGCAAGATGGTGCCTGGAGCATGCAAACGGAAGCTACAACACAGATTTCTGGATTGTATTCATCAACGTTGCCTGCATTGAGTTTTTTCCTCATCGATGACAAGATCTATATGGGGATCATTATGCACAACATTCTTGTGTTGGATTTGACATCCTCAACCTTCTTCACAATCAGGTACCCGGACATGGTTGAGTTTGATGAAGATATTATGTTATCACGGGCCAATGATTCTGGGATTTGTCTTGTCAACGTGAACAAGCTCAAACTTCATGTTTGGCTCCACAGCGGTTGCGATGGCAACATGGGGGACTGGTTGCTGGTCAATACTATTTGTTTGCATGATTTGTGCACTAAGATGAATATATCAAATAGCATCACTGAAGAAGAAAAGGAAGATGATGATGTTTTCATACATGCGGTTGGGGACAATGCTGAGTTTGTGCTCATGCAGATGTATGGATGTGTGTTCTACTTGGATGTTAAGGGTAGTGCACTGCAAAAGGTGTGCAGCATGACAGAAAGGAATGCACGTGTGTCTTCGACATATCCCTTTTTGATGGCCTGGCTTCCCATCTTCCCTGCGCTGAAGGAACGATCCTGCTGAGGTTTGTCCTTTATGATCTTGTTGCTCCTGTAGTGAAGGGTGCAACCTTTTCACGTTTTGCTAATCTTATAGAGTTTGAAACTCTATTTTTATCAGGACACCATCATAAATCTATTAGTTGTGGTACGAACTATGAATTGTCATTGCTTTACTGGTGCTTAGTCCATTACTTTATTAGGGCACCATCATAATCTATTATTCCTTTATCATTCATCAAAATGTTTGGTATTATTGCATATTAGTGCAGGTACATGATCACTTTATGGCATTTAGTTCTGTATTTTAGCAAAATTTTCAGCGACTTTCCTGAATTATAATATTAAAGTTTGAGAAATTTCTACTGTTGTATGACTTCTTCTTAGCCAATAAGTTGTGAGTTGGTAATTATGATTTAGCAATAGGATCAAGTGCATGGAAGCAATGGAAAGATGAAATCTGAGAGATCATCTGATTCCCACCTTATATTGCAGTAAAGTAGTAGGCAGATAAGAAGCAAAGTTTGTAAGAAAAGAGAAGTCATAGAGATCAAGAATGTCAGCGATGTCATTATACCAAGATCTAGTTTGCTTTATCCTGGTAGTTTTAACACATACAGGCACATCGAGATTTTTATTATTTGTTTCCGCTGCAGTTAGCCAAATTCTGAACAGTTCAGATTAAGAGGTGAAAACTTGGAAACATAACGGAAAATGTTATTAGGTGGAACGCTTGAAACTTGCAATATCATTTGTAATATAATCTTGGATATATAACTAATTTGAGCGTGTTATAATTGATAGTAATGTGTCATCAACAAAGTCCTGTAGATTCGTATCATGAAAAGCATATACCACATCATTGTAAAAAAACTACACCACAGGAGGAGACTCCCCCCTGGTTTTGTTCTAATAAGATGCCATGCTTCTAACCTGGGTCGGGAAACCACATCAATGTAATATTAGTCTGTCACAGATTTCAATATTTGATTCAGATGCCATTCTTTACCATTAGGTAAGACTCTGACTTGTAGCCAGCCTTTATCTGCTCATATTGCCTTCAGAATCCAAGATTACTAGTTCACTTGTGCTCTAAGACTCTTAACTCATTGTTGCCATCTTCTTATACTCAGATCACAAATGGGGGTTGTCTGCATTGTCAAAAATGTTACATCAGTACCTTATGGTTTATTACTGAGATATAGTATATGGAAATGCCATACTTGAAAATTAGAGTTAAATGCACTGTAGGCCGTTGAACGAACTTGTCAGCCTGTGCCACTTAGGTCCATGAACTCGTAAAATTGAAATATAGCACCCAGAACTTGTTAAGTTGTGCCACTTAGGTCCATGCCTCTTTGATGACCTCACAAATCTGATGTGGCATGTTGATGTGGCGCCACATAGATGCATATTTGCAAAAAGCCCCTTTATTTTAATCTTCTCCATCCACGTCCTACTCCTCATATCTCTGTCCTCTCTCTCCGAATGACGCCGACGAGTCTGGTCGCCATGCCTTGGCTGTGCTCGTGGCCATCGCCTGCGGCACTACCCCGCGCTTCACAGCCGCCTGCTTCCGCTTGGCCTGGACAACGGCAGCTGCTGCTCGTGCCGCGGCCCCCTTGCCGGAGGGATGGCGGCGGGAGCGAAGGAGGGCACGGCGGCAGCCCAACGCAGGGGAGCAGACCCAGCACCCAGCCGCTTGCTCCAGTCCTCCTCGTCATTCCAACGCTTGGCCTCAAACTCCAAGGCACGTCATCTCCCTGCTCTCTTATTTCCTGTTTTTCTTTCCTCTGGACAGAACCGAACCAACCGAGCATAGCTCAGTCAGCCGGTCAAATACCTTGTCTCCGCTCCACCATCCTCAAATCACCGCCACCTCCACCTCTGCCACACCCCAACTACCCCCTCGACCACCTATTGGCTGCCGCTTTTGACTCCTGGCGCTGGAGATTTCAAATCCCGCCGCTGCCTGCGCGCCACCGACTGCCATGGCTGCCTTCCCGTGAAGCCCCTGCCCCCGGCCATCCTCCTCGCCAACAAACCATATAAATGGAACCTAGGTGAGCTCCTGGACCTCAGACCTTCGCTCTCTCACCATCTTAACTGAGTTTCCACGCGTGTTCCCGAACTCGCCGTCGAACTTGCGTCGCCGTTAGCCGTGGGTGACGGTCTATTATTGACAGTATGAATGGAAATGCCATATTCAGAAATTAAGATAGAAATTAAAAAACTAAGAAAAATGTCACAAGTTTTGCATTGACAAGCAAAAATTGCTACTCTAAAATATAATCCTTTACTCTTGAACCTATGCAACGGATTGGTAAATTAATTTTTCTACCAAATTTGTTCACTTTGCTAGGTAAAGGGCACTTCAACGTTCAAATGGAGGATTGACATCTGGATGACAAGAAGTGTTCTTCATCGGCAAGCTAAAACGATGGATGACGTCCTAATCTGTATCAATTAGTAATTGATAGCAGTGTCATTTGTCTGTTATGCGACTTTATAATAGTAGTAATTGATAGCAGTGTCATTTGTCTGTTATGCGACTTTATAATAGTATAAAGGCTATTGAAACTTTCGTCAAGACTTCTGCAGTTTGCACATGGTACTTTAAGCAATGTACGAATGCATTTCCCTTCCCAGTCAGCATGATATACGCTCGTAATTTTTATTCTATTGTGCAGGTTCAGATTATCATTATTAAAGTTTGTTGGTTCCTGGGTTTTATGATGTTCAAGTTGAGGAATTTATTTATTTACTCCCTGGTTCCGAATTTAAGTTGTTTTGACCTTTCTAGGTCCATATTTTTTTCAAGTGCACCTAAATACACATTATGCATGGTAGAATTTTTTTTTTGAAATTAAAGGCAGGAGCACTGCAATATCATTTAAGAAGAAGTAACAATTGCACATCACGCGCCGAAACGAACGTCACACACAAACAACGTACGCGAACAACGCACACTACAAGACACTACACCACCACAACCTGAGAGAAGAGCCAAAAGAAAGCCACTGCAACCCACGTCCATATTTTTTACATTATGCAAGGTAGAAAATTATGTATCTTGAAAAAACAAAATGACTTGCAATAGAGGGATGTCTGGGACTACTCTGCTCCACCTTTTACCACTTTGTTTTAGAGTAGTTCTAACATATATGGTGTTACTCGTAACCCGTGTTACCAAACATGATAACATCTAAACCATTGCATTAAAAATTGCAAAAAAAAAAGAATGAATAGGGGAAGCAGTTGTCTATGTGCATGCAAAATTTGAGCATGGACAAAAACTTGCAAGGAGAAACAAAAAAGAGAAATCAGCACATGAATAATTGTGGGTTGTGGATCAGAGATGAACAGTTGCACCCGCAACCATTCAAGTGCTACTCTCTTTTTTGTTTCTCCTTGCACAAGTTTTTGCTCATGCTCAAATTTTGCATGCACTTAGATGATTGCTTCTCCTATCCATCTATATTTCTGTTGTAATTTTTCATGCAATCATTCAGGTGTTATTGTGTTTGGTAACATGGTAACACCAGAAAGCACGATAACATGGGATACATTCTCGTAAAAACTATACATGATGTCCAAGAACATGTTAGCAAATAATCATCTCTGCAAACTATCTCACACAGTGATAGAATCTTTGTGTAATAGAGCTATGCGATAGAATCTTCGTGTAATAGAGTTTTCTTTTCAATCATCTATTGGTGTGGCACGAAGCAGTCCCCATCACGGGCCCCACTAGGTAGAAACTGTTGGTTTCCTTCCAATGATGATTTTATCGTTTCTTGCTGCATCAGTTGACGTGAGGATATGGTTCCTTTAGGAGGAAATTATTTTTTCAATTTTCTTCTCTTTCTTTATTAATGGTGAGACTGCCACGTCAGATTTTTTTTGAGAAATGGATCAAATTTCATTAAAGTATATACCCTTTTACAACTGAGACGGTCTCAACATAAAATAAAATTACATTGAAGCACACCACCAGGTCTTGACCCATCGTCTTCCTTGCAACTAGTACCATCCATTGCTTCGGGAAACTCCATCACCATAGAACAACACCACATTGGAACTCCACCAACAGAAGACTCCACAGACATGGAGGCCGCAAAAGAGGCGCGCTATGCTCAACCATTGCAAGGAGTAAAAGGCGTCGAAAGCACATCGACCATATCTTCTAAAGGTTGGACAGTGTCAGTGTTTTAGACACCGAGCCTACGACGGGGTACCCGAAGTAGTAGATTGTGCGGTGGGGCTCGCCGAGATCAGGAACACGATGGTGAGACACGGGGCACAGAATTAGACAGGTTCAGGCCGCAATGTGCGTAATGCCCTACGTCCTGTATGCTGCGTGGCTCTGTATTGATTGCGTATATTTTGAGAGGGGTCCCTGCCTCGCCTTATATGCTACGGGAGGCAAGGTTACAAGTCGGATTGGTACAAGAGTACTATTCGAGTAGAACTCGGAGTAGCCTATACAAGGTATGGAAAGCTATCCTAGTCTTTGTACAAGTCCTTGTCCGTCTTGTCTTGCCTTGTGATCCACGGTACCAGCACCGTGGCCCACTAGTCGAGTAGTCCAGGTGTACAGGAACTCATCTCCCGGGTATGGCCCACAATGTGTTGGTGGGCCCAGGGATGCCCGGTCGACAAGTCCCCGAGTACTTTGTAGTCGAGTGCGATGCTCCAAGTAGTCTTGAAGGTCTCCACGAGTAGTTCTCAAGCGTCCCCGAGTTCTACAAGCTTCAATCTTCAATAGTACTTGAATCATCACGAGGCTGGAAGGTACTCCAGCTAACTCCACGAGTAGTCTTGAAGTCTTCTCGAGTTGTTCCCAAGCGTCCCCGAGTACTTCCCTTGAAGGTCTTCAATAATACCCGCTTTGTTCTTGAAATCTTTGCATCAAAGATCCATATGGAAATGTGATTACTGAAATCGCATTCCATATGGAATGTAGCCCCCGAGCCTTAGGTCGAATCCAGGATTCAAGCTGAGGGTCAATCTTGTACTCTTTGATCTTGCTCCAAAAAATCCGCAGAAAATCCGAAGACATAATATAGGAATGCAATTTGCAAAAATCGCATCCTATATGGATGTAGCCCCCGAGCCTTAGTTCGAATTGACAATCCAAGCTAAGGGTCAATCAGTAGTCTTCATCAAATAATCTCGTTAAATCCTGAGAAAAACTGAAGGACACGTGGCACGGAGGCCCCGAGCCTTGAGTCGAGTACTTTCTCGAGTTGAAGGATCCAATCTGACTCTAGAATAGTGGCCTGAATTCAGTGAACTGTAACTGAGTGAAATCCAATTCCATCGAGTAGTCGAGCCCCCGAGATAGAGCTGAGCAGGTCTTGGATTTTAGTCCTCTGACTTAGCCAAATATTTCGCCTGTGTAAAACCAATCTGTTGAATACGAAGGGTCACCTGGTCGAACCGTTAGGGTTTTGGTTTTATAAATACCCGAAGGGGTATCCCTTAGGGTTTCACTGCTCCCATTCGCCCTTAGATCCAGAAATCCTTAGCATCCGCAGCCACCGCAGAGTTCGAGCGTCCACACTACCAAGAGTTTGCGTCTCCTCCCCCTCGCAGCCCCCGAGTCGATGCGAAAGAAGACTCTGGTGACTGACAGGATGAAGCCGACGCCATCCAAGGGTCAGAAGAGGAAGTCCAGCCGCGGTAAAAATCAGTTGCCGGAGCCGAAGTACAAAACCGTGGTCATCACGAAGCCCCCGAGCCAGGCCATCTATTGGAAGAAGTCCAAGATGAGGGAAGAAGATATCAAGGCCCTCGAAGCTGGTGGGTTGCTGCATGAGAAAGCAATTGCAGGCTGGAGATCTGCCGCTGGAGATGCGTGGCCAATGGAGAAGAGCCCAGATGAGATCCCGATGTTCGGCCACTTCGTCGAGCGTGGGTTGACCCTGCCGTCATCAGATTTCTTCCGTGGCTTCCTCAACTTCTTCAAGCTGGAGCACGTACACCTCAACCCCAACAGCATCTTCCAGATCGCAGTGTACGTGCACTTCTGTGAAGCTTTCCTTGGAATCCGCCCACACTGGGCTTTGTTTAGGAAGATCTTCCGCTTGAAGCCGCAGCCCAACGCCAACTTCCCAGTAGTAGTCGGTGGAGCTGGTGTCCAGATGCGCCAGAAGGCTCAAGAGTTGTACTTCAAGTACGACTTGATTGACTCAAATCAAGACTAGAAGAACAAGTGGTTCTATATTGAGAATGCCCCGCCTCAGCTGCCGAAGCCCAGTATGTTCGCACCGGTGTATGACAGGCTCTGGAAGGGCGAACCAACGATGCAGGAGTGCATCCAGATCCCAGAGCTGTTGGCGAAGATTGCGTAGAAAAAGGCGCAAGGCTTGACAACTGAAAGGGTAGCCTTCAGCTTCATGAAGCGACGGGTACAACCCTTGATGCAACGGGAGCATCTTGGGTTCGAGTACACTGGAGCTGATGATGGCTCGAGGCTATCTGCTGAGGAGATTAGTGATGATCTCGTGATGGAAAGGCTGCAGAAGATCTTCAAGAATTTTCATGGAATTCCTGCAGCCGTCCAGGAATATAGCGCTGGCAACCCTCCGTGTATGGTGAGTTCCTGAGAACTAGCCCCCGAGTACTTATTATAAGTAGTCGTGTAGCTAATAATTGTCTTGTTTCACAAGAGGATGTCTTGAAGTTTGTGTACGACCCTCCTCCTCATCCCGAAGATACACTACAAGTGCCGGAGGGAGAGCCAACAGGAGCGGAAGCTCAAGCCCCCGAGAGTAGTCGATCTGCTCAAGGGGAAGAAGAAGAAGTCTTGGTGGAGGACGCCTCCTCAAGCGATGACGACGGCCAAACGCTTCAACAGCGTTTTGAAGTGAAGGGCCGTTACGGATACTCTGGGGCGCCAATCCCCAGTGGCCTCACCATAGGAGCATCAAAGAGGCCAGCATCATCTCTCGCAGATGATGTTACGCTGCCGCCGCAGAAGAAGAGGACCACAGTGGGGAAGCGGGCCGTGAAGAAGATAACAGGCATCCCCTCCATTACAGTAAGTGTTAGAGAAACTTTAAGTAGTCGATGTCGTGTTGAATACTTGTTCTCTGCTGTAATGTATTGAATTTTGACTTGCGCAGGTTATCGAGAGTGTAGCCAATGTACCCTCGAGTAGCCCCCCAAGAATAACAGAACCCGAGGTGGTTCCAGCGTCAACCGTAGAGACGGTGACGCACGAGCAACAAGAAGCCGCGGTGCCAGGAAGTGTGCCACCGGTGGAGAGTGTGCCAGAGGTGCCAGCGGCGCCTTCTTTTTTCGACATGCTGGGGCTGAAAGTCCCAGTGCCTCGAGCTGCTCTGTAAGTACCCAAGTACTCAAGTACTTATTAATATTGCTCACTTCGAATTTGCTGACCAACTTGTTGATGCAGAAAATCCACTGATGTAAAGTGGGGCGCCTTTGGAAGTAATGCTACTGAAGGAGACCAGACTCCTCAAGAGCAACAAGAAGACGTACTTCCAGAGCACCAAGAAGTACCCGCAGAAGCTGAAGCTGCACAGGCACTGCGCATCCTCTGGAGCGATGTGGTCAAGGCGGCAGTGGAGGCAACTTCCAGGCCCAGGGCTCAACAACTCAAAAATATTGAAGCCGTGGTAAACGAGGGCCTGGCGGTTGATCCAGAAGCCATGTTGCGCCATGAAGAAGTTCCAGCTGCTGAAGCCCCCGTGCGCCAAATAGATGCACAACTGGTGCTTGAAGACAACCCGGAGGGCCGCATAGTGCTGCACGAGCCACTTATTGAAGACCCGGCTCCTCTGCGTAGTGCTGCGTAATACTCTGCAGCAAGTACAAGTACTCAGTCCATGGCCGAAGATTTGATGCTGTACGACGACTCGTGCCTGGATGAGGAGAACTTGCAGGCGCATGCAGAGATGTTCCGCAGCGTCGAAAAGCTCTTTGCGGTAAGTTGTGTAGTCTCTTGTAGAGTACTTGTAGTCACAGATATCTTGTGTCTGACCCTTAAGTTGTTTTTACCCTTGCAGGAAGTAGTCAAGCAGTCGAAACGCAAGACTCACCTGCTTGAGCAACATGCGGCAGACATCGAGGAAGTCACACAGCTCAGAGAAGAACTCAAACAGCAGAAAGCTTTGTCTCTGAAGCTGCAAGAAAGACTTGATGCAAACGCCGCTGAGTACCACAACGAGATCCAAAAGCTGACGGCCCAAAAAGATGGTGTTGTTGGTAAGAACAAGTCTCTGCGCCAGAAGAATAAAGGTAACCTCCCTTTCTGAATTCATCATTGAGTACTTTTGTCCTTGCACACTGCATCTGATAAGTAGCCTTGATCCCCTGTAGAGCTGTCTGAAGAGGTTGATAAGTTCAAGAATAAGGCGCTGGACTGGCAGCTGGCCTATAATCATGAAGAATCAGCTCGCATGGATCTTGAGGAGGATTATAAGGTGCGGTGCTTCGAACTTGAACGTGAGATGGAGATCCGCCTAGCGGGCTGGAATGATTTGTTGACTTGCATGCAGTCGCTCAAGACCAAGATCGAAGAAGCTGAAGGCCTATGCTCAGAGTTGAAAGCCTTGACGGAAGCAGTCGAGCCGGTGGCAAATCTTTTCGAGCCCAGAGTTGCTGGAGTTCAGCCTCGTCCACTTGTGGAGAGGTTGAAAGACACGCCGAAGAAGATTCTGGAGTACACGCAGAGGCTGGCTTGCACAATCCCGAATTAGGTCTTGAGCTTCATTGAGTCCTTTTATGCCGAGGCAGATCTCACGGTCATCATGAACGGCAGATCTGGAGATTGCTCCGATGATAGGCTCAACGAGTTGATACAACAAACTTCTCCAATCGCGGAAGTAGTCTCCAAGTTCATCGATCTCTGTTAGATGTACCTGTAGAGTAGAAACACTAGGGAAAAACAAGTGTAATCCCGAACAAGTGTTTATGTAATATAATTGAAAACTTGAGTAAGTCAATTATCTGGATCCCTTGTATGCTTGTGTGTTGGCCAAGTACTCGAGTTGGTATTGAGTGTGTGGCTGTAAAAAGAGATAGGATACACGAGTAGAAGTACTCAAATGTATATATGTTCCGAAGAACGTTAGCTTAATCACGACGAGTTGAACACCTTAGCTATAGCAGCGTAAAAGAAGGCTTTGTCGTGAAATAAGCTAAGAGTAGTAACAAGTCGGTGTAGAGTAGCGACTTGAACTAAACACATTGTACAGAGTTTATAATGTCTTTAAGTACCTCTGAGGCTTACTAGCCTGGTGAGAGAGTACTCGAAAAGAACTTATTCACAACGAGTTGAACACCTTAGCTGTAGCAGCGTGAAAGAAGGCTTTGTTGTGAATAAGTAAAGGACAGTAACAAGTCGATATATAGGATAAACAACTTTATTACTGAATACATTATACAGTGTTTACAATGTCTTAAGTACCTCTGAGGCTATGAGCCTAGTGAGAGAGAGTACTCGCAAGGATGTTCTGAAGAACGAGTAAGACCGTAGGGGACAGTGTGATGAACTCATCCTTGCTGTAGCAGCAACTTGTATGAGAGTTCCACTAAGACCCTACCAGAAGGGTGTTACTCTAGGCCAAAGCCTCTTATTGAAAAATAGGGACGTGGACAGCATGTGCCACTTATTGCCCTATACGATACAGGATCGTCTGGAGAGAGTTATCATGACTCCCTACGAGGTCGCAAAATGAGACTGCCTGGAGAGGGTTAATGAAGCCCCCTACGGGTGCTCGCAGCTGAAAGCCACGAGAAGATACAGTCGAAACTGTCTGGAAAGGATTGTCTTGATCCCCTACGAGTGGTGACAACCGTAGCTGTCTGTTGAGTGGTTGCAACCGAAGCTGCCTGGAGAGGGTTGATGAAGCCCCCTACGAGTTGTTTACAGCCGTAGCCGTCTGGAGAGGGTTGTTGAGACCCCCTACGGGTAGAAGCGACAAAGCTGGTCGATGTTCCAAGAGTTGTCGACTTCCTCGCCTTCAAGAGTTTGAAGACGATAAGAGCCTGGGCCAGTAACCTTTGCAACAGAGAAAGGACCTTCCCATGGCGAGTTGAGTTTGTGTAGCCCTGTCGTATTCTGGATGCGACGAAGGACTAAGTCACCAACGTTGAAGGAGCGTTCCTTAATGTTGCGGTCATGGTAGCGGCGAATCTTCTCAAGGTATTTTGCGGATTGAACAAGTGCATTGCAGTGAGCTTCCTCGAGATTGTCGACATCTGTCTGTCTTGTTTCTTCAGCTACGCCTTCTTCGTACTGATCAACCGTTGGAGAACGCCACATGACATCAGCAAGCAAAACAGCTTCAGAGCCGTAGACCAGGAAGTAAGGTGACTACCCTGTGGGGGTAGTAGGCTGAGTGCGTAGCCCCCAGAGTGCATTGGGTAGTTCCTTGATCCACTTGCCGCCCTTGGTATTTGCAGCATCGTATAGTCGCTTCTTGAGAGCATCGAGTATCATCCCATTGGCGCGTTCCACTTGACCGTTGGCACGTGGGTGAGCAATGGAGACGTACCGAACGTCAATTCCATTGTTCTTGCAGTACTCCCAGAACTGGTGATTGTTGAAATTCGAACCCAAGTCTGTGATGATGCGGTTAGGGAACCCATAGCGATGTACGATTTCATCCAAGAAGTCGAGGACTCGATCAGCCTTGGGGCAGGTAACAGACTTGACCCCAATCCACTTGGTAAACTTGTCGATAGCCACCAGAACTCTATTGAATCCCTCTGGCGCATTTGGGAGAGGACCAATCATATCCAGCCCCCAGCAAGCGAAAGGCCAAGTTGGTGGTATCGTGATGAGCTTGTAGGCAGGAACGTGTTGTTGCTTGGCGGAGAATTGGCATCCTTGGCATTTCTTGACTAGTTCCTCTGCATCAGCAAGAGCTATAGGCCAGTAGAAAGCACGTCTGAACACTTTTCCCACCAAGGTGCGGGAAGAAGCGTGATTGCCACAGATTCCTTTGTGTGTTTCCTCCAAGATTTCCTTGCCTTCTTCGCGAGAAACACACTTCATGAGTACATCAGAGCTTGTGCCTCGCTTGTAGAGTTGATCTCCGACTAGAGCATAAGCCTTGACGCGGTGTGATATGCGCTAGGCTTCTGACTTGTCTTCAGGAATCAACTGATGTTTAATGTAGTCGATGAAAAGAGTTCTCCAGTCCACATCAATCATAAGCACTTCTCGATCAGGTTGAACTGAAGTAGTCGTAGGTGCAGATGATTGCTCCGGAATTGATGGTTTATGGATTTCATGGACGAAGATTCCAGCTGGCACTTGAGCTCGTGTAGATCCCAGCTTCGACAAGACATCCGCAGCAACATTATTGTCGCAGACCACATGATGGAACTCGAGACCATGGAATTTGTTCTCAAGCTTGAGTACTTCCTGACAGCACACATCCATATTCTCAGCATTGCGATCCCAAGAATCATTGACTTGATTGATGACCACCAAAGAATCACCATAGACAAGTAGTCGTGTAATGCCGAGAGAGACTGCAAGGCGAAGACCATGCAATAGAGCTTCATATTCAGCTTTATTGTTTGAAACCTTCCAGAAGATCTGCAAAACATATTTGAGTTGCTCGCCCTTGGGAGAAATCAGAAGTACCCCGGCACCTGTGCCTTCCAACTTGAGGGAACCGTCAAAGTACATGACCCAATGTTCTGGATGCTCAATTGGAGTTGGGACTTGATTTTCCCGCCACTCAGCCATGAAATCAACCAAGGCTTGAGACTTGATAGCAGTGCGAGATTTGAACTCGAGCGATAGAGCACCAAGCTCTACAGCCCATTTAGAAATCCTTCCTGTGGAGTCCCGGTTGTGTAATATCTCGCCAAGCGGGTAGCTAGTGACCACAGAAATCTTGTATTCGTCGAAGTAGTGGCGGAGCTTTCGTGAAGTAATCAGAACCGCATATAGTAGCTTCTGTACCGGAGGGTAGCGAGCCTTGGACTCTGAGAGTACTTCACTGACGAAATAGACAGGCCTCTGGACAGGGTAGCCATGGCCTTCTTCCTGCCGCTCAACGACAATAGCAGTACTGACGACATTAGTAGTCACAGCAATGTAGAGCAAGAGCTCTTCATTGGGCAGAGGAGCTGTGAGGACTGGAGGCTTGGATAAGAACTCCTTGAGCTGAGAAAGAGCTTGATCAGCTTCAGTTGTCCATGTAAACTTCTCTTGTCGCTTGAGTAACTTGAAGAAAGGTAGACCCCGTTCTCCGAGTCGCGAGATGAAGCGATTGAGTGACGCCATGCAACCAGTAAGCTTCTGGACATCTTTGATAGTAGTCGGAGCTTGCATGTTGGAGATGGCAGTAATCTTCTCGGGGTTTGCTGCGATGCCACGATGGCTAATGATGAACCCGAGTAGTTTTCCAGATGATACGCCAAAGACGCATTTGTTAGGGTTGAGCTTCCATTGGTACTCGCGTAGAGAAGCAAAAGTTTGCTCAAGATCCGTGATAAGCATGTCTGGATTCCTAGTCTTGACAACGACGTCATGCACTTATGCTTCCACGTTCTTGTGAAGCTGCTTCTTGAAGCACGCTTGGATAGCCCTTTGATATGTAGCACCAGCATTTTTCAGCCCGAAGGACATTGTTGTGTAACAATAAGCACCAAACGGGGTGATAAATGCGGTCTTCTCTTGATCAGATTCCTTGATTGCAATTTGATGATAGCCGGAGTAGCAATCTAGGAAATAGAGTAGAGCACAACCCGCCGTAGAGTCAATGACTTGATCAATCCGCGGCAACCCAAAAGGATCCTTGGGGCAATGCTTGTTGAGATCAGTGTAGTCAACACACATCCTCCAATCGTTAGAGTTCTTCTTTCTGACGAGCACAGGGTTAGCAAGCCATTGCGGGTGAAAGAGTTCCCGGATGAAGCCAACCGCGAGTAGTTTGGCGAGCTCTTTCTTGATAGCAGCCCTGCGGTCATCAGCAAAGCGACGAAGGTATTGTCTCTTGGGGGTAGCATTAGGATCGACGTTGAGTGAGTGCTCGATCAACCTCCTGGGCACACCTGGCATGTCAGACGGCTTCCACGCAAAGATATCACAGTTAGCCCGAAGGAAGTTGACGAGCGCGTCTTTCTATTTAGGATCAAGCTGTGCACTGATCATGGTCGTCTTGCTACTGTCACTAGTACCGAGGTCAATGGCTTTGAGCAGGACGTCACCAGATGGTGCAAGCTTGTTGTTGTTGTTAGTCTTCTCAGGAACCTCCAGCTCGCTCGGAGCAAGCTTTTTAGCGGCAGTGAAGACTTCCATCATTGCATTGGGTACTTGAGTAGTCGAGGCAAGTTCTACGACTTCTGTGTCGCAGTCGTATGAACGCTTCAGATCCCCTTGCAATGAAAGAACTCCTTTAGGGCTCGGCATCTTGAGAACCAAGTACACATAGTGCGGGATAGCCATGAACTTAGCGAGACCAGGCCGGCCGAGAATAGCATGGTAAGAAGTCTCGAAGTCAGCAACCTCAAACTTGATGTACTCGGTGCGGTAGTGATCCTTGGTCTCAAAGGTTACGGGTAGTACAACCGAACCCAAAGGAACAGCTACGTTACCCGGAATGATACCATAGAACGGTGAGTTGGTCTTGGTAAGCATATTGGTGATATCTAGGCCCATCTTCTTCAAAGTCTTGGCAAAGAGGACATTGAGACCACTGCCACCATCAATAAGAACCTTGGTAAGCCTGGAGCCTGCCACCACTAGATCCAGAACAAGAGGATATCATCCTGGCTCAGAGAAACTAGTCTATTGATCCGCCCTCGAGAAGGTAATGGGGGTTTCAGACCACTTTAGAAAAGTGGGAGCTGCTGGTTGGATGGACATAATCTCTCTGAGAGCTAGCTTCTGCATGCGCTTCGTTGGAATCCCACCAAATATGACATTGACAGTGTTAGAGGGGTTTTGGAACCCAGTGTCTTTGTCCGTGTTAGCCTTCTTCCCCTTGTGTTTACGGAATCGCGGGTTTGGGTGTGTTGGTTCAGGTGTGTTCTTCAACGCACGTCAAAGTTGGTAACACTGCTATGTAGTATGATCACCCTCTGGGTGCCATGGGCATTTCTGCTTGGTCAAAGTTGCCCAGTGAGGATCATCTTCAGACTTGGTGGTAGTTTCCATGGCAGCAACAGTGTTGTCAGGTTTGCGCTTGCGATTAGGATTGCTCGAATAGTTATTACCCTGGCGGTTGCCCTGCTGTTGCTTGCCACTGCTGCTTCCTCCAGCATTGTTGTTGTTGTTGTTGTTGTTCTGGTTGTTGCGAAGATGCTTGAACCGGTTCCGAGCCTTGTCTTCCTCGTCTGCCCAGTGAGTGATCATCTCCTTGAGCTTGGTGATGTTGGCTGGGCGAGTGCGACCGAAGTTTTGGAAAAGCCTATAGTCATAGAAACCATCCTGGAAGGTATCAATGACTTCTTTCTCGGTAACATCAACAACAGTAGCCCTTTTCTCAAAGAAGCGGCGCATGTACTCGCGAAGAGTCTCGCCTTGTTTTTGCTTGATCAGGGCAAGGTCCATCCGGGTACCATGACGGCCCAAAGAACCCGCGAAGTTGCTGGTGAAGCGGTGCTTGAGTTGTCCCCAGTTGTCGATGGAGCCACGTTTGGGAGACTCAAACCATGTGAGGGGCTCTTGCTCTAGGACAAAAGGGAAATAGATACACTTGGTATCATCATTGCCCCCGACATTGGAGATGGATAGAGCATAACAGCGCAACCACTGCCTTGGATCTTGCTTGCCATCATACTTAGAGATGCCGTAAGGCTTGAATTTCTCCGGAAGAAACAATGCTTGAAATCGAGCAGAGAAAGCAGGAAAAGAATCAGAATCATTATCCTTTTGCTTCTCACGCTCAGCGCGTCTGGCGTTGATAGTTGTACGAGCGTCGTAGCGAGAGTCTCCCGACTTGCTGTTGACACTACCATCGTCGCCTTTGCCCTTGTTGCTAGCTTCCGGACGCGTGCATTGAGGAGTGGGAGTGGTACGATGAACACCTCCACTGCTGCCATGGTGACTAGGAGCACTGGTATTCTGACATAGCATAGTGTAGGTTAGTTCAGCCAGCTTCACGACTTCAGCAGCCGCCCTGTCACGAGGCATAGAGCGACCGAGTAGATTGATCGCATTGATAGCTTCCTCTGGAGTGCCATATTCACGAGTAGCTACCGCATCCAGAGCCTCTTGAAGATAACGGGTAGGTAGAGCTTCCGCGAGTTCCCGACGAAGGGTTGCACGATCAGCATTGCGTTGGCGACGTGCAGTCTTGGCCTCCGCGGTTTCATCAGCAGGAGCATTAGCAGAGAGTTCATCATCAAATACATCATCCGGAAAGCGATAATTGGCACGATGCCCTTGCGGAGTAGTGGCATCAACGACGAACACTTCTCGATGCGATGAATAAGTACCCGTACTCTGAATGAGCTCAGTATCGGTGTCATAATCAACAAGCTTGACGCCTTCCTGGAAAGGTAAGTTGTCGAGACAAGCGATAAAGCGCTCCTGATCATCCAAGGTGAGATCAGCAGGCACATGCTCAGGCCAGTAGACGAATCTACCCTCAGGTGTCGATGTGATCACTAGTCCTTGAGCAGGGCCAGACAGTTGTTGTACTTCAGCAGAATCCGAACCGTAGTCGAACTCGAACTCAGATGAATCCGAAGAGTAGTGAAAGTTGACGTCCGAATCTGAAGAGTACTCGAGCACGATCTTCGGGCCAGGGCACATGAGGCGCTTCAATGCGGCTTGGTAAGCAGCACTGACATGGCGATGACCGAAGAGAGGTGGTGCTGGAATGTTATCCAGGCTGAGTGCAAGCTGTGAAGCTGAAGAAAGCAACTCAGGCTGGATAGGAGGCGAAGTCGAGTTGTACTCGGACTCCGACTCGAGTTCTCTGAGCGGGTCAGAGATCGAAATTTCACCGAAATTTTCGACGAGTTTCTCCATCGAAGCTTGCGTAAGCGTCGAGGATTTGAGCTTTGACTCTGGAGTTGGCGCTAAGAAACGTAGGAACGATCCGGCGCCGTCAGCAACGCAAACCCAAGAGCCGAAAACGAAGGTGTCGCCTTGCTAGAAAGCGACGGTCGGCTTGATGATGACGAGAGCCATCGAGTTCGCTAGTGGATCAACGACGAGATCCCCTACCTGGTGCGCCAGCTGTTAGTGTTTTAGACACCGAGCCTACGACGGGGTACCCGAAGTAGTAGATTGCGCGGTGGGGCTCGCCGAGATCAGGAACACGATGGTGAGACACGGGGCACACAATTAGACAGGTTCGGGCCGCAATGTGCGTAATACCCTACGTCCTGTATGCTGCGTGGCTCTGTATTGATTGCGTATATTTTGAGAGGGGTCCCTGCCTCGCCTTATATGCTATGGGAGGTAGGGTTACAAGTCGGATTGGTACAAGAGTACTATTCGAGTAGGACTCAGAGTAGCCTATACAAGGTATGGAAAGCTATCCTAGTCTTAGTACAAGTCCTTGTCTGTCTTGTCTTGCCTTGTGGTCCACGGTACCAGCACCGTGGCCCACTAGTCGAGTAGTCCAGGTGTACAGGAACTCATCTCCAGGGTATGGCCCACAATGTGTTGGTGGGCCCAGGGATGCCCGGTCGACAGACGGAACATAAGATCCGACGCCTAGTGGCGAATCCAAAAATGACAGATAGGGGGACTGAACAGTACCATTAGTCCATCATTGGCTCAAGGCAAAAAGGCCGGATGGCCTGCTGCTAGGGAAAAGAAAGGCCTTGGGCCTTGGCTCTTCTGTTGGGCCGACTGTCCACCGTGACTCAACATCCCATTCATCCATTTCTAGTCGTCTTCAACCTTCAGATGTGACCAGATCAGTCTCGAGCTTCTCCAATCCATGGTAGAAATTCTAGGAGGGACTAAGGGGGAGCTCCAAGGGTTCGACAGTAGGGGGGCTCGAGCCCTTCCCGCCCCACCGCTAGATTCGCCACTGCCGACGCCACCATTAGCCATCACTAATGGTGCCCGGAAGAACAAATCCGCCGCCGCCAGTAGTAGCACTAATGACCGGAAAGACGATTCCACCAAAGAGGAAAACAGATCCAATCCCTCCTAAAAGAGAATTAGATCAACATACCTTGATCCATTGAAGAGCATGATGTCTCTGAAGAGAACGACACATCTCTTATAGGAGATCAAGAATGAAATAGAAAGCCAAATCGAAAACATGAAAAAGACGATCCAAAACCTAATCTTATTATTGTGGAGCAAAGGAAAATTATTAAAAAAACCAACAAAATAGTAGTAGATCTATTAGAGGATGGATCTTGTTGCCCTGCCACCGGCTAGGAAGCTGGAGACGAGGGGAACTAGGCTAAGAGTAGCGGCGGTGAGCTACAACGACGTGGGAGTTCTGCCGAGGCGCCTTGGGCGACGCGAGGGACAAAGGACGAGGCGGTTTCTTTACCACATCAGATTTTTTTAGGTGGCAGATCAATTAATAGAAAAAAATAATCATTAATATTTTATTGGGCTGCCCTTACGAGGATGCAAATTAAGGTGATAGCTATTTACATATGTCAAAAAGAGAGAGTGTGTGGGGGGGGGGGGTGGGGGTTGGGGGTGGTGGTACATCTCACGCGGGATGGATGCCTTTACGTAGCTCCATACCCATAAAACAAGTCGTTTAGAATAACGACACGGTCTCCAAAGTATAACTTTAACTTCTTTTTCTATAAAAATATTTATTAAAAACTGACATATGTATACTTTTATGAAATTATTTTGCAAGAAAAATCTATTCATGTAGTTTTCACATTTTCAAACTCAACAACATAAAATTATTCATGATTGGATGCCTTTACGTAGCTCCATACCCATAAAACAAGTCGTTTAGGATAACGACACGGTCTCCAAAGTATAACTTTAACTTCTTTTTTCTATAAAAATATTTATTAAAAACTGACATATGTATACTTTTATGAAAGTATTTTGCAAGAAAAATCTATTCATGTAGTTTTCACATTTTCAAACTCAACAACATAAAAGTTATTCATGATTTATGTGACTAAAATCTTGTTCAAAAGGACTTGTTTTATGGGTATGGAGGGAGTACGTCTATAGAGACTAAGGTGCTAACACCGAGCCAACTCTTTACCCGTGATGCATAGGGTTAGAAGCCCGCGCCACCAGGCTCGGCGTTGAAGGGGATGAGGCCTGTTCTTTTAGGGAGGTGTAGCGCAATTTAAAATTTCTGTATGGTACTAAAAATATTTCCTTTCCGCGAGCCGTGTAAGGTGAGGTGATAAACCCCGGCGTCCAATTCTATATGGGTAAAAAAGGCCGCCGTGGGATTTGACATGTCAGCCCACTGGGTTTGTGAAGAAGAAGACGCGTGCACGAGCATGACTGCTGACCCATCAGCGATTAACATCATCCAACCAGGAGTCCAGGTAGCGATGAAAACGGACAGAAATTGACGGAAAAGCTTTTAACCGTGTCCTGTCTCATATTTTTTCAACGAGAACGGGAGCAGGAGGGGATAACCGGGAACGGGACGGGAACCAGCATTTTGTTCTTAAACCCAAATGGCAAACACAAGGTACAGACAACATTACAAAACGAGTCGCTTAACGCATCTTTACAAAGGGTGTTCCAATTATACTGTAAAAGGCAAACAATCTCTCTGCAGTTCGAACCAAATGTCCCAACCAAACCCCAACAGTTTCCCCTACTGAGCAGATGTTATCCCTTCTTTCAGATCTTCCTGCTAAGAGAAGACTGAGAAGGCCCGGGAATTTCGCTTTTCTGACGGAAAAACATTTGCTTCAACAACTCTTCAGCTTCTGAAGCTTGTGCTGGTAGAGGTATTTCGTCCTTTAGGAGCTTGACAGCAAACTCGACGCAGGATGCCATGGAGTCAGCACGGAGTGGTTCTGGAGCAGATTCTACTCTCGAACTATCAGAAGTTGCAGCCTCCTCAGCAGGAATGGAATGGTTGCTTGAATCCCCTTCACCTCCAGCAATATTCATCTTTCCCTTGGCTGCCCAAGTATTCACACGCCGTGATTTGGTGCCCCTTCGAGTTCTTTTCATTCGCTTTGGACCGACAACACCCTGATTACTCCGATGTGCTCCTCTGACCCTGCTGGAGTTTAGGAACCCAAACGGGTGCGCCCATGGTGCAGAAATCTTAACCCTTTGATGGGTCGAACGCTTTCCGCGCTTCATGGAGTGCATGATCTTGGTGATGTCTATTTCTGCTGTTGGGTCTTCTTGGCTGATTGAAGAAGCATCTGCAATTTCCATATCGCACGCTTCTTGTTTCTTGTTGCTAGATATTTCCGTGGCAGGTGTCAGTATTGCATCAGTTTCAGAACCTTTCATTGCTCCTGCGAAAAAAATGTAACAAGCTCCTAGTTAGTAACATGCAGAAAAGTTTGTTGAGAAATTGGGATTCACGTTAACCGCAGATGATCAAGAAAATGGCTTATTCGAGTAAATATGTAGTGCAGAAACTCAGAATTTTGCAGCTTGAAGTGTACATCAATTGCAACTCGAACCACTAGTCAATTGCAACTAGTATTGTAACTACTCGTCCCCAACCTGGTACTCTACACCACCCATCCCCGCCTCGTACTGTATATTTTCCTTTGAATTACAATTAGTTAGTGGTTCGAGTTACAATCGATGTACCCTCCAAGCTGCAAAATGTTAAGTTTCCAAGTTTCCACCTAGTAGGTGGTTTGCACTACATATTTACCCAGCTTATTCTGCCATCCATCTTTTGCCCGGATGCCCACAACAGGTTATACTGTTTCTTCTGACCAAACGGCCGAGCCGCCGAAGTGTCTAGTTTGAGCAACTTGGCGTAGTGATGGATCAATTTCATCGTCTGAGGTAGAAATGTGTTAATTTATCACCACTTCACACCTCAAAACTCAAAAGTACTCACTCATTCCCAAATTATTAGTCGTTTTGACTTTTTTTAGTTTTATAGATTTTGCTATACACCTGGATATATATTATGTTTAGATGCATAAGTAATAATTATGAATCTAGAAAACCAAAATGTCTAATAATTTGAGATGGAGGGAATATGTGGCCAGTGTAATAATAAAGAGTGGTATTATCCCACAAACATTCACAGGATGACGCCAGGATAGACCACGGCATTCTAAAATCCTGAAACCAAACATGGAATTGATTCTATAGGTTCCTTAGGCAATTGCAAACTGACAACGATAGAGAGTGTTGCTGGAAGATGCCATTGCAAAAGTCAGCAGAGGCATATGCAAGAATAAAAGAAAAGTTAAGTCTCCAACATTTTCTTGACTAAGAAACATAGATGCATAACCAACTAATGTACAACATTCGTTTGTGCCCCTTTTCCAATCCATGGCTGGATTTTACTGGAAGCAAGTACCTCCTGGTACCTTGCAAACACCAAAGAACTTCTCAAACCCGACTTGACTAATAGAGTCTAACTGTTATTCTAAAAATTGAAGATACACATGATCCCATAAGATAGAAAAGATTCAAAGGTGGCAGTGTAGGAGCCCACTAACCTTCAGTGCTGAACTTTGACATGAAATTACCCCCCCAACCAATTCGAGTCCTCATTCTGTTTTCAGCAGCTTAAACCTTCATAAAAAACTTGTAAATTACATTAATACAAAGAAAGAAAGAAAGTAGAAAAAAGTACAAGAAGCTATTAGTTCCAGTCAGGAAAATTCATATGCGCAAACTTCTTTAAGAAAAATACTTTTACAATCACAGAGACGACGCTTTGTAAATATACTAGACATATAAGTTAATTTTCAAAGCTACATTTACGGACCATATAGATGTAGAAAAGAACACGCTTTTATGCCATATAATCATATGCCTAATCCCTGCTTAGTGATGTAATATGTGGCTCGAATATATAAAACCTACAAAAAAGTTCAGTAAATCATTTAAATTGTCTATCTCATAAAATTTTTGCACAGAACTGATTCGCACCAAAATATTTTAGCACTTGATTTAACATTAGACATGGCTAAACATTGATTAGTAAGATGATTAAATGACCTAAACTAATGTTATATGAGACTAAACAATTGTTAAACTAAGGTGGGGATCATAACTGCACCAATTTAGTTAGTTAAGGGGTTCATTTGCACCATATGAAACACGAGGGATGCATATCGCACTTTAACAATACTTAAGAGATGAAAAATACATTTTTTCTATTAATTTAGCTACCTAAATCTACCATCTCCTGCTCCCCCAGCCCCTCTACTGCTGGTGCAGGTACTTTCAATAAAGAGACCAAGCAGGGAGCTGTCAGTTTTGTGTTTAATAAACAATCACAGAGCTTGCAGTATAATAACCCCGGGGTAAGGCAAATGAAGCAGCAACAATATCAAGTACAACAACAAATTTAGGGCCTCTTTGGGAGGGCTCCCGCGGGGCGGAGCCAGAGCCGGAGCGGTGGAGCTACTCTTTTGTGGCTCCGCTAGCTCCTACTGCAAAACGGCTCCGGCTCTCTGGAGCCCGAGCGCGGAGCCGCTCCGCCTCGCGGCTGTTTGGCAGGGCTCCGACTGGAGCCGGTTTTGGAGCCGCTCGTGGAGCCCTGCCAAAGAGGCCCTTAATTTCTACTACAATTGGCTGGACAAGCCACAAAACGCCATGCAGTTACACAACAAAACAAAACCTTTGCATCATGTTGGCCTCCACACCACCTCTCAACTTCTCATTTCCAGCACAGCCATACATCAGCATTGATAGCTTGAATGCTGGCCTCAGCATCACCACCACACCACCGACGGCCTCGCTTTGTGCCATCAGACTATTGCCAGCTCTTACACCAGCACAACAGCTTGTGGCCCTAATCAATCATCACAGCTCACTATTGTACCATAGTAAACACTGTGGACATCTCACACACATGGCCACCTCCTTGCACTAGATCTAACCACCGCATTGGTAACATGTTTCACCACAACACTTTATCCAGTGTATAAGGGATCATCCACCACCATTGTTCCAAGTTACGCCCCTTGCCACATAGATCCAACAACGATCAAATTTGGCAGCCAGTGCATACATTTGACATTGGCTTATTGGAATAGACCATCACCACCACACAAAATTGAGGCTGCCGCACCAAGATCTGATTGTCCCACACACAGCACACCTTGATTGCCACAACTGCCTGCTACTAGGCGTGCTATGTTGCATAACTACCATCGTATGAAAGCATGCCAGGCCACTACCATCTCGTAGTCCATCATCATGCCGCTGAGAGTCATTGGCACATCCTTTGTCTGGACAACCCATCATGCCGTTGCATCCGCCCACCAACGCCCACCTATTGTGTGGCGTCTCAGAACCTCCGCCATCTAGCTGTGGCTATAAGCAAATATTGTGTCATTAGCTTGGCCGACATAAGAGGGATCTACCTCTTTACTAGCTAGATCTAGATCTAAGAGAGATACAAAGGAGATAGAGATAGATAGAGGGTGGAGATAGAGATCGAGAGAGGTGGGGGAGGAAAGAAGAATGGGGGAGACAAAAGGGGGAATAGAAAGAGACCACCAGCAATGGAAGTGGTCGGCAACAATGGTGACTGTCAGCTAAACTCGATGGCGGCCTTGGCTTGGTCGCAAATTTTGGGCATCCTCATGCCACAAATAAACCGTAGTACTAATGAAAGAGAAAGCAAATAAATATCACTTACCAAATGAATTTGTTGATCTGCCCGAGCAATATTGGCCGAATTTCAAGTATGACCACTGAGGACCAACACTAGATTCCTAGATCTGATGAGAGTTTGATTCCTTAACGACAGAGTTGATTTCTAGAACTTGATGCTCTATTGGAGAATTGGTAAGGGAGCCAAAATTTAGGAAGGGGTGTGGGGAATAAATTGTCACTAGCAAATAAGGGGAAATCCCCCTTGTCATATGCCAAGGAAAATATTTATTGTGGAGATGGGAGGGGAATCCATCTTTGCATTGATACAATAAATAGGGAAATAAGGGATCCTATGTAAATTACTAGTTAATTAGTTGGTGGTATGTCTTCTACTAGAGAAAAGTTTCTTTCTTGATTTGATTATGTCACACCATCCATGAAGTTATAGAAAATAAATTTAGTGCGACGTGGTCCCCACTTCAAAATGATTTTAGTGTGACATGGATCCCACCTGAAAGCGAATTTAACGTGACATGGTCCCTAGTCCCCACCTTCCTTTTGTTCATCACTTGTCCTGGTATGAAACAAAATGCTTTCGCTTTGGTCATCATTTGATTGTGTTGTATTGCTTGTTCATGTTCATTATAGACATATTAGATCAACATATTGGAAATTTCCTATTATAGATGCAACAATTTTGCTTGGTAGTTAATTTAGAGAACTTGTGATTAAGATCTACCACTTTTGATGTATGTATGTACGTACGTACGTACGTATGTATGTATGTATGTATGTATGTATGTATGTATGTATGTATGTATGTATGTATGTATGTATGTATGTAAAGAAGTAGCTTAAAAATAAAGTTAAATGAGCCTTTCTCAAATGTAAATAGATCGAGTTGTGACTAAAACAAGGTGCGATTCATAGAGCATGTATAATAGTTTGTACAAACAAGCACAATTTTTTGGAAGTGGGGCTTAGGACCAGCTACAATCTCTGCCTATAGTGTGCTCTCATGTAATATAAAGCATACAAAAGTGAAGATATGTCAAGAAAATACTAAAATAAGAAAAACAAACAAAGATGCAAGTGCAATCATATATATGGTAACATTGGGTGCTGACTTGCATAATGAAAGGAAAAGTGAAAAGTGCATAAGGCTTGACCAATGTTGAAGTATGAAAAAGAAAGGTGACCAAGGGCTTAGTTATTCAATAAGAAGTTAATATGAAAGCTTCTTTGGTCATAACATTGATATGGAGAAAGGTAGTGAAATGGATATTAGAATAAAGAAATATGATACACGAATGGTATTGATGAGAAGAGTTATATTGATGTGAAGAGATAAGTGATCTAGAGCAACATTAGATTGCTTGAGATGGAACAAATGATAGATTGCCTGGTTCCATGGCTTCCTAATGAAGAAAGAAAATGTTTGACCAAGTACATAGTATTTCCTGGTCACAACATCATTATGAAGATAGATAGTGATCTTTTATCGGAAGATTGCTTGAGTGGAACAAATATCAACAATGAGATTTCTTGAAACAAACATCAAAAATGGGTCATTGTGTTGTGCGTGGCAAAACATAATATCTGGTTAGTTGACATTTAAGGCATGATTAAGAGACACACATTAGTAAAAAAATAAGCATTGCATGTGTGGAAGATTGACTAAGTGATAACCTTAACTTCATTGAATGCTTGTGTTTAAGATTGAATAGTTAAGATCTCGGTTAGCTATGAAAGAGAGAGAGAGCTTGATCACTTACCTAAGGACAAGAAAACTAAGGGTAGAGCTGGCTCTGAACATGTGTGATATGGGGTCAAACTCTCCTCACAAGTGACTTTGGATTGTCGTGAAAGTTGTTCAGAAGGTTGAAACCAATCATGCATAGCTCTGCTTTGCCATAAGGAAAAGACAAAGTAGAGGTAAGCCCATTGAGTACTTGTATGCTAAATTATGATAAGAGTTATTTAACGATGTCTATTGCCAATTTCTTCCCTAGCAACAGTGGCAGGAATCACTTCAAGAAATATGCCAACTAGTGACTTGAACCAAAAAGTATAATAAATGTGTTTTTACATTATAAACCATAATTATGACATGGAAGTGACAAAACCCATCGTCACTAGTCGAGCGTCAAGAACCATTGAGAACTAGGAGCGTCCGAGGACCAGTGGATGGTCGCTCCTCAGTGATGAGTGATTGACAACACTGTGTGGACTAACTCTTGGCCTATATTGCATGTGTAGGTTGCAGCTTGATTTACGTTGCTGCAGGTGAAGAACAGGTGCGAAAGGTCTTAGCCTTGTGGGGTCTTCGAGGAGTGGAGAGACAAGTAGGCTTGGTTCGAGGGACCTGGTGGCCGACGGGATCAAGTGCGAGCCGCATGGTGCAAGAAGAGCAAGACGAAGTCGTGAACAAGGAGCCGGTGTAGGGTAGCGGCTAACAACCAGAGTCCACATGCGGTTACTCCACAAAACCAACACCGAGTCGGGATGAATGTGGCAGCCAAGTCAAGACGAAGCTTGGCGTGGAGGATTGTCCAAGTCTGCGGGGTTTGCGGTGGTTTACCCACAAAACCATCAGGTTCCTTGGTTGCTCCACAGCCAAGACCTAAGACTCGACGAGACGTGGACGACCATCCTAGGCCAGTCTGACCACCTGGCCAGGGCATTCTGACCGGGTGGGGTGGTCTGACCGCCTGGGTAGGGCAGTCTGACCGTGTGGGCCGTGGTGCGTTGGGAAGCTTCGAAGCAGAGGACACACGACGTGATTGCAAGGCTTGCGTTGAGGATAAGTGTTGACGTTTCTTAATGTCACCACTAGTTTTACACCTAGAGGGAACGTGTAAGATCAACTGGGTACATCGACAGGTACGAACGAATCCGCAAGCACACAGATATACTGTTGTAGCACTTCCCCAGGGGAAAGAGTATTCCAAGGGTTATCGAATCCACGGGACAGATGAGCTCTGGCTCCTAGCCCAGCTAATGGTCTAAGGACACAACCTCTAAGGATAGGATAGGTAGAAAGGATCTGCTGATAGGGTGCAGAGTCTAGCACGGTCTCTCTAGTATGAACACTCGCTTCGTGCGCCGGTCCCCCTGGATTTAAAAGGCTCAAGGCATTTCGACCTCGTGGCTCTACGCTGTACCCAGGCATGGAGGGTTTCAAAGGGTCCAACGGCTGTCACTACCGCAGCCTACGTCTATCGTTATGCAAGGGCATAGGGCAAACAAAGGATAACCCTCTGGACACACGTCTACACCACTGATTACTACTATAGGCTGACTCCGTCTGACGTCCCGGAAACCCTACTACAGCACTCCATATAAATACGGAGTGATGAACTCATGAGGGAGATATTGGCACTAGCTCAAGATAACAACTATCACTTATGCAAGATCACGGATGCACTTTGGTCTAATTGGAGCAATGCAGAAGCATCAACTTTATTCTAATAGACAAGCTATCACACAAACAGAATACAAACTTATGATCCAATTCTACAAGATCGAAAGGGTCATGTTCGAAGAACATGAGCCTCTAAATCAAGAACGAATGAAGAACACAAGAACAATTTACCTATGCATGCCTACGACTTTAGTCTAAATAGGAAATGTCGAAATACTCACTTTACTCTAAATGAAGAATAGAGACACCCGCCGAGGATCACTCTTGAGGAAGATGTCATGAACACGACATGGGCCCAAGCATTTCCCCTCACTTTCTAGCACTAATCCTATACAAAGAGCTCTCCTCTCCTAGGGAGAGAGGTCTCAAAGCCAAAATGAAGGAGGAGGAGAAGTGTGTGTGTGAGAAATGGAGCCCCTTCCCTTCTATTTAAGGCAAGGGACATGGATGCCTCGGACGCCAAATGTCACCAAAACACCCCGGATGCAACAAGGGACCAATCATGGAGTAACACGTGGAAGGCCACGATGAGGCGCCTCAAGGGCGGTTCGGCCGATCCTAGGATCAGCCGATACCATCAGGTGGCTTCTCGTGGTGTGTTTTCTCTAGGTGGATGACATGTGGGCCCCATGATCTCTCCCTCGAGTATGGTATGTTTTGTGGTAGTTGGGTCCCTGGTGGTCCCATGAATCCATGTGCTGTTGACGTGGCAATGCATGATTCACCGAGAGTGTTTCACATGGATTGGTGACGTCATTGATCTAGGGGAATCGTATGTGGCAACCCCTCATTGGCTGAGCTTGAAGTACTTGGATCAAAGACTTGTGCTCTTGCTCTCATTTCTAGTGCTAATTGCCTGCATTTGCATAGTCACCAACACTTGTGGAAATGATTAGTTTCAGCCCTATTCTAGTGTTGATGATCACTTTCCATTCATTTTGTGCAGGAGTTGACGACATAAAAGTAGTACTTAACATATGTCAACACTAAGCAGGCTTGCGGTGGATGCATGCCCATCCGATGGAGAATTGACGAAGTTACCGAGATTACCCCTCAAGGGTGTGTATCTTCCTTTCATGTTCTAGGGGTAGTTTAGTATTTTCCCCCACCAAGTGAACTCACATAAATAGGTTCTAGTGGTGGGATGGCAGCCATCTCTTGGACCCTTTGTTTTATTTTCCCCTTCTCTAGGCTAGCCATGTGCTTCATGTTGTGAGGGAGAGAGAGGAGGAGGCTTCTCCACTTCTATTTCCTCCACTTTCTAGTGGGTTGGGACGCGGCTAGTCCTAGGATGTAAAGAACTTGTCCTCGGATGTAGGGAAGGTTTGGAGTTGGTTCCTTTGTTCTCCTTTACCTCTGGTTCGTTTTCCTTTTTCGGTGATTTTCAGAGCTATTTTTGGAGGATTTTCGTGGGGAGGATTTGAGGGAGTTTCTTTGCAGTTCTTGCTATGGGGATCACTCATGAGTACTTGGTGTCTCTTTTCTTGGTGATCTTGCCCCTTCAAATCTGCGGGAATGCCTTCGATTTGGTGGAGCCCGAGTTCTTGAGGTGGAGGCCTAAGATTTGCGATTCCCCTCGATTGAGAGCATTTTGGGGTGTGTCCTTTGAGCTAGAGGTTGCTCATGAGGTAATCCTAGTTCCGCCAAAGTTTTGTTTCAATCTGTTGGGTGATTTGGGAGATCGATCGATGGAAAGTCGAGAATGGACTTGCGGTTGCTGTTCTTCCCGAGCTGCCCAGGGAGGACGGTCTAACCGCCTGGGGGACGCAGTCTAACTGCCCTGAGTTTCGTCCGGAGAAAGTTTGGTTTTTTGAGGAGTTCTTCTCGGAGCTTGTTGGCCTTGACTAGAGGAGTTCTTGGTTAAATTCTCAGAGCGTTTCGAGTTTGTTTGCTTTGGTTTCAATCGATTTCTTGTTGTCTGCCAGAGGCGATCTAACCACCCCTCCCAAGCGGTCTAACCGCCCCCTGCTGGACAGAAAAAGTTTCGTGATTTCCGCTGTGTTTTGGTCTCGGTAGTTTTGGTTGGAGGTGTGGTTTGTTCCTAGGACCAGTAGTACTCCAGTGACTACGTGGTCTTGGCAAACTTGAGGATTTGGCTTCGGAAGTGATTTTGGGATTTAGGTTGAGTTCATCTTCGGTGCTCACCCATTCGCTATGCGGCACCGGGTAGATGATTCCGGCATCCAACAACTTGATAACCTCCTACTTCACCACCTCTCACATGGCATGGGTTAACCTCCTTTGATGGTCCACTATGGGCTTGCATTGATCCTCCATAGGTATGCGGTGAGTGCAAAATGCTGGGCTAAATCCTTTAAGGTCATTTATCGAATATCCCGTCACCTTCTTGTGTTTCTTCAATAATTTCAGCAACATTTCATTCTCCTCGGGACTCAATTCATCACTCACAATCACGGGATAAGTGTTGTTCGGCCCCAAAAATTCATATTTCAATCCTTTGGGCAATGGCTTAAGATCCACCTCCGGTACTTGTGGTTCCTCATGTACGATTTCTCCAAGGTCTTCAAATTTATCTACCTCTAAGCTTCCGTCTTGTGGTTCTAGTCCTTTGGTTGCTTCCGCTAACTCTTCATCTAGCTCATCATTAGATTCATTCTCCATTGCTCTTTGTAGCGGGTCCCTGAAAGTTTCTACAAAACGAAGGCTCCCTACCTCTTCGTCATCAAGAGGTAGGGGTGAGGCAATTCTAGAAGCGGGAAGAAAATTGTATGTGTGATTATCCCCATCAAGATTAATGGTTACTTTTCCTTTTCCGGTATCTAAAACAGCATTAACTAACTTAAGAAAAGGTCTACCAAGAATTACATGATCATTTTTATCAAAGTAGACATCAACAATGAAGAAATCGGTTGGAATGCATTTTCCGGAAATTAAAACTTCTAGGTCAGGAGCAATTCCTAGAGGTTTAACAATTCTACCATCTCCTATAATTAATTTAGTAGAGGTTGGAACTAGGTAAATGGTGTGATCATGAATTTCATCAAAAATTTTAGAAGATAAGAAACTTACTTGTGCTCCAATGTCGCATAACATCTTGCAATTGATGTTGGTAGCCTTGCAATCTATACGGGGTGATGTCTTCTCTTCTTCATCGGATCCTATGGCAAAAATTTCAGCGAGGCGGGCGAATGGTGACGCCTCGAGCTTGGTTCCCATGATTCTTTTAGCTTCGGCCACATGGTCCGAATCAACTTCTTCTTCGCTAAAGAGCTTTTGAAGGACCTCCCCGGTTGTCTCTAGGTTGTATGGATGTTCCACTTGTTTTTCCGGCGGGAAGTCTATCTCCAAAGCTTTTGCCATCCCCTTTTGATTAGGGAACGGTCTTCTCTTGTCAAAGATCTCTCCAAAATCAATTGGGACCCAATCCATTTGCTTGAACTCCCTTAGTGGCCTCGCGCTCGACATAGTCCTTTCTCTTGATTTGCTTGTCTCGGCGTGATCGCTCTCTGGGATAGTTCTAGTTTCCTCATGTTTGGCTTCTTCAACCTTTTTCGGGATTGGTTCCTCTTTCTTCTCTTCCGGGGCCGAAAATTGCAGCAAGTGGTGCCACACTTGTGTCGCATTCCGGCTTTCCCGAAAGTTGTGTTTCCCAATCTCGTCGCATGGCCGCCGCTTTGCTTATTTTTTGTAGAAGTTGGGCAGCTTCTATGAGTGTTTTCTCCATGAGATCCCCTCCTGCACACATTTGAACGTGTTCCATGCAACTAGGGGTTAGAGAAAAGAAAAATTTATGCAAGAGTACGTCACTGGGAAATCCGAGTCTTGGTCCTTGTTCAACTAGCTCGTTGAATCGATTCCACGCTTGATTAATCCCCACTTCTTCTCCTTGCTTGAAAGTTATCACTTGCCTCCTTATATGTTGAATCTTGCTTATAGGGAAACACTTGGAACAAAATTTCTTTATCAATTGATTCCAATTTCCCTCGGCTTCAAAGGACACAAATGAATACCACTTTGTTGCTTTATCGGCAAGTGAGTAGGGAAAAAGATTCCATTTAGACCAAGCATCGGGAACTCCCTCTTGTCGTACCGTATTGCACAATGTCGTGAAGCGCTGGATATGTCTATATGGATTGTCCGTCTCCATCCCTCGGAACGGATTAGTTGCTGCCATCTCAATGATTTGAGCCTTGATTTCGTACCTTGTCGCTTCGAGAATCGAATCCGAGTCTTGTACCTTGATATCCTCACATCGAGGGCTAGCATAGTCCCTTAGCGATTCTTCCGGTTCCTCCAAAGGATTTCCAACGAATGCCATCTAGACAATTAAAAACAGAAAACAAAAGAGTGTTTTTCTAGAACACAAAGGTTAGTTGTTAGTAATCAACAAAATCAATGAGAGATTAAACGAAGTAAACTAGCTTGCTCCCCGGCAACGGTGCCAGAAAAAGGGGCTTGTTGACGGTTCAAAACCGCGTTCAAGTTCACCGGAAGTACACGGAGTGACTTGGTGCCTTTTTCACCAAGGGAGGGGACCCCCAAGGTTCTTGTCAATCCACGGAGCAAGGGGATTACTTGTGTTTAACCTAACACTAACTTAGTTGATTAAGGACTTTATGATGTAAAGGTAAATCTATAAAGTGAAGACAATCTAACCCTAGATTATGTTAAAGAGAGATAGGAGGTTCACGAGTATGAAGAACGTATGCCCATGGAGTCTTAGGTACTTGAGATGCAATCACCCAAAACATAATAAAACCCCGATCCATTCTATCCAAAGAATTAGACGTTTCCTTTCCCTCGTACATGTCACTACGCGAAGGTAATCGATACTAATCCTAATGAACACGGTATGTTGACATGGTCTACGGGAGCAACCCCAAAGGCATGGTAGCTAACCTTAAACATTAAGCATCATCAACAAAAGGGTACGATAGATATAAGATCCAAACGAGAGTGGGTGACTACATATCAAGATCCATTACGACTCCATGGACAAACGGTAACTTTACCCCATCAAGACGCTAGGCATGGCACCGTTGGACATGGTGGATGCCTCCGATGGAGTTCGTTTCTCGGTGTCCTTCAACTCCGGCGGCGCCATGCAGGGCCTCGGTGTCCTCCTTCCTCATGGTGGCCTCCCTTGACCTTGGCGATGATACTCTTGAATGCTCACTCCCCCGATCAACCCTCTTCCTTGTGGTTGATCTCCCGAGGCTTCTCTGTTCGTCTTTCGCGAATGGATCCCCTCTCCAAACAATTAGGGTTGCACAATCCTATCACTGAGGAAAGGCGGTGACGAACCGACCCCGAATGGGGGTAGGCCAGCTGGCCTGGGCCGATCGGCCTGGACCATCCCTAGCCCGGTTCGTCTCCGTCTTTTACCACGTGTCATCTTTTGCACTTTGGGGTTTTTCCTCCTTTGGATGTGGGCTTTGGACGTCGTTATCCCCATGACCAAGTTAAGGGGTCTTTACGCATGATCTTCCGGTCTTTTCACCTTGGTGCTCAGAGATTCTTCATTGAAGCACATTGGTCCTTGCCACCTTTGGAGTCAAGTTCACGCACGGTCGGAACCCTTTGATCATCATGTAAATCGTCCTCTGAACCGAGTGCATCTCTTCTCATTTAGTGCATGAATTCCTGCTTAAACATTATACTCCAAAACACACATCCAATGATGAACTTGTTATATCATTAGTATGCCAAGTGGAGGGTTAGTTCCAAAATAATATCCAAACCATAACATAACAAGTGTTCTTGGTTGACGGAAATTGACCGCCAACATTGAGCACGCTCCCCCCATCAATGAGGGTCTGGAAGAGTAGGGCCCCCTCCACCGTAGGCTCGACGACGAGCAGGTAGGACCCAAGGTTTGGGATGTGGACCCAGTGATCTGCCTTGGAGAACATGATCGGTTGGTCGGACCAACGCAGAGGCAGTGTCGTCTGGGTGTGGATGAGGTGAACCTCGCGCTTATCCTTGCGGTAGCGCCTTCTGCTCACGTGGGATTTGAGACCTCCGACGATCATGTTGATCGTTCGGGTAGGTGGCTAGAAGGGTGTCACACCTAATTTTCCAAAGAAAACCAAATGCATCTCATATGTGCGCCAGGATCAAGTTTACACACATATGATAGACGTCATGAGTGAAATATCCATAAACAACAATAAAAACGTACAAGAGTTAAACCATTACATTATCTTTTATTATACTCAGACGTTAGACTCGACGGTCTTTAAAACGAACAAACGGTAACTAGACGAAGCAACTCCGTCTTCAGCTTCCACAGGCACATGACTAGGGGTACGCAAGCCTCAGAACTCATCGAAGTCGCTGAAGTACTCTTCTCTAGTGTTCTCCTCTGAACAGCGGGTAAGCAAGGGTGAGCACACTTATGGTTGGAGCTCAGCAAGTGGGGGAAGATGCAAAGCTATCAAGGATAGGCTAAAGTTTTTGCAGCGGTTAGCATTTTAATGTTGGTCAAATTTTATTAGCAAGCACCTATTTACTAGGTATAATTGTATACCAACCCACTTAAACTTTAGAAAACTTTCCATCTCCAAAACCATACAAAACCACAATTTACTTCCATCTTCAAGTTTATTAATCATGTGAGGGTCCAGGCCGCTCTTAACCGTGTGCACGGCTGATCGATCAGTTTTCACTCCGCAGAGGTTGTACACTTTACCGACAGTTCGTGTTCCCCATGTTGCCCGGGTTGATCAGACCCTTAAACACTGCCGAGGTGAGTGGCTAGGGGTCCACTACGAAGCCTTTACAAAGGCATGCAAAAGACTAACAACCCGCATAGTTACAGATCAGGGCGGACCATAACCCTCCCTAATGGTCAGCACCTTAACAAAGGCTGCTACCCCAAAAGAACCGGGCTATACCCCTTCAACCTCGATCCCCCTTTGCTCCTTTCGGATAAGGTCATCAGTACATTCACACACCTAATTAATTGGCTAAGCCAGAGCCATATGGACTATGGTTGCACTGTTTTCATGGGTGGTTCCTCATGTTCCAATTATAACATATGATCTTGTTATCATCAAAGCAACGTCTTTCACCAAAGTTATCATGATCAACATTCATCATTTTGTAAAATTCCATTAGAACCATCCCAAGGTATAGCAACTAAGCATTTCTACCCAAAACATTTATTTAAAAGGGTTGCTCAAGGTGATGAGGATAAAAATCTAGTCATGTCCTTAAAAAGGTAATTTCCCATCAAATTTTGCAATACAACATTTTAAATGTAAATATTAATTAATATGCAATTATTTAGGACAAAGAGGAACATGCAGAGGGAGAAGTCCACTTGCCTTCCTTGCTTAAACACTGGTGTTCTTCTTCAAAAACTTGCTCTTGATCCACTCCAACTGGCTGCTCACTTGAAACTGGCACGATGTCTACGAGCACACAAGAATACATTCAATAAATAAAACAATACACCAAGCATGAAAAGCTCAAAAAGAGGACAAGGTTTGGCTCTAGGACCGCGAACGCAAAAACACTTGGAACTATCGGGAGATTTGGATTATATCACACAAAGCTATGTGCTTGGTATATTTTAATTCAATAAAGATGTGCATAGGTTATTTCAAAGAAACACCCTATTTATAATTAAGCAAGTTACTTTATATTTAAAAGACGATGTAAACTTAGTTCAATTTTATTTGCAAATATTCAAGTATGATTTATGCAATTTAAACATTTAATTAAAAGAAGCATGTAAAACCATCTAGGCGTATAACTTAATATTTCGAGTTGTTCTAATCAAATTATAATTTAAAAACACATTTATATTCATATTAATCAGATTAACAATTAATTAAGAAAACTCGGGATATAGCCTATGTTGCTTTTTATTAGAAAGCAAATTGCATAATCATTAATCAATTTAAGTTGATTATAAAACCGAGGTATACATCTAATTAGCTTTTAATTGAAAGAATTATTTAATAAGTATTAATCATATTATCTTTCTTATGAAAACACGTGTTAAACTCTAGTTGGATTTTAATTAGAAAAGCATGTATATAAGGATTTAATCATATTTAATATTTAAATAAATTATAAAACATAGAACATGTTCAAGATTGGTCCTATCACGTAGTTTGAGTTGATATGAACCTAACGCAACTTGAAACGGTGGAAACGGACCTAAAACGCAAAAGATATGGCCAAAACGAGGTTCAGGGGCTTTTCTGTGAAGAAACAGGGCTTCCAGGGGCTTAACTGCAAGAAACCAGACACTAAAACCTAAACCCACAACTAAACCGAGGGTCTACGGTGTAAAACAACCTAACCAGGATGGCTGACGCTAAAACCGAAAAGCTCAGGGGCTAAAACGATAAAAACAGGACCTAGGTGTAAGGATTTCTATAGGTGGAAGGACCTGGCTGTGATTTTCAAAACTGCAGGGGGTTTTCTGCAAAACGACAAAGAAAAGGCTCTGTTGACCGTTACGGTCAACTTTGACCAGCGGCGCGGGCGGATCCTGGCCATTGATCATGACGTGGACGGCTGCGGAGAAAACAAAAAGCTCAAGGGTCTAAACATAAAGAAAAGGACTTGATTGTAAAGGTTTTAACTGGTGGGAGGATATGGTTGTGATTTTAGAAAGGACAGTGGGCCTTTTTGCAAAGTTGCAGCATCAACCCTGGGTTGACCGGTATGCGGTTCGTTTGACTTGGGCAGGGCCACGATCCGCGCCGTCTATGCTGGATCTAACGGCCAGCAGCGCCTGCAAGCGACGAGGTGGCGGCGCACGGCAGCACACGGCGGCGCGCGGCAGCAGACCTTGCCGGCGATGCTCGTTTTTGAGCTTCCGGGCACGGAACGGGACAGGGTTGGGTCCTGGAGCTAGCTGGGGCGATGGCGAACTCAGGCCGGGGGTCCTTGCGGCGGGAGACGCGACGTCGGTGGCTCACCGCGAAGAGGGGCAGACGGCGGCAGTGCTTCGCACTCCGACGAGCGCGTGCGGGCGACAGGGTGGTCGAGGACACGCAGAAAAAGGCTCAAGAGGGTCCTCACCTTGCTGCGAAACCCTTAGGGAGGACGACGGAGACCGAGACGCGGCATAGAGAGAGATCAACGGCGGCGGCGAAAGCTTGAAGATGACCGGCGGCGGAGCTCCGAGAGATGGCTCGGCCCCGTGAAGGAAGAAGCGATCCTGGGTCAGAGAGGAGCTCGGGTGAGCGATGAACATGAAGAAGGAGGAAGAGAGGAGAGTGAGAGACACATCACCGACGGCGAGAGCTTCTAGGCGGACGTCAATGGCACGGCGGTGGACAAGCTTCAAGGGCGACGGCGCGTGCGCGAGATGGAGGGGGTGCGAGAGCTCGGTTGGTGCAAAGGGGAGAAGCAGGGGCTCGCGGGAAGGCTTTATATCCGAGGGGAAAGGAGAGGAGGCGACGGCCAAGAGGGGAAAATGGCCATCAATGGACATGAACCCGGCGGCCTTAACGGCATTCAAGAGAGGGGGGCCTTGATTAGGGGAAACCGAAGGGGAAATTATGGAGGAGTGGCGGCCCGTGCTCCACATCGTCTTGAAGAGAGGAATTGAAGGCGGGAGGAGCGTGCGGCGCGGAGAAACGGCCGGCGGCCGCGGCCACTGCGGAGCAGGGGAGAAGTGCTAGAGGAAGAAGGGGAAGCTGACGTGCGGGTCCCGCCTGGCAGCGGCTGAGAGAGAGAGAGAGAGGCGCGAGGCGGGCCGCCGTGTGGAGCTGGGCCGAACGCGCTGCTGGGCCGCGCGGGGTTAAGCAGGCCGCACGGGCCGAAAGGGAGGCGAGAGGGGTTTGGGGGTTTGAGGTTTTCTTTTTTTTTCCAAAACCTTTTTCTTTTTAAACCCTTTTCAAAATTTAAACTCTTTTTAAAACTTTTAAAACTTTCAAACTAAAACTAAAACTTTTTTTTTAAATTTCACACAAGCAAACAAAAGCCATGCATTTAATAATATGATGCACAAACACTTGTTGCTTCTAAAATTATTCAAAAGTGATATTTAAATATTTTAGAGCCAAATTTATTTATTAAATTATTTATTTCCTTAGAAAACTAAAACTAAAACACCATGTTGCTACATTAATTTAGTGATGGAAATTTAGGGTGTTACAAATCTACCCCCTTAAAAAGAATCTCGTCCCGAGATTCGGATATATTGGAAAAACTAAAGGTACTCTTCTATAAGCTCATCTTGCACGTTGAGTTCTTCCAACAGTCCAGCTCCTTCACTTGCTTTCCTTCATCTTGATTCACTTTTCCTTTCTCCTTGGATGGGGTGGTGGCAACAACTTCAATCCTATCTCCTTGTGGGCTGGTTAAGAGCACTGACTTCTTGGCACACATAATTATTCCATCACATTCGCCTAACCAATCCATTCCGAGTATCACATCTATTCCACTAGATATAAGAACTACTAGATCAGCTTGAAAATCTATTCCCCTGATTTTAAGATTGACCCGTGGGCATACATAAGTGGATTTCATTTCACCATTCGGGGAACTAACCAACAAATGTATCTTCATAGAACTCATAGGTATATCATGCTTTGCCACAAATTGTTCAGTAATGAATGAATGTGATGCTCTGGAATCAAATAAAACTGTTGCTGGTACAGAGTTGATAGAGAATGTACCCAACACAACACCTGGAGCGTCTTGAGCTTGTTCAATTGTCACATGATTCACTCTTCCACGTGCGTAGTTCTGTTGGCCTCTATTACCTCGAGGAGTAGAATTCCCGATGCGAGCTTGTGATAACGGTTGTCCAAACCCTTGACCATTGCCTTTCTGAGGAGTCTGCATGTTGCGCTTCGGGCAGATGTTGGCATAATGTCCAAATTCTCCACAATTGAAACAACCATTAGGACGAACCGGGGAGTTGTTTCTTACTGGCGCTCCTGAGTGATCTTGATGATGACTTGGGACATGTGGTGTCTGCTGGCTTGAGTGCTGAGGTTGTTGAGTTGAGTGCTGCAACTGTAAATTCTGAGTATAATTTCCACTTGATCCACCAGAGTGAAACTGAGAACTCTGAGATGAGTTGAAGCGGGGGCGTGTGTTGCTGGATTGTCCATGAGATTTAAACTTGCGCTTCTGTTCACCAAGTTCCATACGTTTGTTCTCCGAACCTATAGCCTTGTTCAGCAACGTCTGAAAGTTGGGGAATGTATGGCTCTGCAACTGATAATTGAGCGGTCCAATCAATCCATCCAAGAATCTTTCCTGCCTCTTGGGATCGGTGTTGACTTCATCGGGAGCATAACGGGACAAATGAGTGAACTTGTCAAGATACTCTGTGACAGACATATTCCCTTGCTTCAGTGCAAGAAATTCCCTTTGCTTGAGTTTTATCACTCCCGAAGGAATGTGATATGCACGGAAGCTATCTCTGAATTCCTACCAAGTAATAGTATTGGGAGCTGCATGTGCTACGGTATATGCATCCCACCAATCACTGGCTTGCCCTGTCAATCTGCCTGCAGCATATAGGACCATCTCTTGGTTAGTGCATTGAACGATCTCAAGCTTCTTAGTAATTGTCTTCAGTCAGTCATCGGCATCCAACGGATCAGAGGAATGGGAGTAGGTAGGAGGGTGGTGGCTCATAAACTCCTTATGCTTGTCCCTCAGCTGTGGCGGAGGTGGAGGAGGGGGTGCTGGTTGGTTCTGTTGAGCTTGTAGGTTCTGGACGGTGGCAGTGAGGTTTTGCAGCAGCTGGGTTTGAGCGGTAAGGAATTGTTGCAATGCGGGATCCATTTGGTTAAGCAGTGGGGGTGGAGGTGGTGGTGCTTGCGCTTGTTGATTGACTATGTGAGCACGGATCACCGGCGGAACGTCTTGTCCTCCTCCTGACCTGGTTTGTACCATCTGATTGTTAGAGGAATTATGTCAGATAAGAACATTAAACTGATGCATGAGGATATGAACTCGAAAAGATGAAGCAGCATGAATTTCAAAATTAAGACAGATTCTGATAGCTCAAGATATGATTAAAACAGTGATGTTGTGTCAAAGAGTTGTGCAAAGAGATTTTACTTCAACCAACTTATAGGATAGATAAAGAAAAAGATAACCCAGATTTGAACCCAAACTATCTTTATTAACCTAACAATTTATTTCTTGTTGCATTTGTGGCCATCACTCCACAATGCAACTCACACAAGCAAAGATCCAAATCAACCATGTGTTCAAACAACAAACATTAACACAACGATCGTCCTCACAGGAACGTTTCTATCGAAGTTGATAAGAGGTAGGCAGTCTAAGATCTTATTTTAGATAACACCGGTGGTGGAGATCAAGCTGATAGCACAAGAACTAAACTTAGTATAGATCAAAACAAAAAGATGTGTTTTAACAAGAAACAAAGAATAAATTAGATTTTTATGCGTAAATAAGTTAATTTTGAAGGATGACAGACTTTCTAGAACATGAATCCTTACTTTTCGACCATTTCTAACTTAAGGTTGCGTCCTACAGTCATTACTGCTCTGATACCATTCTGTCACACCTGATTTTTCGAAGAAAACCAAATGCATTTCATATGTGCGCCAGGATCAAGTTTACACACATATGATAGACGTCATGAGTGAAATATCCATAAACAGTAAGAAAAACGTACAAGAGTTAAACCATTACATTATCTTTTATTATACTCAGACGTTAGACTCGAAGGTCTTTAAAACGAACAAACGGTAACTAGACGAAGCAACTCCATCTTCAGCTTCCACAGGCACATGACTGGGGGTACGCAAGCCTCAGAACTCATCGAAGTCGCTGAAGTACTCTTCTCCAGTGTTCTCCTCTGAACAGCGGGTAAGCAAGGGTGAGCACACTTATGGTTGGAGCTCAGCAAGTGGGGGAAGATGCAAAGCTATCAATGATAGGCTAAAGTTTTTGCAGCGGTTAGCATTTTAATGTTGGTCAAATTTTATTAGCAAGCACCTATTTACTAGGTATAAGTGTATACCAACCCACTTAAACTTTAGAAAACTTTCCATCTCCAAAACCATACAAAACCACAATTTACTTCCATCTTCAAGTTTATTAATCATGTGAGGGTCCAGGCCGCTCTTAACCGTGAGCACGGCTGATCGATCAGTTTTCACTCCGCAGAGGTTGTACACTTTACCCACAGTTCGTGTTCCCCATGTTGCCCGGGTTGATTAGACCCTTAAACACTGCCGAGGTGAGTGGCTAGGGGTCCACTACGAAGCCTTTACAAAGGCATGCAAAAGACTAACAACCCGCATAGTTACAGATCAGGGCGGACCATAACCCTCCCTAGTGGTCAGCACCTTAACAAAGGCTGCTACCTCAAAAGAACCGGGCTATACCCCTTCAACCCCGATCCCCCTTTGCTCCTTTCGGATAAGGTCATCAGTACATTCACACACCTAATTAATTGGCTAAACCAGAGCCATATGGACTGTGGTTGCACTGTTTTCCTGGGTGGTTCTCCATGTTCCAATTATAACATATGATCTTGTTATCATCAAAGCAACGTCTTTCACCAAAGTTATCATGATCAACATTCATCATTTTGTAAAATTCCATTAGAACCATCCCAAGGTATAGCAACTAAGCATTTCTACCCAAAACATTTATTTAAAAGGGTTGCTCAAGGTGATGAGGATAAAAATCTAGTCATGTCCTTAAAAAGGTAATTTCCCATCAAATTATGCAATACAACATTTTAAATGTAAATATTAATTAATATGCAATTATTTAGGACAAAGAGGAATATGCAGAGGGAGAAGTCCACTTGCCTTCCTTGCTTAAACACTAGTGTTCTTCTTCAAAAACTTGCTCTTGATCCACTTCAACTGGCTGCTCACTTGAAACTGGCACGATGTCTACGAGCACACAAGAATACATTCAATAAATAAAACAATACACCAAGCATGAAAAGCTCAAAAAGAGGACAAGGTTTGGCTCTAGGACCGCGAAAGCAAAAACACTCGGAACTATCGGGAGGTTTGGATTATATCACACAAAGCTATGTGCTTTATATATTTTAATTCAATAATGATGTGCATAGGTTATTTCAAAGAAACACCCTATTTATAATTAAGCAAGTTACTTTATATTTAAAAGACGATGTAAACTTAGTTCAATTTTATTTGTAAATATTCAAGTATGATTTATGCAATTTAAACATTTAATTAAAAGAAGCATGTAAAACCATCTAGGCGTATAACTTAATATTTTGAGTTGTTCTAATCAAATTATAATTTAAAAACACATTTATATTCATATTAATCAGATTAACAATTAATTAAGAAAACTCGTGATATAGCCTATGTTGCTTTTTATTAGAAAAGCAAATTGCATAATCATTAATCAATTTAAGTTGATTATAAAACTGAGGTATACATCTAATTAGCTTTTAATTGAAAGAATTATTTAATAAGTATTAATCATATTATCTTTCTTATGAAAACACGTGTTAAACTCTAATTGGATTTTAATTAGAAAAGCATGTATATAAGGATTTAATAATATTTAATATTTAAATAAATTATAAAACATAGAACATGTTCAACATTGGTCCTATCACGTAGTTTGAGTTGATATGAACCTAACGCAACTTGAAACGGTGGAAACGGAGCTAAAACGCAAAAGATATGGCCAAAACGAGGTTCAAGGGCTTTTTTGTGAAGAAACAGGGCTTCCAGGGGCTTAACTGCAAGAAACCAGGCACTAAAACCTAAACCCACAACTAAATCGAGGGTCTACGGTGTAAAACAACCTAACCAGGATGGCTGACGCTAAAACCGAAAAGCTCAGGGGCTAAAACGATAAAAACAGGACCTAGGTGTAAGGATTTCTATAGGTGGAAGGACCTGGCTGTGATTTTCAAAATTGCAGGGGGTTTTCTGCAAAACGACAAAGAAAAGGCTCTGTTGACCGTTACGGTCAACTTTGACCAACGGCGCGGGCGGATCGTGGCCATTGATCATGACGTGGACGGCTACGGAGAAAACAAAAAGCTCAAGGGTCTAAACATAAAGAAAATGACTTGATTGTAAAGGTTTTAACTAGTGGGAGGATATGGTTGTGATTTTAGAAAGGACAGTGGGCCTTTTTGCAAAGTTGCAGCGGCAACCCTGGGTTGACCGGTATGCGGTTCGTTTGACTTGGGCAGGGCCACGATCCGCGCCGTCTGTGCTGGATCTAACGGCTAGCAGCGCCTGCAAGCGACGAGGTGGCGGCGCACGGCGGCACGCGGCGGCGCGCGGCAGCAGACCTTGCCGGCGATGCTTGTTTTCGAGCTTCCGGGCACAGAACGGGACATGGTTGGGTCCTGGAGCTAGCTGGAGCGATGGCGAACTCAGGCTGGGGGTCCTTGCGGCGGGAGACGCGACGTCGGTGGCTCACCGCGGAGAGGGGCAGACGGCGGCAGTGCTTCGCACTCCAGCGAGCACGTGTGGGCGACAGGGTGGTCGAGGACACGCAGAAAAAGGCTCAAGAGGGTCCTCACCTTGCTGCGAAACCCTGAGGGAGGACGACGGAGACCGAGACGCGGCGTAGAGAGAGATCAACGGCGGCGGCGAAAGCTTGAAGATGACCGGTGGCGGAGCTCCGAGAGATGGCTCGGCCCCGTGAAGGAAGAAGCGATCCTGGGTCAGAGAGGAGCTCGGGTGAGCGACAAACGTGAAGAAGGAGGAAGAGAGGAGAGTGAGACACATCACCGACGGCGAGAGCCTCTGGGCAGCCGTTAATGGCACAGCGGCGGACAAGCTTCAAGGGCAACGGCGCGTGCGCGAGATGGATAGGGTGCGAGAGCTCGGTTGGTGCAAAGGGGAGAAGCAGGGGCTCGCGGGAAGGCTTTATAGCCGAGGGGAAAGGAGAGGAGGCGACGACCGGGAGGGGAAAATGGCCATCAATGGCCATGAAGCCGGCGGCCTTAACGGCATTCAAGAGAGGGGGGCCTTGATTAGGGGAAACCGAAGGGGAAATTATGGAGGAGTGGCGGCCCGTGCTCCACATCATCTTGAAGAGAGGAATTGAAGGCGGGAGGAGCGTGCGGCGCGGAGAAACGGCCGGCGGCCGCGGCCACTGCGGAGCAGGGGAGAAGTGCTGGAGGAAGAAGGGGAAGCTGACGTGCGGGTCCCGCCTGGCAGCGGCTGAGAGAGAGAGAGAGAGGCACGAGGCGGGCCGTCGGGTGGAGCTGGGCCGAACGCGCAGCTGGGCCGCGTGGGGTTAAGCAGGCCGCACGGGCCGAAAGGGAGGCGAGAGGTGTTTGGGGGTTTGAGGTTTTCTTTTTTTTCCAAAACCTTTTTCTTTTTAAACCCTTTTCAAAATTTAAACTCTTTTCAAAACTTTTCAAACTTTCAAACTAAAACTAAAACTCTCTTTTTTTTAAAACTTCACACAAGCAAACAAAAGCCATGCATTTCAAAATATGATGAACAAACACTTGTTGCTTCTAAAATTATTCAAAAGTGATATTTAAATATTTTAGAGCCAAATTTATTTGATAAATTATTTATTTCCTTAGAAAACAAAAACTAAAACACCATGTTGCTACATTAATTTAGTGATGGAAATTTAGGGTGTTATAAAGGGCCCGTTGGGGTTGCCTGTCGGAGGTGGAGGCAGTAGGTCGCGCTCGTCGCAGCGACCTTTGGGGCGTGGGTTGTCGCGGCGGTTGTCGTGGCGATCATCACGGCGGTCGTCACGACGGTCTCGGTCGTCACGATCGTCACGCCGGTCTCGCCGGTCGTCGTGGCGGTAGTTGTTGTAGCGGCACGAAGAATATCGGTCACCATCTTTCCTTGGTCGCTTGGGGTCCTCGGGGGTGCTGAAGGCCTTCTTGAACTGCGAGCACTCACGAAGGGTATGATTGGAACCCTCGTGGAACCCGCAGATGCTGTCGAGCACTACGTCGAACTCGACCTGGTTGAACGTCGAAGGTCGACGCCCCTCAGCCGCCAGCACCTCGGAAGGTCGCTTGCGCAATTTAGAACAGGTGTCCCCTGCTGTGCCGGATGTGCTGACGTCGCGCCCAGCGTCGGCGTCGAACTGGTTCACCATCGCCTCGTCGGTGTCGATGAGCTTGTTGACGACCTCCATGACGACAGCGACGGTGGTGGCGCCAAACTCGTGGATCTTCTCAAAGATCTTGCGATCCTTGATGCCCTTCTTGTAGCTCTTGACGATCTGGTCATCTCTGACGCCAACGCAGGTGTTGCGGTTCTCGAAGAACCGGTTGGTGTAGTCATGAAGCCACTCCTTAGGCTTCATGACGATCCTCCCAAGGTTGAAGGCGGTTCCAGGGTGATTGTAGGTCGCCTGGAAGTTGGAGGTGAAGACCTGAGACAGGTCGGCCCAGGAGCTGATGCTGCCAGCTGGGAGGTTGTTGAGCCAGAGTGCTGGAGCGTCGCCCATCACCAGTGGGAAGTAGGCCGCTATGTGGTCGAAGTTGCCGCCAGCCGCCTTGACGGCGACATGGTAGGTCGATAGCCAGATGTTGGGGTCGGAGCGCCCGTCGTAGTTCTGGATGTTCGGCTTGAAGTTGTCAGGGTAGGATACCAATCTGAGTCGAGGAGCCAGCGCGGGGAAGGTAGTGACGGCTATGTCGTTGACGTCGCCTCCAGCTTGAGCGGCGCCCCTAGGGGTGGAGTGAACACTGCCCGCTGGGACAACGACCTGGGAACGTGGTTGGAGATCCCGATTGGTGCGGGCGACCTCCGGGTTGCCATACTGTTCTTCATACACAGCACGTCGCCGGTTCTCGATGTCATGGCAGTCGCACTCCTCGCACTCCATGATGCGATGGATGGTGCCAGGGGCACTGTACTCACGGTCATACTCCACTCAGTGACGCAGTTCCCGCTCCTCGCGCTCACGGTGGCGTTGGTCGAGGACGACGTGGGCGTCGTGGGCGCGCCTGTTGTTGTCGAGGTTGACACAGAGGTCGCCACCGTTGGCGCCATTAGCCTGGCAGTTAGGCTGCTTAGGGTTGTGTGGATCGACCTCCTCCTGGATGGGTGGAAGATTGGTGCACCGAGGTCGCTGGGACCGACTGCACGAGTGGTGCGTCGACGAAGATGCGGCAGACTTGGAGGCTGCACTCTTTTCTTTTACTAGGGCCGTGGCGACCCGAAGGTAAGAAATGACCGCCTCGACCTCAGGTGACAGCTCAGCTCGTTGGAGGCGTGCCATGGCAGCACCCAGGTTGGCCTGGGGGCTGTTGAATGTTGGGAGCGCCACCTGCTCAAACTCGAGGCGAAGGTCTCGAGCGCAAGGGGGGACTGCGCGACACTGTTCTTCTGCACGTCGCTGGGCACGCAGGGCGTTTCCTTGGATTCACACCGCCTCCTCGGAGTCCGTCACGCCGTGACGTGGTGGCTCATTTTCTGAGACTACGAGCACCTGACGGAAGACGATGTCCGAATCGTAGGGGGAGACAGGGACCCGGACATTTTGAAACTCGCCGCAGTCCGGGGACTGGGGAGTTCTTGTAGCACAGCGGGGCTGCCCTTGGCCGATCCTTTTCCACAGAGAGTATGCCTTGCACCCTTATGGTAGGTGCAAGGTACATCGAGAGGGTCGCGTCGGGCACCAGGGGCCAGCTTCAGGTCGCTAGAGGGCCGCTGCCTAGATTGGATCTGGGAAGGCTTGAGCCTCGAGCTGAGACGGACACCGGCCGAAGATCGTAGGCCGAAGGGGAAGGTGTCGTGGCACAGCGCTAGCTGCGCTGAGCGTTGAGCTCGCTCGCATATCTGGAGGGTTTCCTCCGTCATGCTGATGACGCGCTCCATCCCCTGAACAAGGTTGTAGGGTTTGGGCGGGTGGGTCTCCGACGCTAGATCAGAAACGGGGGTGGCGACTGGCGCCGCTGCGACCTGCTCTGCGACCGCTGGAGAAGCTGCTGCCACCGGAACAGGAAAGGTCGCCGTGAAGGAGCCGAAGCAGATCTCCATGGGGTCGGCGAGGATGGCAGCCATGCTTGTCGGGAAGACAACACCAGATCGGGTCACCATGCTGCACAGCGAGCTCCCGATCGCCCCTACATGGCGCGCCAACTGTCAGGGGTTGAGACCTGGACAGATTCGCAAGGGGGCTACCGAAGCAGTTTGCAGGTTAATGGGAGGATCGGGAACTAAGAGCGTAGGTGGTAGTTCACGTGATGAACTCAGAACATGGCAAGTAGGCGAAGAACATGGGGGTACAGGGGTTTAGACTAGTTCAGGCCTCCAGAGAGTAAAACCCTACGTCCAGTTGTGGTGTATTGGTGGAGCGTGAATGAGATGAAGATGTCCCCTCGAATGGAGCCCTAGGCCGCCTTATATGGGCGACGGGCTAAGGTTTCCATTCGAGGTCGGTTACATGATGGAAGGCTATCCTTGCGGATTACAAGGAGTATCCCGAGATACTCGAACTAACAGGCGGCGCCACGCCGCGCACTATTACTTGACTTGCACTCCAAGTACCGCTGATCTTCTGGGATCTGGATAAGGTCTCTGGGCCCACTTGCAGGTCGGCGGGGCTTCTGACTGGTCGGGTCCACTTGGCAGGGACCTCTGGGACACTGGCCGGTGGGGACCCAGGGGTACCCATGTTTCTCACCACCCTAGCCGTTGTGCCTTCCAACGAAAAACCTAGATATCTTCCTCATCTAGCCAGTATGCCGCCCAATAGGAACACTGAGTTGTCACCCTGCCTAGCCGGCATGCCGTCTGATCACTGGCATAATTCTATCCATATCTAGATATTATGCCGTCCATCGGAAACCCTGTGGTTTCCCTTTTTCCTTCTTTTCTTTGGGGACACACTTACCAGGTGAGCCCCGTCTTTTCCTTTTATTGTTCCATAGAAATTGATTGATGAATTGCTTTTATAAATTGCTTTTGTTATTATTTTATGTGTGTAAAGACGGTAGACATGGATGATCGGGATTCTGCCCAAAGTCGAGGATCCCAAAGGGTGTGAAGCCCAGGACCCTGGTCGTCTATGAATCGTTAAGGATCTTCAGGTATAAAGGCAAGTCCCGGCACCCCTCCTTGGTCATACTTTTATCCACTGTCTTATACTAAAATAAACCAAGATAATAACTTGACTTGCATTTTTTTTAAGGATGGGTTGATCCCAATCTCGACGAAGTCGATGACCGAGCATCAACCCTAGATTTACTTTTTACAATTATTCATGGAAAGGAACTATGGAAATAGGGAGAGATAGAAGGAGGTAGTAGATAATAAAATGAACCAACTAAAGTGAGTTAGACTCCTTAAGGACAGACATGGGAGTATGGGGCGAGCCTCGGTGGAGGATCCTGTCCATGCTTACTCCGGTCGTATAAGGATCACTTCATGGGAAAGTCTTTCCAGGGACTTAGTATGACCATGCGTAGCCAAAAAGGCATAGCCTATCGGGAATGCCTAACTATGTGAGGCCTTAGATCAAACCCCGCTACTGAACCTAGTAAACCATCCCAAGGGGCCATGGTGGGCAACAAATGTGCTAGAGTAGGACCTTCGCATAGTCCCAGGTCTGGCCGGTACGGGTCATCGGGAATGTTTTGGCATCTTGGTGACGCGGTGGTACGTGTGCCACACTTTTTATGCATGCTTTTGTCCCGGGACGTGGACCCACGAGGCGGGCGGTGGTGGAATGACCCCTACTTAGGCCCTAGTGTAGACGTGGATGGTGCTAGGGAATGTTGTCTAGGTGTGGATGATAATGTAATCCACATGTAGACACCGGTGGGTATGGTTCCTGTGGCCAGTACCGCCTGAAGCTGGGGCATGGGCTGGTCAGACGTATGGGTACAGTGTACGCCTTTGCGCAGAGTATAATCTATTCGAATAGCCGTGGCTCTTGGTTATGAGCACTTTTGGTTAAAGCTCCCGTTGATTAGCACACATACTAAATAAGGATAGAGTTGGTGGTGAGACAGGGCAGTGGCCCTTAGAAAGAGATACGACAGATGCCGTCTCAGCAGGACCTCGGTGGCCGCTGAGTTTAATAAAACTTGGGGACTGGTAGGGGAGGCTTCCCTCCAGGACCAACTTACTTATTATACTTGTTTTACTTTCTGCCTTTCCCTGAGAATTTACTTCACCTGCATTAGTTTATTAATAATCAAAACCTGCTTCCTTTCCTTTGAAACCTTGCATGTAGTCAGTAGGTTTAATCTCTTATACACTGGGAATTGCTGAGCACGTTGATGTGTACTCAGCCTTGCCTATCTTATACTTTTTACAGGAATCTACGCAGGTTCCGGGTGTTATAGACCACCCAGATAGTGGATGGGCACCTGTGCTTCCCAACGCTGCGTTGAGGTATTTCTTTGAATATACATTATTTATTGCCTCTATACTTAACTATGATAAGAGCTGTGTTAGCCTACCCGATCCAGGGACTAACACAGGTGTTTAACGGGAATCCTGAAGGTGGGTCCCCATAGCTGTTGCACATGAATTTGATTGGTCCAGCTTGTGTTTGCTCGGTGGGTGAAAAGTGGTATGTCCTAGTTGTTGTGGATGATTACTCTCGCTATGCATGGGTGTACTTTTTTGCTGATAAGGGTGAGACTTTTGGTTTTGTTCGAGACCTAATCTTGAGGTTGAAGAACGAGAAACATGGTAATGCCATTAGAGCTATACACAGTGACATTGGCTCGGAATTCTGGAATTCTCATTTTGAGACCTTTTGTGGTGATCTTGGCCTTGAACATCAAGTTTCAACTCCTCATGTTCCCCCTCAGAGTGGTGTTGTGGAAATAAATAATCAGATTCTTTGTGAAATGGCAAGGACGATGCTCGATGAGCACAGGACTCCTAGGAAGTATTGGGCTGAGGTGGTGAATATCGCATGCTATGTGTCGATTCAAATATTTCTTCGGGCCTTTAAGAAGAAAACTTGCTACGAGCTCATGCGTGGTCATACCCCCAAGGTGAGTCATTTTCGAGTGTTTGGTTGTAAGTGTTTCATTCTTAAGAAAGGGAAGAAACTTGATAAGTTTGAGGCTAGATTAGTGGACGGTATTTTCTTTGGTTATGCTAATCACTCTCGAGCATATCGTGTGCTCAACCTTGAGAGTAACAAAATCGTGGAAACTTGCGAAGTAACATTCGACGAGACACAAGTACGTAGCTCTCTTGACTTTGAGTGTGCAGGTGATGAGGAGTTCGGCGAGAAACTCTTTGATGAGGAGGTGGAAGGAGGAGAGGACGATGATGGTGGTGGTGCACAGGCAGCTGATCGAGTACCTTCTACTTCCACTACGACGACTACGGTGGTTGATGGTCCGTCTCCGACTCCTAAGACGACGCATCAAGATCGAGTGGAAGCTGCTGCTGAGGGGTAGGTTGTCTCAAGGCGAGAGGCACCTCGACGAGTGCAACCTGATCATCCTCCTCCAAGATCATAGGTTACCTCAATGAATGAACTACACGGTCCAGGTCACAGAATATCTCTCATTTCGCTCATTCTGTTTTTGTTGCTACTTTTGAGCTCAAGGATATTGGACACACAGTATCTGATTCAAATTGGGTCAATGCTATGTGTTGATGGTTGAAACTCGTAACGAACTTCGATGAGCAAGCGTACGGACCACCTATAGCCTTTTTCACCACGGGGTGATCCCCAAGGTTCTTGTCAATCCGCAGAGCAAGGGATATACTATCGTTTAATCTAGCACTAATCTAGTTGATTGGAAAACCTTTGGAAGAGATATTAATCTAAAGAAAAAACAATCTAATCTATGTTAATCTAAGACTAAACTAGATGTCAAAGGTTGGAACAGGAGAGAGATTAAAGTAGATTAGTGTTCCCTCCCTAGGGTCTAGGATCACATAGACATGCATCTGCTACATGAAAGAGGTGTTGCCTTCTCTAGCTTCATGGCGGTTATGCGGTCGCTAGGCCTTTTCCCTTCTCTCGTACTTGTCACTACGCGAAGGTAATTAATCACTTCGCTAACATATCTATATCTAAGCATCCATAGAGTTAAGCTAATCACCACAATTACCACAAACCCTAATAAGATCACATGTTGTACACACATATGTAAATAAAGCATTTGCAAAGACATAGACCATGAAGCATCGATATGCATAAAGTTCATGTAGTGATTACATAGCAAAGACCCATAAAACCCTAGGGATGAACAGAGGCATTACGCCATCATCTTACATAGATTGAAGCACATAGGGGCGATGGAGACTCCGGAGAACATCGTCGATGAAGATGGCAGCGAGGAGGCTTAGGAACACCCCTAGGCCGATGGCTTGGAGTCCTCCTCTTGCTTCCTTCCCTCCGCCGGCGTTGATCCTCGCGACGAACTCATCTAACTCTATCCCTCATCTTGCGGCGGCAACTTTCTAGTGAATGGGCGTCGGTAGAATGATTGGATGAATGGATCCTGTCCCTTGGACGTCCAGGGGGTTGTACTTATGCTCTTGGAGAGCCTTGGGGCGTGCTCCACCTTGCCTTGCACGGGATCTTGCTTAGGAGCAAAGCAAACTTGGTTTCCATAAAACCAGCCTCATTCAGAATTTCCTGTTTCGCAGTCCTTCCTTGCCGACGTCGTATCTCCCACGCCCGGACTCCAAATAATGCAAATTCGGTGTCTAGATTGTGTGGGAAGAAATTATCTCCAACTTTGGTATGCATTGCTTTCCTTAGAAATGAAGATAAGATCCCAAAACGGCCTCATAAGATAATCTATCTGATTTTGGACTTGTTTGCGCAGCAAGTATTTCGAGAGCCATATCTCCTAGCTCCCTGATCCAAATTGGGCCTTCCATATGTTCAAATCGAAGCTCTCAACAAGGCCGACAACTTTCGTATTCAATGTTTTGCCATTGGAGGTCGTTTAAGTCCCCGAATCTGCATCGGAAGATCATGCTGTTCTGGGCTGCGCGAATATCAGGTTGAGTTGATCTCATGGGTATCTCCAAATCTCAAGGGCCTGGCCCCCTGGCCCACTCTGGCCCATCTTCCTCCTCGTGGCATATCTCGACATTTTGAGTTTTTGCTCCTTCGCATGTGGGTTTTAGACATCATTATCCCCGTGATCAAGATAAGGGATCTTGTCGTATGAACTCCGGTCTTTTCGTTTTGGTCCTCGGGAATGTTTCATCATAGCACTTTAGGTGTACATTCGGCTTGCACTTGAACACGAACGGAACTCTTTGTTTGTCCATTTGAACTTGATGTGTCTCCATCCCTTTAGTCCATGTTTTCCTGCAAACACATTACACTTCAAAATGCACATATAAAGATGAACTTGTTATATCATTAGTGTGCCTAGTGGCGGGTTAGTTCCATAACAAAGCTCAAACCATAGTGTAATAAGTGCTCTAGATTGACGAAAATCGACCGCCAACACTATGCATGAGGAGCTTGAAAACTTTGAGAGAAAGCAGGTCTAGGAGCTAGTTGAACCACCACCAAATTGCCATCCTATAGGTACCAAATAGGTGTGGAAAAACAAACAGGGTGAATATGGTGTGGTTGTGAGAAACAAGGTGAGGTTGGTTGCTCAGGGGTATAGCCAGAAAGTGGGGATAGATTATGAGGAGACATTTGCTCTTGTGGCTCGTGTGGAAGAGATTCGAATCCTTCTAGCATTTGCTGTTGCTAAAGGGTTCAAATTTTACCAAATGGATGTGAAGAGCGCCTTTCTGAATGGGTTTATAGAGGAAGAAGTGTATGTGAGGCAACCTCCGGGTTTTGAGAGTGCCAAGTTTCCCCATCGAGTATACAAACTCTGAAAAGCTCTCTATGGCCGAAAGCAAGCACCTAGGGCATGGTATGGTAGGTTGAGAGGTTTTCTATTTAGCAAAGGCTTTGTGATGGGGATAGTTGATCAAACCCTTTTCCTACTCAGGCATGGAAATGACATTTTGATTGTTCAGATATACGTGGATGGCATTATCTTTGGTGGCTCGTCTCATGATCTTGTTGCCATGTTTGCAGATGATATGAGCAGGGAGTTTGAGATGTCGATGATGGGCCAGTTGCAATTCTTCCCCGGGCTTTAGATCAAGCAACGCCAGGACGAGATGTTTGTGCATCAAGGGAACTACACCAAGGACATATTGAAGAAGTTTGGGATATGAACGACTCGAAGCCGTTGACGACACTGATTAGTACCACTACGGCCTTGAACGTGGATGAAGATGTGGTGAGCCCGTGGACCAGAAAGAGTACATGAGCGATCGGCTCCCTCCTCTACTTGACAGCGACGAAGTCGGACATACAATTTAGTGTGTGTCTATGCGCTTGTTTTTAGGCTTCATTGAGGACTTCGCATCGGCAGGCCATCAAGAGGATTTTCAGGTATTTGACCTACACTCCTAAGTTTGGGCTTTGGTATTCTGCTTCCTCGACACTCAACTTGCACGGTTTTTCAGATGCCGACTTTGCTGGGTGTCGCTTGGATCGCAAGTCTACCTTGGGTACTTGCCAATTTCTTGGTTCTTCCTTCGTTCCTTGGTCGTCTCGCAAACAATCCGGTGTAGCCCAGTCCACTACTGAAGCCGAGTATGTAGCTGCAGCCAGTTGTTGTTCCCAACTCCTATGGATCACTTACACTTTGAGTGACTTTTTTTTTGAACCGAGGCCATGCCCCATTTCCATTACAGAATAACGGAAATACAAAAGTTCAGGCTCTACGCCTAGAAACACAGAGGAAGCAGAACTATAGTTCAGGGACCGGCCTACCACCTCCCCCAGCCGGCGCACTCAGCCTATTCCAAGCGAGCTTACACATTTTCCATTACAGCTATTGATCACCACCCACCAAGGGCTAAAACAGAGCAAAACAAAGGATTTCTACTCATACTCCCCCTAATCGGCTTTCAGCTGTGATCCCTTGGAGTCCACCAGGTCTTTTTGTCTTCCTTAGTTCGGTCCATTCCCATCCTTTTCTTCCGCATCTCCACTTGCGTCTTCTATCTGCAGGACTCCAGCACCTGGGTGGTTCTTCTTTTGGGTCGCCAGCACTTTATGTGCTGCAGCTAGGATCACCCCGACTCCCGCTGCCAGCTGCTCGTGGAAGTCCGACTTGTAAAGACCTGTCCAGAATTTCATGAACGCACAAGCTTGACATAAGATTTCTCCAGGATGTTTTATATTTTTGTTTTCGAAGTGTGATCTGTTTCTCGCTTTCCATATTGCCCAACAGATAGCAGCCAGGCCGAAGGCATATGTAGGGCCGCTGCCTGGCAACCAAATTTTCACCCATACCCAATACTGCTTCACATTTGACGGTATGTTATTTGCTCCCAAGCACTGGGCAACAATCCCCCAAATTACTCTAGCCACCACACAGTTAAAAAACAGGTGGTCGACGGTTTCAATTTCATTACAGAATTGACATGTAGGATCCCCAGCCCATTTTCTTTTTACCATATTATCCCTTATCAACACAGCATTGTTCTCTAAAAGCCACAAAAAAATTTTGATCTTATATGGGATCTTAGCTCTCTAGATTCTGGAGAAGGAGTCTACCTTATCATCACCAGCCAGCAGATCATATAGTGATTTGACAGAGAATATTCCATTTTTACCTCTTTTCCATATCCATTCATCCACTCCTTCGTCCAACGAAGAACTTAAAACTGCTTCACAAACTGATTCCCATTGGGAGTGCAATATGGATGGCAGCCATCTCCTGAAACTTATAGCCCCTCCTTTTTCGTGAAATGCATTCACAGATATATTTTTTTCTGTGCAGAGTTCATACAAAATCGGATATTTTGTGCATAATGGACCTTCTTCTCTCCAACTATCAGTCCAAAAAGATGTGGTTTTTCCATTCTTAACTTTGACCCTCCTACCTTGCAGATATATGTTCTTGACTTTCAGTAGGTCAGCCCATACAGGAGAATCATCAATCCTATGGGTTACTGTACCTACCTCAGATTTTCTGAGATATTTTGCCCTGACAATGTCTTGCCAGATGCCTTCCTCACTATCCAACTTCCACCACCATTTACATAGTAGGCAAATATTCATTTTCCTGATGTCCATAATCCCCAAGCCCCCTTTTTTCTTACTTCTACACACCACCTCCCATTTTACAAGGTGATATTTTCTTTTGGTACTCCCTCCTTGCCAGAAAAACATGCGTCTTTGCTTGTCTAACTCAGCTACCACAGTTTTTGGCAACAGGTACATCGACATATGATAAATAAAAGCACTTGTCAGACTTGAGTTAATCAAAGTAGTCCTTCCCGCTATAGACATAGCTCCACCTTTCCATATGTCCAGCTTTTTCTTGTTTTTGTCTTTGAGTGGCATCCAATCTATTACTTTCAATCTACTGGGGCTCACTGGTACCCCTAAGTATTTTATGGGGAAATATCCTATTTGGCAGTTAAAGATCTCAGCATATTTGCATGCTTTATCATTATCTCCATTTATCAGCACAACCTCACTTTTTGAACAATTGATTTTAAGTCCAGACATGATCTCATAAAAATATAGCAAGATTTTCATATTTCTAGCTCCTATCTCATCATCCTTGAGACAAATGATGGTGTCATCTGCATATTGCAAGATGGCAACACCATTTGGGACAAGATTGTTGGCCAATCCACAAAATAATCTATTGTTAAGTGCATTTTTGACCATTTTGGTCAAACAGTCTGCAACAAAATTGAAGAGAATTGGTGACAAGGGATCACCCTGCCTCACACCTTTGTGACTTGTGAAATATGGCCCTATGTTATCATTAAGTTTGACACTAATAGTACCTCCTGAAACAACTTGTCTGATCCAGCCACACCATTTATCATTAAAGCCTCTGATCCTGAGGCAATCAAATAAGAAGGTCCAGCTGACTTTGTCATATGCTTTCTCAAAGTCCAATTTTAGGATGACACCACATTCTTTCCTTCTTTTAGTTTCATGGAGGATTTCATGCAGGGCCATAACCCCTGTCATGATATTCCTCCCCTTCATAAAGACAGATTGTTCTTTCCCAATCAATTTCTCAGCACATGGGGCTATCCTCATGGTTAATGTTTTGGTAATCCATTTATACAGGCAGTTTAGTAAGCAAATGGGTCTGTACTGATGTATTCTGGAGGCATCAGCAGTTTTTGGCAATAGGGTGATTATCCCATAATTGAGCCTGCTTACATCCAATCTACCTTCACGGAAGTCATTAAACATTTCTACAATATCTTTCTTTATAATGTCCCAACAAGTTTGGAAGAACTCAATTGGTATACTATCTGGCCTAGCTGCCTTATTATGTTCCATTTGGGATAAGGCTGTCTTAATTTCCTCTTCAGTAAAAGGTTTACATAAGTTTTCATTGTCCTCCTCATTCAACTTTTCCTCTGGTCCCCAGTTCTCAGGATCCAGAGGTACAGCATTGCTAACCTCAGGTCCAAAGAGAGTTTTGTAATAATCAGTTGCATGATTCAGGAGCTCCTCATCTCCTTTAATTATGCCGTCCTAATTTTCTAGGAAAAAGATAGTATTTTTCCTTTTCCTTCCATTGGCTATCCTATGGAAAAATTCAGTATTGTTATCACCTTTATGCAACCATGTTTCATGTGATTTTTGTACCAATATTGTTCCTCTTCTTCCAGGATTTTCAGTAACTCACAAGTCCATTCTGCTCTATTGTTTAGCTGCTCCAGGGTTAAGGGAGCAGTTTCTTCAATTTGCTCAAGTCTCCAAAGATCATTTTGAATAATCATTTTCTGCTTCTTTTTTCCCCTTGTCTATTGAATTGCCATCCTTTAAAATATTGTTTAAATTTTTTAAGTTTGATTTGTATTCTGTTAAAAGCTGATTCAGCATGACATGGAACCTCCCAAATTTCTTTTATCTTTTCCAGGAAAGTTGGATCTTTGACCCACATCAACTCAAATCTAAATTTCATATGCCTTAATGGAGTTTTGAAACTAGTAAGCATAATCAAAGGGTTATGGTCTGATATTTCCCTTGGTAATTTGTTAATTTTCACCCCAGGGAAGTTGTCTTCCCATTGCTTGCTCATGAGAAATCTATCCAATTTCTCAAGAGTTGGTATTGCTTGATTATTAGACCAGGTGAATTTTCCGCCTGTCATTTCAATTTCCTTTAGCTCATATGTAGATATGATTGAATTAAATGTCCTAGAAAACCTGCCAGACACATTATTCTTGTTCTTCTCAGAGGCATATCTTATAATGTTAAAGTCCCCACCTACTAAATCTGGTTCTTTGCTCTTACTACAGAACATTGGAAGTTCTGTTAAGAATTCATCTTTTTTCTCATCATGGGCAGCCCCATAGACAGTTATTAGATTCCATTTTACTCTGAGTTGTTTGTCCCACAGGTTCATTTGGAGCATATATTCTCCTTCAGAAAATGATCCCACATCCAGAAACTCTATGTTTATCCCCACCAGAATGCCTCCTGACCTGCCATTAGCAGGTATCCATTTCCACAGGTAAGCCTGTTTAACATCTATTTCTCTAATAATTGAGTCATCAATGTTGGCCTGCATGGTTTCCTGCAGCCCTATGAAGTGGAAATTGTGTTCTAGAATAAGGTTTTTGATGAAGGATGAGACACCAATTTTCTTGATGCCTCTACAATTCCACATGAGACCTTTCATTGCTAACTTTTTTCCTTCTACCCCTCTTCCCTGCCAACTCTGGTGGCTCAAGGTTTCCTTGATTTTTCACCTTGGCAGTGGTTTTCTTCTTGGGAATAGGATTTTCCTTCCCCCTGCTACTTTTTGCATCCAACTTTTGGATGTTTTTTTGCATTTGCCTTTCTTTTTCTTTTGGGTGTTACCACCACAAAGTCATCGAAATCAGTGATTTCATCCTCAGGGGCAGGTTCCACCCCTGATTCCTGATCATCCTCACTGTTTATTTCTTTTACAACCACATTTTTATTTTTCTGTGCCAAAGAATGTCCAGCCAACTCCATTTCCTTAATAAGATTAATAGTGGCAAAGTCATTATCAGGCATCACAACACCTATGTTTTTAGAGATTGCTTTTATTTCATCTATATCAAGAGCAGCAAAGGAATTGAAGAGTTGTTGTTACCTTCCAGATTTCTCTTCTTCATCATGATCTCGTTCTTTTCTTCGGTGGTCAGCACAATGTCGTTCTGATTACGCTCACTGCGTCTTCTCTCCTCCCTGTAGGTAGCACCCCCCTTCTTACTGTCATCCTCCTTGCCTTTCTTCTCTTTATTGTCATTACCAGCATTCTGATCTTCTTTGTTTGTATTTGTCACAACAGACATTTCCATCACAGCGTCTTGGACCTTTTCACATATTTCAGTTCCTTCATTTTTGTTTTTGATTTGCTCACCTACCATCAGCTCAGCCCCCTCCTTGTTTAGTAGAGCATTGAACTCACTTGCAGCCAGCAGTCTGTTTTTCCTATCTAACATAGTTTGTCTGTGGGCTTCAGATATCTGTGCATTATCACAACTCATCAGCCAAGCCCCCTTGGATGGCCCTCCACTATTGTACTTCTCATTGATTCTGTCCACCCTAACACTGAAGTCATCACTATCATCCTCTTCCTCATCAAATTCATCAATCTGAACTTTGCCACCTTCTTCAATATCACTCTCTTGGGGTATTAGATCAGCTCCTTTCTCAATCACCTTTTCACCACTCTTGTCAGCAATCTCCGTCTGGCTTTGCTTATGCCCTTTAGGTTCACTGCCAAAGTTTGAGCCTCCACCTCCTTCATTTACAGCAGGCTTTTTCAGTCCAGATCCTGGCATTGCATCTGTAATTTTTGGCTTTTTGGGGCTTGGTTGGCTCGGGGGTTCACCAGACTTTACTCCTATTTTATTACTGTCTTTATTCATGGAATCCATCACTTCTCTCTCAAAGTGGAAATCATAGATCTTAAGCCCAAGTGTACTTTCTGCTGTTGCTGGAACTTGTGTCACATCTCTGCATGCAATCCTCATTCTCACAAACTCTCCTTTCAGCCTTATTTTCTCATCTATAGCAGTTGTTATCCCAACTAAACCTCCCACTTTAGCCACGGTCTTGATAGATCTTTGATCAAAAGGTATCCCTCTGACCCTGAACCATGCCTGTTGCAATTCACCCTTGGCCCCTATTGCGGCACTCCATGGTTCAACCACTATCTTTGCATTAGCAGTTTTCATCCCCAGGAGTGTACCCATGTTCCACTCTTTTGTGATAGCACCAGTGCCATAAGTGTAGCAAGAACCTTGTCCTACACTCCAAGACAAAGCATATCGAAGTGAGGTACCATTTCTTGAGGGATAATGTAGAGAAGGGAAAGATTGCTCTGATCCATGTATCCACCCAAAACCCACTAGCTGACATTTTCACGAAACCGCTTGACCCAACTTCTTTTGCCTGTTTGCGAGGTGAACTTGGTGTGTGTTGTGTTTCTTGAGTTGGTTTTCGGCAGCTCTTTGTGGCATATGTAGCATATTGTATCATACATGGTTTGTTTCATGATAGGATAGGCATCTTTGTATCATAGACTCGTTGCATTTGTATCATATGCATTTTGGTACGATGATCTTCTCTTATATACATTGATCACTATGATATGCTATGATTGAGATTTTGGGTGTGCTTGTGGGGAAATGGTGATCGATAGCTAAGCTCTTGATGGTTTTGTTATATATTCATGATGAGATAGCTAGCTTTTGGAAAATACTAGTTGGATGCTCTCTTGTGAGTAGAAGCCTTTTCATGCTCTTTGTGTGCTCACGTGGCTATGTCTTGCTTAACTTATGCTTGGATAGCAAAGACCTTTTTATCATTATGAATGTTTAGCCCATGTGTTTACTTTGTGGAGGAGCATAAGATTCTTTTTGCCGCAAAGGCATTTCATGTACCGTGTTCATAAATCTGAAAATGAAATGCCTATGCTCGAAAAATATGCTCTCATATGAATCATGTAATTTATGCTTTATATAAATTTGCTTTGGGTGCTAAACCGTTGCATGATTTCTACCATGAGAAGTCTCATTTTTTTAGAAGTAGACACATGGCTCGGTGGCTTTGACATGACATGAGATAACTTGTGGGTGTTTGCAATGATCTTTTGATGAGAACTTGTAAGCTTGTATGAGTTTTGTAAGATTTAGCTCATTTTGACTCATCTTGATCATGTTTAGGATTTTGCTGATGCAAGAGAAATTTTTCGCAAAATTGCTTAAATTGACCATGGCTTTGTCATATGGCTATATAGCTTTACTATCTTGATGGCAATGTTTTTCCAGAACTATGAACTATCTTGCTTGCTCATTATCTTGTTTATAGAATTTTATAGTGCTCTTTGTCTATTTGAGAAGCCCATAGTTGAATTTTTCCGAATTTTGCCTTGATTCATGCATTGTCATCAAGGGGGGGGGGAGTTTGTGTATGAAAAACACTTCTGGAAGCATTTAGAGGGTTTTCGGACCGTTTCGGCAAAGTTTGAAGTTCAGTTGTCTGGAGGCGGTTTGTTCAGGCGATCTAACCACCTTGCATGTGGTGTGCCCGGGGTATGTGGTCTAACCGCCCTGGGGAGGCGGTCACCACCCTGGTCTGGGGAGAGCAGTTTTTGTTCTTTTTCATGCATTTGCATTTGTTGCTATGTCATGTGTAAGTGGTAAGTTTGCACGCACATGTTCAGGGGGAGTATGCATTTGTGCAGGGGAGCTCTCTTGGTTTGTTGCGATGTGCTTTGTGCTTTTCTGCTTTGTTGTGAGCTAGTGGTTTTGTCTCGGTTGTGTCGAGCCGTTGCCCTTGCCTTAGGGTGAGGACCAGGTGTGTTCGAGGACTAGTGGAGGGTCACTCCTTAGTGATGAGTGATTGACAACGTTGTGTGGACTGATGCTTGGCTAAGTGTGCAGGTACAGGTTGTGGTTTGACTCATGTCGGTGCAGGTGAAGAACAAGCGCGAAAGGCCTTAGCCGTGGCGGCCTCCGGGTGATGGAGAGGCAAGTAGGCTTGGTTCGATGGACCCGGTGACCGATGGGGTCAAGTGCGAGCCGTGCGGTGCAAGACTAGCGTGCTGAAGTCGTGAACATGGGCCGGTGCAAGGTAGCGAATCGAGCCCGAAGGTTGCACACGGGGTTTGTTGGTTTGCTCACAAAATCATCGGTGGACGGTTTCTTGGTTTGGGCCGCAAAACCAAGTCGGGAGGCCCAATGCGACAGAGACGGTGATCCGGGAGCGTCGGGAAGCTTCGAGGCGGGGGGCACGTGGCGTGATCGCGGGGTTTGCGTCGATGCTAAGCAAGACCGCGGTGGAAGCGTGTCCGCTCGATGAAGACTGGACCATATTGCCCCTGAGGGGTGTGTATCTTCTATTTGAGTTGTAGAGGTAGCGTGGTCATTTACCTCCTCTGGTGAACTTCGTATAAACAGCGGAGAGGTGGATGGCATCTCTCTCTCTTCTGGACTCTAGGGTGTCCTCCCCCGGTAGATCGCTCTGGTCTGCTTCTTTTCCTCTGCTTTCCTTAGGCTAGATTCTTGTATAGACTCTGACCTCTGGATGTGTGGAACTATTCGACATTGCGGTGATCTCCTAGCTCTTTGTGATTTTCGTGTCATTTTCGGGGCTATTTTTGGGAGTTTCATTGTTCGCTCGATTCGGGGATTTGAGGACGTTTTCTGTCGGATTTCTTTGAGGGGATCATGGGTGGATGCCTTGCGCATCTTTGTGTGTGATCTTGACCCCTCAAACACCGGGAAACACCTCCGATTCGTGAGTTTTGTTTGGAGCTCGAGTTCTTGGTGGTAGTTCATGTGATCCGTGATTCCCGGTGATTTATTGAGTTAGAGGTCGAGATTTTTGGGGCATAGCTTCCTCTTGTGACTCTTCTCACCTCCCCAAAATCTTGTCTCAAGAGCTCTAGCCATTTGGGAGATCCGGTGATGGAAAGGTGGAGTTGACTCCCAAGCTCGAGCAGTTTTCTGTTCTGTTCGTGCTTGGCGGACAGTCCGCGAGCCCCGTGCGGACAGTCCGCGAGGCATAGACAGCGCTGCTGTTCTTCGTGTTCTTCGTTCGTTCTTCGTTTCGATCGGTTGTTTTTGGGTTTTGTTTTTGCAGGCAGTTTGCGGACAGTCCGCGAGAGGTTCACAGACGGTCCGTGTGGTTCATTTTTTGTCTGGGGTTGGTCTGCGTTTGTCTGAGGTTTTGCGCGAGTTTGCTGGACGGTCCGCGAGGCCTTCACGAACGGTCCGCGACACTGGCGGACGGTCCGCGTGGCTCTGTCGGACAGTCCTAATTTCTCAGTGCGTTCCTGGAGGTTCTGTTGGCTTTTTCGGACAGTCCGCGTAGGGGTCCGGACAGTCCGCCCAGGTGCTGCGGACAGTCCGCCCGTATTGCACGGACAGTGTCCGCGTCTAGCCTTCGCAGTTTTGGCTAAGTGCTTTGATTCTTGTCTTGTGCTTCCGCGCTTTGATTCAAGGCTTGTCACTAGGACTTGTAGGCTTGTGTGTGCCCAGTCTAGAGCTTTTCTGGTGTGTGCGAGTGATCGGAGTGGCAATCGGGGTATAGGCCGACGAAGGACCGAATAGGCGACCAGAGAGGGGGGGGGGAGTGAATGGGAGCCAATAAAAATTCTTCCCGAAGGTCGAACTTAGCCAATACCCCGATTGCCACTCCAAGTACTCACACACAACAGAGAAGCTCTAGACCAGGCACACACACGCTTACAAGTCCTAAAGACAAGCCTTGAAGTAAAGCGCGGAAGCACAAGACAAGAATCGAAGCACCTAGTCAATTTTGGAAAAACCAGGCGCGGACTGTCCGGCTGGTACGGGCGGACCGTCCGCAATGCTGTGGCAGACTGTCCGGACCGTCGACGCGGACTGTCCGAAAACTTCAGCAGAACCACTAGAGATGCACCGAGAAAATCAGACTGTCAGGCTGAGCCATGCGGACTGTTCGCCAGTGTCGCGGACTGTCCGTGAAGGCAGCGCGGACCGTCCGTCCAACTCGCTGAAAACCCCAGACAAACTCAGCTCAACCCCAGACAAAAACTTGACCACGCGGATCGTCCGTGAAGGACTCGCGGGCTGCCTGCAAAACCACTTGCAACAAAACCCTAGCGCACCGACGGATCAAAACACGAGTTCGCAAGAACAGGCGACGAACACGCGAAGAACCCTAGCCGCGCGGACTGTCCGTGGCTACCACGTGGACTGTCCGCGAGCCACGAACAGAACCAGAAACGCGCGACCCGCGGGGTCAAACTCTCCTATCCTTCACCGGATCTCCCAAACGGCTGAAGCTCTTGAGACAAGATTTTGGGGAGATGAGAAGCGTCACAAGATGAAGCTATGCCCCAAAAACTCAGCCTCTAACTCACCAAATCACCGGGAATCGCGGATCACACGAACCAAACCAATAACTCGGGCTCCGACCAAAAACACACGAATCGAAGGTGTTTCCCGGCGTTTGAGGGGTCAAGATCACACACAAAGATGCGCAAGGCATCCACCCATGATCCCCTCAAAGAAATCCGAGAGAAAACACCCTCAAATCCCGGAATCGAGCGAAGAATGAAACTCTCCAAAAATAGCCCCGAAAATGACACAAAAATCACAGAGAGCTAGAAGATCACCGCAATGCCAAATGCTTCCATACATCCAGAGGTCAGAGTCTATACAAGAATCTAGCCTAAGGAATACAGAGGAAAAGAAACAGTTCAGAGCAATCTACTGGGGGAGGAAACCCTAGAGACCAAGAGAGAGAGAGATGCCATCCACCTCTCAGCTATTTATACGAAGTACACCGGAGGTGGTAAATGACCACGCTACCCCTACAACTTGAATTGAAGATACAACCCCTCAGGGGTATTTTGGTCTAGTCTTCATTGAGCGGACACGCTTCCACCCCGGCTTTGCTTCGCATCGACGCAATCCCCGTGATCACGCCATGTGCCCCCCGCCTCGAAGCTTCCCGACACTCCTGGATCACCGTCTCCATCGCATCGGGCCTCCGGACTTGGTTTTGAGGCCCAAACCAAGAAACCGCCCACTGCTGGTTTTGTGGGCAAACCAACAAACCCCGCGTGCAAGCTTCGGGCTCGATCTGCTACCTTGCACCGGCCCATGTTCACGACTTCAGCCCGCTAGTCTTGCACCGCACGGCTCGCACTTGACCCCATTGGCCACCGGGTCCATCGAACCAAGCCTACTTGCCTCTCCATCACTCGGAGGCCGCCACGGCTATGGCCTTTCGCGCTTGTTCTTCACCTGCACCGACACGAGTCAAACCACAACCTATACCTGCACACTTAGCCAAGCATCAGTCCACACAACGTTGTCAATCACTCATCACTAAGGAGCGACCCTCCACTGGTCCTCGGACACACCTGGTCCTCAATCTCCCCCTTGATGAGTGCATTGACAACACCCATAGTAACCATCATAGAGAAAAACAAAAGAAAACAACCACGAAAACAAGCGAAAACAAGATCACTCGCCAGACCAAGTCTCGGCCCCCTAAGGCAAGGGCAACGGCTCAACACAACCAAGACAAAACAAAGCTCACAAAGAGCACACCACAAAGCACAAAACTCAGGCAAATCAAAGGAGCTCCCCCTGCACATATGCAAACTCCCCCTGAGCAAATGCAACCTCTTCTTCTCAATTTTTCTTCACACATGCAACAATCTCACAAAAGCATACCAATTTTCCACAAATTCTCCCCCTATCATACACATTCTCCCCTTTGTTGACAATGCATGAATCAAGGTATATGAAACTCTTCCCTTTGTTTTCATGAAAAATGCATGTCAAAGCATATATACAATCTACCAAGCTTCTCAAATATACAAAGAGCACAACAAAATGCTACAAGTGAGACATAGAGCAAGCAAAGTAGACACGGTGTAGTTAGCTCATTACCATCAAGAAGGTAGAGACAAATAAGCATGTGAGATGGCCAAAAGCAATTTTCAACAATTTTCACAAAGAAATATTCATCTCATGAGCAAAGCCCTATCCATGGCAATTTGAACAAAAATACACTAGATCATCCAAAGTTAATTCAAGATCACAAATTCTCATCACAAGATCATGGTAACCGCCCACAAGCTACTTGTTGACGGTTCAAAACCGTGTGGAAGTTCACCGCAAGCGTACGGGTGACTTGGTGCCTTTTTCACCAAGGAGGGTCCCCCAAGGATTGTCAATCCAATGATCAGAAGCAAACCACTTAGGTTATCTACCTAATCTATCGAACTAACCTAACATGAGGCGTAGATTGCATATAAGGTAACCTTTAAGGGTGTATGTGTGGTGGCACAAGGTTGATCACGTACACGAACATAGGTGAGGTAAAGCGCCACCAAGGGGACAACTAAGCCTAGCGCCTTCTAGTTGTAGCTCCGGCAAACAAGCAACAAATCATGCATCTCATCTAAAAGCATCCTTAAACTCCTACCTCCGGCCTACCTCCCGAAGATATCCGCTCGTTTGGGGGAAATCACCCTGTCACGATGCTCCCTTAATGAAGCGGGGGATCCACGGGTGTGCCCATACATGGACAAGTCTACCAATCACGAAGGGTCAACATGGTGGATCTAATCACCATGATTACATAAAGCGTGCTATGTAGTCTAAACTAGCATTAGACTAAGGATCAAATCATATTCACGATAGGTCGAAAGTAAAGACGGAGACATGGAATCGCTTAAAGATCAGAAAACATGATTGTCATTACTCACATGAAAGTATGTATTTCATCATCACCACCGAGATCATACCTAAGATGATGAACACGTAGCTCCGGAACTCCGCCATGGCACAACCACGCAGGGCGGCCATGGTGGCTAGGGTTGGCCTAGGCCATACCCTAGACAACTTCGAGGTCTCTGCCATCGTCGTCTCCCTCCGGTGCTCACTTCTAGGTTTCGCCGAGTTCTGATGAGTGGATGTGGCGGCCGTCGGAGGCAGGGGGTATAAATGAGCCGAGGAGCATGTAGGTCAACGGGGAGGCCGAACCGGGCCCGAAACACCCCAGGCCGGTCGGCATGGGCCGGCCGGCCTAGGCCCTTTTCGGCCCGGTTCGAGCCCATCTTCCTCCACGATGCCTCTCGCACTTTCTTGAATATTTGTCGAAGTCCATGTGGGTCCTTGACGTCGTTTTCCCCACGGTTTAGATAAGGGTGCTTGACGCGCAAACTCCCGCATCTTCTGTTCGGGTCCTCGGAGTTTCACGGCTTCATGCTTTGGTCCTCGGGTCATTTGGAGTCATGTTCACTTCGTGTCTTGACTTGTGCTGGGCTTCGTGAGCTTGTCATAAAGTGCTTGATGAACCCTTCCCGGAAGTCCTCATTTAGGTACTTAATTCCTACGTAAACAACATACTCCAGAAACCACATGCAAGTGTGAACTTGTTACATCATTAGTATGCCTAGTGGCGGGTTAGTTATAAATCAAAGATCAAACCAAAGTGTAACAAGTGCTCTTGGTTGACGGAAATTGACCGTCAACATACCCCCATGCTTAAACCTTGCTCGTCCTCGAGTAAGCCTTTAATGGATGTCAGTATTGCCCTTCAATGTTCATACCCTGCACTTGTTCATACATGAGAAAACATAATGCTCTCCAAGTTTATACTTGTTATAGTTTCATAATGTAGCTAGCTTTCATCTCTATGGAGGGTAGATATTATTTAAGCTCTTCCCACAAGTAATTAATCATGCTCTCAAATTTTAAACAAAATCTCAGAAATTTTGAAAATAAAGAGCGGGATGAAGAAAAATTGCTTTACCAAGATCAATAATAAACCTCCTTGCATCTTGCTCATGAACTCTCATCAAGCCTACTTGTCCTACTCCTTTCCTCTCTCAAATATTTGGTGGAAGGCTTGTTGACGTTTGATTATCGTTGCATTCCTCTCTCAAATATTTGGTGGAAGGCTTGTTGACGTTTGATTATCGTTGCAAAGTTCGTTTGGACTTGCAAGCAGACAAATCCCTCGTCGTAGTTAAGGAACCCTTCTTCCCTTGAGTGGTGAACCCAAGGTATCGAATCCGTGGAACAATATGTAATGTAAAATCAATCTAATAACCGAGAAACACTTGCTTCTTTGAGAGGTTTCGAATTGCATCTAATCTACTAAGATCAAAAGAGGTAGCAAGAGAAAGCATTGAAGTACCGATTTAGAGAGGGTCTAGATCGTGTTTATGTCGTCGTTCCGAGCAAGATAAAGAGAGAGTAAAACGAATCTCATTGAAAGCTTCTTTAAACCATGACCTTCGGTCAAATCCCTAAGTCGCCCCGTCGTACTCGGTGTCAACATCCTGTCATGATGTTCCCCTTTCTTCGTGGTCGAATCTTAGAGCACACCCATAAGGAGTGCGTTGAACCACTTGGTAGATCGGGTATGCACCTCTAGCCACCGCGGCTACAAGAACATCCCATGCAATTTATCTCGAGAATAGATTGAGGAGGAAAACACCCAAGCAAGAACAAGAATTGCAGACGAAGGTACTCGATCGCTAGGAATCAGATTCATTAAAACTCCATCAAAAGTACGAATACATGAATAAGATCCAACCGAGATCCTACCTTGACCTTGATTCACACCTCCGGAACTCTGACGTGGTCTTCCTTGCAAGGTTCCCACGCTGGCTAGGCAAACTCTAGATGACTAACACGACCCTCCTCTCCGAGGTGGTGTCCCACAAGCTCCTCTACTCCTCGGCAGCGAATGACGAATGACTTCATACGTGGCTCGGGGTACCAGGGCTATAAATAGCCTGAGGATCAGCTAGGTCAAAGGGGACGGCGAACAGGGCCCAGAATTGGCTGGGCCGGCCGGCTTGGGCCCATTCTGGCCCTGTTCGGCGCCGCCTTTCTTCCGGATGCTTCTCGCGACTTCTTGAGTTTTTGCCGAGTTGCATGTGGGCCCTTGATGTCATTTTCCTCGCGGTTTAGATGAGGGGGCTTTGCGAATGAACTCCCGCATCTTCCGTCTAGGTCCTCCGCACTTCTCAGCTTCACACTTTGGTCCTTGGCTCATTTGGAGCCATGTTCATCTTGTATCTTGACTTGTCCCGGGGTCCGTGATCACCTTGTAAATCCCTTGATGAACTTTACCCGGAAGTCCTCATTTAATCTCTTGATTCCTGTGTAAACAATAAACTCCAAAAACCATGCACGAGTGCGAACATAGCATATAATGGGTGTTAGGATCGTTAGTGTGAATATCAAATCAATACCAACATAGAAGGTAAACAAGTGGCTAGGTTGATGGAAATCGACCACCAACATCCTCCCATGCTTAAACCTTGCTCGTCCTAGAGTAAGCCTTCTATGGATATCAGTGTTGCCCTTCAATGTTCAAACCCTACACTTGATCATACATGAGAAAACATAATGCACTCTAGTTTTATATTCATTAAAATTCCATAATATACTAACTTTTATCTTTATGGAGGGTAGATATCATTCAAGCTCTTCCCACAAGTACTTGATCAAGCTCTCAAACTTTTAAACAAATCTCAGAAATTTTGAAAAATAAAGAATGAGATAAAGAGGAAAAATTGCTTTACCAAGATCAAAAATAGCCATCTTGCACTTTTGCTCATGTACTCTCATCTCACTTGTCTCTCAAGCCTACTTGTTCTACTCATTTCCTCTCTCAAAGTGTACGGTGGAAAGCTTTATATGGATCTATAGGAAAGTTTAGTCCTACCAAGATATTATAGTTGAGATATTATCAAAACAAGACTAGCTTCTCATGGTCTTACCGAGACTCGTCAAAAAGGTCATTGGAAAAATAATGTTATCAAGGAGGGGGGAGAGATAAACACACACTTTTAGATATGTGGACATGTGCAAATGGCAAAGAGTGATCCCAAGGCACAAACGAAGTCCTCGTTATCGGATTGCACATGGTTGGAAGGATGAGTATGGATCTTGATCTTAAATCCTCTTGAAAACTCAAAAGCACTAAAATAGCTAGAGAACCGGGGAGCTTTATTATATTTTTTTCTTTCTTTCTTCTTTCTTTCTTTCTTTCTTTTTCATTCATCATTTTTTTCTTTCATCATACTTTTTCTCTTTTTTTTATTTGCTCCCCTTGAACTCTGGACTATACTAGCAATTCCTTGGCAACCCCCCATGCTTAGACGTTTTCTCGTCCTCGGGCAAAGAGGTGATAACTATGCCAAGGTGGGAATTGAAGCTCTCAATTTTTCTTAGAGAGAAACACTTGAAAAATCTTCTAGGGATCCTTTTGGAAGTCTCCCTTTCTTACTTGAAGCATCTTCCTTGTAATCTTCCTCAAAATATTCATTCATACTCATATATTGGGTTGTGGTCAAGGAGGTGAACACAAAAAAGATATATTTGGGTTTTGGTAGGATATCCGGTGAGGTTTGCGAAATTCCCAATGTGGAAACTCACAATGCACGGATAGAAGAGGCTAGCATAAAGAATGACACACAAAAACGGAATGACCAGCTTCTTAGTCTCGGGCCAGAGAAATCAGGCCTTGAATCAATGCACCCAAAAATAAATCTTGATTATACTAAGGTTTTGCACTCAAGTAAACTTAGGCTTTGGATGGGTTGAGCAAATGCAAGCGGTACTTGTGGCAAGGTTAGCATAACTTTTTGAGAATAAAAGGTTCTTTGATTTATCCAAAGTTGAGAGCAATGAAAAAGAACTATGGAAACCTCCACACAAGATTGGGCTAGCATTTAATTCAATTTCAGATTGATATTAAAAGAGAGCACTAGCTTAAACATGCATAAAACAAGCATAAGATTGAGCAAAGCGGCAACGATCATCACATATCAACATGGTACAAATTTTCCATCCATAATAAGATTGTAAAAGCAACGGTGAAACTTATTCATGATGATGGATAACAAACTACTACTACCACACATGCTGAAATTAAATAAAAACAAGAAAATACTATGCAAACATAAACACAAACAAGATGAAAAATAAAGAAAAGGAAAAGGAAAAATCAAACCACCCTTAAAAACTCCGTCCCTTTCTTCTTTCTTCATTCTTCATCCGATTGTCCTTGCTCCGTTGGTTGGCTTTCATTGAATCCTTGCTCATAATATTGTTGCATGGCCCCTCCATGAAATTGATGAGGCGGCACAAGTTGAAGACGCCCCAATTGATAGGCGATTCCCGCCGTTCCTTCTTGCCAATGGTTGACATGGCTTCAGATCCTCTCGACGTCTTGTTCATTCCTTTGCATATACACCCCAATAATGGCTGCACTTTGTTGGGGCTGGGGCATGCTTGTATAAGGTGCCACAAATGTTTCATTGGGCACAACAAAAGTTGGTGGAAAATATGTTGGAGGAGGTTGTGGCATGGCTGCACCACTCCCCCATGCTTGCATTGGCACACTTCCGCAGTAGGATGGTGGCATAGGAATTCCGCCATAGGGTTGATGGTAGGCCGCTCCTCCTTGCTCTTGGGGTGCGGAGGACAAACCTTCTTCTATGATTCTTCCCCTCTTGTTCTTCTTGGCCGGCACGAGAATTCCTTCCTCTAACCAATTCTCTCTCCCTTCAATAAATAATTTCAGCTTCATGTTGGGGAGAGGAACATTGACTTTTGCCACCTTGTACCCTCTCTTCTCATCTCCACTAATATATTTTCCTTGCTTCATATAATCAATTCCAAGTGAATTTCCCGCAAGTATGAATTTTGGATTTCTTGTAATTCCCGGCTTCACAGAAATTGCTATCATAGAGAGATAGCATCCCGAACCAATTTGTCCACTCCCCGATATTGCCTCACAACACCACCGATTGATCATAATATATGATGGATCAATGGATTGCCTTGCAACCAATGCCGAATAAAGACAATTAACTTCCATATCGGTGACTTTGGACTCCTTCATCCTTCCCAAAATCCTTTTGCTCATCCAAGAATGAAATATCCGGATGATGGGATTCCGAATGCTACTTCTTTGCCGGTTATCTTCTCCTGAAATCATGCTCCAAAATCCTTCCAATACACTTTCATTAGCATTAACTTGCTCTAGGGCCTCCCTCTGAAAAGCGAGCAACTTTCTAGTTTGCTCATAAGGGATTATTTGCTCATCATCCTTCAGTCGAAATGAGAGGGATGACACCCCTTCATTAATAACCAGTGCCATGGTCATGAGAATCTCCATGGCAAGCTCCAAATGAAAAATCACTCCTACTCCATCGGAAAATTGCCCCCATCCAAGATGGTTCATCATTTGATAGATATCCGGGGCAAATCCCAACACTTGGAGGGCATCATCATCAAAGTCAACATTGGGCACAACCCTCTTCTCTAGGCGCCCAAGCTTCTCCTCCTCCTCCACCGACATCATAAGAAATCCATACTTGCAATGTCGTGGAGTGTATGATGGTGGAGCGGATGAACGAGTCGAGCGATGAGGTGGGACGGGCGGCTCCTCCATTTGCCCTTGCGGTTCGGTGTACCGCATAGACGAGCTTCGGGTGTCTCTCCTTCCACTAAAGAGCATGGTGTCGCTCCTTGATGGCGCCACGTCCTCTTCCATGCTTCGCGGCGACTCGGAGATCGAGTGCCTCCGCAAAGAACTTGTTGATGCCGGCTTTGATGATGACGATTGCGTCTTCCTTCCAAGAACCTTGCCAAAGACCTTCTTCATCTTGTAGTTGCTGCACAAATTACAAACAAACTCTCCCGGGGGTTTCTTGCCGGTAGAAATACACAAAAGAAGTATATGGAAGAGCAAAGTTTGTGATGCAATTCTCTGAATTTTTGGACTCAAGAGAGGAGAACGAATTTTTCTAGAGAGTTTTTGGAGGTTCTGGACTGAGAGCTCAAGAACACGAACTAGCATGCAAGCAAGAGACTCACCTGTCAAAGATGGAGGCAGGGGGGCGAAAATATAGGCGAGGCCGATCGGCCCTGCCTCGGCTCCAGCTTACTCCCACTTGATGTTTGGTGCATCATGACCTTGTGTCCTCGTGCTCCACGCTGATCCACCGCCCAAACTCTCTCAGCCATTCCTTTTTCTTTCATGGTCAAGTCCTCATCTTGATCATTTCCTTTGTGTCACTTCCATGCCTCCTTGCCTCCCATGCTTGCACTCATAACCTGCAAAAATCAAAGCCTTGCTGCCCCCCATGCTTGTCCCATGCATGCCAAAAGATTCTTGAATGATGATGTGTTCCCGTGATGCATCATGGGTCATTAGAGGTTCAATTAAGCTCAAAACCTTCCCTTGATCATGTTTAGATGCTAATTACTCCTCTAATTTCAAAAATTAAAAATTAATTCAGAGATATCAATGAGTTCAAATGTATTTTTAGAGGAGTTTTTAGGCATCAAAAACATTTGTAAGTCGAAACTTTTTCGACTACATTGATTTTTGTTACACCGGGATCACTTGCTTTCATTAATTGATAGCGAGCTCCTCCGGCTTGACCGTGGGGGTATGGGTTTAGGTTCTAATTTTGGCTAAACAAGAGAGAGATGTTTTGAATGAACAAAAATAAATGAGGCTTGGAAAAATTCTAATTCTAGAGAAACCTAGGTTCACGCGAGTCCTAGCATACGTCAAAGATTAAAAATCATTAAGGAACAACACGGGGCTCTACTCGTGTGTTTTTATGATGTAAAACAAACCAACCTTATCATCATGAGGAGGATGAAAGGTGTGGGTAGGTTCTGAATTTTTGGAGTTGGTTTCTCGAAAAGAGGCAAATAAATCATAGGATGGCTCATGTCAAAGGTTTATGTCAAATAAAATCCAAATGAAACATGCGAACAACTTAAAATGTCTCAAAAATAAGTTCAACCACTTAAGAGGTTATACCAAGTCTTGCGTAGCAAATTCTAAGACCAACTTACTTGAAAATCAGAAATAATCCGGGTTGCCCTCCCGGTAGCTTTATTCTTGAACGGGTTGTCCTCCCGGCAGCTTATTCTTGACCGACGAACGGGTTGCCTCCCGCCTAGCGCTTCGTTTATAGTCCATGGCTAGACTTCTTGTCTTCTTCACTTTGGATCAACGCTCTTTGTGGGTGTTGCAATCTTGGGTACCCACTTCCGCACCATCTTGGGCACGGGCTTATTCTCCGGCCTAGTCATCCTTTTGGTCTTCACAGGCAGCTTTTGTTCTTTGGTCTTGACGGATGCAACGACTTCCTTGATCACTTTCGCTTCCTTCTTCTTGGGCTCCTCCTTCTTCTTTGGCTCTTCCTTACTAAAATGACGATGAGGTGGAACATATTTAGCACTGATCATGTTGCATACCTCGAAACGTGGACGAAACTTGAATATGCTTCGTGTGCCATTGACGTCGAACTTAATCTCCCCCTTGCCAACGTCGATCGTTGCCCCGACGGTCTTGAGGAAGGGCCTCCCTAGGATAAGGGGCGGCTTCTCCCTTTCTCCCATCTCAAGTACCACGAAGTCGACGGGAATGAAGTGATCTCCAACTTTCATGGGCACATCTTCGGCAATTCCCACGGGATAGCGGATAGAGTTGTCGCCCAGCTCCAAACACATACCCGTAGGCTCAAGTGGTAAGCGTAGCTTCTCGAACACATCTCTTGGCAAGACACTCACGCTTGCTCCAAGGTCGCATAATGCCTTCTCGAACGTGAATAAGCCAATAGAACATGGGATAGTCGGACATCCAGGGTCTCTTTTCTTCTCGGGCCCTTGATTTGCGATGGCGGCACTACATTGTTCGGACATTTTGACATGGTCTGCTCCAAGTGTTGCCATCTCATACTTGTTTGCAAGTATGTCTTTGAAGTAGCGAGAATATATAGGAACTTGGAGAGCGTCCAATAACGGCATGTTGATGCTTAACCTGCGCACCACTTCCACAAACTTTTCAAAATGATTATCAATTTTACCTCGAAAGTAGCGTGTCTTTAGTGTTGTCATTTTCGTGTCATCACTTGTGTAACATCCCTAATGTTTATGTGCTTAATGACATGTTAAAGTTGCTAAACATGGTTACAAGTTGCTAATTAGGGTCAACTCTTAAAGCTAAACCCTAAGCACCTTGGTCAAACCTAGTCAAAGGGGTCAAAACCCTATGCTCTTATGACCATGTTTTGGTGTCTCAAATAGATCTCAAAATTTTTCTTAAATACTCAAAAATCGGCCAAACTAAAAGTTGCTCAGAATTTGATGGGAAACATTTCATCTAATTAGTGGCATTTCAAATTTTGAGTGGAAATGCTTCAAAAACTGGTTTGAAGTGCAGACGACACTGTTGCCGGCGCTGAGAAAAGTCATGTTTTCAATGAAGTTTTCTGCCCAATTCTTTGATCCAATCACGGGTCAACCTTTGCAAATGTTGTAGAGCTATACCTCATCTACAACTCTTACATTGGTCGATTTTGAAATTATATTCAAATTTCAATTGTTTGAACAGGTCAAACACCCCTAAGTCGAACTAGTTGTGAACCAGAGCGCGCGTCCTCACGTCGCCGTCGCGCCGAGCGCCGCGCCCCGGCGTCTGCGCCCTCACGTGCACGCCCGCCCTTACGCCAGTGCTGGTGGGTCCCACCTGACCCCGTGATTGATTAGTCCAACGTGGCGTCCCAGGGATAGCTAGCACGTCCCCGCGTTGCCTACGCCGTCGTCTCGCCGCGGAAGCCGTCGACACGCGCCGCCGCAAGTGCCGCTGCGCAGACACGCCCCTCCTATGCAGCTGGCCGTCCAAGTCACATCACCACGCCATTGTCCTCTTCGCCCTGTCCCAGAACCCTGCTTGCCCAGGCACTCGAGCACCCTACGCCGGCAAGCCGCGCACGCGCTGCTCCGCTGTGCCACCATGGGGCCGCGCCCGTGATGCCCTGGCCAGCTGGGCCGCGAGCTGGCATTCATGCAGCCTGGCTAGCTTGTGCCACCCCTGTGCCTGCGCCCGTGCATAAAAGCCAAGCCCCGGCGTGCTTGCGCTGGATTTCCCTGCTGCGCCGCCCGCTATTGTCGTCCCCACGACGAGCTCCACCCCCTGCCCCATCCCGTCGACCACACATGGCCCCTGCAACTCACCTGTGACCCAGTGAAGCTCCCTGAGCACGCGCATTGGCCGGGGAAGCTGCACGTTCACCGGCAATGCGGCCGCCGCGGCTGCTCTGCCCCGACCTCGCCGCCGACCATCGCCGGTGTCTTCCCCGACTGAGCCGCCTCCGCCAATCTGCCCAGGGTGAGCATGCACGCATGCCTAGCCGCTCGCACGGCCAGGTCCGGCAGCCCCTCACCACCGATGAGAGCCCCTGCGCCGCCGAGGGCCGATCTGTGAAGATCGAGTTCTTACTAGGGTCGTTTGTGCAAATGTCTAGGGGGCTAAGTGTAAAAAGATTCTTCAAGTTTTGTTCAAATATCCTGTGGCTTAGAAAATTCATAACAAATCGAATACAAATCAAAAAAATACAAACTCAACTGTTCTGTGATCCTTATGAACAGAAGCAAGTTTTCTAGAAAGGAAGTTTGTAAATTTCTTTGTAGATTTTAAATAATTTTGAAATAATTAGTTTGGCTCGATTTGAAATAATTTAAAATCTATAGCTGATCTGTATGTGAATCTTGGACATGTTGCTAGTATGGTCATTCTTGATCCTGTGTAGAAAAATTGCATATAGATCTATTATAGTTTTGCAGATATGATTTTATTTTGAGTTATGGCATTATATATGTTCCTGTTTGTTATTTAAATTCTGTTTCAGAAACTAGGGTTGATCTTTTTGCAGTAGCATGAGTATGACTAGATGTACCCATGATAAATAGATGTATAGCTTTTGACATGTTTAAATAGTTCAAGTTAATTTATGGCTTAAATATGAGTTATTTTGATCAATCATGTTATGCTATGTTTCTGACCCTGGTAATTTTTTAGTAGCTCATATATGTCATGATATTGCTCTGTGTGAAATCCTGATCCTAGATTGTATATATATCTCTCTGTATAAAAATACTAAATTTAAACTATCTAGTGCTTTATAGATTTTTCATGTGCAATCTATAGCTTAGTTTAAAGTAATTTTGGGTCAGTAGCTTGATCAGTATGTTTTGTTCTGGTGTGAATTTTATCTCAGTTTATTGATGTATGAAACATCCAGAAATAAATTCCAAAGTAAATCAAGCTTTGTAAATGAAATAAAAAGATTAACCAATCATACCTTTGATGAAACTTAATTTCAAATAATAAAGCTTCATCAAAATACACCCTATATAGCACCCTTACATTGGTGAAGTAAAATAAATTAAATAACTTATATGTGCACACAATCACCATAAAATAAGAATAATAAACTTCACCTACATACCCACTTTTCTAGTGTAAAGAGAAGATGGATAAAATCTTATCCAGGTGAATGTGGCCTACAATACACCCCATGTTTGTCTCTGAAATTTCAGAAGCACTTCACTTCCTAAACTCGAATAATTAAAGTCATGCATATGCATATCGTGTAGAACTTCCGGACGGGAACTACGAGCTAGTGCTAGACGCTGAAGGAGAACCAGCTGAGGGAGAAGTGAACACCATGGAAGTGCAGCAAGACCCGAACTCAGCTTCGGAGGACTTCCCCACTGACTGTGCTAGTGAAGGCAAGCCCCGGAGCATAACCTATGTTTTCAACTTATGCAACTATCTTTGTTATGTTTGTGCATTTAAGTTTCAGGAGTTGAATTGAAACCCTAGATGCATGATCCTAGGTCCCTATGCTCAGTTGCTAGTATGTTAAGTCGCTAGTTGCCATGCTCTAAGGATTCGGTAGAAGATGAGTGATGTTTGTCACTCGCGAGCTATAGGTTTCTTATGTTGGAATCATAAGATTGTTGAACCTACCCGCTCATGTGGTAAGAGCATGGGACCGGCTCCGGCCAGTAGGTCTGTGGTTAAGCGTTTGAACGTACTAAGCATTTGCCGAGAGTGGGACCGGTAAGCCTAGTACCTTTTTGATCCGGTAAGGGAACTCTCTACCACTACCCGGGGAGTAGTCCCCAGGTTCTAGGCAGTGGTGCATGTGTGGATCTGGGTGGCAAAAGATGTAAGTCCCTAAACCCTAAATATAAATCATTCCTAAAATCCACGTTAAAAATCACCTCACCAAAAGCTAATCAAACCCTTCCCTATCTTGCTGTCTTCTCTGTTCTAAGTTAGGTCACTCTGCTGGTCCGAATTTTTTGGACCCCCTAAACAGATCTTTCTGAAGAAAAGTTAGATAGGAAAGTTGTAGAAAACTTAGTCGAGATCCTGCTGTAAAAATTTCAGAAATTTTGAGCAAGAGAATCTGGAGATATGCTCAGTTTAGTGCCGGTCTGTTTGCTGTTTTTCCTGGGAGACAGCAAACTGAACTTCGGTCTTTTTGAGCATCTTCCTGTGATTTTTAGCTCAACCCTTGAATACCAATTTTGGGCCAAATAATGTAACCAAGTAGCTGGTAAAATTTGAGCACTTTTGTCCTATCAGTTTGTGAGTTACATGCATTTTTATGCACTGGACGGAATCTGTCATCTTCTCAACTCATGCTAATCAGTGGGAGTTTTGTGGATGCAGATGGCTGGACAGGTGTTCTGGGAGGTACGTCCGGATGGTGCGATCCGCACCGACGGACTGCACATCGAGGGGTTTGCCCGCATTTTGTGGGACACTCTTCGCGCGTCGGGCTACACCACTCCTCCGACGTACGAGGCTTTGGAGACCACGCAGCTTGGAGTACCTCGTTGTTGTGTTCGAGTTACCGTGCAGCTTCACCCCGCTCACCCCGAGTGGAAGGACCTGAGCACGGACGTGAGGAGTATTCAGTTGATGGAGACCCTTGAGGTTGCCGCTTTGAGTGTGTTGAACACCTTCGGTGATCAGCACCCTCACGAGGTGTCGTCGACCCCAGTGGGACTACTTCCGACCGTGGACCCTGAGGACCCAGCGTGGAGGGGCCATATGGGGAACATGGCCGCACTTCTGACGGACAGGACCCCACTCGACGTACTGCAGGAGATGGCTCGGTGCGTGCAGGCACTGTACCGTCTTCAGGCTCTTCGCAGTACGGCTACCCTAGTTACGTCTTCTATTGCTCTCGACACAGCTGGAGTGTTGGGAGTGCGCACTCACCACCTTCGCTCTATCTCCGTTAGCCACATGGGGCTAGAGCGAGACCTTGAAGAGGCACGTCTTAGGATCACCGCACTAGAGGAGAGAGTGGCTCACTGAGTGAACCGTGAGTCAGAGTGGGTGGATCAGCTTGCTGCTCGTGTTCAGACCATTGTGGGACTTCAGGAGCAGCGAGAGTAGATGAGAGTGGAGATGGACTAGATGAGAGATGAGCGCTTTCAGCACATACAGGCACTGGCCCAGATGCAGGAGCAGCTGGAGCTGATGGACGATGACTTAGAGGCCGCTAATGGCCTGATCTTAGTGTTGCAGCAGCCACCACAGCCGCCACAGCCACCGGTTCCGGGAGCCATGGAGGGCAACCCGGATGATGCTCAGTCTATGGTGGATAGTGAGAGGGAGTCGCCGCAGCCCGCACCTATGGAGATTTGTTCGCCCGCTGTGAGCGTTTCTTCAGTGGGTAACCTAGATGATTTCTAGATGCTAGTAGTCAGGGTAGCGTGCATACTCTTACGGGTGGCCTGATTTTGGTCCGTGGAGGATAGGCTGACGTATACAGAGTATCTCTCAGGTGTAGTGGGTGCTACATGTTAACCACTATGAATGTGAATCAAGGATTTGGTATGTGTTGTAACCATGTGTTGTAAAAATGTGGTGTGACCTAAATGTTGCAAGACTTTCTGCAGCAGCTCGTGTAATGTGTAATTTGAACCTTCTGATGGTCAAATCTGGTTTATGCAATAAATATCAAAGTTGTTGGAAATTTCATGATGTACATGCTCGTAAAATTTCAGCCTCTTTGCCCCTATGAACTGAGAGTTATGCATATTTTTGTGACCCTCGGTTTTCTGAAAATCAGACTGGACAGAGAGTCAAGAAATGAATTTTTTGGACATGTTAACTTAAAAATTGGAGTTTCGGTTGAATACCAATGTTGTAGAGCACGAAATTATGCTCCTTGACCAAATTTGAGCATTATCCGTTAAGCGAGTTGGGAGTTATGAATTTTATACTTGGCGTATTGTTGTTGACTCTCTGGAAAATTCTGCTGTTGAGAGGAATTATTTCACATGTTCTGCTTGTTTATGCTTGTATTAGCAAGATTATGAGTATGTGACTAATCCCTTCTCCAAAGATTTTTCAGATGGTTAGTCACACTCGCAACACTCCCCATGGGTTTGGTGATGCTAGTGGTAGCAACCCACCGCCACCGCCACCACCCATGACGCCTATGGAGACATATCTGCTGGCTCAAGCGGATATGATGCGCCAGATCCTGCACAAACAGCAGCAACGCGCCCCTCAGCGGGATGATCTGCCAAATGTGGCCAAGAATGAACACTTCACGGTGTTGAAGCCACCAATCTTTACCAAGGCTGATGAACCCCTAGAGGCAGATGCCTGGGTTCGTGCTATTGAGGCTAGGTTTGATGCTCTCACCTTTCCATGCTCGGAAGAACGCAAGGCCAGCTTTGCAGCCATGCAACTCCGTGGCCCTGCCTTGATCTGGTGGGAACATTTCAAGATGACACAACCTGCTGGACATGCCATCACTTGGGATGAGTTCAAAACGGCATTCAAGACTCATCACATTCCTCAGGGAATGGTGGATAGGAAGATCAGTGAATTACTGGCATTGAAGCAAGGTTCTGACTCTGTGTATCAGTATGCACAGAAATTCAACAATCTATGTCAATATGGGGGATATCACATGGACAACAATGAAAAGAAGATGGATCGTTTACGACGTGGTCTGGATCCCAAGCTTTATGAAAGGCTTAACCCCATCAAGACTGATACCTATCATGAGATAGTGAACTTGGCCATTTCTCAAGAAGATGCTATGAAGAAGGTGAGGAATGACAAGAAGAGGAAGGCCCCTTCCAATTCTAGCAACACACCCAATAGAAAGTATCGCATAGTGAAGAAGGTTTCCCAGAGTTCCAATGGGAACCAACATTCTGGACGTTGGGTGGCTAAGCCTCCCCAGAATCAGCAGAGGGGAGACTACCGTTCTTCTGCTTCCCAGCAGCAGAACTACAAGTCCAATGGTTTCCAACCAAACCGCAACCCTAGGGATGGCAAGTGCTACAACTGTGGAGAGCCAGGACACTATGCTAGTGAATGCACCCGCCCTAAGAAGCAGAACTAGTCCAACCAGCAGAATCAAGGACGTGGGGCGAACTAGAACAACAGGGACAAGGGAAAGAAGCAGACCGTGCAAGTCAAGCAGGGTCGCCTCAACTTCACCACCATGATGGGAATTCCTGAGGGAGCAGCAGTTATGACGGGTACATTTTCTATCCAAGGCAAACCTATTAAGATATTGTTTGATTCTGGTGCTACGCATAGTTTTATGAACAAGCAAACACAAATTAAGTTGGGTTTAAAGGTATTGCAAATTAAGAGCAACTATCAGATTGCAACACCAGGGGGAAAAATCCTTACCAACACCATAGTTCGTGGGGTGCCACTGAAACTGGGTAGCAAGGTGTTTCAGACCAACCTTATAACCTTGGATCTAGATGGTATTGACGTCATTTTAGGAATGGACTGGATGACCCAGCATAAGGTGACACTGGATATTGCTGAGAGGCGAATAGAAATCAACTCACCAGCCGTAGGAGTTTCAACGCTCTACTTGCCCCATAGAGAGCCTGTGAATCCTTGTGCTTATGTGGCCATAACCTTACCAGTAGAGGAAATTCCAGTGGTCTGCGAGTATCCGGATGTGTTTCCTGATGAACTGCCGGGTATGCCACCAGACCGCGATGTTGAATTCGTTATCGAACTGCAACCTGGTACGGCTCCTATCTCCAAAAGAGCCTACCGAATGCCACCCAAGGAACTGGCTGAGTTAAAGACACATCTTTAGGAATTATTGGATAAGGGTTTTATTTGCCCTAGTTCTTCTCCTTGGGGATGCCCCGCTCTCTTTGTTAAGAAGAAAGACGGTACTTTGAGGTTATGTGTGGACTACAGACCTCTCAATGCGGTGACCATCAAAAATAAGTACCCCCTTCCCCGCATTGACGTGTTATTTGATCAGCTATCGGGAGCCAAGGTCTTTTCCAAGATTGATCTTAGGTCTGGTTATCATCAGATGAAGATTCGACCTTGTGACATTCCTAAGACTGCTTTCTCCACACGCTATGGGCTATATGAGTACTTAGTCATGTCCTTCGGATTGACTAATGCACCTGCCTACTTCATGTATCTCATGAATTCCGTATTCATGAATGAGCTAGACAAGTTCGTGGTGGTATTCATTGATGACATTTTAATTTATTCCAAGAATGAAGAGGAACATGCTCAACATCTTCGCATTATTCTGCAACGCTTAAGAGACCACCAGCTTTATGCTAAATTCTCAAAATGTGAATTTTGGTTGGATAGTGTGAAATTCTTAGGTCACACTATTTCTAGCGATGGTATTTCAGTAGATCCAAGCAAAGTAGAAGAATTAATGGATTGGAAACCACCTATGTCCGTTCATCAAATTCGAAGCTTTCTTGGATTAGCTGGTTACTATCGGCGATTCGTTCCGGATTTCTCCAGAATTGCCAAACCCATGACTGAACTTTTGAAGAAAGGGGTGAAGTTTGTGTGGGATGAGAAGTGTGAGAAAGCCTTCCACACCCTTAAGCAACACTTGACTTCAGCACCTGTGTTGGCTCAACCAGATAACTCTAAACCATATGAGGTTTATTGTGATGCCTCAGGTACGGGTCTTGGTTGTGTGCTCATGCAAGAAAATAGAGTCATTGCATATGCTTCCCGAGCACTTCGACCCCATGAAAAGAATTACCCCACGCATGATCTTGAATTAGCAGCGGTTGTTCATGCTCTCAAAATTTGGAGGCATTACTTAATGGGAACCCGATGCAATATATTCACTGATCATAAAAGCCTCAAATATATCTTCACTCAAGCTGATTTAAACATGTGACAATGGAGATGGTTGGAGCTTATTAAAGACTATGATTCGGAGGTACATTATCACCCCAGCAAAGCAAATGTTGTTGCAGATGCTCTTAGCCGCCAGGCTCACTGCAACTGCTTATCCGTGGAAGCATATAATGATACCTTATGCAGCGAGTTGAGTAAACTTCGTTTGGAAATTGTTCTGCAAGGCATGATAAATGCTATATCCATTGAATCCACCTTGTGGGATAGAATCATCACGGCTTAATCTAGTGATGAGGGAATCAAAACCATTAAGCAGAAATTGTCAGAAAATAAACCAAAGTCAGTTGCTTTCGCCAAGATCCTAATGGGACAGTCTGGTTTGAACAACGTCTTGTTGTTCCAGAGAACCCTGATCTTTGCAAGGAGATTATGGATGAGGCACATCTTTCTAAATTCTCAATTCATCCTGGAAGTAGTAAGATGTACCAAGATTTAAAGGAAAATTTTTGGTGGTCCAACATGAAGGTGGACATCGCCAAATATGTCTCAGAATGTGACACTTGTGCAAGAATCAAAGCGAGTCATTTGAAAACAGCGGGTACTCTTCAACCTTTGCCCATACCCTCCTGGAAATGGGATGACATAAGTATGGATTTCATCGTAGGCTTACCCCTTACCTCTAAGCACCATGACTCGGTGTGGGTTATTGTGGATAGGCTCACAAAGACTGCACATTTTATTCCAGTGCACACTTCATATTCAGCCAATTAATATGCAGACATTTATTTTGAACGCATTGTGAGATTACACGGAGTTCCTAGAACTATCATTTCAGATAGAGGCTCTCAATTCATGGCACATTTTTGGCAACACCTGCATGACTCCTTGGGAACTAAATTAATTCACAGTTCTGCTTATCATCCTCAAACGGATGGTCAAACTGAGAGGGTTAATCAAGTCCTAGAAGACATGTTGAGGGCTTGCATTATCCACTTCGACAAGAATTGGGATTCTTGCCTAGCCTTAGCCGAATTCTCTTATAATAACAGCTACCAAGCTAGATTGAAAATGGCACCATTCGAAGCTCTTTATGGACGGAGGTGCCGCACCCCGTTGAATTGGTCCCAGACGGGAGAACAGAAATTCTTTGGCCCTGCCTTAGTTAGGGAGGCCGAAGAAAAAAGTGGAAGTGATACGTGAGAACTTAAAAGCCGCGCAGATGAGGCAAAAGAGTTATCATGATGAAGGGAAAGCACTTAGAGAATACCAAGTTGGCGAAAAAGTATATTTGAAAGTCTCACCCACCAAAGGAGTACAAAGATTTGGTGTAAAAGGAAAATTGGCTCCGCGATACATAGGACCCTATGAGATCATTGAAACCTGTGGACCGGTTGCTTATCGCATCCGTCTTCCGGATCGACTTGCTACTGTCCACAATGTGTTTCATGTGTCTCAATTAAGAAAATGTGTCCATGAGCCAGAGAAAAGGGTTATAAATGAAGCCAATGCATGGATCGAACCCGATCTTTCAGTTGTGGAACACCCTATGAGAATCCTTGATAGGAAGGAGAGAAAAACGAGGAGAAAGTCGGTGACAATGTACAAGATACAATGGAGTCACCATTCTGAGGAGGAAGCTACATGGGAAACGGAGCACTACCTGAATACCAACTACCCCGGTTTTCTTCAAGCTCGAAACCGTAAGACCTTTACCCTACCTTTGTCTTTAATTTCCGAATCTCGGGACGAGATTCTGTTTAAGGAGGGTAGGTTGTAACATCCCTGATGTTTATGTGCTTAATCACATGTTCAAGTTGCTAACCATGGTTACAAGTTGCTAATTAGGGTGAACTCTTAAAGCTAAACCCTAAGCACCTTGGTCAAACCTAGTCAAAGGGGTCAAAACCCTATGCTCTTATGACCTTGTTTTGGTGTCTCAAATAGATCTCAAAATTTTTCTTAAATACTCAAAAATCGGCCAAACTAAAAGTTGCTCAGAATTTGATGGGACACATTTCATCTAATTAGTGGAATTTCAAATTTTGAGTGGAAATGCTTCAAAAACTGGTTTGAAGTGCAGACGGCACTGTTGCCGGCGCCGAGAAAAGTCCTGTTTTCAATCAAGTTTTCTGCCCAATTCTTTGATCCAATCACCGGTCAACCTTTGCAAATGTTGTAGAGCTATACCTCATCTACAACTCTTACATTGGTCGATTTTGAACTTATATTCAAATTTCAATTGTTTGAACCGGTCAAACACCCCTAAGTCGAACTGGTTGTGAACCAGAGCGCCAGAGCGCGCGTCCTCGCGTCGCCATCACGCCGACCGCCACGCCCCCGCATCTACACCCTCACGTGCGTGCCTGCCTATACGCCGGTGCTGGTGGGTCCCACCTAACCCCGTGACTGATTAGTCCACCGTGGCGTCCCAGGGACAGCTGGCACATCCCCGCGTCGCCTGCACCATCGTCTCGCTGCGGAAGCCGTCGACACGTGTCGCCGCAAGCGCCGCCGCGCAGACACGCCCCACTATGCAGTTGGCCATCCAAGTCACGTCGCCGCGCCGTTGTCCTCTTCCTCCTGTCCCAGAACCCTGCTTGCCCAGGCACTCGAGCACCCTACGCCGGCTAGCCGCGCACGCGCCGCTCCGCTGTGCCGCCATGGGGCCGCGCGCGTGATGCCCTGGCCAGCTGGGCCGCGAGCTGGCCTTCATGCAGCCCGGCCAGCTTGTACCACCCCTGTGCCTGCGCCCGTGCATAAAATCCAAGCCCCGGCGTGCTTGCGTGGGATTTCCCTGCTCCGCCGCTCGCCATTGTCGTCCCCACGACGAGCTCCACCCCCTGCCCCTTCCCGTCGACCACACATGGCCCCTGCAACTCACCTGTGACCCAGTGAAGCTCCCCGAGCATGCGCATTGGCTGGAGAAGCTACACATTCGCCGGCATTGCGGCCACCACGGCTGCTCTGCCCCGACCTCGCCGCCGGCCATCGCCGGAGTCTTCCCCGACCGAGCCGCCTCCGCCAATCTGCCCAGGGTGAGCACGCACGCACGCCTAGCCGCTCGCACGGCCAGGTCCGGCAGCCCCTCACCATCGGCGAGAGCCCCTGCGCCGCCGAGGGCCGATCTGTGAAGATCGAGTTCTTACTAGGGTTGTTTGTGCAAATGTCTAGGGGGCTAAGTGTAAAAAGATTCTTCAAGTTTTGTTCAAATATCCTGTGGCTTAGAAAATTCATAACAAATCGAATAAAAATCAGAAAAATACAAACTCAACTGTTCTGTGATCCTTATGAACAGAAGCAAGTTTTCTAGAAAGGAAGTTTGTAAATTTCTTTGTAGATTTTAAATAATTTTGAAATAATTAGTTTGGCTCGATTTGAAATAATTTAAAATCTATAGCCGATCTGTATGTGAATTTTGGATATGTTGTTAGTATGGGCATTCTTGATCCTGTGTAGAAAATGGTATATAGATCTATTATGGTTTTGCAGATATGATTTTATTTTGAGTTATGGCAGTATATATGTTCCTGTTTGTTATTTAAATTCTGTTTCAGAAACTAGGGTTGATCTTTTTTCAGTAGCATGAGTATGACTAGATGTACCCATGATAAATAGATGGATAGCTTTTGACATGTTTAAATAGTTCAAGTTAATTTATGGCTTAAATATGAGTTATTTTGATCAAGCGTGTTATGCTATGTTTTTGACCCTGGTAATTTTTTAGTAGCTCAGATATGTCATGATATTGCTCTGTGTGAAATCCCGATCCTAGATTGTATATATATCTCTCTGTATAAAAATACTAAATTTAAACTAGCTTGTGCTTTATAGATTTTTCATGTGCAATCTATAGCTTAGTTTAAAGTAATTTTTGGTCAGTAGCCTGATCAGTATGTTTTGTGCTTGTGTGAATTTTATCTCGGTTTATTGATGTATGAAACATCCAGAAATAAATTCCAAAGTAAATCAAGCTTTGTAAATGAAATAAAAAGATTAACCAATCATTCCTTTGATGAAACTTAATTTCAAATAATAAAGCTTCATCAAAATACACCCTATACAGCACCCTTACATTGGTGAAGTAAAATAAATTAAATAACTTATATGTGCACACAATCACCATCAAATAAGAATAATAAACTTCACCTACATACCCACTTTTCTAGTGTAAAGAGAAGATGGATAAAATCTTATCCAGGTGAATGTGGCCTACAATACACCCCATGTTTGTCTCTGAAATTTCAGAAGCACTTCACTTCCTAAACTCGAATAATTAAAGTCATGCATATGCATATCGTGTAGAACTTCCGGACGGGAACTACGAGCTGGTGCTGGACGCTGAAGGAAAACCAGCTGAGGGAGAAGTGAACACCGTGGAAGTGCAGCAAGACCCGAACTCAGCTTCGGAGGACTTCCCCACTGACTGTGCTAGTGAAGGCAAGCCCTGGAGCATAACCTATGTTTTCAACTTATGCAACTATCTTTGTTATGTTTGTGCATTTAAGTTTCAGGAGTTGAATTGAAACCCTAGATGCATTATCCTAGGTCCCTATGCTTAGTTGCTAGTATGTTAAGTCGCTAGTTGCCATGCTCTAAGGATTCGGTAGAAGACGAGTGGTGTTCGTCACTCGCGAGCTATAGGTTTCTTATGTTGGAATCATAAGATTGTTGAACCTACCCGCTCATGTGGTAAGAGCATGGGACCGGCTCCGGCCAGTAGGTCTGTGGTTAAGCGTTTGAACGTACTAAGCATTTGCCGAGAGTGGGACCGGTAAGCCTAGTACCTTTTTGATCCGGTAAGGGAACTCTCTACCACTACCTCGGGAGTAGTCCCCAGGTTCTAGGCAGTGGTGCATGTGTGGATCTGGGTGGCAAGAGATGTAAGTCCGTGACCTAACCAACTGCACTAGGGACTGTGGACATTGATCCTGAACCGAGGATGATTGGGAACCGCCTGGTTGGTGCGTACCCCGCCCTGTAGGGGCTGTGGTCATTATGATGGGTTATGCATTCTCCTGTGTGTTTAGGTCCACCTTGCAAGGTTATTAATCGATCGATCGTCGGCCTCTCACCGTTATCCGAGAGTGCTTAACCATACACTATATGTCCCTTAATGATGGAATTGAGAAGAATTACTGTTATATGCTTAATTGATTGCACAACTATGCTTGCAGTAGTTGCTTATCTAGTAATGGATAATCAACTAGAATCTTGAGCTAAAACTTGAAAGTAAGGACATACTCTTTGTTGCTTTTCAGCAAAAGAAACCCACTAGCCAAAAAGCTTGCATGTCTAGCGAATTGGTGATGGTCTCATCACCCGACGGTTTAGTCTTGCTGAGTATTAGTATACTCAGCCTTGCTTTGTTGATGTTTTTCAGGTAATGATGTGTATGATGATGGGTTTCCGTGGCCTGGTTCTCTCCCACCTGGTTGGGAAGTGGAGTGGGAGGATGACAGTGTATAGTGGCATCACTAATGGGCTCTAGTGATGTTACCTACCTTGTTAGTAGTTTATTTCCGCAGTGTTTCGAACTCTGAACCGTTTACTTTATGCAAAAGACTTGGTTTGTAATAATGAACCTATGTTGGTCATGATGTAATAAATTAAGACTGATTTATCTCTGGACTCGCCTTCGTGTGAGTTTTGATGTACAATCTTTCGATCCTTTGTCATAAGTGATTTATCGGGCTTGAACCGGGAGATATCGACAAGTTAACTCCTCTTTAACGCATAATGACCGAGTGGATGGGTTATGTGTGTTAAATGGGATTTAATTTGGACGGTTCTGTCACAACTTGGCACTTCGAATTCCGGCTCTTCGGTAGCAATCTCTGGAATAGTAGTCACCTTCTCCTTAGTGTGATCATCCGCTTCAATGGTTGGCTTAGGCTTCCTTGCACCGGCTGGAAGTTCGGGATCCTCCGTCTCCTTTCCCGAACGAGTTTGAATAGCCTTCGCCATCTCGGGACCTTGGGGTTGCCCCGGCAATCTTCCTTCATTAGCGGTTAAGCGCCCGGCAAGTTGTCCCACTTGCGTCTCCAATATCTTCATTATGTTGAGCACTTGTTGGTTGGAGCTCCCGACCTCCGCCACCTTGCCATCAATATTCTCCAAGATTTTATCCATGGCCTTGAATTTAGTGACGGTGTCCTTGTTGATCTTTGCTTGCTCGTCCATGAAATCCTTCAATTGTATACGAAGAGGCACCGAATTTTGAATAGACGAACTTGTATTAAATTGAGGTCTACCTTGCCTGTAGTGGAAATTTGGCAAATCTCCTTTTCTCATGTAGTCAAGCACCTTTGCTTCCTCCGGTCAATCTTTTTGGACATGGCCGTACTCCCCACCTTCTTCACACGTGGATCTTGCTTCGGCGGCCTTCAAGTCTTGGGCGGCCTTCTTTTCTAGCTCCATCTTTTCCAACCTTCTAATGAGCGAGTCAATCTTCCCCTCTAGAAGTTCTTCCTTTTCAACCTGCAAAACACCTTTAACATTGCCCGTCGGTTGAACTGGAAGTAGACGTCCCGATGACGCCCATGCATCATTATCCGCAACCTTCATGAAAAGAGTGAATGCCTCCGTCGGAGTTAGCTCAATAATAGATCCTCCCGCCGATGCGTCAATTACGGTCCTCGATGCTAGATTGAGACCTTGGTAGAACTTTTGAACAAGGTCTTCCTTTGGGAACTTGTGATGTGGCACGACTCGGGTGTACTCATTGAAACGCTCAAAAGCTTCCGCGATAGTCTCCGTAGGATATTGAGCAAAAGTAGCAATCTTATTACGCAAGCTTTGAGTCTTACCCGGCGAATAGTACTCCTTCATGAAAGCTCTCATCAATGGTTCCCAATTTTGCACCGTCTCCACCGGTAGAGTATAGAACCATTGCAAGGCTTTTCCGAAAAGTGAGAACGGAAAGAGTCTTGCCCTCAATTGATTTTGATCCAGCCCTTCCATCGTGAATGTCTGACAAAGTTGAATGAACGCTTGGATGTGAAGGTTAGGATCCTCTTTACCGGTGAAAGGTGTATGTTGCACCATGCGGATGGTTGAAGTCTTGATCTCAAATAGCCTTCCGATGTCGGCTAGGTTGAGGATGGGTAGATCACCAAGCTTCGGGATGCAAAGCTCCCCGATCTTCCTCTCCTCTCCCATTGGTGGCGGTTGAGGTTGATCTCTCGGACTTGTAGGTGGTGATTCTTTCTTCGGACTTGTGGGTGGTGATTCCTTCGGAGATCCCAATGTTCCTTTGTCTCCGGTGTTTGGATCTACAATCCCCAGCTTCCTAGATCATGCTTCGCGTCTCCCTTGCCTGTAAAGTTTTTCTGGATCATCCACAAAATTTTTTGGTTTGTTGGAGAGGTGGTCGTCCATCTCCTGTTAGGGTTAGCGATAAACAAAATATACAAAAGATCTAAAAATAAAAGAAAACTATAAAAAGGGTTAGTCAAAAACTAGATTAGATTGGTTTTTGAGGATGATCAAAGTTTAGTAGACGCAAAAGAAAAATAAAAAAGAAACTGAAAATACTTACAAACGAGATATTAGATTGGATCTTAATTACTTGTTCCCCGGCAACGGCGCCAGAAAAAGGGGCTTGTTGACGTTTGATTATCGTTGCAAAGTTCGTTTGGACTTGCAAGCGGACAAATCCCTCATCGTAGTTAAGGAACCCTTCTTCCCTTGAGTGGTGAACCCAAGGTATCGAATCCGTGGAACAATATGTAATGTAAAATCAATCTAATAACCGAGAAACACTTGCTTCTTTGGGAGGTTTTGAATTGCACCTAATCTACTAAGATCAAAAGAGGTAGCAAGAGAAAGCATTGAGGTACCGATCTAGAGAGGGTCTAGATCGTGTTTATGTCGTCGTTCCGAGCAAGATAAAGAGAGAGTAAAACGAATCTCATTGAAAGCTTCTTTAAACCATGACCTTCGGTCAAACCCCTAAGTCGCCCCGTCGTACTCGGTGTCAACATCCTGTCATGATGTTCCCCTTTCTTCGCGGTCAAATCTTAGAGCACACCCACAAGGAGTGCGTTGAACCACTTGGTAGATCGGGTATGCACCTCTAGCCACCGCGGCTACAAGAACATCCCAAGCAATCTATCTTGAGAATAGATTGAGGAGGAAAACACCCAAGCAAGAACAAGAATTGCAAACGAAGGTACTCGATCGCTAGGAATCGAATTCATTAAAACTCCATCAAAAGTATGAATACATGAATAAGATCCAACTGGGATCCTACCTTGACCTTGATTCACGCCTCCGGAACTCCGACGTGGTCTTCCTTGCAAGGTTCCCACGCCGGCTAGGCAAACCCTAGACGACTAACACGACCCTCCTCTCCGGGGTGGTGTCTCTCAAGCTCCTCTGCTCCTCGGCGGCGAATGACGAATGGCTTCATACGTGCCTCGGGGTACTGGGGCTATAAATAGCCCGAGGATCAGCTAGGTCAAAGGGGGCGGCGAACAGGGCCCAGAATGAGTTGGGCCGGCCGGCCTAGGCCGGTCGGCCTAGGCCCATTCTGGCCCAGTTCGGCACCGCCTTTCTTCCGGATGCTTCTCTGACTTCTTGAGTTTTTGCCGAGTTGCATGTGGCCCTTGACGTCATTTTCCTTGCGGTTTAGATGAGGGGGCTTTGCGAATGAACTCCCGCATCTTCTGTCTAGGTCCTCCGCACTTCTTGGCTTCACACTTTGGTCCTTAGCTCGTTTGGAGTCATGTTCATCTTGTATCTTGACTTGTCCCGGGGTCCGTGATCACCTTGTAAATCCCTTGATGAACTTTACTTGGAAGTCCTCATTTAAGCTCTTGATTCCTGTGTAAACAATAAACTCCAAAAACCATGCACGAGTGTGAACATAGCATATAATGGGGGTTAGGATCGTTAGTGTGAATATCAAATCTATACCAATATAGAAGGTAAAGAAGTGGCAAGGTTGACAGAAATCGACCGCCAACAAGGCTTTATATCACTACTAGAAATACTCTAATCCATGACGTTTTGCTTGTGACGATGCAAAACTTCGTCACAGAATAATACCTTTCTGTGACGAAATTTTCATTTTCATCATGAGGTACAAGTGACGAAGTTTTTCCTTAATTATTAATGACAAAAATAAAAAAATCATCACAGAAGTCTAACTGCAAATGGTCATAGATTATGTTTTTATTTTGTGACGAAATCTAATCGTCACCGATTAGATTTGACATTGTCATCGTTTATTTGCCTCATTCGGCACGTTTAATGACGAAGCAAGTTGGTCACAAATGAGTTTAAGAATTCGTCATAGATAATGTGTTTGGTTTCCCTCACGTCTACCACTTGACGGCGTGTGATGCATGAGCAATTTGGTCACATATAAGTTTGGTTCCACCCTGACGACGTGCGATGCGTGGGCCACATTAAATGTGCCCAAATTGCAAAAAGTTGCCCACTCAGGGATTTGAACCTGAGACCTTTGGAATAAAATTGAAGTGCGCTAACCACTAGGACGAGAATCAATTTGTGTTATATCGGGGTTTTTATTTCTTTTTTAACGAAATGAGATAAATCCTGTAAATAAACCTGATTTGCAAAAAAGTTGCTCGCTCAAGGATTTGAACCACCGGAGACCTTTGGAACAAAATTGAAGTGTGCTGACCACTAGGACAAGCATTAGTTTTTGTTGTTTTAGGGTGTTTTATTTCTTTTTATTAATTGAATGCAATAAACCTTATAAATCAAACTTGAAAAAAATATGTGGAACATGGGATTCGAACATGAGATCTCTTGCAATAGAATACTAAGTCATACCACTACACCATTCTTCCTTTTGTGATAGAAGGGGCAAATATTGCCCTTGTCAAGTACATGCACGTTTATAGAATTGAGGCACACAGAAACATCAAGAACATGAACAAGAACGATTTCCTCTTTTTAATCTTTAGTTAAAACTTGTAAGTAGTCTTTCTCCCTCGTACCTTATCAATCAAATGCGACAGCGAAGGCAGAGAAGGTGTCGGGCGTGGCAAAGCAGTGGCGACGCGACGAGAGCGATGCCGGGTGTGGACAGAACAACGATGGCGAACTATGAAAGGATAAAAAGAACTATACGTCAACTACTAATAAAAACTTCTAACTAGCGGAGTGGTAACACACTTAGAGTTTAACTCACAGCTCTTGGGTTCGAACCCAAATGGAGTCATTTTTTTGTTTTACAAACATTTATGTCTTTTTTGCTTTCTCTATTTTATATTCTTTTTATGCACTTTTTTACAAAATCAATTTAAATTGTATCTCAAAAAATTTGATAATGCTTTGGAAAACTGGTTTAGTGGGAATGTGCATGTGTGTGATATTTATGGTTTAGTGGGGATGTGCATCACCACTTTCTCAGAATCACTTAAAACTTTTTTGACAACATGATATACCAGAAGGCGAATCTCTTGCAAGTTTTCAGATTTTTTAAGCAAGATTTGATGATTTTAACATTTATTATTTATTAAATCAACAAATAATCACAATAATAGACAAACTTGGTCGGAAAATTCCAAAACTTCACACAACATCATGATTTGGATCCATAAACATCTCAAAAAAGTTTCAAATGATTTCGAGCAACAGGTACTATACATCCCACATAGGGATGAACATCTTTCGCTAAGTGACAATAGCATGTGTGAGACATGTATGCTTTAGTGAGGATGTGCATCATCACTTTCTCAGAATCACATGAAACTTTTTTTACAACATAATACACCAAAAGGATGATCTCATGCAAGTTTTCAGATTTTTTGAGCAAGATTAGATGATTTTTAACATTTATTATTTATTAAATCAACAAATAATTACAATAATAGACAAACTTGGTCGGAAAATTCCAAAACTTCATAGAACATCAAGGTTTGGATCCATAAACGTCCCAAAAAAGTTTCAAATGATTTCGAGCAACAGGTACTATACATCCCACATAGGGATGAACATCTCTCGCTAAGTGAGAGTAGCATGTGTGAGACATGTATGCTTTAGTGAGGATGTGCATCATCACTTTCTGAGAATCACGTGAAACTTTTTTTACAACATAATACACCAAAAGGATGATCATATGCAAGTTTTCAGATTTTTTGAGCAAGATTAGATGATTTTTAACATTTATTATTTATTAAATCAACAAATAATTACAATAGTAGCCAAACTTGGTCGGAAAATTCCAAAACTTCACAAAACATCATGGTTTGGATCCATAAACATCCCAAAAAAGTTTCAAATGATTTCGAGCAATAGGTACTATACATCCCACATAGGGATGAACATCTCTCGCTTAGTGAGTGGCATGTGTGAGACATGTATGCTTTAGTGAGGATGTGCATCATCACTTTCTTAGAATCACTTGAAACTTTTTTTACAACATAATAAACCAAAAGGCGGATCTCTTGCAAGTTTTCAGATTTTTTGAGCAAGATCTGATGATTTTAACATTTATTATTTATTAAATCAACAAATAATTACAATAATAGGCAAACTTGGTCGGAAAATTCCAAAACTTCACAGAACATCATGATTTGGATCCATAAACATCCCAAAAAAGTTTCAAATGATTTCGAGCAATAGGTACAATACATCCCACATAGGGATGAACATCTCTCGCTAAGTGACAATAGCATGTGTGAGATATGTATACTTTAGTGAGGATGTGCATCATCACTTTCTCAGAATCACGTGAAACTTTTTTTACAACATAATACACCAAAAGGATGACCTCATGCAAGTTTTCAGATTTTTTGAGCAAGATTAGATGATTTTTAACATTTATTATTTATTAAATCAACAAATAATTACAATAATAGGCAAACTTAGTCGGAAAATTTCAAAACTTCACACAACATCATAGTTTGGATCTATAAGCATCCCAAAAAAATTTGAAATGATTTTGAGAAACTGGTACTATACATCCACACAAGGATGAACATCTCTCGCTAAGTAAGAAGGGCATGTGTGAGACATGTATGGTTTCGTGGGGATGTGCATCACCACTTTATCAGAATCAATTGAAACTTTTTTGTTAACATAATACACCAAAAGGAGGATCCTGTGCAAGTTTTCTGATTTTTTAAGCTAGATTAGATGATTTTAACAATTATTCTTTATTAAATCAACAAATAATTACAATAATAGGCAAACTTGGTCTGAAAATTCCAAACCTTTACACAATGTCATAGTTTGGATCCATAAGCATCCCAAAAAAATTTGAAATGATTTTGAGAAACTGGTAATATACATCCACACAAGGATGAACATCTCTCGTTAAGTGACAAGGGCATGTGTGAGACATGTATGGTTTCGTGGGGATGTGCATCACCACTTTATTGGAATCAATTGAAACTTTTTTGTCAACATAATACAACAAAGGGAGGAGCCCATGCAAGTTTTCAGATTTTTAAAGCTAAATTAGATTATTTTAACAATTATTCTTTGTTAAATCAACAAATAATTACACTAATGGGTAAACTTGGTAAAACAATTGAACAAATATACAAAACAATATATTTTAGCTCTACAATCATCTCATAAAATTTTCAAATGATTTTGACAAACTGGTACTATACATCTTTCACCCATGAGAGGTGGAAAAAAGAAAATAAAAAAAAATAAAAATAAAAGCGAAAAACAAAACCAAAAGACAATACATAAGGCCCATGGGAGCCGGCCCACTATGTATTGTCCACCCATTTAACACTATAACCCTAGGTCCTCTCTCCATTATCTCAAAAAAGGTCCTCTCTCCATCCTTGTGCCGCAACTGCCGCACGACCCTCCTACCACCGCCCCCTGCTCTGCCAGTCCCTCCCCGCCTCACCTATCTGCCCAAGCGCATAGGTCGCAGGCCGGCACAGGGCACCATCAAGTCACCACCACCGCCATCCACCATCACTATACCACAACACATCTATACCAACGCATGTTGGACAGTATAAGTAAGAAAATATTGATGAACAGTTCGTCGGTATAGACTGTTCACGAACCATTAGTCGGTACTTCGAGGTTCAATGAGTAACCATCCGTCGTTATATATGTTTGCATGTCCCCTCGAACTGACCGTCGGTATAGCTCAGGATATACATCCAACCATCCGTTGGGACACATAGAGCAGGCCCATTAACATCTCCCCGCGCTTCCGGCCCAAATGCATGCCAAAACCCTAGCGCCCTAACCTCCACAGTCCGCACGCCCCCTTCCCCCATCGCACGCCGCCGCCGCACTCTTCCCTCCCCTCCGGGCGACCGCGCCCCTCCCTCCGTGCGGCACCGCGCCGCCCCTTCCCTCTCTTCCCTACCCTCCAGGCGGCAAAGGCTCCACGCAGGGCCTACAAGGCTGGCGCGGCAGCCACGGGGATGCCGGCCGGCCGGCGCGCAGCTCCCGCGGGATCTCGCATCAGAGCTTAGGTCTGGCGGCCGCCGTTCGGCAGGAGCACACTGCACCACCCAGTGTTCCGGCGGCTGGACGGGCGTGCGGTGGCGGCACCACCTATTCATTCACGCGCAGATCGACGAGAAGAAGGTCCCTTCGCGGTGCGGCCGCCTCTCATGTAGTCATGTGGATCGACGGCAACATGGTCCTGCCGCGGCCAACGATGCCTCTTCCATTTTCCCCTGTGTTGCTTGATGGACAGCGACAAATGACTAGCTGCAGCAGGAGATGCTGGAGCTGCTCAAGATCTGCTCAGGGTGAGCTGCTCAAGATCCTCTCTATTTTTCTGTCACTTTGTCTATCTGCTTACTGTGATGCCCATTACATATATTTTCTGTCTTGTGGATATGAACCTCAGCATATACATATTTCTGAATCTCTAGTATGACGAATTCGAATTGATGTCTAATGTCTTGAACTCTCTAGTACCTTTGTTTTGTTCCAGAGTGTTAGTATTTCCTATACTACTTGTTACTTGTTCTCATCCTTGGCAGGTTGATGAATATGTTGGGTTGGGAATGTGCTTTGCTCACGCACACATGCCTACTGTTTGTAGAAATTTTAGTGAGAATGGTTCATGACATATGATGCTCCTAGGTACATTATGATAATTAGTCTCCTTTGCCATTTCTTTGTTGGTTCACGTGGGGATACTGTCTTGTTAAAGGTGATTAGTTGCTTAGGTTCTTGTTAAATGTGATTAGTTTCTTAGGTTCTTGGTGCATAATATTTATTTATTTACCAGCAGCATTTTTGACACACCTAGTGTTAAGTTGCTAGGCAAGTCTTTGATCTCCTACTATGTTCTGATTTTTTTCTCACCTTGCGGTACCGAAACAGGACTTGTCATTTGCAAAGTTGAGAGAAGTATCTTCTTTTTGACAGAAGAATAACTCAATATCACAGGTACTTTCCACTTGTCTACAATTATTAATTTTGAAAGAATAACTAACTTCCTAGTGATAAAACAGTGAACCTGATCTGTTGATAAGCATTCTTTCGGACGTCATCATATCTATCTGCAGTATTTTTTTTAACAATTTACACTTTTCACTTTTTTCAGGTGGGAGGTCCTAGAGGTAACGTGATGCTCGATCATGTGGGCAGCAAGTAGAATTTGTTTTTGACAGATTTTAAACATTTTGTGTCAGAGTTTGTGCATCCAAACATCACATGTGTGTTGTGACAACTGACAAGCCAACCTTATGGTTGTGTGGAGGCTGATTTGGTGTAGGCTGGCTGCCTCAGTTTTTGTAAATGAGCCTGTCTGTCAGTTGAGTTATGAAGTTGTATGGTCATTGGAATACTGGATCTATTAATTTATGCAAGTTTTTTTGTTATTTCAGTATTATTTGTAAATTGTATTGAAAATTACCATTTGCACTTTTGTGACAAAATAAAATTGATCAGATCAAGCCACGTGGCTCAATAAAGAACAATCTGTGACCAAAATGAGGGAAAAACTATGACCAAAATGAGGGACAATCTGTGACGAATAAAGGGCCTGCCACATCAGATGCCAGGTCAGCAGCCACGTCAGCTGCCACATCAGTTGCCACGTCAGCAGCCACGTTAGCTGCCACGTCAGCATCCTACGTGGCGAACGCCGTCGGTCAACATGCAAACGGACAGTTATGACGAAACCTAAACCAATCTGTGACCAAATCGGGACGTCACAAAACTAACTAACGCCGTTAACGGTGCCGTCAAGACGCCCGACAAACGACGGTTTGTGACGTAAATGAGGCTATATCCGTGACCAAAACGGTTCGTCATAGATTGAAACCACATCTGTGACGATGGACATTTCGTCACAGACTGGCATCACATCTGTGACGAAAATGGACATTTCGTCACGCATGTCCAAATGTGACGCGACCTTAGTGACGATCTGATTTTCGTCACAAAATCGTCATAGATGAAACTCTGCGACGATTATGGCATCTTCTGTGACGAAAGGAGAACGTCATCAATTAGCACATCCCTAGTAGTGTATGAAGCTATGGGAAGGTTTAGTCCTACCAAGATATTATAGTTGAGATATTATCAAAACAAGACAAGCTTCTCATGGACTTACCGAGACTCGTCAAAAAGGTCATTGCAAAAATAATGTTACAAGGAGGGGGGAGAGGAAAATACACACTTTGAGATATGTGGACATGTGAAAATGGCAAAGGGTGATCCCGAGGCACAAACGAAGTTCTCGTTATCGGATTGCACATGGTTGGAAAGATGAGTATGGGTCTTGATCTTGAATTATCTTGAAAACTCAAAAAGCACTAAACATAGCTAGAGAACCGGGGAGCTTTATTTTATTTTTTTTCTTTCTTCTTTCTTTCTTTTTCTCATCATACTTTTTCATTTTTTTCTTTCATCATACTTTTTCATTTTTTTTTCTTTCATCATACTTTTTCTCTTTTTTTATTTGCTCCCCTTGAACTCTAGACTATACTAGCACTTCCTTGGCAACCCCCCCATGCTTAGATGTTTGCTCGTCCTCAGGCAAAAGAGGTGATAAATATGCCAAGGTGGGAATTGAAGCTCTCATATTTTCTTAGAGAGAGATACTTGAAAAATCTTCTAGGGATCCTTTTGGAAGTCTCCCTTACTTGAAGCACCTTCCTTGTAATCTTCCTCGAAATATCCATCCATACTCATAGTTTTGGGTTGTGGTCAAGGAGGTATACACAAAAAGATATTTTGGGTTTGTGGGTGGATATCCGGCGAGGTTTGCAAAATTCCCAATGTGGAAACTCACAATGCACGGATAGAAGAGGCTAGCATAAAGATAGATACACAAAAATGGAATGACCAGCTTCTTAGTCTCAAGCCAGAGAAATCAGGCCTTGAATTAATGCACCCAAAAATAAATCTTGTATATACTAATGTTTTGCACTCAAGTAAGTTTGGGCTTTGGATGGGTAGAGCAAAATGCAAGCGGTACTCATGAAAAGGTTAGCATAACTTTTTGAGAATAAAAAGGTTCTTTGATTCATTCAAAGTTGAGAGCAACGAAAAAGAACTATGGGACTTAAGTTATCATAACCTCCACAAAAGATTAGGCTAGCATTAAATTAAATTTTAGATTGTATTAAAGAGAGCACTAGCTTAATCATATAAAAACCAAGCACAAGAATGATCAAAGTAGCAACGATCATCATATATCCATAAGCAAGAGCATACGCGATATCATCATGTTGAGCACAAAGTAAAGGTGATTATTATTGAAAACAAAAACAAACCTAGGTTGTACTCCTAGTAGCCATGTTATTCTGTAGAGAGATATACAAAGGTTGCATCTAAGGTTGTTGAAGGCATAAACATATGTACAAGCATATAGAAAGACAAAGACAAAGAGAGGGTTGAGGATTTGTTACCGTCCTTTGATGCTTGAAGTGTAGCGCGGCCTCCCCCATGCTTAAGCATTGTGCTTAACATGGAAGAAGAACCGCGATCCTTGCTCCATGCGGTCTTCTCATGTCAACCAAATCCTCCCCCATGCTTAGCATGTTGCTAGGCATGGAAGATGATGAACCATCTTGAAGTCCTACCGCCATGTGTGGATCGTCGTACTCTTCACTTTGTCTTGATTGTCCTCCAACGTTCACCCTTTGTGACAAGCCTCCGTCCCAATCGAATTTATGGGAGTGGTTCACAATGCCTGCAAAACAATTTTAAAGCACAAAGTACCCCCGAGGTGACGGTCGGGAATACTCACTCTATGCCGACAAACCAAAGACATCCCCTGTTGACGGTTCAAAACTGTGTTGAAGTTCACCGCAAGCCTACGGGTGACTTGGTGCCTTTTTCACCAAGGAGGGTCCCCCCCAAGGATTGTCAATCCAAGGACCGGAAGCAAACTGCTAAGGATCTCTACCTAATCTATCGAACTATCCTAACATGAAGCGTAGATTGCATATAAGGTAACCTTTAAGAGATACGTGTATGATAGCTCAAGGTTGATCACATACACGAACATAGGCGAGGTAAAGTGCCACCGAGGGGACGACTAACCCTATCGCCTTCTAGTTGTAGTTCCGGCAAACGAGCAACAACCAAGCATCTCATCTAAAAGCATCCTTAAACTCCTACCTCCGGCCTACCTCCTGAAGACATCCGCTCGTTCGGGGGAAATCACCCTGTCACGATGCTCCCTTAATGAAGCGGGGGATCCACGGGCGTGCCCAAACATGAACAAGCCTACAAACCATGAAGGGTCCACATGCTAAACCTAATCGCCACGATTCCATAGAGCATGCTATGTTGTCTAACCTAGGATTAGACTAAGGATCAAACATATTCATGAAAGGTAGAAAGTAAAGACGGAGACATGGAATTGCTTAAAGATCGGAAAGCAAGATTACAATTGCTCACATAATAGTAGATGTGTTTGGGTCACCACCACCGAGTACATACCATTGATGACCTCAACTAGCTCCGGAACTCAACCATGGCACAACCACGCAGGGCGGCCATGGCGGCTAGGGTTGGCCTAGGCCATCCCCTAGACAACTTCGAGGACCCCGTCGTCGTCGTCTCCCTCCGGTGCTCACTTCTAGGTTTCGCTGAGTTCTGATGAATTGATGTGGCGGCCGTCGGAGGCGGGGGGTATAAATGAGCCGAGGAGTGTGTAGGTCAAAGGGGAGGCCGAACCGAGCCCGGAAGACCCGAGGCCGGTCGGCATGGGCCGGCCGGCCCAGGCCTGTTTCGGCCCGGTTCGGGCCCATCTTCCTCCACGATGCTTCTCGTGCTTTCTTGAATATTTGCCGAAGTCCATGTGCGTCCTTGATGTCGTTTTCCCGGCGGTTTGGATAAGGGTACTTGGCGTATGAACTCCCGCATCTTCTGTTTAGGTCCTTGGACTTTCACAGCTTCATGCTTCGGTCCTTGGGTCATTTGGAGTCATGTTCACTTCGTGTCTTGACTCGTGCCGGGCTTCGTGATCTTCTCACAAAGTGCTAGATGAACTCCACCCGGAAGTCCTCATTTAGGTACCCAATTCATGCATAAACAACACACTCCAAAAACCACATGCAAGTGCGAACTTGTTACATCATTAATGTGCCTAGTGGCGGGTTAGTTATAAATCCAAGCTCAAACCAAAGTGTAACAAGTGCTCTTGGTTGACGGAAATTGACTGTCAACATACCCCCATGCTTAAACCTTGCTCGTCCTCGAGTAAGACTTTAATGGATGTTAGTATTGCCTTTCAATGTTCATACCCTGCACTTGTTCATACATGAGAAAACAGAATGCTCTCCAAGTTTATATATGTTATAGTTTCATAATGTAACTAGCTTTCACCTCTATGGAGGGTAGATATCATTTAAGCTCTTTCCACAAGTAATTAATAATGCTCTCAAATTTTAAACAAATCTCAGAAATTTTGAAAATAAAGAGTGGGATGAAGAATAAAAATTGCTTTACCAAGATCAATAATAAACCTCCTTGCATCTTGCTCATGAACTCTCATCTCATCTTGTCTCTGAAGCCTACTTGTTCTACTCCTTTCCTCTCTCAAATATGGTGGAAGGCTTTATATGGAGCTATGGGAAAGTTTAGTCCTACCAAGATATTATAGTCGAGATATTATCAAAACAAGACAAGCTTCTCATGGACTTACCGATACTCGTCAAAAAGGTCATTGGAAAAATAATGTTATCAAGGAGGGGGGAGAGAAAAAAATACACACACTTTTAGATAGGTGGACATGTGCAAATGGCAAAGGGTGATCCCGAGGCACAAACGAGGTCCTCATTATCGGATTGCACATGGTTGGAAAGATGAGTATGGGTCTTGCTCTTGAATCCTCTTGAAAACTCAAAAAGCACTAAACATAGCTAGAGAACCGGGGAGCTTTATTTTATTACTATTATTTTTCTTCTTTCTTTCTTTTTCTCATCATACTTTTTCTCCTTTATCATTTTTTTATTCATTCATTCCATTTTTTTCATCATACTTTTTCTCTTTTTTTTCTTTTTTTTCTTTTTTTATTTGCTCCCCTTGAACTCTAGTCTATACTAGCACTTCCTTGGCAACCCCCCCATGCTTAGATGTTTGCTCATCCACGGGCAAAAGAGGTGATAAGGACGCCAAGGTAGAAATTGAAGCTCTCATATTTTCTTAGAGAGAGATACTCAAAAAATCTTCTAAGGGTCCTTTTGGATGTCTCCCTTACTTGAAGCACCTTCCTTGTAATCGTCCTCAAAATATTCATCCATACTCATATATTGGGTTGTGGTCAAGGAGGTGAACACACAAAAAAAGATATATTTGGGTTTTGGTTGGATATCCGGCGAGGTTTGCGAAATTCCCAATGTGGAAACTCACAATGCACGGATAGAAGAGGCTAGCATAAAGAACGATATGCAAAAACGGAATGACCAGCTTCTTAGTCTCGAGCCAGAGAAATCAAGCCTTGAATCAATGCACCCAAAAATAAATCTTGTATATACTAATGTTTTGCACTCAAGTAAGTTTGGGCTTTGGATGGGTAGAGCAAAATGCAAGCGGTACTCATGACAAGCTTAGCATAACTTTTTTTTGAGAATAAAAAGGTTCTTTGATTCATTCAAAGTTGAGAGCAACAAAAAAGAACTATGGGACTTAAGTTATCATAACCTGCACAGAAGATTAGGCTAGCATTAATAAATTTCAGATTCATATTAAAAAAGAGAGCACTAGCTTAATCATATAAAAACCAAGCACAAGAATGATCAAAGTGGCAACAATCATCATATATCCATAAGTAAGAGCATACGAGATATCATCATGGTGAGCACAAGGTAACGGTGATTATTATTGAAAACAAAAACAAGCCTAGGTTGTACTCCTAGTGGCCATGTTATTCTATAGAGAGATATACAAAGGTTGCATCTAAGGTTGTTGAAGGCATAAACATATGTACAAGCATATATAAAGACAAAGACAAAGAGAGGGTTGAGGATTTGTTACCATCCTTTGATGCTTGAAGTGTAGTGCGGCCTCCCCCATGCTTAAGCATTGTGCTTAACATGGAAGAAGAACCTCGATCCTTGCTCCATGCAGTCTTCTCATGTCCCCCAAATCTACCGCCATGTGTGGATCATCATACTCTTCACTTTGTCTTGATTGTCCTCCAACATTCACCCTTTGTCACAAGCATCATTCACAATGCCTGCAAAACAATTTTAAAGCACAAAGTACCCCCGAGGTGACGGTCGGGAATACTCACTCTATGCCAACAAACCGAAGACATCCCCTAAGATTATAACTTGTGGCATAGTTAATCTAGTGAAAAATTAAAAACCTAGTGGGTGTACGTGTGTGCAGGCATGAATGCAAAAGATAGGATGGTATAAAGACAAAACAATGTTTAGACCAAATTCTAAGCTCCATGCTTACAAAGTGGTTGCCAAACTTCTCCCTTGCCATAAAGATTTATTAACCAAGGTGAAAACACCATGCTTATTCCAAGATTAACAATTCCTTATAGTGTAAGATAAGTAGGGCGCATTGCAAAGTTTATAAACCAACCAATACAACAAGAAAGCAAGGTATGTAAAACTGAATGATGGTGGTCTCCAATCATGTCTAAACACCATGTTTACACAAGATTGCAAAAAAAGGAATAATGCCCTTAAGAAGCATTATCATAAACATGAAAGCATTCATCATAAAGTTTCACAAAAAGACCAAGCTATCATAAAGCGGAAGATGACAATGAGGGGGATACAAAATGCAAAGAGTTAGCACAAGCAAATGTTAGCAAGGGTTGAAAAGATCAAACAACCAAACTAACATGGTTTTAAGGGTAGGTTATGGGTATCCTATATTTTTGGCTCAAATAAGAATTTTGAAGAGAGGGAGTCAAGTTTAGAAATTCTAGCTAAGGTGTGCTAAAAGTCTTTTTATGAAAAACAACCCTTGCTAAGGGTAGGAGAGGTTTCCCTAAGGCTTTTATAGGGAGGCTAGTTAAAGTTTTTAGTTAGAACAAGGGATAGAGGTGGGCTTGGCCACAAGTCAACCCTACCCTTGTTGGCTACGGTTTTTGGTGGGGGCTATGGGTAGGCCTAGGTTGGTTCGACAAAAAGTTAGATCAACACAAAACATGCAATGCAATATGACATGGATGAACAAAATGACATGATATGGTGGTTGTCTAAAACAAATGCAAGATTTAGCCTAAATTAACTAGCCACAAGTTTAGAATTAAAGGATGGTGCCAACTTCATATTTCTCACTAAAAAGACACAAAAGAAAACGAAACTAAACACTAATAGGCACACAAAAAGGTCTACAAGTTTTCCAAGATCAAGAACAAAGTGCTCCCTCAATAGCATTTAAATCAAACAACATGGTGTTGTGGTATTTATTAGAGCAATGGTAGAATGTTACTTAATGTTTCAGTTTAAGATTATAATGTAGACGGTCATAATATTTATATATAAACAAAATAAAACGGGTTGCCTCCCGCAAAGCGCTTCATTTAAAGTCATAGAGCTCGACTTTCTTACGTACCTCCTCGTAGTCGCGAAGCCATGGTCCTTCATGTAAGATTTGAAGATGTCCATGCAGCTTTGATCCACTCTCCCTTCTTGATACGATCATTTTACTTGATGAGAGGCTTGCCCGATCGTTTCCTTGCATCATCATCACCTTCTCCTCCTTTGCTTCGGGGGAGGTGATGCACGAGCTTGCAATTCCTTTAGGGCGTGGCTTCTCTTCTCTTTATTAAGGTTTAATGACCTGCATGGTTAGTGAAACTCGGGTTTTCTCCCGACACACGCTCTTTTAAGGTCACGAGCTTGACCAAGCACGAAGCAAGTCCAAGATTTGCAAAGTGTGAAACAAACACATGGACCATAACCACAATTTAAAATAGGTAAACAAAGAAAGTTGTGATTAAAAGTAGGATGAGTTTCTTGCTCAGCGCTAAGGCTCTCATTAGGCATGGGTTCATTAGGCAAGTAATTAACAAAATTAAAGCACAACATAGCCTCTTTATCATACTCAAGAAATTCTAGCCTATCAACATGATCATTAAAGGTGCAAGGCATAGAATCGAATCATACTATTGGATAATAACACGAATATATCAAAAGAAATATATCATATCCAAAAGTACCTTGAGAGATTAATATGTACCTTAGCCTTCGAGCTTTTCATCGTGAGTGATCCTCCGGAGTTGAAAGCGAACAATCCTTGATGATCGAAGGTGGCTCGCGTAGACTTTTCTCAATTTTTCCCTTTGTGCCACATGTCATCAAGGTTGCCTTGAGTAGGATCACTCCTCTTCTTCATTTGCGGGGCTTCACACATGTCTTAAATGTCTTCATGTAGTTCCATGATCCTTCATGTGAGAGCCCAAAATATCCGCGCCATTGGATGTTGTCTTATGTGTATAGTCCATTGTGGTTTTTTTTCAAACATCTCCTTGTGTTGGATGCCGCCAACTCGTATCTTCATTTGCCAATGCTCCAGGGGTCTTTGTTTTGTTTTTAGCTTCTGAATTTCTTCATGAGTCATCTAATGGAAGCATTCCCTAAGCTCCTCTTCGTTGTTGTCTTCCTCACCTTCGCCATCTTGTTCTCATCATATTGCAGCTGCCTCTTCTTTGGATTTCCCCCTGTATACATAACAGAACATATACCAAAATATAATTCTATTGAAAAATTTATAAAATTACCTTTCCAACGGGTGCTCATTCATCTTAATCGGAGTCCAAATGAGGGAGTTATGTCTGTTTCACTTCAGCTTTGCTTGCTGTCCATCAGGACGTGCAATCATCGGTGATTCGGCCATATCCGCTTGTAGGAACCTCCGATCGATTTGATTCTTGACTCGTTGGAAGCGTAACTTCGTGGGGCTTCTAAATATCCAAAGACATCCTGTTGTTCTTCCCATGAGGCTGTGCAAAACTTGGTGCGAACAGACTTCAAAGATGTTGAAGAGCTTGATCTTGTGATTTCGGGGGCATCATGATTGCTTCCAATACCTATTGCTTGAACAAACAAATCTCCACAAAATATTAGTCTTAAAATTTTAATTGACACGTTGACTTACCTTGTTCACTTGCTCTTGTGTAGGGTGTGGGCTTGATAGCGGATGATGGGCCACAAACCAAAGTTAGCACCTAGCACTAAAGAGTGAATCTTCATGTTGCAATCATCTTGTTGGAGTGTGCATGTAGAAAACTCATCGAACGTCTTGTGTCTAGCTTTTGACCTGCTTTCAAGGACACAAACAAGAAAACAAGGGTATATGCAACAATAAAAATTAGGGTTAGTCAAATAGAAATGTAGATCACCCTAGGGTTCGAGTTGCCGATCCCCAGCAACGGCGCCAGAAAAAGGGCTTGTTGACGGTTCAAAACCGTGTTGAAGTTCACCGCTAGCCTATGGGTGACTTGGTGCCTTTTTCACCAAGGAGGGTCCCCCCCAAGGATTGTCAATCCAAGGATCGGAAGCAAACTGCTAAGGATCTCTACCTAATCTATCGAACTATCCTAACATGAAGCATAGATTGCATATAAGGTAACCTTTAAGAAATACGTGTATGATAGCTCAAGGTTGATCACATACACGAACATAGGCGAGGTAAAGCGCCACCAAGTGGATGACTAACCCTATCGCCTTCTAGTTGTAGTTCCAGCAAACGAGCAACAACCAAGCATCTCATCTAAAAACATCCTTAAACTCCTACCTCCGGCGTACCTCCCGAAGACATCCGCTCGTTCGGGGGAAATCACCCTGTCACGATGCTCCCTTAATGAAGCGGGGGATCCACGGGCGTGCCCAAACATGGACATGCCTACAAACCATGAAGGGTCCACATGCTAAACCTAATCGCCACGATTACATAGAGCATACTATGTAGTCTAACCTAGGATTAGACTAAGGATCAAACATATTCATGAAAGGTAGAAAGTAAAGACGGAGACATGGAATCGCTTAAAGATCGGAAAGCAAGATTACAATTGCTCACATAATAGTAGATGTGTTTGGGTCACCACCACCGAGTACATACCATTGATGACCTCAACTAGCTCCGGACTCCACCATGGCACAACCATGCAGGGCGGCCATGGCGGCTAGGGTTGGCCTAGGCCATCCCCTAGACAACTTCGAGGACTCCGCCATTGTCGTCTCCCTCCGGTGCTCACTTCTAGGTTTCGCCGAGTTCTGATGAATTGATGTGGTGGCCGTCGGAGGCGGGGGGTATAAATGAGCCGAGGAGCGTGTAGGTCAAAGGGGAGGCCGAACCGGGCCCGGAACACCCTATGATAGTCTCTTTATCATACTCAAGAAATTCTAGCCTATCATGATCAAAGGCGCAAGGCATAGAATCGAATCATACTTTTGGATAAGAACATGAATATATCAAAAGGAAGATATCATATCTAAAAGTACCTTGAGAGATTAATGTGTACCTTAGCCTTCGAGCTTTTCATCGTGAGTGATCCTCCGGAGTTGAAAGCGAACAATCCCTGATGATCGAAGGTGGCTCGCGTAGACTTTTCTCATTTTTTTCCTTTGTGCCACATGTCATCAAGGTTGCTTTGCGTAGGATCACTCCTCTTTACTTGTTTGAGGGGCTTCACACATGTCTTAAATGTCTTCATGTAGCTCCATGATCCTTCGTGTGAGAACCCAAAGTATCCGCGCCATTAGATGTTGTCTTATGTATGTAATCCATCGTCGTTTGCTCCAAACAACTCCTTGCGTCCGATGTCGCCAACTTGTGTCTTCATTTGCCAATGCTCCAGGGGTCTTTATTTTGTTCCAAGCTTCTGAATTTCTTCATGAGTGGTCTAATGGAAGCATTCCCTAAGCTCCTCTTTGTTGTTGTCGTCCTCACCTTCGCCATCTTGTTCTCATCATATTGCAGCTGCCTCTTCTTTGGATTTCCCCTGTATGCATAACAGAACATATACCAAAATATAATTATATTGAAATATTTATAAAATTACCTTTCCAACGGGTACTCATCCATCTTAATCGGAGGCCAAATGAGGGAGTTATGGCTATTTCACGTCAGCTTTGCTTGCTGTCCAGAAATTTTCAGGACATGCAATCATCGGTGATTCGGCCATATCCGCTTGTGGGAACCTCCGATCGATTTGATTCTTGACTTGTTGGAAGCGTAACTTCGTGGGCCTTCTAAATATCCAAAGATATCCTGTTGTTCTTCCCATGAGGCTGTGCAAAACTTAGTGCGAACAGACTTCGAAGATGTTGAAGTGCTTGATCTTGTGATTTCGGGGGCATCGTGATTGCTTCCAATACCTATTGCTTGAACAAACGAATCTCCACGAGACATTAGTCTTAAAAATTTAATTGACATGTTGACTTACCTTGTTCACGTGCTCTTGTGTAGGGTGTGGGCTCGATAGCGGATGATGGGCCACTAACATAAGTTAGCACCTACCACTAAAGAGTGAATCTTCATGTTGCAATCATCTTGTTGGGGAGTGTATGTAGAGAACTCATCAAACGTCTTGTGTCTAGATTTTTACCTACTTTCAAAGACACAAACAAGAAAACAAGGGTATATGCAATAATAAAAATTAGGGTTAGTCAAATAGAAAGGTAGATCACCCTAGGGTTCGAGTTGCCGATCCCCGGCAACGGCGCCAGAAAAAGGGCTTGTTGACGGTTCAAAACCGTGTGGAAGTTCACCGCAAGCGTACGGGTGACTTGGTGCCTTTTTCACCAAGGAGGGTCCCCCAAGGATTGTCAATCCAAGGATTGGAAGCAAACCACTAAGGTTATCTATCTAATCTATCGAACTAACCTAACATGAGGCGTAGATTGCATATAAGGTAACCTTTAAGGGTGTATGTGTGGTGGCACAAGGTTGATCACGTACACGAACATAGGCGAGGTAAAGCGCCACCAAGGGGACAACTAAGCCTAGCGCCTTCTAGTTGTAGCTCCGGCAAACGAGCAACAAATCATGCATCTCACCTAAAAGCATCCTTAAACTCCTACCTTCGGCCTACCTCCCGAAGATATCCGCTCGTTCGGGGGAAATCAACCTGTCACGATGCTCCCTTAATGAAGCTGGGGATCCATGGGCGTGCCCATACATGGACAAGTCTACCAATCACGAACGGTCAACACGCTAGATCTAATCATCATGATTACATAAAGCGTGCTATGTAGTCTAAACTAGCATTAGACTAAGGATCAAATCATATTCACGATAGGTAGAAAGTAAAGACGGAGACATGGAATCGCTTAAAGATCGAAAAACATGATTGTCATTACTCACATGAAAGTATGTATTACATCCACCGAGATCATACCTAAGATGATGAACACGTAGCTCCGGAACTCCGCCATGGCACAACCACGCAGGGCAGCCATGGCGGCTAGGGTTGGCCTAGGCCATACCCTAGACAACTTCGAGGTCTCCGCCGCCGTCGTCACCCTCCGGTGCTCACTTCTAGGTTTCGCTGAGTTCTGATGAATGGATGTGGCGGCCATCGGAGGTAGGGGGTATAAATGAGCCAAGGAGCGTGTAGGTCAAAGGGGAGGCCGAACCGGGCCCGAAACACCCCAGGCCGGTCGGCATGGGCCGTCCGGCCCAGGCCCTTTTTGGCCCGGTTCGGGCCCATCTTCCTCCACGATGCCTCTCACACTTTCTTGAATATTTGCCGCCTTGACGTCATTTTCCCCGCGGTTTAGATAAGGGTGCTTGACACGCAAACTCCCGCATCTTCCGTTCGGGTCCTCGGAGTTTCACGGCTTCATGCTTTGGTCCTCGGGTCATTTGGAGTCATGTTCACTTCGTGTCTTGACTTGTGCCGGGCTTCGTGAGCTTCTCATAAAGTGCTTGATGAACTCTTCCCGGAAGTCCTCATTTAGGTACTTAATTCCTGCGTAAACAACATACTCCAGAAACCACATCCAAGTGTGAACTTGTTACATCATTAGTATGCCTAGTGGCGGGTTAGTTATAAATCAAAGCTCAAACCAAAGTGTAACAAGTGCTCTTGGTTGACAAAAATTGACCGTCAACACTACCTTTTGATCCACTTGAAGGGTGATAAACTCCTTCCTTATGTGTTTGTTCATAAGTTACAGGCTCGTGTTCTTCACGAACACGACCCTTTGATCTTATTGATTAGACATAAGAGAGTTCATATCTGTTTGTATGTCTAGCCTTAGATGATCTTGTTAGATGGCATGAGAGTGTTGCATGAGGTCTGTGTTCAAGCTACGGTACTCGGTCTAGTTGACCAGTCTTCTGGTGGCTCTCACCCTAGGTCACAATAGCCTGGGCCGGGTGGAGTCTAGCAGCAACGTAGGCATGGTGCCTGGGTTGTCTGGCTACGATAGTTATGAGCATACCCCCCATAATGATAGAGGTCGGTCCACAGGTGGTGATAGCCCTGTTGGATCCTTGGGCAACCTCCGCGCTGGGGTACCTGCTGTAGGAGTCTAAAGTCTAGTTTCGCAGAGTGTTGGTCGTCGCGGGCTAGATCCCCATTTGTGCCTGGGTGCTGAACCTTATCTCTCTCATGCAATACTCATGCCCATCTCTTGTATCTTCTAGCTTTGTATATTTAGTACATTAGAACCTAGAGTTAACTCGTATGTTCCCCCTAAGCCGTAGTGTGCTAGAGTAGAGGTAGATCTGAGTGTGTGTGTCGCACTACCCTTATATCTTTTATCTTACCCCTATCTTTGAGTGTGTTGTTCCCTATATCTATCTCTTGGTTTACATTCAGAGCAAAAGCATAAGTCTAAGATATCCGCCATTGCCTTCCACGGATACGATACCCTTGGAATACTCTCCTTCCTTGGGGAAATGCTACAATGGTTTATCTGTGCGCTTGCGGATTCGTTCATGATCGTTTAGATTAACCTTTGGCAAGTCTCGATGTTCACGCTAACCCGGCGTCATTAGTTGTGACATTGAGAGGTGCCTAAAAGGTGTTTCCTGGTGTTGTCACTAAGGATGGGTCCCAGATCTGTTCTTAAGATGACGGCGCTACAAAATGCCAACAAGCACTCCTCACCAAAATCGCTCATAGTGTAGGTCATCCATAGGAGCTGGGAACAACAACTAGCAGCAGCTACATACTCGGCCTCTGTAGTGGACTGGGCTACACTGGATTGCTTGCGAGATGACCAAGAGACCAAAGAAGAACCAAGAAACTGGCAACACCCAGAGGTAGACTTGTGGTCCAATCGACACCCAGCAAAATCAGCATCGGAGTACCCTGAAGTCTGAGTGTCGAGGAGGCAGAATACCAAAGACCAAACTCAGGAGTGTAGTTCAAGTACCTGAAAATCCACTTGACGACCTGCCGATGTGAAGTCCTCGGTGAAGCCTGAAAACAAGCGCACAGACACACACTGAACAGTATGTCCGACCTCGTCGCCGTCAAGTAGAGGAGGGAGCCGATCATGCTCCGGTACTCCTTCTGGTCCATGGGTTCACCATCTTCATCCGTGTCCAAAGCCGTAGTGGTACCCATTGGTGTAGTCAGCGGCTTGGAGTCGTTCATGCCAAACTTCTTCACCATGTCCCTGGTGTACTTCGCCTGATGTACAAACGTCCCGTCCTTGCACTGCTTGATCTGGAGTCCTAAGAAAAACTGCAGCTTGCCCATCATGGACATCTCAAATTCCCTGCTCATGTCATCTGCAAATCTGGCAACAAGATCATGAGAAGAGCCACCAAAGATTATGTCATCCACGTATATCTGAACAATCAAAAGGTCATTCCCATGCTTAAGGAGAAACAGGGTTTATCAACCGTGCCTATCACAAACCCCTTACTCAGCAAAAAGCCTCTCAACCTGCCATACCAAGCTCTAGGTGACTGTTTCAACCCATAGAGCGCTCTCTGGAGTTTGTATACACGATGTGGGTATTTCTCGCTCTCAAACCCCGGGGGTTGCCTCACATACACTTCTTCCTCTATCACCCCATTCAAGAAAGCACTCTTCACGTCCATTTGGTACAACTTGAACCCTTTAGCCACGGCAAAGGCTAGAAGGATCCTAATTGCCTCCAAACGGGCCACAGGAGCAAATGTCTCCTCATAATCTATGCCCTCTTTCTGGTTGAACCCCTGAGCCACCAACCTCGACTTGTTTCTCACAACCATCCCATTCTCACCCTCTTTGTTCTTCCACACCCACTTGGTACATATGGGACGACAATTTGGTGGTGGATCGACTAACACCCAGACTTGGTTTCTCTCAAAGTTTTCCAACTCCTCATGCATGGAATTCACCCAATTCTCGTCAGACAAAGCGTGTCGAATATCTTTGGGCTCAAGCGAGGCAACAAAAGTAGAGTGAGCGAAATGAGAAGTGTTCCTTGACCTCGATCGTGTAGTGCGTTCATGAAGGTCACCTATGATCGTCGTCGGTGGGTGATACACCTATAATCGCCGGGGAGCCTCTCGCCTGGACACAATCTCCCCCTCAGTAGCAGCCTCCACTCGAACAGCCTCAGTCGTAGTGGGTGTAGGGGATGGACCATCCTCGATCGTTGTCGTAGTAGTGGAAGTAGCACGTACACGATCAGCCACAGGAGCATCACCTCCATCATCGTCTTCATCTCCATCTTGCTCATCCTCAAAGATCCTCACTCCAATCTCCTCGTCACCTGCACACTCAAAAGCAGAAGAGCTACATGGCTGTGTCTCGTCGAAGGTTACCTCGCAAGTCTCCATGATTCGGTTAGTGTCAAGGTTGAGCACACGATATGCTCTAGAGTGAATTGCATAACCGAGGAAAATACCATCTGAACATCTAGCCTCAAACTTATCCAACTTGCCCTTCTTCAGAATGGAACACTTGCAACCAAAAGCTCTAAAGTGACTCACCTTGGGTTGTCGCCCACGCATCAGTTCATAAGAGGTCTTCTTCTTGAAAGCACGAAGGAAGATGCGATTTGAGACATAGCAAGCGGTATTGACCGCCTCGGCCCAGAAACGTCTAGGAGTCCTATGCTCATCGAGCATCGTCCTGGCCATCTCACAAAGGGTCCGGTTCTTCCTCTCCACTACGCCATTCTGGCAAGCGACGTATGGAGAAGAATACTGATGATCGAGACCAAGATCACTGCAAAAAGTATCGAAATGAGAGTTTTTAAACTCCGTCCATTGTCACTGCGTATAGCTCGAATGGCATCACCATGTCTCTCATTCTTCAACCTCAAGACCAAGTCCCGAACAAAGCCAAATGTCTCGCTCTTATCCTCCAAAAAGAAAACCCAAGAGTACCTCGAAAAATCATCAACCACAACAAGAACATACCACTTCCCACCCGTAGAGCGAACACGAGCTGGCCCAACCAAATCCATGTGCAACAGCTCACAAGGTCGCTCGGTCATGACCGTAGTCAGAGGGGCGTGAGAAGCAGCAACCATCTTTCCATGCCGACAAGAAGCACAAACCAAATCCTTCTCGAATTTCAACTTAGGCAATCCTCAGACAACATCAAGACCACTCAAGCGGGAAAGCAACTCAAAGCTCAAGTGTCCCAATCTCCTATGCCATTTCCAAAGCTCGGCCGAAACGCCAGCAACAAAGCATCGAGGAGGACCAACAGACTGGGAAAACTTAGCACGAAAGATTTGACCATCGGGGACAATCGTACAGACAAGATCGCCTCGAGAATCAAGCACACGAGAAGCGCCCGACTTAAAACGAACCTCAAAACCTTCGTCAAGTAACTGAGATACTGACAACAGGTTAAAACCAAGTGACTTGACCAAAGCCACACTTCTTAAGGTCACCTTGCTACTCACCTTCACCATACCTTCAGCAAGCACTCATCCTCTCCCATTGTCCCCGAAAGTGATGTACTCCCTCGTACTCACCGGGGTGAGGCTGGAGAACCACCCACGATCTCTGGTCATGTGTCGTGAGCAACCGGAGTCGATCAACCAAAAGTCCTCCAAGCCTCCCACCTGCAATAAAAAACGAGAATGAGAATGAGCAAGCGACTCAACACTGGGGTTAGTACCAAAGGAGTCAAACCAGTGTCGAGCTATTTCCTCAAAAGAAGGGTTAGCAAAGTCCATCCTACCAAAACCTCTAGGTGGAGCCCTCTCACGCCTACCACCAAAGGACCTGTCACGTCTCACTGGAGGAGTACGCGCACCACGAGGAGGAAAATGTGGCCTGTAGTCCATTTGAGACCCAAAGCTCCGATCGTGCGTCCCAAACTCGTAACGGTCACGAGAAGGTGCACGTCTAGCCAACTCACCACGCCCAAACCCAACACGCCTATCTCTCTGAGGAAAACCACCTCCACCTCCACGAGTGCGAACTAACCGCACAAACACCTCACCCCTAGGTAGAGGCCCTCTACGAGGCTCAGGCACACCATGAGGAAGGTGGTACCTGTCCTTGTTTGCCATCTCCCTAGCAAACCTCTCATCTCTCTTCCTCCTGAAACAGAACTCATCCTTATGCCCACCACTCCCACAATACTGACAATGGAAGCGGATCGACTGTGGCTTAGGTTGTGGCTTCTCTATGGGCTTCTCAACAGCCTTCTCTCCTGACTTCCCACCAAAGACACTCCCCTGGGTGCTCACAAACTTGATGGGTTTATGGTAGTTTTCTGACTTGTGGGGGAACACTAGAGGATCTGGAGTTGTGTCTAGCTTGTTTCTGAGGTGGTTTGGCTTGGGTGAAAAAATTTTCATGGGTGTGGTATGTGGTGGAATAGGAATCTCTCCAGCTTTCACTTATCCCTCACCACTCTTCTCACCACACTTGTCAGCCCCCAACACCTGACCATCAAACCTCTTAAACTGAGCCAACATCAAACTCAATTGTGGCTCATGCCCAGACAACCACCCCATCATTTTTCTCAATTCATCATTCTAATCCTGCAGACGATCAACATAGTGTGCAAGTTCCATATTTTTCAAAGCATGCATTTCACAGGTAGAGCATGATGTAGGAAGAGGAGCCTTCAATGCCGCCTCAAGAGAAACTATTATAGTGTGAGATTCATCTAGCCTAGCATGCAACACAGGACATGAAGTGCAAGCACCTAACAAAGCAGGTCTAGATTTCAATTCATCACACTCAACCCTAATCACATCTAGTTCCTCAAGAGTAAAGGCATGCTTCTCCTTGAGAGTAGTCAAGTCAGCAAGAAAAATTTTGCAATCACTACAATCAATCTCATCAGACACAACAGGAGCAGATTTCAAAGAGCCTATCTCATTTCTAGCATCAACAAGCAAGGACTCAAGCTCAACTATCTTGTCCTTAGCATCACCCAACAAAGACCTAAATTCTCTCTTCTCCTTGTTGGTCTTTCTAAGCACATCATCACGGTTATCAAGCAACTCATTGAGCCTAGCATTCTCCTCTAGCAAGAAGTAGGGATCATGACGTACCTCTTCCTTGGAGTCGGAGTTCAAATCCGAGCTATGCTTCCCACCCTTCTTGGAGTGCGCCATGCCGCAAAATCCACCTTGTGTGATGAAGCTCAGGCCGGTGCAGTTCTTGCCCGTGTGCCGCTTGTCCTTGCGCCATTCTTGCTCTTCATCGCTGCTCGAGTCGGAAGAAGCATCGCTTGATGTGGAGTCGATGTCACTCGCTCCGGCAACCATCGCTCGAGCCGTCTTCTTCTTGTACCCGCTACTATTCTTCGGCCTTCGCTCGCCCTTGTCCTTGCGCTTGTCCTTGTAGTCGTTCCGGGAGCGGTGCTTGTTGTAGTCGTGCTTGGACTTGCCCTTGTAGTCGTTCTTGATCTCCATGGCTTCAGGGCATTCGGCAATGAAGTGACCGTGCTTCCCGCACCGATAGCACATCCCCGAGCTCCGCCTTGCATTCTTGCGGTTCTCGTACATCCGCCCAAGCCTCTTGCTCAACAAGGCGAGATCATTCTCGCTCAGTACCTCAAAGTCCTCATCTGGCAAAGACACAAGACAAGACAAAGAGAAACCAACAGAGTTAGCGTTAGACCTTGATCCTGAGACAAGAGCGAAACTATGAGGATCAGTGGGGCTCTCGCTCTTGGCTCTCAAGCCACGATCAACCTCTGAAGACCTGAGCTTGGAGAACAGCTCATCAAGCGACAGCATGTCATACACGCTCGACTCCTCAATGGCCTCGACCTTGGCACTCGACACAGACCTATCCAGGGCATGCAAAAGCTTGATAGCTTGATCATGATCCGTGTATGGGAGCACTGTCACATTGGCACTCATGTTGTTGACTATGCTGTTGAAGCGCTGAAACATAGCATCGGTCGACTCACCGGGGAGAAGAGTGAAGTTCTCGTACTGTCTCCGGTATGTGGAAAACAGACAGGCTTGCACCTGGGCGTTGCCAACATGAGCATTTCTCAACTTAAGCCAAATCTTTTTGGCCACATTCTCTCCGTACACTCGCTCAAACTCTGAGGCATAGAGAGCATGGAACAAGTAATCAACGGCCTTGCTATTGGCCTCACACATGTCCCGCGATCCTGGAAGCAGAAAACTGTCTGGGATGACATAATGAGGATTCTGAGTGACATCCAAAATCAGAGTTCCCTTCCCTCGCAAAAACGCGCCCATGCGCCTCTCCCACATTGGGTAATTCTTGCCATCAAAGCGCGGAGGACCCGACCCCTTGCCATAATCGCCCATCTTTGGATCTTAGACTAGTTAGAATCAAGAAGATCCGTAACCGGCTCTGATACCAATTGAAGGACCGAATAGGCGACCAGAGAGGGGGGGGGAGTGAATGGGAGCCAATAAAAATTCTTCCCGAAGGTCGAACTCGGCCTATACCCCGATTGCCACTCCAAGTACTCACACATAACAGAGAAGCTCTAGACTAGGCACACACACACCTACAAGTCCTAGAGACAAGCCTTGAAGTAGAGCGCGGAAGCACAAGACAAGAATCGAAGCACCTAGTCAATTCTAGAAAAACCAGGCGCGGACTGTCCGGCTGGTACGGGCGGACCATCCGCAATGCTGTGGCAGACTGTCCGGACTGTCGACGGGACTGTCCGAAAACTTCAGCAGAACCACCAGAGACGCACCGAGAAAATCAGACTGTCCGGATGAGCCACATGGACTGTCCACCAGTGTCGCGGACTGTCCGTGAAGGCATCACGGACCGTCCGTGAAGGCAGCACGGACCGTCCGTCCAACTTGCTGAAAACCCTAGACAAACTCAGCTCAGCCCCAGACAAAAACTTGACCATGCGGACCATCTGTGAAGGACTCGCGGACTGTCCGCAAAACCACCTGCAACAAAACCCTAGCGCAGCGACAAATCAAAACACGAGTTCGCAAGAACAGGCGACGAACACGTGAAGAACCCTAGCCGCGCGGACTGTCCGTGGCGACCACGCGGACTGTCCGCGAGCCACGAACAGAACCAGAAACGCGCGACCTGCGGGGTCAACTCTCCTATCCATCACCGGATCTCCCAAACGGCTGAAGCTCTTGAGACAAGATTTTGGGGAGATGAGAAGCCTCACAAGATGAAGCTATGCCCCAAAAATCTCAGCCTCAAACTCCCTAAATCACCGGGAATCGTGGATCACACGAACCAAACCAAGAACTCAGGCTCCGACCAAAAATGCACGAATCGAAGGTGTTTCCTGGCGTTTGAGGGGTCAAGATCACACACAACGATGCGTAAGCATCCACCCATGATCCCCTCAAAGAAATTCGAGAGAAAACGCCCTCAAATCCCAGAATTGAGTGAAGAACGAAACTCCCCAAAAATAGCCTCGAAAATGACACAAAAATCACGAAGAGTTAGGAGATCACCGCAACACCAAATTCTTCCTTACATCCAGAGGTCAGAGTCTATACAAGAATCTAGCCTAAGGAATACAGAGGAAAAGAAGCAGTCCAGAGCAATCTACCAGGGGAGGAAACCCTAGAGTCCAAGAGAGAGATGCCATCCACCTCTCCGCTATTTATACGAAGTCCACCAGAGGAGGTAAATGACTACGCTACCCGTACAACTTGAATTGAAGATACAACCCCTCAGGGGCATTTTGGTCTAGTCTTCATCGAGCGGACACTCTTCCACCACGGCTTTGCTTCGCATCGACGCAAGCCCCGCGATCACACCACGTGCCCCCGCCTCGAAGCTTCCCGACGCTCCCGGATCACCGTCTCCGTCGCATCGGGCCTCCGGACTTGGTTTTGAGGCCCAAACCAAGAAACCGTCCACCGATGATTTTGTGGGCAAACCAACAAACCCTGCGTGCAAGCTTCAGCCTCGATCCGCTACCTTGCACCGGCCCATGTTCACCACTTCAGCCCGCTAGTCTTGCACCGCACGGCTTGCACTTGACCCCATCGGCCACCGGGTCCATCGAACCAAGCCTACTAGCCTCTCCATCACCTGGAGGCTGCCACGGCTAAGGCCTTTTGTGCTTGTTCTTCACCTGCACCAACACGAGTCAAACCGCAACCTGTACCTGCACACTTAGCCAAGCATCAGTCCACACAACGTTGTCAATCACTCATCACTAAGGAGCGACCCTCCACTAGTCCTCGGACACACCTGGTCCTCTGCCGAGTTCGTCCTTCTGGAAGAATTTTTATCGGCTCCCATTCACTGCCATTTGGTCCTTCATAGGGGACCTTGACTTTCTCATTCAAGTGATCTTGTTTTGCCTTCTCTTTTGTTTTCGATCGCTTGTTTGAGTTCTTTTTTGTTTCTTTTAGTTTTTCTTTTCAATTGTGTATTGATTACTATGTGTGTTGTTAATGCACTAATCAAGGGGGGCATCGAGGACTAGGAGAATCCGAGGACCAGTGGATGGTCTCTCCTCAGTGATGAGTTATTGACAACATTGTGTGGACTGACTCTTGGCCTAATATTACAGGTGTAGGTTGCGGCTTGATTTGTGTTGGTGCAGGTGAAGAACAGATGCGAAAGGCCTTAGCCTTGCGCGGCCTCCGAGGAGTGGAGAGACAAGTAGGCTTGGTTCGAGGGACCCGGAGGCCGACGGAATCAAGTGCGGCCCACATGGTGCAAGAAGAGCAAGACGAAGTTGTGAACAAGGAGTCGGTGCAGGGTAGCGGCTAACAACCGGAGTCTGCACGCGGGGTTTGTTGGTTTATTCCACAAAACCAACACCGAGCCGGGACGAATGTGGTGGCCAAGTCAAGACGAAGCTTGGCGTGGAGGTCGGGCCAAGTCTGCGAGCGGGGTTTGCGGTGGTTTACCCACAAAACCATAGGATTCCTTGGTTGCTCCACAAAGCCAAGGCCGAAGACTCGACAAGACATGGACAGCCATCCCAGGTCGGTCTGACTGCCTGGCCAGGGCAGTCTGACTGGGTGGGGCAGTTTGACCACCTGGGCAGGACGGTCTGACCGCGTGGGCCGTGGTGTGTCGGGAATCTTCACAACGAAGGACACGCAGCATGATAGCAAAGCTTGCGTTAATGCTAAGCAGGCTTGCAGTGGATACGTGCCCGTCCGATGGAGGATTGACTGAGGACCAGGTGTGTCCGAAGACCAGTGGAGGGTCGCTCCTTAGTGATGAGTGATTGACAACGTTGTGTGGACGGATGCTTGGCTAAGTATGCAGGTACAAGTTGCGGCTTGACTCGTGTCGGTACAGGTGAAGAACAAGCGTGTAAGGCCTTAGCCGTGGCGGCCTTCGGGTGATGGAGAGGCAAGTAGGCTTGGTTCGATGGACCCGGTGGCCGATGGGGTCAAGTGCGAGCCGTGCAGTGCAAGACTGGCGGGCTGAAGTCGTGAACATGGGCTGGTGCAAGGTAGCGGATCGAGCCCGAAGCTTGCACGCGGGGTTTGGTGGTTTGCCCACAAAACCATCGGTGGACGGTTTCTTGGTTCGGGCCTCAAAACCAAGTCCGGAGGCCCAAGGCAACAGAGACGGTGATCCGAGAGCTTCGGGAAGCTTCGAGGCGGGGGGCACGTGGCGTGATCGCGGGGCTTGCGTCGATGCTAAGCAAGGCCGCAGTGGAAGCGTGTCCGCTCGATGAAGACTTGACCAAAATGTCCCTGAGGGGTTGTATCTTCTATTTTGAGTTGTAGGGGTAGCGTGGTCATTTACCTCCCTCCGATGGACTTCGTATAAATAGCGGAGAGGTGGATGGCATCTCTCTCTCTTGGACTCTAGGTTTTCCTCCCCCGGTAGATTGCTCTGAACTGCTCCTTTTTCCTCTGCTTTCCTTAGGCTAGATTCTTGTATAGACTCTGACCTCTAGATGTATGGAAGCATTCGGCGTTGCGGTGATCTCCTAGTCCTCTGTGATTTTCATGTCATTTTCGGGGTTATTTTTGGGGAGTTTCTTTCTTCGCTCGATTCGGGGATTTGAGGGCGTTTTCCTTCGGATTTCTCTGAAGGGATCATGGGTGGATTCCTTGCGCATCTTTGTGTGTGATCTTGACTCCTCAAACACCGGGAAACACCTTCAATTAGTGCATTTTCGGCCGGAGCCTGAGTTCTTGGTGGTAGTTCGTGTGATCCGCGATTCCCGGCGATTTAGTAAGTTAGAGGTCGAGAGTTTTGGGGCATAGCTTCCTCTTGTGTTTCTTATCATCTCCCCTAAATCTTGTCTCAAGAGCTTTTGCCGTTTGGGAGATCCGGTGATGGAATTGGAGGGTTGACTTCGCAAGGTCGAGCTGTTTTTCCTCTGTCTGCGTGTCGCGGATTGTCCACTCGAGTGTCGCGGACTATCCGCGTGGCGTGTGTTCTTCAGAGTTTGTCGCGTGTTCTTCCGTGCTCGCGTTTTGATCCGTTGGATTTGAGTTTTGGTGTTGCAGGTAGTTCGCGAACTATCCGCATAGTCCTGTCGAACTGTCCGCGTGGCCGTGGTTTGTCTGGGGTGTCCAGCGAGTTTGGCCGGACTGTCCGCCAGGGGTGGCCGGACTGTCCGCGAGGTGCCGGACCGTCCGCGGTGCTTGCCCGGACTGTCCGAATTTCCTCGGTGCGCTACTGGAGGCTCGGTGTGCTATTGCAGACTGTCCGCCGTGTCTACACAAACTGTCCGCGAGCTGCACGAACTGTCTGCCGTACCCTTGCGGACCGTCCGCCCAGGCCTTCGTAGATTTGGCTAAGTCCTTTGGTTTCTTGTCTTGTGCTTCCGCTCTTTGCTTCTAGGCTTGTCTCTTGTGTCTTGTGGGCTTGTGTGTGCCTTGTCTAGAGCTTCTTTGGTGTGTGCGAGTACTCGGAGTGGCAATCGGGGTATAGGCTGAGTTCGACCTTTGGGAAGAATTTTTATCGGCTCCCATTCACTCCCCCTCTCTGGTCACCTATTCGGTCCTTCAATTGGTATCAGAGCCGGTTACGGATCTTCTTGATTCTAACCAGTCTAAGATCCAAAGATGGGCGATTATGGCAAAGGGTCGGGTCCTCCGCACTTTGATGGCAAGAATTACCCGATGTGGGAGAGGCACATGGGCGCGTTTTTGCGAGGAAAGGGAACTCTGATATGGGAGGTCACTCAGAATCCTCATTATGTCATCCCAGACAGTTTTCTACTTCCAGGATCGCGGGACATGTGTGAGGCCAACAGCAAGGCCATTGATTACTTGTTCCGTGCTCTCTGTGCCTCGGAGTTTGTGCGAGTGTACAGAGAGAATGTGGCCAGAAAGATTTGGCTCAAGTTGAGAAATGCTCATGTTGGCAATGCCCAAGTGCAAGTCTGTTTGTTTTCTACTTACCAGAGAGAGTACGAGAACTTCACTCATCTCCCCGGTGAGTCGACCGATGCTATGTTTTAGCGCTTCACTAGCATAGTCAACAACATGATGGCCAATGTGATAGTGCTCCCATACACGGATCATGATCAAGCTATCAAGCTTTTGCATGCCCTGGATAGGTCTATGTGGAGTGCCAAGGTCGAGGCCATTGAGGAGTCGAGTGTGTATGATACGCTTACGCTTGATGAGCTATTTTCCAAGCTCAGGTCTTCGGAGGTTGATCGTGGCTTGAGAGCCAAGAGCGAGAGCCCCACTGATCCTCATAGTTTGGCTCTTGTCTCAGGTTCAAGGTCTAATGCTAACACTGGTGGTTTCTCTTTGTCTTGTCTTGTGTCTTTGCCAGATGAGGACTTTGAGGTGCTGAGTGAGGATGATCTCGCCTTGTTGAGCAAGAGGTTTGGGCGGATGTTCGAGAACCGCAAGAATGCAAGGCGGAGCTCGGGGATGTGCTATCGGTGCGGGAAGCACGGGCACTTCATCGCCGAATGCCTTGAAGCCATGGAGATCAAGAACGACTACAAGGGCAAGCCCAAGCATGACTACAACAAGCACCGCTCCCAGAATGACTACAAGGACAAGCACAAGGACAAGGGGAGAGAAGGCACAAGAAGAGTAGCGGATACAAGAAGAAGACAGCTCGAGCGATGGTTGCCGGAGCGAGCGACATTGACTCCACATCAAGCGATGCTTCTTCCAACTCGAGCAGCGAGGAAGAGCAAGAAAGGCGCAAGGACAAGCGGCACACGGGCAAGAACTTCACCGGCCTCAGCTTCGTCGCACAAGGAGGCTTTTGTGGCATGGTGCACTCCAAGAAGGGTGGGAAGCATAGTTCGGATTCGAACTCCGACTCCGAGGAAGAGGTACGACATGATCCCAACTTCTTGCTAGAGGAGAATGCTAGACTGAATGAGTTGCTTGATAACCGGGATGATGTGCTTAGAAAGACTGACAAGGAGAAGAGGGAATTTAGGTCTTTGTTAGGTGATGCTAAGGACAAGATAGCTGAGCTTGAATCCTTGCTTGTGGATGCTAGAAATGAGATAGTCTCTTTGAAATCTGCTCCTGTTGTGTCTGATGAGATTGACTGTGGTGACTGCTCTATTTTTCTTGCTGATTTGACTGCTCTCAAGGAGAAGCATGCCTCTACTCTTGAGGAACTAGATGTGATTAGGGTTGAGTGTGATGAATTGAAATCTAGGCCAGCTTTGCTAGGTGCTTGCACTTCATGTCCTGTGTTGCATGCTAGGCTAGATGATTCTCACACCAGGATAGTTTCTCTTGAGGCTGCTTTGAAAGCTCCCATTCCTACATCATGTTCTACCTGTGAAATGCATGCTTTGAAAAACATGGAACTTGCACACTATGTTGACCATTTGCAGGATGAAAATGATGAGCTTAGGAAATTGATGAGTTGGTTGTCTGGGCATGAGCCACAGTTGAGTTTGATGTTGGCTGAGTTCAAGCGGTTTGATGGTCAGGCGTTGGGGGCAGGCAAGAGTGGTGAGAAAAGTGGCGAGAGAGTGATGAGGGAGAAGAGAAAGTTGGAGAGATCCCTACTCCACCACACACCATACCCATGAACAAATATGCACCCAAGCCAAACCACCTCAGAAACAAGCTTGATACAACTCCAGACCCACCAGTGTTCCCCCACAAAACGGAAAACTACCAGAAACCCATCAAGTTTGTGAGCAACCAGGGGAATGTCTTTGAAGGGAAGTCAGGAGAGAAAGCTGTTGAGAAGCCACAACCTAAGCCACAGCCGATCCGCTTCCATTGTCAGTATTGTGGGAGGGATGGACATAAGGATGAGTTCTGTTTCAGGAGGAAGAGAGATGAGAGGTTTGCTAGGGAGATGGCAAACAAGGATAGGTACCACCTTTCTCGTGGTGTGCCAGGCCTCGTAGAGGGCCTCTACCTAGGGGTGAGGTGTTTGTGTGTACAGTTCCCACTCGTGGAGGTGGAGGTGGTTTTCCTCAGAGAGATAGGTGTGTTGGGTTTGGGCGTGGTGAGTTGGATCGACGTGCTCCTTCTCGTGACCGTTATGAGTTTGGGAGGCACGATCGGAGCTTTGGGTCTCAGACGGACTACGGGCCACATTTTTCCTCGCGTGGTGCGCATACTCCTCCAGTGAGACGTGACAGGTCCTTTGGTGGTAGGCGTCAGAGGGCTCCGCCTAGGGGTTTTGGTAGGATGGACTTTGCTAACCCTTCTTTTGAGTAAATGGCTCGACACTGGTTTGACTCCTTTGGTACTAACCCTAGTGTTGAGTCGCTTGCTCATTCTCGTTCTCGTTTTTGATTGCAGGTGGGAGGTTTGGAGGACTTTTGGTTGATCGACTCCGGTTGCTCACGACACATGACCGGAGATCGTGGGTGGTTCTCCAGCCTCACCCCGGTGAGTACGAGGGAGTACATCACTTTCGGGGACAATGGGAGAGGACGAGTGCTTGCTGAAGGTATGGTGAAGGTGAGTAGCAAGGTGACCTTAAGAAGTGTGGCTTTGGTCAAGTCACTTGGTTTTAACCTGTTGTCAGTATCTCAGTTACTTGACGAAGCTTCTGAGGTTCGTTTTATGTCGGGCGCTTCTCATGTGCTTGATTCTCGAGGCGATCTTGTCTGTACGATCGTCCCCGAGGGTCAAATATTCTGTGCCGATTTTTCCCAGTCTGTTGGTCCTCCTCGATGCTTTGTTGCTGGTGTTTCGACTGAGCTTTGGAAATGGCATAGGAGGTTGGGACACTTAAGCTTTGATTTGCTTTCCCACTTGAGTGGTTTTGGTCTTGTCCGAGGATTGCCTAAGTTGAAATTCGAGAAGGATTTAGCTTGTGCTTCTTGTCGGCATGGAAAGATGGTTGCTGCTTCTCACGCCCCTCTGACTGCGGTCATGACCGAGCGACCTTGTGAGCTATTGCACATGGATTTGGTTGGGCCAGCTCGTGTTCGCTCTGCGGGTAGGAAGTGGTCCATCTCCTACACCCACTACGACTGAGGCTGTTCGAGTGGAGGCTGCTGCTGAGGGGGAGATTGTGTCCAGGCAAGAGACTCCCCGGAGGGTACAAGTGGATCACCCACCGATGACGATCATACGTGACCTTCATGAACGCACTACACGGTCAAGGTCAAGGAACACTTCTCATTTCGCTAACTCTACATTTGTCGCTTCTTTTAAGCCCAAAGATATTCGACACGCTTTGTCTGACGAGAATTGGGTGAATTCCATGCATGAGGAGTTGGAGAATTTTGAGAGAAACCAAGTCTGGGTGTTAGTCGATCCACCACCAAATTGTCGTCCCATAGGTACCAAGTGGGTGTGGAAGAACAAAGAGGGTGAGAATGGGATGGTTGTGAGAAACAAGTCGAGGTTGGTGGCTCAGGGGTTCAACCAGAAAGAGGGCATAGATTATGAGGAGACATTTGCTGGTGTGGCCTGTTTAGAGGCAATTAGGATCCTTCTAGCCTTTGCCGTGGCTAAAGGGTTCAAGTTGTACCAAATGGATGTCAAGAGTGCTTTCTTGAATGAGGTGATAGAGGAAGAAGTGTATGTGAGGCAACCCCCGGGGTTTGAGAGCGAGAAATACCCACACCGTGTATACAAACTCTAGAGAGCGCTCTATGGGTTGAAATAGGCACCTAGAGCTTGGTATGTGTTGACGGCTATTAAGTGCTACTTTTATGCTGTCAACTCCTGCATAAAATGAATGAAAAGTGATCATCAACACTAGAATATGGCTTTATACTGACAAGTTCCACAAGTGTTGGTGTTTCTAGCTTTTGTTGCAGGATGCACCGGAATACGTGATAAATGATACAATTGAGAGCAAGTGATCCAATGGCTTATATAGGACATCATCCATAACAACCTCAAATGCCAATTTGGACTGCACCATTGCGACGGGCTCGTCGAGATGATCGAAATGGATATATCATTTGTCTACTTCTGAGTCCGGATGAAAGAGATATGCACAAGATAAGATCATACTCCCGATATCTTGTGAGCTCGGTGGGACCCAAACCAGGCCACGTGGCGACGTGTGCCACATTGGATGCCATGTGTCCATGACACCTCATCAATCCATGTGAAGCAACTCCCGGCGAATCAGACACCGCCACATGTGCAACACAAGGATCCAGGGGCCCACCAGAGACCCAAACCACCTCAAAACTCGACATGCACCTGGAACCGTCATAAGGGGCCACATATCAGTCACCCAGAGAAAGCACGGGCCAAAAGGAGGTGGGCCAGGGTCGGCCGAACCTAGGTTCGGCCGAACCTAGGTTCGGCCGAACCCTTTTGGTCTCCGTTCGCCATCTGCTTCCACGTGGTGCCTCCTGGTTGATCCTTTGCAACGTTCCGGGGTGGATTGGTGACATGGCGCCCGTTGATTGGCCGGTACAAGGTCGGTTTGGTTCCTTCCCCTAGAAGCTGGAGAAGAGTGCATTGCAAGATACCTCGCCATGAGTCGCTCTCCTATTGGTGGCGCCCAAGGATGGCTACACATCTTGGAGAACATTTGGCCTCTTGGCAAGCCACCCCCTCCTCTATAAATAGGAGGGGAGGGGCTCCCATTTGAGACACACCACTTCACCCAAGGATGAGAGCTTCCCTTCAAAGGAGAGGCCTCTCCTTGGTAGATTAGAGAATAGGAGTGAGAGAGAGAGAGTTGTACCTCCATGGATGCTTGTTCTTCAATTAGAGTAAAGTAAGTATTTCTGCATTTTCTATTTGGACTAAAGTGTTATTCATACTTGAGTGATTTATTCTTGTGTTCTTCGCTTGTTCATCATTTAGAGGCGCGTGTTCTTCACGAACACGCCCCCTCGATCTAGTTGATTAGGTGCACAAGTTTGTATCTCGTTTGTATGACTAGTCTATTAGAATAAAGTGGATGCTTGCATGCTCTGATTAGAATAAAGTGTGTTCGTGATTCCTTTCTAATAGTTTATTCTAGGTTGCATGAGTAGACATTTTCCTCTGCTAGTGCGTAGATCCTGGGTTTATGCATTCGTCTGCTGCAAGTCATTCGTATACGTTAAAAGCATAGTTCAGGGTCGAGTGCTCTCCTGTATGCCTGTAGTATAAGCTAGTAGTACCTTTAGTGAGTGAGATCAGTTCTCTTCCGTGGTCGTAGTTCTATAAGTACAGAGTGTCGTAGTCCGTTGGCTATGGCAGTAAACACAGCGTAGACGTTGTGTCATGCTACCGGTTATCATTCGTTCGGCTTATCCCAAGGTTAGGTAGAGGTAGTCCAGGTGGTGGTGACAGCCCGTCTGGCCCTTGTTGATCCTCCGCAGTTGGATATAGTCAGAGGTCCGTTCCACATAGATCCTCCGCAGCCGGAGTCGCCTGTTAAGTCAGGGCTATCGGTACCCTAAGCCAAGTTCTATCTAGAGATCGACCTTTAATCTCATCTATAGTGCTATCTTTAGGAATCCTCTCTATCCTTGCCTTTTATCTGGGTGTGTCCTTGGACTGACTAGTACGAAGTTAGTGCACACACGTTCCTTTGGATTCGATACCCTTGGAATACTCTGAGGTGAAAGCTACAACGGTATCCGTGCGCTTGCAGATTTATTTCATGTGTCGCTAAAATACCCAACAAGCTTTATGGCGCTATTGCCGGGGAACGGTTTCTGTATCTATATTCGTACCCAGTGGTCCTCGTATCTTTTCATTTTTCTTTATTTCTACCTTCACCCCCATTATCATGGAGCAGCCCACCATTTTAAGCTTCTCCACTCCGAAAGGGAAATTCTTAGAGCCACCACCTTCTGAGCACCCAATTCTCTCACCTGGCTATGAAATCCCTTCCGGCTACATCACTACGGTTCAGAAACTTTCCATCTCTAGGTTAAGTAGTGATAACCCATACCACCATCTGCGGGAGTTTGAGCAAGTGTGTTCATGCATCGCCATTGCAGGCATGTCACATGATACCCTTAAGTGGAAGTTGTTTCCCTTCTCTCTTGTAAAAGGGGCTAAACAATGGTACACGAAAACCGTGGGTAGCATGAACGGGAGTTGGGATGACCTTATAGACAAATTCTGTCTTAAGTTCTTCTCCATGACCCAGTTGTATGCTATACGAAGGGCTACCGTATCCTTCCAACAGAATGAGAAGGAATCTTTAGGAGCGGCCTGGGCTAGATTTTCACTCTTGGTGAAACTAGGCCCTGTCCTATCGATACCCGATGCTGTGCTACTTTAGCACTTTTACATAGGTCTCGATCAGGACTCCACCCAATATCTCGACATCACCTCTGGGGATCCTTTGTTGAAAGGACTTCAGATGAAGCTATAGAAATCTTAGAGAGAATTTCTGAAAATGCCTCTTTCATAGCTGAGTCTGAACCCCTCCACAAAGAGTTCGTGTCGAGCCATGAGAGTCTCTCAACAGTCGAACCAGAACCAATGATTTCCACATCCCAAGATTTGTCTGTTGAGCTCTCTCCTGAACCAAGAACACTGGAGGAAGAAGAAATTCAACCTTCAGAGTTTGCATTCCGATTCGAGGATGACCCTTCTAGGAATCACAAAAGCACCTCGAATCTCTCTAATGCCCAATTAGGGGAGGAAGTCTTTTCTATCCATATCTTTCAATCTAGAAATCTTTTGACAGAACCTTCCCCTAGGCCTACGGTACCCCCTTTGCCTCCCGATCCTCCAAACGAAACATCTATCATGGAGCCTATGGAGAAAAGTGGTCGACTGGAGTGGGGCACTTTTCCGAAGCACTTTGGATTAGTTCACCCTCTATGATCATTTCCTGTTCCATAAACGGGATTATCGTAGAAGCCCATCTTAACCCCACTATGGAGGTTAATGTCATACCATGGCACCTAGCGTACACTCTTTTGGGCAATGTTATGCTAAGACCATCCGACAAGCTCCTCAAGATTTGGCCCTCTGGACACATTCTTGAGTGTCGGGGGGTTGCATGTGCTGTGCCACTCTTAGTAGACAAGATCAAGGTTAATCTAGACTTCTACATCTTTGATATCCTCGATCTTGATCTCCTCCTAGGCTCCCCTGCAGAAAAACTTCTCGATACATCTCGAGGGAGCCTAGATGAAAAGCTTAGGGGAGACAGTTCTGCCACCACTCCCTTATTTTCAGAAAGTTCTATGGCAAAGCCTCTTCCCAAGAAAGACTCGCTCGAGGAGATGATGCATGTATCTCCGTTCGCATCGTCCGAGCCCGTTCTCATTGAGGGTGTAGAATTCTCTACTCCTTGGGAGTACGACTCGGAAGACCCTCTTCACCTTTGTGAAGACGAACGATCATCATCACCCTCGACCGAGTTTGAGCCTCTTCCCACTGGCCTGCATTATGTTGTTCTTGACCTTGATCAAGAATCAACATCGAGCTTCCACGATGCATCTCTTGAGATGGAGAAATCATGGGCCATGGAAATCTATGAGGCGCCGACTCTGGAGTCCGGAGGAAAGGATTCCATCAACAAGCATGGTAGCTTCACTCTTGATATACTTCAGGAACCATGCTTGCACCATGCTTCTCCAGAGTCATCCATGCTTAGTGCACGGAGCATGCACGAGGACTACAACCACCTTATGGTCCTCTTTTGCTTGATGTTTAGAAGGATGGTTGTAAATGCATATGTTTACCATAAGCATTGTAGATTTTGTGTATGTTCTGTGGCACTAACCTTGCAGCTAAAACTTCACTGACACATCAATAATTGGTGGTGAGACGGGAATGACACCACCAATGATAGCTGCAAGAAGAAGTTCCCAGGGTCGAGCTTATGACCGTAAACAAAGCACTACCAGGAGATAGCCTGTATTAGGTTTGTTTTATTTCCCTTTTCAAATAAAAAGCCAGAGCATGTTTTTAGTATAGGTTGTCCTTCGGGTATTTTTGGTCCTAACCCTTTCAGGTGAAGATTATAAAGAACGACGGACAGGTAGCACCTAAGAACATGTGAGCTGCATCACCTCAACACTTTCGTAAGTTTTTGGTGAGGGAACATTACAAAAGGAAGCTTGATCTCCACACACTTGAGTTTTGTTGCCTAGCAATGCAAACTTCATGTGTGGGGGAGGTATGTGTGCATCCCGAGTAAGGTTCCCCTCACACAAAATCTTATACTGGTTTGGAGATGATGTTAGCTCTTGCATCTTGCCCAGTTAGGTACGTCCTGCTTTTGACTTTAAACAAAGCCCTTCCGGGAGGTCGCCCGATGTTCACCATATTATGCTCATGTTTATGTCCCTTTTGGAAATAGCTTAATCATGCTTTTGTGCTTCCTTTATCCATGTTTGTAATGCTATGGTTTGAGTGCATGTTTAGCTACGTGCATTCATAGGTTGTTTTAAATTAAGCATGGTGCTTAGGTTAAAACCATCTTCTTCAATCAAACAAGACATGGTGTCGAGTTTGATTGATGAACCTTATAGTTAATGCATGGATGGTTATTAGTTGTATATGCGGACTAACCCTTGCAGGAATTTTCGAATCCAAACGAGGTAAGTCATCAAGCTTGATTCAAAAGGAAAGGTAAGCCAAGGCATGACAGCCTTGTTTGAGCCAGGTCTCTTGGTGAATAAAAAAGAAACAAAAAATGTGTCTATTTTTGAATAAAGGCTCACTAGTTCTCGAATCAGTAGAGTCCATCTTTTGTTTTTCCTTTTTTGTTTGAAGACAGCACCAGGTACATGAACAATTGTGGGGGAGATCTCCCAAGCTTATCATTGACATACACACTTGAGATCTCCCACACAGGCGTTGCACAACATCGACTGCGCTTTCATGACAAGGGACAAGGTAAACTAGAGTGAGCCGGCTGCCCCTATGGGTCAGCCGAATCACCACTGGTTCTCCTTAATCCCTATATCCTTCAAGAGCGATGGTATGTGCAATATTATCTCACTCTCCCTGATTCAAGAGTTTGAATGAGTTTCAATTCTTATCTGCTAAAATTGAACTCATGGAATCGTGCTCTGCTTGCTCTACATGTTTCCTGTGGTTGGTTTGCATATGTTTTATTCCATACTTATTATCTTGATGCTTGTGAACAAATATCATTAGGGAACTCATGCTCATCTAAGTAGTTGATGTTTGTGATATGGTTTGATGATATGATCTTCTCTCTGAATGTTTGAGTGCTTGGGAATTTTATTTGAAAATATGAAAACCCTTTGCAAAGCTCCTCTTTGATATGCCAAAGTCCTACCAAAGCCATATGATGAGTTATCTTGAAAACCTTAGACTCATATGTTGGTTGTTATTACATTGAGCTTTGTCAAATTGTTGTGACCCTTGTGAGAATTCTTTTCATGCTTTCGTGATCAAGATTCATGTGCACTCCATATCCCCTTGCTATGCTTCTACATTGGAAGTTAGCATTGTATCATTCATCCATTTCATAAAAATAAAGCTCCATACGTGGAGTGGCATCTCTCTCCAAAAGTCCTTCAAAAAAAAGAGAGACATGGGCTATGAAAAAAAAGAGAGACACATGCTCAAAGCATGATGAAAAATAAAAAAAAGAGAGAAGAAAAAAAGAAAGAATAGCCCATGTCCAAAATAAAGGAGGAAAAAGGAGAGAGGTGGTCATACATAAAGGAGTCCCATAATCTTGATGGTAATAACTAGTGTCCATTCCGGGGCTAGTGTCCACCTTACCATCAACCTCAGCTTTCATCATATATGTATGGTAATATCTAGCACCCATTCCGGGCCTAGTATCCACCTTACCATACTCACCATATCCATACACGTGCACATCTTGATCTGATGGTATGATTTGATTTTCTCTGTGGATCCAGTTTTTGACTTTGCAATATATGTGATGCAAGTATGCCTTATCCTTTACCCTACCCTGAGCTCCACATATAGCCATCATTAGAAGTAGGATGAAGAAAGGCAATCTAATGCCTTGGTGAGGACATATACACATTGAGCGATTTGAGAGAATCAAATGAGGAGCTAAGCAAGGTTTGTTTTGAAAATTTATTGCAAAACCCCAAGTTACTTAACATGATGAGCAGGAGTGATTTGATTCATGACCGTTCCATTCCTCAACTGCCCAAGATAGCATGATAGACACATCAGAGTTCACAAGTACAAGGTAAGGTTTGGAATATATCTTATGCTCGCTTCATACCTTTGGATATCATGTCTCACCTTGACCTGACTCCATTTACTCGGAACGAGCAAAGGTCAAGTGTGGGGGTGTTGTTGACGGCTATTAAGTGCTACTTTTATGCCGTCAACTCCTGCATAAAATGAATGAAAAGTGATCATCAACACTAGAATAGGGCTTTATACTGACAAGTTCCACAAGTGTTGGTGTTTCTAGCTTTTGTTGCAGGATGCACCGGAATACGTGATAAATGATACAATTGAGAGCAAGTGATCCAATGGCTTATATAGGACATCGTTCATAACAACCTCAAATGCCAATTTGGACTGCACCATTGCGACGGGCTCGTCGAGACGATCGAAATGGATATATCATTTGTCTACTTCTGAGTCCGGATGAAAGAGATATGCACAAGACAAGATCATACTCCTGACATCTTGTGAGCTCGGTGGGACCCACACCAGGCCACGTGGCGACGTGTGCCACATTGGATGTCATGTGTCCATGACACCTCATCAATCCATGTGAAGCAACTCCCGGCGAATCAGACACCGCCACGTGTGCAGCACAAGGATCCAGGGGCCCACCAGAGACCCAAACCACCTCAAAACTCGGCATGCACCTGGTACCGTCATAAGGGGCCACATATCAGTCACCCAGAGAAAGCACGGGCCAAAAGGAGGTGGGCCAGGGTCGGCCGAACCTAGGTTCGGCCGAACCCTTTCGGTCTCCGTTCGCCATCTGCTTCCACGTGGTGCCTCCTGGTTGATCCCTTGCAACGTTCCGGGGTGGATTGGTGACATGGCGCCCGTTGATTGGCCGGTACAAGGTCGGTTTGGTTTCTTCCCCTGGAAGCTGGAGAAGAGTGCATTGCAAGATACCTCGCCACGTGTCGCTCTCCTATTGGTGGCGCCCAAGGATGGCTGCACATCTTGGAGAACATTTGGCCTCTTGGCAAGCCACCCCCTCCTCTACAAATAGGAGGGGAGGGGCTCCCATTTGAGACACACCACTTCACCCAAGGATGAGAGCTTCCCTTCAAAGGAGAGGCCTCTCCTTGGTAGATTAGAGAATAGGAGTGAGAGAGAGAGAGTTGTATCTCCATGGATACTTGTTCTTCAATTAGAGTAAAGTAAGTATTTCTGCATTTTCTATTTAGACTAAAGTGTTATTCATACTTGAGTGATTTATTCTTGTGTTCTTCGCCTGTTCATCATTTAGAGGCGTGTGTTCTTCACGAACACGCCCCCTCGATCTAGTTGATTAGGTGCACAAGTTTGTATCTCGTTTGTATGACTAGTCTATTAGAATAAAGTGGATGCTTGCATGCTCTGATTAGAATAAAGTGTGTTCGTGATTCCTTTCTAATAGTTTATGCTAGGTTGCATGAGTAGACTTTTTCCTCCTTAAGCATGGGAATGACCTTTTGATTGTTCAGATATACGTGGATGACATAATCTTTGGTGGCTCTTCTCATGATCTTGTTGCCAGATTTGCAGATGACATGAGCAGGGAATTTGAGATGTCCATGATGGGTGAGTTGTAGTTTTTCTTAGGACTCCAGATCAAGCAGTCCAAGGATGGGACGTTTGTACATCAGGCGAAGTACACCAGGGACATGGTGAAGAAGTTTGGCATGAACGACTCCAAGCGTTGACTACACCGATGTGTACCACTATGGCTTTGGACGTGGATGAGGATGGCGAACCCGTGGACCAGAAGGAGTACCGGAGCATGATCGGCTCCCTCCTCTACTTGACGGGGACGAGGCCGGACATTTAGTTCAGTGTGTGTCTGTGCGCTCATTTTCAGGCTTCACTGAGGACTTCACATCGACAGGCCGTCAAGCGGATTTTCAGGTACTTGAACTACACTCCTGAGTTTGGTCTTTGGTATTCTGCCTCCTCGACACTCAGACTTCACAGGTACTCCGATGCTAATTTTGCTGGGTGTCGATTGGACTGCAAGTCTACCTCTGGGTGTTGCCAGTTCCTTGGTTCTCCTTTGGTCTCTTGGTCATCTCGCAAGCAATACAGTGTAGCCCAGTCCACTACAGAGGCCGAGTATGTAGCTGCTGCTAGTTGTTATTCCCAGCTGCTTTGGATGACCTACACTATGAGCGATTTTGGTGAGGAGTGCTCCTAGGTTCCACTCTTTTGTGACAGCACCAGTGCCATAAGTGTAGCCAAAAACCCAGTCCTTCACTCCAAAACGGAACACATAGAAGTGAGGTACCACTTTCTGAGGGACAGTGTTGAGAAGGGAAACATATCCTTGTCCTATGTGCCTACCCAAGATCAACTAGCCGACATATTCACCAAACCACTTGACCAAGTCACTTTCACTCGCTTGCGGGGTGAACTTGGGGTGTGCTTTCCTTTCTAGCTGGGCCTTGGAGCTTCTCATGTATATATGTGATATATGTTTCATTTTGTTGCATTCCATGCATGCATTTTACTTTCTGTACAAAACCTGGTAGGATAGCCATCTTTGGATCACTTGTGCTAGGAAAAGCTTCTCTTATATACATTGATCACTGATGTGCTATATATGAGATATGTGCATGTTTGGTAAATGGTGATGTGAATGCTATGCTCTTGATGGTTTTGCCATATATTTATGTTGAGATAGCTTTATGTTTGTGAAAATGATAAAATTGCCTCTCTCATGAGTAGATGCTTGTTTATGCTCAATTTGTGCTTAAATGCCTATATCATGCTTAGTTTGTACTTGAGTATCGTGTTCTCTTTGCTTGGGGTCAAAGACCTTTTGTCATTGTAAATGTTTAGCCCATTTGTTCACTTATGGAGGAGCATAAGCTTCTTTTTGCCGCAAAAGCATTTCATGTACCATGTTTAAACTTGAAAATGAAATTGGTGTATGAATTGCCTTGTGCTTGAAAAATAAGCTCCTAATCATGTGTTATGTTGTGATTTTCATATCTTGGGTGCTAAATTGTAGCATGTTGTCTACCATGAGAAGTCTCATTTTAAGAAGTAGACACGTGGCTCGGTGGCTTTAACATGACTTGAGTAGCTTGTGGGCGTTTATAATGATCTTGTGATGAGAATTTGTGATCTTGTATAAACTTTGGATGATCTAGTGTATTTGTGCTCAAATTGTCATGGATAGGATTTTGCTCATGAGATGAATGTTTCTTTGTGAAAATTGCTTAAAATTGCTTTTGGCCATGTCACATGCTTATATGTCTCTACCTTCTTGATGGCAATGTGTTAACTACACCATGTCTACTTTGCTTACTCTATGTCTCATTTGTAGCATTTTGTTGTGCTCTTTGTATATTTGAGAAGCTTGGTAGATTGTATATATGCTTTGACATGCATTTTTCATGAAAACAAGGGGAAGAGTTTCATATACCTTGATTCATGCATGGTCAACAAGGGGGAGAGTTATGTATGATAGGGGGAGTGCATTTGGGAGAATTTTCATGCATTGGGAGATTTTGTGGAAATTTGGTATGCATTTGTGAGATGTTGCATGTGAGGAGAAATCGAGAAGAAGAGGTTGCATTTGCTCAGGGGGAGTTTGCATATGTGCAGGGGGAGCTCATTTGGTTTGCCTGAGTTTTGTGCCTTGTGGTGTGCTCTTTGTGAACTTTGGTTTGTCTCGGCTGTGTTGAGCCGTTGCCCTTGCCTTAGGGGGCCGAGACTTGGTTTGGCGAGTGATCGTGTTTTCACTTGTTCTTTGGTTTTGGATCACTTGCTTGGAGGTTTGTGTTCGTGGTTGTTTTCGTTTCTTTTTCTCTATGATGGTTACTTTGGGTGTTGTCAATGCACTCATCAAGGGGGATATTGAGGACCAGGTGTGTCCGAAGACCAGTGGAGGGTCGCTCCTTAGTGATGAGTGATTGACAAAGTTGTGTGGACTGATGCTTGGCTAAGTGTGCAGGTACAGGTTGCGGCTTGACTCGTGTCGGTGCAGGTGAAGAACAAGCGCGAAAGGCCTTAGCCGTGGCGGCCTCCGGGTGATGGAGAGGCAAGTAGGCTTGGTTCGATGGACCCGGTGGCCGATGGGGTCAAGTGCGAGCCGTGCGGTCCAAGACTGGCGGGCTGAAGTCGTGAACATAGGCCGGTACAAGGTAGCAGATCGAGCCCAAAGCTTGCACGCGGGGTTTGGTGGTTTGCCCACAAAACCATCGGTGGATGGTTTCTTGGTTTGGGCCTCAAAACCAAGTCCGGATGCCCGAGGCAACGGAGACGGTGATCCGGGAGCTTCGGGAAGCTTCGAGGCGGGGGGCACGTGGCGTGATCACGGGGCTTGCGTCGATGCTAAGCAAGGCCGCGGTGGAAGCGTGTCCGCTCGATGAATACTTGACCAAAATGCCCCTCAGGGGTTGTATCTTCTATTTTGAGTTGTAGGGGTAGCGTGGTCATTTACCTCCCTCCAATGGACTTCGTATAAATAGCGGAGAGGTGGATGGCATCTCTCTCTCTTGGACTCTAGGTTTTCCTCCCCTGGTAGATTGCTCTGAACTACTTCTTTTTCCTCTGCTTTCCTTAGGCTAGATTCTTGTATAGACTCTGACCTCTAGATGTATGGAAGCATTCGGCGTTGCGGTGATCTCCTAGTCCTCTATGATTTTCGTGTCATTTTCGGGACTATTTTTGGGGAGTTTCGTTCTTCGCTCGATTCGGGAATTTGAGGGCGTTTTCCTTCGGATTTCTTTGAAGGGATCATGGGTGGATTCCTTACGCATCTTTGTGTGTGATCTTGACTCCTCAAACGCCGGGAAACACCTTCGATTAGTGCATTTTCGGCCGGAGCCCAAGTTCTTGGTGGTAGTTCGTGTGATCTGCGATTCCCGGCGATTTAGTGAGTTACAGGTCGAGATTTTTGGGGCATAGCTTCCTCTTGTGTTTCTTATCATCTCCCCTAAATCTTGTCTCAAGAGCTTTTGCCGTTTGAGAGATCCGGTGATGGATTTGGAGGGTTGACTTCGCAGGGTCGAGCTGTTTCTGCTCTGTTTGCATGTCGCGGACTGTCCGCTCGAGTGTCGCGGACTGTCCGCGTGGCCTGTGTTCTTCGGAGTTCGTCGCGTGTTCTTCCGCGCTCGCGTTTTGATCCATTGGATTTGAGTTTTGGTGTTACAAGCAGTTCGCGGACTGTCCGTGTGGCCGTGGTTTGTCTGGGGTGTCCAGCGAGTTTGGCCGGACTGTCCGCCAGGGGTGGCCGGACTGTCCGTGAGGTGCCGGACCGTCTGCGGTTCTTGCCCGGACTGTCCGAATTTCCTCGGTGCGCTACTGGAGGCTCGGTGTGCTATTGCGGATTGTCCGCCGTGTCTACACGGACTGTCCACGAGCTGCATGAACTGTCCGACGTACCCTTGCGGACCGTCCGCCCAGGCCTTCGCAGATTTGGCTAAGTCCTTTGGTTTCTTGTCTTGTGCTTCCGCTCTTTGCTTCTAGGCTTGTCTCTTGTGTCTTGTGGGCTTGTGTGTGCCTTGTCTAGAGCTTCTTTGGTGTGTGCGAGTACTCGGAGTGGCAATCGGGGTATAGGCTGAGTTCGACCTTCGGGAAGAATTTTTATCGGCTCCCATTCACTCCCCCCCCTCTCTGGTCGCCTATTCAGTCCTTCATCGACGAAGTTACCGAGATTGCCCCTCGATGGTGTGTATCTTCCTTTCATGTTCGAGGGGTAGTTTAATCTTTTTCCCCCACCTAGTGAACTCACATAAATAGGCTCTAGTGGTGGGATGGCAGCCATCTCTTGGACCCTTTGTTTCATTTTCCCCTTCTCTAGGCTAGCCATGTGCTTCATGTTATGAGGAAGAGAGGAGGAGGCTTCTCCACTTCTATTTCCTCCACTTTCTAGTGGGTTGGATAAAGAGAGGCTGCTATTCCTAGGATGTAAAGAACTTGTCCTCGGATGAATGGAAGGTTTGGAGTTGGTTCCTTTGTTCTCCTTTGTCTCTAGTTCGTTTTCCTTTTTCGGTGTTTTTCGGAGCTATTTTTGGAGGATTTTCGTGGGGAGGATTTGAGAGAGTTTCTTCGTAGTTCTTGCTGTGGGATCACTCATGAGCACTTGGTGTCTCTTTTCTTGGTGATCTTATCCCTTCAAATCCGTGGGAAGGCCTTCGATTTGGTGGTTTTTGGTGGAGCCTGAGTTCTTGAGGTAGAGGCCTAAGATTTGCGATTCCCCTCGATTGAGAGCGTTTTGGGGCGTGTCCTTTGAGACAGAGGTTGCCCATGAGGTAATCGTACTTCCCCCAAAGTTTCATTTCAATCCGTTGGGTGATTCGGGAGATCAATCGATGGAAAGTTGAGAGTTGACCCGCGATTGTTGTTCTTCCTGAGCTGCCCAGGGGTGGGTGGTCTAACCGCCTGTGGGATGCGGTCTAACCGTTCTGAGTTTCGTCCAGAGAAAGTTTGGTTTTCCGAGGAGTTCTTGGAGCTTGTTGGCCTTAACCAGAGGAGTTCTTGGTTAAAGTCTCAGGGCATTTCGAGTTCGTTTGCTTTGGTTTTGATCGATTTGGTGTTGTATGCCAGAGGCGGTCTAACCATCCCTCCCTGTGGTCTGACCGCCCCTGCTGGACAGAAAAAGGTTCGAGATTTCTGCTGTGTTTTTGTCTCGGTAGTTTTGGTTGGAGGTGTGGTTTGTTCCTAGGATCAATAGTACTCCAGTGACTACGTGGTCTTGGCAAGCTTGAGGATTTGGAGTCGGAAGTGATTTTGGGATTTAGGCCGAGTTCATCTCTTTAGAGAAGTCATCTCTTTGGAGAAGAATTATTATCAGCTCTCATTCAATCCCCCCTCTCTGGTCGCCCAATCCGGTCCTTAAACTGTGACTAGTGATGTTCCTTATTTTGGTGTATCACTAGGATAATGATTAATGGAATATCATCACAAATATCATCCTAAATTGGCATGCCATATCAGACCACAGTCTGATGTGACATGACAGTTGTGACGAACTATTCGTAATAGATTGAATTATGTCTGGTTCTTGTTGGAACGAGTCCAATAAGTTTTTTTTGAGAATTACATAGTACAACGCAGACGCTCACAACACGCACACTCACCCCTATGAATACACATACGCAAACCCTACCCCTATGAGCAACTCCGAAGGACTGAGCACCGGCAGATCTGGAGATTCCCGAAGTCACCACTGGCGCCTCGTCGTCGACGGGAACGTCGCTTACCACTTAATGCATAACGCTGGAAAGTCCTGGAATAAATCCAGGAAAAGGTGCGAGCACCAGGATTTGAACCCTGGTGGGTAGCGTCCCACTGGACCGTCCTACCATTGGACTGAATGACCGATTAGGCGAACCAGAGAGGGGGGGAGTGAATGGGAGCCGATAAAAATTCTTCTCGAAGGAGATGAGAACTCCAACAAGACGAACACGGCTTCCAACTCACGTCTCCGACCCAACTACCCAAGTTGGTCAAGACCACGCAGCCACTGGAGTGCTACTGGTCCTAGGAACCAACACTCAACCTTCCTAGCCAAAACTCACCAAAACACACAGCGGAAACTTGCACGGCTTGCTGCCTGTGCTACACCGGTCAGACCGATGGCCTGCGCCGGTCAGACCGGTGGACAGAGCCGGTCAGGCCGGTGGCTACAGCAGCCGCACAGCAAACGTTCCAGGAAGCCTCAGTGAATCCTCTAGGCCCTGGAACAAAAACCACCACGAAACACAACCTGTGAGGAAGAAGAACCCCTCACAAATCCTAGCAAAACAACTCCAAACACGCCAAGAACTGAACAGCAGGACCACGGGACAAAACCACACGGACAAGGCTGTTCCCCGAGACAAAAACCCACCAAGGGCTAGCACCGGTCAGACCGGTCAAGAGCACCGGTCAGACCGGTCGTGCCTGGGTAGCTCGGGATGAACAACGCCCGCGAGTCAACTCTTCCAAATCCAACTCCCGATCTCCCGATCCGCTCCACGGTTTTGCACAAGACTTTGGGGATAGTAGGAACACCTCATGGGTACTCCATAGCCAAGATTTGGTCCACCAAAACTTGTCAAATCAAGAGGAATCGAAGAAATCCCACCAAGAACACCTCTAACCCTAGAGCCACGAAAACCCCAAAATCGAGCCCCTTTGCTCACGGATTTGGAAGGGGAATCAAAGGGTAAAGAACCACGAAGGCTTCATGCATACATCCCCCACCAAATCCCAAAGAGAAAGGCCTCGAAATCGCTCCAAGAAAATCGCCAAGAAAGGGCTCCGAAAATCACCAAAAAGGATAAACGGGAAAGACACATCCAAGCCTTGAGGAACCACGCCGAATCATCTATACATACCAAAGAGGTTCGTACAAGGTCTAGCTTGCCGCCCGATCATCCTTCCCTCTCACAAGATCTCACCATGAAGCTCTCAAGCTAGTCCTATGAAAATCCTAAGAAAATAGGAAGGAAAATAGGAAAACCAAATGAGCTAGGGTTCCAAGAGATGGCTGCCATCCTCTCACCACTTGGGTTATATGGATGCAACCGAAAGACTAAAATACCCTTACTAGCTAACTAGGGATACATGCCCCTCGAGGGCGAAATTGGAAGTCTTTGTCTTCGCACCATTGGACGGATGCCCAGTGACCGCAAACTTGCTTAGCCTCGACGCAAGCCTTGCGATCCCGACGCGTGTCCTCCGCTTCGAAGATTCCAGACTGCGTCGTCGCACACCGGTCAGACCGGCGCTCCTCACCGGTCAGACCGGTACCCACCGGTCAGACCGGTCAGACCCACCGGTCAGACCGGTCTGGAGCTGCTGCACCTCCGTCTTCGGTTCTTCGGTCTTGGCTTTGTGGATCAACCAAGGAACCCAGTGGTTTTCTGGTGAACCACCGGAAACCCCGCGAACTCGGTGTAGCCTCCACCAATCACCACTCATGACTCGGCTCCCACGTAGTGCCGGCTCGACCTTGGTTTTGAGGCTCAACCAAGAAACCGTCCATGACTTCATCTTGCCGTTCTTGTCACCATGCGGCCCGCACTTGACCCCGCTGGCCACCGGGTCCCTCAAACCAAGCCTACTTGTCTTCTCCACACCTGGAGGCCTCACCGGCAACGACCTTTCACGCTTGTTCTTCACCTGCAACTGCACCAGTCAAGCCGCAACCTGCACCTGCAATACTTAGCCAAGAATCAGTCCACACCACGTTGTCAATCACTCATCACACCAGGAAGCGACCATCCACCGGTCCTCGAACCACACCTGGCTCTCATGGACTACAAACCCATTCACGAACGAGTCCAATAATTGCTATCACCATAGATTGATTTGGGCCCAATTCTTGTTTTGTCGAGCCTAATGATTGCTGATGTCATCACTTTTTTCAGGCCTAATTCTTATTGGATCAGGGCAACATAATGTTGACGTCTTAAGTTTGTTTAGGTCCAATTCTTAATGGATTTATTAGAAAATTTGCTGGTGTCATAATTTTTTCTTTTTTTTAGGCCAAGTCACTCTATGCTTTATTGATTAGAGGGACTAATTTGATTACAAACTGTTGACATTTTGTAGCGTGATCACTTAAGAGCAGATTTAGAATCCATCCTTGGCGATAGCGCCAGAAATGCTTGTTGGCATTTCTTAACGTCACTACTAACGACGCCGAGTTAGCGTGAGCATCAAGACTTGCTAAAGGTAAATCTAACGATCATGAACGAATCTGCAAGCGCACAGATAAACCATTGTAGCATTTCCCCAAGGAAGGAGAGTATTCCAAGGGTATCGTATCCGTGGAAGGCAATGGCAGATATCAAGACTTATGCTTTTGCACTGAATGTAAACCAGGAGATAGATATAGAAGACAACAACTCAAAAACTAGGGTAAGATAAATGATATGATAGGGTAGTGTGACACACACTCTCATCTACCTCTACTCTAATACACTACGACTTAGGGGGAACATACGAGTTAGCTCTAGGTTCTAAGGTACTAAACATACAGAGCTAGAAGATACAAGAGATAAGCATAAAGTATTGCATGAAAGGGTAAGGTTCAGCACCCAAGTACAAACGGGGAGATAGCCCGCGACGACCAGCACTCTGCGAAACTATCCTTTAGACTCCTATAGCAATACCCCAGCACAGAGGGTTTCAAAGGGTCCAACAGCTGTCACCACTGCGGCCTACCTGAATCGTTACGGGGGGCATGCTCATAACTAACGTAGCCACACAATCCAGACACCATGCCTACGTTGCTGCTAGACTTCACCCCGCCCGGGCTATTGTGACCCCGGGTGAGAGCCACCAAAAGACTGGTCAACTTAGACCGAGTACCGTAGCTTGAACACAAACTTCATGCAACACTAACATGCTATCTAACAAGATCAAACTAGGGCTAGTCATACGAACGGATACGAACTCTCTTATGTCTAGTCAACAAGATCAAAGGGTCGTGTTCGTGAAGAACACGAGCCTCTAACTTATGAACAAACACATAAGGAATGTGTAAATCATCCTTCAAGTGGATCAAAAGGTAGTGTTCACGAAGAACACGAGCCTGTAAATGATGAACAAGAGATGAACTCAAGAACATATCAATCATATGATCTACCACAACTTTATATGAAATAGCTGAATAACTGAAGCAGATCAAAGTCATACAAAGAAATAAAGATACAAGAGAACTCATACCTAGACTCCAAAGTAGACTTGGAACCTGAATAAGAGCTACTCTAGCCTACCCCCTAGCCCTGGAAACTAAAAGTGAGAGGAGAATGGAGAGAGTGGTGTGTGAGAAATGGAGCCCCTCCCCTTCTATTTATAGGGAAGGAGGAGGCTTGCTTCGGAGCTCAAAGTGCCTCAAATCACTCGGGGATGCAGCAACGGACCAATGAGGAAGCAACACGTGGAGGGCCGAGATGGAAGGGTACTAAGGCGGTTCGGCCGATCCTAGGATCTGCCGGCCCCCTAGGCCCTCCCCTCGGGGTGTCCTTCCTCTGGGTGGCTGCCCTGTGGGCCCTTTGATCACTCCCCCGTGCATACATCATTTTGGAATCCTAGGTGGGCCCATGGATCCTTGTGAAGTCCATGTGTCACTCTCTGATTCGTCGGTGAGTGCCTCCCTTGGATCAGTGACGTGGATTGCCACATGTTTCCTTGATGGCAGCCACCTCAGCTGAGTTGGCATGGATCTTCCATAGAAGGTAAGTTTCCATCTCTTTTCATGCTTATTTCACCTACGTACAAATAATCTCCAAGGACAAGTGGAACTACATTATTCAAACTAAAATGCAAGTAAATAATGCATGTACCTCCATTTATATGAGAATATTGATGGCTGAAAGTAGTACTTAACAACCATCAACAAACTCCCCCAAGCTAACCTCTTGCTCATCTTGAAGCAAGATATTAGAGACTTAGGTTGGTTGATCAGGAGTTGCTACGATGTTATATTCTTAACTTATGGCAAACATACAACGAAGTACTCTACCAAGAGTTGAACAAGTTGGCAATGTTTTTACCATTCGCTTGATGACATGGGGCATATAGCTTCACCTGCCTTAGGCGGTTGAGAGATAGAATGGTTATATAGTAAATGCATAATCACTCATGCCTTGATCAGCTATCAATCCGGAGGTTTTGCAAATTTTTCAAAAGAAAATCAGAGTTCCTCAAATGACACTCTGGGATCACTCAAAGTGTATGGTTCCTCACCAAGGTATTAAGTTGCCTTTCTTCACATCCTACTCCTAATAGGCTTATGTGGAGCTGTAGGTAGGGAAGAAATGTGGTATACTTGTCTCTCATATTTTGCTAAGTCAAAAACCGGATCCTTGGAAGAAATAAACATACATCTCGATCAAGATGTGCATATATGTGTGTGATGAAAATGAGCATGGTAAGGTGTATACTGTTGGCGGTAAAATATGACACCCCTAAGGAACTTGTTACACTTTGGTTTTGGCTTTGATTTGGAACTAACTTGCCACTAGGCATACTAATGATGTAACAAGTTCTACATGGGCATGTGTTTTTGGAGTTGTATGTTTATGCAGGAAATAACAAGCTTAATGGATAAGTTCGCATCAAGTTCGGAAGGTGTTAAGCAAGAGGATCAAGGAGCTCTGTTCGTGTGCGAATACAAGATGAACTTACTTCCAAAGGTGGCAAGGACCAAGATGCAACACAAGATATTCCCGAGGACCAAGACAAAAGACCGGAGTTCATGTGACAAGACCCTCTATCTTGATCGCGGGGATAACGACGTTGAAAGCCCACATGCAAAGGAGCAGAAGGTTCAAGGGCCGAGAGAAGCATACACGAGCAAGACGGAGCCGAGCCGGGCCAAAATGGGCCTGGGCCGACCGGCCCGTGCCGACCGGCCCGTGCCGACCGGCCTAGGACCTTTTTGTGGCGGTTCGGCCTTCCCTTTCTCGTGCGTGATGTTCATCGAACCCAAAGTCGATGCCTTCGCCGCCATTCACCAGAAAGATCGATAAAAGCTCCTGAGGTCGACCACATCAAGGCATTCAACTTTTAGAGATTCAACCAAGGGACAAAGCCACATAGAGGAGAGAGGAGGACGCTCAGAAGCCCTAGCAAGGTCCCTCCGGCGCCGCCACAAGATCAAGAGCAAGGAGGAGATTGGATCTTCAAGGGAGAAAGCAAGGCGGAGAGCATCTTCCTTGTCAATCTTCATCTACTTCGGAGGATTCTACACCATGTCTCGTGCTACAATGTGTAACATTATGGGGTAAAATCCTTGTTTGTCCTTGGGGTTGAAGGGAGAGCTTGAGTTGTAATCACCAATTCTATGTTTTGGATCTATTTGCTATCATATTCATGTTGATGGTGCTTTAATCTTAATGGTCGGCTGGCTTGCTTAGGGGATGCATCACTCGTAGCCTCATGTATCATGTTCCTTTTGTTCTTTATTTGATTACCATCGTGTAGTGATAGTATGCGAGAGGGAAAGTATATTGAACTAGGTTCACACCCTTAGTCTTGCATTCTTAGTTTACATCAACTTCTTGTGCACCTATCGTTCGATCACGGATTACCCTCGTATAGTGACTAGTATGCGAGAGGGAAAGGATTGAACTCGGTGCACCCTTACCTTTGATAGTTTAGATCGGATGTTCTTTCTTGGTGGTTACATCTCTAAGTGATCCTAGATCCCTTGGACAAGCATTCTTAATATCTTGTGCTCTCTATACAATTGCTCTTTACGTTGATCTCTTTAAGTTAGTTTAGACTAGTTCTTTACTCATACACACTTCACTTGATAAAGAGCTTTGAATTCAACGAGATTAGTGCTTAGTTGAGCGTAGCAATCCACTTCTTCCATGGATTGATATACCTTGGGGGGTACTCTAAGGGAAAAGCTACAACCGACACGTGCGCTTGCGGATCGTAATTTGGTGCATTATCTACCGTCAACAAGCTTTTCTGGCACCGTTGCCGGGGAACAAGCTAGTTTGCTATGTTTAACTTGGTATAAATTTTGTTGATCACTAACACTAACTTTTCATCTAGAAAAACCTTTGTTTTTGTTTTTGTTTTTGTTGTCTAGATGGCTCTTGTCAATCACGCCATGGAGGAAGAAGAAAAAACACTAATGGAGTATGCTATCCCGCGATTGGAGGATATTAAAGTGCAAAAATCAGATTCGATACCCAAGGCTATCGAGTACAAGATCAAGCCTCAAATGATCAAGATGGTAGCATCAAACCCATTTAGAGGGGCGGAGACGGACAATCCGTATGGGCACATTAAGCGTTTCACGAGGCTATGCAACATGGTACACCAAGAAGGAGTTCCGACCGATTGGTACAAATGGAATCTTTTTCCATACTCACTTGCGGATGAAGCGAAAAGATGGCACTCATTTGCATCCTTCGATGTGGAAGGAAATTGGACTCAATTGGTGAAGAAATTTTTTCAAAGATTCTTTCCGATAAGCAAAGTTCAAAACGTGAGGAGGCAAGTGATAAATTTTGCGCAAGGAAAAGAGGAAGGAATAGATCAAGCTTGGAAAAGATTCAATGGACTAATCAAACAAGGACCAAAGCTTGGGTTCTCTAATGATGTACTCTTGCATACTTTCTATTTTTCCCTAACCCCCGAATGCATGCGGTATGTTCAATTGTGTGCAGGCGGAAATATCATGGAGAAAACACTCACGGAAGCCACCCAACTACTAGAAAGAATAAGCAATGGGGTGGCCAGGCAAAGAGATTGGGGAGAACATATTTCGAGAAGCGTTGAGCAAGAAACTCGTGTGGAGGTACTTGCTGGAATTTCTAGAAAAGAAGCCCCAGAAGTGAAGAAAGAAGAAGCAAAACAAGAAAAGATTGAAGGAGCAACCCACAATGGAGGAGGACCAATCCAAGGAAAGAAAATTTGCAAGCTAGAAGAGGAAAAAGGAAGAAGTTCAGCAAATTCAAAGCCGCTAAAGGAGGTCGAACAAATGGATTGGATCCCGATTCACTTTGAAGAAATATACAACAAGAGGAGACCATACCCGAACCAAAAAGAATTCGCGAGAGCCATAGAGTTGAACTTTCCAAAGGAAAGACACTCGGGGTACGAGCTAGACAAAGAATCGGCCGGAGAAATTATTCAAAGACTTTTCAATGAGGAAGAAGAGGTAGATCCGGATCACATTGCCGAAGTAAAGAAGATTATGGGAGTGAAGCCGGAGGCCTCACCATATGCACACCTAACCGAGGTGTACGTGATAGGAACCAATCATGTCGAAGGTACCTCTCTACCAACACCTCACATAAGTTGCACCATTAATGGGGAGAAAATTTGCAAAGCTTTATGTGACATCTGAGCCCATGTAAGTGTCATGTCTTCCAAGATTTATTATGAGCTTTTTAGTAAAACTTCAAATCTAGCTCCAACACAAATAAAATTGATCATGGGAGATGGTAGAACAACAAGACCTTTGGGTGTGCTTAGAGATTTAGATGTTGCTATCTCGGCCAAAATTATTCCAACCAACTTTTTCGTAATTGATGCTTACTATGATGAACATGATGATATAATTCTTGGTAGGCCTTTTCTTAAGTTGGTCAATGCCGTTCTTGATGTCGAAAAGGGTAGAGTTACTATTGATCTAGATGGAACTAAACTCACATATGATTTTCTACCCGCTTCTCGTATTTCTCTACCTCTACTTCTTGATAACGAAGAGGTAGATGACCTTTTGTTTTGTTGATACTTTCAGGGATCCTCTCCAACAAGCAATGGAGAATGATGCTATTTATGATGATCAAAACAAGGAACTAACAGAAGCAACTGAGGAATTGAAGGCACAAGAAGGAAGCTTGGAGGAAAAAAGTTTTGAAGATATTGGAAATTTGCAACAACAAGAACCCGAAGCACCCGATATTGAGTTAAAGTCACTTCCCAAGGGATTAAAGTATGAATTTTTGGGAGATGATAAGACGTACCCGGTCATTGTGAGCGATGAATTGAGTCCGGAAGAGATGGACAAGTTGCTAAATTTATTGAGAAGACATAAGAAGGTGATTGGGTATGCAATAAGTGACTTGAAGGGTATTAGTCCAGCCTTTTGCACCCACCGCATACCACTTGAAGAACAATGCAAGCCCATTGTTGAGCATTAAAGAAGGTTGAGCCATGCTATGCGTGAGGTGGTGAAGAAGGAGGTGATCAAATTGTTGGATGCCGGAATAATATATCCCGTGCCACATAGTGAATGGGTGAGCCCGGTACATTGTGTACCAAAGAAGGGAGGAATAACGGTTGTGAAGAATGAGAAGGAAGAATTGATACCGCAACGGATCGTGACCGGATGGAGAATGTGCATCGACTATAGGAAGTTGAACAAGGCAACAAGGAAGGATCACTTTCCGCTACCATTTATCGATGAGATGTTTGAAAGGTTAGCCAAACATTCCTACTTTTGTTTCCTTGATGGATACTCGGGGTTCATGCAAATTCCTATCCATCCGGATGATCAACACAAGACAACCTTCACATGTCCGTATGGAACTTTTGCTTATAGAAGGATGCCATTTGGTTTATGTAATGCGCTGGCTACCTTTCAAAGATGTATGACAGCTATATTCTCAGATTTTATTGAAGAAATTATGGAGGTATTCATGGATGACTTCTCGGTGCATGGTATGTGTTTTGAAAGTTGCTTGGAAAATTTGGAAAAAGTCCTTAAAAGATGTGGAGAAATTGACTTGGTGCTTAATTGGGAGAAGTGTCGCTTTATGGTGAAACAAGGGATAGTCTTGGGACATGTCATCTCCGAGAGAGGAATAGAGGTGGACAAGGCTAAGATTGAAACGGTTGAAAAGTTACCACCCTTGGCAAATATCAAATCGTTAAGAAGCTTTCTCGGGCATGCCAGGTTTGATAGGAGATTTATAAAGGATTTCTCGAAGATCATCAAGCCATTGACACGACTTCTCCAAAAAGATGTGGAATACGACTTTGATGAAGAATGCTTGCATGCCTTTCGGACATTGAAGCAATCTCTCAGAAGCGCACCAATTATGCAACCACCCAATTGGAATCTACCATTTGAGATAATGTGCGACGCAAGTGATTATGCCGTTGGAGCCGTTCTTGGACAAAGGAAGGAAGGGAAGGTACACAATTTATTATGCAAGCAAAACTCTTAATGAAGCTCAAGTGAATTATGCAACTACGGAGAAGGAATTGCTCGCCGTGGTGTTCGCATTTGAAAAATGCATATCCTATATTGTGAACTCAAAGGTGATCGTGTATACCGACCATGCTACAATCAAGTACCTTTTGTCCAAGAAAGATGCCAAGCCACGTTTGATTAGATGGATTCTACTATTACAAGAGTTTGATATGGAAATTAGAGATAAGAAAGGGTCAAATAATGTTGTAGCCGACCACCTATCAAGGATGCATCATGGAGATGATGGGATGGAGCTAATTGAAGATAGAATGAGAGATGACCATCTATATCGGGTACTTGATAGGAGAGGATAGATGAATGATATCATAAGGTGCTTACGGAAGATGCCATTAGATCACTTGGATAAAAATGCTAAAAGAAGGTTAATTGCTGAGAGCAGAAAGTTTTATTGGGATGCACCATACCTATATAGATTGGGAGATGATGGAGTGCTAAGAAGATGCGTACCGCGGGAAGAAAGAGAAGAAATTCTAAGAAAATGCCACTCTTCAGAATATGGAGGACATTATGGGCACTTTAGAATGCAAGCAAAGGTATGGGCAAGAGGATTCTATTGGTCTGAGATGCACAAGGATGCAAATAGGTTTGTTACAACTTGCCCGTAATGCCAAAGGAGTGGAAATATATCACCAAGGAATGCAATGCCGCTGAATTACAATTTGCAAATTGATGTATTTGATGTTTGGGGCATCGACTTTATGGGACCTTTTGTGAACTCGCATGGATATGAACACATCTTGGTTATAGTTGATTATGTATCAAAATGGGTTGAGGTGATTCCATGTCAGAAAGCATCTATGGAAGAAGCTATTCAAATGATCAAGACGGTAATATTCCCTCGATATGGTGTTCCTAGAATTTTAATAAGTGATGGTGGATCACACTTTATTGGCAAGGATTTCAAAAGATGCTTGGCAAAGTTAGGAATCGAACATAGGGTCTCCACGGCCTATCATCCACAAACAAATGGCCAAGCGGAAACATCGAACAAGCAATTCAAAGACATCCAGAAGAAGACGGTGACTAAAGGAGGAAAAGATTGGTCAAAGAAGCTAGACGGAGCATTGTGGGCATACCGAACTGCGCATAAAACACCGATAGGTATGAACCCTTATCAATTTGTCTATGGAAAAACATGTCATTTGCCGGTAGAACTAGAGCACAAAACTTATTGGGCAATAAAGGAGATGAATCTTGATATTGATGTAGCACGAATAAAGAGGAGGATTCAAATAAGTGAAGTTGAAGAGCTAAGATTGAAGGCATATCACAGCGCTAGCATCTCTAAAGAAAGGATGAAGAGATGGTACGACAAAAGATTGCATAAGAAGGAATTCAAGGAAGGAGACAATGTCCTACTATACAATTCTCGATACAAGGTCTTCGGCAAGGGAAAATTGCAAAGCAAATGGGATGGACCATACGTCATACATTCGGTGTCACCATCGGGAGAGGTAACAATCATGGACGTCAAGGGAGATCAATGTGTTGTGAATGGACAGTGACTCAAGGTATTACTAGAGCCCGACATTGTGCCCATTAAATACATTGACGTCTACACCTTGGATGGTGACCCGGATCGTCAAGACTAGCGACGAAAACAAGGTAAGTTTGTAAATAAATTTTTTATGAGCATCCCACCTTTGCCCTTAAATTTATTTTATGATGAGGATGTCGTATGTTTTATGTGTGGGGGGGGGAGGTGTGATCTCTTGTTTCTTTAGTTGAGTTGTTTCCTTTTAAAAAATAGTTTGATGGTGTGATTCAAATTAGTGTAGAGTCAATAAAAACAATATCCTTGTGCAAGCTTTTCCTTTCCTCTACTTGTTGGTTTGTTCTTTACCTTTATTATTTGAGCATGAGTAATGAGCATTAATGTTTACCGTGGTGCTTAGTGGAAGTTTGCCTATAAAGTACCCATACTCTACTTTAATCTAGAACCTCACTTTGACTTTGCTATGAGTAAGACTAAAATTGGAGGCTTTTATTTCTGAAAATTTATGAAAAACCCTTGCAATAAAGGTTAGCAACTTCTTTTTCCAAGTCGAGAGACAAGCATATCCTATACAAGGCCTATATTATATATACTCCACCATTAGTGTTGTTAGCATGATGAATTGGGTTAGGACTTTTCTCTCTTGGAAGTTCTAATTTCGAGCAATGATCATGTCCTTGCTTTATATCTTTTATTGCTAGCCCCGTCATATATTCGGTAACGAGACTTTCACATCGAAAGTCTCGTGTATCGCCGGATTCCATACCCAACCCATAATATCTCTTTTATTCATCTTATTCCTTGAACACAACCTATGCCCGAAGATTCGTTCCGTTCCTAGAAAGGATTTTAGTTAAAATTCAGATTGTGTGTATGGTGAAGGAAACAAGCGAAGAGCTTCGGAGGAGAGATAAAGATGTAAAGAAAAGAGGAAGAGAAGAAAAAAAAACGTGTATAAAAGAAAAGACAAAAAAGGAGATAGAAAAAAAAGAGAAGATCAAGAAAGTGCAAGGAAGGATGTTGAGGACGAATCTTTGATTTTCCAACCATGTGAATCCGACATCGGGGACATCATTAGTGCCTTGAAGTCATATTTTCTTTTTCCTTTGCACATGTTCACAATTCTAAATCTTCTCATCCTTGATACCCTCACATTATGGTTTCATTCTCATGGTCATTGGCTTGGGAGGTGAACAACTATTAGAGAACTTTCCTAGCTTGATAATATTCGTGTTAACTTCACTAGCCATACCTATAGCTCCACCATGAATTATAAATGAGAGACTTATGGGAGGTGAGAGTTTATGAATTATTTAGGATAGCCACTTCAAATGAGCGACATGTGAGGACTTGGAGAAAGACTTTGTCTAATACTTGTTGCAGGAATTTTATTTTAAACTCGTGGAAAACCCTCCAATGCAAGTAAGAAAGTAAGTATGGTTGGATTTGAGGATCTCTAGTAAAAGGAATGAGTTGTGGGGTAAGTCTTGAATTGGCAATATTTCTAAATACCCATGTTTATGTCATGATCATTGCTTTTGTGTTTCTTATAGTAAAGATGAAGGTTAAACTAATTTGTAAGGAAAGGTGAGAATAAGCACATTTCAACTCCATGGATGAATGACTTTTGCAAGCAACTTGCTCAAGGACGAGTAAGATCGAAGTGTGGGGGAGTTGTTGGCGGTCAAATATGACACCCCTAAGGAACTTGTTACACTTTGGTTTCGGCTTTAATTGGAACTAACTCGCCACTAGGCATACTAATGATGTAACAAGTTCGACACGAGCATGTGTTTTTGGAGTTGTATGTTTATGCAGGAAATAGCAAGCTTAATGGATAAGTTCGCATCAAGTTCGGAAGGTGTTAAGCAAGAGGATCAAGGAGCTCCGTTCGTGTGCGAATACAAGATGAACTTACTTCCAAAGGTGGCAAGGACCAAGATGCAACACAAGATATTCCCGAGGACCAAGACAAAAGACCGGAGTTCATGCGACAAGATCCTCTATCTTGATCGCGAGTATAACGACGTCGAAAGCCCACATGCAAAGGAGCAGAAGGTTCAAGGGCCGAGAGAAGCATACACGAGCAAGACAGAGCCGAGCCAGGCCAAAATGGGCCTGGGCCGGCCAGCCCATGCCGACCGGCCTAGGGCCTTTTTGTGGCGGTTCGGCCTCCCCTTTCTCGTGCGCGATGTTCATCGAACCCTAAGTCGATGCCTCCGCCGCCATTCGCCAGAAAGACTGATAAAAGCCCCCGAGGTCGACCACATCAAGGCATTGAACTTTCAGAGATTCAACCAAGGGACAGAGCCACATAGAGGAGAGAGGAGGATGCCCGGAAACCCTAGCAAGGTCCCTCCGGTGCCGCCACAAATCAAGAGCAAGGAGGAGATTGGATCTTCAAGGGAGGAAGCAAGGCAGAGAGCATCTTCCTCGTCGATCTTCATCTACTTTGGAGGATTCTATACTATGTCTCGTGCTACAATGTGTAACATTATGGGGTAAAATCCTTGTTTGTCCTTGGGGTTGAAGGGAGAGCTTGAGTTGTAATCACCAATTCTATGTTTTGGATCTATTTTCTATCATATTCATGTTGATGGTGCTTTAATCTTAATGGCCAGCTGGCTTGCTTAGGGGATGCAGCGTAGCCTCATGTATCATGTTCCTTTTGTTCTTTATTTGATTACCGTCGTGTAGTGATAGTACGCGGGAGGAAAAGTATATTGAACTAGGTTCACGCCCTTAGTGATGTGCACATGCCAAGCCTCACTTATACAATAGAGTCGAGGGCGACTCTTTTTCAAGATTGGGAGGATGATGAGGACATCCCAGCCATGTGTAACCCATTTGCTAGGATTACACCAGATGCATCGCTAGTTACGCCAAATCCTCTGGTTACACATAGGCAATTAAGTGAAACACCGGTTCCACAAGAACAAGGATCGGATATGCAAGCACAAGTGAACGAAGAACCGGTTACACGCAGTTGTACAGATAAAATCCAACAAGAGGTGCACGCTTTCCTCTCTGAGTTACATTGTAATATTGATGAGAGTCATATACTACCTAAGTGTTGTACTTTACTCCTACTCAGGTTTACACAAGAGGCTTCTCCGTTGGGTTACATGAAGGACACAGAAGGTTACGTGGAGGACACCAAGGCTGCTATGCAAGCTGAGAAAGGTTACGCACACAAGACTCAAGGTTATGCAATAGAAGCATCAACTTCACGTCCAAGTCTGTACCATCTATGGAAGATACGAGGGCCAAGTCATACATCACTGGAAGCTCCTTGAAGTCAAGATTCCAACCCAACAAACGGCGCATAATTTCGACTTTCGAGCTACGAGTAATGACCATTTTAGTGAAGGTTGCACAGAAGGTGAAAAGACGCGCGTGAACTGAAAACCACTTCGAGAATGTTTCAACCAGTTGGCCTTCCACCTTCAAACGTGGTTGCTGCAGTTCACACTTATCCCACACCCATTTAGGAGAGTTGTTCCTAGTATAAATACCCTCTATGTACCATCGAAAACTCAGTTTTGATAATCATGAATTGATAGCCTCATATGGTTTGTCGCAGCCGACCTGCTGAGTGCCTTGTACACCCCTGTTCTTACTTGTTCTTCGAGGACTTGTGAAGAGATCTCTCTGAGGTCCCCTACTTCATGCTCTACGACTTCGGTTCGGCTGCACCGTATTGTGTGGATTAGTTCCGTCTTGTGGTTCTGCGGTCATTCGGAGATCGAGTCGAAGTCTTCGCGGTTTCGGTGCCTCTCTCCCCGTCGATTGGTCGCAACCAACCTTTGTCAAGTATAAAGCATTTACCCGCTGCTTGCAGCAATTTATCTCGTTACGAAACCTACTGCCGTGAAGATCGCGCCATCTCCAGGATCTACCTTGCAATGGTCCCTATCATGTGGTAATCAGAGCTATCGTTGTCACGGTAGGTTTTGATTATTACCCACCCTCCCACCCTTATATGTTATTTCCATTCGTTTTTGTTCCTGTCCTACAATCCACTAAACAGCCACACAAAAATCCCATAGGCTTTTTTTTGGTACTGTTGCTTTGTGTGTTGCATTCATCTTGTTGCTAGTCACCACCGTTGTTCTTCCGCCGTGTTTTAATTTTTCCGCACCCCTCGTATGTGTTCTTGTGTTCGCTGAAAAAATAAAAATCAGAGAAAGAAAAAAAAGTGTGAAAGAATGAAAAAAAAGAAGAAGAAGAAGAAAGAAAAGAGAAGTTGAAAGGGGTTGTGTTGCGGTTTGTGTAACCAAAAGTTTGATCTCTGTAATCTCACTTTGGTGGTTTTCTAGACAGCAAGATTTTGACCGGGTTACACACTTTGTTTTAGTACCATAGCCTTCCTTGAACAGCCACCTAAAGCTCCACAAAAATTTGAAACCAGACCTCTCGTCTTGTATCCTTTCAACCGCTTAATCACAAGTTTGGTTACGCCACACTAGCACACTCATGGTCCTTGAGAACGAGTAAGAACTTGGGTAAGCAAGAGGTGAGATTGTGTGATTCCACATATTTTTCCTATTCCACTTTCTCTTGCAATGTCCTAACATGGCAGGACCTAATTCGAGTGTTCATGGTCGCCATCGTGGTGCTCAAGAGACCACTATTTCACGAGCTGAGCTACATCGAGTACAAAATTCGGTGCTGCAGGCCATGGAAAGGTTGTTTGATGAACATCTTCCAATCTCAAATATTGGGGTTTGACATCAACATGTTCCTGCTGCTCCACATGTCAAGGATGGTACGAAAAACTCCATCAATGGTGCTTCCACATGTTCTCTGCAGCAAGGAGGAAGTTCTCATGGGAGTGGCCTTGTCCCCCATGTGCGCTTCAATGCTAAACACCTACAAGGTGATCTCTACACTCCTTATGATCGTTGTGATAGAAGAAATTCAGATTGAATCCATTGGGTTGATTTGAGTATACCAAAATTTGTTGGGAGAGAAGACCCCAAAGCTTATGTTGTTTGGGAAGAACATTGTGACTATATTTTTGGTGTGCATCATGTCTCGGATGCACAGTGAGTGCACTTAGCTGCAATGGAATTTTATGGTTATGCTCTGACATGGTGGAAAGATGTGCAAGAAAATCAGCATGTGTTGGGGAGAGATCACATCAACACATGTGCTGAGATGAAAAAAAGTTATGCGAAGGCGATTTGCTCCATCATATTCTCCACATAAGCAACAGCAAAGATCTCCAAAAATTCATGATAATTTCATCCGGAACTCATATAAGGCAGCACCAAGGTATTCTGTCCAACAAAGTACATTTCAACATGTTGGTTCAAGAAAACATGTTATTTTAGAGGGAAACACTAATGGAAACAACAATGATTAAAACCAAGGAGATGACTAAGATTTTTCCATGAAACTCAGTATTCGGTCCCGAAAAGACAAAACTCAATACCATCGGCCACCTCAGTAAGAGAGCAAAGAAACTGGATGGTGAGGGGCCGAGAGCCAAGCTCTGTAACCGGCGCAAACTCCTCCCAACCAAGAGCATACCAAATGGAAGCGAACTCGAGGTTCATACCTGTCTTCTCCATGAGTGCCGGGTCGAAGTCCCGGGTGTGGGCGAAGACTCGGTCCTTCAGGAGAGCGTAGGCTTGCTCCTCTCGAGCACCCCGCAAGCTGAGGTAGGTGAGGACCAGGTGTGTCCGAGGACCAGTGGAGGGTCGCTCCTTAGTGATGAGTGATTGACAACGTTGTGTGGACTGATGCTTGGCTAAGTGTGCAGGTACACGTTGCGGTTTGACTCGTGTTAGTGCAGGTGAAGAACAAGCGCGAAAGGCCTTAGCTGTGGCGGCCTCCGGGTGATGGAGAGGCAAGTAGGCTGGGTTCAATGGACCCGGTGGCCGATGGGATCAAGTGCGAGCCGTGCGGTGCAAGACTAGCGGGCTGAAGTCGTGAACATGGGCCAGTGCAAGGTAGCGGATCAAGGCCGAAGCTTGCACGCGGGGTTTGTTGGTTTGCCCACAAAACCATTAGTGGACGGTTTCTTGGTTTGGGCCTCAAAACCAAGCCCGGAGGCCCGATGCGACGGAGACGGTGATCTAGAGCGTCGGGAAGCTTCGAGGCGGGGGCACGTGGCGTGATCGCGGGGTTTGCGTCGATGCTAAGCAAGACCGCGGTCGAAGTGTGTCCGCTCGATGAAGAATGGACCATATTGCCCCTGAGGGGTGTGTATCTTCTATTTGAGTTGTAGGGGTAGCGTGGTCATTTGCCTCCTCCGGTGGACCTCGTATAAATAGCGGAGAGGTGGATGGCATCTCTCTCGCTTGGACTCTAGGGTTTCCTCCCTCGGTAGATCGCTCTGGACTGCTTCTTTTCCTCTGTATTCCTTAGGCTAGATTCTTGTATAGACTCTGACCTCTGGATATATGGAAGCATTCGACATTGCGTTGATCTCCTAGCTCTTTGTGATTTTCGTGTCATTTTCGGGGCTATTTTTGGGGAGTTTTGTTCTTCGCTCGATTCGTGGATTTGAGGGCGTTTTCTCTTGGATTTCTTTGAGGGGATCATGGGTGGATGCCTTGCGCATCTTTGTGTGTGATCTTGACCCTCAAACGCCGAGAAACACCTTCGATTCGTGAGTTTTTGGTGAGAGCGTGAGTTCTTGGTGGTGGTTCATGTGATCCGTGATTCCCGGTGTTTTAGTGAGTTAGAGGCCGAGAATTTTCGGGCATAGCTTCATCTAGTGACACTTCACATCTCCCCCAAATTTTGTCTCAAGAGCTCAAGCCGTTTGGGAGATCCGGTGATGGATAGGAAGGGTTGACCCCCGCGGTCACACGTTTCTTGCTCTGTCTACATCACGCGGACTGTCCGCGGGCTGCTGAACAGTGCAGGTGTTCTTCGTGTTCTTCACGTGTTCTTCCGAGTTTGTGTTTTGATCCGGTGCCACAAGTGGTTTAGGTTGCACGGAGTTTGCGGACGGTCCGAACTTAAGTGGCGGACAGTCCGTGAAGGTGCGGACAGTCCGCGGGTCCCTCGCGGACAGTCTGATTTTTTGGGGTGCATCTCTGGTGGTTCGGTTGGCTTTTTCGGACAGTCCGAGCAGGCCGTGCGGACAGTCCGCCGTACTCTTGCGGACGGTCCGCCGTACTGCACGGACAGTCCGCGATGGCTTTTCCAGAATTGGCCAAGCGCTTTGATTCTTGTCTTGTGCTTCTGCTCTTTGATTCAAGGCTTGTCTCTAGGACTTGTAGGCTTGTGTGTGCCTAGTCTAGAGCTTCTCTGGTGTGTGCGAGTACTCGGAGTGGCAATCGGGGTATAGGCCGAGTTCGTCCTTCAGGAGGAATTTTTATCGGCTCCCATTCACTCCCCCCCTCTCTGGTTGCCTATTCAGTCCTTCAATTGGTATCAGAGCCGGTTACAAATCTTCGTGATTCTAACTAGTCTAAGATCCAAAGATGGGTGACTATGGAAAGGGGTCGGGTCCTCTGCACTTCGATGGCAAGAATTACCCGATGTGGGAGAGGTGCATGGGCGCGTTTTTGCGTGGGAAGGGAACTCTGATTTGGGATGTCACTCAGAATCCAAATTATGTCATTCCAGATAGTTTTCTGCTTCCAGGATCGCGAGACATGTGTGAGGCCAACAGTAAGGCCGTTGATTACTTGTTCCATGCTCTCTGTGCCTGGGAGTTTGAGCGAGTGTACAGAGAGAATGTGGCCGGAAAGATATGGCTTAAGATGAGAAATGCTCATGTTGGCAATGCCTAGGTGCAAGCCCATTTGTTTTCCACTTACCGGAGAGAGAACGAGAACTTCACTCATTTCCCTGGTGAGTCGACCGATGCTATGTTTCAACGCTTCACCAGCATAGTCAACAACATGAGGGCCAATGTGACAGTGCTCCCATACACGGATCATGATCAAGCTATCAAGCTTTTGCATGCCCTAGATAGGTCTGTGTGGAGTGCCAAGGTCGAGGCCATTGAGGAGTCGAGCGTGTATGATATGTTATCGCTTGATGAGCTGTTTTCCAAGCTCAGGTCTTCAGAGGTTGAGCGTTGTTGGCGTTTCCTAGCGCCGTCACTTTAAGAACAGATCTGGAATCCATCCTCAGTGACAACACCAAGAAACGCCTTGTAGGCACCTCTTAACGTCACAACTAACGTCGCCGAGTTAGCGTGAACATCAAGACTTGCCAAAGGTTAATCTAAACGATCATGAACGAATCCGCAAGCACACAGATAAACCATTGTAGCATTTCCCCAAGGAAGGAGAATATTCCAAGGGTATCGTATCCGTGGAAGGCAATGGTGGATATCTTAGACTTATGCTTTTGCACTGAATGTAAACTAAGAGATAGATATAGGAAACAACAAACTCAAAGGCAGGGGTAAGATAAAAGATATAAAGGGTAGTGTAACACACACACACACTCAGATCTACCTCTATACTAGCACACTACGGCTTAGGGGGAACATACAAGTTAGCTCTAGGTTCTAATGTACTAAACATACAAAGCTAGAAGATACAGGAGATAGGCATTAGTATTGCATGAGAGGGTAAGGTTCAGCACCCAGGTACAAACGGGGAGCTAGCCCGCGACGACCAGTACTCTGCGAACTAGACTTTAGACGCCTACAGCAGGTACCCCAACGCGGAGGATTGCAAAGGATCCAGCAGCTGTCACCACTACAGACCTACCTCTATCGTTATGGGGTGTATGCTCATAACTAACGTAGCCAGACAACCCAGGCACCATGCCTGCGTTGCTGCTAGACTCCACCCAGCCCGGGCTATTGTGACCCAGGGTGAGAGCCACCAGAAGACTGGTCAACTTAGACCGAGTACCGTAGCTTGAACACAAATCTCATGCAACACTCTCATGCCATCTAACAAGATCAACTAAAGCTAGACATACGAACGGATACAAACTCTCTTATGTCTAGTTAATAAGATCAAAGGGTCGTGTTCGTGAAGAACACGTGCCTCTAACTTATGAACAAACACATAAGGAATGAGTTTATCACCCTTCAAGTGGATCGAAAGGTAGTGGTCATGAAGAATACAAGCCTCTAAATGATGAACAAAGGATAAACTCAAGAACATATCAAGCATATGATCTACCATGACTTTATATGAAATAGCTGAATAACTGAAGTAGATCAAAGTCATACAATGAAATAAAGATAAAAAAGAACTCATACCTAGACTCCAAAGAAGACTTGGAACCTGAAGAAAAGCTACTCTAGCCTACCTCCTAGCCTTGGAAACTAAAAGTGAGAGGAGAATGAGAGAGTGGTGTGTGGGAAATGGGAGCCCCTCCCCTTCTATTTATAGGCAAGGACCAGGCTTGCTCGGAGGCTCAAAGTGCTCCAAAACACCCCAGGATGCAGCAAGTGACCAATGAGCAGCTGCCACATGTAGGGGCCAGATGGGGCGCCACTAAGGCAGTTCGGCCGATCCTAGGATTGGCCGGCGCCCTAGGGTGGCCCCACCTGGTGTGCTTCCTCTGGGTGGCTGCCCAGTGGGCCCTTTGATCCTCCCTCGGTGCATGGCTTGATTTGGTATCCGAGGTGGGCCCCTTGATCCATGTGAAGTCCATGTGGCGTCCTCTGATTCGTCAGTGAGTGCCTCCCTTGGATTAATGATGTGGAATGCCATGTGTTTCCTCGGTGGCAGCCACCTCCTCAGCTGAGTTGGCATGGTTTCTCCATAGAAGGTGGGTTTCCATCTCTTTTAAGGGGTATTTCACCTACATACAAATAATCTCCAAGGACAAGTGGAACTACATTATTCAAATCAAAATGCAAGTAAATAATGCATATGCCTCCATTTATGTGAGAATATTGAGGGCTGAAAGTAGTACTTAACAGCCATCAACAAACTCCCCCAACTAACCTCTTGCTCATCTCGAAGCAAGACATTAGAGACTTAGGTTGGTTGATCAGGAGTTGCTACAATGTTGTACTCTCAACTTATGGCAAACATACAGCAAGGTACTCTACCAAGAGTTGAACAAGTTGGCAATGTTCTTACCTTTCACCTGATGATGTGGGGAATATAGCTTCACCTGCCTTAGGCGGTTGAGAGACAGAATGGTTATATAGCAAATGCATAATCACTCATACCTCGATCAGCTATCAACCCGGAGGTTTTGCAACTTTTTCAAAAGAAAATCAGAGTTCCTCAAATGATACTCTCAGATCGCTCAAAAGTGTATGGTTCCTCACCAAGGCATCAATGTTGCCTTCTTCATATCCTACTCCTAATAGGCTTATGTGGAGCTGTAGGTAGGGAAGAAATGTGGCATACTTGTCTCTCATGTTTTACTAAGTCAAAGACCGGATCCTTGGAAGAAACAAACATACATCCTGATCAAGATGTGCATATGTGTGTGATGGATATGAGCATGGCAAGGTGGATACTAGGCCCGGAAATGGGTGCTAGATATTACCATGCTTTATATGAGGACATGAGGGATTGATGGTAAGGTGGACACTAGACCCGGAATAGGTACTAGTTATTACCATCTATATGGTGGAACTCTTTCTCTTGCACATATCAATCCCTTTTTCTCCTTTAGAAATTTTTCGAGACTTGGGCTAGCTCTCTTTATTTATTTTTGCCATGCTTTTGAGCATGCATTTCTTTTTCTTTTTCTCTCTCTCTCTCTTTTTTAGCTAGCCCTTTGTCTCTATTGGAGATATTTAGAGAGGGATGAATGATGCAAAGATTCATAGAGTTTTATTTGTGGAAGAATGCATAAGCATACGGAACAAATGATGAATGCTAACTTCCAGTGTAGAAGTTTAGCATGAACGTGTACGTGATCTTGATCAGGGGAGTATGAGTTCTAACAAGGGTCACAATAATTTGACAAAGCTCAATGAGAGAAAAAGCTGCATATGTGGAGGCTAAGAGCTAGAATCTACATATGGCCTTGGATGGGAAATTCTCATCATTGAGGAACTCATCATGTTTTGATATATTTTTTTTCAAAAAGGAAAACTCCGGATGTCAAGCATCACTAAGCACAGGATCATAGCACTCTATTCTACCATGTCATGTCTCTCAACAATTTAGGCAAGGATCATGCTTTTTGCTACCCACAGTTTTCAAGCTAAGGTTTGAACATGCAAGCCAACAAACTCAAAACTTAGGTAGGATACAAAGTTGTAAGCAAGATATACGAGGTGAATAAATAGAGCAACTATTCATCATTTCAACCATAGAGGCAAAGCATTCTTACTATGCATATCAAAGCAAACTAAGCAAACGATGATGATGAAAGCAAATAAATATTTTTGGTCTTTTTATTTTTGCAGATTTTTTATATGGGTTTTCATTTATAAGATACTCTGAAAACAAAGGAAGATACAAGTTACCTCAGGATGGGGGTCCTCCCCCAAGCTAGCTTCAAGCTCACTGCGGAGGAGGGAAGAAGAATCCCTAACTCGCGTAGTAAGCCCTCTGCTCCAACTTTGTTAGGTGCTTGCACTTCTTGTCCTATGTTGCATGCTAGGCTAGATGAATCTCACACTAGGATAGTTTCTCTTGAGGCGGCATTGAAAGCTCCACTACCTACATCATGCTTGTTGACGGTGGAAATTCACCATTTCCAACCCTCAATATTCTCACATAAATGGAGGCATATGCATTATTTACTAGCATTTAGGTTTGAATAATGTAGTTCCACTTGTCCTTGGAGATTATTTGTATGTAGGTGATTTACCCTTAAAAGAGATGGAAACTCCACTTCTATGAAGAAACCATGCCAACTCAGCTGAGGAGGTGGCTGCCACTAAGGGAAACATGGCAAAACTCGTCATCGATCCAGGGGAGGCACTCACTGACGAATCAGAGGACGCCACATGGACTTCACATGGATCAAAGGGCCCACCTCGGATACCAAATCAAGCCTTGCACCGGGGATGGATCAGAGGGCCCACAGGGCAGCCACCCAGTGGAAAACCACCAGGTGGGCTGCCCTAGGGGGCCGGCTGACCCTGGGATTGGCCGAACTGACCTAGGGGCCCCATCCTGGCCCTCCACGTGGCAGCTCTCTATTGGTCCTTTGCATCACTACCGGGTGTTTAGGGGCCATTTGGGCGTCCGAGCAAGCCTTGTCCTTGCCTATAAATAGAAGGGGAGGGGCTCCCATTTCTCACACACCACTCTCTCATTCTCCTCTCACTTTTAGTTTCCAGGGCTAGGGGGTAGGCTAGAGTAGCTCTTCTTCAGGTTCCAAGTCCTCTTGGAAGTTTAGGTATGAGTTCTCTTTTATCTTTATTTCTTTGTATGACTTTGATCTACTTCAGTTATTCAGCTATTTCATATAAAGTCATGGTAGATCATATTCTTGATATGTTCTTGAGTTCATCCTCTATTCATCATTTAGAGGCTCGTGTTCTTCGTGAACACTACCTTTTGATCCACTTGAAGGGTGATAAACTCCTTCCTTATGTGTTTGTTCATAAGTTAGAGGCTCGTGTTCTTCACGAACACGACCCTTTGATCTTATTGATTAGACATAAGAGAGTTCATATCTGTTCGTATGTCTAGCCTTAGTTGATCTTGTTAGATGGCATGAGAGTGTTGCATGGGGTCTGTGTTCAAGCTACGGTACTCGGTCTAGTTGACCAGTCTTCTGGTGGCTTTCACCCTGGGTCACAATAGCCCGGGCCGGGTGAAGTCTAGCAGCAACGTAGGCATGGTGCCTGGGTTGTCTGGCTACGATAGTTATGAGCATACCCCCCGTAACGAGAGGTCGGTCCTCAGGTCGTGACAGCCCTGTTGGATCCTAGGGCAACCTCCGCGTTGGGGTACCTGCTGTAGGCGTCTAAAGTCTAGTTTCGCAGAGTGCTGGTCGTCGCGGGCTAGCTCCCTGTTTGTACCTGGGTGCTGAACCATGTCTCCCTCATGCAATACTCATGCCCATCTCTTGTATCTTCTAGCTTTGTATGTTTAGTACATTAGAACCTAGAGCTAACTCGTATGTTCCCCCTAAGCCGTAGTGTGCTAGAGTAGAGGTAGATTTGAGGTGTGTGTGTCACACTACCCCTATTAACTTTTATCTTACCCCTGCCTTTGAGTGTGTTGTTCCCTATATCTATCTCTTGGTTTACATTCAGAGCAAAAGCATAAGTCTAAGATATCCGCCATTGCCTTCCTTGGATTCGATACCCTTGGAATACTCTCCTTCCTTGGGGAAATGCTACAATGGTTTATCTGTGTGCTTGCGGATTCGTTCATGATCGTTTAGATTAACCTATGGCAAGTCTCAATGTTCATGCTAACCTGCGCCATTAGTTGTGACATTGGGAAATGCCAACAAGCATTTCTAGCGCCGACGCTAAGGATGGATTCTAAATCTGTTCTTAAGTGATCGACGTTTAGAAATGTCAACAATGCTCTAACTGTGAAATGCATGCTTTGAAAAACATGGAACTTGCACACTACATTGACTGTTTGCAGGATGAGAATGATGAGTTGAGGAAAATGATGGGGTGGTTGTCAGGGCATGAGACACAATTGAGTTTGATGTTGGCTCAGTTTAAGAGGTTTGATGGTCAGGCGTTGGGAGCTAGCAAGAGGGGTGAGAAGAGTGGTGAAGGAGAAGAGAAGGAGAGGTTCCTATCCCATCACACACCACACCAATGAACAAATTTGCACCCAAGCCAAACCATTTCAGAAACAAGCTAGACACAACCCCAGATCCACCAGTGTTCCCCCACAAGTCAGAAAACTACCAGAAACCCATCAAGTTTGTGAGCACCCAGGGGAGTGTCTTTGGTGGGAAGTCAGGAGAGAAAGTTGTTGAGAAGCGCATAGAGAAGCCACGGCCTAAGCCACAGTCGATCCGCTTCCATTGTGAGTATTGAGGGAGGGATGGGCATAAGGATGAGTTCTGTTTCAGGAGGAAGAGAGATGAGAGGGTTGCTAGGGAGATGGCAAACAAGGACAGGTACCACCTTCCTCATGGTGTGCCTAAGCCTCGTAGAGGGCCTCTACCTAGGGGTGAGGTGTTTGTGCATTCAGTTCCCACTCGTGGAGGTGGAGGTGTGTTTCCTCAGAGAGATAGGCGTGTTGGGTTTGGGCGTGGTGAGTTGGCTAGACGTGCTCCTTCTCGTGACCGTTACGAGTTTGGGAGTCACGATCGGAGCTTTGGGTCTCAGATGGACTACGGGCCACGTTTTCCCCCTCGTGGTGCGCGTACTCCTCCAGTGAGACGTGACATGTTCTTCGGTGGTAGGCGTGAGAGGGCTCCGCCTAGAGGTTTTGGTAGGATGGAGTTTGCTAACCCTTCTTTTGAGCAAATGGCTCGACACTGGTTTGACTCTTTTGGTACTAACCCCAGTGTTGAGTCACTTTCTCATTCTCGTTATCGTTTTTGATTGCAGGTGGGAGGCTTGGAGGTCTTTTGGTTGATCGACTCTGGTTGCTCATGACACATGACCAGAGATCGTGGGTGGTTCTCCAGCCTCACCCCCGTGAGTACGAGGGAGTACATCACTTTCGGGGACAATGGGAGAGGACGAGTGCTTGCTGAAGGTATGGTGAAGGTGAGTAGCAAGGTGACCCTGAAGAGTGTGGCTTTGGTCAAGTCACTTGGTTTTAACATGTTGTCAGTATCTCAGTTGCTTGACGAAGGTTTTGAGGTTCGTTTTAAGTCGGGCGCTTCTCGTGTGCTTGATTCTTGAGGCGATCTTGTCTGTACGATCATCCCCAAGGGTCAAATCTTTCGTGCCGATTTTTCCCAGTCTGTTGGACCTCCTTGATGCTTTGTTGCTGGCGTTTCGGCTGAGCTTTGGAAATGGCATAGGAGGTTGGGACACTTGAGCTTTGAGTTGTGTTGACGTTTGATTATCATTGCAAAGTTCGTTTGGACTTGCAATCGGACAAATCCTCTGTCGTAGTCAAGGGACCCTTCTTCCCTTGAGTGGCGAACCCAAGGTATCGTATCCGTGGAACAATATGTAATGCAAGATCCAATCTAATAAGCGGAAAACACTTTGATCTTGACAAGGCTTTTTGCATCTAATCTATGGAAGAACCATGAAAACACATCTAATCTACTCAACACCGGAGGTAGCAAGAGAAAGAGAGGGGAGGTAAAACCAATCTAGAGATTGGATCAGGTCTTTTGTTGAAGTTCCAAAACCAAGAAGAATAATGCAAACGAATCTCATTAAAAGCCTGTTTAAATCATGGCTTCTCCTCCAACCCTCAAAGGCTCCTACCGTACACGTGATCAACATCCTGTCACGATGTCGCGCGTATTGTGTAGGTGAACCTAAGAGCACGTTCACGAGGAACATGTTGAAAACGCTCGGTAGGTCAGGTATGCACCTCTAGCCACAATGGCTACAAGAACATCCTAAGCAATCTATCCGGAATAGATTGGAGAATAAGAAAACCCAAGCGAAGACAAAATCGTAGTGAAAGCACTTGATCGCTAGAAATCGGATTCAATCTTGCAAATTCAACATGAAGTATAATACATGCACAAGATCACCACCGGGATCCTACCTTGAGACGTGGTCTTCCATGCAAGGTTCCCACATCGGCTAGGGAAACCCTAGTCAATGATCTCGACCCTCTCCTCTCCGGAAGGGTGTCCCTCTCTTCTCTGCTCCTCGGCGGTGGATGACGAATTGCTTGATGCGTGGCTCGAGGCACGGGGACTATAAATAGCTCGAGGATCACCTAGGTCAAAGGGGGCACCGAATTGGGCCCGAATGGGCTGGGCCGGCCGGCCTGGGCCCACTTCGGCCCAGTTCGGCCCCGTCTTTCTTCTATACACTTCTCGTGACTTCCTGACTTTTTGCCGAGTTGCATGTGGGTCCTTGACGTCATTTTCCTCGCGGTTTAGATAAGGGTGCTTGGCGTATGAACTCCCGCATCTCCCACATCTACCTTCTCCTCCCATCTCCACTAATAAATTTTCCTTGCTTCATGTACTCGATCCCAAAGAAATCCCGACAAGGATAAATTTTGGGTTCCGTGTTATCTTCTCCCGAAATCATTCCCCAAAAATCCTTTTAACATAATTCTTGGACATCAACTTGCTTCGGGGCTTCCTTCTTGCAACCGAGTAGTTCTCCAATATATCCATAAGGAACTAGTTGCTCTTTATCTTCAAGGCGGAATGAGAGGCATGACACCCCTTCATTAATGACCAGTGCCAATGTATGAGAATCTCCAAGGCAAGCTCCTTGTGAGTAGTCTCACCAACTCCATTAAAGAATTGCACCCATCCAAGGTTGCTCAAGATTTGATATCCGAGTAGAATCCTACACTTGGAGGGCGTCATTGAAGTCAACATTTGGCACAAGCCTCCTCTCAAGATGAACAAGCCTCTCCTCCTCCTCCTTCGTCTTCATGATGAATCCATTGGAATGCCTCGGAGTGTATGGTGGTTGAGTGGATGAACGAGTTGAGCGTCGTGGTGGAACAAGTGGCTCCTCCGTGTGTCCTTGCGGTTTGGTGTACCGCATGGACGAGCGTCGTGTACTCCTTATGCCACCAAGGGGCACCGTGCCACTCCTCGGTGGTGCCACGTCTTCCTCCATGCTTCGGGGAGACTCGGAGACCGAGTGCCTCCTCGAAGAGCTCGATGATGACTCCGACAATGATGATCGTGTCTTCCTTCTGAGGATGATGTTCATGATCTCTCTCATCTTGCCTTGCTGCACAAAGTCACAAACAACTCCCCCGGGGGTTTCTTGCTGGTGGAAAAACACACAAGTATATGGAGGGTGGAGTGTGAGGTGCACAAGTAGGTTGTTTCTCGAACAATTGGGCTATGAACTCAAGAACACGAATTAACAAATGGATAAAATACTTACTGCGTGACCCATGAGATTCCATCACCCAAACATTCACAACCACTTCTTTGCTTGCGTGATTTAGAGTTCCACCTCCATTATTTTGCTTTGTGTCACTTCTTTGCTCCAATCCCTTGCCTCATGTGCTTCCAATAATTTCCTGCAAAACAAAGCCCTTGCTTCCCCCATGCTTGTCCTTTGCATGTGCCCAAGATGCCAAATGATTGATGCTTTCCCAAGATGCATCATGGGACACTATATGTTAATCAAGCTCAAAAACCTCCCCTTAATCATGTTTAGATACTAATTACACCTCTAATTTTGTAAATTTAAAATTTAACTCAGCACTAGTGATCAGTCTAAATATATCATTAGAGGAGATTTTAGGCATCCGAAACAATTGTAAAATTTATTTTGGTTGCACCGGGATCGATTGCTTTCATTAATTGATAGCAAGCTCCTCCGACTTGACCGTGGGGGCACAGGTTTAGGTTCTAATTTTGGCCAAACATGAGAGAGAGAGAGATTTTGAATAAAAATAAATTCAAAGGGCTTAGAAAAATTCTAATTCTAGAGAAACCGATGGATGTCAAGTTGAAAGAAACCAAAAATCAAGGTTCACACAAGTCCGGCCATGCGTCAAAGATTAAAAACCATTAAGGAACATAGCAAGGCTCTACTCGTGTGTTTTTAACATGTAAAACTAGCTAAGCTTAACATCATGGAGAGGATGAAAGGCTTGGATAGAATCTGAATCTTTGGTTCTAGCTTCTCGAAAAGAGGCAAATAAAACATAGGAGGGCTCAGGTCATTGGTTTATGATCGAAAAATCCAAATAAAATGACCAAGCAAATAAAAGGTTCTCTGAAACTTGTTCAATCACTTAAGAGTTAATAAAATGTCTTGCGTAGCAAATTCTAAGACTTACTTACATGAAATTCGGAAATCTTCCGGGTTGCCCTCCCGGTAGCTTATTCTTGACTCGACGAACGGGTTGCCTCCCGCAAAGTGCTTAGTTTATAGTCTATAGCTAGACTTCTTCTCTTCTTCACTTCGGATCAACGCTCTTTGCGGGCGTTGCAATCTTGGGGACCCCACTTCTACACCATCCTTGGCCTTGGTGTAGGTTTATTCTTTGGCTTAGTCATCTTTTTGGTCTTCACAGGCGGGCGTTGATTCTTGATCTTGACGGATGCAACAACTTTTGTGTCTCCACTTCATTCTCCTTTGGCTCCTCTCTTCCGATGTAATGATGAGGTAGAATGTATTTTATATTGACCACGTTACATACCTTGAATCGTGGTTAACTTGAATGCACCCCTCTCGCCATCACTTGATCTCCCCCTTGCCGACGTCGATTGTTACTCCGACGGTCTTGAGGAATGATCTCCCTAGGATGAGTGGAGGATGAGGTTGATCTCCTTTTGATCTTGGAGGTGGAGTTTTTCTTGGAGATTCCGACGATGTCCGGCCTCTGCTTTTAGATCTTCATGTTGCACGTCACCTTTGCCTGCAAAATTTTTCTAGACCATGCACAAAATATATGTTTTTTTTGTTGGAGATGTAGCCGTCCATCTCCCATTAGGGTTAGGCAAATATATACAAAAACTAAAAGAAAAGTAGGGTTTAGCAAAACTCTAGATTAGATTAATTTTTTTATTGAGGATGATCAAAATTAAGAGATGCAAAAGAAAATCAAGAGAAAAACTGAAAATATTCACAAACGCAATACTAGATTGAATCTTGATTACTTGTTCCCCGGCAACAGTGCCAGAAAAAGGGGCTTGTTGACGTTTGATTATTGTTGCAAAGTTAGTTTGGACTTGCAAGCGGACAAATCCTCCGTCGTAGTCAAGGGACCCTTCTTCCCTTGAGTGGCGAACCCATGGTATCGAATCCGTGGAACAATATGTAATGCAAGATCCAATCTAATAAGAGGAAAACACTTTGATCTTGACAAGGGTTTTTACATCTAATGTATGGAAAAACCATGAAAACACATCTAATCTACTCAACACCAGAGGTAGCAAGAGAAAGAGAGGGGAGGTAAAACCAATCTAGAGATTGGATCAGGTCTTTTGTTGAAGTTCCAAAACCAAGAAGAATAAAGCAAACGAATCTCATTAAAAGCCTCTTTAAATCGTGGCTTCCGTTCCAACCCTCAAAGGCACCTACTGTACACGTGATCAACATCCTATCACGATGTCCCGCTTATTGTGTAGGTGAACCTAAGAGCACGTTCACGAGGAACGTGTTGAAAACGCTCGGTAGGTCAGGTATGCACCTCTAGCCACAATGGCTACAAGAACATCCTAAGCAATCTATCCGGAATAGATTGGAGAATAAGAAAATCAAGCGAAGACAAAATCGTAGTGAAAGCACTTGATCGCTAGAAATCGGATTCAATCTTGCAAATTCAACATGAAGTATAATACATGGACAAGATCACCACCGGGATCCTACCTTGATCTTGATCCTAGCTTCTGGAACTCCGACGTGGTCTTCCATGCAAGGTTCCCACATCGGCTAGGGAAAATCCTAGTCAACGATCTCGGTCCTCTCCTCTCCGGAAGGGTGTCCCTCTCTTCTCTGCTCCTCGGCGGCGGATGACGAATTGCTTGATGCGTGGCTCGAGGCACGGGGACTATAAATAGCTCGAGGATCACCTAGGTCAAAGAGGGTGCCGAACCGGGCCTAGAATGGGTTGGGCCGGCCGACCTGGGCCGGCCAGCCTGGGCCCACTTCGGCCCAGTTCGGCCCCATCTTTCTTCCAGACGCTTCTCGCGACTTCCTGACTTTTTGCCGAGTTGCATGTTGGTCCTTGACGTCATTTTCCTTGTGGCTTAGATAAGGGTGCTTGGCGTATGAACTCCCGCATCTTCCATCTAGGTCCTCAGCACTTCTCAGCTTCACGCTTTAGTCCTTGGTTCATTTGGAGTCATGTTCATCTTGTATCTTGACTTGTCCCGGGGTCCATGATCTTCTCGTAAAACCCTTGATGAACCTTACCCGGAAGTCCTCATTTAGGCTCTCGATTCCTGTGTAAACAATAAACTCCTTGTGTGTAGTCTCACCAACTCCATTAAAGAATTGCACCCATCCAAGGTTGCTCAAGATTTGATATCTGAGTAGAATCCTACACTTGGAGGGCGTCATTGAAGTCAACATTTGGCACAAGCCTCCTCTCAAGATGAACAAGCCTCTCCTCCTCCTCCTTCGTCTACATGATGAATCCATTGGAATGCCTCGGAGTGTATAGTGGTGGAGTGGATGAACGAGTTGAGCGTCGTGGTGGAACGAGTGGCTCCTCCGTGTGTCCTTGCGGTTTGGTGTACCGCATGGACGAGCTTCGTGTGCTCCTTATGCCACCAAGGGGCACCGTGCCACTCCTCGGTGGTGCCACGTCTTCCTCCAAGCTTCGGGGAGACTCGGAGACTGAGTGCCTCCTCGAAGAGCTCGATGATGACTCCGACAATGATGATCGTGTCTTCCTTCTGAGGATGATGTTCATGATCTCTCTCATCTTGCCTTGCTGCACAAAGTCACAAACAACTCCCCCGGGGGTTTCTTGCTGGTGGAAAAACACACAAGTATATGGAGGGTGGAGTGTGAGGTGCACAAGTAGGTTGTTTCTCGAACAATTGGGCTATGAACTCAAGAACACGAATTAACAAATGGATAAAATACTTACCGCATGACCCATGAGATTTCATCACCCAAACATTCACAACCACTTCTTTGCTTGCGTGATTTAGAGTTCCACCTCCATTATTTTGCTTTGTGTCACTTCTTTGCTCCGATCCCTTACCTCATGTGCTTGCAATAATTTCCTGCAAAACAAAGCCCTTGCTTCCCCCATGCTTGTCCTTTGCATGTGCCCAAGATGCCAAATGATTGATGCTTTCCCAAGATGCATCATGGGGCACTATATGTTAATCAAGCTCAAAAACCTCCCCTTAATCACGTTTAGATGCTAATTACTCCTCTAATTTTGAAAATTTAAAATTTAACTCAGCGCTAGCGATGAGTCTAAATATATCATTAGAGGAGATTTTAGGCATCCGAAACAATTGTAAAATTTATTTTGGTTGCACCGGGATCGATTGCTTTCATTAATTGATAGCAAGCTCCTCCGACTTGACCGTGGGGGCACAGGTTTAGGTTCTAATTTTGGCCAAACATGAGAGAGAGAGAGATTTTGAATAAAAATAAATTCAAAGGGCTTAGAAAAATTCTAATTCTAGAGAAACCGATGGATGTCAAGTTGAAAGAAACCAAAAATCAAGGTTCACACAAGTCCGGCCATGCGTCAAAGATTAAAAACCATTAAGGAACATAGCAAGGCTCTACTCGTGTGTTTTTAACATGTAAAACTAGCTAACCTTAACATCATGGAGAGGATGAAAGGCTTGGATAGAATCTGAATCTTTGGTTCTAGCTTCTCGAAAAGAGGCAAATAAAACATAGGAGGGCTCAGGTCATTGGTTTATGATTGAAAAATCCAAATAAAATGACCAAGCAAATAAAAGGTTCTCTGAAACTTGTTCAATCACTTAAGAGTTAATAAAATGTCTTGCGTAGCAAATTCTAAGACTTACTTACATGAAATTCGGAAATCTTCCGGGTTGCCCTCCCGGTAGCTTATTCTTGACTCGACGAACGGGTTGCCTCCCGCAAAGTGCTTAGTTTATAGTCTATAGCTAGACTTCTTCTCTTCTTCACTTCGGATCAACGCTCTTTGCGGGCGTTGCAATCTTGGGGACCCCACTTCTACACCATCCTTGGCCTTGGTGTAGGTTTATTCTTTGGCTTAGTCATCTTTTTGGTCTTCACAGGCGGGCGTTGATTCTTGATCTTGACGGATGCAACAACTTTTGTGTCTCCACTTCATTCTCCTTTGGCTCCTCTCTTCCGATGTAATGATGAGGTAGAATGTATTTTATATTGACCACGTTACATACCTTGAATCGTGGTTAACTTGAATGCACCCCTCTCGCCATCACTTGATCTCCCCCTTGCCGACGTCGATTGTTACTCCGACGGTCTTGAGGAATGATCTCCCTAGGATGAGTGGAGGATGAGGTTGATCTCCTTTTGATCTTGGAGGTGGAGTTTTTCTTGGAGATTCCGACGATGTCCGGCCTCTACTTTTAGATCTTCGTGTTGCACGTCACCTTTGCCTGCAAAATTTTTCTAGACCATGCACAAAATATATGTTTTTTTTGTTGGAGATGTAGCCGTCCATCTCCCATTAGGGTTAGGCAAATATATACAAAAACTAAAAGAAAAGTAGGGTTTAGCAAAACTCTAGATTAGATTAATTTTTTTATTGAGGATGATCAAAATTAAGAGATGCAAAAGAAAATCAAGAGAAAAACTGAAAATATTCACAAACGCAATACTAGATTGAATCTTGATTACTTGTTCCCCGGCAACAGTGCCAGAAAAAGGGGCTTGTTGACGTTTGATTATTGTTGCAAAGTTAGTTTGGACTTGCAAGCGGACAAATCCTCCGTCGTAGTCAAGGGACCCTTCTTCCCTTGAGTGGCGAACCCAAGGTATCGAATCCGTGGAACAATATGTAATGCAAGATCCAATCTAATAAGCGGAAAACACTTTGATCTTGACAAGGGTTTTTACATCTAATGTATGGAAAAACCATGAAAACACATCTAATCTACTCAACACCAGAGGTAGCAAGAGAAAGAGAGGGGAGGTAAAACCAATCTAGAGATTGGATCAGGTCTTTTGTTGAAGTTCCAAAACCAAGAAGAATAAAGCAAACGAATCTCATTAAAAGCCTCTTTAAATCGTGGCTTCCATTCCAACCCTCAAAGGCACCTACTGTACACGTGATCAACATCCTATCACGATGTCCCGCTTATTGTGTAGGTGAACCTAAGAGCACGTTCACGAGGAACGTGTTGAAAACGCTCGGTAGGTCAGGTATGCACCTCTAGCCACAATGGCTACAAGAACATCCTAAGCAATCTATCCGGAATAGATGGGAGAATAAGAAAATCAAGCGAAGACAAAATCGTAGTGAAAGCACTTGATCGCTAGAAATCGGATTCAATCTTGCAAATTCAACATGAAGTATAATACATGGACAAGATCACCACCGGGATCCTACCTTGATCTTGATCCTAGCTTCTGGAACTCCGACGTGGTCTTCCATGCAAGGTTCCCACATCGGCTAGGGAAAATCCTAGTCAACGATCTCGGCCCTCTCCTCTCCGGAAGGGTGTCCCTCTCTTCTCTGCTCCTCGGCGGCGGATGACGAATTGCTTGATGCGTGGCTCGAGGCACGGGGACTATGAATAGCTCGAGGATCACCTAGGTCAAAGAGGGTGCCGAACCGGGCCCAGAATATTTTGGGCCGGCCGACCTGGGCCGGCCAGCCTGGGCCCACTTCGGCCCAGTTCGGCCCCATCTTTCTTCCAGACGCTTCTCGCGACTTCCTGACTTTTTGCCGAGTTGCATGTTGGTCCTTGACGTCATTTTCCTTGTGGCTTAGATAAGGGTGCTTGGCGTATGAACTCCCGCATCTTCCATCTAGGTCCTCAGCACTTCTCAGCTTCACGCTTTAGTCCTTGGTTCATTTGGAGTCATGTTCATCTTGTATCTTGACTTGTCCCGGGGTCCATGATCTTCTCGTAAAACCCTTGATGAACCTTACCCGGAAGTCCTCATTTAGGCTCTCGATTCCTGTGTAAACAATAAACTCCTTGTGTGTAGTCTCACCAACTCCATTAAAGAATTGCACCCATCCAAGGTTGCTCAAGATTTGATATCTGAGTAGAATCCTACACTTGGAGGGCGTCATTGAAGTCAACATTTGGCACAAGCCTCCTCTCAAGATGAACAAGCCTCTCCTCCTCCTCCTTCGTCTACATGATGAATCCATTGGAATGCCTCGGAGTGTATAGTGGTGGAGTGGATGAACGAGTTGAGCGTCGTGGTGGAACGAGTGGCTCCTCCGTGTGTCCTTGCGGTTTGGTGTACCGCATGGACGAGCTTCGTGTACTCCTTATGCCACCAAGGGGCACCGTGCCACTCCTCGGTGGTGCCACGTCTTCCTCCAAGCTTCGGGGAGACTCGGAGACTGAGTGCCTCCTCGAAGAGCTCGATGATGACTCCGACAATGATGATCGTGTCTTCCTTCTGAGGATGATGTTCATGATCTCTCTCATCTTGCCTTGCTGCACAAAGTCACAAACAACTCCCCCGGGGGTTTCTTGCTGGTGGAAAAACACACAAGTATATGGAGGGTGGAGTGTGAGGTGCACAAGTAGGTTGTTTCTCGAACAATTGGGCTATGAACTCAAGAACACGAATTAACAAATGGATAAAATACTTACCGCGTGACCCATGAGATTTCATCACCCAAACATTCACAACCACTTCTTTGCTTGCGTGATTTAGAGTTCCACCTCCATTATTTTGCTTTGTGTCACTTCTTTGCTCCGATCCCTTACCTCATGTGCTTGCAATAATTTCCTGCAAAACAAAGCCCTTGCTTCCCCCATGCTTGTCCTTTGCATGTGCCCAAGATGCCAAATGATTGATGCTTTCCCAAGATGCATCATGGGGCACTATATGTTAATCAAGCTCAAAAACCTCCCCTTAATCACGTTTAGATGCTAATTACTCCTCTAATTTTGAAAATTTAAAATTTAACTCAGCGCTAGCGATGAGTCTAAATATATCATTAGAGGAGATTTTAGGCATCCGAAACAATTGTAAAATTTATTTTGGTTGCACCGGGATCGATTGCTTTCATTTATTGATAGCAAGCTCCTCCGACTTGATCGTGGGGGCATAGGTTTAGGTTCTAATTTTGGCCAAACATGAGAGAGAGAGAGATTTTGAAAAAAAATAAATTCAAAGGGCTTAGAAAAATTCTAATTCTAGAGAAACCGATGGATGTCAAGTTGAAAGAAACCAAAAATCAAGGTTCACACAAGTCCGGCCATGCGTCAAAGATTAAAAACCATTAAGGAACATAGCAAGGCTCTACTCGTGTGTTTTTAACATGTAAAACTAGCTAACCTTAACATCATGGAGAGGATGAAAGTCTTGGATAGAATCTGAATCTTTGGTTCTAGCTTCTCAAAAAGAGGCAAATAAAACATAGGAGGGCTCATGTCATTGGTTTATGATCGAAAAATCCAAATAAAAGGTTCTCTAAAACTTGTTTAATCACTTAAGAGTTAATAAAATGTCTTGCGTAGCAAATTCTAAGACTTACTTACATGAAATTCGAAAATCTTCCGGGTTGCCCTCCCGGTAGCTTATTTCTTACTCGACGAACGGGTTGCCTCCCGCAAAGCGCTTAGTTTATAGTCTATAGCTAGACTTCTTCTCTTCTTCACTTCGGATCAACGCGCTTTGCGGGCGTTGCAATCTTGGGGACCCCACTTCTACACCATCCTTGACCTTGGTGTAGGTTTATTCTTCGGCTTAGTCATCTTTTTGGTCTTCACAGGCGGGCGTTGATTCTTTGTCTTGACGGATGCTACAACTTTTGTGTCTCCACTTCATTCTCCTTTGGCTCCTCTTTTCCAATGTAATGATGAGGTAGAATGTATTTTATATTGACCACGTTACATACCTTGAATCGTGGTTAACTTTAATGCACCCCTCTCGCCATCACTTGATCTCCCCCTTGCCGACGTCGATTGTTACTCCGACGGTCTTGAGGAATGATCTCCCTAGGATGAGTGGAGGATGAGGTTGATCTCCTTTTGATCTTGGAGGTGGAGTTTCTCTTGGAGATTCTGACGATGTCCGGCCTCTGCTTTTAGATCTTCGTGTTGCACGTCACCTTTGCCTGCAAAATTTTTCTAGACCATGCACAAAATATATGTTTTTTTTGTTGGAGATGTAGCCGTCCATCTCCCATTAGGGTTAGGCAAATATATACAAAAACTAAAAGAAAACTAGGGTTTAGCAAAACTCTAGATTAGATTGATTTTTTTATTGAGGATGATCAAAATTAAGAGATGCAAAAGAAAATCAAGAGAAAAACTGAAAATATTCACAAACGCAATACTAGATTGAATCTTGATTACTTGTTCCCCGGCAATAGTGCCGGAAAAAGGGGCTTGTTGACGTTTGATTATTGTTACAAAGTTCGTTTGGACTTGCAAGCGGACAAATCCTCTGTCGTAATCAAGGGACCCTTCTTCCCTTGAGTGGCGAACCCAAGGTATTGAAATCGTGGAACAATATGTAATGCAAGATCCAATCTAATAAGAGGAAAACACTTTGATCTTGACAAGGGTTTTTACATCTAATGTATGGAAAAACCATGAAAACACATCTAATCTACTCAACACCGGAGGTAGCAAGAGAAAGAGAGGGGAGGTAAAACCAATCTAAAGATTGAATCAGGTCTTTTGTTGAAGTTCCAAAACCAAGAAGAATAAAGCAAACGAATCTCATTAAAAGCCTCTTTAAATCGTGGCTTCCGTTCCAACCCTCAAAGGCACCTACCGTACACGTGATCAACATCCTATCACGATGTCCCGCTTATTGTGTAGGTGAACCTAAGAGCACGTTCACGAGGACCGTGTTGAAAATGCTCGGTAGGTCAGGTATGCACTTCTAGCCACCATGGCTACAAGAACATCCTAAGCAATCTATCCGGAATAGATTGGAGAATAAGAAAATCAAGCGAAGACAAAATCGTAGTGAAAGCACTTGATCGCTAGAAATCGGATTCAATCTTGCAAATTCAACACGAAGTATAATACATGGACAAGATCACCACCGGGATCCTACCTTGATCTTAATCCTAGCTTCTAGAACTCCGACGTGGTCTTCCATGCAAGGTTCCCGCATCGGCTAGGGAAAACCCTAGTCAACGATCTCGACCCTCTCCTCTCCGGAAGGGTGTCCCTCTCTTCTCTGCTCCTCGGCGGCGGATGATGAATTGCTTGATGCGTGGCTCGAGGCACGGGGACTATAAATACCCTGAGGATCACCTAGGTCAAAGAGGGTGCCGAACCGGGCCCAGAATGGGCTGGGCCGGCCGACCTGGGCGGCCAGCCAGGGCCCACTTTGGCCCAGTTCGGCCCCGTCTTTCTTCCAGATGCTTCTCGCGACTTCCTGACTTTTTGCCGAGTTGCATGTGGGTCCTTGACGTCATTTTCCTCGCGGCTTAGATAAGGGTGCTTGGCGTATGAACTCCCGCATCTTCCGTCTAGGTCCTCAGCACTTCTCGGCTTCACGCTTTAGTCCTTGGTTCATTTGGAGTCATGTTCATCTTGTATCTGGACTTGTCCTGGGGTCCATGATCTTCACGTAAAACCCTTGATGAACTTTACCCGGAAGTCCTCATTTAGGCTCTTGATTACTGTGTAAACAATAAACTCCAAAAACCACATGCGAGTGCGAACTTGACATATAATGAGGGTTAGGATCGTTAGTATGAATAACAAATTAATACCAACATAGAAGGTAAACATGTGGCTAGGTTGACGGAAATCGACCGCCAACAAGTTGCTTTCCCACTTGAGTGGTCTTGATCTTGTCCGAGGATTGCCTAAGTTGAAATTCAAGAAGGATTTGGTTTGTGCTTCTTGTCAGCATGGAAAGATGGTTGCTGCTTCTCACGCCCCTCTGACTGCTGGCATGACCGAGCGACCTTGTGAGCTGTTGCACATAGATTTGGATGGGCCAGCTCGTGTTCGCTCTGTGGGTGGGAAGTGGTATGTTCTTATTGTGGTTGATGATTTTTTGAGGTACTCTTGGGTTTTCTTTTTGGAGGATAAGAGCGAGACATTTGGCTTTGGTCGAGACTTGATCTTGAGGTTGAAGAATGAGAGGCATGGTGATGCCATTCGAGCTATACGCAGTGACAATGGCACGGAATTCAAGAACTCTCACTTTGATGCCTTTTGTAGTGATCTTGGTCTTGATCATCAGTACTCTTCTCCATACGTCGCTTGTCAGAATGGCGTAGTGGAGAGGAAGAATCGGACCCTTTGTGAGATGGCCAGGATGATGCTCGATGAGCATATGACTCCTAGGCGTTTCTGGGCTAAGGCGGTCAATACCACTTGCTATGTCTCAAATCGCATCTTCCTTCGTGCTTTCAAGAAGAAGACCTCTTATGAGCTGATGCATGGGCGACAACCCAAGGTGAGTCACTTTAGAGCCTTTGGTTGCAAGTGTTTCATTCTGAAGAAGGGCAAGTTGGATAAGTTTGAGTCTAGATGTTTAGATGGTATCTTTCTCGGTTATGCGATTCACTCTAGAGCATATCGTGTGCTCAACCTTGACACTAACCGAATCATGGAGACTTGCGAGGTAACCTTCGACGAGACACATCCATGTAGCTCTTTTGCTTTTGAGTGTGCAGGTGACGAGGTGATTGGAGCGAGGATCTTTTAGGATGAGAAGGATGGAGATGTAGATGAAGACGAGGATGGTGGTGATGCTCCCGTAGCTGATCATGTACATGCTACTTCCACTACTACGACGACGATCAAGGATGGTCCATCCCCTACACCCACTACGACTGAGGCTGTTCGAGTGGAGGCTGCTGCTGAGGGGGAGGTCGTGTCCAGGCGAGAGGCTCCCCAACGTGTACAGGTGGATCACCCACCATCTACGATCATAGGTGACCTTCATGAATGCACTACACGGTCGAGGTCAAGGAACACTTCTCATTTTGCTCACTCTGCATTTGTCGCTTCGTTTGAGCCCAAAAATATTCGACACGCTTTGTCTGATGAGAATTGGGTGAATTCCATGCATGAGGAGTTGGAGAACTTTGATAGAAACTAAGTCTGGGTGTTAGTCGATCCACCACCAAATTGCCGTCCCATAGGTACCAAGTGGGTGTGGAAGAACAAAGAGGGTGAGAATGGGAAGGTTGTGAGAAACAAGTCGAGGTTGGTGGCTCAGGGGTTCAACCAGAAAGAGGGCATATATTATGAGGAGACATTTTCTCCCGTGGCCCGTTTGGAGGCAATTAGGATCCTTCTAGCCTTTTCCATGGCTAAAGGGTTCAAGTTGTACCAAATGGACGTGAAGAGTGCTTTCTTGAATGGGGTGATAGAGGAAGAAGTGTATGTGAGGCAACCCCCGGGGTTTGAGAGCGAGAAATACCCACACCGTGTTTACAAACTCCAGAGAGCGCTTTATGGGTTGAAACAGGCACCGAGGGCTTGGTATGGTAGGTTGAGAGGCTTTTTGATGAGCAAGGGGTTTGTGATGGGCACAGTTGATAAGACCTTGTTTCTCCTTAAGCACGGAAATGACCTTTTGATTGTTCAGATTTACGTGGATGACATAATCTTTGGTGGCTCTTCTCATGATCTTTTTGCCAGATTTCCAGATGACATGAGCAGGGAATTTGAGATGTCCATGGTGGGCGAGCTACAGTTTTCTTAGGACTCCAGATGAAGCAGTGCAAGGACGGGACGTTTGTACATCAGGCGAAGTACACTAGGGACATGGTGAAGTTTGGCATGAACGACTCCAAGCCCCTGACTACACCGATGGGTACCACTATGGCTTTGGATGCGGATAAAGATGGCAAACCTGTGGACCAGAAGGAGTACTGGAGCATGATCGGCTCCCTCCTCCACTTGACGGTGACGAGGTCAGACATACAGTTCAGTGTGTGTTTGTGCGCTCGTTTTCAGGCTTCACCGAGGACTTCACATCGGCAAGCTGTCAAGCGGATTTTCAGGTACTTGAACTACACTCCTGAGTTTGGTCTTTGGTATTCTGCCTCCTCGACACTCAGACTTCACGGGTACTCCGATGCTGATTTTGCTGGGTATTGATTGGACCGCAAGTCTACCTCTGGGTGTTGCCAGTTTCTTGGTTCTTCTTTGGTCTCTTGGTCATCTCGCAAGCAATCCAGTGTAGCCCAGTCCACTAAAGAGGCCGAGTATGTAGCTGCTGCTAGTTGTTGTACCCAGCTTCTATGGATGACCTACACTATGAGCGATTTTGGTGAGGAGTGCTCCCAGTTCCACTCTTTTGTGACAGCACCAGTGCCATAAGTGTAGCCAAAAACCCAGTCCTTCACTCCAAAATGAAACACATAGAAGTGAAAACCACTTTCTGAGGGACAATGTTGAGAAAGGGAACATATCCTTGTCCTATGTACCTACCCAAGATCAGCTAGCCGACATATTCACCAAACCACTTGACCAATTTACCTTCACAAGCTTGCGAGGTGAACTTGGAGTGTGCTTTCCTTTCTAGCTGGGTCTTGAAGCTTCTCATGTATATATGTGATATATGTTTCATTTTGTTGCATTCCATGCATGCATTGTACTTTCTGTACAAAACCTGATAGGAAAGCCATCTTTGGATCAGTTGTGCTAGGATAAGCTTCTCTTATATACTTTGATCACTGATGTGCTATATGTGAGATATGTGCATATTTTGGAAATGGTGATGTGAATGTTATGCTTTTGATGGTTTTGCCATATATTCATGATGAGATAGTTTCCTTTTTATGAAAATGCTAAAATTGCTTCACTCATGAGTAGATACTTGTCTATGCTCAATTTGTGCTCAAATACCTATATCATGTTTAGTTTGTGCTTGAGTATCATGTTCTCTTTGCTTGGGGTCAAAGACACATTTGTCATTGTAAATGTTTAGCCTATTTGTTCACTTGTGGAGGAGCATAAGCTTCTTTTTGCCGCAAAGGCATTTCATGTACCATGTTTAAATTTGAAAATGAATTTGGTGTATGAATTGCCTTATGCTTGAAAAATGAGCTCTTAATCATGTCTTTATGTTTTGATATTCATATCTTGGGTGCTAAACTGTTGCATGTTGTCTACCATGAGAAGTCTCATTTTAAGAAGTAGACACATGGCTCGGTGGCTTTAACATGACATTGAGTAGCTTGTGGTCGTTTACCATGATCTTGTAATGAGAACTTGTGATCTTGTATGAGCTTTGGATGATAGAGTGCATTACTGTTCAAATTGCCATGGATAGGGCTTTGCTCATGAAATGAATATTTCTTTGTGAAAATTGCTTAAAATTGCTTTTGGCCATGTCGCATGCTTATATGTCTCTACCTTCTTGATGGCAATGCGCTAACTACACCATGTCTACTTTGCATGCTCTATGTCTCATTTGTAGCATTTTGTTGTGCTCTTTGTATATTTGAGAAGCTTGGTAGATTGTATATATGCTTTGACATGCATTTTTTCATGAAAACAAGGGGGAGAGCTTCATGATATCTTGATTCATGCATTGTCAACAAGGGGGAGAATATGTATGATAGGGGGAGAGTTTGTGGAGAATTGGTATGTATTTGTGAGTTGTTGCATGTGAGGAGAAAAATTTGAGAAGAAGAGGTTGCATTTGCTCAGGGGGAGTTTGCATATGTGCAGGGGGAGCTCCTTTGGTTTGCCTGAGTTTTGTGCTTTGTGGTGTGCTCTTTGTGAGCTTTGTTCGTCTCGGCTGTGTTGAGCCGTTGCCCTTGCCTTAGGGGCCGAGACTTGGTCCAGCGAGTGATTGTGTTTTTCGCTTGTTCTTTGGCTTTGGATCACTTGCTTGGAGGTTTGTGTTCGTGGTCGTTTTTCTTTTCTTTTTCTCTATGTGATTTCTATGGGTGTTGTCAATGCACTCATCAAGGGGGAGATTGACGACCAGGTGTGTCCGAGGACCAGTGGAGAGTCGCTCCTTAGTGATGAGTGATTGACAACATTGTGTGGACTGATGCTTGGCTAAGTGTGCAGGTACAGGTTGCGGTTTGACTCGTGTCGGTGCAGGTGAAGAACAAGCGCGAAAGGCCTTAGCCGTGGCGGCCTCCGGGTGATGGAGAGGCAAGTAGGCTTGGTTCGATGGACCCGGTGGCCGATGGGGTCAAGTGCGAGCCGTGTGGTGCAAGACTAGCGCGATGAAGTCGTGAACATAGGCCGATGCAAGGTAGCAGATCGAGGCCGAAGCTTGCATGCGAGGTTTGTTGGTTTGCCCACAAAACCATCGGTGAACGGTTTCTTGGTTTCGGCCTCAAAACCAAGCCCGGAGGCCCGATGCGACGGAGACAGTGATCCGGGAGTGTCAGGAAGCTTCGAGGCGGGGGGCACGTGGCGTGATCGCGGGGTTTGCGTCAATGCTAAGCAAGACCGCGGTGGAAGCGTGTCCGCTTGATGAAGACTAGACCATATTGCCCCTGAGGGCTGTGTATCTTCTATTTGAGTTGTAGGGGTAGCGTGGTCATTTGCCTCCTCTGGTGGACCTCGTATAAATAGCGGAGAGGTGGATGACATCTCTCTCGCATGGAATCTAGGGTTTCCACCCCCGGTAGATCGCTCTGGACTGCTTCTTTTCCTCTGTATTCCTTAGGCTAGATTCTTGTACAGACTCTGACCTCTGGATGTATGGAAGCATTCGGGGTTGCGGTGATCTCCTAGCTCTTTGTGATTTTCGTGTCATTTTCGGAGCTATTTTTGGGGAGTTTCGTTCTTTGCTTGATTCGTGGATTTGAGGGTGTTTTCTCTCGGATTTCTTTGAGGGGATCATGGGTGGATGCCTTGCACATCTTTGTGTGTGATCTTGACCCCTCAAACGCCGGGAAACACCTTCGATTCGTGAGTTTTTGGTGAGAGCCCGAGTTCTTGGTGGTGGTTCATGTGACCCGCGATTCCCGGTGTTTTAGTGAATTAGAGGCCGAGATTTTTGGGGCATAGCTTCATCTAGTGACGCTTCACATCTCCCCCAAATCTTGTCTTAAGAGCTCAAGTTATTTGGGAGATCCGGTGATGGATAGGAGGGGTTGACCCCCGTGGTCGTGCATTTCTGGCTCTGTTCGCATCACGCGGACTGTCCGTGAGTCCTTGGCGGACTGTCCTTGGGCTGCTGAACAGTGCAGGTGTTCTTTGTGTTCTTCGCGAGTTCTTTCGAGTTCGTGTTTTGATCCGGTGCCACAAGTGGTTTTGGTTGCATGGAGTTTGCGGACGGTCCGAACTTAAGTGGTGGACAGTTCGTGAAGGTGCGGACAGTTCGCGGGTCCCTCGCGGACAGTCTGATTTTTCGAGGTGCATCTCTGGTGGTTCGGTTGGCTTTTTCGGACAGTCCGAGCAGGCCGTGCGGACAGTCTGCCGTACCCTTGCGGACGGTCCGCCCATACTGCATGGACAGTCCGTGTTGGCTTTTCCAGAATTGGCCAAACACTTTGATTCTTGTCTTGTGCTTCCGCTCTTTGATTCAAGCCTTGTCTCTAGGACTTGTAGGCTTGTGTGTGCCTAGTCTAGAGCTTCTCTGGTGTGTGCGAGTACTCGGAATGGCAATCGGGGTATAGGCCGAGTTTGTCCTTCGGGAAGAATTTTTATCGGCTCCCATTCACTCCCCCCCTCTTTGGTCGCCTATTCGGTCCTTCAGTAGGGGGTGTCCTCAACGACCTCCTCCGCTGCTCGTGGTTCGGCTTGCTCTTCCTAATAGTCCATCATTGATGGGCTCGGCGTCGGCTCGGCGGGGACAAATGAACTTGCGCTTGCCCATGAATGGGAGCGTGTCACCCTCCGGAGAGCGTTCGCCACCCAACTCATGCTAGCACAACAAAAGGACAACAAGAGCAACTCGGTGATAGATTAGTGAAATCGAATGAAACTCTTACCGAGCTTGCTCCACCAATAGCAATACTTGCAGCAACACAATAGAGAGAGTACTTGTTGATTCCTACCTTGAGCAAGAAATCCAAGAAAACCAAGAGAGCAAAGAGTAGAGAGGGGAGTGTGAGTGAAATGAGTTGAATGGGTGAAGACCACCCCCTCTCAGGTCCAATTTATAGAGCAAAGAGGGCAGCACACCGCGGGCTAGCCGTTGCTCAACGGCTAGGTGCCGTTGGCCAAAGCTGGGCCCACCCGACTGTTGCTAGGGTTCGGTCGAACCGTGGTTCGCCGACCAGGCTGTGGGTCCGGTGCTGGCCCCCTTTGGCAAGCGTGTCACCAACAGCTATATGATGATATACCCTGGTGCACCTGCCAAAGTTTGCTCTAGAAATTGCCCAAATGATTTTTCTAAAGTTTTCAAACTCAGAAATTATTTTCAAAAATTTTATTTGAAAAGGGAAAAAAGGGCTAGATTTAGGATGCAGATGCAAGGTTTGGAAAAATTAAATATGCAGTTTGGAAGTTAAATAAAATTTTGGAAAAGGGAAACATGAGATAAATACCATCTTTAACCTTTTTGGTAGAAATAACTCATCATTTTTAGCCTGACAAGTTGGACTCTTCTCAGCGGTTAACACCACTCGGCATCCCACTCCTGAGAAGTAGAGGGTGATGCCTTCTCGATCTTCCGCCATTCTTTACGAATTTTCTTTTGCTTCAATTTTGACGAAGATTTCTTTCTTGGGGTTGAAGGCTTCGTGATAGCTACCGAACTGCTATCAGTACCGAACTGCAATTTCACTGGAATAATCTCAATTCATCAAAAGTTGTTTATGGCTTACACATAAGGGGTTTTTATACTAAAAACAAATCTCTAAGATAGATGTGAACTGATAGAGCCACGTGAGAAGATGGAAGGCCAACTGGCTTGAGCATTCACGAAGTGGTCTTCAGTTCCCGCACGTCTTCTGGCCTTCTGAGTGGACTTCAATGTTTTGATCATAACTCCCACTAGAAACATGCAAAAGACACGGGTCCGGATGCGTTGGAAAGCTAACTTGATAACCTTTCACACCATGTATAATATGTGCCACGAAATATTGTATAATGATACAGTTTTGCACACGAACTTGAGCATTAGTCTGACTGTTGATCTTCTGACCAGTCTGCACCAAAAGCACTCGGCTGCCAAACTGGTAGCTCTAAACCACTCGGCACTAGTGGCATTAGAAAGTTGACTTCAATACCTTTCCAACATGTACTCATGGACCTTCATAGCTTCTAGGAATCAAAAGATATGACTGATTCTTCGTGACGGTTCTGCCAGGCCGAACTGACTTGACGTGGTTCTTCTCTCTGGTTCAATCTTGATGTGTTCTTGTCATCCTCCTTGGTGAATCTGAGTAACAGCAACATGCACGATTTAGGAAGTATATAATTCTCATTAATAAATGGAATTTCACAAAGTAGCACGTGCACCCCTTGTTGTAGCTTTTTAGCTCGGCTACGGGTAATTGGTCCATCGAAGACATGAGTTGGTGCAGCTTAACTTGACGATTGTTCCATCTTAGTTGATGGAGTCGACATACTTGATGGTATGGTCAGCGTGGTCATATCATCCTCCCCCCTTCAAAAAGAGTCGTCCTCGACTCTTCTAACCCAAAGAACGGAGAAAGGTCGGAGACATTGAAGCTGGTACTCACACCATAAGTATTGGGCAGATCGATCTCATAGACATTGTCATTGATCTTGCGTAGCACCTTGAATGGACCATCAGCTCGAGGTTGCAATTTGCTCTTGCGTTGTTCTGGAAAGCGATCCTTTCGAAGATGCACCCAAACCAAATCTCCTGGTTCAAACAACATTTTCCGACGACCCTTGTTGGCACGCTTCTCATATATCTGTGTCATCTTCTCAATATTTGCACGAGCCCTATCATGAAGTCTCTTGACAAACTCAGCTCGTTTACTTGCGTCAAAGTTCACACGTTCCTGCATAGGCAAAGGCAAAAGATCTATGGGAGCAGTGGGTTTGAATCCATATACAATTTCAAATGGACAAAATTTAGTAGTAGAATGAACCGCCCTATTGTAAGAAAACTCAACATGCGGTAAACTTTCTTCCCAAAGTTTTAAATTCTTTTTGAGGACAGCTCTTAAAAGCATTGATAAGGTTCAATTCACAACTTCAGTTTGCCCATCGGTTTGTGGGTGACATGTAGTAGAAAATAACAAACGAGTCCCAAGTTTACCCCACAAAGTTTTCCAGAAATAACTCAAAAATTTTGTATCTCGATCAGAAACAATAGTGCGTGGCACTCCATGTAAACGGACAACTTCTTTGAAAAACAATTCAGCAATATGCGAAGCGTCATCACTTTTGTGGCAGGGAATAAAATGTGCCATCTTGCTAAAACGATCAACCACAACAAAAATTGAATCCTTTCCTCTTTTGGTCCGAGGTAACCCAAGAACAAAATCCATTGAAATGTCCTCCCAAGGCGCATTAGGAATAGGTAGATGAGTATATAAACCATGAGGGTTCAGACGAGACTTAGCTTTGTGGCAGATGTCACAACGGAGGACGTGTCTGGCCACATCTCATCGCATTTTCGGCCAAAAGAAATGATCGGCCAGCACTTGCTCTGTCTTCTTGGCTCCAAAGTGTCCCACAAGACCACCTGCATGAGCTTCCTGCACAAGCAAAATTCGAACAGAGCAATCTGGAATGCAAAATTTGTTAGCTCGAAATAGAAATCCATCATGCTTATGGTATTTTTCCCATACTTTGCCATCGCAACACTTTGAAAAAGGTTCAGCAAAATAGGAATCAGTTACATATAATTCTTTTATACTTTCTAGCCCAGGAATTTTAGCATCAAGTTGAGTTATCAAAGCATGACGTCGAGACAAGGCATCAGCAACAACATTTTCTTTTCCTTTCTTGTATTTGACAATATAAGGAAATGACTCAATAAATTCACACCATTTAGCGTGCCTTCTATTCAGTTTTAGTTGTCCCTTAAGATGTTTCAATGATTCATGGTCTGAATGTATCACAAATTCTTTAGGAAAAAGATAGTGTTGCCAAGTTTCCAAACTCCGAACAAGAGCATATAATTCTTTATCATAACTGAATAATTCAAAGTTGGACCACTTAGCTTTTCACTAAAGAATGCAATTGGTCTCTTTTCTTGCATCAACACGCCTCCAATCCCAACTCCACTTGCATCACATTCAATCTCAAATGTCTTGCTGAAATCTGGAAGTGCAAGGACGGGAGCTGTTGTGAGCTTTATCTTTAATTCCACAAATGCCTTTTGTTGTGCTTCTCCCCATTTGAATGGTACTTCTTTCTTGGTCAGCTCATTGATTGGAGCAGCGATTGTGCTAAAATCTTTCACGAATCGCCGGTAGAAACCAGCAAGTCCAAGGAAACTTCTCACTTGGCTCACGTTCTGTGGAGGCGTCCATTCGTGTACAGCCTTGATTTTCTCACCATCGACCTCCACACCTTGTCTTGAAACACCAAAACCAAGAAACACTACCTTGTCGGTGCAAAAGGTGCACTTCTCAAGGTTAGCATACAACTTTTGTTCACGCAGGACAGCAAGCACGCACTGGATATGTTCAACATGTTCTTCAAGAGTCTTGTTGTAGATTAGTATGTCATCAAAATAAACCACAACAAATTTACCAATGAAAGTTCTAAGCACATGATTCATTAATCTCATAAATGTACTAGGTGCATTGGTTAAGCCGAATGGCATCACCAACCATTCATACAATCCAAATTTTGTTTTAAAGGCTGTTTTCCATTCATCTCCTTCTTTCATACGAATCTGATGATAGCCACTTCTTAAATCAATTTTAGTGAAAAAATTAGCACCACTAAGTTCATCAAGCATATCATCTAAGCGAGGAATGGGATGCCTATATCTTACTGTGATGTTGTTAATTGCTCGGCAATCCACACACATTCTCCAAGGTCCATCTTTCTTAGGCACTAAAAGAATAGGGACAGCACAAGGTGAAAGACTTTCCTTTACATACCCTTTCTTGATCAATTCCTCCACTTGTTTCTGAATTTCTTTTGTCTCCTCCGGGTTGGTGCGGTATGCAGCCCGGTTCGGGAGTGACGCACCAGGAACCAAGTCGATTTGATGCTCGATCCCTCTTTTTGGTGGCAGCCCTGGTGGTACGTCATCCGAAAATACATCTTCATATTCCTGTAATACATTCAAAATAGTACTCGGCAAGGTAGAGGGTAAGGCGTTAGTAGAAAGAAAAGTGTCCTTGTACAGGAGTACAAAGAACATGACATTGGATTCGCTCAATTCTTTTAGATCCCCCTTCCTAGCCATCAATACTAAACCCTCTTTTCCCGATTTATGGGTTCTTTGCAGCTGTGGAGTTTTATTTGGTTGTGGAAACTCTCCCTCACTATTTTTGTGGATCACTCTCAAGTGGTTCTCGCTCTCTCGCTGTTTCTTTTTTATATCATCCTTCAAAATTTCTTCCGGTGTCAAAGGAAGCAAAGAAATTCGCTCTCCTTTAAACACAAAAGACAGCTTGTTAGTCCTTCCAAAAATCTGGACATCACGATCATATAGCCATGGTCTACCTAGCAGCAGCTGGCACACTTGCATAGGCACCACGTCGCACTCCACTTGATCATTATATTTACCAACAGAGAATGGTACAGTCACAATATGACTGACACGCAGCGCACCACAATCGTTAAGCCATTGCATCTTGTACGGGCTAGGATGTCGCCTTGACTTCAATCCCAATCTGTCCACCAACTCTTGGCTAGCAATATTGTTGCAGCTGCCATTATCAACAATGATGCGACATAGCTTATCTTTGATCAGCCCACGGGTGTGGAACAAATTATGTCGCTGCCCATTTTCTTCTTTCTCTGCTATTACACTAAGCACTCAAAGAGAAATAAAACAATTATGTTCTCCTTCTTCAGGCTGAATCTCACTCTCGTCATGATCAGGTTCTTCATCGTATCTTGGTCCATCATATTCACGATCACTTTCAGACTCCCATTCTCCCTTCTCATTCACAATCATAGTTCTTCTGCTCGGACATTGAGCAACAATATGTCCACGTCCGTGGCATTTGTGGCACACAATTTCTCTGCTCCGAGGAGAAGATGTAGCACCTGAAGTATGGGTTTGGGACACTGAACTTGCAGCAGGCCGCTGCTGATTTGCCGGAGACGATGCCGAAGAAACCGCCATCTTTGAACTAGCATTGGATGAAGAGGGCCTCGCTGCAGCACCTTGAGGCCGACCCCCACCAAAAGAAGTACTGGACTGTTGCTTACGCCACGGGGCTGCTATGGAATGGTTGCCATAAGATCTTCCACGTGCCTCTTGCTGAATTTTTCTCTCGGTGCGCTTAGCTTGATCAACGAGATCTTGCAAAGTATGGTAGGGAAACATATCAACAAAACCAGCAATTTCTTCATTGAGACCACCCAAAAATCTGGCCATCTTTGACTCTTGATTTTCTCTAATTTCAGCACGCACTAGCAACAGTTCCATCTCCTTATAATATTCATCAACCGATCTTTTTCCTTGCTTCAACACTTGCAACCTATTGCGAAGGTCACGTTGATAGCTTGAAGGAACAAAACGCCTCCTCATCACTCGCTTCATTTCTTCCCAAGAATTAATATATCCAATACCCAAATCAAGTTGATTCTCCTGCACTTGATTCCACCAAGTGAGAGCATATCCAGAGAACTCAACCAAAGCAAGATTCACATGGCGCTGATTTGAAAGATTATGCACCCTGAAGATTTGATCACATTGTTCAGCCCACTCAAGATACTCATCTGCATTCTCCTTTCCAGTAAACTTTGGAATGCTCAACTTGACACGAGCAATATTATCCGGGTTGTCATGATGACGACGACCACGATGATATTCCCTATCTTCAAAATCAGCACGTCGGTGATGACGACGCCAGTCAAACCTCCCACCATGGGCAAAGGGATTTTCATCATCATCATCAGTCCCTTCCTCGTGATCACGATCTTCAAATTCTTCATCTTCAAATCTCACACGGCGTTCGTGTGCGTGACGTCCACCATGCTGATTATTAAATTCAGCACGATGACCACCACCATGTCCTCCACGGCCATCTCGGAAGCGATTGAATCCATGGCCGAAACCAGAATTCTCATCTCCAGACTCCTCCTGATGATGGTTCTCTTGATCACGATGTGCTCCACGTCCTCCAGCCGCGGGAAGACGCTCATCGAGCATCTTGCCCATAGCCTCCATCAGTGAATCACCCATGCGACGCATCTCATCTCGTGAGACAGGGGGTTCCCTATCACCATGGTGTCCTCCATGAATACTCAAATCTGATCCTGCCATGTTAGGAGCAGCAAGAAGAATTTGGAATGGAAAATATTTGTGGAAACGCTCGATCTCACCTCTTACTTACCCAAGTTCTTGCCTGATCTCAAGAACTGTGATAGTGCTGGTGTGGCAGCTTCAACAGAGGTGGTAAAGAGGTCGTAAGGATTACGAATCGAAAGTCCTGGTTCAGGTTTTTAGGTGGAGCTATAGGTGGTAACAAGGAGGGCTACGGTACTGCCAATCAAGTGAAAAAAATGTGCTCAAAAAAATAAGATGTTGCTGTTATCAAGATTACCACCAACATCGATATGAAAACTGAAAATTTCAGCAACCAGCCATAACACAAAATACTTCAAATTCTTTTCACTTGTTCTCTTTTTTTTAACTCTATTCTTTCTTTCTTTCTTGACTCTCTTTTTTTTACTCTTTTTTTTATAACACTAACAGAGGTGCTGATAACAAATGATATATATAAATGGTGATGACTAGCAACTTGAAGAACACAAACACAAGATAACAGTACCGTCAAAAGGGCTATAGGTTTTTTTAAGCTTTGGACTATAGGTCAAGACAAAAAATATGTAAAAGATTAACACAGGGATGAATATGTGGATGGTGAAACAACCTACCGTGTCAACCTGGCTTTGATACCAGATGATAGGTACCGAACTGCTATCGGTACATGGTTGGCCCGATCTTCACGGCAGTAGGTCACGAACAAGATAACTTGCAAAGGTAGCGGGGATAACTTACTGTCAAACAGCGGGTAACTAGCTTTATACCTGGCCAAGGTTGGATGCGACCAAGCGACGGGGAGAGAGACACCGAAACCACGAAGACTTCGACTCGATCTCCGAATGACCGCAGAACCACAACCGGAGCTAATCCACACAAAGCGATGCAGCCGTACTGGAACTCACAAAGCACGAACTAGTGGATCTCAGAGAGATCTCTTCACAAGTCCAAGTAGAACAAGGAAGAACAAGGGTTGAGTAAGACACTCGGCAGCTCGGCTGCAATTTCACTGGAATAATCTCAATTCATCAAAAGTTGTTTATGGCTTACACATAAGGGGTTTTTATACGAAAAACAAATCTCTAAGATAGATGTGAACTGAAAGAGCCACGTGAGAAGATGGAAGGCGAACTGGCTTAAGCATTCACGAAGTGGTCTTCAGTTCCCGCACGTCTTCTGGCCTTCTGAGTGGACTTCAATGTTTTGATCATAACTCCCACTAGGATCATCCAAAAGACACGGGTCCGGATGCGTTGGAAAGCTAACTTGATAACCTTTCACACCATGTATAATACGCGCCACGAAATATTGTATAATGATACAGTTTTGCACACGAACTTGAGCATTAGTCTGACTGTTGATCTTCTGACCAGTCTGCACCAAAAGCACTCGGCTTCCAAACTGGTAGCTCTAAACCACTCGGCACTAGTGGCATTAGAAAGTTGACTTCAATACCTTTCCAACATGTACTCATGGACCTTCATAGCTTCTAGGAATCAAAAGATATGACTAATTCTTCATGACGGTTCTGCTAGGCCGAACTGACTTGACGTGGTTCTTCTCTCTGGTTCAATCTTGATGTGTTCTTGTCATCCTCCTTGGTGAATCTGAGTAATAGCAACATGCACGATTTAGGAAGTATATAATTCTCATTAATAAATGGAATTTCACAAAGTAGCGCGTGCCCTCTTGTTGTAGCTTTTTAGCTCGGCTACGGGTAATTGGTCCATCGAAGACATGAGTTGGTACAGCTTGACTTGACAATTGTTCCATCTTACTTGATGTAGTCGGCATACTTGATGGTATGGTCAGCGTGGTCACATCATTCCGTCCTTCCCCCAAGCTGCTCAACACTATCTTGCACCAAATAGCATTGCTCTTATTTATCTTGAAACCTGAACACCAAGTTCCTCTTCCCAATGCAGAAACGGATTACTCCGGCCCCCACATTGATTCTAGCTCGGACATCACTGAGAAATGGTCACCCAGGGATGAGCGGCATTCCTCCCTCATCGTCCATACCAAGGACCACGAAATCCGCGAAGACATAAGAGTTCTTGACCTTGACCAATAGACTCTCAACAATTCCTTCCGGATATTGTATCGTTGAATCGGCGAGTTGGATAGTTCGTGCTGTTGGAGAGAGAGCTGGATATCCTAGTTGCTCAAACATGGCCTTGGACATAAGATTGACACTTGCACCAAGGTTACAAAGGGCATGCTTGATCGTCTTGTAATAGATTGTGCATGTGATAGCTGGATAGCCAGGATCTCTTCTGTGCACAACTGTTGATTCCTCCCATAGATCTAGAATTTGTTGTATGGGCGTCCCTGGATAGTTAGGAGCATACATTTTCCTAGGTGGCTTACCCCACCTAATCGACACTACACTAATATTTTCACAAGAGGACACGGGTTGCCCCGGGATTCTCCCGTTATCAGCAGATGGAACCAAAGCAGCTAACTGAGCTAACTGAGATTCTAACATTTTGTTCAAACTTAGCTGGCTCTTCTGAGCAGAAGAAAAACTTTCAAGCTTAACATTGAGACTTTCCAAGGTTTTATCAAGGGCAGCTAACTTTTTATTAACACCTTCATTAATTTTAGCCTGCCCAAAAACTAGATCTCTCAAGGAGGGTTGGTTAGGATTGTAAGTATTACCTTGCTACCTCCTTGATAATAAGGGTGTTGTTGATTCCACGGTTGGCCTCCTTGTTGTTGTGGACGATAACGTTGTTATTGTCATTCATGTACATCACTTCCTCCTGGGTTTCAGGACAGTAATTTCCCGAATGCCCAGTGTTGCCACAGACTTCACAAGTCATATGAGAATCCATAGGCAGAGTAGTGATGGCCATGGCAGCCTTCTCGCTGGTGTAATCATCCAATCTTTTCATAAGAAGGTCCAGCTTGGCAATAATTATATCTGCTTCCTTGACAGTATGAGTACCCCTCAGACATGGTTGGAGTCGTTCATCGCTCCACTCTTGGTTGGATACCATCTTCTCAATAAGTAGTTTGGCATTATCAATAGTGAGTGAGAAGAATGCTCCCTAAGCAGTAGCATCAATATGGCCTCGGGCTGTCGGAATCAACCCATTACAGAAGCTTTGAAGAATAAGCCAATCCTCCATCCCATGGTGAGGACAGGCCAGGACGTACTCCTAAAGCCTTTCCCAAGCCTCTGGAATAGATTCACTTGCTGCTTGCTAAAAACTAGAAATTCTTCCACGTAGAGCATTGGTTTTACCAAATGGGAAGAACTTCTTGAGGAATACTTCTGAACACTTACCCCAAGTATTGATAGCATCATGATTCGCATAGAACCATTGCTTGGCTTTCCCCAGGAGAGAAAAAGGAAATAGTCGAAGACGAACAACATCCATATTTGCACCCCTGATGATGAAAGTGCTGCATAGATCTAGGAATTGCTGCAGATGGGCATTAGCATCCTCATTTGGCTTGCCACAAAATGGACTAGCCTGTACCATTGTGATTAGACCCGTCTTGATCTCAAAGTTTTCAGTCCCCATTGCCACCTCAGGGCCTTGCAACACCTGGTCAGCGGAAGGAGGTGAGTACTCACGAAGCGTCTTCTGGGCCATAGCGTTTGACGTGGATGGTACAAAGGAAGCTGGATCGGCTTCCGAACGAGTATGACGAGGTGAGTCGAAATGAATTCAAGCTTGTCTCACTAGTGCCTCGGGATCTGCTGTGAAATTCTCTGGTAAGTCAAAACCAGTCATACACTACCTATCTTCATCATCCAAAGATAAAAGAAGATAATCAAGGTTAGCCTACATTGAGAGTTGTTCTAACCTACTCATGATTTATAAACAGATGCAAAGCATAGTCATGATAATCCTGTGCCTTCCCTGACAACGGTGCCAGAAATGCTTGTTGACATTTCATAGTGCAATCACTTAAGAACAGATTTAGAATCCATCCTTGGCGACAGCGCCAGAAATGCTTGTTGGCATTTCTTAACGTCACTACTAACGACGCCAAGTTAGCGTGAGCATCAATACTTGGCAAAGGTAAATCTAACGATCATGAACGAATCCGCAAGCGCACAGATAAACTATTGTAGCATTTCCCCAAGGAAGGAGAGTATTCCAAGGGTATCGTATCCATGGAAGGCAATGGCGGATATCAAGACTTATGCTTTTGCATTGAATGCAAACCAAGAGATAGATATAGAAGACAACAACTCAAAGACAAGGGTAAGATAAATGATATGATAGGGTAGTGAGACACACACTCTCATCTACCTCTACTCTAATACACTACGGCTTAGGGGGAACATACGAGTTAGCTCTAGGTTCTAAGGTACTAAACATACAGAGCTAGAAGATACAAGAGATAAGCATAAAGCATTGCATGAAAGGGTAAGGTTCAGCACCCAGGTACAAACGGGGAGATAGCCCGTGACGACCAGCACTCTGCGAAACTATCCTTTAGACTCCTACAGCAATACCCTAGTGCGGAGGGTTTCAAAGGGTCCAACAGCTGTCACCACTGCGGCCTACCTCAATCGTTACGGGGGGCATGCTCATAACTAACGTAGCCACACAACCCAGGCACCATGCCTACGTTGCTACTAGACTTCACCCGGACCGGGCTATTGTGACCTAGGGTGAGAGCCACCAGAAGACTAGTCAACTTAGACCGAGTACCGTAGCTTGAACACAAACTTCATGCAACACTAACATGCAATCTAACAAGATCAAATAGGGCTAGTCATACGAACGGATACGAACTCTCTTATGTCTAGTCAACAAGATCAAAGGGTCGTGTTCGTGAAGAACACGAGCCTCTAACTTATGAACAAACACATAAGGAATGAGTAAATCATCCTTCAAGTGGATCAAAAGGTAGTGTTCACAAAGAACACGAGCCTCTAAATGATGAATAAGAGATGAACTCAAGAACATATCAATCATATGATCTGCCACAACTTTATATGAAATAGCTGAATAACTGAAGTAGATCAAAGTCATACAAAGAAATAAAGATACAATAGAACTCATACCTAGACTCCAAAGTAGACTTGGAACCTGAATAAGAGCTACTCTAGCCTACCCCCTAGCCTTGGAAACTAAAAGTGAGAGGAGAATGGAGAGAGTGGTGTGTGAGAAATGGAGCCCCTCGCCTTCTATTTACAGGCAAGGAGGAGGCTTGCTTCGGGGCTCAAAGTGCCTCAAACCACTCGGGGATGCAACAATGGACCAATGAGGAAGCAACATGTGGAGGGCCGAGATGGAAGGGCACTAAGGCGGTTCGGCCGATCCTAGGATCGGCCGGCCCCCTATGCCCTCCTCTCGGGGTGTCCTTCCTCTGGGTGGCTACCCTGTGGGCCCTTTGATCACTCCCCCGTGCATGCCTCGTTTTGGAATCCTAGGTGGGCCCATGGATCCTTGTGAAGTCCATGTGTCGCTCTCTGATTCGTCGGTGAGTGCCTCCCTTGGATCAGTGACGTGGATTGCCACATGTTTCCTTGATGGCAGCCACCTCCTCAGCTGAGTTGGCATGGATCTTCCATAGAAGGTGAGTTTCCATCTCTTTTCATGCTTATTTCACCTACATACAAATAATCTCCAAGGACAAGTGGAACTACATTATTCAAACCAAAATGCAAGTAAATAATGCATATGCCTCCATTTATATGAGAATATTGATGGCTGAAAGTAGTACTTAACAGCCGTCAACACAAACGCCATCAGGCGGCATAATAAACCAGACATGTCTTCCTAGCGACTCATAAACTGAACTTCTAGCTACTCTATGAGCATCTCCATTCGACGCTCTTTTCTCATGAACAAAATTCATAGCTACAAAATTAGTTGAACTTGCCATGATCTCTCTAACAATTTGGCCGTGAGGACCCATGCCAGCTTGACTCAGGCTCCGAATGGCGTTGATGTTGTCGCAAGCCAAAGTGAATCTCTGCAGGAGCAGGTCACTGGCGAGCGCCAACCCCTCATTGCAAGCCATGATCTCCATTATCTCAGGGTCCTTTACCCCCTCTCTTACCACCGAAGAGGCTCCCAAGAAATTACTTGCAGCATCTCGTGCAACAGCTGCTGCTGTCGACTTCCCCGTATTTTTAGAAATTGCGGCGTCCACATTTATCTTCATCATTCCCGCTGGTGGACAGATCCATCTCGGGCTAGTCCGCGAGCGCTCCCCAGCTGGTTTCTGCTGCACCGGTGCCTTCACCGGCTCCAATTCAGAGATGAAATTCTAAACAAAACAATGTGTCGAGAGCGGGCTCTTAAATACACTCTCGTGGATGGCTTTTCGACGAGCATACCTGATAGCCCACAAAGTGACCACTATCCTTGTGAATTCTTCCTGATTTACTGACTCAAAAATAGCTGCCAGCCACCCTAAAGCATCCGCTTCCTGAATTTCACATAAATGTTTAGTTATTTCTTTCCGTTCAAGCGCCCATACACTCCTCGCCATATTGCAATCTATGAGCGAGTGCTTCCGAGAATTGTGAGCTCCACAGAGCACACAAGTGTCCACCGTTGCCATGTTTCGATGGTGTAAAACATCAGCTGAGGGCAGTGAGTGTCGGGCAAGGCGCCATAAGAAAATACGAATCTTAGATAGGACTTTCACCCTTGTATCTGACCTTCCAGCCATATTACCTACGAAGGCTGTGGATTGCTCATTCAACAATATCAACATTCTGTATGCTGGACGGACTGAGAATAGTCCAGTTTTCTCATGATGCCGAGCCCAAAAGTCACTCTGGCATCTTGTACAGAGTGGTATGTTGAGAATTATCTCCACGTCCACCGGGTAGAAACACTCGACGAGCTTCTGCTTGTTCCACGTTGGCTCAGTTGCATCAATTAGTTCACAGACACGATGCGGTGGGTTTACCTGTTGCTTGACTATAGGCTTCAGGCTTCCACCGTTTGGAAGCCAATTCATCGACCAAATCTCAGTAGATTCTCCATCTCCTATCCTTCGGATCAAGCCTCTCTTCAAGACCTCTCTCACATCCATAATGGACCTCTAGATGCGTGAGGTAAAGTACTTAAGACAACATCTAGGAAATCACTTGATGGGAAATAAACAACTTTTAGAATTCGTGCACTTAGCGAGTTGGGTTCCTGTAGAACTCTCCATGCTTGTTTTGCAAGCAAGGCCAGATTAAACATCTCTATATCTTGGAATCCCAATCCTCCAAGATGCTTTGGTTTCACCATGTCATCTCATGCTACCCAACATGTCTTCCTCTTCCCCTCCTTGCTGCCCCACCAAAAGCCTCTGAGTAGTCCATTGATGTGGTCACAAAGGCCTTTCGGAAGTTTGAAGCAGGACATGAAGTATGTCGGTATGGCTTGTGCAACAGCCTTAATGAGAACTTCCTTCCCTCCAGCAGATAAACACTGCTCCATCCATCCCTGCACCTTATTCCAGACCTGATCCTTTAAGTATTTGAAAGTACCATAAGTTGCAGTTCCAACATCAAAAGGCATTCCCAAATATTTTGCACTCAACGCCTCGGAATGAACGTTGAGTGTATTCATAATCTCATCTCTGATGACTTGTCTAACCCCTTTTGCAAAATGAATCGAGGACTTGTCTAAATTAACATGCTGACCGGATGCTTCACAATATAGAGACAAAACCTCTTTCACCGCCCGAGCACTTTCCCCATCAGGTCTGAAAAATAGCATGATATCATCTGCAGAGAGTAAGTGGTTTACTGTCGGAGCCGACTCAACCACTTTAATTCCTTTGAGCACCGATGATTCATGTCTTGATTTCAATAGGCACGAAAGGCCCTCCACTGCTATCAAAAACAAATAGGGAGATATGGGGTCGCCTTGGCAGATCCCCCTCGAAGGTTGAAAGCTGTCTAAACAGTCATCATTCAACAGTATAGAGAAAGAGACCGAAGTCATTAGTCTCATTACCTTGTGAACCCAAAGTCGATGGAAGCCAAGCTTGCTCATCATTGCCCTTAAGTAATTCCACTCGACCCTGTCATAGGCCTTCTTCTTATCTAGTTTCAGGGCGCAACATCTTAAATCATTTCGATGTTTGCGCTTCATGAAATGAAGACACTCGTATGCTGTGATTATATTATCTGTGATAAGGTGACCAGGTACAAAGGCTGATTGCAACTCTGAAATTATCTCTGGTAGAATTGACTTCAGCCTATTAGCAAGTACCTTTGATGCAATTTTGTATATGACGTTGCAAAGGCTTATAGGCCGGAATTGTCCCAATTCATCTGGATCAGCAACCTTTGGAATTAAGACGATAAATGTTTTGTTAATCATTGCTGGATCATCTTCTCCATTTAACACCCTCAATACAACGGTCGTAACCTCTGTACCACACAACTCCCAATGGCGTTGGAAAAAGTGGGTAGGATAGCCATTAGGGCCCAGCGCCTTCATTGGGAACATTTGAAAGAGGGTCGTCTTCACTTCTCCACTCTCAAATGGAGCCAATAGTCGAGAGTTCATCTCGGCTGTAACCTTCATCGGCATCGTGTTTAGTACCTCGTCCATCGAGCTCGTGCCCTCTGAGGTATATAATCCCTTATAGAACTCTGTGGTCATCCTCGCCAGCTCGCCATCATCTGATGTGAATTCGCCATTTGATTTCTTCAGCCATTTAATCCTGTTTATCCTCCTCCTTCTACTCGCCCTGATATGGAAAAAGCGAGTATTTTTATCTCCAGCTGATAACCACTGGATTCTTGAACATTGCCTCCACATAACCTCCGCCCTATGGTTTAGCTCTTGCATTCTTTCATTTATTTTGGCCTCTGCATGGGAAGGTCCCGTCCTGCTTGGGTCAGCCTGCAGTCGCTCGAGTTCTTTCTGCAATTTGCTTAATTCGGTGCGAACATGCCCGAACTGGTTTGTGTCCCATCTTAGCAGGTGGCCAGCTAACTGATCTAGTTTACACTGTAAATTCTCCAGCATGCATGCCTCCGTTGTTTCCTTCCACGCCTCAGCCATGGTCTTTGGGAACTCCTCATGCGTTGTCCACATGACCTCGTATTTGAATCGCTTGTGCTGCCTCCTCCTTTGTTCCTTCTCCCTCCAATTCAAAAGAATTGGACCATGATCCGAGGCCAAGGCCGAGAGGTGCTGAACCCTTGCCAGTGCAAGTTCACGCACCAATCAGGAGATGCCAGAGCTCGGTCCAACCGAACCCGACAGAAACTGCCCCTAGCCACCTTTTTCTCAAAAGTCCAACTGCATCCTTCATAGCCCAGATCACTCAGGCCACAAACATCAACCATCTCTCGGAAACCTGCTATTTGAGCTGCGCTCCTTTGTTGCACACCAACACGTTCCGATTGATGTAAGACTTCATTGAAGTCACCAATGCACAACCACGGCAGTGGAGATGACGACTTAATGAACTTGAGCAGGTCCCATGTCTTGTGTCTCTCGCTGGTTTGTGCTTCACCATAAACACACGTCAGTCTCCACGGATCCAAATCACCCTCCTTAACCATCACATCAATGTGATACTGTGAAAAAGGTAAAATCTGCATACATATATTATTATTCTAGTAAATGCCCAAACCTCCACTACGACCTGAACTACTTACAACGAAGGAGTTATCATAGCCGAGTGTCTCTTTCAAATTTTCCACCCGTGACTTGTGAACTTGAGTTTCTTGAATGCACAGCACCGATGGGGCAAACTTCTTCACGAGATCGCGAAGTTCTTTGACTGTCGCGGTGTTGCCAAGACCGCGATAGTTCTAGCTTAGTGTTGACGGCTGTTAAGTGCTGCTTTTACACTGTCAATACCTGCATTAAATAAATGTAAAAGGATCATCAACACTAGAATAGGGCTTGATACTGATAGTTTCCACAAGTGTTAGTGTTTCTAGCTTTTGTTGCAGGATGCACCGAAATACGTGCCAAATGGTACAGTTGAGAACAAGTGATCCAATGGCTATTAAAGGGCGTCATCATAAACAACCTCAAATGCCACTTTGGATTGCACCATTGCGACAGGCTCGTTGAGACAATCATAATGGAAATATTATATGCCTACATCGGAGTTCATATGCACAAGATAAGAACAAGACGAAATAGCTGACGTAGTGCTGACGTCATCATGCTACACCGCCATGCATCCAATTAGCAGCGGCCACGTGGCGACCTCTGATTGGCCAACAGCCAGCATAGAGAGCTCCGCACGTGCGCGTCGCATCCCGCCTGCCACGCGGCGCCTAGTCGTTGGCCAGCACCCGCGGGCGCGAATGGCCGACGTGGCGCGCGGGCGGATCCTGCCAGGCGACGTGGCCTACTCTCATTGGCCGGAAGATGCAGCTGCGGATCGGTGACTCGTGTGTGTGCAGGACCGTCGGGTCGACGTGGCGCTCAACCATTGGCCGACGGGGGATCACGCACATCCCGCTCAGTCCGCGCGGGAGGCGTGCGCGGGAAGCACCTGGCCGTGCCACGCGTCGAGCGCAGAAGGCGTGCGGGAGCCGGTTGGGTGGTCTGCGGCTAGTTCGGCAGGTCCGCCCGCCGGTTCACCCCAGTTAATCCCTTATAGTTACAGTTTTCACCCCTGGACGCCTAGGATGCTCCGGTTCTCACTGGTTCTTGCTGGTTTTCGCTCAGTTCTTGCTGCCACATGTCGCCACGTGATTGGCTGCGCCCAGGGAAGCTGCAAAAGTGGAGGAACTTGGTGCCCAAAGCAAGCCACCCCCTCCTCTATAAATAGGAGGGGAGGGGCTCCCTTTTGGAGCACATTCCATCTCCCTCTCCTCTCATTTTCCCTTGGAGAGGTGAATTCTCACCTCTCCCATGTGTTGGGTGTGTGATTAGAGTGCTAGGTAGTATGGGGTGAGGAGTGAGTTGATGTTCTCGTGGATGTTTATTCTTCAATTAGAGCAAAGTGAGTATTTCAGCATTTCCTATTTAGACAAACGTGGACTTCATGCATGAATGATATGTTCTTGTGTTCTTGGCTCGTTCATAGTTTAGAGGCTTGTGTTCTTCGTGACAAAAGGCTTCGATCCTTTAGAGCAGGTGCATTAGTTCAAGTATCTGTTCGCATGTTTAGATCCTGTCTAGCTGATTAAGGTTGCTATATCTCGTTTGCATCCAAAACCTTTCTTGCTGCTCCGTAACTTGATGACTAGTATGATCTGAACCGTTCTCTCTCTAGTTCGTAGTCCGTATTTAGATGGGTTGCTATAGTGTTTTTAGCAGGTCGAAAGACGTAACCGTGCTATAGTAGTAATCGGTAGTGTAGACGTGGTGTCTGGACTCTGGTTATCCTACGAAGACCAAGTGCATTTGCGTAACGATAGAGGTAGGCCGCAGTGGTGACAGCCTGTTGGACCCTTTGAAACCCTCTGCGCCTGTGTACCGAGTTGGGCCCCGTTGCCAGAACGTTGGCCTAGCCCTAAAAAGCTAGGACGGGCTGCCGCTCCACGGAGAGGACTAATAGCGGTCAAATCCATCTCGAGAGTTAAGCTCCTCAAGAAAGTACTTCTCAACCCATATCTATCCCAGCTGGAGTTTGGTGTCCTTGGACCGTCTTTATTACAATAGAAGATAGTGCACATCATTCCTTGGATTCGATACCCTTGGAATACTTCCTTCCGAGGTGAAGTGCTACAGCGGTATTTCCATACGCTTGCGGATTCATTCGTACCCGTTGGTATACCCGGTTGCTCTTATACGCTCCCTCTAGGTGCACAACTAGTGGTGACGTTAAGAAACGCCAACAAGCATTTCTGGCGCCGTTGCCGGGGAACAGTTGTTGTATCTATCTTCAAACCTAGTGGTCCTCGTATTTATCTTTTTCGTTTTTCTTGAAATCTACCTTTACCCCCATTACCCATGGTGATGCTTTCCTATAAAAGCATCTCTACCCCCAGGGATGAGCTCCCAGAGCCACCGCCTTCTGTGCGCCTTTTCCTCACATCCGGCTATGAACCCTCCCTGCGACTATCGATGTCGTTCGGTACACTATCTTCTCTGGTTTATCGAGCAAAAACCCATATGACCATCTACGTGACTTCGAGAATTTGTGTTCTCTCATCTACACTATGGGTATGACATTGGATACCTTCAAGTGGAAGTTGTTTCCGTACTCGCTTGTAGGGAAGGCAGAGCAATGATACACATATACCGTAGGTAGCGTGAACGATAGTTGGGGAGAGCTTAGAGACAAGTTTTGTCTTGAGTTCTTCCCTCCATCTCGTGTTGCTGCTCTACGGGAAGATATCCGTTGTTTTCAACAAAAATAGAAGGAAACGATAGACATGGCCTGGGCTAGATTTACATGCTTAGTGTATTATGGACCTCCCTTGTCGATGCCTGATTCTCAGTTGCTTCGCAATTTTTATGATGGTTTCGAAAAAAGGTCTGTCTGTCGTCTCGACTTCGGAAAACCATTTCTTGAAAGGGAACCGGCTGAAGGTAGGGAATTCCAGAGAACCTACTACGAAGTCGATCCCAGATCCTACCGAGAGGAATCCGAGTCGAGCCATGAGAGTCTCTCAACACCCAAGTCTGAGTCTTCATCTTCCGAATCCCAAGACTTGTCAGTTGAGCCCTCTCCTGAACCCCGAACGCCAAAGGAAGAAGAAATTCAACCTTCGGTGTTCACTTGCAAATTCGAGGATGGCCCATCTAGAAACCTTTCAGACACCTCGAATTCTTTTGATGCCCAATTAGGGGAGGAACCTTATCATGTGCACACCAATCATTCTACAAATCTTTCGATAGAACCTTCCCTTAGGCCTGCGATGCCTCCTCTACCTCCTGATCCTCCTGACGAAGCATATCCTGAGGAGGCCATGAGGGAGGAATGGTCGAGGGAGTGACACGATTTTCCGAAGCAATTTGGAATAGTTCACCTTCTCTGGTTGTACCTTGCTCTATTAGAGGCACTATCGTAGAGGCCCATTTTAACCCCATCATGGAGGTTAACATTTTGCCATGGCACTTAGCGGAAACTCTTCTGGGCAAAGTTGCGCTAGCACCATCCGACATGCTCCTCAAGACTTGTCCCTTTGGACACGTTCTTGAATGTCGGGGGATTGCAAGTGTCGTGCCGCTTATCATAGACGGGATCAAGGCTAGCTTAGACTTTCACATCTTCTATGTCCTTGATCTCGATCTTCTCCTAGGCTCCCCTTTAGAGCAGCTCTTTAATACATCTTTAGGGAGCCTAGATGATAAGCTTAGGGGAGTCACTTCTGCCACTACTACCCCTTGTCTGGGACATCCTATAGCAAAGCCTCTTCCCCAGCAAAACCCGCTCGAGAATGATGCATATATCTCTGTCTACATCGTCCGAGTCTGTTCTCATTAAGGTTGTAGAATGTTCTACCCCTGATGAGGATGACTTGGGAGACTCTCTTCACCTTTGTGAAGGCGAACGATCGTCACCACTCTCGACCGAGTTTCAACCTCTTCCCGCTGGCCCGTATCATGTTGCTTTCGATCATGGTTGAGAGTCAACATCGAGCGTCCATGATGACTCTCTTGAGATGGAGAATTCATGGGCCATGGAACCTTTCGAGGCACTGACTCTAGAGTCCAGAGAAAAGGATTTGACGCACTAGCATGGTAGCTTCATTCTTGATTCACCATACAGATCATGCTTGCATCATGTCCCTCTAGAGTCAGACATGCTTAGTGCACTAAGCACTTATGAGGGCTGCAATTGCCTTATGGTTCTCTTTTGTAGAAAGTTCAAAAGGTTGGTTGTAGATACATATGTCTATCATAAGCATATCAGATTTTGTGTATGCACTGTGGCACTAACCTTGCAGCTAAAGCTTCATTGATACATCAAGGATTGGTGGTGAGACGGGAATGACACCACCAACGATAGCTGCAAGATGAAGTTCCCTTGGTCGAGCTGTGACCTTAAATAAACAAAGCACTACCAGGAGATAGCCTGGATTAGCTTAGGTTTTATTTCCCTTTTTCGAATAAAAGCAAGAACATGTTTTTAGGATAAGTTGTCCTTCGGGTATTTTTGGTCACTAACCTTTTAGGTGGAGATTAAAAAGAAAGATGGACAAGTGATGCCTATGAACATGTGAGTTACATCCACTGCAACACCTAGGTAAGCCTTGGCGAGGAAACATTTACAAAAGGAAGCTTGATCACCACACACTTGTTTGTTGCCTAGCAATGCAAACTTCAAGTGTGGGGGAGGTATGTGAGCATCCTGAGTAAAGTTCCTCCTCTAACAAATCTTATCTTGGTGTGAAGATGATGTTAGCTCTTGCATCTTGCCCACTAGCTAGGTAAGTCCTGCTTTTGACATTAAACAAAGCCCTTCCGGGAGGTTGCCCGAGGTTCACCGTCTTATGTTCATGCTTATGTCCCTTTCGAAAATAGATTGATCCTGCTTTCATGCTTCCTTTATCTTTGTTCATATGCTCTGGTTTGAGTGTTTCTGTATACACGCATTCATAGGCTATTTTAGATTAAGCGTGGTGCTTAGGTTAAAACTGTCTTCTTCAGTCAAAACAAGACATGGTGTCGGGTTTTGATTGATGAACCTTAGAGTTATATTTTCATAGATCTTGGTTGCATATATGCTGATTAACCTCTGCAGAAAATTGACATTTGAATGGGTAAGCCATTGAGCTAAATTCAAATAGGAAGGTAAGTTGAGGTGTCAGATTCATGTTGCACAACATGCAAAGGTGGTACATATGACCTCTCAAAGGTTCAGGGTAAGTATATTCCCCTTTGTGTATGAATTGTAATGTTGATGTAACGCTTTCGAGCAAATGACATGGTGACAATAAAATAAAGTAAAAACAACAAAAATATTTAAATTTGAATAAAGGCTCTATGGTTCTCGAACCAGTAGGGTCCATCCTTTGTTTTCATTTGTCGTTTGAAGAACAGCACTAGGTTCAACCACCAGTGTGGGGCAGTTCTCTCAAGCTTATCATCAACATTTCCACTGGAGAACTCCCACACATGTACTGCACAACATCGACTACGCCTTCATGACAAGAGCAAGGTAAACTGGAGTGAGCCGGCTGCCTTTTGGTCAGCCGAATCACCACTGGTCTTCCTTGATCTCTTATCCTTCAGAGGTGATGGTATGTGCACCCTCTATCTCCCTCTACCTTATCCATGAGTTTGTTTGAATTTCAATTCCTATCATTTGAAATCAAACTCAGCAATTTGTGCTATGCTTGCTCTACATGATTCATGTGGTTGGTCTGCATATGTTTTATTCCTTACTCATCATCTTGATGCTTGTGAACTAATATCATTAGGGAACTCATGCTTATCTAAGTAGTTGGCGTTTGTGATATGGTTTGATGATATGATCTTCGCTCTGAATGTCTGAGTGCTTGGGAATTTTATTTGAAAATCATAAAAACCTTTTGCAAAGCTCCTCTTTGATATACCACTGTCCTACCAAAGCCATATGATGTTCATAGTTGAAAACCTTATACTCATGTGCTACTTGTTATTGCATTGAGCTTTGTCAAATTATGTGACCCTTGTGAGAATTCTTTTCATTACTTTCATGATCAAGATTCATGTGCACACCACCTATTTCCCCTTGCTATGCTTCTACACTAGAAGTTAGCATTGTATCATTCATTCATTCCGTGAAAATAAAGCTCCATATGTGGTGTGACCTCTCTCTCCAAAAGTGTCCTTCAAAAAGAGACATGGGCTATGAAAAAATAAGAAAAGGAAAGAGAGACACATGCTCAAAGCATGATGAAAGAAAAAAAGAAGAAAGAAAGAATAGCCTATGTCCAAAATAAAGGAGAAAAAGGAGAGAGATGGTCATGCAAAAAGGAGTTCCATAACTTAGATGGTAATAACTAGTGTCCATTCTGGGGCTAGTGTCCACCTTACCATCAACCAACATTCATCATATATGTATGGTAATATCTTGCACCCATTCCAGGCATAGTATCTACCTTACCATACCCACCATATCCATACACGTGTACATCTTGATCTGATTGTATGATTTGATTTTCTCTGTGGATCCAGTCTTTGACTCTGCAATATATGTGATACAAGTATGCTCTATCCTTTATCCTACCCCGAGCTCCACATATAGCCATCATTAGAAGTAGGATGAAGTAAGGCAATCTAATGCCTTGGTGAGGACATATACACATTGAGTGATCTGAGAGAATCAAATGAGGAGCTAAGCAAGGTTTGTTTTAAAAATTTATTGCAAAACCCCAAGTTACTTCACATAATGAGAAGGAGTGATTTGATTCATGACCGTTCCATTCCTCAACTACCCAAAATATCATGATAGACACATCACAGAGTTCACAAGTACAAGGTATGGCTTGGAATATCTCTTATGCTCGCTTCATACCTTTGGATATCATGTCTCACCTTGATCTGACTCCCTTTACTCGGCACGAGCAAAGGTCAAGTGTGGGGGTGTTGTTGACGGCTGTTAAGTGCTGCTTTTACACCGTCAATACCTGCATTAAATAAATGTAAAAGGATCATCAACACTAGAATAGGGCTTGATACTGATAGTTTCCACAAGTGTTGGTGTTTCTAGCTTTTGTTGCAGGATGCACCGAAATACGTGCCAAATGGTACAGTTGAGAACAAGTGATCCAATGGCTATTAAAGGACGTCATCATAAACAACCTCAAATGCCACTTTGGACTGCACCATTGCGATAGGCTCGTCGAGACGATCGAAATGAACATATTATATGCCTACATCGGAGTTCGTATGCACAAGATAAGAAAAAGACGAAATAGCTGACGTAGTGCTGACGTCATCATCCTACACCGCCTTGCATCCAATTAGCAGCGGCCACGTGGCGACCTCCGATTGGCCAACAACCGGCACAGGGAGCTCCGCACGTGCGCGTCGCATCCCGCCTGGCATGCGGCGCCTGGCCGTTGGCCAGCGCCCGCGGGCGCGGATCGCCGACGCGGCGCCCGGGCAGATCCCAACAGGCAACATGGCCTACTCTCATTGGCCGGAAGCAGCTGCTGCAGATCGGTGACGCGCGCGTGTGCGGGACCGCCGGGTCGACGTGGCGCTCGGCCATTGGCCGACGGGGGATCACGCGGATCCCGCTCGGTCCGCGCGGGAGGCGTGCGCGGGAAGCGCCCGGCCGTGCCACGCGTCAAGCGCAGAAGGCGCGCGGGAGGCGGTTGCGTGGTCTGTGGCCGGTTCGGCTGGTCCGCCCGCCGGTCCGCCCCGGTTAATCCCTATTTAGTGCCGGTTTTCACCGCTGGACGCCTAGGATGCTCCGATTCTCACTGGTTCTTGCAGGTTTTCGCCTGGTTCTTGCTGCCACATGTCACCACGTGATTGGCTGCGCCCAGGGAAGCTGCAAAAGTGGAGGCACTTGGTGCCCAAAGCAAGCCACCCCCTCCTCTATAAATAGGAGGGGAGGGGCTCCCTTTTGGAGCACATTCCATCTCCCTCTCCTCTCATTTTTCCTTGGAGAGGTGAATTCTCACCTCTCCCATGTGTTGGGTGTGTGATTAGAGTGCTAGGTAGTATAGGGTGAGGAGTGAGTTGATGTCCTCGTGGATGCTTGTTCTTCAATTAGAGCAAAGTGAGTATTTCAGCATTTCCTATTTAGACTAAAGTGGACATCATGCATGAATGATATGTTCTTGTGTTCTTGGCTCGTTCATAGTTTAGAGGCTTGTGTTTTTCATGACACAAGGCTTCCATCCTTTAGAGCTGGTACATTAGTTCAAGTATCTGTTTGCATGTTTAGATCCTGTCTAGCTGAGTAAGGTTGTTGTATCTCGTTTGCATCCAAAATATTTCTTGCTACTCCGTAACTTGATGACTAGTATGATCTGAACCGTTCTCTCTCTAGTTCGTAGTCCCGTATTTATATGCGTTGCTATGGTGTTGTTAGCGGGTCGACAGACGTAACCGCACTATAGTAGTAATCGGTAGTGTAGACGTGGTGTCTGGACTCTGGTTATCCTACGAAGACCAAGCGCATTCGCGTAACAATAGAGGTAGGCCGCAGTGGTGACAGCCTGTTGGATCCTTTGAAACCTTCCGCGCCTGTGTACCGAGTTGGGCCCCGTTGCCAAAACGTTGGCCTAGCCCTAAAAAGCTAGGACGGGCTGGCACTCCACGGAGAGGACTAATAGCGGTCAGATCCATCTGGAGAGTTAAGCTCCTCAAGAAAGTACTTCTCATCCCATATCTATCCAGCTGGAGTTTGGTGTTCTTGGACCGTCTTTAATAGAATAGAAGATAGTGCACATTGTTCCTTGGATTCGATACCCTTGGAATAGTCTCCTTCCGAGGTGAAGTGCTACAGCGGTATTTTCGTGCACTTGCGGATTCATTCGTACCCGTCGGTATACCCGGTTGCTCTTATACGCTCCCTCTAGGTGTACAACTAGTGGTAACGTTAAGAAACGCCAACACTTAGGCAACTCATTGGGACTGGCGGCGCTCCACCGAGGAGCCCGCCCCTAAAGTAGATAGTGTTGAAACTTCTTTGCCTGACCCTTTCTTCCCCTTCAAATCAGATGACTCCGCCGCCATCTCCTTCACCCTCCTTCCAGCACTGGATACAAATCCTAGAAAACTGTCGCCACCAAGGCCGGGCAACTGACGAGGTCAGCCCTTTAATCAGCCCGAGCAGGAGACAATCCCCAGGAATCTGATCGAAGCACATCGAACGGAGTCAAACTTCCCTCGCCGGAATATCGCCAAGGTCGCCAAACCCTAGAAAACTAGGTCTTCCGTCCCCTGTCATAATTTTGTCTAGGCCCACAAAATAATGGCTGAGGGGGGGGGGGTTGTCTACGATGACTTGAGCTTAAGACTTCAGCTAACAGTTGGTCTCTTTGATCAGGTGGTCTGATGTGTGAGACCGTGAAAAGGTGAAGATGATATGGTAGTTTGTGCTGCTACAATGAGACTGAAATGACTAATTGTACAGTTTTAATTTAGAACCAATTTTGAAGCTGCAGAGACTAATAGTTTTCGAGATCCATAATGCAACTGTGAGTGACACTGTAAGTTTTAAAACTGCCTTCTTTTTTAAGGGCTGTTACGAGTAGAGATAGAGATTATATTGGAATTAAAATAATATGTATGTTATATAAATATATGATACATGTTCAATAGGCTTTTTTCAAAACACATGTGTGCCACACGTGAACTTTACTAGATGATATAGAGCAAGGCCTTGGGCAAAAAAGTTAACCGGCTGTTGTTGCAGAAGGGTAACCGGCCATTGTTTGTGAGATACATCTGATGGGCGGAGGATGAGGTTGGGCCATGTCAGAGTTCTGCCCTTTGGGTGAAAAGGAATAGAGGTGTCAGGGACGAACATGCGGCAGCTTTGCTTGCCGAACGAGACAAAGAAGGAGGTGCATGGGTGAGCAGAGTAATGCCCGTGGACTCACCGGATCAGAGCAACTCCGAGAGTCAAGCCGACGCCTAGCCTGATGAATGTATTAGGGCTATGCTTAAAAAAGTTTGCCCCAAAAATATATCAAACCAAAAATGTATCTACCCCGGTCGTACCTCCAAGCCCTTTCTTCTCGATGCTCGGATCATGCCCCTCTGCTCCTGTAGTTCGATGATGGGTTTAACCCAAAGTTGCGCTTCCGCTTTCACGCTTTCTAGCCGCAGGTACAAGGCTACCTTGACACCGTGAAGGCTGCTTGGTCGACCCCTCTACCTCTTGCTGATCCGTTGCGTACCATTGACCAACAGCTCCGCGAGACGGCCAAGGGGCTCAAGGCTTGGAGTGCCAAATCTATTGGCAGTATTCGTACTCAAGTACTGGTCGCAAAGGAGGTTATCTTCCGCTTGGATGCGACTCAGGACCATCAGTCGTTGTCTCTCACAGAATTTGCACTGCGCAAGTTCCTGAAGATGCGGTTCCTGGGGTTAACATCTCTTCAGCGCACCATCGCGCGAGACAGGTCTAGCATGCGATGGCTAAAGGAGGGGGATGCCTGCACTAAGTTTTTTCACCTCCATGCGAATCATGGAAAGAGGAAGAATCACGTTGCTTCCCTTCTGGTCGACGGTGTCACCCTGGTTTCTGAGGCTGACAAGGCCGAGGCCGCCTTTAAATACTATGAGGCCATCCTTGGTTCTGAGTTGCCAAGGACCGCCGTTCTGGATTTTAGTGAGCTGGGGCTTCCGCGTCTGGATCTCTCTGAACTCGGTCGCCCTATTACTAAGGAGGAGGTGTGGGCCGCTATCCATGACCTTCCCCTGGATAAGGCGCCGGGCCCAGATGGGTTCACTAGTCGTTTCTATAGGTCGTCTTGGTCGGTCATCAAAGTCGACGTGGTGCGCGCTTTTCAGGCCATCTTCGGGATGGACTGCCAGAGCTTTCATCACCTGAATGAAGCTCTACTTACGCTACTCCCAAAGGTGGATAACCTGGAGGGCTTAGGTAACTATCTCCCTATCAGCCTCGTCCATAGTTTTGGGAAGCTCTTTGCTAAGGTCATGGCCAACCGTTTCGCGCTGGCTCTACCACGCTTGATTTCAGCGAATCAGAGCACTTTCGTTAAGGGTCGTCAAATACAAGATAATTTTAGATACATAATGGGAACAACCAAAACCCTTTCGATAAGGAAGAGCCCGAGTGTGCTTTTTAAAATTGACCTGGCCAAAGCTTTGGACTAACTGGATCTCAGTCTTGCTTTCCACAACCAGCACTAAAGTTCTCCTGAATGGAGTTCCTGGTCGTCATATCTGCCATGGTTGTGGGCTCAGACAGGGTGACCCTCTCTCACCCATGCTTTTTGTTCTGGTCATGGAGTGCTTCAGTGCCATGATCAAGCTCGCTGACTCGAGGGGTCTTGTCAGTGTTTTAAACCGGCAAACCTACCAAGGGGGTACCCGAGGTAGTTGATTATGCGGTGGAGGATCGTGATCGGGAGACCGAGAACTCGAAGGTATGCGCAAGGGACACGGGACACAAGATTTATACTGGTTCGGGTCGCCAAGGTGGCGAACCCTACGTCCTGTTTGGGGATCAAGTATGGCGCCCTGCGCTTGGTGTTGAGTTGAGATTAGGGTGCCCGGCTAGGTACCCGGCCCTCCTTTATATAGTCCAGGGGGCGGGTTCCTAGTCGGTTACAAGGCAGGAGTCCTAGTAGGATTACACGGAACGAGTCCTAATAGGATTACAGGGGGAATTCTAGTAGGAGTCCGTCTTCATCCTTCCTTGTATAGGTACCCGGGGTGTATGCCCGACAAGTCCCCGAGCACATTGTAGTCGAGAGTAGTAGTTCGAGTAGTCTTGAAGCCTCTTCGAGTAGTCCTTGAGCGTCCTCGAGTACTGCTTGGAGAAGTCTTCAATAGTACTTGAACTGCCACGAGGCTGGAAGGTGGTCCAGCTCATCAGTCTTGAAGTCGAGATTATATGGAAGTGCGATTGCAAAATCGCACTCCATATGGAGTAGCCCCCGAGCCTTGGGCTGAGCCGTAGACTCTAGCTGAGGGTCAATCTTGCTTATGAATCTTCCGTCTTGAAAAATTTGAATGATGGGTGTAGCATAGCAGCCCCCGAGCCTTGAAATGATTAGGTAATCAATCCAAGGGTCTTCAGTGTTCGCGAAAGCCATCATCCGAGTACTCTTGCAGCGTGTAGCCCCCGAGATAAGAGAGCCGTATGAGCCACGTCGAGTAGTTGTTGGTACGGAGCCCCCGAGCTTGAGAGCAAGAGAAGCATGCTAAAGTTATCCTCGAGTAGTATTTTGAGTGTAGCCCCCGAGCTGGAGAGATTCCGAGTAGTAATTTGGCATCGAGCCGTGGAGCTTGAGAAGTAGCCGTGCCGTCAGAGCAGACTTTAGATGTGACCGAAGTCGACTTTAGATGCCGGCAGTGCGGACTTTAGAATGCGACTTAAAAACCAAAGTCGATTTTGTGCCGCGCGGAGCGGACTTTGAGATGCGACTTGAAAACCGAAGTCGACTTTAGGATGCCCCGTGGAGCGGACTGATATGCGACTTGAAAACCGAAGTCGACTTTAGATTGCCGCGTAGAGCGGACTTTGAGATGCGACTGAAGAAGTCGACTTTAGATTGCCGCGTAGAGCGGACTTTGAGATGCGACTACAGTAGTCGACTTTGTGCCACGCGGGGTGGACTTAAGATGCAAAAAATGAAAAGCACTTTCCGGAAAGCCAAAGCGAATGAAAAATCAGAGAAAACGAGTAGTTTTGCCGCTGGAGCGGGCTTAAGATTGCGACCGAAGTCGGCTTGTGCCACCGGAGTGGGCTTGGGTGCGACCGTTAGGGTCGACTTGTGCCACCGGAGTGGGCTTGAGTACCCGAGCCATGGATTTCAGACCCAAGGTACAGTTGCCGCAGGAGCGAGCTTGAAGGTGCGACCGGAGTTGACTTGTGTACCTGGGCCATGGATTTCAGACCCAAGGTACGGTTGCCACCGTAGTGGACTTGAAGGTGCGACCGGAGTCGACTTGAGTACCTGGGCCATGGATTTTAGACCCAAGGTATAGTTGCCGCCTGAACAGGCTTCGGTGCGACCGGAGTCGACTTAAGTACCTGGGCCATGGATTTCAGACCCAAGGTACGGTTGCCGCCTGAACGGGCTTCGGTGCGACCGGAGTCGACTTGAGTACCTGGGCCATGGATTTCAGACCCAAGGTACGGTTGCTGCCGGAACGGGCTTGGGTGCGACCGGAGTCGACTTGAGTACTTAGGGTACTAGGACCCATGGTACAGAGCGCGAGTACTTAGGGTACGAAACCCATGGTATAGGGTATGAAAACCACGTGCAGCTAGGTACCATCGTCGCCAGGACGCGAGGGCCACTTATAGCTAGGTTCCATCGACGCTTACACACGCAGTATGCCACCGAAGCAGGCGAAGGTGCGACCGGAGTCGACTTTAAGTTGCCGCACGGAGCGGACTTTAGAAGCTGCATCCTTGGGATAGCCCCCGAGTTGATGAAGTAGGCTCGTGGTGACTTGATAGATATACCCCAAGAGTAGTCAGCAGAGTGTAGCCCTCGTGAAAAACCCGTCGAGAAGCGTACACCGATGAGTAGTCGGCATGTTGTCCTACAAGATGAGGAGAACAAGCCAAGAAAAGAAAACAGTAATCATTTAAATAATGACTTAGCTGTTGCTGCCTGGGCAGACTGTTGATGCGACCGGAGTCGAGTTGTGCCGCTGTAGCGGACTTTAGATTGCGACCGTTGGCGTCGACTTGTGCCGCCGTAGCGGACTTGAGATTGTGCAGTTCTGAAGGGTAGTTCCCGCGTAGAAGCATGCACAGATGGGTACTCCTTGGCATGTTTGTCCTGCGCATGGAAGACAAGCCAAAGAAGAAAAAACAATCATTTAAATAAATGACTTAGCTGTTGCCGCTAGGGCGGTCTTGTAGATGAAGCCGTGGTGGTCGGAGATGGAGCCGCGACGATTGTTGCTGAAGTTTGACCAGTCAGAGTTGATTCCGACTAGTTGTTGGGGCGTTTCTGTCGCTCTCGACTAGTTTGGAAAACTAGTCAAGATGAGTGGTCGACGCGATGCGGCCGGAAGACGATGTCGCGGCGGTGCGCGGCGTACTCGAAGTAGAATCGGTGTTGCCGCGAGACAAGTAGTCGCGACGCACGGCGTGGCTGAAGTAGAGCCAGTGCAACCAGACAACAAGTCGAGCGGCGGTGCATGGAGTAGTCGAGCCGCGAGATGGAGCGACCGAGCGCACGGCGAGAGCCAGTGCGACTGGACAATAAGTCGAGCGGCGGCGTACGGAGTAGTCGATCCACGAGACGGAGTGACCGGGCGCACGGTGAGAGCCAGTGCGACCGGACAATAAGTCGAGCGGCGGCGTACGGAGTAGTCGATCCACGAGACGGAGCGACCGGGCGCACAGCGAGAGCCAGTGCGACCGACCAACGAGAAGTCGAGTGGCGAGACGGCGCGTGGTCAATGACGAGCCACGCGAGGAGCCGAGGCACCCGATCGCACAACATTGGCGAAGTAGTCGACGACGAGCCGCGTGACGTGCCGAGGCACCCGGACGCGTGGTGTAGGCGAAGTAGTCGACGACGAGCCTACGCGACGCGAAGTAGTCGACGACGAGCTGGTGTGGCCGCAAGACGATGTCGCGGCGGCACACGGCGTAAGAGAAGTCGACGACGAGCCGCGCGACGTGCCGAGGCACCCGGACGCGCGGCGTAGGCGAAGTAGTCGACGATGAGCCGCGCGAGGCGAAGTAGTCGACGACGAGCCGGTGTGGCTGCAAGACGATGTCGCGGCGGCACACGGCGTAAGAGAAGTCGACGACAAGTCGTGCGACGAGCCGACGAGGCTGGACGCACGACGTAGGCGAAGTAATCGACGACGAGCCAGTGTGCCCGCAAGACGATGTCGCGGCGGCACACGGCGTAAGAGAAGTCGACGACGAGCCGCGCGACATGCCGAGGCACCCAGACGCGCGGCGTAGGCGAAGTAGTCGACGACGAGCCTGCGCGAGGTGAAGTAGTCGACGAGGAGTCGGTGTGGCCGCAAGACGATGTCGCGGCAGCACACGGCGTGAGAGAAGTCGATGACAAGCCGTGCGATGAGCCGACGAGGCTGGACGCATGACGTAGGTGAAGTAGTCGACGACGAGCCTGCGCGAGGCGAAGTAGTCGACGACGAGCCGCGCGACGTGCTGAGGCACCCGGACGCGCGGCGTTGGCGAAGTAGTCGACGACGAGCCGCGCGACGAGCCGCGCGACGTGCCGAGGCCCCCGGATGCGCGGCATAGGCGAAGTAGTCGACGACGAGCCGCGCGAGGCGAAGCAGTCGACGACGAGCCAGTGTGGCCGCAAGACGATGTCGCGGCGGCACACGACGTAAGAGAAGTCGACGACAAGCCGTGTGACGAGCCGACGAGGCTGGACGCACGACGTAGGCAAAGTAATCGACGACGAGCCGGTGTGGCCGCAAGACGATGTCGCGGCGGCACACGGTGTAAGAGAAGTCGACGACGAGCCGCGTGACGTGCCGAGGCACCCGGACGCGCGGCGTAGGCGAAGTAGTCGACGACGAGCCTGCGCGAGGCGAAGTAGTCGACGAGGAGCCGGTGTGGCCGCAAGATGATGTCGCGGCGGCACACGGCGTGAGAGAAGTCGACGACAAGCCGTGCGATGAGCCGCACGACGTGCCGAGGCACCCGGACGCGCGACGTAGGCGAAGTAGTCGACGACGAGCCTGCGCGAGGCGAAGTAGTCGACGACGAGCCGGTGGGGCCACAAGACGATGTCGCGACGGCACACGGCGTAAGAGAAGTCGACGACAAGCCGTGCGACGAGCCGCGTGACGTGCCGCACTACGTGTGAGGCACCCGGCCGCGCGGCATAGTTGAGTGTGTTCTGCCGACGCGCGAACAGAGTACAGAAATCGATTCCGTTTTTCGATAGAACTCGGCGACTTGCTTTGCATTGCGACTTGACTTGCTTGTCGTCGAGTAGATTGATTTTGATGATGAAGAGGTCCTTCGAATCCGCCCGGTGGTGATGATCACCCCTACCTGGTGCGCCAGCTGTCGGTGTTTTAGACCGGCAAACCTACCAAGGGGGTACCCGAGGTAGTTGATTATGCGGTGGAGGATCGTGATCGGGAGACCGAGAACTCGAAGGTATGCGCAAGGGACATGGGACACAAGATTTATACAGGTTCGGGTCGCCAAGGTGGCGAACCCTACGTCCTGTTTGGGGATCAAGTATGGCGCCCTGCGCTTGGTGTTGGGTTGAGATTAGGGTGCCCGGCTAGGTACCCGGCCCTCCTTTATATAGTCCAGGGGGCGGGTTCCTAGTCGGTTACAAGGCAGGAGTCCTAGTAGGATTACACGGAACGAGTCCTAATAGGATTACAGGGGAATTCTAGTAGGAGTCCGTCTTCATCCTTCCTTGTATAGGTACCCGGGGTGTATGCCCGACAGGTCTTTTTTGCCCTCTACGCCCCCGCTCTATCAAACATCGGGTCTCACTGTATGTGGATGATGTGGTCGTCTTCCTTTCCCCGGTCATGCTAGATCTTGTTATGATTAGAGAGATCTTGAATCTCTTCCGCCGGGCGACGGGACTTGCTACTAATATTAATAAGAGCAAGGCTTTCCCGATTCATTGTGATGAGGATCAGCTGAGCGTTATCACTCACACTCCGGGCTGTTAGTGTGCTGACTTCCCATGTACCTACTTAGGGGTACTGCTCTCGCCTTGGTGTCTACCTAAATTTGCCATGCACCCAGTCATTGATAAGGTTGCTAAACGGCTACTATCGGGGTCTGTCACCACCGGCAAGTAAATTTGTACGATCGTGTGTCGGGGTTCGCACGGTGGCACAAGAGACATTAGGGTTTATACTGGTTCGGCTTCCGGAGAGTAATACCCTACGTCTAGTCTGAGAGGAGTGTTCTTTATGCCCAAGTTCGTAGTAGGGGTTACAAACTGGTCGGGAGAGGGTCTCGGAGTCCAAGTCCCTGGTGTGTGTACGTGGTTCTTGTAGCAGAGTTCTGCGTACATGTGTGTGAGTGTATGAGCGTGTGTCCCCTTCCTCCCTCTTTGATAGTCGCAAGGGAGAGGGTAAAGGGGGGTAACACGGGAATGGAAATTAGATTACAGTGTAGGGTGTCCTTCACGTCAGGCGGCCGTCCGGACGTGATGAGTCAGCTAGGGATTGTAGCGGAGTGGTTGTTGACCGTATGTGCGTCATGGAATAGCAGGTTCCAAGTAGTTGGCGTCGGAGACTTCTCGAGAATGTCTCCGAGTAGTCGGGCATCGTAGACCGTCAGCTTCGTACCATGCTTCCGTCAGTGTAGTGGTTATGCGTCTTTCCGGGGCACTGTGGGGCTCCTGAGTGAACGGGACGGCTCACACTCTGCCATCGTGGTGCAATGGGCAATCCATGCCTTCTGACACCTGACGCTCCTTGTCAGTACGGCCCGGTATGGAGAGGGTTGCACGTGGCACCGCGGGAGCGGGCGTGTGCAGAGGACCCATCACATCAGGGGTGCGTCCTGCCTGTTGTTGCCTTCGTTGTGAAGGCTGGGTCAGCCGGTGGCGGAAATTACTCATGCGAACGAGTAGTCGGAGACGAGGCGGAAACTACTGGTGCGGACGAGTAGTCAGAGGTGAGGTAGGTACTTGTCGTGCAAACCGCCATGTACTTGGAAACTTGTCAGACGAGCCGCCACGTAGTCGGAAACTTGTTTGACAGGCCGCCAAGTACTCGGAGGTGGGTGGTGCCTGCTCGTGCAGGCCGCCAAGTACTCGGTCTTGATAGAAATGATCGTACGAGTGGCCAAGTGCTCAGAGACGAGGTACTTGTCATACAGGCTGTTGGCGGTCGATTTTCGTCAACCAAGAACACTTGTTATGTTATGGTTTGAACTTCATTTTAGAACTAACCCGCCACTAGGCATACTAATGATATAACAAGTTCATCGTTGGATGTATATTTTGGAGTATAATGTTTACGCAGGAATTCATGCACTAAATGAGAAGAGATGCACTTGGTTCGGAGGACGATTTACATGATGATCAAAGGGCTCCGACCATGCGTGAACTTGACTCCAAAGGTGGCAAGGACCAATGTGCTTCAATGAAGAATCTCCTAGGACCAAGATGAAAAGACCGGAAGATCATGCGTAAAGACCCCTTAACTTGGTCGTGGGGATAACGACGTCCAAAGCCCACATCCGAAGGAGGAAAAACCCCAAAGTGCAAAAGATGGAGGCGAACCGGGCCGGGGATGGCCCAGGCCGGTCGGTCCAGGCCGGCCGGCCTACCCCCATTCGGGTTCGGTTCGCCGCCGCCTTTCTTCGGTGATAAGATCGTGCAACCCTAATTGTTTGGAGAGAGGAGCCATTCGTGAAAGACGAATAGAGAAGCCTCGGGAGATCAACCACAAGGAAGAGGGTTGATCGAGGGAGTAAGCATTCAAGAGTATCATCGCCGAGGTCAAGCGAGGCCACCACGAGGAAGGAGGACGCCGAGGCCTTGCCACAGCACCGCTGGAGTTGAAGGACACCGAGAAACGAACTCCATCGGAGGCATCCACCATGTTCAACAGTGCCATGACTAGCGTCTTGATGCGGTAAAGTTATCATTTGTCCATGGAGTTGCAATGGATCTTGATATGTAGTCACCCACTCTTATTTGGATCTTTTGTCTATCATACCTTTGTTGATGATGCTTAATGTTTAAGGCTAGCTACCATGGTTTCGGGGTTGCTCCCGTAGATCACGTCAACATACCGTGTTCATTAGGGTTATTATCGATTACCTTCGCGTAGTGACATGTACGAGGGAAGGGAAACGTCTAGTTCTTTGTTCACATGCTTAGATATATTGGATCGAGGTTTTGTCATGTTTTGGGTGATTGTATCTTCAAGTGCCTAGACTCCATGGGCATACGTTCTTCATACTCGTGAATCTCCTATTTCTCTTTAACATAATCTAGGGTTAGATTGCCTTTACTTTATAGATTAATATTTACATCATAAATTCCTTAATCAACTAAGTTAGTGTTAGGTTAAGCGCTAGTAATCCCCTTGCTCCGTGGATTGACAAGAACCTTGGGGGTCCCCTCCCTTGGTGAAAAAGTCACCAAGTCACTCCGTGTACTTGCGGTGAACATGAACGCGGTTTTGAACCGTCAACAAGCCCCTTTTTCTGATGCTGTTGTCGGGGAGCAAGCCAGTTTACTTCGTTTGATCTCTCATTGATTTTGTTGATTACTAACACCTAACCTTTGTGTTCTAGAAAAACACTCTTTTATTTTTGGTTTTGATTGTCTAGATGGTGTTTGTTGGAAATCCTTTAGAGGAACCGGAAAAATCACTAAGAGACTATGCTAGCCCTCGATGTGAGGATATCAAGGTACAAGAGTCAGATTCGATTCTCGAAGCGACAAGGTACGAAATCAAGGCTCGAATCATCAAGATGGTAGCAACTAATCCGTTCCAAGGGATGGAGACGGACAATCCATATAGACATATCCAGCGCTTCATGACGTTGTGCAATACAGTACGACAAGAGGGAGTCCCCGATGCTTGGTTTAAATGGAATCTTTTTTCCTACTCACTTACCGATGAACCAACAAAGTGGTATTCATTTGCATTCTTCGAAGTTGAGGGAAATTGGAATCAATTGATAAAGAAATTTTGTGCCAAGTTCTTCCATATAAGCAAGATTCAACATATAAGGAGGCAAGTGATAACTTTCAAGCAAGGAGAAGAAGAGGGGATTGATCAAGTGTGGAATCGATTCAACGAGCTAGTTGAACAAGGACCAAGACTCGGATTTCCCAGTGACGTACTCTTGCATACATTTTTCTTTTCCCTAACCCTTAGTTGCATGCAACATGTTCAAATGTGTGCAGGAGGGGATCTCATGGAGAAAACACTCACGGAAGCTGCCCAACTTCTACAAAAATAAGCAAAGCGGCGGCCATGCGAAGAGATTGGGAAACACGACTCTCGGGAAAGTCGGAATGCGACACAAGTGTGGGACCACTTGCTGCAATTTTCAGAAATACGGCCCCGAAAGAGAAGAGGAGCCAATCCCGAAAAAGGTTGAAGAAGCCAAACATGAGGAAACTAGAACTATCAAGGAGAGTGATCACACCGAGACAAGCAAAGCAAGTGAAAGAACTATGTCGAGCACGAAGCCACTAAGGGAGTTCGAGCAAATGGATTGGGTCCCAATTAATTTTGGAGAAATCTTTGACAAGAGAAGACCGTTCCCTAATCAAACATTATTTACTTGCATTTTGGTTTGAATAATGTAGTTCCACTTGTCCTTGGAGATTATTTGTATGTAGGTGAAATTAGCATGAAAAGAGATGGAAACCCACCTTCTATGGAAGAACCATGCCAACTTAGCTGAGGAGGTGGCTGCGACAAAGAAACATGCGGCAATCCACGTCACTGATCCAAGGGAGGCACTCACCGACGAATCAGAGAGCGACACATGAACTTCACATAGATCAAGGGGCCCACCTCAGATGCAAAAACAAGCCATGCACCGGGGAAGGATCAGAGGGCCCACAGGGCAGCCACCCAAAGGAAGGACACCCCTAGGGGAGGGCCTAGGGGGGCGGCCGATCCTAGGATCGGCCGAACCGACCTAGTGTCCTCCCATCTCATCCCTCCACGTGGCAGTTGCTCATTGGTCCATTGCTTCACTCTCGGGTGTTTTGAGTCCATTTGGTGCCCGAAGCAAGCCTCCTCCTTGTCTATAAATAGAAGGGGAGAGGCACCCATTTCTCACACACCACTCTCTCATTCTCCTCTCACTTTTAGTCTCTAAGGCTAGGGGGTAGACTAGAGTAGCTCTTATTCAGGTTCCAAGTCTACTTTGGAGTCTAGGTATGAGTTCACTTTTATCTTTCTTTCTTTGTATGACTTTGATCTACTTCAGTTATTCAACTATTTCATATAAAGTCATGGTAGATCATATGATTGACATGTTATTGAGTTCATCTCTTGTTCATCATTTAGAGGCTCGTGTTCTTCGTGAACACTACCTTTTGATCCACTTGAAGGACGATTTACTCATTCCGTATGTGTTTGTTCATAAGTTAGAGCCTTGTGTTCTTCACGAACATGACCGTTTGATCTTGTTGACTAGACATAAGAGAGTTCGTATCCGTTCGTATATCTAGCCTTAGTTGATCTTGTTAGATGGCATGATAGTGTTGCTTGAGGTTTGTGTTCAAGCTACGGCACTCAATCTAAGTTGACCAGTCTTCTAGTGGCTCTCACCTTGGGTCACAATAGCCCGGGCCGGGTGAAGTCTAGCAGCAACGCAGGCATGATGCCTGGGTTGTGTGGCTACGTTAGTTATGAGCATGCCCCCCGTAACGATCGAGGTAGGCCACATTGGTGACAGTTGTTGGACCCTTTGAAACCCTCCGCGCTGGGGTATTGCTGTAGGAGTCTAAAGTATAGTTTCGCAGAGTGCTGGTCGTCACAGGCTATCTCCCCGTTTGTACCTGGGTGCTGAACCTTACCCTCTCATGCAATGTTTCATGCCTATCTCTTGTATCTGCTAGCTTTGTGTGTTTAGTACATTAGAACCTAGAGCTAACTCGTATGTTCCCCCTAAGCCGTAGTGTACTAGAGTAGAGGTAGATCTGAGTGTGTGTCACACTACCCTATCATATCTTTTATATTACCCCTGCCTTTGAGTTGTTGTTTTCTATATCTATCCCTTAGTTTACATTCAGTGCAAAAGCATAAGTCTATGATATCTGCCATTGCCTTCCACGGATACGATACCCTTGGAATATTCTCCTTCCTTGGGGAAATGCTACAATGGTTTATCTGTGCGCTTGCGGATTCGTTCATGATCGTTTAGATTTACCTTTGGCATGTCTTGACGTTCACGCTAACTCGGCGTCGTTAGTGGTGACGTTAAGAAATGCCAACAAGCATTTCTAGCGCTGACGCTAAGGAAGGATTCCAAATCTGTTCTTAAGTGATCGACGCTACGAAATGTCAACACCCCTAATGGATCTCGGGCTGCTTGCCCTGATCCTCGGTGGTGTGCTCATCGACGAGAGGCTCGGAGCGTGCGAAAACGGCTCCGATGACGGGCGTCATCGGCTCGTCGATGATGAAGTCGATGGAGTCGAAATGTAGCATGGTGCCGGGCACTAGGTTGAAGTCGTCGTGGGCCATGCGGACCCTGGAGTGGATGTCGTGATACGCGAACTCCCCTACCCGGCGCGCCAACTGTAGGGGTTTGTCACCACCGGCAAGTAAATTTATACGATCGTGTATCGGGATCCGCACGATGGCACAAGAGATACTAGGGTTTATACTGGTTCGGGCCTCCGGTGAGTAATACCCTACGTCCAGTCTGAGAGGAGTGTTCTTTATGCCCAAGTTCGTAGTAGGGGTTACAAACTGGTCGGGAGAGGGTATCGGAGTCCAAGTCCTAGGTGTGTGTACATGGCTCTTGTAGCAGAGTTTTGCATACGTGTGTGTGAGTGTATGAGCATGTGTCCCCTTCCTCCCCTTTTTATAGTCACAAGGGAGAGGGTAAAGGGGGGTAAAATGGGAATGGAAATTAGATTACAGTGTAGGGTGTCCTTCTCCACGTCAGGCGGCCGTCCGAGCGTGATGAGTCAGCTAGGGATTGTAGCGGATCGTATGGGCCTCCCAGAATAGCGGGTTCCGAGTAGTTGGCGCCAGAGACTTCTGGAGAACATCTCCAAGTAGTCGGACGTCGTAGACCGTCAGCTTCGTACCATGCTTCTGTCAACGTAGTGGTTATGCGTCTTTTCGGGGCACTGTGGGGCTCTTGTGTGGACGGGCCAACTCACATTGTGCCGTTTGTGGTGCAATGGGCGCTCCATGCCTTCTAACACCTGACGCTCCCTGTCTGTATGGCCCGGTATGGAGAGGGTTGCACGTGGCGCCGCGGGAGCGGGCGTGTGCGGAGGACCCGTCACATCAGGGGCGGGCCCCGCTTGTGGTTGCCTTCACCGCGAAGGCTGGGTCGGCCGGTGGTGGAAACTACTCGTGTGAATGAGTAGTCGGAGACGAGGCGGAAACTACTCGTGCGAACAAGTAGCCGGAGGCGAGGCGGGAACTTGTCGTGCGAACCGCCATGTACCTGGAAACTTGTCAGACGAGCCGCCACATAGTCGGAAACTTGTCGGACGAGCCGCCACATAGTCAGAAACTTGTCAGACTGGCCGCCAAGTACTCGGAGGCGGGTGGTGCCTGCTCGTGCGGGCCGCCAAGTACTTGGTCTTGACAGAAACTGATCGTACGGGTGGCCAAGTGCTCGGAGACGGGGTACTTGTCGTACAGGCCATCATGTACTCGGAGTGTAGCCCGTACTTCTCCTTTTGGTGGTCGTGGTGGGCCCTGGTCTAGGCCCTCGTCAGCTACCTCCCTGGATGGGAAGGATGCTGAACAGAAGTGGTCGTCTCATTCTTGCCCGGTCTACACTCTGTGATATACCGGTGCACATTTCAATGGCCACGAAGATCGCGCCCTGGGCCATCCGTGCTATTGAGAAGTTGGTCAGTGGGTTTTTGTGATGCGGGTCAGAGGTGGCCGTGGGAGGGAAATGTGCAGTGGCTTGGGTTAATACAGCTTGCCCAACACAATACGGCGGCCTTGGCATCCCCAATCTACAGCTAATAGGATTTGCGTTATGGCTTCGTTGGCTATGGTTGGCCAGGGTTGACTCCGATAAGACTTGGTCACGGTATTTCTTCCGGGCAGATCGGTCGTCTCAAGAATTTTAACAGTGCAGGTGGGTGATGGGTCCCGCGCCTTATTCTGGATGGATCGCTGGCTCAATGGGTGCTCTATCCTACAGTTAGCCCTGATCTTTGGAGCGCGGTTCCACCCAGGATTAGAAAGTCCCGTACGGTACGGGATGCGCTCTTAGGCAGACGCTGGATACGGGACATCACCTTCGCTCGCATTGTTCCCGTGGTCGTCCAATATCATCATCTTTGGGACTACCTACTGGACTTCCATTTGTCCGACCAGCCGGACAGGTTCATCTGGAAATGGTCGTCTACCGGGGAACTCTCCTCTAGCTCGGCATACCTTGCGTTGTTTTTGGGGAGAACCCTGTTGGTTGGTGTTGATCGCATTTGGAAGGTGCAGGCTCTCGGGAGATGTCGCTTTTTTGGCTGGCTTGTGCTTCACGGTCATTGCTGGACTTCGAACCGGTTACGTCAGCATGGGCTGCGTGACTCAGATATTTGTGCACTTTGTGCACAAGAGGTCGAAACTTTGGACCACCTGCTCCTTGGGTGTGCCCATAGTCGGGAAACATGGTTTAGGGTACTGCGTTACTTCGACTTGGATCAGCTGATGCCGCAGGAGGAGTTGCTATACTTCATGTGGTGGCTAGATATTAGGAAATAGGTTCACAAGTCTCGGCATAAAGGCTTGGACTCTCTGGCTCTTCTGGTCGTCTGGTCGTTATGGAAAGAGAGGAACAGACGTGTCCATGAGAGAGCAGCGCTCCAGCCGGTGTTGCTGGCACCACTTATCCTGGAGGAAGCGCGGAGATGGGCTTGAGATGGTTTCGTCGGGATTGGCTTGCTTGGTTGTCGCAAGATGTAGCCTTTTAGTCTTGTGCTTGTTCTTTGTTTTGTGCTTTGTTGTTGTCCCTGTGTTCCTTCTTCTGTAAGAGTCCTGTATCCTGACACTTCTCCCCTTCTTAATGAAAAACGTGCTATGCACGTCTTAAAAAAAAGAATGCCAAGGTCCTGTTTGATTCCCATAAGTCACCTGACTTAAAGTCCAAAAAGTGTAAATAAGTCACTTGTGGGAGCCAAACATTCGTGACTTATTTGCTAAGTTCCCTGACTTATAAGTCCATAAGTTGCTTCATCTCTAATTAAAGTTGCATAAGTCACCTTTTCCCCCTCCTATTCAGACTTATATAAGAGCAACTTCAAGAGACTAGCTATATTGGCTTGACTAGCTAAAAAATAGAAAAATCAATAAAAACAGCATTCCAACAAACTAGCCAAACACCCCGCTAGCTATCCTCGCTAGCTAAACCTGTGCCTTCGCTAGTCAAAAATGGCTAGTGCCCTCTGCTAGCTATCCTTCGCGGCCCCACCACCTCTCGCGTGGTCCCCTCCTGCTCCTACCTCCCTCGCGCGGCGGAGAGCAAGAGGAAGGCAGAGGTCGAGCTCCCAGCGGCGGCTCCCCGGGTCCGTGGCAGCAGGTAGCGCGGCGGAGATCCGCTCCCGCCTCGGTGCGGGTCCTCCTCCCCTCCGCGCGGTCCAAGACGGCGAGCCTCACGAGGGCGGGGAGGTCGGGCTCCGCCGCGAAGCTCCCAGAGCTGGCAGCCCCGGCGCATCCAACGGCCTCCTCCCCTGGATCCGGCGACTGGAGCCTTCGGCGGCAGCGCGGGTCGAGCTGGGGGCGGTGCTCGACTGCAGTGCGGGCGGAGCTGGGGGCGGGGGTCGACGGCGACGCGGGCGGAGCTGGGGGCCTCGAAGCAGGGGAATGGAGGCGGAGGAGGCATGTGGGTTACGACGGTAGGGAAGAAGGGGAAGCAGAGGTGGGAGAAGAGATAGGAGGGTTTGACATGTGGGACTAGTTGTGGGATGGCTAGTCATTTTAGCTGGTTTGTTGGAAGAAGAGGAATTATAGAGAAAGAATACTAGCTAAATGTGAATTTAGGTAGTCTAATTTAGTGAGTGTCTTGGAGTTACTCTAAGTCAAAGACCATCAAATAGGACTGACTTAAATTCAAAGTCCTTGACTTATTAAGTCCGGTGACTAATAAAAACCAAACAAGATCTAATAAACTAGCCCCTAATATTTCAAAACAGGTCACGTCGTAATCGGGTCCATTAATTAGTTGGGCTGACCGCTCCTTCCCTCGTGATCATGATGTTGACCTTCGCATGTTGCCACTCTGGATGGGCCGCCAGAGGACAGTGATAGAACTACCGGATCGACTAGGAGTAGATCAGCAGGAGAAAACTTTGTGAATCACATACCTAGAACCTCCGTTCGCATCCGTTACTGGTTCGTTGGTGAGGATCTACACACGGGCAGCGACGGTCGGTGTAGAGGTTGTAGCGAGCAGCTGGTGGTGCTTCCCGTCGCCTCAGCGCTTCACTCTCGATCGGAATAGGCTTAGGAGTGGGAAACGTCAGCAGTGGCGGCGAACCTCGTGTTTGGCGTCCGTGGCCCCCACTCCCTCCTATAGCGCTGCATGATAGGGGTCCACCAGCCTTCTAACGGGATGGGTGTCTCCGATCAGGACGCGAGTCAAGAGCCCAATGGACCGTTGGGTCCATTGGTGGAGAGATCAACCTAATAGACAGGACCTGTCGCATCCTTCCGAGCCAAGCTTGGCCCGCCGACCGGTAGCAGTGGTTTGATTCACCTGCATCGAAGGCTTCTCGCACCGCCGTCACCGCCGCCGCTGCTGCCTCCAATGTCGCCGCCACCAAAAGCTTTTTTTCTCCCTAGAACTGGCGCGAGCGTCACAATAAAGTGCGGGAATGGATGCCACACGCGTGGGAACAGAGGATCCGGGGGCGATTGTGGGCAGCAGAACCTAAGAAAATATGTGCGGCAAGGCATCCGGTATTCGCATCGCGAAAATATTAGGAAGGTTTACGTGATCTATTGGAGTATGTTTTTTCTCTTTTTTCTCAAATTTTTTTAGCACTGAGATACACATTCTTTTTTTTAGAATCAGATACACATTCTTTTGCAGTTGCTCTTAGTGCGGCGGGGATGGGGTGGGTTGGTTTTGGTGGGGGGGTGGAAGCTGATACTATGAATCTATGGTGGGGGTTGTAGGAGATGGTGGATGATTGCAGAATGAGGGGAAGTAGGGGGAGCATCGTAAGCGTGTCGATCATGATGAAGATGACAGTCCTTTTCAGTTGTCTTGTTCATCAGTCACGCCACCACGAGATTGTTGATGGATCAATGGATCATCACATTCCCATGGCGTCCATATTGTTGCCCCTATGCGTGATCACACGTACATGTCATGTTGAACGTAGTTTGCCAAACTATGTGCATTAAATAGATTCAAACCAAATGATGGGATAAGTAAACAGTTTTTATCTGCTGGAGTTGGCAGTAATTCTATAGAATTTTTAGTCACAATCTTGACAATATTGATCTAATGGGCGATACGATTGTTGACACTCGTTTGTTTAGAAAAAAATTTGGCACTCGTTATTGATACCTTTTTAGTGCCATTTAAGTTGTGTTTTGAACTAATTCATATACTAACCTGACACTTGGCACGTGAAATAATTAACACCACTTTCGTATGTGTGTTGTGTTTTGGAGCATGTTGTATTACTGAAGGAAAATGGCTCAATTATGGGCCATTGTATTCAAGGTCAAAAGCCGACGCCAAGCCCGATGGAGTCAAGACTCAATCATATCCCGAAGCAACCGACATTCATGACCCATATGCATTGGAATATAAACTCCTAGAGGGTCAAGAAGCTTGTACGCGAAAGATATGACCGAAGTGGGTCGGAAATAGGCCAGATCGGTCACCCTGGGACCCATTGGGCAAGTCAACCCAAGCCTTTTCCGCACCGTCTTGGCTCCCCCTTTGACCTAGGGTTCCCCTGGACTATAAATACCATGTTTACCAAACGTGGGATGGATCCATTGATTAGAAACTACTGAATAGAGGGAGACACACTGAAAGGAGCCGCCAACCACCGTAAGTCCTCGAGGTTGCCTAGGAGATGGCTTAGGCTAGACCCTAGCCGCCATGGTTGTCCCTACGTGTCGAAGCCTTGGCGGTGTTCCAGAGCCATGCCTTGGATTCATCAAGGCATATATACTTTCAAAAGTGATATCAATCTATGCATGCCTTCTCTTTCATATGTCTAGGTAGCATATTTTCTTAGTAGGAATAGATATAATCATGGTGGTTAGTCTATGTCTTGCGGATATATCGGAGTGGTGCACGGGAAGTCGGTAGTGATTACCTTTGTGTAGCGACAGTATGCAAGAGGGAAATGTCTGAACGAATGTGTAATGTTGAGTTCGATCAATGGCGAGTACGTAGTGTGGGAGTGATTGCGGCATATATCAATAGGAGGAGCTTCGAGAAGAGCACTTGATGGTTGTTTAAGGAAAAGCTTTGGGAGATCGAAGGTGTTAACACACACCTTGCAATGGCATCCATGGGAAAGTAGATGCTTGCGAGCCGCCTTTCTAAGAGAAGACTCTTTATCATAATGAGTTTGGTTTGTTTATCACTTTGGTCGGAGTTGCAACTAGAAGGCATAGGCTCGTGCTATCTTTGATTATGCTACCTCATGTCATGTGAATCTGTTTCATCCTAAATAGTCATCTCACATGTTTATTCATCCCTTTATGCAATCTATACTTCACTTAATGGTTACATCCGTTAGCTAGATGGAAACCTTAATAAGTGTTGACGGTCCTTACAAAAAATATTTTACCGTCAACCATACCTTATTTATTCTAGCATAGGGGTTTGACATTAACTATTTCCACGAGTTTTGGTAAATGTGATATTTCAGAAGACACAAGTGGAATAAGCCCAGAAGCGAACACAAACCCCGCATCTGCACTCAGGCTCAATCTACCAAACCAAAGAGCCCACAAACCGAAGCATTCAGGGCCAAAACAACTCATCTCCCATGAGCCTCGACCAAGGACTATCTAGAGGGCCCACTAGCCAAAGGCGGTGGCAAAAGGGCCTTGGGCCGGTTCGGCCGACCCACTGGTTCAGCCGAACCACCCCCAGCTCCTTTTGCACCCAAACTTCACGCCAAGTCTTCCCGCGTAGTGGACAAGGCGGTGGAGAGGGAGTTGGTGCCAAAAGCGCCCGGGAACCGCCTCCACCACCCCTATATAAGGAGGCCTCTACCCCCCATTCACACACACCATTCTAGAGAAGAGTAGAGGAGAGGTTCCACCTTGTATTAGAGTAGAGGAGTGTGCGAAGCAAGAGCTGGAGTTGTCGGCCTCCCTCCGCTCGTACTTCGGAGGGTGCGAGCGCTTGAGCGAGCACCCGAGACTTCTTTGGTGATCGGTGCCTAGTAAATTATATTCTCATTATTATTCGTTTGCGGGATCATCGCTCGTCTCTTGGGGCGGGGGCTCTAGCCTTAGGACACCAGCTGTCGGTGGAGTCTCGCGGGGGTTAGGGTCGAGGTACCTGGCGTAGACGTGGTGTCTAGGCTATATATCTCCTTTGTTTGCACACCTAGTCAACGGTCTGAGGTGTAGGTGTACGGGTGGTGACAACCCCGTACATCCCTTGTATTCCCCCACGTGGGGCTAGGGCATAGAGCTAATAGCCAGAGGCTCCTTGCAGACCAGGGGTAAACCGGTGCCCGAAGTAAGCGAGTAGTAGCCAGATTATCTTCTTCCTTTGTACCTATCCCGTAGATTTCCACGCTACCCAGACTACCTTTTTCTCCATCTTTCTACTCCCGGGACTAGACTAGCTAGTAGACCGCTCCACCTCCGTTCCTTTGGGAAAATATAAATAACGATACCCTACTCACCAGGTGAAGTGCTACAACAGTATCTTCCGTACGCTTGCGGATTTATTCATGACGTTAAGAAATACCAACAAGCATTTCTGACACTGTTGCCGGGGAACGGTTGCTGAAGTTGTTTACGAACCTAGTCTACCAGTGTGTCCTTGTTTTACCTTTCTTTTAGTTTTACCCTTATATCGTGAAAACCCTTTCTATCAACCAACTGTCCGCTCCAAAGGGCGAGCTCCTAGAGCCGGTACAGTCTTCCAAGCCCATCACAACCTCTAGTTATGAGCTCCGCCCTGACTTCATTGCCATGGTTCGGGAACAAACTTTCTCAGGTTCTAACAACAAAAACCCATACCACCATCTACGAGAGTTTGAGCAATTGTGCTCATGCCTGACCATTGCAGGCATGGCACAAGACATGTTGCGGTGGAATTGTTTCCATTCTCTCTCGAAGAAAGGGTGAAACAATGACACACCACAATGTGGGAAAAGTTGACAGAGATTGAGAAAAACTTCGGGATAGTTTCTATCTCACATTTTTTTCCTGTATCTTGTATTACTGCTCTACAAAGAAAAATCTTCGACTTTCGGCAGTTTGAGAAGGAAACCATAGGTGCAGCCTAGGCCAGATTTTCACAGCTTACTCATACTGGCCCAGATTTGTCTATTCCCGACCATGTGTTGTTACAACACTTCTGGTCTAGGCTTAGTGCAGAGTCTACCCTGCAGCTTGATGTCGCTGCTGGAGGGTCCTTTAATCACAGAACTACCGTTGAAGGAGAAGCACTTTTGAATCGTATTCTTGAAAACACCTCCTTCACCGAGCCCCTTCCAGTAGAAGAGCCAAGCCCGAGAGAGGTCTCGCTAGTTGAGTCTACACCCTTGTTGCTAACCTGCTACAACTCAATCTCCGAGATCATTCCTGAACCTAAACCTTTAGAGGAGGAAGATCGTCAACCATTCGACTTCCCCTTTGACTTTGACGGAGAATTGTTCGAGGATTACTGGAATACCTCGAACTACTCCTACCAGAAGAGGCCCCCAATCCCAATCACTCCCAGTGAACCTCTCGATAAGACTTTTCTTAAAGAGACTATTAGGGAGTTGACCTCAGTAATGAGCAACGAATGGTTACAAGAAGGTGAACTTTCTCCCGAAGCAATTCGGATCCGTACCCCTTCTGTACGCATTCAATGCCATATCCAAGGGATTGCCCAGGAGGCCCTCTATAACCCTACGGTAGGGGCAAACATCATTTCTTCATCTTTCATCCTCGCTCACCTAAGCGATTTTCAAGAATATACCTAGCTCCATTCTTGAGGGTATAGGAATCTTACGTGATGTGCCCGTTTGGCACGACAATAAGGAGGTAACCCTCGATTTTCACGTGTTCGACATTAACGACTTTGATGTCTTGATTGGGTATCCCATAGAAAAGATTTTCTTGGATACACCCTCGCTAGGTACTCTTGACCTCAAGCTTGGGGAGCAAACTTTTTCAGTTCCCATCTCCCGAGCAAAGAATTCCATAGCAGAACCTTTTACCCTCTACGAGACGGTAGAGGAAGTCCAAGGCATAATACCTGATGATCCCTCAAAACCATCTTTCGAAAAAGATGCTAAATCCTTCATTCAGGAAGTGGATGAGTTAGGAGAGACCCTTGAGCTTCCCACTACCGAAAAGCCGAAACGACCACTTATAGAGCTTAAAGCCCTTCCCGCCGGTCTTCGCTATGCCTTCCTGCATGGTGACTTGGAATCCCCAGTCATCATCAATGACAAGTTAACAGACGACGAGACCCGCAAACTCTTAGGCGTTCTAGAAAAGCATAGATCCGTCTTTGGCTACACTCTCGAAGACCTTAAGGGCATTAGTCTTGCCCTGTGCACTCACTGCATTCCCATTGATCCCTTTGTCATGACTACTAGAGAACCTCAGCGTAGGCTAAACAACGACATGAGGGAGGTTGTCAAGAAAGAAGTTCTCAAACTTCTTCATGTCGGGGTCATTTACCTCGTGCCTCATAGTGAGTGGGTAAGCCCCGTCCAGGTTGTGCCCAAGAAGAGTGGCATGACAGTCGTAGAAAATAAGGACAATGAGCTTATCCCACAGCGAGTTAAGACAGGGTGGAGGATGTGCATAGACTATCAGAAACTCAACGCGGCAACTAGGAAAGACCACTTCCCGCTGCCCTTCATTGATGAAATGTTAGAGCGGTTGGCGAAGCACTCTTTCTTTTGCTTTCATGATGGGTATTTCAGATTTCACCAAATTCTGATCCACCTCGATGACCAAAGCAAGACTACTTTCACGTGTCCCTACGGGACTTATGCTTACCGGAGGATGCCATTCGGGTTGTGTAATGCACCCGCTTCTTTCCAATGGTGCATGATGTCCATCTTCTCAGACATGATCGAACAAATAGTAGAAGTCTTTATTGACGACTTCTCCGTTTATGGGGGAACCTTCGATCAATGTCTTGAGAACTTAGACAAAGTCTTGCAACGACGCTAAGAAAAGGACCTGGTGCTGAATTGGGAAAAGTGCCATTTCATGGTCCAAGAGGGTATCATCCTCGGGCACCTTGTGTCCGAAAGAGGGATTGAGGTGGACAGAGCTAAAATAGAAGTTATAGAACAACTCCCACCTCCAGTGAACGTCAAAGGGATCTGTAGTTTTCTAGGCCATGCAGGGTTTTATCGACGCTTTATAAAAGATTTTTCCAAAATCGCTACACCCCTCACGAGCCTCCTAGCTAAGGATGCACCCTTCGAGTTCACGGATGAGTGCTTAGATTCCTTCAACACTCTCAAGCAAGCACTCATCTCGACACGAATCATTCAACCCTTGATTGGGAGCTTCCCTTTGAGATAATGTGTGATGCTAGTGATTATGCGGTTGGGCGGTCTTAGGCCAAACCAAAGATAAGAAGCATCATGCAATTGCTTACGCTAGTAAAACTTTGAATGGAGCCCAATTAAATTATGCAACAACTGAAAAGGAGCTCTTAGCAGTTGTGTTTGCTATCGACAAGTTTAGATCTTATCTTGTTGGAGCTAGAGTTATTGTTTACACCGATCACGCTGCATTAAAGTATCTGCTCACCAAGAAAGATGCTAAACCTCAGCTTTTGAGATGGATTCTCCTGCTCCAAGAATTTGATCTAGTAATTAAAGATAAAAAAGAAGTAGAAAATACGGTTGTAGATCATCTTTCTCAGATGCCTACCACTAAAACGCATGATCTGCCTATTAATGACTTCCTTCGAGACGACATGCTCCTAAAGGTAACGGACTCCATCCCATGGTATGAAAATATTGTGAACTTTATGGTTGCAGGACATGTAGCCCCGGGTGAAAACAAGAGGAAGCTCATCTATGAGAGTCGATGCCACTTGTGGGATGAGCCGTACCTCTACAGAGTATGCGCAGATGGTCTACTATGCAGGTGTGTCCCCTTAGCCGAAGGACTACAAATCATCGAGAAGTGCCACGCAGCTCCTTACGGAGGACACTGCGGTGCATTCTGTACCCAAGCAAGGATCTGGCAGAGTGGTTTCTATTGGCCCTCGATGTATGAAGACAATCGAGAGTTCATCAAGAAATGCCGCAAATGCCAACTACAAGGAGGAATCACCGCTCGTGACGCGATGCCCCTCAACTATAACCTTCCAGTTGAGCTATTCGATATCTTGGTGGCCGTGGACTACGTCTCGAAATGGGTAGAAGCACTGCCATGTTGAGCCGCCAATGAAAAACACGCTCGGAAGATGTTTCATGAGATCATCTTCCCTCGTTTTGGAGTACCTCGGATGGTCATAAGTGATGGAGGATCACATTTCATTGACAAGACCTTCCGCAGCTTCCTGAGAGAACTTGGTGCACGACACAACATAGCCACTCCCTACCATCCGCAGACCAGTGGACAAGCTGAAACTTCAAATAAGCAGATCAAGAACATCATTCATAAGACAGTGAATGAGATTGTAAAGGGATGGAAGAATATGCTACATGATGCACATTGGGCATACATGACAGTATACAAGACCCCCATAGGGATGTCACCATATCGGCTGGTATATGGGAAAACATGTCACCTTCCGGTTGAACTAGAAGACTGAGCTCATTGGGCCATCCGTGCCTGGAACATGGACGAAAAGTTAGCCGGAAGAAACAAAAAGTTGCATCTCTCCCAGCTAGAAGAATGGAGAGAAAAGGCATATCACAGTGCAAGAATCTACAAGGAGAGAACAAAAAGGTGGCACAATAAGAGGATCAAGGTCAAGGAGTTTACCCCAGGAGACAAAGTCCTACTCTTCAACTCCAGGGTAAAGCTCTTTGGACAAGGAAAACTACACAGCAAATGGATGGGACCTTTCACTGTCGTCAATGTCGCACCTCACGGGGCCATTACCATCGAAGACAATGAAGGTAAAATCCACAAGGTAAATGGCCAACACTTGAAAATTTTCCTTGAAACTTCTAACCTTAAAGAAAAGATAGATACAATTGACTTAGTCCATTTCTCATACTTTGACTAAGCCCAACAGCATAGGCCCACCGAGAGACTAACCTTAACCATTCAAACCATGCTTCGAAAAAAGATGAGGCCCAATAGATCCCAACCTGGGTCGGTCGAACTCCTGGTTCAGTCGAACCGGTTTGAGAGCCGTTAGCTTTCAAATTTCTCCAACGTGTCTTTCCTTCCTTCTCTCGGTGATTTTACCCCCACACTGATGCATTTCCCTATTTAGAGGATGCAGAAATCCCCTTTTTGCCTACTTAAGCATCCTCCCTTGCCTCTCTTCTCCAAAAACCCACTTGCTTTCGCCAAAGAGATCCATCCCCCTCCTCTGATCTGTGACTAACCGTAGAGCCTCTTCCTCCATGCCTTCCCTTTCAACCTTCGATCTTGAGGGAGAGCCAACTCCAGCCAACCGCCAAAACCCTTTAAGAGAGGAGAGTGCAAGCCTCGGGGCCCTAATAAAAAGGTCCTTGAAGAAGCATCAATCGAGGAGGCGAAATGGAGACCGAGCGGCATCCAGCCCGGTTCGACCGACCCCTGGTTCGGACAAACCATGGGAAGAGCCCCGCTGGCTCCCGTTCCACCACGCCTACCTCTGCACCTAGGGGAGTCTAGCAAGGCAAGGTCCGACCGCAGAAGGGCCCTGATAGGCCAACCACCGGGGTACTCAGCCCCAAAAAGTTAGTGGCGGCCTGACTATTCGAGGATACCGGACCATCGAGGAGAGACATGTCCGACTCTTCTGCTACGCCGTCCAATGTTCCCCTCTCTCCCGGGAATCCTTTGCTTGCTCCTTGTTTCCACATTGTTGGTGAGCGTACCCCCTGTGGGAGGTTATGGAAAAAGGCTCATGGCCAGCCCCTCTCACAAAAGGAGTGCCGATTCGGTAGATTCTAGTCCTAGGCCAAGTAAAACTAGGAAGCACTCATCGACAAAGGAAAAGGAAAAGGGGCCGACCAACTGGCAGCTCTTTCTCGCTATTATGGAAATGCAGAATAAACACGAGAAGCTACAGAATCAAGTGGCTGAGCTTAAGCTTGAGCTCGCCAGCCTGAGGGACGACTACGACACCCTCCGAAGTGGTGTCCACTCTAGGGTGAAGGGAATAGAGGAGCTCGCTCAGAGGAACGCTTGAGCTTACCCTTTTCCTTCCTCCCGCATTTATCCCAGGGCATTTCAATTTCATTTACTTTCCAAAGCATTTCCCTTTTCATTCCCAATTGTAATATGCCCTACATTTGAATTTAATAAAATTCAACTCCCCGGGACTCGAACCGGTAGAGTTTCTGTTTCTAATTTGTGTTTCGAATAAAGCAGCTAGGCACCACACAAGTGTGGGGGAGGGACCCACACGCTCGCGCTCCACAAGCCGACATGAGGCAGCATGCGAAAATTCGGGACCAAAGGACCTAGGCTTGGGTCGGCCGAACCACCGGTTCGACCGAACCAGGACTGAGCCCAGTCGGGCCCATCCTCCTTCCACGTACCGGTTTGCACCCTTTGATCACTTTACTCACTGAGCTAGCAATTAATTCTTAATTAAAATTGCTCAGTAATAATAAAAACCTACTCGTGCTCTCCATGCTTACCCATGATGAAAATTTGCAGACGCTTTATTCTTTCTGTTTTCCCGCTCTTGTGAACAACTATCATAGGGACCCCATGCTATCTAAGTTATTAACGAATGTGATATGGCTAAGGCTAAAGGAACCTTACTCTCTTGCAAAGCAATTGGGAATTTCTTTTTGTTATTAAAAAATAGCTTGTCTCCTCAAGTTATACAAAACCCACTAGAGCCATATAGGATAGTATAGGTAAAACCAACACAAATTTTGTTTGTCCTCAAATTGAGCATTGTCAAACGCTGTGACCTGTGCTCGAGACTTTCATGCTCTCTTGATCAAGATCACGTACACCCACACATGCGTGCTAACTTCCACACTAGAAGTTACGCATATCATTACATCCGCATATACATGCCGAACTCCTACACTGGGAGTCGAGCGCCTGTCATTCATCCATTCCGCACAAAAATATACTCTGTCCCTGTGTCATGACTCTTCTCTATTCATCATTCCAAAGGATATGGGCTATTAAAAAAAGGGGGGAGAGAAATAAAATTCATGCTCATATGCATGAAGGGAAAGAAAAGAAAAAGATGGACTAGTCAAGTCCATGCAAAAGTAAGAGAAAATAATGGACGCATCATGGTCCATGAAAAAAAGGGGGAAGAAAGGAATAGCCCATATCCCAAGGAGAAATAAAAGAGAGAGACCCATGCACATTAGCACATGGAGTCTTCAACAAAGGTTCACGGTAATAACTAGAACCCACTCCGAGCCTAGTGTCCACCTTACCGTGATACCACCGCAAGCACTTTTCATAGATGGCAATAACTAGAACCCACTCCGGGCCTAGTATCCACCTTGCCATCACCTCAGTGCGTCACATAGATGGTAATAACCAGCGCTCACTCCGAGTCTGGTGTCCACCTTACCATCATCATCATTCCATACACTTGCACATCTTGATCAGGGTCGCGTGATTTGTTTCTTCTTGGATCCAGTTTTTGACTTAGCAACACATGCGAAGCAAGTATGCATCTGTATCCCTACCCACAACTCCAAATAAAGCCTATAGATAATGGGAATAAGGAGGCAACATATCTGCCTTGGTGAGGTCGTAGATTTAGACTCCACAAAAAGAGCAACTCAAGAGAATAAATTGAGGAGCAAGACTATTCTTTGTTTTCAAAAATAACAAAAACCCAAGTTTCTAAGGCAACGAAGAGGCATGAAACAAAAGTCTATGCTGTTCCATTCTTCAATCGACCAAGATATGCATGGTAGCCACTCAAAGTTCACAGGGACATGGAGAAACCTTGAATAACTTGTATGCAGGTTTGCTCAATGGAGATGCATCCACCTTAGCCCTTATCTTTACTCGGGACGAGCAAAGGGCAAGTGTGGGGGAATCTTGTTGACGGTCCATACAACACATATTTTACCATCAACCATACCTCATTTATTCTAGCATAGGGGTTTGACATTAACTATTTCCACAAGTTTTGGTAAATGTGATATTTCAGAAGACACAAGTGGAATAAGCCTAGAAGCGAACACAAACCCCGCATCCGTGCTCAGGCTCAATCTACTAAACCAAAGAGCCCACAAACCGAAGCATTCAGGGCCAAAACAACTCATCTCCCACGGACCTCGACCAAGGACTATCCAGAGGGCCCACCAGCCAAAGGTGGTGGAAAAGGGCCTTGGGCCGGTTCGGCCGACCCACTGGTTCGGTCGAACCGCCCCCAGCTCCTTTCGTGCCCAAACTTCGCGCCAAGTCTTCCCATGTAATGGAAAAGGTGGTGGAGAGGGAGTTGACGCCAAAAGTGCCCGGGAACCGCCTCCGCCACTCCTATATAAGGAGGCCTCTACCCCCCTCATTCACACACACCATTCTAGAGAGAAGAGAAGAGTAGAGGAGAGGTTCCACCTTGTATTAGAGTAGAGGAGTGTGCAGAGCAAGAGACGGAGGAGAGCCGGAGCTGTCGGCCTCCCTCCACTTGTACTTCGGCGGGTGCGAGTGCTTGAGCAAGCACCCGAGACTTTTTCGGTGATCGGTGCCTAGTATGTTATATTCTCGTTATTATTCATTTGCGGGATCATCGCTCGTCTCTCATGGCGGGGGCTCTAGCCTTAGGACTCTAGCTGTCGGCAGAGTCTCGCGGGGGTCAGGGTCGAGGTAGCTAGCGTAGACGTGGTGTCTAGGCTATATATCTCATTTGTTTGCACACCTAGTCAACGGTCTGAGGGGTAGGTGTATGGGTGGTGACTGCCCCGTACATCCCTTGTATTCCCCCACGTGGGGCTAGGGCGTAGAGCTAATAGCTGGAGGCTCCTGGCAGACCAGGGGTAAACCGATGCCCGAAGTAAGCGAGTAGTAGCCGAAATATCTTCTTCCTTTGTACCTATCCGTAGATTTTCACGCTAACCAGACTACCCTTTCTCCATCTTTCTTCTCCCGGGACTAGACTAGCTAGTAGACCGCTCCACCTCCGTTCCTTTGGAAAAATATAAATTAGGATACCCTACTTACCGGGTGAAGTGCTACAACGGTATCTTCCGTACACTTGCGGATTTATTCGCGACGTTAAGAAATACCAATAATAAGTTCATTACCGATCCAAAGATTGATAAACCTTGGGGGAGTACTCTAAGATGAAAGCTACATACGATCTGTACCCTTGCGGTTCACAATTGACGCACTAACCACCGCGAACCATAGTTAACTAGAATGTCAGTCAATATTTGTTTGACTGTGTTTAGCTATTGTAAGCACTTCTGATACAGTGACATGAAAATGATTTGATTTGAAAATAAACAAACCCAACAACACATTTATCTAACGTTTGGTTAAACATATCTCCAAAGCAATTTCTTTTCCGGAAGCTTATCTCCAAAGAACTCCGAGGTTAAACGTGCTTGGCCTGAAGCGATAGATGACCGACTAGGAAGTTCTTCCCGGGGCACGAGTGAGGAAAAAGTGCACATAGAAGGTGTTGGTCTGTAAGGGTATTCTTAATGCCCTAGCGAGTTGCCAGGCATAAGCGTGCCCGACCTTGGGGCAGGACGTTACACAAAGCACAAGTGATATATCATTTGAACTATCCCATTCATGTATCATTCCACTTTAGCAACCAAACACACGTTTAGTGATACATTATTTGAAGGTTTTAAACAAACCGCATATAAGAGTATGCAGGATCCATTGTTAAATTATGAATACATAAATTGTTATGTTCACATTTTTATTCAATATGTTTATGTATCTTCATTTTATAAATAAATATATTTTTTACTGTGTTTTTAGACATGTTCGTACGTCACGTACACTCATGGCAAAAATCAAAGAAGAAGAGTCAGCTTGGGTCTTAGCAGGTGCCAAAGACCTTGCGATATTGGTTTCCTGAGAGTAGCTTTCTTTCTTCCTCACAGGCTCACAGCCCTGTCCTTTTTTGTTTATTTTGTTTGCCTTTTCTTTACATTTCTTCTTGATCAATGAAATAGACACATCTCATGCTCGTTCGTTAAAAAAGAAATGTAACAGATTGGTGGCTCAATCTGTCAACAGACGATCTGATATGCCCAACTTTTTTAAAAATATTATTAATGTATGATTGATGGACCCCCTCTTTTTAAAGAATGAAATAGTTAGGACATTTTTTAGATTAATCACCATAGGTAAGCTTAATCATTAACCTTTAAGATATTGCGCACGCCATACTCTTGGGATGATTTATAAGTAAACCAGCTGAGTGTACATGTGGTTGGGAAAATTAAAAAACAAGCGGAGGACAGCCAGACCAATACACCATCGCGTGCTAACGAATCATGTATCATTATTTTGTCCCCCCTTTTTTTATGCAACAGGCGTTTTGTCCAGTAGTACTAATTGACAGCTTGCTCTGCAGCTCTGGAACATGATCTTCTAGTAATATACAAACCTTTTTCAGGATTGCACAGATCATAAGACTGTAAAATACTAATAGGGATCTGTGCGTACTAATGTTCCTGTGCTGCAACAAATTAAGTCGACCTCCGAATTTTTCGAACAACTGCAAGATTATTCTGGAATTCACATGGATTTCTTCCTGTAAGTTGTTACAGTTTGTAAGTTGTTACAGTTTGTTTCTTGTTTCCGTAATCCACAGCGGCTGTTCTTTCTAGTAAGTTGTAATAGTTTGTTAATGCCATATTTTGTATTAGGTTGACAAGAAAACATTCCTGCAGTGTAAACCTTTTGCCGACCACATCGACTACAACTTTAGCTTCCTCCACCAGGGATACAAGCGTTAGTACCGATGCTCAACTCCCATTGATACCGGTTCTAGTATTGGTATTGGACCTCCGAGACTAAAGAGGAGGGCTTTTGTACCGGGTTCAGAACCGGTAGTAATGGCCCCCCTTCATCCGTCTTCGTTTGTCCCTCTGTCTCCGTCCGTGTCTGTCACTCTTTCTCCATTCCCGTCCAGTACCTTCGTTCTCTTTCCTTTTTTTCTTTTCTTTTCATTTTCTTTTTGCCACATATTCACATTCATCAATCACAAATTTCAGATTTCTCACACAAATCTCATACTCACAAAAACTACACATATTCACAAACATATTTACAAGAACTACAAGAATCACAGATTCAACTACACAGATTCATTACAAAAACAACTACACAAATCAAAGATTCAAATGAAGAACATAACAAAAATATCAACAAAAAAAATCAAGAACTCCTCAGCGCTGTCGCGCACCCCCTCGCCGGGCGGCCGCGCACCACCGTGCCGGGAGGCCGCGAGCCCTGCTCCCGCGTGTCGCCGTCGGGCCTCCGCGGCCTGCCTTCCCAGCCAGGATCAGAGAAGAAGAGAGAAGTTAGAGATGAGGAGGCAGAGATAGAATAAATGGGTGGGTGGGAGGGACATGAACGGGAGAGATATAAGTTGTGTTTGGTTAGGCTTTTACCTGCTTTTGCTTTTGTCAAAAGCCAAAAGTTTTTCAACAATTCATTTTCAAAAGCAGGGGGACGACCTGCTTTCGGTGGCTTTTGAGAGAAAAATTACCCACATGCCACTGATTATGAAAGGTAACGGTTCGTTCTTTTTTCTCGTCACCCCTCCCCGGTCGCTCTCGTCTGCTCGCCGTGACACGGCGTGGCCACCGGCGCCCCCACCACCGAGGTGCTTGCCGGGGCCGCCACCCCAACAGCCTCACTGTTGGGTACACAAAACTCCCTAACAGAGATAGGGCTACTTAATGAAAAATGCACAATTAATTTGATCACAATCATATATATTAATTAGATGGCTTTCCTTGGAACATTACACATTCAACTTTCCAAAATGGCGACCCCTTTACAATAGGGTGGGGGTCTCCTTTTATAGTACTCAAAGACTAAAATTACATCCCAGTTTGCCCTACATTCTTAGCATCTCGGAAGAATATTCGGGGGCAAACTTGGATTTTTACACTTGATGCGGATTTGATGCCGTAGTTGGCGGAGCGCAAATCACGCCAGAGACAGCGGAGCGGAGGATGCGCCGCGAAAACTGGAGGGAGTTCCGTGTTGCAACAGCTTTTGACTGAGTCGTCGCAGCCAAATCCTCGAAGAGCCCCGGGCTTCGCAATCTTGTTCTTCCCAACGCCGCATCTGACAGAGATTCCTCGGCTTCGAAGCTTGGCCCCAAGACCGAGAAGCACTGGACCAGTGGGATCGCTTCAGCGGAGCTTCGATCCTCGTCCTCTGCTTACCTTAAGAGAACCTCTGGAGCTTCGGACTCTTCCCTACAAGAAAAGCTCGATGCGGGTTAACCTCACGATTCCTGCTACGCGACGATCCTGTCGAAGCCCAAATTTCTTATTCTTCGAGAAAAAAGACCATTGAGATTAGGTACCCTAAACAAGTAAATCTTCCGGAGCCCCGGTGACAACAAAAACATCCCGAAGCCCTGCACCCGTTCTCTGCGGAGGAAAACAATCTTCGCGCTAATCCTTGTGTTCTCTTGTGTGGGTTAACTTTTTAGCCCGGAAGTTTGTGAAGCCCAAAGCTTATGTTGGAATTTTTGAAAAAGGTCGGAACCGAATGGTCTTCTCATTCTGACAAACTCCCGGTGCCTAGAGGTGATGTTTTCTACCGCCCCAACAGTAGCCCCTCGAGGAGAAGCGCTAAGCAATAAGATTACCCTTCTCCTCGATTTTGTTTTGCGACCTTAAGATGAAGAAAACATCACCTTCGGCGACGGGGAGTTTGCAGGCTTCCTTTGTTTTGGCTTCGCGAGTTTTTCCTCCGAACGACACGAATCGCTCCTTCCCGAGGCGCCTGTTCGTATTTCGAGACCGTTGCACTTCTTCTCTCTCCTCGGGCTATATAAAGGGGGGCTCGGGGGTCCCCTGCTTTCTTACTCTCGTCGAAGCTTTAGCCCCTGGTTCGCCGTGCTTAGCTGCTTTAAGATTCGCGCTCGCTACAGGATTTCGCTTAGCCACTGCTTTTTGAGCTTGTTCTTTTTAAGGAGCCCGGACTTTTCTAGTAATTGTGGCTCGTACAAAGCAAACTGCGCGGCCAATGACAGAGGAAGAGATAGCTGCTTCTGTCGTTCCGGTCGAAGCCCCAGAAGAGCCTGTTGGTGATATTGTTGATTACGAGCCGTCGCCAAAGGCTAAAGAGACCTCTTGTGGTGACGATCTTTCGGTGGTGGAGGCTTCGCCGTCGGATCTCATGGCCGGACGAGAGCCTAAGACTTCGTCCTTTGTTCTCGGAGCTTCGCTGGTTTCTGAGAACACCTCAGTGAAAAAAATCAACAAAAAAAATCAAGAACTCCTCAGCGCTCCCGCGCACCCCCGTGCCGGGAGGCCGCGAGCCCCTGCTCCCGCGTGTCGCCGTTGGGCCTCCGCGGCCTGCCTTCCCAGCCTGGATCAGAGAAGAAGAGAGAAGTTAGAGATGAGGAGGAAGAGATAGAATAAATGGGTGGGTGGGAGGGACATGAACGGGAGAGATATAAGTTGTGTTTGGTTAGGCTTTTACCTGCTTTTGCTTTTGTCAAAAGCCAAAAGTTTTTACACAATTCATTTTCAAAAGCAGGGGGACGACCTGCTTTCGGTGGCTTTTGAGAGAAAAATTACCCACCTGCCACTGGTTATGAAAGGTAACGGTTCGTTCTTTTTCTCATCACCCCTCCCCGGTCGCTCCCGTCCGCTCGCCGTGACACGGCGTGGCCACCGGCGCCCCCACCACCAAGGCGCTTGCCGGGGCCGCCACCCCAACAGCCTCACTGTTGGGTACACAAAACTCCCTAACAGAGATAGGGCTACTTAATGAAAAATGCACAATTAATTTGTTCGCAATCATATATATTAATTAGATGGCTTTCCTTGGAACATTACACATTCAACTTTCCAAAATGGCGACCCCTTTACAATAGGGTGGGGGTCTCCTTTTATAGTACTCAAAGACTAAAATTACATCCCAGTTTGCCCTACATTCTTAGCATCTCGGAAGAATATTCGGGGTCAAACTTGGGTTTTTACACTTGATGCGGATTTGATGCCGTAGTTGGCGGAGCACAAATCACGCTGGAGACAGCGGAGCGGAGGATGCGCCGCGAAAACCGGAGGGAGTTCCGTGTTGCAACAGCTTTTGACTGAGTCGTCGCAGCCAAATCCTCGAAGAGCCCCGGGTTTCGCAATATTGTTCTTCCCAACGCCGCATCTGACAGAGATTCCTCAGCTTCGAAGCTTGGCCCCAAGACCGAGAAGCACTGGACCAGAGGGATCGCTTCAGCGGAGCTTCGATCCTCGTCCTCTGCTTACCTTGAGAGAACCTCTGGAGCTTCGGACTCTTCCCTACAAGAAAAGCTCGATGCGGGTTAACCTCACGATTCCTGCTATGCGACGATCCTGTCGAAGCCCAAATTTCTTATTCTTCCAGAAAAAAGACCATTGAGATTAGGTACCCTAAACAAGTAAATCTTCCAGAGCCCCGGTGACAACAAAAACATCCCGAAGCCCTGCACCCGTTCTCTGCGGAGGAAAACGATCTTCGCGCTAATCCTTGTGTTCTCTTGTGTGGGTTAACTTTTTAGCCCGGAAGTTTGCGAAGCCCAAAGCTTATGTTGGAATTTTTGAAAAAGGTCGGAGCCGAATGGTCTTCTCATTCTGACAAACTCCCGGTGCCTAGAGGTGATGTTTTCTACCGCCCCAACATTAGCCCCTCGAGGAGAAGCGTTAAGCAATAAGATTACCCTTCTCCTCGATTTTGTTTTGCGACCTTAAGATGAAGAAAACATCACCTTCGGCGACGGGGAGTTTGCAGGCTTCCTTTGTTTTGACTTCGCGAGTTTTTCCTCCGAACGACACGAATCGCTCCTTCCCGAGGCGCCTGTTCGTATTTCGAGACCGTTGCACTTCTTCTCTCTCCTCGGGCTATATAAAGGGGGGCTCGGGGGTCCCCTGCTTTCTTACTCTCGTCGAAGCTTTAGCCCCTGGTTCGCCGCGTTAGCTGCTTTAAGATTCGCGCTCGCTACAGGATTTCGCTTAGCCACTGCTTTTTGAGCTTGTTCTTTTTAAGGAGCCCGGACTTTTCTAGTAATTGTGGCTCGTACAAAGCAAACCGCGCGGCCAATGACGGAGGAAGAGATAGCTGCTTCCGTCGTTCCGGTCGAAGCCCCAGAAGAGCCTGCTGGCGATATTGTTGATTACGAGCCGTCGCCAAAGGCTAAAGAGACCTCTTGTGGTGGTGATCTTTCGGTGGTGGAGGCTTCACCGTCGGATCTCATGGCTGGACGAGAGCCTAAGACTCCGTCCTTTGTTCTCGGAGCTTCGCTGGTTTCTGAGAACCTAATCAAGTACTATGAGGAGAAAAAAATTTTCCCCGAAGGTGTTGCCCGTGCTCTGGAAGGGGAAAAACTCTGAAGCCCAAGACTGGTGAAGCCGTTGTTTTTCGTGATTTCTTCAATGCCGGTTTGAGATTTCCTTGTTCTCGGTGTCTCCCCGAGATCCTCGACTGTTACAGTGTTAAACTGCATCAGTTGACACTGAATGCATTCGTTCAGCTCTCCAAGTTTTTCTTTGCCATGCGTTCTTGTGACGGGCGAGTTGATACCAAAGCTTTCATTCGGTTCTACGAGCTCCATGTTCAGAAACAAAACTTTCGGTTGGATGGGGATCCTGCCATCTACAAGAATCATTTTGGGTGCATAACCTTCACAACTCGGAGGAAAAACACCAAGAAAGATATTGAAAGAGTGGAGCTCAGCCCGGCTCATAAGAACAAATGGGATGATGACTGGCTGTCTTACTGGTTCTACGTGAAGGTAAACATGCCTCGCGGCTCTGACGGGACCGCGTATTATCCTTTTAGCATCTCGACCATGACACCTTTGAGTTATGTCACGGGTCCGGACTTCGCGAAGACCAGAGGCTTTAAAGACTGCGAGAAAGCTTTCTGCCTGGCTTCGCAGTTTATTCCTGGTCGTGATGTCGCGGAGGAGTTTGTGGCCGCTGAGATTTGGCCCCTCTCTGCAGGTTGGAACCCTTGGGAGGTCAAGTGGCTATCTGTTGATTGGTTTACAAAGTAAATCCCCTTTCCTCATTTTGGGCTGAAGATGCCTGAGGGAAAAAATGCTCATGAGTTTGTCGGGGAAGTGGAGCGGCGTGTGGTGGATTTGCTTGGCCCCTACACGGAGGCGGAGCATCAGGCTTCACGGAAATTGGCCACTGGAGGCCGCCGCGTTAACCGGATTTTTTCTGAACTTGGGATTGAAGTGGAGGATCGTTCGAAGCCCAAGGCGTCATCTAAACGTACTCATGATTACGCTCAAGTTGCGTCAGATCCAGCTGACGCTGCAAAGAAAAAGAAGAAGTCGGTGACCTCTCCGGAGCCGGCCGGCGAAGCCGCTGTTGTTGACTCGCAGAAGACCGTGGCTCCGGCGTCTTCCTCGAAGACAAATCAGCTTGAGCGTGCCAAGAAAAAGTAGGTTGCAATTCAAGATGGCAATCCTGCTATCGAGAAGGCGCCGAAGCCCGGCCTTCGTCGCAAGAAAGCTGGCTCCAAGCCGAGGCATGCGTGTCGTATGGTTAATATTCTTGGTTCCTCTGATACTTTGGAGTTTCTAGACTCGGGGACCGATGGTGATGGAGAAAACAAGGATTGTTTGGCCGAACCTGAGGTGGAGAAGGCTGTTGTGTCTAGTCCGAAAGACACTGTTATGGACCCCCTTGGTGCACGAAACGCCGGGGGTTCGGACAAAGTCGAAGAAAGTGTCAAACTTCCCGGAGCCGAGAATGATCAGGATAAAGGTGTTAACTCTTCTCACCTAGGCGACCATCCTGAAGCTTCGGGTGACACAAAGGTGTCGCCTAAGTTCATGCTATCCCTGGCTGAAATTGTGAGCTCATCGGGTGCTGTGGAGGGTCACACCCTGGAGATGGTTCTTGCAGAGAAGAGCACTTTCGACCCTTCGACCTATTCCTATAACAAGGCTGTTGGTATGAAGGATTTAAAAACTTTATTGTCTGTTCGCTTGCCATTTTATAAGAAGAGTAGAGTAATAGAGTCTCATGTGCTCTGGGAGCTAAGGGATTCTACTCAGCTTGCAGGCGCGACAGCAGAGGATGCTCCGCAGGTTGAAGGGAAAGCTCCTGACGGCCAAGAGCTGGAAGACGGAGAAATCCCTAGAGCCCAAGCTTCTTCTATAATTGTGAAGCAGCCAGGGCTTGGTACTAGTGCCGGACCTTCGCTGCCCTTTGATTCTCAAGGTTTGTTCCTGCTTTTTGGTTTTTATTCTTTGCCTTGTTGTTGCTTGTGTACTGACGGGGTTGAAATATCTTATATATTTTTTTTGTAGTTTATGAGAAATCTTTGGAAGATATGGAAGCTGGCCACTTGGCTGGGCTTTCGGCTGAGCTTTGTTATAAATCAATGATTTCTAGCAGGAAGCTGGTTGAAAAATATCGCTCTCAAGAGAAAAAGTTTTTGGCATCCGAAGCTGAGAACATTGAGCTGAGCCGCGAAATTATCAGGCTTAAAGAAGAGAATGCATATCTGGCTAAGATGCCCTAGCTGCAAACACAGAAGATTGCTATCTTGGAGGATAACGTTAACACCTACAAGACCGCGGCAGAAAATCTGACGAAAGACGCTGAAAAGCGGGATGAAGTCCTTGAAGAGTTGAAAAAGATAGTGGAGGATGACATCGCTGTCATTGATTCTCTAAAAAAGGAGAAGGAAGCCCAGAAATCTGATATTGAAGAACTTAAGAAAGAAGTCCAAGGTCAAAAGAATTTTATAGATGCAGCTGAAGGTGTCCTGAAAGGACGATTCCGTGTTCTGTATGAAAAGTATACTTGTGCTCTTGGGGAGTTTGGTGCGGAGCCCCTGCCTTTTCCTGGTGATAAAGATGCCAAGGCAATCTTTGAATGGATGGAACAGGAGTTCGACCATCTCCACAGTGTGATGACCGGAGCCAGCGACTATGCGGCTTTGATGTGCGTTGAAGTCCTGCTTGAATTGCTAGAGAAGAGTAAATGCTCCCACTTTTTGGACTTGGGTGCTAGAAACTATAAGTTCTCGAAGGCCGAAGAAATTGAATGCAAAATTCCTTCGAAGAATGTTCAAATTGTCAAGAACTTTCTAGCCCTATTCTGGGAAGTATCAGGGCAGGAGCATGCCAAGGCCATGGCGCGGCGATATCTTGCGGAGGTAAGAACTTTTTCGTGAATTTCTTATTTCTGATTTACGAGATTGTTTATTTTTTTAATGATCGCTTATTTTGTAAATTTGTAGGCTAAGGAAAAGGAGGCAATGGGATCAGGTTCGTCTGAGGATGAGAGCGAGGACGATGACTCCCCCAAGGTAGCCCCTGGTGACACAAGCTCCGGCGCACAGAAGGATGGCGAAGATAAAGATGGCGAAGCTTGAACGTTTTCTTTGCCTTACTTAAACTGCTGTGTTTGGAACGCCCTGCGCGGCGGGTAGATTTGTAAGAAAACATTAAGCTGGTTCGAATATTGTAACATACTTTGGCTTCGTTGCCTTTTCTTTCGTTCTTAGACTGGCTGTCCTTTCTAGTTTTAACATAGTGGTGGTATGAGGCAGCCCTGTGTTTGAAGAAAACATCACCCTCTTTTGCTGAAAGCTTTTTCTAAAAAGGACGATGTTTCATAAGATTATTTTTTTCTTTGCCTTGTTTTTTGTTTACTATATTTTTTTGGTTTCGAGAAGATAGCAAAAACCGATCTTGTTTTTGAAGAAAACGTCACCCCCCCTACCCCCCCCCCCCCCCCGTGTTTGCTTCTTCTCGAAGCTCATGATTTTTTACCAAGATCGTGACATTTTCTTAGGGTCGTTTCTTTCCCTTTTGAAACCCCAAAGTCTAGCGAAGCTTGGTCCGAGCTTCGTAGACTTTTCTTTGATGGTCGAATATTAGCAATCTTGTTGCTTTTCGAAAGGAGGATTGGTTCAAACTTGCGAAAATCTTAGAATTAATAAACAACTGATCCCGCAACTTAGTCTGTTGCTGTGTGGGATTTTTTGGTACTTAGGCATGATTGCTAAGATTTTTGCGAGACAACGTGTATAAGCTTGTTGTTTTTCGTTGCTCATTGGGCAGAAACCCCCTTGCACAAAGTAAATGACTAGAAATAAATTGCTAAAAAATAACCAATAGCAAACGAAGGAATTTAAGGGGAATGTAATTTCATTGAAACTGAAATTGAGTACATGGATCCGCCTCGTTAAAAACCTTGCCTCCTGATTTGGAGTCCCCTTTAGCAAGGAAAAGAGTACGGTCCTTAGAAATGTAAAGTGCTAAAAATGTAAGAAAGCGTAAGATAACTAGGCACCGGCTCCGCTTATAAGTTTACGAAGCCAGAGCTTTACACAGCCTACTTCTAAGGGTAGTACTTGAGAAGGCTGTCCGTGTTCCAAGTGTGTGGCAACGCGTTGCCCAACTGATCTACCAAATAAAAGGATCCTGGTCTGAGACTTTTTATTACTATGAATGGGCCTTCCCAGGGCTCTTACAACTTTCCTGGATTGTCGAAATTTTTCTTCTTCTTGATGACCAAGTCCCCCACCTGTATTTCTTTTCTCACAACTTTCTTGTCCCTCCATTTTTTGGTTTCTTGCTGGTATTTTTCCAAGTTCTTAGCGACTTGAAGTACGTCTACCTCAATCAAATCTTTCTCTACTTCCTCGAAACCTATGCCTTGTGCTTTTAGGACTTGCAAGCTTTGGTTCTTGATTTCTTCCAGTGTCATGGCTTCGGAGCCAAATAGCAACTTGAAAGGTGAGAAACCTGTGGTCCTTGAGACGTTAGTATTGTGTGAGAGCCATGTGTGGTTCGAGGACCGGTGGATGGTCGCTTCCTGGTGTGATGAGTGATTGACAACGTGGTGTGGACTGATTCTTGGCGGCTTGACTGGTGCAGGTGCAGGTGAAGAACAAGCGCGAAAGGTCGTTGCCGGTGAGGCCTCCAGGTGTGGAGAAGACAAGTAGGCTTGGTTCGAGGGACCCGGTGGCCAGCGGGGTCAAGTGCGGGCCGCATGGTGGCAAGAACGACAAGATGAAGTCATGGACGGTTTCTTGGTTGAGCCTCAAAACCAAGGTCGAGCCGGGACTACGTGGGAGCCGAGTCATGAGTGGTGAATGGCGGAGGCTACACCGAGTTCGCGGGGTTTCCGGTGGTTCACCAGAAAACCACTGGGTTCCTTGGTTGATCCACAAAGCCAAGACCGAAGAATCGAAGACGAAGGTGCAGCAGCTCCAGACCGGTCGAACCGGTGGGTCTGACCGGTCTGACCGGTGTGCGACGACGCAGTCCGAAATCTTCAAAGCGGAGGACACGCGTCGGGATCGCAAGGCTTGCGTCGAGGCTAAGCAAGTTTGCGGTCGCTGGGCATCCGTCCGATGGTGCGAAGACGAAGATTTCTGATTTCGCCCTTGAGGGGCATGTATCCCTAGTTAGCTAGTAAGGGTATTTTAGTCTTTCGGTTGCCTCCATATAACCCAAGGGGTGAGAGGATGGCAGCCATCTCTTGGAACCCTAGCTCATTTGGTTTTCCTATTTTCCTTTCCTATTTTCCTTAGGATTCTCATAGGACTAGCTTGAGAGCTTCATGGTGAGATCTTGTGAGAGGGAAGGATGATCGGGCGGCAAGCTAGACCTTGTATGAACCTCTTTGGTATGTATAGATAATTCGGCGTGGTTCCTCAAGGCTTGGATGTGTCTTTCCCGTTTCTCTTTTTCGGTGATTTTCGGAGCCTTTTCTTGGAATTTTCGTTCATCGCTCGATTCATCGATTTGAGGGCGTTTCTCTCCGGATTTCTTTGAGGGGATCATGGGTGAGTGCCTTGTGCCTCTTTGTGGATGATCTTGACCCCTCAAACACCGGATTTGGCCTTCGATTCGTTGATTTTCGGATGAACCCTAGTTCATAGTGTTCTTGGCAAGGTTTCGCGATTCCGGGAGTTGTAGGGAGTTTGAGACCGAAGTTTTTGGGGCATATCCTCTCCTTGGGGTGTTCATCATCTCCCCAAAATTTCGTCTCAAGACTCCAAGAGGTTTGGGAGATCCATCAATCGAAAGTTTGGGGCTGTTTCGTTGGCTGAATTTTTGGGGGGGCAGTACTACCGACCCTGTGCAAGTAATACCGATAACCTGATTTTCAGCTGCTAGAGAGTCTTTATTGGTAGTACCAACCTGAGGTCGGTAGTACCGATAGTCAGAAGTACCGACCTAGTGCCGGAAGTACCGATAACCTGGTTTTTAGGCGCCAGTAAGCCCATATCGGTAGTACCGACCTAGGGTCGGTAGTACCGACATTTTCTGCTGCAGTTTGCCTCGCGCTAGCTTTTTCTCTCGGTTCTTTTTGTGCTTGCTTCCGCTTTGTTCCTAGGCTTGATCTAACTTGTTCCTAGGGTCAGTAGGTTCGTTGTGACTACGTGATCTTGGCAAGTGTGTGCGAGATTCTTTGGAAGTGATTTGGGGTATAGGCTGAGTTCTTGGAGAAGAATTTTTATCAGCTCCCATTCACTCCCCCCCCCCTCTCTGGTCGCCAATCCGGTCCGTCAATTGGTATTAGAGCTTGGTGCCAGATTCTTTGTGACTTTAACAAGTCTTGAATCCAAAGATGGCGTACGTAGAGCGGGGCGGTCCTCCGCACTTCGATGGGAAGAGTTATCACAAGTGGGCGGCTCGTATGATGTTCTTTCTTCGTGGCAAGTTGTTGGATTTCATTGTTCTTGACAAGACTTATGTGATTCCTCCTGAGATCCATACTCTTATGGTGACCGATTCCAACGCAAAGGCCAAGTATGAGGCAAATGCAAAAGCCGTTGATCACTTGGTCCGAAGCTTGTGTGATCCCGAGTTTGAGCGTGTTCGTCATTTGAATCTTGCTTGGCAAATTTGGGAGAAGTTGTTGGTTGCTCACGGTGGTGATAACCATGTGAAGGCTCGCCTCTTTGTCTCTTACCGGATGCAATATGAGAACTTTACTCAACTTCCCGGTGAGGACATTGATGCTATGTTTCAGAGATTCACCGCCATTGTGAACAACATGAAGGCCAATGTTGAGGATTTTCCTTACACCGAGCATGATCAAGCTTTGAAACTTTTGCATATTTTGGATCAAAATGTTTGGGGTGCTAGGGTTGAGGCAATCAAGGAATCCGGGCAATACTTGACCATTGAGTTGGATGATCTCTTTTCTAAGCTCAAGTCGTCCGAGGTCGATAGGAGGTTGCAATCCAAGCATGAGGGCACGACTGATTCACATAGTCTTGCTCTTGTGGGCGGATCAAAGTCCAAAGCTAACACTAACCCCTCCTTTCGACAGTTTTCCTTGTCTTCTCTCATGACCATTCCAGATGAGGAGTTCGACGTGTTGGGTGAGGATGATCTCGCCTTGCTATCAAGGAGGTTCGAGCGGTTGCATGAGAACCGGAGGAATGCAAGGCGAAGCTCGGGGACGTGCTTCAAGTGTGGCAAGCGTGGCCACTTCATCACCGAGTGCCCTGAGGCGGAGGAGAACAAGTACAAGATGAGCGAGTACAAGGCGCATCCAAGGCGTGAAGACAAGTACTCCTCGAAGAGCAAGCACTACAGCAAGTCCAAGTGCAAGGACAAGGACAAGCGAAGGTCGAGCAAGGGCGGCGGCCACAAGAAGGACAAGGCAAGAGCCATGGTGGCCGGTGCAAGCGACGTCGACACAAGTTCAAGCGACACGCAATCAAGCTCGAGCAGTGAAGATGAAGACACCGGGCGGCGCAAGGGCAAGAAGAATGTGAGCCGGAACCTCAGCGGGTTGAGCTGCGTTGCACTTGAGGGCTTTTGTGGCATGGCACTTAGCTCAAGTAGCAAGAAGAGCGAGAAGGAAGACTCCGACTCCGACTCCGAGGATGAGGTAAACTGTGACCCCGACTTTTTGCTTGCTGAGATCACTAGGTTGAATGGATTGATTGATAACCGTGATAGTGTGCTTACAGATGCTAAGAGGATGAGGAAAGATCTTAGGTCTCAACTTGAGGAAGCTAGTGAGAAAGTAGGAGAGTTAGAGTCTAAGTTGCTTGAACTAAAACTTGAAAATGACTTTTTAAAACTTATTCCTACTGTTTCGGATGAAGTTGAATGCTCTGAATGTGATGCTTGGTTGAATGAGATCAAAGTGCTTAATGAGAAACATGCATCCACTATGTCTAAACTAGATGCTCTTAGGACTGAGTATGATGAGCTTAAGGCTAGACCCACTCTACTTGGTGCTTGTAAATCATGTCCTACTTTGCATGCTAAGCTTGTTGATGCTCGTTCTACCATTAGCTCTTTGGAAGCATCTTTGAAATCGCCTGTGGTGAATGCATGTTCTAGCTGTGATGATGTTAGTGTGCGCAATATTGAGCTTACTTCTCGCTTGGATGTCATATATGAGGAAAATGATTATCTGAGGAAGGTGTTGGGTTGGTTGTCTGGGCGTGAACCTCAATTGCGTATCATGATTGAGGAGTTCAAGAGAGCCGATGGTCGTGGTTTGGGTTTTGAGAAGTTGGGGGAGAAAGTGGGAGAGAACAGTGGGGAGAGTGTGTATGAGAAGTGTGTTAAGTCCACTCCCAAGTTTGAGATGATTAGAGACATTCAAGTTCCACTCCCAAAAGCACCCAAGAACTCATTTACACCAAAGCCAAACCACCTTTGCAACAAGCTTGACACAACCCAACATCCACCCAAATTTCCATCCAAGGCCAATGACTTCCAGAAACCAGTGAAGTTTGTGAGTAAGAAGAGTGTGAGATCCAGTGAGAAGCCAGAGCCAAAGCCAAAACCCATCCCTTTCAAGTGTGAGTATTGTGGCAAGGAGAGGCACCTTGCGGAGTTTTGCTACAAGAGGAAGAGGGATGAGAGGCTTGCTAGGGAGCAAGCGAACCAGGACGGTACCGCCGGTCTTATGGTGTGCCTGAGCCTCGAGAGCCACTTCCACGGGGTGTGGGAAGTGTGAGGAGTGTTGGTCGGGTTGGGGCTCAGAGTGGTCGGTTCCCACAGAGAATTGGTGGTGAGCGGTTTGATCGGAGAGATGGTGATGTGCGTGCTGGTGAGAGGTTTGGTCAGGCTCGTGGTGGTTTTGCTGGACGTCCCCCTACTCGTCCTCAGTACGGGTTCAAGGGAGATGATCATAGCTTTGGGTTCCAGAGGAACTACGGACCACGTTTTCCCCCTCGTGGTGTTCGTATTCCTCCCATGGGACATGGGAAGTCTGGTGGCAAAGGGATGATGATGTTTGCTAACCCCTCTTTTGAGCAGATGGCTCGACACTGGTTTAACTTTCTTTGTGCTAACCCCAGTGTCGAGTCGTTGGCTCATTCTCGTTCTTGTTTCTGACTACAGGCAGGAGGCTTGGAGAACATTTGGTTGATCGACTCCGGATGTTCCCGACACATGACCGGAGATAAGCGGTGGTTCTCCAGCCTCACCCCCGTGAAGGAGAAGATCTACATCACGTTTGGGGACAACGGACGAGGAAATGTGATTTCTGAGGGTGTAGTGCAAGTGTGTGACAAGGTAACTTTGAAGCGAGTTGCTCTTGTGAAGTCTTTGGGCTTCAATTTGCTTTCGGTTTCCCAGTTGCTCGATGAGGGTTTTGAAGTGCGTTTCAAGTCTGGTGAGTCTCGTTTGTTGGATTCTCGAGGTGATCTTGTCTGTATGATCATTCCCGAGGGTCAGATTTTCAGGGCTGATATCTCTTGTTCTTCTGGTCCTGCTCGTTGTTTGATGGCTGGTTCTTCGAGTGAGTTGTGGAAGTGGCATAGGAAGTTGGGTCACTTGAGCTTTGACCTTTTGTCTCGCTTGAGTAAACTAAATTTGGTCGTGGAACAGGTGGTAGGCGTTTTGAGTCTGGTGGTGTTGAGTTTGCTGGACGTTCTCCACCTCGTGATCAATACGAGTTTGGGAGAGGTCGCAGCTTTGAGTCTCAGAAGGGCTGCGGACCACGCTTTCCCTTTCGTGGTACTCGTACTCCTCCAGTGAGACGGGAGTGGTTTTCCCATGGTGGTTCCAGGTTTGATAGGTTTGATAAGATGGATCGCAGTTTTGATAGGCGCGGTAGGATGGATGTTGCTAACCCTACTTTTGAGGAGATGGCTCGGCACTGGTTTGACACTTTTGGTACTAACCCCAGTGTTGAGTCAATTGCTCGCTCTCGCCCTTGGTTTTGAGTTGCAGGTGGGAGGCCCGGAGAACATTTGGTTGATATCGGGGGTGGTTCTCCGACTTCATACCCAGGTGGTGACATGGAGGTACATCACTTTCGGGGATGGTGGACAAGGACGGGTGAATTCTGAAGAAATGATAAAGGTAAGTGAATTTGTGACCTTCAAGTGTGTGGCCTTGGTCAAGCCACTTGGTTCGTTTCGCTCCTTGCCCTATCTCATGTGTGTAAGGTGAGCTTTGTATGCTCTTTGACCTTAATGCATGAGTTTAGGGGGAGCCTGTGTGCTTAGTGTGCTCTTTACTCTATCATGTGTACTAAGGGTGAGCTTTGTATGCTCTTTGGCCCTAGTGCATGTGTTTAGGGGGAGCTTCTGAGTTTTGCGCTCCTTTGCTCTGTTGCCGGTGGTGTCGAGCCCTTTTTGCCTCCCCTCGAGGAGCCGGTCGTTTGTGAGCTTTGTGTGTGGGAGCTCCTTTGTAGCATACGTATAGCTTTCCTTTGTGCATTTCTTGCATTTGGCATGGCATATGTAACATGATGTATAGGCATCTTTGTATCTTAGGTTGCATGCATTTTGTATCATATGCATTGTTTAGGAAAGGCTTCTCCTATATACATTGTTCACCATGGAATGATATATATGTCTTTGTGAGCTAGTTTGGTAAGCTATGGTTAGTTTGGCTTAGCTCTTGATAATCTTGGTTTATATCCATGGTTGATGGCTATGTTTTTGAAAAATCTCATATGTATGCTCTCTTGTGAGTAAATGCCTTTATATGACCTTGACATGTTTACGTGGCTTGGCTATGCTTAATTTGTGGTTGGATAGCTTATTTTGATCATATGGGGCCAAAGGCTCATTTGCCATCATGAATGTTTAGCCCCCATGCTTGATCTTGTGGAGGGGCATAAGTTCCTTTTTGTCGCAAAGACATTTCATGTACCAATTTCAAATCTGAAAATGAAATGTAAATTGCTTGGAAAATGTGCTCCCATGTCATATGTGCTAATTTTAATTTGCTTTGGGTGCTAAACCGTTGCATGATGCCTACCAATGAGAAGTCTCATATATATAGAAGTAGGCACATGGCTCGGTGGCTTTGACATGACATGAGGTGCTTGTGGGTGTTTATGATGATCTTATGCTTAGAATGGTTGTCCTAGCATGAAGTTTGTGTGGCTTTGCAATTTTGATATGTTTTGCTCATGTTTAGGACTTTGCTCATGAGAGGGTAAATTTTCACAAAATTGCTCAATTCTATCTTAGCTTCGTCCAATGGTTGTGAAACTTAGTGATCATGAAGTTGATGTCATTACGAAGCTATAGAGTACCTAACTTGCTCATTTGGACATATGTAGCATCCTATGTTGAATTGTGTCTATTTGAGAAGCTCTAGGTTGCATTTTTTGCATTTTTGGCTTGATTCATGCATTGTCAACAAGGGGGAGAAGTTTGAGCATGTTTTGGCCTACTGAATGCATCTAGAAGGTTTTCAGGTGGTTTCGAGTCATTTCTGGGCTCTGTTGTGCACCGGTCTGACCGATTGAGGTCACCGGTCTGACCGGTCAGAGTGCTGGTCCTGTTCACCTGTTGAGCACCGGTCTGACCGGTGGTGTCAACCGGTCTGACCGGTCAGAGCTGAGCTGTTGCAGCTGCTCTGTTTCGTGAAGTGGTTCGCATGCATTCGTCCAGGGGGAGTTGCATTGGTTCAGGGGGAGCTTGCATGTGTGCAGGGGGAGCTCTTTGTGGTTTTCGAGCTTTGGTTTGATGGCTTGTGCTCTTTGCTTGAGCATGGTTTTGTCTCGGATGTGTCGAGCCGTTGCCCTTGCCTAAGGGGTCCGAGACTTGTCTTCTTCAAGTGATCTTGCTCTTTGCCCTTCTTTGGCTTTCGATCGCTTGTTGGAGTTTCTTTTAGTCGTTTCTTTTCTTTTCCTTTTCTCTTGGTTACCAAAACGTGTGTGTTGTCAATGCACTCATCAAGGGGGAGATTGAGAGCCATGTGTGGTTCGAGGACCGATGGATGGTCGCTTCCTGGTGTGATGAGTGATTGACAACGTGGTGTGGACTGATTCTTGGCTAAGTATTGCAGGTGCAGGTTGCGGCTTGACTGGTCTGACCGGTGGGTCTGACCGGTCTGACCGGTGGGTACCGGTCTGACCGGTGAGGAGCGCCGGTCTGACCGGTGTGCGACGACGCAGTCCAGAATCTTCGAAGCGGAGGACACGCGTCGGGATCGCAAGGCTTGCGTCGAGGCTAAGCAAGTTTGCGGTCGCTGGGTGTAACATCCCGGAATTTTGAATGTTTTCCCATATGTAATTTTCGCAAAAATTTAAAACTTTTTGTTTGAACTTGTGTGCTACCAAATTTGATCCCAAATTGCTAGCCTCTCATCTTAATTCCATATAAAATAAAACCATATAAAAATATATATTCAAAATATGGTAAATATGTGATTTGGAGTTTATGGATTTTATTTGGATTTTATTTGAGTGTGTTTGAATTTGAAAGTATTCAAATTCAACTTATGGTTTAAATCTTAATTCAAAACTATTTTCAAAACCCTTTACTAACTTGGGCCCTACCCTTTCCTACAAAGTCCATCGAAGGCCCCTGACCTCTTTGCGTCTAACCAGGCCACCTCCCTGTTCTTCGTTGCACAGTCCGTTCATCAACACAAGTCGGCCCAGCAGGCCCAGCTGGCGCTGCATCCCCATCCTCTCTCTGCTTCGTGGGACCCGTACGTCAGCACAAGGGAATCGCTATTCCCCTTTCTTCCTCCTCTGCTGCAGCCGCCCCTCACGCGCTGCGCGCGTGCGCCAAGATGGGACGGACGCGCCGCGCCTGACCCGGCCGACTCGCACTCCAAGACTGCGCCGCACCTCCTTGACCCTACCCCGCGCACGCAGTTTGGGAAAACCCCGCAATACCCCTGCTTCGCATCCTCCTGCGCTCCACCTTTCACGGCCGTAGGGGTGGCCACGCCACTTCCCTTCGCCTCCAAGGCAAAGGGCACCTTGGGCTAATCACCTGTCCCGCGCCGCGACCGCTGCGCGCCAGAGGGATGCAAAGCCCCGCAAGCGCTCGCCAAACCAATTGGGAATTCCCTTTCTTGCTTTCCAATCCAAGCCGCCGCGCTCTGCTTTCCTCTCCCCTATTTTTCTTTCTCCTTCGCGCAGCACGCATGCCACGCCATGCACCCTGCTGAACCCTACCCATGCGCTATAAAGATCAAGAGCCACACCCCCTACCTGTTTTCCCTTGCGCCGCCGCATCTGGGCCTAGCCGAAGCCACCCAGGGAGAAATCCCCACCTCGCCTTGCACTACCTCCAGAGAAGAGCTAAGAGATGGTAGAGGAGAGGAAGGAGAGACGTGGAGAAGGAGCCGAGCTCGGGGTGCTGCTGCTGCTGCCGTCCAACCATCATCGATGAGGAGCAGGAGCTGCGGAGCCACATCAACGACGACACCGCCACCGCGCCGGAAGAGCCGCTACGCCTTCCGCGAAGCCGAGCACCACTACGCCGTTCGTGAGCCAAGTATCAAGGACAACGACGGCCATCGCGTGCTTGAGTACAACCACAACGCCGCCGTCATGGTCTTGCGGAACCGAGCCCACGGCACCGACAACGGCCGTGGGGGGGAAGAAGCACCGCGACATCGACGCCAAGCCGGAGGCCACACGCGCCGAGGACGCCGTTGCTGTCGTCCTGAAGCTTCACCAAGACGCCGCGTACGACAACGTCGACGGCCGCCAAGCGCTGGAGGACATCCACGACACCGGCGACGTCGCTGCGGCATCCTCGACCCCGGAACGACGACACCGCTCCCAAGCCGAACCACGACACCCGGCCTGCCTGCACTGCGCCAAGCCGCCACGGCCCCGAGATATCCCTGCTTCGCCATGAGCTCCGACGAGCCCTCTGGTGAGCGGAACGCACCCAGACCTTTTCCCCTTTTCCCTTGCTCGACCCTGTGTTCATGCTGGTGACGCCGGCCTTCGCGCCGTGCCTATTCCCGGTCTCTGCCACGCTGCACCGCACTGAAGCCCCGCAACGCGCCGTCGCCGCTCGCCGTGCCGCGCAACACCTGTGTGCTGGCCTTCGAGCCATGCCCCTTGCAGGTGCCACCGCCATGCCGAACTCTTCGCCGCTCTGCTGCGTTGCGGCCTCGCCGCGCACCGCGTCGCTCTGCAGGCCGCGGCACCACCTCCGCGCGCCTCGCCCGGCCTTGTCATCGCCTCGCACCGCTCTGCCTCGCCACGACGCGGCGCTCTGGAGCACCGCATCGGCGCCATGTTTGAGCTCGCTGACGAGATGAGAACCGGCCTTCGTGCCGAGGTGCTTTTGATGCAGGAGAACGCGCGCCTTCGCCACCGTAACAGAACCTCGCCGCCGGCCAACCCTGGTCGCGCTGCCGCTTCCTTCTGGGCAATCTGTCGAACATCTTGAGCACGACCCCCTTTCTCTAGAGCCTAAGTGGAGCCACACCCCGAACCACATGCTCGCTGGATCGCATGAGGCGCAAAGGATCCCGCTGTCGCCAAATCAGTCGAACCCTCAGAGGAGTTCTGGGTGCAAACCCACACTTCCTCGCTTGAACCCAGTATGGGCTTGGGCCCACGAAGCCTGCTGAACCCAAGGGTTAAACAGGCCGGACCGAAAGTGAATTGAGGGTGGTTTTCTAGACTTTATCAATCTTGGGCCACTCTGGGCCGGCCCAATGGGCCACTAACACTTTGGGCCCACTTACGGCCCACTAAACCGCTGACCGCTGACGTCATGCTGACGTCAGCATTATTTTAATAAACTTATTTTCTCTTTTAATAAAAGGATTTAATAAATATTTTATAAATCCCTTTTCCTTTAAAAATTCCTAACTAATTATCCGGAACTCCGAAAATTATGAAACCACTTGAGTTGGTTTCATAATTTCGAGATGCTCACTGCTACCCTATCCTTATCCTCTCTTGCCCTTGAACCAAACCCTGTTTTGCCCCGCGCACTTGGAGTAGGATTCGTGGCCGCTACCGCCACTGCGCTATTGTGGGTCTGGGACGCCGGAGCCCCGCAACTAGCCACTGACGTGTTGCAGACACGAATTACATCCCCGAGTCGTGTTCTCATAGCTTTCCTTGCTTGCACCGCTACCACCGCTTTGTGTCGCAAACCTGCTTCCTCTCTGCTTTGCTTTGAGCTATGTAGTACGCGTCGTACCAAGTGTTAGTACCCAGAACGCCGCGCGTGATGGACGGCCGTGCCGAGAGCAGAGGCCTCTACTTCAAGCATGGCAACCCCGCGTTGCAACCTAGATACTACGCCATGGTTATCACCGTATTGCTAGCACTTGCTCCACCGTGCTCCCGAGCACGCCTTACCGCATCACCATCCTTTTATCGACCATGAGTCGATCCTTTCCTTCTCTCTGTGCTGCCACCGCACACCCTATTCTGATAATACCTTGCCTAGCTCATTTCGCCTTGCTCCTCTCTCTTCATCCTCTGAGCTTCCACTTTGTTGCACCTATCTGCTGCGCTAATGCCTTGCAAGCGCAATCACCAAGGCCCTTAGCCTTTGATCGGCAACCCAACCTTGAACTAACCCAACTTGTTTTCTAGTATATAAAGCTAGTAGCCTAAAACTATTTTAATATAAAACTAATTACTTTGATTTCCTTAAATTAAACTAGTGCTGCTTGTAGCTAGATCGGATTTATTTGGTTCTTCTAAATTGATGTTATTTGGAGTTATTGCATAGATGATTGTCGTTATTTATTTCTGCATCGCATCTCGTGTAGGCTTGTAACCTTGTTTGAAGACCCGAGCTGCGACGACGTCCCGAGCTATGACGATTGGAAAGACCTTCGACCCGAAGGAAGGGCCCAACCTCTACTACTCTACGACGACTACCGCGCAGGTGTCATGTCACTCCCGACCATGTAGATCCCATGCATGCTATTTAGTTGCTAGTGCTTTATTTATGATGCTTTGGATGATTGAAATGCATAGACAATCTTTTAGCCATGCCTTGGTTTTGATATACCCTGTTCCTTGAACTTCCTACCTTTGGGACTAGCTACAGACCCCTAGCTAGTCCCCGATATTTGCTATCCATACATTTTACCTGTTTCGTGATATGGATGGAGCTCTGGCTTGGACTGAGATTGGGATATCTCGGTATTCTAGCATGTGTTTTGGGTGAGTGTGTATCCTTGACGTGTTACCGCGGGAGCGAGCCACTTTGGTTACTTGTGAACGCATGTCTAGGGGAGATGCGACCTGGCATCCCGCCCTAGCGGCGTGTCGGACGGTGGGAGTTGGTGAGTGCTCGCTCTTGCAATTAACGACCGATTGATAGTTTAACCATGATCTTTGGGCTATTTTCGTACAAACCGTTCGCCTTGTTATGGGCGGGGTTCGGTCCGAGAACTAGTTGGTGGTTGGCACTCAGCTTGTAGGCGGACCGGTGTGGTCGTGTGAGGGGGACGGGTCATACCCCCCGAGTAGACGTCGCCCCGGCTCCTCCGGGGATGGTTTCACAGCTCCGAGGCCCTGCTGGCAAGTTTCGCGCCCCAGTTCAGGACGAGTCAGGCTCGGAGAGGCAGGAGAGTGCCACCCACTGCTAGGTCTCCGGTCGTTAGGTAGGGATGTGGAACGGCGGCCACCGTTTCTACCCTATCCGGCGGGTCCAGTTGTTCAACCTTTGCAGAGTGTTAAACCTATAGCTATAGTCCGTGTCCACTGGTATGGACAGCCCCTAGGTCTGTTACTCTGGCTAGACTTTTCTTGTGCTGCTTCTCTCCCCCGAGTGTGTGAGCCCGGCTTCGTGCCGTTGAGATGTGAGGTAGGAGTTGGTGACCTCACATCGCAGATGAGAGTGGGATGCTGTGACTCGGTTGAGGTCTAGTGTTTTGGTGTACTTTCCTTGGTTGGGGTGTTGACCCCGGAGGCGTTGGCCTCGGAGCTGTGGATCTCCTCGGAGATGGTGACCTCTCTGCAATACCGCTTACCTTGACGTTGCTACCGCTGCTTGCATAAACTTACTACAGCCAGATATAGGTTTATCCATGCATACTAGAATTCATCCACCACTTTTGCTCTTTGTTGGGAAGCTGACATGACCTACCCGCTTATCGGGTAGATGGCGATGCTTTCAGACCTGGTGATCGACTACGACATCGACGATGAAGGATGGGAAGACTAGAGCTGGTCCTACACTCAAGTTTGCCTGTGGAGCTAGAGACGCTTGGCTTCGATAGATCCACTGCGTAGATGATTTACCTTTCTTGTTTAGTCCAGTTGGACTTGTACCCGGCTTATGCCGAAATGTTGTACTCTGATGTATTAATAAGATTATGTAATTTTCCCTTTTTCCTGTGTTGTATGGATTTGTACCACTTGAGACAGGGTTTGCACGTGATAGCCACTTCCTGGGACTATCACAGATGTGCAGAGGATCGGATTTCCAGTTTTGGAAATCTGGTTCGTTTCACTGGGCATCCGTCCGATGGTGCGAAGACGAAGATTTCCGATTTCGCCCTTGAGGGGCATGTATCCCTAGTTAGCTAGTAAGGGTATTTTAGTCTTTCGGTTGCCTCCATATAACCCAAGGGGTGAGAGGATGGCAGCCATCTCTTGGAACCCTAGCTCATTTGGTTTTCCTATTTTCCTTTCCTATTTTCCTTAGGATTCTCATAGGACTAGCTTGAGAGCTTCATGGTGAGATCTTGTGAGAGGGAAGGATGATCGGGCGGCAAGCTAGACCTTGTATGAACCTCTTTGGTATGTATAGATGATTCGGCGTGGTTCCTCAAGGCTTGGATGTGTCTTTCCTGTTTCTCTTTTTCGGTGATTTTCGGAGCCTTTTCTTGGAATTTTCGTTCATCGCTCGATTCGTCGATTTGAGGGCGTTTCTCTCCGGAATTCTTTGAGGGGATCATGGGTGAGTGCCTTGTGCCTCTTTGTGGATGATCTTGACCCCTCAAACACCGGATTTGGCCTTCGATTCGTTGATTTTCGGATGAACCCTAGTTCATAGTGTTCTTGGCAAGGTTTCGCGATTCCGGGAGTTGTAGGGAGTATGAGACCGAAATTTTTGGGGCATATCCTCTCCTTGGGGTGTTCATCATCTCCCCAAAATTTCGTCTCAAGACTCCAAGTGGTTTGGGAGATCCATCGATCGAAAGTTTGGGGCTGTTTCGCAGGCTGAATTTTTTGGGGGGGCGGTACTACCGACCCTGTGCAGGTAATACCGATAACCTGATTTTCAGCTGCCAGAGAGTCTTTATCGGTAGTACCGACCCGAGGTCGGTAGTACCGATAGTCGGAAGTACCGACCTAGTGCCGGAAGTACCGATAGCCTGGTTTTTAGGCGCCAGTAAGCCCATATCGGTAGTACCGACCTAGGGCCGGTAGTACCGACATTTTCTGCTGCAGTTTGCCTCGCGCTAGCTTTTTCTCTCGGTTCTTTTTGTGCTTGCTTCTGGTTTGTTCCTAGGCTTGATCTAACTTGTTCCTAGGGTCAGTAGGTTCGTTGTGACTATGTGATCTTGGCAAGTGTGTGCGAGATTCTTTGGAAGTGATTTGGGGTATAGGCTGAGTTCTTGGAGAAGAATTTTTATCGGCTCCCATTCACTCCCCCCTCTCTGGTCACCAATCCGGTCCGTCATTGTGAGACTAGGTTACCTTCGGCAACTCCTCTACCCATTTCCCCTTTCTCTGGTTGAACTGGCATTTCTTTATGCTACAAAATATTTGGCTGTTGGCTCTTTCCACCGCCCCATTTGACTGTGGATGATACACGGAGGCGAACTTTAACTTTGTTCCCATAGTTAGGCAAAATTCCCTAAAATCATTACAATCAAATTGCTTTCCATTATCCACAGTTAGTTCCCTAGGAACCCCAAATCTGCAAATTATACTCTGCCAAAAGGACTATTGGATGTTGCGAGACGTGATGGTTGCCAGCGGCTTAGTCTTGACCCATTTGGTGAAGTAGCCTATGGCAACAGCTGCAACCTTACAATTTCCTTGTGCTGCCGGGAGTGGTCCAACTAAATCCATCCCCCATCTTTGCAAAGGCCAGGAAGGTGGTATCAATTGCGTGGGCATTGAAGGACTTCTCTGATTGCTGGCATTTTTCTGGCAGGCTTCGCATGTTTTTACCAAGTGGTGAGCATCGTCGATAATGGACGGCCAATAAAAACCTTGTCTTAGTGCTTTTTGAGCCAGAGCTCTGGAGCCTATGTGAGCACCGCAAAAACCTGAGTGGATTTCTTTTAGCAATTCCTTTCCTACATCGAAGCTAATGCATCTCAGGGTAGGAGCTGATATACCGGACTTGTATAGCTCTCCATCAATTATCTCATAGCCTCGGGCTCTTTGCCTTATGCGGTTCAGGGAAACTTCCTTAGTGGGTTCATAGTGACCTCTTAAGAAAGCCAGGATCGGAGCTCTCCAATCATATTTCTCTATGACATTGATTGTTTTAACTTTGGGCTCTTTCACATCAGGCGTGGTGAGGACCTCATAGAAAACATCCGGAGGTAAGGCTTGATTTTGTGCTACGGCTTTTGCCAGCGTGTCGGCTTCGTTGTTCGAGTTCCTTGGGATATGCTCAATTGTGAATCCCTTGAAATGCTTGTCCATGGACCTTACAGCGGTGAGATATTTGACCAGCTCTGGCTCTCTGGCTTCGCTGTCATTTTCTACGTGGCCCTGGATGACTTTGGAGTCCGATCTCACGATGAAACTCTGCTGGCCTAGTGCTTTCATTTTTCTCAGGGTAAGGAACAATGCTTCATACTCGGTTGTGTTCTTTGTTGCTCTCCCATTCTCTGGGAAGTCCAGCCTAACTGCGAATCACATTTTGATCCCCGTTGGAGAAGTGATGACTGCCGAAGCCCCGGCTCCTTTGTGGCAATATGCCCCGTCGTAGTATGCGATCCATGGCTGTTCAGTCTCTGCGGAGCTCGAGCTTGCTGGTGAAGTCCAATCCACAACAAAATCTGCTAGGACTTGAGATTTAATGGCACTTCTTTCAAAGTCGACTACATGCTCTGATAGCTCAAGAGCCCATTTTGAAATTCTTCCCGAAGCTTCTCTGTTGTTGAAAAGCTCATGCAGAGGTTGATCTGTCACTACTATGATTCCGTGGGACTCAAAATAGTGCCTAAGTTTCCGTGCTGCCATGACCACCACGTATGCAATTTTTTCAAGATCTGAATAGAACACCTTTGACCCTGTGAGTGTTTCGGAGACAAAATATACTGGGACTTGGTTTGGTTTCCCTTCCACTTCTTTTTCTTGTATTAGGGCTGCACACACGGCAGTTCTCGAGGCCGATATGTAAAGTAACAAGGAGGAGCCGGGCTCCGGGGGACATAGTTTGGTCAGGTTGGTGAGATAGATTTTGAGCTCCGCGAACGCTTTGCTCCGCTCAGGCCCCCATTCGAACTTCTTGTTGTTTTTGAGTACTTGGAAGAAGTGGAGGCTTCGCTCCGCGGCCTTGGACACAAATCTGTTTAGCGCAGCTATTCTCCCGGTGAGTTTCTGCACGTCTTTTAGAGACCTGGGCTCCTCCATCTTTATTATTGCTTGTATCTTGTCGGGGTTAGCTTGTATTCCTTTTGTTTCTACGAGACATCCGAGTACTTTTCCACGGTGCACTCCGAACACACATTTCTCAGGATTCAATCGTAGGTTTGCGGCTCTCAGATTTGCAAAAGTTTCTGCAAGGTCAGAAATGTGGTCACCGCGCTTGTTGCTTTTGACGACTATATCGTCCACATATGCCAACAAATTTATGCGCAGTTCTTCGGGAAACACCGAAGATGTCATTCTGGTGAAGGTTAGTCCTGCATTCTTAAGCCCCTCGGGCATTCGCAAGAAACAAAAGATACCGAAGGGAGTGATGAAGCTAGTTTTCTCCTCGTCTTCTTTTCTTATTCTGACTTGGTGATATCCTGAGAACATGTCGAGCAATGACAACATTTCGCTGTTTGCTGCGTCATCAACTATTTTGTCCACTCTTTCAAGTGGATAATCATCTTTTGGGCAAGCTTTGTTTAGGTCTGTGAAGTCTATACACATTCCCCATTTTCCATTTTTCTATTTTACTGGGACTGTGTTCGCAAGCCAGGTTGAGTATTTGGCTTCGCGAATCACGTTGGCGTCTAGTAGCCTTTGTACTTCTGCTTTCACGGCTTCGACCTTTTCATCTGACATTTTGCGAAGCTTTTGCTTTTTGGGCCTGATGTTCTTGTCCATTTCTAGCCTGTGCTCAATGATGTCTCGATCCACTCCTTTCAAGTCGTGGGCTGACCATGCGAACACATCTTGATTCTTGGCCAGGAATGTCAACAATTCTCGTTCTTCTTCTAGGCTCAGCTTATCTCTGATTGTTACTGCCCTGTCTGGCATGTGTGCATCTAACTGAATTCTTTTGGTCTCGCCGTCGGCACTGATGTTTACTTTTTCCTTGTCTCTTTTAGGCTCCGCGAACTTTTTTTCTTTTTTTCTTTTTCCTCGGCTTCGTCAGCTTTGGCTTGAGTGAGATGATGAATGCTTCTTTGGCCTAGCGCTATGCCCCTTTCAATGTCCCTGGTGGTTTGCTGATCACCAAATACGGTGATGACCCCTTTGAGTGCCGGTATTTTCATGCACAAGAACAACTGCCGAACTGCTGCATCAAATTTGTTGATAAAACCCCTACCCAGGATGGCCAAGTAAGGGTAATGCATTTCCACTACATCAAATGTGATCAACTCAGTTCTTGGGTTGTCTAGATTCCCGAAGGAAACGGGCAATGTGATTTTTCCCAGCGCTCTGACTGGTTTCCCCCCAAGCCCAAAAGTGGTATATCCGCTTCTTGCAACAAATGTGGGTCTATCATCATTTCTCTGAAAGTGTTGGCGAAAAGAATGTCCGCGAAGCTGCCGTTGTCAACAAGGACTTCTCCAATTTCCCATCCTGCGATGATCGTTTTGATGACCATGGCGTCATTGTGTGCGGCTGTTTTTAGAGTGAAGTCTTCTTCCGTGAAGGTGATGGGCACATGCGTCCAAGGTGGCTTTACCGGAGGTCCGTCTTGGACTATGGTATGTACCTCTCTAAAATAGTTCATCCTCATCTTCTTGTTCTCAAACTCGAGGGATGACCCTCCCGCGATTGGAAACATTTGGCGAAAAGAACTCTCTTGATTCTGAGCCTCAGTCTGAGAGATAGCCATGATTGAGCCGAAGGTTGGCAGAGCTTTTGGATCGTTTCTCGAGTTGGCCGGCTCCGCTTTTGGAACCACGTTTGGCATACCGGACGGCGGAGGTGGGATTTGTTGCATGGGTTGAGCATTTTGTTGGTTATGTGGCTGGTATTGATGTGGTGGTGGTGGTGGCCATGCTGGTTGTGGTTGATTGTATGTGCTGGTTTGGAAGAAGCTTGGGTTTCCTTGGTTGTAAGGATGCAGCGGAGGTGCGGTGGGATATGGGTTTTGCTAGAAAGATTGCTGAGGCCAAGTGTGGTTGACAGGTTTAGGCGGCGCTGGTTGATGCTGGGTTTGCGCAGCCCTCTTCTCCTTGTCCATTCTTTTCAAAGTTCTTTTGGTTTTGGGACAATTGTCTGTGGAGTGATGAGGTTGTTTTCCGTGGAATGAACAGTAAAACAAGCGAGGGCGGAAGCCTTGCTTTTGGGGGGATGGTCCGTTGCCCCTCCCTCTCCCTCTCTGATTATGGCCTCCTCGGTTTGGAGCTTGCGGAGCCCGCTGCGGAGCTTGGTTTTGTGGTGGGTTTTGGTTTTGGTTTTGGGTATCTGGTGCGGCTTCGATTGGGAGTACTTGGTTTGGCGGGTATGGAGCTCTATTATTTTGTACACTTTGGTGTGAGGGAACCCGTTCTTGCTCTCTCTAGGTTTGCCTTAGGCGATTTCTCTCGGCTACTCTTCTCCTGTGATCTTCATCAGATCTGCAATACTCTCCGAGCTCCACCAAGAGTGCTTGCATTGTTTTTGGCTTTTTCCTTGAGAGGAGTGATGTTGTTTGTCCTGGAGTTAGCCCCTTGATACAGGTAGCTATGGCAACCTTCTCCGATACATCTGGAGTTTGGGATTTTAGCTGGAGAAATCTTCTTACATAATTTGCCAAAGGTTCCTTGTCCTTTTGGATGCAGTAGAACAAGTCTCCGTCGTCTGTGGTTGCGGCTTGGAAGCCTTGGAAGTTTTGGATGAGTTTGGTTTTGAGGTCAACCCAACCGTAGACTGAGTGTGGGGGTAACAGCGAGTACCAGTTCAAAGACGCACCTTCGCACGCTATGATGAATGATTTAGCCAAAACGACTTCATCATCGCCGGCTGAAGCCACAACAGCTTCGTAACTCATGATGAACTACCTTGGGTTTGTCAGTCCGTTATATTTTGGCAAGGAGATTGTTTTGTAGGTGAAAGGCCATGGTGCTGTTTGCAGGCCAATGGACAGAGGCGAGGTTGAGTCGACAGACATGAACATTCCCGCGGTGTTGTGGGTTGGGAAATTGAACATTGTTTTTTCGTTTTACGTAGGCGGATCTTCCTCGTGGTTCGGGGTGGGACTTGGCGGTGTGCCGGTGGGAATGTAACTCATCCAACTCTTCCTGCATCCGAGCCAACTGCAGCTTCGCAGCCTTTAGCTTCTTGATCTTGTCATCAGCTTGTTTCTGGGCTTCGAGCTCTAGGGCTATTCTTTCTTTCTCCCGTTTCATGGCTTCGATTTGTCTCAAAACTGAGTCCAGCTCTCTTTCGGCTGCGCCCTCCTTGTCGTTTGTGAGACTGGTTTCCGGGTCAGAGTCTTGTGTGGCTTTTCCTGCCACTTTTCTTTTTTCACTACGAGTTCGTGCGAAGTCTTCGTCCTCCGGCCTGGGCTCCGGAGTGACTATGATCCATTTTTCCCTAGCGGCCACTCTGGGCTCTTCTTGGTCAACAGGTTTTTTCTTTGAGGGTGCCATCGTGGGTTCCTTGGTGGCTAAGAACACGGTGGGCGCCTCTGTTGGGTACACAAAACTCCCTAACAGAGGTAGGGCTACTTAATGAAAAATGCACAATTAACTTGTTCGCAATCACGTATATTAATTAGATGACTTTCCTTGGAACATTACACATCCAACTTTCCAAAATGGCGACCTCTTTACAATAGGGTAGGGGTCTCCTTTTATAGTACTCAAAGACTAAATTTACATCCCAAGTTTGCCCTACATTCTTAGCATCTCGGAAGAATATTCGGGGGCAAACTTGGGTTTTTACACTTGATGCGGATTTGATGTCGTAGTTGGCGGAGCGCAAATCACGCCGGAGACAACGGAGCGGAGGATGCGCCGTGAAAACCGGAAGGAGTTCCGTGTTGCAACAGCTTTTGATTGAGTCGTCGCAGCCAAATCCTCGAAGAGCCCCGGGCTTCGCAATCTTGTTCTTCCCAACGCCGCATCTGACGGAGATTCCTCGGCTTCGAAGCTTGGCCCCAAGACCGAGAAGCACTGGACCAGCGGGATCGCTTCAGCGGAGTTTCGATCCTCGTCCTCTGCTTACCTTGAGAGAACCTCTGGAGCTTCGGACTCTTCCCTACAAGAAAAGCTCGATGCGGGTTAACCTTACGATTCCTGCTACACGACGATCCTGTCGAAGCCCAGATTTCTTAGTCTTCCTGAAAAAAGACCATTGAGATTAGATACGCTAAACAAGTAAATCTTCCAGAGCCCCGGTGACAACAAAAACATCCCCAAGCCCTGCACCCGTTCTCTGCAGAGGGAAATGATCTTCGCGCTAATCCTTGCGTTCTCTTGTGTGGGTTAACTTTTTAGCCCGGAAGTTTGCGAAGCCCAAAGCTTATGTTGGAACTTTGAAAAAGGCCGGAGCCGAATGGTCTTCTCATTCTGACAAACTCCTAGTGCCTATAGGTGATGTTTTCTACCGCTCCAACACTCACCCGAGGCCGACCATCGCTCCTGCGCCGCATCCATGCCTCCCTCTCCCCAGACCCGGTGCGCAGCCCTCCCTCTCATCAGATCCAATGGGTAGCCCTCCCTCACCTCGATTCCCCGTCGGAAGAGCAATGGTGCCGGGCACTGAGTGGCCGCAGAGGTAGAGGGGAGCATGACGGAGGCTTGGGCAGCGGCTATTGGGCGGCAGTGGTGTGTGGCTGGCGGATTTTACAGGCGAGCGCGGCCTGGTTTCTCAAATGTCCAGAGGAAGAAGAAGATTGATCTGGAGGAAGGATGAGAGTGGGGACTGGGAAGGCGTCGCGCACGGGGGAGCCTCGACGGCCAGCACGAGCGCGCATGGGAGCTCTGCAGCCACATCTCGAGTGCGCGCGGGAGCCCTGGCGGTCGGCATGGGCGCACACGAGAGCTCCGCCGCCGCTCCTCGGGCGTGCGCGGCCACGACTTTGGCGCGACGCGACCACGACTCCAGCGCAGCGCGGCCATGGCTCCGGCGCGGCTCCACCCCTGTCTCCGGCGAGACTCCCCCATGCGCGCTGCACATCCTGGGGAGGAAGAGGAATAGGCTGACAAGTGGGTCCCGCATGTCAATGAGACTTGTGTTTGAGAAGCCACAACTCATGAACCAAAGAGGCTTTTGACTTCCTCACAACTACTTTTCCAAAACTACTTTTCAAAAAGTCACAACCCACAGCTACTTTTGCAAAAGCCCCAACTCAACCAAACACACCCATAGATAAGGCAGGGTTGGGTGGGCGCACGACAGAAAAAAGATAGCAGCGGCGCGGACGGTGGTTGGGTGCGTCCCTCATTGGAGTGTTGAGCTGCTGATAGTTGCGCGAGAACTTGCTGTTGCAGCTTGTCTATTCAGTTAATGGATAAAAGTTAATGTTCTCTTATTCGTGTTATTACCTTTATTAGTAAGTTGAATACACTTATCATGACATTGATTATTGGATAAGTGTTGTCGCCTTAATTTATCAGGTCAACAGGCGCTCAGAAAAGTTGATGCAGCTCCTCTATGCAGGCATCGGTCAGACCGGTGTGGGTGACCGGTCAGACCGGTCGTCAGTGAAAAGACGGTAGACCTACAAATGCTTGCTCGGGAGGGACTCCGTCGGAGCTGGTGCACATAGGGTTGCTCTAGGATTGGCAGACCACCTAGAACACCTTCGATGTCTCGGAGACAAAGGAAGAATAACAATTGGGGTTGGAAATGCTAGGGCAGAGATAAAAGTAAAGACGAAACGATAAAAGGTAGATGTATTTGATCGATTGGATTCCTCAATCGGTCATGGCCCTTTATATTTACAGGGTGGTGAAGTCTTGCTCCGCAAAAAAATCCTTTCACCAGTCCAAAACTATCAAAGCTCCTTAATTTAACTCAGACTCGGGGCGCACCGGTCAGACCAGTTAGCCGGCCAGGACCAGTCTGTCCAACTTGGTCGGCTTCGTGCCAAATTTGAGTGTCAACAATATGTTAGGCTATAATCAGCTTGTAAATGGTATGCAAGAGGTATAGAAATCAAATCACGAACAAGTTGATGACACCGATGGGACAAGCGACTCTAACGTAAATTCAGTTCTAACAAATCAAGTACTACTAGTTTGTTTTTAAAAAAATAAAAAAAAGTACTACTAGTTTGTTTTTAAAAAAATAAAAAAAAAGTACTACTAGTTTGTCCGTTTCTCCGGACCTGCTCACCTGGTTATCTCCAGCAGCCCGAACATGATATTGCCCTTGTACTATAGTCTACTCCATAAAGGATTGAGCAGATATTTTAAAATGATAAATTAAATCACTCTGCTGGCCAATCAGCAACCATAAATTCCTCGAAATCAAATATTCTTCGCACAGTTTTTTTTTTGAAAATGGGTTTTGCACAGTTTCCATCCCCGGCCCACACTCCGTGTAGTGTACAACTTAATTTACAATTCACAGTGGTATGCCATTGACGAGCGCGAGAGCGTTGCTCGTGTACTGCCTCACGCTTACTACGCCGGCGGTGACTTCCTTCCCACCTGCTGGCCGCCGGCTTCAGCGCACGTGCCCACGTTCGTCATCGCCGCGCTGAGCCACGTCTTGGCGTTGGACACCTCCCACCTGGACTGCCTGCTGCTGCCACCTCCGCCGCCGCCGCCAGCCGCGTTGGCCGTCGTCTGGGACGCGTCCAGCCGGTTCAGCGCAGCCGACGACTGCGTCGCCAGGTTGGCTGCGGCCGAGGTCGTGCTGGCACAGTCGCGCAGCGCGTCGGTCTCGCTGGGCCGTCCGCCGCCGCTCCCCTTGGCCGGCTCAAGGGCGCCGTGGTGGAGGATGTCCTTCACGCGAGCGGACAGTGCGCGGAGGCGCGCCGCCGCGACGTCGGCCGCGACGCGCGCGAGCCTGGCGTGGCTGGTCTGGAACTTGGAGGCGTAGGGGAGGAGGGAGTCGTAGCAGAGGGCCGAGTAGAGCGTGGTGGCGCAGCGGACGCGGAGGAACGACGCTGCCGATGGCTCCGTCGACGCCGATCGACTCTCCGCGGCGCTTGGGCCGGGGGCCGCTGTGCCCGTGGTGGCTGCTCGTGCTGTGGTCACGGCTGCAACTACACCTGGGAATGGACTGATATCCATCATCCAGTGGACGGGATCTAGTTGAAATCCAACTAAAATCAACTATTTATCCAGTCCAATCCTAAAAATTAGTCTCTTCATCCAATCCTGTCGAATCCAATGTCATTTAAATCCAAATCCATCCAACACATCCAAATAAGCGCATTAATGATGAAAGTCCTCCCCAACCACGACAGGCTCGTCGTCGGCGCCGTAGAAGCGACGAGGAAGAGGAGGCTCTGCCGCCGGCCCGGCGCGAACCCGGCCGCTGCCATGGGGGATCTGGCCGGGCACTCCACTTTGGAGCGGCGCCGCCGGCGGAGTACTTCCTTGATGGCCGCGGCTCGCGGCGGATTTCCCGGAGGACTTGAAGTCGCGAGGCGGTGAGCCGGCGATGGAGATTGGAAGGCCGCGGAGCGAGTCGCCGGAGGCGGCACGTGGGCTGCCGCCGGTGGCAGCGGGGACGCGGAGCAGCTGGTGGCTGGTGCGGCGCCGGGAGGTTGCAGCTGGCGGCGGACGTGGGAGAGGTAGAGGCCCAGTGGTGCGTCCAGCAGGCTCAGCAAGGCGTCGGTCATCGCCGCCGCGCGCCTCGTGCAGATCCACCTGCCCTCGCCGGATGGTGTAGTGCAGAGCTCCTACACGGCCCACACCACGCTCCATCATTGGGTCTTGGGCAGCAGGCTGTAGAGTTGCGCCGTCGTCGTCGAGCGTGAGCCGCCGCCGCTGCAAGTTCGCTGTCCGCCGTGCAAAATCCAACGTAAATTGGATTATCCCATTCGTTTTTGTCCAACCCAATCCAACACTATTGGATGTCACGCAGATGGACGTCCATATCCAACGAGATCCAAGTCCAGTACAATCCAAGTCCCAAAATCCTATTGGATTTGGATTTTGCCTTATCCAATCCCAGGTCTAGCTGCAACCGTGAGCAGCAGGAGGGCGAGGTGCGGGCGGAGGCGGTGGGTGGAGATAGCATGAGCCTGAGCTGCCATCGGTTCAGTCGTTTGGCAATTGGCCAACTCGTGTCGGAGACTCGAGTTTGACGGCTTTCTATTCTACGTGAAATGAGCCGCCTTGAGGACTTTAAATAGGGGATAAGAGCCGGCTGGTGGCTGCAGAACACTACAAGTTGCAGCAACGTCGAGGTCAGTGCCATCTCAACAATTAGGTCATTATTTCCCTCATGTTGCTGCGAGATGTTTATCACGGTAATCAACATTTTAATTATTATTATCAAATAATGTCAGAAAAATAGTAGAAACTTAGTTTTTTTTACGCAACATCAAATTATTTAATTAAAAGATACTAGGTACTCCTACAATACAAATGTAGTTGCTATTACAATGAAATGTAAATTATTGAAAAAGTAAACATAAAGAATAAGTTCACATTAATTAAGCACCAAGAAGGGAATGACCTTGCGCATTGTGACCCTGGTGCCGCGGATGGAGCTGATGCCGTAGGAGGACCCGGTTCCTCTGAAGTTATTCAAACTACCTCTCTCTGGGTTATGCTGCTGCTGGCCATTCGTTCGGCATGCAGCGACCACAACAAAAACTGGCCTATAAATAAAGGGCCCAAGCCGGCACACGAGAGGAGTATACAGCAAGTTGATGTTTTGACTGATGTTTCATTCAATTTTTGTGACCATACAATGTTCCACGTAGGAGTGTTAGGGAACGAAAAATGGTTCACATGGATGAGCTAAAATCAGATGAAAAATGAATGTGCAGGTTAGAACAAAATGCAACGATCGAAAAAGCCAATCAACATGACTAACAACAAAGGTAACTAAAACAACAAGAACCCAACGCACCACCAGCGCACAGACACACGACCCAAGAGGTCTGAACTTGCCAAAGAGAGTACACCAAGAATGCACGCATATCACCGAGTGTCTAACCATCTGAAGCCGACGGAGGAAGCACGAAGATGCACTGCAGAACGATGCCTCAAAAGGGAAGCGACATGGACCGACGCCGCCATCTTCCGTCTACCCACGAAGGAGCAGACCAAGTTTTCACCCAGCGGAGCCAAATGGATTCGGTGGCCACGGCAACGTCCCCAACGAGGTGAGCTACAGAAAGGAGCCGGAGGAGCTTTTGCTAAGACCTCCAAATCCAACTCCTCGCAACTACCTCTGAAGCTTGGTTGAGAGGCAAACGATGGAGAATCAGCGAGCAATTCAAGGTGATGGGAATGAGAGTAAATGCAGACCCACGACCAACATGATGATGAAGCGACCACGACGACCAAACGATGATCACGAAGAGAAAGGCGACACCCTCCCACATCCAGCAACACTTGAACACGACAAGAGGTGGACACTGAAGCGATAAAAGCCATCATGGAGTGCCAACAATCTGGAGCACCAAGGGGAAGATGAGACCCATCCACCCATCTCACCAGCGAAGCAGACTACTGGAGGAAGCATAGTTCCACAAGCTGCCAACAAACCAAAGGGCGACCAGCTATGCCACTACCAAGCACGACGACGACGAAGGGGCGGCACACACGAATCTGGATCGAGGGCAGGGCTAGGAGCCCTCCAGATGTGACCTTGAAGCCGTTGGCTGCGACGCACCGAGCCCAAGTAGTAGCGTTGTCCTCAGAGCCTCGATATGCGACCATAACGGGTGCGGAGAGGCGACGACGATGGGGGCAGCGGCCGGCGGCGACCGGTCAGGCCTCCACGACCACGATGACTCTGTCGCCCGCTGCGGAGAAGAGAGCAAGCCACCCAGAGCGCGGGGCCCGCAGCACAGCGCCGCAGGACTGCCGCGTGGGGAGCCTGCCGAGCCGCTGGCCCCCCACCACGACGCGCCACGCGACCACCACCATGCCCGACCACCGAGGTCGCTGGACCTGGAGGTCACAGATCCAACACCGATAGGCACGGATCCGCGCGAGAAGGAAGGCCACAACTGCCTGCTGCCGACCAGGAAAAGGAGGGTATTTGGACAGACGACGACCACACGACCTAGGGTTGGGGAAATTCAGGGAAGACGTCAGAGCAGGTCCTGCAGTCGCCCTCCTCGCCGCTTGCCGGGCATCTAGCTTGCAGCTTCGGCGGCGCCTGACGGCGGGGAGGAGGGCGGCCTCCTACGCCGCTCGGCTAGAGCGACGTGGGGAACCGGGCCTCGTCCTGTCCGTCCTCCTCTAAACTGGTTTCCCTCGTCACCCATCCTTGGAAACGCTTTGTCAAAGGCGGGTCTTTGCTACACTGTCAGCCCAATTTTGTTGGATCAGGCAGCAAATGCGTGCGCCCTTGGAAAAAAGTGGAGATCTCCCACAAATGGTTTCTGTATAGTAGTGTTAAATGTTGAGATTGTACTAAATGCGAAGTAGTAAATGCAAATTATTCTCGTTAACTTTGGATCAGACGTCTATTATTTATAGAGAGATCAATTAACCGCCACAAAGCTTCATTACACCTTATCGTTACACAACGGCTAGATTCTACTCTCTCCATTTCATAATACTTGTTGTTTTGATTTTTTTAGATACATTTCTTTTGCTACGCACTTAGGTATATACTTATGTCTATATGCATAGTAAAAGGAATGTATCAAAAAACTGAAACGACAAGTATCATGAAGAGAGTAGTAAGAATATTTCAAGTTATAATGGAAAATACAACTTTCGTACGGACTTCTCGAGCTTAATCCTCGTACGGCCCCACTATCTCACGTGGCAGACAACGTGGCCCTCACGCATCCAGCCCTTCGTAGGTCAAGATGCTCTTCGTCAGGCGTCCCTGTTTTTCTCTCATGGTCAGATGGTGCGTCATTGAGGCGCACAGCGCCCCGTCGACAGTCCTGATGGCAAGCCCTCCATCGTCTTGCTCTGAAGTCGTGTGTGCCTAAGGGTCCTCCGTCACCACATTCCGATTCTCACCCGCCCTTCGTACCCGCTGAGCCCACCTAAATTCTCATCCGAAAAAAGAACTTCCCGCACAGCATCGACGGCCTCGTGCTCCTCCACCTCGGCAGATCCCCAACCTCGTCGTCTCCTCCCCGATTGCCGCCGAGGCCGTCCTGTGCACGCACGACCACCCCTTCGCGTCGCGCCCGCGCTCTGTGGTCGCTGATATCCTCTTCAGTGGCTCGTCGGACGTCGCCTTGGCGCCCTACGGCTGCTATTGGCGGCAGCCGCGGAAGCTCGTCACCAGACACCTGCTCAGCACCCGCGAGGAGGAGGTGCGACTGGCTCTCGCCGTGGTCAGGGAGGCTGCCGTCGTGAGCGCCACCATGGACGTGGGGGAGGTGGTCAGCGCGTTGGTGAACAATTTCGTGTGCCGTGCCGTGTTGGGGCGTCGGAACAGGATGTTAAGGAAGCTCAGCAGCATGGCCGGAACAGGATGTTACGGAAGCTCATCGAGGGCAACAAGGGTCTCCTCGGAGGGTTCACCATGTACGACTCCACTACTTCCCGAGCTTGGCCGAGGTAACTCTGCTCATCATGCGGATGCTGTGCGCTAGGATCAAAAGGCACAAGAGGAGATGGGACGTGTTGCTCTATGGAATCATCGATCAACATGTTCTCCTTCACGCCAAGAGCAATATGGCGACCAGCGCCAAGAAGAAGACAGGGACTTCATAGATGTGCTGCTCTCACTTCTGCAGGAGTACGGTCTCACCCGAGAGCACGTCAAGGCCATCTTGATGGTAATCCTATTTAATCACATACATGCATGCACATTAGTACAATCTTAATCACATACATTAGCACATTATTAGTACATGCTTAACTATATAAGGGCAGTCCCTATGGTAGACACCATGTGCGAAGTCTAAGAGAGCCACATCATCAAAATTTATCTATAGACCTACCTCTCTCCAACAGTTGATGTCTTCATCTAATAAATGTCGCTTTTCTCTCTCCCTTATCTCTTACCAATGGAGGAGAGGAGCAAACCCGTAAGACTCTAGTCAGGTTTTCCCAATGACGATTTTGCTGGGTGTTGCGGCTTTGATTCGCGTGAGGAGGCCAAGTCTAGAGGAAGAAACCAGGTCTTGTGTTTTCCTCCTCTTTCTTTATTAACTATGATGCTATGTCACCAATTTACTGATGTGTCACCTTATTTATTAGGGATGGACTCCATCCTACGTGGACCATTAGAACTGCCCTAATAATCACAAAGTTTTACCTCTGTTGTCGCCTCGGCGCGTTCCCCAACCTGCTCTCACCGGTGGCACCTCTGGGCCCACCTCCCAGAGCTCGTCGATGATGGCGCCGCTCCCCAACGCAGCACCAACGCGAGCTCCGTTCAGCTATTCGTGGACATCGTCGACATCACGTTCCGCGCTTGCTTGACTCCGACCCTGAGTCAACCCGCCACACGCGCCCACATCCCAAGTTGAAGCAACTAAGAGGCTCATGCGACGAGATGAGATATAGCGTGCGGTGATGGAATAACGGGGCCTGCAGCATGAAGATGCTGAGCACCCGAGCAACGCTGGTGGCCCTCCGATTGTGCGGCTGCTGGTAAATCCGCTCTTTCGTGTCGTGGCCGGCGAGATGTGCGGGGACGCCGGCAGACGTCCTCTCATCGATGAGCACTGAACGCGGTTGCCTCTACAAGCGTGACTGCGTGAGCGTGAGGATATCGTCTGTCGCCACGAGTAGAAGGCTGGCAGCGGCAGCAGGCATGAGCCTTGCCTGTTTTCCCTGTGATCAGCACCAACTGCATCAGCTGCTGTGCTGCACACCCTGCTCTTTTACCGTTGTAGAGTCATATCAAGAGTGTTAGGAATAAAGCACGCCATGGCTGCGTCCAGGGTGTGCGTGTGTGTGTCGCGTTCCGGCCGAGTGCAGCGCGTGTGGCGCGCCGGGCGGAGAACGCGGCGCTGTCGAGTCCGGGCACCGGCGAGTGCGGAGGTGTGCTCTGCTGCAGCCGTGCAACCTAGGACGCGTCGTGGTGGTTCTGTTGGGTGAGTGGTGTGCATGGGCGCCAGTCTTGCGGGAGGCCGCCATGTTCGGATCGAGCAACGGCTCGTGAACGTGGCTGAGCGGGCCCAAGATCGTGCGCGACGGCCGCGCGTGGAGGCGAGCTCCCCGGCCTAGAAGTAGCCCCTGCGCTCCCCATTGTACTGCCGCCGGGTTCCATTTGATTTGCGAGTAGGCCAAGATACAGGAGCTTTGGCTCCGCGGCGTTCGCCGGAACTTTTACTGTTCATCTTCCTCCTCGGTCCATTGCTGTGTGTGAGAGCTGTGGTGAGCGAGGTGAAGTGCAAGCTGTGGGAACGTGCGTCCCCGGCCGTCTCCAACAATTGGCATCAGAGCCTGGTCGCGATGGTGAAGGGCGAGATCAACGACAGCTTAACCTCGGCCGACGGCGTCGTGGTGCGCGGCGCGCCCAACTCCGGCGTGGTGGAGCTGCCGCTGCTGACCAAGGGAAGCTACCAGGAGTGGGCGTTTGTGATGCAGGTGTCCTTGGAGGCGCTGGAGCTCTGGGAAGTCGTCGAGGCGGAGGGCAAGGACCGCGCCAAGGACCGGCGCGCTCTGGCCGCGATTCTCCGTGGCGTTCCGCCGGAGATGAAAGTCGGGCTCGCCGTGAAGAAGACGGCAAAGGAGGCATGGGACTCCGTGAAGCGGATGCGTGGCGGTGACGAGCGCGTGAAGGCAGCCAACGTGCAGCGCCTGATGAAGGAGTTCGAGCTCCTGAGCTTCCGCGACGGCGAGACGGTGGCGGACTTCGCCGTGCGCGTCGACCGCCTGAACGCGCGACTGATCGACCACAGGGAGGTGCTGGGTGACTCCCGTGTGGTGAGGAAGGTGATGCGCGCCGTGCCAAGAAGGCTGAAGCAGGTGGCCGTGTCCATCGAGATTCATGGCGACCTCACCACCATGACGCTCGACGAGCTTGTCGGGCAGCTGCAGGTCGCGGAGGACACGGACGCCGAGGACGAGCCAGCGGCCAAGGGCGGGGGCAGCGAGCAGCTATTGCTCACCAAGGGCCAGTGGGAGGCTCGTTCGCGCCAGCGTGGAGGCGGCAGGCGTCACGGCGACGGCGGCCATGGAGGTGACCGCGACGACGACGACGACGGCGGGAGCAGCACAAGTTCCGAGCGTGGGGGGAGCGGCTACCGCGGACGGTGCTTCGACTGTGGAGCGCGCGGGCACATGGCGAGGGACTGCCCGAGGAAGAAGGAGAAGGCCTTGCTCGCCGGCGTCGACGAGGAGGCGGCGCTCCTGTGACGCTCCGTCTCCGCCATGTCGTGTTTAGGGGGAGATTGTTAGGAATAAAGCACGCCATGGCTGCGTCCAGGGTGTGCGTGTGTGTTTGTCGCGTTCCGGCCGAGTGCAGCGCGTGTGGCGCGCTGGGCGGAGAACGCGGCGCTGTCGAGTCCGGGCGCCGGCGAGTGCGGAGGCGTGCTCTGCTGCAGCCGTGCAACCTAGGACGCGTCGTGGTGGTTCTGTTGGGCGAGTGGTGTGCGTGGGCGCCGGTCTTGCGGGAGGCCGCCCTGTTCGGATCGAGCAACGGCTCGTGAACGTGGCTGAGCGGGCCCAAGATCGTGCGCGACGGCCGCGCATGGAGGCGAGCTCCCTGGCCTACAAGTAGCCCCTGTGCTCCCTATTGTACCGCCGCCGGGTTCCATTTGATTTGCGAGTAGGCCAAGATACAGGAGTATTGGCTCCGCGGCGTTCGCCGGAACTTTTACTGTTCATGTTCCTCCTCTGTCCATTACCGTGTGTGAGAGCTGTGGTGAGCGAGGTGAAGTGCAAGCTGTGGGAACGTGCGTCCCCGGTCGTCTCCAACAAAGAGGACATCTGTTTGATGAAATGCCGCATCAGAGATGTGTTACATCTACGTTGAGCTCAATACTGAGAAAGCACCAGCGCTTTACAACACAAAGTTCTTTTTTTGCTGCATTTGCCACAACACAAGCTTGGATTGTTTCTCTCCACGTGATGAGCTTTCCAAACAGTATTGGCCAGGTTTCTTTCCATTGATCAAGACGTGTACGTGCCGCACGTACACCTTACTAGTATTATATGAAAGGAGGGAGTAGTAAGAATATTTCAAATTATAATGGAAAATACAAGTTTTGTACGGACTCCTCGAACTTAATCCTCGTACGGCCCCGCTATCTCACGTGGCAGACAACGTGGCCCTCACACATCCAACCCTTCGTAGGTCAAGGTGCTCTTCGTCAGCGTCCCTGTTTTTTTAATTACACAGTACAACGCAGACGTTCACAACATACGCGTGCACTCACCCCTATGAATACACGTACGCAAACCCTACCCTTATGATCACCTCCGAAGGACTGAGCACTGGTAGATATGGAGATTCTCGAAGTCACCACTGGCGCCTCGTCGTCCACGGAAACATCGCTTACCACTTAATGCATAACGCCGGAAAATTCCGGAATAAATCCAGAAAAAGATGCAAGTACCAGAATTTGAACCCTGGTGGGTAGCGTCCCACTGAACCGTCCTATCATTGGACTACAAGCCCATTCGCAGCGTCCCTATTTTTGCTTTCATGGTCAGAAGATCGGTGCGTCATTGAGGCGCACAACGCCCCGTCGACAATCCTGATGGCAAGCTGTAAGGAATCGGATGCCCGTAACCTAAGAGGGGGAGGGGTGAATTAGGCAACTTAAAACCTTAACCTATGGCTTATTACTATTTGCAACAAAGATAAACTGGAACATACTATCTAGATGTGCAACTAGGTTGTTCTAGTGTGAAACTCCCATCCCAAAACAAATTTTGCAACCTATAGCCAATCCTAACAAGATACATCTAGGTAAGTAAAGGCAAACAAGGATTGCAAGAATGTAATGCGGAAACGTAAAGGGAATGAGAGGAAGCAAACTCTTGACACGCGATTTATCCCGTGGTATCGGTAGGCACTAAGCCACCCCTAGTCCACGTTGTTGAAGCACTCTACACAAGAGTATTGCTTCCCGGTCACTAAGTCTCTCCCAAGAGCACCACTTGACCTGCCACAAAGACTCGCCACTAAGGCACTAGCCAAGCTCCCTTGGTCACCTTGATGCCGCCTCCACTAAGGAGCTTCTCCACCAAGGGAAGGGGGTCTCCTCGTCCCCCGCACAAAGTGTCCTCGCCACTCCACACCAAGCCGGAGGGTCGAAGACGTTTGCCGGAGAGCCACCTAGGCTCCAAGGCTTCCGGCACACCTCGTACAACTTGATCCACTCGAGAATCACCTCACAAGGTAGGCACACCTTGCACTCACTTAGCTCTAAGCTAAGCCTAACACTAAGCACACACACAAAGCATGTGCAAGTCTATGGATGAGAAATTTAGCACTTGGATGGCTTGGATATGATCTTCTATGAGTCTTGAACTCCTCTGCACTTCCACATACTCCAGCAACTCCAAATGGGTGAGTGGAGGGGGTGTATATAGCCCAAGGCGTCCAAAGAGCCGTTGGCTAAAAGCTGCTGAAACTAGTACCGTCGGATGAACCGCCGCTATATTTTTCCCAGGCGTCGGTTCATCCGGTGCTCTCCACGTCACATGACCGTTGCTTCCCTGCTGACACACTTCATCCGGCGCTTGCACCGACGGCTCTTCCCTCATGCCGTCGGTTCATCCGGTGCTGAAGGATTTCTTCCCAAAACATTACTGGTAGCTTCTTTGGTGCCGTCGGATGAACCGTTGCTTATATACTCGTGACCATCGGTTCATCCGGTGCTTAAGAGTTTTACTCCAGAACCTCTCTGGTAGCAAACACACGGCCGCCGGATGAACCGCTGCTCACCCATCGGTTCATCCGGTGCTACTGATTTCTGCAGGATTGGTCTCTTGATTCATCCGGCGCAACTAAAAATGGGGGCGTCGGATGATCCGGTGATCATAGTGTTGATTCGAGTCTTCACGCAGTGTACTACTTCATCCGGCCGTTACACCGACGCTGTCTTCTAGTGTACCGTCAGTTCATCTGACGCTACTCTTTTCTTTCTTTTTCTTCCACGGTTCATCTGACGCTACTCTTTTCTTTCTTTTTCTTCCACGGTTAGTCTTTTTCTATCTTCTCATTTTGGCATATGGTATTTTTGCATCCTTAGGACCTAGAAGTGTCTACAAAGACATGCTAGATAATATGGTTAGTCCCATTGATCATGTTGTCATTAATCACCAAAATTAAGCTTCGAACAAATGGCACATGAGGCCATGTTCGCTACACAAGCCCTCCGTCGTCTTGCTCCGAAGGATACCTCGTGTGTGCCTAAGGGTCCTCCGTCACCACCATTCCTATTTCCTGCAACCAGAACTCGCTAAGAGCAACAAACCGTCAGGGTTTTAGTTCTTAAAGGACTTCCTTCAACGAAGTCTGTTCCAGAGGTGGTTTCCCCAACAGAGATGGCGATGTGGGTTTGTAGTGCAAGATGTCAGATACTCAACGTCGTGTCACTCGTGTGCTACCTCACTGACCGAAATATTATTCGTTTCACAGGTAGAGAGGCGACCTTTGATCCAACCCTTTTGTCTCGGTTTAAGTTTGAAGCCGAGACAAAAAAGGTTTGGGACGACGTGACCTCTAAAGTCCGTTGGCGCTGCCCCTTTAGTCCCGGGTGGTCTTACCACCCGAGGGACTAAAGCTTTTGTCTCGGGTGGTGAGACTAAAGACTTCACTTTAGTCCAGGGTGGTTTTACCACTCGGGACTAAACCACCCGCCCTATAAAATCGAGCTCTCCTTCTTCCTCTGCCACCCGAGTGGACTAAACCACCCGCCCTATAAAATCGAGCTCTCCTTCTTCTTCCTCTGCCACCCGAGTCATTCTTCAACCGAGAGAGCTCAAGCTCCTCTCCATGGCTCCTCTCTCCTAGGGAGGTGCTGCTGAATTTTTTTTTCATCAATTTGTGAAGATTTATCACCTCCAAAGTGTTGTCAAGGTTAGATTCTTCATCCTTTTTTCATTTGTTGTGATTAAATTTTGTTTTATGGTTAAGAGATGGAGAAAATAGAAATTTTAATTTCTAGGTAGGAGGAGCTAAGAGATGAGATTATCTATATACTTTAGATTTAGAACCAAGTAGTTAGCTAGACACTAGCATTGTTCCTTCTCTCACAAATCTTTTAAGCGTCCTCTTATTTTCTGGTTTTGATATAGAGAAAATTGAATTTACTTTTAGATACAATTAGCTACATTGATAATGAGAGATACAATTAGAGACAGAGAAAAATAGAAATTTTATTTCATTCATATTTATTAAGTATTTTTTGTTTTTATATAGAATAAATTTAAGCATTATCTTATTTTTTATTTTTTTCATATACAGCCGGTTGGTTCTCTACCAGTGGCCCTACATCCTAGCTAGTTACAGTACTACATCACCGGCTAGGTGGGGCTGTAGCTCGGTGATGTAGGACTTTAGCTAGGTAGGAGATGTCGGGTTGTAGCTTGGTGATGTATAGGACTGTAAGTGGGAGAGTCAGGTGCGTGTATATGATGGTGAGGTGAGCTGTAGTTCCTAGATGATCAGGGTCATCTGAGCCAGGTACATGTATATGATTGTTTTATGGTTTAGAGATAGAAAACGTAATAATTTTATTTCTAGGTAGGTAGGAGGAGCTAAGAGTTTAATTTTTTTATATACTTAAGATTTAGAATAAGTAGTTATTTATCTAGTAGCATTGTTTCTTCTTTCATTTATTTCGGAATTCACGTATTGTCTTCAAATCATCAACATGTTCAGGAAGAATGTTTATTATTATTTAAATAAAAATAATAAAGTTCTTTTTTCACTTAATGTGATGTAGATGAACAGGCAATGGATGAATGCCGACAGACGAAGCAAGGAGTATGTCGATGGCATGCATTCTTTTCTCGAAGTGGCCAAAGCCAACAAGAACCTAAAAGGTTTCATGTGTTGTCCATGCTCCCAGTGCAGAAATGAGAAAGACTACTCTAGCTGGGAAACTATTCACCTCCACTTGATGAAAAACGGATTCATGCCGAACTATGTGGTTTGGACCAAGCACGGTAAAAGAGGGGTTGTGATGGAAGATGACGAAGAACAGAAGGAGGGTGATAATAACATTCCAGACTGGGTCGTAGGGCAAGTTTTTGCAGATACTTTAATGGAAGATGCTGACGAAGAAGAGTTACCAGAAGATGCTGACGGCCATGCTGATGATCTTGGTCACGTTCTACATGATGCACACAGGGACACCGAAAATGATAAAGAAAAGGCAAAGTTGCAGCGTATGATAGAAGATCACAGAAAACTATTGTACTCATATTGCAAACAGGGTCACAAAAAGCTTGTTACTACACTAGAGATGCTGCAATGGAAGGCAAAATATTGTGTGTCCAATAAGGCATTTGAGAGGATGCTAAAAATTGTGAAGGACAAGCTTCCCGAGAATAATGAATTACCGTCCACAACATACGAAGCGAAACAGATTGTGTGCCCTCTTGGGTTGGAGGTACAGAAGATCCATTCCTTCCCTACTGATTGCATCCTATATCGAGGCAAGGATTACGAGAATTTGGATGCTTGTCCTGTGTGCGGAGCGCTACGTTATAAGATTCGTCGAGACGAAGATCCTGGTGATCTCCAGGGGCACCCTGACAAGACGAAGAGAGTTTCGGCGAAGGTTATGTGGTATTTTCCACGTTTGAAGTGTTTGTTCAGGAACAAAGCAAATGCTAAGATGATGAGATGGCACAAAGAGGAACGTAAGGAAGACCACATGCTGAGACATCTTGCTGATGGGTCTTAGTGGAGAAAGATTAATAGAGCATTCCCGGACTTCGATAACGATGCAAGGAACATAAGGTTTGGTTTAACTACGGATGGTTTCAATCCATTCGACGAGTTTAGCAGTGGTCATAGCACTTGGCCTGTGACCCTATGCATGTTCAACCTTCCTGGTTGGATGTGTATGAAGCTAAAGTTCCTTATAATGCCGGTGCTCATCCAAGGTCCAAAACAACTCGACAATGACATTTCATCGAACCATGTGTATACACTTAAGTTCATAGCGATTCTGAATTCCATGCACTTTGCAGTGCTGTATTGATCTGAATCTTTTTCTAAGACTTGCAAATGCCATGTCAGAATGAACTACCAAGTTTGAGATTTTTTTTTGAATTGGTTTAGTTTTTTGGGTTTAATTGAATTTCTATGTGACATGACCCAGTAATTAAACGTTGAACTGAGTCCACCCCTAAAAAGATCCAGAATGATGGCAAACTTTACGACAAGTTCTATTGTGCCTTAGGAGACTAATATTTGTGGAGGCCGAATCATAATTTCGGTTTAAATTTCTGTGCGACATCACTGGTTGAAATTCGAAACATCAAGATTGCAAATGAAAATTGAATGTAATTGTTTGAACTCTTAAATTAATTTGTTCATAGAAAAGTAGAGTTTATTATTTTTTTACTTAATATAATTTTGCATGGTTGAAATATTAAAAGTTACTATGTTTTAAAAAGTTGCAAAGAAAAAAATGAGAAAATAAGGAAGGAAAAGGGGGGGAAATAACTTTCCGCGCAATATTACCCTTTAGTCCCGGGTGGTGTTACAACCCTAGACTAAAGGGTGCCTTTGCTCTCAGGTGGTAACACCACCCGGGACTAAAGGGTGAAATTTTTCCCTTTTGGGGCTCCCGCGCGAAATGCTAAATTAGTCCCGAGTTGTGTTACGACCGGAGACAAAAGGGGCTATATATATGTGCTCGCCCCCTCCACGCCCCGGACTTAGCCAAATCTCCCCCGGCGCCGTCCCCCCCCCCTTTCTCCTCGTCGTCCCCGCGGCCGGCTCACCATCGATCTGTCGCCGTCGTCCCCGGTGGCCCCTTCTACTCGTCCTCGACGCGTCGCCCCGACCCCAGCGTCGGCCTCTTTCACGCCCCGGCGCCGACGCCGTCCCCGCCACACAGGCCGGGCTCCGCCGCCGGCTCTCCCGCTGCCGACCTCCTCGTCGTCCCCGTCTACCGCTGCATCCTTCACGCCGCCGCGATCCCGACGCTGGCCTCCTCCACGGCTCGGCGCCACCACCGCCGTCCCCGCCGCCGACCGGCTCGTCGTCTCTCCCGCTGACAGCCGGCTTGCTGTATCCCCGCTGCCGGCCTGCTCGCCATGGCCGGTGGGCGCCGCGAGCGGCCCTGATTTCCCCTGCGTGCGGCCACCAGCTCCTGTGCTTGGCCGCACAGGGGAGGGTTTTCTTGCTGACGCTCAGCAAGTTTTTTTACTTTTTCTAAATTGTTTGTAAATTGGAAAATATGTATGTAATTGACAGATCAGAGACGTGTTGCGTCGCTGCGCCGATCGGTTCCTGTCGCGACACTTCTTCCACATAGTGACTCCACGTTCTCCCTGCCGTCCTCCGACCCCCGACGTCCTCCGACCTCTCCGCCCACACGGCACCGCCTCCAGCCCGCTTCGGTAGGCGTAGTCGCGAAAATTCATAGATAATATACTCATACAAAAATAGTGTTTATTATCAGAAATTAGTGTTTATTCCACAAATTCATAGAAATGTTATATAAATTTCATGCATACTTAGAAATTCATGTTTATTCATAGAAATTAGTGTTTCTTTATAGAAATCTTGTTTATTCCAGAAATTCCTAGAAATTAGTGTATATTCTAAGAAAAATCGTGTTTATTCATAGAAATACTTGTTTACTCATAGAAAATCGTGTTTATTCATAGAAATTCTTGTTTGTTCGAGAAATTCATAGAAATTAGTGTATGTTCGAAGAAATTCATGTTTATTCATAGAAATTAGTGTTTCTTTATAGAAATTCTTGTTTAAATTCATTGAAATTAGTGTATCTTCTAAGAAAAATCGTGTTTATTCATAGAAATTCTTGTTTGTTCATAGAAAATTGTGTTTATTCATAGAAATTCTTGTTTATTTGAGAAATTCATAGAAATTAGTGTATGTCCTAAGAAATTCGTGTTTATTCATAGAAATTAGTGTTTCTTTATAGAAATTCTTGTTTATTCGAGAAATTCATAGAAATTAGTGTATCTTCTAAGAAATCATATTTATTCATAGAAATCGTTGTTTATTTGTTTATTCGTAGAAATTCATGTTTATTCGAGAATTCTTAGAAATTAGTGTATGTTCTAAGAAATTCGTGTTTATTCATAGAAATTAGTGTTTCTTTATAGAAATTCTTGTTTAAATTCATAGAAATTAGTGTATCTTCTACGAAAAATCGTGTTTATTCACAGAAATTCTTGTTTATTCATAGCAAATCGTGTTTATTCATAGAAAATCGTGTTTATTCATAGAAATTATTGTTTATTTGAGAAATTCATAGAAATTATTTTATGTCCTAAGAAATTTGAGTTTAGTCATAGAAATTAGTGTTTCTTTATAGGAATTCTTGTTTATTCGAGAAATTCATAGAAATTAGTGTATCTTCTAAGAAAAATCGTGTTTATTCATAGAAATTCTTGTTTATTCATAGAAATTTTGTTTATTCGAGAAATTCATAGAAATTAGTGTATGTTCTAAGAAATTTGTGTTTATTCATAGAAATTCTTGTTTAAATACATAGAAATTAGTGTATCTTCTAAGAAAAATCCTGTTTATTCATAGAAATTCTTGTTTATTCATAGAAAATCGTGTTTATTCATAGAAATTCTTATTTATTCGAGAAATTAATAGAAATTAGTGTATGTCCTAAGAAATTCGTGTTTATTCATAGAAATTAGTGTTTCTTTATAGAAGTTCTTGTTTATTCATAGAAAATTCATAAACTCAGAAATGCATGTTTATTCTTAGAAATTCGTGTTACGGATAACAATGAGGACCATGAGAGGATTACAGAGAACATTATTTCTGATAGTTCAAATAATATTCTTCCAACCTACACCAACGAGGAGCGTAGCCAGGCGGACGGGTTCCTTAACATAACTGAGGAAGGCAACACCCACGCCGAGCACGACGACACCCACGTCGAGCATGACGACACCCACACCGAGCACGATGACACCCACGCCGAGGACATCAACAATAATGAGGACCTTCACATCGTTAATGTGGAAGGTTCCAACGAGGTATATATATATCATGCATTAATTCTCGAACCCTACGTAAATAATGAATCTGCAACTTGTAGGCTTCATGCTCGACAACAAAAAAGACTCAGAGAGGGTATACACAAGTAATCCGTGGTGAAGTGATGTATCATGTCACGATAGTGAACGAGCTTGGCCAGCCATGGGAACCAAAAAAGATTAGAGACAAGTACGTGTTCCAATGCGAGTCCCTTGTAAGGGACAACGTGCCCCTCAAGTATAGAGAATGGAAGGGAAAAACAGATAATCCATAAGTGGTTCCGGAGTCATTAAAAGATATGTTATGGAATGATATCCTAACACACTTCTTGAAGGCGTCCAACCAAACTTTGTGAAGCAGTGGACTCTCTCGAAGATGGTAACTCAATTGCAGAATTTCAAGAAGCAACTACATAAAGATTATATCAAGAAGAACCAAAATCTAAATTGGGATGAGTTTCCCAAGGTAAAGGATCACTGGAAGTCCTTTGTGGATTACAAGAAAACTGAAGAATTCGCTAAGAAAAGTGCACAAGGGAAGAAAAGTACCAGTAAGAAGGATGGGTACATCTATCGTCTTGCTTGAGGTGGTTACGCGGTTGCAATTCCCAGGTATTGTACCAGCCGTCTTGGATTGGCCTGAGCGATTAAAGAATTGGTATTATGCTCATGGAGGTAGATTGAACCCTGACGATGGTACCCTTGAATACCCACCCACGTTACGAGAGAAGGCACTTGAGCTATTGAAAAAAATTGAAGATGTCAAAGCGGGCAGATTGAAGGTTGATAGAGAGATGGATGAGCTCACTATGGTGCTCGGGATCCAGAACACCCAGGACGTTGCAGGGCTACGGGGTGGTACCGTGGAAGTATGCTTTCAAGGGAAACACCTATAGAAGCCGCAGAAGAAGAAGAAGAGATCGTGAAGAGGCGCAGTGGCCCGAAATGATGGAGCAAAGACTTAAACAACAAGAAGAACAGATGAATTTAGAGATTGAATGACAAGTGGCTAGCACGATAAATGAGATGGCCCATTCTGGAGCATTGCCCCATGTACCGGTGGATCCAATCATTAGCCCTTCTGCTCGCAAAAGCAGTTGTGTTTCCATAGAGGTCCCAGGTGCTTCCACAGAGATCCCCAAAGAGCAAAGGGCAATCCAAGGAGTTCAAGTGCACGACAACACACGGTATTCTGTCGATGACATCTGTCAACGCACCGCATGTGAGATGCACAAGCCATTCTGCAACATCACAATGAAGGTATAAATATGATTAATAGAACATATGCAATTAGCACAACTATTGATGCATGACTCAGACATTTAATAACTTCATTATTTCTCTACATATATAGGTGGCGTACAAAGTGCTTTTGCCCATTTTCCAATACAAACAAGCCACGACATGGTGATTCCACCTGGCTATGCCTCAGTTAGTGTGGAGGAGGTTGCTAACCCAAAAATTAACGACCTAGAGCTAGAGGTCCCAGGAGGTGATGGGGAAAGGACAATCAAGGATGCGGTTCACGATATCATATTGTGGCCGGAATGTTACATCATAATCCCTTCAATGCCGGCATCAATCCCTCCGAGAGATCCCTCGCAACCACCATCTCCTGGGCCGTCATTAGCACCAGGATCGTCGACGAATCATGCTCGCTCACCGTCTCCACAACCGTGCAATTCTGGAGGTGCGAGCAATGATGATGGAATCCCTTCCTCCCATCAATCACCACTAAAGCAACCTTCCCTAAAGCAGGCACCAAAGAGGCCCTGAGCACAAACTTCCAAGACTATGCAACCGCCAAAGCTGAATAAACCAGTGAAGAAAGGGAAAAAGGCTGAGCCCGTTAAAAGGAAGCTACCATATGAGATGACAGCCGAAGAAAATGAGGTGGAGTGTGAAAAATAAGTTAAAGACTGGTTCTAGAAAATCAAGGACGAAGGTAGACAGAAGCAGCACGAAGAAAAGGAGAAAGTGAATCCAGATAAACTAGCCTTCTTCATAAAAATGAAAGAAGACACCAAGAAAAAGGTAATGTTGAAAAGTAATTATGACCGTTCGCTGACCAAGTCCCTACAAAAGAAGATACGAGGATGTCACCAAATAGTTACATCGAGGAAATAGGTGTGTCAAGGAAGAAGCAAACAGATGCGTCGACGTCACAGACTTACATTGCCTCCGGCCTTAGCACACATGACCGAGCTCTTGTAGTTATGCCTACAGAAGATTTATTGAATGCCATTCAATTTCAAGAAGAAACAAGGCTGGATCTAGATGCTATTCTCGGTGATGGAGAACTACCACCTCCGAAATGGCCATTTAAGGTAGGAGAAACTTTGGTCAGGCCAGAATTGGTGAAAAAGCTCCCAACTATGATGAACAGATTTCATGAGTGGCACATGAAAAAGTCAGCAGACGGTCTGGAGATGTTTGGTATGCTTGTTAGACCAGATGATTTCACCAGTGACGCCGAGAAGGTCATATGGTTAAAATTCTGAGATATTTATGAAATTTACCATCTAGATTCCCTGAATACTGATCTTATTATCGCCTAGTGTCTGTAAGTGGCGTATATTTTCATATATTTATTAATTAATTTCTTGCATTTTCCAATCTACTAATTAACTTCGTCTTTTAATTCTGTAGCTTGGAGCTTACTGAGATGCGAAAGAAGGGTAATTCCAGGGTTGGTTTCATGGACCCATCGGTTGTTAACCAGGATCAGGTCTAGAAGCAACCACTGAGAGCATTGGATGAAATCTATAAGACCTTATGTAAGCAGCATTACAAGGAATGCATATTACTACCTCACAACTTCGAGTAAGTGTGATTACCATCTAATAAATGATTTGCTTTACTAACTAATTATCCTAGTTAATTTTATTTAGTTTTAATCTTTGTGATCATGTATACACAGTTGCCACTGGATTCTTTGTGTAATTTTAATCGACAACTGCACAATAATGGTGTTTGATTCGTTGAGGAAAAACCCCGAGAAGTACCAAGACTTTCAAGATCTATTTCAAATGTAATTATTCTAGCTATGATGATTTCTTTAATGCAATAGTTTGCTTTTAATAGCTAACACTCTTTGTTTCATTATTTCACCCCAGAGCTTGGACAAAATTCATTTGTACAAACCCTGGACTATTTAAAGAAACTATTAGGTTCAAATCAGACTTTCCGATACGTTATCCAAATATTATTATTCAGATTATGGACCATTTCAATTGTATAACACAATATTTTATAATTTCTTTTCTCCACTTTAGTGTTTGAGACAACAACAAGAAACTAATTTATGTAGATACTACGTCTGTGAGTTCATACACAATTTATGTACTAACCCATCAGATTACACTGTAAGTCAAATAAACCTATTAATAATACGTCATTTCTCACCGCTTATATATTTATTTATTAGGTGTAATATATATTACGTATTTGCACATATTACAGATGAAAATGGTTCGGGACACACTCATTGAGAAGGATTATCTCCTGGCAGTTCAAGAAGGTCTATGCGGATTCCTCGTGGACGAGGTGGTTAATCCAGCCGACAAACATCATTATGACCAATATGTAACCCCACTTTAGAATTTGAGACTAGGAATTTTCATGGAACGACATTTTGATGTATACATCCTAATTGTAAATATACTTTCTATTTATATATGTATATGTATATATATAAATTTGCATGCGTAGATATATAAGACTAAGTACGTATATAGTACACACGTATACATAGATATTTATTTTAAATACATATACGTACACAGGAGACAACAATTAGAATATACACATATAACAATATTAGATTAACTGAAATTGAAAAAAAATGACGGGGGACCCTTTAGTCCCGGGTGGTATTACCACCCGAGGCTAAACAGGGTGTGGCCAGGTGCTGGTGTGCCCCGCCCCCTTTTAGTCTTAGGTGGTAATACCACCCGGGACTAAAGGGTCTCTTTTGTCCCGGTTGGTTTACCCAGGACTAAAGGGAGACATTTTGTCTCTCAACCTTTTGTCCCGATTCAGCCTTAGAGGGATAAGGCCCTTACGAACCGGGACAAAAACCTCGGTCTCCACCAGTGAATTCAGTTGATGTTGTCAGTGTGCGCAGGGGACTGTGTGCTACCGGATTGGACAATGCGTGCTCAATCTTAAGAAAAATGTACTACCTCCGTCTTTAAATATATGATGTTTAGGACATGTTAGTTCAGAATGAACTAACTAGTTTGTCCCCGTTTAGTTCCCGGAAAATTTTGGTGCCTCTTTGGAGACCTATTTGAAGAACTAAATATAGATTAATTACAAAAACTAATTACAGGGATGTACAGAAAATCACGAGACAAATTCATTAAGACTAATTAATCTATCATTAGAGATTGTTTACTGTAGCACGATATTGTCTAATCATGACATAACTAGGTTCATTAGATTCGTCTCGAGTTTTGAGGTGGGTTTATGAAATGAGTTTTTGTCATTAATCCACGTTTAATGGTCCTAATTAGTATTCGTTCATTCGATGTGACGGGTGCATGAAAAAATTTTGGGAACTAAACAGGACCTAAGTCGTATATTTAAGAACAGAGGTAGTATTTTTGTTTAACTGACGCCATGGTGATTGGTGAGATTCGAATCTAATGGTTATGGTGTTTGACTCACACCACAATTTGATAATTAAAATTGTAATAGGATGGCTGTGTCCATTCACTCAGGTCAGGATATGTACAAAAAGAAAGTCACCTTACGTTTAGCATTTCTCTTTTTATATTTGTCACCTCAACTTTCTACAAGGCCTAAAAACTGTAGTAGCACTTGAAAGTCTTAAGTCTACGCATATTGAGCAATGACTATGAGGTTGCGCCTAGAGAAGTGATCCAGGACTCCTACAAGTTGGTACTATCTTCATTTCCACAAATTAAAAAGTACTAGCTAGTAGCTACATGGCCCTTGATGCAGAGGAGCCTATGAGACTATCCGCAGCAGTGTAGAGCATCTGCATGTGCAAATGACAAGGATGCGCGGAGGAGAAGTGTGTCTCGCAAAAGAGACAGCTTTGCAGAAGTGAAGCGGATCCGGGATGCGCGGAGGAGAAGTGTGTCTCGCAAAAGAGATAGCTTTGCAGAAGTGAAGCTATATATGTTCAAATGGGCCGCACGACACTACACGGCACGAACACGACTCAACACGACACGATTGTGCATGACACGATTGTGCACGAGAGGTTAGCCATGTCGTGCCGTGCTAGCACGCCGTGCCGGCTCCTTGGCCCACACACGACACGAACCTCCCTTAGACGTGTCGTGCCGGCACGGCTGGCACGGCTGGCACGGCGTGCTTCTGCCGGCCGAAGCTTGGAGGACTAGCAACGAGAGAGGAAGAGAGGAGCAAATCGAATCGATTGCAAAGGTCAACAAATTCATCACAAAGAACCAAATTGCATACACACAAATCACAAAAAAATCAAAAATCCCGCCTGCGGTGCTCTATGGCGGCAGTGCTTGCTAGCCGCCTAGCCTTGTGGTCGCGCCCCACGGCGGCGGCGTGTGCCGGCTGCGCCCCACGGCGGCAGCGCATGCCCGCCTCGGCGCCTCCCAATCCCGCCGCACGGCAGCGGCGGTGGCCTCCCGGCTGCGCGCAACGGCGGCGGCGTGTGCCCGCCTCCCAATCCCGCCCCATGGCGGCGGCGGCCTCCCGGACGGAGGGACATGGGGCGGCGGCAGCCTCCCGGACGGAGGACGGGATTCGTGAGGAGGCAAGAGGCAGAAGGGTTGACGACGGCTGCGCGAGGGAGAATGGAAAGGTGGGGATCAGGGTTTCACTTGTATATATATGTAGTATTCGTGGGCCGACTAGATTTTTTGGGTTGGTGTCACACCCTGAAATTTCCAATTTCAGGATGTGAATAGAAATAATAATTAAACAACAATTTTCTCTCAATTTTAAAATTTTTCAAACATTTATTTTCTTTACAGGGAATATAGTATAGGAAAAAGCTCTTGTTTGATTTTTCAGAATTAAATAAAATAATTATGTGAGTGTGTCGCATTCATGCTGATGCATCTGATGTTACATGAGTGCAAAAGGTTTTTAAATGCGTTTAGGTGCTGACTAAACCCTTCTTAGAATTTTTCGGCTTTTTCTGAAAATTATTCTCATTTTCTTTGAGCTTATTCTATTTATTAGAAGTCTCTAAAATCTTTTTCGTGAGCTCCAAATATTTTATTTGGGTTGTTCGTGTCTCAATCTATCTCTGAGAATTTTCCTAGAATTTTTGGGATTTTCAAAGTATTTTTCATGACTTTAATGAATTATCTAGCTATTTCTAGATTTTCTTATTCATGAAAATATGTTCTGAAAATAAAAAGAAAACCATTTCTTTATTCCTTCTTCCTCCTTCACTTTCGGCCCGCGGCCACTTTCAGCCCAACCTCAAGAAGTTCAGCGACGCCCCCTTATCTTCTCCACGTAGTCGCTCGTCGCCCTTGTCCTCGGCCCAGCAGTTAGCAGGCCGCAGCCCAACCCTAACCCACACCCCGGCCCACTCTGGCCCTGCTGCCGGCCCGCCAGGCCCATCGGCTGGAGCTGGGACATGGCCGACGCAGCAGTCCGCCCGGCCACGACGTGCTCCCACCGGACTGCTTGACTTTCGTGCCGAGCAGGGCAGGGTCTCGCGCGCCCCTGCTCTTTATAGCCGTCGCGCCTCCCCGTGCGCGTCCCTGCTCCCTCCACCCGCGCCTCGCCCCCTCGCGCGAGCGGCACCGCCGCCGGAGCGCCGCTGCGACTGGAGGCCGAGCAAGAGCGCCGCTCGATCCGCCGCCCGATTCGCCGAATGCGAACGCCGCCAGAGCAAGCTGGAGCCATCATGGGATTTGCCTCGTCGAGCCACGCATCCGCCGCCAGGTGCCGTCCTTGCTGCACTACCGGAGGAGCCCCAGCACACCCGCCGGCCGCCATCTGCTCGAGCCGAGCCACGCTGCCGTGCTCGCCATAACAGGGCACTGCCGGGCGACGTCGTCACCACCTGGAGGTCCGCGGCGTCAAGACGTCCCTCCGTCGCCGTTCACCCGAGCTCCCACTCGCCCAGACCGCCGGTGGTTCAACCCACCAGTGCTCCATGTCCGCCCCTGCCTGGATCGAACGGAGGTAGGGGATGAAGTTGGTTGTTTTGCGCGAAACCCCCTGAGATCTTCGGTAATCTTAGATCCTCTTTCATGTGTCTTGCAGATCTTGTGGAAAACCCCCTAGGAAGATTAGATTCTCCCGATCCGGTCCATCCTGATGTTTTTCATAAAAGTCCTCGAGTTTATGTACATAATTATGTGTATGCCCTCGGGTTATTGCAGTTAAGCCCCTAGAAGTTTCTAAACCTTGCCAGTAGGTCCCTGCACCTTGTTTTAGCCATATCTTGATCGTTATAGCTCCGTTTTTATCCGTTCAACTTGTGTTAGGTTCATAATGACATGAAGAACACTTTAGTGGTGACTTTTGATCTTGTTTGTTTTCTAAAAATAAATTTAATATTAATTTTGATTAATGCTTATTAAACATATCTTTTCTGAATAAAAGTAATATAGTGCTATATACCCTTTTTCAAAATTAATATTAATTTTATTAATGTTTATTTCACATACTTTTGTAAATAAAATCTAATTAGATCTTTATCACGGTTTTTCTTAAAGCCAAATATTAATTTGCTTAATATTTAATTAACTTTTATAATTAAAAGTTGATAGGCTTTTACACCGACTTTTATAAATAAAAGTTAATTTGTTTAAATATCAACATAAATGAGTTTTTAATTATAAATTTGTTAGTTTACTCAAATGATAAACTTACGATTAGAAGAATCATATAGTTTATCTTTTCTAAATTAAATGTTTAATTGGTATAATCTATATATGAATCTTTATAAATAAAACTTGACTAGTTCTTTACACCGGTTTTGTAAATAAGGTTTAATTTGCTTAAATTCCAACTTAGGGTATTTTCTTTATGAAATATCCTTTACATATCCTTTGTTAATTAAAATAAATCTAGCTCATAGCCTTGTTCTCTCATATATGCAAACCGACCGATAGCTGTTCTTTATCAAGCGCTGTCTCAGTGTGTTTCTGTGGCAGAGCTAGTCTTCTCAAGCTCTAGATCTTTTTGATCCATAGAATCGAGCCTATCCTTTAGCACGCTCTTTTAAAGTTTTTCTTTTGATTGGTGCCTTGTTCTTAGTTAGTTTGTTTGTTTTGCTTTGTATGCTTGTGCCCGATGATTGATGCGAGTAGAATGAACGTAGTTCAAGAGCTTGGAAGAGTATGAAGATGAAGAATTCTGAGCAACATCACTATTCTGGTTAAAGGCAAGTGTGTCCTTGTTCTTTTGTCCCAATAACTGTGTTTAATCACCATTGCATGTGCTTGCATTAATATTGATGGGTCCTATTAAGGTTTATCCTAGTCTTTACTACCATTATTCCTTGTCAACCTGGGTTTTACCTTTCTGTTGGGTAGCTTAGCTTAGTTGCTTTACCATGGGTTATGGTGGTTCTAATGAACAACAATGATGAATTTGCTTTACTTTTATGCTATATATCTCTGGTTAATACAAGATCGCAATGTTTAATCGGAACATGGAGCGACCACCCAGGACAACAGTACAACCACAAGGCTATATGGCTCTAGCTTGGCTAATTAATTAGGGACTCTAGTGTTGGGGTGACCTTACCGAAAGGGCAAGGGGGAGCGTTTAGTTGGGGTATAGACTCGCTCTAGTAGGGAGTTGGACTTGGCTAAGACACGATACCTACTAGGGGACTTTATACTCTGCGATGGCTCGGAACCTTCGCGGGTTGCTTCACACTAGGAAAACTTTGTAAAGGCCTTGTAGCGTCCCTATGCAATCACACCTCGGTACTGTGGTATGATGCCTGATCAGCATCGCGTGGTTGGGGTTAAAGTTCTTCTGAACTTTTACGCGACTTGTGGTGAAAGTGTACAACCTCTGCAGAGTGTAAAACTAATCGATTAGCCGTGCTCACGGTCAAGAGCGGTCTGGACCCTCACATGATAATTGAACTTGAAGATGGACTTAAATTGTGGTTATGGTTATGTTAGCCATATGCTTATGATGTATCTCTTTATGTTAATGTGGGTTGGTATATACTTATACTTTATTAGTAATAGGGTGCTAATAAAATTTGACCAACTAAAAGTGCTTAATGCAGTCAACCTGTCAGCCTTTCCTTGTTAAGCCTTTGTATTCATACTTTTCCCACACTTGCTGAGTACGACATGTGCTCACCCTTGCTATAAACAATGTTGCTCAGAGAGAGGAAGCTGCTATGAAGTTGCTGTGAAGATGTTGCTAGTGCTAGGCGTACGCAACCCCCAGTCGACTGCCTGTGATGGTTGGAGCCTTCGTTTCCAGGATTTAGCGTAATACTCTGATAATCTATGTTTTTCTTACGTGATACTGTACTGTTATTCACTAATGTCAACTATATGCATGAAACTTGATCCTGGCATGCATATAGGTTTTGATGGGAACGAGGGTGCCCGATCTTCCGTCAGGAGAAGGATAACTCATTTTGGTGGAGTGCGACACACCGATCCGGCTTCAGATCCAAAGACCCGAACTCCTGCAACCTTAGCACCACAACTCCTCTGGTTATCAACCGTGTCACAATCCGGTTGACCTCGCCGCAAAGGCTAATCCCTGCCTGCGAAACCAAGAACACAAGTAAGAACTCGAAAGAACGCAGCACTCAAGAATTTAGTGACGACTACAGAAGAATGATTAAGTACTCGAAGTTGGGGTTTCACAAACCGAAAACGGCGACTGTTCGACGACAGATAACTCTAAAGCAAACTTGAGTCTAAACGGTAGCGGCTACTAAGTTTATACCCTAAACGGGGCGAGCTAGGGTTGGGGGTGCGCCGGAGGGAGGGCGCCCACAACTTGGGCTGAAGGCCCGACTCGATACAAGGCCGTGTTGGCCCAAAATAGGTGACGCAACACCTTTTCGTGGTCACACAGTATGATCCACAAATGTTCTGGAGCTAGGACTAGAACCAAATCGACGGCGTCGTCGTCCCCTTTCCAACGAGTCCTTATACACCTCGTTCCGACGTCGTATGATGGAGATATCGCCGAAACTGTGCAGAGGTGTAGGCTGATTCCGAACTGGACGTGGCAGCTGAGTCGGAGACGAAGTACAACTTGGAGAAGGTCATGGCGTGTGCGTGTCCAGCAGTTTGACGATGTCCTCATCAGGTTTGCACTTGGTTTTCTTTGGAAAAACAGGTGTGACAGAGTGGTATCAGAGCTGTATCGATTGTAGGACGTAAGCCTAGATAGCAATGGTTGTTCCTTAAGGTTTTCTTTGATCTAAAATTCATCACTACCTTTCCCTTGAGCTCTGTGATGAATATTCTCACTCCTTGACCAATATCTTTCATCAATCCTCCTTGATAGCTCACCTTTGACTGTCTCATTTTCATTTGCACATCATTGTTTTGCAAATGTTATGACCCTCTACCCTTGTCTGTTTATTTTATCTCCCCTTGATCTTGATCTTGCTTTCCCTTTCCACTTGTTTCATGCAATGCATCTCCTTGATATCTTGCTTGCCTATCTACCTTAAGCACATCTGTCAATTCCTATCCATCTATCCTCATCCTTGAACTTCTCTTTGTTCCTCAAACAATGCTACTTTGGATTCTTCCCTTGACTTTTGATTTCAAAGTGTCTTTTCTGAATCAACATCCTTAGATGATCAGTGATCGGTGAAGCTATGCCCATGCTTAGGAAGATACCCTATCACTATTAACAATGTTTAGCATCTTGATTGGTGAAATTCAGTGCTTGCATGATCATGATTGTTTATGGTAATGTTTGAGTTGGTTCTTTGTAGTGAGTGTTGGTGTATTATGGGTCTTATATCTGCAATAACATCGGTTGCTTAGTTGGGTTCTTCTTTTGTACCTCCCACACCCTTGTTATCTTTCCTTCTGCTCTACCTGATCAAATGAAGGACATCAGAGGAAGAAATTGAAGTCAACACAGATGTCAACAAGCGAAGGCTACTTCCATTGTCACCATAAAGAAGTGTGCAAGTGAAGATAAGAAGACATAACTCTATCTTCCTTCCTCTCTTGTGCTTGCTACTATCTCATCTAGCTCCCTCTGATGAAGACCCCAATGATCAAGAAAGATGAACACTGAAGATCCAACACACGGATGACAAAAGGAGGATGGTCGTCTACCCATCTCAACAGTAATATTCTTGTTTGTCTATCTACTCCTTGTTTCTTCTTTCTTCGAATCTCGAGGCGAGATTCCGTTTAAGGGGGGGTAGATTTGTCACACCCTGAAATTTCTAATTTCAGGATGTGAATAAGAAATATAATTAAATAACAATTTTCTCTCAATTTTAAAATTTTCCAAACATTTATTTTCTTTACAGGGAATATAGTATAGGAAAAAGCTCTTGTTTGATTTTTCAAAATTAAATAAAATGATTATGTGAGTGTGTCGCATTCATGCCAATGCATCTGGTGTTACATGAGTGCAAAAAGTTTTTAAATGTGTTTAGGTGCTGACTAAACCCTTCTGAGAATTTTTCGGCTTTTTCTGAAAATTATTCTCATTTTCTTTGAGCTTATTCTATTTATTAGAAGTCTCTAAAATCTTTTTCATGAGCTCCAAATATTTTATTTGGGTTGTTCGTGTCTCAATCTATCTCTGGGAATTTTTCGGGAATTTTTGGGATTTTCAAAGTATTTTTCGTGGCTTTAATGAATTATCTAACTATTTCTAGATTTTCTTATTCACGAAAATATGTTCTGAAAATAAAAAGAAAACCATTTCTTTATTCCTTCTTCCTCCTTCACTTTCGGCCCGCGGCCACTTTCAGCCCAATCTCTAGAAGTCCAGCGATGCCTCCTTATCTTCTCCGCGTGTTCGCTCGTCGCCCTTGTCCTCGGCCCAGCAGTTAGCAGGCCGCAGCCCAACCCTAGCCCACGCCCCGGCCCGCTCCGGCCCTACTGCCGGCCCGCCAGGCCCATCGGCCGGAGCTGGGACATGGTCGGTGCAGCAGTTCGCACGGCCACGACGTGCTCCTGCCGGACTGCTCGGCGTTCGTGCCGAGCACGGCAGGGTCTCGCGCGCCCCTGCTCTTTATAGCCGCCGCGCCTCCCTGTGCGCGTCCCTGCTCCCTCCACCCGCGTCTCGCCCCCTCGCGCGAGCAGCACCACCGCTGGAGCGCTGCCACGACTGGAGGCCGAGCCAGAGCGCCGCTCGATCCGCCGCCCGATTCGCCGGATGCGAACGCCGCCAGAGCAAGCTGGAGCCGCCATGGGATTTGCCTCGTCGAGCCGCGCGTCCGCCGCCGGGTGCCGTCCTTGCTGCGCCGCCGGAGGAGCCCTAACACACCCGCCAGCCGCCATCTGCCCGAGCCGAGCCACGCCGCCGTGCTCGCCATAACAGGGCACTGCCGGGCGACGTCGCCACCACCTGGAGGTCCGCAGCGTCAAGACGTCCCTCCGTCGCCGTTCACCCGAGCTCGCACTCGCCCAGACCGCCGGCGATTCAACCCACCAGTGCTCCCTGTCCGCCCCTGCCTGGATCGAACGGAGGTAGGGGATGAAGTTGGTTGTTTTGCACGAAACCCCCTGAGATCTTCGGTAATCTTAGATCCTCTTTCATGTGTCTTGCAGATCTTGTCGAAAACCCCCTAGGAAGTTTAGATTCTCCCGATCCGGTCCATCCTGATGTTTTTGCATAAAAGTCCTCGAGTTTATATACATAATTATGTGTATGCCCTCGGGTTCTTGCAGTTAAGCCCCTAGAAGTTTCTGAACCTTGCCAGTAGGTCCCTGCACCTTGTTTTAGCCATATCTTGATCGTTATAGCTCCGTTTTTATCCGTTCAAGTTGCGTTAGGTTCATAATGACATGAAGAACACATTAGTGGTGACTTTTGATCATGTTTGTTTTCTGAAAATAAATTTAATATTAATTTTGATTAATGCTTATTAAACATGTCTTTTCTAAATAAAAGTAATATAGTGCTATATACCGTTTTTCATAATTAATATTAATTTGATTAATGTTTATTTCACATACTTTTGTAAATAAAATCTAATTAGATCTTTATCATGGTTTTTCTTAAAGCCAAATATTAATTTGCTTAATATTTAATTAACTTTTATAATTAAAAGTTGATAGGCTTTTACACCGGCTTTTATAAATAAAAGTTAATTTGTTTAAATATCAACATAAATGAGTTTTTAATTATAACTTTGTTAGTTTACTCAAATCATAAACTTACAATTAGAAGAATCATATAGTTTATCTTTTCTAAATTAATTGTTTAATTGGTATAATCTATATATGAATCTTTATAAATAAAACTTGACTAGTTCTTTACACCGGTTTTGTAAATAAAGTTTAATTTGCTTAAATTCCAACTTAGGGTATTTTCTTTATGAAATATCCTTTACATATCCTTTGTTAATTAAAATAAATCTAGCTCATAGCCTTGTTCTCTCGTATATGCAAACCGACCGATAGCTGTTCTTTATCAAGCGCTGTCTCAGTGTGTTTCTGTGGCAGAGCTAGTCTTCTTTCAAGCTCTAGATCTTTTTGATCTATAGAATCGAGCCTATCCTTTAGCACGCTCTTTTAAAGCTTTTCTTTTGATTGGTGCCTTGTTCTTAGTTAGTTTGTTTGTTTTGCTTTGTATGCTTGTGCCCGATGATTGATGCGAGTAGAATGAACGTGGTTTAAGAGCTTGGAAGAGTATGAAGATGAAGAATTCTGAGCAACATCGCTACTCTGGTTAAAGGCAAGTGTGTCCTCATTCTTTTGTCCCAATAACTGTGTTTAATCACTATTGCATGTGCTTGCATTAATATTGATAGGTCCTATTAAGGTTTATCCTAGTCTTTACTACCATTATTCCTTGTCCACCTAGGTTTTACCTTTCTGTTGGGTAGCTTAGCTTAGATGCTTTACCATGGGTTATGGTGGTTCTAATGAACAACAATGATGAATTTGCTTTACTTTTATGCTATATATCTCTGGTTAATACAATATCACAATGTTTAATCGGAACATGGAGCGACCACCTAGGACAACAGTGCAACCACAAGGCTATATGGCTCTGGCTTGGCTAATTAATTAGGGACTCTAGTGTTGGGGTGACCTTACCGAAAGGGCAAGGGGGAGCGTTTAGTTAGGGTATAGACTCGCTCTAGTAGGGACTTGGACTTGGCTAAGACACAGTACCTACTAGGGGACTTTATACTCTGCGACGGCTCGGAACCTTCGCGGGTTGCTTCACACTAGGGAAACTTTGTAAAGGCCTCATAGCATCCCTATGCAATCACACCTCGGTAGTGTGGTATGATGCCTGATCAGCATCGCGTGGTTGGGTTTAAAGTTCTTCTGAACTTTTACGCGACTTGTGGTGAAAGTGTACAACCTCTACAGAGTGTAAAACTAATCGATTAGTCGAGCTCACGGTCAAGAGCGGCCTGGACCCTCACATGATAATTGAACTTGAAGATGGACTTAAATTGTGGTTATGGTTATGTTAGCCATATGCTTATGGCGTATCTCTTTATATTAATGTGGGTTGGTATATACTTATACTTTATTAGTAATAGGGTGCTAATAAAATTTGACCAAGTAAAAGTGCTTAATGCAGTCAACCTGTCAGCCTTTCCTTGTTAAGCCTTTGCATTCATACTTTCCCCACACTTGCTGAGTACGACATGTACTCACCCTTGCTATAAACAATGTTGCTCAGAGAGAGGAAGCTGCTATGAAGTTGCTGTGAAGATGTTGTTGGTTCTAGGCGTACGCAACCCTTAGTCAACTGCCTGTGATGGTTGGAGCCTTTGTTTCCAGGATTTAGCGTAATACTCTGATAATCTATGTTTTTCTTACGTGATACTGTACTGTTATTCACTAATGTCAACTATATGCATGAAACTTGATCCTGGCATGCATATAGGTTTGCACTTGGTTTGCTTTGGAAAAACAGGTGTGACAGTTGGCAGGCCGGTGTTTAGATGGGCCGTCATCATGTTTAGATGGGCCGCCATCGTGTTTAGACGGATCACTTTTTTTGTGTCGTGTTCGTGCTGGCACTGCGTGTCGAGGTTGTGGCCCAGACACTAACACTACATCGTGTCGTGCCGACACTTGCACTACATCCGTCGTGTTGTGTTCGTGTTCGTGTCGTGTTTTTAGTGTCGTGCGTCGTGCTGCCCGTCGTGTCTGGCCCATCTGGACATCTATAAGTGAAGCGGATCCGGTGGCGCATCCTTCCAGCGCGGGGTGGCAGTTGGCTCCCGTGTTTCTGGTGGAGGATGGACGGGGGCGAGCACGGAAGGAGCCGAGCTGAGCCGCCGCCGTCGTGCCCGTCGAGCACCTACACGTGCCGCCGAGAGCAGTGCCATAGAGTTCACCGCGGCTGTGCCGAGCACCACCTGCCTCGCCACCACCCCGCCAACGCCACGACGTGTGACATGCCGCACGCTCGGAGCCCGATGTCGTACCCGACCACAACGGCCGCCGGCTCCGCCGTCTGAGTCGTCGAGGAAGGGCCCGCCACTCCCCAAATTCAGGCCTGGGGAGGGGAGAGGTAGGCTGCCGGCGGCCGGAGCTGCTACTTCGTAGCGGTCAACGACGGTCGTGTTGCTCAATCCACAACATCATCGCCTCCTCCACCCCCATGCAGCCCGACACGACTGCGCCTCCCTCTATGCCTCGTCGCCCTCCCACACTGTTTGACCTTGCTACAGTGCCCACCAGGGGCGGACAGGTGCCTAGGGCCAGTAGGGCCATAGCCCTAGGCATGGTCCAAAAAATCCTTCATAGTATCTTCAATTTTTCTTGACCCAACTATGTTTTATTTGAATTGGCCCTAGTTCTCAGCCCAACTTCGCTCGGCCCAGCAGCCAGTGGCCTAGCGTCATCTCTCCCACTCTCCATTCCTTTGCCTAGCAGCCAGCAGCCCAGTGCCATCTCTCCCACTCTCTCTCTCGCTCCTTCCCTGCCCCGACCCCGAGCCGCCCGCCAGCCCCGACTCCCCGAGCTCCCGTCGCGTCGCCTAACCCTAGTGTTGCCACCCGCCGTGTAACCCTAGCGCCCAGGACTGCTAACGCCGCACCAGCATGGCCAGGATGTGCGCCTGCACGCTTGCGTCGACGCCCGCCGGGCGCCCCACCACACCTGCTGCGTTGCGCGCCTGCACCGCCGGCCTGTCGGCCCACCGCACCTGCGTCGCCGGCCTGTCGGCCCACCGCACCTGCGCCGCAGTCGCCGCTCGCCGGAGCCCGGAAGGAGATATACTTTGAATTGAGATATACTCGAAATCATGATTTTAGTTGCCTTTGTGCGCTATCGTACCGTATTACCGTTATATTGTTATGTGGGAGGGTTTTGGTAGCCTAGTCGTTTTGGCAAGTGGCCCTAAGCGTCAAAATGATTTCTGTCCGCCACTAGTGCCCACCAAGTACTCATTGTGAGCATGTAGGAGGGGGTGAGAGGGGCTTGTTGTGGATAGTCTGATGGGCCTGGCTAGGATAGTTTGTCGCTATCCGCTCGTAGCGAACAAATGCCTCATATACTTTTTATCTTCCTTCTCTCATCTCCCTTCCTCCTCCCGCAAATAGAGCTCCCGTTCGACCTGCCACCATAGCCGCCCCATAGATTGCCTCCCCAACATTTGATGGTGCCACCACCGGCATCGCCGCCGCCTACCTCGCTCCCGTGGGCCACTTCACCACCTGCGGTCGGTGTCTACCTCGCAACCGACCCGCTCACCAACCACCCACGCCGTCACGATGTCACCTCCAGTTTGTCCTTCCGAAACCCTCTGACGTCCTTTGCCTCTGCCACCGGCACATGCTAGCGATTGTCTTTTCCCGCCCCGACCGATGGTGAGATGCCGCTGGCTACCCGTCACCATCGTCGGCCACCACACACACAGGCACCCAGTCGCTAGCTCCCCTCTAAGGTCATGGGCATCCGTAACCCCTAACCCGGTAGTGGCCCAACTCCAGCGAGATCTCCTTCAGCAAGGACACAGTTCGTTGTTACTACTAGTAGCAATGTGTGTGGGTCATCTAAGGATTTCGGAGCCTCGAGGGCTCGAGATATAGTTAACCCATTGGCGGAGCCAAGGCCTAGCCACCATGTGTGGGGCCATTGGCGGGGCTCCTCGTTACTTGTGCTTTAGGTGTAAAGGCTCATAACGGAGCAAAACGCCAAACGCCAGAGGTCGGACAAATATATAGCGTCCGAACAAATATTCACATATGCCGAATAAATATATACAGTGGACCAACAAGTATATTTGTTCTAGTTATTCAATTGTTTGTTGGCTGCAATTAAAACGAATATTGAGTATTGTAAAAACGCTTTTAAAAATATTTCATCGAAACATAGTCAAGTGGGATCTTATTTTGAAGATTTTGATATAAGAAATTTATTGGTGGAATCAAAACTTGAGTTAGATGCACAGTTTAAGATTTAAAAGATTTTTTAGATACAAACTTTTTTTTGCATGTGGATGACATCACGCAAAATATACACATTCACAGTGCGGGGATTCGAACTCACGACCTCTTACCTTGCGTGTAGTTTTCTAAGCATCTTACCTGCACATCACACCTAACAAGTAGGACACGCTTTTTTTAGTAACTCATGGGGGCTCTTTAGTCCCGGTCGCTCACACCAACCGAGACTAAAAAGTCATTTCATTAGTCCAAGTTGATGTTACCGACCAACACTAAATTAAAGCTCCCATCATCGGTGGTCAATCAGACGGGGACTAAAGGGATTTAGTTCCAGTTTCAAAATCAATCGGGATTGATCAAACGTCGTTGCTCTACTAGTGATAGTTCACAACCATATGATTTCAAAACTATGTTTCTCCTTCTTAAGAGATCTCTGGTACTGAGTCGATCCTCCGTATTTAGATCTCCGTATCCACATGAAACTCGAAGGAACCTCTCTGTGTCCAATGAGGTAAACGGCAATGGCGGAAGCAGTTGGTTCTTCCTTCAAAATTTTTAGTCTGCAGCAGTCACGGTGGAATTTTCGCGGAACAGATAGGCCGTCAGAGGTACAGTTCACATAAGCTTTTAAAAGTAAAAGTGTTGACACTCAAAAATACAAAAATAGCATGTAGCTAGATTAGGCTGGACCAGCCGGTTAAACAGAAAGCAAAATATTTCTTCCATCCAGGATCAGGTCAACTACTTAGGCCTTAGGATGCATTTGGTAGAGTCGTAGGCAAAAAAAAAAAAAAAATTGTTGAGCGTTTCTAACAACTTCTGCAGCCGCATTAGGAAGTGATTCCAATGTTTCTTATCAGAATCAGAATCGTTCTGATCAGCAAAACGGCCAGGCGAGGGCAGAAACAAAAAAAAGTGTTTCGAAAAAAAAATCACATCAAATTTTGCAAAGAGAACTATATCCCTTTTTGCAAAAAAAAGTGTTTTAAAAAATCTACATTTGATTTTGAACCAGTATTGTAGTAGCTCAATTATAGCCACTAAATTACCTGTTCAGTTTCCTTTTCATAATTAAGATGCTTTTAAGCTTGGAGGCTCGGTAAAATTTAATAACCGACCCAAAATTTTTGAGTCTCTTTCAAGATCTATTACGGGTAATAAATGTAGAATAATTATAAAACTAAATGGACGGAAAATCCCGAGACATTGTTTTACTGTAGCACAATGTTGCCTAATCATAGCATAATTAGGTTTGTTAGATTCATCTTGAAAATTAAGGTACATGATATGAAATGAGTTTTGTCATTAATTCACATTTAATACTCATAATTAATGTCCGAAGATTGATGTGACGGATAGTGAGGGCGGGGGAATTTTAGGAAGTAAACAGGACGGTGTCCAAATTTTGTGGTGTAGAAATGTCATCGCTGGATACTTGGATTTGTACAGTTGAGAATTCACTGAGGTCATGATTAATTGGAAGACCACTTTTAACCGGTGTAAATAATTGCAGGCTCCGAAATTTTCTCAAGCCGCCGGACCGAAAAAGCTGCTATGATGAATTTCACCGCCTAAAAATGCCTTAAAAGAACCCACCATGTTGAACACTGTAATAATGTGATATAAATAACTTCAAAGTTCTGTTTCGGACACTCTGCAAACGCAAACCGCATCTTCATATTTTGAAGAGGCACAGGGCATTGGGAATACTTTAGTGTGTAGTTCATCTGAGGCAGAGTAAAGGCACGTAATCAAGTGTTAGGCCAGTCTCAATGGAGGTTTCATGGACATTAAATAAGCTGCTATGTCAACACTTTTGATGATGTGGTAGTGTATTAATGAGGAGAGAGGTGAAATGAGTTTCATGAGGATGACACCCTCTCTACACAGTTACCTAGACAACTTGTGTCTTACATGTAACCTAAAAAACAACAATAGATGAAATTATGCATTGAGATGGAGGTGTTTCATAATAGTCTCAAACGTTTTCAGATGATGTGTCACTCTAGGTAAATGTGTCCATGATATCTCCATTGAGAATGAACTTAGCTTAGAAAACTTGTCCAGTGTGTAGTTGAATCTTTACTCAAGTATCCAATCGAAAGATGATTATCTTCCCCAACCTTCGAGGTCAACAGAAAGAAGATGTTATGTTGCATTAATTACTCCTGTTTAGAAATGGTTTATATCTATTCAGCGCACTTAGATCTAAGAGCGTTTTTTATACCAGCGTCGATGATTTGTGATGACTTGGAGCAAGTTATACTTGTACTACCTCATAGCTAAATTTTTTGCTTTCAGGACAGTTACAAATGGGGCATTAATGGTAGTTTTATCCTATTAATTGACCTGACATCCAAGCAAAAATTTGACGTGTCAATCTCATTAATGAAGAAAGAGAAAAAAAATGAAGAAACCATTTCCTCAAAGAGAAATCAGGTTCTCACCTCGACTGGTGCGCCAAGAAACGGCAAAATTGTCATTAGGACACCCACAATGGAACATTAATCATCCTCTACGTGTGATAAAAACCTTATTAGATTCCTCTCGCGAATTAGCCTAGAGTTGTGAAGATAATTTTGAAACTCACTTTATTTAATACTCCTAATTAACTGTCAGAGTTGTGAAAAAAATTTCACCCTTAAAAGTCGTCCGCTGCTCACTTATCCCGTAGTGAAGATTGCCTTGCCGACGACAAGTGTTGCTAAAAAAGTGGTCTGACGTAGTATGCTTTTGTAAAATAAAGTTTGCAATGTCAGGCTATATTTCCAAGGTGTTTCCAAAGAGGTCCTAACATCCAAGTGTTTCCAATATCCATTTAACGCCCTCTTTCACGAAACATTCGGGCTGAACTTACCGAGTCATTAACTTTGTGTACTTGGCTATGCATCGGGTTGCCTAAAAAATCTACTACAAGTCAACTTCGTGTAAAGTAAGTTACACATTGCATGCATGGTCATTGATGCATCGATCTCCATGCTTTGCAGTATACTAGTATATAGATCGATGGGAAGTGTAGTAGGTCCAGGGCCTTGAGCTGCTACACTAGTCCGTCCCCATCCACTGCACACTAGCACACTGATACTTCCGCAACCGCGCCGATGAAGCGCCGCTCGGTCTACCAGCCCTGCGTCGAGGGAGAAGCGGTGGCCAACGACTGCTACGGCGCTGGCTCTCTCCGTTGTTCGTCCAGGATTTGCCATCTCGCGGTGATTATCTCCACCACATTCTGGGCCTTGCTATTCTACTTTCACTACGCCATGCAAGGCAACATGGCGTCCGTCGTCATCAAGCCATCTTCGTTCTCCCTCCCGTCGCTGCGGCCGTCCCTCAGCGGCTGGCTCGGCCAGGACCGGTGCACCGGCCGGCGGATCTACATGTACGACTTGCCGCCCCGGTTCAACGCCGACCTCGCCCTCGCCTGCAGCAAGTTCTCCGCGGGGATGGACATGTGCAGGCACGTGGCGAACGACGGGTTCGGCGTACCGCTCGTCGGCGGCGAGGGCACCGGGCTGCCGGAGAGGGGCGCGTACGACACGGACCAGTACACGCTGGCGATGATCTTCCACGCCCGGATGCGCCGGTACGAGCGCCTGACCGGCGACGCGGCCGCCGCCGACGCCGTGTTCGTGCCTGTCTACGCCGGCTTCGACGCGTCGCTGACCCTGTGGCAGAGCGACGTCGCCGCGCGGGACGCGCTGCCACGCGACCTGGTCGCCTGGCTCATGCAGCGGCGCGAGTGGCGCGCCATGGGCGGCCGCGACCACTTCCTGGTCCTCGGGCGGGGCACCTGGGACTTCAACCGCGGCAGCGACGGCGGCTGGGGCAACGCGCTGATGACCTACCCGGCCATCCGGAACACGACGCTGCTCACCATCGAGGCCAGCCCCTGGCTGGGCAACGACTTCGCCGTGCCGTTCCCCTCTCACTTCCACCCGTCGTCGGACGCCGACGTGGCCGCCTGGCAAGACTTCGTGCGCACTGGCGGACCCACGAAAAATATTTAGGTAGGGCAGACACAGGCTTTAACCAGACGCTCACATATATTTTTTCTGAAAAAATACACCATGTTTTTTCTTGAATACAAAACGGTTGATGAATTATACAGAGATAAAATCAAGATGGAACCTGTTGTATGAAGAAAAGACAACAATTTTTGCACCAAATACTCTACTATTATACTTCAAAAGGTACACCAAAACGTAAAAGGGAAATAACATGCAACTTTCAATTTTGAAAAATAAATTAACTAGTTAGCAACACCAGAGTAAATATTCGTACGCATGTCATCCAAGTTGGCCAACATTATATAAGGAAAAATAACGTCACAAAAACACTAAGGAGGACTAGGTCTTCTACTAGGCTTTTGAAATTTTATCCTCTGACCTTTCATGGTCTGAAACCTTCTAAACATTTTTCAAAATCATGTGCATAAATCTCCTTCCTGATGTAGCACACAATCAGTAGACGCTTCAAATTAAATCTACACGTTACCCAATTGAGTAGTGAGTGATCCATTTTTCTACTTATATTTTTACAAAAAGTAGAGAAGCAATAAAACAATACACAGCTACACAAGCAATACTGAATTGAGATGCACCTCCCTGCTTGCGGGGGGAACGGGAATGGAGACGTCGAACTGCGAGCGATTGTCATAGGCACTATGGGCTATTGGGTCATCAGGCCATAAAGTCAACATTGAAATTGGGCCAAGCCGGCCAGCCCATCTAAGCTACTGGTTTGCTTCCTGTATCGTCTTCCTCCTCGAAGCGGAATTGCAGAACACCGCTGCCGCATAGACGGACACCATTGCTGGGACCTTCGATTCTAGAGGGGAAAACAAGGTGATAGGGGTATTTGCTGCGGGAGTTAGGTAGGGCGGGCGCCCTACCTTGCCCTATTGGTAGATCCGCCACTTTTCGTGCGCCGGGCGGAGCGCAAGTGGCTCTGGGCCTTCGCCGGCGCGCCGCTCCCCCCCGGCCTTACCCAGACCGTGTGCGCCCAGATCATCGAGCAGTGCCAAGCGTCGGCGGCCTGCGGGCGCCTCGGCGGCAATCACGGGCTCTACAACTCGCCCGGCCGGTTCATGCAGCTGATGGAGAGCGCCGTGTTTTGCGTGCAGCCGCGCGGGGACTCATACACGCGCAAGGCCACGTTCGATGCCATCCTCGCCGGCTGCATCCCGGTGTTCTTCCACCCGGTGTCGGCATACCTACAGTACACGTGGCACCTGCCAAGAGACTACCGGAGCTACTCCGTGTTCATCCCACACACCGACGTGGAGGACCGGAACGCCAGTATCGAGGCGGTGCTCAGGAGGATTCCGCCGGCGACGGTGGCGAGGATGCAGGAGGAGGTGATCCGGCTCATCCCAAAGGTGATGTACAGGGACCCGGCGGCGACGCAGGTGACGTTCAAGGACGCGTTCGACGTCGCCGTGGACGCCGTGCTCCGCCGCGTGGCCAAGAGGCGCCGCGCCGCGAGGGCCGAGAGTACCAGGACAGCGTCGAGGGGCCGGAGAGCTGGAAGTACGACCTGCTGGAAGACGGGGAGACGCATGTTGGGCCGCACGAGTTCGATGCCTACTTTGGTCTTGTTTAGTTGTAATGAACTATTCACATTTTACATCCGAAATTTGAACACTAATTAGGAGTCAATTATGCCATTGTGTTGCAACAAGAGAAAATATTGCTCATCTCGCAGTTGTCCGTCCTGTCATCATGCCGCCCCGCAGTTCTCCGACCATGTTGTCTTTCTCGTCGCGCCCCCACCATCCCAGCCTCGTCCGCCATCGTCCGCGCCTCCCGAACCTCGCCGAGTTGACTGTCACAGCCTTCCCATTGTATGCCCGGCCTCACCTTTCCCGATCGTGTCGTCGATTCCATTATCGTCTGCACCTCGCCAACCTCGCCATAATCCGTCCCCGCCGCGCCGTCATCCCCGCCTCCCTAGCCTCACCGTCTTGCTCGCGTTTGTCCCCAACCTCGCTCGCTGTCGTTTGCCCCGACCGCCCCATCACCGTATCGCTCTGCTGCACCTTCCCGACCTCACCATCGTCCCTATCACGCCCGCACCACCTTGTCGTCGTAGTTCGTACGTCCCAAACCTCGTCATAGTCTGCCCAACCTCACCTTTTCCGATCGCGCCATCATTCTCATTGCACACGTGCTACACCCAACCTCACCCGTCGTTGCTCACCCCGGCCACACCATCATCTCCGCCTTCCTCGGCCTCATCATCACATCTGCACCACCCCACCCCGCAAGCCATTGTCTGCCCCGACCTTGCTTTCCCCAACATAAATGGATCGAGATATAATTCTACATGTAAAGGACATATGACATTGAACGTTAAGGGTTACTTTGGGAGCCCAGGATCCCTCCGGGATCCCGACCCTTTCCCCGAACAGGCGACCCTTGTGGAAAGTGAGGCACGGGTCAAAACTCCTCACCGTTTGGAAGCCCATACCGCGGGGCTGGCCGACCCATTCCCCTCCACTTCCCCGGGGTAGGTCCTCCCCACCTCTCGGGTCCGGACGCCGCAGCCCCGTCTGCTCTCCGACGCGACGCCTCCCGTCCGCTACTTCCGCTCTCCGATGCGACGGGACACCAGGCAGCGCCGCCTCCCTGTCCGCTCCGCCGCGCCGCCTCTCCGACCAAGCGCCGTCGTCCAGGCACCCCTCCCCTCTTCCGCGTCCTCGTCCTCATCCCCGACCAGGCGTGGATGTATCGACCTATCGTGCATCACCTCCGTGGCACTATCCTTCACCGCCTCAGCATCAGGCGAGTCGGCCTCCTCCCGCTTCTCCCTGCTGTTATAGGGATTCTTCTCTCCTCGATCTCTTCGTACCTTTTCCTGTAGATCTTGGGGAAGACGAGCTGCGGCTAAGAATGGAGATTTCAGCCCGTGCAAGAATTTCAGCCAGGAGACACTCCTTCTGGTTGCTATTTCTTTTTATTTTTGATTCTTGACATATGGGAATATCCACAATTTGAATCAGTGGTTTAAGGAAGTGTGGAGTCAATTCATCCGATTTTTTTACTGCAAATTAGATCCATTTTTTCCTCGTACTCACTTCCCTGGACCTCTTCATTACACATATTAACATATAGCTACAAGGCATAACTAATAATGAGTGTGCTTTCAGTAGTTCTGCATTCGGCAAGTTAGGCGGTTCTTGTGGTATAACAATGCAATCTGTTATTAGCCCTGAAATTTTCAGTTTATGATGAGCTGCTTGGTTGTCAGTTGATTGTCAATTTCATAGGGAAGTTCAGTTCAATTTTGTTCAGTCAGAGATAAGTTTACAAGAAAATTTGAGTGGAACGTAGGTCACAATTGAATGGATGAAATTGGCTCAAAGCCTCGTAAAGATAAGTGCTGGCTCTTTTTTACTTTCTGTTTTGAGTGTGCCAGTGCTTCCATGCACTTCCCTTTTTACTTTCTGTAGTCATGACGTCCAATGGCTTGGAAGGTAATCTGCAAAAGCTTGGTTAAATGCTTGTCAAACAAGTATATGCATACTTGTAATTATAAGCTATCTTTGTGTTGTTGGTTAGTGGTTTTATATAGAGAATTCCCTAAGTAGCACTGAGAAAAAAACTTATTCCTTCAATGGCACTGGAAAGTTTTCTTATCCCTATTTAGCACCTAAAATTTTTATACACTCACACTCACTATATTGTCAAACAAGTTCTATCTTAGTTATTGAATCAAATGTTAACTCTGAACATGAATGATTAGCATGCATATATGTTCCATATTTACATTTTTTTTGTTACTTACAGGTAACTCAGGAGGTTCACTTATTGACTCATATGGTGTTAATACAGCTACATTCACACGTAAAGGTATTTCTTCAGCATCAATTCATAGATGGCTCATGACAATTCGTATGTATTCTTTTATCCTCTGTGAGAGAGTACCGCTTTCTCTTTTGTCAGTTCATAGCATGTTGTAAGCACATCTGAGAGAGAGTATACTTTAGTCTTTGGGAAAACTCTCTTCTTTTGGCAGGAGAAAACTTTCACTTGGAAGAAACGAAATAGAACTTTTGAAGGATGAAAGGAACTACAGTTCCAACAGAACCCGGTTGCATCTCCTCAACACTGTTCTCAATTTTTGTTTTATTGTTTACTATTTGACAAAACTAATAAACTTACATTTCATAGCCTGACAACCAGGACCTAGTGAGTGATGCGCAACCAGGACCTAATTTCTGAAACTGTGACTAATTCAACGAACCTGATGATATATCAATTCATGTATTCTAGTTGACATCCCAAACTTGCATTTACAATCAATATATGATCTTTCCCTCTATTGTTAGTTTTGGAGTCCAATGATGGGAGGATCTCAGTTGCTTCAGCATTTGCTGGTCATCAGGATGGTGGCATTGCTATTTCCTCACCCATCAAACTCTCTTTTGTCTTGTCTGCTGCATCTGTTGCTGCCTGCTCTTGGTGGTGTGCTTGGGAATACAAAAAAAAAATGGTACATGTACATTTATGTCTCAGTATTAAGTAAACTCAGTAGAGGTATTTTCCTGACCTGGTTCAGTTTAGTTCAGTTTTAATGCTTAACTACTAAGTAAAATGCTTACATCGGTTCAAAGCTGAAGAGTACACCTAATAGTACTATTAATATGTATGTACCACTAAGATATTGTTCCTAACTGTTGACCTAGATATGATGTATTGGATGCATGGCTGGCTTAACTCACTCTTATCATGGGACTATTTAGCTCCTGGCTGTGCTGCATTTGCGCTGTATGTTTAGCACGGTAGTGGTGATGGCTGGTTTGTGTATGGTCAGCAATGGATTAATAAAAATAGTATATTCAGTTTTCATTTACAACTTTTCAATGTTGACAATTTTTTTATTGTTTTTTCAGAACCAGAGAGCAGTGAAATGTTGAAGAACATGAATACGAGAAATGATGTTGTAGGGAAGCTCCTTATCTTATTTTACTAGTAATCTCTTGTACAATAATTGGATTATGGAGAAATAATGTTGTAGGGAAGGTCCTTAGCTTATTTTACTAGCAAATCTCTTGTATAATAATTAGATTATGTGGCAGCAATTGAGTTGAAAGCATTGCAGTTAATTAAGTAGATGTTTAAAACATGTAAAGAACATATGTTTATTTATTCCAGCTGGATGTGAATGTAATAACTTGGTGCTTGATGTTGCTTTTTGATCCTGTAGACATGTTACCTATTTTATTTCTCAAATTGCTATTTTTTCTGATTTTCTAGATTTTTTTCGATTTTAGTTATTTTTTGAATTACGGACCATTTTTCTGCATGTGCACAACCGGAGGCGGATGTCCCCTGCCTCCCTCCCTCCCAAACAGTGACATCGGGAGAGGGCCGTGTCTCCCCCCGCTGGGGAGGGATGCGTATGCCCTAGGGGTTTCCCTGCGGGGGATGTGCTGCTCGGGGCTTGGCCCCCCTATGCTGCCAAAGGAAGCCTAATGTAACCGTGCTTGGGAGCCCACATGACAATGACACGCCGGTTGATTGTAAAAAAGATAATGATTTTTTTAAAAAAACTACGACGATAATTGAAAGATGATGGTCTTTTAATATTATATATATGATATTATCTATATGTGCAAATTAAAGATATTTGTAATAGATTTAATTTATATTTTTCTATTAAACCGAATCAACGTGTACGGGAAATAAAAGAAGGTGAAACCCTTGAAACGGTCGTGGGTGCAGTGCCTTTTTATTAGGTCCTGTTTCTTCCCATATGTCACTTAACTTATAAAGTGCAAATAAGTCACTTGTGGGATCCACACAACTCTGACTTATCTGCTTCATAAGTCTCCTGACTTATAAGTTAATATAAGTTGCACCACCTCTACTTAAAGTTGTATAAGTCACCTTTTTTTCCGTTCCACCAGTTGGATTTAAATCAGTCTTGTTTGGTTGTCCTGACTTATAAGTCACTAATGTAATAAGTTAAGTGACACTACTAGGAAAATGAAGTTTAGTACCGGTTCCAGAGGGCTATTAGTACCGGTTTGAAACCGGTACTGACCAGCCGATACTAATGTGGAGGCCACATTAGTGCTGATTCGTTACACCCGGTACTAATGTCACATTAGTACTGGGTGGGGATACCACCCAGTACTAATGTGGCCTTCTGCCGGTGATGTGACAGCCTCCACATTAGAACCGGGTGTTATCCCCAACCGGTACTAATGTGTTTTTCTTAATTTTTCTTTTCTTTTTAGTTTGTTTCGTATTTAAACGTATTTAGATGTATTTGTTTGGTTCACGTATACTAATCTAATACACAACGTTATAAAGTCGTTTGTGCATATATATATATATATATATATATATACACACACACACACACACACACACATATATATATATATATAGAGAGAGAGAGCGAGAGAGAGAGAGGATATTGTGCATACGTAAATACGAAAAAGATATACATGAAATCAAATATTAGAAGAGTAAAGTCTTAATCGTTTTAAGCTCGTCGTTGATGTTACACAGAATCAAGATCCTCCTCGTCGTTGATGTGCTCCGATAGTGACCTTAGAAGAAGTTCCTACTTTCTCGACTTCTTTTTTTCTTGTCCTTAGCAGAAGCTACTTCTTTCTCGAACTTCTTGTTCTTAGAAGAAGTTCCTTCTTTCTGGACGTTCTTGTTCTTTGTTCTTAGAAGAAGATCCTTCTTTATCGACGTGCTTTGCTGAGCTTCATTAGCAATGCTAGCAGTGTCTTCTTTGCTCACTGTTACCATTGAGTCACCGGCATGAAACTCTCCCGCGGGATTAATCACCTCGTCTAGAATAAATCCGCAGAGTTGTTCTTGAATTAACCAGATTCTTTGCGTCTCGAGTAATCCTTCCTTGATGTTAGTAATCTACAAAAGAAGTTATTAATTGTTAGAAAAAAGTATATAAACAATAAGAACTAGGGATATGTTTGTCTGTATTTTTGTGTACGCACCTTATCACTGAAGAAGCCGAAGCTACCACTTGCAAAGTGATGGATGAAGTCACATACATAGAATCTGTATAGATTGGTGCCGCGTGGCTGTTTCATGCACTGCACATATGTGAAAATAAAAGTTAAGAAATATTTGTTAACTAGTATTGAAAAATGTGACATGAGATCAGCGAAGAAAACACATACGGGGAAATCATGGTAGTATTGAAGTTTCTCTTTCAAGGCCCCCCCAGAACTTTACACGGATCATATCCCATGCAGCATTCAACAATTCTACGAGAGGTTCATACCATTCTCTATATCCGTCAATAGAGTCAAAGATGTGGGCAAGGCTTAAATCAGGTATAATAATAATGAGAATCTAGTGGAAACTGTCAATACATTTTAGGGAAGAATCAGTTAATTGAAATATTCAATGTATTTTGAAAAAGATAAAGAGTTGAGAAACACGTTGCTCACTGGCAGTTGTATGGAATAAGTATGCAGTCCTTGAAGCATTGCCTGTCCAGAAACGTGTATATGTTCTCCACTGCAGGCGCAGGGAAATCACGAAGAAGCGTCTTGTTTCGCATGGTAGGCTCCATGAAGCTGATGTCGTGCATTCCAAGCCTCTGACAAGCTTGCATCTCCATGCTGCATGATACAAAAAAGAAGTTCAGGTACGGTAGAAATGGCTAGAGCGGTGATTCTAAGATTATGGTACAATAAATACTTACAGAACCCATCAAGTGACAAATGAGACGTCCATTGCATCCCTATTGAATAGGAACCAGAACTCCTTCATGGGAATATTGAAAGTGGTGCGACCTCGGAAAAAATGTTCCTCTTCAATTTTAACTTCAAGAAAATGAAGCCCCTGTCCCGCCATTTCCATGTGCCATTTGTGCAGAGCATACATCCTAGTTGTAAGTTCCTTCAACAATCACTCCCAGACAAGCAGCATCCCAAGTCTTAATTATGTGTACCTGACCCTGGGTGCCTTTCAATTTCAGCAGTGCCTAGAATTTGAGCAGGTGCCAGATTTGCGTCCAAACCAAATTCAAGCAATCCACGCTCCGCTTCTGAGAGCACCTTTAGGTCCGGGATAGATTGCTTTGATTGGGTCCTTAGTTGTGGAACAGTTTTCCCAACTTTTTTCTGCGCCTTAATGAGTTTTTATAATTTGAGCGCCACGCGATCATAGTCAGACAACGGAGGTCGCTCCGGCTTTTTCCTTTTTTCTTCCTCCATATGTTTTGTGAAGCGATGAAATTTGACACGGTCAAATGGTTTCTCAGGTGGAGGCCTCTTATTTTTGAATATTTGTCTATCTAGCTCCTCCTGCACTGACGCATCCAGTTCCGCTTGCGTCTTCTCGTAAGATAATTTCAGTAGAGGTGGCTTCTCCTTGGGTATCCTCTACTTCTTTGGAGGAGGAGGAGGATGTCCTCGTCTAGAACCCGTACTCTTGGAGGAGGAGAAGGATGTCCTTGTTTGGAACCCTGCTTCTTTGGAGGAGAAGGAGCATGTTCTGGACTGCCCCTATTAGTTGCATCATGTTCTGGACTGCTGCTGTGTTCCCTTCTAGCTGGTGAAGGCGGTAGCTGATCTTGGACTGCTGTTGCGTTCCCTTCTAGTTGGTGAGGTTTAGGAGATGTTTCCACTGTCGGTTCTGTTATCTTTATGAGATCCTTGGGCCACAAAATCCAAGTATGCACTGCTTCCCCTAGAGTATTTGCCTCATCAGCTCCCGGGAACTCCAGCTTGAGGTCATCCCAGATATCAACCACTTGTTCCACAAAGACTTCGGCGCATTGTTGGCGTTTCTTAACGTCACCACTAGGCGCCGAGGTAGCGTGAGCGTGTAAGAAACTCCTGGGTACACTGACGAGTGCGAACGAATTCGTAAGCGCACGGATGCACCGTTGTAGCACTTCTCCCTAGGAGAATGAGTATTCCCGAAGGGTTTTGTTCCAAGGAACGATGTGCACTATCTTCTACTCTAGTATAGACGGTCCAAGGACACCAAACTCCGGCTACGATAGATAAGGATTGAGAAGCACTTCCTGAGGGTCTTGAGTCTAGGCAAGGATATGGTCGCCATGTAGTCCTCCCCGTGGGGCGCCAACCCATCCTAGCTTTTAGGGCTAGGCCAATGTTCTTGCAACGAGGCCCTACTCGGTACACAGGCGTGGAGGGTTTCAAAGGGTCCAACATGCTATCACCATTGCGGCCTACCTCTATCGTTACGCGAATGCACTTGGTATTCGTAGGATAACCAGAGTCCAGACACCACGTCTACACACCTGATAACTACTATAGCACGGTTACGTCTGTCGACCCGCTAACAACACTATAGCAACCTGTATAAATACGGGACTACGAACTAGGGAGAGAACGACTCAGTCCTTAGCGCATCATCGAATCACGGAGCAACAAAAAGGTTTGGTTGCGAACTAGATACAACATTCTTACTCAGCTAAACAAGATCTAAACATGCAAATAGATAGTTGAACTAATGTATTAGCTCCAAAGGATCGAAGCCTTGTGTTACGAAGAACACAAGCCTCTAAACTATGAACGAGCCAAGAACACAAGAACACACCATTCATGCATGAAGTCCACTATAGTCTAAATAAGAAATGCTGAAATACTCACTTTGCTCTAAATGAAGTACAAGCATCCATGAGGACATCAACTCACTCCTCACCCTACTCTACCTAGCACTCTAACACACACACACTACATCTTGGGAGGTGAGAACTCACCTCTCCAAGAGAGAATGAGAGGAGAGGGAGCTTGGGATGTGTTCCAAAAGGGAGCCCCTCTCCTCCTATTTATAGAGGAGTGGGTGGCTTGTCAAGAGGCCAAATCTTCTCCAAAATGTGCAGCCTCCCTTGGGCGCCACCAATAGCAGAGCGACACGTGGTGAGGAATCTTGCATTGCACTCTTCTCTAGCTTCTAGGGGAAGGAGCCAAACCGACCTTCTACCGGCCAATCAACGGATGCCATGTCACCAATCCACCCCGAAACGCTGCAAGGGATCAACAAGGAAGCACCACGTGGAAATAGATGGCGAACGGAGACAAAAGGGGATCGGCCGAACCCAGGTTCGGCCGACCTGGGCCCACCTCCTCTTGGCTTGTGCTTTCTCTGGGTGACTGGTATGTGGGCCCTTATGACGGTTCCAGTGCATGCGGAGTTTTGAGGTGGTTTGGGTCCCTGGTGGGCCCTTGGATCCTGCACACGTGGCGGTGTCTGATTCGTCGGCGATTGCTTCACTTGGATTGATGAGGTGTCATGGACACATGGCATCCAATGTGGCAGCACATCGCCACGTGGCCTGGTGTGGGTCCCACCAGGCTCACAAGATATCGGGAGTATGATCTTGTCTTGCGCATATCTTTCCCATCCGAACTCCGAAGTAGACAAATGATATATATGTTTCGATCATCTCGACGAGCCTGTCACAATGATGCAATCCAATTTGGCATTTGAGATTGTTTATAATGATGCCATATTCATGCCTTTGGTTCAGGGGACCATGAGGTCCTGAACATCTTGGATCAAATGTGCATGCTTTCTCTCCATTTCTTGTGCTAAATACCTGCATTCGAATAGACATCAACACTTGTGGAAAGTATTAGTTTAAGCTCCTATTCTAGTGTTGATGATCCTTTTACATTTATTTTATGAAGGTATTGACGGTGTAAAAGTAGCACTTAACAGCCGTCAACAACACCCCCACACTTGAGCTTTGCTCGTCCCGAGTAAAGGGAGTCAGATCAAGGTGAGACATGATATCCAAAGGTATGAAACGAGCATAAGAGATATTCCAAACCATACCTTGTACTTGTGAACTCTGTGAAGTGTCTATCATGCTATCTTGGGTAGTTGAGGAATGGAATGGTCATGAATCAAATCACTCTTGCTCATCATGTCAAGTAACTTGGGGTTTTGCAATAAATTTTCAAAACAAACCTTGCTTAGCTCCTCATTTGACTCTCTCAGATCGCTCAATGTGTATATGTCCTTACCAAGGCATTAGATTGCCTTTCTTCATCCTACTTCTAATGATGGCTAGATGTGGAGCCCAGGGTAGGATAAAGGATAAAGCATACTTGTATCACATATATTGCAAAGTCAAAGACTGGATCCACAGAGAAAATCAAATCATACAATCAGATTAAGATGTGCTCGTGTATGGATATGGTGAGTATGGTAAGGTGGATACTAGGTCCAGAATGGGTGCTAGATATTACCATACATATATGATGAATGTTGGTTGGTGGTAAGGTGGATACTAGGCTCGGAATGGGTGCTAGATATTACCATACATATATGATGAATGTTGGTTGATGGTAAGGTGGATACTAGCCCCGGAATGGACACTAGTTATTACCATCTAAGTTATGAAACTCCTTTTTGCATGATCTCATCTCTCTCCTTTTCCTCCTTTATTTTGGACATGGGCTATTCTTTCTTTCCTCTTTTTTTTCATCATGCTTTGAGCATGTGTCTCTCTTTTCTTTTCTTTTTTTCATAGCCCATGTCTTTTTTTTGAAGGACACTTTTGGAGGGAGAGGTCACACCACATATGGAGCTTTATTTTCATAGAATGGATGAATGAAACAATGCTAACTTCCAGTGTAGGAGCATAGCAAGGGGAAAATGGTAGTGTGCACATGAATCTTGATCATGAAAGTAATGAAAAGAATTCTCACAAGGGTCACAAAATTTGACAAAGCTCAATGCAATAACAAGCAGCATATGAGTATAAGGTTTTCAACTAAGACATCATATGGCTTCGGTAGGACGGTGGCATATCAAAGAGGAGCTTTGCAAAGGATTTCCAAGTTTTCAAATAAAAATTCCCAAGCACTCACAAATTCAGAGCGAAGATCATATCATCAAACCATATCGCAAATGCCAACTACTTAGATAAGCATGAGTTCCCTAATGATATTTGTTCACAAGCATCAAGGTGATAAGTAAAGAATAAAACATATGCGAGCCAACCACATGAATCATGTAGAGCAAGCATAGCACGAATTGCTGAGTTTGATATAAAGGATATGAATTGAAATTCAATCAAACTCATGGATAACGGATAGTGAGATAGAGGGTGCACATACCATCACTTCTGAAGGATAAGGGATCAAGGAAGACCAGTGATGATTCGTCTGACCATAAGGCAGCCGACTCACTCTAGTTTACCTTGCTCTTGTCATGAAGGCGTAGTCGATGTTGTGCAGCGCCTGTGTGGGAGTTCTCTAGTGGAAATGTTAATGATGAGCTCGAGAGAACTCCCCCACACTAGTGGTTGAATCTGGTGTTGTTCTTCAGATAGCAAATGGAAACAAGAGATGGACTCTACTGGTTCGAGAACCAAAGAGTCTTTATTCAAATTCAAATGTTTTTGTGTTTTTTATTATTTTATTGTCACCATGTCATTTGCTCGAAAGGGTGAGATCAAGGTTACACTTCATAAATAAAGGGGAATATACTTACCTTGGACCTATGAGAGGTCATATGTGCTACCTTTGCATGTTGTGCAACATGAATTTGACACCTCAACTTACCTTCCCATTTGAATTTAGCTCAACAACTTACCCATTCAAATTTAACAATTTTCTACAAGGGTTAGTCAGCACATATGCAACCAAGATCTATGAAAATATAACTCTAAGGTTCATCAATCAAAACTGTAATACCCCGTGTTTTTAATCAAGTGTCAATGAGTGCTAATTACCTTCATCATCACATCTTGATCATTAGTGCTTAAGCACTTCATCAAAGTTAAGGTCAAACCCTAGGTCAAACCCCTTGAGCCCTAAACCCTATCTAGAACTTTTGGCGCGTTCTCCAAAATTCACGTAAACACTTCAAAATCGGCCAATACCAAAGTTGTGCAGTTTTTCGAGACCAACAACTTTGCTGTTGAGTGGCAGATCAAATTCGAAGTGTAAATGTTTGAAAAATCCCAGTCAACATGTGTAGTTCCTGTTCATAAGCGCCGAGAAAATCAGCAAATTCACCTGCTGTTTATGCTCGATTCCTTGAGTAAAACACCTATCGGCCTTTGTAGAAGTTGTAGAGGGATAGATGATCTACAACTTTGCTAATTGGCGCTTGGTGCACTTCTATAGTGAAAATTTGAGTTTGCAGCGGTCAAACAAGTGCACACCGAAACAAAATGCGCCGGAATGCAACCCTGCACGACGCCGTCGCGTGCGCACGCGCGCCACGTCAGTTCACCGCCGAGCGACCGGGCACAAACGTCGATGCACCCGGGGGTCCGCCGGTCCATAGGAGTCGCCGTAAAGCATTGGCTGCGAGGGCCGGTGACGCGCCTAGGCCACTAGGCCGGTGCCACGTGCCGTGCCAGCACACGCCGGAGCGCGCACGCCGAGGCCGCCATTGGCCGGCCGCGCCACCCCACGTCGCCGTTGCTGTAGCCACACCGCGCCCGCGACCTATGAGGAGACTTGGGCGGTTACCGCCTCTCCACGCCGCGGCCGCTATAAAAACCCCGCTCCTCCTCCCCTGCGCAAGCTCACAGCACCGCCGCCGTCCGCCATTGCTGCCGCTGGTGAGCTCTGTCCTCCGCTCGCGCCCGTGACCCACAAGCACTCCCTAGCTCTTCTCTAGGACTCACTCGAGCCTCTCCGAACACACATTGCCGAGCTCGACCCCAGCACTCGCCGGAGTTCGAGCTGAGGCGGCCGCGCTACCACTGCATCGCCGCTGCCGCTCGCTGGAGACTCCCCCGACCCAGCCACTACCTCCAATCCATCCTTGGTGAGTTGAATCGCAACCCCGTGCCGCTTGTTCATCTCCTCCGGCCACCCTTCGCCGCCGGCGAGCTCGCTCCGCCGCGGGAGGGTATGGTTGTGAAGGGGAGATTTCTGTGGGGTTCGAGATGTAAAAACCAAGGTCCTCTCTGTGATCTTTTGAATCTTTCTAGGGTTGGCTGTGAAAGAAGATTCTTCTTCTTTTTCCTCTAAGTCCAGCATCTTGTAAGAATCATAGAAAATCGTAGAAAAATCTAAAAAAATGCAAAACCAATTTTGTTGGTTTCCTTGTGAAGGGATCTACATCTTTTAGAAAGGTTGTATATACTTTTGATGTATAGTTTTTGAATGAAAATTCCAACTCAGTTTGTATAGGGTTGTTCATAACTTGAGTTGTACTCATTTTCTAGGCTTGATCTTTGGATATGTTGGTAGTCAGTACTAGTATAGGCTATACCTAAGTTTTTGCACGAAGTTACTGAGTGGATATCTAGTTATGATTTATTTTGTTTGATAGCTAGATCTGTGTTCATGTTTTGTTCAGCTTCATGAATATGCTTTCTGTGGCTCATCTTGTGGACATCATCTTATTAGGCTAAGATGTGTTGCTAGTAATTTTACCATGGATTTAGGAGCTGTCTATATATCTGTTTCTGAATGATGCTTGGTTATGAAGTTAAATCTATAGTTTAGTTTCTAGTGCTCCAGTGATGCTGATCTTTGGGATAGATAATGTGTATGTCATGTTTATGCTGTGGTAGAAGGTTAGGCTACAGTTGAGTTCTATATTTATCTGTATAAATGCTTTGTAAATAAATAGGCCGAAAATGGTTATTTTTGTGTAGCAGGAATGAAATAGGTTCTGGAGCTGATGTTTGGTGTATAGCCTAGTTTTAGTCTATAGTAGCTCTGTGTAAAATTTGAGCACCAGTGCATGAGTAGTTTTCTCTATATTAAATATTCTTGCTTTTGCTATGAATAACTTGTCGTATTTTTCATGCTTTGTATATAGCTTTGCTTGCCCTGAAATTTTACTAGTAGCTCTGTTATAGCCCTTTGTGCTCATACAAAAATTCTCAATATAGGATTTTGCATAGTTTAACTGGAATAAATTTTGAAAGAAAATAAGTATATTAAAAAGGGTAATAAAGAAATCTCCTTTTCTAATCTTATGAGTGGTTTAACCTTTGGAAAATGCTCCTAATGAAGCCCTGAAATCTAACTTGGTTGCATGTGTGATAATTCTAATTTATTTGAATAAATGTGCACACAATCACCATCAAAATAATAATTTAAGAAATGTTTGAATGAGTGATCTTTAAGGAAGAGTATGCTGGATATATTCTTGTCTAGGTGAATGTGGTCAACAAGACACCCTAGGCTTAATGTGTTGTTGTATTGTTTACACCACCATCACCATTAACTCTTGCATATGCATTTCGCCGTATAGAAGTCCCTGACGGTAGCTATACGCTCGTGCCGGCTGACGAGGACGAGAGAGCAGGAGGAGATGTACACTTCGTGACCGTTGAGCAAGACCCGGACCAAAGTCCGGAAGACTGTCTGACTGCTGGAGCTGCCGAAGGCAAGCCCCGGTTTAGCATTTACCTATGTGTTTTCATTTTCAAATTCTGAATTTATCTTTGATTGTCTATGTGCATTTATGTTCAGGAGTTGAATGGAAACCCTAGATGCATGATCCTTAAGTACCTATGATCTTTTACTAGTATGCTAGGTCGCTAGTTGCTATGCACTAAGGACCCGGTACAAGTCGAGTGATGTACTTCGCTCGCGAGAATAGGTTCTTATGTTGGAACCATAAGATCGTTAAATGGAATTGCTCACGTGGTAAGAGCATGGGATTTGGGCTCCGGTCCAGTAGTTAAGAGATTAAGCGTTTGAACGTACTAAACATTTGTCGGACATGGGTACGGTAAGCCTAGTACCTGAATGATGCGGTGCGGGAACCTTGCGCTACTAATCTTGGGTTGCGGCCCCCAGTCTTGCAAACTGTAGTGCATGCGTGATGCTGGATGCTAGTGTGAGGCATGCCAGCTAGCCTTGTACTTAGGACTGTGGCATCCGATCCCAATCCGAGGAATGACGGGAACCGCCTGGTGGAATGAACTCTTTGTGAGGGATTTCTCCCATATGTTTAGGTTCACCTTGCAAGGTTACTAATCTATCGATCGTCGGCCTCTCACCGTTATCTGAGATTGATTAACCCTCTAGCCATGATAATCCCTCTATGATGAAATGTTGATAAATTTGATGTTGATTAATTGTTTGCACAATTATGCTTCAATTAGTTGCTTACCTAGTAATAACTCTATCTACTAGAACTTGAGCTAAAATATTGAAAGTAAGGATTTAACTCCTTAGTCGCTCTTTGGCAAAACAAACCCACTAGCCAAAAGACAAGCATGATTAGAAGGTTAAGTCTTTATTTTAGACAGGTAAGCCTTGCTGAGTATTAGTATACTCAGTCTTGCTACAAATATTGTTTTCAGGTGATAATGTTTGGCCTGGTAAAATCCCACCCGGTTGTGAGCTGGAATGGGTGGATGACGAGGAGTAATGGCATTACGGGTGGCCTCCCATGTTGCCAAGTTATCGATTAGTATAATTTCCGCTGTCTTCAAAACTCTGAACCATTTACCTTTGATGCAAGGACAATGTTTGTAATAATTAACCCTACAGGGAATTTGGATTAATTTGTAAGGCACTCTGGACTCTCCTTCATGGGAGTTTTAATGTATGCGTTTCGATCCTCTGTGTGGTTTACAAGTGATTTACCGGGCTATGACCCGGCAACACTCAACGGGATGATTTCTTATTATCGCTTAATGACCAAAAGGGATTGGCTTAAGTGATAGTACGGACTTGTCTTGGATGGGGTTGTCACAGTTTGTACCAGAGCATCCGTATACACCAGAGTAGTTAGTTAACACTAATCACATGATTTACAATTAAAACTTGCCAAGATTGATTGGATTTTGAAAACGCGTTGGATCGTTAAGGAATGCTTAGACCGAAAGGCCCTAGAGGGAATTTTTGGGTTCTTTTAAGGTGGCTAAGTATCTATGGTTTATTTATGCTAACTTCCAACACTTATTAAAGCCACGTGTTTCATACGTGGTGGTACCGCATCACGAGTATGCGAGGGTTGATAGGGAAATCTATTCCACGGATCCTATCTTCTCGGTTGGATGTGCACATGTTTTATACGTGTGCTACCGTATGCAAGTCATGCGAAGGATGCCATGTACTATTGAAGATGAACATGTCATGAGTTGTGATGTTGCCACGTTTTGCTATACGTGTGCATGATTCCGCATTACGAACATGCGAAGCGGGACACCCTCCATTCAAAAAGGGCGTGTCTCAGGTTGGACGCCGTCCATGCGGTGCAAAATGCATGGATACCATTTCTATAGTGAATGGTAATGTATGTGGACGCTCCCGTGACGTGCTGGCACGGAAGGTTCTTTTCTGCAGGTACACTAACCATGTTAATGCGATCGTTGAACGACGTGTAGCTCTGACTAGTTATTATAGGGAGAGTCGTTTAACAAGCTTGCCACCGGCATTAACCACGTCTTTTTAGATTATCAAGTGTCAGGTTGTTTAAGACGTGTGCATGCATCATAAAATTTTGTTGAACCTAAAAATTTTCTGTTCTACACTTGTGTTATGCCTCTAAAGTGTTGTTTTGATCTTAGAAAGGGTTTTTCCTCTTTTTCTTGATCTTAGTAGTTTCTGTCAAAGTAGGATGCTGTCTGTTCATGAATTTTTAGAGCCATTTCTAGGATGTTTCTGACTAGGTTACTTTTATGGAAGTTGTTCCCCATCAAGTCAAGCATCTACTATGAATTTTTCACAATTTTAGGATTTCTCAGTCTGGAGTTATGATTAAATTAATGAACCTCTGTTCTGCTGTTTTTCCTGCTGACCTTCCTTTGGAAGTAGGATTTTTCGAGCATGTTCCTTTTTGATCCAGATCTACCTTTGAATACCAAAAATGTGCACAATTATATCACTGAATTGCTGTAAAACTTTGGGGATTTTTGGCACTCTGGATGTCGAGTTATGAATTTTTGTTAATACCACCAGATTTTATACCCTATGCATGTTATACTCCTTTTGAGTTTTAACGTGTTGTACCCATTTTTGTGCAGATGGAGTACCCGAAGTTTTTCGATATCGACGAGGATGGTACCTTGCATACCAACGGTCTTCACTAGGAGGGGTTTCCCTGTGTTCTGTGGGACAGCCTGCGTGAGGTGGGCTACACCGCCCCACCGATGTACGAGGTGCTCCACTTCTGGGACCGGGGTGTCCCTACGCGCGTACCGTCGCGACAGTGCCCCAGCACCCTGAGCACCCCGAGTGGCACGACTTGAGCATGGTGTTCTATGGACACCGTGGTGTCGAGTCACTCGAGTCTGCAGCTCTGAGGATTCTCCACATGTTCTGCGAGCAGCACCCGGAGGAGGTGATGCTTACCGCTCTGGGGTTGTTCCCGGCACTGGAACCCCAGGACGAGGCTTGGCGTGAGTGCGTGTCGCTCACTGGCATGTTGCTCACGGCTGACCCTCCTGTGGTCATTGTATAATAGCTTTTGAGGCTACTCGAGGCGTTGTACAACATGTAGGTCTTCTGCCTCACCCCTGAGGCTATGCTTGCGGGCGTGATGCGCGAGACTTCAGCGCTGACCGACGTCATCTACCGCGACTTGTAGCAGGAGCGCCAGACCTCTGCTCACTTGCAGCAGGAGGTGGTGTTCTTTCAGGACCAGCGTACTCAGTGGGAGCAGGAGCGTGCTCAGTACATTGAGTAGCTGTATGCCCGTGACAACGCCATTGACAGGTGCGTGAGGAGAACGACGGTCTACGGGCGGATTACATCCAGGCCGAGACTGTTGACGCAAAAATAGGACGTCACCATTGCGCGCGACACACGTGACTCCCCGGTCTGTAGCGAGGCGTGCCAGCCAATCTGACCTGTTGATTGACAATGGAAAATATTAGGGATCGGCTAGAGAACCGATGGCCTTGCAGCGACACGTGTACCAGCCAAATCGGCCGATACGGGAAAAGCGGGATCGGCCGGCTCGAAAGCGACCGAAGCACGAGTGCGATCGGCTGGATCGGCCGATCGTGACGTCAGCACTCGAGTAGGTCAGAATCGGCTGTGATGTTGAAAGCCAATAGGATCTAGATCGAGCGGATGATAATGATAATAGCTAAAACTACAAGAATTTGGTACGAAAACTTGTAGATCTAGCTAATATCGGTAAGGGGTGAATAAAGAACTAGACAAAACCTCAGCGATACGCCCGGAGGTTAAAGCCTAGGGTTATTCAGTAAAACGGTACTCACAAGCTTGTCGGAGATCAGCTGATGCAGCCCGACGAACCCGAAGCACGGCGTTGTAGAAAAGAGAAAAAACGCAATGGCGAAGTCGCCGAAAGTAGATGCTGTAAAGGTAGATGCTGTAAAGTAGATGCAGTAAAAGTAAAGGGTTTGCCCAGAGGCGGTTTGTTTGATATTGGTGCGTACAGATTTTCCCGACCACGAAGGGTCGCTATTTATGTCCTGAGGACAACCCGACTCCTAGCTAATTACGGCACTGTTTACTTGCATCTAAAGACAAAAACTACTAGAAATAGAAAAGGACTCTCGCAGGAGTCAAAAACTTCCTAAAACTGACTCTTTGACCCATTGTCAATCGTAGACTGACCCGCCTCCGCCATGCTTTCCTCTTTGGCGTATTTCTTCTAAATACCGCCTCTTCTTTCCTCCATCGGCCGATCTTCTATCTGATCATCGGCTGATCGCTTTAACCAGCTGGTCCACCGTCAGGGTTGAATCCCTTTGACCATCGGCGATCTGTGTTGACCGTCTTTCTCTCCCTTCAATCGGCCGATTGTACCTTGTTTTTTCATCGGCTATTTCTCCTTATTCCTCTTTGACATGTTTTTCCAAAAAAACGGTGTCAACACATGCCCCCCAGTTTCGGAGTAAATAATCCTTTTGCTCCGAAATTTGCCTGATATCTTTCGAATAATAGCCAAATCTCCCGTGATCGACCTGACCAATCTCCATTGATATGTCTTGTCCTTTCCACCTGCCTTTTCTTGGGATTGTTCACCATGTGACTCTTTGGCATCTCTAGTTCCCCTTCCCTATAAGACTCATTCTTTTATCCGTAGGTCCTTTGTATTGACCTTGGGTTCTTCCTGATGTAGATGTTAACTCTTTTAGTCTTATGAGTATGAGAGGCATCTTCCCCTGGAAAATTCTGTGAGCGCCGATGATCCTTACTGGCCATTGACAGACTCTAGCTCAAAATAGCATTCCTCCTGAGTACTGCTAGTGAACTAGTAAATTATGCCTGTAATTTTGGGCAGAAGATTTCTGTGAACTATGCTCTGCAGTTTGTGGACGTGATAGAGGAGCTTCCCCTTGTTTAAGTGTGTACGAGTCATCCTTTATTTGGGGTGATTTCTCTGAATTGGTCATTCTTTGGAAACTGAGTCATTCACGGGTTATCTGTTTCTCTTTTCACCGGATCTGGCATCTTCGGTTTCCATCTTTTTCGGCTTCTTCATCCTTATCCCTTCTGGTGCTCCGGCTATAAATAGCCGTCCTCATACCCCTATGGAGACCACACCTTTCCTTTCATCCATGGCTCGAGATATAGGTCCAGGGAGCTTTAGGCTCTTGTTCTTCGGTTCCTCTCTTCTTCTCTGACTCAAGATGGCTAGAAGAATTCTTGTGAAATAGCCTAGAAAATGCTCCTCTCTCTAGTCTCCTTTTGTGAAGCCAGGAGGTCCAACAGCTAGAAGAATCCTTGTGATGCAACTTAGGTGCATCAACTGGTGGAGGAGGGTGGAGGTTGCCCCTGGGCGTTGCGGAAAGAAGAACAACCCTATGTCTTCTTTCCCAACAAATTTGACGGGGAGAGTTACCGTATCTGGTGATTCATCTTCGTCAAATCTATTCTTTTTTGTTTCTTTTTAATACTCTCCAAAGCTCTCAGCCGATTACCAGCAAGATCTTCTAATTCCTCCTTCATCATAGCTAAATAATCATCGGCCGATAGCTGGTCTTGTAAAGAAGTTCTCCTGGATCCGGCTCTCAGTTCCCAAGGTAGTACAACATCATGACCATACACCAGTTGATATGGTGATACCTTGGTCGCTCCGTGGCATGCCATCCTGTATGCCCATAGTGCTTCATTAAGGACCATATGCCATCGCTTAGGACTTTCATCAATCTTGCGTTTGATCAATTTGATGATGCCTCTGTCTGCTGCCTCTGCCTGAGCACAATAGGGAGATGAGTTTAACAGTTTGATCCCTGAAAAATTTGCATATTCTTCGAATTCCCCTGAGGTGAATTATGATTGGCCTTTTCTTGGCCAACTTCCAACGCTCCACATTCAATGCCTTGACCGAACGTTTCAATCAGCCTTTATATATATATATCGCAAACTTTCTTTAGTTCCCTAGAATTGTTATCTTCTCTTTGCGATGGCTTCTTCTTCTTCTTCCTCCTCTGTGAATCAGGTTGGTTCTCTTTCTTTTCTTCATTCTCATGATCTTTTTCCCTGAGGCTTCTTCTTTTCTCAGTCTCCAAATCGTGATGCTGTGGAAAGGATCTTGTCGAACATCAATGCCTTTGGTGCGAATCGGCCAAACCAACCATCTAGACAAGAACACGGTCTCTGTCTGGTGATTGCTAACAACGAGAAGAAGCTGGAGGTTCTCGAAGCCAGGAGGACAGCTCTCCTTCAGGAACTGGATCATGTAGGTGAAGAGATATCCCAAATTAAAGTAGAGCTAGACAAGGCCAAGAGCCTCCTTTGAGTTCTGATGTACTATCAGCCGATGCAATCGGCTTTTTTATGAATAAAATTGCCACCTTTTGATTGGCATTCGATGGATTTAATGCACCATTTTCTGGCGATGAATTTTCACCCATACTTGTAAGTGCTCTTTATGATCTGGTTCAATTTCTCCACTATAAGATGGTAGCCCACTCCATGCAGCACCATAATCCTCTGACTATGGACCAGACCGATTTCCTATTAGGAATAAGAGGCAAATCTCTTTTAGAGTGTCTTCAGGAAAATGTAGCTATCTCCACTCCTTGACAAATTTCTTCTTGAAGTGTTCTTGTATCAAAATGATGCATCAAAGCTTGTCGTCGTTGCGGGAAATTTAGGCAGAGGGGAATCCTGATAGTCTCCTCTTCTGGAGTACAGAGTAGGGCCATGATTTAATTCCCCTTCAAAGCCAGCCCTTGAATTTTGGGAAGCGTATCACTGCATGTCTGCCCACTGTCCAGCCTGAGACTTTCACGGGGAAACTGTTCTTGCTTTGACTGCATCGGATGCTCTTCATTTCCCTTTTTTAATTCCTTCTTGTAGTTATCTTCTCTGCGTCTTGGGGCTATAAATAGGCAAAAAGCTCGATAGAGGAAACTCACTCTCATCGGCTATGTCTCAATTAACTCAGATAGGTTACAGGCTCTTGCTGTATGACTGTTCTTTTCCTCGTTCCCTCTTTTATAGCTAGAAGAATTCTTGTGAAGTAGTGTAGTGGCCCCTCTTCTTCTTTGCCTCCTTTTGAAAAGCCAGGAGGCGCCATAGCCAGAAGAATCCTCATGAGATTCTGGCTTTGAGAGAAGGAAATAGGTAGGGTGTCTTGCTACACATTTATCAGAGGAAGAGCGTGCCAAAGGAACGGCCATCTTGGTCATCAACTCGGGCTCTTTCCGGCGGAAGATTACAGAATCGGGTGACGATCTTAATCTTTCGTTTCCTCTTCGCGTGTGCCTCTCTCCCATTCATGGATTCAATATCCTCATCATATTGGGAGTTAGGACAGTACCCTTCTTGTAACCTCTTGAGAACATATGTAACTTGTAGATCTGAGTTGCAATCCAAAGCAGAAGAGATAAACATGTATTTTTTGTTCTGAAGGCGATATATGTATCGGCTATAACCGAATATATTGATTTTGTATATCGGTTTTATATTTTTTGCACTAAAGGCGATTCTTTATAGATATCGGCTATTCTACGATTACATCAGCAATCAGTTGTAGCTCGAAAACTTAATCGGCCGATAGGCACGATAAGACAATCGGCTTGTACAATTATTGACGCACTTGGGCAACCAATCCATCGGCTGCTGTGACTCTGAGCCCAAGCTCCCTTTCGTCTTCAATGAATTGATTCATTAAGCCTCGTCATCAGAGCCGACCGCTTGAACCAGCTTTAGTCCAAAATCAGACACTCTGAGATATTTTGTATCCCAGGCTTTCCCAGATATGCAGCTTACTTGATCATAGGTCCATCCTTGTGCTTCTGTTGCTGCTACTGTCAAGGAGGTTTCTCCTTGCACCACCTCCACTGAATCTCCAATCCATTGGATGATGCATTGTAGATGGTATGCAACAATTGGCATGTATCCAATCCCGACCCAGTAGTAGATTATAAGATCCCCTCCCTTTAATGACAAAGAAAGCGGTTGGAAGGGTCTTACTGCCGACGGTGAGCTCCACGTAGATTGCTCCTTGAGCTGGAGAGACGTTGCCTTCGAAGTCCACCAACATCATGTCGGTTTGGGTTAAATCTTCATCAGATTTCCCAATCTTGCGCAGCACGGTGTATGGCATTAGGTTAACTGCTGCTCCTCCATCTACAAGCATCCTGGTGACTGGCTTGCCATTAACATATCCTTTGAGAAACAAGGCCTTCAAGTGTTGTCTCTTCCCATCTTCTGGCTTCTCAAAGATAGCTTGTTTAGGTTCCAGTGTCAATTGAGCCATGCCAAGCTCCTCATCGGACACATCCGAATCAACCGGAGCCATGAACTCTTTCGGTAGGAAGACAACCATATTTATATCAGCTCGGGGTTTGTCATCTTCCTCACCATCGGCCTTGGGCTTTGGGTGCCAAACTTTAGACCGAACCTTCTTCTTGTCCAGCACAAGTCTCTCTGCTTCTTCATACTGTTCTAGCTGACGTAGGCGCTGGACTCTTCTCTTCTGGGACTTAGTCAAGCCATCTGGATACCATTGTGGATTGGGCTCCTTACGTGTTTGGCTTGACCCTTCATCATCCAATTGTAATGTACGTCGACGTTCAGGAGCTTGGCACATGATGTCCTCATCAGGGACCAGAGAATCGGCCATCTCTTCTAGCCGATCGTTTGACTCTTCATTGACTCGGCCTCCCAGCCGATCATGAATGCTAGCCTTGCCCCCCAGCCGATCATGGACATTGGCTTTGCCCCCCAGCCGATCGTGGACGCTGGCTTTGCCCCCCAGCCGATCATGAACCGAGATTTGTTGATTGTTGAATCCACGGTGATCCTTGGCTGCAGGTCTTCTGTCATCAAAGCAAATCCTTTTGGATGAGTTGCCATTATTGTAAGCCCCGTTGCACTCTGGACAGTTTCCTGCCGTCGGAAGCTTGATTCCTTCTTCCCAACAGTACTTGAAGAACGGACATCTCCAATGTCCTTCATTACGCCGTTCCCACTCCTCTCTTTCCTTTGCTTTCTCTTGTCGGCGCTGGAACTTGTTGATCAACATTTGTGACGTGACGGGTCGGCGTGGCTTTGATTCTCCTTCTCCAAGTAGTAACCCTTCTCCTTTGACATCGGTAGCGGTTACTTGTACTTTGGGATCAACGGCTCCTTTATTTTGAGCCGAATCAGATGTCAGCAACTTAACTCGTGACGTGTCTTTGCTAGACACTTCAACTGTGTTAGCTGGGAAGGGGTGCTGATCAATCTTCATCGGCTTTTCAGCTTTGGTAGGAGTTTCAAATTTAAGCCTCCCTTGCTCAATAGCTGATTGGATCTGTTGTCTGAAGATCTTGCAATCATTGGTATCGTGCGATGTTGCATTGTGCCACTTGCAATACTTCATCCTCTTCAGCTCTTCTGCAGATGGTATGGTATGGAACTGGGAGAGTTTAATCTGCCCTTGCTGAAGCAACAGATCAAATATCTTATCGGCCTTAGTGATATCAAAGCCGAATTTCTCTAGCTCTTTCTTGCCAAAGGGACAGGACACTGTCTTCTTGCCTTTGACCCACTCTGCGAGCCCTATCATATTGTCTTCATCTTCTAAGTCAGAGTAGTCCACATACGACACCTTCTTCCGAAAGTTCCTTCTAGGCTCATAGGACTTTGCAGTTTCTTGACTCATCCGGCTGACCAACTGGCTGAGGCTTTCAAAGTCATGTGATGCATATTTCTCCCTTAAGGTCGGCAAGAGACCTTGGAAAGCCAACTCAGCTAGTTGCTTGTCTCCCAAGTTCAGACTATAGCACTTATTTCTGACCTCTCTGAATCTTTGAACGAATCCAGCTACTGTTTCATCGTTCCTTTGCTTGAGCCTGGTCAGATCAGTGATCTTCATCTCGTTGATGCCAGATAAGAAGTAGTTATGGAACTGCTGTTCCAGCTCGGACCACTTGATGATGGAGTTAGCTGGCAGTGATGTAAACCATGAGAACGCCGTCCCTGACAGAGATGAAGAGAACAACCGTATTCTGAGTGCATCAACATTCCCTGCTTCTCCACATTGGATGATAAACCGAGTGATGTGTTCCATAGTGGATGTTTCATCTTGTCCAGAGAACTTGGTGACGTCTGGCACTTTGAACCTTGGAGGGAACGGTATCTGATCATAGCCAGAGGGATACGGTGTCCTGTACATGTAGGACTGCTGCTTGGGTTTTATCCCATATTGCTTCGATAGCATATCCGAGAAGTGGTCAATCAACTCCTGCTTCACATGAGATTTCAATTCTGTAGCCACTTGCTCAATTGCTTGCATCTCAGCTGGAGTTTCTGGAGGTCGTTCTTCTAAGATTCTTGTCTTTGGATCTGTCCTTGCCTCAGTAGAACCTTGAGTGTCTGAATGGCCTGTAATAGGTGTAGCCTGTTCAATCGGCTGACTAGCCGATGAGGCTGGTTGCTACGTATTCAACTGGTTTGAAATAGCCAATTGATTTAGAAGTGTTTGCAGCAATTACGCTGAATCCACTTGTGGAAACACTGGCTGCCCTGCTGCTTCTTGGTTGATCGGCTGTTGAGGTGAAGATCTTGTATGAGCCACCGTATTAGCTGGGGTTAAGACATCCTGCATTGTCGTTGACTGTTGAGGCGGGGCTGTCTGTATGGGCATCCCGAGCGTTGGTTGCTGTAGCGGAGCAGTTGGTATGGGCATCCCGAGTATCGGCTGCTGAGCCGATCTCTGAGGTGGAGTAGGATTTGGCCTCTGAGGTGGAATAGGAGGTCTTTTCTCTGTCGGTATGACCATGTGAGCATGAGCTGGACTGATCTTGACTCTTTCGAAGTTCTTGCTCCCATGATTAAAGTAGACAAACACCACTCCTTCCCCATTCATGTGCACAGTCCCTGGAGTACCTCCAAATGTAGCTTGGTAAGACTGTGGGTATTTTACTTCTGGAACTTCCTCAGGCACAGGCTCAAAGAAATTTGAGATGTTAGTCTCAAAGTGATCACGAGGTAAGTCCCATCCTGCAAGCTTCCCATCTGAATCTCTCATAGCAGGATATTTTTGCTGATTCTGCACTGGAAGCACCTGATCCTGGACGTTAGACTGCACTGGTGATGTGATGGCAGGATCTTTAGCTTTACCATCGCCACTTTGATTCTGAATCCGCTGAGAGTCTGATGAAGCACTGGTGGCAGCTTGTGGAGATGGTGTAGCTTTTGCTGTTGGATCATCAATCGGCGGGTTGGCCGATTGGGTTTGCTGGAACATAGCAGGAGTACGCCTTGGTTGAAAGTATGCGGGTCCCAAATATCCTGCCTCTGCTCCTTGCTTGAGTGCATCAATTATGACATTCTGAATAGTATTTGCGAATACCTTGGATTGATCAATCATTGTTTGATGCATGGCTTTGGTCATCATGTCTTGAAGCCCTTCAGGATCGGCTGAGAAGGTGACTTGCTTCGGTGTTGGCAAAGGATTCTTCTTGAAAACACCACTTTTAGTCTGACCGTATGATGCCAAACAAAGCTCTTCATAATGCTTCATGTGAGCCTCGAGCTCGGCTTTGTCTGGATCTTTCAGCTGATCCTTGGTGATGGGTTGAACGTTGTCCGGATCAATTTCAGAAGGACCAGTCTTCGTAGGCTTTGTCATTGTTGACTTTTTTTGTGTCCCACCGGGCGTGCCAAAAGTGTGTTGACGCAAAAATAGGACGTCACCCTTGCGCGCGACACACGTGACTCCCCGGTCTGTAGCGAGGCGTGCCAGCCAATCTGACCTGTTGATTGACAATGGAAAATATTAGGGATCGGCTAGAGAACCGATGGCCTTGCAGTGACACGTGTACCAGCCAAATCGGCTGATATGGGAAAAGCGGGATCAGCCGGCTCGAAAGCGACCGAAGTGCAAGTGCGATCGGCTGGATCGGCCGATCGTGACGTGAACACTCGAGTAGGTCGGAATCGGCTGTGATGTTGAAAGCCGATAGGATCTAGATCGAGCGGATGATAATGATAATAGCTAAAACTACAAGAATTTGGTACGAAAACTTGTAGATCTAGCTAATATCGGTAAGGGGTGAATAAAGAACTAGACGAAACCTCAGTGATATGCTCGGAGGTTAAAGCCTAGGGTTATTCGGTAAAACGGTACTCACAAGCTTGTCGGAGATCAGCTGATGCAGCCTGACGAACCCGAAGCACGGCGTTGTAGAAAAGAGAAAAAACGCAATGGCGAAGTCGCCGAAAAGTAGATGCTGTAAAGGTAGATGCTGTAAAGTAGATGCAGTAAAAGTAAAGGGTTTGCCCGGAGGCGGTTTGTTTGATATTGGTGTGTACAGATTTTCCCGACCATGCAGGGTCGCTATTTATGTCCTGAGGACAACCCGACTCCTAGCTAATTACGGCACTGTTTACTTGCATCTAAAGACAAAAACTACTAGAAATAGAAAAGGACTCTCGCAGGAGTCAAAAACTTCCTAAAACTGACTCTTTGACCCATTGTCAATCGTAGACTGACCCGCCTCCGCCATGCTTTCCTCTTTGGCGTATTTCTTCTAAATACCGCCTCTTCTTTCCTCCATCGGCCGATCTTCTATCTGATCATCGGCTGATCGCTTTAACCAGCTGGTCCACCGTCAGGGTTGAATCCCTTTGACCATCGGCGATCTGTGTTGACCGTCTTTCTCTCCCTTCAATCGGCCGATTGTACCTTGTTTTTTCATCAGCTATTTCTCCTTATTCCTCTTTGACCTGTTTTTCCAAAAAACGGTGTCAACAGAGACTCAACAGGTGAAGAATGTGGCAGAGATGCAGAACCAGGTTATTGACATGGAGGTAGAGGTGGAGGTGTGATAGGCGATGGCATACTAACTGCAGCAGCCACCGTATGTTCCTCTAGCAGCACCTGCCGCTCTGGACGAGCTGCAGGGAGCTTCAGGCTTGGATGAGGATAGCGTCGAGGGACCACCTCCAGCTTCCCCTCAGTCCAGCGCTGGCTCGGTGGCGGGCCACTAGATTACCTAGATATTGTTGTAGGGAGCTACCTTGTACTCTTAGCTTAGCCTTTTCAGCTAGATTTTGTGGAGGGATTAGGCTGCTCAGAGAGTGTGTGGGATGTGTTTCATTTCCATGTATTTCGTGTTGTTTTAGGTGATCCACAAACTATGCATCATGTAATGCTATTGGATGAACACATTTTGATGTATGTTTCATGAATTAATTGGGGTTGTCGTGATCAAAATTGGATCTTGCGCTGAATACCAAAGTTGTGCGAAATGTTCTCAAGATCATGCTCACCAAATTTCATTATGTTTGCATAAACGTACCGAGTGTTATGGCAATTTTTGTGCAGCTCGACCTCCTGTGAAAACAGCTAGGCAGAAGCTCGGTTACGGAACTTTTCGGGCATGATAACATCGGAATTCGACCCTGAGTTGAATACCAATGTTGGAGCTTACGAAATTCTGCACTTACTGACCAAAAATGAGAATTTCTCCATGTATGGGCAGAGAGTTATGAATTTTTCACTAAAAACAGCTGCGCTGTCCGGTTTTTAAATTATGGATGTTTACGAGTTTTCGTCTTGCATATTCTTCTTGTGGATGAATGTAAGTAAGCTTGCGAATACGTGGCTAATGAAAACTCCCTGAATTTCAGATGGTGGGACCAACACGCACCTCCCCTAACGGTTTCGGTGCAAGTGGGAGTGAGGTTCCACTGCCTCCTCCCAACATGACGATCCAAGAGCAGTTTATGGCCACCCAAACTGAGGTGATGCGCCAGCTACTGCAGACGCAGCAGCAAATCGCTCAGCAGCTGCAACAAGCTCCACGTGGGGGAAATCAGGATGGCTTACCGTTGGTCACCAAGTATGAGCACTTCTATGGCATGAAACCCCCGACGTTCGAGGAGGCCAAAGAGCCTCTAGCTGCTGAAGCATGGATCAGGGACATTGAGGCCAAGTTCTCAGTGTTCACCCTACCTTGCTCAGAAGAGCATAAGTCTAGCTTCGCCACCTTGTAGATCCGTGGTGCCGCACTGATGTGGTGGGAGCACTACAAATCCATGGTTCCGGCTTGACATCAGGTCACATGGGCTGAGTTCAAGCGAGCCTTTAAGGAACACCATATTCCTAAGGGTCTCATGGACCGCAAGATGAAGGAGTTGCTGGCGCTGAAGCAGGGTAACTGACACGGTGTACGAGTACGCTAAGAAATTTAACTCCCTATGTCAGCACGGTGGGCATCACGTGGACAGTGATGCTAAGAAGATAGAGCATTTCCGTGACGGGCTGGACGGAGAGCACTATGAGAGGCTTAATCTTTGTGAGCCGAACAACTACCAAGACCTTGTGAACAAGGCCATCTCTCAAGAAGATGCCATGAGACGGGCCTAGAAAGACAAGAAGAGGCAGGCCGGATTCACCACTTCCGGTGGGTCAGGCAAGAAGTTTCACTTCATCAAGAAGTGTAACCAGGGGCATTCCCAGTCATCATCATCTAGACACTGGCGAGTGACCTAGTCTCAGAACAAGCCTCCTGGAAATCTCTAGTACCGTAAGGCGCAGCAGCAGCCTTACAAACCAAATGCACCCCGACCAACAAAAATGCTATCAAAGACCATCGCTACTACAATTGTGGGCAGCCAGGGCACTATGCTAATGAGTGTCCGAAGCCAAAGCAGATCAAGACCAACCAGCAAGGTGAAGGGTCAGGGACCAAGCAGGGCAATTAGGGCAAGAAGCCTACTGTGCAAGTGAAGCAGGGCTGGCTGAACTTCACGTCCTTGATGGATATGCCCGAGGGAGCACCAGTGCTAACGGGTACCCTTTTCTATCAGAAGCTATTCAGTTAAAGTACTATTTGATTCTGGTGCTACACATAGTTTCATAAATTGGAAAATTCTGCACAAATTGGGGTTGGGTAGTTGTCGCACAAACCGACCTTATCAGATAACAACACCTGGTGGGAGAGTTACCACTCTTTGAGAGTGCCACTCAAGCTCGGCAGCAAAGTCTTTCCAACAAGCCTCATTGCTTTGGACCTAGAAGGTATTGATGTGATCCTAGGGATGGATTGGTTGACCCAACATAAAGTCATCTTGGATCTTGCTACAAGAATGATAGAAATCAATTCACCTACTGTGGGCACATCTACTGTATACTTACCTCCCAATGCCAGTGGGAATTGTTATGCTTTTGCAGCCATAATTTCTCTACTTGAAGACATTTCGGTAGTCTGTGAATACCCGGATGTATTTCCCGATGACTTGCCTGGCATGCCACCAGACAGAGACATCGAGTTTGTGATTGAACTTCAACCGGGCACTGCACCTATCTCCAAAAGACCTTACTACATGCCACCTAAGGAGTTAGCCGAGTTGAAGGACCAACTACAAGAATTGCTTGATAAAGGGTACATTCGCCCAAGTTCATCTCGTTGGGGAAGTCCCGCACTTTTTGTGAAGAAGAAAGATGGTAGTCTGCGGATGTGCATGGATTATCGTCCTCTCAATGCGGTGACGATCAAGAACAAATACCCCTTGCCCCGCATTGATGTTGTCTTCGATCAATTGGCTGGTGCCAAAGTCTTTTCCAAGATCGATCTTCGATCCGGCTATCATCAAATTAAGATTCGATCGAGTGACATTCCGAAAACAGCTTTCTCCACCAGATATGGTCTTTATGAATTTCTGGTGATGTCCTTTGGTCTCACAAATGCACCTGCCTATTTCATGTACCTTATGAACTCTGTCTTCATGAATGAACTAGACAAGTTCGTAGTGGTCTACATTGATGATATCCTTATTTATTCCAAGAACGAAGAAGAACATGAGAAACATCTTCGGATTGTTTTACAACGTTTGAGAGATCATAAGATTTATGCTAAATTCTCCAAATGTGAATTCTGGCTGGATAGTGTGAAATTATTGGGTCACACTATTACTAAGGATGGTATCTCCGTGGATCCTAGCAAAGTGCAGGAGGTCATGGATTGGAAGCCACCCAAGTCCGTGCATCAGATTCGTAGTTTTCTCGGTCTAGCTGGCTATTATTGTCAGTTTATTCTGGACTTCTCCAGAATAGCTAAACCTATGACTGAACTGTTGAAGAAAGGTGTCAAGTTTGTATGGGATGAAGCTTGCGACAAGGCTTTTCATACTTTGAGGGAACATCTCACATCAGCCCCAGTACTAGCATAGCTAGATATGACGAAACCGTTTGACGTGTATTGCGACGCTTCTGGCTCTGGTCTTGGTTGTGTACTTATGCAAGACAACTAGGTTATTGCCTATGCATCACGAGCACTTAGATCACATGAAAAGAATTATCCTACCCATGACCTGGAGCTAGCAGCAGTTGTGCATGCCTTAATGATTTGGCGGCATTATCTGATGGGAAATCGCTGCAATATCTTCACCGATCACAAGAGCCTTAAGTATATTTTCACCCAATTGTATTTGAATATGAGGCAAAGAAGGTGGTTGGAATTGATTAAGGATTATGATCTAGAAGTCCAATATCACCCCGGTAAGGCCAACGTGGTTGCCGATGCGCTTAGTCGCAAGTATTGTAGCTATGCAACGGTAGAGCCATACAATGAAGCCTTATGTGAAGAGATGAGGAAGCTCAACCTAGAGGTGGTCGAGCATGGAAATTTAAATGCCATCTCCATTGAATCCCCTCTCCATGAGAGAATTGCCTTAGCTCAGCTCACTGACAAAGGTATTGAGTTAATCAACCAGAATTTGTGTGAACGAGACCCCAAGTACGCTTGTTTCCGAAAGGATGAGAAGGGAGTAATATGGTTCGATCAGAGATTAGTCGTTCCCCAGGATCCAGAAATAAGAAAGGAGATTTTAGATGAGGCTCATCTCTCTAAATTCACCATTCACCCTGGTAGTACCAAGATGTACAAAGACCTTAGGGAGAATTTCTGGTGGTCGAATGTTGACGGTCAATTTCCGTCAACCAAGAGCACTTGTTACACTTTGCTTTGAGCTTTGATTTATAACTAACTCGCCACTAGGCACACTAATGATGTTACAAGTTCGCACTTGCATGTGGTTTTTGGAGTGTGTTGTTTACACAGGAATTAGGTACCTAAATGAGGACTTCCGGGTGGAGTCCAAGGACCTAAACAGAAGATGCGGGAGTTCGTACGCCAAGTACCCTTATCCAAACCGCTAGGAAAATGACGTCAAGGACCCATATGGACTTCGGCAAATATTCAAGAAAGCACGAGAAGCATCGTGGAGGAAGATGGGCCCGAACCAGGCCGAAACAGGCTTGGGCCGGCCAGCCCATGCCGACCGGCCTAGGGTGTTCCGGGCCCTGTTCGGCGTCCCCTTTGACCTACATGCTCCTCAGCTCATTTATACCCCCCGCCTCTGACAGCCACCACATCCAATCATCAGAACTCCGCGAAACCTAGAAGTGAGCACCAGAGGGAGACGATGGCGGCGGAGTCCTCGAAGTTGTCTAGGGGATGGCCTAGGCCAACCCTAGCCGCCATGGCCGCCCGCGTGGTTGTGCCATGGTGGAGTTCTGGAGCTAGTTGAGGTCATCAATGGTATGTACTCGGTGGTGGTAACCCAAACACATCTACTATTATGTGAGCAATTGTAATCTTGCTTTCCGATCTTTAAGCGATTCCATGTCTCCGTCTTTACTTTCTACCTTTCATGAATATGTTTGATCCTTAGTCTAATCCTAGGTTAGACTACATAGCATGCTTCATGTAATCATGGTGATTAGATATAGTATGTCGACCCTTCATGGTTTGTAGGCTTGTCCATGTTTGGGCACGCCCGTGGATCCCCCGCTTCATTAAGGGAGCATCATGACAAGGTGATTTCCTCGAACGAGCGGATGTCTTCGGGAGGTAGGCCGGAGGTAGGAGTTTAAGGATGCTTTTAGATGAGATGCTTGGTAGTTGCTCGTTTGCCGGAACTACAACTAGAAGGCACCAGGCTTAGTCGTCCCCTTGGTGGTGCTTTACTTTGCCTATGTCCATGGATGTAATCAACCTTGTGCCATAACTCATATATATCAAGGTTTCCCTCTTTATATGCAATCAACGCTTAATGTTAGGTTAGTTTGGGTAGACTAGGTAGAGAACCATAGTGGTTTGCTTCCAATCCTTGGAGGACCCTCCTTGGTGAAAAAGGCACCAAGTCACCCGTAGGCTTGCGGTGAACTTCAACACGGTTTTGAACCATCAACAAGCCCTTTTTCTGGTGCTGTTGCTGGGGATCGGCAACACGAACCCTAGGGTGATCTACCTTTCTATTTGACTAACCCTAATTTTTATTGTTGCATATACCTTTGTTTTCTTGTTTGTGTCCTTGAAAGAAGGTCAAAAGCTAGACACAAGACGTTCGATGAGTTTTCTACATACACACCCCAACAAGATAATTGTGACATCAAGATTCGCTCTTTAGTGGTAGGTGCTAACTTTGGTTAGTGGCCCATCATCTGCTATCGAGCCCACACCCTACACAAGATCATGTGAACAAGGTAAGTCAACGTGTCAATTAAAATTTTAAGACTAATGTTTTGTGGAGATTTGTTTGTTCAAGCAATCACGATGCCCCCGAAATCACAAGATCAAGCTCTTCAACATTTTCGAAGTTTCTGTTCGCATCGATTTTTGCATAGTCTCATGGGAAGAACAATAGGGTATCTTTGGATATTTAGAAGCCCCACGAAGTTACGCTTCTAACGAGTCAAGAATCAAATCAATCGGAGGTTCCTACAAGCGGATATGGCCGAATCACCGATGATTGCACGTCCTAAAAATTTCTGGACAGCAACCAAAGCTGAAGTGAAACAGCCATAACTCCCTCATTTGGACTCCGATTAAGATGGATGAGTACCCATTGGAAAGGTAATTTTATAAATTTTTCAATAGAATTATATTTTGGTATATGTTCTGTTATGTATACAGGGAGAAATTCAAAGAAGAGGCAGCTGCAATATGATGAGAACAAGATGGCGAAGGTGAGGACGACAACAACGAAGCGGAGCTTAGGGAAAGCTTTCATTAGACCACTCATGAAGAAATTCAGAAGCTTGGAACAAAACAAAGACCCCTGTAGCATTGGCAAATGAAGACACGAGTTGGCAGCATCCGACGCAAGGAGATGTTTGAAGAAAACGACAATGGACTACACACATAAGACAACATCCAATGGCGCGGATATTTTTGGGCTCTCACATGAAGGATCATGGAACTACATAAAGACATTTAAGAAATGTGTGAAGCCCCGCAAATGAAGAAGAGGAGTGATCCTACTCAAGGCAACCTTGATGACATGTGGCACAAAGGGAAAAATTGAGAAAAGTCTATGTCGGTGTTTTAGACCGGCAACCTACCAAGGGGAGTACCCGAGGTAGATGAATGTGGCCTCGCCGAGATCGGTAACTCGAAGGAGAGACACGTGGCACACAATTTAGACAGGTTCGGGCCACGAGGTGCGTAATTCCCTACCTCCTGTATGCTGCGTAGCTCTGGATTGATTGGGTGTGTTTACAAGATGATGTAGATTGATGAGATAGGGGTCCCTGCCTCGCCTTATATAGTCCGGGAGGCAGGGTTACAAGTCGGTTTGCCAGAGGAGTACTAGTCGTGTGCGGCTAGGAGTACTCTACATGGATCCGGACATGTCTAGCTTCCTAACCGAGTACTAATCCTCTGTTTGGCTTGCGCTCCACGCCAACAGGTGCCGTGCAGCTCAAGTCGAGTAGTCCCAGGGGTCCATGGAGTAGCCGGTCCTAGTACCCATCTGAGTAGTGAGCCCAGCGATGTCTGTACGACAAGCCCCCGAGTACTTTGTAGTCGAGCAGGATGTTTTCGAGTAGTCTTGTTGGCCTTGGCGAGTAGTCCCTGAGCGTCCCCGAGTTCCACAAGCCGAAAGTCCTCAAGAGTGCTTGAACCATCCCGAGGCTGGAAGGTACTCCAGCTGATCTTTGAGTAGTCTTGAAGTCTTCTCGAGTAGTCCCCAAGCGTCCCCGAGTGCTTCTCTCGAAGGTCTTCAATGGTACTCGTGTTGTCTTGATGAAGATACCATATGGAAAATGCGATTCGGAGAATCGCATTCCATATGGAATGTAGGCCCTGAGCCTTAGGTCGAATCGTAGATTCAAGCTGAGGGTCAATCTGAAGTTCTGCCAATCTTATCCCGAAAAATCCGGAGAAAAAACCGAAGGACACGTGGCACGGAGCCCCCGAGCCTTGAGTCGAGTACTCTCTCTCGAATTGAAGGATCATCTTGACTGTAGAATGTGTCCTGAGTGGGTCTGGGATCTGGTGGTAGCCCACTGAGTCCATCCGACGTAGTCGAGCCCCCGAGACGGAGAGCGTCGAGTACTGGAAGTCGAAGAGTTAGGCAGCTGCTGTTGAGTCACCCGTCTGGCGCCTTATCTGCCCGTTTAGAACTGAGCCGCCTTGCTGGTTATAAATAACCAGTTAGCCCCTTAGGGTTTTTCACCCTTAGCAACAACATTCTCACAGATTGGATCTGAGAGACTGCCCTCTCTGCTCCGCCGCTGCTGCCGCTGCCACAAAGTAGATTGGATCTACTTGCGCCCGCCGCTGCAGTCCGCCCCCTCCTTAGCTCCCGAGCGAATGCGAGTGAAGACTCTGGTGACTTGGAGGATGAAGGCGTCTCCAGCAAAGAGCAAGAAGACCGGCGCGTCGAAGAAGAGGAGCCGTGATGAAGCCGGAGATGCCGGCCAGTCGTCGTCATCGCCGCCCTCGTCCCCTCGCCCCAATCCGGCGAAGGAATGGAAGAACGCAAAGTTGAAGACCGAGGACCTTCTTGCCTTGGTCAATAGCAGATTCCTCCGTGAGAAGGAGATGGATCTATGGCGCACCGCCACTGGGGATCCGTATCCGATGGAGAAGAACCCGGACGAGATCCCGATGTTTGCCCGGTTCGTGGAGCATGGACTTCCGCTGCCGGCCAGCGATTTCTTCAAGGGGCTCCTTAGGTACTACGGAATTGAGTACCTCAGCCTCAACCCCAATGGTATCTTCCACGTCTCCATCTTTGTACACTTCTGCGAAGCCTTTGTGGGGATCAAGCCCCATTGGATCTTGTTTCGGAAGTTCTTCCGGTTGAAGCCGCAACCGAGCAGCAATGACCCGTGAGTAGTCGGAGGCGCCGGGATTCAGATGCGAGAGGATGCCGCCGACCAGTACCTGCCGTACAAGTTGATAGACTCCAACCAGGACTGGAAGGCAAAGTGGTTCTACATCTGCAACCACCATCCGGAGCTGCCGAAGCCGAGCGGTCATCAACCGAAGCATGCGCCTTGGTGGAACACGGAGCCCACCATGCAGGAAGGTATCCAACTACCCTCGCTGCTGAAGAAGATCAAGGCCCTGCGAGAGGCCGGACTGAGGGCCGAGCACGTGGCCTTCAGTTTTATGAAGAGGAGGGTGCAGCCACTGATGGCGCGAGACACCCTCGGGTACCAGTACACCGGCGACGAGGATACATCCCGGATGCCTGGCTTCGAAGTCGAGAATGACGTCCTTGTTGAGAGGCTGGGCAAAATCTTCAAGGATATGCCCCCGTACACACCGTGCCCGGTGCCGGAGTACTCTGCGGCACGGCCGCCAAACCAGGTCAGTAGTCGTGACATAAGCCCCCGAGTACTGATTTGCTTGATGTAGTCGTACTCATGCTTGCTTGATGTTGTAGGATGATGTGGAGAAGTACATCTCTGTCCCGCCCTCCCCAATGCGACTTGAAGGAGGCTAGCTAGCCTGGATGCCGAGCTGGGATGCCGAATAGCCCGGTCATCGAGAAGCCATCTAGCCTGGAGGCTAGCTTGTTGGTGCTGCCTAGGAAGCCGCGCAATGTGGCACGGAAACGCGCCGTCAAGAAGCTGAAGATCTCCGAAACCACCAGCCAAGAGGTGAATACCACGACTAAAGTAGTCGAGTACAACCAATGAGTAGTCTGGTGCTGACAAGCTCATTTGACCTGTTGCAGGACATCCCCTCCTCGAACCCCGTTGATCAAGGCGACGAGGACGTCTGGGAGATGGTGGGGGTGGGAGCTGAGAAGAGTATCAGCCCGCCTCTAACCACTGAAAAAGCCGTACCAGTAACAGCACAACAAGAGACCGGCGCTGTAGACTCGCGGGCGTCGGTCGAAGAAGGGCAAGGTCCTCCTCCAGTTGTAGTGGAACAGCAGCCAGAGGAGGCTCGTGCCGAAGCTGAAACTGCCAGCGAAGCTGGCATAGTTGATATTGCCAGTATACTTGGCGCTCTGACCGTGACCGTCGTGCGGTCAACTCTGTAAGTTCTCTGAACTTTCGAGTAGGAAGTAGTCGGTAATCTTGCATTGCTGACTGGATACTCCGTGAAACAGGAGATCCACGGACTTGTCGTGGGACGGAGGGGATGCCAGTACTCCGGCCGATGGAGAGGACCGCTCGGCGGAGGTGCGCGAACCCACGCCACCGCCACAAGCTGAAGCCGCGGTGGAGTCGACTTTGGAAGAAGCCACCTTGGTCGAAGGTATGTGTCCTGTCACATCTGGTAGTCATCATGCGAGGTAGTGATAGTCGTTGAAATCGACTTCTTATACTCATCTTGGTAGGAGCACAAGCTGAGGAAGCCGCGATCCCTGAAGCCGTGGCTATGGAGACGGCTACTGTGGAGACGGAGCCCACAGAACCGGTTGTTGGGGCAACGGCAGCAGCAGCCCCTGGGCTAGGGACTACGGTAGCCCCCGAGCTGAGTGCGGAAGCGCGGGTCAATCCGCTCTCCAAGGCAAGTACGGAAGTAGTCGTCCGTGAGCAGATCATAGAAGAAGCTGCGCCGCTTCGCTCGGCGCCCATGCCAGAGGCGACATCATCAAGCTGTGGGGGTCTTGAGCTGCTGGAGGACAACCTTGTCGACCCGGCCGTTGTTGCTCTGAGCATGGAGTCATGGCACCGCACCCAGCAATGGGTCAAGGTACATTGCGGGTACCCCGAATGATCTTGCTTTGTTGAATACTGAGTACTCATGGACTGATTCTATCTTGCGCAGGATGTGGTGGAGCGGTCCCGTCAGATGTCTGATCTTCTGAAGGGGTATGGTGACACAGTTCTTCGCGCCGAAGGCCTGGAGAAGGAACTAGAAAAGTCGAAGAAGCATTCGGCTTTACTCCAATCCAAGCTAGATGGCGCCTTCGCCCAGTACCATAATGAGGTGCAGGAGATGCAGGCGAAGAGGGACGACTAGATCCGGAAGAACAAGTCGCTACGCCAGAAGAACAAAGGTATGTCTTCCACCGGAGTGCTGAGTACTTATTGAAACACTTGCGAGTAGTCTGACCTTGAATTGAGTTGTCTGCAGAGCTTGAGGCAATGGTTGACCAGTTGAAGGCGTCGGAGACGGACCTCAAGAACATCGTGTATCATGAGACCGACAAAAGAGAGGTACTTGAGTATGAGTACGCTCAGTTGCGCCATGAGTGTATCAAGCACATGGAACTCCGTGAAGCCTCAGATCGTGATCTTGTAAATTGCTATAAATCTCTGCAGAAATTGAATGAAGACTGCGAGAAGCTTCGAGGCCAGCTGAAAGAGCTTGAGGAAGCTGCACTGCCCATCGCAAGGTTGCTGGTGCCGCATCCGGGTGGACCCAAGATAGCTCCACTGGTAGACCGGTTGAAGGAAGCCCCCAGACACTTGGCGACGTATGTCAAGCATCTGGCGAAGTGGATCCCAAACCAGGTGCTGGCGTTCATGAAGTCATACTTCCCGAAGGCACCGGTGGATGTGGTAGCCGGCGGTCTTGCGGCTAACTACAGCGATGATCAGTACAAGACCCTACTCGAGGAGATGGCGCCCATTGCAGAGTAGGTGGCGGAGAAGTTGAATCTCCAGTAGATGTACCTGTAGAGGTAGCTAGAGTAGTTCATGTAAAACAAACAAAGTAGTTAGTGACTTGTTTGAATTATCAATGAAAGTTGTCCACGTTTTGTATGTGAAATGAGTACTCGTGGCCGCCACTTGCAGCGAAGTGCACAGAGTACCAAACCGTGGAGAAGTTGTGAGTAGTAGTACTCGGTAGAGTCTGCTTGACTGAAAGGCACAGTAAAGAAGTTGAATAGAATCAATCTTTATTACTGATGGAGGAGTACACCTGGATGGCCAGAGCCATTTACAAGTGTAGTCGCCAGGACCCGTAGGCCGCCTACGGCTAGGTGGTGCTAGGGCCCTTGAGCCGCTTATAGCTGCAGATCCGTTAGTAGCCGTATAGGCTGGATCTAGAGTACATGGTCTGTTGACCGCCGCTAGAGTCCTTAATGCTCTGAGCAGCCCAAGATCCGTTAGTAGCCGTTGACACTGGATCTTGGAGAAGAGTAGTCCGGAGACTAGTGCTAGGACTGAGAGGCCGCTTACAGCGAAGGGTCCGTGAGTAGTCGTATAGACTGGACCCGTAGAGTAGTCGAGTGACTACGCGTAGAAGCGACACAGCTGGTCGACGTTCCACGAGTTGCTGATGCCGTCGCCTTCAAGTGTTTGGAGGTGGTATGAGCCTGGTCCGGTCACTTTGGAGACTGAGAAGGGACCTTCCCATGGCGAGCTGAGCTTGTGTAGTCCGTCCGTGTTCTGGATGCGACGGAGGACTAGATCGCCGACGTTGAAGGATCGTTCCTTGACGTTGCGATCATGGTAGTGTCGGATACCCTCAAGGTACCTTGCTGATTGGATGAGGGCGGCACAGCGGGCTTCTTCGAGGCTGTTGATGTCAACCCGTCTGCTGTCTTCTGAGATGCCTTCGTCGTATTGTTCTACTGTCGGGGATTCCCACATCACGTCGGCAGGTAGAATAGCTTCAGAGCCGTAGACCAGGAAGTAGGGCGACTGCCCAGTCGGCTTGGTAGGTTGAGTACGAAGCCCTCAGAGTGCATTGGGTAGTTCCTTGATCCACTTGCCTCTTTGGTGTTAGCTGCATCGTGCAATCGCTTCTTGAGGGCGTCGAGTACCATCCCGTTGGCATGCTCAACTTGACCGTTGGCGTGGGGGTGGGTGACTGAGACGTACCGGACGTCAATCCCGCTGTTCTCGCAGTACTCCCAGAACTGATGGTTGTTGAAGTTGGAACCCAAGTCTGTGATGATGCGATGGGGCAGCCCGTAGCGATGCACGAGCTCATCCAAGAAGTCGAGTACTCTGTCGGCCTTTGGGCAGGTGACCGGCTTGACTTCGATCCACTTGGTGAACTTGTCGATGGCCACCAAGACTCTGTTGAATCCTCCTGGCGCGGTTGGCAGAGGCCCAATCATGTCGAGCCCCCAGCAGGCAAAGGGCCAGGTTGGTGGTATAGTAACTAGCTTGTAGGCCGGGATGTGTTGCTGCTTGGCGAAGAATTGACATCCTTGGCACTTTCTGACGAGTTCTTCAGCGTCGGCTAGAGCTGTGGGCCAGTAGAAAGCTCGTCGGAAAGCCTTGCTCACCAGCGTGCGAGAAGACGCGTGGTTGCCGCAGACGCCCTTGTGGATCTCCTCCAAGATGTCCTTGCCTTCATCCCGAGGTATGTACTTCATGAGTACTCCAGAAGTGGCACCCCGCCTGTAGAGCTTGTCTCCGACTAGTACATAGGTCTTGGCTCGATGGACGAGTTGCTCGGCCATGTTCTTGTCGGAAGGAACCTTCTACTCGCGGATGTAGTCGATGAAGGGTTGTCTCCAGTCCACGTCGATCATCATGACCTCCTGACCAGACTGTGGTGGCACAGGGTCAGTGGTCGTTGGCGCCGGCTCCGGGATGGATGGCGCATGAAGCTCGTGGACGAAGACTCCGACAGGTACTTGGGCGCGAGTAGAACCAAGCTTCGACAGGACGTCCGCTGCAACATTGTTATCGCGGACGACGTGGTGGAACTCGAGACCATAGAACTTGTTCTCAAGCTTGCGGACTTCCAGACAGTAGGCGTCCATGTTCTCCTTGTTGCGATCCCAAGACTTGTTGACTTGATTGATGACCACTGCGGAGTCGCCGTAGACCAGTAGCCGCTTGATGCCCAATGAGATTGCGAGGCGGAGCCCATGGAGTAGGGCTTCGTACTCGGCTTCGTTGTTTGAGATCTTCCAGAAGATCTGCAGGATGTACTTGAGTTGTTCGCCCTTTGGAGAGATCAGGAGTACTCCTGTACCTGCGCCTTCGAGCTTGAGTAAACCATCGAAGTACATCACCTCAGTGTTCTGGCCGCTCGGCTGGAGTTGGTAGCTGATTCTCCCGCCACTCTGCCATGAAGTCGACTAGTGCCTGAGACTTGATAGCGGTACGTGGCTTGAAGTCGACGTTGAGGGCGCCGAGTTCAACTGCCCACTTGGAGATTCTTCCAGTAGCATCCTGATTGCGGAGTATGTCACCCAGCGGGTAATCGGTGATGACGACAATCGAGTATTCCTGGAAGTAGTGTCGTAGCTTCCGCGAGGTGATGAGTACTGCATAGAGTAGCTTCTGGACCGGTTGGTACCGTGCCTTGGACTCTGACAGAACCTCACTAACGAAGTAGACTGGTCGCTGGACTGGGTAAGCATGGCCTTCGTCCTGCCGCTCGACGATGATGGCAGTACTGACCACATGAGTAGTCGCAGCGAGGTAGAGCAGTAGCTGCTCCTTTTTGCGAGGAGCCATGAGGACCGGTGGCTTTGACATGAAGTCTTTGAGCTGCGCCAGAGCCTGATCAGCCTTCGCAGTCCATACGAACTTCTCTTGATGCTTGAGTAGTTTGAAGAAGGGTAGTCCCCGTTCTCCAAGCTTCGAGATAAATCTGTTCAGGGCCGCCATGCACCCGGTCAGCTTCTGGATATCCTTGATGCAGGTTGGAGCTTTCATATTGGTGATGGCGGAGATCTTCTCGGGGTTGGCTTCGATGCCGCGATGGCTGATGATGAAGCTGAGTAGTTTCCCAGATGGTACGCCGAAGACGCACTTGTTGGGATTGAGCTTCCATTGGTACTCTCGTAGAGATGCGAAAGTCTCTTCAAGATCGGCGATGAGCGTATCGGAGTTTCTGGTCTTGACGACCACGTCATCCACATAGGCTTCGACATTCTTGTTGAGCTGCTTCTTGAAGCAGGCCTGGATAGCTCGCTGGTATGTAGCGCCGGCATTCTTCAACCTGAACGACATTGTCGTATAGCAGTAAGCGCCGAACGGGGTGATGAACGCGGTCTTCTCCTGGTCTTCTTCCTTGATAGCGATCTGGTGGTACCCGGAGTAGCAGTCGAGGAAGCAGAGCAGGTCGCAGCCCGTCGTGGAATCGATGACTTGGTCGATCCGCGGCAACCCGAAGGGGTCCTTGGGGCAATGCTTGTTGAGATCGGTGTAGTCGACACACATCCTCCACTCATTCGTGTTCTTCTTGCGGACGAGGACGGGGTTGGCGAGCCACTCAGGATGGAAGACTTCACAGATGAAGCCCGCCGTGAGTAGTTTGGCGAGTTCCTTCTTGATGGCATCCCGTCAGTCGTCGGCGAAACGGCAAAGGTGTTGTCGTTTGGGAATAGCTTTAGGGTCGACGTTGAGTGAGTGCTCGATCAGTCTCCTAGGCACCCCTGGCATGTCCGCTGGCTTCCACACGAAGATGTCTCGGTTAGCCCGAAGGAAGCTGACGAGCGTGTCTTCCTATTTCGGGTTGAGCCCTACGCCGATCATGGTGGTCTTGCTGCTGTCGCCCGTCCCGAGGTCGATGGCCTTCACCTGCACTTCCTCCGACGGTTGAGGCTTGTTCGCGGTGTCGGTCTTCTCGGGTATCTCGAGTTCGGTTGGGGTGAGCTTCTTGGACGCAGCGAAGATCTCCATCATTGCATTGGGTACTTGGTTGGTCGCTGCGAGTTCTACGGCTTCGGTGTCGCAGTCGAAAGAGATCTTCAAGTCCCCTTGTAGCGTGAGTACTCCGGCAGGACTTGGCATCTTGAGTACCAAGTAAGTGTAGTGGGGTACCACCATGAACTTGGCGATAGCTGGTCTGCCGAGAATGGCATGGTAGGAGGTTTCGAAGTCCGCAACCTCGAACTTGATGTACTCGGTGCGGTAGTTCTCCCTTGTCTCCCCGAAGGTAACTGGCAGGACCACTGAGCCTAGTGGAATAGCCACGTTATCAGGGACAATGCCGTAGAAGGGTGACGCACTCTTTGTGAGCATGTCGGTGATGTCGAGCTTCATTTTCTTCAAGGTCTTCGTGAAGAGGACATTGAGTCCGCTCCCGCCATCGATGAGTACCTTGTTGAGTCTGGAGTCCGCGACTACAGGTTTCAGGACGAGTGGAAAACATCCTGGCTCGGAGAAGCTTGTCCATTGGTCCGCGCGGGAGAAGGTAATGGGTACCTCTGACCACCTTAGGGGTGTCGACACCGCTGGTTCAATGTTCAAGACTTCCCGTCGGGTGGCCTTCTGAGACCGCTTGGTGGGTAGTCCACCGAATAGGACATTCACCGTCTTGTCAGGTTCCTGGAAGTCACCGTTGCCTTCATCGCTTTCTTCTTGCCCTTCTTGTCATGAGGAGGCCGTGGGTCGGGAGTATCCTTGAGTGCTCGTCGGAGCTGGTAGCACTGCTCGGTGGTGTGATTGCCATCCAGATGCCACGGGCACTTCTCTTTGAGCAAGTCTCTGAAGCCGCCTGAGGTCTTTTTCGAGTTGTCCTTCGCAGGGCGTTGTATAGCCGTGACTATATTGTCTGGCTTGCGCTTGCAGTTGGAGCTCGAGTAGTTGTTGTTGTGGCGACCCCCTTGATCTTTGTTGTTGTTGCCGCCCGTGCTGCTCTTGTTCTTGCCGCGAATGGAGTCGTACTTGGCGTTCGCCTTGTCCTCTTCGTCGGCCCATGACGTGATCATGTCTTTGAGCTTTGTGATGGAACTCGGGCGGCGGCGACCGAAGTCTTCGAAGGTGCGACGGTGGTAGAGCCCGTCTTGGAAGAGGTCGATGACTTCTTTGTCGGTGACGTCGACTACGGTCGTGTGCTTGTCGAAGAAGCGCCGCATGTACTGGCAGAGTGTCTCGCCTTGTTCTTGCTTGACCATTGCCAGATCCATGCGGGTACCCGAGCGCCCCATGGCGCCCGCGAAGTTGCTGGTGAACTGCGCTTTCAGCTGGTCCCACTTGATCGAGTTCTTTTCGAGTGACTCGAGCCACGTGAGTGGGGCTTGATCCAGGCAGAAAGGGAAGAAGAGGCACTTTGCATCATTGTTGCCACCAGCGTTTTCAATGGCTAAGGCGTAGCACCTGAGCCACTGAACTGGGTCTTGCTTCGCATCATACTTGGTGATCCCGAGAGGTTTGAATTTCTCAGGAAGGAGCAGATTGCGAAGTCGTGCAGAGTAGGCGGGGAAGCCGTCGCTGTCGCTTGCTTCAGTAGCCTTCTTGCGGCAGATCTCGTCGATCCTGTGGCGTGCGTCGTAGCCGCCACGTGCGTTGCCGGTGGCGTGGCTAGTCGCGTGGCCTCGGCCTCTGCGATCGCCAACGCCACCAGCTCTTGTGCCGGCGTCATGGGATGAACTTCTGCCGCTGCTGCCACCACCACCGCTGCTGCCACGACTACCTCCGGTGCCACCTTGGCTGATGCCGCCCTGTGAGGGTCCTCCAGCCGAGGCCCTAGAGCCGTTGGGATTTGGCTGGTGTTCACCACGGACACGGTTGCATCCGCCGTCTGCCGGACTGCGGCTAGTGGCTTCGTGGTTTCCGGCGGGTGGTACTTGGGCGACCCTGTTGTCGACCCGCATGAAGTAGGCATCTTCAGCGAGCTTAGCGATGACTTCGCCTGCATGGATCCCCTGGGCTTGTCGTGCTATCATGGTGATAGACATGAGGTATTGCTCAGGAGTGGTGTGTACCCGGTTGGCAACTTACTCCAGAGCCTCGTTGAGGTTCCGGATGGGGAGAGTTTCCCGGAGACGTCTGCGTCGATCGTTCCGTTTCCTGTTGCGGTCACGCCGGGCGTTCTTGTCTTCGGGGGTCTCGTTTGGAGGTGCGTTGGCGGACAACTCATCCTCTGAGATGTCGTCAAGGTACCGGTCGGGTCGGTTTTCCGAGGTCCCAGCATCTCCGATCGTCATGAAGACTTCGCGGTCGGGAGTGAAAGACTGGAGTCAGTGGTCGCCACCTCGGTGGGGGTGTGCTCGTCGTTTGGAGCCAGCGAGGTCCCCTCCTGGAAGGGGAGTGAATCGAGGTAGGCGACACAGCGTGAGTTGTCGTCAGCCAGGTCTGCGGGCTTGCGGTCGGGCCAGTAGACGAATCTGCCGGAGGGAGTAGATGTAATGACCAGGCTAGTGGCAGGACCTGACAACGGTTCCTCAGTCATGTTGAGCTCGGACTCGGACTCGATTGGGTCCGATCCGAAATCGAACTCGTAGGAAGAGTCCGAGTAGTAGCCGGTTGCGGTGTTGGAGTCCGAGGAGTACTCGGAGGCGATCTCCTTGCTGGCCCGACGTGCGGCGAGGGCTTCCGCGTGGACCCTGCTGGCGTTCCAGAGACCGTATGGGAAGTGCTCGTGAAGGGGGACTATCTCACACGATGGCTCGGGAGTTGGCTCGTATGAGAACAATCCAGGGCGACGTCGAGTTCGAGTTGGAGGCGGATCCAAGCTCGAAGTCGGTGACTTGTTGGCAGAGCAAAAATTCATCGAATTTTTCGACGAGTTGACCCGTGACGGCTTCGAGAAGCGTCACGAGCCCAGTCTCCGGATCCGGAGTCATGGTGAGGTAGCGCTGGAACGATCCAGCGCCGTCAGCGGTGCAGACCCAGGAGCCGAAGACGAAGGTGTCGCCGTGATTGAAAGCGGCGGTTGGCTTGATGACGATTGAAGCCATCGAGTTCGCCATGTGATCTTCAACGAGATCCCCTACCTGGCGCGCCAGCTGTTGGTGTTTTAGACCGGCAACCTACCAAGGGGAGTACCCGAGGTAGATGAATGTGGCCTCGCCGAGATCGGTAACTCGAAGGAGAGACACATGGCACACAATTTAGACAGGTTCGGGCCGCGAGGTGCGTAATTCCCTACGTCCTGTATGCTGCGTAGCTCTGGATTGATTAGGTGTGTTTACAAGATGATGCGGATTGATGAGATAGGGGTCCCTGCCTCACCTTATATAGTCCGGGAGGCAGGGTTACAAGTCGGTTTGCCAGAGGAGTACTAGTCGTGTGGGGCTAGGAGTACTCTACATGGATCCGGACATGTCTAGCTTCCTAACCGAGTACTAATCCTCCGTTTGCCTTGCGCTCCACGCCAACAGGTGCCGTGCAGCTCAAGTCGAGTAGTCCCAGGGGTCCACGGAGTAGCCGGTCCTAGTACCCATCTGAGTAGTGGGCCCAGGGATCTCTGTACGACAGTATACGCGAGCCACCTTCGATCATCAAGGATTGTCCGCTTTCAACTCCGGAGGATCACTCACGATGAAAAGCTCAAAGGCTAAGGTACACATTAATCTTTCAAGGTACTTTTGGATATGATGTATTTCTTTTGATATATTCGTGTTCTTATCCAATAGTATGTTTCGATTCTATGCCTTGCCACCTTTTGGTGATCATGTTGATAGGCTGGAATTTCTTGAGTTTGATAAAGAGGCTTGTTGTTCTTTAACTTTGTTAACTACATGCCTAATGAACCTTTGCCTAATGAGAGTTTAGCGCTGAGCAAGAAACTTATGCTTCTTTTAATCACAACTTTCTTTGTTTACCAAATTTAAATTGTGGTTATGATTGCATATGTTTGTTTCACACTTTGCGAATCTTGGACTTGCTTCGTTCTTGGTCAAGCTCGTGACCTTAAAAGAGCATGTGTCAGGAGAAAACCCAAGTTTCACTAACCATGCAGGTCATTAAACCTTAATAAAGAGAAGAGAAGCCATGCCCTAAGGGAATTGCAAGCTCGTGCATCGCCTCCCCCGAAGCAAAGGAGGAGAAGGTGACGATTATGCAAGGAAACGATCGGGCAAGCCTCTCATCAAGTAAAATGATCGTGTCAAGCATGGAGAGTGGATCAAAGCTGCATGGACATCTTCAAATCTTACATGAAGGACCATGGCTTCACGACTACGAAAAGGTATGTAAGAAAGTCGAGCTCTATGATTTTAAATGAAGCGCTTTGCGGGAGGCAACCCGTTTTATTTTGTTTATGTATATATATATATATAATATGACCGTCTACATTGTGATCTTAAACTGAAACATCAAGTAACATTGTACCATTGCTCTAATAAATACCACAACACCATGTTGTTTGATTTAAATGCTATTGAGGGAGCACTTTGTTCTTGATCTTGGAAAACTTGTAGACCTTTTTGTGTGCCTATTAGTGTTTAGGTTCTTTTTCTTTTGTGTCTTTTTATAGAGATCTATGAAGTTGGCACCATCCTCTAATTCTAACCTTGTGGCTAGTTAATTTAGGCTAACTCTTGCATTTGTTTTAGACAACCACCATATCATGTCATTTTGTTCATCCATGTCATATTGCATTCCATGTTTTGCTTTGATCTAACTTCTTGTCCATCCAACCTAAGCCTTCCTATAGCCTCCACCAAAACCCGTAGCCAACAAGGGTAGGGTTGACTTGTGGCCAAGCCCACCTCTATCCCTTGTTCTAACTAAAAACTTTAACTAGCCTCCCTATAAAAGCCTTAGGAAACCTCTCCTACCTTTAGCCTTCCTAAAACCTTAGGTTTGTTTTTCATAAAAAGACTTTTAGCACACCTTAGATAGAATTTCTAAACTTGACTCCCTCTCTTCAAAATTCTTATTTGAGCCAAAAATATAGGATACCCATAACGTACCCTTAATGGTTGTTTGATCTTTTCAACCCTTGCTAACATTTGCTTGTGCTAACTCTTTGCATTTGCATTTTGTATCCCCCTCATTGTCATCTTCTGCTTTATGATAGCTTGGTCTTTTTGTGAAACTTTATGATGAATGCTTTCATGTTTATGATAATGCTTCTTAAGGGCATTGTTCTTTTTTTTGCAATCTTGTGTAAACATGGTGTTTAGACATGATTGGAGACCACCATCATTTAGTTTTACATACCTTGCTATCTTGTTGCATTGGTTGGTTTATAAACTTTGCAATGCGCCCCACTTATCTTACACTATAAGGAATTGTTAATCTTGGAATAAGCATGGTGTTTTGACCTTGGTTAATAAATCTTTATGGCAAGGGAGAAGTTTGGCAACCACTTTGTAAGCATGGATCTTAGAATTTGGTGTAAACATTGTTTTGTCTTTATACCATCCTATCATTTGCATGCACCCTTGCACACACGTACACCCACTAGGTTTTTAATTTTTCACTAGATTAACTATGCCACAAGTTAAGATCTTAGGGGATGTCTTTGGTTTGTCGGCATAGAGTGAGTATTCCCGACTGTCACCTCGGGGGTACTTTGTGCTTTAAAATTGTTTTGCAGGCATTGTGAATCACTCCCATAAATTTGGGACGGAGGCTTGTGACAAAGGGTGAACGTTGGAGGACGATCAAGACAAAGTGAAGAGTACGACGATCCACACATGGTGGTAGGACTTCAAGATGGTTCATCATCTTCCATGCCTAGCAACATGCTAAGCATGGGGGATGATTTGGTGGACATGAGAAGACCGCATGGAGCAAGGATCGCGGTTCTTCTTCCATGTTAAGCACAATGCTTAAGCATGGGGGAGGCCGCACTACACTTCAAACATCAAAGGACGGTAACAAATCCTCAACCCTCTTTTTGTCCTTGTCTTTCTATATGCTTGTACACATGTTTATGCCTTCAACAACCTTAGATGCAACCCTTGTATGTCTCTCTTTGGAATAACATGGCTACTAGGAGTACAACCTAGGTTTGTTTTTGTTTTCAATAATAATCACCGTTACCTTGTGCTCACCATGATGATATCGCGTATGCTCTTGCTTATGGATATATGATGATCGTTGCCACTTTGACCATTCTTGTGCTTGGTTTTTATATGATTAAGCTAGTTCTCTCTCTTTTAATATGAATCTGAAATTTATTTAATGCTAGCCTAATCTTTTGTGGAGGTTATGATAACTTAAGTCCCATAGTTCTTTTTCGTTGCTCTCAACTTTGAATGAATCAAAGAATCTTTTTTCTCAAAAAGTTATGCTAACCTTGTCATGAGTACCACTTGCATTTTGCTCTACCCATCCAAAGCCCAAACTTACTTGAGTGCAAAACATTAGTATATACAAGATTTATTTTTGGGTGCATTGATTCAAGGCTTGATTTCTCTGGCTCAAGACTAAGAAGCTGGTCATTCCATTTTTGCGTATCTATCTTTATGCTAGCCTTTTCTATCTGTGCATTGTGAGTTTCCACTTTGGGAATTTCGCAAACCTCGCCGGATATCCAACCACAAAACCCAAATATATCTTTTTTGTGTTCACCTCCTTTACCACAACCCAATAGATGAGTATGGATGAATATTTTGAGGAAGATTACAAGGAAGGTGCTTCAAGTGAGTAAGGGAGACTTCCAAAAGGATCCCTAGAAGATTTTTCGAGTATCTCTCTCTAAGAAAATATGAGAGCTTCAATTCCAACCTTGGCACATTTATCACCTCTTTTGCCCGAGGACGAGCAAACGTCTAAGCATGGGGGGGTGCCAAGAAAGTGCTAGTATAGTCTAGAGTTCAAGGGGAGCAAATAAAAAAACGGAAAGAAAAAAAAGAAAGAGAAAAAGTATGATGAAAGAAAAAAAAAGAAAATGTATGAAGAGAAAAAGAAAGAAAGAAGAAAGAAAGAAAAATAAAATAAAATAAAGCTCCCCGGTTCTCTAGCTATGTTTAGTGCTTTTTGAGTTTTCAAGAGGATTCAAGATGAAGACCCATACTCATCTTTCCAACCATGTGCAATCCGATAACAAGGACTTCGTTTGTGCCTCGGGATCACTCTTTGCCATTTGCACATGTCCACCTATCTAAAAGTGTGTGTTCATCTCTCCCCCCTCCTTGTAACATTATTTTTCCAATGACCTTTTTGACGAGTCTCGGTAAGTCCATGAGAAGCTTGTCTTGTTTTGATAATATCTTGACTATAATATATTGGTAGGACTAATCTTTCCCATAGATCCATATAAAGCCTTCCACCAAATCTTTAAGAGAGGAAAGGAGTAGAACAAGTAGGCTTGAGAGACAAGATGAGATGAGAGTTCATGAGCAAGATGCAAGGAGGTTTATTATTGATCTTGGTAAAGCAAAGTTTTCTTCATCCCACTCTTTATTTTCAAAATTTATGAGATTTGTTTAAAATTTGAGAGCATGATCAATTACTTGTGGAAAGAGCTTAAATGATATCTACCCTCCATAGAGATGAAAGCTAGTTACATTATGAAACTATAACATATATAAACTTGGAGAGCATTATGTTTTCTCATGTATGAACAAGTGCAGGGTATGAACATTGAAAGGCAATACTGACATCCATTAAAGGCTTACTCAAGGACGAGCAAGGTTTAAGCATGGAGGTATGTTGACGGTCAATTTCCGTCAACCAAGAGCACTTGTTACACTTTGGTTTGAGCTTTGATTTATAACTAACCCACCACTAGGCACACTAATGATGTATCAAGTTCGCACTTGATTGTGGTTTTTGGAGTGTGTTGTTTGCGCAGGAAATAGGTACCTAAATGAGGACTTCCGGGTGGAGTTCATCTAGCACTTTGTGAGAAGATCAAGAAGCCCGGCACGAGTCAAGACACGAAGTGAACATGACTCCAAATGACCCAAGGACCGAAGCATGAAGCTATGAAAGTCCAAGGACCTAAACAGAAGATGCGGGAGTTCGTACGCCAAGTACCCTTATCCAAACCGCCAGGAAAACGACGTCAAGGACCCACATGGACTTCGGCAAATATTCAAGAAAGCACGAGAAGCATCGTGGAGGAAGATGGGCCCGAACCGGGCCGAAACAGGCCTGGGCCGGCCGGCCCATGCCGACCGGCCTAGGGTGTTCCGGGCCCGGTTCGGCCTCCCCTTTGACCTACACGCTCCTCGGCTCATTTATAGCCCCCGCCTCCGACGGCCGCCACATCCAATCATCAGAACTCAGCGAAACCTAGAAGTGAGCACCGGAGGGAGACGACGGCGGCGGAGTCCTCGAAGTTGTCTAGGGGATGGCCTAGGCCAACCCTAGCCGCCATGGCCGCCCGTGTGGTTGTGCCATGGTGGAGTTCCAGAGCTAGTTGACGTCATCAATGGTATGTACTCGGTGGTGGTGACCCAAACACCTCTACTATTATGTGAGCAATTGTAATCTTGCTTTCCGATCTTTAAGCGATTCCATCTCTCCGTCTTTACTCTCTACCTTTCATGAATATGTTTGATCCTTAGTCTAATCCTAGGTTAGACTACATAGCATGCTTTATGTAATCATGGTGATTAGATATAGTATGTCGACCCTTCATGGTTTGTATGCTTGTCCATGTTTGGGCACGCCCGTGGATCCCCCGCTTCATTAAGGGAGCATCGTGACATGGTGATTTCCCCGAATGAGCGGATGTCTTCGAGAGGTAGGCTGGAGGTAGGAGTTTAAGGATGCTTTTAGATGAGATGCTTGGTAGTTGCTCGTTTGCCGAAACTACAACTAGAAGGCGTTAGGCTTAGTCGTCCCCTTGGTGGCGCTTTACTTTGCCTATGTCCATGGATGTAATCAACCTTGTGCCATAACTCATATATATCAAGGTTTCCCTCTTTATATACAATCAACGCTTAATGTTAGGTTAGTTTTGCTAGACAACGTAGAGAACCTTAGCGGTTTGCTTCCGATCCTTGGATTGACAATCCTTGGAGGACCCTCCTTAGTGAAAAAGGCACCAAGTCACCCATAGGCTTGCGGTGAACTTCAACACGGTTTTGAACCGTCAACATCGAATATGAAGGGTGAAATAGCCAAGTATGTGTCCGGTTGTGATACATGCCAAAGGATCAAGGGTAGTCACCTAAAGACAGCAGGCCAAATGCAACCTTTATGCATACCTGCATGGAAGTGGGATGACATCAGCATGGATTTCATCGTAGGTTTACACCTCACTCCCAAGAAACACGATTCCATCTGGATTATTGTGGACCGACTTACCAAGACCGCTCACTTCATCGTTGTCCACACTACCTATTCAACTGAACGTTATGCCGAGATTTAAGTTGATCTCATTGTGCGTTTAAACGGTGTTCCGAAGACTATCCTATCGGACAGAGGCACTCAGTTTCTTGCTCGATTTTGGGCACAAGTGCATGAATTCTTGGGTACCAAATTAATCCATAGCTCTAGCTATCACCCTCAGACCGAGGGTCAGATGGAAAGAGTAAATCAGATAGTGGAAGATATGTTGAGAGCATGTGTCATTCATTTTGACAAAACTTGGGACAAGTGCTTAGCCTTGGCAGAGTTTGCTTACAACAACAGTTATCAAGCTAGTTTGAAGATGGCTCCTTTTGAAGCTTTGTATGGACGAAGATGTCGCACCCCTTTGAATTGGTCACAAGCGGGTGAAAGGACACTATTTGGTCCTAAACTAGTACAAGAAGCCGAAGAGAGAGTGGATGTAATAAGAGAAAATTTAAGAGCCGCTCAGATGAGGCAGAAGAATTATCATGACAAGGCTAAAGCACCCCGAGAGTTTGAAGTTGGTGATTATGTATACTTGAAGGTATCACCAACCAAAGGTGTACAAAGATTCAGAGTAAAAGGAAAGTTAGCACCACGCTATATCGGTCCCTATGAAGTCACTAAGAAGTTCGGTACAGTCGCATATCATATCAAACTCCCAGACAGACTCTCCGCAGTACACGACGTGTTTCACATCTCACAATTGAAGAAGTGTGACAAGATATCGGAAGCAAAGATAATCGACGAGACCAATGCAGAAGTAGAGCCTGACCTATCACTAGCAGAATACCCTATGAGAGTGCTAGATCAGAAAGAAAGACTGACCAGAAGGCAAACAGTGAAGATGTACAAGATACAGTGGAGCCACCACACGGAAGAAGAAGCCACGTGGGAAACCGAACAGCTTCTCAATACCAAGTATCCGGGTTTTCATCAAAGCCAACATCATACGTAACCTTTCCCAGCTATCTTTTAAATTCGAATCTCGGGACGAGGTTCCTTTTAAGGGGGTAGGCTGTAACACCCCGTGTTTTTAATCAAGTGTCAATGAGTGCTAATTACCTTCATCATCACATCTTGATCATTAGTGCTTAAGCACTTCATCAAAGTTAAGGTCAAACCCTAGGTCAAACCCCTTGAGCCCTAAACCCTATCTAGAACTTTTGGTGCGTTCTCCAAAATTCACCGAAACACTTCAAAATCGGCCAATACCAAAGTTGTGCAGTTTTTCGAGACCAACAACTTTGTTGTTGAGTGGCAGATCAAATTCGAAGTGTAAATGTGTGAAAAATCCCGGTCAACGTGTGCAGTTCCTGTTCATAAGTGCTAAGAAAATCAGCAAATTCACCTGCTGTTTATGCTCGATTCCTTGAGTAAAACACCTATCGGCCTTTGTAGAAGTTGTAGAGGGATAGATGATCTGCAACTTTGCTAATTGGCTCTTGGCGCACTTCTATAGTGAAAATTTGAGTTTGCAGCGGTCAAACAGGTGCACACCGAAACAAAATACGTCGAAACGCTACCCCGCACGACGCCGTCGCGCGCGCAGACGCGCCACGTCGGTTCGTCGCCGAGCGACCGGGCATGGATGTCGATGCACCCGGGGGTCCGCCGGTCCATAGGAGTCACCGTAAAGCACTGGCTGCGAGGGCCGGTGACGCGCCTAGGCTGCTAGGTCGGTGCCACGCGCCGCGCCAGCACGCGTCGGAGCGCGCACGCTGAGGCCGCCATTGGCCGGCCGCGCCACCCCACGTCGCCGTCGCTGTAGCCACGCCGCGATCGCGACCTATGAGGAGACTTGGGCGGTTACCGCCTCTCCACGCCGTGGCCGCTATAAAAACCCTGCTCCTCCTCCCCTGCGCAAGCTCATAGCGCCACCGCCATTTGCCATTGCCGCCGTCGGTGAGCTCAGTCCTCCGCTCGCGCCCGTGACCCACAAGCACTCCCTAGCTCTTCTCAAGGACTCACTCGAGCCTCTCCGAACACACATTGCCAAGCTCGACCCCAGCTCGCCGGAGTTCGAGTTGAGGCGGCCGCGCCGCCACTCATCGCCGCCACCGCTCACCGGAGACTCCCCCGACCTAGCCACTACCTCCAATCCATCCTTGGTGAGTTGAATCGCAAACCCATGCCGCTTGTTCGTCTCCTCCGGCCACCTTTCACCGCCGGCGAGCTCGCTCCGCCACGGGAGGGTATGGTTGTGAAGCGGAGATTTCTGTGGGGTTCGGGATGTAAAAACCAGGGACCTCTCTATGATCTTTTGAATCTTTCTAGGGTTGGCTGTGAAAGAAGATTCTTCTTCTTTTTCCTCTAAGTCCAGCATCTTGTAAAAATCGTAGAAAATCGAAAAAAAATCTAAAAAATGCAAAACCAATTTTGTTGGTTTCCTTGTGAAGAGATATACAGCTCTTAGAAAGGCTATATATACTTTTGATGTATAGTTTTTGAATGAAAATTCCAACTCAGTTTGTATAGGGTTGTTCATAACTTGAGTTGTACTCATGTGCTAGGCTTGACCTTTGGATATGTTGGTAGTCAGTACTAGTATAGGCTATACCTAAGTTTTTGCACGAAGTTACTAAGTGGATATCTAGTTATGATTTATTTTGTTTTATGGCTAGATCTGTGTTCATGTTTTGTACAGCTTCATGAATATGCTTTATGTGGCTCATCTTGTGGACATCATCTTATTAGGCAAAGTTGTGTTGCTAGTAATTTTACCATGGATTTAGGAGCTGTCTATATATCTGTTTCTGAATAATGCTTGTTTATGAAGTTAAATCTATAGTTTGGTTTCTAGTACTCCAGTGATGCTTATCTTTGGGATAGATGATGTGTATATCATGATTATGCTGTGGTAGAAGGGTGGGCTGCAGTTGAGTCATATATTTCTCTGTATAAATGATTTGTGAATAAATAGGTTGAAAATGGTTATTTTTGGGTAGCAAAAATGCAATAGGTTCTGGAGCTGATTTTTGGTGTATAGCCTAGTTTTAGTCTATAGTAGCTCTGTGTAAAATTTGAGCACCAGTGCATGAGAAGTTTTCTCTATATTAAATATTCTTGTTTTTTCTATGAATAACTTGTCGTATTTTTCATGCTCTGTATATAGCTTTTCTTGCCCTGAAATTTTACCAGTAGCTCTGTTATAGCCCTATGTGCTCCTACAAAAATTCTCACTGTAGGATGTTGCATAGTTTAACTGGAATAAATTTTGAAAGAAAATAAGTATATTAAAAAGGGTAATAAAGAAATCTCCTTTTCTAATCTTATGAGTGGTTTAACCTTTGGAAAATGCTCCTAATGAAGCCTTGAAATCTAACTTGGTTGCATATGTCATAATTCTAATTTATTTGAATAAATGTGCACACAATCACCATCAAAATAATAATTTAAGAAATGTTTGAATGAGTGATTTTTAAGGAAGAGTATGCTGGATATATTCTTGTCTAGGTGAATGTGGTCAACATGACACCCTAGGCTTAATTAATGTGTTGTTGTATTGTTTACACCACCATCACCATTAACTCTTGCATATGCATTTCCCCGTATAGAAGTCCCCGACGGTAGCTATACGCTCGTGCCGGCTGACGAGGACGAGAGAGCAGGAGGAGACGTACACTTTGTGACCGTTGAGCAAGACCCAGACCAAAGTCCGGAAGATTGTCTGACTGCTGGAGCTGCCGAAGGCAAGCCCCGGTTTAGCATTTACCTATGTGTTTTCATTTTCAAATTCTGAATTTATCTTTGATTGTCTTTGTGCATTTATGTTCAGGAGTTGAATGGAAACCCTAGATGCATGATCCTTAAGTACATATGATCTTTTACTAGTATGCTAGGTCGCTAGTTGCTATGCACTAAGGACCCGATACAAGTCGAGTGATGTACTCCGCTCGCGAGAATAGGTTCTTGTGTTGGAACCATAAGATCGTTAAATGGAATTGCTCACGTGGTAAGAGCATGGGATTGGGGCTCTGGTCCAGTGGTTAAGAGATTAAACGTTTGAACGTACTAAACATTTGTCGGACATGGGTACGGTAAACCTAGTACCTGAATGATGTGGTGCGGGAACCTTGCGCTACTAATCTTGGGTTGCGGCCCCAGTCTTGCAAACTGTAGTGCATGCGTGATGCTGGATGCTAGTGTGAGGCATGCCAGCTAGCCTTGTACTTAGGACTGTGGCATCCGATCCCAATCCGAGGAATGACGGGAACCGCCTGGTGAAATGAACTCTTTGTGAGGGCTTTCTCCCGTATGTTTGGGTTCACCTTGGAAGGTTACTAATCGATCGATCGTCGGCCTCTCACCGTTATCTGAGATTGATTAACCCTCTAGCCATGATAATCCCTCTATGATGAAATGTTGATAAATTTGATGTTGATTAATTGTTTGCACAATTATGCTTGAATTAGTTGCTTACCTAGTAATAACTCTATCTACTAGAACTTGAGCTAAAATATTGAAAGTAAGGATTAACTCCTTAGTCGCTCTGTGGCAAAACAAACCCACTAGCCAAAAGCCAAGCATGATTAGAAGGTTAAGTCTTTATTTTAGACGGGTAAGCCTTGCTGAGTATTAGTATACTCAGCCTTGCTATAAATATTGTTTTCAGGTGATAATGTTTGGCCTGGTGAAATCCCACCCGGTTGGGAGCTGGAATGGGTGGATGACGAGGAGTAATGGCGTTACGGGTGGCATAGCGCCACGTCCCTTCACATTCGCGCGGCGCCCATGCTGTTTCACCTGAAAAGGCGCGCCCACCACACCTGCTCTGCGCCACGTCAGCCACGACCGAGCGGGTGCGGCGACCAACCGCCCCACGACCGAATTCCAAGCGCCAGGGGATTCCTTCTCACACAAGGAAAGCCCCAGGAGCCTTCAGACCGGGGATCCGAGGCCCGGCCCCTCGAAGGGGTACGACGGATGCCCCGGTCCGAGGGGGTTAAGGTCACGAGGCCGCAATCTATCGAACTCTCATGATGCCAAGTTATCGATTTGTATAATTTCCGTTGTCTTCAAAACTCTGAACCATTTACCTTTCATGCAAGGACAATGTTTGTAATAATTAACCCTATAGAGAATTTGGATTAATTTGTAAGGCACTCTGGACTCTCCTTCATGGGAGTTTTAATGTATGCGTTTCGATCCTCTGTGTGGTTTACAAGTGATTTATCGGGCTATGACCCGGCAACACTCAACGGGATGATTCCTTATTATCGCTTAATGACCAAAAGGGATTGGCTTAAGTGATAGTGCGGACTTGTCTTGGATGGAGTTGTCACAGTTGGTACCAGAGCATCCGTATACACCAGAGTAGTTAGTTAACACTAATCACATGATTTACAATTAAAACTTGCCAAGATGGATTGGATTTTGAAAACGTGTTGGATCGTTAAGGAATGCTTAGACTGAAAGGCCCAAGAGGGAATTTTTGGGTTCTTTTAAGGTGGCTAAGTATCTATGGTTTATTTATGCTAACTTCCAACACTTATTAAAGCCACGTGTTTCATACGTGGTGGTACCGCATCACGAGTATGCGAGGGTTGATAGGGAAATCCATTCCACGGATCCTATCTTCTTGGTTGGATGTGCACATGTTTTATACGTGTGCTACCGTATGCAAGTCATACGAAGGATGCCATGTTCTATTGAAGATGAACATGTCATGAGTTGTGATGTCGTCACGTTTTGCTATACGTGTGCATGATTCCGCATTACGAACATGCGAAGGGGGACACCCTCCATTCAAAAAGGGCGTGTCTCAGGTAGGACGCTGTCCATGCGGTGCAAAATGCATGGATACCATTCTATAGTGAATGGTAATGTATGTGGACGCTCCCATGATGTGCTGGCACGGAAGGTTCTTTTCTGCAGGTACACTAACCACGTTAATGTGGTCGTTGAACGACGTGTAGCTCCGACTAGTTATTATAGGGAGAGTCGTTTAAAAAGCTTGCCACCGACATTAACCACGTCTATTTAGATTATCAAGTGTGAGGTTGTTTAAGACGTGTGCATGCATCATAAAATTTTTTTGAACCTAAAAATTTTCTGTTCTACACTTGTGTTATGCCTCTAAAGTGTTGTTTTGATCTTAGAAAGGGGTTTTCCTCTTTTTCTTGATCTTAGTAGTTTCTGCCAAAGTAGGATGCTGTCTGTTCATGAATTTTTAGAGCCATTTCTAGGATGTTTCTGACTAGGCGACTTTTATGAAAGTTGTTACCCCATCAAGTCAAGCAGCTACTGTGATTTTTTCACAATTTTAGGATTCCTCAGTCTGGAGTTATGATTAAATTAGTGAACCTCTGTTCTGCTGTTTTTCCTGCTGACCTTCCTTTGGAAGTAGGATTTTTCGAGCATGTTCCTTTTTGATCCAGATCTACCTTTGAATACCAAAAATGTGCAAAATTATATCACTGAATTGCTGTAAAACTTTGGGGATTTTTGGGGCTCTGGTTGTCGAGTTATGAATTTTTGTTCATACCACCAGATTTTATACCCTATGCATGTTATACTCCTTTTGAGTTTTAATGTGTTGTACCATTTTTGTACAGATGGAGTACCCGGAGTTTTTCGAGATCGATGCGGATGGTACCTTGCGTACCTACGGTCTTCACTAGGAGGGTTTTTCCTGTGTTCTGTGGGACACCCTGCGTGAGGTGGGCTACACCGCCCCACCGATGTACGAGGTGCTCCACTTTTGGGACCGGTGTGTCCCTACGCGCGTACCGTCGCGACAGTGCCCCAGCACCATGGGCATCCCGAGTGGCACGACTTGAGCATGGTGTTCTATGGACACCGTGGTGTCGAGTCACTCGAGTCTGCAGCTCTGAGGATTCTCCACACGTTCTGCGAGCAGCACCCGGAGGAGGTGATGCTTACCGCTCTGGGGTTGTTCCCGGCACTGGAACCCCAGGACGAGGCTTGGCGTGAGCGCGTGTCGCTCACTGGCGTGTTGCTCATGGCTGACCCTCCTGAGGTCATTGTATAATAGCTTTTGAGGCTACTCGAGGCGCTGTACAACGTGCAGGTCTTCTGCCTCGCCACTGAGGCTATGTTTGCGGGCGTGATCCGCGAGACTTCAGTGCTGACCGACGTCATCTACCACGACTTGCAGCAGGAGTGCCAGACCTCTGCTCACTTGCAGCAGGAGGTGGTGTTCTTCCAGGACCAGCATACTCAGTGGGAGCAGGAGTGTGCTCAGTACATTGAGCAGCTGTATGCCCGTGATGACGCCATTGACAGGTTGCGTGAGGAGAACGACGGTCTATGGGCGGATTACATCCAGGCTGAGACACAACGGTTGACTCTAGTGTAGAATGTGGCAGAGATGCAGAACCAGGTTATTGACATGAAGGTAGAGGTGGAGGTGTGGCAGGCGATGGCACACCAGCTGCAGCAAGCACCGGTTGTTCCTCCAGTAGCACCTGCCACTCCGGACGAGCTGCAGGGAGCTTCAGGCTTGGACGAGGATAGCGTCGAGGGACCACCTCCAGCTTCCCCTCAGTCCAGCGCTGGCTCCGTGGCGGGCCACTAGATTACCTAGATGTTGTTGTAGGGAGCTACCATGTACTCTTAGCTTAGCCTTTTCAGCTAGATTTTGTGGAGGGATTAGGCTGCTCAGAGAGTGTGTGGGATGTGTTTCATTTCCATGTATTTCGTGTTGTTTTAGGTGATCCACAAACTATGCATCATGTAATGCTATTGGATGAACACCTTTTGATGTATGTTTCATGAATTAATTCGGGTTGTCGTGATCAAAATTGGATCTTGTGCTGAATACCAAAGTTGTGTGAAATGTTCTCAAGATCATGCTCACCAAATTTCATTATGTTTGCATAAACGTACCGAGTGTTATGGCAATTTTTGTGCAGCTCGACCTCCTGTGAAAACAGCTAGGCAGAAGCTCGGTTACGGAACTTTTCGGGCATGATAACATTGGAATTCGACCCTAAGTTGAATACCAATGTTGGAGCTTACTAAATTCTACACTTACTGACCAAAAATGAGAATTTCTCCATGTATGGGCAGAGAGTTATGAAGTTTTCACTAAAAACAGCTGCGCTGTCCGGTTTTTAAATTATAGATGTTTACGAGTTTTTGTCTTGCATATTCTTCTTGTGGATGAATGTAAGCAAGCTTGCGAATATGTGGCTAATGAAAACTCCCTGAATTTCAGATGGTGGGACCAACACGCACCTCCCCAAACGGTTTCGGTGCAAGTGGGAGTGAGGTTCCACCGCCTCCTCCCAACATGATGATCCAAGAGCAGTTTATGGCCACCCAAACTGAGGTGATGCGCCAGCTACTGCAGACGCAGCAGAAAATCGCTCAGCAGCTGCAACAAGCTCCACGTGGGGGAAATCAAGATGGCTTACCGTTGGTCACCAAGTATGAGCACTTCTATGGCATGAAACCCCCGATGTTCGAGGAGGCCAAAGAGCCTCTAGCTGCTGAAGCATGGAGCAGGGACATTGAGGCCAAGTTCTCAGTGTTCACCCTACCTTGCTCAGAAGAGCGTAAGGCTAGCTTCGCCACCTTGTAGATCCGTGGTGCCGCACTGATGTGGTGGGAGCACTACAAATCCATGGTTCCGGCTGGACATCAGGTCACATGGGCTGAGTTCAAGCGAGCCTTTAAGGAACACCATATTCCTAAGGGTCTCATGGATCGCAAGATGAAGGAGTTGCTGGCGCTGAAGCAGGGTATTGACACGGTGTATGAGTATGCCAAGAAATTTAACTCCCTGTGTCAGTATGGTGGGCATCACGTGGACAGTTATGCTAAGAAGATAGAGCGTTTCCGTGACGGGCTGGACGGAGAGCACTATGAGAGGCTTAATCTTTGTGAGCCGAACAACTACCAAGACCTTGTGAACAAGGCCATCTCTCAAGATGCCATGGGACGAGCCCAGAAAGACAAGAAGAGGCAGGCCGGATTCACCACTTCCAGTGGGTCAGGCAAGAAGTTTCGCTTCATCAAGAAGAGTAACCAGGGGCATTCCCAGTCATCATCATCTGGACACTGGCGAGTGACCCAGTCTCAGAACAAGCCTCCTGGAAATTTCTAGTACTGTAAGGCGCAGCAGCAGCCTTACAAACCAAATGCACCCCCGGCCAACAACAATGCTATCAAAGACCGTCGCTGCTACAATTGTGGGCAGCCAGGGCACTATGCTAATGAGTGTCCCAAGCCAAAGCAGATCATGACCAACCAGCAAGGTGAAGGGTCAGGGACCAAGCAGGGCAGTCAGGGCAAGAAGCCTACTGTGCAAGTGAAGCAGGGCAGGCTGAACTTCATGTCCTTGATGGATATGCCCGAGGGAGCACCAGTGCTAATGGGTACCTTTTCTATCAGAAGCTATTCAGTTAAAGTGCTGTTTGATTCTGGTGCTACATATAGTTTCATAAATGGGAAAATTCTACACAAATTGGGGTTGGGTAGTTGTCGCACAAACCGACCTTATCAGATAACAACACCTGGTGGGAGAGTTACCACTAGAAACCTAGCTCTGAGAGTGCCACTCGAGCTCGGCAGCAAAGTCTTTCCAACAAGCCTCATTGCTTTGGACCAAGAAGGTATTGATGTGATCCTAGGGATGGATTGGTTGACGAAACATAAAGTCATCTTGGACCTAGCTACAAGAATGATAGAAATCAATTCACCTACTGTGGGCACATCTACTCTATACTTACCTCCCAATGCCAGTTGGAATTCTTATGCTTTCGCAGCCATAATTTCTCTACTTGAAGACATTCCGGTAGTCTGTGAATACCCGGATGTATTTCCCGATGACTTACCTGGCATGCCACCAGACAGAGACATCGAGTTTGTGATAGAACTTCAACCGGGCACTACACCTATCTCCAAAAGACCTTACCGCATGCCACCTAAGGAGTTAGCCGAGTTGAAGGACCAACTACAAGAATTGCTTGATAAAGGGTACATTCGCCCAAGTTCATCTCGTTGGGGAAGTCCCGCACTTTTTGTGAAGAAGAAAGATGGTAGTCTGCGGATGTGCATGGATTATCGTCCTCTCAATGCGGTGACGACCAAGAACAAATACCCCTTGCCCCGCATTGATGTTCTCTTCGATCAATTGGCTAGTGCCAAAGTCTTTTCCAAGATCGATCTTCGATCCGACTATCATCAAATTAAGATTCGATCGAGTGACATTCCGAAAGCAGCTTTCTCCACCAGATATGGTCTTTTTGAATTTCTGGTGTTGTACTTTGGTCTCACAAATGCACCTGCCTATTTCATGTACCTTATGAACTCTATCTTCATGAATGAACTAGACAAGTTCGTAGTGGTCTTCATTGATGATATCCTTATTTATTCCAAGAATGAAGAAGAACATGAGAAACATCTTTGGATTGTTTTACAACGTTTGAGAGATCATAAGATTTATGCTAAATTCTCCAAATGTGAATTCTGGCTGGATAGTGTGAAATTCTTGGGTCACACTATTATTAAGGATGGCATCTCCATGGATCCTAGCAAAGTGCAGGAGGTCATGGATTGGAAGCCAACCAAGTCCGTGCATCAGATTCGCAGTTTTCTGGGTCTAGCTGGCTATTATCGTCAGTTTATTCTGGACTTCTCCAGAATAGCTAAACCTATGACTGAACTATTGAAGAAAAGTGTCAAGTTTGTATGGGATGAAGCTTGCGACAAGGCTTTTCATACTTTGAGGGAACATCTCACATCAGCCCCAGTACTAGCACAGCCAGATATGACGAAACCGTTTGACGTGTATTGTGACGCTTCTGGCACTGGTCTTGGTTGTGTACTTATGCAAGACAACCGGGTTATTGCCTATGCATCACGAGCACTTCGACCACATGAAAAGCATTATTCTACCCATCACCTGGAGCTAGCAGTAGTTGTGCATGCCTTAAAGATTTGGCGGCATTATCTGATGGGAAATCGCTGCAATATCTTCACCGGTCACAAGAGCCTTAAGTATATTTTCACCCAATCGTATTTGAATATGAGGTAAAGAAGGTGGTTGAAATGGATTAAGGATTATGATCTAGAAGTCCAATATCACCCCGGCAAGGCCAACGTGGTTGCCGATGCGCTTAGTCGCAAGTATTGTAGCTATGCAACAGTAGAGCCATACAATGAAGCCTTATGTGAAGAGATGAGGCAGCTCAACCTAGAGGTGGTTGAGCATGGAAATTTAAATGCCATCTCCATTGAATCCCCTCTCCATGAGAGAACTGCCTTAGCTCAGCTCACTGACAAAGGTATTCAGTTAATCAACCAGAAATTGTCTGAAGGAGACCCCAAGTACGCTTGTTTCCGAAAGGATGAGAAGGGAGTAATATGGTTCGATTAGAGATTAGTCGTTCCCCAAGATCCAGAAATAAGAAAGGAGATTTTAGATGAGGCTCATCTCTCTAAATTCACCATTCACCCTGGTAGTACCAAGATGTACAAAGAACTTAGGGAGAATTTCTGGTGGTCGAATATGAAGGGTGAAATAGCCAAGTATGTGTCCGGTTGTTGTTGACGGCTGTTAAGTGCTACTTTTACACCGTCAATACCTACATAAAATAAATGTAAAAGGATCATCAATGCTAGAATAGGGCTTGATACTAATGATTTCCACGAGTGTTGGTGTTTCTGGCTTTTGTTGCAGGACGCACCGAAATACGTGTTAAATGACACAGTTGAGAGCAAGTGCACCAATGGCATAGATATGACATCATCATAAACAATCACAAATGCCAAATTGGTCTGCACCACTGCAATGGGATCATCGAGACGATCAAACTGGATATATCATTTGCCTACTTTGGAGTTCGGATGAAAGAGATATGCATAAGATAACATGTGGGCCCGGTGGGACCCACACCAAGCCACATGGTGACGTGCTGTCACACAGGAGTCCACGTGTCCATGACACATCATCGATCCAAAGAAACACACTCTCGACCAATCAGGAGCCAGTATGCGGATCCAAGGGGCCACAACCACGAGATAAATGGCTAAAAATACCGCATGCACCCCCATACCCACCTTGGGACCCACCTGGCAGTCACCTGGACGAAAGGCGGTGCGAGGGGAGCTACCTGGGGGTAGGCCGACCCCCCAGGTCGGCCAAACCCATTTTGCGACCCCTCGTGTCGCCCTTTCACGTGTCGGCTTGTCGTGACGAACCAAAGGCGGTGCCAGGTGTTTGCCCGAATATTCCCTCGGGATCCTGCAGCTCCTTCTCATGGAAGATACATCAACTTGGCCCCCACTCCTCTTTGCCACGTGTCACCACCCTATTGGTGGCGCCCATGGCAGCCAAGGGGCTCCTCCTACTCTCCTTGGCCTATAAATAGAAGGGGAGGGGGCTAGAATAGAGACACACAACTCCTCTCCTCCTCTCTCATTTTCTCTCTTGAGAGGAGAGGCTCTCCTCTCCTCCTTCTAGAGTGTAAGTGTGGAGTAGTTGATTAGATCAAAGCTAGGGAGAGAGTGAAAGGGATGTACCTCTATGGATGCTCGTTCTTCAATTAGAGTAAAGTGAGTATTTCTGCATTTTCTATTTAGACCAAAGTGCAAGTGATATGTTCTTGTGTTCTTCACCTGTTCATCATTTAGAGGCACGTGTTCTTCACGAACACACCCCCTCGATCTAGTTGATTAGGTGCACAAGTTTGTATCCTGTTTGTATGACTAGTCTTTTAGAATAAAGTGGATGTGCTTGCATGCTCTAATTAGAATAAAGTGTGTTCGTGATTCCTTTATAATAGTTTATGCTAGGTTACATGAGTAGACTTTTTCCTCTGCTAGTGTGTAGATCCTGGGTTTATGCGTTCGACTGTTGCAAGTCATTCGTATACGTTGGAAGCACAGTACGGGGTCGAGTGCTCTCTCGTATGCCTTTAGCATAAGCTAGTAGTACCTATAGAGAGTGAGATCAGTTTTCTTTCGTGGTCGTAGTTCTATAAGTACAAAGTGCCGCAGTCCTTTGGCTACGGCAGTAACCACAGCGTAGACGTTGTGTCATGCTACCGGTTATCATTCGTTCGGCTTATCCCAAGGTTAGGTAGAGGCAGTCCAGGTGGTGGTGACAGCCCGTCTGGCCCTCGTTGATCCTCCGCAGCTGGATATAGTTAGAGCTCCATTCCACATAGATCCGCGTGCCGGAGTCGCCTGTTAAGTCAGGGCTATCGGTACCCTAAGCCAAGTTCTATCTAGAGATCGACCTTTAATCTCATCTATAGTGCTATCTTTAGGAATCCTCTCTATCCTTGCCTCTTATCTGGGTGTGTCCTTGGACCGACTAGTACGAAGTTAGTGCACACACGTTCCCTTGGATTCGATACCCTTGGAATACTCTGAGGTGAAAACTACAACGGTATCCATGCGCTTGCGGATTTATTTCGTGTGACGCTAAAATACCCAACAAGCTTTCTGGCGCCGTTGCCGGGGAATGATTGTTGTATCTATCTTCGTACCCAGTGGTCCTCGTATCTTTTCATTTTTCTTTATTCTATCTTTACCCCCGTTACCCATGGAGAGGCCATCCTTTTACGACCTCTCCACCTCAGCTTATGAGTTTTATGAGACACCATCAACGTCTTCATCTGGCTATGATCTCGACCCTGACTTTATAGACATGGTTCAGGATAGACCCTTCTTTGGAGTGATCAATGAAGATCCCTACATTCATTTGAAAGAATTCGAGGATCTGTGTTCACGCTTGGTTATCCCAGGCATGACACATAAAACCGTGAGGTGGAAGTTGTTTCCTATCTCTCATGGGGAGAACGAAACAATGGTACACTCACACTGTAGGGAGTGTGAACGGTAGTTGGGAAGAGCTTCGGGATGACTTTTGTAACTCATTCTCTCTCATTAAGAGGACGAAGCAATGGTACGCTCACATAGCCTCTTTCCCAATGGACATTCTCAATTTCGAGCAATTGGAGGAGGAGTCTACTGGTGCAGCATGGGCTAGGTTTTTACGTCTTCTGGCTTCTGACCTAGACCTATTGTCTCTTCCCGATGATGTATCATTATACATCTTTTGCATGGGTCTAGACATGGATGCTGCCTTAGATCTCGACGAGACCGCCGGAGGTTCGTTTGTTCACAAAACTCTAACAGAACTAAGAGAGATCCTTGATTCCCTCATGGTGAGCTCTTTCTTCCCTACCAATCATAGCAAACCCCGCCAATCTGAGTCGAGCCATGAGGATCTTCTAGTGGCTGAATCCGATCCATCACCTTCCACATCCTCTTATTCAGCCATAGAACCCTCACCTGAACCAGGAACAATGGAGGAAGAAGAAATTCAACATCCAAAGTTCCTTCATCAATTTGAGGATGACCCTTCTGAAAATATCAAGAACACCTCGAATTTCTTAGATGACCCAATAGGGAAGGAGCCCTCTTCTGTCCAAATCCAGTCAGCTAGAAATCTTTTGACAGAACCTTCCCCTAGGCCTACGGTACCTCCTTTGCGTCCTGATGCTCCAAACGAAACATCTATCATGGAGGCCATGGAAAAGAAGTGGTCGACTAGGGTGGGACATTTTTCTGAAGCACTTTGGATTAGTTCACCCTCTACGATCATTCCTTGTTCCATAAAAGGGATTATCATAGAAGCCCATCTTAACCCCACTATGGAGGTTAATGTCATGCCATGGCACCTAGCGTACACTCTTTTGGGCAATGTTACACTAAGACCATCCGACAAGCTCCTCAAGAGTTGTCCCTTTGGACACATTCTTGAGTGTCGGGGGGTTTCATGTGCTGTGCCGCTCTTAGTAGACAACATCAAGGTTAATCTGGACTTCTACATCTTTGATGTCCTTGATCTTGATCTCCTCCTAGGCTCTCCTGCAGAAAAACTTCTCGATACATCTCGAGGGAGCCTAGATGAAAAGCTCAGGGAAGCCGCTTCTGCCGCCACTCCCTTGTTTTCAGAAAATTTTGTGGAGAAGCCTCTTCCCAAGCAAAACCCACTCGAGGAGATGATGCATGTATCTCCGTTCGCATCGTCTGAGACCATTCTCACTGAGGTTGTAGAATTTTCTACTCCTCAAGAGTATGACCCGGAAGACCCTCTTCACTTTTGTGAAGGCGAACGATTATCATCACTCTCGACCAAGTTTGAGCCTCTTCCCACTGGCCCATACTATGTTGCTCTCGACCTTAATCGAGAATCAACATTGAGCTTCCATGATGAATCTCTTGGGCTGGAGAATTCATGGGCCATGGAAATCTATGAGGCGCCGACTCTGGAGTCTGGAGGAAAGTATTCCATTGACAAGCATGGTAGCTTCACTCTTGATATACTTCAGGAACCATGCTTGCACCATGCTTCTGTAGAGTCAACCATGCTTAGTGCATGGAGCATGCACGAGGACTACAACCACCTTATGGTCCTCTTTTGCTTGATGTTTAGAAGGATGATTGTAGATGCATATGTTTACCATAAGCATTGTAGATTTCTTGTATGTTCAGTGGCACTAACCTGCAGCTAAAGCTTCACTGATACATCAATAATTGGTGGTGAGACGGGAATGACATCACCAATGATAGCTACAAGAAGAAGTTCCCAGGGTCGAGCTTATGACCATAAACAAAGCACTACCAGGAGATAGCCTGGAATAGCATAGGTTTGTTTTATTTCCCTTTTCAAATAAAAATCAAGAGCATGTTTTTAGGATAAGATTGTCCCTCGGGTATTTTTGGTCGCTAACCTTTCAGGTGGAGATTGAGAAGAACGGTGAACAACTGATGCCTAAGAACATGTGAGCTACATCAACTACAACACTTTGGTAAGTTTCTGGTGAGAGAACATTTACGAAAGGAAGCTTGATGTCCGCACACTTGAGTTTTGTTGCCTAGCAATGCAAACTTCAAGTGTGGGGGAGGTATGTGAGTATCCTGAGTAAAGTTCCTCTCACACAAAATCTTATCCTGGTTTGGAGATGATGTTAGCTCTTGCATCTTGCCCAACTAGGTACGTCCTGCTTTTGATTTTAAACAAAGCCCTTTCGGGAGGTTGCCCGATGTTCACCATCATATGCTCATGTTTATATCCCTTTGGAAATGCTTGATCATGCTTCTTTTATCTATGTTTGTAATGCTATGGTTTGAGTGCATGTTTAGCTACGAGCATTCATAGATTGTTTTAAATTAAGCATGGTGCTTAGGTTAAAACTGTCTTCTTCAATCAAACAAGACATGGTGTCGAGTTTGATTGATGAATCTTATAGTTAATGTGTTCGTAGATATTGGTTGTATGTGCGAACTAACCCTTGCAGGAGTTTTCGAATCCAAAACGGGGTAAGTCATCAAGCTTGATTCAAATAGGAAGGTAAGCCAAGGCATGCCAGCCTTGTTTGAGCTAGGTCTCATGGTGAATTTATAAAAAAAACAAAAAAAATTGAATTTAAATAAAGGCTCCCTAGTTCTTGAATCAGTAGAGTCCCCTTTTATTTTTCCCATTTTGTTTGAAGACAGCACCAGGTACCAGAACAAGTGTGGGGGAGATCTCCCAAGCTTACCATCGACATACACACTTGAGATCTACCACACAGGCGTTGCACAACATCGACTGCGCTTTCATTACAAGGGACAAGGTAACTAGAGTGAGATGGCTGCCCCATGGGTGTTGGCATTTCTTAACCTCAACACTAGGCGCCGTGGTAGCGTGAGCGTGTAAGAAACTCCCGGGTATACTGATGAGTGCGAACGAATCCGCAAGCGCACGGATACACTGTTGTAGCACTTCTCCCTCGGAGAATGAGTATTCCCGTCGGGTTTCGTTCCTAGGACGGAGAGTAACCAGAGAGGGTCTATCCAAGGACACTAGCTTCTGCTGGGATAGGTTGGGATACGAGAAGCACTTCCTTAAGGGACTTACCTCTCAAGATGCATCTGTCCGATCTCAGTCATCCCCGTGGGGTGACAGCACATCCTAACTTATTAGGGAGAGGCCAATGTACTGACATCGAGCCCAACTCGGTACGCGACGCAGAGGGTTTGCAAAGGGTCCAACAGGCTATCACCACTGCAGCCTACCTCTGCGCTACGAACGTACATGGTCTTCGCAGGAAAACCAGGGCCCAGACACCACGTCTGTACCCCGGATAAACACTATAGCGCGGTTGCGTTTGTCCACCTGCTAACTACACTATAGCAACCGTATAAATACGGTCCCACGAACTAGAGAAAGATCAGATTCAAACCATCTTATAATTCATTGAGCTACGGAGCAGAAAGGAAGCTATGGATGCAAACAAACGAGATACATCGGACTTACTTAGCTAAATTGGATCAGAGCATGCAAACAGGTATATGAACTACTAAGCTGGCTCTAAAGGATCGAAGCCTTGTGTCATGAAGAACACAAGCCTCTAACTTATGAACGAGCCAAGAACACAAGAACAATTCAACCATGCATGATGTCCACTATAATCTAAATAAGAAATGCTGAAATACTCACTTTGATCTAAATGAAGAACAAGCATCCACGAGGACATCAACTCACTCCTCACCCCTACTCTACCTCTCAACTAATCCTAATCTAGATCTCTCCTCATCACCATTCTACCACATAGAGGTGAGAATCACCTCACATGGGCAGAATTAGAGAGATGAAGAGAGAGCTACACAAGAGAGAAGTGGAACTTGAGAGCTTGGTGGTGTGTGTGAAATGGAGCCCCTCCCCTCCTATTTATAGATAAGGGGGTGGCTTGCTCCAAGCCTCCAAGTGCTCCAAAACACCCCGGGATGCAGCCAAGGACCAATGAGCGAGCAACACGTGGAGGGGGGAGATCAACCGACCCTAGGTCGGTTCGGCCGATCCTAGGGTCGGCCGAAGCTCCCGGCCCTCCATCTGGGGTGTGCTTCCTCTGGCTTGCTTCCATGTGGGCCCTAGTGCCTCTCCTCCGTGCATAGCATGTTTCCTAGCGGTTTAGTTGGCAAAGTTGGCCCATGGATCCATGTGATGCTGACATGGCAGCGTATGATTCGTCGAGAGTCCCTCACATGGATTGGTGACATCATGGATCTAGGAGAATCCATGTGGCAGCCCCTGATTGGCCAGCAATTGAGTGCCTTGGATTGGAGTGGAGTGAAAGTGCATGGATTCCTCTCATTTCTTATGCTAAATACTTGCATTCGAATAGACATCGACACTGGTGGAAAGTATGATTTTAAGCTCCTATTCTAGTGTGAATGTGCAATTCATGCTCCAATTTGCAGGAGTTGACGGCCATAAAAATGGCAAATATCAGCCGTCAACAATGGGTCAGCCGAACCACCATTGGTCCTCCTTGATCCCCATATTCTTCAGGAACGATGGTATGTGCACCCTTTATCTCACTCTCCCTGATCCATGAGTTCGAATGAGTTTCAATTCTTATACGGTAAATCAAACTCATGGAATCGTGCTCGACTTGCTCTACATGTTTCCTATGGTTGGCTTGCATATGTTTTATTTCATACTTATTGTCTTGATTCTTGTGAACAAATATCATTAGGGAACTCATGCTCACCTAAGTAGTTGATGTTTGTGATATGGTTTGATGATTTGATCTTCTCTCTGAATGTTTGAGTGCTTGGGAATTTTATTTGAAAATTATGAAAACCCTTTGCAAAGATCCTCTTTGATATGCCACAGTCCTACCAAAGCCATATGATGCTACCAGTTGAAAACCTTATACTCATATGCTGCTTGTCATTGCTTTGAGCTTTGTCAAATTCTGTGACCCTTGCGAGAAGTCTTTTTATGCTTTCATGATCAAGATTCATGTGCACTCCACCATTTTCCCCTTGCTATGCTTCTACACTGGAAGTTAGTATTGTCTCATTCACCCATTCCACAAAATAAAGCTCCATGCATTGTTCCATGATTTATCCCTCTCCAAATATCTCTAAAAGAGATTGGGCTATATAAAAAAGAGAGAGAGAGAGAGAGAGAAAGACATGCTCAAAAAGCATGATCTAAAAAAAAGAGAAATGAGAGATAGCCCATATCTCGAAAATTTCAAAAAGGAGAGTAGAGAAAATCATGCAAAAAGGAGTTCCATAACTTAGATGGTAATAACTAGTACCTATTCCGGGGCTAGTGTCCACCTTACCATCACCACAACATTTTATCAGAGTATGGTAATATCTAGAACCCATTCCGGGCCTAGTATACACCTTACCGTACCCATCAAAGGCATACACATGCACATCTTGATCTGATTGTATGAATTGTTTTTCTCTTGGATCCAGTCTTTGACTTTGCAATATATGTGATACAAGTATGCCTTATCATTCATACCTATCCTGAGCTCCACATAAGCTTTTATTAGAAGTAGGATGAATAAAGGCAGTTTAATGCCTTGGTGAGGACATATATACACTGAGCGATCCGAGAGAATCAAATGAGGAGCAGAGCAAGGTTTGTTTTTGAAAACTTATTGTAAAACCCCAAGTTACTGGACATGATGAGCAAGAGCGATTTGATTCCTGACCATTCCATTCTTCAACTACCCAAGATAGCATGATAGACACTTCACAAGTTCATGAGTACAAGGTATGGTTTGGAATATCTCTTATGCTCGCTTCATACCTTTGGATATCATGTCTCACCTTGACCGGACTCCCTTCACTCGGGACGAGCAAAGGTCAAGTGTGGGGGAGTTGTTGACGGCTGTTAAGTGCTACTTTTACACCGTCAATACCTGCATAAAATAAATGTAAAAGGATCATCAACACTAGAATAGGGCTTGATACTAATGATTTCCACGAGTGTTGGTGTTTCTGGCTTTTGTTGCAGGACGCACCGAAATACATGTTCAATGACACAGTTGAGAGCAAGTGCACCAATGGCATAGATATGGCATCATCATAAACAATCACAAATGCCAAATTGGTCTGCACCACTGCGATGGGCTCGTCGAGACGATCGAAATGGATATATCATTTGCCTACTTTGGAGTTCGGATGAAAGAGATATGCACAAGATAACATGTGGGCCCGGTGGGACCCACACCAAGCCACATGGTGACGTGCTGTCCCACAGGAGTCCACGTGTCCATGACACATCATCGATCCAAAGAAACACACTCTCGACCAATCAGGAGCCAGTACGCGGATCCAAGGGGCCACAACCACGAGTTAAATGGCTAAAAATACCGCATGCACCCCCATACCCACCTTGGGACCCACCTGGTAGTCACTTGGACGAAAGGCGGTGCGAGGGGAGCTACCTGGGGGTCGGCCGACCCCCAGGTCGGCCGAACCCATTTTGCGGCCCCTCGTGTCGCCCTTTCACATGTCGACTTGTCGTGACAAACCAAAGGCGGTGCCAAGTGTTTGCCCGAATATTCCCTCGGGATCCTGTAGCTCCTTCTCATGGAAGATACATCAACTTGGTCCCCACACCTCTTTGCCACGTGTCACCACCCTATTGGTGGCGCCCATGGCAGCCAAGGGGCTCCTCCTACTCTCCTTGGCCTATAAATAGCAGGGGAGGGGGCTAGAATAGAGACACACAACTCCTCTCCTCCTCTCTCATTTTCTCTCTTGAGAGGAGAGGCTCTCCTCTCCTCCTTCTAGAGTGTAAGTGTGGAGTAGTTGATTAGATCAAAGCTAGGGAGAGAGTGAAAGGGATGTACCTCTATGGATGCTCGTTCTTCAATTAGAGTAAAGTGAGTATTTCTGCATTTTCTATTTAGACCAAAGTGCAAGTGATATGTTCTTGTGTTCTTCACCTGTTCATCATTTAGAGGCACGTGTTCTTCACGAACACGCCCCCTCGATCTAGTTGATTAGGTGCACAAGTTTGTATCCTGTTTGTATGACTAGTCTTTTAGAATAAAGTGGATGTGCTTGCATGCTCTAATTAGAATAAAGTGTGTTCGTGATTCCTTTATAATAGTTTATGCTAGGTTACATGAGTAGACTTTTTCCTCTGCTAGTGTGTAGATCCTGGGTTTATGCGTTCGACTGTTGCAAGTCGTTCGTATACGTTGGAAGCACAGTACGGGGTCGAGTGCTCTCTCGTATGCCTTTAGTATAAGCTAGTAGTACCTATAGAGAGTGAGATCAGTTCTCTTTCGTGGTCGTAGTTCTTTAAGTACAAAGTGCCGCAGTCCGTTGGCTACGACAGTAACCACAGCGTAGACGTTGTGTCACGCTACCGGTTATCATTCGTTCGGCTTATCCCAAGGTTAGGTAGAGGCAGTCCAGGTGGTGGTGACAGCCCGTCTGGCCCTCGTTGATCCTCCGCAGCTGGATATAGTTAGAGCTCCATTCCACATAGATCCGCGTGCCGGAGTCGCCTGTTAAGTCAGGGCTATCGGTACCCTAAGCCAAGTTCTATCTAGAGATCGACCTTTAATCTCATCTATAGTGCTATCTTTAGGAATACTCTCTATCATTGCCTCTTATCTGGGTGTGTCCTTGGACCGACTAGTACGAAGTTAGTGCACACACGTTCCCTTGGATTCGATACCCTTGGAATACTCTGAGGTGAAAACTACAACGGTATCCGTGCGCTTGCGGATTTTTTTCGTGTGACGCTAAAATACCCAACAGTTGTGATACATGCCAAAGGATCAAGGCTAGTCACCTAAAGACCGCAGGCCAAATGCAACCTTTATCCATACCTGCATGGAAGTGTGATGACATCAGCATGAATTTCATCGTAGGTTTACCCCCTCACTCCCAATAAACATGATTCCATCTGGATTATTGTGGACCGACTTACCAAGACCGCTCATTTCATCACTGTCCATACTACCTATTCAACTGAATGTTATGCCAAGATTTAAGTTCATCTCATTGTGTGTTTGCACAGTGTTCCGAAGACTATCCTATCGGACAGAGGCACTCAGTTTCTTGCTTGATTTTGGGCACAAGTGCATGAATCCTTGGGTACCAAATTAATCCATAGCTCTAGCTATCACCCTCAGACCGATGGTCAGATGGAAAGAGTAAATCAGTAGTGGAAGATATGTTGAGAGCATGTGTCATTCAATTTGACAAAACTTGGGACAAGTGCTTAGCCTTGGCAGAGTTTGCTTACAATAACAGTTATCAAGCTAGTTTGAAGATGGCTCCTTTTGAAGCCTTGTATGGACGAAGATGTCGCACCCCTTTGAATTGGTCACAAGTGGGTGAAAGGACACTATTTGGTCATAAACTAGTACAAGAAGCCGAAGAGAGAGTGGAAGTAATCAAAGAAAATTTAAGAGCCGCTCAGATGAGGTAGAAGAATTATAATGACAAGGCTAAAGCACCCCGAGAGTTTGAAGTTGGTGATTATGTATACTTGAAGGTATCACCAACGAAAGGTGTACAAAGATTCAGAGTAAAAGGAAAGTTAGCACCACACTATATCGGTCCCTATGAAGTCACTGAGAAGTTCGGTACAGTCGCATATCATATCAAACTCCCAGACAGACTCTCCGCAGTACATGACGTGTTTCACGTCTCACAATTGAAGAAGTGTGACCAGATACCGGAAGCAAAGATAATCGACGAGACCAATGCAGAAGTAGAGCCTGACCTATCACTAGCAGAATACCCTATGAGAGTGCTAGATCAGAAAGAAAGACAGACCAGAAGGAAAACAATGAAGATGTACAAGATACAGTGGAGCCACCACACGGAAGAAGAAGCCACGTGGGAAACCGAACAGTTTCTCAATACCAAGTATCCGGGTTTTCTTCAAAGCCAACATCATACGTAACCTTTCCCAACTATCTTTTAAATTCGAATCTCGGGACGAGAATCCTTTTAAGGGGCGTAGGCTGTAACACCCCATGTTTTTAATCAAGTGTCAATGAGTGCTAATTACCTTCATCATCACATCTTGATCATTAGTGCTTAAGCACTTCATCAAAGTTAAGGTCAAACCCTAGGTCAAACCCCTTGAGCCCTAAACCCTATCTAGAACTTTTGGCGCGTTCTCCAAAATACACCTAAACACTTCAAAATTGGCCAATACCAAAGTTGTGCAGTTTTTCGAGACCAACAACTTTGCTGTTGAGTGGCAGATCAAATTCGAAGTGTAAATGTGTGAAAAATCCCGGTCAACGCGTGCAGTTCCTGTTCATAAGTGCTGAGAAAATCAGCAAATTCACCTGCTGTTTATGCTCGATTCCTTGAGTAAAACACCTATCGGCCTTTGTAGAAGTTGTAGAGGGATAGATGATCTACAACTTTGCTAATTGGCACTTGGTGCACTTCTATAGTGAAAATTTGAGTTTGCAGCGGTCAAACAGGTGCACACCGAAACAAAATGCGCCGAAATGTCATCCCGCATGACACCGTCACGCGCGCACACGCGCCACGTCGGTTCGCTGCCGAGCGACCGGGCACAGACGTCGATGCACCCGGGGGTCCGCCGGTCCATAGGAGTCGTCGTAAAGCACTGGCTGCGAGGGCCGGTGACGCGCCTAGGCCGCTACGCCGGTGCCACGCGCCGCGTCAGCACGCGCCGGAGTGCGCACGCCGAGGCCGCCATTGGCCGGCCGCGCCACCCCACGTCGCTGTCGCTGTAGCCACGTCGCGTCCGCAACCTATGAGGAGACTTGGGCGGTTACCGCCTCTCCACGCCGCGGCCGCTATAAAAACCCCACTCCTCCTCCCCTGCGCAAGCTCATAGCGCCGCCGCCATCCACCATTGCCGCCGCCAGTGAGCTCTGTCCTCCGCTCACACCCCTGACCCATAAGCACTCCCTAGCTCTTCTCAAGGACTCACTCGAGCCTCTCCGAACACACATTGCCGAGCTCGACCCCAGCACTCGCCGGAGTTCGAGCTGAGGCGGCCGCGCCTCCACTCATCACCGCCGCCGCTCGTCGGAGACTCCCCCGACCCAGCCACTACCTCCAATCCATCCTTGGTGAGTTGAATCGCAACCCCATGCCGCTTGTTCATCTCCTCCGGCCACCCTTCGCCGCCGGCGAGCTCGCTCCACCGCGGGAGGGTATTGTTGTGAAGGGGAGATTTCTATGGGGTTCGGGATGTAAAAACCAGGGACCTCTCTGTGATCTTTTGAATCTTTCTAGGGTTGGCTGTGAAAGAAGATTCTTCTTCTTTTTCCTCTAAGTCCAGCATCTTGTAAAAATCGTAGAAAATCGAAGAAAAATCCGAAAAATGCAACACCAATTTTGTTGGTTTCCTTGTGAAGAGATCTACATCTTTTAGAAAGGCTATGTATACTTTTGATGTATAGTTTTTGAATGAAAATTCCAACTCAGTTTGTATAGGGTTGTTCATAACTTGAGTTGTACTCATGTGCTAGGCTTGATCCTTGGATATGTTGGTAGTCAGTACTAGTATAGGCTATACATAAGTTTTTGCACGAAGTTACTAAGTGGATATCTAGTTATGATTTATTTTGTTTTATGGCTAGATCTGTGTTCATGTTTTGTACAGCTTCATGAATATGCTTTCTGTGGCTCATCTTGTGGACATCATCTTATTAGGCTAAGATGTGTTGCTAGTAATTTTACCATGGATTTAGTAGCTGTCTATATATCTGTTTCTGAATGATGCTTGTTTATGAAGTTAAATCTATAGTTTAGTTTCTAGTGCTCCAGTGATGCTTATCTTTGGGATAGATGATGTGTATATCATGTTTATGCTGTGGTAGAAGATTGGGCTACAGTTGAGTCGTATATTTCTCTGTATAAATGCTTTGTGAATAAATAGGCTGAAAATGGATATTTTTGTGTAGCAGGAATGAAATAGGTTCTGGAGCTGATTTTTGGTGTATAGCCTAGTTTTAGTCTATAGTAGCTCTGTGAAAAATTTGAGCACCAGTGCATGAGTAGTTTTCTCTATATTAAATATTCTTGCTTTTGCTATGAATAACTTGTCGTATTTTTCATGCTCTGTATATAGCTTTTCTTGCCCTGAAATTTTACCAGTAGCTCTGTTATAGCCCTATGTGCTCATACAAAAATTCTCACTGTAGGATGTTGCATAGTTTAATTGGAATAAATTTTGAAAGAAAATAAGTATATTAAAAAGGGTAATAAAGAAATCTCCTTTTCTAATCTTATGAGTGGTTTAACCTTTGGAAAATGCTCCTAATGAAGCCCTGAAATCTAACTTGGTTGCATGTGTCATAATTCTAATTTATTTGAATAACTGTGCACACAATCACCATCAAAATAATAATTTAAGAAATGTTTGAATGAGTGATCTTTTTTTTTTGAGGATCCTAATGAGTGATCTTTAAGGAAGAGTATGCTGGATATATTCTTGTCTAGGTGAATGTGGTCAACATGAAACCCTAGGCTTAATGTGTTGTTGTATTGTTTACACCACCATCACCATTCACTCTTGCATATGCATTTCCCCATATAGAAGTCCCCGACGGTAGCTATACGCTCGTGCCGGCTGACGAGGACGAGAGAGCAGGAGGAGACGTACACTTCGTGACCGTTGAGCAAGACCCGGACCAAAGTCCGGAAGACTGTCTGACTGCTGGAGCTGCCGAAGGCAAGCCCCGGTTTAGCATTTACCTATGTGTTTTCATTTTCAAATTCTGAATTTATCTTTGAATGTCTATGTGCATTTATGTTCAGGAGTTGAATGGAAACCCTAGAAGCATGATCCTTAAGTACCTATGATCTTTTACTAGTATGCTAGGTCGCTAGTTGCTATGCACTAAGGACCCGGTACAAGTCGAGTGATGTACTTCTCTCGCGAGATTAGGTTCTTATGTTGGAACCATAAGATCGTTAAATGGAATTGCTCACGTGGTAAGAGCATGGGATTTGGGCTCCGGTCCAGTGGTTAAGAGATTAAGTGTTTGAACATACTGATCATTTGTTGGACATGGGTACGGTAAGCCTAGTACCTAAATGATGCGGTGCGGGAACCTTGCGCTACTAATCTTGGGTTGCGGCCCTAGTCTTGCAAACTGTAGTGCATGCGTGATGCTGGATGCTAGTGTGAGGCATGCCAGCTAACCTTGTACTTAGGACTGTGGCATCCGATCCCAATCCGAGGAATGACGGGAACCGCCTGGTGGAATGAACTCTTTGTGAGGGCTTTCTCCCGTATGTTTAGGTTCACCTTGCAAGGTTACTAATCGATCGATCGTCGGCCTATCACCGTTATCTGCGATTGATTAACCCTCTAGCCATGATAATCCCTCTATGATTAAATGTTGATAAATTTGATGTTGATTAATTGTTTGCACAATTATGCTTGAATTAACTCCTTAGTCGCTCTTTGGCAAAACAAACCCACTAGACAAAAGCCTAGCATGATTAGAAGGTTAAGTCTTTATTTTAGACGGGTAAGCCTTGCTGAGTATACTCAGCCTTGCTATAAATATTGTTTTCAGGTGATAATGTTTGGCCTGGTGAAATCCCACCCGGCTGGGAGCTGGAATGGGTGGATGACGAGGAGTAATGGCGTTACGGGTGGCCTCCCATGATGCCAAGTTATCGATTAGTATAATTTCCGCTGTCTTCAAAACTCTGAACCATTTACCTTTGATGCAAGGACAATGTTTATAATAATTAACCCTATGGGGAATTTGGATTAATTTATAAGGCACTCTGGACCCTCCTTCGTGGGAGTTTTAATGTATGCGTTTCGATCCTCTGTATGGTTTACAAGTGATTTACCGGGCTATGACCCGGCAACACTCAACGGGATGATTCCTTATTATCGCTTAATGACCAAAAGGGATTGGCTTAAGTGATAGTACAGACTTATCTTGGATGGGGTTGTCACAAAAACTCGACACCATGTCTTGTTTTGACTGAAGAAGACAGTTTCAACCTAAGCACCATGTTTAATTTAAAACAGTCTATGAATATTGCTGTAGCACACATTCAAACCAGAGCATATGAACAAGGATAAAGGAAGCATGAAAGGATGATCAAGCTATTTATCAAAAGGGACATAGGCATGATCATAAGACGGTGAACCTCGGGCAACCTCCCGGAAGGGCTTTGTTTAATGTCAAAAGCAGGACTTACCTAGCTAGTGGGCAAGATGCAAGAGCTAACATCTTCTCCACACCAGGATAAGATTCGATAGAGGAGGAACTTTACTCAGGATGCTCACATACCTCCCCCACACTTGAAGTTTGCATTGCTAGGCAATAAAACTCGAGTGTGTGGAGATCAAGCTTCCTTTCGTAAATGTTCCCTCACCAGAGCTTCTCTAGGTGTTGCAGTTGATGTAACTCACATGTTCGTAGGCATCACCTATCCATCTTTCTTTTCAATCTCCACTTGAAAGGTTAGTGACCAAAAATACCCGAAGGACAACTTATCCTAAAAACATGTTCTTGCTTTTATTCAAAGAAGGGAAATAAAACCTATGCTAGTCCAGGCTATCTCCTGGTAGTGCTTTGTTTATTACGGTCATAAGCTCGACCATGGGAGATTTCTCTTGCAGCCATCATTGGTGGTGTCCTTCCCATCTCACCGCCAATCATCAATGAATCAGTGAAGCTCTACCTGCAAGGTTAGTGCCATATATACAAACACGAGTCCAAAAGATGACAAAGCTAAAAGCAGACATGATCATTCCAGGGAGGCTGAGACAGCTCCTGGGGTGATCACGAGACTCGAGAAGCTATAGCACTAGGGTGATGAACCTCGGAGATGAAGATATTGAGCACTGAGGCTAGTGCTCTCACAACTGACCTCCGAGCGAACTCAGCTCAAAAAAGCACAGAGCCTCCAAAAGAGGATAGAGTAGAAACTCGAACGGCCTGCGTACGTTCAGGAGCTAGAGTTCGGGTGAAGGGTGAGGTTTAGCTCATCCTTCCTTAGGTAGATGGACTGATGTTCTCATCAAAACGATGAAACATCCCGAGGTCTAGCCTAAGCTTCCAATGGGAGGTTATGGATAGGCTGGAAAGATCAGCTCCCATTGGGTATCGATCAAGTCAAGCATAAGATAAGAAGTAACACTTCTCTTGACTGATCGGCATCGATCGATGAGCTTAGCACGATAAGTGAATGCACTCGATTCGATCGGTAGGTGATCATGCTCCTTCGGTCAAATAGATGAATCCTCATGGATTATAGAGCAGGGACCGATGCCTCAGCCCATACATAACTTTAGTGCAAGGGACTTCAGCTCGAACCGAGACGTATGAACATGTTAGGCCTCTCGTACTCTCCTTAGGAGATCATGACTAGGATTGAACACGTCATCCCGGCTGGAAATGATTCGTTCTTCCCTAATTACTCTCCATCCTCCCACGAGACAAAGCCTCGGGGAGAAGGTCTAAGAAGAGGTACGAGAGGGGAACCCAAGGGTAGACTCTGTGCTAAGCAATCTTTCCCTTAGATTCCTGCTATTCAGGAATGATATCTTCAGCCAGAGCTTAAAGCCTCAAGCTCGACTGATGATGGATCTAGGGGGGCTCAACATTTCCTCTGATGGGCACCTCATTGACTGGGATGCAAAGGGGGAGCTGAAATCCCGGAGGTTTTCCACGATCTCTTTTCCCTTAGTAGCGTCCAAGTACACAAAAGAGCCTCCAGAGAGAGCATTAAGCCGCATGGCATTGTCCTTTCGCAACCCATACCAGAAGTGCTGAAGCAACATCCAATCGGGAACGTGGAGGACTGGGCAATCTTCCACTGAGAAGGCAAAGTGATTCCATGCCATTCCTAGCAATTCCTCCTCACCTTACTTGAGACTGAGAATCCTTATCCTCAACAAGATGACACGTCGTATCGGGAAGAATCGGGAGCAGTAAGCTGCTCTCAAATTTTCCCTAGTGAGGTAGTCTCTACCAAAACAACGGTGCCAATCCCGTGCTTTCTCAGAGAGGGATAGCGGGAAAAATTCCCTTTTTCGAGCATCTAGTGATTCTCCGATTTTATCTGGAGTTTCAATTAGACACTCGTAGTTTCTCACATGATCGAAGGGGTTCTCATGAATTGACCCTGAGAAGGAAAGATCCTGAATTAGCTTCATGAGAGAGGGACGAATCCGATAGCCAGATGAAAGAACGGGTCCTGACAAGGATGGCTCTGAGGGTTCACTCCTCGAAGGTGGAAGGTGTTTACAAGGATAGCCTTCCATGGATAACGGGGGTAAAGGTAGAAGTAAAGAAAATGAAAAAGGTATCTCGAATGGTAATGGGGGTGAAGGTAGAAGAAAACGAAAAAAAGATAAATATGAGGATCACTAGGTTCGAAGATAGATACAACAACCGTTCCCCAGCAATGGTGCCAGAAATGTTTGTTGGCGTTTCTTAATGTCACCACTTGGCGCCGGGGTAGCGTGAGTGTGTAAGAAACTCCCGGGTACACTAACGAGTGCGAACGAATCCGCAAGCGCAAGGATACACCGTTGTAGCACTTCTCCCTAGGAGAATGAGTATTCCCGAAGGGATTCGTTCCAAGGAACGATGTGCACTATCTTCTACTCTAGTATAGACGGTCCAAGGACACCAAACTCCGGCTAGGATAGATAAGGGTTGAGAAGCACTTCCTGAGGGTCTTGAGTCTAGGCAAGGATATGGTCACCATGTAGTCCTCCCAGTGGGGCGCCAACCCATCCTAGCTTTTTAGGGCTAGGCCAATGTTCTGGCAACGGGGCCCTACTCGGTACACAGGTGTGGGGGGTTTCAAACGGTCCAACAGGTTGTCACCACTGCGGCCTACCTCTATCGTTACGCGAATGCACTTGGTATTCGTAGGATAACCAGAGTTCAGACACCACGTCTACACTCCCGATAACTACTATAGCACGGTTACGTCTGTCGACCTGCTAACAACACTACAGCAACCCGTATAAATACGGGACTACGAACTAGGGAGAGAATGACTCAGTCCTTAGCGCATCATCGAATCATGGAGCAACAAGAATGTTTGGATGCGAACTAGATACAACATTCTTACTCAGCTAAACAGGATCTGAACATGCAAACAGATACTTGAACTAATGTATTAGCTCTAAAGGATCGAAGCCTTGTGTTACGAAGAACACAAGCCTCTAAACTATGAATGAGCCAAGAACACAAGAACACATCATTCATGCATGAAGTCCACTATAGTCTAAATAAGAAATGCTGAAATACTCACTTTGCTCTAAATGAAGAACAAGCATTCACGAGGACATCAATTCACTCGTCACCCTTCTCTACCTAGCACTCTAACACACACACACACACTACATCTTGGGAGGTGAGAACTCACCACTCCAAGAGAGAACGAGAGGAGAGGGAGCTTGGGATGTGTTCCAAAAGGGAGCCTCTCCCCTCCTATTTATAGAGGAGGGGGTGGCTTGTCAAGAGGCCAAATCCTCTCCAAAATGTGCAGCCTCCCTTGGGTGCCACCAATAGCAGAGCGACACGTGGCGAGGAATCTTGCATTGCACTCTTCTCTAGCTTCCAGGGGAAGGAGCCAACCGACCTTCTACAGGCCAATCAACGGATGCCATGCACCAATCCACCCCGGAACGCTGCAAGGGATCAACAAGGAAGCGCCATGTGGAAACAGATGGCGAACAGAGACAAAAGGGGATCAGCCGAACCCAGGTTCGACTGACCTGGGCCCACCTCCTCTTGGCTTGTGCTTTCTCTGGGTGACTGGTATGTGGGCCCTTATGACCGTTCTAGGTGCATGCGGAGTTTTGAGGTGGTTTGGGTCCCTGGTGGGCCCTTGGATCCTTGTGCTGCACACGTGGTGGTGTCTGATTCGTCAGTGATTGCTTCACTTGGATTGATGAGGTGTCATGGACACATGGCATCTAATGTGGCAGCACATCACCACGTGGCTTGGTGTGGGTCCCACCGGGCTCACAAGATATCGGGAGTATGATCTTGTCTTGTGCATATCTTTCCCATCCGGACTCCGAAGTAGACAAATGATATATCCGTTTCGATCATCTCGACGAGCCCGTCGCAATGATGCAATCCAATTTGGCATTTGAGATTGTTTATAATGATGCCATATTCATGCCTTTGGTTCAGGGGACCATGAGGTCCTGAACATCTTGGATCAAATGTGCATGCTTTCTCTGCATTTCTTGTGCTAAATACCTGTATTCAAATAGACATCGACACTTGTGGAAAGTATTCATTTAAGCTCCTATTCTAGTGTTGATGATCCTTTTACATTTATTTTATGTAGGTATTGACGGTGTAATAGAAGCACTTAACAGCCGTCAACATGCACCCGTGACTGGAATAATCTATGTTCAAAAATATATCCCATGCTCGCGGTACCTCATCCACACCGTATGCCACCACAATCTTCTTGTTTCTGACTTGAAACAGAATGTCACATGCGGACCTCGTAGTCATGTCGTCCACAGGGTTGCTGCATTGTTCTAATGGGGCAGCTGCTTTCATGGTGGTTGGAGTTGCTTCCGTGGAAGCGACGCTACTTCTACGCCTGTTGGATGGGCTCATTTCATCATGCGGCCCTGAAGCTACAGGTGCTTGCTCACTTGATTGCTTGCTAAGAGCAAGCGCCACACGCTGGTCGATGATGGCTTCCATTTTTTTCTCATTCATATAGACGCGCTCTTGCACCTCTCGTATCTGGCGTGCCTGTTGTTCCTTAGTTCTTTGGCGACTTCTGTAGGAATCAATGTGCTCCTGAAATGCAAATTTCCATGGACTGACACCTTTGCCTCTACAATGTCCAGGATGTTCTTTTGTACCTAGTGCCACAATAAGCTCGTCATTCTCTCAATCAGGCATGAAAGATCCTTCCGCCGTAAGCCTTATTAACTCAACAAGCCTTGCAGTTGTCTCTCTTAATTGATCGCCTGATAACAAAGATCCATCTTCGGGATTGAGCTTGCCACCATGTGCAAAATAATAATGCTTTGCCCGCTCGGCCCAATCTATAGTTGCGGGTATGATTCCTCTAGCTACTAGTTCTTGTTCCTCTCGATCCCATTTGGGAATGGCCTTTTTGCAACCTACGGGCCCGAGCGTATGAAATTCTTTCTTCTTACGTGCATTGATGGTGTTGGTTTCGCAGCTTTGGACCTCGCAGCTCGCCCTTCCCCACGGCGGCCACGAATGGGTGCGAGCAGCGGCATCCACCGATGGTTTCGAGCAGCACCTTCCCATCTCCAGGAACAAGATAAGGGAGAAAGAAATGTACATTATGACAGGTGGGCCCTTCATTAACAGATTTGGTGTACAAAAATACTGCAGTTGATGGTTTTAAAAATATCATCAAAACAGAAAACAGGACCTTCCCATCTCACTCCCGTCTCATCCCACAAAATTTGGATGGGATTATCCCATCCCATCTCACTTTGTCGCTGAACCAAACGATTTCATGTGCAAGTGAGGTTATGTATAATTGTGTTCAACATAATAATAGCACAACATCATGAATATCATGTTCATAATTTCTCTCGATAACATTTCTATTTTATCAATTAAACATTGTATTGTCTTTAGTTATCTATCAAGTAAAATATAATTTATCTTTTTGTAAACAACTCAAATCTTCACTCTTTCTCAAGTGCATCAAATAATCATTAAAAGTTTCTCAAAATTTCACTTTTCCAAGTGCATCAAATAATTATAAAAAATTAAGCAACACAGTCCGTGGCAATGCGCGGGGAATTCACCTAGTGATGAAGGTAGTGTGACACACAATGATTCATCTCAACCAACACTACGACATAGGGAGTTTGACATACGAGTTAGTTCTAGATTCTAATATACTAATCATACAAATATCAGAGATACAAGAGAGATATACATGTGTTGCACGAACTATCAGTTCAACACCTAGGTATAAACAGGGAGATAGCCCTCACGCCACTTCCGCACGACAACGTCTGCTGCATTTACGAACTCCTACAACGATACCCGAATGGAGAGGAATACAAACGGTCCAACGGCTGTCACTACCGCGACCTCTCTGTTCGCCTAAACATTTAAACACTGTTTAAACGGTAACAGAGGTCGACTGTGTTGTTTAGGCCCCAAACGGTGAATTAAACCATTTAAATGGTTCAAACCCGTCTAAATCGACTAAACAAAATTGAGTTAATCATGATTACATGCGTTAAATGACCTTTTAATTCATAATTTAGTCAATATAAGGATTATAACTACCACAATCAACATCAAAGCAACTAACATCGTAAGTATATGAAGTGTTGTAGGATATAGATTTATTCCACAAAAATTATTTGGTAGAATACTTAGACCACCTAGCATTTTCGATTGTCATGTACATAAATATGTATATTTTATTGTTATTATGGAAAACTGTTTAGATCGTTTAACCCCCGTTTAAATGGCCTAAATGCTAAATAGTGGGTGACTGATTGTTTACCATTTAGCGTTTAGGAAAACACCCTACCTCTATCTAACCGTGGGGCACACTCATATCTAACGAAGCTGCACAACCCAAGCACCATGCTTGCATTGTCAACTAGACTTCGACCAGCGTGGTCTATTGTGACCCAGGTCGAAGCCACCAGATGACTGGCCACATAGATCGAGTACCGTAGCATGAACTCAGACACCATGCAACACAAAAGTGTAACCTAACTAGATCAAATTGAGGCTAAGAATACAAACGGATATGGGAACTTATGAGCTTGTACCACAAGGTCAAAGGGTCTTGTTCACGAATGAAGGACTGAATAGTAGACCAGAGAGGGGGGAGTGAATGGGAGCCGATAAAAATTCTTCCTGAAGGATGAACTCGGCCTATACCCCGATTGCCACTCCTATCACTCGCACACACCAAAGAAGCTCTAGACTAGGCACACACAAGCCTACAAGTCCTAGGGACAAGCCTTGAATCAAAATGCGGAAGCACAAGACAAGAATCAAAGCGCTTGGCCAATTCTGGAAAAGCCACCACGGACTGTCCGTGCAGTACGGGCGGACCGTCCGCAAGGGTGGGGCGGACTGTCCGCACGGCCAGCCCGAACTGTCCAAAAAAGCCAACAGAACCACCAGAGATGCACCCCGAAAAATCGTACTGTCCGCGAGGGACCTACAGACTGTCCTCACCTTCACGGACTATCCGCCACTTCAGTTCGGACCGTCCGCAAACTCCATGCAACCAAAAGCACTTGTGGCACCAGATCAAAACGTGAACTCGGAAGAACACGCGAAGAACACGAAGAACACTTGCACTATTCAACAGCTCGCGGACTGTCTGCCAAGGCTCCGCGGACTATCCGCGTGTTGCGGACAGAGGCAGAAACACGAGACCCGCGGGGGTCAAACCCACCTATCCATCACCGGATCTCCCGAACGGCTAAAGCTCTAGAGACAAGATTTTGGGGAGATGAGAAGCGTCACAAGAGGAAGCTATGCCCCAAAAATCTCGACCTCTAACTCATTAAATCACCAGGAATCGCGGATCACACGAACCACCACCAAGAACTCGGGCTGCAACCAAAACTCATGAATCGAAGGGATTTCCCGGCGTTTGAGGGGTCAAGATCACACACAAAGATGCGCAAGGCATCCACCCATGATCCCCTCAAAGAAATCCGAGAGAAAACGCCCTCAAATCGACGAATCGAGCGAAGAACGAAACACCCCAAAACTAGCCCCGAAAATGACACGAAAATCACAAAGAGATAGGAGATGACCGCAATGCCGAATGCTTCCATACATCCAGAGGTCAAAGTCTATATAAGAATCTAGCCTAAGGAAATCAGAGGAAAAAGAAGTAGTCCAGAGCGATCTATTGGGGGGAGGAAACCCTAGAGTCCAAGAGAGAGAGATGCCATCCACCTCTCCGCTATTTATACGAAGTCCACCGGAGGAGGCAAATGAGCACGCTACCCCTACAACTCAAATAGAAGATACACACCCCTCAGGGGCAATATGGTCAAGTCTTCATCGAGCGGACATGCTTCCACCGCGGACTTGCTTAGCCTCGACGCAAGCCCCGCGATCACGCCACGTGCCCCCCGTCTCGAAGCTTCCCGACGCTCCCGGATCACCGTCTCCGTCGCATCGGGCCTCCGGACTTGGTTTTGCGGCCCAAACCAAGAAACCGTCCACCGATGGTTTTGTGGGCAAACCACCAAACCCCGCGTGTAAGCTTCGGCCCGATCCGCTACCTTGCACCGGACCAACTTGCTAGTCTTGCACCGCACGGCTCGCACTTGACTCCATCAGCCACCGGGTCCATCGAACCAAGCCTACTTGCCTCTCCATCACCCGGAGGCCACATCGGCTAAGGCCTTTCGCGCTTGTTCTTCACCTGCACCAACACGAGTCAAGCCGCAACCTGTACTTGCACACTCAGCCAAGTATCAGTCCACACAACGTTGTCAATCACTCATCACTAAGGAGCGACCCTCCACTGGTCCTCGAACACACCTGGTCCTTAATCTCCCCCTTGATGAGTGCAATGACAACACCCATAGTAACCATCATAGAAAAAGAAAAGAAAACAACCATGAACACAACCCTCCAAGCAAGTGATACAAAACCAAAGAACAAGCGAAAACAAGATCAAACGCCAGACAAGTCTCGGCCCCCTAAGGCAAGGGCAATGGCTCAACACACCCGAGACTACAAAGAGCACACCAACAAAGCACAAAACTCAGGAAAACCAAAGGAGCTCCCCCTGCACATATGCAAACTCTCTCTGAGCAAATGCAACCTCTTTTCTCAATTTTTCTCCCCACATGCAAAATCTCACAAATCTCCATAAATTCTCCCCCTATCATACATATTCTCCCCCTTGTTGACAATGCATGAATCAAGATATCATGAAGCTCACCCCCTTGTTTTCATGAAAAATGCATGTCAAAGCATATACAATCTACCAAGCTTCTCAGATATACAAAGAGCACAACAAAATGCTACAAATGAGACATAGAGCAAGCAAAGTAGACATGGTGTGGTTAGCGTATTGCCATCAAGAAAGTAGAGACATATAAGCATGTGACATGGCCAAAAGCATTTTTAAGCAATTTTCACAAAGAAACATCCATCTCATGAGCAAAGCCCTATCCATGGCAATTTGAGCAAAAATAAACTAGATCATACAAAGCTCATACAAGATCACAAGTTCTCATCACAAGATCATAGCAAACGCCCATAAGCTACTAAATGTCATGTCAAAGCCACCGAGCCATGTGTCTAGTTCTTAAAATGAGACTTCTCATGGTAGACAACATGCAACGGTTTAGCACCCAAGATATATACATCAAAACATAAAGACATGATTAAGAGCTCATTTTTCAAGCATAATGCAATTCATACACCAATTTCATTTCCAAATTTAAACATGGTACATGAAATGCCTTTGCGGCAAAAAGAAGCTTATGCTCCTCCACAAGTGAACATATGGGCTAAACATTTACCATGACAAATAGGTCTTTGACCCCAAGTAAAGAGAGCATGATACTCAAGCACAAACTAAGCATGATATAGGCATTTGAGCACAAATTGAGCATAGACAAGTATCTACTCATGAGTGAAGCATTTTTAGCATTTTCAACAAAAAGAAAGCTATCTCATCATGAATATATGACATTACCATCAAGAGCATAGCATTCACATCACCATTCCCAAAGCATACACATATCTCACATATAGCACATCATAGTGATCAAAGTATATAAGAGAAGCTCATCCGAGCACAAATGATCCAAAGATGGCTATCCTACCAGGTTTTGTACATAAAGTAAAATGCTTGCATGGAATGCAACAAATGATACATATATCACATATATACATGAGAAGCTTCAAGATCCGGCTAAAAAGGAAAACACACTCCAAGTTCACCTCGCAAGCGTGTGAAGGTAACTTGGTCAAGTGGTTTAGTGAATATGTCAGTGGGTAGGTACATAGGACAAGGATATGTTCCCTTTCTCAACATTGTCCCTCAGAAAGTGGTATCTCACTTCAATGTGTTTCATTTTGGAGTGAAGGACTAGGTTTTTGGTTACACTTTTGGCACTGGTGCTATCACAAAAGAGTGGAACCTGGGAGCACTCCTCACCAAAATCGTTCATAGTGTAGGTCATCCATAGGAGCTGGGAACAACAACTAGCAGCAGCTACATAGTCGGCCTCTGTAGTGGGCTAGCTACACTGGATTGCTTGCGAGCTGACCACCAAAGAAGAACCAAGAAACTGGCAACACCTAGAGGTAGACTTGCGGTCCAATAGACACCCAGCAAAATCAGCATCGGAGTACCCGTGAAGTCTGAGTGTCGAGGAGGCAGAATACCAAAGACCAAACTCAGTAGAGTAATCCAAGTACCTGAAAATCCGCTTGACGGCCCGCCGATGTGAAGTCCTCGGTGAAGCCTGAAAATGAGCGCACATACACACACTGAACTGTATGTCCGGCCACGTCGCCGTCAAGGAGAGGAGGGAGCTAATCATGCTCCGGTACTCCTTCTGGTCCACGGGTTTGCCATCTTCATCCACGTCCAAAGCCGTAGTGGTACCCATCGGTGTAGTCAGCGGCTTGGAGTCATTCATGCCAAACTTCTTCACCATGTCCCTAGTGTACTTCACCTGATGTACAAACGTCCCGTCCTTACACTACTTTATCTGGAGTCCTAGGAAAAACTGCAGCTCACCCATCATAGACATCTCAAATTCCCTGCTCATGTCATCTGCAAATCTGGCAACAAGATCATGAGAAGAGCCACCAAAGGTTATGTCATCCACGTAAATTTGAACAATCAAAAGGTCATTTCCATGCTTAAGGAGAAACAGGGTCTTATCAACTGTGCCCATCACAAACCCCTTACTCAGCAAAAAGCCTCTCAACCTGCCATACCAAGCTCTCGGTGCCTGTTTCAACCCATAAAGCGCTCTCTGGAGTTTGTATACATGGTGTGGGTATCTCTCACTCTCAAACCCTGGGGGTTGGCTCACATACACTTCTTCCTCTATCACCCCATTCAAGAAAGCACTCTTCACGTCCATTTGGAACAACTTGAACCCTTTAGCCACGGCAAAGGCTAGAAGGATCCTAATTGCCTCTAAACAGGCCACAGGAGCAAATGTCTCCTCATAATCTATACCCTCTTTCTGGTTGAACCCCTGAGCCACCAACCTCGACTTGCTTCTCACAACCATCCCATTCTCACCTTCCTAGTTCTTCCGCACCCACTTGGTATCTATGGGACGGCAATTTGGTGGTGGATCGACTAACACCTAAACTTGGTTTCTCTCAAAGTTCTCCAACTCCTCGTGCATGGAATTCACCCAATTCTCGTCAGACAAAGCGTGTCAAATATCTTTGGGCTCAAACGAAGCGACAAATGCAGAGTGAGCAAAATGAGAAGTGTTCCTTGACCTCGACCATGTAGTGCATTCATGATGGTCACCTATGATCGTAGATGGTGGGTGATCCACCTGTACACACCGGGGAGCCTCTCACCTGGACACAACCTCCCCCTCAGCAGCAGCCTCCACTCGAACAGCCTCAGTCGTAGTGGGTGTAGGGGATGGACCATCCTCAATCGTCGTTGTCGTAGTGGAAGTAGCATGTACACGATCAGCCACAGGAGCATCACCACCATCCTCGTCTTCATCTCCATCTCCATCCTTCTCATCCTCAAAGATCCTCGCTCCAATCTCCTCGTCCATTGCACACTCAAAAGCAGAAGAGCTACATGGCTGTGTCTCATCGAAGGTTACCTCGCAAGTCTCCATGATTCCGTTAGTGTCAAGGTTGAGCACATGATATGCTCTAGAGTGAATAGCATAACCGAGAAAGATACCATCTGAACATCTAGACTCAAACTTATCCAACTTGCCCTTCTTCAGAATGAAACACTTTCAACCAAAAGCTCTAAAGTGACTCACCTTGAGTTGTCGCCCATGCATCTGCTCATGATAGGTCTTCTTCTTGAAGGCATGAAGGAAGATGCGATTTGAGACATAGCAAGCGGTATTGACCGCCTCGGCCCAGAAACGCCTAGGAGTCCTATGCTCATCGAGCATCGTCCTGGCCATTGTTGACGGTTGTTAAGTGCTACTTTTATGCCGTCAACTCCTGCATAAAATGAATGAAAAGTGATCATTAACACTAGAATATGGCTTTATACTGACAAGTTCCACAAGTGTTGGTGTTTCTAGCTTTTGTTGTAGGATGCACCGGAATGCGTGATAAATGATACAATTGAGAGCAAGTGATCCAATGGCTATATAGGTCGTCATCCATAACAACCTCAAATGCCAATTTGGACTGCACCATTGCGACGGGCTCGTCGTGATGATCAACATGGATATATCATTTGTCTACTTCTGAGTCCGGATGAAAGAGATATGCATAAAACAAGATCACCATCTTGATATGTGGGCCTGGTGGGACCCACACCAGACCACGTGGCGACGTGTTGCCACGTTGGATGCCATGTGTCCATGACACATCACCAATCTAAGGAAACACACCTTCGACCAATCAGGAGCCAGTATGCAGATTCAAGGGCCCACATCCCCACGGAAACAAGCTAAAAACACCGCAAACACACTCATAGACACCTGAGGACCCACCTGGCAGTCACCTGGACGAAAGGCGGTGGAAACAGACCCACCTGGGGGTCACCGAACCCCAGTTCGGCCGAACCCTTCGGAGGTCCCCTCGTCCCCAGATGACGCGTGGCAGCTCTCCATTGGTTCCTTTGGCACTCCAGGTTGATTTGGAGTCGTTTGGCACTCCAAGCAAGCCACCCTCTTGCCTATAAAAAGAAGGGGAGGGGGTAGGAAATGAGACACACCACTTCACCCAAGGATGAGAGCTTCCCTTCAAAGGAGAGGCCTCTCCTTGGTAGATTAGAGAGTAGGAGAGTGAGAGAGGGATTTGTATCTCCATGGATGCTTCGTTCTTCAATTAGAGTAAAGTAAGTATTTCTGCATTTTCTATTTAGACTAAAGTGTGAGTGATATGTTCTTATGTTCTTCGCTTGTTCATCATTTAGAGGTGCGTGTTCTTCACGAACACGCCCCCTCGATCTAGTTGATTAGGTATGCAAGTTTGTATCCCGTTTGTATGACTTGTCTATTAGAATAAAGTGGATGCTTGCATGCTCTGATTAGAATAAAGTGTGTTCGTGATTCCTTCCTAATAGTTTATGCTAGGTTGCATGAGTAGACGTTTTCCTCTGCTAGTGCATAGATCCTGGGTTTATGCGTTCGTCTGTTGCAAGTCGTTCGTATACGTTGGAAGCACAGTACGGAGTCAAGTACTCTCTTGCATGCCTTTAGTATAAGCTAGTAGTGCCTATAGTGAGTGAGATCAGTTCTCTTCCATGGTCGTAGTTCTATAAGTATAGAGTGCCATAGTCCGTTGACTACGGCAGTAACCACAGCGTAGACGTTGTGTCACGCTACCGGTTATCATTCGTTCGGCTTATCCCAAGGTTAGGTAAAGGTAGTCCAAGTGGTGGTGACAGCTCGTCTGGCCCTCGTTGATCCTCCGCAGCTGGATATAGTCAGAGCTCCCTTCCACATAGATCCGCATGCCAGAGTCGCCTATTAAGTTAGGGCTATCAGTACCCTAAGCCAAGTTCTATCTAGAGATCGACCTTTAATCTCATCTATAGTGCTATCTTTAGGAATCCTCTCTATCCTTGCCTCTTATCTGGATGTGTCCTTGGACCGACTAGTATGAAGTTAGTGCACACACGTTCCTTTGGATTCGATACCCTTGGAATACTCTGAGGTGAAAGCTACAACAGTATCTGTGCGCTTTGGGGATTTATTTCGTGTGTCGCTAAGATACCCAACAAGCTTTCTGGCGTCGCTGTCAGGGAACGGTTGATGTATCTATCTTCGTACCAAGTGGTCCTTGTATCTTTTGTTTTTCTTTATTTCTACCGTCACCCCCGTTATCATGGAGCAGCCCACCATTTTAAGCTTCTCCACTCCGAAAGGGAAATTCTTAGAGCCACCATCTTCTAAGCACTGGATTCTCACATCTGGCTATGAAATCCCTTCCGGTTATATCACTAAGGTTCAGGAATCGCCTTTCTCTGGTTTAGGTGGCGAGAACCCTTACCACCATTTGCGAGAGTTCGAACAAGTGTGTTCGTGCATCGCTATCGCGGGCATGTCCCATGACACCCTTAAGTGGAAGTTGTTTCCCTTTTCTCTTGTAGAGGGGGCTAAACAATGGTATACGAAAACCATAGGTAGCATGAACGGCAGCTGGGACAATCTTGTAGACAAATTTTGTTTTAAGTTTTTCCCCATGGGTCGTATCGTCGCTCTACGATGGGATGTTCTCGCTTTTCAGCAGAACGAGAAGGAAACCTTAGGTGCAGCCTGGGCTAGATTCTCACTTTTAGTGAAATCTGGCCCTATCCTATCGATACCCGATCCGGCTTTGCTTCAGCACTTTTACCTGGGTCTCGATAAGGGCACTACCCATGATCTCGACATCGCTGCTGGAGGGTCTTTAGCCCATAGAACTCCAAACGAAGGGACGGAAATCCTAGATCGTATCGCTGAAAACACCGATTTCGTAGCTGAGTTTGAACCCTCCCGGGGAGAGAGTATGTCGAGCCATGAGGATACTCTAGTGGCTGAACCTGATCTTTTGCCTTCCACATCCTCAGAGCCAGCACTAGGATCCTCCCCTGAACCACGAGTTTGGAAGGATGAAGAAATTCAACCTTCGGAACTCCCTTTCAAATTCGAGGATAGTCATTCTGCAGATTTCGAAAGCACCTCGAATTGTCACCATGTAAGGGAATTGCGAGCCCCTATCCCTTCACACGACTCTGAACGAATCGAAGAGGTAAAGGGAATTCTCCTTTATGACTCACCGGAATCTCTCCTTGAAGCATATGCTATAGATTTCATCAAGGAAATAGACGATTCCATTGAACCCGTAGATCTACCTGAGTTCGAAACTCCCTCTAGGCCTCCGATCGAGTTAAAGCCTCTACCCGCAGGCCTTTGTTATGCCTTCCTCCATGGTGATATTGAGTCTCCTGTGATCATTAGTGACAAACTTTCAGATAAAAAATCTGCAAGACTCATCACCGTCCTAGAGAAACATCAATCTGTTCTTGGATACTCCCTCCAAGACCTCAAGGGAATAAGCCCAACTCTTTGTACCCATCGCATTCCTGTAGATTCCATAGTCCCACCTTCGAGAGAGCCTCAGAGGCCTCAAAAGTTGCTCTATGCGCTTTTGATCACAATAAGGAAGCTCCGGCACTACTTTCAAGCTCACTCCATCAAGGTGCCATCAGCCTTCCCGCTAGGGGAGATTCTTCGCAACCGAGACGCCAACGGCCGCATTGTCAAGTGGTCCATTGAGCTCGGCGAGTTTGACCTTGAATTCTACCCCAGGCAGTCTATCAAGTCTCAGATCCTCGCTGACTTTGTGTCAGAGTGGACGGAAATCCAGATCGTTCCGCCTGCGGAACGACCTGAACACTGGATCATGTACTTCGACAGCACACTCAACCTTGAGGGCGCTGGTGCCGGCGTGCTATTCATCTCACCTAAACGTGATCAGCTCAAGTATGTGCTTCAGATTCACTACAAGGCCTCCAACAATAGAGCTGAGTACGAAGCTCTCATCCATGGGCTTCGTATCGCTGTGTCCTTGGGCATCAAGCGACTAATCGCCTACGGTGACTCCAAGGTCGTCGTAGAGCAAGTCAACAAGAACTGGGATTGTGTCAAAGACACAATGGACGCCTACTGTGCCGAGATTCGAAAACTCAAAGGCCACTTCGAGGGAGTAGAATTCCATAACGTTTCTCACGAGAACAATGTCGCCGCTGATGTCCTCTCCAAGATGGGCTCAAAGAGAGCACTGCTCCCAGCCAGTGTGTTCGTTCAAGACCTGCGCAAGCCATCAATCAAGATCCTGGACCCGGACAACCCGATTCCAGAGCAGATAGACCTAGCGCCTGCACCTCCCCGAGATGTGCTCATGGCAGATGCAGAAGATGACTGGTGCCAGCCTTTCTTAGACCTCCTGGTCCACCAGTTGGTTCCAGATGATAAAGTGCAATGAGAAAAGATCACGCGGCGTGGTTCTAACTACGTCGTGATTGGAGAAGAGCTCTACTGCAAAGCAGCCTCAACTGGTGTGCTGATGAAGTGCATCTTGCGATCAGAAGGTCTTCAGCTCTTAGCTAAGATTCACGGTGGCGAGTGTGGCTGTCACGCAGCTTCTGCCAATCTAGTCGGCAAGGTGTACCGATCTGGTTTCTACTAGCCCACGGTCAGGAGTGACGCCAAAGACCTCATCAAGAGGTGCAAAGGGTGCCAATTCTTTGTCAAACAGCAGCACCTGCCCGCTCAGGTCTTGCGCACAATTCCCCCGTCATGGCCTTTCGCCATGTGGGGATTGGAGTCCATAGGTCCATTCAAAACCACCCCAGGTGGCTAGAAGCACATCATTGTTGCTGTAGATAAATTCACCAAGTGGATTGAGGTTCGACCTGTTGCTAAGGTCATATTAGAGGAGGCGGCAAAATTCATCAAGGAGATCACGAACTGCTTCGGTGTGCCCAGTAGGATAATCACCGACCTGGGGACAGCTTTCACTAGCTCTGTGTTCTGGGACTTCTACCAGGACAGCATGATTGACGTCTACTACTCGTCTATCGCTCACCCTAGGTGCAACGGCCAGGTCGAGCGTGCCAACGGCATGGTTCTACAAGCTCTGAAGGATCGCATCAATGATGCTGGCACCAACTATGCCACCTGCTAGTTAGCTGAACTTCCACATGTGATTTGAGGTCTCAGGACTCAGGTCAGTTCACTCACTAGCTTCTCACCCTTCTTCCTGGTCTATGGATCGGAAGCCGTCCTCCCCACCGATGTAGTGTTTGGTGCACCTCGCATCTAGTACTACAATGAAGGCGAAGCAGAGCAGACGCGTCGAGTCGACCTCGACAGCCTTGAAGAAAACAGAGTGGCGGCCGTAATGCGGCAGACGCGCCATGACTAGGAATTACGCCGCTATCATGATCGCAACGACAAGGAGTGCTCCATCAACGTCGGCGACCTGGTCCTACGAAGGATCCAGAAGACCGACGGGATGCACAAGTTATCCACCCCATGGGAGGTCGTAAGACATAAGGATCGCTTTTCTACCTTTGGATTGACTCGTCTCTTGATTGTTCACCCTTGATTGTGGGGTTGCTAAACCTAGGTCCTTGACCCCGTTCACGCACCGATCATATCGTAAGTCTCCCCGCTGAGCTGTATGGTCGGTAAGTCGTCCTCTTCATGAGTAGTGGTTAGTGAATTGAAAACACAAGTGCTTCCGAGCCGTCAAGGTCGAATAAGTAAAAGACTTGGCATCACAAAGTTGGATTCATTCATAAATATTCTTTACACAGCACAGAGACTGTTGCACTCCAGCCAACAAGGGCATGCAAAAGCTAACCTATTCACAAGTCAGGTCAACTATTCCTCATCATCTTCAAAGACAAGGCTCTATACGACCTTGTTGGTGGCATCTTCTACTTCGACTTCGACCTGTTGAAGGTCGACTCCGGCATTTGGACCATCAGCAATCTTCTAGACTTCTACCTCGGGGAAGTGTGACTTCACCTGCACCAACATCTTCAATGTTGCTGCCCTGCTTGCAGATTGCAGCAGCTCGTCGACCTTCTCTGGAGCCGCCATGAGCCGCTCCAGCAGAGTCTTTAGCTCCCCTTCGGTGGGCTGCGGCACGACCTTATCCATGATAAAGCCTGCAGCATTCCGGAGGTCGCCCATCTCCACCTCATGACCTGTAGTGATCACTTGATCATTATACAGTGACTGCATCGCAACCTCAAGGTCGATCTCCAGATCCCTCCTAATTTGCTTTTCATGAGCAAGTTTTTGGCAAACATTCTACTCACTACTGATTAGCGCCTTGTTCTCCTCTTTGAGGGTGGAGGGTGGTAATGGCCTTCTCAGCTTCCTGGAGGTCTTCCTTGAGGCACTTCTCAATGGCCATAGCATCTATTACATTAACAATTGTCAGCACAACTTTATTGGAAAATAGACACGTTCTACCTTCACTGACCGACTTCAAAGCTACGTCAGTGTTGGCGGCCAAGAGCTTCTGCTCAGCCAGCTTGTCAGCGAGCTTCTTCTTTTCACCCTCGAGCCTCTGCTTCTCGAGGGCAGCCTCCCTCTTCACTCGTTGGAGCTCCTGGTCCAACTGGTGCGCCTCCAGCGTTACACCCACGGCGCCTGTTGGCGGTCAATTTCCATCAACCTAGCCATGAGTTTACCTTCAATGTTGGTATTAATTTGATATTCACACTAACGATCCTAACCCCCATTTTATGTTAAGTTCGCACTTGTGCATGGTTTTTGGAGTTTATTATTTACACAGGAATTAAGAGCTTAAATGAGGACTTCCGAGTAAAGTTCATCAAGGGTTTTACAAGAAGATCATGGAGCCCGACACAAGTCAAGACACAAGATGAACATGACTCCAAATGAGCCAAGGACTAAAGCATGAAGCCGAGAAGTATCAAGGACCTAGATAGAAGATGCGGGAGTTCATGCGCCAAGCACCTTTATCTAAACCGCGAGGAAAATGACGTCAAGGACCCACATGCAGCTCGGCAAAAACTCAAGAAGACGCGAGAAGCTTCGGGAAGAAAACCGGGGGCGAACTAGGCTGAGGAGAGCCTAGGCCGGTCGGCACAGGCCGACCGGCCGGCCTGGCCCTCTTCTGGGTCGGTTTGCCACCCCCTTTGACCTAGCACCCCTTCGAGCTATTTATAGTCCACATGCGAAGTGCCACGCATCAAGCCATTCCTCATTCACCGCCGGGGAGCAGAGAAGCTAGAGGGACACCATCTTAGAGAGGAGGGTCGTGCTAGTGGTCTAGGGTTTACCTAGCCGACGTGAGAACCTTGCGAGGAAGACCACGTTGGAGTTCCAGAAGCTTGAATCAAGATCAAGGTAGGATCCCAGTTGTGATCTTATTCATGTAAACACTTATGATGAAGTCTTAATGGATCCGATTTTTAGTGATCGAGTACCTTCGTTTATGATTCTTGTTCTTGCTTGGGTGTTTTCTTCCTCAATCTATTCTCAAGATACATTGCATGGGATGTTCTTGTAGCCGCGGTGGCTAGAGGTGCATACCCGATCTACCAAGTAGTTCAACGCGCTCCTTGTGAACGTGCTCTAAGATTCGACTGCGAAGAAAGGGGAACATCGTGACAGGATGTTGACACCGAGTACGGCGGGGCGACTTAGGGGGTTTGACCGAAGGTCAAGGTTTAAAGATGCTTTTTATGAGATTTGTTTTGCTTTCTTCGTCTATCTTGCTCGGAGCTACAACATAAGCACGATCTAGGCTCTCTAGATCGGTTATCTCTACGCTTTCTCTTGCTACCTCTTGTGATCTTAGTAGATTAGATGCATTCGAAACTTCTTCAAGTTGCAAGTGTTTCTAGGTTATTAGATTGAGTCTTGCGTTGCACATGTTCCACAGATTCGATACCTTGGGTGATACTCGAGGGAAAAAGGTCCTACATGATCTGTAAGCTTGCGGTGAACCTTGGCGCGTTATTGAACCATCAACAAGCCCTTTTTTGGTGCCGTTGCTGGGGAACAAGTAATCAAGATCCAATCTAGTATCTCGTTTGTAAGTATTTTCAGTTTTCTTTTTGATTTTCTTTTGCATCTATTAAACTTTGATCATCCTCAGAAACCTATCCAATCTAGTCTCTGACTAACCATTTTTATAGTTTTCTCTTTTTAGATCTTTTGTATATTTTGTTTATCGCTAACCCTAACAGGAGATGGACGGCTACCTCTCCAACAAACCGAAAACTTTTGTGGATGATCCAGAAAAACTTTACAAGCAAAAGAAACGTGAAGCATGAGTTAGGAAGCTGGAGATTGTAGATCCAAAAGCCGAGGGTGAAGGATCGTCGGAATCTCCAAAGGAATCACCACCTCCAAGTCCGAAGGGAGATCAACCTCAACCGCCACCAATGGCACAAGAGAGGAAGATTGGGGAGCTTTGCATCCCGGAGCTCGTTGATCTACCCATCCTCAACCTAGCCGACATCGGAAAACCGTTCGAGATCAAGACTTCAACCATCCGCATGGTGCAACATACACCTTTCACCGGTAAAGAGGATCCTAACCTTCACATTCAAGCGTTCATTCAACTTTGTCAGACATTCACAATGGAAGGGCTGGATCAAAATCAATTGAGGGCAAGGCTTTTTCCGTTCTCACTACTCGGAAAAGCCTTGCAATGGTTCTACACTCCACCGGTGGAGATGGTGCAAAATTGGGAAGCGTTGATGAGAGCTTTCATGAAGGAGTATTATTCGTCGGGTAAGACTCAAAGCTTGCGTAACAAAATTGCTACTTTCGCTCAATATCCAACGGAGACTATCGTGGAAGCTTTCGAGCGTTTCAATGAGTACACCCGAGCCGTGCCACATCATAAGTTCCTGAAGGAGGACCTCATTCAAAAGTTCTATCAAGGGCTCAATCTAGCATCGAGGACTGTCAGGGGGTGAGACCTGGACAGATCTGCAAGGGGGTTACCCGAGCAGTTTGCAGGTTAATGGAGAGGATCGGAAACTAAGAGTGTAGGTGGTAGTCCACGTGGTGAACTCGGAACTAGGTGAGTATGGCGATGAACATGGGGAGACAAGGGTTTAGACTGGCTCAGGCCTCCGGAGAGTAAAACCCTACATCCAGTTGTGGTGGTGGATTATGCAAGAAGGATGATGATGTCCCCTTGAATGGAGTCCTAGGCCGCCTTATATGGGGAGGACGGACTAGGGTTTCCATTCAAGGTCGGTGGACCCATATCTGGGTCGGTTACAATCATGGGAAGCTATCTCCCGGATTACAAGGAGTATCCCGTGATACTCGGAACTACACGTGGCGGCGCGCCGCGTGCTACTGTCTTGGCTTGCACGCCAAGTTCTGCGGATCTTCCAGGATCTTGATAAGGTCACCCGGGGTCGTCGGAGTTGTGGATAAGGTCGCTGGGCCCACTTGCAGGTCGGCAGGGCTTCTGGAAGGTCAGGTCCACTTGTCAGGGACCTCTGGGACCCTGGCAAGTGGGGACCCATGGGTACCCATGTCTCTCAAGCCCATGATCGACGTGTAGGCATAGCGGCCGAGGCGAGGTCGTGTCGAAGATTGGCGAAGGCGCGGCACCATCGAGGTCGTGTAGGGTGCACGGGGATCCAAAAAAGAAGAAACCCCTCCAATGCGTGCACGAAGACGAACATCGAGCTCCTGGAATGTGAAGCGAGAAGGTCGAAGTCAAGGCGAGACGTCGATCTTGAAGGACTACCGACCTGACCTGAGTCAGGTAATACAAAGTAGCTTGTGCGACCTTCCGGAAGGTCGCCCACCCAACCGTAGGTAGGTCGAGTGGGGATGTAATGGAAGAGGGCTTCCAGTAGGTCGAGGCGACCTAGGGGTAATAGGGCGTCGCAAGACACACTAGTATAGTATCCCCCGAGCAATAAAGTGGCCAAAATGGCCGGTTTGATGCTCCGAAGAAGAAGAAATAAATAACTGAACCTACAGCCTTCTGCTTAGGAAACAGAACAGTGCTCTGTCGAATCAATCCACGTAGGACAAAAACCTCTGGAATCTTGCAGGAAGCACCAGACATGAGGGGCTGACATGACCTGAGTCATGAGCGTACTGTACGTTCACGGGTCGGCTCCCAGGCGAAGCACAGGTCGCTATCACCCACAAGAGACAAAAATGCTCCAGAATGCAGTCAGGTAGGGGAAACGCGCACCAATGCCTCCCACGGGTGAACAGTAACCTCGTGCTTCACTTGGGTATAGTGACCTTGAGGATAAGGACACCGCGCCAGCCAAGTTGAGGATAAAATCATAGACCAAGTGCTGCTGGTATAAATAGGCACCCATACCTTGAAGCAAATCACGCAGACTTCGTAGGAGAGCCATGGCAAAACTATGCAGTAATATTTCCATGCCAGGGACTTGCGTCTGTCCACCAGAGCATAAAGCTAGTGTCGTTCATGCTTGGAGCTAGAAGAATGCTTGCAAAGCAGGAAGAACTCGATCAGCCTCTTCTCCCGGGCCCACCGAGGAACCCAGGTGGAGCAGGAAGCAGTACATGCATCTCCGGGCCTTACATGCTAAGACCTGATGTGATGCTGGTGAACACGACGCTCCACCCAGCAAGGCTCGTGATGAAGCTAGTTCCATTTGGAATCTTGTGGTGAAGCTCAGACTTGATGCTGGGTACCACAAGAAACCTGTTGGAGCTCGATTAGAGGTGGCTGTGTGGCAGCTGCCTCTACAGTGGCTATAGAGGTCTTCAACCAGGTCCTGGAGCTAGGAGAAAACTTGTGACGTGCCTTATTAGTGTAGACTGCATCACAAACCTTATGTAGGGTAGCTCAGGGCCTTTAATGTCTTTGTATCTTGTAATTGGCCAAGGGCCAAACTCCTTGTAGCTTATGAGGTTGTAAATACTCATTTGTGTGATAAATGGCATGTCCAAGTAGGTGTAGAGGCGTCCGGGCGGCAATGGTATGGCTACCAAGGTCCCAGCGGGGCTACAGTAGCACGCCGACCTTCGGGAGGCCTTAAGTAGAGACAGAAAGCCCGTGTCGACCTGGATCGGCACGGCCGTTGTGCAATGACACAACGCAGGTTGTCAGCCTGAAAATCATAGGTCTAAGCGACCTAGAAGGCAGTGGAGCCTTAGCGACCTTAGGAAGGAGCCGTGATCATGACCAGGAGGCCGCCAACGGGTAGTGGAGCCATTAAGCACGGAGCCGTCGGTATAAACCAGCCGTATAGGCTGAGGTGGCCCAGTAGGCAGCAGGGCCTTGGAGCTGGGGTGTGAGCCCGTCGTTGCAGGCTGAGGCGACCTAGCAAGCAGGGGTGCTTTGTTGACCTTGCGAAGATAATGTGATGGACCCAAAGGTCGTCCAAAGATCAAGAGACCTTGAAGCAAATGTTAGTTGTCGTAGGGTATAGGAGCTCGAAGTAGGGCATAACGAGTCTATGGACGCCAGGCCATTGAGCAGAGAGCCAACGGGCATAGATTCCCGTACGGTGCGAGCCATTACTGCCTGCAACCATTAGACTGAAAGAGCCGTTGGGCAAAAGATACGTTGGGTCGTCGAAAATTGCGTCGACCCTTAGAGACGTCGGGGCGCCGCGGCCCATAGCGCCGTAGCGGCCCAGTTATAAAAGGCCGAGTGAGGGGTCGGGGACCCCACTCGCTTCCATTTCCACGCGGGCTTAGGGTTTCACTGCCACCGCTTAGAGTCTTCCGCGCGAATCCGCCGGTGTCACCGCGCTTAGATCCGCCGCGCCGCACGCCGTCGTATGCGCACAAAGTCCCTAGTGGTTTTTAGAGCTAGATCCACCGGCTTTGAAGAAGAGGAGATGGCTCCCAAGCTTGCGCTGGTACCGGAGAGCATCTGGGAGCCCTCGATAGTGACCAAGGAGTAGCTCCTAGGTCTAGGTGAGCGGGGGCTGCTGAAGCCCAAGGAGCAAGTGGGCTGGAGGCCGGCCGCCGGCGAGGCCTTACCCTCCGAGGGGACCGGAGAGACGGTGGCCTTCCTCGCGCACGTGGAGCGCGGATTCGGAGTCCCCATGGGCGACTTCTTCCGCGGGCTCCTCCACTACTACAGGATCGACCTAGTACACCTCGTCCCCAATGCCATCACCACGATCTCCTCCTTCATCTACCTCTGTGAGGCGTACTTTGGTATAGCGCCGCACTTCAACCTGTGGCGGTATGTCACACCCGTTTTTCCGAAGAAAACCGAATGCATCTCATATGTGCGCCAGGATCAAGTTTACACACATATGATAGACGTCATTAGTGAAATATCCATAAACAGCATTAAAACGTACAAGAGTTAAACCATTACATTATCTTTTATTACACTCAGACGTTAGACTCGAAGGTCTTTAAAACGAACATACGATAACTAGACGAAGCAACTCCGTCTTCAGCTTCCACAGGCACATGACTGGGGGCACGCAAGCCTCAGAACTCATCGTAGTCATTGAAGTACTCTTCTCTAGTGTTCTCCTCTGAACAGCGGGTAAGCAAGGGTGAGCACACTTATGGTTGGAGCTCAGCAAGTGGGAGAAGATGCGAGGCTATCAAGAAAAGGCTAAGGTTATGCAGCGGTTAGCATTTTTAATGTTGGTCAAATTTTATTAGCAAGCACCTATTTACTAGGTGTAAGTTTATACCAACCCACTTAAACTTTAGAAAACTTTCCATCTCAAACCATACATAAACCACAATTTAATTCCATCTTCAAGTTCACTTATCATGTGAGGGTCCAGGCCGCTCTTAACCGTGAGCACGGCTGATCGATCAGTTTTAACTCTGTAGAGGTTGTACACTTTACCCACAGTTCGTGTTCCCAATGTCACTCGGGTTGATCAGACCCTTAAACACTGTTGAGGTGAGTGGCTAGGGGTTCACTACGAAGCCTTTACAAAGGCATGCAAAAGACCAGCGACTCGCATAGTTACATATCAGGGCGGACCATAACCCTCCCTAGTGGTCAGCACCTTAGCAAAGACTGCTACCCCAAAAGAACCGGGCTATACCCCTGCAACCCCAACCCCCCTCTGCTCCTTTCGGATAAGGTCATCAGTACATTCACACACCTAATTAATTCGCTAAGCCAGAGCCATATGAACTGTGGTTGCACTGTTTTCCTGGGTGATTCTCCATGTTCTAATTAAAACATATGATCTTGTTATTAACCAAAAGCATCATATTCACCATAGTTATCATGATCAACATTCATCATTTTTGCAAAGATTCATTTGAACCATCCCAAGGTATAGCAACTAAGCATTTCTACCCAAAACATTTATTTAAAAGGGTTGTTCAAGGTGATGAGGATAAAATTCTAGGTAAATCCTTAAAAAGGTAATTTCCCATCAATTTATGCAATACAACATTTAAAAGTAAATATTAATTTAATATGCAATTATTTAGGACAAAGAGGAATATGCAGAGGGAGAAGTCCACTTGCCTACACACTGTGCTTCATCATCCTTAAGCTACTCCTCTTGATCCACTCCAACTGGTTGATCAGTTGAAACCGGCACGATGTCTACGACCACACATGAATACATACAATAAATAAAACAATACACCAAGCATGAAAAGCTTAAAAAGAGGACAAGGTTTGACTCTAGGACTGCGAACGCAAAAACACTCGGAACTATCGGGAGATTTGGATTATATCACACAAGGCTATGTGCTTGGTATATTTTAATTCAATAAAGATGTGCATAGGTTATTTCAGAGAAAAACCCTATTCAATAATTAAGCAAGTTATAATTATATATAAAAGGGACGGTGTAGGACTTAGTCAATTTTTATTTATGAATATTCAAGTATTATTTATGTAAATTAAACATTTACTTCTAAAAGAAGCATGTAAAGCATCTAAATGTTTTTCTTTATATTTCGAGTTGTACTAATCAAATTATAATTAAAAAACACATTTATATTCATATTAATCAAATTAACATTTAATTAAGAAAACTCGGGATATAGCCTATGTTGCTTTTATTTAGAAAGCAAATTGCATAATCATTAATCAATTTAAGTTTGATTATGAAAACCGAGGTATATCACTAGTTAGCTTTTGATTGGAATAAATATTTAATTAGTACTAATCATATTAACTTTCTTATGAAAACACGTGTTGAACTCTAATTAGATTTTAATTAGAAAAACATATGTATAAGGATTTAATCATATTTAATATTTAAATAAGTTATAAAACAAAGAATATGGTCAACATTGGTCCTAACACGTACTTTGAGTTGATATGAACCTAACGCAACTTGAAACGGTGGAAACGGAGCTAAAACGCAAAAGATACGGCCAAAACAAGGTTCAGGGACCTTTCTGCGAAGAAACTAGGCTTCCAGGGGCTTAACTGCAAGAAACCAGGGACTAAAACCTAATTATGCGTATAAATCGAAGGTTCAACGTGGAAAACAACCTATAAGGGGCTTCGGGTGCTAAAACAGGGAAGGTTAGGGGCTCAAACAGAAGAAACAGGACCTGTTTGTAAGGTTCTTTGAAGGTGGAAGGATCTATTCGCGAAAACCAAAAACTATGGGGGCTCTTTAGCAAAAACTCTGGCGGCGGGCTCTGTTGACCGTTATGCGGTCCATTGACCCGCAGGGCGGGCTGATCTGGGCCGTAGATCAAGTCACTGACGGCTGGCAAGATATCTAAAAGCTCAGGGGGTTATTCGATAAAAACAGGAACTAAAGGAAAGGATTCTTCTAGGTGGGAGGACATTTGTGTGATATTAGAAAGCACGGGGTCATTTTTGCAAAACCACGGTGGCCGGGCGGGGGTTGAGCGGTACGCGTCAGGATTGACTCCGGGCTCAGCAGATCTGGGCCACCGGATCTGGAACGGACGGCTGCCGTCGCACGCGAGCGGCCGGCGGCGGCGGACGGCGGCGCTGCGGCGGCGGACTCGCCGGAAACTCGTCGGCGTTGCACGATCTCGAGCTCCGGAGCTCGGTTTGGCGCGTGGCTAGGCTCTACACGAAGAGGGGAACGTGATGAAGCAAACAAGGGGCTCTAGGAGGCGGCTCGGGCTAGGGTGAGGGACGCCATGGCCGGCGGCGGACAGCACACGGCCGGCGAGCACGCACGGGCGACAGGGAGCAAGAGGCGCGGGGGAAAAACACTGGGAGGCTTCACACCTTGCTGCGAGGCTCCGGTATTGCTCCTTGGCGTCGGAGAAGCGGAGGAGGAGGAGATCGAGGTGGGCGGCCGGAACTTGAAGACGACCGGCGGCGGAGCTCTGCTCGGTAACGCACGTGTTTTGGCGGAGGGAGAGGAGAGAGCAGGCGAGGCAAAGGGGCAACACTGAAGCTTGGCCTCGGCTTTATAGAGAGGAGAAGGGAGGGGAAGGGAGAAGCCGGCGGCCGGAGCAATGGCCATTGATGGCCATGGTGGCGGCGGTTTCATGGCAATCAAGGAGGGGGAGGACTAACTGAAGGGGGATTGATGGGGAGGAGTGGCGTCGGGGCTTAACTGAGCCTTAATGGCTGGCTTGAAGGAGGGGGGAGGCCGAGGGGCGCCGGGATTTGGCCGGCCGGCGCAGCTGCGGGCGGAGCAGGGGAGGGGGAGGCTGGAGGTTGGGGAAAGGCCCTGACGGGCGGGGCCCGCATGGCAGTGAGAGGGGGAGGCGGAGCGGGCCGTGCGGTGGAGATGGGCCGGGCGAGGAGAGAAAGGCCGGCGGGGAGAGATTGGGCCGCACGGGCCGAAAGGGAAGAGGAGAAGGGTTTTGGGGTTTTTTTCTTTTTTTTCAAATCCTTTTTCTTTTAAAATCCTTTCAAAATTTCAAACGCTTTTCCAAATCTTTTCAAACCTTCAAACAAATTTTACAAACTTTTAAAACTTCACACCATCAAACATAAACCATGCAAATAAAATATGATGCACAAGTACTTATTGCTTCTAAAATTATTCAAAATGATATTTAAATATTTTAGAGCCAAAATTATTTGATAAATTATTTATTTCCTTAGAAAATAAAAACTAAAACACCATGTTGCTACATTGTTTTAGTGATGGAAATTTAGGGTGTTACAAATCTACCCCCCTTAAAAAGAATCTCGTCCCGAGATTCAGAGAGTTTAGAAAAACTAAGGGTACTCTTCTATAAACTCATCTTGTATGCTGAGTTCTTCCGGCAGTCATAGCTCCTTCTCTTGTTTTCCTTTATCTTGATTCACCTTTCCTTCCTCCTTGGATGGGGTGGTAGCAACTCATCTTGATTCTACCCCCCTTAGAAGAAGAAGAGGAAGAGGAAAGACACTACCGCATCGTCGGAGACGGCAACAGTCAGCATTGAGGTCGGCACCGGTGCTAGCGAAGATGATGATGCGGGGTCGCGTGACACCAGCGCAAGGTCAGGTGACACGCCGACTGTGCAGGAAGACGAGACCCCCCTCGGGGTTATGGAGGAACGGCGCCCGAAGCCAAGTGTTGAGGGTGTGAGCGACCAAGGGTCGTAGAAGAAGCAAAGGCGGGTGCCGCTCAGGCCAATAAAGCTTGGGTTGAAGTTTGGCGGCGGGTACGTCATCAAACATGATCCTTGTCTACTCGACCTTACGGTTTCTGTGTATGTTGCTACTGACGAGATTTGCGCTTTGGACAGGGGGACCCCTGCCGTGTCGGATAGCGGCAAGAACGCCTCAGGCCTGGAGGCCTTTGGGCATAAGCTGGAGAAGGCGCCGGTGGGGCAGTCACCAGCTGCATCGGGCGGAGACGTCTCAAGCCAGGCCCCTGGGACCATGGGGGTGGCGTCATCGGCGGCGGCCAAGGTCGCTTCCGATGATGCGCAATAGGTGGAAGGTCTTTGACAGGAGGACCTGCCGCTGACACGCGAGGCAGAGGCCGAAGGAGGCAGCGGACCTGGCGACAAGGACATGTGTCTCTACTCCGACACCCCATGGGAGGAGGACATCCTTGCTGACAGCCGGGACCTTGACGAGTTCAAGGCGGCGCAGCACACCATTGGCAGGACACTCATTGTAAGTTTAAGTTTTGCCTTAGATCTAGGTCTTCAACTTGTACTGATAACTTGGTCTCATGACCTTTGGCATTGTGTTGATGCAGTCGCTCGCCATGCGAGCACAGGGCAGGGCGGACCTGCTGAAGGAGGGCGCCAAGCTTCATGCAGAGGCCACCACGGCCCGGGAGGTCGTGCTGCAGGCTAAGATCGAGGCCGCGGAAGAAATCCGGTGCCTCAAGGACGAGATGGCCCTGAAGGACAAGGCGATGGCCACCCTGAAGGAGGAGCTTGATGCCGCCAGGGTGAAGGCGAAGGAAGCTGAAGATGAGCTCAAGATCGTTGCTACAGGTAAGTCTTGATGTACCCTCGACCTTGACTTCTAGAGTTTACGGCGTCGTGTGCCGTCCTTGACCTTGCTTATTGCAGAGGCCAAGAAGAAGGAGGCCTCCTTGAACAAGGCGCTCAAGGAGTCCAAGGAACAGGTCAAGACCCTCAAGGAGAGCACCAAGGAGATTGAAGCCAGTGAGTATTACTATACCCGGAAGGCTGCATATGAATTCGGTGTACGCCGGGACCTGGAGGTCGACCTTTCCCGGGCAATTCAAACTCTTATTGACCATCAAGAGATGATTGCAAATCTTTAGAAGGAGCTGGGTGACCTCAAGGAGGCTGCTGAGTACCTTGTGGACGTCTATGTCCCCAAGGTCGAAGGTGGGCCACAGGAGCTTGTCGCTCGACTAGAGGAGGCAGAAGGTCGGATGAAGACCCTGCTGATGGACAGCGGCAAGCTCGCCGCGGCTGCAGCACTGGCCACGGTGAAGCACCACGAGCTAGTGTTCGACCTATGGAAGGTCACGGAGGAGATCAACCTGGCTCCGTTGGTGGGCGCTGAAGATGTCCAGGTCACCACGGAGGAGATCGTCAAGAAGCTAGAGCTTTGAAAGTGTAACTTAGAGTGTAACAAACTGTTAGTGCAGATGGGTCATAGACCCTTTTGATGTAAGAATAACCTAGCATGAATGAAAAGGTCATGTTTAGTTAACAACTGTGATCCCTTATTTGGCTCAAATACTTGTTATAAGAATGCAAAAGTAATGAAGCTGCAAAACCCTTTCCCCCCGCTAACCCAACTCAGTGGAGGAACGGCTTACCGACTACACGGCTCAGCGTGGAGGCTTACGTGCAGCCGGCACGCTGAGGGGGGCCTTGGACCCAAGGTCTCACAATCACACAACTTAAGAATACTTATAAAAGGCATAAAAGTTGTAGTAAGGGAAACACTTGTAAAAAGGAAAGGTAAACCCCCTAGGTCATATGACCCTTAGGTTGGCAAAGCCAAGCCCCTGAGCGTGACGGGCCTGGCTTAACACCAAGCCCCCGAGCGCATCGGGTCCGGCTTTAAACCAAGCCCTCGAGCATGTCGAGGGGGAGGGGTGAACAGAAAGTAAATAGAGACCCGAAAAGTAGGTCGATAGGAAAACTGCCGAAAGGGAATCTTCATATTTATCGATTATGAATTACAAAGGATAGAGTACATAGCTTTTTATTGCGATATAAGGCTCCTAAGGATAGAAGTGACGTAAGTGCTCGATGTTCCAGGGGTTCGGGACGCCCTGGCCATCGGCCCATTGGAGGTGATAGGTCGCCGGTCCAATGACCTCCTTAACTATGAAAGGGCCTTCCCAAGGTGCAGAGAGCTTGTGCATGTCCTTGGTGTTCTGGATCCGCCGCAGGACTAGGTCGCCAACGTTGAAGGAATGCTCCTGCATGTTGCGGTCGTGGTAGCGACGTAGCTGCTGCTCCTGGCGGGTGTGGCGCATGAGCGCGGCCACACGATGCTCTTCGAGGCTGTCGAGGTCGACCCTGCGAGTTTGCTCCGCTTCACCCTTGTTGAAGTGTTGTATGCGGGGAGCCCCGAAGGCGACGTTGATGGGGAGGATGGCCTCTGACCCATAGACTAGGAAGAAGAGTGAATAACCCGTGGCTGAGCTAACCTGGGTCCGGAGACCCCAGATGACGTGGGGGAGCTCTGCGAGCCACCTGGTTGCGTAGGGTGATGTGTCGTCGAAGATGCCGTCCTTGACGGCCTGTAGTACCATGCCATTGGCCCGCTAGACCTGGCCGTTGCACCGTGGGTGCGCTACCGAGGAGTAGTATACGTCGATCAGGTTGTCTTGGCAAAAGTCCCAGAAGTCAGCTCCTATGAAGGCCGTGCCCAGGTCGGTGACAATCCTGTTGGGGACACCGAAGCGGTGGGTGATCTCCTCGATGAACTTGGCCGCCTCTTTTGACGTGACGCTGGACACGGGCCTGACCTCAAACCATTTGGTGAACTTGTCCACCGCCACAATGATGTGCTTGTACCTACCAAGGGCGGTCTTGAAAGGTCCCACGGAGTCGAGGCCCCATACTGTGAAAGGCCAGGATGGAGGGATGGTCCTTAGGGCCTGAGCCGGCATGTGCTGCTGCTTGGCGAAGAATTGGCACCCCTTGCATCGTCGGACAAGTTCCTGTGCATCAGCCATGGCGGTAGGCCAGTAGAAGCTAGACCTAAAGACTTTGCCCACCAGGTTGGCAGAGGCGGCATGGTTGCCGCACTCGCCGCCTTGGATTTCCTCTAAGAGCCTGAGGCCCTCAATCGCAGGATGTACTTCATCAATAATCCCGTTGGAGGCGGACCTCCGGTAGAGCTCTATGCCGACGACGACGTATTTGGCACTACGCCTTGTGATCTTTTCGCACTCCACCTTCTCCTCAGGTATTCGATGTTCGAGGATGAAAGCGAGGAAGTCGAGGTGCCAGTCGTCCTCTGCCTCGGTCATGAGGACATCGCAACCTCCAGGTGGGGTCGCTTCATCATCTGGTGACTCTAGGTCAGAGAGAAGCTTGATAGTCAGCTTGCATAGGTCTTGGACGAATACGCCGGCCGGGACCAGCACGCACTTGGAGCCGAGCTTGGAGAGGACATTGGCCGCAACATTGTTGTTACGACATACATGGTGGAACTCGAGTCCCTCGAAGTGACGCTCGAGCTTGTGCACCTCGGCGCAGTAGGCATCCATTGTATCCTTCTTGGCTTCAGAGTCCTTGCTGACTTGGTCGATGACGACCTTGGAATCGCCGTACGCTATGAGGCGCTTGATCCCCAGGGAGATGGCGATGCGTAGCCCATGAATGAGGGCTTCGTACTCGGCGCCGTTGTTGGAGGCCTTGTAGTGGATCTGCAAGACGTACTTCAGGTGATCGCCCTGGGGGGAGATGAATAGTATGCTTGCAGCGGTCCCTTCGAGGTTCAGGGAACCATCGAAGTACATCTTCCAATGCTCAGGTCGTTCCGAAGGTGGAGGCTGCTGGATCTCTGTCCACTCCGAAACGAAGTCCGCGATGACCTGGGATTTGATGGCCTGCCAGGGGCAGAACTCTAGGTCGAAGTCGCCTAGCTCGATGGACCACTTGATGATGCGTCCGGTGGTGTCGTGGCTGCGCAGGATCTCGCCAAGGGGGAAGGCCGAAACGACCTTGATCTTGTGCGACTGGAAGTAGTGCCGAAGCTTACGCGAGGAGACGAGGAGGGCGTATAACATTTTCTCTGGCTGGGTGTACCTGGTCTTGCTATCTGACAGAACCTTGCTGACGTAGTAGATAGGTCGCTGGACGGGGTAGGGTCTACCCTCTTCAGGTCGCTCTGCCACCAGGACCAAGCTGGCCACCAGGGTGGTCGCGGAGATGTAGAGTAGTAGTGTTTCCTTTGGTGCCGGGGGAACCATCACCGGGGGTGATGTAAGGAAGGTCTTGTGTTGCTCTAAGGCTTGGTCGGCCTCCTTTGTCCAGACGAACTTGTCCGCCTTCTTTAGCAGCTTGAAGAAGGGTAGACCTTTTTCTCCAAGTTTGCTGATGAATCGACCTAGGGCTGCCATCATGCCGGTGAGCTTCATGACGTCCTTCTTCCCGGTAGGTCGCTTCATCCTGCGGATGGCATCCACCTTAGTGGGGTTCGCCTCGATGCCCGTATTGACGCATCGGCGGGAGGATCTATCATCGAGCTTACTCCGACCGAAGCATTCACTCTTTTCAAGAAGGTTACGGATAATGATACATGGGTGTCATCCGAACGCTTACTTCCGGTTCAACCCACAGGCAATGTTAAAGGTGTTTTGCAGGTTGAAATAGAGTAACTTCTAGAAGGAAAAATTGACTCACTCATGAGGAGGTTGGAAAGGATGGAGTTAGAAAAGAAAGCAGCCCAAGACCTAAAGGCCGCCGAAGCAAGATCCACATGTGAAGAGTGTGGGGAGTACGGCCATGTCCAAAAAGATTGTCCGGAGGAAGCAAAGGTGCTTGACTACATGAGAAAAGGGGATTTGCCAAACTTTCGCTACGGGCAAGGTAGACCTCAATTTAATGCAAGTTTATCCATTCAAAATACGGTGCCTCTTTGTATACAATTGAAGGATTTCATGGACGAGCAAGCTAAGATCAACAAGGACACCGTCACTAAGTTCAAGGCTATGGATAAAATATTGGAGAACATCGATAGCAAGGTGACGGAGATCGGGATCTCCAACCATCAAGTGCTCAACATGATGAAGATGTTGGAGACGCAAGTAGGGCAACTTGCCGGGCGCCTAACCGCTAATGAAGGAAGATTGCCGGGGCAGCCCCAAGGTCCCGAGACGGTGAAGGCTATTCAAACTCGCTCGGGAAAGGAGACGGAGGATCCCGAACTTCCAGCCAGAGCAAGGAAGCCTAAGCCAACTGTCGAGGCAGAGGATCACACTAAGGAGAACGTGACTACTATTCCGCAGATTGCTACCGAAGAGCCGGAATTTGAGATGGCAAGTGAAAGGATCTTGATGTCGCCTAAAGGGGGGTGAATAGGCGCAACCTGAAAATCACCACTTAAAACAATTTTGTTGGTGAAACCCGGATACTCCGGATTTTTGTCCGGAGTCTCTGGGAAGTCCGGAGTCTCTGGAAAAATGTCTAGAGTCTCTGGACTGCGCCTGCACAGCGGAATGTACACCACTGCTCGAAACCAGTGCCACCGGTTTTGCAAATCCTGTGCCACCGGATTTGCCTAGCAGTGACTCCCCTTTCGCTCTACTCCTTATTTGCTTGCTCCAAACTGAAATCCACTTGGTGTATAGGCTAAGGAATAATTCTTAGATGAAGTAAGGTCCCTGCACTCCAAAAACACTAACAAGCACGTGGATCGACAAATGTGACAAAGAGCAAGCTAAGAATGATAAGTAGGATAAATGCGAGGTAAACCAACAAGAGACGCAGTGATTTGTTTTACCGAAGTTCGGATTCACCACCGTGTGAATCCTAGTCTCCATTGGGTGCTTCTCCTACCAAAGTCGGGTTGCACTCAACCCTTTCCCCGATCCACTAGATAGCTTCTTCCATTTCGGAGGTGAAGCAAGGTCTTCACAAACTGCCCCACAGCTCACCACACCTTGGGAGCTTCTGAGCGACGCCTAGCCCTCTAGGAGGCAATCCTCCAAGAGTAACAAATGCTTCACACAAGCTCGACGACGTCCAACAGTGCTCAAGGGATTCAAGTGCTCTTGAATAGCTCACAAAGGCTTCTCTCTACCACCCAACTCACTAGATCTATCAAAGATCGAACAACCTCACCAAGAGGGGTTGGGGAGAGCTAGAATGGCTTTGGCTTAGCAAGGAATAGCAAGGAAGCACACCAGCAACCTCAGGAATAGCAGCTTGCAACAGTGGGGACCCAGGGGTATAAATACCCAACTCCCCAAAAACTAGCCGTTGCAAACTCAGGGGAAAACCGGTGCCGCCGGGTTCCCAAACCCGGTGCCACCGAGATTTCAAACCAAGTAGCCGTTGGGCCGGCTAACACAAAACTGGTTCCACCGGTTTCCCAAAACTGGTGCCACCACGTTTGACACAGGGTCAAACCCAAGACCGTGTATGTGTGGTTTTTTGTCTCTCCCAACTCACATAGGTTACTTGAGCACTGAGACATTTTCAAGACTCCTTGTGATGCATCCCTCTTGATAGTAAGGAGTACCTATACTCAATATCAAATATAAACCCTATAGAGATCCTCTTGAGCTTCATCTTCATGAATAGCCATACTTGGTCAATATATCCACTTGAGAGATCCATCCATCCAAGTCTCACTGATTTGAGCACTTATACCTTGAGCTAGTGACTTTGATCTTCATATATGAATGAACCCCATTTCTTGATCAAGTCACCCTTCACATGACTCAACAAACATACAATGCTTCTTCATTGCTTCACTCAGTTAGGCTCGACTTGATACCTCGAAATTCTCCAAGCTATAGCCACTGCACCCTAGCGAAGCACATGGTCCAAGTCGCTACTTGGCCAACCTTAGCTTAGTACCTCGTTGCTAATCCCTTGCTTGATTTCTCCATCCATTCGTTGCCATCTTGAGTTAAGCTTTGATTTAACATTAAGAATGAAACCACTTGAGTTCATGCCTTCTTTGATTCTATAGTCCCATCTGATCATGACAAGCCTTCCAATTTATTTGAGACCATCCAATATTCCAATATCGCTATGTCTCTTTCTTTACCTTCATTGGCTTGTTTATATGTCAAGTATACTCTATGGGGTCACTCATAACACAAATCATGACATTCAATCTTATATAAAGCCATTTAATAATATGAGGCAATAACCCATTCCCCAATCTATCTTGTACAACAATGGCTTGTCTTCACATATAGATGTTCAATGTCATACATCATGCTTTGTTATTATATGTAACAACCTGCTCACATGCTTAACAAAGGCATTAGATCTTTAATCTAGTTGTCAATCAATACACCAAAACCCACTTAGGGCCTAGATGTCTTTCAATCTCCCCCTTTTTGGTGATCGATGACAACCTCGATTAAAGCTTACAAGATATGTATAATAAAGGTTAAAAATAATGGACTTAGGTTGAGCTCCCCCTTAATATGTGTTATGAATGGAATTCATAATATTTGGCCTTAAATGCCATTTTGCACATTTTCAAGAAAACATGGAGCTCCCCCTAAATCCCTATAACAGTGGGGTACAAAACAAGTGTGTGAACAAATAAACCGTGATGCATGCACAAGATAAGCACTTCAACAAATAAAGACAGAGAATGGCAGTGCTGTCTGACCAAACCCGGTGCCACCGAGTTGCCAAACTCGGTGCCACCAGTTTTGTCCAGGCAGCCCTATAAAAAAGCAATACATCACCCATAAATTCACACTAAGATGCATATGAGTCTTAATAAGCATAAATAAGTTCAACACACATTAAAGCACACATCACAAAGGTTCTCAAGTTCAACTGAAGCTAAAGAGAATTTTAGTACATGGGCATGTTGCATCCAATAGCCAAAACCGGTGCCACCAGTTTTGGAAACTCGGTACCACCGAGTTTGCCAGCAGAACCAGCACAGAGCAGCCACTTCAGAAATCCGGTGCCACTGAGATCTAGAATCCGGTCCTACCGGTTTGTGCAAACGGAGCAGATGCAGAAACAGATCAACAAGCTTTCAATCGACACATTATCTCCCCCTTTGTCATCTATCACCCATAAAAGGTCCGTGGGAGTTCTCTGACAGCAGCTAGTCCTCCTCTTCATTATCTTCCCTTTGATCTTGGCTTGGTGGCACAAATGAGGGTGGATTATGGGGAGGTGGAGGAGTTGGAAACAATCCCACATATGGATTAATCGAGCCAAATAAACCACCATAGAGGTAACCTCCACCAGAGCTAGACCCTCCTGGTGCATTAGGATTGTTGACGGTGAATTTTGGTGCTCCAAACATGTTCTTTACACTTTGGTTTGAACTTCACTATGGTACTAACCCGCCACTAGGCACACTAATGATATAACAAGTTCAACTTTGTATGTGCATTTGGAAGTGTGATGCTTTTGTAGGAAAACCTAGACTGAAGGGACGGAGTCACATCGAGTTCAAAGGAGTAAATGAGGAGTTCCGTTCGTGTTCAAGTGCAAGGCAAACTCACTCCCAAAGGTGGAAAGGACCAAGGTGCTACGACAAAACATCTCCGAGGACCAAGACATAAAGATCGGATTTCATATGAGAAGACCCCCTATATTTATCGCAGGGTTGATGACGCCAAAAAGACACAAATATTGGGGTCAAAGTCCAAAATACCAAGACAGGCCACTCGGAGGAAGGGGCGACCGAACCGAGCCGGGAAGGACCCAGGCCGGTCGGCCCAGGCCGGCTGGCCTGGCCCTTTCCTACACTAGTACGGCCCCCGGTTTCTTGTGTGTGAAGATCCTTCAACCCTAAGTATCGGCCGGCGCCGCCATTCGTCAAAAACAGAGATAAATACCCCCGAGAGGATCCATTCATCAAGAGGTTGGATCAGAAGAGATTTCAGGAGAGCACTCGGGAGAAATATTCATCCAGTCCAAGGAGGCAGCCACAAGCGAAGCAAGACGTCGAGGTGCTGCCACGGCGCCCCCGGAATTGAAGGACGCACCGCCGGAAGCATCTACCATGATCAACGACGCCATGCTTAGCGTCCTGATGGGGTAATCTTCTCATTTGTCCATGGGGTTGTAATGGATCATGTCATGTAATCACCGACTCGTTTATGGTTTCAATCTATTGGTTTCGTGTTGATGATGCTTTCATGTTTAAGGCTAGCTACCGTGCTTTTCGGGTGTATGGATCTCACTACTCCCGTTGATCCCTTCAACACTCCGTGATCATTCGTTGTTTTGCCTTGATTGCCTTTGCGTAGTGACAGTGCGAGAGAAGGAAAAGGGTGAAGCCGCGGTCACACCTTCAATAGATTAGATTGGTTTTTATCTTCCTTGGCGGTTGCATGTTCATGTATCCTAGACCCTATGGGCAAGTGTCCTTTACATCTACTTCACCTCACACACCTCTTTGTTTTAAGATTAGTTTGCTCTTAGATCAATCTCTAGTTAAAGGTTGTCTTAATCGACTAGATTAGCTTTAGATCGAACGCTAGCAATCCCCTTGCTCCTTGGGTTGACAAGAACCTTGGGTTTACACTCAAGGGAAGAAGGGTCCCATACAGTCTGTACGCTTGCGGATCGAAGTTTGCAACGACAATCAACCGTCAACAAGGATCCACCGGAGGCATACTAGAGGATGTGCCTTGACGTTGTGTTCCCATGAAAGGTGCCTCTGAATATGAAGTACGTGCACTATACACTCCTCCAAACGTTGGGTTGTAGTAAGAGTTGCCATAGGCTCTATCCCAAAAATCTTTGTTGGTGGCTTGATCAACTTGTTGGGATTTTTCCCATATTCTCTCACAGGTCTCCGGCTCACTATCTTCATCATCGGAAGGTGCACTAGGAATGGGAGGCCTATTTGTGGGAGAGGGATTTTCATACATTTGCCTTATCATCCTTGAATCCCTCTTCCTTCTCTGACTATCCTTGTGAGCAACATCATTTGCATTCATGCAAGCCCCACACATGAAGTTGAATAATTTTCTGAGGGGAGAGGGAGGCTTTTGCACATCTTGCCTACCACGTCGACGACCTCTACCATATGAGGGCCTTGCTGCCCTAGAAGGTGCAGCAGCTGCAGTGGGCTCCTCAGAGGCCCCTTGGCCTTCAACATTCTCCCTTTCACTCTCGAGCCAACTAGGATTGTGTCCTCAATGTCATTCTTCAAGTGGAAGGGTTTGTGCTCATGATCATACTCAAACTTGAAGTTGGTGATGGCCTCAATAGCATGCATGAGATAAGGAGCATATCCACAACTCTTTTGTGGAGAAGAGGCTATGGTTTTCATTTCTTCCCAAATGTAGTCCACCACACTAAATTCTTCCTCACTAGGATCCATAAATTTCAGCAAGTCTCTTCCATAGTGTGATACATTTGATTGATCCCCTTCCCTAGGAGCAAGTGTCTTTCTAAACATGCGGTGAAGATATGCATAGAAGGGTATCATTCCTTTAACACAACCATAGTTCCACTCTCTTCCCAAAATATACATGAATTTCATTTCCTCCTTGTCCATGTAGTGAGCCATATTAATCTTCACTCTAGATTTGTCTTCCTCGCCAAATCCAAGTAGAGAGGCAAATTGGGTATAGGACATACCAAACCACTTTCCCTCTGTCATCCAATGCACAATCCTCTCATCATTCCTAGAAGTGAAGTAACAAGTGGCATAGAATTGTGCAATCACCTCATTGTTCCATGACTTTCTAAAACCCATGATTCCATAAATATTTTTTCTTTTGCACTCACGAATAATTTCAGCAATTCGAGGGTCTTGTAAGTTGGTCAAGAACTTCCAATCAATGTATTCTGAGCGAGCTATGGGATAGTCCTTTTTGAGTATTGCACTTGCATAATAGTCTTGATGAAATTTGGTGCCAAACCGGTAGTCCAAATTTCTCCCACCCACCTCTATGGGATTTTTTTCTCTCTCTTTCCTTGCCTTCTCTGTCATGCCCCTTGCCTTGTAGTTGACCACATTTCACTGCTCCGGATCATATGGTGGCCTTGTTCTGATGTTGAAGTAGGTCTCTTCATCACTGTCAGGTATCTGAGGTCCAATGACTGAAATAAAACCAGCCTCATCACTGTCATCATCCCCGGTGCCCTGACTGTGCTCATGGCTAGCTGTGCGGATATTTTTACCCTTTCTCTTGCGCTGAGCTGCTGCTGTAGGAGAGTCTGGAGGAGTGGGTTCCTTCCTATATGGGCTCTCCTCATCATCATCACTAGAGGTTGCCTCATTCTCAGAGTCTTCAATGCGCAAGGTACCCCTAGGAAGATTGATTCTTCCAGGTGCTCTCTTAGACCTTCTACGCGGCGTTGGTACTTCTTCTTCAATCTCAGGATTGCTGCTAGGTCCTTCTCTCCTTCTCAACTCATATTGGGCATTCTTTGATCACCGAGGTCTTCTCCCATACACTTGCTCAAATGCTGGATCTGTCACACATAGAAGCACAAACAGGTACACAAGTGTTTTAGAAGCACATCCCTACCATATATATATCCATTTCATTTTGTAGAGCAGATTTTGCAGATTTGACAGAACCTCTGCGCCGAAACCGGTGCCACCGGGTTGGGAAATCCGGTGCCACCGGATTCAGTATGAACCCTAGGTTATGCCCCTAACAATGCAGCCATGGAAACCTTAAACCACTGATTGGAATCTGTTCTAGGACCATATAGATGCCATTCTACCAAAGGAATCCAAGAGATAGTCCCTAGAAAAATAGATCGGGCAAAACCAAGACATGGGGTACCTCCCGACATGGTTGAAGAGTTGCTGCAGCCCTAGAACTGAGGGGAATCCGATCCCGCCAGGTTGGAGAACCGAAATCTTGCCTCAAGCCTCGAATCTCACAATTGAATCCTCAAATCGCCATGGAGTCGCCCCTTTGACCTCTCCCTTTCCTGTTCTGAGTCGTGGGTGAGAGGAGGGGGTAAATGGGATGAAGGGGTAACTGTAACCGGGTGAGTCACGAGTGTATCCTGTACTGCCGACAGAAACCGGTGGCACCGACTTTTGTCCATATTTTCATTTCTGCTTTTACATTTTCTTTCTTATTCTGTTTCTCTACCCTTTATATCCATTTTCACACAGCCCTTGTACACAGATATGAATTTTGATAGAGTTTAATGAATTTTGAGAAATCCAAAGTTTGCAAGCCCTTGAGATAAGAATGATTAGCTTCCTTTGAACTTGAGAGAGTCATGTCATTTAAGGTTAGCCAGCAGTCAAACATGAGTAACAATAACCATAAATGACAAGACACAATCTAAAAAGATCAAGACTCAAACATTTTGCAAAAAGCACACCACCTACACGTGCTAGTGAATTTTGAAAAACTATTCTAAGTCACCAAGAGTATGCAAAGGGTACTAGCTGAAATAAGTCTTAGCATATTTAGCTCATGCCTTTACTAAAATTTCAGCCACGGTTAGAAAAACAAAATTTCCAACAATAATTTTGGGAGGCATCAACTAAATATCCAAAACTTATTGCTATCACCAAGAAACAAATCCAAGGTGACACTAGGCATCTTTGCACACCAAAACTCACACTAGCAAGAATGAGGCCTAGATGCTTGAAATAATTGCTTGAGTTTAGAATTCCATACCTTGGCCTCTAATATAGAGAATTCTCACATAGAGGAACTCACAGAGCTTGTACCAACTTTAGTCTTTCAATAAGATTACCTTGTCACTCTTGATAAGATGAAGCCATATGAAAGATGAGCTTGACTTCTCTTTTGATATTTCCATTTTCGTCATTTTGTCAATTTTAGATATGAAATACCCATGATAGAACCAACACCCTTGCCATAAGATATATTCAAGTGTAGAGAGTATGGATATATAAATGAAGCACCTCATACTTGAACTACACACATGAAGCCTTGCAAGTGGTGTTAGTACCAAGAGACACAAACTGTGAAGTGAGCTCCCCCTAAATAGGTGCATCAAGTATTTGAATCTTGAGAAATGCACTTTTAGCTCAATTAAAGCACAAGGGTAGTAAACTCCACATTTTGGTCCAAACATATGAGCAAATAAGCATTGATGAATATGATCAAGAAAAGCTCACAAATAATTCTGAGGTAGGACCAGGAGAATGTTGCTTAAGACATTTGAATTATTTTCTTCTTCTTTTTGCTGAAGCTGACAAACTCGGTGCCACCGAGTTTGCCAATCCGGTGCCACTAGATTCTCCCAGAGTTTTGCACTTTTGTATTTCCTAGAGATGCAAATGAGATTTCTTGATCCTTTATTTTAATTTTGCTCACATCTATGCTCCTGCATGCAACAACCACTCAAAGCTTCTAGATGAAGCGGTTAATAGCATCGAATGGTATTTGACATAATTTTGCTAGAGAGAGCATATGTAGCTTGTTCAACTCATATGATTAACTAGCACATGAGCATATTTCACATATGAGTATGAGCAGCTATAGAGAGATGTACTTATCACAGGAGTAGCATTGGATGAAGTTTCTTCTATTTATCTCACTTGGTCCTTTCTAGTGATGAGTCATAAAATTTCTCTTGAGATATATATGAATGAAAATAAATATCTTCTCAAGTGAACCAAGCTTCCAATGCTGCTCAAAGTACCTGCAAAGTCCTTTTAGGCATGTTTTGGTACCCAACGTGCATTGGGTCCATCAAGGTTAGTTATCAAGGACTTAGGTACCCAAATGGCCTTTGTGCCCTTTCTTTGTGATACGACCACTTTAGGGGCACAATGGTCATTTGAGTCCATCCTAAGCAATTTGTTTTCATTGTGAACATGGATGGGCTTAGGATTTTTACCCATGGGACAATCTTTACCAAAATGTCCCTTTTGACGACAAGTGTAGCAAATCTTGTGCTTGATGTTGCTAGTCTTCTTCACACTTGTCTTGGAGCAATTCTTCTCCTTGTATCCAGAAATCCCTTGTTGAGCTTCTCTTGAGGTTTCTCAGTGGAAACCGGTTCCACCAGTTTGGCAAATCCGGTGCTGCCGGTTTTCCCTGAGGAAACCTTTGACCGATTGATACAAGCTTCAATCTTATGCCCTTTCTGTTGACAACCAAAGCATCTTCTCTGAGCAAGACTTCTTTGCCTCTTTGACTAATTTGGAATGTCCTCTTCCTTGAATGAGCACATGGATGCATAATGTCCCATGTGTGAGCACTTGTAGCACTTGATGTGATCTAGCTTCTCTTTGTTGCTAATCTTGTGATCATTGATCTTGTGGCTTTGTTGAGAGATTGATCTAGTGACGATTATCCTCTTCTCAAGCCTCTTCACCATGGGCTCACGGTTATCTTGAGAAGGTTGCACTTTTTCTTTTCCCTTCAACTTAGCCACCTCTTTCTTGAGTCTTTCAACCTTATGCATAAGATCATCATTTTCATGAGCAATGGAGTCATCACAAGATCTGCAACCACACAATCATACCAAAAAGGTTTGCCTTTTGGGCCACATAGGCTAGCACAAGATATATCATTTTCAACTTGAGTACATGTGCTAGTTGTGCAATGAGGTGTATAAAATTTAACTGAGTTTACCAAAACCTCATTTGCCACTTCTAGCAAAGTGTATGATTCTACAAGCCTCTCATGAGAATATTCAAGTTCTATGTGAGTGTCTTGTAGTTTCACAAACTTGCAAGTGATTTCCTCAAGTTGATCCTTGAGAGCTTGATTCTCCTTTTCTAGGGATGCTGCACAAGATAGAGAGTTAGTGGCACAAGCATATGCCTTAGTGATATCCTCCTTGCACTTGCTAGACAAGATATCATTTGACTCCTTAAGCTTCTTCAATTCTTCTTGAAAGGAGTCTCGATAAGCATGTTGTCTTGTGAGCTCATCTTCTTGCCTTCTTACTCTCTTGATGAGCTTCAGCACATTCTTTCTATCTTTCTTGGTCATCTTATCGAGTTCAAAGTCAAATTGCTCGACTTGGCTTCCTTTCTTCTTTTTACCTTTAGTCACTTGAGACTTGACATTGTTAGTACATAGAAAGGAAGTACTGGGATCTGTGTTCACCTCATTGGGTTGATGAGGTGTTGGATTGATGCTCGATGAAGTGCTGCAACTCTGATCACTACCCAAACCGGTGCCACCGGTTTCCAAACCCGGTTCCACTGAGTTTGCCTGGTCAGTGGCAGTAGCATTGGTGTTGTAGCTCTTTTGCTTCAAGAATGAGGTCTCTAGAGGGGAGATGCAAGATGTTGATGTTGAGCACTCCTCTAGTGACTCCTCTTCTTCTTCTTCATCATCAGAACTAGTATACATGTCTTTGAGTGCCACCCATATATGATGTGCATCATCACAAATGTCTTCATTATTGAAGATGAACTCTTGAATAACCTTGCTCACATTATTGTACATGAGGTTAGTAATGGAGGAATTGCGAAGCACACAATCCTTTTCCTCTTTTGATAGATTGGACGAGTCCTCACTATCAAAGTCATCGGGAAGGATGCTAGCAACCACAACTCACTCAAATGAAGGACCCCAAGTATTTAATACATGAAGAACGTGAGCGGACCAAGAAGAGTAGTTTGAGCCATCAAACCGAAGAGGCTCAAACGATACCTCACAAATAGTCGACATCCTTTTAACTCCAAGCGGTTAAGCTCGAATTAGAGCACTAGGGTCTGATACTAATTGAAAGGATCTTGATGACGCCTAGAGGGGGGGTGAATAGGCGCAACCTGAAAATCACCACTTAAAACAATTTTGTCAGTGAAACCCGGATACTCCGGATTTTTGTCCGGAGTCTCTGGGAAGTCCGGAGTCTCTGGAAAAATGTCCGGAGTCCCTGGACTGCGCCTGCACAGCGGAATGTACACCACTGCCCGAAACCGGTGCCACCAGTTTTGCAAATCCGGTGCCACCAGATTTGCCTGGCAGTGACTCCCCTTTTGCTCTACTCCTTGTTTGCTTGCTCCAAACTGAAATCCACTTGGTGTATAGGCTAAGGAGTGATTCTTAGATGAAGTAAGGTCCCTGCACTCCAAAAACACTAACAACCACGTAGATCGACAAATATGACAAAGAGCAAGCTAAGAATGATAAGTAGGATAAATGCGAGGTAAACCAACAAGAGACGCAGTGATTTGTTTTACCGAAGTTCGGATTCACCACCGTGTGAATCCTAGTCTCCGTTGGGTGCTTCTCCTACCGAAGCCGGGTTGCACTCAACCCTTTCCCCGATCCACTAGATAGCTTCTTCCCTTTCGGAGGCGAAGCAAGACCTTCACAAACTATCCCACAGCTCACCACACCTTGGGAGCTTGTGGGCGACGCCTAGCCGTCTAGGAGGCAATCCTCCAAGAGTAACAAATGCTTCACACAAGCTCGACGACATCCAACAGTGCTCAAGGGATTCAAGTGCTCTTGAATAGCTCACAAAGGCTTCTCTCTACCACCTAACTCACTAGATCTATCAAAGATCGAACAACCTCACCAAGAGGGGTTGGGGAGAGCTAGAATGGCTTTGGCTTAGCAAGGAATAGCAAGGAAGCACACCAGCAACCTCATGAACAGCAGTTTGCAACAGTGGGGACCCAGGGGTATAAATACCCAACTCCCCAAAAACTAGCCGTTGCAAACTCAGGGGAAAACCGGTGCCGCCGGGTTCCCAAACCCGGTGCCACCGAGATTTCAAACCAAGTAGCCGTTGGGCTAGCTGACACAAAACCAGTTCCACCGGTTTCCCAAAACCGGTGCCACCGGGTTTGACACAGGGTCAAACCTGAGACTGTGTACGTGTGGTTTTTGTGTCTCTCCCAACTCACATAGGTTACTTGAGCACTGAGACATTTTCAAGACTCCTTGTGATGCATCCCTCTTGATAATACGGTGTACCTATACTCAAGATCAAATATAAACCCTATAGAGATCCTCTTGAGGTTCATCTTCATGAATAGCCATACTTGGTCAATATATCCACTTGAGAGATCCATCCATCCAAGTCTCACTGATTTGAGCACTTATACCTTGAGCTAGTGACTTTGATCTTCATATATGAATGAACCCCATTTCTTGATCAAGTCACCCTTCGCATGACTCAACAAACATACAATGCTTCTTCATTGCTTCACTCAATTAGGCTCGAATTGATACCTCGAAATTCTCCAAGCTATAGCCACTTCACCCTGCCAAGCACATGGTCCAAGTCGCTACGTGGCCAACCTTAGCTCAGTACCTCGTTGCTAATCCCTTGCTTGATTTCTTCATCCATTCGTTGCCATCTTGAGTTAAGCTTTGATTTAACATTAAGAATGAAAACCACTTGAGTTCATGCCTTCTTTGATTCTATAGTCCCATCTGATCATGACAAGCCTTCCAATTTATTTAGAGACCATCCAATATTCCAATACTGCTATGTCTCTTTCTTTACCTTCATTGGCTTGTTTATATGTCAAGTATACTCTATGGGATCACTCATAACACAAATCATGACATTCAATCTTATATAAAGCCATTTAATAATATGAGGTAATAACCCATTCCTCAATCTATCTTGTACAACAATGGCTTGTCTTCACATATAGATGTTCAATGTCATACACATGCTTTGTTATTATATGTAACAACCTACTCACATGCTTAACAAAGGCATTAGATCTTTAATCTAGTTGTCAATCAATACACCAAAACCCACTTAGGGCCTAGATGTCTTTCACCAAGTGATGACACGAAGATGCCTACACTTAAGAAACGCTACTTTCGAGGTAAAGTTGATAGTCATTTTGAAAAGTTTGTGGAAGTCGTGCGCAGGTTAAGCATCAATATGCCGCTATTGGACGCTCTCCAAGTTCCTACATACCCTCGTTACTTCAAATACTTACTTGCGAACAAGTATGAGATGGCAACACTCGGTGCGGATCACGTCAAGATGTCCGAACAATGTAGTGCCGCCATTGCAAATCAAGGGCCTAAGAAGCAAAGAGACCATGGATGTCCGACCATCCCATGTTCTATTGGCTCATTCACGTTCGAGAAGGCATTATGCGACCTTGGAGCAAGTGTGAGTGTCATGCCAAGAGATGTGTTCGAGAAGTTACGCCTACCACTAGAGCCTACGGGTATGTGCTTGGAGTTGGGCGACAACTCTATTCACTATACCATGGGAATCGTCGAAGATGTGCCTGTGAAAGTTGGAGATCACTTCATCCCTATTGATTTCGTGGTGCTCAAGATGGGAGAAAGGGAGAAGCCACCTCTCATCCTAGGGAGGCCTTTCCACAAGACCGTCGGGGCAACGATCGACGTTGGCAAGGGAGAGATCAAGTTCGACGTCAATGGCACGAGGAGCATATTCAAGTTTCGTCCACGTTTCGAGGTATGCAACATGATCAATGTTAAATATGTTCCACCTCATCGTCGCTTTAGCAAGGAAGAGCCAAAGAAGGAAGAGCCCAAGAAGAAGGAAGCGAAGGTGATCAAAGAAGTCGTTGCATCCGTGAAGACCAAAAAACAAAAGCCGCCTATAAAGACCAAAAAGATGACTAAGCCAGAAAATAAGCCCGCGCCCAAGATGGTGCAGAAGTGGGTACCCAAGATTGCAATGCTCGCAAAGAGCGTTGATCCGAAGTGAAGAAGAGAAGAAGTCTAGCCATGGACTATAAACGAAGTGCTAGCCGGGAGGACAGCCCGATCAAGAATAAAGCTGTCGGGAGGGCAACCCGGAATATTTCCGATTTCAAGTAAGTTGGTCATAGAATTTGCTTCGCAAGCCTTGGTATAAACTCTTAAGTGGTTGAACTTATTTTTGAGACATCCAATTTGCTCAGATGTTTCTTTTGGATTTTATTTGACCGTAAACCTATGACATGAGCCATCCTACGATTTATTTGCTTCTTATCGAGAAACCAACACCAAAAATTCAGAACCTACCCAAACCTTTCATCCTCTTCATGATGACAAGGTTGGTTTGCTTTACATCATAAAAACACACGAGTAGAGCCCCGTGTTGTTGAAGGACCGATTAGGCGAACCAGAGAGGGGGGGAGTGAATGGGAGCCGATAAAAATTCTTCTCGAAGGAGATGAGAACTCCAACAAGACGAACACGGCTTCCAACTCACGTCTCCGACCCAACTACCCAAGTTGGCCAAGACCACGCAGCCACTGGAGTGCTACTGGTCCTAGGAACCAACACTCAACCTTCCGAGTCAAAACTCACCAAACCACACAGCGGAAACTTGCACGGCTTGCTGCCTGTGCTACACCGGTCAGACCGATGGCCTGCGCCGGTCAGACCGGTGACACCGGTCAGACCGGTGGACAGATCCGGTCAGGCCGGTGGCTACAGCAGCCGCACAGCAAACGTTCCAGGAAGCCTCAGTGACTCCTCTAGGCCCTGGAACAAAAACCACCACGAAACACAACCTGTGAAGAAGAAGAACCCCTCACAAAACCTAGCAAAACAACTCCAAACACGCCAAGAACTGATCAGCAGGACCACGGGGCAAAACCACACGGACAAGGCTATTCCCCGAGACAAAAACCCACCAAGGGCTAGCACCGGTCAATAGCACCGGTCAGACCGGTCGTGCCTGGGCAGCTCGGGATGAACAGCGCTCGCGAGTCCACTCCTCCAAATCCAACTCCCGATCTCCCGATTCGCTCCACGGTTTTGCACAAGACTTTGGGGATAGTAGGAACACCTCATGGGTACTCCATAGCCAAGATTTGGTCCACCAAAACTTGTCAAATCAAGAGGAATCGAAGAAATCCCACCAAGAACACCTCTAACCCTAGAGCCACGAAAACCCTAAAATCGAGCCCCTTTGCTCACGGATTTGGAAGGGGAATCAAAGGGAAAAGAACCACGAAGGGTTCATGCATACATCCCCCACCAAATCCCAAAGAGAAAGGCCTCGAAATCGCTCCAAGAAAATCGCCGAGAAAGGGCTCTGAAAATCACCAAAAAGGAGAAACGGGAAAGACACATCCAAGCCTTGAGGAACCACACCGAATCATCTATACATACCAAAGAGGTTCATACAAGGTCTAGCTTGCCGCCCGATCATCCTTCCCTCTCACAAGATCTCACCATGAAGCTCTCAAGCTAGTCCTACGAAAATCCTAAGAAAATAGGAAGGAAAATAGGAAAACCAAATGAGCTAGGGTTCCAAGAGATGGCTGCCATCCTCTCACCACTTGGGTTATATGGAGGCAACCGAAAGACGAAAATACCCTTACTAGCTAACTAGGGATACATGCCCCTCGAGGGTGAAATTGGAAGTCTTTGTCTTCGCACCATCGGATGGATGCCCAGCGACCGCAAACTTGCTTAGCCTCGACGCAAGCCTTGCGATCCCGACGTGTGTCCTCCGCTTCGAAGATTCCGGACTGCGTCGTCGCACACCGGTCAGACCGGTGCTCCTCACCGGTCAGACCGGTACCCACCGGTCAGACCGGTCAGACCCACCGGTCAGACCGGTCAGGAGCTGCTGCACCTCCGTCTTCGGTTCTTCGGTCTTGGTTTTGTGGATCAACCAAGGTACCCAGTGGTTTTCTGGTGAACCACCGGAAACCCCGCGAACTCGGTGTAGCCTCCGCCAATCACCACTCATGACTCGGCTCCCACGTAGTCCCAGCTCGACCTTGGTTTTGAGGCTCAACCAAGAAACCGTCCATGACTTCATCTTGCCGTTCTTGCCACCATGCGGCCCGCACTTGACCCCGCTGGCCACCGGGTCCCTCGAACCAAGCCTACTTGTCTTCTCCACACCTGGAGGCCTCACTGGCAACGACCTTTCACGCTTGTTCTTCACCTGCACCTGCACCAGTCAAGCCGCAACCTGCACCTGCAATACTTAGCCAAGAATCAGTCCACACCATGTTGTCAATCACTCATCACACCAGGAAGCGACCATCCACCGGTCCTCGAACCACACCTGGCTCTCAATCTCCCCCTTGATGAGTGCATTGACAACACACACGTTTTGGTAACCAAGAGAAAAGGAAAAGAAAAGAAACGACTAAAAGAAACTCCAACAAGCGATCGAAAGCCAAAGAAAAGGCAAAGAGCAAGATCACTTGAAGAAGACAAGTCTCGGACCCCTTAGGCAAGGGCAACGGCTCGACACATCCGAGACAAAACATGCTCAAGCAAAGAGCACAAACCATCAAACCAAAGCTCGAAAACCACAAAGAGCTCCCCCTGCACACATGCAAGCTCCCCCTGAACCAATGCAACTCCCCCTGGACAAATGCATGCAAACCACTTCACGAAACAGAGCAGCTGCAACAGCTCAGCTCTGACCGGTCAGACCGGTCGACACCACCGGTCAGACCGGTGCTCAACATATGAACAGGACCAGCACTCTGACCGGTCAGACCGGTGACCTCAACCGGTCAGACTGGTGCACAACAGAGCCCAAAAATGGCTCGAAACCACCTGAAAACCTTCCAAATGCATTCAGTAGGCCAAAACATGCTCAAACTTCTCCCCCTTGTTGACAATGCACGAATCAAGCCAAAAATGCAAAAAATGCAACCTAGAGCTTCTCAAATAGACAAAATTCAACATAGGATGCTACACATGTCCAAACGAGCAAGTTAGATACTCTATAGCTTCGTAATGACATAAACTTCATGATCACCAAGTTTCACAACCATTGGGCGAAGCTAAGATAGAATTTAGCAATTTTGCGAAAAATCACCCTCTCATGAGCAAAGTCCTAAACATGAGCAAAACATGTCAAAATGGCAAAGCCACACAAACTTCATGCTAGGACAACCATTCTAAGCATAAGACCATCATAAACACCCACAAGCACCTCATGTCATGTCAAAGCCACCGAGCCATGTGCCTACTTCTATATATGAGACTTCTCATTGGTAGGCATCATGCAACGATTTAGCACCCAAAGCAAATTAAAATTAGCACATATGACATGGGAGCACATTTTTCAAGCAATTTACATTTCATTTTCAGATTTATACTTGGTACATGAAATGTCTTTGCGACAAAAAGGACCTTATGCCCCTCCACAAGATGAAGCATGGGGGCTAAACATTTATGATGGCAAATGAGCCTTTGGCCCCATATGATCAAAATAAGCTATCCAACCACAAATTAAGCATAGCCAAGCCAATAAAACATGTCAAGATCATGTAAAGGCATTTACTCACAAGAGAGCATATATATGAAATTTTTCAAAAACATAGCCATCAACCATGGATATAAACCAAGATTATCAAGAGCTAAGCCAAACTAACCATAGCTTACCAAATTAGCTCACAAAGACATATATGTCATTCCATGGTGAACAATGTATATAGGAGAAGCCTTTCCTAAACAATGCATATGATACAAAATGCATGCAACCTAAGATACAAAGATGCCTATACATCATGTTACATATGCCATGACAAATGCAAGAGATGCACAAAGGAAAGCTATACATATGCTACAAAGGAGCTCCCACACGCCAACTCAAGAAATCAAACAAACACCAAGCTCCCCCCGCAAACGAGTGAAAGTTGCTTGATCTAGGGGTTTGGTGAAAATATCGGCTAGTTGTTCATGTGTGGGTACATGGATCAAAGCTATCTTCCCTTTCTCTACGTTGTCTCTCAGAAAATGATACCTCACTTCTATGTGCTTGGTTTTGGAATGGAGCACTGGGTTCTTTGCAACGCTTATGGCACTGGTGCTATCACATTGAAGTGGGACATGGGTATACTCCTCACCAAAGTCACTCATGGTGTATGTGATCCAAAGGAGCTGAGAGCAACAACTAGCTGCGGCCACATACTCTGCCTCGGTAGTGGATTGAGCAACACTCGACTGTTTGCGGGAAGACCAAGATACCAAAGAAGAACCCAAGAACTGGCAAGTCCCAGAAGTGGACTTCCTATCCAACCGACACCCGGCAAAGTCCGCGTCTGAAAATCCATGAAGCGCCAAAGAAGAAGACGCAGAGTACCAAAGACCGAAGTCGGGAGTGTGTCGCAAATACCTGAAAATGCGCTTGACTGCTTGCCGATGCGAAGTCCTCGGAGACGCTTGAAAACGAGCGCACAGACACACCGAGAATTGGATGTCCGGCCTCGTCGCCGTCAAGTAGAGGAGTGACCCGATCATGCTCCGGTACTCCTTCTGGTCCACGTGTTCACCTTCCTCGTCCGCATCAAGAGCTGTAGTCGTACTCATAGGCGTCGCCATGGCCTTGGAGTCCTCCATCTTGAACTTCCTCACAATGTCCTTGGTGTACTTAGCTTGGTGCACAAATGTTCCTTCCTTTGATTGCTTGATTTGTAGCCCAAGGAAGAACTGCAACTCGCCCATCATGCTCATCTCAAATTCCCTACTCATGTCTTCTGCAAACCTTGCAACAAGAGAGTTAGACGAGCCACCAAAGACAATATCATCCACGTATACCTGCACAATTAGGATATCTCTGCCCTGCTTGAGGAGAAACAAGGTCTGGTCGACCTTCCCCATCTCAAACCCTCTCTCAAACAGGAACCCCCTCAACCTACCATACCAAGCTCTAGGCGCCTGCTTCAACCCATACAGCGCCTTCCTCAACTTGTACACCCGGTGAGGGTACTTCTCACTCTCAAACCCCGGTGGTTGCCTCACAAACACCTCTTCCTCCAACACACCGTTCAGAAAAGCACTCTTCACATCCATCTGGTACAACTTGAACCCTTTAGCCACGGAAAAGGCTAGAAGGATCTTGATCACCTCCAAACGAGCTACAGGAGCGAAAGTCTCCTCGTAGTCGATCCCCTCTTTCTGACTGTACCCCTGATCAACAAGTCTCGACTTGTTCCTCACCACTTCTCCTTTCTCTCCCTCTTTATTTTTCCACACCCATTTTGTCCCAATCGGCTTACACCCTGGGGGAGGGTCAACCAACATCCAAACTTGGTTCCTCTCAAAATTCTCCAACTCCTCATGCATCGAGTTAACCCAATTATGATCAGATAACGCGTGTCCAATGTCTTTGGGCTCAAAGGTGGCAACAAAAGCAACATGAGCGAAATGAGAATTGTTCCGAACCCTCGACCGTGTAGTACGTTCATTCATGTCGCCGATGATTCTCGAAGCTGGGTGATCCACTTGCACTCGCCGGGGAGGTTCTCGCCTTGATGCTACCTCCCCCTCAATGGCAGCTTCGCCTTGATCTGGGTTTGTCGTTGTAGGTGTGGGAGAGGGTCCATTCTCGATCGTCGTCGAAGTAGTAGGTACACGTTCAGCCGCGGGCATCACACCGCTATCTTCATCATCTCCATGTTCATGCTCCTCCTCCTGAAAGATCTCCTCGCCAAGTTCGTCGTCACCTGCACACTCAAAAACAAGCTGACTACGTGGCTGTGTCTCGTCGAAGGTTACCTCGCAAGTCTCCACGATTTGGTTAGTTTCAAGATTGAGCACACGAAATGCTCTAGAATGAGATGCATAACCAAAGAAAATGCCATCGACAGACCTAGCCTCGAACTTGTCCAACTTCTTCCCTTTCTTCAGAATGAAGCATTTACAACCAAAGACATGGAAGTGACTCACCTTGGGTGTGCGACCGTGCATCAACTCGTAATAGGTTTTCTTCTTGTGAACCCTGAGGTAGATCCTGTTCGACACATGGCACGCGGTATTGACCGCCTCAGCCCAGAACCTTCTCGGAGTCCTATGCTCGTCGAGCATCGTCCGAGCCATCTCGCACAAGGTCCTGTTTTTCCTTTCCACCACGCCATTCTGGGGAGGCGTATACGGACTCGAAAACTGATGTTCAAGACCCAAGTCATGGCAAAAGGTTTCGAAGCGAGAGTTTTTGAATTCCGAGCCATTGTCACTGCGGATCGCTCGTATGGCATCTCCGTGCCTCTCGTTTCTTAACCTCAAGACAAGATCTCGAACCAAACCAAACGTCTCCCCCTTCTCCTCAAGAAAGAACACCCACGCATACCGAGAGTAGTCGTCCACCACAACAAGGACATACCACTTCCCACCCGCAGATCGCACACGAGCTGGGCCAACAAGGTCCATATGGAGCAGCTCGCATGGACGCTCAGTCATCACATCGGTGAGAGGCGGGTGAGAAGAGGCTACCATCTTGGCATGCCTACACGGCGCACAAACCAACTCTTTCTCAAACCTCAATCGTGGCAATCCTCGGACCAAATTGAGTTTACTCAAGCGAGACAAAAGGTCAAAGCTCAAGTGACCCAACTTCCTATGCCACTTCCACAACTCACTCGAAGAATCAGCCAAGAAGCAACGCTCCACACCAGAAGACTGAGAAAAATCAGCTCGGAACACCTGACCCCCGGGAACGACCATGCAAACAAGATCCCCCCGAGAATCTAAAATCCGAGAACCACCAGGCCGGAACAACACCTCAAAACCCTCATCCAACAACTGGGACACAGAAAGCAAATTGTATCCAAGCGATTGGACAAGAGCAACACGCCTGAGAGTGATCTTGTCACTTACCTTAATCTCACCTTCTGACAGCACACGCCCTCACCCATTGTCCCCAAAGGTGATGTACTTTTTTGTCACCACCGGGACGAGACTTGAGAACCACCCCTTGTCTCCGGTCATATGCCTCGAGCAACCGGAGTCAATCAACCAAATGTTCTTCAAGTCTCCCACCTGAAATTCAAAAGCGAGCACGTGAGTGAACAAACGACTCAGCACTGGGGTTAGTACCAAAAGAGTAAAACCAGTGCCGAGCCATTTGCTCCAAAGTGGGGTTAGCACAAACCAAATCATCACGCCTATCAAAGCTACCACCACGAACACCACCACGGTAACCACCACGAGGGAACCAACCCTCTCTAGCTAGAGGAGGACGAAAACCACGAAAGGGAAACCGTGGATCGTTCCTCCTCTCCATCTCAAAGCTACGACTCTTCCCACCCTCGTATTGAGCACGAGGTGGAGAACGCCTAGCAAACTGACCACCTGCAAACTTTCCAGACCAACCACCAGAACCATGACCTCCAGAACCAAACCGAGCATCCTCACGAGCACGAAACCCAACTCGCTGTCTGCCCAGACCTGCACCGGTCTGACCGGTGTAGCTCGGCCAGCAGCAGCACCTGCAGCCTTCCGGTCTCCCCAAGCCGGAACCGTCCTCACAATCGCCTTGGCCCTGGGCATCTGCATACGAGGCTCAGGTACACCATTAGAGGGGTGGTACTTGTCCCTGTTAGCCCACTCTCTAGCCATTCTCTCCTCACGCTTCCTCTTGAAGCAAAACTCATCCTTGTGACCATCTCTCCCACAATACCCACAATGGAACTTTATGGGCTGTGGCTTAGGCTTGGGCTTGGGTTGGGGCTGCCCACTCGGCTTCTCACCCTTCTTCTCTACTTCCTCACCTCCCTTTGGGCTCACAAACTTCACCGGTTTCTGAAAATCATTTGTTGGGTGAGGGAATATGGGTGGATCTGGAGTAGTGTCAAGTTTGTTTCTGAGATGGTTAGGCTTGGGCTCAAACTTGTTCTTGTGTCTGTTTGGTGGTGGGATAGGAATCTCTCCAACTCTCTCAACTCCCTCACCACTGTTCTCTCCAAGCTTGTCAGCCCCAAGTGCCTGACCATCATAGCGTTTGAAAGCCGCTATCATGATACCAAGCTGAGGCTCCTGACCCGACAACCAGCTCATACATTTTCTCAGCTCATCATTCTCATCCTGCAAGCGATCAACATAATGTGCAAGCTCCAAATTCTTAACCGCATGCAATTCACAAGTAGAGCAAGAAGTGGGAATAGGCTCTTTCAACTTAGCCTCAAGTGAAACAGTGTAAGCATGCATCTCATCAATCTTTCCATGCAAAACAGGACAAGAAGTGCAAGCACCTAGCAAAGCAGGTCTAGACTTAAGCTCAGCTACTTCAACCCTAAGCATATCTAGTTCATCACAAGTAGAAGCATGCTTATCCTTAAGAGCAGTAAGATCAGCTAGGTACACAGAGCAATCACAACAATCAATCTCATCAGAAACCACAGGAGAAGCCTTAAGCGAATCCATCTCAAGCTTAGCATCTAGGTTCTGGGTTTCTAGCTCAGCCACACGGTTCCTAGCATCTTTCCTCATCTTCTTGGCCTCTCTAAGCATGTGATCGCGGTTATCAAGCAAGTCAACCAACTCATCATTCTCCTTGCGCAAAGAAGAGAGCTCATCACATACCTCATCCTCGGAGTCAGAGTCCGAGTCACTCTGGTGGCTCTTCTTGCTGCCGGAGCTACGGGCCATGCCGCAGAAGCCATCTCTCGCGAAGCAGCTCAACCCGCTCAAGTTCCTAGATGACTTCTTGTTCTTGCGCCGATCACCTTCATCTTCACTGCTACTCGAGCTCGAGGAAGAGTAGGTGGAGCTGGAGTCGACGTCGCTCGCTCCGACCATTGCTCGGGCCTTCCTGCCGCGGCCATCCTTCTTCCTCGACCGTCGCTCGTCCTTGTGCTTGTTCTTGTACTTGTGATCACGCCTCGATCGGTACTTGCCATCCTTGCTCGATCGGTGCCTGTAGCCGTCCTTGTAGCCGTCCTTGTTCTCCGTCTTCTCCGGGCAGTCGGCGACGAAGTGTCCTGGCTTGCCGCACTGAAAGCACGTCCGTGCTGTCCTCCTCGTGTTCACCCGGTTCTCGTGCAGCCTCTCGAACCGCCTGGTCAGCAACGCCAGCTCGTCCTCTCCAAGCACGTCGAACTCCTCGTCTGGCAAAGACATCAAAGAAGACAGAGAGTACATCCTTGAGGATGCGTTAGCGTTAGACTTAGCTCCTTTGCCACTAACGAGAGCGAGACTATGAGAATCAGTCGGGCTCTCGATCTTGGCTGTCATACCACGGTCCAACTCAGCCGACTTGAGCTTCGAGAATAGCTCATTCACCGTCAAGGTGTCATACTTCTCGGACTCAACAATAGCCTCAAACTTCCCGTCCCATACGGTACGATCCAACGAGTGCAAGAGCTTCACGGCTCTATCATGATCATTGTATGCGAGGACGTCCACATTGGCTCTCATGTTGTTCACAACGACCGTAAATCGCTGGAAAAGGGCATCGACGGACTCGCCGGGGAGATGAGTGAAGTTCTCGTACTCTCTCCGGTAAGTCGCGTACATCCGAGCCTGAACCTGAGCATTCCCAGCATGAGCATCCTTCAACTGCTCCCAAATCCTACAAGCTAAGTCCTCTGTCTGAACCCGATCGAATTCAGGCTGACACAGAGCACGAAACAAGTAGTCGACAGCCTTGTTGTTGGCTTCGAACATATCCCTCGATCCTGGAGCAAGGAAGTTCATCGGATGAACATAAGCTGTGTTCACCGTGACATCCCAAAGGATCTGACCCTTTCCGCGGAGGAACGCCGCCATCCGCCTTTGCCACATCTGGTAGTTCTTCCTATCGAAGTGCGGAGGACCCGAACCCCGTTCCTGGTACGCCATCTTTGGATCTTAGACTGGTAAGAGTCAATAAAGACCCGAACCGGCTCAGATACCAATTGAAGGACCGATTAGGCGAACCAGAGAGGGGGGAGTGAATGGGAGCCGATAAAAATTCTTCTCGAAGGAGATGAGAACTCCAACAAGACGAACACGGCTTCCAACTCACGTCTCCGACCCAACTACCCAAGTTGGCCAAGACCACGCAGCCACTGGAGTGCTACTGGTCCTAGGAACCAACACTCAACCTTCCGAGTCAAAACTCACCAAACCACACAGCGGAAACTTGCACGGCTTGCTGCCTGTGCTACACCGGTCAGACCGAAGGCCTGCGCCGGTCAGACCGGTGACACCGGTCAGACCGGTGGACAGATCCGGTCAGGCCGGTGGCTACAGCAGCCGCACAGCAAACGTTCCAAGAAGCCTTAGTGACTCCTCTAGGCCCTGGAACAAAAATACCCTTACTAGCTAACTAGGGATACATGCCCCTCGAGGGTGAAATTGGAAGTCTTTGTCTTCGCACCATCGGACGGATGCCCAGCGACCGCAAACTTGCTTAGCCTCGACGCAAGCCTTGCGATCCCGACGCGTGTCCTCCGCTTTGAAGATTCCGGACTGCGTCGTCACACACCGGTCAGACCGGTGCTCCTCACCGGTCAGACCGGTACCCACCGGTCAGACCGGTCTGGAGCTGCTGCACCTCCGTATTCGGTTCTTCGGTCTTGGCTTTGTGGATCAACCAAGGAACCCAGTGGTTTTCTGGTGAACCACCGGAAACCCCGCAAACTCGGTGTAGCCTCCGCCAATCACCACTCATGACTCGGCTCCCACGTAGTACCGGCTCGACCTTGGTTTTGAGGCTCAACCAAGAAACCGTCCATGACTTCATCTTGCCGTTCTTGCCACCATGCGGCCCGCACTTGACCCCGCTGGCCACTGGGTCCCTCGAACCAAGCCTACTTGTCTTCTCCACACCTGGAGGCCTCACTGGCAACGACCTTTCACGCTTGTTCTTCACCTGCACCTGCACCAGTCAAGCCGCAACCTGCACCTGCAATACTTAGCCAAGAATCAGTCCACACCATGTTGTCAATCACTCATCACACCAGGAAGTGACCATCCACCGGTCCTCGAACCACACCTGGCTCTCAGTTGTTCCTTAATGATTTTTAATTTTTGACGCATGCTAGGGCTCGCGTGAACCTAGGAAATTCGATTTTTGGTTTCATTCAACTTGATATCCACCGGTTTCTCTAGAGTTAGAATTTTTCCAAGCCCCTTTTATTTTTGTTTATTCAAAACATCTGTCTCGTGTTTGGCAAAAATTAGAACCTAAACCCATACCCCCACGGTCATGCCGGAGGAGCTCACTATCTATAAATGAAAACAAGTGATCCCGGTGTAACCAAAGTTAATGTAGTCGGAAAGTTTCAACTAACAAAAGTTTTCAATGCCTAAAAACTCCTCTAAAAAAACATTTGAACTCATTGATATCTTTGAGTTAATTTTTAATTTTCGAAATTAGAGGAGTAATTAGCATCTAAACATGATCAAGGGAAGGTTTTATGCTTAATTGAACTTCTAGTGCTCCATGATGCATCACGAGAAGGCCTCATCATTAAGGCATCTTGAGCACATGCAAGGATAAGCATGGGGGGCAGCAATGTTTTGTTTTGCAGGATATGAGTGAAAGCATGGGAGGCAAGGAAGCATGGAAGTGACACAAGCAAATGATCAAGATGGAGGACTTCATCATGCAAGAAAAAGGAGTGGCTGGGAGAATTTGGATGGTGAACAGCGTGGAGCACGAGTACACGAAACAATGATGTATTCAATAACAAGTGGGAGAAAACATGAGGCAAAACAGGGGGCAGGGGCTAGCCGGTCGGCCCAGGCCGGCTGGCCTGGCCTATTTATTGGCCCCCCCGGTGCTCGTCTTCCTCAGGTAAGTCATTCGCCCCATTGCTAGTTCATGTTCTTGAGCTTCCAGTCCAGAACCTCCAGAAACACCTTCGAAAAATTCGTTCTCTAATCCTAAGTCCAAAAATCCAGAAAAGTTTGTCACAATCTTTGTCCTTCCATATACTTCATTTGTGCATATTTCTACCGACAAGATACCCCTGGTAAAGTTTGTTTGTGACTTTGTGCGGCAAGAAAAAAATGAGGAAGGCTTTCAATAAGGCCTTTGGGAAGAAGACACAATCGTCATCATTGAAGCCGCCATCAACAAGTTCTTCGCGGAGGCACTCTATCTCCGAGTCGCCGCGAAGCATGGAGGAGGACGTGGCACCATCAAGGAGTGACACCATGCTCCTTAGTGGTAGAAGGGACACGTGAAGCTCATCCATGCGGTACACCGAACCGCAAGGGCGCACGGAGGAGCCACCCGTCCAACCTCGTCGCTCGACTCGTTCATCCGCTCCACCACCATACACTCCGTGGCGTTCCAAGTATGGATTATTCATGATGACGGAGGAGGAGGAGGAGAGGCTTGTTTGCCTCGAGAAGAGGATTGTGCCCAACGTTGACTTCGACGACGATGCTCTTCAAGTGTTGGGATTTCATCCGGATATTTATCAAATGATGAATCACCTTGGTTGGGGGCAATTTTTCAATGGAGTAGGGGTGAGCATTCATTTAGAGCTTGCCTTGGAAATTCTCATGACGATGGCACTGATTATTAATGGTGAGGTGCCATCCCTCTCATTTCGACTCAAGGATGATGAGCAAATAATTCCTTATGAGCAAATTAGAGAATTGCTCGGATTCAAGAAGGAGGCCCCAGAGCAAGTGGATGTTAATGAAAGTGTATTGGAAGGATTTTGGAGTATGATTTCGGGAGAAGATAACCGGCAAAGAAGTAGCATCCAGAATCCCATCATCCGGATATTTCACTCTTGTATGAGCAAAAGGATTTTAGGAAGAATGAAGGAGTCCAAGATCACCGACATGGAACTTAATTGGCTTTATTCGGCAATGATTTGGGCAAGCCATTGATCCTACATATATCATGATCAATCGGTGGTGTTGTGAGGCAATTTCGGGAACCAGAGATATTGGATCGGGATGCTATCTCTCTATGATAGCAATTTCTGTGAAGCCAGAAATTTCAAGAAACTCAAAATTCCTACTTGCGGGGAATTCCCTTGGAATTGACTATATGAAGCAAGAAAAATATATAAGTGGAGATGAAAAGAGAGGTTACAAGGTGGCTGTAACATCCTTGATGTTTAATTAGCATAAGCACATGAATTAAACTTGTTAATTAAGTGTGATTAGTCCCAAAGCATGCTTAGTTTAGTCTTGACCAACTTTGCAAAAGAAACCTTGATCAAATACACAAATTTGGTCAAACTCCTTTAGAGCTCTATACTCTTGAAATGGTTTTGTAGCGCATTCTCCAAAATTCATTACAAAACTTCAAATTATGCCAATATAAAAGTTTTTCGTTGTTTCCGGGAACATTATTTTCATAATTGGCGGACATTCAAATTTTGAGTGGAAAATTGCCAAAAACTGGGTTGACGCCCGAATGAACAGTAAAATCAGCCGAGAAAAACTGTAACTTCGCCACATTTTTCACGTCAAACCAATCATCAAAACATATGTCACCCTTTGTAGAAATTGTAGTCCAATAGTTCCTCTACAACTTTCATATTTGGAGATTTTCGACTTTGTTTTGGAAATTTCGTGTTACGCATTTTTGAAAAGCGCTGCATGAAATGAGATGTGCGTCGGGCGCGCGCACCCCGTCCGGCTCCGCCATGTGTCGAGCCCCGCTCGCTTCGGTGTACGGACACCAGGCGCTCCGCGGTGGACTACGCGAGGCCGTGGGGTCTCCGCACGACCCACGGAGCCCTGCGCCGCGTCCAGGAGCGAGCCGGACCGACAGGCCGCGGGCCCTCTAGCCACGCGCCATCGTGCGGCCGCGCCACGAGCCCCACGCGCATGCGGCCGGGGCCAGCTGGCCGCATTGCTGCATCAAGAGGCTCGCCCTCCACCTCGTCTTCGTCGCGTACGCGAAGTGCCTCGTTTAAAAAATGGAGCCCCGGCCTTTCGTCACCGTTTTTCCCCTCCGCCGGGCCGCCATAGCCGCCGTCGCGAAACTTCGCCTCCCGCTTCAAACTGTCGCCGTCCAACCACTCCCACACCTCCCTTAATCCTTGCTGCAGCCTCATCCATCGCCGCCGCCTCAAAATTTGGCCGCCGTCGCCGGGAATCCGAGCTCCGGTGGCCGCCTCCTCTGTGTGCCGCCGTGGGAGCTCGCCGCCGACTCCTCCAGCCAGGTCCTCTTCACCAAGCGGCACAAGTGGGCTTCCTAAGGGCGCTAGGCCACTCCTCCGGCCAAGTCCGGCCCTCCCTCGGCCGCCGGTGAGCTCCCCTGCGCCGGCGAGGGCTGCATTGTGAAGATTCAAAACTGTCCAGGGAGTTTTTCGTAAACCGTGGGCATAATTGTAATATCAAAAAATTAGTTCAAGGGTCTGAGTCTAAAAGAGTTCTTAGGTTTTATCTGCAACTTCGAAAAATCTTTAAAATTGTAGCAAAATCAGAAAAATGTAAATCCAGTTGTGTTGGTTTCCTTATGATGAGATCTACCTTTTCTAGAAAGGTTGTATAGGGGTTTTCTGTGTAGAATTGAAATGAAAAATCAAACTCAGTTTGAAGTGTTTTTATTGTAGTTTAAAATGTACTACTGGTATGGAGTTGAAATTTGGATATGTTGTTCTTTATGCCCTGTTTAGACTTGTGACCAAAGTTGACATGAGTTAGATATGTAGATCTGTAGTTATGATTTATGTAATCTTTATGCTAGATTAATCTTGATGCTTTTTATAGTCCCTTCAATAAACTTTTCTTTAAGCACAAATACACCCTAGGGCTTTGTCATGATGAGTAGCACCTCTGGTAGAAGGGATGTAATTTTAGGCTCTTGTTTGATTTATGTTTTGTATTTAAGCGTGTGTAGGATGTTAAATTAATAATTTGAAAAATAAATTAGATCTACACTTGTAACTTGGTCAGAGGCTTAAATTTGCAATAAAAGACTCGTAGGAGAAATTTGAGACCAAAAATATTGGTAAATCTTTTTGTAGGATTTAAGTGAGTTATGCTAGGCTGAATTTTGTCTTTTTCATATAAATTAATTTATATGTGATCTAGAGCTAATTTTTAGCGTGTGAGCTTATTTTAGGTATATGTTGCTGTGTACCAAATTTTAGGATCATTGGAAGTCTATTTCATTTAATATGGATTTTTGATGAAAAGCTAGCTAGAATTTAAATAAATATGTTTTTGCTCATTATTAAGTTTAATTAAGGATTTCATGAATTGTTTCTGTTTGTCATCATTAAAACACACCCCTTGCTGTTTTGTGAAGTTAAGTAATTTAATTTTCTTAAATGTGTACACAATCACCATCAAAATAGCCTTTAGTTAACCACTGCACCACCCAATACTTTTTGTGAGAAAATATTAGTGTGTAGATGAATGTGGCTAACAAGAGTTGGTTTGGTGGTAGTCCTCCCACCCTCACCATAACCTAATGCATATGCATGTATCACGTGTAGATTTACCAGACGGGACGTACACGCTTACCCAGGAGGGAGACGGTGCAGTAGATGGAGAAGTGAACCTTAGTAGTGTGCAGCAAGACCTGGACCAAAGTCCAGAAGAGCCCAAGGCTATAGTTGAGGAAGAGGAAGGCAAGCACCGGAAGCATTAACCCAACCTCTTCAGACTCACACTTTACTTATTCACATTTATGTTATGTATGTGCATTTAAGTTTCAGGAGTTGAATGGAAACCTTAGATGCATGATCCTTAGGTTCCTATGCTCTTTTACTAGTATGTTAGGTCACTAGTACCATGCTTTAAGGACACGGTACAAGTCGAGTAATGTCTCATTGCTCGCGAGATATAGGTTACTTATGTTGGAATCATAAGTTGGTTAAACTGACTCGCTCATGTGGTAAGAGCAATGGGTTCGGTCTCGACCGAGTAGCATTGTGTTGGTTTAAGCGATTGAACGTACCAAGCACTTGTCGGGAATAGGACCGGTAAGCCTAGTACCTAATGAACCAGTGCGGGAACTTTATCGCTACTACTCTTGAGATGCGCCTCCGGGCTCGCCACCTGTAGTGCAAGTGTGAGTCTGGACGTACTCTATTGGCGTACCATTAAACCTTGTACTTAGGACTGTAGCATCTGATCCTAAGCTGCGGGAATGACGCGAACCGCCTGGTCGGGGTGTACCTCGTATTTGATTTTATTTGACTTTGTGGGGTACACTTTCTTTCGTGTGTTTGGGTTGTACCTTGCAAGGTTTATAAATTCGATCGATCGTCGGTCTCTCGCTGTTATCTGAGACGGCTTAACCACTGGCTAGCCCATCTTGTAATATGGAACTGATGGATTAATATTGGTGTTTGATTAATATTGTTTGCACAACTATTTGTTTAGTTTAGGTGCTTACCTAGAATGGTTAATATACTAGAATTTGAGCTAAAACTTGGAATTAAGGATCAACTCTTAGTCGCTTTTGGCAAAAAAAACCCACCAGCCAAAAAGCCTTGCATGTCTAGTTGTAATTTATTTTTGTCGGGTAAGTGTTGCTGAGTATTAAAATACTCAGCCTTGCTTATGTTGTTATTTTCAGGTAATGCTATTTGGCCTGGCTCTATCCCTGAGGGTTGGGAACTTGAATGGGAGAATGATGATGACAATGAGTGATATGATATGGCTGGCCTCCCATGTGTATCTTACGCTTAGTTTACTTTTTCGTTGTTGAAACTCTGACTCTTTACTTTTATGCATGAAAACTGGTTTGTAATAATTTAACCCTATTTTGGATGTTATGTAATTTGAATTTGTACTCTGGTCCCGCCTTCGTGTGGGCTTTGTTTCATATTATCGATCCTGTGTTGTAAGTGATTCACCGGGCTTGACCCGGCAGAGACGACAAAATACTTCCCTATTATCGCTTATTGGCCATGTGGACCGGCTTAGGTGATAATACAGAATTATTTTGGGCGGTTCTGTAACAGCTGGTACCAGAGCGATGGTATGCACCAGAGTATTAAAACTACCTTAATAACTTGTTTTTGGAATAAAATTTGCTAATAATAAGTGTATTTGCAAATGCGTAGGACGTTAAAGATTAAACTAGTCCGAGAGGCCTTAGAGGGAATTTTTGGGTTCTTTCAGGTGGCTAGTACTCTATGGTGTATCTAAACTGACTTCTAGCACATTTTATTATCTGTCAAAACTTACTTTCTTGCACAACCATACTAGTTCATCACGTTTTGCTATACGTGGTCGCGTCAATGTCTAAGTAGGACGTTGTCCATGCAGCGGCTTTATGCATGGATACCATTTCTATAGTGAACGGTAATGTATGTGGACGCTTTCGTGAGTGCTGGCACGAAAGGTTCGGAATGTTTTGTGATTTTCTGCAGGTACACTAACCACGATTCGTTAGGTATGGTAAATAAGAAACGAATAGCTTCCGACTAGCTATTATAGGGAGAGACGTATCTATGCCTTGCCACCGGCACTAACTTCGAATTTTAAGCTTAAATGCTTGGTGAGGACTTATAGGATGCTCTTGCATCATGCTAAAAGCTACCAAAACTTAAAATGATCCTAATATACCTTTTGTGTGGTCTCTAGCTGAATTGTAATTTTTAAGGACCATACATGATAGTTTGATAAATTGATGTGATAAGCAAATATATAACTAGTTGCTGTCCTAATTTTTCTAAGGATTATCTAGAAAATTTGTGGCTAGGTGTTCTTTAGGAAAGTTGTTCATCAGCTAGTTAAGTTTCTTCCATGAAATTTTCATGATTTTAGGTTGTATATAACAGAAGTTATGATTAAATTACTAAGACTAGGTCATGCTGAAATTTCTGTCAAAAACCTGAGTAAGGCTGAAAACTCAAATTTTTTTATACCTTTTTCTGAACAGATTCTACCTAGAAAATCTATACCGAAAATGTTCCATGTATAGCCTACTTTGTGCTATCAAAATCTCATGGTTATAGGGTTCTCAATTTTTGAGATATGATCTTTTTAGTGAAGCTCTGTCCTGCTAAAAATTTCTGGGCAATAGCACTCTGAAAATGGATCAGTTAGACCTTTTTCCAACCTAAATTGGTTCAACCTTTGAATACAAAAAATGTGAGTCATAATGTTGTCTAGTTGCTGACAAAAATTTGGAATTTTTGGGGTACTGGTTTTGAAGTTATGAATTTTTGTTCAGAACTGCCAGTTTTGCCATATAGCATGTTAAACTCATCTTTGTGGGTTCTAACATGTGTTTGTAATTATTTTACAGATGGTTGCCCCTGTGTTGATGGCGGTGAACGCCGACGGTACATTCGCTACCACTAGACTGCACTGGGAGGGCTTCACCCGCATTGTGTGGGGTGGCCTTAGTGTGGTCGGCTACACCACTCCTCCCTTCTACGAGGGAGTGGAGTACAAGGAGCTGGGAGTGCCTAGCTGCCGGTGTTCGAGTCACCGTACTACCTCACCCAGGCCACCCCGAGTGGGCTGACTTGAGCACGGAGCTCTTGTGCCACCGCTCTCTGGAGGCGGTGGAGTCGGCAGCGTTGATGGTGCTCCACGCTCTCTGCAGTCACTGTCCTCAGGAGATGATGGCGTCTTCATTGGGGTTGGTTCCTACTATGGACCCCAACGACCCTGTGTGGCAGGCCCCGTTTGGCCAACATAGCTACACTCCTCGACGTCGTGCCTCCATTCGACACCGTACAGACGTTGACCCGATGCTTGGGGGCTTTGTACAACCTCCAGGATTTTCGTCGCGCTCTCTCAGATGACTTGGCCCGCCGTCTTTCTGGGGCTACCTGGTACTCGCTCTGGCTTGCCGGGGCCTTCGTGGAGTAGCACAATGGTTTTGCACATGCTATGCAGACCATTGCTGGACTCCAAGGTCAGGTATTACAATTCGAGATTGAGAGGGGGAATCACCTGCAGCAGATTCTGGACTTGCAAATGGGGCAGCAAGGGCTGCAAGCACAGTTGGCTGACAGGGATGCCGAGACGGATGTGCACCTTCAGCACATCCTCGAGTTGCAGGAGTAGGTTGAGGACCTAGAGCTCAACGCAGAGGCTATGGATGGTGTAGTGGGTTTGCTACAGGAAATGCATCCACCACCGGCTGTTGGACAGGGTGAGCAGCAGGAGATTCAGGTTGAGCCTGAGGAGGTGCAGGGATTATCCAGTCTTGACGAGGCTAGTCAAGCAGCACCGGGCTCTCCAGGAGCACCGGGCTCTCCAGCAGCTAGTGCGGGCTCCATAGGGAACTAGATCTTAGATGATGTAGTAGGACTTGACATGTACTCCTTGTTAGCCTCATTTTGGTTGGTGTTTGCGGTAGGCTGACTTATGAGTATTCTTCTGTGTAGCTAGATGCTACATAGTAACCCCTTATGCAATGGTGCTCCCCAAAACTTGTTATCACGTAAATATTGTGGTGAACACCTTTCCGGCAGGAATCTGCCTAAGGTATGAAATGAAGCTAGTTGTGGTCACTTCTAAATTTTTCGATGAATACCAAAGTTGTTCAAAACTTTATAGTGAACATCCTCACAAATATTCAGCATTTTTGCATTTGTGTAGATTGAGAAATATCGAATTTTTAGTAAGCTTCTGTTTGCTGTCAAAACTGCTAGACAGAACTTTGGTAATTGAATTTTTCAACCCCTGTAACATTTGAATTTGTCCCGGAGTTGAATACCAAAGTTGTAGCTTATAAAATTCTACACTTGAAGACCAAAATTTAGGAATTTTTGACATTTGTACAGAGAGTTATGAATTTTATACTCAGGGCTGTTCTTCTGACTGAATTCTGAAAATTTCTCTAATTTGAATTTTCGTCATGCATATTCTACTTGTTATTATTTTGAGCAAGCTTTGAATATGTGTCTAATGAAAGTTCGACTTTCCAGATGGCTGATAATGCACCAAACAACCCTGGGGGCTCTGGAGTTCACGGTGGTGGTGATCCTCCTCCACCCCCACACATGACACCTTCAGAAGCTTTCATTGGTGCTCAGACAGAGGTGTTGAGACAGATCCTTCAAACTCAGCAGCAAATTGCTCAGAGGTTGCAGCAGCCCTTGAACCATCATGGTCATGATCAAGATGGGCCAAACAATGTCACAAAGTATGAGCACTTCAGGCTAATGAGGCCCCCTGAGTTTACTAAGGCTGAAGAGCCCCTTGAGGCTGATGCTTTCATCAGGGCCCTTGAGGCCAAGTTCTCGGTGTTCGTGTTGCCATGCTCTGAGGAGCGCAAGGCTGGCTTCACCGCCCAACAGCTTAGGGGCGAGGCGTTGATTTGGTGGGAGCATTACAAGTCAATGCAGCCTCAAGGGCATCAAATCACCTGGGAGGAATTCAAAAAGGCTTTCAAAGAGCACCATATCCCTAGAGGACTTATTGATAGGAAGATGAGGGAATTGTTGACTCTCAAGCAAGGGTCTGATACTGTGTATCAGTATGCTCAGAAATTCAATAGTCTCTGTCAGTATGGGGACTACCATGTTGACACTGATAAAAAGAAAATGGAGCGTTTCCGGTATGGTCTTGATGGTGAGTTGTATGAGAGGCTCAACTTAGTAAAGACTGATAGTTTTCCTGAGCTGGTGAATATGGCTATCTCTCAGGAGGATGCCATGAAGAGGGCTCAACAGGATAGAAAGAGGAAATTTAATCAAGCCTCGGGCAGTGGGCAAGGCAAGAAGTTCAAGTCTGTGAAGAAGAATGTGCAGGGTTCCACCCAGTCATCTTCATCTGGACGCTGGGTGATGAAACAGTCACAGAATAAACCTTCTGGGAATTTCAGTTTCCGCAATACTCAGCAGCAAGCTTCCAAGCGCAATGCACCCCCACCTCCACGCAATAGCAATGATCGTTGTTGCTACAACTGTGGACAGCTTGGGCACTATGCTAATAAGTGTCCTCGCCTGAGGCAGAATAATCAGCAGAATCAAGGGCAGGGTTCCAAGTCTGGGAATCAGGGCAAGAAGCAGATTGTTCAGGTGAAGCAGGGTAGACTGAACTTCACCACAGTGGTTGATCTTCTAGATGGAGCACCAGTCCTGACGGGTACATTCTCTATCCGAGGTCACCCAGTTACAATATTGTTTGATTCTGGTGCTACACATAGCTTTATAAAAGTGAAAACTATGAGCAATTTGAGTTTAAAGTGGAGTCCTACAAACCAGGCATATATGATTGCCACAACGGGTGGAAAAGTTGCTTCACATCACGTAGCCTTAAGAGTACCGCTTGATATAGGTAGCAAGACCTTCCCAACCCATCTTGTCACGTTGAGTTTGGATGGGGTAGATGTTATCTTAGGCATGAATTGGATGAGTCACCACAAGGTTATCCTGGATATTTCTGAAAGGATGATACAAATCAATTCACCTATCGTTGGAAACTCGATTCTTTACCTTCCTCCTAAAGGCTATAAGGGCTCTTGTGCTTTCGCATCAATAACTTCTCAAATTGATGACATTCCAGTGGTGTGTGAGTACACGGATGTCTTTCCTGATGATTTGTCTGGCTTGCCACCAGACAGAGATGTGGAATTTGTTATAGAGCTTCAGCCTGGCACTGCCCCCATTTCTAAAAGATCATATCGAATGCCACCCAAAGAATTAGCTGAACTAAAGAAACAACTCCAAGAATTTCTAGATAAGGGTTATATCCGCCCAAGTTCTTCTCCTTGGGGTTGTCCAGCCCTATTTGTGAAAAAGAAAGATGGTAGCTTGAGGTTGTGTGTGGACTACTGACCTCTCAATGCGGTCACTATCAAAAATAAATATCCTTTACCCCGCATTGATGTTCTATTTGAGCAATTGGCTGGAGCCAAAGTTTTCTCAAAGATCGATCTTCGGTCTGGCTATCATCAAATAAAAAATCGGCCTAGTGATATTCCAAAGACCGCATTCTCCACTCGTAATGATCTCTATGAGTATCTGGTCATGTCCTTTGGTCTTACAAATGCACCAGCCTACTTTATGTATCTTATGAATTCCGTATTTATGACGTAGTTGGATAAATTCGTAGTGGTTTTCATTGATGACATCCTAATTTACTCCAAGAATGAGAAAGAGCATGCGGAACATCTTCGCATTGTCTTACAACGCTAGAGAGATCATAAACTCTATGCTAAATTCTCCAAGTGTGAGTTTTGGCTAGATAGTGTAAAATTTTTGGGGCACACTATTTCCAGTGAGGGTATATCTGTCGATCCAAGCAAAGTTCAAGAAGTAATGGATTGGCAACCTTCTAAATCAGCTCATCAAATCCGCAGCTTTCTAGGGTTGGTTGTCTATTATCGCCGATTTATTCCGGACTTCTCTAGAATTGCAAAGCCTATGACTGAGCTGTTAAAGAAAGGAGTAAAATTTGTATGGAGTGAGGCTTGTGATAAGACTTTTCGTAAACTAAGAGAACTTTTAACTTCAGCCCCAGTGCTAGCACAGCCTGACAACTCTAAGCCATATGAAGTCTATTGTGATGCTTCAAGCACGGGTCTTGGTTGTGTTCTTATGCAAGAAAATCAAGTCATTGCCTATGCCTCACGGGCGCTTCGCCCCCATGAAAAGAATTATCCCACACATGATTTATAGCTAGCAGCAGTCGTTCATGCCTTAAAAATTGGGAGGTATTACCTTATGGGAAATCGCTGCAACATTTTCACTGATCACAAAAGTCTCAAATATATTTTCACTCAGGCTGATCTGAATATGAGGCAAAGAAGATGGTTAGAACTGATCAAAGATTATGATCTTGAGGTTCACTACCACCCTGGGAAGGCTAATGTATTTGCAGATGCTCTTAGATGTAAGGCTCACTGCAATTGCCTATCGGTGGAACCTTATAGTGACACTTTATGTGAGGAGTTGAGGAAGCTTCACTTGGAAATTGTGGAGCAAGGAAGCCTAAATGCTATCTCCGCTGAGTCTAACTTATATGATAAGATTGTCATGGGTCAACTTCAGGATGAGGGCATTCATTTAATAAAACAGAAATTAGTGGAAAAATATCCTAAATATGATTGTTTCCGTAAGGATGGGAAGGATATAGTTTGGTTTGGGCAACGTCTTGTAGTTCCTGATGATTGGGAACTTAAAAAGGAAATTTTGGATGAGGGTCATCTCTCTAAATTTTCTATCCATCCTGGAAGTAGCAAAATGTATCAAGACTTAAAAAAAAACTTTTGGTGGACCAATACGAAGGTGGATATAGCAAAGTATGTATCGGAATGTGATACTTGCCAGAGAATTAAAGCAAGTCATTTGAAAACCGCCGGTACTCTCCAACCTTTGCCCATACCTTCATGGAAGTGGGATGACATAAGCATGGATTTTGTGTTTGGATTGCCATTCACATCTAGAAATCATGATTCGGTTTGGGTTATTGTGGATAGGTTGACAAAAACTGTACACTTCATTGCGGTCAACACCAAATATGATGCCAAAGATTATGTGGATCTTTATATTGATCGAGTTGTTCGCTTGCACGGTGTTCCTAAGACTATAATTTCAGATAGAGGCTCTCTCTTTGTGTCACGTTTCTGGGAACAATTACATATGTCTTTGGGCACCAAAATTATACGCGGTTCAGCTTATCGTCCTCAGACTGATGGTCAAACTGAGAGAATAAACCAGATTCTAGAGGACATGTTGCGAGCTTGTGTTATTCACTTTGATAAAAGTTGGGACGAGTGTCTCACCTTGGCAGAATTCTCTTATAACAATAGCTACCAAGCTAGCTTGAAAATGGCACCTTTTGAGGCTCTTTATGGACGGAGATGTCGAACTCCCTTGAACTGGTCACAAGCCGGTAAGAGGAAATTCTTTGGTCCAACTCTAGTTAAGGATGCCGAAGAGAAAGTGAGAGTCATCAAAGAAAATTTGAGGATAGCTCAAGAGAGGCAAAAGAGCCATTATGACAAGGGAAAGGCACCTAGGCAATATAAAGTTGGTGATTTTGTGTACTTAAAAGTTTCGCCAACTAAGGGTCTCCAAAGGTTCGGTGTTAAAGGGAAATTAGCTCCACGCTATATTGGCCCTTATGAGATCACTCAAGTATGTGGACCAGTAGCATATCGTATTCACCTTCCTGAGCGGTTCTCTACCGTCCACAATGTGTTTCATGTATCCCAATTAAGGAGATGTGCTCATGAACCGGCCAGAGAAGTGATCGATGAAGCAAATGCTTGGATTGAACCGGACCTATATGTTGTTGAACATCCTTTGAGAATTCTTGATATAAAGGAAAGAAAAACTCGAAGGCAATCTGTGATTAGTCCCAAAGCATGCTTAGTTTAGTCTTGACCAACTTTGCAAAAGAAACCTTGATCAAATACACAAATTTGGTCAAACTCCTTTAGAGCTCTATACTCTTGAAATGGTTTTCTAGCGCGTTCTCCAAATTCATTACAAAACTTCAAATTATGCCAATATAAAAGTTTTTCGTTGTTTCCGGGAACACAATTTTCATAATTGGCGGACATTCAAATTTTGAGTGCAAAATTGCCAAAAACAGGGTTGAAGCCCGACTAAACAGTAAAATCAGCCAAGAAAAATTGTAACTTCACCACGTTTTTCCCGTCAAACTAATCATCAAAACATATGTCACCCTTTGTAGAAATTGTAGTCCAATAGTTCCTCTACAACTTTCGTAATGGAGATTTTCGACTTTGTTTTGGAAATTTCGAGTTACGCATTTTTGAAAAGCGCTGCATGAAATGAGATGTGCATCAGGCGTCGTCGCTGCGCTCTAGCGCGCACGCACACCCCATCCGGCTCCGCCACGTGTCGAGCCCTGCTCGCTCCAGCGTACGGACACCGGGCGCTCCATAGTGGACCGCGCGATGCCGTGGGGTCTCCGCACGACCCACGGAGCCCTGCGCCGCGTCCAGGAGCGAGCCGGACCGACAGGCCGCGGGCCCTCTGGCCACGCGCTGTCGCGCGGCCGCGCCACGAGACCCGCGTGCATGCGGTCGGGGCCAGCTGGCTGCATTGCCACGTCAAGAGGCTCGCCCTCCACCTCGTCTTCGTCGCATACGCGAAGTGCCTCGTTTAAAAAGGGAGCCCGGCCTTTCGTCACCGTTTTTCCCCTCCGCCGGGCCGCCATAGCCGCCGTCGCGGAACTCCGCCTCCCGCTTCAAACTGCCGCCGTCCAACCACTCCCACACCTCCCTTAATCCTTGCTGCAGCCTCATCCATCGCCGCAGCCTCAAAATTTGGCCGCCGTCGCCAGGAATCCGAGCTCCGGCGGGCGCCTCCTCTGTGCGCCGCCGTGGGAGTTCGCCGGCGACTCCTCCGGCCAAGTCCTCTTCACCAAGTGGCACAAGTGAGCTTCCTAAGGGTGCTAGGCCACTCCTTCGACAGGGTCCGGCCCTCCCTCGGCCGCCGGCGAGCTCACCTGCGCCGGCGAGGGCCGCATTGTGAAGATTGAAAACTGTCCAGGGAGTTTTTCATAAACCGAGGGCATAATTATAATATCAAAAAATTAGTTCAAGGGTCTGAGTGTAAAAGAGTTCTTAGGTTTTATCTGCAACTTCGAAAAATCTTTAAAATAGTAGCAAAACTAGAAAAATGTAAATCCAGTTGTGTTGGTTTCCTTATGAAGAGATCTACCTTTTCTAGAAAGGTTGTATAGGGGTTTTCTGTGTAGAATTGAAATGAAAAATCAAACTCAGTTTGAAGTGTTTTTATTGTAGTTTAAAATGTACTAGTGGTATGGAGTTGAAATTTGGATATGTTGTTCTTTATGCCTTGTTTAGACTTGTGACCAAAGTTAACATGTGTTTGATATGCAGATCTGTAGTTATGATTTATGTAATCTTTATGCTAGATTAATCTTGATGCTCTTTATAGTCCCTTCAATAAACTTTTCTTTAAGCACAAATACACCTTAGGGCTTTGTCATGATGAGTAGCACCTCTGAAAGAAGGGATGTAATTTTAGGCTCTTGTTTGATTTATGTTTTGTATTTAAGCTTGTGTAGGATGTTAAATTACTAATTTGAAACATAAATTAGATCTACACTTGTAACTTGGTCAGAGGTTTAAATTTGACATAAAAGACTTGTAGGAGAAATTTGAGACCCAAAAGATTGGTAAATCTTTTTGTAGGATTTAAGTGAGTTATGCTAGGCTGAATTTTGTCATTTTCATATAAATTAATTTATATGTGATCTGGAGCTAATTTTTAGCATGTGAGCTTAGTTTTGGTATATGTTGCTATGTACCAAATTTTAGGATCATTGGAAGTGTATTTCATTTAATATGGATTTTTGATGAAAAGCTAGCTAGAATTTAAATAAATATGTTTATGCTCATTATTAAGTTTAATTAAGGATTTCATGAATTGTTTCTATTTGTCATCATTAAAACACACCCCTTGCTGTTTTGTGAAGTTAAGTAATTTAATTTGCTTAAATGTGCACACAATCACCATCAAAATAGCCTTTGGTTAACCACTGCACCACCCAATACTTTTTGTGAGAAAATATTAGTGTGTAGATGAATGTGGCCAACAAGAGTTGGTTTGGTGGTAGTTCTCCCACCCTTACCATAACCTAATGCATATGCATGTATCACGTGTAGATTTACCAGACGGTACGTACACGCTTACCTAGGAGGGAGACGGTGCAGTAGATGGAGAAGTGAACCTTAGCAGTGTGCAGCAAGACCTGGACCAAAGTCCAGAAGAGCCCAAGGCTATAGTTGAGGAAGAGGAAGGCAAGCACCGGAAGCATTAACCCAACCTCTTCTAACTCACACTTTACTTATTCGCATTTATGTTATGTATGTGCATTTAAGTTTCAGGAGTTGAATGAAAACCTTAGATGCATGATCCTTAGGTTCCTATGCTCTTTTACTAGTATGTTAGGTCGCTAGTGCCATGCTTTAAGGACACGGTACAAGTCGAGTAATGTCTCATTGCTCGCGAGATATAGGTTACTTATGTTGGAATCATAAGTTGGTTAAACTGACTCGCTCATGTGGTAAGAGCAATGGGTTCGGTCTCGACCGAGTAGCATTGTGCTGGTTTAAGCTATTGAATGTACCAAGCACTTGTCGGGAATGGGACCGATAAGCCTAGTACCTAATGAACCAGTGCGGGAACTTTATCGCTACTACTCTTGTGGTGCGCCTCCAGGCTCGCCACCTGTAGTGCAAGTGTGAGTCTGGACGTACTGTGTTGGGCGTACCAGTAAACCTTGTACTTAGGACTGTAGCATCTGATCCTAAGTTGTGCGAATGACGCGAACTGGCTGGTCGGGGTGTACCCCGTATTTGATTTTATTTGACTTCTTGGGGTACACTTTCTTCTGTGTGTTTGGGTTGTACCTTGCAAGGTTTATAAATTCGATCGATCGTCGGTCTCTCGTCGTTATCTGAGACGGCTTAACCACTGGCTACCCCATCTTGTAATATGGAACTGATGGATTAATATTGGTGTTTGATTAATATTGTTTGCACAACTGTTTGTTTAGTTTAGGTGCTTACCTAGAATGGTTAATATACTAGAATTTGAGCTAAAACTTGGAATTAAGGATCAACTCTTAGTCGCTTTTGGCAAAAACAAACCCACCAGCCAAAAAGCCTTGCATGTCTAGTTGTAATTTATTTTTGTCGGGTAAGTCTTGCTGAGTATTAGAATACTCAGCCTTGCTTATGTTGTTGTTTTCAGGTAATGCTATTTGGCCTGGATCTATCCCTGAGGGTTGGGAACTTGAATGGGAGAATGATGATGACAATGAGTGATATGCTATGGATGGCCTCCCATGTGTATCTTACACTTAGTTTACTTTTTTGCTATTGAAACTCTGACACTTTACTTTTATGCATGAAAACTGGTTTGTAATAATTTAACCCTGTGGGCTGTTATGTAATTTGAATTTGTACTCTGGTCCCGCCTTCATGTGGGCTTTGTTGCACATTATTGATCCTGTGTTGTAAGTGATTCACCGGGCTTGACCCGGCAGAGCCGACAAAATTATTTTGGGCGGTTCTGTCACAGTGGCAAAAGTTAATGTTCCTCTCCCGAATATGAGGCTGAAATTATTTATTGAAGGGAGAGAGAATTGATTAGAAGAAGGAGTTCTTGTGCCGGCCAAGAAGAACAAAAGAGGAAGAATTATAGAAGAGGGATCGTCTTCCGCAGCCCAAGATCAAGGAGGGGCTGCATATCATCAACCATATGGAGGGATTCCTATGCCGCCACCCTACTATGGAAGTGTGCCTATGCAAGCATGGGAGAGTGGTGCAGCCATGCCGCCGCCACCTCCAACATATTATCCACCAACTTTTGTAGTGCCTAATGAAGCATTCGTGGCACCTTATGCAAGCATGCCTCAGCCCCAACAAAGTGCAGCCATCATTGGGGTGTATATGCAAAGGAATGTGCAAGACGTCGAGAGGATCCGGACTCATGTCAACCAATGGCAAGAAGGAACAGCGGGGATCGTCCATCAACTAGGACGCCTTCAAATTGTGCCACCAGATCAATTTCGTGGAGGGGCCATGCAAACATATTATGAACAAGGATTCAACGAAAGTCAACCGACGGAGCAAGAGCAATCGGATTAGGAGTGAAGAAAGAAGGAAGGGATGATGCTTATTAAGTGTGGTTTGATTTTTCCGTTTCCTTCTCTTTATTTTTCAGATTGTGTGCGTTTATGTATACGTAGTATTTTCTTGTTTTATTTAATTTCAGCATGTGTATGGTAGTAGTAGTTTTGTTTTCCAACAACATGAATAAGTTTCACCATCGTTTTTATAATCTTTAATATGGATGGAGAATTGTACCATGTTGATATGTGATGATCGTTGCCGCTTTGCTCGATCCTATGCTTGACTTATGCATGTTTAAGCTAGTGCTGTCTTTAATATGAATCTGAAATTTAACTAAATGCTAGTCTAATCTTATGTGGAGGTTATGATAACTTAAGTCCTATAGTTCTTTTTCGTTGCTCTCAATTTTGAATGAATCAAAGATCCATTTTTATTCTTAAAAAGTTATGCTAACCTTGTCATGAGTACCGCTTGCATTTTGCTCTACCTATCCAAAGCCTAAATTTATTTGAGTGCAAAACATTGGTATATACAAGATTTATTTTTGGGTGCATTAATTCAAGGCCTGATTTCTCTGGCCCGAGACTAAGAAGCATGTCATTCTGTTTTTGTGTATCTTTCTTTATGCTAGCCTCTTCTATCCGTGCATTGTGAGTTTCCACATTAGGAATTTCGCAAACCTCGCCGGATATCCCCCCACAAAACCCAAAAATATATTTTTTGTGTTCACCTCCTTGACCACAACCCAATATATGAGTATGGATGAATATTTTGAGGAAGATTACGAGGAAGGTGCATCAAGTGAGCAAGACTTTGGGAGACTTCCAAAAGGATCCCTAGAAGATTTTCTAGTGTCTCTCTCCAAGAAAATATGAGAACTTCAATTTCTACCTTGGCATATTTATCACCTCTTTTGCCCGAGGACGAGCAAACGTCTAAGCATGGGGGGTTGCCAAGGAAGTGCTAGTATAGTCTAGAGTTCAAGGGGAGCAAATAAAAAAAAGAAGTATGATGAAAGAAAAAATGAAAAAGAAGAAAAAGTATGATGAGAAGAAAAAATAAGAAATAAAGAAATAAAAATATATATAATAAAGCTCCCCGGTTCTCTAGCTATGTTTAGTGCTTTTTGAGTTTTCAAGAGGATTCAAGATCAAGACCCATACTCATCTTTCCAACCATGTGCAATCCGATAACGAGGACTTCGTTTGTACCTCGGGATCATTATTTGCCATTTGCACATGTCCACCTATCTAAAAGTGTGTGTTCATCTCTCTCCCCCCACCTTGAGAACATTATTTTTCCAATGACCTTTTTGACGAGTCTCGGTAAGACCATGAGAAGCTAGTCTTGTTTTGATAATATCTCAACTATAATATCTTGGTAGGACTAATCTTTCCTATAGCTCCATATAAAGCCTTCCACTATATACTTTGAGAGAGGAAAGGAGTAGAACAAGTAGGCTTGAGAGACAAGATGAGATGAGAGTACATGAGCAAGATGCAAGATGGTTATTTTTTATCTTGGTAAAGCATTTTCTCTTTATCTCACTATTTACTTTCAAAATTTCTGAGATTTATTTAAAAATTTGAGAGCATGATCAAGTACTTGTGGAAAGAGCTTGAATGATATCTACCCTTCATAAAGATAAAAGTTAGTACATTATGGAACTTTAATGAATATAAATCTAGAGAGCATTATGTTTTCTCATGTATGATCAAGTGTAGGGTATGAACATCGAAGGGCAACTCTGATATCCATTGAAGGCTTACTCGAGGACGAGCAAGGTTTAAGCATGGGGGGATGTTGGCGGTCGATTTCCGTCAACCTAGCCATGAGTTTACCTTCAATGTTGGTATTAATTTGATATTCACACTAACGATCCTAACCCCCATTATATGTTAAGTTCGCACTCGCGCATGGTTTTTGGAGTTTATTGTTTACACAGGAATTAAGAGCTTAAATGAGGACTTCCGGGTAAAGTTCATCAAGGGTTTTACAAGAAGATCATGGAGCCTGGTACAAGTCAAGACACAAGATGAACATGACTCCAAATGAGCCAAGGACTAAAGCGTGAAGCCGAGAAGTATCGAGGACCTAGACAGAAGATGCGGGAGTTCATGCACCAAGCACCCTTATCTAAACCGCGAGGAAAATGACGTCAGGGACCCACATGCAGCTCGGCAAAAACTCAGGAAGACACGAGAAGCTTCGGGAAGAAAACCAGGGGCGAACCGGGCTGAGGAGAGCATGGGCCGGTCGGCCCAGGCCGGCCGACCTGGCCCTCTTCTGGGTCAGTTCTCCACCCCCTTTGACCTAGCACCCCTTCGGGCTATTTATAGTCCCTGTGCGAAGTGCCACGCATCAAGCCATTCGTCATTCGCTGCCGAGGAGCAGAGAAGCTAGAGGGACACCATCTCAGAGAGGAGGGTCGTGCTAGTTGTCTAGGGTTTACCTAGCTGACGTGGAAACCTTGCAAGGAAGACCACGTCGGAGTTCCGGACGCTTGAATCAAGATCAAGGTAGGATCCCAGCTGTGATCTTATTCATGTAAACACTTATGATGAAGTCTTAATGGATCCGATTTCTAGCGATCGAGTACCTTCGTTTATGATTCTTGTTCTTGCTTGGGTGTTTTCTTCCTCAATCTATTCTCGAGATAGATTGCATGGGATGTTCTTGTAGCCGCGGTGGTTAGAGGTGCATACCTGATCTACCAAGTAGTTCAACGCGCTCCTTGTGAGCGTGCTCTAAGATTCGACCGCGGACAAAGGGGAACATCGTGACAGGATGTTGACACCGAGTACAGCGGGGCGACTTAGGGGGTTTGACCGAAGGTCAAGGTTTAAAGACGCTTTTTATGAGATTCGTTTTGCTTTCTTCGTCTATCTTGCTCGGAGCTACAACATAAATGCGATCTAGGCTCTCTAGATCGGTTATCTCTACGCTTTCTCTTGCTACCTCTTGTGATCTTAGTAGATTAGATGCATTCGAAACTTCTTCAAGTTGCAAGTGTTTCTTGGTTATTAGATTGAGTCTTGCGTTGCACATGTTCCACGAATTCGATACCTTGGGTTATACTCGAGGGAAAAAGGTACTACATGATCTGTAAGCTTGCGGTGAACCTTGGCGCGTTATTGAACCGTCAACAGCGCCTCTACACAAGTTTGTCCGAGCCTTGGCTCGGGTGGCCATCCTCTGCAAAGACCAAAGCAAAATTGTTAGCTCGCTAGCAAGATAAAAATACCTTCCTGTATCTTCTGCGATATCAGTGACCTCTTACCCCAAAAGCCTCTCATAGACTGACGATGGAGCCCTTGATCACCTTGGTGTCTTCATAGTCGTCGAGGATATCATCCTCGAAAGGTGTGTCGTTCCAGTCCAACTCCTTGGCCTGGTATGTCTCATACTCAGGCCAATAACCGGCTGGACCTTGGTCCCCCGGTGTGGCTGTTCCTTGGCATGTTGGCGACTCAAGTTGTGCTTGGTCTGCTGCAAAGTCATGCACCTCCTGCGAAGGCTGCACGTTGACCAACTTTGGATCCAGAACGACCTCCGAGTTCGTGAGTGGTGGAGCAGAACTTGGAACCCCGGCATCGACCTCTAAGGTCGTAGCTGGAGGAGTGGAGCTTTGCGTTCCCATATCGACCTCCTGTGTCGAACCCTTCGAGATCGACACTCTTGGAGATGATGTTGCCGACCTGCACAGATCACTCTGTCAGCGTTCAAACATACTGAGTACAAGAACAAAAGAAGGTCGTATGATCGACTTACTTCCTAATCGACTTGCGTCGTATCTTCAAAGGGGGGAGGTCTCGGGGGTACCTGCGACTAAATTCTAGATTCAGCCTGGTACTTTTCCTTGATCTTCTGCAGGTCTTCCTGGGTGACCTACATCACCCCCTCCTTGTGGCACTTGGTCTCCGGACTTGGCTCCGGGACCTCCATCACCTCATCCACATCCTCGGAGTCGTCGTCCGCGGTGGCTTCCTTATCCTTCTCTTGCTGCTCAGGCGGCGAGGCGGAGCTCTGGCCCCTCTTGCATTTCTTTTTGGTACTCTCCAACTTAGCCACCTTGGCGGCCTCCACCTTTGACTGAGCGACCTTGCTAGCAGCCTGCCGCGTGTAGTGGGTCTACTGGCTCGCGCTCTGCGCGACCTCTTGTACGTCTTCCCCGTCCGCCTCAAATGATGAGTCAGACAGGTACTCGTCCACCAGCTAGGCTCGTGGTTGCTGGACATCCTCCAGCGACCTTATCTTCCTCCGCGCCTCCTCGCCTTCAGGCAGCGACGCGGGGGAGCAGAACGCAGCGACAAGTGCCTGCACAGCAACGAGAAAACAACACAAAAGTTTATTAGTGAGGTTGACCTCCTAATAGTTGCAGCAAGAAAGAGGGCAGTAAGGTCGGAGACTTACTGTATCAGCTAGGCGCTTCAGCGAGTGCGCCTTCGGGCAGGTCTTGTTGCGGATCACGCCGCAGAACAATGCCTTCACCCGGGCGACCATCTCCTCCTTGGAGACCTTCCTGTTGGCCTCACGAGTAGGGTCTGTCTGACCCCAGTACTCATAGGCTGGATGCACCCGATCCTTGATCGGCTGGATCAGATGACGACTAAAACTTATCGCCACTGCACCCCCCGTCAGGCCGGCTTCCTTGAGCTCGGCGACCCTGGCGAGGAGTGGTGCAATCTCCTCCTTTTCGCGGGACGTCAACGCAAGATCCCATTCAGGGACCTTAGTTGGCCCGAACCCAGTGCGCTTCGGGAGCTCCGGCTTCTGATTCGCTATGTAAAACCACTCTGATTTCCAGCCAGAGTTGCTGTCCGGCAGCTCCATGTCTATATAATCTACCTTACGACCTGATCTAAGGTAGAAGCCTGCGCTACCTACAACTAGCGACTTCCCAGGTTGTTTAACATGGAAAAAGTGCCGCCACAAATTGAAATGTGGCGGTATGCCTAAATAGGCCTCGCACATATGGATGAAAGCAGAAATCGTGGTGATGGAGTTGGGGACAAGGTGTACCAGCTCCAAGCGGTAGTAGTGCAGCAGACCTCTGAAGAAATCCCCCGTGGGGATGTTGAAGCCGCGCTCGAAGAAGTAGGTGAAGATGACCTGCTATTAAAGATTCTTTCTATTTTGGACCGACGTGCACGCTTATCGACCTATCGATAGCTCCACTACTTCGTCATGATTCTATCCAGTTCGACGCGCCTACACATCGCTCAGGGGCTTGTGGGACATGGGTACCCCTGGGTCCCCACCGACCAGTCTCATGGCCGTCCCCGACAAGTGGGTCCGGCCCACCAGAAGACCAACCGACCTGGTTGTGGGCCCAACAGACCTAATCTGTGGTCCACACGACCTCCTAAAAACCTTATCCATAACGACTACAAGACTTGGCATGCAAGACAAGATAGTGGTGGATCCGACAGGCAGTCCGGGATATATGGAAATAGTTGTAATCAACTAGACTTAGGTCTCCCGGTCGTAACCGACCAGGAGTCTGGGTGCCGACCTTGTCCGCTGGCCAATATAAGGCGGGCAGGGCGACCACCTTGTAACATACGTAATCTTCAAGCAATCTACACCAACAACTGGACGTAGAGTTTTACTCTCCGGAGGCCCGAACCAGTATAAACTCGCAGTGTTCCGTGTGCTTTCGCATAACCATCAAGCGCTTAGCTCTAGATCGCCCCCATCAGAATCTAAACCACCGGGGTTGACCCCCCCTGTGGACTGTGCGGATCTAAACCTCCGACAATAACCGAAGTAGATCAAAGTCATACAAAGAAATAAAGATACAAGAGAACTCATACCTAGATCCCAAAGTAGACTTGGAACCTGAATAAGAGCCACTCTACCTTACCCCCTAGCCTTGGAAACTAAAAGTGGGAGAGGAGAGTCAAGTGTGTGTGGTGAGAAATGGAGCCCCTCCCCTTCTATTTATAGGCCAAGGACCTCGAGGCTCCGGGCACCAAATGTCTTCAAAATACACCGGGATGCAGCAAGGGACCAATGAGGAACCAACACGTGGAAGGCCGGGATCAACGAGCACAAGGTCGGTTCGACCGATCCTAGGATCGGCCGATATCCCCGTGGCACGTTGCGTGTTGTGCTTTCTCCCAGTGACTGGTAGGTGGGCCCCATGATCGATCCCAGGTGCATGGCGAGTTTGGAGGCGGTTTGGGTTCCTGGTGGGCCCATGGATCCATGTGATGTCCTGCTTTCTGATTCGTCGACGAGTGCCTCCCTTGGATCAGTAACGTGTTTGCCACCTAAGATCCATGTGGCAGCCATCTCCTCAGCTGAGGTGGCGTGGATCACTTCATAGAAGGTGGGTTTCCAGTCTTTTTCATGCTTATTTTACCTACAATCAAATAATCTCCAAGGATAAGTAGAACTACATTATTCTTAACTAAATGCGTGCAAGAAGTGCATTTGCTTCCGTTTATGTGAGAATATTAACAGCTAAAAGTGGTACTTAACCGCCGGCAATAGGTTGCAAGCTCCAAGTGTTTGTGGAGAGAGAAGGGGACGCCGGCGCGAGCATGGGAGGGGAGGTCGATGCGGGCAATGTATGTGAGGAGGTGGTGTGGACAGCGAGAGAGCAGAGGTGAGGGAGAGGTGTAACCGGAGAGGATACATAAATGGTGGGAATAAAAAGAAAAATGTAAAAAAAAGGACAACAGATTGAAGAGTAGAAAAAGAGAAAAAAATAAATAGAAATAAAAAGAGAATTAAATAGAAAGAGAATCGAAAAAGAGAAAAATAAAGGAAGGGTAGATAAATTGGATGGGACCCACGCATCATTATGTGTGGTCGTGTGGAAGGACAGTTGAAATAGCTGTTGAGTTTGAAGAGTGAGAAATGTAGAGTCTGTTGGATCCAAAAACTCAGTTTCGAGAGGAATCTATTTGGTGAGTCGAATAGAGAGTCAAATAATAAGAAAAAAAATCACAAAAACGACTACTTGGAGATGATTGCCTAAGTTGCAGACAACAAGTTGAAAAAAACAGATCTGGCACGCTTTTGTAAAATAAAGTTTGCAATGTCAGGCTATGTTTCCAAGTGTTTCCAAAGAGGTCCTAGCTTCAAGTGTTTCCAAAAGATCCATTTAACGCCCTCTATCTCGAAACATTCGAGCTGCATAAAATTAACCTAACAAGTCATTAACTTTGTGTACTTGACTATAGATTTGCATGTGATTGATGCATCGGGCTGCCTAAAAAATCTACCAAGTCAACTTCGTGTGAAGTAACTTACAGATTGCATGCATGGTCATTGATGCATCGATCGCCATGCTGTGCAGTACTATAGTATTAGTATATGAGAAGTGTAGATCTCGTAGGTCCAGGCCTTGAGCAGCTACACTCGTCCCCATCGGTTAGCACACAGCCACACACTGATACTTCCGTAACCGCGCCGATGAAGCGCCGCTCGGTCTACCTGCCCAGCGTCGACGCCGTCGAGGAAGAAGCTGTGGCCGACGACGGCTACGGCGCTGGCTCTCTCCGGCGTTCGTCCAGGATTTGCCATCTCGCGGTGATCTCCACGACATTCTGGGCCTTGGTATTCTACTTTCACTACGCCATGCAGGGCAACATGGCGTCCGTCTTCCTCACGCCGTCTTCGTTCTCCCTCCCCTCGCTGCCGCCGTCACTCAGAGGCTGGCTCGGCCAGGACCGGTGCGCCGGTCGGCGGATCTACATGTACGACCTGCCACCACGATTCAACGCCGACCTCGCCCGCGCCTGCAGCAAGCACTCCACGGCGATGGACATGTGCAGGCACGTGGCGAACGACGGGTTCGGCGTACCACTCGTTGGCGGCGAGGGCACCGGGCTGCCGGAGAGGGGCGCGTACGACACGGACCAGTACACGCTGGCGATGATCTTCCACGCCCGGATGCGCCGGTACGAGTGCCTGGCCGGCGACGCGGCCGCCGCCGACGCCGTGTTCGTGCCTTTCTACGCCGGCTTCGACGCGTCGCTGACCCTGTGGCAGAGCGACCTCGCCGTGCGGGACGCCCTGCCACGCGACCTGGTCGCCTGGCTCACGCGGCGGCGCGAGTGGCGCGCCATGGGCGGCCGTGACCACTTCCTGGTTCTCGGGCGGGGCACCTGGGACTTCATCCGCAGCCACGACGGCGGCTGGGGCAACGCGCTGATGACCTACCCGGCCATCCGGAACACGACGCTGCTCACCATCGAGGCCAGCCCCTGGCTGGGGAACGACTTCGGCGTGCCGTTCCCGTCGCACTTCCACCCGTCGTCGGACGCCGACGTGGCCGCCTGGCAGGACTTTGTGCGCCGAGCGGAGCGCAAGTGGCTCTGGGCCTTCGCCGGCGCGCCGCTCCCGGCGGCTCCACCAAGACCGTGCGCGCCCAGATCATCGAGCAGTGCCAAGCGTCGGCGGCCTGCGGGCGCCTCGGCGGCAAGCACGGGCTCTACAACTCGCCCGGCCGGTTCATGCAGCTGATGGAGAGCGCCGTGTTCTGCGTGCAGCCGCGCGGGGACTCGTTCACGCGCAAGGCCACGTTCGACGCCATCCTCGCCGGCTGCATCCCGGTGTTCTTCCACCCGGGGTCGGCATACCTGCAGTACACATGGCACCTGCCCCGGGACTACCGGAGCTACTCCGTGTTCATCCCGCACACCGATGTGGTGGACCGGAACGCCAGCATCGAGGCGGCGCTCAGGAGGATCCCGCCGGCGACGGTGGCGCGGATGCAGGAGGAGGTGGTCCGGCTCATCCCGAAGGTGCTGTACAGGGACCCAGCGGCGACGCAGGTGTTGTTCAAGGACGCGTTCGACGTCGCCGTGGACGCCGTGCTCCGCCGTGTGGCCAAGAGGCGCCGCGCCGCGGCGGAGGGCAAGGAGTACCAGGACAGCGTCGACGGGCCGGAAAGCTGGAAGTACGACCTGCTGGAAGACGGGGAGACGCATGTTGGGCCGCACGAGTTCGATGCCTACATGTAGATTGCAATAAGACAGTGTCGCTTTTGTCAGATTTTCATCAATCTCGTTGCCTCATTTTGTTTTGAACTGCTTGCGCGCTTATTCTTGTTTCCGCGTCAATTTCTCAGCGTCCTGGGATTTTTTAGTAGTTCTAACATGATCGCGATTACAGTAATCGTGGAGCTTACTCAAAGAAATAGCAGAAGAATAGAGATATGGGCTTGAATACTGAAAAATAGAGATAATGAAACAGAATTCTAACGAGCTATGTTGGTCACAAATTGTGATTACGTTTCCGGTGTCGATCGGTGTCGACGGAACAACTATTTTTTTTATGTAATGCCTCTGTTTCATAATACTTGTTGTTTTGATTTTTCTAGATATATTTCTACTACTATGTATCTAGATATAAGCATATATCTAGGTGTATAGCAAAATGAATGTATCTAAAAACCAAAATGATAAGTATTATAAAACGGAGGGAGTACGTGTTTGAGGGACTTTGCTGAAAGAAATAATTACTTTCTCATGCTTTGCCATTCCTTATATGAATTTGAATTGGCAGTTCTATTTTCACTTGCAATTGAAAACATGAAGTTTTTTTTATCATGCTAGTACCCACAAGCTTCCGAAATTTGAAGAACCGTTCGACATGCATTTCTTTAGTATAAATGGATAGCTAAAGATGGTAGAGCGTCGATATTGTTGCTTATAGTTTTTTCAACAAGCATGCAGACACATCTCTTTTCTTAAAAGGCTACCGCCCTTTGCTTGTACGGGAGTGCTCCGCGGTGTACGTGTCGCGCAGCCGTGAATTTAGCAGTTTTGCAAAAAAGTCCTCCTATTTTGTACTAATAGTGAAACCGTCAAGCAAGTACATGCAGTACAGCAACCACGTTCACAATATTTGCATGTGGACCCTTATACTAAAATTTATTTATACGTGAAGGAGAGAACATTCGATAGAGTGTTGATTTTACGAAAAGCCCCCGCGAGGCGTTTTGCGGGAACCCCCTCCCACCACCCCACCCCCGGCCTTACTGCCCACCCCAAACCCCCGCCCCTGTCTGAAGTCTGAACCCTAACCCCTCATTCCCATCCCCCGCCGCCGCCCTCTCCTCTCCCCTTCTCCCTCCGCACCGCCGACCCTCTCTCTCCCTCCACGCGGAGGAGGAGCACGACGGCGGCGGCAGCGGTGGTGCGGCACGCGTACTCCCACCCCCCACCCATACCCCCCTCCCGCAGTCCCTGAACCCTAGACCCTCAGTCCCACACTCCCCTTCCCCGCCGCCCCTCTCCTCCTCCTCCCCGCCGTCGCCGCCCTCTCGGTCCCTCTTCTCCCTGTCACCTCCCTTTCTCTCCAGATCCGGCGTAGGTGAGGGCCACAGACGCTGACGACACCTCCCATTCTCTCCAAATCTGGCACAGTTAGGGGCCATGGACATCGACGGCGGGGAGGAGAGGTGTCAGGGAGGCTGCGGCCATCATCGGCGCTGTGCTCGCCTGTGCGTGGAGGCTCAACACCCCCTTTCTCTCCTTGGCGGGTGGGACAAGCCAATGGTGCACATCTCGGTAGATGTCTCCCCCTCCCCCTCCCCCTCCCTCCATCTCCCCCTTCGCTTCATCCCCTTCTCTTTCCTTTCTCCTCGTCTTCTTTTTTTATTTCTAGGGTTCAGCGGCGGCGGCGGCGACAGCGGCGGCGGCGGCGACAGCTGCGGGCGCCCCGCGCGGTGGCGGCGGCGGCGCTGGGCCGGTGGTGCCTGGTTGTGGCCTTCGCGCTCGGTGTCTCCGGTCCTGGCTTCTACTGGCACTACAAGAAGGGGGTCTCTGCCTCACCGTCTTCCCCCCGTGACGGTGCCCTCCTCCCCTGCGTGCCCGCCCTGCAGCTATGACTGCTTGCCGCCCCTCTTCCTCAAGTCCATCGCCCAGGTCAGCTGCCCCGTTGCCAACCCTCTTGCAGCTATCGCCCTCTGATTTGTGTCGGCATGCATGTATACTGTGTAGTATAGCCACAAGGTGTTTCTGAATGTTAATTGTTGTGTTCAGTATTGCAGTATAGATGCCGGAAGCTCTCGACCTTTACTGCTTGAGTAGAAAATTGATGCATTGTTTTGGTCATTGCTGTTTGTGTTGCTCAATCTATGATGCTGCCATGAATTTGTTGTGTTCATGTAACTTCCTGACATTAGGTGAATTTTGGTGTAATGTGTATTTTTGTATGCGTGTGGGGTAGCAACAACATCTAAACTCACGGCTGCACAATTTTGGATTCACTAATTTATAGCAAAACATTAGGTTCACCAGTTTATAGCCGCTGGAATAGTAAAACATTAGGTTCACTTATTTATTGCAAAACATTGGATTCGTGATGCTAATGTTGGGGGTTCCGGTTGCTCTGCATCACTTTGGTTCCGATTGATCTGCGTCACTTAGAAAGTAGAAAGCATCTTGCATCAGTATACTAATCGTTGTCATCACACATGTATTCTTCCTTTCTTTGTTCAAGGAATAATTTCTTTATTTACTGATTGTTTTGTTATTGCCCTGTTATAAGCAGAAGATGGTCAAACCAATGTGTTAATTAGCTCATGTGTTAAAGCCCTGCTTCACCTGTCCGTTTCTATGCCATATAATCATCTTATTGGGAGGGAACAACTATTTAGTGCATATTGACTTGTGCATTATCACATTGTATTAGATGTTTTTTTACATTTGATTATGGAAAGAAAAAGCATTGTTCGTCTAGTGTATCAATGAGAAATCAAGATTGAGACTTTAGGCCTGGGGAAAACAAGGAATGAATGATAAATTGTAATTTGATGTTGCACAGTGCACATCTTGGGATATAGCTCATGCCTGAAAATATTGTATGTCTCAAAGTTTGGTACCTACAGTATGAACTGGGGCTACTCTTGGGCATTGAATTTTCATCAAATGCCTCATTGCAATTAAATTTGAAGCCATGGATCTATGTGCTAATCTTTTAGCAACAACTAAAGTTTAACTGAAGTTTGTATGTGTACGCAGCGGAAGACCGGTCACGACAGCCATCTGAGGGGATCAAAAAGGTTCAAGACAACGACAACGACAGCAACAGAGACCACACAAGGTCCGCAGCACAGCCTGCATTGCCATGCCAAGCCAACAAGAAATCAATCAGCAAGGTTGTGCTTGTTTGTTGCTTTCTATGTGAAATGCCAGTAGGATCGTCAGAGAACAGTGAACTTAGACGTCTCATGAGCATTAACATTATCTGAATGTGCTGCCTTGTTCTGAATATATATTTTTTAATCTACTACATGCAGGCACTGTGTAAGAGGAGCCAGAAGCTGGGGGACAAGGTCACTGCACTTCAGCAGTTAGTATCTCCTTATGGCAAGGTAAACACCAGTAATCCTTGGACTAGATCTTCTCGTTGCATGCTGATCTCAAATTCTGAATGTTGTTTGCATGTATGAAACCTGAATTCAATGTACCCGCTCGGAGCATACTGCATTGGTACTCCACGAGACAGCAACCTGCATCAAGAACCTCCACGAACAAATCCAGTTGAGCAGATTTTCGTATCGCCTTCTCACTGAATGGTCATGCTGTCACCTGAACATGACCAGTAACACATTCACCGCATCTCACTGCTTTTCTCCGTCCCCTTCTCACCTACTTTTTTTTGGTGTAGATTCTGACGGCTTGCTACCTTGCGATTAGCTCACCAGCATCACAGCAGAGTAGGTACCTGGTGTTCTGGGCATGCATGATGCAATCATATTTAAAGCGATTGACTTTGACGTAATCAGTGTTACACATGGAATATTTGTGCTCTAAAAAAACGAAATCTTGGCTTCTGTTATGTGGCTGGCAGGACACCGGCGGTGGTGAGGAAGAAGGCGCGACGGATTTGTGCCGGCGAGGTCTCTGCCTGGCGCCACTGTCCCCGGAGGTCGTGCAGCTCGCGGTGATGGCCGAGGCGGCACTCCGCCACCGGACACGACCGACACAGAGGATTCAAATGTTGGACATACATTTATGAAATGATAACAACTTGACTGACGAGATGCGGTGGTTTTGTGTTGAATTTATCATATATCATGCCTATAGTTGGCACCTTTCATTATTTGCATTTGGTTGCGCCTTATATGTTGTCATTCATACTTATAATACTTATAATGTATCTCATATACTTTTGTATGGTACTTGTGCTTCTATTTGCATTTCGTAAATGTATATGTTTATCTGAAAACTATCTGAACATGATTGGCCTTTTATCACAATATGAAAATTCATGTTCTTGAGTTGACAACTATAATAGGTGTGCATAATGTGTCAAATGTACTTATATGTTGTATTGTGTCTTATATATTTTCCTATGGTATTTTATTTTCATTCAACCTCTGCAATTCACTTATAAACACTGTAGAGCGCACAACGCGCGCCGACCGTTCTAGTGTTACCTAAACAATCTACCCTAAGTTGCAACGACATGTACACCTATGTGTTAATTTAAACATGCGAGAGTTTTAGAGAGCCGGGTTTAAAAACCAAAGTATAAGGGCAGTCTCAATGGAAGAAACCGACACAATTTCCATAGCACAAGAAATCATCTATAGAAACTATCTTCTCCAATGGAGATGTCTTCGAGTAATAATTGTTTTTACTTTCTCTCTCCCACTTCTATCTTCTTCCTCCAATTAGAGAGTGACATGAGTCTCATAGAAACGAGTAGTTTCTCCCCAATGGTGATTTGATGATTTCTTATGCATTGGGTAAAGAGTAAACATGGTTCTATTTCTATGATTTCTGCTCTCTTTCCTCATTAATTAGGCTACCACATTAATATTTTGCTTAGTTGGCAAGCTATTTATTAGAGATGGAAACTACAATTAATACTCCATTGGGAGTGCCCTAAGTATTTAGTAGTACTGAATCTGGAAGAACTACGAGGGGCCAGCGTCATCAAATCCAGCTCCACCGAAGGATGGGGGATTATTAACTTTTTACCATCATAACGGGTGACGCCTCTCCAGATAGCAGCTTCCCAAATGGCGCTACATCTTTACCACGCTACAGTGTCAATGACATACAGATTTACCACATTTGTTGATGTGGCACGCCACATCGTCCGTCCAGCGTGGATCTGAGAGAGAGGGGTGTGTCAAATGACCCCGTGCCCCTGGGAAAAAGGGCGGCGGCCGCTGAGGTGCCAGCACCGGCCACTGGAGGGCGGCGGCGGCCACAGGAGGGCCGTGCCGTCCTCGCCGGGGGAGCTCGACCCCGCGGGCTTGAGCCACAGCCGCGTCTCCACCGCTGGGGAAGCTCGCCGCGGCCTGCCGGCCACTCAGCGGCGTCGCTCACCCACGCACGCCGGCGGCGGAGCTCGGGCCCGGCGGCGCACCTCGCCCGCGCATGCTGGCGGCGCAGCCCAGGCGCAGTGGCGCAGCTCGAGCCAGGAAGGGGCAATGGTGGGTGGTTGGGGCGGCGACGGGTGCTTGGGACGACGATTTGTTCGGGCCGCGGCGGGTGGCGCGGTGGCCGGTGTTCCTCCTTCCTTGCGGCCGTCGACGTTCCTCGTCCCCTCCGCGACCCTCCTCCTCCCCGGCCGGAGCGAGGCAAGGCAGGCACGGCAGGAGCTCGACGAGGCGGCGGCGGGCTCACCACGAGTTTATTGGTGACGAAGCTGAGGACAGAGGTTGCTCCGGTGATGCCCGGTGGCGAGGCAGGGGCAGTGCGCCCGCGACGACTCGTTTTTCTGCGAAGCAAGGGCTCGGCTGGGGCAACGAGGTGGTCTGGGAGCTGCAGGGGAGCGGGAGGGAGGTGCTGCTGAGGGAGGTTGGCGACAGGGATGGCTAGAAGGGGAAGCTCAGCGTCGGCGCCAATGGCGAGTGGCGGAGGAGGACACGCTCATCCTGCAGCAATGGCGAGTGGCGGAGGAGGACACACTCATCCTGCAGCCCGCGCGGGTGTGACCTCAAGGAGCTGCTCATCCGGCGGCGGATTCTCGAGCACAAGCATCTCATTGTCGACTTCTCCCTGGCGAGGATCTTCTCGTCCGGGGACGGAACTGCTGTCAGCTCACCCCCTAGTCTCCCATGGTGTGCGCTGAAGGCCACTCAGCGGCGCCGTCGTCAGCTCATCCCCGGCGTGGACGGGATGCCATGGTCGGCTGGGAGAAGGAATAGGGGCACCGGAGTCATTTGTCACACCTCTCTCTCAGATCCACGCTGGACAGCCGATGTGACGTGCCACATCAGCAAATGTGGTAAATCTGTATGTCATCGTCACTGTAGCATGGTAAAGATGTAGCGTCATCTGGAAGCTGCTATCTCGAGAGGCACCACCCGTTATGATGGTAAAAAGTTAATAATCCCGGAGGATGGTGGAGATGGAAGATTTTTAATTGGAAAAGTTACTTTTGAGCCTCCCAATAATTCAATTGGAATCTAACTATTATATTGGTAGAGACACAAACTCTTTGTTTATTTGGAAGAATTGAGGTGAAGTAATCGTTTGTCCCAATCGTTGGTACAGACAGGTGAATTTCACATAGGATGTTAGACAGAGTATTAAACATAAAGTAATTATATAGATGGAGTGCAAATCACGAGACGAATTTAGTAAACTAATTCATGATAAACACATATTTAATGTAGCATCACATTGTCAATTCATCGGTCAGTCTCAGTGGCAGGTTCATCAACAATTAATAGACTGCCACATAAGTTTTTTTTGATACATGACACCAAATTAATGAAAAGAGAGAAGATCACAGAGTCATGGTGATGACCCTAGATGGGTACAATTACCAATACTTATGACCCTGCATTGAGAGAAGATTATAAGGTCGTGGTGATGATACATGCAAGATTTAAATGATGCATTCTATCTATGAAATTGTGCTCATGAATCTGTGCATTGAGAGTGACAGAGTCATCATGCTGAAAAGATGATGTAACAAACTTGGTAACTGTGCGCATGACACTATTAGCCTCGTAGATTAATTAAGTTTTAATAGATTCGTCTCGTGATTTACACTTCATTTGTGTAATTAATTTTAAAATTATTTTATATTTAATAATTTTAATTAGTGTGCAAACATCCAACGTCATAGATGAAAAAGTTTTCACCTGAAATCAAAGCCTAAATTCAACAAATGTTATTATCAAACATAAAAAGAAATTGGCACCGTGAAACATATCCGTTGGAGTTTGGACCGAACGCTGCGGGCCCAACCCGATGCCATCAGAGTCCTCTCCTGCTCCGTCCAACCAAGGTCGAACCCAAAAAAAGAAAAAGCCCAACCAAGTAAGTCCTCCACGTATAGATTTCCATCCGGCCCATGGGCCGCCGGAACGGCCCGCAGCACGGACTTTTGGCACGGCCCATGGGCCGGCACGGCACGCAGACCCCCGTGCCCGTGCCGGCACGGCACGAGGCCCAGTGCCGTGTTTGGGCCGCCGGCCTGGCCCATGGCACGGCACGGGCACGGGCCAAATGACCCGGCCGGCACGGGCGGCACGGGGAGGCGAGGAGCCCAGCGGCCAGCGCCGGCCGCTATATATAAGCGCCGGCCGCCGGCTAGGGTTCCCCGTCCCCCCCCCTTCCCAGTCGCCGCACCGCATCCCAGGCTCTCGATCCGTCGCCGTCGCCGCCTGGATCCTTCATCCTTGAGCTCGCTGCCGGCTCCGGCTCTACTCCGGTGACCTCGCTCCTTTCCCTCCCGCCTCCGGCCTCCCTCTCCCCTCTGTCCTAACCTCCTCTCTCTCTCAGACGCATCGTCTTCTTCTAGATCTAGATCCACTCCAGTTCCCTCTCGATCCGTCGCCGCCTGGATCCTTGAGCTCGCTGCCGGCCCTACTCCGGTGACCTCGCTCCTTTCCCTCCCGCCTCCGGCCTCCCTCTCCCCTCTGTCCTCCCTCCGTCTCCGTCCCTCCTTCCCCTCCCGACCTCCCCGGTGACCGTGAACCATGTGAGTTCGTGAATCTGTGAGCTCTTCTGTCTCGCTGTCGATCTAACGGAGTCTATGTCGTCCTCTGGTTGGGTCTTGGCTCCCTATCCTCTTCTCCGGCACTGGGCTCCGGTGGAGTAGGTGAGTGGAAACCCTAACCCTAGATCTTGCTCCTCTTGACCTCTTCTTTCTTTGCTTTGTTCTGAGTGGAAACCCTAACCCTAACTTCTTCTTCTTCGCAGGTCGTTGGTGCCTGACGCTGCGTCCTCCTCTTCTGGTGGCGCGATGGCAAGGCCGCCAAAGCGCACTTGCCCACCGTTGAGGGGAGCTGCCGGAGTTGCAGGGAGGGGCCGGGGCCAGCCTTCCCTCCCCACGTCGGCTAGGGTGACCATGCCAGTAGCTGCGGATGAGTACAATCACCGAGCCGACGGCGAGAATCCCGAGCCCGTGGAGGAGTTGGAGATCGAGGACGATGACGACGTCCGCGAAGGCGCAGCCGCGATGTTCGGCATCGATCTCGGTGACGGCCCGATCGATGTTGACGTCGGCGACGGTGGGGTGGACGGTTCCGAGGACACAAATGGTGCCTCATCTGGTAAGCTCTCTGCTGCTTGTTGGGAGGATTTCGTTCCGGTCTTCGATGAAAATCATGTTAGAACTCATGCCATCTGCAAACGGTGTGGTAAGAAATATGTTGCTAGGCATTCGATTGGGACTGGAACCTTGAACAGGCACATGCGGGCATGTAGGAAAAACATGATCAAGATCGTAAGGTCCAGTCCAGGCTTTCTTTGAATGCTGATGGGTTGCATAACTGGGTTTATGATGCTTCTCGTGCTCGTATTGAACTGTGTCGGTTGATTGCTAGGCTTGATCTTCCTTTAGGGATTGGTGAGACACAGGCCTTTGAGGATTACATTAAGCGTGCTCATAACCCTGCATTTGAAAAAGTTTATAGACAAACCACCACTAGGGATATGCACAAACTGTTTGATGATGACTGTGCTCTGCTTACAAATTCTATTTTGCCTGCTTGTTCATCTGTGATGTGAAAGATGAAATGAGCAGGTTGTATAGCAAATATGAGCAAAAGTATGGTGAAAAGAGGTCTGAAAGGCCTGCAATTCGTAGTGCTGCTCATGCAGGTAAGAGGAAGCAGGCATGGGGAAGGCTCTTTGGAGGTCCTGGAGCATCCCCTGCCTGCTCATCTTCATCTGCTCCATCTGGTCTTAATGAGCTAACAGCATACATGGACAGTGACCCTATCACTGATTATGGAGAAGACTTTGATATTCTGCTATGGTGGCGTGACCACAGGCTAACCTATCCTGTCTTATCAATTCTTGCTCGAGATGTCCTCTCTGTTCCAGTATCTACTATCTCCTCCGAGTCTTGTTTCAGCTGTACTGCCAGGATACTCGAAGACCGGCGTCGACGGGTGTTGCCTGAGCATGTGGAGATGCTCACCTGCCTGAAGGACTGGGACCTAGCAGCAAGAAAGGAGCAGCATGCTCCTGAGGACACTGACCTGGAGGCGTTGTTCGAGAGCATGTACCTGGATGATGGAAGCGAGGGTAGCGGCGCCGGCGGTTCTACTTCTACTGCTGCTGGCTAGTGGTAATGGCGATGATGGACAACTGGAGTGGTGAGTATACTGAATTACTGATCAACTGTTTTATTTGTTGTTTACATTTTGGCTAAGTAGTGATCACTGATCAGCCAATGCTTGATTTTTGCAAGCACTTTTGGAGTCTAAGGAAGTGGACTGAGTACTGGACTAGTGGACTTCACTTCAATACTTGATACTTCACTTCACTATGCTGAGTTCTGGTCTGAGTAGAAACTAGAGAGTAGTCAGTAGTGTAAGATGAGTTAATTGTGAACTTTGCCACTCTAGTTGGCTTTTGTAATAGACTTAAAGGCATTGACTGAGCTGGCTGTACTTTTTTTTTTCTTTCTGGGGTTTCTCACAAGGGTGAGTTTTACCTAGAAAGGTTTTTAATGAGGCAGCATTGCACAAAACAGCTCATTTAGTCATTTTGATGATCATTAGTTATTTCCATATGAATTCTTGTGTTTGTATTTGTTTTCTTCATGAGTTTGTGACTTAGTAGCTGTTATTTTCATATGAATATATGATCATTGTTTGATAGACTGATAGTTTATATTACCTGCCGGGTCATGGGCGGCACGGCACGGCCACATTCGCCGTGCCCCATGGGCGGCACGGCATGGATATTCAGCCCGTGTGCCGTGTCGTGGGCCGATGGCCTGGCCCATGGCACGGCCACGCACGGCACGGCGACACGGGGAGGCACGGAGGAGTGCCGTGCCACCACGGCACGCCCGTGCCGCGTGCCGTGCCGTGCCGGCACGGTGGCCATATATACCTCCACGGTCCAGGGGGACTCCAGGCATCTGACCCATCCACACCCACTAAACCCTAGCGGCGAGCCATGGCCCGCAAGCGCCGCGCGCCGTCGCCTCCGCCGCCGCCGCCGCCGCCGCAGGAGACGTCCTCCGAGGAATCCGGCTCCGAGGAGGAGGAGGAGGAGCATCATAGCCACCCCGTTCGACGGATGCCTTCTCCCGCCGCCGCGGCCGACGGAGCCGACTCGTCGGAGGGCTCCGGCTCGGATTACGACTCCGACGGCGACGCGCAGGCCTTCCAGCTGCGCCAGGTGCACCGCTCCCCCACCAAGCTACCGCCGCACCCGGCTCCCCACCCTGAATCCCACGCCGCCGCCGCCGCCGCCACCGCCGATGACGACGACGAGGGCGAGTCGTCGGAGTCGGAGTCGGAGCCTGAGAACCCGGAGCCGGTGGTTCAGAAGAAGGCGGCCGTGGCCGGGAATTCCAAGGCGGAGCAGGAGAGGAAGAGACCCGCGGCAGATCCTGCTCCGACCGGCAAGGCGAAGAAGGCCAATGCTGGGGCTGAGAAGGCTGCGGCGCCGGCTGAGGCTACCCCGCTTGGCAAGGCGAAGAAGGGCAAGGCCGAGTCGGAGAAGGCGCCGGAGGCTGGTCCAGCTAGCAAGGCGAAGAAGGTTAAGGCTGAGCAGGGGAAGGCGGTGCCTGAGGCCACTCCAGCTGGCAAGGTGAAGAAGGGTAAGGCTGAGGGGGAGAAGGCAGCGTCTGAGGACACCCCTTCTGTCAAGGGGAAGAAGGGTGGGGCCAAACTGGAGAAGCCAGGGGTGCTCAATTCCTCGCTGTCCAGCAGCAAGCCTGAGAAGCTTCCGCGAGCTCAGCGTCTATGGACGAAGAATGATGAGATGAAGCTCTTGGAGGCCCTTGCGGCGCACGTGAAAAGTGAGGGTGTGCTGCCAAAGACTGATTTTCTCCTTGCTACTGTTGGTAACCGCCTCGATAGGAAGAACTGCACCTACTCAGATATCTATGAGAAGGTGCGACAGATCAAGGGGCGGTATGAAAGAGCAGTGGGCACAGGCACTGTGCCAAGTAAAGAAGATGAGCTCCAGATTTATAAACTCTCAGAAGCAGTCTGGGGTGAGAAGGCGAAGGAGGCTATTGCTGCTGCTAGATCTCAAAATGATGGCGCTGTGACAAAGAGTAAGAAGGGGCAGGCTAACAAACAGAAAATGGATGGAAGTTCAAAGGGTGGCGAACAAAAGGAGGCTGCTGCCAGTACTGCCAATCAAAATGGTGATTTTCAGAAAGGAAGTAAGAAGGGGCAGGCAACCAAAGAGAAAACAGACAGAGACGTAAAGAGCAGGTTGTCAAAGGAGGCAACCACTACTGGTACCCCAAGTAAGAGTAACAAGCATGACAATCAAAATGAGGAGTTGGACAAAAATGCAAAGATTGGTGATTTAGGAAAGAGCAAGAGGGAGAAAAATGGCAAAGGGAAGATGGACATAGATAGGGATAGTCTCAAGTCAAAGGAACCTGCAGCTGCAAATCAGATTGGTGGTACTCTAACTAAGAACAAGGAAGGGGAAACTCATGATGATGAAATAGAAAGAGATGCTAATGTGGAAGTTACACGTAGGGGTTTTGATGAATTGCAGGGGTTGTATTCCAACCTTGCTGTTTATGTGGAAGAGATTGAGGTCCAGAATCCATCTGGGGAGACTCTGAAGAGAGCATTTGAGTTGATTGGTGATGAGAAGGCAGAATCTTTGGAATACAAGGTCAGGAAGCAAAGAGTCTCTGAGGTAAAGGCACAGCTCCGTCGAGCGGACGTAAAGAAGGACGTTCTCAATACGTTGCTGAGTTTGGGGGATTAAACTTACATGGTTTATCAAGTGCGTTTTGTGGTATGCCATTCTTCTTACTTGAGTCATTATTATGTTTCCTCTTATTGTTTGCAGAATTGTTATAACTCAATTGCAAGTCCAAAAGTTGAATTTCAATTATGCACGGTTTCTGAATGTCCAAATCCTCTTTACTAAATAAATATTACAGCAATTAAAATTTTGATTCAAGTTCAGAGTATCTGTATAAAATTGCATATCAACACTGGGAACTGCAGATTCTGTGGGCTTTTGATTGAGCATGTATCAAGCTGCACTTAGCTAGGGACACTGGGACAGTCATTTTTATCGCAGATGATACAAGTGGTGCAAGATTGATGTAGCATATCATGAAACAAGCGCCACAAAATTGATATATCATCACATGAATTCTGCTCTTAAGAAATATATAATCTAGTGCATATTTTTCACTAGATTATAACTATGAGAATTCTAGTCATAGGAGGTTCTACTATGTTCAATTATCCATGAATAATCAGTTTAGAGTAATTCTTTATTTACAATAACTATTTTTTTCCTGGTCCCCTGGAAAGGCTGCAACAATAGATGAAAATTGTAAATAGTGATTCTGGGAACTTAGATTTTCATTTGGTTACACCAACATTACTGGCATTAACATTTTGAGCATATGTATCACCTTGAAAATAGCTGGTAGGACAATGATTTGTTTTAAGAGTTTACTATCTCATATCAATTTTGGATGGTTGTCCAGTAAGGTGGCTGAGATATGTATCATTTAGTTTTCTTTGGATTGTTGTTTCAATAGACATGTATCATTTAGTTTTCTTAGACCCTTAAAACCCTAAACCCTAAACCTTAAACTCTTAGAAGTTGGTCATTGGTTCTAACAAGATAGTTTGGTATGAGCACAGAGGTTGAAGGATGAAAAGTATAAGTCAGTAATTTTAACTCAAATTGATACATGAACCAAATTTTGAGGTTCAGCATAGAGATATGTTCTGAGCCTCTTAAACTAACATGAGTTACAAACTTAATATGTACTTTTGATATCTGTGTAACTGAGCCTTGATATGTTGAAGATGATATACAGCTGAAGCTATGCCAGTTTGGGACCAACTTTAGGTCTACTCCAATTCAATATTAGCGCTGAATGTTACTCAACCATGCTTGCTACCATGAACTCACAGAGCTATTTTAGAGGTGTCAACAAATCTGACCATGCACACTTGGATTATTTGTGTGCAACCAGTCCATATCTGTTTCTGTAGTCAAATTGTATATTCATCTACATTGCATTATTATATTAATTGAATTTATGATGTTCAACTGTTGATGCACTTACATGAACCTGTTCATTGTCATAATCAGGTGGCTGGATAGAATAGAAGATTCAGGCGGAAAGATGATTTAGTATAAATTTAAAGGGTGGGATTCAGGCGGAAAGATGATTCATGGTGTTTAACATGTGGCTATATTTCTGTAGTTGGCAGCTATTATCACATGAGTGAGTGCCAGTGATGAGATGGCTCTATTTCTTCCAAGCTGTTGCTTCTGCTAATCTTTAAGACATTCCTATGTAGCATTTGGCTCTGGCAGGTATATACTTAATGGGACGGTAATTTTTTTGTCAATGCTTTGTAATGAGGATTCCTAGTAGTAGCTGGGTTCCTAGTAGTGGCTCTGTTTTGTCAGTCCCACTTGTATGGTTTTCCATTTTCATTGCTAGTTGAAAGATGTGATCTGAGGTCGGCTGCTCCAGAAGTCGCAACCTTCAAAGTTTGCAGACCAGCTGGCTTGAATACATCGGGGAGCATTGATCTGACCTGTACGGCATAGGCATGCGAATCAGGTTGATATTCTGTATGGCATCAGAAGTCTGAGCATATTTGCAGCCTTGCAGACCATAAGATCACATATTTCTGGTCTGTCATCAATGGACGCCACTTGCATTATGGTCGCCCCATTGCTGATATGCATGGCCTTTTATTCTGTGTGGTTGGTCCATTTGGTTCTGGGAATTCTAATTCATAGCAATATGCAATGCAAGTTCGGTGATGTGGTGAGCTGGATCCTTCAAATATCTAGGGCCATGTAAAACTGAAGTCGGCAGATATGAAAACATGTCTGAACAACTGAATTACTATTGCGTCAATTAAAAATTTAGAATGCACACCCTACAGATGTGGGTGATGATGTTTGCGGATATAGTCTTCAGGAAATGTAGGAACCTTTCCAAGAGTTCTGAGTACAGGTGAAATATGGTAGAAGAATTTCTATTGATCAAAGTGTCGTTTCTTCCATCCAGCAGAAGTTGGGTCGCAACTTGCTTTTGGTAGGAAATAGCGATGAATGATGATTAACTTTTATAGTTTGAGTTTTTCAAGACTCTTAACACTAAGTTTCACAAAAAAAAGACTCTTAACACTAAAGCAATGATCATTCACTGTTTCTACAAGTACCTTGACTACGTGTTTCTGCACAACTCCCGTTCCCCCTTGCAGTAGCATATCTGATGGTGATGCACTGATGTCTGGGACGTGGGGAACTAGCGAGTTGGCATCAACGATTCAACGTTCAGGAAGCTTACCACAGCTACTGCTACCTACGCATGTGCCGCATCAAGATCCAAGAGATAAGGAAACCTTGAAGAGCTGCTGTCCCGTGGCATGCTCGGCAACCGATGATACATGATGGTCACTGTTGCTGGTAGATAGTTGTAGTTGTAGGTGTTTTGTGGTTATATGTAGTTGTAGTTTTAGATGTGCTCCATTTGTGATTGTCTCAGTTGTAAGGTTTTCGGATCCAGTTTCTCTCGTAAACGATCAACTCTCTTCTTATATATACGCTGGATATGTTACGGATCTTTCGAAAAACGGTAATGCTACAATACGTACGTCTGATGCCGTCGGACGCTCGCGAACTCAACCAGGGAAACAACACCCAAATTAAAAAATCAGGCCACACTCCGACCTCTGCTTCCTTTCTCTTATCCTTTTGTTCTTCTTCACCTTCTCTCCTCTATTATTTCAACCGCGTGACGCTGTGCGGCTCCCATGGTGCGCCGTCGGAGGCCGGTCGGCCGGTCCGCCGCCGTCTCGCCGCCACCAGGAGCGCCTTCGGGCCAGTTAGCCGGCGTGTTGCCGTCTCACGCCCTGCTCCCTTCCTTCCTCTACTCCCTGCTTGTTGCCGTTGTACGCACTTCCGAGGCCGGTTAGCCGCGCCGGCGAACCTCCCCAGCGCAAATAAGGTGGCCGACTCGCGCTCCTCTCCCTCACACGGCGTGGATCCGGCGGCAGAGCGCCCAGATCGGGGCACGGCGGCTGCGGATCGAGCCGGCGGCGTTGGTCAACGGCGAGATGCGGGTCGCTGGAGGAGCTCGCCGAGCGCGCTCCTGGCGCGGGCGGCGGGGTTCGCCGGTTGTGCGACCACCCACTCCTCGCAGCCAGGGGCGGCGGAGCTCGCCGAGCCCAGGACACGCGCTCCCCGCGGCCAGGACACGCGACCCCCGTGGGAGGTGGCGGCGCGGCTGCCCGACCTCCCCTCCCGTCGCCACCAAGCTCTCCCTCCCGTGAAGCCCGTCGCCGCCACGCCCCTGAAGCCTGTCGCCGCCACGCTGGACAGGAGGGGGGAGCTCCTGCTTCAAGTGTGCGACCGTGAGTCGGCCACCGCTCCCACCCCCGACCAGGGGCACGGCCGAGCGTGGTCGGGCCGTCGTCCCTCCCACGGCCAGGGGGGTCAAGCACGAGCAGGCCGTCGTGTGGGGCCCAGCCGCGCTGGGGGACGCCGGCCTCCCGCGGCGGCGAGCGCCCGCGTGGGCGGAGGAGGCGCGGGGCACCGGGGTGGCGGCGCGAGATCAACGAGCGCGCTCCTCACCGTTGATTTTCCATCTTCCTTCCCACCTGTGCAACATCTCTTTTTTTCTGGTTTACTTGCATGTTGCAAGCTTAGGGTGCGTTTGGCACAGCTGTGGCAGTAGTTGTGGCAGCTCCGGCTGTGGCTGTGCTGGTGGAGCAGATTCTCTAGTGAATCTGAAACCATTTTAGAAAAACGTTTGGCAAAACAGCTTCTCCTGTGTAAGGTGGATAAAAGGGTGAAAGTTCCATAATACTCCTTTTCTTTTTTTATTTCCTTTTTTATTTCTTTTTTTTCTTTCTTGCTACGTGGCTACCCTCTCCACTTTTCTTGCTACGTGGCCGCATCCTCCTCCACGAGTTGCTCCCCAAAATATCTGCTTCCATCCCTTCCTTTTACCATACGCTGGAGACACAGCGAGCACAGGATAGGAAAGCTTGCCATGCGGTCGCCGAGGGAACCGCAGCTCGAGCGCCAGGAGGCGTCCAGATGCGCGCCGCTCCTCCCCCGCGACCATGGGAGGACGCCGCACCGCCCCCCGCTCTCCAGCGAACCGTGGCGAGGCGAGCCATGGCCGGCTACAGACGGGCGCCACCGGCGAAGGGAGGCGCGGGGAGGGAGGCCGCCGAGCGGAGAGGAAGGAGAGGGAGGAAGGTTGTCGTGACCCCGTCGCCGGCGCCCTTCCCTGCGCGGATGTGGCGGTCGTCTCCAACCCTTCCTCCGGCCGCCATCGAGTCCCCACCGCCGTCCGCCAGTCGTCCGTCGTCCTTCGGCGTCCACCTCTGGCGCCTTCCGTCGGCATCCACTTCCACACGCCCGAGGCGCTGTCCGCCGGCGCGCCCCTCATGACGGCCTCCAGGAGGGGCAAATCGGGGTTTCGGGCCACGTGCGTGAGACGGAGCAGGGGAAGCTGGTTTTTTCTGCTCCGTATCGCCGAAAACGCTCCAGAGAGCGGGATTCCCGGCTACTTCTGCGCGGGAGCCGTTTTGGCCGGGCGTTTGGCAGGGCTCCTCGCTCCGTGCGCGGAGCGGAGCGGGTAGAAGCCCTGCCAAACGCACCCTTAGGGTTCCAATGTTCCGGATGTTTCATGTGAGTGTTTCAAATTTTTTGTATGGATGTTGCAAAGAGAATCATGATGTTACGAATATTTCACGTGCGTGTTGTAGGTATTTTATTTGAATGTTGCATTTTCAACAAGGCATTTGAATGTTCCGGTCAACATGAAGTAGGTTGTTGGGGAATCGACCTTTTTTCCAGTCACCCTCGCTCGTTCGGAGGAAAAATGGTTTTCACACGAACTCAGTTTTGCAAGGAAACAGGTTTTTCACGATACTTGAGTTTATGAAAGAACGAAGATTATTTTTACCCAGCGAAGATCACGAGTCCCTCTCTTTTTATGTTTCTCTTAAAATGGTAAACTTCGGGTATCAAGAAAAGTGTTTTCCCCCTCTGATCTGGGAAAAAACACCGCTTTCTCTAACAGAGGCTTTTATCAAAGAAGAACAGAGTTTTCGTTGGTTGCGTTTTCAGGGAGTGAAGTTGGAAAATGAGGAGGATTCATAAAAACCATTTCCCAAAATTATGGTTTTATACGAGAAGCGCCGCGAAGTTCAAGATTTGGCGGGAGATAAGTTCGATCGAAGGGTGACGCTGGCACAAGTAAAAAAGGGAAAGAGCTCGAGCGAAGATGATGAAAAGAGAGAGGAAGAGAACCTGAATCAGAGAAAGTGCTTCGATGTTAAATCAGTCAATGTCGTCAACAAGAAGACACAAAGAAACGTGAGAAGCTTGACTACGTAAGAAGAAAGAAGCTATTAGACGTAAATGGCAAGTTTGTAATATAAACGAAGCCTCCGCAATTGGCGGGGACGAATATACCCTTTGCTTTCCATTTATTTGTACAGTAGACAAGGGTAGAAATGGAATGTAAAAGTGACCTCCGGGCACTATAAAAGGAGCCCCCATGCCTCTGTGTAAAGGGATCACCTTTTTTAGAGTGGAAGAACTTTTGGCAGCACCTTTTCACTTTATTGTCTAGGGATCTTCGAATTCCCAATATTGGCACCCATCATGTTCTTAGCCGTAAGAAACTCACGACGGCACCACCAAAGAAAACTAAGAAATCCACCGCACAAGATCCTGAGAGCGAAGACAACCAAGAGAACACAGGACAAGGCCTTGTCCTCCACCCCAAAGCCAACACCACACAAGATCCAGAACTAGTCCAGGACCTGCAAAGCAACAGAAATGAGAAAAGTAAAGAACCAGAAGAAATACCGGAAGCCAGCAATGAGCACAATGAACACGAAGCACCTGATGAAGAGCTAGAGGCCGCGTTGAAGCAAGTCCAAACTTTGAAAAGGCAGAAAGAAAAGCTAGCCATGCAGCTCAAGGCAAAGAAGCAGGCCACTGACAAATTGAAAAAATTAGAACAAGCAAAAAGGGAGATAATGCAGCTATAGAAAGAGATCGATGACATGGCCGAGACAGAGAACAATTCTTTCCAGTGATTCACACCAGATCCAGATTCTACAACCAAAAACCAGCAAATCAAGCAAAACTTCATTCTTCCAGAAAACCCAGAGCACACAAACAATGGGATTGCCCAGTTCAACGACCTAAACTCTCCACTTTTCGTAGGCCTCCAAACAACTCCATGGCCTCTCGGGGTCAAAATTGTTCTACTCAGAACTGGAGAAAATTGCTTATGCAGTTGTCATGGCAGCAAGAAAACTCAGACATTACTTCGAAGGACACCAAATCCGTGTAATTACAAATCAGCCACTAAATGACCTTTTCACAAACAAAGATGCGACTGGAAGAATTGCAAAATGGGCTGCAGAACTATCTGGCTACGTAGTAGATTTTGAAAGGAGAAGTGCAATAAAATCGCAAGTCCTTGCTGACTTCGTTGTGGACTGGACCTCACCAACAGTGAAAACTAACAGCCGCGAAGAGGTACCATGGGAAATCTATTGTGACGGCGCATGGCGCGGAAAAGGAGTCGGAATTTCAGCAATAGTCACATCACCTTCGGGTATCAAAATAAGATACGCTGCAAGACTAGACTTCCCAGATGAAGCCGTTTCCACCAACAATACCACAAAATACGAAGCTTTGCTGCTGGCACTCAGAAAAATGAAGTCTCTAGGTTAGCAGACATTCATCATCAAATCAGATTCCAAAGTGGTCCAAGAACACGTTGAGAAAGAAAGCGAAGCAAGAAACCCGGAGCTTGTCAAGTATCTGAAAAAGGTCAGGGAAATGGAGAAATATTTCAAGGGATACACTGTGCAACACATCCCAAGGGCTGAAAATGACGAGGTAGACAAATTGGCAAAGGCCACAGTAAAAGAGCAAGAAGAGAGAATGGTAAATATCATAGAAACATTCGATTGGAGAGCGCAAATCATGGCATATCTAAAAGACCATTATGAACCAACCGACGAAGTCGAACTAAACAGGCTCAAGCAAAGGGCAAGGGGCTACGCCATAGTTGACAGAAAGTTGTACAAATCAGAGGTTTTAGAGCCTTGGCTAAGATGCATCACATCTGACAAAGGAAAAGAACTGCTAGCAGAAATTCACAGCGGATTCTGCGGAGCCCACATTAGCACAAGAGCACTTGCAGGAAAAGCAATAAAACAAGGATTCTTTTGACCATCAATGCTCGTAGATGCCAGGAAGCTAGTCCAAGAGTGTGAAGCATGCCAGAAAAATGCGAAACAACAGAAGGCACCTTCGCTCCCAATTCAGCTGGTCTCACCATCATGGCCGTTGCAAAGATGGGGAATGGACTTGGTAGGACCATTACCAACAACACAAGGCAATTGCAAATTCGCAGCAGTAGCTGTGGATTACTTCACAAAATGGATTGAGGCAAAACCTCTGGCAAACATTACTGCAGCAACAGTGCAAAAATTTTTCTGGCAAAACATAGTCTGCAGGTTCGGAGTTCCAAGAGAATTAACAGTAGACAACGGGAAACAGTTTGACTGTTACAACTTCAAAGAGTTTTGCAAATCCATAGGCACGCATGTCAAGTTTTCCTCAGTTTATCACCCTCAATCAAACGGGGTAGTAGAAAGAGCAAATGGAATCATCTTCACAGGCGTTAAAAAATTCCTGTTTGACCAAAAGAAGGGCAAGTGGGTAGATGAATTGCCAAGAGTCATCTGGTCTCACAATACAACCACGTCAAGAGCTACGGGTTTCTCACCTTTCCGTCTCTTGTATGGAACAAAAGCTATGACCCCGGAAGAAATTAAAAATGGAAGCCTGAGAGCTACAAAGAAACACGAAGATTCTGAAGAGATTGGAAAACCTGAGAAAGATCTGATCAAGCTGGACATCCTCGAATCCACTCAGAACTTGGAGAAGCATCAACAAGAAACCATGAAATGGAAGGATAAAAAGATTGTAAGGAAGGAAATCAAGGTCGGTGATCTAGTGATCAAAAGAAAAAAGGACTGGGAAAATCCGAGCAAATTGCAAGAAACTTGGGAAGGACCATACATAGTAAAAGAAAGCAATATGCCGAGTTCTTTCCGTCTGACAGACGAACTAGGAGCGGAGCTGCCACACTCGTGGAATGTGGACTGCCTAAAGAGGTACTACCCGTGAAGAAATCTAAAAACAGGAGTTTTAGTAAAATTTAGGTTAAATTAAGAAAATTGTAAAAACCTCGACTTGTGAATCTATAAACAACATCAAGGGACAAAAGAAGTTTACTTTTTCAGCATTTTCGCTTTACCTAAAGGGGACCGTACTCTTTTTCTTGCAAGGGGAACTCCGCTATGGAGGCAAGGTTTTTAATGAGGCAGGTCTCGTGTAAATTTCCTTTCTGTCATTAATGAAAGTGAATTTTCCCCTAAAAATTCTATCATTCTTTGAAAGGCTTGAGGGCCTGAGGCAACAGTAAGTTGCGGCCATATTCCCAAAAGAGTGTGATTCACCACGAAAATCACAAAGGCCTGAGGCAACAACAAGTTGCGGCCATATTCCCAAAAGAGTGTGATTTACCGCGAAAATCACAAAGGCCTGAGGCAATAGCAAGTTGCGGCCATATTCCCAAAAGAGTGTGATTCACCACGAAAATCACAAAGGCCTGAGGCAACAGTAAGTTGCGGCCATACCACCAAAAGAGTGTGATTCACCACGAAAATCACGAGGGTCTGAAGCAACAAAAGGGTTGCGACAATATCCCAAAAATACATGAATAGCTAAGGGCAACAGGAGCTTCGCCCTTATTTACAATTTCTATCGTTCCTTAACTATCCCCGAAAGAGTCTGGACTATATTCCAACTTTCAGGACCTACCTCCTTCAAAAGAATTTTTTTCGTTACTTACACGTTGAAGGCAACCAAGAGTTGCCATATCAACGATTGATTTCATCAAGATAAGAAGTAAGTCCATAAAACTCGGAACGACTTTTATCGACTTATCATATTCTTATCAGGTTCACCAAAAATCTCAAAAGCAGTTCACGAAGCTCAAGAATCACTGATGAAATGACGCTTCTTCACGCTACAAAACGCAAGTCAGGGAGGGTGACGTTTTTTGCAAAAACGGTTTTCTCTTCATCGCTTTTTCGTACCGCGAAGAGCATCGTTTCATCACAGAAATTTCAAAGTTTTACAGTAGTAATAGCGAACAAGGTTACAAGGGAAGCTCAAGCACGTGTCCAGGCTTAGAGCCACGCTGATCTGCAATATCACAAACATATGCAAAATCTTCGTCCATAGCTAAGGGGCTAAGGGGCTCCGTCTTCACGGGGTGTGCAACGCTTTCATCCAGCTTCGAGATAGCGAAGTCGTCTCGCGAGGAAAAAAAACCAACCCAAAGGAAAGCTATGCATAGAAAAATATTCGCAACAAAAAATCCAAAAATCTCTAAAGGAACTTTCTGGATATGCTTCTTTGTACAAACGCCAAGAAGCTCCGCTGGCCATAACACGTTCATGGTACATCCGGATGGGAAGTATATCCTGCGCAGGCCCCCCGTCAAGGACCTGCGCAGGTTAAGCCTTGTTAAGAGTTTTTACAAATCCACCTACGATCAGAAGGATCCATCTACCTACAAATATCCTACAAATACTAAGACTGAGAAATCCTTCAATCCACCTGCACGCTCTAGCATCGGGTTCTTGATCAACTTCAGCTTGAGCTTCTTCAGCAACATTCTCCTTCTCAGCCTCCGCTTCTTCCCTTATGGCCTAAAAGAAGAAACAGAATGTTAATCACAAAATAAAAAAAATCATAAAAAAGCATAATGGAAGAGTTCCTCAAAAAGTTTCTACCTTAGCCATTTTTAGTTGAGCATTTTTTTCGGGCAAGTTCCTGACCGGAAGCAATCCAAAACTTCCTCACAAAGTTCTTCTTTATCAGATTAACGTCCTGGCTACTTCGCATAGCGGCGACGCTTGAAGCATCCGGATAAGAAGAATTGTTCCTTACAAATTTTTCTAGATCCACACAGTCTTGTGACTCAAGAAGTTTCAATATTGCCTCAACACTAAAGGCAGCAACATAATTGCTAATTCCAGAGATCACTTCCGGAAGAGAATTAAACTCCTCTAGCATCCACTCCATCAGAGCTTCAACATTGTTAGCAAGAGGAAAGGCATTAGGACAAGCACCAAACTCGCCAAGGATAGTTTTATAAGCTTCAAACAATTGTTCGTCCCGAATGAATCTCGAACTCTTTTCCAACAAGGACAGGCTATCCGAGAGATCTTTCTCAAGTTGCACAATTCTTAAATCCTTGTCACTCAATTCTCTACCAAGATCAGCATTTTGCTTCTTCAAATCAGACATAGTGTTTGCATCCTTCTCAATAGCACCCCTGAGGTTCTCTATAACCAAAGAACCATCTTTAGTTTTTTCTTCCAATCTCTTCACCTCAGAAGAAAGCCCACCCAATGTGATCTCCAAATTCTCGTTCTTCGCCTTAAGCAGCTAGTTTTCTTCCAACAAAAGGTTGTAACATTTAAGAGCTTCATCAGTAGCAACCTTCGCCTTAGAGAGATCTCTCTCCAAAGTCGCAATACGGCCGGATGACTCACAAACATCTTTGTTATATTCCCGGGATTTCTCCATTGCCACTTTACCAGCAATCACGGACTTATACCCCAGAGTGGTACTTATCATTGCCAACTCCTCGGAGGGGAGTATGCGAAACTTCTCCTCAAAAACTGCAATTTTCAAGAAAAAACAAGTTCCCCTATAAAAGGACAAATCCAGAAAAGAAAAAAGAATGAACAAGGTTTATTCATTCTCACCTGAAGGATCGAAGAGATTGCTGATGTATTCACCTTGAGGCAAAATCGAGCCAACAACTTCTCTAGCTCGCTTTGAAGCAGTATCAGCCGCCTTCTTCTCAAAAGCTTGCAAATCTTCAGCAAGCGTCGACGGGGCCCTCGCGGCTTCACCGCCTGTTTGACCCACGTTTTTTATAATCAAATCTCTCGAGCACCAAAGCATCCTAAACTTAACCTCATCATCTCTCCCCATCCCCGGACCACCAACAAAAAGCAGCTTACCCTTCAAGTTCGTATCAAAGGCTTCGTTGTAAGCCTTGTCCTCTGGGGGGAGCCGTGAACTATCAGCATGTTTGTAATACCCTTCCACAAGGGAAGTTTCCCCTATAGCACCGCCGCTGCGATCCACCGTCTCTGCAAGAGCAGCTCAAATTCCAGAGAAGCCCTTTCAGCAATGGCCTTCCCAGAAATGTCAGGCAACGAAACATCCTTAGCCACTTCAACATCAGGCAAGCCCTTGGGATTAGCCACTTCCGGTGCCAAAGGAGCATCAGTTTTGTCTGAAACAAGAAAAGCTCTCATCAAAATTCAACAGCTTATCAGGAAAATCAACCAAAAAGAAAAGAAAGAATCTGTAAACATACTTATGTCATCTTCGTCATCCGAAAAAACATCCACCACCCTAGTTTTCTTAGAAGTATTCTTCTTCAAGGGTTTCTCAGAACCAAGCAAAGTAAGAACCTGTGTGGCAGCAGCTTCGTCGCTAAGGAAATCTTTGCCCGACAAGTCCTGCGCTCCAGGCGAAGATGAACCCTTAAACGAAAATGAGGTCCTCGAAACCTTATCCTTGCTGCTCAAAACCTTTTTCTTTTTCAGCACTTCAAGTGCCTTCGTCTTCTCAGGTGCGATAACAACAGCACCAACAACCTTTAAGTCCTTAGCTTTTTCAAGCGGAGCAGAAGAAACCTTTTCAGCATCGTTTTTGTCCTTACCCTTCTTCTAGCGCTTCAAACTAGTGCCAACCTCGTCGGAACCGGTAGCACCCGGAATCTGAAATTTTCGGTTAGGGCCAGCAGGGTGAGTCCGCGGAGGCGCGGTACCTCCAAGCTCAGAAAAAATCCAGTTAACGCGATACTTGTGCTTCACAATCTTCTTATAAGACTCATATTCCTTCAAATCAAAAGGCCCAACAAGATCTATGGACTTTCTTTCAACTTCAGCCATAAAGACCTCGAAAGTCTGCCCAGAAGGAAGCACCAACCTAAACCGAGGAAAGGGAACCTGAAGACTGCACCACAGAACAGAAAGATAGACAATCTCCGCCGGAGCCCATCCATGGGAAAGAGGGAAAATGTCAGTAGCAACATACTCTTTGACAATGTCTCGACCTCCACAAAGGCTACAAGCCAAAGCAAATTTATCTTCGCTCTTCCTAAACTCCACATCCTTAGAGTACAGAGGGCTAAAGATGACATCAAGAGGACCGATGTTGCCGGAGAAAATGCATTTTGGAAGGTTGGGATCCGAAGCCTTCACCACAGACATGTCCACATAAAACCAGTACTTGAGCCATTCTTCGCTCCACTTGTTCTTGTAGTAATGAGAAAGCTCAATTCTACAATCCTTCTTAGTCTTACGACGAGTTTTGAACGAACAACAGCCATATTGGGCATCAAAGCTATCATTCCCAATCTTAACAATTTTCTTCTGATGATGGAGCTCAAACAATCTGACAAAGCAGTGAGAATTGATTACCCCATCAAAGGTCTTCTCAATCCAAAAATACTTCGAAAGAGCAACAATAGCATTAGGAGTAAGCTGATGAAGTTTTACTCCGCAACGATCAAGAATCACGGGCAAGTTGTTGTCACAAGGAAATCGAAGACCCGCAGTAAAGAAAGCCTTGAAAACAACAATTTCATTGGGGAATGGGGTAGGAGTCTCTTCAGGCCCGGGTTCCCTACCCGCTCCACTAGGAAAATAGCCCTGCTCTTCGTAGAACTTAATTAAGTTCTTAGAAACCAAAGAAGCATCGAAGACGGTCGTTGAAGGAAAATTCCCGGTCTCTGCCAAATCCTCAAGACCAGCTTCAACTCCAGACAAGTCTTCACCTTCGCTATCAGAATCTTGGGTTTCTCTGATTTCTCCATCTTCCTCCCGAAGGTCAGAGTCCCCAGAACCAGAAGCTTCGGGGTTCTCCAAAGGATGATCAGGGTCAGACGCAAGCTCTGCATCGCTTCTCAGAGACATTGTTTGCTTGGTGCGAGCCATTCCAATCTACAAAAAAGGAGCACAAAAATTCTTTCTATGAAAACGAAGACGGGCAATACAAAAAATTTTACATACAGAATAAAAACAAAAACTAACATCACCTTCGCAAGTTTCACGTAAGCTTCGGCGAAAAGGAACAAAAGAAGAAGCCAGAGGTTTCTACCACAACAACCGCAAAATCAACGGCTATAGAGAACGGCTAGGAAAGCAAATGGTGAAAAAATATCACCGCCCAGCACCCCCTTTTATAGCCAGCGAGGGGGTGGGTGAAGAGGCGCCTCGATCTTCGTGAGAATTCCTAAGGTTGTCCAAACCCCTCGCGACGCATGTCACCTCCGCCGATCGAGGGTGACGTTTTTCGGGTGATTCTCCTTTTTTCGTGGAATCAGATCACCGAAGTCGACCCGTCTCCACGAGGGGCTACTATTGGGGAATCGACCTTTTTTCCAGTCACCCTCGCTTGTTCAGAGGAAAATCAGTTTTCACACAAACTCAATTTTGCAAGGAAACAGGTTTTTCACGATACTTGAGTTTATGAAAGAACGAAGATTATTTTTACCCAGCGAAGATCACGAGTCCCTCTCTTTTTATGTTTCTCTTAAAATGCTAAACTTCAGGTATCAAGAAAAGTGTTTTCCCCCTCTGATCTGGGAAAAAACACCGCTTTCTCTAACAGAGGCTTTTATCAAAGAAGAACGGAGTTTTCGTTGGTTGCGTTTTCAGGGGGCGAAGTTGGAAAATGAGGAGGATTCATAAAAAACCATTTCCCAAAATTATGGTTTTCTACGAGAAGCGCCGCGAAGTTCAAGATTTGGCGGGAGATAAGTTCGATCGAAGGGTGACGCTGGCACAAGTAAAAAAGGGAAAGAGCTCGAGCGAAGATGATGAAAAGAGAGAGGAAGAGAACCTGAATAAGATGAAGTGCTTCGATGTTGAATCAGTCAATGTCGTCAACAAGAAGACACAAAGAAACATGAGAAGCTTGACTACGTTAGAAGAAAGAAGCTATTAGACGTAAATGGCAAGTTTGTAATATAAACGAAGCCTCCGCAATTGGCGGGGACGAATATACCCTTTGCTTTCCATTTATTTGTACAATAGACAAGGGTAGAAATGGAATGTAAAAGTGACATCCGGGCACTATAAAAGGAGCCCCCATGCCTCAGTGTAAAGGGATCACCTTTCTTAGAGTGGAAGAACTTTTGGCAGCACCTTTTCACTTTATTGTCTGGGGATCTTCGAATTCCCAACATAGATGTAGCGGCGACTTTTCCCCCAATTATCGACAGTTCATTATCAACAATTTTTAGATGTTGCAAACAATGATTTTAGATGTTGCAGATGTTGAGTTTTGATGTTGCCGACCTGTGATGTTGGTTGTTATATTGAGAGGGGAGGATGGAGGAGGGCTCCTGATATTGGATGTTGCACGCAACATAACTCGCAACATGGCCCCAACACGCTGATGTTTGGATGTTGGTCGCAATATGCTCGCCACAAACTCGCAACATGCTCGCCACAAGCTCGCAACATCGCTGAATCGCTCGGGGGACGAGGGAGGGGGGGGCCATGGTTGAATGTTGGTCGCAACATGGTTCGCAACATTTCAAAATTATTCGCAACATGCTTCGCAACATCAATATACTTCGCAACATGATCCGACGGTTGATACGTTTCCTGATTCGAATCGTATGGCCGGGAGGTGTCCGATGCTAGCGCCCGGAACGGACGTCCGGGCGCTAGCAGCTCCGTTCGAAAAAAACATGAAAGCTATACAAAGAAAGCTTGTCCTGTTTGGCAGCTGATGTCTTTTGTTATATTGGGCATATTTTGTTTGGGTTCCGCACCTAGTGTTAAGTTTCAGGTCAGCGGTTGAGCTAGTGCACCAGATAAAGAACATTTGGTGCAGCAGTGGCTCTTAGGCCTTATTCAGTTCAATGGAATAATGTAGCGAAGCGTCACATCAAGTTTTCGGATATTAAGTAGGAAATATAATCTAATTATAAAACTAATTATACAATTGTACCGCAATTCATGAGACGAATTTATTAAGCCTAATTAATATGTCATTAGCATATGTTTACTGCTATTGTCTAATCATGGTCTAATTAGACTTAATAGATTGTCACGCGAATTAACCTGAAAGTTATGAAATGATTTGATCATTCATTTATACTTATAATTGAGGACCTGTGTGGTCCGAGGACCGGTGAATGGTCGCTCCTTGGTGATGAGTGATTGACAACGTGTGTGGACTGACTCTTGGCCTAGTATTGTAGGTATAGGTTGCAGTTTGATTCGCGTGGTGCAGGTGAATAACAAGCGCGAAAGGTCTATGCTATGTGACCTCCCAAGAGTGGAGAGACAAGTAGGCTTCGTTCGAGGTACCCGGTGGTCGACGGGATCAAGTGCGAACCGTACGCTGGCAAGAAGAGCAAAATGATGTCGAGAGAGGATGGAGCCAGTGCAAGGTAGCAGCTGACAACTGAAACTTGCATGTGGGGTTTGCAGTGGTTTGGCCACAAAAATACTAGGTTACTTGGCTGAGCCACAAAGTCAAGGCCGAAGACTCGACGGGGCGAGCCGACCTGCCTGGGCTGGTCTGACTGCCTAGTCAGGGCAGTCTGACCGCGTGGGCCGCAGCGTGTCGAGAAGCTTCGAAGCGGAGGACACGCGGTGTGATCGTAAGGCTTGCGTGGAGTTGAAGCGGATTGTGGCCAGCGGGCGTCCGTTCGATGGAGAAATCGGCCGAAGTTCCCAAAGTGGCCTTGGTAGGCATGTATCTTAAGTTAAGTAAGTAGGGGTAGTTTGGTCATTCAGCGCCCTCCATATAAACTCACTTGAGGGTAGATGGCAGCCAATTCTTCGAACCCTACTTCATTTGCTCTTCCTCCTTTGTTTTCCCTAGGCTAGCTTGAGAGCTTCATGAGAGATCTTGAGAGAGGGATGGATGTTCGGGCGGCTTGCTAGACCTTGTATGAACCTTTCATGGTATGTATAGAAGCTTCGGCGTGGTTCATCTTGTCTCTCTTTGCCTCCCGGCATTTTCCCTTTTAGTGATTTTTGGAGCTATTTTTTGGGGATTTTCACGGTGGCTTGTTTGAGGGGTTTCTTGGAGGGATTCTTGTTGGGTGTCACACATGAGGTCTTTGTGCCTCTTTTCTTGGTGATTTTGCCCCAGCAATCTCTCGGGAAGACCTTCGATTTGGGTGGTTTTCGGAGTTCCTCGAGTTCATGACATAGAGCCCTTCGATTCGCGATGCCTCTTGATTGGGTGAGTTTTGGTGGATATCCTTTGGTGGAGAGGTCGTCCAGGAGGTGACCCAGCTATCCCCGAAGTTTTGCTGCAATCCGTGGGGTGAATTGGGAGTTTAGATGATGGGAAGTTGAGAGTTGACCCGCGGCCAGGTTTCTGAACGGGAGGTGGTCTGACCGCCCAGGGTATGCGGTCTGACCGCCTTATAAAGTTTCGCGAGGAAAGTTTGGTTTTCCGAGGGATTTCTCTGATAGCTTGTTTGTTTGATCAAAGGAGTCTCCAGGCGAAATCTTGAGTCGATTCGAGGTCGTGAGCTTCGTTTGGTGGTTGAGGGAAATCTCCAGGCCTAGGCGGTCTGACCGCCTTGACTCAAGCTCATCCTCCTCTCCCAAATAAGGCTTCAAATCTGCAATGTTAAATGTGGGACTAACCCCAAAATCTGCAGGCAACTCAAGTTTGTATGCATTATCATTAACCCGTTCTAACACCTTAAAAGGACCATCGGCTCTAGGCAGCAATTTTGACTTTCTTAAATCAGGAAACCGGTCCTTTCTCAAATGTAGCCAAACTAGATCAATAGGTTCAAAGATGAGATGTTTCTTTCCCTTATCAGCAGCAAGTTTATACTTAGCATTCATGCATTCTATGTTTTCTTTGGTAGTTTCATGCAATTTAGGATCAGTTCTGCACGTTGTGTCGCATCAAGGTTCACATGTTCTGAGGCTGGAAGTGGCAGCAAATCAATTGGAGCATGTGGCACAAAACCATAAACAATTTCAAAAGGGCACTTCATAGTGGTAGAGTGTTGTGAACGATTATAAGCAAATTCAATATGAGGTAAATAGTCTTCCCATATTTTGATGTTCTTTTTCAAAACAGCCCTAAGCATAGCCGACAAGGTTCTATTCACAACTTCTGTTTGCCCATCAGTTTGGGGATGACAAGTAGTGGAAAACAAAAGCTTAGTCCCCAATTTCGCCCACGAAGTTCTCCAAAAATGACTAAGAAATTTTGCATCACGATCAGAAACTATGGTGTTTGGGACACCATGTAAGCGAGCAATCTCACAAAAGAACAAATCAGCAACATGTGTAGCATCATCACTCTTGTGGCAGGGTCTGAAATGAGCCATTTTAGAAAATCTATCCACAACAACAAACACACAATCCCTCCCCTTCTTTGTTCTAGGCAGTCCTAAAACAAAGTCCATTGAAATATGTTCCCAAGGTGCATTTGAAATAAGAAGAGGCATGTATAAACTGTGAGGATTAAGGCGTGACTTAGCTTTTTGGCATGTTGTGCAGCGAGCAATGAACCTCTCCACATCTCTCCTCATTCTGGGCCAAAAGAAATGACCAGCAAGGATGTCGTCCATCTTCTTTACTTCGAAATGTCCCATCAGCCCACCTCCATGCGCTTCCTCCAACAATACCAAACGCACGGAGCTAGCTGAAATGCATAGCTTATTAGCTCTAAAAAATAAACCCATCAGCTATGACAAACTTGTTCCATGTTTCCCTCTTTGCAATTCAGCAACACATCTTTGAAATCATCATCATGGGCATATTGCGCTTTAATTGTTTCTAAACCAAAGATTTTAAAATCAAGTTGGGACAACATGGTATAACACCTAGACAACGGCATCAACAATGACATTTTCTTTACCTTTCTTGTGTTTGATAACATAAGGGAAAGACTCAATGAATTCAACCCATTTAGCATGCCTACGATTCAGTTTTGCTTGACTTCGAATGTGTTTCAAAGACTCATGATCAGAATGAATAACAAACTCCTTTGGCCATAAATAATGCTGCCAGGTTTCTAAAGTCCGAACTAAAGCAAGTAATTCCTTATCATAGGTAGAATAATTCAGGCTAGGTCCACTTAGTTTCTCGCTGAAATAGGCTACAGGTTTGCCATCTTGTAGCAGCACACCACCCAATCCAATCCCACTAGCATCACATTCAAGTTCAAGGGTTTTGCTGAAATCTGGAAGTTGTAGCAAAGGTGCATGAGTAAGCTTATCTTTGAGAGTAGCGAAAGCATCATGTTGAGTTGCAGCCCAAGTAAAGGTCACACCCTTCTTCGTGAGCTCATGCAATGGTGCTGAAATCTTTCACAAATCGTCTGTAGAAACCAGCAAGTCCTAGAAAGCTTCGCACTTGTGTGACAGTGGAGGGCACAGGCCAGCTGTGTATGGCCTCTACCTTAGCTTGATCAACTTCAATTCCCTGCGGTGTCACAACATATCCAAGAAAAGAGACGCGATCTGTGCAGAAGGTGCACTTCTTGATGTTCCCAAACAAACGTGCATCCCGTAAAGCATTAAAAACAGCACGCAAATGATCAAGATGTTCCTCTAAAGATCTACTATATATCAAGATGTCATCAAAGTATACTACAACAAATCTGCCAATGAAAGCACATAAAACTTCATTCATTAATCTCATGAAAGTGCTGGGTGCATTAGTGAGACCAAAAGGCATGACTAACCACTCATATAGACCGAATTTAGTTTTAAATGATGTTTTCCATTCATCTCCTAACTTCATGCGAATCTGGTGGTAACCACTACGTAAATCAATTTTTGAGAACACAATTGAGCCACTTAGTTCATCAAGCATATCATCTAGCCTAGGGATAGGATGTCGATATCTGATGGTAATGTTATTAATCGCTCGATAATGTACACACATGCGCCAAGATCCATCTTTTTTTGGAACCAAAAGGACAGGAACAACACAAGGGCTCAGAGACTCATGCACATAACCTTTGTCGAGCAATTCTTGCACCTAGCACTAAATCTCCTTAGTTTCTTTGGGGTTGGTTCTATATGGTGCACGATTGGGTAAGGAGGCGGCAGGAATAAGGTCAATCTGGTGCTCAATCCCTCCGATTGGTGGCAGCCCCAGTGGCACTTCCTTTGGAAAAACATCTGCATATTCCTGCAAAAGGTTAGTGACGGCAGGAGGCAAAGAAGAAGGCATGTCCTCGAGTGAAAACAAAGCTTGCTTGCAAATCAAAGCGTAGTAAACAGCAGTACTAGCATCAATCTCATTCAGATCAGATTTGGTTGCAATGAAACATGACACTTTCAACTTAATCTCATTTTTGTGATTAGGACCAGATTTTACATTCTCCTTTTTGTGCTTCTCAAGTTCACTTACCACAATCTGATTTTCACTCATTGACTGTTCATGATTCTTTATTTTACAAGCTTTAGCAAGTTCATCTTTTAAAATATCTTCAGGGGACATTGGATGCAGCACAATTCTTTTATCATGGTATAGAAAGGAATACTGGTTTGATCTACCATGATGCTGAGAGTCTTTATCAAATTGCCATGGCCTTCCTAGCAGAATACTACATGCTTGCATTGGTACAACATCACATTCAACAACATCTTTATAGGAACCGATGGCAAGGCTGATTCGCACAAGTTTGCTTACCTTTGCCTTACCACTATTATTAAGCCATTGAATGTAATATGAATGAGGGTGAGGTTTGGTGGTGAGCGAAAGCTTCTCCACAATGTCGCTACCTCCATCAATGATCATTCTGCACGACCGCTCTTTGATGAAACACTTTGTTTGGAACAATGTGTGTCGCTGATTCTGCTCCGCCTTCTCCATTTGCGCGCTTAGCATGCGCTGCATAAGGAGGCTCTCATAGCGGTTCGCTTTGGCTGCATTAATATGTTCTTCTGGGCAGCCCTCACTTCCTGCAACGCTAGTCGCAAGCAATGCAAGTGTATCTTCATCGAGTTCACTAACAGATGAGTACTCACCATCATTTTTGACCACCAAAACACGCTGGCTTGGGCAGTCACGTATGACATGTCCAAACCCCTTGCAGTGATGGTACTGAATGTCTCTTGTTCTGCCCGTGGATGCCACTGATGAAGTGGTTGCAGTAGGTTTTTGCGCGGTCTTTGCTGCTGAATTCGTGGGGCTGTCACGAGGCTTGTCGCTAGAAGATGGGACTGCTGCTCTAATTGATGATGAATACGGTGCAGCAACACGTCCAGCTGAGGGAAAACTCGAGCGGGGCTGTGCAGACATATTCCTCCCTGTAGAAATATTATTCTTGGCACTAGCACGTCGTCCCTGCACTTCCCTTTCAGCTTTACAAGCAAGATGGAACAAACGGGTTATGTTAGTGTATTCTTTATAAGCAAGGATGTCCTGAATCTCCCGGTTTAACCCTCCAAAAAATCTAGCCATCACGGGTTCTACATCCTCCTCTAAATTGCAGCGTAGCATACCCATTTGCATCTCTTGGTAGTATTCCTCTACACTTTTAGTTCCTTGTTTTAATTGTTGTAGCTGGTTTAATAAATCACGTGCATAGTAGGATGGAACAAATCTAGCCTGCATGACCCGCTTCAAGGCATCTCAAGTTTGTGGTATGTTATTAGGATTTTTCTTTCCATGTTCTATCCACCAAACAGAAGCAAAATCAGTGAATTCACTAGTTGCAGCCCTAACACAAGCATTTTCAGGAAAATTATGACAAGTAAACTTTTGTTCAACAGCCAACTCCCAAGTAAGGTAAGCATCTGGATCATATTTACCATCAAAAGGGGGTATCTTAAATTTTATCTTGCTGAAAGCATTGTCATTGTTATGTCCACCCATACCTCGTCGGTTCTGGCGTTGACGTCGCCGATCTCTGTCCTCAACTTCGGTGTCAGCACCATAATCAGCACCTGAATTTTCTTCACCGTCCTCCTCCTCTTGGTTATGTCCTCTATGCTGGTTATTCAACTTCTCGTGGAGCCCATCAAAACGCCTCAGAATAGCAGTGAGGCTCTTGTCCATACGACCAACCGTTGCCTCCACCCATGCAAGTCGATTGTTGTTGGCAACCTGCGTGGCCTCCATTTGCCCAATCTTCTCATTTATCACCCACAAATCATTATCAATTCCTTCGGTGTACTCCCTTACTTGCTTTCGGAAATGCTGCATGATGCCCCTAGTACGAGGTGTAGCGGTCCTACCTCCTCCTCGTCTTCATTTCCCGAACCTGCCATGGTAAGTTGCAAGAGCAAACAAAGAACAAGTGAAGTAGGAAATTCCCTACAACTACTAGATGAAATTGTTGTGTGGTGTTTTCTAATTCTCAACCTTTTATGCAAGCTCTTACATGTTCTCACCACACAAAGTGATTAGCGTTGGCAGCAGCAAGATCAACATAAATGGTAGCACAAGCACAACCCTATGGAGTAGTAGATGATTTGTGGAGCTATAGGTGGCTGCAAAACAACAAGGTATGGCTGGAACCACGTTAGTCAAAACAAGTTGAATAAGCGTTCAAAGACGGTAAGGTGCTGGTCCTAGGTTAACCCGTACTAGAGACGCAAGCCTGAGCACAAAGGTAGTCACAAAAGAGACCAACTAGGAATAAGGAGATGACAGAAACAATCTTTCTTTCTTTCTTTCTTTTCTTTTCTTTTCTTTTCTTTTTCTTTTTCTTCTTTTTTCTTCTTCTTTTTTTTTCTACAGGGCCTAAAAATTTATGTTTGGAATCTAGACAATCCAAACAAAACAAACACTTGACACAGCCCTTCTATACTTAGATTTGATTGATCACACAACAGATTGACGGAAATCTCTTGAATGATTGCAACATGCTCAGAATGAATTTTTGGGTGAGGTCAGATCCGTTGGAAAGAACGCAAAGTAAGCTTTCCAGATTGTATTAAAACACTTGATTCCGACCATGAACAAGAGAGATAAGGTACTTCTCTTCTCGAAATAGAAATGGATTAGTGACGGGAAAATGGCAGCGGATTGAATTTGGTGGTTGTCGAACTTGTGGTGACGTAAACGTGGCAGAACTCGAAACTCTAAAGGCTTAAACACTAAGACCAGCAGTTCTACACATCAATGCAACCGCAAACTCAACAAGCAAAGAACTAGATGGGAAGGCAAGGCTCAAAGCTTCTTTAGGGGATTTCAGATCTATCCTATTTTTGGTTTTTGGACTGTAGGCAAAGTAAAAAACGGTAAAACTCTCACCGATAACCTTGCTCTGATACCACAAGATGGAACCCGCTAGGGTTTGCTTCCGACCTTCGATGAGAGTTGGGGATAAACTCAATTTAGGGGTGGATTCGACGTTGGCTGTCCGACTACAACACCAACAGGGGCTGCGCCTTAGCAACAGGTACACCGTCTCCGTTTGAGGGATTCTTGCCGTGCCAAGAACACCAATGCTCCTGCTAGAAATCCAGAACAAGCAAAAACAAGATAACAAGCAAATGACTCACGGATTGATAACAATATGAATCTGGAACACAAGTTGGGGTCTTGAATCAAGCAAATCGGGTGGTCAGATTGACACACGCGTTCACCAGGAAGTAGCAGTAGCTAACTTGCATCTAAACAAAAACCCAACCTTCCCCTGGCGGCTAGAGCATGTATTTATACATGAGAGGCAGCCAAGGGGCGTGGGAGAGTGCAAACCCTAATTTAGAATAGGCCCCTAATGGGCTTTACTTGTTACAAGGCTGCCAACCTTTGGCTGGAAGGTCCGAACGTTTCTTTGTAAATTCTGGGCGACTCCATACGAATCTGAGGGTGTTTCTTATTCCATCTGAAAATTGACTTCAAGAGTTTCCATCAAGTACCCATATGCCCAAAACAACCTCAGGAGCTAAGAGTTATGGCCGAAACAAACTGGTGTTGTGTTGCTGTCCGCTTGACTCAAAACGGGATGAATCACGCTGTTTGTGTAGGAGCGCCCCTCATCCCCAAACGTGGAGCTTGCTGACGTTCTGGGTTGTTGTGGCTGCTTCTCCCCTCTTCTCCATGTCCCGCGTTCCTAAGAATAAGACATTCATCACCATAGTTAAGTAGCATCCAATTCTGAGATGGATTTGTATGAACAGCGAGGAACGACTTTACCTGATAGTTGAGTTGTCGTGCACGGACTCGAGTCATTGGTCGTTGCTGAACACTAGGCATGGTTGTATCAATGGAAGAAATGTTCTCATCACCTTCTTTCTTCGAAAGTTCAGAACAAAGGTATGTGGAACTAGGCAAGAGAACGAGCTGCCTGCCGCTTAGGCATACCACGCTGGTACCGAAACAAGATAACTATAAAGCTGAGCATGCGGTCGTGAAAATATTCTGGTTTCATCGTTTCAATACTGAAACCAGGCATTAAAAAAGTTTGGGCAGAGAGAATATTCTGGTTTGGTGTTAGAGCGGATCATCATTTGCCTTCATGCCTCAATGTTTTACTGAAGACATGAGGCTGAACAGAGCTGATCAAATAATAAGCATCCATGGGCATCAACATTATTCACTACATCAAAAAGGCAATGCCTCCTTTGAGCGTTATTGCCATCAAAACTGCATCCCATTTGCCTGATCTACAGTGTCTCATGTTGCCATGTCCACAGGTAGGGTAGAACCGAAAACTCTGTCCTTTGCCTTCAACGCCTGAAGAAGTTACCCATGGACAACAACAACATTATTCAGAAACTGAGATGAAAATAACAACAAAACCAGCTTGAACAAACTTAACCTTACCTCCTTGTTCCAGTTGGTGAACAATGTGATTGAGAGCAGCAGGAGCATCTGCACCACTAGCCCGCACATGATCCCGAACCAGAGGCCCTGTCCAGAGTTCAAATTAAACCAGCATTCAGAAAAATCCTATCAAATTAAAAAAAAGGTGCCAAAAAAATTTAATCCCAAAATTAGTACTGAAGAGGACAGAACACGTACCATTCCTCCTAGATGCCAAACAAATGCGAACACGAATGCCGAAGGGATGCCGGCGAGGTAGTATGCCGCGAGGTTGATGAAGGCGCCGGCCTTTTGGCGGCCACAGCCTCTGACCACACCTGCAGATCGATGCAAGCACGCACTGAGATTCCTTCAGAGAATATGCAGCATCAAGTCAAAATATGCTTCACTGCTTGGAGAATGCAGAGTAGTATACAAGTTCACCTGAGAGCACGCACTGCAGGCCGTCGAAGACGATGGACACGGCGAGGATGGGCATCATCCTGGCGGTGTACCGGGCCACCTCCTCCTCGTTGCTGTAAGCGTAGCCCCACAGGTTGCGCACCAACACCATCACGAGCCCTTCGGAGACGCCCACCGCCAGCGCCAGGAGCACCACCACCCGGGTTGCCAGGCGGGCTGCTTCAGGCCGCCCGGCGCCAAGCTCGTTCGACACACGTGTGCTGCAGTGGCCCAAGATCAAATCGATTCCTGCAGATTATGGAGCAGTGAAAGATCTATGTGTTCCAGGATCCAGGGGTTACTGACCTTATGGCGGCACCGAGTCCCAGGGGCACCATGAACGCGAAGCCGTTAGTGTTCAAGCTACAAGCAGAATCAAACTGAACAATGAGCATTGGATCATGATCAGAGAGGAATTTCTCGAAACTACTAGGGACTAAAGATGAAGTGAAGTCTGACCAGATGGACAGCACGGCCGTCTCGACACTACCAGGGAAAGAGGTTTTCGTCCCAGGGCAAAAATAATATTAGTACCGGTTCAGTTTGCCCCCGGTACTAATGTTGCAAGAACCGATACTAATGTCCCGTGTCAAAAAGGAGGCGGGCGGAGCCATCCCGTGGCAAACATTAGTACCGGCTCCTATTGAGCACCGGTACTAATGTCCCACATTAGTACCGGTGCTCAATATGGGCCGGTACTAATGTGTGGGCGGGACATTAGTACCGGCTCGTATTAAGAGCCGGTACTAATGTGGCTACATTAGTACCGGCTCTTAATACAGGCCAGTACTAATGTCCAACGGTTATATCTCAGCTTCTTCCTCCTCCAGCCCGAGCCTCCCATCTTGTTTCTCCACTTCGAACTCCTTCTTCTCCATGGCACCCTAGAGGAGCTTTTGCCGGATTTGCGACCATTTCTCGACGATTTCACTCGTTGAAGTGGTCTAGAGGTTAGTTACTTCATCCTCTCTTGATTCATGCTTATTTTCATGAGTTTCATAGGTTGAAATAGGAGTATTTTAGCATTTTAAAATGAACTAAGAATAGGGGATTTTAGCACTTTGAAATAGGAGTATGTTCTAATAGAGTTGATTGAAATGGATGTGCCGTGTTTGTTGGACGAGTTGTTTTATATGATGATACAAATTAATTTTTTTTTACATTATTTTTTATAGAAATAAATATAATAAATGTTTTAAATGTACTTACTAAGAGAAACGACTAGAATATTAATATTAGAATTAGAGAAATAATTTATTAGTCAAAAAAAATTTGCTTATAATAATAATAATTTAGATTGAAATATAGTTTTCTCATTATAAAAAATGTTTTCTTATAAGAAAAATATTTTCTTAAGAAAAAAAAGTTTCTTTATTAGGAAAAAGTTTTCTTCAATACCATCAAAATGGTTTTTTCTCATTAGAAAATTAGGAATAAGTTTATACTTGATGTGGAATATGGATTTAAGTAGTTTGAATTTGTGTAACATAGTCTTCCATTCATTATTTAAACACTAGTACCGAGTCAAAAATGGTTTTCTCATTACAATAGTTATTTCTTAGTTAGAAAAATAATTTCCTCAATAGAAAAATAGTTTTCTTCATTAGAAAAATTGTTTGCTCATTAGAAAATTAGTAAAAAGTTTATATTTCATGTGGAATATGGATTTGAACACTATGAATTAGTGTAACACATATAATCTTGAACTTGTTACATGATAATAATATATTTTGTTCGGTTATATATTCTTTATTTGTAGATGGACCGACAATGGATGTACACCGACAAGAGAATATCCAATGAATTCTTTAATGGGCTTCGTGGATTTCTAGAAGTAGCAGAATCGAACAAGCCCCCGTCTGGTTTCATTATTTGTCCATGCAGAAAGTGCAGGAATTTGAAGGATTTCTCAACGACAAAGACTCTTCACGATCACCTATACAAATGGGGATTCATGCCAAACTATTTTGTTTGGACAAAGCATGGGGAGAGAGGGGTTATAATGGAAGATGACGAAGAAGAAGACGACAATATTCCTGATTGGACTCAAGAAGGTTCCTTTGCAATGGGAGATGATCCAATGGGTGAGGATGATGTTGCAATAATTGAGGGAGAGCCTGAACAAGGAGAAGATGAGCCGCTTGATGATCTAGGTCAGGTGTTGCGAGAGCAGAAGGAAGATTGCGAAAAGGTGAAGGAGGCAAAGAAGTTTGACCGTATGTTAGAAGATCACAAGAAACCATTGTACCCAAATTGCAAAGAGGGGCACAAGAAGTTGGGTAGCACATTAGAAATGCTGCAGTGGAAGGCTAAACATGGAGTTTCTGACAAGGGCTTCGATGAGTTAATGATGATCGTAAAGGACATGCTTCCAGAGGAGAACGAATTGCTGGAGTCAACGTACGAAGCTAAAAAGGTTGTTTGTCCTCTGGGTTTGGAGGTTCAAAAGATACATACATGCCCTAATGACTGTATCCTTTACCGAGGAAAAGAATATGAGAAATTGGAGGCTTGTCCTGTGTGTGGAGCGCAGCGTTATAAGATCCCACGAGATGACCCTTACGATGTTGAGCGGGAGAAGCAGAAGAAGAAGAAGAAAATTCCTGCTAAGGTAATGTGGTACTTTCCAGTGATACCACGGCTGAAGCGTTTATTCAGGTGCAAGGCTAATGCAAAGTTGATGCGTTGGCACAAAGAAGATCGTAAAGCAGATGACAAGACCAGACATCCCGCTGATGGGTCGCAGTGGAGACTAATTGATAGAGAATTCCCTGAATTTTCAAAATACGCAAGGAACATTCGGTTTGGTTTAAGTACGAATGGATTCAATCCATTCGGTGAGTTCAGTAGCGGTCATAGCACTTGGCCTGTGACCTTATGCATATTCAACCTTCCGCCATGGCTGTGCATGAAAAAAAGTTCATCATGATGCCAATAATCATCCGAGGCCCAAAGCAGCCAGGCAATGACATCGATGTTTATCTGAGACCGTTGGTTGAGGATCTTAAAACATTATGGAAGAAAGAAGGTGTACCTGTGTGGGATGAGGACAAACAGAGACCTTCAATCTACGAGCGTTGCTGTTTGTCACCATCAATGATTGGCCGGCACTTGGTAATCTATCAGGACAAACAACACAAGGGATACCGAGCATGCACACACTGTTTAGATGATACTTGCAGTGTGTATCTAAAACACAGTAAAAAGATTGTGTATTTGGGCCATCGTCGATTTCTTCCTCCTAAGCACCCGTTAAGAGAAGAAGGAAAAAAGCATTTTGAATGTGTTGGAGAAAAACGTAAGAAGCCAGTGCACCGTGATGGTAAATTTGTATTTTCTATGGTGAAAGATTTGAAGGTAGTGTTCGGGAAGGCTTCAGGTGCCAAATCTGTTCCAAACGACAAGGATGGATGTGCACCCATGTGGAAGAAGATGTCAATATTTTGGGAGCTTCCTTATTGGGAAATCCTTGAGGTTCGCAATAAAATTGATGTGATGCATGTGATGAAGAATTTTTTGTGAACTTTCTTGGCCACCTAGGTGTATATGAAAAGCCAAAAGATACAGTTGAAGCTCGTCGGGATCTTAAATTTATGAAACAGCGAAAAAGCCTGCATCCCGAAAAGAGAGATAAGGGAAATTGGTTGGCCCCTGCTAGTTACACCCTCAGCAAGGAAGAGAAGAAGATGATGTTTGATTGTTGGAACAGTATCAAGGTCCCGACTGGCTACTCCTCAAATATACAACGAATAATAAATTACAAAGAGAAAAAATTCATAAATCTGAAGGCTCATGACTGCCACGTGTTGATGACACAATTGCTGCCTGTTGCACTAAGGGGTATTCTACCAGAGAATGTGAGATTGACAGTCGTCAAGGTTTGTTCATTCCTCAACCAGATCTCTCAGAAGGCAATCCATCCAAAGAATCTAGTGCAGTTGCAGAAAAATGTCGTGCAATGCCTCGTCAGCTTTGAGATGATCTTTCCACCCTCTTTCTTTACTATCATGACCCACCTTCTAGTGCACCTAGTTGAAGAGATTTTTATCCTCGGGCCTGTGTATTTACACAACATGTTCCCTTTTGAGCGGTTGATGTCTACTTACAAGAAGTATGTCCGTAATCGTGCTCGTCCCGAAGGAAGTATCGCAAAAGGATATGCTACAGAGGAGGTGATTGAGTTTTGTGTCGACTTTATTGATGAGCTTGCTCCTATTGGACTCCCTGTATCACGCCATGAGGGGAGACTCAGGGGAAAGGGCACACTAGGGAAGAAAACTCGGATGGATATGGATGAAACGTTATTTCGTACTGCACATTCCTTTGTCCTGCAGCAATCATCCCTAGTGGCTCCATACAGGGAGGAGCACAAGTCCATTGTACGGGCCTCAAACAAAGGGAAGTCAGAGGCCTGGATTACACGTCATCACAATGATAATTTTGCATCATAGTTGCGGAGAAAACTTATGGGTGATAACACTATTGGAGAGCAACTGCAATGGTTGGCTAGAAGTCCATCTATCTCAGTACTTACGTTCCAAGGATACGAGATAAACGGATACACATTCTACACGAGAGCCCAATACCAAAAGAGCACAAACCAAAACAGCGGTGTCCGTATAGATGCAATAGACAACGAAGGAAATGAACAAACATACTATGGTGTCATTGAAGAGATATGGGAATTGTACTACGGACCTTTAAAAATCCCTCTTTTTAAGTGTCAGTGGGTTAAAAACCCTACAGGAGGTATAATGACTGACAAATTTGGGATGACAACAGTGGATCTCAACAAGATTGGATACAAAGATTAACCGTTCGTCCTAGCGAATGATGTGACTCAAGTTTTCTATGTGAAAGACATGTCGAGCAAACCACCAATAATAAAGAAAGGTGATGATAAGGGTGTTGTTAATAATGAGCCAAAGCGTCACATAGTTCTACCGGGAAAAAGAAAAAATGTTGGAGTTGAGGACAAGACTGACATTTCAGAAGATTATGATCAATTCGATGGTCTTCCTCCATTTTCAGTAAAGATTGACCCAAGCATCCTGTTAGCCGAAGAGGACACTCCATACCTACGTCGTGATCACAACCAAGGGACATTCATGAAGAGGAAGATTGTTAATGTTGCATTAGATGATGATGTATAATATGTACCAAAGTATTGTAATATTTGAATGAACTAGTATTTTGCTACTTTATTAACAAAACTTTCAATTATTTCACTTTTTTAGCATTATTAGATATTAAATAATAAATTTATGTAAAAACATACATGAGCAAGACTAAATCTTGATTTTTATATTAATTACACTGGATGTACTATTTAAGAAAGATTTTGCATGAAAAAAATAAAATTATTTCCGTTTGTTAAAATCAAGAACAGAAAAAGACAATTTAGAAGATATTAGTAGCTTATTGATAAGAAAATTTTAATTTTGATTGTTAAATTTAGAATGTCATATAATATACGTAAAGAAAATTAAATAAACTTGTTCCACCATTTTATGCGTTGTATATGATTTACCATAAATAAACTGCAATATAGAAAATAAAAACGAAAAATAAAAGGTGAACAGGGGGCAACAAAATGAAGACCACATTAGTACCGGTGCTAAACTAGAACCGGTACTAATGTGCTTCTCCATTTGGCGGCAAATGAAAAGTCACATTAGTACCGGTGCTCAACTAGCACCGGTACTAATGTGGACATTAGTACCGGGCCTCAACAAGCCCCGGTACTGATGTACACATTAGTACCAGTGCTAGTTTTGCACCGGTACTAATGTGGGGAGGTTATAAGGCGGCGCCCCCTTCTTCCCCAACACTTAGGCCCAATTCCCCTCCCGTCGTCGTCGCCGCCCTGTGCTGAGCTCGCCGTCGTCGATCGGAGCGCCGCCGGTGCCCCACGCCGCCTCTCGTCTCCGCCGGCGTCGTCGTCGCGCCTCCACTCCGCGCCCGCCCCGCTGTCCGCCGTCCACGCGCCGCCGTCGCCGCGCCCGCCCCGCCGACGTACACGAGTGCGCGCGCCGCCGCCGCGCAGCCTTCCGTCCGCGTCGTCCAGTGCCGTCGTCGCGCGCCCCGCCCCGCCGTCCGCCGTCGCCGACCACCCCGCCCCGCCGCCCCCCGCCGTCCGCCGCCGTCCACGCGCGTCGTCGTCGGCGCCGTCCCGCCCCACGCCGTCCGCCGCCGTCTGCGGGCGCCGTCGCCGCGCCAGCCCCGCCATCCGCCGTTGCCGACCGCCCCCGCCGCCGCGCCGCCACCGCCGTCTCCATCGATCGGTACGGTCCTGGCCGGCCACGCGCTCGCGCGCGCGCTCCGCGCCCCGGCTCGGCCGCGCCGGCCCCTGCTGTGCGGCGCCTATTGGGGGCTGACGTCACCCCTACGGGGCTGATGTCAGCCCCCTTTTTTTGTTTTAGAAATTATATATTTAGAAATATAGATTTAGAATTTAGAAATATAGATTTAGAATTTAGAAATATAGATTTAGAAATTAGAATTTAGAAATATAGATTTAGAAATGGATTTAGAATTTTTGTGTAAATGTTATTTAGAATTTGATTTAGAATTCAATTTGGATGTTGATTGAAATGTTATTTATATGTGGATGTAAATGTTATTTAAATGTGGATGTAAATGTTTTTTAAATTTCAAATTGACATGTTCGGCTCGACTCTCTCGAGCGAGTCAGGAGCGATTCGAGTTGCTCGACTCGCTCGGCTGGCTCGCTCCCGCCACGCTCCCGACCCCCCACCACGCTCCCCACTCCCCCGCCACGCCACGCTCCCGACTCCCCCGTCACGCTCCTGACCCCCCGCCACGCTCCCGACCCCCCCCCCCCCCCGCCACGCTCCCGACTCCCCCGCCACGCCCCCGCCACATTATTATTTTTTGTCCACATATTATTTTTTGTCTCGTATTAATTGTCTCATCATTGGAATAGATGGTCCTCATATTATTTTTTGTTACATTATTTTAGTTACAATGGTGCGAACCGAAGAGGACCGAGAAGCGGAGCAAATGATCATGGATTTAATTGCTCGCAATACTATGAATGATGCACCGAATGAACAAGAACAGGATCACAGAGAGGCCGACAGCTACCTGAACATGTTTGCTGATGGCAACGAGAGGGAGCAACCAATTGCTCAAGGAAGCAATGATGGAGAACCATCCGAGGTATAATTAATAAAAACCAGTACCTCGTCATGATTTTCGAGGAACCTACTAATTATAGAAAATGAGTTAATAGTTCTTAAATTTCCAGAAGCCTGCATCGAGCAGCAAGAAGAAGCCGGGTGGGAAACGCGGCCCAAAGAAGAAGCTAGACGGGCGTTTCATCATCACGGAAGTATCTCCTGATGGGAGACCGTTAGCTCCACATGAAAATGTTGTCAAGTTGGTAAATCACATTGGGGCTCTTGTTCGGGACAACATCCCAATAAGCTTTCGGTTTTGGAAAGCAGCTGACGCACCTGACTTGCTACCCGAAGAAGGTGATCAAGCAGAAGCTGAGCACGAAGATCAAGATCAGGACGAAGAGCAACATGAAGAGAATGAACCCCCGGTACCGGTTCGGCCAGATGTTGTCCCGGTCATAGAGAAGAACATGATCTGGGCCGAGGTGAAAGCACACTTCAGATTTCCCGAAAACACAGATTTGAAAGCTGTGCGCACTTGGGCCCTGCAGAAGGGTGCAATTGCCTTTCAGACGTACAAGAAGCGGCTAACCAAGGAGTTCATCAAGGAGGGGCTTACACCCGATTTTAAGAAGCCGGGATATGCCAAGTTAAGAGATCATTGGGATGCATTTGTGCAGGGCAAGCAATCGGAAGATGCCGCCAAGTTGATTGCAACCAACACAGCCAATGCACGTAAAAAGAAAGAATTCCATCATCTTGGCCCTGGAGGTTACGCGATGGCCCTGCCCAAATGGGATCAGATGGAGCAAGAGATAATGGCACGTGGAATCGTACTGGCAACTTTGGAGTGGCCTGACCGAGCGTGGAATTACTATTATGCACATGGTGGCACGCTCAATCCCGAAGATGGATCATTAATATCGGGTGACCAACTAAGACAGACAGCTGTAAGGCTTGTTGATTTGATCAGGGCTGCTGCCGAAGGAAGATTCATAGCTGATCGAGAGAAGGACGAGCTTTCTGCTGCAATAGGCACTAGAGAACATGGTGGACGTTGCCGAGGCAAAGGTGTGATTCCATGGAAAGTCGCATGGCATGAGCACATTGACTCGTACAAGAAGCGCAAAAGGAACAAGGACGAACAAGATAGGAAAATCAGACAATTGCAAGAGCACGTAGAAATGACTGAGGCAAGAATGGACGCCATCATTGACGAGCGTGTGGCCCTTGCTCTTAACAAACAATCATCTCAGCAAGGGCCCATAGATGAAATGAGCCCGCCATCTACTAAGGGGAAAAGTAGTGTCGCTTCAACGGATGCAGCACCAGCAAACACGGAAGCACCGGTCAAGGAAGCAGAAGTACCCCTAGCCTCAGCAGAAGCACCGGTTGCCTCAGCAGAAGCACCCCAAGCCTGAGCAAAAGCAGCCGAGGTCTGCCACGAACGGTTCCCCGTGGATGACATCACAGTGAGGTCAGCGTGTGAGCTTCACGCTCAACTCAGAAACAAGATGTTACCGGTGCCTTATGGTGTTGATGAGGTCCCGGAACCGAGGGAAACATTCATGGGCGTGGAATTCAGTAAATCATTTTACCATAAAGTTGCCGTCGACCGAGTGGTCCCCGGTTGGGAAGACCTCGAACTAGAGTTACCGGGACCTGATGGGGAAGAGGTGCTTGGAGATACCGTGCATGGTTGGGTATTGTGGGCCAAGGCTCACATAAAGATTACGGAACCGGTCAAAGAAGCACCCCTAGCCTCACCAGAAGCACCTCTTCCTGAAGCCTCATCTACACACCTCGTGCCTGAAGGCGAAGATCATCAGCTACCGTCATCTCCAACAGGAAGCATGAGTCCTCTAGTTGATCGAGACCCAAGCGAGAGTCCGCCCCCTCAGCAACAGGGTAAGGGTACCAAACGACAAGCTACGCATCATCCTCCGCCCCCTCCTCCAAAGAAGTAGACGAAGCCCAGGCTGAAGAAGCCTCAACCGAAATTATCTTACGAGAAGACTCAGGAGGAGCTAGATGCTACAGTGCGGGCTGAACTTGATAGACAAATATTCAAAGCGAAGAAGCCACATGTTGAGAAACCAATTGACCGGGTCAAATTTCATCGCTTCATGAACAAAATGGAGGAGGAGAAACGAATAAATGCCCAGCCACCTCCTTTGAGTGACTATGACAGACAGGCACTCAAGATTGACAAACAAAAGAAGTTGGCGAATAAAGCTAAATCTATTCCACAACTAGGCACCCAGTCAAAGCAATCTGTCTCCCCCATCAAGATGTTTTCTTCTCAAGAGCAGCATATGCTTGTATTCAATAAGGAATCAGGTCTGACTCCTGGTCAAATCCGAGGGGACGAACCAATCCCAATTCATGAAGGGGCAAATCGACCGAAGTATGAGTTGGGTAAACCTCTTGTGTGGCCGCAGTTGGTGCCGTATCTTCCAACGAGAATGCATGAACTACACGATTGGTACATGGCTGCGTCAGCAAGCGGTGTAACCTATGTGGAAATTACCATAGATGATCAACATTATTTCCGTGGCCGACAAACTTTTGGTGTGGAATTTGACCAATTTTGGTTCTTATTCAATCAAGATGCAATTGACTTAGGACTCATCGCTTGCTGGACTCTGTAAGTCTCGAAAACAATGATCTAGCCATTCTACCTTATCTTAACTTGTGTTTAATTTGAATTTAATTTCAATCATGCAGCTTTGAGATGCAGCGGTGCAACAGGAGAGGAATAATGGACGTTGGCTTCATGGATCCACTAATGATAAATCAGACTTGTGTCAGAAAATGGGAGCGGGACACATTGGACTATATATATTTGTATCTAGAAAAACACCATAAGAAGGGTATCATACTTCTGCCATACAACTTCGGGTGAGCAACGTGTATCTCATCTATTTTATCGGTTTTCAAATGATATTGCATATATATTTCAAGAAACTAATACTTCTACACGTATGCACAGCTTCCACTGGATTCTTTTTGCATTTTGTCCGTCTCTAAGCAAGGTCTTCATCTTCGACTCTTTGAGGGCAACATCAGACAAAAGCGCATATCAAGATGTCGTAGAGATGATCAAACTTGCATGGACTCGCCTCTGTGTAGAGCACCCAGGAAGATACAAAGAGAACCTTTATTTCCACTATGATTTCCCTGTATGTGTATTCTGCTAGTCCGCATATCTCATGTCTTCCAATATAATTAAACATATTTCATAACCTTGTTTTCGCACATGTGTAGTGCTTGACACAACCTTCAGGTACCAATCTGTGCGGATACTACGTATGCGAGTTCATGCATACCTTTTCAAGCATCGGAAGAGGTACCAACCTTGAAGACAGGGTGCGTCCACTTAACTAAACGACACATGCATGTAGTTCTTATTTGTCCATGTTCTTTTTTGTACTAGTTCTTATTCTTTGTTCATGTTCTTTCGTAGATTGATGACATCAAGCAGGGGTTCCTCGAGTCGGAAAGAATCCGGTTAATTCAAGAACAACTTTGCGGGTTTCTTCTAGATGAGGTGATTACGCCAGGTGGAGAATTCTTGTCAGGCTTATCATCTGTGATTGTAACGGGGAAGTCCACGGAAAAAACATCGGGGAAGTCCACTGCAAAAGCAACTGGGAAGTCGACGGAACAAGCAGAGTCGACTAAGCAGGGGAGCAAGAGAGGAAAAAGCTCTGCAAAAGACCAATCGTCAGGAAGCAAAAAAAACTAATATTAAATCTTGCTAACCTTTGATGCAATGTATTATATACACTAATATATATTTTTCGTATTTCTGTATGCACAATATTATATATGTTCTTTGCATTGGATCAACTACCGGATTTGAGATAATACATGCATACAAATATATGTACTAGTATAATATTAGATACTATACTAGTACATAATACGTTTGCATGTATAGTATTATCTCAAATATTTTATATGGCACACGAATATATATTATAGCGTATCAAGCATTAGGATTAGTATACGTAAATACGATAGAATTAATAAACCAGAAAACATTAAAGAAAAAAAAAAACAAAAAACAATTAGTACCGGTTGGAAACGAGAACCGGTACTAATGTGGACCGTGCCACGTCGCCGGGGGCGGGCACATTAGTACCGGCCCTCAATACCAGCCGGTACTAATGCCCACATTAATACCGATTTTCAAAACCGGTACTAATGTGACTTCACATTAGTCCCGGCAGAACAATACCGATTTGAAAACCGGTACTAATGAGAGTTATAAACCGGTACAAATGAAGTATTCCCTAGTAGTGGGAGCTTCGGGTTCGGGAGAAGGCCCCGAGAGCAGCACCAGGAGCTCGAAGGACCACCACTCCATGCTGCAGCCAGGCAGAGCAATCGATGTAACAGTAATCGATGTACAGAAAGCACAGTAATCAATGTAACAGTCAACGTCACGGCCTCACCAGACCATCACGGCGGACGGCACGGCGAGCTTCAGGAACTCGGTGACGCCGCGGAACGCCTCGCCGGAGAAGCCCGTCCAGGTGGCCTTGCACCACGGCGAGAGCCGGACGTAAAGCGCGAGGAAGGCGAGGTTGGCGAGGTAGGAGACACCATTGGCCAGCGCGGCGCCGTTGCGGCCCATCCCGAGGCCGCGCACCAGCAGGCAGCAGACGGCCGGGTGGCACAGCGCGGTGGCGCCGGAGCTGAGCATCACCGGCACGACTATGTTCTGCGTCTGCAGGAACCGGACGTGGCACTGCAGCGCACCGTACACGAACAGCGCCGGGATCATCCACCAGATGTAGCTACCGGCCCCCGCCGCGATCTCCGGGTCCTGACCGCACCAAGCCAGGATCTCGCCGGTGTAGGCCCATACCGCCGCCACCGGGACGCTCACCAGGGCCAGCACCAGCATCGCCCGCTGCTTGAAGACGCCGAGCTGGTGGTGCTGCCGCGCGCCGTAGGCCTGCCCGCACAGCGTGTCCAGGCTACTCGCCATGCCTGCCTGTCGAGGTTGCGCCGGCGGTAAGTGAACCGGCCGGAGATGAACACGAACGAGGGAATCAGAGATAATAGTAGGAGATGCTCATCAGTCACCAGCAAGCTGAAGCCCGTGACGCCGGCGAAGGAGGTGGCCAGGGAGGCGCTGGCCAGCGCGAGCTCGCCGAGGTGGCCGACGAACATGACGGAGACCATCTGCACCATGTTCTGCAGGAGGAGCCCAATGACGAGCGGCCCGGCGAGGTACAGCTGCTTCTTGACCTCGCGCGCCGCCAAGCTCTCCTCCTCGCATCCTCTGTCCTTCTTCCCCGTCGCTGCGGCGAGGAGCGGTTGCTCCATATGCTTGCCTTCTCGCTTCACCGCACCACCGGTGAGAAGACGAGATGGCAGCAATGGAGATGGAGCCGGACCACGCGGACCGAGTCGACCACCTAGCTTAATGTAGATCGAGCTCACTAGTTCTGGAGTACTATATGCAAGAAGAAAAGTAGAAGCTGCTCAATTTGGCGCCGCTTATAGCCGAAAGGAAGCCGGCAGGGTACAGGACAAAGATTTAGGCAGGGCACGATAGGTTTAGCTTTAATTGGTGTGGGTATAATAAGCATGGAAACAGGATCTCGTCTCTGTCACACCTTAGTATGTGGTACTATAGAAAAGACAAAAATTAAACAATTTTGTTCTACGCCATTTTATTCTGACTGAGATCCTATTATTGATGTGTGCTTCTCGTTCCAAATTATAATTCATTTGATTTTTCAACTTGAAGTTTCACCGTTCGTCTTATTCAAAAATTATGTAAAATCACATCTTTTGTTACTTTTTGCTTTATTAATAAAAGTTCTATAAAAATATCTTAAATTTCAATACATTTATACAAAAAATTGAATAAAATAAGCGATCAAAATTGAAATCAAGAAAATCAAACGAATGATAATTTGGAATGAAAGGAGTACAGATAAATGAGCTTCAACATGGTTTATTATCAAAGTGTCTAGAAGCACGAATCACTGATGAAAAGTTTAAGCATGATCGCATTGGTTTCATTAATTAATTGTCTGCAATTTGAGGCAAACATAAAGATATGGTGGAACTCACGGTGCCCGTGTAGACGCGTATGTAGTGGAAGTGGTTCTTGCAATTAAACGGAGTATGTGTGGGAATTGCAACGAAAATTCTGAAGAAGTGGAACTTTTTGAAAAAGGAGTGATATTCGCTGCAAAATACAAACAAAAAATAACGCAACATATGTAATGGTTTTGCAATTTTCCCTCTGCGTAAAATATGTGATGTGTGCTATATAAATTGTACAGTACGTAGTTATTGTTCTCTGATTTTAACCGTTGGTCCTTTGATGAAAAGTAATAAAATAGATTATTATAAATCTAACATGTTGTACTGACAAGATTGTAATTTTATTATTCTGTAAAGCTGCAGCTATCCAATAGTTGTAAAGGTTATTGATCACATATATTTTATATTACCAACAGACGTCAGTATACGGCGTACGGTAACATGGAGATACATCCTGAAAACCTAAAGTAGAATATCTATGGGTGGCGCCTCTTTCTCGATTGATGGGATCTAAATTGAGCACCGTTTGGGTTTTGTCAGTTGGTAAGACCGCTCTCACAATTTTCATTAAGAAGAAGAAATTTTCTCCTAGCTTAGGAAACCTCCGAACTCTAATTTTACCAGTGAGGAGTTTTTTTTAAATCAACCTATAATTCGCTCCAGTGAGAAATTAAATCTGGGTGGTTACGATCATACCTCAGCTCCTCTAACCAACTAGGCTAGAGTACTTTGGTTCCATGCATCTTTCATTGCTGTAGCTGCAGCTTCACAAACCACTACAGCCACATATAGGTGTATGTGTACATATATAATTATTCTCCTGTTTTTTACCTTGCTGCTATTGGAAGTTGACATGGTCTACCCTTGGGTGGATGGTGGCTTTTCAGGATCGAAACTCTTGACTGCAACTTTAACAACAACTAGAGACTGTTGGGTGCAGTTAATTTAAATTTAAAAGCTGCGGTCAATTAGCAAAAAATGTGTTGGTGTTTAGAATACTGTGTTTTGGCGAGCATTAACTTTAGAGAAGCTTGTGTGCTTTTTTTTTATGTGAAATACTCCCTCTGTTTCATAAAACTTGTCATTCTGACTTTTCTACATATATCTCTTTTGTTATGTATCTAGATGCAAAACAAAAGAAATGTATTTAGAAAAACTAGAATGACAAGTAATATGAAACCGAAGGAGTAGTAGGGAATAAAAGTAAATGATCTGTTGAGGAAACAAGTTGTATGGTTACATAGTAGAAAATTACATCGGAGGGATGGGAGACAGTTATTAGCACGACTAACGGCAGTGTTTATTAACCACATGGACAAACTGATCAGTAAATATCTCTAGGGAAGATTGTGGAGTATTTCCTGTATGGATGTAAGTGCGACGACGTTTGAAGCAGTAACCTGATTTGTGTTTGGAGAAAAGAATGGTGAGTGGAAGTACATTTTTGTAGTCAGCAAATAGCTCTGCGAGGTGGAGACGAAATTGTGGTGCTGATCTTATATTCTCTTCAAATGTTTCAGCTGTGCGACACATGTGTCTTCTACTATCCATGCCCAAGACAGTTGATTCTTTCTCTTTCTGGGTCTTCAAAAGGATGGCATGATTGTGGTCGATCAAAACCAACTTACCTTCGTTTATGATGTTGTGAATGGCGTCGTCGTAGGTTGACTCGATTGCTTTGTCTACGGTTTCTGCAAAAGTCACCATAGTAAGTTGCCTTCATGATATGTGGCGGTGGTGTTCGGTGAGTTGGCATAACTGTGATGGAAGCAATAAAGACACTGAGACTCGTATCTCTGATATCTGTTCTAGACACATAAAGGTCTTGGGCAATTTGATCAAAAAAAATAGTTCGATCTGAATGGATGACATGATTCTGCAGTGTTTAGACAAATTCGTTAGCTTTGGTGTTGAAGTAGTAGCGATCTGATGTATTGCGTGACGGCAAAAATGGGTTAAGTAATGGAAGATTCATATCATACCTATGAAGTGTGTACTTGGTTACTTCTTCCCGTATACTATTGCAGTGGGTCTATGTCGGGGTTCTCAACTGCCGGCAGTAGATTTGTAACGAATCGTGTGTCGGATCCGGATGGTCGACACGGGAGACACAAGGGTTTTATACTGGTTCGGGCCTCCGGAGAGTAATACCCTACGTCCAGTTCCGAGTACTCGTGTTCCTATGCCAGGGGTGTCTGTAGTAGAGGTTACAGACTCGGTGTTCTCTCGTCGTCCCTCGCGTACGTTGCACCCCTCCCCCTTTTATAGTCACAAGGGTGAGGGGCAAAGAAGGAAAAAGAAAATAAGCTACAGTGGTGTGGCGTTGAGGAGTCTTTTCCGTCATTGATGTCCGTCAGGCGTAGTGGGAGGGCGCTGAGCTGTGGTGTCGTTGGAAGCCGCCGCGTGGGCTGTTGCTACTGTTCGCCCAGGGCACTTGGCTTCTCCTCCGAGTAGTTTGCATGGTGACTCAGCCCCTTCGGGTGCGTTTTAGGCCTGCCACGTTAAGGCTTAAGTGCAGGTAGACAGCAATCGAGTGCTTGTTCTGACGGGGTGGCGTGCAGCTAGCGTTGGATGTGACGGCATGTCGGAGGTCGTGGGGGGTGCACTGTGCGCCATTACAGCCCCTGTCAGACCCTGGCGTCCTCCCGTCGCGCCAGCTGTGGACCTTGCATGGCGTGGAAAATGGCGTCACGCGTGTCGTTGCGAAGGAGCTTGGAGGGTTGGGGCAGCGCCACGTTCGTGTGGGGCCCCCTACCTTCGCCTTGGCTCCTCCGCGTTACTTCCGCCTTCAGTCGGAGGCGGAAGTTACTCGTGCGAACGAGTAGTCGGAGTCGAGGTCGATGTGTACTCGAAGACGAGGCGGACTCGTGCGAGGCGGAGAGTACTCGTGCGGGGCGACGGGTACTTGGAGACGAGGCGGACTTGTGCGAGGCGGAGAGTACTCGTGATGTGGGGAAGTCTTGTCAGTGAGGGTCTTAACGAAGATCTGCATGCCTCCTCTGTCTTGAATCATGGCCTTCACATTGTCAATGGTGTCAGTCGACCCCATCCTCCAGGTGATTATCTTGTTGCTTAGGGGACCTTAATCCAGGCCCTCGTCAGTAGCCCCCGAGCCTGTGATGGGAGTCAAGGACTCGCTCGCAGGCTTTGTGCTGGGGAAATGTTGTAGTTTGTTTCTTTGAGTTACTCGGTGGGTGCGCGCGAGCGCATTCGCCGGATGTAGCCCCCGAGCCCATGAAGGAGTTGTAGACTCGTTTATGGGGTTTTGAATTTTGAAATGTCATAGCTGCTTCGAAAGTCCTCATTGCGGCATCCGCGGCCGCATCGGTTGCTGCGTCCGCCGGTCGTGGCTGTCGTGGCGTTGGTGACAGTTGGAGATGACGGCGCGTGGCTGATTCAGACCAGTGGGCCCACCCGGCATCGAACCGTCGCAGGCGTGCCTCTGTCGCCTCGGGGGATGCACCCGCCAAACAGGTGATTTTACGGTGCGGTGGGGCCGGCATTAAATGCCGACGGCCCCGTTTGCCCCTTATAAACCGCGTGCCGGTTGAGCTCTGTACCTTTTCCCAATTCCTTGCCTTTCGCCAAAGCCGCTCGCTCGTTTGCTCCCAGCCCTTGCGCCGCCGCCACCGCTTCTTCTACCTTCCTTTCGTCTTCGAGCTCGACAAGCGCCATGTCGAACTGGACGTGCTCCAGTGTTTCCCGCTCGATCCTTCAGCGGCTCGTCGTCGCCGGGCAGTTGCCGGTGCTCACCGCTGCCGAGGAGTGGAAGATTCCGGGCGGCGAGTCGGTGCCGCACCCACCGGAGGGCTATGTCGTCTCGTCCGTGACCTTCCATGAGCGGGGCTTCACCATTCCAGCCGGCCGGTTCCTCCGCGCCGTCCTCTGCGAGTACCGGCTGCAGCTCCACCACCTCAACCCCAACAGCATGCAACAGATGGCGGCATTCGAGGCGCTGTGTGAGGGGTATCTGGGAGTGGGTGCCCATTGGCATCTCTTCCGATACTTCTTCAAGTTCGTGTGCTTGAAGGACAAATCGTTCCCGGCCACTCTTGGATGCGCCAATCTTCGGATGAAGAGGAAGAGGAGCGAGGGGTACATCGCCGGCATGCTGACAAGCTCCAACAGCGGCTGGCACAAGGAGTGGTTCTACCTCAAGGACTGCCCTGAGTACCCGCTGCCAAAGTACACCGGCTCCTCCATCGCCGAGGCTCCGGCGAATTGGAGCTACGGTCCCCCAGAGGCGGATGTAGATCGGCTGCTCGAGGATTGCTTCGTAGCTCTTGCCAAGCTGCGCAGCGCCGGGGTTGACCTGGCGACCGTCATCAGCCTGTATCACACGCTGGGGGTCATCCCTCTCCAGCGGCGCCGCCTGCGCATCTGCCAGATGACGCCGGACCGTGCTCCCTTCATCGGGACCGTGCGCGCGCCCCGGCTTCCCTCGCCTGACGAGATCCAGCATCATGTGGGGCGAGCAATCGGAAAGGCCAGCTACTCATGGCCGCCGCCCCAAGTTCTGCCCATGCTCCCCCACGAGGGGACCAAAAATTATGTAAGTCCTTTTTCTCAACTAGTGTTCCGACTATCTGTTATTCCTGGTGTTGAGTCCTGTCTTCTTCCTTGTTTTTAGTTGGGACCTGCAACCCCCCTTCCCTCGAAACCGCCCCTTCCTGAGGACGCGATATCGAATCGCGCCCAGGCCGCCGCGGACAGGAGAAGGGCCGCCCAAAGGGCCCAGCATAAGGATAAGGAGATCGCGAAGCGCGACCGGAACGCCGGCCGTGCCAAGCGCAGGAAGGTGGAGCCCGTTGTCTCCTCGAATGAAGATCCCTTGTCATCGCCGCCGTGGTCCGGCGATGGAGGTGATGCGGGCGTTGACTGGAATGCGTTGTCGTCGCTGTCGCCCCCTCCCCGCTGGCAGGCCAGGGAGACGAGCTCTAAGCAGTAGCCGGAGCCTACTGCTCAAGTGCAGGGATCGAGGTCCAGCTCACGCCCACCGTCTCGCCCGGACCAGGAGGATCGGGGAGTGCCTCGCCCCCGATCAAGTCCCTGCGGCCAGGAGCAGCTCGTCTGCTCGCCGGCGCCCTGGCGACTCGTCACGGCGGGGGTCGCGCTCCCCGTGGAGGCGGTCGCCCCCCGTGACGAGATCAACGTCGCCGGCTCCTGCTCCGATCGCGCCGCAGGGGGAGAGCGCGGGTACTCCCCCACGGCGCCTTCAATCAATGATCATCCGTGGCGGTGGTGCCCCTGCGGTGCAAGTCTCCCTCGCCCAGGGTGGCAGTCAGAATCGGCCCTCCATCTAGTCGGGGGGGCAAGAGGCCAGCCCCCAAGCCGTCGGGCGCCTCCGCGAGGCCTATCAAGCGGGCCTGTATTACTTCTTCCGTGTAAGGATTACCTTACGCTACTTCACCGTTTTGTTCTTCAATTTTTCATTTGTCTCGTTGATCTGGCCTTCTCTCTGTTAGCCGTTCCAATGTGGGAGCGCTCAGTCTCGCGCCGCGGAAGCGCGCGGCTCTGGGCGTGCGTACTCCCCCGCCTGCTCCCAGCTCTTCCACTTCTCCATCCGCGCCGGCGACAGCCCCCGAGCAAGCATCGGTGCCGCCGGAATCCTATGATGCGGCGGCACCCCCACCTTTGTTGGGGGTCGAAGTCGTGGTCGGGGAGCAGGCAGCCCCGGAGCAATCCGAGTCTTTGGCGGCGCTTGTGGCCGATCTGGGCGCCGCCGTGTCGGCTGCTCTTGCAGAGGGCCAAGCCACAACACCGTGTGCCGTCGACGGCGATACTGCAGAAGTGGCAGCCCCCCACCGCCCCTGCAGCTCCCAGAGGCCACGGGTATGGGGGAGCTGATCCTCCCAGGTGGCGACACGACCACCTGTACGGCCGAGGCAGAGGTGCGCTCGCTGGTGCCGGAGGAGCCGCCAACTGAGTCGTCTGCGCCGCCCGCCCCGGAGGTTGTTGTGGCGGTCGAGGAGGACGCGGCGATCAAGGGGGTTGCGGAGAACCCTGAGGCGTCCCGGTCCCCAATGAAAGAAGTAGCGCCGGACCCCATCGTGCCGCCGGAGCCATCGTGTCATCCTGTCGCCGTCGTCGTGGAAGTGGTTGAGATCGCGGACTCCCCTCTCCCCGACTTGCAGACGCCCGCTTCCTTTGAGGGCGCGACAGGCTGTGCTCCCCCAACCGTCATCTGAGAGGTTGGCGAGAGCTCGGGATGCCGTCCTGCCTCAGCCCCCGAGGGAAGTGAACATGATCTGGGTCTCGGGCGTGCCACGTGGGCCGGGGCCCATGACGCCGAGGCGCACGATGGTGAGGATGAAGAGGCCACAGCTCGTCGCCACTTCGTGTGGGGCCTACGGTGGGCGGAGCAGGCGATCAACGAGCTGGTCGTCCCAGCCTCGGAGGTGAGTCGACTGAGCCTTAATCCTTGATGTTTCGTTCCGATTCCCTAGTTTCTGCTGTGGTTGATCCTCTTCTCGCCCCAGGTGCTCGCCAACTGCAGCGCCAGGAAGACGCGCTCCATCGAGGAGCTCCAGGCTGAGAAGAGCCTGCTGGAGATGCAGCTCGCCGCCGCCCGACTGGCGGCTGTTGGTGCGTTTGCTGGCGAGGCGTCAGTGAGGAGCGCTCTCGAGGCGGCGGCAAAGTCGGTGGAGGAACGTGCAGTTGCCGCGCAGTCCACCGCGGATGCCGCCGTGTCGGAGAAGGCTTCTCTCGCGGCCAAGCTTTCTCAGGTGGAGGCCACCATCATGGAGCTGCAAGCTGCGTCCGTCTCCGATGCCGAGACGGCTCAGAATGCTACCGCTGCTGCTGAGGCCGCGTCCCGGACCGCCGCTGAAGAGAAGGCGACGCTAGAGAAGAAGGTGTCGGACCTGCAGCAAGATCTAGCGGACCACGCGGCGGACCTGAAGACGGCGAACAATCAGGCCTGCAACCTCGCCGTCAAGCTGCAGGAGGCCACCGACGAGGGAACACGGCTCCGCGAGGAAAACAGCCAGATGGTGCGGGAGATCCAGGGTGAGCATTTTTGCGTCTTTGACTTTTGGTGTGTCTCTTTTCCACATTAATCATTGCTGATGCCACTTCGACCCTTTGATCTTAACAGCGATTCGTCTAGCCCATGCCGCACAAGCGGCCAGGCTTGCGGAGAAGGCCCTAGAGGTCATCACCGCCAAACTCAAGCTCCATGAGATGTCTGACACAGCCAAGAACTTGGCAGATCAACTGTCGAGTATGTCCCTTCCGCGCCGGCCCTCACATTCTTCTTGATTGTGCTTCTCATGACTCAACTCTGGTTCGTTCTCCATTTCCAGAAGTCAAAGCGGAGCTGGAGGACTCTCGGAAGGCTCAGCATGAGGTGGAGGAGGCACTCAAAAAGAACATAGTGGAGCGCGCCAAACTCAGACGTCATGTTGACGCGGTCTTGACGGAGAGCGGCGTCCCGCCAGTGCAGATACCTCCTCACGTGCTTGGCGACCGGCTCAATCTTCTTCTGGGCTTCGTCAAGGAGAAAGAGCTGTCAACCTCCCGGCTGGTGGTGCATCGGGTCCTCTCCATGTTCAGCTTGCACTACCAGGGGCTGGACTTCAAGGCTTTGAGTGGTGGCTGGGCCCCCAGCTACTCGAGCGAGGAGCTCGACAAGATTGAAGAAGATTGCGTCGTCCCTGCCCGCGCCATGGCCGACACCGTGATGAAGGACCTGGAGATGATTCCAAAGGACACACCAGAAGACGGCTCTGGGCCTTCACATTAGATGTATCATGTGACAGTTTAAACAAAACTTGTATTCGGGCCATGTTTGAACAGCTTTTTATCTTTGTTTTGAAACCATCGCCTCCCCAAACATTCCCCAAGTACCCGTAGACGTCAGAAAAAACAACGTAGCAGTACTTAGACTTAGGCCGATCGAACTTTTCTCCGGAGCCGCGGGGGCATAGGAGTCGGAAAGCTCGGCCCGAGTCGTGAAGTACTGCTGCGCACTTCGCAGCCCCGGGTTTTTTTAGAAGCGTTTTCAGGAGATGGTTCGTGTGTTTTTCGTAAAAACGTTTTGAGCCGGAGCCCGAGCGGTTACCCGTGTTCCTCCTAAAAGTAGTCAGATATTAACCTGTGGGTCCGAGCCGTGCCCGCAAGTTTTTGTACTGTAGCCGCGGGGGCGTGAGTGCCAAAAACACTTGGACAAGCGACAACATCGAGACGCTCACAGATCAACATCCTTTCCCCTTGCGAAGTAAAAGGTGTTCCGCCAAAAAGAACCATTCGCTCGTGTGATCGGTCACGACAAAGTTGTCGGAGAGATTTTTTGTTTTGAAAACGGAAAATGAAAAGGGGGGCATCGTGCCCCGGGTAGCCCCCGAGTGGGAAGTGTTCTTGCCTGGGTGCAAGGACACTTGCCACTCAGCCTTTTAAGTGGTGCTAGAAAATATGAAAGATGCCAGCACAAGTTTAAAGAGAAACTTATGAAATGAGAATAAGAACACATGGCATTATTCATTGATCATAAGCTGAAACAAAGAACGTTACTCAAGGGTAAAAACGTCGCAGATGTTCTATGTTCCATGCGTTGGCGATGATCGTGCCGTCGTTGTGTCGGAGCTTGTATGTTCCCAGTCGAAGCACCTGGTCGACGATGTACAGCCCCTCCCACGGGGGAGCAAGCTTGTGCCAGTCCTTGTTGCTCATGACCCGTCTGAGCAACAGATCTCCGACTTTGAACTGTCGCTCGTGAACGTTGTGCTCGTGGTAGCGTCATAAAGCTTGCTGGTACCGGGCTGAATGTAGGAGTGCCACGTCGCGAGCTTCTTCGAGTTGATCGATCGCATCCTCGAGTGCAACTTGGTTTCTATCTTCAGTGTATGCCCAGACTCTTGGGCTACCGTAATCGATATCTGTTGGGAGAATTACTTCCGACCCGTGCACCATGAAGAATGGCGTCGCACCGGTGGACCGACTCGGTGTGGTTCGCAGGCTCCACAGAACTGACGGCAACTCGGAGACCCATCTTGCTCGGAACTTTTCGAGCCGTCTGAAGATCCGAGGCTTTAACCCTTGTAAGATCATCCCGTTGGCCCTCTCAGCCTGTCCATTGGCCCTTGGGTGTGCCACAGCTGTCCAATCCCCGCGAATGTTGTTGTCGTCGCAGAACTTGAGGAACTTCTTTCTTGTGAATTGTGTGCCGTTGTCGGTGATGATCGAATTCGGGATCCCGAAACGGTAGATGATGTCGGTGAAGAATGCTACGGCTTCCTCGGAACGAATCTTGGAGACGGGTCGAGCTTCGATCCACTTTGAAAACTTGTCGACAGCCACGAGCAGATGCATGAAGACCCCGGGCGCTTGCTTGAACAGTCCGACTATGTCCAGCCCCCATACTGCGAACGGCCATGTGATAGGGATGTTCTGAAGCGCTTGCGCCGGGAGATGAGTCTGCCGGGTGTAGAACTGACAGCCTGCGCAATGTCGCACAATGTCCTTGGCGTCTGCCAGCACCGTGGGCCAGTAGAAACCTTGTCGGAACGCCTTTCTGACTAAGGTTCTGGCGGCAGCGTGATGTCCGCACGTGCCAGCATGAATTTCTTGAAGCAGGTCTCGGCCTTGATCTCTCTGAATACAGCGCATGAATATATCTGTCGCGCCCTGCTTGTGGAGCTCGCCATCGATGAGGACATAAGACTTGGCTTGCCGCGAAATGCGACGTGCTTCTGTTTGGTTGGGGACAGTTTCCCCTCGACTAACCACTCGAGGATTGGGAAACGCCAGTCAGGATCTTCTAAGTTTGGCTCTTGGTCGATCTCCATGACTTCTGGCTCCTCCGACTTTGGTGATTTCTCCCCATCTACTCGGACGGACGGTGTGTGCTGATCGCTAGCGAACACACCGTGCAGCACGGGCTTGCGGCTAGATGCTGCTTTGGCGAGGATGTCTGCAGCTTTGTTATTGTCGCGTAGCACGTGATGAAGCTCGAGCCCATGGAACTTGTCTTCCAACTGGCACACAGCTCTGCAATAAGCCACCATCTTGGGGTCAACGCAATTCTTCTCCTTCATCACTTGGTCTACGACAAGCTCTGAGTCTCCTCGGATCTCGAGACGGTGAATTCCCAATTCAACGGCGATCCGAAGGCCATTGACTAGTGCTTCGTACTCGGCCACGTTGTTGGAGGCAGGAAAATGCAGCCGTACCATGTACTCCATGCGCACGCCCAGAGGCGAGATGAAGACAAGACCTACTCCCGCTCCCTCCTTCATGACTGAGCCGTCAAAGTACATTGTCCATGTCTCGTTCTCGATTGGTGCTGGTGGAGTCTAGATCTCCGTCCATTCAGCGACGAAATCTGCCAGCACTTGTGACTTAATGGCACTGCGCAGTGCATAAGTCACATTCTGCCCCATCAGTTTGAGGGCCCACTTGGCAATCCTCCCTTCAGCTTCAGGATTCTGAATCACCTCCCCGAGTGGGTACCTGGACACCCCTGTGATGGGGTGCTGATCGAAATAGTGCCGGAGCTTGCGCTTGGTGATCAGGACAGCGTATACAAGCTTTTGGATCTGAGAGGAATGGGTCTTCGAGTCGGAGAGGACCTCACTCACAAAGTAGACGGGCCGCTGAACCTTGAGTGACTTCCCGGGTTCTTCTCGTTCGACGACCAAAACAGCGCTCACGACCTGCGTTGTTGCTGCTACGTACAAGAGCATTTGTTCTTCTGGCATTGGCGCTGTGAGCACTGGTGGACTCTTCAAGAGATTCTTGAGCTTGTCGAGCGCTTCCTGAGCTTCAGGCGTCCATGTAAAGTGATCTGACTTCTTCAGCAGGCGGTACAGTGGCAGGCTACGTTCTCCTAGTCGGGCGATGAACCGACTAAGAGCCGCAAGGCAGCCCGTGACGTGCTGTACGCCCTTCAGGTTCTGTATCGGTCCCATGTTGGTGATGGCTGAGATCTTCTCGGGATTAGCCTCAATGCCACGTTCAGACACGACAAAGCCTAGGAGCATGCCCCTCGGAACCCCGAAAATGCATTTTTCGGGGTTTAGCTTCACCCCGTGCTCTCTCAGCTTCGCAAATACTTCCGTAAGATCGGGGATCAGATCACCCGTCTTCTTTGACTTGACTACGATATCATCAACATACGCCTCGATTATCCGTCCTATGAGATCGCCGAAAACGCGTCGCATGCATCTTTGAAACGTAGCGCCCGCATTCTTGAGTCCGAACGGCATCGAGTTGTAGCAATAAGCGCCAAAGGGAGTAATGAAGGACGTTGCGAGTTGGTCCGCTATACACATTGCGATCTGGTGGTACCCGGAGTACGCATCGAGAAAACAAAGGGTTTCGCACCCTGCTGTTGAATCGACTACCTGATCTATGCGAGGCAAAGGAAAGGGATCCTTGGGACATGCCTTGTTAAGGCTCGTGTAGTCAACACACATCCTCCATTTCTTATTCTTCTTCTTTACAAGTACAAGGGTTAGCAAGCCACTCGGGGTGGAACACTTCTTTGATGAACCCTGCACTAAGGAGCTTCTTGATTTCCTCGGCTATGGCCTTGCACTTGTCGTCGTTGAAGCGGCGCAGGCGCTGCTTTACCGGTTTCGATCCCGGCTTGACGTTGAGTTTGTGCTCGGCAACTTCTCTCGGGATCCCCTTCATGTCGGAAGGTTTCCATGCGAACACGTCGAGGTTCGCCTTGAGGAAGTCGACGAGCGCGCTTTCCTATTTAGGATCGAGCGCCGTCCCGACACGGAGCGTGCGGCCATCATCGGAGACAGCCACATCCTTGACATCCTTGGCGGGCTCGAAAGAGCAGGCTGCTCGCTTGGACGACTCGGGGATATCTTGGTCCTCGGAGGGAGGCTCGGCGTGGAGCCTCTCGGACCAGATGAGTGTTTTAGCGAATTGAAAACACTCAGCATCGCATTCGTATGCATACTAGAACGTAGTCCCCTCTGTGATGACCCCCTTCGGACCAGGGATCTTCAGCTTGAGATACGTGTAATTGGGCACGGCCATAAACTTCACGTAGGCCGGCCTCCCGAGGATGGCGTGGTACGTCCCCGAGAACCCCACCACTTCGAAGGTGAGGGTTTCTGTGCGGAAGTTCCACGACGTCCCGAACGTGACGGGCAGATCGATCTGCCCTAACGGGAGCGCATCTTTCTCAGGGATGACCCCGTGGAAAGGAGTCGGGACCGCGAGATGCCCATGCTGTCGAGCGTCGTCATGTACAGGACGTTGAGCCCGCTCCCTCCATCCATCAGCACCTTGTGGACCCGCTTGGTCCCTATCAGTGGAGCCACCATGAGGGGGTAGCTTCCTGGTTGCGGTACGTGGTCGGGGTGGTCCGTTCGGTCGAAGGTGATCAGGGTGTCCGACCACTTGAGGTACGCCGGAGTCGTAGGCTCGGTGTTGTAGACCTCGCGCCGGATCAGCTTCTCCTTGCGTCTTGACGGTCGTGCCGGTGCTTCGCCGAAGATCATGTGGACCGCACCATCTTCTCGGGGGAAGACCACCTCTTCTTCATTGTCGTCATCCTCAGGGGGAGGTGCTGCTTTCTTCGAGGCGTCGGCTGGCTTGGGCTTGAGTGTACCGTTGACATAGTTCTTCATCAATCGGCAGTCCTTGAGCGCGTGCTTGACTGGCATCTCGTGATGCGTGCATGGTGCCTCTAAGAGCCTCTCAAAATGACCCTGCGGGTGGCCGATCTGATTGTTCTTGGGGCGAGTTGCCTTGCGCTCAATTGCCGCAACAGTATTGTCGTCACGGCCTCACTTGTCGCCTTTCTTCTTCTTCTTTGACCGCGTGGAGGGCCCCTCGCTGGCGTCCGTGACTTGTTTCCCCTTACCCGGAGGGGGAATCAAGGTTGCTGCTACCGCTTCCTCCCCATCGGTGTGGTTGGTCGCGATATCCAGAAGCTCCCGAGTTGTCCTCGGAGTCCTCCGCCCTAGCCGGTGGATGAGGGTGGCGCAGGAGGTGCCGTTTTGGAACGCCGAGATGGCGTCGTTGTCGGTTGCGGTGGGAAGCTCAGTGCAGCGCTTCGAGAAACGCCTGATGTAGTTGTGCAGACTCTCCCCCGGCTGCTGCTTGCAGTTGCGCAACTCCCACTGCTTGCCGGGCCGAGCGTACGTGCCCTGGAAGTTGCCGATGAACGTCTCCCGTAGGTCCTTCCAACTGTTGATCCTGCCACGCGGCAGGTGCTCGAGCCAGGTCCGCGCAGAGTCAGCGAGGTGGAGCGGCAGGTTCTTGATGATGAAGAGGTTGTCTGTCGCAACGCCTGCACGACATGCGAGCCTGTAGTCTTCCAACCACACGCTTGGGTTGGTCTCCCCGTCGTATCTGGGTATCGCCGTCGGAGCTCGGAAATGCGAGGGGAACTTGGAGTCTTGCACCTTCCGAATGAAGGCGCGCGGGCCCTTCGAGTCGGGCGACTAGCTGCGGTCGCGGTCCTCGTCACTGTCATAGCGTCCTCCTCGCCTCCGACTATGTCGCCGGCCTCGGCGCTCGTCGCGCTTGTCACGGCCGTCGTCGTTGCTACCGTAGCCGTAGTCGTAGTCATCGCCGCCTGCAGCCCGGCGACGAGCCTCCAGCGTGTCGCGGGCATCACGGTTGGCTCCCAACCGCGACTTGACCGATGGTTCGCCCGCCGCTCGCCACTTAGACGGAGATTGATCCTGGCGTCGCGCAGATGGTGCACCACATGCTTCGCGCGCACGCGATGCTGAGCTCTCAGCTTGCTGCGCGGCCACCGTCTCGATGAGGGTTTTGAGTTGTTGTCGAACCCTTTTCTCTTCAGGCGTAGCAGGTTCAGGACAACCACGCAGAAGCATGGCTGCCACTGCGAGGTTTTGCGACGCGCGCCTGAAACGTGGTGTGCCGTCGTCGTCGACGGGTGCATCCTCATTGATGCGCCGGTTCACGTCTCGCGCCCATACGCGAGCTTGTGGTGCCGACTGCTCCGCCTCCTGCTCGCGGTTCTGCTCGCGCCGGCGGCTTTGTCGGGGCTTGTCCTCCACGCCGAGCTCTTGATGAAGGTTCGCCAGCTCTTCGTCGAGCTGGCGCTGGGCCTCGGCGATCTCGTCGAGGCGCGCCTGACACTGGGCGTCCCCGTTGCGGTGACGTGGATTCTCCTCGCCATCCGTCGAGCTGGTGGCGGTGTGGGCCTCCAAGACGTTGCACTCCCGCGTGAAGTCTGGCGGCGGCGCCGGTAGCCCCCGCCGCGCGACCGTGGAACCCGGGGCGACGTAGGACGCCCTGAGGTCGTTGACGTAGGCCGTCACCGGGTCGTCCGGGAGACCTAGTTGTCCTTGAGGGTACAAGGTGCCGTACCGCTCCATGAATTCCCCCCAGGCCAGCGGCTCAGACCCGCTGGCCTGGAAGGCAAGGTCGGTGAGGTGGAAAGCAGCGAGCCTGAAACGCTCCTGCGTCGGATTTGGCCCCAGCAGGGCCATGATCGATTCGTCCGTGAAGCCACGGACGAAAGCTGCTCGCGCCGCCGCCGCCGTCGAGGCAGTGGGACGCGCTGGTCGGGAGAAGGTCCTCCCAACGACGGACTCCGCCGGTCCGGTGACGACGAAGCCGAGGGAGCCGAAATGCACGATCGTGCCGGGAGTCAGCGAGACCCCGCGGCCCTCCATCTGGATCGCTGGTGAAGTTCAGTGAGACACACGATGTGCCCCTACCTGGCGCGCCAACTGTCGGGGTTCTCAACCGCCGACAGTAGATTTGTAACGAATCGTGTGTCGGATCTGGATGGTCGACACGGGAGACACAAGGGTTTTATACTGGTTCGGGCCTCCGGAGAGTAATACCCTACGTCCAGTTCCGAGTACTCGTGTTCCTATGCCAGGGGTGTCTGTAGTTGGGGTTACAGACTCAGTGTTCTCTCGTCGTCCCTCACGTACGTTGCACCCTCCCCCTTTTATAGTCACAAGGGTGAGGGGCAAAGAAGGAAAAAGAAAATAAGCTACAGTGGTGTGGCGTTGAGGAGTCTTTTCCGTCATTGATGTCCGTCAGGTGTAGTGGGAGGGCGCTGAGCTGTGGTGTCGTTGGAAGCTGCCGCGTGGGCTGTTGCTACTGTTCACCCAGGGCACTTGGCTCCTCCTCCGAGTAGTTTGCATGGTGACTCAGCCCCTTCGGGTGCGTTTTAGGCCTGCCACATTAAGGCCTAAGTGCAGGTAGATGGCAATCGAGTGCTTGTTCTGACAGGGTGGCGTGCAGCTGGCGTTGGATGTGATGGCATGTCGGAGGCGTGGGAGGTGCACTGTGCGCCATTACAGCCCCTGTCAGACCCTGGCGTCCTCCCGTCGCGCCAGCTGTGGACCTTGCATGGCATGGAAAATGGCGTCACGCATGTCGTTGCGAAGGAGCTTGGAGGGTTGGGGCAGCGCCACGTTCGTGTGGGGCCCCCTGCCTTCACCCTGGCTCCTCCGCGTTACTTCCGCCTTTAGTCGGAGGCGGAAGTTACTCGTGCGAACGAGTAGTCGGAGTCGAGGTCGATGTGTACTCGGAGACGAGGCGGACTCGTGCGAGGCGGAGAGTACTCGTGCGGGGCGACGGGTACTCGTAGACGAGGCGGACTCGTGCGAGGCGGAGAGTACTCGTGATGTGGGGAAGTCTTGTCAGTGAGGGTCTTAACGAAGATCTGCATGCCTCCTCTGTTTTGAATCTTGGCCTTCACAGTGTCAATGGTGTCAGTCGACCCCATCCTCCAGGTGATTATCTTGTTGCTTAGGGGGCCCTAATCCAGGCCCTCGTCAGTCTGTGTTTTGTTTCCTGAAGAGATTGTAGCGTGAAGAGAAGAGGGTACTTTGTATCTGTATGGTAGAGAGCCACTAGTTATTGTTGACATCTTTTCAGAGTCAACAAGCAACGCGGAGGAACTTCTTGCAACACCTCCACGCTGTATCGGTCAGACGAGTGCGGGTCACCGGTCAGACTGGTGTTGCCGGGAAAATCTGGCGAGAGACCAACGAACGTCGCCTGGGCAGGATCCCGTCGGGGCAGCGCACGCAGGGTTGTCCTAGGCTCGGCAGGCCAGCTAGGACGTCTTCAGACATCACGGAGATGAAGGAAGAACATCATGGTAGGGTTGGAAGAGTAGGGTAAAGAGGAACGAAAAGGTAAATACGATAAAAGATAAATTTGATAGATTCGATTGTGATTTTTCCTCAATCGGCCACGACCCTTCATATTTATTAGGGTGGGGAGGACTTACCCCGCAAGGAAATCCTTTTACAAGTCTAAATCTATCAGGACTCCTCAATTTGGCTCGGACTCAGGAGCACCGGTCAGACCGGTCAGGGGCACCGGTCAGACCTGTGTGGCTCGTCGGATGTGCAGATCTTCCGGAATGCATATCTCTTTCATCCGGACTCCGATTTAGACGTTCCACATATGAATCTTGATCTACTCGACGATACCTACCCAATGGTGATGTCCAAATTATATTTTGTGGATTTTGACCACACCGGTCTGACCGGTGGGACCCTTAGGTCAGACCGATCAGACCAGACCTGCCAATTTTGGGTGCGAACATATGCCCTCCTATTTTTGGTAAAGCTTGCGTGCCAGAAAACATTCACAAAGATCAAAATTGGCTGAAGACGATGATCAACAATGCATCGCCCATATGTAAACTCTATATGGAAGCCATTTTAACCGAAATGAAAACTTAATAAGTACAACATGCATGAAACTACAATTTCGGCTTCTGAACAACATCTCTAACAATTTAAGTCCTGATGTGGCCATGGAGGCCAACCGTAGCTCCTTGGTGCATCATAAGCATGATATTGATAGTTGTAAACAGAAGACCAAGGATTATACCAAACCATGAATTGCAATTGTTTATACCTCAATAAGCATTCCATGGCGTATGCATCGATGGAATAAATGATGAAGACCAATGTGATGCCTGTCGATGCTTCTTTGCTTTTGGTGATGAAGAATTCCACCTTTGATCTCCTAACTGATTACTAGTCTCATTAGATCCCCTAGTGCAGCTACGGCTGGTGCTCGGGACGGGGGTGGGGAAAAATGAATTAGGGTTTCCCCTCCCCCCGGCCGATTCGGCCTTTTATGTGGCTCCCGCTCATCGTCACCCGTCGGATCGCATCGACGGCTGCGATCGAGGTGGGCGGGGCGCGCGGCGGCGACGCGCTGGGCTGAATTGGCGGCCCAGCCGTTGTCTGCCGGGCCTGAGGCCTTTTGGGCTGTGGATAAGCCGCGCGCACATCAAGCCGTCAGCTGCCTCGAGCTGCTGAACCGCGTTTTGAGTCGAGCCGCCAGCCGAGCCGATGAGCAGCTCAGAGAGCCAAGCCGATTCTATGTTGAGTCGCAGGATAAGTTAAATGGGCCATTTTGGGCTGCTTTAAGAGCTGGGCTACGCGCGCGCTCGTGGGCCGTTTTGGGCTGGTTTTAAGTTTGGACCAAAATTTGAGTTGGGTTACAGTAAGATTTGATGATTTTATTTAAGCATTTTCAGTGCTTTTGTTTTTAAGTTTAAGCATTTATTAATTGCTATTTTAAGTTCAGATTTTATTTGCATAAGACAAATTAATTTAAGTGGTAGATATTCATGTTATTTCACTGAAATTTAAGTTTAAATCCACCACTATACTTTGAGATGCCTCTAAATAAATGGAACCAACGAGAAGTTTGTTTAGAGTAAACTTGTGATTAATTCTGACCAAAGTTGTTTTAATCATGAGTCTTAAGATGAATTTCGTTTGTTTTTCCCAACGGTGATGCAAATTGAAATTTTAATGCATGATTTTAATCAGACCAACATAGGGTTATTATCATGCTTTTATGTGCATTTCATTATATATGATTACTAGGACAAATCTTCTTGATTTTTCAGTGACTAATGTGAATGCTGTTGCCTCCTACCTCAACAACATTGAGCCGCTCAATGGAGCGAACTTTCCTGACTGGAAGGGCAAGGTCATGACGTGCTTGGCGTGGAATGATCTTGATGTTGCTTTTAGAGAGGATAAGCCTGCTGCTGGACAGACTTCACCTGCTTTGGAGAAGTGGGAGAGGTTAGACCGTATGGCCACTATGGTCATGACTCAGACTATCAGTGTTGGCATCAAGGGTGCAATCCCCACTAAGGATGGCCAGGGAGTGGATCTGACTGCTAAGGCCTTGTTGGCAAAGATTGAGGAGAACTTCAAAAGTTCATCTAAGACTTATGCAAGCACTCTCATCATGAAGCTAGTGTCCTCTCAGTACACGGGTACGACTGGTATAAGGGAGCACATTCTCAACATGTGCGACATGGCAAATAGACTGAAGGACATGAAGATGGAGATCTCTGATGGTTTCCTTGTTCACTTCATCATGACCTCACTGCCCTCACCGCAGTATGCCGCTTTCAAGATCAACTACAACACAAATAAGAGTACCTAGTCCATAAGTGAGTTGATTAGCTACTGTGTTGAGGAAGAAGAGAGGCTTAAGACTGAAAAGATGAAGGATGTGGTGAACATGGTGCAACACATGACTCTTAGTAACACTCCAAAGAATCAGCATGAGTCTGGCAGCAGTAAGCAAGGCTAGAAGAAGAATAAGAAGAATTGGAACAAGAAGGTTGCTCAATCAACAAGAACAACAAATTCAAGAAGAACAATAAGATCAATGATGGCTAGATGCTGTGCTCTTTCTGTAAGTCTCCTCAGCATCTTCAGAAAGGCTGTCCAGGCTTTAAGGAATGGTTGAAGCAACAAGGTAATGTTCAGTATGATGTTGTTTCATTCATTGATGAGTTATTCTTAGCAGATTTTTCTCCTAATACTTGGTGGATTGACTCAGGTGTCACTGTGCACATTTCCAATTCATTACAGGTATTCCATACGATCCAAACTATAAGAAGGGGGAGTGAAGTCTAAGAGTGGCTGATGGGAACGGAGTTGAAGTTGAAGGCGTTGTAAGCTTCATCCTTCAGTTGTCGGGCGGCTTCCAGCTTAATTTAGATGATGTCCTTTATGTTCCCAGTTTAAAGAGAAACCTTATTTCCATTTCAGCATTAGATAAATCAGGACATGTTTGTGTGTTTGGCAACAATAAGTGTGTGATACAATTTAATGGAATTGAGGTTGGCTTTGCTAATTTGCAAGGCATGCTTTATATGCTCTCTCTTAATGATAATCCTGTTTTGAATGTCACCGATGTTTCACATAAGCGTAAGCGTGATAATGAGACTTCTTCGAAATTGTGGCACTCTCGTTTGGGGCACATTTCGAGGGGGAGAATGGAGCGTCTCATTAAAGATGAGATACTTCAACAGTTAGACTTCTCAGATTTAGAGCAGTGCATCAACTGCATTAAGGGAAAATTTGCTAAGACTATTAAGAAAGGAGCGAATAGGAGTACGGGCGTTTTAGAAATAATTCACACAGACATCTGTGGCCCTCTCTCAGTGACATCGGTAGATGGCTATGATTCATTCATAACGTTTACTGATGATTATTCCCGTTATGGTCATATCTACCCCATCCGTAAGAAATTAGATGCATTAGAAATATTTAAGATTTATAAGCAGGAAGTTGAGAAACAACACAACACTTCTATTAAGATAGTAAGATCGGACAGGGGAGGTGAATATTATGAGAAACACGCTCAATATGGTCAAATTAAGGGACCATTCGCTAAGTACTTAGAAGAGCAAGGCATATGAGCTCAATACTCTATGCCAGGCGAACCACAGCAAAATGGAGTTGCTGAGAGGCGCAACCGTACACTAATGGACATGGTACGAAGCATGCTCAGTTATTCTAGTTTGCCTGTGGAGCTGTGGATGGAAGCATTAAAGACAGCTGCTCACATACTTAATCGGGTTCCAACTAAGTCAGTACCGAAGACACCTTATGAATTGTGGACTGGGAGGAAGCCGTCTCTAAGTTACTTTAAAGTATGGGGTTGTCCAGCTGAAGCTAAGTTATTTGATCCACAGCACTTTATTGGATACCTAGAAAAGTCTAAGGGGTACCAATTTTACTGTCCTGGTCGACACACTAAGTTCGTTGAGACTAGACAGGCTGCGTTCCTAGAGGACTCAGGTATTAGTGGGAGCTTTCCAAGGAGGGAAGTGAGTCTCGAAGAACTACGAATTGAGCTTCCTGATTCAGTAGTCTTTGAGTCCAGACCGATATATCAATTTGTACCACCAATAATTCCTTCTGCTCAGATAAGTGGCACTCAGTCTTCTGCTAGCACTCAGCAGTCACCTGCTGGTACTCAGCAGCCCCCTGCTGGTGATCAACAGCCATCAGCAAATGTTCAGCAGCAGGATATAGTGCCAAATCAAGAGGCTCAGGTGCAAGATGCACCAGAAGATGAACCTGAACCGGTTCCTGAACCAGAGACGGTCGTACCATTAGGAAGACCGCAACGGGATAGGAAACGTGCTCTTCCTGATTGTTATGAGTTATATTTAAGTGAAGAAAACTATGACATCGGGAAGGTAAATGATCCTGCCAATTTAAAGAGGCAGTCTCATGTGAGAATTCCACTAAATGGATTGCTGCCATGGAAGATGAGTTGAGATCCATGAGTTCTAATCAGGTATGGGATTTGGTAGAAATTCCTGATGGAGTCAAACCAATAGGCTGTAAGTGGGTCTTCAAAACTAAGTATGACTCTAAAGGGAATATTGACCAATTCAAAGCAAGGCTCATAGCTAAGGGTTATACACAGAAGGAAGGAGTTGATTATAAAGAAACCTTTTCTCCTGTGTCCACCAAAGATTCATTTAGAATTGTCATGGCACTTGTAGCTCATTTTGATATGGAGTTACACAGATGGATGTTAAGACTGCGTTCCTTAATGGAAATTTAGATGAGACCATTTATATGGTACAACCGGAAGGTTTTATCATTAAGGACAAGGAACATATGGGGTGTAGACTAAAGAAATCCATCTATGGTCTTAAACAGGCATCCAGACAGTGGAACCTTAAGTTCGATCAAACAATTAAGAAATTCAGATTTAAGGAAACTGAGGCAGATAGTTGTATCTATGTTAAGATTAAGGGTGGAAAACTGATAATCCTAGTACTGTATGTGGATGACATACTATTAGCAAGCAAAGATAAGAACATGTTGTATGAAACTAAGAAATTTCTATCATCCAACATCCATATGAAGGATCTTGGTGAGGCCAAGTATGTGCTCGGTATTGAGATACACCGAGATAGAGCTCAAGGCATGCTAAGATTATCTCAGAAAGCTTATATTGAGAAAATGCTTAAGAGATATAATATGGAAAAGAGTAACACATCTCTTGCTCCTATTCAAAAGGGTGATAAGTTTAATACATATCAAAACCCTAAAAATGAATTAGAAAGAGAAAGAATGAGGATTATTCCTTATGCTTCAGCTGTCGGAAGTTTAATGTATGCACAAGTCTGTACGCGTCCAGACTTGGCGTTTGCAACGGAAGTGTTTAGTAAATATCAGTCTAACCCAGGATGGGCTCACTAGGTAGGTGTCAAGAAGGCATTAAGATATTGCCAAGGCACTAAAGACTACATGCTCACATATAAGAGATCGAGCAACCTAGAGGTTGTTTGCTACGTTGATGCTGACTTTGCTGGTGATGAAGACGATAGGAAACCCACTTCTGGATACGTCTACATGCTAGTAGGGGGAGCAATTTCATGGAAAAGTGGCAAGCAGGGAGTAACTGCTGCTTCAACCATGCAAGAGTTTGTGGCATGTTATGATGCAACAGGACAGGCAGTATGGCTTAAGAATTTAATTCCGGCATTAAGAGTTGTGGATAGTATCTCGAGACCTATCACAATGCACTGCGATAATCAAGCTGCAGTATTCTTTTGCGCAAACGATAAATTATCTGGTGCTTCCAAGCATATTGATCTTAAGTATCGTATCGTGAAAGATAGAAACCGGGACCGCACACTTAAGATTGAGCATATTAGCACTAAGGTAAACATTGCGGATCCGCTCACAAAAGGTCTACCACCTTCCCTCTTTCAGAAACATGTCCTAGGTATGGGACTGGTGGATAGCTTTTGATCAGGTCCTGGTTAAGGGCCACTTAGTTTCCCCAAATAAGAATAAGTGTCCTAACAAAGTTTATCAGTAAGTCTATGGGTAATGTTGTCCCAGTGTGCCGTGGTGCTGCTGATGACGCATTGGTCTGGATCTTGCTGATTTACTGAGGAAGGATTTTAGTTTAAATTAAGAATAAATTATTGACTGAATAAAGTTTTGTTAAATTAAGAATAAATAAGAATAAGTCTTATTGATGACTCATTAATTACCGACTTTCTATGATTAATACAATTAGGATCGAATTAACTATGAGAAGACGGCATATACGAATTATAATACCAAGGAGAATAAGAATAATGCATATTAAAGTAAAGTTCCCATGGCATAGGCATTGATGAAACATATGGAGGAAACGGCATTGATTTGTGAGAGTTACTCCATTGCCGATTCTCGTTATGGAACTTCTCTCTAGAACAAGATTTTGGGCGTTTAGAATTTTTAGACCGACTAGCATCATTGACATTATTTTGTCTTTGAGACTTAGCCGGAAGTTTTTCATTGAGATTCGGCTTTTCTCTTTGATGCTTGTGGCCTTTAGATTCAATTGTTTTCCAAATACCAATCTCAGGCTTTTTGGGTTTAACCATCTTTGATTTTGATTTATTTTGCGAAACCCTAGATGAGGCGGTTAGACCAGTGTGAGCACCGGTCAGACCGGTCAGACCGGTCACAGCGCAACCGGCACCGTTGCCTTTGTTTTGTTGCCCCCCGAGCGTCAAAGTACTAGATGTAACCTCTATGCTCTTGCTAGGGGATTTTGGTCCAACAATTTCGGCTAGAGACGGCCGACTTGTTTCTTGACCAACAACATCACAAATTGGCAAGGTTTTGCAAGGATTAATAATATCATTAGCCGGCTTTTCAATAGCCGACTTTTGAACAACGGGAATTGAATCTACGCTATCCTTTTTATATTTGAGACAATAATTCTCAAAAACAGATAAGGCACCAGATTTGTTACCTGAGGCTCGCATCTCCTTCAATATGTCGAAGGTACATGGTTGGTGCAACTTGCGTAGGTCTTCGCATGGCGCCATAGTGCTTGAACTTGATTTTGTCCCCAGCGGAGTCGCCAATTTGTTGACAACTTTTCGGAGCCAACAAGCAACACGGAGGAGCTCCTTGCAGCACCTCCACATTGTACCGGTCAGACTGGTGTGGGTCACCGGTCAGACCTGTGTCGCCGGGAAAATCCGGCGAGAGACCAACGAACGTCGCCTGGGCAAGATCCCGTCGGGGCGGTGCACGCAGAGTTGTCCTAGGCTCGGCAGGCCAGCTAGGACGTCTTCAGACATCACGGAGATGAACGAAGAACAGCATGGTAGGGTTGGAAGAGTAGGGTAAAGAGGAACGAAAAGGTAAATACGATAAAAGATAAATTTGATAGATTCGATTGTGATTTTTCCTCAATCGGCCACGACCCTTCATATTTATTAGGGTGGGGAGGATTTACCCCGCAAGGAAATCCTTTTATAAGTCTAAATCTATCGGGACTCCTCAATTTGGCTCGGACTCAGGAGCACCGGTCAGACTGGTCAGGGGCATCGGTCAGACCTGTGTGGCTCGTCGGACGTGCAGATCTTTCGGAAGGCATATCTCTTTCATCCGGACTCCAATTTGGACGTTCCACATATGAATCTTGATCTACTCGACGAGACCTATCCAATGGTGAAGTCCAAATTGTATTTTGTGGACTTTGACCACACTGGTCTGACCGGTGGGACCCACAGGTCAGACTGGTCAGACCAAACCTGCCAATTTTGGGTGCGAACAGTTATATATTAGTCCTGGATGCAAAGGGTAAATATACATGCAGCAAATAACCAAATTCATGCAGATCTATTATTAAGTTACATCTTGAAATCAGGATATAATATAGTGCACTCTTGTCCCTATCTTTCAGTTTTTAATGTCTATTCTAAAATTAAAGAAAAGAATTTCTATCAAAAGAAGGCTTTACCTTTACTAATAGATCTTCAATTTTACAGTTTGCTTATATGGCTGTTACAGGTACCAAATTGGAAGTTGACATCGGTGAAGGTATATTATAGTGCAACAGAACATCTACAAAGATATATAATGGAGAGTGAATAAATGGTCATATGAGGCTTAGGACACTTTATTTGCTTACAGGACCAAACTTTTCTGAAATACAGGAGAAAGAAAAGAATTGAAACACAACAGAGGTTAATATTATTGACAAAATTCAGCCCAAAGTGTGGATATTATCTTCAGAAATAGATATATTTTTCGTTCTAGTGATTAAGAACCTGTCCAATTAGAATTTATAACACTATGACAGTAACAGTTTTGAAAACATAATTCAATCCTAGTATTCGAGCATAAAAATCGAATACATCTGAACATTTGACTCACAAGAGAATGTACTGTGAGCAGAAGCTATAGCATCAGATGTTTCTCTGCTGCCCATACAGGACACCCTTGCAAGGGCCTCGCCAGTAGCTGGGTTTTGCACCTATGACAAATAAATGATGCTTTAGTAACCAACAATCATCAACATTAAAACAAAAGTTCAACCCAAAACCAAAGTCGTGAACACAATATTACAATAGCAGGGTGAGTCTACCACCATTCTGACAAATCACCTGACAACTGGATGTATGAGCTCTTTCAAATAATTGATTGGAAGTAATATCTTAATGTTTAGTCTTAGTTAATGGTAGACACCGTTATGACAGGTTGCTGGTTATGACAACCAGTGAGCTACAGAATAAATTCAGATAGTGAATACATATACGCAAACATGTATCCAATTGAATCACCTATGTGAATTCCACTCATTTACAGTAACCAATTGAAATATTCATCAGAGGAGTGCTGATTGTTTTATCTTCCCTATTTATTCATATATGATCAACCAAAAATTATCACTCTTGAATAGCACATCAATCGCAGAGAAATTTTTTTTGAAAGCCCCTCGCGTCGTCCTCCTCCCGAGGGCGACTCGGGGGTTCTCCACCCGCCGCCGCTCCGTCGCCGCCGGTGGCCGGCGCTGGTCGCCGCCGCCACCCCCTCCTCCGCCGGTGGTGGCGGCCCTCTCCCCCTCCCTCCCCTCCCTCCCCTCCTCCCTCTCCCTCCCTCCCCTCTTCCCACCTCCACCCACCACGGTAGCTTCCCCAGGTCGTCGGCGGCCGCTCGCCTCCTCCGGGCCCCCGTCGGCGATCCCGCCGTCCCCCCCCCCGCTCGCCCCTCCTCCGCCGGGTCCCGGTACCTAGGTTTGGGGCCGCGGCGCCCGGACGTTGACTAGCGGCCGGCCTCCCTCGGCGCCGTCCCAGCCATCCACGGCGAGGATCCGGCCATCCCCGGCGCGGATCCGGCGTGGGCGGCCGCGGATCTACCCAGGCCGGCCGTGGCCGGCGCCCCTCTCCCGCCCTTGCTCGGCGACCGCGGTTCCGGCCCCGTCCGCGTCCGTGGGAGCCAGGCGGAGCTCAGGGGCTGGGGGTGCGCCCCGGCGCTGGCCGGTGTGGGCGGGCAGGCTCCGCCCGCGATTCGTGGCGCCGTCCTCGCTTGCTCCTGCTGGCGGCATCGGTGCGTGCTCGTGCGCGCGCTCCTCCAAGCCGCCGCCTTTTGCCTGGGCTGCGCCGCCATCCCGCCCGGCAGCGCGTGCTTCGCCCGCGACGTGTGCGCCTGGGGCCTGGGGTCGGGTGGGTTCCGCCCGGCGCTCCTCTCCCGTGACCGCGCGTCGCGTCGTGTCGGCAAGGCCGTGATCTGGCAGCGGCTCCTCGCGTCGTGTCGGCAAGGCCCAGGGTGGGCACGCTTCGCTACTTCACGAGGCGCGCTTCCTCGAGGACGCGAGCGGCGGTGGCGCCACCCCTCATCGCCGGCTTCCTCGGCGTCGTCCGCCGCCCGGACACCTTCCCTCTGCCTCGTCCGGGCATGCGTGGGCCCCTGCCTCCACGACCTATGCCAACACCCCCGCGGGAGCCCGCTGCTGCCCGTGTCCATGGTGCGCGCCGCCTTGTGGCAGCTGCTCACGGGCACCAAGAGGATGCAAGACGGCCGCATCGTGCTCCGCGACTTCAAGCCCGCCAACTTCCTCCTTCTGCCCCCCCTCTGCTCGACGACCAGGGCTCTCCGTTCTGGCCTCCTCGACGACGGCCCCGACCCCTCCTTGCCCATGCCGGCCATCTAAGCTCCCTCCCCGCTGACCTTGTGGACTGCGCCCGCTGAACGCTCCCTGCCGTCCCTCGCGACCCCTCCGGGCGGTCGGCTCCCCCTGCCGGCGCCCTTCTCCGGGCTAGTGACCGCGGCCCCTCCCCCCGTGCCGGCGGTCGTTCTGCCCCCCCCCCTCTGCTGGTGCCCGCTGCCCTCCTCCCGCCGGCGGCCCCAGTTCCTCCCCTCCTTCTCGGGGTCCACGGTTGGACGGCTTGGATCCTCCGTCGGGTTGTAGTCAGCGTGTAGGCGGTGAGGTGGTTCGGACGACTCTGTTTGGTCCCGGGAGCGTTGTTACTGTTGTCTCGGTTGCGGCGGTTCCCTGCACCTGTGCTTCACTGCCATCGCCAAGGTTTCCTGCTGTGCTCTCCATCGCCTTCCTCTCACCTTGTTTGTTGTGGCCGGTTGGGTGGTTTGGCTTTCGAGGCCGGGGTGAAAACCTTGTCTAGCCTTTGCTTGGCCGACAATGATTGCGCTCCCTCCGTAACTATCCCTGTTGGGGGCATTGTCACGGCCTCCATACGCCTTGGTTTGCCAGGTGAAGACCTGGCCTGCCCCTTTGAGGGCGGGCGGACGATGGCGTCGTCGTCGTCGCCCCCTTCCTGAAGGCATCGTCCTGCGAAACCGCCACTTCGGCCTCCGTCTCAGCAAGTTGTTTGGCAAGCAGTGACGTGCGAGTCTTCTTGGTGTTCGTTTGTGCGGTCCCTGGTTGTCCTGAGGGCCCCTTCTATCCTTTGTCCCCTTCTCTGCTTCCTAGTGGTGGTCCGCCTTATGGTGGTGTGGGTTCTTCTCTCTTTTCTTTGTTCGTTTTAGTTGTAACCTTCTTTTTCCTTGCTTTCTGGGGGTTCTCCCACTACGGCGTTTTGTAACTCTCTCTTCTCTTAATGAAAAACATGCTTTGCATGTCTTAAAAAAATAGCACATAAATCAAGGTAAGTGAAAAAACCCACATGATTCAGACTCCATCCGAAAATACATTGCGATTGCACCCTTGTATGCAAAAAAAAAAATACAAATTTTGGTGGAGAGAAATGAAGGTTACCCCATAACTGCATATCGCCGAGGCCTCATGGCACCCTTCCCGTCCAACCACAACACCAGCATCAAATGTTGAATCCATTGTGCAGACACCAAACTTGCTCCCACCGATTCCTGACTCTGCCCCGCCTTCTTCCTCCTACCTTCACAAGAGAAGAATTCAAGACAATCATGCAAGAACCAGGCAAATTACAAAAGAAATATCTAGCATGTACAGTTTCTCCACAGCTACAGAGAATCCATGGGAAAAAGTGAAATGTTAATTAGAAAAGCAGCAAGCAGACTGATGATGCAGAGCGACACAACCATGACGGCCTGAATGCGCAGACTGCGAAAGCGGAGTAGCAGCAGCACACAGAAAACTATTAACACATGCAAACAACACTTCACCATGCATGAATAGTACATCTATATATTGCAGTCACACAGGATCTGATTTAAAGAAAGTTGACCCCAAGCCGATTTCCATCCTACCACATCCTACAACTAAAGATATCGTACTGAAAGCTACAAAAGGAAAATTGTGCCCTGAACTTTTTTGCAGGGAACATAGTAATTTAATATTTACTATTAAAATGCACGTGCGACACACACGTGTCTAGAAAACTACAATAATTAAAACACATAAACTGTGGTTGCCATATTGTCAATGCTTGAAAACACACTTCTTTTATTTGATACAATATAGATAAATTAATTAATGAATAACAAAGTAGCGAGATAGTAAAATCAAAACTTAGACCTGGTTTCAAAATTTATTTGATCTCCAGATTGTAGGTGTAGTAGATGAACTGCATCCATGTATCCTCCACCAATAGCCTCGCGAATCATGGTGTCAAGAATATTTGCAAACCCACCAATAACTTTTAACACCACCGACATAGCAATACGATAGATTAAATGAAAACATTATTAATCAGTATAATTTAGATCTACCCAGCACTATAGACAAATTTCTATAAAAAAGCTATAAATAATATACAGTGTATGAAAAAAGTACTAACCTTGAGAAACAATTAAATCTTTGCCATGTCAACTTAATTGGCCAAACTCCATATATTTCTATGCTTCCAAGATTTCCCTAAATACAATGTTTTTAGTTTTTTACCGGAAGGATCAGCTAGAACATTAGGTTTTGTCAAAACCCATGTAGTTTTACGCGCAACTCCTCTAGACAAGGCTACGTATAGCTGACCATGGGAGAAGACTGGTTCAGGAAGGCATATTCCAACATTTGGAATGGTTTGTCCCTGTGCCTTGTTGATAGTCATCGCGAAACTTAACCTGATCGGGAACTGCTTCCTTTTCAACTTGAATGGTAACGTCATATCTTCAGAAGGGGATAGAGGTATCCTTGGAAGAAAAACCCACTTACCAGCATGTTGGCCGTTAACAATCTCATCATCAATTGAATTATTACCAAAACTCCTAACAACCAAACGGGTGCCCTTGCAAAGACCATTGTGCGGGTCAAGATTGCGAAGTAGGATGACGGGGCAGTTTTTCTTGATTCTGAGCTCATGAGGAGGCAAGCCATTAGGAGTGATAGAATTCAGAAAATCAAGTGGATTGGTATTGCTAGTGTCATCATCGACCGTGTCATGGCTGAAGTACACCTTTTCCTCTCCCGGAAATTGTTCGATCATCTTAGCATTCATAGCATCCACGTGCTCATTTCTGGTTGACAGGATTGCATGCTCTCGCATATACTCTGATGACGTGCAATTACCTTTCAGATCTGGAAACACATGCTTTATCAGAACATTGATAGACTCGTCAGAGTTGTACTCAACCATAATGTCATCGGGGAGCTGCACATAATCATTAGCGTCACTTTTTCTCTTTCATTACCGATCCTCAGAAGGAAATTAGAGTACCATGGGTCACTCTGTGCTCTCATGTTCTGCGACAACTGGATCTTATGCATTTTATCCCATAGATACGATCTCAGCAGGGTTGCATCCGTAATCTGTGCTCAAGTACCAAGTGGCACAACAGGAAGGACTTGTCTAAAGTCACCTCCAAACACAACAACCTTTCCACCAAAAGGGTCACTACAATCCATTATATCTTGCAAAGATCTATCAAGGGTTTCAACAACTTGTCTTTTGGTCATGGAAACTTAATCCCAAATGAGTAACGATGCTGCCTGCAAAAGAGCTGCCGTACCACTCTGTTTCGAAAAGTTGCAGACGGTATTATCACCAAGTTTAATAGGGATCTTGAACCTTGAGTGGGCAGTATGCCCGCCCGGCATGATAGAAGCCGCAATACTAGATGTTGCCGTTGCGATAGCAATGAGCCCCATAGATCGGACCTTGGCAAGTAACGCCCTGTACAAAAAAGTTTTGCCAGTACCTCCAGGTCCGTCAACAAAAAAACTCGGCCTCTCTTATTAATGACATTCTCCATAATTGCATCAAAGCCATAACGTTGTTGAGCATTCAATGATCCTATGATATTCAAATCATCCTTGTTGAAAACAACATTCCTCTCCTCGGTTAGCTCTCTATAGTAATCTCTCGATGCATCTGTAAATGGGGTGAAATAAATTCATCATACATAATTCCTGAACTGGACATAATATAATTTAATTTGAATAAGTTATGTATGTAACCTAGAACAAAATTTCAACATAGTGGCCTAAAAAGCAGAACCATGAAAAATTAGTATATATAGTAGACGATATAAAAAAATCATGTGTAAATAGTGTCATCTTAAATAATATTAAAATTGATTGCAATATAATTTAATTCATCATACATAATCTCAGTAAATACAAAAAGCAAGATGATGACATCTGATTTAATCGACCAATCTTTCTTAAAATTACAACTAATATATAAGATTGAACATATATATGCTCGGGAGTACGTATTTGTATCCAAGATTATTATTGATTTTGTACCATAAATTTATATCACAGTAAAAAACTTAACATGTTTGCTCTATATACACTGTGAAAGGGGTACCTGATTCGTCAAGATGAGGCAGCCCAAAAGCCTTTATATCCTTCCCCATGGATCGAACGATTTCTGCAACGTCCCTGAGCACCAGCTGTATTACAGATTCATCATCTCCAACATTGCGGTGGTAGTCTTCAGCCATTGATTCAAAGTGATTGTCCCAGAGTTTATGTATGTTAGCACACTCACAAAAAACAACAATGATAGCAAACATGTGCCTTAATGCACAAGGCATTTGAAAGTAGGATGCTTCAGTCATTGCCTCGTCAAGAGATCCATCGCTGGTAATAAGACCAAGCTTCTCACAAGCATCTCTAAAGGTTGGGCACACAACACCTCTAATAGTTCTAAGCGACTCGTATGACATTGCATCTCTCACATGATTTAGAAGAATGCGAAGGTAGTACCTGCACCCTTCAGCTGGATTAGCATATACTAACCTTCCAATCTGGAAACGTTGTTTCCTCAGTTTCCAATATTTACCAGATTTGATCCATCTGTAATGTTCCGAAAATTCTCTGTACAGATATTGACGCGCTTTGGGATCTTGTATATTCATCTTGAAGTACTCAGTTAGCATAGAGCGCTGAGACTGAGCACGCTCAGCCACTTCTTCAAGGTTGTCTGTATCGTTGAATGGTACCATATGCATTCCAGGTAGGTGTACTTGCATTTGAAGGACAGGCGGATGCATGTTGTACAATGAAAAGCGATATAGCCGGTAGATTGCCTCTATTGCAGTAATACATCTAGCTTTTTTGTACTGCTTCACCTCGTTGATCTCAATAGGTCCATCCGCCGTACCCGCCTCAACAGAGAATGAAGCGCTGTCATGTCCTTTAAAAATGTATTTGTATATATATTTGATAGACTTGATGCTGCAACAAGCCTCAACATTGATATGACAGTTGTAACGCATCAAAAGTGTAGGATTGTACGGAACCACCCATCTATTGTCTAACCAATGGTTTCTCAAGAATACCTGTTGTCCATCCTCTTGTCTTCTATATACTGGGTATGCATCTTTCCCTTGCTGCGTCTGGTCAGAAAACGGGCGTGGAAATTTGAAACGACACCCACCATCGATCATACATGGACACTTTGGATTAAGCGTTTCACAAGGACCGTGCATCATGTGAGTGTATACCAATCTATGAAGTTCAGGATATTTCTTTTGATCCCGCGACTTAGCTGAGATGTACTTGTCGAAATCATCAGGTCCGTTCAGCTTAGAATTTTTTTCCATGATTAACAAGAAGTGCTCGTGTGGTAGTCCCCTTTTCTGAAACTCTATGACATGTGCCCAAGCTGCAACTTCACCGAAATGACCCTTTACGATCATGAACTCATGAAGATCGCGTAGCTTAGCATGATAGACTCTAGCCACAACATCCGGTCTGTCTTGTGGGGTCTGACCAGGTAGCAATTGTTCTGTAATTTCTGGCCAATAAGGATTGCATGTCATGGTTAGGAAAAAATCAGGACGCCCATATCGTGCTACCAAAGCCATTGCATCCATAAAACGTGAATGAACATCTCTGTCAGAACCTGGAAAATCTTTTGATAGCACAATACGTTTACCAACCCTTTTTGCATCAGAATCACCACGAGCCAAGCAATCTACGATACCCTGTGAATTAACATACACACATACATTAGGCTAAAAATGGACATATTTTAGTAGCTAATATATTAAATATTTCAAACTAACCTGGTAGAGATCTGCTCGAATAATTTTCTGATGATCACGGTTGGAGTACCAATCAAGCCGCACTGATTCAATTTTTATGTACATATCAACAATCCATTGCTGGAAGAGATGCCCTCCATGGGAAAATGTGTTAAAACACACCACTCCGTATCTGCATTAGGAAACAATAATACTCCCGAGCGCTGACGTGATGCCTCGACCCTGGTTGTTTATTTCCAGTGAAATGAATTTTCAAAATCTAAATAAATAAATATAAATACAATTCTAATAAAGTTGGCGTACCTATATGTTGCTTTTGAAATATTTTAAGGGCTTAAAAATGAATATATGTGCACAATCTGTATCATCTTATACACACTATGCAGATAAGTATATATGCCATCTAAAGTGAAAATTGCATAAAGCATTGTATCCGGTTATCAAATACCTCTTCCTGTGATTTCAAAATTATGAGCACTATGTTATATTTGCATTTTAAAGAGCTGTTATCTCTCAGGTTAATGTATGTTCAAATGGATAGTCAAATATAAAAAAGACCGTAAAGTAATAGCTAGTGACGTCCATATGGCAGTGACAAATAAATACAATTAAAATAAAATTGACGAATCTATACTTACCACCATCCTGGTCGTTGTCATCACACCCGTTGTCATGATCAGCATCACCATCGTCATCACCGTCTGCTTGGTTGGCTTCTACATGACAAGCGAGGCACAATTAAGAAATGGATGAGCAAAATAAATCAAAAAGATGAAGCAAGTTATTACCAGAATCTTCAATTGACACGGGCTGGGTCGACACCATAGTTTTTTGCCTCCCTATCATACCATTTCCATTTTCCATCGCATTTGATTGTCCAGCAGGAACATCTGTAAATTATAAAAACAAAACAATACTAATCTGAGTTACAATCTGAAATAATAAACAATAATCTATACTCAATAATTAAATAAACTATGATAATTTACCATTTTTCTTTTTCTTGGTGTATTGACGCTTTACCCTCGGGAATCGCACAATGGGATTCTCTTCCAACAACACCTTTTTATCTTCCCAACCTGTCTCCCCCCAGGGTAGAAGAGCGGGTAAGCTAATGGGTTGTAGAAACCATTATAAGCTCGAATGAAGGTGGCGTGCCCTGAGTTTGCATAAACCATTATACTCCACTTAAATTTCTGCTGCTCATCCGAACCATCTTGCCATATCGCAGCCACCTGATCCATCGCAGGTGCATTAAACCTCCTCTGATCAACTGAGATGCTCGTATTTAACTCAATTTTGTACTCTTCGATGTTTGTTAATTGCCCTACGATCCTGAATGTATGCAAATAAGAGTTCATAGCTATTGTGCTCAATATACGCAGTATTTCTCTGAGCAAGTTTTGATCAAGATGAGGAGACCTATTTCTTCGATGCACCATGTTCTCATCAGTGTCATAAAAATACAGCTGCATGTGCCGTGGTCCCTTGCCACCAGGCTTTAATTGGTCAATTCTATGATATATCTTACCATGTACCTTGAATGTGTAAATCCCAGTGCCTGTTTTTATACATAAAAATGATGGTCAACATACAATTTCATTTCAAGCTTGCTGATGTGAAACAAATTAAAGTTTGCATGGAAGTATATACATACCTTTCGTTGTGGCTAGTTGTTGGTCAACGGTGGCACCAAACGACGTGAACGAAAAATGTGAGTTGAAGTAACGTATGTTCTTTCTAAAATATTTGGCATCACTGTCCGTTTGACTCTCAAACAAACGACACATCTCAATTGGCAGCTCATGCACATAAATATTAACCTTGCCTTTCCTACAACAGAAACCATTTGTTTCGCTAGGGAATTTCAAAGCTCCACAATACTCACAATTAGGGACTTTGCGAAGCAAGTCCTTGTACACCCAGATGTACGGATCTTGATCTAGAATAACCACATCAGGATCTCGACGTGTTCTGCAATGAACAACTGAATAGACGCAACCCGTTTTGAAAATAGCTCAATACAAAGATTGTTTAAAAAATATAGGAACTTTACTACAAATAACACAATTACCTCTCTGATGGAACACCCTCGGATCGTCATCTTCGAAGTCATCAGGCAAACCTTCATCTGGGTGGTGACAATCTAAATCCTCCTCTTCCAAGAAAATGACAATAAAAACTGTATAATCTAAGATATAAAACATGTATTACATGAGAAGCTTAGTAAAAAAATATGAGGCCAAACCTTCCAATGCAATATCAAGATCGTCTGGCTCCCAAATACCCGATCCCCGTGGCAGTACTCTTTCGGTTGGGTCATTGCTAGTGCCTGATGAAATAAACCAATATAAACATATTTATACAAACCCAAATTTATATAGAACTGCACTATATATCAAATTAGTACAGTAAGCATATCAAACCTTGACCGGGTGTAGCGTTACTCGCATTAACAGAAAACGAATCAAACAGATTAGTTACCACAGACTGCATTGTTCCAAACGCACCAACATCTGCGAGTGTATGTGAAATTTTTCATCAACAATTGCATAAATAGATAAGTAACAAGACAAGGTTAGGATAATGCTCAAACCATGGTCATTATGTCTTCTTTTATCACATTTCCGTGCGTTCTTCAAAGATTTTTTTTCTGCAGACATCCTCAAGTACTTTCATGCATTCTTCAAAGATTTTTTTCTGCTGACATTCTCAAGTACTTGTTCCTATCCTTCTGCCTGGATTTCTCCTACTGACGCTCTTCTCAATGAAAGTTAGAGATTTTAATAAATTAAATATCAATTTATATATTTATATGTATACCACAAAATTAAAGTATCACACATACTCGAGAGCAACATACCACTAGGTCTACGAGGTACCAGATTTGATTGTGGGGTTGATGTTGGCGCAGCAGTGACAGGTACCTCATTTGAATGAACTGAGAAAATTGATAGGCGACAACGTCAAAACAATTAATTAAAAACGCATGAACTGATGATCTTCTCATTTGAAGTTAGAGGTTTTAATCAATTTATATTTATATTATAACACAAAATTAAAGTATCACACATAGTCGAGAGCAACATACCACTGGGTCTACGAGGTACCAGATTTGATTGTGGGATTGGTGTTGGGGTACCAGCGACAAGTACCTCATTAGAATAAACTGGGGAAATTCATAGAAGACAACGACAAAACAATTACTTAAACACACACATGAACAAAAATAAAGTATCACACATACTCGAGAGCAACATACCACTGGGTCTACAAGCTGCCAGGTTTGATACTGGGGTTGGTGTTGGCGCAACAATGACATGTACCTTATCTGAATTAACTAAGGAAATTGATAGGCGACAACGTCGAAACAATTAATTAGACACACATTAGCTGAGAAAAAAAATAGACATACCATTGTCATCATGAGGTCTAGTATCTGTAACCACCAAATCCGCAACTCTTGCGGCTCTCTTACGTTGGTAATTTTCTCTCCTCTTTGCATTTATTTGCTCCTTGTTTGCTGCATATTTATCCCTTCTCAATTGATTCTTGTCAACGGTCGATCCTGCACATACCACCATCGTGAAAAACCGCAGGTACGAGTCCATAATAAAAGAATAAAAGGTTAATGGAACTAACCCACTATATCACAACCAGTAGATCGATGTCTCTTTGAGCTGCCGGCAGATCGTCCCAATTCAGAAACATCCGAAATATCTATAGGAGGGTCGCAAGGTCTTTTTGGGATTGGGATTTCAGCAGGACATGCAACATCAGGAATATTTGTAGCATCTCCGAGCAGCGCACGATTTCCACTTTGGGTGGCCGGAGCTGCAAAGGATGAGAAGAATTAAACCCTGATTGGAGATTGGAAGAAGGAATCAGGTATAACAATGACAAACCAACCTGAGTTTCGTCTCCTACATCCACTTCGACCAGCTCCTGGACGATCGGCCATGGGCAAACAAATCGGTGGTCGTTGCGTCTTGCAGTGTTGGCGACGGCGGGTTCCCGCCTGCTGCTGACAGAGAGCGAGATGGATGTTTACACCGTTGCGGTCGTCATCTCAAGGAAAAAAAAGAAACACAGTGCATGCATGCATTGTGATTGACGGGAGTAACGTGATTAATGGATAGGATAAAGCTGGCAACATGATTGACGGGAGCATGCATGAATGCATTGGACAAAGATGGAAAGAAAATAAATAAATTCACGGGCATCCAAATTGATGTGTGATTACCGTGGTGCAAAGTACATGGAACTTAGTGCTGACAGATATATACATGGACCAAATCACATACAACCATGGTAGTTGGTAACCTATGACTAGAGCTGGGACTTGGGCCGTGCTATTTATGGGCCGCACGAAGCACGACATTTTGGCACGACCCAAAGCACGGCACGGCACGATAAATTTTGGGACGTGCCGGCACGACACGAATGCGAGGGCCGTGCCGTGCTTAGGATCTCGGCACGATGAGCGGCACGGCACGACACATATTTTGGACCGTGCTTGGGCCGGCACGGCATGAAAATGACTCATTTGCAAATCTGTAGGTTATTCCTTCCTGATAGCATGCGTTATATGCATTATATAGTCGAATATAACTAATAACATAGAAATAGATCACAAAACCTACATTACATGTATGAAATTGTGTTAATCATCATTCATATCATAATAAGCTTGTGTTCTCGTATGGTCAGAAATAGTCACATCGTGAGGGCCGTGCTTGGGCCGGCACGGCACGAAGACGTGCCGCCGTGCCGCGGGCCGTGCTTGGGCCTAGTAAAAAATTTGTCGTGCCATGCCGGCACGGCACGACGTGCCTCGCGTGCCTAGAAGTCTAAGTATGAAGCGGCACGAGGCACGAGAGTGCCGGGCCGGGCCGGCACGGCACGGCCCAAGTCCCAGCTCTACCTATGACCTGACCTCTAAACAAATCATGAAATGAGTTAAGACTACAAGAGGTATATATGATTGTCCATTTCGAATAAAAAAATCGTTGCATGCAAATTTATACTCAGCTTGTCAGCAAGGTTATCACGTACAAATTCTATCAATTCTATTTGGATTTTATATATAACAAAACAAAATTCTAAACAAATTGTTGCCTGTAAATTGATACCCAGCTTGTCAGCGGCGGCGCAAGGTCACGGGCAAGTTTAACCACAAGATGGCCGGCCATGTGTGCCCAGCTGGCCATGCGGTTAAGATCGATCTGTAGCCGACACATGATGCATGGCCCCTCTCTCCAATGGCCGTTCGTGTCTCTTTTATTTTTTTACCAGCAATTCAACAAGAATTACTACTTGTTTCATCAAAACAAAAAAATAAAAATTACTCCACATGCATGGTTGCTGACGAGTTCAAGGAAAAAATAAAGAAATCCTTGTTGTGCATCGGCGGCTTCGACGCTCGACGGGGCAGGGTCTCGGCATCCATGAGCCCACGGAATAGCGAGCAGCGGCGTCTTCGCCGCCGTTCACACCGTGTCCTTGGAGGAGCCGGAGGACCCCTCGAAGGACAGCGACGACGACTACCGCGACGACGACAGCTGCGACTGCGGCCACGTGCCCGACGACCCCGGCGCGCCGCCGCCCTTCCACTGCGCCGTCAGCAACGCTCTCCTCGCCCGCAACGGCCGCGGTGGCACCACCCTTATCCGCGCCCTCTGCGTCCACATGAATGGCAAGAACGACAGCCTGCACTCCTCCACGTGCGGTTCGGCCGTTCAGGCATAAGCGATCACGGTGGCCGCGCGCGCAGGCTGGCAAGCGGCGGCGGCTTGACGCTCGGCGTCCGCACGTGCAGGGACGTGTGCGTGCGGTGGCGTGCCAACAGGCGGTGGTGTGCGTGTCTGAAGGACCGGATTGGGCGACCAGAGAGGGGGGAGTGAATGGGAGCTGATAAAAATTCTTTCTCGAGGGAGATAGCTCCTCCAACGAGATGAACACAGCTTCGATCCCAAAATCACTTTCACCACTCTATCCGCACGTTTGCCAAGACCACGTAGCCACTGGAGTGCTACTGATCCTAGGAGCAAACCTCACCAGCAAGCACTGAAGCTACTCCATCACAACAGCGAAAACAACACACGGGAAATTTTCTGCCAGGAGCGGTCAGACCGCATGGACAGGGCGGTCAGACCGCCTAGGCTGAGAAATTCTCCAAAACCCCAACTCGAAGCTCACGACTCCAAATCGATCCAAGATTTCGTCTGGAAACTCTTCTGATCAAGGCAAACAAGCTCTCAGAGAAAATCTCTGGAAAACCAACACTTTCCTCGCGAAACCTCCAGGGCGGTCAGACCGCGTGCCAGGGGCGGTCAGACCGCCTACCCTCCAGAAACTGGTCGCGGGTCAACCCTCAACTTCCCTTCACCCGATCTCCCGATTCACTCCACGGATTGCAACGAAACTTCGGGGATAGCTGGTGGGTCACCTCATGAATGACCTCTCCACCAAAGGATATCCACGAAACCCATTCAATCAAGAGGAATCGCGAATCGAAGGTCTCTAGGTCATGAACTCCAAGAACTCCGAAATCCACCCAAATCAAAGGATTTCCCAAAGGATTTCTGGGGCAAAGTCACCAAGAAAAGAGGCACGAAGACCTCATGTGTGACACCCAACAAGAATCCCTTCAAGAAACCCCTAAAGCAAGCCACCATGAAAATCCCCAAAAAGAGCTCTAAAAATCACCAAAAGGGAAAACGCCGGGAGACAAAGAGAGACTAGATGAACCACGCCGAAGCTTCTATACATACCATGAAAGGTTCATACAAGGTCTAGCAAGCCACCCGAACATCCATCCCTCTCACAAGATCTCTCATGAAGCTCTCAAGCTAGGCCTAAGGAAAACTAAAGATGAAAGCAAATGAACTAGGGTTCCAAGAGGTGGCTGCCATCTCCTCTCAACTGAGTTTATATGGAGGGCAACCAATGACCAAACTACCCCTACTTACTTAACTTAAGATACACGCTCCCAAAGGCACTTTGGGAACTTTGGTCGTTTTCTCCACCGGACGGACGCCCGCTGGCCGCAATCCGCTTCATCTTCACAGAAGCCTCATGATCGCGCCACACGTCCTCCACTTCGAAGCTTCTCGACGCGCTGTGAGCCAGGCGGTCAGAGCGGCCTCCCCGGTCACTCTGGCCAGGGCGGTCGACCGCCTCCCCTGGGCGGTCAGACCGGCCTGAGCAGGCTGGTCGCCCCGTCAAGCCTTCAACCTTGGTTTTGTGGCTCAGCCAAGTAACCTAGTGGTTTTGTAGCCAAACCACTGCAAACCTCGCGTGCAAGCTTCAGTTGTTAGCTGCTACCTTGCACCGGCTCCATCCCTCTCGACGTCGTCTTGCTCTTCTTGCCAGTGTACGGTCACTTGATCCCGTCGACCACCGGGTACCTCGATCGAAGCCTACTTGTCTCTCCACTCCTGGGAGGTCACACAGACATAGACCTTTCGTACTTGATCTTCACCTGCACCACGCGAATCAAGCCGCAACCTGTACCTGCAATACTAGGTCAAGAGTCAGTCCACACAACGTTGTCAATCACTCATCACTAAGGAGCATTGACAACACCCACACACATAGTAAACATCATAGGAAAAGAAAAAGAAAGAAAAAACAAACAACCCATCAAGTGATCCAAAAACCAAACAACACAAACCGTGATCACTTAAAGCCAAAGTCTCGGTCCCCTAAGGCAAGGGCAACGGCTCAACACAACCGAGACACAAACTAAAGCTCACGAAGAGCAAACCACCAAAACAAGAACTCAGACGACACAAGGAGCTCCCCCTGAACACATGCAGGCTCCCCCTGAGCAAATGCACTCCCCCTGAACATATGCATGCAAGAACTACTGCAGATGCATGAAAATTTGCTCTTACTGACCCAGGCCGGTCAGACCGCCTAGCCAGGCCGGTTAGACCACCTGGGCCGGTCACACCACAGACAAGGCGGTTTGACTGCCCTATGTGACCACCCCCAGACAAACATGTTCCGAAACAGTTTGAAACCAGCCGAAAACCTTCTAAACAAGCTCAGACCTATTTTCCATGCGTAAACTTCTCCCCCTTGTTGACAATGCATGAATCAAGGCATTTCTACGAAAATTACAACCTAGAGCTTCTCAAATAGACAAAGAGCACTACAAAACGCTACGAGAGAGCAAATGAGCAAGTAAGACATTCCAAAGATTCGTATGAGCATTACCATTATGATAGTAAAGCTACAAGAACAAATGAGCAAGCCATGATCAAAATACACAATTTTGCGAAAAATTTCCCTCTCATGAGCTAAAGACCAAAACATGAGCAAAGTCTACCAAAGTGAATTTAAATCACACAAACTTCATGCTAGGTCACATATCCTTAACACAAGATCATTACAAACACCCATAAGCATCTCATGTCATGTTAAAGTCATCGAGCCATGTGTCTACTTCTTAAAATGAGACTTCTCATGGTAGACAACATGCAACGATTTAGCACCCATATAAAATCAGATTTAAAACATTTATGACATGGATCAATTGAGAGCACAATTTTGAGCAAGACATTTCATACCAAGTTAAATTTTTCACATTTAAGCATAAAATGGTACATTGATGAGACCATCTCAAGGACTTCAATAAATACTCTTAATATTGAACGTTCATACAAGGTGAAAGCTAAACTTGACTCCAAATCTCATTATTTTCCTTTGGCAAGGCTACTACTTGGTTTGTACGATGACAGGTTAAAGCACCTTGCTATACTAGAAGAGACAAATACAACTACAACACCAAAGTTTCACTTCAGCTACAATTATTCTTCCGATGACCAAGATGATGATTTCACCAATCAAGTTTATCCATACCTAAACCCAAGAGAGCATGCGCCAAGATATGTTTGCATGTTACAACAAGAGGTGAACTCTCTCCTTGCTGAAATTAAGTTATATACAAATAAGAATTGTTTACTACCTAAGTGTTGTACTCTTGTTATGTTAAGGTTTACACATGAAGACATGGACTACACTCAAGTAGAGAAGGAGTACGTGCAGAAAGGAGAAGGTTACATAAAGCCAAGGACGAGTTACGTGAAGACCAACAAGGTTGCTTTCAGTTCGGACCACCAGTTTGGACATGCATAAAGATTTGGCCATAACTCTTTGTTCTCGATAGCTCTGGAGCTCCATAAGTACTTGATGGAACGGGCTTGAAGTCTACTTTCCAATTCAAGAAACGGCATGTCCATTGGACTTCCCAATAAAGAGTTATAACTGATTTAGTGGAGACTGCTCAGAAGGCCAACAGCCACGTGAGGCTGTTCGTGATTTCAGTTCATGGTGACTTTTCACATAGTGTAACTCCAGGAACTCAAAGGTCCATTCACACCCAACAAGGAGGGTTGTTCCTTGTATAAATACCCCTATGTATCTCTAAATAATCAAGACTTTGATATTGAAATAGAACCCCCTTTGTTCAGCTGTGTGCTAACAAATTCAGAGAGTGATCTCTACCCCTTTGCTCTTGTGATTTCCTTGAGGGATTACAGAAGCGGCTGCGTCATCGGCTCCCAATTGGTGCTCCTGGTCCATTGATTCCAGGTTGTGTTGGTTGGTTCTTTGAGAGTGTGGTTGGGCGAATCCTCGATTCAGGTTGCCGGTTAAAGATGGTGGTTGGCTTCGAGTTTTATTTGTCAGGTTGCACTAGTTATCGCTGCTTACAGCAATTTATCTTGGCTGTTCTACAGCTAGTTATCTTGAATGAGATCCTTAGTATTGCAAAAAAAAAAGGAAAAGGAAAGAAAGTTGCAAAAGAAACACAAGTTAGAAAGTTAAAAAAAAGAGTGCTGAAAAAGAAGAAGGATCTATTTGTTGGTATGTACAAGTGTTGAACCTTCATATCAATTTGTGTAACCAGTTTGCTATCATTCTTTTGGTGCAATTTTTGCTATGTGATTCTCTTTAAATCAATCATCACTAGCATATTCCTTGTTTGCATCAAATCTGAAATCTGTCTTTTGTGCGTGTGTTCTTACATCACATCTTTCATATCTTGTGATCAGCACTAGGCATTGAATCTCTAGTTTGGATTGTTACTTATCTTTACAACAACTAGAATTCAGATTGCTCCTTGTGTTTTATACCCCACCGAGCTCCACAAATAAGCCACTGTAAACTGAACGCCGGTCGTGTATTCGCTTAACCATCACTCTTTTTACCACCACACATGTTACTTCTATAATCTACAGGGAACTCATAAGAGCTTTGGTTGGTAAGAGAAGGTGAGGTTGTGAGATTTCCACATATTGTCCTATTCCACATATGTGCTTGCTATTTTTTAGACATTAACCATGGCAGGTCGAGTATATACACGACTTCCTTTCTATGGAAGTACCAATTCGGAGGAATTTCTTGATTGGCAAGAACAAATGGAGTATGAACTTGAACTCCAAGATTTTCCAGAAGTAAAGAAAGTGTCACGAGCTGTAATTGAATTTGAAGACTATGCTCATGATTGGTGGAAGAAATATCCACATAAGCGCTTTGTCAAGTGTTGGGAAGACTTGAAGAAAGCCATGAGAAAAGAATTTGTTCCACGTGAGTATGAGCTGATTTTACTTCGTCGTTTGAAGCGCATTAAGCAAGGAAGTAAATTTGTTCGGACTTATCATGATGAGTTATCTTTTGCTATGCACCGAGCAAATATTGTTGATGACATGGATGCAAAAGAATATTTCAAGAGAGGCCTTAATCCGAATATTGCTGCTGCCATTGAGGGAAAGTACGGAAGAAGTGTGAAAAATCTTTTGGTATATGCACTCAAAGAAGAGAGAAAAATTAAAGAGTTGCAACAAGATAATATTTCAAGGTGCATTAATTTGTGCAAAGACATTGCTACAAGGTTACATGCTGATTTGAAGCCCAAAGTGTCATTTTTTGTTGAAGTAAACAAGCATCAACCTCGTGCAAGAAGAAAGGATCTACTGTCTCCAAGTGTGAATCAATTGATGCTATCTGTGCTGAAAATAATTTCTTTGCCTCTAGCAAGAGCTTTGTTGTGCAGCAAGAAGAGAAGTTTGTGCCGCAAGTTAACACGGGAAGTGATATGGTGATTAATCTTTCTACCAATTCTAGTGGCACAACTTGTCCTAGTGTTATGGCTGTCCAGAAATTCAGGTTGGACCTTGAATGTGAGAAGAATGAAGTCACCAATATTCCATCCAATGATTGTTTGAATTCCAAGCAAGAATCACTAAGAGAAGCTGCTGCACATACCACACAAGAAGTACTTGTGAAAGAGACCATACGAATTGAGAAGCATCATTCATCAAGTACTGAAGATGGAGAGCCCATTGCTCCATTAGTAGCTGATATTTTGAGTGACCAATTGATGGAAGATGAGAGTGGACAGTGCCACAATCATTTGCAAGTAAGAGAAATAATTGAAGGCAAGAAAGAGGTGGTTGTTGTTGATTTTCAAATTGAAGGTGATCATTTGATTCAGCAAAAACATGAAGAAACATCTTCTCTGGTTCAGATTCTAAGAGCTGATGTTCCTACAAGTTATATGCCTTTTTCAAGTGCCATTTGTGATGAAATTAAGTGCTGCAATGTTATTGATAGTTGTGATATGCACCAAGGTGGTGAATCAGTGTCACTACAAGATTTAGAGTGTGTTTCGACACCCATTTTTAGAGTTGCACATAATCTGAATGAAAAGAGAGACCAAATGTTTGGTTTGAGAGAAGATTTGGAGAAGAAATATGTTACTAGTGCATCACCAAGTGTGATTGATGAATCAGTCCAAAAGCAAATTGAACATGTTCCACCTGATCAATGGTTGCAAAATGATGTTGTTCCAAGCTTCGATGAGATGTCAACATGTACTACACCATCAATTGTAGTATGTGAGGAATTATTGGACAGAGATGCTGAAATTAAGTGTACTAATGTGCCTCATGAAGTTCAGACTGAAGGCATAACTGATATTGATGATTCCACTAAAATTTTTGGTGTTCCATTGCCATTGGAAGTTGCTAAACTTGGTTGTTCTAACGTGACCTTTGCTGGCCAAAATTCATTTGAGAAGTTCATGAATGAAAGTGATCATGCAGTTGCTGCTCCAAATATTGAAGTCCAAGTTGTGCAACAAAACCAATGTAAGAATGAGAGCCACATAGCCAAATTGAGTGCAAGAGAAAATAAAAGTGAGCTATGTGATTCCACAAAATGTGAGATTGAGAGCATCCATAATGATAGTGAGAGATATACACCACATAAAAAGAGAGAGCATGATTGCAAAATGTGTGAGGATGTTTATGAATCTAACCCACTCATCGATTCTTCCAGTATTCTCTCTCGATGTGTGCAGGTTTGTGAGGAAACTAATCAAGATATGATTGCTCATCACACCGAACCACTTGATGTGAGGCATGAGAAGATTGCCACTGTACAAAACAAATTTGTTGCTGTCACAAACATGAAGCATGAAGATGAAGGAGGTAAAAATTCAGAAGTACAAACACCAAAACTGAAAGGTAATAAAAATAATTCACATCTGAATTTGCAAGGTAAAATGGAGAGTAATCATGATAAAACATATGCTGCAATTTCAGTTGACCTTACTCAAAGTTTCTACGCTAATTCAATTCATTCACAAGTCAATTCAAGTGCTGAAATTTTGCGAGTTGCTAACCTTTGTTCTAGTTTGCATAACTCTTGTTCTAATTTGATTGAACCTTGTGATACCTTATATGCTAATAAATTTCACCATGTTCAGTTGATTACTTATGCTGAATTTTTCAGAAGAATATTTCCTTCTAATTGTTTTAGTTACACTAAGCTTGATAAACCTGTTGAGATTAATGAAATGCTTCATAATGTGTCTATGCTAACATCCATGAGATCTTTGAATAATGCTCATAGCTATAAGTTTACTTTCAATTTGATTGTTGAATATATTATTGATAAGTTATTTGTTTGTGCTATGTGCATAACATGTGACAAGCTTGCTGAATTTAAATTAAACATGCTGAACGACAAACATTATGATCCATATTTTTCTGATCTTGAGGTGAATAAATTTCTTAATACTTGTTGTTTTGAGAAACAAATATTGTTCCCTTGTTCATATTCTTCATCAAAAGACATGAACCATATGCAATATAAAGGAATCTCTACACCAAAATGTTTTCTGTTCACATCAGAGACAAATAAGTTTGGAAGGTATAAATCTGAACCTTTGAATACATTGTGCAACAAAATTTTTTATGATGTAAGAAATGCTCAAAATTTCAAAATGTTCAATGTTTCAATGATGAAATCTGAGATTTTGAATCAATTGTGTTGCTTAGAAGAAATTGTTGTTCTTCCATCTACTAAGTTGTTTGCAGGATTACAAAGATCAAGAAACTTTCATCAAGGTGAGATTAGTGAAGTGAATTCGATGTTTCAAGCTCATCTAAATAAATTGCATAACCCATATACGTCATGTTACCATTGTGAACACATAGATATGGATTGTAAAGGAAGAAATGAGGAAGTTAAAATCATTAATCATGAAAATTATTGTATATGTCCACCCTCTGCTTTCTATAGATTAATTTCAGGTCAACAAAAGCCGAGGACGGCTTTTCTTCAAGGGAGGGAGGATGATGAAACCATCTCAAGGAGTTCAATAAATACTCTTAATATTGAATGTTCATACAAGGTGAAAGCTAAACTTGACTCCAAATCTTATTATTTTCCTTTGGCAAGGCTACTACTTGGTTTGTACGATGACAGGTTAAAGCACCTTGCTATACTAGAAGAGACAAATACAACTACAACACCAAAGTTTCACTTCAGCTATAATTATTATTCTGATGACCAAGATGATGATTTCACCAATCAAGTTTATCCATACCTAAACCCAAGAGAGCATGCGCCAAGATATGTTTACATGTTACAACAAGAGGTGAACTCTCTCCTTGCTAAAATTAAGTTATATACAAATAAGAATTGTTTACTACCTAAGTGTTGTACTCTTGTTATGTTATGGTTTACACATGAAGACATGGACTACACTCAAGTAGAGAAGGAGTACGTGCAGAAAGGAGAAGGTTAGATAAAGTCAAGGACGAGTTACGTGAAGACCAACAAGGTTGCTTTCAGTTCGGACCACCAGTTCGGACATGCATAAAGATTTGGCCATAACTCTTTGTTCCCGATAGCTCTGGATCTCCATAAGTACTTGATGGAACGGGCTTGAAGTCTACTTTCCAATGCAAGAAACAGCATGTCCATTGGACATCCCAATAAAGAGTTATGACCGATTTAATGGAGACTGCTCAGAAGGCCAACAGTCACGCGAGGCTGTTCGTGATTTCAGTTCATGGTGACTTTTCACATAGTGTAACTCCAGGAACTCAAAGGTCCATTCACACCCAACAAGGAGGGTTGTTCCTTGTATAAATACCCCTATGTATCTCTAAATAATCAAGACTTTGAAATTGAAATAGAACCCCCTTTGTTCAGCTGTGTGCTAACAAATTCAGAGAGTGATCTCTACCTCTTTGCTCTTGTGATTTCCTTGAGGGATTACAGAAGCGGCTGCGTCATCAGCTCCTAATTGGTGCTCCTGGTCCATTGATTCCAGGTTGTGTTGGTTGGTTCTTTTAGAGTGTGGTTGGGCGAATCCTCGATTCAAGTTGCCGGTTAAAGATGGTGGTTGGCTTCGAGTTTTATTTGCCAGGTTGCACTAGTTATCGCTGCTTGCAGCAATTTATTTTGACTGTTCTACAGCTAGTTATCTTGATCGAGATCCTACGTCGTGAAGATCGGGACCGAGTCTCATCATACATGAAGTGTCTTTGTGGTAAAAAGAAGCTTATGCTCCCCCACAAGGTAACACATGGGCTAAACATTCATAATGACACATGGGTCTTTGACCCCAAGTGAGAAGCACATGATATCCAACCATGAATTAAGTGTGACATAAACCACCAAAGCATACTAAGATCATGCCAAGCCTTAAACTCATAAGAGAGAGCCTATCTAAACATTTTCCAAAAAACTAGCCACCTCAACATGCAAATATAGCAAAACTATCAAGAGCATGGCTATCCTTCACAAGTCACATCAAACATGCTCACAAGCTCACAACTAGCATATCATAGCAATCAATGTATATAGGAGAAGCTCATCCTACCATATGATACAAAAGAAAAGACAACCTAAGATACAAAGATGACTATACATCATGATACAAATGCAATGCCATGCAAAAAGATAAATATGATACAAAAGCTACACAAGAGCTCCCACCATCTGAAGGACCGAATAGGGCGACCACAGAGGGGGGGGGAGTGAATGGAAGCCGATAAAAATTATTCCCGAAGGTCGAACTCGACCTATACCCCGATTGCCACTCCAAGTACTCGCACACCCAAAGAAGCTCCAAACAAGGCACACACAAGCCTACAAGAACAGGTGACAAGCCTAGGAGCAAAGAGCGGAAGCACCGGACAAGAATCAAAGCACTTGGTCAATTCTGGAAATGACCACTGCGGACTGTCCGTGGTACGGCCGAACTGTCCACGTCGCACAGGCGGACTGTACGGACCTTCCTCGCGGACTGTCTGAAAGATGCAGCAGAACCACCAGAGACTCCCTAGAAAATACGGACTGTCCGACAGGACCAAGCAGACTGTCCGCCAGTGACGCGGACCGTCCGTGAGGCCTGGGTGGACTGTCTGCCAACCCACTGGAAACCCCAGACAGAACCCTAGACAAAACTTCCCAACGCGGACTGTCCGTGAGCTATACGCGGACTGTCCGCAAACCACTTGCAACGAAACCCTAGGGTCGAAACGGATCGAAACAAGAACGCGCACGAACAAGTGACGAACTGGACCCCTCGCGGACTGTCTGCGTGCACCAGGCGGACTATCCGCAGCACACTAACAGAACCAAAAACTGCTCGACCCGCGGGGTCAACTCTCAAAATCCATCACCAGATCTCCCAAACGCCAAAAGCTCTTGAGACAATATTTGGGGGAGGTGATAAGCAACACAAGAGGAAGCTATGCTCCAAAAATCTCGACCTCTAAGCCACTAAATCGCCGGGAATCGCGGATCACACGAACTCCACCAAGAACACGAACTTCGGCCAAAAACTCACGAATCGAAGGCTCTCCACGGCGTTTGAAGAGTCAAGATCACACACAAAGATGCGCACGACATCCACCCATGATTTCCTCAAAGAAATCCGAAGGAAAACGCCCTCAAATCCCCGAATCGAGCTAAGAACGAAACTCCCCAAAAATAGCCCCGAAAATGACACGAAAATCACAGAGGACTAGGAGATCACCGCAACGCCGAATGCTTCCATACATCCAGAGGTCAGAGTCTGTACAATAGTCTAGCCTAAGGAATCCAGAAGGAAAAGAAGCAGTTCAGAGCAATCTACCGGGGAAGGAAAACCTAGGGTCCAAGAGAGAGAGATGCCATCCACCTCTCCGCTATTTATACGAAGTCCATCGGAGGGAGGTAAATGACCACGCAACCCCTACAACTCAAATGAAGATACAACCCCTCAGGGGCATTTTGGTCAAGTCTTCATCGGACGGACACGCTTCCACCGCGGCTTCGCTTCACCTCGACGCAAACCCTGCGATCACGCCACGTGCCCTCCGCCTCGAAGCTTCCCGAAGCTCCCGAATCACCGTCTCCGTCGCCTCGGGCCTCCGGGCTTGGTTTTGAGGCCCAAACCAAGAAACCGTTCACCGAAGGTTTTGTGGGCAAACCAACAAACCCCGCGTGCAAACTTCGGGCTCCATCCGCTACCTTGCACCGGCCCATGTTCACGACTTCAACCCGCCAGTCTTGCACCGCACGGCTCGCACTTGACCCCATCGGCCACCGGGTCCATCGAACCAAGCCTACTTGACACTCAATCACCCGGAGGCCGCCACAGTTAAGGCCTTTCGCGCTTGTTCTTTACCTGCACCGACACGAGTCAAGCCGCAACCTGTACCTGCACACTTAGCCAAGCATCAGTCCACACAACGTTGTCAATCACTCATCACTAAGGAGCGACCCTCCACTGGTCCTCGGACACACCTGGTCCTCAATCTCCCCCTTGAGGAGTGCATTGACAACACCCATAGTAACCATGATAGAGAAACAGAAAAGAAAACAACCACGAACATAAACCTCCCAAGCAAGTGATCCAACGCTAAAGAACAAGCGAAAACTCGATCACTCGCCAATCCAAGTCTCGGCCGCCTAAGACAAGGGCAACGGCTTGACACAGCCGAGACAAAACAAAACTCTCAACGAGCATACCGCAAAGCACAAAACTCAGGCAAATCCAAAGGAGCTCCCCCTACACATATGCAAACTCCCCCTGAGCAAATGCAACCTCTTCTTCTCTATTTTTCTCCTCACATGCAACATCTCACAAATGCATACCAATTTTCCACAAAATCTCCCAATGCATGAAAATTCTCCCCATATCATACAAAACTCTCCCCTTGTTGACAATGCATGAATCAAGGTATATGAAACTCTTCCCCTTGTTTTCATGAAAAATGCATGTCAAGGCATATATACAATCTACCAAGCTTCTCAAATATACAAAGAGCACAACAAAATGCTACACATGAGACATAGAGTAAGCAAAGTAGATATGGTGTAGTTAGCACATTGCCATCAAGAAGGTAGAGACATATAAGCATGTGACATGGCCAAAAGCAATTTTAAGCAATTTTCACAAAGAAACATTCATCTCATGAGCAAGACTCTCTCTACACCAATTTGAACATAAATACACTATATCATCCAAAGTTTATGCAAGATCACAGGTTCTCATCACAAGATCATTATAAACGCCCACAAGCTACTCAAGTCTTGTTAAAGCAACCGAGCCATGTGTCTACTTCTTAAAATGAGACTTCTCATGGTAGACAAGCATGCTACGGTTTAGCACCCAAGATATGAATATCAAAGCATAAAAACATGATTAGGAGCTCATTTTTCAAACATAAGACAATTCATACACCAATTTCATTTTCAAGTCTAAACATGGTACATGAAGTGCTTTTGCGGCAAAAAGAAGCTTATGCTCCTCCCCAAGCAAGCAAAAAGGGCTAAACATTTACAATGACAAAAGGTCTTTGACCCCAAGCAAAAAGAACATGATTCTCAAACACAAACTAAACATGATATAGGCATTTAAGCACAAATTGAGCATAGACAAGCATCTACTCATGAGAGACATCATTTTAGCATTTTCATCAAAAGAGAGCTATCTCAACATAAATATATGACAAAACCATCCAGAGCATAGCATTCACATCCACAATTTACCAAACATGCATATATCTCACAAATAGCACATCGGTGATCAATGTATATAAGAGAAGCTTTTCCTAGCACAAGTGATCCAAAGATGGCTATCCTACCAGGTTTTGTACAGAAAGTAAAATGCATGAATGCAATGCAACAAAATGAACATATGACACATATATACATGAGAAGCTCCAAGACTCAGCTAGAAAGGAAAGCAAACACCAAGTTCACCCCGCAAGCGAGTGAAAGTGACTTGATCAATCGGTTTGGTGAAAATGTCGGCTAGCTGATCTTGGGTAGGGACATAGGACAGAGAGATGTTTCCCTTCTCAACATTGTCCCTCAGAAAGTGGTACCTCACTTCTATGTGTTTCGTTTTAGAGTGGAGGACAGGATTTTTGGCTACGCTTATGGCACTGGTGCTGTCACAGAAAAGTGGAACCTGGGAGCACTCCTATCCAAAATCACTCATGGTATATGTCATCCAAAGTAGCTGGGAACAACAACTAGCAGCAGCTACATACTCGGCCTCTGTAGTGGACTGGGCTACACTGGATTGCTTGCGAGATGACCAAGAGACCAAAGAAGAACCAAGGAAGTGACAACACCCAGAGGTAGATTTACGGTCCAATCGACACCCAGCAAAATCAGCATTGGAGTACCCGTGAAGTCTGAGTGTCGAGGAGGCAGAATACCAAAGACCAAACTCAGGAGTGTAGTTCAAGTACCTAAAGATCCGCTTGACGACCTGCCGATGTGAAGTCCTCGGTGAAGCCTTAAAACGAGCGCGCAGACACACACTGAGCTATATGTCCGGCCTCGTCACCGTCAAGTAAAGGAGGGAGCCGATCATGCTCCGGTACTCCTTCTGGTCCACGGGTTCGCCGTCCTCGTCCGCGTCCAAAACCGTAGTGGTACTCATCGGTGTAGTCAGCGGCTTGGAGTCGTTCATGCCAAACTTCTTCACCATGTCCCGGGTGTACTTCGCCTGATGTACAAACGTCCAGTCCTTGCACTGCTTGATCTGGAGACCCAAGAAAAACTGCAGCTCGCCCATCATGGACATCTCAAATTCCCTGCTCATGTCATCTGCAAATCTGGCAACAAGATCATGAGAAGAGCCACCAAAGATTATGTCATCCACGTATATCTGAACAATCAACAGGTCATTCCCATGCTTAAGGAGAAATAGGGTCTTATCAACTGTGCCCATCACAAACCCCTTACTCAACAAAAACCCTCTCAACCTGCCATACCAAACTCTAGGTGCCTGTTTCAACCCATAGAGCACTCTCTGGAGTTTGTATACACGGTGTGGGTATTTCTCGCTCTCAAACCCCGGGGGTTGCCTCACATACACTTCTTCCTCTATCACCCCATTCAAGAAAGCACTCTTGACATCCATTTGGTACAACTTGAACCCTTTAGCCACGGCAAAGGCTAGAAGGATCCTAATTGCCTCCAAACGGGCCACAGGAGCAAATGTCTCCTCATAATCTATCCCCTCCTTCTGGTTGAACCCCTACGCCACCAACCTCGACTTGTTTCTCACAACCATCCCATTTTCACCCTCTTTGTTCTTCCACACCCACTTGGTACCTATGGGACGGCAATTTGGTGGTGGATCGACTAACACCTAGACTTGGTTTCTCTCAAAATTCTCCAGCTCCTCATGCATGGAATTCACCCAATTCTCGTCAGACAAAGCGTGTCGAATATCTTTGGGCTCAAACGACGCGACAAAAGCAGAGTGAGCGAAATGAGAAGTGTTCCTTGACCTCGACCGTGTAGTGCGTTCATGAAGGTCGCCTATGATCATCGTCGGTGGGTGATCCACTTGTACATGCCGGGGAGCCTCTCGTCTGGACACAATCTCCCCCTCAGCAGCAGCCTCCACTCGAACAGCCTCAGTCGTAGTGGGTGTAGGGGATGGTCCATCCTCGATCGTCGTTGTAGTAGTGGAAGTAGCATGTACACGATCAGCCACGGGAGCACCATCATCATCATCATCCTTGTCTCCATCTCCATCTTTCTCATCCTCAAAGATCCTAGCACCAATCTCCTCGTCACCTGCACACTCAAAAGCAGAAGAGCTACATGGCTATGTCTCGTCGAAGGTAACCTCGCAAGTCTCCATGATTCAGTTAGTGTCAAGGTTGAGCACACGATATGCTCTAGAGTGAATAGCATAACCGAGAAAGATACCATCTGAACACCTAGCCTCAAACTTATCCAACTTGCCCTTCTTCAGAATGAAACACTTGCATCCAAAAGCTCTAAAGTGACTCACCTTGGGTTGTCGGCCATGCATCAGCTCATAAGAGGTCTTCTTCTTAAAGGCACGAAGGAAGATGCGATTTGAGACATAGCAAGCGGTATTGACCGCCTCAGCCCAGAAACGCCTAGGAGTCCTATGCTCATCGAGCATCGTCCTGGCCATCTCACAAAGGGTCCGGTTCTTCCTCTCCACAATGCCATTCTGGCAAGCGACGTATGGAGAAGAGTACTGATGATCGAGACCAAGATCACTGCAAAAGGCATCAAAATGAGAGTTCTTAAACTCTGTGCCATTGTCACTGCGTATAGCTCGAATGGCATCACCATGCCTCTCATTCTTCAACCTCAAGATCAAGTCTCGAACAAAGCCAAATGTCTCACTCTTATCTTCCAAAAAGAAAACCCAAGAGTACCTCGAAAAGTCATCAACAACCACAAGAACATACCACTTCCCACCCGCAAAGCGAACACGAGCTGGCCCAACCAAATCCATGTGCAACATCTCACAAGGTCGCTCGGTCATGACAGCAGTCAGAGGGGCGTGAGAAGCAGCAACCATTTTTCCATGCCGACAAGAAGCACAAACCAAATCCTTCTCGAATTTCAACTTAGGCAATCCTCGGACAAGGTCAAGACCACTCAAGCGGGAAAGCAACTCAAAGCTCAAGTGTCCCAACCTCCTATGCCATTTCCAAATCTCGGCCGACACGCCAGCAACAAAGCATCGAGGAGGACCAACAGACCGAGAAAAATCGGCACGAAAGATTTGACCCTCGGGGACGATCGTACAGACAAGATCGCCTCGAGAATCAAGCACACGAGAAGCACTCGACTTAAAACGAACCTCAAAACCTTCGTCGAGTAATTGAGATATTGACACTAGGTTAAAACCAAGTGACTTTACCAGGGCCATACTTCTTAAGGTCACTTTGCTACTCACTTTCACCATACCTTCAGCAAGCACTCGTCCTCTCCCATTGTCCCCGAAAGTGATATACTCCCTCGTACTCACTGGGGTGAGGCTGGAGAACCACCCACGATCTCCGGTCATGTGTCTTGAGCAACCGGAGTCGATCAACCAAAAGTTCTCCAAGCCTCCCACATGCAATAAAAAACGAGGACGAGAATGAGCAATCGACTCAACACTGGGGTTAGTACCAAAAGAGTTAAACTAATGTCGAGCTATTTGCTCAAAAGAAGGGTTAGCAAAGTCCATCCTACCATAACCCCTAGGCGGAGTCCTCTCACGCCTACCACCAAAGGACCTGTTACGTCTCACTGGAGGAGTACGCGCACCACGAGGGGGAAAACGTGGCCCGTAGTCCATCTGAGACCCAAAGCTCCGGTCGTGCCTCCCAAACTCATAACGGTCACGAGATGGAGCACGCCGAGCCAACTCACCACGCCCAAACCCAACACGCCTATCTCTGTGAGGAAACACACCTCCACCTCCACGAGTGGGAACTATTCGCACATACACCTCACCTCTAGGTAGAGGCCCTCTACGAGGCTCAGGCACACCACGAGCAAGGTGGTACCTATCCTTGTTTGCCATCTCCCTAGCAAACCTCTCACCCCTCTTCCTCCGGAAACAAAACTCATCTTTATGCCCATCCCTCCCACAATACTCACAATGGAAGCGGATTGGCACTGGCTTAGGCGGTGGCTTTTCTGTGGGCTTCTCAACACCTTTCTCTCCTGACTTCCCCTCAAAGACATTACCCAGGTTTCTCACAAACTTGATGGGTTTCTGGTAATTCTCTGTTTTCTGGGGGAACACTAGTGGGTCTGGAGTTGTATCAAGCTTGTTTCTCAGGTGGTTTGGCTTGGGTGCATATTTGTTCATGGGTATGGTGTGGGGTGGTGTAGGTGTCTCTCCAGCTTTCTCTTCTTCCTCACCACTCTTGTCACCACACTTGTCAGCCCCCAACGCCTGACCATCAAACCTCTTGAACTGAGCCAACATCAAACTCAATTGTGGCTCATGCCCAGACAACCAACTCATCTATTTCCTAAGCTCATCATTTTCATCCTACAGACGGTCAACATAGTGTGCAAGTTCCATGTTTTTCAAAGCATGCATTTCACAGGTTGAACATGATGTAGGAAGAGGAGCTTTCAATGCCGCCTCAAGAGAAACAATTCTAGTGTGAGATTCATCTAGCCTAGTATGCAAAATAGGACATGATGTACAAGCTCCTAACAAAGCTGGCCTAGACTTCAATTCATCACACTCAATCCTAACCACATTTAGTTCCTCAAGAACAGAGGCATGTTTCTCCTTGAGGGCAGTCAAATCAGCAAGAAAAACTGAACAATCACCACAGTCAATCTCATCAGACACCACAGGAGCAGATTTCAAAGTGCCTATCTATTTTCTAGCATCCACAAGCAAGGATTCAAGCTCGGCTATCTTATCCTTAGCATCACCCAACAAAGACCTAAATTCCCTCTTCTCCTTGTTGGTCTTTCTAAGCACATCATCACGGTTATCAAGCAACTCATTGAGCCTAGCATTCTCCTCTAGCAAGAAGTTGGGATCTTGTCGTACCTCTTCCTCGGAGTTGGAGTTCGAGTCCGAGCTGTGCTTCCCACCCTTCTTGGAGTGCGCCATGCCGTAAAAGCCTCCTTGTGCGACGAAGCTTGGGCCGGTGAAGTTCTTGCCCGTGTGCCGCTTGTCCTTGCACCTTTCTTGCTCTTCCTCGCTGCTCGAATCGAAAGAAGCATCACTTGATGTCGAGTCGATGTCGCTCGCTCCGGCCACCATCGCTCGAGCGGTCTTCTTCTTGTGGCCGCCACTCTTCTTGTGCCTTCTCTCGCCCTTGTCCTTGTGCTTGTCCTTGTAGTCGTTCCGGGAGCGGTGCTTGTTGTAGTCGTGCTTGGGCTTGCCCTTGTAGTCGTTCTTGATCTCCATGGCTTCAGGGCATTCGGCGATGAAGTGCCCGTGCTTCCCTCACCGATAGCACATCCCCGAGCTCCGCCTTGCATTCTTGCGGTTCTCGTACATCCGCTCAAACCTCTTGCTCAACAAGGCGAGATCGTCCTCGCTCAGCACATCAAAGTCCTCATCTGGCAAGGACACAAGACAAGACAAAGAGAAACCACCAGAGTTAGCGTTAGACCTTGATCCTGAGACAAGAGCCAAACTATGAGGATCAGTGGGGCTCTCGCTCTTGGCTCTTAAGCCACGATCAACCTCAGAAGACCTGAGCTTGGAAAACAGCTCATCCAACATCAACGTATCATACACGCTCGACTCCTCAATGGCCTCGACCTTGGCACTCCACACGGACCTATCCAGGGCATGCAAAAGCTTAATAGCTTGATCATGATCCGTGTACGGGAGCACTGTCACATTAGCCCTCATGTTGTTGACTATGCTAGTGAAGCGCCGGAACATAGCATCGGTCGACTCACCGGGGAGATGAGTGAAGTTCTCATACTCTCTCCAGTAAGTGGAAAACAAACGGGCTTGCACTTGGGCATTGCCAACATGAGCATTTCTGAACTTGAGCCAAATCTTTCCGGCCACATTCTCTCCGTACACTCGCTCAAACTCTGAGGCACATAGAGCACGGAACAAGTAATCAACGGCCTTGCTGTTGGCCTCACACATGTCCCGCGATCCTGGAAGCAGAAAACTATCTGGGATGACATAATGAGGATTTTGAGTGACCTCCCAGATAAGAGTTCCCTTCCCACGCAAAAATGTGCCCATGCGCCTCTCCCACATCGGGTAATTCTTGCCATCAAAGTGCGGAGGACCCGACCCCTTGCCGTAATAGCCCATCTTTGGATCTTAGACTGGTTAGAATCAAGAAGATCCGTAACCGGCTCTGATACCAATTGAAGGACCGAATAGGGTGACTAGAGAGGGGGGGAATGAATGGGAGCCGATAAAAATTCTTCCCGAAGGTCGAACTCGGTCTATACCCCGATTGCCACTCGAAGTCCTCACACACCCCAAAGAAGCTCCAAACAAGGCACACACAAGCCTACAAGAACAGGGGACAAGCCTAGGAGCAAAGAGCAGAAGCAACAGACAAGAATCAAAGCACTTGGTCAATTCTGGAAACGACCAATGCCGACTGTCCATGGTACGGCTGGACTGTCCGCGACGCACAGGCAAACTGTCCGGACCTTCCTCGCGGACTGTCCGAAAGATGCAGCAGAACCACCAGAGACTCCCTGGAAAATACGGACTGTCTGACAGGACCAAGCGGACTGTCCGACAGTGACGCGGACCGTCCGTGAGGCCTGAGCGGACTATCCGCCAACCCACTGGAAACCCCAGACAAAACTTCCCAACGCGGACTGTCCGTGAGCTACACGCGGACTGTCCGCAAACCACTTGCAACAAAACCCTAGGGCCGAAACGGATCGAAACAAGAATGCTCACGAACAAGCGACGAACTGTGACGAATTGGAGCCCTCGCGGACTGTCCGCGTGCACCAGGCGGACTGTCCGCAGCACACGAACAGAACCAAAAACTGCTCGACCGGCGGGGTCAACTCTCCAAATCCATCACCGGATCTCCCAAACGCCAAAAGCTCTTGAGACAAGATTTGGGGAAGGTGATAAGCAACACAAGAGGAAGCAATGCTCCAAAAATCTCAACCTCTAAGCCACTAAATCGCCGAGAATCGCGGATCACACGAACTCCACCATTAACACGAACTTCGGCCAAAAACTCACCAATCGAAGGCTCTCCACGGCGTTTGAGCAGTCAAGATCACACACAAAGATGCGCAAGGCATCCACCCATGATCTCCTCAAAGAAATCCAAAGGAAAACGCCCTCAAATCCCCGAATCGAGCTAAGAACGAAACTCCCCAAAAATAGCCCCGAAAATGACACGAAAATCACAGAGGACTAGGAGATCACCGCAACGCCGAATGCTTCCATACATCCAGAGGTCAGAGTCTGTACAAGAGTCTAGCCTAAGGAATCCAGAAGGAAAAGAAGCAGTTCAGAGCAATCTACCGGGGGAGGAAAACCTAGGGTCCAAGAGAGAGATGCCATCCACCTCTCCGCTATTTATACGAAGTCCATCGGAGGGAGGTAAATGACCACGCTACCCCTACAACTCAAATGAAGATACAACCCCTCAGGGGCATTTTGGTCAAGTCTTCATCAGACGGACACGTTTCCACCGCGGCTTCGCTTCACCTTGACGCAAACCCCGCGATCACGCCACGTGCCCTCCGCCTCGAAGATTCCCGAAGCTCCCGGATCACCGTCTTCGTCACCTCGGGCCTCCGGGCTTGGTTTTGAGGCCCAAACCAAGAAACCGTCCACCGAAGGTTTTGTGGGCAAACCAACAAACCCCGCGTACAAACTTCGGGCTCCATCCGCTACCATGCACCGGCCCATGTTCACGACTTCAGCCCGCCAGTCTTGCACCGCACGGCTCGCACTCGACCCCATCGGCCACCGGGTCCATCGAACCAAGCCTACTTGCCACTCCATCACCCGGAGGCCGCCACGGCTAAGGCCTTTCGCGCTTGTTCTTCACCTGCACCGACACGAGTCAAGCCGCAACCTGTACCTACACACTTAGCCAATCATCAGTCCACACAATGTTGTCAATCACTCATCACTAAGGAGCGACCCTCCACTGGTCCTCGGACACACCTGGTCCTCACCAGCAACTCAGGAAAGCAAACACACACCGAGCTCACCCTGCAAGCGAGTGAAAGTAGCTTGGTCAAGGGGTTTGGTAAAGATATCAGCTAGTTGGTTCTCGGTGGTTACATGGATCAAAGCAATCTTTCCCTTCTCCACATTGTCTCTCAGGAAGTGGTATCTCACCTCTATATGCTTGGTTTTAGAATGGAGCAACATACTCGGCCTCTGTAGTGGACTGGGCTACACTCGACTGCTTGCGGGATGACCAAGAAACCAAAGAAGACCCAAGAAACTGACACCCACCAGATGTAGACTTACGATCCAAATGACACCCAGCGAAGTCAGCGTCCGCAAACCCGTGAAGGTTGAGTGTTGAGGCCGCAGAATACCAAAGACCAAACTCAGGGGTGTAGTTCAAGTACCTGAAAATCCTCTTGATGGCCTGCCGATGTGAAGTCCTCGGTGAGGCTTGAAAACGATCTCACAGACACACAGTGAACTGTATGTCCGGCCTTATCGTCGTCAAGTAGAGGAGGGAGCCGATCATGCTCCGGTACTCCTTCTGGTCCACAGGCTCGCCATCAACATCCGCATCCAAAGCTGTAGTCGTACTCATCGGCGTAGCCATCGGCTTCGAGTCATCCATCTTGAATTTCTTCACTATGCCCTTTGGTGTACTTGGTTTGATGCACAAACGTCCCGTCCATGTACTGCTTGATCTGGAGCCCGAGAAAGAACTGCAATTCACCCATCATGGACATCTCGAATTCCCTGCTCATGTCATCTGCAAACCTGGCAACCAAAGTGTGAGAGGAGCCACCAAAGATTATATCATCCACGTATATTTGCACGATCAGAATGTCAACACCCTGCCTGAGGAGAAAGAGAGTCTGATCCACCTTTCCCATCACAAATCCCTTACTAAACAAGAACCCTCTCAGCCTACCATACCACACCCTGGGAGCTTGTTTAAGGCCATATAGTGCTTTTTCTGAGTTTGTATACCCGATGGGGAAATCTCTCACTCTCAAAGCTTGGGGTTGCCTCACATACACTTCTTCCTCTAAAAACCCGTTCAGGAATGCACTCTTCACATCCATTTGGTACAACTTCAACCCTTTAGCAACTGAAAATGCTAGAAGGATCCTAATTGCCTCCAAACGGGCCACAGGAGCAAATGTCTCCTCATAGTCTATCCCCTCTTTCTAGCTAAACCCCTGAGCAACCAACCTCGCCTTGTTCCTCACAATTTCCCTATGTTCTCCATCTTTGTTTTTCCACACCCACTTTGTCCCAATAGGTTTGCAATTTGGTGGAGGCTCAACCAACTCCCACACCTGATTCCTCTCAAAATTCTCAAGCTCCTCATGCATAGCATTCACCCAATCTGGATCGGAAAGTGCGTGTCCAATATCTTTGGGCTCAAAAGAAGTGACAAATGCAGAATGAGCAAAATGAGAATGCCTTTGTGACCTGGACCGTGTAGTACGTTCATGAATTTCACCTATGATCGACGAAGGTGGGTGATCCACCTGAACACGCCGGGGAGCCTCACATCTGGAGACCACCTCCCCCTCAACAGCAACAACCTCTCGAACAACCTCTGTTGTCATCGGTGTAAGTCAAGGACCATCCTCGATCATCGTCGTAGTCATGGAAGTAGTAGGTACATGGTCAGCTGCGGGAGCACCACCACCATCATCTTCTTCACCATCTTCCTACATCTCCTCCTCAAAGATCTCCTGGCCGAACTCCTCATCACCTACACAATCAAAGACCAAAGAGCTACGCCGCTGTGTCTCGTCGAAGGTAACCTCGCAAGTCTCCACGATTTGGTTAGTTTCCAAGTTGAGCACACGAAATTCTCTAGAGTGAGTAGCATAACCAAAGAAAGTACCATCGACCGACCTAACCTCAAACTTGTCCAACTTTCTGCCCTTCTTAAGAATGAAACACTTGCAACCAAAGACATGAAAGTGACTCACCTTGCGTACTCGCCCATGCATTAGCTCATAGCAGGTTTTCTTCTTAAAAGCTCGGAGGAGAATCCGGTTTGACACATAGCACGCGGTATTCACCGCCTCAGCCCTAGGAGTCCTGTGCTCATCGAGCATCGTCCTAGCCATCTCACACAGGGTCTGATTCTTCCTTTCCACAACACCATTCTGAGGAGGGGTGAACGGAGTCGAAAACTGATGCTCAAGACCAAGATCACGACAGAAAGTCTCAAAACGAGAGTTCTTAAATTTCGTGCCATTGTCACTGCGTATCGCTCTAATGGCATCCCCATGTCTCTCGTTCTTCAACCTCAAGATCAGGTCTCGAACAAAACCAAACGTCTCATCCTTCTCCTCCAAGAAAAACACCCTGGCATAGCGAGAGTAATCGTCCACCACCACTAGGACATACCACTTCCCACCCATGAGCAAACTCGAGCTGGCCCAACAAGGTCCATATGCAACAGCTATGTCGGACGCTCTGTCATGACAACAGTCAGGGGTGGATGGGGAGTGGCTACCATCTTGCCATGCCTACAAGGCGCACAAACCAAATCCTTCTCAAAACGCAACCTGGGCAATCCTCGGACAAGATCAAGTGCACTCAAACGGGAAAGAAGCTCAAAGCTCAAGTGCCCCAACCTCCTATGCCATCTCCACAACTCAGAAGAAGGACCAGCAACCAAACACCTCGGGGGACCAAAAGACTGAGAAAAATCAGCATGAAAGATCTGTCCCTCGGGCACGATCGTACAAACAAGATCGCCTCGAGAGTCAAGAACACGAGAAGCCCCCAACTTAAAACGCACCTCATAACCCTCGTCCAGCAACTGAGATACTGACAACAGGTTATAACCAAGTGACTTGACCAGAGCCACACGCTTTAGGGTCACCAACTTGCGCACCTTAACCTCACCTTCTGAAATCACCCGTCCTCGTCCATTATCCCCGAAAGTGATGTGCACCATTGACACCACCAGGGTGAGGCTGGAGAACCACCCCTTGTCTCCGGTCATGTGTCGTGAACAACCGAAGTCAATCAACCAAACGTTCTCCATGCCTCTGACCTGCAAATCAAAAACGAAAACGAGAATAAGCAAACGACTCAACACTGGGGTTAGCACAAAAAGAATCAAACCAGTGTTAGAGGGGTGGTACCTGTCCTTGTTCGCCCACTCCTTCGCCATCCTCTCATCCCTCTTCTTCTTGTAACAAAACTCTCCGAGGTGACCGTCCCTCCCACAATACTCACAATGGAAGCGAACTGGTTTAGGCTTTGGCTGTGGAGTTTCTCTCGGTTTCTCTACCTCTTTTTCTCCTGATTTCCCCTCAAATATGTTCCCAAGGGTGCTCACAAACTTCACCGATTTCTGAAAGTTATCGGTTTTGTGGGGAAACACTGGTGGATCGGGAGTGGTGTCTAGCTTGTTTCTCAGATGGTTGGGTTTTGGAGCAAATTTGTTCATGGGTGTTGTTTGTGGTGGAATGAGAATCTCTCCAATTTTCTCTCCCTCACCACTGCTCTCACCAATCTTGTCAGAACCCAGCGCCTGACCATCCGACCTCTTAAACTTAGCCATCATCAAGCTTAACTGTGGCTCATGCCCAGACAACCAACTCATAAGCTTTCTCAGCTCATCGTTCTCATCCTGCAGACGGTCAACATAGTGTGCCAATTCCATATTCTTAACAGAATGTAATTCACATGTAGAGCAAGATGTAGGAATTGGAACTTTCAAAGCAGCCTCCAAAGAAACAATCCTATCATGAGATTCATCTAGTCTGGCATGCAACACAGGACAGGAAGTGCAAGCACATAGTAAAGCAGATCTAGACTTCAACTCATCAATCTCAGCCCTAAGCAAGTCTAGTTCCTCTAACTTTGAGGCATGCTTTTCCTTAAGCAAAGTTAAATCACCCAAGAAAGCATTGCAGTCATCACAATCAGGAGCATCAACAACAACAGGAGCAATCTTAAGGGAATCAATCTCAAGTCTAGCATCAAGATTCACAGATTCTAACTCAGCAATTTTCTCCCTAGCTTCTTCTAGTGAGTCTCTAAGTTCTTTCCTAAGTTTCTTAGCCTCTCTAAGCATGGTATCATGGTTGTCAAGCAAAGCAACCAACTCAGCATTCTCCTGGTGCAAGGAAGAGAGCTCATCACATATCTCATCCTCGGATTCTGATCCGGAGTCATCCTTCTGGCTTCTCTTGCTGCCGGAGCTGTGGGCCATGCCGCACAAGCCGTCCTCTCGTGCGAAGCAACTCAGGCCACTCAGGTTCTTGGAACCGTGCTTCTTGTTGTTGCGCTTGCTATCATCGTCGCTGTCGCTGGAACTCGACGAGGTGTAGCAGGAACTGGAGTCGACGTCGCTCGCTCCCACCATTGCCCGAGCCTTCTTTTTCTTGTCATAGCCGCCGCCCTTCCTCAACCTCTGCTCGTCCTTGTCCTTGTACTTGCTCTTGTGCTCACGCCTCGAGCGGTACTTGTTCTCGATCCTTGGGCGGTGCTTGTACTCGTTCTTTGGCTCGATCTCCTTCGGGCACTCGGCAATGAAGTGTCCCTGCTTGCCGCATCTGTAGCATGTACGAGTGGTTCTCCTCATGTTCACGCGGTTCTCGTGCAGCCTCTCGAACTTCCTGGTCAGCAGGGCCAGCTCGTCCTCTCTAAGCTCGTCGAACTCCTCATCTGGTAAGGACACAAAGGAAGACAAAGAAAACATCCTCGAGGAGGAGTTAGTGTTAGTCCTTCCACCAGATCCGAACACAAGAGCAAGACTATGGGACTCAGTCGTGCTCTCAGCCTTGGCTATCAGGCCACGATCCACCTCTGATGACTTGAGCTTAGAGAACAGCTCGTCCTCACTCAACGTGTCATACACGCTCGACTCCTCAATGGCCTCGACCTTGGCACTCCACACGGATCTGTCAAGTGCGTGCAAGAACTTGACAGCTCTATCATGATCCGTGTATGGGAGCACCGCCACATTGGCCCTCATGTTGTTCACAATTCAGGTGAAGTGCTGGAACATGGCATCAATTGACTCACCGGGGAGATGAGTGAAGTTCTCGTACTCTCTCCGGTGAGTGGCAAACAAGCGCGCCTGAACCTGAGCGTTCCCAACATGAGCAATCCTCAACTTAGCCCAAATCTTGCCAGCCACCTTCTCTGAGTACAAGCGATCGAACTCCATGGCACACAAAGCACGGAACAAGTAATCCACGGCCTTACTGTTGGCATCACACATGTCCCGAGCACCTGGGAGGATGAAATCGTTCGGAATGACATAGTGCTCATTTCGTGTCACATCCCAGATCAATTGTCCTTTCCCACGCAAGAACGCACCCATGCACCTCTCCCACATCTGGTAATTTTTCCCATCGAAGTGCGGAGGACCCGACCCCTTTCCGTAGTTACCCATCTTTGGATCTTAGACTGGTTAGAATCAAAAAGATCCGTAAACGGCTTTGATACCAATTGAAGGACCGGATTGGGCGACCAAAGAGGGGGGGAGTGAATGGGAGCCGATAAAAATTCTTTCTCGAGGGAGATAGCTCCTCTAACGAGATGAACACGGCCTCGATCCCAAAATCACTTTCACCAATCTATCCGCACGTTTGCCAAGACCACGTAGCCACTAGAGTGCTACTGATCCTAGGAGCAAACCTCACCAGCAAGCACTGAAGCTACTCCATGACAACAGCAGAAACAACACATGGGAAATTTCCTGCCAGGGGTGGTCAGACCGCATGGACAGGGCGGTCAGACCGCCTAGGCTGAGAAATTCCCCAAAACCCCAACTTGAAGCTCACGACTCCAAATCAATCCAAGATTTCACCTGGAAACTCCTCTGATCAAGCCAAATAAGCTCTCAGAGAAAATCCCTGGAAAACCAACACTTTCCTGGCGAAACCTCCAGGGCGGTCAGACCGCGTGCCAGGGGCGGTCAGACTGCCTACCCTCCAGAAACTGGCCGCGGGTAACCCCTCAACTTCCCTTCACCCGATCTCCCGATTCACTCCACGGATTGCAACGAAACTTCGGGGATAGCTGGGTCACCTCATGAATGACCTCTCCACCAAAGGATATCCACTGAAACCCATTCAATCAAGAGGAATCGAGAATCGAAGGTCTCTAGGTCATGAACTCCAAGAACTCCAAAATCCACCAAAATCAAAGGATTTCCCAAAGGATTTCTGGGGCAAAGTCACCAAGAAAAGAGGCGCGAAGACCTCATGTGTGACACCCGATAAGAATCCCTTCAAGAAACCCCTCAAGCAAGCCACCACGAAAATCCCCAAAAAGAGCTCTGAAAATCACCAAAAGGGAAAACGCTGGGAGACAAAGAGAGACTAGATGAACCACACCGAAGCTTCTATACATACCATGAAAGGTTCATACAAGGTCTAGCAAGCCGCCTGAACATCCATCCCTCTCACAAGATCTCTCATGAAGCTCTCAAGCTAGGCCTAAGGAAAACTAAAGAGGAAAGCAAATGAACAAGGGTTCCAAGAGGTGGCTGCCATCTCCTCTCAACTGAGTTTATATGGAGGGCAACCAATGACCAAACTACCCCTACCTACTTAACTTAAGATACACACCCTCTAAGGGCACTTTGGGAACTTTGGTCATTTTCTCCAGCAGACGAACGCCCGCTGGCCGCAATCCGCTTCATCTTCACGCAAGCCTCACGATCACGCCACGCGTCCTCCACTTCAAAGCTTCTCCACACGCTGCATGCTAGGCAGTCAGACCGCCCCCTGGGCGGTCAGACCGGCCTGCCTGGTCACTCTGGCCAGGGCGGTCAGACCACCTCCCCTGCGTGGTCAGACCGGCCTGAGCAGGCTGGTCGCCCCGTCGAGCCTTCGGCCTTGGCTTTGTGGCTCAGCCAAGTAACCCAGTGGTTTTGTGGCCAAACCACTGCAAACCCCGCGTGCAAGCTTTAGTTGTTAGCTGCTACCTTGCACCGGTTCCATCCCTCTCGACGTTGTTGTTAACGGTGGAAATTCACCATTTCCAACCCTCAATATTCTCACATAAATGGAGGCATACGCATTATTTACTAGCATTTAGGTTTGAATAATGTAGTTCAACTTGTCCTTGGAAATTATTTGTATGTAGGTGATTTACCCTTAAAAGAGATGGAAACTCCACTTCTATAAAGAAACCATGCCAACTTAGCTGAGGAGGTGGCTGCCACCAAGGCAAACATGGCAATCCACGTCATCGATCCAGGGGAGGCACTCACCGATGAATCAGAGGACGGCACATGGACTTCACATGGATCAATGGGCCCACCTCGGATACCAAATCAAGCCATGCACCGGGGATGGATCAGAGGTCCCACAGGGCAGCCACCCAGTGGAAAACCACCAGGTGGGGCCACCCTAGGGGGCCGGTCGACCTTGGGATCGGCCGAACCGACCTAGGGGTCCCCATCTTGGCCCTCCACGTGGCAGCTCTCTATTGGTCCTTTGCATCATTCCCGGGTGTTTAGGGGCCATTTGGGCGTTCGAGCAAGCCTTGTCCTTGCCTATAAATAGAAGGGGAGGGGCTCCCATTTCTCACACACCACTCTCTCATTCTCCTCTCACTTTTAGTTTCCAAGGCTAGGGGGTAGGCTAGAGTAGCTCTTCTTCAGGTTCCAAGTCCTCTTGGAAGTTTAGGTATGAGTTCTCTTTTATCTTTATTTCTTTGTATGACTTTGATCTACTTCAGTTATTCAGCTATTTCATATAAAGTCATGGTACATCATATTCTTGATATGTTCTTGAGTTCATCCTCTGTTCATAATTTAGAGGCTCGTGTTCTTCGTGAACACTACTTTTTGATCTACTTGAAGGGTGATAAACTCCTTCCTTATGTGTTTGTTCATAAGTTAGAGGCTCATGTTCTTCACGAACACGACCCTTTGATCTTGTTGATTAGACATAAGAGAGTTCATATATGTTCGTATGTCTAGCCTTAGTTGATCTTGTTAGATGGCATGAGAGTGTTGCATAGGGTCTGTGTTCAAGCTACGGTACTCGGTCTAGTTGACCAGTCTTCTGGTGGCTCTCACCCTGGGTAACAATAGCCCGGGCCGGGTGAAGTCTAGCAGCAACGTAGGCATGGTGCCTGGGTTGTCTGGCTACGATAGTTATGAGCATACCCCCCGTAACGAGAGATCGGTCCTCAGGTGGTGACAGCCCTGTTGGATCCTAGGGCAACCTCCGCGTTGGGGTACCTGCTGTAGGAGTCTAAAGTCTAGTTTCGCAGAGTGCTGGTCGTCGCGGGCTAGCTCCCCGTTTGTACCTGGGTGCTGAACCATGTTTCCCTCATGCAATACTCATGGCCATCTCTTGTATCTTCTAGCTTTGTATGTTTAGTACATTAGAACCTAGAGCTAACTCGTATGTTCACCCTAAGCCATAGTGTGCTAGAGTAGAGGTAGATTTGAGGTGTGTGTGTCACACTACCCCTATTATCTTTTATCTTACCCCTGCCTTTGAGTGTGTTGTTCCCTATATCTATCTCTTGGTTTATATTCAGAGCAAAAGCATAAGTCTAAGATATCCGCCATTGCCTTCCTTGGATTCGATACCCTTGGAATACTCTCCTTCCTTGGGGAAATGCTACAATGGTTTATCTGTGCGCTTGCGGATTCGTTCATGATCGTTTAGATTAACGTATGGCAAGTCTCAATGTTCACGTTAACCTGCGCCATTAGTTGTGACATTGGGAAATGCCAACAAGCATTTCTAGCACCGACGCTATGGATGGATTCCAAATCTGTTCTTAAGTGATCGACGTTTAGAAATGTCAACAAGCATTTCTGGCGCTGTTGCCGGGGAAGGCACAGGATTATCTTGACTATGCTTTGCATCTGTTTATAAACTCTGAGTAGGTTAGGACAACTCTCAATGTAGGCTAACCCTGATTGTCTTCTTTTATCTTTGGATGATGAAGACAGGTAGTGTATGACTGGTTTCGACCTACCGGGGAATTTTACTGAAGATCCCGAGTCACTTGTGAGGAAAGCTCGAATTCATTTCAGCTCACCTCGTCGTACTCGTCCAGAGGACGAACCAGCTTCCTTTGTACCATCCACGTCCAACGCTATGGCCCAGAAGACACTTCGTGAGTACTCAGCTCCTTCCGCTGACCAGGTGCTGCAAGACCCTGAGGTGGCAATGAGGACTGAAAATTTCGAGATCAAGACGGGTATAATCACAATGGTATAGGCTAGCCCATTCTGTGGCAAGCCAAATGAGGATGCCAATGCTCATCTGCAGCAATTCCTAGAGCTATGCAGCACTTTCATCATCAGGGGTGCAAATATGGATGCTGTTCGTTTACGGCTGTTTCCAATCTCCCTCCTGGGGAAAGCTAAGCAATGGTTCTATACGAATCGGGAATCTATTGACACTTGGAGTAAGTGTTCAGAGGCATTTCTCAAGAAGTTCTTCCCATTGGGTAAAACCAATGCTCTTCGTGGAAGGATTTCTGGTTTTCAACAAGCAGCAAGTGAATCTATTCCAGAGGCTTGGGAGAGGCTTTAAGAGTATGTCCTGGCCTGTCCTCACCATGGGATGGAAGATTGGCTCATTCTTCAAAGCTTCTATAATGGGTTGACTCCGACAGCCCGAGGCCATATTGATGCTGCTGCTCAGGGAGCATTCTTCTCACTCACTGTTGATAATGCTAAACTACTCATGGAGAAGATGGTCTCCAACCAAGGGTGGAGTGATGAAAGACTCCAACCACGACCGAGGGGTACTCATACTGTCAAGGAAGCAGACATGATTACTGCCAAGATGGATCTTCTTATGAAGAGATTGGATGACTACACCAGCGAGAAGGCTGCCATGGCCACTACTTCTCTGCCCATGGACTCTCACATGACTTGTGAAGTCTGTGGCAACACTGGGCACTTAGGCAACTATTGTCCGGAGACTCTGGAGGAAGTGATGTACATGAATGGCAATAACAATGGTTATCGTCCACCTCAACAAGGAGGCCAATCGTGGAATCAACAACGCCCTTATTATCAAGGAGGTAACCAAGGTATTTCTTACAATCCTAACCAACCTTCCTTAAGAGATCTTGTTTTTGGGCAAGCTAAGATTAATGAAGGTATTAACAAGAAGCTAGCTGCCCTTGATAAAACTGTGGAAAGTCTCAACGTTAAGCTTGATAGTTTTTCTTCTGCTCAGAAGAGTCAGCTGAGTTTCAACAAAATGTTACAAACCCAGTTGGCTCAGCTGGCTGCTTTGGTTCCATCTCCTGATAACGGGAGGATCCCGGGGCAACTCGTATCCTCTTGTGAAAATGTTAGTATAGTGTCAACCAGTGGGGTAAGCCACCTAGGAGGACACATGCTTCTGACTATGCCGGAAAGCCCATTCAACAAATTCTTGATCCATCGGAGGAATCAGCAGTGGTGCACAAGAAAGATCCAGGCTACCCGACTATCACTTGCACAATCTATTACAAGAAGATTAGGCATGCCCTTTGTGACCTTGGTGCGAGTGTTAATCTCATGTCCAAGGCCATGTTCGAGCAACTGGGATATCCGGCTCTCTCTCCAACAGCACGGACTATCCTACTCACCGATTCAATGATCCGATATCCAGAAGGAGTTGCTGAGAGTTTATTGGTTAAGGTCAAGAGCTCTTATGTCTTCGCCGATTTCGTGGTCCTTGACATGAATGATGAGGGAGGAATGCCGCTCATCCTTGGGCGACCATTTCTCAGTGATATCCGAGCTAGAATCAATATGGGATCTGGTATCATCTGTTTCCGCATTGGGGAGAGGAACTTGAAGTTCAAGTTTCAGGACAAGGAAGAGCAATGCTATTTGGTGCAAGATAGTGTTGAGCAGCTTGGGGGAAGGACGGAGCCTTCACCCCCAAGGAAGAAATCTCCGTCAAAGAGGTTAAGGAAAATTCGGAATGAATGGCAGAAGATTGAGATGGCACCAACCTCTACTTCTCAGGAGTGGGGTGCTGAATGGAATTGATCACTGAGAAGAGTCCAACTCGTCGAACTGAAAATGATGGGTCCTTTCTACCAAAAAGGTTAAAGCTGGTATTTATCTCATATTTCCCTTTCCAAAATTTCATTTCCAAAATTGCATATTTGATTTTCCAAAACTCTACATTTGCATGCTAGATTTATCTAGCCCTTTTCCCTTTTCCAAATAAAAATTTCTGAAAATAATTTTTGAGTTTGAAAACCATAGAAAATTTATTTGGGCAATTTCTGGAGTAAACTTTGGCCAGTGCACGTTGGCATATCTTCATATAGCCGTTGGTGGCACACCTGCCAAAGGGGGCCAGCACCAGGCCCACCACTGGGCCGGCCAAACCAGGGTTCGGCCGAACCCTAGTAACGGTCAAGTGGGCCCAGCCTTGGCCAACGGCTATCCCACGGTGTGCTGCCCCTTTGCTCTATAAATTGGACCCATTCAACTCATTTCATTCACACCCCCCTCTCTACTCCTTGCTCTCTTGGTTTTCTTGGATTTCTTGCTCGAGATTGGATCATCAAGTGGTCTCTCTATTGTGTTGCTGAAAATATTGTTATTGGTGGAGCAAACTCGGTAAGGACTTCATTCGCTTTCACTAACCCATCACCGAGTTGCTCTTGTTGTTTGTTGTTGTGCTAGCATGAATTGGGCGGCGAACACTCTCCGGAGGGTGACACGCTCACGCTCCCGTTCGCGGGCGAGCACGAGTGCATCCACCCCCGCCGAGCCAATGCCGAGCCCATCAACGATGGATTATGAAGAAGAGCAAGAAGAGCAAGCCGAGCCACAAGCCGCGGAGGAGGTCGTCGACGACACCCCCTACCTCAGCTTGCAGGGTGATCAAGAAGAGCAAGCCTATGCTCTCTTGAAGGACCGAGTCTTCGCCCACACCAGGGACTTCGACCCGGCTCTCATGGAGAAGACAGGTATGAATCTCGAGTTTGCTTCCATTTGGAATGCTCTTGGTTGGGAGGAGTTTGTGCCGGTCACAGAGCTTGGCTCTCGGCCCCTCACCATCCAGTTTCTTTGCTCTCTTACTGAGACCCCGGATGGCATTGAGTTTCATCTTTTCGAGACTGATTATCATCTTTCTTGGAAGGATCTTAGTCGTCTTCTTGGTTTTAGTCCTCGTGCTGTCTCTTTGAAGCGAGCTTGTGAGGGTTATGTTCGGGAATCTTTCTGGGCAGATATCTCTGGTCTTGTTTACAGTGGCAAGTTTGTACCTCGGTGCAATGATATTGTGCATCCCACTCTCCACCTGTGGCACAAGTGGCTCGCCATTACTCTCTTTCCACGAGAGGATGTTCGGCCCGTGCGCAGAGATGAGATGATGCTATTATATGCCGCTGTCAACCAGATCAAGGTCTCTCCCGTTAAAGCAATGATTCGGCAGTGGATGATGAATTTCAAGATGATAGGTCCTATTGAGTGTACGGCTTTGGTGACTCGTATTGCTCTCAGACTCGGGGTTCTTAGCGGGAATCCCGTACCCTTCATCGGGACGCCCCGAGTTCTCATTGATGAGGCATACTTGATCCAGGGGCATATACTCAAGAAGGGCCCAAATGATTCTTTGACTTTCTTCTTTCCGGGCTATGCAAACCAAATCCCGTTACCTAACCCGGGGTTTGGATTGTATAACTCAGAGTCACTCACCATTCCCCTTGTTACACAAGAGGAAAGCCGTCATGCTAGTATTTCAGGCAGGCCCACCAGGAGCGCGGCGAAGAGAGCACACATGCAGCAGCAGCAGCAGTCACAGCCGACACCACCACCACAGCCTCAGCCACAGCCTGTTACACCACCGGTGGCAGGAGGGGCCCCTGCAGGGTACATGTCTGGGGTTACCCCTGGATATGCACCTAGTTGGGACCAGCCCACCTACCAGCCGAGTGCGAGTGGCACGGCTTGGGCGAGCGCGAGCAGAACTCAGTGGGCCACACCCGTTAGTTCCAGCTCTGGTGGTCCACCTCCGTCTTCATTCTCCCGGTGACACTCTTCAGCCTCTGCACGCGACGCTCAGCTCGCACAACAGATGGGAGAGCTCACCGTTCAGGTCACGGGATTGGAGGAGACGCTGAGCACCCACGTCGAGTCTACCTCAGCGTGGCAATGTCAGGCTGGTGAGAGGATAGCAGCCATGCAGCAAGATCAGCGGCAGTACATGGAGGCGCAGAGGGCTTACTACGCGAGTCAGGGTTTCTTCTACCCTCCTCCGCAGTGAGCCTGAAGCTAGCTTGGGGGAGGACCCCCATTCTAAGGTAACTTGTATCTTCCTTCATTTTCAGAATTTCTTATGAATGAAAATCCAAAAAAATCTGCAAAAATAAAAAGACCAAAAATATTTATTTGCTTTCATCATCATCATTTGCTTAGTTTGCTTTGATATGCTTAGTAAGAATGCTTTGCCTTTATGGTTGAAATGATGAATAGTTGCTCTGTTTATTCTCCTCGTATGTCTTGCTTACAACTTTGTATCCTACCTAAGTTTTGAGTTTGTTGGCTTGTATGTTCAAACCTTAGCTTGAAAACTGTGGGTAGCAGAAAGCATGATCCTTGCCTAAGTTGTTGTGAGACATGATATGGTATAATAGAGTGCTATGATCTGGTGCTTAGTGATGCTTGACATCCGGAGTTTCCTTTTTGAAAAATCAAAACATGATAAGTTCCTCAATGATGAGAATTCCCCATCCAAAGCCATATGTAGATTCTAGTTCTTAGCCTCCACATATGCAGCTTGTTCTCTCATTGAGCTTTGTCAAATTGTTGTGACCCTTGTTAGAACTCATACTCCCCCGATCAAGATCACGTACACGTTCATGCTAAACTTCTACACTGGAAGTTAAGCATTCATCATCTACTCCATACTGCTTATGCATTCTTCCATAAATAAAACTCTATGTATCTTTGCATCATTCATCCCTCTCCAAATATCTCCAACAGAGACAAAGGGCTAGCTAAAAAAAAGAGAAAAAAAAAGCATGCTCAAAAGCATGGCAAAAATAAATAAAGAGAGCTAGCCCAAGTCTCGAAAAAAAATTTCAAAGGAGAAAAAGGGATTGATATGTGCAAGAGAAAGAGTTCCACCATATAGATGGTAATAACTAGTACCTACTCCGGGGCTAGTGTCCACCTTACCATCAATCCCTCATTCCCTCATATAAAACATGGCAATATCTAGCACCCATTTCCGGGCCTAGTATCCACCTTGCCATGCTCATATCCATCACACACATATGCACATCTTGATCAGGATGTATGTTTGTTTCTTCCAAGGATCCGATTTTTGACTTAGCAAAACATGAGAGACAAGTATGCACATCTTCCCTACCTACAGCTCCACATAAAGCCTATTAGGAGTAGGATGTGAAGAAAGGCAACATTGATGCCTTGGTGAGGAACCATACACTTTTGAGCGATCCGAGAGTATCATTTGAGGAACTCTGATTTTCTTTTGAAAAATTTGCAAAACCTCCGGATTGATAGCTGATCAAGGTATGAGTGATTATGCATTTCTATATAACCATTCTGTCTCTCAACCACCCAAGGCAGGTGAAGCTATATGCCCCACGCATCAGGCGAAAGGTAAGAACATTGCCAACTTGTTCAACTCTTGGTAGAGTACTTTGCTGTATGTTTGCCATAAGTTGAGAATACAACATTGTAGCAACTCCTGATCAACCAACCTAAGTCTCTAATGTCTTGCTTCGAGACGAGCAAGAGGTTAGCTTGGGGGAGTTTGTTGACGGTGGAAATTCACCATTTCCAACCCTCAATATTCTCACATAAATGGAGGCATATGCATTATTTACTAGCATTTAGGTTTGAATAATGTAGTTCCACTTGTCCTTGGAGATTATTTGTATGTAGGTGATTTACCCTTAAAAGAGATGGAAACTCCACTTCTATGAAGAAACCATGCCAACTCAGCTGAGGAGGTGGCTGCCACCAAGGGAAACATGGCAATCCACGTCATCGATCCAGGGGAGGCACTCACCGACGAATCAGAGGACGCCACATGGACTTCACATGGATCAAAGGGCCCACCTCGGATACCAAATCAAGCCATGCACCGGGGATGGATCAGAGGGCCCACAGGGCAGCCACCCAGTGGAAAACCACCAGGTGGGGCCACCCTAGGGGGCCAGCCGACCCTGGGATCGGCCGAACCGACCTAGGGGGCCCCATCCTGGCCCTCCACGTGGCAGCTCTCTATTGGTCCTTTGCATCACTCCCGGGTGTTTAGGGGCTATTTGGGCGTCCGAGCAAGCCTTGTCCTTGCCTATAAATAGAAGGGGAGGGGCTCCCATTTCTCACACACCACTCTCTCATTCTCCTCTCACTTTTAGTTTCCAAGGCTAGGGGGTAGGCTAGAGTAGCTCTTCTTCAGGTTCCAAGTTCTCTTGGAAGTTCAGGTATGAGTTCTCTTTTATCTTTATTTCTTTGTATGACTTTGATCTACTTCCGTTATTCAGCTATTTCATATAAAGTCATGGTAGATCATATTCTTGATATGTTCTTGAGTTCATCCTCTGTTCATCATTTAGAGCCTCGTATTCTTCGTGAACACTACCTTTTGCTCCACTTGAAGGGTGATAAACTCCTTCCTTATGTGTTTGTTCATAAGTTAGAGGCTCGTGTTCTTCACAAACACGACCCTTTGATCTTGTTGATTAGACATAAGAGAGTTCATATCTGTTCGTATGTCTAGCCTTAGTTGATCTTGTTAGATGGCATGAGAGTGTTGCATGGGGTCTGTATTCAAGCTACGGTACTCGGTCTAGTTGACCAGTCTTCTGGTGGCTCTCACCCTGGGTCACAATAGCCCGGGCCGGGTGAAGTCTAGCAACAACGTAGGCATGGTGCCTGGGTTGTCTGGCTACGATAGTTATGAGCATACCCCCCTAACGAGAGGTCGGTCCTCAGGTGGTGACAGCCCTGTTGGATCCTAGGGCAACCTCCGCATTAGGGTACCTGCTGTAGGAGTCTAAAGTATAGTTTCGCAGAGTGCTGGTCGTCACGGGCTAGCTCCCCGTTTGTACCTGGGTGCTGAACCATGTTTCCCTCATGCAATACTCATGCCCATCTCTTGTATCTTCTAGCTTTGTATGTTTAGTACATTAGAACCTAGAGCTAACTCGTATGTTCCCCCTAAGCCGTAGTGTGCTAGAGTAGAGGTAGATTTGAGGTGTGTGTGTCACACTACCCCTATTATCTTTTATCTTACCCCTGCCTTTGAGTGTGTTGTTCCCTATATCTATCTCTTGGTTTACATTCAGAGCAAAAGCATAAGTCTAAGATATCCGTCATTGCCTTCCTTGGATTCGATACCCTTGGAATACTCTCCTTCCTTGGGGAAATGCTACAATGGTTTATCTGTGCGCTTGCGGATTCGTTCATGATCGTTTAGATTAACCTATGGCAAGTCTCAATGTTCACGCTAACCTGCGCCATTAGTTGTGACATTGGGAAATGCCAACAAGCATTTCTAGCGCCGACGCTAAGGATGGATTCCAAATATGTTCTTAAGTGATCGACTGTAGCACGCCGGCTACTATAGCGCTGTGGGCACTGTTCATTTCGGGACAATGTAGCAACTCGGGATAGTGCCATATCGGTAACCGAGGGAGATCCAGACCAGCTTAAATAGCTGAGCCAGGGAAGCCTGTTAACCCGGTTCGAACCTTTTTGCGCGAAGCGAGGACGAAAGCGCAAGAGGTTCATAGGTAGGTGTGGCCCATTCCAAGGAAGAGTGGGTCTTAGCCATTATCCCAGGCCAGGTCGTTACACCTACGCTCCCGCTTCTACCACAGCTGTAAGTAAATACTAATCACGCAAGCAAAATCTTGTGAGAAATTAATTATGGCAACAATCACACCATGCCAAAAATCATAGCAATTATGCGTGGTCAATCTTATCACATCATGCAAACCTCACGGAGAGAAAGAAAGGAATTAAAGAATTAGCAAAGGAAAGCAAGACGGGATTGATTGTGTGGGACCAAGAGCACTAAATATATGAGGTTTGCCTACGGAGGATAGTGATTACCTTCTCTTTTTTTTTTTGCTTTCCTCTTTCCTTTGATTGATGGAGTTTGGAAATAATTCAAATGGTGTATGGTGGGTACGGCAGGAGGAGGGCTGAAGGGTTTTGGAAAGTGCATGGTGGGTACGCTAGGTGGGTATAGTGCCTCGCGGTGAAAAAAGTTTGACCGCGACACCAATTTTGTGAAGCGATGGCTCCCCCCCTCAAAATCGTCGTCGTCGTCGTGTATGCGGATTTTGGAATGTTTTTGGTGGGATCTGCGGTTTTTGGAAGGTTTTTGGCAGGATTTGGTGGGACTTTTTCTGACTGATGGGACCTCCTATGAGGGGTAAGGGTAGATTTTCTGGTGGGAGACTATTTTCAAAAGAACTCGTTCTTTATAGTATAGATAGGAATATCAACACAAATATGCCACTGGATAGCTTACCTTGGGTTTCAGGTAAAATAACTATAATTAAAATTCTAATAGTACCAAACAGTCTCTGAAGAGAAAGTCATTGCTGCAACATGCTAATAGTATCTGATCCGGGTGTAAGTGAGTCCTGGGTGTGTGTGTGTGAGTATGTGGGAGTTGGTGTGTGGGTGAGTCTCTGTACGACTCCTTTCTTCTTCTATCAATACAACGATATGCAGCTCCCCTGCGTGTTCGAGAAAAAAAACATGCTATTGTCTTTCTTGATGCCTAGGTAGCAAGGGAATTGATAGTCCAATGCAATGCAATATGTTGGTGGTTACGAGGCCCAAACAGTAAGGGTGGGGCTCTTGAGCCAAATAGTGGGCCCAGGAGAGCTACTAGGGAACTGAGTGACTAGTGTATTGAATGTATATCGACTGAAATTAGATAACGGGGGATGGCTCCCCTTTTATAGGCCTCAAGGACCCTCTCCGGTACAATGTCCATTCTACCCCCGGTACGGCTCCGGTACGGGCACGGGACAATCCCCGGCTCGCGGAAGGGCATTCTGGTACTTTCCCTATGGTACGATGCTCCCCCATGTGCACCTGTAGTGTGAGTGGGGTCTCCTGACATGTGTCCGTACGGTCATCTCCGTGGACCCCTTGCCTACCGGGGGTCCTCCGATTCTCACCTTCTCGGGGTTCTTTCGCTCCGAGGACATCTTCCAGGGCGGCACCTCTGGGGGCCTTCTCTTGGAGACAGCTTGGGCGGCCGTTCTGGTCGCCCATGCGGTGGGCCCACGACGACAACACCCTCTTAGCAATTGAGGGTGACCCGCCTGGAAAGGAGGGGGCCCTCCCCGGATCCCCCAACACAATACAATAGGAATGCTCATGTAGCATCCTAATAGACCAATCTAATCTAGTTTTTCTTGAACAGTTGACCAACTAGGTAAACAAAGAAGATGACTACTGCTACTACTTACTAAATGGAGATTATAAAAATCAGCTATCCGTAATCTACCTTTGAGACTAAAAAATTGGTTACAACTCAAAATCTGGATCAGATGACCTGAATTTTTGGTATTCAAGAACAAACTCTAAATTGGCAACTGAATACTGAATCCAGATCACTGGATGTCAGATTGCTACCTAGTCTACCACCAAGGTACCTAAGCAGAAATCAGGCAGTCACTAATTCGTCATTGCATCCATATACACTGGTCCGCTACAAAATGCTAAGCGACTGTCCTGCTTGCTACTTAAAAATAACCATGGAGGGAGACAAATGCTCACCAATGAGGGATGTTTCCAGGAGGTGACTGTTTTGGATCTTAAGGATGCTGGCAACGTCGGACATGAGGATCACGGTGAGCATGCACGCCAGAGTCTGCCTCTTTTTGTCTGAGGTGGCCGTCCCGTAGACATCCTTCTTCCTAAAGAAAGGCTCATTGTGTCAGTCATCAACATCGCCGCTGATGAACAAAGCAACACAAGAACATGGAATTTAATCTAACAAGAGCATAAGAATGATTAAAGGGAAGAGGGGGTATGCACCTGGAAGAGACACAACCATCTGAATCCAGGATGACCTGGAAGAGCAACAGTTGCCGGCTAGCTCACTACTGCCGCCGCCTGATGAACCCTAGGAAGAAAAAGGGGGGGTGTTGGCACCTTTTTGGGGCCAACAAGCACGTAGGGGCAGCTGTCGCAGCGCCTTTGTGTCATCACCGGTCAGACCGGTAAGGGTGACGGGTCAGACCGGTGAGGGTCACCGGTCAGACCGGTCGCTGATGGTTTTCCGGCGGTAGACCTCCGAACGTCGCCCGGGCAGGATCCCGTCGGGGCGGCGCACGCAGGGTTGCTCTAGGGTCGGCAAGGCCACCTAGAATGCCTTCAGACGTCGCGGAGACGAAGGAAGAATAGCAAGTAGTAGATTGGAAAAGCTAGGAAGAGATAAAAGTAAATACGAGACAAATAAAGGTAAATTGTATTGATCGATTGGATGATCTCCCTCAATCAGCCGTGACCCTTTATATTTATAGGGTGGGGAGGTCTTGCCCCGCAAGGAAATCCTTTTACAAGTCTAAATCTATCAGGACTCCTCAATTTGGCTCGGACTCAGGGGGCACCGGTGGATCCGCCGTGCAGATCTGGCAGAAGTCGTATCTCCCTCATCCCGACTCCGATTTGGACGTTCCACATATGAATCTTGATCTACTCGACGAGACCTATCCAATAGTGAAGTCCAAATTGGATTTTATGAACTTTGACCACACCAGTCTGACGGGTGGGACCCACCGGTCAGATCAGACCTGCCAATTTTGAGTGCGAACATATGCACCCGTGTTTTTTGGCAAAGTATACGTGCCAAAAACTATTTTTCTAAACTAAAAAACACTTAGGATGATGTCCATCAAACACCGGCCGTATACATGTTTGCTTCAAGTCGAGGTTGACGCCTGCTTCGGCCTCCACTCCTTTCGGGTCCGTGTTGACTTAGCTGGCCTTTCTTCAGATGGTTGTTCTATTGCTCCTCGCTTACGCAATCTTTGCAGTCTCCTCTTTTGAGTGTGGGATAAGCCTGAGGGACACCACCTCAGCTGCATACCTTTAGAGTTTTTCTTATTGTTATTTTCTCCTGCTTCAATATTAGTACATACATTACTTTGAACCAGATTACTACTACAAGCAACCGGTCTTTGCAATGCACCACTTGGATATGCAATAGGATATTGAATCATATATGGTTTCATGTACATACTACTATAATCAGCAGGTGAATAATAACAAGGATAATACCAAGAACATGGCATAACTGATCCAATAAAAGGATATGTTGCAGGTGCAGGTTTACCTTGTTGGTGATACATACCGTCATGTCTTAGTGGTGCTTTTACGCCCTTTGCACCATTCGGCAGATTTCTTCGATTCCTAGCAGCTCCCTTCCTTTTATACTTGGCCAGGAGCTCTTCAAAACTCGGCCTTGCTCTTTTCTTGGGCTTGGAGCATCTTGATGTCTTCTGGGGATACCGGTCAGACCGGTCGGTGCAGCGGTCAGACCGGTCGACGCTTTGATGGTCTTCTCTGTCTTGTTTTGCCCCCCAAGCATTGAAGTCTTTGCTGAAGCCTGGGGGATCTCCTCCAGAAGCACCTTCTTGTCAGGTCTTTGCTCTCCAATGATCACGTTCTTTCCCTTTGCTTTTTCAGCTTGATCCGGTCGAATAAACACCTCAGGATTTGACATCTCAAGAACATTCACAAAAGCATTAGCAGGGAAAGGATTTTCGTCGACTTGCATCTCATGGAATTTTAAACGACATTCATTAATGGCCGATTATATTTGCCGACGAAAAGTATTATAATCATTGGTAGCATGAGAAAAAGAATGATGAAATTTACAATATGCACGTCTTTTTAATTGATCAAGAGGTGGTATAGTGTGAGTTATTTTAATTTTACCTGACTTAAGCAATTCATCAAATATTTTATCACACTTAGCCACATCAAAAGTAAATTTCATCTCTTCCCGACTCTTATGAGACGGCTTTAGAGAAGCACAAGTCTCTGCTTTATCATTAGGTGACCATGTAAATTCAGCAGCACACACTTCTTTACTCTCATCGTCCGATGATTCATAATCTATCACATCAATATTAGGACGATTAGAATTGAACCGATTATCTTTGCTTCGGCTTTCTTGAGCTAAAGCTCTTGTTAAAACTTGGGCAACATTAGCAAATTTATGACCATCTAATTTTTCTCTAATATGGGATCGCAAACCATTAAAAGCTAATTCAGCAAGATCCCTTTCGGAGATAACAAGGCTATAACAACGGTTTTTTGTTTCTCTAAACCTTCTAATGTAATTAGTTACAGGCTCATCATGCTTTTGCTTGACCGATGTTAAATGACTCAGCCTTAACTCATTATCTCCACTATAAAAGTGATCATCAAATTTTTGCTCTAGTTATTGCCAAGTATGAATAGAGTTAACAGGTAATGAAGCAAACCATGAAAAAGCAAAGCCAGTTAAAGATAAAGAAAATAGATGTACTTTTATTTCTTCTATGGCACAAACTTCTCCTAATTGAGCAAGATATTGACTAACATGCTCCCAAGTAGTTTTGCTATCATCCCCATTAAACTTTATGAATTCAGGGCAACGCCAACCAACAGGATAGGGAACCGAATCAAAGCTAGCAGGATACGGTTTTTGATATGAAGAATTTTTATATTTTACTTCTATCCCATAGTCATCTCTCATTTGCTTAGTAAGATTAACATTAAACCTATCGATGACTTCTTGTACAGTGGTTGGCATTAGTGTAGTTGAAGTGTTCGATTACAACACATTAGCTTGTGTAGATGGGTTTAGGGGATTGTGCTGCAAACAGCTATTAGGTTGTGTATTAGGAACAAAACCATACTAGTGCCCGTTCCAAAAGAAACCATAAACGGAATACCATGAGGTACTGTATTATCACCAGATCGGCCAGCAGCAGCCTGAACGGGAGGTACTGTAACTATACGCTCCGGAGAAGAAGGGTATAGCACCACAGTGCCGGCACCGGTCTGACCGGTTGGACCCATCGGTCTGACCGGTCTGTACTGACCAGACGGCGGTGGTATTGTTTGTCTTGCAAAATAGTTCAACAGCATACCATACTGAGGATTCAATATAGGTGGAGCCGATGTACTAACAGATGGAATCTGAGATGACACAGTTTTAGGAATAGATGCATCATCATCACCTCCCTCTACATGTTTACCAAGACTCTTATCTACCATGTTTTGCATATTTTCAATCATTGCTAAATGAAAATTATCCATGATAGTAGTAAGGTCATTCAGTAACAAAAGAGGATGGAGATGTTGATGTGCTTACAGCGCTTGGTACCTCAGGTGGTGGAGCGTCAGTGATCTTCTTGACTTTCTTCACCTTGCCTTCACGAGTCTTCTTGAAGTGCGACAAATAGTGAAGTCGATCTCGCTCAGCCTTCTCCTTCATGAGACCTTCTATAACAAAACAATCTTGTTCAGCTTGTTTCTTCATGAAGTCCTCCATGGCTTGGCGATCTTCAGGCGAGAACTCCACATCAACAATGCTGATGACGTTGTCTTGATCAAGTTCAGTCCTTGAGCCTATTGTGCCGGAGTTAGATAGATCGGTTAAAATAGCCAGATCTTCTTCCCCAGCGGAGTCGCCAATTTGTTGGCACCTTTTCGGGGCCAACAAGCACACAGGTGCAGCTGTCGTAGTGCCTCTGCGTCGTCACCGGTCAGACCGGTGAAGGTGACCGGTCAGACCAGTCGCGGCAGTTTTCTAGCGGTAGACCTCCGAACGTCGCCCGGGCAGGATCACGTCGGGGCGGCGCATGCAGGGTTGCTCTAGGGTCGGCAAGGCCACCTAGAACGCCTTCAGACGTCGCGGAGACGAAGGAAGAACAACAAGTAGTAGATTGAAAAAGTTATGAAGAGATAAAAGTAAATACGAGACAAATAAAGGTAAATTGTATTGATCGATTGGATGATCTCCCTCAATCGGCCGTGACCCTTTATATTTATAGGGTGGGGTGGTCTTGCCCCGCAAGGAAATCCTTTTACAAATCTAAATCTATCAGAACTCCTCAATTTGGCTCGGACTCAGGGAGCACCGGTCAGACCGGTGCATCCGGCGTGCAGATCTGGCAGAAGTCGTATCTCCCTCATCCGGACTCCGATTTGGATGTTCCACATATGAATCTTGATCTACTCGACGAGACCTATCCAATGGTGAAGTCCAAATTGTATTTTGTGAACTTTGACCATACCGGTCTGACCGGTGGGACCCACAGGTCAGACCGGTCAGATCAGACCTGCTAATTCTGAGTGCGAATAGGGGGTGACTGGGCAAGAAAGAGGCGGGGATGGAGCGGAGGAGATAGATGGAGGGGAGGAGGTGGTGGCGCACTTGCCCGCTGTCGGAGAGAGAAGAACGGGAGATGCGGCTTGGGCCGTGAGTGTGCGGCAAGGCCGGTCGATGGGGAACGAGGGGGTGGGCGGTGGTGCGATGCGGCGCCGGGAGCGACGCGCGCGGCTAGGACGCGACGGGAAGGATGGAGACGGTGGGCGGCGGTTCGGTGTGGTGCCAGGCGTGAGTGAGGAGAGGGGAGAGGAAGGGATCAGAACGAAAGAGGATGGCAGGCGGGCGGGTGGTGGGGCTGTTTTTGCAAAAGTAACAGGCGGTCGGTTTTCTAAAAAAGCCGCGAAATCAGAATTTTGTCTTCTTGGCAGAGAAATATTTTGAAGGACGAGAGTTTTTCAGAAAAAATGAACAGTAGCGGAGGGACCTCAGTGGATACAAAACGGAATAATGCAGGAACTCAAGAGTGTTTTTGCAAATTGTCGCGTCCGCACTGAGAGGTCGCGAAACTTGAATGGAATGACTAGTTCAATAGATGGGAAGGCTAGGAATGATCTCTCACTCAAGATGCCTTTGAAAATGATTTTCGTCATGCTACATGTTTCTGTTGCGTAAATATTTTACTTTTAATGATTAGGAGCGTATCCTATGCAAACTATAGAAACTCTCATCTCAGCCGCTAGATCCTCATCCAAAGGTCAGATTAGGAGGTGGGAAATTTTCACACTTAAACCCTTCCACCAATCCCTTTCCTAATCACAGTTTATCAAAAACCCCCTGCATAACGCCAAGACGGGACGGAGGGTAACGCCGCGCGGCTCCGTTTTCTCGCGTCACGAAACGCCGCCGCCCGGGACTTTATCGAGGCGCTCCCTGTCGCCGTCGTGAGCTGGGTGGTCGTGGTTGCGCTTTCACGCCGCCCGCGCGGACTGGAGTGACCACGGCGCTGCCGTCGCTTGGTTTTGGTCGTGGCTTGGACTTCGACGCCGCCCCCGGTCTTGGTCGCAGCGCCTCCCTGGACTACGCCGTTGTGGCCGCATGGACAACAACACCGCCGCCGCGAGCATGCTTTTCTAATTCCGCTAATCCGTCTTTGCCATCATACAATTCGTGCTACTTGGTACATGCCACCTAGCAGACAGGCGCCATGCCCGCAAGGTTCAGTCTATCAGAAGCCAATTTACCAAAACCAGGCGACAGCAGCGCCGTGGTCACTCCAGTCCGCGCGGGCGGCGTGAAGGCGCAACCACGACCACTCAGCTCGCGGTGGCGACAGGGAGCGCCTCGATGAAGTCCCGGGCGGCGGCGGCATCGTTAGCGGCACGGCGTTACCCTCCGTCCCGTCTTGGCGTTAGCAGGAGGGTTTTTAATAAATTGTGATTAGGAAAGGGATTGGTGGGAGAGTTTAAGTGTGAAAATTTCCTACCTCCTAATTTGGCCTTTGGATGAGATCTAGCGGCTGAGATGAGAGTTTTCATAGTTTGCGTACGAAGTTAGTTTGCACTTCATGATCCAGTTCTTCTGGATTTGTACCGATATGTGTCAAAATGATGCATTATAACTATGTTGGTACTGTACATTTCTTTATTTGTATGGATTCACAGGTGTGACAGCTTTTTTGAAACTTTCACGAAAATGTGTTAGCTTCGTCCTGTTCGTCTGGCTTATTAGTCACCAGCCAACAATATTTTTCCCTCGAAACAAATCGGTACCAGCCACCAGTCAGTAATATTTTTTTCTCGGAATAAATAAATAGGAATTTGAGTCGTTTCAATTAATGTACTTCACGTCTTCGTACCTATATATATTCATTCTCAAGGGTCAAGGCAATATCCAACAATTTTGTCACTCTCTTGTTTACAATTTTAACGCACTGGCACACGAACATGTGTGTAGGCAATACTCGACAGAACCTCATGTTGCCATGTCTAATGGAAGGGCAGCGCTGAAAACTCTGTCCTTGGCCTTCAGTGCCTGGGGAGCGGAGACCCAACAACAACATTAAGGCCAAGTATGAAAACTACTTTGAAATACTAGCATGTATGGACACCTAATTTATGCTTACTTCTTTGTTCCAATTGGTGCATAAGGTGATGGAGAGCAGTGAGAGCATCTGCACCACCAGGCCGCACAAGATCCCAAACCAGAGCCCCTGTTCAGAGTTGAAATTCAATTGAAGAAGGAAACACAACCATTATTCCAAACAAACTCCTGAAGGAAAGCAGAAGAGTACCATTCCCCCAAGATGACGGACGAAGGCAAAATAGAACGCAGCAGGGATGCCAACGAGGTAATAGGCGGCAAGGTTGATGAAAGCGCCGGTCTTTTGACAGCCACATCCCCTAACAACACCTTCAGATCAAGTATATGGCCATGTATTGTCACACCCCACTATTTAGAATATGCATGCTGTTAAATAATGTATTGTTCATCAGCTAATACGTACTCCCTCCATTACAAATTATTATAGTTTGTTTGAGTTTTTATTACCTCAAATTTGACCGCTCGTTTTATTAAAAAATCATGCGAAATGTCACCTTTTTTTGGCTTGCTTTATTAATAGGGAACACATCAGGTGCAAACTAGACATCCTGTGCAAATTTGAAAACTTTCAATTAAGATCACAAGATACTCTTCCAAAGGCAGGAGGAGGGGAGGTTATTCTGCACAATTGCACATAACCGCTCGCCACCGGCATCTCCAATGAATTTTAGTGATAACACCCTCTTCCCTCCCCTTTGGATGAGGGTCTTGTGACCTTGATGAAAAGTTTTCAAGTTTGCACTGGGTCTTGTAACTAGGGTATGTTCCCTAGTTAATAATAGGTTTGAAGAATGACTTAAATTTGACTAAATTTGTAAAAAATTTTGAACAAGACGACCGAATTTGAGGTAAAAAGGTTAAACGAACTATAATTCAGAACGAGTAATATGTACCTGAAAACACACATTGCTGGCCATCAAGCATGATGGACACCGCAAGCACCGGCATCATCCTCGCGACGTACCTGGTCACTTCCTCCTCGTTGCTGTACGCGTGCCCCCACAGATTGCGCACCAGCACTATCACCAGCCCTTCTGATATGCCCACAGTTAGCGCCAAGAGCACCACCACCCGGGTCGCCAGTCGGGCCGCCTGAGGCCGCCCTGCTCCAATCTCGTTCGAGACACGTGTGCTGCGCAAGAACATGGAGACGATAACAATGACAAAGAAGGCACTACGACTGGTAATCTACAATTGTTTAGAGGCTTATTTGATCTTTGGATTGCACCTTATTGCAGCACCAAGTCCAAGAGGGGCCATGAACCCTAAGGAGCTAGTGTTCAAGCTGCAAGAATCACAGAAATGAGCATTGTATCGATCGGACAGGAAACGGCAAGGTAAATTGCAGAAAATTAGGCAAGTGTACTAGAATGGTTTAATTTTTAATTACCAGATGGATAGCACGGCCGTCTCCAGCTTGGGTTAGGCAGGAGCCCGGACAGAAGCAGCAGCAGCTCAAAGGACCACCACTCCATGCTGCATCCAGATCCAGAGCAGCCACACGTTTCAGGAACGACGACATTGCTCTATGGATTCCATGGGGAAGATGGGATGGAAGAATTTTTCTCTGCCCTCATCACTCTCACCAGACCATGGCGGCGGACGGCACGGCGAGCTTCAGGAACTCGGTGACGCCGTGGAATGCCTCCCGGGAGAAGCCCGTCCAGGTGTTCTTGCAGGATGGAGAGAGCCTGATGTAGAGCGCCAAGAAGGAGACGTTGGCGAGGTAGGAGATGGCGTTGGCAAGTGCGGCGCCGTTACGGCCCAGGCCGAGCCCGTGCACCAGTAGCCAGCAGACGGCTGGGTGGAAAAGCGCGGTGGCGCCGGAGCCGAGCATCACCGGCACGACGGTGTACTGCGTCTGCAGGAACCGGACGTGGCACTGCAGCGCCCCGTACACGAACAGCGCCGGGATCAGGCAGCGGATGTAGCTGCCGGCGCCGGCAGCGATCTCCGGGTCCTGGCCGCACCAAGCTAGGATCTCGCCGGTGTAGGCCCAGACCACCGCCACCGGAACGCTCACCAGAGCGAGCACCAGCATGGCGCGCTGCTTGTAGACGCCGAGCTGGCGGTGCTGCCGCGCGCCGTAGGCCTGCCCGCACAGCGTGTCGAGGCTGCACGCCATGCCTGCCTGGCAAGTAACGCCGGCGTTCGGTGAGGAACCATGATGTAAAGAAACGAGAGAGTCAACTGGCGGGAGATGTTCACCAGCAAGCTGAAGCCCGTTACGCCGGCGAAGGAGGTGGCCAGGGAGGCGCTGGCCAGCGCGAGCTCGCCGAGGTGGCCGACGAACATGACGGAGACCATCTGCACCATGTTCTGCAGGAGGAAGCCGACGACGAGCGGCCCGGCGAGGTACAGCTGCTTCTTTACCTCGGTGAGCACCGAGCTCTCCTCGCCGCCGCCGCCGCCTCCTCGCTTCTCGGTGCCCTTGGTGGCAAGGAGCTGCTCCTCCATGCTCCTTGCCCTCTAGCTTCACCGGCGTGAGAAGCTAATAATGTCACGGCGGCTATGGCTGTCAAGCCGGATCGCACTGCCTCATGATTGAGCTCTCTATTTTGTACCATACGTGAGAATGGGTTGAACACAAGGATGCGATGTCGCGACAGGACAAAAGACAGAAAGGTTGAAATGTTCAACATTTAGTGGATCAGTAATAATATGATATAGCTAGTGTCCCTTTACTGGTACGATTAGATCTGACCGCACGTCCCAGTGGTTTTTTTCCTAGCAACTCTAGTGGAGGCCTCTAAATGGGTGTCTGTTATAAGATTTAGAGGTTTTTATAACTCAACTCCAACCATACCCCTAAATGAGTCTGCATTTTTCGTAGCCTTTCAACTTTTCTCTCCAAACCTTCATTCTTGGAGGGCCTCTAATTCTCTCTCCAAAATGTTGGTCCCACCATTTATCTTATCTTTTCTTTTTTTCAATTATTTTCGTCCCCTCCTCTCAGTCTCTCCCTCTCGCATGTGCATCTCCCCTGTCTCCCCCCACGGCGGCGGATGTCGGTGCACAACCAGTAGAGCACATCGCCGTCGGTGCCGAGGATCACCGGGGACGCCCGCGTCACTTCGCTCCCTGAGGTCGGTGCATCCCTTGAGCTCCTCAAGGTCATCGTTGGTTAGGCTCCTGAAGTGGCCCACCCCGTCGTCCTGCCCCGCGTTGTCGCCGTCTGAGGCAAGGAGGACGGGCCTCGCGTCGTGTCGCCCTAGCTACGCTGCCTCACACTGCGCTCTGCGCTACCCGTCCTCGGCCCGTGGCTCACTAGAACCGGCGGCGGCGGTGGTTGCACGACCGCCGGAGGAGGGACGACACGGTAGGAGGCGGGGACGTCGACGTCGGCAGGGATGATGCGGTGGTGGAGGACGAGGAGGAAGCAAGGATGCGGCGGCGGCGAGATCGGCGGTGGATGCTCTGCCTCGAGTCTGTGCCCGCATACGATGCTGCTGTCAACACGGTCACTGCGGCCGGGTTCGACGGCCTCGTCCTCACCAGCTCCGTCGACAGCATCCCCTCCGCCTGCCTCCACCTTCGCCGCCACCGCTGTGCCTGCTGACCTGTCCTATCGCCTGCTCTCCGTGCACTCGCCTGAGTTGCCCTCGCTTCGCCGGAGCTCCAGCTTTGCCTCGTGATGCCAGATCCACGCGTAGGAGAAGCCGGTGGGCCCGAGTGTCGCTGTCGCCTCCGCATGCCGGAGCAAGGGAGCTTGAGCAGCGCTGCGCTCCCTGCTTCCGCGTGCTCGTCCGCCAGCGCTCTGCCTCACCATTCTGCATCGCCGCACGGAGGGACGGGGGCTCCTGGGCAGTGGAGGATGCCCATGAGGGATGGGACGAGGGCCGCGGAGGTGGAGGTGGACGCTGGTGGGATGAGCACAAGCTGTTGCAGTCACGTCCGGGGAGCGGACAGAGTAGGGATGGAGGTACTCCGGCTGGTCCCCGTTGTTGAGCACGAAGTTCTGGAAGAAGGTGTTGGTGGGGAGTGGCGCGGCGAGGAGATGCGGTGCGAAGAAGTAGGACGGGTCGGGGAGCACCGTGGAGGTGGTGAGAGGGAACACGTTGCCCCTCTGGCCGTGCGGCGGTGGGCGGTGGCTCCCGTGGTGCGGCATCACGGAGGTGGGGGGAAGGGGAAGAGGAGGAGCTCCGAGAGCGGCTGCAGCGGGATCGAGGAGGAGACACTCTCTTGTTGCTGACAAACGAGTCCACAACAAAATAGACGCTTGAATTTTCTATTAGAGTTGAATGTTAATTTTAGATTTTTATTTTTTGTATTGTGGTCTGCAAATGAGTTTTGGAAGCGTCAATTTGAAGACCTTCATTGAAGTTGCTCTAACCTATGTTGCTTCAATGGCGATTATTTCTGAAAAAACAATGTCCCATGCTATCTTCCTGAAGTTACCCACACGTTTCCTAGTGTTGACTGCCACTCAGCCGGGGCCAGTGGCAGTTGTCTTACTTTCCATGTCCATACTTCCATGTTGATTCGATTTGTCCAAAGAAGTCATCATCAGTGGAGTTATTCCCACTGTTGCAAATTGGCTGTGTTTGTTTCGTAGCGTTTAAAAATTAGTCTTAAGGAATCTTTCATGCATGGAGTACTAAATAAAATTTATTTGCAAAACTTTTTTACAGATAAGTGTAACTTTGCGCGACGAATATAATGAGCCTACTTAATCCATGATTCACTACAGTATGCTACAGTTGAGTGGATGAGAAGTCGAGCGGATGTCAGACGAAAGTTAATTAGGACTTTGGAGGAGCGAACGAGTGGATTTAAGCCTGCCTCCTTATCGATTCCTTATATTTGACTCTACGTGTTTAGTTTGATTGACTCACGAGCAGATCACGAGCTGACTCGAGCTAGCTCGTTAATGAAACGAGCAAAAACACTTGCTTGACTTGTTAAAAAATCGACCGAGCTGAGCCGAACCAAGCCGAGCTGCTATCAACCTGAGCCAGCTCACGAGTTTTATTGGCTTGGCGTCCAGACCTGACACAAGTGATACAGTTTCCGCACAATTGAAGCTCTATGGAGCATGTCCCGCTGTAGACTTCCGGGTCCACATTCAACATGTGAAAATGCGCCATATGTACAGGTAACACGGGAAAGGTAACACATACCGAGTCTGCCACCTGGAACTCAGGTAATAGTTGTCTTAACTCATTACATAAAGGTATGTAACATGTTCTGTCTCTGTCCGTTAACTTTATGTAAAATCCACTCCTCTCCCACCTAGTAAAGTGGTGTTTATTTTATCAAATTTGTACAAATGAATAGTACTGGAATAGTGTATTGGGTGAAGTTGTGAAAAAATTGAGCGTTGGACACGTGTTGTGAGAAAAGATGTAACTCGATGTGACGGATAAATAGTGAATTAGAGTCTAAATTAGAATAACTAAATAAGCTTTTCACGAAATCCTAAAAATGTTATCCACTCCTCTTCCAACCCTGACCCTTTGAAAGAGCAGTGCGTCACCGTCTCCACCGCCACCAGATGGGTCGCTCAGCTCTGCACATCACCGGCCTTCTGGTCGTCCGTGCCGGTCGTGCGAGCAAAAGCCGCAAACTTTTTTTTACTAATGTTGTGACACCCCTCTAGCTCATTTGGTTAGATGCATGGAGTGGGTGGCACTCCCTAGGTCTTGAGTTTGATCCCTGTGAGAACGAATTTCAGATTAAGATTAAAAAAATCTCTTCGTCTGTCTCACTCCAAAACATATGACATGGCCCGGCCCGGTCTATCTCACGGGCAATAACAGACTCAAGTTTTATACTATGTTTTTGTGCATTTAGGATTGATAGGATTCTTTTTTCTCCCAGCAGCAAAGTTGGACTGGGCTGGTGGTAATGAAGCTAAGGATTGCAAGACCTATGTGCTGGACGACAAGAAGCCACACTTTTTGAACATTTCAGTTACCACGGACTTTATTAGATCCGTATGCAGTCAAGTAACGCGGATCCTTATTGCAAATATTAGAACCGGGTGAGGGAAGGAGAAAAGATGAGAGGAACATCAGGTATGATCAGCTTTATTGCAAACATGTCTGACGAGTTTCTGACAATAGGAAAGGAGGGAAGTAAATTATCACAACGCAAACAGAAGTGGTCTAGGCTGGCACAAGACGTCCTGAAGGTAAACACCTATTTTGATGTTTCTTAACGTCACTACTAACGACATCGAGTTAGAGCGAGCGTCAAGAATAACCAGAGGTAATCCTAATGATTATGAAAGAATCTGCAAGTGCACATTTACACCATTGTAGCATTTTTCTACGGAAGAGAGTATTCCAAGGATAACGTATCCGTGGAAGGTAATAGCGGCTATCAAAACTTATGCTATTACATTGAATGTAAACCATGAGATGGGAAAGATACAACAACTCAAATACAGGGGTAAGATAAATGATAAGGATATAGTGTGACACACACATTGATTCATCTCCTACTAAAGAACACTACGGCATAGAGGGGACTATACGGAGTTAGCTATAGATTCTAAGGTACTAAACATAAAGAGTTAGCTGATACAGAAAGATGCACAAAGCATTGCATGATCAAAGGTTCAGCACCCAGGTACAAACAGGGAGATAGCACCGTGACGCTAAGCATACAAGCGGAAATCTATCCTTTAACCTCATACAACAATACCCCAGCGCGGAGGGTTTCAAAGGGTTCAATGGCTGTCACTACCGCGACCTACCTCAATCGTCACGTGGGGCAAGCTCATAACTAACGCAGCTACACAGCTCAGGCACCATGCCTGCGTTGCTACTGAACTCCACCCGGCCCGGGCTATTGTGACCCAGGGTGTGATAGGGACCGTTGTAAGAAAGGTCCTGGGGATGGCCCGATCTTCACGGTAGTAGGTTTTGTAACAAGATAATTGCTGCAAGCAGCGGGTATGTAGCTTTATACCTGACAAAGGTTGGATGCGACCAAGCGACTTGGAGAGAGGCACCGAAACCACGAGGACTTCGACTCGATCTCCAAACGACCGCAGAACCACAAGCCGGAACTAATCCACACAATACGGCGCAGCCGAACGGAAGCCGTATGGCAGGAAGTAGCGGAACCCAGAGGGATCTCTTCACAAGTCCAAGAAGAACAAGGAAGAACAAGGGTGTGCAAGGCACTCAGCAGCTTGGCTGCGACAAACCATATGAGGCTATCAATTCATGATTATCAAAACTGAGTTTTCAGTAGTACATAGAGGGTATTTATACTAAGAACAACTCTCCTAAATGAGTGTGGAATAAGTATGAACTGAAGTGGCCACATTGAGGAGGTGAAAGACCAACTGGTGAAAGCATTCATGCAGTTCTTCGGTTTCACACGAGTCTTCTCAGCTTCTGCGCAGCCTTCAGTAATTTGGCCATTATTCCTAGCTCGGAAGTCGAAAAGATGCTCCGTTTGTTGGGTTGGAATCTTGACTTCAAGACGCTTCTAGTGGTGTATCACTTGACCCCCGTGTCTTCCCGAGTTGGTACAGACTTGGACGTGAAGTTCATACTTCTGCTGTGTAACCTTGAGTCTTGTGTGCGTAACCTTTCTCAGTTTGGACAGCAGCCTTGATGTCCTCCACGTAACCTTCTGTGTCCTTCACGTAACCCAGCGGAGAAGCCTCTTGTGTAAACCTGAGTAGGAATAAAATACAAGGCTTAGGTAGTATATGACTCTTATTAATATTGCAATGTAACTTAGAGAGGAAAGCATGCACCTCATGTTGGAGTTTCTTTGCACGGTTGCGCGTAACCGGTCCTTCGTTCACTTGTGCTTGCATATCCGATGCTTGTTCTTATGTAACCAGTGTTTCACTTGATTCCTTATGTGTAACTAGAGGATTTGGCGTAACCAGCGATGCATCTGTTGTAATCCTAGCAAATGGGTTACACATGGCTGGGATGTCCTCATCATCCTCCCCCTCTTGAAAAGGAGTCGTCCTCGACTCTATTGTGTAAGTGAGGCTTGGCATGTGCACATCATCCTCCTCCTCTTGAAAAGGAGTCGTCCTCGACTCCTCTAATCCAAAGAATGGAGATTGTTTGCCATCTTCGAGGAATGTAGCTGCATTATACTTTCTTTGCAAATGAATCTTCTTTTTGTTTCCAGGATACTTGACAACCCCTTCATGGTTGAAATGATTCAAATTAACTTTTGTTTGTGTCGTGGCATTTATTTCCTCCAATATTCCAAGGTGTTTTGATCTGTAATCATACAATCCAAGTAGTAGCTTTGCCATAGGAAAATAAGAAGGATTGAAGTTTAATATAGCTTTCACCTTGGATAGTCGTCTGACAATAACGATGGCTTCTAGTGTCCATAGGTAATGCTCGTCATTCTTGCCCTCTTGAGGATAAACTACTACAAGCTTTTGTAAGGAATCGGATGCTCGTAGCCTAAGAGGGGGAGGGGGTGAATTAGGCAATCTTAAAACCTTAACCTATGGCTTCACTACTTTTGCACAAAGATAAACTAGAACATACTATCTAGATGTGCAACTAGGGTTGTTCTAGTGTGAAACTCCCATCCCAAAACAAGGTTTGCAACCTATAGCCAATCCTAGCATGATACTACTCTAGGAAAGTGAAGGCAAGCAAAGATTGCAATAGAGTAAATGCGGAAACGTAAAGAGGGATGAGAGGAAGCAAACTCTTGACACGCGATTTATCCCGTGGTATCGGTAGGCACTAAGCCACCACTAGTCCACGTTGTTGAAGCACTCACACAAGAGTATTGCTTCCCGGTCACCAAGTCTCTCCCAAGAGCACCACTTGACTCGCCACTAAGGCTCGCCACTTAGGCACTCGCCAAGCTCCCTTGGTCACCTTGATGCCGCCTCCACTAAGGAGCTTCTCCACCAAGGAAGGGGGTCTCCACGTCCCCCGCACAAAGTGTCCTCGCCACTCCACACCAAGCCGGAGGGTCGATGACGATTGCCGGTGAGCCACTTAGGCCCCAAGGCTTCCGGCGAACCTTGTACACCTTGATTCACTCAAGAATCACCTCACTAGGTTGGCACAACCTTGCACTCACTCAGCTCTAAGCTAAGCCTAGCACTAAGCACATACACTAAGCACATACACTAAGCATATGCAAGTCTATGGATGAGCAATTAAGCACTTGGATGGATTGGATATGATCTTCTAGGTGTCTTGCACTCCTCTGCACTTCCACACAATCCAGCCACCTCAAATGGGTGAGTGGAGGGGGTATAAATACCCCAAGGCACTCAGCTAGCCGTTGGCTAACGGCCACTGAAAAAGGTAGCGTCAGATGAACCGATGCTATGCTTTTCCAGGGCGTCGGTTCATCCGGTGCCCTCCACGTCACTTAGCCGTTGCAGCTCTGCTGACACAACTGTTCCGACGCTATACACCGACGCACCGTCGGTTCATCCGGTGCTGAAGACCTCGCGGCCAAAACGTCTCTGTATGCTGCTTCGTGACCGTCGGATAGACCGATGCTTCCACTTGACCAAGGCGTCGGTTCATCCAGTGCTGAAGAGGCTGTCTTGGTGCGTCTCTGTCTTGATTCAAACTGAGCGTCGGATAGACCGACGGTGTCCTCTCTCAGACCGTCGGATCATCCGGTGCTACTGTCTTCGCTGCTCCTCCTCTGCAATTCATCCGGCGCATCTAGAAACTGGACCGTCAGATCATCCGACGGTGTCATCTTCATTTTGCCTGCTGCACAGTGTACCAAGTACACCGATGCTTGCACCGATGGTACCATCGGTTCATCCGACGGTGTGTTTTCTTTTCCTTTCTTTGCTCGGTTTTGACCCTAGAAAAATAGACTATCTTCTCAATTTGGCATGTGGTATTTTTGCATCCTTGGGACCTAGAAATGTCTACAAAGACATGCTAAACAATATGCTTAGTCCCATTGATCATGTTGTCATGAATCACCAAAATCATACTCGAACTAATGGCATATGAGGCCATGTTCGCTACAGCTTTTCATAACCTGAATAAAGATTGTACAAAAGGGAAAAAGTATGTGCATGGTATATGAATATGTCATTTGTTTTGTCATTGTTTTTGTGTTGTAAAACACCATTCTCAAGAAAGGAAAAATTGCATGGAGTTAGCCCATATGTCACAATCATCATGATGTTCAAATCATCCTCCCTTCCTTGGAAAAAAGTCGACCTCGACTTTTGATTATACCACAAAAGATTGTTAGCTTGAAACATTGTATTAACAACTTTCATCTTACCATGATGAAAAAGTTTCATTGATTTTTGTGTACCTGCAAATAATTTATGGGATAGGAGAACAAAAAATTCTTTCAAACAACACAACTGATTTAACATTTCCAATTTCACCATTCCAAGATCAAATTGTTCAAAATATGGTGATGAAACATTCATAACAACCCCAAAAGTATGATTGCACAACTTATTCTCTAGTTTAGAGGCGTGCCTTTCAAATTGACTACTCATGGATGAGGGTTCCTCACATGTACAAATTGCACTTCTTTGTACATGATTTGTTTCTGACGATGGATTATATGCACAAGAAAAATACATTGAAAGTTCTGAATTACAAGTACTAAATAATTGATTGATCTTATTAGGAAAATATAGATCACAAGAATTATCACACAAGATTTTTGACTTCAAATCAGCAAACTTATCAATCATTATGTAAATGGCATGAACAGAAAATTTATTTACAACATGATCTCCGATCAAAATAAATGTAAACTTGCAGCTATGAGTAGTGTTCAAAGACTTGAAAGATGTTAGCACAGAAATATTTTCAAGCATGTGGTTGACATCAATAGGCATATCATGCTTAGTATAAAATAAACAGTTTGTATGAGATCTTTTGTCAAAGAATTCAGCACTAGTAGTCAAATAAACACGGTGCAATTTTTTAGCTTGTAGAACATTGTATGGATCAATCAAAGTACAGAGGTTATCATCAAAATCATAGTCAGCATGTGTATGAACATGTGGTTCAATCAAATCAGCACAAAGATTTTGGTTATGTCCTATTGTTGGAACAATAATATCATAAGGATTATTTACATGCATAATACTTGATATATGAGTGCAAAGTATCATGTAAATCAACTATATAAAAGCATAGAAATGATCATGCATGACTGAACATTGGTTATCAACTTGTAAATTTTCAGCAAAGGTATGATAATGTGACACTACCAAATCAGCACAAACATTATGGTCAAGTCTATTTGAAACATGTGCTTTATCACAGTGACGCACCGCTATAATTTGTGTATTCAAATCTGAATCATTTTCATTACCTTTTATAATTTGTGGTGGTGCTAGTGTCATGGATGACGTTTCTGAAATCTTACCAATTGCCTCGTCATGTTTCATGTTGCGGACTGCATACAATTGGTGTGGTCGATTGTCTACCTTCTCATCTCTCTCAACAAGTATGGTAATGTCATGAACATCCCTATCTTCCTCATTTGTATTGCAAACCTGCACATTTAGAAACAAAATACTAGCGGTAGAGATGAGAGTGTTAGTTTCAAAAGTATCCTCACATGATTTGCATTCAAACTCTCTATTGCTCTGTGGTGTATCCCTCACATTTTCATTGTTTGTACTCTCAAGGTCACAGTGGGTGGAATCACACAACTCACTTTTGTTTTCACTCTCTCTCAATTTGGCTATATGATCCTCATTCTCACTTAGGCTTTGATTCACAATCACTTCAACATCTTGTGAAGCAACATATGCATATGTATCATACTTCACCAAATTTTGTAAATGCAATGGAGCAGCAAGTGTTACAAAAGAACCAAGAACTAAATCTTCCTCAAATGCAACTGAACTTGCATCACTGGAATGGGAAGTATTTGCATTATTATTGCCTTTAATCTGAACTTTATGTTGCAAACACAATGAAATTTCAGCATCATTGTCCATGGCCATCACCTGATCTTCTTCATCGAAAATTGGTGGCTGATCATACTTCACCACATTATTTTCTTCAGTAACCTGCAGCACATCAAAAGAGAAACTAGAAGAGCATGTCATGTTAGTAGTAAAAAAGTCCTCACAAGACTCCTCTTCTTCGCTCAATTTTTGTGTATCTCTCTCACAAATGGTGGAATATCTCATATTTTCATGTTGAACTCTCACACTCGATTTTTGTTGGTGGAACTCTTCCTCACATATGGTGGAGTCACTCTTCTTTTCATTTCGAACTCTCACACTCAATTTTTATTGGTGGAACTCTTCCTCACATTTGGTGGAGTCTCTCTTCTTCTCATTTTGAGCTCTCGCACTCGATTTTGGCTGGTGGCACTCCTTCTCACATGGGTTTGGAAATAAATCATCTTCCATGAAGAATGGAACAGCAATGTCCTCATAACCATCAGCCGCGATCTCCACGTGTGGGATATCTTGCATATGTGCAGATTTAGATGAATGATTTCTTGACTTGTGGGCTCTATGATCATCCTTCTTGCCATTGTACTTCTGCACCTTTGCATCTTGAACATTCTCTCGCTTTCCAGAACACTTGTTTTCCCCAAAAACAACATGTTTTCTTGAACCAACGTGCTGAAATGTACATTGTTGGACAAAATACCTTGCTGCTGCCTTAGATGAGTTCCGGATGAAATTATCATGAATTTTTGGAGATCTTTGCTGCTGCTGATGTGGAGAATATGATGGAGCAAATCTCCTTCGCATAACTTGCTTCATTTCAGCCCATGTGTTGATGTGATCTCTCCCCAACACATGCTGATTTTCTTGTACATCTTTCCTCCATGTCAGAGCATAACCATAAAATTCATTTGCAGCTAAGTGCACTCTTTGTGTATCCGAGACATGATGTATACCAAAAATATAATCACAATGTTCTTCCCAAACAACATAAGCTTTAGGGTTTTCTCTACCAACAAATTTTGGTATACTCAAATCAACCCAAGGGATGTAATCTGAATTTCTTCTATCACAATGATTATAAGGACTACAGAGATCACCTTGTATGTGTTTAGCATTGAAGCACTCATGGGGGACAAGGCCACACCCATGAGAACTTCCTCCTTGCTGCAGAGAACGTGTGGAAGCACCATTGATGGCATTTTTCATACCATCATTGACTTGTGGAGCAGCAGGAACATGTTTATATCGAACCCCACTATTTGAGATTGGAAGACGTTCATCAAACATCTTTTCCATGGCCTGCAACACCGAATTTTGTACTTGCTGTAGCTCAGCTCGTGAAACAGTGGCCTCTTGAGCACCACGATGGCGCCCACGAACACACGAATTAGGTCCTATCATGGTAGGATATTGCAAGAGAAAGTGGAATATAAAAAATACGTGGAATCACACAACCTCACCTCTTGCTTACCAAAGTTCTTACCCGTTCTCAAGGACCGTGAGTGTGCTGAAAGTGGTGTAACCAAACTTGTGATTAAGCGGTTGAAAGGATACAAGACGAGAGGTCTGGTTTCAGATTTTTTTAGAGCTATAGGTGGCTGTTCAAGGAAGGCTATGGTACTGAAACAAAGTGTGTAACCTGTTCAAAAACTTGCTGTCCAGAACCACCACCAACTTGAGATTATAGATATCAATCTTTTAGTTACACAATCCGCAACATAACCCCTTCCGACTTCTCCTTTCTTTCTTTTTTCACACCTTTTTTTCTCTTTCTTTCACACTTTTTTTTCTCTTTCTTTCATACTTTTTTTACTGATTTTTTTCAGCTAATACAAGAACACATATGAGGGGTGCAGGAAAAAAATAAAACACGACGGACGAACAACGGTGGTGACTAACAACAAGATATACGTAACACACAAAGTAACAGTACCACAGAAAGGATATGAGATTTTTTTTTGTGTGGCTTATTAGTGGACTGTAGGACACAAACAAAATGATATAACAGATGATAAAGGGTGGGAGGGTGGGTAATAACCAAAACCTACCGTGACAACGATAGCTCTGATTACCACATGATAGGGACCGTTGTAAGAAAGGTCCTAGGGATGGCCCGATCTTCACGGCAGTAGGTTTTGTAACAAGATAATTGATGCAAGCAGCGGGTAAGTAGCTTTATACCTGACAAAGGTTGGATGCGACCAAGCGACGGGGAGAGAGGCACCAAAACCACGAGGACTTCGACTCGATCTCCAAACGACCGCAGAACCACAAGCCGGAACTAATCCACACAATACGGTGCAGCCGAACGGAAGCCGTATGGCACAAAGTAGCGGAACCCAGAGGGATCTCTTCACAAGTCCAAGAAGAACAAGGAACGACAAGGGTGTGCAAGGCACTCTGCAGCTCGGCTGCGACAAACCATATGAGGCTATCAATTCATGATTATCAAAACTGAGTTTTCAGTAGAACATAGGGGGTATTTATACTAGGAACAACTCTCCTAGATGAGTGTGGAATAAGTATGAACTGAAGTGGCCACGTTGAGGAGGTGGAAGACCAACTGGTGGAAGCATTCATGCAGTTATTCGGTTTCACGCGCGTCTTCTCAGCTTCTGCGCAGCCTTCAGTAATTTGGCCATTACTCCTAGCTCGGAAGTCGAAAAGATGCTCCGTTTGTTGGGTTGGAATCTTGACTTCAAGACGCTTCTAGTGGTGTATCACTTGACCCCCGTGTCTTCCCGAGTTGGTACAGACTTGGATGTGAAGTTGATGCTTCTGCTGTGTAACCTTGAGTCTTGTGTGCGTAACCTTTCTCAGTTTGGACAGCAGCCTTGGTGTCCTCCACGTTACCTTCTGTGTCCTTCACGTAACCCAGCGGAGAAGCCTCTTGTGTAAACCTTAGTATATGACTCTTATTAATATTGCAATGTAACTCAGAGAGGAAAGCATGCACCTCATGTTGGAGTTTCTTTGCACGGTTGCGCGTAACCGGTCCTTCGTTCACTTGTGCTTGCATATCCGATGCTTGTTCTTATGTAACCGGTGTTTCACTTGATTCCTTATGTGTAACTAGAGGATTTGGCGTAACCAGCGATGCATCTGTTGTAATCCTAGCAAATGGGTTACACATGGCTGGGATGTCCTCATCAAGATGAGGCCACCAGATATCTGACCGACTTAGACCGAGTACCGTAGCTTGAACACAAACCTCATGCAACACAACAACGCACGCAATCTAACTACATCAAACAGGGCTAGTCATACAAAGAGATACAAACTCTCTTATGTCTAATCAACAAGATCAAAGGGTCGTGTTCGTGAAGAACACGAGCCTCTAACTTATGAAGAAACACAAATAGTATGAGTAAATCATCTTTCAACTGGATCGAAAGGTAGTGTTCTTGACGAACACGAACCTCTAAATGATGAACGAACGAAGAACTCAAGAACATATCAATCACATGAACTACCATAACTTTATGAAATAGCTGAATAACTGAAGTAGATCAAAGTCATACAAAGAAATAAAGATACAAGTGCACTCATACCTAGATCCCAAAGTAGACTTGAAACCTGAATAAGAGCTACTCTATCCTACCCCCTAGCCTTGGAAACTAAAAGTGAGAGAGTGAAGGACCGATTAGGCGACCAGAGAGGGGGGGGGGGTGGGAGTGAATGAGAGCCGATAAAAATTCTCTGGTGAGAACTTCGGCCTATACCCCGATTTCACTTCCGAGCAATCCCGCGCACACCTTGCCAAGATCACGTAGCCACTGGAGGTGCTACTGATCCTAGGAGCAAGTACTCCTACCCAAACACGCAACCAAAACCGCAGCAGAAAAACTGTGCCGCCTGCTGTCTGTGCTAGATTGGTCAGGCCGGTGAGGTGCACCGGTCAGGCTGGTGTGCACAGCAAGCACACAGAAATGCTCCAGAAAGCCTCAGTGAGATCTCTAGGCCTTGGAACAAAAACCACCTCAAACCAAAGAACCAACAGCCACAAGAATCTACTCCAACCAAGCCAAGCAGGGGCAAACCAAGATGAATCCTGCCAAGAACTGACCTTGGGAACACACAAGCGAATCCCCACTGAACCGACCGTTCACCCGAGCCAAAACCCACAAAGGGCCTGCACCGGTCAGACTGGTGAGATGCACCGGTCGGATTGGTCGCGCCTGGGCAGCTCGGGAAGAACTCCACCCGCGGGTCAACTCCTTGATTCACCACACCCGATCTCCCGATTCGCTCCACAGATTAAAGAGAAATTTTTGAGAAGGTAGGAACACCTCATGGGTGAACTCTAGCTCAAAGCACAAGCCCCAAATCACTCTAGAAAAGGAGGAATCGCAAATCTCGTGCCTCTACCCCAAGAACACGAGGAACTCTGAAAACCCCAAAATCGAAGGACTTTCCACGGGTTGGAGGAGGGACAAATCACCAAGAAAAGAGGCACGACAACCTCATGAGTGAATCCTCCAACAAATCCTGCAAAGGAACTCCTCCAAAAGCTCTCCATAAAAATCCCAAGAAAAGACTCCGAAAATCACCAAAAGCAAAAACGCGGGAAACAAAGAGACACATGATGAACTACGCCAAATATTCTATACATGCCATGAAAAGTTCATACATGGTCTAGCAAGCCGCCTGAACATCCAACCCTGTCTTAAGATGAAGCATGAAGCCCTCAAGCTAGCCTATGAGAAAAACTAGAGAAAAAGAGAGCAAATTGAGGACCAGAGTGTCCGATGGCTAGTGGTTGGCCACTCCTTAATGATGAGTGATTGACAATGTTGTGTGGACTGACGCTGTGCTCTATCTTCTGGATGTAGGCTGTGGCTTGATTTGCGTTGGTGCAGATGAAGAACAAGCATGAAAGGTCTTAGCCTTGCGGGGCCTCCGAGGAGTGGAGGGACAAGTAGGCGTAGTTCGAAGGACCCGGTGGACGGACGGGATCAAGTGCGAGTCACATGGTGCGAGAAGAGCAAGTCGAAGTCAGATGATAGCGGGTTCGTTGGTTGATCCGAAAGCCAACAATGATCCGGAGTGGATGTGGCGGCCAAGTCGATGAGCTCGTCGTGGAGGCTGCCCCAAGCTTGCGGGATTTGCAGTAATTCACCACAAAACCACTGGGTTCCTTAGTTGATCCTCAAAGTTAAGTCCGAGCGGTCGGCGACTCGAGTCTGTGTTGACAGTTCAATAACGCACCAAGGTTCACCACAAGCTTACAGATCATGTAGTACCTTTTTCCCTCGAGTATCACCCAAGGTATGGAATATGTGGAACATGTGCAACGCAAGACTCAATATAATAACCGAGAAACACCGGCATCTTGAAGAAGTTTTGAATGCATCTAATCTACTAAGATCATGAGAGGTGGCAAGAGAAAGCATAAACGTAACCGATCTAGAGGGCCTAGATCGCGCTTATGTTGTAGTTCCGAGCAAGATAGAAGAAAGCAAAATGAATCTCATTAAAAGCATCTTTAAACCTTGACCTTCGGTCAAACCCCTAAGTTGCCCTGCCGTACTCAGTGTCAACATCCTGTCATGATGTTCCCCTTTCTTCGCGGTCAAATCTTAGAGCACGCTCACAAGGAGCACGTTGAACTACTTGGTAGATCGGGTATGCACCTCTAGCCACCGCGGCTACAAGAACATCCCATGCAATCTATCTCGAGAATAGATTGAGGAAGAAAACACCCAAGCAAGGACAAGAATCATAAACAAAGGTACTTGGTCGCTAGAAATCGGATCCATTAAGACTTCATCATAAGTGTATACATGAATAAGATCACAACCGGGATCCTACCTTGATCTTGATTCAAGCCTCCGGAACTCCGGCGTGGTCTTCCTTGCAAGGTTCCCACACCGGCTAGGTAAACCCTAGACAACTAGCACGACCCTCCTCTCCGAGATGGTGTCCCTCTATATCCTCTGCTCCTCGACGGCGAATGACGAATGGCTTGATGAATGGCACTTCGCACGGGGACTATAAATAGGCTGAACGGGTGCTAGGTCAAAGGTGGTGGCGAACCGACCCACAGAAGGACCAGGCCGGCCGGCCTGGGCCGACCAGCCCAGGGCATCCTCGGCCCGGTTCGCCCCTGGTTTTCTTCCCGAAGCTTCTCGCGTCTTCCTGAGTTTTTGCCGAGCTACATGTGGGTCCTTGACGTCATTTTCCTCACAGTTTAGATAAGGGTGCTTGGCACATGAACTCCCGCATCTTCCGTCTAGGTCCTTGATACTTCTCGGCTTCACACTTCAGTCCTTGGCTCATTTGGAGTCATGTTCACTTGACTTGTACCGGGCTTCATGATCTTCTTGTAAAACCCTTGATGAACTTTACCCGGAAGTCCTCATTTAGGCACTTGATTCTTGTGTAAACAATAAACTCCAAAAACCATGCGCGAGTGCGAACTTAACATATAATGGGGGTTAGGATCATTAGTGTGAATATCAAATTAATACCAACATTGAAGGTAAACTCATGGCTAGGTTGACGGAAATCGACCGCCAACATCCCCCCATGCTTAAACCTTGCTCGTCCTCGAGTAAGCCTTCAATGGATATCAGAGTTGCCCTTCGATGTTCATACCTACACTTGATCATACATGAGAAAACATAATGCTCTCTAGATTTATATCCATTAAAGTTCCATAATGTACTAACTTTTATCTTTATGGAGGGTAGATATCATTCAAGCTCTTTCCACAAGTACTTGATCATGCTCTCAAATTTTTAAATAAATCTCAGAAATTTTGAAAATAAAGAATGAGATAAAGAGAAAAATTGCTTTACCAAGATAAAAAATAACCATCTTGCATCTTGCTCATGTACTCTCATCTCATCTTGTCTCTCAAGTCTACTTGTTCTACTCCTTTCCTCTCTCAAACTATATAGTGGAAGGCTTTATATGGAGCTATAGGAAAGTTTAGTCCTACCAAGATATTATAGCTGAGATATTATCAAAACAAGACTAGCTTCTCATGGTCTTACCGAGACTCGTCAAAAAGGTCATTGGAAAAATAATGTTATCAAGGAGGGGGGAGAGATGAACACACACTTTTAGATAGGTGGACATGTGCAAATGACAAAGAGTGATCCCGAGGCAAAAACGAAGTCCTCGTTATCGGATTGCACATGGTTGGAAAGATGAGTATGGGTCTTGATCTTGAATCCTCTTGAAAACTCAAAAAGCACTAAACATACCTAGAGAACCATGGAGCTTTATTATTATTATTTTTTCTTTCTTTCTTTCTTTTTTCTTTCTTTTTCTCATCATACTTTTTTTCTTTACCATTTTTTTTCATTCATCATCATTTTTTATTTGCTCTCTTGAACTCTAGACTATACTAGCACTTCCTTGGCAACCCACCATGCTTAGACGTTAGCTCATCCTCGGGCAAAAGAGGTGGTAAATATGCCAAGGTAGAAATTGAAGCTCTCATATTTTCTTAGAGAGAGATACTCGAAAGTCTTGCTCACTTGATGCACCTTCCTTGTAATCTTCCTCGAAATATTCATCCATACTCATATATTGGGTTGTGGTCAAGGAGGTGAACACAAAAAAGATATTTTTGGGTTTTGTGGTTGGATATCCGGCGAGGTTTGCGAAATTCCCAATGTGGAAACTCACAATGCACGGATAGAAGAGGCTAGCATAAAGAAAGATACACAAAATGGAATGACCAGCTTCTTAGTCTCGTGCCAGAGAAATCAGGCCCTGAATTAATGCATCCAAAAACAAATCTTTTATATACTAATATTTTGCACTCAAGTAAATTTAGGCTTTGGATAGGTAGAGCAAAATGCAAGCGGTACTCATGACAAGGTTAGCATAACTTTTTAAGAATAAAAATGGATCTTCGATTCATTCAAAATTGAGAGCAATGAAAAAGAACTATGGGACTCAGTTATCATAACCTCCACACAAGATTAGGCTAGCATTTAAATAAATTTCAAATTCATATTTAAAGAGAGCAGTAGCTTAAACATGCATAAATCAAGCATAGGATCGAGCAAAGCGGCAACGATCATCACATATCAACATGGTACAATTTTCCATCCATATTAAAGATCATAAAAACGGTGGTGAAACTTATTCATGGTGATGGAAAACAAAACTACTACTACCACGTACATGCTGAAATTAAATAAAAACAAGAAAAATACTACGCATACATAAATGCACACGAGATGAAAAATAAAGAAAAGGAAAAGGGAAAAATCAAACCACACTTAAAAAGCTTCATCCCTTCCTTCTTTCTTCACTCCTCATCCGATTGCTCTTGCTCCGTCGGTTGACTTTCGTTGAATCCTTGCTCATAATATGTTTGCATGGCCCCTCCATGAAATTGATCCGGCGGCACAATTTGAAGGCGTCCTAGTTGATGGGCGATCCCCGCCGTTCCTTCTTGCCAATGGTCGACATGACTCCAGATCCTCTCGATGTCTTGTATGTTCCTTTGCATATATGCCCTAATGATGGCTGCACTTTGTTGGGGCTAAGGCATGCTTGCATACGGTGCCACGAATGCTTCATTTGGCATTACAAAAGTTGGTGGACAATATGTTGGAGGAGGTGGAGGCATGGCTGCACCACTCCCCCATGCTTGCATTGGCACACTTCCGTAGTAGGGTGGCAGCATAGGAATCCCTCCATATGGTTGATGATATGCAGCCCCTCCTTGATCTTGGGCTGCGGAAGACGATCCCTCTTCTATAATTCTTCCTCTTTTGTTCTTCTTGGCCGGCACAAGAATTCCTTCTTCTAACATGTTCTCTCTCCCTTCAATAAATAATTTCAGCCTCATATTCGGGAGAGGAACATTGACTTTTGCCACCTTGTACCCTCTCTTTTCATCTCCACTTATATATTTTCCTTGTTTCATGTAATCAATCCCAAGTGAATTCCCCACAAGAAGGAATTTTGGGTTGCTTGAAATTCCTGGCTTCACAGAAATTGCTATCATAGAGAGATAGCATCCCGAACCAATATGTCCGGTCCCCGAAGTTGCCTCACAACACCACCGATTGATCATGATATATGATGGATCAATGATTTGCATCGCGATCAATGCCGAATAAAGCCAATTAAGTTCCATGTCAGTGATCTTGGACTCTCTCATTCTTCCCAAAATCCTTTTGCTCATCCAAGAGTGAAATATCCGGATGATAGGATTCCGGATGCTACTTCTTTGCCGGTTATCTTCTCCTGAAATCATACTCCAAAATCCTTCTAATACACTTTCATTAATATCCACTTGCTCCGGAGCTTCTTTCTTGAAACCGAGCAATTCTCTAATTTGCTCATAATGAATTATTTTCTCATCATCCTTGAGTCGAAATGAGAGGGATGGCACCCCTTCATTAATGACCGGTGCCATTGTCATGAAAATTTCCAAGGCAAGCTCCAAATGAAAGCTCACCCCTACTCCATCAGAAAATTGCTCCCAACCAAGGTGATTCATCATTTGATAAATGTCCGGAAGAAATCCCAACACTTGTAGGGCATCATCGTCGAAGTCAATGTTGGGCACAATCCTCTTCTCTAGGCGACCAAGCCTTTCCTCCTCCTCCTCCGTCATCATGAAAAATCCATACTTGGAGCGCCACGGAGTGTATGGTGGTGGAGCGGATGAACAAGTCGAGCGACGAGGTTGGACGGGTGGCTCCTCCGTGCGCCCTTGTGGTTCGGTGTACCGCATGGATGAGTTTTGCGTGTCTCTTCTTCCACTAAGGAGTATGGTGTCGCTCCTTGATGGTGCCACGTCCTCTTCCATGCTTCGTGGCGACTCGGAGATCGAGTGCCTCCGTGAAGAACTTGTTGATGTCGGCTTCGACGATGACGATTGTGTCTTCTTCCCAAAGGCCTTGTTGAAAGCCTTCCTCATTTTTCCTTGCTGCACAAAGTCACAAAAAAACAGTCTCGAGGGTTTCTTGCCGGTAGAAATACACACAAAAGAAGTACATGGAAGGGCAAGAATTGTGACAAATTTTTCTGAATTTTTGGACTCAAGATTGGAGAACAAATTTTTTCGAAGGTGTTTCTGGAGGTTCTAGACTAGGAGCTTAAGAACATGAACTAGCAATGGAGCAAATGATTTACCTGAGAAAGACGAGCACCGGGGGGCCAAGATATAGGCCAGGCCGGCCAGCCTGGGCCGATCAGCCTAGGGCCCCTGCCCTTCTGTTTTGGCTCTGCTTTCTCCCACTTGTTGTTTGATGCATCATTGTTCTGTGTACTCGTACTCCACGCCGTCCACCGTCCAAATTCTCCCAGCCACTCCTTTTCCTTGCATGATGAAGTCCTCCATCTTGATCATTTACTTTGTGTCACTTCCATGCTTCCTTGCCTCCCATGCTTTCATTCATATCCTGCAAAACAAAACATTGCTACCCCCCATGCTTATCCTTGCATGTGCCCAAGATGCCTAAATGACGAGGCCTTCACGTAATGCATCATGGAGCACTAGAAGTTCAATTGAGCTCAAAACCTTCCCTTGATCATGTTCAGATGCTAATTACTCCTCTAATTTTGAAAATTAAAAATTAACTCAGAGATAGTAATGAGTTCAAATGTATTTTTAGAGGAGTTTTTAGTCATAAAAAACATTTGTAAGTCGAAATTTTCTGACTACATTGATTTTGGTTACACTAGGATCACTTGCTTTCATTAATTGATAGCGAGCTCCTCCGGCTTGACCGTGCGGGTATGGGTTTAGGTTATAATTTTTGCCAAACATGAGCGAGATGTTTTGAATAAACAAAAATAAATGGGGCTTAGAAAAATTCTAACTCTAGAGAAATCGGTGGATATCAAGTTGAATGAAACCAAAAATCGAATTTCCTAGGTTCACGCGAGTCCTACCACGCGTTAAAAGTTAAAAAATATTAAGGAACAACACGGGGCTCTACTCGTGTGTTTTTTTATGTAAAACAAACCAACCTTGTCATCATGAAGAGGATGAAAGGTGTTGGTAGGTTCTGAATTTTGGTATTGGTTTCTCGATAAGAGGTAAATAAATCGTAGGATGGCTCATGTCATAGGTTTATGGTCAAATAAAATCCAAATGAAACATCCGAGCAAATTAAATGTCTTAAAAATAAGTTCAACTACTTGAGAGTTTATACCAAGTCTTGCGTAGCAAATTCTAAGACCAACTTACTTGAAATCAGAAATAATCCGGGTTGCCCTCCCGTCAGCTTTATTCTTCATCGTGTTGTCCTCCCGGTAGCTTATTCTTGACTCGACGAATGGGTTGCCTCCCGCCTAGCGCTTCGTTTATAGTCCATAGCTAGACTTCTTCTCTTCTTCACTTCGGATCAACGCTCTTTGCGAGTGTTGCAATCTTGGGTACCCACTTCCGCACCATCTTGGGCGCGAGCTTATTCTCTGGCTTAGTCATCTTTTTGGTCTTCACAGGCGGCTTCTGTTCTTTGGTCTTGACGGATGCAACGACTTCTTTGATCACCTTCGCTTCCTTCATCTTGGGCTCTTCCTTCTTCTTTGGCTCTTCCTTGCTAAAGCGACGATGAGGTGGAACATATTTTACATTGATCATGTTGCATACCTCGAAACATGGACAAAACTTGAATATGCTTCGTGTGCCATTGATGTCGAACTTGATCTCTCCCTTGCCAACATTGTTCGTTGCTCCGACGGTCTTGAGGAAAGGCCTCCCTAGGATGAGAGGCGGCTTCTCCCTTCCTCCCATCTCGAGCACCACGAAATCAACAGGGATGAAGTGATCTCCAACTTTCATGGGCACATCTTCGGCGATTCCTACAGGATAGCGAATAGAGTTGTCACCCAACTCTAAGCACATACCCGTAGGCTCTAGCGGTAGGTGTAGCTTCTCGAACACATCTCTTGGCAGGGCACTCACACTTGCTCCAAGGTCGCATAATGCCTTCTTGAATGTGAATGAGCCAATGGAACATGGGATGGTCGGACATCCGGGGTCTCTTTGCTTCTCGGGCCCTTGATTTGCAATGGTGGCACTACATTGTTCGGACATCTTGACGTGATCTGCCCCAAGTATTGCCATCTCATACTTGTTCGCAAGTATGCCTTTGAAGTAGCGAGAATATGTAGGAACCTGGAGAGCGTCCAATAACGGCATGTTGATGCTTAACCTGCGTACCACTTCCACAAACTTTTAAAAATGACTATCAACTTTACCTCGAAAGTAGCGTGTCTTGAGTGTAGGCATCTTTGTGTCATCACTTGGCATCTCGAATTCCGGCTCTTCGGTAGCAATCTCCGGAATAGTAGTCACCTTCTCCTTAGTGTGATCCTCCGCTTCGACGGTTGGCTTAGGCTTCCTTGCTTCGGCTGGAAGTTCGGGATCCTCCGTCTCCTTTCCCAAACGAGTTTGAATAGCCTTCACCGTCTCGGGACCTTGAGGCTGCCTCGACAATCTTCCTTCATTAGCGGTTAGGCGCTTGGCAAGTTCTCCCACTTGCGTCTCCAATATCTTCATCATGTTGAGCACTTGATGGTTGGAGCTCCCGACCTCCGTCACCTTGCCATCGATGTTCTCCAATATTTTATCCATAGTCCTGAACTTAGTGACGGTGTCCTTGTTGATCTTTGCTTGCTCGTCCATGAAATCCTTCAATTGTATACGAAGAGGCACCATATTTTGAATAGACGAACTTGCATTAAATTGAGGTCTACCTTGCCCATAGCAGAAGTTTGGCAAATCTCCTTTCCTCATATAGTCGAGCACCTTTGCTTCCTCCGGACAATCTTTTTAGACATGGCCGTACTCCCCACACTCTTAACACGTGGATCTTGCTTCGGTGACCTTTAGGTCTTGAGCTGCTTTCTTTTCTAGCTCCATCTTTTCCAACCTCCTCATGAGTGAATCAATCTTTCCTTCTAGAAGTTCCTCCTTTTCAACCTGCAAAACACCTTTAACATTGCCTGTGGGTTGAACCAAAAGTAAGCGTACGGATGATGCCCATGTTGTGAGAACAGAAAAAGCCTTGCCCTCAATTGATTTTGATCCAACCCTTCCATTGTGAATGTCTGACAAAGTTGAATGAACGCTTGAATGTGAAGGTTAGGATCCTCTTTACCGATGAAAGGTGTATGTTGCACCATGCGGATGGTTGAAGTCTTGATCTCGAACGGTCTTCCGATGTCGGCTAGGTTGAGGATGGGAAGATCAACGAGCTCCAAGATGCAAAGCTCCCCAATCTTCCTCTCTTGTGCCATTGGTGGCGGTTGAGGTTGATCTCTCCTTGGACTTGGAGGTGGTGATTCCTTTTTCGGACTTGTAGGTGGTGATTCCTTTGGAGATCTCGATGATCCTTTGGCCTCGGCTTTTGGATCTACAATCTCCAACTTCCTAGCTCGTGCTTCACGTCTCCTTTGCCTGTAAAGTTTTTCTGGATCATCCACAAAATTTTTCAGTTTGTTGGAGAGGTAGCCGTCCATCTCCTGTTAGGGTTAGTGATAAACAAAATATACAAAAGATCTAAAAAGAAAAGAAAACTATATAAAGGGTTAGTCAAAAACTAGATTAGATTGGTTTTTTGAGGATGATCAAAGTTTAATAGATGCAAAAGAAAATCAAAAGAAAACTGAAAATTCTTACAAACGAGATACTAGATTGGATCTTGATTACTTGTTCCCCGGCAACGGCGCCAGAAAATGGGCTTGTTGACGGTTCAATAACGCGCCAAGGTTCACCGCAAGCTTACGGATCATGTAGTACCTTTTCCCTCGAGTATCACCCAAGGTATCAAATCCGTGGAACATGTGCAATGCAAGACTCAATCTAACAATCGAGAAACACTTGCATCTTGAAGAAGTTTCGAATGCATCTAATCTACTAAGATCATGAGAGGTAGCAAGAGAAAGCATAAAGGTAACCGATCTAGAGGGCCTAGATCGCGCTTATGTTGTAGTTCCGAGCAAGATAGAAGAAAGCAAAACAAATCTCATTAAAAGCGTCTTTAAACCTTGACCTTCGGTCAAACCCCCTAAGTCTCCCCGCCGTACTCGGTGTCAACATCCTGTCATGATGTTCCCCTTTCTTCGCGATCGAATCTTAGAGCACGCTCACAAGGAGCACGTTGAACTACTTGGTAGATCGGGTATGCACCTCTAGCCACCGCGGCTACAAGAACATCCCATGCAATCTATCTCAAGAATAGATTGAGGAAGAAAACACCCAAGCAAGAACAAGAATCATAAACAAAGGTACTTGGTCACTAGAAATCGGATCCATTAAGACTTCATCATAAGTGTATACATGAATAAGATCACAACCGGGATCCTACCTTGATCTTGATTCAAGCCTCTGGAACTCCGGCGTGGTCTTCCTTGCAAGGTTCCCACGCCAGCTAGGTAAACCCTAGACAACTAGCACGACCCTCCTCTCTGAGATGGTGTCCCTCTAGCTCCTCTGCTCCTCGGTGGTGAATGACGAATGACCCTCCTCTCTGAGGGGTGCTAGGTCAAAGGAGGTGGCGAACCGACCCACAGGAGGGCCAGGCCGGCCAGCCTGGGCCGACCGGCCCAGGGCATCCTCAGCCCGGTTCACCCCCGGTTTTCTTCTCGAAGCTTCTCGCGTCTTCCTGAGTTTTTGTCGACCTGCATGTGGGTCCTTGACGTCATTTTCGTCGTGGTTTAGATAAGGGTGCTTGGCGCATGAACTCCCACATCTTCCGTCTAGGTCCTCGATACTTCTCGGCTTCACACTTTAGTCCTTGGCTCATTTGGAGTCATGTTCATCTTGTGTCTTACTTGTACCGGGCTTCATGATCTTTTTGTAAAACCCTTGATGAACTTTACCCAGAAGTCCTCATTTAGGCTCTTGATTCCTGTGTAAACAATAAACTCCAAAAACCATGCGCGAGTGCGAACTTAACATATAATGGGGGTTAGGATCGTTAGTGTGAATATCAAATTAATACCAACATTGAAGACAAACTCATGGCTAGGTTGACGGAAATCGGCCGCCAACAGTCTGCACGGGACCGATCTAACTGGTGGACCAGACTGGTCTGACCGGTGGAGGCCGAGGAGCGCCGGGTGGCTCGAAGTAGAGGACACGTGTCGGGATCGCAGGCTTGGCGTCAAGGCTACACGAGGTGCGGTTACTGGGCGTCCGTCCGATGGAAAGGCTGTCAAAGTTTCCAAATTTGCCCTTCGAGGGGTTGTATCGCCTAGAGGGCATTCTAGTCATTTACCCCCACTGGAGGACCTCGTATATAAACTCGGTGGAAGGGTTGTGGCATCAATCTTTTGGGCTTTAGGGTTTTCATTTGCTCTTTGCATTTTGTCTTTTTAGCTACCTATTTTCTCTAGGACTAGCTTGAGAGCTTCATGGTGAGATCTTTAGAGAGGGATGGATGCTAGGGAGGCAAGCTAGACCATGTATGAATCTTTCCTTTGATGTATAGAAGGTTCGGTGTGATTCCTTTAGTGTTTGTGGTGGTGATTCCCGTTTTTCTTTTTATGGATTTTCAAAGCCTTTTCTTGGCGATTTTCTTGTGGTTGATTTGAGACCTTCCCTTTGTGGATTTGTTGCAGGATGCACACATGATCCCCTTGTGGTTCTTTTTTGGGTGATCCCCCCTCTAAATCCATGGGTTTGGGTGCTCAAATTTGGGGTTTTCTCTTGGTTCTGGGAAAAGGTGTTCTTGGTGTTCATCCTTCGATTCCTCTTGATTTAGTGAATCTTTGGGGATGATCTCTTAGGCATGACTTGTCCATGAGGTGATACACGTATCCCAAAAGTTTTACTTGAATCTGTGGAGCGAATCGAGAGATCAGGGCATCAGAAGGAGGCAGTTGACTTGCAGGTGGAGATCCCGAGCTGCCTAGGCAGGACTGGTTAGACCAGTGCCTTGGACCGGTCATACCAGTGCGACTTGTGGTGGGTTTTCTCGGGAAGTTCTTCTCCAGAGTGTTGGTTAGGTTCTTGGCTTGCTGCTATTTCTTTCCCATGTAGTTTTGGCTTTTGGAGATCGAGTTCTTGCAATTGGGGTGTTCCTGAGCCAGACCGGTCAGACCGGTGCAGAGGACCGGTCAGACTAGTGCAGGGCTTCCAATGGGAAAACCCTTGTTGCTGTTGTCGTTTGTGCTACTTGTTCTCAGAGTGCTTCTAGTGCAAGTTTGGCTATGGAGAGTTTTCGATGTGCTCGAGTTTTTGTGTGTTTTCTCTTACCAGCCAGACTTCTGGATTTCTCCCTGTTGCTCCACATCCTAGAATTGTCATCTAGGTTTGCTGGGCAAGTCTTGGCGGTCAATTTCCGTCAACCTAGAGCACTTGTTACACTATGGTTTGAGTTTTGTTTTGGAACTAACCCGCCACTAGGCATACTAATGATGTAACAAATTCGTCTTCCTATGTGCAGTTTGAAGTATGTTGTGTTTGTAGGAAACTGAGAGCTTAAAGGACGGATTCGTATCAAGTTCAAAAGGCAAATCAAGGAGTTCCATTCGTCCTCAAGTGCACGTCGAATTCACTCTCAAAGGTGGCAAGGACGAAGGAGCTATGACGAAACACTCCTGAGGACCAAGACGAAAAGAACAGACTTCATATGACAAGACCCCCTAACTTGGTCGTAGGGATAATGACACCAAAAGGCCACCTATGAAGGGGTAAAAAGCAAGAATGACAAGAGGATCTGCAGGAAGGAAGACCGGGCTTAGCCGGGCTGAGTAGGGCCTAGGGCGGTCGGCCCAGGCCGACCGACCTACCCCCTTCTGGTGCTGGTTTGGGCCCTCGTTTCTCGAGCGTGAAGTTGATGGAACCCTAATCGCCTGCCGAAGCCGCCATTCGCCAGGGACGCCAATAAGTACCTCCGAGGTTGACCACAAGGGAGAGCCAGAGAAGGAGGGGAGACGGTGGATGAGAGCCACCGGAGAGCCAATAATTTGCTAAGTTCATGGCCCCAAGGAGATCACCACAAGGAGCAGGACACCAAGGCCTTACCGCGGCGCCGCTAGAGTTGGAGAACGGCAAGGATCAATCTTCATTGGAGGCGTCTACCATGTTCAATGATATCATGCTTAGAATCTTGATGGAGTAGATTCATTGTTTGTCCATGGAGTTGTAATGTACCTTGGTTTGTAATCATCGACTATTGTTTGGAGTTTAATCTATCGTTTCCTCATTGATGATGCTTTAATGCTTAAGGTTGGCCGCCGTGCTTTTGGGGTTACTCGAGCTCCCGTAGATCGCATCAACATTTTGTGTTTATCTAGGCTTAGTATCGATTTTACCTTCGCATAGTGACAGTACGAGGGAAGGGAAAAGGCTAAACCTAGTTCACATGTTTAGATAGATTAGATCGGTTTTATTGTGCTTGGCGGTTGCATCTTCAAGTACCCATAGACTCCATGGGCAAATGTTCTCCATAACTTGTGTATCTCACAACTCTCGTTTGACCTAGATTAGATTGGTTTTGCCTTGTCTTAGTTCATAGATTAGATAGTCCTCAGTCTATAGTTAATCTCTCATACAAAGGTTTGCATCAACTAGATTAGTGCTTGGTTAAACGCTAGTATATCCCTTGCTCCATGGATTGACAAGAACTTCGGGATCTCCCGAGGTGAAAAAGGCTATAGGTGATCTGTACGCTTGCGAATCGAAACTCTTTACGAGATTCAACCATCAACAAGCCCTTTTTCTGGCACTATTGCCGGGGAGTAAGCCAGTTTGCTACGTTTAATCTTGTATTAATTTTGTTGATCACTAACATCTAACCCTAGTTTTCTAGAAAAACCCTTTTTGTTTTGTTTTTGTTGTCTAGATGGCATTCATCGGACATCATTTGGAGGAACCGGAGAAATCATTAAGGGATTATGCCCGCCCACAATGTGAGGACATCGAGGTACAAAAGTCATATTCGAGGCTCGAAGCGACAAGGTACGAGATCAAGGCTCTAATCATCGAGATGGCGACAATTAATCCGTTCCAAGGGGTGGAGACAGACAACCCATATAGACATATCCAACGCTTCACGACATTATGCAATACAGTACGACAAGAGGGAGTCCCCGATGCTTGGTTTAAATGGAATCTCTTCCCCTACTCACTTGCTGATGAAGCAATGAAGTGGTATTCATTTGCGTCTGTTGGCGTTTCTTAACGTCACCACTACGGCACCGGGATAGCGTGAGCGTGTAAGAATCACCCGGGTATACTGACGGGTGCGAACGATTCCACAAGCGCACGGATACACTGTTGTAGCACTTCGCCTCAGGAGTATTCCAAAGGGTATCGAATCCAAGGAACGATGTGCACTACCCTCTATCCTAGACGAACGGTCCAAGGACACCAAGCCCCTAGCTAAGGTTGAGAGATGATGAGGTTCTTCCTATGAATACTGATCCCAGAGGAGAAGAGCAGGCAATTATACTCGCTTCGGACACCGGCCCATCCTGGCTATAACAGTTTATTCATGGCAAATGGTTGCCTACACACTATATCCGAATGTGGTGGATTTCAGAGGGTCCAACTGCTGTCACTACCGCGGCCTACCCCAAGACAAACCGTGGGATACAGGGCATTCGAAGGATAACCCGTAGTCTAGACACCATGTCTACACCACCGATTACTACTATAGCACGGCTACGTCTGATATCCCGTAGAAACACTATAGCACTCCATATAAATATGGAGCGATGAACCCGCGAGCTTTGAGCTAATCTCACTTACCACAGGATCACACATATGATAGGAAGAACGAATGCCAGCATATTAATGTATTCCAACAAGATCTAACGGGATAATTAACACAAACGGAATGCAAACTTATGCACTTGTAACAAAAGATCAAAGGGGTCGTGTTCGTGAAGAACACGAGCCTCTAACTTATGAACAAACACAAAAGCGTGAGTAACTTGTTCGTCAACTAGATCGAGGAAGCGCATTCATGAAGAACACGAGCCTCTAAATGATGAACGAACGAAGAACTCAAGAACATGTCACTCATGCATGAATAACACTTTAGTCTAATTGGAAAATAGAAGAATACTTACTTTGCTCTAATTGAAGAACATGACACCCTCACCAACACCACACTCTACCTAGCACCTACTCTCACCTACATGGATCAATTCATTTGATCCATGAGAGATCACATGAGAGAGGAAACAAGTGTTACTAAAGAGGAGGAGGAGAATGGGATGTGTCTCTATTCTAGCCCCCTCTCCTCATATTTATAGGCCAAGGGGGGTAGGAGGAGCTCCCTTGGCTGCCTTGGGCGCCACCAATAGGGTGGTGACATGTGGCAAAGAGGAGTGAGGGACAAGTTGATGTATCTTCCTTGAGAAGGAGCTGTAGGATCCCGGGAGAATATTCGGGCAAACACCTGGCACCGCCTATGGTTCGTCACGACAAGCCGACACGTGGAAGGGTGATACGAGGGGCCGCAAAATGGGGTCGGGTGACCTGGGGGGTCGGCCGACCCCTAGGTAGCTCCCCTCGCACCGCCTTTCGTCCAGGTGACTGCTAGGTGGGTTCCAAGGTGGGTATGGGGTTGCATGTGGTATTTTTAGCCATTTATCTCGTGGTTGTGGGCCCTCGGATCCACGTACTGGCTCCTGATTGGTCGAGAGTGTGTTTCTTTGGATCGATGATGTGTCATCGACACGTGGACTCCTGTGTGACAGCACGTCGCCATGTGGCTTGGTGTGGGTCCCACCGGGCCCACATGTTATCTTGTGCATATCTCTTTCAGCCGAACTCCAAAGTAGGCAAATGATATATCCATTTCGATCGTCTCGACGAGCCCATTGCAGTGGTGCAGACCAATTTGGAATTTGTGATTGTTTATGATGATGCCATATCTATGCCATTGGTGCACTTGCTCTCAACTGTGTCATTTAACACGTATTTCGGTGCGTCCTGCAACAAAAGCCAGAAACACCAACACTTGTGGAAATTGTTAGTATCAAGCCCTATTCTAGTGTTGATGATCCTTTTATATTTATTTTATGCAGGTATTAATGGTGTAAAAGTAGCACTTAACAGCCGTCAACAACTCCCCCACACTTGACCTTTGCTCGTCCCGAGTGAAGGGAGTCCGGTCAAGGTGAGACATGATATCCAAAGGTATAAAGCGAGCATAAGAGATATTCCAAACCATACCTTGTACTCATGAACTTATGAAGTGTCTATCATGCTATCTTGGGTAATTGAAGAATGGAATGGTCAGGAATCAAATCACTCCTGCTCATCATGTCAAGTAACTTGGGGTTTTACAATAAGTTTTCAAAAACAAACCTTGCTTTGCTCCTCATTTGATTCTCTCGGATCGCTCAGTGTGTATATGTCCTCACTACGGCATTAAACTACCTTCATTCATCCTACTTCTAATGATAACTTATGTGGAGCTCAGGGTAGGTATGAATGATAAGGCATACTTGCATCACACATATTGCAAAGTCAAAGACTGGATTCAAGAGAAAAGCAATTCATACAATCATATCAAGATGTGCACGTGTATGGATATGATGGGTACGATAAGGTGTATACTAGGCCCGGAATGGGTTCTCGATATTACCATACTGTGATAAAATGTTGTGGTGATGGTAAGGTGGACACTAGCCCCGGAATATGTACTAGTTATTACCATCTAAGTTACGGAACTCCTTTTGCATGATTTTCTCCGCTCTCCTTTTTGAAATTTTCGAGATATGGGCTATCTCTCTTTTCTCTAATTTTTTCTTTTTTTCTTTCTTTTTTTAAGATCATGCTTTTTGAGCATGTCTTGCTCTCTCTTTTTTTATATATAGCCCAATATCTTTTAGAGATATTTGGAGAGGGATAAATCATGGAACAATGCATGGAGTTTTATTTTGTGGAATGGATGAATGAGACAATGCTAACTTCTAGTGTAGAAGCATATCAACGGGAAAATAGTGGAGTGCACATGAATCTTGATCATGAAAGCATAAAAAGACTTCTCGCAAGGGTCACAGAATTTGATAAAGCTCAATGCAATGTCAAGCAGCATATGAGTATAAGGTTTTCAACTGGTAGCATCATATGGCTTTGGTAGGACTGTGGCATATCAAAGAGGAGCTTTGCAAAGGGTTTTTAAGTTTTTTCAAATAAAATTCCCAAGCACTCAAACATTTAGAGCGAAGATCATATCATCAAACCATATCACAAACATCAACTACTTAGATAAGCATGAGTTCACTAATGATATTTATTCACAAGCATCAAGATAATAACTAAGGAATAAATAATGTGCAAGCCAACCACAAGAATCATGGAGAGCAAAAAAACACCGATATTTGAGTTTGATTTATTGGATAAGAATTGAGGATCATTTGAACTCAAAGGTAGAGAGTGAGGTGAAGGGTGCACATACCATCGCTTCTGAAGGATAAGGGATCAAGGAAGACCAGTGGTGATTCGGTTGACCCGTGGGGTAGCCAGCTCACTCTAGTTTACCTTGTCCTTGTCATGAAGGCATAGTCGATGTCGTGCAGCCCTTTGTGTGGGAGTTCTCAAGTGGATGTGTTGATGATGAGCTTGAGAGAGCTCCCTCACACTGGTGCTTGTACTGGTGTTGTTCTTCAAGCAAAAGTGGAAACAAAAGATGGACTCTACTGGTTTGAGAACCATAGAGCCTTTATTCAAATTCAAATATTTTTGTTGTTTTTATTTTATTTTATTGTCACCATGTCATTTGCTCGAAAAGGGGTTAGACCAAGATTACACTTCATACACAAAGGGGAATATACTTACCTTGGACCTTTGAGAGGTCATATGTACCACCTTTGCATGTCGTGCAACATGAATCTGACACTTCAACTTACCTTTCCATCTGGATTTAGCTCAATGACTTACCCATTCAAATTTGACAATTTTCTGCAGGGGTTAGTCAGCATATATGCAACCAAGATCTATGAAGATATAACTATAAGGTTAATCAATCAAAACTCAACACCATGTCTTGTTTGATTGAAGAAGGCATTTTAACCTAAGCACCATGCTTAATTTAAAACAGCCTATGAATGTGCATTCGCGAAACACACATTCAAACCAGAGCATATGGACAAGGATAAAGGAAGCATGAAAGCATGATCAAGCTATCATCATCAAGGGACATAAGCATTAGCATAAGACGGTGAACCTTGGGAACTTCCCGGAAGGGCTTTGTTTAATGTCAAAAGCAGGACTTACCTAGCTAGTGGGCAAGATGCAAGAGCTGACATCATCACACCAGGATAAGATTTGGTAGAGGAGGAACTGTACTCAGGATGCTCACATACCTCTCCCACACTTGAAGTTTGCATTGCTAGGCAACAAAACTCAAGTGTGTGGTGATCAAGCTTCCTTTTGTAAATGTTCCCTCACCAAAGCGCATCTAGGTGTTGCAGCTGATGTGCCTCACATGTTCGTCGGCATCACCTATCCATCTTTCTTTTCAATCACCACCTGAAAGGTTAGTTACCAAAAATACCCGAAGGACGACTTATGCTAAAAACATGTTCTTGCTTTTATTCGAAAGGGGAAATAAAACCTAACCTAATCCAGGCTATCTCCTGGTAGTGCTTTGTTTATTTATTGGTCATAAGCTCGACCATGGGAACTTCGTCTTGCAGCTATCGTTGGTGGTGCCATTCCCGTCTCACCACCAATCCTTGATGTAGTGAAGCTTCAGCTGCAAGGTTAGTGCCACAATGCACACACGAAATCTGATATGTTTATGATAGACATATGCATCCACAATCTGCCTTCTAAACATTCTGCAATGGAGGACTAGAAGGTGGTTGCAACCCTCGTATGTGCAAAGTGCACTCAGCATGGCCGGCTCTGGATAGGCATGATGCATGCATGGTTCATGCGGTGTATCAAGAATGAAACTATCATGCTCGTCTGTGGAACCTTTGCCTGTGAATTCCAGAGTCGATGCCTCACAAAATTCCATGGCCCATGAGTTCTGTATCTCAAGAGATGCATCGTGGAGGCTCGATGTTGACTATTGACCATGATCGAAAGCAACATGATACGGGCCAGCGGGAAGAGAATGAAACTCGGTCGAGAATGGTGACGATCGTTCGCCTTCACAAAGGTGAAGAGAGTCTCCCGAGTCACACTCATGAGGAGCAGAAAATTCTACACCCTCAATGAGAACAAGCTTGGATGACACGAAAGGAGATATACACGTTGTCTTCTCGAGCGGGTTTTGCTGGGGAAGAGGCTTCGCCATAGGATATCCCAGACAAGAGGTAGTAATGGCGGAAATAGCTTCCCTAAGCTTACCATCTAGGCTCCCTAAGGATGTATCAAAGAACTGCTGTAAAGGGGAGCCTAGGAGAAGACCGAGATCAGGGACATCGAAGATGTGAGAGTCTAAACTAGCCTCGATCCTGTCTATGATCAGCGGCACGACACTTGCGATCCCCCAACATTCAAGAACATGTCCAAAGGGACAAGTCTTGATGAGCATGTCGGATGGTGCTGGCGGAACTTTGCCCAAAAGAGTTTCCACTAAGTGCCATGGCAAAATGTTAACCTCCATGATGGGGTTACAATGGGCCTCTACGACAGTGCCTCTACTAGAGCAAGAAACAACTAGAGAAGGTGAACTATTCCAAGCTGCGTCGGAAAATCATGTCACTCCCTCTGACCATTCCTCCCTCATGGCCTCCCCAGGGTATGCTTCGTCAGGAGGATCAGGAGGTAGAGGAGGCACCGCAGGCCTAAGGGAAGGTTCTGTCAAAAGATTTCTAGAATGATTGGTGTGGACAGAATAAGGTTCCTCCCCTGATTGGGCATCAAAAGAATTCAAGGTATCTAAAAGATTTTCAGATGGGTCATCCTCGAATTTGCGAGTGAACACCAATGGTTGAATTTCTTCTTCCTTTGGTATTCAGGGTTCAGGAGAGGGCTCAACAGACAAGTCTTGGGATTCAGAAGATGAAGACTCTGACTTGGATGTTGAGGGACCCTCATGGCTCGACTCGGATTCTTGGTTGGGTTTGTTGTGATCAATAGGGACAAAAGAGTTTTCTAAGAGGGAATCTAAGATCTCTCTTCCTTCCCTTGGAGTTTTTTCCACAAACAAGCCTCCGGCAATAACGTCTAGATCGAGGGCAGAATCCATGTCTAGACCCATACAAAAGATGTACAATGACACATCGATGGGTAAAGACGGACCAGGTGTCGACACCAAAAGGTGTAGGAACCTAGCCCATGCCGCTCCTAGGGACTCCTCCTCTATTTCTCGAAATCGAGGATACTTATTGGAAGAGAAGCGACATGAGTGTACCATTAATCCGTCCTTTCCATGAGAGAGAATGAGTGGAAAAAGTTATCTCGGAGTTCTCCCCAATCACCGTTCACACTTTCTATAGTGTGGGCGTACCATTGTTCCGCCTCTCCTATGAGGGAGAAAGGAAACAACTTCCACCTCACGGTGTCCTGTGTCATGCCTGGCATAGCCAGAGCACAGTTCCTCAAATTCCTCCAAATGAAGGTAGGGGTCTTCATTGATTGCTCCAAAGAATGGTCGATCCTGAACCTTGGCTAAAAAGCCAGGGGGGAGTTCATAGCTAGATGATGAAGATGATGATGGCTCTTTGAACTCACCCCTTGAGGTAGAGAAGCTTTGACAGGAAGGCATCTCAAAGGGTAACGGGGGTAAAGGTAGAAGAAAAAGGAAAAACAAAAGATACGAGGACCACTAGGTTCGAAGATAGATACAACAACCGTTCCCCGGCAACGGCGCCAGAAATGCTTGTTGACACTTCTTAACGCAATCACCTAAGAACGGATTTGGAATCCATCCCCGGCAACGGCGCCAGAAATGCTTGTTGGCGTTTCTTAACGTCACCACTACGGCACCGGGATAGTGTGAGCGTGCAAGAATCACCCGGGTATACTGACAGGTGCGAACGATTCTGCAAGTGCACGGATACACCGTTGTAGCATTTCGCCTCAGGAATATTCCAAAGGGTATCGAATCCAAAGAACGATGTGCACTACCTTCTATCCTAGACGAACGGTCCAAGGATACCAAGCCCCTAGCTAAGCTTGAGAGATGATGAGGTGCTTCCTATGAATACTGATCCCTGAGGAGAAGAACAGGCAATTATACTCGCTTCGGACACCGGCCCCTCCTGGCTATAACAGTTGGTTCACGGCAAATGGTTGCCTACACACTGTATCCGAACATGGGGGATTTCAGAGGGTCCAATAGCTGTCACTATCGCGGCCTACCCCAAGACAAACCGTGGGATATAGGGCATTCGAAGGATAACCCGTAGTTTAGACACCACGTCTACACCACCGATTACTACTATAGCACGGCTATGTCTGATATCCTGTAGAAACACTATAGCACTCCGTATAAATACAGAGCGACGAACCCGCAAGCTTCGAGCTAATCTCACTTACCACAGGATCACACAGATGATAGAAGAATGAATGCCAGCATATTAATGTACTCCAACAAGATCTAACGGGATAATTCACACAAACGGAATGCAAACTTATGCACTTGTAACAAAAGATCAAAGGGGTCGTGTTCGTGAAGAACACGAGCCTCTAACTTATGAACAAACACAAAAGCATGAGTAACTTGTTCGTCAACTAGATCGAGGAAGCACATTCATGAAGAACACGAGCCTCTAAATGATGAACGAACGAAGAACTCAAGAACATGTCACTCATGCATGTATAACACTTTAGTCTAACTGGAAAATACAAGAATACTTACTTTTCTCTAATTGAAGAACATGACACCCTCACCAACACCACACTCTACCTAGCACCTACTCTCACCTACATGGATCAACTCATCTGATCCATGTGAGATCACATGAGAGAGGAAACAAGTGTTTCTAAAGAGGAGGAGGAGAATGGGATGTGTCTCTATTCTAGCCCCCTCTCCTCATATTTATAGGCCAAGGGGGGTAGGAGGAGCTCCCTTGGCTGCATTGGGTGCCACCAATAGGGTGGTGACATGTGGCAAAGAGGAGTGAGGGCCAAGTTGATGTATCTTCTGCAGGATCCCGGGAGAATATTCGGGGAAACACCTGGCACCGCCTATGGTTCGTCACGACAAGCCGACACGTGGAAGGGCGACACGAGGGGCCGCAAAATGGGGTCGGGCGACTTGGGGGGTCGGCCGACCCCTAAGTAGCTCCCCTCGCACCGCCTTTCGTCTAGGTGACTGCTAGGTGGGTCTCAAGGTGGGTATGGGGGTGCATGCGGTATTTTTAGCCATTTATCTCGTAGTTGTGTGCCCTTGGATCCGCGTACTGGCTCCTGATTGGTCGAGAGTGTGTTTGTTTGGATCGATGATGTGTCATGGACACGTGGACTCCTGTGTGACAGCACGTCGCCATGTGGCTTGGTGTGGGTCCCCCCGGCCCACATGTTATCTTGTGCATATCTCTTTGATCCGAACTCCAAAGTAGGCAAATAATATATCCATTTCGGTCACCTTGACGAGCCCATCGCAGTGGTGCAGACCAATTTGGCATTTGTGATTGTTTATGATGATGCCATATCTATGCCATTGGTGCACTTGCTCTCAACTGTGTCATTTAACACGTATTTCAGTGCGTCCTGCAACAAAAGCCAGAAACACCAACACTTGTGGAAATTGTTAGTATCAAGCCCTATTCTAGTGTTGATGATCGTTTTATATTTATTTTATGCAGGTATTGACAGTGTAAAAGTAGCACTAAACAGCCGTCAACAGCGTCCTTCAAAGACGAGAGAAATTGGAATCAATTGATGAAAAAATTTTGTGCCAAATTCTTCCCTATAAGCAGGATCCAACATATAAGGAGGCAAGTGACTACTTTTAAGCAAGGAGAAGAAGAAGGGATAGATCAAGCGTGGAATCGTTTCAATGAGCTAGTTGAGCAAGGACCAAGACTTGGATTTCCTGGTGATGTACTTTTTCATACATTTTTCTTTTCCCTAACCCCTAATTGCATGGAATATGTTCAAATGTGTGCAGGAGGGTGTTGACGGTTGTTAAGTACTACTTTCAGCCATCAATATTCTCACATAAATGGAGGCATATGCATTTATTACTTGCATTTTGGTTTGAATAATGTAGTTCCACTTGTCCTTGGAGATTATTTGTATGTAGGTGAAATAAGCATGAAAAGAGAAGGAAACCCACCTTTCTATGAGTGGTCCATGCCACCTCAGAAGAGTAGATGGCTGCCACCTAGGAAACATGTGGCATCCATGTCACTAATCCAAGGGAGGCACTCACCGACGAATCAGAGAGCGACACATGGACTTCACAAGGATCAATGGGCCCACCAGAGCTCCATCTTATCAGGAAACTTGGCATACACGGAGGAGTGAGCTAAGGACCCACATGTCAGCCACCTATTGACATTTCGTAGCGTCGATCACTTAAGAACAGATTTGGAATCCATCCTTAGCGTCAGCACTAGAAATGCTTGTTAGCATTTCTTAACGTCACCACTAACGACGCCGAGTTAGCGTGAACATCAAGACTTGCCAAAGGTAAGTCTAAACGACCATGAACGAATCCGCAAGCACACGGATAAACCATTGTAGCATTTTCCCAAGGAAGGAGAATATTCCAAGGGTATCGTATCCGTGGAAGGCAATAGCGAATATCATAGACTTATGCTTTTGCACTCAATGTAAACCAAGAGATAGATAAAGGAAACAACAACTCAAAGGCAGGGGTGAGATAAAAGATATGTAGGGTAGTGTGACAGACACTCAGATCTACCTCTACTCTAGTACTCTACGGCATAGGGGGAACATATGAGTTAGCTCTAGGTTCTAATGTACTAAACATACAAAGCTAGAAGATACAAGAGATAGGCATGAAACATTACATGAGAGGGTAAGGTTCAGCACCCAGGTACAAACAGGGAGATAGCCCACGACGACCAGCAGTCTGTGAAACTATACTTTAGACTCCTACAGCAATCCCCCAGCGGGGAGGGTTCCAAAGGGTCCAACAGCTGTCACCACTGCGGCCTACCTCTATCGTTATGGGGGGTATGCTCATAACTAACGTAGCCACACAACCCAGGCACCATTACTGCGTTGCTGCTAGACTTCACCCGGCCCGGGCTATTGTGACCCAGGGTGAGAGCCACCAGAAGACTGGTCAACTTAGACCGAGTACCGTAGCTTGAACACAAACCTCATGCAACACTATCATGCCATCTGACAAGAACAACTAAGGCTAGACATACAAATAGATATGAACTCTCTTATGTCTAGTCAACAGGATCAAAGGGTCGTGTTCGTGAAGAACACGAGCCTCTAACTTATGAACAAACACAAAAGGAATGAGTTTATCATCCTTCAAGTGTATCAAAAGGTAGTGTTAATGAAGAACATGAGCTTCTAAATGATGAACAAGAGATGAACTCAAGAACATATCAAGCGTATGATCTACCATGACTTTATATGAAATAGCTGAATAACTGAAGTAGATCAAAGTCATACAATGAAATAAAGATAAAAGAGAACTCATACCTAGACTCCAAAGTAGACTTGGAACCTGAATAAGAGCTACTCTAGCCTACCGCCTAGCCTTGGAGACTAAAAGTGAGAGGAGAATGAGAGAGTGGTGTATGAGAAATGGGAGCCCCTCCCCTTCTATTTATAGGCAAGGAGGAGGCTTGTCTCGGGCACCAAATGGCATCAAAACACCTGGGAGTGAAGCAAGTGACCAATGAGCGAGTGCCACGTGTAGGGACGAGATGGGGCGGCCCAAAGGCGGTTTGGACGATCCTTGGATCGGCCGGCCCCCTAGGCCCTCCATTCGGGGTGGTTTTCCTCTGGGTGGCTGCCCTGTGGGCCCTCTGACCCATCCCCAGTGCATGGCTTGTTTTGGTATCCGAGGTGGGCCCATTGATCCATGTGAAGTCCATGTGTTGCTCTCTGATTCATCGGTGAGTGCCTCCCTTGGATCAGTGATGTGGATTGCCATGTGTTTCTTTAGTGGCAGCCACCTCCTCAGCTGAGATGGCATGGTTCTTCCATAGAAGGTGGGTTTCCATCTCTTTTAATGATTATTTCACCTACATACAAATAATCTCCAAGGACAAGTGGAACTACATTATTCAAACCAAAATGCAAGTAAATAATGCATATGCCTCCATTTATATGAGAATATTGATGGCTGAAAGTAGTACTTAACAGCCGTCAACAAACTCCCCCAAGCTATCCTCTTGCTCGTCTCTAAGCAAGACATTAGGGACTTAGGTTGGTTGATCAGAAGTTGCTACGATGTTGTATTCTTAACTTATGGCAAACATACAACAAAGTACTCTACCAAGAGTTGAACAAGTTGGCAATGTTCTTACCATTCACCTGATGTCATGGGACATATAGCTTCACCAGCCTTAGGTGGTTGAGGGATAGAATGGTTATATAGCAAATGGATAATCACTCATACCTTGATCAGCTATCAATCCGGAGGTTTTGCAAATTTTTCAAAAGAAAATCAGAGTTCCTCAGATGATACTCTCGGATCGCTCAAAGTGTATGGTTCCTCACCAAGGCATCAATGTTGCCTTTCTTCACATCCTACTCCTAATAGGCTTATGTGGAGCTGTAGGTAGGGAAGAAATGTGGCATACTTATCTCTCATATTTTGCTAAGTCAAAACCGGATCCTTGGAAGAAACAAACATACATCTTGATCAAGATGTGCATAAGCGTGTGATGATGATGAGCATGGTAAGGTGGACACTAGGCCCGGAAACGGGTGCTAGATATTACCATTCTTTTCATGAAAAATGAGGGAATGATGGTAAGGTGGACACTAGCCCCAGAATGGGTACTAGTTATTACCATCTATATGGTGGAACTCTTTCTCTTGCACATATCAATCCCTTTCTCCGTTTGGAATTTTTCGAGACTTGGGCTAGCTCTCTTTATTTATTTTTGCCATGCTTTTGAGCATCCTTTTCTTTTTCTCTCTCTTTTTTTAGCTAGCCCTTTGTCTCTATTGGAGATATTTGGAGAGGGATGAATGATACAAAGATGCATAGAGTTTTATTTGTGGAAGAATGCATAAGCAAAATGGGGCAAATGATGAATGCTAACTTCCAGTGTAGAAGTTTAGCATGACCGTGTACGTGATCTTGATCAGGGGAGTATGAGTTCTAATAAGGGTCACAACAATTTGACAAAGCTCAATGAGAGAACAAGCTGCATATGTGGAGGCTAACAAGCGCTAGAATCTACATATTGCCTTGGATAGGAAATGCTCATCATTGAGGAACTCATCATGTTTTGATTTTTCTAAAAGGAAAACTCCAGATGTCAAGCTTCACTAGGTACAAGATCATAACACTCTATTATACCATATCATGTCTCACAACAACTTAGGAAAGGATCATGCTTTTTGCTACCCATAGTTTTCAAGCTAAGGTTTGAACATGCAAACCAACAAACTCAAAAATTAGGTAGGATACAAAGTTGTAAGCAAGATATACGAGAAGATTAAACAGAGCAACTATTCATCATTTCAACCATAGAGGCAAAGCATTCTTACTATGCATATCAAAGCAAACTAAGCAAATTTGATGAAAGAAAATAAATCTTTTTAGTCTTTTTATTTTTGCAGATTTATTTGGGTTTTCATTTATAAGGTATTCTGAAAACAAAGGAAGATACAAGTTACCTCAGGATGGGGGTCCTCCCCCAAGCTAGCTTCAGGCTCACTACAGAGGAGGGTAAAAGAAACCCTTACTCGCATAGTAAGCCCTCTGCTCCTCCATGTGTCGCTGCTGAGCCTACTGCATGGCTTCAATCCTTTCACCAGCCTGACGCTGCCACGCTGAGGTAGACTCGACGTGGGTGTTCAACGTCTCCTCCAATCCCGTGACCTGGACAGTGAGCTCTCCCATCTGCTGCACGAGCTGAGCATCGCGTGCAGAGGCTGAAGAGTGCCTCCTAAAGGATGAAGATGGAGGTGGACCACCAGAGCTGGAACTAGCAGGTGTAGCCCACTGAGCACCGCTTGCACTTGCCCAAGCCGCACCACTCGCACTCGGATGGTAGGTGGGCTGATCCCGACCAGGTGCATATCCAGGGGTAACCCCAAACATGTACCTCGCAGGGGCCCCTCCTACCACCGGTGGTGTAGCAGGTGTAAGGAATCGGATGCCCGTAGCCTAAGAGGGGGAGGGGGTGAATTAGGCAACTTAAAACCTTAACCTATGGCTTATCACTATTTGCATCAAACATAAACTAGAACATACTATCTAGATGTGCATCTAAGGTTGTTCTAGTGTGAAACTCCCATCCCAAAACAAGTTTTGCAACCTATAGCCAATCCTAGCAAGATACTACTCTAGGAAACTAAAGGCAAGCAAAGATTGCAAGAGAGTAATGCAGAAACGTAAAGGGGGATGAGAGGAAGCAAACTCTTGACACGCGATTTATCCTGTGGTATCGGTAGGCACTAAACCACCCCTAGTCCACGTTGACGCACTCTACACAAGAGTATTGCTTCCCGGTCACCAAGTCTCTCCCAAGAGCACCACTTGACTTGCCACAAAGACTCGCCACTAAGGCACTCGCCAAGCTCCCTTGGTCACCTTGATGCCGCCTCCACTAAGGAGCTTCTCCACCAAGCGAAGGGGGTCTCCACGTCCCCCGCACAAAGTGTCCTCGCCGCTCCACACCAAGCCGGAGGGTCGAAGACGTTTGCCGGAGAGCCACCTATGCTCCAAGGCTTCCGGTGCACCTCGTACAACTTGATCCACTCGAGAATCACCTCACAAGGTAGGCACACCTTGCTCTCACTTAGCTCTAAGCTAAACCTAACTCTAAGCACACACACAAAGAATGTGCAAGTCTATAGATGAGCAATCTAGCACTTGGATGGATTGGATATGATCTTCAATGTGTCTTGAACTCCTCTGCACTTCCACACAATCCAGCGACTCCAAATGATGGGGTGGAAGGGGTATAAATAGGCCAAGGCATCAAACTAGCCGTTGGGCCAAAGCTCCTGGAAATGGTACCATCGGATGATCCGACACTGTCCTTTTTCTTGGCGTCGGTTCATCCGGTGCTACTGACCATTGCCTTCCACCGCACTTAGTCGTTGAGTCCTGCTGACGTCATTCATCCGACGCATACACCGATGGTCTTCTTGCCTAGCCATCGGTTCATCTGGTGCTGATGGGTTCGCAGCCAAAACCTCTCTGTTAGCTATTTCGCAGCCATCGGATGAACCGTCGCTCAAATCCTTGTACCCATCGGTTCATCCGGTGCTGAAGGACTTTGCGGCAGAACCTCTCTGGTAGCAAACACATGGCCATCGGATGAACCACTGCTACACCGTTGGTTCATCCGGTGCTACTGAGTCCTGCGAGCTGACCGTTGCTTGGTCTCTTGAATTCATCCGGCGCATGTAAAACTGGGGGCGTCGGTTGATCCGGTGGCGCATGCTGACTTGGGTCTTCCTCCGTAGTGTACCACTTCATCCGGTGATTGCACCGATGCTGCTTCCAAGGGTACCGTCGGTTCATCCGACAGTGGCATTTCTTTTCTTTTTCTTCTGCGATTTTGACCCTTGAAAAAATATACTATCTTCTCATTTTGTCATATGGTATTTTTGCATCCTTGGGACCTAGAAGTGTCTACAAAAACATGCTAGACAATATGGTTAGTCACATTGATCATGTTGTCATTAATCACCAAAATTAAGCTTGAACAAATGGCACATGAGGCCATGTTCGCTACAGTAGGCTGTGGTTGTGACTGTGGTGGTGGCTCTGACTGCTGCTGCTGCTGCATGTGTGCTCTCTTCGCTGCGCTTCTGGTGGACCTGCCTGAAACACTAGCATGACGGCTTTCCTCTTGGGTAACAAGGGGAATGGTTAGTGACTCCGAGCTATACAATCGAAACCCCGGGTTAGGTAATGGGATTTGATTTGCATAACCCGGAAAGAAGAAAGTCAAAGAATCATTTGGGCCTCTCTTAAGTATATGCCTCTAGATCAAGTATGCCTCATCAATGAGAACCTGGGGCGTCCCGATGAAGGGTACGGGATTCCTGCTAAGAACCCCGAGTCTGAGAGCAATACGAGTCACCAAAGATGTACACTCAATAGGACCTATCATCTTGAAATTCATCAACCAATGCCGAATGATAGCTTTAACGGGAGAGACCTTGATCTGTTTAGGAGCGGCATATAAAAGCATCAACTCATCGCTGCGCACGGGTCGAACATCATCTCGTGGAAAGAGAGTAATGGCGAGCCACTTGTGCCACAAACGGAGAGTGGGATGCACAATACCATTGCATCAAGGCACAAATTTGCCACTGTAAACGAGACCAGAGATGTCTGCCCAGAAAGAGTCTCGAACAAAACCCTCACAAGCCTTCTTCAAAGAAACAACACAACGAGGACTAAAACCAAGGAGACGACTAAGTTCCTTCCAAGAAACACAATAATCGGTCCCAAAAAGACGAAACTCAATACCATCCGGAACCTCGGTAAGAGAGCAAAGAAACTGGATGGTGAGGGGCCGAGAGCCAAGCTCTGTAACCGGCGCAAACTCCTCCCAACCAAGAGAATACCAAATGGAAGCAAACTCGAGGTTCATACCTGTTTCCTCCATCAGAGCCGGGTCGAAGTCCCGGGTCTGGGCGAAGACTCGGTCCTTCAGGAGAGCATAGGCTTGCTCATCTCGAGCGCCCCACAAGCTGAGGTAGGGGGTCTCGTCGACGACCTCCTCCGCTTCTTGTGGTTCGGCTTACTCTTCTTGCTCTTCTTCATAATCCATTGTTGATGGGCTCGGCGTCGTCTCGACGGGGACGGATGAACTCGCGCTTGCCCGCGAACGGGAGCGTGTCACCTTCCGGAGAGTGTTCGCCGCCCAATTCATGCTAGCACACAATAAAGGGACAACAAGAGCAACATGGTGATGGATTAGTGAAATCGAATGAAATTCTTACCGAGCTTGCTCCACTAATAGCAAGATTTTCAGCAACACAATAGAGAGAACACTTGATGATCCAAACTTTAGCAAGAAATCCAAGAAAACCAAGAGATCAAGGAGTAGAGAGGGGATTGTGAGTGAAATGAGTTGAATGGGTGAAGAACACCCCCTCTCCCCCCTGCTATTTATAGGCAAATGCGCCGGGTATCCAGACATAGCCGTTGGGCAACGGCTAGGAGCCGTTGGAGCAAGGTGGGGCCCAGCAGCCGTTGGGTTGTTTCGGCCGAACCTGGGGTCGGCCGACCCTAGGCCGGGCCCACTTGCCCTCTGCGTTGGCCAGTGGCTCCCCAACGGCTAGCTGGGGGCCTGCCTGAGTGCCTCGGCCCAAATTCCCTCGAAAGATTTTTCAAATGATTTTTCTAGAATTTTCAAACTCAGAAATTATTTTCAGAAATTTTATTTGGAAAGGGAAAAGGGCTAGATAAATCTAGCACGCAGATGCAAGGTTTTGGAAAAATCAAATATGCAATTTTGGAAATCAAAGAAAATTTTGGAAAGGGAAATATGAGATAAATACCAGCTTTAACCTTTTTGGAAGAAAGGACCCATCATTTTTAGTCCGACGAGTTGGACTCTTCTCAGCGGTTAATTCTACTCGGCACCCCACTCCTGAGAAGTAGAGGGTGATGCCTTCTCAATCTTCCGCCGTTCTTTCTTTGACGGAGATTTCTTCTTTGGGGTTGAAGGCTTCGTCCTTCCCCCAAGCTGCTCAACACTATCTTGCACCAAATAGTATTGCTCTTCGTTGTCTTGAAACTTGAACTTCAAGTTCCTCTTCCCAATGCGGAAATGGATTACTCCGGCCCCCACATTGATTCTAGCTCGTACATCACTGAGAAATGGTCGCCCAAGGATGAGCGGCATTCCTCCCTCGTCATCCATATCAAGGACCACGAAATCCGCGAAGACATAAGAGTTCTTGACCTTGACCAATAAGCTCTCAACAATTCCTTTTGGATATTGTATCATTGAATCGGCGAGTTGGATAGTCCGTGCTATTGGAGAGAGAGCTGGATATCCCAGCTGCTCGAACGTGGCCTTGGACATGAGATTAACACTTGCACCAAGGTCGCAAAGGGCATGCTTGATCGTCTTGTAATAGATGGTGCATGTAATAGCTGGATAGCCAGGATCTTTCTTGTGCACAACTGCTGATTCCTCCCATGGATCTAGAATTTGTTGTATGGGCTTTCTTGCATAGTTAGGCGCATGTGCCTTCCTGGTAGCTTACCCCACCTAGTTGACACTACACTAACATTTTCACAAGAGGATACGGGTTGCCCCGGGATCCTCTCGTTATCAGCAGACGGAACCAAAGCAGCTACTGAGCTAACTGAGTTTCTAACATTTTGTTAAAACTCAGCTGGCTCTTCTGAGCAGAAGAAAAACTATCAAGCTTAACGTTGAGACTTTCCAAAGTTTTATCAAGGGCAGCTAGCTTTTTGGTAACACCTTCATTAATCTTAGCTTGCCCGAAAACAAGATCTCTCAAGGAGGGTTGATTGGGATTGTACGAGTTACCTTGGTTACCTCCTTGAAAATAAGGGAGTTGTTGATTCCACGGTTGGCCTCCTTGTTGAGGTGGACGATAACCATTGTTGTTGCCGTTCATGTACATCACTTCCTCCTGAGTCTCCGGACAATAATTTCCCGAGTGCCTAGTGTTGCCACAGACCTCACAAGTCATATGAGAATCCATAGGCAGAGTAGTGGTGGCCATGGCAGCCTTCTCGCTGGTGTAGTCGTCCAATCTCTTCATAAGAAGGTCCAGCTTGACAATAATCATGTCTGCTTCCTTGACAGTATGAGTACCTCTCGGACGTGGTTGGAGTCTTTCATCACTCCACCCTTGGTTGGATACCATCTTCCCAATGAGTAATTTAGCATTATCAACAGTGAGTGAGAAGAATCCTCCCTGAGCAGCAGCATCAATATGGCCTCGGACTGTCAGAGTCAGCCCATTATAAAAGCTTTGAAGAATAAGCCAATCCTCTATCCCATGGTGAGGACAGGCCAGGACATACTCCTGAAGCCTTTCCCAAGCCTCTGGAATAGATTCACTTGCTGCTTGCTGAAAACCACAAATTCTTCCACGAAGAGCATTGGTTTTACCCAATGGGAAGAACTTCTTGAGGAATGCCTCTGAACACTTATCCCGAGTATTAATAGCATCATGATTCGCATAGAACCATTGCTTGGCTTTCCCCAGGAGAGAAAATGGAAACAGTCGAAGATGAACATCATCCATATTTGCACCCCTAATGATGAAAGTGTTGCATAGCTCTAGGAATTGCTGCAAATGGGCATTGGCATCCTCATTTGGCTTGCCATAGAATGGGCTAGCCTGTACCATCGTGATTAGACCCGTCTTGATCTCAAAATTTTCAGTCCCTATTGCCACCTCAGGGCCTTGCAGCACCTGGTCAGCAGAAGAAGCTGAGTACTCACGAAGTACCTTCTGGGCCATAGCGTCTGACTGGATGGTACAAAGAAAGCTGGTTCGCCTTCCAGACGAGTACGACGAGGTGAGTCGAAATGAATTCGAACTTTCCTCACTAGTGACTCGGGATCTTCAGTGAAATTCTCTGGTAAGTCGAAACCAGTCATACACTACCTGCCTTCATCATCCAAAGATAAAAGAAGACAATCAAGGTTAGCCTGCAATGAGAGTTGTCCTAACCTACTCATGATTTATAAACAGATGCAAAGCATAGTCATGATAATCATGTGCCTTCCCCAGCAACGGCGCCAGAAATGCTTGTTGACATTTCGTAGTGTCGATCACATAAGAACAGATTTGGAATCTATCCTTAGCGTCAGCACTAGAAATGCTTATTGGCATTTCTTAACGTCACCACTAACGACGCCGAGTTAGCGTGAACATCAAGACTTGCCAAAGGTAAATCTAAACGATCATGAACGAATCCGCTAGCGCATAGATAAACCATTGTAGCATCTTCCCAAGGAAGGAGAATATTCCAAGGGTATCGTATCCGTGGAAGGCAATGGCGGATATCATAGACTTATGCTTTTGCACTCAATGTAAACCAAGAGATAGATAAAGGAAACAACAACTCAAAGGCAGGGGTGAGATAAAAGATATGATAGGGTAGTGTGACAGACACTCAGATCTACCTCTACTCTAGTACTCTACGACATAGGGGGAACATATGAGTTAGCTCTAGGTTCTAATGTACTAAACATACAAAGCTAGAAGATACAAGAGATAGGCATGAAACATTACATGAAAGGGTAAGGTTCAGCACCCAGGTACAAACGGGGAGATTGCCCGCGACGACCAGCACTCTAAGAAACTATACTTTAGACTCCTACAGCAATACCCCAACGTGGAGGGTTCCAAAGGGTCCAACAGCTGTCACCACTGTGGCCTACCTGTATCGTTACGGGGGGTATGCTCATAATTAACGTAGCCACACAACCAAGACACCATGCCCATGTTGCTGCTAGACTTCACCCGGCCCGGGCTATTGTGACCCAGGGTGAGAGCCAACAGAAGACTGGTCAACTTAGACTGAATACCGTAGCTTGAACACAAACCTCATGCAACACTATCATGTCATCTAACAAGATCAACTAAGGCTAGACATACAAACGGATACGAACTCTCTTATGTCTAGTCAACAAGATCAAAGGGTCGTGTTCGTGAAGAACACGAGCCTCTAACTTATGAACACACACATAAGGAATGAGTTTATCATCATTCAAGTGGATCAAAAGGTAGTGTTCATGAAAAACACAAGCCTCTAAATGATGAATAAGAGATGAACTCAAGAACATATCAAGCGTATGATCTACCATGACTTTATATGAAATAGCTGAATAACTGAAGTAGATCAAAGTCATACAATGAAATAAAGATAAAAGAGAACTCATACCTAGACTCCAAAGTAGACTTAGAACCTGAATAAGAGCTACTTTAGCCTACCCCCTAGCCTTGGAGACTAAAAGTGAGAGGAGAATGAGAGAGTGGTGTGTGAGAAATGGGAGCCCCTCCCCTTATATTTATAGGCAAGGAGGAGGCTTTCCTCGGGCACCAAATGGCCTCAAAACACCCAGGAGTGAAGCAAGTGACCAATGAGAGAGTGCCACGTGTAGGGACGAGATGGGGCGGCCCAAAGGCAGTTCGGCCGATCCTAGGATCGGCCGACCCCCTAGGCCCCCCACTCGGGGTGATTTTCCTCTGGGTGGCTGCCCTGTGGGCCCTCTGATGCATCCCCGGTGCATGACTTGTTTTGGTATCCGAGGTGGGCCCCTTGATCCATGTGAAGTCCATGTGTCGCTCTCTGATTTGTCGGTGAGTGCCTCCCTTGGATTAGTGACGTGGATTGCCATGTGTTTCTTTAGTGGCAGCCACCTCCTCAGCTGAGATGGCATGGTTCTTCCATAGAAGGTGGGTTTCCATGTCTTTTAATGGTTATTTCACCTACATACAAATAATCTCCAAGGACAAGTGGATCTGTATTATTCAAACCAAAATGCAAGTAAATAATGCATATGCCTCCATTTATGTGAGAATATTAATGGCTGAAAGTAGTACTTAACAGCCGTCAACACCACCCTGAGAAAGCACAAGGCAGGAGGCCTCCCGAGGGGGCCGGCCGATCCTAGGATCGGCCGAACCGACATAGGGTCAGTTTATCTTGGCCTTCCACGTGCTTGTTCCCTATTGGTCACTTGCTGCATCCCCGGGTGTTTTGAGGCCATTTAGTGCTTCGAGCAAGCCTGGTCCTTGCCTATAAATAGAAGGGGAGGGGCTCCCATTTCTCACACACATCTCTCTTGACTCTCCTCTCACTTTTAGTTTCCAAGGCAAGGGGGTAGGCTAGAGTAGCTCTTATTCAGGTTCCAAGTCTACTTTGGAGTCTAGGTATGAGTCCTCTTGTATCTTTATTTCTATGTATGACTTTGATCTACTTCAGTTATTCAGCTATTTCATATAAAGTTGTGGTAGATCATATGATTGATATGTTCTTGAGTTCATCCATTGTTCATCATTTAGAGGCTCGTGTTCTTCGTGAACACTACCTTTCGATCCAGTTGAAGGATGATTTACTCATTCCTTATGTGTTTGTTCATAAGTTAGAGGCTCGTGTTCTTCACGAACACGACCCTTTGATCTTGTTGATTAGACATAAGAGAGTTCGTATCTGTTCGTATGACTAGCCCTAGTTTGATCTTGTTTGATAGCATTGTTGTGTTGCATGAAGTTTGTGTTTAAGCTACAGTATTCGGTCTAAGTTGACCATTCTTCTGGTGGCTTCATCCTGGGTCACAATAGCCCGGGCCGGGTGAAGTATAGCAGCATTGCAGCCATGGTGCCTGGGTTGTGTGGCTACGTTAGTTATGAGGTTGCCCCCCCCCGTAACGATTGAGGTAGGCCGCAGTGGTGACAGCTGTTGGACCCTTTGAAACCCTCCGCGCTGGGGTATTGCTGTAGGAGTCTAAAGGATAGTTTCGCAGAGTGCTGGTCGTCGCGGGCTATCTCCCCATTTGTACCTGGATTGCTGAACCTTCCTATCATGCAATGCTTTATGCTTATCTCTTGTATCATCTAACTCTGTATGTTTAGTACCATATAACCTAGAGCTAGCTTCGTATGTCCCCTCCTAAGCCGTAGTGTGCTAGTGTAGAGATAGATCAGAGTGTGTGTCGCACTACCCTTATCATATCATTTATCTTACCCCTGTCTTTGAGCTGTTGTCTTCTATATCTATCTCTTGGTTTACATTCAGTGCAAAAGCATAAGTCTTGATATCCGCCATTGCCTTCCACGAATTCGATACCCTTGGAACACTCACTTCACTAGGGAAATGCTACAATGGTTTATCTGTGCGCTTGCGAATTCATTCATGATCGTTAGGTTTACCTTTGTCAAGTATTGATGCTCACTCTAACTCGACGTCGTTAGTAGTGACATTAAGAAACACCAACAAAGAGGATCTCATGGAAAAAACACTCACGGAAGCTGCCCAACTCCTACAAAAAATCAGCAATGGGGCGGCCTTATTAAGAGATTGGCGAAAATGATGTCGGGAGGAGCAAAACGACAAAAGCAAGTTGGAAACACTTGCTGAAATTTTTGAAAAAGACGAACCGGAGGTCAAGAAAGAAGTACCGACCATACAAGAAAAAGAAGAACCACTTCCTAAGGTAAGAGATGTCATTTCGGATAATAAAAATGTTGAAACTAACTTGAATGTAGGCCGAAGTAGGGGAAATGCTAGACCATTGGCGGAATTCAATCAATCCGATTAGATTAAAGTTCATTTTGCCCCCCTAATCAACCACCGAAGGAAGGAGGAACACCGACACGTCGCCAAAAAAATTGAAGACATTTTTGATCAAGAGATGAGTGGAGAATCGATCCAAAAGATATTTGAATAAGAAGAAGATGAAGGATGGATCGATCAATATGACATCTCAAAGATTTATGAAGAAGGAAGAAAAGAGTGCAGCCATGAAGAGCCAAAAAGTCTTGTCTCCACAACAACATGTGCACCAATTCGAGAAGAAGAGTTTATTGCTAAGGAGATGAGGAAAATAAAGAGAAGTGCTAGTGACTCAAAGGATGAATGGAAGAAAAAAGGACACAAGCTAGAAGATGAGTGGGAAGAAGATGACATAAAGCAAGCACTCCAAGAAGGTCCCTCTCCACAAGGTTATAGCTTGTGTGCTATTGAAGCTTACACACTAGCAAATCAAGACATGGAAGTGCCCACGGATGAAGAAAAGAGTGAGTCAACGATATGCAATCTTGACGACATGTGGTACAAGGAAGATAAAGAAAGCAACATACAAGTCTTTGAAGATGAAGATTTGGATGATAATGAATACTTCAAATAAGATGTAGTTGATGAATTACAAGTTCCACATGATGAAATGGAGGGGATGCAAGAAGGTAACAAAGAGACACCTCCACTCGTTGAGATTGATTTACCCTCAACACCGCTAGATGAACCAAAGACCACTCTTGTTGAAAAAGGTCTAAGGCCAAGGTATACGCTGAAATCTCGAGATATTATTGGTATTATTGATGATAAATTCAAATGCTCCCGTTCGACCAATAATAGTTTAAATTCTGTGCCTTGCTCCAATGATGATCATGTTGATAGGCTAGAATTTCTTGAGAATCATAATGAGGCAATGTTTATGTTTGAACAAATTAATTCTATGCTTAAAGAACCTTTGCCTAACCATGAGCTAAGTGCTTTGCATGCAATATATGCTTCCTTTAATTACACCTTGACATGTTGTTACAATTTGCTTTTGGCTGTAATTATGGATACTTATGTTTACAATAAGTTTTGCAAATCTCGATTATGCTTTGCACTTGGTCAAGCTAATTACCTTAAAGAAGCACATGTCGGGAGAAGGCCCAATTTTCACTAACCATGTAGAAACACAAGGTTCAATTAATGTGAAGAGACTTCATGCCCAAAGAGTTGCAAGATGAATCATCAACATCTCCAAAATCTCACGATGGTTTCTGCTGTCTTCATCAATTTTGTGCACTTGTTCAGAGGTGTAAAAATGAAGAAAATTAGATGATCAGAAGCTCCATCAAGTTTTAATTCCAACACATCAATAACTAATGAGTTGGAAGACCCGTGCAAGGAGTTATGATGAAAACATTGAGCGGTACGCGTGCTGAAAACAGCTCGGGACAGATTGCATCGCCGGAGTAAAATGGACATAACTTTCTTGTTCGGAGTCCGATTTGGGCAAATAAAGACTTGTTGGAAAGGAAATTTTGTGCACTATGGAATGGAGTAAATTTTTGGTACACTTTATGTTCTGAACATTAAATAAAAATTCATGAAGTAGAGGCAGCACCGAAGGGCGACAAAGGAGGAGAAAGCGATGATGTGAGATAACTTGGGCAAGTCATCCATTGAACAAAAGTAATCATGCACGACATGGGAAGTGAATTAAAGCTGCATGGGAACCTTTATTTCTTACATGAAGGTCCATGGCTTTGCGATAATGAGATGGTATATGAGAAAGTCGAGCTCTATGACTTTAAATGAAGCGCTTTTCGTGAGGCAACCCGTTCCTTTGTGTTTTATTTCTTTTTAGTGAGAATAAAGAATGGCACCATACCATGACAATTAACTTGTCTAAGTTTGATTTTCTTTTTAGAACCACCATCATGTTCAAGATCTTATTTATTTATTTATTTGCATGCACTGCATTTTGTCATCGACGTGATGTTTGTTTCTTTGCATATACATGTTTTACATATAGTTAGCTTGGTTGTTTTATAAGACTTAATGATGAATGCTTCATTTTCTATGTTAATGCTTCATATATGAGTATTTTCCTTTTGTGATCTTGTGGAAACGTGGTGTTTAAACATGATTGCGGACCATCATCGTTAGGTTCAATAAACTTTGCTAGCTTTTCGTATGGTTTCATGTTGCATTGCTTGGTTTATAAACATTGCATTGCGCTTTATTTTTCTTGTGCTATAAGGAATTGTTTATCAAAGGATAGACATAGTGTTTTAACCTTAGATAAATAAATCTTTTTGGCTATGGAAAAATTCGGCAACCTAGTTGTAAACATGGTGTTTAGAACTAGGTGTGATCTTTGTCTTTGTTTATATGCCTTCCTCTCATGTGCATACACATTTTGCACCCACGTACACCCATTACGTTTTGTTTTATTCCTCATAGACTAATTATGCCACTGTTGACGGTGGAAATTCACCATTTCCAACCCTCAATATTCTCACATAAATGGAGGCATATGCATTATTTACTAGCATTTAGGTTTGAATAATGTAGTTCCACTTGTCCTTGGAGATTATTTGTATGTAGGTGATTTACCCTTAAAAGAGATGGAAACTCCACTTCTATGAAGAAACCATGCCAACTCAGCTGAGGAGGTGGCTACCACCAAGGGAAACATGGCAATCCACATAATCGATCCAGGGGACGCACTCACCGACGAATCAGAGGATGCCACATGGACATCACATGGATCAAAGGGCCCACCTCGGATACCAAATCAAGCCATGCACCGGGGATGGATCAGAGGGCCCACAGGGCAGCCACCCAGTGGAAAACCACCAGGTGGGGCCACCCTAGGGGGCCGGCCGACCCTGGGGTCGGCCGAACCGACCTAGGGGGCCCCATCCTGGACCTCCACGTGGCAGCTCTCTATTGGTCCTTTGCATCACTCCTGGGTGTTTAGGGGCCATTTGGGCGTCCGAGCAAGCCTTGTCCTTGCCTATAAATAGAAGGGGAGGGGCTCCCATTTCTCACACACCACTCTCTCATTCTCCTCTCACTTTTAGTTTCCAAGGCTAGGGGGTAGGCTAGAGTAGCTCTTCTTCAGGTTCCAAGTCCTCTTGGAAGTTTAGGTGTGAGTTCTCTTTTATCTTTATTTCTTTGTATGACTTTGATCTACTTCAGTTATTCAGCTATTTCATATAAAGTCATGGTAGATCATATTCTTGATATGTTCTTGAGTTCATCCTCTGTTCATCATTTAGAGGCTCGTGTTCTTCGTGAACACTACCTTTTGATCCACTTGAAGGGTGATAAACTCCTTCCTTATGTGTTTGTTCATAAGTTAGAGGCTCGTGTTCTTCACGAACACAACCCTTTGATCTTGTTGATTAGACATAAGAGAGTTCATATCTGTTCGTATGTCTAGCCTTAGTTGATCTTGTAAGATGGCATGAGAGTGTTGCATGGGGTCTGTGTTCAAGCTACGATACTTGGTCTAGTTGACCAGTCTTCTGGTGGCTCTCACCCTGGGTCACAATAGCCCGATCCGGGTGAAGTCTAGCACCAACGTAGGCATGGTGCCTGGGTTGTCTGGCTACGATAGTTATGAGCATACCCCCCGCAATGAGAGGTTGGTCCTCAGGTGGTGACAGCCCTGTTGGATCCTAGGGCAACCTCCGCGTTGGGGTACCTGCTGTAGGAGTCTAAAGTCTAGTTTCGCAGAGTGCTGGTCGTCGCGGGCTAGCTCCTCGTTTGTACCGGGTGCTGAACCATGTCTCCCTCATGCAATACTCATGCCCATCTCTTGTATCTTCTAGCTTTGTATGTTTAGTACATTAGAACCTAGAGCTAACTCGTATGTTCCCCTTAAGCCGTAGTGTGCTAGAGTAGAGGTAGATTTGAGGTGTGTGTGTCACACTACCCCTATTATCTTTTATCTTACCCCTGCCTTTGAGTGTGTTGTTCCCTATATCTATCTCTTGGTTTACATTCAGAGCAAAAGCATAAGTCTAAGATATCCGCCATTGCCTTCCTTGGATTCGATACCCTTCGAATACTCTCCTTCCTTGGGGAAATGCTACAATGGTTTATCTGTGTGCTTACGGATTCGTTCATGATCGTTTAGATTAACCTATGGCAAGTCTCAATGTTCACGCTAACCTGCGCCATTAGTTGTGACAATGGGAAATGCCAACAAGCATTTCTAGCGCCGACGCTAAGGATGGATTCCAAATCGGTTCTTAGGTGATCGACCTTTAGAAATGTCAACAAGCATTTCTGGCGCCATTGCCGGGGAAGGCACAGGATTATCTTGACTATGCTTTGCATCTGTTTATAAACTCTATGTAGGTTAGGACAACTCTCAATGCAGGCTAACCTTGATTGTCTTCTTTTATCTTTGGACGATGAAGACAGGTAGTGTATGACTGGTTTTCGACCTACCGGGAAATTTTACTGAAGATCCCGAGTCACTTGTGAGGAAAGCTCGAATTCATTTCGGCTCACCTCGTCGTACTCATCCGGAGGGCGAACCAGCTTCCTTTGTACCATCCACGTCCAATGCTATGGCCCAGAAGACACTTCGCGAGTACTCAGCCCCTTCCGCTGACCAGGTGCTGCAAGGCCCTAAGGTGGCAATGGGGATTGAAAATTTCGAGATCAAGACAGGTTTAATTACGATGGTACAGGCTAGCCCATTCTGTGGCAAGCCAAATGAGGATGCCAATGCTCATCTGCAGCAATTCCTAGAGCTATGCAACACTTTCGTCATCAGGGGTGCAAATATGGATGCTGTTCGTTTACGGCTATTTCCATTCTCCCTCTTGGGGAAAGCTAAGCAAGGGTTCTATGCGAATCAAGAATCTATTGACACTTGGAGTAAGTGTTCAGAGGCATTTCTCAAGAAGTTCTTCCCATTGGGTAAAACCAATGCTCTTCGTGGAAGGATTTCTAGTTTTCAGCAAGCAGTAAGTGAATCTATTCCAGAGGCTTGGGAGAGGCTTCAGGAGTATGTCCTGGCCTGTCCTCATCATGGGATGGAAGATTGGCTCATTCTTCAAAGTTTTTATAATGGGTTGACTCCAACAGCCCGAGGCCATATTGATGCTGCTGCTCAAGGAGCATTCTTCTCACTCATTGTTGATAATGCTAAATTACTCATGGAGAAGATGGTCTCCAACCAAGGGTGGAGTGATGAAAGACTCCAACCATGACCGAGGGGTACTCATACTGTCAAGGAAGCAAACATGATTACTGCCAAGATGGATCTTCTTATGAAGAGATTGGATGACTACACCAGCGAGAAGGCTGCCATGGCCACTACTTCTCTGCCTATAGACTCTCACATGACTTGTGAAGTCTGTGGCAAAACTGGGCACTCAGGCAATTATTGTCCGGAGACTCAGGAGGAAGTGATGTACATGAATGGCAATAACAATGGTTATCGTCCACCTCAGCAAGGAGCCCAATCGTGGAATCAACAACACCCTTATTATCAAGGAGGTAACCAAGGTAATTCTTACAATCCTAACCAACCTTCCTTGAGAGATCTTGTTTTTGGGCAAGCTAAGATTAATGAAGGTATTAACAAGAAGCTAGCTGCCCTTGATAAAACTGTGGAAAGCCTCAACGTTAAGCTTGATAGTTTTTCTTCTGCTCAGAAGAGTCAGCTGAGTTTCAACAAAATGTTAGAAACCCAGTTGGCTCAGCTGGCTGCTTTGGTTCCATCTCCTGATAACGGGAGGATCCCGGGGCAACCCGTATCCTCTTGTGAAAATGTTAGTGTAGTGTCAACCAGGTGGGGTAAGCCACCTAGGAGGACACATGCTTCTGACTATGCAGGAAAGCCCATTCAACAAATTCTTGATCCATGGGAGGAATCAGCAGTGGTGCACAAGAAAGATCCAGGCTACCCGACTATCACTTGCACAATCTATTACAAGAAGATTAGGCATGCCCTTTGTGACCTTGGTGCGAGTGTTAATCTCATGTCCAAGGCCATGTTCGAGCAACTGGGATATCCGGCTCTCTCTCCAACAGCACGGACTATCCAACTCGCCGATTCAATGATCCGATATCCAGAAGGAGTTGCTGAGAGTTTATTGGTTAAGGTCAAGAGCTCTTATGTCTTCGCGGATTTCGTGGTCCTTGACATGGATGACAAGGGAGGAATGCCGCTCATCCTTGGGCGACCATTTCTCAGTGATGTCCGAGCTAGAATCAATGTGGGATCCGGTATCGTCCGTTTCCGCATTGGGGAGAGGAACTTGAAGTTCAAGTTTCAGGACAAAGAAGAGCAATGCTATTTGGTGCAAGATAGTGTTGAGTAGCTTGGGGGAAGGACGGAGCCTTCACCCCCAAGGAAGAAATCTCCGTCAAAGAGGTTAAGGAAAATTCGGAAAGAATGGCGGAAGATTGAGATGGCACCAACCTCTACTTCTCAGGAGTGGGGTGCTGAATGGAATTGATCACTGAGAAGAGTCCAACTCGTCGGACTGAAAATGACGGGTCCTTTCTACCAAAAAGGTTAAAGCTGGTATTTATCTCATATTTCCCTTTCCAAAATTTCATTTCCAAAATTGCATATTTGATTTTCCAAAACTCTGCATTTGCATGCTAGATTTATCTAGCCCTTTTCCCTTTTCCAAATCATTTGAAAAATATTTCGAGGGAATTTGGACCCCAGGTTCGGCCGAAGCAGCCCAACAGCTGCTGGGCCCCACCTTGCTCCAACGGCTCCTAGCCGTTGCCCAACGGCTATGTCTGGATGCCCGGCGCATTTGCCTATAAATAGCAAGGGGAGAGGGGGTGCTCTTCACCCATTCAACACTCTTCACTCACACTCCCCTCTCTACTCCTTGCTCTCTTGGTTTTCATGGATTTCTTGCTCAAGATTAGATCATCAAGTGGTCTCTCTATTGTGTTGCTGAAAATATTGTTATTGGTGGAGCAAACTCGGTAAGGACTTCATTCGATTTCACTAACCCATCACCGAGTTCCTCTTGTTGTTTGTTGTTGTGCTAGCATGAATTGGGCGGCGAACACTCTAAGGAGGGTGACACGCTCACGCTCCCATTCACGGGCGAGCACGAGTGTATCCACCCCCGCCGAGCCGACGCCGAGCCCATCAACGATGGATTATGAAGAAGAGCAAGCCGAGCCACAAGCCGCGGAGGAGGTCGTCGACGACACCCCCTACCTCAGCTTGCGGGGCGATCGAGAGGACCAAGCCTATGCTCTCCTGAAGGACCGAGTCTTTGCCCACACCAGGGACTTCGACCCGGCTCTCATGGAGAAGACAGGTATGAATCTCAAGTTCGCTTCCATTTAGAATGCTCTTGGTTGGGAGGAGTTTGTGCCGGTCATAGAGCTTGGCTCTCGGCTCCTCACCATCCAGTTTCTTTGCTCTCTTACCGAGACCCCGGATGGCATTGAGTTTCATCTTTTCGGGACCGATTATCGTCTTTCTTGGAATGATCTTAGTCGTCTTCTTGGTTTTAGTCCTCGTTGTGCTTTCTCTTTGAAGTGAGCTTGTGAGGGTTATGTTCGGGAATCTTTCTGGGCAGATATCTCTGGTCTTGTTTACAGTGGCAAGTTTGTACCTCGGTGCAACGATATTGTGCATCCCACTCTCCGCCTGTGGCACAAGTGGCTCGCCATTACTCTCTTTCCACGAGAGGATGTTCGACCCGTGCGCAGCGATGAGATGATGCTATTATACGCCGCTATCAACCAGATCAAGGTCTCTCCCGTTAAAGCAATGATTCGGCAGTGGATGACGAATTTCAAGATGATAGGTCCTATTGAGTGTACGGCTTTGGTGACTCATATTGCTCTCAGACTCGGGGTTCTTAGCGGGAATCACGTACCCTTCATCGGGATGCCCCGAGTTCTCATTGATGAGGCATACTTGATCCAGGGGCATATACTCAAGAGGGGCCCAAATGATTCTTTGACTTTCTTCTTTCCGGGCTATGCAAACCAAATCCCGTTACCTAACCCGGGGTTTGGATTGTATAACTCGGAGTCACTCACCATTCCCCTTGTTACACAAGAGGAAAGCCGTCGTGCTAGTGTTTCAGGCAGGTCCACCAGGAGCGTGGCGAAGAGAGCACACATGCAGCAGCAGCAGCAGTCACAGCCGACACCACCACCACAGCCTCAGCCACAGCCTGTTACACCACCAGTGGTAGGAGGGGCCCCTGCAGGGTACATGTTCGGGGTTATCCCTGGATATGCACCTGGTTGGGACCAGCCCACCTACCAGCCGAGTGCGAGTGGCATGGCTTGGACGAGCGCGAGTAGAGCTCAGTGGGCCACACCCGCTAGTTCCAGCTCCGGTGGTCCACCTCCGTATTCGTCCTTCCGGCGACACTCTTCAGCCTCTGCACGCGATGTTCAGCTCGCACAGCAGATGGGAGAGCTCACCGTTCAGGTCACGGGATTGGAGGAGACGTTGAACACCCACGTCGAGTCTACCTCAGCGTGGCAGCGTCAGGCTGGTGAGAGGATAGCAGCCATGCAGCAAGATCAGCGGCAGTACATGGAGTCACAGAGGGCTTACTACGCGAGTCAGGGTTTCTTCTACCCTCCTCTGCAGTGAGCCTGAAGCTAGCTTGGGGGAGGACCCCCATTGTGAGGTAACTTGTATCTTCCTTCATTTTCAGAATTTCTTATCAATGAAAATCCAAAAAAATCTGCAAAAATAAAAAGACCAAAAATATTTATTTGCTTTCATCATCATCATTTGCTTAGTTTGCTTTGATATACTTAGTAAGAATGCTTTGCCTCTATGGTTGAAATGATGAATAGTTACTCTGTTTATTCTCCTTGTATGTCTTGCTTACAACTTTGTATCCTACCTAAGTTTTGAGTTTGTTGGCTTGTATGTTCAAACCTTAGCTTGAAAACTGTGGGTAGCAGAAAGCATGATCCCTGCCTAAGTTGTTGTGAGACATGATATGGTATAATAGAGTGCTATGATCTTGTTCTTACTGATGCTTGACATCCGGAGTTTTCCTTTTTGAAAAATCAAAACATGATGAGTTCCTCAATGATGAGAATTCCCCATCCAAAGCCATATGTAGATTCTAGTTCTTAGCCTCCACATATGCAGCTTGTTCTCTCATTGAGCTTTGTCAAATTGTTGTTACCCTTGTTAGAACTCATACTCCCCTGATCAAGATCACGTACACGTTCATGCTAAACTTCTACACTGGAAGTTAAGCATTCATCATCTACTCCATACTGCTTATGCATTCTTCCATAAATAAAACTCTATGTATCTTTGCATCATTCATCCCTCTCCAAATATCTCCAACAGAGACAAAGGGCTAGCTAAAAAAAGAGAGAAAAAAAAGCATGCTAAAAAGCATGGCAAAAATAAATAAAGAGTGCTAGCCCAAGTCTCGAAAATTTCAAAGGAGAAAAAGGGATTGATATGTGCAAGAGAAAGAGTTCCACCATATAGATGGTAATAACTAGTACCTACTCCGGGGCTAGTGTCCACCTTACCATCAATCCCTCATATAAAGCATGGCAATATCTAGCACCCATTTCCGGGCCTAGTATCCACCTTGCCATGCTCATATCCATCACACACATATGCACATCTTGATCAGGATGTATGTTTGTTTCTTCCAAGGATCCGGTTTTTGACTTAGCAAAACATGAGAGATAAATATGCCACATCTTCCCTACCTACAACTCCACATAAAGCCTATTAGGAGTAGGATGTGAAGAAATGCAACATTGATGCCTTGGTGAGGAACCATACACTTTTGAGCGATCCGAGAGTATCATTTGAGGAACTCTGATTTTCTTTTGAAAAATTTGCAAAACCTCCGGATTGATAGCTGATCAAGGTATGAGTGATTATGCATTTCTATATAACCATTCTGTCTCTCAACCACCCAAGGCAGGTGAAGCTATATGCCCCACATATCAGGCGAAAGGTAAGAACATTGCCAACTTGTTCAACTCTTGGTAGAGTACTTTGTTGTATGTTTGCCATAAGTTGAGAATACAACATTGTAGCAACTCCTGATCAACCAACCTAAGTCTCTAATGTCTTGCTTCGAGACGAGCAAGAGGTTAGCTTGGGGGAGTTTGTTGACGGTGGAAATTCACCATTTCCAACCCTCAATATTCTCACATAAATGGAGGCATATGCATTATTTACTAGCATTTAGGTTTGAATAATGTAGTTCCACTTGTCCTTGTAGATTATTTGTATGTAGGTGATTTACCCTAAAAAGAGATGGAAACTCCACTTCTATGAAGAAACCATGCCAACTCAACTGAGGAGGTGGCTGCCACCAAGGGAAACATGGCAATCCACGTCATCGATCTAGGGGAGGCACTCACCGACGAATCAGAGGACGCCACATGGACTTCACATGGATCAAAGGGCCCACCTCGGATACCAAATCAAGCCATGCACCAGGGATGGATCATAGGGCCCACAAGGCAGCCACCTAGTGGAAAACCACCAGGTGGGGCCACCCTAGGGGGCCGGCCGAACCTGGGATCGGCCAAACCGACCTAGGGGGCCCCATCCTGGCCCTCCACGTGGCAGCTCTCTATTGGTCCTTTGCATCACTCCCGGGTGTTTAGGGGCCATTTGGGCGTCCGAGCAAGCCTTGTCCTTGCCTATAAATAGAAGGGGAGGGGCTCCCATTTCTCACACACCACTCTCTCATTCTCCTCTCACTTTTAGTTTCCAAGGCTAAGGGGTAGGCTAGAGTAGCTCTTCTTCAGGTTCCAAGTCCTCTTGGAAGTTTAGTTATGAGTTCTCTTTTATCTTTATTTCTTTGTATGACTTTGATCTACTTCAGTTATTCAGCTATTTCATATAAAGTCATGGTAGATCATATTCTTGATATGTTCTTGAGTTCATCCTTTGTTCATCATTTAGAGGCTCGTGTTCTTCGTGAACACTACCTTTTGATCCACTTGAAGGGTGATAAACTCCTTCCTTATGTGTTTGTTCATAAGTTAGAGGCTCGTGTTCTTCACGAACACGACCCTTTGATCTGAGTTCATATCTGTTCGTATGTCTAGCCTTAGTTGATCTTGTTAGATGGCATGAGAGTGTTGCATGGGGTATGTGTTCAAGCTCCGGTACTCGGTCTAGTTGACCAGTCTTCTGGTGGCTCTCACCCTGGGTCACAATAGCCCGGGCCGGGTGAAGTCTAGCAGCAATGTAGGCATGGTGCCTGGGTTGTCTGGCTACGATAGTTATGAGCATACCCCCCGTAACGAGAGGTCGGTCCTCAGGTGGTGACAGCCCAGTTGGATCCTAGGGCAACCTCCGCGTTGGGGTACCTGCTGTAGGAGTCTAAAGTCTAGTTTCGCAGAGTGCTGTCGTCGCGGGCTAGCTCCCCGTTTGTACCTGGGTGCTGAACCATGTCTCCCTCATGCAATACTCATGCCCATCTCTTGTATGTTCTAGCTTTGTATGTTTAGTACATTAGAACCTAGAGCTAACTCGTATGTTCCCCCTAAGCCGTAGTGTGCTAGAGTAGAGGTAGATTTGAGGTGTGTGTGTCACACTACCCCTATTATCTTTTATCTTACCCCTACCTTTGAGTGTGTTGTTCCCTTTATCTATCTCTTGGTTTACATTCAGAGCAAAAGCATAAGTCTAAGTTATCCGCCATTGCCTTCCTTGGATTCGATACCCTTGGAATACTCTCCTTCCTTGGGGAAATGCTACAATGGTTTATCTGTGCGCTTGCGGATTCGTTCATGATCGTTTAGATTAACCTATGGCAAGTCTCATGTTCACGCTAACCTGCGCCATTAGTTGTGACAATGGGAAATGCCAACAAGCATTTCTAGCGCCGACGCTAAGGATGGATTCCAAATCTGTTCTTAAGTGATCGATGTTTAGAAATGTCAACAACCACAAGTTAAGAATCTTAGGAATTATTATTGAATTGTTGGCAATTTTAACTACTCCCAACCGTCACCTTGGGGGTAGAATGTGCTTAAAATATTTTGCAGGCAAGATAAAGACTCTCACAACAAGGAAATTGAAGGATGACTAAGATAATGCTTTGTCTTCTTCATGCCTAGCAAAGTGCTAAGCATGGGGGAGGTCCTGAACCTTCAAACACGGAAGCAACATGAAGCTCTAGAGGATAGCAAAATCAAGATCATCAACATCTATGGATCAATGCACAAAAAGCTAATGATCTCATCAAAATTATGCACGGTATCAGAATGAAAACACAGAATATTTTTGAATATTTGGAAGCCCCGTGAAGTTATGATTCCAACGAATCAAGAATCAAGGAAATCGGAGGTTCCTACAAGCGGTTATGGCCAAATGATCGAACGTCGCACGTCCTGAAATCAGTTCTGGACAGCACGTAGCGCTGAAGTAAAACAGACATAACTCCCTTGTCTGAACTCCGTTTACAATGAATGACCACATGTTGGAAAGATAATTTCATAAACTTTTCAATAAGTCTATATTTCGATATATGTTCTGTTCTGGACAGAGGGGAAAATCCTTGAAGAAGAGACGGCAAGAAGATAATGAGAACAAGAAAGAGGAGATGGTGATGACAACATCGAAGAGAAGGGCAACCATTGGTTCCATGAAGCATACATGATCGAATTCAGAAGTTTAGGAGCATTGGAAAATCAAGACAAAAGCAAAGTCACATTAAATAGATGGAGATGTTGGGAGAAGACCACGAAGAACTACAAAAATTGGTAACACCTCCATGATCCTTCTCTTTTCCGAACACAAACGCTTGTAAGTATTCATTCAAATCTCAAGTCGGTACAATTTTTGTTTTCTCTATCAATAATAACATGGCTACTAGGAGGAAAACCTAGATTTGTTTTTGTTTTGAATAAAATAAGCATGACCATGTGTTCACCTCGGCGTAATGGTTGTTCTCCCCCTCTTGTACTTTTCATAAAATTACGACGACGACGTCGTATGATCCAAGCATGGGGGGAGCTAGCTTGTGCATGTTATTTTCTTGTTTTTACTTGTTAGTTTTTCTTTTATCATTATTATTTGAGCATGAGTTATGTGCATAACTGTTTACCATGGTGCTTAGTGGAAGTTTTCCTTTGAAAGTTTCCATACTCAACTTTGATCTAGGACCTCGCTTTGACTATGCTATGAGTAATACTAAAATTGGAGGAATTTATTTTTGAAAAATTATGAAAAACCCCTTGCAATGAATGTTAGTAATTTCTTTTTCCAAGTTAAGAGACAAGTTTATCCTATACAAAGCCTACTTCATATATATCTGAAGGACCGGATTGGGCGACCAGAGAGGGGGGGGAGTGAATGGGAGCCGATAAAAATTCTTTCACGAGGGAGATAGCTCCTCCAACGAGACGAACACAGCCTCGATCCCAAAATCACTTTCATCACTCTATCTGCACATTTGCCAAGACCACGTAGCCACTGGAGTGCTACTGATCCTAGGAGCAAACCTCACCAGCAAGCACTGAAACTACTCAACCACAACAGCGGAAACAACACACGGGAAATCTCCTGCCAGGGGCGGTCAGACCGCATGGACAGGGCGGTCAGACCGCCTAGGCTGAGAAATTCCTCAAAACCACAACTCGAAGCTCACGACTCCAAAACGACCCAAGATTTCACCTGGAAACTCCTCTGATCAAGGCAAACAAGCTCTCAGAGAAAATCCCTGGAAAACCAACACTTTCGTCGCGAAACCCCCAGGGCAGTCAGACCGCGTGCCCTGGGCAGTCAGACCGCCTCCCCTGCAGAAACTGGCCGCGGGTCAACTCCCAACTTCCCTTCACCCGATCTCCCGATTCACTCCACGGATTGCAACAAAACTTCGGGGATAGCTAGGTCACCTCATGAATGACCTCTCCACCAAAGGATATCCACCGAAACCCATCCAATCAAGAGAAATCGTGAATCGAAGGTCTCTAGGTCATGAACTCCAAGAACTCCGAAATCCACCCAAATCAAGGGATTTCCCAAAGGATTTCTGGGGCAAAGTCACCAAGAAAGGAGGCACGAAGACCTCATGTGTGACACCCAACAAGAATCCCTCCAAGAAACACCTCAAACAAGCCACCACAAAAATCCCCCAAAAAGAGCTCTGAAAATCACCAAAAGGGAAAATGCCGGGAGACAAAGAGAGACTAGATGAACCACGCCGAAGCTTCTATACATACCATGAAAGGTTCATACAAGGTCTAGCAAGCCGCCCGAACATCCATCCCTCTCACAAGATCTCTCATGAAGCACTCAATCTAGGCCTAAGGAAAACAAAAGAGGAAAGCAAATGAACTAGGGTTCCAAGAGGTGGCTGCCATCTCCTCTCAACTGAGTTTATATGGAGGGCAACCAATGACCAAACTACCCCTATTTACTTAACTTAAGATACACGCCCATCGGGGGCACTTTGGGAACTTTGATCTTTTACTTCATCGGACGGACTCCCGCTGGCCGCAACCCGCTTCACCTTCATGCAAGCCTCACGATCGCGCCACGTGTCCTCCGCTCCGAAGCTTCTCGACGCGCTGCAGCCCACGCGGTCAGACCGCCCTGCCCGCGGTCTTTCCCTAACCAGGCGGTCAGATCGCCCCAGGCAGGCCGGCTCACCCCGTCGAGTCCTCGGTCTTGGCTTTGTGGCTCAGCCAAGTAGCCCAGTGGTTTTGTGGCCAAACCACTGCAAACCCCGCGTGCAAGCTTCAGTTGTTAGCTGCCACCTTGCACCGGCTTCATCCCTCTAGATGTCGTCTTGCTCTTCTTGCCAGCGTACGGTCCGCACTCGATCCCGTCGGCCACCGGGTACCTTGATCGAAGCCTACTCGTCTCTCCGCTCCTGGGAGGTCACACAGACATAGACCTTTCGCACATGATCTTCACCTGCACCACGCGAATCAAGCCGCAACCTGTACCTGCAATACTAGGCCAAGAGTCAGTCCACACAACGTTGTCAATCACTCATCACTAAGGAGCGACCATCCACCGGTCCTCGAACCACACAGGTCCTCAATCACCCCCTTGATGAGTGCATTGACAACACCCACACACATAGTAATCATCAGAGAAAAAGGAAAAAGAAAGAAACAACAAACAACCCATCAAGTGATCCAAAAACCAAACAACACAAACCCTGATCACTTGAAACCAAAGTCTCGGTCCCCTAAGGCAAGGGCAACGGCTCAACACAACCGAGACAAAAGCCAAAGCTCACGAAGAGCAAACCACCAAAGCAAGAACTCAGGCGACACACGGAGCTCCCCCTGAACACATGCAGGCTCCCCATGAGCAAATGCACGCCCCCTGAACACATGCATGCAAGAACTACTGCAGATGCATGAAAAAATGAGCAAAACTTGCTCTCACTGACCCAGGCCGGTCAGACCTCCTAGCCAGGCCGGACAGACCGCCTGGGCCGGTCACATCACAGACAGGGCGGTCTGACCACCCTATGTGACCGCCCCCAGAAAAACATGTTCCGAAACAGCTCGAAACAAGCCGAAAACCTTCTAAACATGCTCAGACCTATTTTCCATGCACAAACTTCTCCCCCTTGTTGACAATGCAAGAATCAAGGCATTTCTACGAAAATTACAACCTAGAGCTTTTCAAATAGACAAAGAGCACTACAAAATGCTACGAGTGAGCAAATCAGCAACCAAGACATTCCAAAGATTCATATGAGCATTGCCATCATGATAGTAAAGCTATGTGAGCAAATGAGCAAGCCATGATCAAAATACACAATTTTGCGAAAAAATTCCCTCTCATGAGCTAAAGACCAAAACATGAGCAAGGTCTACCAAAGTGAATTTAAATCACACGAACTTCATGCTAGGTCACATATCCTTAACACAAGATCATTACAAACACCCATAAGCATCTCATGTCATGTTAAAGCCATCGAGCCATGTGTCTACTTCTTAAAATGAGACTTCTCATGGTAGACAACATGCAGCGATTTAGCACCCATATAAAATCAGATTTAAAACATTTATGACATGGATCAATTGAGAGCACAATTTTGAGCAAGGCATTTCATACCAAGTTAATTTTTCACATTTAAGCATAAAATGGTACATGAAGTGCCTTTGCGGCAAAAAGAAGCTTATGCTCCCCCACAAGGTAACACATGGGCTAAACATTCATAATGACAGATGGGTCTTTGACCCCAAGTGAGAAGCACATGATATCCAACCATGAATTAAGTGAGACATAAACCACAAAAACACACTAAGATCATGCCAAGCCTTAAACTCATTTGAGAGAGCCTATCTTAACATTTTCCAAAAACTAGCCACCTCAACATGCAAATATAGCAAGACTATCAAGAGCATAGCTATCCTTCACAAGTCACATGAACACATGCTCATAAGCTCACAACTAGCATATCATAGTAATCAATGTATATAGGAGAAGCTCATCCTACCATATATCAAAAAAGAAAAGACACCCTAAGATACAAAGATGATTATACACATGATACAAATGCAATGCCATGCAAAAGATAAATATGATACATATGCTACACAGGAGCTCCCACCACCAACTCAGGAAAGCAAACACACACCGAGCTCACCCCGCAAGCGAGAGAAAGTAGCTTGGTCAAGGGGTTTGGTAAAGATATCAGCTAGTTGGTTCTCGGTGGATACATGGATCAATGCAATCTTTCCCGTCTCCACATTGTCTCTCAGGAAGTGGTACCTCACCTCTTTATGCTTGGTTTTGGAGTGGAGAACTGGGTTCTTGGCTACACTTATGGCACTGGTGCTGTCACAAAAGAGTGGGACATGGGAACACTCCTCACCAAAGTCGCTCATAGTGTAGGTGATCCATAGGAGCTGGGAACAACAACTGGCTGCAGCAACATACTCGGCCTCTGTAGTGGACTGGGCTACACTCGACTGCTTGCGGGATGACCAAGAAACCAAAGAAGACCCAAGAAACTGACACCCACCAGAAGTAGACTTACGATCCAAACGACACCCAGCGAAGTCAGCGTCCGCAAACCCGTGAAGGTTGAGTGTTGAGGCCGTAGAATACCAAAGACCAAACTCAGGGGTGTAGTTTAAGTACCTGAAAATTCTCTTGACGGCCTGCCGATGTGAAGTCCTCGGTGAAACCTGAAAACGAGCGCACAGACACACACTGAACTGTATGTCCGGCCTCATCGCCGTCAAGTAGAGGAGGGAGCCGATCATGCTCCGGTACTCCTTCTGGTCCACGGGCTCGCCATCAACATCCGCATCCAAAGCTGTAGTTGTACTCATTGGCGTAACCTTCGGCTTCGAGTCATCCATCTTGAATTTCTTCACTATGTCCTTTGTGTACTTGGCTTGATGCACAAACGCCCCATCCTTGCACTGCTTGATCTGGAGCCCGAGAAAAAACTGCAACTCACCCATCATGGACATCTCGAATTCCCTGCTCATGTCATCTGAAAACCTGGCAACCAAAGTGTGAGAGGAGCCACCAAAGATTATATCATCCACGTATATTTGCACGATCAGAATGTCAACACCCTGCCTGAGGAGAAAGAGAGTCTAATCCACTTTTCCCATCACAAACCCCTACTAAACAAGAACCCTCTCAGCCTACCATACCACGCCCTGGGAGCTTGTTTAAGGCCATATAGTGCTTTTCTGAGTTTGTATACCCGATGGGGAAATCTCTCACTCTCAAAGCCTGGGGGTTGCCTCACATACACTTCTTCCTCTAAAAACTCGTTCAGGAATGCACTCTTCACATCCATTTGGTACAACTTGAACCCATTAGCAACTGAAAATGCTAGAAGGATCCTAATTACCTCCAAACGGGCCACAGGAGCAAATGTCTCCTCATAGTCTATCCCCTCTTTCTAGCTAAACCCCTGAGCAACCAACCTGGCTTTGTTCCTCACAATCTCCCCATGTTCTCCCTCTTTGTTTTTCCACACCCACTTTGTCCAATAGGTTTGCAATTTGGTGGAGGCTCAACCAACTCCCACACCTGATTCCTCTCAAAATTCTCAAGCTCCTCATGCATAGCATTCACCCAATCTGGATCGGAAAGTGCGTGTCCAATATCTTTGGGCTCAAAAGAAGCGACAAATGCAGAATGAGCAAAATGAGAATGCCTTTGTGACCTGGACCGTGTAGTACGTTCATGAATTTCACCTATGATCGACGAAGGTGGGTGATCCACCTGAACATGCCGGGGAGCCTCACGTCTGGAGACCACCTCCCCCTCAGCAGCAGCAACCTCTCGAACAGTCTCTGTCGTCGTCGGTGTAATTGAAGGACCATCCTCAATCGTCGTCGTAGTCGTGGAAGTAGTAGGTACACGGTCAGCTGCGGGAGCACCACCACCATCATCCTCTTCACCATCTTCCTGCACCTCCTCCTCAAAGATCTCCTAGCCGAACTCCTCATCACCTGCACAATCAAAGACCAAAGAGCTTTGCGGCTGTGTCTCGTCGAAGGTAACCTCGCAAGTCTCCACGATTTGGTTAGTTTCCAAGTTGAGCACACGAAATGCTCTAGAGTGAGTAGCATAACCAAAGAAAATACCATCGACCGACCTAGCCTCAAACTTGTCCAACTTTCTGCCCTTCTTAAGAATGAAACACTTGCAACCAAAGACATGAAAGTGACTCACCTTGGGTACTTGCCCATGCATCAGCTCATAGCAGGTTTTCCTCTTAAAAGCTCGGAGGAGAATCCGGTTTGACACATATCATGCGGTATTCACCGCCTCAGCCCAATACCTCCTAGGAGTTCTGTGCTCATCAAGCATCGTCCTAGCCATTTCACACAGGGTCCGATTCTTCCTTTCCACAACACCATTCTGAGGAGGGGTGTACGGAGTCGAAAACTGATGCTCAAGACCAAGATCACGACAGAAGGTCTCAAAACGAGAGTTCTTAAATTTCATGCCATTGTCACTACGTATCACTCTAATGGCATCCCCATGTCTCTCATTCTTCAACCTCAAGATCAAGTCTCGAACAAAACCAAACGTCTCACCCTTCTCCTCCAAGAAAAACATCTAGGCATAGCGAGAGTAATCGTCCACCACAACTAGGACATACCACTTCCCACCCACCGAGCGAACTCGAGCTGGCCCAACAAAGTCCATATGCAACAGCTCTGTCGGACGCTCTGTCATGACAGCAGTCAAGGGTGGATGGGGAGTGGCTACCATCTTGCCATGCCTACAAGGCGCACAAACCAAATCCTTCTCAAAACGCAACCTGGGCAATCCTCGGACAAGATCGAATGCACTCAAACGGGAAAGAAGCTCAAAGCTCAAGTGCCCCAACCTCCTATGCCACCTCCACAACTCCGAAGAAGGACCAGCAACTAAACACCTCGGGGTACCGAAAGACTGAGAAAAATCAGCACGAAAGATCTGTCCCTCGGGCACGATCGTACAAATAAGATCGCCTCGAGAGTCAAGAACACGACAAGCCCCCAACTTAAAACGCACCTCATAACCCTCGTCCAGCAACTGAGATACTGACAACAGGTTATACCCAAGTGACTTGACCAGAGCCACACGCTTTAGGGTCACCAACTTGCTCACCTTCACCTCACCTTCTGAAATCACCCGTCCTCGTCCATTATCCCCGAAAGTGATGTACACCTTTGACACCACCGGGGTGAGGCTGGAGAACCACCCCTTGTCTCCAGTCATGTGTCGCGAACAACCGGAGTCAATCAACCAAACGTTCTCCATGCCTCCCACCTGTAAATCAAAAACGAAAACGAGAATGAGCAAGCGACTCAACACTGGGGTTAGCACAGAAGGAATCAAACCAGTGTCGAGCCATTTGCTCAAAAGTGGGGTTAGCAACATCCATCCTATTATGTCCAAACCTACGACCACCACGCTGAACCACCTCACGTCTCGCTGGAGGAGAACGACTACCACAAAAGGGAAAGCGTGGCTCGTAGCTCCTCTGACCCCCAAAGCTGCGACGATCTCTACCACCCTCATATCGATCACGAGGAGGAGAACGTCCAGCAAACACACCACCACCAGAAACAAACCCCCTACTGCCTGTACCACGACCACAGGAACCATCACAATCAAAATCACAACCACGAGCATTAGCACCCCTTGCTCCCAGCTGGGACGCGGTCAGACCGCCTGCCCAAGCCGGTCTCACTGCCCCCCTGGGCAGCAGCACGCGAACCACCTCGGTTGGGAATTCCTCTCGTTCCCCAACCCGGAACAGTACTCACCTCAGCCTGACCCCTAGGTAGTGGCATACGAGGCTCAGGCACACCATTAGAGGGGTGGTACCTGTCCTTGTTCGCCCACTCCTTCGCCATCCTCTCATCCCTCTTCTTCTTGTAGCAAAACTCTCCGAGGTGACCGTCCCTCCCACAATACTCACAATGGAAGCGAACAGGTTTAGGCTTTGGCTGTGGAGTTTCTCTCGGTTTCTCTACCTCTTTCTCTCCTGATTTTCCCTCAAATATATTCCCAAGGGTGCTCACAAACTTCACCAGTTTTTGGAAGTTATCCGTTTTGTGGGGAAGCACTGGTGGATCGGGAGTGGTGTCTAGCTTGTTTCTCAGATGGTTGGGTTTTGGAGCAAATTTGTTCATGGGTGTTGTTTGTGGTGGAATGAGAATCTCTCCAATTTTCTCTCCCTCACCACTGCTCTCACCAATCTTGTCAGAGCCCAAAGCCTGACCATCCGACCTCTTAAACTCAGCTATCATCAAACTTAACTGTGGCTCATGCCCAGACAGCCAACTCATAAGCTTTCTCAGCTCATCGTTTTCATCCTGCAACCGATCAACATAGTGGGCCAATTCCATATTCTTAACAGAATGTAATTCACATGTAGAGCAAGATGTAGGAATTGGAACTTTCAAAGCAGCCTCCAAAGACACAATCCTATCATGAGATTCATCTAGTTTGGCATGCAACACAGGACAGGAAGAGCAAGCACCTAACAAAGCAGACCTAGACTTCAACTCATCAATCTCATCCCTAAGCAAGTCTAGTTCCTCTAACTTTGAGGCATGCTTTTCCTTAAGCAAAGTTAAATCAGCCAAGAAGGCATTGCAGTCATCACAATCAGGAGCATCAGCAACAACAGGAGCAATATTAAGAGAATCAATCTCAAGTTTAGCATCAAGAATCACAGATTCTAGCTCAGCAATTTTCTCCCTAGCTTCTTCTAGTGAGGCTCTAAGTGCTTTCCTAAGTTTCTTAGCCTCTCTAAGCATGGTATCACGATTGTCAAGCAAAGCAACCAACTCCGCATTCTCCTGGTGCAAAGAAGAGAGCTCATCACATACCTCATCCTCGGATTCTGATCCGGAGTCATCCTTCTGGCTTCTCTTGCTGCCGGAGCTGTGGGCCATGCCGCAGAAGCTGTCCTCTCATGCGAAGCAACTCAGGCCACTCAGGTTCTTGGAACCGTGCTTCTTGTTCCTGCGCTTGCGGTCGTCGTCGCTGTCACTGGGACTCGACGAGGTGTAGCAGGAACTAGAGTCGACGTCGCTCGCTCCCACCATCGCCCGAGCCTTCTTCTTCTTGTCGTAGCCGCCGCCCTTCCTCGACCTACGCTCGTCCTTGTCCTTGTACTTGCTCTTGTGCTCACGCCTTGAGCGGTACTTGTTCTCGATCCTTGGGCGGTGCTTATACTCGTTCTTGGGATCGATCTCCTGTGGGCACTCGGCGATGAAGTGTCCCTGCTTGCCACATCTGTAGCATGTACGAGTGGTTCTTCTCATGTTCATGTGGTTCCCGTGCAGCCTCTCGAACTTCCTGGTCAGCAGGGCCAGCTCGTCCTCTCCAAGCTCGTCGAACTCCTCATCTGGCAAGGACACAAAGGAAGACAGAGAAAACATCCTCGAAGAGGAGTTAGTGTTAGTCCTTCCACCAGATCCGGACACAAGAGCAAGACTATGGGACTCAGTCGTGCTCTCAGCCTTGGCTCTCAGGCCACGATCCACCTCCGACGACTTGATCTTAGAGAACAGCTCGTCCTAAGTCAACGTGTCATACACGCTCGACTCCTCAATGGCCTCGACCTTGGCACTCCACACGGATCTGTCAAGTGTGTGCAAGAGCTTGATAGCTCTATCATGATCTGTGTATGGGAGCACCACCACATTGGCCCTCATATTGTTCACAATACAGGTGAAGCGCTGGAACATGGCATCAATCGACTCACCGGGGAGATGAGTGAAGTTCTCGTACTCTCTCCGGTGAGTGGCAAACAAGCACGCCTGAACCTGAGCATTCCCAACATGAGCGATCCTCAACTTAGCCCAGATCTTTCTAGCCACCTTCTCTGACTACACGCGATCGAATTCTGCGGCACACAGAGCACGGGACAAGTAATCCACGGCCTTGCTGTTGGCCTCACACATGTCCCGAGCACCTCAGAGGATGAAATCGTCCGGAATGACATAATTCTCATTTTGCGTCACATCCCAGATCAATTGTCCTTTCCCACGCAAGAACGCGCCCATGCGCCTCTCCCACATCTGGTAGTTCTTCCCATCGAAGTGTGGAGGACCCGACCCCTTTCCGTAGTCACCCATCTTTGGATCTTAGACTAGTTAGAATCAAAAAGATCCGTAACCGGCTCTGATATCAATTGAAGGACCGGATTGGGCGACCAGAGAGGGGGAGAATGAATGGGAGCCGATAAAAATTCTTTCTCGAGGGAGATAGCTCCTCCAATGAGATGAACACGGCCTCGATCCCAAAATCACTGTCACCACTCTATCCGCACGTTTGCCAAGACCACGTAGCCACTGGAGTGCTACTGATCCTAGGAGCCAACCTCACCAGCAAGCACTGAAACTACTCAACCACAACTGCGGAAACAACACACGGGAATTCTCCTGCTAGGGGCAGTCAGACCGCATGGACAGGGCGGTCAGACTGCCTAGGCTGAGAAATTCCTCAAAACCACAACTCGAAGCTCACGACTCCAAAACGACCCAAGATTTCGCCTAGAAACTCCTCTGATCAAGGCAAACAAGCTCTCAGAGAAAATCCCCGAAAAACCAACACTTTCCTCGCGAAACCCCCAGGGCGGTCAGACCGTGTGCCCTGGGCGGTCAGACCGCCTCCCCTGCAGAAACTGGCCGCGGGTCAACTCCCAACTTCCCTTCATCCGATCTCCCGATTCACTCCACGGATTGCAACGAAACTTCGGGGATAGCTAGGTCACCTCATGAATGACCTCTCCACCAAAGGATATCCTCCGAAACCCATCCAATCAAGAGGAATTGTGAATCGAAGGTCTCTAGGTCATGAACTCCAAGAACTCCGAAATCCACCCAAATCAAGGGATTTCCCAAAGGATTTCTGGGGCAAAGTCACCAAGAAAGGAGGCACGAAGACCTCATGTGTGACACCAAACAAGAATCCCTCCAAGAAACACCTCAAACAAGCCACCACGAAAATCCCCAAAAAGAGCTCCGAAAATCACCAAAAGGGAAAACACCAGGAGACAGAGAGAGACTAGATGAACCACGCCGAAGCTTCTATAGATACCATGAAAGGTTCATATAAGGTCTACCAAGCCGCCCGAACCTCCATCCCTCTCACAAGATCTCTCATGAAGCACTCAAGCTAGTCCTAAGGAAAACAAAAGAAGAAAGCAAATGAACTAGGGTTCCAAGAGGTGGTTGCCATCTCCTCTCAACTGAGTTTATATGGAGGGCAACCAATGACCAAACTACCCCTACTTACTTAACTTAAGATACACGCACACCGAGGGCACTTTGGGAACTTTGATCTTTTCCTTCATCAGACGGACTCCCGCTGGCTGCAACCCGCTTCATCTTCACGCAAGCCTCACGATCGCGCCATGCGTCCTCCGCTTCGAAGCTTCTCGACGCGCTACGGCCCATGCGGTCAGACCGCCCCTCCTGGGCGGTCAGACTGCCCTGCCCGCGGTCTTTCCCTGACCAGGCGGTCAGACCACCCCAGGCAGGCCGGCTCACCCCGTCGAGTCCTTGGTCTTGGCTTTGTGGCTCAGCCTAGTAACCCAGTGGTTTTGTGGCCAAACCACTGCAAACCCCACGTGCAAGCTTCAGTTGTTAGCTGCCACCTTGCACCGGCTTCATCCCTCTAGACATCGTCTTGCTCTTCTTGCCAGCGTACGGTCCGCACTCGATCCCGTCGGCCACCGGGTACCTCGATCGAAGCCTACTCGTCTCTCCACTCCTGGGAGGTCACACAGACATAGACCTTTCGCACTTGATCTTCACCTGCACCACGCGAATCAAGCCGAAACCTGTACCTGCAATACTAGGCGAAGAGTCAGTCCACACAAGTCCTCAATATCCTCCACCATAAGTGTTGTTAGCATGATGAATTGGGTTAGGACTTTTCTCTATTGGAAGATCTAATTTTGAGCAATGATCATGTCCTTGATGTTATATCTTTTATTGCTAGCCTCGTCATAGATTCGGTAACGGGAACTTCACATTGAATGCCCCGTACATCGCCAGATTTCACACCCAAAACCATAAACATCTTTTTATCATGTTATTCCTTGAACACAACCCATGTCCGAAGATTCGTTCCATTTTTAGGCGAGGATTTATTTGAAATTCAGATTGGTATTCATGTCAAAAAGACGAGCGAAAGGCTTCAGAAAAGAAGATAAAGATGTGGAGGAAAGAAGAAAAAATATATATGTATATGTGTGTATGCGCACACAAGAAAAAAAAAGAGAAGAAAGAAAACGAGAGAAGAAAAGAAAAAAAGAGAAAAGAAGAAAAAGAGAAAAATCCAAGGCAAAGCAAGAAAGGTATAATGAGGGATAATAAGTCAAGTGAAGATCAAGAGAAGTGCAACGAAGAATGCGACGATGATGAGAACGAATCTTCAATATTCCATACCATGTGCAATCCGACATCGAGGACATCATTAGTGCCTTGAAGTCATTATTCTTTTTCCCTTTGCACATGTCCACCATTCTAAATCTTCTCATCCTTCATATCCTTACATTATGGTTTAACACTCATGATCATTGGCTTGGAAGGTGAACGACCACTAGAGGATTTTCGTAGCTTGATAATACTTGTACTAACTTCACTAGCCATACCTATAGCTCCACTTTACATTATAAATGAGAGACTTGTGGGAGGTGAGAGTTTATGAACTATCTAGGATAGCCACTTTAAATGAGCGACATGTATGAACTTGGAGAAGGACTTTGTCTAATACTTAATGTAGGAATTTTATTTTGAAAACTCATGAAAACCCTCCAATGGAAGTAAGAAAGTAAGTATGGTCGGAGTTGAGGATCTCTAGTGAAAGGTATGAGTGTTGTGGGGGTAAGTCTTGAATTGGTAAATTTCTAAATGCCCATGTTTTCATTGTGATCTTTGTCTCATGTTTCTTATATTAAAGATGAAGGATTGACTAACTTGTAAGGAAAGATTTGACGAAGCACGTTTCAACTCCATGGATGAATGATTTTGTGAGCAACTTGCTCAAGGACGAGCAAGATCTAAGCATGGGGGGATGTTGGCGGTCGATTTCCATCAACCTAGAGCACTTGTTACACTATGGTTTGAGCTTTGTTTTGGAACTAACCCGCCACTAGGCATACTAATGATGTAACTAGTTCGTCTTCCTATGTGCATTTTGAAGTATGTTGTGTGTCACATCCCGAAATTTTAAATCCTTAAAAATCACTCCAAATTAAAACTTTTTATAGAAATTAAACCCTAATTAAATCCTTTAATGAATTTAAACCCTAAAACCCCTCCCTAATAAAATTTTGTTTAATTTTATGTCCATGCATCATATGTTTGTGCATTTGAGTGCTTTAGGATCTAGGAAAAAGTCCAAAGCTCAAAATCATATTCAAATTTGAATTCAAATTCATCACAAAATCCTTTCAAACAAATATCAAACGCTCCGATACATTCATGGGCCGCCAACTCCCTTTCCAGCCCAACAGCCAAAGTCAGCCCGGCTTCTCTCCTTTTCCCCTTTCCTTTTTCTACCCGCGAGACCGAAGCAGCCCACGGCCTAGCTGGCCCAACTAGCCCACGCCGCGTCGTTGTCTTCCTCCGGGCGTCATCCCCTTCCCCTTGCTGCGTCACCACGACCACGCCCATCCCGCCGCCGCACCTTTTGACTCGCGCACGCGCACCCTGGAAAGCGGTTGTCTTTCGCCGTCTGTACCCTAGCTGGCTCACCCTGCTCCCCTCTCTGGACTGCACGGCGCCCCCGCCATACCCCGAGTCCAGAGTTCTGCCGCACTACGCCGTACCGCACCATCGCACGCCTCCCTCTCCGCCGTCGTGCCCTGCTCATGCACAAGTGCACCAGGGTAGCCAAACCCCCTCTCCTTTCTCCCCAAAGACGGAAAAGCTGCTTGCTTTTCGCACGCCGCAATCCGCGCTCCCACCCTGCCCAGTGTGCCGCCATTGGCATCCGCCGCCGAAGCCTCCTCTTCGCCCCTTCCCTCACCCCACAAGAGTGAGCACCGTGGCCACTTGCACCACCTCCACACCCCGCGCTCGCTTGAACTCATCCACCGGCTCACACGGCCCACGCCGCCTGTGCGAGCCTAGAGCTCCGCCGTATGCACGCGCCGCCGAAATCCCCTCCTCCCGGCTATCCTTTCTCCACACCGAGGCGCGCACCACACTCACCTCATCCACCCGCACACCTTCGTATGCCCATACCGCATCAGGAGTGCATTGGTAGGCTTTTGCCTCGCCGCGCCCCCACGCCGGCCGCGTACGGAGCTCCGCCGGCCATAATTGGCCCGACAACCTTATCCGCCCGCCCGAGCTCATCCAGAGAGCTCGAGCAAGCTCACCACGACCACCCGGGGCTATAAATAGCACCCCGAGGCATGGCCACACCTCACACCACCACCACTTCCCCCTCCGCTAGCTAAGCTCCTCGCCGCCGTAGACAGCAGCTCCGCTGTTGCGCTAGTAGAACTCCAGCCATCGTGCAGCTCACCGAAGGTGCTGAGGTACCTGCCTTGTGCTGCCCTTTCCCCTCCATCCCTCGTTGTAGCCCCTAGCTCTCTCTCCCCTGTCCCCTATTTCCGCTGAGCTCTGGCGAGCTAGCGCCGCCACACAAGCATAGCTCCGGCCACCACAACCCCGCGCAGAACTTCACAGTGGTCCTACCGTCATGCTGCCCAAGTTTCCCGAGCCGTCGTAGGTTTCCCAATCCTTTTCCCCATCCGCCTGAGCGCTGCCGCACTCTGGCGACCCACCGCCGCCGCTCTGGCCCTCCCTCCCCTGCCTAAGTACACCAGAGTGCTTCGTGTCACCCCACGAGCAGCTCCCTTTCACTTATTTAGCCCCAGATCGAGCACAATCGAAACACCCTTTGGGGCCGCGCCAACGCTGGAACTCCGACGAGCCATGCCGGCCATCGTGGTCTGCTCCTCACCCCCACACTTACCCCCGCAGCTCTGCCGTTGCACGCTGAGCACGTAGGTGCACTTGCTGTCGCCGCGAACGCCTTGTAGGCGCCGGCGGTGAGCACGCCGACGAGCTTCCCTTGCGTTGCCGCCACGTGCTTGCCTAACTTGGGTGGCGCCCTGACGTGGCGCCCACATGGCTGCCACGCCAGAGCCGGCCCCGCGCATCAACCACACACGCCAGCCGCTGCGTCATCCTCTCCCCCTCCGTGCTCTTGGTTCACTGGACCACACACACAAATTCAGCCCCGGTCCACGAGTCCACGGCTCTAGTCCATAGCACAGTGCACCAGCCCCAGGCCCGCCTGTGTCAGCCTCTTTCTTTTTGCTAAAGCCACCCGATTAGTGTACACACAAGTCTGGTTAGACCACTTTGAGTTTTCCAAAAATTCCACAAAAATTCTCAAAAATACTAGATGGTCCCACAAACCTATAGGTACACTCCAAATCTTTTGATCACATCATTAGAGCCCTTAACCATTTTGGGTTAGCTTAACCCTATAAAAAGACCCATGAAATGTACCCCAAAATGTGCATTTCTTTATCTAGAGCTCCATAAATTCCCAATAAATTTCTAAAATTATTGGGATATATTATAAGGATATTCATAGGCTCACATCTCCAATCCCACAGTTAGAACCTCTAGATTTAGTTATCGCCCCTTTTATACCCGCTAGACGATCGTTTAGCCGCATAGAATAACGAGCCCCTAGAGTTGATCTCAGGTCTTCAATCCACGATCAACCTCTCCTTATCTTTAAGGACATTCTAGAAATCTTCATATTTGAAGTGCTTTGGACTAATTGCTTGATGATTGATGAATTGTTGATTTATTGTTTGTGCTTAGTCTCTCATCTAACACTGTGATTACGCTCTCATCAACCGGGATATAAGCATCATAGGGACTCAACTCTTCGTTCAACAAGTGATGCAAGTATCTCAACAACACCCCCTTGGTCATGCCTATTCTATGTTTTAATATTAAAATTTACCAAGTTAATAATATTTTACTGCATTTATGTCATATGTGATAATTTAGGTTTTAGGCATATCACCCAGGAGAAACCCACTTCTCCACCCCTTATAAAACCCTAGGGAAAGCCTTATACCCAAGGCTTGCAACTTTATAAACTTGATTATCTTATGTTTATTACCTAGAATGGATAGATTGGTGTGAGTGTGAATTATAAAACTTACCTTAGAAACATGCTAAAGAGGATGTAAGGGAAGTTGGGTATCCTTGGGGAGAGGCTCTACCCAGCGTTGCCTTAGTCTGCATAAGGATCAGATCAAGGAGAAAGTCTTTCTAGTGTTTCAGTACGACCATACATAGCCAAAAAGGTACAACCTGTCGGGAGTACCTACTCATGTGAGGCCTTGAATCAAACCCCACTACTGAACCTAGTAAACCATCCCAAGGGGCCGTGGTGGGCAATGGATGCACTGGAGCAGGACCTTCGCTGAGTCCTAGGTTCGGCTGGTACGGGTCATCGGGAATGTTATGGCGTCAGGGTGATACGGTGGTATTTATACCACATTTTTATGCATATGCTTTTGTCTTGGGACGTGGACCCGTGAGGTGGGTGGTGGTAGAATGACCCCTACTTAGGCCCGAGCGTGAACATGGATATAGCTAGGGAATGTTGTCTAGGAGTGGGTGATAATGTAATCCACAAATAGACGTCGGTGGGTATGGTTCTCGCGGCCAGTACCGCCTATACGTAGGGTATGGGCTGGTCGGACGTATGGGTACAGTGTACGTCTCTGCGCAAAGTATGATTTATCTTGATAGCCGTGGTTCTCGGTGAAGAACCCCCTTGGTTAAAGCTCTCTTTGACTAGTCACACCATTAGAAATAAGATGGTTAAAATTGTGGGCGGAAGCCCAAAGAGTTGATGCAGTGGGCTATGGGTTAAGCAGGATCCTGTCAACCGCTGCATTAAAACTTGGGAACTGGTAGGAGAGGCTTCGTGTTCCTCCTCCAGGGCCACCACTTCTTATCGTACATAAGCTAGGAATCTGATAGTTGTTACATTGTGTTTACACCTTGCATATGCATAAAAAAGAGAGCTAGCCCCACTATAATCCTTACTTTCATGTCATTAAATTCTTATATGTTGGGGTACTTGCGGAGTACTTCTGGCAAAAGTACTCAAACTTGCTTGTTTGCCCAGGTTACAACCTTTTCTACGTCTACCGCTGCATAATGATTGTTGGGTGCTCCTATGGTAAAGGTGACTATATTCACCGGAGTAATCTTCTCCTTAACTTCTATCTCTTTCTACTCTGATTATCAAACCCGTACAGGCTGGTGCCATTTACCCGGTCCAGGGTGTGGCACTGTATTGCTTAAGTGGGGTCATCCGGAGGGTGGTCCCCACAGGGTGGTATCAGAGCTGTAGTTAACAACTAGGACTCTTTAGAGCGTATGATAAAAATAACAACTTAAAAGATATGCTATAACTTACCTTTTCTCCATTTCTTGCTCTTCTTACCTCGAAGTCTATTCGTACCTCTATTCTAAGGAGATGAAAATTCTGAAAAATTTCCTTTTCCATCCATGACAGATCAGAATGATTGGGACAACTAGGACAACTGGTTGACGAAGAAGGTTGGACACATGGGCACTACATCAATAAGAAGGGATTCACGAAGATTGTATGGGAAGTCATGCAGAGTTTGGGATATACCTTATATATATCCAGAGTTCAGTGGGAAAGAAACTTGGAAGAATGGGATCAGCAAATGTGAAATGTACCTCAGAATACCGACGATACAATCACACCCCGAGTGGGAACCCTGGGTAACCCATGCAGAAGGAACTGAGTATAGTGACTCATTACAAATAGTAGCTCTCCAAGCCCTAGTGAAACTATGCACAAAACACATCCACGAGTTGGATAAAACCCCAGCCAAATACTACCCTATCCAAGATACTACACATCCCCTTTGGATCAAGAGGATGGAATCCTTACAACATCTTCGTAACCTTACTCAAGCCGCTACAGTCCAGTATGTCCAATCCCTATACCAACTACATACCACCAAAGAAATGGATTTCCAAGCTGCTCGACATGAAGCCAAGGAAGCCAAGCATAGAGAAAAATGCCTTAGGTATAGACTCTCCCGTACCGAAGACCGAAATATCCAATCCGAATACCACTCGGAAGCTGCAATGCGAGAAATGACCACCGCCATAGATAATCCTAATGCCATGGTGAGTGATCTACATCAGTCCTTACAATCAGCCTACAAGGACAATAAAGCCTTAGAGCAAGCCTTGCAACAAGCACAAGCATGAGTACCAACACACTACTAGAAAAGTGATAATCAGTGACGATTTGCTCGTGATGCTGCTTCCTTTCGTCACAAAATGATATGTCTTCTATGACGAAATGTCCATATTCGTCATAGGTGTCGAGTGACGAAGATTTGGGTTGAAGAATAATGACGAAAATGAACAAAGCGTCACAGAACAGTTAAAGGAGAACGTCATAGATTATGTTTTGGTGGGGCGTAATGTAATGATGAACCATAGTGGTCACAGATTGAATTTGATATCGTCATAATTTATTTACATCGTTTTGGCACACCTAATGATGAAACAAATTGGTCACAAATTAGTTTTGCAATTGACGGCGTGGATGTGTCAGCCCGATCTGCACAACAGTTTTGTTAATTTTATTAGGCAAAAAATCAGCTCCCGCGGAGCCTCGAACCAGGGACCAGGCGGTACACAGGTAGGAACTCTACCACTGCACTACGTGTTGTTTCGTGTTGTATGTATGCTTTTTTTGTATATGTAACTTTATAAATGAAGCATGGACCTTTAACTGCATTGATCAGATGTTATGGGCCGACTTGATTGTTGGTGTTACATCATCTGGGTATCGCGACGCCACCGCCAGAGACCCTATCGTGAGTTGTCGACGCAGCGGCAGGTGATCGAGGTCGTCGAGTTGACAACGCGGCGGCCAGAAACCCTCGCGAGGTGATCAAGGTGTTGCAAGGTTTGATGAATTTGATGCTTAAATAATTTGTTTGTAAGCTTTGTTCATATATGCATCAATGTATTGACTTTTTTGATCTTATATGCATTTGTTTTTCAATTTATTTGTTGAAATATCATATTGATGTGTTTTGTTAGTCACCCTATTGAATTTGTACCCCCTGTTTATCAATTTATCAATTATTTGATCATATATGCATCTGTTTACCCCCTGTTGAATTTGTACCCCCTGTTTATCAATTTATCAATTATTTGATCATATATGCATCTGTTTACTTCGTGATGATTTTTTTTTGTATTTTGTTTGTTTTAATCTCAGTTTGGGTCTTGGTAAAAGATGTGTTTTGTTTTGTCAAAACAGATGGATAGAAGCTGGATATTTGGGAAACAATTCACACCTGCATATTTGAAAGTAGTTGAAGAGTTTATGAAATTTGTTAGAGAAAGATACCCCGAAGACACTGACATACATTGTCCTTGCCGCACTTGTCTTAATCAAAGGGTGCGACAGCAGAGTGATGTAGAAAACCATATACACATCTTTGGAATGTCAGCCACATATACCAGGTGGATTCAACATGGGGAGTTAGCAGATACTATTGAAGTTGAGAATACAGAGCACCAGGATGTTGAAGGTGATCATGACTGTGGGATACATGTGGACGTGGGTGATGATGGTGATCTTGACGATGATCTTGGAGTACCAGAGATGGTTGGAGATCTATATGCTCAAGCAGAGGCTAATGGAGAACAGCCAAGGTTTGCAAGAGTCCTTGAAGATGCCAAGAAGGCACTTAGCTCGGGATCTAGCCATTCGAAATTCTCTTTTATGGTGAGGATGTTGTATATCAAGTCTCGTTATCGAATCAGCAATGCAGGATTTTCCACGATGATGAACTTGATCTCATCAGGATACCCTAAGAGTGAGTTGCCAAAATCTTATGATGAGGCAAAGAAATACCTTCGAGAGTTGGGCCTTGGATACTAAAACATACATGTGTGCAAGAACAACTATGTGTTGTTTCGGGATTCGAAAACATCTAAGTATGCTAAGTTGAATGTGTGCCCAGTATGCAAGGAGTCTAGATGGAAAGACGAGACTGGGACCAAGCAGGTTCCACATAAGGTATTGAGGCATATTCCACTTTTGCCTAGGTTGAAGAGAATATATGCTTCAAAGCGTACTTCTGAGGAAACTAAATGCCATGCGAAGGTGAGGACGCTAGTGGACAATGTAATTAGCCATCCAGCTGATGGGGATGCATGGAAATACTCCGACAGTAAGGAAAAAGACTTTGCAGCTGACCCGAGGAACTTGAGGCTTGCCTTAGCTACAGATGGGTTCAATCCATTTGGCAACATGAGTACCCAGTACAGTATGTGGCCAGTGCTGCTGACTCCACTGAATCTCCCACCATGGGAATGTGTGAATCCAGCAAATTGTTTTATGTCTTTACTCATCCCAGGTCCAAAATCTCCAGGAAAGGATTTTGATGTTTTCCTTGATCCCCTAATTGAAGAACTGCTAGAGCTATGGAAGGGTGTCAGTACCTATGATGCATGTACTGGTAGGAAGTTTGACCTTCGTGCTGTTGTGCTATGGTGTATACATGATTTTCCAGCGTTGAGCCCGTTGTCTGGGCGAACAACAAAAGGGTATTTTGCATGTATTCACTGCGACAAGTTCGTCGGACTGTGGTTATATTTTGATGTGATTGGTACAGCCAACAAGGCAGGGGGAAAGGCCTTCAAGATGACGGACATTTCAAATCCATCAATGTGCAGTCATTATGGTACAAGACCGATCCTTTCATCCTATCATCTCAATCGAAAAAGATATTTTACATTCAAGATACATCTTTAGGTAAAGGTTGGCGAGTTGTGCAGAAATTTGAACATAAGAATATTTATGATGTGGCTGAAAAAGATGAGGCCGGTCATGATGTGCATCAGGATGATTACCATTCAGATACTGAGCATGTGGTGCAAGAAGGTGACGATAATGTGCCATTGCCAAATATTCAAGGTGGGGAAGCCGCTATAATTGAAGGCAATTTGCAAGAATTTATAAGAAACAAGAAGCAAGCTCCAATTATTGATGAAGGTAGCGAGGATGAGGAGGAGGATGAGACAGTGCTGCAGTACTGTAGTGATGATGGCAATTGATAACAATGATGACATGTCCCCAGATGATGAAGATGAAGACTTCTAGTATAATAATTCTGTTTATCCCAGTATAAGTAGTTGATATCATTTATACTATTTGTTTCGAATAGCCAGAGTTTGTTTGAGATTTCAAAAATTTGTTATGACATTATGGATTTCATATGTATAAATGGTTCAGCCACCAGATTGATGTATAAATGCACGAAATCCATAAAAACAGATTGATGAACACCAATGATACTTTAACAAGTTAATATCATATATTTATAGGCATGTACATGCCACCAGATGAAGGTTACTTGTCTTGTTGCCACATAGGGCAATACTAACTAGGCACATTGCAGTGAGCATTTAAATTTACAAGCTAAAGCAAGCGAGGCACAAAATAATCAAGCCTTCCAGCCTGCTACGGCACTACTAAGTAAAAGTTTCATGTTTCAAATGATTTCGAGCAACTGGTACTAGACATCCCATGTAGGGATGAACATCTCACGCTAAGTGACAATGGCATGTGTGAGACATGTATGCTTTAGTGGGGATGTGCATCATCACTTTCTCAGAATCACTTGAAACTTTTTTGACAACATAATAGACCAAAAGGAGGAGGTCCTGCAAGTTTTGAGATTTTTTAAGCAAGATTAGATATTTTTAACATTTATTCTTTATTAAATCAACAAATATTTACAATAATAGGCAACCTTGGTCTGAAAATTCCAAAACTTCACACAGCATCATAGTTTGGATCCATAAGCATCCCAAAAAAGTTTGAAATGATTTCGAGCAACTGGTACTACACATCCCACGTAGGGATGAATATCTCTCGCTAAGTGACAATGGCATGTGTGCGACATGTATGCTTTAGTGGGGATGTGCATCATCACTTTCTCAGAATCACTTGAAACTTTTTTGACAACATAAAATAGCAAGAGGAGGAGCTCTTGCAAGTTTTGAGATTTTTTAAGCAAGATTAGATGTTTTTAACATTTATTCTATATTAAATCAACAAATATTTACAATAATAGGCAACCTTGGTCTAAAAATTCCAAAACTTCACACAACATCATAGATTGGATCCATAAGCATCCCAAAAAAGTTTCAAATGATTTCGAGCAACTGGTACTACACATCCCACGTAGGGATGAACATCTCTCGCTAAGTGACAATGGCATGTGTGAGACATGTATGCTTTAGTGGGGATGTGCATCATCACTTTCTCAGAATCACTTGAAACTTTTTTGACAACATAATAGACAAAAAGGAGGAGCTGCTGCAAGTTTTGAGATTTTTTAAGCAAGATTAGATGTTTTTCACATTTATTCTTTATTAAATCAACAAATATTTACAATAATAGGCAACCTTGGTCTGAAAATTCCAAAACTTGACACAACATCATAGTATGGATCCATAAGCATCCCAAAAAAGTTTCAAATGATTTCAAAGAACTGGTACTACACATCCTCACAACGGCTTACATGTCTAACTATGACCTATGTGACTACGTGAGACTGTAGCCCCCTTTGTGAGATATTCGTATCACCACTATCTCCAAATCATCTTCAACTTTAATAGGGTGTTCATGGACACAAACTAAGAGGTTTTCTGTAAAAAAATGCAAAAAAAATTAAACAACATAGAAACAAATGCCTTTTTACAAAGTATAATAAAAACACTGTCCAAAAAATAAGGGCCCCTTAGGATTCGAACCCGGGAGCCAAGTCTTGGCAGTCAATTGGCTTTACCATTGGGCTATTTCAGTTTGTTCGTTATGAGTCAGGAGACAGTTTACTTAAACAATATATCTGACTGACAAAAAAAGGCCGCCAAGATTGGCGCCAAACATTTTCTGTGCCTTTTGTCCCGAAAAAAAATTGCGCCAAAATCGCGGATTATTAACCTCCCTCCCCCACTTCTCGTCAAACCTCCCCCAAACTTTCTATCTTCTCCCCTCCCCATTCCTCGAACCGGAGAAGCCGCCGCCGCTGCCATAGGACCCCATCGCCGGCGACGACCTGCTTCCTCATCCCAGGTAAGTTGGTTCCACCCCGCCTCCACCTATCCCTCTCTCTCAACGACCCACCTACCTATGTCTCCCCATCAACCTCTCACTCACAACAACAAAACCCTAACCACAGCCGCCCCTGATGAGCAGGTCCATCCACGACCTTCCTTTCTCTTCGAATACGATTTGGTTACACGCCGCCCCCCTATCCCTCTCTATCACCTACATTTCTCTCCCCATTCACCTCTTTTGATTCCCGAACCTAACCCTAAGCACATCTGCAGGTCTCAATTCCCAACTTGGCCACAAGCTCAATGGTGGCCACTAGGGGTCAACGTAAGAACGCACCTGTAGGTATGTGGAATACTACAACTTTATTTGTTAAATGAGATCTACAATTTCGTTGAAGTACAACTGCAATTTTGTTGAAATTGTTGAGGACTTGTCTGCGGAGTACCATTCTGTTTACTTTATATTGTTGCAATTGCTTGTGTCAAACCAATCTAGTTGTAGATAATAGAATTTGTGAAATTGCTTCAGTCCATGCTTCTTATTCAATTCTATTTGTCTGGCCATTTAATTGCATTTGTCTGATTGATGGGTCCATTCTTAAGTTCAGTGTGTGCTAATAGAATTTTTCGTCCATGTATGTTGATACGAAAATAATAGTTCAGTCCCATCTATGTACATACTTTTTTCATAGAGTTATAAGAGTGTTTGGTTCAGTGTCATAACCAGGGGATTTAATATCTAGGACTCCAGAAATAGTTGTACCTCTTATCTCAGACCTTAGACCTCTGAAGTAGTCTTATTACCTCTTACCTATTAGTTGAAGCCTTTTTAAATTTCTAATACACCCAATTTCTTGTCCTTCAAAGAACCTACAATAGCCGAGGACTATGAGAGAATCCGAGATAGACAAGTTGAGGAGAATCAAAAGATCTTTGAAGAGCTTGGATTGAATACACTAGCTTCTGACCTTAATAACTCCTTTCCCCAATCAGCATAAAAGAAGGGGAAAAACAGCAAACAAGGGAACAGATAATGAAGATTCATCATCATCGGAGTATCTCGTTGATGCGGATGATCAAGGAGATAGTACTGATGATGATGACACTGAATCTAATGAGCAGCCATAACCCATGGCAAATGAGGTGCTTCTTCTATCTTCAATGTAGTCCATGGGCCATACTAGCATTGCAATTACATGTTTCTTTTCTAAAGTATGTTATAGGATTTAGATGCACATTCTTTGAAACATACATCTTATTTAATATATGCTATTCGTTATTAATGCACATGACTTACCTGAGTATTTTTTCCCCACAGATTCCCTCACCGCGTAGTCGCAAACTCATCTCTTCAAAGATCAAGAAGTCTATTCCCACAATGGCACCTGGGGTTAGGAATAGTAAGAGAGTGAGGGCAACTGCTGAAGCTGAAGTGCAGCCTTCTGCATCCGAAATAGCAAGGTCAAAAAGGCTGCATGTGCAGGAGCCTACAGCTGCTAATGATGACACTACACCTGCAGAAGAAGCCAATGGAACAGCCGGGCATGACAACACAGCATCATAGGAAGCCAATGTCACAGCTGGTCATGACAATGCAGCTGTAGAGGAAGACATTGGAGCTGCTGATGACAATACACTTGCTGAAGGCAAGTTCTATTTTTTCAGTCAGTTATGACATCTCTTTTGTTCATTTTGCAGAAATTAAATTATTTAACTACATGCAATTTCTATTTTGTAGGTCCTCAATAGAGACGTCCAAGGAGGCCCAGACCAGCTACTGTTGGAAAACAGCTGGATAGGATGACTAAAGCTATGGGAAGAAGATTGCCCATAGTTGTTGAGGAAGGAAAAAAAAGGCCACATGAACCTGTTCAAGCTGTCAAGTTAGCTTCAGAGGCCGGCGTCATCATTCGGGAAAGCATTCCTGTCCTTCCACATTGGAAGGATTACAAGAAAGACGACAAACACTTCAAGACCTTTGAGGGACAGCTAGCTGTAAGTGCATCACTATTCCTATTTGAAACTTTCATACATGCTTAACCTTATTTGTCTAACTAAGTATTGAACTATCATATGCCTAGGGTCGCTTAGCTGTTAACACAAACCATGCCCCAACAAAGGTAGCTATGACCGATTTGATGCGCGTTGCAATAAAAAACCAACGTTATCGGCTCAAGAAGCGATACTTCAATGGTGTACCTGCAAATGAGGTTTGGACAACTTCTCCTGTTGGTCACATGACTGATGCAGAATGGAGGGCACTTGTTGCAAAGTGATCTGATCCAAAGAACATGGTATGGGTATACTGCAATATATTCTTCATTCACTTATTTTCCAAAGACTCTTAACATTCTGAACTTGTGATATCATCTCACATGTTGAATCTCTTGTAGGAAATATGTGAAAAGAACAAGCACAACCTTAGTCAAGTTAAGTATCATCAGGCTACAGGTTCTCGCTGCTATGTGTCACACTTACATGCATATGTAAGTAAAACATTACCTTCTTCACTTACATGCACATTGGCACTGAACAAATTCATTTTCATTTCATCTGAGATTACTTTGCTGTGATTTTTATCCACTATACAGAAGAATAATAGAATCATAGATGACCCCAACCTAGATCAGAATGAAGCAATAGATGTGGTGGAGGCCTTCAAGACTTGCCAAACCAGCTCCAAACGTGGCCTGAGTGAGCCGGCAAGAGAGGCACTTGTAAGTGCATAGGGTCTATCTCTACTAGTTGATATTTAATTCTAATTGCATTGGATGTTGGTCTTATCAATTATCATCTTACTGTTGCTAAAGGTATTTACATGTAACTATTTTATGTTCATAAATTTCAGGCTATGGAAGCTTTGAGGGCTGAACCTGTTCCTGAAGATGAGATGCCTGCATCAAGTGTGCAAGTCGTGTCCAAGGTGCTCTCCTAGAACAGCTCCAACCATTTACTGAAGAGTGTTGGCTTCCAAACACCGCCATCCTACAAGTCAGGTTCATCAAATGACAGTGAGCTTCGGGAGCAACTTGCAGCTGAAGTGACGACAACTGTTCAAGGTGAACTAGACGACCTCAGGAAGAAAATTCAAGAAGCTGAGGAAGAGCGGGGGAAGACACAAAAGGAGCTAGAGGAGTACAAGAAGATTACAGAGAAGAACACCAAGGAGATGGCAGAGACCAATTTGCTCCTCAAGAAGCTCTTGTCCCTCCATGGAAATAGTTCTTCATCCCCATGAACACAACTGCTGCTCAGATCTGCTGTGAACTGGATGTTCTTTTGGGTACTCAGGAACTTGGTTTGGTCGTGTGTGCAACTTTTAGTTATGTTTGGTCTTGTTTAGTGAAATGTGATGTCAAGTGGTGTTGTCCACTCAGTTGTATGCACACTGGAATACAAGTTTTAATCTTATCGAATGGTGTTCCATTCTAGTATCATCTGCAAATTACAATTCCATTATAAACTGCAATTTATCTGTGACCAAAGTGATGTCACATTTGTGACCATAGTTATGTTATATCTGTGACCAAATCAAGTCCAATCTGTGACCATTTATATGGCAAATTTGTGACCACATTACTTCAAAGTGTGACGATGGGAAATAGTATTCTGTGACGATGCGAACATGTATTCAATGACGATTCCAAAATGATGATGTAACTACCATGTCAGCAATGATGTCAGCTGCTAGCGTGGCGTACGCCGTCGCCGTACTCCCAAACGGCAGGTTATGACGAAACAAAACGAAGTTCCATGACCAAACTTGATCGTAAAAAAAATAGACGCTGTTAACGGCGCCGTCAGTACGTCAGGCAGACGGCTGATTATGACGAAAACGGGGATTCATCTGTGACCAACAACTTTCGTCATAGGTTGAAATCAGTTCTATGACGACATATAATTCGTCACAGAATGGACACACATCTATGATGAAATATTGTGTTTCGTCACGGATGACCAAATGTGACGTGACCATAGTGACGAAACCCAAATCGTCACAAATGAACATCAGTGACGATTATGGCATCTTCCGTGACGTTATGTCAACGTCATGGATGACAACATCCCTACTAGTGAACACCAGAACCAGAACTCCACCCTGATCAAGAAGACCTAAACCCTATACCCGACGATCTAGTACCAGCCCTAGCTCCACAAAACTACCATGAAAACTCACCTGAATTTCACCTGAATTTCATGGAAATATACCCGAATACCATGCATACACGTCTTCAGAAGAAGAAGAGTCTGAAGGAGAAATAGAGATCACAGATAGTGAATATTCAGGGCTAAAGTCTGTCACCAACCATAACTCTTCATCAAGTATACCAAGACCAACAGAGTCAACGACATAAAATAAGGTAGCAGGGAAGCTTGACAATTAGGTTACTTCAGAGTTACAAGAGCTAGAGAAACCATATTTAGTGGTAGGAAACCGAAAACGACTTCTAGAACTTCTTGGTCAATATGGGATCATAGAAGAGGAGTCGAAATCGGCAACCACCTGAAAGGATATTTCCTAATTAATGTCAGAATAAGGGGATGAGGAGTCCCTATGTGTATATATACTTTTATTGAATAAAAGTCATATGTATTTCTAATGTAATCCTGGCATGGATACATGAAATACACAGGAACAATGGAGCAATGGAACGAAGTCCGATTCAGTGGCAAAAATCACAAAGGATTCCCCGCAATCCTCCATCAGTGCCTGACAGATCTTGGTTTTGATGCATCTAATGCTCAGTATTCCGGAAATATGTATGGCCTCAATCAGGAACAAGGCATAGCCATGCTCAGTCTCACCGTACCAGCATCCCCGGAGAACCCCGATAGACAACCCACCACTATAACAGTGGTTGGGAATTCACTTTTCCAAGCCACCCAGTCAGCCGGCCACAAGATACTTAGCCAACTCCACCAAGAAAATCAAGAAAGATTCACCCAGTCCATATATCGCCTGTTACCCAGCACCCTAGTAGGATCCAGAAACATGAGCCAGATAGCAGAAGCCATGGACATAGCTCCAGAAATGGAAACCGACCCATGCCTCAGAGTAATGGGAATATATGCAGTGGCACAACACAAATACATAACAGAGCTGGAAGGAGAGAAGAGAGGTTACCATCAGGAGTTGGACACTAGTGGTAGAATTTTTGAGGAACTCAGGAAGGACATCTGGAAGATGGAGGCCAAACATGATGTGATGAAGGACCAAATCGATACCTACGAGAGCATGCTAGAGCAGCAAAACATGAGGGTCTGCAGATACAAAGAAGAACGGGACATGATGATATGTAAGATCGGAGATACTCGAAGAGATTATACTAATCAGCAAGGTATGCTCATGGAACAGATACATGGACTTCAGAATCAGCTGGAATATCAGAAGGCCACCAGTACCCACAAAGCCCAATACCACAAGAACAAAGCCCTACGGTATAAGTTGGCAAAGTAGCGAGGTCGAGAAGCAGATACTCAGGTCCACCTGATCAACTTGATCAAGAAGGTAATCAACCTATATGATAAGGTAGATCGATACAGGGCAAGTTGGAAGGCTTCAGATGAGAAGAGAGTCCAGGAGTTGCAGCAACTTAACAACAAGCTACCCTCCAAGCTTCAGGAGCAGGTCAGAATAAAAGACTTTAGGCTGCCAGATTTGACCTTGGATCTAGGAGCATGTGATGAAGATACCCAGCCACCACCTCAGTTTACACATGATGCTGTGATAGCTGCACATATAGCCATAAAGGTGTACCCAGATACAAAGACCCTAGTAGAGAAGGATCAGGTTATACACACCATATACCGAGACCCCTTTGAGGACGAGAACCTAGATGAGGCAGAAGAGGAAATCACCATCGTGAAGACAAAACTCCTTCCTCCCAACTAAGATCCTCACTAAGGAGTAGTGAGCGATAGAGTAGTGTGTAGGCTAAGTTTCTTTCTCTTTGTAACATAGGTGTGTAGTAGTCTTGCTGTGTATTAGAATATGGGAGCTGTCCAAAAGTGTATAAATGCTTCTATAAGGTGCTTGGTGTGATGTTTGCTTGCTAATAATGATAGGCGATGGCCCAATCTTCTGAGAGGTAGATGGATATGTCGATTGGTGGAGACTCGACGTTGGCGATCTTGGCTTCGAATCAACACGATTCGAACCTCGTAACCGTTACACCACTGCTCCGTTGGTTTTCAACCAAGCACAACTTGATTGACCTCGCCACGAAGGCTTTTCCCTGCAAGCGAATTGAGAACACAAGCAAGAAAACGGTAAACACGCAATCGAATATTGCAGATGTAAATGAAGTGAATATCAATGGAGTTCGAGCACTTGATTCGAAAGGACTAGTCGACACAGTCGAGGAGATGCAAGAACAGGGGCCTTGGATCACAGCAAAAGGACTTGGCATCACAGTTACAATGAATCATGAAAGTTTCGACTTCGAAAACTTCAACTAAACAAAACCTAAGTTTCTAAGGTGGCGGCTACTGAGTATATGAGAGGAGGGGAGTTCTAGGGTTGGGGGCTGTCACACCCGAATTTAAAGGCAAATTCGAATGCTCATATTATATGTGCGCCAGGATCAAAGTTCACACATTTAACGACTCAGTGATAACCAAAACACAGTGCCAAAATGTAAAGAGAGTATTAAACTTTATTACAGACCAAAATGTCTCATAAACGAACTAATTATTAACGAGTAGCAACACAGCAGATAGGGTCAACACCACAGGCAGTTGACTGGTGACACGCCCACCTAGAATTCGTCGAAGTCTCCAGGGAAATCTTCAAATCTCTCCAAGTCTGAACAACATCCGGGTAGTGTCGTTGCAATAATGAAGACAAGCGTCAGCACATGCTGTACTCAGCAAGCGGAAACATAATATAACATGCAAGGCTTTTTAGTGGAAGCCTGATGGGTTTAAGCATTCAGCATTTTAGTTGGTCAAGTTTTATTAGCAACATACATACGAGCAAGTGTAAGTTTATACCAAACCCACAATTGACATAAGAGAATAAACAACATAAATACAGATAGATGCATCAAGTTAATCATTGTCTTTCATAGATTAATCATGTGAGGGTCCAGGCCGCTCTTGACCGTGAGCACAGCTAATCGATTAGTTTTACACTCTGCAAAGGTTGTACACTTTCACCACAAGTCGTGTAAAAGTTCTAGGAAGTTTAAATCCAACCATGCGATGCCGACCAAGCATCATACCACACTACCGAGGTGTGATTGCATAGGGACGCTATGAGGCCTTTACAAAGTTTCCCCTGGAAGTTGCAACCCACAAGGTTACCGAATCTGTTAGCAAGGTATAAAGTCCCCTAGCGGGTACCGTGTCTTAGCAAAGCCCAACTCCCCGCTAGAGCGAGTCCATACCCCACAGTACCGCCGCCCCTTGTCCTTATCAGGTAAAGCCACTCCTAACTAGGGTCACTAATTAATTAGCCAAGGCCAGAGCCATTTAGCTCTTGTGGTTGCATTGTTGTCCTGGGTGGTTCTCCATGTTCCAATTAAACACATGGTCTTGTATTAATGAAGGTATAACATAAATAAATCAAGTTCATAAAGTTTCATTAATACCATCCACCAAGTTAAGCATAGCAAGAGCTACCCAACAATAAATTAAAAGCCCAGGTTGATCAAGGTAAAGGGATAAAAATAATCTAGTCATGTCCTTAATAGGGTCCCATCAATTTAATGCAAGCAAAAGTAAGAACAGTGAATTAAATGCATGTTGTATAGGTAAACGGGTATGCATCAAGGAAGACTTGCCTTCATCAAATCCCTATTTCTGTTCAGACACTTGAGCTTCTTGGTCTTCAAATCCTTCAGCCCAAACGTTCTCTACGCATCACATCAAGTACATACAAGCACACAATAGAATAAAATAAGAAACAATCACCAAATAGTATGATCAAAGAAAAACAGGGGCAAAAAGCTATTCTACTCTGCGATACGATCATTTGGACATAAAGAACGCTAAAAACGGAGCTAAAACGAAGAAGATATGGCTAAACAAAAGTATAGGGGAATATCTGTGAAGAAACTAGGGTTACAGGGGCCTAATAGCAAGAAACTGAGGGTTTGAATGTAAAGAACCTTAAAACAGAGGGTCTTGGGTGAAAAACTAAGGTTTTGGACCTCGGGCACTAAATCTATAAAGATCAGGGGCTAGAACAGAAGAAAACGGACCTATCTGTAAGGATCTTATATGGTGGATGGACCGGCTTGCAATTTTAAAAAGAACAGGGGCTTTTATGAAAAACAACACGGCCACATGGGGGATTAAACCTGTTGACCGGTATTGACTCGAGTCGAATCAGATCCGAGCCGTCGGATCGGGATCGGAGGGCTGGGGTGAACGGCAAGCGGCGGCCGGCGGCGCAAGCGACGGCGAGCGGCGGCACGCGGCAGAAAACTAGCCGGCGAGGGAGGACCTCGAGCTGGGGGGCTCAATCGGCGACGGGAAACGGCCGGGGAGGTAGCTGGCACGACGGCGAGCTAATCTAGGGCATCAGGGAGGCTGCGCGTCCATCGACGGCGACACCACGCTCGGCGAGGCGGTGGCGGCGGAAGACCAACTCCGGGCATCTGGATGTGAACAAGTAGTCCTGAGGGGTTCCTCACCTCCACGCGGTGCTCCGGGTGACCTTCTCGACGACGGGACGGCGGCGGAACGGCGGGTCAACGGCGGCGGCCGATTCAGGGTTTCGCGCGGCGCTGGAGCGAAGGCGGCTGGAGCTTGGGGACTTGAGGGTTCGGCCCGGGGTGGCGGCGTCCTTAAGTAGCCCGGCGCACGGCCTTGGCATGGCCTCCAAGCCGACACGGAGGCGGGGACGTGCTCGGCTGGGACACTGCCACGGCGGCGAGTCCTGGTCGGGGACGGGAGGTGGAAGATGACAAGGCGGGCCCACCTGGCAGCGACTGCGGGCGAAGCGGGAGAACATGGGCCGGCGCTGGGCCATTTCTTTGCTGGGCTGCGAAACAAGAGGTGCAGATCCGAGCTGAGAAAAAGAAAAGAGGGGGCGCTGATGGACTTTTGCTATTGGGCTTAAAACGAAAGCTGGGCCAGATAGAGAGTAGAGTTTTAGGGATAAAAGAAAAAGCTTTTTGAACTTTTTGAACAGGAGTTTAACCACATGAATTCAAATTCAAATTTGAATTCAATCAACCAAAAATAATGCACCAACATGAAATGCAACAATAAACTCCGATATTTATTTATTTAATTTTTAAAAATATATTAAATGCCTAAAAATTTAAATACACCTTATATGCCTTAGACACATAACCTTGTTTCTATTCAAATTTTATTAAAAACAATTTTTTGTAAAATTAGGGTGTTACAGGGGCGACCAAGGGTGGGGTGCCCACAACTTAGGCTTAAGGCCTGACAAACTGGCGACATAGTAGCTTGACAGATTCTGGATGTCAACTTGTTTTGATGATTCTTGTTGACTCCAAACAAATTTGAGCCTGAGACCAGTGCCGTTGGAAGCTCTATGCAATTCTGGTTCCAACCATATAAAGAACGTCCAAAACGGACTCTGTATGCGACCGGGGCGTCATTTTTAGTGCGTGCTGCTCCTGGACTCCAAACTGGGCTCGAACCTGAGTTGCTTTGGGCCTCCACCTTGGGGACTCGAACCGGATTAGCCTCGGACCTCCCTCTTGACTTAGAAAACCTTGTTGGACTCCTTCTCTTCACTCCATGCACCACTCATGGACATGCATGGGTGCCATGTCCTCATCATCCTTCCCTTCTTGACGAAAAGCCGTCCTCGGTGTCGATTGTACTCGAAACCAATCCTGCACAACACAAAGGAGAACGGGGTTGCGAAAAGAAAGTAAACCAAAATAGTTGTGAGGAGGAATGTGACCATGTGTCCAATTTTGTATTGTGCCATGTCGCATAAAACTTTCAGCAAGCCTGGAGGCTCCTTGATCCAAAGACACACAATGTTTGTCATTACTATCCTGCAAAAGATTAGTGCCAACAAAAGACATAGCAGGAATAGATGATCCATTGCACGAAAATTCAGCACCTAAAATTATAGGTAGCCACCAGCAATGCTCCCCTTTTTGGGAAACAAAACTATTAGAGTAACATGCCAATATGTTTTTATGATGGATGCCCTCTAATCGATCGCAATCTTCCGCAACAAAAGGAGGATTCATATTGCTACGAATGTAGACTCTATGTATCAGATATTGTCCTTTGTTGTCATATTTACCAATAACATGAAATGTGTGTTTAGCAAACGAAGGCAAATCAGCATATTGAGAAAGTCTCTCTTCAAAACAATCTAGATTACACAAATCATCAAATTCAATGTAGCCTAAGGTGTGTAAAGAAGATAATAATTTTAGCTCATCATTTTTACTAGTGATACACATAGCATGTTTATTTTCAGCATTAGCATGTAGAACTGAAGCATTGGCACACAATTCATTTTTGTCACAAGAAACATCAAGCAAATCACCATGTGACAAAGATAAATCAGGAGAAGGTTCCACTAAAAATTGCTCTATCATAGCATGGTTTGTGGAAAAATTCAGCACATTGAGACAATTCGCACCTTCCGTGAGAGTAGCACCATGAACATTACCTGTGATGTCAGTTGGAGTATTAGGTGCATTATGAATTGATGGTTCTGAATTTTCATGAGGATGTGAGCTCTTCATTTTCTTCCATGTCATCCTTGCCCTCGTGCTTTTGTTCAGCATCCTGCAAAAGGTTATGTGGAGCAAACGATACAACAATGGACTGATCCTCTAAATTAGTCACCTCATCATATGAATTTAATGTAGGAGGTGGATGAACAAAACTTTCTCTCATAAGAACTTTCATATCAATCCAAGTTTGAGGTTTATCAGAATTATTTAAAGACTCCCACCAAGTTAAAGCTAAGTGTCGCAAAACACTAGCTGCATTTTTTACCTTCCTCCTTGGACACATAAAACGTGTAGGAAAAATTTCTTCTATGACAATTTCCCACTCCATGTATGCATCAGCACCCACACCATTGTATGTTGGTGGATATGAAGAACTTGTCATGGCTAGAAGACAGAAAAAGACAACACAAAAGTATTATCCCTATCAACTACTAGGTGGTGGTGGAAGTGGAATGCAATATCTCAAGCAACTTACCACCGTCTTGAAGTGTTCTTACCAAATCCAACAGGGCGGTACAATCTGTTGTCGAGCTCGGGTGTAACAGTTGCAAGGTGAACCTGTGCTGGCAGAAGTATATATGTGGAGTTTTGGGTAGGCTCAATATGGTAGCAAGGAATATCAATAATTCCAATTCAGAATTGCAAGACTGAAAAGTAGTCCCAAGCTAGTCTATGTCGCCGGCCTAAACTCGTCATGGACCTAGTTCAAGCAAGCAACAATACAACCCTCCACAAGGATAAAAAGGATGCAAGCAATTTTGAGTTTTTCTATCTTCTTTTTATTTCTTTCTTTTTATGCCTCTTTCTTTTCTTTTTTTTTGGTGTGGCTTTTCTTTTCTTTTTTTCAGCACCTTTTTGCCTTTTACTTTTGCTTTTTTTAATAATCAGAAAGTTCTTCAAAAGGTTGACAACAAGTCTAAATCTCTGACTATGAGGTCGTAATCATGCACAGTAGGCTAAAAAAAATAGTGTCGGTAACAAGCTTGGCCAAAAGGATGATATATGAACAACCTATCTGGACTATACAAAAGAGGAAGACACCAAATTAACCTTCCTGTTTAATGCAAAGGAATAGTCCAACAATGAAAGAAACAAACACAAGGAAAGTGATTTTTTTTGCCGCAGGCAACAACACACTTCCTTTTTCTCTTACGCAAAGAACACGTCCTCTCTGATTTTTTTCAGCCCATGTAACAGAAACATGTGAAAAGGTACTAGGAATAGCAACGTCTTCTACTCCTCTAGGACTGACTCTAGTAAACTATCCAAGCAATCTCTTTGATAAAGTAACCGACTCAAACAAGACCACAAACAAGATCTAGACGTGATGAACACAACGACACCACGAGGGACTAAAATTCAGAAAAGCAAACTGAATTGAAAAATTGTGGGGCACAAGAATGGTTATAGGACAGCAGAAATATTTCTGTAGGGCTTTTCTCTTTGGACTATAGGTAAAGAAAACTAGATTGAATCTAAAGGGCACAAGATAATACCTCACAGGGAACCTGGAAGCTCTGATACCAAATGATAGGTGATGACCCAATCTTTCGAGAGGTAGATGGATATGTCGATTGGTGGAGACTCGATGTTGGCGATCTTGGCTTTGAATCAACACGATTCGGACCCCACAACCGTTACACCACTGCTCCGTTGGTTATCAACCAAGCACAACTTGATTGACCTCGCCACGAAGGCTTTTCCCTACAAGCGAATCGGGAACACAAGCAAGAAAACGGTAAACATGCAATCGAATATTGCAGATGTAAATGAAGCGAATATCAATGGAGTTCGAGCACTCAATTCGAAAAGGACTAGTCGACATAGTCGAGGAGATGCAAGAACAGGGACCTTGGATCACAGCAAAAGACTTGGCGTCACAGTTACAATGAATCACGAAAATTTCGACTTTGAAAACTTCAACTAAACAAAACCCAAGTTTCTAAGGTGGCGGCTACTGAGTATATGAGAGCAGGGGAGTTCTAGGGTTGGGGGCGACCAAGGGTGGGGCGCCCACAACTTGGGCTTAGGGCCCGACAAACTAGCGACGCAGCAGCTTGACAGATTCTGGATGTCAACTTGTTTCGACGATTGCTGTTGACTCCGAACGAATTTGGGCCTGAGAGCGGTGCCACTAGAAGATCTATGAAATTCTGGTTCCACCCATATAAAGAATGTCCAAAACAGGCTCCGTATGCGACTGGGGCGTCGTTTTTTAGTGCGTGGTGCTCCTGGACTCCGAACTGGGCTCGAACTTGAGTTGCTTTGAGCCTCCACCTTGGGGAGTCAAACCAGATTAGCCTCGGACCTCCCTCTTGACTTGGAAAACCTTGTTGGACTCCTTCTTCACTCCATGCACCACTCATGGACATATGCATGGGCGTCATGTCCTCATCAAATAAATTCCCAGGGAAGGAAAAGTTTTTATACAACTTGTTAAAAAAAGAAACGAAGCCTCTATGGCAAAAGGTGGGATGAACTCTTTATTCCACTCTTGGTCAGAAAAGTGTCTTCCAAAATAGTAAATCAACGCACACATTTAAAGTAACACATCTCAACAATAGTTGAAGCCTTGGAGCTCAACAAAACGAGTTAGAGGCAGTGATGATGCCTTAGCTCGGATATAAAACAGAAATCTTCAGAAGATAGAGCACACCAAAAGAGAATCCTTCCGAATAAACCCTAAGTAAAGACAACTAAAGCATGACAACAATGGACATAAGGTGCAGGATGGAACTTTATAACAACCATCCACCCACCTAAACAAGGAAGTATAACCAAACCCAGACCCATAAAAATTTGCATAACCCTAAGAAATAACCCTTAGTGAAAGTAAAGGAAACCACCAAGGAAGGCTAAAGAAAAGCAATCTTTAGTCTAAAATAATAAATTTTTAAAAACTAGTTTCCTAGATAAAGGGAAATAATAACCAAGGTGATAAGCAAAGTAAACCTTAAAAACCTTTAAGTGGGGTAGCACCCCAAGGTAATAAACAAAGAACCTTAAGAAAAGTTTAACTAAAGAAGTGAGGTTTAAAAAGCCTTTAAGTGGGGTAGTGTCCCACTTAGAGAAGGGAAGAAAGTGGTAAACCCTTAACCTTAAAAACTTGAAGTTAACCATAATAATAAGAACCAACATAGAATCCATCTAAAAATCTTATAACTCAGGGAAGGATAAGAAAAAACAAAGGAAATAATAAATCCTTAAAGACCAAAGAAGAAGGAAAACATAAGGTTTCTAAAAACCCGAGTAAACATCAACATATACCCTTGATCTATCCCCGAATCTCGAGGATGAGATTCCCTTTAAGTGGGGTAGATTTGTCACATCCCGAAATTTTAAATCCTTAAAAATCACTCCAAATTAAAACTTTAAACCCTAATTAAATCCTTTAATGAATTTAAACCCTAAAACCCCTCCCTAATAAAATTTTATTACATTTTATGTCCATGCATCATATGTTTGTGCATTTGAGTGCTTTAGGATCTAGGAAAAAATCCAAAGCTCAAAATCTTATCAAATTTGAAACTAGTTCAAATTAGAAACTAGTTCAAATTTGAATTCAAATTCATCACAAAATCCTTTCAAACAAATATTAAACACTCCTATGCATTCATGGGCCGCCAACTCCCTTTCCAGCTTAACAGCCAAAGTCGGCCCGGCCTCTCTCCTTTTCCCCTTTCCTTTTTCTGCCCGCGAGGCCGAAGCAGCCCAAGGCCCAGCTGGCCTAGCTAGCCCACGCCGCGTCGTCATCTTCCTCCGGGCGTCATCCCCTTCCTCTCGCTGCATCACCACGGCCGCGGCCATCCTGCCGCCGCACCTTTTGACTCGTGCACGCACGCCCCGGAAATCGGTTGGCTTTCGCCGTCTATACCCTAACCGGCTCACCCTGCTCCCCTCTCTGGACTGCACAGCGCCCGCGCCATACCCCGAGTCTAGAGCTCCGCTGCACTACGTCGTACCGCACCATCACACGCCTCCCTCTCCGCCGCTTTGCCCTGCTCATGCACGCGTGCACCAGGATAGCCGAACCCCCTCTCCTTTCTCCCTAAAGACGGAAAATCTGCTTGGTTTTCTCGTGCTGCAATCCGCGCTCCCGCCCTGCCTGGCGCACCGCCATTGGCATCCACCGCTGAAGCCTCCACTTCGCCCCTTCCCTCACCCCACCAGAGTGAGCACCGTGGCAACTTGCACCACCTCCACACCCCGCGCTCACTTGAACACATCCACCAGCTCACACGGCCGTGCTGCGCCCACGCTACGCGTGCGAGCCTAGAGCTCCGCCGTACGCACACGCCGCCGAAATCGCCTCCTGCCGGCCGTCCTTTCTCCACACCGAGGCATGTGCCGCACTCGCCTCATCCACCCGCACGCCTCTGTACCCTCATACCGTGCCGGGAGTGCGTTGGCAGGCTTTTGCCTCGCCGCGCCCCCACGCCGGCCGCGTACGGAGCTCCACCGGCCATAATTGGCCCGGCGAGCTTATCCGCCCGCCCTAGCACATCCAGAGAGATCGAGCAAGCTCACCACGACCACCCGGGGCTATAAATAGCACCCCGGGGCATGGCCACACCTCACACCACCACCACTTCCCCCTCCGCTTGCTAAGCTCCTCGCCGCCGTAGATAGCAGCTCCGCCGCCGCGCTAGTAGAACTCCAGCCATAGTGCAGCTCACCGGAGGTGCTCAGGTACCTGCCTTGGGCTGCCCTTTTGCATCCTTCCCTCGCGGTATCCCCAAGCTCTGTCTCCCCTGTCCCCTGTTTCTGCCGAGCTCCGGCGAGCTAGCGCCGCCGCACAAGCACAGCTCCGACCACCACAACCCCGCGCAGAATTTCACCGTGGTCCTACCGTCATGCTGCCTAAGTTTCCTGAGCTGCCATAGGTTTCCTAACCTTTTCCCCATTCGCCTGAGGGTTGTCGCACTCCGGCGACCCACCGCCACTGCTCTGGCCCTTCCCTCCCCTGCCCAAGCACACCAGAGTGCTTCGTGTCACCACACGAGCACCTCCCTTTCACTTATTTAGCCCCAGATCGAGCACAGGCGAAACACCCTTTTGGGTTGCGCCATCGCTAGAACTCCGGCGAGCCATCCCAGCCACCGTGGTCCGCTCCTCACCCCCACACCTATCCCCGTAGCTCCGCCGTTGCACGCTGAGTACGTAGGTGCACTTGCCGTCGCCGCGAACGCCTTGTAGCTGCCGGCGGTGAGCACGTCGGCGAGCTTCCCCTGCGTTGCCGTCGCGCGCTTGCCTAAATTGGGCGGCACCCTGACGTGGCACCCACGTGGCTGCCATGCCAGCACCAGCCCTGCGTGTCAGCCGCACACGCGAGCCACGCCAGTAGCCGCGTCATCCTCTCCTCACCCCCGTGCTCTTGGTTCACCGGACCCACACACAACTCTGGTCCACGAGTCCACGGCTTTGGTCCACAGCACAGTGCACCAGCCCTAGGCCCGCCTGTGTCAGCTCCTTTCTTTTTTCTAAAGCCACCCGGTTAGTGTACACACAAGTCTGGTTAGACCACTTAGAGTTTTCCAAAAATTCCACAAAAATTCTCAAAAATACTAGATGGTCCCACAAACCTATAGGTACACTCCAAATCTTTTGATCACATCATGAGAGCCCATAACCATTTTGGGTTAGCTTAACCCTATTAAAAGACCCATGAAATGTACCCCAAAATGTGTATTTCTTTATCTAGAGCTCCATAAATTCCCAATAAATTTCTAAAATTATTGGGATATATTCTAAGGATATTCATAGGATCACATCTAAAATCCCACACTTAGAACCTCTAGATTTAGTTATTGCCCCTTTTATACCCGCTAGATGATCGTTTAGCCGCATAGAATAACGAGCCCCTAGAGTTGATCTTGGGTCTTCAATCCACGATCAACCTCTCCTTATCTTTAAGGACATTCTAGAAATCTTCATATTCAAAGTGCTTTGGACTAATTGCTTGATGATTGATGAATTGTTCATTTATTTTTTGTGCTTAGTCTCTCATCTAACCTGGTGATTACGCTGTCATCAACCGGGATACGCATTATAGGGACTCAACTCTTCGTTCAACAATTGAGACAAGTATCTCAACAACACCCCCTTGGTCATGCCTATTCTATGTTTTAATATTAAAATTTACCAAGTTAATAATATTTTACTACATTTATGTCATATGCGATAATTTGGGTTTTAGGCATATCACCCAGGAGAAACCCACTTCTCCACCCATTATAAAACCCTAGGGCAAGCCTTATACCCAAGGCTTGCAACTTTATAAACTTGTTTATCTTATATTTATCACCTAGAATGGATAGATTGGTGTGAGTGTGAATTATAAAACTTGATTTAGAAACATGCTAGAGAGGATGTAAGGGAAGTTGGGTATCCTTGGGGAGAGGCTCTACCCAGGGTTGCCTTAGTCCGTATAAGGACCGGATCAAGGAGAAAGTCTTTCCAGTGTTTCAGTACGACCATACGTAGCCAAAAAGGTACAACCTGTCGGGAGTACCTACTCATGTGAGGCCTTGAATCAAACCCCACTACTAAACCTAGTAAACCATCCCAAGGGGCCATGGTGGGCAACGGATGCGCTAGGGCAGGTCCTTCGTTGAGTCCCAGGTTTGGCCGGTACGGGTCATCGGGAATGTTATGGCGTCAGGGTGACGTGGTGGTATTTATACCACATTTTTATGCATATGCTTTGTCCTGGGACGTGGACCCGCGAGACGGGTGGTGGTGGAATGACCCCTACTTAGGCCCGAGCGTGAACATGGATGGAGCTAGGGAATGTTGTCTAGGAGTGGGTGATAATGTAATCCACATATAGACGTCGGTGGGTATGGTTCTCGCGGCCAGTACCGCCTATACATAAGGTATGGGCTGGTCAGACGTATGGGTACAGTGTACGTATCTGCGCAGAGTATGATTTATCTGGATAGCCGTGGTTCTCAGTTCAGAACCCCCTTGGTTAAAGCTCTCTTTGACTAGTCACACCATTAGAAATAAGATGGTTAAAATTGTGGGCGGAAGCCCAAAGAGTTGAAGCAACGGGCTAAGGGTTAAGCAGGATCCTGTCGATCGCTGCATTAAAACTTGGGAACTGGTAGGAGAGGCTTCGTGTTCCTCCTCCAAGGCCACCACTTCTTATCGTATATAAGCTAGGAATCTTATAGTTGTTACATTGTGTTTACACCTTGCATAGTTTATTTTACTGCATTGATGCTAGCCCCACTATAATCCTTACTTTCATGTCATTAATTTCTTATACATTGGGGTACTTGCTGAGTACTTCTGGCAAAAGTACTCAAACATGCTTGTTTGACCAGGTTACAGCCTTTTCTACGTCTACCACTGCATAATGATTGTTGCGTGCTCCTGTGGTAAAGTGACTATATTCACCGGAGTAATCTTCTCCTTAACTTCTATCTCTTTTTACTCTGATTATCAAACCCGTACAGGCTAGTGCCATTTACCCGGTCCAGGGCATGGCACTGTATTGCTTAAGTGGGGTCATCCAGAGGGTGGTCCCCACATTGCGTTTGTAGGAAAATGAGAGCTTAAAGGACATATTTGTATCAAGTTCAAATGGCTAACCAAGGAGTTCCATTAGTGCTCAAGTGCAAGTTGAATTCACTCTCAAAGGTGGCAAGGACCAAGGAGCTATGATGAAACACTCCCGAGGACCAAGACGAAAAGACCAGACTTCATACGACAAGACCCCCTAACTTAGTTGCAGGGATAATGACGCCAAAAAGCCACCTATGAAGGGGTAAAAGCAAGAATGACAAGAGGAGACGCGGGGAGGAAGACCGGGCCGAACCGGGTTGAGGAGGGCCCAAGCCGGTCGGCCTAGGCCGACTAGCCTACCCCCTTCTGGTGCTGGTTCGGGCCTCTATTTCTCGAGCGTGAAGTTGATGGAACCCTAATCGCCTGCAGAAGCCGCCATGCGCCAGGGACGCCAATAAGTACCTCCGAGGTCGACCACAACGGAGAGCCGAAGAAGGAGGGGAGATGGTGGATGAGAGCCACCAGAGAGCCAATAATTCGCTAATTCCAAGGCCCCAAGGAGATCACCACAAGGAGGAGGACGCCGAGGCCTTTCTGCAGCGCCCCAGAGTTGAATGACAGCAAGGATCAATCTTCATCAGAGGCGTCTACCACGTTCAACGGTATCATGCTTAGAATCTTGATGGAGTAGATTCATTATTTGTCCATGGAGTTGTAATGGATCTTGGTTTGTAATTGCCGACTATTGTTTGGAGTTTAATCTATCGTTTCCTCGTCGATGATGCTTTAATGCTTAAAGTTGGCCGCCGTGCTTTTGGGGTTGCTCGAGCTCCCGTAGATCGCATCAACGTTTTGTGTTTATCTAGGCTTTGTATCGATTTTACCTTCGCGTAGTGACAGTATGAGGGAAGGGAAAAGGCTAAACCTAGTTCACATGTTTAGATAGATTAGATCGGTTTTATTGTGCTTGGCGGTTGCATCTTCAAGTACCCATAGACTCCGTGGGCAAATATTCTCGATAACTTGTGTATCTCATGACTCTCATTTGACCTAGATTAGATTGGTTTTGTCTTGTCTTAGTTCATATATTAGATAGTCCTCAGTCTATAGTTAATCTCTCATCCAAAGGTTTGCATCACTTACATTAGTGCTTGGTTAAACGCTAGTATATCCCTTGCTCTATGGATTGACAAGAACCTTGGGATCTCCCGAGGTGAAAAAGGCTATAGGTGATCCGTACGCTTGCGGATCTAAACTCTTTACGAGATTCAACCATCAATAGCAAGTTTGAGAGAATTCATAGCAGGTTGCTCTGGATCGGTCTGACCGGTGCCAGGGACCAGTCTGACCGGTGGTAGTTGGTTGCTGCTCGAGTTGGTTTCTGCTGCATGTTCGAGTAGCTTGGGTGTGTGGCTAGTTACTAGGTTCAGTACCACTCCAGTGGCTACGTGGATTTGGTGAGCGGGCTGTCGAGGACTCCGGAGTTGCGTTTGGGACCATAGGCCGAGTTCGTCTCTTCGGAGAAGAATTTTTATCGACTCCCATTCACTCCCCCCTCTTTGGCCTCCATTCTGGTCACCCGGAGAGTATGTGGATGCCATGTTTGAGCGCTTCATGTTGATTGTGAACAACATGAGAGCCAACATCACCGAGCTTCCATAAAATGATCATGATAGAGCTATCAAGCTCTTACATGCACTGGATCTTGATGTATGGGGAGTGAAGGTTGAGGCTATTCAGGAGTCCAGTGTGTATGAGACCCTGATGGTGGACGAGCTGTTCTCTAAGCTCAAGTCATTTGAAGTGGACCGTTACCTGAGAGCTAAGAAGGGCAAAGGCCCTGCTGATGATAGCCTTGCTCTTGTTTCTGGACCGAGAACTAACTCTAATCACTCTTCTAGGATGTTCTCTCTATCTGCTCTTGCTTCTTTGCCAGATGAGGAGTTCGAGGCGTTGGATGATGAGGATCTTGCTTTGCTGACCAAGCGGTTTGGGCACTTGAACAAGAACAGGAAGAACTTAAGGAGGAACTCAGGGACGTTCTACAAGTGCGGGTAGTGTAGGCACTTCATCGCCGAGTGTCCTGAGGGAGATGAGCACATGATCGAGTACAAGAAGCCCGAGTACAAGCAGGAGTACAAGCATCACCCGAAGGACGAGTACAAGCAGACGGAGCACAAGCACCGATCCTAAACTACCACTCCTAGCACAAGAGCTGGGACGAGTACAAGGGCAAGAAGAAGGGAGGCTACCACAAGAAGAAGTCCAGAGCGATGGTGGCCGGTGCGAGCGACGTGGACACCTCTTCTTTCTGCTACACCATGTCAAGCTCGAGCAGTGAAGATGAAGACCGTGGGAGGCACAAGAGTAAGAAGCACTCGAGCAAGAACTTCAACGAGTTGAGCTTCATGGCAGCGAGTGGCTTCTGCGGCATGGCACACAGTTCAGGTAGCAAGAAGAGCAACAAGGAGGCCTCAGATTCTGACTCTGAGGATGAGGTACTTCCCCCCCACCATTGACTCGTTGCTTGAGGAGAATGCTACATTGAATGAATTGCTAGACAATCGTGATAGTGTGTTTAGAGATGCTAAGAAGATGAGGAAAGAGCTTAGGGCCTCTCTAGAGGAAGCTAGGGAAAAAGTGGCTGAGTTAGAGGCTAGGCATCTTGATGATTTGCTTGCTTTGGATGCTTTGAAGTCTACTCCTATTGTTACTAATGAGGTTGATTGTAGTGATTGCTCTATTTTCTTGTCTAATTTGACTGCTCTGAAGGAAAAGCATGCCCTCACTGTTGAGGAACTAGATATGGCTAGGGTTGAATTGGTTGAGTTGAAAGCTAGATCTAGTTTGCTTGGTGCTTGCAAATCTTGTCCTGTGTTGCATGCTAAGTTAGATGATTCACATGCTAGGATTGTTTCCCTAGAGGCTGAGTTAAAAGCTCCCATTGCTACTAGTTGTTCTACTTGTGAATTGCATGCTGTCAAGAATATGGAACTTGCACATTATGTTTGAAGGACCAGAATGGTGACCAGAGAGGGGGGAGTGAATGTGAGCCGATAATAATTCTTCTCCGAAGAGTAGAACTCAGCCTATGGTCCCAAACGCAACTCCAAGATCCTCGACACCACGCTAGCCAAATCCACGCAGCCACTAGAGTGCTACTAGACCTAGGAGCTAGCACACTACCGAAAAACACCCGAGAACGCAGCGGAAAACAACTCGAGCAAAGCTCCAAACCCAAACTGGTCAGACTGGAAACTCAAACTGGTCAGACCAGTCTACTCAGACTCAGCCTCTCACAGCACAGGGGAAACCGGTCAAACTGGTTTGGCAAACCGGTCATACCGCTTTTGCTAGGAAAAACCCCACAAGATCCTCAAGGCCAAAAACTAAGCAACCGAACTCGAAACTTGACGAAACTTGGACCAGGGAACCTTCTGGTGAAGAAAAACTTGCCTTCTGAAAATCTCCATAAAAACCCACTGTGGGCAAAATCGGTCAGACCGGTTTGGGAAATCGGTCAGGCTGGTTTTGGCCTGGGCACTTGAGAAGAACTCCACCTGTGGGTCAACCCTCTTGTTCCGATGCCCCGATCTCTCGATTCACTTCAAGGATTCATGTAAAACTTTGGGGATAGGTGTATCACCTCATGGACAAGCCATGCCTAACAAATCGTCCCCAAAGATCCACTAAATCAAGAGGAATCGAAGGATGAACACCAAGAACACCTCTTCCCAGAACTCCAAAGAAAACCCCAAATCGAGCACCTTTACCCACGGATTTGGAAGGGGGATCACCAAGAAAAGAACCACAAGGGGCTCATGTGTGCATCCCGCAACAAATCCACAAAGGAAAGGCCTCCAATCCACCAAGAGAAAATCACCAAGAAAAGGCTCTGAAAATCCACAAAAAGAGAAACGGGAGAGACAACCAAAAAGCTAGAGGAATCACGCCGAACCTTCTATACATCAAAGGAAAGATTCATACAAGGTCTAGCTTGTCTCCCTAGCATCCACCCTCTCCAAAGATCTCACAGTGAAGCTCTCAAGCTAGTCCTAGAGCAAATAGAAACTAAAAAGAGAAATTGTCTGGAGCAAAAGAAAACTCTAAAGCCCAAGGGGTGGCAGCCACAACCCTTCCACCAAGTTTATATATGAGGTCCTCCGGTGGGGGTAAATGACTAAGATGCCCTCTAGGCGATACAACCCCTCGAAGGGCAAATTTGGAAACTTGACAGCCTTTCCATCGGACGGACGCCCAACAATCGCACCTTGCGTAGCATCGACGCCAAGCCTGCGATCCCGACGCATGTCCTCCGCTTCAACGACTTCCGGCCGCACCATGACCAAACTGGTCAGACCAGTTTCCCAAACCGGTCAGACTGGTTCTGGTGAGTTGGCTGCACCGGAACCTCGGGTCGGCTTTCTGGTGCAACCGATGAACCCAGCGATTTTGTGGTGAACCACTGCAAACCCGCGAGCTTGGTGTAGCCTCCACGCCGAGGTCCTCGAGTTGGCCGCCATGTTCGCCCCGGCTTGATGTTGGCTTTCGGATCAACTAACGAACCCGCTATCATCTGACTTCGACTTCCTCTTCTCGCACCATGTTACTCGCACTTGATCCCGTCTGGCCACTGTGTCCCTCGAACCAAGCCTACTTCTCCCTCCACTCCTCGGAGACCCCGCAAGGCTAAGACCTTTCGTGCTTGTTCTTCACCTGCACCAACGCAAATTAAGGCGCAACCTACATCCACAAGATAGAGCACAACGTCAGTCCACACAAGGTTGTCAATCAGTCATCACTAAGGAGTGGCCAACCACTAGCCATTGGACACTCTGGTCCTCAATGTTGATCGCTTGCAGGATGAGAATGATGAGTTGGTTGTCGGGTCATGAGCCTCAGTTGAGTGTGATGATGGCTGCGTTCAAGCGCTTTTATGGCCAGGCTTTGGGTCAGAGAAGATTGGCAAGTGTAGTGGTGAGAGTGAGGGGAAGATTGGAGATATCCTAGTGCCACCACAAACTACACCCACAAACAAATATGCACCCAAGCCAAATTACCTGCAAAACAAACTTGACACCACTCCAGATCCACCCGTGTTCCCCCACAAAACAAATAATTTCCAAAAATTGGTGAGATTTGTGAGCAACATGGGGAATGTGTTTGAGGGGAAGGTAGAGAAGAAAGAGGAAGAGAAACCCATTGAGAACCCACAGCCAAAGCCAAAACAAGTCTGATTCCATTGTGAGTACTTTGGGAGAGGTGGTCATGTTGGTGAGTTTTGCTACAAGAGGAAGATGGATGAGAGGTTGGCTAAGGAGTTGGCGAACAAGGACAGGTACCACCCTCCCCATGGTGTGCCTAAGCCTCGTATGCCACTACCCAGGGGAGAGGTTGTGGTGAGGTCTATACCAGCTTGGGGAGGTAGAAGAAGTGCTGATCGGGACCGGGGTGCTACCAGGGAGGCACCGGTCAAACCGATCAGGGGCACCAGTCAGACCGGTGCACCCTAGAGAGGTGCTGAGTTCGGGTTTGAGGCTGTGGAGTTGGTTCTGGTGGTCGTTGTGTAGGTGATAGGCAGTTGGAGTCTGGTCATGGGTTGTTTTCTAGACGTTCTTCATCTCATGGTCAATATGAGGATGGGAGAGGTCATTGCAGCTTTGAGTCTCGAAGGAGGTACGGGCCACACTCTTCCTTTCGTGGTGATCGTACTCCTCCAGTGAGACGTGAGGTGGTTCAGTTTGGTAGGGGTCGTAGCTTTGGTGGACATAGTAGGATGGATGTTGCTAACCCCTCTTTTGAGCAAATGGTTCGACACAGGTTTGACTCCTTTTGTACTAACCCCAGTGTTGAGTCGCTTGCTCACTTTCGTCCTTATTTTTGATTTGCAGGTGGGAGGCTTGAGGAACGTTTGGCTGACTCCGGTTATTCACGACACATGACCGGAGACAGGGGTCGTTCACAAGCCTCACACCAGTGAGTACCAGGGAGTACATCACTTTTGGGGATAATGGTAAGGGACGAGTTCTTGGTGAAGGAATGGAGAAGGTAAGCAGGAAGGTGTCTTTGAGGCGTGTTGCTCTTGTCAAGTCGTTGGGGTTCAATTTGCTTTCTGTGTCTCAGCTGCTTGATGAGGGGTTTGAGGTTCGGTGTAAGTTGGGTGCGTCTCAGGTGCTTGATTCTCGAGGCGACCTTGTTTGTACGGTCGTTCTCGAGGGTCGGATTTTTTGAGCTGATTTCTCTCAGTCTGATGGTCCAGCACGGTGTTTGGTGGCTGGTTCTTCCGATTTGTGGAAGTGGCACACGCGGTTGGGACATTTGAGCTTTGATCTACTTTCCTGCTTGAGTGGTCTCGACTTGGTCCGAGGATTGTCGAGGATGAGGTTTGAGAAGGAGTTGGTTTGTGCGCCTTGTAGGCATGGTAAGATGGTCTCTACTTCTCATCCACCCCTAACTACTGTCATGACAAAGTGTCCGACAGAGCTGTTGCATATGGACCTTGTTGGGCCAGCTCGAGTTCGCTCTGTGGGTGGGAAGTGGTATGTCCTGGTTGTGGTGGACGACTTTTCTCGCTATGCCTGGGTGTTTTTCTTGGAGGATAAGAGTGAGACTTTCGGTTTTGTTCGAGACTTGATCGCGAGGTTGAAAAATGAGAGGCATGGGAACACTATTCGAGCAATCTGTAGTGATAATTGCTCTGAGTTCAGGAACTCTCGTTTTGATGCCTTTTGTTGTGATCTTGGTCTTGAGCATCAGTACTCGACTCCTTATGTGCCCCCTCAGAATGGAGTTGTGGAAAGGAAGAACTGGACGTTGTGTGAGATGGCTAGGACGATGCTCGATGAGCATAGGACTCCTATGAGGTTTTGGGCTGAGGCGGTGAGCACCGCGTGCTATGTGTCGAACAGGATCTTCCTTCGAGCGTTCAAGAAGAAAACAAGCTATGAGCTCATGCATGGTCGAGCTCCTAAGGTGAATCACTTCCGAGTCTTTGGTTGCGAATGTTTCATTCTCAAGAAAAGAAAGCTTGATAAGTTTGAGGCTAGATCTAGTGATGGTATTTTCTTTGGATATGCTAACCATTCTAGAGCTTATATGGTGCTTAATCTTGAGACTAATAAAATCATGGAGACTTGCGAGGTGACCTTCGACGAGGCATTGCCATGTACCTCTCTTGGCTTTGATTATGCAGGTGATGAGGAGATGGATGAGACACTCTTTAAGGAGGAAGAAGAAGATGGTGATGGTGATGGCGAGGATCTTGTACCTGCTGCGGATCGTGTACTCACTACTTCCACGACGACGACTACAATTGATGGCGGGCCTTCTACTTCGACTACGACACATCAACATGTACCGCAAGCAAGGGTGGAAGCTACTGTGGAGGGGGAGGTAGTCTCCAGGCGAGATGCTCCTAGGCGTGTACAAGTGGATCACCCCCTTTCAAAGATCATAGGTGGCATGAACGAGAGGACTACACGATCAAGGTCACGAAATACTTCTCACTTTGCTCACTCCGCGTTTGTTGCCTCTTTCGAGCCTAAGGATATTGGACACGCACTTTCTGATGCAAACTGGGTGAATTCCATGCACAAGGAGTTGGAGAATTTTGAGAGAAACCAAGTCTAGGTGTTAGTTGATCCACCGCCAAATTGCCGTCCTATAGGTACCAAGTGGGTGTGGAAGAACAAGGTGAGAATGGGATGGTTGTGAGGAATAAATCGAGGTTGGTGGCTCAGGGGTTCAACCAAAAAGAGGGTATAGATTATGAGGAGACATTTGCTCCTGTGGCTCGTCTGGAGGCGATTCGGATCCTTCTAGCCTTTGCCGTGGCTAAAGGCTTAAAGTTGTTCCAGATGGATGTGAAGAGTGCCTTCTTGAATGGGGTGATAGAGGAAGAAGTGTATGTGAAGTAACCACCAGGGTTTGAGAGTGAGAGATACCCACACCGTGTGTACAAACTCCAGAGAGCGCTTTATGGGTTGAAGCAGGCACTGAGGGCTTGGTATGGTACGTTGAGAGGGTTTTTGCTGAGTAGGGGGTTTGTGATGGGCATAGTTGATAAGACCCTGTTTCTCCTTCACCATGGAAATGACTTGTTGATTGTACAGATTTACGTGGATGACATAATCTTTGGAGACTCTTCTCATGATCTTGTTGCCAAGTTTGCAGATGACATGAGCAGGGAATTTGAGATGTCTATGATGGGCGAGCTGCAGTTTTTCTTAGGGCTCCAGATCAAGCATGTCAAGGATGGGACCTTCGTGCACCAGAGCAAGTAAGGACATGCTGAGGAAGTTCAACATGAATGATGTGAAGCCCATGTCAACACCGATGAGTACAACTACAACTTTGGATACGAACGTGGATGGTGAACCAGTGGACCAGAAGGAGTACCGGAGCATGATCGGCTCCCTCCTCTACTTGACGGTGATGAGGCCGGACATAAAGTTTAGTGTGTGTCTGTGCGCTCGTTTTCAGGCTTCTCCGAGGACTTCACATCGGCAGGCCATCAAGAGGATTTTCAGGTAGTTGCAGTACACTCCTAAGTTTGGTCTTTGGTATTCTGCCTCCTTGACACTCACACTTCATGAATTTTCTAATGCTGACTTTGCTGTGTGTCGTGTGGAGCGCAAGTCTGCCTCTGGTTCTTGCCAGTTTCTTGGTTCCTCTTTGGTCTCTTGGTCTTCCCGTAAATGGTCATGTAGCTCAGTCTACCTCAGAAGCCGAGTATGTTGCAGCCGCTAGTTGTTGTTCCCAGCTGTTTTACCATGAGAGACTTTGGTGAGGAGTGCACTCAGATCCCACTTCTTTGTGATAGCACCAATGGCATAAGCATTGCCAAAAACACAGTGCTCCATTCCAGAACAAAACACATCGAAGTGAGGTACCATTTTCTGAGGGATAATGTTGAGAAGGGAACCATAGTGTTGAGCCAGGTATCTACCCAAGACCAAAAAGCTGAAATATTCACACAACCACTTGACCAAGCTACCTTTGCTCATATATGGGGAGAGCTTGGTGTGTGTTGCCGTTTTTGAGTTGGTCTTTGGGAGCTCACTTTGTAGCATATGTATCATACATGTTTACTTTGATGTATAGCATGCATGTTTAAATTCATAGGATAGCCATCTTTGTATCTTGATGTATAGTTTTGCATCTTTGTAAGATATGCCTTGCATTGCATTTGTATCATATGCATTTAGTAGGAAAGGCTTCTCCTATGTACATTGATCCCTATGATATGCTATGTTTGAGCTTGTGGATGTGCTTGATTGATATTTGGGATGATAAGTTATGCTCTTGATAGTTTGGTAGTATATTCATGATGAGATAGCTTACTTTTGTCAAAAATTTTAGATAGTCTCTCTCTTGTGAGTTTAAGGCTTTGCATGATCTTAGTGTGCTTTGGTAGTTTATATCATGCTTAATTCATGGTTGGATATCATGTGCTTTTCACTTGGGGTCAAAGACCCATTTGTCATTATGAATGTTTAGCCCATGTGATACCTTGTGGGGGAGCATCAGCTTCTTTTTGCCACAAAGGCACTTCATGTACCATTTTATGCTTAAATATGAAAAATGAAATTGGTATGAATTGCTTGTGCTTGAAGTTATGCTCTCATTTCTTCCATGTCATAAATGCCTTAAATTTGAATTTATATGGGTCCTAAACCATTGCATGATGTCTACCGTGAGAAGTCTCATTTTAAGAAGTGGATACATGGCTCGGTGGCTTTAACATGACATGAGATGCTTATGGGTGTTTGTAATGATCTTGTGATGAGGACACCTAGCATGAAGTTTGTGTGAGCTAGATTCACTTTGGTATGCTTTGCTCATGTTTGGGTATTTAGCTCACGAGAGGGAAATTTTTCGCAAAAATGCTAATTTTTACCATGGCTTGAACTTGTGTATGCAACTGAACATTCTTGATGGCTATGCTATTTTGAACCTTTGTCAAGTCTAAATGGTTCAATTGCTTATTCCTAGCACATTTTATGGCTCTATGTCCATTTGAGAAGCGTAGAAGTGAATTTTTTTTGTAGAAATGCCTTGATTCATGCATTATCAACAAGGAGGAGAAGTTTGGGCATGGAATAGCTTGCTGCATACATTTAGAGAGTTTTGGTGGAATTCCGGACGAATTTTGTGCATGTGCATTTCCCAAGTGGCCACCGGTCTGACCGGTGTGTGGTACCGGCCTGACCGGTCAGGAGGTTAGCAGCAGTTGATGCAACCGGTCTGACCGGTGTAGAGGACCGGTCTGACCGGTGTGGAGCTGGAGAGCTCGGTTCTTCCTGGTAAGTGGAGAAGTTGCATGGTTTGGTTTGGGGGAGTTGCATTTGCTCACGGGGAGATGCATGTGTTCAGGGGGAGCTCCTTCTGTGTCGTCTGAATTCTTGTTTTGGTTGGTTTGCTCTGTGTGAACTTTGGTTTACTCTTGTGAGCTTTGGTGGTTTTTGTCTCGGTTGTGTTGAGCCGTTGCCCTTTCCTTAGGGGACCGAGCCTTTGGATTGCAAGTGATCCAGGTTTGTGTTGTTTGGTTTTTGGATCACTTGTTTGGCTTGTTTAGTTTGTCTTTTGTTTTTACTTTTCTTTTTGTATTGATTATGTGGTGTGTTGTCCATGCACTCATCAAGGGGAAGATTGAGGACCAGAGTGTCCGATGGCTAGTGGTTGGCCACTCCTTAATGATGAGTGATTGACAATGTTGTGTGGACTGACGCTGTGCTCTATCTTGTGGATGTAGGCTGTGGCTTCATTTGCGTTGGTGCAGGTGAAGAACAAGCGCCAAGAAAAGAGCCACGACAACCTCATGAGTGAATCCCCCAACAAATCCCGCAAAGAAACTCCTCCAAAAGCTCTCCATGAAAATCCCAAGAAAAGACTCCGAAAATCACCAAAAGAAAAAACGCTGGGAAACAAAGAGACACATGATGAACTACGCCAAATATTCTATACATGCCATGAAAAGTTCATACAAGGTCTAGCAAGCCGCCCGAACATCCAAGCCTCTCTTAAGATGAACCATGAAGCCCTCAAGCAAGCCTAAGAGAAAAACTAGAGAAAAAGAGAGAGCAAATTGAGGACCAGAGTGTCCGACGGCTAGTGGTTGGCCACTCCTTAAGGCCTCGTTTGGGTAAACGGGTTTCGGCGTGGAATCGGCCCAAATCCCCGCGACACGGGAAATCACACCCACGCGTGGGTGAATTCTTCCGGCGGCCCAAAAAACGCATTTGGCAACTTGGGGATTGGTTTTTGGCCCACTCCAATCCACTCTGATCCACCCGAGTTTTGACCCACACCACCGCACACTGGGACGGCGCTCTCGCGCGAGGGACGGCATTGCATCGTGCTTTCCTCCTGCAGAAGGCGACGCCGCCGCCGCTTTCTCCCTCGCGGCGCCGGCGGCGAGCTCGGGACAGGTTCGTCTCCTCCTCCCGTCCCTCCATCTCCTCCTCTATCTCATCCCCTCCCTCCATCTCCTCCTCCACCTCACCCCCTCCCCCACTCCTTTTTCTTGCTAGGGTTTGTCAGGCAGCGGCGGCACCGGCGCCTCCGGCGACTTCTACTCCAACTCCGGCCTCGATTTGGTTCCTCCAGGTGCATATCCTCCTTCTCCCCTCCCCTCTCCTTCTCCTCCCTTCATGCTAGGTTAAACACTTGTTCTTGTGCTACCCAAGATCCGCCAGGAGAGGGCATCTTGCTGGTCCTAGTTGTTCGATCGGATTCAATTGAGTTTGGTCAAGCATGTAGACAAATTGAGTTTATATGCATGATGCCAGGTTGCATATACTCTTGATAGTATTATGTATATACAGTAAGCTGAATGATGTTGGCCTTTTTTTTTCTTGTCCTGATTTTGTACGTACTATCTCTGGTACTACTATTATTATTGCAGTATGGTTAGATCATTAGATGCATGCTTTGTCAATCTTAGAGTATTAGTCAACTGGAAATTTGGTCATTAGTTGGAAGGTCAGATGATAATGCATCAGTACGTGAAGTGTTTCGGAGGAAGTACCAAAGCTCATGCTACTTTTTGATAGATTCAGTTGTTCTGTCCTGACATCTCACAGTACTAATTTTGACGAAAGTTCAAACATGTTAACTTGGATAATGCGGTCAGCGGCAATGTTCAGAAACCATACGCATTAGCTGGGACATTTGGAGTGCATGTGTAGCAGGATTGCTAGAATAATGCGATTATTTTTTTGAACCTAGAATAATGTATTTTCTATATAAGGTTAGTGCTTATAATGTAGGCCAACCTAACCTTATATGAAAAATGAGTTATTTTAGGTATACACTGCCTCGTTTCAAATTGCATCATTCTAGCAATCCTGATACACATCTTGAACCTAGAATATTATAGCATTATGTATATACAGGCCCTGCACGCATCTTGATAGTAGTTTATTATAGCATTTTAGGATATTCATTCCAATGCTCCACTTCTGTCACCTGAAATTTCATTCACCTAACAGAGCAGTTGTGATTGATTGTAGAATGGTTTGCAGTCCATTTGAATGCCAAATATGTTGCCTGGATTTTTGTGACATTCTTATACTGCTCATTTTTGTGACAGTCCATTGTGGCTACTGCTGCATTATATTATCTAATATTGTCCATAATCCTGTAAACAACATGGGTCTTCAAGTGTACAGCTATGTTGATGGTTGTTAACTCGTGATGATGTGGTCTAGTAATAAATTGTGAAGATCAACACTAGGCACTTGCTCTCTTTTTTCCCTGTTTGTTATGGCATCTGGAACCAAACCTTGTCATAGTGTTGCACCTTGACGAAGCTAATTTTGACATGTTTTTTCCTGTTATGTTGACTGTCATCTTTATCTTTTTTTTAGAATGACTGTCATCTTTATGCTTGGCTTGCACAGACTTTGCCATTGCTTTCCATATTCCATGCCCATCCTTGCCTTTCCCTTTAGCAAAGCATTGGTGATGTTTCTTTCAGTTTGATTTTGATTTCAGTTTGCCTTGCAGTTAGATGTGTCCTAACTGTGACTGTTGCACTTTGATGAATTTTGTTAATGTGTCCTAATCTTTCTTTCCAGGGATAGGCACAGGATCGTCAAGCTCAAGGGCAGCTGCTGCCAGGACTGCTCTTATCAACAATTCTCAGGCTTATATCATCACTTCAGGGCAGGTACATTAACTATGTTTTTACTACCTTTTACTCTTTCTCATAATCATGGACAGTGCATAGGCTGCAGAATTTTGTAGAACTCAGTTACTGATTATGTTTGTTTGTACCTTTATAAATCAATGTTATTTCGATTATGGACAGTGCATAGCCTGGATTGTTGATAAAAGTGTACCTTCTGTGTCATCTCATATGTTACGCCTTAAAGATTCTTAGCTGCTGTCCTGCTGATTCATTTTAACATATGCCACAAGATAGGTTTATTCCTTGTGTTATATATTTCACATCTCAGCAATTTGCATTACGCTGCAATTTTTCTGAACTAAACTGATCTGTAGTGTAGTATTTTTCTACATCAGGCATCACTATGTTAGTAATTCCTAAAATAAGCATTAACTGTTTGTAGCTGGCACAACTAAAAGAACCTGAACTTCTGCATAAGCTATACCTGTACATAATTAAAGTTGGTATTTATTATGGCGATGCATAATTACTTTTTGGATGCATAGTATCTTAATGATGGGGTTATTTCTTCTGTGTCTCCTCCTTTATGCCTGTGGCAGATTTGGTTTGTTCCCAAAGGCTATGGATGAAGCATATCTTTTATACACTAAAGAGCCATAATATAAATACATGTGTATAAAAATTATTTTTATATACACTAAAGAGCCATAATATAAATACACATTTTTTGTAGAAAAATGGGTTCGACAATGGATGATCTTATTAGGAAACGTGATGAAGAAGAGGATGAAGAAATAATGCTTTTTATCTTACCTGCCCTGTACGTTTTAACTAGTGGTGAACAGAGAGAGAAAAGACCAAGACATACGTCTAGGCTGTCCGGCAAAGAACGCCTCAAAGAAATCCTTGAGGGACACCCAAAGGACTGTTGCGTTGCATTTCGGATGGAGCCAATAGTCTTTACCAAAATTGCAGATTTCCTTAGAAAAGAGCATCTACTACGTGACACAAGAGGTGTTACTTTGGAGCAGAGTTTAGGATTCTTCTTGTTTATGCTATCTCACAATGCTAGTTATGAGGATCTACAATATGAATTCAAGCATAGCGGAGAGACCATTCATCGCCACATTAAGGCTATTTTCAAGATAATTCCAGCCCTCACTTACAAATTTATTAAGCCAACTACTGGAATTAGTACACACCGGAAGATTAGTACAGATCCAAGATTCTTCCCTTTCTTTGAGAATTGCATCAGAGCTATTGATGGGACGCACGTTCCTATTACCATTTCTCAAGAAAAGCAAGCCCCTTATAGGAATAGAAAGGGTACATTAAGTCAGAATGTGATGCTAGCATGTGATTTTGACTTGAATTTCACCTTTATTTCATCTGGTTGGGAGGGATCAGCCACAGATGCTAGGGTTCTCAGATCTGTGTCACTAGCAGGATTTCGTGTTCCTGAGGGCAAGTATTATCTCGTCGATGGTGGATATGCTAACACACCATCTTTTCTTGCACCTTATCGTGGTGTCCGATACCACTTGAAAGAGTTTGGACACGGACAGCATAGGCCGAGCAACTACAAGGAATTGTTCAATCACCGCCATGCTGTTCTACGGAACCATATAGAGAGGGCAATTAGGGTTTTGAAGAAGCGTTTCCCTATCCTAAAAGTTGGAACTCATCATCCCATTGAGAACCAAGTGAAGATACCCGTTGCAACAACAGTCTTTCATAATCTGATACGGATGTGCAATGGGGATGAGGATTGGTTGGATCACCAACCAAACAACATTCCACCAGAAGATTTTGTTGATCTTCCTGGAGGAGACACTAGCTACAATAATGATGTACCATCCCTTAATAGTCAGATAGATGATGGCAATGCTCTCAGAGATATGATTGCAATAAATTTGTGGAATGACTACAGGCACTGGTCTTGATATGTTGGGATAATGGAATTTCTTTTGTATTTGCACTTTTCTCTTTCTCTTATGTATTCAGATGTTTGGACCTAGTCAAATGTAATATATTTTATATTTTATGAATAAATGTGTTTACACTTTGGTCCTAGTCCCAAAAATTCAGATTGTTAATTCATGTATCATATTTCATGTTGTTACATATTTGTGTCAACTTTTGTATAGTGCAGCAACAATGTTTGCAAGAGGGTCTCCAAGAATCAGTATGATGCAAGCTACATCTACCCAAAAAAAGCTATCTCCAAAGTCTGCTGTTCACATGCGCAAGAAGGGGCTATCACCAAAGGTGCCAGGCACACAAAAGAAGAAAACTAGTTCACCAAAAGGTATTACATTTCTTTTGCTCAATTCTTTTAAAAGGGACTGTCGGAAGTTTTTCGTGTATGATGCTCATCACTTTGAAATATATGTGAAGTTTTTCGGAATATATGTGAAGTCTGTAACTTAGCTAGCTGGAATATATGTGAAGTCCGTAACTTAGCTAGTTGGAATATATGTAAAGTCTGTAACGGTCCACGTCTTGATTTCAGGAGAGTTCACAATGGTTGGAATATATGTAACTTAGCTAGCTGCACTTTTGTCTATTATATATATGGTCCTGACTCTTTGAAGAAATGGGTCATCTCAAAATTTTGATGACATTTCTAGCAGTTTTATCTATGTTGCAGCTAGCAGTTTTATCTTGCATAGATATTTTCATAGCAGTTTTACTTTTGCAAGCTTACAGCAGAACTTACATTTATTTTTCTATGGTTCTCATAGCATGTAATTCTATGACAGTTGACACTAGAGCGCATTGGAATGCTGGACTTGAAAAGGCTTTGGTTGATCTTCTTCATGAGAACAACAATGACTGCTACAGGGGTCAAAATGGGTGGTCATCAGAAGCATGGAACAGAATTTGCAGATTATTCAATCAGAAGTTCTCGCATATCAAGTTTACAAAAGTTCAGATTCAAGATAAAGAGAAGGATCTGAAAAGAGATTACAAGCTCCTGAAGCAGGCAAAGGGCCAAAGTGGGTGCCAATGGGATGAAAAATTGGGCAGGATTGAGGCAGACCCAGCCGTTTGGGCTAACATCATTCATGTCAGAGTTCAATTCCTTATTTTGGCTAATGTTATTACAAATGTTGATTCTTGCTAATTACCTGTTACATTTCATATCTTGAACAGTCTTTTCCTAAAGCAAAGAAGTTCTAGAATAAATGCTTCCCACTTTTTGATGCCCTAGGAGAATTGTATGACGGTATGTACAAATGCTAGATCTTTAGTTTGCTTGTATTAAGTAATCTTAAATTTTTAATGGAGTATTTGGTGCAGGACATCTTGCTGAAGGAAACTTGAGTTTTACCTCAGTTGCCCCCACTCAAGCTGATCTCACTCAAGTCAATAGCATTGAGGAAGAAGAAATTGAGGCTGACCCCTATGACCGTTCTCTAAATGCTACTTACCTTGACACATTCCCTGCTGTCCAAGATGATGAGGATGATGATGTCAGAATACTTGAGCAACCATCTGGTACTTCATCTATTACTTCCTTGAGGGACAAAGGAGTTGCTAGTTCAAGAATCAGAGATGCAACAGCCTCAGGCAAAAAAGTGGAAAGGGTTGGACAGAAAAGGAAACAGGATGGCAAGGTGGTTGAAATGATGGGAAGGTTTCTAGAAAGAAAAGAACAACAAGCTGAGGTTGAAAATACATTCACCATTCCTGCGTGCATCGCTGTTGTGGACGGAATTGAAGATCTTTCAGATGATGAGAAGGTGGATGCCTATGATGTGTTCAAGGATGCGTAGAATCGAGCCATTTTCATGACTGCAAAGGAAGCTACACGCCTTAAATGGCTACGTAAGAAGATTCACGGTAACCTGATTTAGGTATGCATAGATGCTTGCAACCTTCTACTCTTTCTCATAATCATGGATTGAATGTCGTTGCTAGAAAAATGGATTAATGGTAACCTGATTTAGGAACCTTATATGGAACCTTAGGAACCTTATATGGAATCTTATAGCATGTTCTGTTATGCTTTTGGAACCTTATATATATGGAAGACCAAACTGATTATACCAAACTGATTTCTTTATTCTGATCCTGAAATCACCTGCTGGTTGGGGGTGTAGAACCTTGTTTTTCTTGTTGACATGATAGAAATAGTAAACTAATTGTTCTGGCTCGAAATAGTTTGTATGCATCTTACAAAGTCAGACTGAAAATGATTGTGCACATATTGTTCAGATTAGTTTACAGTAAACATATTGTTCAGATTTAGGACAAGTATTATCTCGTCGATGGTGGATATGCTAACACACCATCTTTTCTTGCACCTTATCGTGGTGTCCAATATCAGATGTTTGTGTGCATGTCCAGTTATGTCTATGTTCATAACAGCTCTCTATGCTTGCCTTAGAAAACACCATTTATGCTTACAATGTAGTGGATTGTATATGTAGTCACTTTTGTCAGAGTCGCTTTATATTTTTTCGATTTATGATTAGTTCAGAGGAGTTCACAGTTATCTCTTTCTTTTGCTTGCCACATTTTTATTTGTTGTGATTTCAACATACTTAAAAGTACTGATGACATATTTAAATTTGTTATGAATTGAACTTTGCAGAGGATCATTAGTCAAGCTATTTGATATTTGTCTACTGCAAGAGCAAGAAACAACTGTTGTTCCTTATTTCTCCCTGAGAAGCAGACTTCATTTTATAGTTTTTTTTAATTGTTGTTGCTCTTTTCCCGGTGCTATGATTTATGTAACTTGAAGATGTTCTTTAGATCGGAGGATGGAAGCATCGTGAATTTCTCTTTTTATTTGAATGTCTATTGTCCTTGGTGAGACTATTGTTCAAAAAAATCATGGATGAATTTCATATCAGTGACGTCCAAAGCTATATTGTTAGGTTGCTTATAGGTCTGAAAATGAAGATTTTCCCTTTTGTTTTCATGTGGGTATTATATTTGCTTCAACTCTTGCTTCAGTTCAATTGTCATAAAAAAACCAACCCACCTCCCTCCAAATGATAATTAGCATGCGGTGTAATTCCGACCCCAACCACCCGTGGATATAATTCCAACCCCAACCACTGGTGGATTGGGTGGGCCGCGAGGGAGCACCCCAACCCCCTAGTGGGTTGATTTCAGTGTGTATTCAATCCACCGAATGCCAAACGAAGCCTAATGATGAGTGATTGACAATGTTGTGTGGACTGTGAGGATCAGAGTGTCCGATGGCTTGTGGTTGGCCACTCTCTAGTGATGAGTGATTGACAACGTTGTGTGGACTGACGCTGTGCTCTATCTTGTGGATGTAGGCTGCGACTTGATGTGCGTTGGTGCAGGTGAAGAACAAGTGCGAAAGGTCTTAGCCTTGCGGGGCCTCCGAAGGACTGGAGGGACAAGTAGGCTTGGTTCGATGGACCCGGTGGCCAGACGGGATCAAGTGCGAGTCGCATGGTGCGAGAAGAGCAAGTCAAAGTCGGATGATAGCGGGTTTGTTGGTTGATCTGAAAGCCAACATTGAGCCGGAGTAGACGTGGCGACCAAGTCGAGGAGCTCGGTGTGGAGGCTGCACCAAGCTCGCGGGGTTTGCAGTGGTTCACCAGAAAACCACTGGGTTCCTTGGTTGATCCACAAAGCCAAGTCCAAGTGGTCGGCGGCTCAGCTCTGCGCAGGCCGGTCTGACCGGTGGAGGCCGAGAAGCGTCGGGTGACTCAAAGTGAAGGACACTTGTTGGGATCGCAGGCTTGGTGTCGAGGCTACGCAAGGTGCGGTTGTTGGGCGTCCATTTGATGGAAAGGCTGTCAAGTTTCCAAATATGCCCTTCGAGGGGTTGTATCGCCTAGAGGGCATTCTAGTCATTTATCCCCCACCGGAGGACCTCATATATAAACCGACTGGAAGGGTTGTGGCAGCCATCTCTTGGGCTTTAGGGTTTTCATTTTCTCTAGGCAATTTCTCTTTTTAGTTTCCTATTTTCTCTAGGACTAGCTTGAGAGCTTCATGAGAGATCTTGAGAGAGGGATGGATGCTAGGGAGGCAAGCTAGACCTTGTATGAATCTTTCCTTTGATGTATAGAAGGTTCGACGTGGTTCCTCTAGCTCTTGTGGTGGTGATTCCTGTTTTCCTTTTTGCGGATTTTCGGAGCCTTTTCCTGGCGATTTTCTTTTGGTGGATTTGAGGCATCCCCTTTGCAGATTTGATGTGGGATATATCCATGAGCCCTTTGTTGTTCTTTTCCTTGTGACCCCCCTTCTATATCCGTGGGTTTGGGTGCTCAATTTTGGGGTTTTGTTTCGGTTCCGGGAAAAGGTGTTCTTGGCATTCATCCTCCGATTCCTATTGATTGAGTGGATCTTTGGGGCCAATCTCTTAGGCATGACTCGTTCATGAGGTGATACACCTATCCCCAAAGTTTTTACTTCAATCCGTGGAGCGAATCGGGAGATAGAGGCATCAGAAGGTGGGAGTTGACTCGCGGGTGGAGTTCATCCCGAGCAGCCCAGGCGTGATCGGTCAGACCGGTGCACCCCACCGGTCAGACCGGTGCGGCCTGCTGTGGCTATTTCTCGGGGAGTTCTTCTCCTGAGTGTTGGTTGTGTTCTTGGCTTACTGCTGTTTCAGTCCTGTGCAGTTTTGGCCCTTGGGAGATCGTTTTCATGAAGTTGGGGTTTCCTTAGCTAGACTGGTCAGACCTGTGCATCAGTCAGACCGGTGCAGAAGCTTTCAGTGGGAAAATCTCTTTTGTTGCTGTTGGTTGTGCTACTTGTTCGCAGAGTGCTTCTGGAACAAGTTTGGTTGTGCAGAGTTTTCGGTGTGCTCGATTTTTGGAGTGTTTTTGCTTGCCTGATAGATTTCAGGATTTCTCTCTGTTGCTCCACATCCTGGAATTGACATCTTGGTTTGCTGGACACATTTGGGAGGATTCTGAGCAGGTTGATCCTGACCGGTCTGACCTGTGCAGGTGACCGGTCTAACCGGTGTAGGTTGTTTGCTGCTCGAAGTGTTTTCCGCTGCGTGGTCGAGTAGCTTGGGTGTGTGGGTAGCTCCTAGGTCCAGTAGCACTTCAGTGGCTGCATGGATTTGGCTAGCGAGGTGTTGAGGACTGCGAAGTTGCGTTTGGGACCATAGGCCAAGTTCTTCTCTTCGGAGAAGAATTTTTATCAGCTCCCATTCACTCCCCCTCTCTGGTCGCCATTCTGGTCCTTCAATTGGTATCAGAGCCGGATACGGATCATTGAGACCTTGACCGGTTGAGATCCAAATATGGTGGACTATGGGAAGGGTTCGGGTCCTCCCCACTTCGATGGGAAGAACTACCAAATGTAGAAAGCCTAGATGGGTGTGTTCATGTGTGGAAAGGCTTAGCTGATTTGGGATGTCACGGTTAACGAGAACTATGTCATACCGGAGTCATTCTTGTTGCCTGGGAGTAGGGATATGTTCGATGCCAACAACAAGGCCGTGGACTATCTCTATCGTGCTCTCTGTGCATCCGAGTTTAGTAGGGTGTATGGAGAGAAGTTGGCAAATCGGATATGGACCCAGCTGAGGAATGCACATGGAGGAAATAGTTAGGTGAAGGCGCATCGCTTGATGACCTACCGAAGAGAGTACGAGAACTTCACTCATCTCCCCAGAGAGTCTGTAGATGCCATGTTCGAGCGCTTCATGCTGATTGTGAACAATATGAGAGCCAACATCACCGAGCTTCCATACGATGATCACGATAGAGCTATCAAGCTCTTACACGCATTAGATCTTGATGTATGGGGAGCGAAGGTTGAGGCTATTCAGTAGTCCAGTGTGTATGAGACCCTGACGGTGGATGAGCTGTTCTCTAAGCTCAAGTCGTCCGAGGTGGACCGAGACTTGAGAGCCAAGAAGGGCAAGGGTCCTGCTGATGATAGTCTTGCACTTGTGGCTGGACCGAGAACTAACTCTAATCAATTATCTAGGATGTTCTCTCTGTGTGCTCTTGTGTCTTTGCCTGATGAGGAGTTCGAGGCTTTGGATGATGAGGATCTTGCTTTGCTGACCAAGCGGTTCGGGCGCCTAAACGAGAACAGGAAGCACTTCAGGAGGAACTCGGGGATGTGCTACAAGTGCAGAAAGCATGGACACTTCTTTGACGAGTGTCCTGAGGGAGACGAGAACAAGATCGAGCACAAGAAGCTCGAGTACAAGCATCGCCCAAGGAACGAGTACAAGCAGGCCGAGCACAAGCATCGATCCCAGAACCACTACTCCAAGCACAAGAGTCGGGACGAGTACAAGGGCAAGAAGAAGGGCGACTACCACAAGAAGAAGTCAAGAGCGATGGTAGCCGGTGCGAGCGACATGGACACCTCTCCCCCCTGCTACACCACGTCAAGCTCGAGTAGTGAAGATTAAGACCGTGGAAGACATAAGAACAAGAAGCATTCAAGCAAGAACTTCACCGGGTTAAGGTTCATGGCAACAGTAACACCCCGTGTTTTAATTAAGTGTTTGAGTGTTGATCACCTTCATAATCACTTCTTGATCATTAGTGCTTAAGCCCTTAATCAACATTTAAGTCAAACCCTAGGTCAAACCCCTTTGATCTTTAAACCCTAGCTAGAACTTTTGGCACGTTCTCCAAAATTCACCTAAACACTTCAAATTCTGCAAATACAAAAGTTGTTTAGTTTTTCAAGACCAACAACTTTGCTTTTGGGTGGCATGTCCAATTCGAAGTGGAAATGAGTGAAAAACCTCAGCCAATGCCTACAGCTCCTGTTCACGCATGCCAAGAAAATCAGCAACTTTGCCTGATGATTATGCTCGATCCTTTGAGTAAAACACACATCAGCCTTTGTAAACTTTGTAGAGGAATAGCTGGTCTACAACTTTGCTAATTGGAGCATGGTCTACTTCTATAGCGAAATCTCAAGTTTGCAGCGGTCAAACAGGTGCACTCCGAAACGTTTTCCACCGGAACGCGCCTCGCCCGCCGCCGTCGTGCGCGCGCACACCACGTCGGTCTCGCCGCTGAGCCACCGGGCACGGACGCCGATGCACCCGGGGGTCTGCCGGTCCATAGGGGTGGCCGTGATCACTGTGTTGAGGCGGTAGGTGATGCAACTAGGCCTAGGCCGGTGCCACGCGGCGCACCCGTACGCGCCGGAGCGCGCACGCCGAGGCCGCCATTGGCCGGCTACGCAACCCTACGTCGCCGCCGATGTAGCCACACCGCGACCGCGACCGATGAGTAGACTTGGGTGGTTACCGCCTCTCCACACCACGGCCGCTATATAAACCATGTTTCCCCTCCCCTGTGCGAGCTCACAGCGCCGCCGTCGTCCGCCATTACCGCTGCCGGGGAGCTCTGTCCTCCGCTCGCACCCGTGACAAACAAACCCTTCCTAGCTCTCCTCTAGCACCCACTCGAGCCTCCCCGAGCACGCACGGAAGATCGAGTCGAGGCGTCCGCGCCGCCACTGCCTCGCCACCGCCGCTCGCCGGAGACTTCCCCGACCCGGCCACCACCTCCAATCGAGCAGTGGTGAGCCTAATCCCACTCCTGTGCCGCTTGTTCATCACCTCCAGTCATCCTTCGCCGCCGGCGAGCTCGCTCCACCGCGGGAGGGTACGTTTGTGAGGGAAGTATCTTTGCGTGGTTCGATCTATAAAATCCAAGGGCCTATCTGTGAACGTTTGAATCTTGTTAGGGTCTGTTGTGAAAGAAGATTCTTCTTCCTTTTCTCTTAACTCTAGTAACTTGTAAAATGTGTAGAAAATCGTAGAAAAATCAGAAAAATGCAAAACCAATTTTGTTGGTTTCCTTGTGAGTAGATCTACAACTTTTAGACAGGTTGTATATACTTTTGATGTGTAGATTGTGAATGAAAATTCAAACTCATTTTGAGTAGGTTTGTTCGTAACTTGAGCTGTACTCAGGTGCTAGGCTTGATCTTTGGATATGTTGTTAGACATCACTAGAATAGGTTATACGTAAGTTTTTGCACAAAGTTACAGAGTGGATCTCTAGTTATGATTTATTTGGCATTTATACTAGATCTGTGTAGACTTTTTGTACAGTTTCATATGAATGCTTTATGTGGCTTGTCTTGTAGATATCATCTTGTTAGGCTTAGATGTCTTACTGGTAATTTATTTATGTATTTATGAACTGTGTATATATCTGTTTTTGAATGATGCTTGCTTATGAAGTTAAATCTATAGCTCAATTTCTATTGCTCCAGTAATGCTTATCTTTGGGATAGATGATGCTTATATCATGACTGTGCTATGGTAGGAAGTTGGGCGACAGTTTAGTCATAGATGTCTCTGTATAAATACTTGTGAATATATAGGTTGAAAATGGTTATTTTTGTGTAGCTTGATAGATTTAGTTTCTGGAGCTAGTTTTTGGTGTGTAGCCTAGTTTTAGTCCATAGAGGCTCTGTGTAAAATTTGAGCTCCAGTGCATGAGTAGTTTTCTCTGTAGTAAATATTCTTGCTTTTACTAGGAGTAACTTGTCGTATTTTCATGCTCAGTATATAGCTCTTCTTGTCATGAAATTTTAGCAGTAGCTCTGTTGTGATGTTGTGTGCTCATACAAAATTCTCACTATAAGACATTGCATGGTTTAACCAGAATAATTTTTTGAAGAAACTAAGTATATTAAAAAGAGAAATAAAGAAATGACTTCTTTATTTTTGTCTAGGTGAATGCGGTCAACGTAGCACCCTATGTTTAATGTGTGCTGTTGTGTTTGTTTACACCATCATCACCAATTAACTCTTGCATATGTGTAACATCCCAGAATTTTGAATGTTTTCTCATATGTAAATTTTCGCTAAAATTTAAAACTTTTTGTTTGAACTTGTGTGCTACCAAATTTAATCCCAATTTGCTAGCCTCTCATCTTAAATCCATACAAAATAAAAATCATATAAAAATTATTTTCAAATTATGGTTTAGATGTGAGTTGGATTTTATGGATTTTATTTGGTTTTTGTTGAGTGTGTTTGAATTTGAAAGTATTCAAATTCAACCTATAGTTTAAATCTAATTCAAAACTAAATTCAAAACCCTATACTAACTCTTGGGCCAACTAACCTATCCCGAAGTCTACCAGTGCTCCCTCATCTCTCAGCCCTTGCACGCCTAACACCCCAACCCTCCTTCGTCCCAGCCAAAGTCGGCCCAACGCGGCCCATCTTCTTTTCCCCGCCGGGCGACCTGTTCTTCTTTTCCCCTGACCCGCACCGCCGCGTCGAGCTGCGTCGCGCCGCACGCACCTGCGCCAGACCGCACCGTGCCGCTCCGCTGGCGCGCACACCGAGGTGCCCCGCACGCTGAGACGGACCCACACGCGTCCTTCATCTCTTGAAATCACAGTTTTGCCCTACAGAACCGCGCGCACCAAGTTAACCAGCGTCCCGTGCCCTGCTCCTTCGCCGCCAAGGCAAAGGGAGAGGGGACAGCCCTGGCCCACGCGGATTCCCTGTTGCCGTGACCACCACGCGCAGCAAAACCCCCCAGGCGAGGCCCTGGAGCAAACCAACTCGCTTTTGGGGTCTCTCCCCTTTGGCTCCTCTGTCCCGTCGCCGTGAAGGAAGAAGGAGGAAAGGAGAAGGGGAGCTTGTGCGCGCGTCGCCGCCGCGCTGCCCTGCCGGAGTCGAGGGTCTAGAAGCCGGAGCCGTCCGTGACCGGAGGAAGGCCGTCCACGAGTGGGTGGGAACCGGAACAGAGGAGCACGACGCGCCGCCGCCGCACTTAGCCGTCGTCGTCGACAACTTCCCCGCCGCGGCAGTCACTGCATCGTCTACACCATCGCACCGCCGTAAGCACACCGCCGGCTTGCATCCTTCCCTCCTCCCTTGAACTTCCTGTGATGTGTGGGAGCGCGCCCCTGCGTCGCGCACGTCGTGCCGTGCTGTTCTGCGAGCTGTCGCCGTGGCACACCCTAGAGCCGCGCCGGATCTCACCGCTTTGTTTCCAGCTTTGCTCTGCACGCTGTGGCCGGCCTTTGCGCCGGGATGATCTGTGCAGGAATCGTGTCGCCGCCGCTGCTGCACCCGCGCCGCGTCGCGGACTCGGATCGCAGGGCCGCCGCGAGCGCCGGCTGGCCATGTCGCAGCCAGGCTAGGGCCTGGGCGCGCACAAGTGCCCTGGTAAGCACGCCCAGGTGCTAAACCACGCTGCGTCGTGCTTCTGGCTGAGTTGCGCCGCTCCGCTGCCGCTGATGTTTGCGCCGCTGCATCGCGCACCGCTGCACCGCGTCGCGGCCCTGGATCTCTAGGTTCCCGCGCGCTGAGTCACCTTGTCGAGTCCCGATCGATCTTACACGCGCGCGCGCGTAGGGTGGGCTCACTCATGTGCTCAACCACGTCGCCGCCCGTGTCTGTTTTGCTCTTGCTCCGCTTCCGCCATGACGCCGTCGCCGCTGATCTGCGCCGAGAATGCCGCCGTGTCGCGCTCCGCGCTACGCCCTTGAGCACTCCCCAGAGCTGAAGCGGCGCGGAGATAACCACGTGCCCCAGGGGATCCTCAGGCACTGCTTGCTTACCCATCCGGAGCAACGCCGCCGTCAGACGCCGCTCGCCGTCGCCGCTGGATTCGCATCGGGAGCGCGCCGACGCGTGCACGCGGAGCAAGGGTATGCCCTGCGCCCCAGTAAACTACCGGGGCCTCCATCAGACTACTCCGATGCATACTTTTGGAGACAATGGGCCAACCGGCCTGCCAAAGCCCAACTTGGGCCTTTTCCTTTTAACCAGTGAACTCTGGATTTTTGTTCAGGGGGAACGCATGGACTTGGTCTGTTTGGCCCAATGGGCTAAGTCCGATGGGCCTAATCCGGCGCACTGCCACTTTCGGCCCACCAGTGCCCACCATCTTGTGACGCTGACGTCACGATGACGTCATGCTGATGTCATCACCTATTTTCAAATTAAAAATCCTTTTCTGTTTTATAAATGATTTTGGAAATTATTTTATAAATCCCTTTTTCTTTAAAAATTCCTAACTAATTATCCGGAGCTCCGAAAATTATGAAACCACTTGCGTTGGAATCATAATTCTGAGACGCTCGCGGCTACCCTGTCCTTATCCTCTCTTGCCCATGAACCAAACCCCGTTTTGCCTCGCGTACTTGGAGTAGGATTCGTGGCCGCTACCGCCACTGCGCTATTGTGGGTCTGGGACGTCGGAGCCCTGCAACTAGCCACTGGCCTGCCGCGGACAGGAATAACTTCTCCAAGTCGTGTTCACACCGCTTACCTTGCTTGCACCCCTTCCACCACTTTGTGCCGCAACCTGCATACCCGCTCTCGCTCTGCTTTGCTTCGAGCCGTGTAGCGCGCGTCGTACCAAGTGTCAGTACCCGGAAGGCCGCGCGTGATGGACGGCCGTGCCTTGAGCAGAGGCATCTGCTTCAAGTGCGGCAACCCCGCGTTGCAACCTAGCTACTACGCTGTGGTTATCGTCGCTTCGCTAGCACTTGCGCCACCGTATTCTCGAGTACCTTACCGCACCACCATCCTCTTATCGACCTCAATCCGATCTTTTCCTTCTCTTTGTGCTGCTAACGCACACCTTGTCCTGAAGAAGCCTTGCCTAGCTCGCTTCGCCTTGCTTCTCTCTCATCATCCTCTGAGCTGCCGCTTTGTTGCACCAATCCTATGCGCTAATACCTTGCAAGCGCAAACACCAAGCCCTTAGCCTTTGATCGGCAACCCGACCTTGAACTAATCCATCTCCCTAACTTGTTTTCTAGTATATAAAGCTAGTAGCTTAAAACTATTTTAATATAAAACTAATTACTTTAATTTCCTTAATTTAAAACTAGTGCTGCTTGTAATCCAGTGTGTTGGTGTTCCTTTCTTGGTTGGGGTGTTGACCCCGGAGGTGTTGGCCTCGGAGGTGTGGATCTCCTCGGAGATGGTGACCTCCCTGCATTACCGCTTACCTTGATGTTGCTACCGCTGCATGCATAACCTTCTACAGCCATATATAAGCTTATCCATGCATACTAGAATTCATCCACTGCTTTTTTTCTTTGTTGGGAAGCTGACATGACCTACCCGCTTATCGGGTAGATGGCGATGCTTTCAGACTTGGAGATCGACTACGACATCAACGATGAAGGATGGGAAGACTAGAGCTGGTCCTACACTCAAGTTTGCCTGTGGAGCTGGAGACGCTTCGCTTCGATAGATCCGCTGCGTAGATGATTTACCTTTCTTGTTTAGTCCAGTTGGACTTGTACCCGGCTTATGCCGAAATGTTGTACTCTGATGTATTAATAAGATTATGTATTTTTCCCCTTTTTCCTGTGTTGTATGGATTTGTACCACTTGAGACAGGGTTTGCACGTGATAGCCACTTCCTGGGACTATCACCGATGTGCAGAGGATCGAGTTTCCAGTTTTGGAAATCTGGTTCGTTTCAATATGCATTCCCCGTATAGAAGTCCCTGACGGTAGCTACACGTACCGGCTGATGAGGACGAGGGACCAGGAGGAGACGTACACTTCGTGACCGTTGATCAAGACCCGGACCAAAGTCCGGAAGACTGTCTGACAGCTGGAGCTGCCGAAGGCAAGCCCCGGTTTAACATTCACCTATGTATTTCCGTTTTAAATTTTGGAATTTATGTTTGATTATCTGTTAACGGTGGAAATTCACCATTTCCAACCCTCAATATTCTCACATAAATGGAGTCATATGCATTATTTACTAGCATTTTGGTTTGAATAATGTAGTTCCACTTGTCCTTGGAGATTATTTGTATGTAGGTGATTTACCCCTTAAAAGAGATGGAAACTCACCTTCTATGAAGAAACCATGCCAACTCAGCTGAGGAGGTGGCTGCCACCAATGGAAACATGGCAATCCACGTCATCGATCCAGGAGAGGCACTCACCGACGAATCAGAGGATGCCACATAGACTCCACATGGATCAAAGGGCCCACCTCGGATACCAAATCAAGCCATGCACCGGGGATGGCTCAGAGGGCCCACAGGGCAGCCAACCAGAGGAAGCACACCAGGTGGGGCCGACCTAGGGGGCCGGCTGATCCTAGGATCGGCCGAACCGCCTTAGTGGCGCCCCATCTGGTCCCTACACGTGTTGGTAGCTCATTGGTCCATTGCCTCACTCCCGGGTGTTTAGGGGTCATTTGGGCGTCCGAGCAAGCCTTGTCCACGCCTATAAATAGAAGGGGAGGGGCTCCCATTTCTCACACACCACTCTCTCATTCTCCTCTCACTTTTAGTTTCCAAGGCTAGGGGGTTTGCTAGAGTAGCTCTTATTCAGGTTCCAAGTCCTCTTGGAAGTCTAGGTATGAGTTCTCTTTTATCTTTATTTCTTTGTATGACTTTGATCTACTTCAGTTATTCAGCTATTTCATATAAAGTCATGGTATATCATATTCTTGATATGTTCTTGAGTTCATCCTCTGTTCATCATTTAGAGGCTTGTGTTCTTCATGAACACTACCTTTTGATCCACTTGAAGGGTGATAAACTCCTTCCTTATGTGTTTGTTCATAAGTTAGAGGCTCGTGTTCTTCACGAACACGACCCTTTGATCTTATTGATTAGACATAAGAGAGTACATATCTGTTCGTATGTCTAGCCTTAGTTGATCTTGTTAGATGGCATGAGAGTGTTGCATGAGGTCTGTGTTCAAGCTACGGTACTCGGTCTAGTTGACCAGTCTTCTGGTGGCTCTCACCCTGGGTCACAATAGCCCGGCCCGGGTGGAGTCTAGCAGCAACGTAGGCATGGTGCCTAGGTTGTCTGGCTACGATAGTTATGAGCATACCCCCCATAATGATAGAGGTCGGTCGTCAGGTGGTGACAGCCCTGTTGGATCCTTGGGCAACCTACGTGCTGGAGTACCTGCTGTAGGAGTCTAAAGTCTAATTTCGCAGAGTGCTGGTCGTCGCGGGATAGCTCTTCGTTTGTACCTGGGTGCTGAACCTTATCTCTCTCATGCAATACTCATGCCCATCTCTTGTATCTTCTAGCTTTTTATGTTTAGTACATTAGAACCTAGAGCTAACTCATATGTTCCCCCTAAGCTGTAGTGTGCTAGAGTAGAGGTAGATCTGAGTGTGTGTGTCGGACTACCCTTATATCTTTTATCTTAGCCCTGTCTTTGAGTGTGTTGTTCCCTATATCTATCTCTTGGTTTACATTCAGAGCAAAAGCATAAGTCTAAGATATCCGCCATTGCCTTCCATGGATACGATACCCTTGGAATACTCTCCTTCCTTGGGAAAATGCTACAATGTTTTATCTGTGCGCTTGCGGATTCATTCATGATCGTTTAGATTAACCTTTGGCAAGTCTCGATGTTCACGCTAACCCGGTGCCATTAGTTGTGACATTGAGAGGTGCCTAAAGGCGTTTCCTGGTGTTGTCCCTAAGGATGGGCACCAGATCTGTTCTTAAGATGACGACGCTACGAAATGCCAACAAGCATTTCTGGCGCCGTTGCCGGGGAAGGCACATGATTATCATGACTATGCTTTGCATCTATTTATAAACTCTGAGTAGGTTAGGACAACTCTCAATTCAGGCTAACCTTGATTGTCTTCTTTTTATCTTTGGATGATGAAGACAGGTAGTGTATGACTAGTTTCGACCTACCCGGGTATTTTACTGAAGATCCCGAGTCACTTATGAGGAAAGCTCGAATTCATTTCGGCTCACCTCGTCGTACTCGTCTGGAGGGCGAACCAGCTTCCTTTGTACCATCCACGTCCAACGCTATGGCCCAGAAGACACTTCGTGAGTACTCAACTCCTTCTGCCGACCAGGTGCTGCAAGGCCCTGAGGTGGCAATGGGGACTGAAAATTTTGAGATCAAGACGGGTCTAATTACGATGGTACTGGCTAGCCCATTCTGTGGCAAGCCAAATGAGGATACCAATGCTCATCTTCAGCAATTCCTAGAGCTATGCAGCACTTTCGTCATCGGGGGTGCAAATATGGATGCTGTTCGTCTACGGCTATTTCCATTCTCCCTCCTGGGGAAAGCTAAGCAATGGTTCTACGCGAATCGTGAAGCTATAAACACTTGGACTAAGTGTTCAGAGGCATTTCTCAAGAAGTTCTTCCCATTGGGTAAAACCAATGCTCTTCGTGGAAGGATTTCTGGTTTTCAGCAAGCAGCAAGTGAATCTATTCCAGAGGCTTGGGAGAGGCTTCAGGAGTATGTCCTAGCCTGTCCTCACCTTGGGATGGAGGATTGGCTCATTCTTCAAAGCTTCTATAATGGGTTGACTCCGACAGCCCGAGGCCATATTGATGCTGCTGCTCAAGGAGCATTCTTCTCACTCACTGTTGGTGATGCTAAATTACTCATTGAGAAGATGGTCTCCAACCAAGGGTGGAGTGATGAAAGACTCCAACCACGACCGAGGGGTACTCATACTGTCAAGGAAGCAGACATGATTACTGCCAAGATGGATCTTCTTATGAAGAGATTGGATGACTATACCAGCGAGAAGGCTGCCATGGCCACCACTACTCTGCCTATGGATTCTCATATGACTTGTGAAGTCTGTGGCAACACTAGGCACTCAGGCAAATACTGTCCGGAGACTCAGGAGGAAGTGATGTACATGAATGGCAACAACAACGGTTATCGTCCACCTCAACAAGGAGGCCAATCATGGAATCAACAACGCCCTTATTATCAAGGAGGTAACCAAGGTAATTCTTACAATCCCAACCAACCTTCCTTGAGAGATCTTGTTTTTGGGCAAGCTAAGATTAATGAAGGTATTAACAAGAAGTTAGCTGCCCTTGATAAAACTGTGGAAAGTCTCAACGTTAAGCTTGATAGTTTTTCTTCTGCCCAGAAGAGTTAGCTGAGTTTCAACAAAATGTTGGAAACTCAGTTGGCCCAGCTGGCTACTTTTGTTCCCTCTGTTGAAAACGCAAATGCGGTAACCACGAGAGGAGGTAAATCCACTCGGGATCCACCGTATCCTAACCATGCAGGGACAGATAAGAAAGGCATAACAGAAGTTGAGAATATCCATGAGGATTCATCCGACTCGGAAGAATCCCCCTAGGTAAGGAAGGTGCCACCAACAGATAAATCACCTGTAGGAGTGACGGCACATCCGGGTTTCATAGAAGCTGATGTAATGTCGTTCCCTCAAAAGAGCAGGAAGGCAACAATAGATGAACAGTTCAATCGCTTCATGGACATGATTCAGAAAGTTTATATCAACGTCCCATTGCTTGAGGCAATACGCGTTCCCACTTACGCGCGTTATCTCAAGGACATCCTAACCAAGAAGCGAGCTCTTCCCACAACCGAAGTAGTACGACTCACGAAGGAGTGCAGTGCTGCTATACTCAACCACCTTCCTAAGAAGAAGAAGGATCCAGGGTGTCCCACAATCACTTGTATGATTGGGACCTAATGTTTCGACCATGCTCTCTGTGACTTAGGGGCCAGCGTCAGTGTCATGCCTAAGGTAGTCTTTGATCAACTTAACTACACAAGTTTATCTCGAACCACATTGCAGCTGCAGCTGGCTGATTCTTCAGTCCGATACCCAGCGGGGATAGCTGAGGACATTCCAGTGAAAGTCCGAGATTGCTTTATTCCCGTTGACTTTGTGGTGCTGGACATGGAGATCGCCAAGGAGGTGCCGCTCATACTTGGGCGACCATTTCTAAGTACAGCTGATGCACAAATTGATGTGGGGGATGGTGTGATCCGTCTCAACATCAATGGCAAAGAGGAGAGGTTCGAGTTTCGTCCAAGAAAAGAACAATGCTTGATGATTAAGGATCTACCAACTTCCGACACCCCGGCACGAGAGGTCGGAATACCACCACGGCAAGTGGACAGCCTCATTGCATTCATGACGAATTTTTGGAGGGAAGAACGCCAACTCATGGGCACGGGACAGAAACAGTATTGGAAGTCTCAGTCCCAGTCCAAGAAATCACCTCCTACACATCACAACCCACACAACACTCAGAAGATGTGGCAGAGGGTGAGTAGGAAGCCGACTTCTCCTCTGAAGGAAACGGCTGCCCCACTGCCCAGGTGAGAACTTTAGAACCAAGTCTAGCTCTAAGGACTTAAAATAATGAGATCTGCACCAACAGGTAAGTCCGGTAAGTTATCCTCATTTTCCACTGCAATAAAATTCTGATCCAGGAAAGCAATCTACTTCTGCTTTGTGTTCTCTACATTCTCGCTGGGGCGAGCCCAGGAGTGATGTCTATCCGGACATTCCTTGAGATTGTACCATGGTACTAACTTGTCACAGCCTCCACCTCAGCCACAGCCTGCTATGCCACCGGTGGCAGGACGGGCCCCTGCGGGGTACATGTCCGGGGTTACCCCTGGATATGCACCTGGTTGGGACCAGCCCACCTACCACCCGAGTGCGAGTGGCACGGCTTGGGCAGATGCGAGCAGTGCTCAGTGGGCCACACCCGCTAGTTCCAGCTCTGGTGGTCCACCTCTGTCTTCGTCCTTCCGGCGACACTCTTCAGCATCTGCACGCGATGCTCAGCTCGCGCAGCGGATGGGAGAGCTCACCATCCAGGTCACGGGATTGGAGGAGACGCTGAACACCCACGTCGAGTCTACCTCAGCGTGGCAGCGTCAGGCTGGTGAGAGGATAGCAGCCATGCAGCAGGATCAGCAGTGATACATAGAGGCGTAGAGGGCTTACCACGCGAGTCAGGGTTTCTTCTACCCTCCTCCGCAGTGAGCCTGAAGCTAGCTTGGGGGAGGACCCCCATCCTGAGGTAACTTGTATCTTCCTTTGTTTTCAGAATATCTTATAAATAAAAATCCAAAAAAAATCTGCAAAAATAAAAAGACCAAAAATATTTATTTGCTTTCATCATCATCATTTGCTTAGTTTGCTTTGATATGCTTAGTAAGAATGCTTTGCCTCTATGGTTGAAATGATGAATAGTTGCTCTGTTTATTTTCCTCATATGTCTTGCTTACAACTTTGTATCCTACGTAAGTTTTGAGTTTGTTGGCTTGTATGTTCAAACCTTAGCTTGAAAACTGTGGGTAGCAAAAAGCATGATCCTTGCCTAAGTTGTTGTGAGACATGATATGGTAGAATAGAGTGCTATGATCTTGTGCTTAGTGATGCTTGACATCCGGAGTTTTTTTTTTTGAAAAATCAAAACATGATGAGTTCCTCAATGATGAGAATTTCCCAACCAAGGCCATATGTAGATTCTAGTTCTTAGCCTCCACATATGTAGCTTGTTCTCTCATTGCGCTTTGTCAAATTGTTGTGACCCTTGTTAGGACTCATACTCCCCTGATCAAGATCATGTACATGTTCATGCTAAAATTTCTACACTGGAAGTTAGCATTCATCATTTGCTCCATATTGCTTATGCATTCTTCCATAAATAAAATTCTATGTATCTTTGCATTATTCATCCCTCTCCAAATATCTCTAATAGAGACAAAGGGCTAGCTAAAAAAAACAAAAGAAAAAAAAGAAAAGCATGCTCAAAAGCATGGCAAAAATAAATAAAGAGAGCAAGCCCAAGTCTCAAAAATTTCAAAAGGAGAAAAAGGGGTTGATATGTGCAAGAGAAAGAGTTCCACCATATAGATGGTAATAACTAGTACCTACTCCGGGGCTAGTGTCCACCTTACCATCAATCCCTTATTTCCCTCATATAAAGTATGGCAATATCTAGTACCCATTTCCGGGCCTAGTATCCACCTTGCCATGCTCATATCCATCACACACATATGCACATCTTGATCAGGATGTATGTTTGTTTCTTCCAAGGATCCAGTTTTTGACTTAGCAAAACATGAGAGACAAGTATGCCACATCTTCCCTACCTACAGCTCCACATACAGCCTATTAGGAGTAGGATGTGAAGAAAGGCAACATTGATGCCTTGGTGAGGAACCATTCACTTTTGAGCGATCTGAGAGTATCATTTGAGGAACTCTGATTTTCTTTTGAAAAATTTGCAAAACCTCCGGATTGATAAGCTGATCAAGGTATGAGTGATTATGCACATGCAATATAACCATTTTGTCTCTCAACCGCCCAAGGCAGGTGAAGCTATATGCCCCACGTCATCAGGGGAAAGGTAAGAACATTGCCAACTTGTTCAACTCTTGGTAGAGTACTTTGCTGTATGTTTGCCATAAGTTGAGAATACAACATTGTAGCAACTCCTGATCAACCAACCTAATTCTCTAATGTCTTGCTTCGAGACGAGCAAGAGGTTAGCTTGGGGGAGTTTGTCGACGGTGGAAATTCACCATTTCCAACCCTCAATATTCTCACATAAATGGAGGCATATGCTTTATTTACTAGCATTTTGGTTTGAATAATGTAGTTCCACTTGTACTTGGAGATTATTTGTATGTAGGTGATTTACCCCTTAAAAGAGATGGAAACTCACCTTCTATGAAGAAACCATGCCAACTCAGCTGAGGAGGTGGCTGCCACCAAGGGAAACATGGCAATCGACATCATCGATCCAGGGGAGGCACTCACCGATGAATTAGAGGACGCCACATGGCCTTCACATGGATCAAAGGGCCCACCTCGGATGACAAATCAAGCCATGCACCAGCGATGGATCAGAGGGCCCACAGGGCAGCCAACCAGAGGAAGCAGACAAGGTGGGGCCGCCCTAGGGGGCCGGCCGATCCTAGGATCGGCCGAACCGCCTTAGTGGCGCCCCATCTGGTCCCTACACGTGTTGGTTGCTCATTGGTCCATTGCCTCACTCCCGGGTGTTTAGGGGTCATTTGGGCGTCGGAGCAAGCCTTGTCCTCGCCTATAAATAGAAGGGGAGGGGCTCCTATTTCTCACACACCACTCTCTCATTCTCCTCTCACTTTTAGTTTCCAAGGCTAGGGGGTAGGCTAAAGTAGCTCTTATTCAAGTTCCAAGTCCTCTTGGAAGTCTAGGTATGAGTTCTCTTTTATCTTTATTTCTTTGTATGACTTTGATCTACTTCAGTTATTCAGCTATTTCATATAAAGTAATGCTAGATCATATTCTTGATATGTTCTTGAGTTCATCCTCTGTTCATCATTTAGAGGCTTGTGTTCTTCGTGAACACTACCTTTTGATCCACTTGAAGGGTGATAAACTCCTTCCTTATGTGTTTGTTCATAAGTTAGAGGCTCGTGTTCTTCACGAACACGACCCTTTGATCTTATTGATTAGACATAAGAGAGTTCATATCTGTTCGTATGTCTAGCCTTAGTTGATCTTGTTAGATGGCATGAGAGTGTTGCATGAGGTCTGTGTTCAAGCTACGGTACTCGGTCTAGTTGACCAGTCTTCTGGTGGCTGTCACCCTCGGTCACAATAGCCCGGGCCGGGTGGAGTCTAGCAGCAACGTAGGCATGGTGCCTGGGTTGTCTGGCTACGATAGTTATGAGCATACCCCCTGTAACGATAGAGGTCGGTCCTCAGGTGGTGACAGCCCTGTTGGATCCTTGGGCAACCTCCGCGCTGGGGTACCTGCTGTAGGAGTCTAAAGTCTAGTTTCGTAGAGTGCTGGTCATCGCGGGATAGCTCCCCATTTGTACCTGGGTGCTGAACCTTATCTCTCTCATGCAATACTCATGCCCATCTCTTATATCTTCTAGCTTTGTATGTTTAGTACATTAGAACCTAGAGCTAACTCGTATGTTCCCCCTAAGCTGTAGTGTGCTAGAGTAGAGGTAGATCTGAGTGTGTGTGTCGCACTACCCTTATATCTTTTATCTTACCCCTATCTTTCAGTGTGTTGTTCCCTATATCTATCTCTTGGTTTACATTCAGAGCAAAAGCATAAGTCTAAGATATCCGTCATTGCCTTCCACGGATACAATACCCTTGGAATACTCTCCTTCCTTGGGGAAATGCTACAATGGTTTATCTGTGCGCTTGCGGATTCGTTCATGATCGTTTAGATTAACCTTTGGCAAGTCTCGATGTTCACGCTAACCCGGTGCCATTAGTTGTGACATTTAGAGGTGCCTAAAGGCGTTTCCTGGTGTTGTCCCTAAGGACGGGTCCCAGATCTGTTCTTAAGATGACGACGCTACGAAATGCCAACAAGCATTTCTGGCGCCGTTGCCGGGGAAGGCACAGGATTATCATGACTATGCTTTGCATCTGTTTATAAACTTTGAGTAGGTTAGGACAACTCTCAATACAGGCTAACCTTGATTGTCTTCTTTTATCATTATTGCTTAAGCCCTTAATCAAAATTTAAGTCAAACCCTAGGTCAAACCCCTTTGATCTTTAAACCCTAGCTAGAACTTTTGGCACGTTCTACAAAATTCACCTAAACACTTCAAATTCTGCAAATACAAAAGTTGTTTAGTTTTTCAAGACCAACAACTTTGCTTTTGGGTGGCATGTCCAATTCGAAGTGCAAATGAGTGAAAAACCTTAGCCAATGCCTACAGCTCCTGTTCACACGTGTCGAGAAAATCAGCAACTTTGCCTGATGATTATGCTCGATCCATTGAGTAAAACACACATCGGCCTTTGTAAACTTTGTAGAGGAATAGCTAGTCTACAACTTTGCTAATTGGAGCATGGTCCACTTCTATAGCGAAATCTCGAGTTTGCAGCGGTCAAACAGGTGCACTCCGAAACGTTTTGCACCGGAACGCTCCTTGCCCGCCGCCGTCGTGCGCGCACACGCCACGTCGGTCTCACCGCAGAGCGACCGGGCATGGACGCCGATGCACCCGGGGGTCTGTCGGTCCATAGGGGTGGCCGTGATCACTGTGTTGAGGCGGTAGGTGACGCAACTAGGCCTAGGCCGGTGCCATGCGGCGCACCCGTACGCGCCGGAGCACGCACACCGAGGCCACCATTGGCCGGCTACGCCACCCCACGTTGCCGCCGATGTAGCCACGCCGCGACCGCGACCTATGAGTAGACTTGGGCGGTTACCGCCTCTCCACACCGCGACTGCTATATAAACCCTGTTCCCCCTCCCCTGTGCGAGCTCACAGCGCCGCCGTCGTCCGCCATTACCGCTGTCGGTGAGCTCTGTCCTCCGCTCGCACCCATGACAAACAAACCCTTCCTAGCTCTCCTCTAGCACCGATTCGAGCCTCCCCGAGCACGCATGACTTAACTCCGGCCCAGCATTCGCCGAAGATCGAGCCGAGGCGTCCACGCCGCCACTGCCTCGCCGCCGCCACTAGCCGGAGACTTCCTCGACCCGGCCACCACCTCCAATCGAGCTGTGGTGAGCCTAATCCCACTCCTGTGCCGCTTGTTCATCACCTCCGGTCGTCCTTCGCTGCCGGCGAGCTCGCTCCGCCGCGGGAGGGTACGATTGTGAGGGAAGTATCTTTGTGTGGTTCGATCTATAAAAGCCAAGGGCCTATCTGTGAACGTTTGAATCTTGTTAGGGTCTGTTGTGAAAGAAGATTCTTCTTCTTTTTCTCTTAAGTCCAGTAACTTGTAAAATGTGTAGAAAATCGTAGAAAAATCGGAAAAATGCAAAACCAATTTTGTTGGTTTCCTTGTGAGTAGATCTACAACTGTTAGAAAGGCTGTATATACTTTTGATGTGTAGATTGTGAATGAAAATTCAAACTCAGTTTGAGTAGGTTTGTTCATAACTTGAGCTGTACTCAGGTGCTTGGCCTGATCTTTGGATATGTTGTTAGTCATCACTAGAATAGGCTATATGTAAGTTTTTGCACAAAGTTACTGAGTGGATCACTAGTTATGATTTATTTGGCATTTATACTAGATCTGTGTAGACTTTTGTACAGTTTCATATAAATGCTTTCTGTGGCTGGTCTTGTAGATATCATCTTGTTAGGCTTAGATCTGTTACTGGTAATTTATTTATGTATTTATGAACTGTCTATATATCTTTTTCTGAATGATGCTTACTTATGAAGTTAAATCTATAGCTCAGTTTCTATTGCTCCAATAATGCTTATCTTTGGGATAGATGATGTTTATATCATGACTGTGCTATGGTAGGAAGTTGGGCTACAGTTTAGTCATAGATGTCTCTATATAAATACTTGTGAATATCTAGGTTGAATATGGTTATTTTTGTGTAGCTTGATAGATTTAGTTTCTGGAGCTAGTTTTTTGTGTGTAGCCTAGTTTTAGTCCATAGAGGCTCTGTGTAAAATTTGAGCTCCAGTGCATGAATAGTTTTCTCTGTAGTAAATATTCTTGCTTTTACTAGGAGTAACTTGTCATATTTTTCATGCTCAGTATATAGCTCTTCTTGTCATGAAATTTTAGCAGTAGCTCTGTTGTGATGTTGTGTGCTCATACAAAATTCTCACTGTAAGATATTGCATGGTTTAACCAGAATAATTTTTGGATGAAACTAAGTATATTAAAAAGAGAAATAAAGAAATGACTTCTTTATTCTTGTCTAGGTGAATGCGGTCAACGTAGCACCCTATGTTTAATGTGTGCTGTTGTATTTGTTTACACCATCATTACCAATTAACTCTTGCATATGCATTCCCCGTATAGAAGTCCCAAACGGTAGCTACACGTACCGGCTGACGAGGATGAGGGAGCAGGAGGAGACGTACACTTCGTGACCGTTGATCAAGACCCGGACCAAAGTCCAGAAGACTGTCTGACTGCTGGAGCTGCCGAAGGCAAGCCCCGGTTTAACATTCACCTATGTATTTCCGTTTTAAATTTTGGAATTTATGTTTGATTATCTGTTGACGGTGGAAATTCACCATTTTCAACCCTCAATATTCTCACATAAATGGAGGCATATGCATTATTTACTAGCATTTTGGTTTGAATAATGTAGTTCCACTTGTCCTTTGAGATTATTTGTATGTAGGTGATTTACCCCTTAAAAGAGATGGAAACTCACCTTCTATGAAGAAACCATGCCAACTCAGCTGAGGAGGTGGCTGCCACCAAGGGAAACATGGCAATCCATGTCATCGATCCATGGGAGGCACTCACCGACGAATCAGAGGACGCCACATAGACTTCACATGTATCAAAGGGCCCACCTCGGATACCAAATCAAACCGTGCACTGGGGCTGGATCAGAGGGCCCACAGGGCAGCCTACCAGAGGAAGCACACCAGGTGGGGCCGCCCTAGGGGGCCGGCCGATCCTAGGATCGGCCGAACCACCTTAGTGGCGCCCCATCTGGTCCCTACACGTGTTGGTTGCTCATTGGTCCATTGCCTCACTCCCGGGTGTTTAGGGGTCATTTGGGCGTCCGAGCAAGCTTTGTCCTCGCCTATAAATAGAAGGGGAGGGGCTCCCATTTCTCACACACCACTCTCTCATTCTCCTCTCACTTTTAGTTTCCAAGGCTAGGGGGTAGGCTAGAGTAGCTCTTATTCAGGTTCCAAGTCCTCTTGGAAGTCTAGGTATGAGTTCTCTTTTATCTTTATTTCTTTGTATGTCTTTGATCTACTTCAGTTATTCAGCTATTTCATATAAAGTCATGGTAGATTATATTCTTGATATGTTCTTGAGTTCATCCTCCGTTCATCATTTAGAGGCTTGTGTTCTTCGTGAACACTACCTTTTGATCCACTTGAAGGGTGATAAACTCCTTCCTTATGTGTTTGTTCATAAGTTAGAGGCTCGTGTTCGTCACGAACACGACCCTTTGATCTTATTGATTAGACATAAGAGAGTTCATATCTGTTCGTATGTCTAGCCTTAGTTGATCTTGTTAGATGGCATGAGAGTGTTGCATGAGGTCTGTGTTCAAGCTACGGTACTCGGTCTAGTTGACCAGTCTTCTGGTGGCTCTCACCCTGGGTCACCATAGCCCGGGCCGGGTGGAGTCTAGCAGTAACATAGGCATGGTGCCTGGGTTGTCTGGCTACGATAGTTATGAGCATACCCCCCGTAACGATAGAGGTCGGTCCTCAGGTGGTGACAGCCCTGTTGGATCCTTGGGCAACCTCCGCGCTGGGGTACCTGCTGTAGGAGTCTAAAGTCTAGTTTCGCAGAGTGCTGGTCATCGCGGGATAGCTCCCTGTTTGTACCTAGGTGCTGAACCTTATCTGTCTCATGCAATACTCATGCCAATCTCTTGTATCTTCTAGCTTTGTATGTTTAGTACATTAGAACCTAGAGCTAACTCGTATGTTTCCCCTAAGCTGTAGTGTGCTAGAGTAGAGGTAGATCTGAGTGTGTGTCGCACTACCCTTATATCTTTTATCTTACCCCTGTCTTTGAGTGTGTTGTTCCCTATATCTATCTCTTGGTTTACATTCAGAGCAAAAGCATAAGTCTAAGATATCCGCCATTGCCTTCCACGGATACGATACCCTTGGAATACTCTCCTTCCTTGGGGAAATGCTACAATGGTTTATCTGTGCGCTTGCGGATCCGTTCATGATCGTTTAGATTAACCTTTGGCAAGTCTCGATGTTCATGCTAACCCGGTGCCATTAGTTGTGACATTGAGAGGTGCCTAAAGGCATTTCCTGGTGTTGTCCCTAAGGACGGGTCCCAGATCTGTTCTTAAGATGACGATGCTACGAAACACCAACATTATCTATGTGCATTTATGTTCAGGAGTTGAATGGGAACCCTAGATGCATGATCCATAAGTACCTATGATCTTTTACTAGTATGCTAGGTCGCTTGATGCTATGCACTAAGGACCCAGTACAAGTCGAGTGATGTACTTCGCTCGCGAGAATAGGTTCTTATGTTGGAATCATAAGATTTGTTAATTGGATTGCTCACGTGGTAAGAGCATGGGATTTTGGGCTCCGGTCCAGTGGTTAAGAGATTAAGCGTTTGAAAGTACTAAACATTTGTCGGAAATGGGTACGGTAAGCCTAGTACCTGAATGATACGGTGCGGGAACTTTGCGCTACTAATCTTGGGTTGTGGCCCCAGTCTTGCAAACTGTAGTGCATGTGTGACGCTGGATGCTAGTGTGAGGCATGCCAGCTAGCCTTGTGCTTAGGACTGTGGCATCCGATCCCAATCCGAGGAATGACGAGAACCGTTTGGTTGAATGCACTCGTTGTGGGTGTTTTCTCTAGTATGTTTAGGTTCACCTTGCAAGGTTATTAATCGATCGATCATCAGCCTCTCACCGTTATCTGAGAGTGCTTAATTATCTGGCCACAATAATCCCTATATGATGAAATGTTGATAAATTTGATGTTGATTAATTGTTTGCACAACTTATGCTTGTAATAGTTGCTTATCTAGTAATAAATGATCTACGAGAACTTGAGCTAAAATATTGAAAGTAAGGATTAACTCCTTAGTCGCTTTTTGGCAAAACAAACCCACTAGCCAAAAGCCAAGTATGATTAGAAGGTTAAGTCTTTTATTTTAGATGGGTAAGTCTTGCTAAGTATTAGTATACTCAGCCTTGCTATAAATGTTGTTTTCAGGTGATAATGTTTGGCTGGGTGAAATCCCACCCGGCTGGGAGCTGGAATGGGTGGATGACAAGGAGTAAGGGCGTTATGGGTGGCCTCCCATGATGCCAAGTTATCGCTTAGTTAATTTCCGCTGTCTTCAGAACTCTGAACCATTTACCTTTAATGCATGAACAATGGTTGTAATAATTTGACCCTACGGGGAATTTGGATTAAGTTGTAAGGAACTCTGGACTCTCCTTCGTGAGAGTTTTAATGTATGCGTGTTCGATCCTCTGTGAGGTTTACAAGTGATTTACTAGGCTATGACCCGGTACCACTCAATGGGATGATTCTTTATTATCACTTAATGACCAAAGTGGATTGGTTTAGGTGATAGTACAGACTTATCTTGGGTGGGGTTGTCACAGCGACGAGCGGATTCTGCAGCACGGCACACAGTTCAGGGAGCAAGAAGAGCGGCAAAGAGGACTCGGATTTCGACTTCGAGGATGAGGTATCACCACCTACCATTGACTCTTTGCTTGAGGAAAATGCTACTCTGAATGAATTGCTTGATAATCGAGATAGTGTGCTTATAGATGCTAAGAAAATGAGAAAAGAGCTTAGGGCCTCGCTTGAGGAAGCTAGGGAGAAAGTAGCTGAGTTAGAAGCTAGGCATCTTGATGACATGCTTGCTATTGATGCTTTGAAATTTGCTCCTGTTGTTTCTAATGAACTTGATTGCAGTGATTGTTCAGTTTTCTTGTCTGACTTGACTGCTCTGAAAGAGAAGCATGCCCTCACTATTGAGGAACTAGATATGGCTAGGTTTGAATTGATTGAGTTGAAAGCTAGATCAAGTTTGTCCTATGTTGAATGCTAAATTGGATGATTCACATGCTAGGATTGTTTCCTTAGAGGCTGAGTTGAAAGCTCTTGTTCCTACTTCTTGTTCTACATGTGAAATGCATGCTTTAAAAATATGGAACTTGCGCACTATGTTGATCACTTCCAGGATGAGAATGATGAGCTGAGAAACCTTATGAGTTGGTTGTCTGGGCATGAGCCACAATTGAGCTTAATGATGGTTGAGTTTAAGAGGTGTGATGGTCAGGTGTTGGGCTCTGACAAGGTTGGTGAGAGCAGTGGTGAGAAGGGAGAGAAAATTGGAGAGATCCCTATTCCACCACAAACTACACCCATGAACAAATATGCTCCCAAGCCTAACCACCTGAGAAACAAGCTTGACACCACTCCCGATCCACACGTGTTCCCCCACAAAACAGAAAATTACCAAAAACCCATAAAGTTTGTGAGCAACATGGGATGAAGGACCGAATAGGCGACCAGAGAGGGGGGGGGAGTGAATGGGAGCCGATAAAACATCTTCTCGTAGGTCGAACTCAGCCTATACCCCGATTGCCACTCCAAGTACTCGCACACACCAGAGAAGCTCTAGACTAGGCACACACAAGCTCACAAGTCCTAGAGACAAGCCTTGAAACAAACCGCGGAAGCACAAAACAAGAATCAAAGCGCTTGGCCAATTCTGGAAATAGCCAGTGCGGACTGTCCGAGCAATACGGGCGGACTGTCCTTTATGTATAGGCGGACTGTCCGGACCAACCTTGCAGACTGTCCGAAAAAGGCAACAGAACCACGAGAGACGCACCGACAAAATCGTACTGTCTGGCTGAGCCACGCGGACTGTCCGGCTGAGCCACGCGGACTGTCCACCAGTGTCGCGGACTGTCCGTGAAGGCTGGGCGGACCGTCCGGTAAACCTCGCTGGAAACCCCAGACAAACTCAGCTCAACCCTAGACAAAAACTTGACCCGGCGGACTGTCCGAGAACCCCTCGCGGACTGTCCGCAAACCGCCTGCAACCAAACCCTAGGGAGGAAACAGATCGAAACAAGAACGCGCACGAACAAGAGACGAACTGCGACGAATTGGCCCCTCACGGACTGTCCGCGCGTACCATGTGGACTGTCTGCCACGCACGAATAGAACCAAAAACTTCTCGAGCTTGGGAGTCAACTCTCCAAATCCATCACCGGATCTCCCAAACGGCTAGAGCTCTTGAGACAAGATTCAGGGGAGGTAAGAAGCGTCACAAGAGGAAGCTATGCCCCAAAAATCTCGACCTCTAACTCACTAAATCACCGGGAATCGCGGATCACAGGAACTACCACCAAGAAATCGGCTCCGGCCAAAAACGCATGAACCGAAGGTGTTTCCCGGCGTTTGAGGGGTCAAGATCACACACAAAGATGCGCAAGACATCCACCCATGGTCCCCTCAAAGAAATCCGAGAAGAAACACCCTCAAATCCCTGAATCGAGCGAAGAACAAAACTCCCCAAAAATAGCCCCGAAAATGACACGAAAATCACAGAGGACTAGGAGATCATCGCAACGCCGTATGCTTCCATACAACCAGAGGTCAGAGTCTATACAAGAATCTAGCCTAAGGAATACAGAGGAAAAGAAGCAGTCCAGAGCAATCTACCGGGGGAGGAAAACCTAGAGTCCAAGAGAAAGAGATGCCATCCACCTCTCCGCAATTTATACGAAGTTCACCAGAGGAGGTAAATGACCACGCTACCCCTACATCTCAAATAGAAGATACACACCCCTCAGGGGCAATATGGTCTAGTCTTCATTGAGCGGACATGCTTCCACCGCGGTCTTGCTTCGCATCGACGCAAACCCCACGATCACGCCACGTGCCCCCCCGCCTCGAAGCTTCCCGACGCTCCCGGATCACCGTCTCCATCGCATCGGGCCTCCGGACTTGGTTTTGCGGCCCAAACCAAGAAACCGTCCACCGATGGTTTTGTGGGCAAACCAACAAACCCCGCGTGCAAGCTTCAGGCTCGATCCGCTACCTTGCACCGGCCCATGTTCACGACTTCAACTTGCTAGTCTTGCATCGCACGGCTCGCACTTGACCCCATCGGCCACCGGATCCATCGAACCAAGCCTACTTGCCTCTCCATCACCCAGAGGCCGCCACGGCTAAGGCCTTTCGTGCTTGTTCTTCACCTGCACCAACACAAGTCAAGCCGCAACCTATACCTGCACACTTAGCCAAGCATCAGTCCACACAACGTTGTCAATCACTCATCACTAAGGAGCGACCCTCCACTGGTCTTCGGACACACCTGGTCCTCAATCTCCCCCTTGATGAGTGCATTGACAACACCCATAGTAACCATCATAATGAAAAAGAAAAGAAAACAACCACGGACACAAACCTCCAAGTAAGTGATCCAAAGCCAAAGAACAAGCGAAAAACACGATCACTCGCCAAACCAAGTCTCGGCCCCCTAAGGCAAGGGCAACGGCTCAACACAGCCGAGACAAACAAAGCTCACAAAGAGCATGCCACAAAGCACAAAACTCAGGCAAACCAAAGGAGCTCCCACTGCACATATGCAAACTCCCCCTAAGCAAATGCAACATCTTCTTCTCAATTTTTCTCCTCACATGCAACATCAAATGCATACCAATTTTCCACAAACTCTCCCCTTATCATACAAATCTCAAAACTCTCCCCCTTGTTGACAATGCATGAATCAAGGTATATGAAACTTCTGCCCGTTGTTTTCATGAAAAATGCATGTCAAAGCATATATACAATCTACCAAGCTTCTCAAATATACAAAGAGCACAACAATATGCTACAAATGAGACATAGAGCAAGCAAAGTAGATATGGTGTAGTTAGCACATGGCTATCAAGACGGTAGAGACATATAAGCATGTGACATGGCCAAAAGCAATTTTAAGCAATTTTCACAAAGAAACATTCATCTCATGAGAAAGACCCTATCCATGGCAATTTGAGCACAAATACACTAGATCATCCAAAGTTTATATAAGATCACAAATTCTCATCACAAGATCATTATAAACGCCCACTAGCTACTCAAGTCATGTTAAAGCCACCGAGCCATGTGTCTACTTCTTAAAATGAGACTTCTCATGGTAGACAACATGCTATGGTTTAGCACCCAAGATATCAATATCAAAACATAAATACATGATTAGGAGCTCATTTTTCAAGCATAAGGCAATTCATACATCAATTTTATTTTCAAGTTTAAACATGGTACATGAAATGCTTTTGCGGCAAAAAGAAGCTTATGCTCCTCCACAAGTGAACAAATGACCCCAATCAAAGAGAACAAGATACTCAAGCACAAACTAAACATGATATGGGCATTTGAGCACAAATTGAGCATAGACAAGCATCTACTCATGAGAGACACAGTTTTAGCATTTTCACAAACATAAAGCTATCTCATCATGAATATATGGCAAAACCATCAAGAGCATAGCATTCACATCACCATTTACCAAACATGCACATATCTCACATATAGCACATCAGTGATCAAAGTATATAAGAGAAGTTTTTCCTAGCACAAGTGTTCCAAAGATGGCTATCCTACCAGGTTTTGTACAGAAAGTAAAATGTATGCATGGAATGCAACAAAATGAAACATATATGACATATATACATGAGAAGCTCCGAGAAGGAAAGCACACTCGAAGTTCACCCCGCAAGCGAGTGAAAGTGACTTGGTTAAGTGGTTTGGTAAATATGTCGGCTAGCTAATCTTGGGTAGGTACATAGGACAAGGATATGTTTCCCTTCTCAACATTGTCCCTCAGAAAGTGGTATCTCACTTCTATGTGGTTCATTTTGGAGTGAAGGACTGGGTTTTTGGCTACACTTATGGCACTGGTGCTGTCACAAAAGAGTGGAACCTGGGAGCACTCATAGTGTAGGTCATCCATAGGAGCTGGGTACAACAACTGGCAGCAGCTACATACTCGGCCTCTGTAGTGGACTGGGCTACACTAGATTGCTTGCGAGATGACCAAGAGACCAAAGAAGAACCGAGAAACTGGCAACACCCAGAGGTAGACTTGCGGTCCAATCGACACCCAGCAAAATCAGCATCGGAGGACCCGTGAAGTCTGAGTGTCGAGGAGGCAGAATACCAAAGACCAAACTCGGGAGTGTAGTTCAAGTACCTGAAAATCCGCTTGACGGCCTGCCGATGTGAAGTCCTTGGCGAAGCTTAAAAACGAGCGCACAGACACACATTGAACTGTATGTCCGGCCCGTCAAGTAGAGGAGGGAGCCTATCGTGGTCCGGTACTCCTTCTGGTCCACGGGTTCGCCGTCCTCGTCCGCGTCCAAACCGTAGTGGTACCCATCGGTGTAGTCAGCGGCTTGGAGTCGTTCATGCCAAACTTCTTCACTATGTCCCTGGTGTACTTCGCCTGATGTACAAATGTCCCGTCCTTGCACTGCTTGATCTGGAGTCCTAAGAAAAACTGCAGCTCGCCCATCATGGACATCTCAAATTCCCTGCTCATGTCATCAGCAAATCTGGTAACAAGATCATGAGAAGAGCCACCAAAGATTATGTCATCCACGTATATCTGAACAATCAAAAGGTCATTCCCATGCTTAAGGAGAAACAGGGTCTTATCATCTGTGCCCATCACAAACCCCTTACTCAGTAAAAAGCCTCTCAACCTACCATACCAAGCTCTAGGTGCCTATTTCAACCCATAGAGTGCTCTCTAGAGTTTGTATACATGGTGTCGGTATTTCTCGCTCTCAAACCCCGGCGGTTGCCTCACATACACTTCTTCCTCTGTCACCCCATTCAAGAAAGCACTCTTCACGTCCATTTGGTACAACTTGAACCCTTTAGCCACGGCAAAGGCTAGAAGGATCCTAATTGCCTCCAAACGGGCCACAGGAGTAAATGTCTCCTCATAGTCTATGCCCTCTTTCTGGTTGAACCCCTGAGCCACCAACCTCAACTTGTTTCTCACAACCATCCCATTCTCACCCTCTTTGTTCTTCCACACCCACTTGGCACCTATGGGATGGCAATTTGGTGGTGGATCGACTAACACCCAGACTTGGTTTCTCTCAAAGTTTTCCAACTCCTCATGCATGGAATTCACCCAATTCTCGTCAAACAAAGCGTGTCGAATATCTTTGGGCACAAACGACGCAACAAAAGCAGAGTGAGCGAAATGAGAAGTGTTCCTTGACCTCGACCATGTAGTGCGTTCATGAAGGTCACCTATGATCGTCGTCGGTGGGTGGTCCACCTATACTCGTCGGGGAGCCTCTCGCCTGGACACAATCTCCCCCTCAGCAGCAGCCTTCACTCAAATAGCCTCAGTCGTAGTGGGTGTAAGGGATGGACCATCCTCGATCGTCGTCATAGTAGTGGAAGTAGCACGTACACGATCAGTCACGGGAGCATCACCTCCATCGTCGTCTTCATCTCCATCTCCATCTTGCTCATCCTCAAAGATCCTCGCTCCAATCGCCCGTCACCTACACACTCAAAAGCAGAAGAGCTATATGGCTGTATCTCGTCGAAGTTTACCTCGCATGTCTCCATGATTCGGTTAGTGTCAAGGTTGAGCACACGATATGCTCTAGAATGAATCGCATAACCGAGGAAAATACCATCTGAACATCTAGATTCAAACTTATCCAACTTACCCTTCTTCAGAATGAAACACTTGCAACCAAAAGCTCTAAAGTGACTCACCTTGGGTTGTCGCCCATGCATCAGCTCATAAGAGGTCTTCTTCTTGAAAGCACGAAGGAAGATGCGATTTGAGACATAGCAAGCGGTATTGACCGCCTCGGCCCAGAAATGCCTAGGAGTCCTATGCTCATCAAGCATCATCCTGGCCATCTCACAAAGGGTCCAGTTCTTCCTCTCCACTACGCCATTCTGACAAGCGACGTATGGAGAAGAATACTGATGATGGAGACCAAGATCACGGCAAAAGGTATCAAAATGAGAGTTTTTAAACTCCATTCCATTGTCACTACGTATAGCTCAAATGGCATCACCATGTCTCTCATTCTTCAACCTCAAGATCAAGTCCCGAACAAAGCCAAATGTCTTGCTATTATCCTCCAAAAAGAAAACCCAAGAGTACCTCGAAAAATCATCAACCACAACAAGAACATACCACTTCCAACCCGCAGAAAGAACACGAGCTGGCCCATCCAAATCCATGTGCAACAGCTCACAAGGTCGCTCGGTCATGACCGTAGTCAGAGAGGCATGAGAAGCAGCAACCATCTTTCCATGTCGACAAGAAGCACAAACCAAATCCTACTCGAATTTCAACTTGGGCGATCCTCGGACAAGATCAAGACCACTCAAGCAGGAAAGCAACACAAAGCTCAAGTCTCCCAACCTCCTATGCCATTTCCAAAGCTCGGCCGAAACGCCAGCAACAAAGTATCAAGGAGGACCAACAGACTAGGAAAAATCGGCACGAAAGATTTGACCCTCGGGGACGATCGTACAGACAACATCGCCTCGAGAATCAAGCACACGAGAAGCGCCCGACTTAAAACGAACCTCAAAACCTTCATCCAGTAACTGAGATATTGACAACAGGTTAAAACCAAGTGACTTGACCAGGGCCACACTTCTTAAGGTCACCTTGCTACTCACCTTCACCATACCTTCAGCAAGCACTCGTCCTCTCCCATTGTCCCCGAAAGTGATGTACTCCATCGTACTCACCGGGGTGAGGCTGGAGAACCACCCACGATCTCGGAGAACCACCCACCGAGGCGACGGAGACGGTGATCCGGGAGCTTCGGGAAGCTTCGAGGCGGAGGGCACGTGGCGTGATCGCGGGGTTTGCGTCGGTGTGAAGCGAAGCCGCGGTGGAAGCGTGTCCGTTCGATGAAGACTTGACCAAAATGCCCCTGAGGGGTTGTATCTTCATTTCAAGTTGTAGGGGTAGCGTGGCCATTTACCTCCCTCCGATGGACTTCGTATAAATAGTGGACAGCTGGATGGCATCTCTCTCTCTTGGACTCTAGGGTTTCCTCCCCCGGTAGATTGCTTTTAACTGCTTCTTTTCCCTCTGTTTTCCTTAGGCTAGATTCTTGTATAGACTCTGACCTCTGGATGTATGGAAGCATTCGGCATTGCGGTGATCTCCTAGTCCTCTGTGATTTTCGTGTCATTTTCGGGGCTATTTTTGGGGAGTTTCGTTCTTCGTTCGATTCGGGGATTTGAGGGCGTTTTTCTTCGGATTTCTTTGAGGGGATCATGGGTAGATGCCTTGCGCATCTTTGTGTGTGATCTTGACCCCTCAAACGCTGGGGAAAGCCTTCGATTCGTGAGTTTTTGTCCGGAGTTCGAGTTCTTGGTGGTGGTTCGTGTGATCCGCGATTCCCGGAGATTTAGTGGCTTAGAGGTCAAGATTTTTGGGGCATAGCTTCCTCTTCTGTTGCTTATCATCTCCCTCAAATCTTGTCTCAAGATCTTTTGGCATTTGGGAGATCCGGTGATGGATTTGGAGAGTTGACCTCGCGGGGTCGTGCAGTTTTTGCTCTGTCCGAGCCCGGCGGACCGTCCGCGAGTCCCATGCGGACTGTCCGTGAGGTATAGGCAGCACAGCTGTTCTTCGTGTTCTTTGTTTGTTCTTCACGTGGTTAGTTTTGATCCGTTGGCTTCGAGCTTTTGAGTTGCAGCGAGTTCGCGGACCGTCCGCGTGGTCTTGGCGGACTGTCCGCGGTGGCCTGAGTTTTGTCTGGGGTGTGTAGCGAGCTTGGTAGACAGTCCGCGGTGCACGGTCGGACCGTCCGTGTGAAGGGGTTTTTCACCCGGACCTTCTGTTAGTTCCTGGTTCAATTTTGGAACGTCCGCGCCTGCCTCACGGACCGTCCGCGCTACCCTGGCGGACTATCCGCGGCAGCTAGGCGGACTGTCCGGCTTGGACGCAGGAACTTGCCAAGTTTGTTCGGTTCCTTTGATTCCTCTCTTGTGCTTCCGCGTGTGCTTCAAGGAATCGTTCCTAAGACTTGTGGTTGATCCATAACCTTGTTGTCTTGGCGATTGGTGTTTGTTTCGGTCCATCTTTCGTGTGTGCTCGGATTTGAGTGGGGTCTTGGCCGAGTTCTTTTCGAAGAATTTTTTTGTTGGCTCCCATTCACTACCCCCCTCTCTGGTCGCCTATTCGGTCCTTCAATTGGTATCAGAGCCGGTTACAGATCTTCTTGATTCTAACCAGTCTAAGATCCAAAGATGGGCAATTATGGCAAGGGGTCGGGTCCTCCGCACTTTGATGGCAAGAATTACCCGATGTGGGAGAGGCGCATGGGCGCGTTTTTGCGAGGGAAGGGAACTCTTATCTGGGAGGTCACTCAGAATCCTCATTATGTCATCCCAGATAGTTTTCTGCTTCCAGGATCGCGGGACATGTGTGAGGCCAACAGCAAGGCCGTTGATTACTTGTTCTGTGCTCTCTGTGCCTCGGAGTTCGAGCGAGTGTACGGGGAGAATGTGGCCGGAAAGATTTGGCTCAAGTTGAGAAATGCTCATGTTGGCAATGCCCAAGTGCAAGCCCGTTTGTTTTCCACTTACCGGAGAGAGTATGAGAACTTCACTCATCTCCCCGGTGAGTCGACCGATGCGATGTTCCAGCACTTCACTAGCATAGTCAACAACATGAGGGCCAATGTGACAGTGCTCCCATACACGGATCTTGATCAAGCTATCAAGCTTTTGCATGCCCTAGATAGGTCTATGTGGAGTGCCAAGGTCGAGGCCATTGAGGAGTCGAGCATGTATGATACGCTGACGCTGGACGAGCTATTCTCCAAGCTCAGGTCTTCAGAGGTTGATCATGGCTTGAGAGCCAAGAGCGAGAGCCCCACTGATCCTCATAGTTTGGCTCTTGTCTTAGGATCAAGGTCTAACGCTAACTCTGGTGGTTTCTCTTTGTCTTGTCTTGTGTCTTTGCCAGATGAGGACTTTGAGGTGCTGAGCGAGGACGATCTCGCTTTGTTGAGCAAGAGGTTTGGGCAGATGTACGAGAACCGCAAGAATGGAAGGTGGAGCTCGGGGATGTGCTATCGGTACGGGAAGCACGGGCACTTCATCGCCGAATGCCCTGAAGCCATGGAGATCAAGAACGACTACAAGGGCAAGCCCAAGCACGACTACAACAAGCACCGCTCCCGGAACGACTACAAGGACAAGCACAAGGACAAGGGCGAGACAAGGCACAAGAAGAGTAGCGGGTACAAGAAGAAGACCGCTCGAGCGATGGTGGCCAGAGCGAGCGACATCGACTCGACATCAAGCGATGCTTCTTCCAACTCGAGCATCGAGGAAGAGCAAGAGAAGCGCAAGGACAAGCGGCACACGGGCAAGAACTTCACCGGCCGAAGCTTCGTCGCACAAGGAGGCTTTTGCGGCATGGCGCACTCCAAGAAGGGTGGGAAGCACAGCTCGGATTCGAACTTCTTGCTAGAGGATAATGCTAGGCTGAATGAGTTGCTTGATAACCGTGATGATGTGCTTAGAAAGACCAACAAGGAGAAGAGGGAATTTAGGTTTTTGTTGGGTGATGCTAAGGACAAGGTAGTTGAGCTTGAATCCTTGCTTGTGGATGCTAGAAATGAGATAGTCTCTTTGAAATCTGCTCCTGTTGTGTCCGATGAGATGGACTGTGGTGATTGTTCAGTTTTTCTTGCTGATTTGACTGCTCTCAAGGAGAAACATGCCTCTACTTTGCAGAAACTAGATGTGGTTAGGATTGAGTGTGATGAATTGAAATCTAGGCCAGCTTTACTAGGTGCTTGTACCTCATGTCATGTCTTGCATGCTAGGCTAGATGAATCTCACACTAGAATAGTTTCTCTTGAGGCAGCACTGAAAGCCCCTCTTCCTACATCATGTTCAACCTGTGAAATGCATGCTTTGAAAAACATGAAACTTGCACACTATGTTGATCGTCTGCAGGATGAAAATGATGCATTGAGAAAAATGATGGGGTGGTTGTCTGGGCATGAGCCACAATTGAGTTTGATGTTGGCTCAGTTTAAGAAGTTTGATGGTCAGGCGTTGGGGGCTGACAAGTGTGGTGAGGAGAGTGGTGAGGGAGAAGAGAAAGCTGGAGAGATTCCCATTCCACTACATACCACACCAATGAACAAATTTGCACCCAAGCCAAACCACCTCAAAAACAAGCTTGACACAACACCAGATCCACCAGTGTTCCCCCACAAAGCTGAGAACTACCAAAAACCCATCAAGTTAGTGAGCACCCAGGGGAGTGTCTTTGATGGGAAGTCAGGAGAGAAAGCTGGAGAGAACCTTGTAGAGAAGCCACCGCCTAAGCCACAGCCGATCCGCTTCCATTGTGAGTATTGTGGGAGGGATGGGCATAAGGATGAGTTCTGCTTCCGGAGGAAGAGAGATGAGAGGTTTGCCAGGTAGATGGCAAACAAGAACAGGTACCACCTTTCTCGTGGTGTGCCTGAGCCTCGTAGAGGGCATCTACCTAGGAGTGAGGTGTATGTGCGTACAGTTCCCACTCGTGGAGGTGGAGGTGGTCTTCCTCAGAGAGATAGGCGTGTTGGGTTTGGGCGTGGTGAGTTGGCTCGACGTGCTCCTTCTCGTGACCGTTACGAGTTTGGGAGGCACGATCAGAGCTTTGGGTCTCAGATGGACTACGGGCCACGTTTTCCCCCTCGTGGTGCGCGTACTCCTCCTGTGAGACGTGACAGGTCCTTTGGTGGTAGGCGTGAGAGGGCTCTACCTAGAGGTCTCGGTAGGATGGATTTTGCTAACTCTTCTTTTGAGCAAATGGCTCGACACTGGTTTGACTCTTTTGGTACTAACCCCAGTGTTGAGTCGCTTGCTCATTCTCGTTCTCATTTTTTATTGGAGGTGGGAGGCTTGGAGAACTTTTGGTTGATCAACTCCGATTGCTCACGACACATGACCGGAGATCGTGGGTGGTTCTCCAGCCTCACCGCGGTGAGTACGATGGAGTACATCACTTTCGGGGACAATGGGAGAGGACGAGTGCTTGCTGAAGGTATGGTGAAGGTGAGTAGCAAGGTGACCTTAAGAAGTGTGGCCCTGGTCAAGTCACTTGGTTTTAACCTGTTGTCAGTATCTCAGTTACTGGACGAAGGTTTTGAGGTTCGTTTTAAGTCGGGCGCTTCTCGTGTGCTTAATTCTCGAGGCGATCTTGTCTGTACGATCATCCCCGAGGGTCAAATCTTCTGTGCCGATTTTTCCCAGTCTGTTGGTCCTCCTCGATGCTTTGTTGCTAGCATTTCGGCCGAGCTTTGGAAATGGAATAGGAGGTTGGGACACTTGAGCTTTGAGTTGCTTTCCCGCTTGAGTGGTCTTGATCTTGTCCGAGGATTGCCTAAGTTGAAATTCGAGAAGGATTTGGTTTGTGCTTCTTGTCGGCATGGAAAGATGGTTGCTGCTTCTCACGCCCCTCCGACTGCGGTCATGACCGGGCGACCTTGTGAGCTATTGCACATGTATTTGGTTGGGCCAGCTCGTGTTCGCTCTGCGGGTGGGAAGTGGTATGTTCTTGTGGTTGTTGATGATTTTTCGAGATACTCTTGGGTTTTCTTTTTGGAGGATAAGAGCGAGACATTTGGCTTTGTTCGGGACTTGATCTTGAGGTTGAAGAATGAGAGACATGGTGATGCCATTCGAGCTATACGCAGTGACAATGGCACGGAGTTTAAAAACTCTCATTTCGATACCTTTTGCAGTGATCTTGGTCTCGATCATCAGTACTCTTCTCCATACGTCGCTTGCCAGAATGGCATAGTGGAGAGGAAGAACCGAACCCTTTGTGAGATGGCCAGGACGATGCTCGATGAGCATAGGACTCCTAGGCGTTTCTGGGCCGAGGCGGTCAATACCGCTTGTTATGTCTCAAATCGCATCTTCCTTCATGCCTTTAAGAAGAAGACCTCTTATGAGCTGATGCATGGACGACAACCCAAGGTGAGTCACGTTAGAGCTTTTGGTTGCATGTGTTTCATTCTGAAGAAGGGCAAGTTGGATAAGTTTGAGTCTAGATGCTCGGATGGTATTTTCCTTGGTTATGCGATTCATTCTAGAGCATATCGTGTGCTCAACCTTGACACTAACCGAATCATGGAGACTTGCGAGGTAACCTTCGACGAGACACAGCCATGTAGCTCTTCTGCTTTTGAGTGTGTAGGTGATGAGGAGATTGGAGCGAGGATCTTTGAGGATGAGAAGGATGGAGATGGACACGATGATGATGATGATGGTGGTGCTCCCGTGGCTGATCGTGTACACGCTACTTCCACTACTACGACGACGATCGAGGATGGACCATCCCCTACACCCACTACGACAAAGGCTGTTCGAGTGGAGGCTGCTGCTGAGGGGGAGATTGTGTCTAGGCGAGAGGCGCCCCGGCGTGTACAAGTGGATCACCCACCGACGACGATCATAGGTGACCTTCATGAACGCACTACACGGTCGAGGTCAAGGAATACTTCTCATTTCACTCACTCTACTTTTGTCGTGTCGTTTGAGCCCAAAGATATTCGACATGCTTTGTCTGATGAGAATTAGGTGAATTCCATGCATGAGGAGTTGGAAAACTTTGAGAGAAACCAAGTCTGGGTGTTAGTCGATCCACCACCAAATTGCCGTCCCATAGGTACCAAGTGGGTGTGGAAGAATAAAGAGGGTGAGAATGGGATGGTTGTGAGAAACAAGTCGAGGTTGGTGGCTCAGGGGTTCAACCAGAAGGAGGGGATAGACTATGAGGAGACATTTGCTCCTGTGGCCCGTTTGGAGGCAATTAGGATCCTTCTAGCCTTTGTCGTGGCTAAAGGGTTCAAGTTGTACCGAATGGATGTCAAGAGTGCTTTCTTGAATGGGGTGATAGAGGAAGAAGTGTATGTGAGGCAACCCCCGGGGTTTGAGAGCGAGAAATACCCACACCGTGTATACAAACTCTAGAGAGCACTCTATGGGTTGAAACAGGCACCTAGAGCTTGGTATGGCAGGTTGAGAGGGTTTTTCCTGAGTAAGGGGTTTGTGATGGGCACAGTTGATAAGACCCTGTTTCTCCTTAAGCATGGGAATGACCTTTTGATTGTTCAGATATACATGGATGACATAATCTTTGGTGGCTCTTCTCATGATCTTGTTGCCAGATTTACAGATGACATGAGCAGGGAATTTGAGATGTCCATGATGGGCGAGCTGCAGTTTTTCTTAGGCCTCCAGATAAAGCAGTGCAAGGACGGGACATTTGTACATCAGGCGAAGTACACCAGAGACATGGTGAAGAAGTTTGGCATGAACGACTCCAAGCCGCTGACTACACCGATGAGTACCACTACGGCTTTGGACGCAGACGAGGATGGCGAACCCGTGGACCAGAAGGAGTACCGGAGCATGATCAGCTCCCTCCTCTACTTGACGGTGACGAGGCCGGACATACAGTTTAGTGTGTGTCTGTGCGCTCGTTTTAAGGCTTCACTGAGGACTTCACATCGGTAGGCCGTCAAGCGGATTTTCAGGTACTTGAACTACACTCCTGAGTTTGGTCTTTGGTATTCTGCCACCTCGACACTCAGACTTCACGGTTACTCCGATGCTGATTTTGCTGGGTGTCGATTGGACCGCAAGTCTACCTCTAGGTGTTGTCAGTTCCTTGGTTCTTCTTTGGTCTCTTGGTCATCTCGCAAGCAATCCAGTGTAGCCCAGTCCACCACAGAGGCTGTGTATGTAGCTGCTGCTAGTTGTTGTTCCCAGCTGCTTTGGATGACCTATACCATGAGTGATTTTGGAGAGGAGTGCTCCCAGGTTCCACTTTTCTGTGACAGCACCAGTGCCATAAGTGTAGCCAAAAATCCTGTCCTCCACTCCAAAATGAAACACATAGAAGTGAGGTACCACTTTCTGAGGGACAATGTTGAGAAGGGAAACATATCTTTGTCCTATGTCCCTACCCAAGATCAGCTAGCCGACATTTTCACCAAACCACTTGACCAAGTCACTTTCACTCGCTTACGGGGTGAACTTGGGGTGTGCTTTCCTTTCTAGCTAGGTCTTGGAGCTTCTCATGTATATATGTGTCATATGTTTCACTTTGTTGCATTTCATACATGCATTTTACTTTCTGTACAAAACCTAGTAGGATAGCCATCTTTGGATCACTTGTGCTAGGAAAAGCTTCTCTTATATTACATTGATCACTGATGTGCTATATGTGTGATATGTGCATGTTTAGTAAAGTGTGGATGTGAATGCTATGCTATTGATGGTTTTGCCATATAGTTGTGTTGAGATAGCTTCATGTTTGTGAAAATGATAAAATTGATGTCTCTCATGAGTAGATGCTTGTCTATGCTCAATTTGTGCTTAAATGCCTATATCATGTTTAGTTTGTGCTTGAGAATCATGTTCTCTTTGCTTGGGGTCAAAGACCTTTTTGTCATTGTAAATGTTTAGCCCTTTTGCTTGCTTGGGGAGGAGCATAAGCTTCTTTTTGTCACAAAGGCACTTCATGTACCATGTTTAAACTTGAAAATGAAATTGGTGTATGAATTGCCTTATGCTTGAAAAATGAGCTCCTAATCATGTTTTTATGCTTTGATATTCATATCTTTGGTGCTAAACCATAGCATGTTGTCTAACATGAGAAGTCTCATTTTAAGAAGTAGACACATGGCTCGGTGGCTTTAACATGACTTGAGTAGCTTGTGGGCGTTTATAATGATCTTGTGATGAGAATTTGTGATCTTGCATAAACTTTGGATGATCTAGTGTATTTGTGCTCAAATTGGTATGGATAGGGTCTTGCTCATGAGATGAATGTTTCTTTGTGAAAATTGCTTAAAATTGCTTTTGGCCATGTCACATGCTTATATGTCTCTACCTTCTTGATGGCAATATGCTAACTACACCATGTCTACTTTGCTTGCTCTATGTCTCATTTGTAGCATTTTGTTGTGCTCTTTGTATATTTGAGAAGCTTGGTAGACTGTTTATATGCTTTGACATGCATGAGGACCTGTGTGGTTCGAGGACCGGTGGATGGTCGCTCCTTAGTGATGAGTGATTGACAACGTTGTGTGGACTGACTCTTGGCCTAGTATTGCAGGTACAGGTTGCGACTTGATTCGCGTGGTGCAGGTGAAGATCAAGTGCGAAAGGTCTTTGTCTGTGTGACCTCCCAGGAGCGGAGAGATGAGTAGGCTTCGATCGAGGTACCCGGTGGCCGACAGGATCGAGTGTGGACCGTACGCTGGCAAGAAGAGCAGACGACGTCGAGAGGGATGAAGCCGGTGCAAGGTGGCAGCTAACAACTGAAGCTTGCACGCGGGGTTTGCAGTGGTTTGGCCACAAAACCACTGGGTTACTTGGCTGAGCCACAAAGCCAAGACCGAGGACTTGACGGGGCGAGCCGGCCTGCCTGGGGCGGTCTGACCGCCTGGTCAGGGCGGTCTTACCGCCTGGCCAGGGAAAGACCGCGGGCAGGGCAGTCTGACCGCCCAGGAGGGACGGTCTGACCGCGTGGGCCGCAGCGCATCGAGAAGCTTCGGAGCGGAGGACGCGGGGCGCGATCGTAAGGCTTGCGTGAAGATGAAGCGGGTTGCGGCCAGTGGGAGTCTGTCCGATGAAGGAAAAGATCAAAGTTCCCAAAGTGCCCTCGGTGGGCGTGTATCTTAAGTTAAGTAAGTAGGGGTAATTTGGTCATTGGTTGCCCTCCATATAAACTCAGATGAGAGAAGATGGCAGCCACCTCTTGGAACCCTAGTTCATTTGCTTTCGTCTTTAGTTTTCCTTAGGCCTAGCTTGAGTGCTTCATGAGAGATCTTGTGAGAGGGATGGATGTTCGGGCGGCTTGGTAGACCTTGTATGAACCTTTCATGGTATGTATAGAAGCTTCGGCGTGGTTCATCTAGTCTCTCTTTGTCTCCCGACGTTTTCCCTTTTTGGTGATTTTCGGAACTCTTTTTGGGGATTTTCGTGGTGGCTTGTTTGAGGTGTTTCTTGGAGGGATTATTGTTGGGTGTCATACATGAGGTCTTCGTGCCTCTTTTCTTGGTGACTTTGCCCCAGAAATCCTTTGGGAAATCCTTTGATTTGGGTGGATTTCAGAGTTCTTGGAGTTCATGACCTAGAGACCTTCGATTCGCGATTCCTCTTGATTGGATGGGTTTCGGTGGATATCCTTTGGTGGAGAGGTCATTCATGAGGTGACCCAGCTATCCCCGAAGTTTCGTTGCAATCCGTGGAGTGAATCGGGAGATCGGGTGAAGAGAAGTTGGGAGTTAACCCGCGGCCAGTTTCTGCAGGGGAGGTGGTCTGACCGCCCAGGGCACGCAGTCTGACCACCCTGGGGGTTTCGTGAGGAAAGTGTTGGTTTTTCGGGGATTTTCTCTGAGAGCTTGTTTGCCTTGATCAGAGGAGTTTCCAGGCGAAATCTTGGGTCGATTTGAAGTCGTGAGCTTTGATTTGTGGTTTTGGGAATTTCTCAGCCTAGGCGGTCTGACCGCCCTGTCCATGCGGTCTGACCGCCCCTGGCAGGGAATTTCCCGTGTGTTGTTTCCGCAGTTGTGGTTGAGTAGTTTCAGTGCTTGCTGGTGAGGTTTGCTCCTAGGATCAGTAGCACTCCAGTGGCTACGTGGTCTTGGCAAACGTGCGTATAGAGTGGTGAAAGTGATTTTGGGATCGAGACCGTGTTCATCTCGTTGGAGGAGCTATCTCCCTCGAGAAAGAATTTTTATCGGCTCCCATTCACTCCCCCCCCCCTCTCTGGTCGCCCAATCCGGTCCTTCAATTGGTATCAGAGCCGGTTACGGATCTTCTTGATTCTAACCAGTCTAAGATCCAAAGATGAGTGACTATGGAAAGGGGTCGGGTCCTCCGCACTTCGATGAGAAGAACTACCAGATGTGGGAGAGGCGCATGGGCGCGTTCTTGCGTGGGAAAGGACAATTCATCTGGGATGTGACGCAAAATGAGAATTATGTCATTCCGGACGATTTGATCCTCCCGGGTGCTCGGGACATGTGTGAGGCCAACAGCAAGGCCGTGGATTACTTGTTCCGTGCTCTGTGTGCCGCGGAGTTTGATCGCGTGTACTCAGAGAAGGTGGCTGGAAAGTTTTGGGCTAAGTTGAGGATCGCTCATGTTGGGAATGCTCAGGTTCAAGCGCGCTTGTTTGCCACTCACCGGAGAGAGTACGAGAACTTCACTCATCTCCCCAGTGAGTCGATTGATGCCTTGTTCCAGCGCTTCACCTGTATTGTGAACAACATGAGGGCCAATGTGGCGGTGCTCCCATACACGGATCATGATAGAGCTATCAAGCTCTTACACGCACTTGACAGATCCGTGTGGAGTGCCAAGGTCAAGGCCATTGAGCAGTCGAGCGTGTATGACACGTTGACTGAGGACGAGCTGTTTTCTAAGCTCAAGTCGTCGGAAGTGGATCGTGGCCTGAGAGCCAAGGCTGAGAGCACGACTGAGTCCCATAGTCTTGCTCTTGTGTCCGGATCTGGTGGAAGGACTAACACTAACTCCTCTTCGAGGATGTTTTCTCTGTCTTCCTTTGTGTCCTTGCCAGATGAGGAGTTCGACGAGCTTGGAGAGGACGACCTGGCCCTGCTGACCAGGAAGTTCGAGAGGCTGCACGAGAACCGTGTGAACATGAGAAGAACCACTCGTACGTGCTACAAATGCGGCAAGCAGGGACACTTCATCGCCGAGTGCCCACAGGAGATCAAGCCCAAGAACGAGTACAAGCACCGCCCAAGGATCGAGAACAAGTACCGCTCGAGGCGTGAGCACAAGAGCAAGTACAAGGACAAGGACGAGCGGAGGTCAAGGATGGGCGGCGGCCACGACAAGAAGAAGAAGGCTCCGGCGATGGTGGGAGCGAGCGACGTCGACTCCAGTTCCTGCTACACCTCGTCGAGTTCCAGCGGCAGCGACGACGACAGTAAGCGCAAGAACAAGAAGCATGGTTCCAAGAACTTGAGTGGCCTGAGTTGCTTCGCACGAGAGGACGGCTTCTGCGGCATGGCCCACAGCTCCGGCAGCAAGAGAAGCCAGAAGGATGACTCCGGATCAGAATCGGAGGATGAGGTATGTGATGAGCTCTCTTCTTTGCACCAGGAGAATGCTGAGTTGGTTGCTTTGCTTGACAACCGTGATACCATGCTTAGAGAGGCTAAGAAACTTAGGAAAGAACTTAGAACCTCACTAGAAGAAGCTAGGGAGAAAATTGCTAAGCTAGAATCTGTGATTCTTGATGCTAAACTTGAGATTGATTCTCTTAAGATTGCTCCTGTTGTTGCTGATGCTCCTGATTGTGATGACTGCAATGCTTACTTGGCTGATTTAACTTTGCTTAAGGAAAAGCATGCCTCAAAGTTAGAGGAACTAGACTTGCTTAGGGCTGAGATTGATGAGTTGAAGTCTAGGTCTGCTTTGCTAGGTGCTTGCACTTCCTGTCCTGTGTTGCATGCCAAACTAGATGAAGCTCATGATAGGATTGTGTCTTTAGAGGCTGCTTTGAAAGTTCCAATTCCTACATCTTACTCTACATGTGAATTACATTCTGTTATGAATATGGAATTGGCCCACTATGTTGATCGGTTGTAGGATGAAAACGATGAGCTGAGAAATCTTATGAGTTGGCTGTCTGGGCATGAGCCACAGTTAAGTTTGATGATGGCTGAGTTTAAGAGGTCGGTTGGTCAGGCGTTGGGCTCTGACAAGATTGGTGAGAGCAGTGGTGAGGGAGAGAAAATTGGAGAGATTCCCATTCCACCACAAACAACACCCATGAACAAATTTGCTCCAAAACCCAACCATTTGAGAAACAAGCTAGACACCACTCCCGATCCACCAGTGTTTCCCCACAAAACCGATAACTTCCAGAAACCGGTGAAGTTTGTGAGCACCCTTGGGAACATATTTGAGGGAAAATCAGGAGAGAAAGAGGTAGAGAAACCGAGAGAAACTCCACAGCCGAAGCCTAAACCTGTTCGCTTCCATTGTGAGTATTGTGGGAGGGACGGTCACCTCGGAGAGTTTTGCTACAAGAAGGAGAGGGATGAGAGGATGGCGAAGGAGTGGGCGAACAAGGACAGGTACCACCCCTCTAATGGTGTGCCTGAGCCTCATATGCCACTGCCTAGGGGTCACGCTGAGGTGTGTACTGTTCTGGGTTGGGGAACGAGAGGAATTCCCAACCGAGGTGGTTCGCATGGTGCTGCCTAGGGGGGCGGTCAGACCGGCCTGGGCAGGCGGTCTGACCGCGTCCCAGCTGGGAGCAAGGGGTGCTGATGCTCGTGGTCGTGATTTTGATCGTGATGGTTCCTATGGTCGTGGTACAGGCAATAGGAGGTTTGTTTCTGGTGGTAGTGTGTTTGCTGGACGTTTTCCTCCTAGTGATCAATATGAGGGTGGAAGAGATCGTTGCAGCTTTGGGGGTCAGAGGAGCTACGAGCCACGCCTTCCTTTTCGTGGTAGTCGTTCTCCTCCAGCGAGACATGAGGTGGTTCAGCGTGGTGGTCGTAGCTTTGGACATAGTAGGATGGATGTTGCTAACCCCACTTTTGAGCAGATGGCTCGAAACTGGTTTGATTCCTTTTGTGCTAACCCTAGTGTTGAGTCGCTTGCTCATTCTCGTTTTCGTTTTTGATTTGCAGGTGGGAGGCATAGAGAACATTTGGTTGATTGACTCCGGTTGTTCGTGACACATGACCGGAGACAAGGGGTGGTTCTCCAGCCTCACCCCGGTGGTGTCAAAGGTGTACATCACTTTCGGGGATAACGGACGAGGACGGGTGATTTCAGAAGGTGAGGTTAAGGTGAGCAAGTTGGTGACCCTAAAGCGTGTGGCTCTGGTCAAGTCACTTGGTTATAACCTGTTGTCAGTATCTCAGTTGCTGGACGAGGGTTATGAGGCGCGTTTCAAGTTGGGGGCTTCTCGTGTTCTTGACTCTCGAGGCGATCTTGTTTGTACGATCGTGCCCGAGGGACAGATCTTTCGCGCTGATTTTTCTCAGTCCTTCGGTCCCCCGAGGTGTTTGGTTGCTGGTCCTTCTTCTGAGTTGTGGAGGTGGCATAAGAGGTTGGGGCACTTGAGCTTTAAGCTTCTTTCCCATTTGAGTGCACTCGATCTTGTCCGAGGATTGCCCAGGTTGCGTTTTGAGAAGGATTTGGTTTGTGCGCCTTGGAGGCATGGCAAGATGGTAGCCACTCCCCATCCACCCCTGACTGCTGTCATGACAGAGCGTTCGACCGAGCTGTTGCATATGGACCTTGTTGGGCCAGCTCGAGTTCGCTCGGTGGGTGGGAAGTGGTATGTCCTAGTTGTGGTTGACGATTACTCTCGCTATGCCTGGGTGTTTTTCTTGGAGAAGAAGGGTGAGACGTTTGGTTTTGTTCGAGACCTGATCTTGAGGTTGAAGAATGAGAGACATGGGGATGCCATTAGAGCGATACGTAGTGACAATGGCACAGAATTTAAGAACTCTCATTTTGAGACCTTCTGTCGTGATCTTGGTCTTGAGCATCAGTTTTCGACTCCGTAGACCCCTCCTCAGAATGGTGTTGTGGAAAGGAAGAATCGGACCCTATGTGAGATGGCTAGGACGATGCTTGATGAGCACAGGACTCCTAGGAGGTATTGGGCTGAGGCGGTGAATACCGCATGATATGTGTCAAACCAGATTCTCCTCCGAGCTTTTAAGAAGAAAACCTGCTATGAGCTGATGCATGGGCGAGTACCCAAGGTGAGTCACTTTCATGTCTTTGGATGCAAGTGTTTCATTCTTAAGAAGGGCAGAAAGTTGGACAAGTTTGAGGCTAGGTCGGTCGATGGTATTTTCTTTGGTTATGCTACTCACTCTAGAGCATTTCGTGTGCTCAACTTGGAAACTAACCAAATCGTGGAGACTTACGAGGTTACCTTCGACGAGACACAGCCGCGTAGCTCTTTGGTCTTTGATTATGCAGGTGATGAGGAGTTCGGCCAGGAGATCTTTGAGGAGGAGGTGCAGGAAGATGGTGAAGAAGATGATGGTGGTGGTGCTCCCGCAGCTGACCGTGTACCTACTACTTCCACGACTACGACGACGATTGAGGATGGTCCTTCGGTTACACTGACGATGACAGAGACTGTTCGAGAGGTTGCTGCTGAGGGGGAGGTGGTCTCCAGACGTGAGGCTACCCGACGTGTTTAGGTGGATCACCCACCTTCGTCGATCATAGGTGAAATTCATGAATGTACTACACGATCGTCACAAAGGCATTCTCATTTTGCACATTCTGCATTTGTCGCTTCTTTTGAGCCCAAAGATATTGGACATGCATATCCGATCCAGATTGGGTGAACGCTATGCATGAGGAGCTTGAGAAATTTGAGAGGAATCAGGTGTGGGAGTTGGTTGTGCCTCCACCAAATTGAAACCTATTGGGACAAAGTGGGTGTGGAAAAACAAAGAGGGAGAACATGGGGAGATTGTGAGGAACAAAGTGGGTGTGGCCCATTTGGAGGCAATTAGGATCCTTCTAGCATTTTCAGTTGCTAAAGGGTTCAAGTTGTACCAAATGGATGTGAAGAGTGCATTCCTGAACGGGTTTTTAGAGGAAGAAGTGTATGTGAGGCAACCCCCGGGTTTTGAGAGTGAGAGATTTCCCCATCGTGTTTACAAACTCAGAAAAGCACTATATGGCCTTAAACAAGCTCCTAGGGTGTGGTATGGCAGGCTGAGAGGGTTCTTGTATAGTAAGGGGTTTGTGATGGGAAAAGTGGATCAGACTCTCTTTCTCCTCAGGCAGGGCGCTGACATTCTGATCGTGCAAATATACGTGGATGATATAATCTTTGGTGGCTCCTCTCACACTTTGGTTCCCAGGTTTGCAGATGACATGAGCAGAGAATTTGAAAAGTCCATGATGGGTGAGTTGCAGTTCTTTCTCGGGCTCCAGATCAAGTAGTGCAAGGACGGGACGTTTGTGCATCTAGCCAAGTACACCAAGGACATAGTGAAGAAATTCAAGATGGATGACTCGAAGCTGATGGCTACACCGATGAGTACGACTACAGCTTTGGATGCGGATGTTGATGGCGAGCCCGTGGACCAGAAGGAGTACCGGAGCATGATCGGCTCCCTCCTCTACTTGACGGCGACGAGGCCGGACATACAGTTCAGTGTGTGTCTGTGCGCTCGTTTTCAGGCTTCACCGAGGACTTCACATCGGCAGGCCATCAAGAGGATTTTCAGGTACTTAAACTACACCTCTGAGTTTGGTCTTTGGTATTCTGCGGCCTCGACACTCAACCTTCACGGGTTTGCGGACGCTGACTTCGCTGGGTGTCGTTTGGATCGTAAGTCTACTTCTGGTGGGTGTCAGTTTCTAGGGTCTTCTTTGGTTTCTTGGTCATCCCGCAAGCAGTTGAGTGTAGCCCAGTCCACTACAGAGGCCGAGTATGTTGCTGCAGCCAATTGTTGTTCCCAGCTCCTATGGATCACCTGCACTATGAGCGACTTTGGTGAGGAGTGTTCTCATGTCCCACTCTTTTGTGACAGCACCATGTTGGGGAAATCCATTTCGCACCTAACCCCCTATTGTTATCCATTTTGTCTGCAGGCCTTCGGGTCGAGGAGAAGCAGCCATCTTCTGTTCTGTGGTGATTGTGCAGGCTCGATATCTTCGGGAAGTGGCGCAACAAGGCAACGAAGGTCGCAGGGGCTCGAAGCTTAACGTCTCCGGGACACGGCGGAGTGAGGAGGTCGAAGGTGCTGATCACGCGAAGGCGCAAAGAGCCTTCACATGGAAAGGCGCCGGGAGTCCGAGAAGCCGAAGGTGCTGAACACGTGAAGGTGCTGAGAACCTTCGCGAAGAGGACGGAAGTTAACTGGGAAGGAACTCAAGGGTGCTCGAGAGGCGAAGGAAGATGGCAAGCGCGCGAAGGTAACGGCGCAAGATCGCGGCGCGAAGCGGGCGTGAGACTTCGGGGCTGTAACGGTTCCCCGAAGGGGGAAGAAGGAGTGTGGGCCCACATGCCGGGCGCCACGGTGTAAAGTGTCGAGTTGTAAGGGTGGTAGTTGGGCGAGCTGGCATGAAAATACTGTAATGCCCTCAAAGATCCTTTGCACGACGAAAAAAGGCGAGGGTAAAGATGTAAAGTGTGAATGATGCAGGCCTATTTAAACGAGCCCTGATGGAATGAAAAGGGAAAGAGGTCTGAGGGGAGGCTTGTTTCGCTCTCCCGAAGACACGCCTTGGTTTGTTCGGGAATTTGTGTTCTTTTGTCACTTGCATTTGTTGGCCCCACTTCGGGGATGAGTTTCTCCCCAACATTTCTGGCACCCACCGTGTTTCGTCTCACCACAACTCAATGGCACCGAAGAAGGCACCAAGGAACACTAACACCAATCCACAAAGAGCTACCGATGACCCGTCGGCAGCAGAGTCCGAAGGCCTAGTCAACGAAGGGGCGAATGCAAACGCAGATAGAGACATAGTGCTCAGTCACGCACCAGGCAGTCGTGATGGGGCACTGGAAGACATTGCAAACGGAAACTTCGAAGTCGACCTTTTGGATGCGGGGATCCTCGACGAAGACATTGCGTCATTAAGAAGGGTAGAGGCAACAATAGCGGCAAGACTCCGTCAAATCCCAGGTTCGTCCAATGTCCGGACAAGGGCTCAGGCAGAAGCGACATTCCTCAAAGCTAAGGGACCACAGGCAGGTGATCCAAGCCAAGAGCAACAAAAGTACCAACAGATGCTGAAAGACATCCAGCAAAAGAAATCTCTCCTCCAGCAACTTCACAAGGAGCAGGAGCAACAAGCAATCAGGCAGAAAACTGTTCAGCTTCAAGAACAGATGGCAATATTGTAGGCACAGCTTAATTCTCTCCAAGAACATTTAGTAAGATCTGAGCCAAGGCCTGAAAAGCAACACAGAGCAACTTCACCTCAGGGGAAAAAGCGAAGCAGACCAGTTGTTGTGGAGGAGTCTTCGTACGACTCCGAGGAATCTTGGGTGTTTGATTCTGACGAAGAGGCATTTGTGGAACGTAGAACACATCACAAGAGCAAAGTTTCACATTCTTCCAAGGACAAGCCATCCAGCCCGCTAACATTCGAGCTCGAGCAGGCAGATTGACCGAACAAGTTCAAACTATCATCTTCGTTACCAGAATACGATGGTGAGTCAGATCCAAGGCAGTTCATACTACGGTACAGCGTGGCAATTTCTTCAGGGGGAGGTGATGACACTGCGAAGGCGAAAGCTATGATCATGGCATTAAAAGGCTGTGCTCAGCAATGGTATGCGTCTCTGCCAAAGGGAAGCATAAGTTCATGGAGCCAGCTTCGGGAGAAAATTGAAAGTAACTTTCAGGGGTTTCAGCCACAAGAACTCACAGCCAATGACCTTCATCAGATCAAATAGGGGGGAAAGGAACCATTGCAAGAGTACATAAAGAGATTTACAAAGGCCAGGGCAAAAGCACCACATGTCGAAGAGTCAAGTGTGATTGACGTCGTTATAGGCGGGCTCAAGGTGGGGCCTTGTGAGGAATACCTGGACAGGCGAAGGCCAGCGTCGGAAAAAAGATTGTTCGAAGTCTTACAATCATATTGCTTATCTGATCGTGGAAAGCAAAGGAGAATCGAGGATTATCATGCAAGGAAAAATGCAGCGAAGGCTAAAGAAGAATGGAACAGAAGGCCAAACGTGAACAATAGAAACGCAACAAACAGCTCAAGTTACAACAGAGGGGGTGTAAACAATGTATCATCCAAGGGGGCAAATAACAGTCAGGCACCTTCGCAGTCAAACCAACAGGGGTCTGCAAAATACTCGACACCACCTCCGCAAACAGTTTGCTCCATACATGGAAGGAACAAAGGTCACTAGACATATGAATGCAGAGTGGCGATCAAGAAAAAAGAGGAAGAAGAAAAGAAGAAAATGGCGCAGAACCAAGTTGGATTCCTCAACAGAGCGACGCCCGTCGTACCTTTGGCGGCAAACAGCTCAGCATCAAACTGGCAGCCCATGTTTCAGCCGCCACCACAATATTTCCAACCCTTACCATATCCACCACAGTTTCACCCAGCTTACACAGCAGTGCAAGGCCTAGTGCCAAGTGCTCCTTACCAGCCAAAAGAAAATCCATCACAATCCCAGCAGCAAAACACCCGAAGGTCAGAGCAAGATGACAGGTACCAAAGAGTCAACGTCATAAACAATGACCCAGATGACAGATATCAGAGGGTAAACATCATAAACGCAATAACTGGGGGATGTTGTTTCCCCGAGTTCCCATCGAAGAGGCAAAGGAAGGATGACAAAAGGGAAGTCAGTCATCTATCTTCGGGTAAGGTATTTCGCATGAAGTGGTCGCATATCCCAATCACTTTCACAGAGGCTGATATGAAATTGAAGAGATACCCACACGAAGACCTGCTGGTGATCAGAGCAATACTGGGAAAGAACACAAAGTACATTCTGGGAAATGATGTGGGAGGAATTCTGGTAGACAACGGCAGTTCCACAGATGTTCTCACCTACAACCTGTTTAGAAAAATGGAGTTCAGGGACGATCAATTGCAAACATCCACAAAACCGCTATGTGGCTTCGGCAACAAGCGGGTCGAAGCATTGGGAACCATCGAAATGAATGTTACGATGGGCGAAGGGGCGCTAATGAGAACAGAGATGGTTAACTTCGATGTAGTAGACATCCCTTATTCATACAAGGCCATCTTCGGAAGAGGAGTCATAAACAAATTCGCAGCAGTAATTCACATGCCCTTTTTGTGTATGAAAATTCCAACGATCAATGGGGTGTTGTCAGTCTATGGGGACCAGGAGGATGCATGGGACAGGGAATACAATACAGGCACTGACCGCAAGCCAGTACACCTAGTGCGGATCAGCGAAGGGAACCATCGAAGCGAAGGTGATGTACTAGAGTCACAGTTAATAAAACAGAAGAGGAAGGAAGAAGAAAATAGAATCAAACCCATGCAACATACGAAGAGAATGAAGCTGAACGGCAGCTCAGATGACAAAATAGTCATAATCGCGAAGGACCTCAGTGAAGAAGAAGAGGCACACTTGCTTAACTGCTTGAGTGAAAACCAAGATGTTTTCGCATGGAGCAAAAAAGACCTCAAGGGAATACCGCGTGAAGTTATCGAGCATAGTCTAAACTTAAACCCGAAGGTCACGCCAAGAAGACAAAAGCTAAGAGTGATATCACCAGAAAAAGAAAAAGCAGCATTGCGTGAAGTGCAGAAGCTGCTAGAGGCAGGCGTCATACGCGAAGTACAATTCACGACATGGCTTTCCAACATAGTCATGGTGCCAAAGAAGAATGGAGAACAGAGAATGTGCATAGATTTCACATCTCTCAATAAGGCTTGCCCAAAAGATGACTACCCTCTCCCAAGAATTCATGTGTTGGTAGATGCGGCAGCAGGATCCGAAAGGATGTCACTTCTTGATTGTTTTTCGGGATATCATCAATTGTGGATGAGAAAAGAAGACGAAGACAAGACAAGTTTCATAACACCCTTCGGGGTGTATTACTTTGTAAGAATGCCCGAAGGCTTGCGCAACGCAGGCCCAACTTTTAACAGAATGGTGCAGATAGTTCTTTGTCCACAATTGAAAAGAAACGTGTCCACATACGTCGATGATGTGGTAGTGCACAGTAAGCATAAAGAGAGTCACATCGAAGATTTGGTGGAAACTTTTCAAAACATGAGAAAATATGAGCTTATGCTGAACCCAGAAAAGTGCATCTTCGGGGTCAGCAGGGGGAAGTTATTGGGATGTATGGTGTCAGAGTCAGGAATACAAGCGAATCCAGAAAAGATAGAGGCGATAAGAAACATGAGGCCTCCAAGAATGAAGAAAGAGGTACAAAAGCTCACTGGCAGGCTAGCAGCATTGAGTCGTTTCATTTCCAAATCAGCAGAGCGAAGCTTACCGTTTTTCAAGCAATTGGCGGGGTAGAAAAACATAGTATGGGGAGAGAAGGAACAGGAAGCCTTCGAAGACCTAAAGGTGTATTTAGAAAAGTTAACGGTAATGGCAAGCCCAGGGGCCGAAGCAAAGTTGTTGTTGTACGTGGCAGCATCAGTTCACGCGGTCAGCGCGGCATTAGTTGAGGAGAAGCAGAATGGCAACAATCTGAAACAAATGCCAGTATACTTCGTCTCCGAAGTACTCAAGGGAGCAAAGAAATTATACTCAGAATTAGAGAAAATGGCATACGCAGTAGTAATGGCAGCAAGAAAGTTGAAGCATTACTTCCAAAGTTTCAAAGTGATAGTGCCAACAAGCTTCCCACTTCGTGAAATGTTTGAAAACAAAGAATCCTCAGGAAGGATGGGCAAATGGGCAACAGAGTTATCTCAATATGACATAACCTTCGCGCCAAGAACAGCGATAAAATCCCAAGTGCTGGCAGATTTTGTCGCAGAATGGGCACAATCAGAGGAAGACGGCAAGAAGTCGCCAAAAGAAGAGAAATCATGGGAAATATTTTGTGATGGGGCGTACTGTAATGATGGTGCAGCAGCTCCGGCAGGTCTCATATCACCTTCGGGAATAAAAATGAGATACGTAGTAAGGTTAGAGTTTGATGGGTACACAAATAATGTCACAGAGTACGAAGGATTGCTATTGGGTCTTCGAAAGGCAAAAACAGTAGGGGCACGAAGGTTGGTGTTGAACACAGATTCAGAGCTCATCGTGAACCAAATAGGCAAATCATACAGAGCAAAGAAAGATGAAATGTCTTCATACTTGAAAGTAGTAAGAGCAATGGAGAAACACTTCCTGGGGTTCACAGTAAAGAAGATACCAAGGGAGCAGAACAAAGAGACAGATGCTTTAGCAAAAGTAGGGGCCACAAAACAACCACTACCACCAGATGTGTTCTACGAAACATTGAGGAAAATGACTACACACTTCGTGGAATTAGAGCCGAAGCTTGTCAGTGCAATCACCAGCGAAGATTGGAGGGCACAAATAGTTGCATATCTAAAAGGGCATTACGAGCCGGAAAGCGAAGTTGACAGGAAGAGAATGGCAGCAAGAGCAAGGTCATTTGTGTTGAGGGGGGAAACTTGTACAAGGCAGGCGTGTGCGCACCATTACTCAAGTGCATATCATGCGAAGAAGGCAAAGAATTGTTCAGAGAAATACATGCAGGCATGTGCTCTTCTCACATAGGAACAAGAAAGCTAGTGGCCAAGGCATTTCGCGAAGCTTTCTATTGGCCAAAAGCAGTACGAGATGCCGAAGAGATCGTAAGGACATGCGACAACTGCCAGAAGCACATAAATTACTCCAAGTTTTCACCTTATGAAATACAACTCCTTCCTTCAGTATGGCCATTCGCAAGATGGGGAATTGACATCGTGGGGCCTCTGCCAACGGCTTCGGGATTAGTGGCTATTGAATACTTCTCAAAGTGGATTGAAGCGAAGGCCGTACAGACCATAACTTCGGGAGTGATACAGAAATTCTTTTGGCAAAATGTGGTTTGCAGATTTGGTGTCCCGTACAAAGTAACAGTGGACAACGGCAAGCAATTTGACTCAACAGACTTTCGCAAGTTCTGCTTTCACCTAGGAACCAAGTTGTGCTTTGCTTCCGTATATCACCCACAGTCCAACAGAGCTGTTGAAAGGGCCAACGTGATAATTTTCACTGGCATCAAAAGAAACATCACAGGAATGCCAAGGGGCAAGTAGGCAGACGAGTTACCAAGAGTCATATGGTCTCACAACACAACAGAGTCAAGAGCCAGAAAATTCACGCCATTCAAGTTGCTATACGGGGAAGAGGCGATGGTACCAGAAGAGATAAAGCTAGGATCCATTCGTACTGAAGGCTCACCTGGAAATGAGGATATGGCACCAGCACTGGACATCAGCAAAGTGGCTAGGCTCCAAGCATTACAGAACATTGGAACTTATCAAGATGAAACCAGAAGATGGAAGGACAAGAAGGTGCGAAGGAGGAATATAAAAATAGGAGATATGGTCTTAAGGAAAAAGACACGAGGCGTGGGAAAGCTGCAACAGAAATGGGATGGTCCGTTCATCGCAACAGAAACAAGGCAAGGGGCCTTCAGGTTAACTAACCTAGAAGGGGTGGAGGATCCGTATTCGTAGAACGAAGATATGCTGCAAAAGTATTGGCTGTGAAAAAGGAACAAACTTCGTTGTGTCTTAGCTCTTATTCTTAGTAGTTTCTTTTCTTTTCGCATTTTTGTAACAAACGCTTCTTTTTAAGTTTTCAAAGCCGTACTCTTTTCCTCGCGGGGAGAGTCTCTAGTTGTGTAATCATCAGCACAACAGGGATGCAAGGTTTTTAATGAGGCGGTCTTCATGTGTAATATCTCCTTGGAAATTATAACAAGGACTCCCCAAAAAATATCATCAGTGCGCATCAGGAAGTTCGAAGTGACGCAACTCAAATGAAATGAGTTGTCACTTTCGGCACAAGTCACAAAATATATCATATATCGCGTAAGTGAACAATTATGTTTGAAGCAAACCGCAAAAATGTAATTGGTTCACTTAGGGTGCTCACATCGAAGTCGAGCACGAAAACAATAAAAAGCCTTCGGCGGCCAATGCGCGAAGCCCCTGGAAAAAAAATCCGCAGGGATAAGTCGACTCGTTAAAAGGCGAAGTCGCAAATCATCTCCTTCTTTAGCAAGGAAAGAAGCCTTCGACACCGTATGCGTGAAGCAAAATGCGAGATTCGACTGACGAGTCATCTCGAGGAACAAAACATTGTGTGACAATGCGATCAAAAACGTCGCGCAAAAGTAACGCATAACGTATAACTGCGCGAAGGCAGCACGTGAGAAAAATAACATTTCTTTGCAATCAAACTTGCCAACACAGTTTGTGAAACACGGAAAAGGAAACTAGGGGGAGGCACTTCGCGGTTTGAGTTCCCTTTTTTCCGCAGTTTCAAAACCAAGAACTTCACGGAAATGGTAATTTATTACAACGAGAAAGCGTTTGAACAATAGCGCAGTTACAGACATAACAACATAGCTAAGTTACAGCCAAGCACACAAAAGGTAGTCTTGCAACTCATCAGTTAGAATGCTTGTAGATGTACTCGTGCATATCGTCTTCGGTAAGATCAACTATCTCAACCTTCGGGACGACAACAGAAGAACCACCACAATATAGAGAACTACTCGAAGGCCGTACATCAACCGAAGAATCACTTCCACGCAGTCATCGTTGCGAAGTTGGATCATGAATCAGCCGATTCCAGCTATATTGCTCGAAGAAATCCTTAGACGCATTATTGCGTTCATCGTATCGGTTAATTTTGTAAGACCAAAATTCATCAAAGGACGCATGAGGAAATTTTAGGTGAAATTTTTGCCATATAGAACCAGACATAAAATAGTCGCCACGGTTTATAACAAGTGGGTAGGCATCTTCGTCTATCTGCGCAGGGCACAACTCCGGCACCTGCGCAGATTCGCAAAATAGTTCAGTTACAAAGACAAAATGTGTCCCAGCACTTCCAACCTAACACTAGTCATCGAAGCACCAATCATCACACCTCTTTGGTTGTATGGGGAGCAGCTGAAGTAGTCGCAGCAGCAGAAGAGATAGCGCCTTGCATTCCGCCAACCGAAGAGGAGGGAGCCGTAGAAGCACCACGAGAACTAGCATCAGCCGAAGGTGTCGAAGAAGGCAGAGCAGTCCCAACACCGGAGGTGACACCAACTTGACCAGAAGCAGCGGGGCTGGGGCTAGTCTGGAAAAGAGAAGCTACACGTTAAAAAGGAAACAGAGGCAAAAGATAGGAACAGTTTAGCGAAGAGCACAGCAATGTAACCTTGCGTAGAACACGACGGGCTTCAGCAACCGCATAGCCAAAACCAAACTTACGATAAAACTCTTTAACAAAGTTTTTTGCAATGTTCTTCGGCAAAGCGGGAATACGGTCAACATTGGTTTCTTGAGGCCAGACGAAGGAGCCATCACGCATCTGGCGAAGAGCAGTCTTGGAAACAGCAGGCTCGGACCCATCAGTAGGAGTGCTCAAGAGAGAGTACACAGAGTGGCAAATGGTCCGTGCAGCAACTCCAGCACTTAGTTCACCAAAAGAATGGCCAGCCGAAGCTAGAAACGATACGCCATCTGACAGCCACTTAAAAATGTCGCCTATGTATTGACCTTTGATGATGTACAAGCCAGGTACAGTGCCAAAGTCCGTCAAAAGATCATGAACCTTCTTGCAAACAGGAACAATATGTTTTTCCACTTCGTCACAATAACCCTCATGTTCTTTCACAAGATCGGCATGAGTGGTTCGCAGTTCACTGAGCTCCTTCAGCTTACCTTCGTACAGGCCCTTCAAACCTTCGCTCTTCTTTTTCTCGTTTTCAACAGCCTCTTTCAACTTAGTAACTTCGTTTTCGAGAGAACTATTTTTCTTCGAGAAAGAATTAATTTCCAAAGACAGAGTAGCGTTTTTCTTTTTCTCATCTTCTAAAGCAGCAGCAAGATTGTCCTTATCCTTCTGAAGACTCTTGACAGTGACAATTTCCTTCTCAAGAGCAAAAGAGGTAGTCTGGTCACGAAGGTTGAATTGACGGATGTCTTCGTGATGCCGGCGCTGAGCAACTCGACAGGCAACAAAGGTTTTCATGGCAAGATATTGAGCCTGCGTTAAAACTTCATCAGCACCTTCGCGGCCAAGATCTTCTTCCATGATAGGGAAGCTAAAAGATTGACTAGCCTCTTGGAGCAAAGCACGTTCGCGATCATCACAGCAGAACTGGAGCAATTTCCTCTTGCGATCACCAAAGAAACGAGAGTTTTGAGAAATTCCAAGACGGCGCGCAACAACTGAGGGAGAATCAACACTAACAAAAACACCACCACTTCGCCGGCCGCTGTCAGACTCAGTGTCAGAGCTACTGTCACTATCGCCGGCACCAGTAGTGAAGGCATCAATAACCTTGCGCGAAAAAGAAGGAACCAGCCCTTTAGAAGGGGCGGGTTCTTTAGGAATGTCTTCGGCAACAGTGGGTGCTTTACCACTTGTTTTAGAAGGAGCAGCAAGCTCTTCATCACTCTCTGGTTCACGGTCGCTAATGTCAATATCAAACGGTTGAGCAATAGTACCGGCACCGGTGTCTGGGCGCGGTGATATCGAAGTCACATCAATTTGTTCCTGTGTATGCTCCAAGTCAGATGCTCGAGTGCTTCGCCCGGACAGCGCAGGGTCAGCCACGTTCTCGTTGCTTTTATTACCTTCGCTTCGGTTTCCATCGCTCCCATCGGGGCTAGAAGACACAGTCTCAGGGGAGGCAGATCTTTGCTTCCGGCGGCGCTTAGGTTGACGGTTGCTGGCGGCTTTCATGCGTCTTTTGGCAGGACGAGAAGGCGCAGTAGCAGCCGAAGGTTCGGCAGCGCTGCTAGACCCTTTGTTCGTAGCACGCTTAGCGGCAGCTTTGCGTCGTGTAACAGTGACTTGGCGATCACCAGCAGCAATGCCAAAGAATTGGAAAACACGGTTGTCGCGACGACCACCAATTCGGTTCATGATATCATGCTCTTCTTTAAGGCTGGCAGGACCAAGTATTTCGTTGGCAGCATCTTCGATAAGCAGAACATCAATATCTGTAAAGAGGGGAAAAATAATCAAGAAAAGAAAAAACAAACAAAAGAAAGACAAAGTGTAGAAATCAAAAAACGTATAAAACAAAAACAAACACGAACCTTCGAGTTTCACTCCGAAGCTTTTTGTAAAGTCCAGAACTTTGATGGGGCTTGTAAAGTTGCTCCATGCGACAACAGACCAGCCAGCTTTCACCAGAAAAATCTTGCAGCAGCAGTACTCGACGAGATCGCGAGTACCCATAATTTTTGCAATCTCCCGAAAGACAACCAAGAAAAGTCGAGACTGATCAAAATCATCGGGTGTTAGGCCAACACCTTTCGGAAGATCTAGCATTTCCTTGCTAACAAGTGATGTAGCAGTGTCATCAACCTTATGGTAAAACCAGAAGGTGTTCCAGTCATCTTCCCGCCGATTTTTATAGCAGACAACAGGGACATCAACATTAGTTCTGTATCTAAAATTCAGCAAAGCAAATTGGGCCTCTTCCTTGATATATGTATCACCTTCGGTGCACTCCATGTACAGCGGCTGATGATGGATAGTGTGACCGCGAACGAAGTTGCCACGGTAGGATTGACACCCATGGTTTTGCACGCCCACATGAACAAGCTCAACCGAAGAATAGAATTCGGAGTAAGGTGGTGAATGTACATGTCGAAGTTGCGAAGAATTGCAACGACGATAGGATCAAGAGGAAACCGAAGACCAGCAGCAAAAAGGTCATGGAATACTACAACCTCATCATCTCTCGGGGCAGGAGTCACTTCGTTTCTGGGAGCTCTAGCTTGTCCACTTTCAAAGTACCCAAGTTTTTCATACTCAGCAAGAAGCCGTGTAGTCACACGACTTCGTCCAAAAACCTTCGTATTGGCCTTCGGGGGCTTCGACATAACAGGTTTCGGAGCCATCACAAAGAAGAGTGAAACAAGAGAAACAGGCAACAACCTAAAACCAAAAGAATAATAAGTACAACCTAGTTGAGCGAAGGTACGAAAAAATGCAGAACAGGAAAAAAAGAACGAAGGTATAGAACAAAGTTAACAAGAAGTTACCAGTAGAAAGCAGACACTAAGCGATCAGAAAGCAGCAGAAGGAGGGACTTGGCACTGGGGGCGGCGGTGGCCTTATATAGCCCAAGCGGCACGGCAATCTAGGAAATACGTGGCGCGAAAATACAGGAGGAATCAAAACAACAGTTACGCAAGCATATCCCGATAAGATAGGAACAAATCAGCGGGAAATCGGGAAGAGATATCATATCGCGAAAAAATAGGAGAATCAAAACAACCAGACACGTGCAAGAAAAGGAAGACCTGGATGAGCCGAAATGGGGAGGCGCTCCGGTGCGAAAATATTTCTACCCATTTGAGTTTCGCTACTTCGGCTCGTTAGGGGGACAAACCTTCGCAAGCGAGGGGCTAATGTTGGGGAAATCCATTTCGCACCTAACCCCCTATTGTTATCCATTTCATCTGCAGGCCTTTGGGTCGAGGAGAAGCAGCCATCTTCTGTTCTGTGGTGATTGTGCAGGCTCGATATCTTCGGGAAGTGGTGCAACAAGGCAAAGAAGGTCGCAGGGGCTCGAAGCTTAACGTCTCTGGGACACGACGGAGCGAGGAGGTCGAAGGTGCTGATCACGCGAAGGCGCAAAGAGCCTTCGCATGGAAAGGCACCGGGAGTCCGAGAAGCCGAAGGTGTTGAACACGCGAAGGTGCCGAGAACCTTTGCGAAGAGGATGGAAGTTTACTGGAAAGGAACTCAAGGGCGCTCGAGAGGTGAAGGAAGATGGCAAGCGCGTGAAGGTAACGGCGCAAGATCGCGGTGCGAAGCGGGCGTGAGATGGGGCTGTAACGGTTCCCCGAATGGAGAAGAAGGAGTGTAGGCCCACATGCCGGGCGCCACGGTGTAAAGTGTCGAGTTGTATGGGTGGTAGTTGGGCGAGCTGGCGTGAAAATACTGTAATGCCCTCAAAGATCCTTCACACGACGAAAAAAGGCGAGGGCAAAGATGTAAAGTGTGAATGATGCGGGCCTATTTAAATGAGCCCTGATGGAATGAAAAGGGAGAGAGGTCTGAGGGGAGGCTTGTTTTGCTCTCCCAAAGACACGCCTTGGTTTGTTTGTGAATTTGTGTTCTTTTGTCACTTGCATTTGTTGGCCCCACTTCAGGGACGGGTTTCTCCCCAACATTTCTGGCGCACACCGTCTTTCATCTCACCACAGCTCAATGGCATCGAATCAGGTGTGGGAGTTGGTTGAGCCTCCACCAAATTGCAAACCTATTGGGACAAAGTGGGTGTGGAAAAACAAAGAGGGCGAACATGGGGAGATTGTGAGGAACAAAGCGAGGTTGGTGGCTCAGGGGTTTAGCCAGAAAGAGGGGATAGACTATGAGGAGACATTTGCTCCTGTAGCCCGTTTGGAGGCAATTAGGATCCTTCTAGCATTTTTAGTTGCTAAAGGGTTCAAGTTGTACCAAATGGATGAGAAGAGTGCATTCCTGAACGGGTTTTTAGAGGAAGAAGTGTATGTGAGGCAACCCTCGGGCTTTGAGAGTGAGAGATTTCCCCATCGGGTTTACAAACTCAGAAAAGCACTATATGGCGTTAAACAAGCTCCCAGGGCGTGGTATGGTAGGCTGAGAGGGTTCTTGTTTAGTAAGGGGTTTGTCATGGGAAAAGTGGATCAGACTCTCTTTCTCCTCAGGCAGGGCGCTGACATTCTAATCGTGCAAATATACGTGGATGATATAATCTTTGGTGGCTCCTCTCACACTTTGGTTGGCAGGTTTGCAGATGACATGAGCAGAGAATTTGAGATGTCCATGATGGGTGAGTTGCAGTTCTTTCTCGGGCTCCAGATCAAGCAGTGCAAGGACGGGATGTTTGTGCATCAAGCCAAGTACACCAAGGACATAGTGAAGAAATTCAAGATGGATGACTCGAAGCCGATGGCTACACCGATGAGTACGACTACAGCTTTGGATGCGGATGTTGATGGCGAGCCCGTGGACCAGAAGGAGTACCGGAGCATGATCGGTTCCCTCCTCTACTTGACGGCGACGAGGCCGGACATACAGTTCAGTGTGTGTCTGTGCGCTCGTTTTCAGGCTTCACCGAGGACTTCACATCGGCAGGCCGTCCAGAGGATTTTCAGGTACTTAAACTACACCCCTGAGTTTGGTCTTCGGTATTCTGCGGCCTCGACACTCAACCTTCACGGGTTTGCGAACGCTGACTTCGATGGGTGTCGTTTGGATCGTAAGTCTACTTCTGGTGGGTGTTAGTTTCTTGGGTCTTCTTTGGTTTCTTGGTCATCCCGCAAGCAGTCGAGTGTAGCCCAATCCACTACAGAGGTCGAGTATGTTGCTGCAGCCAGTTGTTGTTCCCAGCTCCTATGGATCACCTACACTATGAGCGACTTTGGTGAGGAGTGTTCCCATGTCCCACTCACTCTTTTGTGACAGCACCATGTTGGGGAAATCCATTTCGCACCTAACCCCCTATTGTTATCCATTTCATCTACAGGCCTTCGGGTCGAGGAGAAGCAGCCATCTTCTATTCTGTGGTGATTGTGCAGGCTCAATATCTTCGGGAAGTGGCGCAACAAGGCAACGAAGGTCGCAGGGGCTCGAAGCTTAACGTCTCCGGGACACGGCGGAACGAGGAGGTCGAAGGTGCTGATCACGCGAAGGTGCAAAGAGCCTTCGCATGGAAAGGCGCTGGGAGTCCGAGAAGCCGAAGGTGCTGAGAACCTTCGCGAAGTGGACAGAAATTAACTGGGAAGGAACTCAAGGGCGCTCGAGAGGTGAAGGAAGATGTCAAGCGCCCGAAGGTAACGGCGCAATATCGCGGCGCGAAGCGGGCGTGAGACTTCGGGGCTGTAACGGTTCCACGAAGGGGGAAGAAGTAGTGTGGGCCCACGTGCCGGGCGCCACGGTGTAAAGTGTCGAGTTGTAAGGGTGGTAGTTGGGCGAGCTGGCGTGAAAATACTGTAATGCCCTCAAAGATCCTTCGCACGACGAAAAAAGGCGAGGGTAAAGATGTAAAGTGTGAATGATGCGGGCCTATTTAAACGAGCCCTGATGGAATGAAAAGGGAGAGAGGTTTGAGGGGAGGCTTGTTTCTCTCTCCCGAAGACACGCCTTGGTTTGTTCGTGAATTTGTGTTCTTTTGTCACTTGCATTTGTTGGCCCCACTTCGGGGACGGGTTTGTCCCCAACATTTCTGGCGCCCACCGTGTTTCATCTCACCACAGCTCAATGGCACAGAATCAGGTGTGGGAGTTGGTTGTGCCTCCACCAAATTGCAAACCTATTGGGACAAAGTGGGTGTGGAAAAACAAAGAGGGCGAACATGGGGAGATTGTGAGGAACAAAGCGAGGTTGGTGGCTCAGGGGTTTAGCCAGAAAGAGGGGATAGACTATGAGGAGACATTTGCTCCTGTGGCCCGTTTGGAGGCAATTAGGATCCTTCTAGCATTTTCAGTTGCTAAAGGGTTCAAGTTGTACCAAATGGATGTGAAGAGTGCATTCCTGAACGGGTTTTTAGAGAAAGAAGTGTATGTGAGGCAACCCTCGGGCTTTGAGAGTGAGAGATTTCCCCATCAGGTTTACAAACTCAGAAAAGCACTATATGGCCTTAAAGAAGCTCCCAGGGCGTGGTATGGTAGGCTGGGAGGGTTCTTGTTTAGTAAGGGGTTTGTGATGGGAAAAGTGGATCAGACTCTCTTTCTCCTCAGGCAGGGCGCTGACATTCTTATCGTGCATATATACGTGGATGATATAATCTTTGGTGGCTCCTCTCACACTTTGGTTCCCAGGTTTGCAGATGACATGAGCAGAGAATTTGAGATGTCCATGATGGGTGAGTTGCAGTTCTTTCTCGGGCTCCAGATCAAGCAGTGCAAGGACGGGACGTTTGTGCATCAAGCCAAGTACACCAAGGACATAGTGAAGAAATTCAAGATGGATGACTCGAAGCTGATGGCTACACCGATGAGTACGACTACAGCTTTGGATGCAGATGTTGATGGTGAGCCTGTGGACCAGAAGGAGTACCGGAGCATGATCGGCTCCCTCCTCTACTTGACGGCGACGAGGCCGGACATACAGTTCAGTGTGTGTCTGTGCGCTCGTTTTCAGGCTTCACCGAGGACTTCACATCGGCAGGCCGTCAAGAGGATTTTCAGGTACTTAAACTACACCCCTGAGTTTGGTCTTTGGTATTCTACGGCCTCGACACTCAACCTTCACGGGTTTGCGGATGCTGACTTTGCTGGGTGTCGTTTGGATTGTAAGTTTACTTCTGGTGGGTGTCAGTTTCTTGGGTCTTCTTTGGTTTCTTGGTCATCCTGCAAGCAGTCGAGTGTAGCCCAGTCCACTACAGAGGCCGAGTATGTTGCTGCAGCCAGTTGTTGTTCCCAGCTCCTATGGATCACCTACACTATGAGCGACTTTGGTGAGGAGTGTTCCCATGTCCCACTCTTTTGTGACAGCACCATGTTGGGGAAATCCATTTCGCACCTAACCCCCTATTGTTATCCATTCGTCTGCAGGCCTTCGGGTCGAGGAGAAGCAGCCATCTTCTGTTCTGTGGTGATTGTGCAGGTTCGATATCTTCGGGAAGTGGCACAACAAGGCAACGAAGGTCGTAGGGGCTCGAAGCTTAACGTCTCTGGGACACGGCGGAGCGAGGAGGTCGAAGGTGCTGATCACGCGAAGGCGCAAAGAGCCTTCGCATGGAAAGGCGCCGGGAGTCCGAGAAGCCGAAGGTGCTGAGAACCTTCACGAAGAGGACAGAAATTAACTGGGAAGGAACTCAAGGGCGCTCGAGAGGCGAAGGAGGATGGCAAGCGCGCAAAGGTAACGGTGCAAGATCGCGGCATGAAGCGGGCGTGAGACTTCGGGGCTGTAACGGTTGCCCGAAGGGGGAAGAAGGAGTGTGGGCCCACATGCCGGGTGCCACGGTGTAAAGTGTCGAGTTGTAAGGGTGGTAGTTGGGCGAGCTGGCGTGAAGATACTGTAATGCCCTCAAAGATCCTTCGCACGACGAAAAAAGGCGAGGGTAAAGATGTAAAGTGTGAATGATGCGGGCCTATTTAAACGAGCCCTGATGGAATGAAAAGGGAGAGAGGTCTGAGGGGAGGCTTGTTTCTCTCTCCCGAAGACACGCCTTGGTTTGTTCGTGAATTTGTGTTCTTTTGTCACTTGCATTTGTTGGCCCCACTTCGGGGACGGGTTTCTCCCCAACACACCAGTGCCATAAGTGTAGCCAAGAACCCAGTTCTCCACTCCAAAACCAAGCATATAGAGGTGAGGTACCACTTCCTGAGAGACAATGTGGAGAAGGGAAAGATTGCTTTGACCCATGTACCCACCGAGAACCAACTAGCTGATATCTTTACCAAACCCCTTGACCAAGCTACCTTCTCTCATTTGCGGGGTGAGCTCGGTGTGTGTTTGCTTTCCTGAGTTGGTGGTGGGAGCTCCTGTGTAGCATATGTATCATATTTATCTTTTGCATGGCATTGCATTTGTATCATGTGTATAGTCATCTTTGTATCTTAGGGTGTCTTTTCTTTTGTGATATATGGTAGGATGAGCTTCTCCTATATACATTGATTACTATGTTATGCTAGTTGTGAGCTTATGAGCATGTTTGATGTGACTTGTGAAGGATAGCTATGCTCTTGATAGTCTTGCTATATTTGCATGTTGAGGTGGCTAGTTTTTGGAAAATGTTTAGATAGGCTCTCTCTCTTATGAGTTTAAGACTTGGCATGATCTTAGTGTGCTTTGGTGGTTTATGTCACGCTTAATTCATGGTTGGATATCATGTGCTTTTCACTTGGGGTCAAAGACCCATGTGTCATTATGAATGTTTAGCCCATGTGTTACCTTGTGGGGGAGCATAAGCTTCTTTTTGCCGCAAAGGCACTTCATGTACCATTTTATGCTTAAATGTGAAAAATTAACTTGGTATGAAATGCCTTGCTCAAAAGTGTGCTCTCATTTGATCCATGTCATAAATGTTTTAAATCTGATTTTATATGGGTGCTAAATCGCTGCATGTGGTCTACCATGAGAAGTCTCATTTTAAGAAGTAGACACATGGCTCGATGGCTTTAACATGACATGAGATGCTTATGGGTGTTTGTAATGATCTTGTGTTAAGGATATGTGACCTAGCATGAAGTTCGTGTGATTTAAATTCACTTTGGTAGGCTTTGCTCATGTTTTGCTCTTTAGCTCATGAGAGGGAAATTTTTCGCAAAATTGTGTATCTTGATCATGGCTTGCTCTTTTGCTCATATACCTTTACTATCATGACGGCAATGCTCATACGAATCTTTGGAATGTCTTGCTTGCTGATTTGCTCACTCGTAGCATTTTGTAGTGCTCTTTGTCTATTTGAGAAGCTCTAGGTTGTAATTTTTGTAGAAATGCCTTGATTCTTGCATTGTCAACAAAGGGGAGAAGTTTGTGCATGGAAAATAGGTCTGAGCATGTTTAGAAGATTTTCGGCTTGTTTCGAGCTGTTTCGGAACATGTTTTTCTGGGGGCGGTCACATAGGGCGGTCAGACCGCCCTGTCTGTGATGTGACCGGCCCAGGCGGTCTGACCGGCCTGGGTCAGTGAGAGCAAGTTTTGCTCATTTTTCATGCATCTGCCATAGTTCTTGCATGCATGTGTTCAGGGGGAGTGCATTTGCTCAGGGGGAGCCTGCATGTGTTCAGGGGGAGCTCCGTGTGTCGCCTGAGTTCTTGCTTTGGTGGTTTGCTCTTCGTGACCTTTGGCTTTTGTCTCGGTTGTGTTGAGCCGTTGCCCTTGCCTTAGGGGATTGAGACTTTGGTTTTCAAGTGATCAGGGTTTGTGTTGTTTGGTTTTTGGATCACTTGATGGGTTGTTTGTTGTTTCTTTCTTTTTCTTTTTTTCTCTGATGATTACTATGTGTGTGGGTGTTATCAATGCACTCATCAAGGGGGAGATTCTGTGTGGTTCGAGGACCGGTGGATGGTCGCTCCTTAGTGATGAGTGATTGACAACGTTGTGTGGACTGACTCTTGGCCTAGTACTGTAGGTACAAGTTGCGGCTTGATTCGCGTGGTGCAGGTGAAGATCAAGTGCGAAAGGTCTATGTCTGTGTGACCTCCCAGGAGCGGAGAGACGAGTAGGCTTCGATCGAGGTACCCACTGGCCGACGGGATCGAGTGCGGACCGTACGCTGGCAAGAAGAGCAAGAGGACATCTAGAGAGATGAAGCCGGTGCAAGGTGGCAGCTAACAACTGAAGCTTGCACGTGGGGTTTGCAGTGGTTTGGCCACAAAACCACTGGGTTACTTGGCTGAGCCACAAAGCCAAGACCGAGGACTCGACGGGGCGAGCCGGCCTGCCTGGGGCGGTCTGACCGCCTGGTCAGGGCGGTCTGACCGCCTGGTCAGGGAAAGACCACGGGCAGGGCGGTCTGACCGCGTGGGCCGCAACGCGTCGAGAAGCTTCGAAGCGGAGGACGCGTGGCGTGATGGTGAGGCTGGCGTGAAGATGAAGTGGGTTGCGGCCAGCGGGAGTCCGTCCGATGAAGGAAAAGATCAAAGTTCCCAAAGTGCCCTCGGTGGGCGTGTATCTTAAGTTAAGTAAGTAGGGGTAGTTTGGTCATTGGTTGCCCTCCATATAAACTCAGTTGAGAGGAGATGGCAGCCACCTCTTGGAACCCTAGTTCATTTGCTTAACTCTTTTGTTTTCCATAGGCCTAGCTTGAGTGCTTCATGAGAGATCTTGTGAGAGGGATGGATGTTCGGGCGACTTGCTAGACCTTGTATGAACCTTTCATGGTATGTATAGAAGCTTCGCCGTGGTTCATCTAGTCTCTCTTTGTCTCCCGGCGTTTTCCCTTCTGGTGATTTTCGGAGCTCTTTTTGGGGATTTTCGTGGTGGCTTGTTTGAGGTGTTTCTTGGAGGGATTCTTGTTGGGTGTCACACATGAGGTATTCGTGCCTCCTTTCTTGGTCACTTTGCCCCAGAAATCCTTTGGGAAATCCCTTGATTTGGGTGGATTTCGGAATCCTTGGAGCTCATGACCTAGAGACCTTCGATTCGCGATTCCTCTTGATTGGATGGGTTTCGGTGGATATCCTTTGGTGGAGAGGTCATTCATGAGGTGACCCAGCTATCCCCGAAGTTTCGTTGCAATCCGTGGAGTGAATCGGGAGATCGGGTGAAGGGAAGTTGGGAGTTCACCCGCGGCCAGTTTCTGTAGGGGAGGCAGTCTGACCGCCCAGGGCACGCGATCTGACCGCCCTGGGGGTTTCGCGAGGAAAGTGTTGGTTTTCCGGGGATTTTCTCTGAGAGCTTGTTTGCCTTGATCAGAGGAGTTTCCAGGCGAAATCTTGGGTCGTTTTGGAGTCGTGAGCTTCGAGTTGTGGTTTTGAGGAATTTCTCAGCCTAGGCGGTCTGACCGCCCTGTCCATGCGGTCTGACCGCCCCTGGCAGGAGATTTCCCGTGTGTTGTTTCCGCTGTTGTGGTTGAGTAGTTTCAGTGCTTGCTGGTGAGGTTTGCTCCTAGGATCAGTAGCACTCCAGTGGCTACGTGGTCTTGGCAAACGTGCGGATAGAGTGGTGAAAATGATTTTGGGATCGAGGTCGTGTTCATCTCGTTGGAGGAGCTATCTCCCTCGAGAAAGAATTTTTATCAGCTCCCATTCACTCCCCCCCTCTCTGGTCGCCCAATCCGGTCCTTCAATGCATTTTTCATGAAAACAAGGGGAAGGGTTTCATATACCTAGATTCATGCATTGTCAACAAGGGGGAGAATATGTATGATAAGGGGAGATTTTTATGCATTTTGGAAGATTTTGTGAAAATTGGTATGCATTTGTGAGATGTTGCATGTGAGGAGAAAAATTGAGAAGAAGTTGCATTTGCTCAGGGGGAGTTTGCATATGTGCAGGGGGAGCTCCTTTGGATTTGCTTGAGTTTTGTGCTTTGAGGTGTGCTGTTTGTGAGCTTTGTTTTGTCTTGGCTGTGTCGAGCCGTTGCCCTTGTCTTAGGGGGCCGAGACTTGGATTGGCGGGTGATCTTGTTTTCGCTTGTTCTTTAGCTTTGGATCACTTGCTTTGGAGGTTTGTGTTCGTGGTTGTTTTCTTTTCTTTTTCTCTTTGTGATTTCTATGGGTGTTGCCAATGCACTCATCAAGGGGGAGATTGAGGACCAGGTGTGCCGAGGACCAGTGGAGTGTCGCTCCTTAGTGATGAGTGATTGACAACGTTGTGTCGATTGATGCTTGGCTAAGTGTGCAGGTACAGGTTGTGGCTTGACTCGTGTCGGTGCAGGTGAAGAACAAGCGTGAAAGGCCTTAGCTGTGGCGGCCTTCGGGTGATGGAGTGGCATGTAGGCTTGGTTCGATGGACCCGGTGGCCGATGGGGTCAAGTGCGAGCCGTGCGGTGCAAGACTGGCGGGCTGAAGTCGTGAACATGGGCCGGTGCAAGGTAGCGGATGGAGCCCGAAGCTCGCACGCGGGGTTTGTTGGTTTGCCCACAAAACCATCGGTGGACGGTTTCTTGGTTTGGGCCTCAAAACCAAGCCCGGAGGCCTGAGGCGACGGAGACGGTGATCCGGGAGCTTCGTGAAGCTTCGAGGCGGAGGGCACGTGGCGTGATCGCGGGGTTTGCGTCGATGTGAAGCGAAGTCGCGGTGGAAGCGTGTCCGTCCGATGAAGACTTGACCAAAATGCCCCTGAGGGGTTGTATCTTCATTTCAAGTTGTAGGGGTAGCGTGGTCATTTACCTCCCTCTGATGGACTTCGTATAAATAGCGGAGAGGTGGATGGCATCTCTCTCTCTCTTGGACTCTAGGGTTTCCTCCCCCGGTAGATTGCTTTGAACTGCTTCTTTTCCCTCTGTTTTCCTTAGGCTAGATTCTTGTATAGACTCTGACCTCTGGATGTATGGAAGCATTCGGCCTTGCAGTGATCTCCTAGTCCTCTGTGATTTTCGTGTCATTTTTGGGGCTATTTTTGGGGAGTTTCATTCTTCGTTCGATTCGGGGATTTGAGGGCGTTTTCTTCGGATTTCTTTGAGGGGATCATGGGTGGATGCCTTGCGCATCTTTGTGTGTAATCTTGACCCCTCAAACACCGGGGAAAGCCTTCGATTTGTGAGTTTTTAGCCGGAGTTCGAGTTCTTGGTGGTGGTTCGTGTGATCCGCGATTCCCGGCGATTTAGTGGCTTAGAGGTCAAGATTTTTGGGGCATAGCTTCCTCTTGTGTTGCTTATCATCTCCCCCAAATCTTGTCTCAAGAGCTTTTGGCGTTTGGGAGATCCGGTGATGGATTTGGAGAGTTGACCTCGCGGGATCGTGCAGTTTCTGCTCTGTCCGAGCCCGGCGGACCGTCCGTGAGTCCCATGCGGACTGTCTATGAGGTATAGGCAGCACAACTGTTCTTCGTGTTCTTCGTTTGTTCTTGGCGTGGTTCGTTTTGATCCGTTGGCTTCGGGCTTTTGAGTTGCAGGGAGTTCGCGGACCGTCCGCATGGTCTTGGTGGACTGTCCGCGGTGGCCTGAGTTTTGTCTGGGGTGTCCAGCGAGCTTGGCGGACAGTCCACGGTGCACGGTCGGACCGTCCGCGTGAAGGGGTTTTTCACCCGGACCTTCTATTAGTTCCTGGTTCAATTTCGGACCGTCCACGCTGCCTCACGGACCGTCCGCGCTAGCCTGGCGGACTGTCCGCGGCAGCCAAGCAGACTATCCGGCTTGGACGCAGGAACTTGCCAAGTTTGTTCGGTTCCTTTGATTCCTCTCTTGTGCTTCCGCGTGTGCTTCAAGGAATCGTTCCTAAGACTTGTGGTTGATCCATAACGTTGTTGTCTTGGCGATTGGTGTTTGTTTCGATCCATCTTTCGTGTGTGCTCGGATTTGAGTGGGGTCTTGGCTGAGTTCTTTTCGAAGAATTTTTTTGTTGGCTCCCATTCACTCCCCCCCCCTCTCTGGTCGCCTATTCGGTCCTTCAGCGACTTAAAACGAACCTCAAAACCTTCGTCAAGCAACTTGGATATTGACAACAGGTTAAAACCAAGTGACTTGACCAAAGCCACACTTCTTAAGGTCACCTTGCTACTTACCTTCACCATACCTCCAGCAAGCACTCGTCCTCTTGCATTGTCCCCGAAAGTGATGTACTCCCTCGTACTCACCGGGGTGAGGCTGGAGAACCACTAACGATCTCTGGTCATGTGGCGTGAGCAACCGGAGTCGATCAACCAAAAGTCCTCCAAGCCTCCCACCTGCAATCAAAAACGAGAACGAGAATAAGCAAGCGACTCAACACTAGAGTTAGTACCAAAGGAGTCAAACCAGTGTCGAGCCATTTGCTCAAAAGAGGGGTTAGCAAAGTCCAACCTACTAAAACCCCTAGGCGGAGTCCTCTCACGCCTACCACCAAAGGACCTGTCACGTCTCACTAGAGGAGTATGCGCACTACGAGGGGGGAAACGTGGCTCATAGTCCATCTGAGACCCAAAGATCTGATCGTGCCTCCCAAACTCGTAACAGTCACGAGAAGGAGCACGTCGAGCCAACTCACCACGCCCAAACCCAACACGCCTATCTCTCTGAGGAAAACCACCTCCACCTCCACGAGTGGGAACTGTACGCACAAACACCTGACCTCTAGGTAGAGGCCCTCTACGAGGCTCAGGCACACCACGAGAAAGGTGGTACCTGTCCTTGTTTGCCATCTCCCTAGCAAACCTCTCATCTCTCTTCCTCCTGAAATAGAACTCATCCTTATGCCCATCCCTCCCACAATACTCACAATGGAAGCAGATCGGTTGTGGCTTAGGCGGTGGCTTTTCTGTGGGCTTCTCAACAGCTTTCTCTCCTGACTTCCCCTCAAAGACATTCCCCTCGACGCTCACAAACTTGATGGGTTTCTGGTAATTTTCTGTTTTGTGGGGGAACACTGGTGGATCTGGTGTTGTGTCTAGCTTGTTTCTGAGGTGGTTTGGCTTGGATGCAAATTTGTTCTTGTGTGTGGAATGTGGTGGGATAGGAATCTCTCCAGCTTTCTCTTCTCCCTCACCACCCTTCTCACCACACTTGTCAGCCCCCAATGCCTGACCATCAAACCTCTTAAACTGAGCCAACATCAAACTCAATTGCGGCTCATGCCCAGACAACCACCCCATCATTTTCCTCAATTCATCATTCTCATCCTGTAGACGATCAACATAGTGTGCAAGTTCCATGTTTTTCAAAGCATGCAATTCACAGGTAGAGCATGATGTAGGAAGAGGAGCTTTCAATGCCGCCTCAAGGGAAACTATCCTGGTGTGAGACTCATCTAGCCTAGCATGCCACACAGGACATGAAGTGCAAGCACCTAGCAAAGAAGGTCTAGATTTCAATTCATCACACTCAACCCTAAGCATATCTAGTTCCTCAAGAGTAGAGGCATGCTTCTCCTTGAGAGCAATTAAGTCAGCCAAGAAAACAGTGCAATCACCACAGTCAATCTCATCAGACACAACAGGAGAAGATTTCAAAGAGCCTATCTCATTTCTAACATCCACAATCAAGGACTCAAGCTCAACTATGTTGTCCTTAGCATCACCCAATAAAGACCTAAATTCCCTCTTCTCCTTGTTGGTTTTCCTAAGCACATCATCACGGTTATCAAGCAACTCATTGAGCCTAGCATTCTCCTCTAGCAAAAAGTTGGGATCATGTCGTACCTCTTCCTCGGAGTCGGAGTTCGAATCCGAGCTGTACTTCCCACCCTTCTTGGAGTGCGCCATGCCGCAAAAGCCTCCTTGTGCGATGAAGCTCAGGCCGGTGAAGTTCTTGCCCGTGTGCTGCTTGTCCTTGCGCTGTTCTTGCTCTTCCTCGCTGCTCGAGTCAGAAGAAGCATCGCTTGATGTGGAGTCGATGTCGCTCGCTTTGGCAACCATCGCTCAAGCCGTCTTCTTCTTGTACCCACTACTCTTCTTGGGCCTTCTCTCACCCTTGTCCTTGCGCTTGTCCTTGTAGTCGTTCCGGGAGCGGTGCTTGTTGTAGTCGTGCTTGGGCTTGCCCTTGTAGTCATTCTGGATCTCCATGGTTTCAAGGCATTTGGCGATGAAGTGCCCGTGCTTCCCACACCGATAGCACATCCCGGAGCTCCGCCTTGCATTCTTGCTGTTCTTGTACATTTGCCCAAACCTCTTGCTCAACTGGGCGAGATCGTCCTCGCTCAGCACCACAAAGTCCTCATCTAGCAAAGACACAAGACAAGACAAAAAAAAACTAACAAAGTTAGCGTTAGACCTTGATCCTGAGACAAAAGCCAAACTATAAGGATCAGTGGGGCTCTCGCTCTTAGCTCTCTAGCCACGATCAATCTTTGAAGACCTGAGCTTGGAAAACAGCTCATCAAGCGACAGCGTGTCATACACGCTTGACTCCTCTATGGCCTCGACCTTGGCACTCCAGACAGACCTATCCATGGCATGCAAAAGCTTGATAGCTTGATCATGATCCGTGTATGGGAGCACTGTCACATTGGCCCTCATGTTGTTGACTATGCTGGTGAAGCACTGAAACATAGCATCAGTCGACTCACCGGGGAGATGAGTGAAGTTCTCGTACTCTCTCCGGTAAGTGGAAAACAAACGGGCTTCTACCTGGGCATTGCCAACATGAGCATTTCTCAACTTAAGACAAATCTTTCCGGCCACATTCTCTCCGTACACTCGCTCAAACTCCGAGGCACGGAGAGCACGGAACAAGTAATCAATGGCCTTGCTGTTGGCCTCACACATGTCTCGCGATCCTGGAAGCAGAAAACTATCTGGGATAACATAATGAGGATTCTGAATGACCTCCCAGATCAGAGTTCCCTTCCCACGCAAAAACGCGCCCATGCGCCTCTCCCACATCGGGTAATTCTTGCCATCGAAGTGCGGAGGACCCGACCCCTTGCCATAATCACCCATCTTTGGATCTTAGACTGGTTAGAATCAAGAAGATCCGTAACCGGCTCTGATACCAATTGAAGGACCGAATAGGCGACCAGAGAGGGGGGGAGTGAATGGGAGCCGATAAAAATTCTTCCCGTAGGTCGAACACAGCCTATACCCCGATTACCACTCCGAGTACTCGCACACACCAGAGAAGCTGTAGACTAGGCACACACAAGCCCACAAGTCCTAGAGACAAGCCTTGAAACAAACCGCGGAAGCACAAAACAAGAATCAAAGCGCTTGGCCAATTCTGGAAACAGCCAGCGCGGATTGTCCGTATGGTACGGGCGGACTATCTGCTATGCACAGGCAGACTGTCCGAACCAACCTTGCGGACTATCCGAAAAAGGCAATAGAACCACCAGAGATGCACCGAGAAAATCGGACTGCCCGGCTGAGCCACGTGGACTGTCGGCCAGTGTCGCGGACTGTCCGTGAAGACTGGGCGGACCGTCTGGCAAACCTCGCTAGAAACCCCAGACAAACTCAGCTCAACCCCAGACAAAAACTTGACCCGGTGGACTATCCGAGAACCCCTCACGAACTGTCCGCAAACCGCCTGCAACCAAACCCTAGGGAAGAAACAGATCGAAACAAGAACGCGCACGAACAAGCGACGAACTGCGACAAACTGGCCCCTCACGGACTGTCAGTGCGTACCAGGCGGACTGTCCGCCACACACGAACAGAACCAAAAACTGCTCGAGCTCGGGAGTCAACTCTCCAAATCCATCACCGAATGTCCCAAACGGCTAGAGCTCTTGAGACAAGATTCACGGGAGGTAAGAAGCGTCACAAGAGGAAGCTATGCCCCAAAAATCTCGACCTCTAACTCACTAAATCACCGGGAATCGCGGATCACACGAACTACCACCAAGAACTCGGGCTCCGGCCAAAAACGCACGAATCGAAGGTGTTTCCTAGCATTTGAGGGGTCAAGATAGAACCACAAGACGGAAGCATGGAGGAGGAAAATTTTGAGGATATCGGAGAAATTAAGCCCGAAGAGCCAAAAGTGCCGGAGGTGGACCTCAAACCTTTGCCCAAGGGATTGAGGTATGAATTTTTGGGGCTGGACAAGACCTATCCCGTCATTATTAGCGACGAGTTGAGCCCTGAAGAAAATGAGATGTTGCTGAATTTATTGAAGAAGCACAAGAAGGTGATCGAGTATTCAATAAATGATCTCAAAGGACTTAGCCTAGCCTTTTGTACTCATCGCATACCTATGGAGGATCAATGCAAGCCCGTAGTGGACCATCAAAGGAGGTTAATTCATGTCATGCGGGAGGTCGTGAAGAAGGAGGTGATCAAGTTATTGGACGCCGGAATCATTTACCCGGTACCACATAGAGAATGAGTGAGCCCCGTACATTGTGTGCCGAAGAAAGGAGGCTTGACCGTGGTGAAGAATGAGAAGAATGAGTTAATTCCGCAAAGGACCGTGACCGGATGGAGGATGTGCATTGATTATCGAAAATTAAATAAAGTAACGAAGAAGGATCACTTCCCCCTACCGTTCATCGACGAGATGTTTGAGAGGTTAGCAAATCATTCCTATTTTTGCTTTCTCGATGGGTACTTGGGGTTCATGCAAATTCCTATTCACCCGAAAGATCAACACAAGACAACTTGTACTTGCCCATATGGAACATTTGCATATAGAAGGATGCCTTTTGGTTTGTGTAACGCTCCGGCCTCTTTCCAACGTTGCATGATGGTGGTGTTTTCGGAATTCATTGAAGAAATTGTTGAGGTGTTCATGGATGATTTTTCCATCTATGGGAAAACTTTTGCGGATTGTTTAGCCAACTTGGACAAGGTTCTCATGAAATGTGCGGAGGTTGACTTGGTGCTCAATTGGGAGAAATGCCACTTTATGGTTAAGCAAGGTATAGTGTTGGGACATGTGATATCCGAAAGGGGCATTGAGGTGGATAAAGCCAAAGTCGAGACGGTCGAGAGACTTCCACCACCGACGGATATCAAATCTTTGAGGAGGTTCTTAGGCCATGCAGGATTTTATTGAAGATTTATCAAGGACTTCTCGAAGATCACCAAGCCATTAACTAACCATCTTCAAAAGGATGTGCCATTTGACTTTAATGAGAAGTGCTTGGCGGCGTTCCGGACACTAAAGAAAGCTCTCGTGACCGCACCAATCATTCAACCGCCTGATTGGAGTCAGCCATTCGAGATAATGTGTGATGCTAGTGACTATGCTGTTGGAGCCGTCTTGGGACAACGAAAAGAAGGCAAGGTACATGCTATATATTATGCTAGTAAAACACTTAATGGAGCTCAATTAAACTATGCAACAACGGAGAAGGAGTTGCTTGCGGTTGTGTTTGCCTTCGAAAAATTCAGATCATATATTGTGAACTCCAAGGTGATTGTCTACACCGATCATGCGGCAATTAAGTATCTCTTGTCAAAGAAGGAAGCCAAGCCAAGGTTGATTCGATGGATCCTCCTCTTACAAGAATTCGATGTTGAGATTCGAGACAGACAGGGGTCAGAGAATGTTGTGGCCGACCACCTATCAAGGATGAATCGTGAGGATGATAAAGAGCCCATTGAAGACAAGATGAGAGATGATCACATCTATCGGGTAATCGATAAGAATAGTTGGATGATCAACATCATTCGAGCGATTCGAAAAATGCCACTCGAGCACTTAGACAAGAATGCACAAAGAAGGGTAATCTCCGAGAGCCGAAAGTATTTTCGGGATTCGCCTTACCTTTTTAGACTTGGAGCCGATGGAGTATTGAGAAGGTGTGTGCCAAGAAAAGAGAGGCAAGAAATAATAAGGAAGTGTCACTCGGTGGAATACAGAGGACATTATGGGCATTTCTGAACTCAAGCAAAGGTATGGGCTAGTGGATTTTATTGGCTGGAAATGCATGAAGATGCTAAAAGGTATGTTGCCTCTTGCCCCGAGTGCCAAAGAACCGGTAACATCTCTCAGAGGAATGCCATGCCCTTGAATTATAATTTGCAAATCGATTTATTTGATGTTTGGGGAATCGACTTCATGGGACCATTTACAAACTCACATGGATATGAGCATATACTTGTCATGGTTGATTATGTGTCCAAGTGGTGGAGGCTATACCATGTCGTAAGGCATCAACGGAGGAGTCCATCTCAATGGTTAAGAATATCATTTTTCCTCGCTACGGTGTTCCGAGAATCTTGATAAGCGATGGAGGGACTAATTTCACCGGGAATTGCTTTCGAAAGTGTTTGCCCAAATTGGGAATCGAGCATAGAGTGGCTACGGCCTATCATCCACAAACCAATGGACAAGCGAAAACATCAAATAGGCAACTAAAGAGCATCCTCAATAAGACTATTGAGAAGGGAGGCAAGGATTGGTCAAAGAAATTGGATGGAGCATTGTGGGCATATCGAACGACGTTCAAGACACTGATAGGTATGACTCCATACCAATTTGTATATGGCAAGGCTTGTCATCTTCCTGTTGAGCTAGAGCACAAGGCATATTGGGAAATAAATGAGATGACCCTCGACTTAGATGCTGCAAGGATGAAAAGAAGAATCCAAATTAGCAAGCTAGAAGAGATGAGGTTGAAGGCTTATGAGAGTGCAAGCATTTACAAAGAGTGGGTCAAAAGGTGGTATGATAAAAGACTTAAAGTAAAAGAGTTCAAGGAAGGAGGTAAGGTCCTTCTCTACAATTCAAGGTTCAAACTTTCGGAAAAGGGAAGTTACAAAGCAAATGGGACGGACCTTATGTGGTACATTCGGTGTTCTCCAATGGAGTGGTTACTATCATGGATGCAAGAGGTGACCAATACGTGGTAAATGGTCAGCGGCTAAAGGTCTATATTGAACCCGACGTCGTGCCCCTACATTGGGTTGACATTTTCACAATGGAGGATGAACCCGAGCGTCAAGCCTAGGACGAAAAACAAGGTACGTCACATGTATATATTTTAGTTTTTATTTTATTTTCAGTGTGTTTCATGAATTTTTTTGCTAGGCCAACTCTTCTGCACGGGTTTATATTCAAAAAACAGTGGGCACAACAAAATTTGGGATGAGCTAGCCCGCGGGCCATGGCAGGCCGATCGGTCCAGGCCGACCGGCCTGGGGGCTCTACGCGGCGGCTCGTGCCCGTTTTCCTCCGGGGCACATCTCTCTAACTTCTATGTTTGCACTGACGATTTTCGGGAGGTTAGAAATAGGAAAGAAGGGGTTTCGGGCACGACGAGCACCCGATGTGCATGGAGAAGAAGAAGTGGTGCTCGTCTTGTGGAAAGTTCCTCTAAGTTTAGCGGTTGTTCTTCCCCTTTGTTCTTTTTGTAAAAATTACGACGAGGACGTCGTATGGTCTAAGCGTGCGGGAGGAACTAGCGCTAGTTCCAAAAACTTTTTGCCCTAGTAGTTTGGTTGGTTTGGTTTGAAGTTTTTCAAAAAAAAATTAGCTCGATGGTGTGTTAATGTTAGCGTTAAGTCAATAATAAGAAAAAAAAGAGAGTCTTGAAATTGTCTCGTGTGTTTTATTTTTTTTCTTTCTTACTTGTTTATCTATCTTTTATCTTTATATTCGATCATGAGCAATGAGCACGAAAGTTTATGTGGTGCTTAGTGGGTTCTTGCCTGTGAGAGCATCCATACTTTACTTTGATCTAGAACCTTGTTTTGCTATGCTACAATTATTACAAAGTTGGAGGTTTTTTATTTCTGAAAATTACATGAAAAACCCCTCACAATAAAGGTTAGCATCTTCTTTTTCCAAGTTGAGAGATAAGCTTTTCCTATACAAAGCCTTTATATATTGGTTCCACTATAAGTGTTGTTAGCATGATGAATTGGGTTAGGGCTTTTCTCTCTTAGAAGTTCTAATTTCGAGCAATGATCATGTCCTTGCTTTATATCTTTTATTACTAGCCTCATCATATATTCGGTAATGAGACTTTCACATCGAAAGTCTCGTGTATCGCCGGATTCCATACCCAACCCATAATATCTTTTTATTCATCGTATTCCTTGAACACAACCCATGTCCGTAGATTCGTTCCGATTCTAGGCGAAGGTTTGGCTAAATTTCAGATTGTATTTCCACGCCAAGGAGGGGAGCGTAAAGCTTCGGAAAGAGATTGAGATGAGAGAAAAGAGAAGAAAAAGTGAGAAAAAGAAAAAAAAGGAAAGAAAAAAAGAAGAAGAAAAGAAAAGAAAAGAAAAGAAAAGAAAAAGGAGGAATAAAGAAGAAAGAGGAAATAGAGGAATTCAAAGGCAAAGCGAGAAAGGTATAAGAGGGGATAACAAGTCAAGTGAAGATCAAGAGAAGTGCAAAGGAAGGATGTGATGTTGATGAGAACGAATCTTCGACATTCCAACTATGTGCAATCCGACAACAAGGACATCATTAGGGCCTTGGAGTCATATTTTCTTTTCCCTTTTGCACATGTCCACCGTTCTAAATCTTCTTATCCTTGATACCCTCACATTATGGTTTCATTCTCATGGTCATGGGCTCGGGAGGTGAACAACTATTAGAGAACTTTCCTAGCTTGATAATATTTGTGTTAACTTCACTAGCCATACATATAGCTCCACCATATATTTAAATGAGAGACTTGTGGGAGGTGAGAGTTCATGGATTGTTTAGGATAGCCACTTTAAATGAGAACTTGGAGGAAGATTTTGTCTAATACTTGTTGCAGGAATTTTATTTTTGAAAAAGCTCAAAACCCTCCGGCGGAAGTAAGAAAGTAAGTATGGTTGGATCAAGGACCTCAGGCAAAAAGGTATAAGTTGTGGGGTAAGACTTGATTGGGTAATTTCCTAAACGCCCATGATTCATATAGTGTTTATTGTTTTCATGTTTCTTATATTAAAGATGAAAGGTTGACTAAATTGTAAGGAAGGAACTTATGACACACATTTCAACTCCATGGACAAGTGTTCTTTTGCAAGAAACTTGCTCGAGGATGAGCAAGGTCTAAGCGTGGGGGAGATGTTGACGGTGAATTTTGGTTCTCCAAACAAGTTCGTTACACTTTGGTTTGAACTTCATTATGGTACTAACCCGCCACTAGGCACACTAATGATATAACAAGTTCAATTTTGTATGTGCATTTGGAAGTGTGATGTTTTTGTAGGAAAACATGGACTAAAGGGACGGAGTCACATCGAGTTCAAAGGAGTAAATGAGGAGTTCCGTTCGTGTTCAAGTGCAAGGCAAACTCACTCCCGAAGGTGTCAAGGACCAAGGTGCTACGACAAAACATCTCCGAGAACCAAGACATAAAGATCGGATTTCATATGAGAAGACCCCCCTATATTTATCGTAGAGTTGATGACGCCAAAAAGACACAAATATTAGGGTCAAAGTCCAAAATGTCAACACGGGCCACTCAGAGGAAGGGGCGACCGAACCGGGCCGAGATGGACCCAGACCGGTCGACCCAGGCCGGTCGGCCCAGGCCGGTCGGCCTGGCCCTTTCCCACATCGGTTCGGCCCCTGGTTTCTTGTGCGCGAAGATCTTTCAACCCTAACTGGATGCCGGTGCCGCCATTCATCAAAGACAGAGATAAATACCCCCGAGGTTGACCACAAGAGAGGGAGGTTGGATCAGAAGAGATTCGAGGAGAGCACTCGGCAGAAACATTCATCTAGTCCAAGGAGGCGGCGACAAGCGAAGGAGGACGTCGAGGTGTGCCACGGCACCCCCGGAGTTGAAGGACGCACCACCGGAAGCATCTACAATGATCAACAACCCCATGCTTAGCGTCTTGATGAGGTAATCTTCTCATTTGTCCATGGGGTTGTAACAGATCATGTCATGTAATCACCGGCTCGTTTATGATTTCAATCTATTGGTTTCGTGTTGATGATGCTTTGATGATTAAGGATAGCTATCGTGCTTTTCGGGTGTATAGATCTCACTACTCCCATTGATCCCTTCAACATACCGTGATCGTTCGTTGTTTTTTCTTGATTGCCTTCACGTAGTGACAGTGCGAGAGGAGGAAAAGGGTGAAGCCGCGGTCACACCTTCAATAGATTAGATTGGTTTTTATCTTCCTTGGCGGTTGCATGTTCATGTATCCTGGACCCTGTGGGCAAGTGTCCTTTACATCTTGTGCACCTCACACACCTCTTTTTTTAAGATTAGTTTGCTCTTAGATTAATCTCTAGTTAAAGGTTGTCTTAATCAACTAGATTAGCTTTAGATCAAACGCTAGCAATCCCCTTGCTCCTTGGGTTGACAAGAACCTTGGGTTTACACTCAAGGGAAGAAGGGTCCCTTACGGTCCGTACGCTTGCGGATAGAAGTTTGCAACGACAATCAACCATCAACAACAAGCTTCAGTTGTTAGCTGCTACCTTGCACTGGCTCCATCTTCCCGACATCGTCTTGGTCTTCTTGCCAGCGTGCGGCCCGCACTTGATCCCGTCGGCCACTGGGTACCTCGAACAAAGCCTACTTGTCTCACCACTCCTCAAAGGTCACACAAACATAGACCTTTCACACTTGTTCTTCACCTGCACCACACGAATCAAGCCGCAACCTGCATCTGCAATACTAGGCCAAGTGTTAGTCCACACAACATTGTCAATCACTCATCACTAAGGAGCAACCATCCACCGGTCCTCGGACCACACAGGTCTTCAGAGAGGAGAGTCAAGTGTGGGTGTGAGAAATGGAGCCCCTCCCCTTCTATTTATAGGCAAGGGACTTGGTGTCCTCGGGCACCAAATGTCACCAAAACACGCCTAGATGTAGGAAATGACCAATCATGGACCAGCACGTGGAAGGCCAGGATCACACGCCGCAGAGGCGGTTTGGCCAGTCCTAGGATCGACTGACGCTCTCGTGCCACGTGGCATGTTGTGCTTCTTCCCAGTGGTTGGTATGTGGGCCCCATGATCTTTCCCCGTGCATGGCAAGTTTCTTGGCGGTTTGAGTCCCTGGTGGGCTCATGGATCCATGTGATGTCCATGTGTCGATCTCTGATTCGTCGACAAGTGCTTCCCTTGGATCTGTGACGTGTTTGCCACCTAAGATCCATGTGGCAGCCATCTCCTCATGCTGAGGCGGCGTGGATCACTTCATAGAAGGTGAGTTTCCATTTGTTTTCATGCTCATTTCACCTATATTCAAATAATCTCCAAGGACAAGTGGAACTACATTATTCTTAATAAAATGTGTGTAATAAATGCATATGCCTCCATTTATGTGAGATTTGACGGCTAAAAGTAGTACATAACAACCGTCAACAACACCGACGAGGCCTTTGTGGAGAGCACTGGAGAGGGTGGATGGGGATATGTCATTAGAGATGAAATGGGAGTGGTGATAGATGCTACAGCTGGACGAGCAGTGTCGGCTCTCGGGGGGGTAGGCTGGGCGACGGCCGGGGGCCCATGGAGCTAGGGGGCCCAAGACCATATATGTAACAAGTAGGCCCATAGTAATTAACAAACCAGTCCAAGACCATATCGACGTTCACTTCCATCTACTGTCCAGGCTTCAAGGTTCTAACCCCGATGTTTCAGCCACCACACACCCTGAGCCCCCCGAGGTTTCAATTTTCCCATCGCATCGGCTCATCAGTGATCGCTGTGATGCTGCCCTTGCCATCACATCGCATCGCATCAGCATTGCCACACCATCGTCTATCGACGACCAGCTAGCGGCCGACCACCGGCGAGCGAGGCAAGCACCAACACCACGCCCTAGGTTTTAATTTTTCCCAAATTAATTACAAGGGCCCTTTCTTCTTGCTTTCCAAAGGGTCCTTGAAATTGTAGAGCCAGCCCTGTGGACGAGTAGGCTTTCTGATGGATGCTTTCCACTCAGAGGTCATGACCTATCTGATGGGAGTCAAGGCAGCTGCAGAATTGGGCATAAGCAAAGTGCAGGTGGAAACAAACTCTTTAACACTCAAGCTAGCGCTGGAAACCAACAACTTCGAGTTAGCACCAACAGGAGGAATGGTGTTTGAGATTAAGAGCCTCATGAACTTGATGTTTACTTCTCGTTTTGTTTCTTTTTGCCCAAGAGTTTGTAATCGTGTAGCGCACGCACTTGTGGCACAAGGGTGTAAGTGTCCTCAAAACTCTGTCCTTCGTTGGGATGGAATGCCTCCGGGTCTCGAGGACCTTGTGACCAGTGATATCACTAAGTCTTCAATTTAATGGAATGAAAGTCCTTTCGAAAAAGAGTAATGCGAATCCTGGAACTGTATATTGGGTGGGTGCGATTGGTACGCTGGGCTATCTTAGTCGGGCCTGTGAGCCAGGCTCTAGGAAGATGAGCCAGGTCCATGAGATGCAGAGATGTTAATTGACAAATCTGCATTCTATAGTACTGGTTGGGCTGATATGTTGTTTGATGGGTAGTTGAATTGATATGGATACTTTGAACGTGGACCAAGTTATAGTTACTATACTTCCCCCTCTCCTTCTTTGACTCCCGAGGTGGCAGTAGGGGCGAGGGCTACAAATGCCAAAAGTTGACCACTGGCGATGGAACGGGTCCTTCATTCTTCCATCTCCACAACACATTGCCTTCTCATTACTCTTTTGCAGCCTGACGGTCCTCCGCGACACCGTCACCACCGCGGGCCTCTTCCTCGCTCGGCTGCCGCCTGGTACCCACACACATCTCCACCATCACGGACAGAGATTCACTCTGCTTCCGTCCCTAAAACCAAGATTCCCGTAGCATGGAGGTTGCAGTGGATTCCGAGGTGGAGTGAGTAAGGCTGCTCGCAAATGTCACTGTGGTAGTAAGGAATGTCCTTTCATAACTCTATGTCATTTTTTAGAAATAAGAATATATTGATATTTCAGCCTCTACATCAAAAGAGGCATGTAGCTTACATTATTACAAAACGGAAAAGCTCCAATCCTAAAAGCACAAGCATAGGAAAAAAAGGAGCACATAAAAAGGCACCTATTCGGCAATAGACTGCGTACCAAACAAACCACTACTTCCATGTGACTACCATCACAACAAAAGGCACAAGGTACATCTAACATAAACCTTAATTGTGTTATAACTGATTACCACCATCTACAAGCCTCCAACACTGTTGATGGTTGAATCTCGTAAAGAGTTTCGATCCGCAAGCGTACGGACCACCTATAACTTTTTTCACCACGGGGTGATCCCGAAGGTTCTTGTCAAAACCCAAGGAGCAAGGGAATTGCTAGCACTTAACCAAGTACTAATCTAGTGAATTAGAAAACCTTTGAAAGAGAGATTAATCTAAAAGAAAGGCAATCTAACCTATGTTAATCTAAGACTAAACTAGATGGCAAAGGTTGGTACAAGAGAGAGATTAAGACAGATAAGTATTCTCTCTCTAGGATCTAGGATCACAAAGATATGCATCTACTACAAGAAAGAGGTGTTGTCTTTTCTAGCTTCATGGCGATTATGCAGTCGCTAGGCCTTTTCCCTTCTCTCGTACTGTCACTACGCGAAGGTAAACAATGACTTCACTAATGCATCTATATCTAAGCATCCATAGAGTTAAGCTAATCACCACGATTACCACAAACCCTACTAAGACATCATGTTGTACACACATATACACATATGTAAATAAAGCATTCGCAAAGATATAGATCATGAAACATCGAGGCATAGGGTTCATGTAGCAATTACATATCAAAGATCCATAAAACCCTAGGGATGAACGGAGACGTTACCCCATCATCTTACACGGATTGAAGCACATAGGGGTGATGAAGACTCCGGAGAACGTTGTCAATGAAGATGGTGGTGATGAAGCTCGGGAACACCCCTAGACTGACGGCTTGGAGTCCTCTCTTGCTTCCTTCCCTCCGTCGCCGTTGATCCTTGCGACGAACTCATCTATCTCTATCCCTCATCTTGCGGCGGTGCTTTTCTGATGAATGGACGTCGGTAGAATGATTGGATGGATAGATCCCCCACCCTTGGATGTCGAGGGGGTTGTACTTATGCTCTTGGAGAGCCTTGGGGCGTGCTCCACCTTGCCTTGGACAGGATCTTGCTTAGGAGCAAAGCAAACTTGATTTCCATAAAATCAGTCTCGTCCAAAATTTCCTGTTTCGCAGTCCTTCATTGCCGACATCATATCTCCCACGTCCGGACACCAAACAATGCAAATTCGTTGTCTAGATTGTGTAACACGAAATTTTCTCCAACTTCGGTATTCATTGCTTTCCTTAGAAACGAATATGAGATCCCCAAAACGGCCTCAGAAGATAATCTGTCTGATTTCGAACTTGTCTGTGCAGCAGGTATTTCAAGGGCCATATCTCTTAGCTCCCTGATCCGAATTGTGCCTTCCATATGTTCAAATTGAATCTCTCAACAAGACCGACAACTTTGGTATTCAACGTTTTGCCATTGGAGACCGTTTAAGTCCCCGAATTTGCATCGGAAAATCATGCTGTTCTGGGCTGCGCAAATATCAGGTTGAGTTGATCTCATGGGTATCTCCAAATCTCAAGGGCCTGGCCCCCACTGGCCCACTCCGTGAAACGAACCGGGTTTCCAAACAAGGGAACCCGATCCCTGCACCTCTGTGATAGTCCCAGGAGGCTATCATGTGCAAATCCTTGTCTTAGAAAGTAAATAAATACCGTACAGCAAAAGGAAATACATGAAGGTCCACATAATAATATAATAATTAAGCATCTGAGTACATCACTTCGGCACATGCCGGGTACAAGTCCAACGGGACTGAATCAAACAGAGTAAACATCTACGCAGTGTCTCTCATGTAGCGAAGTAGACTCCATATCCGCAGGCAACTCGAGTGTAGGGCGAGCCTCAATCCTCCCATCCATCGTGCTCAAAGTCGTAATCCGGCTCCTGGTCTGAAAGCCCGTCATCTACTCGATAAGCGAGTAGGTCATGTCAGCTTCCCAACAAAGAGCATAAGCAAAAGAGAATAATTGTAATATGCATGAATAATACTATTTATGGCTGTAGAAGGTTATGCAAGCAGCGGTAGCAACATCAAGGTAAGCAGAATAGCCGAGAGGTCTCCATCTCCGAGGAGATCCACACCTCCGAGGTCAACACCTCCGGGGTCAGCACCCCAACCAGGAAAGAAACACCAAGCACTGGATCTCAACCAAGATACAGCATCCCACTCTCATCTGTGACGTGGGGTCACCAACTCCTATCCTCACGTCTCAACGGCACAAAGCCGGGCTCACACACACAAGGGAGAGATAGCAGCACAAGAAGAGACTAGCCAGAGTAACAGACCCGTGGGCTGTCCATACCAGTGGACACGGACTATAGCTATAGGTTTAACACTCTGCAGAGGTTGTACAACTGGACCCGTCGGATAGGGCAGAAACGGATACCTCTGATCCACATCCCTACCTAATGACCGGAGACCTAGCAGTGGGTGGCACTCTCCTGCCTCTCCAAGCCTGACTCGTCCTGAAATGGGGCGCGGAACTTGCCAGCAGGGCCTCGGAGCTGTGAGACCATCCCCGGAGAAGCCGGGGCGACGTCTACTCGGGGGGTAACACCCGTCCCCCTCACACGACCACACCGGTCCGCCTACAGGCTGGATGCCATCCACATAGTAGTTCTCGGACCGAACCCCGCCCATAACAAGGCGAACAGTTTGTACAAAAATAGCCCAAAGATCACGGTTAAACTGTCGATCGGTCCTTAATTGCAAGAGCGAGCACTCACCAACTCCCACCGTCCGACACGCCGCTAGGACGAGAGGCCAAGTCGCATCTCCCCTAGACAGGCGTTCACAAGTAACCAAAGCGGCTCGCTCCCGCGGTAACACATCAAGGATACACACTCACCCAAAACACACGCAAGACTTCCGAGGTATCCCAACCTCGGTCCAAACCTGAGATCCATCCATAACTAAGGGTAAAATATATGGATGAATAAAGCCGGGAACTAGCTAGGGGTCTATAGCTAGTTCCAAAAGTAGGTATTCCAAGGACAGGATAAACAATTCCAAGGCATGGCTAATCAATTGTCTATGCAATTCAAAATCATGCATCAAAAGTAATTAAGCACTAGCAACTAAAGCATGCATAGGATCTATATGGTTGGGAGTGGCATGACACCTGGCTGGCGTCCGTAGTCCTGGTCTGGGTTGAAGTCGGGGTCGTAAGCCTCCTCCTGGTCGTAGCTCGGTTCTGTGCAGCACGAGATACAAGACACTAAATTACCTACAATCAACTAAACATAAATGCAAAGAAACCCAATTTTAAAAGATCTAAACAGAACCAAACTACCTACAGACATCACCGTCTCATTTTTAGAAAAATATAGAAACTGGTTTCATATTTTTCGGAGTTATAAATAATTAGTTATGAATTTTCAAAGGTTAAAGGATTTATAAATTAATTTTCCAAATTCATTTATAAAACAGAAAAGGGTTTTTATTTTGAAAATAGCTGATGACGTCAGCAGCAGGGTTAGTGGGCCGTTTTTGGGCCGAAAGTGTCAGTGGGCCGGATTCAGCCCATTGGACTCAGCCCACTGGGCCAATTGAGCGAAGTCCATTCAACACCCTTGAATTAAATTCCGAGTGCATCAGTTAAAAGAGAAAAGGGCAGCGACGGGCCTTATTGGGCTGCTTGGCCCATCTTCCTCTCAATCCCACACCAGAGAAGTCTGGTGGGGGTCCCTGAGGAGTTCTAGGTTCGCCCCGCGTGCGCGCGTCGACGCGCCCCAGCGCGAGCCCGGCGGCGACGGCGAGCGGCGTTCGACGGCGGCGACGGTCCCGGTGCTCAAGCAAGCAGTGTTCGAAGACCCCTAGGTGCACATGGTCTCCCCGGCGCAGCCACAGGCCTGGGGTGGAGCTCTTGGGCAGGCGCGGGACTCGGTGCGGCGGCGCTCTCGGCGCAAAAGCGGCGGTAACGACATGATGCAAACAGCGGTGCTAGGTACTCCGACGGCCACGCGATTGCACGGGGTTAGGCGCTAGGATCAGGTGATCCGGTTGGCGCGGCTGCCGCTCCGGGGGAGGAGCATCTGGGCCTGCACGAGGTGCGACGCGGCGGTGCCCCCAGCTCGACGCGGCGGAGAAAAACGAGCATCACACGGCGCCAGCGCGGTTTAGAGCAAAACATGAAGAAAACCAAGTTAGGCCGGTCGAACCCATGCCTTTGCGCAGAGGTGCACTAGGCCTAGGTGCTTGGCCGGTCTCACGCATGATACGCCGGCATGCGCACGCGAACGCGTGATGCCGAGGGACCAAAGCGTGGCATGGCGGCGGTGTTGGTGCACGACAAGCATGATGGTGGTTAGGCTTCACGACGCAGCGGCTTTCACGCGGGTGTGCACGACCGGGCATATGCGAGCACAAACATGCGAATACCGGCGTGACTCGGAAGGCCGGGGCGGGGTGCCCAGCGTTCCAGGGCCGCGACGTGGCAGAGCAAGATCAGCAACATGCGGCCATCGCACGACGGCAGACGGCTCGATGGCCGGGTCACAGACAGATACGGTCGGTGACGCTGTGACGACAAGGCACAGCAAGACGGCGAGGGCTGGTGCGGCGCTGGGGTGCGTCACGGCGGCGGCTTGCGGGAAACGCACGGCGCGAAGGCCGGCGTGGCGTGGCGCAGGGGCATGCTCCCAAGGTGCAGGGAAAGAGAAGAACAGCGGGTGAGGAAACGGGGTGGCTCACGTTGAGGCGGAGGTGTAGACGAAGCAATGTCGACCGTGTCGGTGAAGATCACGGCGGCGACGGTGAGGTGATGCGGTGGCACGGCTCCTTCCTCTGCTCCGACTTCTGCTCGCACGTGGACAGGCTTCTCCGGATCACGGACGGCACCATCTTCTCGACCTCCGGCTTCGTCTTGGCGTCACGGCGGTGAAGCGCCTCCCACTCCAACTCTTCCCCCTTCTTCCCCTCCTCTCCTCACACGGCGGCGGAACAGAGAGTTGGGGGAAATCCCCAAGTGGCGACAAGGCCAAGAGGGACTTGGCCTCGGGGGTCTTGATGCCCACAGAGGTCAAGGGGACCGGGAGACCGCGTGGGCCATGGGTGTTTCCCCTTGCCTTGGCGGTGAAGGCGCGGTGCGCGGGGGAGGCAGGCTTGCTGGCGCGCGGGATTGGGCAGTGGCAAAGAAGTGATTTCGCACCGGGGAAAACGTGTGGGGTCCACCTCGGCGTGCGGGCCAACCCCTCGGCATGTGTGCCAGTGAGGCGGGGCTGCACGGCCTGGCGCGCGTGCACGCGGAGCGACGCGGTGTGGCGCGGCGACGCGGGGTGGAAGAAGAACAGGGTGCGGCTGTGGTGCGAGGCCGAGCTGGGCCGGTGGGCCGGTTGTACACCAGGGGGGTGTTTCGGTGTTCACGGGCTGGAAGATGAGGGGGTACTGGTAGACTTCGGGATAGGTTAGTTGGCCCAAGGGTTAGTATAGGGTTTTGAATTAGTTTTGAATTTAGATTTAAACCATAGATTTGAATTTGAATTTTATTCAAATTCAAAACACACTCAATAAATCCAAATAAAATCCATAAGATCCAAATCACCAGCTTTACCATAATTTGAATTTATATTTTTATATTTTTGGTTTTATTTATATGGAATTAAGGGAAGAGGCTAGAAATGGGATTAAATTAGAGTGACACTTCATCAATAAATAAAAGTTCAAATTTCCTCACGTTTTCATAACTTAAATTTCAGGGATGTTACATTCTCCCACACCACCGGGAATCTCGTCCTCGAGATTTAAGCTCCATCCTCTCCCTCGAACAAGTGAGGGAACTCTCTCCTGAGGTCGGCTTCTTTCTCCCAGGTTGCTTCTCGCTCCGTGTGGTGACTCCACAGCACTTTGCAGTAAGGAATAGTGGTCCTCCTGGTTTCCTTTGTTGTTCTGTCCAAGATCTTCTCGGGGTACTCCGCGTACTCCAGGGTGTTCTGCAGGTCGAGTATCTCTACCGGAACTTGCTTGGCTTCCACTTCCTTCTCACTCTTCCTCAACTGTGACACGTGGAACACGGGGTGCACTGCTGACAACTCTTCTGGTAGAGCGAGTCTGTAGGCGAGATTCCCAACTCTCCCGGTGATCTGGTAAGGTCCCACGTACCTCGGGGCAAGCTTTCCTTTCATGGCAAACCTCTTGGTTCCTCTCATAGGTGACACATTCAAGTAGATGAAGTCTCCTCTGCTGAACGACAAGTCCCTCTGGTGACGGTCCGCGTAACTCTTCTGCCGACTCTGGGCAATCTTTAAGTTCTCCCTGACTTTCTCCACCTTCTCCTCAGCCTCCTTGAGGATATCCGGACCAAAGATCATCCTCTCTCCTACTTCTGACCACGTCAGTGGTGTTCTGCACTTCCTCCTGTAAAGGGCCTCGAACGGTGACATTTGGAGACTTGCCTGGTAGCTGTTGTTGTACGAGAACTCTACATAGGACAAACTGCTCTCTCAATCGGTGCTGTAGGTGAGGGCACATGCTCTGAGCATATCCTTCAAGGTCTGGTTGACTCTCTCGGTCTGTCCGTCGGTCTGTGGGTGGTAAGCTGTGCTGTAGCTGAGTGTCGTTCCCATCCTTGCATGGAAGCTCTTCCAGAACCTGGCCACGAACTGGGGCCCTCTGTCTGACACTATGCTCCTCGGAGCTCCATGTAGTCTGAGTATGTGGTCCACGTACAGGTTTGCCAACTGATCTGTTGCGTCTGTAGCTTTGACTGGCACAAAGTGTGACACCTTGGTCAAGCGGTCCACGATGACCCACACCGAGTCGTGTCCTTTAGGTGAACGGGGCAATCCCACTACAAAGTCCATGGAAATGTCATCCCACTTCCACTGAGGAATATCCAATAGTTTCAACAGTCCTGCAGGCCTCTGGTGCTCGATCTTCACTCTGCTGCAAGTGTCACAACAAGCCACGTAGTAGGCTATGTCCTTCTTCATATCCTTCCACCAGAACCTCTGTTTCAAGTCTTGGTACATCTTTGTGCTCCCAAGGTGAATAGAGTACCTTGAATCATGGGCTTCTCTCAGAATTTGCTCTCGGAGTTCCTTGTTCTGCGGGACACAGATCCGATCCTTCAACCACACGGTTCCCTGCTCATCGATCCGGTAATCCTCAGCTTTGCCTTCCAACATCTGCTCTCGAATAGCTCCAACCTCTTTGCAATCTTTCTGAGCCTCTCGAATCCTTCCTTCCAGGTCGTAGGTCACTTGCAGTTTGTTGAGCTGTCCCTGCTCCACAATCTCAACCTGAAGCTGCTCTAACTCGTCGTGAAGTGCTGGCTGTTCCTGCCTCACCATCAAGTTGTTGCAATAGGACTTTCTGCTTAGTGCATCTGCCACAACGTTTGTCTTGCTAGGGTGGTAGTGAATCTCCAGGTCGTAGTCCTTGATCAGCTCTAACCATCTCCTCTACCTCATGTTTAGCTCCGACTGAGTAAAGAAGTACTTCAGACTCTTGTGATAGGTGTACAACTCACACTTGTTACTGATCAAGTAGTGCCTCCAAATCTTCAGAGCGTGAACGACTGCTGCTAGCTCCAAGTCGTGAGTGGGGTAGTTCTCTTCGTGCTTCTTGAGCTGCCTCGACGCGTAAGCAACAACTTTGCCCTCTTACATCAGCACACATCCCAATCCTTGCTTCGAGGTGTCACAGTACACCACGAAATCCTTCTTGATATCTGGCAGGGTAAGAATCGGAGCTGTCGTGAGCCTCTTCTTCAACTCCTGGAAACTCCTCTCATAGGCCTCTGACCACACAAACTTCTTGTCGTTCTTCAACAGCTCTGTCATTGGCTTTGCTATCTTGGAGAAGTTTTCTATGAACCTCCTGTAGTATCCTGCCAACCCGAGAAAGCTCCAGATATCTATCACTGTGAGTGGCTGCTCCCACTTGGTAACTGCTTCCACTTTTGAAGGGTCAACTGCAACTCCCTCAGCTGACAACACATGTCCCAAGAAAGCAACTTCCTCCATCCAGAACTCACACTTGCTGAACTTTGCGTACAACTTCTGCTATCTCAACCTCTCCATCACAATCCGAAGGTGCTCCTCGTGTTCTTCTGCTGTCTCAGAGAAGATCAAAATGTCATCTATGAACACCACCACGAACTTGTCCAGCTCTTCCATGAAGACCTTGTTCATCATGTTCATGAAGTAGGCAGGTGCGTTGGTCAGTCCGAAGGAAACCACTACGAACTCATACAAGCCGTACCGAGTCGTGAAAGCTGTCTTCGGGATGTCCTGGTCCCGAATCTTCATCTGGTAGTAGCCTGACCTCAAGTCAATCTTGGAAAAGAACTTTGCCTTTCGCAGCCTGTCTAGCAAGTCGTCAATCCTGGGCAAAGGATACTTGTTCTTGATTGTCATTGAGTTGAGGGTCTGGTAGTCCACACACATCCTCTTGGTGCCATCCTTCTTGTCCACAAATAGAACTGGCGAACCCCAAGGTGAGGCACTTGGTCGAATAAACCCTTGCTCTTGCAGTTTCTTAAGTTGCTTCTTCAGCTCATCGAGTTCATCCGCGGACATCCTGTACGGGCTCTTGGCCACAGGTCTAGCTCCTGGCATCAGCTCAATCACGAACTCAATATCCCTGTTTGGTGGTAACTCGGTCAACTCCTCAGGAAATACGTCGGGGTACTCCCTCACCACCGGGATCTCCTCCAAACTCTTTCCTTTCATGTTGCACAACATCGGCGTCGACCTCTGGCCCTGTGGCTTGATCAACACTCTGGCTCCGCTGGGGTGTTCGAACTGCACGTACACTGGGTTGCAGTTCACCAATCCTTTGTGCTAGGCTAACCACTCCATCCCAAGTATCACGTCGATCCCGGTCGACTCCAGGACTGTCAAGTCTGCCACGAACAACTGCTTCTCGAACACCATGTTCACTCCTCTACACTCCAGCGTACTCCGCTTCTCACCTAGCGGAGAACTAGTAACTATAGGCCGTGGTCTGGGCTTAGTTGGTAATGACCTTTCCTTTACGAACTTGGTAGAAATGTACGAAAACAGAGCACCGGTATCAAACAGAATGGTAGCCATAACCGAATCGACTAAAAACTCACTAAGAGCCACGTCTGGTGCTGCAGCTGCCTCCTCTGCGGTCAGGTGGTTCAGTCTGCCTCGAGTGGGCGGTGGAGCGCTCTTCTACTGGTTCTGCTGGGGCTATCCTCCTAGAACTGGTGCCTTCGCCGGTGTCTGGTACTGAGTGTTCCTGTTCTGACCTCTCTGTTGAAGCTTCTGGGGGCACACGTTGTACTTGTGGCCTAGCTGATGGTAGTGGTAGCAGGTGATCTGTGAGCTGTCGTAGGCTACCGGCTGCTGTGGTCTGGGCTTCCACTGACTCGAACCTCCACTACCTCCGGGGTGACCTCTGCCCTGCTGAGTGTGTTGAGCCTGCTCCTGCTGAGGGTAAGGACGCTGTCTCTGCGGTGGGTACTGTGGCGGAGCTGACCTTTGTCGCTGGTGTGAACTTGAGTACCCTGCACGGTCTGTATGCTGCCTCTTCTACCCTCGGACCTCCACGTAGTCCAGTCTCAACTTCTCCACAACCAAGGCCTTGCCTACCAGGGTGTGGAGTGTAGCACAGTCGTGAGCTGCCAGGTGGTGCGCCATCCCTCTGTGAAGTCCCTTGCGGTACCAGTACATGTTCTTCTTCTCGGTGTTGGAGTCATCGGACCTCCACGTAGTCCAGTCTCAACTTCTCCACAACCAAGGCCTTGCCTACCAGGGTGTGGAGTGTAGCACAGTCGTGAGCTGCCAGGTGGTGCGCCATCCCTCTGTGAAGTCCCTTGCGGTACCAGTACATGTTCTTCTTCTCGGTGTTGGAGTCATCTGGAGAGTACCGCATCAGCTCCTGCAAGCGGTTCGTGTACTCCTGCACTGACATCTGCCCCATCTTCAAGTGCCTGAACTCGTCTGCCTTCCTATCCATCACTGCCTCTGGAATGTGGAACTCCCTGAAAGCCTCCACAAACTCCTCCCACGTGATGTGGGTCGGGTCCGCGTGTGAGTCACAGTAGCTGTCCCACCAGGCTCCTGCAGTGCCAACCAGCTGGTGCGCGGCAACTGACACACACTCCTCCTCGGTAAGGTCTGTGAGCTCCAACTTCTTCTCGATCTCCCTCAACCAGTTGTCAGCCACAAGCGGGTCTGGAGAGTTGTCAAAGGTCGGTGGGCGCAGCTTGGAGAAACCCTCCACTCTCTTCTGCAAGCTCTCTGGCTGGTTCCTGGTGTTCCTCTGGTTGTTGTTGTTCTGAACCACAACGTTGGCGATCGTCTGCATCAGTTGGATCTGAAGTGCCATCACTGCTGCTAGGTTGGGTGGTGCCGGTTGCTCAGGCTCCTACTCTGGTTCGGGCTCAGCCTCCTCCTTGGGCTCCTCCTCCTCTGGGTCAGGGTTAACTGGCACTCAGCCTCCTCGACCTCCTTGCCCGCCGCGGTGTCCACCACGGCATCCGCCACGTGGGGCATGGCCTCCACGGCGGCCACGACCTTGACCTCCAGCGGGGAGAGGGACGTCCTCCTACTCGGCATCCTCTCTGGCTACCTCCTCGAAACGGCGTAGAAGCCGTCCCGACCTCCGTACCCCCGACATCTGTTCCAAGAATTTGAGATCGTGAGAAACGAGTTGTCGGAAATTTAACTTTAAGGTACTTAAACATATAAGGAGTATCTAACTAACAATCAAACAATTTCACACAGACATATAAGAAGCATGAAATCCGGCAAAAAGATCGATAACTCCAATCACTCATGCAAGATGACCATACAAAAGGTGTGTATCTCGAGGCCTACTCCTCAACCTCTGAGATTACACAGAAGCATGAGAGCTACTACGCGATACATATAGGGTGGTCAACTAAACATGGACATCATGAAGAACTCTACTCTAGCTGACTACAGGATCATCCCCTCAAGGTGCCTACCTCTGAACTGCAGCTGGTGAGTACGGTGGTGACACGGTCTTCGGACTGGGTGGAACCGAGTAGAACGGCGGGTCGTTCACTCCTGGGTAGTCGGGAATCTCAATCTCTGGTAGGTTGAAGTAGTCTGCCAGGCTCCTCAAAGCTCTGTTCATCTCAGGTGTGTCTGTACTACCTCTCGGGTAAGGTGGCTGTGCTGGAAGCTGGGTAGGTGATAGCTCGAACGTCTCAGTCCTCAACTTAGGTCTCTTCTGCGGTGGTACCAACTCTGCAACCTCTCTGAGCTCTGCCACACGCCTCAGGTCTGAGTCTCTCCACGCTGAGCTGGTCCGGCTGGCGGTGTCCTGTGCCTCGTACATTCTACCTCCCAAGTGCCACAGGTGGTTGTAGTTCTGCGTCAGTCTCTCCTCGTGTCCCCATAGTCTCAACTGGTAGTCTGTGCAAGCTGCTCCAAGTGACTCAACCAAGTACTCCTTCTCTCACAGTCTCAACCTCTCCTCTCTGGCTGCTGCCTCTGACTCCCGCAGGGCGGTCTGTGTCTCCTCCAGTCTGGCTCTCAAGGTGGCGATCTCAAGTGCATCCCTCTCTGTGCTGGCTCTGGCAGCTGCGAGTCCCCACTCTGTGATCTGGATGTTCCTCCTGTGTGCCTCTTTGAGAAAGAACTCCAAGTGGCTGTTCTCTCTCTCCAGCTGAGCGTTTCGTCCCAAGGTGTCATCCCACTTCTGCCTCAGAAACACTATCTCTGAATCGGCCCAGTAGAGTGCCTGGTCTTGAGCTTGAATGAACTTGCTGGCCAACTGGTCCTTCTCATCCTTACCCTCTGTGCTCTCCTCGGTGTAAGCTGTCTCCTCCTTGTGCCACCTGCTGTGGTCGTACACTGCTGTCGGTAGGACTCCAAAGGGTGTACCCTTCAACATCTGCTCCAACTGCTGGCACACTTTCCTCAGCGCGAGTCTGGCACAACACTGGTGAGCCTCCAAGGTAGAGTTGTCGAAACACGTGACCTTGACCTCTGAGAACTCTAGCACACGGGGGTCTACTAGTATCTTCAGGGTCAGCTCTGTCGGTGACTGGTCCACGGCTGCAGTAGTGCGTCCCTCATAGAGCACCTCACTTGTCTCCACTCCAGCTGTCTCCAAGAAGTCCTCAAGGATCTTGCAGAACCCTCCGGCCCACTGGCCGTCGGTCTTGAGGGAGATCCACGTCAACTGGTCCATCTGCATGTTGTTAGGGAAGTTAGTAAGAGTTAGTAATGCTAATCAAGGTAGTATGTATTAAAGTTCAAGGTACTTATATAAAATTTCATGGATTGTATATAAAGCACAAGGTATATGGCTCTCCTATACTATCGTCTGTTCCTAGGCTCGTCCTACAGTCAAATACGGCTCTGATACCAACTGAAACGAACCGGGTTTCCAAAGAAGGGAACCCGATCCCTGCACCTCTGTGATAGTCCCAGGAGGCTATCATGTGCAAATCCCTGTCTCAGAAAGTAAAGAAATACCGTACAGCAAAAGGAAATACATGAAGGTCCACATAATAATATAATAATTAAGCATCTGAGTACATCACTTCGGCACATGTCGGGTACAAGTCAAACGGGACTGAATCAAACAGAGTAAACATCTACGCAGCGTCTCTCATGTAGCGAAGTAGACTCCATATCCAAAGGCAACTCGAGTGTAGGGCGAGCCTCAATCCTCCCATCCATCGTGCTCAAAGTCGTAGTCCGGCTCCTGGTCTGAAAACCCGTCATCTACTCGATAAGCGAGTAGGTCATGTCAGCTTCCCAACAAAGAGCATAAGCAAAAGAGAATAATTCTAATATGCATGAATAATCCTATTTATGGCTGTAGAAGGTTATGCAAGCAGCGGTAGCAACATCAAGGTAAGCAGAATAGCCGAGAGGTCTCCATCTACGAGGAGATCCACACCTCCGAGGTCAACACCTCTGGGGTCAGCACCCCAACCAGGAAAGAAACACCAAGCACTGGATCTCAACCAAGATACAGCATCCCACTCTCATCTACGACGTGGGGTTACCAACTCCTATCCCCACGTCTCAACGGCACAAAGCCGGGCTCACACACACACAGGAGAGAGAAAGCAGCACAAGAAGAGACTAGCCAGAGTAACAGACCCGTGGGCTGTCCATACCAGTAGACACGGACTATAGCTATAGGTTTAACACTCTGCAGAGGTTGTACAACTGGACCCGCCGGATAGGGCAGAAACGGATGCCTCCGATCCACATCCCTACCTAACGACCGGAGACCTAGCAGTGGGTGGCACTCTCCTACCTCTCCAAGCCTGACTCGTCCTGAACTGGCGGTGCTAGGTACTCTGGCAGCCACGCGAGTGCACGGGGTTAGGCGCTAGGATCAGGTGATCAGGTTGGCGCGGCTGCCGCTCCGGGGGAGGAGCATCTGGGCCTGCACGGGGTGCGACGCGGTGATGCCCCCGGCTCGGCGCGACGGAGCAAAACAAGCATCGCACAGCGCCAGCGCGGTTCAGAGCAAAACATGAAGAAAACCAAGTTAGGCCGTTCGAACCCATGCCTTTGCGCAGAGGTGCATTAGGCCTAGGTGCTCGGTCGGTCTCACGCATGATACGCCGGCATGCGCACGCGAACGCGCGATGCCGAGGGACCAAAGCGTGGCATGGCGGTGGCGTTGGTGCACGGCAAGCGTGATGGTAGTTAGGCTTCACGACGTAGCGGCTTGCACGCGGGTGTGCACGACCGGGCATACGCGAGCACAAACATGCGAATACCGGCGTGACTCGAAAGGCCGGGGCGGGGTGCCCAGCGTTCCAAGGCCGCGACACGACGGAGCAAGATTGGCGACACGCGGCCATCGCACGACGGTAGACAGCTCGATGCCCAGGTCACAGACAGATACGGTCGGTGACGCTATGACGACAAGGCATAGCAAGACGGCGAGGGCCGGTGCGGTGCTGGGGTGCGTCGCGGCGGCGGCTCGCGGGAAATGCACAGCGCGAAGGCCGGCGTGGCGTGGCGCAGGGGCACGCTCCCAAGGTGCAGGGTAAGAGAAGAACAACGGGTGAGGAAACGGGGTGGCTCACGTTGAGGCGGAGGTGTAGACGAAGCAGTGTCGACCGCGTCGGTGAAGATCACGGTGGCGACGGTGAGGTGATGCGGTGGCGCGGCTCCTTCCTCTGCTCCGGCTTCTGCTCGCACGTGGACAGGCTTCTCCGGATCACGGACGGCACCACCTTCTCGACCTCTGGCTTCGTCTTGGCGTCGCGGCGGTGAAGCGCCTCCCACTCCTCCTCTTCCCCCTTCTTCCCCTCCTCTCCTCACATGGCGGCAGAACAGAGAGTTGGGGGGAAATCCCTAAGTGGCGACGAGGCCAAGAGGGACTTGGCCTCGGGGGTCTTGATGCGCGCGGAGGTCAAGGGGACCGGGAGACCGCGTGGGCCATGGGTGTTTCCCCTTGCCTTGGCGGTGAAGGCGCGGCGCGCGGGGGAGGTAGGCTTGCTGGCGCGCGGGATTGGGCAGTGGCAAAGAAGTGATTTCGCGCGGGGGAAAACGCGTGGGGTCCACCTTGGCGTGCGGGCCAACCCCTCGGTGTGCGTGCCAGCGAGGCGGGGCTGCACAGCTTGGCGCGCGTGCAAGCGGAGCGGCGCGGTGTGGCGCAGCGACGCGGCTCGGCGCGGGGTGGAAGAAGAACAGGGTGCGGCTGCGGTCGAGGCCGAGCTGGGCTGGTGGACCGGTTGTAAACCAGGGGGTGTTCCGGTGTTCACGGGCTGGAAGATGAGGGGGTACTGGTAGACTTCGGGATAGGTTAGTTGGCCCAAGGGTTAGTATAGGGTTTTGAATTAGTTTTGAATTTAGATTTAAACCATAGATTTGAATTTGAATTTTATTCAAATTCAAAACACACTCAATAAATCCAAATAAAATCCATAAGATTCAAATCACCAGCTTTACCATAATTTGAATTTATATTTTTATATTTTTGGTTTTATTTATATGGAATTAAGGGAAGAGGCTTGAAATAGGATTAAATTAGAGTGACACTTCATCAATAAATAAAAGTTCAAATTTCCTCACATTTTCATAACTTAAATTTCAGGGATGTTACACTTCGACACATCTTCCTCCTCGTGGCATTTCTCAACATTTTGACTTTTTGCTCCTTCGCATGTGGGCTTTAGACGTCATTATCCCCGCGATCAAGATAAGGGATCTTGTCGTATGAACTCTGGTATTTTCGTATTGGTCCTCGGGAATGTTTCATCGTAGCACCTTGGTCCTTGCCACCTTTAGGAGTAGATTCGGCTTGCACCTGAACACGAACGGAACTCCTTGTTTGTCCATTTGAACTTGATGTGTCTCCATCCCTTTAGTCCATGTTTTCCAGCAAACACATTACACTTCAAAATGCACATGCAAAGATGAACTTATTATATCACTAGTGTGCCTAGCAGCGGGTTAGTTCCATAACAAAGCTAAAACCATAGTGTAACAAGTGCTCTAAGTTGACGGAAATCGACAGCCAACAAACACCATTAAGTCCTGTCGAACCCATTGTCGTGACACATCTTCTGCCATAAGCACATATCAAAGGTTGGTGTTCCGCGCACCTTAGCCCTAGAAGTTCAGAGCTGCCACCATCAAGACCGACTTCTTCACACAAATCCAATCTTTAAATACCTTTGACACAAACCTCGAACTCATAAAACGATCACCAAAGATACATGACAACATCAACCGACGTAGAACTGGATCATAGATGAAAAGATAAGCCTGGTGCCGTACGGATCGAATGCCGCTGTGTCCAATATGTTAGATGTTGTGTAATCAGACAAGTTCCACCATAGAACTGAACCAAGGATCGAACACTTGGCCCCGATCACCAAGGTTGGGGTCAAGCACCGACATGGCCGACGCTATGCGTTGGCCGCTCGCTGCCAAATCAACCAGTGAAGACTCCAGCGCACTGCAAAGGATGGGAACTCCAAGACGACGTCTTCAGCAAGAACATGATGCTAAGCCACGCTAGCACCGCCCACCCCATTTGGGCAAGGTTTTCACCCAGAGAAATCACCATCAAAGCGAGGAGTGTGCTTCGAAGACGTCCCAAGCAGGAATACGACGCCCAAGGCGTCGCCGATGTCGGCTCAGCGAGTGGGATTTCTCCCAGCACCCTTCTGCCTGCAGCCGCCACCTACACACCTCACTGCCAACCATGGCCACCACCACCACCACCAACCTTGCCTCCCGGACCGCCTGTCGCTGCCTTCGCTGCCACCGGCCGAGCCCTCGCAACAACCGCTGACTGCGTCTCGCGGCCACTGTTGTCGCTGCCTCCACCTGCAGATCCAGCACTGTAGCCACCGGATCCGACCTTGTCGCGCTATTCCTGCCCGCCCCGCGGCGGGTTCGTCCCACACCTGCAACTGCAGCGGCAGCGGCCACGCCCGCCAGGTGAGAGGGAGGAGAAGAAGCTGCCCTGCCGCCGCCATCCTCGCGGGCCGAGCAGGCTTCCGGTGGCCAGCTCCAACGACGGTGCGGCGAATGAGAGGATGAGGGAGGGAGCGATGGCGGAGGGTGGAGGCGTCCTCCGTGTCACCCGAAGCAGGGGACGACGCGGGGGACATTCACGTAACTCTATTGGGATGACTATAGCCACATATTGCTACTAGCTTCAATTTAACACCATTCCTTTCCATTACTTTGAGTGAAATATCAACGGGAATTTATTGGCGGGTACGCTATCAGGCCGGTAGTAGGCCGCCGGCTGATACTTTCTGTCCCCGACGACTTGAGAACATGTGTTGTTTTGTCAGGATGTTATGACTTTTGCGCTTTGTACAGTACTGATCTAGTGAACTTTATGTGCCATTCAGTCATTCACCAGTCTTCTAGCAGCTGGGGTGTGCGACAACGATGACCTCTTCTTTCCGCGCCTAACCTTATACTAAACGCATACTGGTTGGACACTTGCTGACACGTGATGTGACAAGTCACCAAAATTTCATGCGAGGATTCATATAAAGCTGACAAATCACCCCTTTGTCCTTTGGCTAGGCCGTTTTGACTTCCATCCAAGGGAGCAAACGCCTTTTGTCGTCCCACTCGCATTCAGCAAAAGTAAACAGATGGCCATAGTCAGTGAGGTCAAGGTCGTCCACAGCCGTGATCCTTCCTTCTCGTCGTCTACTCACTGCACTTGCGACCATGGAGAATCATCTCGGAGGTGCGGTTGGATCAGGAGACGGGGAGAGCTCGTTGTCGTTGCGGAGCGAGGCCAAGAAGCAGGTGCGCCTCGCCGCGCCGCTCGCCGCCGGATTCCTCCTCCAGAAAATCATCCTGACGATCTCCATCATGTTCGTCGGCCGCCTCGGCGAGCTCCCCCTCGCCAGCGCCTCTTTGGCCACCTCCTTCGCCAGCGTCACCGGCTTCAGCTTGCTGGTAAGTAACCATCTTCTACAGTTCTACTAAACGAACTTGTTTGTAAACGAAGTGACGTCACCGTTCTTGTTGACCAGACAGGCATGGCGAGCAGCCTGGACACGCTGTGCGGGCAGGCCTTCGGCGCCGAGCAGCGACACCAGCTCGGCGTGCACAAGCAGCGGGCCATGCTGGTGCTGGCGCTGGCGCTGGTGAGCGTCCCGGTGGCGGTGGCCTGGGCCTACACCGGCGAGATCCTCGTGTGGTTCAGGCAGGACAGGGAGATCGCGGCCGGCGCCGGCTGCTACATCCGGTGCATGATCCCTGCTCTGTTCCTGTTCGGGCAGCTGCAGTGCCACGTCCGCTTCCTGCAGCCGCAGAACGTCGTCGTGCCGGTGATGGTGAGCTCCGCCGCGACGTCGCCGTCTGCTGGCTGCTGGTGCGCAGGCTGGGCCTGGGCGCCAATGGCACCGCTCTGGCCAACGCCGTCTCCAAACTTGTGAACCTGACGCCGTCTTCAGCTTGTTCGTTTGCTTGCTAGGTTAGATCTTCCTCTAATTCTTGGTGAAACTGAGGCCTGGGAGGAATACATTAACACTGCTCATAACCCTAGGTATAAAACTGTTTCTAGGCAAACTACAACTAGAGATCTGCTTAAGTACTTCACTGATAAGCGTGATAACCTGATAGAGTCTTTCAAGAGCAATGCAATTACCTCTGTTGCTGTTACTTCTGATATTTGGTCTGGAAATGCTAAAGAAGACTACTTGAGTGTTGTTAGTCATTACATTAATGCTAATTGGCAACTTGAAAAGAGGGTGCTTGGGTTAAGACTTATTGATGTGTCACATAATGCTGAGAACATTGCTGAACGTGTTGGTAATGTGCTTAATGATTATGGAATACTGCATAAGGTTTTTTCTGTAACTTTGGATAATGCTTCTCCTAATAACAAAGCCATGGATGCACTGAAATCTGTACTTAAGCAGTATTTGGGTGCTGATCTGTTTTTGCATCAACGTTGTGCTTGTCATATCATAAACCTGATAGTTAAAGAGGCTCTTGTTGGTGTTAAACCTATGATTGATGCTTTTAGAACTGCAATATCATTTATTAACTCATCCAACCAAAAAATTGCTGCATATAAAAGTTATTGCATGGCATCTGGTATTAGACCTAGGAAATTTGGATTGGACATGGATGTTAGGTGGAACTCTACATATCTGATGCTTAAGCATCTGGTACCCCACAAGGATACTTTCCATACTTTTATTGAATCTAATTATCCTAGATCAAGAGGTGCCCCCTTTATGTTGACTCATGATCATTGGGCTATGGCAACTAAAATTCTTGCATTCCTTGAACTGTTTTATGATTCAACTGTTCCTTTGTCTGGTGTGTACTATCCTACTGCTAATCTTATGATTCATCATATTGTTAGGATTGCTATACACCTGCACAAGTATCAAAATGATGAGCATATTAGAGCTGTTGTCCAACCTATGATTGATAAGTATAATAAATACTGGAGAACAATACCTGAACTTTATTGCATTGCATTTATCTTGGATCCAAGAGCTAAAATTAAAGGTTTTAACAAAGTGATTAGGAAGTTACAACTGATTACTGATGCTGATTATTCTAATAAGTTGTTGGAAACTAGAACTCTTCTTTTCAAGTTGTATCATAAATATGATGATCTGTATGGCTCTGTTAGGGAGAAAAGGGCTGTTCCTCCAAGCCTATCAGGTAAGAAAAGAACAGCTTGGGATGAAATATATGATGATGATGTCCTTCCTCCTAATCTTGATTTGTCTAGGAGTATACCTGCTACTGCCTTGCTACATGCAACTTCTAACACTAACAATGGTTCTGAACTGACTGCCTACCTGGACTGTGACACAGTCAGTCAATTAGATGATGACTTCAACATCTTGAACTGGTGGCATCAACATAAACTAACTTATCCAGTTCTTTCTACCCTTGCTAAAGATGTTTTTAGTGTGCCTGTTTCAACCATTTCTTCAGAAGCTACTTTCAGCACCACTGGCAGGATCATTGAAGAACGACGGCGGAGGCTCAACCCTGAGACTGTGGAGGCTCTCACATGCATCAAAGACTGGGAAGCTGCAGAGTCAAGACTACAACACATGGTGGAGGACAAGGGGCTGGTGGAGTCCTTTGAACAGCTCTGGATTGATTAGTCATTTATGTAATGGATCTGTAATCTTAATTAGACTTTAGAGACTTGGATGGTGATGGACCTTGGATGTGATGTAATGAACTCATGAACAATTTATCTTATGGAGCTGGCTGTACTCTTTTTCCCTCTCTAGGGTTTCTCACAAGGGTGAGTTTTACCTAGAGAGGGTTTTAATGAGGCAGCCATTGCACAGCTCCTATCTTTTGTTATCTCTGTGTCTATTTTGTGTTTTCTTTCTGTGTTGTGACTTTGAATGAATGAATCTTTGTGTTTGAACACTTGGTGAATCTGTGTTCTGTTTGAACCTGGGCACCTGCATCGTGCCTGGGCTGGCACGGGCACTGCTGGGCTGCCGTGCCGAGTAACACGACACGGCACGCTAAAGCTTCCTTAGTGCCGTGCCTAGGCTGTGATGCCGGCACGCCAGCACGTCTAGGCACGGCACGGCAGGCACGCGTGCTTGTGTCGTGCCTAGCCGTGTCGTGCCGCGTCGTGTTCGTGCCCGTGTCGACACGACACGCACGTTTGGCCATCTATACCTGACGGTCCTGGCCATCTACGTCAGGGTCTCGCCGTCCTGCAAGGAGACGTGGACGGGGTTCTCACGCGAGGCGTTCCGCGGCATCCCCGGCTTCTTGAAGCTCGCCGTGCCGTCTGCTGTCATGGTTTGGTGAGAAAAAATTAAAACATTGTTCATCCTTGCATCCCGTAACATTATTGTACCTTGAGATGATCAAGGCCGGATGGGTCATGGGTGCCATTGCTCGGTGACATGCATGTGCAGTATGGAGTGGTGGTCCTTCGAGCTCCTGGTGCTGCTCTCCGGCCTCCTCCCTAACCCAAAGCTCGAGACTGCCGTGATGTCTACCTGGTGAACTTCTACACTTGCCTCCTGTGTGGAACATGCATTGCTGTTTGCTCTGTAATCTAAGGCTTGCTACTCTGGTTCTTGTAGCTTCAACACTTATGTGTTTGCATTCATGCTCCCTATGGGACTTGGTGCTGCAGTAAGGTCAGTAGTCCACTAGTCCCAACTTTACCATGACCTTCAGTCATGTCCTTAGTGATGGTGGCTATTGCCATTGTGTGTAAACATTTCCCCCCCCCCCCCCCCCATGTTTCCGCGGCAGCATACGTGTTTCCAACGAGCTTGGTGCAGGGCGGCCAGAGGCGGCGCGCCTGGCAACGCGGGTGGTCATGCTCATTGCGTTCTCCCTTGGCATATCAGAAGGTCTTGTGATGGTGCTAGCGCGCAATCTGCTGGGGTACGCCTACAGCAACGAGAAGGAAGTGGCCATGTACACCGCTAGGTTGATGCCGATCCTCGCGGTGTCCACCTTATTTGACTGCCTGCAGTGTGTTCTTTCAGGTATATAACACAACCTCACAGGGCCAAGCTTCTAGTTGATACGCCGGCCATACGCGTAGTAAAAGTTCTAGCTGCATCTAGATGCATGTGTCTTTTAGAGCGTGTGGTTGCGGCAAGAATCAAGATAAGGTACGGTGCTATATACTGTAAGGTGCTGCAAGAATCTCATTTTTCCAGCACATTCCAACTCATGGCGATAAGGTGCTGCAAGAATCAAGATTCTGTACTGTACAGAAACAGGAAAAGCTATCATTCGTGAAACCACAAAATAGAGAAACAGAAACGTTTTGACAATCAGACTTTGGGCGTTTCAGCTAATGCCCACGAGAAAGTGAACACAAAGTGGGATTGGGGAATAAGATGTACACACATTTAGTCATCCAGAATTTCAGTTTCTGGGCTCATGTACTTACCATTTCCTCACATTATTGGGTGATGCTAGTAGTAATCTATACTCCCTCCGTCCTTAAATATATGACGTTTAGGACAAGAAAGTTAGTTCATTTTGAACTAATTTTCTTATCCTAAACGTCATATATTTAAGAACAGACGGAGTAGTTCTTTACTAAACATGTAAAGAGTTTTTAGGTGCCATGGAACCACCAGATCGATGATATTCGTATACTTGATGTGCAGGTGTTGTTAGGGGTTGTGGCCGGCAAAAGATTGGTGCCATCATCAACCTCTCTGCATTCTACATCGTTGGCATTCCAGCAGCATCCATTTTCGCCTTCGTTTGTCATTTCAGAGGAATGGTAGTATTACGCTTTTTCATCAATTCCCTTTGTACAAAGTTTATTTCCATTCCCTTTAGTATCACAGTTAAAGACATGCTAAAATGTATTTCTGGTTCAAACTGAGCAGGGGCTCTGATTTGGTATCTTGTGTGGAGTACTAGTGCAGATGCTCTTGCTACTCTGCATCACCTTACGCACCAACTGGAACAAAGAGGTAAAACTAAGTTTCTGGATCTTCAATATGCATTTGATTCATCAGCTTCTTTTTGCACCATGTTCTGAGTGTTGCTAGTTGGGTTTCCAGGCATTGAAGGCAAAGGATGGAGTTTTCAGTTCTACTATTCCTCTCAACCACATGATAATATCAGGCTGTACTGATCAGGAAAATGCGTCCAGTGTTGGAAAGGATGCTACGAGAACCATAGAGGTGACAAAGGATTGTACCACTCCGAGTTGAGGTAGATCGCAGTAATGTAGGTTAGCTGGACTGATAATACTTGAATGGTAAGCAGCATCTTGTGCCATGTACTAGGATCTGTTTGTTAGAGCTCCATCTGATTCTGATTCTTTGTGGGAGATGATTCTCTAAGATAAGTGATTGTGTCAGAAAGCGATTCTCATTGATTCTCAGCATAAACTCTTACAATCAGGATGGAGAATCACTTCACAAAATCAAGAAAAACTATTTTTTAGCTCCTTACTTCATAGTTCATGGTATCCAAGTCATGGGCTCATGGTATCAAAGTTCTGGTATCCAAGTAATGGTTTTCACATAGTCGAAATCCATGAAGACAGTGTTCACTAGAAGTTTCAATGGGGCACATGATGATCCGATGGGGTTGTCAGAGTTTTCACTACTGGAGCTTTACTCAAAGCCTGACAGTTTCTGGAAATAAATATGCACGTTACTCGAATATCCAATGACCTACCAAATGAAGAAGTTGGGTGAATTTGTGGGTAAACAGGTTACACATATTAGGACGTCCTTGCTGGCATTGTCAGAAAAAAACAAGTGTGGGGGAAGCAACGATTGATATGCCAAGATCATGTATGCGAAAGAACAAAGTTAACATAGACATTCCTGGCTTAAATAATTGCTTTTTTCTACCATGCTTTGCTTTGGATAGATGCTTACCTAGAACGGTTAAATAACTAGAATGCAACAAAGAATCAAGAGAGATGTGTTTGCACTTCAACGGGAAAACTCCAAAGGAAACCCAAGAGCAGAGAGTAGAGAGAAGTTAAATTGGATTGAAATTGAACAATAAACCTTTGGAAGGTATAGGCGCCCGGAAGAGTTCGGTTCTTTGGTTGGCTGGTGCTGCACGGTCGATGTTGGGCGTCCAACCGTCTTCACCAGCATGGGTTGAGCGACAGAGATGATTGTGCTCTTTGTGCTCAGGATGTGGAGACACTGGACCATCTGCTCACGGGGTGCATCTTTAGTCGGGAAATGTGGTTCCGCGTCCTTCGTTTCTTCGGTATTAGTGGGATCTCCCCTACGTAAGAATCACCTCTGGCGGTCTGGTGGCTCCAGGCGCGAAAGGCGATTGTAAAGCCTCTTCGTAAAGGGTTTGCTACCACGGTTTGGTTGGTCACTTTGAAAGAAGAGAAATCGTCAGGAGGACGAGCAGGCTGCCGTTCAGCCAGTCGCGCCCGCCCTCGCCATCCTGGAGGAGAGTAGGAGATAAGACTGTGGGCGCGGGCGGGCTTCACTTCGGTCAGGCACCTTCTCGTGCTGAGACGACTTTGATTAGGGTTTGGTGGTCTTTTTCTTTCTAAGTTTTTTAGTACTATTGTTTTGGATCTTTTTCATGTTTGTATGAACATTCTTTTTTTCTTATTCAAAAACGTGTTATGCAACAATAAACCTTAACAGGTGAAAGTAAAAAGAGCAAAAAGCCTAACTACCGTTTGAAACAACAGTTTATTGCTCTGGCCACAATTTGAAATGGCGGTTGGGCTCCCGCCACTCATGTCCCCGTGGGACACCCAACCGTCGTGGTTAGGGGTGCAAATTGGTTATAATGTGGCGCACCTCCGAACCTTTTTAGTTCAATTATTTGTACTACTTCTTCAAAATTGAACCAAAAAGGTACAAATAATTAAACTAAAGAGGTTCGGAGGTGCACCTAACAGTTACCCCTTTGCAGTTTGCACCCTTAGTCGTGGTAAACGACGGCTAGCATTCGACTGCGGGTCACCTTAGCAAACCATCGTATGAATCAGGTTGAAATTGAAAAGTTTTAGCTCGGTAATTATTTTTGTAAATTCGTAAAAAGAAAAATTCCCCATGCACTGAAGAGGCCGTCACGATCAACCTGAAAAATTAGTCTAGCAATCTAACAATAATACATAGTCGATGTCTACAGTAATGTTGGTCCACTTAGCCTATTTATTACAACAGGTGGAAGGCCGTTATAATGTTCTGCTGAGCCCTCCTCATCGATTTCCCTCTTCATCGGTCGGTCCCCGCTCCCCCTGCTGCCCAATCTCGCTGCCGGCCCCCTAGGGTTGAAGGTTGGGAGGGCCGCGGCGGGGGGGGGGGGGGGGGGCGGGGGGCAACCCGCAACCGCCTTCGCCAAATGTGCCTCGACAAGCCGTTGCTGTGGCAGCGTGGGGTTTAATCGGCCGCGCGCGTCCATCCTGCCGCCGCAACTTCTACTCTCGTTCCTCCGTTTCGGTGTGTTGCTCGCGGCGACGGCCGAATTGGCGCGCCCGATGAGGTGTGTGCAGTGTTCGGAAGGGCCAGCAGCGAGCGCGGAGGACACAAGAATTAGTGGGGGAGCAATCGAGCGCGCAGGTGCGCCGGTGCGCGGTTGATCGCCTCCTTGAAGACTCGCGGCGTCGCCAACGTCAAGACCCCACTTCCCAGTTTTCAACAATGTTTCGCCTTTGTAGTGCTACTGAAATTCGTGGTATTTTTTTGCTGCATTGTGATCGATTTGTTCAGTAAAGGAATTACGTGGTAAGTTACCATCTTGTAGTACCTCAACCTCACAGTCACAGTGTTGTCTGCTTCTGGTCATGATTGACACTGCTCCATGTAAATCATTCTCTGTCGCCTCGCTCCTACCATACTCCGTAGGAAGAGAGTTGATGTGCATTTAGACATTATTAATTAGCAGTAGTAGCTGCTTCAATAAACTGTCTATATATTAACAGTCTAAACTAAGCCTTTTTTGGGGGTAAAATAAAGCGAACTATATTTTGCTATCACAAATGGCGTTGAATATCCCTTTGTAGATTTCCATGCTTCTGTTCAAAGTTAGTTACACACATTTGGTTAGACTATTTTCACTGAAGAAGCATGATGCTGTTTCACGTCATTGCAAATTGGACCCAGTGGAATGCGACGTGTCCTTATTCCTTGCGATATGGAGATTGTGATGAACTTTCGTCTGATTAGAATTTAATCTGGAACAATACTACTTAGACTGAATCGGAAATGTTCTGCTAACCAGCCTATTATCCACCACCCCATAAACCAGCCGTGGATATGTCTGTCGAGATTCGTGCTACCCGCCTAGCACGAATCTCAACGCACATATCCACGGCTGGTTTATGAGGTGGTAGATAATAGGCTGGTTAGCATATCCACGTTGAATATTAATATCCATATGTTGTTATATATGATCATTGGTAGTGCACATATTATGCATATATGTTGATGCATGTATTTGTCCCTCAGCAAGGTAATAAGGAGTTAGATAGCAATCTGGGTCCGTAACATGGATCAACAAATATATTTGTACCTAACTGACTCTTGTGATCCCTAATTGCAACCATTTACACAGAAATACAACTTTTTGATCCCTGATTTCGGAAAAAGACAACATTTTATTGCTCCGGAAGGTATTTTATCGGTTATATATACAACAGGTTATCTTTAGCTTATTTTTGTCAATACCATGAAGCCAAATTATTATGTGATACATTATACCTTAAATATTGTGTCTAAGGATGGGCCCTGTTCACCCATGGATTGAATCAGCACTGATCCATCCATTCACACAACAGGGATAGGATAACCAGTCCATTTTGAATTAGCTGCTCTCCTCCATTGCCCCCAATGGATCTCATACATCAAACCAGCCATTCAGTGTTTGTACAATATTAGAATGTGTCAGTTTGCATTTCTTTGGATAAATTGTACTGCCAGATGATATGGAATTTTACTACCTGCTCCTGCTAGATTGCTAGCGTTAAGGAGGGATGGCTTGATTAGATTTTAGAAGGATAAATTTGACAGTGTGTTAGAAGCACAGCAAGTAAAAAGGAAATGGGATAACTGGTAAATAACATTGACACCTGAAACACTTGGTTGAAGTATTACCATTAAAAGTCATCTCCGGCCGGTTCCTCACACAACCAGCCTCCAGGTCGAGCTCTCATCACTTAAATCAAACATTGCTGTCACTGGATTGGAAATTGCAGTTACAATTGAGTTGTGTCACAACACCAGTTCGTGGCTCCAGATTGAGCCTGAGCCACCTGGATAGAGTTCTGCTGTGGCCCGAAACTAGTTCGATCTTCGATCTGATACTTAATAAATGGCTGCTGTAAATGACAATAGTTGTTCCACCCGTCATTGCTAACATTTGACTGGTTGTTCTCTGCCCTAGTCGGAACATCTGTGTGCTGGCTGGGTGTTCTGTGAAAGAAAAAGGTTTTACATATGTGTCATATCGTGTCACATGCTATTTTGCAATACAGGGCAGCCTTGTACGAGGGAACAAAGACTCCATGATCGAAGGAGTTGGAGCGTTGTCGAGCCATGGAAGAAGTGAAAAACCTCTGCGCGATTGGCTGCTGTTAGCTGGACTGGATAATAGTAATGAAGCCAAAGACCAAGGAAGAAGTGAACAACCTATGTTAACGTTGAGCTAGGTCTATCGATCTAGTGCCTGATGCAGATCTGAGTATTTAGTAGTTCATTTCTTTTGGGCTTGCATCCTATGTAATCACCTGTAAATATCCCTTTTTGTATACATTAAAAAGATAGGTAGGGGAGCATTCATGCTTTAGTGAGTATAGGGCCTATATATGTTGTGCATAATGAGGGTTTCAGGTTCAGTCTGTTCAGAGTAACTCGTGTGTAATCGTACCAAACTTCACATTGTATGTTTTGAACAAAACATGTATGCATTGTCATGCCGTTATTAAGCATGTAAATATGGTCTTCATATTTTGGTAACAAAGTCAATTTGCATGCACAAGTCGTTGCATAACTTAAAGCCCATAATAAGTGTCCACATCATATGTTCACATATATATACTAAGACCGATCTAAGTCAATCTAGCTGCATAATCTATAGACCCAAGCTGTGATCGCTATTAGTAGCAAAGGCGTCGCATCAATTCGCAAACTCAGGTGAGGAGAGAGAACCGGTTGTCGTCGATCTCTAGCTAGTAACTACCTCCATCTGCATCCTCCTAGAACCACCAAAGGGGCACCCTGTGCTTCATAGGCGAGCATGGTCTCGCAGATACAGACAGGAAAACAAGGCCAGGATGCTGTAGATCATGTAGCGCGCCTCTACGTAGTGGACGAAGACGCGCCACTGGCCGGCGATCTGGATCGGATGACGCTGACGGCGGCTGATGCCGTGCCAAAAGTCACGATGGCTATAACCTGCATATGCGTGGGTGCATCAGGAATTCAGGATCATGGGCGCACGTGTGTTAGCGAAACTTGGTAGTAAGAATAAACAGGATGGTTATGATGAGTTCGGCTATGTTATTACCCAGTCTAGCACAATCACCACCAAGCCCGGCAGCTGGCCTTCAGGAAGAGGGATCGCCCAACCCACAAACATGAAGCCGGACTGGACAACCAGCAGCAGCGCGTACCCAGGAACGAGGCCGGACAGTGCCAAGTAGCTGGACCTGCACCCACACAAGGCCAACACCCAAGACCCAACAGGTGACTAATTAAGCTGGAAATTAACCTCTAATTGAGGAACAAGAGAAGAGAAGGGCGCACGGAATCGTGAAACACACTTACCGAACAGCCGTGGTGCCGGTACCGTGAGAGCAGGGGCGTAGCCAGGATCCAACCATGGAGGAGGCCAATCAACCATAGAGGGGGCCAACAAGTCAAATTCATAGCAAAATGGAGTGATTTTTACTAATTTTACTCAGTTTTTGAATTTTAAACACTAAATATGTTTGGATTAGGGAACGTTGGGGGGGGGGGCCTGGCCCCTGCCCGCCCCCCTTGGCTCCGCCCCTGCGTGAGAGCTGCTGACGCCGTTGTAGATCCCCAGTGCAGCGCTCGCGCAAACGAGACTGCAGAACCTTGCAAGGAGCAGCAGCTGGGCGAGCCTGTTCGCCAGGGTCACTGTCTGACAGGCAATTCCAAAGGAGAAATACATTTGAGAATGCTGGAGTCAAATGCACGCGTGTTGTAATCAAGAAACCCTAGAAACATTTGGCACACGGCTATCTGAAGCATCAAGACCCTAGCGCACCTTTGGTAAGGGTGTGTTTCGGTGATAAATGACAACCGTATACTTGTGACTAACCTTTGTTTTGTAGCGGATTTAATCTTGGGTTATTGTCATGAGATATAAGTGAAATGGTACCCCTCAATTTGAAATTATGGATGATCAATGGACAAAGACTACAAGGCTAAGGACATTATTAGTTCCAAGTGTCACAAGGAGACGAAGGACACTTGGATTTGCTAGTTTGTAGTGTTTGACCGTTCTATTAAGAGGGGTTCACACACTAGTATCTTGACCATGCCAAATGCAATGCTATATTCATGCACTATCAAGCTCCTTGGTCACTAAACAGCTCAAAGTACTCATGGAATTACATTGGAAGCAAAAGAATTGAAGAAAAACTCAAAGGCGATTGAATTGGATGAGTTGAAATGAAAAAGGCAGCATCGGATGATCTGACGGCCCCAATTCTAGTTGCATCGGATGAATTCAGCGACAAGTTCAGAGAAAAAGAACCGCTGGATGAACCGACGGTGCATCAACGGTTCATCCGGTGACCTAGGGTTTGCTAACAGTAAGGTTTGGACTCCAATGCCTTCAGCACCGGATGAAACGACGGTCAGAGCATCGGTTCATCCGGCGCATGCATTTAAATCATACAGAGACGCACCGAGAGGAATTACTTCAGCACCGGATGAAACACCGCTACTCAGAAGACCCAGCGGTTCATCCGGTGCCTACGTTTATTTCATACAGAGACGCACTGAGTGCTAAGGCTTCAACACCGGATAAATCGACGCAGCATCGGTGCGTGCGTCGGATGAAGTGGTACATCGGCTAGGTTCAACAGCTATATTCATTGCTACAGAGTGACCGGATGAACCGACACTGTCGCCAGGGGGAACCGTCGGTTCATCCGACGGTGCTACTTTCTGCAGCACTTTTCTAACGGCTAGCCTCCCTTGCTTAGCCTATATAAGTGACCCCCCTGCGTCTCTTGAGCTGCATTTGCCACTTTGCAAGGAGAGAAGGAGTTAGTACTTTGATCATTTGGATTTCATCTTACTAGCCAAGAGGGATTCTTTCTTGGTGATCAAGAGTTTCAAGGTGCTTTCTATGACGTAGCTGAGTGCATTGGTCAAGTGAAAGTGTGTGAGTTTGTTACTCTTGGAGTTTGACGGCTCCTAGACGGTCTCGGTGTTTGGGGGTTCTTGGTGAGCTCTTGGAGATTGTGGGAGCCCCGGGAACTTCTTGGTGTAAATGGATTGAGACCCACCATTCCGGAGATGGAGAACGGGTACTCTTAGTGAGCACTCAAGTCTAAGTGGCTTGAGGGGGAGCAAAACTCTTTGTGAGTGCTCCAACGTGGACTAGGGAGAAGCGTCAACTTCTCGATACCATGGGAAAAAATTTGGTTCTCACTACAACAAACTATTTAATCCGTGACGAACTCTCTGCGACGTTCTCAGAAAACATCACAAAGAGCACTGCATCTGCGACATATTCCTACTTTTCGTCACGGATGTGCACTAATGGATATTGAAGCCCAGAACACTATGACGATTTGTTAAATTCGTCGCGATTCTACGACGTATTCCTGTTTTTCGTCGCGGATGTGCACTGATGGATATTGAAGCCCAGAACACTGCGACGATTTGTTAAATTCGTCGCATTCCGGCCCACAACGCTCCGACGTTTTAGCAGATTCGTCACGATCAACAATTAACAAATAGTCATGTTACGAAATAAAAAAATGATAAATTGGAAAAAATGTAAAAAAGATCAACAAATAACAAACATGAATGGAAAATTAAAAAAGTAAAAAAAATCTAGAAAAAGTTAACAAATAACAAATAATCATGTTATGAATAAAAAAATTGGAAAAACTTCTGAAAACAAAAAAGATCGCAGGACCTGGCCGCGCCCCGGACCAGCCACGTCCAGCCGGCCACAGCTAGCCGCGCCAGGGCCACGGTCAGCCGCACCTGGCCGCGCCTCGGCCACGTACAGCCGGTCGCAGCTGACCGCGCCAGGGCCACGACCGGACGCGCCCACACCCAGGCGGCCGCAGCTGGCCGCGCCCAGCTGTGCCAAGGCCACTGTGGTCGCACCAGGGTCGCGCCCACACCCAGGCGGCCGCAGCTGGCCGCGCCCAGCCGCGCCAAGGCCACGGGGGCCGCACCAGGGTCACGGGGGCATCCAGCCACGCCTCCAGCCGGCTGCAATTTAATTTCGGTGCGCAAAAAAATGGGCTGCAGGCGGACTCGAACCCAGGACCTGGCTGTTCGGAGGTGGGGTGAGATACCATTGAGCTACCTTTTGTTTTGTGATTTATACTTCTGATATATATTATTTATACTAGTACCATGCATACTGTTGTTTGTATAGTCAAAATAACCAGCCGCCCAGCCATGTCAAAAAAATGAGGAGGACGGGGCTCGAACCCGCGACCTAGGAGAAAGAAGTTAGATGTGTTACCATTGAGCTACAAGTGATGTTGTGTTTGTTTGCAGAAGTTTATTTCTATATCCTTTAAAAACTTGTTTTGCTCAGCCAATCATGTTTCGCCACGTGGCCAGGCGGAGACGAAGAACATGTGATTATCATATTTATTTTTTTAATCTGGAATTAAATCTTGTAACTAGTTTTTCTCCCACGTAAGATCTTCAAATTGGATGGTTCTTTTTTTCAAATTTTTCTAAAATCGACCTTTCCTTCAAGGATGTTTTGTTTGTATAGAAATTGTTATTTATCGAAAATTTTGTATGCAACTTGCATTTCTTCCAAAAAGTCATAACTACGAGCAAGATTTTTTTACACTAGATGATGTCAAATGGAAAAGTGATGAATACCAAAGTTTCATATCTCATCAAGATCTACGACCTTTATTTAGGTCATTTTGTCATTTTTAAAAGTGCTAATAATATGTAGTACAAATTTGACAAGTCTCTAACATAGCTTCATAAACAATGTGATGAACTATCTAGTTTATGAACAATGTATACTCCAATATTTACAAAATCTTATGAAACTTTTTTGTCAAGCTTTTACATCCATAAAATAATTCTATGCCAATTTACATAATTTTTGGATAATGTTTAGGTTTTATTATCATTATTTTATAACAAGATGACTAGTAAAAGTTCGAGTTTTCCCTACAAGTCAATTTAATTTTTCGTCAATATTTTAGACATGGACTAGAATGGAACATAGAAGCTTAAATATGATTTTTGTGAAATTTTTCCAGCTTTATTGGTGGTACACATAGGTCAACTAGGATTTACTCTCGGTAAGCACGCGGAAATTCAATTAAATGATAGAGAATAACAAATCTATTCAAAAAATCTTGAAACACCTAGAAGGAAACTTGAATGTTGTCTGCTACATGTGAAAAATGTATTGGGGGTATATAAGGTAATTAGTTTTCAAGTTACTTCATAAAGGTGTCTTAATTTTGTATTTGAAAATAGAAAACCAACCTTTTTTTAAGAAAAAATGGTAATGTAACTTCATATTTGCTAATGTTATGGTCAACATAAGATTGTATTCAAAATTTAGATGCATACGAGTTCAAAATAATTTTGAGGTATTCAAATCTCAAAGTTTGACTTTGAGTTTTAGAAAACTATAAGAGGGATGTATCCATTTCTAAACAATGTTGGTTCCTCCGTTATCGAAATCATTTGAAAATTTTATGTCAAGTTTAAACATCCATAAAATGATTCCATGTCAATTTTTAGAATTTTTGGAGAAGTTTTAGATATTATTATCATTATTTTATAATAATGTGACTAGTACAAGTTTGAGTTTTCCATATAAGTAAATTGAATTTTTCGTCAATCTCCTAGATGTGGGTTTGAATGAACCATAGGCGCCTAAATATAGTTTTTTTGAATTTTTTTGAATCTTATTAGAGGTACATATAGGTCAATTTGGAATTATTTTCGGTAAACACGTAAGAATTCATTTATATGATAGAAAATAGTTAATCTCTTCCACAAATTCTGAAACTCATAGGTTGCAACTTATATGTTGTCTTCTACATGTGAAAAATGGATTGGTGGTATTTAAGATAACTAAATTTTGAGTTTGTTTCAAAGGTGTGTTATTTAGGTTTCAAAAAAAGAAAAGGATGTTAAATTTGCATAAACGGGCTCAAAGACCTATTTCTGGGCTGTTTTTGGGCTCAGTTTGCACGGTACAACCATTTCGGACCGTCCATCTGGTACTGATGGTTGAGATGATTCGTGCTACAAATAAATATCATCCAACCCTCCCCTCTGCTCCCGCAACCCTAGCTGTCTCCCTCATCCTCCAGTCTCCACTCCTCCTACCTCAAGCCGCCGCTAGCTCACCGCCACCCCATCTCGTTCTCTCCTCTACCCCTGCCCAAACTGCCACCCCAATCTCCCTCCTTCGACCCATCTGCGCCCCCACCTCACCTCCGCTGCCCCCTTCTCGGTGGTCCCACGGGCGGCGCGGGTGCGGGACCAGGCCGGCCTCACGGCGCGCGGCGGTGCACGGCCAGGCGGCCTCCTGGCTGCGTCGCGAGCGTGGGGCCAGGTCGGGCTCCCAACAGCGCGGGCCAGGCGGCACGGGGCTAGGGCAGCGGCCTCCTCGGCGTGGGGCTAGGGCGCCGGTCTCCTCGGCGCAAGGGCGGTGGACTCCTCGGCTCGATGTGGGACATCTCCCTGCTTGAAGTCGGCATCTGCGGGATGTAGCTCATTCGCAACATCACCAGCAACCTCGAAGTCAGGTACGCTACTTCAGGATCCAAATCCATCGCCTAGCCAAGCCGGCCTTCTCGAATCAACTCTCTCTCCCTTCTAGTCGTTCCCCAGCAGGGGTTCTCATGCTGCGCGTGCGTGATTTAGATCTGCTCCTGCTGCTGATCAATTCACACTTAATTAATTTCGTCGTTTCAATTCTCGGTTTAGATCTGCTCCTGGTGCTGAAGGAGAAGCGGGCGGCCGGCGTGCTGGAGAACTTTGATGAGGGGAAGAGGTACTCGCCTTTCTTCCTCGTGAAAGGAGTTGTTTCTGCTTGGAGAAGGCGAGCAAGGTGAATCCCGGGTCTGCTTGTGCTCAAGTTCCTGTGATTACTGCTTGCTTGCTTGCTAGGTGTTTATTTTCACTCTTTCAGTGCTCAAGTTCCTTTAGCTACAGTGAAGAAGCTAGTTAATTCATTCATGCGAGTGCCTACTCATTACATAGATAAACAAGGCTAGTTAACTCCAAATCAGATCAGAGCTCTATCATAAATTCACAATTGTATTGTGTTATGTATACCATGATGCAATGTAGAGATTTCATAAGACAAGTCTAAACCTTGTACTGTTAGTAGTGAATAGTTAACAATTGCTAAAGAAATTAAGACTGAATTCGTATGAGATAAATGGCCAATTGGATGCTAGAGATGGAAAAGGATATTTCACAAGTATTAACCATCACTCTTTCCAGGTGATACATAGCTGTGAAGGAATACAACTAACATGTAGTAGTCATGTTGTTCCTATAATTTGCAGTCATGTTTAGCAGTTAACCAAAGTGCTTGTGCCCTTGCTGAATAATGTGAACCTTTTGCAGAGATAAAATTCCTACACCTCTTGGTGGCATGTGCCCTTGCTAAATAATGTTTGAAGAGGAAGTTGTTTTCTGATTACTAAGGTGAGTGTTGCAGATAGTTGTTGTCATATTCTGGAGTAGGGGAGGCTCTACGCACCTTCATGGAGGTGAGGATCTTTGGGTGCCAATCAGTGGTGACTTCGAATTCTGTAGATTTCTGCACATTTGTATCCTGCTAGATTTCGTGCATCTCAACCATAATAGATGAACGTTTATTGGGCATCTGAGTCATAGAACTTTTAGTAGAGATGATGGTGCATTGAATTACTAATCTGATCACAGATTGCTTAGTCTCTTAGTTGTTAGCTTGGGCAACTGCTTACTAGTCTGTGATGTACTGATGTTCTACCACTGCTGTTCTATATATTCAACTTGAGTAGGAGTACCTTTCAATAGCTTTGAACTCTGATCTACACATGATGCTTACTTGCATTCAATATTGAGGCTTGTTTCATATCTAACATGTCTTTACATAGTATCCACTAGGCTATGTGTTCCTAGGTTAATTCATAGTTCATATGATTTCTTGCCTCATGTCCTTGTTGTTACAGTGAGCTCGGTTACTTTAATTAATTTCCAGCAGATATGCTTGGTTATCTCTCATTATATTGATGCATGGAAATGTGCGTACAATATCATGATGAACTCACATTTACTTTTAACTGAAGCACTTACTGATTCATGGCCTTACGTTGCATAAGATGTTACTCAAAGTGATTTATACATAGTTTGAACCAGACTATATGATTGTGAATAGTACATCTAATGTCTGCAGGCTGGTCGGCAGCACAAACATCTAGCGCTGTGCATCAGCAACAGGACAACACCCAGCAGTTCGGCAGGTGAGCAACAATGGCAAGAACTATCTTTTCCTTTGACAGTTATGCACGGTAATTTCATGCTACAGGATTGTGAGTAGATGTTCTCTATCTGTTGATTAGCTTGTTAACATGAGATGGCCTTGTTGAATTGATGTTTTTCACTTGCTAATTATATCTGGTGCTCAATTAACTATCCATTGCATGCTTCTCTATGGATTGTATTATTGTAAGCTGCAATTAGTTTTCCTTCACTAGTACCTTGACATTTCTAAAGTAAAAGACAGAAAGTGGAGGCAGCATTATGAAGTTTGTAAATCAACAGTAAGAGATTTGAAGTACATTCGACTGTCCTTTCGTAGAGAATATTTATCTGATTTACTTAATTGTGGTTCCCTCACAAGAGGTGGCTTATGCTCATGAATGATGCTTCAGGCTTTGGCTCTGTTAAGTTTATGTACTACAGTTTTAGATTTCAGTTCAGTCCTTATGCAGCAGCCTGCTCTTGCCTGAATTTTTGTTGCTTAGATAGTACCAGAAGACGCCTAGTTTCACTGTTTGAGAAATATTATTTACTCATGCGCACTATTCTGTCATGTGACTAAATGTGAATATTATTGCAGTTTGGTCCAGCTTGGAATATTTATGTACTAGTAGTAGCATTTTAACTGAGGCATGACAATAGTACAATCTTATTTTCTATCCTTGGTAAATGCTTACTTATTTCTGTTTTTTATTTTCCTGTTATGCTTGCCAGAAAAACTAAATTTCCTCAATTTGTTGAAAATTAGGTGCAGGAAAACTGGCAAGGATCAAAGAGCATGAAGAGATGAAAAGCTTATGTTGGTGCTGACCTATCTTTTGTTTCTGGTGGCCTATTTGCCATATTGTATTTTACTAAAACATGTATGTGATTTAATATGTAAAACTGTATTGTTTGCTGTAATGCAATTTATGAAAAATGGGCTGAAAATCAGCCCTAATTTGGTGTGTTGAATTTTTGGTGGGCTGTAATGATTCGGGCCCAGAATTTTTGTGAGCGGATTCTAAAATGTTTATGGGCTTAAATTTTGCAGATGAATTTGTACTGAAATTTAGTTTTATTCTAAAATTGGCCCATTAATAAATGGCCCATGACAGAAAAGTCAACATCCATGTCAGTGGCCACGTCATTGTCCACGCAGGATGCCACATCATCGTCCACGCAGGATGCCTCGTCATCGTCCACGTAGGATGCCTCGTCATCGTCCACGTAGGATGCCACGTCATCGTCCACGTAGGATGCCACGTCATCGTCCACGTAGGATGCCACAGCTGCCATGTGTGTAGCAATCCGCGACAATTTATTTTGTCACGGATAGTGGGCTATGGGTTGGGCTGCATGGGCTTCGGGCTACTCCGTGAAGATCCAGATACGTCACGAACTGCGACGTTTAGTAAGGAACGTCGGCAGATTTAATCAATGACGCTCATTCCACCACGAAAACTTAAATCGTCGCGGATGCTGATTTGCGACGAATTTTATTTAATCCGCGACAGAATGATAGCGTCCGGAATAAATGATTTCTTGTAGTGTGTCTCTTGTCCACTTGCTCTACCTTCTTGCACTTATTTTCCGCATTTACTTTCAGTTCTTAAGTTTGTTTGTCCTAGTTTTTCTCTTGAGTGCTTTGGTTGTTGCATATCTTGACTAGGGTGCTTTTCTCATGTTAGTGTGAATCTTGCTAAGGAACTTTGTTGCTAGTGTGCTTAGTTGGTAGAAATAAACCTTTTTAGATGGGCAACACTAGAGATATAGGTTAAAGTTTGTTTATTGCTCTAGAAATTTGGAGAAGTCCCATATTCAACCCCCCCTTCTATAGGCAATCGATCCTACAAGTGGTATCAGAGCTTTGGCTCTCTTTTTGGTGGCTTAACTGCCTAGTGAGATGGCCAAGGGCGGTGGCAATGGCCCTCCCAAGTTAGCGGGGAAACGGTTTACTTTTTGGGCACATAGAATGGCTAGCTATCTTCAAGCACAACACCATGATGCATGGATCACTAACATGTATCCTTTGCCAAATGAACCCACCGAAAGTGAAACCAAGTGGAACAATCGTGCTAAAAACTTTATCTTTGAGACTCTTGAGGAGGATTTGTTTGATAGGGTGTTTGCCTTGGAGACCGCTCATGAGGTTTGGATGGAGCTCAAAAGAATCCATGTAGGCAACAAGAAAATCCATGTGGAGAAGTATGAATTGCTTAAGGTTGAGCTCAATGAGTTTAAGATGAAAGATGATGAGGGTGTAGAGGAAATATATTCTAGGATGGGTATTCTTATTCAAAATATCAATGCTCTCGATGTTGCTAACGTGTCCGAGCAGGAAATCATTCGAAAAATCCTTCAAACACTTCCAAAGCCCAAGTACAACATCGTCAAGGCACTCATCTTTGAGAAGGACATCGAAACTCTCACCATCACCGAAGTTGTCAACAAGATTCGGTCTCATGAGATGTTCTTGATGGGTCAAATTGAATCATCTTCTTCCACATCAAGCTCCAAGAAGGATCTTGCACTCAAGGCTAGTGACAAGACCAAACCCAAGCTAATGTCAAAAGCAAAGCCTCCTCCTTCTTCAAGTGAAAATGAAGACAAGAGTGACTTAAGTGATGATGATGATGGTGAACTTGCTTTCCTCATGAGGAGGACTACCAAATTGCTCTCCAAGATTGGAAAGAAAGGCTACAACTATGATCCTAAGAAGAACAAGTTTCGCTCATCAAGAAGAAGTGGTGAAGGTGGCAAGAGGAAGTGCTACAATTGTCAAAGTTATGATCATCTATCATATGATTGCCCCAAGCCCGACAAGCGAGTGTCAAGCTCAAGCAAGAAGAACGATGATGATGATGATAATGAGAAAGATGACAAGCACTCCAAGAACTCATTCAAGAAGAAGTCTTCTAGCAAGCCCTACAACAAAAAGAAGGGTGGTCATCGTTCTCTCTTGGCAAATGAGTGGATCACGGATGGTGAAACTTCAAGTGAATCAAGCGGTAGTGAAGATGAGAAGAACAAGAAGTTTGCCGGTCTTGTGATCATGGATGATGAAGAACCTCCTCTTCCTCCACCACCTATGTGCTTCATGGCTAAACACTCCAAGGTGAGCGATAGTGAAAATAGTGATTCCTCGGATAGTGATAATGAACTCTCACCTCATGCTCTTAAGGGACTTCTTGATCAATACACCGACATGATTAAGAAACAAAAGAGTAAGCTCAAGGCTCTTGAAGAGACCCATGAGAAGCTTAAGCTATCTAATGATGAGTTGCTTGTGAAACACAATGACCTTAGCAAAGAACATGAAGCTTTGGTAGTGTCTAACAAGTCACTTAGAGATGACCACAACAAGTTGCTTGATAAGTACAATGAGCTAATCATCAAACATGATGATATAACCGTGCTTAACATGTATATTGAGTCAAGTCAAATGATGCTTAAGAAAGATCATGTGGTCTTAGAGATGAAGTATCAAGAAATTGAGCTTGCTTATGAGGCTATTTGTTCTAGTGGGCAAGAAATTGCTAGAGACATCACTAAAACAAAGCTTATACCTCTTGTGATGATTTGATTGAAGAACCTAAGATCTTGCTAAATGATGAGAATATTGCCTCCTCTTCCAAGACTAACCATGCTAGAGTGAAAGTCCTTGAAGAGGAAGTAAGAAGCCTAAGATCTTGTGTGAAGAATTTTGCCAAGGGTGAAGAATTGCATAAGGAGATCCTTTATTACAATGCAAGAGATTATGGCTCTAAGGGACTTGGCTCCTTCCCTCAACCCATCAAAGAGACTCCCAAGTCAAAGGAACTTTATGGGTGCTTTGTGAAGGAAGTTGGGTCCTATTACCAATATTGCAAGATCACCGGTCATCACAAGGGAGTGTCCTATACCTTTACGTCCTTTGCCTATCTTACCTTGCAACTATCGTTCCATGTTCAACAATAACCATTTGTTATTGTTGAAGAATAGCAAAGGCAAGGTGGCGGCAAGGTTCATAGGGACCAAGGCTAAAGTGAAACATCCTAGGAAAATTTGGGTTCCCAAAGCTTTAGTAACTCATGTGATTGGACTCAAACTTGCTTGGGTTCCTAAATCTTCAACTTGATCTATTTGTGTGTAGGTGAACTACAAGGCCGGGGGAAGTCATTGGGTCCTTGATAGTGGATGTACTCAACACATGACCGACCAAGTTAAAATGTTCACCTCTCTAGTGGATGATGCGGGGAATCATGAGCAAGTTACCTTTGGTGATAATTCTAAAGGAAGGGTCTCCGGTTTTGGTGACATAACTATAGCAAAAGATCTCTCTCTTTCCAATGTTTTATTTGTGGACTCTTGTAGTTATAACTTGCTTTCCATTGCTCAATTTTGTGATATTGGTTTATCTTACTTATTTGATGATGAAGGAGTGATCATTACTAACAAGAAATCTAATGAAGTTTTGTTCAAAGGTTTTCGCCATGGGAACATCTATCTTGTAGACTTCTCCTCTCATGAAGCGAACTTGACTACTTATCTATTCACCAAGATATCCAAGGGTTGGCTATGGCATCATCGTATTGCACATATAGGCATGAGTCAACTCAAGAAGGCTTTCAAAAGGGGTTTAGTTCTTGGTGTGAATGATGTCACCTTTGAGAAGGACAAATTATGTGGAGCATGTCAAGCCGGAAAGCAAGTAGCAAGTCACCATCCTATGAAGGCTTATGTTTCTACCTCAAGACCATTGGAAGTCTTACATATGGACCTCTTCGGCCCTACTAACTACAAAAGTCTTGGTGGTAATCTCTATTGTCTTGTCATTGTTGATGATTACTCACGCTACACTTGGACATTCTTTTTGGAGGACAAGAGCAAGATGTTTAAGATCTTCAAGAACTTTGCTAGAAGGGCTCAAAATGAATTTGAGTCATCTATTGTGAAGATCTGGAGTGACAATGGATCAGAATTCCGAAACACTCAAGTGGAAGAATATTGTGATGAGCTAGGCATCAAGCATGAATTCTCTTCAACCTACACACCACAACAAAATGGTGTGGTAGAAAGGAAGAACAAGACTCTTATCACCTTAGCTCGAGCCATGTTGGATGACTATGGTGTCTCTCAAAGATTTTGGGCGGAAGCTATCAACACGGCGTGTCATGCTTCAAATAGGGTATATCTCCACCGACTATTGATGAAGACACCCTATGAGCTTCTCATTGGGAGGAAGCCCAACATCTCATACTTCTGAGTCTTTGGGTGTAAGTCTTTCATTTACAAGAAGAGGAAGCACCTAGGGAAGTTTGAGAGTAGGGTAGATGAGGGCATATTTGTTGGTTATGCATCCAACTCCAAGGCATATAGAGTATTCAACAACACTACACGTGCTGTTGAAGAAACATGTGACGTGGAGTTTGATGAATCTAATGGCTTCCAAGGAGATGGCTATTGTTGTGATGATGTAGGAAAAGAACCTCTCCGAGAAGCAATGAAGAAGATGGCTATTGGGGACCTCAAGCCTAAGGAGGATGATGATACACCTTCTACTTCCCACAACCATGAAGACTCATCCTCTTCCGATGATGATGATGATGCCCATCAAAGGCGCACAAGACAAGAGAGCCCATCTTCCTCACATGGACCACCTCCTACATCACAAGACACCCAAGATCAAGAAGAAGAATCGGAAGTAGTGCAACCTCAAGATGATCCAACTTCTACCACACTTGAAAGGCGTACAGGACTTCATCAAACCACCCCATTGATCTTGTCTTGGGTGATCCCAAGGGTGGTACATGTACTCGCCACAAACAATATGCTTCTTTTTGCAAACATCATGCCTTTGTTTCTTTTGTAGAACCCACTACTATAGAGGAAGCTCTCGAGGACCTGGATTGGATCTTAGCTATGCAAGAAGAGCTCAACAACTTCACAAGAAATGAAGTTTGGGTCCTAGTAGAGCGCCCCAAGAACAAGAACGTGATTGGCACCAAGTGGGTCTACCAAAACAAGCAAGATGAACATGGTGTTGTGGTGAAGAACAAGGCAAGACTTGTCGCCAAGGGTTACTCTCAAGTAGAAGGCTTGGACTATGGAGAGATGAGGACCAGGTGTGTCTGAGGACCAGTGGAGGGTCGCTCCTTAGTGATGAGTGATTGACAACGTTGTGTGGACTGATGCTTGGCTAAGTGTGCAGGTACAGGTTGCTGTTTGACTCGTGTCGGTGCAGGTGAAGAACAAGGACGAAAGGCCGTAGCCGTGGCGGCCTCCGGGTGATGGAGAGGCAAGTAGGCTTGGTTCGATGGACCCGGTGGCCGATGGGGTCAAGTGTGAGCCGTGCGGTGCAAGACTGGCGGGCTGAAGTCGTGAACATGGGTCGGTGCAAGGTAGCGGATCGAGGCCGAAGCTTGCACGTGGGGTTTGCTGGTTTGCCCAAAAAACCATCGGTGGACGGTTTCTTGGTTTGGGCTTCAAAACCAAGCCCGGAGGCCCGAGGCGACGGAGACGGTGATCCGAGAGCTTCGGGAAGCTTCGAGGCAGGGGGCACGTGGCGTGATCGTGGGGCTTGCGTCGATGCTAAGCAAGGCCGCGGTGGAAGCGTGTCCGCTCGATGAAGACTTGACCAAAATGCCCCTGAGGGGTTGTATCTTCTATTTGAGTTGTAGGGGTAGCGTGGTCATTTACTTCCCTCCGATGGACTTCGTATAAATAGCGGAGAGGTGGATGGCATCTCTCTCTCTTGGACTCTAGGTTTTCCTCCCTGAACTGCTTCTTTTCCCTGTGTATTCCTTAGGCTAGATTCTTGTATAGACTCTGACCTCTGGATGTATGGAAGCATTCGGCGTTGCGGTGATCTCCTAGTCCTCTGTGATTTTCGTGTCTTTTTCGGGGCTATTTTTGGGGAGTTTCGTTCTTCGCTCGATTCGGGGATTTGAGGATGTTTTCCTTCGGATTTCTTTGAGGGGATCATGGGTGGATGCCTTGCGCATCTTTGTGTGTGATCTTGACCCCTCAAACACCGGGGAAAGCCTTCGATTCGTGAGTTTTTGGCCGGAGTTCGAGTTCTTGGTGGTGATTCGTGTGATCCGCGTTTCCCGGCGATTTAGTGGCTTAGAGGTCGAGATGTTTGGGGCATAGCTTCCTCTTGTGTTGCTTATCATCTCCCCCAAATCTTGTTTCAAGAGCTTTAGCCGTTTGGGAGATCCGGTGATGGATTTGGAGAGTTGACCTCGCGGGGTCGGGTTTTTTCTGCTCTGTCCGCGCTTGGTGGACTGTCCGTGAGCGGCGTGCGGACTGTCCACGTGGCCTCTGTTCGTCACATGTTCATCCGCGTTCGTGCGCGTTTGTGTTTCGATCCGTTCTGTCGCTAGGATTTTGTTGCAGGGTGTTTGCCGGACTGTCCACGGGGCTTGGTTTTTGTCTGGGGTGTCTCGAGGTTTGTCTGGGGTGTCCAGCGAGTTTTGCCGGACTGTCCGCCTAGGGTGGCCGGACTGTCCGTGAGGTCCCGGACTGTCCGCGGTGCTTGCCCGGACTATCCGAATTTCCTCAATGCAGCACTATTGGCTCGGGGTCCTTTTTCGGACTATTCGCCGAGGGTTCACGGACTGTCCGCCGTACTCGTCCGGACTGTCCGGCCTGGACTTCGCAGTTTTGGCTAACTCCTTTGGTTCTTGTCTTGTGCTTCCGCGGTTTGCTTCTAGGCTTGTCTCTTGATCTTGTAGTCTTGTTTGTGACTTGTCTAGAGCTTCTTTGGTGTGTGCGAGTACTCGGAGTGGCAATCGGGGTATAGGCTGAGTTCGACCTTCGGGAAGAATTTTTATCGGCTCCCATTCACTCCCCCCCTCTCTGGACGCCTATTCGGTCCTTCAATTGGTATCAGAGCCGGTTACGGATCTTCTTGATTCTAACCAGTCTAAGATCCAAAGATGGGCGATTATGGCAAGGGGTCGGGTCCTCCGCACTTTGATGGCAAGAATTACCCGATGTGGGAGAGGCGCATGGGCGTGTTTTTGCGTGGGAAGGGAACTCTGATCTGGGAGGTCTCTCAGAATCCTCATTATGTCATCCCATATAGTTTTCTGCTTCCAGGATCACGGGACATGTGTGAGGCCAACAGCAAGGCTGTTGATTACTTGTTCTGTGCTCTCTGTGCCTCGGAGTTTGAGCGAGTGTACAGGGAGAATGTGGCCGGAAAGATTTGGCTCAAATTGAGAAATGCTCATGTTGGCAATGCCCAAGTGCACGCCTGTTTGTTTTCCACTAACCGGAGAGAGTACGAGAACTTCACTCATCTCCACGGTGAGTCGACCGATGCTATGTTCCAGCGCTTCACTAGCATAGTCAACAACATGAGGGCCAATGTGACAGTGCTCCCATACACGGATCATGATTAAGCTATCAAGCTTTTGCATGCCCTGGATAGGTCTATGTGGAGTGCCAAGGTTGAGGCCATTGTGGAGTCAAGCGTGTATGATACGCTTACGGTTGATGAGCTGTTCTCCAAGCTCAGGTCTTCAGAGGTTGATCGTGGCTTGAGAGCCAAGAGCGAGAGCCCCACTGATCCTAATAGTTTGGCTCTTGTCTCAGGATCAAGGTCTAACGCTAACTCTAGTGATTTTTCTTTGTCTTGTCTTGTGTCTTTGCCAGATGAGGACTTTGAGGTGCTGAGCGAGGACGATCTCGCCTTGTTGAGCAACAGGTTTGGGCGGATGTACGAGAATAGCAAGAATACAAGGCGGAGCTCGGGGGTGTGCTATCGGTGCGGGAAGCACGGGCACTTCATCGCCGAATGCCCTGAAGCCATGGAGATCAAGAACGACTACAAAGGCAAGCCCAAGCACGACTACAACAAGCACCGCTCCCGGAACGACTACAAGGACAAGCGTAAGGACAAGGGCGAGAGAAGGTCCAAGAAGAGTGGCGGTTACAAGAAGAAGACGGCTCGAGTGATGGTTGCCAGAGCGAGCGACATCGATTCGACATCAAGCGATGCTTCTTCCAATTCGAGCAGCGAGGAAGAGCAAGAACGGCGCAAGGACAAGCGGCACACAGGCAAGAACTTCACCGGCCTGAGCTTCGTCACACAAGGAGGCTTTTGCGGCATGGCGCACTCCAAGAAGGGTGGGAAGCACAGCTCGGATTCGAACTCCGACTCCGAGGAAGAGGTACGACATGATCCCAACTTCGTGCTATAGGAGAATGCTAGGCTCAATGAGTTACTTGATAACCGTGATGATGTGCTTAGAAAGACCAACAAGGAGAAGACGGAATTCAGGTCTTTGTTGGGTGACGCTAAGGATAAGATAGCTGAGCTTGAATCCTTGCTTGTGGATGCTAGAAATGAGATAGGCTCCTTGAAATCTGCTCCGGTGGTGTCTGATGAGATTGACTGTGGTGATTGCTCAGTTTTTCTTGCTAACTTGACTGCTCTCAAGGAGAAGCATGCCTCTACTCTGGAGGAACTAGATGTCATTAGGGTTGAGTGTGATGAACTGAAATCTAGGCCAGCTTTGTTAGGTGCTTGTACCTCATGTCCTGTGTTGCATGCTAGGCGAGATGAATCTCACACTAGAATAGTTTCTCTTGAGGCGACATTGAAAGCTCCTCTTCCAACATCATGTTCTACCTGTGAAATGCATGCTTTGAAAAACATGGAACTTGCACATTATGTTGACCGTTTGCAGGATGAAAATGATGAGCTTAGGAAATTGATGAGTTGGTTGTCTGGGCATGAGCCACAAATGAGTTTGCTGTTGGCTGAGTTCAAGAGGTTTGATGGTCAGGCGTTGGGGGTTGACAAGAGTGGTGAGAAGAGTGGTGAGGGAGAAGATAAAGTTGGAAAGAATCCTACTCCACCGCACACCATACCCATGAACAAATATGCACCCAGGCCAAACCACCTCAGAAACAAGCTTGATACAACTCCAGACTCACCACTGTTCCACCAGAAAACAGAAAATTACCAGAAACCCATCAAGTTTGTGAGCAATCAGGGTAATGTCTTTGAGGGGAAGTCAGGAGAGAAAACTGTTGAGAAGCCCATAGAAAAGCCACCGCCTAAGCCACAGCCGATCCGCTTCCATTGTGAGTATTGTGGGAGGGATGGGCTTATGGATGAGTTCTGTTTCAGGAGGAAGAGAGATCAGAGGTTTGCTACGGAGATGGCAAACAAGGATAGGTACCACCTTGCTCGTGGTGTGCTTGAGCCTCGTAGAGGGCCTCTACCTAGGGGTGAGGTGTATGTGCGTACAGTTCCCACTTGAGGAGGTGGAGGTGGTTTTCCTCAGAGAGATAGGCGTGTTTGGTTTGGGCGTGTTGAGTTGGCACGACGTGCTCCTTCTCGTGAACGTTACGAGTTTGGCAGGCACGATCGGAGCTTTGGGTCTCTGATGGACTATGGGCCACGTTTTCCCCCTCGTGGTGCGCGTACTCCTCCAGTGAGACGTGACAAGTCCTTTGGTGGTAGGCGTGAGAGGGCTCCGCTTAGGGGTTTTGGTAGGATGGACTTTGCTAACCCTTCTTTTGAGCAAATGGTTCGACACTGGTTTGATTCGTTTGGTACTAACCCCAGTGTTGAGTCGTTTGCTCATTCTCGTTCTCATTTTTTATTGCAGGTGGGAGGCTTGGAGGACTTTTGGTTGATCGACTCCGGTTGCTCAAGACACATGACCGGAGATCGTGGGTGGTTCTCCAGCCTCACCCCGGTGAGTACGAGGGAGTACATCACTTTCGGGGACAATGGGAGAGGACGAGTGCTTGCTGAAGGGATGGTGAAGGTGAGTAGCAAGGTGACCTTAAGAAGTGTGGCCCTGGTCAAGTCACATGGTTTTAACTTATTGTCAGTATCTCAGTTACTTGACGAAGGTTTTGAGGTTCGTTTTAAGTTGGGCGCTTCTCGTGTGCTTGATTCTCGAGGCGATCTTATCTGTATGATTGTCCCCGAGGGTCAAATTTTTTGTGCCGATTTTTCCCAGTCTGTTGGTCCTCCTCGATGCTTTGTTGCTGGCATTTCGGTCAAGCTTTGGAAATGGCATAGGAGGTTGGGACACTTGAGCTTTGAGTTGCTTTCCCGCTTGAATGGTCTTGATCTTGTCCGAGGATTGCCTAAGTTGAAATTCGAGAAGGATTTGGTTTGTGCTTCTTGTCGGCATGGAAAGATGGTTGCTGCTTCTCACGCCCCTCTGACTGTGGTCATGACCGAGCGACCTTGTGAGCTGTTGCACATGGATTTGGTTGGGCCAGCTCGTGTTCGCTCTGCGGGTGGGAAGTGGTATGTTCTTGTGGTTGTTGATAATTTTTCAAGGTACTCTTGGGTTTTCTTTTTAGAGGATAAGAGCGAGACATTTGGCTTTGTTCGGGACTTGATCTTGAGGTTGAAGAATGAGAGACATGGTGATGTCGATCGAGCTATACGCAGTGACAATGGCACGGAGTTTAAAAACTCTCATTTCGATACCTTTTGCAGTGATCTTGGTCTTGATCATTGTACTCTTCTCCATATGTCGCGTGCCAGAATGGCGTCGTGGAGAGGAAGAACCGGACCCTTTGTGAGATGGCCAGGACGATGCTCGATGAGCATAGGATTCCTAGGCGTTTTTGGGCCGAGGCGGTCAATACCGCTTGCTATGCCTCGAATCGCATATTCCTTCGTGCCTTTAAGAAGAAGACCTCTTATGAGCTGATGCATGGACGACAACCCAAGGTAAGTCACTTTAGAGCTTTTGGTTGCAAGTGTTTCATTATGAAGAAGGGCAAGTTGGATAAGTTTGAGTCTAGATGTTCGGATGTTATCTTTCTCGGTTATGCGATTCATTATAGAGCATATCGTGTGCTCAACCTTGACACTAACCGAATCATGGAGACTTGCGAGGTAAGCTTCGACGAGACACATCCATGTAGCTCTTCTGCTTTTGAGTGTGCAGGTGATGGGGAGATTGGAGCGAGGATCTTTGAGGATGAGAAGGATAGAGATGGAGACGACGACGATGATGATGGTGGTGCTCCCGTGGCTGATCGTGTACATGCTACTTCCACTACTACGACGACGATCGAGGATGGACCATCCCCTACACCTACTACGACAGAGGCTGTTCGAGTGGAGGCTGCTGCTGAGGGGGAGATTGTGTCCAGGCGATAGGCTCCCCGGCGTGTACAAGTGGATCACCCACCGACGACGATCATTGGTGACCTTCATGAATGTACTACACGGTCGAGGTCAAGGAATACTTCTCATTTTGCTCATTCTGCTTTTGTCGCGTCGTTTGAGCCCAAAGATATTCGACACGATTTGTCTGACGAGAATTGGGTGAATTCCATGCATGAGGAGTTGGAGAATTTTGAGAGGAACCAAGTCTGGGTGTTAGTCGATCCACCGCCAAATTGTTGTCCCATAGGTACCAAGTGGGTGTGGAAGAACAAAGAGGGTGAGAATGGGATGGTTGTGAGAAACAAGTCGAGGTTGGTGGCACAAGGGTTCAACCAGAAGGAGGGGATAGACTATGAGGAGACATTTGCTCCCGTGGCCCGTTTGGAGGCAATTAGGATCCTTCTAGCCTTTGCCGTGGCTAAAGGGTTCAAGTTGTACCAAATGGATGTCAAGAGTGCTTTCTTGAATGGGGTGATAGAGGAAGAAGTGTATGTGAGGCAACCCCCGGGGTTTGAGAGCGAGAAATACCCACACCGTGTATACAAACTCCAGAGAGCGCTCTATGAGTTGAAACAGGCACCTAGAGCTTGGTATGGCAGGTTGAGAGGCTTTTTGCTGAGTAAGGGGTTTGTGATGGGCACAGTTGATAAGACCCTGTTTCTCCTTAAGCATGGGAATGACCTTTTGATTGTTCAGATATACGTGGATGACATAATCTTTGGTGGCTCTTCTCATGATCTGGTTGCCAGATTTGCAGATGACATGAGCAGGGAATTCGAGATGTCCATGATGGGCGAGCTGCAATGTTTCTTAGGACTCCAGATCAAGCAGTGCAAGGATGGGACATTTGTACATCAGGCGAAGTACACCAGGGACATGGTGAAGAAGTTTGGCATGAACGACTCCAAGCCGCTGACTACACCGATGAGTACCACTACGGCTTTGGACGTGGACGTGGATGGTGAACCCGTGGACCAGAAGGAGTACCGAAGCATGATCGGCTCCCTCCTCTACTTGACGGCGATGAGGCCGGACATACAGTTCAGTGTGTGTCTGTGCGCTCGTTTTCAGGCTTCACCGAGGACTTCACATCGGCAGGCCGTCAAGCGGATTTTCAGGTACTTCAACTACACTCCTGAGTTTGGTCTTTGGTATTCTGCCTCCTCAACACTCAGACTTCACGGGTACTCCGATGCTGATTTTGCTGGGTGTCGATTGGACCGCAAGTCTACCTCTGGGTGTTGTCAGTTCCTTGGTTCTTCTTTGGTCTCTTAGTCATCTCGCAAGCAATCCAGTGTAGCCCAGTCCACTACAGAGGCTGAGTATGTAGCTGCTGCTACTTGTTGTTCCCAGCTGCTTTTGATGACCTACACTATGAGTGATTTTGGTGAGGAGTGCTCTCAGGTTCCACTCTTTTGTGACAGCACCAGTGCCATAAGTGTAGCCAAAAACCTAGTCCTCATAGAAGTGAGATTCCACTTTCTGAGGGACAATGTTGAGAAGGGAAACATATCTTTGTCCTATGTCCCTACCCAAGATCAGCTAGCCGGCATTTTCACCAAACCACTTGACCAAGTCACTTTCACTTGCTTGCGGGGTGAACTTGGGGTGTGCTTTCCTTTCTAGCTGGGTCTTGGATCTTCTCATGTATATATGTGATATATGTTTCATTTTGTTGCATTCCATGCATACATTTTACTTTCTGTACAAAACCTGGTAGGATAGCCATCTTTGGATCACTTGTGCTAGGAAAAGCTTCTCTTATATACATTGATCACTGATGTGCTATGTGTGAGATATGTGCATGTTTGGAAAATGGTGATGTGAATGCTATGCTCTTGATGGTTTTGCCATATATTTATGTTGAGATAGCTTCATGTTTGTGAAAATGATAAAATTGTGTCTCTCATGAGTAGATGCTTGCCTATGCTCAATTTGTGCTCAGATGTCTATATCATGTTTAGTTTGTGCTTGAGTATCATGTTCTCTTTGCTTGGGGTCAAAGACCTTTTGTCATTATAAATGTTTAGCCCATTTGTTCACTTGGGGAGGAGCATAAGCTTCTTTTTGCCGCAAAGGCACTTCATTTACCATGTTTAAACTTGAAAATGAAATTGGTGCGCCTTATGCTTCAAAAATGAGCTCCTAATCATATTTTTATGCTTTTGTGATATTCATACCTTGGGTGCTAAATCGTAGCATGTTGTCTACCATGAGAAGTCTCATTTTAAGAAGTAGACACATGGCTCGGTGGCTTTAACATGACTTGAGTAGCTTGTAGGCGTTGATAATGATCTTGTGATGAGAATTTGTGATCTTGTATAAACTTTGGATGATCGAGTGTATTTGTGCTCGAATTGTCATGGATAAGGTCTTGCTCATGAGATGGATGTTTCTTTGTGAAAATTGCTTAAAATTGCTTTTAGCCATGTCACATGCTTATATGTCTCTACCTTCTTGATGGCAATGTGCTAACTACACCATGTCTACTTGCTTGCTCTATGTCTCATTTGTAGCATTTTGTTGTGCTCTTTGTATATTTGAGAAGCTTGGTAGATTGTTTATATGCTTTGACATGCATTTTTCATGAAAACAAGGGGAAGAGTTTCATACACCTTGATTCATGCATTGTCAACAAGGGGAAGAATATGCTTGATAGGGGGAGAAGTTTTTCATGCATTGGGAGATTTTGTGGAAAATTGGTATGCCTTTGTGAGGAGAAAAATTGAGAAGAAGAGGTTGCATTGGCTCAGGGGGAGTTTTGCATATGTGCAGGGGGAGCTCCTTTGGTTTGCTTGAGGTTTGCCTGAGTTTTGTGCTTTGTGGTGTTGGTGTGCTCTTTCTGAGCTTTGTTTGTCTCGGCTGTGTTGAGCAGTTGCCCTTGCCTTAGGGGGTCGAGACTTGGTTTGGTGAGTGATCGTGTTTTTCGCTTGTTCTTTGGCTTTGCATCACTTGCTTGGAGGGTTGTGTTCGTGGTTGTTTTTCTTTTCTTTTTCTCTATGATGGTTACTATGGGTGTTGTCAATGCACTCATCAAGGGGGAGATTGAGGACCAGGTGTGTCCGAGGACCAGTGGAGGGTCGCTCCTTAGTGATGAGTGATTGACAACGTTGTGTGGACTGATGCTTGGCTAAGTGTGCAGGTACAGGTTGCTGTTTGACTCGTGTTAGTGCAGGTGATGAACAAGCGCGAAAGGCCTTAGCCGTGGCGGCCTCCGGGTGATGGAGACGCAAGTAGGCTTGGTTCAATGGACCCGGTGGCTGATGGGGTCAAGTGCGAGCCGTGCGGTGCAAGGCTGGCGGGCTGAAGTCGTGAACATGGGCCGGTGTAAGGTAGCGGATCGAGGCCGAAGCTTGCACGCGGGGTTTGTTGGTTTGCCCACAAAACCATCGGTGGACGGTTTCTTGCTTTGGGACTCAAAACCAAGCCCGGAGGCCCGAGGCGACGGAGATGGTGATCCGAGAGCTTCGGGAAGCTTCGAGGCGGGGGGCACGTGGCGTGATCGCGGGGCTTGCGTCGATGCTAAGCAAGGCCGCGGTGGAAGCGTGTCCGCTCGATGAAGCCTTGACCAAAATGCCCCTGAGGGGTTGTATCTTCTATTTGAGTTGTAGGGGTAGCGTGGTCATTTACCTCCCTCCGATGGACTTCGTATAAATAGCGAAGAGGTGGATGGCATCTCTCTCTCTTGGACTCTAGGTTTTCCTCCCCCGGTAGATTGCTCTGAACTGCTTCTTTTCCCTCTGTATTCCTTAGGCTAGATTCTTGTATAGACCCTGACCTCTGGATGTATGGAAGCATTCGGCGTTCCGGTGATCTCCTAGTCCTCTGTGATTTTCGTGTCTTTTTTGGGGCTATTTTTGGGGAGTTTCGTTCTTCGCTCGATTTGGGGATTTGTGGACGTTTTCCTTCGGATTTCTTTGAGGGGATCATGGGTGGATGCCTTATGCATCTTTGTGTGTGATCTTGACCCCTCAAACGCCGGGTAAAGCCTTCGATTCGTGAGTTTTTGTCTGGAGTTCGAGTTCTTGGTGGTGATTCGTGTGATCCGCGTTTCCCTGCGATTTAATGGCTTAGAGGTCGAGATTTTTTTGCATAGCTTCCTCTTGTGTTGCTTATCATCTCCCCGAAATCTTGTTTCAAGAGCTTTAGCCGTTTGGGAGATCCGGTGATGTATTTGGAGAGTTGACCTCGCGGGGTCGGGCTTTTTCTGCTCTGTCCGCGCCTGGCAGACTGTCCGCGAGCGGCATGCGGACTGTCCGCGTGGCCTCTGTTCGTCACGTGTTCATCCGTGTTCGTGCGCGTTCGTGTTTCGATCCGTTCTGTCGCTAGGGTTTTGTTGCAGGGTGTTTGCCGGACTGTCCGCGTGGGCTGTGCGAACTGTCCGCGGGGCTTGGTTTTTGTCTGGGGTGTCTCGACGTTTGTCTGGGGTGTCCAGCGAGTTTTGCCGGACTGTCCGCCTGGGGTGGCCGGACTGTCTGCGAGGTCCCGCACTGTCCGCGGTGCTTGCCCGGACTGTCCGAATTTCCTCGGTGTAGCACTGTTGGCTCGGGGTCCTTTTTCGGACTGTCCGCCGAGGGTTCACGGACTGTCCACCGTACTCGCGAACTGTCCGCCGTACTCGTCCGGACTGTCCGGCCTGGACTTTGCAGTTTTGGCTATGTCCTTTGGTTCTTGTCTTGTGCTTCCGCGGTTTGCTTCTAGGCTTGTCTCTTGATCTTGTAGGCTTGTTTGTGACTTGCCTAGATCTTCTTTGGTGTGTGCGAGTACTCGGAGTGGCAATCGGGGTATAGGCTGAGTTCGACTTTCGGGAAGAATTTTTATCGGCTCCCATTCACCCCCCTCTCTGGTCGCCTATTCGGTCCTTCAAGAGACCTTCGCTCCGGTTGCACATCTTGAAGCAATCCGTATCCTTCTTGCTTATGCTTCTTGTCACAAAATGAAATTGTTCCAACTGGATGTCAAGAGTGCCTTCTTAAATGGCTTCAGCAATGAAGAAGTCTATGTTGAGCAACCTCCCGGTTTTGAGGATCCCACACATACTAACCATGTCTATAGGTTGATCAAAGCTTTGTATGGACTCAAGCAAGCTCCAAGGGCATGGTATGAGAGGCTCCGGGACTTTCTCATCAAGGAAGGCTTCAAGATTGGGAGAGTGGACAATACTTTATTCACCAAGATCATCAACGAGGAGCTTTTCATTTGTCAAATCTATGTTGATGATATCATCTTTGGCTCTACCAATCTCAAAGTGTTCAAAGATTTTAGTGATCTTATGACAAGGGAATTCCAGATGTCTATGATTGGAGAGCTCAACTTCTTCCTTGGGTTTCAAATCAAGCAATTGAAGGAAGGGACTTTCATTCATCAAGAAAAGTACACTAATGATATTCTCATGAAATTCAAGATGGATGATTGCAAGCCAATCAAGACACCAATGCCTACCAATGGACATCTCGACTTAGATGAGGGAGGTAAACCGGTTGACCAAAAGCTTTACCGTTCTATGATCGGTTCTCTTCTTTACCTTACCGCATCTAGGCCCGATATCATGTTTAGTGTTTGCATGTGTGCTCGGTTTCAAGCCAACCCTAAAGAATCTCACCTAAGTGCTTTGAAAAGGATCCTTAGATACTTAAAATACACACCTAGCATTGGCTTGTGGTACTCCCATGGTGCTTGTTTTGAGCTCTTGGGTTATTCGGATTCGGATTTTGCCGGATGTCGAGTAGACTGCAAGAGTACTTCGGGTGGGTGCCATTTGCTAGGTCGATCTTTGGTTGCTTGGTCCTCTAAGAAGCAAAACTCCGTGGCCTTATCCACCGCGGAGGCGGAATACATTTCCGCCGGGGCTTGTTGTGCTCAAATCCTCTATATGAAGCAAACCCTCTTGGATTATGGTGTGGTTCTAGATAGGGTTCCTCTCCTTTGTGACAATGAAAGTGCCGTAAAAATTGCTAACAACTCGGTTCAACATTCACGCACCAAGCACATTGATATCCGCCATCACTTCTTGCGAGACCATGTTGCTAAAGGTGATATTCTCCTTTGTGGTGTTCACTCCGAGGAGCAATTGGCAGATATATTCACTAAGCCTCTTGATGAAAACACCTTTTGTAGGCTAAGGAGTGAATTGAATGTGCTTGATGCGTCCAACATCATGTAATGCTTGTCATATAGTTTGCATTTGCATATGTACATGTTGTAGGGGCTTGTCTAACCTTGTTAAGATAGTGGTGAGTATGGGTCTTGCTTGAGCTGGTGGTTTCCAAGTTTCGCTCAAGGCATGTTGAAAGGCTCACCATGAGTAAGCTTAACAAAGGCTCAAACTTGGCAAGATAGTTTATCTTTCCGCTTTGCATCTTTGCTTGTCATATAGATTGCATTCATGTTTATTTTCATGCATTTGTTCTTGCATTGCACTGCGTGAGAGGTGTCACAAAGGAAAATCACACTATGAGAAAGTTGCTTAGCGTTCAATGCAAATCAACAACTCCAAAAGTGTGATGAGACAAATGATTGTGCTTAATGCCTATTGAGTTATGTCCTAACGAGCTTAAAGTGTCTATCTCTGAGTTCAAAGGCAAATAACTCATGCATTCCCTTTTTGGATCTTATTTTGCCTATTTTTCCAAAAATTAATAAGGTCTATCCCTTGTAGGGAATCTATGGTTTATATACTTGTATTTTGCAAAGGAGTGCTTGAGGGGTGAGGTTGTCACTCAGAATTGGTCCAAAAATGTGCTTGTGTTGGCTTGTGTGTCACATTTGTTGGATCAAAGATGAGCTCTAGATCAGCATTTTGTTTTTGTCACTATCGGATGAACCGCTGCTATGTAGGTTCCAGGCGTCGGTTCATCCGGTGGCCGGGTCAGTTTGAATTTTTCTCAGTGCGCCACTGGTTCCTATCGTCGGATGAATCGACGCTCTCCTCTGTGGATGCAACGGTTCATCCGGTGCTACTGAGTTTGGAGGCTACTTCAAACCCGTGAAGAGTTCATCCGGTGAATCTAAAAATCTGGCCATTGGTTCATCCGGTGCAGCCTTTCTCTGATCTGCTCACTTCATCCGGCGGTTCGACTGACGCTGTGCTTTTTCTACCGTCGGTTCATACGGTGCTTCTCTGCGAAGCGGACCCACATGTCATAATGGTTCACGGCTGTTTCTTCCCCAATTCAATCGCGCAGGCGCCGCCGTCTGACTCACACCTGTACGCCGCGATTTCCGCCGTCTCCGGCCACCGCAGCCACGCACAGCCATACCCATGCGCCGCCGGCCTTCAGACCTCGCCGCCGCCCTGCTCCGCCGCCGCGCCGCCGCCTCTTCCGCGCAAAATCATGCACGCGCCGCCACGAAACCCTAGCTAGGTTTTGGGCTGCCGCCGCCATTTCTGGCCCGCCGGCGCCGCCACAGCTTGTCGGCCGCCGTCCTGAGGTGCGCGCAGGCATCCTCCATGCTCGACTACCGTCTCTCGTCGACCTTCCCTTGCAGTGGTGAGCACCCTCCAAATCCCCCAGTTCTGTTCATGGAGTTCTTGCCTGTTGGGGAAATTAGTTGTTGTTCCAGTGACCTGCATCTCTGATTATGAGCAGTGATTCATCTTTTGTCATCTATTTGCTCATTTTTCATAGATTTTGCTGAAAATTCTCTAGATCTTGCTAAATCTTATGGATTTTGAGTACATTTGCTACTATTTATGCACCTTTCAGTACAAATCCCTCACAGTAGCATGTGTTCTAGCTTACCTCTCACTCACACACATCTTGGTACACTTAAGAACTTACCTAGAATTCTTTCTTTCTCATATCTTGTGACATGTTCATCTCTTAGAAATCATGATTAGGCTCCATCTTTTCATATGCCTTGCTTAAGGACCTCTCACCCTTAGTTACTTATCATGTTTATACTCTTCTCGCCATTCTATAATCTTCCATCATTTCTTTGACAGATGGCAGGAGACAAGAGGAAGGGCAAGGCCGCTGTTGAGCCGAAGAAGAAGAAGAGCAAGCAGGACAAGGAGTGGGAGCGTGTGCTGAGTATACCAGACACTCAGGGGCAGCCATAGAGAGGCATTCATATTGGAGACAGTGCACAGAGTCAGGTGGAGCAGCCCCAGGAGCAGCAGCCGTTACGACGTTCAGGCCGTACACGTCCGACAGAGACAGGGTCTCCTTCCTCTGCACCACGCACTGGTCCTTGGACTCGTGGTGGGCACACTAAGCCTACTCCTAGGCAGAGGAGGACAACAGCAGAGTAGCAGGTTGATCAGGAGTAGCACGATCGGCCACTGGAGGGCCCTGAGGTTCAGATTGGTGCACGGAGGGCCGAGGCCTTTGGGGTCTATCTCCGTGATTTGAAGAGTCTTTCCGGGCTGAAGATCCGGAAGCTGCGGTTTGTCGAGGAGGGGGAGTGGTTCCCTTGTTGCAGAGAGGATTGTGACCCCTGGTTCTGGACGATCCTTCAGGAGAGCTTCTACGCCTCCTATGTCAGGAAGGGGTCACAGCTCAGCCAGCACAGGATGTTACAGTGGACAGCCCTCAGAGCAGCAGCAGCTGGAGTCCCGATACTCCCCCACTTCGACTTTTTACCGGGACTTGCAGCTTTGGTCAGCGACAGGCCGAGATACGTGCCCGAGTGGGTCCGTGTGTTCTACGCCACAGTGTATATTGAGGATGCCCGACTGTCTATGAGGTTCATGTCCATGGGACAGCAGTTTAGACTCACCAGAGAGGGTATTGTTGAGTTGCTTGGGGTGCCAGTCGACAACACGTCCATTCACTACCTGGCCTACCCCGACGTTGAGGCTCCTCGTCGTGCTCACACGCTGATTGTTCCGTCAGACGAGGAGATCAGCTTCCTGTTCCAGCAGTCGTTCCTCCCCGGCACCCCTCGAACCCCTGACCGGTTGACTCGTGAGGCCTACGTGGTCCACTTTGCACTCAGGAGGTCTTTGCTCTTCAGGATGGGGAACGCTGAGTCGATCACCGGTGTTCAGCAGTGGCTCCTTCTCTACATCATGACTCACCGGCCTTTCGACATTGTGGATATTTTGCTCAGTGAGATCGAGGATGCGATCATGGATGGCATGGGGATGACTCGGCAGTTTTCGTTTGCTCACAGGATCAGCTGGATCCTATCTCGCCTAGAGTCTCAGCGCTACATCTTAGTCTTGGTGCGATCCAAGTATGTTTTCAATACTTATTCACCTCCGATGCCAGGGGACAAGAGGCAGGGGCCCAGAGGTCAGAGGAGAGCAGTCGAGGACTTTCAGGCTTGTGCCGTAGCTGAGGCAGCCATGGACGAGGCAACACGTCAGGATGAGTTACTTGCCCTAGCAGAGGGACCTCTACCTCAGTACCTTGCCACCGACACCGAGGACTCCAGTGAGGACGAGGACTTTGATCCCGAGCCACAGCCCGTCTTTCATGTCCGTCGTACCCATGACGACGAGGCTGGCGGCTCGAGTTTGCCAAGATAGTGAGAGGCAGAGTCACTGATTCCCCCGATCTCCACCTCTCAAGTTACTCAGCTAGATTCTCTTGCCACTGTGATCCAGTCCTTGGCAGACTAGTCCAGAGCCACGATGCAGATTCAGCGCGAGATGCAGGCTCAGTTTCAGCGGCAGCAGGAGGCTCAGCAGGTGATACTTGATAGTATCCGCCAACAGCAGGAGGCTCAGAGGTAGCAGATGATGACCGCTCAGATGTTCTCCTTCATGTCCACCTGCCTGGGTCAGTTGTTTCAGCACACGGGACTTCAGCTACCTACTCTTCCTACCCAGCAGTTGCTCCAGCCCGAGACGGCAGCTTCTCTCCCTCCTGCCAGTGGTCTTGTGAGTCTCCCCATCCCGACCGTCCCGATCTCACCTCTACTTCAGACTGGGACGTTTGCCACTCAGACGCTCTCTACTCCACGGACGACTACTTTTCTCGAGCAGCTCAGGGCTGGTCAGTTCTCTCAGATGACCACTCCTTCGACCCAGCTGATGTCTCCGTTCCCGACAGGACCTCTAGTGTTTGAGACTCCAGCACGTCCTTCCTTGGGTTTCAGCTCGCCTCTTCCGACTATGGCCACTCCTCGGACAGAGGGCCTCGATCAGGAGGATAGTACTCTTCGCACAATCACTCAGCAGATCCAGACAGAGATGGCAGAGGATCCTCCAGTGGCGAGCTCTCAGGCTCTTCCTACTTCCGGCACCGACACAGCTCTAGTATCTTTGCCAGTACGTTCTTCGGAGCTGTCGGGTTTCGAGTCCGACGACGGTGACGCCTCCAAGTACCACATCAGGGTTCGAGTCGCGCCTTCGGTGACTGTTACTTCCTCGACGCTGTCGGCTTCTCCTCCACCTCAGCAGGACTAGGTCCCTTTTTGGCGCTCGTTGCCAAAGGGGGAGATAGATATAGGGAGCTTGGGAGTGTGCTTTTGGAGTTTTTGCGCCCCTTGTTTGTTTTGTGGAGTTCATGATGAGACATGTATTTGGATCTTGTATATGTTGGTGGTTTACATGTCTACTCATGCTTGTGTGCTTGTTTAAATTAATGCATGTGTGCTTGTTTATATCTTATCCTTGCATTAGTTGTAGAGTTAATGCTTTAATTTCAAATTCTCGTATATCTCTACTTGTGTTGTCATCTATCACCAAAAAGGGGGAGATTGTAAGCATCAAGGCCCTAGCGCACCTTTGGTAATGGTGTGTTTCGGTGATAAATGACAACCGTGTACTTGTGACTAACCTTTGTTTTGTAGCGGATTTAATCTTGGGTTATTGTCATGAGATATAAGTGAAATGGTACCCCTCAATTTGAAATTATGGATGATCAATGGACAAAGACTACAAGGCTAAGGACATTGTTAGTTCCAAGTGTCACAAGGAGATGAAGGACACTCGGATTTGCTACTTTGTAGTGTTTGACCATTCTATTAAGAGGGGTTCACACACTAGTATCTTGACCATGCCAAATGCAATGCTATATTCATGCACTATCAAGCTCCTTGGTCACTAAACAGCTCAAAGTACTCATGGAATTACATTGGAAGAAAAAGAATTGAAGAAAAAATCAAAGGCGATTGAATTGGATGAGTTGAAATGAAAAAGGCAGTGCCGAATGATCCGACGGCCCCAATTCTAGTTGCATCGGATGAATTCAGCGACAAGTTCAGAGAAAAAGCACCGCCGGATGAACCGATGGTGCATCAACGGTTCATCCGGTGACCTATGGTTTGCTAACAGTAAGGTTTGGACTCAAATGCCTTCAGCACCGGATGAAACTGAGAGCCAGGTGTGGTTCGAGGACCGGTGGATGGTCGCTTCCTGGTGTGATGAGTGATTGACAACGTGGTGTGGACTGATTCTTGGCTAAGTATTGCAGGTGCAGGTTGCGGCTTGACTGGTGCAGGTGCAGGTGAAGAACAAGCGTGAAAGGTCATTGCCGGTGAGGCCTCCAGGTGTGGAGAAGACAAGTAGGCTTGGTTCGAGGGACCCGGTGGCCAGCGGGGTCAAGTGCGGGCCGCATGGTGGCAAGAACGGCAAGATGAAGTCATGGACGGTTTCTTGGTTGAGCCTCAAAACCAAGGTCGAGCCGGGACTACGTGGGAGCCGAGTCATGAGTGGTGATTGGCGGAGGCTACACCGAGTTCGCGGGGTTTCCGGTGGTTCACCAGAAAACCACTGGGTTCCTTGGTTGATCCACAAAGCCAAGACCGAAGAACCGAAGACGGAGGTGCAGCAGCTCCAGACCGGTCTGACCGGTGGGTCTGACCGGTCTGACCGGTGGGTACCGGTCTGACCGGTGTGCGACGACGCAGTCCGGAATCTTCGAAGCGGAGGACACGCGTCGGGATCGCAAGGCTTGCGTCGAGCCTAAGCAAGTTTGCGGTCGTTGGGCATCCGTCCGATGGTGTGAAGACAAAGACTTCCAATTTCGCCCTCGAGGGGCATGTATCCCTAGTTAGCTAGTAAGGGTATTTTAGTCTTTCGGTTGCCTCCATATAACCCAAGGGGTGAGAGGATGGTAGCCATCTCTTGGAACCCTAGCTCATTTGGTTTTCCTATTTTCCTTCCTATTTTCTTAGGATTTTCGTAGGACTAGCTTGAGAGCTTCATGGTGAGATCTTGTGAGAGGGAAGGATGATCGGGCGGCAAGCTAGACCTTGTATGAACCTATTTGGTACGTATAGATGATTCGGCGTGGTTCCCCAAGGCTTGGATGTGTCTTTCCCGTTTCTCCTTTTTGGTGATTTTCGGAGCCCTTTCTTGGCGATTTTCTTGGAGCGATTTCGAGGCCTTTCTCTTTGGGATTTGGTGGGGGATGTATGCATGAACCCCTCGTGGTTCTTTTCCCTTTGATTCCCCTTCCAAATCCGTGAGCAAAGGGGTTCGATTTTGGGGTTTTCGTGGCTCTAGGGTTAGAGGCGTTCTTGGTGAGATTTCTTCGATTCCTCTTGATTTGACAAGTTTTGGTGGACCAAATCTTGGCTATGGAGTACCCATGAGGTGTTCCTACTATCCCCAAAGTCTTGTGCAAAACCGTGGAGTGGATCGGGAGATCGGGAGTTGGATTTGGAGGAGTTGACTCGCGGGCGCTGTTCATCCCGAGCTGCCCAGGCACGACCGGTCTGACCGGTGATCTTGACCGGTCTGACCGGTGCTGGCCCTTGGTGGGTTTTTGTCTCGGGGAATAGCCTTGTCCGTGTGGTTTTGTCCCGTGGTCCTGCTGATCAGTTCTTGGCGTGTTTGGAGTTGTTTTGCTAGGCTTTGTGAGGGGTTCTTCTTCCTCACAGGTTGTGTTTCGTGGTGGTTTTTGTTCCAGGGCCTAGAGGAGTCACTGAGGCTTCCTGGAACGTTTGCTGTGCGGCTGCTGTAGCCACCGGCCTGACCGGATCTGTCCACCGGTCTGACCGGTGTCACCGGTCTGACCGGTGTCACCGGTCTGACCGGTGTCACCGGTCTGACCGGCGCAGGCCATCGGTCTGACCGGTGTAGCACAGGCAGCAAGCCGTGCAAGTTTCCGCTGTGTGGTTTGGTGAGTTTTGACTCGGAAGGTTGAGTGTTGGTTCCTAGGACCAGTAGCACTCCTGTGGCTGCGTGGTCTTGGCCAACTTGGGTAGTTGGGTCGGAGACGTGAGTTGGAAGCCGTGTTCGTCTTGTAGGAGTTCTCATCTCCTTCGAGAAGAATTTTTATCGGCTCCCATTCACTCCCCCCCTCTCTGGTTCGCCTAATCGGTCCTTCAATTGGTATCAGAGCCGGTTCGGGTCTTTATTGACTCTTACCAGTCTAAGATCCAAAGATGGCGTACCAGGAACGGGGTTCGGGTCCTCCGCACTTCGATGGGAAGAACTACCAGATGTGGCAAAGGCGGATGGCGGCGTTCCTCCGCGGAAAGGGTCAGATCCTTTGGGATGTCACGGTGAACACAGCTTATGTTCATCCGATGAACTTCCTTGCTCCAGGATCGAGTGATATGTTCGAAGCCAACAACAAGGCTGTCGACTACTTGTTTCGTGCTCTGTGTCAGCCTGAATTCGATCGGGTTCAGACAGAGGACTTAGCTTGTAGGATTTGGGAGCAGTTGAAGGATGCTCATGCTGGGAATGCTCAGGTTCAGGCTCGGATGTACGCGACTTACCGGAGAGAGTACGAGAACTTCACTCATCTCCCCGGCGAGTCCGTCGATGCCCTTTTCCAGCGATTTACGGTCGTTGTGAACAACATGAGAGCCAATGTGGACGTCCTCCCATACAATGATCATGATAGAGCCGTGAAGCTCTTACACTCGTTGGATCGTACCGTATGGGACGGGAAGTTTGAGGCTATTGTTGAGTCCGAGAAGTATGACACCTTGACGGTGAACGAGCTGTTCTCGAAGCTCAAGTCGGCTGAGTTGGACCGTGGTATGACAGCCAAGATCGAGAGCCCGACTGATTCTCATAGTCTCGCTCTCATTAGTGGCAAAGGAGCTAAGTCTAACGCTAACGCATCCTCAAGGATGTACTCTCTGTCTTCCTTGATGTCTTTGCCAGACGAGGAGTTCGACGTGCTTGGAGAGGACGAGCTGGCGTTACTGACCAGGCGGTTCGAGAGGCTGCACGAGAACCGGGTGAACACGAGGAGGACAGCACGGACGTGCTTTCAGTGCGGCAAGCCAGGACACTTCGTCGCCGACTGCCCGGAGAAGACGGAGAACAAGGACGGTTACAAGGACGGCTACAGGCACCGATCGAGCAAGGATGGCAAGTACCGATCGAGGCGCGATCACAAGCACAAGAACAAGCACAAGGACGAGTGACGGTCGAGGAAGAAGGATGGCCGCGGCAGGAAGGCCCGAGCAATGGTCGGAGCGAGCGACGTCGACTCCAGCTCTGCCTACTCTTCCTCGAGCTCGAGTAGCAGTGAAGATGAAGGTGTTCGGCGCAAGAACAAGAAGTCATCCAGGAACTTGAGCGGGTTGAGCTGCTTCGCGAGAGATGACTTCTGCGGCATGGCCCGTAGCTCCGGCAGCAAGAAGAGCCACCAGAGTGACTCGGACTCTGACTCCGAGGATGAGGTATGTGATGAGCTCTCTTCTTTGCGCAAGGAGAATGATGAGTTGGTTGACTTGCTTGATAACCGTGATCACATGCTTAGAGAGGCCAAGAAGATGAGGAAAGAGCTTAGGGCCTCACTAGAAGATGCTAGGAACCGTGTGGCTGAGCTAGAAACCCAGAACCTAGATGCTAAGCTTGAGATTGATTCGCTTAAGGCTTCTCCTGTGGTTTTTGATGAGATTGATTGCTGTGATTGCTCTGTGTACCTAGCTGATCTTACTGCTCTTAAGGATAAGCATGCTTCTACTTGTGATGAACTAGATATGCTTAGGGTTGAAGTAGCTGAGCTTAAGTCTAGACCTGCTTTGCTAGGTGCTTGTACTTCTTGCCCTGTTTTGCATGGAAAGATTGATGAGATGCATGCTTACACTGTTTCGCTTGAGGCTAAGTTGAAAGAGCCTATTCCCACTTCTTGCTCTACTTGTGAATTGCATGCGGTTAAGAATTTGGAGCTTGCACATTATGTTGATCGCTTGCAGGATGAGAATGATGAGCTGAGAAAATGTATGAGCTGGTTGTCGGGTCAGGAGCCTCAGCTTGGTATCATGATTGCGGCTTTCAAACGCTATGATGGTCAGGCACTTGGGGCTGACAAGCTTGGAGAGAACAGTGGTGAGGGAGTTGAGAGAGTTGGAGAGATTCCTATCCCACCACCAAACAGACACAAGAACAAGTTTGAGCCCAAGCCTAACCATCTCAGAAACAAACTTGACACTACTCCAGATCCACCCATATTCCCTCACCCAACAAATGATTTTCAGAAACCGGTGAAGTTTGTGAGCCCAAAGGGAGGTGAGGAAGGAGAGAAGAAGGGTGAGAAGCCGAGTGGGCAGCCCCAACCCAAGCCTAAGCCTAAGCCACAGCCCATAAAGTTCCATTGTGGGTATTGTGGGAGAGATGGTCACAAGGATGAGTTTTGCTTCAAGAGGAAGCGTGAGGAGAGAATGGCTAGAGAGTGGGCTAACAGAGACTGGTACCACCCCTCTAATGGTGTACCTGAGCCTCGTATGCAGATGCCCAGGGCCAAGGCGATTGTGAGAACGGTTCCGGCTTGGGGAGACCGGAAGGCTGTAGGTGCTGCTGCTGGCCGAGCCACACCGGTCAGACCGGTGTACTACACCGGTCAGACCGGTGCAGGTCTGGGCAGACAGCGAGTCGGGTTTCGTGCTCGTGAGGATGCTCGGTTTGGTTCTGGAGGTCGTGGTTCTGGTGGTTGGTCTGGAAAGTTTGCAGGTGGTCAGTTTGCTAGGCGTTCTCCACCTCGTGCTCCATACGGGGGTGGGAGGAGTCGTAGCTTTGAGATGGAGAGGAGGAACGATCCACGGTTTCCCTTTTGTGGCTTTCGTCCTCCTCCAGCTAGAGAGGGTTGGTTCCCTCGTGGTGGTGTTCGTGATGGTAGCTTTGATAGGCGTGATGATTTGGTTTGTGCTAACCCCACTTTGGAGCAAATGGCTCGGCACTGGTTTTACTCTTTTGGTACTAACCCCAGTGCTGAGTCGTTTGTTCACTCACGTGCTCGCTTTTGAACTTCAGGTGGGAGACTTGAAGAACATTTGGTTGATTGACTCCGGTTGCTCGAGGCATATGACCGGAGACAAGGGGTGGTTCTCAAGTCTCATCCCGGTGGTGACAAAGAAGTACATCACCTTTGGGGACAATGGGCGAGGGCGTGTGCTGTCAGAAGGTGAGATTAAGGTAAGTGACAAGATCACTCTCAGGCGTGTTGCTCTTGTTCGATCGCTTGGATACAATTTGCTTTCTGTGTCCCAGTTGTTGGATGAGGGTTTTGAGGTGTTGTTCCGGCCTGGTGGTTCTCGGATTTTAGATTCTCGGGGGGATCTTATTTGCATGGTCGTTCCCGAGGGTCAGGTGTTCCGAGCTGATTTTTCTCAGTCTTCTGGTGTGGAGCGTTGCTTCTTGGCTGGTTCTTCGAGTGAGTTGTGGAAGTGGCATAGGAAGTTGGGTCACTTGAGCTTTGACCTTTTGTCTCGCTTGAGTAAACTCAATTTGGTCCGAGGATTGCCACGATTGAGGTTTGAGAAAGAGTTGGTTTGTGCGCCGTGTAGGCATGCCAAGATGGTAGCATCTTCTCACCCGCCTCTCACCGATGTGATGACTGAGCGTCCATGCGAGCTGCTCCATATGGACCTTGTTGGCCCAGCTCGTGTGCGATCTGCGGGTGGGAAGTGGTATGTCCTTGTTGTGGTGGACGACTACTCTCGGTATGCGTGGGTGTTCTTTCTTGAGGAGAAGGGGGAGACGTTTGGTTTGGTTCGAGATCTTGTCTTGAGGTTAAGAAACGAGAGGCACGGAGATGCCATACGAGCGATCCGCAGTGACAGTGGCTCGGAATTCAAAAACTCTCGCTTCGAAACCTTTTGCCATGACTTGGGTCTTGAACATCAGTTTTCGAGTCCGTATACGCCTCCCCAGAATGGCGTGGTGGAAAGGAAAAACAGGACCTTGTGCGAGATGGCTCCGACGATGCTCGACGAGCATAGGACTCCGAGAAGGTTCTGGGCTGAGGCGGTCAATACCGCGTGCCATGTGTCGAACAGGATCTACCTCAGGGTTCACAAGAAGAAAACCTGTTATGAGTTGATGCACGGTCGCACACCCAAGGTGAGTCACTTCCATGTCTTTGGTTGTAAATGCTTCATTCTGAAGAAAGGGAAGAAGTTGGACAAGTTCGAGGCTAGGTCTGTCGATGGCATTTTCTTTAGTTATGCATCTCATTCTAGAGCATTTCGTGTGCTCAATCTTGAAACTAACCAAATCGTGGAGACTTGCGAGGTAACCTTCGACGAGACACAGCCACGTAGTCAGCTTGTTTTTGAGTGTGCAGGTGACGACGAACTTGGCGAGGAGATCTTTCAGGAGGAGGAGCATGAACATGGAGATGATGAAGATGGCGGTGTGATGCCCGCAGCTGAACATGTACCTACTACTTCGACGACGATCGAGAATGGACCCTCAACCGCACCTACAACGACAAACCCAGATCAAGGCGAAGCTGCTGTTGAGGGGGAGGTAGCATCAAGGCGAGAACCTCCACGACGAGTGCAAGTGGATCACCCAGCTTCGAGAATCATCGGCGACATGAATGAACGTACTACACGGTCGAGGGTTCGGAACAATTCTCATTTCGCTCATGCTGCTTTTGTTGCCACTTTTGAGCCCAAAGACATTGGACACGCGTTATCTGATCATAATTGGGTTAACTCGATGCATGAGGAGTTGGAGAATTTTGAGAGGAGCCAAGTTTGGGTGTTGGTTGACCCTCCCCCAGGGTGTAAGCCGATTGGGACAAAATGGGTGTGGAAAAATAAAGAGGGAGAGAAAGGAGAAGTGGTGAGGAACAAGTCGAGACTTGTTGCTCAGGGGTACAGTCAGAAAGAGGGGATCGACTACGAGGAGACTTTCGCTCCGGTAGCTCGTTTGGAGGCGATCAGGATCCTTCTAGCCTTTTCCGTGGCTAAAGGGTTCAAGTTGTACCAAATGGATGTGAAGAGTGCTTTTCTGAACGGTGTGTTGGAGGAAGAGGTGTTTGTGAGGCAACCACCGGGGTTTGAGAGTGAGAAGTACCCTCACCGGGTGTACAAGTTGAGGAAGGCGCTGTATGGGTTGAAGCAGGCGCCTAGAGCTTGGTATGGTAGGTTGAGGGGGTTCCTGTTTGAGAGAGCGTTTGAGATGGGGAAGGTCGACCAGACCTTGTTTCTCCTCAGGCAGGGCAGAGATATCCTGATTGTGCAGGTATACGTGGATGATATTGTCTTTGGTGGCTCGTCTAACTCTCTTATTGCAAGGTTTGCAGAAGACATGAGCAGGGAATTTGAGATGAGCACGATGGGCGAGTTGCAGTTCTTCCTTGGGCTACAAATCAAGCAATCAAAGGAAGGAACATTTGTGCACCAAGCTAAGTACACCAAGGACATTGTGAGGAAGTTCAAGATGGAGGACTCCAAGGCCATGGCGACGCCTATGAGTACGACTACAGTTCTCGATGCGGACGAGGAAGGTGAACACGTGGACCAGAAGGAGTACCGAAGCATGATCGGGTCACTCCTCTACTTGACGGCGACGAGGCCAGACATCCAATTCTCGGTGTGTCTGTGCGCTCGTTTTCAAGCGTCTCCGAGGACTTCGCATCGGCAAGCAGTCAAGCGCATTTTCAGGTATTTGCGACACACTCCCGACTTCGGTCTTTGGTACTCTGCGTCTTCTTCTTTGGCGCTTCATGGATTTTCAGACGCGGACTTTGCCGGGTGTCGGTTGGATAGGAAGTCCACTTCTGGGACTTGCCAGTTCTTGGGTTCGTCTTTGGTATCTTGGTCTTCCCGCAAACAGTCGAGTGTTGCTCAATCCACTACCGAGGCAGAGTATGTGGCCGCAGCTAGTTGTTGCTCTCAGCTCCTTTGGATCACATACACCATGAGTGACTTTGGTGAGGAGTATACCCATGTCCCACTTCAATGTGATAGCACCAGTGCCATAAGCGTTGCAAAGAACCTAGTGCTTCATTCCAAAACCAAGCACATAGAAGTGAGGTATCATTTTCTGAGAGACAACGTAGAGAAAGGGAAGATAGCTTTGATCCATGTACCCACACATGAACAACTAGCCGATATTTTCACCAAACTCCTAGATCAAGCAACTTTCACTCGTTTGCGGGGGGAGCTTGGTGTTTGTTTGATTTCTTGAGTTGGCGTGTGGGAGCTCCTTTGTAGCATATGTATAGCTTTCCTTTGTGCATTTCTTGCATTTGGCATGGCATATGTAACATGATGTATAGGCATCTTTGTATCTTAGGTTGCATGCATTTTGTATCATATGCATTGTTTAGGAAAGGCTTCTCCTATATACATTGTTCACCATGGAATGACATATATGTCTTTGTGAGCTAATTTGGTAAGCTAAGGTTAGTTTGGCTTAGCTCTTGATAATCTTGGTTTAAATCCATGGTTGATGGCTATGTTTTTGAAAAATTTCATATATATGCTCTCTTATGAGTAAATACCTTTACATGATCTTGACATGTTTTAGTGGCTTGGCTATGCTTAATTTGTGGTTGGATAGCTTATTTTGATCATATGGGGCCAAAGGCTCATTTGCCATCATGAATGTTTAGCCCCCATGCTTCATCTTGTGGAGGGGCACAAGTTCCATTTTGTCGCAAAGACATTTCATGTACCAATTATAAATCTAAAAATGAAATGTAAATTGCTTGAAAAATGTGCTCCCATGTCATATGTGCTAATTTTAATTTGCTTTGGGTGCTAAATCGTTGCATGATGCCTACCAATGAGAAGTCTCATATATAGAAGTAGGCACATGGCTCGATGGCTTTGACATGACATGAGGTGCTTATGGGTGTTTATGATGGTCTTATGCTTAGAAAGGTTGTCCTAGCATGAAGTTTGTGTGGCTTTGCCATTTTGACATGTTTTGCTCATGTTTAGGACTTTGCTCATGAGAGGGTGATTTTTCGCAAAATTGCTAAATTCTATCTTAGCTTCGCCCAATGGTTGTGAAACTTGGTGATCATGAAGTTTATGTCATTACGAAGCTATAGAGTATCTAACTTGCTCGTTTGGACATATGTAGCATCCTATGTTGAATTTTGTCTATTTGAGAAGCTCTAGGTTGCATTTTTTGCATTTTTGGCTTGATTCATGCATTGTCAACAAGGGGAAGAAGTTTGAGCATGTTTTGGCCTACTGAATGCATTTGGAAGGTTTTCAGGTGGTTTCGAGCCATTTTTGGGCTCTGTTGTGCACCGGTCTGACCGGTTGAGGTCACCGGTCTGACCGGTCAGAGTGCTGGTCCTGTTCACATGTTGCCCACCGGTCTGACCGGTGGTGTCGACCGGTCTGACCGGTCAGAGCTGAGCTGTTGCAGCTGCTCTGTTTCGTGAAGTGGTTCACATGCATTTGTCCAGGGGGAGTTGCATTGGTTCAGGGGGAGCTTGCATGTGTGCAGGGGGAGCTCTTTGTGGTTTTCGAGCTTTGGTTTGATGGTTTGTGCTCTTTGCTTGAGCATGTTTTGTCTCGGATGTGTCGAGCCGTTGCCCTTGCCTAAGGGGTCCGAGACTTGTCTTCTTCAAGTGATCTTGCTCTTTGGCTTTCGATCGCTTGTTGGAGTTCCTTTTAGTCGTTTCTTTTCTTTTCCTTTTCTCTTGGTTACCAAAACGTGTGTGTTGTCAATGCACTCATCAAGGGGGAGATTGAGAGCCAGGTGTGGTTCGAGGACCGGTGGATGGTCGCTTCCTGGTGTGATGAGTGATTGACAACGTGGTGTGGACTGATTCTTAGCTAAGTATTGCAGGTGCAGGTTGCGGCTTGACTGGTGCAGGTGCAGGTGAAGAACAAGCGTGAAAGGTCGTTGCCGGTGAGGCCTCCAGGTGTGGAGAAGACAAGTAGGCTTGGTTCGAGGGACCCGGTGGCCAGCGGGGTCAAGTGCGGGCCGCATGGTGGCAAGAACGGCAAGATGAAGTCATGGACGGTTTCTTGGTTGAGCCTCAAAACCAAGGTCGAGCCGGGACTACGTGGGAGCCGAGTCATGAGTGGTGATTGGCGGAGGCTACACCGAGTTCGCGGGGTTTCCGGTGGTTCACCAGAAAACCACTGGGTTCCTTGGTTGATCCACAAAGCCAAGACCGAAGAACCGAAGACGGAGGTGCAGCAGCTCCAGACCGGTCTGACCGGTGGGTCTGACCGGTGGGTACCGGTCTGACCGGTGAGGAGCACCGGTCTGACCGGTGTGCGACGACGCAGTCCGGAATCTTCGAAGCGGAGGACACGCGTCGGGATCGCAAGGCTTGCGTCGAGGCTAAGCAAGTTTGCGGTCGCTGGGCATCCGTCCGATGGTGTGAAGACAAAGACTTCTAATTTCGCCCTCGAGGGGCATGTATCCCTAGTTAGCTAGTAAGGGTATTTTAGTCTTTCGGTTGCCTCCATATAACCCAAGGGGTGAGAGGATGGCAGCCATCTCTTGGAACCCTAGCTCATTTGGTTTTCCTATTTTCCTTCCTATTTTCTTAGGATTTTCGTAGGACTAGCTTGAGAGCTTCATGGTGAGATCTTGTGAGAGGGAAGGATGATCGGGCGGCAAGCTAGACCTTGTATGAACCTATTTGGTATGTATAGATGATTCGGCGTGGTTCCTCAAGGCTTGGATGTGTCTTTCCCGTTTCTCCTTTTTGGTGATTTTCGGAGCCTTTTCTTGGCGATTTTCTTGGAGCGATTTCGAGGCCTTTCTCTTTGGGATTTGGTGGGGGATGTATGCATGAACCCCTCGTGGTTCTTTTCCCTTTGATTCCCCTTCCAAATCCGTGAGCAAAGGGGTTCGATTTTGGGGTTTTCGTGGCTCTAGGGTTAGAGGCGTTCTTGGTGGGATTTCTTCGATTCCTCTTGATTTGACAAGTTTTGGTGGACCAAATCTTGGCTATGGAGTACCCATGAGGTGTTCCTACTATCCCCAAAGTCTTGTGCAAAACCGTGGAGCGGATCGGGAGATCGGGAGTTGGATTTGGAGGAGTTGACTCACGGGCGCTGTTCATCCCGAGCTGCCCAGGCACGACCGGTCTGACCGGTGATCTTGACCGGTCTGACCGGTGCTGGCCCTTGGTGGGTTTTTGTCTCGGGGAATAGCCTTGTCCGTGTGGTTTTGTCCCGTGGTCCTGCTGATCAGTTCTTGGCGTGTTTGGAGTTGTTTTGCTAGGCTTTGTGAGGGGTTCTTCTTCCTCACAGGTTGTGTTTCGTGGTGGTTTTTGTTCCAGGGCCTAGAGGAGTCACTGAGGCTTCCTGGAACGTTTGCTGTGCGGCTGCTGTAGCCACCGGCCTGACCGGATCTGTCCACCGGTCTGACCAGTGTCACCGGTCTGACCGGCGCAGGCCATCGGTCTGACCGGTGTAGCACAGGCAGCAAGCCGTGCAAGTTTCCGCTGTGTGGTTTGGTGAGTTTTGACTCGAAAGGTTGAGTGTTGGTTCCTAGGACCAGTAGCACTCCAGTGGCTGCGTGGTCTTGGCCAACTTGGGTAGTTGGGTCGGAGACGTGAGTTGGAAGCCGTGTTCGTCTTGTAGGAGTTCTCATCTCCTTCGAGAAGAATTTTTATAGGCTCCCATTCACTCCCCCCCTCTTTGGTTCGCCTAATCGGTCCTTCAGAAACGACGGTCAGAGCATCGGTTCATCCGGCGCATGCATTTAAATCATACAGAGATGCACCGAGAGGAATTGCTTCAGCACCGGATGAAACGACGCTACTCAGAAGACCCAGCGGTTCATCTGGCGCCTACGTTTATTTCATGAAGAGACGCACTGAGTGCTAAGGCTTCAGCACCAGATAAACCAACGCAACATCGGTGTGTGCATCGGATGAAGTGGTACAGCGGCTAGGTTCAACGGCTATATTCATTGCTACAAAGTGACCGGATGAACCAACGCTGTCGCCAGGGGGAACCGTCGGTTCATCCAACAGTGCTACTTTCTGCAACACTTTTCTAACGGCTAGCCTCCCTTGCTTAGCCTATATAAGTGACCCCCTGCATCTCTTGAGCTGCCTTTGCCACTCTTGAGCTGCCTTTGCCACTCTGAAGAACCATAGCAGCCAAGGAGAGAAGGAGTTAGTGCTTTGATCATTTGGATTTCATCTTCCTAGCCAAGAGGGATTCTTTCTTGGTGATCAAGAGTTTCAAGGTGCTTTCTATGGCGTAGCTGAGTGTATTGGTCAAGTGAAAGTGTGTGAGCTTGTTACTCTTGGAGTTTGACGGCTCCTAGACGGTCTCGGTGTTTGGGGGTTCTTGGTGAGCTCTCGGAGATTATGGGAGCCCCGGGAAGTTCTTGGTGTAAATGGATTGAGACCCACCATTCCGGAGATGGAGAACGGGTACTCTTAGTGAGCACTCAAGTCTAAGTGGCTTGAGGGGGAGCAAAACTCTTTGTGAGTGCTCCAACATGGACTAGGGAGAAGCGTCAACTTCTCGATACTACGGGAAAAAAAATTGGTTGTCTCTTGTCCACTTGCTCTACCTTCTTGTACTTATTTTCCGCATTTACTTTCAGTTCTTAAGTTCCTTTGTCCTAGTTTTTTCTTGAGTGCTTTGCTTGTTGCATATCTTGACTAGGGTGCTTTTCTCATGTTAGTGTGAATCTTATTAAGGAACTTTGTTGCTAGTGTGCTTAGTTGGTAGAAAGAAACCTTTTTAGATAGGCAACACTTAAAGTTTATTTATTGCTGTAGAAATTTGAAGAAGGCCTATATTCAATCCGCCATCGATCCTACACTATCACTTTGCAAGAATCGAAGAAGGAAGAGGGCAAACCTTTTCTCCCTACTCGGAATCGAAGAACGAAGAGGCGCTGCTCTGTGGCTTAGATCTAGATGGGAGGTCGATTTGGCAAGCAGAGGTGGGCCAAGGTTAGGGAGGCGGGCGTGCTTGTTGTGGCTGATGTGGCCAAGCAGGGAGACTGAGAGCTAGGCGGTACGAACCGATCGAGATTCAGAAAACACCAGGCCACCGGCTAGTATACTGCGCGTCTCTAAGTCAGGAAACGGAGGGGATGGGGAGGATGATGCCAATTGCCCAGAAGCAAAAAAGATGGCAAAAGGTCTCTGAGCACCATGCCCTACATTGCCGCTTGACATGAAGAATCTCACCATTAATGGAAATGGTGTGTTCAAGGCCAATGATCACACGTCGTCGTCACTTGCGCGGGGTAGATAAATACACAGTCACCTCCATACAACAAGGCCAGTTAAATTCCAAGTACTTTTTTGGTGGCCATCACCAGCTCCATTATACATTTATACTCTAGATGCATGAAATATCTCCCAGCTAGCAGTAGTCATGATGTGAACTCAAAACCCCAAAACCCCTATCCTCGAAACCCCACTTTCGTAAGTAACCTCCCCAGTATATTGAATGTCACTGGTGGAAAAAGGGTCTTTCGTCCCGGGTGGGAAAGACATTAAGTCCCTAAAGCCCACCCGGGACTAATACGTAGAAACGAAAGGCTCCCCCACAAGTCACGCGATCTTTTCACGCGAAATATACGCGTGCGCGGTGCGGGGATTCGAACTCGTGACGTGTAGCCTCGCGTGTAGCTTCCTTACCATCTCACCTATACAGCACATGTGATTGAGTAGAGAATGCAATCCTCTTATAGTAACTCATTGGAGACCCTTTAGTCTCGATTCGTAACATGAACCCAGACTAAAGGAGGGCCTTTAGTCTCAGTTCGTAACACTAACCTAGACTAAAGGCCCGAGACCCTTTTGTCTAGGTTGGTGTTACGAACCGAGACTAAATGGGGGGGGTCCTTTAGTCTCGGTTCATAACACCAACCTAGACTAAAGGCCCGAGACCCTTTAGTCTAGGTTCGTATTACGAACCGAGACTAAAGGGTCGGAGCTCTCCTACCACTCATAGCCACGTCACCTCAAAACCTTTAGTCTCGGCTTCAAAATTCAACCGGGACTAATGTGTAGGAGCAAAGGTCGTTTTTCCACTAGTGTGTCCACACCCAGAATGTCGACAAAATTTGCAAACATTTGAGATATATATACTAGGACTCTAGCTAGGAACCAGGTGCATGAAATTAATCAAATGGATCGAAGGACAGATCGACGATGAGCCGAGATAGTGGAGGTGGAGGACAGCAGCTAGGGATCCGAGGGCAAATTATTTCACTCCACCGCCCGGCCACAAGTGGAAATGGACGTTACGATAGATGCACTCTACTCCAATGCATCACCACTGGAGCTTGTCGTTTCCATAACATGCTCCTGTTTCTGTACAGTCAATTCAAATTAAGCAACTCTGATAGCGACACTACCACACAAAACATTTTTAGCACCGGGCGGATTTGCATTTCCAGGTGCGGGCGCCAAACCCGCTCCTAGCTGTCGCTTTTAGAAATAGCGATTTCTAGGAGAGGGTAATCGACCCGCACCTGGAAACACGTTTCCAGGTGCAGACCACGCCGTAGTCCGCACCTAGAAATCGATTTCTAGGTGCGGGTGACGGGGTGGTCCGCACTTAGAAATCGAGTAAAAACACAGTTTGAAAACTGCGTTAAAACGATCGAAATAAATAGGAATTTTTTTTTATTTTTAGGGGAGGACCCACTGGCCAGCCATCAAGTCGCAAGTCACCGCATTTTTCGCGCAAAGTCGCGACGCTATGCGCTCTGTGAGGTTCGAACCCGCGACCTCTGGGTTCGCGCGAAGCCTCCCTTGCCACTACACCACACACTCATATGCGTCCATATCCCGTTTTCATTCTACTCATATTATACTACGCCGAGTGTAAATTATTTTTTAGGCTTCAAACTTATTCAAATAAAAAAGTTGTCAAATACAAAGTTTCATAACTTTCGAAGATCTATAACTTTCATGTTGAGAGTTTTTCCATTCGAGGTCATTTACAAATTTTGAATTTCAAATTTCAGAGATTCAAATTTGAATCTCGTTAACAATATGATTTCAAATAAAAAAGTTGTAAACTACAAAGTTTCTTAACTTCTCAAGATATACAACTTCTATTTTGAATGTTTCTCCACTTGAGGTCGTTTGAAAATTTCAAATTTTCAAATTTTAAAAATTCAGTGGTACTTTTTGTTGACAAAAGTAATTCAAATTAAAAAACTTTCAACTACAAAGTTTCATAACTTCTCAATATGTACAACTTTTATTTTGATCATTTGCTCATTCGGTATAGTGGTAGTAACATTCTTCACAAATCTTATACACCTCTCATATAGTTTCATTAAACTATATAAGAGATATATGTTTTGTGAAGAACTTAAATAGATATTTTGAAATTTTAAACAATCTCAAATGAAAAAGTTGTCAACTACAAAATTTTAGGTCTCATTGACCTATACAATTTTCATATAAAATTTGTCTTCATCTGAGATCATATGCAAAAATTATGAATTTTTTTTCACGAGACCATTTCTAGGAGCGGGTGATGGGGTCATCCTCACCTAAAAATCATTTTTAAGTGCGGGTGACGCCATCACCCGCTCCTAGAAATGAGTATATTTCCGGGAGCGGGTGATGGGGTCATCCTCACCTAAAAAACGTTTTTAGGTGCGGATGACCCCGTCACCCGCTCCCGGAAATGATTTCTAGGTGCGGATTTCGTTGCTACAGTGTCACACAGATTTCTTAGATCGGACGGCAAATTCGCCCGCTCTTTAAAAAAAGCAGTGGCTCCTACAAATGTTTTGTGTAGTAGTGCGATGTATTGCTTTCGTGGTCTATCTGTTAGTAGATTGCCTCAAAGAGAGAGGGGACTTGCACTCACTCCGAGCAAATCAAATTGAAGGATAATTTATTTGCTCTTAGACACCAACAAAACTCTCTTGATAATAATCATCGAGTTCACATCCGAATGCATTATTTTGACACATGTTACATGTACGATCCTATCGATTCGTTGAACTGACTTTTAGAGTGACGCATACATGTTATTACATAGAAAGCGCTGGCTATGTTCTTGTACACTTGTTAGTCGTAGCTCCATTGTTCCTATTTCGAGCCCTTATTTGCTGAACAGAAAGGTCATAGAACACCAGATTATGATGTATTACAATTAGCAAGTTAGCACATGACAGTGTATAAGAGACTTACGTCCCTTCAAGGTTCATTTGTGTAACATCCCGGTTTTTAGAGCATTTTAAAAATACGAACTTTTTAAAAATTTCTCTAATTATAGGACTAATTTCGTTTCCTCTAGATATTCCCAGTTTTTCATGAATATGCCTTGCATTCAACCAGTATTTATGTTGCATTTGATTGTTGTGTGAATCCCTAAGGATTTTGGGTTGAGATTAAATTTGAAAAGCTATTTCATATTCACCTCTCAAGCCCTAGTAAAAACCCCTAAGGATTTTGGTTTGAACTCGAATTTGAAATCATATTTCAAATTCACATTTCAAATCTAGAAGAACCCCTTTCTTTCCCTAAGGATATTCTAGAATCTTTCAAACCCTAGGCTACCCTCAAATTTGAATTCCATTTCAAATTTGAGTTCAAATTCATATTCAAATCTCTTTAGAATTAATAGTGAAGGCTTACTATTCCTATCAGGCCGCCAACCCCATTTCTAGCCCGACCTTCCTTTCCGGCCTAGCCCAACACCCCTCTCGGCCTGCACACCGCCCGCAAGCCGCACGGCCCAGTCGGCCCAGCGGAGCTCGCGACCCCGCTCGTCTCCTACCTCCGTCACCCTCCCTTTTCCTGCGTCAGCGCCGTTGTGCGCCGCAGCAGCCCCCGCCACGGATGCACCTCCCCCGGCCGCCTACGAGCCCTAGGGAACCCCCACCCTAGCTCCCCCGCCGGCATTAAATGCGCACCGTTGCAGCCTTATCCCAAGCTCCACCGCAAGCTCATCCACCCCGGCCACCTAGCTTCGCCGCCAAGCAAGCTCGCTACCTCGACCAGCAACGTGTCACCATCCCCTGCACTCCCCGGACCTATAAAAGGAGCCCCTACCCCCACCGGAACCCCACGCGACCACCAATACCCCTCGCCGGCTTTAGGAACCCACCGCGCCTCCTCGGCCTGAGCGTCGTTGCCCACCCGGGCCAGCCTAGGCCTAAGTCGAGGAGCTCCACACGGCGGTAGCCATGCTCTTAGCGAAGCTCTGGCCGTAGAGTGCCTGAGCTCCGCTGTAGGCAATAGCCAACCTGCTGCCGCTCACCCCTTTGCGCCGCCGCTCCAATTCTGGCCATCTCGCGCCTCACTGCCGCACTGGCCAGCTCCGGCCGTCGCTCCGCTGCCGTAGATGCCCAGGTACGGGCGTTATGCTGCCCAATTTCCACCGTCCGTGTTTTCCTCTTCGACCCGCCGTCGAGCTCCAGCGAGCACATGCCACCGCGTAACCTTGCTCCGGCCACCTCAAGCCACCGTGCTGCTCATCCCTGTAGACCTGTTATGCTGCTCGTGCGCCTAGCCGTCGCTCCCGCGCACCCCAGCCCCGTGATCAACCTTGACACTAACCGAATCATGGAGATTTGCGAGGTAACCTTCGACGAGACACAGCCATGTAGCTCTTCTGCTTTTGAGTGTGCAGGTGATGAGGAGATTGGTGCGAGGATCTTTGAGGATGAGAAGGATGGAGATGGAGATGAAGACGATGATGGTGGTGATGCTCCCATGGCTGATCGTGTACGTGCTACTTCCACTACTACGACGATGATCGAGGATGGTCCATCCCCTACACCCACTACGACTGAGGCTGTTCGAGTGGAGTCTGTTGCTGAGGGGGAGATCGTGTTCAGGCGAGAGGCTCCGCTGCGGGTACAAGCTGATCACCCACCGACGACGACCATTGGTGACCTCCATGAACGCACTACACGGTCGAGGTCAAGGAATTCCTCTCATTTCGCTCACTCTGCTTTTGTCGCTTCTTTCGAGCCCAACGATATTCGACACGCTTTGACTGATGAGAATTGGGTGAATTCCATGCATGAGGAGTTGGAGGACTTTGAGAGAAACCAAGTCTAGGTGTTAGTTTATCCAGCACCAAATTGCCGTCCCATAGGTACCAAGTGGGTGTGGAAGAACAAAGAGGGTGAAAATGGGATGGTTGTGAGAAACAAGTCGAGGTTGGTGGCTCAGGAGTTCAACCAGAAGGAGGAGATAGACTATGAGGAGACATTTGCTCCCGTGGCATGTTTGGAGGCAATTAGGATCCTTCTAACCTTTGCCGTGGCTAAAGGGTTCAAGTTGTACCAAATGGATGTCAAGAGTGCTTTCTTGAATGGGGTGATAGAGGAAGAAGTGTATGTGAGGCAACCCCCGGGGTTTGAGAGCGAGAAATACCCACACCGTGTATACAAACTCCAGAGAGCGCTCTATGGGTTGAAACAGACACCTAGAGCTTGGTATGGCAGGTTGAGAGGGTTTTTGCTGAGTAAGGGGTTTGTGATGGGCATAGTTGATAAGACCCTGTTTCTCCTTAAGCATGGGAATGACCTCTTGATTGTTCAGATATACGTGGATGACATAATCTTTGGTGGCTCTTCTCATGATCTTGTTGCCAGATTTGCAGATGACATGAGTAGGGAATTTGAGATGTCCATGATGGGCGAGCTGCAATTTTTCTTGGGCCTCCAGATCAAGCAGTGCAAGGACGGGACGTTTGTGCATCAGGCGAAGTACACTAGGGACATGGTGAAGAAGTTTGGCATGAACGACTCCAACCCGCTGACTACACCGATGAGTACCACTATGGCTTTGGACGCGGACGAGGATGGCGAACCCATGGACCAGAAGGAGTACCGGAGCATGATCGTCTCCCTCCTCTACTTGACGGCGACGAGGCCGGACATACAGTTTAGTGTGTATCTGTGCGCTCGTTTTCAGGCTTCACCGAGGACTTCACATCAGCAGGCCATCAAGCGGATTTTCAGGTACTTGAACTACACTTCTGAGTTTGGTCTTTGGTATTCTACCTCCTCGACACTCAGACTTCACAGTTACTCCGATGATGATTTTGCTGGGTGTCGATTGGATCGTAAGTCTACCTCTGGGTGTTGTCAGTTCCTTGGTTCTTCTTTGGTCTCTTGGTCATCTCGCAAGCAATCCAGTGTAGCCCAGTCCACTACGGAGGCTAAGTACGTAGCTGCTGCTAGTTGCTGTTCCCAGCTGCTTTGGATGACCTGCACCATGAGTGATTTTGGTGAGGAGTGCTCCCAGGTTCCACTTTTCTGTGACAGCACCAAAGCCATAAGCGTAACCAAAAATCCTGTCCTCCACTCCAAAACGAAACACATAAAAGTGAGGTACCACTTTCTGAGGGACAATGTTGAGAAGGGAAACATATCTTTGTCCTATGTCCCTACCCAAGATCAGCTAGCCGACATTTTCACCAAACCACTCGATCATGTCACTTTCACTCGCTTGCGGGGTGAACTTGGGGTGTGCTTTCCATTCTAGTTGAATCTTGGAGCTTCTCATGTATATATGTGTCATATGTTCATTTTGTTGCATTACATTCATGCATTTTACTGTCTATATAAAACCTGGTATGATAGCCATCTTTGGATCACTTGTGCTAGGAAAAGCTTCTCTTATGTACATTGATCACTAATGTGCTATTTGTGAGACTTGTGCATGTTTGGTAAATTGTGGATGTGAATGCTATGCTCTTGATGGTTTTGCCATATATTTGTGTTGAGATAGCCTTCTTTTTATGAAAATGCTAAATTGATGTCTCTCATGAGTAGATGCTTGTCTATGCTCAATTTGTGCTTAAATGCCTATATCATGTTTAGTTTGTGCTTGAGAATCATATTCTTTTTGCTTGGGGTCAAAGACCTTTTGTTATTATAAATGTTTAGCCCTTTTGCTTGCTTGGGGAGGAGCATAAGCTTCTTTTTGCCGCAAAGGCACTTCATGTACCATGTTTAAAACTTAAAAATGAAATTGGTGTATGAATTGCCTTATGCTTGAAAAATGAGCTCCTTATCATGTTTTTATGTGTTGATATTCATATCTTGGGTGCTAAACCGTAGCATGCTGTCTACCATGAGAAGTCTCATTTTAAGAAGTAGACACATGGCTCGGTGGCTTTAACATGACTTGAGTAGCTTGTGGGCGTTTATAATGATCTTGTGATGAGAACTTGTGATCTTGCATAAACTTTGGATGATCTAGTGGATTTGTGCTAAAATTGCCATGGATGGGTTCTAGCTCATGAGATGACTATTTCTTTGTGAAAATAAACTTTGCTTTTAGCCATGTCACATGCTTATATGTCTCTACCTTCTTGATGGCAATGTGCTAACTACACCATGTCTACCTTGCTTGCTCTATGTCTCATATGTAACATTTTGTTGTGCTCTTTGTATATTTGAGTAGCTTGGTAGCTTGTATATATGCTTTGACATGCATTTTTCATGAAAACAAGGGGGAGAGCATCATAATATCTTGATTCATGCATTGTCAACAAGGGGGAGAATGTGTATGATAAGGGGAGAATTTTTATGCATTTTGGGAGATTGTGTGAAAATTGGTATGCATTTGTGAGTTGTTGCATGTGAGGACAAAAATTGAGAAGAAGAGGTTGCATTTGCTCAGGGGGAGTTTGCATATGTGCAGGGGGAGCTCCTTTGATTTTCCTGAGTTTTGTGCTTTGTGTTGTGCTCTTTGACAGCTTTGGTTTGTCTCGGCTGTGTTGAGCCGTTGCCCTTGTCTTAGGGGGCCGAGACTGGGTCTGGCGAGTGATCTTGTTTTCGCTTGTTTTTTGGCTTTGGATCACTTGTTGGAGGTTGATGTTCGTGGTTGTTTTTCTTTTCTTTTTCTCTATGTGATTTCTATGGGTGTTGTCAATGCACTCATCAAGGGGGAGATTGAGGACCAGGTGTGTCCGAGGACCAGTGGAGGGTCGCTCCTTAGTGATGAGTGATTGACAACGTTGTGTGGACTGACGCTTGGCAAAGTGTGCAGGTACAGGTTGCAGCTTGACTCGTGTCGGTGCAGGTGAAGAACAAGCGCTAAAAGCCTTAACCGTGGCGGCCTCCGGGTGATGGAGTGGCAAATAGGCTTGGATCGATGGACCCGGTGGCCGATGGGGTCAAGTGAGAGCCGTGCGGTACAAGACTGGCGGGCTGAAGTCGTGAACATGGGCCGGTGCAAGGTAGCGGATGGAGCCTGAAGCTTGCACGCGGGGTTTGTTGGTTTGCCCACAAAACTTTCGGTGGACGGTTTCTTGGTTTGGGCCTCAAAACCAAGCCCGGAGGCCCGAGGCGACGGAGACGGTGATCCGGGAGCTTCGGGAAGCTTCGAGGTGGAGGGCACGTGGTGTGATCGCGGGGTCTGCGTCGATGTGAAGCGAAGCCGCAGTGGAAGCGTGTTCGTCCGATGAAGACTTGACCAGAATGCCCCTGAGGGGTTGTATCTTCATTTCAAGCAGTAGGGGTAGCGTGGTCATTTACCTCCCTCTGATGGACTTCGTATAAATAGCGGAGAGGTGGATGGCATCTCTCTCTTGGACTCTAGGGCTTCCTCCCCCGGTAGATTGCTCTGAACTGCTTCTTTTCCCTCTGTATTCCTTAGGCTAGATTCTTGTATAGACTCTGACCTCTGGATGTATGGAAGCATTCGGCGTTGCGGTGATCTCCTAGTCCTTTGTGATTTTCGTGTCATTTTCGGGGCTATTTTTGGGGAGTTTTGTTCTTCGCTCGATTTGTGGATTTGAGGGCGTTTCATCTCGGATTTCTTTGAGGGGATCATGGGTGGATACCTTGCGCATCTTTGTGTGTGATCTTGTCCCCTCAAACGCCGGGAAACACCTTCGATTCGTGCGTTTTTGGTTGGTGCCCGAGTTCATGGTGGTGGTTCGTGTGATCCGCGATTCCCGGTGGTTTAGGGAGTTAGAGGTCGAGATTTTTGGGGCATAGCTTCCCTGTGTGATGCTTCTCATCTCCCCCAAAATCTTTTCTCAAGAGCTCTAGCTGTTTGGGAGATCCGGTGATGGAAAGGTGGAGTTGACTCCCGAGCTCGAGCATTTTTCTGCTCTGTCCGCTCTTGGCGGACAGTCCGCGGCCTCCGTGCGGACGGTCCGCGAGGTGCCTGACAGGCCGGCTGTTCTTCGTGTTCTTGCGCGTCTTCGTTTCGATCCGTTTCGGCCCTAGGGTTTTGTTGCGCGAGGTTTGGCGGACAGTCCACGAGTGCTTCACGGACGGTCCGCGCGGTCGAGATTTTGTCTGGGGTGCATCGAGGTTTGTCTGGGGTTTTCGGCGAGGTTGGCGGACAGTCTGCCTAGGCCTCACGGACGGTCCGCGACACTGGCGGACAGTCCGCTTGGTCCCTACGGATGGTCCGAATTCGGGGGTGCGCTACTGGTGGTTCGGTCTGCTATTTCAGACGGTCCGCCCTGAGCTTGCGGACGGTCCGCCTGGGTCCCGCGGACGGTCCGCCTGGTGATTACGGACAGTCCGTCCTGGACTTCGCAGACTTGGATAAGTCTTTCGGTTCTTGCTTTGGTGCTTCTGCTCTTTGCTTCTAGGCTTGTCTCTTGATCTTCTAGGTTTGTGTGTGCCTTGTTTGGAGCTTCCTTTGTGTGCGTGAGAACTTGGAGTGGCAATCGGGGTATAGGCCGAGTTCGACATTCGGGAAGAATTTTTATCGGCTCCCATTCACTCCCCCCCTCTCTGGTCGCCCTGTTCGGTCCTTCAGCTATTAAGTCCAGTAACTTGTAAAATGGCTAGAAAATAGTAGAAAAATCGGAAAAATGCAAAACCAATTTTGTTGTTTTCTAGTGAGTAGATCTACAATGTTTACAAAGGTTGTATATACTTTTGATGGGTAGATTTTGAATAAAAATTCAAACTCAGTCTGAGTGGGTTTGTTCATAACTTGAGTTGTACACATGTGCTAGGCTTGATCTTTGGATATGTTGTTAGTCATCACTAGAGTAGGTTATACCTAAGTCTTTGCACAAAGTTACTGAGTGGATATCTAGTTATGATTTATTTTGCTTTTATACTAGATCTATGTATATGTTTCGTACAGTTTCCTAGAAATGCTTCCTGTTGCTCATCTTGTAGATATCATCTTGTTAGGCTTAGATGGGTCACTGGTGATTTTATTATGTATTTATGAACTGTCTATATATCTGTTTCTGAATTATGCTTGTTTATGAAGTTAAATCTATAGCTCAGTTTCTGTTGCTCCAATGATGCTTATCTTTGGAATAGTTTATGTGTATATCATGTCTGTGCTATGATAGAAAGTTGGGTTACTGTTGAGTCATATATTTCTCTGTATAAATACTTTGTGAATAAATAGGTTGAAAATGATTATTTTTGTTTAGCTTGGTAGATTTAGTTTCTGAAGCTGATTTTTGGTGTGTAGCCTAGTTTTAGTCCAAAGAGGCTCTGTGTAAAATTTGAGCTCCAGTACATGAGTAGTTTACTGTGTATTAAATATTCTTGCTTTTGCTAGGAATAAATTGTCATATTTTTCATGCTCAGTATATAGCTCTGATTGCCATGAAATTTTTGCAGTAGCTCTGTTGTGGTACTGTGTGCTCATACAAAAATTCTTACTGTAAAATATTGCATGGTTTAACTATAACAATTTTTGGAAGAAACTAAGTGTAATATAAAGAGAATTAAAGAAATCACTTCTTTATATACTTGTGTGTATTTCACTTTAGGAAATGCTACTGTTGGACCCCTGAAACATACCTTTGTGATTTGTGAAGTGTTTTCAATTTATTGGTAATAGATGTGCACACAATCACTATCAAAATAATAATTCATAAATGATTGCTTGATTCATCTTTAAGGAAGAGTATGCTGAATATATTCTTGTCTAAGGCGTATGTGGTCAACATGACACCCTAGGGTTAATGTGTGCTACTGTGTTTATTTATACCATCTACACCAAGTAACTCCTGCAATTGCATTCCTCCGTATAGAAGTCCCTGACGGTAGCTACACGCTCGTGCCGGCTAACGAGGACGAGGGAGCAGGAGGAGACGCACACTTCGAGACGGGTACAAGTCGAGTGTTGTACTTCGCTCGTGAGAATAGGTTCTTATGTTGGAATCATAAGACTTGTTAATTGGATTGCTCACGTGGTAAGAGCATGGGATTTTGGGCTCTGGTCCAGTGGTTAAGAGATTAAGCGTTTGAAAGTACTAAACATTTGTTGGAAATGGGTACGGTAAGCCTAGTACCTGAATGATACGGTGCGAGAACTTTAGGCTACTAATCTTGGTTTGCGGCCCCAGTCTTGCAAACTGTGTTGCATGTGTGACGCTGGATGCTAGTGTGAGGCATGCCAGCTAGCCTTGTACCTAGGACTGTGGCATCAGATTCTAATTTGAGGAATGACGGGAACCGTTTGGTTGAATACACTCATTGTGAGTGTTTTCTCCCGTATGTTTAGGTCCACCTTGCAAGGTTATTAATCGATCGATCGTCGGCCTCTCACCGTTATCTGAGTTTCATTGAATCCGATATCTAGCAATCAAGTGTTTCCCTCTCGGTTTTGTCTTCTCTTGGTTTTGCTTCTTCCTCGATCTATACTTAAGATAGATTGCCTAGGGTGCTCTTGTAGCCGCGGTGGCTAGAGGTGCATACTCGACCTACCAAATGTTTTCAACACATTCATGAGCGTGCTCTTAGGTTCACCTACACAAGAAGCGGGGCATCGTGACAGGATGTCGATCACGCGTATGGTAGGTGCCTTCGAGGATTGGACCGGAAGCCATATGCTTTTTATGAGATTCTTATTGCTATCTTCATCTCTCGCTTGGAACTACGACAAAGGCACGATCTAGACTCTCTAGATCGGTTACCTCTTGCTTTCTCTCACTACCTCTCATGTTTTAGTAGATTAGATGCATTTGAAACCCCTCTTAAACAAAGTGCTTTCTCGCTTTATTGGATCGATCTTGCGTTGTGCATTGTTCCATGGATTCGATACCTTGGGATCACCACTCAAGGGAAGAAGGGTCCCTTGACTACGACGGAGGGATTTGTCCGCTTGCAAGTCTAAACGAACTTTGCAACGATAATCAAATGTCAACAGATACATGTCAAAGGATCAAGGCTAGTCACCTAAAGACCGCAAGCCAAATGCAACCTTTGTCTATACCCACATGGAAGTGGGATGACATCAACATGGATTTCATCGTAGGTTTACCCCTCACTCCCAAGAAACATGATTCCATCTGGGTTATAGTGGACCAACTTACCAAGACCGCTCACCTCATCGCTGTCCACACTACCTATTCAGCTGAACGTTATTCCGAGATTTATGTTGATCTCATTGTGCGCTTGTACGGTGTTCCGAAGACTATCCTATCTGACAGAGGCACCCAGTTTCTTGCTCGATTTTGGGCACAAGTGCATGAATCCTTGGGTACTAAGTTAATCCATAGCTCTAGCTATCACCCTCAGACCGATGGGCAGACAGAAAGAGTAAATCAGATAGTGGAAGATATGTTGAGAGCATGTGTCATTCATTTTGACAAAACTTGGGACAAGTGCTTAGCCTTGGCAAAGTTTGCTTACAACAACAGCTATCAAGCTAGTTTGAAGATGGCTCCTTTTGAAGCTTTGTATGGACGAAGGTGTCGCACCCCTTTGAATTGGTCACAAGCGGGTGAGAGGACACTATTTGGTCCTAAACTAGTACAAGAAGCCAAAGAGAGAGTGGAAGTAATCAGAGAAAATCTGAGAGCCGCTTAAATGAGACAGAAGAGTTATCATGACAAGGTTAAGGCACCCAGAGAGTTTGAAGTTGGTGATTATGTATACTTGAAGGTATCACCAACCAAAGGTGTACAAAGATTCGGAGTAAAAGGAAAGTTAGCGCCACGTTATATCGGTCCTTATGAAGTCACTGAGAAGTTCGGTACGGTTGCATATCGTATCAGGCTCCCAGACAGACTCTCCGTAGTACACGACGTGTTTCACGTCTCACAATTGAAGAAGTGTGATCAAATACCGGAAGCAAAGATAATCGACAAGACCAATGCAGAAGTAGAACCTGACCTATCACTAGCAGAATACCCTATGAGAGTGCTAGATCAGATAGAAAGACAGACAAGAAGGCAAACGGTGAAGATGTACAAGATACAATGGAGTCACCACACAGAAGAAGAAACCACCTGGGAGACCGAACAGTTTCTCAACATCAAGTATCCGGGTTTTCTTCAAAGCCAACATCGTACGTAACCTTTCCCGGCTATCTTTTAAATTCGAATCTCGAGACGAGATTCCTTTTAAGGAGGGTAGGCTGTAACACCCTGTGTTTTTAATCAAGTGTCAATGAGTGCGAATCACATTCTTAATCACCTCTTGATCATTAGTCCTTAAGCACTTAACCAAAGTTGAGGTCAAACTCTAGGTCAAACCCCTTGATCTTTAAACCCTAGCTAGAACTTTTGGCATGTTCTCCAAAATTCATCTAAACACTTCAAAATCTACCAATACCAAATTTGTTCAGTTTTTCAAGACCAACAACTTTGCTGTTGGGTGGCAGATCCTATTCGAAGAGCAAATAGGTGAAAAACCTCAGTCAATGCCTACGGCTCCTGTTTATGCGTGCTGAGAAAAACAGCCACTTTGCATGCTGTTTATGCTCGATCCTTTCAATAAAATACCTATCGGCCTTTGTAAACTTTGTAGAGGAATAGCTGGTCTACAACTTTGTCAATTGGACCATAGTTCACTACTATAGCGAAATCTCGAGTTTGCAGCGGTCAAACAGGTGCACTCCGAAACATGTTTGCGTCGGAATGCGTACTCGCATGCCGCCGTCGTGCGCGCGCGCGCCACGTCGAATCGCCGCCGAGCGATCGGGCACGGACGCCGATGCACCCAGGGATCCGCCGGTCCGTAGAGGTGGCCATGATCACTATGCTGAGGCGGTAGGTGACGCGACTAGGCTGCTAGGCCGGTGTCACGCGGCGCACCCGCACACGCCGAAGCGCGCATGCTGAGGCCGCCATTGGCTGGTTGCGCCACCCCACGTCGTTGCCGCTGTAGCCACGCCGCGACCGCGACCTATGAGGAGACTTGGGCGGTTACCGCCTCTCCACACCGCGGTCGCTATATAAACCCTGCTCCTCCTCCCCTGCGCAAGCTCGCAACGGAGCCGTCGTCCGCCATTGCCGCCGCCGGTGAGCTCTATCCTCCGCTCGCGCCCATGACCATCAAACACTTCCTAGCTCTTCTCTAGCACTCACTCGAGCCTCCCCAAGCACCCATTGCCTAGCTCCACCCCAGCATTCGCCGGAGTTTGAGCCGAGGCGGCCGCGCCGCCGCCGCTCGCTGGAGCCTTCCCCGGTCACACTGCCCCCACCAATCGACCTCTTGTAAGCTCAATCACACATCTGTGCCGCTTGTTCATCACCTCCGACCGTCCTTCACCACCGGCGAGCTCGCTCCGCCACGGGAGGGTACGGTTGTGAGAGAAGTTTTCTTGTAGGGTTCTATATGTAAAAGCCAAGGGCCTATCTGTGAACATTTGAATCTTGTTAGGGTCTGTTGTGAAAGAAGATTCTTCTTCTTTTTCTCTTACGTCCAGTAACTTGTAAAATGGCTAGAAAATCATAGAAAAATCGGAAAAAATGCAAAGCCAATTTTGTTGGTTTTCTTGTGAGTAGATCTACAACGTTTAGAAAGGATGTATATACTTTTGATGTGTAGATTTTGAATGAAAATTCAAACTCAGTCTGAGTGGGTTTATTCATAACTTGAGTTGTACTCATGTGCTAGGCTTGATCTTTGGATATGTTGTTCGTCATCACTAGAGTAGGCTATACCTAAGTTTTGCACAAAGTTACCGAGTGGATATCTAGTTATGATTTATTTTTCTTTTATACTAGATCTGTGTATATGTTTTGTACAGTTTCCTAGAAATGCTTCCCGTGGCTCATCTTGTAGATATCATCTTGTTAGGCTTAGATGGGTCACTGGTGATTTTGTTATGTATTTATGAACTGTCTATATATCTGTTTCTGAATGATGTTTGTTTATGAAGTTAAATCTATAGCTCAGTTTTTGTCGCTCCAGTGATGCTTATCTTTGGAATAGTTCATGTGTATATCATGTCTGTGCTATGATAGAATGTTGGGATACAGTTGAGTCATATATTTCTCTGTATAAATACTTTGTGAATAAATAGGCTAAAAATGATTATTTTTGTGTAGCTTGGTAGGTTTAGTTTCTGAAGCTGATTTTTGGTGTGTAGCCTAGTTTTAGTCCATAGAGGCTCTGTGTAAAATTTGAGCTCCAGTGCATGAGTAGTTTTCCCTGTATTAAATATTCTTGCTTTTGCTAGGAATAACTTGTCGTATTTTTCATGCTCAGTAGCTCTGCTTGTCATGAAATTTTAGCAGTAGCTCTGTTGTGATACTTTGTGCTGATACAAAAATTCTCACTGTAAGATATTGCATGGTTTACCCAGAACAATTTTTGGAAGAAACTAAGTATAATATAAAGAGAATTAAAGAAATCACTTCTTTATAGACTTGTGTTTATTTCACTTTAGGAAATGCTACTGTTGAACCCCTGAAACATACCTTGGTGATTTTTGAAGTGTTTTTAATTTATTGGTAATAGATGTACACACAATCACTATCAAAATAATAATTTATAAATGATTGCTTGATTCATCTTTAAGGAAGAGTATGCTGAATATATTCTTGTCTAAGGTGTATGTGGTCAACATGACACCCTAGGGTTAATGTGTGCTGCTGTGTTTATTTATACCATCTACACCAAGTATCTCCTACAATTGCATTCCCCCGTATAGAAGTCCCTGACGGTAGCTACACGCTCGTGCTGGCTGACAAGGAAGAGGGAGCAGGAGGAGACGTACACTTCGTGACCGTTGATGAAGACCTGGACCAATGTCCGGAAGACTGTCTGACTGCTGGAGCTGTGAAGGCAAGCCCTAGTTAAACATTCACCTATGTGTTTCCTTTCCAAATTCTGAAATTATGATTGATTATCTATGTGCATTTACGTTCAGGAGTTGAATGGAAACCCTAGATGCATGATCCATAAGTACCTATGATCTTTTACTAGTATGCTAGGTCGCTAGTTGCTATGCACTAAGGACCCGGTACAAGTCGAGTGATGTACTTCGCTCGTGAGAATAGGTTCTTATGTTGGAATCATAAGACTTGTTAATTGGATTGCTCACGTGGTAAGAGCATGGGATTTTGGGCTCCGGTCCAGTGGTTAAGAGATAAAGCATTTGAAAGTACTAAACATTTGTCGGAAATGGGTACGGTAAGCCTAGTACCTGAATGATACGGTGCGGGAACTTTAGGCTACTAATCTTGGATTGCGGCCCCAGTCTTGCAAACTGTGGTGCATGTGTGACACTGGATGCTAGTGTGAGGCATGCCAGCTAACCTTGTACCTAGGACTGTGGCATCAGATCCTAATCCGAGGAATGACGAGAACCGTTTGGTTGAATACACTCATTGTGAGTGTTTTCTCCCGTATGTTTTGGTCCACCTTGCAAGGTTATTAATCGATCGATCGTCGGCCTCTCACTATTATCTGAGATTGCTTAACCATCTAGCCATGATAATCCCTCTATGATGAAATATTGTTAAACTTGATGTTTGATGAAATGTTTGCACAATTTATGCTTGTAATAGTTGCTTATCTAGTAATAACTTGATCTACTAGAACTTGAGCTAAAATATTGAAAGTAAGGATTAACTCCTTAGTCGCTTTATGGCAAAACAAACCCACTATCCAAAAGCCAAGTATGCTTAGAAGGTTAAGTCTTTTATTTTAGATGGGTAAGCCTTGCTGAGTATTAGTATACTCAGCCTTGCTATAAATGTTGCTTTCAGGTGATAATGTTTGGCCTGGTGAAATCCCACCCGGCTGGGAGCTGGAATGGGTGGATGACGAGGAGTAATAGCGTTATGGGTGGCCTCCTATGATGCCAAGTTATCGATTAGTTTTATTTCCACTGTCTTCAAAACTCTGAACCATTTACCTTTAATGCATGAACAATGGTTGTAATAATTTGACCCTACGGGGAATTTAGATTAATTTGTAAGGTACTCTGGACTCTACTTCGTGGGAGTTTTAATGTATATGTGTTCGATCCTCTGTGTGGTTTACAAGTGATTTACCGGGCTATGACCCGGCAACACTCAACGGGATGATTCTTTATTATCACTTAATGACCAAAGTGGATTGGTTTAGGTGATAGTACGGACTTATTTCGGGTGGGGTTGTCACAAGTGGTCACCCAAAAATTCCCAACCATAGATAACTTATCGAAGGAGAATTGTTATAAACACATTAGTAAAATATAGACAACTTAAAGATGGAAGAAAAACCTAGGAGGAATAGTTAAGGTTTTCCAAAGCCTTAGAATAACCATGGTGGTAAAGCCGTTAGACCTACGAAACCTTAGAGGCCCTTAAGGACTTTTGTTAGCCATCTCAAAATGTGCAATAATTTTTTTGGAACCTCAACATCGAGACAAACAACCCTCTCGATGAAAGGCATCCACTACTTCACCTCCTTGAGATAATCTAGTCCAATCTAACATCAATAATAGGAAAATTGTGAGCATGAAAATTGTGACTACCACTACCTTTGGTAGGAGCATTAATAACCTTGATGCTCAAGAAAATTCATCATTTTGATGAAAAGTAGTCACCCAAGTTCATAATTATAACCATGTACGCCTGAACGATAGAAATCGCCGAGAAACGATAGGTATATACTGTCGACATATAGAGATGGAGTTATGAACCGCGAGACCTTAGAAACCATGACCTGGTGGAGCCATAAGGAAAAAGGCCTTAGAAAAGTCCCTATAAGGATACTATCGAGTATTCTCGACAAGGAGTAGTTACCCAATCCCACCTCCAATTATGGGAAGATAACCACGCCGCTAGTTACCCCGGGCAAATGGAGTAAGAAGAGAAAAGCCCGAGCATAGGAAGCCTGATCACATATCCTTCTTGGAAAATGGCATTTGGATTTCCAATTGCTTAAAAGGATCATCATAATGAGATTATGATGAATAGTGTTCATACGCTTGTTTAACTCCAACGCTCTCAGTGACCAAAAGGAGAAATTTTGGAAACTGACAGAGGAACCACCGTACCTAAGGTTGTTAGGAAAAATATATGGTCAGTATTTATAGGAAAATAGGACCAATAGTAAATAGAAGATAATACTGACTATATCAAAGGAAACCTAGCCCCATAGACCTAACTCTCTTGGTATAGTTACCATAAGATAACCCAGAGGCCGACCATCCCTTACGTTGACCCGCCCTTGACTTAGTGACCAACCTGGCAAAGTCGAAACCTATTAGTATCCCAAGGAAATAGAAGACGTGAAAAGGACTAAGGAGAAGTCGTCACGCAAAGTTGGAGTGAAAGAAAAATATGATGGAAGTATCATCATATGAAATAGGAAACCTATAGACATAGCCCTGGTCAAACCCAAACGAGACCCCGTTAAGTCGAATCGCCTACAAGTGGGGTAGAAGTTGAGAGAAATAGTTTCTCGAAAACCAATATCCCTTCAGCTTGATGGCAATAGCATGTAGGAATTTTCATTAGTTACTAACCCATTAGCTCGACGATGTAGCACCGATATAGTATCGTTATAGTAATAAAGGGATGAAGCCTGGTCCGAAACACAAGGCTATCTAACTATCGAGACTTGCCTCCTTTCCTTGGAACCCTTGCATATAGTTGTAGCTTAAATTTTATAAGCTAGGATTTGCTAAGTATGTTGATGTGTACTCAGTCTTAACTTCATTATATTTTTACGGATAGACTTCGCAAGTTCCAGGTGTTATAAACCATCCAGATAGTGGATGGGCACATGCGCTTCCCTTCACTACGTTTGAGGTATTTCTTTCGTTTATATGCATTTTATTGCTTTCTATACTTAACTCTGATGAGAACTGTGCTAACCTACCCGGTCCAGGGATTAGCACAGGTACTCAGCGGGACTCCCGAGGGAGGTACCCCACATTGTTCCTAAAAAACTCGCACATGTAAAATCTGCATAGCACAGAGTCGAGTGGTTGCTTGTAGCACTGCAAACAAATAGAAAAATGATGAATTATTATTAATGACAAGTCTATAGAAAATGAAAAAAAAACTAAGTTTTTATGTTCTTACGAATCTATGAAATACTATTTACATAGCTTTCGGACTTTTTTGGATTGTGCTCCCCGCCTTTTAGTAAAGAAAAGATTGTGCTCCCCGCATTTTATGTATAGCTTTGAGTATATAAAGAAAAGATTTAGTAATACAACTTTGGTGCATATTGTCAACATGCATTTAAGTACTACAAAAGGAAAGTCTTACTTTTGTATAATCCCTATGAACTCCTGAGGAAATAAAGAGCGAGGTAAGGGTATCCAAAGCTTGGGTCAAAGCTGTAACCTCTTGATTCTGACGAGTCGACACTACTAGACATAATTCATATTACGGTTTTGAGCAAAGCAGTTTATTTATATATCAATTCTAATAAGTGTGGTTTACTTGCTAGTTACATGCTAGAGCAACGGGTACATCTGCAACGACGTGTACACTGTAAGGTTCCCATTGGCACACTCCTGACGATTAAGGAAAAAATTTGAGCCTAGAGGCATTGGTGTGCAGATCTGCAATTGGCACAGGTGAGGATGGTGCGTCCTAGCATCAAAGGGAGAAGTAAGAGCATGGTCAGATGAGTCCCCTATTTTGTGCCACTACTTTCCCCTTTCATTAGAGGGAAAGGGAGTTTGGTTGAAGGCAGTAGATTCTGATTTCGTCCTACCCTTAAGTTTGCATCCAGATTGGTGTTAGAAATTCATAGGCTATAGTTTATGAAGTGCAAAACTAAACATTAACTTCAAGTTATAATGCTTTCTTTTCAAGCAACTAAGTATTCCATCATCTTTGTAACACTCTAGTTTGAATTTGATTTTTAGTATTTGAAAATTTTAATAAAATTTGTTAGAATTAAATTAGAAAGTGTGCACAAATTTTTTGACAACAAATTATTTTCTAAAAGAATAAATTGAATAATCATAGGTTATAATCAATGTTGAAAATCACGGGCTACAAAATGTAGCGGAGTCCTTCCAAAAAAAAAAGTACAAGAGCTATAGCGGCAGCTATAGCCTTTAGCGGTATGCAAAAAATTAAACCAGCAAAATATAGGCCTAAACATTATTGATTTCATAAATTTCAATTCATATTTCATATGTACATGCAAGCATTAGTGAATATATAAGAAAAAAGTTCCAATTCGCAAGATAAGGTATAAATCATAAGTCATGGTTCATAAATCACAAGCATATAAGTTCTTAGCTCCACCATAGCGGTGCTAGGTTATTGAATTTAGCTAAGCTATTTCATGCTATAGCGAAGTTATCAGCATTAGCTGTAATATTTGCTATATGGTCACGACATCTATCTAAAAACTATGATGAAGCTATATCAGAAACTATAGCGGGCTATTTTCAACCATGGTTATAATCCAAGTTTGTTCCATTGCATCCATGCAGTAAGTGCATAGTTTTATTTGCATGAAAAGATGAGTTTAAATTTCGAACTTGAATAGGTCTTTTCGAGCCGATCTTGTGTTGGGCTTATCTCACTCTCATCTTTTGTCAAACTTCTCTCATCTCTCGCTCCCTCTCGTTGACCGACACGAATCTGCTCCGGTCTCTAAGCCAAGTTATCTTCTACTTTTACCTATGATGAATGACGAGTCACACAGGTCGCAGTGGAGAGAAAAGAAAAGGAAGGAGATCCGAGCCACTGATTTCATGTGATAGTTCCAAAATTCGTGTGATTAGAGCTTGTTGACACCTTTTTACGGGATCAACAAGCACGGGGCGGTCAGACCGCCTGTGGGGGGCGGTTAGACCGGGTAGGGCGGTCAGACCGCCTGTATAGGGCGGTTAGACCGGGTTGCCGGGATCAACCGGCGGTAGACCTACGAACGTCGGCTCGGGAGGGACCCCGTGGGAGCTGATGCACATAGGGTTGCTCTAGGGTCGGCAGGCCACCTAGAATGCCTTCAGAAGTCGTGGAGACGAAGGAAGAACAGCAGATTGAAGTTGGAAGAGCTAGGACAAAGAGATAAAAGTAAAGGCAAAACGATAAAGAGTAAAATGTATTTGATCGATTGGATGATGCTCAATCGGCCGTGGCCCTTTATATTTATAGGGAGGGGTGGTCTTGCCCCATTAGGAATCGAAACCATTACAAAAACATGTTAAAATACAACTCCTAACCGGTTTTGGCAGGGCAGGGCGGTCTAACCGCCCTGGGGATGCGGTCTGACCGCGTGTCTAGCGTGTAGATCTTCCATAGGCCATATCTCTTTCATCCGGACTCCAGATTGGACGTTCTATATATGGATTTTGATGTACTCAATGAGGCCTATCCAATGGTGAAGTCCAAATTGCCTTTTGAGGATTTTGACCAGGGCGGTCAGACCGCCTATGGGGGGCGATCAGACCTGTCTCGCCCAGTCCTGCCAATTTTGGGTGTCAACATATGCCCCCTTGTTTTCTGGTAAAGCTTTGCATGCCAGAAAACATCTATAATGATTAAAATTAGCAGAAAACGATGTTAATAATACATCATCCATTTTTTCTCCTAAGGGCGATAATTGCTTTATCGTCCATAAATTTGCTATGAACTCATGAAACAACTTGCTTTGGCCTCCATACCTGCTTAATAGTTGCTGACCTTGCGGGTGTGACCATTGTATGTTGCTCCATTGATCTTTGCTTTCGCATCCGCTGCAATTTTCTCTTTTGAGTGCGGGATAAGCCTAAGGGACACCACCTCGGCTGCATACCCTTAGAATTTTGCTCTTTACTACCTTCACCTTGCTTGATAGTAGCACATACATTATTCTTGACCAGATTGCTATTACAAGCGATCGGCCTTTGCAATGTACCATAACTTGGATATTCAATAGGATATTGAATCATATATGAATTCATGTACATACTACTATAATCAGCAGGTGAGTAATAACAAGGATAATACCAAGAACATGGCATAACTGATCCAACAAAAGGATATGGTGCAGAAGCAAAATTACCTTGCTGGTGATGTGTATTTCCTTGCCCATGTCTTGGTGGTGCTTTTTCGCCCTTAACACCTATTGGCTGATTTCTCCGCTTCCTTGCAGCTCCCTTCTTCTTATATTTGGCCAGGAGTTCTTCAAAACTCGGCCTTACCTTTCTCTTAGGAGCATCGCCATTTTTTCCTGGAAGCAGCGGTCAGACCACCCGGGACGCGGTTAGACCGCCCAGTGACGCGGTTAGACCGCCCTGGGACCTGGTTAGACCGCCCTGGGCAGTGGCCAGACCGATCGATGCACCGTCGGCCTTTTTTGTCATGTCTTGCCCCCCGAGCGTTGAAGCCTTCGCTGCAACCTTGGGGGTCTCCTCCAGTGGCACCTTCTTGTCAAGCCTTTGCTCTCCAATGATTATATTCTTCCCCTTAGCCTTCTCAGCTTGATCCGGCTGAATGAGTACCTTGGGATTCAACAATTCAACAGTATTCACAAAGGCATTAGCAGGAAAAGGGTTTTGGTCGACTTGCATCTTGTGTAGTACTAAACGACCTTCATTAATGGCCAATTGTATCTGCCGACGAAAACTATTACAATCATTAGTAGCATGAGAATAAGAATGATGAAATTTACAATATGCACGCTTCTTTATCTCATCAGGTGGTGGCAAAGTGTGAGACATTTTAATTTTACCCAACTTTAATAACTCATCAAAAATCCTATCACACTTAGCCACATCAAAAGTGAATTTTACTTCATCTTGCCGACTCTTAGGGGCCGGCTTGAGAGAAGCACAAGAATTTGCTTTATCATCAGATGACCATGTAAATTCAGCAGCATATATTTCTTTACTCTCATCGTTCGAGGATTGATAATCTAACATATGCATGTTAGGACGATCAGATTTAAACCGAGTATCTTTGCTTCGGCTTTCGTGAGCTAATGCTCTTGTTAAAACTTGGGCAACATTAGCAAATTCATGACCATATAATTTTTCTCTAATATGGGATTGCAAACCATTAAAAGCTAATTCAGCAAGATCCCTCTCAGAGATAACAAGGCTATAACAACGATTTTTTGTTTCTCTAAACCTTCTAATATAATTAGTAACATGTTCATCATGTTTTTACCTAACCGATGTTAAATGACTCAACCTTAACTCATTATCTCCGCTATAAAAGTGATCATGAAATTTCTTGCTCTAATTGTTCCCAAGTATGAATAGAGTTAACAGGTAATGAAGCAAACCATGAAAAAGCATTGCCAGTTGAAGATAAAGAAAATAAACGTACTTTTATTTCTTCTATGGCACTAGCTTCTCCTAATTGAGCAAGATATTGACTAATATGCACCCAAGTAGTTTTGCTATCATCCCCATTAAACTTCACAAATTCAGGACAACGCCAACCAACAGGATAGGAAACCGAATCAAAACTAGAAGGATACAGTTTTTGATATGAAGAATTTTTATATTTTACTTCTATCCCATAGTCATCTCTCATTTGTTTAGCAAGATTAGCATTAAACCTATTGATGACTTCTTGTATGGTGGTTGGCATTGGCGTAGTCGAAGCATTCGTTTGCAACACATTAGCTTGTATAGATGGGTTTGGGAGATTATGCTACAAACGGCTATTAGGTTGTGTATTAGGAACAAAACCATACCCAGTGCCTGTTCCAAAAGGAACAACAAACGGAACACCATGAGCTACTGTAGTATCACCAGATCGACCAGAAGCGGCCTGAACGGGAGGCATAGTAGCTATAGGCTCCGGAGATGAGGGGTACGGCACCATAACACCAGGACCAGTCTGACCGGTCTGACCATGCGGTCTGACCGGCCTGTAGTGACCAGACAGCGGAGGTGGTGTTTGTCCTGCAAAATAGTTCAATAGCATACCATATTGAGGATTAAACATGGGTGCAGCCGATGTACTAGCAGATGGGATCTGAGGTGACACGGTTTTAGGAATAGATACATCATCATTACCTTCCTCTACACGTTTACCAAGACTCTTATCTACCATGTTCTTCATATTCTCAATCATTGATAAACGAAAATTATCCATTATAGTAGTAAGATCGTTGGCAGTAACAAAAGAAGATGGGGATGATGACATGCTCACATTGGTCGGTACCTCTGGTGGTGGAGAGTCGGTGATCTCCTTGACCTTCTTCACCTTGCCTTCATGATTCTTTTTGAAGTGCGACAAGTAGTGAAGTCGATCTCGCCCAGCATGTTCCTTCATGAGATCTTCTAAAACTTGATGACGTTGTTCAGCTTGTTTCTTCATGAAGTTCTCCATGGCTTGGTGATCTTCAGGCAAGAGCTCCACATCATCGATGCCGATGACGTTGTCTTGATCCAGTTCAGTCCTTGAGCCCATTGCGCCGGAGTTGGACAGATCGGTTAAAATAGCCAGATCTTCTTCCCCAATGGAGTCGCCAATTTATTGACACATTTTTACGGGATCAACAAGCACAGGGGCGGTCAGACCGCCTGTGGGGGGTGGTTAGACTGGGTAGGGCGGTCAGACCGCCTGTATAGGGCGGTTAGACCGGGTTGCCGGGATCAACCGGCGGTAGACCTACGAACGTCGGCTTGGGAGGGACCCCGTCGGAGCTGATGCACGTAGGGTTGCTCTAGGGTCAGCAGGCCACCTAGAACCCCTTCAGACGTCGTGGAGACGAAGGAAGAACAACAGATTGAAGTTGGAAGAGCTAGGACAAAGAGATAAAAGTAAAGGCAAAACGATAAAGAGTAAAATGTATTTGATCGATTGGATAATGCTCAATCGGTCGTGGCCCTTTATATTTATAGGGAGGGGAGGTCTTGCCCAATTAGGAATCGAAACCATTACAAAAACGTGTTAAAATACAACTCCTAACCGGTTTTGGCAGGGCAGGGCGGTCTAACCGCCCTGGGGACGTGGTCTGACCGCGTGTCTGGCGTGCAGATCTTCCATAGGCCATATCTCTTTCATCCGGACTCCGAATTGGACGTTCTATATATGGATTTTGATGTATTCGACGAGACCTATCCAATGGTGAAGTCCAAATTGCCTTTTGAGGATATTGACCAGGGCGGTCAGACCTGTCTCGCCTAGTCCTGCCAATTTTGGGTGTCAACAGAGCTTGTATTTCACTTGGGCCGGGTGTGGCCGTGGCCGACGTCAGCTCCTATGCAAAGTTGCCCACAGGGTGGCACTCGTCCCCGGGTGCGAGCCGTCGTTGTTCTCTGCATCGGCATGATGTCTGCAACGTGAGGACATCGTTGGCTGGACATTGCTGCTGCCCCATCATATCTGTCGACTCGATCTGGCCGCCGTTGTCATTCACCCTACATACGTTCGACCGCCGCATATCTCCATCAGCATCATCTACCTTGTGGTGACTGATGAGAATCTGAAACGCTCATTGGTAGAGGAGAGTCCTTTAGTCCCGGTTGGTAAGAGCCGCTTTAAAATCCAACCAGAACTTAATCATTAGAGGCAAAAAGCTCCCATTTAGTTCCGGGTAAAATAACCAAAACTTAATGCGGCCTACCACACGAGACTAAAGGGTTTTCCACGAAACAAAAAAAAGCCAACGGTGGCAGCTGCAGCTCCGGCGGCGCTGCCTTGCCACTGTACCTCTGCCATGGCACCTTTGCCTCGAGCTCCAATCTAGCACAGACAATATAAATCACTAAATCATAATTTCATTCACAACAGGAGTTCGATTGACAAGAACTTATTCACAACAAGCAATATCCCAAAATCAAATCCAAACAAGTTCATCTCAGATGACCATCTTGCACAAGAACTGATTCACAACTCACAACACATTGCTTCGATTTGATACACAGATCACAACACATTGCTAGCAATTTGATTCACAGATCACAAGTATACGAACGAAGAACACAAAAACTCAAAAAAATAGTAAAAGGAAGAAGCTCCCTGCGCAGCTGCACCCGACCGCTCCGCGCCCGCGCCGGGACGCATCAGAGGCCTCGAGACGCCAGAACCCGACCGCGCGCCCGCTGCGGGAGGCCGCGCCGCCGGCCCGGGCATGGCCGCACCCCGTCGCGGGAGGCCGCGCCGCCCGCCCGCACCTACCGCTGGAGGCCACACGCATGACGCGCCCCCATCGCAAGAGGCCGCGCCCGCCGACTTGGCCCCGCGTGCCCACGCCGCCGGCCAGGGGACCCCTCGCGCTCATGCATGCCGGCCTCGCGCCGCCTGGGCGCGTGCTCATCGGCTCGTGGCCCCGCGCCTGCGCACACCACGCCTCCTGGCCACGCGCCCTCCCGCGCTGGTGTCCCGCGCGCCCGCGCCTCCAGCTACCCGCGCAAGAGATGAGAAGTAGGTGAGATAGAGAAAAAAGAAGAGAGAATGAGAGGAAGAAAGAGTTGACTGGGAGAGAAAATTAGATAAGGGAGAGGGGGCCGCCAACGGTGGAAGCTTTTATCTTAGGTGGTGTTTGCACTCGGGACTAAAGGGGAACCTTTTAGTCTCGAGTGGAAATACCAACCGAGACTAAAGGTCTGCGTCAATAATAGCTACATTTTAGCCTATGTACATGGATAGTTTCGGTTGGTATTACCAACCGGGACTAAAGAGTCAGAGCGTTTGAGGTCACGTCGCCCAAAACTTTTTAGTCAAGACTCCAAAGTTCAACCAGGAAGGATTGGAACAAAGGCCGCCTCTCTACTAGTGATCCTTCTTCTTATGTGCACCGCTGCTGTCTGGTCTTTCCTTGTTGCCCCCCTCCCCCGGTTGCAATGTTTGCCAAGCCCGTCGTCCGTTGTCGTGAGCTCGTGATTCCTTCTGCTTCGAAGCGAGATGCGCCGAGACCCCCCCTCCGTAACCGAGCTGTGCGACACACCAAGCTGCAACCCTTCCTCTCCATGCCGTGCCATGCCCTCCTCGTCTCTGTTGGGTATTTTAGCGACACACGAAATAAATCCGCAAGCGCACGGATACCGTTGTAGCTTTCACCTCAGAGTATTCCAAGGGTATCGAATCCAAGGGAACGTGTGTGCACTAACTTCGTACTAGTCAGTCCAAGGACACACCCAGATAAGAGGCAAGGATAGAGAGGATTCCTAAAGATAGCACTATAGATGAGATTAAAGGTCGATCTCTAGATAGAACTTGGCTTAGGGTACCGTTAGCCCTGACTTATCAGGCGACTCCGGCACGCGGATCTATGTGGAACGGAGCTCTGACTATATCCAGCTGCGGAGGATCAACAAGGGCCAGATGGGCTGTCACCACCACCTGGACTGCCTCTATCTAACCTTGGGATAAGCCAAACGAATGATAACCGGTAGCGTGACACAAAGTCTACGCTGTGGTTACTGCCGTAGCCAACGGACTACGGCACTCTGTACTTATAGAACTACGACCACGGAAGAGAACTGATCTCACTCACTATAAGCGCTACCAGCTTATACTAAAGGCATACGAGAGAGCACTCGACCCCGTACTATGCTTCCAACGTATACGAACGACTTGCAGCAGATGAACGCATAAACCCAGGATCTACGCACTAGCAGAGGAAAAGGTCTAATCATGCAACCTAGCATAAACTATTAGAAAGGAATCACGAACACACTTTATTCTAATCAGAGCATGCAAGCATATCCACTTTATTCTAAAAGACTAATCACAAACGGGATACAAACTTGTGCACCTAATCAACTAGATCGAGGGGGCGTGTTCGAGAAGAACACGCGCCTCTAAATGATGAACAGGCGAAGAACACAAGAACATGTCACTCAAGTATGAATAACACTTTAGTCTAAATAGAAAATGCAGAAATACTCACTTTACTCTAATTGGGCACCACCAATAGGAGAGCGACACGTGGCGAGGTATCTTGCAATGCACTCTTCTCCAGCTTCCAGGGGAAGGAACCAAACCGACCTTGTACCGGCCAATCAACAGGCGCCATGTCACTAATCCGCCCTAGAATGTTGCAAGGGATCAACCAGGAGGCACCACGTGGAAGCAGATGGCGAACGGAGACCAAAAGAGTTCGACCGAACCTAGGTTCGGCCGACCTTGGCCCACATCCTTTTGGCCCGTGCTTTTTCTGGGTGACTGATATGTGGCCCCTTATGACGGTTCCAGGTGCATGCCGAGTTCTGAGGTGGTTTGGGTTTCTGGTGGGCCCCTGGATCCCTGTGCTGCACACGTGGCAGTGTCTGATTCGCCAGGAGTTGCTTCACATGGATTGATGAGGTGTCATGGACACATGGCATCCAATGTGGCACATGTCGCCACGTGGCCTGGTGTGGGTCCCACCGAGCTCACAAGATATCGGGAGTATGATCTAGTCTTGTGCATATCTCTTTCATCCGGACTCAGAAGTAGACAAATGATATATCCATTTCGATCGTCTCGACGAGCCCGTCACAATGGTGCAGTCTCAATTGGCATTTGAGGTTGTTATTGGCGATGTCCTATATAAGCCATTGGATCACTTGCTCTCAATTGTATCATTTATCACGTATTCCGGTGCATCCTGCAACAAAAGCTAGAAACACCAACACTTGTGGAACGTGTTAGTATAAAGCCCTATTCTAGTGTTGATGATCACTTTTCATTCATTTTATGCAGGAGTTGACGGCATAAAAGTAGCACTTAACAGCCGTCAACAACACCCCCACACTTGACCTTTGCTCGTCCTGAGTAAAGGGGAATAGATCAAGGTGAGACATGATATCCAAAGGTATGAAACGAGCATAAGAGATATTCCAAACCATACCTTGTACTTGTAAACTCTGTGGAGTGTCTATCATGCTATCTTGGGTAGTTGAGGAACGGAACGGTCATGAATCAAATCACTCCTGCTCTTTATGTTAAGCAACTTGGGGTTTTGCAATAAATTTTCAAAACAAACCTTGCTTAGCTCCTCATTTGATTCTCTCATGTCGCTCAATGTGTATATGTCCTCACCAAGGCATTAGACTTGCCTTTCTTCATCCTACTTCTAATGATGGCTATATGTGGAGCTCAGGGTAGGATAAAAGATAAAGCATACTTGCATCGCATCTATTGCAAAGTCAAAAACCAGATCCAAGGAGAAAATCAAGTCATACAATCGGATCAAGATGTGCACATGTATGGATGTGATGGATATGGTAAGGTGGATACTAAGCCCGGAATGGGTGCTAGATGTTACCATATATTTGATGAATGTTGTGTTGATGGTAAGGTCGACACTAGGCTCGGAATGGGTGCTAGTTATTACCATCAAATTTTGGAACTCCATTTTGCATGATTCCATCTCTCTCCTTTTTCTTCTTTCGTTTGGACATGGGCTACCTCTTTTTTTCTCCCTTTTTTTCATGCCTTGGGCATGATTTTCTTTCTTTCTTTTTTTGCATAGCCCGTCTCTTTTTTTCAATAATACTTTTGGAGAGAGAGGTCACACCATATATGGAGCTTTATTTTTTGTTGGAATGGATGGATGATACATTGCCAACTTCCAGTGTAGAAGCATAGCAAGGGGATATGGAGTGCACATGAATCTTGATCATGAAAGTATGAAAAGAATTCTCACAAGGGTCACAATAATTTGACAAAGCTCAATGCAATAACAAGCAGCATATGAGTCTAAGGTTTTCAAGATAACTCATCATATGGCTTTGTTAGGACTTTGGCATATCAAAGAGGAGCTTTGCAAAGGGTTTTTGTAATTTTCAAATAAAATTCCCAAGCACTCAAACGTTTAGAGAGAAGATCATATCATCAAACCATATCACGAATGCCAACTACTTAGATGAGCATGAGTTCCCTAATGATATTTGTTCACAAGCATCAGGATAATAAGTATGGAATAAAACATATGCAAGCCAACCACAGGAAACATGTAGAGCAAGTAGAGCACGATTTCATGAGTTGATTTAGAAGATAGGAATTGAAACAAACTCATGAATAATGTTGCACATACCATCGCTCCTGAAGGATATAGGGATTAAGGAGAACCAGTGGTGATTCGGCTGACCCATAGGGGCAGCCAGCTCACTCTAGTGTACCTTGTCCCTTGGCATGAAAGCGTAGTCGTTGTTGTGCAATGCCTGTGTGGGAGATCTCAAGTGTGTATGTCAATGATAAGCTTGGGAGATCTCCCCCACACTTGTTCATGTACCTGGTGTTGTCTTCAAACAAAAGAAAAACAAAAGATGGACTCTGCTGGTTCGAGAACCAGTGAGCCATTATTCAAATTCAAATATTTTTTTGTTTGTTTTTATATTCACCATGAGATACCTCAAACAAGGCTGAGATGCCCTGGCTTACCTTCCCATTTCAATCAAGCTCGATGACTTACCCAATTTGAATTCAAAATTCCTGCAAGGGTTAGTCCGCATATACAACCAATATCCATGAAAGCATTAACTAGGTTCATCAATCAAACTCGACACCATGTCTTGTTTGATTGAAGAAGACAATTTTAACCTAAGCACCATGCTTAATTTAAAACAACCTATGAATGCACGTTAGCTAAACATGCACTCAAACCATAGCATTACAAACATAGATAAAGGAAGCACGACAGCATGATCAAACTATTTCCAAAGGGATATAAACATGAGCATATGATGGTGAAAATCGGGCAACCTCCCGAAAGGGCTTTGTTTAAAGTCAAAAGCGGGACATACCTAGCTAGTTGGGTAAGATGCAAGAGCTAACATCATCTCCAAACCGGGATAAGATTTTGTGTGAGGGGAACTTTACTCAAGACACTCACATACCTCCCCCACACTTGAAGTTTGCATTGCTAGGCAACAAAACTCAAGTGTGTGGAGATCAAGCTTCCTTTTGTAATGTTCCCTCACCAAAAACTTACCAAAGTGTTGAGGTGATGCAGCTCACATGTTCTTAGGTGCTACCTGTCCGTCGTTCTTTATAATCTATACCTGAAAGGGTTAGGACCAAAAATACCCGAAGGACAACCTATACTAAAAACATGCTCTTGCTTTTTTATTTGAAAAGGGAAATAAAACAAACCTAATCTAATCCAGGCTATCTCCTGGTAGTGCTTTGTTTACGGTCATAAGCTCGACCCTGGGAACTTGTTCTTGCAGCTATCATTGGTGATGTCATTCCCGTTTCACCACCAATTTTTAATGTACCATGGAAGCTTCAGCTACAAGGTTAGTGCCACAGTGCATACACGAAATCTGCAATGCTTATGGTAAACATATGCATCTACAACCAACCTTCTAAATTTTTTACAGGAGAGGACCATAAGGTGGTTGTAGTCCTCGTGCGTGCTCAGTGCACTAAGCATGGTTGACTCTGGAGAGGGTGATGCAAGCACAGTTCATATGGTATGTCAAGAACGAAGCTATCATGCTTGTCAATGGAATCCTTTCCTCCGGACTCCAGAATCGGCGCCTCATAGATTTCCATGGCCCATGATTTCTCCATCTCAAGAGATGCATCGTGGAAGCTCGATGTTGATTCTTGATCAAGGTCAAGAACAACATAATGCGGGCCAATGGGAAGAGGCTCAAACTCGGTCGAGGGTGATGACGATCGTTCGTCTTCAAGGTGAAGAGGGTCTTCCGAGTCATACTCCCGAGGAGTAGAGAATTCTACACCCTCAACGAGAACAGGCTCGGACGATGCGAACGGAGATACATGCATGGTCTCCTCGAGCGAGTCTTGCTTGGGAAGAGGCTTTGCCATAGAACTTTCTAAAAACAAGGGAGTGGTGGCAGAAGCGGCTTCCCTAAGCTTTTCATCTAGGCTCCCTCGAGAAGCATCAAGAAGTTTTTCTATAGGGGAGCCTAGGAGGAGATCAAGATCGAGGACATCAAAGATGTAGAAATCTAGATTAGCCTTGATCTTGTCTACCAGGAGCGGCACAACACATGCAACCCCCCGACACTCAAGAATGTGTCCGGAGGGACAACTCTTGAGGAGCTTGTCGAATGGTCTTAGCGTAACATTGCCCAAAAGAGTGTACGCTAGGTGCCATGGCATGACATTAACCTCCATAGTGGGGTTAAGATGGGCTTCTATGATAATCCCTTTTATGGAACAAGAAATGATCGTAGAGGGTGAACTAATCCAAAGTGCTTCAGAAAAGTGTCCCACTCCATTCAACCACTTCTTCTCCATGACCTCCATGATAGATGTCTCGTTTGGAGGATCAGGAGGCAAAGGAGGTACCGTAGGCCTAGGGGAAGGTTCTGTCAAAAGATTTCTAGCTGGCTGGATTTGGACAGAAGAGGGCGCCTTCCCTATTGGGTCATCTAAGAAATTCGAGGTGCTCTTGATATTTTCAGAAGGGTCATCCTCGAATTGATGAATGAACTTTGGAGGTTGAATTTCTTCTTCCTCCATTGTTCCTGGTTCAGGTGAGGGTTCTATGGCTGAATAAGAGGATATGGAAGGTGATGGATCGGATTCAGCCACTAGAAGATCCTCATGGCTTGACTCAGATTGGCGGGGTTCGCTATGATTGGTAGGGAAGAAAGAGCTCACCATGAGGGAATCAAGAATCTCTCTTACTTCTCCTGGAGTTTTGCGAACAAACGAATCACCGATGGTGTCGTCGAGATCTAAGGCAGCATCTGTGTCTAGACCCATGCAAAAGATGTATAATGATACATCATCGGGAATGGACCATATGTCTAGGTCAGAAGCCAAAAGCCGTAAGAACCTAGCCCATGCTACACCTGTAGACTCCTCTAATTGCTCGAACTCGAGAATGTCCATTAGGAGAGAAGCTATGCGATTGTACCATTGCTCCGTCCTCTTCAAGAGAGAGAATGAGTAACAAAAGTCATCACGAAGTTCTTCCCAATTACCGTGCATACTCCCTACAGTGTGAATGTACCAATGTTCCGCTCTCCCCATGAGAGAGAAAGGAAACAACTTCCACCTCACGGTTTTCTGTGTCATGCCTGGGATAACCAAGCGTGAACACAGATCCTCGAATTCTTTCAAATGAATGTAGGGATCTTCATTGATCACTCCAAAGAAGGGTCTATCCTGAACCATATCTATAAGGTCGGGGTTGAGTTCATGGTTGGATGAAGACGTTGATGGATCATTGAACTCGTAAGTTGAGGTGGAGAGGTCATGAAATGATGACCTCTCCATGGGTAATGGGGGTAAAGGTAGAATAAAGAAAAATGAAAAGATACGAGGACCACTGGGTACGAAGATAGATACAGCAATCGTTTCCCGGCAACGGCGCCAGAAAGCTTGTTGGGTATTTTAGCGACACACGAAATAAATCCGCAAGCGCACGGATATCGTTGTAGCTTTCACCTCAGAGTATTCCAAGGGTATCAAATCCAAGGGAATGTGTCTGCACTAACTTCGTACTAGTCAGTCCAAGGACACACCCAGATAAGAGGCAAGGATAGAGAGCATTCCTAAAGATAGCACTATAGATGAGATTAATGGTCGATCTCTAGATAGAACTTGGCTTAGGGTACCGTTAGCCCTGACTTAACAGGCGACTCGGGCACGTGGATCTATGTGGAACGGAGCTCTGACTATATCCAGCTGCGGAGGATCAACAAGGGCCAGACGGGCTGTCACCACCACCTGGACTGCCTCTACCTAACCTTGGGATAAGCCGAACGAATGATAACCAGTAATGTGACACAAAGTCTACGCTGTGGTTACTGCCATAGCCAACGGACTACGGCACTCTGTACTTATAGAACTACGACCACAGAAGAGAACTGATCTCACTCACTATAAGCGCTACTAGCTTATACTAAAGGCATACGAGACAGCACTCGACCCTGTACTATGCTTCCAACGTATACGAACGACTTGCAGCAGATGAACGCATAAACCCAGGATCTACGCACTAGCAAAGGAAAAGGTCTACTCATGCAACCTAGCATAAACTATTAGAAAGGAATCACGAACACACTTTATTCTAATCAGAGCATGCAAGCATATCCACTTTATTCTAAAAGACTAATCACAAACAGGATACAAACTTGTGCACCTAATCAACTAGATCGAGGGGGCGTGTTCGAGAAGAACACGCGCCTCTAAATGATGAATAGGCGAAGAACACAAGAACATATCACTCAAGTATGAATAACACTTTAGTCTAAATAGAAAATGCAGAAATACTCACTTTACTCTAATTGAAGAACGAAGCATCCATGGAGATACAAATCACTCTCTCACTCTCCTACTCTCTAATCTACCAAGGAGAGGCCTCTCCTTTGAAGGGAAGCTCTCATCCTTGGGTGGAGTGGTGTGTCTCAAATGGGAGCCCCTCCCCTCCTATTTATAGAGGAGGGGGGTGGCTTGCCAAGAGGCCAAATGTTCTCCAAGATGTGCAGCCATCCTTGGGCACCACCAATAGGAGAGCGACACGTGGCAAGGTATCTTGCAATGCACTCTTCTCCAGCTTCCAGGGGAAGGAACCAAACCGACCTTGTACCGGCCAATCAACGGGCGCCATGTCACCAATCCACCCCGGAACGTTGCAAGGGATCAACCAGGAGGCACCACGTGGAAGCAGATGGTGAACGGAGACCAAAAGGGTTCGGCCGAACCTAGCTTCGGCCGACCCTGGCCCACCTCCTTTTGGCCCATGCTTTCTCTGGGTGACTGATATGTGGCCCCTTATGACGGTTCCAGGTGCATGCCGAGTTCTGAGGTGGTTTGGGTCTCTGGTGGACCCCTGGATCCCTGTGCTGCACACGTGGCAGTGTCTGATTCGCCGGGAGTTGCTTCACATGGATTGATGAGGTGTCATGGACACATGGCATCCAATGTGGCACATGTCCCCACGTGGCCTGGTGTGGGTCCCACCGAGCTCACAAGATATCGGGAGTATGATCTTGTCTTGTGCATATCTCTTTCATCCGGACTCAGAAGTAGACAAATGATATATCCATTTCAATCGTCTCGACGAGCCCGTCGCAATGGTGCAGTCCAAATTGGCATTTGAGGTTATTATGGGTGATGTCCTATATAAGCCATTGGATCACTTGCTCTCAATTGTATCATTTATCACGTATTCCGGTGCATCCTACAACAAAAGCTAGAAACACCAACACTTGTGGAACTTGTCAATATAAAGCCCTATTCTAGTGTTGATGATCACTTTTCATTCATTTCATGCTGGAGTTGACGGCATAAAAGTAGCACTTAACAGCCGTCAACAGTCTCCTGCCCGCAAATCACACCTCCGGTCCGGCTCTAGGCCTCTAGCTGTGGCGATTCTCCTGCTGTACGTTTTTCTTCCTCCCCTGGCATACGCCGTGTACCTCACGTGGCTCTGGCCCGCGCCCCATTCCTTGCCGCACCCAGCTGGTCAAGCCAAGCCGAGCTGCAAGCTAATCCTGCACGCTGCCGTCACTGTTATGTTGCACACCGCCGACCCGGCCCTACGCTACGCTGCGTCCACCCGCAACACCCAGGCGCACCCACTGCATGCCCGCGCGCCACGCCGCCGCATGTTCCTGTTGTGCGCCTATCACTGCTAGGGAAACACTGCTAGGGAAACAAGTTTTAGTGTCGGTTGAGAATCTCCTAGTACCGGTTCTCAAACCGGTATTATTCAATCGGTACTAATGTACACATTAGTACTGGGTGTGGTTGAGAACCGGTACTAATGTGCTCCGCCCCCGCAACGTGGCAAGACAGGCATTAGTACAGGCTCGTATTCCCAGCCGCTACTAATATGTTTTTTTCTTTTTTCTTTCTTTTCTTTTCTAATTTATTTATTCTATCATATTTGCTTGACTTACATATTCTAATCCTAATACCTAATACCTAATATGCTATAATATAAAGTCGTGTGCCATATAAAATATTTTGAGATGATATTATACATGCATATGTATATATGTATTAGTATAATATTATCTTTAATATTATACGAATACATATATATGTATGCATGTATTATCTCAAATACGATAATTGAAGAACATATATAATATTGTGCATATAGAAATAATAAAAATATATATTAGTATAAACAATACATTAGATCAAATCTTAGCAGAGTTTAATATTAGTTTTTTTTGCAGATCCTTGTCCTCTCTTCCCTTGCTTACCCGTCCCTGCTTCCGTCGACTCCCCCGTTACAATCACAGACGATAAACCTGCATAATGCTCTCCACCTGGCATAAGCACCTCATTTAGAAGAAATCTGCATAGTTGTTCTTGAATTAACCAGATTTTTTCTGACTCGAGGAATCCCTCCTTGATGTACTCAATCTACAAAAGAATATGAGCAAAGAATAAGAACTAGTACAACAAAGAATATGAACAAATAAGAACTACATGCATGTGTTGTTCAGTTTTGTGTACGCACAATTTCTTCGAGGTCGTTACCATTAGCGTAGTTTGAACAGATATGCATGAACTCGCATACATAGTATCCGCATAGATTGGTACCTGAAGGTTTTGTCAAGAACTGCACATATGTGAAACAAAGTTATAAATTATTTTTAATTATATTGTAAGACATGAGATCAGCGGACTAGAAAACACATACAGGGAAATCATAGTGGAAATGCATGAAGCCGACGTCCTTTATTCCTTTCCTTCTGCCCTGCTGCATCTCAAAGCTGCATGATTCAAATTAAATACAAATGAAACACAAGTTTAGATAAGGTAGAATGGCTAGAGCATTGATTTTCATCTTATAGTAGAATCAAGACTTACAGAGCCCAGGAAGAGATGAGTCCGACGTCAAGTGAATCTTGATTCAATAAGAACTATAATTTAGCATGTGGCACATTGAAAGAGGTTCGGCCACGAAAATAATGACAGTCCTCAATGCGAACTTCGAGATGGTCTAATCTGGTGGCTGACGCATCCATGTACCACTTCTGCAGTTCATACATCCTCGTTGGAAGATACGCCAGCAACTGTGGCCACACAAGCAGTTTACCGAGCTCAAACAACGGTCTACTTGCCCCTTTATGCTTTAGGATTGCATCCTCCCCTCGAAGTTGAGCAGGAGTCAAACATGTTTCCTTATTGAATATGAGCATCTGTTGGTCAAACTTTGAAAGCACCTTGATGGGGAAGACATTTTTTTTGACTGGGTGCCTAGTTGTGGAATTGTAGATTTAGCTTTATTCGTCAGCTTCTTCTGTTTGTGAATCTTGATTGCCTATCAAGTCATAGTCAGTCAATGGAGGTTCCTCTAGTTTTTTTCATTTCTCCTCCTTGATTGGCCTCATGAAATGATGAAATCTCACCTGGTTAATTAGTTTCTCAACCGGTGGCTTCTTCGCTTTGAATATTTGTCTATCAAGCTCATCCCGCACTGTCGCATCTAGTTCCTCCACAGTCTTCTCGTAAGCTAATGTCGGTTGAGGCTTCCTCTGCTTGGGTTTCGTTTGCTTCTTTGGAGGACGGGGTAGAGGATGATGAGTAGCTCGTCATTTGGAACCCTTGTCCTTAACAGACGATGGACTCTCGCTTGGGTCCCTTTCAACTACAGGACTAATGTTGTGTTTTGCCCTTCCAGTTCGAGAAGACGGTAGCTGATGATCTTCGCCTTCAAGCATGGCGGGTGTAGATGAGTCGGCAGGATGAGGTGCCGGTTCCGTGATGTTTTTATGTGAGACTTGGGCCAAAAAGTCCAACCGTGCACGGTATCTCCAAGCAACTCTTCCCCATCAGGTCCCGTGTCACATGCGATTTCCGAAAATGAAACCAAATGCATCTCATATGTGCGCTAGGATCAAGTTACACACATACGATAGACAAAAGAGTGTAATACCATAACTGTTATCAAACGTACAAGAGTTAACCATTACAATATCCATTATTACACTTAGGCAGTGGACACGAAGGTCCAATAAAACAAATGATAACTAAATGGATGACTTCATCTTCAGCTTCCACAGGCACATGACTGGGGGATCGCATTCCTCAGAACTCCTCAAAGTCGCTCCAGTACTCCTCGTCGTTGTTCTCATCTGAACAGCGGTAAGCAAGGGTGAGCACTCTTATGGTTGGAGCTCAGCAAGTGGGGGAAAACATGCAAGGCTTTCAAGGATTGGCTAAGGTTTTGCATCGGTTAGCATTTTAATGTTGGTCAAGTTTTATTAGCAAGCCTATTACTAGATGTAAGTTTATACCATCCCCAAAGATTAATTATTTGTAACCATATCTCAAAACCATAAGGTAACCACAATTTGAATTCATCTTTAAGTTCAATTATCATGTGAGGGTCCAAGCCGCTCTTGACCGTGAGCACGGCTGATCGATCAGTTTTAACCCTGCAGAGGTTGTACACTTTCACCACAGCTCGTGTTCCCCATGTTGCCCAGGTTAGCTAGACCCTTAAACACTGCCAAGGTGAGTGGCTAGGGGTTCACTACGAAGCCTTTACAAAGGCATGCAAAAGACCAACGACCCGCATAGTTACAGACCAGGGCGGACCATAACCCTCCCTAATGGTCAGCACCTTAACAAAGGCTGCTACCCCAAAAGAACCGGGCTATACCCCTGCAACCCCGGTCCCCCTCTGCCCCTTTCGGATAAGGTCATCAGTTCATTCACACACCTAATTAATTGGCTAAGCCAGAGCCATATGGACTGTGGTTGTATTGTTTTCTTGGGTGGTTCTCCATGTTCCAATTAAATCTTAATGATCTTGCCTTTAAACAAAACCAACATTTCATAAGCATGAAAGTCTTTTTCATAAAACCTCTTCCAACCAACCCATGTATAGCAACTAAGCATTCATCCACCCAAAACATTTATTAAAAGGGTTGATCAAGGTGCTGGGGGTAAAACTCTAGTCATGTCCTTAAAAAGGTGATTTCCCATCAAATTTATGCATAACAACATATAAAAGTAAATATTATTTAGATATGCAGTTATATGGGTCCAAGAAGAATATGCACAGGGAGAAGTCCACTTGCCTTCCACTACAAACTGGGGATCCTCTTCTTCGAAGAAAGGCTCTTCTTGATCTTCTCCGATAGGGTGCTCAGTTGAAACAGGCACGATATCTACGCACAAGCATGAACATATAATAAATAAATAAAACAGTACACCAAACAGTTCTATATGCTAACAACACGCTGATAAAAGGGTTCTACTCACTGATACGATCATTTCGATATATTATACGTGAAAAACGGAGTTAAAACATGAAAGATATGATTAAAACAAAACACAGGGACTCTTCTGTAAGAAAACTAGGCTCACAGGGCTTATTTGAAAGAAACCAGGGACTTAAAACGTAATTACATATATAAACAGAGGGGCTCATATGTGAAAAAGAGTGAAAAGTACTTCGGGTGCTATATTTCAGAGAAGACAGGGGCTAGAATATAAAAAGAAGGACCTGATTGAAACGATCTTTGATGGTGGAAGGACTGGCTTGCGAAAAGTTAAAACCACAAGGGCTCTTAACGAAGAGCACCAGGCGCTGACCGTTACGGTCTTGTTTGACCCAGGGCTGCGGCTGATCAGAGCTCTTGATCTGTGATCCGGCAGCTGTGGTGATGTGTAAGCGGGAGCGGCGGCGGGTCTCGCCGGAGAAAGAAGCTGCGCGGCGGCACCTCGCCGGCGTAGGCTCGGGTGAGCGTTCCCGGCGACCATCTCGTGCACGAGTAGGTGCTATGCGGAGTGGGCAAGCTCACGCACATGGCCAGGTCTTCTGGAGGGGGGCTCGGGCCAGCACGGCGGCCGGCGCTGGAAGGGGGCGGAGCGGCAACTCTGGCGAGCCTGTGCCGGGCTGCGATGCTTGAAAAAGAGCCAAAAAGGCAGGGCGGAAATGCTCACCACGCAGAGACAAAACGAGTGAGTACACGGTCGAAGGAGAGGCGCTGATGAAGAAGTTCAACGACGACGGCGAGCTCGAGCGGCGCTCCGGCGGACGAAGACAAGACGCGGTTCGACCCCGTGACGAAGATGTGCCCCTGGAGCAAAGAGAGGGAGAGCTCGGTGAGCTTCGTGCGCAGAGAGAAAGAGGGAAGAGCCAAGTACTTCACCGTCGACAACTTTCCCCGGCGGCAGCGAAGAACAGAGGTGGCGGTGAAGCTTTGGTGGCTACGCGCGTGTGGAGGCGAGAGAGCTATGCAAGATGCGTTTGAGCAAAGGGAGGGGCGAGAGCTCGAGCATGGCCTTATATGTGGACAGAGAGGGGGAAGGGGAAGCGGAAAGGGGAGCGGCGACCGGCGGACTTGCCATTGATGGCCGGCGGCTCGCCCGGGCGTAAAGGAGGCAAGAAAGGGGGAGAAACGGAAGGGGATTGATGGCTCGTGGTCTGCAGACTTTATTGCCTTTTAATCGAGGCTCGGAGATGGAAGGGGGAGGCAGGGAGGAGCGGTGGAGGGCGGCGGAGATCGCGGCGGCGATGCAGGGGAGCGCGGGCGTGAGGAGAAGATGGTGCCGACATGCGGGGCCCGCCTGGCATAGAGAGAAAAGAGAGGGGGAGAAGGGAACGGGCTGCGGCGGGAGATGGGCCGGATTGGGCTGAAAGGGAGGAAGAGGTAGAGAAAGGTAGATTTGTTTTTTTTCTTTTTTTTTCAAACTCCTTTATTCAAACCTTTTTTAAACTCAATTTCAAATCAAACTTTTCCAAACTTTTCAAATTATTTTATAAACTTTTAAAACTCCACACTAGCAAACAAAATCCATGCATAGCCAAATAATGATGCACAAACACTTCTTGACTCTAAATTATTTAAATTAAATTTAATTACTTTAGAGCTCAAATTAATTAGCAAATTAGTTAAGTCCTTAAGACTAATCCTAAAACACTATGTTGCTTAAGCAAATCTTAGTGATGGAATTTTAGGGTGTCACAAATCCTACCCCCTTAAAGAGAATCTCGTCCCGAGATTGAGAAGGATAAGAGAACAGCTGAGGAAAGTCTTCCATGAGTTCATCCTCTCTTTCCCAGGTTGCCTCTTCCTCTATATGATGACTCCACTGTACTTTACACATTCTGATGACTTTGCTCCGAGTAACCCTTTCTGAGGTATCCAAGATTTTGACAGGATATTCTTTATAAGTCAAATCTTTCTCTATCTCAATGTCTTCTAGTTGTACTGGTTCTATTCTGACCTCACTTGTGCACTTCTTTAACTGTGATACATGAAACACATCATGTACTCCTGACAACTATGCTGGCAGCTCCAGCTGGTAAGCTACGTCTCCTCTCCTTTCCAAGATCTTAAAAGGTCCAACAAAACGAGGTGACAACTTCCCTCTGACATTAAACCTTCGCAGACCTCGGATAGGTGACACTCTAAGATATGCATAGTCACCCACTTCCAATACTACTTCTCTTCTACGAGGATCAGCATAACTCTTCTGTCGTGACTGTGCAGCTTTGAGATTCTCCCTAATTATCTCAACCTGCTTTTCTGCTTCTCTTATGCTGTCCGGTCCAAAGAGCTGACTCTCTCCAGTCTGATTCCAAAACAAAGGTGTTCTGCATTTTCTTCCATACAAAGCTTCAAAAGGAGCCATCTTAATGCTAGACTGATAGCTGTTGTTATAAGCAAACTCTGCATACGGTAAACTCTTATCCCAGCTACCTTCGTGCTTCAAAGCACAAGCCCTTAACATATCCTCAAGGATCTGATTTGTTCTTTCTGTTTGTCCATCTGTTTGAGGGTGATATGCTGAACTGAAATTTAGCTTTGTATCCATTGATTCATGTAACTTCTGCCAAAACCGTGAAGTGAACTGAGTGCCTCGATCTGACACTATTTTCTTCGGAACTCCATGTAAACACACTATTCTTGAGTTATATAACTATGCCAACTTAACTCCAGTGTATGTCGTCTTTACTGGTATAAAGTGTGCTACCTTGGTTAACCGATCCACAATAACCCATATAGAGTCATACCCATCACGAGTACGAGGTAGACCCACAATGAAATCCATGCCAATCTCTTCCCATTTCCAGTCAGGTATCTTCAAAGGTTGAAGCAGTCCTGCTGGTCTTTGATACTCGGCTTTGACTCTTTGACATGTGTCACACAAAGCTACATGAGCTGCTACATCCTTTTTCATCCCATACCACCAATACCTTTGTTTTAAATCTTGGTACATCTTAGTAATTCAAGGATGAATAGAGTAAGCTGAATCGTGTGCTTCCTTCAATATGGTTTCTCGCAGCTCTTTAATCTCAGGTACACAAATTCTGTTCTTGAACCACACAGTTCCTTGTTCATCTTCCCTGAATTCTGGAACTTTACCCAACTTTATCAACTTCTTGTATTCCATAATCTTTTCATCAGTCAATTGTCCTTTTCTAATCTCCTTTTCAAGTGTCGACTCGATTTTTAATGTTAAGGTCTCATTCTGAGCAACTATTCCCAAGTTAAGCTGTGCCATTTCCCAACATAACTCTTGAGGTAACAAGTGACCTATCAGCATATTGGCCTGATTATTCCGACTCATTGCGTCTGCTACAACATTTGCTTTACCAGGGTGATACTGAATATCCAGATCATAATCCTTGATTAATTCTAACCATCTTCGTTGCCTTAGATTAAGATCCTTCTGTGTAAAGATGTACTTCAGACTCTTATGATCGGTGAAAATCTGACACTTATTTCCAATCGTATAATGCCTCCAGATTTTGAGAGCATGCACAACTGCAGCTAACTCGAGATCATGAGTAGGATAGTTCTGCTCATGTTTCCTTAACTGTCTCGAAGCATATGCTACGACCTTTCCTTCCTGCATCAACACACAACCTAATCCTTGCTGAGAAGCATCACAATACACATCAAACCCTTTGTGTATATTTGGCATTATCAACACAGGAGCTGTGGTCAATCTTTTCTTCAATTCCTCAAAACTAGCTTGACACTTGTCATCCCACTTAAACTCTTTACCCTTCTCTAGTAAAGTTGTAAGGGGTTTCACAATCTTCGAGAATCCCTCGATGAATCTGCGATAATATCCTGCAAGTCCAAGGAAACTTCTGATCTCCGGTACATTCTTAGGCGGACTCCAGTTCAACACATCTCGGACCTTACTTGGATCCACTGCAATCCCACCATCAGTGATAATGTGTCCGAGAAAAGAAACCTCCTTCAACCAGAAATCACACTTGCTAAACTTGGCATACAGTTGATGTTCCCGAAGCTTTTGCAACACAAGTCTCAAGTGCTCTTCATGTTCTTCCTCACTCCGAGAAAACACTAGAATGTCATCAATGAATACCATGACGAACTTATCAAGATACTCCATAAACACTTTGTTCATCAAGTACATGAAGTATGCTGGAGCGTTGGTCAATCCAAATGACATCACAGTGAACTCATACAACCCATACCTAGACGTAAATGCCGTCTTTGGAATATCCTCCAGTCGGATTTTCAACTGATGATAACCCGATCGGAGATCTATCTTAGAGAAAACTTTTGCTCCTCTCATTTGATCGAACAAATCCTCGATCCGGGGTAAAGGGTATTTGTTCTTGATAGTAACCTCATTAAGAGATCGATAATCTATACACAACCTCCTAGATCCATCCTTTTTATCCACGAAGAGTGTGGGGGCTCCCCATGGTGAAGAACTAGGACGGATAAACCCTTTACTGAGTAATTCCTCTATTTGTTTCTTTAGTTCAGCTAAATCTTTAACATCCATTCTATATGGTCTTTTTGATATAGGAGCAGTACCAGGTATAAGTTCAATACTGAATTCAATGTCACGGTCAGGTGGCATACCTGGCAAATCATCTGGAAACACATCAGGATATTCATTTACTACTTTTATATCCTCCAAGGCCTTGCCTTCAATTGAATTCTCAGTGCCACTATTGGATGAGGGGGTACCCACATATTCTATTCTTTCTCCTTGTGGACTGGTTAACAATACTGACTTCTTTCGGCACTGTATCACTCCATCATATTTCTGTAACCAATCCATACCTAGGATCACATCTATTCCCCATGACTTTAAAACCACTAAGTTAGCCAGGAAGTCTACTCCCATGATATTAATATTCACTTGGGGGCATATATGACCAGTTTTCATTTCACCTCCCGGGGAACTAACTAGCAAAGGTGTCTTCATAGGACTCATAGATATGTTATGTTTTGCCACAAATTGATCAGTTACAAATGAATGTGATGCTCCTGAATCAAACAAAACTGTAGCAAGTATAGAGTTGACGGGAAACGTACCCAGTACCACGCCGGAGTCATTCTGGGCTTGCTCCACAGATACATGATTCACTCGGCCACGCATATAGTTCTGCTGGCCTCTCTTGTTAGGAGCTTGTGGAGTGCGAGGCTGAGAAGATGACTGTCCAGGCCTCTGACCATTATCTTCCTGAGGGGTCTGCATTCCTCTTTTGGGACAATTGTTAGCATAGTGTCCTAGCTCTCCACACTTGAAATATCCACCAGGCGGAATAGGAGTGGTGTTTCTGACAGGTGCCCCAGAACCATTGTTAAAGCGATTCTGCTGAGGAGTAGGAGTTCGTGGTGTCTGAGGGTTGAAGCGCTGTGGTTGAAACGAACGCTGCAGCTGCAGATTCTGAGGATATTTCCCTCCTTGACCACCAGAGCGATACTGAGATGAGCCTTGTTGTGAACTGTAGCGAGGACGAGTGTTACTGCTAGATTGCCCATGAGACTGGAACTTGCGTTTCTGCTCGCCTAGTTCCTTCCTCTTACTCTCCAGTCCAATAGCTTTATTCAGCAGTGTCTGGAAATCTGGAAATGTATGGCTTTGTAGCTGATAGTTGAGTGGCCCAATCAAGCCATCCAGAAACCTTTCCTGCCTCTTGGGATCTGTGTTGACTTCATCCGGAGCATAACGAGACAGGTGAGTGAACTTGTCGAGATACTCAGTGATAGACATATTCCCTTGTTTCAGTGCCAGAAATTCCTTCTGCTTAAGCTTGATCACTCCCAAAGTAATGTGATAGGTACGAAAATTATTCCGGAACTCCTGCCAAGTAATGTTGTTCCTGTTAGGATGTGCAGTTGAATATGCATCCTACCAATCACCAGCCTGCCCTGTCAGTCTACCAACAGCATACAGAACCATCTCTCTGTCAGTACATTGAACAATTTCAAGCTTCTTGGCAACTGTCTTCAACCAATCATCAGCATCCAGCGGATCAGTTGAGTGAGAGTAGGTGGGAGGGTTGTGGCTTATAAACTCCTTATATTTATCCCTCGGCTGTGGGTGAGGCGGGGGAGGTGGTGCTTGCTGATTTTATTGCTGAGCTTGAAGGTTTTGGACTATAGCAGTGAGGTTCTGCAACAGCTGGGTTTGGGCGGTAAGGAACTGCAGCATAGCCGGATCCATTTGGTTAAGTAGTGGGGGTGGGGGTGGTGGTGCTTGAGCTTGCTGATTAGCTATATGAGCACGAATCACTGGCGGATCGTCTTGACCTCCTCCTGACCTGGTTTGTACCATCTGATTGTTAGAGAAATGTATTTCAGATAAGAACAAGTGATGCATGAAGAGTAAACTCAATGGATAAGAATGCTTGTTTTTTTAACTTGAACAGATTCTGTTAGCCTCAGTAAATCACGTGTAATTCCCAGTGATGTTGTCCAAAAATTATGAAAATTAATCAGCATATGCAGTATGAAATTTCAAAGCCAACCCAACTGGTTTCGTCTCAATTGGAGTTATACAACTTTGAGATATAAAATAAACAAGATCACTGTGTCAGCAGAGTTTTACAGATTCTGACATCCCCCAAGTTTGGTTCATAACTCCGTGAATACTTATTCATTACTGCTGCAAATTTACCAGAAATTTACTCATAAAATTTGTGATCTAACCCAACTGGTTTCACATCAAATGGAGTTCTGTAGCTCAAGATAAAATTCAAACTTGACTGCTCAGTCAAAGAGCTGCGTGAACAGATTTTGTATCATCCAAACTTGATATAGAATCATCACAGATAAGGACAAACCAACCCTTCATTAACTAAATGATTTTGTTCTAGTTGCTTTATGGCCATCACTCCACAAAACAACACACTCAAACAAAGAAACGAATCAACCAAGTTTTCAAGCAACAAACATTATTACAAGAATCGTCCTCACAGGAACGTTCTATCGATGACAAAGTAAAAGGTAGGTCTTCTAAACTCTACTCCTGCTGCATGCTGGTAGTAGCCTCGTCAGTACCATAGCGGGTCCTCTTGTGAGGCGGAGACTCCGAAGGACAGAAAGGTGCTTCTTCCTCTGGAGGACGTCACCCAGCAACCTGTGCTTCCAGCTGTGCAATCCGCGCTTGTGCCCTCTGGAGCTGATCATGGAGACGATCCACCTCATCGTAAGAACCTTCCAAGTCCGTGTTGAGTGCTGAAGCAACACGGGCCAGGATATCCACACGACCATCTCTGTTATTCCAATGTTCGCGCTGGCTCGAGGACGGCTAAGGACGTGGCGGAAGTCAGACTCATGCAGCTGCTCACGATATCTGTTACTGATGGACCACAGGGCCCTCCTCGCTGCATCGTTCACCGAAGTAGCCTCCACTGTCATAGGAGTTGACCTGAAGTGTGAAGAATGAACACGGTGCCCGACACCTCCATGAAGAGGCACATGAACGTGAACCTCCGTGGTGTAGTAATCCTCCATCCCAGGCTCCGTGTAGTGCTTGGTGACATAGAGGGGCCTTGCTGTGAAGTCCAGATGCTGCAGGGTCTCCTCCAGCAAGACTACAAACTGTCCCTCAACCTCCTCAGCATAATGATAGTCATATGTCGCTCCATGGAAGGGAGGGTCTTCATCCATCTGATTAACATTGCAGCACTGTTAGCATCTTCAGTCTCATCGTTGCCATTGCTGCCACCATCACCATCATCACTGCCATCTCCATTGCTGCTATCACCACTGTTGTTGTCACTGTTGTCATCCCCAGAATCATCTGGATCTCCTCCAGCAGCATCCTGCGCAGGAGCATCAGGGGTAGGGGCAGCTGGAGGTATCACCACATCACCATCGGCATCCACCTCCAAGTAGGTGCCGTCGTACAGCTGCGGTATCCCACGGTGATCTTCGGCATCATCTTCGAGTATCCTCTCCTCTGGATCCTCCTCAACCTCATCCTCCACCTGAACCTCAGGCTGCTGCTCTGGCTCAACCACTGGGTAGCGGGGTGCCAACCGACCAGTGGGGACATGGCCACCGGTGCTCTTGCGTGCAGTGTTCTTTGTTCTGGCCATTTGATAAGCAAAAAGGAGACTCAGCATAGATAAAACAAAATGATAGCATTTAAATAAAAGAAAACTGAATAAATTAGTTTTTATACATAATTAAGTAAAATTTGAATGATGATATGGCTTCTAGATCATGAATCCTTAATTTTCGACCATTCTAACTTAAGGCTGCGTCCTACAGTCATTACTACTCTGGTACCACTTTGTCACATCCGATTTCTGAAAATGAAACCAAATGCATCTCATATGTGCGCCAGGATCAAGTTACACACATACGATAGACAAAAGAGTGTAATACCATAACTGTAATCAAACGTACAAGAGTTAACCATTACAATATCCATTATTACACTCAGGCAGTGGACACGAAAGTCCAATAAAACAAATGATAACTAAACGGATGACTTCATCTTCAGCTTCCACAGGCACATGACTGGGGGATCGCATGCCTCAGAACTCCTCAAAGTCGCTCCAGTACTCCTCACCGTTGTTCTCATCTGAACAACGGTAAGCAAGGGTGAGCACTCTTATGGTTGGAGCTCAGCAAGTGGGGGAAAACATGCAAGGCTATCAAGAATTGGCTAAGGTTTTGCATCGGTTAGCATTTTAATGTTGGTCAAGTTTTATTAGCAAGCCTATTACTAGATGTAAGTTTATACCATCCCCAAAGATTAAGCATTTGTAACCATATCTCAAAACCATAAGGTAACCACAATTTGAATTCATCTTTAAGTTCAATTATCATGTGAGGGTCCAAGCCGCTCTTGACCGTGAGCACGGCTGATCGATCAGTTTTAACCCTGCAGAGGTTGTACACTTTCACCACAGCTCGTGTTCCCCATGTTGCCCGGGTTAGCTAGACCCTTAAACACTGCCGAGGTGAGTGGCTAGGGGTTCACTACGAAGCCTTTAGAAAGGCATGCAAAAGACCAACGACCCGCATAGTTACAGACCAGGGCGGACCATAACCCTCCCTAATGGTCAGCACCTTAACAAAGGCTGCTACCCCAAAAGAACCGGGTTATACCCTTGCAACCCCGGTCCCCCTCTGCCCCTTTCGGATAAGGTCATCAGTTTATTCACACACCTAATTAATTGGCTAAGCCAGAGCCATATGGACTGTAGTTGTACTGTTTTCTTGGGTGGTTCTCCATGTTCCAATTAAATCTTAATGATCTTGCCTTTAAACAAAACCAACATTTCATAAGCATGAAAGTCTTTTTCATAAAACCTCTTCCAACCAACCCATGTATAGCAACTAAGCATTCATCCACCCAAAACATTTATTAAAAGGGTTGATCAAGGTGCTAGGGGTAAAACTCTAGTCATGTCCTTAAAAAGGTGATTTCCCATCAAATTTATGCATAACAACATATAAAAGTAAATATTATTCAGATATGCAGTTATATGGGTCCAAGAAGAATATGCAGAGGGAGAAGTCCACTTGCCTTCCTCTACAAACTGGGTATCCTCTTCTTCGAAGAAAGGCTCTTCTTGATCTTCTCCGACAGGGTGCTCAGTTGAAACAGGCACGATATCTACGCACAAGCATCAACATACAATAAATAAACAAAATAGTACATGAAACAGTTCTATATGCTAAGAACACGCTGATAAAAACGTTCTACTCACTGATACGATCATTTCGATATATTATACGCGAAAAACGGAGTTAAAACATGAAAGATATGATTAAAACAAAACAAAGGGACTCTTCTGTAAGAAAACTAGGCTCATAGGGCTTATTTGAAAGAAACCAGGGACTTAAAACATAATTACATAAATAAACAGAGGGGTTCATATGTGAAAAGGACTTAGGGTGCTATATTTCAGAGAAGACAGGGGCTAGAATATAAAAAGAAGGACCTAATTGAAACGATCTTTGATGGTGGAAGGACTGGCTTGCGAAAAGTTAAAACCACAGGGGCTCTTAACGAAGAGCACCAAGCGCTGACCGTTACGGTCTTGTTTGACCCGGGGCTGCGGCTGATCAGAGCTGTTGATCTGTGATCCGGCGGCTGTGGTGACGTGTAAGCGGGAGCGGCGGCGGGTCTCGCCGGAGAAAGAAGCTGCGCGGCGGCGCACGGCGGCACCTCGCCGGCGTAGGCTCGGGAGAGCGTTCCCGGCGACCATCTCGTGCACGAGTAGGTGCTACATGGAGCAGGGAAGCTCGCGCACACATCCAGGGCTTCTGGAGGGGGGCTCGAGCCAGCACGGCGGCCAGCGCCAGAAGGGGGCGGAGCGGCAACTCCGGCGAGCCTGTGCCGGGGCTGCGATGCTTGAAAAAGAGCCAAAAAGGCGGGGCGGAAATGCTCACCATGCAGAGACAAAATGAGCGAGTACACGGTCGAAGGAGAGGCGCTGATGAAGAAGTTCAACGACGATGGCGAGCCCGGGCGGTGCTCCGGCGGACGAAGACAAGACACGGTTCGACCCCGTGACGAAGATGTGCCCCTGGAGCAAAGAGAGGGAGAGCTCGGTGAGCTTCGTGCACAGAGAGAAAGAGGGAAGAGCCATGTACTTCATCGTCGACAACTTTCCCTGGCGGCGGCGAAGAACAGAGGCGGCGGTGAAGCTTTGGTGGCTGCGCGCGTGTGGAGGCGAGAGAGCTATGCAAGATGCGTTTGAGCAAAGGGAGGGGCGAGAGCTCGAGCACGACCTTATATGTGGACAGAGAGGGGGAAGGGGAAGTGGAAAGGGGAGCGGCGGCCGGCGGACTTGCCATTGATGGCCGGCGGCTCGCCCGGGCGTAAAAGAGGCAAGAAAAGGGGAGAAACGGAAGGGGATTGATGGCTCGTGGTCTGCGGACATCATTGCCTTTTAATCGAGGCTCGGAGATGGAAGGGGGAGGCAGGAAGGCGCGGTGGAGGGCGGCGGAGATCGCGGCGGCGATGCAGGGGAGCGCGGGCGCAAGGAGGAAGATGGTGCCGACATGCGAGGCCCGCCTGGCATAGAGAGAAGAAGAGAGGGGGAGAAGGGAACGGGCAGCGGCGGGAGATGGGCCGGATTGGGCTGAAAGGGAGGAAGAGGTAGAGAAAGGTAGGTTTGTTTTTTTTTCTTTTTTTTCAAACTCCTTTATTCAAACCTTTTTTAAACTCAATTTCAAATCAAACTTTTCCAAACTTTTCAAATTATTTTATAAACTTTTAAAACTCCACACTAGCAAACAAAATCCATGCATAGCCAAATAATAGTGCACAAACACTTCTTGACTCTAAATTATTTAAATTTAATTTAATTACTTTAGAGCTCATATTAATTAGCAAATTAATTAAGTCCTTAAGACTAATCCTAAAACACTATGTTGCTTAAGCAAATTTTAGTGATGGAATTTTAGGGTGTCACATCCCGGTAACTCCAGTTCGAGGTCAGCCCAACTGTCGACCACTCGGTCGACAAAAACTTTGGAGTAAAATCCAACTGAAAGATCCACGTGCATGAAATTTTCCCTCGGTGCCAGTTCCTCAGCCACACCGTAAGCTACCACAATCCTCTTGTTTCTAATTTGATCAAGAAGCTCACACCCCGACCTCACAGTGATGTCATCCACAGGGTATCGTTGTTGGCTAGCCGGGGAGGCCACTTCCGGTGAGGCTAGGGGTGCTTCCTTGGCTGGGGCTACTACTTCCGTGTTTGCTGGTGCTGCATCTGCTGAAGCGGTGCTACATTTCCTCTTAGTAGATGGTAGGCTCATTTCATCTGTAGGCCCTTGCTGATGATTGTTTGTTAAGAGCAAGGGCCACACACTGGTCAGTAATTTCCTCACTTCTTGCCTCAGCCATATCTATGCACTCTTGCATCTGTCTTATTTGCCTAGCTTGTTCGTCCTTGGTCCTTTTGCGCTTTCTATAGGAGTCAATGTGCTCATGCCATGCGACTTTCCACAGAATCACACCTTTGCCTAGGCCACATCCACCATGTTCTGGAGTGCCTATTGCAGCAGAAAGCTTGTCCTTCTCTCGATCAGGCACGAAAGTTCCTTCAGCAGCAGCCCTAATCAATTCAACAAGCCTTGCAGCTATCAGTCTTAGTTGCTCTCCCGATATTAATGTTCCATCTTCGGGATTGAGTGTGCCACCATGTGCATAATAATAATTCCTCGCTAGGTCAGGCTAATCTAGAGTTGTTGGTACGATTCCACATCCTATTATCTCTAGTTCTATCTGATTCCATCTGGCATGGCCATCTTGTAACCTCCAGGCCTAAGATTATGAATTTATTTCTTTTTATGTGCATTGGCTATGTTGGTGGCAATCAACCTGGCGGCATCATCCGATTGCTTGTACTGCACAAATGCATCCTAGTGATCACTTAACTTTGCATATCATGGCATCGTAAAATTAGGTCTAAGCCCCTTCTTGATATAGCCTTTGGTCAACCTCTTTTTGTACGTCTGAAAGGCAATTGCACCCTTCTGCAGGGCCCAAGTGAGCACATCTTTCAATTTTGTATCTTTTAGAAATGAGAAGTGTGCTTTTACCTCGACCCAAATCATGTTCTTCTCTGTGACCGGGACCACATCTGCCCGAACCGGTACTGGCAGTTCATTCTCATCATCATGTTGATGTTCATCCTGATCTTGATCTTCATGCTCATCCTCATTTTCATGTTCTTCGGGTGCAGCTTCGTCAGACACTCTCCAATACCGAAAGCTTATTGGGATGTTGTCCCTAACAACACTACTAGGTTTTCCCCCTATTGCAACACAACTCTTAGGCAACACCACAAATTCGGTTGCCATAGGGGGGTACTATGGCACCGAAATAGTGATTTGGTTGTAATATGCGTGTCTATTGCTACACAAAATTTTAGTTGCAATATTTATTTTTTGTGATGCAACAGGTTGACGCTAATGCACCCATTATGAGGATTTGTGTTGCATTTGGTTGGAAATACTACTACCCCATTTCTGCGTTGCATTAGCATTTTGTGCGTTGCAATAGAAAGTTGCTATGGCCACCATACTAGGGTTGGTTGCGTTTGAACGGCTATATTGCAACATCTTATTTGGGTTGCAAATATATCTTTGCATTGTTGCAATACATGGAGGGCTATTGCTTCGTTTGTAGCCTCAAGATGCAATATCGTGTACGTATTGCCACAAAATTTAGTCGTTGCACTATTTTTCATGGTCGTTGCAACTTTATCAGAATTATTGCAATGACGTATTCCTTGGTTGCACTGTAATTTGTCTATCACGACGCTTATGCAAGAGATCAAAACGACGATCAGATAGGGACTCATCGGGACCATTCCAAAATTCCAAGTCTTCGACGACGTCAGTCTCCATCAAGATCTCCACGACGGCGTCTAGGTCTCCATCTTGATCGATCTCCACGGCGATCAATCAACATCTGTGCGGTGCCACGGCCGGTACTGTTGTCTTGATCTCGTATATATCTTCGTTCCCTGCATATATATGCATATTGCTATATCATGATCTAGGTCGTTTGAAACATGAATGTAGATTAATGGCATCACACAAAGATCGGAGTTGGATGCGCTTGCCTCGACACTCAGCGGATTGGCAGAACAATTTCCGATCTATTTTTCAAACCTTTACCGCCGCATCAGCGTGAGGTCGATCTATTTAGTGCCCATGTACTATGTGTCAATGCATGATCAGACATGACACCGTGTTTGCCATTCAAGTTCATTTAGTGACTAGAGGGTTTGCTGATTGTTTCATCGATGATGGTATCATTCAAGGCCAAACTAATACTTCATCAGCTGAGGGTCGTGTGAATCATGATGTCACTCCTGATCTCAATAATCATGATGCACAACCTACAGCTGATGATACAACACCTTATTTTGGAGAAGACGATGAAGAAGACGGTTGTGATGATTGTAACATCCCACATTTTCAATACGGAATGTTAGTAGTAAAAATAAGGATTTTAAAATTTTTGGTGAATTATTTGAGTGCTTGATAATTTAATTAAGGATGTCTTCTAAATTCTCTCCTAAATTCCTAGATTTATTTTTTGAGCTAATTAAAATTTCTAGGAAATATAATATGCTAGTGTGAGAACTTTGGAGTTTATTTGGTTTTATTTTGGATTTATTTGTGTGGGATTCAAATTTGAACTCTTATTCAAATTTGAATCAAATTAGAAAAAGGTTTAGAAATAAAAGAAATGGAGAAAGACTTCAAACCATGTTTGGGCCTCAAGTCCACAGCCGAAGTCTAGTCCAGGCCCTCCTTCTCTTTTTCTCAATCCAGCAACGCACCTCACACTTCCCCGGCCCAGCAGCTTCGCAGCCCAGCAACGCCTGCCGGCCCACACGCGCGCGCTCCGCTCTTTTCTCTCGCTGACGCGCTGGGCCCGCTCGTCATCCGCCACATCGCCCCCCTGCTTTTTCCCATTTCTCGCCTTTTCGTCGCGCCGCACCAATCCGGCGAGCGCCAGGTCGGCGAGCTCACCGTACGCGCCCATGGCGAAGGCTCGGATGCGCGCCACCTCAGCCATGCCTCATCCTGCCATCCACACCGCGCCGCGCCGCCTATTTAAACACCACCGCGGCCACGCCCCTGACCAAACCGTCCTTGGGGTTTTCCCCTGACTCCGCCGCCGCGCCTGAGGAAGAGGAGGGAGAGGTGGAGAAGGAGGCGAGGAAGGCTGTCCGTGGGAGCTCGTTGAGAAGCCGGAGCCGTCCGCGGGAGCTGATCGACGAGAAGCCGGCGCCGTCCCTGTCGAAGCCGCCGCACACCTCTGCTTCCCCTGCTCCGACCCATTCCGCCGCCGTCCTACTCTGCGCCTCTTCACTGCCTCTCTTCCCTTCGACCAGAGGTCATCAGGTGAGCCCATCGACCTCCACTCACCTGTGTGAGCCGGCCTTCGCGCCGAGGGGGAAGAAAGGCCCCGCCTTGACCATGTGCTCGACCTCGCACACGCCGCACCGCCGCAGCTGACCGTCGTCGCTTGTGTCCCCGGCCATCGAGCCGTGCCTTACGCCTGCAGGTGCCGCTGCCTTCACCGACGCGTGCGCTCACTGCCTTGCCCTGTTCCTTCCCCTATGTGCACGACGGAGGCCCCCGCTGCCCTGTTCGCCATGCTGCCGTGGCCATCGCCGCGCCGGTTTGCCTTGTACACGCGCGAGCAGGAGGAAAAGGCAGCGCCTTTAGGGCCTCTCCGTACGCGTCTCGCCGCCGGCGCAGCCGCGCGCTCACGCGCATCCTCGCCTGGCTGCCGAAGCCCTGCTCTCCGCCGCTGCAAGCGCCGGCCAGAGCCCGCCATGGCCACTCCGGCCGTGTGCGTCTGGGCAAGGGGCAAAAGCCCCAGCTTTTAGTTTGTTTCGCTTCGCGTGATGCACGCACACGCGAACCTGGCATCTTGGCGCACCCACACGCCGTCGCCAGTGATCGCCGCACTGCACCACCGCGCCCGTCTCTACGTCGCCGCCGTCAAGCCTTGCTCCGGCCAAAGGAGCCGCCTTTCTTGGCATGGCTGGGTGCGCACGAGATCCCTGAGTCACCCTGTCGCCTGTTGTCCGACCGCGGCCACGCCTCGCCGCGCCGGAATCCCCTTTGGGGCAAACCACCGAACACCTACCGGCGCCGACCCAAAACCCTGGGGTTTTGTTGCACACGCACGCACACACGCTCACATACACGCAGAGGATCTGGAGGATCCCGTGCGGCTGGCCAGTACCGGTCGAGCCACACACGCAAACGCACCGCGCCGCGCCGCAGGGATCTGCCCTGGGATCCGCTGCACCGCGCCACGCGGGCAGCCACGTGGGCGAGCGCTGGCTTAAAGCTGCCCAGTGTCTGCCACGTGCGCACGAGGAGATGGCCTGCAGCCGGCTTAGCACCCTGTTTGAGCCAGTTAGAGATAGCCTAGAGTTAGCTTGGAGTTTGCAATATTGTATATGCGTATTCGATTTTCAGAAATCTATTTTATCTTTGGAAATTCATATTAAATCCGTTTTAACACCGAAAAATACAAAACTTATTCTGAAAATCTTCTAAAATTCTAAACTCCGCACTAGGCTAGAATTTGCCTCTTTTTGGGTCTTATTTGCTCTTCGTCTTGGATTTATTGCAAATAGCAGCCGTGTTCATTTATTTAATTACGATTCTAGGAGCCGCCGGAGCCGGAGAGCTGAACCAGGACTACGACGATGACCTCGGCTACGATGAGTACCAGCACGCAGGTTCACGCCCGACCTACTTTGAATGCCTATTAGGCATGGCTATTAGAACTGCTAGCGCTTTAATTATTGCATAGTGATGATTATGATGAAACCATGCATAGCCTCTTTTAAATACCTTGTCCTTGATTGACCTACTACTACTACTTTATTTACGCGTGATGACACGCTGAGCTTGCTGTGCATGTGTTGGGATTATGTGGTAGTTTCTTGGTGTGTGTGTGGAAAAACCGGCAGGAGATGGTGTTTTTGGGATATTTGGCGGGGGTGAGCTCAAGACAACCCGATCCGGGATCGGGGGCCAGGGATCGTCTTCTCGGGTGATGCCCAGTTTGGTACCTATGGCGGGTACGCTGTTTTAGGAGCACAGGTGTTGGGGATTTTGTGATGACTTGGAGGATAGGAGCTCACCCTGGTCTGAAACCGAGTGGGTCGCTTTGTTACACGGGACTTTCGTACACACCACCTCACCGAGAGTGGGGATATGGCCGTTTCGACCCTAGCAAGTGTGATACCATACCTGCTAGTAGGATAGAGGGTATCAGTGATGAGGGTGTAGGGTGGTGTCCCTTCCCTCTTGGGCGCTCCCCGTGCGGCCACACGAGGGCATGTTCACAGTTCTAGGGTGGTCCTTTGCGAAGGACAGCATCGAGACCCGGATGTAGGATGGAATCGTAACTCCTAGGTGTTCGTTCGGTTGGGTAGGCTCGGTTGGCCGCACACCGTCCGGGTGCTATTCCGAGTTGGGTACTGGTGTACACGCTCTGCAGAGTTTAGATCTATACGTATAGCCGCGTCCTCGGTTATGGACATGCCCGTTGTTTACTCTGACTCTTACGTTTTGGGATTTCTACCTTCCCCCTTATAGGATGAGAGTGTATGGTGAGTCGTGGTTGTATTCGGGGAGAGGAGAGTTGCTCCCTCTGCCTCGCGGATTCGGGTGCAACCATTGAGGTGCGAGGAGTGGGAGTTCTCGCACCGACCCTAGATGGAAATAGGAGATGGTGATGGTGATCTGGGTGCCCAGGTGTAACCGTTTGCGGATGAGAGATATGGGAAATGGTGGTAATATGGAGATATTATTATATTTATATTGATGCTGCTGCTGCATAGGAAACCCAGCTTCTACCTTGATCCTTTCTTTACCCTTAGAAGTAGGCCACTTAAAGCTTGCATACGGTTGGTGACGTGGACCTATCCCAATCCTTGGGGATAGCCCCTGAGCTTGCAGGGTCCGAGTCAGACTTCGACAACAACGCCGATGGATGGTACGACTGAGAGGCACGTTGCTTCGCTCAAGGATGCCTGTGGGAGAGAAGAATAAAGATGGAGACATCTTATGGAAGCTAGCTACCGCTGCATAGGCTCTTAGTCATGTTATTCCGCCAAGAGGCATGTATTGATGTACTCCGATTATTCAGGACATGTAATAATAAGATTATATTCGTACCTTGATGCTTTATTTCGTTGTATGACTGTGATATTTATCTGTGATGAATGCCTGTGCGTGATAGCGTTTGATCCAGGGACTATCACGAGACAGAAATGACGGGTTTTTCACTTTTGAAAACCCGGGGCGTTACAATGATAACCCTGCTGCCACTAATACTCTGATTAGAAACATTATCAGTGGCACTATACATCATGGACGAACCAAAGATGATGAGGAGGCAGATAAGCAGGCAAAGATTTTTTTGAAACTATTAGACCAGGCAAAAAAGGAATTGTATCCAGGATGCAAAAATGCAACTAAGGTCTCTTTTATCGTGGAGCTTTTTCAGATAAAGTGCATGTATGGCTTAAGTAACGCGGTGTTGGAGGCCATACTTAAGCTCTTTGGAAAGGTTCTCCCTGAAGGGCATTGTATTCCTGACTCCTTGGATAAAGTGCAAAGGGTGGTTCGAGACCTGGGCTTGGACTATGTCAAGATACATGCATGTGAAAATGATTGTGTGTTATTTTTTGAGAAATACGCAAATCTGGAGACATGTCCCATTTGTAAGCAGTCAAGGTGGAAAGTTGTAGAAAAAACCAGTGGTAATGACAGTGCTGTTGGTGCTACTACTGTTAAGAAGCGGTTACCAGTTAAGATCCTACGCTACTTTCCTCTTATTCCTCGGCTGCAAAGAATGTATATGTCAAAGCAAATGTCAGAGGATATGTAGTGGCACAAGAAAGAATTGGTGAACGATGGGAAAATGTGTCACCCTGCTGACTCAAAGGCATGGAAGCACGTGGATTCAAAGTTTAAATGGTTTTCAGAAAAAGGAGGTCGTAATGTTAGGCTGGGTCTTGCTTTTGATGGGTTCAATCCCTTTGGCATGCAAAGTCTTACATATTCCATATGGCCTGTCATCCCGATACCTTACAATTTGCCTCCATGGTTGTGTCAGACACAATCTAACTGGATCTTGTCAATGTTGATACTTGGTCCAAAATCTCCTGGAATGGATATTGATGTATATTTGAGGCCCCTGATACTGGAGCTCAAGGATCTTTGGAATAATGGTGTTAAAACAAGAGATGCAGGGACTAAGAAGAATTTTACATTGCGCGCTATCCTTCTTTGGACAATTAATGACTTCTCAGCTTATGCTATGCTGTCTGGTTGGAGCACTAAAGGAAAGTTTGCATGTCCATACTGCCACAAACATACTGACTATTTGTGGTTGAAACTTGGGAAGAACACTCCTACATGGCACATCGACGTTTCTTGCCCCCGACCATCCATGGCACAACAACACGGTCAGCTTCAAGAACAAGGTCGAAACAAGGGAGGCACCAGAACCACTATCTGGTGCACAGGTACTTGAGCAGTATGATACTTTTGAACAAGTACAATTTGGAAAGACCTTGTAATCAAAAAAGGAAGCGTGACGAAGACAACAGAAGGCACAACTGGAGGAAGAAGAGCATTTTTTTTGAGCTCCCTTACTGGTCTTCTTTGCTCATCAGGCATAATTTGGACATCATGCACATTGAGAAAAATATATGCGAGAGCATACTAGGCACTCTGCTTAAATTGGACGGCAAATGTAAGGACGGGGAGAATGCCCGGCTTGACATGGATTATCTACGGATACGACCAGATCAACACCCTGTGATTAAAGGTGATAAGTATACCTTGCCATCAGCCTTGTACGAGTTAGATAAGGATGCCAGGGAAAGTTTGTGTAAATTTCTATATGGAGTGAAGATGCCTGATGGGGTTTCCTCAAATATAAGAAGATGTGTTGACGTAAAGTCACATAAGGTGTCTGGCTTGAAAACTCATGATTACCATCTAATTCTACATAAACTTTTACCCTTAGTGGTGCGTAGGATTTCACTAGAAGTTGTTGTCATCGGATTGATTCAGCTTAGTAATTTCTTCGATGCACTATGTTCAAAGGAGCTGGTGGAAGCAGAATTGGACAGGCTAAGCTGTTCAATTAGGGAGGCTGTTTGTCGACTTGAGATGATATTCCCACCTGCATTTTTTGATATCATGATCCATTTGCCTATTCATCTAGCTCCAGAAGCTAAATTTGGGGGGCCAGTGTGTTACAGATGGATGTACCCAGTGGAGCGGTACATACGCACTGTGAAAGGATATGTGAGGAACAAGGCTCACCCTGAAGGTTCAATTGCTGAGGGATACATACTCGAGGAGTGCCTTGCATTCTGCTGAAGATTCTTGGACGTGGACACCAAAGAGAATCGTGTTGATCGACATGAAGTAGATACTGTGAATGAGCCACCATCTGGTTTGAGCATTTTTTCTGAAATGGATTACAAGAGGAGAGGACAGACGGTCGACGAAATTCCACCAGATGAGTTTCAGAAGATGAGGCACTACATAATTTGCAATTGTGATGAAGCTAGACCATATGTCGAGTAAGAGACACTACTCAACATCATTTATTGCTTGTAATTTTAAATTTCAAACTAACAGTAATATTCATTTGTATGCAGTGCGCATTTGGAAGAACTGAAGGAATATGGAACCAAAAATCTTGATCAGCGACATGAGGATCAACTCGTAAGATGGTTTGAAGGCAAGATCAGAGATCTACATGCGAGAGGGGAAGTAAGTTCAGAGTTGTCTGCACTTGCTCAAGGACCGGATCCCTGACCTCGTACATTGAATAGATGTCATATCAATAATTGGCTGTTTCGAACCATTAACATTGAGAAAACCCTCGTGACACAAAATAGTGGTGTGCTTGTCAAGGGTGAGAAAGGAGGCACGAACTGGTATGGGGTGATTAAAAGAATGATCTCACTGGAATTTCCTGGACAAAAATAAGTTATTCTGTTCCAGTGTGACTGGTTTGATATGCCTGCTGCCACAAGTACCAATAGAGGCAAAGGATATAGTAAAGATAAATTTGGGGTGATTGACATCGATACTACTCGACACAGGTATAAGAATGAACCCTATATTCTGGTAACACAGGCAGAACTAGTGTTTTATGTGAATCTGGTGAACAAACCCGGTTGGAGCAGTGTTATTTCATTGAAACCAAGGAACTTGTTTGCCATGCCTGAATTAGATCTTGAGGACTCAATTGCTGTGGGTGTCGAAGGTATTAATTTGCTCGGTGAACACCAGGATTTGACAAATTGGTCAAGATCGAACAAGGAAGGCACAACCAGGGATGTCTCAGTTATTAATCAGGTGCGGGCTGAGGCAGTTGATGAACCAGACGATGATGTATTTGATGTTGATGATGAACATGATGCAGATGACACGTACATTGATGATGGAGTTGTTGCACCAATTGTTCAAGATGCCCGAGATGATGAATTTTTCGACTGATACTTAGTCGATTTTGTTTGGCATGTTAAGAGACAATTTATTCTTGCCATGACAATTGTTTTCAACATTTATTACATTATTATGTCGTGCCCCAAAACTAAAGCATGAGGTGTATTTGTGGTCACTTTTCCCAAGCTGTTACATTCTCACAGCATTTGAATAATAAGTACTGTAATTTTGGCAAAGGTAGGCTCCTACCAGTGTAGAAGAATCTCTAGAAAAACATAACTTGTTATTTCTTTATTCTGGTTGGGACACATCATGAGCATGAAGCTTAATAGTAAGTTCTAGCAGATGATACACTTTACACCATTTTAGCCTCTGTAACATGATTAACACTAAAGAAGAAGGCATCACATTCAAAATGAAGCCTACATTCATCACTACAGAAATACATGGCAAACCCCCTCCGGCTCGGCTCCCTACCACAGAAGGTTCGGCCTACGCAGTGTTGAATGTTGCCTCGCGCCACCGCCGGTGGAAGCGTCGGCCGCCGGCGGCCTTGGCGGAGGGCGATAATCCTCATTTGCTTTGCAAGATTAACCCCACGAGTCCGGAAATATTGAGAATGCCCGTTGATGATCATCCGCGGATGCCACTGCCCTTGAGCCTCGCCCTCAACCTGTTTCATGTACGCAAATGCAGTGGCGTCGGCGTCGGCCCCGCTGTAGAACTTGTAGAGGAGGACGGCCACCACATAGGCCGCCCCTCTGTTCCCGGCCTGGGCAGCACGGTGTAGCTCGTCGAGGGGAGGACGCTAGCCGCGGTTCCTGCCGAAGCTGTCATCCATCCCGGTGAGGAAACCAGCCACCGGGTTGCCGGCTGCAGCCAGGCTACGAACGAAGACGTCGTAGCTGTCGGGGTCGGCGTTCTGCATCTACTCGACTGGAACCCGACCTAGTGCCAGGTGCCTACCAACGTCTCTGTCACAGCAGGGGCCGAGCATGCTCTTGCAGGTGGCACGTAGGCTCCGGAGGTCCTCCATTGGCCAATTCGATGTCGCACCGACTCGACCAGCGATGATCGCCAGCACCTCCTCTGGGAGTTCCGCGAGCGACCGTGGGTGCTCTCTCGATGCCATGGAAGGGAAGTCGCGCGGCGCGGAAAGTGAGATGTGGGCGGAGAGGGCGCGGCAGTGGAGCATGAGATGTGGGCGGAGAGGACTTTCCAAGAACCGGCGGCGTCTTTCTAGTTTCCAATAACCGGCGGCGGCCTCTCAAGTTATTTCCAAAGAAATTAACAACTGAACATCAGAACTACCGTGTTGTGGCGTGGGTTCGAACTGGTGTGGCGTGGCGTGGCGTGGGTTTGAACTGGCGTGTCGTGCTGTGGGTTCGAACTGGCGTGTCGTGGCGTGGCTGGGTGTCATTTCATGTGGTGTGGTGGCAACTTATAATACCAAAGTTTCCATTTGACATCATAATAAAGACTTGCACATATATACCAAAGTAGTAGCAGTGTACTAGCATTGACTACATCACTGCATTACTAAATATACATACACAGATACTTGTTCTCAAAACCCAAAAATGCTACTTGTTACTATGGATTATTACATTATTAGATAATTCTAACTATATATCATCTGGCACAAATCGGTAACCATGCTTGATCTCAAGCTGATTTGCAATTTCAAAAGACAAAAATGCATCCTTGGTGGCGTAATTCACCTGCCAGTCTTGCAAACACCTCAAACCCCACAGCCTATGGTTCACTCTTCTGTCCTTGAACAGAGGTAGGTCTAGTACCACATTTGCAATCTTCACCAGTGATGACCTGTAACCATTTTGGTACAGATTGCTGTACTTGTCATCAACCTCAGAAACAAGCAGTTAAATGTCTTTCCAATTAGAAATCGTGATGCCGCAGTCCTGCTCTAGGTGTTCAACATCATTCGAGATATGCGCTCCGACAAAGATGTGGCCTTCCTCACTGAGAAACTTGCTCAGGACATCAGGTAGCTTGTAGCCGGCATGGAGCACCTGGTAAATAAGGCAACGTGGCCCGACGCACAATTGCAACAATGCGACCTTGAGCTCGCCACTGCAAAGCTCAATGCACTCGGTGTCCAATCCGACGAGCAAATGATCTGGAGGAGGGCTACCTTTGATTTCTTTAATGTACTCCGCCACTACTCCCGCGTCGCAAGTGATTGTGGTCTTGATGCTCGGGTATCGCTCCTTGAAGAATTCGACCTCGCAGACCGAAGTTGGGGCCGGTCCCGGATTCGGCGAACGCCGTGGACGGACGACGGCGAGGCGCCATTCATCCCAGCCACTGCCTACTCGAACGTCGACAGCATCAGCAGCGGCGTCCCACACATCCACGGCGCGACGCTTGCCACCCTACAATACCAATCCAAGAAAACAGAGTTCGGAATCTTAATCAAACAGTTCAATCTCACTACAAATTCACGACTACCTACACAATGTACTTGTTGGCCGCGAAGGGCTGACCTGGAAATTGACGCGCTCTGCTGACGTGGTGGTGCTTCCATCAGAGCTAGGTGGCGTGGCAATGGCGTCCGAGATTGGAAGCTTGGCGGTCGCCGGCGATGGCAGAAGGCAAGAAAACCCTAGTTTTGATGGGACAGTTTGGGGGAATAGGGATGAAGCAATATTCTATGCTGTCTGTCCAGCTTCGTCTATAAGCTAAAAGGAAGTGGGGACACAGCTTCGTCCACACCACGAGCGCTCGTGCAGCCGTGCGGCTAACTGGTCCCACGCGTGGGGACGATGACGCAAATTGCTTCTGTTATCAAAAACCTTCAAAAATTGACAGAGTTTGAATATAGTTGTCAAAAGTTGTCAAATGAAAATTTCTTGAATACCAAACCTTTACAACTCGTCGAGGCCTACAATCTTTATTTAAGTCATTAATCCATTTGACAGAGTTTGAATAGGACAAATTTCGAAATTCAAAAAATGATATCTACAATCGATATTTTTGGACACCAGATGATGTCAAATGGAAAAGTGGTGAATACCAGAGTTTCATATCTCAACAAGATCTACGAACTTTATTTAGGTCGGATTTTCATTTGAGAAAGTGGTACTACACGTTGTTCATTAACCTAGGTTCACTCACATAGTTTAAGAAACTTGGTTGGGGACATGTCAATTTTGTACTACATGATAGTACCACTTCGTCAAATGAAAAACCGTCCAAAATAAACATTGTTCATCTCGATGAGCTATGAAACTTTGGTGTTCATCACTTTTCCATTTGACATCATCTAGTGTTTGAAAAACATCAATTCTAGATATCAATCTTTGAATTTTGAAAATTTGATGGTTCAAACTTTGTAATTTCGAATTGCACTGGACTCATGAGATAGATTTTTGTTTTCTAAGAATGTGGGGGAAAAACCACATGAGTTGGACATCATATGTGTAATATAAACATGTTTTAAATTTTGATTATGAATCAAAATACAAAAATAAGTTCACCACTTGCCGACAGGTGGGACCCGCAAGTCAAACGCAAGGAAGAAAAAGCAACCGCGAGGTAGTCGTCTCCGATCGGTGGCACGCTCGTGGGTTGCATCCCTTTGGTGTGGGGTTTCTCTGTGGGCCCTTCGTGGTGGGCTCCATTTGTCAGCCGCTTGGGGTGGAAAACAACTAGTGTCAACCGCACCCTGTGTGTGCCTAGACACCCCCGCCTGCCCCGACGTTTCGGTTCTTGTCTCGCCCCTTCTCAGGTGCCTCGCTACAGTAGAAACCACCCCACCGCCGCCCAACTCCGATTACTTTGTAAACCTTCCCACCGCCGCCCAACTCCGACTACTTTCCAAACCTCCCCACTGCCGGACCCGCACACCAAGATGGAGCCAAGCTCGCCCACGGCGTCGAGGGTTTCTCGTCGCCCTTCCTCGCCGAATGCCGCATTGCCGGCGGCATCCTCGACCAGCCGGGAGACGGGGTCCTCGATGGGACCGGCGGCGGAGGTGGCGACGCTGGGGTGGTTTCCTTGCCCCGATGTTCGCCGGGCATCCGAGGAAGCGGACGCTGAATCCGCTAGGATGCCTCGGAAGCGGCATGCCGACGATGAGGGTTTTCAGCACCCGAACACCAAGAAGTCAAAGCCGGCGGAGGAGTCCGGTGAGGAGTTGTACCCCCGCAAATGGCAGGACTTTGGATGGGAGCGTCCGGTAACTTTTCTTACTCGTACAAAATTTAAGTTCCCCCTTTATTATTCGAGAACTCAGTCTTTAATTCCTCTGGTTGTTGCTTAGTACATTGAAGTGATTATTTTTGTGTGAGTGCCAAATTATTTCTGAGTCATAATCAATTCTGGACTTGCAATTTAGGATTTCTTAACTAGGGTACATGTGGAAATTTTTGGTAGAGATCATCTAGTTAAGAATCAGTGAGCAAATCCATCTCAACATTTTGTGTAGTAGCATTTTTGGTACACTAGTGTTTATGTGAATTTTATCTTGGACAGTTTGAAACAAATTTTTGCTCACCTCTGATTGCAACATGATTAATCTTAAGTTCACAAGTGGAATATTGCTGTTCATGTCTTGATTTCTTAATTCAGGATCTTGGGCCGAAGGTGACATATGAGTTCAACTTCGCACGAGTTAAGCTGTTCGTGGAATGCAACGACGACAGCGACGATGAGCTCTGCCTCCCGGGCCCCAACCGAAAATGTCCTACTGATGCCGAGGTATTACCTTCAAGCCCAGTGTTGACTATGATCAGTTTCATTCAAATTTTGATGTACTTATCACACTGATAATGCATTGTAAAACCATTTCAGATTGAGGCTAAGGTGGAGGACCACCGGCTGGCGATCAAGCGCTGGGCACTCCCGTAGGCACGCCTGCAAGGAATGATAGATAGCTTTTGTGTAGTGAACTACTCCCTCATGAACATCTAGATTTGATGAATGAGGCTTTTGTTTAATGAACTTGTATAATGGCATTACTTTAGTGGAAATATATGGTAGCTAGTGAATGCTACTATTATTATTACCCTTGATCATCCTTCCGTTTTGGCTTGATCCTTGGCTATTTGATTGCCCAATTTGCATAATAGCCCCAGTGCTCTTTGATCTCTGCGAAGACAAGGAGATAACCTTGCATCAATTCATAAATCAGGGGGGTCTAGTGTTTTCAAGATGGCTAACGCCCATCCTCTTTGAACAATGGGTAAATATTATTGACAAAGCTTTCAGCTTCAGATTTCAAAACCAGGGGGATGAGGTGAGTTGGAAATGGGGGGGGGGGAAGAGATCCTTTACCACAAGATCAGTATCTGATCAGCTCACAAAAGATGATGCTGGGAGGAACTATAGTCATATATGGAAATCTAAGATTCCATATAAGATAAAGATTTTCACGTGGCCTTTGCTTAACTCTGTTCTGTAGCTGTGATCCTGGGAGACCTGGGATGGTAGAGGAGCGAGTATCTTAGCTTGAGTCAGGCTAAGGGTAGCGAGTGTCCTCTCCTTTTGAACTTCCTCGTTCTAGTTCGTTCATGAGCGTTTTATGTGTATTTCTGATTGACAAGTATAGAGCAAAATAATTATAAAGCATAGAAACGAAAAAAGTACAAGCAAGACGAGAACATCTCATGGACGAAAAAAGGAAATCATATCATGAACACAGCCATTCATGCAGAGATGTACATAAGCAAGCATGAACACAGCCATTTATTAGTTGTCCATCAGGCACAAGCAAGACTTGTGCACAGAAGCATCATACATCAGTCCATCAAGACTCCATAAGTCCATCAACCTCAACAAGCTCAAGGCTTCTTAACAAAAGTAATAACTAAACAAGTGCAGGCCAACATCACAAGCTGACCACCAAACTAAGTCATACACACTACATTCCATTGTTTATAGCAAGCACATTACTAAAGAAGCTTCTATTTTGTTGCTGCCTCAAGTTCAGCAACCTTTGCCTCTAGTTTTGCCACTCTTTCTGCCAGCACATCTGAAGGACCGAATCGGGCGACCAGAGAGGGGGGGAGTGAATGGAAGCTGATAAAAATTCTTCCCGAAGGTCGAACTCGGCCTATACCCCGATTGCCACTCCAAGAGCTCTCACATACAAAGGAAGCTCCAAACAAGGCACACACAAGCCTAGAGGATCAACCGACAAGCCTAGGAGCCAAGAGCGGAAGCACCAAAGCAAGAACCAAAGGACTTAGGCACTGCTGCGAAGTCCCTGGCGGACTGTCCGGGGTGACCAGGCGGACCGTCTGCGTGGAGGGCACGGACCGTGCGAGAGGTCACGGCGGACTGTCCGTAAAAGCGACCAGAACCTCTAGGGGCGCACCGAGAAAAACGGACCGTCCGTGATGGACCCGCGGACCGTCCACCTCATCACGGACCGTCCGGCACTTGAGTACGGACCGTCCGCGAACTTCGCGCACCAAAAACCAACCGGCTCAACGGATCAAACAAAAGACGCTCAAGAACACGTGAAGAACACGAAGAACAGCTGGACCATCAGGGCCTCATGGACCGTCCGCACGGACCTCGTAGACCGTCCGCCAGGTGCGGACAGAGCAGAAAAATGCTCGAGCTCGGGAGTCAACTCCACCTTTCCATCACCGGATCTTCCAAACGGCTAGAGCTCTTGTGACAAGATTTTAGGGAGATGAGAAGCGTTATACAAGGAAGCTATGCCCCAAAAATCTCGGCCTCTAACTCCCTAAATCACCGGGAATCGCGGATCACACGAACCACCACCATGAACTCGAGCTCCAACCAAAAACGCACGAATCGAAGGCTCTCCATGGCGTTTGAGGGGTCAAGATCACACACAAAGATGCGCAAGGCATCCACCCATGATCCCCTCAAAGAAATCTGAGAAGAAACACCTCCAAAATCATGAATCAAGCGAAGAACAAAACCCCCCAAAAATAGCCTCGAAAATGACATGAAAAAGTCGGAGTCGGAGTTCGAATCCGAGCTGTGCCTCCCACTCTTCTTGGAATGCGCCATGCCGCAAAAGCCTCCTAGTGTGACGAAGCTTAGGCCGGTGAAGTTCATGCCCGTGTGCCGCTTGTCCTTACGCTTCTCTTGCTCTTCCTCGCTGCTCGAGTCGGAAGAAGCATCGCTTGATGTCGAGTCGATGTCGCTCGCTCCGGCCACCATCGCTCGAGCGGTCTTCCTCTTGTGGCCGCCACCCTTCTTGTGCCTTCTCTCACCCTTGTCCCTGTGCTTGTCCTTGTAGTCGTTCTGTGAATGGTGCTTGTTGTAGTCATGCTTGGGCTTGCCCTTGTAGTCGTTCTTGATCTCCATGGCTTCAGGGCATTCGGCGATGAAGTGTCCGTGCTTCCCGCACTGATAGCACATCCCCGAGCTCCGCCTTGCATTCTTGCGGTTCTCGTACATCCGCCCAAACCTCTTGCTCAACAAAGCGAGATCATCCTCGCTGAGCACCTCAAAGTCCTCATCTGGCAAAGACACAAGACAAGACAAAGAGAAACCACCGGTGTTAGCGTTAGACCTTGACCCGGAGACAAGAGCCAAACTATGAGGATCAGTGGGGCTCTTGGTCTTGGCTCTCAAGCCACCATCAACCTCTGAAGACCTGAGCTTGGAAAACAGCTCATCTAGCGTCAGCGTATCATACACGCTCGACTCCTCAATGGCCTCGACCTTGGCACTCCACACGGACCTATCCAGAGCATGCAAAAGCTTGATAGCTTGATCATGATCCGTGTATGGGAGCACTGTCACATTGGCCCTCATGTTGTTGACTATGCTAGTGAAGCGCTGGAACATCACATCGGTCGACTCACCAGGGAGATGAGTGAAGTTCTCGTACTCTCTCCGGTAAGTGGAAAACAAACGGGCTTGCACTTGGGCATTGCCAACATGAGCATTTCTCAACATGAGCCAAATCTTTCCGGCCACATTCTCTCCGTACACTCACTCGAACTTCGAGGCACAGAGAGCACGGAACAAATAATCAACGGCCTTGCTGTTGGCCTCAAATATGTCCCGCGATCCTGGAAGCAGAAAACTATCTGGATGACATATTGATCATTTTGAGTGACCTCCCAGATAAGAGTTCCCTTCCCACGCAAAAACGCGCCCATGCGCCTCTCCCACATCGGGTAATTCTTGCCATCAAAGTGCGGAGGACCCGACCCCTTGCCGTAATCGCCCATCTTTGGATCTTAGACTGGTTAGAATCAAGAAGATCCGTAACCGGCTCTGATACCAATTGAAGGACCCAATCGGGCGACCAGAGAGGGGGGGAGTGAATGGGAGCCGATAAAAATTCTTCCCGAAGGTCGAACTCGGCCTATACCCTGATTGCCACTCCAAGAGCTCTCGCACACAAAGGAAGCTCCAAACAAGGCACACACAAGCCTAGAAGATCAACCGACAAGCCTAGGAGCAAAGAGCGGGAACACCAAAGCAAGAACCAAAGGACTTAGGCACTGCTGCGAAGTCCCTGGCGGACTGTTCGGGGTGACCGGGCGGACCGTCCGCGTGGAGGGCGCAGACCATCCGAGAGGTCACGGCGGACTGTCCGTAAAAGCGACCAGAACCTCCAGGGGCGCACCGAGAAAAACGGACCGTCTGTGATGGACCCACGGACCGTCCGTCTCGTCACGGACCGTCCGGCACTTGAGTACGGACCGTCCGCGAACTTCGCACACCAAAAACCAACCGGCTCAACGGATCAAACGAAAGACGCTCAAGAACACGTGAAGAACACGAAGAACAGCTGGACCGTCAGGGCCTTGTGGACCATCCGCCCGAACCTCGCGGACCGTCCGCCAGGTGCGGACAGAGCAGAAAAATGCTTGAGCTCGGGAGTCAACTCCACCTTTCCATCACCGGATCTCCCAAACGGTTAGAGCTCTTGAGACAAGATTTTGGGGAGATGAGAAGCGTCACACAAGGAAGCTATGCCCCAAAAATCTCGGCCTCTAACTCCCTAAATCACCGGGAATCGCGGATCACACGAACCACCACCATGAACTCGAGCTCCAACCAAAAACGCACGAATCAAAGGCTCTCCACGGCATTTGAGGGTCAAGATCACACAGAAAGATGCGCAAGGCATCCACCCATGATCCCCTCAAAGAAATCAGAGAAGAAACGCCTCCAAAATCACGAATCGAGCGAAGAACAAAAGCCCCCAAAAATAGCCTCGAAAATGACACGAAAATCATAAGGGACTAGGAGATCACCGAAACGCTGAATGCTTCCATACATCCAGAGGCCAGAGTCTATACAAGAATCTAGCCTAAGGAATACAGAGGGAAAAGAAGCAGTTCAGAGAAATCTACCGGGGGAGAAAGCCCTAGAGTCCAAGAGAGAGAGATGCCATCCACCTCTCCGCTATTTATACGAAGTCCATCGGAGGGAGGTAAATGACCACGCTACCCCTACAACTCAAATGAAGATACAACCCCTCAGGGGCATTTTGGTCAAGTCTTCATCAGACGGACACGCTTCCACCACGGCTTCGCTTCACCTCGACGCAAACCCCACGATCACGCCACGTGCCCTCTGCCTCGAAGCTTCCCGATGCTCCCGGATCACCATCTCCGTCGCCTCGGGCCTCCGGGCTTGGTTTTGAGGCCCAAACCAAGAAACCGTCCACCGAAGGTTTTGTGGGCAAACCAACAAACCCCGCGTGCAAGCTTCGGGCTCCATCCGCTACCTTGCACCGGCCCATGTTCACGACATCAGCCCACCAGTCTTACACCGCATGGCTCGCACTTGACCCCATCGGCCACCGGGTCCATCGAACCAAGCCTACTTGCCACTCCATCACCCGGAGGCCGCCACGGCTAAGGTCTTTCGCGCTTGGTCTTCACCTGCACCAACACGAGTCAAGCCGCAACCTGTACCTGCACACTTAGCCAAGCATCAGTCCACACAACGTTGTCAATCACTCATCACTAAGGAGCGACCCTCCACTGGTCCTTGGACACACCTGGTCCTCAACATCATTCTTTTTTCCAGCTTCGCCAAGCTGATCCACCAAAAATGATTCTAGTCTTTCATGACTCTGTGCTACGGCACGAAGCATTGTCCCAAGGCCTTCCATCCTTGCATTCCACGTGTGGATTGCGTCCCAGATTGAGTCAATATCATGTGGAGTTACACCAACTACCTAAAACAAAGGCAAACTGATGCATTAGAACCATGGATCAGTGAAGATACAAGCACATTTGATCAATTCATACAGAGATGCTGGACATTTGAAGCAATATACGGAATGAGTTCAACATTTTTTGTTAGGAACATCACCTCCCTAATAGACCTAGTCATCCATGAGTGCATCTAGCAGAAGTAAATGAAATTGGTTCTTTATCTAGCATCAGAGAACCTAGGAAAAGTGAATCTTGGTCCACCAGGAGCGCAACTAATCCATGTCTAAAATAGAAAACCCCAAATCCATGACTAGTTAAGACTAGGTTTACCACAAATCCATGTCTAGATATTATAGTTAAGACTGATCCCATTCATCTAGGTTTACCACAAATCCATGTCTACAGTAGGAAACCCTAATTGCAAAACGATTCTACCAGAGGATCGGTACTAACCTGGGGGGACTGAGGAGGAGGGGGCATCAGGTTCCTGGTGCGTCCGCTCCTCACGAATCTTCCTCGCGAGTCGCGCCCTTGGTTGGTGGAGTGGTGCTCCACTCAGGGCCCCGCAACAATGGCGGCCGCTGATGGGGAGGGGGCAATGCGGGTGCGACTCTGCATGCTACAGCCCACTGCACCCGGGGTGGAGCCAACCATCACCGGCGTTGGAGGAAGCTGGCGGCGAGAGCGAGGCGGAGATTGCGAAATAGCTGTAAAACTGGAACAGAGATTGGGGAGAAATCAGGAGGAAAGGGGCGACAGATATCCCCATTCGACCGAGTTGTGGGTCCCACCTGTCGGCAGAGTTGTGGGTCCCACCTGTCGACAGAGTTGTGGGTCCCACCTGTCGGCAGGGTTGTGGGTCCAACCTGTTGGCCTAAACCCGCGAGAGATTTCCCCATTCGACAGAGTTGTGGGTCCCACCTGTCGGCGCCCAGATTGTGATGTGTTCTTGAGTTGTTCATGGACCTAATTAACTTGATTCTTTGATTCATAATCACAGCTACAAACTTGTTTAGATTTCACAAATGACGTCCAAATCAGGAATTTTTTTCCTACATTCTTATAAAACAATAATCTAGCTCATGGTGTCCACTGCATCTCATGTTAGTATGTTTCAACAATCATAATTAAGAAATAGAACAATTCAAAACTAGAATCAAGATTTTCAAACAGTACATGATGTCAAATGGAAAAGTGATAAATACCAAAGTTTCATTGCTCCTCGAGATGAACAATCTTTATTTTGGTCGGTTTTTCATTTGACGAATTGGTACTATCATGCAGTACAAAATTGACATGTCTCCAACCAAGTTTCTTAAACTATGTGAGTGAACCTAGGATTAATGAACAATGTGTAGTACCACTTCGTCAAATGAAAATCCGACCAAAATAAAGATTGTTCATCTCGACCAGCTATGAAACTTTGGTATTCATCTCTTTTCCATTTGACATTATCTACTGTTTGAAAATCTTGATTCTAGTTTTGAATTGTTCTATTTCTTAATTATGTTTGCTGAAACATATTCACATGAGATGCAGTGTACACCATGAGCTTGATTATTGTTTTCTAAGTATGTAGGAAAAAAATTCCTGATTTGGACGTCATTTGTGAAATCTAAACAAGTTTGTAGCTGTGATTACAAATCAAAGAATCAAGTTAATTAGGTCCATGAACAACTCAAGAACACATCACAATCTGGGCGCCGACAGGTGGGACCCACAACTCTGTGATTATGTGTCCTCCCTATGAAAGCGCAATTTGCTTAAACCAAATATACCCTGGGACCCTCCTAATTCAATCAACAACCTGATCTTGCGGTGGTGGTTCTTTTCCATCTCCCCTCACATCTCGCCTTCATCTTCTACCTCATCCTCACCGGGGAGCACAGCCTGCACATCCAATCAGCCCCCGTGCGTGATGAACTGCAATCACTCCATGGAAAAGGTCGCCGCGGCACGCTACGAGGCGTCGAGGCTAGTGGAACTGCCGACGGAGCTGACGATTGACATCGTCTCCCGAGTCGCTGCTCAGTCAGAGGACGCCATGGCAGATCTCCGCAACCTGCGCGCAACCTGCAAGGCAATGTGCGTGGTGTGCGGCGCTGCCATGGTCGGACGACGCCTAGCCCTGAAACGTGTCTTGCGGTGTCGATTCTACCTCGGACCGGATTATTGTGCGACGCTCATCACCACACTGGCCACCGTCGGCAACCCGGAGGCCTTGTTCCGCAGCGGGTTGTGCCTCGCATTATTGGGGAACAAACACGGCGTAATCATGCCGTGCCTCGACCAGCTAAGGCGCGCCGCGGAGGCGGGCCACAAGGTATCGATGTACGCCCTCGCCCTCTTCCTCTACAGGCCCAACAGCGGCGAGGCCGACGATGACGAGGCCCGGCGGCTCCTGCGCTTGGTCGAGGGACCCGAAGAGGGGGCGACGGCGCTTCCTTGGAAAAACTTGACTTGTACGAAACGCCACTCCAGTATCATTTCGGCGACGTGGGACTTACGGCCGTCGGCGGCGGTTGCCGTGCCGCTGGTGCCGGCGCCCGTACCTCACCAGGATGATTTTCAGTGTGCAGGTCGCGGGTGTGGCAACCACGCAGGATGGCATGCTTGGTACTCGTGGCGTAGGTTCTGCAGCGAGGAGTGTAGGATCCGGAATGAGTGTGATTGGTTCTTCTTCACACTCAAGGAAGCGTTAATGATCTGATACAAGGTAAAAAGTTTGTGATTGCTGATATGTTTTGATTAATTTGTTCCAGACATGATGCACCATAAAAGACATTCAGGATTTCAGTTTACATGTTTGCTTTCTTTCTTGTCTGCTACTCATCAGGAATTCACTTTACATCTGGAATTCTTATGTTCTGAAACTTCAGCTGACTGCTAAAATTCTTTCAGTTCACAGGATTTCAGTTATCAGGAATTCAATTGTTCTGACAGTTCGGTGAATGCTTTCTTTTTTTAGGAAATTTATTGGGCACTGAGGAGGGACCTTGCGGAGAGGCTTTGGCGTCATTTTAGGCAGAACTTTGAAGAAATCCAGCAAATAAACTCAAAGCATGTCTCTGAAGTTGTGTCTTTGGTCGATGTGTCTCTCAACTTGTGTCGATGTGGAGCATGTTTTTGATGATCCTTAGTTGCTGTGGTGTCATCGTGGCTCGGGAAGCCTATGTGTAAACTCAGTCCTCATATATCGTACGCACTGGCTGCCGATCTTTATGTTGGTTACTTAATTTGTGTGATGCATGTTACTCTGGTATGAAATTGATGTGAGGAATGTTATTCTGCTAAAGTTGGTGGAAAGATGATATTCAAAATTTACTTTGACCACAAAAACTTTTCTAAAAGCAATATACAATAACATGTGTCATCTTGTGCAGTTACATAGTAAACAAGAAGTAAACTAGTATAACTTATATAAAACTATATTTATAAAACTTGATTATCTTCAACGCATCGTCTTTACAAATATATAAAAACTGAGTGGGACCCACTCGTCAGCGGGACACACGAAAACGCACCCCTCAAATACGCCGAGTGTTCAGAAAATTTGGTAGCCAACGATTTGTAATGTGGTGCCAGTTTTTCCATCCAAAATATTTAACAAACGCCCAAACTACCGCGCTGCCATGACTGGACCCACCACGTTGTTGCGACAAACGCCGGGTTATTAGAGTAGTAAGTCGTGCGTCTTTAGTTTCCCTCCCTAATCCCCTCGCAAAACCAATCTACATCTCGGTCAGTTAGGGGCCGGGTAGTCGACGATGACCGGTGCCGCTGCCAAGCTGCTTCTCGCCTTACACGAGGATGCTGACGTCCAGCGAGGCGGCAAGGGTGACCCCTTCGTCGTCTGAAGCGCTGCGCACACCTTCATCGGCCATGCTACCTCCAATGTTCACACCAACCTCTGGTACGGCGACTGCTGAACCTACCAGCAGCATGTCCACCAGGGCTAGGGCGATGACTGCGCTCTTTGGGTCACCACCTTCGTCTCAAAGAGCATCACAAGGTTCGGGCAACGCAGAAGCAATCATCGACGGCCTATATGCAGACCAAGATGTGGTACCTTCGTCTCAGGACGAGACGACCGAGACCAGGTACGCTGTTTCCGCGTTCGATCTTTCCCCTCGTACTGACACCTATATTTCATGCATTTGTGCACGCACTGGTACCCTAGATTTCATGCATTTGTTCACGCAATTTGCACACCAAATTTCTTCAAATTATTGAAATTCCATCGATGAATGCGCAGATCAAAAGATGAGGAGATTTGGACCGTGTATATGATTGAAAAGGGTAGAGATGGGGAGGCAGATAAAAAAAATACATGTAAACCTCTTGGGAAACAAATCACCCTTGAAAACATAAACAAGTTGAAACAAAAATTGGGGTATCGGAACAGGGACTTGGTTTACTACAAGACTAGAATTCCTGAATCTCCTGCGGAAGCAACACTCACTGAGATCGACTACGATGTCGATGTAGCAAAAATGAAAAAGATTCACGAGGAGGAGACGGTGATCAGCTTAGTTGTATCCAGAGAGCTAATACCTAAAAACCATACCATGCCCATAACACCATTGAAATCCAGAAGTGTTTCCACACATGATGATGATGATGATGAAGTCGAAGAATCTGAATTAGATAAATACAAAGTTTGGCTAGCTGCAATGCATAAAGAGAAGAAAGCCTTGGGTAAGATATGGTACAGCCCAATATTTGTATATATATACTCATGATATTGCAGTTCACTCACATGATTGAAATTAATTATGGATCCTTTTTCAGAATTAAAAGACATATTCAGGGAGGACACAATCGACACATACCAAGAATACCTGAATGTTGCAGGACTACTTGATGACATCGGTAATATCCCTCTCCTAATTGGCAAGCAAATTACCATTCTTTATCAGACTACAAATTATGCTAGCTCATCATGCCACAAAATTGTCTACAGAACGGTATGTGGACCCCACCTTTATTTTGCAACATAGGGATGACATGAACCCAACACCTCCAGTGCAGCCTCCATCTCATGCTCGGCGTTGGAAACAGCAGGAGCAAGGAGATGGTAACTTGTGTTTAATAGAAATTACCTGTCTATGCATAGTATGTTTTTTTGTGGGTATTTTTACATTTTGTTCCCATGGAATAGGCTCACAAAATGTGAAGAAAAGAGGACGCGGTCCCGTAAGAGCCTTGAAGGTAATCGCCAAGAGAATCAAGGCGGGCAAACAGCAGTTGGACATTCAATTCTCCAAACATGGAGGACCGGTAGGTGACAACTACCGCTCATTCGTTGATGAAGTAGTCATGTATACAAGGAAAAGGACGCCAGTCATTGGAGTGAAATCATGGAAACATGTCAAGAAAGAAGTCAAAGACGCAATAGCAACTGATGTATTGGTAATAATAAACTTTGCTTTTCAATACAATTCAAATAAAAACTAACATAACAACTCACATAGTATTTGCATGCTATTGTGATTATATAACAGGTAAAGTGGGACATGGAGGATAATGTTGATTCAAGGGAAAAGATATGGGACATTGCTAAGGAGCGTTACAAAGGATGGTGTTCAACTTTGAGTGCTATGGCCAGGACATACGATAGCTACCACCAGAGAATTTTACATAAGCCTAAAGAATTAGATATTGTTGAATGGCACTATCTGTTGAAGTATTTCAGTACTGCTAAATTCAAGGTTTGTTCCACATTGTTACTATTACTGAGCAATACATTTTTCATACAAATGGCAATGTCTGAGTCTTTAAGATTATTGTTCATAACTTGACATTCTATAGGAAAGGAGCGCACAAAATTCTGCGATTCGAGGCCAACAAATGACAAGACATTTGTCAGGCTGTAAGCCTTATTCTCAGCGTAGCTATGAGAAGGTAATAACTGGAGAAGCACATCTCCAATCTATCTTGCTGGATGAATAACTAATTTGTTATGTTCTTGGCTTAATAGAGAGACCCAGAAACTGGTGAAGAGCCCGATGATATGCAACTTTGGTGGTTAACTCACACTAAGCATGGGGATTGGACAGACGAACAATCTAAAAATGTCTATGTGAGTTCTCAATGAATGAATACATACATTACTATACATAGTCCATGCAATTATAGAATGCAAGCAATTTCTTGTTCAACTAACTCCTCCATTTGTGCCTTGTAAATGTTAGGACAAAGCAAGCAGCGTTATTGCTGAGGCGGAATCAAATGCAGAGAACAGCTTCGTTTCCCAAAAGGAAAAAACGACATGTTTCAGAAGGCATACAAGGAAGTCACAAAGTGCAAATCAACCAAGTTGCATGGTAATGGGTACCTGGCAAAAAACCCAACTAGAAGGCAGCTGCTCAATGCGGAGCGCCAGGAACAAATTCGTAGGGAAGAGCTATAGCATCAGGAACACGTCGAGCTCATGGACGCATTTGGGCTGCTACAAGAAAAAATGTCAACATGGGAAGAAGAAAGGGAAGCAGAAAGGAGAGAACACGCACGACAACTTGAAGAAAGTAACAAGAAAAGGGAGGCTGATCTGCAACAGCTTAGGCAAGAGTTCCTATCAATGCTGCAAGCAGCAAATGGACATGCACAATTTCCATAGGTACTGGTCAAGCTAGTTGCATGAATGACTTTCTTTCCTTAGGTTCTATATCTGAATGTCTGTATCCTATCATAGATTGTCCTGCCAACATCTGTCCAACCAAACAACAATGTCACTGAATCTGCCGACGTGGCGGCGGCTGCATCAATCACCCAGCAAAACAACAATGTCACTGAATCTGCTACATATCATCAGTTACTGATAAAATGATGCCTAATCTTTTCCTTCCAAATGATTGGTTCATAGGAGAAGGAATCTGAAGTCGTTGCTAAACAAGTCATTCGCAAAACCAGAAGTACTAAAGCTGTTAACAATCCTGAAGCACAATCCGCCGTCCCCCCCCCCCGTTAAACAAATTTCATCTCAACAGCTACAGGTACAAGCTGCACAAAGGAGACGACAAAGCACCAAAAAGACATGAGGTGAAATTTTTGCAACTCCTCTTCCTGCTGTGAATGTAATTCATGTTACAGCTGTCAAAGTGTGTTTATGGTTGTGATAATTATTTGATGTCATTCTGATAATTTTATGAATCGCAATCAAACTTTGGTTTGCTACATGTTGTTGTTGCACAAATTCCAATATTAGACATTATTTGATGCTAGCTTAAAAATGTTGTTGATTCTTTTCAGGAGACTAAGCCATGTCGAATGGAGCAAACAGGTGATGCGAGCTCCTTGCATTGAAGTCACCCTTTGCTGATCAAGTGTTGGGATCCTCTCGAAGTCACCATTTGCTGACCAAGATCTTCATTTCCTATCAAATTAGCCTACTATGTGTTGAAACAATGTCCCGTCTGAAACTTTTCAGTATTTCAGTACTTCGTGTGTCATGTAATAACTCAGTGGATGGTTGAATGTTGTTTCATGAACTATAAATGCATAATTATATATACCTGATGATGTTATTTAATGTTTCAAATTATTGCTGCTATATAAATGAGCGTGGCAGAATACACCTTTCGTCGCAAAGGATAAATCATCCTATCACAACCCGTGTTTTTCGTTGCCAAAAAGGAACGTGGAAATAGTAAGGTCCACTTGTAGCAACCCTGTATCATGGTGGTAACAGAGACATGAACTTTTGGCAACCAAACCATTTTCGACGTTGCAAATGATAAGTCATCCTTTCACAACCCTTATTTTTCATTGCCAAAAAGATACGTGGCAATAGAACGTTCAACTTGTAGCAACCCTGTATCATGGTGGTAATAGAGACTTGAACTTTTGGCAACCAAACCATTTTCGAAGCAATAATAGAGGACACATCTTACAACCAAGCAAACTACATGGCAATAGAGTGCCAAACCTATTGCCTCCATCCTATATATATTGGTTGTAATAGAATGTTACACCTATAACAACCATCCATATGCTACGTGGCAATAGAGGATACCACCTATAGCAACACAACCAATTTCATGGCATCAGACAATACTACCTATAGCATCGAAATCAAAATTTTGTGGTAATACAGGAAATCACATATTGCACCCAAATAACTTTCGTGGTAATAGAGGTGGTTCCACCTATAGCAACCAGAAACAGAGTGTAGCAATATAATACTTTGCAACGAAAGATTTTAGAAATTGCAACGCGTTGTGTACGATGCAATTGCACCTATGGCAACACCAGATGCGTCGCAATAGAATACTTTGCAACCAACACGAGCACGGTCTAAGATGCTAGTTGCAACGCCGTATTGCGTTGCAATAGAAAAACTTTTGCAACCAAAAAAAGACCACCGTTGCTACATGCTAATGCAACGCCACCTTTCGCATCACATGGTTGACGAAAAAATTTGGTTGTAATTGTGGCTATTGCAACCAAATATGGCATACTGCAACACATTTTGTGCGTTGTATTAAGGGGAAAATCTAGTAGTGCAAGAGCCCTAATGTGGTTTATCAATTTGGCAAAATTTTCATGTGGAGCTAATGGCATCCCCTCGTCAGATACTTTTGTAATGATGAAACGGCCCTTTAGCTTCTTCTTTGGGCCACGTTTCCCATGAGGCTTCTTCTTGCTGCTCGATGCAGGTTCCTGGAATTTTAAGAACTATTAACTCATTTTCTCTAATTAGTAAGTAAACTTGAAAATCGTGACGGGGTACTAGTTTCTATTAATTATACCTTGGATGGTTCTCTATCATTGCTTCCTTGAGCAATTGGTTGCTCTGCCTGAGCAATTGGTTGCTCTCCCCCTCGATGCCATCACCAGACATGTTTAGGTAGCTGTTAGCCTCTCTGTGATCCTATTCTTGTTCATTTTGTGGATCATTCGTATCATTGCGAGCAATTATATCCAATATCATTTGCTCTGCTTATCGTTCCTCCTCTGTTTGCGCCATTGTAACTAAAATAATACGACAATAATAATATTATGAGAAACCTATTCTTATGATGAAACTATTTTTCTAATGAGGAAACTATTTCTCCAATGATGAAACTAATTTTCTAATGAGTGTGGCAGGGAGTCAAGAGTCGAGAGTCGAGGGGGAGTCAGGAGTGTGGTGGGGAGTCGTGAGTCGAGAGTCCAGGGGGAGTCGGGAGTGTGGCGGGGAGTCGAGAGTGTGTTGAGCGTGAGGTCAGGAATCTAATTCTAAATCGTCGAATGAGTCGAGTGTGAGGTCGAGTGTGTCCAGCAAGGTCGAGCGAGATCAACGTGTATATCAAATATATCAAATAACATTTAAACCTAAATTCAAATCTAATTCTAAATTCAAATCTAAATCTAAATAACATTTAAATCTAAATCTAAATTCAAAATCAAAATCTAAATTCAAATCAAAATCTAAATTCAAATCTAATGCAGAGGGAGAAGTCCACTTGCCTTCCTCAACTACAAAGTTATCTTCTTCTTCTTCGAAAGGTTCTTCCTGATCAACTCTGACGGGCTGCTCAACCGAAACAGGCACGATATCTACGAGCACACAAGAAAACATACAATAAATAAAACAATACACCAAACAATTTTGAAAACTAAAACCATACTACTAAAACAAATGGGCTTGATGAGACGGTCACATGGACACCCAGAACGCTTAAAACGAAGTTAAAATGACAAAGATACGGCCGAAACAAGGTTCAGGGACCTTTTTGTGAAGAATCTAGGCTTCCAGGGGAAAAACTGAAAGAAACCAGGGGCTAAAACATAAATACGCGTATAAACCGAAGGTTTAACGCGCAACATAATCTATTAGGGGTCTCGGGCGCTAAAACAGAGAAGATCAGGGGCCTAAACGTAAAAGAAAGGACTTGATTTTAAGGGTTTTTGTTGGTGGGAGGACCGGCATGCGAAACAAAGAAAGCCAAGGGGTTCTTTAACAAAAACTCCCTGGTTGACCGGTACACGGTCTCTTTGACTCAGGCTGGATGCGATCCTGGCCGTCCGCGCCGGATCGGACGGCGAATGTGAACCGCGAGCGACGGGCGTCGGCGGGTGAAGTGGCGCCCGGCGGCGCCGGCGGCGAAGCTCGTCGGCAAAGGCCGAACTCGAGCTCCCAGCCACCGTTTCGCGTGCGGAGAGGTCCTACGCGGAGCTGGGACTAAGGCAAACCTAACCAGAGGCTTAGGTGGGCGGCTCGGGTGACCTTGGCGGCGCACGTCGAAAGGGGGCGGCACGGCCAACCTCGGCATGTGAGCGCCGGTGCTACGTCTCTGAGCACAAGAAAGCAAGGGAGGGGGCGGCGTTCTCACCACAACGCAAAGCTCCTGGTGCAGAGAAAAGCGACGTAGAGGAGGCGATGAAGAAGATCGACGACGGCGAACTCCGGGATCGGGCGGCGCTCCGGGAGGAAGCAGGGGAGCTCCTTGGCGTCGTGCGGTCCGGTGGCGATCCTTTGACAGGGGGAGCTCGATGAGCTTTGCACGCGAAGGAGAAGAAGGGAGAGAGGGTTAGGGGTACTCCACCGATGGCGAGGTGCTCTGGCGGCCGGCAAAGACGCAGCGGCAGAGGAGCCTTAGGCGGCAGCACGTATGGGAGCGAGGAGTGCGTGCGAAGGGGCATTGTAGAGCCTCTGCACTGGCCTTTTTAGAGCCAAAGGGGGAAGAGGGAGCGACGGCCGGTGATGATGCCATCAGTGGCCGGCGGCCACAAATGCCATCAAGGGGTCGGCATGATTGAGGGGTAACGGAAGGGAGTGAAGGCGGTGAATGGCCCTGGTGCGCCATTGTGCATTTACTGGTGGTCTTGAAGAAGGGGGAGAGCGGGTGAGGTGCCGGTACCGGCCAGTGGAATAAGCGGTGGGCGCGGCAGAGCAAAGCAGGGGAGGGAGCCGGGGGAAGAAGATGGCGCCGACAGGCGGGCCCGGTGCGTCAGCGAGAGAAGGGAGGGAGAGAAGAGAGATTGGGCCGCGGAGGCTTAACGGGCCGGACGAAAGAGAAAGGGCCGAGCGAGAGAGAGGGCAGGCCGGCGGCCTGTTGCTGTTGGACACAGTCCGGAGAAAAGGAAAAAGAGGGGAAAAAGAGCTGGGCCGCGTGAAAACTGGGCTGGGCTGCCTAGAGAGAAAAGAGAGAGGGTTTAGGAGGTAAAGAAGATAGGGTTTCAACTTTTATGAGTTTAAAAACTTCACACATTTAAACAAAATCCATGCATTTCAAATCATGACATACAAACACTTGTTGCTTCTAAATTATTTAAATTAAATTTAAATACTTTAGAGCTCAAATTTATTAGTAATTTAATTAAGTCCTTAAAACTAAATCTAAAAACACTATGTTGCTTAAGGTATTTTTAGTGATGGAATTCTAGGATGTTACAAATACTACCCCCTTAAAGAGAATCTCATCCCGAGATTCAGGATGATCAGAGAACAACTGAGGGAATTCTTCCATAAGCTCATCTTCTCTTTCCCAAGTAGCTTCATCTTCTGAATGATGACTCCACTGTACTTTGCACATCTTTATGATTTTGTTCCGAGTGACTCTTTCTGATGTGTCCAAAATTTTAACAGGGTGTTCCTTGTATGTCAAATCCTCTTTAACATCAAGATCTTCGAATGGCAAATGTTCTACCTTAATTTCGCTTGAGCACTTCTTCAGTTGTGATACATGAAACACATCTGAACACCTGACAACCGAGCGGGTAGTTCTAATTGATATGCCACTTCACCTTTCCTTTCCAAGATTCGAAAAGGTCCAATAAAATGTGGTGACAGCTTCCCTCTAAGATTAAACCCGCGAAGTCTTCTGATAGGTGACACTCTCAGATATGCATAATCTCCAATCTCAAATACAACTTCCCTCCTTTTAGAGTCAGCATAACTCTTTTGTCGTGACTGTCTGTTTTGAGATTCTCCCGGATTATTTCAACTTGTCTTTCGGCTTCCTTTATGATCTCAGGTCCAAAGAGTTGGCTTTCACCAGTCTGCCTCCAATACAATGGTGTTCTGCATTTTCTTCCATATAAAGCTTCAAATGGTGCCATTTTAAGACTCGTCTGATAGCTATTGTTATAAGCAAATTCTGCATACGGCAAGCTTTTATCCCAACTGCCTCCATGCTACAAAGCACAAGCCCTTAACATGTCCTCCAATATTTGGTTGGTCCTTTCAGTTTGGCAATCTGTTTGAGGATGATATGCCAAACTGAAATTCAACTTTGTATACATTGATTCATGTAACTTCTGCCAAAAACGAGATGTAAATTGGGTACCTCGATCGGACACTATCTTTCTCGGAACCCCATGCAAACATACTATCTTTGACATGTATAGCTCTGCTAGTTTTGCTCCAGAGTAAGTGGTCTTAACCGGTATGAAATGAGCAACTTTAGTTAACCTGTCCACAATAACCCATAGGGAATCATATCCATCATGTGTACGAGGTAACCCCACAATAAAATCCATACTGATTTCTTCCCACTTTCATTCAGGTATTTTCAGTGGCTGAAGCAAACCTGCTGGTCTCTGGTACTCTGCTTTTACTCTCTGGCATATGTCACACAATGCTACATGAGCTGCAACATCCTTTTTCATCTCGTACCACCAATACTTTTGTTTTAAATCCTGATACATGTTAGTACTACCAGGATGAATAGAATAAGCTGAATCATGTGCTTCCTTCAATATAGTCTCTCGAAGCTGATCGATTTCAGGTACACATATCCTATTCTTGAACCAACCAGTTCCTTGTTCATCTTCCTTAAATTCTAGTACCTTGCCTGCTTTAATCAACTTCTTGTATTCCATAATCTTTTCATCAGTTAACTGCCCTTTTCTAATCTCCTGCTCAAGTGTTGACTCAACTTCCAAGGTTAAAGTTTCAGTTTGAGCAATGATTCCTAAATTGAGTTGTGCCATTTCCCAACATAACTCTTGTGGCATCAAACGGGCTATAAGCACATTTGCTTGATTTGTCCGACTCAAAGCGTCTGCTACTACATTTGCTTTCCCAGGGTGAAACTGAATATCCAGATCATAATACTTGATTAACTCTAACCATCTTCTCTGTCTAAGATTAAGATCCCTTTGGGTGAAGATGTACTTCAAACTCTTATGATTAGTAAAAATTTGACACTTATTCCCAATCATATAGTGCCTCCAAATTTTTAGTGCGTGTACAACAGCAGCTAACTCTAGATCATGAGTAGGGTAGTTTTGTTCATGTTTTCTCGACTGTCTAGAAGCATAAGCGACTACCTTTCCTTCTTGCATCAAGACACAACCAAGACCCTGACGTGAAGCATCACAATACACATCAAACCCCTTATGTATATCTGGCATTATCAACACATGAGCTGTTGTCAACCTTTTCTTCAGTTCTTCAAAACTAATTTGACACTTATCATCCCACTTAAATTCTTTTCCTTTCTCTAACAAGGATGTGAGGGGTTTTACAATCTTGGAGAATCCTTCTATAAACCTGCGGTAGTAACCGGCCAACCCAAGAAAACTTCTGATCTCTGGCACATTCTTAGGCGGACTCCAATTTAACACATCACGAACTTTTCTTGGATCCACTACAATCCCACCATCTGTAATAATATGCCCAAGAAAAGAAACTTCCTTCAACCAAAAGTCACATTTATTCAGTTTAGCATACAACTGATGTTCTCGAAGCTTCTGTAGCACAAGTCTCAAATGTTCTTCATGTTCATCCTCATTCCGAGAAAACACTAGAATATAGTTGATGAATACCACCACAAATTTGTCAAGATATTCCATAAACACCTTGTTCATCAAGTACATAAAGTACATCGGAGCATTTTCAATCCAAAGGACATCACTGTGAATTCATACAACCCATATCTGGATGTGAATGCTGTTTTGGGAATATCTTCCATTTGAATTTTTAACTGATGATATTTTGATCGTAGATCTATCTTAGAGAAAACTTCTGCACCTCTCATTTGATCAAACAGATCTTCGATCTGGGGCAAAGGATATTTGTTTTTGATTGTTACTTCATTTAAGGATCGATAGTCTACACACATTCTCCTAGATCCATCCTTTTTATCAACAAAGAGAGTGGGGGCTCCCCAGGGTGACGAACTAGGACAGATAAACCCTTTACTTAATAATTCCTCTATTTGTTTCTTTAATTCAGCCAAATCCTTAACATCCATTCTATAGGGTCTTTTAGATATAGGAGCGGTGCCAGGCAAAAGTTCAATACTGAATTCAATGTCACAGTCAGGTGGCATACCTGGTAAGTCATCTGGAAATACATCAGGGTACTCGTTCACTACTTTGATATCTTCCAAAGCCTTTCCATTCATTGAATTCACTGACACACTTTTCGTTGGCGAAGGAGTCGCAACAACCTCAATCCTTTCTCCCTGTGGGCTGGTTAAGAGTACTGACTTATTCCGGCAATGAATAACTCCATCCCATTTGTCCAACCAGTCCATTCCTAAGATCACATCTGTTCCCCAGGACTTTAGGATTACTAAATCAGCTGGGAAATCTATCCCCACGATTTTAATATTCACCCACGGGCATAAGCGACTGGCTTTCATTTCACCACCTGGGGAACTAACAAGTAATGATGTCTTCATTGAACTCATAGGTAAATCATGCTTTGTTACGAACTGATCTGTTATAAATGAATGTGATGCTCCAGAATCAAATAAAACTGTTGCAGGTACAGAGTTGACGGGAAACGTACCCAGCACAACACCGGAAGCATCCTGAGCTTGCTCAACAGTCTTGTGATTCACTCTGCCTCGCACAAAATTTTGTTGAGCCTTGTTGCCTTGAGGAGTGGAATTCCCATTACGAGCCTGAGATGATGGCTGTCCAGGCCTCTGTCCATTCCCTTTCTTGGGAGTCTGCATCCCACGCTTCGGACAATTGTTTGCATAGTACCCCAATTATCCACATTTAAAGCAACCATTAGGCTGGACTGGAGTAGTGTTCCTCATGGGTGCCCCTGAAACATTACCCGAGCGATTCTGCTACGGGTTAGGAGTGCGTGGTGTCTGCTGGTTGGAGCGTTGTGGCTGCTGAAATGAGCGCTGCAACTGCATGTTTTGTGGATATCTTCCACCCTGTCCTCCAGAACGGAACTGAGAAGATCCTTGTGAAGAGCTGTAACGGGGGCGCGGGTGTTGCTGCTAGATTGCCCCTATGACTGAAACTTACGTTTCTGCTCACCAAGTTCCTTCCTTTTATGTTCCAGTCCAATAGCCTTGTTTAGCAATGTCTGAAAGTTAGGGAATGTGTGACTCTGCAGCAGGTAGTTGAGTGGTCCTATTAAACCATCCAGAAACCTTTCCTGCCTCTTACCATCAGTATTAACGTCATCTGGAGCATAGCAAGATAACTGGGTGAACTTATCCAAATATTCATTGACAGTCATATTGCCCTGCTTCAATGCAAGAAATTCCCTTTGTTTGAGCTTTGTCACACCAGCTAGAATATGATGTGCTCGAAAATTATCCCTGAATTCTTGCCAGGTGATAGTATCAGGAGCAGCATGTGCAGCAGTGTAAGCATCCCACCAATCAGCTGCCATCCCCTCCAATCGGCCTGCTGCATACAAGACCATTTCTTTATCATTGCAATGTGACATCTGCAACTTTTTAGTGATAGTCTTCAACCAATCGTCAGCATCCAGAGGATCAGTTGAGTGAGAGAATGTGGGAGGATGATGACTCATGAATTGCTTGTGCCTGTCCACAGGTGGATGAGCTGCATGTGGTGGCTGCTGATTCTGTTGTGCTTGCATATTTTGAACAGTGTTGGCAAGGTTCTGCAACAGCTGTGTCTGAGCGGCAAGGAATTGCTGCAAAGCGGGATCCATCACTGGGTTGAACGGTGGGGGTGGTGCTTGATTCTGTTGATTAGCAATATGAGCACGGGAAACAGGTGGAACGTCTTGACCTCCTCCTGACCTGTTTTGTACCATCTGATTGTTAGAAAAATTATTTCAGACAAGAACATTGATATGATGCATGAAGAGTAAACTCAATGGACCAAGAAGCATGAACTTCTAATTTGAAACAGATTCTGTTAGTCTCAACAAATCATGTGTAACTCCCAGTGATTTTGTCCAAAATTTTTGAAAGTTTACCATAATGTGTAATATGAAATTGCAAAACCAAACCAACTGGTTTCATCTCAATCAGAGGTCTATAACTTGAGATATAAATTAAACAATGTCACTGTGTCAGCAGAGTTTTACAGTTTCTGATAATCCCAAAGTTTTGGACATAACTCCGTGAATACTTATTCTTTATTGCTGAAATTTTGATAGACATTCACCCATAAAATTTGTGAACTAACCCAACTGGTTTTACATCAAACGGAGTTCTGTAGCTCAAGATAAAATTCAAACATGACTGCTATGTCAGAGAGCTGCGCGAACAGATTTTGGTATTAACCGAACTTGTGATAGATAAAGAAAAAGGTAACTCAGATTGGATAACCCCCAACTATCATTAACTTAACAATTTTTCTTGCTGCATTGTGGCCATCACTCCACAATACATCTCGTACAAACAAAAACCAAATCAAACATGTGTTCAACCAACAACCGTTATTACAATAACACGTTCACCCAGGAACGATCTAGCGAAAGAGATAAAAGGGTAGGTATCCTAAGATCCTATCCTAGCCTACACTGGTGGTAGCATTCGCTGTGCCATAGTGAAGCCTCTTGCGTGGTGGAGATGCCGTAGAGTTGAGCGGTGGTGCCTCCTCTAGTGGACGTTGTCCTGCAAGCTGAGCCTCCAGTTGAGCAATCCTAACGTTGGCTCCCTGCAGTTCTTGATGAAGTCTGTCCATCATAGCAGTAGCACCCTCAAGGTCAGTGTTCAGTGCGGCACTGATCCGAGCAAGGATATCGAGGCGGCCAGCTCTGTTATCTCCCACTGGCACAAAGGTCCTCTCAGTACCACTAGCACGTCTCAGAACATGGCGAAAGTCTGAATCGTGCAACTGTCCACGGTACTGGTGACTCATAGACCACAGTGCTCTCCTTGCAGCATCATTAGCAGCAGCTTCCTTGGAGAAGAAGGGTGCAGTACTACCATGTGACGACCGACTCCACCACCTCCCAGTGTTACCCAAGGGCTCACGGACATGAACCTCAGTCTCGTAGTAGTCCCTCATACCAGGTTCACTATAATGCTTAGTGACATAAAGTGGCCTTATAGTGAAATCCAGTTGCTGCAGCACTTCCTCTAGCAGGACACAAAACTGGCCTCCCATATCCAATGAAGTATGTGTGTGATATGTTGCCCTGCGGTAACGAGGCTGGTCATCTTGATTCTCTTCTTCGTTGTTGTCATTGTTGTTGTTACCACCATTGTTAGCCACGGTACTGTTTTATTCATCCGCCTCATCCTCAGGCCCATCGAATATCGACATCCTCGTCTTCTTCATCATCAGCATCTTCACCATCATGAGTATCTTCATCGCTGCTAATGTCATCCCCAGAATCATCTGGGTCTCCACCAGCAGCATCTGGTGCAGGTGCGTCAGGAGCTGGAGAAGCTAGTGGTGAAGCATCTGCTGCCACTGCAGGTACTGGTGGAACCATGATGTCTCCATCAGCATCCATCTCCAAAGGAACGCCATCAAACCACTGAGGCTGCTCCTCTGGGTGCTCCTCAATATTATCCTCCATCTGAACCTACTCCGGACCTTCCTCCACTTCATCCTCCGGCTGCAACTGAACCGGATCCACCTCTACATGTGCCACAACCTGCGCCACCTTAGCTGGTGCCACCTCAATTGGTGCCTCCTCAACCTGTGCCTCTCGCTGGAAACAAGGAGCCAACAGTCCATAGCGGAAACGGCCTCCAGTGCTCTTGCGGGCAGTTTGATAAGACCTGACCATCTGATAAGATAAAACAGAACTCAGCATAGAATAAATCAAAATGATAGAATTTTAACAAAGGAAAACTAAATAAATTAGTTTTTAATGCATAAATAAGACAATTTTGAAAGATGACATGGCTTTCTAGATCATGAATCCTTAATTTTTCATCCATTTCTATCTAAGGTGCGTCCTACAATCATTATTGCTCTAATACCACTCTGTCACAACTGATTTCCGAAGAGAAACCAAATGCATCTCATATGTGCGCCAGGATCAAGTTACGCACATATGATAGACGTCATGAGTGAAATATCCATAAACAATAATCAAAACATACAAGAGTTAAACCATTACATTATCTTTTTATTACACTCAGACGGTGGACTCGAAGGTCCTTAAAGCGAATAAACGGTAACTAGACGAAGCAACTCCATCTTCAGCTTCCACAGGCACATGACTGGGGGAATCGCATGCCTCAGAACTCATCGAAGTCGCTGTAGTACTCCTCACCGATGTTCTCCTCTAAACAGCGGTAAGCAAGGGTGAGCACACTTATGGTTGGAGCTCAGCAAGTGGGGGAAACATGCAAGGCTATTAAGGATAGGCTAAGGGTTTGCAACAGTTAGCATTTTAATGTTGATCAAGTTTTATTAGCGAGCACCTATTTACTAAATGTAAGTTTATACCAACCCACTTAAGCTTTAGAAAACTTTCCATCTCAAAACCATACAAAAACCACAATTTAATTCCATCTGCAAGTTTGATTATCATGTGAGGGTCCAAGCCACTCTTGACCCTGAGCACGGCTGATCGATCAGTTTTAACTCTGCGGAGGTTGTACACTTTACCCATAGTTCGTGTTCTCCATGTTGCCCGAGTTGATCAGACCCTTAAACACTGCCGAGGTGAGTGGCTAGGGGTTCACTACCAAGCCTTTACAAAGGCATGCAAAAGACCAACAACTCGCATAGTTACAGATCAGGGCGGACCATAACCCTCCCTAGTGGTCAGCACTGATAACCTTAGCAAAGGCTGCTACCCCAAAAGGACCGGGCTATACCCCTGCAACCCGGACCCCTCTCTGCTCCTTTCGGATAAGGTTATCAGTACATTCACACACCTAATTAATTAGCTAAGCCAAAGCCATATGGACTGTGGTTGCACTATTTTCTTGGGTGGTTCTCCATGTTCCGATTAAACCAAGGAGTTCTTGTATTAAACAAATTCATCAACATTTAAGCATAAAAGCCTTTATCATGAAATCACTTTTAACCAACCTATGTTAAGCCACTAAGCAATTATCTACCCAAAAGATTTTATTAAACCGGGGTGTTCCAAGGATCAAGAGTAAAAATCTAGGTATGTCCTTAAAAAGGTGTTCCCGTCAATTTAATGCAATACAACAAATAAAAGTAAATATTAATTAATATGCAATTATTTAGGACAAAGAGGAATATGCAGAGGGAGAAGTCCACTTGCCTTCCTCAACTACAAAGTTATCTTCTTCTTCTTCTTCGAAAGGTTCTTCCTGATCAACTCTGACGGGCTGCTCAACCGAAACAGGCACGATATCTACGAGCACACAAGAAAACATACAATAAATAAAACAATATAACAAACAATTCTAAAAACTAAAAACATACTGCTAAAACAAACGGGCTTGATGAGACGGTCGCATGGACACCAAGAACGCTTAAAACGGAGTTAAAACGACAAAGATACGACCGAAACAAGGTTCAGGGACCTTTTTGTGGAGAATCTAGGCTTCTAGGGGCTAAACTGAAAGAAACCAGGGGCTAAAACATAAATACATGTATAAACCAAAGGTTTAACACGCAAAAGAACCTATCAGGGGTCTCGGGCGCTAAAACAGAGAAGATCAAGGGCCTAAACATAAAAGAAAGGACTTGATTGTAAGGGTTTTTGTTGGTGGGAGGACCAGCATGTGAAACCAAGAAGCCAAGGGTTCTTCAACAAAAACTCCCTGGTTGACCGGTACGCGGTCTCTTTGACTCGGGCTGGATGTGATCCTGGCCGTTCGCGCCGGATCGGATGGCGGATGCGAACCGCGAGCGACGGGCGTCGTCGGGTGAAGCGGCGCCCGGTAGCGCGCGGCGGCACCGGCAGCGAAGCTCACCGGCGAAGGCCGAACTCGAGCTTTGGGCCACCGTTTCGCACGCGGAGAGATCCTACGTGGAGCTGGGACTAAGGCAAACCTAACCAAAGGCCTAGGAGGCGGCTCCAGCGACCTTGGCGGCGCACGTCGAAAGGGGGCGCTGCGGGCAACCTCGGCATGCGAGCGCCGGTGCTACGGCTCTAAGCACAAGAAAGAAAGGTAGGGGGCGACGTTCTCACCACAACGTGAAGCTCCTGGTGCAGAGAAAAGCGATGAAGAGGAGGCGGTGAAGAAGATCGACGACGACGAACTCCGGGATCGGGCTTCGCTCCGGGATGAAGCAGGGGCGCTCCTGGGCGTCGCGCGGTCCGGTGGTGATCCTGTGACAGGGAGAGCTCGATGAGCTTTGCACATGAAGGAGAAGAAGGGAGAGAGGGTCAGGGGTACTCCACCGACAGCGAGGTGCTCCGGCGGCCGGCAAAGACGCAGCGGCAGAGGAGCCTCGGGCGGCGGCGCATATGGGAGCGAGGAGTGCGTGCGAAGGGGCAATGCAGAGCCTCTGCACTGGCCTTTATAGAGCCAAAGGGGGAAGAGGGAGCGACGGCCAGCTAGGACGCCATCAGTGGCTGGCGGCCACAAATGCCATCAAGGGACCGGCGTGATTGAGGGGTAACGGAAGGGAGTGAAGGCGGGGAATGGCCCTGGTGCGCCATTGTGCATTTACTGGTGGTCTTGAAGAAGGGGGAGAGCGGGTGAGGTGACGGTAATGGATAGCGGAATAAGCGGCGGGTGCGGCAGAGCAAAGCAGGGGAGGGAGCCGGGGGAAGAAGATGGCACCGACAGGAGGGCCCGGTGCGTCAGCGAGAGAAGGGAGGGAGAGAAGAGAGATTGGGCCGCGAAGGCTTAACGGGCCGAGCGAAAGAAAAAGGGCCGAGCGAGAGAGAGGGCAGGCCGGCGACCTGTTGCTGCTGGACACGGGCCGAAGAAAAGGAAAAAAAGGGGGGGGAAAGAGCTGGGCCGCGCAAAAACTGGGCTGGGTTGCCAAGAGAGAAAAGAGAGAGGGTTTAGGAGGGAAAGAAGAAAGGGTTTGAACTTTTATGAGTTTAAAAACTTCACACATTCAAACAAAATCCATGCATTTCAAATCATGAGGCACAAGCACTTGTTGCTTCTAAATTATTTAAATCAAATTTAAATACTTTAGAGCTCAAATTAATTAGTAATTTAATTAAATCCTTAAAACTAAATCTAAAAACACTATGTTGCTTAAGGTATTTTTAGTGATGGAATTTTAGTATATTACAAATAGGTGATCGTGAAGAGGCTTTATCGATGAGTAATCTTTCAAATTTCTGCACTTTCTGCATGGACAAATAATGAAAATGGATGGGGGCTTGTTGGATTCTGCTACTTCAAGAAATCCACGCAACCCATTAATGTATTTGTTGGCGGTCGATTTTTGTCAACCAAGAGCACTTGTTACACTTTGGTTTGAGCTTTGAATTATATCTAACCCGCCACTAGGCATACTAATGATGTAACAAGTTCACACTTGCATGTGGTTTTTGGAGTATGTTGTTTACGTAGGATTTAAGTGCCTAAATGAGGACTTCTGAGTAGAGTTCATCGAGCACTTTATAAGAAGATAACAAAGCCCGGCAGAAGTCAAGACACGAAGTGAACATGATTCCAAATGACCCGAGGACCGAAGCATAAAGCTGTGAAACTCCGAGGACCTAAACAGAATATGCGAGAGTTCGTGCGCCAAGTACCCTTATCTAAACCGCGGGGAAAACGACATCAAGGACCCACATGAAGTTCAGCAAATATTCAAGAAGACACGAGAAGCTTCGGGGAGCAAAACAGGGCTGAACCGGGCCGAAAAGGGCCTAGGCCGACCGGCCCAGGCCTGACGGCACACCACTTTTCTGTGCCGGTTCGCATCCCCCTTTGACCTAGATGCTCCTCGGTGTATTTATATCCCCTGCCTCCGACGGCCGCCACATCCATCCACCAGAATTCAGCGAAACCTAGAAGCAATCACCGGAGGGAGACGACGATGGCCGCGAGTGCTTGAGGTTGTCTAGGAGATGGCCTAGGCCGACCCTAGCCGCCATGGCGGCCCTTCGTGGTTGAGCCATGGTGGAGTTCCGGAGCTAGTTGAGGTCATCTATGGTATGTAATCAGTGGTGATGATCCAAATGCACTTATTATTATGTGAGCTATGTTCATCGTGTTTTCCGATCTATTAGCGATTCCATGTCTCCGTCTATACTTTTTACCTATCCTGAATGTGATTTAATCCTTAGTCTAATACATGTTTAGACTATATAGCATGCTCTATGTAATCATGATGATTAGATTTAGCATGTCGACCCTTCATGGTTTGTAGACACGTTCATGTTTGAGCGTGCCCCTAGATTCCTCGCATCATTAAGGGTGCACCGTGATAGGATGATACCCCCGAAAGTGTGGATGTCTTCGGGAGGTAGGCCGGAGGTAGGAGTTTAAGGATGCTAGTAGATGAGATGCTCGATTCGATGCTCGTTTGCCGGAACTTCAACTATAAGGCGCTAGGCCTAGTTACCCCTTTGGTGGAGCTTTACCTTAGCCGTTGTTCTTGGATGTGATCAACCTTGTTCTTTCACTCATATCCATCAAGGTTACCCTTTATATGCAATCTATTCTTCATGATTAGGTTAAATTGACAAAATAAGGTAGAGAACCTTAGCGGTTTGCTTCCGATCCATGGATTCGATAACCTTGGGTAATACTCGAGGGAAAAAGTGCTATGATGATCCGTAAGGGACGGTGAATCTTGACGTGTTTTTAGACCACAAGCTCTTTTTCTGGCGCCGTTGCCGGGGATCGGCAACTCGAACCCTAAGGTGATTTTCCTTTCTTTTTGACTAACCCTAATTTTTTTATCATTGCATATGCGCTTGTTTTCTTGTTTGTGTCCATGAAAGCAGGTGAAAAGTTAGACACAAGACGTTCGATGAGTTCTCTACGTACACACCCCAACAAGATGACTGCGACATCAAGATTCGCTCTTTAGTGGTAGGTGCTAACTTTTGTTAGTGGCCCATCATCCGCTATCGAGTCCACACCCTACACGAGCAATGATAAACAAGGTAAGTCAATATGTCAATTAAATTTTTAAGACTAATGTTTTGTGGAGATTTATTTGATCAAGCAATAGGTATTGGAAGCAATCGTGATGCCCCCAAGATCACAAGATCAAGCTCGTCAACATCTTCGAAGTTTCTGTTCGCATCAAGTTTTGCATAGCATCATGGGAAGAAAAACAGAATATCTTTGGATATTTAGAAGCCTCACGAAGTTATACTTCCAACGAGTCAAGAATCAAGTCAATCGGAGGTTCCTACAAGCGGATATGGCCGAATCACCGATGGTTGCACGTCCTGAAAATTTTCTGGACAGCAAGCAAAGCTGAAGTGAAACAGCCATAGCTTCCTCATTTGGATTCCGATTAAGATGAATGAGTACCCATTGGAAAGGTAATTTTATAAATTCTTCAATAGAATAATATTTTGTATATGTTCTGTTATGTATATAGGAGAAAATTCATGAAGAAGAGGCAGCAGCAACATGATGAGAACAAGAGAGTGGAGATGAGGACAACAACAATGAAGAGGAGTTTGGGCAACGCTTTCATTAGACCACACATGAAGAAATTCAGAGGCTTGAAACAAAACAAAGACCCCTGGAGCATTGGCAAATGAAGGCACAAGTCGGTGACATCCGACGCAAGGAGATGTTTGAAGAAGACCACGAAGGGTTACACACAAAGGACGACATCTGATGGCGCGGATACTTTGGGTTCTCACACGATGGATCATGGAGTTACATTTTCACAACCAAGATGTGTGAGCCGATAAGTGAAGAGGAGTGATCCTACACAAAGCAACCTTGATGACATGTGGCACGAAGGAAGGAATTGAGAAAAAGTCTACGCGAGCCACCTCTGATCATCAAGGATTATTCGCTTTCAACTCCGGAGGACCACTCATGATGAAAAGTTCGAAGGCTAAGGTACAGATTAAACTCTCAAGGTACTTTTGGAGATGATATCTTTCTTTTGATATATTCATGTTCATATCCAATAGTATGTTTTGATTATATGCCTTGCACCTTTGATGATCATGATAGGCTAGAATTTCTTGAGAATGATAAAGAGACTATGATGTGCTTAATCTTTATTAATTCCTTGCCTAATGAACCTTTTGCCTAATGAGAGCCTTAGTGCTGAGCAAGAAACTTATGCTACCTTTAATCACATTTTGTTCATCTAATTTTAAATTGTGGTTATGGTTGCTTATGTTTTTATTACGTCTTGCAAATCTTGGACTTGCTTTGTGCTTGGTCAAGCTCGTGACCTTAAAAGAGCGTATGTCGGGGGAAAACCTAAGTTTCACTAACCTCGCAGGTCAATAAACCTTAATCAAGAGGAGAGAAGTTATGCCCCAAAGGAATTGCAAGCTCATGCATCACCTTCCCCGAATCTCGAGTGCGGATGTCGCTGTTTTCATCAGTTTTGAGCACCCGATCAGATATGTAGAAGAAAGAAAAAGTTGAAAATCAGAAGCTCCATCAGGTGCCGATTCCAACGCCTCCAAGATCGATGAATTTGAGGACCTGTACAAGGAGATATGGCAAAAACATTAGGCGTTGCGCAGTCTGAAATCAGATTTGGACAGATTGCAACGTTGGAGTAAAACGGACATAACTCACTTGTTCGGAGTCCGTTGGGGGTGAATAAACACTTGATGGAAAGAAAATTTCATGCGCCATCTATTGGAGAAGTTGTTTGCTACATGGCCTGATCTGGACAGAGAGGAAAATTCGTGAAAGGAGAGGCAGCGACGAAGAGCAAAGGAGAAGGAGGGGATGATGATGCAAGAGACGATCGGGCAAGCCTCTCATCAAGATAAATGATCATGTCAAGCATGGAGAGTGGATCAAAGCTGCATGGACATCTTCAAATCTTACATGAAGAACCATGGCTTTGCGACAACAAGAAGGTACGTAATAAAGTCGAGCTCTATGACTTTAAATGAAGCGCATTGCGGGAGGCAATCCATTTTCTTTTGTTTATACATATATAATATGACCGTCTACATTGTGCTCTTAAACTGAACCATCAAGTAACTTTGTACCATTGCTCTAATAAATACCACAACACCACGTTGTTTGATCTAATTTTTATTGAGAGAGCACTTTGTTTTTTGATCTTGGAAAACTTGTAGACCCTTTTGTGTGCCTATTAGTGTTTAGAGAGTCTCTTTCTTTTGTGTCTTTTTAGAGATAAATATGAAGTTTGGTAAAACCTCATGATTCTAAACTTGTGGCTAGTTAATTTAGGCTAACTCTTGCATTTATTTTAGACCACCACCACCATGTCATTTTGTTCATCCATGTCATATTGCATTGTATGTTTTGAGTTGATCTAACTTTTTGTCCAACCAACCTAAACCTTCCTATAGCCCCCACCAAAAACCCATAGCCAACAAGGGTAGGGTTGACTTGTGTTGATTGGCTTGCACCATTCCAGTTGTCCAAGCCCACCTCTATCCCTCGTTCTAACTAAAAACATTAACTAGCTTCCCTATAAAAGCCTTAGGAAAACCTCTCCTATCCTTAGCCCTCCTCAAACCATAGGTTTGTTTTTCATAAAAAGACTTTTAACACCACCTTAGATAGAATTTCTATGCCTTCCCTCTCTTCAAAATTCTTATTTGAGCCAAAAATATAGAATACCCATAACCTACCCTTTAAACTTTGTTAGTTTGTTTGATTGATTCTTTTCGATGGGTGATTTCCTTGTTGACAATGCTTACTTCGGTGAAGGCCAAGCTTTGTCCTTTGCTTATTGTGGACCATATCGGAAATCTTTCAAAACCTTGCTAACATTTGCTTGTGCTAACTCTTTGCATTTGCATTTTGTATCCCCCTCATTGTCATCTTTCACTTTATGTTAGCTTGGGACTTTTTATAAAATTTTGTGATGAATGCTTTCATATCTATGTTAAGTGCTTGGTATAGCATTTTTTCCCTTGCGATCTTGTGTAAACATGGTGTTTAGACATGATCAGAGACCACCATCATTCAGTTTTTTATACCTTGCTATCATTTTGCATTGGTTGGTTTATGAACTTTGCAATGCGCCCTACTTATCTTACACTGTAAAGAATTGTTAATCTTGGAATAAGTATGGTGTTTTGACCTTGGTTAATAAATCTTTATGGCAATGGAGAAGTTTGGCAACCACTTCGTAAGCATGGAGCTTAGAATTTGGTGTAAACATTGTTTTGTGTTTATACCATCCCATCATTTGCATGCACCCTTGCACACACGTACACCCATTAGGTTCTTAATTTTACTTTCACTAGATTAACTATGCCACAAGTTAAGATCTTAGGGGATGTTTTTGGTTGTCGGCATAGAGTGAGTATTCTCGACCATCACCTCGGGGGTACTTTGTGCTTTAGAGTTGTTTTGCAGGATGGTGAATCACTCCCATGAGTTTGTGATAAAAGATGAAATTAAGATCGTCAACACCTCCAAAATCCTAAAGAACACCGCTGTCTTTATCAAATTAGGCACATGTTCAGAGATATACAAAAGAAGAAATTCGGATATTCAAGAGCTCTACTAAATCTTCTTTCCAACGCATTGAGATTCAACATTTTAGGAGACCCGTGCAAGGAGTTACAACCAAATCTTTGGGCGTCACACGTTCTGAAATCAGCCCGGGACAGTTTGCATTGCTGGAATAAAAATGCCATAACTCTCTTGTTCGGAGTCCGATTAGGGTGAATGACCACTCGTTGGAAAGATAATTTCAAGGACTGCATGATAGAGCAATGGTTCAGTACATGTTCTGTTCTGTAAGTGAACAAAAATTCGTGGAAGTTGAAGCAGCGATAAAGGGCAACATGGAAGGAGGTGAAGACGAGTTGAGAAACAATTGAGACTAAAGCTTGTGACATAGGGTGGACGCTGGAGGATAATCAAGGCAACAAAGGTGAAGAGTATGATGATGATCTCCACACATGGCGGTAGGACTTCAAGAATTACAAGATGGTTCATCATCTTGCATGCCTAGCAACATGCTAAGCATGTGGGAGGACTTGGTGGACATAAGAAGACCGCATGGAGTACAAGGATCACGGTTGCCACGGGATGCTAATTTTCTTCTTCCAAGTTAAGCATAATGCTTAAGCATGGTGGAGGCCGTGCTACACTTCAAGCATCAAAGGACGGTAACAATTCCTCAACCCTCTTTTTTGTCCTTGTCTTTCTATATGTCTGCACATATGTATATGCTTTCCGCAACCTTATATGCAACCTTTGTATATCTCTCTATAGAATAACATGGCTACTAGGAGTACAACCTAGGTTTGTTTTTGTTTTCAACAATAATCACCGTTACCTTGTGGTCACCATGATGATATCTTGTATGCTCTTGCCTATGGATATATGATGATCGTTGCCACTTTGCTCATTTTTGTGCTTGGTTTTATATGATTAAGCTAGTGCTCTCTTTAATATGATCTGAAAATTAAATTAATGCTAGCCAAATCTTTTGTGGAGGTTATCATAACTTGAGACCCGTAGTATTTTTTGTTGCTCTCATTTTTGAATGAATCAAAGATCATTTATTTTTGTTCTTAAAAGATATGCTAACCTTGTCTTTGATACCACTTGCATTTTGCTCAACTTATCCAAAGCCATATATTCATTGAGTGTAAAAACCTTAGTTTACAAGATTTATTTTTGGGTGCATTGATTCAAGACTTGATTTCTCTGGCCCGAGACTAAGAAGCTGGTCATTCTGTTTTTGCATATCTATCTTTATGCTAGCCTTTTCTATTCGTGCATTGTGAGTTTCCACATCGGGAATTTTGCAAACCTCGCCGGATATCCACCCACAAACCCAAAATATCTTTTTGTGTATACCTCCTTGACCACAACCCAAAACTTTGAGTATGGATGAATATTTCGAAGAAGATTACAAGGAAGGTGTCGTCAAGTGGAGCAAGATTTTGGGAGACCTCCATGAAAGAATCCCTAGAAGGTTTCAAGGATCTCTCTTCAAGAAAATACAAGGATTTCAGCACTTACCTTGGCACAATCATCACCTCTTTGCTCGGGGATGAGCAACATCTAAGCATGGGGAGGTTGCTAAGGAAGTACTAGTGTAGTCTAGAGTTCAAGGGGAGTAAAAAAAGAAGAAGGAAAAAAAGAAGAGAAAAGTGATGAAAGAAAAAAATAAAGAAGAAAAAGTATGATGAGAAGAAGAGGAAAAGAAAAAAGAAGGAAAAAGAGAGAGAATAAATAATAATAATAATAATAATAATAATAATAATTAAGCTCCTCGGTTCTCTAGCTATGTTTGAGATTTCAAAAGAACTTCAAGATAAAGACCCATACTCATCTTTCCAACCATGTGCAATCCGATAACAAGGACTTCGGTTGTGCCTCGGGATCACTCTTTGCCATTTGCACATGTCCACATATCTCAAAGTGTGTGTATTTTTCTCTCCCCCCTCCTTGGAACATTATTTTTTTCCAATGACCTTTTTGACGAGTCTGGGTAAGTCCATGAGAAGCTTGTCTTGTTTTGATAATATCTCAACTATAATATCTTGGTAGGACTAAACTTTCCCATAGCTCCATATAAAGCCTTCCACCAAATATTTGAGAGAAGAAAGAAGTAGTCCTAGTAGGCTTGAGATACAAGATGAGAGTTCATGAGCAAGAGGCAAGGAGGTTTATTATTGACCTTGGTAAAACAATATTTCTTCATCCCGCTCTTTATTTTCAAAATTTGGGAGATTTGTTCAAAATTTGAGAGCATGATTAATTACTTGTGGAAAGAGCTTAAATGATATCAACCTTCCGTAGAGATGAAAGCTAGTTACCTTATGGAACATTAAATGTAAACTTGGAGAGCATTATGTTTTCTCGTGTATGATCAAGTGTAGGGTATGAACTTTGAAAGGAAATACTGACATCCATTAAAGACTTACTCGAGGACAAGCATGGTTTAAGCATGGGGGTGTGTTAGCGGTCGATTTCTGTCAACTAAGAGCACTTGTTACACTTTGGTTTGAGCTTTGAATTATATCTAACCCGCCACTAGGCATACTAATGATGTAACAAGTTCACACTTGCATGTGGTTTTTGGAGTATGTTGTTTACGTAGGATTTAAGTGCCTAAATGAGGACTTCCGGGTAGAATTCATCGAGCACTTTATGAGAAGATCACGAAGCCCAGCATAATTCAAGACACAGAGTGAACATGACTCCAAAAGACCCGAGGACCGAAGCATGAAGCTGTGAAACTCCGAGGACCTAAACAGATGATGCGGGAGTTCGCGCGCCAAGTACCCTTATCTAAACCACAGGGAAAACGACGTCAAGGACCCACATGAAGTTCAACAAATATTCAAGAAGACACGAGAAGCGTCGGGGAGCAAAACGGGGCCGAACCGGGCCGAAAATGGCCTAGGCCGACCGGCCCACGCCAGCTGGCCCACCCCTTTTTTGTGCCGGTTCGCGTCCCCCTTTGACCTAGATGCTCCTCGATGTATTTATATCCCCTGCCTCCGACGGCCACCACATCCATCCACTAGAATTCGGCGAAACCTAGAAGCATGCACCGGAGGGAGACGACGGTGGCCGCGAGTCCTCGAGGTTGTCGAGGAGATGGCCTAGGTGGACCCTAGCCGCCATGGCTGCCTTGCGTGGTTGAGCCACGTTGGAGTTCCGAAGCTAGTTGAGGTCATCAATGGTATGTACTCGATGGTGATGATCCAAATGCACATATTATTATGTGAGCAATGTTCATCATTTTTCCGATCTATTAGCGATTCCATATCTCCGTCTATACTTTTTACCTATCGTGAATGTGATTTAATCCTTAGTCTAATACATGTTTAGACTATATAGCATGCTCTATGTAATCGTGGCGATTAGATTTAGCATGTCGACCCTTCATGGTTTGTAGACACATTCATGTTTGAGCGTGCCCCTAGATTCCTCACATCATTAAGGGTGCACCGTGACAGGATGATACCCCCGAAAGTGCGGATGTCTTCGGGAGGTAGGCCGGAGGTAGGAGTTTAAGGATGCTAGTAGATGAGATGCTCGATTTGTTGCTCGTTTGCCGGAACTTCAACTAGAAAGCGCTAGGCCTAGTTACCCCTTCGGTGGAGCTTTAGCTTAGCCGTTGTTCTTGGATGTGATCAACCTTGTGCTTTCACTCATATCCATCAAGTTTACCCTTTATATGCAATCTATTCTTCATGATTAGGTTAGATTGACTAGATAAGGTAGAGGACCTTAGCGGTTTGCTTCCGATCCACGGATTCGATAACCTTGGGTAATACTCGAGGGAAAAAGTGCTACGATGATCCATAAGGGATGGTGAATCTTGACACATTTTTAGACCGTCAACAGTATTCTTGGGAGATTATCTTGTCGGTATACACTATTGCCGGTCCATCTACAAAATATCACCGAACAAAATATATTACTATCATGCAACAAATTCAAATGAAGACAAGATTATGTTACACAAATTCAAACTATTTAAATCAACATTCCACATGAAATATAAACTTTTTCCTAATTTTCTAATGAGCAAATAATTTTTCTAATGAATAAAACTATTTTCGAATGAGGAAACTATTTTTATAACTAAGAAATTATTTTTCTAATTAGGAAACCATTTTTCTAATGAGAAAACAATTTTTATAATGAATAAAACTATTTTTATAATGAGGAAGTTATTTTTTTAACAAAGAAACTATGTTTCTAAATAAATCGGTGTGATTCGGCAGTCGGGCGGGAACCGGTACAAGAGTCGGGCGGTAGTCGGTGGAGTGTCGGGGGGGTGAGGGAGTCGGGCAGGATTCTGCCAAGAGGTGAGAGTCGGGTGGGAACCGGACAAGAGTTGGGCAGCAATCGGTGGAGTGTCGGGGCACCGGACAAAAGTTGAGCAGTAGTCGGTGGAGAGTGGGGGCGTGAAATCAGTGAGTCGGGCAGGATTCAGACGCGAGTCGGGTAGGATTCGGTCGCAAGTCGGGCGGGAACCGGACAAGAGTCGGGGGCTGGGGGGGGTCAGTGAGTCGGGCAGGAGTTGGACGGGAGTAGGATAAGAGTATTATTCCGGTCCAACTAACATATAAACTATTAAATTTACCCTATATTTATTACATATGTATAAATAAATAATAAAAAACTATCATCACAAACAACATCTAATCCAACTAACATGACACATCCTTTGCAATCTTTTTATTAAAACATACACAAATATGGATCTAAATAAAAAATCCTCATTCTTAGCTTATTCAAAAAACCATGAAATACTATTACTAGAAAGCATCAAACTTAAAAAACTATGCATATATCAAGGGAGGATGCAGTAACTAACCTCTAGACCACTTCAACGAGTGAAATCGTGGAGAAATCATCGCAAATCGGGCAAAAGCTCCCCTAGAGCGCCATGGGGAGTGGGAAGCTCGAGCTTGAGGAGTGGAGAGGGTGAGGCTCGGGTAGGGGAAGAAGAAGGTGATTTATAGCCGTTGTACATTAGTATTGGGTTGTGTTCCGAAGCGGTACTAATGTTGGCACATTAGTACTGGTGCGTAACACGGCACCATACTAATGTGAGGTCAGCACATTAGTACCGGGCCGTATTACGCACCGGTACTAATGTGGCACATTAGTACCGGTACATTTTACAAACTGGTACTAATGTGGGTCACGCATGGATGCATCGGGGCTCTCCCATCCTTACCGGTACTAATGTAAACTGGTACTAATATCAAAAATGGCCTGGGACGGAAGCTTGTTTTCCTAGTAGTGTATGCTTGCAGTGTCGTCGCCGTAACGTGCATCCTGGCCGAGCTGAGGCACATCTCGACCCACGTGCCGCCCTGTTCTCTTCTCACCTGTCGTGCACAGGGACAAGGATAGATGTGCGCCTATGCGTGCACCGCTACCAGACCTCTGTGTCGTCGCTGCCAATTCCGAGCATTATGTCTGGCGAGATCTCAAAATGGAACGCCCACAGCGTCTTCTCTTTGGCCCTGCCTTGTACGTGAGAGCCCTGCACCCTCCCAAGCAGGCCGGTCACTAAAATTATTCACACTCGTCATCCTCTATTTTCTTCGTCAAAAAGAATATTATGTCCTGGCCATCGAGATTCTATCCTTCATTCTCAGTTTTCTCTCACTCATCTTCCAACTACCCACACGCGGGTCCCACACGTCAGCCTCTCCTCTTTTTTTACTCCACGGCGTGCTTCCTCTCTCGGTTCCTCTGCCTCCCTTCTGCTCCACCGCGCCCAAGTACCCGCCTCTCCTTCTCCACTCCTCCGTATGGCGCGGCGTGGCCCCTCCTCCGCCGGTGCGGGGTGCCCTTTGCCCTCGGCTCCTCCACCGAGGCAGCGTAGGTGCGACCCTCCTCTGCCGGCACCAGCTCTCCCCGCGCTGCACCCAGCTCTCCCCAGTGGCAGAACTCCCTTGCACCCTCCTCCCAACGGCGGCCCTCCTCCCAGCAGCCATGGATCCACGACGGCAAGTAATGCTGCGTCGGGTAGGTCGAGGCGAGGCGGCCTCTCTTCCTCCCATCACGGCGAAGGAGAGGGGGGCGGCATCGAGGAGCGGCGGCGAGCAGCCGAAAGGGCCTCGATCTCCTCTCTTCCTCAAGCATGATGGTGGGCACCGACCATTCTCCCTCCAGTGCGAATCAACAACGAGGAGCGCCACCGGGCCGCTACGGCCGCGGATCTGGTACATATGTTGCTCGGGGCGTCGGATGGGGAGTCTGTGCGGTGGCGGCAGCTGTGTCCTTTCCAGCAGCCTCACAGCGGCGGAGGAGTTGGGGCTCGCGGCTCTTCCTCTGCAGGAGCAGAGGCGGCTCCTCTCTGATGGTAGTGACCAGATCCGACAGTGGTGGTGAGGATGTGCCTGTGGCCCTGCTCCCCGATGGCGATGGCGAGGATGCTCCCGTGCCTTGAAGTTCCAGAATGGCGACCAGAGAGGGGGGGAGTGAATGAGAGCCGATAAAAATTCTTCTCCAAAGAGACGAACTCGGCCTATGATCCCAAACGCAACTCCTAAGTCCTCAACACTTTGCTAGCCAAATCCACATACCCACTGGAGTGCTACTGGACCTAGGAACTAGCAACACACCCAAACTACTCAAGCACGCAGTGAAACAACCAACTTGAGGACAAACAGTTGCCACCGGTCAGACCGATCCCTAGCACCAGTCAGATCGGTCCTGAGCAACCCCCTCTGAATCTTCTCAAACTTGCCCAGCAAACCTAGATGGCAATTCTATGATGTGAAGCAATACAGAGAAATCCAGAAAACAACCAGGCTAGAGAAAACCACACCAAAACTCTAGCACACCGAAACACACCTCAGCCAAACTTGCACCAGAAGCACTATGCGAGCAACTAGCAAGAACCAACCAAGAAACAGCTGAGTGTCCGCTAGAATCCCTACACCGGTCAGACCAGTGGACAGTATCGGTCAGACCGGTGGACAGCACCAGTCTGGCTCAGAAACTCCCAAACTCCAAGAACTCGACCTCTAAGGGCCAAAACTACACGGAACTAAGGCAACAACAAGCCACGAGATCAGCTAACACCCTGGTGATGAACTCCCCGAGCAAAGCCAATGCAGGGCCGCACCGATCAGACCGGTCACGCCTGGGCGGCTCGGGATGAACTCCACCCGCGGATCAACTCCCTCCTTTCGATGCCTCGATCTCCCGATTCGCTCCATGGATTCAAGTAAGACTTTGGGGATAGGTGTAATACCTCATGGACAAGCCATGCCTATGAGATCGTCCCCAAAGATCCACTAAATCAAGAGGAATCGAAAGAAGAACACCAAGAACACCACTCCACGAAACCACCAAGAAAACCCCAAATCGAGCACCTTTTCCCACAGATTTGAGAAGGGAATCACCAAGAAAAGAACCACAAGGGGCTCATGTGTGCATCCCTTAACAATTTCGTGAAGGAGAGTCCTCAAAACCACCAAAGGAAAATCGCCAAGAAAAGGCTCCGAAAATCACCAAAAAGCAAAACGGGAGAGACAACTAAAAACACTAGATGAATCACGCCGAACCTTCTATACATCAAAGGAAAGATTCATACAAGGTCTAGCTTGCCTCCCTAGCATCCAACCCTCTCTAAAGATCTCACCATGAAGCTCTCAAGCTAGTCCTAGAGAAAATAGGTAGCTAAAAAGAGAAAATGCTAAGAGAAAATGAAAACCCTAAAGCCCAAGAGATGGCTGCCAACACCCTGAGGACCAGAGTGTCCGATGGCTAGTGGTTGGCCACTCTCTAGTGATGAGTGATTGACAACATTGTGTGGACTGACGTTGTGCTCTATCTTGTGGATGTAGGCTACGGCTTGATGTGCGTTGGTGTTGTTTACACTGTTTTTCAACACGTGTCAAAAGAAAGACGAAGAGACATCAGAAAGACTTCCAAGCCGATGAAGAAAAGGAGAGAAGCGACCAGCCGATCTAGGATCGGCCGATTGATGGAAAAGAAACGTGGTAGAAGAAGGATATGCCAAAAGGAAAGAAGACGGAGGCCGGTCAACAACCAAGTTGACATCGGGTCAAGATTCAAGAAGACGTTGTCGTCATCGACTAGGAGTCAAGTTGTCATCAAGACATAAATGGTGACCCTGCGTGGTCAAAGAAAATTGTACACACCAAATCAACAAAACCTTTACTTATTCAAGTCGGCGACTTCACCACCCCTTTTTTACTTCTTCTTATTTTCTTGTTTCTTCAAACGCCGTTCTTCTAGCTCGTCGGGCTGCATCGATCGACCTCCGGCAAGCTTGTAAGTACCGTTTTATCAAATAACAACTAGGTTTTAACCTCTGGGCACATCGCTGCGGTTTCGTCTATGTTTTATTCACAATTTATCGATATTAGCTAGGTTTGCAAGTCTTTTCTTGTTTATTTAGCTTTTATCACCAATTTATCCAGCTCGTAATCTCATCATATTGGCTAAATTTCATCCCTGTGTTGTTTCACTACGATACAACCGATTCAGATTAGGTTTTGAGTGTTGTCTCGTAGCCCTTAGTTTGCTCTGCTTTCTCTTGCGCTTTGCCTACGTCATCAAATCGGCTGATCTAGCCACTTTCATTATACTTGCTCCTCGGCTGCTTCAGCTAGCCGATTCCCTCTACAGTCGTATCGCCCAATCGGGCCGTTACTCATTGAAGGCTCACATCGGTTCTCTAGCCGATCTATCCCGCATCTAATGTTTCATATTCTTTCCGTGCCGATCAACAGGTCAGGTCGGCTGGCAAGCCTTGTTACATCCCGGGGATCCGTTACGTGTTGCCATTGAAGAACTTTATTCCGTTTTTTACGTCAACACATCTTGGCACGCCCGGTGGGACACGAAAATAATATTTTACCAAAAACAGCCCAACGATGTCCATCACATACGCTCAAGCACTGGCGAATATCATCTTCTATGGAGATGCATTATCGCATGGTCCAGTTCAACAGCAAGGTTATCTGGGATCATATCATCAGCAGCCGATTACATCGGCTAATACTGCATTTTCTTGCGACCTAGTTCAGCAACAAAGCTACGTGGAGCCATACTATCGACAATCGGAATCATCAGCTAATGTGGTATTCAAAACCTCACCTATTTGTTATTCATCAGGAATTCATGGTCAAACAGGTCAGGATTGGGTTCAAACATCGGTTCCACAGTCAACAAATATCCAGCCGCTTTATCAAGAGAGTTACCAACTACGGACATCAGTTCCACAATCAAGTTTTTGACAGCCAACAACTCGACAATCTTGGCTTGGGGGGATGCAATTTGCCCAACTATCAGTTCAACAACAACAACCAGAAAATTATTGGTCACAAGAATCGGCTTCGCAACAGAAAGCATGTTCGTCAAGAGTTATTATTTTACAGCCGATTGCTCACCAATTGCATCGACCAATAATTTCTCAATCAATGGTCAGTCAATCTGTCCATCAAATGAAGATTGGCAGAGACTTGTGTCCGACTGATACAGACAAAGTAAGTACGCAAAGAATCTATCAGAAAGATGAGAATATTGAATCACTATATGCTCCTCAAGAATCACCATTGACAACTTATCAAAATATGGAAGTGACATCACAACTGATAACAGGGCTATCAGTCCAATTGGCTTCTAAGCAATAGAAGGTTATATCTGATTAGCATGTGCAGGAAATAAAGAATTATGAAGCGCAAGTCTTGGTTGATGAGTTAAAGAATGAATACCAGCATGAGGAAGAACATAACTTTGAAAAAATTCACATAGAGGAGTTCTCAGCTAGCTACAAGGATAGAGAAAAGCAAGCTGACAAGGATTTTAATTCCAGGAATCCTATTCGGAAAGCTACAGCCGACAAAGATCCTTGTTTAGGAGATATGGTGAAAGTCAGCAGTTAGAAAGAAACGACTGAAGCTATCATGATAGATTCTAAAGAAATTGATGAATCAAAGGTCATTGATCACAAGGTTATAGAAAAAGAGCAGCACAATATTTTTTGGAATATTTATTGCTCGCTGCTCAAAAACATTACTTCAGAGTATCAATTATCTAGAGTTCATTTTTTATGGGAGCTAGGTGATCAAGGAAGTGGAATTATTATTCTGAAGCATCAGCCATCTGGGAATTATTTTTCATGGGACCCTGGTGGACAGATATTCATGCATAATAATATTTGAGGCTGATGTTCCTGGAGATACTAGTAGTGTGACACAATGTCCAGAATCCAAAGACAAATGACAAGAAGATTGATTTCCTCAAAGATGTTTGATTTCAAAAATAAACCGATTCAAATGATCGGATCAGAGGAGTAACGAGTCAAGTAAATTTGCGATCAATCAGAAGAATTATTTTTGGTTGATGACTACTTCTAGCTTTCAGCTGATTTTAGTCCTAAGTATTGTTGGTTACTCTTTCAGAAATATAACTGATTGATAAGCCAATTCTTAGCAATCGTCTTCGAAGAGTAGACAACCGATACTCAGTTATCGTATCAAGGGGAAGTGAAAGAAATTTCATAGCCGATAAATGATTCGGATCACAATCGCCCTATGAAACAAAAACTAAGTATATACAGTACATGGCGACTACATCTATCTGAAGATACCGTTTGCTACATGAAAGATTCTCGTCTTCAGCATGATAAGGATATCAAAAGAGTACCAGGAACGACGAAGAAGAAATGAAGCCCCAGTTCTCCACTAGAATTCGTGATTCCTCTCCACAACTCGATGAATTGATAACTAAGACGAATCACCTCCCCTTCAAGTGATCATTTGTTGGAACATGCAGCGGGCATTCTACCTTGCTCCTTCTCAACAACCCAGGTTTGTCATGAGAAATTCTTCTAGCTACGGTTGAGAGGTCAAACACAGGGAGGCAAGAAAGCAAAAAGGATATAAAGGATTCTCAAGAGATGACAAGCATGGTCAGAAAGCCCACTATAACAGGATTTGATTCTTAAACGGAATACAAGGCCGAATACATCAGCTAAGAAAATACATTATGGCCTCACTAAATCCTTGGCTTTATCTATCTCAGCTCGAGTAATGGTTATTTCTTCATCAACCTGGGTCAACTCAGCAAGAAGTTGCGTCCTCCTCACTTCCAGAGAATCTATCTTCTTCTCATCAGTAGAAATCACAAGACGCAGTCCTTGTTGCTGCCTTGAAGATAGAGCATGCCGATCTGTGCCATGAGCGTTGATGGCAGCCAAAATTCTATCCACATCTTCACAACGAGGGGACTGAGAAAAGGAGGTGTCATCGCAAAGATCGCAAATAAGAAGGATACAAGTTAAAACGGACCTGATTCACTGAAGAAGAAGAAGAAGACATCGTGGTATGAAATCAGGGAGAAGTACATCTACTTTTATAGGCTGATCAGAACAGTGAGTCAAAAGAAGAGTCAAAACAATAAAGGCAGCGTTGGAAGTTGGTTGATACATTTAAGAGGCCAGGCACATAGAACCAAAGTTCAGAAATTACACAGAGAAGTGTTTAAATTATACCCAAGGAGTGAATGGCATTTATAGCATCTAAACGGAGCTTATCAACTTCATCTATCATTTTATGATCGGCATCGGCTGAACCTGGAATCGGCTGTTCCGCTTGATGAATGACTTGGGCCCTCTTGGCAAGATTCTCTTTGGTACGCACCATGTTGCTGATAGTTTGAGGAAGATCGGCTAATCTCTTCTCTTCAATCAGCAGATTTTCTTCAAGTTGCCTTAACTCCGCAAGGAGTTCAGCACGTCTTCTCTTCATCTGGTCGATATTGGAGACAATGGCAGGATGAGAATTGCTTAAAGTCTGGATGCGTCTATCCAAATCAGCTGCCTGAGAATCCAAATTTTCCCGATTCTGAATCAGCCTGGCCTGACGATTTTTGTCTTCTAGCTGATTTTGTGCTTCCTCCACTTCTGGCTCATGGATCTCTATGAAAGCCACTGCATGAAGTAACTTCTTAACCTCAGCAGGCAAGTGCCCCCTAATTCTCTTATAGAACTCCTGATCGGCTCGGCGTCTTGAACTAGTTGGCCGATTTCTTGATCAAGAAGTGGTAGCAAGCCTTGAAGCTGAGTTTGAACATCGTTGGGAAGAGGGCCCAAGGATACTTCATGAGAAGTAGTGCCAATGATCAGATCCTCGTCGGTCTGTCAAGAAAACAGAGAATTAGTAGTAGTCGAAGTACCGAATTCAATTTTGGTTTGAAGAAGATTAAGAAATTCTCACGACTTCTGGTATAGCTGAGGACCAGGTGTGTCTGAAGACCAGTGGAGGGTCGCTCCTTAGTGATGAGTGATTGACAACGTTGTGTGGACTGATGCTTGGCTAAGTGCGCAGGTACAGGTTGCGGTTTGACTCGTGTCGGTGCAGGTGAAGAACAAGCGCGAAAGGCCTTAGCTGTGGTGGCCTCCGGGTGATGGAGAGGCAAGTAGGCTTGGTTCGATGGACCCAGTGGCCGATGGGGTCAAGTGCGAGCTGTGCGGTCCAAGACTAGCGGGCTGAAGTCGTGAACATAGGCCGGTGCAAGGTAGCGGATCGAGATCGAAGCTTGCACGAGGGGTTTGTTGGTTTGCCCACAAAACCATCAGTGGACGGTTTCTTGGTTTGGGCCGCAAAACCAAGTTCGGAGGCCTAATGCGATGGAGACGATGATCCGGGAGCTTCAGGAAGCTTCGAGGCGGGGGGCATGTGGCGTGATCGCAGGGCTTGCGTCGATGCTAAGCAAGGCGGTGGTGGAAGCGTGTCCGCTCGATGAAGACTTGACGAAAATGCCCCTGAGGGGTTGTATCTTCAATTCAAGTTGTAGGGGTAGCGTGGTCATTTACCTTCTCCGGTGAACTTTGTATAAATAGCGGAGAGGTGGATGGCATCTCTCTCTCTTGGACTCTAGGGTTTCCTCCCCCGGTAGATCGCTCTGGACTGCTTCTTTTCCTCTGCTTTCCTTAGGCTAGATTCTTGTATAGACTCTGACCTCTAGATGTATGGAAGCATTCGGCGTTGCGGTGTCCTAGCTCTTTCTGATTTTCGTGTCATTTTTGGGGCAATTTTTGGGGAGTTTCGTTCTTCGCTCGATTCGTGGATTTGAGGGCGTTTTCTCTCAGATTTCTTTGAGGGGATCATGGGTGGATGCCTTGCACATCTTTGTGTGTAATCTTGACTCCTCAAACGCTTGGAAACACCTTCGATTCGTGTGTTTATGGTCGGAGCCCGAGTTCTTGGTGGTGGTTCGTGTGATCCGCGATTCCCGGTGATTTAGTGAGTTAGAGGCCAAGATTTTTGGGGCATAGCTTCCTCTTGTGACGCTTATCATCTCCCCCAAATCTTGTCTCAAGAGCTCTAGCTGTTTGGGAGATCTGGTGATGGAAAGGTGGAGTTGACCTCCCGCTCGCGTGTGTTTTTCTGCTCTGTTCGCGCTTGGCGGACCGTCTGCGAGTGGCGTGCGGACTGTCCGTGTGGCACCAGTTCGTTGCGTGTTCATCCGTGTTCGTGTGTGCTCGTGTTTCGATCGGTTTTGGCCCTAGGGTTTTGTTGCAGGGTGTTTGCCGGACCGTCCGCGCGGTGTGGCCGGACTGTCCGCGTGGCTCGGAGTTTTGTCTGGGGTGGCTCGCGTTTGTCTGGGGTTTTCAGTGATTCCAGCCGGACTGTTCGCCAGGTGGGGCCGGACCGTCCGCGAGGTGCTGGACCGTCAGCGGTGCTTGCCCGGACTGTCCAAATTTCCTCGGTGTAGTACTGGAGGTTCGGGGTCCTATTTCGGACCGTCCGCCAAGGGTTCACGGACTGTCCGCCAGTCTAGCGGACTGTCCGCCGTACTCATGCGGACCGTCCGCCCAGGGCCTTGCAGACTTTGTTAAGTCCTTTGGTTCTTGTCTTGTGCTTCCGCTGTTTGCTTCTAGGCTTGTCTCTAGGACTTGTAGGCTTGGGTGTGCCTTGTCTAGAGCTTCTTTGGTGTGTGCGAGTACTCGGAGTGGCAATCGGGGTATAGGCCGCGTTTGTCCTTCGGGAAGAATTTTTATTGGCTCCCATTCACTCCCCCCCCTCTGGTCGACTATTCGGTCCTTCAATTGGTATCAGAGCCGGTTACGGATCTTCTTGATTCTAACCAGTCTAAGATCCAAAGATGGGCGATTGTGGCAAGGGGTTGGGTCCTCCGCACTTTGATAGCAAGAATTACCCGATGTGGGAGAGGCGCATGGGCGCGTTTTTGCGAGGGAAGGGGACTCTGATTTGGGATGTCACTCAAAATCCCAACTATGTCATCCCAGACAGTTTCCTTCTTCCAGGATCGCGGGACATGTGTGAGGCCAATAGCAAGGCCATTGATTACTTGTTCCGTGCCCTCTGTGCCTCGGAGTTTGAGCGAGTGTACAAAGAGAATGTGGCCACAAAGATTTGGCTTAAGTTGAGAAATGCTCATGTTGGCAATGCCCAGGTGCAAGCCCGTTTGTTTTCCACTTACAGGAGAGAGTACGAGAACTTCACTCATCTCCCCAGTGAGTCGACCGATGCTATGCTTCAGCGCTTCACCAGCATCGTCAACAACATGAGGGCCAATGTGATAGTGCTCCCATACACGGATCATGATCAAGCTACCAAGCTTTTGCATGCCCTGGATAGGTCTGTGTAGAGTGCAAAGTCAAGGCCATTGCGGAGTCGAGCGTGTATGATACGCTTTCGCTTGATGAGCTGTTTTCCAAGCTTAGGTCTTTAGAGGTTGATCATGGCTTGAGAGCCAAGAGCGAGAGCCCCACTGATCCTCATAGTTTGGCTCTTGTCTCAGGATCAAGGTCTAACGCTAACTCTGTTGGTTTCTCTTTGTCTTGTCTTGTGTATTTGCCAGATGAGGACTTTGAGGTGCTGAGCAAGGACAATCTCGCCCTGTTGAGCAAGAGGTTTGGGCAGATGTACGAGAACCGCAAGAATGCAAGGCGGAGCTCGGGGATGTGCTATCGGTGCGGGAAGCACGGGCACTTCATCACCGAATGCCCTGAAGCCATGGAGATCAAGAACGACTACAAGGGCAAGCCCAAGCATGACTACAACAAGCACCGCTCCCGGAATGACTACAAGGACAAGCGCAAGGACAAGGGCGAGAGAAGGCTGAAGAAGAGTAGCGGGTACAAGAAGAAGACGACTCGAGCGATGGTTGCCGGAGCGAGCGATATCGACTCCACATCAAGCAATGCTTCTTCCGACTCGAGCAGCGATGAAGAGCAAGATCGGCGTAAGGACAAGCGGCACATGAGAAAGAACTTCACTGGCCTCAGCTTCGTTGCTCAAGGAGGCTTTTGCGGCATGGCGCATTCCAAGAAGGGTGGGAAACACAGCTCGGACTTGAACTCTGACTTCGAGGAAGAGGTACGACATGATCCCAACTTCTTGCTATAGGAGAATGCTAGGCTCAATGAGTTGCTTGATAACCGTGATGATGTGCTTAGGACGACCAACAAGGAGAAGAGAGAATTTAGGTCTTTGTTGGGTGATGCTAAGGACAAGATAGTTGAGCTTGAGTCCTTGCTTGTTGATGCTAGAAATGAGATAGGCTCTTTGAAATCTGCTCCTGTTGTCTCGGATGAGGTTGATTGTAGTGATTACAATGTTTTTCTGACTGACTTGACTGCTCTCAATGAGAAGCATGCCACCACTTTTGAGGAACTAGATGTGCTTAGGGTTGATTGTGATGAATTGAAATCTAGACCTGCTTTGTTAGGTGCTTGCACTTCCTGTCCTGTGTTGCATGCTAGGCTAGATGAATCTCACACCAAGATAGTTTCTCTTGAGGCGGCATTGAAAGCTCCTCATCCTACATCATGCTCTACCTGTGAAATGCATTCTTTGAAAAACATGGAACTTGCACACAATGTTGACCGTTTGCAGGATGACAATGATGAGTTGAGGAAAATGATGGGGTGGTTGTCTGGGCATGAGCCGCAATTGAGTTTGATGTTGGCTCAGTTTAAGAGGTTTGATGGTCAGGCGTTGGGGGCTAACAAGTGTGGTGAGAAGAGTGGTGAGGGAGAAGAGAAAGCTGGAGAGATTCCTATTCCACCACATACCACACCCATGAACAAATTTGCACCCAAGCCAAACCACCTCAGAAACAAGCTAGACACAATACCAGATCCACCAGTGTTCCCCCATAAATCTGAAAACTACCAAAAACCCATCAAGTTTGTGAGCACCCAAGGGAGTGTCTTTGGTGGGAAGTCAGGAGAGAAAGCTGCTGAGAAGCCTGTAGAGAAGCCACAGCCTAAGCCACAACCGATCTGCTTCCATTGTGAGTATTGTGGGAGGGATGGGCATAAGGATGAGTTCTGTTTCAGGAGGAAGAGAGATGAGAGGTTTGCTAGGGAGATGGCAAACAAGGACAGGTACCACCCGTCTCATGGGGTGCCTGAGCCTCGTAGAGGGCCTCTACCTAGGGGTGAGGTGTTTGTGCGGTCGGTTCCCACTCATGGAGGTGGAGCTGTGTTTCCTCAGAGAGATAGGCGTGTTGGGTTTGGGCATGGTGAGTTGGCTAGACGTGCTCCTTCTCGTGACCGTTACAAGTTTGGGAGGCACAATCAGAGCTTTGGGTCTCAGATGGACTACGGGCCACGTTTCCCCCCTCATGGTGTGCGTACTCCTCCAGTGAGACGTGGCAGGTTCTTTGGTGGTAGGCATGAGAGGGCTCCGCCTAGAGGCTTTGGTAGGATGGAGTTTGCTAACCCTTCTTTTGAGCAAATGGCTCGACACTGGTTTGATTCCTTTGGTACTAACCCCAGTGTTGAGTCGCTTGCTCATTCTCATTCTCATTTTTGATTGCAGGTGGGAGGCTTGGAGGACTTTTGGTTGATCGACTCTGGCAGCCTCACCCCGGTGAGTACGAGGGAGTACATCACTTTCGGGGACAATGGGAGAGGACGAGTGCTTGCTGAAGGTATGGTGAAGGGTGAGTAGCAAGGTGACCTTAAGAAGTGTGGCTTCGGTCAAGTCACTTGGTTTTAACCTGTTGTCAGTATACCAGTTACTTGACGAAGGTTTTCAGGTTCGTTTTAAGTCAGGCACTTCTCGTGTGCTTGATTCTCGAGGCGATCTTGTCTGTAGGATCGTCCCCGAGGGTCAAATCTTTCGTGCCGATTTTTCCCAGTCTGTTGGTCCTCCTTGATGCTTTGTTGCTGGCATTTCGGCCAAGCTTTGGAAATGGCATAGGAGGTTAGGACACTTGAGCTTTGAGTTGCTTTCCCGCTTGAGTGGTCTTGATCTTGTCCGACGATTGCCTAAGTTGTAATTCGAGAAGGATTTGGTTTGTGCTTCTTGTCGGCAAGGAAAGATGGTTGCTACTTCTCACGCCCCTCTGACTGCGGTCATGACCGAGCGACCTTGTGAGCTATTGCACATGGATTTGGTTGGGCCAGCTCGTGTTCGCTCTACGGGTGGGAAGTGGTATGTTCTTGTTGTGGTTGATGATTTTTCGAGGTACTCTTGGGTTTTCTTTTTGTAGGATAAGAGCGAGACATTTGGCTTTGTTCGAGACTTGATCTTGAGGTTGAAGAATGAGAGACATGGTGATGCCATTCGAGCTATACGCAGTGACAATGGCACGGAGTTTAAGAACTCTCATTTTGATGCCTTTTGCAGTGTCTTGGTCTTGATCATCAGTACTCTTCTCCATACGTCGCTTGCCAGAATGGCGTAGTGGAGAGGAAGAACCGGACCCTTTGTGAGATGGCCAGGATGATGCTCGATGAGCATAGGACTCCTAGGCGTTTCTGGGCCGAGGCGGTCAATGCCGCTTGCTATGTCTCGAATCGCATCTTCCTTCGCGCTTTCAAGAAGAAGACCTCTTATGAGCTGATGCATGGGCGACAACCCAAGGTGAATCACTTTAGAGCCTTTGGTTGCAAGTGTTTCATTCTGAAGAAGGGCAAGTTGGATAAGTTCGAGTCTAGATGTTCGGATGGTATTTTCCTCGGTTATGCGATTCACTCTAGAGCATATCATGTGCTCAACCTTGACACTAACCGAATCATGGAGACTTGCGAGGTAACCTTCGATGAGACACATCCATGTAGCTCTTCTGTTTTTGAGTGTGCAGGTGACGAGGAGATTGGAGTGAGGATCTTTGAGGATGAGCAAGATGGAGATGGAGATGAAGATGATGATGGAGGTGATGCTCCCATGGCTGATCGTGTACGTGCTACTTCCGCTACTACGACGACGATCGAGGATGGTCCATCCCCTACACCCACTACGACTGAGGCTGTTCGAGTGGAGGCTGTTGCTGAGGGGGAGATTGTGTCGAGGTGAGAGGCTCCCTGGCATGTACAGGTGGATCACCCACCGACGACGATCGTAGGTGACCTTCATGAATGCACTACACGGTCGAGGTCAAGGAACACTTCTCATTTCACTCACTCTGCTTTTGTTGCCTCGTTTGAACCCAAAGATATTCAACACGGTTTGTCTGACGAGAATTGGGTGAATTCCATGCATGAGGAGTTGGACAACTTTGAGAGAAACCAAATTTGGGTGTTAGCTGATCCACTGCCAAATTGCCCTCCCATAGGTACCAAGTGGGTGTGGAAGAACAAAGAGGGTGAGAATGGGATGGTTGTGAGAAACAAGTCGAGGTTGGTGGCTTAGGGGTTCAACCAGAAAGAGGGTATAGACTATGAGGAGACATTTGCTCACGTGGCTTGTTTGGAAGCAATTAGGATCCTTCTATCCTTTGCCGTGGCTAAAGGGTTCAAGTTGTACCAAATGGACATGAAGAGTGCTTTCTTGAATAGGGTGATAGAGGAAGAAGTGTATGTGAGGCAACCCCCGGGGTTTGAGAGTGAAAAATACCCGCACCGTGTATACAAACTCCAGAGAGCGCTCTATGGGTTGAAACAGGCACCGAGGGCTTGGTATGGCAGGTTGAGAGGCTTTTTGATAAGCAAGGGGTTTGTGATGGGCACAGTTGATAAGACCCTATTTCTCCTTTAGCATGGGAATGACCTTCTCATTGTTCAGATATACGTGGATGACATAATCTTTGGTGGCTCTTCTCATGATCTTGTTGCTAGATTTGCAGATGACATGAGCAGGGAATTTGAGATGTCCATGATGGGAGAGCTGCAGTTTTTCTTAGGACTCCAGATCAAGCAGTGCAAGGATGGGATGTTTGTACATCAGGCGAAGTACACCAGGGACATGGTGAAGAAGTTTGGCATGAACGACTCCAAGCCGCTGACTACACCGATGGGTACCACTACGGCTTTGGATGCGGATGAGGATGGCGAACCCGTGGACCAGAAGGAGTACTGGAGCATGATCGGCTCCCTCCTCTACTTAACGGCGATAAGGCCGGACATACAGTTCGGTGTGTGTCTGTGCGCTCGTTTTCTGGCTTCACCGAAGACTTCACATCAGCAGGTCGTCAAGCGGATTTTTAGGTACTTAAACTACACTCCTGAGTTTGGTCTTTGGTATTCTACCTCCTCGACACTCAGACTTCACAGGTACTCCGATGCTGATTTTGCTGGGTGTCGATTGGACCGCAAGTCTACCTCTAGGTGTTGCCAGTTTCTTGGTTCTTCTTTGGTCTCTTGGTCATCTCGCAAGCAATCCAGTGTAGCCCAGTCCACTACAGAGGCCGAGTATGTAGCTGCTGCTAGTTGTTGTTCTCAGCTCCTATGGATGACCTACACTATGAACGATTTTGGTGAGGAGTGCTCCCAGGTTCCACTCTTTTGTGACAGCACAAGTGCCATAAGTGTAGCCAAAAACCCAGTCCTTCACTCCAAAACGAAACATATTGAAGTGAGATACCACTTTCTGAGGGACAATGTTGAGAAGGGAAACATATCCTTGTCCTATGTACCTACCCAAGATCAGCTAGCCGACATTTTCACTAAACCACTTGACCAAGTCACTTTCACACGCTTGTGAGGTGAACTTGGAGTGTGCTTTCCTTTCTAGCTGGGTTTTGGAGCTTCTCATGTATATATGTGATATATGTTTCATTTTGTTGCATTCCATGCATGCATTTTACTTTCTGTACAAAACCTGGTAGGATAGCCATCTTTGTATCACTTGTGCTAGGAACAAGCTTCTCTTATATTCTTTGATCACTCATGTGCTATGTGAGATATGTGCATGTTTGGTAAATGGTGATGTGAATGCTATGCTCTTGATGGTTTTGCCATATATTCATGATGAGATAGCTTCATGATTGTGAAAATGATAAAATTACCTCTCTCATGAGTAGATGCTTGTCTATGTTCAATTTATGCTCAAATGCCTATATCATGTTTAGTTTGTGCTTCAGTATCATGTTCTCTTTGCTTGGGGTCAAAGACACATTGGTCATTGTAAATGTTTAGCCCATTTATTCACTTGTGGAGGAGCATAAGCTTCTTTTTGCCGCAAAGGCATTTCATGTACCATGTTTAATATTAAAAATGAAATTGGTGTATGAATTGCATAATGCTTGAAAAATGAGCTTTTAATCATGTCCTTATATTTTGATATTCATATCTTGGGTGCTAAACCGTTTGCATGATGTCTGTTGGCATTTCGTAGCGTCATCACTTTAAGAACAGATCTAGAATCCATCCTTAGTGACAACACCAAGAAACGCCTTGTAGGCACCTCTTAACGTCACAACTAACGACGTCGAGTTAGCGTGATCATCAAGACTTTCCAAAGGTTAATCTAAACGATCATGAACGAATCTGCATGCACACAGATAAACCATTGTAGCATTTCCCCAAGGAAGGAGAATATTCCAAGGGTATCGTATCCGTGGAAGGTAATGGCGGATATCTTAGACTTATGCTTTTGCTCTGAATGTAAACTAAGAGATAGATATAGGAAACAACAAACTCAAAGGTAGGGGTAAGATAAAAGATATAAAGGGTAGTGTGACACACACACTCAGATCTACCTCTACTCTAGCACACTACGGCTTAGGGGGAACATACGAGTTAGCTCTAGGTTCTAATGTACTAAACATACAAAGCTAGAAGATACAGGAGATAGACATGAGTATTGAATGAGAGGGTAAGGTTCAACACCCAGGTACAAATGGGGAGCTAGCCCGCGACGACCAGCACTCTGCGAAACTAGACTTTAGACTCCTACAGCAGATACCCCAGCGTGGAGGGTTGCCAAGGATCCAATAGCTGTCACCACTGCGGACTTACCTCTATCGTTATGGGGGGTATGGTCATAACTAACGTAGCCAGACAACCCAGGCACCATGCCTGTGTTGGTGCTAGACTCCACCGGGCCCGGGCTATTGTGACCCAGGGTGAGAGCCACCAGAAGACTGGTCAACTTAGACAGAGTACCATAGCTTGAACACAAACCTCATGCAACACTCTCATGCCATCTAACAAGATCAACTAAGGCTAGACATACGAACGGATACGAACTCTCTTATGTCTAGTCAATAAGATCAAAGGGTCGTGTTCATGAAGAACACGAGCCTCTAACTTATAAACAAACACATAAGGAATGAGTTTATCACCCTTCAAGTGGATCAAAAGGTAGCGTTCATGAAGAACACAAGCCTCTAAATGATGAACAAAGGATGAACTCAACAACATATCAAGCATATGATCTACCATGACTTTATATGAAATAGCTAAATAACTGAAGTAGATCAAAGTCATACAATGAAATAAAGATAAAAGAGAACTCATACCTAGACTCCAAAGAAGACTTGGAACCTGAAGATGAGCTACTCTAGCCTACCCCCTAGCCTTGGAAACTAAAAGTGAGAGGAGAATGAGAGAGTGGTGTGTGGGAAATGGGAGCCCCTCCCCTTCTATTTATAGGCAAGGAGGAGGCTTGCTTCGGGGCTCAAACTCCACCAAAACACCCGGGAGTGAGGTAAGTGACCAATGGGGAGCAACCACGTGGAGGGACACGATGAAAAGAGGCAGAGGCGGTTTGGCCGATCCTAGGATCGGCCAAACCCTCTGGCCCTCCTTTCGAGGTGTGTTTCCTCTAGGTGGCTGCCCTGTGGGCCCTCTGATCCATCCCCGGTGCATGGCTTGATTTGGTATCCGAGGTGGGCCCCTTGATCCTTGTGAAGTCCATGTAGCGCTCTCTAATTCGTCGGTGAGTGCCTCCCTTGGATCAATGACGTGGAATGCCATGTGTTTCCTTGGTGGCAGCCACCTCCTTAGCTGAGTTGGCATGGTTTCTCCATTGAAGGTGGGTTTCCATCTCTTTTAAGGGGTATTTCACCTACATACAAATAATCTCCAAGGACAAGTGGAACTACATTATTCAAACCAAAATGCAAGTAAATAATGCATATGCCTCCATTTATGTGAGAATATTGAGGGCTGAAAGTGGTACTTAACAGCCGTCAACAATGTCTACCATGAGAAGTCTCATTTTAAGAAGTAGATACATGGCTCGGTGGCTTTAACATGACTTGAGTAGCTTGTGGGCGTTTACCATGATCTTGTGATGAGAATTTGTGATCTTGTATAAACTTTGGATGATCTAGTGTATTTGTGCTCAAATTGCCATGGATAGGATCTTGCTCGTGGGATGAATGTTTCTTTGTGAAAATTGTTTAAAAATGCTCTTGGCCATGTCACATGCTTATATGTCTCTACCTTCTTGATGGTAATGTGCTAACTCCACCATATCTACTTTGCTTGCTCTATGTCTCATTTGCAGCATTTTGTTGTGCTCTTTGTATATTTGAGAATCTTGGTAGATTGTATATATGCTTTGACATGCATTTTTCACGAAAACAAGGGAAGTGTTTCATATACCTTGATTCATGCATTGTCAACAAGGGGGAGAATTTGTATGCATTTTGGGAGAATTTGTGGAAAATTGGTATGCATTTGTGAGATTGTTGCATGTGGGGAGAAAATTTGGAGAAAAGAGGTTGCATTTGAGGTTGCATTTGCTCAGGGGGAGTTGGCATATGTGTAGGGGGAGCTCGTTTGGTTTTGCCTGAGTTTTGTGCTTTGTGGTGTGCTCTTTGTGAGCTTTGTTTTGTCTCGGCTGTGTTGAGCCGTTGCCCTTGCCTTAGGGGGCTGAGACTTGGTCTGGCGAGTGATCGTGTTTTTCGCTTGTTCTTTGGCTTTGGATCACTTGTTGGAGGTTGGTGTTCGTGGTTGTTTTCTTTTCTTTTTCTCTATGATGGTTACTATGGGTGTTGTCAATGCACTCATCAAGGGGGAGATTGAGGACCAGGTGTGTCCGAAGACCAGTGGAGGGTCGCTCCTTAGTGATGAGTGATTGATAATGTTGTGTGGACTGTTGCTTGGCTAAGTGCGCATGTACAGGTTGCGGTTTGACTCGTATCGGTGCAGGTGAAGAACAAGCGCGAAAGGCCTTAGTCGTGGTGGCCTCTGGGTGATGGAGAGGCAAGTAGGCTTGGTTCTATGGACCCGGTGGCTGATGGGGTCAAGTGCGAGCCGTGTGGTGCAAGACTAGCGGGCTGAAGTCGTGAACATGGGCCGGTGCAAGGTAGCGGATCGAGACCGAAGCTTGAACGCGGGGTTTGTTGGTTTGCCCACAAAACCATCGGTGGACGGTTTCTTGGTTTGGGGCGCAAAACCAAGTTCGGAGGCCCGATGCAACGGAGATGGTGATCCGGGAGCTTCGGGAAGCTTCGAGGCGGGGGGCACGTGGTGTGATCGCGGGGCTTGCGTCGATGCTAAGCAAGGCCGCGGTGGTGTAAGGAATCGGATGCCCGTAGCCTAAGAGGGGGAGGGGGTGAATTAGGCAACTTAAAAACTTAACATATGGCTTTCACTACTTGCATGAAACATAAACTAGAACATACTATCTAAATGTGCAACTAGGGTTGTTCTAGTGTGAAACTCCCATCCCTAGGTGATGACTTCCTTGGGCACCCAAATAGGTTGGTTCCAACCCCACTCCTTCATCTTCCCAACCTTGTGTGCAACCACCTTGCCATTAGCCTTCTTCTTGATGACATAGGAGTTGCTCTTGGTCTTGTTCTTGCGGTTGGGCTTGGTGTAGATGAGAGAGCTCTTGATGGTGGTGTTCATCTTCTTCTTCTCACCCTTGTCCATCTTCTTGACGAATTGAGGGCATTTGTAGAACTTGTGCCCTTCTTCATGACACTTGTAGCAAGTCACGATTGATCCCTTCTCAAGCTTCTTCACTATGTCATCACGGTTATCTTGAGAAGGTTGGACTTTGCCCTTCATGTCTTGAGAGGCTTCTACTTTCTCCTCATTGTTCTTGCCCTTGCCCATCAAGCTAATCAACTTCTCTCGGAGCCATTTTACTTCTTGCTTGAGCTCATCATTCTTCATGCTTAAAATCTTAACATTCTCATTGCAAGATGGTGAGCGAGATTCATCAATTAAATCCATGCAAGAAGTTGAAGCATCTACCTTGGATATAGGAATTGCACAAGGGATAGATGATTCATCAAGCTCAAAGGAATCACTAGTTTTAATCTCAATGCTCTCTAGCTTAGATTTTAGCTCTTTATTCTCCTCGCAAAGCAATTTCAATTTGCACAACAAATGTTCATAATTTGTAGCAAGGGTAGCACTAAGATCATTGAGAGCATTAAGTTCTTTAATTTCTTTAGTTGTTTTTCTAGAATTCCTTTTTGCTCATTTACTAGCTCAACAAGATCATCAATTGAAGTGGCATCGGATTCATCATCACTCACATTGCTTTCCATACCTTGGGCCATAAGGCACATGTGTGATGATGATAGGGGACCTTGCATGAAGCGGGTGGTGAAGTTCTTGCTTGATTCATCACTTGAGCTACAAGAACTTGATTCTCCACCACTTATCCACTCACGGATGGCGGTGAGTGCTTCTTGCTTCGGCTTCCCTTCCTTGACCACCTTCTTCTTGGGCTTGCGCTTGATCTTGGTGAACTTGATATGTTGATGATGACGCCCTTCTCTCAAGTGGATGTTGTAGCCGTACATGTTGACTTTCTTCACATACTTGAAGATCTTCTTCATGTACATGGCAACCATCGACTCGACCTCTTCATCACTTGAGGATCCTTCATCATCACCATCATCATCTTCACTTGAGCTTCCATGAATCGCCATCCTTCTCAACTTCTTCTCTTGTTGGCTTGAGAGAGCATGGCTTGCGGTTGGAGAAGATGGTTCTTGGGGTGTTGCCTTGAGCTCAACTTTTGGTTCTTCCTTGGTCTTGAGCTCATCCTTGGAAGCTTTCTTGGACTTGGGTATGATTTGAAATTCATGTGCCATGATCTTGCTCAAGATTTGAGAGGGCTTCAACTCTTCAAGCTTCTTCTCATAGATGATAGCTTTCACCAAGTCATAATCGGGCTTCCGGAAACTTTGAAGGATCTTGCAGTTCATGTTCATGTTTGTGATGTTCTTCACACCTAAAGCATTAATCTCATTAACAAGAACATTTAGGCATGAGTACATAGATTCGGCATTTTCATTTGCAAGTTGCTTAAAGCTATTGAATTCCTCAAGGAGACAACCGTAGCGTTCATTAGCTACTTCTTTTGAACCATCATTTTGTTCCTTGATGGTATTCCATAGCACATGAGCATTTTCACTAGTAAAAACTCTATTGAAAACACCTACATCTAGAGAGGATAAAATGATACTCTTTGCAATAACATCAAATTGTTTTTCCTTCCTAGTACCATTTCTAACACCCTCATCGGAAACCCTCCAAACATCAAGATCCATAGCTTGTAAATAAGCTTCCATAAGGACCTTCCAATGAGAGTAGCCCGTGCCATCGAAATGTTGAGCCAAACCTATGGTATCCACCCCTTTCATCCTCTAAAGAGCAACTCACTAGGCGGTGAAGCCTAACCGGTCCAACGAGCCGGTTTTCACAATTTGCCAATCGAATTGGCGTATCCTAGTGAAGGGAGTGAGTCCCGGCTCTGATACCACTTGTAAGGAATCGGATGCCCGTAGCCTAAGAGGGGGAGGGGGTGAATTAGGCAACTTAAAAACTTAACCTATGGCTTTCACTACTTGCATGAAACATAAACTAGGACACACTATCTAAATGTGCAACTAGGGTTGTTCTAGTGTGAAACTCCCATCCCTAAACAAGTTTTGCAACCTATAGCCAATCCTAGCAAGATACTACTCTAGGAAAGTAAAGGCACACAAGGATTGCAAGGATGTAATGCGAAAACGTAAAGGGGGATGAGAGGAAGCAAACTCTTGACACACGATTTATCCCGTGGTATCGGTAGGCACTAAGCCACCCCTAGTCCACGTTGAAGCACTCTACACAAGAGTATTGCTTCCCGGTCACCAAGTCTCTCCCAAGAGCACCACTTGACTTGCCACAAAGGCTCGCCACAAAGGCACTCGCCAAGCTCCCTTGGTCACCTTGATGCCGGCTCCACTAAGGAGCTTCTCCACCAAGGGAAGGGGGTCTCCACGTCCCCCGCACAAAGTGTCCTCGCCGCTCCACTCCAAGCCGGAGGGTCGAAGACGTTTGCCGGAGAGCCACTTAGGCTCCAAGGCTTCCGGCGCACCTCGTACAACTTGATCCACTCAAGAATCACCTCACAAGGTAGGCACACCTTGCACTCACTTAGCTCTAAGCTAAACCTAACACTAAGCACACACACAAAGCATGTGCAAGTCTATGGATGAGCAATTAAGCACTTGGATGGCTTGGATATGATCTTCTATGAGTCTTGAACTCCTCTGCACTTCCACACACTCCAGCCACACCTAATGGGTGAGTGGAGGGGGTATAAATAGCCCAAGGCGTCCAAAGAGCTGTTGGCTAAAAGCTGCTGAAACTAGTACCGTCGGATGAACCGCCGCTATAACTTTCCCAGGTGTCGGTTCATCTGGTGCCCTCCACGTCACTTAGCCGTTGCATTTCCACTGACACATATCCTCCGACGCTTGCACCGACGGTCCTTCTTTCATGCCGTCGGTTCATCCGGTCCTGATAGGTTTGCTTCCAAAACCTCTCTGGTAGCATCTTCGAAGCCATCGGATGAACCGTTGCTTAATCCTTGTATCCATCGGTTCATCCGGTGCTGAAGACCTTCGCACCAGAATCTCTCTGTTAGCAAACACATGGCCATCGGATGAACCGCTGCTACACCGTCGGTTCATCCGGTGCTACTGATTCCTGCGAGCTGACTGTTGCTTGGTCTCTTGAATTCATCCGGCGCATGTAAAATTGGGGGCGTCGGTTCATCCGGTGGTGCAAGCTGACTTGCGTCTTCTTCCGCAGTGTACTACTTCATCCGGCCATTGCACCGACGCTTGTTTCCAAGGTGCCGTCGGTTCATCCGACGGTAGCATTTCTTTTCTTCTTCTTCCGCAGTTTTGACCCTTGAAAAATATACTATCTTCTCATTTTGGCATGTGGTATTTTTGCATCCTTGGGACCTAGAAGTGTCTACAAAGACATGCTAAACAATATGGTTAGTCCCATTGATCATGTTGTCATTAATCATCAAAATTAAGCTTTGAACAAATGGCATATGAGGCCATGTTCGCTACAGGTGGAAGCGTGTCCGCTCGATGAAGACTTGACCAAAATGCCCCTGAGGGGTTGTATCTTCAATTCAAGTTGTAGGGGTAGCGTGGTCATTTACCTCCTCCGGTGAACTTCGTATAAATAGCGGAGAGGTGGATGGCGTCTCTCTCTCTTGGACTCTAGGGTTTCCTCTCCCGGTAGATCACTCTGGACTGCTTCTTTTCCTCTACTTTCCTTATGCTAGATTCTTGTATAGACTCTGACCTCTGGATGTATGGAAGCATTCGGCGTTGCGGTGATCTCCTAGCTCTTTGTGATTTTTGTGTCATTTTCGGGGCTATTTTTGGGGAGTTTTGTTCTTCGCTCGATTCGTGGATTTTAGGGCGTTTTCTCTCAGGTTTCTTTGAGGGATCATGGGTGGATGCCTTGCACATCTTTGTGTGTAATCTTGACTCCTCAAACGCTGGGAAACACCTTCGATTCGTGTGTTTTTGATCGGAGCCTGAGTACTTGGTGGTGGTTCGTGTGATCCGCGATTCCTAGTGATTTAGTGAGTTAGAGGCCAAGATTTTTGGGGCATAGCTTCCTCTTGTGACGCTTATCATCTCCCCCAAATCTTGTCTCAAGAGCTCTAGCCGTTTGGGAGATCCGGTGATGGAAAGGTGGAGTTGACCTCCCGCTCGCGTGCATTTTTCTCCTTTGTTCACGCTTGGCGGACCGTCCGCGAGTGGCGTGCGGACTGTCCGTGTGGCACCAGTTCGTCGTGTGTTCATCCGTGTTCGTGCGCGCTCGTGTTTCGATCGGTTTTGGCCCTAGGGTTTTGTTGCAGGGTGTTTGCCGGACCGTCCGTGAGGTGTGGTCGGACTATCCGCGTGGCTCGGAGTTTTGTCTGGGGTGGCTCGCGTTTGTCTGGGGTTTTCAGCGATTTCAGCTGGACTGTCCGCCAGTTGGGGCCGGACCGTCCGTGAGGTGCCGGACCGTCCGCGGTGCATGCCCGGACTGTCCGAATTTCCTCGATGCAGTACTGGAGGTTCGGGGTCCTATTTCGGACCGTCCGCCGAGGGTTCACGGACTGTCCGCTAGTCTAGCGGACTGTCCGCCGTACTCGTGCGGACCGTCCGCCCAGGGCCTCGCAGATTTGGTTAAGTCCTTTGGTTCTTGTCTTGTGCTTCCGCTCTTTGCTTCTAGGCTTGTCTCTAGGACTTGTAGGCTTGGGTGTGCCTTGTCTAGAGCTTCTTTGGTGTGTGCGAGTACTCAAAGTGGCAATCGGGGTATAGGCCGAGTTCGTCCTTCGGGAAGAATTTTTATCGGCTCCCATTCACTCCCCCCCTCTCTGGTCGCCTATTCGGTCCTTCAATAGCTGAGATGTTTTGATATGTTAGCTCCGGGTTCGGCAAACTTTCTTCAATTTGACCAGCCGATGAAGGTTGATCTTCAACTGCACAAGTTTGGACAAACGGATTCTCCATGATGCCTGGACCAGGCATCCGATCTGATGATGATATTGTCGCCTTTTCTTGGACATGACGGCCCATCAAGCTACCAGACTACAAGATCATCAAACATAAAGGAACCATATTTACGAATAACAAATATAGAAGGAGAGAGTTTTACCTTCACTGCACTTGCAAGAAGTCCGGCTGCATGGCTTGGATCAGCAGGCATTGCATCAACAGAAGGGGTCTCCTTCACTCGCTTCTTCCGGGAGGTAACCTTTTAAGATACATGGTCAGCTTTTCCAGCAGCTTTCCTTTTAGCAGCTCAGCGAGCAGCACCATCCATAACAGATGCAATAGGGGGAGCACTGTGGCCGATATATGGAGATTCCCGAGGAGGAAAGTAATTGATCGGCCGACCACTGACACTGAATACCGGGGCTCAATAGAATCGCCCTAAAAGCAGAAATGCAGAGAAATAAGTAAATCATCAGAATGAGAGCAAAGAAAGAGGATACATGTCAAAATCAGAAGTTACCTCATCAGGATGACTGTTGTAAGCAGGATTGAATTGAAGGTAGTATTCTTTTGGGGCAACATAGAATAGATGAGCGTGCCTTTCCTTCCACCAAACTTTGAAGAGAGGTGATGACAGGGGAAGAGGAACCTAGGAATCCAAACTTATGGTCGAAAAATCCGGAGACAAGTCTCTCAGATAACAGTACTGAAGAGCACTCACAAGTGTTTCTCTTGGCTTAACAAGGGGAGTGAAATAAAGGCCAATTGGCAATTGGCCGAAACCCAACTGACGAGCAGATGCACAAGGGTTGTAGAATTCATAGGAAGAAGGAAGAGATTTTCCAAAGAAGTTGGCAGGCAAAATACCAGGCTTTATAATTTCCTTGAGCATTGCCTTGATATTATCATCAGAAAGATCACTAAGATCGTAGACATGTTCAAAGGAATCCATCGGATCCAGATCAGCATACACTATAGTGGTCTCTTTGGAAGGACCGATATAGAAGAGTCTGAAAAAATCAGCAGTCTCAGGGCCATCCAATTTTTTGCCAGGGAAGAGAGTCACTGCTTCTCCAAAGTTGCGGCATCGACGGGTATCAAGGATATCATCCTCAGGTGAAGATACCGGAAAAGACATGGAAAAGATATCCACTGCCAACTAGTTACAGAAATGAAGGTTCAGCAATATATTAATGAACCACCAAGGACCTGCAATACTACCTACAGGTTGACCAGCAGACAAATTGACTACAGCCTGGTGGAGAAGGTTGTAAACTTCACCAAGGAGATGTTTTCCTAAAGGAACGTGACTGCCAGCTGCTAAAAGCTCAGCAATCGGCTGGTAGGTGCAGGATGGGCCGATGGTTCTACCACAAAAGAGGAATTTATCAAGACACATATTGAGGAAGCAAACATGCTCTCTCAGGGTAACAGCACTCGTCTTAGCATATTGGCTGATATAAATCTTCCAATTGTATCCTTTGGTATCAATTCGATGAGATGGTTTCGAGCAAGTGAAAAGCTGATCATCAGCAGTGATATTCAAACCTGTCAACAGAACTACATCGGCCAGATTGGGTGACGCCGGCCCATGACCAAAGAGAAAAGCATTCAGAGTGTCAGACCAAAAATATGAAGCAGCCGCGAGCATGGGTTCATGACGCTGCATATTTGACAGAGAAAGAGTAAGACATTGATTGATGTTATAAGCTTCCTAGTGTCCTCCCACTTTGTCTGCCATCCTATGGTACCATCCTCTCCAGCCAGGGTTATAGCCAGTCCAAGCTCTGAAGGCACCTTTCCAATCCTCAAGATTCAGAGAGGCATGTTTAAAAGGAATTCTACGGGTTTCAAGATTTATTAATTCGGTAGGATCTGGATCACCCATAGGACCTAAAAAGATCGCTCCAGGTCTATCACTCAAAGGAATAGTGATATGGTTTCTACGCTCCTGCAAAATTTTTCCTGATCTAAGAAAAAGGGAAATCGGCGGAAAAATAGAGGAGGAAAAATCGGCGGAAAAGAAATACAAAAAAAGGAGAAAAATACAACAGGAATTGAAATCATGGTCACCTCAGGGATGCTCGCGGAGGTTTCTCGAGGATCACCGCCGGTTGGAGTCGAAGAGGAAGCCATTGGTTCGAAGCTGTAGGTCGATTTGGATCTACGCTTTGAGTTAGGGTTGCAGAAAGACTGTAGCAAAAGGCTGTGGAAGCCGGGAGTTGGCCGATAGGGTTGTATTTATACCCTTGAGGTTTTGAGTATTGTTTGGAAATCTATCCGTTGGTTACAATTCGGTTCGGAAAAAGGAAGTTGAAGTCGAGAAAATTTCGGAGCAATATCTTATTCCGAAACTGGGGGGCATGTGTTGACACCATTTTTCAACACGTGTCAAAAGAAAGACGAAGAGACATCAGAAAGACTTCCAAGCCGATGAAGAAAAGGATAGAAGCAACCAACCGATCTAGGATCGGCCGATTGATGGAAAAGAAACGTGGCAGAAGAAGGATATGCCAAAAGGAGAGAAGACAGAGGCGGGTCAACAACCAAGTTGACATCGGGTCAAGATTCAAGAAGACGTTGTTGTCATCGACTAGGAGTCAAGTTGTCATCAGGACATAAATAGCGACCCTGCGTGGTCGAAGAAAATTGTACACACCAAATCAACAAAACCTTTACTTATTCAAGTCGGCGACTTCGCCACCCCTTTTTTTACTTCTTCTTATTTTTCTTGTTTCTTCAAACGCCGTTCTTCTAGCTCGTCGGGCTGCATCGATCGACCTCCGGCAAGCTTGTAAGTACCGTTTTATGGAATAACAACTGGGCTTTAACCTCCGGGCGCATCACTGTGGTTTCGTCTAAGTTTTATTCACAATTTATCGATATTAGCTAGGTTTGCAAGTCTTTTCTTGTTTATTTAGCTTTTACAACCAATTTATCCAGCTCGTAATCTCGTCGTATCGGCTAAATTTCATCCCTGTGTTGTTTCACTACGATACAGACGATTCAGATCAGGTTTCGAGTGTTGTCTCGTAGCGCTTAGTTTGCTCTGCTTTCGCTTGCGCTTTGCCTACGTCATCAAATCAGCTGATCTAGCCGCTTTGATTATACTTGCTCTTCGGCTGCTTCAGCTAGCCGATTCGCTCTACAGTCGTATCGGCCGAATAGGCCGTTACTCATTGAAGGCTCACATCGGTTCTCTAGCCGATCTAACCCGCATCTAACGTTTCATATTCTTTCCGTGCCGATCAACAGGTCAGGTCGGCTGGCACGCCTTGTTACATCCCGGGGATCCGTTACGTGTTGCCGTTAAAGAACTTTATTCCGTTTTTTACGTCAACAGGTGCAAGTGAAGAACAAGTGCGAAAGGTCTTAGCCTTGCGGGGCCTCCGAAGGACTGGAGGGACAAGTAGGCTTGGTTCGATGGACCTGGTGGCCAGACGGCATCAAGTGCGAGTCGCATGGTGCGAGAAGAGCAAGTCAAAGTCAGCTGATAGCAGGTTCGTTGGTTGATCTGAAAGCCACCATCGAGCCGGAGCACACTTGGTGGCCAAGTCGAGGAGCTCGGTGTGGAGGATGCACCAAGCTCGCGGGGTTTGCAGTGGTTCACCAGAAAACCACTGGGTTCCTTGGTTGAGCCACAAAGCCAAGTCCGAGTGGTCGGCAGCTCAGCTCTGCGCAGGCCGATCTGACCGGTGCCCCAGACCGGTCTGACCGGTGCCACCGGTCTGACCTGTGGAGGCCGAGGAGCGTCAAGTGACTCGAAGCGAAGGACACGCATCGGGGTCGCAGGCTTGGCGTCGAGGCTACGCAAGGTGCGGTTGCTGGGCGTCCGTTTGATGGAAAGGCAGTCAAGTTTCTGAATATGCCCTTAGAGGAGTTGTATCACCTAGAGGGCATTCTAGTTATTTACCCCCACCGGAGGACCTCATATATAAACCGAGTGGAAGGCTTGTGACAGCCATCTCTTGAGCTTTAGGGTTTACATTTGCTCTAGACAATTTCTCTTTTTAGCTTCCTATTTTCTCCTTAGGCTAGCATGAGAGCTTCATGGTGAGACCTTGTGAGAGGGTTGGATGTACGGGCGGATGCTAGACCTTGTATGAACCTTTCATGGCATGTATAGAAGATTCGGCGTGGTTCCTCAAGTGTTCTTGGTGTCTCCCCTATTTTCCTTTTTGGTTATTTTCAAAGCCTTTTCTTGGCAATTATCTTTGGTGGATTTGAGGCCTTCTCTTGACGGATTTGGTGTGGGATGTATCCATGAGCCCCTTGTGGTTCTTTTCCTTGTGATCCCCCCTCTAAATCTGTGGGTTTTCGGTGTGCTCGAGTTTTGGAGGGTTTTTGCTTGCCAGGCAGTTTTCAGGATTTCTCTCTGTTGCTCCACATCTTGGAATTGACATCTAGGTTTGCTGGACAATTTTGGGAGGATTCTGAGCAGGTTGATCCTGACCGGTCTGAACGGTGCAGGTGACTGGTCTGACCGGTGCAAGCAGGTGGTTGCTCGTGTTGTGTTCCACTGCGTGTTCGAGCAGCTTGGGTGTGTGGCTAGCTCCTAGGTCTAGTAGCACTTCAGTGGCTACGTGGATTTGGCTAGCGAGGTGCTGAGGACGCCGGAGTTGCTTTTGGGACCATAGGCTGAGTTCGTCTCTTCGAAGAAGAATTTTTTATCGGCTCTCATTCACTCCCCCCTCTCTGGTCGCCATTCTGGTCTCTCAATTGGTATCAGAGCCAGATACGGATCATTGAGACCTTGACCAGTTGAGATCCAAAGATGGCAGACTATGGGAAGGGTTTGGGTCCTCCCCACTTCGATGGGAAGAACTACCAAATGTGGGAAGCCCGGATGGACGCGTTTATGCATGGAAAGGCTCAGTTGATTTGGGATGTCACGGTTGACGAGAACTATGTCATGCCGGAGACGTTCTTATTTCCCGGGAGTAGGGATATGTTTGATGCCAACAACAAGGCTGTGGACTATCTCTATCGTGCTCTTTGTGCATCCGAGTTCAGTAGGGTGTATGGAGAGAAGTTGGCAAATTGGATATGGACCCAGTTGAGAAATGCACATGGAGGAAATAGTCGGGTGAAGGCGCGCCGCTTTATGACCTACCGGAGAGAGTACGAGAGCTTCACTCATCTCCCCGGAGAGTCTGTGGATGCCATGTTCGAGCGCTTCAAGCTGATCGTGAACAAGATGAGAGCCATACGATGATCATGATAGAGCTATCAAGCTCTTACACGCGTTGGATCTTGATGTATGGGGAGCGAAGGTTGAGGCTATTCAGGAGTCTAGTGTGTATGAGTCCCTGACGGTGGACGAGCTATTCTCTAAGCTCAAGTCGTCCGAGGTGGACCGAGACCTGAGAGCCAAGAAGGGCAAGGGTCCTACTGATGATAGTCTTGCGCTTGTGACTGGACCGAGAACTAACTCTAATAAATCTTCTAAGATGTTCTCTCTGTCTGCTCTTGTGTCTTTGCCAGATGAGGAGTTCGAGGCTTTGGATGATGAGGTCTTGCTTTGCTGACCAAGCAGTTCGGGCGCCTGAACGAGAACAGGAAGAACTTCAGGAGGAACTCAGGGACGTGCTACAAGTGCGGGAAGCACGGACACTTCTTCGCCGAGTGTCCCGAGGGAGACAACAACAAGATCGAGCACAAGAAACCCGAGTACAAGCAAGAGTACAAGCATCGCCCGAGGAACGAGTACAAGCAAGCCGAGCACAAGCATCGATCCCGGAACCACTACTCCAAGCACAAGAGTTGGGACGAGTACAAGGGCAAGAAGAAGGGCGGCTACCACAAGAAAAAGTCGAGAGCGATGGTAGCTGGTGCGAGCGACATGGACACCTCTTCCTCCTGCAACACCACGTCAAGCTCGAGTAGTGAAGATGAAGACCAAGGAAGACACAAGAACAGGAAGCATTCATGGCGACGAGCGGATTCTGCGGCATGGCACACAATTCAGGGAGCAAGAAGAGAGGCAAAGAGAACTCGGATTACGAGTCCAAGGATGAGGTATCACCACCTACCATTGACTCTTTGCTCCAGGAAAATGCCACTCTAAATGAATTGCTTGATAATAGGGATAGTGTGCTTAGGGATGCTAAGAAAATGAGAAAAGATCTTAGGGCCTCGCTTGAGGAAGCTAGGGAGAAAATAGCTGAGTTAGAGGCTAGGCATTTGGATGACATGCTTGCTATTGATGCTTTGAAATTTGCTCCTGTTGTTACCGATGAAGTTGATTGCAGTGATTGTTCAGTTTTCCTGTCTGACTTGACTACTCTAAAAGAGAAGCATGCCCTCACTGTTGAGGAACTAGATGTGGCTAGGGTTGAATTGATTGAGTTGAAAGCTAGATCAAGTTTGCTTGGGGCGTGTAAATCTTGTCTTGTGTTGCATGCTAAATTGGATTATTCACATTCTAGGATTGTTTCCTTAGAGGCTGAGTTGAAAGCTCCTATTCCTACCTCTTGTTCTACATGTGAAATGCATGCTTTGAAAAATATGGAACTTGCGCACTATGTTGATCGCTTGCAAAATGAGAATGATGAGCTGAGAAAGCTAATGAGTTGGTTGTCAGGGCATGAGCCACAATTGAGCATAATGATTGCTGAGTTTAAGAGGTGTGATGGTCAGGAGTTGGGCTCTAACAAGGTTGGTGAGAGCAGTGGTGAGAAGGGAGAGAAAATTGGAGAGATCCCTATTCCACCACAAACTACACCCATGAACAAATATGCTCCCAAGCCTAACAACTTGAGAAACAAGATTGACACCACTCCCGATCCACCCATTTTCCCCCATAAAACAGAAAACTACCAAAAACCCATAAAGTTTGTGAGCAACATGGGAAATGTGTTTGAGGGGAAGAGTGAGAAGGAAGAGGAAGAGAAACCTATTGAGAACCCACAGCCAAAGCCAAAATAGGTCCGATTCCGTTGTGAGTATTGTGGCAAAGAAGGCCATGTTGGTGAGTTTTGCTACAAGAGGAAGAGGGATGAGAGATTGGCTAAGGAGTGGGCTAACAAGGATAGGTACCACCCCTCTCAAGGTGTACCTGAGCCTCGTATGCCACTACCTAGGGGAGAGGCTGTGATAAGGTCTGTACCAGCTTGGGGAAGTTAGAGAGTTGCTGATCGGGACCGGGCTGCTGCCAGGGGGCCACCGATCAGACCGGTCAGGGGCACCGGTCAGACCGGTGCACCCCAGAGAGGTAAGAGTTTTGGGTTTCGTGGCCGTGGAGTTGGTTCTGGAGCTCGTGGTACAGGTGGTAGACAGTTTGAGTCTGGTCAGGGGTTGTTTGCTGGACATTCTCCATCTCATGGTCGATATGAGGATGGGAGAGGTCGTCGCAGCTTTGAGTCTCAGAGGAGGTACGGGCCACGCCCTTCCTTTCGTGGTGATCGTGCTCCTCCAGCGAGACGTGAGGTGGTTCAGTTTGGTAGGGGTCGTAGCTTTGATGAATATGGTAGGATGGATGTTGCTAACCCCTCTTTTGAGCACATGGCTCAACACTGGTTTGACTCTTTTTGTACTAACCCTAGTGTTGAGTCATCTACTCACTTTCGTCCCTGTTTTTGATGTGTAGGTGGGAGGCTTGAGGAACATTTGGCTGTTGGACTCCGGTTGTTCACGACACATGACCGGAGATAGGGGGTGGTTCACAAGCCTTACCCCAGTGAGTACCATGGAGTACATCACTTTTGGGGATAATGGTAAGGGACAAGTTCTTGGTGAAGGAATAGTGAAGGTAATCAGGAAGGTGTCTCTAAGGTGTGTTGCTCTTGTCAAGTCGCTGGGGTTCAATTTGCTTTCTGTGTCTCAGCTACTTGATGAGGGGTTTGAGGTTCGGTTTAAGTTGGGTGCGTCTGAGGTGCTTGATTCTCGAGGTGACCGTGTTTTTATGGTTGTCCCCGAGGGTCAGATCTTTCGAGCTGATTTCTCTCAGTCCGATGGTCCTGCACGGTGTTTGGTGGCTAGTTCTCCCGATTTGTGGAAGTGGCATAGGCGGTTGGGACACTTGAGCTTTGATCTGCTTTCCCGCTTGAGTGGTCTCGATTTGGTCCGAGGATTGCCGAGGTTGAGGTTTGAGAAGGAGTTGGTTTGTGCGCCTTGTAGGCATGGTAAGATGGTCGCCGTTTCTCATCCACCCCTGACTGTTGTCATGACAGAGCGTCCGATAGAGCTGTTGCATATGGACCTTGTTGGGCCAGCTCGAGTTCGCTCGGTGGGTGGGAAGTGGTATGTCCTGGTTGTGGTGGATGACTATTCTCGCTATGCCTGGGTGTTTTTCTTGGAGGATAAGAGTGAGACTTTCGGTTTTGTTCAAGACTTGATCATGAGGTTGAAAAATGAGAGGCATGGGAACACTATTCGAGCAATCCGTAGTGATAATGGCTCTGAGTTCAGGAACTCTTGTTTTGATGCCTTTTGATGTGATCTTGGTCTTGGGCATCAGTACTCGACTCCTTATGTGCCCCCTCAAAATGGAGTTGTGGAAAGGAAGAACCGGACGTTGTGTGAGATGGCTAGGACGATGCTCGATGAGCACAGGACTCCTAGGAGGTATTGGGCTGAGGCGGTGAGCACCGCGTGCTATGTGTCGAACAGGACCTTTCTCCGAGCGTTCAAGAAGAAGACGTTCTATGAGCTTATGCATGGTAGAGCTCCTAAGGTGAGTCACTTCTGAGTCTTTGGTTGCAAGTGTTTTATTCTCAAGAAGGGAAAGCTTGATAAGTTTGAGGCTAGATCTAGTGATGGTATTTTCTTTGGATATGCAAACCATTCTAGAGCTTATAGGGTGCTTAATCTTGAGACTAACAAAATCATGGAGACTTGCGAGGTGACCTTCGACGAGACAGTGCCATGTAGCTCTCTTGGCTTTGATTGTGCAGGAGATGAGGAGATGGTTGAGACACTCTTTGTGGAGGAAGAAGAAGATGGTGATGGTGATGGCGAGGATCGTGTACCTGCTGCGGTTTGTGTACATACTACTTCCACGACAACTACTACAGTTGATGGCGGGCCTTCTACTTCGACTACGATGCATCAACATGTACCACAAGCAACGGTGGAAGCAGCTGTGGAGGGGGATGTAGTCTCCAGGCGAGAGGCTCCTAGGCGTGTACAAGTGGATCACCCTCCTTCGAAGATCATTGGAGACATGAACGAGAGGACTACACGGTCGAGGTCACGAAATACTTCTCACTTTGCTCACTCCGCATTTGTTGCCTCTTTCGAGCCCAAAGATATTGGACACGCTCTTTCTGATGCAAACTGCGTGAATTCCATGCATGAGGAGTTGGAGAACTTTGAGAGAAACCAAGTCTGGGTGTTAGTCGATCCACCGCCAAATTGTCGTCCTATAGGTACCAAGTGGGTGTGGAAAAACAAAGAAGGTGAGAATGGGATGGTTGTGAGAAACAAGTCGAGGTTGGTGGCTCAAGGGTTTAACCAGAAAGAGGGTATAGATTATGAGGAGACATTTGCTCCGGTGGCCCGTCTGGAGGCGATTCGGATCCTTCTAGCCTTTGCCGTGGCTAAAGGGTTCAAGTTGTTCCAGATAGATGTGAAGAGTGCATTTTTGAATGGGATGATAGTGGAAGAAGTGTATGTGAGGCAACCACCGGGGTTTGAGAGTGAGAGGTACCCACACCGTGTGTATAAACTCCAGAGGGCGCTCTGTGGGCTGAAACAGGCGCCTAGGGCTTGGTATGGCAGGTTGAGAGGGTTTCTGATGGGTAAGGGGATTGTGATGGGCACAGTTGATAAGACCCTATTTTTCCTTAAGCATGAAAATGACTTTTTGATTGTACAGATTTATGTGGATGATATAATCTTTGGTGGCTCCTCTCACGATCTTGTTGCTAAGTTTGCAGATGACATGAGCAGAGAATTTGAGATGTCTATGATGGGCGATCTGCAGTTTTTCTTAGGGCTCCAGATCAAGCAGGTCAAGGACAGGACCTTCGTGCACCAGAGCAAGTACACCAAGGGCATGCTGAGGAAGTTCAACATGAATGATGCTAAGCCCATGTCAACACCGATGAGTATGAATCAGCTTTGGATGCGGACGAGGATGGTGAACTAATGGACCAGAAGGAGCACCGGAGCATGATCGGCTCCCTCCTCTACTTGACAGCGACGAGGCCGGACATACAGTTCAGTGTGTGTCTGTACGCTCATTTTCAGGCTTCCCCGAGGACTTCACATCGACATGCCGTCAAGAGGATTTTCAGGTATTTGCAGTACGCTCCTGAGTTTGGTCTTTGGTATTCTGCCTCCTCGACACTCACACTTCACAGATTCTCCGATGCTGACTTTGCTAGGTGTCGTGTGGAGCACAAGTCTACCTCTGGTTCTTGTCAGTTTATAGGTTCCTCTTTGGTTTCTTGGTCTTCCCGTAAACAGTCGAGTGTAGATCAATCTACCACTGATGCCGAGTATGTTGCAGCCGCTAGTTGTCGTTCCCAGCTGCTTTGGATTTCCTATACCATGAGAGACTTTGGTGAGGAGTGCACTCAGATCCCACTTCTTTGTGATAGCACTAGTGCCATAAGTGTTGCCAAAAACCCAGTGTTCCATTCCAGAACAAAACACATTGAAGTGAGGTACCACTTTCTGAGAGATAATGTTGAGAAGGGAACCATAGTGTTGAGCCATGTACCTACCCAAGACCAAAAGGCTGACATATTCACAAAACCACTTGACCAAGCTACCTTTGCTCGTTTACGGGGAGAGCTTGGTGTGTTGTCCTTTTTGAGTTGGTCTTTGGGAGCTCACTTTGTAGCATATGTATCATACATGTTTACTTTGATGTATAGCATGCATGTTTAATTTCATAGAGTAGCCATCTTTGTATCTTGATGTATAGTTTTGCATCTTTGTAAGATATGTTTTGCATTGCATTTGTATCATTGCATTGGCTAGGTATGGCTTCTCCTATGTACATTGATCCCTATGATATGCTATGTTTGAGCTTGTGGATGTGCTTGATTGGTATTTGGGATGATAAGCTATGCTCTTGATAGTTTGGTTGTATATTCATGATGAGATAGCTTACTTTTGTCAAAATGCTAGATAGGCTCTCTCTTGTGAGTTTAAGGCTTTGCATGATCTTAGTGTGCTTTGGTGGTTTATATCATGCTTAATTCATGGTTGGATATCATGTGCTTTTCACTTGGGGTCAAAGACCCATTTGTCATTATGAATGTTTAGCCCATGTGTTACCTTGTGGGGGAGCATAAGCTTCTTTTTTCCGCAAAGGCACTTCATGTACCATTTTGTGCTTAAATATGAAAAATGAAATTGGTATGAAATGCTTGTGCTTGAAGTTATGTTCTCACTTGTTCCATGTCATAAATGCTTTAAATCTGATTTAATATGGGTGCTAAACCGTTGCATGTTGTCTACCATGATAAGTCTCATTCTAAGAAGTAGACACAAGGCTCAGTGGCTTTAACATGACATGTCATGCTTATGGGTATTTGTAATGATCTTGTGTTGAGGATATGTGACCTAGCATGAAGTTTGTGTGATCTAGATTCACTTTGGCATGTTTTGCTCATGTTTAGGTCTTTGCTCATGACAGGAAAATTTTTTGCAAAAATGCTAATTTTCACCATAGCTTGAACTTGTGTGTATGCAACTGAACATTCTTGATGGCAGTGCTATTTTGAACATTTGTCAATTCTAAGTAGTTCATTTGCTTGTTCCCAGCACATTTTATGGCCCTATGTCAATCACTCATCACTAAGGAGTGGCCATCCACCGGCCGTCGAACACTCCGGTCCTCAATCTCCCTCTTGATGAGTGCTTTGACAGCACACCACGTAACCATTACAAAAAAATAAAAACAAAAAACAAACAAAACAAACCAAACAAGTGATCCAAAAACCAAACAACACAAACCCTTGATCACTTGCAATCCAAAATCTCAGTCCCTAAGGCAATGGCAACGGCTCAACACATTCGAGACAAACCACCAAAGCTCTCAAAAAGCAAACCAAAACTCACACGGAGCAAACCAACCAAAGCAAGAACTCAGACGACACAAAGAGCTCCCCCTGAACACATGTAGCTCCCCCTGAGCAAATGCAACTCCCCCTGAACTAAACCATGCAAACTTACCTTGAAGCCAAAGCTCTCAGCTCACACCGGTCAGACCGGTCCAGGCACCAGTCATACCAGTTGCAATACTTGAAGCAACTCATTAGACCAGTCAGACCGGTACCCCCTGCCGGTTAGACCGGTGGTCACCTGGGAAATGCACATGCCCAATTTTTGTCCGGAATGCCACCAAAACTTTCTAAATGTATGCAGCAAGCTATTCCATGCCCAAACTTCTTCCCCTTGTTGACAATGCATGAATCAAGGAATTTCTACAAAAATTTCAACCTAGAGCTTCTCAAAATAGACAATGAGCACCACAAAATGCTACAAGTGAGCAAATGAGCAAGCAAGATATTCCAAAGTTGTGTATAAGCATAGCCATCAAGATAGTAAAGCTATATGAGCATATGAGCAAGTCATGATCAAGTTAAGCAATTTTGCGAAAAAATTCCCTCTCATGAGCTAAAGACCTAAACATGAACAAAGCATACCAAAGGGAATCTAGATCACACAAACTTCATGCTAGGTCACATATCCTCATCACAAGATCATTATAAACACCCATAAGCATCTCATGTCATGTTAAAGCTATCGAGTCATGTGTCTACTTCTTAAAATGAGACTTCTCATGGTAGACATCATGCAATGGTTTAGCACCCAAATTTTTTCCAATTTTAAAGCATTTATGACATGGAACAAGTGAGAGCATAACTTCAAGCATAAGCATTTCATACCAATTGCATTTTTCACATTTAAGCACAAAATGGTACATGAAGTGCCTTTGCGGCAAAAAGAAGCTTATGCTCCTCCACAAGGTATCACATGGGCTAAACATTCATGATAACAAATGGGTCTTTGACCCCAAGTGAAAAGCACATGATATCCAAACACGAATTAATCATAATATAGACCACCAAAGCATAGGAAGATCATGGAAAGCCTTACACTCACAAGAGAGAGCCTAACTAGCATTTTTCAAAAAACTAGCCATCACATCATGCAAATATAGCAACACTATCAAGAGCATAGCTATCCATCATCAAGTCATATCAAACATGCTCAAAGGCTCACAACTAGTATATTATGGCAATCAATGTATATAGGAGAAGCTCATCCTACTCAAATGCATATGGTACAAATGCAAACAACCTAAGATACGAATATGACTCTACATCATGATACAAATGCAATGTCATGCAAAAAGTAAATATGTTACATATGCTACAAAGTGAGCTCCCAAGAATCACTCAACACCGAAAGAGGCAAAAAGCAAGCAAAACTAGCAAGCTCCCCCTACACACATGCACAAGAGTCAAAGAGCATGCAAAGCTCACCCAAGATACATGTGGTAGAGCAAAGAACAAGCAAGCTCACAAACATCAAAAAGAACCAACAAGATCAAATGAATTTTCACTTACTTGATGCTCTCCTTCAGTCAACACATGTCCATTATCCCGAAAAGTGATGTGCTCCAAAGACACCACTAGTCGATCCGACAAATGTTCTCCAAGCCTTCCACCTGCACATCAAAAATGAGACCGAGAGTGAGCAAACATCTCAACACTGGGGTTAGCACAAAAAGAGTCAAAGTAGTGTCGAGCCATTTGCTCAAAAGTGGGGTTAGCAACATTCATCCTATCACGTCCACCAAAACTACGACCACAACTCTGCACCATCCCTCGTCTCACTGGAGGAATACGATCACCACGAAGGGGAAAGCGTGGGTCGTATCCTCTCTGTAGTGAACATGGCCTCATATGTCATTTGTTCGAGTTTGATTTTGGTGATTCATGACAACATGATCAATGGGACTAACCATTTTGTTGAGCATGTCTTTGTAGACATTTCTAGGTCCCAAGGATGCAAAAATACCACATGCCAAAATGAGAAGGTAGTATATATTTTGAGGGTCAAAAACCAAGAAAGAGAAGAGAAGAAAAGACATTGTCGGATGAATCGACGGTACCATAGAAGTAAGCGTCGGTGCAATGGCCGGAGGATTTGGTATACTGTGTTAAAGACAAAGTCAAATGGGGACCATCGGATGAACCGACAGTGGGATTTTTAGTTGCACTGGATGATTGACCAGAGAAGATGCAACTGTGTCAGAAGCGCCAGATGAACTGACGGACCATGGGAAGTAGTCATCGGTCTATCCGATGGTTTGAAGATTCAAGACAGAGAGCAGCTAGTTGCAAGAGCTTTAGCACTGGATGAACTGACGGTGGAAGCGGCGGTTCATCCGACGACCATAAGATAGCTAACAGTAAGGTTTTGCTGCAGAACTCTTCAGCACCGGATGAACCGACGAACAGCAAAGGAGCATCGGTGTATGCACTGGATGATTCGCGTCAGCAGGGCTGCAATGGCTAAGTGACGTGGATGGGGCACCGGATGAACTGATGGCCCTAAAATACTAGCATCGGTTCATCCGACGCTATACTTTTCAGTGGTCGTTAGCCAACGGCTCTTTAGACGCCTTGGGCTTTTTATACCCCCTCCACTCACCCATTTGAGAAGGCTGGATGCTGAGGAAGACTAGAGGAGTGTGAGACACATAGAAGATCATATCCAAGCCATCCAAGTGCTAAATTGCCCATCCATAGACTTGCACATGCTTTGTGTGTGTGCTTAGTGCTAGGCTTAGCTTAGAGCTGAGTGAGTGCAAGGTGTGCGTACCTTGTGAGGTGATTCTTGAGTGGATCAAGTTGTACAAGGTGCGCCAAAAGCCTTGGAGCCTAAGGGGATCTCCGGTAAACATCTTCGACCCTCCGGCTTGGTGTGGAGCGGCGAGGACACTTTGTGAGGGCGACGTGGAGACCCCCTTCTCTTGGTGGAGAAGCTCCTTAGTGAAGGCGGCATCAAGGTGACCAAGGGAGCTTGGCGAGTGACTTTGTGGCGAGCCTTTGTGGCAAGTCAAGTGGTGCTCTTGGGAGAGACTTGGTGACTGGGAAGCAATACTCTTGTGTGGAGTGCTTCAACAACGTGGACTAGGGGTGGCTTAGTTCCTACCGATACCACGGGATAAATCACGTGTCAAGAGTTTGCTTCCTCTCATCCCTCTTTACGTTTCCACATTACATTCTTGCAATCCTTGCTTGCCTTTACTTTCCTAGAGTAGTATCTTGCTAGGATTGGCTATAGGTTGCAAAACTTGTTTTGGGATGGGAGTTTCACACTAGAAAAACCATAGTTGCACATCTAGGTAGCATGTTCTAGTTTATGTTTTATGCAAATAGTGATAACCCTAGGCTTAAGGTTTTAAGTACCCTAATTCACCCCCTCCCCCTCTTAGGCTACGAGCATCTGATTCCTTACACTCTCTGGGACTCAAAGCTGCGACGGTCTCTCCCATCCTCATATCGACCACGAGGTGGAGATCGTCCAGCAGACCAACCATGACCAGACTCAACATGCCTACCACCTGTACCACGATCACCTGAACCAAACTGATCAACACCACAGTCACGAAAACCAAACTGGCCACCTCTCTGGGGTGCACCGGTCTGATCGGTGCCTCCCTGCCAGCAACACAGTCCCGATCAGCAACTCACCTATCACCAAGCTAGTATAGACTTTACCACAACCTCTCCTCTAGGTTGTGGCATACGAGGCTCAGGCACACCATGAGAAGGGTAGTACCTATCCTTGTTTTCGCACTCCTTAGCCAACCTCTCATCTCTCTTTTTCTTGTAGCAAAACCCATCCTTGTGACCACTCTTCCCGCAATACCCACACTGAAACCTCACTGGTTTTGGGTTCTCTTGTGGCTTTGTTTCACTCGACTTCTCACAAGGCTTCTTTTCATCTTGCTCACTGGGTTGGGTGTTGTGTGGGATAGGTTTGGTAGGTATCTCCTTCTCTTTCTTACCACCACTCTCACCAAACTTCTCAAAACCCAGACCACGACCATCCACTCTCTTAAACTTAGCCACCAACATGCCCTGCTATGGCTCTTGTGACCTCAACCAATCCAACAACTTATGTAACTCATCATTCTCATCATGCAGCTGATCAACAATTTGTGCAAGCTCTAGATTTTTCTCAGCATGCAAATCATAGGTAGAACAGGAAGTAGCAATAGGAGCTTTCAAAGCAGCCTCAAGAGAAACAATCCTAACATGAGAGTCATCTAGTTTCACAAGCAACATAGGGCAAGACGTGCAAGCACCAAGAAAACCAGACCTAGACTTCATCTCATCAAGCTCAGCCCTAAGAACATCTAGTTCCTCCAACTTAGAGGCATGCTTCTCCTTAAGCACAGTCAAATCAGCCAAGAAAGCATTGCAATCAGAGCAATCAACCTCATCACTAACAACAGGAGCAGACTTAATAGCATCCAAAGCAAGCATATCATCAAGATGCCTAGCCTCTAACTCAGCCACTTTCTCCCTAGCTTCCTCTGGGGAGGCCCTAAGCTCTCTCCTCTGCTTCTTGGCATCTCTAAGCACACTATCACGACTATCTAGCAATTCATTCAACTCTGCATTCTCCTTAAGAAGGAAAGCAAGATTAGGAGTTACCTCTTCCTCAGAGTCGGAGTCGATGTCTGACTTGTCCTGGCCACTCTTCTTGCTTGACTTGTTGCCGGTGTTGTGACCCATCACATAGAAGCCAGTGAGGTTCTTGAAGGCAACCTTCTTCTTCTTCTTGTGCTTGCCGCGGTCCTCTTCTTCACTGCTCGAGCTTGAGGAAGTGTCTTCGGAGTCGAGGTCCGAGTCACTTGGTTCTTCGATCTTCGCTCGAGCCCTTGCCTTCTTCTTGTCACCTCTCTTCCTTGATCTCTGCTCGTCTTTGTCCTCATGCTTGTGCCTATGCTCACGCCTCGAGCGGTGCTTGTACTCGTTCTTGAGCTTGATCTCCTGGGGACACTCGGCGAAGAAGTGCTCGCGCTTCCCACACTTGTAGCAAGTCCCTGAGTTCCGCTTGAAGTTCTTCTGGTTCTCGTTCAGGCGCCCGAACCTCTTGGTCAGCAAGGCAAGATCCTCATCGTCCAGCACATCGAACTGTCCATCTGGCAAAGACGCAAGAGCAGATAGAGAAAACATCTGAGAGGAATGATTAGCGTTAGTCCTCGGTCCAGAAACAAGATCAAGACTATCATCAGTAGGGCCCTTCCTGGCTCTCAAGCCTCGATCCACCTCAGACGACTTGAGCTTAGAGAACAGCTCGTCCACCGTGAGAGTCTCGTACACACTAGACTCCTAAATGGCCTCAACATTTGCACTCCATACAGCGAGATCCAGCACGTGTAAGAGCTTAATAGCTCTATCATGATCATCGTATGGGAGCTGGGTGATGTTGGCATTCATGTTGTTCACAATCAGCGTGAAGCGCTCAAACATGGCATCCACAAACTCTCCGCAGAGATGAGTGAAATTCTCGTACTCTCTCCGGTAGGTCATAAAGTGACACACCTTCACCTGACTGTTTCCACCATGGGCATTCCTCAGTTGGGTCCATATCCGGTGTGCCAACTTCTCCCTGTACACCCTACTGAACTCAGATGCACAGAGAGCACGATAGAGATAGTCCACGGCCTTGTTGTTGGCATCGAGCATATCCCTAGTCCCGGGCAAGATGAACAAGTCCAGTATGACATAGTTCTCGTCAACCGTCACATCCCAAATCAATTGACCCTTTCCTCGCATGAACACGCCCATCCGGGCTTCCCACATCTGGTAATCTTTCCCATCGAAGTGGGAAGGACCCGAACCCTTCCCGTAGTCCGCCATCTTTGGATCTCAACCGGTCAAGGTCTCAATGATCTGTATCTGGCTCTGATACCAATTGAAGGACCAAAATAGTGACCAGAGAGGGAGAGTGAATGGGAGCTGATAAAAATTCTTCTCCGAAGAGACAAACTCGGCCTATGATCCCAAATGCAATTCCTAAGTCCTCGACACTCCGCTAGCCAAATCCACGTAGCCACTGGAGTGCTACTGGACCTAGGAACTAGCAACACACCCAAACTACTCGAGCACACAGCGAAACAACCAACTCGAGCACCAACAGTTGCCACCGGTCAGACCGGTCCCTGGCACCGATCAGATCGGTCCTGAGCAGCCCCCTATGAATCTTCTCAAACTTGCCAAGCAAACCTAGATGGCAATTCTAGTATGTGGAGCAACACAGAGAAATCCAGAAAACAACCAAGCTAGAGAAAACCACACCAAAACTCTAGCACACCGAAACACTCCTGAGCCAAACTTGCACCAGAAGCACTCTGTGAGCAAGTAGCAAGAACCAACCAAGAAACAGCCGAGTCTCTGCTGGAAGCCCCATACTGGTCAGACCGGTGGACAGCACCGGTCAGACCGGTCTGGCTCAGAAACTCCCAAACTCCAAGAACTCGATCTCTAAGGGCCAAAATTGCACGGAACTGAGGTAGCAACAAGCCACAAGATCAACCAACACCCTGGAGATGAACTCCTCAAGCAAAGCCACTGCATGTCCGCACCGATCAGACCGGTCGAAGGCACCAGTCAGATCGGTCACGCCTGGGGCGGCTAGGGATGAACTCCACCCGCGGGTCAACTCCCTCCTTTTGATGCCCCGATCTCTCGATTCGTTCCATGGATTCAAGACTTTGGGGGTAGGTGTAACACCTCATGGACAAGCCATGCCTAAGAGATCGTCCCCAAACATCCACTAAATCAAGAGGAATTGAAGGATGAACACCAAGAACACCTCTCCACGAAACCACCAAGAAAACCCCAAATCGAGCACCTTTTCCCACGGATTTGAGAAGGGAATCACCAAGAAAAGAACCACAAGGGGCTCATGTGTGCATCCCTTAACAAATTCGTGAAGGAGAGTCCGCAAAACCACCAAAGGAAAATCGCCAAGAAAAGGCTCCAAAAATCACCAAAAAGGAAAACCGGAGAGACAACCAAAACACTAGATGAATCATGACGAACCTTCTATACATCAAAGGAACGATTCATACAAGGTCTGGCTTGCCTCCCTAGCATCCAACCCTCTCTAAAGATCTCACCATGAAGCTCTCAAGCTAGTCCTAGAGAAAATAGGTAGCTAAAAAGAGAAAATGCTAGATCAAATGAAAACCCTAAAGCCCAAGTGATGGCTGCCAACACCCTTCCACCAAGTTTATATATGAGGTCCATCAGTGGGGGTGAAAGACTAAAATGCCCTTAGGCGATACAACCCCTTGAAGGGCAAATTAGACAACTTGACAGCTTTTCCATTAGACGGACGCCCAGCAACCGCACCTCACGTAGCCTCGACGCCAAGCCTGCGATCCCGACGTGTGTCCTCCGCTTTGAGTCACCTGACGCTACACGGCCGCCACCAGTCCGACCCACTGGTCAGACCGGCCCAGTGCAATCTTGAGCCGCCGACAACTCAGACTTGGCTTTGAGGATCAGCCAAGGAACCCAGTGGTTTTGTGGTGAACCACTGCAAATCCCGTGAGCTTGGTGCGGCCTCCACACTGAGCTCCTCGACTTGGCTGCCACGTCTGCTCTGGCTCGATGTTGGCTTTTGGATCAACCAACGAACCCGCTATCCGACTTCGACTTGCTCACAACGAACAAAGCACAGCGTCAGTCCACACAACGTTGTCACTCATCACTAAGGAGTAGCCATCCACCAGTCGTCGGGCACTCTGGTCCTCACCTACTCCTGTGCTCCTCGCCACGGAGCTCCTCTACTCTGCCTCCACGCAGCTCCCCGATGGCGTCCTCGTCTTCCTCTCGCTTGTGCGGTGGTGGCGGCGGCGGAGCTCCAGCATGGAGGAGGGAGTCGGGATTCCTGTCACACCCTGAAATTTCCAATTTCAGGATGTGAATAGAAAGAATAATTAAAACAACAATTTTCTCATAATTTTAAAATTTTTCCAACATTTATTTTCTTTACAGGAAATACAGTATAGGAAAAAGCTATTGATTGTTTTTAAATAAATAAATTGGTTCAATGTGAGTGTTGCATTCATGCCGATGCATCTTATAGTTTTATGAGTGCAAAAGGTTTCAAAATACGTTTAGATGCTGACCAAGTTCTTCTGAGAATTTTCCAGCTCTTTCTGGAATTTATTCTCTTTTTCTTTGGAGCTAAATCTTTTTCTTAGAAGGCTCTATAATCTTTCTCACGAGCTTCAAATATTTTATTTGGACTCATCATCGTGTCTGAAACTATCTTTGAACCATGGTATACTCCTAGTGCCCCCGAAACTCCTTGAGCTTCTACAATTTGGTCACACCAAATATTCTCCCAAAATAGCCATGATCTATTTCCTTCTCTTAGTCCCGGCCCATTATTTCCTTTATTCCAACTCGAGCAGCCCAGCTAGCTCGTAGCCTTCATGCAATCTGTTGCCTCCTCCACATGGTCCAACTTGAAGTGGTTCGGACTGCAAGATATAATCTCAATTTCAATTGATGTTGTGCACGGCCAGGAGTCCAGGACGTCGCCGCCTCCTCCTTGCATGCATGCCACGCCAGCGCCGCTACCACTGGCCTATAAAGGGCGAGCTCCCGAGCCCCTCGCGCGCCCTAGCTGTGGCCTCTGCCGCCGCTATCTCGTCAAAAGCCTAGCGATCTATTTTTTCGCAACAGCACTACAGCGCTTCACAGCATGCCCTAGTGTCGCCGCCGCCTCAGCCTCAGCGCCGTCTTTGTCAGGAGATCCACAACACCAAGGGAAGCAGCTGTTTCGATTCTCCATTGCTGAGCTGCTGCTGGAGGAGAGCGTGTACGCGCCGTGTCGACCCACCGGCCACCGCACAGCCATCATCGTCGAGGCTAATTTTGACAGCTGCCATCACATCCATCATCGGCCGTAGTGTCGCAGGCGCCGGACATTGTCGTCGTTTCGCCACGTGAAGTAGGATCTCCGCCGCCGCCATCCTTGTCGAGTTCGATCTCCGCGGCCATCATCGGTTCCATCGTTCCATGGCTGCCGTATGTGAGCATACCGATATACACTCGATCTATATCTACCATGTTCTCTGTTATCTGCCGTCTTTCTGCTTTGTCTGCTCATCCGCGTCCCTCGTGCCTTGCAGCGTTTTTGTGTGGGCATCTATTCTTTTTCCCCTGTCAACCATGAGGCGTGTTGTCTACTCTGTACGTGCATGTGCATGATGTATATTCAGTATACATTATGAATGTGTAGACTGCCAGCGAGGGCGCTTGGCACCAGAAGGCTGGCCGACATAACATGAACGCCGCCGTTGCCTCATGCCATCTTCACCACCAGCTGGCCAGTGTTATTGTCTTGCCGAGCTCGCCGCCGTTCGCCATCGATTCAGTCCGTCATCGTCGTTCTCGTTGGTGAGAACCTCAGCACGCACTCTTCTGTCCCTGTTTCACTAGTCCATGCAAGCTAACAGTGCCATGCATGTATCCACGTATATGACCATGGGCACAATTAATTCCGTGTTGTCGTACATTCTTTTATTATTGTTTAAGCACTTTGTGATTGAGCAATAATTATGCAATAGTTCATTCTTAAAATATCCCTTGTCTATCAACGGTGCAAGATATATGCGTGCACGTCCATCTCTAAGTGTAACATATGCATGCACACCTATTCTTTTAGTTTCCTTTCTCGATTATTACTTCATGGTCATCATCCGCACATAGCTATTCTTCTATTCTTTAAATCTATATCTTTCATGTTTTACCTCCGTTTTAATCCGTTTAAGTTACGTTAGGTTCATAATAATGTAAAGGGCACGTTAGTTGTATGTTTTCATCGTACATGTTTTCTGAAAATTAATTTGATATTAATTTGTTTAATGCTTAGTAAACATGTCTTTTCCAAATAAAATCTATATAGTGTTGTACACCGTTTTCATTATCAATATTAATTTGAGTAATGTTTATTTCACATGCTTTTCTGAATAAAATCTAATTAGATCTTTATCTCGGGTTTTTATATACCAAATGTTAATTTTGCTTAATGATATTTAATTAACTTTTCTAATTAAAAGTTGATTAGGCTTATACACGTCTTTTATAAATAAACGTTAATGTGACTATTGTTAACATGCATGTTTTTCTAAATAAAGTTTGCTTAGCTCAACACGACATATGTTTCAATTCGATTAGTTGTTCTAACCTTTTCTAAGTTAAATGTTTAATTTGTATAGTTTATACATAAACATTTATAAATAAAAATTTGACTAGGTTCTTACTTCGGTCTTTGCAAATAAAATATAATATTGCATTAATTCCAACTTAGGGTATTTTCTTTTTGAAATATCCTTTACATATTTTTACTAATTAAAATGAACCTAAGCTTACAGTCTTTTGTGTTCATAAATGCAAATAGTTCGATAGACGTTCTCCGTTCGCTCTATCTCAGTGTCTCTTTTGATCAAGTTCATCTGAAGCTCTAAATCTTTCTAGTGTTAGCTCAAGCTCAAACCATGTGCATCTAATCAGACCTTTCCCTTCTAAGCACGTTTTGTGTGCTTTAGGGATCCATAGAAATCGAGCCTATCCTTTAGTGCGCTCTTTTAAAGCTTTCTTTTGATCGGTGTATTGTTCTTAGTTGCTTGTTTGTTTGCTTTGTATGCTTGTGCTCGATGATTGATGCGAGTAGAAGGAACGTGGTTCGAGAGCTTTGAAGAGCAAGAGGTTGAAGAACTCTGAGCAACAACACTACTCTGGTTACAGGCAAGTGCGTGGTTCCTTGTCCTAATAACTATTTAATCACTCATTGCATTGCTTTGCATAAATTTTGATGGGTTCCTATTAAGGATGACTAGCCTATTTTGACCATTATCCTGAACCTGGTTTTAAATTAATCTTGGTGGTAGTTATTGCTTAGTGTGCTTAACTGGGATGGTGTTAATCAACATTGTTATTCTTTATGCTCTATGTTCCTTTGTGTTAATTTTAATTGCAAGACCATCTTTGCTATGTTAATCGGAACATGGAGAACCACCCAGGAAAACAGTACAACCACAAGAACTAAACAGGTAATGGTCTTGGCTGAATAATTAGCAACTTTAGCTTGGGGTGATCTTACCTGATAAGGACAAGGGATCGGCAGTACTGTGGGGTATGGACTCGCTCTAGCAGGGGGTTGGGTGAGTTATATTTTTCTATGGTGGGGTATCGACCTGCTACGGGACTTTATACCTTGCTAACTGATCCGGACCTTGTGGGTCACAACTTGTTGGAGAACCTTTGTAAAGGCCTCGTAGCGTCCCTATGCAGCCACACCTCGGTAGTGTGGTATGGTGCCTGATCAGCATCGCGTGGTTGGGTCCAAAGTTCTTCGGAACTTTTACGCGACTTGTGGTGAAAGTGTACAACCTCTACAGAGTGTAAAACTAATCGATTAGCCGTGCTCACGGTCAAGGGCAGCCTGGACCCTCACATGATAATTGAACTTGAAGATGGATTTAAATCATGGTTATGCTTGCCATATGCTTATGACATATCTTATCTATCTCTTTATGCTAATTGTGGGATGGTATATACTTATACTTTCTAGTAAATAGTTGTTTAATAAAACTTGACCAACTAAAATGCTAAATGCTCAGAGCCCAGTCTACTATAAAGCCTTTGCATTCATCCTTTCCCCACACTTGCTGAGTACGACATGTGCTCACCCTTGCTATAAATAATGTTGCTCAGAAAGATGAAGTTGCTACATGAAGATGACGTGAAGATGTTGTGGAGTTCTAGGCGTACGCAACCCCCAGTCGATTGCTTGTGGAGTATGGTGTCTTCGTTTCCAGGATTAAGTGTAAACTCTGATAATCTCCCTTTTTCTTACGTGATACTGTTTCTGTATTCACTTATATGTCACTATATGTATGAAAATAGATCCTGGCATACATATAGTTATGCACTTGGTTTTCTTTGGAAAAACAGGTGTGACAGAGTGGTATCAGAGCTGTATCGACTGTAGGACGTAAGCCTAGTTAGCAACAGTCGTTCCTTAAGGTTTCCTATGATCTCAAATTCATCACTACCTCTCCTTTGAGCTTTGTGACGAATATTATCACTCCTTGATCAATCTCTTCTCTCACATTCCTTAAAACTTATAAACCTTTTCCGCTTCTTTTCATTTGCACATCTTGTTTTGCAAATGTTAAAGCACTAATCCTTATTTATATACTCCCCTTGATCTTATCTTGATCTTGATCTTTGCTTCCATTCCCACTTATTCCATGCAATGCATATCCTTGATATCTTGCTTGCCTATCCACTTTAAACATATCTATCAATTCCTATCAATCCCTCCCCTTCCTTGAACTTCTGTTTGTTCCTCAAATAATGCTGCTTTGGATTCCTCCCTTGACTTTTGATTCCAAAGTGTCCTTTCTGATTCAACATCCTTAGATGATTAATGATCGGTGAAGCTATACCCATGCTTAGGAGGATACCCTATGACTATTAACAACGTTTAGCATCGCTCTTTTGACTGTCTTGATTGGTGGAATTCAGTGCTTGCATGATGATGCTTGGTTTTATGACATTGCTTGTGTTCGTTCTTTGTTGTGAGTGTTGATGTATTGTGGGTCTTATATCTACAATAACATCAGTTGCCTAGATGGGTCTCCCCTTTGTACCTCCCATCTCCTTGTCACCTTCCCTCCTCTCTACATCATCAAATGAAGGGCATCAGAAGAAGAAATTGAAGCCCTCACCAAATGCTAACAAAAAAAAAATTCTACTACCACCACCGTCATTTAGAAGTGAGCAAGTTGAAGAAAAAAAGACCTCACTCTACTTTCCCTCCCACCTTATGCTTGCTTTTATCCCATCTAGCTCACTCTGATGAAGACACCAATGACCAACAAAGACGAACACTGAAGATCCCACACACAGATGACAAAAGAGGATGATCGCCTACCTACCTCAATAGCAACATTCTTGTTCACCTCCCTCCACCTTGTTTCTTCTTTCTTCGAATCTCGGGACGAGATTCTGTTTAAGGGGGGTAGATTTGTCACACCCTGAAATTTCCAATTTTAGGATGTGAATAGAAAGAATAATTAAAACAACAATTTTCTCATAATTTTAAAATTTTTCTAACATTTATTTTCTTTACAGGAAATACAGTATAGGAAAAAGCTATTGATTGTTTTTAAATAAATAAATTGGTTCAATGTGAGTGTTGTATTCATGCCGATGCATCTTATAGTTTTATGAGTGCAAAAGGTTTCAAAATACGTTTAGATGATGACCAAGTTCTTCTGAGAATTTTCCAGCTCTTTCTGGAATTTATTCTCTTTTTCTTTGGAGCTAAATCTTTTTCTTAGAAGGCTCTATAATCTTTCTCACGAGCTTCAAATATTTTATTTGGACTCATCATCGTGTCTGAAACTATCTTTGAACCATGGTATGCTCCTAGTGCCCCCGAAACTCCTTGAGCTTCTACAATTTGGTCACACCAAATATTCTCCCAAAATAGCCATGATCTATTTCCTTCTCTTAGTCCCGGCCCATTATTTCCTTTATTCCAACTCGAGCAGCCCAGCTAGCTCGTAGCCTTCATGCAATCTGTTGCCTCCTCCACACGGTCCAACTTGAAGTGGTTCGGACTGCAAGATATAATCTCAATTTCAATTGATGTTGTGCACGGCCAGGAGTCCAGGACGTCGCTGCCTCCTCCTTGCGTGCATGCCACGCCAGCGCCACTACCACTGGCCTATAAAGGGCGAGCTCCCGTGCCCCTCGCGCGCCCTAGCTGCTGCCTCTGTCGCCGCTATCCTCGTCAAAAGCCTAGCGATCTATCTTTTCGCAACAGCACTACAGCGCTTCGCAGCATGCCCTAGTGTCGCCGCCGCCTCAGCCTCAGCGCCGTCTTCGTCAGGAGATCCACAACACCAAGGGAAGCAGCTGTTTCGATTCTCCATTGCTGAGCTGCTGCCGGAGGAGAGCGTGTACGCGCCGTGTCGACCCACCGGCCACCGCACAGCCATCATCGTCGAGGCTAATTTTGACAGCTGCCATCACATCCATCATCAGACGTAGTGTCGCAGGCGCCGGACATTGTCGTCGTTTCGCCACGTGAAGCAGGATCTCCGCCGCCGCCATCCTTGTCGAGTTCGATCTCCGCGGCCATCGTCGGTTCCATCGTTCCATGGCTGCCGTATGTGAGCATACCGATATACACTCGATCTATATCTACCATGTTCTCTGTTATCTGCCGTCTTTCTGCTTTGTCTGCTCATCCGCGTCCCTCGTGCCTTGCAGCGTTTTTGTGTGGGCATCTATTCTTTTTCCCCTGTCAACCATGAGGCGTGTTGTCTACTCTGTACGTGCATGTGCATGATGTATATTCAGTATACATTATGAATGTGTAGACTGCCAGCAAGGGCGTTTGGCACCAGAAGGCTGGCCGACATAACATGAACGCCGCCGTTGCCTCATGCCATCTTCACCACCAGCTGGCCAGTGTTATTGTCTTGCCGAGCTCGCCGCCGTTCGCCATCGATTCAGTCCGTCGTCGTCGTTCTCGTTGGTGAGAACCTCAGCACGCACTCTTCTGTCCCTGTTTCACTAGTCCATGCAAGCTAACAGTGCCATGCATGTATCCATGTATATGACCATGGGCACAATTAATTCCGTGTTGTCGTACATTCTTTTATTATTGTTTAAGCACTTTGTGATTGAGCAATAATTATGCAATAGTTCATTCTTAAAATATCCCTTGTCTATCAACGGTGCAAGATATATGCGTGCACGTCCATCTCTAAGTGTAACATATGCATGCACACCTATTCTTTTAGTTTCCTTTCTCGATTATTACTTCATGGTCATCATCCGCACATAGCTATTTTTCTATTCTTTAAATCTATATCTTTCATGTTTTACCTCCGTTTTAATCCGTTTAAGTTACGTTAGGTTCATAATAATGTAAAGGGCACGTTAGTTGTATGTTTTCATCGTACATGTTTTCTGAAAATTAATTTGATATTAATTTGTTTAATGCTTAGTAAACATGTCTTTTCCAAATAAAATCTATATAGTGTTGTACACCATTTTCATTATCAATATTAATTTGAGTAATGTTTATTTCACATGCTTTTCTGAATAAAATCTAATTAGATCTTTATCTCGGGTTTTTATATACCAAATGTTAATTTTGCTTAATGATATTTAATTAACTTTTCTAATTAAAAGTTGATTAGGCTTATACACGTCTTTTATAAATAAACGTTAATGTGACTATTGTTAACATGCATGTTTTTCTAAATAAAGTTTGCTTAGCTCAACACGACATATGTTTCAATTCGATTAGTTGTTCTAACCTTTTCTAAGTTAAATGTTTAATTTGTATAGTTTATACATAAACATTTATAAATAAAAATTTGACTAGGTTCTTACTTCGGTCTTTGCAAATAAAATATAATATTGCATTAATTCCAACTTAGGGTATTTTCTTTTTGAAATATCCTTTACATATTTTTACTAATTAAAATGAACCTAAGCTTACAGTCTTTTGTGTTCATAAATGCAAATAGTTCGATAGACGTTCTCCGTTCGCTCTATCTCAGTGTCTCTTTTGATCAAGTTCATCTGAAGCTCTAAATCTTTCTAGTGTTAGCTCAAGCTCAAACCATGTGCATCTAATCAGACCTTTCCCTTCTAAGCACGTTTTGTGTGCTTTAGGGATCCATAGAAATCGAGCCTATCCTTTAGTGCGCTCTTTTAAAGCTTTCTTTTGATCGGTGTATTGTTCTTAGTTGCTTGTTTGTTTGCTTTGTATGCTTGTGCTCGATGATTGATGCGAGTAGAAGGAACGTGGTTCGAGAGCTTTGAAGAGCAAGAGGTTGAAGAACTCTGAGCAACAACACTACTCTGGTTACAGGCAAGTGCGTGGTTCCTTGTCCTAATAACTATTTAATCACTCATTGCATTGCTTTGCATAAATTTTGATGGGTTCCTATTAAGGATGACTAGCCTATTTTGACCATTATCCTGAACCTGGTTTTAAATTAATCTTGGTGGTAGTTATTGCTTAGTGTGCTTAACTGGGATGGTGTTAATCAACATTGTTATTCTTTATGCTCTATGTTCCTTTGTGTTAATTTTAATTGCAAGACCATCTTTGCTATGTTAATCGGAACATGGAGAACCACCCAGGAAAACAGTACAACCACAAGAACTAAACAGGCAATGGTCTTGGCTGAATAATTAGCAACTTTAGCTTGGGGTGATCTTACCTGATAAGGACAAGGGATCGGCAGTACTGTGGGGTATGGACTCGCTCTAGCAGGGGGTTGGGTGAGTTATATTTTTCTATGGTGGGGTATCGACCTGCTACGGGACTTTATACCTTGCTAACTGATCCGGACCTTGTGGGTCACAACTTGTTGGAGAACCTTTGTAAAGGCCTCGTAGCGTCCCTATGCAGCCACACCTCGGTAGTGTGGTATGGTGCCTGATCAGCATCGCGTGGTTGGGTCCAAAGTTCTTCGGAACTTTTACGCGACTTGTGGTGAAAGTGTACAACCTCTACAGAGTGTAAAACTAATCGATTAGCCGTGCTCACGGTCAAGGGCAGCCTGGACCCTCACATGATAATTGAACTTGAAGATGGATTTAAATCATGGTTATGCTTGCCATATGCTTATGACATATCTTATCTATCTCTTTATGCTAATTGTGGGATGGTATATACTTATACTTTCTAGTAAATAGTTGTTTAATAAAACTTGACCAACTAAAATGCTAAATGCTCAGAGCCCAGTCCACTATAAAGCCTTTGCATTCATCCTTTCCCCACACTTGCTGAGTACGACATGTGCTCACCCTTGCTATAAATAATGTTGCTCAGAAAGATGAAGTTGCTACATGAAGATGACGTGAAGATGTTGTGGAGTTCTAGGCGTACGCAACCCCCAGTCGATTGCTTGTGGAGTATGGTGTCTTCGTTTCCAGGATTAAGTGTAAACTCTGATAATCTCCCTTTTTCTTACGTGATACTGTTTCTGTATTCACTTATATGTCACTATATGTATGAAAATAGATCCTGGCATACATATAGTTATGCACTTGGTTTTCTTTGGAAAAACAGGTGTGACAGAGTGGTATCAGAGCTGTATCGACTGTAGGACGTAAGCCTAGTTAGCAACAGTCGTTCCTTAAGGTTTCCTATGATCTCAAATTCATCACTACCTCTCCTTTGAGCTTTGTGACGAATATTATCACTCCTTGATCAATCTCTTCTCTCACATTCCTTAAAACTTATAAACCTTTTCCGCTTCTTTTCATTTGCACATCTTGTTTTGCAAATGTTAAAGCACTAATCCTTATTTATATACTCCCCTTGATCTTATCTTGATCTTGATCTTTGCTTCCATTCCCACTTATTCCATGCAATGCATATCCTTGATATCTTGCTTGCCTATCCACTTTAAACATATCTATCAATTCCTATCAATCCCTCCCCTTCCTTGAACTTCTGTTTGTTCCTCAAATAATGCTGCTTTGGATTCCTCCCTTGACTTTTGATTCCAAAGTGTCCTTTCTGATTCAACATCCTTAGATGATTAATGATCGGTGAAGCTATACCCATGCTTAGGAGGATACCCTATGACTATTAACAACGTTTAGCATCGCTCTTTTGACTGTCTTGATTGGTGGAATTCAGTGCTTGCATGATGATGCTTGGTTTTATGACATTGCTTGTGTTCGTTCTTTGTTGTGAGTGTTGATGTATTGTGGGTCTTATATCTACAATAACATCAGTTGCCTAGATGGGTCTCCCCTTTGTACCTCCCATCTCCTTGTCACCTTCCCTCCTCTCTACATCATCAAATGAAGGGCATCAGAAGAAGAAATTGAAGCCCTCACCAAATGCTAACAAAAAAAAATTCTACTACCACCACCGTCATTTAGAAGTGAGCAAGTTGAAGAAAAAAAGACCTCACTCTACTTTCCCTCCCACCTTATGCTTGCTTTTATCCCATCTAGCTCACTCTGATGAAGACACCAATGACCAACAAAGACGAACACTGAAGATCCCACACACAGATGACAAAAGAGGATGATCGCCTACCTACCTCAATAGCAACATTCTTGTTCACCTCCCTCCACCTTGTTTCTTCTTTCTTCGAATCTCGGGACGAGATTCTGTTTAAGGGGGGTAGATTTGTCACACCCTGAAATTTCCAATTTTAGGATGTGAATAGAAAGAATAATTAAAACAACAATTTTCTCATAATTTTAAAATTTTTCTAACATTTATTTTCTTTACAGGAAATACAGTATAGGAAAAAGCTATTGATTGTTTTTAAATAAATAAATTGGTTCAATGTGAGTGTTGTATTCATGCCGATGCATCTTATAGTTTTATGAGTGCAAAAGGTTTCAAAATACGTTTAGATGATGACCAAGTTCTTCTGAGAATTTTCCAGCTCTTTCTGGAATTTATTCTCTTTTTCTTTGGAGCTAAATCTTTTTCTTAGAAGGCTCTATAATCTTTCTCACGAGCTTCAAATATTTTATTTGGACTCATCATCGTGTCTGAAACTATCTTTGAACCATGGTATGCTCCTAGTGCCCCCGAAACTCCTTGAGCTTCTACAATTTGGTCACACCAAATATTCTCCCAAAATAGCCATGATCTATTTCCTTCTCTTAGTCCCGGCCCATTATTTCCTTTATTCCAACTCGAGCAGCCCAGCTAGCTCGTAGCCTTCATGCAATCTGTTGCCTCCTCCACACGGTCCAACTTGAAATGGTTCGGACTGCAAGATATAATCTCAATTTCAATTGATGTTGTGCACGGCCAGGAGTCCAGGACGTCGCTGCCTCCTCCTTGCGTGCATGCCACGCCAGCGCCACTACCACTGGCCTATAAAGGGCGAGCTCCCGAGCCCCTCGCGCGCCCTAGCTGCTGCCTCTGTCGCCGCTATCCTCGTCAAAAGCCTAGCGATCTATCTTTTCGCAACAGCACTACAGCGCTTCGCAGCATGCCCTAGTGTCGCCGCCGCCTCAGCCTCAGCGCCGTCTTCGTCAGGAGATCCACAACACCAAGGGAAGCAGCTGTTTCGATTCTCCATTGCTGAGCTGCTGCCGGAGGAGAGCGTGTACGCGCCGTGTCGACCCACCGGCCACCGCACAGCCATCATCGTCGAGGCTAATTTTGACAGCTGCCATCACATCCATCATCGGCCGTAGTGTCGCAGGCGCCGGACATTGTCGTCGTTTCGCCACGTGAAGCAGGATCTCCACCGCCGCCATCCTTGTCGAGTTCGATCTCCGCGGCCATCGTCGGTTCCATCGTTCCATGGCTGCCGTATGTGAGCATACCGATATACACTCGATCTATATCTACCATGTTCTCTGTTATCTGCCGTCTTTCTGCTTTGTCTGCTCATCCGCGTCCCTCGTGCCTTGCAGCGTTTTTGTGTGGGCATCTATTCTTTTTCCCCTGTCAACCATGAGGCGTGTTGTCTACTCTGTACGTGCATGTGCATGATGTATATTCAGTATACATTATGAATGTGTAGACTGCCAGCAAGGGCGCTTGGCACCAGAAGGCTGGCCGACATAACATGAACGCCGCCGTTGCCTCATGCCATCTTCACCACCAGCTGGCCAGTGTTATTGTCTTGCCGAGCTCGCCGCCGTTCGCCATCGATTCAGTCCGTCGTCGTCGTTCTCGTTGGTGAGAACCTCAGCACGCACTCTTCTGTCCCTGTTTCACTAGTCCATGCAAGCTAACAGTGCCATGCATGTATCCATGTATATGACCATGGGCACAATTAATTCCGTGTTGTCGTACATTCTTTTATTATTGTTTAAGCACTTTGTGATTGAGCAATAATTATGCAATAGTTCATTCTTAAAATATCCCTTGTCTATCAACGGTGCAAGATATATGCGTGCACGTCCATCTCTAAGTGTAACATATGCATGCACACCTATTCTTTTAGTTTCCTTTCTCGATTATTACTTCATGGTCATCATCCGCACATAGCTATTCTTCTATTCTTTAAATCTATATCTTTCATGTTTTACCTCCGTTTTAATCCGTTTAAGTTACGTTAGGTTCATAATAATGTAAAGGGCACGTTAGTTGTATGTTTTCATCGTACATGTTTTCTGAAAATTAATTTGATATTAATTTGTTTAATGCTTAGTAAACATGTCTTTTCCAAATAAAATCTATATAGTGTTGTACACCGTTTTCATTATCAATATTAATTTGAGTAATGTTTATTTCACATGCTTTTCTGAATAAAATCTAATTAGATCTTTATCTCGGGTTTTTATATACCAAATTTTAATTTTGCTTAATGATATTTAATTAACTTTTCTAATTAAAAGTTGATTAGGCTTATACACGTCTTTTATAAATAAACGTTAATGTGACTATTGTTAACATGCATGTTTTTCTAAATAAAGTTTGCTTAGCTCAACACGACATATGTTTCAATTCGATTAGTTATTCTAACCTTTTCTAAGTTAAATGTTTAATTTGTATAGTTTATACATACACATTTATAAATAAAAATTTGACTAGGTTCTTACTTCGGTCTTTGCAAATAAAATATAATATTGCATTAATTCCAACTTAGGGTATTTTCTTTTTGAAATATCCTTTACATATTTTTACTAATTAAAATGAACCTAAGCTTACAGTCTTTTGTGTTCATAAATGCAAATAGTTCGATAGACGTTCTCCGTTCGCTCTATCTCAGTGTCTCTTTTGATCAAGTTCATCTGAAGCTCTAAATCTTTCTAGTGTTAGCTCAAGCTCAAACCATGTGCATCTAATCAGACCTTTCCCTTCTAAGCACGTTTTGTGTGCTTTAGGGATCCATAGAAATCGAGCCTATCCTTTAGTGCGCTCTTTTAAAGCTTTCTTTTGATTGGTGTATTGTTCTTAGTTGCTTGTTTGTTTGCTTTGTATGCTTGTGCTCGATGATTGATGCGAGTAGAAGGAACGTGGTTCGAGAGCTTTGAAGAGCAAGAGGTTGAAGAACTCTGAGCAACAACACTACTCTGGTTGCAGGCTAGTGTGTGGTTCCTTGTCCTAATAACTATTTAATCACTCATTGCATTGCTTTGCATAAATTTTGATGGGTTCCTATTAAGGATGACTAGCCTCTTTTGACCATTATCCTGAACCTGGTTTTAAATTAATCTTGGTGGTAGTTATTGCTTAGTGTGCTTAACTGGGATGGTGTTAATCAACATTGTTATTCTTTATGCTCTATGTTCCTTTGTGTTAATTTTAATTGCAAGACCATCTTTGCTATGTTAATCGGAACATGGAGAACCACCCAGGAAAACAGTACAACCACAAGAACTAAACGGGCAATGGTCTTGGCTGAATAATTAGGAACTTTAGCTTGGGGTGATCTTACCTGATAAGGACAAGGGATCGGCAGTACTGTGGGGTATGGACTCGCTCTAGCAGGGGGTTGGGTGAGTTATATTTTTCTATGGTGGGGTATCGACCTGCTAGGGGACTTTATACCTTGCTAACTGATCCGGACCTTGTGGGTCACAACTTGTTGGAGAACCTTTGTAAAGGCCTCGTAGCGTCCCTATGCAGCCACACCTCGGTAGTGTGGTATGGTGCCTGATCAGCATCGCGTGGTTGGGTCCAAAGTTCTTCGGAACTTTTACGCGACTTGTGGTGAAAGTGTACAACCTCTACAGAGTGTAAAACTAATCGATTAGCCGTGCTCACGGTCAAGGGCGGCCTGGACCCTCACATGATAATTGAACTTGAAGATGGATTTAAATCATGGTTATGCTTGCCATATGCTTATGACATATCTTATCTATCTCTTTATGCTAATTGTGGGATGGTATATACTTATACTTTCTAGTAAATAGTTGTTTAATAAAACTTGACCAACTAAAATGCTAAATGCTCAAAGCCCAGTCCACTATAAGGCCTTTGCATTCATCCTTTCTCCACACTTGCTGAGTACGACATGTGCTCACCCTTGCTATAAATAATATTGCTCAGAAAGAGGAAGTTGCTACATGAAGATGACGTGAAGATGTTGTGGAGTTCTAGGCGTACGCAACCCCCAGTCGATTGCTTGTGGAGTATGGTGTCTTCGTTTCTAGGATTAAGCGTAAACTCTGATAATCTCCCTTTTTCTTACGTGATACTGTTTCTGTATTCACTTATATGTCACTATATGTATGAAAATAGATCCTGGCATACATATAGTTATGCACTTGGTTTTCTTTGGAAAAACAGGTGTGACAATTCCTCTCTAGCGTAGTGCTCTCTCTCTCTTTCTACACCCCTCCTCGCCATCGGCGGCGCGCCCCTCCCCTGCTCCACCTCTCCTTCCGAGGCTGGCGGGAGATGTTGGTTAGCGTAGGCCACATGCCACAGTGGCGGCTAGAGGGAGGCTGCTTCTCCTCTAGAATCGCGGAAATGGGAGGGGACGGGAAAATAGTGTCCGTTTTCTCATCCCTCGCTGTGGTTCCAAAAATGGGACCTGTCTCCTCCAGGAGACGATTTCGGACGCTGGTGCGGGTAGTCTAAGAATCACGGCAACCAGCCTGTTCTGGCTGAGCACAGTTCGTACAAAAAACTCGTAGTTTGTCGTGTGTTCGGCTGTTTGCCGTGTGTTTTTTATTGAGCACACGACAAAGAGCTATTTTTCATATTCTTTTTATTGAGTACACGGCAAAGAAAAAGCACACAACAATTTTATGCTTCGCCATGTGCTTTTTTGGGCACACTGCGAAGCCATGACTTTGTCGTGTGTGTTTGTGTGTGTGTGTTTTACACACGGTAATGTGGTAATTTTTTCTCTTGTCACCTCCATTTTTTCTACTCTCCACATACAATATGTGGTACTTCATGTTAAAATTTGGTACATTTGTATTTTTGTTTGTTGTATTAAACTAATTAATTGCATTTCAAGTGCATAAGTCCGGACTCTCACACCGAAGAGAGAAGGTAGAAGAGTAGATAAGTCTAGTTAGCAAAAGTGGTAGTCAACAACACTATCCATAACCAGTGGACATGGACTATATCTAAAGCTTTATGTGCTTTGCAGATGTTGTACAATTGCACCCTCCCTCAAGGGGCATGAACGGTAGCAAACCGCCCAAACCTCACCTAACGGTCAGAGCCCTAGTAAGTGGATAGCACTCTCCTATTTCTTTGAGTCTAGTACTATCTTGAATTGCAGAGCACATCGTCACCAACTAAAGACCTCGACGTTGTGAAATCTACCCTCGCATGGGCACAATCTGGTAAGAGCAGGATGTCACCTTGAACTCCTTGCACTGATCACCCTGATCCACCTGCAGTATAAGCACTACCCACTACTAATCTCACATCAATCCCTACCCTTATATAACAAGGCGAACGATTTATATGAAAGCGAACGATTTGTATGAAAGCAAATATTGTGACAGGTGGTAAAATTGACTATGTCCTTACGGGTCGAGAGCGAGCACTCCTCAGCTAAACATGCTGAAGCACCTGCAATATACAAGTACGCCACCGACACTTCAGTAAGAACGAGCTACCTGCTACGAAGAGAGACTAGAATACTCTCCACTAGTTAAGCACTCCACGGTAACAACCCAACTCTCTCTCTCTCTCTCTCTCTCTCTCTCTCTCTCTCTCCATCCAAAACATATCAAGGAATCATACTCACCCAAGACTCACACAAGAGTGATCAAGGTATCCCATCACCGAGTCCATGGCAAACACCCATCCATAACTCAAAAGCATGAATATGTATGGTAAGTAAAGTGGACTAGCTAGGGTCTGTAGCTAGTAAGAGTTGGTAAACAAAGAAAACATGATAAAGAATTATCAAGGCATGGTATCAATTATAGGCTATTCAATCGTCATCCAATGCAACTAAGCTTGCATAGTATCAAGGCATGGTATCATAAAGCGCTAGCAACTAAGCTCGCAGAATTATCAAGGCATGGTATCATAAATAAAACGCTAGCAACTAAGCTTGCATAGTATCTATATGATTGGGAGTGACATGACACCTTATTGTTTGTCATTGTCGAAGTCCTCCTCAATGTAGTCGGGGGTATTGAAAGGTCTGGATAGAATGAGATACAATGCAAAATAAATAAACCGACATTACATCTATACAAAAAATTCCAAGAAATCCAATTAAGAAGATCCAAATAACTCCAAACTAGTTACAAACAGCACGGGTTCAATTTAAAATTTTAATGAAACTAATTTCATATTTTTCTGAGTTTTAATTAAGTATTTATGAGTTATCTAAGATTTATATCTGAAATTATTAATTAAAGGTGACGTGTCCGCCCCTAGTTGCGCCATGTGGCAACTCCAGGTTGCACCACGTGTCAGATAACGTTAGCATTGACCAGGTCAACAGTCAACATTGACCCCGATTAGCCAATGGGCTCCACTGGTCAGCGGGCCTAGCTTGTCAGTTAATGGGCCCACAAGTGGGACTGTTGACATCATTTTTTGACAACGTATCTCGCCGATGCTAGACAGAATCAAAAGGCGGCCGATGCAACATCACAGCCGATGGAGCGATAACTCATAGTTGGCTACTCATGTCAGCCAGAGAGGTTTTTGGAATCTGCTCAATTAATTTTGGCATTGTTAATTTTGTTTTCGGCAAGTTTCATAATTTCGTAATTGACTAGAATTCCTTAGCTTAGAAAATATACATATTAGCCCCATGGGCTTGTAAAGAACACACACGTCAACCAAAACAAGTCATTTACTGCTTTTATACTTTTTGGTGACTTCGCTTTAGCACTTTAATTTTATTTTCATTTTTTATTATTTCTTCAATCAAGCGTTGCTGCATCGCTTAACCTCTGACTTGCTCGTAAGGGTTTGTCACCTTTCACCTGGTGTTTCTATGCTTTAACTATCGGGTGCATCGCTGTGATTTCGTCTAGTTCACCTAAAAGTTATCGAGTACATTAGATCTTTGATTTATGACACATCCCTTTTATCTAGATCAATTTATTCACCAATTTATCAGGAGTTTCCCTCACCCGTATTTCTCACCAGTAATCGAACATGTTTAGATATGATTAGGTTGTTGTTTTAGGATTCCTTACTTTCTTTCTATTTACGTTCGGTTTGTCTTGTTATGGCTTCTTTTGCAGTATTTTTTTCTCACAACGAATCTGCCGTACCAATCAGTACACGGTATTTTTCTCTCCAACAAATTTGTCTGCCAAATTAGCACAAGATCTGCCGAACGGACAAATGCTGTTCTAGCAAAGTTATTTATTTAGTCTTGTTTTTATCGTGGCAAGTGAGGATGCTAAAGAACCAAAAACTTAACTTTTGGTTACACCTTCCAAGAGATCGTCATCAACAGTCTCAAGTTCGTCGAAGCAAGAGGAGGGAAGCCACAGATGAAGGTGACTATCAGGAACCTCAAAGTCCTTGCAAATAATTGTAATAATTTTGAAAACTCAATTTTGTCCATTATTTCTTTTGTTTGCTTCAAATATTAATAACATCAAAATTTCTATGGGTTCGTGCAAAATGGGTATTTATATATCAGAAATAAATTGTGGGGAGTTTGACAGGATATATGCAAACAAGTCTAGTAAAAGTTCTGATGCATGTCTAGACATCTCTGATGAAGGAAATAATGAGGTAGAATAGATCACTCTTGGCCACTTGTGTAGTGGCATAATGAACATGTGGATGAGGATGTCGATGATGTTGGAGGTGATTGACATACAATGTCCAAAAAGAAAGGTACTTCCAGAAAGAAAAGACTAAATGTGGTAAATTTCAATAAAATGATAAAAATGAAAGGTCTTAAAGACTTGGTTAAATATAAATGTCTTTACCTCGTGTGAGCACAATTTGGACTTTGTGGCTATTTTAGAAACAAGCAAAGATGATTTTACTACTGCCAGTCTTACCCACTTTTATGGTGACAGGGAATTTTTTTTAGCACTATTGAACAGCACCTTGAGGCCAATCAGGTGGAATTTTGCTAGCGGTTAAGTTGCAACTTTTTTATGTTGGAAATATCACCTTAGGAGATTTTTCTTATTAAATTCAATATTAGAAATAAAAAGGATGATTTCGAATGGGATCTCATTGTTACTTATGGAGCGGCACAAGATGAGTCTAAACAAGCTTTCCTTACATAGATGGTTCAAATTGCAGTGCAGAGGATAAACCAACTCTCATAAGTGGTGATTTAAATATTATTGGAGAGAGAGGATGGATTTTATTTTCCACGCTGCCGCCTTCCTTGCAGTGGCTGGCGCACGCGGCGCTGGTTGAGGAGCTGCCCGTTTCGGGCTATTGTATTGGTCAAGGAACACATGAAACTGCTTGCACATTTGACAGCATCATGACTTAGAGTCTGTTTGGCAGTGGTTCGGCTCCTCTAAAAACGGTTCCGGCTCTGACTCCTTCGGTGGAACGACTTTTGACAGAGCTGAAGTCGTTTTGGAAAATGTTTGGCAAAATAGCTTCATCAAGTGAAGCCCTGACTGGAGCTGTGTGGAGCTACGTTTTTGTGGCTCCACCTCCCAAGTGGAAGCCGTAAACGGCTCCAAGTGCGGCTCCAGACCTGGAGCTACCTGATTTCGCACCGTTTAGCAGAGCTTCAACTGGAGCCGATTTTGGAGCCGGTTTTGGAACCCTACCAAACAGACTCTTATTATTACACTGGTCTAAGTCTGAATAATCTGATACATTTTCATGCATGGCAGATTTTCTCGCATTCATCCTTTGTAGGTGCGCAGCCAGCCATTGGAACGACTTTCTCATAGCCGAGTTCATCCTCCATACCTCGGCCTGTATGTCATAAACAGAGGAAAAACATCAGATTACTGTGAAACAATTGGCCGACAGCATACTGTTCAAGGTCTCTGTTCAGATTATTTTAACACGCAGTATATCGATCATGCACGAAAGAGAGTAGAGCAACCGATTCAATAAATCAATATGTACTTTAGAAAGTGGAATGGAAAACATATTGTCACAAACAAAACAATTCAACAAATGTTGGGGTGCGACACTGCGACTTAAGAAATATTAACATGACTTACTTACATTGTGCGTGACTTGCAAATAATCCAAGAAGAAGCAGCAAAAGCACAAGTGCAGCGATGTGCCTGAAGGTGTACTTCTCCATTATATTTGTAGGAAGGCACCGGCGAAGTACTTAGTGCCTCTTTGGGGGAGTCTGTATTCGGGTGGAATGCAAGTCTTTGCTTGAGCTACGTATATATAGGAAGATAAAAACGATTATAAGCATTAGTAAGCGATTACAAGCTGGTGATCTATACAATTCCTTTTGTTTTTAATGATTAATTCCCTCGTATTTTTGTAAAATATCTTTACAGTGTCCTCAAGTTTTTGGGCGATAGTTGTCGAATAATTTTGCAGATTTGGTGATATTCCTGGCATTGTAGCAAGATTCTCGGCCTATTCCGCCCTCTTTCTTGGTCGCGTTGAGATCCTCGGAGCGTGTCAGATCTGGAAAGTTCATATGCCGGGGAAGTGCAAGTTTTTCGCCTGGCTGGTCTTGCACGGCCGTTGCTAGACCTCAGACAGACTCCACCGTCACAGGCTCAGGGATTAAGACATCTGCGCGCTCTGCGCTCAGGAATCTGAAACGCTGGATCACCTAATTGTGGACTGTATCTTCAGTAGAGAGGCCTGATTCTTGGCACTCAGGCATATTCTTCTTCAGAAACTAGCTCCGGACCGCCCGGTGAGGTTCGCAGAGTGGTGGTACTCCGCTAGGAAACAGGTCGTTAAGACGCGAAGGAAATGTTTCGACTCCTTCGCCTGGCTGGTCGCTTGGTCGCTGTAGAGGGAGCGGAACAAGCGCGTTCATGATAAGGAAGCTCTCATGCCGGTGGCGCTCGTGCCGGCGATCCTAGATGAGGCTAGGACTTGGGCGCGCACGGGCTTTCTTCCGCTCGCTCGGCTGTTAGGTGTTCACCCGGTGAAGGTGGTGTAATCCTCTTTCTTTTCGTTTGGCTTCGTGCCTCATTGTAACCTAAACCGGCGAACCTTTTTCTCATCTCTTAATGAAAAACGTGCTTTGCACATCTTAAAAAAATTATATTTAAGGCACCCGTCATACTGGCGGATAGCTCAGCCTCACAAACAGCTAGATAAAAATGTGAATGAGCTTATAGTCCAATAGTAGGACGGTCCAGTAGGATGCTACCCACGAGGGTTCAAAACCTAGTGCTCGCACCTTATCCTGGATTTATTCCGGAATTTTCTGGCGTTATGCATTAAGTGGTAAGCGATGTTCCCGTCGACGACGAGGCGCCAGTGGTGACTTCGGGAATCTCCAGATCTGCCGGTGCTCAGTCCTTCGGAGGTGCTCATAGGGGTAAGGTTTGTGTACGTGTGTTCATAAGAGTGAGTATGCGTGCTTTTGAACGTCTGCGTTGTACTGTGTAATTCTTAAAAAACAGCTAGATAAAAATATTCTCCAGCCCGAAAACATCTTAATTAGATTTTTCATATATCTTTTGATGTGCATTTATTTATTATTCCATTTCAAATTAATGTCATGATATCCTTGAATTTTCATTAGATATTTTTGCGGTATAATCTCGCAAATTTTAAAATACATGAGTTATTTGGATTCCACCATACCTATTTACCGTTTCCTCATGTTTTTATTGTAGCGTTTCTTCCTACTAGCAACAGTGTCCGTGCGACTTACGCGTGCTATATATTTATATGATAATAATTAATATTAGGATATAATGGAGTAATCATTTTCATACTCGAGATACAAAATGAATAATAATATTGGATTCAAAGACATGCATAGGTCCGATCTTATATCTTATATCTTAGCCATATGTCATATCTTCCTCGATTTTATGAAGTGCTAATCCTGTAGTTAACAGCAAGAGAATCAAAGCATCAGAACCGTCAGCAGTCTCGTACAACTGCGGAACATGGCGGTCTGATAAGCATCGAATCATCGATGTCTATAGGATACACGCCTACGAGGCCGCTAGCTAGGATAGTTTCCACTCTTCATTCTTCTCGATCGACTACTCTTGCGAAGGACCTCGAGGACGAGCCCCACTTTGGCAGGAAACGCACGAGGACGGCGGCGGCAGTCGGCCGGTCCATGATGCGTTTATAGGTAAGGAATCGGATGCTCGTAGCCTAAGAGAAAGACGGAGTGAATTAGGCAACTCAAAATCCTAAGTCTAGGGTTATCACTATTTACTCAAAATATAAACTAGAACATACTAATTAGATGTGCAACTACGGTTGTTCTAGTGTGTAACTCCCATCCCAAAATAAGTTTTGCAACCTATAGCCGATTCTAGCAAGATGCTATTTTAGGGAAGTAAAGACAAACAAGGATTGCAAGAAAGTAATGCGGAAACGTAAAGGGAAATGAGAGAAAGCAAACTCTTGACACGTAATTTATCTCGTGGTATCGGTAGGCATTAAGCCACCCCTAGTCCACGTTGTTGAAGGACTCCACACAAGAGTATTGCTTCTTGGTCACCAAGCCTCTCCCAAGAGCACCACTTGACTTGTCACAAAGGCTCACCCACAAAGGCACTCGCCAAGCTCTCATGGTCACCTTGATGCCGTCTCCACTAAGAAGTTTCTCCACCAAGGAAGGGGGTCTCCACATCTCCCGCACAAAATGTCATCGCCGCTCCACACCAAGCCGGAGGGTCGAAGACGTTTACTGGAGAGCCCCTTAGGCTCCAAGACTTCCGGCGCACCTTGTACAACTTGATCCACTCAAGAATCACCTCACAAGGTAGGCACACCTTGCACTCACTCAGCTCTAAGCTAACCTAGCACTAAGCACACACACCAAGCATGTGCAAAGCCTTTGGATGTTCACTTAAGCACTATCATGGCATGGATATGATCTCCAATGTGTCTTGGACTCCTCTGCACTTCCACATACTCCAGCAAACTCAAATAACAGGATGGAAGGGGTATAAATAGGCCAAAGCATCAAACTAGCCGTTGGGCCAAAGCTGCAGAAAGTAGTACCATCGGATGATCCGACACTATGCTTTTTTTGGGTGTCGGTTCATCCGGTGCTACTAGCCGTTGCCTTCCACCGCACATGACCGTTGACACAAATCATCTGACGCTTCAACCGACGCACCGTCGATTCATCCGGTGTTGAAGGATTCCTCACCAAAACCTTACTGTTAGCTTCTTCGTAGCCATCGGATGAACAATTGCTTGTATCCTTGTGACCATCGGTTCATTCGGTGCTTAAGGTCTCTGACTTGGGCCGTCTCTGTCTTGTTCCAGTGAATCATCGGATAGACTGACGGCTCCTACCAATGGACCGTCGGTTCATCTGGTGTTGCTGACCGTGCTGCTTCTCCTTCAGGAATTCATCCGGTGCAACTAGAAAACATACCGTCAGTTCATCCAGCGGTCTGTGTAATCCGAGCCTTCTTCACGCAGTGTACCAAGTACTCCGACGCTTGCACCGTTGCCTCTTCCTATGTACCGTCGGTTTATCCGGCGGTGCTCTTTTCTTCTTTTTCTTCTTCTTGGTTTTGACCCTTGAAATATATACTCTCTTCTCATTTTGGCATGTGATATTTTTGCGTCTTTGGGACTTAGAAATGTCTACAAGGACATGCTAAACAATATGGTTAGTCCCATTGCTTGTGTTATCATGAATCACCAAAATCAACTTTAAACAAATGGCATATGAGGTCATGTTCGCTACACGATACTGCATTAACTTCAGAGCAAGCTCTCAGCACAGCTGTTGTGCCTTGGCTCTGTTCAAGCTCCAGAGCGCCGCTGCTTACGCGAAGCTCTGCGACTTCGTGAGGCGCACCACCACCCAGCTCGGCACCTCGGCTGGACCCGCCGCCTCATCAAGCTCACACCCCTTCAAGTTCCGTCCGTATCCAAGGGTCCGTTGATGTACACAGCCTAATTTCTACACTGAATTATCCACCGGCGCTCAGGAATGAAGTAGGGAACGAGATTGCCCGGTGCAGTTGCGCTAGCTTTGCGCGGTGGCAGTCCAGGAAAAAAATAGGGAAAAGATGCGTGTCATGGCTCGTGGGAACTCCGTGATTATGTGAAAATCCGGACAGAGACATCACGGGTACAAACGTTGGGTATTGTTTGGGGCCGGTGACAAAATAATTCGTTTTTTGGTAGAAACGCTCTCCAAATTACAATTTTATGGGTCGTCTACTCTATCCACTTCCCAAATAATTGACGGGTGGGTCCACCGTGAGGGGTACGGTGGACCCAAATTGAGTGAGAAATTTTTTTGAAAGAACTCATTTTTTTTAGAAAGGGAATATATTTCAATATTCCAGCCTCTGCATGAAACTATGCATATAGCTGTTTCTTATTACAAACGCGGACGGCACAATGTCAAACATCACGTAAAAGCAATTCTATTGCTAAAAGACCATCCATTGGATGCAAAGATCTCCATCGACGCGGTCTCAAGCACACGACACCCCCGAATTGTGTGAGGCCGCTCGTCCTCTTTCTGCAGCAACGCCCAAAAACGGATCCAATAGGTCCCTCGGAAGATAACGTGCATAGGAGTAACAGCTCGAGTATTGTTAAAGACCATGTCATTTCTACTTAACCAAATTTCCCAACATAAAGCAGATGCTCCAACCAGAATTTTGTACATAAGCTTCTTATTAATCTCATTTAACCACCGAGTAAACATATGTGCAATGTTCACAGGTGGTGTTATATTAAAAGAAATCTGTACAATCCTCCATATAATTCTAGCCATTTGACAATCAAAGAAAAGGTGTTGGATGGTTTCTTCCAGATTATAGAAACAACATTTTAAACTTCCTTTCCATTGTCGATGGGCTGAATTATCTTTAGTTAGAACTACTCCTTTTTCCAAGTACCAGACAAAAATTTTAATTTTTAAGGGCACTTTTAATTTCCAAATCACATTTTTACGTGGTGCAGCCAACTGAGCAATGAGTGAATTATACATAGATCGAACAGTAAACTGACCATTTTGTGTTTGAAACCAAATAAAATGGTCTCTCTGATCTGTTAATTGGACATTCACAAGTTTAGTAACCAAATGGTGCGAAGCCTGTAAATTATTGCCAACTAAGGATCTCCTAAAGGCCACATTAAAAGGATTCGATCTAAGAACCGTTGCTACAGTTGCACTCTTCTTCCATACAATGTTATATATGGATGGATATTGACTTTTGAAAGGAGTGTTATCCAGCCAGGCATCCTCCCAGAAACGAGTTTGTGACCCATCACCCACTGTGAATTTGCCCATCCTCATTAAGTCATTTTTGATCTTCATCAGACCCGACCAAAAGTGAGAATCTCCTGGCATATATTCTACCTGGGTAATGGTTTTGTGTCGCAAATACTTATTCCTAAGGAGTCTTTGCCACATGCCATCCTCATTAATGAGTTTAAACACCCATTTACTCAGTAGACATCTATTCTGCAAATTTAGGTCTAGGATTCCTAACCCACCTTGGTCCTTAGGTGTACATAGTACACTCCATTTTGTCAATCTATATTTTTTCTTATGTCCATCGCTCTGCCAAAAGAATCTAGATCTATAGTAATCTAATCTTTCAAGAACATCACGAGGAACCTCAAAGAATGATAGCATAAACATTGACAGATTGCTAAGAACAGAGTTAATAAGAACCAACCGACCCCCAACAGAAAGCATTTTTCCTTTCCATCCACTTAATCTCTTCTGAAACCTCTCATCTACTTCTTTCCAATCTGAGTTCCGAAGCTTTCTATGATGCATTGGTATGCCAAGGTATCTAAACGGGAGATTCCCCATATCACAACCAAAGATTTCTGAGTACTCCCTCCCTAGCTCCCTAGTGTTACCATAGCAGAACAACTCACTTTTATAAAAATTAATCTTGAGGCCCGACAATTGCTCAAAAGCACATAGCAAGAGCTTCAAATTCTTGGCCTCTTCTAGATCATTTTCCATAAAAAGAATTGTGTCATCTGCATACTGCAAAATAGACAAACCATCGTCTACTAGATTTGGGACTAGACCTCTGAACAGGTCGTTATCCTTCGCCCGTGCAATTAAGATAGCAAGGACATCTACTACAATATTGAAGAGAATAGGTGATAAAGGATCGCCTTGCCTAACACCTTTCTTCGTTTGAAAGTAATGTCCTACACTGTCATTCACCTTAATTCCTACGGACCCTTTCGATGTAACTTGTTGTATCCAAGAAACCCACCTAGGTGAAAAACCCTTCATACGCAACACCTGTTGCATAAAAGGCCACTTTACCTTGTCATAGGCTTTTTCAAAGTCTAGCTTAAGAATAACTCCATCTTTCTTTTTCTGATGCAACTCATGGATTGTTTCATGAAGAACAACAACCCCCTCCATAATGTATCTACCAGGTAGGAAAGCTGTTTGAGAGGACCTAATTACTTTTTGAGCTACCAAATTAATTCTATTCGTAAGAACCTTTGTAAAAATCTTAAAACTTACATTCAATAAACAAATAGGCCTATATTGTTGAATCATGGTTGCTTCAGCTTTTTTAGGCAGCAAAGTAATTACACCAAAATTGAGACAGTGCAGAGGTAAAGTTCCTTGATGAAACTCATTAAACAACGCCAAAAGGTCAGGCTTTATTATGTCCCAAAAATGCTGATAAAATTCAGCTGGGAAGCCATCCGGCCCAGGTGCCTTATTGTGTTCCATTTGAAAATTTGCCTCTTTAATCTCAATCTCACTAAAAGCGTCTGAAAGGATCTCATTTTCTAAATCAGAGACCTGAGGGATATCCTCAATGTGAGTCTCATCCAAAGTGAAATGATTACTTTCAGGAGATCCAAACAAGCCCTTATAAAAATTTGTAATGTAAGTTTTTAGGTTTTCCTCTCCCACTATGACTCCTTCCTCCTGCTCTAGTTGATAAATTCTCGTTTTACGATATCTACCATTAGCAGGTAGCTGAAAATATGTTGTATTATCATCACCATGCACTAACCTAGTGGCTTTAGATCTTTGGAGCCAGTATAACTCCTCTTCTCTAAGCAACTTAGTTAGCTCGACATGAAGACAACTTTTATAATCAGCTTCTTGTAGTGATAACGCAAAGTCTTCTGCTTTCGTATCAAGAATGTCTAACTGGGCCAACAGGAAGGATTTTTTTATTTTATTTTCTCATACTAAATTCTTTGCCCAACCCCTCAACTACCTTCTAACAGCCCTAATCTTATTTTGCCACCGTTGCATGGGAGAGTTTCCTCTGGAGGCTCTTTGCCACACATTAGCTACAGACTCATGGAAACCATCCCTAGTCAACCATCCCAATTCAAATTTAAATTGGTGAGTGTTGCCCCTGTGAGATGCGTTTCCACTATTAAGCAAAAGCGGTGTGTGATCTGAGAGCTCTCTAGTTAAAGCTTCAACCGTTGAAATAGGAAATTTTTGCTCCCAATCCGTACTGACTAAAATTCTATCAAGTTTCTCAAAAGTTGGTATCTCTGCTGAACTTGCCCATGTGAATCTTCTCCCAAAAAGTGCCAACTCTCTTAGATTCAAAGATTCAATGCAAGCATTAAACAACAAAGGCCACCTACTATCAAAATGATCATTATTCTTTTCATCTGGACTTCTAATAATATTAAAATCACCACCCACCATAAGTGGTAGAGTCTGACTACTACAGGTATTAACAAATTCTGCAAGAAAGCTATCTTTGTGTTCAGGTTGAGCCGCACCATATACAGCCACTAAACCCAACGAAAGCCATTGTGCCAACTAGGATGGATTGTGTCATTGGAACACAGTTTTTTGAACTGCAGTTTGAGATTGAGCCATTTTGTGCCATCTGGGGAAGCAATGCAGTCTGGGCCAAAAGAGAATACAGAGGGAGATGGTAGTGGCAATCACGATGGTGATACAGAAATGGAGGATGCCAACAAAAAGGCGAAGCAGTCGAACTTCCCAACATCAAAACAATGTGAGGAACCCAAAAATTCAGCAAGTGGTCAACAACATGATGCTGATAGTTTCTTGGAAGATTTCGACGATGATGATCTTTTAGATGATATTGGGGAAAGAGTGTCAAGTGCCACTGATTTGCAGCAAGTTCCTGCAGGTTCTACTGTCTCTCCTTCTGTGGAGTTAGCTGTGTTGTTGAGTAAAGGGGAAGTGCTAGTACAGACCCCACTTGCTGCGGTTGGCCTATAGGGGGAGAAGACGTTGGCAGCTAGTACAGACAGTTCGTCGATGTTTCCTTCGCTGGCCCTAGGTCCTCTTCTGGAGAGGGCGATCATGGGGCTTAAGGAGACGAATGGCGGCTTGGTTGTTGGTAGAGAGGATGGGCTAGCAGCAGGTAACCAAGGAGAGGTAACTCCGCTGGAGACCATGGCGGCCAAACCTGTCCAAAGCCCACCACTTAGAAGGAGCAAGAGGAGGGAAGCTACCGCAGATGAGGACTCCACTGCGAGGGCATCCAGGCTGGTCGCTAAGAGGAATTTAGAAGAGGATGAAGGTAAGACTTTTAATAACTCTATTCTTTCTTTTTCAAATGAGCATATTTCAGATAAAGTAAAGAACATAGGTATCTCAATTGGTAAAGATGCCAGTATTGTTCAATCCTCTGTTATGCTTATGAAGAAAGTTGAAAAAGATAGATTAAGCTTCCTTCTTCTGTTCAAACCTGTCAGGATAGCCATTTAGACTTAGATGAAGCAGAATGTGAAATTGACCATTTGGCTCTTGGTCACCTTTGTGGTGACTTAACTGAGGAGCTAATGGATGATGATAATCTGCTCTTGGATCTTTCTTCTAGACCTAGCAAGAAGTGTTCAGGTACTAAGAATAAGGTAGTAGATCCAAAGACAAAGATTAAAAACTTTAAACCAACTCGTAGAGGACAGGCAACCAAAAAACAAAATGTTCTTAGATGAAGGGCGTTTTTTGGAATAGCAAAGGTCTTCGGGACTTGGCTAAAATTAATTTTCTTCGTGACATAGCTGTAGAAAAGGACCTTGATTTCATTGCCTTACTCGAAACCCACAAAAGAGATTTCACAGATGCTATGTTAGAAGATTATTGTGGGGGTAGAGAGTTTTTCTAGCATTGGGTACCGCCTAAAGGCAGATCAGGAGTTATTTTGCTTGGGGTTAACTTATCTGTGTTTGTGGTAGAGAATACTCAGGTAGGTGATTTTTTTATGAATTTCACTGTTAAGAACGAAAGAACTCATTTTATATAGTATATAGATAGTACAGCCTAATATAAGACACCGGAAAAGAGCTCTATGATTATACAAAATATATAGCATACAAAATGGGTAGGGATGAAAATATATATAGCATACAAAATGGGTAGGGATGCGAGTCGATCGCTGATCGCGAGGCGTGGGATGTGGAAAAGATGTGGACTGATTTGGTAGAAGCATGTGATAGACTTAGTGGAGAAAACTACGCATGGTATGTTGGGCTAGCATAGACCCACATGTTTTGATATATATAAAATAATAATTTAATATCTACAAATCTATTTAAAAGATTTTTTAACAAATTGAACAGTAATTTGATGTGGAGTGTCTGCAGTCCTGCATATTTGAGAACCAGGTGTGTCCGAGGACCAGTGGAGGGTTGCTCCTTAGTGATGAGTGATTGACAACATTGTGTGGACTGATGCTTGGCTAAGTATGTAGGTATAGGTTGCGGTTTGACTCGTGTCGGTGCAGGTGAAGAACAAGCGCGAAAGGCCTTAGCTGTGATGGCCTCCGGGTGATGGAGAGGCAAGTAGGCTTGGTTCGATGGACCCGGTGGCCGATGGGGTCAAGTACGAGCCGTGCGGTGCAAGACTAGCAAGTTGAAGTCGTGAACATGGGCCGGTGCAAGGTAGCGGATCGAGCTCGAAGCTTGCACGCGGGGTTTGGTGGTTTGCCCACAAAACCATCAGTGGACGATTTCTTGGTTTGGGCCGCAAAACCAAGTCGGAGGCCCGATGCGACAGAGACGGTGATCCGGGAGCGTCGGGAAGCTTCGAGGCGGGGGGCACGTGACGTGATGCGTCGAGGCTAATCAAGTTCGCGGTGGAAGCGTGTCCGCTCGATGAAGACTTGACCATATTGCCCCTGAGGGGTGTGTATCTTCTATTTGAGTTGTAGGGGTAGCGTGGTTATTTGCCTCCTCCGGTGGACCTCGTATAAATAGCGGAGAGGTGGATGGCATCTCTCTCTTGGACTCTAGGGTTTCCTCCCCCGGTAGATCGCTCTGGACTGCTTCTTTTTCCTCTGCTTTCCTTAGGCTAGATTCTTGTATAGACTCTGACCTCTAGATGTATGGAAGCATTCGGCATTGCGGTGATCTCCTAGCTCTTTGTGATTTTCGGGTCATTTTCAAAGCTATTTTTGGGGTGTTTCGTTCTTCGCTCGATTCGTTGATTTGAGGGCGTTTTGTCTCGGATTTCTTTGAGGGGATCATGGGTGGATGCCTTGCGCATCTTTGTGTGTGATCTTGACCCCTCAAATGCTGGGAAATCCCTTCGATTCGCGAGTTTTGGTTGGAGCCCGAGTTCTTGGAGGTGGTTCATGTGATCCGCGATTCCCGGTGATTTAGTGAGTTAGAGGTCTAGATTTTTGGGGCATAGCTTCATCTAGTGACGCTTCTCATCTCCCCAAAATCATGTCTCAAGAGCTCAAGTGGTTCAGGAGATCCGTGGATCTGAAGTTGAGTTCGAGTTCGAGGGTGATTTTTTGGGCTACCCCGGGTGACCCGCCCCCTATGGCCGGGTGACCCTAGGTGGTGTTGACTTTCGAGTTCTTCTTCTTCCGATTTAGATCTGTGTAGTTTCCTTGATCTTTTTGAGGAGATTTTTTGGGAGAAGCTTCTTTGTGTTGCTGCAAAGCCTTGGTTAAAATTTTGTGATTTTAGGAGGTCATTTGATTGGGTTTCAAATTTTTATTCGATCGTCAGCTTGCTGATTTTCTGGGCACGCAGGGTGACCCACCCCCTATGTCTGGGTGACCCGGGCGGTGGGTGACCCGCCCCTTGTGCTAGGGTGACCCGGTTTGCCTCTGTTGGGTGGTGTGTGACCCGCCCCCTGTGTCAGGGTGACCGGTCTTGGCTCAGTTTTGCCCGGTTTGCTTCCGTTCTTTGCTTCTTGCTTCCGCTAAGGGTCTTAAGCCTTTGTAGCCTAGTTTCTAAGGTGTCAAGAAAGATTTGGGTTTGCTTCCACTCATTTGTGCATGACTCTCGGAGTGGCAATCGGGATATAGGCCGAGTTCTTGGAGAAGAATTTTTATCGGCTCCCATTCACTCCCCCCCCTCTCTGGTCGCCTATTCGGTCCTTCAATTGGTATCAGAGCCGGTTACGGATCTTCGTGATTCTAAGCAGCCTAAGATCCAAAGATGGGTGACTATGGTAAGGGGTCGGGTCCTCCGCACTTTGATGGCTAGAATTACCCGATGTGGGAGAGGCGCATGGGCGCGTTTTTGCGTGGGAAGGGAACTCTGATTTGGGATGTCACTCAGAATCCCCACTATGTCATCCCAGACCGTTTTCTGCTTCCAGGATCGCGGGACATGTGTGAGGCCAACAGCAAGGCCATTGATTACTTGTTCCGTGCTTTCTGTGCCTCGGAGTTTGAGCGAGTGTACGGAGAGAATGTGGCCGGAAAGATTTGGCTTAAGCTTAGAAATGCTCATGTTGGCAATAGCCCAGGTGCAAGCAAGTTTGTTTTCCACTTACCGGAGAGAGTACGAGGACTTCACTCATCTCCCCGGTGAGTCGACCGATGCTATGTTTCAGCGCTTCACCAGCATAGTCAACAACAAGAGGGCCAATGTGACAGTGCTCTCATACACGGACCATGATCAAGCTATCAAGCTTTTGCATGCCCTGGATAGGTCTGTGTGGAGTGCCAAGGTCGAGGCCATTGAGGAGTTGAGCGTGTATGATACGCTTTCGCTTGATGAGTTGTTTTCCAAGCTCAGGTCTTCGGAGGTTGATCGTGGCCTGAGAGCCAAGGATGAGAGACCGACTTTCTTCCATAGTCGTGCTCTAGTCTCCGGACCTGGACCAAGGACTAACACTAACCCATCCTCCAGGATGTATTCTTTGTCTTCTCTTATGTCCTTGCCAGATGAGGATTTTGATGAGCTTGGAGAGGACGAACTGGCGCTGCTGACCAGGAAGTTCGAGAAGCTGCACGAGAACTGCGTGAACACGAGGAGGATCACATGGACGTGCTACAGGTGCGGCAAGAAGGGACACTACATCGCCGAGTGCCCACAGGAGGTGGAGCCCAAGAATGAGATCAAGCACCACCCGAGGATTGAGAACACACACCGCTCGAGGCGTGAACACAAGCACAAGTACAAGGACAAAGATGAGCGGAGATCGAGGAAGGGTGGTGACAAGAAGAAGGCACGGGCTCGAGTGAAGATTGAGGAGTTAAGTGACTCAGACTCCGAGGACACATCTTCGAGCTTGAGTAGTGAAGAAGAAGACGGCGAGCGCAAGAAGAAGAAGAAGAGTTCCTTCAAGAACCTCACCGGCCTTTGTATGATGGGCCACAGCACCGGCAGCAAGTCAAGCAAGAAGAGTGGAAAGGATGAGTCCAATGTCGACTCCGACTCAGAGGAAGAGGTAACTCCTGATCTTGCTTTCCTGCTTAAGGAGAATGCCGAGTTGAATGCTTTGCTAGATAACCGTGATGAGGTTCTTAGAGAGGCTAAGAAGAAGAGAAGAGAGCTTAGGGTTTCACTAGAGGAGGCTAGGGAGAAGGTTGCTGAGTTAGAGGCTAGGCATCTAGATGACCTGCTTGCTTTGGACGCTCTTAAGGCTTCTCCTATTGTTAGTGATGAGGTTGATTGCACTGATTGCAATGCCTTCTTGGCTGATTTGACTGTGCTTAGGGAGAAGCATGCCTCTAAGTTGGAGGAACTAGATGTGCTTAGGATTGAACATAATGAGATGAAGTCTAGACCTGCTTTGCTAGGGGCTTGCACTTCTTGTCCTATGTTGCATGGTAAACTAGATGAGTCTCATGCTAGAATTGTTTCTCTTGAGGCTACCTTGAAAGCTCCTGTTGCTACTTCTTGTTCTACATGTGATTTGCATGCTGAGAAAAATGTAGAGCTTGCACAAATTGTTGATCGGCTGCAGAATGAGAATGATGGGTTGTGCATGTTGTTGAGTTGGTTGAGGTCACAGGAGCCACAACTGGGGAAGTTGGTGGCTAAGTTTAAGAGAGCGGATGGCCATGGTTTGGGTTTTGGGAAGGTTGGCGAGAGTGGTGGTAAGAAAGAACGAGAGATACCAAACAACCCCATCCCACAAAATAACCATCCGAGTGAGCAATGTGAGAAATAGAAGAACCCACTGCCGAGAGGAAACCCAAAGCCAAGGCCAATCCTATTCCATTGTGACTATTGTGGGAGGGATGGTCATAAGGAGGAGTTTTGTTTCAGGAGGAGAAGGGATGAGAGGTTTGCTAGGGAGATGGTAAATAAGGATAGGTACCGCCCTTCTCGTGGTGTGCCTGAGCCTCGTAGAGGGCCTCTACCTAGAGGTGATGGGTTTGTGCGTACAGTTCCCACTCGTGGTGGTGGAGGTGTTTTTCCTCAGAAAGATAGGCATGTTGGGTTTAAGCGTGGTGTGTTTGCTGGACGTTCTGCACCTCTTGGTTGATATGAGGATGGGAGAGACCGTCACAGCTTTGAGCCTCAGAGGGGCTATGGGCCACATTTTCCCTATCGTGGTGACCGTACTCCTCCAGCGAGACATGAGGTAGTTCAGCGTGGTGGTCGTAGCTTTGGTGGACGCGATAGGCGTGATAGTGCTAACCCCATTTTTGAGCAAATAGTTCGACACTGGTTTGACTCTTTCTTTGCTAACCCCAGTGTTGAGACGTTTGCTCACTCTCGGTCTCGTTTCTGATTTTGCAGATGGGAGGCTTGGAGAATATTTGGTGGATTGACTCTGGTTGGTTGTCTCATGACTGGAGTTAGGTGATGGTTCTCCAGCCTCATCCCCGTGGTGTCTTTGGAGCACATCATTTTTGGGGAAATGGACGAGTGTTGACCGAAGGAGTGTTTCAGGTAAGTGTTGGAGCCAGTTGCTTTTGTTGCTTCTTTGGGTCTTTGTGAGTTGCCCTTTTTAGTTTGAGGCTTTGCCCTATCGCATGTGTTTAGGATGAGCTTTGTATGCTCTTTGGTCCTAATGCATGTGTTTAGGGGGAGCTTGTGAGCTTGCTTGTTCTTTGCCCTATGACATGTACTTTGGGTGAGCTTTGTATGCTCTTTGGCCCTTATGCATGTGTTTAGGGGGAGCTTGCTAGCTTTGCTTGCTTTCTGCCTCTTTGGTCCTTGGGAGCTTACTTTGTTGCATATGTATCATTTTGTTGCATTCCATGCATGCATTTTACTTTCTATACAAAACCTGATAGGATAGTCATCTTTGGATCGCATGTGCTAGGAATGAGCTTCTCTTATATACATTGATCACTGATGTGCTATATGTGAGATATGTGCATGTTTGGTGAATGGTGATGTGAATGCTATGCTCTTGATGGTTTTGCCATATATTCATGATGAGATAGCTTTATGTTTGTGAAAATGATAAAATTGCTTCACTCATGAGTAGATACTTGTCTATGCTCAATTTGTGCTCAAATGTTTATATCACGTTTAGTTTGTGCTTGAGTATCATGTTCTCTTTGCTCGGGGTCAAAGACCCATTTGTCATTGTAAATGTTTAGCCCATTTGTTCACTTGTGGAGGAGCATAAGCTTCTTTTTGCCGCAAAGGCATTTCATGTACCATGTTTAAACTTGAAAATGAAATTGGTGTATGAATTGCCTTATGCTTGAAAAATGAGCTCTTAATCAGGTATTCATGTTATGATATTCATATCTTGGGTGCTAAACCGTTGCATGTTGTCTACCATGAGAAGTCTCATTTTAAGAAGTAGACACATGGCTCGGTGGCTTTAACATGACATTGAGTAGCTTGTGGACGTTTACCATGATCTTGTAATGAGAACTTGTGATCTTGTATGAGCTTTAGATGATATAGTGTATTTTTATTCAAATTACCATGGATAGGGCTTCGCTCATGAGATGAATGTTTCTTTGTGAAAATTGCTTAAAATTGCTTTTGGCCATGTCACATGCTTATATGTCTCTACCTTCTTGATGGCAATGTGCTAACTACACCATATCTACTTTGCTTGCTCTATGTCTCATTTGTAACATTTTGTTGTGCTCTTTGTATATTTGAGAAGTTTGGTAGATTGTATATGCTTGACATGAATTTTTCATGAAAACAAGGGGAGAGCTTCATGATATCTTGATTCATGCATTGTCAACAAGGGGGAGAATGTGTATGAGAATTTGGGGAGAATATGTATGCTTTTGTGAGATTTTGTGCATGTGGGAGAAAAATTTGAGAAAAGAGGTTGCATTTGCTCAGGGAGAGTTTGCATTTGTGCAGGGGGAGCTCCTTTGGTTTGCCTGAGTTTTGTGCTTTGTGGTGTGCTCTTTGTGAGCTTTGTCTTTGTCTCGGCTATGTTGAGTCGTTGCCCTTGCCTTAGGGGGCCGAGACTTGGCCTGGCGAGTGATCATGTTTTCACTTGTTCTTTGGCTTTGGATCACTTGCTTGGAGGTTTGTGTTCGTGGTTGTTTTATTTTCTTTTTCTCTACGATGGTTACTATGGGTGTTGTCAATGCACTCATCAAGGGGGAGATTGAGGACCAGGTGTGTCCGAGGACCAGTGGAGGGTTGCTCCTTAGTGATGAGTGATTGACAACATTGTGTGGACTGATGCTTGGCTAAGTGTGTAGGTACAGGTTGCAGTTTGACTCGTGTCGGTGCAGGTGAAGAACAAGCGTGAAAGGCCTTAGCCGTGGTAGCCTCCAGGTGATGGAGAGGCAAGTAGGCTAGGTTCGATGGACCTGGTGGCCGATGGGGTCAAGTACGAGCCGTGTGGTGCAAGACTAGCAAGTTGAAGTCGTGAACATGGGCCGGCGCAAGGTAGCGGATCGAGCTCGAAGCTTGCACGCGGAGTTTGGTGAATTGCCCACAAAACCATCGGTGGACGGTTTCTTGGTTTGGGCCGTAAAACCAAGTCGGAGGCCCGATGCGACAGAGACGGTGATCCGGGAGCGTCGGGAAGCTTCGAGGCGGGGGGCACGTGGCGTGATCGCGGGGCTTGCGTCGAGGCTAAGCAAGTCCGCGGTGGAAGCGTGTCCGCTCGATGAAGACTTGACCATATTGCCCCTGAGGGGTGTGTATCTTCTATTTGAGTTGTAGGGGTAGCGTGGTTATTTGCCTCCTCCGGTGGACCTCGTATAAATAGCGGAGAGGTGGATGGCATCTCTCTCTCGGACTCTAGGGTTTCCTCCCCCGGTAGATCGCTCTGGACTGCTTCTTTTTCCTCTGCTTTCCTTAGGCTAGATTCTTGTATAGACTCTGACCTCTGGATGTATGGAAGTATTCGGCGTTGCGGTGATCTCCTAGCTCTTTGTGATTTTCGTGTCATTTTCGGAGCTATTTTTGGGGTGTTTCGTTCTTCGCTCGATTCGTTGATTTGAGGGCGTTTTGTCTCGGATTTCTTTGAGGGGATCATGGGTGGATGCCTTGCGTATCTTTGTGTGTGATCTTGACCCCTCAAACGCCGGGAAATCCCTTCGATTCGCGAGTTTTGGTTGGAGCCCGAGTTCTTGGAGGTGGTTCATGTGATCCACGATTTCCGGTGATTTAGTGAATTAGAGGTCTAGATTTTTGGGGCATAGCTTCATCTAGTGACACTTCTCATCTCCCCCAAATCTTGTCTCAAGAGCTCAAGTGGTTCGGGAGATCCGTGGATCGGAAGTTGAGTTCGAGTTCGAGGGTGATTTTTTGGGCTACCCCGGGTGACCCGCCCCCTATGGCCGGGTGACCCTAGGTGGCGTTGACTTTCGAGTTCTTCTTCTTCCGATTTAGATCTGTAGAGTTTCCTTGATCTTTTTGAGGAGATTTTTTGGGAGAAGCTTCTTAGTGTTGCTGCAAAGCCTTGGTTAAATTTTCATGATTTTAGGAGGTCATTTGATTGGGTTTTGAATTTTTATTCGATCGTCAGCTTGCTGATTTTCTAGGCGCGCAGGGTGACCCGCCCCCTATGTCAGGGTGACCCGGCCGGCGGGTGACCCGCCCCTTGTGCTAGGGTGACCCGGTTTGCCTCTGTTGGGTGGCGGGTGACCCGCCCCCTGTGTCAGGGTGACCCGTCTTGGCTCAGTTTTGCCCGGTTTGCTTCCGTTCTTTACTTCTTGCTTCCGCTAAGGGTCTTAAACCTTTGTAGCCTAGTTTCTAAGGTGTCAAGAAAGATTTGGGTTTGCTTCCACTCATTTGTGCATGACTCTCGGAGTGACAATCGGGATATAGACCGAGTTCTTGGAAAAGAATTTTTATCGACTTCCATTCACTCCCCCCTCTCTGGTCGTCTATTTGGTCCTTCAATATTGCCATCAGCTCACCCGGCATGAACCGATGATCGTGATAGGTAGATTTGGTGTGTACCGTCGCCCAACCATTCAATTCTAATGTCTTGCCAGAGTCTGACCACTACTTTAGATTCCTAAAATTCAATAACCAATTTTTTTTTAATTATTCAAGTACTTTTTAAAAATATTTTTGTTCTACACTTTTATTTCTTACTAATTAGTGTGTGGATGAAATATCTAATAGAAAATGACAACATCACATCATGAATAATTTGTCCGATCAATCGGTGTGAATAATTTGGTCTTCGTACCACAATCTCTACAATTTATTTGGCGGACGTGTGCTCCATAATTAGATTAACCATTGTAGCTAGGTCCTCTAGGTGTAGACGGTGTTGTTGTCATCCCGCTTCCCCCATCAAGCATGTTGCCTGTGGCCTTCCGTGGCTTGGATCATTGGGTACTGTGCGATTCGTGTCCACCGCCGCTGCAGGCTCCGTGTACATGAACAAATAGGAAACGAGTCCTAGATGTCCATGTGTGAGGGATACAAACTCCATGCACTCAAGACGTGTATGTTGTGAGAGACCGACGTCCGTGTCCGATTCTTAGCATGCGAACACAGTTTTTGATGGGTACGATGGGTGGGTAAGAGAGGCATGGGTGAGAAAATAACTTAATTTTTGACAAAAACGCTTTTCAAATTGCGATTTTATGGGTCTTTCACCCTATCTACTTCTCAATTAATTGACAAGTGGGTCCGACGTGAGAGGTAAAACGGGGCCAAATTAGATAAGAAAAGTTTTCAAAAGAACTCGTTCTTTTTAATATAGATTTCTATGATCTTGTCAGTATTGCACGAGTGACGAGACCAATCTCAATGTCAATTCCACGAAGAGTTTCATAGGTATTAAACTCCATGTCATATAAGAAATTTTGATACGCAAATGCATGCTTCCACTTAGTAGGATTACAATGAAATCCTAGTAGGAAGTTGTATTCTTCATCCCTAACAAGTCCCGAGCGCTTCAAAGTCAAATGTAGGATCTTTGAGTACTTTTTAAATCCTCATCGAGTAGTTTAGTGCTTCTTGAGTACTTTGTGAGGCTGAACCATTGGAGGTACGTTCAGCATCCTGGGAGCGTTCATTCTGCTAGGTAAAAAATATATTTGATGTTGAGTCTTTCTTTCATCAGCCATCTAGTGCTAACAAGTAACAAGTTGTAGAGTTTTTGCAACAGGCTTCTAAGTTATAACAAGCATTAACTTAAAAATAAACTGCACGAGGATAAGATAAGACAATCAATTCGGGATCAAATGAAGATAGAAGACATTGCAACCATTCCAAGGGAAACATAATTGGAAGCGCGCACACACACAAAGGCTATATATTATATAGGTAACCCAAAGATGTCTATTGCTGACAGGGCACTACGACAGTTTTAAGATACATCCCTGGAACTTGCAACATCCCCAACAGCCACCATGCAGATTGCAAGGGAGATACTTCGATTGTTCACAGCCGTTCACAGATGGATTATAGCATAAGAAATTGGAAAACACAAGCACGGGCAACAGATGTAGGAAGTTGTCCCCCCCCAATAAAACAGCTTATCAGTTACTGTTGTTGAATCCCAAGATGGGGCCACCCAGCACTTCTTTAGAAGAATGTCCCTTCTGGAGGCTGCACTAGCTTGCGATTGTGTGAGGCAGCCATCTCTTTCTTGAGCTGGGTTAGGATGTTTTCCATTGTGTAGTCCCGCTGCCAGTTTGCCAGCAAGCCAAACTTCTTCGGATCAACCTACATGGGTATACCAAACAGAAATTTAGTCACTGCAGTTGTGTCCCCTTCTGCTTGCTCCCACGAGCCTGAGAGGAAGGCGATCTTACCACTCCTGTCTCGTGATTGACACATGTCATGTTGATTCTTGAATGGAATCTGACAGATGGTGGCTTCTCAGGATAATCCTTGTCACAGAACAACTTAAGCTGGTAGATACGACCCTCATGTACAGTCTGACAAGAAAGAAATAATAGAAAGAAAGCGTCAACTTAGACAGAAATGACAAAGTAAATGGAAGAAGTTGCATGCCACACAACGTCGTGTTTCTTGGTATCTTCTGTAACATTAGAGCGGCGCTACAAATGTTTCTTTCAGTTTTTTTTAAGAAAGAACCATCAAGTGAAATCCCATTTCTACAACTTGTTGTAACCAGCCAGTTTTCCTGCACTTTATAAGGTTGCAATATGGGGTTATTAAAACAACTTAATTAGACATCGCTTAGGTATAATGGAAGGATGCAGTTGGGGATTACAAACAAGCATAAGTTGAAATATTCATCATGTTTTATATCATATTTCAAAAAAGTCAATGGACAAATAATTGAAAGGATGACATTGTGCTCTCACATTGTGTGGGCCAATGATGGTACCAGTCCATGACCGCATGTAGATGTCATCTGCATCATCCATCCCATAGCTCACTGTCCCATCACCAATGCCCTTCTCTCCACGCTCGAGCTCTTCCAATAGCCTGAAGTTCCTAGGAACTGCAATTTTGCATCATTTGTCAATTACACAAGCAGATAATGCAACAGATTCTACTATTAATCTAGATCAATCTTATAATCTTAACAAAGATAGGAACTGAGCCTGGGCCTAGCGGAGTTGCCAGGAGAAATGGGCAAACAACACCACCAAGTAAGCCCTGTTGGATTTGAATTTGGGTGCTTATTTCTTCTAATTTAAAAATTAGAGTGACAACTAATTCCTTTCTAGGTTTGTCATTGTTTGCAGTAACAAAGACCTTTTGACAAAAAGCAACAAACAACACTAGAGAAAAGACTCCAACTAAAGTAGAAAAGACATGGGGCAAGTGAGATAATTGACACACATCTGTATGCAGACAAGAAAAAGGAACAGAAACATATATGTACATGAAAAGGAGAATCATTACTCCCAAAACATTTGTACAACTAAGCCAAAAACGAAAAACAGTAATTCCTTATCTCAATGTTCACCTTTGGGTTGTATAGAAACATTCTTTTTCCTCAAAGAAAATACAGAAGCCAGGCTAAACCATCTTCTGGTTGGTATGTAATTCACAGACCAAGATGGAAACCAGGATAAACAAAACTATATATAGGTTTCCCTAGTTATCTCGATTTCACCCCATACTCACATTTTCCATGAGCTTTAACAAAACCAAGCTCCTTATTGAATAGAACAGATGCCGGTAGTAAAGGAAAATCATCTCAAACTAGATATGAAAACCCCGTAAAGGAAAATCATCTCAAACTAGATATGAAAACCCCGTAAAGGAAAATCATCTCAAACTAGATATGAAAATCTCATGGCAGCACAAGAATGTCAAATGCATCCACTGCCAACCATCACGCACAAAGCCAATAAAAAATTATAGCAGTGTTGCCATTTTCACAATCAAAACACAAAAGAACATCTGCTTATAAAAAAACTTTAACATGACAATTGCACTGCTACCACAAAAGCACTAACCCCCAATCTCCACCCCTAATCTCTTATTCAATGGGTTATCAGGCAAGGGCTCCCACGAGCTGACAACCAAGAAACCATACCATCCGATGCAAAAACACCTAGACACCAACAACAACGCGCAATCGATCCACCTGTATATACTCGAAATGCTACAAACATTCAGCAAGAATCACAGAATCTAACCAATCGGGATATTCCTAGCAAAACCAACACTAATTCCCCCGAAGCCAGCATAAAAAAGCATTGAAAAGGCCGATAATCGTGCATGCATATGCAGCCCCCGCCGCTTCTCTAGCCCCCTAGACACACATCTAGGTTATCCGCGCCGAGCCATCCAATCAAACTATCAGTCCGAGCCAACCCGTATCGGGCAACGCACATCCGTTCATCTCCACCCCCTACCCGAATCGGATCGCGCGGGGCTAGATCGAGTGCAGGCGCGGCGCGCCACACCAAAATTGGAGCGAGACCGGATCGGATCGGGAGATCTCGGGGCTGAGATACCCGGCAGGAACAAAGAGCACCAGAAGGGGAGCAGATTCCTCACCAACGACGCTCGATCCGGCGCCGGAGCTGCCCAGCGTCATCGCCGATGGGTGTGGATCGGCCGGCGGCGGGGTCGGGGTTTGGGGGTTTCGCCCTCGCGGAGAGGATGGAGAGGAGGAAAAGTTGCGGCTGCGCACACGCAAGGCTGAAAAGCGAGAGGCTGGCGAGGTCGTTCGCTCTCTTTCCTCTTGTAGTCTTGTTTGGCTGGGCCGTTCAGGTCGGGTGGAATGATTCGTTACCCACAAATCAGAGGGCGGAGGCTGTCCGTTCATTCGGAAATCAACGGCTGATATTGATTGGGCTTCTTTTTCTTCTTAGAAAGAATGATTGATTTGTCGCTCCCAAAAGAAATGGGCCATGGCCTAGTTTGTTTCACGCGGACTAAATTTTAGTCCCAAAGAATCTTCTATGCATGACGTACTAAACGAAGTTTATTTACAAAATCTTTGCACAGATGAGTATAACTTTGTGTCACGAATCTAACGAGTCTAATTAATCCATGATTTGCTACAGTAATGCTACAGTACCATCCTCTAATCGTGTGGTCAAAGATCTCATTAGATTCGTCTCGCGATTTAGCCCGGGGTTGTGGAGGTAGTTTTGTAAACTAACTTTATTTAATACCTTTAATTAACGGTCAAACCTGTAATTTTAGTCTCGCTAAAGTTTAGTCGGTCGAAACAAACACGGCCCATGACAATCCGCATCAATTCCTTGTCCCCGTCTAAAAATAAAGTTTGTTTCTTATGCTATCGGGGATGCTAGTACTCCTAGTGGATTAGATCTTATATACTTTATTCATCTTCCAAATGTTGTATTTTAATAGTTTTATATGCTAATGCATCCTTCCCGCGGTACTACCTAGGGTTTTAATTACCGCTACAGTAGCGGTTTTTTCAACTGATAAAACCGGACCGGTATACCGGTCTTACCGACCGGTATGCCGGTCGGACCGGTTAGATAGGTTCGGTTAGGCACCGGTTACCGGTCGGTTTTGCTACTGAGCCGGACCGGTAAGACCGGTTACCGCGGTAACCGAGCGGTAATTTTCGGTAATGTGAACCCTGCCTAGGAGTATAGGACTAACTCCAACAACCTTCAACTATTTCTTCAACTGCAAAATGAGTAACCAACGGTCACTAGATGTTGCAATTGCATCCTCATTTTGCGATTCCAGGTCTCCGCAACCTCATATTTGGATATTCTCTCTCCTTTTCTCATCTCACTTTTCCAACTAGCTCCTTCCCAGGCAACCTCCTCCACCCCTGCCGTCGCCTCGTTCCCCAACCATTTGGGAGGCACAAGCTCCGCGTCGGTGGGCCCCTTCTTCGGCCGTCACGCAGCTACCGCGCCACACGAAGGACAACGAGTCGCACGGAGGACGCGGTGGTAGCCCCCCGCAGTCGAAGCGTGCGTGGTGGCGGCCCCATTCGCATATGCATTGGAAGCCTAGCCCGCTGCCGCCGCCGCCGCTGCTGGAGCCACGCCATCGAGCTCGAGGTCTAGGCAGGGGCGCACACCGAGGGTGAAGACTGCCGAGTTGGATCCACGCCGTTGAGTCCGAGCACGAGGCGGCGACCTCCTCGGCGAGAGCCTACTGCGACGGCCCCCTGCGGAATCCTGTGTCGCGGCCTGCATGCCACGCGCGGCAGCACCCCTCGGTCACGACCTCCAGGGCCTGTGGCTACGGAAGCCTGCGCCGCAGCCTCCAGAGCGTGCGGCTACGGCGGCCTCCTGCGGTGCTCCGCGCCGCGGCCTCTGAGGGCGCGCGCGGCGGCAGCCTCCAAGGTGTGCGGCTGCGACCTTCGGGCTTCAGCATGCCCAAGGTCTGCAGCGACGGCCTACAGGATGCGCGACCGCACAGGGAACATTGTTGCAAGTCTCCCTCTTTTGTGAATCCCTCACCCTCTCTCTTGTGCGCATAACCGGTCTATGCAGATGCACATGCGGTGTGTTGTTGCGGTCAGTCTAACACCCTCATCATTCACCTGCTCACACAAGAACAAACCAGAGTGGTATTTGATCAATTATACTCCTTTCGTTCCAAATTACTTATCATTTTGGGTTTTTTAATATATATATTTTATTATGCACCTAGATATAAATATATATCTAGATACATAAGGGTACTCCCAACCCAGACTCTAACATAGAGTCTAAGTCTATTTATTGGCTTCATATTTATTGCATTTTGCTGATGTGGCGCTTATGTGGCAGTATCTTTATGGAAGAGAGAGGGAGTGAAACCAAGACTCCAAGTCTTATTTAGACTCCATGTCTATGATAGCTTCGAGGTAATAAATACTCTTAGACTCTATGTAGAGTCTGCACTGTGAGTGTCCTAATAAAATGAATGTATATAGAAAAGTCAAAATGATAAGTAATTTAAGTTAGAGAGAGTACTATACATGTCAAAAGGTAGGTTAAAACATTCAGTTTTCATCCTTTGTATTTAATACACACTCTTCAAATCCTAGGCTTGGGACTGTGCTCGCATCTACATCTGTGCTATGTCCACATTCCACTCCACCCAAGGCCCTGTAGTAGTGACAACCTTTTTTATGCTAAAATTCGCACCAAATGTTCACTAGTGTGTCATTTGTCTGTTGTACATATCAACGTGAACAACAATATATTGTTGCTTAGAACTTTGATCCTACCCCACCTAATCCAACAACTGCAAGGATATATGCTAATGCATATGTAGGATCTAGGATAACGACTAGAGGGGGGTGAATAGGCGGTTTAAAATATAAAATCACAACACTAGAGAAATTTAATTAGAACCACAAGGAGGATTAAATCTCTAGCTATACTAAGCCTATGTTGAAGGTTTGCAACCTAGGATGACAAGAATACAATTCAATCTCTATGAAGATAATTGCTCAAAGTAAATGCTTGAAAGTAAATTGAGCAAGAGAATCAACAAACACAAGAGACGAATTTTATCACGTGGTATCGATGACTTGCCGGTCACCCCTAATCCACGTTGAGATGGATTCAATGTTCAACCACTCCTCTATCAAGTCACCACTTGATTTTTGAGCCGGTTAGAACCAAAGAACCGCTCCAAATCTCTTTTCCACTAGAGTTGCTCTTCACCACTCCGGCGAGGTGAGCACAAGACCTCTCACACCAATAGATCCGAAGCCACGCACAATCTTTTTGCGAGCTTCCACGGATTCACCACCACCAAGCCGTCTAGAAGGCGGCAACCTCCAAGAGTAACAAATCAACCACTTGCTTGATGATTCCCTAGTGCCACAAAGATCAAAACCTTGATGCAATGCACTAGATGCTCTCAATCTCACCAAAGATGCAACCTCTAAGCAAAGTGAGTGAGAGAGAGGAGGGAGAGAGCTCAACAATGGAGTACAAGCCTTTCAAAGTGCCAAGAGAGGCTCTCCCATCCCGAGCATGGAGTATATATACTCCCTTCCCACGAAACTAGCCGTTATGTTCAAAACAGTTCAAAACGCGTGCCTCGCGGACTGTCCGCGACCTCATCACGGACTGTCCGCGTTTGAATTTCAACGGTTAAAATGCGAAGTCAACGTGTGTCAGAAAAGACCGTTGGGCCTGCGGACTGTCCGCCAGGCCACCGCGGACTGTCTGCCAGGTGCCTGCGGACTGTCCGCCAGGAGCCGACGTACCGTCCGCGCGGTCCATCCGAGCCTACACCGTCTCTGTTAGAAAAACGGCTTATTGCGGACCGTCCGCAATAGCCTCGCGGACTGTTCGTCCCAAACTGATTTTGCTCGAAAAACTTTGCCCAAAAACTCATAGATTTTCAATAAAATTTATATTCCCCGGACTGTCCGCCCAGGGGGCCCGGACTATCCGCCCCAACTGCAGAAAACTAATTTTCTCAAGATTTTCAACAAAGCTTCTTTCATCTTTTAAAAATGTCGCTCATCTAAATGCAAACCATGCAAGTTCTTGATCAAAGTGGCATTATGGAAAGTCAAGCCAATGAAATTGATCCCTCTTGATAGTACAGCTATCTAGCCTATCAATCCGGTCATTTATCATCCTCTAATCACCTTATGACCGGTAAAACTAAAAACCCTATCTTTATACCTTTGCCTTGAGCTCCTTTTCATTCAAAGCACACATGCCTTCCTCTTTGCATATTCCATGAGCTCAACACTTCTCCGGACTAACCTATTCTTATATCTCAATAGAAATGTTAGTTCACGATGATTGTCATTAATTATCAAAACACGATTTAGGGGCCTAGATGCCTTCAATCTCCCCCTTTTTGGTAATTGATGATAACCATTTCAAAGAGTGATATAAGAAAGGTTTTGAGTCTTGAAAACACTTACTCATCTCAATGATTTTCAATAATAAGATGGAGCGAATGCCTTCAAGACAAATAAGTAGAAAAACTCCCCCTACTTATGTGCATAAGATTTTCATTTGAATTTCCACATATGCATAGATATAATAATTTTGACGGAGTTTCCCCTACAAAATAGAGATCAAGGCACCAAGAACATACATATATCCAAAAAGCTTTAAGAATAGGGGTTAGCCTCAAATCTCAATAAAAACTAGAACCAATCATAGAATAGAACTTTAAGCTCACAAACATAGTTCATCACATAAATAAGCATAAGTTCTAGTTCTCAACCACACCACAAGCACAAAGATTCACAAATTATTATAAGCACACCAAAGTTCATGCTTGACCGAAATTAAATGTGCAAATGCAAAAGTTCAAAGTTCCATATGCATGCAATGAGCTCCCCCTCAAGAACATCACTCCACATCACTCTCCCCCTTTGGCATCAAGTACCAAAAGGTCTAGAAATCTTGCTGATCATCATCTGCTGGAGGCGGTGGAGGAGGATAATATGGCGGATGAGGGAAGAACTCCTGGGGTGGCACTGGAGCTGGGAAGTAGCTATACATATGCTGACTGAAGCTATTGAATGACTCATTGAATGAGTTGAAGTTGTTTTGAAGCTCAGTCTGACGGTCACTTAGCTGCTGATACTGCTCTGAAGTAGAGAGACCATCAAAGCGTGCACTCAAGGTGTTCATGTCATCATGAAAAGTCTGCTGTAACCCCTGAATCTGAGTCATCATAGGCTGATAAAACTGAGTGTTCATCTGCTGATTCATGGTATTGAATTGATTATCAAACTGAGTCTGAAAACCATGCTGCATAGACTGAAAATTTGTGGCCATCTGAGCACCAAGTGTCTCACCCATACTCTGAAAATAAGGGTTGAAATAACCCTCTGGAGGAGTCCAAAACTGCTGTGGCTGCATAGGAGGCACTGGAGGAGGAGGTGGAGGCATGGCCTGAGCATCATCACCCTCTTTCACATTTTCCTCATCATTCACATTTTCTTCATTATTGTCATTTTCTTCTTCTTCCTCATCATCTTGTGCTTCCTCAGGTGCCCCATATGGTGTTAAAGGTCTTGCAAAGAAAGCTGGAGCATTTATGAAAGGCCAAAAGATTGTATGCTTAGAATCACATGGACCATTGAACCCAGCCTTGATCTTGATCATTGACATGATATATGGAGCAAAATAGATGTTTTCACCCAAGACAGTTTTCTTCTCAATGATCTGCTCAAGTATCATCTTGACAACATTAAACCTGGTTCCATTCATGACATGATTGATCACATTCCAATAATACTCACGAATCTTGTCCCTATTTCCCCCTTTAGGCATGAATGTTTTCCTAATAATATTATTAATTGCAGCAGGATGATGCCTAAGCCCTGTTGGCTGCTCATAAAAATTCTAACTCCCAAATCAGTAGGCTCATAGAACATCTGAGAATTTTCAAATGGTAGCTCTAGATAGAAATCACTGCTAACTTCTTCTTCAGTGAAATATTCATAGTTCAGCTTATTAACAGTAGCAAACTCTTCAAAAGTAGCTGAGTATTCTGCTTTTCCAGTCATCCACTGAATATTACCATTATCAAAGTCAATTTCCATAGTAGCATAGAATTACCTAATGATGGTGTCATTCCAATCACATCTATGCTCAAGAAAAGGTTTAAGCTCTAGGTTCTCAAATTTTTCAGCCACACCAACTAAATGAGGTTTGGATTCAAGATATGCAAAATCAATAGCTTGATGAGGAAAAACTGTGCATTCAACCATATGACCAAAGAACACACTTTCCTGAACCCTTGTACGAAAGTAGAGATTTGGAGTGTCACGAGGTACAGTATAAGCATTTACCTCCCTTGCCTCAGCATATTCTCTCTGCTTCCAATGATGCTTAGGTGCAGTGTATGAGAGTACATCAATGATTTGATCAAAACCTCCTGCTCCCCCTAAGTTCATGGACTCATCCTCATCAACCATATAATCTGGGAGTCTAACATTTGATTCTTGCTCAGTTGACACCTCATAATCATCATCTTTGGGATCATCTGGCTCTTCTTCTGAGCTTACATCATTTTTTCGGCGTCGTTTGGAAGTTCCCACATCCTTATCTTTCTTCTTTGATGTACTTTTCTTCATTCGAGAAGCCAACTTGCGAAGACTGTCAAAAATCAAGCATTGCAATGAGTATCAAACAATATATAGTAAAGTTGTTGAATTGTCATACTAGAAACCTTGATACCCCTACCTCACTGCAGCAAAACAGCCGCCCGCGGACTATCCACCCGTAGGGCACGGACAGTCCGCGCCTACTGTTCATGCGCAGTGAAGATAGGGGGTCTGAAATTTCAATCCATAATATCTCCATCAAAACTCAGTTTCTATCCACCAAAATTTTGTCATAGCACCATGTGAGTACCCTAAACATATTCCTCAACCCAAAACTTCAATCCCATGGGTGATTTTTAGATCATGACATGAAACCCTAATCACCTTCTTGCTCAAAATCCAAGAGAAAGAGAGAGTCACTTGAAAAAATACCCAGGTCACATGGTGGAGGAGCTCGCGGAGAGTCCGTGGATGTCCTCGGACGGTCCGGGGAGTGCCCCAATCCAAATCCCCGAGGGGTCCTTCTTCCACCAAGAGCAAGAGCGAGAGAGTTTGGGGATGATATTTGCGAGTTAGAGACGAAGGGGTGGAGTCCCAGTCAATATGTCCCGACGCTGGTGGGTCCCGCTGCAACCGGCCCACGCGGACTGTCCACTGTCCACTGGCGGACTGTCCGCGGACTCCTCGCGGACGGTCCGCGACACCTCTGCGGACTATCCGATATTAACTCCGAATCACAAAGAAACATCCCGACTTTTTGTGCCTCTTGCGGACTGTCCGCCTAGTCAACGTGGACTGTCCACCTCCTTGTCCAGTTTCAGCCCAAACTTCTTCATTTTGAGATGGAATTTATGAATCTTTTAGGGGTCATTGCTCATAATGCATAGAGAGAACTTTTCATATGATAAAATGCAGTAAGAGACCAATATGAATTTTGCAAGAAACAAACTTAACATGGGTTAGAGAGCATAAACATAGATGTACAAAAATAAATAAATTTAAGATGAAAACATGTAAAGAAACACATGTGCTAGCTCTCGAGCCATATTTGAGAAGTCAATGACATTTAGCTCATTTCTCAATTTACAAAACCAAGATTCATCCAAAGGCTTGGTAAAGATATCTGCTAATTGATCATCCGTACTTACACCATCAATCTTGATATCACCTTTGCTCACATGATCTCTAAGAAAATGATGCCTTATATCAATATGTTTGGTTCTTGAATGTTGAACTGGATTGTTGGCAATCTTGATGGCACTTTCATTGTCACATAAGAGATGAATTTCCTTGAATTTCACACCATAGTCAAGAAGTGTTTGCTTCATCCATAACAATTGAGCACAACAACTTCCCGCCGAGATATATTCCACTTCGGCGGTGGAAAGAGCCATTGAATTTTGCTTCTTAGAAGACCAAGATACAAGAGAACAATCAAGCAATTGACAACCACTGGAAGTGCTTTTTCTATCAACTTTGCATCCGGCATAATCGGAGTCCGAATATCCAACTAATTCAAATTGAGCACCCTTTGGAAACCAAAGTCCAATGTTAGGAGTATATTTCAAGTATCTCATGATCCTTTTTACGGCGGTCAAATGACATTCTTTAGGGGCAGCTTGAAATCTAGCACACATGCACACACTAAACATGATATCGGGCCTAGATGCGGTAAGGTAAAGCAAACTACCAATCATAGATCTATAAAGCTTAAGATCAATCGGTTTACCTCCCTCATCAAGATCGAGATGCCCATTGGTGGCCATCGGAGTCTTGATGGGTTTTGCATCTTCCATACCAAATTTCTTCAAGATATCCCTCACATATTTAGATTGGCATATAAATGTGCCTTCCTTCAATTGTTTGATTTGAAGACCAAGGAAGAAACTTAATTCACCAATCATAGACATTTCAAATTCCTTGGACATCATTTTACCAAATTCCCCACAAAAGTCTTCATTTGTTGAGCCAAAGACAATATCATCAACATATATTTGACAAATGAAGATATCCTTTCCGATTCTTTTGGTAAACAAGGTTGTATCAACCTTTCCAATTTTGAAACCCTTGGAAATTAGAAAGTCCCTAAGTCTTTCATACCAAGCACGAGGTGCTTGCTTCAAACCATAAAGAGCCTTAGAGAGCTTGTATACATGATCTGGCTTCTTAGGATCTTCAAAACCGGGAGGTTGTTCAACATATACCAATTCATTGATTTTCCCATTCAAGAAGGCACTCTTGACATCCATTTCATATAACTTGATATTGTGAGCACAAGCATAAGCAAGCAAGATTCTAATAGCCTCAAGTCTAGCTACGAGAGCAAATGTTTCATCAAAATCCATACCTTCAACTTGAGTGTAACCTTGAGTAACCAATCTTTACTTGTTCTTCACAACTATACCATCTTCATTTTTCTTGTTCCGGTAGACCCATTTAGTACCAATGACATTATGACCCTTAGGTCTTTCAACTAATTCCCAAACTTCGTTCCGGGTAAAGTTATTCAATTCTTCTTACATAGAAATCACTCAATCTGGATCATCAAGTGCTTCATCTACACATTTAGGCTCAAGAAAGGATACAAAGGAATAATGTTGACAAAATGAAGCAACACGAGATCGAGTTTGAACACCCTTACTAATATCTCCCATAATTTGGTCTATGGGGTGATCTTTGGCAACTTGAGTTGGAACTCTTGGTTGATCAACCGGTTCTTGTGAAGATGTAGAAGGTGGAGTAATTGAGGCCAATTGATCTTCAATTTGAGGTGTGTCATTGTTGCTTGTATTATCAACTTGTTGATCTTGATCATTGGATGAATGAGAGCCAGGTGTGGTTCGAGGACCGGTGGATGGTCGCTTCCTGGTGTGATGAGTGATTGACAACGTGGTGTGGACTGATTCTTGGCTAAGTATTGCAGGTGCAGGTTGCGGCTTGACTGGTGCAGGTGCAGGTGAAGAACAAGCGTGAAAGGTCGTTGCCGGTGAGGCCTCCAGGTGTGGAGAAGACAAGTAGGCTTGGTTCGAGGGACCCGGTGGCCAGCGGGGTCAAGTGCGGGCCGCATGGTGGCAAGAACGGCAAGATGAAGTCATGGACGGTTTCTTGGTTGAGCCTCAAAACCAAGGTCGAGCCGGGACTACGTGGGAGCCGAGTCATGAGTGGTGATTGGCGGAGGCTACACCGAGTTCGCGGGGTTTCCGGTGGTTCACCAGAAAACCACTGGGTTCCTTGGTTGATCCACAAAGCCAAGACCGAAGAACCGAAGACGGAGGTGCAGCAGCTCCAGACCGGTCTGACCGGTGGGTCTGACCGGTCTGACCGGTGGGTACCGGTCTGACCGGTGAGGAGCACCGGTCTGACCGGTGTGCGACGACGCAGTCCAGAATCTTCGAAGCGGAGGACACGCGTCGGGATCGCAAGGCTTGCGTCGAGGCTAAGCAAGTTTGCGGTCGCTGGGCATCCGTCCGATGGTGCGAAGACAAAGACTTCCAATTTCGCCCTCGAGGGGCATGTATCCCTAGTTAGCTAGTAAGGGTATTTTAGTCTTTCGGTTGCCTCCATATAACCCAAGGGGTGAGAGGATGGCAGCCATCTCTTGGAACCCTAGCTCATTTGGTTTTCCTATTTTCCATCCTATTTTCTTAGGATTTTCGTAGGACTAGCTTGAGAGCTTCATGGTGAGATCTTGTGAGAGGGAAGGATGATCGGGCGGCAAGCTAGACCTTGTATGAACCTCTTTGGTATGTATAGATGATTCGGCGTGGTTCCTCAAGGCTTGGATGTGTCTTTCCCGTTTCTCCTTTTTGGTGATTTTCGGAGCCCTTTCTTGGCGATTTTCTTGGAGCGATTTCGAGGCCTTTCTCTTTGGGATTTGGTGGGGGATGTATGCATGAACCCTTCGTGGTTCTTTTCCCTTTGATTCCCCTTCCAAATCCGTGAGCAAAGGGGCTCGATTTTGGGGTTTTCGTGGCTCTAGGGTTAGAGGCGTTCTTGGTGGGATTTCTTCGATTACTCTTGATTTGACAAGTTTTGGTGGACCAAATCTTGGCTATGGAGTACCCATGAGGTGTTCCTACTATCCCTAAAGTCTTGTGCAAAACCGTGGAGCGAATCGGGAGATCGGGAGTTGGATTTGGGGGAGTTGACTCGCGGGCGCTGTTCATCCTGAGCTACCCAGGCACGACCGGTCTGACCGGTGCTCTTGACCGGTCTAACCGGTGCTAGCCCTTGGTGGGTTTTTGTCTCGGGGAATAGCCTTGTCCGTGTGGTTTTGTCCCGTGGTCCTGCTGATCAGTTCTTGGCGTGTTTGGAGTTGTTTTGCTAGGATTTGTGAGGGGTTCTTCTTCCTCACAGGCTGTGTTTCGTGGTGGTTTTTGTTCCAGGGCCTAGAGGAGTCACTGAGGCTTCCTGGAACGTTTGCTGTGCGGCTGCTGTAGCCACCGGCCTGACCGGATCTGTCCACCGGTCTGACCGGTGTCACCGGTCTGACCGGCGCAGGCCATCGGTCTGACCGGTGTAGCACAGGCAGCAAGCCGTGCAAGTTTCCGCTGTGTGGTTTGGTGAGTTTTGACTCGGAAGGTTGAGTGTTGGTTCCTAGGACCAGTAGCACTCCAGTGGCTGCGTGGTCTTGGCCAACTTGGGTAGTTGGGTCGGAGACGTGAGTTGGAAGCCGTGTTCGTCTTGTTGGAGTTCTCATCTCCTTCGAGAAGAATTTTTATCGGCTCCCATTCACTCCCCCCCTCTCTGGTTCGCCTAATCGGTCCTTCAATTGGTATCAGAGCCGGTTCGGGTCTTTATTGACTCTTACCAGTCTAAGATCCAAAGATGGTGTACCAGGAACGGGGTTCGGGTCCTCCGCACTTCGATGGGAAGAACTACCAGATGTGGCAAAGGCGGATGGCGGTGTTCCTCCGCGGAAAGGGTCAGATCCTTTGGGATGTCACGGTGAACACAGCTTACGTTCATCCGATGAACTTCCTTGCTCCAGGATTGAGGGATATGTTCGAAGCCAACAACAAGGCTGTCGACTACTTGTTTCGTGCTCTGTGTCAGCCTGAATTCGATCGGGTTCAGACAGAGGACTTAGCTTGTAGGATTTGGGAGCAGTTTTGCAAGATATGGGGAGAATTTTCATGCTTTTGGAAGTTTTTGTGAAAAATTGGTATGCATTTGTGCATGTGAGGAGAAAAATTGAGAAGAAAAGGTTGCATTTGCTCAGGGGGAGTTTGCATATGTGCATGGGGAGCTCTTTTGATTTTCCTATGTTTTGTGCTTTGTGATGTGCTCCATGTGAGCTTTGGTTTGTCTCGGCTGTGTCGAGCCGTTGCCCTTGTCTTAGGGGGCCGAGACTTGGTTGGCGAGTGATCTTGTTTCCGCTTGTTCTTTGGCTTTGGATCACTTGCTTGGGAGGTTTGTGTTCGTGGCTGTTTTTCTTTTCTTTTTCTCTATGTGATTTCTATGGGTGTTGTCAATGCACTCATCAAGGGGGAGATTGAGGACCAGGTGTGTCCGAGGACCAGTGTAGGGTCGCTCCTTAGTGATGAGTGATTGACAACGTTGTGTGGACTGATGCTTGGCTAAGTGTGCAGGTACAGGTTGCGGCTTGACTCGTGTCGGTGCAGGTGAAGAACAAGCGCGAATGGCCTTAGCCGTGGCGGCCTCCGGGTGATGGAGTGGCAAGTAGGCTTGGTTCGATGGACCCAGTGGCCGATGGGGTCAAGTGCGAGCCGTGCGGTGTAAGACTGGCGGGCTGAAGTCATGAACATAGGCCGGTGCAAGGTAGCGGATGGAGCCCGAAGCTTGCACGCGGGGTTTGTTGGTTTGCCCACAAAATCTTCGGTGGATGGTTTCTTGGTTTGGGCCTCAAAACCAAGCCCGGAGGCCAGAGGCGACGGAGACGGTGATCCGGGAGCCTCGGGAAGCTTCGAGGCGGAGGGCACGTGGCGTGATCGCGGGGTTTGCGTCGAGGTGAAGCGAAGCCGCGGTGGAAGCGTGTCCGTCTGATGAAGACTTGACCAAAATGCCCCTGAGGGGTTGTATCTTCATTTAAGCAGTAGGGGTAGCGTGGTCATTTACCTCCCTCCGATGGACTTCGTATAAATAGCGGAGTGGTGGATGGCATCTCTCTCTCTTGGACTCTAGGGCTTTCTCCCCCGGTAGATTTCTCTGGACTGCTTCGTTTTCCTCTGGATTCCTTAGGCTAGACTCTTGTACAGACTCTGTCCTCTGGATGTATGGAAGCTTTCGGCGTCCCGGTGATCTCCTAGTCCCTTGTGATTTTCGTGTCATTTTCGGAGCTATTTTTGGGAGTTTTCGTTCTTCGCTCGATTCGTGATTTTGGAGGCGTTTTCCGTCGGATTTCTTTGAGGGGATCATGGGTGGATGCCTTGCGCATCTTTGTGTGTGATCTTGACCCCTCAAACGCCGTGGAGAGCCTTCGATTCGTGTGTTTTTGGTTGGAGCCCGAGCTCATGGTGGTGGTTCGGTTGATCCGCGATTCCCGGTGATTTAGTGGCTTAGGAGTCGAGATTTCTGGGGCATAGCATCCTTGTGTGACGCTTGTCATCTCCCTAAAATCTTGTCTCAAGAGCTTCAACCATTTGGGAGATCCGGTGATGGAAAGGTGGAGTTGACTCCCGAGGTCGGGCGTTTTTCTGCTCTGTCCGCGTGTCGCGGACGGTCCGCGAGGTGCGCGTCCGCCTAGGGTTCGTCCCGTGTTCTTCGTGTTCTTGCGCGTCTTCGTTTCGATCTGTTTCGCCCCTAGGTTTTGGTTGCAAGGAGTTTGGCGGACAGTCCGCGAGGGTCTCACGGACAGTCCACGTGGCCAGCTTTCTGACGGACGGTCCGCGGTGCCTCCACGGACGGTCCGAATTTCAGGGGTGCGCTACTGGTGGTTCGAGACGTTTTTGCGGATGGTCCGTCATGACCTGCCGGATAGTCCGCGCCCTCCTCGCGGACGGTCAGCCCGGTCACCCCGGATAGTCCGCCAGGGACTTCGCAGCATTGCTCGAGTTCTTTGATTCTTGCTTTGGTGCTTCCGCTCTTTGCTCCTAGGCTTCTCTAGTGATCTTCTAGGCTTGTGAGTGTCTTGTTTGGAGCTTCCTTTGTGTGCACGGATTCGTGGAGTGGCAATCGGGGTATAGGCCGAGTTCGACCTTAGGGAAGAATTTTTATCGGCTCACATTCACTCCCCCCCTCTCTGGTCGCCCGATTCGGTCCTTCAATTAGTATCTGAGCCGATTACGGATATTCTTGATTCTAACCAGTCTAAGATCCAAAGATGGGCGATTATGGCAAGGGGTCGGGTCCTCCGCACTTTGCTGGCAAGAATTACCCGATGTGCGAGAGGTGCATGGGCGCGTTTTTGCGAGGGAAGGGAAATCTCATCTGGGAGGTCACTCAAAATGATCAATATGTCATCCCAGATAGTTTTCTACTTCCAGGATCGCGGGACATGTTTGAGGCCAACAGCAAGGCCATTCATTACTTGTTCCGTGCTCTCTGTGCCTCGGAGTTTGAGCGAGTGCACGGAGAGAATGTGGCCGGAAAGATTTGGCACAAGTTGAGAAATGCTCATGTTGGAATGCCCAAGTGCAAGCCCGTTTGTTTGCCACTTACCAGAGAGAGTATGAGAACTTCACTCATCTCCCCGGCGAGTCGACCGATGCGATGTTCCAGCGCTTCACTAGCATAGTCAACAACATGAGGGCCAATGTGACAGTGCTCCCATACACGGATCATGATCAAGCTATCAAGCTTTTGCATGCCCTGGATAGGTCTGTGTGGAGAGCCAAGGTCGAGGCCATTGAGGAGTCGAGCGTGTATGATACGCTGACGTTGGATGAGCTGTTTTCCAAGCTCAGGTCTTCTGAGGTTGATCGTGGCTTGAGAGCCAAGAGCGAGAGCCCCACTAATCCTCATAGTTTGGCTCTTGTCTCGGGATCATGGTCTAACACTAACTCTGGTGGTTTCTCTTTGTCTTGTCGTGTGTCTTTGCCATATGAGGACTTTGAGGTGCTGAGCGAGGACGATCTCACCTTGTTGAGCAAGAGGTTTGGGCGGATGTACGAGAACCGCAAGAATGCAAGGCGGAGCTCAGGGATGTGCTATTGGTGCGGGAAGCACGGGCACTTCATCGCCGAATGCCCTGAAGCCATGGAGATCAAGAACGGCTACACGGGCAAGTCCAAGCACGACTACAACAAGCACCGCTCCCGGAACGACTATAAGGACAAGCACAAGGACAAGGACGAGAGAAGGTACAAGAAGAGTGGCGGCCACAAGAAGAAGACCGCTCGATCGATGGTGGCCGGAGCGAGCGACATCGACTCGACATCAAGTGATGCTTCTTCCGACTCGAGCAGCGAGGAAGAGCAAGAGAAGCGCAAGGACAAGCGGCACACGGGCAAGAACATCACAGGCTTGAGCTTCGTCGCACAAGGAGGCTTTTGCGGCATGGCGCATTCCAAGAAGAGTGGGAGGCACAGCTCGGATTCGAATTCCTACTCCGATGAAGAGGTACGACAAGATCCCAACTTCTTGCTAGAGGAGAATGCTAGGCTCAATGCGTTGCTTGATAACCGTGATGATGTGCTTAGAAAGACCAACAAGGAGAAGAGGGAATTCAGGTCTCTGTTGGGTGATGCTAAGGACAAGGTAGCCGAGCTTGAATCCTTGCTTGTGGATGCTAGGAATGAGATTGTTTCTTTGAAGTCTGCTCCTGTGGTGTGTGATAAGATAGATTGTGGTGATTGCTCAGTTTTTCTTGCTGATTTGACTACCCTCAAGGAGAAACATGCCTCTGTTCTTGAGGAACTAGATGTGGTTAGGGTGGAGTGTGATGAATTGAAGTCTAGGCCAGCTTTACTAGGTGCTTGTACCTCATGTCCTGTCTTGCATGCTATGCTAGATGAATCTCACACTAGAATTGTTTCTCTTGAGGCAGCATTGAAAGCTCCTCTTCCTACATCATGTTCAACCTGTGAAATGCATGCTTTGAAAAACATGGAACTTGCACACTATGTTGATCATCTACAGGATGAAAATGATGAACTTAGGAAGTTGATGAGTTGGTTGTCTGGGCATGAGCCACAATTGAGTTTGACGTTGGCTCAGTTCAAGAGGTTTGATGGTCAGGTGTTGGGGGCTGACAAGTGTGGTGAGAAGAGTGGTGAGGGAGAAGATAAAGCTGGAGAGACACCTACACCACCCCACACCATACCCATGAACAAATATGCACCCAAGCCAAACCACCTGAGAAACAAGCTTGATACAACTCCAGACCCACCAGTGTTCCCCCAGAAAACAGAGAATTACCAGAAACCCATCAAGTTTGTGAGCAACCTGGGTAATGTCTTTGAGGGGAAGTCAGGAGAGAAAGGTGTTGAGAAGCCCACAGAAAAGCCACGACCTAAGCCAGTGCCAATCCGCTTCCATTGTGAGTATTGTGAGAGGGATGGGCATAAGGATGAGTTCTGTTTCCGGAGGAAGAGGGATGAGAGGTTTGCTAGGGAGATGGCAAACAAGGACAGGTACCACCTTGCTCGTGGTGTGCCTGAGCCTCGTAGAGGGCCTCTACCTAGGGGTGATGTGTTTGTGAGGACAGTTCCCACTCGTGGAGGTGGAGGTGGAGGTGTGTTCCCTCAGAGAGATAAGCATGTTGGGTTTGGGTGTGGTGAGTTGGCTCGACGTGCTCCTTCTCGTGACCGTTACGAGTTTGGGAGACACGATCGGAGCTTTGGGTCTCAGATGGACTACAGGCCACGTTTTCCCCCTCGTGGTGCGCGTACTCCTCCAGTGAGATGTGACAGGTCCTTTGGTGGTAGGCGTGAGAGGACTCCGCCTAGGGGTTATGGTAGGATGGACTTTGCTAACCCTTCTTTTGAGCAAATGGCTCGACACTGGTTTGACTCTTTTGGAACTAACCCTAGTGTTGAGTCGCTTGCTCATTCTCGTTCTCGTTTTTTATTGTAGGCGGGAGGCTTGGAGAACTTTTGGTTGATCGACTCCGGTTGCTCAAGACACATGACCGTAGATCGTGGGTGGTTCTCCAACCTCATCCCGGTGAGTACGAGGGAGTACATCACTTTCGGGGATAACGAGAGAGGACGAGTGCTTGCGGAAGGTATGGTGAAGGTGAGTAGCAAGGTGACCTTAAGAAGTGTGGCCCTAGTCAAGTCACTTGGTTTTAACCTGTTGTCCGTATCTCAGTTACTAGACGAAGGTTTTGAGATTCGTTTTAAGTCGGGTGCTTCTCGTGTGCTTGATTCTCGAGGCGATCTTGTCTGTACGATCGTCCCCGAGGGTCAAATCTTTCGTGCCGATTTTTCCCAGTCTGTTGGTCCTTCTCGATGCTTTGTTGCTGGCATGTCAGCCGAGCTTTGGAAATGGCATAGGAGGTTGGGACACTTGAGCTTTGAGTTGCTTTCCCGCTTGAGTGGTCTTGATCTTGTCCGAGGATTGCCTAAGTTGAAATTCGAGAAGGATTTGGTTTGTACTTCTTGTCGGCATAGAAAAATGGTTGCTGCTTCTCACGCCCCTCTGACGGCAGTCATGACCGAGCGACCTTGTGAGCTGTTGCACATGGATTTGGTTGGGCCAGCTCGTGTTCGCTCTGCGGGTGGGAAGTGGTATGTTCTTGTGGTTGTTGATGATTTTTCGAGGTACTCTTGGGTTTTCTTTTTGGAGGATAAGAGTGAGACATTTGGCTTTGTTCGAGACTTGATCTTGAGGTTGAAGAATGAGAGACATGGAGATGCCATTCGAGCTATACGCAGTGACAATGGCACGGAGTTTAAGAACTCTTATTTTGATGCCTTTTGCAGTGATCTTGGTCTTGATCATCAGTACTCTTCTCCATACATCGCTTGCCAGAATGGCGTTGTGGAGAGGAAGAACCGGACCCTTTGTGAGATGGCCAGGACGATGCTCGATGAGCATAGGACTCCTAGGCGTTTCTGGGCCGAGGCGGTCAATACCGCTTGCTATGTCTCAAATCGCATTTTCCTTCGTGCCTTTAAGAAGAAGACCTCTTATGAGCTGATGCATGGCCGACAACCCAAGGTGAGTCACTTTAGAGCTTTTGGCTGCAAGTGTTTCATTCTGAAGAAGGGCAAGTTGGATAAGTTTGAGTCTAGATGTTCGGATGGGATTTTCCTTGGTTATGCGATTCACTCTAGAGCATATCGTGTGCTCAACCTTGACACTAACCGAATCATGGAGACTTGCGAGGTTACCTTCGACGAGACCCAGCCATGTAGCTCTTCTGCTTTTGAGTGTGCAGGTGACGAGGAAATTGGTGCTAGAATCTTTGAGGATGAGAAGGATGGAGATGGAGACGAGGATGATGATGATGGTGGTGTTCCCGCGGCCGATCGTGTACACTCTACTTCCACTACTACGACGACGATCGAGGACGGACCATCCCCTACACCCACTACGACTGAGGCTGTTCGAGTGGAGGCTGCTGCTGAGGGGGAGGTTGTGTCCAGGCGAGAGGCTCCCCGGCATGTACAGATCGATCACCCACCGACGACGATCATTGGTGACCTCCATGAACGCACTACACGGTCGAGGTCAAGGAATTCCTCTCATTTCGCTCATTCTGCTTTTGTCGCGTCGTTTGAGCCCAAAGATATTCGACACGCTTTGTCTGACGAGAATTGGGTGAATTCCATGCATGAGGAGTTGGAGAACTTTAAGAGAAACCAAGTCTGGGTGTTAGTCGATCCACCACCAAATTGCCGTCCCATTGGTACCAAGTGGGTGTGGAAGAACAAAGAGTGTGAGAATGGGATGGTTGTGAGAAACAAGTCGAGGTTGGTGGCGCAGGGTTTCAACCAGAAGGAGGGGATAGACTATGAGGAGACATTTTCTCCTGTGGCACGTTTGGAGGCAATTAGGATTCTTCTAGCCTTTGCTGTGGCTAAAGGGTTCAAGTTGTACCAAATGGATGTCAAGAGTGCTTTCTTGAATAGGGTGATAGAGGAAGAAGTGTATGTGAGGCAACCCCCGGGGTTTGAGAGTGAAAAATACCCACACAGTGTATACAAACTCCAGAGAGCGCTTTATGGGTTGAAACAGGCACCTAGAGCTTGGTATGGCAGGTTGAGAGGGTTTTTGCTGAGTAAGGGGTTTGTGATGGGCACAGTTGATAAGACCCTGTTCCTCCTTAAGCATGGGAATGACCTTTTGATTGTTCAGATATACATGGATGACATAATCTTTGGTGACTCTTCTCATGATCTTGTTGCCAGATTTGCAGATGACATGAGCAGGGAATTTGAGATGTCCATGATGGGCGAGCTGCAGTTTTTCTTGGGCCTCCAGATCAAGCAGTGCAAGGACGGGACGTTTGTACATCAGACGAAGTACACCAGGGACATGGTGAAGAAGTTTGGCATGAACGACTCCAAGCCGCTGACCACACCGATGAGTACGACTACGGCGTTGGACACGGATGAGGACGGCGAACCCATGGACCAGAAGGAGTACCGGAGCATGATCGGCTGCCTCCTCTACTTGACGGCGACGAGGCCGGACATACAGTTCAGTGTGTGTCTGTGCGCTCGTTTTCAGGCTTCACCGAGGACTTCACATCGGCAGGCCGTCAAGCGGATTTTCAGGTACTTGAACTACACTCCTGAGTTTGGTCTTTGGTATTCTGCCTCCTCGACACTCAGACTTCACGGTTACTCCGATGCTGATTTTGCTGGGTGTCGATTGGACCGCAAGTCTACCTCTGGGTGTTGTCAGTTCCTTGGTTCTTCTTTGGTCTCTTGGTCATCTCGCAAGCAATCCAGTGTAGGCCAGTCCACTACAGAGGCCGAGTATGTAGCTGCTACTAGTTGTTGTTCCCAGCAGCTTTGGATGACATATACCATGAGTGATTTTGGAGAGGAGTGCTCCCAGGTTCCACTTTTCTGTGACAGCACCAGTGCCATAAGCGTAGCCAAAAATCCTGTCCTCCACTCCAAAACGAAACACATAGAAGTGATATACCACTTCCTGAGGGACAATGTTGAGAAGGGAAACATATCTTTGTCCTATGTCCCTACCCAAGATCAGCTAGCCGACATTTTCACCAAGCCGCTTGATCAAGTCACTTTCACTCGCTTGCGGGGTGAACTTGGTGTTTGCTTTCCTTTCTAGCTGAGTCTTGGAGCTACTCATGTATATATGTGTCATATGTTCATTTTGTTGCATTGCATTCATGCATTTTACTTTCTGTACATAACCTGGTAGGATAGCCATCTTTGGATCACTTGTGCTAGGAATGAGCTTCTCTTATATACAGTGATCACCGATGTGCTATATTTGTGATATATGTGCATGTTGAGGAAATTGTGGATGTGAATGCTATGCTCTTGATGGTTTTGTCATATATTTGTGTTGAGATAGCTTTCTTTTGATGAAAATGCTAAAATGATGTCTCTCATGAGTAGATGCTTGTCTATGCTCAATTTTTGCTTAAATGCCTATATCATGTTTCGTTTGTGCTTGAGAATCATGTTCTCTTTGCTTGGGGTCAAAGACCTTTTGTCATTATAAATGTTTAGCCCTTTTGCTTGCTTGGGGAGGAGCATAAGCTTCTTTTTGCCGCAAAGACACTTCATGTATCATGTTTAAACTTGAAAATGAAATTGGTGTGTGAATTGCCTTATGCTTGAAAAATGAGCTCCTAATCATGTTTTTATGCTTTGATATTCATATATTGGGTGCTAAACCGTAGCATGCTTGTCTACCATGAGAAGTCTCATTGTAAGAAGTAGACACATGGCTCGGTGGTTTTAACATGACTTGAGTAGCTTGTGGGCGTTTATGATGATCTTGTGATGAGAATTTGTGATCTTGCATAAACTTTGGATGATCTAGTGTATTTATGTTCAAATTGGTATAGAGAGAGTCTTGCTCATGAGATGCATGTTTCTTTGTGAAAATTGCTTAAAATTGCTTTTGGCCACGTCACATGCTTATATGTCTCTACCTTCTTGATGGCAATGTGCTCGATACACCATGTCTACTTTGCTTGCTCTATGTCTCATTTGTAGCATCTTGTTATGCTCTTTGTATATTTGAGAAGCTTGGTAGATTGTATATGTGCTTTGACATGCATTTTTCATGAAAACAAGGGGAAGAGTTTCATATACCTTGATTCATGCATTGTCAACAAGGGGGAGAGTTTTGCATGATGTGGGGAGAATTTTCATGCTTTTGGAAGTTTTTGTGAAAAATTGGTATGCATTTGTGCATGTGAGGAGAAAAATTGAGAAGAAGAGGTTGCATTTGCTCAGGGGGAGTTTGCATATGTGCAGGGGGAGCTCTTTTGATTTTCCTGAGTTTTGTGCTTTGTGAGGTTCTCCATGTGAGCTTTGGTTTGTCTCGGCTGTGTCGAGCCATTGCCCTTGTCTTAGGGGGCCGAGACTTGGTTGGCGAGTGATCTTGTTTCTACTTGTTCTTTGGCTTTGGATCACTTGCTTGGGAGGTTTGAGTTCGTGGCTATTTTTCTTTTCTTTTTCTCTATGTGATTTCTATGGGTGTTGTCAATGCACTCATCAAGGGGGAGATTGAGGACCAGTGTAGGGTCGCTCCTTAGTGATGATTGATTAACAACATTGTGTGGACTGATGCTTGGCTAAGTGTGCAGGTACATGTTGCGGCTTGACTCGTGTCGGTGCAGGTGAAGAACAAGCGCGAAAGGCCTTAGCCGTGGCGGCCTCCGGGTGATGGAGTGGCAAGTAGGCTTGGTTCGATGGACCCGGTGGCCGATGGGGTCAAGTGCGAGCCGTGCGGTGCAAGACTGGCGGGCTGAAGTCGTGAACATGGGCCGGTGCAAGGTAGTGGATGGAGCCCGAAGCTTGCACGCGGGGTTTGTTGGTTTGCCCACAAAACCTTTGGTGGACGGTTTCTTGGTTTGGGCCTCAAAACCAAGCCCGGAGGCCCGAGGTGACGGAGACGGTGATCCGGGAGCCTCAGGAAGCTTCGAGGCGGAGGGCATGTGGCGTGATCGCGGGGTTTGCGTCGAGGTGAAGCGAAGCCGCGGTGGAAGCGTGTCCGTCCGATGAAGACTTGACCAAAATGCCCCTGAGGGGTTGTATCTTCATTTAAGCAGTAGGGGTAGCGTGGTCATTTACCTCCCTCCGATGGACTTCGTATAAATAGCGGAGTGGTGGATGGCATCTCTCTCTCTTGGACTCTAGGGCTTTCTCCCCCGGTAGATTTCTCTGGACTGCTTCATTTTCCTCTGGATTCCTTATGCTAGACTCTTGTACAGACTCTGTCCTCTGGATGTATGGAAGCTTTCGGCGTCCCGGTGATCTCCTGGTCCCTTGTGATTTTCGTGTCATTTTCGGGGCTATTTTTGGGAGTTTTCGTTCTTCGCTCGATTCGTGATTTTAGAGGCGTTTTCTGTCGGATTTCTTTGAGGGGGTCTTGGGTGGATGCCTTGCGCAACTTTGTGTGTGATCTTGACCCCTCAAACGTCGTGGAGAGCCTTCGATTCGTGCGTTTTTGGTTGGAGCCCGAGCTCATGGTGGTGGTTCGGTTGATCCACGATTCCCAGTGATTTAGTGGCTTAGGAGTCGAGATTTTTGGGGCATAGCATCCTTGTGTGACGCTTTTCATCTCCCTAAAATCTTGTCTCAAGTGCTTCAACCGTTTGGGAGATCCGGTGATGGAAAGGTGGAGTTGACTCCCAAGGTCGGGCGTTTTTCTGCTCTGTCCGCGTGTCGCGGACGGTCTGCTCGACGTTCACGGACGGTCCGTGAGGTGCGAGTCCGCCTAGGGTTCGTCCCGTGTTCTTCGTGTTCTTGCGCTTCTTCGTTTCGATCTGTTTCGCCCCTAGGTTTTGGTTGCAAGGAGTTTGGCGGACAGTCCGCGAGGGTCTCACGGACAGTCCGCGTGGCCAGCTTTCTGACGGACGGTCTGCGGTGCCTCCACGGACGGTCCGAATTTCGGTGGTACGCTACTGGTGGTTCGAGACGTTTTTACGGACGGTCCGCCGTGACCTGCCCGACAGTCCGCGCCCTCCTCGTGGACGGTCCGCCCGGTCACCCCGGACAGTCCGCCAGGGACTTCGCAGCAGTGCTCGAGTTCTTTGATTCTTGCTTTGGTGCTTCCGCTCTTTGCTCCTAGGCTTCTCTAGTGATCTTCTAGGCTTGTGAGTGTCTTGTTTGGAGCTTCGTTTGTGTGCACGGATTCGTGGAGTGGCAATTGGGGTATAGGCCGAGTTCGACCTTAGGGAAGAATTTTTATCGGCTCCCATTCACTCCCCCCCTCTCTGGTCGCCCGATTCGGTCCTTCGGCACTTAAGTTCATTCACAATATCATTCAACCAGTTGAACATGGTTGAAATGTCTTCATCTTTCTTCATAGTGAACTCATTGAATTTTTCCCTTATACAAATAAAGTTTAGCTTCCTTGACGGTGGAAGTTCCTTCATAAATTTCCATAAGCTTCTCCCGTATCCTATTAGCTTGCTTGAGACCCTTGACTCGGTTGAATTCACTAAGAGTAAGAGCATTGTAGAGCACACTCAATGCTTGATTGTTGTACTTTATGTTGTCCGTGTCTTGTGGAGTTGGATGATCCGGATCCAATACAACATAACCCTCTTGTACAATCCTCCACACACCTCCTTCCAAGGTTTGAAAATGAACCTCCATTCTAGTCTTTCAATAGTCATAATTTGTTCCATCAAAGGCCGGAGGTTTACCCACATGAAACTTTGTCTTCTCATCCCCCATTATCCTACTCCGGGTTGGTTAAATCCTTCAAAAATGGAGTCGTCGGCTCTGATACCACTTGTAGGATCTAGGATACCGACTAGAGGGGGGGTGAATAGGCGGTTTAAAATCTAAAATCACAACACTAGAGAAATTTAATTAGAACCACAAGGAGGATTAAATCTCTAGCTATACTAAGCCTATGTTGAAGCTTTGCAACCTAGGATGACAAGAATAAAATTCAATCTCTATGAAAATAATTGCTCAAAGTAAATGCTTAAAAGTAAATTGAGCAAGAGAATCAACAAACACAAGAGACGAATTTTATCCCGTGGTATCGATGACTTGCCGGTCACCCCTAATCCATATTGAGATGGATTCAATGTTCAACCACTCCTCTATCAAGTCAGCACTTGATCTTTGAGCCGGTTAGAACCAAAGAACCGCTCCAAATCTCTTTTCCACTAGAGTTGCTCTTCACCACTCCGGCGAGGTGAGCACAAGACCTCTCACACCAATAGATCCGGAGCCACGCACAATCTTCTTGCGTGCTTCCACGGATTCACCACCACCAAGCCGTCTAGGAGGCGGCAACCTCCAAGAGTAACAAATCAACCACTTGCTTGATGATTCCCTAGTGCCACAAAGATCAAAACCTTGATGCAATGCACTAGATGCTCTCAATCTCACCAAAGATGCAACCTCTAAGCAAAGTGAGTGAGAGAGAGGAGGGAGAGAGCTTAACAATGGAGTACAAGCCTTTCAAAGTGCCAAGAGAGGCTCTCCCATCCCGGGCATGAAGTATATATACTCCCTTCCTACGAAACTAGCCGTTATGTTCAAAACAGTTCAAAACGCGTGCCTCGCGGACTGTCCGCGACCTCATCACGGACTGTCCGCGTTTGAATTTCAACGGTAAAAACGCGAAGTCAACGTGTGTCAGAAAAGACCGTTGGGCCTGCAGACTGTCCGCCAGGCGCCTGCGGACTGTCCGCCAGGCGCCGACGGACCGTCCGCGCGGTCCACCTGAGCCTACACCGTCTCTGTTAGAAAAACAGCTTATTGCGGACCGTCTGCAATAGCCTCGCGGACTGTCCGTCCCAAACTGATTTTTCTCGAAAAACTTTGCCCAAAAACTCATAGATTTTCAATAAAATTTATATTCCACGGACTGTCCGCCCAGGGGGCCCGGACTGTCCGCCCCAACTGCAGAAAACTGATTTTCTCAAGATTTTCAACAAAGCTTCTTTCATCTTTTGAAAACGCCACTCATCTAAATGCAAACCATGCAAGTTCTTGATCAAAGTGGCATTATGGAAAGTCAAGCCAATGAAATTGATCCCTCTTGATAGTACGGCTATCTAGCCTATCAATCCAGTCATTTATCATCCTCTAATCACCTTATGACCGGTAAAACTAAAAACCCTATCTTTCTTCTTTTGCCTTGAGCTCCTTTTCATCCAAAGCACACATGCCTTCCTCTTTGCATATTCCATGAGCTCAACGCTTCTCCGGACTAACATATTCTTATATCTCAATAGAAATGTTAGTCCACGATGATTATCATTAATTACCAAAACACGATTTAGGGGCCTAGATGCCTTCAGCATCCTTACTGTGGTACTACCTATAAGACTAGCTCCAACAACCCCTTCACCTATTCTCTCAACTGCAAAATGAGTAACCAACAATCACTAGATATTGCAATCGCATCCTAGTTTTGTGATTCCAAGTTCTGCAACCTTATATTCTCTCTCCTTTTCTCATCCTACTTTTCCAACCGCCTCATTCCCCGGCAACCTCCTCCACCCCCACCATCACCTCTTCCCCGGCCGCCGCCTCGTTCCCCGACCATCTGGGAGGCACGAGCTCCGCGTTGGCGGGCCCCTTCTCCGGTCGTCATGCAGCCACTGCACCGCACGAAGGACGACGAATCGCACGGAGGACACGGTGGCAGCCCTCGCAGCTGGAGCGTGCGTGGCGGTGGCCCCATTCGCATATGCGCTGGAAGCCTATCTCGTCGCCGCCGCTACCGTATCCGCGCCATCGAGCTCGAGGTCTAGGCAAGGGCGCACACCGAGGGCAAAGACTGTCGAGTTGGATCCGCGCTGTCGAGTCCAAGCACGAGGCGGAGACCTCCTCGGCAAGAGCCTATGGCGGCGGCCCCCTACGAAATCCCATGCCACGCGCCCCTCGGTCACAGCCTCCAGGGCCTGTGGCTGCGGAAGCCTACGTCGCAGCCTCCAGGGCGTGCGGCTACAACAGCCCCCTGCGAAGGTCCGCACCGCAGCCTCCGAGGGCGCGCGCGGCGGCGGCCTCCAAGGTGTGCGACTGCGACCTTCGGGCTTCGTCATGCCCAAGGCTTGCAGCGACGGCCTACAGGATGCGCGGCAGCACAGGGAACGCTGCTGCAAGTCTCCCTCTTTTGTGAATCCCTCACCGTCTCTCTTGTGCGCATAACCGGTATATGCAGATGCACATACGGTGTGTTAATGTGGTCAATCTAACACCCTCGTCATTCACCTGCTCACACAAGAACATACCAGAGTGGTATTTGATCAATTATACTCCCTCTGTTCCAAATTACTTGTCGTTTTGATTTTTTAGGTATATTCCTTTTATTATGCACCAAGACATAAATATATATCTAGATGCATAATAAAATGAATGTATATAGAAAAGTCAAATCGACAAGTAATATAAGACAGAGAGAGTACTATACATGTGAGAAGGTAGGTTAAAACATTCTATTCTCTTTGTTGGAAAGAGGGTGAAAGGAGTACTATTTACCAATTATATGTATCACATTTTCTTTCACAAGAAACACTATTCCAACACTATTCATACACATCTTCACTATTCCTTTGCAACGAAGTGAACGAGCCCATACTCTTCAAATCCTAGGTTTGGGACTGTGCCCATATCTGAATTTGTGCTATGTCCACAATCGACACCACCCCAGGCCCTGTACTAGTGACAACATTTTTGTGCTAAAATTAGCACCAAATGTTCACTAGTGTGTCATTTGTTTGTCGTACATATCAACATGGACAACAATACTATTGTTGCTTAGAACTTTGATTCTACCCCACCCAATCCCAACTGGCCTATCTACCATATGTTTTCCCAAAACATGTTTTGCACCCACGGTGGACTTCACCCACGCGTGGAATTGGTGGATCCCCGTGTACCACCACCTGGGATATAATCTTCCTTTTTTATCTAATCATTTGGAAAGTCACGGGTAATTTGGCAGGGGCTATATCTAGGGTATGTTTGGATTCTTGGGGTAAATTTACCGCAAATTTGCCCTAATTTAACACTTTTGAGGGGCAAATGAAATTATGAGGGCTACACATTTGCCCCACCACATTTACCCCTACATGTTTGGGACTTTTGGGGTCAATTTGGGGTAAATTTACTCCATTAACCCCAATTACCTCTCCATCCAAACATGCCCCTAATAAGCAAAAATAAATTAAAACAGACCATAAGCTAGAACTTTTAGAAAAATAACTCAAAGTACTCATCACACGAAAATTAAAAAAAAGGAAAAAAATGTATACACGGGACTGCACCATTGCACTACACTACTGTGATTTGATCAAAACAACAATATACAATCTTTGAAAATAAAAAGAGATATTCTCGATGCCTCCACCGGATCTAAACAACAGAGTGAAATTACATATGCCATAGGATTGGGAAAATAGCAACAACAATTGAAAAAAATTGTAAAATGAAGTCTGCTTCTTAGTGAGAAATAAGGAACAACTGTTGTTTCTTGCTCTTGCGGTAGACAAATGTCAAATAGCTTGACTAATGATCCTCTACAAAGTTCAAATCACAACAAATTTATCATCAATAATTTTAAGTATGTTAAAATCACAACAAATAAAAAAAATGGCAAGCAACAGAAAGAGATAACTGTGAACTCCTCTAAACTAATCATAAATTGAAAAAACATATATGCTAGATATATAGTGAAAAAGCAACTCTGACAAAGGTAACTAATATACAAGATGATGATATTAACAATTGTCAATAATTTCTAACATAGTTATTTATGATTAATGAAAGGCTATAACATCTGATAGAACCAACACTGACTGCAATATGTTTCGGTCGAGTCGGTCAACAAGAATCAGATGAAGAACTAAAGCTTGACACAAGTACACAACCATTCATTCTAACTCTAAAAATAACATACTTTCAGCACTAAAAGACAAGGTGCAAGATTGTAACATATACCTGGGCTGGCCACCATGAAGACCCAATAAGCTTAACCCATGTTATATCTCCCAAACAAAAATTGTGCCTTCACTTATTTTTTGGAATATGAGAAGCTGATGGACCTTCATCAATACCATGATCTACCCAATACCCATGTAACCCATCTGAAGGAATTTAAGGAAAACCTTAGTAAAATAGGCAATTCAGTTACGAGTTATCATGGACCTAAAAAATAGCAAGCCTATCTGACTTCGTAAACCCTCTTGACTTCGTAAACCCCTATAAGCTAAAAGCAGAGAAGAAGGAACGATAGATCATGTTGTATGCAACAAACAAACTGAATAAGAGCCAACCAAATCATACATATACACTACGATGTGCTGTTGTGAGATTTTCTTCCTTTTCGACTAATGAACAAAAGATGCTGACATAACACTCGTCTTTCTAAAAACATACCGGCTGAAATCCACAAACTGCAACGAAGGCATTTTAAAGATACACCAAATATATTTTCTTATCGGTGTTAGTTATTGTATCCCTTGCTAAGAAGTAATAAGATAGTATCTCCATTACTAATTAATGACTAAATGGGTACAATTGAATGAAAGGTATACATCATCGAGATAAAAAATGGGACTAAACGTGCATGCAGGCTAGCATCTCCATGGCATCCAGAACTCGTCAAACACGCAGGAAAGCAAGACCCAAAGATCCGGGAAGCAAGGAAGAGTAAATGCAAAGAAGAGTGTTGGGAGATGAGGAAGAACCTTAGAGGCCGGACTCCTCGGCTACGGTCTAGTCCAAGAATCACCACGACCTGAGAGGCTGAGAGAGACAAGCGGTTGGCGAGCGGGGTCGTCCAAGCTCCGTGCGTAGATCTGGGAGGAGAGGAGGTTGAATCCCAAACCCTAGTAAAAAGAAACATGCGAAGGATGGGGGGCAAGGGGAGACCTGGGGAAGAGGGAGAGGCTCACCCAGAGGCGCCGCAGCTGGATCTCCTAGGCAAGCTACCGGCGGTCGGAGTCCACGGCGTGACGACGCGAGCAGCAGCGGAACAGACGGGAGGGCGAGGAGAAAGACGCGACGCAAGCCTCTGTTTCCTCACCTCGGTCGATGATTTTTTTCTCCCCCGTAGATTGACGTGGGTTGGGCCGCAATACACCTCAGCACACGACTTGCCAAATTCAACATTAGGCCAAGAGTGGAATATGTCCCCAACGTGGGCTTGGTTCCACGCGAAAACACGACTTGCCAAACGAGGCCTCATGGGCAACAAAACCACCTCGTGGTCACAACGTCCAATCCTATCAATCCCAACATCAGATGTTTATTATTGGTTCATTCTAGTTACAAGGCTACAATAGGGATGGAAATTGGATATGTACATTTATCCATATCTGACGTAAAAAGGCATCAAATAGCCACACTTCCTACTTTTTCTACTTAGATGTGCTTTTATCCATATTAGTAATTTAATTTAAAAATAAATATAAATTGAAGAATAGAAGAAAATGTAAGTTACATATTATTTTACTCATCTAACCTGACATTTGATTCATTTATTAGCCTGATATTAGGTAAAGCACAAATTTTGTATTCATTAATATGGTTATAATAAATAATGCATTCTATAAAGTATCAACATTAAAATCTTAACAACACATTTTATTCATCAAAGTTTTTTTTGACAGGAATCAGCAGGGGAGGACCCTACCCCTACACACACACACACACACACACACACACACACACACATATATAATATTTACAAGTTACATGGCCGCATGCCCAAATTAAAGAAAATTATAAATTACAAGAGATTACTCAAAAAAGTTTTGATTTTCTCTCCCACTCGTGGTTTAACCCTTAGGGTAACCGCTTGCATCTCCTTGAAAAAAAATCTTCTCCATTGTGAAAATGATAAGGATGCAGCATCAAAGATAATGTCATTACGATGACACCATATAGACCAACAACCACTGATGAAAACCTCTCTGAGAATCACTGAATTAAATTGCAACCTTGCATTAAGCACCATAACCTGGAAATCCAATGACAAATTCCACTGAACACCCAAATAAGTCCAACAGGCATCACTGAAAGGACAAGAGAAAAAAAAAGGTGCCGAATGTCTTCTTCCATGTTCTCCACACAGAGCACACATGTGTAAGAAGGTAAGAACATGTTTTTCTTATTAAGCAAATTTCTTGTGTTAATCCTATCTCTCAGGAATAGCCAAAAAAGAACTTATGCTTGTTTTGCACTTTGGAACCCCACATCCATTTGAAAAGAGGCGAAGCAAGATGAGAACCCTGCAGAAAGTAGTAAACTTTATGGCAAAAGCAATTAGAATTCCAGATGTAAGTCCATTCATCATTCCCTTGAGGTTGCTAATGAAGTGCAGATATTGCCGCCCTGAGTTCAGTGTGTATTGTTAAAAAGCAATCTGGGAAAGAGGCAGAAAGAAAGACCTACTGTCATCCCGGTCAAGAAATTGACTGACAGAACATGATTCCTTCCTTGCAAAAGAGAACAACTAAGGGTAGACTATCTTAATAATCCCCACATCCCAGTGATCATTCCAAAAAGAAATCGAGAGACCACTATTAACTTTGCACCTTGTCATCAGAAGAAAAGTTGGAGCCAAGGTCATAATATCTATCCACTATAAGGACCCCACATTTTTCCTCTCCTGAGGTGGCCGTCCATTCTTGTACATTTTCTGCCAAGTTAACCCAACCGAGAGCAAATCCACGTCGTTATAAAATTTATGCAGGAATATCATGAGCAAGGCAGAGTTATGATTCCTCGGATTAATAATACCAAGACCTCCATCTTCCTTACTAGGACAAGCATGCTTCCAGGCTACCAAATAACCACCCGTCTTAGAAACATCCCCACCATGCCACAGGACATGTTTCCTGTACTTGTCAATTTGATCCAAAAGCTCCACTAGCAACTTCAGAGAGCACATATAAAAAGTTGGCAAAGTTAAGAACACTGAATTAACAAGGATCAGCCTGCCTGCATAAGTCAAATGCCTTGATATACCCATCAAGTGGTTTCCCATTCTGGTCTGAATTGGAGAGAGTTCTTGGATAGATGGCCTTGTAGTTCCCAGAGGCAAGCCTAAATAAGTGAAGGGTAGCTTACCCAGTTGACAACCCAAAACATCAATAAGAGACTGCCATTTATATTCATCCACATTAATAGGAACCAAGAAAGACTTCCTAAAATTGACCTTCAGCCCTGTGGAAAAAGCAAAAGTCTCCAACACTTCCTTTAAATGAGCAAGCTGAGCAGGATCAGCAGGGAGTACCTGTCAGAGGTTTAGTTTTGCACAACCCACAGGGGGGTCAACCCCGGTGGTTTATTTAGGTTCGGTGGGGCGATCTAGAGCTAAGGACTTGATGGTTATGCTAGAGCACATGGACCACGACGATTTATACTAGTTCAGGCCTCCAGAGAGTAAACTCTACATCCAGTTGTCGGTGGCGATTGATTGATTGGATTGTTGTGTACATCGGGGACGCCCTACCCGCCTTATATTGGCCAGCGGACAAGGTCGGTCACCCAGAGTCCTATCTCTAGTTGATTACAACTATTCCCCGCAATCTTCGGATAACCTGTCGGATCCCGCAGCCATCTTGTCGTGAACTCTAAGTCTTGTAGTCATTCTGGATAAGGTTTTCAGGAAGTTGTGTGGGCCACAGATCAGGTCTGTTGGGCCCACCACCAGGTCGGTAGGACTTCTGGTGGACCGGACCCACTTGTCGAGGACAGCCATGAGCCTGGTTGGTGGGGATGGGTACCCATGTCCCACAAGCCCCCGAGCGATGTGTAGGCGTAGTGATCTTTCAAAGGGGTCATGACGAAGTCGTGGTGCCATCGACAGATTGATAGCATGCACATCGGTCAAAAAAGAACAAGTATTAGTAGCCAGCTTAGCAGCCGACTAGTTTGTAGAATCCCAAGGGTAGCGAGGTCGAGCACCGACCTATAGGAAGTAGAATTCTAGTAGGTCGAAGTGACGAAGAAAAAATAGAGGCCGTTTGAAAAACGCACTCGTAGAGTAGTCCTCGAGCATTGAAGTAGGCACCAGGACTGCTTCGATGATCCAAAAAAGGAGAAGAAGAAGAAGAAATAGAGGGCGTCGAAGACACTCTCGTAGAGTAGTCCCCGAGCATTGAAGCGAGCAGCATGGCCGGTTTGATGGTCCAAAAAAGAAGAGATGAAATCTTGGTCGTGGTCGTGAATAATTAGTTGTAGAGACACCCAGATATCTTGCATAGCTGCAAAGAGTCTGGCAGAGTCACTCGAGGCATGCCGACTTCAAGAAGGTCTGACGCTAATAGCGCCCAAGCACCCAGAGGTGCCTGGCAGGGCCAGCTTGGCGCACACCCCACAGAGAGGCCTTCATTCCTTAAAGCAGACGTTCCAATGGTGTCCAGAACATGCTGGCATGGCTAGAAATGCACACCGACCTTAAGAAGGTCTCACATCCAGGGCGCCCAACTAGGTTGGCAGGGCCTGAACAGTATCGGGGTATTGAAAGACCAAGGTACTGAGGCACGTCGACCTCAGAAAGGCCATTTTGGTGCCCAGACGACCAACATAGCAGCTAGTGATCCAGCATAGCCAGGTTACCGAGGTATTGTTGACCAAGGTAACAGGCACACCGACCTTCAGGAGGCCCATCGAAATTGTTGACTTGATTGATTTGGACTCCAGGTGCCCAGACAAATCTGGCATAGCAGCGAGGCACGCCTACCACATGAAGGTCTTCAATCGAACCTACGACCATTCTGCTTAGGAAACAGAAATATAGGCTGATTGGTACTAAGTCCGTTTACACTGTAGAGCCTTAGTAGGTGCAACCAGGACGCAGAGCCATAGTGGGTGCAATTAAGACGCAGAGCCATAGTGGGTGCGAATATCATCGAATGAAGTTGCAGCAAGTCGTAGAACTTAGGAGGCTGTAGAACTAGCAGGTACATGACCATATAGCAGCGGGGCCGTCTGACACGGAGTAAGGCTAGTAGTGTAGTCAAACTGTAGAGTCACAGGGGTAATAGTACAAGGTACCATGAGATCACCAGCCAACTTGCCAACCATAACAAGCCAAAGTGCAGTAGATAAGATCAGGCAGGAGCGCGTGCTATGCAAGTCACGGGTGGCAAGAAGACAAGCAATCACATACGAACAGTGTACTTTTCAGATAAGGTGCAGGACACCTAGTGCTGTCATCTTGTGGCAGAGAGAGACACCAAGGAGCCTCACAAGTGTACAATGACCATGGTCACATGGCAACAATACACAAGTCGACCGAGTGCCGAACTCAACTATAAATAGGGGCAAGAGCCCAGAGGCGAAGCAAACATCCCAAAGAAGAACATGGAGTTCCTTTGTAGCCAAAATATCATGCCATGGGCATGCATCCACCCACCAGGGCGTAGTAGAAAGAAATCATAGAAGCTGGGAGATAGAAGAATACTTGCTAAGTTTGAAGTAATCCACCAATCTCTGCGCCCGTGACCACCGAGGAATCCTGAAGGATTTCGAGGTGGTACTCCAGGTTCATGGTGTGTAATAGATACACATCAAAGCTTGGTGGCGAGGAGATTTGGTGGCGAGTGTGCTAGGTCCCAGAATCTAGCACACACCCCGGGTGAAGAACGTATCTGCATGCAAAAGTTAGGAGCCCTAAACGACTTGCTAGGTGCAGCGTCGGGTGACTGATCCCCGGGGGGTCTTCACAAATGTCTGGAAGCCAGAAGAAAACTTGTGATGTGCCCTGCTATAGCATAAAGCATGGCAAAATTCGCTCTATGTAGGTCAGATCTTCAATCATCTCTATTGTGGGGATGAAATAGTTTGTATCTTGTAACTGGTCAAGGACCAGATTGGGCTTATGACGACCATGTAGCCATGAATTCATGTATGTAATGTTCACACTCTTTTTGTCAAATCATGTATAGTGGCTTGCGTAGAGGAACTTGATTACCTACGACCTATTGTGATATTTCCCGGGAGTCTACCGACCTCAAGAAGGTCGGAGACACTATCAGAACGACCCGATAGGGAGTAGAATTCCACCGACCTCAAGGAGATCATGATGAACTGGTAGGTCACCAATAAGTACATGAGACCTACAGTCATAGAAATCCGAAGAAACCGCAAGATGCTATGACCAGTTGCTGCTGGACCGTTGGCGCTGCGACCCGTTTGGCAAAGACCCGTTGGGGCTGCGACCTGACAATCATAGATCTGTTGGGTTCGTCGACCTAGTAACGGTCATATGGACTGCAGGGTCCATATATATGTCGTCGCGTGTGGGGGAAGACCCCACTCGCATTCTTTGCTCATCTGCGCCGCTAGGGTTCATCATTCTGCCGTCGCTCAAATCCTCCGCGCCGCCGCTGAGATCCTCCACGCCACCGCAGCCAGAGCCAGAGCCCACTGCCACACGCCGCACTTCCGCATCCCTCGCCATCGTGAGTGACGCTGCGCGCGCATTGTTGCATGCGTGTGAAGATGCTTTGCGTCTTTAGATCCAGATCGCAAGGGTTCGAAGACGAAGAAGAGATGGCGCAGTGCCAGATCCCCTCACCGGAGAAGCAATGGCTCCTGTTGGAGATGACGGAAGTGAAAGTCGAGGCGCTGGTGGAGCGAGGGCTGCTGAGGCCCAAGGCAGAGGTGGAGTGGAAGGCACCCACTGGTGAGGTGTTCCCATTAGGGGACGTCACCGAGCAGGTCATCTTCGCCTCCTACTTCGAGCGCGGCTTCAACATCCCCACAGGTGATTTCTTCCGTGGATTGCTCCATTACTACCGCCTGGAGTTGGTACACCTTGTCCCTAACTCCATTACAGTAGTGTCTTCGTTCATTCACATGTGTGAAGTGTATTTAGGTATACCACCACATTTCCTCCTGTGGTGGTATTTCATCCAAGTGAAGAAGCCAGGCAAGGCCCAGGTCGTAGGTAGTGTAGGCTTCTACTTTAGATCAGGTCTTAAGGTGGAATACATAGACATGGACCTGTCAGACAGCAATGCTGGGTGGAGGACGGATTAGTTTTATATCGCGAGTCAGAAGCCGGAGCCCTCGAAGCGGATGGGCTTTGGTCCCACGAAGGTCGCTGAGTGGGATCTTCAGTTGACTTCCCGCGAGAAGGAGGAGATCGACCCTCTCCTCGACATCCTGCATGACCTAAAGGAGGCAGGGCCGATGGGGGGCATAGTTGTTGATGTTTGATTATCGTTGCAAAGTTCGTTTGGACTTGCAAGCGGACAAATCCCTCATCGTAGTTAAGGAACCCTTCTTCCCTTGAGTGGTGAACCCAAGGTATCGAATCCGTGGAACAATATGTAATGTAAAATCAATCTAATAACCGAGAAACACTTGCTTCTTTGAGAGGCTTCGAATTGAATCTAATCTACTAAGATCAAAAGAGGTAGCAAGAGAAAGCATTGAGGTACCGATCTAGAGAGGGGTCTAGATCGAGTTTATGTCGTCGTTCCGAGCAAGATAAAAGAGAGAGTAAAATGAATCTCATTGAAAGCTTCTTTAAATCGTGACCTTCGGTCAAACCCCCTAAGTCGCCCCGCCGTACTCGGTGTCAACATCCTGTCACGATGTTTCCCTTTCTTCGCGATCGAATCTTAGAGCACACCCGCAAGGAGTGCGTTGAACCACTTGGTAGATCGGGTATGCACCTCTAGCCACCGCGGCTACAAGAACATCCCAAGCAATCTATCTCGAGAATAGATTGAGAAGGAAAACACCCAACCAAGAACAAGAATTGCAAACGAAAGTACTTGATCGCTAAGAATCGGATCCACTAAAACTCCATCAAAAGTATGAATACATGAATAAGATCCAACCGGGATCCTACCTTGACCTTGATTCATGCCTCCGAACTCCGACGTGGTCTTCCTTGCAAGGTTCCCACGTCAGCTAGGCAAACCCTAGACGACTAACTCGACCCTCCTCTCCGGGGTGGTGTCCCTCAAGCTCCTCTGCTCCTCGGCGGTGAATGACGAATTGCTTGATACATGGCTCGGGGTACCAGGGCTATAAATAGCCCGAGGATCAGCTAGGTCAAAGGGGGTAGTGAACAGGGCCCAGAATGGGCTGGACCGGTCGGCCTGGGCCCATCCTGGCCCAGTTCGGTGCCGCCTTTCTTCCGGATGCTTCTCGCGACTTCTTGAGTTTTTTCCGAGTTGCATGTGGGCTCTTGACGTCATTTTCCTTGCGGTTTAGATGAGGGGGCTTTGCGAATGAACTCCCGCATCTTCCGTCTAGGTCCTCCGCACTTCTCAGCTTCACGCTTTAGTCCTTGGCTTGTTTGGAGTCATGTTCATCTTATATCTTGACTTGTCCCGAGGTCCATGATCACCTTGTAAATCCCTTGATGAACTTTACCCGGAAGTCCTCATTTAAGCTCTTGATTCCTGTGTAAACAACAAACTGCAAAAACCGTGCACGAGTGCGAACATAGCATATAATGGGGGTTAGGATCGTTAGTGTGAATATCAAATCAATACCAACATAGAAGGTAAACAAGTGGCTAGGTTGACGGAAATCGACCGCCAACATCCCCCCATGCTTAAACCTTGCTCGTCCTCGAGTAAGCCTTCTATGAATATCAGCATTGCCCTTCGATGTTGAAACCCTACACTTGATCATACATGAGAAAACATAATGCTCTCTAGTTTTATATTCATTAAAGTTCCATAATGTACTAACTTTTATCTTAATGGAGGGTAGATATCATTCAAGTTCTTTCCACAAGTACATGATCATGCTCTCAAACTTTTAAACAAATTTAAGAAAATTTGAAAAATAAGGAATGGGATAAAGAGAAAAATTGCTTTGCCATGATCAAAAGAAACCATCTTGCACTTTGCTCATGTACTCTCATCTTACTTGTCTCTCAAGCCTACTTGTTCTACTCCTTTCCTCTCTCAAAGCATATGGTGGAAGCCTTATGTGGAGCTATAGGAAAGTTTAGTCCTACCAAGATATTATAGTTGAGATATTATTAAAACAAGACTAGCTTCTCATGGTCTTACCGAGACTTGTCAAAAAGGTCATTGGAAAAATAATGTTATCAAGGAGGGGGGAGAGATGAATACGCACTTTTAGATAGGTGGACATGTGCACATGGCAAAAAGTGATCCCAAGGCACAAATGAAGTCCTCGTTATCGGATTGCACATGGTTGGAAAGATGAGTATGGGTCTTGATCTTGAATCCTATTGAAAACTCAAAAGCACTAAAACATAGCTAGAGAACCGGGGAGTTTTATTATTTCTTTCTTTCTTTCTTTTTCATTCATCATTTTTTTTCTTTTTCCTTCATCATACTTTTTCTCTCTTTTTTTTATTTGCTCCCCTTGAACTCTAGACTATACTAGCACTTCCTTGGCAACCTCCCCATGCTTAGACGTTTGCTCGTCCTCGGGCAAAGAGGTGATAAAAATGCCAAGGTGGGAATTGAAGCTCTCATTTTTTTCTAAGAGAGAGACACTCGAAAAATCTTCTAGGGATCCTTTTGGAAGTTTCCCTTTCTCACTTGAAGTACCTTCCTTGTAATCTTCTCCATAATATTCATCCATACTCATATATTGGGTTGTGGTCAAGGAGGTGAACACAAAAAAAGATATATTTGGGTTTTGGTTGGATATCCGGCGAGGTTTGCGAAATTCCCAATGTGGAAACTCATAATGCACGGATAGAAAGGCTAGCATAAAGAACGATACACCAAAACGGAATGACCAGCTTCTTAGTCTCGGGCCAGAGAAATCAGGCCTTGAATCAATGCACCCAAAAATAAATCTTGTATATACTAAGGTTTTGCACTCAAGTAAACTTAGGCTTTGGATGGGAAGAGCAAAATACAAGCGGTACTCATGACAAGGTTAGCATAACTTTTTGAGAATAAAAAGGTTCTTTGATTCATCCAAAGTTGAGAGCAACGAAAAGAACTATGGGACTTGAGTTATCATAACCTCCACACAAGATTAGGCTAGCATTTAATTAAATTTCAGATTCATATTAAAAGAGAGCACTAGCTTAAACATGCATAAAACAAGCATAAGATTGAGCAAAGCGGCAATCATCATCACATATCAACATGGTACAAATTATCCATCCATATTAAGATCATAAAGCAACGGTGAAACTTATTCATGATGATGGATAACAAGCTACTACTACCACACATGCTGAAAATAAATAAAAACAAGAAAATACTACGCAAACATAAACGCACACAAGACGAAAAATAAAGAAAAGGAAAATGAAAAATCAAACCACACTTAAAAACTCCATCCCTTTCTTCTTTCTTCATTCTTCATCCGATTGTCCTTGCTCCGTTGGTTGGCTTTCATTGAATCCTTGCTCATAGTATTGTTGCATGGCCCCTCCATGAAATTGATGAGGCAGCACGAGTTGAAGACGCCCCAATTGATGGGCGATTCCCACCGTTCCTTCATGCCAATGGTTGACATGGCTTCGGATCCTCTCGACGTCTTGTTCGTTCCTTTGCATATACGCCCCAATAATGGCTGCACTTTGTTGGGGCTGGGGCATGCTTGCATAAGGTGCCACAAATGCTTCATTGGGCACAACAAAAGTTGGAGGAAAATATGTTGGAGGTGGTGGTGCCATGGCTGCACCACTCCCCCATGCTTGCATTGGTACACTCCCGTAGTGAGGTGGTGGCATAGGAATTCTGCCATAGGGTTGATGGTAGGCTGCCCCTCCTTGCTCTTGGGCTGCGGAGGATGAACCCTCTTCTATGATTCTTCCCCTCTTGTTCTTCTTGGCCGGTACTAGAATTCCTTCTTCTAACCAATTCTCTCTCCTTTCAATAAATAATTTCAGCTTCATGTTGGGGAGAGGAACATTGACTTTCGCCACTTTGTACCCTCTATTCTCATCTCCACTAATATATTTTCCTTGCTTCATATAATCAATTCCAAGTGAATTTCCCGCAAGGATGAATTTTGGATTTCTTGTAATGCCCGGCTTCACAGAAATTGCTATCATAGAGAGATAGCATCCCGAACCAATTTGTCCACTCCCCGATATTGCCTCACAACACCACCGATTGATCATGATATATGATGGATCAATGGCTTGTCTTGCAATCAATGCCGAATAAAGCCAATTAACTTCCGTATCGGTGACTTTGGACTCCTTCATCCTTACCAAAATCCTTTTGCTCATCCAAGAATGAAATATCCTGATGATGGGATTCCGAATGCTATTTCTTTGCTGGTTGTCTTCTCCCGAAATCATGCTCCAAAATCCTTCCAACACACTTTCACTAGCATTAACTTGCTCCGGGGCTTCCCTCTAAAAACCGAGCAACTCTCTAATTTGCTCATTAGAAACTATTTGATCTTCATCCTTGAATCGAAATGAGAGGGATGGCACCCCTTCATTAATAACTGGTGCCATCGTCATGAGAATTTCCATGGCAAGCTCCGAATGAAAACTTACTCCTACTCCATCGGAAAATTGCCCCCATCCAAGGTGGTTCATCATTTGATAGATATCCAGGGCAAATCCCAATACTTGGAGAGCATCATCATCAAAGTCAACATTGGGCACAACCCTCTTCTCTAGGCACCCAAGCCTCTCCTCCTCCTCCACCGACATCATAAGAAATCCATACTTGCAACACCGTGGAGTGTATGGTGGTGGAGAGGATGAACGACTCGAACGACGAGGTGGAACGGGCGGCTCCTCTGTTCGCCCTTGCGGTTCGGTGTACTGCATAGACGAGCTTCGGGTGTTCCTTCCACCAAGGAGCATGGTGTCGCTCCTTGATGGCACCATGTCCTCTTCCATGCTTCGCGGCGACTCGGAGACCGAGTGCCTCCGCGAAGAACTTGTGGATGCCGGCCTTGATGATGATGATTGCGTCTTCCTCCCAAGAACCTTGCCAAAGACCTTCTTCATCTTGCAGTTGCTGCACAAATCACAAACAAACTCTCCCGGGGGTTTCTTGCTGGTAGAAATACACACAAAAGAAGTATATGGAAGAGCAAAGTTTGTAATGCAATTCTCTGAATTTTTGGACTCAAGAGAGGAGAATGAATTTTTCTGGAGAGTTTCTGGAGGTTATGGACAGAGAGCTCAAGAACACGAACTAGTAAGCAAGCAAGAGACTCACCTGTGAAAGATGGAGGCAGGGGGCGAAGATATAGGGCAGGCCGACCGGCCTGGGGTCCCTGCCCCCTGCCTCGGCTCCAGTTTTCTCCCACTTGATGCTTGTTGCATTATGACCTTGTGCCCTCGTGCTCCACGCTGATCCACAGCCCAAACTCTCTCAGCCATTCCTTTTTCTTTCATGGTCAAGTCCTCATCTTAATCATTTCCTTTGTGTCACTTCCATGCCTCCTTGCCTCCCATGTTATCATTTATAACCTGCAAAGATCAAAGCAATGCTGCCCCCATGCTTGTCCCATGCATGCCAAAAGATTCTTGAATGATGGTGTGTTCCCGTGATGCATCATGGGTCATTAGAGGCTTAATTAAACTCAAAACCTTCCCTTGACCATGTTTAGATGCTAATCACTCCTCTAATTTTGAAAATTAAAAATTAATTCAGAGATATCAATGAGTTCAAATGTATTTTTAGAGGAGTTTTTAGGCATCAAAAACATTTGTAAGTCGAAACTTTTCGACTACATTGATTTTGGTAACACCGGGATCACTTGCTTTCATTAATTGATAGCGAGCTCCTCCGGCTTGACCGTGGGGGTATGGGTTTAGGTTCTAATTTTGGCTAAATATGAGGGAGATGTTTTGAATGAACAAAAATAAATGAGGCTTGGAAAAAATCTAATTCTAGAGAAACCTAGGTTCACGCGAGTCCTAGCATGCGTCAAAAATTAAAAATTATTAAGGAACAATGCGGGGCTCTACTCGGGTGTTTTTATGATGTAAAACAAACCAACCTTATCATCATGAGAAGGATGAAAGGTGTGGGTAGGTTCTGAATTTTTGGAATTGGTTTCTCGAAAAGAGGCAAATAAATCGTAGGATGGCTCATGTCAAAAGTTTATGTCAAATAAAATCCAAATGAAACATCCAAGCAACTTAAATGTCTCAAAAAAAAGTTCAACCACCTAAGAGTTTATACCAAGTCTTGCGTAGCAAATTCTAAGACCAACTTACTTGAAAATAGGAAATAATCCGGGTTGTCCTCCCGGTAGCTTATTCTTGACTCGACGTATGGGTTGCCTCCCGCCTAGCGCTTCGTTTATAGTCCGTGGCTAGACTTCTTGTCTTCTTCACTTCGGATCAACGCTCTTTGCGGACGTTGCAATCTTGGGTACCCACTTCCGCACCATCTTGGGCACGGGCTTATTCTTCGGCCTAGTCATCTTTTTGGTCTTCACAGGCAGCTTTTATTCTTTGGTCTTGATGGATGCAACGACTTCTTTGATCACTTTCGCTTCCTTCATCTTGGGCTCCTCCATCTTCTTTGGCTCTTCCTTTCTAAAACGACGATGAGGTGGAACATATTTAGCATTGATCATGTTGCATACCTCGAAACGTGGTCGAAACTTGAATATGCTTCGTGTGCCATTGATGTCGAACTTGATCTCCCCCTTGCCAATGTCGATCGTTGCCCCGACGGTCTTGAGGAAGGGCCTCCCTAAGATGAGGGGCGGCTTCTCCCTTTCTCCCATCTCAAGTACCACGAAGTCGACGGGAATGAAGTGATCTCCAACTTTCACAGGCACATCTTCAGCAATTCCCACGGGATAGCGGATAGAGTTGTCACCCAACTCCAAACACATACCCGTAGGCTCAAGTGGTAAGCGTAGCTTCTCGAACACATCTCTTGGCATGACGCTCATGCTTGCTCCAAGGTTGCATAATGCCTTCTCGAACGTGAATTAGCCAATAGAGCATGGGATAGTTGGACATCCAGGGTCTCTTTGCTTCTCGGGCCCTTGATTTGCGATGGCGGCACTACATTTTTCGGACATCTTGACATGGTCTGCTCCAAGTGTTGCCTTCTCATACTTGTTTGCAAGTATGTCTTTGAAGTAGCGAGAATATGTAGGAACTTGGAGAGCGTCCAATAGCGGCATGTTGATGCTTAACCTGCGCACCACTTGCACAAACTTTTCAAAATGATTATCAATTTTACCTCGAAAGTAGCGTGTCTTTAGTGTTGTCATCTAAATGTCATCACTTGGCATTTTGAATTCCGGCTCTTCGGTAGCAATCTCCGGAATAGTAGTCACTTTCTCCTTAGTGTGATCATCCGCTTCAACGGTTGGCTTGGGCTTCCTTGCACCGGCTGGAAGTTCGGGATCTTCAGTCTCATTTCCCGACCGAGTTTGAATAGCCTTTGCCGTCTCGGGACCTTGGGGCTGCCCCGGCAATCTTCCTTCATTAGCGGTTAAGCGCCCGGCAAGTTGTCCCACTTGCGTCTCCAATATCTTCATTATGTTGAGCACTTGTTGGTTGGAGCTACCGACCTCCGTCACCTTGCCATCAATATTCTCCAAGATTTTATCCATAGCCTTGAACTTAGTGATAGTGTCCTTGTTGATCTTTGCTTGCTCGTCCATGAAATCCTTCAATTGTATACAAAGAGGCACCAAATTTTGAATAGACGAACTTGCATTAAATTGAGGTCTACCTTGCCCGTAGCGGAAGTTCGTCAAATCTCCTTTTCTCATGTAGTCAAGCACCTTTGCTTCCTTCGGACAATCTTTTTGGACATGGCTGTACTCCCCACATTCTTCACACATGGATCTTGCTTCGGCGGCCTTCAAGTCTTGGGTGGCCTTCTTTTCTAGCTCCATCTTTTCCAATCTTCTCATGAGCGATTCAATCTTCCCTTCTAGAAGATCTTCCTTTTCAACCTACAAAACACCTTTAACATTGCCCGTCGGTTGAACCGGAAGTAGACGTCCCGATGACGCCCATGTATCATTATCCGCAACCTTCTTGAAAAGAGTGAATGCCTCTGTCGGAGTTAGCTCAATAATAGATCCTCCCGCCGATGCGTCAATTACGGTCTTTGATGCTAGATTGAGACCTTGATAGAACTTTTGAACAAGGTCTTCCTTTGGGAACTTGTGATGTGGCACGGCTCGGGTGTACTCATTGAAATGCTCAAAAGCTTCCGTGATAGTCTCCGTAGGATATTGAGCAAAAGTAGCAATCTTATTACGCAAGCTTTGAGTCTTACCCGGTAAATAGTACTCCTTCATGAAAGCTCTCATCAATGCTTCCCAATTTTGCACCGTTTCCACCGGTAGAGTATAGAACCATTGCAAGGCTTTTCTGAGAAGTGAGAATGGAAAGAGTCTTGCCCTCAATTGATTTTGATCCAGCCCTTCCATCGTAAATGTCTGACAACGTTGAATGAATGCTTGGATGTGATGTTGGAGATATGCCCTAGAGCCAACTGGATTAGATCCATTAGTGGGTTCAGATGGATTTGATCCATTGGTTTGTAAAAGTCATAATGGGCCACAATTGTTGTAAAGCCCATTAGCGTTGGAAAGGGGTGCACCATCTATTAGTCCCGTATTGCTAATAGATGATGGTGTGGGGGATTTCCCCCTCATAAATATGGACCATACCCCTTGACTTGGATGTCTCGTGAGCAACAGCTGTGCCGCCGTGCCGCCCACTCCTCGCCGCGCCCACGGACCTAGCAGTCCGGTGTGCGACACTTCCTTCCCGTACGTGTGGATACCTTGGAGGTGCTACGTTTGGAGCACAAGGACGAACCGCACGTGAAGAACCAGGCGAACGTGAGCAACTGCACTCCCTGCTACCCTCGATGCGTTCGTCTACATCGAGACGGTTCCGCTGCATCTGCCCGTCTAGTGGTAATCCTGTGATCTTTGACAGCAACAGTTCCTGCTTTATGGGGAAATTTTGTTTTGCGCTAGCGTAGCCTCCCCATATCCCTTCATGTGAAGGTTAGGATCCTCTTTACCGGTGAAAGGTGAATGTTGCACCATGCGGATGGTTGAAGTCTTGATCTCAAACAGCCTCCCGATGTCGGCTAGGTTGAGGATGGGTAGGTTACCAAGCTCCGGGATGCAAAGCTCCCCGATCTTCCTCTCCTCTCCCATTGGTGGCGGTTGAGGTTGATCTCTCCTTGGACTTGTGGGTGGTGATTCTTTCTTCGGACTTGTGGGTGGAGAATCCTTTGGAGATTCTAATGTTCCTTTGTCTCCGGTGTTTGGATCTACAATCCCTAGCTTCCTAGATCGTGCTTCGCGTCTCCCTTGCCTGTAAAGTTTTTCTGGATCATCCACAAAATTTTTTGGTTTGTTAGGGTTAGCGATAAACAAAATATACAAAAGATTTAAAAAGAAAAGAAAACTATCAAAAGGGTTAGTCAAAAACTAGATTAGATTGGTTTTTGAGGATGATCAAAGTTTAATAGATGCAAAAGAAAAATAAAAAAGAAACTGAAAATACTTACAAACGAGATATTAGATTGGATCTTAATTACTTGTTCCCCGGCAACAGCGCTAGAAAAAGGGGCTTGTTGACGTTTGATTATCGTTGCAAAGTTCGTTTGGACTTGCAAGTGGACAAATCCCTCGTCGTAGTTAAGGAACCCTTCTTCCCTTGAGTCGTGAACCCAAGGTATCGAATCCGTGGAACAATATGTATGTAAATCAATCTAGTAACTGAGAAACACTTGCTTCTTTGAGAGGTTTCGAATTGCATCTAATCTACTAAGATCAAAAGAGGTACCAAGAGAAAGCATTGAGGTACCGATCTAAAGAGGGGTCTAGATCGTGTTTATGTCGTCGTTCCGAGCAAGATAAAAGAGAGAGTAAAATGAATCTCATTGAAAGCTTCTTTAAATCGTGACCTTCGGTCAAACCCCCTAAGTCGCCCCGCCGTACTCGGTGTCAACATCCTGTCACGATGTTCCCCTTTCTTCGCGATCGAATCTTAGAGCACACCCCTAAGGAGTGCGTTGAACCACTTGGTAGATTGGGTATGCACCTCTAGCCACCGCGGCTACAAGAACATTCCAAGCAATCTATCTCGAGAATAGATTGAGAAGGAAAACACCCAAGCAAGAACAAGAATTGCAAACGAAAGTACTTGATCGCTAAGAATCGGATCCATTAAAACTCCATCAAAAGTATGAATAAATGAATAAGATCCAACCAGGATCCTACCTTGACCTTGATTCACGCCTCCGGAACTCCGACGTGGTCTTCCTTGCGAGGTTCCCACGTCAGCTAGGCAAACCCAAGATGACTAACTCGACCCTCCTCTCCGGGGTGGTGTCCCTCAAGCTCCTCTGCTCCTCGGCGGTGAATGACGAATTGCTTGATACGTGGCTCGTGGTACCGGGGCTATAAATAGCCCGAGGATCAGCTAGGTCAAAGGGGGCAGCGAACAGGGCCCAGAATGGCCTGGGTCGGCCGGCCTGGGCCCATCCTGGCCCAGTTCGGTGTCGCCTTTCTTCCGGATGCTTCTCGCGACTTCTTGAGTTTTTGCTGAGTTGCATGTGGGCCCTTGACATCATTTTCCTCGAGGTTTAGATGAGGGGGCTTTGCGAATGAACTCCGGCATCTTCCGTCTAGGTGCTCCGCACTTCTCAGCTTCACATTTTAGTCCTTAGCTTGTTTGGAGTCATGTTCATCTTATATCTTGACTTGTCCCGAGGTCCATGATCACCTTGTAAATCCCTTGATGAACTTTACCCGGAAGTCCTCATTTAAGCTCTTGATTCCTGTGTAAACAACAAACTCCAAAAACTGTGCACGAGTGCGAACATAGCATATAATGGGGGTTAGGATCGTTAGTGTGAATATCAAATCAATACCAACATAGAAGGTAAACAAGTGGCTAGGTTGACGAAAATCGACCGCCAACAATAGTCATCAGTTTTAGTCGTCGCCTGATCCTACCAATCAAGAATCGGGTGCACCCGGCGTATGAGTACTGGAGCCAGATGGATCTGACCCGCGAAACCAACAGGAAGGTCCCAAGGAGGAGATGGTAGCTCGGGTCAAGGAGCTCTTTTGCAGACAGATCCGCAACAAGACCTACCTGAAGGCATACTCATTGAAGCGAGCAGCTGATCTAGTAAGTCATCGATGTCGCCGTTGTCGTTGATGTCATCATTGTCATGAGGTCGACCTCACTGATTGTTGTCTATGTTTTGCTGTGTTGCAGGCGTGCGAGATGGACTTCTAGTGCCCCGTACCATTGCCTGCTGGACAAGAGCCGCAGAGGAAACTGAGGTCGCTGGAGGAGTGGTAGCAGCCACCAGCCCAGCTCGTTGAAGAGTACCTGTCCGACTCGTCGGTGGAGGCGGACAGGGACAATGACTAGGAGGTCGGGGAGAGCACCAGCAAGCAAACGTGTCGGACGCGACACACCATTGCGAAGGTGCTGTAGTCGAAGGCGGAGTCTGCCAAAATCGCAAAGCTGGAGAGCACCAAGAAGAAGCGGAAGAGGAGCAAGAGCTCCACCCCCCCGCCAGAGCAGAAGAAGAAGGAAGAGGAGGTCACCGCAGATGAGGAGTCCGATGAGGTTGATGAGGAGATTGAGATACCGGATCTCAGTACCAAGACCAAGCGGCGGAAAGAAGAGATGATGAAGGTCACACAGAACGACCTTCACCGCATCAACGAGAGGTACCACTCTGAATCCGGAATTCAGTAGCGAGTGCCTGCAAAGCTTCCCCCCAAGCCTCTCGTTCCGAGGCGGAAGTCGTTCATGAAGTAAGCTTGTCTAGCGACTTGCATTCAATTTTGTACTTTATTTGGAAAATATGAGATACTAACAGAATGATCTGTGTAGGTCGGGAACATCTTCACCAAAGCGCGACCAGTGACTAGCCGTCACTATCGAAAGAATCCACGCTTGACGTCGAGGTCGGAGCCCAGAGCTCTATTTCGCCAGTGACGACCACAGAGGCCGTGAAGGACCCCAAGCCCGTCAATGTGTTGTCTTCCCCAGCACCTCACGACGTAGCACCGGATTAGCCACAGATCGACCTGTCATCGCTGCACCAAGAAACAGCTGCGGGGGAAGAGCAGGGTCCAGTCATGTTCGGAGCTGGGGGTCGGCTGTACCAAGCCAAGGAGATTGACTGGAACGACACTTCTTTTGAGGACGACATTCGTGAAGATCACGAAGACACTATGATGATCAAGAACTCCCTCATCAACCTCGGCCAGGCCTTCCAGGTGAGAGGTCGTTGTTGTAGTAGAATATGTAGGCCGTTTGTCAAGTGTTAGCGGGCTAACAATGTTGTTTTTGCAGAATATGGCCGATCGAGCCAGAGCCCGGGCCGATTTTTGCAAGCATGCTGTAGCCGTGACGCTAGAGGCACGAGGGTTGGAGCAAGAGCTTCAACAGGTGAAAGAAGAGGCTGTCCGGGAGAAGAAGAGGCTCGAGGATGAGCTAGAGGAGTAGAAACGCCAGGCTCAAAATACAAACAAACTTCTGAAGGAAGTCAGTGATGGTAAGACCATAATCCGCTTAGGTCATAGAGTTTGTTTATCTTGCAATAAACACATGCTGATAGTTGTTGATGCAACAGATGCCATTTGACAGCAGCAGAGGCCAAAGGATGACCTCAAGGAGGCCGAGAAGGCCATTGATACCCTCAAGAAGGAGAACACGACGCTTAATGACAATGAGTACACTGTTTGCCGAAAGTTAGCTCATGAAAAGCAAATCAGGAGGGATTTGGGGATCGACCTCGTGGTTGCAATGCAGTCGCTCTATAATGATCAAGTGATCATTGCAGGTCATGAAGTGGAGCTGGCCGACCTTTGGAACACTGTAGGCTTTATCATGGACAAGGTCGTCCCGCAGCCCGCCTAGGGGGAGTCGTTGTCGTTGCTGGACCGGCTTATGGCCGCCACAGAGCGAGTCATCAAGCTTCTCAGAGCTTCAAGCAAAGCATCAGCTATGGAGACACTTGTTTGAGTGAAGTCCTACATCCCGTAGGTGGAAGTCGAGAAGATTGCGGAGGGCTGCAATGTGGAAGCTGACCTCCAAACCATAGAGGTCGAGGTAGATGACGCTGCGGACAAGGTCGTAGAGAACCTTGCTTTCGAGGATGATGAAGGGTAGACCTGTTGTAATAGGTTAGCTTTTGGTGCCCATGTTGGTCGGAGCACAACAATCCATGTGATGTGTACAAACAATGTATTATTCCTCTTTATCAAGCAAAATTTCTTACTCATACAAACTTGATGGCTCGGAAGCACTTGTGTTTTTAATTTATCCGCTAACCACTTCTCATGGAGAGGACGGCTTATCGACCATAGGGCTCAGCGGGGAGACTTACATATGGTCAATGCGCGAAAGGAGTCAAGGACTCAGGTTTAGCAACCTCACAGCCAAGTTCGTAGAAGCAAGAAATAAGCAATCAAAAGTAGAAAATAATCCTCAGGTCGGACGACCCTTTAGTTGGCAAGGCCAAGCCCCTGAGCATGTCGAGGGGGAGGAAGATACATCACCCTCAGGTCTAATGACCCAGTAGTTGGTAAGGCCAAGCCCCCGAGCATGTCGAGGGGAGGGGAACAACACAACACAGGAAAGGGACAACAATTTCAAAGGTCGACAGAAGACTGTCGAAAAAACCAATCTTTTTTCAACTGAATTAATAAAAGTAAAGAGTACATATCTTAGTAAATACATATTCTACGGATAGAATCATCGCAGGTGCTCCATGTTCCAAGGGTTTGGAACTCCTTGGCCGTCGTCCCACTGGAGGCGATAGGTCGATGAGCTGATGACTTCTATGATGATGAAGGGGCCCTCCCATGGGGCGGAAAGCTTGTGCATCCCATTAGTTTTCTGGATCTGTCGCAGGACTAGGTCATCGACATTGAAGGAGCACTCCTTGATGTTGCGATCGTGAGAGTGACGTAGCTGATGGTCGTGGCGTGCCTGCCGCATTACGGTCGCCACTCTGTTTTCTTCAAGGCTGTCGAGGTCGACTCGACAAGTTTGCTCTGCTTCTCCTTCGTCGTAGTTCTGGATGCGAGGTGCACCAAAGACCACATCGGTGGGGAGGACGGCCTCCGAACCATAGACCAAGAAGAAGGGCGAAAAGCCCGTGACTGAGCTGACCTGAGTCCTGAGACCCCAGATCACATGAGGAAGCTCAGCGAGCCAACGAGTAGCATAGTCGGAGGCATCATCGAAGATGCTATCTTTCAAGGCTTGTAATTTCCTTGATAAATTTGGTCGCCTCCTCCAACGTGACCTTGGCAATAGGTCGGACCCCAATCCACTTGGTGAATTTGTCCACGACGACGATGATGTGTTTGTAGCCGCCAGGAGCAGTTTTGAACAGACCTATAGAGTCCAAACCCCACATGGCAAAGGGCCAAGATGGGGAATCGTGCGCAGGACCTCAGCAGGCAGGTGCTGCTATTTGCAAAGAATTAGCATCCTTTGCACCTCTTGACAAGGTCTTTGGCATCGCTCATGGCCGTGGGCCAGTAGAAACCAGATCGATATACCTTGCCGACCAGAATGGCAGAGGCTGCATGATAGCCACACTCCCTACCATGGATCTTAGCCAAGAGCTGGATCCCCTCTTATCGCAAGATGCATTTCATCATCACGCCAGTAGAGGCTGCTTTGCGGTATAACTCTTCTCTAATGACGATGTAGTTAGCACTACGCCGTGTGACCTTCTCGCGTTCTGACTTGTCGTCTGGAACCAACTGGTGGACCAGAAAGGCTATGAATTGCTGGCGCCAATCGTCTTCTGCTTCGGCAATTAACACGTCAGGAGGAGGTGCATGCTTTGCATCTGGCTATTCTGGAGCCGAGTTGTCCAGGTCCAGAATCTTCATGGACGGCTTGCGCAGGTTTTGAACAAACACACCGGTCGGAACTAGTGCTCGCTTGGAGCCCAACTTGGAGAGGACGTCGATGACAACATTGTTGTCGCGAGGAACATGGTGGAATTTGATTTCCTCGAAATGGCCTTCGAGTTTTCGAATTTCAGCATAGTAAGCATCCAATGTGTCCTTGACACAATCCCAGTTCTTGTTGACTTGCTCGATGACGACCTTGGAGTCACCATAAGCAAGCAGTCATTTGATGCCCAGAGACGCCACGATACGGAGCCCATGGATGAGAACCTCGTACTCCGCTCCATTGTTGGAGGCCTTGTAGTGGATTTGAAGCACGTACTTGAGTTCGTCTCCTTTAGGAGAGATGAGCAATACGCTTGCTCCAGTGCCCTCAAGGTTGAGTGCGCCATTGAAGTATGTTGACGGCTGTTAAGTGCCACTTTTATGCCGTCAACTCCTGCAAAAAATAAATGAAAAGTGATCATCAATACTAGAATAGGGCTTTATACTGACAAGTTCCACGAGTGTTGGTGTTTCTAGCTTTTGTTGCAGGATGCACTGGAATACGTGATAAATGATACAATTGAGAGCAAGTGATCCAATGGCTTATATAGGACGTCATCCATAACAACCTCAAATGTCAATTTGGACTGCACCATTGCGACGGGCTCGTCGAGACGATCAAAACGGATATATTATTTGTCTACATTGGAGCTCGGATCAAAACGATATCGAAAATGCAAAATTATCTAAGCTGCTGACGTCATCATGGGACCCACGATATATACCGTCGCCGTACAGCAAATCACGCAGGATTCAGCAGGAGGCTGCCACGTGACGGGCTGCCACTGGCCAGGCACGGCCAAGAGGCGCACGTCCGCGCTCGCGGGAGAGCCCCCACGTGGGCCACGTGTCGCTGCACCGTTGGTGCTCTGCCGGCCACTCGGTTCGTCGCGGGAGATTCCCGCTAGGACACGCGGCGCATCGCGATACGTCCAGGGGCGACGATGTGGATCGCGCGCCTTCCGCGCATGCACGCGCGCCCGCGCGACTCGCGGGGATTTGGACCGGGCCGAAGCGGGACAGGTGGCTGGCGCGCGTTGGCGGAGGGAGGCGGTGCTGCGGTCTGTGCTGGTTTTCCGCCGGTTCGCGCCTCTGTCCTACCGGTTCACACCCAGTTCTTCGTGCTTTTCCTCCGGTTCTTCAGCCCACCGACTCCAGGTGCCTTGCGCCGTGCGTTCCCCCTCCGAGGATGCCGCTGGATGCGCCAGGAGAGAGGGGAAATGATGCTCAAACACCCCCAAGTCTCCATCCACCCTTGCCTATAAATATGAGGGGAGGGAGATCATTTGAGACAAACCACTTCACCCAAGGATGAGTGCTTCCCTTCAAAGGAGAGGCCTCTCCTCGCTAGATTAGAGTAGAGAGTGAGAGAGAGAGGGAGTTGTATCTCCATTGATGCTTCATTCTTCAATTAGAGTAAAGTGAGTATTTTTGCATTTTCTATTTAGACCAAAGTGCAAGTGATATGTTCTTGTGTTCTTCACCTGTTCATCATTTAGAGGCACGTGTTCTTCACGAACACGCCCCCTCGATCTAGTTGATTAGGTGCCCAAGTTTGTATCCTATTTGTATGACTAGTCTTTTAGAATAAAGTGGATGTGCTTGCATGATCTAATTAGAATAAAGTGTGTTCATGATTCCTTTCTAATAGTTTATGCTAGGTTACATGAGTAGACTTTTTCCTCTGCTAGTGTGTAGATCTTGGGTTTATGCGTTCGACTGCTGCAAGTCGTTCGTATACATTGGAAGCATAGTACGGTGTCGAGTGCTCTCTCGTATGCCTTTATTATAAGCTAGTAGTACCTATAGTGAGTGAGATCAGTTCTCTTCCGTAGTCGTAGTTCTATAAGTACAGAGTGCCGTAGTCTGTTGGCTATGGCAGTAACCACAACGTAGACGTTGTGTCACGCTACCGGTTATCATTTGTTCGGCTTATCCCAAGGTTAGGTAGAGGCAGTCCAGGTGGTGGTGACAACCCGTCTGGCCCTCGTTGATCCTCCGCAGCTGGATATAGTCAGAGCTTCGTTCCACATAGATCCATGTGCTGGAGTCACCTGTTAAGTCAGGGCTATCGGTACCCTAAGCCAAGTTCTATCAAGAGATCGACCTTTAATCTCATCTATAGTGCTATCTTTAGGAATCCTCTCTATCCTTGCCTTTTATCTGGGTGTGTCCTTGGACTGACTAGTACGAAGTTAGTGCACACACGTTCCCTTGGATTCGATACCCTTGGAATACTCTGAGGTGAAAGCTACAACGGTATCCGTGCGCTTGCGGATTTATTCGTGTGACGCTAAAATACCCAACAAGCTTTCTGACGCCGTTGCCGGGGAACGGTTGCTGTATCTATCTTCGTACCCAGTGGTCCTCGTATCTTTTTACTTTTCTTGATTCTCCATTTACCCCCGTTACCCATGGAGAGGCCATCCTTTGACGACCTCTCCACCTCAACTTATGAGTTCAATGATCCATCAACATCTTCATCCGACCATGAACTCAACCCCGACCTTATAACCATGGTTCGGAATCGACCCTTCTCTGGAGCTATTAGTGAGGATCCCCTTGATCATTTGATAGAGTTTGAGAGGTTGTGTTCATCCCTAGCTCCCCCAGGAACGATACAGGAAACCTTGAGGCTCAATTTGTTTCCTCTCTCTCTTACAAAGAGGGCGGAGCAATGGTACACTCGCGTCATAGGGCGTGTGAACGATTGGGAAAAACTCTGAATTGACTTCTATGTTTCTTTCAACCTTGCAAGACATAGGGTGTTCCTTACGAGTGACATCCACAACTTTAAGCCATTAGAGGAGGAGACCATAGGTGCAGCTTGGGCTAGGTTCTTACACCTGTTGAAGTCTAGCCCAAACATGTCTATACCCGATCGTGTATACTTGTGTACTTTTTACTTAAGTTTAGACATGGACATTGCCCTATATCTCGATAGCATCGCTGGAGGTGTGTTCGTAGACATAACTTCAAAGGAAGGAAGAGAGATCCTAGACCGCCTCTTAGAAAACTCTTCCTTTCTTGCCGACCATAACGAACCCTGCCAAGAATCAGAGTCGAACCATGAGAGTCTCTCAACAGCTGAACCCGAGCCTTTGACTTCCACATCCCAAGATCCGTCTGTTGAGCCCTCTACCGAACTAGGAACAATGGAGGAAGAAGAAATTCAACCTCCAAAGCTCCTTCATCAATTCGAGAATGACCCTTCTGAAAATATCAAGAACACCTCGAATTTATTAGATGACCCGATAGGGAAGGAGACATCTTCTGTCCAAATCCAGCCAGCTAGAAATCTTTTGACAGAACCTTCCCCTAGGCCTACGGTACCTCCTTTGCCTCTCGATCCTCCAAACGAGACATATATCATGGAGGCCATGGAGAAGAAGTGGTTGAATGGAGTGGGACACTTTTCCGAAGCACTTTGGATTAGTTCACCCTCTACGATCATTTCTTGTTCCATAAACAGGATTATCGTAGAAGCCCATCTTAACCCCACTATGGAGGTTAATGTCATGCCATGGCACCTAGCGTACACTCTTTTAGGCAATATTACACTAAGACCATCCGACAAGCTCCTCAACAGTTGTCCCTCTGGACACATTCTTGAGTGTCGGGGGGTTTCATGTGCTGTGCCGCTCTTGGTAGACAAGATCAAGGTTAATCTAGACTTCCACATCTTTGATGTCCTCAATCTTGATCTCCTCCTAGGCTCCCCTGCAGAAAAACTTCTCGATACATCTCGAGGGAGCCTAGATGAAAAGATTAGGGAAGCCGCTTCTGCCACCACTCCCTTGTTTTCATAAAGTTCTATGGCAAAGCCTCTTCCCAAGCAAGACTCACTCGAGGAGACGATGCATGTATCTCCGTTCGCATCGTCCGAGGCTGTTCTCGTTGAGGGTGTAGAATTCTCTACTCCTCAGGAGTACGAATCAGAAGACCCCCTTCACCTTTGTGAAGACGAACAACCATCATCACCCTCGACCGAGTTTGAGCCTCTTCCCACTGGCCCGCATTATGTTGTTCTAGACCTTGATCAAGAATCAACATCGAGCTTCCACGATGCATCTCTTGAGATGGAGAATTCATGGGCCATGGAAATCTATGAGGCACCGACTCTGGAGTCCGAAGGAAAGGATTCCATTGACAAGCATGGTAGCTTCACTCTTGATATATCTCAGGAACCATGCTTACATCATCCTTCTCCAGGGTCAGCTATGCTCAGTGCACAGAGCATGCACGAGGGCTACAACCGCCTTTTGGTCCTTTCCTATAAAAAGTTTAGAAGGTTGGTTGTAGATGCATATGTTTACCATAAACATTGCAGATTTCGTACATGCATGTGGCACTAACCTTGCAGCTGAAGCTTCAATGACACATCAATAATTGGTGGTGAGACAGGAATGACATCACCAATGATAGCTGCAAGAAGAAGTTCCCATGGCCGAGCTTATGACCGTAAACAAAGCACTACCAGGAGATAGCCTGGATTAGGTTTGTTTTATTTCCCTTTTCAAATAAAAAGCAAGGGCATGTTTTTAGGATAAGGTTGTCCTTCGGGTATTTTTGGTCATTAACCTTTCAGGTGGAGATTGAAAAGAATGACAGACATGTGACACCTAAGAGCATGTGAGCTACATCACCTCAACACTTAGGTAAGTTTCTGGTGAGGAAACATTACAAGAGGAGGCTTGATCTCCACACACCTGAGTTTTGTTGCTTAGCAATGCAAACTTCAAGTGTGGGGGAGGTATGTGAGCATCTTGAGTAAAGTTTCCCTCACACAAAATCTTATCCTGGATTGGAGATGATGTTAGCTCTTGCATCTTGCCCAGTTAGGTACATCCTGCTTTTTACTTTAAACAAAGCCCTTCCGGGAGGTTGCCCGATGTTCACCATCTTATGCTCATGTTTATGTCCCTTTTGGAAATAGCTTGATCATGCTTTTATGCTTCCTTTATCCATGTTTGCAATGCTATGGTTTGAGTGCATGTTTAGCTATGTGCATTCATAGGTTGTTTTAAATTAAGCATGGTGCTTAGGTTAAAACCATCTTCTTCAATCAAACAAGACATGGTGTCGAGTTTGATTGATGAACCTTATAGTTAATGCATGCATGGATATTAGTTGTATATGCGGACTAACCCTTGTAGGAATTTTCGAATCCAAATGGGGTAAGTCATCGAGCTTGATTCAAATGGGAAGGTAAGCCAAGGCATGTCGGCCTTGTTTGAGCTAGGTTCATGGTGAGTAAAAAAACAAAAAAATATGTTTGCTTTTCGAATAAAGACTTCCTGGTTCTCGAACCGGTGGAGTCCCTCTTTTGTTTTTCCTTTTTTGTTTGAAGACAACAAGTGTGGGGGAGATCTCCCAAGCTTATTATCGACATACACACCTGAGATCTCCCACACAGGTGTTGCACAACATCGACTGCGCTTTCATGACAAGGGACAAGGTAAACTATGGTGAGCTGGCTGCCCCATGTGTCAGCTGAACCACTGCTGGTCCTCCTTGATCTCCACATTCTTTAGGAGCGATGGTATGTGCACCCTTTATCTCACTCTCTGATTCATGAGTTTGAATGAGTTTTAATTCTTATCTGCTATATCAACTCATGGAATCGTGCTCTACTTGCTCTACATGTTTACTGTGGTTGGCTTGCATATGTTTTATTCCATACTTATTATCTTGATGTTTGTGAACAAATATCATTAGGGAACTCATGCTCATTTAAGTAGTTGGTGTTTGTGATATGGTTTGATGATTTGATCTTCTCTCTGAATGTTTGAGTGCTTGGGAATTTTATTTGAAAACTTGAAAACCCTTTGCAAAGCTCCTCTTTGATATGCCAAAGTCCTACCAAAGCCATATGATGAGTTATCTCGAAAACCTTCTACTCATATGCTGCTTGTTATTGCATTGAGCTTTGTCAAATTGTTGTGACCCTTTTGAGAATTCTTGTCATGCTTTCATGATCAAGATTCATGTGCACTCCATATCCCCTTGCTATGCTTCTACACTGGAAGTTGGCAATGTATCATCCATCCATTCCACAAAAATAAAGCTCCATATGTGGTGTGACCTCTCTCTCCAAAAGTATTCTTGAAAAAAAGAGACATGGGCTATGCAAAAAAAAGAAAAAGAAAGAAAGAAAATCATGCTCAAAGCATGAGAAAAAAAGAGAAAAAAAGAGATAGCCCATGTCCAAAGGAAAGAACAAAAAGGAGAGAGATGGAACATGCAAAAAGGAGTTCCAATAAATTTGATGGTAATAACTAGCGCCCACTCCGGGCCTAGTGTCCACCTTACCATCACCACAACATTCATCATAGATATGGTAATATCTAGCACCCATTGCGTGCCTAGTATCCACCTTACCATATCCATCACGTCCATACATGTGCACATCTTGATCTGATTATATGATTTGATTTTCTCTTTGGATCCGGTTTTTGACTTTGCAATATATGTGATACAAGTATGCTTTATCTTTGATCCTACCCTGAGCTCCACATATAGCCATCATTAGAAGTAGGATGAAAGAAAGGCAAGTCTAATGCCTTGGTGAGGACATACACACATTGAGCGATCTGAGAGAATCAAATGAGGAGCCAAGCAAGGTTTTGTTTTTCAAAACTTATTGCAAAACCCCAAGTTACTTGACATGAGGATTAGAAGTGATTTGATTCATGTCCGTTCCGTTCCTCAACTACCCAAGATGGCATGATAGACACTCCACAGAGTTCACAAGTACAAGGTATGGTTTGGAATATCTCTTATGCTCACTTCATACCTTTCGATATCATGTCTCACCTTGATCCTTTCTCCTTCACTCGAGGACGAGCAAAGGTCAAGTGTGGGGGTGTTGTTGACGGCTGTTAAGTGCCACTTTTATGCTGTCAACTCCTACATAAAATAAATGAAAAGTGATCATCAACAGTAGAATAGGGCTTTATACTAACAAGTTCCACGAGTGTTGGTGTTTCTAGCTTTTGTCGCAGGATGCACCGGAATACGTGATAAATGATACAATTGAGAGCAAGTGATCCAATGGCTTATATAGGACGTCATCCATAACAACCTAAAATGCCAATTTGGACTACACCATTGCGACGGGCTCGTCGAGATGATCAAAATGGATATATTATTTGTCTACATTGGAGCTCGGATCAAAAAGATATCGAAAATGCAAAATTATCTAAGCTGCTGACGTCATCATGGGACCCACGATATATACCGTCACCGTACAGCAAATCACGCGGGATTCAGTAGGAGGCTACCACGTGACAGGCTGCCACTGGCCAGGTGCGGCCAAGAGACGCACGTCCGCGCGCGCGGGAGAGCCCCCACGTGGGCCACGCGTCGCTGCACGGTTGGTGCCCCGCCGGCCACTCGGTTCGTCGCGTGAGATTCTCGCCAGGACACGCGGTGCATCGTGATACGTCCAGGGGCGACGATGTGGATCGCGCGCCTTCCGCGCATGCGCGCGCGCCCGCGCGGCTCGCGGGGATTTGGACCGGGCCGAAGCGGGACAGGTGGCAGGCGCGCGTTGGCGGAGGGAGGCAGTGCTGCGGTCTGTGCTGGTTTTCTGCTGGTTCGCGCCTCTGTCCTACCGGTTCACGCCCGGTTCTTCACGGTTCTTCGTGGTTTTCCTCCGGTTCTTCAGCCCACCGACTCCAGGTGCCTTGCGCCGTGCGTTCCCTCTCCAAGGATGCCGCTGGATGCGCCAGGAGAGGGGGGGAATGATGCTCAAACACCCCCAAGTCTCCATCCACCCTTGCCTATAAATATGAGGGGAGGGGGATCATTTGAGACACACCACTTCACCCAAGGATGAGTGCTTCCCTTCAAAGGAGAGGCCTCTCCTTGCTAGATTAGAGTAGAGAGAGAGAGAGAGGGAGTTGTATCTCCATGGATGCTTCATTCTTCAATTAGAGTAAAGTGAGTATTTCTGCATTTTCTATTTAGACCAAAGTGCAAGTGATATGTTCTTGTGTTCTTCACCTGTTCATCATTTAGAGGCACGTGTTCTTCACGAATACGCCTCCTCGATCTAGTTGATTAGGTGCACAAGTTTGTATCCTGTTTGTATGACTAGTCTTTTAGAAAAAGTGGATGTGTGCTTGCATGCTCTAATTAGAATAAAGTGTGTTCATGATTCCTTTCTAATAGTTTATTATGCTAGGTTACATGAGTAGACTTTTTCCTCTGCTAGTGTGTAGATCCTGGGTTTATGCGTTCGACTGCTGCAAGTCGTTCGTATACATTGGAAGCATAGTACGGGGTCGAGTGCTCTCTCGTATGCCTTTAGTATAAGCTAGTAGTACCTATAGTGAGTGAGATCAGTTCTCTTCTGTAGTCGTAGTTCTATAAGTACAGAGTGCCGTAGTCCGTTGGCTATGGCAGTAACCACAGCGTAGACGTTGTGTCACGCTACCGGTTACCATTCATTCGGCTTATCCCAAGGTTAGGTAGAGGCAGTCCAGGTGGTGGTGATAGCCCGTCTGGCCCTCGTTGATCCTCCGCGGCTGGATATAGTCAGAGCTTCATTCCACATAGATCCGCATGCTGGAGTCGCCTGTTAAGTCAGGGCTATCGGTACCCTAAGCCAAGTTCTATCGAGAGATCGACCTTTAATCTCATCTATAGTGCTATCTTTAGGAATCCTCTCTATCCTTGCCTTTTATCTGGGTGTGTCCTTGGACTGACTAGTACGAAGTTAGTGTACACACGTTCCCTTGGATTCGATACCCTTGGAATACTCTGAGGTGAAAGCTACAACGGTATCCGTGCGCTTGTGGATTTATTCGTGTGATGCTAAAATACCCAACAAAGTACATGATCCAATGTTCAGGTCGCTCCGTAGACGGAAGCATCTGAATTTCAGTCCACTCTGACACAAAGTCAGCTAGGATCTGAGACTTGATTGCCTACCTAGAGCAGAACTCAAGGTTGAACTCGCCGAACTCGACAGACCACTTGACAATGCGGCCGTTAGCATCTCAGTTGAGAAGAATCTCCCCTAGTGGGAAGGAGGAAGGCACCCTGATCGAGTGAGCTTGAAAGTAGTGCCGGAGCTTTCGCGACGTGATCAAAAGCACATAGAGAAACTTCTGAGGCTGTGTATAGCGTGTTTTAGCATTGGCCAGGACCTCGCTCACGTAGTACACAGGTCGTTGGACTGGATAGACCTGCCCTTCTTCTTGTTCTGCAACGAGGACAGTGTTGACCACATTGGTGGTTGCTGAGACGTAGAGGAGGAGCGTTTCCTTCATCTTGGGAGGCGTCATGATTGGCGGAGAGGTGAGGGACTCTTTGAGCTTGTCAAAGGCTTGCTGAGCTTCGTCGTCCCACATGAATTTATCTGCTTTCTTCAATAGCTTGAAGAAAGGCAGACCTTTTTGCCTGAGCTTGTTGATGAAATGACCTAGAGCCGCCATCATGCCGGTGAGCTTCATGACGTCCTTGTTGCAAGATGGTCTGGCCATGTTGTGTATAGTGTCGATCTTGACAGGGTTAGCTTCAATGCCTCGGTGCCCGAACATGAAGCCCAGGAGCTACCCGGAAGGGACACCGAAGACACACTTGGTTAGGTTGAGCTTCCATTGGTAGGTGCGAAGGTTGGTGAAGGTCTCCGTGAGGTCGATGATGAAGTTGTCCTCCACTTCAATCTTTACGACCACATCGTCGACGTAGGCTTCCACATTGCGATGGAGTTGAGACTCCAAGCACTTTTGGATTGCCTTCTGGTACGTGACACCAATTTTTTTCAGGCCAAAGGTCATGACCTTATGGCAGTAGATGTCATTGGGCATTATGAACGCCGTCTTGTCCTGATCGTTAGGATTCAGGGGTATTTAGTGACACCCTGAGTAGCAGTCGAGAAAGCACAACTGGGTGCTGCCAGCCGTGGAGTACAAGACTTGGTCGATGCGTGGAAGAGGGAGAGATCCTTGGGGTAGTGCTTGTTGAGGTTGGTGTAATCGATACACATTTTTAATCCGCTGGTCTTCTTAGGTACAAGTACCGAGTTGGATAGCCAAACCAGGTGTTTACATTCACGGATGAATCATGTTGCTAAGAGCTTGCACACTTCTACCCCTATGGCCTCCTTTCGATCCTTTGCAAACCGACGAAGCTTCTGCTTGACAGGTCTTGCCTTCTTGATACATCCAGGGATTGCTCAGCCAGATTCCTTGGGACACCAGGCATATCAGATGGACTCCATGAAAATATGTTCACGTTATCCCAGAGAAAACTGGTGAGCGCGTATTCCTATTTCGGGTCCAGATCGGTCCCGATGGTGACTTCCTTTGCTGTGTCGGGCAGGCCGAGGCAGACCTTCTTCACTGCAGGACTGGCTTCCAAGGCAGTTGTTGTACGCTTCTGTTCTGGAACGTCGAGCGTGGTGACGTCGACTTTGGCGGCCTCGACGACCATGATCGAAGCAGCAGCGGCGTAGGCAGACGTCGAGGTGAGGTCGAGAGTCTCATCCTCGCACCTATAGGAGACCATGATGTCCCGGTAGACGAAAAGGATTCCATTGGGCACTGACATCTTCATGATGAGGTACGTATGATGTGGGATGGCCATGAACCGAGCGAACATCGAATGACCTAGGATGGCCTGATAGGAGGAGCGGAAGTCTGCAACCTCGAATGTTAGCTACTCCGTGCGGTAGTTACCTTCAGTGCCGAAAGTAACTAGGAGGTAGACACGACCCAAAGGGTATGTCGCTTTGCCGGGTACAACCCCGTAGAAGGGCTCATCGCAGGCTACATCTTCTTGAAGTCGAACTTCATCTTCTTCAAGGTCTCTGTGAATATGATGTTAAGGTTGCTGCCTCCGTCGATGAGGGTCTTGGTAGCACAGCTCCATCCACCGTGGGGTTGACGACTAGCTGGTAAGTCCGGGGTCTGGTATATGGACCTAATGATCTTCCCTGGAGAAGGTTATGGGGAACTCCGACCACCTTAGAGGTTGCAGAGTTTCTGTGTTGACGAGGCCAATCTCCCGCGCCCCGATGTGCTCCTGTCTATGGCTTTGTGCAGCCCGGCGACCTACAACAATGAAGTTGATCTCCCTATTGGCTGCTTGGAAGGCACCATTAGAGTTTCCACCCAGAGGTGGTGGAGGAGGAGTCCTCTCCTTGCGATGGTCACCGTCACTACGCCGGTCATCACGTCGATCCTTGGTGTGATCATCCCTGCGGTTGTCCTGGTGATCGTCGTGGCGATCGTCACGGCGGTCATCGCGGCAATCATCCCGGCGATAAGGTCGCCGGTCGTGGTCATCACGTCGATCAGGTGAGGACCTGTGTGGTCTGAGGACCGGTGGATGGTCGCTCCTTGGTGATGAGTGATTGACAACGTTGTGTGGACTGACTCTTGGCCTAGTATTGCAGGTACAGGTTGCGACTTGATTTGTGTGGTGCAGGTGAAGATCAAGAGCGAAAGGTCTATGTCTGTGTGACCTCGAGGAGCGGAGAGACAAGTAGGTTTCAATCGAGGTATACGGTGGCCGACGGGATCAAGTGCGGGCCGTACGCTGGCAAGAAGAGTAAGATGACGTCGAGAGGGATGGAGTCGGTGCAAGGTAGCAGCTAACAACTAAAGCTTGCACGCGGGGTTTGCAGTGGGTTGGCCACAAAACCACTGGGTTACTTGGCTGAGCCTCAAAGCCAAGACCGAAGACTAGACGGGGCGACCCGGCCTGCCTGGGCCGGTCTGACCGCCTGGTTGGGGTGTGACCGGGGGCAGGACGGTCTGACTTCCCAGGAGGGGTGGTCTGACTGCCTAGGAGGGGCGGTCTAACCGCGTGGGCCGTAGCACGTCGAGAAGCTTCGAAGCGGAGGACTCGCGGCGGGATCGCAAGGCTTGCATGGAGTTGAAGCGGCTTGAGGTCAGCTGGCATCCGTCCGATGGAGATATCGACCAAAGTTCCCAAAATGCCCTTGGTGGGCTTGTATCTTAAGTTAAGGAAGTAGGGGTAGTTTGGTCATTTGGCACCCTCCATATAAACTAACTTGAGGGGAGATGGCAGCCAACTCTTGGAACCCTAGTTCATTTGCTCTTCCTCTTTTGTTTTACCTAGGCTAGCTTGAGAGCTTCATGAGAGATCTTGAGAAAGGGATGGATGTTCGGGCAGCTTGCTAGACCTTGTATGAACCTTTCATGGCATGTGTAGAAGCTTCGGAATGGTTCATCTTGTTTCTCTTGGTCTCCCGGCGTTTTCCCTTTTGGTGATTTTCGGAGCTATTTTTGGGGATTTTTGTGGTGGCTTGTTTGAGGGGTTTCTTGGAGGGATTCTTCTTGGGTATCACACATGAGGTCTTTGTGCCTCTTTTCTTGGTCATTTTGCCCCAACAATCTCTCGGGAAGACCTTCGATTTGAGTGGTTTTCAGAGTTCCTCGAGTTCATAACATAGAGCCCTTCGATTCGCGATTCCTCTTGATTGGGTCAGTTTTGGTGAATGTCCTTTGGTGGAGAGGTCGTCCAGGAGGTGACCCAGCTATACCTGATGTTTTGCTGCAATCCATGGGGTGAATTGGGGGATCGGGTGATGGGAAGTTGAGAGTTGACCCGCGGCCGGGTTCGTGGAGGGGAGGCGGTCTGACCACCCTAGGTATGCGGTCTGACCGCCCTGTAGGGTTTCGTGAGGAAAGTTTGGTTTTCCGGGGGATTTCTCTGGTAGCTTGTTTTCCTTGATCAGAGGAGTCTCCAGGCGAAATCTTGGGTCGATTCGAGGTCGTGAGCATTGTTTGGTGGTTGAGGGAAATCTCCAGGCCTAGGTGGTCTGACGGCCCTGTCCATGCGGTCTGACCGCCCCTGGCAGAGATTTTTCCTCGGTTAGTGTGTGCGTGGTTGAGTTGTTGGGGGTGAGGTTTGCTCCTAGGATCAGTGGCACTCTAGTGGCTACGTGATCTTGGTAAACGTGCAAATAGAGTGGAGAAAGTGATTTCGGGATCAAGACCGTGTTCATCTCGTTAGAGGAGTCATCTCTCTCTTGAGAAGAATTTTTATCGGCTCCCATTCACTCCCCCCTCTCTGGTCGCCCAATTCGGTCCTTCAATTGGTATCAGAGTCGGTTACGGATCTTCTTGATTCTAACTAGTATAAGATCCAAAGATGGGTGACTACGGAAAGGGGTCGGGTCCTTCGGACTTCGATGGCAAGAACTACCAGATGTGGGAGAGGCGCATGGGCGCATTTCTTCGTGAGAAATGACAATTGATCTGGGAAGTGATGCAAAATGCAAACTATGTCATTTCTAATAGTTTCATCCTTCCATGTGCTCAGGACATGTTTGAGGCCAACAGCAAGGCTGTGGATTACTTATTCCGTGCTCTTTGTACCGCGGAGTTCGATCACGTGTACAGAGAGGATGTGGCTGGAAAGATTTGGGTTAAGCTGAGGAATGCTCATGTTGGGAATGCTCAGGTGCAGGCTCGCTGTCGGTGCAATGAACCGGCAGTCCACCATGGGGTAGGCTATGGTGGTAGATTGTATGGTGGGGATAGCCGAGACTAGAGCTAGATGGTAAACAAAGGACACAGGGTTTATCCAGGTCCGGGCCGCCGGGAGGCGTAATACCCTACGTCCTGTGCTCGGTGTGTTGTATTGATGGTTCCACGATTGGGAATCCGATCGAGTTGTTCTTGAGGGGGGTCCCTGCCGCCCTTATATAACCTGGGGGCAGGGTTTACAGATCTCAGGGAATCTATAGCTAACCGATTACAAGATTTGGCCTTTCGGCTCAAGCAATATCTTTCCTAACTAACCGGCCTTTATTCATGGGATGATATCTCCTCGGGCGCCGCATCATCCTGATCCGTACGCCGTACCATATCTCCACACAGGTGGGTCCATCTCCATATACGTATACACGTCATGAAGCCCCTCCGTGTGGGACCCGGGGGGTATATCCCCCACACTCACTTATTTGCCACTCACCGGAGAGAGTATGAGAATTTCACTCATCTGCCCGGTGAGTCGATTGATGCCATGTTCCAGTGCTTCACCTGTATTGTGAACAACATGAGGTCCAATGTGACGGTGCTCCCATACATGGATCATGATAGAGCTATCAAGCTCTTGCACTCTCTTGATAGATCTGTGTGGAGTGCCAAGGTCGAGGCCATCTTGGAGTTCGGTGTGTATGAGACGTTGACCGAGTATGAGCTGTTCTCTAAGCTCAAGTCATCAGAGGTGGATCGTGGCCTGAGAGCCAAGGCTGAGTCACATAGTCTTGCTCTCATGTCCATACCTGGTGGAAGGACTAACACTAACTCCTCTTCGAGGATGTTTTCTCTGTCTTCCTTTGTGTCCTTGCCAGATGAGGAGTTCGACAAGCTTGGAGAGGACGAGCTGGCCCTGCTGACCCGGAAGTTCGAGAGGTTGCACGAGAACCACGTGACCATGAGGAGGACCACGCGTACGTGCTACAGATGCGGCAAGCAGGGACACTTCATCGCCGAGTGCCCGCAGGAGATCGAGCCCAAGAACGAGTACAAGCACTGCCCAAGGATCGAGAACAAGCACCGCTCGAGGCGCGAGCACAAGCACAAGTACAAGGACAAGGATGAGCGGAGGTCGAGGAAGGGTGGCGGCTATGACAAGAAGAAGAAGGCTCGGGTGATGGTGGGAGCGAGTGACGTCGACTCCAGTTTCTGCTACACCTTGTCGAGTTCCAGCGACAGCGACGACAAGCGCAAGAGCAAGAAGCACGATTCCAAGAACCTCAGCGGCCTGAGTTGCTTCGCACGAGAGGACGGCTCCTGCAGCATGGCCCACAGCTCCAGAAGCAAGAAGAGCCAGAAGGATGACTCGGGACGAGAATCTGAGGATTTGGTATGTGATGATCTCTCTTCCTTGCACCAGGAGAATGCAGAGTTGGTTTCCTTGCTTGATAACCGTGATAGCATGCTTAGAGAGGCTAAGAAGCTTAGGGTTGATCTTAGGGCCTCACTAGAAGAAGCTAGGGAGAAGATATCTGAGTTAGAGTCTAAGAATCATGATGCTAGACTTGAGATAGACTCTCTTAAGATTGCTCATGTTGTTGTTGATGCTGTTGATTGTGATGATTGCAATGCTTTCTTGACTGATTTGACTGTGCTTAAGGAAAAGCATGCCTCGAAGTTGGAAGAACTAGATTTACTTAGGGCTAAGCTTGATGAGATGAAATCTAGGTCTGCTTTACTTTGTGCTTGCACTTCTTGTCCTGTGTTGCATGCTAGACTAGATGAATCTCATGATAAGATTGTTTCTTTGGAGGTTGCTTTGAAAGTTCCTATTCCTACATCATGCTCTACATGTGAATTACATTCTGTTAAGAATATGGAGCTTGCACATTATGTTGATCCCTTGCAGGATGAGAATGATGAGTTGAGAAAATTGATGAGTTGGTTGTCTAGGCATGAGCCGCAGCTGAGTTTGATGATGGCTGAGTTTATGAGGTTTGATGGTCAGGCATTGGGTTCTGAGAAGATCGGTGAGAACAGTGGTGACGGAGGAGAGAAAATTGGAGAGATTCCTATTGAAGGACCGAATAGGTGACCAGAGAGGGGGGGAGTGAATGGGAGCCAATAAAAAATCTTCCCGAAGGATGAACTTGGCCTGTACCCCGATTGCCACTCCGATCACTCGCACACACCAAAGAAGCTCTAGACTAGGCACACACTAGCCTACAAGTCCAAGAGACAAGCCACGAATCAAAGAGCAGAAGCATTAGACAAGAAACAAAGCACTTAGACAAATCTGGACAGGCTAGGCGCGGACCGTCCGGATGGTACGGGCGGACCGTCCGTAGCACAGGGGCGGACTGTCCGATGGGACCACGCGGACTGTCTGAAAACCTCAACAGAACCTCCAGAGACGCACTCAAAATTTTGGACCGTCCGGCCGAGCCACGCGGACTGTCCACCAGTGTTGCGGACCGTCTGTGTGGGACCTGCGGACCGTCCGGCCAAAGCTCCAGCAAAACTCAACTCAAACACGCCCACGCGGACCGTCCGTCACTGACCAGCGGACTGTCCGCAAAACCTCCTGCAACAAAAACCTGAGCGCCCGAAGGATTGAAACACGAACTCACATGAACACGTGACAAACTGCGACGAACCCTAGGCGTGCGGACTATCCATGGCGGCCTGGCGGACTGTCCGCGAGCCACGAACAGTATGGAGAAATAAGGAACTCGCGAAGTCAACTCCTCCAAGCCATCACCAGATCTCCCAAACCACTTGAGTTCTTGAGACAAGATTTGGGGGAGATGAGAAGCGTCACAGTTGTTAGTTCTTAATGTCACCACTATGGCGCCGGGTTAGCGTGAGCGTGTAAGAATCACCCGGGTATACTGACGGGTGCGAACGAATCCGCAAGCGCACGGATACACCGTTGTAGCACTTCACCTCAGGAGTATTCCCAAGGGTATCGAATCGAAGGAACGGTATGGGGGACACAAAGAGTGACTATCCAAGGGTACACAGTCCCTGCTGAGGTAGGTGAGTGATGTGAAGTCTCCTCTAGGTTCTCAACTCTAGAGAGGAACAAGCTCGGATAAGATCTCGCTTCGGACACCGGCCCCTCCTGGCTATAACAGTTGGTTCATGGCAAAGGGTTGCCTACACGCTGTATCCGAACGTGGGGGATTTCAGAGGGACCAATGGCTGTCACTACCGCGGCCTACCCCAAGACAAACTGTGGGATACAGGGCATTCAAAGGATAACCAGCAGTCTACACACCACGTCTACACCACCGACTACTACTATAACACGGCTACGTCTGACGTCTCATAGAAACACTATAGCACTCCGTATAAATATGGAGCGACGAACCCGCGAGGTTGAGCTAGACCTTACTCGTCATTGAATCGATTCACGCGAGGAGATATGATTGATACTTGATCTAAATCAGATATGCATGAGCTTCAATATATATTCTAATAGACAGGCAATCACACAAACGAGATGCAAACTTATGCACTTATAACAGATGATCAAGGGTCGTGTTCGTGAAGAACACGACCCTCTAACTTATGAATAAACACATAAGTATGAATAACTTGCTCATCAACTAGATCGAGGAAGCACGTTCATGAAGATTGTGAGCCTCTAAATGATGAACGAACGAAGAACTCAAGAACAATTCATTCATGCATGAGAGCCACTTTAGTCTAAATAGAAAATATTGAAATACTCACTTTAATATAAATGAAGAACAACATGGCTCACGAGGTACAAGGGGACGATGGATGATGAACGGATCATCACCACCTCACCTCTACTCATCCACACACTCCTCTCTACCTAGCACCACCTAGTCTAGATCCTCCACACACACACACTGATGGTGGGATGAGGTTTCACCTCCACCAAGAGAGAATGAGAGAGGGAGAAAGAGGCAAAGGTGAGAAATGGCTTCAAGTGTGTTCATCCTCTTCTTACCCCCCTCTCGTCCTGTTTATAGGCTTGAGCAACCGGCGTGAGAGCACCCAAACACCCCGGGGATAGCTTCTAGGACCAATGACCGAACACCACGTGGAAGCACTTGAGTGGGCGCCACAAGGTCGGTTCGGCCGACCTATGGGGTCGGCCGACCCCTTGTGGGCCCCACTTGAGGTGTGCTTTCGCGTGGTGGCTGTCCTGTGGGTCCTGAGGTCGGTTCCTGGTGTCCACGTGATTTGGAGGCGGTTTAGGCGCTCTGGTGGGCCATAGGATCCATGTGATGTCTGCATGGCGGCTTCTGATTCGCCGAGGCTTCCTCCCTTAGATTGGTGAGGTCATGGATCCAGGGGATGCTTGCATGCAGCCCCTCATTGGCTGAGCTTAACTTGCTGTCAGGTTGGTTACCTTTCACTCCCATGTTATCCCTGAATGTTTGCCGATAAGTGCTTCTGACGTTGAGCAGATTTCCGGCAAAAACAATTTGCCCAATATGCAGATCTTGAGGCCCGCATCGCATCGGAGAGGGCTCAATTCAAAGCTCTCGGCGAGGCGCTGCGCCCCATTCTGGACGAGCTGGCGCCCCTTGCCAAGTCCTCCTCCGTGCGGCAGTTCGGTGACCCAGTGGTGCGCCCGCCGACCCTCCTGGAGCGTGCTCAAGCGGCAGTGGCGTGCTTCCCCGGCTGTCTTCGCGAGGTCAGCGTGGCGAGTGCCAGCCACTGCCTCACCGTCTTCCGCTCCTTCTACCCCGCGGTCAACGTGGATCGCTTCCGTGGTGGCTTCGCTCGTGGGACGTCGCCGCAGCGGGCTGAGCGACTGCTGGAGGAGGTGAAGGACACGGCGGAGCAGCTTGCTGACGATGTCGTGGCGGCGGCTGATGAAGAAGTTGGTGCTGATGCCCTCCTGTCCCAGCCATAAAAACTTTGAAGTTAAAAGTTGTAATATTTTGTGGTGCTGTGGGTGCACCGGTACTTTGGTTCGTTGACATTTGGTACTTTTAAGTAGGCGCTTTACTTTGACGGTGTCTTTGTACTGTTAATTTCTTCGGTAGTTAGTCTATTATGGGAAATCGTAGGCTCGTTTGCCTTAGTTTCCTAGCGCAGAGGGCGTACTCTCATACACACTTAGTACCTTAGCTTGGCGAAATCCTCGACCCATGATTTAAGACATGTGCTACCGAGTACTTTATGAGTCGTAAGATCCGTGTTAGATGAGCGTTATTTAGTTTTAACATGGAAAACTTTGCTGTATGTAAAGCAGTCCCCAGGTTTCAGAATTGAAACTTGGGTGAGAAAGGAATGTGAGCAGATGTACGAGCGAAGTAGAAAAACTTCATGAGACATGAAACTGAATTCATTGCCGGACTGCTAACATGGATAATGTATAAAAGACTTTGAACAGAAAATGATACATAGCTTTATTATGGGTAGAAGCGGCGTAGGTGCTCGATGTTCCATGAGTTGGGCACATCCGAGTCATCCTCCCGCATCAGCCGATAAGCACCCGGCCTGCTGATTTCCTTGACTATGAATGGCCCCTCCCTTGGGGCTGCTAACTTGTGCATGTCCTTCTTGCTTTGGATCCTTCGCAAGACTAGATCTCCAACGCAAAAAGCTCCCTCCTGCACATTTTTATCATGGTAACGCCGCAAAGCTTGGGCGTACCGTGCTGCCTGGATTGTTGCCGCGAGCCGTCCTTCCTCGATGCTGTCGATATCCTCAATCCGCGCCTTCTCAGCCTCGTTTTCGTCGTATACTTCCACTCTTGGTGCATTGAACATGAGGTCGGTGGGGAGCACCGCCTCAGACCCATTTACCAGGAAGAAAGGGTCTGACCAGTAGCACGACTCGGCTGTGTCCGCAGTCCCCAGAGTACTACAGGGAGTTCACGTAGCCAGCGGGTCGCGTACTTTTTCAGGCGATCGAAGATGCGTTTCTTGAGTGCCTCGAGCACCGCTCCGTTAGCTCGCTCGACTTGGCCATTGGCACGTGGGTGCACGACCGAGGCACGTGCCACCTTGATGAGGAGTTCGTCGCAATATTCCTGGAACTCCCTTCCTGTGAAGTTCGTACCCAGGTCGGTTATTATCCTGTTAGGGACACTGAATCTATGCACGATTTCTCCTATGAACTCGGCTGCCTTGGCAGCCGTGAGCGCCTTGATCGGCTTGACCTCTATCCATTTGGTGAATTTGTCGACTGCCACCAGGATGTGGTCGTACCCTCCGGATGCTTTCTTAAAAGGCCCGATCATGTCGAGTCCCCAGCACGCGAAGGGCCATGAAACGGGTATCGTCTGCAGAGCTTGGGCTAGGACGTGTATTTGTTTTGCGAAGAATTGGCATCCCTCGCAACGTTTCACCAACGTCTCAGCGTCTGCAATGGCTGTAGGCCAGTAGAAACCAGACCGGAAAGCTTTTCCAACAATGGTTCTTGCTCCGGCGTGGTTGCCACACATGCCTCCATGAATCTCCGCTAGGAGTTGTCGTCCTTCTTCCTCCGGTATGCACTTCTGGAGTACTCGGGACTGTCCGCCTCGACGATACAGGTTGTCACCGATCAGGACATAGTTCTTGCTCCTGCGACTGATCTGTTCGTGCAGCGCTCGTGTCTCCCTTTCCTGACCTGGTAAAGGATTCGGGAGAGTGCCGTCCTTGATATATTCGACCATCTCTGAGATCCATTCGGGTTGTGGTTCAATCATTAGGACTTCGCCGAGTCCTTCTGATGGATCGACTTGCGCATCAGGGTTCTTGATGGAGGGCTTGATCAGGTCTTGAACGAAGACACCCGGTGGTACCTGGGTTCTCGTGGATCCCATGTTTGCCAGCTCATCGGCCGCCTTGTTATCGTCGCGGATCTCCGCGCAATATACGTCCATCTTCTCGCTGGTCCGATTCCATTTCTTGTTAACCTGGTTTACCACCAGGGCAGAGTCGCCCTTGACCATCAGGTATTTTATCCCCAGTGACACGGCGATACGGAGCCCGTGGAGGGCCGCCTCGTACTCGGCCGTGTTGTTCAAAACCTTGAACATGACTTGTAGCACGTATCGCAGTTTCTCTCCTGTTGGGGAGATGAAGATTATGCCGGCCCCGCCTCCTTTAATCCTGAGTGATCCATCAAAGTACATGGTCCAGTACTCAGGTTCAGTGGCAGTGGATGGCGTCTGGATCTCCGTGTACTCTACCACGAAGTCTGCGAGTACCTGCGACTTGATCGTGTTGCGTGGTACGAAAGTTATGTCATGTGCCGCCAGCTCGATGGACCACTTCACGATCCTTCCCATGGCATCTCTGTTGTTCAGGATGTCGCCTATGCGGTAGTCGGAAACTACAATGATTTTATGAGCTTCGAAGTAGTGCTTCAACTTGCGTGTGGTGATCAATAGTGCGTAGAGCAGTTTCTGCGCCTGATTGTACCGCACCTTAGAGTCGGTCAACACCTCGCTTATGAAGTAGACTGGCCTCTGGACGGCGTAAGCATGTCCTTCCTCTTTGCGCTCCACAACTAGTACCGTGCTTACCACGTGCGTGGTGGCCGAGATGTAGAGGTAGAGAGTTTCCCCCTGCTCTGGTGCTGTGAGGATGGGGGCCTTTTGCAGATAGCTCCTGAGTTCCAGGAAAGACTTCTAGGCCTCCTCATCCCACTTGAAATCATCATTTTGATGTTTGAGGAGCTTGAAGAAGGGCAGTCCGCGTACGCCGAGTCGTGAGATGAACCGGCTGAGTGCTGCCATGCACCCGACTAGTTTCTGTACATCCTTCTGGCACCTGGGTGGCTTCATCCGAGTGATCGCATGGATCTTCTCTGGGTTTGCCTCTATGCCGCGATTGCTGACAAGGAATCCAAGTAGTTTTCCTGAGGGAACGCCAAAAACGCACTTTTTCGGGTTAAGTTTGCACCGGTAAACCCTGAGGTTAGCGAAGGTCTCAGCTAAGTCCTTGACAAGATTATCAGGGTCTCGAATCTGGACTACGACATCATCTACGTATGCTTCGCAGTTTACGCCGATTTGTGTCTTCAGGCATGCCTAGATGGCACGCTCGTATGTCGCACCGGCGTTCTTCAGACCAAAGGACATTGTCAAGTAACAGTACGCACCATGGGGCGTAATGAACGACGTCTTGATCTGGTCTTCGACCTTCAGGCTAATCTGGTGGTAGCCTGAATAGCAGTCGAGAAAACAGAGCAGGGCACAGCCCGCTGTGGAATCAACGACTTGGTCTATTCGCGGGAGGGTGAAGGGGTCTTTGGGGTAGTGTTTGTTAAGATCGGTATAATCAACGCACATTCTCGATTGCTTATTCTTTTTGGATACAAGAACTGGATTAGCCACCCAGTCTGGGTGATACACCTCTTTGATGAACTTGGCAGCTAACAGCTTCGTAACCTCTACCCCTATTGCCTCCTTGCGGTCAGCCGCGAACCGACAAAGCTTTTGCTTGATCGGCTTAGCTTTCGGGTCAACCTTCAAGGAGTGCTCGGCGAGCTCTCTGGGCACTCCCGGCATATCCGCTGGTTTCTAGGCGAATATGTCAGAGTTAGCACGCAGGAACTCGACGAGCACACTTTCCTATTTAGGGTCCAGGTTGGCCCCTATGGTCGCCATCTTCGAGGGATCCTCGAGGTTGAGCGACACCTTCTTCACGACCTCCTTCTCCCGCTGGATTGCCTCTGTCGCCGGCTTCTTGGTCGAGATCTCCAGATCTACCGGGTCGAGCTTGCTAGCAGCCGCCAGGACTTCAGCAGTGCGTCTGGAGAGATCCAGGGTTGCAGCGATGTGGAGGTTCTCCTTCTCACAGGCACTGGCTGTGTTGGAGTCACCTCTGAGGGTAATGACCCCGTTTGGCGCAGGCATCTTCAGCACCATGTAGGTATAGTGGGGCACCGCCATGAACTTGGCTAGCGCCGGCCTGCCGAGTATGCCATGATAGGCTGTCTCGAAGTCCGCCACTATGAAGCGGACGTACTCTGTCCGGTAGTTCTCGATCGTGCCAAAGGTGACTGGCAGAGAGATCTGACCGAGTGGTACTGAAGGATCTCTGGGTATGATCCCGAAGAAAGGCTTGTCAGTCGGGCTCAAGTCCAAAGGAGTGAGGCCCAACTCCTTGAGCGTGCTGGCGAATAATATATCGAGGCTACTGCCTCCATCCACTAGCATCTTGCAAAGTCCCACGTTGCGAATCGTAGGCTTCAGCACGAGGGGGTACCGCCCTGGCTTGACGACTGCCTCCGGGTGGTCCTCCCTAAAGGTGATTGGGACTTCCGACCACCGCAGGAACTGGGGCGTGCCGTGTTGGGCCGCGTACACCAGTAACCTATCTGTGAGCTTGGCCTTGCGCTTCCCCTCGATCTGGTCTGGGCCGCCGTAGATCATATTGACCGTACGGTCGGCGACCTGGAAGTCTTCCTCGTCATCATCCGCTGGGGGAGCGCGCTTCCCCTTGCCCTTGTCATTCTTGGAGGGACCCTTCGAGTGGCCCTTACGTGAGCATTATGGGCAAGTAGTTTGCCATCACGTCAGCGTTTCCTCCCGCGGCCTTGACCGCGGTGGAGTAGATCTGGAGCAATTGCGTGCGGTCCGACGTGCCATCGTATTTGTCGACGTCGGACAGCTTGAAACCTCGGGGCCATGTCACTCGACGTAGCCTTTTTGAGAGGGAGAGGAAGCCGTCATAGGATGGGGCACCCTCTCAACCTCCGTGGCGTCCGCCGGTCGGCTGCTCGTAGGAGCTGTAGCTATCCCCGGACTCCTCGTAGGAATCCGAGTAGTAGTCTTCATACCCGCTTTGCGAGTCGTCGCGTCTATCTTGGCGGTGGGGAGCTCCGTCCTCCCTGTCGTAGTCGTTGTGTCACCTTGATTCCTGACAGCGGCGCTCCTCGCGGTTGCGGTTGATCGTGGTCCTCACATCACGGCTGCGGAGCCGGTCGCGCAAGTCTCCACCTTCGTCACGCCGTGCTCTTTTGTGGCACGAGCGGCGGGTACCCTCCGTCTCCCCCTGCCCGACTGGCGGGGAGGGATCGACGCGGTTGTGCTGGGTCACAGCGGCCTGCACCAAGGCTCGTATGCACCCAATGTTTGGCGTAGTTGGAGGCAGCCTCTCTACCACCTCATTCAGTACAATAAGATTTGCTTTGGGGGTCACGTAGACCTTGTGCCCATCGTACTCGAGGGTGAAGTCATCCTCGAGCCTTCGGGGCTGAACTCTGCTCGAGCGGCGGGTGCGACGCCGCCGCCTGTTGCGGCGCGGGCGGTCAGAACTTTGAAGGTCCTCGTCCTCCTCCTCGTCGCGCTGGGCTTCTCGGCACCGTCGCGCTCGGTCCGCATTCTTCCGTAACCATTCGGCCTTTTGTGCGTCCGTCTCGTTATCCTGAGTGCGCTCGTCCTCGGAGATTGCCGGCGAAGCCCGTAGTGCTGCCGCGTAGACAAAGGTAGGCGACCAGCTTCTGTCGGACAGATCCGAGGGTGAGCTTGAAGAGCTGATCAGGATCGCGTCGTCGGACCCACGGGAGGGAGAGCTTTCGTCCAGGCCGAGAGCCGCCTCGAGGGACGCAAAGGACCCATCCGAAACGTACTCGGGGCTAGAACGCCCAGTGGATCGGCCTGAGCGGCGCTCACCCTCGGACTCATCCGTAGTCCAGTCGCAGAGTTGACCGTCCTCGTCCTCTTCTAGTATGGGGAGGAGGGACGCGTCGCGGTTCCCCTCTCGTATGGGGGAGAGAACCACGTTCACGAAGCGCGGCGAATCGTCATCCGAGTGGTATTCAATTGGCTCGGGTGCAGGGATCGCCGCTAGATTTCTCTTCACCTCCTCCATGATTACGGAGGCAGTGATGCTCTCCAACATGAAGGGAAAGCACTCGGACTGCGGGGTACCTAAGGTTGCCTCGCAGATGGCAATGGTGTCGGCCATGTGGCCAATGACCCGGTCGAGGGACTCAACCAGATTGTCCGCGGGAGGATTTGATGACCCTGCAACCGTCAGATCTTGAACCGGGAGGGTTGGCCTCCGGGCTTGCTGCGTCGTGCCGAAAAGCACTCGGCAGGCTTTGGGCTTGTCCAGATTGGATCTGGCAGCTGGTCTTTCCCTTGCGGGCGGCGTGGAAACCGCTCCGGAAGGTTTTTCGGTGGTGATCACGGTGTCGGAGAGAACGCATGGGATCTCTCCGATGATGATGTGACCCTGAGGAGGAGTCACGTAGCCGGCCGCCTGCTCGTCGACGGTGGAGACAGGATTGAGGCTCCCGAAAGGGACTCCCGCTCACAACGCGGCGAAGGCGAGGCAACTAGCAGGGATCTTGACTGCGGCCATCAAGCTCGCCAACTATCGCGGCGAACCCCTACCTAGTGCGCCAACTGTCGGTGCAATGAACCGGCAGTCCACCATGGGGTAGGCTATGGTGGTAGATTGTATGGTGGGGATCACCGAGACTAGAGCTAGATGGTGAACAAAGGACATAGGGTTTATCCAGGTTCGGGCCGCCGGGAGGCGTAATACCCTACGTCCTGTGCTCGGTGTGTTGTATTGATGGTTCCACGATTGGGAATCCGATCGAGTTGTTCTTGAGGGGGGTCCCTGCCGCCCTTATATAACCTGGGGGGCAGGGTTTACAGATCTCAGGGAATCTATAGCTAACCGATTACAAGATTTGACCTTCCGGCTCAAGCAATATCTTTCCTAACTAACCGGCCTTTATTCATGGGATAATATCTCCTCGGGAGCCGCCTCATCCTGATCCATACGCCATACCGTATCTCCACACGGGTGGGTCCATCTCCTTATACGTATACACGTCATGAAGCCCCTCCGTGTGGGACCCGGGGGGTATATCCCCCACACTCGCTTATTTGCCACTAACCGGAGAGAGTATGAGAATTTCACTCATCTGCCCGCGTGAGTTGATTGATGCCATGTTCCAGCGCTTCACCTATATTGTGAACAACATGAGGGCCAATGTGACGGTGCTCCCATACACGGATCATGATAGAGCTATCAAGCTCTTGCACTCTCTTGATAGATCTGTGTGGAGTGCCAAGGTCGAGGCCATCTTGGAGTCCGGTGTGTATGAGACGTTGACCGAGTATGAGCTGTTCTCTAAGCTCAAGTCATCAGAGGTGGATCGTGGCCTGAGAGCCAAGGCTGAGTTACATAGTCTTGCTCTCGTGTCCATACCTGGTGGAAGGACTAACACTAACTCCTCTTCGAGGATGTTTTCTATGTCTTCCTTTGTGTCCTTGCCAGATGAGGAGTTCGGCGAGCTTGGAGAGGACGACCTGGCCCTGCTAACCCAGAAGTTCGAGAGGTTACACGGGAACCACGTGAACATGAGGAGGTCCACGCGTACGTGCTACAGATGCGGCAAGCAGGGACACTTCATCGTCGAGTGCCCGCAGGAGATCGAGCCCAAGAACGAGTACAAGCACTGCCCAAGGATCGAGAACAAGCACTGCTCGAGGCGCGAGCACAAGCACAAGTACAAGGACAAGGATTTGCGGAGGTCGAGGAAGGGTGGCGGCTATGACAAGAAGAAGAAGGCTCGGGCGATGGTGGGAGCGAGTGACGTCGACTCCAGTTCCTGCTACACCTTGTCGAGTTCCAGCGACAGCGACGACAAGCGCAAGAGCAAGAAGCACGGTTCCAAGAACCTCAGCGGCCTGAGTTGCTTCGCACGAGAGGACGGCTTCTGCAGCATGGCCCACAGCTCCGGAAGCAAGAAGAGCCAAAAGGATGACTCGGGATCAGAATCTGAGGATTTGGTATGTGATGATCTCTCTTCCTTGCTCCAGGAGAATGCAGAGTTGGTTTCCTTGCTTGATAACCGTGATAGCATGCTTAGAGAGGCCAAGAAGCTTAGGGTTGATCTTAGGGCCTCACTAGAAGAAGCAAGGGAGAAGATATCTGAGTTAGAGTCTAAGAATCATGATGCTAGACTTGAGATAGACTCTCTTAAGATTGCTCATGTTGTTGTTGATGCTGTTGATTGTGATGATTGCAACGCTTTCTTGACTGATTTGACTGTGCTTAAGGAAAAGCATGCCTCTATGTTGGAAGAACTGGATTTACTTAGGGCTGAGCTTGATGAGATGAAATCTATGTCTGCTTTACTTAGTGCTTGCACTTCTTGTCCTGTGTTGCATGCTAGACTAGATGAATCTCATGATAAGATTGTTTCTTTGGAGGCTGCTTTGAAAGTTCCTATTCCTACATCATGCTCTACATGTGAATTACATTCTGTTAAGAATATGGAGCTTGCACATTATATTGATCCCTTGCAGGATGAGAATGATGAGTTGAGAAAATTGATGAGTTGGTTGTCTAGGCATGAGCCGCAGCTGAGTTTGATGATGGCTGAGTTTATGAGGTTTGATGGTCAGACATTGGGTTCTGAGAAGATCGGTGAGAACAGTGGTGACGGAGGAGAGAAAATTGGAGAGATTCCTATTGAAGGACCGAATAGGTGACCAGAGACGGGGGGAATGTGAATGGGAGCCAATAAAAATTCTTCCCGAAGGATGAACTTGGCATGTACCCCGATTGCCACTCCGATCACTCGCACACACCAAAGAAGCTCTAGACTAGGCACACACTAGCCTACAAGTCCTAGAGACAAGCCACGAATCAAAGAGCAGAAGCACTAGACAGAAACAAAGCACTTAGCCAAATCTGGACAAGCTAGGCGCGGACCGTCTGGATGGTACGGGCGGACCGTCCGCAGCACAGGGGCGGACTGTCCGATGGGACCACGCGGACTGTCTGAAAACCTCAACAGAACCTCCAGAGACGCACTCAAAAATTCGGACCATCCGACCGAGCCACGCGGACTGTCCGCCAGTGTTGCGGACCGTCCGTGTGGGACCTATGGACCGTCCGGCCAAAGCTCCAGCAAAACTCAACTCAAACACGCCCACGCGGACCGTCCGTCACTGACAAGCGGACTGTCCGCAAAACCTCCTGCAACAAAAACCTGAGCGCCCGGAGGATTGAAACACGAACTCACATGAACACGTGACGAACTGCGACGAACCCTAGGTGTGCGGACTATCCGTGGCGGCCTGGCGGACTGTCCGCGAGCCACGAACAGAATGGAGAAATAAGGAACTCGCGAAGTCAACTCCTCCAAGCCATCACCGGATCTCCCAAACCACTTGAGTTCTTGAGACAAGATTTTGGGGAGATGAGAAGCGTCACTGTTGGTACTTCTTAATGTCACCACTATGGTGCCGGGTTAGCGTGAGCGTGTAAGAATCACCCGGGTATACTGACGGGTGCGAACGAATCCGCAAGCGCACGGATACACCGTTGTAGCACTTCACCTCAGGAGTATTCCCAAGGGTATCGAATCGAAGGAATGGTATGGGGGACTCAAAGAGTGACTATCCAAGGGTACACAGTCCCTGCTGAGGTAGGTGAGTGATGTGAAGTCTCCTGTAGGTCCTCAACTCTAGAGAGGAACAACCTCGGATAAGATCTCGCTTCGGACACCGCCCCCTCCTGGCTATAACAGTTGGTTCACGGCAAAGGGTTGCCAACACGCTGTATCCGAACGTGGGGAATTTCAGAGGGACCAATGGCTGTCACTACCGCGGCCTACCCCAAGACAAACCATGGGATACAGGGCATTCGAAGGATAACCAGCAGTCTAGACACCACGTCTACACCACCGACTACTACTATAACACGGCTACGTCTGACGTCCCATAGAAACACTATAGCACTCTGTATAAATACGGAGCGACGAACCCGCGAGGTTGAGCTAGACCTTACTCGTCATTGAATCGATTCGCGCGAGGAGATATGATTGATACTTGATCTAAATCAGATATGCATGAGCTTCAATATATATTCTAATAGACAGGCAATCACACAAACAAGATGCAAACTTATGCACTTATAACAGAAGATCAAGGGTCGTGTTCGTGAAGAACACGAGCCTCTAACTTATTTACAAACACATAAGTATGGATAACTTGCTCATCAACTAGATCGAGGAAGCACGTTCATGAAGAACGTGAGCCTCTAAATGATGAACGAACGAAGAACTCAAGAACAATTCATTCATGCATGAGAGCCACTTTAGTCTAAATAGAAAATATTGAAATACTCACTTTAGTCTAAATGAAGAACAACATGGCTCACGAGGTACAAGGGGACGATGGATGATGAACGGATCATCACCACCTCACCTCTACTCATCCACACACTCCTCTCTACCTAGCACAACCTAGTCTAGATCCTCCACACACACACACTCATGGTGGGATGAGGTTTCACCTCCACCAAGAGAGAATGAGAGAGGGAGAAAGAGGCAAAGGTGAGAAATGGCTTCAAGTGTGTTCGTCCTCTTCTTACCCCCCTCTCGTCCTATTTATAGGCTTGAGCAACCGGCATGAGAGCACCCAAACACCCCGGGGATAGCTTCTAGGACCAATGACTGAACATCACATGGAAGCACCTGAGTGGGCGCCACAAGGTCGGTTCGGCCGACCTGTGGGGTTGGCCGACCCCCTGTGGGCCCCACTCGAGGTGTGCTTCCGCATGGTCGCTGTCCTGTGGGTCCTGAGGTCGGTTCCTGGTGTCCACGTGATTTGGAGGCGGTTTAGGCATCTGGTGGGCCATAGGATCCATGTGATGTCTGCATGGCGGCTTCTGATTCGCTGAGGCTTCCTCCCTTAGATTGGTGAGGTCATGGATCCAGGGGATGCTTGCATGCAGCCCCTCATTGGCTAAGCTTAACTTGCTAGGATCATGAGGGTGTCTTTTCTCTCCTTTTCTTATGCTAAACTCCTGCATTCAACTTAGCATAACCACTTGTGGAACTTGTTTGTTTAAACCCCTATTCTAGTGTAGATGCTTAGTTCTTATGATAAAATGCAAGGATTGACGGCCCTAAATTAGGTACTTAACAGCCGTCAACAACTCCCCCACACTTGCCCTTTGCTCGTCCCGAGCGAAAGGGAAGATCACATGGGTTTAAACCAAAGGTATAAGACAAGCATAGGAGTTATTCCAGGTCATACCTTGCTCTTGTGAACTCTGTGGATTGGCTAGAATGCCATCTTGGGTAGTTGATAAGGGGAATGACCATGAATCGAGTCTCTTAAGCACCTGTTGGTTAGCACTTGGGGTTTTCTTGATAATTTTTAAAGAGAAATCTGCTCTGCCCTCCTTCTTTGATTCTCTCGGATCGCTCAATGTGTATATGTCCTCACCAAGGCATTGGATTGCCTTTCTTCACCCTACTTCTAATAATGGCTGTATTTGGAGCTCAAGGTAGGATAAAGGTAAAGCATACTTGTATCACATATATTGCAAAGTCAAAAACTAGATCCACAGAGAAAATCAAATCATACGATCAGATCAAGATGTGCACGTGTATGGGTATGGTGAGTATGGTAAGGTGCATACTAGGCCCGGAATGGGTGCTAGATATTACCATACATGTATGATGAATGTTGGTTGATGCTGAGGTGGACACTAGTCCCGGAATGGATACTCCTTTGCAAAGTCAAAAACTAGATCCACAGAGATATGTATGGTGAGGTGGAACTCCTTTTTGCATGACCATCTCTCTCCTTTATTTTGGACATGGACTATATTTTTTTTTATCATGCTTTGAGCATGTGTCTCTCTTCTCTTTTCTTTTTTTACATATATAGCCCATGTCTCTTGAAGGATAATTTTGGAGAGAGATGTCACACCACATATGGAGCTTTATTTTGTGGAATGGATGAATGATACAATGCTAACTTCCAGTGTAGAAGCATAGCAATGGGAAAATGATGGTGTGCACAAGAATCTTGACCATGAAAGTTATGAAAAGAATTCTTACAAGGGTCACAGGATTTGACAAAGCTCAATGCAATGACCAGCAGCATATGAGTATAAGGTTTTCAACTATAAACATCATATGGCTTTGGTAGGATGGTGGCACATCAAAGAGGAGCTTTGCAAGAGCTTTTTTTTGTTTGAAAACAAAATTATCCCAAGGGCTAGAACCAACAGAGTAAAGATCATGTCATCAAGTCATATCTCACTTGTCAACTACTTAGATAAGCATGTTGTCCTTATGACGATATTGTTCACAAGCCTCAAGGTTATAAACGAGGAATAAAACTTACGCATGTCAACCCTAGGCATGGAGTGAGCATTTCCATAGATTTCTTGAGTTGATTTATGGAGAATTTAGCAAGCATGAACGTATAAACTCAGAAATCATGGTGAAATGAGGAAGAGATGCAAACCAGCGCTGGTTTCTGTGTGAACCAGACGGGGATTCCTGTGATGCGGACGAATGCATGTCCCGTTCAGGTTCTCTAAGCGTGGTCGATCGTGAGCGCTGTGTGAGCATAGTGTGGGTGCAATAATGATCCGTCGTGTTCGCGTTTGGAGAGTGCAGCTCTCCCCCACACTGTTTTGTACCTGGGTGCAGTTCTTCGATACCAACAAAAACAAAGACAAAAATAGCTAACACACGAGTGACTCAACCGGGTTACATGACCGGTAGAGCCAAAATTATTCATTCAAGTTCACTAAAGAAATAGTCGCTTACACAAATGATGGAAATAAATTAAATGATTGGAAGGGAAATAGATTAAGGAAAATAAATTAAACCTAACTAAGCGCCTATAAAGGGAAATGAGAGCAGGGCATGACCCTCTACTCAGCAAAGAGGGCTTCCAAACCTTCGACCTCAATCAACTGCTGCAGCTTGGCATTCGTCTCCTGAAGGGTCTTGAGGAGAAGGTTCCTGAGCTGTCGATATTCCACCCGCTGCCTTCTCACAGTCTTCATTAAGAGGTCAAACTCAAAGTACACCTCTGTCAGATCATCTGCCATCTTGCCCACACGGAGATTCTTCCTGTTAGGCAGTGAAGCTAGGATGTCTGCATGGCGGCTTCTGATTCGCCGAGGCTTCCTCCCTTAGATTGGTGAGGTCATCGATCTAGGGGATGCTTGCATGCAGCCCCTCACTGGCTGAGCTTAACTTGCTAGGATCATGAGGGTGTCTTTTCTCTCCTTTTCTTATGCTAAACACCTGCATTCAACTTATCATAGCCACTTGTGGAAATTGTTAGTTTAAACCCCTATTCTAGTGTGGATGCTTAGTTCTTATGATAAAATGCAAGGATTGTCGGCCCTAAATTAAGTACTTAACAGCTGTCAACAACTCCCCCACACTTGCCCTTTGCTCGTCCCGAGCGAAAGGGAAGATCACATGGGTTTAAACCAAAGGTATAAGACAAGCATAGGAGTTATTCCAGGTCATACCTTGCTCTTGTGAACTCTGTGGATTGGCTAGAATGCCATCTTGGGTAGTTGATAAGGGGAATGACCATGCATCGAGTCTCTTAAGCACCTGTTGGTTAGCACTTGGGGTTTTCTTGATAATTTTCAAAGAAAAATCTGCTCTGCCCTCCTTCTTTGATTCTCTCGGATCGCTCAATGTGTATATGTCCTCACCAAGGCATTGGATTGCCTTTCTTCACCCTACTTCTAATAATGGCTGTATTTGGAGCTCAAGGTAGGATAAAGGTAAAGCATACTTGTATCACATATATTGCAAAGTCAAAAACTAGATACACAGAGAAAATCAAATCATACGATCAGATCAAGATGTGCACGTGTATGGGTATGGTGAGTATGGTAAGGTGCATACTAGGCCCGGAATGGGTGCTAGATATTACCATACATGTATGATGAATGTTGGTTGATGGTGAGGTGGACACTAGTCCCGGAATGGATACTCCTTTGCAAAGTCAAAAACTAGATCCACAGAGACATGTATGGTGAGGTGGAACTCCTTTTTGCATGACCATCTCTCTCCTTTATTTTGGACATGGACTATATTTTTTTTATCATGCTTTGAGCATGTGTCTCTCTTCTCTTTTCTTTTTTTACATATATAGCCCATGTCTCTTGAAGGATAATTTTGGAGAGAGATGTCACACCACATATGGAGCTTTATTTTGTGGAATGGATGAATGATACAATGCTAACTTCCAGTGTAGAAGCATAGCAATGGGAAAATGATGGTGTGCACAAGAATCTTGACCATGAAAGTTATGAAAAGAATTCTCACAAGGGTCACAGGATTTGACAAAGCTCAATGCAATGACCAGCAGCATATGAGTATAAGGTTTTCAACTATAAACATCATATGGCTTTGGTAGGATGGTGGCACATCAAAGAGGAGCTTTGCAAGAGCTTTTTTTTGTTTGAAAACAAAATTATCCCAAGGGCTAGAACCAACAGAGTTAAGATCATGTCATCAAGTCATATCTCACTTGTCAACTACTTAGATAAGCATGTTGTCCTTATGACGATATTGTTCACAAGCCTCAAGGTTATAAACGAGGAATAAAACTTACGCATGTCAACCCTAGGCATGGAGTGAGCATTTCCATAGATTTCTTGAGTTGATTTATGGAGAATTTATCAAGCATGAACGTATAAACTCAGAAATCATGGTGAAATGAGGAAGAGATGCAAACCAGCGCTGGTTTCTGTGTGAATCAGACGGGGATTCCTGTGATGCGGACGAATGCATGTCCTGTTCAGGTTCTCTAAGCGTGGTCGATCGTGAGCGCTGTGTGAGCATAGTGTGGCTGCAATAATGATCTGTCGTGTTCGCGTTTGGAGAGTGCAGCTCTCCCCCACACTGTTTTGTACCTGGGTGTAGTTCTTCGATACCAACAAAAACAAAGACAAAAATAGCTAACGCACGAGTGACTCAACCGGGTTACATGACCGGTGGAGCCAAAATTATTCATTCAAGTTCACTAAAGAAATAGGCGCTTACACAAATAATGGAAATAAATTAAATGATTGGAAGGGAAATAGATTAAGGAAAATAAATTAAACCTAACTAAGCGCCTATAAAGGGAAATGAGAGCAGGGCACGACCCTCTACTCAGCAAAGAGGGCTTCCAAACCTTCGACCTCAACCAACTGCTACAGCTTGGCATTCGTCTCCTCAAGGGTCTTGAGGAGAAGGTTCCTGAGCTGTCGATATTCCACCCGCTGCCTTCTCACAGTCTTCATTAAGAGGTCAAACTCAAAGTACACCTCTGTCAGATCATCTGCCATCTTGCCCACACGGAGATTCTTCCTGTTAGGTAATGAAGCTAGGATGTCGCCAAGCTCTGTCTCCCAATTTGGCGGGTATGGCTTGGGCACCCCGCAGCTGTCCTTAGGGGTCCTCACTCCAAAGATGCGAAACCTGGTCTGCGGTTGCGGGACTTCATCCCACACATCCTGCTCATACTTATGGCAAAAGGAGTCGCCATCTTCGTCAAACAGAGATCCTGAGTAGCGCTCTCCAGCCTTTAGTGGCGGTCTTGGCCAATCATCAAAAAGCACCTTCTTGCTTGATCCAGGGGCCGACTTCTTCCCTAGGACATTGAACAGGGAGCAGTGACTTGCGAAGGTAGGAGGTGAGGATGAGCCGCGCCTAGCTGGGGGCTCTACCGAGTCTCTAGTAGGGCTTCTCCCCTTCCTCCCTCGCTCCGGAGTCATCAAATTGTCCTGAGTTCCGTCCCATGGGTGAAGCTCACTGCCTCCGAGGTCGCTGAAGCAGAAGGACTTCTCCCCATCGAAGCCAGATGGATCCATCAGGCAAAGGTGCGCAGAGTGGCGGAGCGGTGACCGAGAGGAGGATCGAGCAGAGGAGATGGGGTTCTGCGTGACGCAAAACTTCGTCACGCGGCGAGGAGAGGGTTTCTGGAGGATGAAAGAGTGCGTATGCGAAAAATGAGAGGTGGCGGCGGCCCTAGTGGGTCGGCTGACCTAGGGGGTCGGCCGAGCCCAACTGGGCTCCGCTGGGCCTCTGTTTCGGCGTGTGGGCTCCTGCGGGGCTCAAGGTCTCTGGGTCAAGTGGCCCACCAATTCTAAGGTCGGAGGCTTCAGCAAGGGCCAGAATGGAATTTCGGGCAAATAATTGCCTTCTACCCCAGACAACTTTACTTAAAGCCCTTTATACCTTAATAGCTCAACTTGGGGACTTTACCTGGACTCATACCTGGATGAAGAGTTATTGTTGCCCTGTTGCTCATATCGTCCATTTTCTCCTGGTGATATCCTTCTACTCTGCCCTGTGGTCCTCCTTGCAGGTTTCTTTATGATAGGACGTATTTTCCTTCCTACATGGTTAGTGCATATGTACGATGCAAGCTGTATATATGGTGCAACAGAGGTGATCCTCACAACCATCCTAAGGGAACTATGACGGGTAACCTTAGGAGGAAAGCACAGCTAGCAAGGCTATAGCACTACGGACGAGAGATGATAGAGGTGACGACGTTGAGCACAAAATCCGGGCCTAAAGCCTACAGTGCTCTAAGAGTGAAGCTTTCACCTCTAGAAACAAAACTCGAGAATGATCGGACCCCAGATTGAGTGAGTGAGAATTTTATGGGTTGAACGATCATTCGAGCGGTGGATCGAGAGTGATGAACTTGCTAGCTCATCCTCTCCTTGGGTCGACAAATGATCTCACCCTCACAAAAGTGGGATGACACTTAAGTTAACCCAAGCTTGCAACAGAAGTGTAAAAGATAGGCATGTAACCACACTCCCACAGGGCATCGATCAGGTCAAGAAGTGAAGAGTAGGATTTACATCCACTTGACTTGATGGGCATCGGTCTTAGCTGAACTTAAGATAATGAGATGGATTGCTCAACTAGACCGGATATAAGATCGTGCTTCCGTAAGCCAAAGATATGGAAGTTTCACTACGCCAGGGCTCGTGTCTTAGCATAACCCTCAGTGTGGCGGCACTTCGGATTGAGCCTTGACATGAAGCACGAAAATCATCCATCGTGACCTCCCTTGGAGAGTTGTGGGCAAGGTTGAAGTGATCGTCCCCGCCAGGAACGATTCTTCTTCCTCAACTACTACTCTCCTCCTTCCCTCGAGACTAAGTCTCGAAGGCCGGGTTTTAAGAGAAGAAACGATAGGGGAATCTAGAGGCAGAATTTGCACTAAGTGCTCTTTCCCATAGATTCCTGCCAGTGAGGAGTGATACCTTCGACCAGAGCATAGAGAAATTTGGCATAAAAGCTCGGGCCCTCTCGAGGATAAGCTTAGGCAACTCGACATTTTTTTGTTTGGCTACCTCGTCACTCGAGTCAGGTGGGGAGCTGAAATCTCGGATTTCTCCTAGAATTTCCAGTCCCTGTTCTGGCTCTAAGAGCACAAAGGTGCCTCCCGAAATGGCATCAAGCATCATGCCACAATCTCTTCATAAACCAAACCTGAAATGCTGCAAAAGCACTGGGTCGGGCAGGCCAAGGACTGGGCAAGCTTCACCCAAAGAGGCAAAAATGATGCCATGCCATGCCTAAGGTTTCCTTCTCTCTTTGTTTGAAACTGAGGATCGCCATTCTTAAGGAAACGACACGCCGCACCGGAAAGAATCGAGTGCAAAAAGATGCTCTTAATTCCTCCCAGCGTAGGTGGTTGCAACCAAAACAACGGTGCCAAGTTCTCGCTTCCCCAGAGAGGGAGAACGGAAACAGGTTCCTCTTAAGAACATCTTGTGTTGTCCCGGTTTTACCCTGGGTAGAACACAATTGCTCAAAGTCTCTTACGTGATCATAGGGATTCTCATGACTCATCCCTGAGAAGGGTTTTTCCTAAACTAGCTTCATGAGAGATGGGTGAACCATACAAGGTGTTAGAACAGCGGGTTGTCTCCGGAGAGTTGATTCCATGGTTTCACTCATAATGGGCGGAAGGTGTATACAAGGATAACCTTCCTGGGATAGCGGGGGTAAAGGTAGAAGTAAAAGGAAAACAAAAGATACGAGGATAGTCGGGTTCGTAGATTCTCGACAATCGTTCCCCAGCAACGGCGCCAGAAATGCTTGTTGGTATTTCTTAACGTCACCACTATGGCGCCGGGTTAGCGTGAGCGTGTAAGAATCACCCGGGTATACTGACGGGTGCGAATGAATCCGCAAGCGCACGGATACACCGTTGTAGCACTTCACCTCAGGAGTATTCCCAAGGGTATCAAATCCAAGGAACAGTATGGGGGACTCAATGAGTGACTATCCAAGGGTACATAGTCCCTGCTGAGGTAGGTGAGTGATGTGAAGTCTCCTATAGGTTCTCGACTCTAGAGAGGAACAAGCTCGGATAAGATCTCGCTTCGGACACCGGCCCCTCCTGGCTATAACAGTTGGTTCACGGCAAAGGGTTGCCTACACGCTGTATCCGAACGTGGGGGATTTCAGAGGGACCAACGGTTGTCACTACCGCGGCCTACTCCAAGACAAACCGTGGGATATAGGGCATTCGAAGGATAACCAGCAGTCTAGACACCACGTCTACACCACCGACTACACTATAGCACGGCTACGTCTGACGTCCCATAGAAACACTATAGCACTCCATATAAATACGGAGTGACGAACCCGCGAGGTTGAGCTAGACCTTACTCGTCATTGAATCGATTCGCGTGAGGAGATATGATTGATACTTGATCTAAATCAGATATGCATGAGCTTCAATATATATTCTAATAGACATGCAATCACACAAACGAGATGCAAACTTATGCGCTTATAACAGAAGATCAAGGGTCGTGTTCGTGAAGAACACAAGCCTCTAACTTATGAACAAACGCATAAGTATGAATAACTTTCTCGTCAACTAGATCCAGGAAGCACGTTCATGAAGAATGTGAGCCTCTAAATGATGAACGAATGAAGAACTCAAGAACAATTCATTGATGCATGAGAGCCACTTTAGTCTAAATAGAAAATATTGAAATACTCACTTTAGTCTAAATGAAGAACAACATCGCTCATGAGGTACAAAGGGACGATGGATGATGAACGGATCATCACCACCTCACCTCTACTCATCCACACACTCCTCTCTACCTAGCACCACTTAGTCTAGATCCTCCACACACACACACTAATGGTGGGATGAGGTTTCACCTCCACCAAGAGAGAATGAGAGAGGGAGAAAGAGGCAAAGGTGAGAAATGGCTTCAAGTGTGTTCATCCTCTTCTTACCCCCTCTCCTATTTATAGGCTTGAGCAACCAGCGTGAGAGCACCCAAACACCCCGGGGATAGCTTCTAGGACCAATGACCGAACACCACGTGGAAGCACCTGAGTGGGCGCCACAAGGTCGGTTCGGTCGACCTATGGGGTCGACCGACCCCCTGTGGGCCGCACTCGGGGTGTGCTTTCGCGTGGTGGCTGTCCTGTGGGTCATGAGGTCGGTTCCTGGTGTCCATGTGATTTGGAGGCGGTTTAGGCGCTCTGGTGGGCCATAGGATCCATGTGATGTCTGCATGGCGGCTTCTGATTCGCCGAGGCTTCCTCCCTTGGATTGGTGAGGTCATGGATCCAGGGGATGCTTGCATGCAGCCCCTCATTGGCTGAGCTTAACTTGCTAGGATCATGAGGGTGTCTTTTCTCTCCTTTTCTTATGCTAAACACCTGCATTCAACTTAGCATAGCCACTTGTGGAAATTGTTAGTTTAAACCCCTATTCTAGTGTGGATGCTTAGTTCTTATGCTAAAATGTAGGGATTGACGGCCCTAAATTAGGTACTTAACAGCCATCAACAGTCACTAGGTGAAGCTCTACCCCAAAAATCTTGACCTCTAACTCACTAAACTGACGGGAATCGCGGATCACATGAAAGCACCTCCATGAACTCGGGTTCCTCCAAGAACTCGCAAATCGAAGGGTTTTCCTAGTGTTTGAGGGGTCAAGATCATACACAAAGATGCACAAGGCATCCACTTGTTGACGCTTTCTCAGTCAACAACACGAGAGCACTAGAGCGTGCGGGTCGCGAACGGACTGAAGATGCAAAGATGCCGCCGTGGCCGGTCAGACCGGTCAGGCGCACCGGTCAGACCGGTGGCCTAGGGTTTGGCTCAAGACGATCGTTCGAGGAGGATAACTACCATGCTTACATGATGGAGGATGGCTAGGTTTACGAGCAAACCAGCAAAGGGATAATCAACGCACTTACGTGGCGAAGAATGACTAGTTTACAAGCAAACTAGCAAAGGCCGTCGAAGCTCTCGCCCGGGAGGGACCCCGTCAGGGCGTGGACGTCGTCGGCATGCCCTAGGTCGACCAGCGAGCCTTAGGACATCATCTATGACCATGGAGATCAGTAGAGGAGCAACATGGAGGTTGGAAAAGCTAGGGTTTAGAGTAAAAAGTAAAGGTAATGTTTGAATCGATTGTGTTTCCCTCAATCGGCCGTGACCCTTCATAAATAAAGGGTGGGGAGGTCTTGCCCCAGTAGGAGTAAAAGGCTATACAAATCCCGTGTCTAAATACAACTCCTAACTCGGATTTGACTCCGGGCATCGGTCAGAATGTCGGGCCCCACCGGTCAGACGCAATGCTGGTTCTTACCAGGACCATAACTCCCTCATCCGGACTCCAAATTGGACGTTCCACATTTGCATTTCGATCGTCTCGATGAGATCTACGCAATGGTGAAGTCCAATTGGCATTTTGAGCACTTTGGTTTGATCGGTCTGACCGGTGTGGGTCAAAGGTTAGACCTGTCAGGACTGCTGAATCGGCTATATGACCAATAACTGAATCAGATCAGTTGGCCTTCTTATATAAGCCAGATCAGCCACTTTTGACCATGATTATTTGATCTACATGACTTTCTTGATCATCTTGGCAAAGGTTTCATCTTGGTGACTTGAACTCGTGACTTGATCTCATATCGGTGTTGCTTCAAGTGTCTCTTAGTCCCTTTCAATGGAATTACGTCCAGAATACCCAAGATGAACCTCTTGTCCTGTAAAATGCATATCCAAGACAAACTAGCAAAATATCAAGGATTATTACTAAATTGGCAATTCTAGCATTAACCTCACATATCTTGAGCCGTGCTATTTTTGAGTGCGAACATATGCCCCCCTGTTTCTTGGTAAAGCTTGTGTCCCAAGAAATACTTATCAGCACCACAATTGCATGGAACAATGTTGAGCACAAGCATTTGCAAACAAGTTTCACTTTTTAAGGACGATAGTATCCATCGGCCATATTACTTGATTTTGCCTAATATGAAGACTTAAACTTGTTGCTGCTGTTTAAAATACCTTGTGTGAGTGAATCAAGCCAGAGCACTCTCTATCTCGGCTACGAATCCTTAAAAAATTAATTGAAAGTCACTCTCACACTTGTAAGCTATTGTGAATGCATAAAGCGACCAAATTGCCTTAATGTCAACTAGTCTTTTCAATACTTCTCAAATTGACAATGAAGAAGTACAAAACAATTCAGTATTGCATTCACAATTTATTTTGACCATAAATAGAGTAGGATGAATAATCAGCCCCAAAAAGACAATATGACACAATTACCTTGGAATTGATGGACAACCGGATTACTCTTGCATTCTTCTTGCTTGTCTTTTAATGCATCATTAGATTATACTAGTGGCCAACAACAAACTTTCTCTAATTGCTGATTTTGGCTTCAAGAAGTTCTGAAATCTTAATTGCCAAAGCAGCAGCCACACCGGTGTGTCCAGGATGTGCACTCCAAATTACTAAACATCGGCCTTCTTCCATAAGAATGTCTTTCGGATATCATGGCCTGATGCTCATTGTCTTAGAATGCTGATCCTGATTTTATATGTCTAGACATATCAAATGTTATAAAAATTGAGATGACATTCTAAACACATATCAGTAAAAATATCTACTGACTCACTTTAATGTAAAAACTGTCTGCGCATGTATCAATAAGTCACCAAATGCTTTTGCATGATTTTACAACCATGGATCCTCAAATCTAGCCTGAATAGAAAAAATTCATATTCGGCTTGTTAATTGAGACTAAACACACCAACCGGCTAAAAAATCTCAAAACATCATTATTTGGTGAAATAAGGACAACACCAATATTTTGAGAAATCTTGCAAACCAATTTAGTAAATAGAAACTCCATAGTGGTAAATTACTCTTTTAGCTTAATTCTTGCCCCCCGAGCACTTAAGGCACCAAAAAGGTTATAAGCAACCTCTCGTCGGGAAGCTATCACTTTAGGACGATGATCTAAGAGATTCATCGGCCATGTATGTTGTCAAGGACGATAATTCAATATCATCCATAAAGAATCCATCCATAAGAATATGCACAACCAAAATAAAAGAGTAGAGATATATAAATTCAAAAATTAAAACCATCTCTAAGAACTAAATATTTCGGCTTTTGCAAATTAATCAATATGCATAGTAATTTGGTGATAACCCTCTATGATATAAAGATGATCCATGTGGAACCCAGGGACCAAAATAAGAGTATGAGGGATAATCAAGCATATCTAAGGATGAATTCCAAAACATAGGCATATGTGGCATTTGTAAAGCAAATGAACTAGGTAATGACCAATAGTTTTGATGATTTGGTGCAAACCTCAATTTTGAAGACCGTCTCTCATATCTTTTCTTCTCCTTCAACTGTGCCACACCTTTTGCTTGATCATCACCTGTATCTTGAATTTGAATGCTTCCTTTAGGAATCCATGCCATGGCTTTCTTCCTCAACTCTTGAGCACTAAGCTTTTGGAACTCCTTCTGCCAATTTGATAAACCAAGCGGATGGCTTGGCTTTGCTTCAGTTTTGGATAGCGGCGCTTTAGTCTTGATTTCTGGCCTCTTCACCTTCTTTTGTCCAGATTTGGCACTTGGAGAATCAACAACTGATTTTTCCTTCCCTTTGCCACTAGTAGCCGAAGTGTTGAACACATTAATCGGCTTATCATTAATTGAATTCAGATCTGAACTTTTATCCTTCCGACCATCTCTTTTCACTCGGTAAACTTGCTTGACCACCTTTTTCTTATTTTGAGCACTAGACCGATCTTTATACTCAAAACGGTCACTTTCAACATACGGCTGCCTTGCACGTGATGATCGGCTTGGAGCTGCATACTCAACATGATATGGCCTGAAATATGAAGGAGTATGTGCCCCTGAATCACTCCACCCCCATGATGAATAAGGATGAGCACTAGTGGGATATGGAGCATATGAAACCGGCATTAATGGCTCAAAAGGAGAAGATGATGCTGCTGATTGAAAACCCTTTCTTTGCCGATTCCAATTCCCAGAATTATGCTTAGGAGGCAATCTTGATGATTTAACTTTATTTGACCGATTAGCACGTTTGGCCTCATTATCTTTTTGATACTTAGCCAGAAGTTCATCAAAAGTAAGCTTCGGCCTTTTACCATTGTGCTTGACATGGTCTTTACCTCCATTAGCTACAGGATGTTAAAATTTGGACATCCCTCATTTTTTCATACTTGCACCGGTCAGACCTTTGGGCTGCACCGGCCTGACCTGTGGGTCACCGGTCAGACCTTTGGGTTGCATTGGTCTGACCTGTGGGTCACCGGTCAGACCTTTGGGTTGCACCGGTCAGACCTCTGACTCCAGAACAGGGAGAGTAACAGGTTCCTGTCTCGATGAAGAAAAATCCTTTTGCCCCCTAGTAAATTTCGGGATTTTGATAGGTTCATCATCCTCGAAAATCGCTTGATCTTGCAAGTTATGGACGATGTCCTTCTCAACACTCGGGAGCTTTGAATCTTCCTCTTTGGCAATTAAATTTGGATCCTTGAATGAACCGGCTGATGCTAACCGATTTAATGATCCTTTGCCATCAAAATCAATTGTAGACAGTTGGTCGTCCTCTTGTATTTGACAAAATTTCAATCTTCCAGTGTTAATGGCCGATTGTATAAATTGGCGAAATATATTGCAATCTCTAGTATTATGATCAAAAGAATTATGCCACTTGCAATATTTTCTATCCTTTAACTCAAGAGGTGATGGACTAACTTTGTGATAAGAGAGCTTAATAAAATTATTCTCTAGCAAGATATCAAATAAATTATCACACAAAGTTAAATCAAAGGTGTACTTTATTCTCTCCAACCGATGCTTTTGTGGAGACGGCTTTAAGGCTAAGCAAACGAATGGTTCAGATTTCTCATCGACCCATTCGGCTATACCTTTATTTGCACTTCTCATGCCCGATGCTTTAAAGTTGGTCACTATATTAGCATCGGACTTGACAATGGCTCTCGGTTTTGATCTCTTACTTTTAAGTCCAGAATATCCATAAGTACACCATGAAGAGAAAAACTTTGACAATGATGATGTAGAAAATTTAAATGTCAAAGTATTTTTATGATCAGCATTTTTAATCCTTACAATGCATTGGCTGATAGAATTTGAAGGTATATTATTGCTAACAAGTAAATTACCATCCTCAATCGATCTTCTAGAATTATTTATGATAGAATCACTAATAAATGAATTTACTAAAAATACATGATCTGATTGGGAATTACTTGTAAGACATACCTTATCAAATAAATTGGAGAGGCGGGGAACCTTGATATGTCGTACTTCTCTTCTTGAGGGCAGCCCACAGTCATCTTTTGCTTGGACCGGTCAGACCGGTGTAGGGAGCCGGTCAGACCGGTGCCTCCAGGGTTGCTGGAAATCACCTCGCGTCGACATGACACTGATTCCTTCTTGCCTCCTTTGTCTTGTTCTTCAATGCTTTGAAGTTCCAAACTTTTCTTAGCCTGAACTTGTCGCTTAGTAGCATGATAATTACTAGAAAAGTGCACGACACCTTCGGCTTTAGAAAAATCAAGCATGGCTGTTTTCTTTTAATTAACACGCTCCTCTACAGCTAAGCTTGACTCCTTAGACATAACAGATTCAGAATGTATACTATTTGGTTCAGTTGTCATAGTAACCGAACTATTGCTCAAATCTGAACCGTTTTCACTTTCACTATCATGTGACAAGGTAATAAGCTTATTACGATCAGATCTCCCTTTTATCAATGCAGCCAAGTCTGCTTTAATGCTAGCATTTCAACATACCAAGCATTAGAACCAACCTCAAGAGGTGCATCAATCCTTGCTGAATTTTCATTAATTTGGCTAGAGTTATAAGGAACATTTAGAGCCAAATCACGATTATTAGCATTTTTATGTGGTGTTGAAAAAGTAGATGCAATCTCAACTTGAGTGTCATGTTGTATAACATATGAGGGTTGAGAACAACTGGCCAGATAGCTAAGATTAGCATGTCCAATTTTCTCATTCACCAGCATGTTTTGTGATGTAATCACATATTGTGAATTTCCAGCCGATGAATAAATAGATGAAACACCTTGCTAGTAGAATTACTAGCATGTGGTGTTCCATAAGAATTGGCCAAACTCACCATGTTAGTTTGGCCTTGATATATGTTAACCGACTTTTGAACTTGTTGCACAGCCGGTGTGTGAGAGTAATGTTGTTTGTTGCTAGTATCATTAATATTCAAAGCATACATATTATTTGACAATGGCTTTTGCATATTAAATTCAGAATTATAATTTGCATAATTAAAATCATCTGTACTAGCCGATGTAATATGCCTACCAGTATCATATCTAGCAACACAATATAAGAATTCATGGTATTTGCAAAATAATTATTAATATTAGACAAAGATATTGAATTTGCAAATTGTACCCTGGGCTCGTTGTAGTTGAATTGATGCGAAGTATATGAATAGCCCGCCATAATAAGTCTTAATGCTTCAGATCTTGAAATATAGATAAATCCAGATAATCCAAGCAAACAATGACCCAAACCTTGCGTAGTTTTTAATCTTCAATATGTAATAGCAAGCAAGACACAATGCAAACGGCTTGAGCAACCTGATGCAGTGTCACAATTTATAGATGCAATCAGTCTCCAAAGACCAGATTCAACTATAGTTGGCGAATCAAAATAATAGTAGATTGATTAAATAAAAGGCTAGGGATCAATAGAACGGTTTGAGAAACCAGATCTCTCTCCCCAGTGGAGTCGCCAATTTGTTGACGCTTTCTCGGTCAACAACACGAGAGCACTAGAGCGTGCGGGTCGCGAACGGACCGAAGATGCAAAGATGCCGCCGTGGCCGGTCAGACCGGTCAGGCGCACCGGTCAGACCGGTGGCCTAGGGTTTGGCTCAAGACGATCGTTCGAGGAGGATAACTACCACGCTTATGTGATGGAGGACGGCTAGGTTTACAAGCAAACCAGCAAAGGGATAAACAACATACTTATGTGGCAAAGAACGACTAGTTTACAAGCAAACTAGCAAAGGCCGTCGAAGCTCTCGCCCGGGAGGGACCCCGTCAGGGTGTGGACGTTGTCGGCGTGTCCTAGGTTGACCAGCGAGCCTTAGGACGTCATCTATGACCGTGGAGATCAGTAGAGGAGCAGCATGGAGGTTGGAAAAGCTAGGGTTTAGAGTAAAAAGTAAAGGTAATGTTTGAATCGATTGTGTTTCCCTCAATTGGCCGTGACCCTTCATAAATAAAGGGTGGGGAGGTCTTGCCCTAGTAGGAGTCGAAGCCTATACAAATCCCGTGTCTAAATACAACTCCTAACTCGGATTTGACTGCGGGCACCGGTCAGACCGTCGGGCCCCACCGGTCAGACCGGTCAAACGCAGGGCTGGTTCTTACCAGGACCATAACTCCCTCATCCAGACTCTGAATAGGACGTTCCACATATGTATTTCGATTGTCTCGACGAGATCTACACAATGGTGAAGTCCAATTGGCATTTTGAGCACTTTGGTTTGACCGGTCTGACCAGTGTGGGTCAAAGGTCAGACCGGTCAGGACAGCTGAATCGGCTATATGACCAATAACTGAATCAGATCAGTTTGCCTTCTTATATAAGCCAGATCAGCCAGTTTTGACCATGATTATTTGATCTACATGACTTTCTTGATCATCTTGGCAAAGGTTTCATCTTGGTGACTTGAACTCGTGACTTGATCTCATATCGGTGTTGCTTCAAGTGTCTCTTAGTCCCTTTCAATGGAATTACGTCCAGAATACCCAAGATGAACCTCTTGTCCTGTAAAATGCATATCCAAGCCAAACTAGCAAAATATCAAAGATTATTACTAAATTGGCAATTCTAGCATTAACCTCACATATCTTGAACCGTGCCATTTTTGAGTGCGAACACCACCCATGATCCCCACAAAGAAATCCGAGAAGAAACGCCCTCAAATCAACAAATCGAGCGAAGAACAAAAGCAACCAAAAATAGCTCCAAAAATGACATGAAAATCACAAAGAGCTAAGAGATGGAAGGAATAACGCTGAATTCTTCCGTACATCCAAAGGTCAGAGTCTATACAAGATTATAGCCTAAGGAAAAATACTGCGAAAAATCCATCTAGAGCGATTAACCCTAGCCATCCTCTTCTACCTTCTATTTATACTTAAGTCTCCTGGAGGTGGCAAATGACCCAACTACCCCTAGTGCATAAATGTAAGATACACACCCCTCAGGGGTATTTTGGTCCAAGTCAAGCATATTCCCATCGAGCGGACACGCTTCCACCGCGGACTCGCTTAGCCTCGACGCAAGCCCCGCGATCATGCCACGTGTCCCCGCCTCGAAGCTTCCTGACGCTCCCGGATCACCGTCTTCGTCGCGTTGGGCCTTCAGCCTTGATTTTGAGGCCCAAACCAAGAAACCCTCCACCAATGGTTTTGTGGGCAAACCACCAAACCCCGCGTGCAAGCTTCGGCCTCGAACCGCTACCTTGCACCGGCCCATGTCCACGACTTCAACTTGCTCCTCTTGCACCGCACGGCTCGCACTTGACCCCATCAGCCACCGGGTCCATCAAACCAAGCCTACTTGCCTCTCCATCACCACTACTAGGAATTGACCCTTAGAGCACCATTTTTTCGCAACACCACACATTTGGTTGCAATATTTGGTTTTATAGCAACCAACATATTAATGGGTTGCGATATCTGGATCTTATGGCCACAAAAAATGTGCGTTGCATCTCTTGAAACATTCGTTGCAACATGTTGGTGTTAATGCCACAGTGAAAAAAGTGGTTGCCTTTATAGGTACCTATTGCCACAACTAATTGTGCATTACGATAGTATCAATGTAGTGTTTCGATAGATGTGTGTTTATTGCCACGAATAGTTATTTGGTTGCGAATAGGTATGCCTATGACCACGATGAAATAACGTTGTCTACAATTTAGCCTTTGTTGTGATAGCTCACATGCCTGTTGCATCCAGAAAACCATTCGTTGCGTTTGATGTGTGTTTGTTGCCACGAATATTTAATTGGTTGCGATTATGCATGCTTGTGGCCACGATGAAATAACGTTGTCTAAAACTTAACCTTTGTTGCGATAGCTCATGTGCCTATTGCATCTAAAAAACAATTTGTTGCGATAGATATGTGTTTGTTGCCACGAATATTTCATTGGTTGTGATTATGCATGCCTGTGACCACGATGAAATAACGTTGTCTAAAACTTAACCTTTGTTGCGATAGCTCAAGTGCATGTTGAACCCAGAAAATAAATCGTTGAATCAATTAGCTTCTATTGCCACCAATGAATTATGTGAATTCATGAGACTATTTTTGGTTGCGCTAAAAGAAAAGTTGAAGACGTAATTAAGCCCACCAGCACATTTGATGAAAAAACAAAAAAAACCCAGCCCACTAGCGCATGAGCAGAAAAAAAAGGAGACTCGGCCCACCCGCACATGACACTACAAGAAATATGACTTTTTATGACAAATTCCCTCGTGACGAGACTTGTTTTCGTCATACAATGTAACATAATGTGACACAAAAATTTAGCTAGTCAATGCATCACATTATGTGCATGTCATCACAAATAGCGGTCCACGGGAGGCATTTGAGCGGTATTTGTGATGCCACGGGGTCGTCATATATAGTTTTGTGTGTTGTCACAAATAGCAGAACACATGAGGTATTTGAGCGATTTTTTGTGACGCCCCAGGGTTGTCATGTATAATTTTCACTATGCCAGAAAATGCTTTACGCACATGTTTTGTCTACAAATAGGTGACAGGTTGCTATATAGAACAAATAGCAATACATATATACCTCCTAGCTACTTCCTTTCCTCTCAGCTAGCAGCCAATAGAGGTATTTCTGTTTAATCTCAGCTTATTGAGGCATTTCTTTTAGCAGCCAGCAGCCAATGGATGTACCTGCATTTCAGCATAAGAATAAGAAAAAGCTCCCCATAGAAATGGATTCTCAGCTAAATAAATTGTATCATGAATTGATTCACAGCTACTGTCGCTGCCCACCTGCTTTTGCACAAGAACTGCAGCTGAAAGTTGCTGCTGGATATTTTCCACCCTCAAACAAAGGACCATAGCATGATATAACAGCTCACTTCACAGGTTCACAGAAATAGTACGATCACATTCAAGAAGAAAAAAAGACAGTACCATATGATGCACTAGTGCTCTGTTCACACGCAACCAGTCACTACATTCAGATAACAAGTAGCAGGTAGCAGATAGCAGGTAGATTCAGATAACGAGTAGCAGGTAACATTCAGATAACACTACATTCAGATAACATGGAGACTGAACACACACACCAATTGTCATCCTTGGACCATCCACCTGTGCACATATAGAAGGGTGATTTTAGTTTCAACACATTGCAGCTGAGGCAGGATTTGGCATTGGTGAGGAACAAGAAAGGATTTGGCGGCGGGGAAAATAAATAGCTGCGAGAGGAAGAAGAGAGCCAGTGGGAAACTTCATCTCACGCGCGCCCGCTCCCTCCCTCACGCGCCCAATCTTCAATCCGTAAGTATTCTGTAAATCAATAAATAGTTGTTGGCAGCATAATTTGAGAAAGTTGCCACTTGGGAAAAAATTGTTAGCCTGTAAAAAGTGGCAAGTATAATCTTGTGAAAAAAGGGTTGACCGATATGCTCATGTGTGTATATCACATTCTAGATCTGTAATTGCTTTCTAGTGTGTAGGTAGCCCAACAAGCTACTCATACTGCTCATATAACATTAACGTGAAAGCTTATTGTTTCTTCCACTCAAACTGAACCAAAGTAGATCAGGCTACTCATAAATCTGCTACTGAGGAAAAGCCACCATTTTCAAACTGAAGTCGAGATGCAAGAGCTAAACAGCTGACCTACAATGGAAAAATTCAAGTGCTACTGCTGGTGCCCTAGAATAGATTCAGATTCACTTCAGAGCCTGGAAGTGCACTGGACGAGCAGAGGGGATGCACACCACTCGGCTGCTTTGCCTGACTGACAAAACCAACAGCGGCACACCGGCACTGGTAGCGCTGCTATCTTCACCCATCGGACACAGAGCAGGAACGACGAATGGGAAAAGACGACACCAAAATTCGAGAGCAACTCGACCAAATCAAAATGACTTAATCCCAAATCTTGCACAGGCCATCACAAAGGAGTTGTCGAGCTACTCCTAGAAGATCATGGCTCCAAGCAACCCAAATCTCTGGGAAGAACATATCACGGCCAAGAACTCGAATAAGTCGCCCGAAAACAAAATTCAACGAAATCCTCCACAAATCTCCATGATTTGTTCTCAAAATTCGCACAGGTAATCACAAGGATGTTGTTGAGATCTACAAAATTTATTTAGGTCATTTTTGCATTTGAGATAGTGTTTGGAAAGTATAATTCTAAATGGACGAGTGTCTCTTGTGGTTTCATAAAGTCTGTGTGAGATTCATGATTTTGTGACTAGTGTTTAGTAACACTTTCTCAAATGTAAAAATGTCTTATATAAAGATTGTAAATCTTGATGAGTTCTAACACCTTTGTATTCAAAAGTTTTTCAAACGAGGTCATTTAGTCTGCCGTTTGACCGAGTTTGACCAAGTCAAATTTTGGAATTTTTACATAAAGACACCTTCGTGCTACTTTTTGGATCCATACTCTATATATTGGACATTTTTGTATTTAGCAAATGTTGAACCATTCAAATTTTGAATTTCACTAAATTTTATAGAATTTTTAGTTTTTCGAACCCTAAACTGTCTCGAATTGAAAAGTCATGAATACCAAAAATTCACAACTCATCAAGATCTATAATGTTTATTTAGGTCATTTTTGCATTTGAGAAAGTGTTTGGAAAGTATAGTTCTAAATGGACGAGTGTCTCCGTAGTTTCATAAAGTCCGTGTGAGATTCATGATTTTGTGACAAGTGTTTGAAAAGCTTTTAAGTGCTAGTAAACACTACTCACAAAATCATGTATCTCACATAGAGTTTATGAAACTATGTGAGAGACTTGTCCATTTAGTACTCCACTTTCCTAACACTTTCTCAAATGCAAAAATGATCTAAATAAAGTTTGTAGATCTTGATGTGTAATGAATTTTGGGTATTCATGACTTTTCAATTTGAGACCGTCTAGAGCTTTGAAAACTCGTTTGGAGCCGTCAAAATTTAAAAACCCAAAATTTGAGTCGTCCAAAATTTGTCAAACGATAAGTTGGTCCAAATAACAAAAGATCTTGATGAGTTTAACAAAACTGGTATTCGTGACTTTTCCATCAACTGAATTAATAAGAAGGCAAAATAGCCAAACTCATCCTCTAACTTTTTACAAAAGATCAAATTTGTCGTCGAACTTTCAAAACGGTCAATATAGTCCCTCAACTCTAGAATAGCAAAGGAATTAAAAAATTATAAATAGAAAAATATGTTGATCGGGAAAAATGATAACAATGTGCTCTTGGTGTCAAGAAGAATTTATAATTAAAAAGAAAAGAAAAATGATTGGCAAACTACTTCTAGATAGATGAATTTTTAGCTTATCCAAACTCATAGTTGACAATCTGTTTATATATAGATGAATTTTTCATTAACAAGAAAAGAAAAATGAAAATGCCAAGCGCACACAAACTCTCAATTTTTTAGCAATATACTATATCTCTGTTTATAGATAGATTAGTTTTTAATTATCCAAACTCCCAATATTTTTTAGCAATACACCATATCTCTGTTAAAGTAATTGGAAGTAAAAAAAAAGAAGTTGCCATCCAACTCACGCACAGGCCCAAGTACCCATCCAACTCACGCACGCACACAACCCTAACACACGCAGCTAGCCCAACTCACGCACACACGCATCGAACAGAAGGGGAACCAGGGAGAAGACATGCGCGATTCGTTTGTGTCCCAACCCTAAATCTCGCTCTCCCAAAGCGCCGCTGCAATGGAGAACTCCTCCCTCACTGCCCACGCCGCCGCCCTGGGGCCCTCACCAAAGGTGCCGCCGCCGCCCACAGTGCCATCGCCAGCCATGCCGCCGCCGCCGTATGGCCCTCCCCAACGCGCCTTCACACCAAGTGACTCCGCGCCCCCGACGGGCCTTCGCACCACCGGGCCATCAGCGCTGGTGTAGGTAGGACTCCCCCCCCCCTCTCTCTCTCGGTCAGGGCTCCGGCGGTGTGGTGCGGCCGGGGCTCAGGCCCTCAGGCGGACGAGCTTGGTAGAAGGGACTCTATCTGCCAAGCTAGAACTCCGCCTCGCCCCCATATTGGGAGAGAACGAGAGGCGCTAGCCGCCGCCAATGGGCGAGAGTTGGGTGCGGCAAGCACTAGGTTTTTGGTCCCAACGGCACTGAATCTTGTATTTCGGGTTATATTTCCCCCCCACCTGCTTGTCGATCTGGGAGCTCGCTCAGCAACTTTGTCATTTTGATTGTGTGTTATCCGCTGCAGGATGTTGGAGCTCACTGCTTTGGTTTGTGATCGAGTTCGTGTCCTCTCTGGTGGATAGGCAGCAAAGTGCATACGCGGTTTCAGTTCTTGAACTCATCATTTTCTGCAGGGACAGCAACAACTCTCGTTCTCTTTGTGTGATGTGACTATTATATATAACACATGTACCAAGCAAAGAATAAACCATGCAAAGACCTTATACATTGACGGCATTGACCAGTGACTGCTTTTCAATTCATAGTATTAATCTGCTAGTTGTTATGTTTTGATTGCAGCAAGTTGACAACAATAGGGAAACAGTTTATTTCATCAGCAATAGCTTGACATTTCTCTCTATTTTCAGCAGCAAGTGCAGGTATGTTCTGCAGAAGTTGAGCTCGCACTAGTAAGCAGCAGCTCAAAGTGCAACTAGAATACGATTCATATATGCTTGCTGACCTTGCTCGATCCAAATTGTAAGTTTGTCCTTTCTTTTATCAGTCTTTTTTCAGCATAGAAGTTCAGTAATTGCGAAGAGTACCTTATACTTGCCTAAGGCAACAATCCAGTACATTTTAGCTTTTATTATTACCTAATACAACCAGCAGTAGAAAATCTTAAAAATGTGGGCTGTGTACATTATAGGTTTCTATTTATTTTGTTAATCTGCTTATAGATTAGCAATGTGCTTGTGCAATTAGCAAATCTTAAAAATGAACAATACTCACTGCAGATCTACTTCTCTCTAATTGATTGACTCTATAAGAATGCTATTAGGAAAATATAGTTGATCTGCTCCCCTTCTACATTGCTTTATAAAAAGAATGTTCCGAAAACTGAAATTTTAGTTGTGATGTTTCCAACATTGCAGGTTTAAGCTGCTGGAACAGAGTGAGGGTTGCCCTTACACCAATATTGGGTGCACTACTTGTTCCTTTGCCAGGTTAAGCTAAGCTAACATCATCATATTTCTCTTGACATACATGTTGCAGTGATTGCACAGGAGTTATGATGGCCTGTAGTGTGTAGAAGATGGTGATTAACATGTTGTGAGCTTGAGGGTGACTTGCCTGTTCTTTATCATAGCCATCCTTTCTATGATTGCTAATTACTCTATGATTTTTATCATATATGTTTTCATGAATCGTAGAGAAACTCGGACAACCAAAAAAATTAGAGAAAACTTCGATAGCTTAATGTTGATGGCCGGCACCAACAAGAATGACAAGTTACAAAGATGCTTATTTATGATGGTGTTGGCGGTCGATTTCCGTCAACCTAACCATGAGTTTACCTTCAATGTTGGTATTAATTTGATATTCACACTAACGATCCTAACCCCCATTATATGTTAAGTTCGCACTCGCGCATGATTTTTGGAGTTTATTGTTTACACAGGAATCAAGAGCCTAAATGAGGACTTTCGGGTAAATTTCATCAAGGGTTTTACAAGAAGATCATAGAGCCCGGTACAAGTCAAGATACAAGATGAACATGACTCCCAATGAACCAAGGACTAAAGCGTGAAGCCAAGAAGTATCGAGGACCTAGACGGAAGATGTGGGAGTTCATACGCCAAGCACCCTTATCTAAACCGCGAGAAAATGACGTCAAGGATCCACATGCAACTCGGCAAAAACTCAGGAAGTCGCGAGAAGCTTCAGAAAGAAAACTGGGGGCGAACCGGGCCGAGGATGCCCTGGGCCGGTCGGCCCAGGACGGGCGGCCCTCCTGTGGGTTGGTTCGCCGCCCCCTTTTGACCTAGCACCCATTCAGGCTATTAATAGTCCCCGTGCGAAGTGCCAACCATTAAGCCATTCGTCATTCGCCGCCGAGGAGCAGAGGATCAAGAGGGACACCATCTCGGAGAGGAGGGTCGTGCTAGTTGTCTAGGGTTTGCCTAGCCGGTGTGGGAACCTTGCAAGGAAGACCACGTCAGAGTTCCGGAGGCTTGAATCAAGATCAAGGTAGGATCCCGGTTGTGATCTTATTCATGTCTACACTTATGATGGAGTTTTAATGGATCCAATTTCTAGCGATCGTGTACCTTTGGTTATGATTCTTGTTCTTGCTTGGGTGTTTTCTTCCTCAATCTATTCTCGAGATAGATTGCATGCGATGTTCTTGTAGCCGTGGTGGCTAGAGGTACATACCCGATCTACCAAGTAGTTCAACGCACACCTTGTGAGTGTGCTCTAAGATTCAACCGCGAAGAAAGGGGAACATCATGACAGGATGTTGACACCGAGTACGGCGGGGCAACTTAGGGGGTTTGACCGAAGGTCAAGGTTTAAAGACGCTTTTAATGAGATTCGTTTTGCTTTCTTCTATCTTGCTCAGAACTACAACATAAGCGCGATCTAGACCCCTCTAGATCGGTTACCTCTGTGCTTTCTTTTGCTACCTCTCATGATCTTAGTAGATTAGATGCATTCGAAACTTCTTCAAGATGCAAGTGTTTCTCGGTTATTAGATTGAGTCTTGCATTGCACATGTTCCACGGATTCGATACCTTGGGTGATACTCGAGGGAAAAAGGTACTACATGATCCGTAAGCTTGCGGTGAACCTTGGCGCGCTATTGAATCGTCAACAAGCCCTTTTTCTGGCGCTGTTGCCGGGGAACAAGTAATCAAGATCCAATCTAGTATCTCGTTTGTAAGTATTTTTAGTTTCCTTTTTTATTTTCTTTTGCATCTATTAAATTTTGATCATCCTCAAAAACCAATCTAATCTAGTTTTTGACTAACCCTTTTTATAGTTTTCACTTTTTAGATCTTTTGTATATTTCGTTTATCGCTAACCCTAACAGGAGATGGACGGCTACCTCTCCAACAAACCGAAAAATTTTGTGGATGATCTAGAAAAACTTTACAGGCAAAGGAGACACGAAGGACAAGCTAGGAAGCTGGAGATTGTAGATCCAAAAGCCGGAGCCGAAGGATCGTCGGGATCTCTGAAGGAACCATCACCAACAAGTCCGAAGAAGGAATCACCACCTCCAAGTCCGAGGAGAGATCAACCTCAACCGCCACCAATGGCACAAGAGAGGAAGATTGGGGAGCTTTGCATCCCGGAGCTTGTTGATCTTCCCATCCTCAACCTAGCCGACATCGGAAGACCGTTCGAGATCAATACTTCAACCATCCGCATGGTGCAACGTACACCTTTCACCGGTAAAGAGGATCCTAACCTTCACATCCAAGTGTTCATTCAACTTTGGCAGACATTCACGATGGAAGGGCTGGATCAAAATCAATTGAGGGCGAGGCTTTTTCCGTTCTCACTACTCAGAAAAGCCTTGCAATGGTTCTACACTCTACCGGTGGAGACAGTGCAAAATTGGGAAGCATTGATGAGAGCTTTCATGAAGGAGTACTATTCATTGGGTAAGACTAAAAGCTTGCGTAATAAGATTGTTACATTTGCTCAATATCCAACAGAGACTATCGCGGAAGCTTTTGAGCATTTCAATGAGTACACCCGAGCCGTGCCACATCACAAGTTCCCAAAGGAGGACCTTGTTCAAAAGTTCTATCAAGGGCTCAATCTAGCATCGAGGACCGTAATTGACGCATCGGCGGGAGGATCTATTATTGAGCTTACTCCGACATAGGCATTCACTCTTTTCAAGAAGGTTGCAGATAATGATACATGGGCGTCATCCGGACGCTTACTTCTGGTTCAACCCACGGGCAATGTTAAAGGTGTTTTGCAGGTTGAAAAGGAGGAACTTCTAGAAGGAAAGATTGACTCACTCATGAGGAGGTTGGAGAAGATGGAGCTAGAAAATAAAGCAACCCAAGACTTAAAGGCCGCCGAAGCAAGATCCATGTGTGAAGAGTGTGGGGAGTACAGCCATGTCCAAAAAGATTGTCCGGAGGAAGCAAAGGTGCTCGACTACATGAGGAAAGGAGATTTGCAAAACTTCCGCTACGGTTAAGGTAGACCTCAATTTAATGCAAGTTCGTCTATTCAAAATACGGTGCCTCTTCGTATACAATTGAAGGACTTCATGGACGAGCAAGAAAAAATCAACAAGGACACTGTCACTAAGTTCAAGACTATGGATAAAATATTGGAGAACATCGATGGCAAGGTGATGGAGGTCGGGAGCTCCAACCATCAAGTGCTCAACATGATGAAGATATTAGAGACGCAAGTGGGACAACTTGCCAGGCGCCTAACCGCTAATGAAGGAAGATTGTCGGGGCAGCCCCAAGGCCCCGAGATGGCAAAGGCTATTCAAACTCGCTCGGGAAAGGAGACGGAGGACCCCAAACTTCCAGCCGGAGCAAGGAAGCCTAAACCAACCGTCGAAGCGGAAGATCACACTAAGGAGAAGGTGACTACTATTCTGGAGATTGCTACCGAAGAGCCAAAATTCGAAATGCCAAGTGATGACACAAAGATGCCTACACTTAAGACATGCTACTTTTGAGGTAAAGTTGATAGTCATTTTGAAAATTTTGTGGAAGTGGTGCGCAGGTTAAGCATAAACATGCCGCTATTGGACGCTCTCCAAGTTCCTACATATTCTTGCTACTTCAAAGACATACTTGCGAACAAGTATGAGATGGCAACACTCGGGGCGGATCACGTCAAGATGTCCAAACAATGTAGCACCGCCATTGCAAATCAAGGGCCCGAGAAGCAGAGAGACCCCGGATGTCCGACCATCCCATGTTCAATTGGCTCATTCACGTTCGAGAAGGCATTATGCGACCTTGGAGCAAGTGTGAGTGTCATGCCAAGAGATGTGTTCGAGAAGCTACGCCTACCACTAGAGCCTACGGGTATGTGCTTGGAGTTGGGCGACAACTCTATTTTCTATCCCGTGGGAATGGCCGAAGATGTGCTCATGAAGGTTGGAGATCACTTCATCCCTGTTGATTTCATGGTGCTCGAGATGGGAGAAAGGGAGAAGCCACCTCTCATCCTAGGGAGGCCTTTCCTCAAGACCATCGGGGCAACGATCGACGTTGGCGAGGGAGAGATCAAGTTCGACGTCAATGGCACATGAAGCATATTCAAGTTTCGTCCACGTTTCGAGGTATGCAACATGATCAATGCTAAATATGTTCCACCTCATCGTCACTTTAGCAAGGAAGAGCCAAAGATGAAGGAAGAGCCCAAGAAGAAGGAAGCAAAGGTGATCAAAGAAGTCGTTGCATCCGCCAAGACCAAAGAACAAAAGCCGCCTGTGAAGACCAAAAAGATGACTAAGCCGGAGAATAACCCCGCGCCCAAGATGGTGCGGAAGTGGGTACCCAAGATTGCAATGCCCGCAAAGAGCGTTGATCTGAAGTAAAGAAGAGAAGAAGTCTAGCCATGCACTATAAACGAAGCACTAGGCGGGAGGCAACCCGTTCGTCGAGTCAAGAATAAGCTACCGGGAGGACAACCCGATGAAGGATAAATCTGCCGGGAGGGCAACCCAGATTATTTCTGATTTCAAGTAAGTTAGTCTTAGAATTTGCTACGCAAGACTTGGTATAAACTCTCAAGTGAGTGAACTTATCTTTGAGACATTTAATTTGCTCGGATGTTTCATTTGGATTTTATTTGACTATAAACCTATGACATGAGCCATCCTACAATTTATTTGCCTCTTATCGAGAAACAAAAACCAAAAATTCACCACACCTTTTATCCTCTTCATGTTGACAAGGTTGGTTTGTTATACATTATAAAAACACACGAGTAGAGCCCCGCGTTGTTCCTTAATGATTTTTAACTTTTGACGCATGGTAGGACTCGCATGAACCTAGGAAAATCAATTTTTGGTTTTATTCAACTTGGTATCCACCGGTTTCTCTAGATTTAGAATTTTTCCAAGCCCCTTTTATTTTTGTTTATTCAAAACATCTCTCTCATGTTTGGCAAAAATTAGAACCTAAACCCATACCCCCACGGTCAAGCCGGAGGAGCTCGCTATCAATATATGAAAGCAAGTGTCACACCCGAATTTAAAGGCAAATTCGAATGCACATATTATATGTGTGCCAGGATCAAAGTTCACACATATAACGACTCAGTGAATACCAAAACACAGGGCCAAAATGTAAAGAGAGTATTCAACTTTATTACAGGCCAAATGTCTCATAACGAACTAATTTAAACGAGTAGCTAGCAGCGTAAAGGGTCAACACCACAGGCAGTTGACTGACGGCACATCCGCTTAGAATTCGTCGAAGTCTCCAGGGAAATCTTCAAATCTCTCCAAGTTTGAACAACATCCAGGTAGTGTCGTTGCAATAATGAAAACAAGCGTGAGCACATGCCGTACTTAGCAAATGGAAACAAAATACAACATGCAAGGCCGTTTGGTGGAAGGCTGATGGTTTAAGCATTCAGCATTTTAGTTGGTCAAGTTTTATTAGCAGCATAAATACTAGCAAGTGTAAGTTTATACCAAACCCACAATTAACATAAGAAATAAACAACATGAATAAAGATAGATGAATCAAGTTAATCATTGTCTTTCATAGATTCATCATGTGAGGGTCCAGGCTGTTCTTGACCGTGAGCACGACTAATCGATTAGTTTAACACTCTGCAGAGGTTGTACACTTTCACCACAAGTCGCGTAAAAGTTCTAGGAACTTTAAACCCAACCATGCGATGCCGACCAAGCATCATACCACACTACCTAGGTGTGATTGCATAGGGACACTACGAGGCCTTTACAAAGTTTCCCCAATGTGAAGCAACCCGCGAAGGTTCCGAGCCGCCGTAAGGTATAAAATCCCCTAGTAGGTACCATGTCTTAGCCAAGCCCAACTCCCTACTAGAGCGAGTCTATACCCCAACTAACGCTCCCCCTTACCCTTATCAGGTAAGGTCACCCCAACACTAGAGTCCCTAATTAATTAGCCAAGCCAGAGCCATATAGCCTTGTGGTTGCACTGTTGTCCTAGGTGGTCGCTCCACGTTCCAATTAAGCATGGTGATCTTGTATTAATGGAAGGTATAACATAAATAAATCAAGTTTCATAATGTTTTTTTAATACCATCCACCAAGTTAAGCATAGCAAGAACTACCCAACAATAAATTAAAACCCGGGTTATTCAAGGCGAAAGGGGTAAAATAATCTAGTCAAATCCTTAATTGGGTCCCATCAATTTAATGCAAGCAAAAAGTAAATACAGTGAATTAAATGCACATTGTATAGGTAAACGAGTATGCATCAAGGAAGACTTGCCTTCAACAAAACCCTGTTGCTGTTCAGACACTTCAGGTTCTTAGTCTTCAAATCCTTCAACCCAAATGTTCTCTACGCACCACATCAAAGTACATACAAGCACACAATAGAATAAAATATGAAACAATCACCAAACAGTATTAACAGAGAAAAACAGAAGCAAAAATCTATTCTACTCTTAGATACGATCGTTTGGACATAAATAACGCTAAAAACGGAGCTAAAATGGAGAAGATATGGCTTAAATAGGGTGCAGGGGCTTATCTGTAAGAAAACTAAACTTACAGGGGCCTAACAGCAAGAAATCGAGGGCTAAAATGTAATTAAACGTATAAACTGAAGGGCTTCGGTGAAAAACTAAAGGACTGGACCTCAGGCGCTAAATCTAAAAAGCTTAGGGATTAAAATAGAAGAAAAAGGACCTAATTGTAAAGATCTTTCTACAGTGGAAGGACCGGGATGCAAAACTAGAGATTCCAGGGGTTTTTTCTGCAAAACGTTCAAAGACGTGGCTGTTGGCCGATATTGACTCCGGTTGGATTTGATCCGAGCTATTGGATCTAGATCGGAGGGCAGGCAATGCGTGCAAGCGAAGACGGCGGCGCGACGCGACGGCGAGCGGCGGCGCTGTAGAGAAACTCTGGTGAACTTGCTGGGTTTCGAGCTAGGGGGCTCGGTTGGCGACGCGGACTAGCCGGGGAGGTTTCTGGGGAGATGGCGAAGCGAACTAGTGGTCTAGGGTGGTCACTCGGGCAACGATGACGGCGCGCAGCTCGGCGAGGCGGTGGCGGCGGAAAAACCGAACTCCGACGAGCTCGTCTACTTGACGTAGGGCACCTGAACGTAAACAAGCAGCTCCGGGAGACTCCATACCTCCTCGCGGTGCTCCCGGCGGCCTTCTCGATGACGAAACGGCGGCGGGGTGGCGGATCAGCAGCAGCGGCGCACTAGGGTTTCGGCAGTGGCGCTCTAGGGCTCGGGTTTGGGTTGGAGGAGGCGGCGCACGGCGGCTGCGTTATAAAGGGCCAGGCGCGGGGTCTTGGCATGCGGTCCGAGGTGACGCGGAGGCGGAGACGGCCATGACTCAGCCTCGAGCTCGAGTCCGGGGCGGAGACGAGACGGAGGAGGGGGATGACAAGGGGGTCCCACCCGTCAGCGGCAGCGAGCGGAGGCGGGGCTGCGCGGGCCGGCGCTGGGCTGTTTCTAGCTAGGCCAAGACGGAAAGCGGGCAGGAGAGGGAGTTTGAGGAGCACCGACGGACTTCTGCAGGTGGTCTACTGAACAAGGCTGGGCTACGAGCGAGGGGTGAACTGAGCTAAGGAATAGAGGGGGCGGCGATAGACTTTTTGCATCTGGGCTTCAAACGAAGCTGGGCCGGAAGAAGAGAAAGGTTAAGGAATTAAAAGGAAAGGGTTGTGGATTTTGAAAAAGATTCAAACCTTGGAATTCAAACTCAAATTTGAATTCCGCCAATAAAAAACAATGCACTAGCATGAATGCAACAATAAACTCCTATATTTATTTATTTAATTTTCAAAAATATATTTAAATGTCTAAAAATTTAAATACACCCTATAATCCTTAGACATAAACCATGTTTCTATCATATTTTATTAAAAGAATTTTTTTGTAAAATTAGGGTGTTACAAATCCTACCCCCTAAAATGAATCTTGTCCTCGAGATTCGGAAAGATTGGGAAACTCTTCCTTCAACTTATCCTCCCTTTCCTATGCTTCTCGATCAAGTGGCATACCTGACATCCTATCTGGAAGAACATCTGAATGATCACACCTTACTATAATATCTCTGAAAACTTTCCCATTGAGCTGGTTCACTGTACCCTCAGAAGATGGTGACGACGTAGCTAGAAATTCAATCCTTTCTCCAGCAGGACTAGTGAGTAGTACGGATCTCTTAGAGCACTGGATCACTACATCACACGCAGCTAACCATCCCATCCCAAGTATCACATCAATCCCTCTTGATTCCAACACTATGAGATTAGCCCAAAAATCTTTTCCCATAATTTTGAAACTGACCTTCTCACACTGATAAGATGCCTTCAATTCCCCCCAGGTGAACTAACTAGCATGTTGCGAGTCATAGGACTAATGGTTATATTATGCTGGGCTACAAACCGGGAAGTAATGAAAGAATGGGATGCTCCAGAATCAAACAAGACTGATGCGGGGGTGGAGTTAACAAGGAACATACCAAGCACCACTTGCGGATTCTCCTGGGCGGATTCTGTACTCACATGATTCACCCTGCCACGTGCATAGTTCTGATGTCCTCTTTTGGTTTGTGGTGTCTGCCCTCCATTCTTTGTGGGTGTGCTCTGTACTGGAGTGCAGGGAATAGTCCTCTTGGGGCAACTGTTGGTATAATGGCCAACCTCTCCACACTTGAACCATGTGTTACTCCCAGGAGTATATGGTCCACTAGGCCTCACAGGGGTACCGATTGGGGTGGTCTGTTGATTCTGCTGATAAGTAGGGGCAGTTGTCTCCTGAACCGGACGTTGGGTCTGTTGAGCTGAGCGCTGATACTGCTGCTGCCCATAACTCCCACTTGAGCCTCCAAAGCGAGATGGTGTTCCCTGCTGAGTACTAAAGCGAGGGCGAGTGATGCTTCCTGACAGTCCTGAAGTGATAGCCTTCCTCTTCATATCTCCCAACTCTCTGCGCTTAGATTTCAAGCATATTGCTCTGTCGATCAGTTCTTGGAAAGTCGGGAAGGTGTGGGACATGAGCTGGTATTGAAGCGGTCTAGCTAACTCATCTAAGAATAGCTCCTGCTTCTTTCTATCTGTATCAACATCCTCGGGCACGTAGCGAGACAACTCCATGAACTTGTCCCTGAATTCTGGCACGGACATCCTTTCCTGTTTTAGAGCAAGGAACTCCTTCTTCTTCAGCTTCATTAAACCAACAGGTATGTGATGGCTCCTGAAGTTAGTAGTGAATTCTTGCCAAGTGATAGCATTTGGGTTGGCATGAGCGGCAACAAAAGCATCCCACCATGCTGAAGCAGATCCTTGGAGTCACCCTGAAGCATATAACACCTTCTCTCTGTCATCACATTGGGCTATAGTGAGCATCTTCTCGATAGTTTTCAGCCAATCTTCTGCTTCCAATGGATCAGTAGCATGAGAGAAGACTGGAGGCTGGTGACTCATGAACACCCTGTGCCTGTTTACTGGAGCTTGCTATTGTCCATGTGGTGGGTTGTTGACCTGGGCTTGCAGATTAGCCACAGTATTGGTATTCCGAAGTAGCTGAGTCTGAGCCTGCAGGAACTGCTGCATCACTAGATCCATCTGTGGCTGCTGAGGTATTCTGCTGGGATTATTGCCTCTTCCCTGACGAATCACTGGTGGTTGATCAACTCCGGATCCTGACCTAGTTTTCACCATCTGAGTGTTAGGAACATTACTTTAGATGATTGCACTAAGAGTAAAACTCTGAAAGACAAGGCAGCAAAGACTTTCAATTTTGGACAGATTCTGTTAGTTCCAAACAATCAGGTGTAACTCTCAGTATGGGAATCCAAAGATTATGAGATTTTGACCAGAGAAGTATAATGAAATTACAGAACTATTCCAACTGAAATCACCTTAATCCAAGGTCTGTAGCTTTAGTTATGAAATAAACAAGACGTCTGTGTCAGCTGAGTTTACAAATTCAGATAGTTCCAAAATTTCGTGTATATCTCTCTGTATATAACTCCTAAATTTTTGAAATTTTTACAGATAACCCTCTACATAATTTCTGAACTTTTCCAATTGGTTTTACTGTATTCGGTGTTCTGTAGCTCGAGATAAAATTAAAACAATACTGCTAACTCACAGAACTGCGCGAGCAGATTGAGAACTACTAGATTGTATTAGGGGTAGAGCATAGGGATTAAAAGATTAAGATAAGAAAGAGATTAATTGAGATAGAGATAAACCCAGCTAACACTTTACTATAAAACCAATGTCGTTGTGGTCGTCACCCCACAACACATTGTACTCAAACAAAAATTCCAATTCAATCATTAACACAAGATCAAGCATCCAAACACACCACTAGACTAAGCACACTTAAACGATCGTTTAGAATCTAACGATTACAAGGACACTAACTGAAACCTAAGGACTCCTATCCTCTGCAAGGGGTTCAGTGCGAGCTTCAGGAGATTCATAGCGGGGCCTCTTGGGTGATGGAGAGGAGTGGGGTTCTTCATCTTCAAGAATCACTGGCTGGTCCTTGTTCAACAAAGCAGCTTCCAATGCACGCTTCTGAGCCTCCAAGGTGAAGATCTTCCGCTGAGCCTGAGCGAGAGTGTTGTTGGTGTCATCCAAAGCAGTATTGACAATGGCTAGTAATCCTAGGACGTTGTTCAGCGTTCCTTCATGGGCTGGAGCTGGAGTGATGTAGGTCTTGGCTTCACCACTAGCTCTGTAAGGAGTGTATCTGCAGTAGGTGTCCTCCAGTTTATCCAGCACATTGTGATAGAGTACATAGAGTGCCCTCCGTGCAGCTTCTGCGATCCCAGCGTCCATAGTAGTCCTGTAAGCAACATCCTTGTGCTTTGATACCTCTTTGTTTCCATGGAAACTGAGGACCAGGTGTGTCCGAGGACCAGTGGAGGGTCGCTCCTTAGTGATGAGTGATTGACAACATTGTGTGGACTGATGCTTGGCTAAGTGTGCAGGTACAGGTTGCGGCTTGGCTCGTGTCGGTGCAGGTGAAGAACAAGCGCAAAAGGCCTTAGTCGTGGCGACCTCCGGGTGATGGAGTGGCAAGTAGGCTTGGTTCGATGGACCCGGTGGCCGATGAGGTCAAGTGCGAGCCGTGCGGTGCAAGACTGGCGGGCTGAAGTCGTGAACATGGGCTGGTGCAAGGTAGCGGATGGAGCCCAAAGCTTACACGCGGGGTTTGTTGGTTTGCCCACAAAACCTTCGGTGGACAGTTTCTTGGTTTGGGCCTCAAAACCAAGCCCAGAGGCCCGAGGCAATGGAGACGGTGATCCGGGAGCTTCGGGAAGCTTCGAGGTGGAGGGCACGTGGCGTGATCGCGGGGTTTGCGTCAAGGTGAAGCGAAGCCGCGGTGGAAGCATGTCCGTCTGATGAAGACTTGACCAAAATGCCCCTGAGGGGTTGTATCTTCATTTGAGTTGTAGGGGTAGCGTGGTCATTTACCTCCCTCCGATGGACTTCGTATAAATAGCGGAGAGGTGGATGGCATCTCTCTCTCTCTTGCTTCCTAGGGCTTTCTCCCCCGGTAGATTTCTCTAGACTGCTTCGTTTTCCTCTGGATTCCTTAGGCCAGACTCTTGTATAGACTCTGTCCTCTGGATGTACGGAAGCATTTGGCGTCCCGGTGATCTCCTAGTCCCTTGTGATTTTCGTGTCATTTTCGGGGCTATTTTTGGGAGTTTTCGTTCTTCGCTCGATGCGTGATTTTGGGGGCGTTTTCCGTCGGATTTCTTTGAGGGGATCATGGGTGGATGCCTTGCGCATCTTTGTGTGTGATCTTGACTCCTCAAACGCCGTGGAGAGCCTTCGATTCGTGCGTTTTTGGTTGGTGCCCGAGTTCATGGTGGTGGTTCGGTTGATCCGCGATTCCCAATGATTTAGTGGCTTAGGAGTCGAGATTTTTGGGGTATAGCATCCTTCTGTGACGCTTTTCATCTCCCTAAAATCTTGTCTCAAGAGCTTCAACCGTTTGGGAGATCCGGTGATGGAAAGGTGGAGTTGACTCCCGGGGTCGGGCGTTTTTCTGCTCTGTCCGCGTGTCGCGGACGGTCCGCTTGAGGGTCGCGGACCGTCCGCGAGGAGCGCGTGCGCCTAGGGTTCGTCCCGTGTTCTTCGTGTTCTTACGCGTCTTCGTTTCGATCTGTTTCGCCCCCAGGCTTTGGTCGCAAGGTGTTTGGCGGACAGTTCGCGTGCTCACCACGGACAGTCCGAATTTAGGGGGTGCACTACTGGTGGTTCGAGGTGCTTTTACGGACAGTCCACCGTGACCTTCCGGACGGTCCGCGCCCTCCTCGCGGACAGTCCACCTGGTCTCCACGGACGGTCCGCCTGGGACTTCGCAGCAGTGCCTAAGTCCTTTGGTTTTTGCTTTGGTGCTTCCGCTCTTTGCTCCTAGGCTTCTTGGTTGATCTTCTAGGCTTGTGTGTGCCTTGTTTGGATCTTCTTATGTGTGCGAGAGTTCTTGGAGTGCAATCGGGGTATTGGCCGAGTTCGACCTTCGGGAAGAATTTTTATCGGCTCCCATTCACTCCCCCCCTCTCTGGTCGCCCGATTCGGTCCTTCAATTGGTATCAGAGCCGGTTACGGATCTTCTTGATTCTAACCAGTCTAAGATCCAAAGATGGGCGATTATGGCAAGGGGTCGGGTCCTCCGCACTTTGATGGCAAGAATTACCCAATGTGGGAGAGGCGCATGGGCTCGTTTTTGCGAGGGAAGGGAACACTTATTTGGGAGGTCACTCAAAATGATCAATATGTCGTCCCAGATAGTTTTTTGCTTCCAGGATCGCGGGACATGTTTGAGGCCAACAGCAAGGCCGTTGATTACTTGTTCCGTGCTCTCTGTGCCTCGGAGTTCGAGCGAGTGTACGGAGAGAATGTGGCCGGAAAGATATGGCACAAGTTGAGAAATGCTCATGTTGGCAATGCCCAAGTGCAAGCCCGTTTGTTTGCCACTTACCGGAGAGAGTACGAGAACTTCACTCAACTCCCCGGTGAGTCGACCGATGCTATATTCTAGTGCTTCACTACCATAGTCAACAACATGAGGGCCAATGTGACAGTGCTCCCATACACGGATCATGATCAAGCTATCAAGCTTTTGCATGCCCTGGATAGGTCCGTGTGGAGTGCCAAGGTCGAGGCCATTGAGGAGTCGAGCGTGTATGATACGCTGACGTTGGATGAGCTGTTCTCCAAGCTCAGGTCTTCTGAGGTGGATCGTGGCTTGAGAGCCAAGAGCGAGAGCCCCACTGATCCTCATAGTTTGGCTCTTGTCTCAGGATCGAGGACTAACGCTAACTCTGTTGGCTTTTCTTTGTCTTGTCTTGTGTCCTTGCCAGATGAGAACTTTGAGGTGTTGAGCGAGGATGATCTCGCCCTGTTGAGCAAGAGGTTTGGGCGGATGTACGAGAACCGCAAGAATGCAAGGCGGAGCTCGGGGATGTGCTATCAGTGCGGGAAGCACAGGCACTTCATCGCCGAATGCCCTGAAGCCATGGAGATCAAGAAGGACTACAAGGGCAAGTCCAAGCATGACTACAATAAGCACCGCTCCCGGAATGACTACAAGGACAAGCACAAGGATAAGGGCGAGAGAAGGCACAAGAAGAGTGGCGGCCACAAGAAGAAGACCGCACGAGCGATGGTGGCCGGAGCGAGCGACATCGACTCGACATCAAGTGATGTTTCCTCTGACTCAAGCAGCGAGGAAGAGCAAGAGAAGCACAAGGACAAGCGGCACACGGGCAAGAACATCACCGGCTTGAGCTTCTTCGCACAAGGAGGCTTTAGCGGCATGGCGCATTCCAAGAAGAGTGGGAGGCACAGCTCGGATTCGAACTCCAACTCCAATGAAGAGGTATGACAAGATCCCAACTTCTTGCTAGAGGAGAATGCTAGGCTCAATGCGTTGCTTGATAACCGTGATGATGTGTTTAGAAAGACCAACAAGGAGAAGAGAGAATTTAGGTCTCTGTTGGGTGATGCTAAGGACATGGTAGCCGAGCTTGAATCCTTGCTTGTGGATGCTAGAAATGAGATTGCTTCTTTGAAGTCTGCTCCTGTGGTGTTTGATGAAATTGATTGTGGTGATTGCTCAGTTTTTCTTGCTGACTTGACAGTCCTCAAGGAAAAACATGCCTCTGTTCTTGAGGAACTAGATGTGGTAAGGGTGGAGTGTGATGAATTGAAGTCTAGGCCAGTTTTACTAGGTGCTTGTACCTCATGTCCTGTCTTGCATGCTAGGCTAGATGAATCTCACACTAGAATTGTTTCTCTTGAGGCGGCATTGAAAGCTCCTCTTCCTACATCATGTTCAACTTGTGAAATGCATGCTTTGAAAAACATGGAACTTGCACACTATGTTGATCGTCTGCAGGATGAAAATGATGAACTTAGGAAGTTGATGAGTTGGTTGTCTGGGCATGAGCCACAATTGAGTTTGATGTTGGCTCAGTTCAAGAGGTTTGATGGTCAGGCGTTGGGGGCTGACAAGTGTGGTGAGAAGAGTGGTGAGGGAGAAGAGAAAGCTGGAGAGACACCTACACCACCCCACACCATACCTATGAACAAATATGCACCCAAGCCAAACCACCTGAGAAACAAGCTTGATACAACTCCAGACCCACCAGTGTTCCCCCAGAAAACAAAGAATTACCAGCAACCCATCAAGTTTGTGAGCAACCTAGGTAATGTCTTTGAGGGGAAGTCAGGAGAGAAAGCGGTTGAGAAGCCCACAGAAAAGCCACCGCCTAAGCCAGTGCCAATCCGCTTCCATTGTGAGTATTGTGGGAGGGATGGGCATAAGGATGAGTTTTGTTTCCGGAGGAAGAGGGATGAGAGGTTTGCTAGGGAGATGGCAAACAAGGACAGGTACCACCTTGCTCGTGGTGTGCCTGAGCCTCGTAGAGGGCCTCTACCTAGGGGTGATGTGTTTGTGAGGACAGTTCCCACTCGTGGAGGTGGAGGTGGAGGTGTGTTCCCTCAGAGAGATAGGCGTGTTGGGTTTGGGCGTGGTGAGTTGGCTCGATGTGCTCCTTCTTGTGACCGTTACGAGTTTGGGAGACACGATTGGAGCTTTGGGTCTCAGATGGACTACGGGCCACGTTTTCCCCCTCGTGGTGCGCGTACTCCTCCAGTGAGACGTGACAGGTCCTTTGGAGGTAGGCGTGAGAGGACTCCGCCTAGAGGTTTTGGTAGGATGGATTTTGCTAACCCTTGTTTTGAGCAAATGGCTCGACACTGGTTTGACTCTTTTGGAACTAAACCCAGTGTTGAGTCGCTTGCTCATTCTTGTTCTCGTTTTTTATTGCAGGCGGGAGGCTTGGAGAACTTTTGGTTGATCGACTCCGGTTGCTCAAGACACATGACCGGAGATCGTGGGTGGTTCTCCAGCCTCACCCCGGTGAGTACGAGGGAGTACATCACTTTCGGGGATAACGGGAGAGGACGAGTGCTTGCTGAAGGTATGGTGAAGGTGAGTAGCAAGGTGACCTTAAGAAGTGTGGCCCTGGTCAAGTCACTTGGTTTTAACCTATTGTCAGTATCTCAGTTACTGGACGAAGGTTTTGAGGTTCGTTTTAAGTCGGGTGCTTCTCGTGTGCTTGATTCTTGGGGCGATCTTGTCTGTATGATCGTCCCCGAGGGCCAAATCTTTCGTGCTGATTTTTCCCAGTCTGTTGGTCCTCCTCGATGCTTTGTTGCTGGCGTGTCGACTGAGCTTTGGAAATGGCATAGGAGGTTGGGACACTTGAGGTTTGAGTTGCTTTCCCGCTTGAGTGGTCTTGATCTTGTCCGAGGATTGCCTAAATTGAAGTTCGAGAAGGATTTGGTTTGTGCTTCTTGTCGGCATGGAAAAATGGTTGTTGCTTCCAACGCCCCTCTGACTGCTGTCATGACCGAGCGACCTTGTGAGCTGTTGCACATGGATTTGGTTGGGCCAGCTTGTGTTCGCTCTGCGGGTGGGAAGTGGTAAGTTCTTGTGGTTGTTGATGATTTTTCAAGGTACTCTTGGGTTTTCTTTTTGGAGGATAAGAGTGAGACATTTGGCTTTGTTCGGGACTTGATCTTGAGGTTGAAGAATGAGAGACATGGAGACGTCATTCGAGCTATACGCAGTGACAATGGCACAGAATTTAAGAACTCTCATTTTGATGCCTTTTGCGGTGATCTTGGTCTCGATCATCAGTACTCTTCTCCATACGTCACTTGCCAGAATGGCGTAGTGGACAGGAAGAACCGGACCCTTTGTGAGATGGCCAGGACGATGCTCGATGAGCATAGGACTCCTAGGCGTTTCTGGCCGAGGCGGTCAATACTGCTTGCTATGTCTCAAATCGCATTTTTCTTTGCGCTTTCAAGAAGAAGACCTCTTATGAGCTGATGCATGGCCGAAAACCTAAGGTGAGTCATTTTAGAGCTTTTGGCTGCAAGTGTTTCATTCTAAAGAAGGGCAAGTTGGATAAGTTCGAGTCTAGATGTTCGGATGGTATCTTTCTCGGTTATGCTATTCATTCTAGAGCATATCGTGTGCTCAACCTTGACACTAACCGAATCATGGAGACTTGCGAGGTTACCTTTGACGAGACACAGTCATGTACCTCTTCTGCTTTTGAGTGTCTAGGTGACGAGGAGATTGGTGCCAGGATCTTTGAGGATGAGAAGGATGGAGATGGAGACGAGGATGATGATGATGGTAGTGCTCCCGCGGCTAATCGTGTACACGCTACTTCCACTACTACGACGACGATCGAGGATGGACCATCCCCTACACCCACTATGACTGAGGCTGTTCGAGTGGAGGCTGCTGCTTAGGGGGAGGTTGTGTCCAGGCGGGAGGCTCCGCGGTGGGTACAAGTTGATCACCCACCGACGACGATCATTGGTGACCTTCATGAACGCACTACACGGTCGAGGTCAAGGAATTCCTCTCATTTCGCTCACTCTGCTTTTGTTGCGTCGTTTGAGCCCAAAGATATTCGACACGCTTTGTCTAATGAGAATTGGGTGAATTCCATGCATGAGGAGTTGGAAAACTTTGAGAGAAACCAAGTTTGGGTGTTAGTCGATCCACCACCAAATTGCCGTCCCATAGGTACCAAGTGGGTGTGGAAAAACAAAGAGTGTGAGAATGGGATGGTTGTGAGGAACAAGTCGAGGTTGGTGGCGCAGGGTTTCAACCAGAAGGAGGGGATAGATTATGAGGAGACATTTGCTCATGTGGCCCATTTGGAGGCAATTAGGATCCTTCTAGCCTTTGCCGTGGCTAAAGGGTTCAAGTTGTACCAAATGGATGTCAAGAGTGCTTTCTTGAATGGGGTGATAGAGGAAGAAGTGTATGTGAGGCAACCCCCGGGGTTTGAGAGCGAGAAATACCCACATCGTGTATACAAACTCCAGAGAGCGCTCTATGGGTTGAAACAGGCACCTAGACCTTGGTATGGTAGGTTGAGAGGGTTTTTGCTAAGTAAGGGGTTTGTGATGGGCACAGTTGATAAGACCCTGTTTCTCCTTAAGCATGGGAATGACCTTTTGATTGTTCAGATATACGTGGATGACATAATCTTTGGTGGCTCTTCTCATGATCTTGTTGCCAGATTTGCAGATGACATGAGCAGGGAATTTGAGATGTCCATGATGGGCGAGCTACAGTTTTTCTTGGGCCTCCAGATCAAGCAGTGCAAGGACGGGACGTTTGTGCATCAGGCGAAGTACACCAGGGACATGGTGAAGAAGTTTGGCATGAACGACTCCAAGCCGCTGACTACACCGATGAGTATGACTACGGCTTTAGACGCGGACGAGGACGGCGAACCCGTGGACCAGAAGGAGTACCGGAGCATGATCGGCTCCCTCCTCTACTTGACGGCGACGAGGCCAGACATACAGTTCAGTGTGTGTCTGTGCGCTCGTTTTCAGGCTTCACCGAGGACTTCACATCGGCTGGCCGTCAAGCGGATCTTTAGGTACTTGAACTACACTCCTGAGTTTGGTCTTTGGTATTCTGCCTCCTCGACACTCAGACTTCACGGTTACTCCGATGCTGATTTTGCTGGGTGTCGATTGGACCGCAAGTCTACCTCTGGGTGTTGTCAGTTCCTTGGTTCTTCTTTGGTCTCTTGGTCATCTCGCAAGCAATCCAGTGTAGCCCAGTCCACTACAGAGGCCGAGTATGTAGCTGCTGCTAGTTGTTGTTCCCAGCTGCTTTGGATGACATATACCATGAGTGACTTTGGTGAGGAGTGCTCCCAGGTTTCGCTTTTTTGTGATAGCACCAGTGCCATAAGCGTAGCCAAAAATCCTGTCCTCCACTCCAAAATGAAACACATAAAAGTGAGGTACCACTTCCTGAGGGACAATGTAGAGAAGGGAAACATATCCCTGTCCTATATCCCTACCCAAGATCAGCTAGCCGACATATTCACCAAACCGCTTGATCAAGTCACTTTCACTCGCTTGCGGGGTGAACTTGGTGTTTGCTTTCCTTTCTAGCTGAGTCTTGGAGCTTCTCATGTATATATGTGTCATATGTTCATTTTGTTGCATTGCATTCATGCATTTTACTTTCTGTACAAAACCTGGTAGGATAGCCATCTTTGGATCACTTGTGCTAGGAAAAGCTTCTCTTATATACATTGATCACCGATGTGCTATTCGTGAGACTTGTGCATGTTTGGTAAATTGTGGATGTGAATGCTATGCTCTTGATGGTTTTGTCATATATTTGTGTTGAGATAGCTTTCTTTTGATGAAAATGCTAAAATGATGTCTCTCATGAGTAGATGCTTGTCTATGCTCAATTTGTGCTTAAATGCCTATATCATGTTTAGTTTGTGCTTGAGAATCATGTTCTCTTTGCTTGGGGTCAAAGACCTTTTGTCATTATAAATGTTTAGCCCTTTTGCTTGCTTGGGGAGGAGCATAAGCATCTTTTTGCCGCAAAGGCACTTCATGTACCATGTTTAAAATTGAAAATGAAATTGGTGTATGAATTGCCTTATGCTTGAAAAATGAGCTCCTAATCATGTTTTTATGCTTTGATATTCATTTCTTGGGTGCTAAACCATAGCATGCTTGTCTACCATGAGAAGTCTCATTTTAAGAAGTAGACACATGGCTCGGTGGCTTTAACATGACTTGAGTAGCTTGTGGGCGTTTATAATGATCTTGTGATGAGAATTTGTGATCTAGTATAAACTTTGGATGATCTAGTGTATTTATGTTCAAATTGGTGTAGAGAGAGTCTTGCTCATGAGATGACTATTTCTTTGTGAAAATTGCTTAAAATTGCTTTCGGCCATGTCACATGCTTATATGTCTCTACCTTCTTGATGGCAATGTGCTAGATACACCATGTCTACTTTGCTTGCTCTATGTCTCATTTGTAGCATTTTGTTGTGCTCTTTGTATATTTGAGAAGCTAGGTAGATTATATATGTGCTTTGACATGCATTTTTCATGAAAACAAGGGGAAGAGTTTCATATACCTTGATTCATGCATTGTCAACAAGGGGGAGAGTTTTGTATAATATGGGGAGATTTTTCATGCATTTGGGAATTTTGTGGAAAATTGGTATGCATTTGTGAGATGTGGCATGTGAGGAGAAAAATTGAGAAGAAGAGGTTGCATTTGCTCAGGGGGAGTTGCATATGTGCAGGGGGAGCTCCTTTGATTTTTCTGAATTTTGTGCTTTGTGATGTGCTCCTTGTGAGCTTTGTTTTGTCTCGGCTGTGTTGAGCCGTTGCCCTTGTCTTAGGGGGCCGAGATTTTAGTCGGCAAGTGATCTTGATTTCGCTTGTTCTTTGGCTTTGGATCTCTTGCTTGGGAGGTTCGTGTTCGTGGTTGTTTTCTTTTCTTTTTCTCTATGTGACTTCTGTGTTGTCAATGCACTCATCAAGCGGGAGATTGAGGACCAGGTGTGTCCGAGGACCAGTGGAGGGTCGCTCCTTAGTGATGAGTGATTGACAATGTTGTGTGGACTGATACTTGGCTAAGTGTGCAGGTACAGGTTGCGGCTTGACTCGTGTCGGTGCAGGTGAAGGACAAGCGCAAAAGGCCATAGCTGTGGCAGCCTCCGGGTGATGGAGTGGCAAGTAGGCTTGGTTCGATGGACCCGGTGGCCGATGGGGTCAAGTGCGAGCCGTGCGGTGCAAGACTGGCGGGCTGAAGTCGTGAACATGGGCCGGTGCAAGGTAGCGGATGGAGCCCGAAGCTTGCACGCGGGGTTTGTTGGTTTGCCCACAAAACCTTCGGTGGACGGTTTCTTGGTTTGGGCCTCAAAACCAAGCCCGGAGGCCCGAGGCAACGGAGACGGTGATCCGGGAGCTTCGAGAAGCTTCGAGGCGGAGGGCACGTGGCGTGATCGCGGGGTTTGCGTCGAGGTGAAGCGAAGCCGCGGTGGATGCGTGTCCGTCCGATGAAGACTTGACCAAAATGCCCCTGAGGGGTTGTATCTTCATTTGAGTTGTAGGGGTAGAGTGGTCATTTACCTCCCTCCGATGGACTTCGTATAAATAGCGGAGAGGTGGATGGCATCTCTCTCTCTTGCTTCCTAGGCTTTCTCCCCCGGTAGATTTCTCTGGACTGCTTCGTTTTCCTCTGGATTCCTTAGGCTAGACTCTTGTACAGACTTTGTCCTCTGGATGTATGGAAGCATTTGGCGTCCCGGTGATCTCCTAGTCCCTTGTGATTTTCGTGTCATTTTCGGGGCTATTTTTGGGAGTTTTCGTTCTTCGCTCGATTCGTGATTTTGGGGGTGTTTTTCGTCGGATTTCTTTGAGGGGATCATGGGTGGATGCCTTGCGCATCTTTGTGTGTGATCTTGACTCCTCAAACGCCGTGGAGAGCCTTCGATTCGTGCGTTTTTGGTTGGTGCCCGAGTTCATGGTGGTGGTTCGATTGATCCGCGATTCCCAGTGATTTAGTGGCTTAGGAGTCGAGATTTTTGGGGTATAGCATCCTTGTGTGACGCTTTTCATCTCCCTAAAATCTTGTCTCAAGAGCTTCAACCGTTTGGGAGATCTGGTGATGGAAAGGTGGAGTTGACTCCCGGGGTCGGGCGTTTTTCTGCTCTGTTCGCGTGTCGCGGACAGTCCGCTCGAGGGTCGCGGACGGTCCGCGAGGAGCGCGTGCGCCTAGGGTTCGTCCCGTGTTCTTCGTGTTCTTACGCGTCTTCATTTCGATCCGTTTCGCCCCCAGGCTTTGGTCGCAAGGTGTTTGGCGGACAGTCCGCGAGGGTCTCACGGACGGTCCGCGTGGCCGGATTTCTGGCGGACAGTCCGCGTGCTCACCACGGATAGTCCGAATTTAGTGGGTGCGCTACTGTTGGTTCGAGGTGCTTTTACGGACAGTCTGCCGTGACCTTCTGGACGGTCCGCGCCCTCCTCGCGGACAGTCCGCCCGGTCTCCACGGACGGTCTGCCTGGGACTTCGCAACAGTGCCTAAGTCCTTTGGTTTTTGCTTTAGTGCTTCCGCTCTTTGCTCCTAGGCTTCTTGGTTGATCTTCTAGGCTTGTGTGTGCCTTGTTTGGTGCTTCTTGTGTGTGCGAGAGTTCTTGGAGTGGCAATCGGGGTATAGGCCGAGTTCGACCTTCGGGAAGAATTTTTATCGGCTCCCATTCACTCCCTCCCTCTCTGGTCGCCCGATTCGGTCCTTCAGAAAGGTTCATCATCATATAGGATGGCTGTGACCTCCTAGTGGGGCTCAAACCATGGATGTGTCCACAGCTCGCAGTGATAGGCTAGTGGCACATGATAACCCAGGAGGAACACTGTTGCCCTTAAGTTGTCTACCATGGGAATGCCTATCCCCTCTTGGTTGTAGTAGTACACACTCCAAGCCACTTCCTCAGCTGGCTCTCTTTCCTCTTCAGCTTGTTCCTCTTGCTCCTCCACCTGATCTTGATGATCTCCTTGATCACCATCTTGTTTGCTTGCTCTTCTTCCTCTCCCTCTGGGATCACCTCTTTTGGGTCTTCTTCTTCCTCATCTGACACAGTGATGAGCTCTGGAGCAGGTGCGGGGACAGTCTGAGGTGGGGGTGCTTCCATCTCAATTTCCTCATCCGTGTCGTGGAAGGCGTTGTAGTCCTCCTGCAGCGCGTACCAGTGAGTGGATCCCACGCAAGATGTCCTCAACTGACGAACCATCTAAAAAGAAACATGTGTTGGATGAGATAGATGCCAAGAATAGATATTAAAAGGAGAGAACCAAGTAGAGACCAAGGATGGGATAAAGCAAGGATGAAATTATCAGAAATAAAGCAAGCATAAGGCAAGAATGGCTTCTAAGATATTATAATCCTTAAATCCGACAATTTTCTAACTAGGCTAACGTCCTACAGTCAACATGGCTTTGGTACCACTTTGTCACACCCGAATTTAAAGGCAAATTCAAATGCTAATATTATATGTGTGCCAGGATCAAAGTTCACACATATAATGACTCAGTGAATACCAAAACACAGTGCCAAAACGTAAAGAGAGTATTGAACTTTATTACAGACCAAATGTCTCATAACGAACTAATTTAAACGAGTAGCTAGCAGCGGAAAGGGTCAACACCATAGGCAGTTGACTGATGACACGTCCGCCTAGAATTCGTCGAAGTCTCCAGGGAAATCTTCAAATCTCTCCAAGTCTGAGCAGCATCTGGGTAGTGTTGTTGCAATAACGAAAACAAGCGTGAGCACATGCCGTACTTAGCAAGCGGAAACAAAATACAACATGCAAGGCCGTTTGGTGGAAGGCTGATGGGTTAAGCATTCAGCATTTTAGTTGGTCAAGTTTTATTAGCAGCATAATACTAGCAAGTGTAAGTTTATACCAAACTCATAATTAACATAAGAAATAAACAACATGAATAAAGATAGATGCATCAAGTTAATCATTGTGTTTCATAGATTAATCATGTGAGGGTCCAGGCCGCTCTTGACCATGAGCACGGCTAATCGATTAGTTTTACACTCTGCAGAGGTTGTACACTTTCACCACAAGTTGCGTAAAAGTTCTAGGAACTTTAAACCGAACCATGCGATGCCGGCCAAGCATCATAACACACTACCTAGGTGTGATTGCAGAGGGACGCTACGAGGCCTTTACAAAGTTTCCCCAATGTGAAGCAACCCGCGAAGGTTCCGAGCTGCCGTAAGGTATAAAGTCCCCTAGTAGGTACCGTGTCTTAGCCAAGCCCAACTCCCTACTAGAGCGAGTCTATACCCCAACTAACGCTCCCCCTTGCCCTTATCAGATAAGGTCACCCCAACACTAGAGTCCTTAATTAATTAGCCAAGCCAGAGCCATATAGTCTTGTGGTTGCACTGTTGTCCTGGGTGGTCGTTCCATGTTCCAATTAAGCATGGTGATCTTGTATTAATGAAAGGTATAACATAAATAAATCAAGTTTCATAATGTTTCTTTAATACCTTCCACCAAGTTAAGCATAGCGAGACCTACCCAATAAAAAATTAAAACCCAGGTTATTCAAGGCGAAAGGGGTAAAATAATCTAGTCAAATCCTTAATTGGGTCCCATCAATTTAATGCAAGCAAAAAGTAAATACAGTGAATTAAATGCAAATTGTATAGGTAAACGGGTATGCATCAAGGAAGACTTGCCTTCAACAAATCCCTGTTGTTGTTCAGACACTTCAGCTTCTTGGTCTTCAAATCCTTCAACCCAAACGTTCTCTACGCACCACATCAAAATACATACAAGTATACAATAGAATAAAATAAGAAACAATCACCAAACAGTATTAACAGAGAAAAACAGAGGCAAAAAGCTATTCTACTCTTCGATACGATCGTTTGGACATAAAGAACGCTAAAAACGGAGCTAAAACGGAGAAGATATGGCTTAAACAGGGTGCAGGGGCTTATCTATAAGAAAACTAAACTTACAAGGGCCTAATAGCAAGAAACCGAGGGCTAAAATGTAATTAAACATATAAACTGAAGGGCTTCGGTGAAAAACTAAAGGACTGGACCTCGGACGCTAAATCTAAAAACCTTAGGGTTTAAAACAGAAGAAAAAGGACCTAACCGTAAAGATCTTTCTACTACGGAAGGACCGGGATGCAAAACTAGAGATTCCAGGGGTTTTTCTGCAAAATGTTCAAAGACGCGGATGTTGACCGGTATTGACTCCAGTTGGATTTGATTCGAGCCATTGGATCTAGATCGGAGGGCGGGCGATGTGTGCAAGCGAAGGCGGCAGCGCGACCCGACGGCGAGCGGTGGCACTGTAGAGAAACTCCGGCGAACTTGCTCGGCTTCGAGCTAGGGGGACTCGGTTGGCGACGCGGACTGGCCGGGGAGGTTTCTGGGGAGACCGCGAAGCGAACTAGGGGTCTAGGGTGGTCACTCGGGCAACGACGATGGCACGCAGCTCGGCGAGGCGGCGGCGGCGGCGAAAAAACCAACTCCGGCGAGCTCGTCTACTCGATGTAGGGCACCTAGACGTAAAGAAGCAGCTCCGGGAGACTCCGTACCTCCTCGCGGTTCTCCCAGTGGCCTTCTCGACGACAGAACGACGGCAGGGTGGCGGATCAGCAGCGGCGGCGCACTAGGGTTTCGGCGGCGGTGCTCTAGGGCTCGGGTTTGGGTTAGAGGAGGCGGCACACGTCGGCTGTCTTATAATGGGCCAGGCGTGGGGTCTCGGCGTGCGGTCCAAGGAGACGTGGAGGCGAAGACGGCCAGGACTCGACCTCGCGCTCGAGTCTGGGGCGGGGACGAGACAGAGGAGGGGGATGACATGGGGGTCCCACCCGTCAGCGGTAGCGAGCGGAGGCGGGGCTGCGCGGGCCAGCGCTGGGCTGTTTCTAGCTGGGCCAAGACGGAAAGCGGGCAGGCAAGGGAGTTCGAGGAGCACCGGCGGACTTCTGTAGGTGGGCTGCTGAACAAGGCTGGTCCTCGAGCGACGGGTGCTGGGCTGAACTGAGCCAAGGAATAGAGGGGGTGGCGATAGACTTTTTGCATCTGGGCTTCAACAGCTGGGCCAGAAGAGGAGAAAGGTTAAGGAATTAAAAGGAAAGGGTTGTGGATTTTGAAAAAGATTCAAACCTTGGAATTCAAACTCAAATTTGAATTCCACCAATCAAAAACAATGCACCAGTATGAATGCAACAATAAACTCCTATATTTATTTAATTAATTTTCAAAAATATATTTAAATGCCTAAAAATTTAAATACACCCTATAATCCTTAGACATAAACCATGTTTCTATCATATTTTATTAAAAGAAAATTTTTGTAAAATTAGGGTGTTACAGCAAGTGATCCCGGTGTAACCAAAATCAATGTAGTCGGAAAATTTTGACCTACAAATGTTTTTGATGCCTAAAAACTTCTCTAAAAATACATTTGAACTCATTGATATCTTTGAGTTAATTTTTAATTTTCGAAATTAGAGGAGTAATTAGCATCTAAACATGATCAAGGGAAGGTTTTAAGCTTAATTGAACTTCTGGTGCTCCATGGTGCATCACGGGAAGGCCTCATCATTTGGGCATCTTGAGCACATTGTTAGGTATTTTAGCGACACACGAAATAAATCCGCAAGCTCACGGATACCGTTGTAGCTTTCACCTCAGAGTATTCCAAGGGTATCGAATCCAAGGGAACGTGTGTTCACTAACTTCGTACTGGTCAGTCCAAGGACACACCCAGATAAGAGGCAAGGATAAAGAGGATTCCTAAAGATAGCACTATAGATGAGATTAAAGGTCGATCTCTAGATAGAACTTAGCTTAGGGTACCGTTAGCCCTGACTTAACAGGCGACTCCGGCACGCGGATCTATGTGGAATTGAGCTCTGACTATATCCAGCTGCGGAGGATCAACAAGGGCCAGACGGGCTGTCACCACCACCTGGACTGCCTCTACCTAACCTTGGGATAAGCCGAACGAATGATAACTGGTAGTGTGACACAACGTCTACGCTGTGGTTACTACCGTAGCCAACGGACTACGGCACTGTGTACTTATAGAACTACGGCCACGGAAGAGAACTGATCTCACTCACTATAAGCGCTACTAGCTTATACTAAAGGCATACGAGAGAGCACTCGATCCCGTACTATGCTTCCATCATATACGAACGACTTGCAGCAGACGAACGCATAAACCCAGGATCTACGCACTAGCAGAGGAAAAGGTCTACTCATGCAACCTAGCATAAACTATTAGAAAAGAATCACGAACACACTTTATTCTAATCAGAGCATGCAAGCATATCCACTTTATTCTAAAAGACTAATCACAAATGGGATACAAACTTGTGCACCTAATCAACTAGATCGAGGCGGCGTGTTCGAGAAGAACACACGCCTCTAAATGATGAACAGGCGAAGAACATATCACTCAAACTTTAGTCTAAATAGAAAATGCGGAAATACTTACTTTACTCTAATTGAAGAACGAAGCATCTGTAAAAATACAAATCTCTCTCTCTCACTCTCCTATTCTCTAATCTACCAAGGAGAGGCCTCTCCTTTGAAGGGAAGCTCTCATCCTTGGGTGAGATGGTGTGTCTCAAATGGGAGCCCCTCCCCTCCTATTTATAGAGGAGGGGGTGGCTTGCCAAGAGGCCAAATGTTCTCCAAGATGTGCAGCCATCCTTGGGCGCCACCAATAGGAGAGCGACACGTGGCGAGGTATCTTGCAATGCACTCTTCTCCAGCTTCCAGGGGAAGGAACCAAACCGACCTTGTACCAGCCAATCAATGGGCGCTATGTCACCAATCCACCCCGGAACGTTGCAAGGGATCAACCAGGAGGCACCACGTGGAAGCAGATGGCGAACGGAGACCAAAAGGGTTCGGCCAAACCTAGGTTCGGCCGACCCTGGCCCACCTCCTTTTGGCCCGTGCTTTCTCTGGGTGACTGATATGTGGCCCCTTATGACGGTTCCAGGTGCATGCCGAGTTCTGAGGTGGTTTGGGTCTCTGGTGGGCCCCTGGATCCTTGTGCTGCACACGTGGCGGTGTCTGATTCGCTGGGAGTTGCTTCACATGGATTGATGAGGTGTCATGGAAACATGGCATCCAATGTGGCACACGTCGCCACGTGGCCTGGTGTGGGTCCTACCGAGCTCACAAGATATCGGGAGTATGATCTTGTCTTGTGCATATCTCTTTCATCCGGACTCAGAAGTAGACAAATGATATACCCATTTCGATCGTCTCGACGAGCCCGTCGCAATGGTGCAGTCCAAATTGGCATTTGAGGTTGTTATGGACGATGTCCTATATAAGCCATTGGATCACTTGCTCTCAATTGTATCATTTATCACGTATTCCGGTGCATCCTGCAACAAAAGCTAGAAACACCAACACTTGTGGAACTTGTCAGTATAAAGCCCTATTCTAGTGTTGATGATCACTTTTCATTCATTTTATGCAGGAGTTGACGGCATAAAAGTAGCACTTAACAACCGTCAACAACACCCCCACACTTGACCTTTGCTCGTCCCGAGTAAAGGGGAACAGATCAAGGTGAGACTTGATATCCAAAGGTATGAAATGAGCATAAGAGATATTCCAAACCATACCTTGTACTTGTGAACTCTGTGGAGTGTCTATCATGCTATCTTGGGTAGTTGAGGAACGGAACGGTCATGAATCAAATCACTCCTGCTCTTTACATTAAGCAACTTAGGGTTTTGCAATAAATTTTCAAAACAAACCTTGCTTAGCTCCTCATTTGATTCTCTCATGTCGCTCAATGTGTATATGTCCTCACCAAGGTATTAGACTTGCCTTTCTTCATCCTACTTCTAATGATGGCTATATGTGGAGCTCAGGGTAGGATAAATGATAAAGCATACTTGCATCGCATCTATTGCAAGTCAAAAACCGGATCCAAGGAGAAAATCAAGTCATACAATCGGATCAAGATGTGCACATGTATGGATGTGATGGATATGGTAAGGTGGATACTAGGCCCGGAATGGGTGCTAGATATTACCATATATATGATGAATGTTGTGGTGATGGTAAGGTGGACACTAGGCCCAGAATGGGTGCTAGTTATTACCATCAAATTTTGGAACTCCATTTTGCATGATTCCATCTCTCTCCTTTTTCTTCTTTCTTTTGCATAGCCCATGTCTCTTTTTTTTCAAGAATACTTTTGGAGAGAGAGGTCACACCTCATATGGAGCTTTATTTTTTTTGGAATGGATGGATGATACATTGCCAACTTCCAGTGTAGAAGCATAGCAAGGGGATATGGAGTGCACATGAATCTTGATCATGAAAGCATGAAAAGAATTCTCAGAAGGGTCACAACAATTTGACAAAGCTCAATGCAATAACAAGCAGCATATGAGTCTAAGGTTTTCAAGATAACTCATCATATGGCTTTAGTAGGACTTTCGCATATCAAAGAGGAGCTTTGCAAAGGGTTTTCGTAATTTTCAAATAAAATTCCCAAGCACTCAAACATTCAGAGAGAAGATCATATCATCAAACCATATCACGAATGCCAACTACTTAGATGAGCATGAGTTCCCTAATGATATTTGTTCACAAGCATCAAGATAATAAGTATGGAATAAAACATATGCAAGCCAACCACAGGAAACATGTAGAGCAAGTAGAGCACAATTTCATGAGTTGATTTAGAAGATAGGAGTGAGATAATGTTGCACATACCATCACTCCTGAAGGATATAGGGATTAAGGAGAACCAGTGGTGATTCGGCTGACCCATAGGGGCAGCCGGCTCACTCTAGTTTACCTTGTCCCTTGGCATGAAAGCGCAGTCGATGTTGTGCAACGCCTGTGTGGGAGATCTCAAGTGTGTATGTCGATAATAAGCTTGGGAGATCTCCCCCACACTTGTTCATGTACCTGGTGGTGTCTTCAAACAAAAGAAAAACAAAAGATGGACTCTGCTGGTTCAAGAACCAGTGAGCCTTTATTCAAATTCAAATATTTTTTTGTTTTTTTATATTCACCATGAGATACCTCAAACAAGGCTGAGATGCCCTGGCTTACCTTCCCATTTGAATCAAGCTCGATGACTTACCCCATTTGAATTCAAAATTCCTGCAAGGGTTAGTCCGCATATATAACCAATATCCATGAAAGTATTAACTAGGTTCATCAATCAAACTCGACACCATGTCTTGTTTGATTGAAGAAGACAATTTTAACCTAAGCACCATGCTTAATTTAAAACAACCTATGAATGCACGTTAGCTAAACATGCACTCAAACCATAGCATTACAAACATAGATAAAGGAAGCACAAAAGCATGATCAAGTTATTTCCAAAGGGATATAAGCATGAGCATATGATGGTGAACATCGGGCAACCTCCCGAAAGGGCTTTGTTTAAAGTCAAAAGCGGGACATACCTAGCTAGTTGGGCAAGATGCAAGAGCTAACATCATCTCCAAACCAGGATAAGATTTTGTGTGAGGGGAACTTTACTCAGGACACTCACATACCTCCCCCACACTTGAAGTTTGCATTGCTAGGCAACAAAACTCAAGCGTGTGGAGATCAAGCTTCCTTTTGTAATGTTCCCTCACCAAAAACTTACCAAAGTGTTGAGATGATGCAGCTCACATGTTCTTAGGTGCTACCTGTCCGTCGTTCTTTATAATCTTTACCTGAAAGGGTTAGGACCAAAAATGCCCGAAGGACAACCTATACTAAAAACATGCTCTTGCTTTTTTATTTGAAAAGGGAAATAAAATAAACCTAATCTAATCCAGGCTATCTCCTAGTAGTGCTTTGTTTACGGTCATAAGCTCGACCCTGAGAACTTCTTCTTGCAGCTATCATTGGTGATGTCATTCCCGTTTCACCACAAATTTTTAATGTATCATGGAAGCTTCAGCTGCAAGGTTAGTGCCACAGTGCATACACGAAATCTGCAATGCTTATGGTAAACATATGCATCTACAACCAACCTTCTAAACTTTTTATAGGAGAGAACCATAAGGTGGTTGTAGTCCTCGTGCGTGCCCAGTGCACTAAGCATGGTTGACTCTGGAGAGGCGTGATGCAAGCACGGTTCATATGGTATGTCAAGAACGAAGCTATCATGCTTGTCAATGGAATCCTTTCCTCCAGACTCCAGAATCGGCGCCTCATATATTTCCATGGCCCATGATTTCTCCATCTCAAGAGATGCATCATGGAAGCTCAATGTTGATTCTTGATCAAGGTCAAGAACAACATAATGCGGGCCAATGGGAAGAGGCTCAAACTCGGTCGAGGGTGATGATGATCGTTCGTCTTCAAGGTGAAGAGGGTCTTCTGAGTCGTACTCCCGAGGAGTGGAGAATTCTACACCCTCAACAAGAATAGGCTCGGACGATGCGAACAAAGATACATGCATCGTCTCCTCGAGCGAGTCTTGCTTGGGATGAGGCTTTGCCATAGAACTTTCTAAAAACAAGGGAGTGGTGGCAGAAGCGGCTTCCCTAAGCTTTTCATCTAGGCTCCCTCGAGAAGCATCAAGAAGTTTTTCTGTAGGGGAGCCTAGGAGGAGATCAAGATCGAGGACATCAAAGATGTAGAAATCTAGATTAGCCTTGATCTTGTCTACCAGGAGCGGCATAGCACATGCAACCCCCCGACACTCAAGAATGTGTCCGGAGGGACAACTCTTGAGGAGCTTGTCGGATGGTCTTAGCGTAACATTGCCCAAAAGAGTGTACGCTAGGTGCCATGGCATGACATTAACCTCCATAGTGGGGTTAAGATGGGCTTCTATGATAATCCCTTTTATGGAACAAGAAATGATCGTAGAGGGTGAACTAATCCAAAGTGCTTCGGAAAAGTGTCCCACTCCATTCAACCACTTCTTCTCCATGGCCTCCATGATATATGTCTCGTTTGGAGGATCGGGAGGCAAAGGAGGTACCGTAGGCCTAGGGGAAGGTTCTGTCAAAAGATTTCTAGCTGGCTGGATTTGGACAGAAGAGGGTGCCTTCCCTATTGGGTCATCTAAGAAATTCGAGGTGCTCTTGATATTTTCAGAAGGGTCATCCTCGAATTGATGAAGGAACTTTGGAGGTTGAATTTCTTCTTCCTCCATTGTTCCTGGTTCAGGTGAGGGTTCTATGGCTGAATAAGAGGATATGGAAGGTGATGGATCGGATTCAGCCACTAGAAGATCCTCATGGCTCGACTCAGATTGGCGGGGTTTGCTATGATTGGTGGGGAAGAAAGAGCTCACCATGAGGGAATCAAGGATCTCTCTTACTTCTCCTAGAGTTTTGCAAACAAACGAATCACCGATGGTGTCATCAAGATCTAAGGCAGCATCTGTGTCTAGACCCATGCAAAAGATGTATAATGATACATCATCGGGAATGGACCATATGTCTAGGTCAGAAGCCAAAAGCCGTAAGAACCTAGCCCATGCTGCACCTGTAGACTCCTTCTCTAATTGCTCGAACTCGAGAATGTCCATTGGGAGAGAAGCTATGCGATTGTACCATTGCTCCGTCCTCTCCATGAGAGAGAACGAGATACAAAAGTCATCCCGAAGCTCTTCCCAATTACCATTCACACTCCCTACAGTGTGAGCATACCATTGTTCCGCTCTCCCCATGAGAGAGAAAGGAAACAACTTCCACCTCACAGTTTTCTGTGTCATGCCTGGGGTAACCAAGTATGAACACAAATCCTTGAATTCTTTCAAATGAATGTAGGGACTTCATTGATTGCTCCAAAGAAGGGTCTATCCTGAACCATGTCTACAGAGTCGGGGTCGAGATCATAGCCAGATGAAGACGTTGATGGTGGCTCATAAAACTCGTAATCTGAGGTGGAGAGGTCGTAAAAGGATGGCCTCTCCATGGGTAATGGGGGTAAAGGTAGAATCAAGAAAAGTAAAAAGATACGAGGACCACTGGGTACGAAGATAGATACAGCAACCGTTCCCCGGCAACGACGCCAGAAAGCTTGTTGGGTATTTTAGCGACACACGAAATAAATCTGCAAGCGCACGGATACCGTTGTAGCTTTCACCTCAGAGTATTCCAAGGGTATCGAATCCAAGGGAACGTGTGTGCACTAACTTCATACTGGTCAGTCCAAGGACACACCCAGATAAGAGGCAAGGATAGAGAGGATTCCTAAAGATAGCACTGTAGATGAGATTAAAGGTCGATCTCTAGATAGAACTTGGCTTAGGGTACCGTTAGCCCTGACTTAACAGGCGACTCCGGCACGCGGATCTATGTGGAACGGAGCTCTGACTATATCCAGCTGTGGAGGATCAACAAGGGCTAGACGTGCTGTCACCACCACCTGGACTGCCTCTACCTAACCTTGGGATAAGCCGAACGAATGATAACCGATAGCGTGACACACCGTCTACGTTGTGGTTACTGCCGTAGCCAACGGACTACAGCACTCTATACTTATAGAACTACGGCCACGGAAGAGAACTGATCTCACTCACTATAAGCACTACTAGCTTATACTAAAGGCATACGAGAGAGTACTCGACCCCGTACGATGCTTCCAACGTATACGAATGACTTGCAGCAAACGAACGCATAAACCCAGGATCTACGCACTAGCAGAGGAAAAGGTCTACTCATGCAACCTAGCATAAACTATTAGAAAGGAATCACGAACACACTTTATTCTAATCAGAGCATGCAAGCATATCCACTTTATTCTAAAAGACTAATCACAAACGGGATACAAACTTGTGCACCTAATCAACTAGATCGAGGGGGCGTGTTCGAGAAAAACACGCGCCTCTAAATGATGAACAGGCGAAGAACACAAGAACATATCACTCAAACTTTAGTCTAAATAAAAAATGGGGAAATACTTACTTTACTCTAATTGAAGAACGAAGCATCTGTAGAAATACAAATCTCTCTCTCACTCTCCTATTCTCTAATCTACCAAGGAGAGGCCTCTCCTTTGAAGGGAAGCTCTCATCCTTGGGTGAGATGGTGTGTCTCAAATGGGAGCCCCTCCCCTCCTATTTATAGAGGAGGGGGTGGCTTGCCAAGAGGCCAAATGTTCTCCAAGATGTGCAGCCATCCTTGGGTGCCATCAATAGGAGAGCGACACGTGGTGAGGTATCTTGCAATGCACTCTTCTCCAGCTTCTAGGGGAAGGAACCAAACCGACCTTGTACCGGCCAATCAACGGGCGCCATGTCACCAATCCACCCCGGAACGTTGCAATGGATCAACCAGGAGGCACCACATGGAAGCAGATGGCGAACGGAGACCAAAATGGTTCGGCCGAACCTAGGTTCGTCCGACCCTGGCCCACCTCCTTTTGGCCCGTGCTTTCTCTGGGTGACTGATATGTGGCCCCTTATGACGGTTCTAGGTGCATGCCGAGTTCTGAGGTGGTTTGGGTCTCTGGTGGGCCCCTGGATCCTTGTGCTGCACACGTGGTGGTGTCTGATTCGCCGGGAGTTGCTTCACATGGATTGATGAGGTGTCATGGACACATGGCATCCAATGTGGCACACGTCGCCACGTGGCCTGGTGTGGGTCCCACCGAGCTCACAAGATATCGGGAGTATGATCTTGTCTTGTGCATATCTCTTTCATCCGGACTCAGAAGTAGACAAATGATATATCCATTTCGATCGTCTCGACGAGCCCGTCGCAATGGTGCCGTCCAAATTGGCATTTGAGGTTGTTATGGACGATGTCCTATATAAGCCATTGGATCACTTGCTCTCAATTGTATCATTTATCACGTATTCCGGTGCATCCTGCAACAAAAGCTAGAAACACCAACACTTGTGGAACTTGTCAGTATAAAGCCCTATTCTAGTGTTGATGATCACTTTTCATTCATTTTATGCAGGAGTTGACGGCATAAAAGTAGCACTTAACAGCCGTCAACACACATGCAAGGACAAGCATGGGGGGCAGCAAGGTTTGATTTTTTGCAGGATATGGATGAAAGCATGGGAGGCAAGGATGGATGGAAGTGACACAAAGTAAATGATCAAGATGGAGGACTTCATCATGCAAGAAAAAGGAGTGGCTGGGAGGAATTGGACGGTGGACGGCGTGGAGCACGAGTACACAACACCATGATGCATCAAACAACAAGTGGGAAAAAGCAGAGCCAAAACAGAGGGGCAGGGGCCCTAGGATGGTCGGCCCAGGCCGGCCGGCCTGCCCTATTTCTTGGCCCCCCGATGCTCGTCTTCCTCAGGTTAGTCATTTGTTCCATTGCTAGTTCATGTTCTTGAGCTCCCAATCCAGAACCTCTAGAAACACCTTCGAAAAATTCGTTCTCCATTCTTGAGTCCAAAAATTCAGAAAAATTCGTCACAATTCTTGCCCTTTCATATACTTCTTTTGTGTGTATTTCTACCTACAAGAAACCCCCAGGAGAGTTTGTTTGTGACTTTGTGCAGCAACAACAAAATGAGGAAGGCTTTTAGCAAGGTCCTTGGGAGGAAGACACAATCGTCATCGTCGAAGCCGCCATCAACAAGTTCTTCACGGAGACACTCAATCTCTGAGTCGCCGCAAAGCATGGAAGAGGACGTGGCACCATCAAGGAGTGACACCATTCTCCTTGGTGGAAGAAGAGACACGCGAAGCTCGTCCATGCGGTACACCGAATCGCAAGGGCGCACAGAGGAGCCACCCGTCCAACCTCATCACTCGACTCGTTCATCCGCTCCACCACCATACACTCCGCGGTGCTCCAAGTATGGATTTTTCATGATGACAGAGGAGGAGGAGGAGAGGGTTGGTCGCCGAGAGAAGAGGATTGTGCCCAACGTTGACTTCGACGATAATGCTCTCCAAGTGTTGGGATTTCTTCCGGATATTTATCAAATGATGAACCACCTTGGTTGGGGGCAATTTTCCGATGGAGTAGGGGTAAGCTTTTGTATGGAGCTCGCCATGGAAATTCTCATGACGATGGCACTGGTTATTAATGAAAGGGTGCCATCCCTCTCATTTCGACTCAAGGATGATGAGCAAATAATTTCTTATGAGCAAATTAGAGAGTTGCTCGGTTTCAATAGGGAAGCCCCGGAGCAAGTGGATGTTAATGAAAGTGTATTGGAAGGATTTTGGAGTATGATTTCGGGAGAAGATAACCGACAAAGAAATAGCATCTGGAATCCCATCATCCGGATATTTCATTCTTGGATGAGCAAAAGGATTTTGGGAAGAATGAGAGAGTCCAAGATCACCGACATGGAACTTAATTGGCTTTATTCGGCATTGATTGCAAGGCAAGCATTGATCCATCATATATCATGATCAATCGATGGTGTTGTGAGGCAACTTCAGGGACTGGACATATTGGCTCGGGATGCTATCTCTCTATGACAGCAATTTCTGTGAAGCCGGGAATTCCAAGGAACCCAAAATTCCTACTTGCAGGGAATTCTCTTGGGATTGACTACATGAAAGAAGGAAAATACATTAGTGGAGATGAAAAGAAAGGGTACAAGGTGGCAAAAGTCAACGTTCCTCTCCCAAATATGAGGCTGAAATTATTTATTGAAGGGAGAGAAACTTGGTTAGAAGAAGGCATTCCTTAACGTCACTACTAATGACGCCGAGTTAGCGTGAACATCAAGACTTGCCAAAGGTAAATCTAAACGATCATGAATGAATTCGCAAGCGCACAGATAAACCATTGTAGCATTTCCCCATGGAAGGAGAATATTCCAAGGGTATCGTATCCGTGGAAGGCAATGACGGACATCATAGACTTTTGCTTTTCCACTGAATGTAAACCAAGAGATAGATAAAGGAAACAACAACTCAAAGGCAGGGGTAAGATAAAGATATAATAGGGTAGTGTGACACACACTCAGATCTACCTCTACTCTAGTACTCTACGGCATAGGGAAACATACGAGTTAGCTCTAGGTTCTAATGTACTAAACATACAAAGCTAGAAGATATAAGAGATAGGCATGAAACATTGCATGAGAGGGTAAGGTTCAGCACCCAGGTACAAACGGGGAGATAGCCCACGATGACCAGCACTCTGCGAAATGATACTTTAGACTCCTACAGCTATACCCCAGCGCGGAGGGTTCCAAAGGGTCCAACAGCTATCACCACTGCGGCCTACCTCAATCGTTACGGGGGGTATGCTCATAACTAACGTAGCCACACAACCCAGGCACCATGCCCGCGTTGATGCTAGACTTCACCCGGCCCGGGCTATTGTGACCCAGGGTGAGAGCCACCAGAAGACTGGTCAACTTAGACCGAGTACCGTAGCTTGAACACAAACCTCATGCAACACTATCATGCCATCTGACAAGATTAACTAAGGCTAGACATACGAACGGATATGAACTCTCTTATGTCTAGTCAACAAGATCAAAGGGTCGTGTTCGTGAAGAACACGAGCCTCTAACTTATGAACAAACACATAAGGAATGAGTAAATCATCCTTCAAGTGGATCAAAAGGTACTGTTCACGAAGAACACAAGCCTCTAAATGATGAACAAGATATGAACTCAAGAACATATCAAGCATATGATCTACCATGACTTTATATGAAATAGATGAATAACTGAAGTAGATCAAAGTCATACAATGAAATAAAGATAAAAGAGAACTCATACCTAGACTCCAAAGTAGACTTGGAACCTGAATAAGAGCTACTCTAGCCTACCCCCTAGCCTTGGAGACTAAAAGTGAGAGGAGAATGAGAGAGTGGTGTGTGTGAAATGGGAGACCCTCCCCTTCTATTTATAGGCAAGGAGGAGGCTTGCCTCGGGCACCAAATGGCCTCAAAACACCCGGGAGTGAAGCCAGTGACCAATGAGCAGCTGCCATGTGTAGGGACAAGATGGGGCGGCATACTAGGTCGGTTCGGCCGATCATAGGATCGGCCGGCCCCCTAGGCCCCCCACTCGGGGTGGTTTTCCTCTAGGTGGCTGCCCTGTGGGCCCTCTGATCCATCCCCGGTGCATGACTTGTTTTGGTATCCGAGGTGGGCCCCTTGATCCATGTGAAGTCCATGTGTCGCTCTCTGATTCGTTGGTGAGTGCCTCCCTTGGATCAGTGACGTGGATTGCCATGTGTTTCCTTGGTGGTAGCCACCTCCTCAGCTGAGTTGGCATGGTTCCTCCATTGAAGGTGGGTTTCCATCTCTTTTATGGTTATTTCACCTACATACAAATAATCTCTAAGGACAAGTGGAACTACATTATTCAAACCAAAATGCAAGTAAATAATGCTCATGCCTCCATTTATGTGAGAATATTGATGGCTGAACATAGTACTTAACAGCCGTCAACAAACTCCACCAAGCTAACCTCTTGCAAGTCTCGAAGCAAGACATTAGGGAATTAGGTTGGTTGATCAGGAGTTGCTACGATGTCATATTCTTAACTTATGGCAAACATACAGCAAAGTACTCTACCAAGAGTTGAACAAGTTGGCAATGTTCTTACCATTCACCTGATGACATGGGGCATATAGCTTCACCTGCCTTAGGCGGTTGAGAGACAGAATGGTTATATAGCAAATGCATAATCACTCATACCTTGATCAGCTATCAATCTGGAGGTTTCGCAAATTTTTCAAAAGAAAATCAGAGTTCCTCAAATGATACTCTCGGATCGCTCGAAGTGTATGGTTCCTCACCAAGGCATCAATGTTGCCTTTCTTCACATCCTACTCCTAATAGGCTTATGTGGAGCTGTAGGTAGGGAAGAAATGAGGCATACTTGTTGTAACGCCCTGGGTTTTCAAAATCGGAAGACCCAGCATTCTGTCTCGTGATAGTCCCTGGATCAGACGCTATCACGCACAGGCATTCATCACAGATAAATAACACAGTCATACGTCGAAATAAAGCATCAGAGTACGAATAAAAATCTGATTATTACATGTCCTGATTATTCGGAGTACATCAATACTCGCCTCTTGGCGGAATAACAGAAATAAGAGCCTACGCAGCGGTAGCTAGTCTTCAAAAGGTGTCTCCATCTTCAGGCATCTCCCACAGGCATCCTTGAGCGAAGCGTCGTGCCCCCTCAGTCGTACCATCCGTCGGCATTGTTGTCGTAGTCGGACTCGTACCCTGCAAGCTCAGGGGCTATCCCCAAGGATCGGGATAGGTCCACGTCACCAACCGTATGCAAGCTTTAAGTGGCCTATTTCTAAGGGGAAAAGAGTTTATCAAGGTGGTGGCAGAGTTTCCTATGCAGCAGCAGCAAGAATAGAGTAGTATCTCCATAAGTTCACCATATCCCATATCTCTCAACCACATACGGATTCATCTGGTTACCCAGATCACCGTCACCATCACCTATCTCCATCTAGGGTCGGTGTGAGAACTCCCACTCCTCGCACCTCAATGGTTGCACCCGGATCCGCGAGGTAGAGGGAGCAACTCTCCTCTCCCCGAATACAACCACGGCTCACCAATCACACTCATCCTATAAGGGGGAGGTAGAAATCCCAAAACGTAAGAGTCGGAGAAACAACGGGCATGTCCATAACCGAGGACGCGGCTATACGTATAGATCTAAACTCTGCAGAGCGTGTACACCAGTACCCAACTCGGAATAGTACCCGGACGGTGTACGGCCGACCGAGCCTATCCTACCGGGCGAACACCTAGGAGTTACGGTTCCATCCTGCATCCGGGTCTCGATGCGGTCCCCCGCAGAAGACCACCCCAGAACTGTGAAAATGCCCCCGTGTGGCCACACGGGAGTCGCACTGAGAGGGTGGACTCACTCCCACCTCTCCCCCACTGATACCCCGCTATCCTACTGGCAGGTATGGTACCGCACTTGCTAGGGTCGAACGGCCCTATCCCCACTCTTGGCGAGGTGGTGTGTACGAAAGTCCCGTGTAACAGGCGACCCACTCGGTTTCAGACCGGGGCGAGCTCATATCCTCCAAGTCATCACAAAATCCCCAATACCTGTGCACCTAAAACGGTGTACCCGCCATAGGTACCAACTCGGGCAACGTCCGAGAAGACGATCCCGGGCCCCCGATCCCAGATCAGGTTGTCTCGAGCTCACCCCCGCCAAAATATCCCAAAACGCCTTCTCCTGCCGGTTTTTCCCAACACACGCCAAGAAACTACCACAATAATCCCAACACATGCACAGCAAGCTCAGCACATCATCTAGCTTAAGTAAACAGTAGTAGGTCAATCAAGGACAAGTATGTAAAAGAGGCTATGCATGGGTTCATCATATCCATCTCTATGCATTAAATAAAGCACTAGCAGTTCTAAAATAGCCATGCCTAATGGGCATTCAAAGATGGTCGGGCGTAAACCTGGGTACGAGTGGTCGTCGTAGCTGAGGTCGTTGTCGTAGTCCTGGTTCAGCTCTCCGGCTCCAGCAGCTCCTAGAAGCGTATTTAAATAAATAAACTCGGCTACTAATAGCAATAAATCCAAGATAAAGAGCAAATAAGATCCAAAAAGAGGCAATCTCTAGTCTAGCACGAAGTTTGGATTTTTAGAAGATTTTCAGAAGAAGTTTCATATTTTTCGGAGCTAAAACGGATTTGTTATGATTTTCCGAAGATAAAATACATTTCTGAAATTAAAATACGCATATACAATATCTCATACTTTAGGCCAACCTTTACCTAGCTCTAGCTATCTTTAAGAGGTCTTACAGCTAGCTGCAGGCCGGCTCCTGTGCTGACGCAACCGCCACATGGGTGGCTTAAAGCCGGCTCCTGCCCACGTGGCGGCCCGCGTGGCAGCCATGCGTGGCGACGCGCAGCGGATCCGGGGCGATCCGCTGCGGCTCAGCGCGGCGCGGCGTGCGTGTGGCCGGGCCGTGAGTGGCCGGCCGCACGGGATCCGCCCGGATTTCCTACGGTGACATGCTCGTGTGGGCGGCTGTGTGTCGAACAACCCCAGGGGTTTAGCAGCAGTGCCGGCACGTGTTCGGCCAAATGCCGCTGAGGGAAGGCTGTGCGGGAAAGGGCTCGCCGGCGGCGAGGCTGTTCCGCCCGGCCAACAAGCGACAGCGAGGGGTCGGGGTGCACCAAGGGAGCATACACGTGCAGCAAGGGAACAGCTCTGGCCGGGGGAGGTGCGTCGGCGGTGAGACAGGGGCTCGGCGGCGTCGTGCCTGCGTGGGCGCACGGCGGCGATCTCTGAAGACGGCGTGCGGGTGCCCCAAAAGCCAGACGCGTGTGTGCGAGCATCAAGCGAAACGGAACGACCCCAAAACTGGGGCTTTTGCCCCTTTGCCTAGGTGCACGGCGTGGCCGCCATGGCGGAGCTCGGGTCGGCGCACGCGGCGGCGGTACTCAGGGCTCCCGCGGCCGAGCACGGGCGCGTGTGGGGGCGCGCATATGCCGGCGGTGAGGTGATCGTGACGGCGTGCAAAAGGTGGACGGGGTGGTTTCCGGGGCGTGTGCGCGTCGACGTGCATACCGGCGGCGAGGCGCGCCAGAGCACGGCGGCGGCGATGCGCGTGTCGGCGAAGTGCGGTTGTGGATCAAGGGAGAAACGCGGAGGCGCACGCGCGTGAGTGTGGCGACGGCGGCGGCACCTGCAAAAGATTCCCAGCACGGCACGAAGGCCGGCTTCACCAAGCGGCGTGCGCGGCAGCGCGGTGGCGGTGGCGACGGTGAACTCGCGTCCTGCCACGGCTCGAAGGCCGGGTCGACCACAGGTGGGCGAGGAAGGTCGGCCTCACCTCAGTGGCCACTGGCCGAAGTGCAGGCGTCAGTGAAGAGGACGGAGCGGGCTCGTCGGCGATGGGGAAGGCTGCGGCGCGGAGCAGAGGAAGCAGGGGAAGACGGTGTGCGCGGCGACAGCAGGTCCGGCTCCTCCTCTCGGACGGCTCCGGCGGCGACAACGGACGGCGTTCCCCCCGACGGCCTCCGGGCCTTCTCTTCTCCCCCCCTTCTCCTTCTCCTCCAGCGGGCAGGGCGGTGTGGAAGGAGGGATCCTCCCGGCGGCTAGGGTTGGGAACTCCCCAGGGCGCGGCGGCGGCCTTCTTATAGGCGGTGAGCGGTGTGGGACGCGTGGACGGCGCGGATGCGAGGGCGGGGCGCGCGGCGGCATCGCGTCGGCGCCATGGCTGGCACAGGAGCGCTTTGGCGCGCGACGCCAGCGAAAGCGGAAAAGGGGAAGATGACGACGGCGACGTCATTGTGACGTGGGCATGACGCCACGCGGGTCCCGTTCGTCAGCGACACGGTGCGGGCGCGGTTGGTGGGACGTGGGCCGGCGCGAGATGGGCTGCGACGGGCAGCTGTGAGGGAAAAAGAGGGACGCGCGGTGAGTAAAGGAAAGGAGAACGAGGTGGTCGGGTGGACTTCCAGGAGTTGGACTCGCGGCCCAGCAGCTATCCTCCCTTTCCCTTTTCTATTTCTTTCCAACCCTTTTCTATTTTAGATTCAAATTTGAATGTAAATTCAAATTTGAAATCCCACTCAAATAAACTCCAAATAAAACCAAAAGAACTCCAAGTTTCTCACACTAACATTTTTATATTTCCTAGAAATTTTATTTAGCTCAAAATAAATCTAGGAATTAAAGGAGAGAAAAGGAAGACATCCTTAAATAAGTTGATAATCACTCAAATAATTCATCGAAAATTTTAAATCCTCATTTTTATTAATTAACATTCCTCAATAAATTTGAGGGATGTTACACTTGTCTCTCATATTTTGCTAAGTCAAAAACCGGATCCTTGGAAGAAACAAACATACATCCTGATCAAGATGTGCATATGTGTGTGATGGATATGAGCATGGTAAGGTGGATACTAGGCCCGGAAATGGGTGCTAGATATTACCATGCTTTATATGGGAAAAAGGAGGGATTGATGGTAAGGTGGACACTAGCCCCCGGAATGAGTACTAGTTATTACCATCTATATGGTGGAACTCTTTCTCTTGTACATATCAATCCCTTTCTCCTTTTGAGCATGCTTTTCTTTCTATCTTTTTTTTTCAGCTAGCCCTTTGTCTCTAATGGAGATATTTGGAGAGGGATGAATGAAACAAAGATGCATAGAGTTTTATTTGTGGAAGAATGCATAAGCAAATGGAACAAATGATGAATGCTAGCTTCCACTGTAGAAGTTTAGCATGAACGTGTACATGATCTTGATCAGGAACGTGTACGTGATCATGCATAAGCAAATGGAACAAATGATGAAAGCAAATAAATCTTTTTGGTCTTTTTATTTTTGCAGATTTTTTTGGGTTTTCATTTATAAGGTATTCTGAAAACAAAGGAAGATACAAGTTACCTCAGGATGGGGGTCCTCCCCCAAGCTAGCTTCAGGCTCACTGCGGAGGAGGGAAGAAGAAACCCTGACTCGCGTAGTAAGCCCTCTGCTCCTCCATGTGTCGCTGCTGAGCCTGGTGCATGGCTTCAATCCTTTCACTAGCCTGACGCTGCCACGCTGAGGTAGACTCGATGTGGGTGTTCAGCATCTCCTCCAATCCCGTGACCTGGACGGTGAGCTCTCCCATCTACTGCGTGATCTGAGCATCGCGTGCAGAGGCTGAGGAGTGTCGCCTGAAGGACGAAGACGGAGGCGGACCACCGGAGCTGGAACTAGCGGGTGTAGCCCACTGAGCACCGCTCGCACTCGCCCAAGCTGCACCACTCGCACTCGGCTGGTAGGTGTGCTGATCCCAACCAGGTGCATATCCAGGGGTAACCCCAAACATGTACCCCGCAGGGGCCCCTCCTGCCACCGGTGGTGTAGCAGGGTATGGCTATGGCTGTGGTGGTGGCTGTGACTGCTGCTGCTGCTACATGTGTGCTCTCTTTGCCGCGCTTCTGGTGGACCTGCCTGAAACACTAGCATGACGGCTTTCCTCTTGTGTAACAAGGGGAATGGTTAGTGACTCCGAGCTATACAATCGAAACCCCAGGTTAGGTAACGAGATTTGATTTGCATAACCCGGGAAGATGAAAGTCAAAGAATCATTTGGGCCTCTCTTTAGTATATGCCCTTAGATCAAGTATACCTCATCAATGAGAACTCGGGGTGTCCTGATGAAGGGTACGGGATTCCCGCTAAGAACCCCAAGTCTGAGAGCAATACGAGTCACCAAAGACGTACACTCAATAGGACCTATCATCTTAAAATTCATCAACCACTGCCGAATCATAGCTTTAACGGGATAGACCTTGATCTGTTTAGCAGCGGCATATAAAAGCATCAACTCATCACTGCGCACGGGCCGAACATCCTCTCGTGGAAAGAGAGTAATGGCAAGCCACTTGTGCCACAAACGGAGAGTGGGATGCACAATATCATTGCACCGAGGCACAAATTTGCCACTGTAAACAAGACTAGAGATGTCTGCCCAGAAAGAGTCTCGAACAAAACCTTCACAAGCCTTCTTCAGTGAAATAGCACAACGAGGACTAAAACCAAGGAGAAGACTGAGTTCCTTCCAAGAAACATGGTAATCGGTCCCAAAAAGACGAAACTCAATACCATCCGGAACCTTGGTAAGAGAGCAAAGAAACTGGATGGTGAGGGGTCGAGAGCCAAGCTCTGTAACTGGCGCAAACTCCTCCCAACCAAGAGCAGACCAAATAGAAGCAAACTCGAGATTCATACCTGTTTTCTCCATGAGAGCCGGTCGAAGTCCCGGGTGTGGGCGAAGACTCGGTCCTTCAGGAGAGCGTAGGCTTGCTCCTCTTGAGTGCCCCGCAAGCTGAGGTAGGGGGTGTCGTCGACGACCTCCTCCGCTGCTTGAGGTTCGACTTGCTCTTCTTGCTCTTCTTTATGATCCATCATTGATGGGCTCGGCGTCGACTCGGCGGGGACGGATGAACTCGCGCTTGCCCGCAAACAGGAGCGTGTCACCCTCCGGAGAGTGTTCGCCACCCAATTCATGCTAGCACAACAACAAAGGGACAACAAGAGCAACTCGGTGATGGATTAGTGAAATCGAATGAAATTCTTACCGAGCTTGCTCCACCAATAGCAATACTTTTAGCAACATAAAAGAGAGAACACTTGATGATCCAAACTTGAGCATGAAATTCAAGAAAACCAAGAGAGCAAGTAGAGAGGGGAGTGTGAGTGAGAAGAGTTGAATGGGTGAAGAACACCCCCTCTCCCCCTGCTATTTATAGGCAAATGCGCCGGGCATCCAGACATAGCCGTTGGGCAACGGCTAGGAGCCGTTGGAGCAAGGTGGGGACCAGCAGCTGTTGGGCTGCTTCGGCCGAACCTGGGGTCGACCGACCCCAGGCCAGGTCCACCTGCCCTCTACCCTTGCCAGTGGCTCCCCAACGGCTAGCTGGCGGCCTGCTTGAGTGCCTTGGCCCAGATTCCCTCGAAATATTTTTCAAATAATTTCTCTAGAATTTTCAAACTCAGAAATTATTTTTAGAAATTTTATTAAAAAGGGAAAAGGGCTAGATAAATCTGGCATGCAGATGCAAGGTTTTAGAAAAATCAAATATGCAATTTTGGAAATCAAATTAAATTTTGGAAAGAGAAATATGAGATAAATACCAGCTTTAAACTTTTTGGTAGAAAGGACTCATCATTTTTAGTCTGACAAGTTGGACTCTTCTCAGCGGTTAATTCCACTCTGCACCCCACTCCTGAGAAGTAGAGGGTGGTGCCATCTCAATCTTCCGCCATTCTTTATGAATTTTCTTTTGCTTCTTTGACGGAGATTTCTTCTTTGGGGGTGATGGCTCTGTCCTTCCCCCAAGCTGCTCAACACTATCTTGCACCAAACAGCATTGCTCTTCTTTGTCTTGAAACTAGAATTTCAAGTTCCTCTTCCCAATGCGGAAATGGATTACTACGGCCCCCACATTGATTCTAGCTCAGACATCACTGAGAAATGGTTGCCCAAGGATGAGCGGCATTCCTCCCTCGTCATCCATATCAAGGACCATGAAATCGGCAAAGACATAAGAGTTCTTGACCTTGACCAATAAGCTCTCAACAATTCCTTCTGGATATCGTATCGTTGAATCGGCGAGTTGGATAGTCCGTGCTGTTGGAGAGAGAGTTGGATATCCCAGTTGCTCGAACATGGCCTTGGACATGAGATTAACACTTGCACCAAGGTTGCAAAGGGCATGCTTGATCGTCTTGTAATAGATGGTGCATGTAATAGCTGGATAGCCAGGATCTTTCTTGTGCACAACTGCTGATTCCTCCCATAGATCTAGAATTTGTTGTATGGGCTTTCCTACATAGTTAGGAGCATGTGCCTTCCTAGGTGGCTTACCCCACCTAGTTGACACTACACTAACATTTTCACAAGAGGATACGGGTTGCCCCGGGATCCTCCCGTTATCAGCAGACGGAACCAAAGCAGCTAACTGAGTTTCTAACATTTTGTTAAAACTTAGCTGGCTCTTCCGAGCAGAAGAAAAACTTTCAAGCTTAACAATGAGACTTTCCAAAGTTTTATCAAGGGCAACTAGCTTTTTGTTAACATCTTCATTAATCTTAGCTTGCCCGAAAATGATATCTCTCAAGGAGGGTTGGTTGGAGTTATACGAGTTACCTTGATTACCTCCTTGATAATAAGGGTGTTGTTGATTCCACGTTTGGCCTCCTTGTTGAGGTGGACGATAACCATTGTTGTTGCCATTCATGTACATCACTTCCTCCTGAGTCTCAGGACAGTAGTTTCCCGAATGCCCAGTGTTGCCACAGACTTCACAAGTCATATGAGAATCCATAGGCAGAGTAGTGGTGACCATGGTAGCCTTCTCGCTGGTGTAGTCATCCAATCTCTTCATAAGAAGATCCAGCTTGGCAGTAATCATGTCTGCTTCCTTGACAGTATGAGTACCCCTCGGACGTGGTTGGAGTCTTTCATCACTCCACCCTTGGTTGGATACCATCTTCTCAATGAGTAATTTAGCATTATCAACAGTGAGTGAGAAGAATGCTCCCTAAGCAGTAGCATCAATATGGCCTCGGGCTGTCGGAGTCAACCCATTATAAAAGCTTTGAAGAATAAGCTAATCCTCCATCCCATGGTGAGGACAGGCCAGGACATACTCCTGAAGCCTTTCCCAAGCCTCTGGAATAGATTCACTTGCTGCTTGCTGAACCAGAAATCCTTCCACGAAGAGCATTGGTTTTACCTAATGGGAAGAACTTCTTGAGGAATGCCTCTGAACACTTATCCCAAGTATTAATAGCATCATGATTCACGTATAACCATTGCTTGGCCTTCCCTAGGAGAGAAAATGGAAACAGTCAGAGACGAACAACATCCATATTTGCACCCCTGATGATGAAAGTGCTGCATAGCTCTAGGAATTGCTGCAAATGGGCATTGACATTCTCATTTGGCTTGCCACAGAATGGGCTAGCCTGTACCATCGTGATTAGACCCGTCTTGATCTCAAAATTTTCAGTCCCCATTGCCACCTCAGGGCCTTGCAGCACCTGGTCAGCAGAAGGAGCTGAGTACTCACGAAGTGTCTTCTGGGCCATAGCGTTCGACGTGGATGGTACAAAAGAAGCTGGTTCACCTTCCGGACGAGTACGATGAGGTGAGGTGAAATGAATTCGAGCCTTCCTCACTAGTGACTCGGGATCTTTAGTGAAATTCTTCAGTAAGTCGAAACCAGTCATACACTACCTGTCTTCATCATCCAAAGATAAAAGTAGACAATCAAGGTTAGCCTGCATTGAGAGTTGTCCTAACCTACTCATGATTTATAAATAGATGCAAAGCATAGTCATGATAATCCTGTGCCTTCCCCAGCAACAGCGCCAGAAATGCTTGTTGACATTTCGTAGTGCAATCACTTAAGAACATATTTAGAATCCATCCTTAGTGACCATGCCAGAAATGCTTGTTGGCATTCCTTAACGTCACTACTAACGACACCGAGTTAGCGTGAACATCAAGACTTGCCAAAGGTAAATCTAAACGATCATGAACGAATCCGCAAGTGCACAGATAAACCATTGTAGCATTTCCCCATGGAAGGAGAATATTCCAAGGGTATCGTATCCGTGGAAGGCAATGGCGGACATTATAGACTTATGCTTTTGCACTGAATGTAAACCAAGAGATAGATAAAGGAAACAACAACTCAAAGGTAGGGGTAAGATAAAGATATAATAGGGTAGTTTGACACACACTCAGATCTACCTCTACTCTAGTACTCTACGGCATAGGGGAAACATACAAGTTAGCTCTAGGTTCTAATGTACTAAACATACAAAGCTAGAAGATACAAGAGATAGGCATGAAACATTGCATGAGAGGGTAAGGTTCAGCACCCAGGTACAAACGGGGAGATAGCCCGCGACGACCAGCACTCTGTGAAACTATACTTTAGACTCCTACAGCAATACCCCAGCGTGTAGGGTTCCAAAGGGTCCAACAGCTGTCACCACTGCGGCCTACCTCAATCGTTACGGGGGGTATGCTCATAACTAACATAGCCACACAACCCAGGCACCATGCCTGCGTTGCTGCTAGACTTCACCCGACCTGGGCTATTGTGACCCAGGATGAGAGCCACCAGAAGACTCGGGAACATAAAGAAAAAATTCGTTCTTTGCTTTTACAGCTTTTTGTGAATGTTCCTGAATTTCTCTAGACCGCAATTCACCTCCGTTTGAGCTGAAATTTTGTGTGCCTCTATCTTTGGTGCTCCTTGTTCAGTTGTAAAACTTTGGGAAAAAGATAAGGTTCTTTGCTATTGAACTCGTGAGTTCTTTTCCGAGATTTGAGGCAATTCGAGTGCATTCTTTGCTTCTTTGCTTTTTGCTTGAGCTTGTCTTTGGCTAATCCTAACCAGTGCTTTGAGTATGGCACCAAGCTCTTCTCCTTGTGATTCTTTGAGTAGGAGTGTGGAGATTGAGGTGGAAGCCGGAGTGGAGAAGATGATGTTCCTCATCGAGGACTATCAAGATGGTAATCTCAAGAAGGGAGAGCTCTGCCACAAGCTAAGGGACATGAACCAAGGTACGCTTGCCAAAGGCATCTTGATCCTATGCAATAGGTTGAATGATTGTGAATGTGATTGTGGGGATTTGCATAGGAGAAACATAGATTTGTGTGATGCCTTGCGTAGGAAGAATGAGAAGATGAAATGCTCCCTTGCTAGGTTGAAATGTGGTATGGCTCATTGGAAGTCTTGTGCTTTGAATTCTTGCACTTCTTGTAACACCATGCATGCTAAGAATGATGCTTTGAACTCTTCTATTGCTTGCTTGAAATCGGAAATTAAATTGTTGAAAAACAATGCATCTTTGCCTTGCAAATCTTGTGATGCCTTGCTTGTTGAAAATCTTGAGTTTGCAAGTGATGTGAGTAGCTTGCTTAGAAATAATGAAGAGTTGAATTCTTCTCTTGCTTGTTTGATGGATGAGAATGACTTGTTGAAATCCAATGCTTCTATGCCTTGCAATTCTTGTGTTGCTTTGAATATTGATCTTGATGTGGCTAGAAGTAAGATTGCTTTGTTGGAGACAAGTGCATCTATGCCATGTGTTTCTTGTGAGTCTTTGCTTGCTGAAATTAATGAATTAAAATTGACTCATACCACATGTGTAGATGAACTTGAGCATGCTAGCGCTGAAATTTGTGATATGAAATCCATGCCTTGTAGAAAGTGTTGTTTGTTGCTTATAGATGATGCTTGCCATACTTCTTGTGATGATGATGATGCTTTGGTTGTTGTAAATGATAATACTTGCTCATGTGGTCTCATTTGCACTTCATGCATTGATTTGGAAAGTGAAGTTTTGGCTTTGAAAAGAATGCGTGATGATATGAGTGCCAAGTTGGTTGTGCATGATGAGATGAGTGCCAACCTTGAGAAAGCAAATGAACTTTTGCGTACCACATATGCTAAGTGCATTGAAAAGGAAATCGATAATTTGAGAAATATGACATGTGGTACTTGTGAGCACCTCAAGTTTGAAAATGTGGTTTTGCGCACAAGGTGCAAGTGTCTTTGTGCCAAGGGTTTGGATTCTCGCATTTCTTGTCACTCCAATGTTGATGCTCTTAAAATTGCTTCTTCTCAACCGGAGTTGACTTCTTCTCTTGAGCATGAGTCTTTGGATGGTGGCATTTGTACTAGTGCTTTGGATAGCTCTCCCGTAGCTATTCCTAAGCTTGGTGGATCTTCCGGTGTTGCCCAAGGTGAATTGAATGGCAAGGGTGCCTCCCACATATTTGGAACTCATACTCCCAAGCCGAGGTTCCAATGCACCTTTTGCAAGAAGGATGGGCATACCGTTGAGTTTTGCTTTCGCCGTGTCAAGCACGAGCGACGTGTGCGTGCCAAAGCTTTTAAGAAGCCACGTAGCCTTTCTCATGGCACGTGTGATTCTAATGTGGGCACCAAGGCGGATGTTGGGGTTGATGCTTCTTGCTCTAAGTCCCAAGGGACTTCCCACTTACAAGAGAATGGTGATTCATCCACTCGGACCATGCCTCCCGATAGGCCTTTATACCATTGCTCTCACTGTGGGAAGGATGGGCATCAAGAGAGCTTTTGCTACCGCCAGGCAAGGAGATTGCGGCGAGGTGGTGCTTCTAGGCCTTTGGTTGTTCATAGCCCTTCTCATGGCATGAACACTTGTGAGCCTAAGAAGGCACTATTTGTGGACGGGTTTTATGACACTCTATCAAGTGAGTTAGGCCATGCTCGTGGACATTCTTCTAGTACTTTTTCTGTTGGTCCGCGACATGTTTCCCATGGTGCTAGTGTTGGTTCTTCTTCTACAACCTCAAAGGATCTTTGCCTTTTTGCTTGTGGTAGCACTCGGTTTTCTTCGCGAGTGGATCATTTGAGGCATAGTTCTAAGGGTGTTCGAAAACCTTTTCATTCGAACCGACATTTGCATCATGCTAACCCACATGATAAGTTGAGTGCATCGCTTACCCGTGTGACCAAGTATTGGATTCCCAAGTATGTGCTTGCTAACCCTTTGGGGCTCGGTCTTTTTCATCTCCTTGTGTGTAGGTTTGGAGACGCGGTTGGAGAACATGAGCTCGATAGTGCTTGATCTTTGCCCGTGAGGTGATCAAGACAAGATGGTTCTCCACACCAATCTGATGGCTCTTGAAAGCCTTTGTACACATGTATAGTGAGTTTTCTTTTCCCCTTGTGCTCACTTGTATATACTTGTGTCTTGCTTGTGTGAAAACCATGGTAGGCTAGCCACCTTGTTCATGATAGCTTTATGATCTTGTATACCTATCTTGCTATCTTTTGTATGATATTGTGGTGGATGATATTTATGAACATCATGTCATGCTTTATGGTTGATTGCTTGGATATGTCATGTTGTTCATCCATATCATTTTTGTCTAGCTTGATGGTACCTTTCTTGTTAGCATGTTTGTCCCCCATGTATATCTTGTCATGCTAGCTTTGTAATATATGTTGGTGGTTGATCCAAATGAACTTGTATCATGCCTTTGTTTAGTTCTTGTATTATGTTTGGCATGTTGTTCTTTGGTATCATTTTGGTTTAGTATCCTTGTTGACATGCTTGCTAGCCCATGCTTATTCATATATGTGGAATCTTGTTACAATGCTTTATTTATCTTGATTGGTATTGTCAATGCATTGTGTAGCATGTTTTGAGCTTGTTTTGGGTTTCGGGCTTGCCTTGTCTTCGGGTTGTGTTTTGTTCCTTCTTTGGTTTTCTCCTTTTTAGGTTGGTTTTAGAGCTTCTCTCTCGCTCTTTCTTTTCCTAGCTTTTGCTTTGCTAGTCGTCTTTGGTTGAGGAGGAGCTTGGCTTCTTTTGATGTGGAATTTGGTTTCAAGGTGTGATTTGGCTTTTGGTAGCAATTTGTGATCCTTCAATTGGTATCCTTTCTATGGTACTCAATTGGGATCTTCGGCGGTCTTGCAATTGGTATCTTTTCTATGGTACTCAATTGGGATCTTTGGTGGTTCTTCTCTCGCTTGTAGCGGTTCTTAGTTGGTGTGTCCCCTTCTGAGCCTTCTTTGTGTTAAGTCAAGTTCCGTGTCTCCCCATGCATTTTGCATTGCATATGTATCATATATCATGATGTATAGACTTTGGTAGGTTTGACATTCGTGTCTTGCATTGTGTCATATATCATGTTGCATTTGTTGTACATATCTACCTTTGTTGCATTTGTATCATATGCATGGTAGGTTGAGCTTCTCCTATATGCCATTAATACTATGATATGCTATTTGTGAGCCTTTGAGCATGTTTGATATGATTTGGTGATGGATAGCTATGCTCTTGATAGTTTTGCTATATGTGCATATTGAGATGGCTATTTTTGTAAAATGCTAGGATAGACTCTCTCTCTCTTGTGAGTCTAAGGCCTTGCATGATCTTAGTGTGATTTGGTGGTCTATATCATGCTTAATTTATGCTTGGATATCATGTGCTCTTCACTTAGGGTCAAAGACCCATTTGTCATTATGAATGTTTAGCCCATGTGTTACCTTGTGGGGGAGCATAAGCTTCTTTTTGCCGCAAAGGCACTTCATGTACCATTTTGTGCTTAAACTTGAAAAATGAAATTGGTATGCAATGCTTATGCTTGAAGTTATGCTCTCACTTGTTCCATGTCACAAATGTTTTAAAACTGAATTTATATGGGTGCTAAACCGTTGCATGATGTCTACCATGAGAAGTCTCATTTTAAGAAGTAGATACATGGCTCGGTGGCTTTAACATGACATGAGATGCTTATGGGTGTTTGTAATGATCTTGTGATGAGAATGTGTGACCTAGCATGAAGTTTGTGTGATCTAGATTCACTTTCATGTTTTGCTCATGTTTAGGTCTTTGCTCATGAGAGGGAAGTTTTTCGCAAAAATGCTTAATTTGTTCATGCCTTTGTCATATGCCTATATAGCTTTACTATCTTGATGGCTATGCTTTTATGGAACTATGAACTATCTTGCTTGCTCATTATCTCACTTGTAGCATTTTATAGTGCTCTTTGTATATTTGAGAAGCTAGTAGTTGAATTGCTTGCAAAATTGCCTTGATTCATGCATTGTCAACAAGGAGGAAAAGTTGTATTTGTGTAGGGGGAGCTTGGTGAGTTTCCTTTGTTTGCCTGAGTTGTGCTCTGGTGTTTTGCTCTTTGCTCTATCACATATATTTAGGGTGAGCTTTGTATGCTCTTTGGCCCTAGTGCATGTGCTTAGGGGGAGCTTTTGAGCTTTGTGTGCTCTTTGCTCTACCGCATGTGTTTAGGGTGAGCTTTGTATGCTCTTTGGCCCTAGTGCATGTGTTTAGGGGGAGCTTGTGAGTTTTGTGCTCTTTTGCTCTTTTGCCGGTGGTGTTGAGCCCTTTTGCCTCTTCTTGAGGAGCCGGCGGTTGATTTGAGTTTTCGATCGTCACATGATTGGTGTTGAGCCCTTTGTGCCTCTTCTTGAGGGATCGTGTGCTTTCGTTTGTCCGGTGTTTAGCCCTTTGTGCCTCTTCTTGAGGGATCATGTGTTCTTGTCTCGGTTGTGTCGAACCGTTGCCCATGTCTTTGGGGACCGAGATTGTTAGTGGTGGTGGCCTTTGTGGTTTCTCTCATGCCAAGTGTCTTTGTTCTTTGCCTTGTGTGGCTTTCGTCCACTTGGATGAGTTGTTCGGACTTTGCTTTCTCAAACCATTTCTTTGTGCTTGCATGTTGTCAACCTACTCCTCAAGGGGGAGAAATTTGGAAAATCAAGTTGATATGAACCTTGATTTGATGGTGATGAGCGGTTGACAAGTGCTTTGTTAAGAGCTAAAATTGGTTTGATGGCTTTTGGGATTGCTTGTAGCTCTTGTGGGTTACTTGACTCTTTGGTGGTGTTTAGCCTTTGTGCTTCCTTTGGTTCCAAGAGTCTTTGGTTGGAGCTCTTCTCATTTCAAGTTGCCTTGTGTTTGCTTTTTGTTGGCTTTTAGGCACTTGAATGACTTTTCCTTTTGCTTTTAAACCATCTTTTGTCAATGCACTCATCAAGGGGGAGATTGAGAAACCAAGTTGATATGTGCCTTGGTTTGTATATGATGAGCGATTGACCGGATGTTTTGAGGCTTTGTGTTGAGTGTGTTTCGCCGGGTTGTGTTGTCGGTTGTGTGTCTTTTATTCATATCTTTATGTGGTGTGTTGTCAATGCACTCGTGAGGAGTGGTTGACAACGTTGTGTGGACTGACTCTTGGCCTAGTATTGCAGGTGTTGGTTGCGGCTTGGTTTGCGTTGGTGTAGGTGAAGAACAAGCGCGAAAGGTCTATGCCAAGGTGGCCTCCGGGGTGATGGAGAGACAAGTAGGCTTGGTTCGAGGGACCCGGTGGCCGACGGGATCAAGTGCGGGCCGCATGGTGCAAGAAGAGCAAGACGAAGTCGTGGACTTGGAGCCGGTGCATCGGTGGTAGCCAAGTCAAGGAACGAAGCAAGACCGAGTAGACCGTCCGGGCGCCGGAGGTGAAAGGCTTGACGGGCTCGACACTTGGCGTGGTGAGGCCGGGCCAAGTACGCGGGGTTTGGTGGTTTGGCCACAAAACCATCAGAGGACGGTTTCTTGGTTTGGGCCTCAAAACCAAGTCCGATGGCCCAATGCGACGGAGACGGGGATCCGGGAGCGTCAGGAAGCTTCGAGGCGGGCGACACGCGGCATGATCGAGGTGCTTGCGTCAGGAGGACACGAAGGCCCGATAGATGCGCGGCCGTCCGATGGTGAACTTCATGTGTTGACCAAAATGCCCCTATGAGGGCTTGTATTGTATCTCCTAGTGTAGGGGCACTTCGGTCTTTTCCGAAGGGCCTATATATAGGAGGAGGGGGATGAATTTTCAGCTAAGTCTTTGGCTTAGTTGGTGGGAGTGCTCTTTCATTTTGGGGTGCTCTTGGGGGGAGAGGGAGAGGAGAGTGTGTGGCTCTTTGTTTGGAGCCTTTTGCCATCCAAGATTTGCAATTCTTGGAGTGGCTTGTAATCCAACATGGCATGAATATTCAGTGTGAATTAGTCCCTCAAATCTTGTGCAAATTCCTCGAGCAAATTCTATCTCCTTCTAAATTCCTGAGTTGGTTTTTGTGGTATTTTCAGAGCTTTTCGGTTCGATCTGTGTTCGTTGTGTTCTAGGTTGTTTCTCTCCGGATTTCTTTGAGGGGATCATGGGTGGATGTCTTGCGCATCTTAGGTGATGATCTTGACCCCTCAAACGCTGGGAATCGGGCTCGATTTGGTGAGGTTTGGATGAACTTGAGTCGGTGCTTTGAGCGCCCGAGATTTGCGTTTCCGGTTGATTGGATAGGTTTGGGGCTCCAAGATTTTGGGCATAGCTTCTCCTAGAGACCAATCGGTCCAGCGGTTTGGGAGATCCATCGATCGAAAGTTGGAGGTGTTTTTCGCGTGGGCTCAGAAGTTATTTCTGGAGCCCTTGCGCACTGTCCGCGGTGCCCTCGCGGACTGTCTGCCCGGGTGTCAGTTCGTCGAGTTCGTCGCGAGTTCTTGAGTCCCTTCACTTTGATCCATCGAGTGCTTTGGTTTCGGTTGGAAGGAGTTTGCCGGACTGTCTGCCCGGGGTGGCCGGACTGTCCGTGAGGCTCAGACCGTCCGCAGTGTTTGCCTGGACTGTCTGAATTTCCTCGGGAGTCACCGGAGGTTCGGAGTGCTTTTTCGGACTGTCCGTCCTGTAGCAGCGGACTGTCCGCCCTGCCCTCGCGGACCGTCCGGACTGTACGCCTAGGGTTCTGCAGACTTGCTCTATTGGTATGATTCTTATCTAGTGCTTCCGCTTCTTGATTCGTGGCTTGTCTCTAGAACTTGTAGGCTTGTGTGTGCCTAGTTTAGCGCCGCTCTTGTGTGTGTGAGTGCTCGGAGTGGCAATTGGGGCATAGGCCGTGTTCTCTCCTGAAAAAAGAATTTTTATCGGCTCCCATTCACTCCCCTCCCTCTCTTGTCGCCTATTCGGTCCTTCAGTTAGAGGCCAAGATTTTTGGGGCATAGCTTCATCTAGTGACGCTTCACATCTCCCCCAAATCTTGTCTCAAGAGCTCTAGTCGTTTGGGAGATCCAGTGATGGAAAGGTGGAGTTGACCTTGTGCGCGCGTGTTGTTTCTGTTCTATTCGTGCTTGGCAGACGGTCCGCGAGGCCCTGGCAGTGTTGCTGTTCTTCGTGTGTTCTTGCGTGCCTGAGTTTCGATCCGTTGAGTTTCTTTGGTTCGGTGGCAATGTGTTTGGCGGACAGTCCGCGAGATAGGCCCGGACGGTCCGTGACGGTCGGACGGTCCCCAGTGAACCGTCGGACAGTCCGTTTTTCCCGGTGCGCTACTGGAGGTTCGGTCTGCTATTTTGGACGGTCTGCCCTGTGCTTGCGGACGGTCCACCCAGGACTTCGCAGATTTGGCTAAGTGCTTTGGTTCTTGATTTTTGCTTCCGCTCTTTGCTTCTAGGCTTGTCTCTAGGACTTGTAGGCTTGTGTGTGCCTAGTCTAGAGCTTCTTTTGTGTGTGCGAGTGATCGGAGTGGCAATCGGGGTATAGGCCGAGTTCATCCTTCGGGAAGAATTTTTATCGGCTCCCATTCACTCCCCCCCTCTCTGGTCTCCTATTCGGTCCTTCAATTGGTATCAGAGCTAGTTATGGATCTTCGTGATTCTGACCAGTCTAAGATCCAAAGATGGGTGACTATGGAAAGGGGTCGGGTCCTCCGCACTTCGATGGCAAAAATTACCCGATGTGGGAGAGGCGCATGGGCGTGTTTTTGCATGGGAAGGGAACTCTGATCTGGGATGTGACTCAAAATCCTTGCCATGTCATTCCAGACAGTTTTCTGCTTCCAGGATCGCGGGACATGTGTGAGGCTAACAGCAAGGCCGTTGATTACTTGTTCCATGCTCTCTGTGCCTCGGAGTTCGAGCGAGTGTACGGAGAGAATGTGACCGGAAAGATATGGCTTAAGCTCAGGAATGCTCATGTTGGCAATGCCCAGGTGCAAGCCCGTTTGTTTTCCACTTACTGGAGAGAGTACGAGAACTTCTATCATCTCCCCGGTGAGTCGACTGATACTATGTTTCAGCGCTTCACCAGCATAGTCAACAACATGAGGGCCAATGTGACGGTGCTTCCATACACGGATCATGATCAAGCTAGCAAGCTTTTGCATGCCCTGGATAGGTCTGTGTGGAGTGCCAAGGTCGAGGCAATTGAGGAGTCGGGCGTGTATGATACCTTGGGAGGACCAGGTGCGTTCATGGACCAGTGGAGGGTCGCTCCTTAGTGATGAGTGATTGACAACGTTGTATAGACTGATGCTTGGCTAAGTGTGCAGGTACAGGTTGCGGCTTGACTCGTGTTGGTGCAGGTGAAGAACAAGCGCGAAAGGCCTTAGCCGTGGCGGCCTCCAGGTGATGGAGTGGCAAGTAGGCTTGATTCGATGGACCCGGTGGCCGATGGGGTCAAGTGCGAGCCGTGCGGTGCAAGACTGGCGAGGCCTTAGCCGTGGCGGCCTCCGGGTGATGGAGTGGCAAGTAGGCTTGGTTCGATGGACCCGGTGGCCGATGGGGTCAAGTGCGAGCCGTGCGGTGCAAGATTGGCGGGATGAAGTCGTGAACATGGGCTGGTGCAAGGTAACGGATGGAGCCCGAAGCTTGCACGCGGGGTTTGTTGGTTTGCCCACAAAACCATCGGTGGACGGTTTCTTGGTTTGGGCCGCAAAACCAAGTCCGGAGGCCCGAGGCGACGGAGACGGTGATCCGGGAGCTTCGGGAAGCTTCGAGGCGGAGGGCACGTGGCGTGATCGCGTGGTTTGCATCGATGTGAAGCGAAGCCGCGGTGGAAGCGTGTCCGTCTGATGAAGACTTGACCAAAATGCCCCTGAGGGGTTGTATCTTCATTTCAAGTTGTAGGGGTAGCGTGGTCATTTATGTCCCTCCGATGGACTTCGTATAAATAGCGGAGAGGTGGATGGCATCTCTCTCTCTTGGACTCTAGGGTTTCCTCCCCCGGTAGATTGCTCTGAACTGCTTCTTTTCCCTCCGTATTCCTTAGGCTAGATTCTTGTATAGACTCTGTCCTCTGGATGTATGGAAGCATTTGGCATTGCGGTGATCTCCTAGTCCTTTGTGAATTTTGTGTCATTTTCGGGGCTATTTTTGGGGAGTTTCGTTCTTCGCTCGATTCGGGGATTTGACGGCGTTTTCCTTCGGATTTCTTTGAGGAGATCATGGGTGGATGCCTTGCGCATCTTTGTGTGTGATCTTGACTCCTCAAACGCCGGGAAAGCCTTCCATTCGTGAGTTTTTGGCTGGTGTTCGAGTTCTTGGTGGTGGTTCGTGTGATCCGTGATTCCCGGCGATTTAGTGGCTTAGAGGTCGAGATTTTAGGGGCATAGCTTCCTTTTGTGTTGCTTATCATCTCCCCCAAATCTTGTCTCAAGAGCTTTTGGTGTTTGGGAGATCCGGTGATGGATTTGGAGAGTTGACCTCGCGGGGTCGTGCAGTTTTCTGCTCTGTCCGAGCCTGGCGGACAGTCCGCGAGTCACATATGGACCGTCCGCGAGACATAGGCGGTGCAGCTGTTCTTCGTGTTCTTCGTTTGTTCTTCGCGTGGTTCGCTTCGATCCGTTGGATTTGAGTTTTGGCGTTGCAGGCAGTTCGCGGACTGTCCGCGTAGTCCCGGTGGACTGTCCGCGCGGCCCTAAGTTTTGTCTGGGGTGCCTCGAGGTTTGTCTGGAGTATCCAGGGGTTTTGGCGGACTGTCCACGGTGCACGGTCAGACCGTCCGCGTGGAGAGGCTTTTCCCCCGAACCTTCTGTTAGCTCCTGTGTCTATTTCGGACCGTCCGCGCCTACCCGTCGGACTGTCCGTGGCAGCCTGGCGGACTGTCCGTCCTGGACACAGGAACTAGCCCGGTTTGATCGGTTCCTTTGATTCTTCTTTCGTGCTTCCGCGTGTGCTGCAAGGAATCGTTCCTAAGACTTGTGGTTGTTCCATAACCTTGTTGTCTTGGCGATTGGGGTTTGATTCGATCCATCTTTCTTGTGTGCTCGGATTTGAGTGGGGTCTTGGCTGAGTTCTTTTCGAAGAATTTTTGTTGGCTCCCATTCACTCCCCCCCCCCTCTCTGGTTGCCTATTCGGTCCTTCACCTTGTCGCTTGATGGGCTGTTCTCTAAGATCAGGTCTTCAGAGGTTGATCGTGGCTTGAGAGCCAAGGGCGAGAGCCCGACTTTCTCCCATAGTCGTGCTCTAATCTTCGGACCTGGACCAAGGACTAACACTAACCCATCCTCCAGGATGTATTCTTTGTCTTCTCTTATGTCCTTGCCAGACGAGGATTTCGATGAGCTTGGAGAGGACAAACTGGTGCTGCTGACCAGGAAGTTCGAGAAGCTGCACGAGAACCACGTGGACATGAGGAGGATCACACGGACGTGCTACAGGTGCGGCAAGAAGGGACACTACATCGCCGAGTGCCCACAGGAGGTCGAGCCCAAGAATGAGATCAAGCACCGTCCGAGGATCGAGAACACTCACCGCTCAAGACCTGAACACAAGCACAAGTACAAGGACAAGGACGAGCGGAGATCGAGGAAGGGTGGTGACAAGAAGAAGGCATGGGTGTCACACTTGTTTTGCCAAAGAAAGCCAAGTGCTAACCTATATGCATGTCAGGATCAAGTTTCATGCATATAGTTGACATAAGTGAATAACAGTAATAGTATCACGTAAGAAAAAGGGAGATTATCAGAGGTTTACGCTTTATCCTGGAAACGAAGGTACCAAACTCCCCAAGCAATTGACTGGGGGCTGCGTACGCCTAGAACCAACAATATCTTCACTATGTCTTCATAGTAGCTTCCTCTTTCTGAGCAACATTGTTTATAGCAAGGGTGAGCACATGTCGTACTCAGCAAGTGTGGGGAAAGTATGAATGCAAAGGCTTAACAAGGAAAAGGCTGACAGGTTTACTGCTTCAAGCACTTTTAGTTGGTCAAATTTTATTAGCACCTGATTACTAATAAAGTATAAGTATATACCAACCCACAATTATCATAAAGACATACGCCATAAGCATATGGCTAACATAACCAGAAACCACGATTTAAGTCCATCTTCAAGTTAAATTATCATGTGAGATTCCAGGCCGCTCTTGACCGTGAGCACAGCTAATCGATTAGTTTTACACTCTGCAGAGATTGTACACTTTCACCACAAGTCACGTAAAAGTTCTAGGAACTTTAAACCCAACCACGCGATGCTGATCAGGCATCATACCACACTGCCGAGGTGTGATTGCATAGGGACGCTACGAGGCCTTTACAAAGTTTCCCCAGTGTGAAGTAACCCGTGAAGGTTCCGAGCCGTCGCAAGGTATAAAGTCCCCTAGCAGGTACCGTGTCTTAGCCAAGTCCAACTCCCTACTAGAGCGAGTCTATACCCCAACAAAACGCTCCCCCTTGCCCTTTCGGTAAGGTCACCCCAACACTAGAGTCCCTAATTAATTAGCCAAGCCAGAGCCATATAGCCTTGTGGTTGCACTGTTGTCCTGGGTGGTCGCTCCATGTTCCGATTAAACATTGTGATCTTGTATTAACCAGATATATCATAAAAGTAAAGCAAGTTCATCATTGTTGTTGTTCATTAGAACCACCATAACCCAAAGTAAAGCAGCTAAGCAGAGCTACCCAATAGAAAGGTAAAACCCAGGTTCACAAGGAATAATGGTAATAAAGACTAGGATAAACCTTAATAGGACCCATCAATATTAATGCAAGCACATGCAATGTGATTAAACACATTTATTAGGACAAAAGATCAAGGACACACTTGCCTTTAACCAGAGTAATGTTGTTGCTCAGAATTCTTCATCTTCATACTCTTCCAAGCTCTCGAACCACGTTCACTCTACTCGCATCAATCATCGGGCACAGGCATACAAAGCAAACAAACAAGCAACTAAGAACAAGGCACCAATCAAAAGAAAAGCTTTAAAAGAGCGTGCTAAAGGATAGGCTCGATTCTATGGATCAAAAATATGTAGAGCTTGAAAGAAGATTAGCTCTACAAGAGAGACACACTGAGACAAAGCTTGATAAAGAACGTCTAACGATCGATTTGCATATGTGAGAGAACAAAACCATGAGCTGAGTTTATTTTAATTAACAAAAGATATGTAAAGGATATTTCATAAAGAAAATACCCTAAGTTGGAATTAATGCAACATTATATTTTTATTTGCAAAAGACCGAAGTAAAGAACCTAGTCAAGTTTTATTTATAAAGATTCATATATAAAATATACCAATTAAATATTTATCTTAGAAAAGGTAAACTATATGAATCATCTAAACGTAACTTTGTGATTCGAGTAAGCTAATTAAGTTATAATTAAAAAACTCATTCATGTTGATATTTAAACAAATTAACATTTATTTATAAAAGTTGATGTAAAAGCCTATCAACTTTTAATTAAAAAAGTTTAATTAAGTATTAATCAAATTAACATTTGGTTTATGAAAAACTGGGTAAAAGATCTAATTAGATTTTATTTACAAAAGCACGTGAAATAAAGATTAATCAAATTAACATTGATTATAAAAAAATGGTGTGTAGCTCTATATTGCTTTTATTTAGAAAGGCATGTTTAATAAGCATTAAACAAAATTAATAATAAATTATTTTTCAGAAAACATTCATAAAGAAAACTCACCACTATGAACCTAATGCAACTTGAACGGATAAAAACGGATCTAAAACGTGGAAACTACAAAGAAAACAAGGTGCAGGGACCTACTGGCAAGGTTTAGAAACTTCTAGGGGTATAACTACAAGAAACTGAGGGTATATACATAATTATGTATATAAACCTAAGGGCTTACATGCAAAGACTTCAAAGTAGACTGGATCTAGGGAATCTATAAGATCCAGGGGGTTTTCTGCGAAAGGAGCAAGACTCATAGATTGATCTCTTGATTACAAGGGACCGCAGGGGCTTATTCGCAAAATCGGCGGTCTCTTCTTCCTTGGTTCAGAGATAGGAGCAGGCAGATAGGGAGCTTCCGCCTGCTGGCGTTACCGGCACTCCGGCGGCCTGGGGTTCCGGCGAGCGGCGCAGGAGGTAGAGAAGGGGTGAGGGACATCGATTGAGTGCTCACCGGTGGCGGGAAGACGCGGAGGCGGCGGAATCGGACGGCGGCGGTGGCACTGGCCGGCGGCCAATTCGGGCGCACACGGGCGGCGGCGTTCCAGGGTATCTCCGGCGATGGGCGACGGCGGAGGATGCCGCTCGACGAGACAAACCCAGGGCAGCGCACGCGTTCTCCGGCGGCGTCCTTGTCCGGCAAAACGATGAGCATACCGGCGGCTTCGACGATGGCCGGCGTGCGGTGAGCTTGCGCAGGGGCGGCAGGCGCAAGGAGCAGGGACGCGCGGGCTACGGTGCAGCTAGGGCACGCGCGGGTTTATGGAATGCGGCCAGAGGTGGCCTGGGCGCGCGCGGCACGGACGCCGGTGGAGTCCGGCGGCGCTCCGCCCGGGATGGCCTTGGCCAGCCGTGGTGGCCGGATGGGCCCCGAACTGGCCTGGCAGCTGGGCCGGGGTGGCTTGGGCCGGGCAAGCGGGTCGGGCCTTCGGGCTCAGCCCGGTAGAAAAGGGAATGTTTATTTTTTTCGAAAATAATTTCTTGTTTAAAGAAAAATCCAGAAAAGTCTAGATGATTCATTTAAAGCACGAAAAATACTCCGAAAATCCCAAAAATTCCAGGAAAATTCCCAGAGAGAGATTGGAACACGAACAATCCAAATAAAATATTTGGAGCTCATGAAAAAGATTTTAGAGCTTTCTAATAAATAGAAATAACATACGAAAAATGAGAATAAATTCCAGAAAAAACTGGAAAATTCTCGGAAGGGTTTGGTTAGCATCTAAACACATTTTAAAACCATTTTGCACTCATGAACACCTATATGCTTCGGCATGTATGCAACACTCACATAATCATTTTATTTAATTTGGAAAATCAAACAATAGATTTTTCTTATACTATATTTCCTGGAAAGAAAATAAATGTTGGAAAATTTTAAAATTGAGTGAAAATTGTTGTTTAATTTTTCTTCTAATTCACATCCTGAAATTCAGAAATTTCAGGGTGTGACAACGGGCTCGAGTAAAAATTGAGGAGCTAAGTGACTCGGACTCCGAGGACACATCTTCAAGCTTGAGTAGTGAAGAAGAAGACAACGAGCGCAAGAAGAAGAAGAAGACTTCCCTCAGGAACCTCACCGGACTTTGTATGATGGGCCACAACACTGGCAGCAAGTCAAGCAAGAAGAGTGGAAAGGATGAGTCCGATGTCGACTCTGACTCTAGGGAAGAGGTAACCCCTGATCTTGCTTTCCTGCTTAAGGAGAATGCGGAGTTGAATGATTTGCTGGATAACCGTGATGAGGTGCTTAGAGAGGCTAAGAAGAATAGAAGAGAGCTTAGGGTTTCTCTAGAGGAAGCTAGGGAGAAGGTAGCTGAGTTAGAGGCTAGGCACCTAGATGACATGCTTGCTTTGGATGCTCTCAAGGCTTCCCCTATTGTTAGTGATGAGGTTGATTGCACTAATTGCAATGCTTTCTTGGCTGATTTGACTGTGCTTAGGGAGAAGCATGCCTCTAAGTTGGAGGAACTTGATGTGCTTAGGATTGAGCTTGATGAGATGAAATCTAGAGCTGCGTTGCTAGGTGCTTGCACTTCTTGTCCTGTGTTGCATGGTAAACTAGATGAGTCTCATGCTAGAATTGTTTCTCTTGAGGCTGCCTTGAAAGCTCATGTTGCTACTTCTTGTTCTACATGTGATTTGCATGCCGAGAAAAATCTAGAGCTTGCACAAATTGTTGACTGTCTACAGAATGAGAATGATGGGTTGTGCACGTTGTTGAGTTGGTTGAGGTCATAGGAGCCACAACTGGGGAAGTTTGTGGCTAAGTTTAAGAGAGCAGATGGCCATGGTTTGGGTTTCAGGAAGTTTGGTGAGAGTCGTGGTAAGAAAGAGCGAGAGATACCAAACAACCCCATCCCACAAAACAATCATCCGAGTGAGCGATGTGAGAAAGAGAAGAACCCACTGCCGAGAGGAAACCCAAAGCCAAGGCCAATCTTATTCCATTGTGACTATTGTGGGAAGGATGGTCATAAGGAGGAGTTTTGTTTCAGGAGAAGAAGGGATGAGAGGTTTGCTAGGGAGAGGGCAAACAAGGATAGGTACTGCCCTTCTCATTGTGTGCCTGAGCCTTGTAGAGGGCCTCTACCTAGAGGTGATGGGTTTGTGCGTACAATTCCCACTCGTGGTGGTGGAGGTGGTTTTCCTCAGAGAGATAGGCGTGTTGGGTTTGAGCGTGGTGTGTTTGCTGGATGTTCTCCACCTCTTGGTCGATATGAGGTTGGGAGAGACCGTCGCAGTTTTGGGTCTCAGAAGGACTACGGGTCACGTTTTCCCTATCATGGTGATAGTACTCTTCCAGCAAGACGTGAGGTAGTTCAGCGTGGAGGTCATAGCTTTGGTGGACGCGATAGGCGTAATGTTGCTAACCCCACTTTTGAGCAAATAGCTCGACACTGGTTTGACTCTTTCTTTGTTAACCCCAGTGTTGAGACGTTTGCTCGCTCTGGGTCTCATTTTTTATTTTGCAGGTGGGAGGCTAGGAGAACATTTGGCGGATCGACTCCGGTTGTTTATCTCATGACCGGAGTTAGGGGATGGTTCTCCTGCCTCATCCCCGTGGTGTCTTTTGGTGCACATCACTTTTGAGGAAATAGACGAGTGTTGACCGAAGGAGTGTTTCAAGTAAGTGTTGGAGCTAGTTGCTCTTGTTGCTTCGTTTGGTCTTTGTGAGTTGCCCTTTTTAGTTTGAGGCTTTGCCCTATTGCATGTATTTAGGGTGAGCTTTGTATGCTCTTTGACCCTAATGCATGTGTTTAGGGGGAGCTTGAGAGCTTGCTTGGTCTTTGCTCTATGACATGTACTTTGGATGAGCTTTGTATGCTATTTGGCCCTTATGCATGTGTTTAGGGGGAGCTTGCTAGCTTTGCTTGCTTTTTGCTTCTTTGGTCCTTGGGAGCTCACTTTGTAGCATATGTATCATTTGTTGCATTCCATGCATGCATTTTACTTTCTGCTACAAAACCTGGTAGGATAGCCATCTTTGGATCATTTGTGCTAGGATGAGCTTCTCTTATATACTTTGTTCACTATGATGTGCTATATGTGAGATATGTGTATGCTTTGGGAATGGTGATGTGAATGCTATGCTTTTGATGTAATTGTCATATATTCATGATGATATAGCTTCTTTTTGTTGAAAATGCTAAAAATTGCTTCACTCATGAGTAGATTCTTGTCTATGCTCAATATGTGCTCAAATGCATATACCATGCTTAGTTTGTTCTTGAGTATCATGCTCTCTTTGCTTGGGGTCAAAGACCCATTTGTCATGGTAAATGTTTAGCCCATATGTTCACTTGTGGAGGAGCATAAGCTTCTTTTTGCCACAAATGCATTTCATGTACCATGCTTGAATTTGAAAATGAAATTGGTGTATGAATTGCATTATGCTTGAAAAATGAGCTCTTAATCATGTCTTTATGCTTTTATGTATATATCTTGGGTGCTAAACCATTGCATGTTGTCTACCATGAGAAGTCTCATTTTAAGAAGTAGACACATGGCTCGATGGCTTTGACATGACATTTAGTAGCTTATGGGCATTTGCTATGATCTTGTGATGAGAACTTGTGATCTTGTATGAGCTTTGTATGATCTAGTGTATTTTTTGCTCAAATTGCCATGGATAGGGCTTTGGTCATGAGATGAATATTTCTTTGTGAAAATTGCTTAAAATGCTTTTGGCCATGTCACATGCTTATATGTCTCTACTTTCTTGATGGCAATGCGCTAACTACACCATGTCTACTTTGCTTGCTCTATGTCTCATTTGTAGCATTTTGTTGTGCTCTTTATATATCTGAGAAGCTTGGTAGATTGAATATGCTTTGACATGCATTTTTCATGAAAACAAGGGGGAGAACTTACATGGTACCTTTATTCATGCATTGTCAACAAGGGGGAGAATATGTATGAAAGGGGGAGAATTTGTGAGATTTTTGCATGTAGGGAGAAAAATTTGAGAAAAGAGGTTGCATTTGCTCAGGGGGAGTTTGCATATGTGCAGGGGGAGCTCCTTTGGTCCTTTGGTTTGCCTGAGTTTTGTGCTTTGTGGTGTGCAGGGGGAGCTGTGTTGAGCCGTTGCCCTTGCCTTAGGGGGCCTTGACTTGGTCTGGCGAGTGATCGTGATTTTCGCTGGTTCTTTGGCTTTGGATCACTTGCTTGGAGGTTTGTGTTCGTGGTTGTTTTCTTTTCTTTTTCTCTCTGATGGTTACTATGGGTGTTGTCAATGCACTCATCAAGGGGGAGATTGAGGACCAGGTGTGTCCGAAGACCAGTGGAGGGTCGCTCCTTAGTGATGAGTGATTGACAACGTTATGTGGACTGATACTTGGCTAAGTGTGCAGGTACAGGTTGCGGCTTGACTCGTGTTGGTGCAGGTGAAGAACAAGCGCGAAAGGCCTTAGCCGTGGCGGCCTTTGGGTGATGGAGAGGCAAGTAGGCTTGGTTGGATGGACCTAGTGGCCGATGGGGTCAAGTGCGAGCCGTGCGGTGCAAGACTAGCAAGTTGAAGTTGTGAACATAGGCCAGTGCAAGGTAGCGGATCGAGGCCGGAGCTTGCACGCGGGGTTTGGTGGTTTGCCCACAAAACCATCGTTGGACGGTTTCTTGGTTTGGGCCGCAAAACCAAGTCCGAAGGCCCGATGCGACGGAGACGGTGATCCGGGAGCGTCGGGAAGCTTCAAGGCGGGGGGCACGTGGCGTGATCACGAGGCTTGCATCGAGGCTAAGCAAGTCCGCATTGGAAGCGTGTCCACTCGATGAAGACTTGACCATATTGCCCCTGAGGGGTGTGTATCTTCTATATGAGTTGTAGGGGTAGCATGGTCATTTGCCTCCTCCCGTGGACTTCGTATAAATTGTGGAGAGGTGGATGGCATCTCTCGCTCTAGAACTCTAGGGTTTCCTCCCCCGGTAGATCACTCTGGACTACTTTCTTTCCTCTGCTTTCCTTAGGCTAGATTCTTGTATAGACTCTGACCTCTGGATGTATGGAAGCATTCGGCGTTGTGATGATCTTTTAGCTCTTTGTGATTTTCTTGTCATTTTCGGGGCTATTTTTGGGGTGTTTCGTTCTTCGCTCGATTCGTTGATTCGAGGGTGTTTTCTCTCGGATTTCTTTGAGAGGATCATGGGTGGATGCCTTGCGCATCTTTGGGTGTGATCTTGACCCCTCAAACGCCGGGAAACCCCTTCGATTCGTGAGTTTTTGGTTGGAGCCCGAGTTCTTGGTGGTGGTTCATGTGATCCGCGATTCCCGGTGATTTAGAGAGTTAGAGGCCAAGATTTTTGGGGCATAGCTTCATCTAGTGACGCTTCACATCTCCCCCAAATCTTGTCTCAAGAGCTCTAGCCGTTTGGGAGATCCGGTGAAGGAAAGCTGGAGTTGACCTCGCGCGCGCGTGCTGTTTCTGTTCTGTTCGTGCTTGGCGGACGGTCCGCGAGGCCCGTGTTAACGGTCTGCGAGGCCCTGGCAGCATTGCTGTTCTTTGTGTTCTTCGCGTGTTCTTGCACGCCCGAGTTTCGATCCGTTGAGTTGCTTTGGTTCGGTGGCAACGTGTTTGGCGGATAGTGCGCGAGATAGGCCCGGACGGTCCGTGACGGTCGGACGGTCTGCAGTGAACCGTCGGACAGTCCATTTTTCCCGGTACGCTACTGGAGGTTTGGTCTGCTATTTTGGTGGGTCCGCCTTGTGCTTGCGGACGGTCCGCCTGGGTCCCGCGGACGGTCCGCCTGGTGCTTGTGGACGGTCCGGCCAGGACTTCGTAGATTTGGCTAAGTGCTTTGGTTCTTGCTTTGTGCTTCCGCTCTTTTCTTCTAGGCTTGTCTCTAGGACTTGTAGGCTTGTGTGTGCCTAGTCTAGAGCTTCTTTGGTGTGTGCGAGTGATTGGAGTGGCAATCGGGGTATAGACCGAGTTCATCCTTCAGGAAGAATTTTTATCGGCTCCCATTCACTCCCCCCCTCTCTGGTCGCCTATTCGGTCCTTCAGAGGGATTCCTATGCCGCCACCCTACTACGTAAGTGTGCCAATGCAAGCATGGGGTAGTGGTGCAGCCATGCCGCCACCTCCTCCAACATATTGTCCACCAACTTTTGTAGTGCCAAATGAAGCATTTGTGGCACCGTATGCAAGCATGCCTCAGCCCCAACAAAGTGCAGCCATCATTGGGGCATATATTCAAAGGAATACACAAGACGTCGAGAGGATCTGGAGCCATGTTGACCATTAGCATGAAGGAACGGCGGGGATCACCCATCAATTAGGACGCCTTCAAATTGTGCCGCCGGATCAATTTCATGGAGGGGCCATGCAAACATATTATGAGCAAGGATTCAACGAAAGTCAACTGACAGAGCAAGGGCAATCGGATGAGGAATGAAGGAAGAAGGAAGGGATGAAGCTTTTTAATTGTGGTTTGATTTTTCCTTTTCCTTTTCCTTTTCTTTATTTTTCATCTAATGTGCGTTTATGTACACGTAGTATTTTCTTGTTTTTATTTAATTTCAGCATGTGTGTGGTAGTAGTAGATTAGTTTTCCATCACCATGAATAAGTTTCACCACCGTTTTTATGATCTTTAATATGGATGGAAAACTGTACCATGTTGATATGTGATCGTTGCCACTTTGCTCGATCTTATGCTTGATTTATGCATGTTTAAGCTAGTGCTGTCTTTAAATATGAATCTGAAATTTAATTAAATGCTAACCTAATCTTGTGTGGAGGTTATGATAACTTAAGTCCCATAGTTCTTTTTCGTTGCTCTCAATTTTGAATGAATCAAAGATCCATTTTTTTCTCAAAAAGTTATGCTAACCTTGTCACAAGTACCGCTTGCATTTTGCTCTACCTATCCAAAGCCGAAATTTACTTGAGTGCAAAACATTAGTATATACAATATTTATTTTTGGGTGCATTAATTCAAAGCCTGATTTCTCTGGCCCGAGACTAAGAAGCTGGTCATTCCGTTTTCACGTATCATTCTTTATGCTAGCCTTTTCTATCTGTGCATTGTGAGTTTCCACATTGGGAATTTCGCAAACCTTGCCGGATATCCAAGCACAAAACCCAAAAATATCTTTTTTTATGTTCACCTCCTTGACCACAACCTAATATATGATTATGAATGAATATTTTGAGGAAGATTACAAGGAAGGAGCATCAAGTGAGCAAGACTTTGGGAACTTCCAAAAGATCCCTAGAAGATTTTCGAGTATCTATCTCTAAGAAAATATGAGAGCTTCAATTTCTACCATGACATATTTATCACCTCTTTTGTCCGAGGACGAGCAAACATCTAAGCATGGGGGTTTGCCAAGGAAGTGCTAGTATAGTTTAGAGTTCAAGGGGAGCAAATAAAAAAGAGAAAAGGTACGATGAAAAAAAATGATAAAGAAGAAAAAGTATGATGAGAAAAAGAAAGAAGAAAGAAAAAAAATAATAAAGTTCCCCGGTTCTCTAGCTATGTTTAGTGCTTTTTGAGTTTTCAAGAGGATTCAAGATCAAGACCCATACTCATCTTTCCAACCATGTGCAATCCGATAACGAGGATTTCGTTTGTGCCTCGGGATCACTCTTTGCCATTTGCACATGTCCACCTATCTAAAAGTGTGTGTTCATCTCTCCCCCCTCCTTGATAACATTATTTTTCCAATGACCTTTTTGACGAGTCTCGATAACACCATGAGAAGCTAGTCTTGTTTTGGTAATATCCCAGCTATAATATATTGGTAGGACTAAACTTTTCTATAGCTCCATATAAAGCCTTCCACTATATACTTTGAGAGAGGAAAGGAGTAGAGCAAGTAGGCTTGAGAGACAAGATGAGATGAGAGTACATGAGCAAGGTGCAAGATGGTTATTTTTTATCTTGGTAAAGCAATTTTTCTCTTTATCTCATTCTTTATTTTTCAAAATTTCTAAGATTTATTTAAAAATTTGAGAGCATGATCAAGTACTTGTGGAAAGAGCTTGAATGATATCTACCCTCCATAAAGATAAAAGTTAGTAAATTATGGAACTTTAATGGATATAAATCTAGACAGCATTATGTTTTCTCATGTATGATCAAGTGTAGGGTATTAACATCGAAGGGAACCTCTTATATCCATTGAAGGCTTACTTGAGGACGAGCAAGGTTTAAGCATGGGGGGATGTTGGCGGTCGATTTCCGTCAACCTAGCCATGAGTTTACATTCAATCTTGGTATTAATTTGATATTCACACAAATGATCCTAACCCCCATTATATGTTAAGTTCGCACTCGTGCATGGTTTTTGGAGTTTATTGTTTACACAGGAATCAAGAGCCTAAATGAGGACTTCCGGGTAAAGTTCATCAAGGGTTTTACAAGAAGATCATGGAGCCCGGTACAAGTCAAGATACAAAATGAACATGACTCCAAATGAACCAAGGACTAAAGCGTGAAGCCGAGAAGTATCGAGGACCTAGACGGAAGATGCGGGAGTTCATACGCCAAGCACCCTTATCTAAACCGCGAGAAAATGACGTCAAGGACCCACATGCAACTCGGCAAAAACTTAGGAAGTCGCGAGAAGCTTCGGGAAGAAAATCGGGGGCGAACCGGGCCGAGGATGCCCTGGGCCGGTCGGCCCAGTCCGGCCGGCCTGGACCTCCTGTGGGTCGGTTCGCCGCCCCCTTTTGACCTAGCACCCACTCGGGCTATTTATAGTCCACGTGCGAAGTGCCAACCATCAAGCCATTCGTCATTCGGACACCATCTCGGAGAGGAGGGTCATGCTAGTTGTCTAGGGTTTGCCTAGCTGGTGTGGGAATCTTGCAAGGAAGACCACGTCGGAGTTCCGGAGGCTTGAATCAAGATCAAGGTAGGATCCCGGTTGTGATCTTATTCATGTATACACTTATGATGGAGTTTTAATGGATCCAATTTCTAGCGATCGAGTACCTTTGGTTATGATTCTTGTTCTTCCTTGGGTGTTTTCTTCCTCAATCTATTCTCGAGATAGATTGCATGGGATGTTCTTGTAGCCGCGGTGGCTAGAGGTGCATACCCGATCTACCAAGTAGTTCAACACACTCCTTGTGAGTGTGCTCTAAGATTCGACCGCGAAGAAAGGGGACCATCGTGACAGGATGTTGACACCGAGTACGGTGGGGCGACTTAGGGGGTTTGACCGAAGGTCAAGGTTTAATGACGCTTTTAATGAGATTCGTTTTGCTTTCTTCTATCTTGCTCGGAACTACAACATAAGCGCGATCTAGACCCCTCTAGATCGGTTACCTCTGTGCTTTCTCTTGCTACCTCTCATGATCTTAGTAGATTAGATGCATTCGAAACTTCTTCAAGATGCAAGTGTTTCTAGGTTACTAGATTGAGTCTTGCGTTGCACATGTTCCACGGATTCGATACCCTCGAGGGAAAAAGGTACTACATGATCCGTAAGCTTGCGGTGAACCTTGGCGCGTTATTGAACCGTCAACAGATGGTGTAGCTGATGGGCGATGGAGCAACCAGTGAATGCATTTTAGATTTATTTATTAGATGCTAAACAATGTTGTGAACTTAGTTAAATATGGTGTCTTTATTTTGTTAGTTGTGGTCATGTTCTCTTAAGCTGAATTTTGGTCATTGTGTTACTTTGGTTTGAGACAAAATTTAAATTAAAGAATGTATCAGTTATTATATGTGATGTGCATGTCGTGAAAATAATTTAAAAACTACTATTCAAAATCCCCTCGTTGCGATAGAATAATAGGCAACCATTGATTTTGGTTGCAATATGCATTATTGCGACGAACTTTATGCGTTGCATTACCATATCATCTATTGCCACCAATAATTATTTGTTGCATGTGCTCTCTATTACCACTGACACAAATTCGTTGCAACTTCCATATATGATACCACTTGATAGGGACCATTTCAAGAAAGGTCCTGGGGATGGCCCGATCTTCAGGGCAGTAGGTTTTGTAACAAGATAATTGCTGCAAGCAGCGGGTAAGTAGCTTTATACCTGACAAAGGTTGGATGCGACCAAGCGACGGGGAGAGAGGCATCGAAACCGCGAGGACTTGGACTCGATCTCCAAACGACCGTAGAACCATAAGCCGGAACTAATCTACACAATACGACACAGCCGAATGGAAACCGTATAGCACAAAGTAGCGGAACCCAGAGGGATCTCTTCACAAGTCCAAGAAGAACAAGGAAGAACAAGGGGTGTGCAAGGCACTCAGTAGCATCGGCTGCGACAAACCATATGAGGCTATCAATTCATGATTATCAAAAACTGAGTTTTCGGTAGTACATAGGTGGTATTTATACTAAGAAACAACCCTCCTAGGTGGTTTTTGAATAGGTGTGAACTGAAGTGGCCACGTTGGGAGGTGGAAGGCCAACTAGTGGAAGCATTCACGAAGTCCTCTTTAGTTCACGCGTGTCTGTTCAACTTCTGCACATAATTTAGTAAAATGGTCATTACTCCTAGCTCAGAAGTCGAAAAGAAGTGCCGTTTGTTGGGTTGGAATCTTGACTTCAAGACGCTTCTAGTGGTGTATCACTTGACCCCCGTATCTTCCCGAGATGGTACAGACTTGAACGTGAAGTTGATGCTTCTGCTGTGTAACCTTTCTCAGCTTGGACAGCAGCCTTGGTGTCCACCACGTAACCTTCTGTGTCCTTCACGTAACCCAGCGGAGAAGCCTCTGGTGTAAACCTGAGTAAGAGTAAAATACAAGGCTTAGGTACTATATGACTCTCATTAATATTGCAAAGTAGCTCGGAGGGGAAAGCATGCACCTCATGTTGGAGTTTCTTTGCACGGCTGCGCGTAACCGTCCTTCGTTCACTTGTGCTTGCATATCTGATGCTTGTTCTTGTGTAACCGGCGTTTCACTTGATTCCTTATGTGTAACCAGAGGATTTGGCGTAACCAGCAATGCATCTGGTGTAATCCTAGCAAATGGGTTACACATGGCTGGGATGTCCTCATCATCCTCTCCCTCTTGAAAAGGAGTCGTCCTTGACTCTATTGTGTAACTGAGGCTTGGCATGTGCACATCATCCTCCTCCTCTTGAAAAGGAGTCGTCCTCGACTCTTCAAATCCATAGAATGGAGATGCATCGCCATCTTCGTGGAATGTAGTTGCATTATACTTGCTTTGCATATGGATCTTCTTTTTCTTTCCAAGATACTTGATAACCCCTTCATGTTTGAAATCATTCAAATGAAAATTTGTTGGTGTTGTGGCATTTATTTCCTCCAATAATCCAAGGTGTTTTGATCTGTAATCATACAATCCAAATAGTATCTTTGCCATAGTAAAATAAGAATGATGGAATTTTATTTTAGCTTTCACCTTGGATAGTTGTTTGACAATTATGGCTTCTAATGTCCATATGTAATGCTCATCATTCTCCCCCTCTTGAGGAGAAGCTACTCCAAATTTTTCATAACCTGAATAAAGACAATACAAAAGGGAAAAAGTATATGCATGGTATATGAATATGTCATCGGTTTTGTCATTGTCTTTGTTGCGCAAAACACCATTCTCTAGAAAGAAAAAACCGCATGGAGTTGGTCCATATGTCACAAGTATCATGATGTTTGCATCATCCTCCCTTCCTTGGAAAAAAGTCGACCTCAACTTTTGGTTGCACTGCAAAAAATTGTTAGCTTGAAACATTTTATGAAGAACTTTCATCTTACCATGATGAAAGAGCATGATTGACTTTTGTAGACCTGCAAATAAGTTATATGATGGAAGAACAAAAATTTCTTTCAAACAACACAATTGATGTAGCATATCCAATTTCAACATTCCAAGATCAAACTTTTGAAAATATGGTGATGAAACATTCATAACAACCCCAAAAGTATTGTTGCACAACTTATTCACTTGTTTAGAGATATGCCTTTCAAATTGACTACTCATGGATGAGGGTTCCTCACGTGCACAAATTGCACTTCTTTGCACATGATTTATTTCTTTCGGTGGAATATATGAACATGGTAAAGACATTGAAGGTTCTGAATTAGAAGAAAGAAAAAATCGATTCATCTCATTAGGAAAATATAGATCACAAGAATTATGACACATCATGTTTGACTTTAAATCAGCAAGCTTGTCATTGGTTATGCAAATGACATGAACATGAAAACTATTTACAACATGTTGTCCAATCAAAATAAATGTAAACTTGCAGCTATGAACAATATTCAAGGATCTTGAAGAAGTTATCTCAGAAATATTTTCAAGCATGTGGTTGACATCAATAGGCATAGCAAGCTTAGTATAAAATAAACAGTTGATATGAGATCTTTTGTCCAATAATTCAGCACTAGTAGTCAAATAAACAAGGTGAAGTTTATTATATTGTAGAACATCGCATGGAACAATCAAAGGAGAGATGTTGTCACCAAGATCATATTGAACACTTGTATGAACATGTGGTTCAATCAAATCAGCACAAAGGTTTCGATTATGTCCGATTGTTGAAATAATAATATCATGAGTATTCATTTCTATATCAACAAATTTATTTACATGCATAGTATTACATATATGAGTGCAAAGTATCATGTAAATCAACCATATCAAAACATAGAAATGATCATGAATGACTGAACATTGGTTATCAACTTGAAAATTTTCAGCAAAGGTATGAACATGTGACACTACCAAATCAGCACAAGTATTATGGTCAAGTCCATTTGAAACATGTGCTTTATCACAATCACTCACCACGATATTTTGCATATTCAGATCTGAATCATTGTTAGTACCTTTTAGGCTTTGTGGTAGTGCAAGTATCATGGATGACACTTCTGAAATCTCACCAATTACCTCGTCATGTTTCATGTTTTGGGCTGCATACAATTGGTTTAGTTGATTCGCTACGTTCTCATCTTTCTCAACAAGTATGGTGACGGCGTGAACATCAATATCTTCCTCATTTTTAGTGCAAACCTGCATATTTGGAAACAAAACACTAGCGGCAGAGATGAGAGTGTTAGTTTCAAAAGTATCCTCACACGAGTTGCATTCAAACTCTCTATTGCTCTGTGGTGTATCCCTCACATTTGCATTATTTGTACTCTTAAGGTTACAGTGGGTGGAATCACACAACTCAGTTTTGGTTTCACTCTCTCTCAATTTGGCTATGTGGCCCTCATTCTCATAAAGGTTTTGATGCACAATCACTTCAACATCTTGTGAAGCAACATATGCATACGTGTCATACTTCACCAAGTTCTCAAAAGGCAACGGAGCAGCAACTGTTGCAAAAGAACCAAGAACTAAATATTCCTCCAATGCTACTGAACTTGCATCACTTGAATGGGAAGCATTTGCACTATTATTGCCTTCAATCTGAACTTTATGTTGCAAACACAATGAAATTTCAGCACCTTTGTCCATGGCCATCATCTGATCTTCTTCATTGAAAATTGGTGGCTGATCATACTTCACCACATTATTTTCGTCAGTAACAACATGCAGCACATCAAAAGATAAACTAGAAGAGATTGTCATGTTAGAAAAAGATGTTTCCTCACATAGCCTAGCTTCTACTTCACTCAATTTTTGTGTATGTTTCTCACACAAATTTTTGTGGCTCTCCTCACGTATGGTGGAGTCTCTCTTCTTTTTATTTCGAACTCTCACACTCAATTTTTGTTGGTGGAACTCTTCCTCACATTTGGTGGAGTCTCTCTTCTTCTCATTTTGAGCTCTCACACTCGATTTTGGCCGGTGGCACTCCTTCTCACATGGGTTTGGAAATAAATCATCTTCCATGAAGAATGGAACAACAATATCCTCATAACCATCAGTCGCAATCTCCACGTGTGGGATATCTTGCATATGTGCAGATTTAGATGAATGATTTCTCGACTTGTGGGCTCTATGATCATCCTTCTTGGCATTGTACTTCTGCACCTTTGCATCTTGAACCTTCTCTCGCTGTCCAAAACACCTTTTCTCCTTCAAAACAACATGTTTTCTTGAACCAACATGCTGAAATGTACTCTGTTGTGCAGAATATCTTGTTGCTGCCTTAGATGGTTTTCGGGTGGAAGGATCATTAATTTTCGAAGATCTTTGCTGCTTATGATGAGAATATGATGGAGCAAATCACCTTCGCATAACTTTTTTCATCTCAGCCCATGTGTTGATGTGATCTCTCCCCAACACATGCATGTTGATTTTCTTGCACATCTTTCCACCATGTCAGAGCATAACCATAAAATTCCATTGCAGCTAAGTGCACTCTCTGTGCATCCAAGACATGATGTATACCAAAAATATAATCACAATTTTCTTCCCAAACAAGATAAGCTTTAGGGTCTTCTCTCCCAACAAATTTCGGTATACTCAAATCAACCCAAGAGATGCAATCTGAATTTCTTCTATCACAATTATCATAAGGATTGTAGAGATCACCTTGGATGTGTTTACCATTGAAGCACTCATGGGGGACAAGGCCACGCCCAAGAGAACTTCTTCCTTGCTGCAGAGAACGTGCGGAAGCACTATTGATGGAGTTTTTCATACCATCCTTCACTTGTGGAGCAGCAGGAACATGTTGATGTTGAACCTCACTTTTTGAGACTGGAAGACATTCATCGAACATCCTTTCCATGGCATGTAGCACCGAATTTTGTACTCGATGTAGCTCAGCTCGTGAAATAGTGGCCTCTTGAGCACCACGATGGCGACCACGAACACTCGAATTAGGTCCTACCATGTTAGGATATTGCAAGAGAAAGTGGAATAGGAAAAATATGTGGAATCATACAATCTCACCTCTTGCTTACCCAAGTTCTTACCCGTTCTCAAGGACCGTGAGTGTGCTAGTGTGGCGTAACCAAACCTGTGATTAAGCAGTTGAAAGGATACAAGACGAGAGGTCCGGTTTCAGATTTTTGTGGAGCTATAGGTGGCTGTTCAAGGGAGGCTATGGTACTGAAACAAAGTGTGTAACCCGATCAATATGTTGCTGTCCTCAAACACCACCAACTTGAGATTACAAGGATCAAAATTTTAGATACACAATCCGCAGCACAGCCCCTTTCAACTTCTCCTTTCTTTCTTTCTTTTTTCACTCTTTTTTTTCTCTTTCTTTCACACTTTTTTTTCTGAATTTTTTTACTAACAACAAACACAAGCGAACATACGAGGGGTGTGGAAAAAAAATTACAGCACTGTGGAAGAACAAAGATGGTGATTAGGAACACTATGAACGCAACACACAAGGCAATAGTACCAAAAAAGGCTATGGGATTGTTTTTGTGTGGCTTTTTAGTGAACTGTAGGACATAAACAAAATACAAATATATGTGATGGACGAAACTAGTAACAAATTGTAAAGGGTGGGAGGGTGGGTAATAACCAAAACCTACCGTGACAACGATAGCTCTGATTACCACTTGATACCACTTGATAGGGACCATTTCAAGAAAGGTCCTGGGGATGGCCCGATCTTCACGGCAGTAGGTTTTGTAACAAGATAATTGCTGCAAGCAGCGGGTAAGTAGCTTTATACCTGACAAAGGTTCGATGCGACCAAGCGGCAGAGAGAGAGAGGCACTGAAACCGCGAGGACTTCGACTCGATCTCCAAACGACCGCAGAACCACAAGCCGGAACTAATCCACACAATACGGCACAGCCGAACGGAAACCGTATAGCACAAAGTAGCGAAACCCAGAGGGATCTCTTCACAAGTCCATGAAGAACAAGGAAGAACAAGGGGTGTGCAAGGCACTCAGTAGCATCGGCTGCGACAAACCATATGAGGCTATCAATTCATGATTATCAAAAACTGAGTTTTCGGTAGTACATAGGTGGTATTTATACTAAGAAACAACCCTCCTAGGTGGGTTTTGAATAGGTGTGAACTGAAGTGGCCACGTTGGGAGGTGGAAGGCCAACTAGTGGAAAATGGCCATTACTCTTTAGTTCATGCGTGTCTGTTCAGCTTCTGCACAGTCTTCAGTAAAATGGCCATTACTCCTAGCTCAGAAGTCGAAAAGATGCGCTGTTTATTGGGTTGGAATATTGACTTCAAGACGCTTCTAGTGGTGTATCACATGACACCCGTATCTTCCTAAGATGGTACAGACTTGGACGTGAAGTTGATGCTTCTGCTGCGTAACCTTGAGTCTTGTGTGCGTAACCTTTCTCAGCTTGGACAGTAGCGTTGGTGTCCTCCACGTAACCTTTTGTGTCCTTCACGTAACACAGTGGAGAAGCCTCTTGTGTAAACCTAAGTAAGAGTAAAATACAAGGCTTAGGTAGTATATGACTCTCATTAATATTGCAAAGTAGCTCGGAGGGGAAAGCATGCACCTCATGTTGGAGTTTCTTTGCATGGCTGCACGTAACCGGTCCTTCGTTCACTTGTGCTTGCATATCCGATGCTTGTTCTTGTGTAACCGGCATTTCACTTGATTCCTTATGTGTAACCAGAGGATTTGGCGTAACCAGTGATGCATCTGGTGTAATCCTAGCAAATGGGTTACACATGGCTAGGATGTCCTCATCATCCTCTCCCTCTTGAAAAGGAGTCGTCCTCGACTCTATTGTGTAACTGAGGCTTGGCATGTGCACATCAATATATTCCCTCGAAGACTAGTTCGTTGCATTATCATATCATCTATTGCCACCATATCTGATATGTTGCAAAAGCACTATAATGCAATGGATCACACTTCATGGTAATATGACCATATGCCCACGTAGTTTTGGAGTAGCAATACTTTTCTATTGCAACACATTCGTTCGTGGCAACCATGAAATATTGCAGCCAAGTGTTTTGTCGCAATAGAAACTTAGGCAACCAATCTAATCGTTGCAATATTTGTTCTTGCAACCAAGTATTGGTTGCATTAGGCTATTTTGTTCGTTGCAATATTTGTTCTTGCAACCAAGTATTGGTTGCATTAGGCTACTTTGTTCGTTGCAATGTTTGTTCTTGCAACCATGTATTGGTTGCATTAGGATTTTTTGTTTGTTGCACTAGCAAAATCTGTTGCAACGCCACATCTAATGGTTGCCTGAGGCTAATACACCGTTCTAGTTGCAACCATCTGTCGACCAAAAGACTTAGATGCAATTGATTCTAGTTGCAACCAAAATTGCTATATTGCAACCAAATATAGGTGTTGGCCAACGCATCATTCCTAGTAGTGCACCTGGAGGCCACCACGGCATAGGCCTTTCGCGCTTGTTCTTCACCTACACCAACACGAGTGAAGCCGCAAGCTGTACCTGCACACTGAGCCAAGTATCAGTCCACACAATGTTGTCAATCACTCATCACTAAGGAGCGACCCTCCACTGGTCTTCGGAAACACCTGGTCCTCAATCTCCCCCTTGATGAGTGCATTGACAACACCCATAGTTACCAACACAGAGAAAAAGTGAGGACCAGGTGTGTCCGAAGACCAGTGGAGGGTCGCTCCTTAGTGATGAGTGATTGACAACATTGTGTGGACTGATGCTTCGCTAAGTGTGCAGGTATAGGTTGCAGCTTGACTTGTGTTGGTGCAGGTGAAGAACAAGCACGAAAGGCCTTAGCCGTGGTGGCCTCCGGGTGATGGAGAGGCAAGTAGGCTTGGTTCGAGGGACCCGGTGGCCGATGGGGTCAGGTGCGAGCCGTGCGGTGCAAGACTAGCAAGTTGAAGTCATGGACATGGGCCGGTGCAAGGTAGCGGATCGAGGCCGAAACTTGCACGCGGGGTTTGGTGGTTTGCCCACAAAACCATCGGTGGACGGTTTCTTGGTTTTGGCCGCAAAACCAAGTCCAGAGCCCCGATGCGATGGAGACGGGGATCCGGGAGCGTCGGGAAGCTTCGAGGCGGGAGGGGGGCACGTGACGTGATCGCGAGGTTTGCGTCGATGCTAAGCAAGACCGCGGTGGAAGCGTGTCCGCTCGATGAAGATTAGACCATATTGCCCCTGAGGGGTGTGTATCTTCTATTTGAGTTGTAGGGGTAGTGTTTTCCTAAACGGTTCTAAACAGCCATTTAGACGGGTCTAAACGCTAAACGCATATGAACCGCACAGTTTTGGGGCTAATCGGACTCCTAAACAGCTGATCCGTTTAATCAGTCAAAAATAGGGGAAAATAGGAAAAACGGCATGAACGGGAACGGTTTCCGAACGGTTTGAGCGCCATTCAGCCCGTGTACCAAGCCGTTTACGCGATAGAGGGGCGCCCGTGCCCTGTTTGACCGGCAGTAGCTACAGGGGTGCGGCATGGAGGGGGAGCAGAGGCAGATGACACGCGGGCGAGGTTGGGGCGGGCGAAGACTGCGGCGCCGGCGCAGGGCTGGGAAGCGTCGACCGGACGAGGTGCAAGCGAGTATGGGTGGGCGCAGGTGAGCAGGACGAGCTCGGGGCGAAGACGAAGGGAGCCAGCGGCGCATGCGAGACGGGAGGAAAATAGAGGATGCGGTGTATTGCGGAGGGCCACAATATGCGGAGGATCACGGGTGAAGGGATAAGATTGGTTGGCATTTTTCATTTTGCCCCTTCTTGTTTTTAATAATTAGAGAACATATGAATATATGAATTTATGGTGCATTCTAGTCCTTAGATCTTCTATTTTACCACATTCCAGTCCCTGAAACGTCTATTTTCTTACATTCTAGTCCTTAAACCTCTATTTTCTTACAAATCTTTGTATTTTATGTGATACAGTAAAAAATCCGTTTAGCCCGTTTAAACAACATTTAAACCTGTCTAAACCGATTAAACGCTAAAAGATGGGTCACCGTTTAGAGGCCGTTTACCGTTTACATTTTCATTGTGTAGGGGCAGCGTGGTCATTTACCTCCTCCGGTGGACTTTGTATAAATAGCGGAGAGGTGGATGGAATCTCTCTCTCTTGGACTCTAGGGTTTCCGCCCCTGATAGATCGCTCTGGACTGCTTCTTTTCCTCTGCTTTCCTTAGGCTAGCTTCTTGTATAGACTCTGACCTCTGGATGTATGGAAGCATTCGGCGTTGCGGTGATCTCCTAGCTCTTTGTGATTTTCATGTCATTTTCGGAGCTATTTTTGGGGTGTTTCGTTCTTCACTCGATTCGTGGGTTTGGGGGTGTTTTCCCTTAGATTTCTTTGAGGGGATCATGGGTGGATGCCTCGCGCATCTTTGTGTGTGATCTTGACTCCTCAAACACCGGGAATCCCCTTCGATTCGTGAGTTTTTGGTCGGAGCCCGAGTTCTTGGTGGTGGTTCGTGTGATCCGCGATTCCCGATGTTTTAGTGAGTTAGAGGCCAAGATTTTTGGGGCATAGCTTCCTCTTGTGGTGCTTCTCTTCTCCCCCAAATCTTGTCTCAAGAGCTCTAGCCATTTGGGGGATCCGGTGATGGCTTGGTGAAGAGTTCCTCCCGCGCGCGTGCTGTTCCTGCTCTGTTCGTGAGCCGCGGACAGTCCGCGGGGCTGTAGCGGACAGTCCACGTGGCCTGTGTTTGTCGCGTGTTCGTGCGCGTTCGTGTTTCGATCCGTTTCGCCCCTAGGGTTTTGTTGCAGGAGGTTTTGCGGACTGTCCGCGAGTGGTTCACGGACGGTCCGCGTGGATCAGTTTTTGTCTGGGGTTGGTTTGCGTTTGTCTGGGATTTTCCGCGACTCTGGCGGACCGTCCGCGAGGCCCGGTCAGACTGTCCGTGTGGGTAGATTTTCCCCGGAGTTTCTGTTAGTTCTTGAGTCCATTTCAGACCGTCCGCGCCTACCTAACGGACTGTCCGCCCCACCCCGGCGGACCGTCCGCGGCAGCCAGGCGGACTGTCCGACCTGTATGCAGGAACTTGCTATGTTTGCTCAGTTCCTTTGACTCTGCTTTCGTGCTTCCGCGTGTGCTTCGTGCAATCGTTCCTAAGACTTGTGGTCGATCCATAACCTTGTTGTCTTGGCGATTGGTGTTTGATTCGATCCATCTTCCGTGTGTGACCCGGATTTGAGTGAGTATTGGCCGAGTTCTTTTCGAAGAATTTTTATCGGCTCCCATTCACTCCCCCCTCTCTGGTCGCCTATTCAGTCCTTCAATTGGTATCAGAGCCGGTTACGGATCTTCGTGATTCTAACCAGTCTAACATCCAAAGATGGGTGACTATGGTAAGGGGTCGGGTCCTCCGCACTTCGATGGCAAGAATTACCCGATGTGGGAGAGGCACATGGGCACGTTTTTGCGTGGGAAGGAGACTCTGATTTTGGATGTGACTCAAAATCCTCATTATGTCATTCCAGACAGTTTCCTTCTTCCGGGATCGCGGGACATGTGTGAGGCCAACAACAAGGCCGTTGATTACTTATTCTGTGCTCTCTGTGCCTCGGAGTTTGAGCGAGTGTACGGAGAGAATGTGGCCGGAAAGATATGGCTTAAGCTTAAAAATGCTCATGTTGGCAATGCCCAGGTGCAAGCCTGTTTGTTTTCCACTTACCGGAGAGAGTACGAGAACTTCAGTCATCTCCCCGGTGAGTCGACCGATGCTATGTTTCAGCGCTTCACCAGCATAGTCAACAACATGAGGGCCAATGTGACAGTGCTCCCATACACGGATCATGATCAAGCTATCAAGCTTTTGCATGCCCTGGATAGGTCTGTGTGGAGTGCCAAGGTCGAGGCCATTGAGGAGTCAAGCGTGTATGATACGCTATCGCTTGATGAGCTGTTTTCCAAGCTCAGGTCTTCGGAGGTTGATCGTGGCTTGAGAGCCAAGAGCGAGAGCCCCACTGATCCTCATAGTTTGGCTCTTGTCTCAGGATCGAGGACTAATGCTAACTCTATTGGTTTTTCTTTGTCTTGTCTTGTGTCCTTGCCAGATGAGGACTTTGAGGTGCTGAGCGAGGATGATCTCGCCTTGTTGAGCAAGAGGTTTGGGCGGATGTATGAGAACCGCAAGAATGCACGGCGGAGCTCGGGGATGTGCTATCGGTGCAGGAAGCACGGGCACTTCATCGCCGAATGCCCTGAAGCCATGGAGATCAAGAACGACTACAAGGGCAAGTCCAATCACGACTACAACAAGCACCGCTCCCGGAACGACTACAAGGACAAGCGCAAGGACAAGGGCGAGAGAAGGCCGAAGAAGAGCAGCAGGTACAAGAAGAAGATGGCTCGAGCGATGGTTGTCAGAGCGAGCGACATCGACTCCACATCAAGCGATGCTTCTTCCGACTCGAGCAGCGATGAAGAGCAAGATCGGTGCAAGGACAAGCGGCACACGAGCAAGAACTTCACCGGCCTCAGCTTCGTCGCACAAGAAGGCTTTTGCGGCATGGCGTACTCCAAGAAGGGTGGGAAGAACAGCTCGGATTCAAACTCCGACTCCAAGGAAGAGGTTCGACAATATCACAACTTCTTGCTAGAGGAGAATGCTAGGCTCAATGAGTTGCTTGATAACTGTGATGATGTGCTTAGGAAGACCAACAAGGAAAAGAGGTAATTTAGGTCTTTGTTGGGTGATGCTAAGGACAAGATAGTTGAGCTTGAGTCCTTGCTTGTTGATGCTAGAAATGAGATAGGTTCTTTGAAAGCTGCTCCTGTTGTTTCTGATGAGGTTGATTGTGGTGACTGCAATGTTTTCTTGGCTAACTTGACTGCTCTCAAGGAGAGGCATGCCTCAACTCTTGAGGAACTAGATGTGCTTAGGGTTGAGTGTGATGAATTGAAATCTAGACCTGCTTTGTTAGGTGCTTGCACTTCTTGTCCTGTGTTGCATGCTAGGCTAGATGAATCTCACACTAGGATAGTTTCTCTTGAGGCTGCATTGAAAGCTCTTGTTCCTACATCATGCTCTACCTGTGAATTGCATGCTTTGAAAAACATGGAACTTGCACACTATGTTGACCGTTTGCAGGATGAGAATGATGAGTTGAGGAAAATGATGGGGTGGTTGTCTGGGCATGAGCCGCAATTGAGTTTGATGTTGGCTCAGTTTAAGAGGTTTGATGGTCAGGTGTTGGGGGCTGGTATGAGTGGTGAGAACAGTGGTGAGGGAGAAGAGAAAGCTGGAGAGATTCCTATCCCATCACACACTACACCCATGAACAAATTCGAACCCAAGCCAAACCATCTCAGAAACAAGCTTGATACAACCCCAGATCCACCAGTGTTCCCCCACAAGTCTGAAAACTACCAAAAACACATCAAGTTTGTGAGCACCCAGGGGAGTGTCTTTGGTGGGAAGTCAGGAGAGAAAGCTGTTGAGAAGCCCACAGAAAAGCCATAGCCTAAGCCACAGCCAATCTGCTTCAATTGTGAGTATTGTGGGAGGGATGGGCACAAGGATGAGTTCTATTTTAGGAGGAAGAGAGATGATAGGTTTGCTAGGGAGATGGCAAACAAGGACAGGTACCACCTTCCTCATAGTGTGCCTGAGCCTCGTAGAGGGCCTCTACCTAGGGGTGAGGTGTTTGTGCATACAGTTTCCACTCGTGGTGGTGGAGGTGTGTTTCCTCAGAGAGATGGGCGTGTTGGGTTTGGGCGTGGTGAGTTGGCTGGACCTGCTCCTGCTCGTGACCGTTACGAGTTTGGGAGGCACGATCGGAGTTTTGGGTCTCAGATGGACTATGGGCCACGTTTTCCCTCTCGTGGTGCGCGTACTCCTCCAGTGAGACGTGACAGGTTCTTCGGTGGTAGGCGTGAGAGGGCTATGCCTAGATGTTTTGATAGGATGGATTTTGCTAACCCTTCTTTTGAGCAAATGGCTCGACACTGGTTTGACTCCTTTGGTACTAACCCCAGTGTTGAGTCGCTTGCTCATTCTCGTCCTCATTTTTTATTACAGGTGGGAGGCTTGGAGGACTTTTGGTTGATCGACTCCGGTTGCTCACGCCACATGACCGGAGATCATGGGTGGTTCTACAGCCTCATCCCGGTGAGTACGAGGGAGTACGTCACTTTCGGGGACAATGGGAGAGGACGAGTGCTTGCTGAAGGTATTGTGAAGGTGAGTAGCAAGGTGACCCTGAAGAGTGTGGCTTTGGTCAAGTCACTTGGTTTTAACCTATTGTCAGTATCCTAGTTTCTTGACGAAGGTTTTGAGGTTCGTTTTAAGTTGGGCGCTTCTCGTGTGCTTGATTCTCTAGGCGATCTTGTCTGTACAATCGTCCCTGAGGGTCAAATCTTTCGTGCCGATTTTTCCCAGTCTGTTGGTCCTCCTTGATGCTTTATTGCTGGCGTTTTGGCAGAGCTTTGGAAGTGGCATAGGAGGTTAGGACACTTGAGCTTTGAATTGCTTTCCCACTTGAGTAGTCTTGACCTTGTCCGAGGATTGCCTAAGTTGAAATTCGAGAAGGATTTGGTTTGTGCTTCTTGTCAGCATGGAAAGATGGTTGCTGCTTCTCACGCCCCTCTGACTGTTGTCATGACCGAGCGACCTTGTGAGCTGTTGCACATGAATTTGGTTGGGCCAGCTCGTGTTCGTTCTGCGGGTGGGAAGTGGTATGTTTTAGTTGTGGTTGATGATTTTTCGAGGTACTCTTGGGTTTTCTTTCTAGAGGATAAGAGCGAGATATTTGGCTTTGTTCGAGACTTGATCTTGAGGTTGAAGAATGAGAGACATGGTGATGCCATTCGAGCTATACGCAGTGACAATGGTACAGAATTCAAGAACTCTCATTTTGACGCCTTTTGCAGTGATCTTGGTCTTGATCATCAATACTTGTTGGGTATTTTAGCGTCACACAAATAAATCCGCAAGCACACGGATACCGTTGTAGCTTTCATCTCAAAGTATTCCAAGGTTATCGAATCCACGGGAACGTGTGTGCACTAACTTCGTACTAGTCGGTCTAAGGACACACCCAGATAAGAGGCAAGGACAGAGAGGATTCCTAAAGATAGCACCATAGATGAGATTAAAGGTTGATCTCTAGATAGAACTTGGCTTAGTCTACCGATAGCCCTGACTTAACAGGTGACTCCGGTACGCGGATCTATGTGGAACGGAGCTCTGACTATATCCAGCCGCGGAGGATCAACGAGGGCCAGACGTGCTGTCACCACCACCTGGACTGCCTCTACCTAACCTTGGGATAAGCCGAACGAATGATAATCGGTATCGAGACACAACGTCTACGCTGTGGTTACTGCCGTAGCCAACGGACTACGGCACTCTGTACTTATAGAACTATGACCACGGAAGAGAGCTGATCTCACTCACTATAGGTACTACTAGCTTATACTAAAGGCATACAGGAGAGCACTTGACCCCGTACTATGCTTCCAACGTAGATGAATGACTTGCAGCAGACGAACGCATAAACCTAGAATCTACGCACTAGCAGAGGAAAAAGACTACTCAAGCAACCTAGCATAAAGCTAGAAGGAAGGAATCACGAATGTCACTTTGGTCTAAATGGAACATGCAGGAATATCCACTATATTCTAATAGACGAACACACATACAAACGGATATGAGAACTATGAACTTGTGCCACAAGATCAAAGGGATGTGTTCGCGAAGAACACAAGCCTCTAAATCAAGAACACAAGAACATATCACCTATGCATGAATGCTACTTAAGTCTAAATAGAAAAACACAAGAATACTCACTTTAGTCTAAATGAAGAACAACAACATTGTAGAGGCACATGCCTCTCTCTCTCTCCCTCTCTACTCTAAACACTAGCTAGGAGAGGAGCCTTGTATGGGTGGAGTGTGTCTCATTTCCTACCCCTCCCCTTCTATTTATAGGCAAGGGGGTGGCTTGCTCGGAGTGCCAAATGACTCCAAAACACCCCGGAATGCCTTGAGGAACCAATGGAGAGCTGACACGTGTCGACTGGGGACAAGAGGAGCTCCGAGAGCTTCGGCCGAACTGGGGTTAGGCCAACCCCCAGGTGGGTTTGTTTCCACCACCTTTCGTCCAGGTGACTGCCAGGTGGGTCCTTAGCTGTGTATGGGTGTGTATGCGGTGTTTTTAGCTTGTTTCCGTGGGGATGTGGCCCCTTGAATCCGCGTACTGGCTCCTGATTGGTCGAAGGTGTGTTTCCTTGGATTGGTGATGTGTCATGGACACATGGCATCCAACGTGGCAACTCGTCGCCACGTGGTCTGGTGTGGGTCCCACCGGGCCCACATGATATCAAGATGGTGACCTTGTCTTGTGCATATCTCTTTCATCCGGACTCAGAAGTAGACAAATGATATATCCATTTCGATCGTCTCGATGAGCCCATCACAATGGTGCAGTCCAAATTGACATTTGAGGTTGTTATTGATGACGTCCTATATAAGCTATTGGATCACTTGCTCTCAATTGTATCATTTATCACGTATTCTGGTGCATCCTGCAACAAAAGCTAGAAAAACCAACACTTGTGGAACTTGTCAGTATAAAGCCCTATTTTAGTGTTGATGATCATTTTTCATTCATTTTATGTAGGAGTTGACCGCATAAAAGTAGCACTTAACAGCCGTCAACAACACCCCCACACTTGTCCTTTGCTTGTCCCGAGTAAAGGGGAATAGATCAAGGTGAGACATGATATCCAAAGCTATGAAACGAGCATAAGAGATATTCCAAACCATACCTTGCACTTGTGAACTTTGTGGAGTGTCTATCATGCCATCTTGGGTAGTTGAGGAATGGAACAGTCATGAATCAAATCACTTCTGCTCGTAATGTCAAGTAACGGGGTTTTGCAATAAGTTTTCAAACAAAACCTTGCTTAGCTTCTCATTTGATTCTCTCAAATCGCTCAATGTCTATATGTCCTCACCAAGGCATTAGAATTGCCTTTTTTCATCCTACTTCTAATGATGGCTATATGTGGAGCTCAAGGTAGGATAAAAGATAAAGCATACTTGTATCTCATATATTGCAAAGTCAAAAACCGGATCCAAGGAGAAAATCAAGTCATACAATCAGATCAAGATGTGCACATGTATGGATGTGATTGATATGGTAAGGTGGATACTAGGCCCGGAATGGGTGCTAGATATTACCATATATATGATGAATGTTGTGGTGATGGTAAGGTGGACACTAGGCCCGGAGTGGGTGCTAGTTATTACCATCAAATTCATTGGAACTCCATTTTGCATGATTCCATCTCTCTCCTTTTTCTTCTTTCTTTTGGACATGGGCTACCTCTCTTTTTTTCTCTTCTTCTTTTTTTCATGCCCTGAGCATTTTTTCACTCATGCTTTGAGCATGTTGTTTTTTTTCTTCTTCTCTTTTTTTCATAGCATGTATCCTTTTTCGAAGATACTTTTGGAGAAAGAGGTCAAACATGGAGCTTTATTTTGTGGAATGGATGGATGATACATTGGTAACTTCCAGTGTAGAAGCATAGCAAGGGGATATGGAGTGCACATGAATCTTGATCATGAAAGCATGAAAAGTATTCTCACAAGAGTCACAACAATTTGACAAAGCTCAATGCAATAACAAGCATCATATTAGTATAGGGTTTTCAATTGAAACATCATATGGCTTTGGTAGGACTTTGGCATATCAAAGAGGAGCTTTGCGAAGGGTTTTCAAATTTTCAAATAAAAATCCCAAGCACTCGAACATTTAGAGAGAAGATCATATCATCAAACCATATCTCAAATGCCAACTACTTAGATGAGCATGAGATCCCTAATGATATTTGTTCACAAGCATCAAGATAATAAGTATGGAATAAAACATATGCAAGCCAACCACAGGAAACATGTAGAGCAAGTCAAGCACGATTCCATGAGTTGATTTAGCAGATAGGAATTGAAACTCATTCAAACTCATGAATCAGGGAGAGTGAGATAAAGGGTGCACATACCATCGCTCCTGAATAAATGGGGATAAAGGAGGACCAGTAGTGGTTCAGCTGACCCATGGGTAGATGGCTCACCCTACTTTACCTTATCCCGTGTCATGAAAGCACAGTCGATGTTGTGCATTGCCTATGTGGGAGATCTCAAGTGTGTATGTCGATGATAAGTTGGGAGATCTCCCCCACACTTGTTCATGTACCTGTTGTTGTCTTCAAACAAAAAGTGGAAACAAAAGATGGACTCCACAGGTTCGAGAACCAAGAAGTCTTTCATCGAATACAAATATTTTTTTTGTTTTTGTTGTTTTTTTATTCATCATGAAACCAAGCTCAAACAAGGCAGACATGCCTTGGCTTACCTTCCCATTTGGATCAAGCTCGATGACTTACCCCATTTTGATTCGAAAGTTCCTGCAAGGGTTTGTCTGCATATACAACCAATATCCATGAAAGCATTAACTAGTTTCATCAATCAAACTCAACACCATGTCTTGCTTGCTTGAAGAAGACAGTTTTAACCTAAGCACCATGCTTAATTTAAAACAACCTATGAATGCATGTAGCTAAACATGCACTCAAACCATAGCATTACAAACATAGATAAAGGAAGCATGAAAGCATGATCAAGCTATTTCCCAAGGGACATAAACATGAGCAGAAGATGGTGAACATCGGGCAACCTCCCGGAAGGGCTTTGTTTAAAGTAAAAAGAAGGACGTACCTAACTAGGCAAGATACAAGAGCAAACATCATCTCCGAACTAGGATAATATTTGGTATGAGAGGAACTTTACTCGGGATGCTCACATACCTCCCCCACACTTGAAGTTTGCATTGCTAGGCAACAAAACTCAAGTGTGTGGAGATCAAGCTTCATTTTGTAATGTTCCCTCACCAAAAACTTACCAAAGTGTCGAAGTGATGTAGCTCACATGTTCTTAGGTGCTACCTGTCCATCATTCTTTTCAATCTCCACCTAGAAGGGTTAGGACCAAAAATACCCGAAGGACAACCTATCCTAAAAACATGTTCTTGCTTTTTATTTAAAAAGGGAAATAAAATCTAACCTAATCCAGGCTATCTCCTGGTAGTGCTTTGTTTATGGTCATAAGCTCGACCATGGGAACTTCTTCTTGCAGCTATCATTGGTGATGTCATTCCCGTCTCACCACCAATTGTTGATGTATCATTGAAGCTTCAGCTATAAGGTTAGTACCATAGTGCACACACAAAATCTGATATGCTTATGATAAACATATGCATCTATAATCAACCTTCTAAACTTCTAACAAAAGAGGACTAGAAGGTGGTCTTATCCCTCGTGCGTGCTCCATGCACTAAGCATGGCTGACTCTGGAGAAGCATGATGCAAGCATGGTTCCTGAGGTATATCAAGAGTGAATCTACCATGCTTGTCAATGGATTCATTTCCTTCGGACTCCAGAGTCGGCGCCTCATAGATTTCCATGGCCCATGAATTCTCCAGCTCAAGAGATTCATCATGGAAGCTCGGTGTTGATTCTCGATCAAAGTCGAGAGCAACATAGTATGGGCCAGTGGGAATTGGCTCAAACTCGGTCGAGAGTGATGATGATCGTTCGTCTTCACAAAGGTGAAGAGGTTCTTCCGAGTCATACTCCTGAGGAGTAGAGAAGTCTACACCCTCAACGAGAATAAGCTCGGACGATGTGAACGGAGATACATGCACCGTCTCCTCGAGTGGGTTTTGCTTGGGAAGAGGCTTCTCCATAGAATTTTCTGAAAACAAGGGAGTGGTGGAAGAAGCGGCTTCCCTAAGCTTTTCATCTAGGCTCCCTCGAGATGCATCGAGAAGTTTTTCTACATGGGAGCCTAGGAGGAGATCAAGATCAAGGACATCAAAGATGTAGAAATCTAGATTAACCTTGATCTTGTCTACTAGGAGAGGCACAACACATGCAACCCCCCCGACACTTAAGAATGTGTCCGGAGGGACAACTCTTGAGGAGCTTGTCGGATGGTCTTAGCGTAACGTTGCCCAAAAGAGTGTACGCTAGGTGCCATGGCATGACATTAACCTCCATGATGGGGTTAAGATGGGCTTCTATGGTAATTCTGTTTATGGAACAAGGAATGATCATAGAGGGTGAACTATTCCAAAGTGCTTCAGAAAAATGTCCCACTCCAGTCGACCACTTCTTCTCCATGGCCTCCATGATAGATGTTTTGTTTGGAGGATCGGGAGGCAAAGGAAGTACTGTAGGCCTAGGTGAAGGTTCTGTCAAAGTATTTCTAGCTGGTTGGATTTGGACAGAAGAGGGCTCCTTCCCTAATTGGCTACCTAAGAAATTCGAGGTGTTCTTGAGATTTTCAGAAGGGTCATCCTCGAATTGATGAAGGAACTTTGGAGGTTGAATTTCTTCATCTTCTTCTTCCATTATTCCTGGTTCGGGAGAGGGCTCAACAGACGAATCTTGGGATGTGGAAGTCAAAGGCTCGGGTTCAGCTGTTGAGAGACTCTCATGGATCGACTCTGATTCTTGGCAGGGTTCGTTATGGTCGGCAAGCAAGGAAGAGTTTTCTAAGAGGCGGTCTAGGATCTCCCTTCCTTCCTTTGAAGTTATGTTTGCGAACACACCTCCAGCGATGCTATCGAGATATAGGGCAATGTCCATGTCTAAACTTGAGTAAAAAGTACACAAGTATACATGATCGGGTATAGACATGTTTGGGCTAAACTTCAACAGGTGTAAGAACCTAGCCCAAACTGCACCTATGGGCTCCTCCTCTGATGGCTTAAAGTTGCGGACGTCACTCGGAAGGAACACTTTGTGTCTTGCAAGGTTGAAAGAAACATAGAAGTCAACTCGGAGTTTTCCCAATCGTTCACACACCCTATGGTGCGAGTGTACCATTGCTCTGCCGTCTTTGTGAGAGAGAGAGAGAGGAAACAAATTGAGCCTCAAGGTTTTCTGTATCGTTCCTGGGGGAGCCAGGGATGAACACAACCTCTCAAACTCTATCAAATGGTCATGGGGATCCTCATTAATAGCTCCAGAGAAGGATCGATTCTGAACCATGGTTATAGGGTCGGGGTTGAGTTATTGGTCGGATGAAGACGTTGCTGGATCATTGAACTCATAAGTTGAGGTGGAGAGGTCGTCAAAGGATGGCCTCTCCATGGGTAATGGGGGTCAAGGTAGAATAAAGAAAAATGAAAGGATACGAGGACCATTGGGTACGAAGATAGATACAGCAACCGTTCGCCGGCAACGGCGCTAGAAAGCTTTTTGGATATTTTAGCATCACACGAATAAATCCGCAAGCGCACAGATACCGTTGTAGCTTTCACCTCAGAGTATTCCAAGGTTATCGAATCCAAGGGAACGTGTGTGCACTAACTTCGTACTAGTCGGTCCAAGGACACACCTAGATAAGAGGCAAGGATAGAGAGGATTACTAAAGATAGCACTATAGATGAGATTAAAGGTCGATCTCTAGATAGAACTTGGCTTAGCCTACCGATAGCCCTGACTTAGAGGCGACTCCGGTATGCAGATCTATGTGGAATGGAGCTCTGACTATATCCAGCCACGGAGGATCAACGAGGGCCAGACGTGCTGTCACCACCACCTGGACTGCCTCTACCTAACCTTGGGATAAGCCGAACGAATGATAATCGGTATCGAGACACAACGTCTACGCTGTGGTTACTGCCGTAGCCAACGGACTACGGCACTCTGTACTTATAGAACTATGACCACGGAAGAGAACTGATCTCACTCACTATAGGTACTACTAGCTTATACTAAAGGCATACAGGAGAGCACTTGACCCCGTACTATGCTTCCAACGTAGACGAACGACTTGCAGCAGACGAACGCATAAACCTAGAATCTACGCACTAGCAGAGGAAAAAGACTACTCAAGCAACCTAGCATAAAGCTAGAAGGAAGGAATCACGAATGTCACTTTGGTCTAAATGGAACATGCAGGAATATCCACTATATTCTAATAGACGAACACACATACAAATGGATATGAGAACTATGAACTTGTGCCACAAGATCAAAGGGATGTGTTCGCGAAGAACACAAGCCTCTAAATCAAGAACACACGAAGAACACAAGAACATATCACCTATGCATGAATGCTACTTTAGTCTAAATAGAAAAACACAAGAATACTAACTTTAGTCTAAATGAAGAACAACAACATTGTAGAGGCACATGCCTCTCTCTCTCCCTCTCTACTCTAAACACTAGCTAGGAGAGGAGCCTTGGACGGGTGGAGTGTGTCTCATTTCCTACCCCCTCCCCTTCTATTTATAGGCAAGGGGGTGGCTTGCTCGGAGTGCCAAATGACTCCAAAACACCCCGGAATGCCTTGAGCAACCAATGGAGAGCTGACACATGTCGGCTGGGGACGAGAGGAGCTCTGAGAGCTTCGGCCGAACTGGGGTTAGGCCGACCCCAGGTGTGTTTGTTTCCACCTCCTTTCGTCCAGGTGACTGCCAGGTGGGTTCTCAAGTGTGTATGGGTGTGTATGCGGTGTTTTTAGCTTGTTTCCATGGGGATGTGGGCCCTTGAATCCGCGTACTGGCTCGTGATTGGTCGAAGGTGTGTTTCCTTGGATTGGTGATGTGTCATGGATTCATGGCATCCAACGTGGCAACATGTAGCCACGTGGTCTGGTGTGGGTCCCACCGGGCCCACATGATATCAAGATGGTGATCTTGTCTTGTGCATATCTCTTTCATCCAGACTCGGAAGTAGACAAATGATATATCCATTTCGATCGTCTCGACGAGCCCGTCGCAATGGTGCAGTCCAAATTGGCATTTGAGGTAGTTATGGATGACGTCCTATATAAGCCATTGGATCACTTGCTCTCAATTGTATCATTTATCATGTATTTTGGTGCTTCCTGCAACAAAAGCTAGAAACACCAACACTTGTGGAACTTGTTAGTATAAAGCCCTATTTTAGTGTTGATGATCACTTTTCATTCATTTTATGTAGGAGTTGACGGCATAAAAATATCACTTAACAGCCGTCAACAGTACTCTTCTCCATACATTGCTTGCCAGAATGGCGTAGTGGAGAGGAAGAACCGGACCCTTTGTGAGATGGCCAGGATGATGCTCGATGAGCACAGGACTCCTAGGCGTTTTTGGGACGAGGCGGTCAATACTGCGTGCTATGTCTCAAATCGCATCTTCCTTCGTGCTTTCAAGAAGAAGATCTCTTATGAGCTGATGTATGGGCGACAACCCAAGGTGAGTCACTTTAGAGCTTTCGGTTGCAAGTGTTTCATTCTGAAGAAGGGCAAGTTGGATAAGTTTGAGTCTAGATGTTCAGATGGTATCTTTCTCAGTTATGCAATTCACTCTAGAGCATATCGTGTGCTCAACCTTGACACTAACCGAATCATAGAGACTTGCGAGGTAACCTTCAACGAGACACAGCCATGTAGCTCTTCTGCTTTTGAGTTTGCAAGTTACGAGGAGATTGGAGCAAGGATCTTTGAGGATGAGAAGGATGGAGATGGAGACGACGACGATGATGGTGGTGATGCTTCAGTGGCTGATCGTGTACATGCTACTTCCACTACGACGACGACGATCGAGGATGGTCCATCCCCTACACCCACTACGACTGAGGCTGTTCGAGTGGAGGCTGCTGCTGAGGGGGAGATTGTGTCCAGGCGAGAGGCTCCCCAGCATGTACAGGTGGATCACCCACCGACGATGATCATAGGTGACCTGCATGAACGCACTACACGGTCGAGGTCAAGGAATACTTCTCACTTTGCTCACTCTGCATTTGTTGCTTCGTTTGAGCCCAAAGATATTCGACATGCTTTGTCTGATGAGAATTGGGTGAATTCCATGCATGAGGAGTTGGAGAATTTTAAGAGAAACCAAGTTTGGGTGTTAGTCAATCCACCGCCAAATTGCTGTCCCATAGGTACCAAGTGGGTGTGGAAGAACAAGGAAGGTGATAATGGGATGGTTGTGAGAAACAAGTCGAGGTTGGTGGCTCGGGGGTTCAACCAGAAAGAGAGTATAGATTATGAGGAGATATTTGCTCCTGTGGCCCATTTGGAGGCAATTAGGATCCTTCTAGCCTTTGCCGTGGCTAAAGGGTTCAAGTTGTACCAAATGGACGTGAAGAGTGCTTTCTTGAATGGGGTGATAGAGGAAGAAGTGTATGTGAGGCAACCACCAGGGTTTGAGAGTTAAAAATACCCACACAGTGTATACAAACTCTAGAGAGCACTTTATGGGTTGAAACAGGCACCGAGAGCTTGGTATGGCAGGTTGAGAGGCTTTTTGCTGAGCAAGGGGTTTGTGATGGGCACAATTGATAAGACCCTATTTCTCCTTAAGCATGGAAATGACCTTTTGATTGTTCAGATTTACGTGGATGACATAATCTTTGGTGGCTCTTCTCATGATCTTGTTGCCAGATTTGCAGATGACATGAGCAGGGAATTTGAGATGTCTATGATGGGCGAGCTCTAGTTTTTCTTAGGACTCTAGATCAAGCAGTGCAAGGACGGGATGTTTGTACATCAGGTGAAGTACACCAGGGACATGGTGAAGAAGTTTGGCATGAACGACTCCAAGCCGCTGACTACACCGATGGGTACCACTACGACTTTGGACGCGGATGAAGATGCCGAACCCGTGGACCAGAAGGAGTACCATAGCATGATCGGCTCCCTCCTCTACTTGACGGTGACGAGGCCGGACATATAGTTCAGTGCGTGTCTGTGCGCTCATTTTCAGGCTTCACCGAGGACTTCACATCGGCAAGCCATCAAGCGGATTTTCAAGTACTTGAACTACACTCCTGAGTTTGGTCTTTGGTATTCTGCCTCCTCGACACTCAGACTTCACGGGTACTCTGATGCTGATTTTGCTGGGTGTCGATTGGACCGGAAGTCTACCTCTGGGTGTTGCCAGTTTCTTGGTTCTTCTTTGGTCTCTTGGTCATCTCGCAAGGAATCTAGTATAGCCCAGTCCACTATAGAGGCCGAGTATGTAGCTGCAGCCAGTAGTTGTTCCCAGCTCCTATGGATGACCTACACTATGAGCGATTTCGGTGAGGAGTGCTACCAGGTTCCATTCTTTTGTGATAGCACCAGTGCCATAAGTGTAGCCAAAAACCCAGTCCTTCACTCCAAAATGAAACACATCGAAGTGATATACCACTTTCTGAGGGACAATGTTGAGAAAGGGAACATACCCTTGTCCTATGTACCTACCCAAGATTAGCTAGCTGACATATTCACTAAACCACTTGACCAAGTTACCTTCACACGCTTGCGAGGTGAACTTGGAGTGTGTTTTCCTTTCTAGCTGGGTCTTGGAGCTTCTCATGTATATATGTGATATATGTATCATTTGTTGCATTCCGTGCATGCATTTTACATTTCTGTACAAAACCTGGTAGGATAGCCATCTTTGGATCATTTGTGCTAGGATGAGCTTCTCTTATATACTTTGATCACTATGATGTGCTATATGTGAGATATGTGTATGCTCTGGGAATGGTGATGTGAATGCTATGCTCTTGATGGTATTGTCATATGTTCATGATGGGATAGCTTCCTTTTTGTTAAAAATGCTTCACTCATGAGTAGATACTTGTCTATGCTCAATTTGTGCTCAAATGCCTATATCATGCTTAGTTTGTGCTTGAGTATCATGCTCTCTTTGCTTGGGGTCAAAGACCCATTTGTCATGGTAAATGTTTAGCCCATATATTCACTTGTGGAGGAGCATAAGCTTCTTTTTGCCGCAAAGGCATTTCATGTACCATGTTTAAATTTAAAAATGAAATTGGTGTATGAATTGCTTTATGCTTGAAAAATGAGCTCTAAATCATGTCTTTATGTTTTGATGTATATACCTTAGGTGCTAAACCGTTGCATGTTGTCTACCATGACAAGTCTCATTTTAAGAAGAAGACACATGGCTCGGTGGCTTTGACATAACATTTAGTAGCTTATGGGCGTTTGCTATGATCTTGTGATTGTTGGCGTTTCGTAGCGTCATCACCTTAAGAATAGATCTGGAATCCATCCTTAGTGACAACACCAAGAAACGCCTTGTAGGCACCTCTTAACGTCACAACTAACGACGCCGAGTTAGCGTGAACATCAAGACTTGCCAAAGGTTAATCTGAACGATCATGAATGAATCTGCAAGCGCATAGATAAACCATTGTAGCATTTCCCCAAGGAAGGAGAATATTCCAAGGGTATCGTATCCGTGGAAGGCAATGGCGGATATCTTAGACTTATGCTTTTGCACTGAATGTAAACGAAGAGATAGATATAGGAAATAACAAACTCAAAGGCAGGGGTAAGATAAAAGATATAAAGGGTAGTGTGTGGGAAATGGGAGCCCCTCCCCTTCTATTTATAGGCAAGGACCAGGCTTGCTCGGAGCACCAAATGACCTCAAAACACCCAGGGATGCAGCAAGTGACCAATGAGCAACCAACACATGGAAGGCCAGGATGGAAGCCCCCTAGGTCGGTTCGGCCGATCCTAGGATCGGTCAGCCCCCTAGGGCGGCCCCACCTGGTGTGCTTCTTCTAGGTGGCTACCCTGTGGGCCCTTTGATCCTCCCCCGGTGCATGGCTTAATTTGGTATCCGAGGTGGGCCCCTTGATCCATGTGAAGTCCATGTGCCGCTCTCTGATTCTGTGCCTCCCTTGGATCAATGACGTGGAATGCCATGTGTTTCCTTGGTAGCAGCCACCTCCTCAGCTGAGTTGGCATGATTCTTCCATAGAAGGTGGGTTTCCATCTCTTTTAATGGGTATTTCACCTACATATAAATAATTTCCGAGGACAAGTGGAACTACATTATTCAAACCAAAATGCAAGTAAATAATGCCTATACCTCCATTTATGTGAGAATAATGAGGGCTGAAAGTGGTACTTAACAGCCGTCAACAAACTCCCCCAAGCTAACCTCTTGCTCGTCTCGAAGCAAGACATTAGGGACTTAGGTTGGTTGATCAGGAGTTGCTACAATGTTGTATTCTCAACTTATGGCAAACATACAGCAAAGTACTCTACCAAGAGTTGAACAAGTTGGCAATGTTCTTACCTTTCACCTGATGACGTGGGGCATATAGCTTCACCTGTCTTAGGTGGTTGAGAGACATAATGGTTATATAGCAAATGCATAATCACTCATACCTTGATCAGCTATCAATCCGAAGGTTTTGCAAAAAAAAATTCAAAAGAAAATCAGAGTTCCTCAAATGATACTCTCGGATCGCTCAAAAGTGTATGGTTCCTCACCAAGGCATCAACGTTGCCTTTCTTCACATCCTACTCCTAATAGGCTTATGTGGAGCTGTAGGTAGGGAAGAAATGTGACATACTTGTCTCTCATATTTTGCTAAGTCAAAGACCGGATCCTTGGAAGAAACAAACATACATCCTGATCAAGATGTGCATATGTGTGTGATGGATATGAGCATGGCAAGGTGGATACAAGGCCCGGGAATGGGTGCTAGATATTACCATGCTTTATAATGAGGGATTGATGGTAAGGTGGACACTAGCCCCGGAGTAGGTACTAGTTATTACCATCTATATGGTGGAACTCTTTCTCTTGCACATATCAATCCCTTTTTCTCCTTTTAGTATTTTTCCGAGACTTGGGCTAGCTCTCTTTATTTTATTTTTGCCATGCTGTTGAGCATGCTTTTCTTTTTTTTCTTTTTTCCTTTTTTTTGATCTGCTAGCCCTTTGTCTCTATTGGAGATATTTGGAGAGGGATGAATGATACAAAGATACATAGAGTTTTATTTGTGGAAGAATGCATAAGCATATGGAACAAATGATGAATGCCAACTTCCAGTGTAGAAGTTTAGTATGAACGTGTACGTGATCTTGATCAGGGGAGTATGAGTTCTAACAAGGATCACAACAATTTGACAAAGCTCAATGAGAGAACAAGCTGCATATGTGGAGGCTAAGAGCTTGAATCTACATATGGCTTTGGATGGGAAATTCTCATCATTGAGGAACTCATCATGTTTTGATTTTTCAAAAAGAAAACTCCAGATGTCAAGCATCACTAAGCACAAGATCATAGCACTCTTATTATAAAATATCATGTCTCACAACAACTTAGGCAAGGATCATGCTTTTTGCTACCCGAAGTTTTCAAGCTCAGGTTTGAACATACAAGCCAACAAACTCAAAACTTAGGTAGGATACAAAGTTGTAAGCAAGACATATGAGGAGGATAAACAGAGCAACTATTCATCATTTCAACCATAGAGGCAAAGCATTCTTACAATGCATATCAAAGAAAACAAAGCAAATGATGATGATGAAAGCAAATAAATATTTTTGGTCTTTTTATTTTTGCAGATTTTTTTGGGTTTTCATTTATAAGATATTCTGAAAACAAAGGAAGATACAAGTTACCTCAGGATGGGGGTCCTCCCCCAAGCTAGCTTCAGGCTCACTGCGGAGCAGGGAAGAAGAATCCCTGACTCGCGTAGTAAGCCCTCTGCTCCTCCATGTATCGCTGTTGGTTCTGCTGCATGGCTTCGATCCTTTCACCAGCCTGATGCTGCCACGCTGAGGTAGACTCGACGTGGGTGTTCAGCATCTCCTCCAATCTTGTGACCTGGACGGTGAGCTCTCCCATCTGCTGCGTGAGCTGAGCATCGCGTGCAGAGGCTGAGGAGTGCCGCTGGAAGGACGAAGACGGAGGTGGACCACCGGAGCTGGAACTAGCGGATGTGGCCCACTGAGCACCACTCGCACTCGCCCAAGCTGTGCCACTCGCACTCGGCTGGTAGGTGGGCTGATCCCAACCAGGTGCATATCAAGGGGTAACCCTGAACATGTACCCCGTAGGGGCCCCTCCTGCCACCGGTGGTATAGCAGGCTGTGGCTGTGCCTGTGACTGCTGCTGCTGCTGCATGTGTGCTCTCTTCGCCGCGCTTCTGGTGGACCTGCTTGAAACACTAGCACGACAGCTTTCCACTTGTGTAACAAGGGGAATGGTTAGTGACTCCGAGCTATACAATCAAAACCCCGGGTTAGGTAACGGGATTTGATTTGCATAACCCGGAAAGAAGAAAGTCAAAGAATCAATTGGGCCCCTCTTGAGTATATGCCCATGGATCAAGTATGACTCATCAATGAAAACTCGGGCGTCCCGATGAAGGGTACGGGATTCCCGCTAAGAACCCCGAGTCTGAGAGCAATACGAGTCACCAAAGACGTACACTCAATAGGGCCTATCGTCTTGAAATTCATCATCCACTACTGAATCATACCTTTAACGGGAGAGACCTTGATCTGGTTAACAGTGGTGTATAATAACATCATCTCATCGCTGCGCACGGGCCGAACATCCTCTCGTGGAAAGAGAGTAATGGCGAGCTACTTGTGCCACAAACGGAGAGTGGGATGCATGATATCGTTGCACCAAGGTACAAACTTGCCACTGCAAACAAGACTAGAGATCTCTGCCCAGAAAGAGTCCCAAACAAAACCCTCACAAGCCCTCTTCAGAGAAACAGCACAACGAGGACTAAAACCAAGAAGACGACTAAGTTCCTTCCAAGAAACACGATAATCGGTCCCAAAAAGACGAAACTGAATGCCATCCTGAATCTCGGTAAGAGAGCAAAGAAACTGGATGGTGAGGGGCCGAGAGCCAAGCTCTGTAACCGGCGCAAACTCCTCCCAACCAAGAGCAAGCCAAATGGAAGTAAACTCGAGATTCATACCTGTTTTCTCCATGAGAGCCGGGTCGAAGTCCCAGGTGTCGGTGAAGACTCGATCCTTTAGGAGAGCGTAGGCTTGCTCCTCTTGAGCGTCCCACAAGCTGAGGTAGGGGTGTCGTTGACGACCTCCTCCGCGGCTTGTGGCTCGACTTGCACTTCCTGCTCTACTTCATAATCCATCGTTGATGGGCTCGGCGTCGGCTCGGCGGGGTTGGATGAACTCGCGCTTGCCCACGAACGGGAGTGTGAGCGTGTCACCCTCCGGAGAGTGTTCGCCGCCCAATTCATGCTAGCACAACAACAAGGGACAACAAGAGCAACTTAGTGATGAATTAGTAAAATCGAATGAAATTCTTACCGAGCTTGCTCCACCAATAGCAATACTTTCAGCAACACAATAGAGAGAACACTTGATGATCCAATATCGAGCAAGAAATCCAAGAAAACCAAGAGAGCAAGGAGTAGAGAGGGGAGTGTGAATGAAATGAGTTGAATGGGTGAAGAACACCCCCTCTCCCCCTGCTATTTATAGGCAAATGCGCCGGGCATCCAGACATAGTCGTTGGGCAACGGCTAGGAGCCGTTGGAGCAAGGTGGGGCCCAGCAGCCGTTGGGCTGCTTCGACCGAACCTGGGGTCGGCCGACCCCAGGCCAGGCCCACCTGCCCTCTGCCCTGGCCAGTGGCTCCCCAATGGCTAGCTGGGGGCCTGCCTGAGTGCCTCGGCCCAAATTCCCTCGAAATATTTTTCAAATGATTTTTCTTGAATTTTCAAACTCAGAAATTATTTTCAAAAATTTTATTTTGAAAAGGGAAAAGGGCTAGATAAATCTAGCATGCAGATGCAAGGGTTTGGAAAATCAAATATGCAATTTTGGAAATAATATTTTGGAAAGGGAAATATGAGATAAGTACCAGCTTTAAACTTTTTGGTAGAAAGGACCCATCATTTTTAGTTCGACGAGTTGGACTCTTCTCAGCGATAAATTCCACTCAGCACCCCACTCCTGAGAAGTAGAGGGTGGTGCCATCTCAATCTTCCACCATTCTTTCTGAATCTTCTTTTGCCTCTTTGGCGGAGATTTCTTCCTTGGGGGTAAAGGCTCCGTCTTTCCCCCAAGCTGCTCAACACTATCTTGCACCAAATAGCATTGCTCTTCTTTGTCCTGAAACTTGAACTTCAAGTTCCTCATCCCAATACGGAAACGGATTATCCCAGACCCCACATTGATTCTAGCTCGGACATCACTGAGAAATGGTCGCCCAAGGATGAGTGGCTTTCCTCCCACGTCATCCATATCAAGGACCATGAAATCCGTGAAGACATAAGAGTTCTTGACCTTAACCATTATGCTCTCAACAATTCCTTCTGGATATCGTATCATTGAATCGGCGAGTTGGATAGTCCGTGCTGTAGGAGAGAGAGTTGGATATCCCAGTTGCTCGAACATGGCCTTGGACATGAGATTAACACTTGCACCAAGGTCACAAAGGGCATGCTTGATCGTCTTGTAATAGATTGTGCAAGTGATAGTCAGGTAGCCTGGATCTTTCTTGTGCACAACTGCAGATTCCTCCCATGGATCTAGAATTTGTTGTATGGGCTTTCCTGCATAGTTAGAAGCACGTGTCTTCCTAGGTGGCTTACCCCACCTAGTTGACACTACACTAACATTATCACAAGAGGACACGGGTTGCCCCGGGATCCTCCCGTTATCAGCAGATGGAACCAAAGCAGCCAGCTGAACCAACTGGGTTTCTAACATTTTGTTAAAACTCAGCTGGCTCTTCTGAGCAGAAGAAAAACTATCAAGCTTAACGTTGAGACTTTCCAAAGTTTTATCAAGGGCAGCTAGCTTTTTGTTACCACCTTCATTAATCTTAGCTTACCCGAAAATGAGATCTCTCAAGGAAGGTTGGTTAGGATTGTAAGAATTACCTTGGTTACCTCCTTGATAATAAGGGCATTGTTGATTCCACGATTGGCCTCCTTGTTGAGGTGGACGATAACCATTGTTGTTACCATTCATGTACATCACTTCCTCCTGAGTCTCCGGACAATAATTTCCTGAGTGCCCAGTGTTGTCACAGACTTCACAAGTCATATGAGAGTCCATAGGCAGAGTAGTGGTGACCATGGCAGCCTTCTCGCTGGTGTAGTCATCCAATCTCTTCATAAGATTTTCCAACTTGGCAGTAATCATGTCTGCTTCCTTGATAGTATGAGTACCCCTCGGTCGTGGTTGGAGTCGTTCATCACTCCACCCTTGGTTGGAAACTATCTTCTCAATGAGTAATTTAGCATTATCAACCGTGAGTGAGAAGAATGCTCCCTGAGTAGCAGCATCAATATGGCCTCGGGCTGTCGGAGTCAACCCATTATAAAAGCTTTGAAGAATAAGACAATCCTCCATCCCATGGTGAGGACAGGCCTGGACATACTCCTGAAGCCTTTCCCAAGCCTTTGGAATAGATTCACTTGCTGCTTGCTGAAAACCAGAAATTCTTCCACGAAGAGCATTGGTTTTACCTAATGGGAAGAACTTCTTGAGGAATGCCTCTGAACACTTTCCCCAAGTGTTAATAGCATCACGATTTGCATAGAACCATTGCTTGGCTTTCCCCAGGAGAGAGAATGGAAACAGTCGTAGACGAACATCATCCATATTTGCTCCCTTGATGATGAAAGTGCTACACAGCTCTAGGAATTGCTACAAATGAGCATTGGCATCCTCATTTGGCTTGCCACAGAATGGGCTAGCCTGTACCATCGTAATTAGACCTGTCTTGATCTCAAAATTTTCAGTCCCCATTGCCACCTCAGGGCCTTGTAGCACCTGGTCAGCAGAAGGAGCTGAGTACTCACGAAGTGTCTTCTGGGCCATAGCATTTGACGTGGATGGTACAAAGGAAGCTGGATCGCCTTCCGAACGAGTACGACGAGGTGAGTCAAAATGAATTCGAGCTCTCCTCACAAGTGACTCGGGATCTTCAGTGAAATTTTCTGGTAAGTCGAAACCAGTCATACACTACCTATCTTCATCATCCAAAGATAAAAGAAGACAATCAAGGTTAGCCTGCATTGAGAGTTGTCCTAACCTACTCAAAGTTTATAAACAAATGCAAAGCATAGTCATGATAATCCTGTGCCTTCCCCGGCAACGGCGCCAGAAATGCTTGTTGGCGTTTCGTAGCGTCATCACCTTAAGAACAGATCTGGAATCCATCCTTAGTGACAACACCAAGAAACGCCTTGTAGGCACATCTTAACGTCACAACTAACGACACCGAGTTAGCGTGAACATCAAGACTTGCCAAAGGTTAATCTAAACGGTCATGAACGAATCCGCAAGCGCATAGATAAACCATTGTAGCATTTCCCCAAGGAATGAGAATATTCCAAGGGTATCGTATCCGTGGAAGGCAATGGCGGATATCTTAGACTTATGCTTTTGCACTGAATGTAAACGGAGAGATAGATATAGGAAACAACAAACTCAAAGGCAGGGGTAAGATAAAAGATATAACAGGTAGTGTGTGGGAAATGGGAGCCCCTCCCCTTCTATTTATAGGCAAGGACCAGGCTTGCTCGGAGCACCAAATGGCCTCAAAACACCCGGGGATGCAGCAAGTGACCAATGAGCAACCAACACGTGGAAGGCCAGGATGGAAGCCCCCTAGGTCGGTTCGACCGATCCTAGGATCGGCCGGCCCCCTAGGGCGGCCCCACCTGGTGTGCTTCCTCTAGGTGGCTGCCCTGTGGGCCCTTTGATCCTCCCCCGGTGCATGGCTTGATTTGGTATCTGAGGTGGGCCCCTTGATCCATGTGAAGTCCATGTGGCGCTCTCTGATTCGTCGGTGAGTGCCTCCCTTGGATCAATGATGTGGAATGCCATGTGTTTCCTTGGTGGCAGCCACCTCCTCATCTGAGTTGGCATGATTCTTCCATAGAAGGTGGGTTTCCATCTCTTTTAATGGGTATTTCACCTACATACAAATAATTTCCAAGGACAGGTGGAACTATATTATTCAAACCAAAATGCAAGTAAATAATGCATATGCCTCCATTTATGTGAGAATATTGAGGGCTAAAAGTGGTATTTAACAGTCGTCAACAGTGATGAGAACTTGTGATCTTGTATGAGCTTTGTATGATCTAGTTTATTTTTGCTCAAATTGCCATGGATAGGGCTTTGCTCATGAGATGAATGTTTCTTTGTGAAAATTGCTTAAAAATGCTTTTGACCATGTCATATGCTTATATCTCTCTACTTTCTTGATGGCTATGCGCTAACTACACCATGTCTACTTTGCTTGCTCTATGTCTCATTTGTAGCATTTTGTTGTTCTCTTTATATATTTGAGAAGCTTGGTAGATTGTAAATTCTTTGACATGCATTTTTCATGAAAACAAGTGGGAGAGCTTCATGATACATTGATTCATGCATTGTCAACAAGGGGGAGAATGTGTATGAGTTTGGTGAGAAGTTGGTATGCATTTGTGAGATTTTTGCATGTGGGGAGAAAATTTTGAGAAAAGAGGTTGCATTTGCTCAGGGGGAGTTTGCATATGTGCAGGGGGAGCTCCTTTGGTTTGCCTGAGTTTTGTGCTTTGTGGTGTGCTCCCTGTGAGCTTTGTTTGTCTCGGCTGTGTTGAGCTGTTGCCCTTGCCTTAGGGGGCCGAGACTTGGTCTGGCGAGTGATTGTGGTTTTCGCTTGTTCTTTGGCTTTGGATCACATGCTTGGAGGTTTGTGTTTGTGGTTGTTTTCTTTTCTTTTTCTCTATGATGGTTACTATGGGTGTTGTCAATGCAATCATCAAGGGGGGGATTGAGGACCAGGTGTGTCCGAAGACCAGTGGAGGGTCGCTCCTTAGTGATGAGTAATTGACAATGTTGTGTGGACTGATGCTTGGCTAAGTGTGCAGGTATAGGTTGCGGCTTGACTTGTGTTGGTGTAGGTAAAGAACAAGCGTGAAAGGCCTTAGCCGTGGTGGCCTCCGGGTGATAGAGAGGCAAGTAGGCTTGGTTCGATGGACCTGGTGGCCGATGGGGCCAGGTGCGAGTCGTGCGGTGCAAGACTAGCAAGTTGAAGTCATGGACATGGGCCGGTGCAAGGTAGCGGATCAAGGCCGAATCTTGCACGCGGGGTTTGGTGTGAGGACCAGGTGTGTCCGAGGACCAGTGGAGGGTCGCTCCTTAGTGATGAGTGATTGATAACGTTGTGTGGACTGATGCTTGGCTAAGTGTGCAGCTACAGGTTCCGGCTTGACTCGTGTCGGTGCAGGTGAAGAACAAGCGCGAAAGGGCTTAGCCATGGCGGCCTCCGGGTGATGGAGTGGCAAGTAGGCTTGGTTCGATGGACCCGGTGGCCGATGGGGTCAAGTACGAGCCGTGCGGTGCAAGACTGGCGGGCTGAAGTCGTGAACATAGGCCGGTGCAAGGTAGCGGATGGAGCCCGAAGCTTGCACGCGGGGTTTGTTGGTTTGCCCACAAAACCATCGGTGGACGGTTTCTTGGTTTGGGCCTCAAAACCAAGCCCGAAGGCCCGAGGCGACGGAGACGGTGATCCGGGAGCTTCGGGAAGCTTCGAGGCGGAGGGCACGTGGCATGATCACGGGGTTTACGTCGAGGTGAAGCGAAGCCGCGGTGGAAGCGTGTCCGTTCGATGAAGACTTGACCAAAATGCCCCTGAGGGGTTGTATCTTCATTTGAGTTATAGGGGTAGCGTGGTCATTTACCTCCCTCCGATGGACTTCGTATAAATAGCGGAGAGGTGGATGGCATCTCTCTCCCTTCGACCCTAGGTTTTCCTCCCCCGGTAGATTGCTCTAAACTGCTTCTTTTCCCTCTGTATTCCTTAGGCTAGATTCTTGTATAGACTCTGACCTCTGGATGTATGGAAGCATTCGGCATTGCGGTGATCTCCTAGTCCTCTGTGATTTTCGTGTCATTTTCGGGGCTATTTTTGGGGAGTTTCGTTCGTCGCTCGATTCGGGGATTTGAGGGCGTTTTCCTTCAGATTTCTTTGAGGAGATCATGGGTGGATACCTTGCGCATCTTTGTGTGTGATCTTGACTCCTCAATAGCCGTGGAGAGCCTTCGATTCGTGAGTTTTTGGCCGGAGTTCGTGTTCTTGGTGGAGTTCGTGTGATCCGCGATTCCCGGCGATTTAGTGTCTTAGAAGTCGAGATTTTTTGGGCATAGCTTCATCTTGTGTTGCTTATCATCTCCCCCAAATCTTGTCTCAAGAGCTTTGTAACACCCTAGTTTCAAATTTTGCTAGGATTTTAAATTCTATAAAAGATGTTAGAATTAAATAGAAAGTGTGTGCAATTATTTAAAACAATAAAGTTACTTTCTAAATATAAAATTAAACAATCATAGGTTATAAAACATGTTTGTTGCATTCATGCCGATTGCATAGTCTCTTGTGTGTAAAATAGTTTTTAAAGTGTTTTCAAACATGCCTAGGTTTTGATCTAGTATCAACCTTCTCAATCCCAACTCCAATTTAAAAAATCTCCGAATCAAATCCTTGGTAACCAAAACCTACCGGACACGTAGTTCCCTTTCCAACTATGGTTCCTCTCCAGCAAGGGCATGTGCATGCCAACCAATTCTCTCTTGTATCAATCTTGAATGGCAACCATCTAATGCCACCTCTTTTAATTCTTTCTCTCCAACCAATCCACTCTCCTCCTTTTTCTTTTCTCTAACTACTCGGACTTAATCTCGCTTCGAGCTCATGTATCGAGCTTTCTACATCTCTTTTTCTGCTAGTTGAATTCGATTTCTAATTCATGAACCGAGTACCTACTTCTCTCTAATTCTCTTTAGATCCAAATCAATTTCCATTTGGGCCAAGGCCCAGCGGACCACCTGTCCCCTCCCAACATGCTGCTCCTCTCCCTCACGTGGTCACCCCCCTCTTCACGACGCCCCTCTCCCCCTTCCACGCAGCAACCAGGTCGCCCCTCCCCTGATGCCGCCCCTATCTCCATTGGAATGAACCTGGACGCTAACAAAAAATAGAAGGTACCAATTCCCTCCCCTTCTCACGCCCTCCTTCCTCTCGTTTTCTCCATGATTCAGATCACGAGGAACAGAAACACCCATGTCGACCTCCCTCTCCCACCTCCATGGCCGCCCCCTTCACATCCTCCTTCCCCCCCCCCCTCCTGCCTAACCACCAAAACGAAGTGCTTGCCTCGCCATGGTTCCGTTTTGGCGCTGCACACCCCACCCTGAACACTTGAGTGATGTTTCGGTGAAGATCGTGGTCGTCGCCTTCTCTGTAAAGAAACAGGGAGATGTCGCCCTCACCTTGGTGATGTGCCGCCCCTCCCTCCATTCTCTATTTCACCTACTCTTGCATTCTCTGAGCTCTTGAATTTCAGACCCTTAGGACGCCGTCCTGATCATCTATGTCGCCAAGACGAAGCCGTGCCGCTGCTGAATTGTGAGCAGGTCGCCCCATCCCATCGTCGTCGTCGACTGGTACCGCTGCCCGTCGCCACCGTGCTCATCTCCAGCCCTCTCAACCACCCAAAGTGAGACCCCCTCTCCTTCCTCTTTATGTTTTTGTCGTTCATACCATGAATCTTGTACCGTAGCTCGAGTACCTTTGATTCCTGGTGGAGTTTCCCCATGAACTTCGCCACTGCTCTCGCGGCCAGCCGGCATGCCTCTTGTTGGCATTACGTTTCCTCCTAATCCAGCCACCCAATCGTCAAACCCTTTAACCAAAACGTGCATCATATATCTACACATGTTTCTGCAATATGGATCCTCCATATGATCTGCAAAACTAGAGAAAATAATTTCTCTGTCCTCTATGTCCCTGCTGTTCGAGTTAGCAGCACCATCCTGTTTCGCATCGCGTTCCCCGCTGATCCTGTTCTCGGATGATCAAACCCTTTTACCACTGTATGAACCTTGAACCTGCACACGTCCTTGCAAAATGGCTCAGCCAAACCTATGATGATTCCTGAGATATAAACCTCGTCGTGCTGACTGTCCTTGCTGATCACTGCTATGCCACCCTGCACATCCTTTGTGTTTCCCGTCGATCTGGTTGTTTGATCACCAAACCCTTCAAACATGTGGTGTGCCTTGAACCTGAGCACAAACCTGCTTGATCTATTAACCTTATGTGCCATGGTCTGTGTGATATTACTTTCTCTATGCTCCATGTCCCTTCTATGCAGCCAGCAGCGTCACCCTGATGGCATTGGCGTTCCTTGCCAAACCTTTTGTTGGTCATCATAACCTTTTACCATCATGTGACTCTTATACTTGCCCACCTTCTTGCAAATCAGTTCAGTGTCCGGGCCTGGGAAGGAAGAGAAATTACGGTTGTCAGGCTCAATGTCTCTGCTGTCCAAACAGCAATACCACCAAGTTCACATTCATGTTTCCCGGCAAACAGTTAGCCCAATATATAAATCCTTTCTCTACCATGTGCTCCCAGAAGTTGCACACCATCACATGACTTTTACCTACCAGAGGACCAACATAGATCAAGCTTATGTTTGATGTTGTCCGCACTACTCCTGCCGTCTTTTCGTCAAACTTGTTTAACATGCAGCCAAACATAATCCTTTCTCTTTGCTTTTAATTCATCTAGTTTCGATAGAATTCATTTACATGCAGTACTTTTGCTCCCCCTTCCTCAACGAAGCTTAGTATGTGAACTTATATAACTCTAGTATAATATTTCAACACTGGATTCATGTTGCTGCAGAAGCATGGATGTTAGATGTTAAAATAGTATATTAGATTATATGTGCATATACTAACATTCATCCTTCTTTCCCTAGTTGAAATCACTGCGAGTCTAATATATTACTTTCAATACTAAATTCATGTTTGCTGATCACAAATAGGGGTTTTAGTTATTGAGGTAATATGTGGAATTGCATGTACATGTACTAAAGTTCACCTAGCCATTGTTTACACATGCATCCACCTTCCAAAAAATACCTCCCAATCTTGTGATCATACATCACATTCTTATGTCAATGATGTCATAATCCTTTTTCGCTGATTAAATTAATCTCATCCTATATCTTCCTACCATCGTGCCTCTGAACTTTTACTTCTCATGTTTTCTCCATCATAGCCTTGTTTTAATCGCTTCTTGCGCTCTCGTGTTCATACTAGTTAGGGTTAGCCACTAGTACGCTTTTCTAAAATCATTTTATTGTCTGGTGCATTGCTCTCAGTTGTACTATTGTGATTGTTTCAGATGATTGTTTTGCGCTGAAGGAACGTCTCTGAGCAGTGGAGCATCGGGAAACGGGCAAGTGTCCTTGACATCTTGCTATTTTATACCTTTATATTTTATTCACCATAATCACTACTTTATTTATGCTTTCTTGCATTAGATGTCTAAACTTTGCTGGGAATCCTATTAAGGACTGTTTACTAGACTTTCATTATCATTCCTTACTTACCCTTAGAGGTTACCTATATGGGTAGATTTATGCTTAGCTTGCTCAACATGGGTTGGGTTAAATCTTAACTTGATTAATTACTATGCAACATGTTAATGTGGGTTATGGTTAGCAACATGAACACCCTAGGCGACTCAGGCAAGTGGTTGGGATGGTGACTTGTGATGCTTGATGTTGGTCTTGCCTGAGTTGAACTTTTAAGGACCGGTCTATGGAGTGACCACCTGGGACTTATAGTACAACCACGAGAACTAATGGGCTATGGTCTTGGCCAAATAAGTAGGGTAAATCGGGAAATCCAGCTGGCCTGCGTTAAGCTGTTGGTTCCAGTGAGGGAGGCTAGGCCCCCAACATTCTGTGGCATGAGGACGGGTACCCAAACCCTGAGTTGGGTTAATGCGCCGCTGGTGAACCTATGTAAAGGCCTCGTAGCGTCCCTATGCTATCACACCTAAGGAAGTGTGAAAGTGCCTGATCCGCACAGCATGGTTGGGTTTAACGTTCCTTTGAACGTTTACGCGACTCGTGGGTAAAGATGTAGAACCTCTGCAGAGTGTTAAAAACTGTTATAACAGTCGTGCTCACGGTCAAGAGTGGGCTGGACTCTCACATGGTTAGTTGGTGGTTTGGGTGGATCACAGTGGTGGAACTGTGGTTTGGGAGCTAGTTTTGGCTCTATGATGTTTTAACCTTAGGATCAGGACAGGTTGGTGCCTGTGCCTTGAATGGTTTGGGAAGCTTTATACATAACAAATTCTAGGTGCTTAATTAAAACTTGACCAACTAAAACCTGAGCTTTGCAGTCCACTAAATAAAGCCTTCCTTGCTCTAAGCCTGCATGTTATGCATACTTTTCCTCCACTTGCGGAGTACACGCCTCCAGGTGTACTCACTGTTTTCCCTTTCAACCCCTGCTGTTCTCTCCCCACTGCTGCTCAGATAAACAGAAGCTAGAAGAAGGAGCTACATTGTGAAGACCATCGTGAAGACCTGGAGTTCTAGGTTCGTGTGCCCCCAGTCGACGTTCCTGTGGAAGATGGTGCCTACTCCGCTGCGATAGAATAACGATGTGTAATTTTCTGTTTAGACCCTCTGGTCATTTTGTAATTATTAAATGTTGTAATGATATATGTTGTGATATTACACTGATGATGTCACTTTATGCATGAATTTGATCCTGGGCATGCATAAAGGGTGCATTCGGTTTGTCCTTTAAAACCGGGTGTTACAGAAGTGGTATCAGAGCTATATCGACTGTAGGACGCAAACCTAGATAGATCTGGTCGATGTTAAGGCTATATTTTCACCCTATTTTGAAAAATTTCATCTCCTTGACTTTCTGTCTCTTGATTTGCACTCTGATCCCTCCTATTCTCTTCTGTTGTGAAAACAAGTTGCCCCTCTCTTATCCTTGTATAATTCTTAGTCACTAACTTCCCCTGTGATCAAGAAAGAAGCTCCTGAAGACACTTAAGAAGACTATGCTTCAACAAGCCGTCGCTCGAAGAATTTCAAGACCGAAGATGAAGAATCTCCATCAAGCTAGAAGTGTCGCGTTGAAGACCTCAAGACTAATAACTTAAAGCCATCGATAGGTTTAGTCTTACAAGTTATAAGAAGCCTACCTAACTTTCTTTTATTGATAGACATCGATGTTAAGGTATTAATTGCTAGTGTGCTATAATAAGGACATGTGCCATGTTAGTCTGTTCTTGTGTGTTGTTGTTTGCTTGGTTTTGTGCAATGCCTTGATTTGGATCTTTGTGATGAGTGTTGATGTGTTGTTGGACCCTTGTCCGCAATGACATCAGTTAGTTATATGTATAGATCGTAGGTTGGGTTTTCAGTCTTTTGCTCCCTCTAAACCTTGAGTCCTTCTCCCTTCCTCGATCCTTCCTCCCTCTCTATCCTAACCGACATGGAATCAAGAGGAATCCTCTGTTAAGAGGGGTAGCACCAGCCATGCTTCCACATATGACGACCAAGGTGTACAAGAAGGAAGAATTGTCACCAAACAAGCCAGCAAAGCCTAAGAAAGTTATAAAGCCGTCACTTCAGCGCTACTCGAACCACTTCAAGAGAATGTTCACGGACACTCTCATGAGACAACCCATGAAGAAACAATGAAGAATGGGGAACGACGAAGCAAGAAGTGTGATTGAGAAACTTCAGCAAACTTATACCACTAAGAACTTCTACAGGGACCATTCACCGAAAGATACCGAACAATTGGGACAAAGGTAACAACAAGAGGACAACACATGAAGAAAGTGCAAGGTGATCGTTGCTCAGAAAAATCATCATAAAGGAATCACAAAAGATCTCCATGATGGACCATCCACAAGAGTTGAAGGAATCTCCGACAAGTGACATGAAGGTGTGAAGAACAAGACAAGATGACATAAATGCAAATCAACCTTGTCTCTCCCCATTGCTAACCTTCACTCCCTTGCTAACCTTTTGCAGAATCTCGAGACAAGATTCCTGTTAAGTGGGGTAGTATTTGTAACACCCTAGTTTCAAATTTTGCTAGGATTTTAAATTTTATAAAAGATGTTAGAATTAAATAGAAAGTGTGTGCAATTATTTAAAACAATAAAGTTACTTTCTAAATATAAAATTAAACAATCATAGGTTATAAAACATGTTTGTTGCATTCATGCCGATTGCATTGTCTCTTGTGTGTAAAATAGTTTTTAAAGTGTTTTCAAACACGCCTAGGCTTTGATCTAGTAACAACCTTCTCAATCCCAATTCCAATTTTAGAAATCTCTGAATCAAATCCTTGGTAACCAAAACCTACCGGACACGTAATTCCCTTTCCGACTATGGTTCCTCTCCAGCAAGGGCATGTGCATGCCAACCAATTCTCTCTTGTATCAATCTTGAATGGCAACCATCTAATGCCACCTCTTTTAATTCTTTCTCTCCAACCAATCCACTCTCCTCCTTTTTCTTTTCTCTAACTACTCGGACTTAATCTCGCTTCGAGCTCATGTATCGAGCTTTCTTCATCTCTTTTTCTGCTAGTTGAATTCGATTTCTAATTCATGAACCGAGTACCTACTTCTCTCTAATTCTCTTTAGATCCAAATCAATTTCCATTTGGGCCAAGGCCCAGCGGACCACCTGTCCCCTCCCAACATGCTGCTCCTCCCCCTCACGTCGTCACCCCCTCCTCACGACGCCCCTCTCCCCCTTCCACGCAGCAACCAGGTCGCCCCTCCCCTGATGCCGCCCCTATCTCCATTGGAATGAACCTGGATGCTAACAAAAAATAGAAAATACCAATTCCCTCCCCTTCTCACGCCCTCCTTCCTCTCGTTTTCTCCATGATTCAGATCACGAGGAACAGAAACACCCATGTCGACCTCCCTCTCCCACCTCCATGGCCGCCCCCTTCACATCCTCCTTCCCCCCCTCCTGCCTAACCACCAAAACGAAGTGCTTGCCTCGCCATGGTTCCGTTTTGGCGCTGCACACCCCACCCTGAACACTTGAGTGATGTTTCGGTGAAGATCGTGGTCGTCGCCTTCTCTGTAAAGAAACAGGGAGATGTCGCCCTCACCTTGGTGATGTGCCGCCCCTCCCTCCATTCTCTATTTCACCTACTCTTGCATTCTCTGAGCTCTTGAATTTCAGACCCTTAGGACGCCGTCCTGATCATCTATGTCGCCAAGACGAAGCCGTGCCGCTGCTGAATTGTGGGCAGGTCGCCCCATCCCGTCGTCGTCGTCGACTGGTGCCGCTGCCCGTCGCCACCGTGCTCATCTCCAGCCCTCTCAACCACCCAAAGTGAGACCCCCTCTCCTTCCTCTTTATGTTTTTGTCGTTCATACCATGAATCTTGTACCGTAGCTCGAGTACCTTTGATTCCTGGTGGAGTTTCCCCATGAACTTCGCCACTGCTCTCGTGGCCAGCCGGCATGCCTCTTGTTGGCATTACGTTTCCTCCTAATCCAGCCACCCAATCGCCAAACCCTTTAACCAAAACGTGCATCATATATCTACACATGTTTCTGCAATATGGATCCTCCATATGATCTGCAAAACTAGAGAAAATAATTTCTCTGTCCTCTATGTCGCTGCTGTTCGAGTTAGCAGCACCATCCTGTTTCGCATCGCATTCCCCGCTGATCCTGTTCTCGGATGATCAAACCCTTTTACCACTGTATGAACCTTGAACCAGCACACGTCCTTGCAAAATGGCTCAGCCAAACCTACGATGATTCCTGAGATATAAACCTCGTCGTGCTGACTGTCCTTGCTGATCACTGCTATGCCACCCTGCACATCCTTTGTGTTTCCCGTCGATCTGGTTGTTTGATCACCAAACCCTTCAAACATGTGGTGTGCCTTGAACCTGAGCACAAACCTGCTTGATCTATTAACCTTATGTGCCATGGTCTGTGTGATATTACTTTCTCTATGCTCCATGTCCCTTCTATGCAGCCAGCAGCGTCACCCTGATGGCATTGGCGTTCCTTGCCAAACCTTTTGTTGATCATCATAACCTTTTACCATCATGTGACTCTTATACTTGCCCACCTTCTTGCAAATCAGTTCAGTGTCCGGGCCTGGGAAGGAAGAGAAATTATGGTTGTCATGCTCAATGTCTCTGCTGTCCAAACAGCAATACCACCAAGTTCCCATTCATGTTTCCCGGCAAACAGTTAGCCCAATATATAAATCCTTTCTCTACCATGTGCTCCTAGAAGTTGCACACCATCACATGACTTTTACCTACCAGAGGACCAACATAGATCAAGCTTATGTTTGATGTTGTCCGCACTACTCCTGCCGTCTTTTCGTCAAACTTGTTTAACATGCAGCCTAACATAATCCTTTCTCTTTGCTTTTAATTCATCTAGTTTCGATAGAATTCATTTACATGCAGTACTTTTGCTCCCCCTTGCTCAATGAAGCTTAGTATGTGAACTTATATAACTCTAGTATAATATTTCAACACTGGATTCATGTTGCTTCAGAAGCATGGATGTTAGATGTTAAAATAGTATATTAGATTATATGTGCATATACTAACATTCATCCTTCTTTCCCTAATTGAAATCACTGCGAGTCTAATATATTACTTGCAATACTAAATTCATGTTTGCTGATCACAAACAGGGGTTTTAGTTATTGAGGTAATATGTGGAATTGCATGTACATGTACTAAAGTTCACCTAGCCATTGTTTACTCATGCATCCACCTTCCAAAAAATACCTCCCAATCTTGTGATCATACCTCACATTCTTATGTCAATGATGTCATAATCCTTTTTCCCTTATTAAATTAATCTCATCCTATATCTTCCTACCATCGTGCCTCTGAACTTTTACTTCTCATGTTTTCTCCATCATAGCCTTGTTTTAATCGCTTCTTGCGCTCTCGTGTTCATACTAGTTAGGGTTAGCCACTAGTACGCTTTTCTAAAATCATTTTATTGTCTGGTGCATTGCTCTTAGTTCTACTATTGTGATTGTTTCAGATGATTGTTTTGCGCTGAAGGAACGTCTCTGAGCAGTGGAGCATCGGGAAACGGGCAAGTGTCCTTGACATCTTGCTATTTTATACCTTTATGTTTTATTCACCATAATCACTGCTTTATTTTTGCTTTCTTGCATTAGATGTCTAAACTTTGCTGGGAATCCTATTAAGGACTGTTTACTAGACTTTCATTATCATTCCTTGCTTACCCTTAGAGGCTACCTATATGGGTAGATTTATGCTTAGCTTGCTCAACATGGGTTGGGTTAAATCTTAACTTGATTAATTACTATGCAACATGTTAATGTGGGTTATGGTTAGCAACATGAACACCCTAGGCGACTCAGGCAAGTGGTTGGGATGGTGGCTTGTGATGCTTGATGTTGGTCTTGCCTGAGTCGAACTTTTAAGGACCGGTCTACGGAGTGACCACCTGGGACTTATATTACAACCACGAGAACTAATGGGCTATGGTCTTGGCCAAATAAGTAGGGTAAATCGGGAAATCCAGCTGGCCTGCGTTAAGCTGTTGGTTCCAGTGAAGGAGGCTAGGCCCGCAACATTCTGTGGCACGAGGAAGGGTACCTGAACCCTGAGTTGGGTTAATACGCCGCTGGTGAACCTATGTAAAGGCCTCGTAGCGTCCCTATGCTATCACACCTAAGGAAGTGTGAAAGTGCCTGATCCGCACAGCATGGTTGGGTTTAATGTTCCTTTCAACGTTTACGCGACTTGTGGGTAAAGATGTAGAACCTCTGCAGAGTGTTAAAAACTGTTATAACAGCCGTGCTCACAGTCAAGAGCGGCCTGGACCCTCACATGGTTAGTTGGTGGTTTGGGTGGATCACAGTGGTGGAACTGTGGTTTGGGAGCTGGTTTTGGCTCTATGATGTTTTAACCTTAGGATCAGGACAGGTTGGTGCCTGTGCCTTGAATGGTTTGGGATGCTTTATACATAACAAATTCTTGGTGCTTAATTAAAACTTGACCAACTAAAACCTGAGCTTTGCAGTCCACTAAATAAAGCCTTCGTTGCTCTAAGCCTACATGTTATGCATACTTTTCCTCCACTTGCGGAGTACACGCCTCCAGGTGTACTCACTGTTTTCCCTTTCAACCCCTGCTGTTCTCTCCCCACTACTGCTCAGATAAACAGAAGCTAGAAGAAGGAGCTACATTGTGAAGACCATCGTGAAGACCTGGAGTTCTAGGTTGGCGTGCCCCCAGTCGACGTTCCTGTGGAAGATGGTGCCTACTCCGCTGCGATAGAATAACGATGTGTAATTTTCTGTTTAGACCCTCTGGTCATTTTGTAATTATTAAATGTTGTAATGATATATGTTGTGATATTACACTGATGATGTCACTTTAGGCATGAATTTGATCCTGGGCATGCATAAAGGGTGCATTCGGTTTGTCCTTTAAAACCGGGTGTTACAAGCTTTTGGCGTTTGGAAGATCCGGTGATGGATTTGGAGAGTTGACCTCGTGGGGTCGGGCTGTTTCTGCTCTGTCCGCATGTCGCGGACAGTCCGCTCGAGGGTCGCGGACGGTCCGCGAGGAGCGCGCGTGCCTAGGGTTCGTCCCGTGTTCTTCGTGTTCTTGCGCGTCTTCGTTTCGATTCGTTTCGGCCCTAGGTTTTGCTTGCAAGGGGTTTGGCGGACAGTCCGCGAGGGCTTCACGGACGGTTCGCACGGCCGAGATTTTGTCTAGGGTGCCTCGAGGTTTGTCTGGGGTTTTCAGCGAGGTTGACGGACAGTCCGTCTAGGTCTCACGGATAGTCCGCGACACTGGCGGACAGTCCGCGTGACCTCTTCGGACGGTCCGAATTTCGGCTTGCAGCTCTGGTGGTTCTGTTGTTCATTTCGGACAGTCCGGGCCGTACCCGCGGACAGTCCACCGTACACTAGTGGACAGTCCGCCAGTACCAGCCGGACGGTCCGCACTGGTCGTTTCCAGAATTGACCAAGTGCTTTGATTCTTGTCCGGTGCTTCCACTCTTTGCTCCTAGGCTTGTTGGTTGATCTTCTAGGCTTGTGTGTGTCTTGTTTGGAGCTTCCTTTGTGTGCGCGGATTCTTGGAGTGGCAATCAGGGTATAGGCTGAGTTTGACCTTCGGGAAGAATTTTTATCAGCTCCCATTCACTCCCCCCTCTCTGGTCACCCTATTCGGTCCTTCAATTGGTATCAGAGCCGGTTATGGATCTTCATGATTCTAACTAGTCTAAGATCCAAAGATGGGTGATTACGGCAAGGGGTCGGGTCCTCCGCACTTTGATGGCAAGAATTACCTGATGTGGGAGAGGCGCATGGGCGCATTTTTGCGAGGGAAGGGAACTCTTATCTGGGAGGTCACTTAGAATCCTCATTATGTCATCCCAGATAGTTTTCTGCTTCCAGGATCACGGGACATGTGTGAGGCCAACAGCAAGGCCGTTTATTACTTGTTCCATGCTCTCTGTGCCTCGGAGTTTGAGCGAGTGTACGGAGAGAATGTGGTCGGAAAGATTTGGCTCAAGCTGAGAAATGCTCATGTTGGCAATGCCCAAGTGCAAGCCTGTTTGTTTTCCACTTATCGAAGAGAGTACAAGAACTTCACTCACCTCCCCGGTGAGTCGACCGATGCTATGTTCCAGCGCTTCACTAGCAAAGTCAACAACATGAGGGCCAATGTAACAGTGCTCTCGTACATGGATCATGATCAAGCTATCAAGTTTTTTCATGCCCTGGATAGGTCTGTGTGGAGTGCCAAGGTCGAGGCCATTGAGGAGTCGAGCGTGTATGATACGCTGATGTTGGATGAGCTGTTTTCCAAGCTCAGGTCTTCTGAGGTTGATCGTGGCTTTGATCCTCATAGTTTGGCTCTTGTCTCAGGATCAAGGTCTAACGCTAACTCTGGTGGTTTCTCTTTGTCTTGTCTTGTGTCTTTGCCAGATGAGGACTTTGAGGTGCTGAGCAAGGACGATCTTGCCTTGTTGAGCAAGAGGTTTGGGCGAATGTACGAGAACCGCAAGAATGCAAGGCGGAGCAAGGGGATGTGCTATCGGTGCGGGAAGCACGTGGACTTCATCGCCGAATGCCCTGAAGCCATGGAGATCAAGAACGACTACAAGGGCAAGCCCAAGCACAACTACAACAAGCACCACTCCCGGAACGGCTACAAGGACAAGCACAAGGACAAGGGCGAGAGAAGGCACAAGAAGAGTGGCGGCCACAAGAAGAAGACCGCTCGAGCGATGGTGGCCGGAGCGAGTGACATCGACTCGACATCAAGTGATGCTTCTTCCGACTCAAGCAGTGAGGAAGAGCAAGAGTGACGCAAGGACAAGCGGCACACGGGCAAGAACTTCACCGGCATAAGCTTCGTCGCACAAGGAGGCTTTTGCGGCATGGCGCACTCCAAGAAGGGTGGGAGGCACAGCTCAGATTCGAACTCCGACTCCGAATAAGAGGTACGACAAGATCCTAACTTCTTGCTAGAGGAGAATGCTAGGCTCAATGAGTTGCTTGATAACCGTGATGATGTGCTTAGAAAGACCAACAAGGAGAAGAGGGAATTTAGGTCTTTGTTGGGTGATGCTAAGGATAAGATAGCCGAGCTTGAATCCTTGCTTGTGGATGCTAGAAATGAGATAGGTGCTTTGAAATCTGCTCCTGTGGTGTCTGATGAGATTGACTGTGGTGATTGCTCAGTTTTTCTTGCTGATTTGACTGCCCTCAAGGAGAAACATGCCTCTGTTCTTGAGGAACTAGATGTGGTTAGGATTGAGTGTGATGAATTGAAGTCTAGGCCAGCTTTGTTAGGAGCTTGCACATCATGTCCTATTTTGCATGCTAGGCTAGATGAATCTCACACTAGAATTGTTTCTCTTGAGGCAGCATTGAAAGCTCCTCTTCCTACATCATGTTCAACCTGTGAAATGCATGCTTTGAAAAACATGGAACTTGCACACTATGTTGATCGTCTGCAGGATGAAAATAATGAACTTAGGAAGTTGATGAGTTGGTTGTCTGGGCATGAGCCACAATTGAGTTTGATGTTGGCTCAGTTCAAGAGGTTTGATCGTCAAGCATTGGGGGCTGACAAGAGTGGTGAGAAGAGTAGTGAGAGAGAAGAGAAAGCCAAAGAAACTCCTACTCCACCACACACCATACCCATGAACAAATATGCACCCAAGCCAAACCACTTGAGAAACAAGCTTGACACAACTCCAGACCCACCAGTGTTCCCCCAGAAAACAGAGAATTACCAGAAACCCATCAAGTTTGTGAGCAACCTGGGTAATGTCTTTGAGGGTAAGTCAGGAGAGAAAGGTGTTGAGAAGCCCACAGAAAAGCCACCGCCTAAGCCAGTGCCAATCCACTTTCATTGTGAGTATTGTGGGAGGGATGGGCATAAGGATGAGTTCTGTTTCCGGAGGAAGAGGGATGAGAGGTTTGCTAGGGAGATGGCAAACAAGGACAGGTACCACCTTGCTCGTGGTGTGCCTGAGCCTCGTAGAGGGCCTCTACCTAGGGGTGAGGTGTATGTGCGTACAGTTCCCACTCGTGGAGGTGGAGGTGGAGGTGCTTTTCCTCAGAGAGATAGGCGTGTTGGGTTTGGGCGTGGTGAGTTGGCTCAGCATGCTCCTTCTCGTGACCCTGTGGCACGTTTGGAGGCAATTAGGATCCTTCTAGCCTTTGCCGTGGCTAAAGGGTTCAAGTTGTACCAAATGGATGTCAAGAGTGCTTTCTTGAATGGGGTGATTGAGGAAGAAGTGTATGTGAGGCAACCCCCAGGGTTTGAGAGCGAGAAATACCCACACCGTGTATACAAACTCCAGAGAGCGCTCTATGTGTTGAAATAGGCACCTAGAGCTTGGTATGGCAGGTTGAGAGGGTTTTTGCTGAGTAAGGGGTTTGTGATGGGCACAGTTGATAAGACCCTGTTTCTCCTTAAGCATGGGAATGACCTTTTGATTGTTCAGATATACGTGGATGACATAATCTTTGGTGGCTCTTCTCATGATCTTGTTGCCAGATTTGCAGATGACATGAGCAGGGAATTTGAGATGTCCATGATGGGCGAGTTGCAGTTTTTCTTTGGCCTCCAGATCAAGCAGTGCAAGGACGGGACGTTTGTACATCAGGCAAAGTACACCAGGGACATGGTGAAGAAGTTTGGCATGAACGACTCCAAGCCGCTGACTACACCGATGAGTACCACTACAGCTTTGGACGTGGACGAGGATGGCGAACCCGTGGACCAGAAGGATTACCGGAGCATGATCGGCTCCCTCCTCTACTTGATGGCGACGAGGCCGGACATACAGTTCAGTGTGTGTCTGTGCGCTCGTTTTCAGGCTTCACCAAGGACTTCACATCGGCAGGCCGTCAAGCGGATTTTCAGGTACTTGAACTACACTCCTGAGTTTGGTCTTTGGTATTCTGCCTCCTCGACACTCAGACTTCACGGGTACTCCGATGTTGATTTTGCTGGGTGTCGATTGGACCGCAAGTCTACCTCTGGGTGTTGTCAGTTCCTTGGTTCTTCTTGGGTCTCTTGGTCATCTCGCAAGCAATCCAGTGTAGCCCAATCCACTACAGAGGCCGAGTTTGTAGCTGTTGCTAGTTGTTGTTCCTAGCTGCTTTGGATGACTTACACCATGAGTGATTTTGGAGATGAGTGCTCCCAGGTTCCACTTTTCTGTGATAGCACCAGTGCCATAAGCGTAGCAAAAAATCCTGTCCTCCACTCCAAAACGAAACACATAGAAGTGAGGTACCACTTTCTGAGGGATAATGTCGAGAAGGGAAACATATCTTTGTCCTATGTCCCTACCCAAGACCAGCTAGCCGACATTTTCACCAAACCGCTTGATCAAGTCACTTTCACTCGCTTGCGGGGTGAATTTGGTGTTTGCTTTCCTTTCTAGCTGAGTCTTGGAGCTTCTCATATATATATATGTGTCATATGTTCATTTTGTTGCATTGCATTCATGCATTTTACGTTCTGTACAAAACCTGGTATGATAGCCATCTTTGGATCACTTGAGCTAGGATTGAGCTTCTCTTATATACATTGATCACCGATGTGTTATTTGTGAGACTTGTGCATGTTTGGTAAATTGTGGATGTGGATGCTATGCTCTTGATGGTTTTGCCATATATTTGTGTTGAGATAGTTTTCTTTTGATGAAAATGCTAAAATTGTGTCTCTCATGAGTAGATGCTTGTCTATGCTCAATTTGTGCTTAAATGCCTATATCATGTTTAGTTTGTGCTTGAGAATCATGTTCTTTTTGCTTGGGGTCAAAGACCTTTCATCATTGTAAATGTTTAGCCCTTTTGCTTGCTTGGGGTGGAGCATAAGCTTCTTTTTGCCGCAAAGGCACTTCATGTACCATGTTTAAACTTGAAAATGAAATTGGTGTATGAATTGCCTTATGCTTGAAAAATGAGCTCATATTCATGTTGTTATGCTTTGATTTTCATATCTTGGGTGCTAAACCGTAGCATGTTGTCTACCATGAGAAGTCTCATTTTAAGAAGTAGACACATGGCTCGGTGGCTTTAACATGACTTGAGTAGCTTGTGGACGTTTATAATGATCTTGTGATGAGAATTTGTGATCTTGCATAAACTTTGGATGATCTAGTGTATTTATGTTCAAATTGGTGTAGAGAGAGTCTTGCTCATGAGATGAATGTTTATTTGTGAAAATTGCTTAAAATTGCTTTTACCCATGTCACATGCTTATGTGTCTCTACCTTCTTGATGGCAATGTGCTAGATACACCATTTCTACTTTGCTTGCTCTATGTCCCATTTGTAGCATTTTGTTGTGCTCTTTGTATATTTGAAAAGCTTGGTAGATTGTATATATGCCTTGACATGCATTTTTCATGAAAACAAGGGTAAGAGTTTCATATACCTTGATTCATGCATTGTCAACAAGGGGGAGATGGTGTATGCTTTATGTGCAGTTTTTGTTGATAGGGGGAGAGTTTGTGGAAAATTGGTATGCATTTGTGAGATGTTGCATGTGAGGAGAAAAATTGAGAAGAAGAGGTTTCATTTGCTCAGGGGGAGTTTGCATATGTGCAGGGGGAGCTCCTTTGATTTTCCTGAGTTTTGTGCTTTGTGATGTGCTCCTTGTGAGCTTTGTTTTGTCTCGGCTGTGTCGAGCCGTTGCCCTTGTCTTAGGGGGCCGAGACTTGGTTGGCGAGTGATCTTGTTTTCGCTTGGTCTTTGGCTTTGGATCACTTGCTTGGGAGGTTTGTGTTCGTGGGTGTTTTCTTTTCTTTTTCTCTATGTGATTTCTATGGGTGTTGTCAATGCACTCATCAAGGGGGAGATTGAGGACCAGGTGTGTCCGAGGACCAGTGGAGGGTCGCTCCTTAGTGATGAGTGATTGACAACGTTCTGTGGACTGATGCTTGGCTAAGTGTGCAGGTACAGGTTGCGGCTTGACTCGTGTCCGTGCAGGTGAAGAACAAGTGCGAAAGGCCTTAGCCGTGGCGACCTCCGGGTGATGGAGTAGCAAGTAGCCTTGGTTCGATGGACCCGGTGGCCGATGGGGTCAAGTGCGAGTCGTGTGGTGCAAGACTGGCGGGCTGAAGTCGTGGACATGGGCCGGTGCAAGGTTGCGGACGGAGCCCGAAGCTTGCACGCGGGGTTTGTTGGTTTGCCCACAAAACCATCGGTGGACGGTTTCTTGGTTTGGGCCTCAAAACCAAGCCCGGAGGCCCGAGGCGACGGAGACGGTGATCCGGGAGCTTCGGAAAGCTTCGAGGCGGAGGGCACGTGGCGTGATCGCGGGGTTTGCGTCGAGGTGAAGTGAAGCCGCGGTGGAAGCGTGTCTGTCCGATGAAGACTTGACCAAAATGCCCCTGAAGGGTTGTATCTTCATTTGAGTTGTAGGGGTAGCGTGGTCATTTACCTCCCTCCGATGGACTTCGTATAAATAGCGGAGAGGTGGATGGCATCTCTGTCCCTTGGACCCTAGGTTTTCCTCCCCCGGTAGATTGCTCTGAACTGCTTCTTTTCCCTCTGTATTCCTTAGGCTAGATTCTTGTATAGACTCTGACCTTTGGATGTATGGAAGCATTCGGCGTTGCGGTGATCTCCTAGTCCTCTGTGATTTTTGTGTCATTTTCGGGGCTATTTTTGGGGAGTTTCGTTCTTCGCTCGATTCGGGGATTTGAGGGCGTTTTCCTTCAGATTTCTTTGAGGAGATCATGGGTGGATGCCTTGCGCATCTTTGTGTGTGATCTTGACTCCTCAAACGCCGTGGAGAACCTTCGATTCGTGAGTATTTGGCCGGAGTTTGTGTTCTTGGTGGAGTTCGTGTGATCCGCGATTCCCGACTATTTAGTGGCTTAGAGGTCGAGATTTTTGGGGCATAGCTTCATCTTGTGTTGCTCATCATCTCCCCCAAATCTTGTCTCAAGAGCTTTTGGCGTTTGGAAGATCTGATGATGGATTTGGAGAGTTGACCTCGTGGGGTTAGGTTGTTTCTGCTCTGTCCGCATGTCGTGGACAGTCCGCTCGAGGGTCGCGGACGGTCCGCGAGGAGCGCTCGTGCCTAGGGTTCGTCCTGTGTTCTTCGTGTTCTTGCGCGTCTTCGTTTCGATCCGTTTCGGCCCTAGGTTTTGGTTGCAAGGGGTTTGGCGAACAGTCCGCGAGGGCTTCACGGACAGTCCGCACGGCCGAGATTTTGTTTGGGGTGCCTCGAGGTTTGTCTGCAGTTTTCAGTGAGGTTGGCGGACAGTCCGCCTAGGTCTCACGAACGGTCCGCGACACTGGCGGACAGTCCGCGTGACCTCTTCGGACGGTCCGAATTTCGGCTTGCAGCTCTGGTGGTTCTGTTGTTCATTTCAGACAGTCTGGGCCGTACCCGCGGACAGTCCGCCGTACACTAGCGGACAGTCCGCCAGTACCAGCCGGACGGTCCGCACTGGTCGTTTCCAGAATTGACCAAGTGCTTTGATTCTTGTCCGGTGCTTCCGCTCATTGCTCCTAGGCTTGTTGGTCGATCTTCTAGGCTTGTGTGTGTCTTGTTTGGAGCTTCCTTTGTGTGCGCGGATTCTTGGAGTGGCAATCGGGGTATAGGCTGAGTTCGACCTTCGGGAAGAATTTTTATCGGCTCCCATTCACTCCCCCCCCCCTCTCTGGTCGCCCTATTCGGTCCTTCATGGTGGTTTGCCCACAAAACCATCGGTGGACTGTTTCTTGGTTTGGGCTGCAAAACTAATTCCGGAGGCCCGATGCGACGGAGACGGGGATCCGGGAGCGTCAGGAAGCTTCGCGGCGGGGGGCACGTGGCGTGATCACGGGGTTTGCATCAATGCTAAGCAAGACCGTGGTGGAAGCGTGTCCGCTCGATGAAGATTAGACCATATTGCCCCTGAGGGGTGTGTATCTTCTATTTGAGTTGTAGGGGTAGTGTGGTCATTTACCTCCTCCGGTGGACTTCGTATAAATAGCAAAGAGGTGGATGGCATCTCTCTCTTGGACTCTAGGGTTTCCTCCCCCGGTAGATCGCTTTGGACTGCTTCTTTTCCTCTGCTTTCCTTAGGCTAGATTCTTGTATAGACTCTGACCTCTGGATGTATGAAAGCATTTGGCGTTGCGGTGATCTCTTAGCTCTTTGTGATTATCGTGTCATTTTCAGAGCTATTTTGGGGTGTTTTGTTCTTCGCTCGATTTGTGGATTTGAGGGCGTTTTCTCTCGGATTTCTTTGAGGGGATCATGGTCGGATGCCTCGCGCATCTTGGTGTGTGATCCTGACCCCTCAAACGCCGGGAATCCCCTTCGATTCGTGAGTTTTTGGTCGGAGCCCGAGTTCTTGGTGGTGGTTCGTGTGATCCGCGATTTCCGATGTTTTAGTGAGTTAGAGGCCAAGATTTTTGGGGCATAGCTTCCTCTTGTAACGCTTCTCTTCTCCCCCAAATCTTGTCTCAAGAGCTCTAGCCGTTTGCGGGATCTGGTGTTGGCTTGGTGAAGAGTTCCTCCCGCGCGCGTGCTGTTCTTGCTCTGTTCGTGAGCCGCAAACAGTCTGCGGGGCTGTAGCGGACAGTCCGCGAGGCCTGTGTTCGTCGCGTGTTCGTGCGCGTTCGTGTTTCGATCCGTTTCGCCCCTAGGATTTTGCTACAGGAGGTTTTGCGGACTGTCCGCGAGTGGTTCACGGACGGTCCGCGTGGATCAGCTTTTGTTTGGGGTTGGTTTGCGTTTGTCTGGGGTTTTCCGCGACTCTGGCGGACCGTCCGCGAGGCCCGGTCGGACTGTCTGTGTGGGTGGATTTTTCCCCAGAGTTTCTGTTAGTTCCTGAGTCCATTTCGGACCGTCCGCGCCTACCTGACGGACTGTCCGCCCCACCTCGGCGGACCATCCGTGGCAGCCAGGCGGACTGTCCGACCTGTACGTAGGAACTTGCTATGTTTGCTCGGTTCCTTTGATTCTTCTTTCGTGCTTCCGCGTGTGCTTCGAGGAATCGTTCCTAAGACTTGTGGTCGATCCATAACCTTGTTGTCTTGGCGATTGGTGTTTGATTCGATCCATCTTCCGTGTGTGACCCGGATTTGAGTGGGGTATTGGTCGAGTTCTTTTCGAAGAATTTTTATCGGCTCCCATTCACTCCCCCCTCTCTGGTCGCCTATTCAGTCCTTCAAAAAGGAAGAGAAAACAACCACGAACACAAACCTCCAACAAGTGATCCAAAGCCAAAGAACAAGCGAAATCAAGATCACTCGCCAGACAAGTCTTGGCCCCCTAAGGCAAGGGTAACGGCTCAACACAGCCGAGACAAACAAAGCTCTACAAAGAGCACGCCACAAAGCACAAAACTCAGGCAAACCAAAGGAGCTCCCCCTGCACATATGCAAACTCCCCCTAAGCAAATGCAATTAACATCTCCCCAACATGCATACAACTTCTCTCCTTTTCTCATAACTTCTCCCCCTTGTTGACAATGCATGAATCAAGCTACCATGAAGGTGCACAAATGCATGTCAACCTACCAAGGTTCTCAAATATACAAAGAGCATAACAAAATGCTACAAATGAGACATAGAGCAAGCAAAGTAGACATGGTGTAGTTAGCGCATTGCCATCAAGAAAGTAGAGACATAGATACATATGACATGGCCAACAGACATTTTCACAAACAAAATTCATCTCGTGAGCAAAGCCCTATCCATGGTCAATTTAAGTAAAAATGAACTAGATAACACAAAGCTCATACAAGATCACAAGTTCTCATCACAAGATCATGGCAAACACCCATAAGCTACTATATGTCATGTCAAAGCCACCAAGCCATGTGTCTACTTCTTAAAATGAGACTTCTCATGGTAGACATCATGCAATGGTTTAGCACCCAAGATATATACATCAAAGCATAAAGACATGATTATGAGCACATTTTTTGAGCATAAGGCAATTCATAGATAAAGGACCGGATTGGCGACTAGAGAGGGGGGAGTGAATGGGAGCCGATAAAAATTCTTCTCACACGGAGCAAGAACTCGGCCTATGGTCCCAAACCAACTCCAAAGCCTTAAGCACCTCACTTGAAAAATCCACGTAGCCACTGAAGTGCTACTGGACCTAGGAGCAAGTATCCAACCCAAAGAGACCGAGCACGCAGCGAAAAACACGAAACGATCTCCCTCCAGGGTAGGGCGGTCAGACCTCTATGCCAGGGCGGTCAGACCTACCTACAGGAGTCACCAAGAACTTGCTCGAAAACAACCCAAACGAACTCAAAATCCTCTCAAGTTTGAACCATGGCTTCATCTGGTCAAGACCAACAGGCTCACAGAGAAATCCAACCAAAAAGCAAAACTTCTTCCAGGGGCGGTCAGACCGCAATCCAGGGGCGGTCAGACCTCCCTCTTCAGAAATCTTGCCTCCACCCAAAAACACTTCCAACTCCAAAACCTCTTGCTTGCCAAGATCACATAGTCACTAGAATACTACTGATCCTAGGAACAAGTCCCACCTCAAACCAAAACTACTGAAACCAAAAATCACTCCGGAAATCTCGAAACCACTTCTGTCCAGCAGGGGGCGGTCTAACCGCATAGGAGGGCGGTCAGACCTCCCTGGACAGGAAACACCTAATCGACCGAAACCGAAGCAAACGGACTCGAAACTTGCTCAAACTTTAACCATGGCTTTCTCTGATCATGGCCATCATGCTCTCAGAGGATCTCCTAGAAAAACCAAACTTTGACCAAGGGCTACCTGGGGCGGTCTAACCTCCTCCCTGGGGCGGTCAAACCTCCTCTGGCTGGCTCCAAGAAAAGGTCAAAAACAAGACCAAACAAACTCGAATCGAGCTGAGATTTCAACCATGGGTTCTCCTAATTAAGGCGAACTTGCTACCAGAAGATCTCCTCGAAAAGCCAAACTTTCTCCGGGATGGTCCCGGGGCGGTTAGACCGCGTCCCCTACGCGGTTAGATTGCCCTCCCCCAGAAAACAAGAACCGCGGGTCAACCCTCAACTTCCCATCGATCGATCACCTGATTCACCCAACGGATTAAAGCGAAACTTTGGGGATGGATGGGTTACCTCCTGGACAACCTCTCCCTCAAAGGATATCCACCAAAACGCTCTCAATCATGGGGAATCGCAAATCTTGCGCCTCTACCTCAAGAACTAGGGCAACTTCGAAAACCACCAAATCCAAGGCCTTTCCACAGGTTTGGAGGGGCAAGATCACAAAGAAAAGAGGCACCACATCCTCATGTGTTATTCCCACTACAAATGTCGCAAAGAAACACCTCCAAAACTTCCCCACGAAAATCCCAAGAAAAGGGCTCCGAAAATAGCTCTGAAAAAGAAAAACGCAGGGAATAAATAATATGGCACAAGAGGAAGAAGGGGAAATCACTAAGATTTATGTAGCCATATTCGGTTACAAGCCACTCCCAAGAATCACAAATCTTGGATGGCAAAAAGCTCAAAACAAAGAACCACTCTCTCCTCTCTACCTCTCACCAAGAGCACTCCAAGAAGAAGGAGCACACCCACCTAGCCTATACAAAAAGAGATGGCTGCCCAACCAGCCACTCCTCCTATATATAGGCCCTCCGGACAAATGACCGAAGTGGCCCTACACTAGGAGTTACAATTCAAGCCAATGCAAGGGCGTTTTGTTCAACACATGATTTTCTCCATCAGACGGACGCCCGCAATCCGCTTCATCTCCACGCAAGCCTCACGATCGCGCCACGCGTCCTCCGCTTCGAAGCTTCTCGACGCGCTGCGGCCCACGCGGTCAGACCGCCCCTCTTGGGCGGTCAGACCGCCCTGCCCGCGGTCTTTCCCTGGCCAGGCGGTCAGACCGCCCCAGGCAGGCTGGCTCGCCCCGTCAAGTCCTCGGTCTTGGCTTTGTGGCTCAACCAAGTAAACCAGTGGTTTTGTGGCCAAAGCATTGCAAACACCGCGGACTTGGTGCGACCTCCACGCCAATCCCATTCATGACTTGGTCGCCACGGTCGTCCCGGCTTGCTGTTGGTTTTGTGGCCAAACCAACAAACACCGCGCGCAGACTTCAGTTGCTAGCCGCTACCCTACGCCGGCTCCTTGTACACGACTTCGTCTTGCTCTTCTTACCACCATGCGGCCCGCACATGATCCCGTCGGCCACCGGGTCCCTCGAACCAAGCCTACTTGTCTCTCCACTCCTCGGAGGTCACACAGACATAGACCTTTCGCGCTTGTTCTTCATCTGCACCAACGCAAATCAAGCCGCAACCTGCACCTGCTATACTAGGCCAAGAGTCAGTCCACACAACGTTGTCAACCACTCATCACGAGTGCATTGACAACACACCACTAAGGCAACATGGTAAAAACACAACACTACACTACACTACACACAAAGCTTCAAATCATCCGGTCAATCACTTAACACCTACAAACCAGGGCACGTCTCAACTTGGTTCCTCAATCTCCCCCTTGATGAGTGCATTGACAAAAGATGGTTTGAAAACAAAAGAAAACTCATTCAAGTGCCCAAAAGCCAAGAAAAAACAAACACGAGGCAACTTGAAATGAGAAGAGCTCCAACCAAAGACTCTCAGAACCAAAGGAAGCACAAAGGCTAAACACCACCAAAGAGTCAAGCAACCCACAAGAGCTACAAGTAAAACCCAAAAGCCATCAAACCAATTTCAGCTCTTCACAAAGCACTTGTCAACCGCTCATCACCATCAAATCAAGGTTCATATCAACTTGATTTTCCAAAATTTCTCCCCCTTGAGGAGTGGGTTGACAACATGCGAGCACAAAGAAAATGATTTGAGAAGGCAAAAGCCGAAAATCTCATCCAAGAGAACGAAAGCCACACAAAAGCAAAGAACAAAGACACTTGGCATGAGAGAAACACAAAGGCCATATCAATTTCTCGGTCCCCAAAGACATGGGCAACGGTTCGACACAACCGAGACAAGAACGTATGATCCCTCAAGAAGAGACACAAAGGGCTCAACACCGATCATGGAAAGACCGACAACTCAAATCAACCACCGGCTCCTCAAGAAGAGGCAAAGGGGCTCAACACCACCGGCAAAAGAGCACAAGAGCACAAAACTCACAAGTTCCCCCTAAACACATGCATTAGGGCCAAAAGAGCATACAAAGCTCCCCCTAAACATATGCGATAGAGCAAAGATCACACCGAGCTCACAAGCTCCCCCTAAACATATGCACTAGGGCCAAAGAGCATACAAAGCTCACCCTAAACACATGCAAAAGAGCAAAGAGCGAACCACCAAAAACACAACTCAAGCAAACAAAGAAGCTCCCCCTGCACACATGCAAACTCCCCTTAAACAAATGCAAATTCCCACTAAACAAATGCATGCGAAAATGCCAATGCAAGACAAAGAGCAAACACTGCCCAGTCTGCCCAGGGCGGTTAGACCGCCCCCCAGGGAGGTTAGATCGCCCCCCTGGACTTATCATATACAGGGCGGTCAAACCGCCCCAAAAGACCGCCCCTCCAAATTTTGCTCTGAAAATTGCCGAAATGGTTTGAAAACCTTCTAAGCATGCCCAGATGCATTTTCCATGCACAAACTTTTCCTCCTTTTTGACCATTCATGAAACAAGGAAATTTTACAAAACTTTCAACTACTAGCTTCTCAAATATACAATGAGCACCACAAAATGCTACAAGTGAGTAAATGAGCAAGCAAGACATTCCAAAGCTGCATAGAAGCATAGCCATCAAGATAGTAAAGCTATATAGGCATATGACAAAGGCATGATCAAATTAAGCAATTTTGAAAAAAAAATCCCTCTCATGAGCAAAGACCTAAACATGAGCAAAACATGCCAAAATGAATCTAGATCACACAAACTTCATGCGATGTCACATATCCTTAACACAAGATCATTACAAACACCCATAAGCATCTCATGTTATGTTAAAACCACCGAGCCATGTGTCTACTTCTTAAAATGAGACTTCTCATGGTAGACAACATGCAACGGTTTAGCACCCAAATTAATTGCAATTTAAAGTATTTATGACATAGAACAAATGAGAGCTTAACTTCAAGCAAGAGCAATTCATACCAATTTCATTTTTCATATTCTAAGCATAAAAAGGTACATGAAGTGACTTTGCGGCAAAAAGAAGCTTATGCTCCCCCACAAGGTAACACATGGGCTAAATATTCATAATGACAAATGGGTCTTTGACCCCAAGTGAAAAGCACATGATATCCAAGCACAAATTAAGCATGATATAAACCATCAAAGCACACTAAGATCATGCAAAGCCTTATACTCACAAGAGAGAGCCTATCTAGCATTTTCCAAAAAATAGCCATCTCAACATGCATATATAACAAAACTATCAAGAGCATAGCTATCTATCACCAAATCATATCAAACATGCTCAAAAGCTCACAAAGAGCATATCATAGTATTCATGGCATATAGGAGAAGCTCAACCTACCATGCATATGATACAAATGCAACAAAGGTAGATATGTACATCAAATGCAACATGATATATATGACACAATGCAAGACAGGAATGTGGAACCTACCAAAGTCTATACATCATGATATATGAATACATATGCTATGCAAAATGCACGGGGAGACACGGAACTTGACTTAACACCAAGAAGGCTCACAAGGGGACACACCAACTAAGAACCGCTCCAAGCGAGCAAAGAGCCACCAAAGATCCCAATTTAGTACCATAGAAAAGATACCAATTGCAAGACCGCCAAAGATCCCAATTGAGTACCATAGAAAGGATACCAATTGAAGGATCACAAATGGCTACCAAAAGCCACACCCTGAAAAACAAATTCCCCATCGAAAGAAGCCAAGCTCCCCCTCAACCAAAGACGACTAGCGAAGCAAAAGCTAGGAAAAGAAAGAGCAAAAGAGAAGCTCTAAAACCAACCGAAAAAGGGAGAAAGCCAAAAGAGGAACATACCACAACCCGAAGACAAGACAAGCCCAAAACCCAAAGAACTCTCAAAACATGCTACACAATGCATTGACAATACTAATCAAGATAAATAAAGCATTGTAACATGATTCCACATATATAAGCATGGTCTAGCAAACATGTCAACATGGTGCATAACTATACAACTAGCCTAACCAAAATGATACCAAAGAACAACATGTCAAACATGATACAAGAACTAAACAAAGGCATGATACAAGTTCATATGGATTATCTACCAACATATATTACAAAGCTAGCATGACAAGATATACATGGGGGACAAACATGCTAACAAGAAAGATACCATAGAGCTAGCCAAACATGATATAGATGAACAACGTGTCACAACCACAAAGAGCAACCATAAAGCATGATGTTCATAAATATCATCCACCACAATATCATACAAAGAAAGCAAGATAGATATACAAGATCACAAAGCTATCATGAACAAGGTGGCTAGCCTACCATGATTTACACACAAGCATGACACAAGATCAAAGCATGCAACAAGTATATATAAGTGAGCACAAAGGGAAAAGAAAACTCACTATACATGTGTACAAAGGCTCTCAAGAGCCATCCAAAGCAGTGTGGAGAACCAACCTGTTTTGATCACCTCATGTCCAAAGATTAAGTACCATCCAACCCATGTTCTCCAACTGTGTCTCCATACCTATGCACAAGGAGACGAAAAAGACCGAGTCTTGGATCCCAAAGGGTTAGCAAGCACATACTTGGGAATCCAATACTTGGTCACACGGGTAAACGATGCACTCAACTTATCATGTGGGTTAGCATGATGCAAATGCCAGTTCGAATGAAAAGGTTTTCGAACTCTCTTAGAACCATGCCTCAAAGGAGCAACTCGCGAACAAAGCCGAGTGCTACCACAAGCAAAAAGGCAAAGATCCTTCGAGGTCGTAGGAGAAGAACCAACACAAGCACCACGGAAAGCATGTCGCAGACCAACACAAGAAACACTAGAAACAGGTCCACGAGCATAGCCTAACTCACTAGAAACAGTGTCATAAAACCCGTCCACAAATAGTGCCTTTTTAGGCTCACACGTGCTCATGCCATGACAAGAGCTATGAACAACCAAAGGCCTAGAAGCACCTCCTCGCTGCATTCTCCTTGCCCGGCGGTAGCAAAAGCTCTCTTGATGCCCATCCTTCCCACAATGAGAGCAATGGTACAAAGGCTTATCAGGAGGCACGATCCGAGTGGACGAATCACCATTCTCTTGTAAGTGAGAAGTCCCATGGGACTTAGAGCAAGAAGCATCAACCCCAACATCTAACTTGGTGCCCACATTTGAATCACACGTGCCATGAGAAAGGCTATGTGGCTTCTTAAAAACCTTGGCACACACACGTCGCTCGTGCTTGACACGGCGAAATCAAAACTCAACGGTATGCCCATCCTTCTTGCAAAAGGTGCATTGGAACTTTGGTTTGGGAGCATGAGTTCCAAAAATGTGAGAAGCACCTTTGCCATCCGGCAAATCCTAGGCAACGCCGGAAGAAGCCACAAGCTTAGGAGTAGCTATGAAGGAGCTATCCAAAGCACCACCACACGTGCCACCATCTAAAGACTCACGCTCAAGAGAAGAAGTCAACTCCGGTTGAGAAGAAGCAAATGTAAAAGCATCAACATCGGGGTGACAAGAAATGCGAGAATCCAAACCCTTGGCACAAAGACTCTTGCACCTTGTGCGCAAAACCTCATTTTCAAATTTGAGGAGCTCACAAGTACCACATGTCATATTCCTCAAATTCTCAATTTCTTCCTCAATGCATCTAACATATGTGGTACGCAAGAGTTCATTCTCTTTCTCAAGGTTGGCACTCATCTCATCATGCACAACCAACTTGGCGCTCATATCATCACGCATTTCCTTCAAAACCAACACTTCACTTTCCAAATCAATGCATGATGTGCAAATGAGATCACATGAACAACTAGCATCCTTCACATCAAGCAAAGCACCATCACAAGAAGTATGGCTAGCATCATCTAGTTTAGCATGCAAAGTAGAGCAAGAAGTACATTCACCTATCAAAGCATGTCTAGACTTCAACTCAACAAGCTCAGCCCTAACTACATCTAGTTCCTCAACCCTCGAGGCATACTGGTTCTTAAACACATCCAATCTAGCAAGAGAAGCATCACAAACAGTGCATTCAACAATAGGAGCAGCCATAAGAAACTCAATCTCTAGTCTAGCATCAAGAAGCTTGGACTCTAGATCAACCGCCTTTCCTCTAGCCTCTTCTAGCAAAGTCCTAAGCTCTTTTCTCATCTTCCTAGCCTCTCTAAGCATTGTATCACGATTATCAATGAGCTCCTCTAGCCTAATGATCTCCCTATGCATAGAGTCGGGATCACGATATACCTTATCCTCGGAGTCGGAGTCCGAGTCACCCATCCTGCTCTTCTTGTGTACCATCCTCTTCTCCAAACTCCTCTTGCTCAAGGAACCACCTAAGGACAAAGAGCCAATCGGATGAGAACTAGGTGCCATAACTCAAAGCACCGGTTAGGATTAGCCGAAAGCAAGCTCAAAGTGCGCAAACCAAAGCCGCGAGCAAAATCACCCCTTTTCTCTGTCACCCTGTGGATCTTAAACTGGTTAGAGTCGCAAAGACCCGTAACCGGCTCTGATACCAATTAAAGGACCGGATTGGCGACCAGAGAGGGGGGGTGAATGGGAGCCGATAAAATTTCTTCTCACATGGAGCAAGAACTCGGCCTATGGTCCTAAACCAACTCCAAAGCCTTAAGCACCTTACTTGCCAAATCCACGTAGCCACTACAGTGCTACTGGACCTTGGAGCAAGTATCCAACCCAAAGAGACCGAGCACGCAGCGGAAAACACGAAACGATCTCGCTCCAGGGTAGGGCGGTCAAACCTCTATGCCAGGGCGGTCAAACCTCTATGCCAGGGCGGTCAGACCTCCCTATAGGAGTCACCAAGAACTTGCTTGAAAACAACCCAAACGAACTCAAAATCCTCTCAAGTTTGAACCATGGCTTCCTATGGTCAAGACCAACAGGCTCACAGAGAAATCCAACCAAAAATCAAAACTTCTTCCAGGGGTGGTCAGACCGCAATCCAGGGGCGGTCAGACCTCCCTCTTCAGAAATCTTGCCTCCACCCAAAAACACTTCCAACTCCAAAACCTCTTGCTTGCCAAGATCACGTAGTCACTGGAATACTACTGATCATAGGAACAAGTCCCACCTCAAACCAAAACCACCGAGACCAAAAAGCACTCCGAAAATCTCGAAACCACTTCTGTCTAGTAGGGGGCGGTCTAACCGCATAGGGGGGAGCGGTCAGGCCTCCCTGGACAGGAAACACCAAATCGACCGAAACCGAAGCAAACAGACTCGAAACTTGCTCAAACTTTATCCATGGATTTCTCTGATCATGGCCATCATGCTCTCAGAGGATCTCCTAGAAAAACCAAACTTTGACCAGGGGCTACCTGGGGTGGTCTAACCTCCTCCCTGGGGCGGTCAGACCTCCTCTGGCTGGCTCCAAGAAAAGGTCAAAAACAAGACCAAACAAACTCGAATCGAGCTGAGATTTCAACCATGGGTTCTCCTGATCAAGGCAAACTTGCTCCCAGAAGATCTCCTCGAAAAGCCAAACTTTCTCCGGGACGGTCCCGGGGTGGTTAGACCGCGTCCCCTACGCGGTTAGACCGCCCTCCCCTAGAAAACAAGAACCGTGGGTCAACCCTCAACTTCCCATCGATCGATCTCCCAATTCACCCAACGGATTGCAGCGAAACTTTGGGGATGGATGGGTTACCTCCTGGACAACCTCTCCCTCAAAGGATATCGACCAAAACACTCTCAATCATCGGGAATCACAAATCTTGCGCCTCTACCTCAAGAACTAGGGCAACTCCGAAAACCACCAAATCCAAGGCCTTTCCACAGGTTTGGAGGGGCAAGATCACCAATAAAAGAGGCACCACATCCTCATGTGTGATTCCCACTACAAATCCCGCAAAGAAACTCCTCCAAAACTTCCCCACGAAAATCCCAAGAAAAGGGCTCCGAAAATAGCTCTGAAAAAGAAAAACGTAGGGAATAAATAATATGGCACAAGAGGAAGAAGGGGAAATCACTAAGATTTATGTAGCCATATTCGATTACAAGCCACTCCCAAGAATCACAAATCTTGGATGGCAAAAAGCTCAAAACAAAGAGCCACTCTCTCCTCTCTACCTCTCACCAAGAGCACTCCAAGAAGAAGGAGCACACCCACCTAGCCTAGCCAAAAAGAGATGGCTGCCCAACCAGCCACTCCTCCTATTTATAGGCCCTCCGAACAAATGATCGAAGTGCCCCTACACTAGGAGTTACAATTTAAGCCCATGCAAGGGCGTTTTGGTCAACACATGATTTTCTCCATCGGACGGACGCCCGCAATCCGCTTCATCTCCACGCAAGCCTCACGATCGCGCCACGCGTCCTCTGCGTCGAAGCTTCTCGACGCGCTGCGGCCCACGCAGTCAGACTGCCCCTCCTGGGCGGTCAGACCGCCCTGCCCGCGGTCTTTCCCTGGCCAGGTGGCCAGACCGCCCCAGGCAGGCTGGCTCTCCCTGTCGAGTCCTCAGTCTTGGCTTTGTGGCTCAGCCAAGTAACCCAGTGGTTTTGTGGCCAAACCACTGCAAACCCCACGGACTTCGTGCGACCTCCACGCCAATCCCACTCATGATTTGGCCACCACGGTCGTCCCGGCTCGGTGTTAGTTTATTGGCCAAACCAACAAACCCCGCACGCAGACTTCGGTTGCTAGCCGCTACCCTGCGCCGGCTCCATGTACACGACTTCGTCTTGCTCTTCTTGCCACCAAGTGGCCCGCACTTGATCCCGTCGGCCACCGGGTCCCTCGAACCTAGCCTACTTGTCTCTCCACTCCTTGGAGGTCACATAGACATAGTCCTTTCATGCTTGTTCTACACCTGCACCAACGCAAACCAAGACGCAACCTGCACCTGCAATACTAGGCCAAGAGTCAATCCACACAACATTGTCAACCACTCATCATGAGTGCATTGACAACACACCACTAAGGCAACATGGTAAACACACAACACAACACTACACACAAAGCTTCAAATCATCCGGTCAATCACTCAACACCTACAAACCAAGGCACATCTCAACTTGGTTCCTCAATAGACCAATTTCATTTTCAAATTGAAGCATGGTACATGAAATGCCTTTGCGGCAAAAAGAAGCTTATGCTCCTCCACAAGTGAACATATGGGCTAAACATTCACCATGACAAATGTGTCTTTGACCCAAGCGAAAAGAGCATGATACTCAAGCACAAGCTAAGCATGATATAGACATTTGAGCACAAAATGAGCTTGAAAAAGTATCTACTCATGAGTGAAGCATTTTTAGCATTTTCACAAAAAGAAGCTATCTCATCATGAACATATGACAATACCATCAAGAGCATAGCATTCACATCACCATTCCCAAAACATACTGATATCTCACATATAGCACATCATAGTGTTCAAAGTATATAAGAGAAGCTCATCCTACCACAAATGATCCAAAGATGGCTATCCTACCATGTTTTGTACAAAAAGAAAGTGCATGCAAGGAATGCAACAAATGATACATATATACATGAGAAGCTCCAAGAACCAGCTAAGAAGGGAAACACACTCCAAGTTCACCTCGCAAGCGTGTGAAGGTAACTTGGTCAAGTGGTTTAGTGAATATGTCAGCTAGATGATCTTGGGTAGGTACGTAGGAGAAGGAAATGTTCCCTTTCTCAACATTGTCCCTCAGAAAATGATATCTCACTTCGATGTGTTTAGTCTTGGAGTGAAGGACTAGATTTTTGGCTACACTTATGGCACTGGTGCTGTCACAAAAGAGTGAAACCTGGGAGCACTCCTCACCAAAATTGTTCATAGTGTAGGTCATCCATAGGAGTTGGGAACAACAATTGGTCGCAGCAACATACTCGGCCTCTGTAGTGGACTGGGCTACACTAAATTGCTTCCGGGATGACCAAGAGACCAAAGAAGAACCAAGAAACTGGCTACAACCCGAGGTAGACTTGTGATCCAAATGACACCCAGCAAAATCAGTATCGAAGTATCCGTGAAGTCTGATTGTTGAGAAGGTAGAATACCAAAGACCAAACTCAGGAGTGTAGTTCAAGTACCTAAAAATTCTCTTGACGGCCTGCCGATGTGAAGTCCTCGGTGAAGCCTGAAAACAAGCACACAGACACACACTGAACTATATGTCTGGCCTCATCGCCGTCAAGTAGAGAAGGGAGCCGATCATGCTCCGGTACTCTTTCTGGTCCACAGGTTCGCCATCTTCATCCGCGTCCAAAGCCGTAGTGGTACCCATCGGTGTAGTCAGAGGCTTAGAATCGTTCATGCCAAACTTCTTCACCATCTCCTTGGTGTACTTCGCTTGATGTACAAACGTCCCATCCTTGCACTGCTTGATCTGGAGTCCTAGGAAAAACTGCAGCTCGCCCATCATAGACATCTCAAATTCCCTGCTCATGTCATCTGCAAATCTGGCAACAAGATAATGAGAAGAGCCACCAAAGATTATGTCATCCACGTAAATCTGAACAATCAACAAGTCATTTCCATGCTTAAGGAGAAACAATGTCTTATCAATTGTGCCCATCACAAACCCCTTACTCAGCAAAAAGCCTCTCAACCTGCCATACCAAGCCCTCGGTGCCTGTTTCAACCCATAAAGCACTCTCTGGAGTTTGTAAACACGGTGTGGGTATCTCTCACTCTCAAACCCTGGGGGTTGCCTCACATACACTTCTTCCTCTATCACCCCATTCAAGAAAGCACTCTTTACATCCATCTGAAACAACTTGAACCCTTTAGCTACGACAAAGGCTAGAAGGATCTTAATTGCCTCCAGACGGGCCACAGCAGCAAATGTCTCCTCATAATCTATACCCTCTTTCTGGTTCAACCCCTGAGCCACCAACCTCGACTTATTCCTCACAACCATCCCATTCTCACCTTCCTTGTTCTTCCACACCCACTTGGTACCTATAGGACGGCAATTTGGTGGTGGATCAACTAACACCCAAACTTGGTTTCTCTCAAAGTTCTTCAACTCCTCATGCATGGAATTCACCCAGTTTGCATCATAAAGTGCATGTCGAATATCCTCGATCGTGGTGGTTCGCGTGCTGCTGCCCAGGGGGGCGGTCAGACCAGCCTGGGTAGGCGGTCTGACCGCGTCCTAGTTGGGAGCAGGGGGTTTTGATCCCTGTGGTCGTGGTGTTGATCGTGTTGGTTCCTATGGTCGTGGTACAGGCAGTAGAGGGTTTGTTTCTTGTTGTGGTGTGTTTGCTGGACGTTCTCCGCCTCGTGATCGATATGAGGATGGGAGAGGCCGTCGCAGCTTTGGTTTGCAGAGGGGCTATAAGCCACACTTTCCTTTTCGTGGTAGTCGTTCTCGTCCAGCGAGACGTGTGGTGGTTCAGCGTGGTGGTCGTACCTTTGGATGTGATAGGATGGATGTTGCTCACCCCACTTTTGAGCAAATGGCTCGACACTGGTTTGATTCCTTTTGTGCTAACCCCCAGTGTTGATTCTCTTGCTCATTCATGATTTCATTTTTGATTTGCAGGTGGGAGGCAAGGAGAATGTTTGGTTGATTGACTCTGGTTGTTCATGACACATGAACGGAGATAGGGGTGGTTCTCCAGCCTCACCCTAGTGGTGTCAAAGGTGTACATCACTTTTGGGGATAATGGACAAGGACGAGTGCTTTCAGAAGTTGAGGTTAAGGTAAGTAGCTTAGTGACCTTAAAGTGTGTGGCTCTGGACAAGTCACTTGGGTATAACATGTTGTCAATATCTCAGTTACTGGACGAGAGTTATGAGGTTCGTTTTAAGTTAGGGGCTTCTCATCTTCATGACTCTCGAGGCGATCTTGTTTGTACGATCGTGCCCGAGGGACAGATCTTTCACGCTGATTTTTCTCAGTCGTTTGGTCCCCTGAGGTGTTTGATTGCTGGTCCTTCGTCCAAGTTGTGGAGGTGGCATAGAGGTTGGGGCACTTGATCTTTGAGCTGCTTTCTCGCTTGAGTGCGCTCGATCTTGTCTGAAGATTGCCCAGGTTGCGTTTTGAGAAGGATTTGGTTTGTGTGCCTTGTAGGCATCGCAAGATGGTAGCCACTCCCCATCCACCCCTGACTGCTGTCCTGACAGAATGCCCGATAGAGCTATTGCATATGGACCTTGTTGGGCCAGCTCGAGTTCGCTCGGTGGGTGGGAAGTGGTCTTGACGATTACTCTCGCTATGCCTGGGTGTTTTTCTTGGAGGATAAGGGTGAGACATTTGGTTTTGTTCGAGACCTGATCTTGAGGTTGAAGAACGAGAGACATGGGGATGCCATTAGAGCTATACGCAGTGACAATAGCACAGAATTCAGGAACTCTCATTTTGAGACCTTTTGTCGTGATCTTGGTCTTGAGCATCAGGTTTCGACTCCATACACCCCTCCTCAGAATGGTGTTGTGGAAAGGAAGAATTGAACCCTGTGTGAGATGGCTAGGACGATGCTTGATGGGCACAGGACTCCTAGGAGGTATTGGGCTGAGGCGGTTGTCGGAGGTTTAGATCCGGACAGTCCACTGGGGGGTTAATCCATAGGCGATGAGTCGCTTGATGCCCAGGGACACAGCGATACGGAGCCCATGGATGAGAGCTTCGTACTCAGCTCCATTGTTGGAGGCCTTGTAGTGGATTTGGACCACGTATTTGAGATGATCACCTTTAGGCGAGATGAACAATACACCGGCTCCGGCGCCCTCAAGGTTGAGTGCACCATCAAAGTACATGATCCAGTGCTTAGGTCGTTCCGCGGGCAGAGCGATCTGGATTTCCGTCCACTATGACACAAAGTCAGCGAGGATTTGAGACTTGATAGACTGCCTTGGGCAGAATTCAAGGTCGAACTCACCGAGCTCAACAGACCACTTGATGATGCGGCCATTAGTGTCTCGGTTGCGAAGAATCTCCCCTAGCGGGAAGTCTGATGGCACCATGATACAATGGGATTGGAAGTAGTGTCGAAGCTTTCTTGATGATATCAAAAGTGCATAGAGCAAATTTTGAGGTTGAGAGTAACGTGTTTTAGCGTCGGCCAGGACCTCGCTCACGTAGTAAACAGGTCGTTGGACAGGATAGGCCTGCCCTTCTTCTGTTCGTTCAGCAATGAGAACGGTGCTGACCACATTAGTGGTCGCAGCGATGTAGATGAGGAGCTTTTCCTTCGGCTTCGGCGGTGTCATTATCAGCGGTGTGGTGAGAGACTCTTTAAGCTTGTCGAAGGCTTGCTGAGCTTCATCATCCCACACGAACTTGTCGGCCTTCTTCAATAGCTTGAAGAAGGGTAGGCCTTTTTCTCCGAGCTTGCTGATGAAATGACCCAGAGCCGCCATCATGCCGGTGAGCTTCATGATGTCCTTCTTGCAAGATGGGTGGGCCATGTTGCATATCGCCTCGATCTTTGCAGGGTTTGCTTCAATGCCTCGGTTCCCGACCATGAAGCCCAGGAGCAACCCGGAGGGGACACCGAAGACACACTTGGTCGGATTCAGCTTCCATTCGTAGGTGTGAAGGTTGTTGAAGGTCTGCTCGAAGTCAGCGATGAGGTTCTCCTTGATCTTGGTCTTGACGACCACATCGCCGATGTATGCTTCCACGCTGTCGCTTAGTTGAGATGCTAGGCACCTCTGGATCGCCTTCTGGTACGTGGCACCAGCATTTTTCAGACCAAAGGTCATGACCTTGTAGAAATAGATGTTGTGGGGCGTTAAGAACGCTGTTTTATCTTGGTCGTCGGGATTCAAGGGTATCTGGTGATACCCTGAATAGCAGTCCAGGAACCACAACAGGGTGCTGCCAGCCGTGGAGTCCACGACTTTATCGATGCGCGGGAGATGGAAAGGATCTTTAGGGTAGTGCTTGTTGAGATCGGTGTAATCGATACACATCCTTAATCCACTAGTTTTCTTGGGTATAAGCACCAGGTTGGCTAACCAAACCGGGTGTTTACATTCACGGATGAATCCTGCAACCAAGAGCTTGCAGATCTTTACCCCTATGGCCTCCCTTTGATCCTTCGTGAAGCGTCGAAGCTTCTGCTTGACGGGTCTTGCAGTCTTGCTTACGTCGAGGGAGTGCTCAGCCAGATATCTCGGGACACCAGGCATATCGGGTGGACTCCATGCGAATATGTCGGCGTAGTCCTGGAGGAAACTGGTGAGCGCAAGTTCCTATTTCGGGTCCAAGTTGGCCCCGATGGTGACTTCCTTGGTTGCGTCGGGCAGGCCTGAAGAATCGAATAGGCGACCAGAGAGGGGGGAGTGAATGGGAGCCGATAAAAAATTCTTCCCGAAGGTAGAACTCAGCCTATACCCCGATTGCCACTCCGAGTACTCGCACACACCAAAGAAGCTCTAGACTAGGCACACACAAGCCCACAAGTCCTAGAGACAAGCCTTGAATCAATCCGCGGAAGCACAAGACAAGAATCAAAAGACTTAGCCAAATCTGCAAAGCCCTGGCCAGACAGTCCGGACGGGTACGACGGACAGTCCGCAAGCTTGGCGGACTGTCTGTGGACCCTCGGCGGACAGTCCGAAATAGGACCCCGAACCTCCAGTGCTGCACCGAGGAAATTTAGACAGTCCGGGCAAGCACCGCGGACAGTCCGGCACCTCACGGACAGTCCGGCCACACCAGGCGGACAGTCCGGCAAAACTCGCTGGACTCCCCAGACAAACCACGAGCCACCCCAGACAAAATCCGAGCCACGTGGACAGTCCGCACACCCCACGCGGACAGTCCGAAAACACCCTGCAACAAAACCCTAGCGTTGAAACAGATCGAAACGCAGGCGCGCACGAACACGAATGAACACGCGACGAACGGACAGTCCGCACGCCCCTCGCGGACGGTCCGCCAAGCGTAGACAGAGCAGAAAAAGCCCAACCCTGCGAGGTCAACTCTCCAACTCCATCACCAGATCTCCCAAACGGCTAAAGCTCTTGAGACAAGATTTAGGGGAAGTGAAAAGCAACACAAGAGGAAGTTATGCCCCAAAAATCTCGACTTGTAACTCCCTAAATCACCGAGAATCGCGGATCACATGAACCACCACCAAGAACTCGGGCTCCGGCCAAAAACGCACGAATCGAAGGTGTTTCCCGGCGTTTGAGGGGTCAAGATCACACACAAAGATGCGCAAGGCATCCACCCATGATCCCCTCAAAGAAATCCGTAGGAAAACACCCTCAAATCCGCGAATCGAGCGAAGAACGAAATTCCCCAAAAATAGCCCCGAAAATTACACGAAAATCACAGAGGACTAGGAGATCACCGCAACGCCGAATGCTTTCATACATCCAGAGGTCAGAGTCTATACAAGAATCTAGCCTATGGAATACAAAGGAAAAAGAAGCAGTCCAGAGCAATCTACCGGGGGAGGAAACCCTAGAGTCCAAGAGAGAGAGATGCCATCCACCTCTCCGCTGTTTATACGAAGTCCACCGGAGGAGGTAAATGACCACGCTACCCCTACGACTCAAATAGAAGATACACACCCCTCAGGGGCAATATGGTCTAGTCTTCATCGAGTGGACAGGCTTCCACCGTGGCTTTGCTTCGCATCGACGCAAACCCCGCGATCACGCCGCGTGCCACCCGCCTTGAAGCTTCCCGAAGCTCCCAGATCACCATCTCAGTCGCATCGGGCCTCTGGGCTTGGTTTTGTGGCCCAAACCAAGAAACCGTCCACCGATGGTTTTGTGGGCAAACCAACAAACCCCGCGTGCAAGCTTCAGCCTCGATCCGCTACCTTGCACCGGCCCATGTTCACGACTTCAGCCCGCTAGTCTTGCACCGCACGGCTCGCACTTGACCCCATCGGCTATCAGGTCCATCAAACCAAGCCTACTTGCCTCTCCATCACCCGGAGGCCGCCACGGCTAAGGCCTTTCGTGCTTGTTCTTCACCTGCACCAACACGAGTCAAGCCGCAACCTGTACCTGGACACTTAGCCAAGCATCAGTCCACACAACGTTGTCATTCACTCATCACTAAGGAGCGACCCTCCACTGGTCCTCGGACACACCTGGTCCTCAATCTCCCCCTCGATGAGTGCATTGACAACATCCACAGTAACCACATAGAGAAAAGAAAAGAAAACAACCACGAACACAAACCTCCAAGCAAGTGATCCAAAGCCAAAGAACAAGCGAAAACTACGATCACTCGCCAGACCAAGTCTCGGCCCCCTAAGGCAAGGGCAATGGCTCAACACAGCCGAAACAAAACAGAGCTCACAAAGAGCACATCACAAAGCAGAAAACTCAGGAAAACCAAAGGAGCTCCCCCTGCACATATGCAAACTCCCCCTGAGCAAATGCAACCTCTTCTTCTCAATTTTTCTCCTCACATGCAAAAATCTCACAAATGCATACCAATTTTCCACAGAATCTCCCAAAATGCATACAACTCTCCCCTTATCATACACATTCTCCCCCTTGTTGACAATGCATGAATCAAGATATCATGATGCTCTCCGCCTTATTTTCATGAAAAATGCATGTCAAAGCAAATATACAATCTACCAAGCTTCTCAAATATACAAAGAGCACAACAAAATGCTCCAAATGAGACATGGAGCAAGCAAAGTAGATATGGTGTAGTTAGCACATTGCCATCAAGAAGGTACAGACATATAAGCATGTGACATGGCTAAAAGCAATTTTAAGCAATTTTCAGAAAGAAACATTCATCTCATGAGCAAGACCCTATCCATGGCAATTTGAGCACAAATACACTAGATCATCCAAAGTTTATACAAGATCACAAATTCTCATCACAAGATCATGGTAAACACCCACTGGCTACTCAAGTCATGTTAAAGCCACCGAGCCATGTGTCTACTTCTTAAAATGAGACTTCTCATGGTAGACAACATGCAACGGTTTAGCACCCAAGATACGATTATCGAAACATAAATACATGATTAGGAGCTCATTTTTCAAGCACAAAGCAATTCATACAACTATTTCATTTTCAATTTTAAACATGGTACATGAAATGCCTTTGCGGCAAAAAGAAGCTTATGCTCCTCCCAAAGTGAACAAATGGGCTAAACATTTACCATGACAAATGGGTCTTTGACCCCAAGCAAAGAGAACATGATACTCAAGCACAAACTAAATATGATATAGGCATTTGAGCATAAATTGAACATAGACAAGCATCTACTCATGAGAGAGGCAATTTTATCATTTTGACAAACATAAAGCTATCTCATCATGAAAATATGATAAAACCATCAAGAGCATAGCATTCACATCACCATTTACCAAAACTTGCACATATCTCACATATAGGACATCTGTGATCAATGTATATAAGAGAAGCTTTTCCTAGCACAAATGATTCAAAGATGGCTATCCTACCAAGTTTTGTACAGATAGTAAAATGCATGCATGGAATGCAACAAAATGAAACATATATATCACATATCTACATGAGAAGCTCCAAGACCCAGCTAGAAAGGAAAGCACACTCCAAGTTCACCCCGCAAGCGAGTGAAAGTGACTTGGTCAAGTGGTTTGGTGAATATGTCGGCTAGCTGATCTTGGGTAGACACATAGGATAAGGATATGTTTCCCTTCTCAACATTATCCCTCAGAAAGTGGTATCTCACTTCTATGTGTTTCATTTTGGAGTGAAGGACTAGGTTTTTGGCTACACTTATGGCACTGGTGCTGTCACAAAAGAGTGGAACCTGAGAGCACTCCTCACCAAAATCGCTCATAGTGTAGGTCATCCACAGGAGCTGGGAACAACAGCTAGCAGCAGCTACATACTCGGCCTCTGTAGTGGACTGGGCTACACTGGATTGCTTGCGAGATGACCAAGAGACCAAACAAGAACCAAGGAACTGACTACACCCAGAGGTAGACTTGCGGTCCAATCGACACCTAGCAAAATCAGCATCGGAGTACCCGTGAAGTCTGAGTGTCGAGGAGGCAGAATACCAAAGACCAAACTCAGGAGTGTAGTTCAAGTACCTGAAAATCAGCTTGACAGCCTGCCGATGTGATGTCCTCGGTGAAGCCTGAAAACGAATGCACAGACACACACTGAACTGTATGTCCGGCCTCGTCGCCGTCAGGTAGAGGAGGGAGCCGATCATACTCTGGCACTCCTTCTGGTCCACGTGTTCGCCGTCCTCATCCGCATCCAAAGTCATAGTGGTACTCATCGGTGTAGTCAGTGGCTTGGAGTCGTTCATGCCAAACTTCTTCACCATGTCCCTGGTGTACTTCGCTTGATGTACAAACGTCCCGTCCTTACACTGCTTGATCTGGAGTCCTAAGAAAAACTGTAGCTCGCCCATCATGGACATCTCAAATTCCCTGCTCATGTCATCTGCAAATCTGGCAACAAGATCATGAGAAGAGCCACCAAAGATAATGTCATCCACGTATATCTGAACAATCAAAAGGTCGTTCCCAAGCTTAAGGAGAAACAAGGTCTTATCAACTGTGCCCATCACAAACCCGTTACTCAGCAAAAAGCCTCTCAACCTGCCATACCAAGCTCTAGGTGCCTGTTTCAACCCATAGAGCGCTCTCTGGAGTTTGTACACACGGTGTGGGTATTTCTCGCTCTCAAACCCCGAGGGTTGCCTCACATACACTTCTTCCTCTATCTCCCCAATCAAGAAAGCACTCTTCACATCCATTTGGTACAACTTGAACCCTTTAGCCACGGCAACGGCTAGAAGGATCCTAATTGCCTCCAAACGGGCCACGGGAGCAAATGTCTCCTCATAATCTATGCCCTCTTTCTGGTAGAACCCCTGAGCCACCAACCTCGACTTGTTTCTCACAACCATCCCATTCTCACCCTCTTTGGTCTTCCACACCCACTTGGTACCTATGGGACGGCAATTTGGTGGTGGATCGACTAACACCCAGACTTGGTTTCTCTCAAAGTTTTCCAATTCCTCATGCATGGAATACACCCAATTCTCGTAAGACAAAACGTGTCGAATATCTTTGGGCTCAAACGACGCAACAAAAGCAGAGTGAGCGAAATGAGAAGTGTTCCTTGACCTCGACCGTGTAGTGCGTTCATGAAGGTCACCTATGATCGTCGTCGGTGGGTGATCCACTTGTACTCGCCGGGGATCCTCTCGCCTGGACACAATCTCCCCCTCAGCAGCAGCCTCCACTCGAATAGCCTCAGTCGTAGTGGGTGTAGGGGATGGACCGTCCTCGATCGTCATCGTAGTAATGCAAGTAGCACGTACACGATCAGCCACAGGAGTATCACCTCCATCATCGTCTTCATCTCCATCTCCGTCCAGCTCATCCTCTAAGATCCTCGCTCCAATCTGCTCATCACCTGCACACTCAAAAGCAGAAGAGCTACATGGCTGTGTCTCGTCGAAGGTTACCTCGCAAGTCTCCATGATTCAGTTAGTGTCAAGGTTGAGCACATGATATGCTCTAGAGTGAATCGCATAACCGAGAAAGAAACCATCCGAACATCTAGACTCGAACTTGTCCAACTTGCCCTTCTTCAGAATGAAACACTTGCAACCAAAAGCTCTAAAGTGACTCACCTTGCGTTGTCGCCCATGCATCAACTCATACGATGTCTTCATCTTGAAAGCACGATGGAAGATGCAATTTGAGACATAGCAAGCGGTATTGACCGCCTCGACCCAGAAACCCAAGAGTACCTCGAAAAATCATCCACCACAACAAGAACATACCACTTCCCACCTGCAGAGCGAACACGAGCTGGCACAACCAATTCTATGTGCAACAGCTGAAGGACCGATTAGGCGAACCAGAGAGGGGGGGAGTGAATGGGAGCCGATAAAAATTCTTCTCGAAGGAGATGAGAACTCCAACAAGACGAACCCGGCTTCCGAATCGCGTCTCCGACTCAACTACCCAAATTGGCCAAGACCACGCAGCCACTGGAGTGCTACTGGTCCTAGGAGCCAACACACAACCCTCCGAGCCAGAACTCACCAAAACACACAGCGGAAACTTGCACGGCTTGCTACCTGTGCTACACCGGTCAGACCGATGACCTACGCCGGTCAGACCGGTGACACCGGTCAGACCGGTGGATAGAGCCGGTCAGGCCGGTGGCTACAGCAGCCGCATAGCAAACGTTCCAGGAAGCCTCAGTGACTCCTCTAGGCCCTGGAACAAAAACCACCTTCGAAACACAACCTGGAAGGAAGAAGAACCCCTCACAAAACCTAGCAAAACAACTCCAAACACGCCAAGAACTGACCAGCAGGACCATGGGACAAAACCACACGGACAAGGCTGTTCCCCGAGACAAATCCCACCAAGGGCTAGCACCGGTCAGACCGGTCAAGAGCACCGGTCAGATCGGTGTGACCTGGGCAGCTCGGGATGAACAGCGCCCGCGAGTCAACTCCCCCAAATCCAACTCCAGATCTCCCGATTCGCTCCACGGATTCGCACAAGACTTTGGGGATAGTAGGAATACCTCATGGGCACTCCATAGCCAAGATTTGGTCCACCAAAACTTGTTGAATCAAGAGGAATCGAAGGATTTCCGCCAAGAACACCACGAACCTTAGAACCACGAAAACCCCAAAATTGAGCCCCTTTACTCACGGATTTGGGAGGGGAATCAAAGGGAAAAGAACCACGAGGGGTTCATGCATACATCCCCCACCAAATCCCAAAGAGAAAGGTCTCAAAACCGCCACAAGAAATTCGTCAAGAAAAGCCTCCGAAAATCACCAAAAAGGAGAAACGGGAAAGACACAACCAAGCCTTGAGGAACCACGCCGAATCATCTATACATACCAAAGAGGTTCATACAAGGTCTAGCTTGCCGCTCGATCATCCTTCCCTCTCACAAGATCTCACCATGAAGCTCTCAAGCTAGTCCTACGAAAATCCTAAGGAAAATAGGAAAACTAAATGAGCTAGGGTTCCAAGAGATGGCTGCCATCCTCTCACCACTTGGGTTATATGGAGGCAACCGAAAGACGAAAATACCCTTACTAGCTAACTAGGGATACATGCCCCTCAAGGGCGAAATCAGAAAACTTTGTCTTCGTACCATCGAACGGATGCCCAGCGACCGCAAACTTGCTTAGCCTCAACGCAAGCCTTGCGATCCCGACGCGTGTCCTCCGCTTCGAAGATTTCGGACTGCGTCGTCGCACACCGGTCAGACCGGTGCTCCTCACCGGTCAGACCGGTCAGACCCACCGGTCAGACCGGTCTGGAGCTGTTGCACCTCCGTCTTCGGTTCTTCAGTCTTGGCTTTGTGGATCAACCAAGGAACCCAGTGGTTTTCTGGTGAACCACTGGAAACCCCGCGAACTCGGTGTAGCCTCCGCCAATCACCACTCATGACTCGGCTCCCACGTAGTCCCGGCTCGACCTTGGTTTTGAGGCTCAACCAAGAAACCGTCCATGACTTCATCTTGCCGTTCTTGCCACCATGCGGCCCGCACTTGACCCCACTGGCCACCGGGTCCCTCGAACCAAGCCTACTTGTCTTCTTCACACCTGGAGGCCTCACCGGCAACGACCTTTCGCGCTTGTTCTTCACCTGCACCTGCACCAGTCAAGCCGCAACCTGCACCTGCAATACTTAGCCAAGAATCAGTCCACACCACGTTGTCAATCACTCATCACACCAGGAAGCGACCATCCACCGGTCCTCGAACCACACCTGGCTCTCAATCGCCCCCTTGATGAGTGCATTGACAACACACACGTTTTGGTAACCAAGAGAAAAGAGAAAGAAAAGAAACGACTAAAGGAAACTCCAACAAGCGATCAAAAGCCAAAGAAAAGGCAAAGAGCAAGATCACTTGAAGAAGACAAGTCTCGGACCCCTTAGGCAAGGGCAACGGCTCGACACATCCGAGACAAAAGCATGCTCAAGCAAAGAGCACAAGCCAACAATCCAAAGCTCGAAAATCACAAAGAGCTCCCCCTGCACACATGCAAGGTCCTGTTTTTCCTTTCCACCATGCCATTCTGGGGAGGCGTATACGGACTCGAAAACTGATGTTCAAGACCCAAGTCATGGCAAAAGGTTTCGAAGCGAGAGTTTTTGAATTCCGAGCCATTGTCACTGCGGATCGCTCGTATGGCATCTCCGTGCCTCTCGTTTCTTAACCTCAAGACAAGATCTCGAACAAAACCAAACGTCTCCCCTTTCTCCTCAAGAAAGAACACCCACGCATACCGAGAGTAGTCGTCCACCACAACAAGGACATACCACTTCCCACCCGCAGATCGCACACGAGCTGGGCCAACAAGGTCCATATGGAGCAGCTCGCATGGACGCTCAGTCATCACATCAGTGAGAGGCGGGTGAGAAGAGGCTACCATCTTGGCATGCCTACACGGCGCACAAACCAACTCTTTCTCAAACCTCAACCGTGGAAATCCTCGGACCAAATTGAGTTTACTCAAGCGAGACAAAAGGTCAAAGCTCAAGTGACCCAACTTCCTATGCCACTTCCACAACTCACTCGAAGAACCAGCCAAGAAGCAACGCTCCACACCAGAAGACTGAGAGAAATCAGCTCGGAACACTTGACCCTCGGGAACGACCATGCAAACAAGATCCCCCCGAGAATCTAAAATCCGAGAACCACCAGGCCGAAACAACACCTCAAAACCCTCATCCAACAACTGGGACACAGAAAGCAAATTGTATCCAAGCGATTGAACAAGAGCAACATGCTTGAGAGTGATCTTGTCACTTACCTTAATCTCACCTTCTGACAGCACACGCCCTCGCCCATTGTCCCCAAAGGTGATGTACTTCTTTGTCACCACCGGGACGAGACTTGAGAACCACCCCTTGTCTCCGGTCATATGCCTCGAGCAACCGGAGTCAATCAACCAAACGTTCCTCAAGTCTCCCACCTGAAATTCAAAAGCGAGCACGTGAGTGAACAAATGACTCAGCACTGGGGTTAGTACCAAAAGAGTAAAACCAGTGCCTAGCCATTTGCTCCAAAGTGGGGTTAGCACAAACCAAATCATCACGCCTATCAAAGCTACCACCACGAACACCACTACGGTAACCACTACGAGGGAACCAACCCTCTCTAGCTGGAGGAGGACGAAAGCCACGAAAGAGAAACCGTGGATCGTTCCTCCTCTCCATCTCAAAGCTACGACTCCTCCCACCCCCGTATTGAGCACGAGGTGGAGAACGCCTAGCAAACTGACCACCTGCAAACTTTCCAGACCAACCACCAGAACCACGACCTCCAGAACCAAACCGAGCATCCTCACGAGCACGAAACCCAACTCGCTGTCTGCCCAGACCTGCACCAGTCTGACCGGTGTAGCTCGGCTAGCAGCAGCACCTGCAGCCTTCCGGTCTCCCCAAGCCGGAACCGTCCTCACAATCGCCTTGGCCCTGGGCATCTGCATACGAGGCTCAGGTACACCATTAGAGGGGTGGTACCTATCCTTGTTAGCCCACTCTCTAGCCATTCTCTCCTCACGCTTCCTCTTGAAGCAAAACTCATCCTTGTGACCATCTCTCCCACAATACCCACAATGGAACTTTATGGGCTGTGGCTTAGGCTTAGGCTTGGGTTGTGGCTGCCCACTCGGCTTCTCACCCTTCTTCTCTCCTTCCTCACCTCCCTTTGGGCTCACAAACTTCACAGGTTTCTGAAAATCATTTGTTGGGTGTGGGAATATGGGTGGATCTGGAGTAGTGTCAAGTTTGTTTCTGAGATGGTTAGGCTTGGGCTCAAACTTGTTCTTGTGTCTGTTTGGTGGTGGGATAGGAATCTCTCCAACTCTCTCAACTCCCTCACCACTGTTCTCTCCAAGCTTGTCAGCCCCAAGTGCCTGACCATCATAGCGTTTGAAAGCCGCTATCATGATACCAAGCTGAGGCTCCTGACCCGACAACCAGCTCATACATTTTCTTAGCTCATCATTCTCATCCTGCAAGCGATCAACATAATGTGCAAGCTCCAAATTCTTGACTGCATGCAATTCACAAGTAGAACAAGAAGTGGGAATAGGCTCTTTCAACTTAGCCTCAAGCGAAACAGTGTAAGCATGCACCTCATCAATCTTTCCATGCAAAACAGGGCAAGAAGTGCAAGCACCTAGCAAAGCAGGTCTAGACTTAAGCTCAGCCACTTCAACCCTAAGCATTTCTAGTTCATCACAAGTTGAAGCATGCCTATCCTTAAGAGCAGTAAGATCAGCTAGGTACACAGAGCAATCACAGCAATCAATCTCATCAGAAACCACAGGAGAAGCCTTAAGCGAATCAATCTCAAGCTTAGCATCTAGGTTCTGGGTTTCTAGCTCAGCCACACGGTTCCTAGCATCTTCTAGTGAGGCCCTAAGCTCTTTCCTCATCTTCTTGGCCTCTCTAAGCATGTGATCGCGGTTATCAAGCAAGTCAACCAACTCATCATTCTCCTTGCGCAAAGAAAAGAGCTCATCACATACCTCATCCTCAGAGTCAGAATCCGAGTCACTCTGGTGGCTCTTCTTGCTGCCGGAGCTACGGGCCATGCCGCAGAAGCCATCTCCCACGAAGCAGCTCAACCCGCTCAAGTTCCTGGATGGCTTCTTGTTCTTGCGCCGATCACCTTCATCTTCACTGCTACTCGAGCTCGAGGAAGAGTAGGCGGAGCTGGAGTCGACGTCGCTCGCTCCGACCATTGCTCGGGCCTTCCTGCCGCGGCCATCCTTCTTCCTCGACCGTCGCTCATCCTTGTGCTTGTTCTTGTGCTTCTGATCGCGCCTCGATTGGTACTTGCCATCCTTGCTCGATCGGTGCCTGTAGCCGTCCTTGTAGCCGTCCTTGTTCTCCGTCTTCTCCGGGCAGTCGGCGACGAAGTGTCCTGGCTTGCCGCACTGAAAGCACGTCCGTGCCGTCCTCCTCGTGTTCACCCGGTTCTCGTGCAGCCTCTCGAACCGCCTGGTCAGCAACGCCAGCTCGTCCTCTCCAAGCACATCGAACTCCTCGTCTGGCAAAGACATCAAAGAAGACAGAGAGTACATCCTGGAGGATGCGTTAGCGTTAGACTTAGCTCCTTTGCCGCCAACGAGAGCAAGACTATGAGAATCAGTTGGGCTCTCGATCTTGGCTGTCATACCACGGTCCAACTCAACCGACTTGAGCTTCGAGAACAGCTCGTTCACCGTCAAGGTGTCATACTTCTCGGACTCAACAATAGCCTCAAACTTCCCGTCCCATACAGTACGATCCAACGAGTGCAAGAGCTTCACGGCTCTATCATGATCATTGTATGGGAGGACGTCCACATTGGCTCTCATGTTGTTCACAACGGCCGTAAACCGCTAGAAAAGGGCATCGACGGACTCGCCGGGGAGATGAGTGAAGTTCTCGTACTCTCTCCGGTAAGTCGCGTACATCCGAGCCTGAACCTGAGCGTTCCCAGCATGAGCATCCTTCAATTGCTCCCAAATCCTACAAGCTAAGTCCTCTGTCTGAACCCGATCGAATTCAGGCTGACACAGAGCACGAAACAAGTTGTCGACAGCCTTGTTGTTGGCTTCGAACATATCCCTCAATCCTGGAGCAAGGAAGTTCATCGGATGAACATAAGCTGTGTTCACCGTGACATCCCAAAGGATCTGACCCTTTCCGCGGAGGAATGCCGCCATCCGCCTTTGCCACATCTGGTAGTTCTTTCCATCGAAGTGCGGAGGACCCGAACCCCGTTCCTGGTACGCCATCTTGGGATCTTAGATTGGTAAGAGTCAATAAAGACTCGAACCGGCTCTGATACCAATTGAAGGACCGATTAGGCGAACCAGAGAGGGGGGAGTGAATGAGAGCCGATAAAAATTCTTCTCGAAGGAGATGAGAACTCCAACAAGACGAACCCGGCTTCCGAATCGCGTCTCCGACTCAACTACCCAAATTGGCCAAGACCACGCAGCCACTGGAGTGCTACTGGTCCTAGGAGCCAACACACAACCCTCCGAGCCAGAACTCACCAAAACACACAGCGGAAACTTGCACGGCTTGCTGCCTGTGCTACACCGGTCAGACCGATGACCTGCGCCGGTCAGACCGGTGACACCGGTCAGACCGGTGGACAGAGCCGGTCAGGCCGGTGGCTACAGCAGCCGCACAGCAAACGTTCCAAGAAGCCTCAGTGACTCCTCTAGGCCCTGGAACCAAAACCACCTTCGAAACACAACCTGGAAGGAAGAAGAACCCCTCACAAAACCTAGCAAAACAACTCCAAACACGCCAAGAACTGACCAGCAGGACCACGGGACAAAACCACACGGACAAGGCTGTTCCCCGAGACAAATCCCACCAAGGGCTAGCACCGGTCAGACCGGTCAAGAGCACCGGTCAGACCGGTGTGACCTGGGCAGCTCGGGATGAACAGCGCCCGCGAGTCAACTCCCCCAAATCCAACTCCCGATCTCCCGATTCGCTCCACGGATTCGCACAAGACTTTGGGGATAGTAGGAATACGTCATGGGCACTCCATAGCCAAGATTTGGTCCACCAAAACTTGTTGAATCAAGAGGAATCGAAGGATTTCCGCCAAGAACACCACAAACCCTAGAACCACGAAAACCCCAAAATTGAGCCCCTTTACTCACGGATTTGGGAGGGGAATCAAAGGGAAAAGAACCACGAGGGGTTCATGCATACATCCCCCACCAAATCCCAAAGAGAAAGGTCTCAAAACCGCCACAAGAAATTCGTCAAGAAAAGCCTCCGAAAATCACCAAAAAGGAGAAACGGGAAAGACACAACCAAGCCTTGAGGAACCACGCCGAATCATCTATACATACCAAAGAGGTTCATACAAGGTCTAGCTTGCCGCCCGATCATCCTTCCCTCTCACAAGATCTCACCATGAAGCTCTCAAGCTAGTCCTACGAAAATCCTAAGGAAAATAGGAAAACTAAATGAGCTAGGGTTCCAAGAGATGGCTGCCATCCTCTCACCACTTGGGTTATATGGAGGCAACCGAAAGACGAAAATACCCTTACTAGCTAACTAGGGATACATGCCCCTCAAGGGCGAAATCGGAAAACTTTGTCTTCGCACCATCGGACGGATGCCCAGCGACCGCAAACTTGCTTAGCCTCGACGCAAGCCTTGCGATCCCGACGCGTGTCCTCCGCTTCGAAGATTCCAGACTGCGTCGTCGCACACCGGTCAGACCGGTGCTCCTCACCAGGCAGACCGGTATCCACCGGTCAGACCGGTCAGACCCACCGGTCAGACCGGTCTGGAGCTGCTGCACCTCCGTCTTCGGTTCTTCGGTCTTGGCTTTGTGGATCAACCAAGGAACCCAGTGGTTTTCTGGTGAACCACTGGAAACCCCGCGAACTCGGTGTAGCCTCCGCCAATCACCACTCATGACTCGGCTCCCACGTAGTCCCGGCTCGACCTTGGTTTTGAGGCTCAACCAAGAAACCGTCCATGCCTTCATCTTGCCGTTCTTGCCACCATGCGGCCCGCACTAGACCCCGCTGGTCACCGGGTCCCTCGAACCAAGCCTACTTGTCTTCTCCACACCTGGAGGCCTCACCGGTAATGACCTTTCGCGCTTGTTCTTCACCTGCACCTGCACCAGTCAAGCCGCAACCTGCACCTGCAATACTTAGCCAAGAATCAGTCCACACCACGTTGTCAATCACTCATCACACCAGGAAGCGACCATCCACCGGTCCTCGAACCACACCTGGCTCTCAACAGCTCATAAGGTCGCTCAGTCATGACCGCAGTCAGAGGGGTGTGAGAAGCGACAACCATCTTTCCATGCCGACAAGAAGCACAAACCAAATCCTTCTCGAATTTCAGCTTAGGCAATCCTCGGACAAGATCAAGACCACTCAAGCGGCAAAGCAACTCAAAGCTCAAGTGTCCCAACCTCCTATGACATTTCCAAAGCTCGGCCGAAATGCCAGCAACAAAGCATCGAGGAGGACCAACAGACTGGGAAAAATCGGCACGAAAGATTTGACCCTCAGGGATGATCGTACAGACAAGATCGCCTCGAGAATCAAGCACACGAGAAGCGCCCGACTTAAAACAAACCTCAAAACTTTCGTCAAGTTACTGAGATACTGACAACAGGTTAAAACCAAGTGACTTGACCAAAGCCACACTTCTTAAGGTCACCTTGCTACTCACCTTCACCATACCTTCAGCAAGCACTCGTCCTCTCCCATTGTCCCCGAAAGTGATGTACTCCCTCGTACTCACCGGGGTGAGGCTGGAGAACCACCCACGATCTCTGGTCATGTGTCGTGAGCAACCGGAGTCGATCAACCAAAAGTCCTCCAAGCCTCCCACCCGCAATCAAAAACGAGAACGAGAATGAGCAAGCGACTCAACACTGGGGTTAGTACTAAAGGAGTCAAACTAGTGTCGAGCCATTTGCTCAAAAGAAGGGTTAGCAAAGTCCATCCTACCAAAACCCCTAGGCGGAGCCCTCTCACGCCTACCACCAAAGGACCTGTCACGTCTCACTGGAGGAGTACGCACACCACGAGGGGGAAAACGTGGCCCGTAGTCCATCTGAGACCCAAAGCTCCGATCGTGCCTCCCAAACTCGTAACGGTCACGAGAAGGAGCACATCGAGCCAACTCACCACGCCCAAACCCAACACGCCTAGCTCTCTGAGGAAAACCACCTCCACCTCCATGAGTGGGAACTGTACGCACAAACACCTCACCCCTAGGTAGAGGCCCTCTACGAGGCTCAGGCCCTCCACGAGAAAGGTGGTACCTGTCCTTGTTTGCCATATCCCTAGCAAACCTCTCATCTCTCTTCCTCCTGAAACAGAACTCATCCTTATGCCCATCCCTCCCACAATACTCACAATGGAAGCGGACTGGATGTGGCTTAGGCGGTGGCTTTTCTGTGGGCTTCTCAACAACCTTCTCTCCTAACTTCCCACCAAAGACACTCCCCTGGGTGCTCACAAACTTGATGGGTTTTTGGTAGTTTTTAGATTTGTGGGGGGACACTGGTGGATCTGGTGTTGTGTCTAGCTTGTTTCTGAGGTGGTTTGGCTTGGGTGCAAATTTGTTCATTGGTGTGGTATGTGGTGGAATAGGAATCTCTCCAGCTTTCTCTTCTCCCTCACAACTCTTCTCACCACACTTGTCAGCTCCCAATGCCTGACCATCAAACCTCTTAAACTGAGCCAACATCAAACTCAATTGTGGCTCATGCCCAGACAACCACCCCATCATTTTCCTCAACTCATCATTCTCATCCTGCAGACGATCAACATAGTGTGCAAGTTCCATGTTTTTCAAAGCATGCAATTCACATGTAGAGCATGATGTTGGAAGAGGAGCTTTCAATGCTGCCTCAAGAGAAACTATTCTAGTGTGAGATTCATCTAGCCTAGCATGCAACACAGGACATGAAGTGCAAGCACCTAACAAAGCTGGCCTAGATTTCAATTCATCACACTCAATCCTAATCACATCTAGTTCCTCAAGAGTAGAGGCATGCTTCTCCTTGAGAGCAGTCAAATCAGCAAGAAAAACAGTGCAATCACTACAGTCAATCTCATCAGACACAACAGGAGCATATTTCAAAGAGCCTATCTCATTTCTAGCATCAACCAATAAGGACTCAAGCTCAACAATCTTGTCCTTAGCATCACCCAACAGAGATCTAAATTCTCTCTTCTCCTTGTTGGTCTTCCTAAGCACATCATCACGGTTATCAAGCAACTCATTGAGCCTAGAATTCTCCTCTAGCAGGAAGTTGGGATCGTGTCGTACCTCTTCCTCGGAGTCAGAGTTCGAATCCGAGTTGTGCTTCCCACCCTTCTTGGAATGCGCCATGCCACAAAATCCACCTTGTGCGACGAAGCTCAGGCCGGTGAAGTTCTTGCCCTGTGCCGCTTGTCCTTGCGCCGTTCTTGCTCTTCCTCGCTGCTCGAGTCGGAAGAAGCATCGCTTGATGTGGAGTCGATGTCGCATGCTCCGGCAACCATCGCTCGAGCCTTCTTCTTCTTGTACCCGCTACTCTTCTTGGGCCTTCTCTCGCCCTTGTCCTTGCGCTTGTCCTTGTAGTCGTTCCGGGAGTGGTGCTTGTTGTAGTCGTGCTTGGGCTTGCCCTTGTAGTCGTTCTTGATCTCCATGGCTTCAGGGCATTCGGCGATGGAGTGCCCATGCTTCCCGCACCGATAGCACATCCCCGAGCTCCGCCTTGCATTCTTGCAGTCGTCGTACATCCGCCCAAACCTCTTGCTCAACAAGGCGAGATAATCCTCGCTCAGCACCTCAAAGTCCTCATCTGGCAAAGACACAAGACAAGACAAAGAGAAACCACCAGAGTTAGCGTTAGACCTTGTTCCTGAGACAAGAGCCAAACTATGAGGATCAGTGGGGCTCTCGCTCTTGGCTCTCTAGCCACGATCAACCTCTGAAGATCTGAGCTTGGAAAATGGCTCATCAAGCGACAACGTGTCATACACGCTCGACTCCTCAATGGCCTCGACATTGGCACTCCACACAGACCTATCCAGCGCATGCAAAAGCTTGATAGCTTGGTCATGATCCGTGTATGGGAGCACTATCACATTGGCCCTCATGTTGTTGACTATGCTAGTGAAGCGCTGAAACATAGCATCGGTCGACTCACCGGGGAGATGAGTGAAGTTCTCGTACTCTCTCAAGTAAGTGGAAAACAAATGGGCTTGCACTTGGGCATTGCCAACATGAGCATTTCTCAACTTGAGCCAAATCTTTCTGGCCACATTCTCTCCGTACACTCGCTCAAACTCCGAGGCACAGAGAGCACGGAACAAGTAATCAACGGCCTTGCTGTTGGCCTCACACATGTCCCGCAATCCTGGAAGCAGAAAACTGTCTGGGATGACATAATGAGGATTCTGAGTGACCTCCCAGATCAGAGTTCCCTTCCCTCGCAAAAACGCGCCCATGCGCCTCTCCCACATCGGGTAATTCTTGCCATCAAAGTGCGGAGGACCCGACTCCTTGCCATAATCGCCCATCTCTGGATCTTAGATTGGTTAGAATCAAGAAGATCCGTAACCGATTCTGATACCAATTGAAGGATCCAATAGGCGACCAGAGAGGGGGGAGTGAATGGGAGCCGATAAAAAATTCTTCCCGAAGGTAGAACTCAGCCTATACCCCGATTGCCACTCCGAGTACTCGCGCACACCAGAGAAGCTCTAGACTAGGCACACACAAGCCCACAAGTCCTAGAGAAAAGTCTTGAATCAAATCACGAAAGCACAAGACAAGAATCAAAAGGCTTAGCCAAATCTGCGAAGCCCTGGCCAGACAGTCCGAACGGGTACGGCGGACAGTCCGCAAGCTTGGCAGACAGTCCGTGGACCCTCGGCGAAGAGTCCGAAATCGGACCCCGAACCTCTAGTGCTGCATCGAGGAAATTCGGACAGTCCGGGCAAGCACCGCGAACAGTCCGGCACCTCGCGGACAGTTTGGCCAAACCAGGCGGACAGTCCGGCAAAACTCGCTGGACACCCCAGACAAACCACGAGCCACCCCAGACAAAATCCGAGCCACACGGACAGTCTGCACACCCCACGCAGACAGTCCGAAAACACCCTGCAACAAAACCATAGTGTTGAAATAGATTGAAATGCAGGCGCGCACGAACACGAATGAACACGCGACGAACTAGTGTCACGCAGACAGTCCGCACGCCCCTCGCGGACGGTCCGCCAAGCACGGACAGAATAGAAAAAGCCCGACCCCGCGAGGTCAGCTCTCCAAATCCATCACCAGATCTCCCAAACGGCTAAAGCTCTTGAGACAAGATTTAGGGGAGGTGAAAAGCAACACAAGAGGAAGCTATGCCCCAAAAATCTCAACCTCTAACTCCCTAAATCACCGGGAATCGCGGATCACACGAACCACCACCAAGAACTCGGGCTCCGGCCAAAAACGCACGAATCGAAGGTGTTTCCCGGCGTTTGAGGGGTCAAGATCACACACAAAGATGCGCAAGGCATCCACCCATGATCCCCTCCAAGAAATCCGAAGGAAAACGCCCTCAAATCCCCGAATCGAGCGAAGAACGAAACTCCCCAAAAATAGCCCTGAAAATGACACAAAAATCACAGAGGACTAGGAGATCACCGCAACGCCGAATGCTTCCATACATCTAGAGGTCAGAGTCTATACAAGAATCTAGCCTAACGAATACAGAGGAAAACGAAGCAGTCCAGAGCAATCTACCGGGGGAGGAAACCCTAGAGTCCAAGAGAGAGATGCCATCCACCTCTCCGCTATTTATACGAGGTCCACCGGAGGGGTTAAATGACCATGCTACCCCTACAACTCAAATAGAAGATACACACCCCTCAGGGGCAATATGGTCTAGTCTTCATCAAGTGGACACGCTTCCACCGCGGCTTTTCTTCGCATCGACGCAAACCCCGCGATCACGCCACGTGCCCCCCGCTTCGAAGCTTCCCAAAGCTCCCGGATCACCATCTCCGTCGCATCGGGCCTCCGGGCTTGGTTTTGTGGCCCAAACCAAGAAACCGTCCACCGATCGTTTTGTGGGCAAACCAACAAACCCCGCGTGCAAGCTTCGGCCTCGATCCGCTACCTTGCACCGGCCCATGTTCACGACTTCAGCCCGCTAGTCTTGCACCGCACGGCTCGCACTTGACCCCATCGGCCATCGGGTCCATCGAACCAAGCCTACTTGCCTCTCCATCACCTAGACGCCACCACGGCTAAGGCCTTTCGCGCTTGTTCTCCACCTGCACCAACACGAGTCAAGACGCAACCTGTACCTGCACACTTAGCCAAGCATCAGTCCACACAATATTGTCAATCACTCATCACTAAGGAGCGACCCTCCACTGGTCCTCGGACACACCTGGTCCTCAAGGCTGAGGTAGATTTTCTTTACTGCTGGATTAGCATCCAAGGCAGTGGGGGTGCGCTTCTGCTCAGGCATCGTGAGCGTCAAGGCGTCGACCTTGGCGGCTTCAGCGACCATGATCGAAGCAGCAGCTACGTAGGCAGACGTCGAGGCAAGGTCGATGGTCTCGTCCTCGCATCTGTAGGAAACCATGATGTCCCCGTAGACGGAAAGGATTCCGTTGGGTGCCGGCATCTTCATGATAAGGTACGTTTGATGCGGGATGGCCATGAACCGAGCTAGCATCGGACGTCCTAGGATGGCATGGTAAGAGGAACGGAAGTCCACGACCTCGAATGTTAGCCACTCTGTGCGGTAGTTGGCTTCCGTCCCGAAGGTTATTGGGAGGCAGACATGTCCCAGAGGATATGCCGCCTTGCTGAGCACGACCCTGTAGAAGGGTTCGTCGCAGGTCATCATCTTGCTGAAGTCGAACTTCATCTTCTTCAGTGTCTCGATGAATATGATGTTGAGGCTGCTGCCTCCATCAATGAGCGTCTTGGGGAGCGCGGCTCCATCCACTATAGGGTTGACGACGAACTGGTAGGTCCCAGGGTCCGGTATGTGCACCCGTGGTCTTCCCTGGAGAAGGTTATGGGATACTCCGACCACCTCAGGGGTTTCGGAGCTTCAGTGTTATCGAGCCCGATCTCTCGAACTCCAGCGCGTTGTTGTCTTTGAGTTTGGGCGGCCCTGCAACCTCCCACGATGAAGTTGATTTCCCTGTTGGGTGCCTAATAGGAACCGTTAGGGTTGCCACTCGTCGGTGGTGGTGGTGGTGTTCTCTCCTTGTGCCGGTCATCGTCTCTGCGATGGTCATTGTTGTTGTCGTTCCTACACTCATAGCGACGGTCGTCACGACGATCATTGTGGCGATCATCACGTCGATCATTGCGACGATCGTCGCGGCGGTTGTCACGACGATCATCACGGCGGTCGTCACAGTGATAAGGTCGCCTATCTTGGTTTTCACGCCAATCAGGTCGGCGGTACTGGTTGTCGTAGTGTCGGTTGCTGTTGTAGCGGTTGTCGTTACTGACAGCCTTCTTCGCCGGCTTGGGTTCTTCTGGCACACCCAGAGCGCACTTTAGCTTGATGCAGTTACGCATGGAGTGCTTGGCACCATGGTGGAACTGGCACATGTTGTCTAGAGTTGACTCGAACTCAGGTCGCATGAAGCTGGAATTGGCCATTAAGACCTCGTTGGAGCGCTTACGCGACTTTCCAGTACCGTCGGGGGCCGGGGCTCCTGACATCTCGTCGGTTCTAACTCCCCTAAAGTCATGGATCACCACGTCTTGAGTATCCACGAGCTTGTCGACGTACTCCATGAGTTCAGCGATGGTCTTGGTTCCTGCTTCGTGCATTGTCGAGAACGACTTGGCCGGCGGCTGGAACAGTGGATCGACCAGTCTCACGGACATCCCTGACAAGTGGGTCTGGCCCACCAGAAGACCAACCGACCTGACAGTGGGCCCAACAGACCTGATCTGTGGCCCACACGACCTCCTAAAGACCTTATCTTGAACGACTACAAGACTTGGCGTGCAAGACGAGACAGCGGTGGACCCGACAGGCAGTCCGAGATATATGGAAATAGTTGTAATCAACTAGATTTAGGTCTCTTGGTCGTAACCGACCAGGAGTCTGGGCGCCGACCTTGTCCGCTAGCCAATATAAGGCGGGCAGGGTGACCCCCGTTGTACACCAATCAATCCTCAAGCAATCTACACCGACAACTGGACATAGGGTTTTACTCTCCGGAGGCCCGAACCAGTATAAACTCGCCGTGTTCCGTGTGCTCTTGTGCAACCATCGAGTCCTTAGCTTCCGATCGCCCCCAACTGAATCTAAACCACCAGGATTAACCCCCCTGTGGACTGTCTGGATCTAAACCATCGACAGTGGCGCGAAAGGTAGGGGCAATTCAAAAGTTCTCCGTGCGACTTCGATGGCTTTGTTCAATGGCATAATCTTCCCCGCCAGCATGGCGGACTTCCTCTCTAATCATGTCAACATCAGCTTCGGCTCTATGCCGTCGGGATCCATCGCTCCAGCCGCCGACCAAGTCGTCGTCGACAACACCGCGGTCCACCCTGTTCATCAGGTCGAATCCGGCTTGTTGAAGGAAACCCACCCACCCACTCCTAGCGACATCGTCGCAGGGCTCAATCGTGTCGCAACAATGCTTGCGGACATGATTAAGATCTGTGAAGGCGTCTAACACCCCAGCAGTTCGAATCTGACTCCAACTCACATGCCTCTGGGCCTGCGCAGTGCAGCTCGTGGGGCTTCCACCCACATGAGGAAGAAGATCCAGATCCAATCTGGATCGGACTCGACCACCCCCCAGACCCAGGTCTGTGGGCACCACAGGGACTTCAATGACGATCCCTGCCCTCTCCACAAGAAGGCCAAGCACACTGCCTACCAGTGCCGTGCTTTGAAGAAGCTCCACCGACCTACACTGCCTGCAGCGACCTCAGGTCGCCCGATCCATCAACCCGCGCAGTCTCCGGACTGTGGCGAGTTTCAGGTTGCCCGTGTCATCCTCACGCCCAACACCTATGGCAACGAGGTCTTGGCACGTCGCGGTCTCTCCAATCGCGAGGTCCTTGTGGTCTCAGCGGATGTGCCAGCCCAGCCTTGTGAAACTGACGCTCAGTGCGCGCAATGTGAAGCTGACAACGCCAATCGAGCTCTCCGCCGTCAGGCCGAGGCCGACCCAGCCAACGCAGCAGCTCAAGCGGCTGCGGTCGCAGCACGAGGTGGTCAAGCACCAGGTGTTCAAGTACCACAGAACAACATGCAGAACAACGCTCAAGGTGCACCCCTAGCGGGTCAAGCTGTGGTCTAGCCACAGGAGCAAGTTCAGATGCCACCTCCTCGAGGTCGTATGTGTGCACGCGACTTACTGAAAGGACCTTGTGATGCCTAGAGGAGGGTGAATAGGATCACTTCGAATTTCTGAAATAAATACAGCAGTTAAATCACAGGTCGGTACTACCAGCACTGTGTCGGTACTACCGAGGGGCTCGGTACTACCGGCACAGGGGTGGTACTACCGACTAGCCAGAGATGACTAAAACGAAATTCAAAAACGAAAATGATTCTAGCAATTCTACTTGAATCAAGAGTTGAGTTTAGATGCTAAGAACCTCCTGCAACCAAAGATACAAGTTGCAACACGACAAATATATAGATCCGGCCAAAACACACTTCTAGGGTTAGTGAATTTAGAAGAACTCAAACAAGCAATGGACAAGAGGTTTAATCCGAAGTTCACTTCCACAAAGGAAGCTACGTCTCCGTTGAGGATCCCACAAAGGGAGGGCTATCACCAAGAGCCTCTTGCCTCACCCAATCCCCACATAGGAAGATTGGTGCTCACTAAGAATTCTCCACCAAGGAGGGGTAATACAAACGATCCCGGGTGTGCTCCACACGAAGAGGGCACTCAACGGGCGACGCCTAACCGTCTAGAAGCAAGCTTCAAGAGTAACAAACACGAATCAATGCCCGGAGATGCTTAAAGTGCTCTTGAGATGAAGGAGATGGATGGGACACTCAATGCTTCTCAATCTCACACCAAGAATCTCTTCCTCACTCAATCCCTAGCTCAAAGGATCAAGGATTGGCTCTAGGGAGGAGTGGAGAAGGGGAGTGAATGCTCTTGGGTGTGTGTCTCGGGTTAGGTCAGCAGCAAATGAAGGGGGTGTGAGGGGGTATAAATACCCGCCCCCCAAAACTAGCCGTTATTGTGATGAAATGGTGATTATCGGTACTACCGACCTCTAGTCGGTACTACCGAGGGGCTCCGAAAAAATAAACAGAACAGCTTTCTCAGTAGTACCGACCTGGGGTCGGAACTACCGAGGGCCCCTGAAAAAGGAACCAGAACGGCTTTCTCAGTAGTACCGACCCACGGTCGGAACTACCGAGGGGTTCGAGAAAACCAGACAGTAAGCCTTTATCGGTAATACCGGCGTAGGGCCGGTTTTACTGACAAAGACCAGAACTAGGAGAATCGAAGGGTTTGTGTACGTGTAGGCTTTGTGTCTCTCTCGGTTTTCTTGGTTCACCTTTCTAAGCACTTTTAGCATCTCTAGACGGTCAATTCGCATCCCTCTTTATAGTACGGTGTTTCCTATACTCAAATTCGAAAGATAAATCAAATTAAACCTCCAATTGAGCTTCAACACCAAATAGAAGGTATGAGGGGCTTCTTTTGATTAAATAAAAATTTTCTCCTTTTAATCCCTGCACACATCTCATTGAAAGCATTAAACCATCCTAATTGTATTGTCATTATCACAAAAATAATTAGGAGCCTAAATGCACTTTCAATCTCCCCCCTTTTTGGTGATTGATGACAACACAACTTAGTTATATAAAAGAGATGTGTGTATGCAATGAGTTAGGTAAAGACTCCCCCTAAATATGTGCAATGTCAACTATGAGAGGCCTCAAATGCCCTTTGCACAAAATTTAGCAAGAGCTCCCCCTAAATCTTTGCATTCAACACATGCTGCATAAGTGTGATAAACAAAATCCCGTGATGCATATGACAAGATATATCACAACAATAAAGTGAGAAATAACATCCAACACACATCCATAGCATCACACATAGATTAAAAAGGTTCTTAGATCACACTAGCATTCATAAGTCTCACAAATTTAAATAGGTTCACTTGGCACATCAACATCCATCACACCAACACAAATAAGTTCATACATGTCCACAAGCCTAAGATAGATAGATAGATAGGTTACATCACATCTCTCACATGAACCAAATAAGTGAGCTCACTCCCCCTTTGGCATCAAGCGCCAAAAAGAGGAGGCCCTTCAATCGTCATCTTCATGTGGAGAGTGGACAGCCGGAGGAGAGTCTTCTTCGTCGGTCTCGCCGCCACCAAAGTCTTCATCATCAATGTTAGCCGGAGGCTCTCCATACATCATAGAGGCTTCACCATACGCCTCCCAAGGATTGTAGAAGACCGGTGGAGGAGGAAAGTCCATGGGCTCACGAACTGGAGAGTGCTCAATGTCGGCTCGTGCAAGTAAGGCCTTCTGACGGGTCTCTAACTTAATGAGCTGCTCCTCTGTATGCTGCTTGTGGGCACGGATCTCCTGTGCATTGTGCCTTCCCACATTGAAGCAAGCAAAGAGTCCCTGAGATAGAAAGTTGAGAACGCTCTTCTTCTTGCTGCCGGAGGGAGGAAGACCCTTAGAGCTAGATGGCCCCTGAGAAGATGATGGTGCAGCATAGGAAGATGGGCCAGCTGAGGAGGGTCCTGCTGAGGAGTGGGGCCTCGGAGGGGCATGCTTGCCCAACTTAAGTAGACGCTCAATGTTGCCCTTGTTTCGCCTATAGAAGGTGTGAACCTTGACTGAGATAATATCCACTCCAGTGACCTCACATATCATCTTGAAGATCCATGGAGCATACTTGCAAGACATGTTGGCGGACACAGAGTTCACAATGATCTCCTCCCATATGATATCAAACACACTGAAAGGCTCTTGACCGGGAGCCATCCTCACTAGCAAGTTCATGGAGATGTTGGAGATGTTGTAGTTGTCACCCATCTTAGGACTCAAAGTGTAATGGAAGAATTGGTTCAACATCCTATAGAGGGGTTTCATCCCATGAGTAGTCCCAAACTCAATGTTGCCATAAGCACTGTCATACATGAAAGCCATCTCACTATCAAGAGAAATGTCACCACCATGAATCTTTCCATATCCAAGATCTTGTGGGCTAAAGCCAAGTATCTCTGCAAACCTCTCATAGGTGACAGAGAGGGGCTTTCCCTGAATAGTCCAATAGAAAGTCTTGGTCTCACGCTTGACATAAAGATTTGCATAGAATTGAGCAACCACCTCCTCATTCCAATCAAGATTAATAGCCATGATATGGTCCATGCCCTTAGCAAAACAAACATCAATAGCCTCATTCACAGTCGGTATCCTAAGTGACCTCAAATGATCCCAATGAATAGATTTCATATCACCCGCGAGATTTGCCTTAGATAGGATGACCGTCTCATACCAATCCGCATGAAACTTAGGCCAAAAACGAATGTCTTGGGTGAACTCCTTTTGGTATTGAGCGGGGTCATCGTACCTTTCCCTGTAGACATCATGAGTGCCCTTGGTGTAGTCCACCATACGCACAATCCCTGAACGAGGAGGCTTGCAAGGCCTCAAGGTGAAGTCCGCTAGAGAGTCCAAGGAAATGTCCTCATAGTCATCATAATGATCATCCTATTCATGCGCGCGCTTGGTGCGGGCTCGATGACCTTGGTCGATGGAGCGACGAGGAGCAGTGGGAGGATTTGTGCGACCACAACCACGAGGGCGTTGAGAGCCCTTTGCAACCTTCCTCTTCCTTTGGGCGATAGGAACATCATCATTGCTCTTCCACAACTTGCTTGCCTTCACGTGCCATCTGTGAGATATAGATTACTGGAATGAGATGACATGAAAGGATTGTTGAAACTAAGATAGGAGATATGGCTTGAATCGAGTCACTGCAGTGGCAATTGTCGGTACTTCCGGACCAGGGTTGGCAGTACCGAGCCCGTCGGTACTTCCGACCCCAGGCCGGTAGTACCGATAACTGTGGTGCTGTGACAAAAATTCAAGAACCCAGAGATTCCACCATCTAAAGTTTCTAAGATCATAGGCATGAGTTCTAGGACAAGTATGGAGATGATTCCCTAAAGCATTGGTCCTAGAAACAACGACATTGAGAGATCTAGATTTGAGATTTTGAATGGATACCTTGAGTTCTTCCTGCGCGAAATCGAAGAGATGTTGGGGAGGAAATGAATCCCCACGAGATGGAGAATCCAAGTATCCCCAACGATTCAAGATTCTTCAGTCAGATTTGGAGATCCCCTCAAGGATTTGAGTTGGGAGAAAGAGGGGGGCGCAACGGTTGAAAAAGAAGAACCCTAGGGTTCGGCCTGTCCCCACGGGTTGATTATCAGTAGTACCGATCCAACCACGGTACTACCGATCCCCAGATAAAATTAGACAGAAAAGGCTTATCGGTAGTACCGGCATGGGGTCGGTACTACCGGGGGTGTGGAAAAAATTCTGCCAGAAGACCTTTATCGGTAGTACCGGCCTCATGTCGGTACTACCTAGAGATTTCAAAATTCCAACAGTAAGCTCTTCTCGGTAGTTCCGGCCTTGTGCCGGTACTACCGCTGGATTTGATGAGTTTCGTGATAGATTTAGAGTGTGAGCTGAAAGTGGTAGAGAGAATAGGCTATAGACATGTAGAACAACCATAGTATTTGGTGATTAGGCACAATCAATCAAGCAAAGCAATAATCACCAAAGGCTATGGGAAGAACCAATTTTGTAAGACTCACACAAAATTAAGAAAATAAAATATTTTTCTCTCTATCTAGGCAACAAACAATTGTGTGCAACAAGTCAAGCCAAGTTACGAGAGTCTAAGATATTTAGCTCACTCCTCAAAGCACAAAACCTTTGCTCATCTAGAGGCTTAGTGAAGATATCGACAAGTTGCCTCTCTGTGCTTACATGACGTATAGCAATATCTCCCTTAGCCTGATGATCCCTTAAGAAATGATGTCTAATATCTATGTGCTTTGTTCTAGAGTGTTGCACCGGATTGTTTGCTAGCTTGATGGCACTCTCATTGTCACACAAGAGTGGAATCTTACTAAACACACAACCGTAATCACTCAATGTGTGCTTCATCCACAAAAGTTGTGCACAACAAGCACCGGCCGCAACATACTCGGCTTCGGCTGTGGATAAAGCAACCGAATTTTGTTTCTTAGAACTCCATGACACCAAGGACCTACCAAGAAATTGGCAAGTCCCCGTTGTGCTCTTTCAATCTACTTTGCAACCGGCATAGTCCGAATCGGAATAACCAAGTAAATCAAAAGTGGAGCCCTTGGGATACCACAAGCCTAGCTTAGGCGTGTGAACCAAATATCTAAAGATCCTCTTAACAGCCATTAAATGACACTCCTTAGGATTAGCTTGAAATCTTGCACACATGCACACACTAAGCATTATATCGGGCCTAGATGCACAAAAGTAAAGGAGCGAGCCAATCATGGAGCGAAATACCTTTTGGTCGACCGACTTCCCTTCTTCATTGAGATCAAGATGTCCATTTAATGCCATGGGAGTCTTGATGGGCTTTGAATCGGCCATGTCAAACCTCTTGAGCATATCCTTCACATACTTGGTTTGATACAAGAAAGTCCCTTCCTTCAATTGCTTGATTTGAAACCCAAGGAAGAACTTCAATTCACCCATCATAGACATCTCGAACCTCTTGGTCATAATCCTACTAAACTCTTCACAAAACTTGTCATTAGTAGAGCCAAAGATAATGTCATTAACATAAATTTGACAAACAAAGATATCTTTTCCCGTTCTTTGAATGAAGAGAGTAGAATCGGCTTTGCCTATCTCAAAGCCGTTCTTGAGAAGAAAATCCTTAAGCCATTCATACCATGCTCTAGGAGCTTGCATGAGCCCATAGAGCGCCTTATGGAGCTTGTACACATGGTTAGGGAAGTTTGGATCTTCAAAGCCCGGTGGTTGATCAACATAAACTTCTTCTTGGAGAGGTCCATTCAAGAATGCGCTCTTCACATTCATTTATTGAAGCTTGAAGTCATGATGGGTAGCATAGGCCAGGAGTATACGAATTGACTCAAGCCTTGCTACCGGAGCATAAGTCTCTCCAAAGTCCAAGCTTTCAACTTGAGTATAGCCTTTGCCCACGAGCCTTGCCTTGTGCTTTGTGACGACACCAAATTCATCTTGCTTGTTCCTAAAAACTCATTTGGTGCTGATCACATTTTGCTTGGGTCTTGGCACCAACTCCCAAACTTCATTCCTCTTGAAGTTGTTCAACTCTTCCTCCATAGCAATAATCCAATCCGGGTCCTCAAGAGCTTGTTCCACACTAAGAGGTTCCAAAGAGGAAACAAATGAGTAAAACGCACAAAAGTTTGACAATCTTGAGCGAGTTGTTACCCCTCTTTGGATACTCCCAAGGATGTTGTCAATGGGGTGATCCCGTTGAACCATTTGATGAACTCTTGGATGTGATGCTTAAGATTGACGTTGAATAGGTCCATCATCATCATCTTGAGCTTGAGGTGCTTGTTCATGAGCTTCACCACCTTGTTCTTTCCTTTGATCAAAGCCACTTCCATGATCGTCACCATGAGCTTGACTTTCATCTTGATGAACTTGAGAACTAGGTGGTTCCACTCTTGTTGATGATTGTGGATCTTGGTTGCTTGTGTCAACTGGAGCTTGAACTTGAACTTCTCGAGGCATCACTTCACTGGTGCCCATTCTAAAAGTGGATACACTTGGAGGTTCTTCATTATCTACAAGGTTTTCACTAACTTGCTCTCTTTGAGAGCTGTTGGATTCATCAAATTTCACATCTATCGTGGTCTCAACACAACCGGTGGTCTTGTTGAAAACACGATAGCCATGTTCGTTAGTTTCATAACCAATGAGAAAACCTTCATCAACCTTGGATGCAAACTTTGAGGCTTTGGGTTTCTTGTTAAGTATGAAACACTTACACCCAAAGACCCTAAAGTAGTGCACACTAGGTTTCTTACCGGTGATGATCTCGTAGGGAGTGTTGTTCAAGTACTTGTGGAGGTAGAGGCGGTTGGCGGCATGACACACGGTGTTGATGGAATCCGCCCAAAATGAGTCCGGAGTCTTGTACTCATCAAGCATTGTTCTTGCCGCTTCAATCAATGTATGGTTCTTCCTCTCAACAACGCTATTTTGTTGAGGAGTGTATGGAGCGGAGAGTTCATGCTTGATGCCTTCTTCATCAAGAAATTCTTCAACTTGAGTGTTCCTAAACTCCAAGCCATTATCACTTCTTATGTTCTTGACCTTTAGCTCGAACTCATTTTGAACTCTTCTTATGAACTTCTTGACCACTCCCTTTGCTTCACTTTTATCTTACAAAAAAATACCCAAGTGAAACGGGAAAAGTCATCAACAATTACCAAACCATATTTGTTACCACTGATGCCTATGTAGGCAATTGGTCCAAACAAGTCCATGTGTAGTAGCTTCAACGGTCTTGATGATGATAGGATGTTCTTGGCGGGATGATGCGCTCCAACTTGCTTTCCCGCTTGACATACACTACATAACCTATCTTTCTCAAAAACAACATTTGTTAGTCCTAGGATGTGCTCGTCCTTTTGAAGTTTGGCCAAGTTCCTCATGCCAACATGAGGAAGTCGGCGATGCCATAGCCAACCCATGTCAGATTTTGCCACTAAGCAAGCCTTAGGGTCCACCTTTACTTTTGTGAAATCCACATAGTAAAGCTTTCCCCTTAGATGACCCGCAAAGACAATATAGGAATCCTCCCTTCTAGAGACAGTCACACCCTCTTTGGTAAAGAGACAATTGCAGCCTTTCTCACAAAGTTGTGAAACCGACAACAAGTTGTATCCTAAACCTTGAACATGAAAAACATCTTCAATTGAATTTGTTGTTGAGATAGCAATTTTACCTAGACCAATAACATCTCCTTGACCATTATCTCCATAGATGATAGTTTCCGTAGGGGTGTCATAATGCTCAAGGGATGCAAATAAGCCTTCATCTCCGGTCATATGATTAGTGGCACCACTATCAATCAACCATGCAGTTCCACCGGAGGAGTAGGCCTACAGAACAAGTTTAAGCTTTTGGTTTAGGCACCCAAAAAGATTTGGGTCCTTGGAGGTTAGAAGCATAAACTTTTGGAACCCACACACTCTTCCTCATGGCCTTCTTGGCATAGGCTCCAACATACATGACCACCATGTTACCATTGTGGTCCAAGGTCACAACATAGTCACAAGTGTAGTTTGGAGAAGGCTTGTGTTCCACCACATTCTTAGATGCCTTTCATGGAGAATCAACCCCACCATTTCATTTTGTGATATTCACAACTTTTGGCTTCTCTTGTGTTGTGGTAGAGGTGGTTACTCCATGGCCAATATCCATAATAGTGTTGAGGTAGCCTCCCTTGTTCCACAAGGGGATCTCATGCCCTTTCACCACCCTTCTACCATTGACCTTGTTGTCCTTGTAGTGTCCAAGTCCTCTTGTGTCAATTGCCTTGGGTATGGACTTGGCACCAACCTTACCTTGGTTGATCAACATGTTCAACCAAGCAATCTCCTTATCCTTGCTCTTAATTGTTTCCTCTAGCCTTGCAAGGTTAGTCTTAAGAGCATTTATATCAACATTAGAGCATATAGAGCAACCTTTGCTAGTGGAGGCATTAGAGTCAAATTTTGCCTTAGGATCGGCCTTGGTGCTTTCCCAAAGAGCACTATAGTTTGCTTCAAGATTTTTGTGTTTATCCATCAAGCGTGAGAAGCTTGTTTGAAGATCACTATGAGTGGCCTTTAGGGAAGCTAAAGATTCATTTGCCAAAGTGTAATCCTTTGACATCCTCTTGTTGGAGTCATTGGCCAAGGACAAGTCCATGGTCAACTTCTCCACTTTAGCTTTCTCCTCGGCAAGGGTCTTCTCTAGAGCAAGGTTTCTTTCCTTTTCAAGGATAAGCAAGTCTTCTTGCTCATGGAGAATCTCCTTCTTTTCCTCTAATTTGTCCAAAAGCTTTTTAATTTCTTTATGGCCCTTTTTTCCAAATTGTTTTATCATGTTGGCCTCCATTTCTGTTTCCTCATCTAGGTTGTCTATATCATTACTAGGTGTGGATGATGATGAGGTGAGAGAGGATGAGGTGGTTGACTCTTGTACCTGCTCTCTCTTGCCATGAGACAAAAGTGAGAGTTGTCCTCATCATCAGAGAAGTTGTTGAAGAGGCGTGGTGAAGATGCTCCGTGTGCCATGACAAGTGTTGCCATGCCTTGCTTCTTTGGTTCTTCATCCTCATCACTTGAGTCCCATTGTTGACCCACGTGAGCACGCCCTTGGTACTTGTTCTTGTACTCTTTGCTCTTCTTCTTGTACTTCTTCTCTTCCTCATTCTTGTTCTTGTTCTTGGGACACTCGGCAATGAAATGTCCATACTCTCCACACTCATAGCATTTTCTTTGAGACTTCTTCTTTCTATCATCACCGCCTTTCCTTGATGCCTTGAACTTCAAGAACTTCTTGTACTTCCTTATGGCAAAGGCGGTTTCTTCATCGGTGCTTCCTTCTTCACTTGAATCTTCATTCTTGGTCTTGGAAGTCTTGGTAGTCTTGGGCTTCACTTCCACAACTTCACTAGAGCTAGCATTGAGGGCTAGACTCTTGTTCACCTTCAAGCTAAGAGACTTCTCCACGTCTTGATCAACTAGCTCTTGATGCAAGATTTCACCAAGAAGTTGATTGGGAGTCAAGTTGTAGTAGTTTGGGTCTCTTCTTATCATGGTTGCTAGGTTTGGTTTCTTCGGTGTGAAAGCTCTTAGAAACTTCTTTGTGACCTTTTCATCTTCCCAATCATTGCTTCCTAGTGCTCTAATGTCCAAGACAAGGAGCATTAGCCAATCATACATTTGCCTCACGGTTTCTCCATCCTTCATGATGAATAGCTCAAGCTCTCCGTGGATCAAATCAATCTTGCCTCTTCTCACATGATCGGTACCCTCATGTGCTTCCTTTAGTGTGTCCCAAATCACCTTGGCAATTTGGATGTTCCGGACTTTGTTGCACTCTTGAGCACACAAGGATCCCATAATGACTCTTGTTGCTTATACATTGCGGTGGAGGTCTTGTTCATGCTCGATTGTCAAAGCTTCACCTTCGGCGGGAATTGTCACACCTACACACACAATCTTCCAAAGAGAAGGGTGAAGCCCGTAAAGGTGCATTTGCATATCATAAGCCCATTTGGGATAGTCTTTCCCATTGAAGTGGGGAGGCTTTCCCAAATGTACGGAATAGAATTTGTCATTAGGATTGTTGCCCGAAATGTGTCTGTAGTGGAAGGGCACTTCATAGTAGCCGGAATGAGACTGCTTTGCTTGCTCCTTCTTGATCATCTTCTTGAGGAGCTTCTTGGCCATCTTCTTTGCTTTCTTCTTCTTCTTGGCTTTCCTTCTTTTCTTCGCCGCTTTCTTTGCGTCATTGTCACCATCCTTGACGTCTTCCTCACTTGAATCGGAGTCCAAGTCGGAGTCGGAGTAGGAATCATCGGAGCTCGCGATGTTGGATGGTGTACGGCTTGGGGCCTTCCCCATTGCCTCTAGAGCTGCAGCTTGGTCTTGAGCAGCCTTGAGCACTCTCTCTTGAGCTTCCTTGGTGGTGAGTTGTTGAGCGGAGGGGTCATCATCATTCCCCAACATCTTGATCCCTTAGCGGTTAAGCCTAAATCAAGGGATTAGGCTCTGATACCAATTGAAAGGACCTTGTGATGCCTAGAGAGGGGGTGAATAGGATCACTTCGAATTTCTGAAATAAATGCGGTGGTTAAATCAGAGGTCGGTACTACCGGCGTTGCGTCGGTACTACCGACACAGGGGCGGTACTACCGACCAGACAGAGATGACTAAAATGAAATTCGAAAACGAAAACGATTCTAGCAATTCTACTTGAATCAAGAGTTGAGTTTAGATGCTAAGAACCTCTTGTAACCAAAGATACAAGTTGTAACACGAAAAATATATAGATCGGGCCAAAACACACTTCTAGGGTTAGTGAATTTAGAAGAACTCAAACAAGCAATGGACAAGAGGTTTAATCCGAAGTTCACTTCCACAAAGGAAGCTACGTCTCCGTTGAGGATCCCACAAAGGGAGGGCTATCACCAAGACCCTCTTGCCTCACCCAATCCCCACAAAGGAAGATTGGTGCTCACTAAGAATTATCCACCAAGGAGGGGTAATACAAACAATCCCGGGTGCTCCACACGAAGAGGGCACTCAACGGGCGACGCCTAACCATCTAGAAGCAAGCTTCAAGAGTAACAAATGTGAATCGATGTCCGGAGATGCTTCAAGTGCTCTTGAGATGAAGGAGATGGATGGGACACTCAAAGCTTCTCAATCTCACACCAAGAATCTCTTCCTCACTCAATCGCTAGCTCAAAGTATCAAGGATTGGCTCTAGGGAGGAGTGGAGAAGGGGAGTGAATGCTCTTGGGTGTGTTTGTCTCGGGTTAGGTCAGCAGCAAATGAAGGGGGGTGTGAGGGGGTACAAATACCCACCCCCCAAAACTAGCAGTTACTGTGCTAAAATGGTGATTATTGGTACTACCGAGGGGCTCCGAAAAAAGAAACAGAATAGCTTTCTCGGTAGTACCGACCTGGGGTCGGAACTACCGAGGACCCCTGAAAAAGGAACCAGAATGGCTTTCTCGGTAGTACTGACCCACTGCCGGAACTACCGAGGGGTTCGAGAAAACCAGACAGTAAGCCTTTATCGGTACTACCGACGTAGGGCCGGTACTACCGACAAAGGCCAGAACTAGGAGAATCGAAGGGTTTGTGTACGTGTAGGCTTTGTGTCTATCTCGGTTTTCTTGGTTCACCTTTCTAAGCACTTTTAGCATCTCTAGACTGTCAATTCGCATCCCTCTTTATAGTATGGTGTTTCCTATACTCAAATTCGAAAGATAAATCAAATTAAACCTCCAATTGAGCTTCAACACCGAATAGAAGGTATGAGGGGCTTCTTTTGATTAAATACAAATTTTCTCCTTTTAATCCCTGCACACATCTCATTGAAAGCATTAAACCATCCAAATTGTATTGTCATTATCACCAAAATAATTAGGAGCCTAGATGCACTTTCACTTATGAAAAGACTTCGAGGATGCTGGCCATGAGGTCTACGGCTCCCCCCAAGCCAACTTGGGGGCAAGTCTGGCAGAGATCCAACAGCTGGAGGATACCCCACAAGCACGGCGAGCTATCGCCAAGATCAGGGTCGCTATGGCCCAGGTCGAGGAACGTAGCCAAGGCTACAGCAGGACAACAATGCGCACCGCGCACTCAAGGAGTAGGTCGGTGCGAGACAACAACAAAAACAACAACGCTCGTCAAGCTCCTCAGCAGCCCGCTGCAGAGGGAGGTGGCGAGAACGAAGTGGTGCAACAACCCAACCCACGACCTCAAGGCGGAGGACCTCAAGCTGCTGGGAACGTGCCGGCCCAGGTCGCACAGGCTCCCGTGGCCAACCCCTAGCAGCCACTACGCGACGAGCACGAGATTCGGTGTCGTGCAGACTACAATCGCATCAATGGTCGCCCAGACCTGCTGGATGCCAACAACCCACTCTAAGCAACCGACCTCCGGACGATGCACGACGTCGAGCTCCAGAGGCGTGCCAACTACGACCAAGTCAATGGCGCACCCGACAATCTGTATGTCGTTCCCTCAGGACCTCGTGCAGCCGACCAGCCAGGCTCCAGTACCATCAACAACTTTGCGGCCTTCTCATGACGTCTTCGCAAGTTGACCTACCCCAAGGAGTTCAAGCCGAACATCGACAAGTACGACGGTCGCTCTGACCCGAGTATCTGGCTGAAGATGTACACCATCGCTGCTCAGGCAGCAGGTGGCAATGAAGACCACATGGTGGGATACTTTCCCTTGGCCATGGGCCAAGCTCCACTCTTGTGGCTCGATAACTTACCAGATGAGTGCTTCTCATCCTGGGCAAGTCTGTCGCGGTTGTTCACCACAAACTACCAAGCGACCTACAATCGACCAGGCAACACGCATCACCTCACAAGGGTGACCATGAAGACTGGTGAAACCCTCCGGGACTACACCAATCGGTTCTTCGAGAACTGCAATACGCTCACTAGGGTTACAGACAACGACATCATCAGCGCATACAAGAAAGGCGTCACTAACATCAAGATCTTCGAGAAGATCCATGAGTCAGGAACCAAGACTATCGCCGAACTCATGGAGTACGTCGACAAGCTCATGGATACTCAAGACGTGGTGATCCACGACTTCAAGGGAGTCAGAACCGACAAGATGTCCGGGGCCCTGGCCCACGACGGCACTGGAAAGTCGCGCAAGCGCTCCAACGAGGTCTTAATGGCCAATTCCTGCTTCATGCGACATGAGTTCGAGTCAACTCTCGACGACGTGTGCCAGTTCCACCATGGTGCCAAGCACTCCATGCGTAACTACATCGAGCTAAAGCACACTCTGGGCGTGCCAAAAGAACCCAAGCTGGCGAAGAAGGCCGTCAGCAACGACAACCGCTACAACAGCAATCGGCGCTACGACAGCAATCGGCGCTACGACAACCGTTACCACCGACCTGATTGGCGTGATAACCAAGATAGGCGACCTTATCGACGTGACGACCACCGCGATGATCGTCGCGACAACCGCTGCGATGACCGTCGCTATGATTGCCATGATGATCGCCGTGATGACAGTCATGACGATTGCAGGAATGACAACAATAATGACCGTCGCAGAGATGATGACCGGTGCAAGGAGAGGACGCCACCACCACCACAGACGAGCGGCAACCCTAATGGTGCTTACCAGGCACCAAATAGGGAAATCAACTTCATCGTGGGAGGTCGCAGGGCCACCCAAACTCAAAGACAGCACCGCATCGGAGTTCGAGAGATCGGACTCGTCAATACTGAAGCTCCGAAACCCCTGAGGTGGTTGGAGTATCCCATAACCTTCTCCGGGGAAGACCATTGGGTGCACATACCAGACCTTGGGACCTACCCGTGGTCGTCAACCCTACGGTGGATGGAGCCACGCTCCCCAAGACGCTCATCGACGGAGGCAGCAGCCTCAACATCATATTCACCGAGACGCTGAAGAAGATGAAGTTCGACTTCAGCAAGATGACGGCCTCAACGAACCCTTCTACGGGGTCGTGCCCGGCAAGGCGGCATATCCTTTGGGACGTGTCTGCCTCCCAGTAACCTTCGGGGCGGAAGCCAACCACCGCACTGAGTGGCTAACGTTCGAGGTCGCGGACTTTCGCTCCTCCTACCACGCCATCCTAGGTCGTCCGATGTTGGCTCGGTTCATGGCCATCCCGCATCACACGTACCACATCATGAAGATGCCGGCGCCCAACGGAATCCTTTCCGTCTACGGGGACATAATGGTCTCCTAAAGATGTGAGGACGAGACCATCGACCTCGCCTCGACGTCTGCCTACGTAGCTGCTGCTTCGATCATGGTCGCTGAAACTGCCAAGGTCGACACCTCGATGCTCATGGTGCCTGAGCAGAAGCGCACCCCCACTGCCTTGGATGCCAATCTAACAGTGAAGAAAGTTTGCCTCGGCCTGCCCGACGCAACCAAGGAAGTCACCATCGGGGTCAACTTGGACCCGAAATAGGAACTCACGCTCACCAGCTTCCTCCGGGACAACGCTAACATATTCGCATAGAGTCCATCTGATATGCCCGGTGTCCCGAGGGATCTGGCTGAGCACTCCCTCGACGTAAGCAAGACCGCAAGACCCGTCAAGCAGAAGCTTTGACGCTTCGCGAAGGATCGAAGGGAGGCCATAGGGGTAGAGATCTGCAAGCTCTTGGCTGCAGGATTTATCCGTGAATGTAAACACCCGGTTTGGTTAGCCAACCCAATGCTTGTACCCAAGAAAATTGGAGGATTAAGGATGTGTATCGATTACACCAATCTCAACAAACACTGCCCTAAAGACCCCTTCCCTCTCCCACGCATCGACCAAGTCGTGGACTCCTCGGCCGGCAGCACCCTGTTGTGCTTACTCGACTGCTATTCAGGGTATCACTAGATACCCTTGAATCCCGACGACCAAGATAAAACGGCATTCATAATGCCCCACGACATTTATTGCTACAAGGTCATGACTTTTGGCCAGAAAAACACTGGTGCCACGTACCAGAAGGCGATCTAGAGGTGCCTAGCATCTCAACTAGGCGACAACGTGGAAGCATACGTCGACGATGTGGTCGTCAAGACCAAGATCGAGGAGAATCTCATCGCCGACCTCGAGCAGACCTTCAACAATTTTCGCACCTACCAATGGAAGCTGAACCTGACCAAGTGTGTCTTCGGTGTCCCCTCCGGGTTGGTCCTGGGTTTCATGGTCTAAAACCGATGCATTGAAGCAAAACTTGCGAAGATCAAGGCAATATGCAACATGGCCCGCCCATCTTGCAAGAAGGACGTCATGAAGCTCACCGGCATGATGGCGCCTCTAGGTCGTTTCATTAGCAAACTCGGAGAAAAAGGCCTACCCTTCTTCAAGCTATTGAAGAAGGCCGACAAGTTCGTGTGGGATGATGCAGCTCAGCAAGCCTTCGACAAGCTTAAGGAGTCTCTCACCTCACCCCCGATCATGACACCGCCAAAGCTGAAGGAAAAGCTCCTCCTCTACATCGTTGCGACCACTAATGTGGTTAGCACAGTCCTTGTGGCTGAACGCACAGAAGAAGGGCAGGCATATCATGTCCAATGACCTATTTACTACGTGAGCAAGGTCCTGGCTGACGCTAAAACATGTTACTCTCAACCTCATAAGTTGCTCTATGCGCTTCTGATCTTGTCAAGAAAGCTCCATCACTACTTCCAAGCTCACTCCATCATGGTGTCATCAGCCTTCCCGTTAGGGGAGATTCTTCACAATCGAGATGCCAATGGCCGCATCATCAAGTGGTCCATTGAGCTCGGTGAATTCGACCTTGAATTCTACCCAAGGTAGTCTATCAAGTCTCAAATCCTCGCTGACTTCGTGCTAGAGTGGACGGAAATCCAGATCGCTCCACCCACGGAACGACCTGAGCACTGGATCATGTACTTCGACGGTGCACTCAACCTTGAGGGCGCCGGCGTGTTGTTCATCTCGCTTAAAGGTGATCATCTCAAGTACATGCTTCAGATCCACTACAAGGCCTCCAACAATGGAGCCGAGTACGAAGCTCTTATCCATGGGCTTCGTATCGCTGTGTCCCTGGGCATCAAGCGACTCATCGTCTATGGCGACTCCAAGGTCGTCATAGAGCAAGTTAACAAAAATTGGGATTGTGTCAAAGACACAATGGACGCTTACTACGCTGAGATTCAAAAACTCGAAGGCCACCTCGAGGGAGTAGAATTCCACCACGTTCCACGCGAGAATAATGTCGCGGCAGATGTCCTCTCTAAGATGGGCTCAAAACGAGCACTGGTCCCGGCTGGTGTGTTCGTCCAAAACCTACGCAAGCCATCGATCAAGATCCTGGACCCAGACAACCTGGTTCCAGAGCAACCTGACCCAGTGCATGCACCTCCTCGAGATGTGCTCATGGCAGATGCAGAAGACGATTGGCGCCAGCCTTTCCTAGACCTCCTGATCCACCAGCTGGTTCCGGAGGATAAGGTACAACGCGAAAAGCTCACGTGACGTGGTGCTAACTACGTCGTGATCAGAGAAGAGCTCTATCGTAGAGCAGCCTCTACCGGTGTGCTGATGAAGTGCATCTTGCGATCAGAGGGTCTTCAGCTCTTAGCTGAGATTCATGGTGGCGAGTGTGGCTGCCACGCAGCGTCAGCCAATCTGGTCGGCAAGGTGTACTGATCTAGTTTCTACTGGCCCACGACCATGAGCGATGTCAAAGACCTCGTCAAGAGGTGCAAAGGATGCCAATTCTTTGCCAAACAGCAACACCTGCCCGCTCAGGTCTTGCGCACGATCCCCCCTTCATGGCCCTTTGCCATGTGGGGTTCGAACTCTATAGGTCCATTCAAAACCGCTCTGCTACAAGCACATCATTGTTGTTGTAGACAAATTCACCAAGTGGATTGAGGTCCGACCTGTCATCAAGGTCTCATCGGAGGAGGCGGCAAAATTCTTCAAGGAGATCACATATCGCTTCGGTGTGCCTAATAGGATCATTACCGATCTAGGGTCAGCCTTTACAGGCTCTGCGTTCTGGGATTTCTGCCAGGACAGCATGATCAATGTCTACTACTCGTCTGTTGCTCACCCCAGGTGCAACAGCCAGTTCGAGCGTGCCAATGGCATGGTTCTACAAGCGCTGAAGGATCGCATCTTCGATGATGCCTCCAATTATGCGACCCGCTGGTTAGCTGAACTACCACACGTGATATGGGGTCTCAGGACTCAGGTCAGTTCAGTCACCAGCTATTCGCCCTTCTTCCTGGTCTACGGGTCGGAAGCCATCCTCCCCACCGATGTAGTGTTTGGTGCACCTCGCATCCAGCATTACAACGAAGGCGAAGCAAAGCAGACACGTCAAGTCGACCTCGACAGCATTGAAGAAAGTAGAGTGGCAGCCATAATGTGGCAGGCGCACCACGACCAGAAACTACGCCGCTATCATGATCGCAACATCAAGGAGTGCTCCTTCAACGTCGGCGACCTGGTCCTGTGAAGGATCTAGAAGACTGACGGGATGCACAAGCTATCGGCTCCATGGGAGGGCCCCTTCATTGTCACGGAAGTCATCAGCCCATCGACCTATCGTCTCCAGTGGGGCGACAGTCAAGGGGTTCCAAACCCTTGGAACGTGGAACATCTGCGACGATTCTATCCGTATAATATTTATAATACTAAGATATGTACTCTTTACTATTATTATTAAAGTTAGTTCAATAAAGTTTAGTTTTTAGTGAAGTTTTTTGTCGACCTTTGAAGTTGGTGTCCCTTTCTCTGTGTGTTGTGCTTATTCCCTCCCCCTCAACATGCTCGGGGGCTTGGCCTTGCCAACTACTGGGTCGTTAGACCTGAGGGTTACGTGTTCTTCCTCTCCTCGACATGCTCGGGGGCTTGGCCTTGCCAACTAAAGGGTCGCGAGACTTGAGGATCTTCTCTTGCCTTTGACTTGCCTTGTCTCTTGCTCGTTCGACCTTAATTGTGAGGTTGCCAAACCTGGGTCCTAGGCCCCGTTCACGCACCGGCCATACCGTAAGTCTCCCCGCTGAGCTATGTGGTCGGTAAGCCGTCCTCTTCATGAGTAGTGGTTAGTGAATTGAAAACACATGTGCTTCTGAGCCATCAAGGTCGAACAGGTAAAAGACTTGGTATTTCAAAAGCTGGACCACTTCTATTAAATATTTTTTACACAAGCATAGAGATTGTTGTGCTCCGGCCAACAAGGGCATGCAAAAGACTAACTTTTTACAAGTCAGGGCTCCTACTCCTCGTCATCCTCAAAAACAAGGCTCTCTATGACCTTGTCAGCAGCAACCTCCACTTCGGCTTCGACCTCCTGAAGGTGGACTCCAGCTTTGGGACCATCCGCAATCTTCTGAACTTCTACCTCGGGGAAGTGCGACTTCACCCGGACCAACATCTCCACTGCAGCTGCCCTACTAGCAGACTGCAGCAGTTCATTGACATTCTCTGGAGCTACCATGAGCCGCTCCACTAGACTCTTTGGCTCTTCTTTGGTGGGCTGCGGGATGACCTTATCCATGATGAAGCCCACAGAGTTCCGGAGGTCGCCCAGCTCTACCTCGTGACCTGCAATGATCACTTGATAATTATACAGAGACTGCATCGCAACTACGAGGTCGATCTCAAGATCCCTCCTAACTCGCTTTTCATAAGCAAGTTTCTGACAAACTGTGTACTCACTGCCGGCAAGAGCCTTATTCTCCTCCTTGAGGGTGGTAATGGTCTTCTCAGCCTCCTGGAGGTCTTCCTTCAGGCGCTTCTTCGTGGCTTTGGCATCTGTTCCATGAGCAGCTATTAGACCAAGTTTATCACAAGACAAGCATCATCTACGACCTAAAGGTAGCAAGGTTTTACCTTGGCTCACTGACGCCAACAACGTATTAGTATTTGCGGCCAGGAGCTTCTGCTCAGCCAGCTCGTCTGCAAGATTCTTCTTCTCATCCTCGAGCTTCTTCTTCTCGAGGGCAGCCTCCTTTTTCACCCGTTCGAGCTCCGTGCCCAACTGGTGTGCCTCCAGTGTTACAGCTGCGGCCCCCCTGCACAGATCAGCTCGAGCTTTGGCTCGAGTGGCCATCCTCTGCAATAACCAAAACCAGGTCATTAGTTCGCTAACATAGCCTAAAAACATAGTTGTATCTTTTGGGATAACAGTGACTTCTTACCCCCAAAGCCTCCGAGAGACTAGCGATCGAGCCCTTCACCACCTTGGTGTCCTCTAAGTCATCGAGGATATCTTCCTCGAAAAGAGTGTCGTTCCAGTCCAGTTCCTTGGCCTGGTACGTCTCATACTCAGGCCAATCTCTGGTCCGACCACTTCCTTCCGGTGCAGCACCTCCCAGGTGCGGTGGTGGATCAAGCTGAGTCTCATCAGCTACGACCTCGTGCACCCTTTCTGAGAGAAGCACGTTGATTGGAGCCGCCTCGACCACGACCTCCGGGCTCGTGGGCGGCGAAGTAACACTTGTAGCCCCGACATCGGCCCCTGAGGTCGCAGCCATTGGAGTGGAGCTCTGTGCTCCCAAGTTAGCACCTTGTGTCGTTACCGACACGCTAGGTGAAGACGTCACCGACCTGAACAAAGCAATCCATTAGACTCCAAGCACGCACAAGCCAAAACAGTAAGAAGGTCATCAGATCTACTTACTTCGTGACGGACTTACAGCGTATCTTCAAGGCCTTGGGAGGAGGTCTTGGGGGTACCAGCGACTGAATCCTAGATTCAGCTCGGTACCGCTCCTTAACCTTCTACAGGTCATCCTCGGTGACCTTCTCCACTTCTTCTTTCTGGTGCTTGGTCTCCGGACTCAGCTCTGGGACCTCAAGGGTCTCATCGACCACTTCAGATTCGTCGTCACTGGCGACCTCCTTTTCCTTCTCCTGCTGCTCCGGCGGCGGAGTGGAGCTCCGGCCCCTCTTGTGCTTCTTCTTCACGCTTTCCAGCTTTGATGTCTTGGCGGCCTCCGCCTTCGACTAAGAAACCTTGCCAGCAGTCTGTCGCGTTCGGCGAGTCTGCCGGCTCGCGCTTTGTGCAACCTCCTGTACATCTTCCCCGTCTGCCTCGACCGACGAGTCAGACAGGTACTCGTCCACCAACTGGGCTGGTGGCTGCTGGGTATCATCCAGTGCCCTCAGCTTCCTCCTCGCCTCCTCGCCTTCGGGCAAAGGCGAAGGACACCAACTTCAAGTGACCAACACCTGCAAAACGACAAAGACGACATAAAAAGATTATTAGTGAGGTCGACCTCCTAATAATGGTAATGAAAGAGATAACAACATCACTGGCGACTTACATAGTCTGTTGGACGCTTCAATGAGTGCGCATTCGGGTAGGTCTTGTTGCGGATCACTTCGCAAAAGAGCTCCTTCACCCGAGCGACCATCTCCTACTTGGAAACCTTCCTCATAACCTCATGAGTAGGGTCCGTCTGACCCTAGTACTCGTAGGCCAGATGCACCCGATCCTTGATCGGTTGGATTATGTGGCGGCTGAAACTTATCGCCACCGCACCCCCTGTCAGGCCTGCCTCCTTGAGCGCGGCGACCTTGGCAACCAGTGGTGCAATATCCTCCTCCTCGCGGGACGTCAACGCAAGGTCCCATTCAGAGACCTTGGTTGGCCCAAAGCCAGTGTGCTTCGAGAGCTCCGGCTTCTGATCCGACACATAAAACCACTTTGACTTCCAGCCAGAGTTGTTATCCGGCAACTCCATATCTATATATTCTACCTTACGACCTAATCTAAGGTAGAATCCTGCACTACCTACGACTAGCGACTTCCCGGATCGTTTGACATGAAAGAAATACCACCACAAATTAAAGTGTGGCGGTATGCCTAAGTATGCCTCACACATGTGAATGAAGGACGAGACAGTAGTAAAGGAATTTGGGACAAGATGTACCAGCTCTAAGCGGTAGTAATGGAGAAGACCTCTAAAGAAATCCGCCGCAGGGATGTTGAAGCCACGCTCGAAGAAGGAGGCGAAGACGACCTGCTCCGTGACGTCCTCCGTCGTGAAGCATTGGCCGGTAGGCGCCTTCCACTCCACCTCCTCCTTAGGCCTCAGCAGCCCGTGGTCCACCAGCGCCTGGATACAGGCCTCCGTCATCTCCGACGGGGACCACTGCTTCTCCAGCGTGGGGATGCGTCTCTCTGGAATGGAACCTTGCTCCGATGACATCACGTCTTCTTCCTCGGCGAACCCCTGTGATCTAGCTCTAAAGACGCAGAGGGTCTTCGAGTGCATGTGCCGGTGGCGGCGATGGTGTGGCGCGCGGTGGCGAGTTCTGGCTCTAGCTGCGGCGGCGCAAGGGATTCGAGCAGCGGCAGAGGCGAAATGACAAACCCTAGATCTGCGGGATGCGAAAGAGTCCGAGTGGGGTCTACCCCCACACGCCAAGACCTTAATATAGGCCTCTGAGGCCCAACAAGTCGTCGCTGGGTCAGCACACCCAACAGCTCCACGCAAACAGGTCACAGCAGCCCAACGGCTATTTACTGCGTATCAATTTTTACTGCTAACGGCTAGTTCTCTGCGAACAGCTACGCACAACGGTTATATCCTAATTTGCTCTGGTAATTTACGCATCTCTTCGGAATCACACGTTGGCAGCCACTAGGTCGCCAAGGCCTCCCTGCAGGTCGGAGGAACTATGCTTGCTATCAGGTCGTCCCGATAGCGCCCACGACCTCTCCAGGTCGGTGGACCTCTCAACACCATCCCTAACCTTCTCAAGGTCAGGAGACACATACAGAACATCAAAACAGGTCGTAGGGGGTCCGTTCCCTCTACAAGAAAAAATTACATGCAATTCAACAGAAGAGTGTGAACTTTACATGCGTGACTCCATGGCTACATGGTCGTCGCAAGACCCATCTGGTCCTTGACCAGTTACAAGATACAAACTAGATCATCCCCATAATGGGAATGATTGAAGACCAGAGCTACATAGAGCGAATCTTGCCATGCTTTCTGCTATAGCAGGGTACATCGCAAGTTTTCTTCTAGCTTCAGGACCTTCGTGGAGACCTCTCGCGGATCGGTTGCCCAACGCTGCTCCTAGCAGGTCGTCTAGAGCCCTCGACTTGGGCATGCAGATTTGCACTTCCCTGCAAGTCACCAGGCAGCAGGGCAGCATTGCCTGCTGTTGCAAACAATGTTGCCAAATCTCTCCTAGCCTCTGGACCAAGACAAAGGCAAAAGGGTGCAGGATGGGAGAATCATGTGCCTGTCACCGATTCATCCCTCCTGAATCCTTCCACCTCCCTGAAGGGGCCATCTTGGGTGCAAGGGAAAGCGCTCATCACGGTGCTCCACACTTCGCAAGTATTCTTCTAGCCTCAGCTTTCTACATTTTCTCTCTTCTATACTCCGGTGGACAAAGGCATGCCCACGGCATGACACTTTGGCTACACTGGAACTCCATGATCTTCCCTACGGTGATAGCTTTGCCTCTGGGCATCAGCTCTATTTATAGACCAGTCCTGCACTCAGTTGACCTCTACATTGTGTGCATGTGACCTTGGTCACTGTGTACAGGTGAAGCTCTTGTTATTCTCTCCTCGGCACCAGACGACAAAATTAGGTGTCTTACACCTGATCCAACATGCACTGCGCACATGTGAGAGCCCCCACTTTCACCACTCGTGACCTACACAGTATGTGTTCCTGCCGGACTTTTGTCTGTTGCGCTCGGACAAATACCTTTTTGTCGAATGCGATTCTGTCACGTTGTGTTGAGTGAGATGGCTGGCGACTGTTGGCGGTCGATTTCCGTCAACCTAGCCATTTGTTTACCTTCTATGTTGGTATTAATTTGATATTCACACTATCGATCCTAACCCTCATTATATGTTATGTTCGCACTCGCGCATGGTTTTTGGAGTTTATTGTTTACACAGGAATCAAGAGCTTAAATGAGGACTTCCGGGTAAAGTTCATCAAGGGATTTACAAGGTGATCATGGACCTCGTGACGAGTCAAGATACAAGATGAACATGACTCCAAATGAACCAAGGACTAAAGCGTGAAGCCGGGAAGTGCAGAGGACCTAGACGGAAGATGCGGGAGTTCATACGCAAAGCACCCTTATCTAAACCGTGAGGAAAATGACGTCAAGGGCCCACATGCAACTCGGCAAAAACCCAGGAAGTCACGAGAAGCTTCACGAAGAAAACCGGGGACGAACCGGGCCGAGGAAGCCTTGGACCGGTCGGCCCAGGCCGGCCGGCCTGGCTCATCCTCGGGTCAGTTCGCCGCCCCCTTTGACCTAGATGATGCCCGGGCTATTTATAGCCCCTGTGCGAAGTTGCAACAATCAAGCCATTCATCATTCGCCGCCGAGGAGTAGAGGAGCTTGAGGGACACCACCCCGGAGAGGAGGGTTATGTTAGTCATCTAGGGTTTGCCTAGTCGGCGTGGGAACCTTGCAAGGAAGACCACGTCGGAGTTCCGGAGGTGTGAATCAAGATCAAGGTAGGATCCCGGTTGGATCTTATTCATGTATACATACTTTTGATGGAGTTTTAATGGATCTGATTCTTAGCGATCAAGTACCTTTGTTTGCAATTCTTGTTCTTGCTTGGGTGTTTTCCTCCTCAATCTATTCTCGAGATAGATTGCATGGGATGTTCTTGTAGTCGTGGTGGCTAGAGGTGCATACCCGATCTACCAAGTAGTTCAACGCACTCCTTGCGAGTTTTCTCTAAGATTCGACCACGAAGAAAGGGGAACATCATGACAGGATGTCGACATCGAGTACGGCGGGGTGACTTAGGGGGTTTGACTGAAGGTCAAGGTTTAAAGACGCTTTCAATGAGATTCGTTTTACTCTCTCTTCTATCTTGCTCGGAATTACGACATAAACACGATCTAGATCCCTCTAGATCGGTACCTCAATGCTTTCTATTGCTACCTCTTTTGATCTTAGTAGATTAGATGCATTCGAAACCTCTTTAAGATGCAAGTGTTTCTCGGTTATTGGATTGAGTCTTGCGTTACACACTGTTCCACGGATTCGATACCTTGGGTGATACTTGAGGGAAAAAGGTACTACATGATCCGTAAGCTTGCGATGAACCTTGGCGCGTTATTGAATCGTCAACGAGCCCTTTTTCTGGCGTCGTTGCCGGGGAACAAGTAATCAAGATCCAATCTAGTATCTCGTTTGTAAGTATTTTCAGTTTTCTTTTTGATTTTCTTTTGCATCTACTAAACTTTGATCATCCTCAAAAACCAATCTAATCTAGTTTTTGACTAACCCTTTTTTATAGTTTTCTTTTCTTTTTAGATCTTTTGTATATTTTGTTTATAGCTAACCCTAACAGGAGATGGACGGCCACCTCTCCAACAAACCGAAAAATTTTGTGGATGATCCAGAAAAACTTTACAGGCAAGGGAGACGCGAAGCATGATCTAGGAAGCTGGGGATTGTGGATCCAAAAGACGGAGCCGAAGGATCGTCGGGATCTCCAAAGGAATCACCACCTACAAGTCTGAAGAAGGAATCACCACCTCCAAGTCCAAGGGGAGATAAACCTCAACTGCCACCAATGGCACAACCGGAGAGGAAGATTGGGGAGCTTTACATCCCAGAGCTTGTTGATCTTCCCATCCTCAACCTAGCCGACATCGGAAGGCCGTTTGAGATCAAGACTTCAACCATCCGCATGGTGCAACATACACCTTTTACCGGTAAAGAGGATCCTAACCTTCACATCCAAGCGTTCATTCAACTTTGTCAGACATTCACGATGGAAGGGCTAGATCAAAATCAATTGAGGGCAAGACTTTTTCCATTCTCACTTCTCGAAAAAGCTTTGCAATGGTTCTATACTCTACCGGTGGAGACGGTGCAAAATTGGGAAGCATTGATGAGAGCTTTCATGAAGGAGTACTATTCGCCAGGTAAGACTCACAGCTTGCTTAATAAGATTGCTACATTTGCTCAATATCCTACGGAGACTATCGCGGAACTTTCGAGCGTTTCAATGAGTACACCCGAGCCGTGCCACATCACAAGTTCTCGAAGGAGGACCTTGTTCAAAAGTTCTATCAAGGCCTCAATCTAGCATCAAGGACCGTAATTGATGCATCGGCAGGAGGATCTATTATTGAGCTAACTCCGACGGAGGCATTCACTCTTTTCAAGAAGGTTGCGGATAATGATACATAAGCGTCATCGGGATGTTTACTTCCGGTTCTACCAACGGGCAATGTTAAAGGTGTTTTGCAGGTTGAAAAGAAAGAACTTCTAGAAGGAAAGATTGACTCGCTCATGAGGAGGTTGGAAAAGATGGAGCTAGAAAAGAAGGCCGCCCAAGACTTGAAGGCCGCCGAAGCAAGATCCACATGTGAAGAGTGTGGGGAGTACGGCCATGTCCAAAAGGATTGTCCGGAGGAAGCAAAGGTGCTTGACTACATGAGGAAAGGAGATTTGCCGAACTTCCGCTACGGGCAAGGTGGACCTCAATTTAATGCAAGTTCGTCTATTCAAAATACGGTGCCTCTTCGTATACAATTGAAGGACTTCATGGACGAGCAAGCAAAGATCAACAAGGACACCGTCACTAAGTTCAAGATTATGGATAAAATCTTGGAGAACATTGATGGCAAGGTGACGGAGGTCGGGAGCTCCAACCAACAAGTGCTCAACATAATGAAGATATTGGAGACGCAAGTGGGACAACTTGCCGGGCACTTAACCACTAATGAAGGAAGATTGCCGGGGCAGCCCCAAGGTCCCGAGATGGCGAAAGCTATTCAAACTCGTTCGGGAAAGGAGACGGAGGATCCCGAACTTCCAGCCGGTGCAAGGAAGCCTAAGCCAACCGTCGAAGCGGATGATCACACTAAGGAGAAGGTGACTACTATTCTGGAGATTGCTACCGAAGAGCTGGAATTCGAAATGCCAAGTGATGACACGAAGATGCCTACACTAAAGACACGCTACTTTCGAGGTAAAATTGATAATCATTTTGAAAAGTTTGTGGAAGTGGTGCGCAGGTTAAGCATCAACATGCCGCTATGGACGCTCTCCAAGTTCCTACATATTCTCGCTACTTCAAAGACATACTTGCAAACAAGTATGAGATGGCAACACTTGGGGCGGATCACATCAAGATGTCTGAACAATGTAGTGCCACCATCTCAAATCAAGGGCCCGAGAAGCAAAGAGACCCTGGATGTCCGACTATCCCATGTTCTATTAGCTCATTCACGTTCAAGAAGGCACTATGCGACCTTGGAGCAAGCGTGAGTGTCATGCCAAGAGATGTGTTCAAGAAGCTACGCTTACCACTTGAGCCAATGGGTATGTGCTTGGAGTTGGGCGACAACTCTATTCGCTATCCCGTGGGAATCGCCGAAGATGTGCCCGTGAAAGTTGGAGATCACTTCATCCCCGTCGACTTCATGGTACTTGAGATGGGAGAAAGGGAGAAGCCACCCCTTATCCTAGGGAGGCCCTTCCTCAAGACCGCCGGGGCAACGATCGACGTTGGCAAAGGAGAGATTAAGTTCGACGTCAATGGCACACGAAGCATATTCAAGTTTCGTCCACGTTTCGAGGTATGCAACATGATCAATGCTAAATATGTTCCACCTCATCGTCGTTTTAGTAAGGAAGAGCCAAGGAAGAAGGAGGATACCAAGAAGAAGGAAGCGAAGGTGATCAAAGAAGTCGTTGCATTCGTCAAGACCAAAGAACAAAAGCTGCCTGTGAAGACCAAAAAGATGACTAAGCCGGAGAATAAGCCCGTGCCCAAGATGGTGCGGAAGTGGGTACCCAAGATTGCAACGCCCGCAAGGAGCGTTGATCCGAAGTGAAGAAGGCAAGAAGTCTAGCCATGGACTATAAACGAAGCGCTAGGCGGGAGGCAACCCGTTTGTCGAGTCAAGAATAAGCTACCGGGAGGACAACCCGATGAAGAATAAAGCTGCCGGGAGGGCAACCCGGATTATTTCCGATTTTCAAGTAAGTTGGTCTTAAAATTTTCTATGCAAGACTTGGTATAAACTCTTAAGTGGTTGAACTTAGTTTTGAGACATTTAAGTTGCTCGGATGTTTCATTTGGATTTTATTTGACATAAACCTTTGACATGAGCCATCCTACGATTTATTTGCCTCTTTTCGAGAAACCAACTCCAAAAATTCAGAACCTACCCACACCTTTCATCCTCCTCATGATGATAAGGTTGGTTTTTTTTACATCATAAAAACACACGAGTAGAGCCCCGCGTTGTTCCTTAATGATTTTTAATCTTTGACGCATGCTAGGACTCGCGTAAACTTAGATTTTTGGTTTCTTTCAACTTGATATCTACCGGTTTCTCTAGAATTAGAATTTTTCCAAGCCCCATTTATTTTTTTTCATTCAAAACATCTCTCTCATATTTGGCCAAAATTAGAACCTAAACCCATACCCCCACAGTCAAGCCGGAGGAGCTCGCTATCAATTAATGAAAGCAAGTGATCCCGGTATAACCAAAATCAATGTAGTCGGAAAGTTTCGACTTACAAATGTTTTTGATGCCTAAAAAATCCTCTAAAAATACATTTGAACTCATTGATATCTCTGAGTTAATGTTTAATTTTCGAAATTAGAGGAGCAATTAGCATCTAAACATGATCAAGGGAAGGTTTTGAGCTTAATTGAACTTCTAATGCTCATTGATGCATCACGGGAAGGCTTCATCATTAAGGCATCTTGAGCACATGCAAGGACAAGCATGGGGGGCAGCAATGTTTTGTTTTTGCAGGATTATGAATGATAGCATGGGAGGCAAGGAGGCATGGAAGTGACACAAAGAAAATGATCAAGATGGAGGACTTGACCATGAAAGAAAAAGAAGTGGCTGAGAAGAATTGGACGGTGGGCGGCGTGGAGCACGAGTACACAGCACCATGATCAATCAAGCAACAAGTGGGAGAAAAATGAGACAAAGAAGAGGGGAAGAGGCCCTAGGCTGGTCGGCCCAGGCCGGCCGGCCTGGCCTATTTATTTGGCCCCCAGTGTTCGTCTTCCTCAGGTAAGCCATTTGCTTCATTGCTAGTTCGTGTTCTTGAGTTCCTAGTCCAGAACCTCCAGAAACACCGCCGAAAAATTCATTCTCCATTCTAGAGTCCAAAAATTTAGAAAAATACATCACAATTCTTGCCCTTCCATATACTTCTTTTGTGTGAATTTCTACCAGCAAGAAACCCCTGGTAGAGTTTGTTAGTGATTTGTGCAGCAACTACAAGATGAAGAAGGTTTTCGGCAAGGTCCTTGGAAGGAAGACGCAATCGTCATCATCGAAGCCGGCATCAACAAGTTCTTTGCGGAGGCACTCAATCTCTGAGTCGCCGCGAAGCATGGAAGAGGACATGGCACCATCAAGGAGCGACACCATGCTCCTTAGTGGAAGGAGAGACATGCGAAGCTCATCCATGCGGTACACCGAACCGCAAGGACGAACGGAGGAGCCGCCCGTCCAACCTCGTCGCTCGACTCGTTCATCCGCTCCACCACCGTACACTCCGCGACGTTGCAAGTATGGATTTCTTATGATGTCGGAGGAGGAGGAGGAGAAGCTTGGGTGCCTAGAGAAGAGGGTTGTGCCCAATGTTGACTTTGATGATGATGCCCTCCAAGTGTTAGGATTTTCTCCGGATATCTATCAAATGATGAACCACCTTGGATGGGGGCAATTTTCCGATGGAGTAGGGGTGAGCTTTCATTTGGAGCTTGCCATGGAGATTCTCATGACCATGGCACCGGTTATTAATGAAGGGGTGCCATCCCTCTTATTTCGACTCAAGGATGATGAGCACATAATTTCTAATGAGCAAATTAGAGAGTTGCTCGGTTTTCAGAGGGAAGCCCCGGAGCAAGTTGATGTTAATGAAAGTGTATTGGAAGGATTTTAGAGTATGATTTCAGGGGAAGATAACCGGCAGAGAAATAGCATCCGGAATCCCATCATCCGGATATTTCATTCTTGGATGAGCAAAAGGATTTTGGGAAGAATGAAGGAGTCCAAGGTCACCGACATGGAAGTTAATTGGCTTTATTCGGCATTGATTGCAAGGCAAGCCATTGATCCATCATATATCATGATCAATCGGTGGTGTTGTGAGGCAATATCGGGGAGTGGACAAATTGGTTCGGGATGCTATCTCTTTATGATAGCAATTTCTGTGAAGCCAGGTATTTCAAGGAACCCAAAATTCTTACTTGCGGGAAATTCACTTGGGATTGATTACATGAAGCAAGGAAAATACATTAGTGGAGATGAAAAGAGAGGGTACAAGGTGGCAAAAGTCAATGTTCCTCTCCCAAATATGAAGCTGAAATTATTTATTGAAGGGAGAGAGAATTGGTTAGAAGAAGGAATTCTCGTACTGGCTAAGAAGAACAAGAGAAGAAGAATTATAGAAGAAGGTTCGTCCTCCGCAGCCCTAGACCAAGGAGGGGCTGCCTACCATCAACCTTATGGCGGGATTCCTATGCCACCGCCCTACTATGGAAGTGTGCCGATGCAAGCATGGGGGAGTAATGCAGCCATGCCGCCACCTCCTCCAACATATTGTCCACCAACTTTTGTTGTGCCAAATGAAGCATTTATGGCACCTTATACGAGCATGCCCCAGCCCCAACAAAGTGCAGGCATTATTGGAGTATATATGCAAAGGAACATGCAAGACGTCGAGAGGATCCGGAGCCATGTCAACCATTGGCATGAAGGAACGGCGAGAATCGCCCATCAATTGGGGCGTCTTCAAATCATGTCGCCGCATCAATTTCATGGAGGGGCCATGCAACAATATTTTGAGCAAGGATTCAATGAAAGTCAACCAACGGAGCAAGAGAAATCGGATGAGGAGTGAAGAAAGAAGGAAGGAATGAAGCTTTCTTAAGTGTGGTTTGATTTTTCCTTTTCCTTTTCTTTATTTTCATCTTGTGTGCGTTTATGTTTGCGTAGTATTTTCTTGTTTTTATTTAATTTCAGCATGTGTGGTAGTAGTAGTTTGTTATCCATCATCATGAATGAGTTTCACCGTTGCTTTTATGATCTTAATATGGATGGAAAATTTGTACCATGTTGATATATGATGATTGTTGCCGCTTTGCTCGATTTTATGCTTGATTTATGCATATTTAAGCTAGTGCTCTCTTTTAATATGAATCTGAAATTTAATTAAATGCTAGCTTAATCTTGTGTGGAGGTTATGATAACTCAAGTCCCATAGTTCTTTTTCGTTGCTCTCTACTTTGAATGAATCAAAGAACCTTTTTATTCTCAAAATGTTATGCTAACCTTGTCACAAGTACCGCTTGCATTTTGTTCTACCCATCCAAAGCCTAAGTTTACTTGAGTGCAAAACACTAGTATATACAAGATTTATTTTTGGGGGAATTAATTCAAGGCCTGATTTCTCTGGCCCGAGACTAAGAAGTTGGTCATTCTGTTTTTGTGTATCGTTCTTTATGCTAGCCTCTTCTATCCGTGCATTGTGAGTTTCCACATTGGGAATTTCGCAAACCTCGCCGGATATCCAACCAAAACCCAAATATATCTTTTTTGTGTTCACCTCCTTGACCACAACCCAATATATGACTATGGATGAATATTTTGAGGAAGATTACAAGGAAGGTGCTTCAAGTGAGTAAGAGAAACTTCCAAAAGGACCCCTAAAAGATTTTTCAAGTATCTCTCTAAGAAAAATGAGAGCTTCAATTTCCACCTTGGCATATTTATCACCTCTTTTGCCTGAGGATGAGCAAACGTCTAAGCATGGGGGGGTTGCCAAGGAAGTGCTAGTATAGTCTAGAGTTCAAGGGGAGCAAATAAAGAAAAGAGAGAAAAAGTATGATGAAAAAAATGAATGATGAAAAAAATGATAAAAGAGAAAAAGTATGATGAGAAAAAAGAAAGAAAGAAGAAAGAAAGAAAAAAATAATAAAGCTCCCCGGTTCTCTAACTATGTTAGTGCTTTTTGAGTTTTCAAGAGGATTCAAGATCAAGACCCATACTCATCTTTCCAACCATGTGCAATCCGATAATGAGGACTTCGTTTGTGCCTCGGAATCACTCTTTGCCATTTGCACATGTCCACCTATCTAAAAGTGTGTGTTCATCTCTCCCCTCTCCTTCATAACATTATTTTTCTAATGACCTTTTTGACGAGTCTCGGTAAGACCATGAGAAGCTAGTCTTGTTTTAATAATATCTCAACTATAATATCTTGGTAGGACTAAACTTTCCTATAGCTCCATATAAAGCTTTCCACCATATATTATTGAGAGAAGGAAAGGAGTAGAACAAGTAGGCTTGAGAGACAAGATGAGATGAGAGTACATGAGCAAAGTGCAAGATGGTTATTTTTGATCTTGGTAAAGCAATTTTTCTCTTTTTCTCATTCTTTATTTTCAAAATTTCTGAGATTTGTTTAAAAGTTTGAGAGCATGATCAAGTACTTGTGGAAAGAGCTTGAATGATATCTACCCTCTATAAAGATAAAAGTTAGTACATTATGGAAATTTAATGAATATAAATCTAGAGAGCATTATGTTTTCTCATGTATGATCAAGTGTAGGGTTTGAACATCGAAGGACAATGCTGATATCCATAGAAGGCTTACTCGAGACGAGCAAGGTTTAAGCATGGGGGGATGTTGGTGGTCGATTTTCGTCAACCTAGCCACTTGTTTACCTTCTATGTTGGTATTAATTTGATATTCACACTAACGATCCTAACCCCCATTATATGTTATGTTCGCACTCGCGCGTGGTTTTTGGAGTTTATTGTTTACACAGGAATCAAGAGCTTAAATGAGGACTTCCGGGTTTCATCAAGTGATTTACAGGGTGATCATGGACCCCGGGACGAGTCAAGATACAAGATGAACATGACTCCAAATGAACCAAGGACTAAAGCGTGAAGCCGGGAAGTGCGAAGGACCTAGCCGGAAGATGCGGGAGTTCATACGCAAAGCACCCTTATCTAAACCGCGAGGAAAATGACGTCAAGGGCCCACATGCAACTCGGCAAAAACTCAGGAAGTCGCGAGAAGCTTCACGAAGAAAACTGGGGACGAACCGGGCCGAGGAGGCCCTGGGTCGGTCGGCCCAGGCCGGCCGACCTAGCCCATCCTCGGGTCGGTTCGCCGCCCACTTTGACCTAGATGATTCTCGGGCTATTTATAGCCCCCGTGCGAAGTTGCAACAATCAAGTCATTCGTCATTCGCCGCCGAGGAGCAGAGGAGCTTGAGGGACACCACCCCTGAGAGGAGGGTCATGTTAGTCGTCTATGGTTTGCCTAGCCGGCGTGGGAACCTTGCAAGGAAGACCAGGTCGGAGTTCCGGAGGCGTGAATCAAGATCAAGGTAGGATCCCGGTTGGATCTTATTCATGTATACATACTTTTGATGGAGTTTTAATGGATCCAATTCCTAGCGATCGAGTACCTTTGTTTGCAATTCTTGTTCTTGCTTGGGTGTTTTCTTTCTCAATCTATTCTCGAGATAGATTGCATGGGATGTTCTTGTAGCCGCGTTGGCTAGAGGTGCATAACCGATCTACCAAGTAGTTCAACGCACTCCTTGCGAGTGTGCTCTAAGATTCGACCGCAAAGAAAGGGGAACATCGTGACAGAATGTTGACACCGAGTACGGCGGGGCGACTTAGGGGGTTTGACCGAAGGTCAAGGTTTAAAGACGCTTTCAATGAGATTCGTTTTACTCTCTCTTCTATCTTGCTCGGAATTACTACGTAAACACGATCTAGATCCCTCTAGATCGGTACCTCAATGCTTTCTCTTGCTACCTCTTTTTATCTTAGTAGATTAGATGCATTCGAAACCTCTTTAAGATGCAAGTGTTTCTCGGTTATTGGATTGAGTCTTGCGTTACACACTGTTCCACGGATTCGATACCTTGGGTGATACTCGAGGAAAAAAGGTACTACATGATCCGTAAGCTTGCGGTGAACCTTGGCGCGTTATTGAATCGTCAACAGCGACCTCATGCCACTTTGCGTTGTTCCCTCCGTGAACCGACAGTTCACCTCCATAACTAGCCTGACTCCGCGTCAGACGGCCCCGCTGCCACATGGTCTTGCACCTTCTAGTTCTACGACCTCTTTGACTATACGACTTGATACGATTTCATTCAACGACATTCGCACCTGCTACGGCTCTGTGTCTTATTTGCACCCTCTGTGGCTCTGCGTCTTGGTGCACCCGCTACGGCTCTGCACGTAAATGGACCTTGTACCAATCAACCTATATTTCTATCTCCCGAGCAGAATGGTCGTATGTTCGATTGAAGAACTTCCGGGGTAGGCGTGCCTCGCTGCTCTGCCAGATTCGTCTGGGTGCTTGGAGTCTACATCAACCACGTCTACGGTATTCTATGATTTCGATAAGCCTCCTGAAGGTCGATGTGCCCGATACCTTGGTCAACAATACCTCGATATCATGGCTCCACTTGACAATCAGCAGTTATGCTGGTCGTCTGGGCACCAAATGACCTTTCCGAAGGTCGGCGTGCCGTAGTTTCAGGTCTTTCAATACCTGGTGCTATTTTGGCCCTGCCAACCTAGTTGGGCACCCTGGATGCGTGACCTCCTGCAGGTCGGTGTGCGTTTTTAGCTCTGCCAGCCCGTTCTGGACACCATTGGATGGATTACTCTAAGGAATGAAGACCTCTCCGTGGGGTGCGTGCCAAACTGGCCCTGCCAAGTATCTCCGGAACTTGGGCGCTTTTAGCGTGAGACCTTCCTGAGGTCGGCATGCCTCGAGTGGCTCTGCCAGACTCTTTGCAGCTATGCAAAGACATCTAGGTGTCTCTACAACTGATTCTTCACGACTACAACAAAAATCGCTTCTTCATGACCAGGATTACTTCTTTTTTGACCATCAAAGCAGCCTTGCTGCCTACTTCAATGCTCGGGGACTACTATACGAGAGTGTTTTTCAAACGCCCTCTTACAATTCCTAGACGTTTCGACCTTCTGGGAAACCATGTTTCTCATCAAGTTGGCTCTTGACCTGATTTGTTAATCTTCTTCTTCTCCTTTTTTGGATCATCGAAGCAGTCATGCTGCCTACTTCAATGCTCGGGGACTACTATACGAGTGCGTTTTTCAAACGCCCTCTGTTTTTTCATAGTCGCTCTAACCTATTGGAAGTTTGCTTCCTTTAGGTCGTCACTTGACCTCACTACGTTCAGGATTCTACAATCTGGTCGGCTATTAAAGATCTTTTCTTTTTTGGACTGATGTGCATGCTTATCGACCTGTCGATAGATCCACGACTTCGTCATGACTCTATCCAGTCCGACACGCCTACACATCGCTCGAGGGCTTGTGGGACATGGGTACCCTGGGGTCCCCACCGACTAGTTTCACGGCCGTCACCGACAAGTGGGTCCGGCCCACCAGAAGACCAGCCAACCTGACAGTGGGCCCAACAGACCTGATATGTGGCCCCAACGACCTCCTGAAGACCTTATCCAGAACGACTACAAGACTTGGCATGCAAGACAAGATGGCGGTGGACCCGACAGGCAGTCCGGGATATATGGAAATAGTTGTAATCAACTAGACTTAGGTCTCTTGGTCATAACCGACCAGGAGTTTGGGCGCCGACCTTGTCCGCTGGCCAATATAAGGCGGGCAGGGCGACCCCCATTGTACACCAATCAATCCTCAAGCAATTTACATCAACAACTGGACGTAGGGTTTTACTCTCTGGAGGCCCAAACCAGTATAAACTCGCCGTGTTCCGTGTGCTCTTGTGCAACCATCGAGTCATTAGCTTCTGATCGCCCCAACCGAATCTAAACCACCGGGATTAACCCCCTGTGGATGGTCCAGATCTAAACCTTCGACAGTACCCATGTCCCACAGCGGTGAATACCGCATGCTATGTGTCAAATAGGATCCTCCTCCGAGCTTTCGAGAAGAAAACCTGCTATGAGCTGATGCATGGGCGAGTACCCAAGGTGAGTCACTTTCATGTCTTTGGTTGCAAGTGTTTCATTCTAAAGAAGGGTAGAAAGTTGGATAAGTTTGAGGCTAGGTCTGTTCATGGTATTTACTTTGGTTATGCTACTCACTCTCGAGCATTTCGTGTGCTCAATTTGAAAACTAACCAAATCGTGAAGACTTGTGAGGTTACCTTCGACGAGACACAGCCGCGTAGCTCTTTGGTATTTGATTGTGCAGGTGATGAGGAATTTGGCGAGGAGATCTTTGTGGAGGAGGTGCAGGAAGATGGTGATGAAGATGATGCTGGTGGTGCTCCCGTAGCTAGCCGTGTACCTACTACTTCTACTACGACGACGACGATTGAGGATGGTCCATCCCCTACACCAACGACGACTCAGGTTGTTCGAGTGGATGATGTTGTTGAGGGGGAGGTGCTCTCCAGATGTGAGGCTCCCCGGCGTGTACAGGTGGATCACCCACCTTCTTCGATCATAGGTGACATACATGAGCGTACTACACGGTCCAGGTCACAGAGGCATTCTCATTTCGCTCATTCTGCATTTGTCGCTTCTTTTGAGCCCAAAGATATTGGACACGCACTTTTCGATCCAGATTGGGTGAACCTGATGCATGAGCTTGAGAATTTTGAGAGGAATCAGGTGTGGGAGTTGGTTGAGCCTCCACCAAATTGCAAACCTATTGGGACAAAATGGGTGTGGAAGAACAAAGAGGGAGAAATGGGGAGATTGTGAGAAACAAGGCGAGGTTGGTTGCTCAGGGGTTTAGCCAGAAAGAGGGGATAGACTATGAGGAGACATTTGCTCCTGTGGCCCGTTTGGAGGCAATTAGGATCCTTCTAGCATTTTCTCTTGTTAAAGGGTTCAAGTTGTACCAAATGGATGTGAAGAGTGCCTTCTTTAATGGGTTTTTAGAGGAAGAAGTGTATGTGAGGCAACCCCCGAGGTTTGAGAGTGAGAGGTTTCCCCATCAGGTATACAAACTTTAAAAAGCACTATATGGCCTAAAACATGCACCTAGGGTGTAGTATGGCAGGTTGAGAGGGTTCTTATTTAGTAAGGGGTTTGTGATGGAGAAGGTGGAACAGACTCTCTTTCTCCTCAGGCAGGGTGATGACATTCTGATCGTGCAGGTATACGTGGATGACATTATCTTTGGTGGCTCTTCTCACACTTTGGTTGCCAGGTTTGCAGATGACATGAGCAGGGAATTTGAGATGTCCCTGATGGGTGAGTTGTAGTTCTTTCTTAGGCTTCAGATCAAGCAGTGCAAGGACGGGACGTTTGTGCATCAAGCCAAGTGCACCAAGGACATAGTGAAGAAATTCAAGATGGATGACTCGAAGCCGATGGCTACACCGATGAGTACGACTACAGCTTTGGATGCAGATGTAGATGGCAAGCCCGTGGACCAGAAGGAGTACAGGAGCATGATCGGCTCCCTCCTCTACTTGACGGTGACGAGGCCGGACATACAGTTCAGTGTGTGTCTGTGCGCTCGTTTTCAGGCTTCACCGAGGACTTCACATCAGCAGGTCGTCAAGAGGATTTTCAGGTACTTGAACTACACTCATGAGTTTGGTCTTTGGTATTCTGCGGCTTTGACACTAAACCTTCACGGGTTTGCGGCCACTGACTTCGCTGGGTGTCATTTGGATCGTAAGTCTACCTCGGGTGGGTGTCAGTTTCTCGGATCTTCTTTGGTTTCTTGGTCATCCCGCAAGCAGTCCAGTGTAGTCAGTCCACTACAGAGGCCGAGTATGTTACTGCAGCCAGTTGTTGTTCCCAGCTCCTATGGATTACCTACACTATGAGCGACTTTGGTGAGGAGTGTTCCCATATTCTACTCTTTTGTGATAGCACCAGTGCCATAAGTGTAGCCAAGAACCTAGTTCTTCACTCTAAAACTAAGCATATAGAGGTGAGGTACCACTTCCTGAGGGATAATATGGAGAAAGGAAAGATTGCTTTGATCCATGTGCCCACCCAAAACCAACTAGCTGATATCTTTACCAAACCACTTGACCAAGCCACTTTCACCCGCTTGCGGGGTGAGCTCGGTGTGTGTTTACTTTCTTGAGTTGGTGGTGGGAGCTCCTTTGTAGCATATGTATCATATTTATTTTGTTGCATGGCATTGCATTAGTAGCATGATGTATAATCATCTTTGTATCCTAGGGTGTTTTGCATTTGTATCATATAGTAGGGTGAGCTTCTCCTATATACATTGATTGCTATGATATGCTAGTTGTGAGCTTTTTAGCATGTTTGATATGACTTGATGATGGATAGCTATGCTCTTGATAGTTTTGCTATATTTGCATAAAGAGGTGGCTAATTTTTTGAAAAATGCTAGATAGGCTCTCTCTTGTGAGTTTAAGGCTTTGCATGATCTTAGTGTGCTTTGGTGGTTTATATCATGCTTAATTCATGGTTGGATATCATGTGCTTTTCACATGGGGTCAAAGACACATTTGTCATTATGAATGTTTAGCCCATGTGTTACCTTGTGGGGGAGCATAAGCTTCTTTTTGCCGCAAAGGCTCTTCATGTACCATTTTATGCTTAAATATGAAAAATTAAAATTGTTCCCCCGCAATCTTCCGATAGCCTGTCGAATCACGCCGCCATCTTGTCGTGAACTCCAAGTATTGTAGTCGTTTCGGATAAGGTTTTCAGGAAGTCGTGTGGGCCACAGATCAGGTCTGTTGGGCCCACCACCAGGTTGGTAGGTCTTCTGGTGGGCCAAACCCACTTGTCGGGGATGACCATGAGCCTGGTCGGTGGGAACCCAGGAGTACCCATGTCCCACAGTACCACCAAAGTGTCATCAGCATATTGAATAATAGGGAAATCCCTCCAAGTCAGGTCCAAGGGGATGAGAAAAATTCCCAATTAGAGCTTCAGCATTAACCACAGATTGAAGAAGATCAGCCCCAAGAACAAACAAGAGGGGAGATAAAGGATCCCCTTGTCTGACACCCTTCTTGCATTTGAATTCTTTTCCAGGAATGCCATTTAGAAGAATAGAAGAGGACCCAAAGTCTAAAATGACTTTAATCCAAGAAATTCATTGTTCTGAAAATCCCTTATGCCTCATCACTTCCAAAATTACAGCATGTTCAATTTTATCAAAAGTTTTCTCAAAATCCAGTTTTTAACAAGACAATTTCCCTCTTGGACTTGAGACAAATATGCAAAAACTGGAATGCCTAGGCTAGGCAATCTTGTATTGTTCTTCCTTTGATGAACCCATATTGATTGGCATGCACAACTCTCATAATCACCGCTTGCAACCTGTTGGCTAACTGCTTGGTAAGGAACTTGGGGAATAGTTCAACAAAGAAATAGGCCTAAAATCATTAACAGTCTGAGGGTTTTCCTTTTTGGGTATCAATGTTATTAAGGAACTATTGATGCTTTCAAGATTTAAATTACCATTGGCAAAGTCATGGCAGAGCCTAATAATATCATCCTTGATAATAGGTCAACATTTCTTTAAAAGGCTCCATTAAAACCATCAGGACCAGAGACATGATCAGAAAGCATCTCTTTTAACACAGCTTGAATCTCTTCCATGGAAAAACGATCATCCAAAGTGGGCAGATCAACCACCTGAATAAGTTCAGAGAGCTCATACAGAATCTCTGAAAATTGTGACACGCCCAACGGTTCTTTGTAGGCCAACCACAACATACCAGCCTTCTGCTCATGATCATATACAATAGAGCCATCATCTGAAGTGGCAGTGTTCCTCTTCTTCCAATAGATTCTCTTAGCTTCAAACTTATTCATGATATTAATATTATCTTGTCATTTGATGGAATGTTGATAATTAAATAGTTCTTACTCGTAATAGTATGGAAAATAATATTAACTCAATATTTGTTCCAAATATTATTTTTATATATCTAAATTAGAGGTGGAAATTAGATATGGTGGAAATTAGATATGGAAAGTATCCATATCTAACTACAAAAAAGACATCAAATTGCCACAATTCTATTAGATGTGTTTTTATTGATATTAGCATTTTATCAAAATTTATCAGTTATGACCACATCAAAGACCTGTTGTTCCACTTCTAAAGTAGAGGCGAAGTGCAAATCAATTGACAAGCATACACATAGCCATACAGTCCCACTTGGTAAGGACAAAAAGACTCAGCCCGTTTAGTTGGCGAAATTTTTGGTGAAAGTGATGAAATTTTTCATTGGGAAACGTGTTCTGTGAGAGGTAGCACGATCTGCAATGTGAAAATTTTGAGAACTTTTGGGGAACTAACAGGGCCATTTGAAGGATCGAATAGGCGACCAGAGAGGGGAGGAGTGAATGGAAGCCGATAAAAATTCTTCCCGAAGGTCGAACTCAGTCTATACCCCAATTGCCACTCCGAGTACTCCAACACACCAAAGAAGCACTAGACAAGGCACAAACAAGCTCACAAGAACAAGAGACAAGCCTTGAAGCGAACCGCGGAAGCACAAGACAAGAATCAAAGCACTTGGCAAATTCTGGAAACGCCAGGCGCGGACTGTCCGGCAGGTACGGGCGGACTGTCCGCTAGTGTACGGCGGACTGTCCGTCAGTCATCCCCGGACTGTCCGAAATAGGCAATAGAACCACCAGAGACTCACCGGGAAATTCGAACTGTCCGACTGAGCCACGCGGACTGTCCGCCAGTGTCGCAGACTGTCCGTGGAGGCAGCGCGGACTGTCCGTCCACCTCGCTGAAAACCCCAGACAAAACTCAAGCCACCCCAGACAAAATCTCGACCCGGCGGACTGTCCGGCAACAACCCGCGGACTGTCCGCAAACCGCCTGCAACCAAAACCTAGGGGAGAAACAGATCGAAACACGAACGCGCACGAACGAGCGATGAACTGAGACGAACTGAGCCCTCGCGGACTGTCCGCGTGCACCTGGCGGACTGTCCGCAGCACACGAACAGAACCAAAAACTGCTCGAGCTCGGGAGTCAACTGTCCAAATCCATCACCGGATCTCCCAAATGGCTAGAGCTCTTGAGATAAGATTTTGGGGAGATGAGAAGCGTCACACAACGATGCTATGCCCCAAAAATCTTGACCTCTAACTCCCTAAATCACCGAGAATCGCGGATCACACGAACCTCAACCATGAACTCGGGCTCCAACCAAAAACGCACGAATCGAAGGTGTTTCCCGGCGTTTGAGGGGTCAAGATCACACACAAAGATGCGCAAGGCATCCACCCATGATCCCTTCAAAGAAATCCGAGAAGAAACGCCCTCAAATCCACGAATCGAGCGAAGAACAAAACCCCCCAAAAATAGCCCCGAAAATGACACGAAAATCACAAAGGACTAGGAGATCACCCGACGCCGAATGCTTCCATACATCCAGACATCAGAGTCTATACAAGAATCTAGCCTAAGGAATACAGAGGAAAAGAAGCAGTTCAGAGCAATCTACCGGGGGAGGAAACCCTAGAGTCCAAGAGAGAGAGATGCCATCCACCTCTCCGCTATTTATACGAAGTCCATCGGAGGGAGGTAAATGACCACGCTACCCCTACAACTTGAAATGAAGATACAACCCCTCAGGGGCATTTTGGTCAAGTCTTCATCGAGTGGACACGCTTCCACCACGGCCTTGCTTAGCATCCACACAAGCCCCGCGATCACGCCACGTGCCCCCCGCCTCGAAGCTTCCCGAAGCTCCCGGATCACCGTCTCCGTCGCCTCGGGCCTCCGGACTTGGTTTTGCGGACCAAACCAAGAAACCGTCCACCGATGGTTTTGTGGGCAAACCAACAAACCCCGCTTGCAAGCTTCGGGCTCCACCGGCCCATGTTCACGACTTCAGCTCGCTAGTCTTGCACCGCACGGCTCGCACTTGACCCCATCGGCCACCGGGTCCATCGAACCAAGCCTACTTGCCTCTCCATCACTCGCAGGCCGCCACGGCTAAGACCTTTCGCGCTTGTTCTTCACCTGCACCGACACGAGTCAAGCCACAACATGTACCTGCACACTTAGCCAAGTATCAGTCCACACAATGTTGTCAATCACTCATCACTAAGGAGCGACCCTCCACTGGTTCTCGGACCCACCTGGTCTTCAATCTCCCCCTTGATGAGTGCATTGACAACACCCATAAAAATCACATAGAGAAAAAGAAAAGAAAAACCAACCACGAACACAAACCTCCAACAAGTGATCCAAAGCCAAAGAACAAGCGAAAACAAGACCACTCGCCAGACCAAGTCTCGGCCCCCTAAGACAAGGGCAACGGCTCGACACAGCCGAGACAAAACAAAGCTCACAAAGAGCACATCACAAAGCACAAAACTCAGGCATAAATCAAAGGAGCTCCCCCTGCACATATGCAAACTCCCCCTGAGCAAATGCAACCTCTTCTTCTCAATTTTTCTCCTCACATGCAACATCTCACAAAAGCCTACCAATTTTTCACAAAATCTCCCAAAATGCATAAACTTCTCCCCTTATCATACACATTCTCCCCCTTGTTGACAATGCATGAATAAAGGTATATGAAACTTCTTCCCCTTGTTTTCATTAAAAATGCATGTCAAATCATATATACAATCTACCAAGCTTCTCAAATATACAAAGAGCCCAAGAAAATGCTACAAATGAGACATAGAGCAAGCAAAGTAGATATGGTGTAGTTAGCATATTACCATCAAGAAGGTAGAGACATATAAGCATGTGACATGGCTAAAAGCAATTTTCACAAAGAAACATTCATCTCATGAGCAAGATCCTATCCATGGCAATTTGAGCACAAATCCACTAGATCATCCAAAGTTTATGCAAGATCACAAATTCTCATCACAAGATCATTATAAACGCCCACAAGCTACTCAAGTCATGTTAAAGCCACCGAGCCATGTGTCTACTTCTTAAAATGAGACTTCTCATGGTAGACAACATGCTACGATTTAGCACTCAAGATGTGATTATCAAAACATAAATACATGACTTAGAGCTCATTTTTCAAGCACAAGGCAATTCATACACCATTTTTCATTTTTAAGTTAAAACATGGTACATGAAGTGCCTTTGCGGCAAAAAGAAGCTTATGCTCCTCCCCAAGTAAGCAAAAGGGCTAAACATTTACAATGACAAAAGGTCTTTGACCCCAAGCAAAGAGAACATGATACTCAAGCACAAACTAAACATGATATAGGCATTTGAGCACAAATTGAGCATCGACAAGCATCTACTCATGAGAGAGGCAATTTTATCATTTTCACAATCATGAAGCTATCTCAACATAAATATATGGCAAAACCATCAAGAGCATAGCATTCACGTCACCATTTACCAAACATGCATGAATCTCACATATAGCACCTCAGTGATCAATGTATATAAGAGAAGCTCATTCCTAGCACAAGTGATCCAAAGATGGCTATCCTACCAGGTTTTGTACAGAAAGTACAATGGATGTATGGAATGCAACAAAATGAAACATATGACACATATATACATGAGAAGCTCCAAGACTCGGCTAGAACGGAAAGCACACCCCAAGATCACCCCGCAAGCGAGTGAAAGTGACTTGATCAAGCGGTTTGGTGAATATGTCGGCTAGCTGGTCTTGGGTAGGGACATAGGACAAAGATATGTTTCCCTTCTCAACATTGTCCCTCAGAAAGTGGTATCTCACTTCTATGTGTTTTGTTTTGGAGTGGATGACAGGACTTTTTGCTACACTTATGGCACTGGTGTTGTCACAGAAAAGTGGAACTTGGGAACACTCCTCACCAAAATCACTCATGGTGTAGGTCATCCAAAGCAGCTGGGAACAACAACTAGCAGCAGCTACATACTCAGCCTCTGTAGTACACTAGATTGCTTGCGAGATGACCAAGAGACCAAAGAAGAACCGAGAAACTGGCAACACCCAGAGGTAGACTTGCGGTCCAATCGACACCTAGCAAAATCAGCATCGGAGTACCCGTGAAGTCTGAGTGTCGAGGAGGCAGAATACCAAAGACCAAACTCAGGAGTGTAGTTCAAGTACCTAAAAATCCGCTTGACGGCCTGCCGATGTGAAGTCCTCGGTGAAGCCTGAAAACGAGCGCACAGACACACACTGAACTGTATGTCCGGCCTCGTCGCCATCAAGTAGAGGAGGGAGCCGATCATGCTCCGGTACTCCTTCTGGTCCACAGGTTCACCATCCTCGTCCGCGTCCAAAGCCATAGTGGTACTCATCGGTGTAGTCAACGGCTTGGAGTCGTTCATGCCAAACTTCTTCACCATGTCCCTAGTGTACTTCGCCTGATGTACAAACGTCCCGTCTTTGCACTGCTTGATCTGGAGGCCCAAGAAAAACTGCAGCTCGCCCATCATGGACATCTCAAATTCGCTGCTCATGTCATCTGCAAATCTGGCAACAAGATCATGAGAAGAGCCACCAAAGATTATGTCATCCACATATATCTGAACAATCAAAAGGTCATTCCCATGCTTAAGAGAAACAGGGTCTTATCAACTGTGCCCATCACAAAACCCTTACTCAGCAAAAACCCTCTTAACCTGCCATACCAAGCTCTAGGTGCCTGTTTCAACCCATAGAGCGCTCTCTGGAGTTTGTATACACGGTGTGGATATTTCTCGCTCTCAAACCCCGGGGGTTGCCTCACATACACTTCTTCCTCTATCACCCCATTCAAGAAAGCACTCTTGACATCCATTTGGTACAACTTGAACCCTTTAGTCACGGCAAAGTCTAGAAGGATCCTAATTGCCTCCAAACGGGCCACAGGAGCAAATGTCTCCTCATAGTCTATGCCCTCTTTCTGGTTGAACCCCTGAGCCACCAACCTCGACTTGTTTCTCACAACGATCCCATTCTCACACTCTTTGTTCTTCCATACCCACTTGGTACCTATGGGACGACAATTTAGTGGTGGATCGACTAACACCCAGACTTGGTTCCTCTCAAAATTCTCCAACTCCTCATGCATGGAATGCACCCAATTCTCGTCAGACAAAGCGTGTCGAATATCTTTGGGCTCAAAAGAAGAGACAAAAGCAGAATGAGCGAAATGAGAAGTATTCCTTGACCTCGACCGTGTAGTGCGTTCATGAAGGTCACCTATGATCGTCGTCGGTGGGTGATCGACCTGTACACGCCGGGGAGCCTCTCGTCTGGACACAACCTCCCCCTCAGCAGCAGCCTCTACTCGAACAGTCTCAGTCGTAGTGGATGTAGGGGATGGTCCATCCTCGATCGTCGTCGTAGTAGTGGAAGTAGCATGTACACAATCAGCCACGGGAGCATCACCACCATCATCGTCTTCATCTCCATCTCCATCCTTCTCATCCTCAAAGATCCTCGCTCCAATCTCCTCATCACCTGCACACGCAAAAGCAGAAGAGCTACATGGCTATGTCTCGTCGAATGTAACCTCGCAAGTCTCCATGATTCGGTTAGTGTCAAGGTTGAGCACACGATATGCTCTAGAGTGAATTGCATAACCAAGGAAAATACCATCCGAACATCTAGACTCGAACTTATCCAACTTGCCCTTCTTCAGAATGAAACACTAGCAACCAAAAGCTCTAAAGTGACTCACCTTGGGTTGTCGTCCATGCATCAGCTCATAAGAGGTCTTCTTCTTGAAAGCACGAAGGAAGATGCGATTTGAGACATAGCAAGCGATATTGACCGCCTCGGCCCAGAAATGCCTAGGACTCCTGTGCTCATCGAGCATCGTCCTGGCCATCTCACAAAGGGTCCAGTTCTTCCTCTCCACTACGCCATTCTGGCAAGCGACGTATGGAGAAGAGTACTGATGATCAAGACCAAGATCACTGCAAAAGGTATCGAAATGAGAGTTTTTAAATTCCGTGCCATTGTCACTGCGTATAGCTCGAATGGCATCACCATGTCTCTCATTCTTCAACCTCAAGATCAAAACCCGAACAAAGCCAAATGTCTCGCTCTTATCCTCCAAAAAGAAAACCCAAGAGTACGTCGAAAAATCATCAACAACCACAAGAACATACCACTTCCCACCCACAGAGCGAACACGAGCTGGCCCAACCAAGTCCATGTGCAACAGCTCACAAGATCGCTCGGTCATGACAGCCGTCAGAGGGGCGTGAGAAGCAACAACCATCTTTCCATGTCGACAAGAAGCACAAACCAAATCCTTCTCGAATTTCAACTTAGGCAATCCTCGGACATGGTCAAGACCACTCAAGCGGGAAAGCAACTCAAAGCTCAAGTGTCCCAATCTCCTATGCCATTTCCAAAGCTCGGCCGAAACGCCAGCAACAAAGAATCGATGAGGACCAACAGACTGAGAAAAATCGGCACGACAGATTTGACCCTCGCGGACGATCGTACAGACAAGATCGCCTCGAGAATCAAGCACACGAGAAGTGTCCGACTTAAAACGAACCTCAAAACCTTCGTCCAGTAACTGAGATACTGACAACAGGTTAAAACCAAGTGACTTGACCAGGGCCACACTTCTTAAGGTCACCTTGCTACTCACCTTCACCATACCTTCAGCAAGCACTCATCCTCTCCCATTGACCCCGAAAGTGATGTACTCCCTCGTACTCACCGGGGTGAGGCTGGAGAACCACCCACGACCTCCGGTCAAGTGTCGTGAGCAACTGGAGTCGATCAACCAAAAGTCCTCCAAGCCTCCCACCTACAATAAAAAATGAGAACGAGAATGAGTTAGCGACTCAACACTGGGGTTAGTACCAAAAGAGTCAAACCAGTGTCGAGCCATTTGCTCAAAAGAAGGGTTAGCAAAGTCCATCCTACCGAAACCTCTAGGCGGAGCCCTCTCACACCTACCACCAAACGACCTGTCACGTCTCACTGGAGGAGTACGCGCACCATGAGGGGGAAAACGTGGCCCGTAGTCCATCTGAGACCCAAAGCTCTGATCGTGCCTCCCAAACTCGTAACGGTCACGAGAAGGAGCACGTCGAGCCAACTCACCACGCCCAAACCCAACACGCCTATCTCTTTGAGGGAAACCACCTCCACCTCCACGAGTGGGAACAGTATGCACATACACCTCACCCCTAGGTAGAGGCCCTCTACGAGGCTCAGGCACACCACGAGCAAGGTGGTACCTGTCTTTGTTTGCCATCTCCCTAGCAAACCTCTCATCTCTCTTCCTCTTGAAAAAGAACTCATCCTTATGCCCATCCCTCCCACAATACTCACAATGGAAGCGGATCGGTTGTGGCTTAGGCGGTGGCTTTTCTGTGAGCTTCTCAACAGCTTTCTCTCCTGACTTCCCTTCAAAGACATTACCCAGGTTGCTCACAAACTTGATGGATTTCTGGTAATTCTCTATTTTCTGGGGGAACACTGGTGGGTCTGGAGTTGTATCAAGCTTGTTTCTAAGGTGGTTTGGATTGGGTGCATATTTGTTCATGGGTACGGTGTGTGGTGGAGTAGGAGTCTCTCCGGCTTTCTCTTCTCCCTCACCACTCTTGTCAGCCCCCAACGCCTGACCATCAAACCTCTTGAACTGAGCTAACATCAAGCTCAATTGTGGCTCATGCCCAGACAACCAACTCATCAATTTTCTAAGCTCATCATTTTCATCCTGCAAACGGTCAACATAGTGTGCAAGTTCCATGTTTTTCAAAGCATGCATTTCATAGGTAGAACATGATGTAGGAAGAGGAGCTTTCAATGCAGCCTCAAGAGAAATAATTCTAGTGTGAGATTCATCTAGCCTAGCATGCAAAACAGGACATGAGGTACAAGCACCTAATAAAGCTGGCCTAGACTTCAATTCATCACACTCAATCCTAATCACATCTAGTTCCTCAAGAGTAGAGACGTGTTTCTCCTTGAGAGCAGTCAAATCAGCAAGAAAAACTGAACAATCATCACAATCAATCTCATCAAACACCACAGGAGCAGATTTCAGAGAGCCTATCTCATTTCTAGCATCCACAAGCAAGGATTCAAGCTCAGCTATCTTATCCTTAGCATCACCCAACAAAGACCTGAATTCCCTCTTCTCCTTGTTGGTCTTTCTAAGCACATCATCACGGTTGTCAAGCAACTCATTCAGCCTAGCATTCTCCTCTAGCAAGAAGTTGGGATCCTGTCGTACCTCTTCTTCAGAATCGGAGTTCGAGTCCGAGCTGTGCCTCCCACCCTTCTTGGAGTGCGCCATGCCGCAGAATCCACCTTGTGCGGCGAAGCTCAGGCCGGTGAAGTTCTTGCCCGTGTGTCGCTTGTCCTTGCGCCTTTCTTGCCCTTCCTCGTTGCTCGAGTCGGAAAAAGCATTGCTTGATGTCAAGTCGATGTCGCTCAAGCGGTCTTCTTCTTGTGGCCGCCACTCTTCTTGTGCCTTCTCTCGCCCTTGTCCTTGTGCTTGTCCTTGTAGTCGTTCCGGGAGCGGTGCTTATTGCAGTCGTGCTTGGGCTTGCCCTTGTAGTCGTTCTTGATCTCCATGGCTTCAGGGCATTCGGCGATGAAGTGCCCGTGCTTCCCGCACCGGTAGCACATCCCCGAGCTCCGCCTTGCATTCTTGCGGTTCTCATACATCTGCCCAAACCACTTGCTCAAAAAGGTGAGATCGTCCTCGCTCAGCACCTCAAAGTCCTCATCTGGCAGGGACACAAGACAAGACAAAGAGAAACCACCAGAGTTAGCGTTAGACCTTGATCCTGAGACAAGAGCCAAACTATGAGGATCAGTAGGGCTCTCGCTCTTGGCTCTCAAGCCACGATCAACCTCCGAAGACCTGAGCTTAGAAAACAGCTCATCAAGCGTGAGCGTATCATACACGCTCGACTCCTCAATGGCCTCGACCTTGGCACTCCACACAGACCTATCCAGGGCATGCAAAAGCTTGATAGCTTGATCATGATCCGTGTATGGGAGCACTATCACATTGGCCCTCATGTTGTTGACTATGCTAGTGAAGCACTGGAACATAGCATCAGTCGACTCACCAGGGAGATGAGTGAAGTTCTCATACTCTCTCCGGTAAGTGGAAAACAAACGGGCTTGCACTTGGGCATTGCCAACATGAGCATTTCTCAACTTGAGCCAAATCTTTCCGGCCACATTCTCTCCGTACACTCGCTCGAACTCCGAGGCACAGAGAGTACGGAACAAGTAATCAACGGCCTTGCTGTTGGCCTCACACATGTCCCGCGATCCTGGAAGCAGAAAACTGTCTGGGATGACATAATGAGGATTCTGAGTGACCTCCCAGATCAGAGTTCCCTTCCCTCGCAAAAACGCGCCCATGCGCTTTTCCCATAATTCTTGCCATCAAAGTGCGGAGGACCCGACCCCTTACCATAATTGCCCATCTTGGATCTTAGACTGGTTAGAATCAAGAAGATCTGTAACCGGCTCTGATACCAATTGAAGGATCGAATAAGCGACCAGAGAGGGGGAGTGAATGGGAGCCGATAAAAATTCTTCCCGAAGGTCGAACTCAGCCTATACCCCGATTGCCATTCCGAGTACTCCAACACACAAAAGAAGCACTAGACAAGGCACAAACAAGCTCACAAGAACAAGAGACAAGGCTTGAAGCGAACCGCGGAAGCACAAGACAAGAATCAAATCACTTGGCAAATTCTGGAAACGCCAGGCGCGGACTGTCCGGCTGGTACGGGCGGACTGTCCGCTAGTATATGGTGGACTGTCCGTCAGTCATCCCCGGACTGTCCGAAATAGGCAACAGAACCACCAGAGACGCACCGGGAAATTCGGACTGTCCGGCTGAGCCACGCGGACTGTCCGCCAGTGTCGTGGACTGTCCGTGGAGGCAGCGCGGACTGTCCATCCACCTCGCTGAAAACCCCAGACAAAACTCAAGCCACCCCAGACAAAATCTCGACCCAGCGGACTGTCCGGCAACACCCCACAGACTGTCCGGCAACAACCCGCGGACTGTCCGCAAACCGCCTGCAACCAAAACCTAGGGGAGAAACAAATCGAAACATGAACGCGCACGAACGAGCGACGAATTGAGACTAACTAAGCCCTCGCGGGCTGTCCGCGTGCACCTGGCGGACTGTCCGCAGCACACGACCAGAACCAAAAACTGCTCGAGCTCGGGAGTCAACTCTCCAAATCCATCACCGGATCTCCCAAACGGCTAAAGCTCTTGAGACAAGATTTTGGAGAGATGAGAACCGTCGCACAAGAATGTTATGCTCCAAAAATCTCGACCTCTAACTCCCTAAATCACCGGGAATCGCGGATCACACGAACCTCAACCATGAACTCGGGCTCCAACCAAAAACGCACGAATCGAAGGTGTTTCCCGACGTTTGAGGGGTCAAGATCACACACAAAGATGTGCAAGGCATCCACCCATGATCCCCTCAAAGAAATCCGAGAAGAAACGCCCTCAAATCCACGAATCGAGCGAAGAACGATACCCCCCAAAAATAACCCCGAAAATGACACAAAAATCACAAAGGAATAGGAGATCACCGCAACGCCGAATGCTTCCATACATCCAGAGGTCAGAGTCCATACAAGAATCTAGCCTAAGGAATACAGGGGGAAAAGAAGCAGTTCAGAGCAATCTACCGGGGGAGGAAACCCTAGAGTCCAAGAGAGATGTCATCCACCTCTCCGCTATTTATACGAAGTCCATCAGAGGGAGGTAAATGACCACGCTACCCCTACAAATTGAAATGAAGATACAACCCCTCAGGGGCATTTTGGTCAAGTCTTCATCGAGCGGACACACTTTCACCGCGGCCTTACTTAGCATCGACGCAAGCCCCGCGATCATGCCACGTGCCCCCCGCCTCGAAGCTTCCCGAAGCTCCCGGATCACCGTCTCCGTCGCCTCGGGCCTCCGGACTTGGTTTTGCCGTCCAAACCAAGAAACCGTCCACCGATGGTTTTGTGGGCAAACCAACAAATCCCGCGTGCAAACTTCGGGCTCCATCTGCTACCTTACACCGGCCCATGTTCACGACTTCAGCTCGCTAGTCTTGCACCGCACGGCTCGCACTTGACCTCATCGGCCACCGGGTCCATCGAACCAAGCCTACTTGCCTCTCCATCACCCGGAGGCCGCCACGGCTAAGGCCTTTCGCGTTTGTTCTTCACCTGCACCGACACGAGTCAAGCCACAACATGTACCTGCACACTTAGCCAAGTATCAGTCCACACAACATTGTCAATCACTCATCACTAAGGAGCGACCCTCCACTGGTCCTCAGACCCACCTGGTCCTCACTATTATTGAGCAAAATATGCATTGTTTCTTGTGCCAACTCTCGGTAAGGACAAAAAGACATTATTGATCAAATATGCATTGTTTTTTGTGCCAACTCTTTACATTCCATTTCAAATTGTTATTCACTCCGGATGAATACCTATACCGGATGAATACCTATAGTACCAAATAAATACTCCCTCCGTTTCAAATTACTTGTCACTATTGACTTTCGATCACAACATTTGACTATTCGTCCTATTCAAATAATTATGCATACATCATTCATTTTGTTTGTGACTTACTTCATCATCAAAGGTATTTTAAGTATAACTTGACGTTTGCATATTTGCACTAATTTTGTGAATAAGATGAATGATCAAAAGTTGTGATCAAAATCAATAGTGACAAATAATTTGGAACGGAGGAAGTACAATATCAAAATATATTTGGTAAGCTATATGAAACTAATTGAATGTTATAAATATTGGCAAAACTTGATCAATTTTTTATAAAAAAACGTGATTATTTTTTTAAAAAAATAACCTATGATTTAAGATGGATTCGGAACGGGGACTATTCATTCACTAGCCCCCGCGGCCCACACCCAACACGTTTATTCCCATTCCTCCAGCAAACCCAAAAGCCGCAACACAAACCCTAGCTTCTCGCACAAAACCCAGCCGCCGGCGAGGGAGAAGGGTGCACGCCGAGCCTCGAGTGCCTGCGCGAGGAGGAGACAGCTAGAGAGAGATGGGGCGGCCGTACGCGGTGAAGGGACGCAAGAAGAAGCGCAAGCTCGAGGAGGCGGCGGCCTCGGACGCCGCCCCGCCCGCCGAAGAGGCGGAGGAGCTGCCGTCGCCGGAGGAGGCCGGTGGCGAGGACAATGGGGAGGAGGGGAAAGCGGCGGCCGGAGAGGAGGAGCAGCACGCGGCGGTGGAGGGGCTCCCGCTCGTGCCCAGGCCGGTGGACGGGAAGCGGCGGGCCGGCGCAATCTTCGTGCTCGAGAGGGCCTGCCTCGAGGTCGGCAAAGTCGGCAAGGTACGGTAATTAGTCTTTGCTTTTTCTCGCTATTCCACGGCCAATTCGTGCTGCCAACATGGGATGATTTGTGTACTAATTGAGTTACTGTCTTGTGCTTGGATTAGGGGGGGGGATTTATTTGAGTAATTGGTTCGTTCAGGCAGTTCTAGCATTGTTATCAGTACGGAAAGGGGCCAAAAGCGCAGTAATTTTCACCTTATATAATGAAACTGAAATGTGCAGCATGCTGTGAGGGGAAAACACTACCTTTCACACCTTGCAATGCTGCGAAACTGCATGAAAGAAATCAAGCATGTTAGAACACTACCTTTCACACCTTGGCAATGCTGCGAAACTGCATGAAAGAAATCAAGCATGTTAGAATATTGGTCAATGAGGTGTATTCCTTATATTAAGAGTGGTAGTCTTGTAATTTTATAGCTGAACTGGGGGAACCAAATTTGAGGTGTTGGTTTCTTGACTCCATGTAGGTGTTTGATCATAATTTCTTGACTCCAAGGTGTTTTTTTTTCACAAAACCATTCGTTTTCTTGTGTCCCCGGGGCCGTATGGTAGGCTCATCGCTGTCTGTTTTTGGCTATGGCTTGCAATTCTTTCCTCAGCAGAAAGATAATTGCTTGACCATCTTATTTCACTAATGTTCAGTTTAGAGTTGTAGATTTGTTGTGATTGTTTGTTTATGGATTCTTCAATCATGTAAAAAAATGCATTCAAACTTTCCTGATTTACTGATTGTAGATCCACAGCTTCTGTTTCATTTTGGGAAAAAAATATCAAGCATGAAACCTATTTGTCATACATGGGTAGTAATTTTGACAATTTGATTTACTATCATGTGCAGACTATGCAAATCTTGAACTCAGATGATCATGCTAATTATTTGAGAAAGCAGAATCGCAATCCTGCTGACTATAGGCCTGATATCATTCATCAGGTAATGTAAATTTCTTGAAACCTACTGGCTACGGATTAAAGCTACCCCCTTTATATTTGATCAGCAAGTCCTTGTTTGTAACTGTAAATCAGACAATTCTTCTGTATGAAATCATGAAGTACTTCTTCATAGCTTATTTGCTTATTTATTCCCATTTTCCAATTGATCATTCCTGCGTCCTGTATTCTGTTTTGATTTTTGAGGTACTTGCCACAACTTGGACCTCTTAGTATGTCATAGATTTGTCTGAGTGAGGTTACTCCAGAGAGCTGCTGTGTATGTTATTCCACCAAAAAGAACGTTAGTGATCTGATTAAATTGGAATATACTTGATTGGATCTGGCCAACAATCATTCCTTGCAGAAATCCTTTTCAACAGGCCTTCCATACCTTAAATTTTCTTACAAAATATTTTGCAGGCTCTCCTCGCAATATTTGACAGCCCTTTAACTAAAGCTGGAAGGTTACAAGCTGTTTATGTGAGGACTGAAAAGGGAGTACTGTTTGAAATCAAACCTTATGTCCGCATGCCACGAACATTTAAGCGATTGTGTGGTTTAATGTGTAAGTTACTTATAAACTCATACCTTTTTTACATTTTGTGTTTCAGTTATTTTGATAATTGTTCTGATTTGGTGGTGACTGTGTGATATTGCAGCACAGTTGTTGCAAAAGCTGAGCATTACAGCAGTTGGGAAGCGTGAAAAACTTCTTAATGTTGTTAAAAATCCTGTTACCCGTTATCTACCTGTTGGTGCACGGAAAGTTGGTGAGAGATTATATTGTTCAGTAAAAAGCATGTTTCCATACAAGGCAGATATTCTAATTGGTGTTTTTTAAAAATACCTAGGCCTTTCATTTAGCGCTGAGAAGTCCGTCAACTTGTTTGACTATGTTGCTAAATCCAGTGATGATGAACCCCTTGTGTTTGTGGTGAGTAAAAGCCTTGATATTATCATTAAGTGTAACTGTTTCGATCCCTTAATCGTTGTGCTTAATCCCATGCTGTGTGCACATTATTCCAGGTTGGTGCCATGGCCCATGGAAAGATTGACAAGGAATATTCAGATGATTACATCCAAAGTAAGTATTATATCTTGGAACAACTATTTGATGCTGTGAAATAAGATCAACTGAGTGACCAGGGTGGCATTCTGAATTTGTTAATTAGTTCTAAATTTGCCACATGTACATATGCAGGATTATGTCATGGTTTCCTTACAGTTTGTAATTTTACTGCATAGAACTATAGAACCATAGGTGATTTGTCAAAATAGTCTATCCAGGAAATTTTCTTAGAAAGTCCCAATTCAGCAGCAACTGGCATGAACCCGGTTCCAACTAAGACTTAACTATGATCAGTTTATTTTAAAAATTAATATTATACCACTTCTGCCTAGTTTGAGCATGAGCCATATTTGTTACCTAGCAAGATGTATTTTATGTTTTTTTCTTTTCTTTTCTTTTTTTTTTTGTGTCTCAGGCTGTAATGTAATGCTTCCATTTGTTTTGCATGTTTTTTTTCTCCTCTGAACCATAGTGACCACTTTTCCTTATTGGTGCAGTTTGCAACTACCCTCTAAGTGCTGCGTGCTGTTTAAATCGGATATGTAGCGCACTGGAGCAGAAGTGGAACATCCAATGAACGAATATTGTGAAAGAGATATATGCGTACTCAGTAGCTAGTAGCATTATCCTTTTCCCTCATGTTACATGTACTTCCTTTTTTTACCCATGCCTCAAGCTCCAGATGTAGAAATATGGCTATTAGATGCTTTGGTGTTGCAAGGTGTTGTGTTTTAGACTTCTACACTGGAGCTTGCGATACTTGCCCTTAAACTGGGCCGATCAAGTCATTTTTGTGAAAAGCAGACAGTTTCGTGCTTGCACTTGGTTCAATTCAACACGTATGCATCTCATTTATCAAGTAATATTCTGTCAGATCTTGTGCCTGGTAATAATGTTGTACTTTTTTTTAAAGTTAAAGGTAATGTTATACTCACCATCACATTTAACCAAGCCAAATGTAATGAAAAAAAATGATTTTGGTTAGCTGAGGTATTCTTTTCATTCTTCTGATAGACCAAGCAGTTATTCAAAACTAACTCAAATTTCAACGGCTTATTCCTTATCAGAAAAAATTCAACGGCCGATGGTGCTTGATGATTATTGTCTCTGCCCGTCTCTCTTTTACAAACCAGCGCCCGTGGGCCGAATGGAAGTTTTGTCTTTGTGGCAAACTCGGCCCTGTTAAACCGTGGCCTAGCAAGGTGCGTTTTCTTGCTTTTCTTCTTTCCTAGGCCCCGTTGTCGTCTTTCTTTTCCCCTTTGGCCCCTCATAATCTGTTTCTCTTTTTTTCCAAAAAAAATATAATGTACTGTTTCCTTTTTTTATTTTTGAATTTATATAACTGAGTTTGTTTGTTTGTTAACTTGCTTGTTCTCACATTTTTTTGTTGCAAAAGTAAATCAAGGACCATAGTGGTAAACCTCAAAATTATAGTAGTTCTCTCATCAAATAAATAAAGGAGTTCCACACTACCCACTCCTTCCCTCACTTTCTCTTCTTCAGAAACAACTTAGACTAAATATACATATAATATTAATATGTATGGAACAAAATTAATCTCATCAGATATATATTTGAATCTAGTTTTTTATTAAATGCTTTTTGAGATAGAAATGCACGTATTTTTCTACAAATACACTCAAACGTGTGATACGAAAATCAACAGCAACACTCCGACAAAATAAGTACCGTCTGAAAATACTATTGATCCGCAAAAATGATCCGAAGATGAGGGTTGGTGGTCTCTCCAGTGAGTTGCTTGACCACGCCGTCCTGTTCATCCTTGCCCTTTGGGAATAGTAGGGGGGGGGCACAAATCCACACAAGGCGGGCTATCCTTTATCAGAACAAGAGTCCGTAAGTCGGGAGCTCGCTTGATCACAGCCTTTATCAAGGTCAGCTGTTGCTCCATTGGGGAAAACCCAGTGGCCTGGAACTCTTTTAGCTGCCATACTTTACAGTTTGCAAACTCAGCCACTCTCAGGGGTTCAGACCTGGACAGATCTGTAAGGGGGCTACCCAAGCAGTTTGCAGGTTAAAGGAGAGATCGAGGAACTAAGAGCGTAGGTAGTTATGCACGGGATGCACACGGAAATCTCAGCGAGACACGAGGAACACGGCGATTTATACTGGTTCGGGCCTCCGGAGAGTAAAACCCTACGTCCAGTTTGGTAGTGGAATTATGCGAGAGAGATCTGCCCCCGAGGAGGGCGCCCCAGGCCGCCTTATATTAGCTGACGACCTTGGGCTACAAGTTGGTTTCCATCTATCCTAGTCGATTACAACAGGGAAAGCTTATCCAAGCTGGACTGTCTTGTCTTGTACACCAAGTATCTTTACGTTCTTGGGCCCGCATGCCAGGTCGGGCAGGGCCCACTGACAGGTCGGCGGGTCTTCTGGCAGGTCGGGCCTGCCTGTCGGAGACGGCTGAGACCCTGGTCGGTGGGGACCCATGGGTACCCATGTCTCTCAAGCCCCCGATCGACGTGTAGGCGTAGCGGCCGAGGTGAGGTTGTGTCGAAGAGTAGCGAAGGCGCAGCACCGTCAAGGTTGTGAAGGGTGCACGGGGATCCAAAGAAAAACACCTCCGATACGCGCACGAAGTTGAACGTCGGGCTTCTGGTATGAAGGACCATAAGGTCGAAGTGAAGACAAGGCGTAGATCTTGAAGAACCGCCGACCTGACCTGAGTCAGGTGTAACGTAGTAGCTGCCGCGACCTTCGGAAAGGTCGCCATGTCTACCGAAGGTAGGTCGAGCGGAAAAGTAGTGGAAGCAGGCTGCCGTTAGGTCGAGGCGACCTGGAGAAAATAAGGCGTCGTGAGATGCACTAGTGTAGTAGCCCCCGAGCAGTAAAGCGACCAGAATGGCTGGTTTGATGCTCAGAAGAAAAAAAAATAGCCGAACCTACAACCTTCTGCTCAGGGAATAGGGCTGTGCTCTGTGAAACCAATCCAATAGGACAAACACTCCGGAATCTTGCAGAAGTAGTCAGACGCCAGAGTTGACATGACCTGAGTTATGGGTGTGCTGTATGGTCACGGGCCAGCTTCCAGGCGAAGCACAGGTCGCTATCACCCGCAAGAGACAAAAACGCTCCAGAATGCAATCAGGTAGGGGAAAGGTGCGCCAATGCCTCCCACAGGCAGTGGAGCCATTAAACGCGGAGCCGTTGGTATAAACCAGCTGTATAGACTAAGGCGATCCAGTAGGCAGCAGGGCCTAGGAGCCGGGGTGTAAACCCGTCGCTGCAGGCTGAGGCGACCTAGCAGGCAGTGGTGCTTTTGTCGACTTTGTAAAGAAGATACGATGGACCCGAAGGTCGTTCTGTGGCCAAGAGACCTTGAAGAAAATATCAGTATGGGGGCTTGAAGTAGGGCATGACGACGGAGACGCCGGGAGGTCTGGCGACCTAAAGTGGACGACGACGGAGACGTCGGGAGGTCTGACGACCTGAAGTAGTCGACGACGGAGCCGCCAGGAGGTCTGGCGACCTGAAGTAGGCGATGACGGAGCCGCCGGGAGGTCTGGCGACCTGAAGTAGGTGACGACGGAGCCGCCGGGAGGTCTGGCGACCGGAAGTAGGCGACGACGGAGTCGCTGGGAGGTCCGAAGACCTGAAGTAGGCGACGACGGAGTCGCTGGGAGGTCCGAAGACCTTGAAGTAGGCGACGACGGGGTCGCCGGGAGGTCCGAAGACCTTGAAGAAGGCGACCAACCCCCGAGCGTGGAAGCCGGACAAGTCGCAGAAGCGCTGAGTCGCATCCCATCGTGAGCCACAAAGGTCCGCTAGGCAACAGAAGACACATCTAGAGGTCAGAGGTACTAATGCAAAGATAGTGTATTAATCTGCACAAATGTGATAAAAATTTGGCCTGAGCCTAAAACATGCTTGTTGTTTTGTTTAAGAAAGTGTTCCTCTTATCGTGCCAGGCACAAATTATGCATACTCAAATGCTATGAAGCTGCAAAACGTGTCCCCTCCGCTAACCCAACTCAGTGGAGGAACGGCTTACCGACTGCACGGCTCAGCGTGGAGGCTTAGGTGCAGCCGGCGCGCGGAGGGAGGCCTTGGACCTAAGGTCTCGCAACCACACGACTTAAGAATGCGCATAATAAGTAAAAGACATTTAAAGGGAGAACGCACAGAAGTTAATTAAATCCCTCAGGTCTGACGACCTTTAGATTGACGGCTATACCAAGCCCCCGAGCGTGTCGAAGAGGAGGGAAAATAAAGCAGGAAAAAGCATGTAAAACAGGTCGGTGAAAGAAATTGAAGCCGTAAAATATTTAAGAAAAAAATAACACTTAGCTTGCCGAGTCGACGTAGTCGAGGTCGCCGTGCTGGAGCCGTGCCACGCTCAAGACGCCGAAGAGGTCGGTGGCTCGAGCTGGGCTCGTGCTGGGGTGTCGATGTGGCGGCTGGCGCTCGCACCATAGTCGAAAAGGTCGTTGTTGTCAATGTAAGCGCCGAGCTACACGATGGCCGTGGGAGGTCGGAGGTTTGCTGTTGACGAAGCGAACAGGTCGCTATAGGCGAAGCTATCAACGACGTGTTGACGACGTGGACTGCATGAGCAACGGCGTGGTGCTGTCGCCGTCGAAGCTGCCGCCAGTGCCAAGGGCACACACAACCCGTACGATCTTTCATCAGGTGACTGGTACATGGCAAGTTGTCATACGGAGGACCTCGCATGCATTACGTAGAAGAAATAGTATATTAGAATAATTCTTGCCAGCCAAAACAATAATCGAGATTGGATTGGAAAGAAAAAAAATAAAAAAGATTTTCCCTGTTTTGGCAGTACGGAGACCGACGTGAATACGCAGGGACTTAGGAATCCGCCTGCCGTCATCCTTGATATGCTCACGACGCCGACGTAGATGGGATCTTGAACAGAACAGTGAGCGGCAATGGTCACAGAGATCGTGCTGACGGCAGCTGTGACCAGTGCGCGTCTTCCGCACGCAGGATCCTGAGTCCGTCGCCGAGGACGCACGACGACGATGCTTGGTCGGCGCGTACGTAGAGAGGAACGACGCCACCAGGGTGCGCGCCGAGTTGCTGCGATGAAGCCAGCTGTGAGCGGATCTTATCTCGCCGACTTGGAGAATTATCTTGACGACGACGAATAAGCTGCCGAGTCAGTGCGGCCGTCAAGTGCAGACTAGAGAACCGTCACACATGCATGATCCGTGCGTGTAATTAAAGAAGCAACAAAGCAATCATCAGTAGCTTCCATATTCAATAAAGAAATCTAAATAGAATACGTTAATAGAAGGAAGAGAGAATTGTTCCCTGTTTTGTCATCGAGCTCGTGGTGGACACGTAGATGATGCCAGAGGACCAGGTTACCGCCGATCTTGATTTTGGCGTGAAGGTACTTCGATCCACATAAGTGGATCTCGTCGGGTGGGCGGGCAGACGAGAAAAAATTTCTGCACGCCGTGAGGGAGTTCTCCGTGTCGTCGCCAAAGAGAACGCTGGGTCTGGCCACCATGCTGCACAGCGAGCTCCCGATCATCCCTACCTGGCGCGCCAACTGCCAGGGGTTGAGACCTAGACACATCTGCAAGGGGGCTACCTAAGCAGTTTGCAGGTTAAAGGAGAGAACGAGGAACTAAGAGCGTAGGTAGTTATGCACGGGATGCACACGGAAATCTCAGCGAGACACGAGGAACACGGCGATTTATACTGGTTCGGGCCTCCGGAGAGTAAAACCCTACGTCCAGTTTGGTAGTGGAATTATGCGAGAGAGATCTGCCCCCGATGAGGGCGCCCTAGACCGCCTTATATTGGCCGACGACCTTGGGCTACAAGTTGGTTTCCATCTATCCTAGTCGATTACAACAGGGAAAGCTTATCCGAGCTGGACTGTCTTCTCTTGTACACCAAATATCTTTACGTTCTTGGGCCCGCATGCCTGGTCGGGCAGGACCCACTGACAGGTCGGCGGGTCTTCTGGCAGGTCGGACCTGCCTGTCGGGGACGGCTGAAACCCTGGTCGGTGGAGACCCATGGGTACCCATGTCTCTCAGCCACCTTCCACGAAGGACATGTCTTTCAGCATAACCTTGCCTTGTTCTCTCGGTATCTACTAAACATGGATGCTCCTCCCATATCTCAACATCAAACATCTGGACGGATGGCGCGACTTCAAGAAGAACCATCATCCATAGCAGATCAAACTCGATGAATATGTCAAGCAGTGACCCTTTACCACCCCTAGTGACAGCTTCCTCAGTCCACCGAACACGGAGCAGAGCTGCTTCCCTTCTGGTCTGAACCAAATGTTCCATCCTCGGAAGCTCAATGTCAGGTCTTGTAGAGCCGTGGCACCTCTCAGGACATCGCTCAAATTAAACCCATGAAAAGTATGATTTGCAAGACTTGTGAGTTGCAATTCGGTAAGGGATGGGACAACACCAAGTGACAAGGGGGCGTCAGGACAGATCCAGGAACCCCAACAGAGGCGCTCCAGCTTTGGAAGGTTGAGCACCTCAAGCGTCCCCCAGCAGCAGCAGCGGAGTTCCAGCACCGCAAGATGCGAGCCCGGTGCGTATATCTTCCATGCCGACAGCAATCCCATGTCGCAGTTGTAGAGGAAAAGATACCGCAGCTGCTTGCAACAGTCGAACAGGTGTTGCATGTCCCATTCAGCAAAGCGGACATTGTCCAGTGAGAGGCTTGTGAGGCAGTGGATCACGCTAGGGTAGGCGCAGAAGAAGCCATCCTCATCACTGCAGTCGACAGTTCTCGTCCACAATGGCAAGATCTAGGTCCTCGAGAGTGCCAATGTCAATTGCTTCACGAAGTAGAGGGCCAACAACATCTGAGTAATCGTTGATCAGATAGAGGTTGAGTTGCAGCAGCCTTGTGATAATGGTAACCTTGCTCTGGGGGTTGTCCAAGAAGCTCCTGATCGCTTTGGTCAGAGGTGCCATGGCGGCATCCATGTCGTCGGCTTCAACAGGGTTTGGGTGTGGGGTAGGCAAGAAGTCTTGGACATCGATGGTGAGCTCGCGTAGCAGCCATGGCAAGTGCCTCCGCCGTGTTGACAAGACACTTGTCCTTGCGGCCGTGGTGATGTTGACTCTCCCCAAGATGGACAGTAAAACGTCGTCAGGCAACATGCTGAGCCTATCTTCGTCTTCCCCTTTGTGACCATGTCCGTTATTCATCTCGATGCTGGATGATCCTGCAGTCTTGCACATCAAGGAACCAGAGCTCGAGTTTATGCACAAACGCTCGAAGCAACGATGCTTAAAGGCTCAGAACTCGACCCCCCCCCCCCCCCCCCCATTTGTTAGTGTACCATCCAGAAAGGATTAAAATCTTTCTACACGTTTGTTGTAAATAAACAGGTTAAGTCTGTTCGTTTGGCTGGTGGCTGGTGCTGATTTGTTCTGAGAGAAAAGTACTGCTGGCTGGCTGGTGGCTGATAAGCCAAACGAACAGAGCGTACATTGGTCTCCACTGAGCTCTCTGAAGGTCTTCGTTCTCTTCCGGGGAAACCTCATCGCTCTATGCCTGAGAGCAGCACATGTAAGCAAATTCAGAAGTCAGAACCCAGCTGTGACTAGCCTACCTCCTCCAAGCCTGACCATATAAATTACTACTTAGATTTGTCTTGAGAAACGACACTACTACTCCTGCAAGAATTATATACTTCCTGATAAATTCTAATTCCTTTTTTTTAACGATAAATTCTAATTTCTAACAACTTTGCCAAGATGTATTCCTTTTTTTTGTGAACGATATATTCTAATTTTTAACAACTTTGCCAAGATGTATATTGTTTTTCTCGAACTAAGGGTGTATATTTAGAGTGACAAAGTAGTCAGAGATGAAATATGTTCATCAAAGATCAGCCAACAGCATTGACAAATGAAATATAATGGAGGTGACTAATTAAGTTGCAGAATTCTACAGTTCTATGTTGTTCACACCTGTTAAGTCACTAAATGCTGACTGAATACACAATCAACTGCAAACAGAAAAACCAAACACAAATTGGGAACAACTACAGGCGCATATCATAAGCAATTATAGCTGAGACTTTGACTGATCTTAGTTGTCGAGTATATTCACAAAGATACGATGGAAAATGTGAAAGGCTAGAAAAGTTATCTCATTATTGGAGATCGACTGCTAAACTTAAATATTTACAACTGGATGCAATCAACGGCTATACATTGTAGTTTTACAGAAGGTTATCAAGATGACGGTCCATGATCTCCGATACCGTCTCCAAGAAGGTTTCCTCGCTGGTCTCTGGAAGGACAGAGTCCTCTGCTTCCTCAATCAGGGCCTCAATTTTAGATTCTTTATTCACCGTTTCCCTGCACATGATGCTGCCAATGTCGTAAGGTGTGAGGCCCCTCACTGCACCCTTCTTCAGGAGCATGGTGCCCACATGAAGAACACGGGCACACTGAGAAGACAGCTCCCACCCATGGAACTTGAGCAGCGCAATGTCTTTGCCGGCATCAAGCGATTTGATGTATGCTAAGGTTTTGGCACTGAAGGGCTGGCGTGCTTGGGGCCAGTAGAGCCACTCAAACGTGCAATCTTCAAACTACAAAGGAAAAAGGCAACATAACTTTATTTAATTAAACCATGTTAACATGAGAAGAACCAACTAGAAAATAACAGTATTCCTCAGCTAACAATTTCTTGGAAGTGACATTGACTTGGAAAGAATGCACAGCAGAATCAATAAAGTAGGAAGAGAATCAGTGTAGTATTCAGGTGTGAAACAGTAAGTGTTAAAAACAATCTATATGCTGACTCCTTACAGAAACAAAACATTTAGCAAATAGGAGATCAATAAATGAAGATAACATTAAAACTTTATAGTTTCTGTGCTTTAATGTGGTTTGGCAATTCAAATTCAAGTGAGCTAAGCAGTAAAATACATACCTTCTCTGGGAAGCAGTATCCATGGTCAATTGGAACCAACTGCACGTGATCTCCATCTTGGCACACTAGTATGTTCCCTGCATGACGATCAGCATTCGCTAACCTAATATCTAACACAGCAATTTTCTGAACCACCTTGACAGGAAAAGCTTGAGGGCCCATATCCTCACAACTTCCCTGATTCTCCACAAACGTCTGCAATGATCCAATTTTAGGCTCCTTCCCCATATGGAAAGAACGAACCAATGCAGTGGGAGGTACGCCAGAAAATCCAGCACCATCCACGGATCTGCACTCATCACTTGGGTAGTCCAGAAGATATGCTGCTACCTCCCTTAGTGCGCCTTCCCCAACTCGTGTGCCCCTTTTCAACCCCTCACCATCCATAGACAAGGGAAGGCCCCTGGGGTTGTTCTCCGCCATAGGTTCTTCATCTATAGGCTTGAACACTGCAACATTACTTTCACCAGACTGATCCTTCATAAAGTAGACTCCCCCTGAACCTTCTGCTGACATGACAGGAAAGTATCCATTTTCCAGACCAGCAATCGTTGTGCTAATCATTTCCATAATAGCAAGTTCTAGCTTTACACTTCTATTAACGATAATTGGCTCAACTGGAGCATGCCCATGTTTTGTATTCTTCAAGGCATCTATGTGGATGTTTCCATCGTCTTCTGGGGTAACAACAGTAAGCACAGTTTCCTTATCAATCTTCTGTGTTCGCACCTTTGCTGGCTCACGGACAAACATGTGAATAACTGCATCATCCTTCTTGGTAATATCAGCTATCAACTGGTGATCCTCGAGCTCCTCATCACCAAGTACAAGCTTTTGATCCTTTAGGCTCTCGATCTCCTCCCCGGTCTCAGCAGCAATCTTGTTCTTGAGGTACCCAACTTTGTGGCCACTCTCCACCTGGAACTTAAACTTCTTCCCATTGGCAGTCTCAATGGTTATTGCACGGATTTCAGCCAACCGGACAACTAGGTGAAGAAGATTGCCGTCAGCAAGCCCATAGTCCCTGACACGGGAGTTGTTGCGTGTAAGGTCATGCCCGCCAAGGCTCCCGATCGAATCGCCTGCTGGAACGAAACCGCCGCCGAGGCGTTTCCGAGTGGCGGATTTGGAGGAGCCGATGTCATTTGCCTGTGCCGTTAATATAAAGAGGAAAAAAGTGTACGTCATCCCCTCAACTATGAGGGGTAGACTACGTGACCCCCAACCTATGAAACGGTCTATATCACCTTCTGAACTTTTCAAAACATGTCAAATTACCTCTAGAGCAATTTTGAAAAATCATAGTAAATCACAGAAAATTCATAAAATGAAAAATCTAATTGTGTTGGACTCCAAACGAGTAGATCTACACAATAAACATATAATATGATATGTTTTAGAACATTTTTTTACAGCTATGAAAAAATCATAGATCTAAAGTTACAGAAAAAATTAAACTAAAGCATATCATATTATATATTCATTGTGTATATCTACTCATTTGGAGTCCAACACAATTGGATTTTCCATTTTATGAATTTTCTATAATTTATTATGATTTTTCAAAAATGCTTCAGGGGTAATTTGACCGGTTTTGAAAAAGTTCAGAAGTGATATAGACCGTTTCATAGGTTGGGGGTTATGTACTCCACACCCCATAGTTGAGGAGGTGATGTAAACTTTTTTCATATAAAGATGGACCGTGTCATTCGGGTATCATTGAGGTCCAATCGGGTGGGAAAGCACGGATTGGCTGATATGGCTTTGCCACCGTGTCAACAACGTGGCTCATGGGCACCCTCACGGCCCACGCCGCCGCTCGACACCCCCGCCTAGCCACCTACACTCGACCCTTCCTCCTCCATCCCCGGGGCCGAGGCGGCATCCCGACATCTCAGCGCCGAGGCGGCATCCTCCACCTTCCTCCTCCGTCCTATACAGAGGCGGCATCCTGGCGGCCGGCGGTGCCTGCAGCAACGACGGAGGGGCAAGGCGGTGCCCCATCCCCCAGCTGCGACGCGCGGCCACCAGCGTGAGGGGCCTCCGTCGGGGGCGGTGCGTGGCTGGCCTGCAACCTCCTCCAAGCCGCCGTCGGCCTCCTGCGCACGGTGGGGGACGCACGGTAGTCGTGGCGGGGCTAGATCCGGCGGGGCAAAGCTCACCCGCGTGACGGCCGCGGCGCCGGGAGCTCGGCCGGCGCGGCCACCTCGACACGCGACCATGGCGGCAGGCGCAACAGCGGGAGCTCGGCTGGCACTACATCCGGCGCGCAGCCTCCAGGAGCCCAAGCCTCTCGAGCCCCGACCGGCGTCTCCTCCACGGCTCCAGGCTGGAGCTCCGCTTGCTGGTGCGCTCGATCGAGGGAGGAGTAGAGATGGACGGCAGCAGGAGCTAGCTAGCTACTGCTGCTTTTCTGCGCGTGATGACTTATGAGAAGCAAAGCAGGGAGATGCAGCTCCTGCTTGTTCTGCCAATTGCAGATGACAGGGGTCAAGATGCTCGCAGCCATTTGGTGACACAAATTGATTAAATGATTAGTCATCTGGCCTCATCACGATCAATTCAACCAATCTCTTCAAGCAATTCGAGTTAATTTAGTTGGATTGCTAACAAAAGGCCATGAACAAGCGCAACATCCATTGGTAGCGGAACTTGGCACCGAACGACCACGGCCCGGCCACGCTCGTGCGGCGGCGGTATGGCTCCAGGTGCGATTGGGCCCCTCACGCGGTCGCGAGAACTCCATCGAGGCGTCGATGGCCGCGAGCTCCGCGTGAGTTCCGCCGGTCGCGAGAGCTCCACCGGTCGCAAGAGCTCGGCCGGCCGCGAGAACTCCATCGCGCTCGCGTCGTGCCCGCGACGGTCGTAGCGGAGCTTCCGCGCGCTCGTGCCCGCGACGGCCGGGGCGGAGCTCCCCCGCGCTCGTGCCCGCGGTGCGGCCGGGGTCGAGCTCGCCCGCGGCGGCCAGGACAGAGCTTCCCCGCGCTCGCGCTCGCGCCGGTCGAGCTCGTCCGCGACTTCAGCGCCGGTGCGCGGCCCGCCTGCGTCGGGCTCATGTCCCGCGTCCGCCGCCTTGTCTTGTTGACGCCGAAGAGCAGCTTCCACCATCCCACCATTCCCGTCGGAGGCACGTCGCAAGGGAGAAGAAGTGGACACGGGCCGGGTGGTAGTGCGCTGGCCACTGGCTGGACGCGCTCGCCTCGCTCCACGTCCCGGCGGCCTCGCCGTCACCGAACCCCGTCGAGTGCTGGCCCCGCGCGCCGCAGCTGCGGGAGCGGGCGGAGCTCCGGGCTTGGGACGGTGTTGACATCGCGGCACATGCCCCGCCGTGCGCGCTCCGAGCGGACCTTCCCGTACGCTGTGGTGCCTGACAACACGGCCATCGAAGACGTGCACCGCGTCGGCGTGCAGCACGACGGCGGAGGCAGGCCCAGGGTGAGCGGCGGCGGCGAGTCCGGGAGGCTTGTGCGCCTGCGCCAAGTGGCGGGCGAGGCGGCCCGTGAGGAGGAACGCGGCGGCGAAGGCGAGCAAAGCGAGGACGGCTGCCGTGGCAGCGGACGCGACGACGATGGCAGCCTTGGGTGTCCCGTCGGCTGTTTTGTGGACTTGGGAGCCACGTAGACAGGTACGTCATAGCGGTCTCATGGGTTCAGACCTGTTATTGGACCTCAGTGATACCCGAATGGAGTTTAGGGGTCTGCTTGGTTGTTTTGCGAGTTCAGGGATCGGCTTGATTCAGCGCAACAAATTTAGGGTCCGCTAGCGTATTTTACTCTTAAATTAATTATGACCTCACTCCAATATCCATGTATGCGGCCTGAGGGAATCTAGAATCGCTACTTTAGCCACCATTGGATAGGGAAAGCCGTACAAAGTTTGAAATAGTGTCATTTGTTAATGAGGTGTGAGAAGAAATGTTGTACCACCATTTAGCCAGTACTAACCAACAGTGCTATCTCTTTGGACTGTCAAAGCACATGCATCTCATAATTTTTCAAATTGTCCTTCATAATTTGGCTGCCTGGGGGAGCCCACACCTTTCCCTATTAGTTTAAAATTTTGGGTTGAACTGGTTGGTGCATGCAACTCAATAAAAGATAAGGTCGCCGGGGAGACGACAATTATACAGCTAAAGCTACTTGGTCTAAGGTTATTGTTCTTCAACCTTACTGCAAAGTAAGACTAAATAGCAGATGGTTTGGTGATTACTAGAAAATAAAGTTTATTGTTTTATGTTGTCATTTGATGGATCACCAGATGGACGGTGAAGAACAAGTCGCCCAAGAGGTATACTTGATGCCGACTTACTCTGTTTGCATATCTTATGAGCTGAATGGCTTGCAATTGACTGAATGGCAACCCAAATGTTCATAGGCCTGGCAATGTCCTCATCCGTAACATCCTTGTCCTCAAGGATGAAAAAAACCTTCATTACAAATGCTTCTTCCTCTCAGGTAGCTTCATTCTCTAGTAGATTAACCTAATGAATCAACCATCGGACCAATGGCTCATTGTTTTGTGGAATCATTCTTTTTTGAAGTATAGCTGCATGAGCAACGACCTTGATAGCCCCTTTGGCATCAACAAGAGGTAATTCTGGGCTTGGAACAACTTGAGTTCCAATGTGCCTTTTCAGCTAACTCACATGAAAAACATCATGTAATTAGCAGCCTTCATGTAACGGTAATCTGCATGCTGCCTTCCCAATATTTTCCAGAACTCTAAATGGCCCATAAGATTTGGAGTGCAACTTGACGAATCTGCGAGCACTTAATGATGTGTTCTATGCTTTTACTAAGGTTAAAGTTTCAATTAACCTCTCCTACTTGAAATCCCCTTTCAAATCGTTGCCTATTTGCATGGGTTTTTTTTCTTACCTGAGCTTTATGCAAATTGTCCTTGATAATTTGAGAAGCCATTGTTCTATTTCTCAACTGTTCTTGAGCTGACAAGTATGAGCAGTCTGGAATCGCTACTTTAGCAACCATTGGACAGGGAAAGCCGTACAAAGTTTGAAATGGTGTCTTTTGTTAATGAGGTGTGAGAAGAAATGTTGTACCCAGGGTTTTTGTTACCGACCGGTCCGACCGAACCGCCGGGGTCCGGTTCCGGCTAATCGGTCCGGTTTGACCGGTTACCCAAAAAATCCGGAGGAATTCAAATTTCAAATAAAAAATGGTAGTGTAAACGGTTTGGATCGGCTAGCCGACCGGTTAGCCACTCCAGTTTGACCGGTTACCGGTAAATTTTACAAAAAAACCGACGCAGTGAAGAATTTGACGTATTTTCAAATTTGAACTAAAAAATTGGAAAATAAAAGAAAATTTTCTAAAAATATTTTAAGGTGTGTAGAATCTAATGGTGTCAAAAATTTTCAAATATTAGTGCATTTAGTATTTTTTGCGGGCATTAGAAGTTGAACCGGCCAATTTTTTTCTCTTTTTCTTTTTTGGTTCTGTAACACCTCAGGTGTTTATCTCTTTTTAATCAAAGGTTTAACCGAAGCTCATGGTGTGTAAAGGAAAAATCAAGCAAGTGTGGTTCAACACCCTATGGAGCAAAGCTTGGTCCGAACTTGATTTCAATTTTCACTTAGAACTTGAACTTTTGCCATGATGAAAGTTGTCACCAAGGTTCAGGAACACAACCTTATATTTTGGCACTTTTTGAAATTCGGGATGGAAAAAGGAGTTAAACCCTATCTCACTTGATCAACCTCCTAAAGGCCCTTCTGAGTTCTTTTGATGGCTTGGCCATAATCTCAAAATTTTATATGACAACTCCGAAATCGGCCAATGTAAGAGTTGTTGGGTATCTCAAGAAAAACATTTCTTCTTTTAGGTGGAAGTTGAGATCTTGAGTGGAACGCCCTCAAAAATTTGAGTCAAACCTTTCTAATATGGTCAAACCCCTAAGTTCCTATACCTGTCTCTAGAACTTTGGCTATATCTTCAAATTCTCCCTAAACACTGAAAATTCTGCCAATACAAAAGTTGCTCAGAATTTCTAGGGACACATTTCATCTAATTACCGTCATTTCAAATTTTGAGTGCAAAAGCCTCAAAATCTTGGTCAACGCCCAGAGCACATGTTTGACTGCGCCGAGAAAAACCGGATGCTCAAGCCAACTTTGTGCTCAATCCATTGATTTTCCCCTGGTCAACCTTTGTAAAACTTGTAGAGGATTGTGTCATCTACAACTTTGGTATTGACCAAATTTTGAGTTATATGCGGTTTTGAATTGTTATGGTCGGTCAAAGTACCCTAAGTTGAATTGGGTGGACGCGCCGGCCGCCAGAGCGCGCGTTCTCGGTTCGACGTTGCGCCACGACGCACCCCGCGCCCATGCCTATCACGCGCACGCCGCGTGCCATACACCTCGCGCCACCTGGCACAAACGTCGAGGGTGGGACCGTCCTCCTGTGCCCGAGGTTGCCCGCGCCGCCAGCTGCCACGGAGTCCGCCCACATGTCGCGCACGCCCCCTGTCCTCGCCACGCGCCGCGCCATCGCCGTTCTGCCGCCATGCACCGTGCCGAGCTGTGCCACGCCGCCCCTCCTGCGTCGCGCTGGCCTGCTAGCCGTCACGCTATGGCAAGGCTGCAGCTCTTCACGGCCACCTATAAAAGGGGAGGAACTCCCCCGAGCTCGACGCGCCGCTCTGCACGCCGCCAGGCTGCCGCTATCAGCCGCCAGAGCGCCACCGCAAAGCCCTCTCTCTCGAGCCCTCTGGTCCCCGCCTGAGCCCGCTGGGAGCACCCTGCCGCCCCACTGAAGCCACTTGTGCCGCACATTGACATGCACCGCCGCCCTGTTCGCCGGAGTCAAGCTGCCCGCGGCCGGAGATCCACACCGCCGCCGATCCTCACCGCCGGTCGCTCCTCCGCCCCGTCCAAGCACCCGCATCCGCCCTAGGTGATCCCCTGGTTCTTCTCCGACCTCTCCCCACCCTACCTCGCCGTCCTTCTGCCGAAATCCGGCCACCTTGGCCGGCGGCCATGGCCAAGGACCGCCTTGCATCGATTGAGATCTTCCCAGGGTCTAAATCATAAAAGTAGGGACCTCTGTGTAAACGTGAGGGTATGCTTGTGAATAAAAATCTTAAACCGAGGACCTATCGGAAAATAGATTCTTTAACCCTAGATTTAAAATACAGAGATCTTGTAAAATCTGTAATAAATCACAGAAAAATTGGAAAAATGCAAACTCAAATGTTTTGTAATCCTCATGAACAGAAACAACTTTTCTATAAAGGAAGTTTGTAAATTTCTTCCTAGCTTTTGAATTATTTTGAATTGATCAGTTTGGATAGATTTGAAATAATTTGAAATCCAAAGCTGATCTGCATGTGAAATTTTAATATGTTGCTAGTATGGTCATGCTGGTTCATGTGTAGAAAAATGGCACATTGATCTCATATATATCTTTAGTTAAAATTTAATTTAATATATGTCAGCATATAAGTTCCTGTTTAGTTTTAAATTTTTGGTTAAGCAATTAGGGTTGATATTTTTGCAGTAGCCCACATATGTCTAGATTCAGCTATGATAAATATATGAGTAGTTTTTGACATGTTTAACTAGCTCAAATTAATTTAGGTCTTAAATATGAGCCTTTTTAATCAAGCATGTTGTAGTAAGTTTCTGGCCATGATAATCTTTGAGTAGTCTTGTTTTACCTTGCTTTTGCTGTAGTAAAAGGTTTAGCCCCAATGCATGCTTGTATATTTCAATGTGATTTATTTATCTTTTTAGCAATGTTAAAATGTTGTATTTTTATGCTAGATCTGTAGATTATTTTAATCTGAGTTTTTGTGAGTGTCTCAGTCATGCCATGTTTATGCTCTATGTAAATTCTTGAGGCTATATCATGTATAGATCTCTCTGCATAAATAAAACATGTTTATGTTAGCTAGTTCTTACTAGATTTTTCATGTGCAGTTCATAGCTGAGTTTAGTGCCAATTGTAGGCAGTAGCTTTGTTATCATAATATGTGCTTGTATAAATTTTATCTCTGTTTGTTTGTTTGTGGAATATCTAGAATTAATTTTTGAAGTAAATCAAGCTTAATAAGTGGCATAAAAGGAAAATCAAAATCACCTTTAATGTGACTTGAATTTGAATAGCAAACCTTCACCAAAATACACCCTAAACAACACCCTTTTACCTTGGTGAAGTCAAATAAATTAACTAGTTTAAATGTGCACACAATCACCATCAAATAAGTAAGATAAATAACACACATACATTTCCTTGATAAAGGAAGAGTATGCTGAATATAATTTGTTTAGGTGAATGTGACCAACAATACACCCCATGTTTACCCTTTAAATCCGAACCAAGTTCTTCCTTCTTAAATATGAATACTTAAATTTTATGCATATGCATGTCGTGTAGAACTTCCGGTCAAGAGCTACGAGTCTGTGCCGGAAGCTGAAGGAGAGCTAGCTGAAGGAAAGGTGAACGTGGTGGAATTGCAGCAAGACCCGAACTAAGTTCGGAGGTTCTCCAGACTAACTTTGCTTGTGAAGGCAAGCCCCGGAGCATAACCTATGTTTTCAACTTATGCAATTATCTTTGTTATGTTTGTGTATTTAAGTTTCAGGAGTTGAATTGAAACCCTAGATGCATGATCTTAGGTTCCTATGCTCAAATACTAGTATGATAAGTCGCTAGTTGCCATGCTCTAAGGACACGGTAAAAGTCGAGTGATGTTCGTCACTCGCGATCTATAGGTTTCTTATGTTGGATTCATAAGATATGCTAAACTGGATTGCTCACGTGGTAAGAGCATGGGATGGGCTCCGGCCAATAGTTGTCCCTGGTTAAGCGTTTGAACATACTAAACACTTGTCGAGAATGGGGACGGTAAGCCTAGTACCTTTTTTATTCAGCAAGGGAACTCTCTACCACTAATCTTGGGATTCACTCCCCCGACTTGCAACCGGTGGTGCATGTGTGAGTCTGGTCAGACGTCGGGCCGTAAATCCAATAATCCTTGTACCTAGGACTGTGGACATTGATCCTGAACTGAGGATGACTGGGAACCGCCTGGTTGGTGCGTACCCCGCCCTTTGGGCTTTTAGTTGTTATCTTGGGGTATGCATTCTCCCGTGTGTTTAGGTCCACCTTGCAAGGTTATTAATCGATCGATTGTTGCCCTCTCACCGTTATCTGAGATTGCTTATCCATACAGGCTATGTCCCTTAATGATGGAATTGAGAAGTAATATGGATGTATGTTTAATTGTTTGCACAACTTATGCTTGCAATAGTTGCTTACGTAGTAATGGTTAATCAACTAGAATTTTGAGCTAAAACTTGAAAGTAAGAACCTACTCTTTGTTGCTTTTCAGCAAAACAACCCACTAGCCAAAAAGCTTGCATGTCTAGAGAGTTGGTGATCTCACATCACCCGACGGTTAAGTCTTGCTGAGTATTAGTATACTCAGCCTTGCTTTGTTGATAATTTTTTGCAGGTGTTGATGTGAATGATGGTTTTCCGTGGCCTGGTTCTCTCACCCCGTTGGGAAGTGGAGTGGGAGGATGGCAGTGCTTAGTGATATCATGGATGGCCTCCCGTGATGTTGCTTACGACGTTTAGTATTTTATTTCCGCTGTGTTTTCAAACTCTGAACTATTTACTTTCCTGTATGGAACTTGGTTTGTAATAATGAACCTTTGATGAATATGATGTAATAAATTGTAACTTGTTTATCTCTGGACTCGCCGTCGTGTGAGTTTTGATGTACAATCTTCGATCCTTGTTGTAAGTGATTTACCGGGCTTGACCCGGCAGATATCGACAAGTTAACTCCTCTTTAACTCATAATGACCAAGTGGATGGTTTATGTGTTAAATGGGAATTAATTTGGATGGTTCTGTCACAGGTTCAACTTCTAATGCCCGCAAAGTATACTAAATGAACAAATATTTGAACAATTTTGACACCATTAGATTCGTAGCAACTTGAAGTATTTTAAAGAATTTTTTCGATTTTTTTATTTTTTGAATTCAAATTAAAAAAATTGAATTTGGCCGGTTGGGAACCGACTGGAACCGGACTGGTTGGACCGGTTACCGCAGTATCCGGACCGGTTCCGGTGGTAAAAAAACCCTGGTTGTACCACCATTTAGCCACTACTAACCAACAATGCTATCTCTTCGGGCTGTCAAAGCACATGCATCTCATAATTTTCCATCTGTTTGGGGATGATATGCATATGCTGTTGTTAAATGAAGTTTTACGCCAAATGCCTTCAACAAAGCTTGCCATATTGTACTTGTGAACATTTTTTTAACGAACGGGCACAAGATAGTGCCTATTTCATTGATAAAGAGGATAGGTACAAAACCGGTTAACCGGGAAGGAAAAAGGTTAATTACAATTGTGCGCTCATGTTCGTTAGGCACTTGGCGCCCGTGGACAGCCATAGCAAAAACTCAGCTTTGATCTTAATTACAAGTGAAGTTGTAGATGATTCTGTACGGTCGAAAACGCGGTTGTTTCTCTCCTTCCATATCTCCCAGATGCCGAGAAGTGCTAGTGAGCGGGCGGCTTTGCATGGGATATTCGGCCGCACGGTTATGGTTGTCCACCATTCCAGTGGTGACGATGATGGAGGCCAGGAAGGTGGTTTGAACTACTGGAGTCCCAACCAACTGGCGACCTCGGTCCATACTCGACGTGTGTATCAGCAGTCCGCAAGCAGGTGGTGTGCAATTTCCATCGTTTGCCTGCAAAGAGGGTAGGTGGGACTGTGGTCCCAATTCCGGCGCGCGAGTCGGTCAGAGGTCCACACGTGGTCCTGTAAGATGAGCCATGCGAAGAACTTGCTCTTCGGTGGTGCCCACGCTTTCCAGATCAAGGCAAGGACATGTGTGGGGTGTAGTCCGCGAACTGGGCCTTGTATGCCGAAGCCGTGGTGTACTCCTCGTGTTTCGTTAAGGTCCAGGAGATCGTATCGTCCTATTGGGGGAGTAGTGTCATAGGCGCGACTAGGTTCCAAATCGTGATGAATTAAAGGAGATGCTCCGTGGTGAGATCAGCGCGGAGGTTGATGTCTCGAATCCAGTTGTTGTGCAAGGCTGACGCCACCAATCATTTTTTTCTTCCTTGTTTTGGCAAATAGAAGGGGCGCCACGTCTTTGGGTCTTGCCTGAGCTCCAAAAGCTGGCTTTGTTGCCATCCCCTAGGGTGATGCTTGTGCAGTTAGTGAAGAGGAGTATGTCGGCTTCGTCGCACGGTACTTCTGTTTCGGCCCAAGCCTTCTCGGGAGCCGTCCACTACAACCACAACCAGTGTAGGCGCAGGGCTCGTGCGAATTTCTCCAAATTAAGGATGCCCAGCCCGCCGAACTCTTTGGGGAGGGTTGTGCGCGTCTAGTTAATTTTGCATTTGCCTCCCGTGATGGCTTTGTCACCCGCCCAAAGAAAGTGTCTGCGGATCTTGTCCAGTTCATGAAGCACCTCTTTGGAGGGTTTGATCATGGCCAGGAGGTAGACCGGCCGTGAGGTGAGGACTGATTTCACCAGGCATGCGCGACCTGCCTGCGTGAGGTTTCTGCCACTCCAGACGGATAATTTGCCAGTCGCCTTGTCCACCAAGGGTTGAAAGTCGAGCTTCCTTAAACTGCGCGGGGTGAGGGGGAGTCCTAGGTATTTGATGGGGAAAGGAGCACGAGTGAGCGGGAGAGTTGCCAAGATGGCATCCAGGTTGACGTTGTTGCAGCTTATCGGTGTGACACTTGTTTTTTGTAGATTGGTCTGCAGGCCCGTGACCTCACCGAAGTTCAAGAGGATGCACTTGAGGTTGTCCACATCCAAGGACGTGGGTTTTAGGAAGATTACTGCGTCGTCCGCATACATGGAGGCTCGAAACCTAACCGTACGTCTGTTGAGTTTAGAGAGAAGCCCCTTATCTGTTGCAATTTGTAGGATATGTTGTAGCGGGCCAATTGCCAAAATGAACAGAAGGGGATAGGGGGTCGCCCTGGCGCAGCCCCCTACCATGCTGGATCGGGGCAAGAGGAACCCTGTTGAGTAGAACACGCGAAGTCGAAGAGGTGAGCAGGGTAGCTATCCAATTGCGCCAATGTGTTGGGAACCCCCTGTGCTCCAAGAGAGATATGAGGTAGTCCCATCGCACCGAGTCGAAGGCTTTGGAGATGTCTAGCTTCATAAGAATAGTCGGTGTGTTTGTTCTGTGGAAACGTCTTGTTAGGTTGTGCACATAGAGGAAGTTATCATGGATGTTGCGCTTTTTGATGAAGGCGCTCTGGCATGGCGAGATAAGGTCATCCATGAGAGGGGCGAGTCGCAGCACTAGGATCTTGGTGATTATTTTGGCGATCGCGTGAATCTGGCTTATCGGTCAGAAGTCACCGATGTCTTCTGCTCCGTCCTTTTTTGGGATTTGCCTTATTTAGAAGGTTCAGGTCCTGGCACCGGTTGTTGAAGGAGTTTATTGCCGCCGACACATCTGAGCGTATCGTTTGCCAACACTTTTTGAAGAAAAGGCCCGTGAAACCATCCGGTCCTGGAGCCTTATCTTGAGGCTTGACAAATTGCCCGCCAAATTTCCTTGTCAGTGAAGGGCCGTTAAGGGAGGATAGGTCAGGTGTAGAGAGGTCCAGGTCCGGCCAGGAGAAATCACGGGAATGCAGAGGAGGGGCGCTCATGCCAGTGGCGAAGTGACCCTGGACCAGGTGTTGTTTGTCTTCATGATTGAAGAGCCAACCCCCTTGGTGGTGGAGGTGTTGAATGAAATTCTTTCTTCTTCTACCATTGGCCCTTAGATGGAAGAAACGAGTGTTTGCGTCGCCTTCGCGGATGGTGGAAATTCTAGCGTATTACTTTTTACGTGCTTTCTCGACGATCGCCCAACTCAGAATTCGCCTCTTAAGCTTTGCCCGTAAGTTGTGCTCGGCATCCGAAAGAGCTCTGAACGAAGTCCTGCGCTTCGTCCAAGCGTAAGATAATCTCCTGTGCCATGTGATGTTTCTGCCGTGTATCAGAGAGTAGGGATGTACTCCACTTCTTAAGCGCGATCGTTGTCGTGAAGAGCTTGTGCCCTGGAGGTGGAAGGGTTCTATGTGGGAGGTCGGTGCGTTCCAGGCTTGTGCGACGATATCCTGAAAGTGCAGGAGAAGTTTTCGAATTTGAAAGGTGACGCACGGCGCGGGCCTGACTGGTTAGTCAGAAGGAGCGGGCAGTGGTCAGAGTGGGAGGATGATAAGGCGTGCAGGGAGCAGGCGTCGAAGGCCAAATCCCAACTCTGATTGCAGAAAACCTATCAAGGCGGACAAGGGTAGGGCGGCGTCTTTCGTTGCTCCACGTATATTTCCGGTTCTGCAGCCTCAGTTCCTTGATTTGACAGAAGTCAATCGTTCGACAGAAGCGCGACATGAGTCGAAGGTTGAGGTTGCGATTATTCTTATCTCTTACCTTGTAGATTAGGTTGAAGTCTCCTAGAATGAGCCAGCATGTTCCGTCCGGCGGTTTTAAGTGGCGCATATGCTGTAGAAAGGACTCCTTCTCCCCTCTCCTAGATGGGCTGTACATCATTGTGATCGTAAAGGACGTCATGCAGTGACAAAGCGTGTCCGCAGTGAGAGAGTAGCGTTCAATGCGCACGTTGGAAATGTCAACCGCTGCGTCCTTCCAGAGTAGGAGGATGCCCCCTTTTGTGCCGGCCGTTGGTTTAAAAGCAAACTTGTCAAGTTTGTAAGCTCCAAGGAAAGATGCAAGGGACGTGTCGATGCTTTGTAGCTTCGTTTCTTGCAAATAGACGATCTCGCAAGGGGTGACCGCCAAAGTTTCATGCACCGCCAGGCATCTCTCGGCGGCGTTCAGACCTCTAACCTTCCAAGATATAATTTCAACATTTGGATTAATCATTAAAAAGGTAGCGTCACTGCAGTGGTAGAAGCTTGGGTACCCGAAGGTCGAAGCCAGCTGTTGACGGTCAATTTCCGTCAACCAAGAGCACTTGTTACACTTTGGTTTGAGCTTTGATTTATAACTAACCCGCCACTAGGCACACTAATGATGTAACAAGTTCGCACTTGCATGTGGTTTTTGGAGTGTGTTGTTTACGCAGGAATTAGGTACCTAAATGAGGACTTCCGGGTGGAGTTCGTCTAGCACTTTGTGAGAAGATCACGAAGCCCGGCACGAATCAAGACACGAAGTGAACATGACTCCAAATGACCCAAGGACCGAAGCATGAAGTTATGAAACTCCAAGGACCCAAACGGAAGATGCGGGAATTTGCGCACCAAACACTCTTATCTAAACCGCAGGGAAAACGACGTCAAGGACCCACATGGACTTCGGCAAATATTCAAGAATTCGCGAGCAGCATCATGGAGGACGATGGGCCCGAACTGGGCCGAAAAGGGCCTGGGCTGGCCGGCCCATGCCGACTGGCCTAGGGGGTTTCGGGCCTAGTTCGGCCTCCCCTTTGACCTACACGCTCCTCAGCTCATTTCTACCCCCTGCCTCCGACAGCTGCCATATCAATTCATCAGAACTCGGCGAAACCTAGAAGTGAGCACCAGAGGGAGACGACGGCGGCGGAGTCCTCGAGGTTGTCTAGGGGATGGCCTAGGCCAACCCTAGCCGCCATGGCCGCCCTACGTGGTTATGCCATGGCGGAGTTCCGGAGCTAGTTGAGGTCATCAATGGTATGTACCCGGTGGTGATGATCCAAACGCATCTACTATTATGTGAGGAATGTTCGTCGTGTTTTCCGATCTATTAGCGATTCCATGTCTCCGTCTATACTTTCTACCTTTCATGAATATGTTTGATCCTTAGTCTAATTCTAGATTAGACTACATAGCATGCTCTATGTAATCGTGGCGATTAGGTTTAGCTTGTGGAGCCTTCATGGTTCGTAGACACATTCATGTTTGAGCGTGCCCCTAGATCCTCCACTTCATTAAGGGAGCATCGTGACAGGGTGATTTCCCCCGAAAGAGTGGATGTCTTCATGAGGTAGGCCGGAGGTAGGAGTTTAAGGATGCTAGTAGATGAGATGCTTGTTTTGTTGCTCATTTACCAGAACTTCAACTAGAAGGCGCTAGGCCTAGCTACCCCTTCAGTGGAGCTTTTCCTTAGTCGTTGTTCATGGATGTGATCAACCTTGTGCTATCACTCATATATATCAAGGTTTACCTCTTTGTATGCAATCAACGCTATATGTTAGGTTAGATTGACTAGATAAGGTAGAGACCCCTAGCGGTTTGCTTCCGATCCTTGGATTGACAATCCTTGGAGGACCCTCCTTGGTGAAAAAGGCACCAAGTCACCCGTAGACTTGTGGTGAACTTCAACACGGTTTTGAACCGTCAACACCAGCAGGGTGCCAAGATCGTGCACGAGGTTCGCCGTCACGGAGGCAGTAAGTAGTGCGAGGTCTCGACAAAGAAAAGAAGTGTGTGGTCGCCCGAAGGTCGCAGCCAGCAGACCGCCAGAACTTGAAAGCAGACTGATACATGAGGGAGTGAAGCCTTCAGGGGTGCTGCCGGTGAAGTGCAGCATCATGTGTCCGCATCGTAAGGTTGGAGCTCCGCCACTGTTGTCTTTTCATGGTGGAGAAGCACGGTGTCCAGCAGCTCCGCTTCCTCATCGTCCAAGCTGAAGATCGTCGTCAGGGCCGCTAGAATGTGCGGTGGCAGCGGGCTGCTTTGATCATCAAGGATTGTCCGCTGCTTTGATCATTCAAGCCATATGTTCTGTTACGTATACAGGGGGAAATCCAAAGAAGAGGCAGCTACTTTGATCATCAAGGATTGTCCGCTTTCAACTCCGTAGGATCACTCATGATGAATAGCTAAGGCTAAGGTACACATTAAACTCTCAAAGTACTTTTGGATATGATATCTTTATTTTGATATATTCATGCTCATATCCAATAGTATGTTTCGATTCTATGCCTTGCTACCTTTTGATGATCATGATAGGCTGGAATTTCTTGAGTTTGATAAAGAGGCTATGTTGTGCTTTAACTTTGTGAATTACATGCCTAATGAACCTTTGCCTAATGAGAGTTTAGCGCTGAGCAAGAAACTTATGCTTCCTTTAATCACAACATGTTTTGTTCACCAAATTTAAATTGTGGTTATGATTGCATAAGTTTGTTTCACACTTTGCGAATCTTGGACTTGCTTCGTGCTAGGTCAAGCTCGTGACCTTAAAAGAGCATGTGTCGGGAGAAAACCCGAGTTTCACTAACCATGCAGGTCATTAAACCTTAATAAAGAGAAGAGAAGCCATGCCCTAAAGGAATTGCAAGCTCGTGCATCGCCTCCCCCGAAGCAAAGGAGGAGAAGGTGACGATGATGCAAGGAAACGATCGAGCAAGCCTCTCATCAAATAAAATGATCGTGTGAAGCATGGAGAGTGGATCAAAGCTGCATGGACATCTTCAAATCTTACATGAAGGACCATGGCTTCGCGACTACGAGGAGGTACGTAAGAAAGTCGAGCTCTATGACTTTAAATGAAGCACTTTGCGGGAGGCAACCCGTTTTCTTTTGTTTATATATAAATATTATGACCGTCTACATTGTAATCTTAAACTGAAACATCAAGTAACATTGTACCATTGCTCTAATAAATTCCACAACACCATGTTGTTTGATTTAAATGATATTGAGGGAGCACTTTGTTCTTGATCTTGGAAAACTTGTAGACCTTTTTGTGTGTCTATTAGTGTTTAGTGTCGTTTTCTTTTGTGTCTTTTTAGAGAGAAATATGAAGTTGGCACCATCCTTTAACTCTAAGCTTGTGGCTAGTTAATTTAGGCTAACTCTTGCATTTGTTTTAGACAACCACCATATCATGTCATATTGCATTGCATGTTTTGTGTTGATCTAACTTTTTGTCCAACCAACCTAGGCCTACCCATAGCCCCCACCAAAAACTGTAGCCAACAAGGGTAGGGTTGACTTGTGTTGATTGGCTTGCACCATTCTGGTTGGCCAAGCCCACCTTTATCCCTTGTGCTAACTAAAATCTTTGACTAGCCCTCCTATGAGAAAACCTCTTCCACACCTTTAGCCTTCCTAAAAACCATAGGTTTGTTTTCCATATAAAGACTTTCGACACCACCTTAGATAGAATTTCTAAACTTGACTCCCTCTCTTCAAAATTCTTATTTGAGCCAAAAATATAGGATACCCATAACCTACCCTTAAAACCTTGTTAGTTTGGTTGTTTGATCTTTTCAACCCTTGCTAATATTTGTTTGCGCTAACTCTTTGCATTCACATTTTGCATCCACCTCGTTTTCATCATCTTTATGAGAGCTAGGTCTCTGTGAAACTTTGTGATGAATGGACCACCATCATTCAGTTTTATACACCTTGCTTTCATTTTGCATTGGTTGGTTTATAAACTTTGCAATGCGCCCTACTTATCTTACACTATAAGGAATTGTTAACCTTGGAATAAGCATGGTGTTTTGACCTTGGTTAATAAATCTTTATGGCAAGGGAGAAGTTTGGCAACCACTTTGTAAGCATGGAGCTTAGAATTTGGTTTAAACATTGTTTTTATACCATCCTATCATTTGCATGCACCCTTGCACACACGTACACCCACTAGGTTTTTAATTTTTCACTAGATTAACTATGCCACAAGTTAAGATCTTAGGGGATGTCTTTGGTTTGTCGGCATAGAGTGAGTATTCCCGACCGTCACCTCGGGGGTACTTTGTGCTTTAAAATTGTTTTGCAGGCATTGTGAATCAGCTTGTCGTAAAGGGTGAACGTTGGAGGACAATCAAGACAAAGTGAAGAGTATGACGATCCACACATGGCGGTAGGACTTCAAGATGGTTCATCATCTTCCATGCCTAGCAACATGCTAAGCATGGGGGAGGATTTGGTGGACATGAGAAGACCGCATGCAAGGATCACGGTTCTTCTTCCATGTTAAGCACAATGCTTAAGCATGGGGGAGGCTGCGCTACACTTCAAGCATCAAAGGATAGTAATAAATCCTCAACCCTCTCTTTGTCTGTCTTTCTAAATGCTTATATATATGTTTATGCTTTCCACAACCTTAGATGCAACCCTTGTATGTCACTCTTTAGAATAACATGGCTACTAGGAGTACAACCTAGGTTTGTTTTTGTTCTCAATAATAATCACCGTTACCTTGTGCTCACCATGATGATATCTCGTATGCTCTTACTTATGGATATATGATGATTGTTGCCACTTTGATCATTCTTGTGCTTGGTTTTTATATGATTAAGCTAGTGCTCTCTCTTTTAATATGAATATGAAATTTATTTAATGCTAGCCTAATCTTTTGTGGAGGTTATGATAACTTAAGTCCCATAGTTCTTTTTCGTTGCTCCCAACTTTGAATGAATCAAAGAACGTTTTTATTCTCAAAAAGTTATGCTAACCTTGTCATGAGTACCGCTTGCATTTTGCTCTACCCATCCAAAGCCCAAACTTACTTGAGTGCAAAACATTAGTATATACAAGATTTATTTTTGGGTGCATTGATTCAAGGCTTGATTTCTCTGGCTCGAGACTAAGAAGCTGGTCATTCCGATTTTGCGTATCGTTCTTTATGCTAGCCTTTTCTATCCGTGCATTGTGAGTTTCCACATCGGGAATTTTGCAAACCTCACCGGATATCCACCCACAAACCCAAAATATCTTTTTTTGTGTTTACCTCCTTGACCACAACCCAATATATGAGTATGGATGAATATTGTGAGGAAGATTACAAGGAAAGTGCTTCAAGTGAGTAAGGGAGACTTCCAAAAGGAGCCTTAGAAGATTTTTCGAGTATCTCTCTCTAAGAAAATATGAGAGCTTCAATTTCCACCTTGGCATATTTATCACCTCTTTTGCCCGAGGACGAGCAAACGTCTAAGCATGGGGGGTTGCCAAGGAAGTGCTAGTATAGTCTAGAGTTCAAAGGGAGCAAATAAAAAAAGAAGGAAAAAGAAAAAAGAAAGAGAAAAAGTATGATGAAAAAAAATGATAAAGAAGAAAAAGCATGAAGAGAAAAAGAAAGAAAGAAGAAGAAGATAATAATAAAATAAAGCTCCCTGGTTCTCTAGCTATGTTTAGTGCTTTTTGAGTTTTCAAAAAGGATTCAAGATAACGAGGACTTCGTTTGTGCCTCGGGATCACTCTTTGCCATTTGCACATGTCCACCTATCTAAAAGTGTGTGTTCATCTCTCCCCCCTCCTTGATAACATTATTTTTCCAATGACTTTTTTGACGAGTCTCGGTAAGTCCATGAGAAGCTTGTCTTGTTTTGATAATATCTCGACTATAATATCTTGGTAGGACTAAACTTTCCCATAGCTCCATATAAAGCCTTCAACCATATTTGAGAGAGGAAAGGAGTAGAACAAGTAGGCTTGAGAGACAAGATGAGATGAGAGTTCATGAGCAAGATGCAAGGAGGTTTATTATTGATCTTGGTAAAGCCAAGTTTTCTTCATCCCGCTCTTTATTTTCATAATTTCTAATATTCGTTTAAAATTTGAGAGCATGATTAATTACTTGTGGGAATAGCTTAAATAATATCTACCCTCCATAGAGATGAAAGCTAGCTACATTATGAAACTATAACAAATATAAACTGGGAGAGCATTATGTTTTCTCATGTATGAACAAGTGCAGGGTATGAATATTGAAGGGCAATACTGATATCCATTAAAGGCTTACTTGAGGACGAGCAAGGTTTAAGCATGGGGGTATGTTGACGGTCAATTTCCGTCAACCAAGAGCACTTGTTACACTTTGGTTTGAGCTTTGATTTATAACTAACCCGCCACTAGGCACACTAATGATGTAACAAGTTCGCACTTGCATGTGGTTTTTGGAGTGTGTTATTTACGTAGGAATTAGGTACCTAAATGAGGACTTCCGGGTGGAGTTCATCTAGCACTTTGTGAGAAGATCACGAAGCCCGGCACGAGTCAAGACACGAAGTGAACATGACTCCAAATGACCCAAGGACCGAAGCATGAAGCCGTGAAACTCCAAGGACCCAAACGGAAGATGCGGGAGTTTGCGCGCCAAACACCCTTATCTAAACCGCGGGGAAATCGTTGTCAAGGACCCACATGGACTTCGGCAAATATTCAAGAATTCGCGAGAAGCATCATGGAGGAAGATGGGCCCGAACTAGGCTGAAAAGGGCCTGGGCCGGTCGGCCCATGCCGACCGGTCTAGGGGTATACACGCTCATCGGCTCATTTATACCCCCTGTTTCCGACGGCCGCCATATCAATTCATCAAAACTTTGCGAAACCTAGAAGTGAGCACCGGAGGGAGACGACGGTGGCAGAGTCCTCGAGGTTGTCTAGGGGATGGCCTAGGCCAACCCTAGCCGCCATGGCCACCCTGCGTGGTTGTGCCATGGCGGAGTTCCGGAGCTAGTTGAGGTCATCAATGGTATGTACTCGGTGGTGATGATCCAAATGCATCTACTATTATGTGAGGAATGTTCATCGTGTTTTCCGATCTATTAGCGATTCCATGTCTCCGTCTATACTTTCTACCTTTCATGAATATGTTTGATCCTTAGTCTAATTCTAGATTAGACTACATAGCATGCTCTATGTAATCGTGGCGATTAGGTTTAGCTTGTGGACCCTTCATGGTTCGTAGACACGTTCATGTTTGAGCGTGCCCCTAGATCCTCCACTTCATTAAGGGAGCATCGTGACAGGGTGATTTCCCCCGAAAGAGTGGATGCCTTCAGGAGGTAGGCCGGAGGTAGGAGTTTAAGGGTGCTAGTAGATGAGATGCTCGTTTTGTTGCTCGTTTGCCGGAACTTCAACTAGAAGGTGCTAGGCCTAGCTACCCCTTCGGTGGAGCTTTTCCTTAGCTGTTGTTCATGGATGTGATCAACCTTGTGCTATCACTCATATATATCAAGGTTTACCTCTTTGTATGCAATCAATGCTATATGTTAGGTTAGATTGACTAGATAAGGTAGAGACCCTTAGCAGTTTGCTTCTGATCCTTGGATTGACAATCCTTGGAGGACCCTCCTTGGTGAAAAAGGCACCAAGTCACCCGTAGGCTTGCGGTGAACTTCAACACGGTTTTGAACCGTCAACACCAGCAGGGTCCCAAGATCGCGCACGAGGTTCGCCGTCACGGAGGCAGTAAGTAGTGCGAGGTCTCGACAAAGGAAAGAAGTGTGTGGTCGCCCGAAGGTCGCAGCCAACAGAGCACCAGAACTCGAAAGCAGACTGATACATGAGGGAGTGAAGCCTTCAGGGGTGCTGCCGGTGAAGTGCAGCATCATGTGTCCGCATCGTAAGGTTGGAGCTCCACCACTGTCGTCTTTGCATGGTGGAGAAGCATGGTGTCCAGCAGCTCCGCTTCCTCATCGTCCAAGCTGAATATCGTCATCAGGGCCGCTAGAATGTGCGGTGGTAGCGGGCCTTGGAACATGTTAATGAAGTCGCGCAGCACTCCCTCAATCGGGATGAGCTCGTCCGCCGGGAGCCCGAGCTTGCGGCACAAGTTGCATTGTGCGCGCTCCACCGCCGGCATCATCGGCTGCTTCGCCAGCTGGGTGCTGCGACGCACAGCCGCCATGTCGAAGGGGTGCGATGCGGTGCAGGCTGCTGAAGAACGACCGGCTCCGGTGTGGTGAAGAGAGCATCAACACCGTGTGCGGTCTGGACGTCATCCTCCTGGACATCGTCGCTGTCGTCGTTCTGGGCACCGCCGGTGTCGATGTGCTCCCCAGTAGGTGTGGGCTGCCCGTGCGACGTCTGGTGGAGCAGCGCCTCCATGCTGTCGAGCGGCACCTGCACCTGCTCGACAATCGGTGCTGGGGTCGGGGATGGCGACAGGTAGGCGCGTAGAGTGCCAAACACCCGGGGCACCGCCACGAGCGCCGTCTCGGACCAGGCTGCCTTCCCGGCAGTGTTCAGCTGCAGCCTGTCCACCAGTGAGTAGGCCCTGGAGACGAGCTTGGAGAGACCTGCGTCAGGGTCGATTTGCAGCAGAGGTGAGGTTTGAGGCAGTGGAATAGCGGAGAGCGCAGCTGCAAACTGGGATTGCAGGGTTGTCGGCGGCGTGTTGTTGTCGTGGCGTCAGCCGTCGCGAGCGTCGTAGTGTCGACGCAGAGGGGATCGAGTTCGCTCGCGAGGAAAGGGGTCACCGATGCCCTAGTAGGTGTCGCCCATCAGGGTCCCGAGGCCTGGGTGCTCGTAGTCGCCCCCTTCGTCGTCGTCGTCACTCCCAGCTAGAACCCATGTTTGATTTTGGGCTAGGGCATCTTGTGCTTTCCTAGCCATTATCCCAGTTGTCTATTTACGTGGGTGAATCAAGTACAACAAGTCTGGTCAGAGCTAGCGGTAGAAGATTGGGCTCTGCTACGCAGATCCACTCATCTAGGAAAGAAGTACGCATTGTTGACTGACTGTTTGAACGATCCTAGTTACTTGTAAGTAGCTAATCAACTCAGAGTAGGGTGGCCAAGAAGCTCCTTGTCGGTGCCCGTCGACCAGGAGAAAGCCGCGCTCTTGCAGGTCAAGGAGGAAGGCCGTGTCCTGGGGCGTTCCTTCTTGTGGCCGCGCGTGTCCCGCGCGTCGCGCCTGTCGTGGCCGCGCCCGTCATCACCGCGCGTGGCCCGTGCGTCGCGCCTGTTGTGGCCACACCTGTCGTCGCCACGGTCAGGTGTGCGCCGCGGGAGGCGCCCTCGCGGCCACCGCCATCGAATCTGCGAGCGTTGAAGGAGCCCGCAGCGGAGTTGCCACCGCCGTCGTCGTGCGAGCGCCACCCGGTCACCATCCGGTCAGCACGTTCCTCCTGTTGGCCTGCTCGCTCGGCATCTTGCGGGGGGGGGGGGGCAGGGGAGGTGGGCTGGGAAGCGCGAACGCACCGTCGGCGGCGTGCCGTCCACAAGGCCGTACCTACAGTCGAAGCGCCTGCAGATTGGCTTGATGCTTGACGGGTTGTCGATTGCTCATTGAAAGGTCGCGCTTGGCCGCAGAGTAGTCCTCCATCAGAGGCATGTGCAGGAAGACCTCATAGCGAGCTCCTTGATGCCATGGCTCCGGTGGTTCTTCCGTGGAGACAAACACCACCGGCGAGCTGTCCGAGGGGCGTTGCGTGAAGGCCAGCCAGACCCGCTTGGGGATCTCGCTGGGGTTCGGCGTCCACACCCAGAGCTCGATGTGCCTGCTATCTGCCGGTTGGACGAGGTCAGTGACAATGGTTTGCAGAGCGCACTTGTAGGTGATGACACACTCTACAATCGCCGGCGTCCACGCATGCTACAGGATGCCGTCAAGACACAACTTCACCCTGTAGAAGAAACAGAAGCCAAGAGCATGGGTGTGGCTGTGCCAGCGTCGCAGACAGATGTCGATGCCGCGGCCCCTGAAGCGCCCCTGCTTCCTTGCTGTGACGGCGTGCTTCGGGTGCTCGAAGCGGATCATGTACGACTCCGGCTGGTGCAGCGTGACGGAGATGTCTCGGCTCTCCAGGTTGATGTCCGCCGCAATGAGCTCTATGATGTTGCGCGCTCCAGCGTTGCGCGGCAGATGCAGGGCCCACGGAACTAGCATGCAGCCCTCCCTATCGCGAGCATTGCATATGAGGTCGAAGGAGTTGGTGACGAAGACCATCTCCATATCAGGGTGCTCCTGCGGGTCACCGACAGCCATGGTTGGTAGCGGGTGTGGAGGGGTGGCGGCAGAGGAGGAGGGGCGGCGGAGGGGTGGTGGAGGCCGCGGCGGCGGAGTGCTAGTTGTCGGGGATGCTCGGAGTCGGGGACACTCCCGTTCCCGGTGCCTGATGCGGCGACAGCGGAAACAGCGGACAGGGTCCCTGCACTCCGCCGCTTTGTGCCCCTTGCCCAGAAACTTGAAGCAATAGCCCCAGGTCAGGCGATCGAAGGCAAGGAGCGCCGCGGTGGGTGGCCGGCTTGAATGAGGAGGAGTCGTGCCACGCCCTGAAAAGCCGTCACGTCGCTGGTCTTGTCGCCGAAAGCCGTCCGGCGCGTCGCGGCGCCCTCTGCGATAGCTAACATAGTTCCAGCCCGGCTCCCTCATAGCTTCTGGCGGTCCGTTGCGAGGAGCATTGGCAACGCCCCGCGACAGGTCGACGGAGTTACTGCGGCGCGGAGTAACTGCACCCTTGGGTTGGTAGATCGGAGGCGGGCGGCTGCGGGACGCGTTGACGTGGCCGAGGCGGACGATATCGGCGTAGGAGTGGCGAACTAGGGACCCGACAGTGCCGGCCGGGGCCTCGGAGCGGCGGCGTTGACCCCCGGCCGCCTGCTCAGATCTGGACGAGCAGGTGACCTCGTGGAAGAAGCGGTCCCAAGAGGAGGGTGGCAGGGTGGAGTTGTGCGCTGGGGTGGGTTGGCAGTGGAGGAGGTGGACAGGTTCCACCGGATATGCGGATCCGCCGCGGTGGCGGCATGGGAGCGGCACCGGGGGAGGGTGGGGGTTGGGGGCCATTGTGGCTCGCTTTGCTCAGCACTTGGGCAATGTTTTACTTGTGAACATTGGATCTGTCAGTTAATATCACCTTGGGAAGGACAAAATTTGAACACATTGTCCATGAAGAGGGTCACTACATCTTGGGTTTGTATATGGATGAGTCAAAGAGATGAAATGGAAATATTTTGTTAGTCTATCAACTACAACCAAAATGACATCTTTGTTTTGTGATTTGGGAAGGCCTTCTACAAAGTCCATTGATATATGTGTACAAGACATTTCAGGGATGGGTAATGGTTGTAACAATTCAGGATAGGGACCATGTTATGCTTTGTTCTTTTGACATATTGGACAATTCTAGACATAATTGTTTACTTGCAACTTCATCCCAGGTTAGTAAAACAGCAACTTGATTCCTTTGATAAGTTGCTCTTTCTCCAGAATGACTTCCCAATCCATCGTCTGCAATTAGAAGTTTGCCTTCGTATCTGAGAATTCCATTTGTCAGGGAGTAGTTTTGTATGGCTTGAGCATCTATACTTAGCTTGGCTATCATGTCGAAACATTTGAAATTCTGATCATAATTATATATAACTTGTTGCATCCACACTAGAATAGCACAGGAAATTGGCATCACTTCCTGAGAATGTGTTGCTCTGGATAATGCATCTGCAACCTTATTCTCTCTTCCCTATTTGTGTTCCTTACAATAATTGAATCCCATTTATTTGATTAAGAGTTTACGTTGAATGCCGTCCACTAGCCTCTAATCTTGTATGTATTTCAAACTATGTTGATCAGTTTTGATAATGATGTGCTAGCAAAGTAATGCTTTCCACCTTTGTACTACCTCTAGAAGTGATAGAGCTTATTTTTCATAAGTAGATGCAACATCAACTTTTGTGCCCAATATTTTGCTGCGAAATGCAATATATTTACCATTTTGCATGAGAACTGCTCCAATGTCATTTCCACTATCATCTTTTTTTCAAATGGTTGGCTAAAATTTTGTAAGTCCACAGTTGTTGTTGTCAGTGTTTTAGACACCGAGCCTACGACGGGGTACCCGAAGTAGTAGATTGTGCGGTGGGGCTCGCCGAGATCAGGAACACGATGGTGAGACACGGGGCACACAATTAGACAGGTTCGGGCCGCAATGTGCGTAATACCCTACGTCCTGTATGTTGTGTGGCTCTGTATTGATTGCGTATGTTTTGAGAGGGGTCCCTGCCTCGCCTTATATATCACGGGAGGCAGGGTTACAAGTCGGATTGGTACAAGGGTACTATTCGAGTAGGACCCGGAGTAGCCTATACAGGGTATGGAAAGCTATCCTAGTCATAGTACAAGTCCTTGTCCGTCTTGTCTTGCCTTGTGGTCCATGGTACCAGCATTGTGGCCCACTAGTCGAGTAGTCCAGATGCACAGGAACTCATCTCTCGGGTATGGCCCACAATGTGTTGGTGGGCCCAGGAATGCCCGGTCGACAAGCCCCCGAGTACTTTGTAGTCGAGTGCAATGCTCCTAGTAGTCTTGAAGGTCTCCACGAGTAGTTCCCAAGCGTCCCCGAGTTCTACAAGCTTCAATCTTCAATAGTACTTGAATCATCACGAGGCTGGAAGGTACTCCAGCTAACTCCATGAGTAGTCTTGAAGTCTTCTCGGGTTGTTCCCAAGCGTCCCCAAGTACTTCCCTTGAAGGTCTTCAATAATACCTGCTTCATTCTTGAAATCTTTGCATCAAAGATCCATATGGAAATGCGATTACTGAAATCGCATTCCATATGGAATGTAGCCCCCGAGCCTTAGTTCGAATCCAAGATTCAAGCTGAGGGTCAATCATTTATTCTTTGACCTTGCTTTGAAAAATCCGTAGGCAATCCGAAGAAATAATATAGGAATGTGATTTGCAAAAATCGCATCCTATATGGATGTAACCCCCGAGCCTTAGTTCGAATTAACAATTCAAGCTGAGGGTCAATTTGTAGTCTTGGTCAAATAATCCCGTAAAATCCTGAGAAAAACTGAAGGACACGTGGCACGGAGCCCCTGAGCCTTGAGTCGAGTACTTTCTCGAATTGAAGGATCCAATCTGACTGTAGAAAAGTGGCCTGAATTCAGTGAACTGTAGCTGAGTGAAATCCAATCCCATCGAGTAGTCGAGCCCCCGAGATAGAGCCGAGCAGGTCTTGGATTTTAGTCCTCTGACTTAGCCAAAATTTTGCCTATGTGAAACCAATCTGTTGAATACGAAGGGTCACCAAGTCGAAACGTTAGGGTTTTGGTTTTATAAATACCCGAAGGGATATCCCGTAGGGTTTCACTGCTCTCATTCGCCCTTAGACCCAGAAATCCTTAGCATCTATAGCCGCCGCAGAGTTTGAGCATCCATACTGCCAAGAGTTTGCGTCTCCAGCCCCTCGCAGCCCCCGAGTCGATGCGAAAGAAAACTCTAGTGACCGACAAGATGAAGCCGACGCCGTCCAAGGGTCAGAAAAGGAAGTCCGGCTGCGGCAAAAATCAGTTGCCGGAGCCAAAGTACAAGACCGTGGTCATTACGAAGCCCCCGAGCCAGGCCGTCTCTTGGAAGAAGTCCAAGATGAGGGAAGAAGATATCAAGGCCCTCGAAGCCGGTGGGTTGCTGTGCGAGAAAGCAATTGCTGGCTGGAGCTCTGCCGCCGGAGATGCGTGGCCGATGGAGAAGAGCCCGGATGAGATCCCGATATTCGGCCACTTCGTCGAGCGTGGGTTGACGCTGCCGTCGTCGGATTTCTTCCGTGGCTTCCTCGAGTTCTTCAAGCTGGAGCATGTACACCTCAACCCCAACAGCATCTTCCAGATTGTAGTGTACGTGCACTTCTGTGAAGCCTTCCTCAGAATCCGCCCGTATTAGGCTTTGTTTAGGAAGATCTTCCGCTTGAACCCACAGCCCAACGCCAACTTCCCAGTTGTAGTTGGTGGGACCGGTGTGCAGATGCGCCAGAAGGCTCAAGAGTTGTACTTTAAGTACGACTTGATTGATTCAAATCAAGACTAGAACAAATGGTTCTATATCGAGAATGCCCCGCCTCAGCTACCGAAGCCCAGTATGTTCACGCTGGTGTACGACAGGCTCTGGAAGGACGAACCAACGATGCAAGAGTGCATCCAGATCCTAGAGCTGTTGGCGAAGATTGCGCACAAGAAGGCACAAGGCTTGACAGCTGAAAGGGTAGCCTTTAGCTTCATGAAGCGACGGGTACAACCCTTGATGCAACAGGAGCATCTTGGGTTCGAGTACACTGGAGCTGATGATGGCTCGAGGCTATCTGCTGAGGAGATCAGTGATGACCTCGTGATGGAAAGGCTGCAGAAGGTCTTCAAGAATCTTCATGGAATTCCTGCAGCCGTCCAGGAATATAGCGCTGACAACCCTCCGTGTATGGTGAGTTCCTGAGAACTAGCCCCCGAGTACTTATTATAAGTAGTCGTGTAGCTAATAATTGTCTTGTTTCATAGGAGGATGTCTTGAAGTTTGTGTCTGACCCTCCTTCTCGTCCCGAAGATCCACTACAAGTGCCGGAGGGAGAGCCAACAGGAGCGGAAGCTCAAGCCCCCGAGAGTAGTCGATCTGCTCAAGGGGAAGAAGAAGAAGTCTTGGTGGAGGACACCTCCTCAAGCGATGATGACGGCCAAACGCTTCAACAACGTTTTGAAGTGAAGGGCCATTACGGATACTCTGGGGCGCCAATCCCCAGTGGCCTCGCCATAGGAGCATCAAAGAGGCCAGCATCATCTCTCGCAGATGATGTTACGCTGCCGCCGCGGAAGAAGAGGACCACGGTGGGGAAGCGGGCCGTGAAGAAGATGACAGGCCTCCCCTCCATTACAGTAAGTGTTAGAGAACCTTTAAGTAGTCGATGTCGTGTTGAATACTTGTTCTCTACTGTAATGTCTTGAATTTTGACTTGCGCAGGTTATTGAGAGTGCAGCCAGTGTACCCTCGAGTAGCCCCCCAAGAATAACAGAACCCGAGGTGGTTCCAGCGTCAACCGTGGAGACGGTGGCGCATGAGCAACAAGAAGTCGTGGTACCAAGAAGTGTGTCGCTGGTAGAAAGTGTGCCAGAGGTGCCGGCGGCGCCTTCTTTTTTCGACATGCTGGGGCCGAAAGTCTCGGTGCCTCGAGCTGCTATGTAAGTACCCAAGTACTCGAGTACTTATTAAAATTGCTCACTTTGAATTTGCTGACCAATCTTGTTGATGCAGAAAATCCACTGATGTGAAATGGAGCGCCTCTGGAAGTAGTGCTGCTGGAGAAGACCAAACTCCTCAAGAGCAACAAGAAGATGTATTTCCAGAGCGCCAAGAAGTACCCGCCAAAACTGATGCTGCAGAGGCACTGCGCTTCCTCTGGAGCGACGTGGTCAAGGCAGCGGTGGAGGCAGCTTCCAAGCCCAGGGCTGAAGATCCTAATGATATTGAAGCCGTGGTGAATGAAGGCTTCGAGGCTGATCCAGAAGCCGGACTACGCCATGAAGAAGTCCTGGTTGCTGAAGCCCCCGTGCGTCAAATAGATGCGCAACTGGCACTTGAAGACAACCTGGAGGACCGCATAGTGCCGCATGAGCCACTCATTGAAGACCCGGCTCCTCTGCGCAGCGTTGCGCAATACTCTGCAGCGAGCACAAGTACTCAGTCCATGGCAGAAGATTTGATGCCGTACGACGACTCGTGCCTGGATGAGGATAACTTGCAAGCTCACAGCGAGATGTTCCGTAGCGTCGAGAAGCTGTTTGTGGTAAGTGTGTAGTCTCTTAAAGAGTACTTTTTTTTAGCCAGAAATAACTTGTCTCTGACTCTTGTATTGCTTTGCTTGTTGCAGGAAGTAGTCAAGCAGTCGAAGCGCAAGACTCGCCTGCTTGAACAACATGTGGCTGACATCGAAGAAGTTTCGCGGCTCAGAAAAGAACTCAAGGAGCAAAAAGCCTTGTCTCTGAAGCTGCAAGAGAAACTTGATGGAAACGCCGCCGAGTACCACAACAAGATCCAGAAGCTGACGGCCCAAAAAGATGACGTTGTTGGTAAAAACAAGTCTCTGCGCCAGAAGAATAAAGGTATTCCCCCTTCCTGAATTCATCATAGAGTACTTTGTCCTTGCATACGGTATCTGATAAGTAGCCTTGATCTCCTGCAGAGCTGACTCAAGATGTTGAGAAGTTCAAGAACAAGGCGCTGGACTGGCAGCTGGCCTATAATCGTGAAGAAGCAACTCGCATGGATCTTGAGGCGGACTATAAGGTGCGGTGCTTCGAACTTGAACGTGAGATGGAGATTCGCCTAGCGGGCTGGAATGACTTGTTGACTTGCATGCAGTCACTCAAGACCAAGATCGAAGAAGCCGAAGGCCTGCGCTCAGAGTTGAAAGCCTTGACGGAAGCAGCCGAGCTAGTGGCAAATCTCTTCGAGCCCAGGGTTGCTGGAGTTCAGCCTCGCCCACTTGTGGAGAGGTTGAAGGACACGCCGAAGAAGATTCTGGAGTACGCTCAGAAGCTGGCTTGCACAATTCCGAACCAAGTCTTGAGCTTTATCAAGTCATTCTACGCCAAGGCGGATCTCACGGTCATCATGAACGGCAGATCCGGAGATTGCTCCGATGACAGGCTTAACGAGTTGATGCAACAGACTTCTCCAATCGCGGAAGCAGTCTCCAAGTTCATCGATCTCCGTTAGATGTACCTGTAGAGTAGAAACACTAGGGAAAAATAAGTGTAATCCCGAACAAGTGTTTATGTAATATAATTGAAAACTTGAGTAAGTCAATTATCTGGATCCCTTGTATGCTTGTGTGTTGGCCAAGTACTCGAGTTGGTATTGAGTGTGTGGCTGCAAAAAGAGATACAATACACGAGTAGAAGTACTCAAGTGTAAATATGTTCCGAAGAATGCTAGCTTAATCATGAAGAGTTGAACACCTTAGCTGTAGCAGCGTAAAAGAAGGCTTTGTCATGAAAGAAGCCAAGAATAGTAACAAGTCTATGTAGTGTAGCGACTTGAACTAAACACATTGTACAGAGTTTACAATGTCTTATGTACCTCTGAGGCTTATTAGCCTAGTGAGAGAGTACTCGAAACAAACTTATTCACAACGAGTTGAACACCTTAGCTGTAGCAGCGTGAAAGAAGGCTTTGTTGTGAATAAGTAAAGGATAGTAACAAGTCGATATATAGGATAAACAACTTTATTACTGAATACATTGTACAGTGTTTACAATGTCTTAAGTACCTCTGAGGCTATGAGCCTAGTGAGAGAGTACTCGCAAGGATGTTCCGAAGAACGAGTAAGACCGTAAGGGACAGTGTGATGAACTCATCCTTGCTATAGCAGCAACTTGTATGAGAGTTCCACTGAGACCCTACCAGAAGGGTTACTCTTGGCCGAAGCCTCTTATTGAAAAATAGGGACATGGACAGCAAGCACCACTTATTGCCCTATACGATACAGGATCGTCTGGAGAGAGTTATCATGACTCCCTACGAGGTCGCAGAATGAGACTGCCTGGAGAGGGTTAATGAAGCCCCCTACGGGTGCTCGCAGCTGAAAGCCACGGGAAGATACAGCCGAAACTGTCTGGAGAGGATTGTCTTGATCCCCTACGAGTGGTGACAACCGTAGCTGTCTTTTGAGTGGTTGCAACCGAAGCTACCTGAAGAGGGTTGATGAAGCCCCCTACGAGTTGTTAATAGCCGTAGCCGTCTGTAGAGGGTTGTTGAGACCCCCTATGGGTAGAAGCGACAAAGCTGGTCGATGTTCCAAGAGTTGTCGACTTCCTCTCCTTCAAGAGTTTGAAGACGATAAGAGCCTGGGCCAGTAACCTTTGCAACAGAGAAATGACCTTCCCATGGCGAGTTGAGTTTGTGTAGCCCTGTCGTATTCTGGATGCGACGAAGGACTAAGTCACCAACGTTGAAGGAGCGTTCCTTAACGTTGCGGTCATGGTAGCGGCGAATCTTCTCAAGGTATCGAGCGGATTGAACAAGTGCATTGCAGCGAGCTTCCTCGAGATTGTCGACATCTGTCTGTCTTGTTTCTTCAGCTACGCCTTCTTCGTACTGATCAACCGTCGGAGAACGCCACATGACATCAGCAGGCAAAACGGCTACAGAGCCGTAGACCAGGAAGTAAGGTGACTGCCCTGTGGGGGTAGTAGGCTGAGTGCGTAGCCCCCAGAGTGCATTGGGTAGTTCCTTGATCCACTTGCCGCCCTTGGTATTTGCAGCATCGTACAGTCGCTTCTTGAGAGCATCGAGTATCATCCCATTGGCGTGTTCCACTTGACCGTTGGCACGTGGGTAGACCTGAGCATTCCACGGGCCAGGCCGAAAAAAACCCAGGTTTTTCGGGCTGAGAAAATCCTGCCCATGACCGTCCCATGGGACGTGTCGGGCCTCAGTTTTCGGGCCGGGCTCGGGCCGGGCCCGGGCTTGGGCGGGCCGCCCGCGCATTTTATAGTGTAAAGTAACTAAAAACAACATTTCGGGACGGGCTCGGGCCAAAAAAAATTTTCGCGGGCTTCAAGATCTCTGCCCACGCCCGTCCAGTAAAGTCCATGGGCGGGCCTGGCGCGGGCCGGGTCGGGCCGGGCCAAAAATGCTCAGGTATACACGTGGGTGAGCAACGGAGACGTACCGGATGTCAATTCCACTGTTCTCGCGGTACTCCCAGAACTGGTGATTGTTAAAATTCGAACCCAAGTCTGTGATGAAGCGGTTAGGGAACCCATAACGATGTACGATTTCATCCAAGAAGTCGAGGACTCGATCAGCCTTGGGGCAGGTAACAGGCTTGACCTCAATCCACTTGGTAAACTTGTCGATAGCCACCAGAACTCTGTTGAATCCCCCTGGTGCATTTGGGAGAGGACCAATCATATCCAGCCCCCAGCAAGCGAAAGGCCAAGTTGGTAGTATCATGATGAGCTTGTAGGCAGGAACGTGTTGTTGCTTGGCGAAGAATTGGCATCCTTGGCATTTCTTGACTAGTTCCTCTGCATCAGCAAGAGCTGTAGGCCAGTAGAAAGCACGTCTGAACACTTTTCCTACCAAGGTGCGGGAAGAAGCGTGATTGCCACAGATTCCTTTGTGTGTTTCCTCCAAGATTTCCTTGCCTTCTTCGCGAGAAACGCACTTCATGAGTACATCAGAGCTTGCGCCTCGCTTATAGAGTTGATCTCCGACTAGAGCATAAGCCTTGACGCGGCGTGATATGCGCTCGGCTTCTGACTTGTCTTCAGGAATCAACTGATGTTTAATGTAGTCGATGAAAAGAGTTCTCCAGTCCACATCAATCATAAGTACTTCTCGATCAGGTTGAACTGAAGTAGTCACAGGTGCAGATGATTGCTTCGGAATTGATGGTTTATGGAGTTCATGGACGAAGATTCCAGCTGGCACTTGAGCTCGTGTAGATCCCAGCTTCGACAAGACATCCGCAGCAACATTGTTGTCGCGAACCACATGATGGAACTCGAGACCATAGAATTTGTTCTCAAGCTTGCGTACTTCCTGATAGCACGCATCCATATTCTCAGCATTGTGATCCCAAGAATCGTTGATTTGATTGATGACCACCAAAGAATCACCATAGACAAGTAGTCATGTAATGCCGAGAGAGACTGCAAGGCGAAGACCATGCAATAGAGCTTCATATTCAGCTTCATTGTTTGAGACCTTCCAGAAGATCTACAAAATATATTTGAGTTGCTCACCCTTGGGAGAAATCAGAAGTACCCCGGCACCTGCGCCTTCCAACTTGAGGGAACCGTCAAAGTACATGACCCAATGTTCTAGACTCTCAATTGGAGTTGGGACTTGATTTTCCTGCCACTCAGCCATGAAATCAACCAAGGCTTGAGACTTGATAGCAGTGCGAGATTTGAACTCGAGCGATAGAGCACCAAGCTCTACAGCCCATTTAGAAATCCTTCCTGTGGAGTCCCGGTTGTGCAATATCTCGCCAAGCGGGTAACTAGTGACCACAGAAATCTTGTATTCGTCGAAGTAGTGGCGGAGCTTCCGTGAAGTAATCAGAACCGCATAGAGTAGCTTCTATACTGGAGGGTAGCGAGCCTTGGACTCTGAGAGTACTTCACTGACGAAATAAACAGGCCTCTGGACAGGGTAGCCATGGCCTTCCTCCTGCCTCTCAACGACAATAGCAGTGCTGACAACATTAGTAGTCGCAGCGATGTAGAGCAAGAGCTCTTCATTGGGCAGAGGAGCTGTGAGGACTGGAGGCTTGGATAAGAACTCCTTGAGCTGAGAAAGAGCTTGATCAGCTTCAGTTGTCCACGTAAACTTCTCTTGCCGCTTGAGTAGCTTGAAGAAAGGTAAACCCCGTTCTCCAAGTCGTGAGATGAAGCGATTGAGTGACGCCATGCAACCAGTAAGCTTCTGGACATCTTTAATAGTAGTCGGAGCTTGCATGTTAGAGATGGCAGTAATCTTCTCGGGGTTTGCTTCGATGCCACGATGGCTGATAATGAACCCGAGTAGTTTTCCAGATGATACGCCAAAGACGCATTTGTTGGGGTTGAGCTTCCATTGGTACTCGCGTAGAGAAGCAAAAGTTTCCTCAAGATCTGTGATAAGCATGTCTGGATTCCTAGTCTTGACAACGACGTCATCCACGTATGCTTCCACGTTCTTGTGAAGCTGCTTCTTGAAGCACGCTTGGATAGCCCTTTGATATGTAGCACCAGTATTTTTCAACCCGAAGGACATTGTTGTGTAACAATAAGCACCAAACGGGGTGATAAATGTGGTCTTCTCTTGATCAGATTCCTTGATTGCAATTTGATGATATCCGGAGTAGCAATCCAGGAAACAGAGTAGAGCAAAGCCCGCCATAGAGTTAATGACTTGATCAATCCGCGGCAACCCGAAGGGATCCTTGGGGCAATGCTTGTTGAGATCAGTGTAGTCGACGCACATCCTCCAATCGTTAGAGTTCTTCTTTCTGACGAGCACAGGGTTAGCAAGCCATTGCGGGTGAAAGACTTCCCGGATGAAGCCAGCCGCGAGTAGTTTAGCGAGCTCTTTCTTGATAGCAGCCTGCGGTCATCAGCAAAGCGACGAAGGTGTTGTCTCTTGGGGGTAGCATTAGGATCGACGTTGAGTGAGTGCTCGATCAACCTCCTGGGCACACCTGGCATGTCAGATGGCTTCCACGCAAAGATATCACGGTTAGCCCGAAGAAAGTTGACGAGCGCGTCTTCCTATTTAGGATCAAGCTGTGCACTGATCATGGTCGTCTTGCTACTGTCACCAGTACCGAGGTCAATGGCTTTGAGCAGGACGTCACCAGATGGTGCAGGCTTGTTGTTGTTGTCAGTCTTCTCAGGAACCTCCAGCTCGCTCGGAGCAAGCTTTTTAGCAGCAGTGAAGACTTCCATCATTGCATTGGGTACTTGAGTAGTCGAGGCAAGTTCTACAGCTTCTGTGTCGCAGTCGTATGAACGCTTCAGATCCCCTTGCAATGAAAGAACTCCTTTGGGGCTCAGCATCTTGAGAACCAAGTACACATAGTGCGGGATAGCTATGAACTTAGCGAGACCAGGCCTGCCGAGAATAGCATGGTAAGAAGTCTCGAAGTCAGCAACCTCAAACTTGATGTACTCGGTGCGGTAGTGATCCTTGGTCCCAAAGGTTACGGGTAGTACAACCGAACCCAACGGAACCGCTGTGTTACTCAGAATGATACCATAGAATGGTGAGTTGGTCTTGGTAAGCATATTGGTGATATCCAGGCCCATCTTCTTCAAAGTCTTGGCAAAGAGGACAATGAGACCATTGCCACCATCAATAAGAACCTTGGTAAGCCTGGAGCGTGCCACCACTGGATCCAGAACGAGAGGATATCGTCCTGGCTCAGAGAAACTAGTTCATTGATCCGCCCTTGAAAAAGTAATGGGAGTTTCAGACCACTTTAGAAAGGTGGAAGCTGCTGGTTGGATGGACATAATCTCCCGGAGAGCTAGCTTCTGCATGCGCTTGGTTGGAATCCCACCAAATATGACATTGACGGTATTGGAGGGATTTTGAAACCCAGTGTCTTTGTCTGTGTTAGTCTTCTTCCCCTTGTGTTTGCGGAATCGCGGGTTTGGGTGCGTTGGTTCGGGTGTGTTCTTCAACGCACGTCGAAGTTGGTAACACTGCTCTGTAGTATGATCACCCTCTGGGTGCCATGGGCATTTCTGCTTGGTCAAAGTTGCCCAGTGAGGATCATCTTCAGACTTGGCGGTAGTTTCCATGGCAGCAACAGTGTTGTCGGGCTTACGCTTGCGATTGGGATTGCTCGAGTAGTTATTACCCTGGCGGTTGCTCTGCTGTTGCTTGCCACTGCTGCTTTCTCCAGCATTGTTGTTGTTGTTGTTGTTCTGGTTGTTGCGAAGATGCTTGAACCAGTTCCGAGCCTTGTCTTCCTCGTCTGCCCAGTGAGTGATCATCTCCTTGAGCTTGGTGATGTTGACTGGGCGAGTGCGACCGAAGTCTTGGAAAAGCCTATCGTCATAGAAACCATCCTGGAAGGTATCAATGACTTCTTTCTCGGTAACATCAACAACAGTAGCCCTTTTCTCAAAGAAGCGACGTATGTACTCGCGAAGAGTCTCACCTTGTTTTTGCTTGATCAGGGCAAGGTCCATCCGGGTACCATGACGGCCCAAAGAACCCGCGAAGTTGCTGGTGAAGCGGTGCTTGAGTTGTCCCCAGTTGTCGATGGAGCCACGTTTGAGAGACTCAAACCATGTGAGGGGCTCTTGCTCTAGGACAAAAGGGAAATAGATACACTTGGTATCATCATTGCCCCCGGCATTGGAGATGGACAGAGCATAACAGTGCAACCACTACCTTGGATCTTGCTTGCCATCATACTTAGAGATGTCGTAAGGCTTGAATTTCTCCAGAAGAAACAATGCTTGAAGTCGAGCAGAGAAAGCAGGAAAAGAATCAGAATCATTATCCTTTTGCTTCTCACGCTCAGCGCGTCTGGCGTTGATAGTTGTACGAGCGTTGTAGCGAGAGTCCCCGACTTGCTGTTGACACTACCATCGTCGCCTTTGCCCTTGTTGCTAGCTTCCGGACGCGTGCATTAAGGAGTGGGAGTGGTACGATGAACACCTCCACTGCTGCCATGGTGACTAGGAGCACTGGTATTCTGACGTAGCATAGTGTAGGCTAGTTCAGCCAGCTTCGCGACTTCAGCAGCCGCCCTGTCACGAGGCATAGAGCGACCGAGTAGATTGATCGCATTGATAGCTTCCTCTGGAGTGTGATATTCACGAGTAGCTACCGCATCCAGAGCCTCTTGAAGATTACGGGTAAGTAGAGCTCCCGCGAGTTCCCGACGAAGGGTTGCACGATCAGCATTACGTTGGTGACGTGCAGACTTGGCCTCTGCGGTTTCATCAGCAGGAGCATTGGCAGAGAGTTCATCATCAGATACATCATCCAGAAAGTGATAGTTGGCACGATGCCCTTGCGGAGTAGTTGCATCAACAACGAACACTTCTCGATGTGATGAATAAGTACCCGTACTCTGAATGAGCTCAGTATCGGAGTCATAATCAACAAGCTTGACGCCTTCCTGGAAAGGTAAGCTATCGAGACAAGCGATAAAGCGCTCCTGATCATCCAGAGTGAGATCTGCTGGCACATGCTCAGGCCAGTAGACGAATCTACCCTCAGGTGTCGATGTGATCACCAGTTCTTGAGCAGGACCAGACAGTTGTTGTACTTCAGCAGAATCCGAACCGTAATCGAACTCGAACTCAGATGAATCCGAAGAGTAGTCGAAGTTGTCATCCGAATCTGAAGAGTACTCGAGCACAATCTTCGGGGCAGGGCACATGAGGCGCTTCAATGCGGCTTGGTAAGCAGCACTGACATGGTGATGACCGAAGAGAGGTGGTGCTAGAATGTTATCCAAGCTGATCGCAAGCTGTGAAGCTGAAGAAAGCGACTCAGGCTGGATAGGAGGCGAAGTCGAGTTGTACTCGGACTCCGACTCGAGTTCTCTGAGCGGGTCAGAGATCGAAGTTTCACCGAAATTTTCGACGAGTTTCTCCATCGAAGCTTGCGTAAGCGTCGAGGACTTGAGCTTTGACTCCGGAGTTGGCGCTAAGAAACGCAGGAACGATCCGGCGCCATCAGCAACGCAAACCCAAGAGCCGAAAACGAAGGTGTCGCCTTGCTGGAAAGCGACGGTCGGCTTGATGATGACGAGAGCCATCGAGTTCGCCAGTGGATCAATGACGAGATCCCCTACCTGGCGCGCCAGCTGTCAGTGTTTTAGACACCGAGCCTACGACGGGGTACCCGAAGTAGTAGATTGTGCGGTGGGGCTCGCCGAGATCAGGAACACGATGGTGAGACATAGGGCACACAATTAGACAGGTTCGGGCTGCAATGTTCGTAATACCCTACATCCTGTATGCTGCGTGGCTCTGTATTGATTGCGTATGTTTTGAGAGGGGTCCCTGCCTCGCCTTATATATCATGGGAGGCAGGGTTACAAGTCGGATTGATACAAGGGTACTATTCGAGTAGGACCCGGAGTAGCCTATACAGGTATGGAAAGCTATCCTAGTCATAGTACAAGTCCTTGTCAGTCTTGTCTTGCCTTGTGGTCCATGGTACCAGCACCGTGGCCCACTAGTCGAGTAGTCCAAATGTACAGGAACTCATCTCCCGGGTATGGCCCACAATGTGCTGGTGGGCCCAGGAATGCCCGGTCGACAGTTGTGTATGCATTTGCTTGTCTGAGGTTTTTGGAATGCCACTTGTTGACCATTGGACCACTGAAAGTTGTTTTTCTTCCGGGCATCAAACTAAGGCCTGCACATGATTCCATATCCAGCAATAAATATTTGATAATTAAATCTATACTATAAGGAGTGAAAACAATTGAAAACTTTTCTCACCCAAACCGGGTCCACCATACCCCTCACGCTGGACCCACCCGTCATATATTTTTAGAAGTGGATAGGGTAGAAGGCCCATGAAAGGACAAAAAATCGTAATTTGGAGAATATTTCTGCCAAAAACGAATTGTTTTTCTCACCTGGCCTCTCCTTACCCACCCACCGTACCCGCATCGGGCCCACCAATTCTTTTCTTACGGATGTCTCTCCTACCCGCCCCTGTAGCCGCCGCACCCAATCATTTATCCCCGAGGTGCGATCCGTTCTTTCCCCAGCGAGCAGCGCAGTCCGCCGCACTGCCCCGTGCTTGCCCTACCGCTGCCCACGGACCTTTCACCACTTGATCCGTGTCCGCTGGCTGCCCCACCAGCCACACGACCTCGTCCGTTCGCCTCTCCAGATCCACTCGAGTGGGGGATAGGGGCTATCGGTGCAGCCACCACGGCCGTGACAGCGGCGGGCGCGGGAGGGGAGGACGGCGGTACGGCCGACTGAGGGCACGTCTCACGGCGGCGGGGCGCGGCCGGCTGCGGGCTCTCTTCGCACACAGAGGCGAGGCACAGCCCACGGTGTGGCAACCGACCTCCAAATCCTGGTGGATGGATGCATCTCCACAAAGGTAATTAATTTCCCCTCTATCATCGAATGAGCAATTGTTGCGATTTTGTTTCTGGGTTCCCTTGATCTTGAATGATTTTGTTGCGATTCTTTGGCTCTTTGCGTTTTTTTAATTCCTCCTAATACTTCGAGCTCGTCGGCGGCAATGGCCTCAATGGCGACGACGGGACCAGGCGAGCAGCATTAGCATTGTGTGAGTGCGTGTCATCCTACGCCAAGAAGTCTGCTCTGTGTTATTGATGCTTCGTGCTTAGTATAGATTTGTCTGAGCTCTGTACCCTTTTGTTTATTGATTATGGTTCCATCCATGTTATCCATGGATCAGCATTACTCAAAAAATGGATCGATCCATTGACCCTCGTTTGCGAAATGGTTAACACGGAGCACCAATGGAGCTACCATGGTTCAACCATCCCCATCTTTACCACATATCCACTCGAGCCGAGAGGGGCTATCAGCGCAGGACAGCCAAGGCCAAGGCGCGCCTCCAGGCCTACGCCGGCAGCCGCGACTTCTCGAGGGAGCATGCACCTGTGTCGGGTACAGGCGAAGAGGAGGAGGCACATGCGGATGAAGAGGAGGTGATCTTGTCGTGAGCACCTCTCCTTTCCTGAATTTCTTCCGCGTTGTTGTGATTTTTTTGGATTGCATTATTGTGAATTGAGATTCCAATTAATGACTTGGCATAGAGATTACTCCTAATAGCTGACTCGATGTTGTTTCAGAGCAGCTGTTTCGGAACAGAGAGTGGTGGTAGTGAACAATCATGGCGAGAATCTTGTGGATGCTGCAGCACACGGGGACGAACAAGGTTGTAGTCCTGTGCCATGGCTTAGCAGCTTGCAAGGTACATGAGCATGTCATCATCTGAACAAGAAGAGCTTTTGCCTTTCCTCTGCAGGACATGGTCGGAGGATTCATATATTGTTTCCTGATTTATTCAAATGTAAAACTGTTTTTCAGGATGATAACATCATGATTGATCCTGCGCCTGCCTTGACAAAGTAAAGAATTAGTGTGTTTTGCTTTGATTTCAGAGAAAATGGGTAGGCTTGCTTGGAACTGTACCCTTTTTTTCTGCTGCCCCGTCCTGCCTCTCAATTTTTCCTGTAAGTTTCTTCGCCTTGATTAATACTCATCTCAATTAATTTGCTGATATTGTAAAGTTTTTGAAACATTTTATTATTTTGCGATACAACTTAGTTTATTGAGGTGCATCATTTCTGTTTTTTTCTTGTCACTTCACTTGCCATATACACATTTCATGGACTAACGATTTATATATGTGCAGATACAAGGTCCTACAGAGGAGTGCCAACACAAAATCTGACTTGTTGATTAAAAGGTCGAGTTTATGAAGCGTCCTCACTTTTATTTAAATTATCTTTGTCTCAGAATATCAATCATTCCTTATTGGTAACAGTACATATTGACGAATTGGTAGGAAAACCAGGATAGGTGAGCAATTCCATGGCTTTTACCTTAGATGGTTGCCCCAGAAGCATTTTAATTAGTGGCAATGTTTCATAAATTGATTAATCTCAAAAAAGGTTGGAAAAAGTTTATCTTTTCAGCGAACTCCCCGGCGAGTCTCCGCTGCGACGACCCAGGTGAGGATCGACCATTCCCGTGACATTTTTAAAATTTTATTTTTCTGATTTTTGTTGTTCCTAAAAGTTTCTACACTTGACGGCCAGTTTGAGTACTTTTGGTGGTCAGCCATTTGGTTTAAATATGTTTTTGTCTTTATATTCTGATTTTCAACGTGGACACATTTAGTCGGCACTACATCATAAAAAAAATAGTCTGATATTATATAGTGGGTTCATTAAGGTCAATTGGCTGTGTCATGTGTTTATTTTATCAAAATACATTTATATTTGCTTATGTGCGTGTAGGGTTTATGGCTTTGCGCTGGCTCAAGATTTGGGTTGAGCGATTAAGGGTGCCTTTGGCACGGGTTCAGCTCCAGCTCCGTGGCCGGCGGGAGCCGAATTTGTACCAAACGGTCTCCCAAAACGGATTTCACGAAGAAGCTCCCGGAAATCCTGCGGACTGGAGCCGTTCGGCCGGGAGGGAGCCGAAAATCGTAGCTCCCCCCGCTCCGCCTGTGGCTCCGCCTCCCACTTTCCATCCTCTGCCCTCGGGGGCCCTCGGGGGGCCGGCGGGCGCAGTGGAGGGGCAGAGGAGCGCTGCGGTCGGAGGAAGCCAGAGGAGGCCGGCGGGCGCGGCCAGAGGAAGCCGGAGGAGGCGGCGGGTGCGGCGGGAGAGCTGGAGGAGGCCGCCGCGGTGGAGGAGCTCGACGGGGACGCGGCGTGGGAGATGGAGGCCACCTCCGCGCCGGCGTGGAGCAAGGGCGGCGCCGCAGAGGAGCTCCACCCGGGCCGCCTCCATGGCCGACGGGGGAGCTCTGCGCGGTGGAGGAGCTCAGCGGGAATTGGCGGGCGCAGGCGGCCGGTGCTCGAGCTGTTCCTCGGGGACGGCGGCGTCTGGCGAACTGCTGTACGCCTCCGGCCGGTTCTCGAGCTGTTCCTAGGGGCGGCGGCGTCCGGGTCCGGCGGTGGATGCGAGAGATGCGAGAGAAACGAGATCCACTGGATAAGGACCGGCGGGTGATATTTGTGTGGATGAGAATCGTTCTGGTTGGCGGGATGACGCACGGAGGATCCATGTATAGCAATTTTTTCAAAAAAAAAAGAAAGCAAAAATAATTGGCAAGAAAAATAAAAATAAAAGAAGAAAATAAAAAAAGAAAAGGGTAATATGGACATTTCATTTTCCCATCTACTTTATTCAGCTAGGAGAAACTGTTTTGCCAAACGTTTTTCCAAAACGGATTCAGCTTCATCACAAAATCCGCTCCACCAGCACAACCACAGTCTGAGCCGCCACAGCCGGAGCCGGAGCTATGCCAAACGCACCCTAATTGTATCTCCTTCATGGTTGGGCCTTCTAGATTGTGCAGCTGGTTAGGTTTCCAATGAGCCAAACAAATAAGGTGATTGAATATGCCATATACCTTCTTTAAAAATATATTTCTTATTGTAGGTTAGAGTTTTTTCTGAAGTCCAATGTAACTTATTTATTAGAGACCTGCTGTGATGCTGCTGTAGATCAAAACCATAGCTGCATTTAGGAAGTATAGTAAACTTTGTTAAATGTAAGGATTTTTCATTTAGACCATAAAGAGGGAAAACATACAAGACCCTAGCTGTCATGTTAGCACAATATTATGTGAATAATATTATTTTCTGAATGGTTAGCTTGCTTGTAGGGAAGTATATTTTGATCGTATCACACTGTATCATAGCACTTATATTTCCATGTAGATAAGTATAGACTGTTTTCTCATGAAACCTCCAGCATTAAGAACCTTTGATTTCCTGATTTGGCACAACTGGATCTTTGATAAAAAATTTGTGTCCTAACCCTAGCCTTGATCATATGTTGTGAAGTTTCAGGAGGTGATTAGGAGATCCTAAAAGCCACAACATCCAAGATAGATGCTATGGTGCAATATGGAAGCACACAAAGCACATTGACTGAACTTCAAAAAAGTGAAGACATGTCCTGGTGGACATGAGTGATTTTGTCGATTAACATTAGCAATTACCATTGTGGTTTGACATGTAAATTATTGTGTATTCGTGAAGCTGGTGTATCTATATTTTAAGATCCAGTATGTATTGCCACTTTGTGTCTACTGCCTAGCATTGTTCCTCAGTATTAAGGATAATAGATGCACTTGTGACATTGAGTTCTACTTACCTTGGATTTTGCATATTCAGAGTTAAGAGGAGCTTCTTTCATGGACTCTATGAGATGAGATTATTGGATTGTCTTCTAACACACGCTATCTAAAATTGATCAAGTATGTACTTTTCTTACATTTGAAATGAGAAAAGTCTCGAACTAATATGATGATTAGACATGTGTGTGCTGCACCTGCATTTTACTATATACATATATTTTTTAATTATTGTGGTATTTTAGACACGTGTGTGGTATGATATTAGATTTCTTTATTATTCACCTTGTTCAATTGGTTGATGCTGATTTGTTGTGAAAGAATAATATCGTTGATTGGTTGGTGTCATACGAATAGTGTTGATTGTTGTGAGATAAAAATATTGCTGGCTGGTAGTTGATAAGTCAGGCGAACAAGACATTAAATATTACACATGTACCTTCTTTTGAAAGTATATATTTTTTATTTATTATGAGTTTTTAAAGCACTTTATTATATAAATAATTATTTTTAATTATTGTGATTTTAGACCCGTGCGTGCGCAGGTGCATTTCACTAGTATTCTATAAGTAACCATTCTAGAATGGGAGCAAGTTATGTGTATGTTCGTAGTTGACTTCGACTGCACCTTTTGAGAGTGTCTTATTAATGTGAAGCATTACTAAATTCAGATCATCATCTAAAACCCTGGCAAACTCATTAATGGTTAGAAGTTATATACCACAAAAAAAAATGTGCACATGGTTGGCCTGTCAGCAGTTTAATAGGCTTTAAGAAGTAAAATATGCATTTAGAAAGTATAGAGAGCTAGATATGTATTTTGAGAGCATAGGAACTTAAGTGGTACAGACGAACAAGTTAGGATTGTCCGTTGCTTCTGGTAATGAAATTCGGACGAGACCTTTAATTGAAAAAAGATACCACAACACAGCAAGTTCTTGTTATTTTGAACCCTGTAAACGCACCCAAGCAGATGCCGACCATCCAAGACAGATAAAAGAATCAAACTGAGCTTGTGGATAGATACAGGTGGGAAAGAAAAATGAAAACGAGCTCGAATGCATGTGCCGAAAACATCCCAATCACAGCCCGCACCCTGCGGCGGGCAACAAATTTATACAGGTGCTCCCTTTCAAAGGCTCCTCTCTACAAAATCCCAGATCCTTTCCTCCATGTAGATCCGGTCACTTAGCCGGCGCGGCATGTGCCTCTCGTCGGGGAAGAGGAGGATCTCGTACGCCTTGCCCTCCGCCATAAGCGAGTTGATGAGCCTTGCCGTGTGCCTGAAATGCACGTTCTCGTCGATCATCCCATGGATGAGGAGCAGCTTCCCTTTCAGGTTCTTCGTGTGATGCATGATCGACCCGTACTCGTAAGCGTCAGGATGATCGGAGGGGATACCCATGAACTTCTCGGTGTAAAAGGTATCATAACCATCCCATGCCGTCACTGGAGCACCAGACACCGCACAACAGAATGTTCCTGGAAACCTTGCAAGGCACATTGCTGAGAGGAATCCACCATAGCTCCAGCCATAGATACCAATATGGCCGGGTTTTGCAAGGCCTTTTTTTATTAACCACTCGGCCCCTTCTAATTGATCTTCGGCATCAACACGACCAATGTTGTACTTCAGTTGTCCCTCAAAATGCAGTCCTCGCCTTGCTGATCCTCGATTATCCATCTGCAAGAGAAATAGTGTTAGCCATGAAATACTAAATAAATTTATTGTCATCAACTCAGAATAAATCCAAATAAATGGCAGAATTCATGCTACTTGACTAGTACCAAATGTTTGCAAGATAAAAGTGACTATGCTTGCACTACAGCTGTGAACACTTAGTTTGTTTAAACAGCAGCATTGGCAATAGTGTACAGATTGCTGTAAAGAAAATAACTCTCATTTGTTTCATACCCAGTTGCTAGCCTGCTGAGAACATATTTTTCTTGATATAAAGGTACTACAATGGTTTAATGCAAATATCCACAGGTCCCTTAACCATAACAGAAAGATGAACTTCAGCCTACACTTTGTATGCAATGTTGGAAATGGTGCATCACGATTGGGTGGATGGGGAGTGTCCAACGTTACTAAGGTCCATGATCGCCTACTCTCTAAGTAGTGTCATGCAATTCTCATAGAACTTCTAAATTAACAAAATATAACACACTAAGTCCCAAAGAAAAATGATGCTCAACCCCCAAAAGAAGCAATCATAGAATATTTACCTTCCAAACTAATATACCCTTACTTCGTAGGTATTGAGCTCTCATGTCAACTGTACTCATCCATGTATCACTAACAAGCTGGACACCAGGGCCACCATAAATGTTTACCAATGTTTTGTAGGGAGGCGGCCCATATTTCCTCTCGTCAGGAAGGTAGAGACTGCCATATAAAGTGGTCCCATCCTTTGCTGTAATTTCAACTATCTCTGGAGACAGCTGCTGGAACTTTTTAAGTGACGGAACTGTCGATGGCTGCTCAAACAGGGGCATGATTACACTTCCATCAAGCAAAGAGCACAGTAAGATCACAGGTGGAGATTTTATCGAGTCATACACATCAATAAACCTTAGCAACTGATGATCAAGAATTACTGAATGTCGGCCAGTTCCACGAGTCAACCTTTTAGGAGGTTGCAAGGGAAGGTCCCAATCTGGAAATAGATTGGTTTGGTACAAATTTGTCTCCAATGGTCCATCCAGCGTGCCACTGAAATATATAAGTCCATTACTCTCATTGACAGCTGCAATTTGTTCAACCATCCAATCACCTTGTGTCAGGGGTCCTAAGCACATACCATCCTTGTCATGAACATACAAGTGCCTGAATCCTGTCTTTTCACTGGCCCAAATAAATCCACCTGGATGTTTACTATTCACTCCTTTGTCTAGCGGGGTGAAACAATCATCCAATGTGATCCATATATCATGCTGTTCTTCTAGTAAGACTTCCCTTTTACCCGTAGTAATATCAAACTTGAGTAATTTAAGTTTTGTGTGAGATCTGTCAAGAACTTGAACAGCAAGAGCATTATTATGCATCCAGTTGACTCTAGCAAGATATTCTTCATCACCGTGGGAACCATTTGGATCTCCACAAAGGAGATCCATCCAAGTTACTTCCCCTCCATGGGAAGGAACGACACCAAGTCGCACTTTAACATTAGCTGCTCCTGCAAAGGGGTATGCATGGTCTTCTTGAGCATCTGGACCAACAGAACTTTTACCCTGATGCATAATTCTATACAGAGGAATCTCAGTTGAATCCACTTCAGTAAATGCAAGATGTTTGCTATCAGGAGACCACCAGAATCCCATCTTCCTATCCATCTCTTCCTGAAATATATTAAAAAAAAAGACTATTAGCTAGCACTAGTCAAAACAATTACATACCAATGCTGATGGATCATCATGAGCACCTGTGCAATATACTCAGCAAGTCCGTGGATCTGAAAAGATACAAGAAATACAAATGTCAGTTTCTAAAGTAGCAAGAACAAAGATTATATAATATGAACTTTTTATAAAAAAAATATCACCAATAACTAAATGAACGAGTTGTTGTTCTAGTTATAGGGATACATTTGCATAACCAAAAAAAAACTCGACCTGCAAGAGGTAAGACAGCCCTCGGGTTTTGCTAAAAAAGAAGACCTTCTCACGCAGGTCGAGAAAACCCCAGAACCTCTCTGCTCCACCCTTGCACAGGGGCCCGTAGCCCTTGTGAGACTCCCAGGTAGGAGAGCCCAAGCCAACCACAGATACGACCTGGACCGGGCCTTGACCTGTGCTTTGGTTATGGTGACAGCCGAGGAGATTTTTTAACCTCAGCTTGAAATTCACTCCCACGGGGAGTCGAACCCAGGGCATGAGGAGGTGCCACTCAGCCCTCTAACCAAGTCAGCTAGAGAACCGTAGGCCTTTGCATAAGAACATGCATGCTGCATAGGATAGGTAGGCTTCATAAAGAAAATAAATTATTGAGGAAGCAATATAGGCCTACTAAGCAGCTTATCATATATGTAGTAACTTACAAGGCAGGTGCTAAAATCCTAAAACTCTCAAATGCTGTTGCAAGCATGTAAATCTTCACCTAAGCACATCAAGCCATTCCCACTAGCTTCACCTTCCCTGTGGGAGGAAAGCAAAGCTTACAAACAAGAACAAACACTATAGTGCAGCTCTCTGGCTCCAGAGAGAGTTTATTGGTGGCTAACTAAAGATTAAACTGGGTCAAATAGGTATGTGGTAGTCAATAACAGTACTACAGTGGCTTAATGGATTAATAACTTTTCTTTTGGGCAAAATGCTAGCTAACACTGAACAATATTTAATAACAGTATCAAACAATAGTTATATTAAGAATATATACACAAATTTGTAAGGTGATACCTTTCTACTTTCTCTTGCACCGAAAGTTAATTGTTTATTTTCTCCATTAGAAAAACCCAAGGTATGCAGCTCGTCATCCTTAACATATGCAATCATGTTCCCATTTGGAGATAGAAGAGGATCAATTATTGGGGATGTGGGAGAACTTTGCAGCTTCAGGACTGGTTCCGAGCCAGACAAATCCTGGAAGTAAACCTATAGAAAAAAGTAGAGTCAAATATATCTCTGATGCAATACAGTGTAACTGAAGATGCATAGAGATTTTCAGAAATGGTCAACACTTTCGGTATCAGAATATCCTCAAAACAAGATCATTTTTTATGAAGCGAATTCAAAACAATAACCATTTGCAGTAATTAACCACAGACAAAAATAAACAAGTAGCACATATTCTTCTTAAAATAAGAATACAAATTATCATTACTAGCAGCAGAGATTAGTGGTTCCAATAAGAGCCCCTTTGGTAGGGCTCCGGCTCCTCCTGCGGCTCAGGTGAAGCCCTACCAAACACTTTTCTCAAAAACGGCACCACCCTTGGAGCACTAGAGGAGCCGAAGCCGTTTTATATGAAGCTGGAGCCAAAAAAATGGCTCCTTCCTTTTTTGGAGGAGCCGGAGCCCTACCAAAGGCGGCCTAACTATAAAGGCAAGTTATTCATAGAACTGAATTAATAGTTGATCCAACCCAAGGTTCAATAAAACGCTAAGCGCTAAGCGGGAGGTAGGCCACTGATTAGCACCTAGACAGAGTAAAGATAGATTAAACACAATTAATTGTTTGTGAATTTATTATTATTTTCCATAATATATATTGATTTTCGGTTTTATAACTAAAAATAGAAATTCCTATAGCATATCATGTTGTGCAATCATTTGGGCCATTTACGTACCAATTCAGCCCATTATACAATGAAAAAGCCAATCTGCAAACTAACCTTGCACTGCATGGGCTGCAGTTGTTGGCCCATCCAGCCCATCTCCACCTCATATTTTCCCTAGCCCTCCACGACAGACCACATACAACACAGGTATGTGCAGCCGCCGCCGGTCGTTTCTCTCCCCATCTCATCTTCTTCCTCCGGGGGACTGTTCTCCCCCATGCTGCCCGCATCCCCATCGGTGGTGCGCACAGCAGCCCGCCCTCCCCTCACCCCTCCATGGCACATCCACCCCTGCTCAACACACTCCCCTCTATGGCGCACCAACCCAGCTCCGTCAACTCCAGTTCCATGGCCTCCTCTGCTCCAGCTTCATGGCCTCCTAAGCTCCAGCACAGCGGGCACGACCCAGTAGCAAATCAAGCTGCGGACGGGCGACATCGAGCAACATGGGCACCGTGAAGTAAGCATAGATGGAAGCACACCCCCAACAAACCATTTTGCGATCCCAATCTCATCTCTGCTCTTGTTTTCTTCACCATCCATGGGTTCCTCTGTTCACCCAGCGTTTAATTGGGTGTTTATGGCCTAAACGAAACGCTGGGGGTCCGTTTCACGCTTAAGCGCGCCTAGGCGTACGATTAATAATGTTTTATCGAACATTGAGCCAACCACACCGTTAAAGGGCGTTGAAATAGGTAAAACAAAATAATGTCAACCCCCTTAACTATTCAACTTTGTGCAAGTAAGCCAATCTTATCAGATAAAACCAAATCACCTAAGCGCTGGCCAGGCCTGGTTGCACACAGTGAAAGGTGGTTTGAATCATCAAACTTTGGTCTTTCTTTCTAAGCGTACTTACACAATTTGCAACTGTCTGTGGGCTTATTGTGCAATTTTTACCAGCTACATTTGGTAATGAAGCATACAGGCGTAACCGGCCAATGCACAAGTATTTTTAAAATCTAATGATATTAGGTGTGTAAGCAATCAAGTACTCAAGTTAGTGTTGTGACATGCATTCAATAACAATTAGGCATGCCTTTACACAAGGTGTACTATTCAATTTGAGTCAACTCAAAATTCAAGTCTGCAATGCCAAATGAATTTCAAAGGGTTTGGATTTGGTGTTACAGTATATCCTAAATCCAAAAAAAAAAGGCAACAATCTATGCAATTTCATCAATGCCCAGTTAAACCCACACCTAGAAAATATGGAAAATGCACAAGGTACATGCTCCCATGGGTCAATTGACAGTCCTAGGCACCCTAGGCTGCTGAATTAAACCCATTACAACCTTTACAATCTTTCATTAAATCCATTACAACCTAAAGCCGCTAAATTAGACCATTACAACCATTCATTAAATCCACATCCAAACCAAAGAAAAGGCTACAAAACCTAAGTCTATTAACCCATCAAGTGTGATTTTAAATGACAATTCAAACTATTATCTTCAAAAGTAATTTGCTACATCACAATCCCTTCCGCTGAACTAGATCAGTACAATGGACGACCAAATGCAATTTCCTTTTGGAGCCAAATACCACTGTTCTAGTGAAATGCAGGAAAAGAGGCTACTGCATTCATTTAGCCCTATGTAACATTTCAATCCTGTTGCAATGGCATACAGCCTGGGCGTTTTGTCCCTAGAACTACCCCAAAACAAATAAGCAACTACTGCATTCGATCCAACTTGTTTGTTCTGAAATTCAGTTGAACCTAAGGACACATTCACACAAGGAAGAACTAGCAACAAGAGGTTCTGAGAATCCACTTACCCCCGACGGTAGCGGCACGACAATGCCAGCGCGAGAAGAGCCAGAGTGGCGGGTGCGCCACTCGTAGCGCGTGACCCCGAGGCCGCGCTCCCGCGCGCGCTCGCGCCGCAGCCGCTCCTCGGCGGAGAGATTCCCCTCCTCTAGCCCGCCGCCGTCGGGGGGGCCGAAGAGCAGCTCCTGGCGGTGCTGCGCCGTGTCGAAAGTGTACACCTTGCGGTGCAGCGTGCCGTCAGGGCTGTAGAGGTAGGCCACCCGGCGGTCGTCGGGGCAGAAGCTGAGCGCCACGGGCGCCCCGTAGCCCGGCAGCGGGTGCTGCACGATCTCCTCCACCGCCATGCCGGAGCAGTCGGCGCCCGCCGCCGCCTCCACGCCGCCGCTGCCGCCGGCCGCCAGGGCGTCCGCGAGCGGCATCCCGGCCTCGGTCTCCCGGCGCGGCTTCTTGCGGTTGTGCTGATCCGACGACCTCTCCGCCCCCGCCGCGTCGACCGATCGCATCGACCGCGAGGCCGCCGCCGGGGTGGCCCTCCTGCTTCTCGCGGCCTACCCCGTCGCCGGAAACCCAAGAAAGCCGGGATCTTTCCGGCGGGGAGGGGTCCGGAGCGACCGGGGAGGGGAGGGAAGAGATCGGAAGCCGCCGCTCTGGGAAGGGGATGAGTGAGTGGGTTTGCCTTGGGGCTTTGGTTGTTGATTGTTCCAAGGAGGGATTTGGAAGTTTGTTGCGATTATTTTGCGCCTTCTTTTTTTTCTCTTGGCATCGGCGGGTTAGTTTTCCTTTTATTTTTCTGTTGAGTGGTTGACTCTGTCCGTCTCCTACTCCGATCCTATCTTGTTCCGCTACAGGATAATAGAGAAGGGATTTTTGTTTGCTCAAGGCTCGGATAAGAAAAATTCGGCAAGATAAGGGCGCCATGATTTGTTGAAATATGAAATTGTGTGGATGAATCATATGATTGCAAGAGACATCGTTCCTTAGTTCTTTCTTTTAGTTGTCGTATCATGTCGTGGGGGACATGTTAATGATTTCAAAATTTTATCTTTACCTAATATTAAAGTAAAAATTATTTCTGCTCAAAATTTCGTCTGTCGTTACCACACTGAGTAGGAATCGGTATTTAACCCTCAAAACGACGAAGAACCGGGTCAAAATCGCTGTGAACCGGACGATTGATAAAAAAAAACCAGAAAGACCCAGACGTTAATGCTGTGTCGGTGGGCTGGTCGGTGGGCTCGCGAACTGGGGCTCCAAATCTTCGCGTGAAGATTTCCCTCCCACCAAACAGGCTAGCAATACAATTATGATTATAACCACAATAAAATTTAAATACTCCATACAATAAAATAGGGATTGTTTCTTGGCTGTTGCTCCCGGCTACACTCACACTCGCTCAGGTGATGTTCTGTTTTCAATTGGTTCGCTAACTTGTTAAAAATTTATTCGCATATTTTTCTGTGTATATTTAATTTGGAGTCAAAATGTTTAATTCTCTTATAACGATAATTATTTTCTATAATCGATATGTGAACTAAAATATAAACAAATGATTTTAAATTTTCTCTTGAATCCAACATATGTAATCGACAAGTGGGTCCTCAAACAACTGCACGTTAACTTTTTATGTGTCATATGTCATTGATAGGTAGAGTTATCACGACACATTTATGCTAGGAAGGCACGTGGGTGGTGGGGATGATGGTGTGGTCGGGGAAGGTGGGGGTCGTGGTAGACGACAACGGGTGAGGTTGGGATAGCGCAGGCACAACGGTGAGGTTGGGAAGGCGCCAGGGTCGTGGGGATGAAATCGTGACAGGAGTGGACGATGGCGAGGCTGAGGAGGTGCGGACGATGGCACGCATGGTCGAGGTGGCGTGGGTGCAAGGAGAATGACGTCATGGTCAGGCAGATGACAATGGGGTTGGAGAGGTCGTTGCGTGAGTGGTGGGATGAATTTGTGGCCGGGGAAGGTGGGGGACGTCATGGTGGATGATAACGGATGAGGTTGGGATGACGCAGACGTAACTGTGAGGTTGGAAAAGCTCGAGGTGAAGGATGAAATCGCGACAGGAGTGGATGATGACAAGGCTGAGGAGGTGCGGACGACGGCATGCATGGTTGAGGTGGCGCAGGTGCAATGAGAAAGACGGCATGGTCAGGCAGATGACAATGGGGTTGGAGAGGTGCAGACGATGATAGGCAAGATCAGAGTGGTGCGAGGATGAAAAGAACAACATTGCGATTGGAGGAAGACAAAGCCGAGTAGACGAAAGCGAGGTTGAAGGAGGCGCAGATGACGGTGGGCGAGGTCAGGGTGCTGTGGTCGCGACGGAGACGGCAACAAGGTCAGGGAGGCATGGGGCAGCGAGATTGATGGCACGGTGGAGCATGGTGTCACGAGGAGGGCGGAACGCAAGCGAGCAATATTTTCTCCAACGACAACCGAGGTTAGGGTGGCATTGGAACGACGACAAGGTAAACCACCACGATGTTAGTTGGAGGACGTGTGAACGACGGTGAGTGAGGTCAGGGTGTGGCGTGGGCGTAAGAGTAACAACAACACGATCGGGAAGGGCGAGGCATAGACGATGATGAGGCCGAGGGTGCTGGGAGGTTGGGGAGGTGCAGATGATAGCAGGATGGCGCGGCGCAACGGGGATGATGACCAGACGACGGTGGTGTGAGCAATATTTTTTCCCGTTGCAACGCACGGACATTATTGCTAGTAAAGCTTATATGTATATTTCTTCAACTATTATCCAACAATGAAGATATTAGATATTTAAATGTAGGGCAGATTTTCTTGTTCAATGTAGCAGGATTTGGAACTGGAGCAATAGTTGAACAATTATTAAATAATGTGATGCATGTGATTATTGAGTTTACTCGATTACTTCCACGACTACCATAGTTTGCATCCTTGTTACAGCTAACGACACTGAGCTATGAATAGGATGAAGTGAATGAGGCGACGAGACTCCTCTGCAATACTTGTGCTGCATGTTGAGTCGCTGACGCGCGGACTCGGTTCCACACGTTAGTGACTCAACTCTAAAGAGATGTACCGCAGAGGATCTGCTTCCGAATGAGGATTGAGAAGTAAGAGAAAGCAGTGGCAGACCTACCTTTTACTAAGGCAAAAATCATCATCCAACCTGCCCATATATATATGTCACATGTAAAATTATAGAAAATGCTTGTAATTACATGTTTAATAAAGCATTAAGCAATATGGAACACACAAAAATAAATACATAATGAAGATTCGGCACATCTACAAGGTCACATTTTCAATTTCTTCATCATCGACACACGGGGCCTAGACAAAGATGAAAATGTAAATAATAAAATGTAACAAAACAACTAAGATTTCTTAATGTTTATTGACTGACCATACATAATTTCAGTGCAAAGTAGAGCACAAAATGATTCAACGTTCAATCCAATAACCAATTGAATAGAATACAAATTTAACTGTGGAGTGAAAGTGGAGGTTTGCCCTGTCGCTCTGGAGTTGCGAATACGGGAAGTTCGGAAGGGAGACCAGGGGGTGCTGAGCACCCACGCCAACACCTCACCGTTGCAACCTACAGGTGACGCTAGCCAGCCACTAACACTCACTCCAGCAGTTTTCTGTATATGGATGTGCAAAAAGAGTCTATGAGCGCCCGTGTTTGGATGGAGAAAATTTTTTTCCACCCAAAGGGAATTTTACACGCATGGAGTACCAAATGAAATTTATTTGCAAAACCTTTTCACAGATGAGTGCAACTTTGCGCGACGAATCTAACGAGCATAATTAATTAGCGATTTGCTACAGTCGGTCAAATACCTCATTAGGTTCGTCTCGCGATTTTGCTCAAAGTTGTGAAGGTAGTTTTGAAACTGACTTTATTTAATACTCTTAATTAGTGGTCAAAGTAACATTTAATAAGGGGTGAAAATTTTTTCACCCCCTACCAAACACGGGCAGCGAAAGAGAGATGGAAGCCGTCTCGCAAAAGAGAACGCCTTCCAACCGTGTGCGTGCATCCCGTGCTGCATACTACAAGTAGTTGGCTCCCGCGGCTCCTCGGGCCAGCTACAGCCGCGTGCACCTTGAAGGAGGGTCACCGCGCTACTGCGAGCGCCCTGGAGGGCTTCCGCCGCGGGGTTGAGGAGCACCGCCGCACGTGTCACCGCCTCCGTCGCGTGGGCGCGCTCCGCTTCACCATCCCGCCCTGGAGGAGGGCCGCCGCCGCAGGGTCAAGGACCGCCGCGCGGGCGCGCTCCGCCGCCTGGGGACCGCCGTGCGGGCATGCTCCGCTTCACCATTCCACCCGCCATCGACCCAAGCGGCCTCTCGCTGCACGTCCTCCTCCGCGCCGAGCGTGCCTTCGACAACCGCGACGTCGGCGAGGTGTTCGTGCCCATCCGGGACCTCGCCGCGGCGGCCCTCGAGGGCAGCGAGCAGCGCCACCTCAGCGACCAGCTACGGGTACAAAGGCAGCGGCACCGCACCGACGGCAGACCAACGCTTCTCCCGACGTCCGGATCTGCGCTGCCCCGGATCTGCCTCGTCCGCCATCGCCGCGTCCTTCCGTGAGCGGTTCGTCAAGCCCTCCGCCGGAGCAGCTCGTCCTCACCTTCCTCGTCGCGCTCCCGCTCTCAAAGCAGCTCGTCCTCGCCGTGCTCCGCCACGCCCCGCGGAATCTCGTCGACGGCGACGGAGTGGAGGCGCTGACGGGGGGCGCAGTGGAGCCTGCTGTGCCAACTGGAGACGGGCGGCGGAGTGGAGGCGTGGTGGAGGAGCCGGAGGTGCGGCGGTTGACGGGAGCCGTCGCGGATGGGAGACGCGGTGGCGGAAGGGAGGCGTGGCAAGATCCAGAAGACCGAGCGCACGGGAATGATGGCAGAGGGGGCGGGGATCGAGGAGTGCGGACAGTTGGAATGAAGATAGGAGAGAGAATCCCGAGTATGGGCAACGAACGGACACGAACCGCAAAATGCAGAAGCTGATGCAGTAACTGCTGGAGCCTGTACAATGCAGTTTGGTTCTGCATTTTGCAGATGCGCGGACAGATGAAGGATCCGCTAGAGATAGTCTAACAATGTAACCCTTAGCCCTTGCAGAGGGTTGGACATGGACGGGGGCTATAGCCAGAAGCTGTAGAGGGCGAGGGTCGAAGGAAAACTGCATTTCTTCTTAGGAGGAGATGGACATAAGGTGTGCTTGAGGTGGAGATTGTGTTCAAAAGAAAACGACACCGACATTGCTATATATTGTATTTTGCACCAAAGGAGAGGGTTTGAGTGTTGGTTTTACTAGCGAGATGCCCGTACTTTGCTACGTTGTAATACTAATTGTATTTATGAAACTCGTAGTTTTTCTATTTATATCGCTATAATTTTATTGTACTCGGTGCATTTGTATCATAATACAATTTCACATAACATATTTTTATACTCAAATAATCATTCATTTATATTTTTTATTTAAGAAAAAAGATTTGTTAGAGATAAAAAATTAAAATAGGTACGACAATACTGCACCATACAATACGACAATTGAGAATTATGTTTCATATATGGTCCAGTTTAGGAAGCATCATTGCTAGCTAAGTGTAGCGTGGATTTGGCATCCAACGGATGAAAGTGCTCCGGTGCATGGGAGCACTCGAAGCATCTAATCAAAGCAATTTAATTAGTGTGTGACATTGTGTTGTACTCCTTCCACCCAAATTGTGGGTCGTTTTGATTTTTTAAGGTAAAGATGTTTGTATGCACCTATATAGAGTACGTCTAGATGTATACAGACATTTATAAACCTTGAAAATTTATAATTACCTATAATTAGAAACATAGTTTACCTTTGTGCTTTAGTATATTAGATTATCTATACACATTATGCTCGTTTTAAAACCGACAAATCATACTTAGAGTTTGAAAACTAAACATCTAGCTAAATCTTTTTATAGTAAATTTTAACATCGTGTGTGAATGCAAGCACATCGTTGTTGAGTGGGGAAATTTTTTATACCCAAGTGACAAAAGGTGTGATTATATTTATTATCACACCTCACGTGAGAAAGATTATAGTGTTGGCTGGTTGACGGTTTTGATCCTATTATTACTAAATCTACAAATAAATGAAATACGTGCAAAAGATTATTGTGGTTGGCCGGTTGATGTTTTTTACCTATACTGTCTACATAAAGTAATAATCCAAAACTACAAAACGAACTTGGCTTAGATGGTAGGGCAGCCTCTGCAGGAGTTGAAGTCCCGAGTTCGAATCCCCTTGATGCTCCTTTTATTGGTTAATTTTTGCAGCCTGTGTGCGGTGGGGGTGTGGCTCGGTTGTGCGCCGGTTTTCCGGGTGCGGCACGGTTTCCGTGTGGGTTTCCGGTTCGGTACCCTTTACCATCGGTTGCCTGGTTTTTTTCCTGGTTTGGTGCCCCGTTTTCCAGTTCACGCATTTTTTCCCGGTTCTTGACGACGTACGAAAATTATAAGCAGAAGCAATGCTTGTTTTAATATTACTAGCAGACATGCCCGTGCGATGCTACGGGTGTCTAATAAATTTAAAATGTGACGTGACTAATAAAATGGTATCTCATAAATTTAAAATGTGATATGAGTAATACAACTCTAATGTACAAGCAAAGTCAAAAGAAAAAATGTGACCATGAAATGAAGTGTGAACAAAATATATTAAGAAACGGAAAGACTTTAGAACAAGCGGCTGTAATCTGGACTCCCGGAACAACGCAGATGATCAGCACGTGTTCACAACTGGCTCTATCTCCCCCTCACATTATCCTCTTGCCCTCATCAATCCTCTTTCTCACCTCGTCCGTTCGCTCACCCGGGTGGGGAGGCTCACCGACGAGGCGACGCGGCGACAGCCCCCGGTGGGGAGCTTGCGGCGGCTTCCCCGCGGCATCCAACGGTAGCTCCCAGGGCACGCGAGCGGCGGCCCGGCCTCCCGGCGAGGGAACGCGGCCGTGTCCCCCGGCGGGGATCCTGCGGCGGCGCCCCCTCAGCACACGGTGGTGACGCCCCTCAACGCATGGCGGCAGCTACCAGACGAGGGGACGCGGCGGTGGCTCCCCTCGCGAAGGCTCATGCGACGCCCCAACCCTAGCTCCATTTTCCCCCATTCCCGCCGCCATCTCTCTGGGTGCGCCGCCATTACCGGCGATTAGCCGCCCACGGCGCGCCTCCGCTCGATTCCCTGCACCAGAAGCTTCCCCACACCATCCCTCACCTTCTCCGAGCCTCAAACCCTCTTCTACGCCGATACGATGGGCCTCATGTACTGCAAGGATCTCCGCCGCAGGCTCATGCAGGAGGATGTCAACATGGTCCTTGGTACCACCACCTTCACTGTTTTCCTCCTCTCAATTCAGTTCCATGGGATGATACTCCATTTTTTTTGCTCATCATTGATCTATTTGTGCTTTTTGCAGGTGTCCGCAGCCATTGTGTTCGATGCTGGGGGTGCTATGCTGCACCTCAGGAACTCGGAGGCTGGAGAGGTGCTCGAGATGGTGTCGCTGGAATTGGCCCCTTCGGCTGTGCTTGAGAGGAGGCAAATGCAAGGGAAGTTGTAGCGGCGGTGGCAATGCTGGAGGTGGCGAGGTGTTGCTGAGGCTGCTGCAGGTTGTCCTGGAAGGGAAGGATGAAAAGGCAAGGAGGTAGGGGAAAGGGCTGGTTGCCAAAATGCTTAGGGAGAAGAGCACTTCACTAAATAATATTGGTTTACTGGTGATTGGGGGTGGGTGGGAGGTGCGGGACCTGTATTTTGATTTGGTTCTTTTGGCATTATTCATCTTGCTTTTTTCAGTTGTAGTAGATGGGGCGGCAGAACAGTGTGCTAGATTGGTAGAGGAGATTGTGGATTTTCTGGCAGACCCCCCCGCTGGAAGTCACATGTTGTACGAGTGAAATTCACAATACAAACACCATGCAACTGAAGGTGAGATTAAATTTACTTTTTGTCAGCAACACACATTCCTGAAATTCAGGAATATATTTTTACTGTTTAAATCCTTGTTAGAATAGACTTGCAGCATTCAGAATTTGGAGTAGCAGCATATGTTGTGGTCAGATTTGCATTACTGAACTTCATTATAGATTGTGTAGCTCATAAATGTGGAGTAGCAACATTTTTTTAGAGTAGTTTTATTCAGATTTTGATCGGTAGCTTTTTTATCAATCTATTAAGTTTCTTGCAATCAAATTATAACATACTGTCATGTCTTGAGCTTTTCTCTATTTGTTTTCAAATTGTACATTGGAAGCAGAAAATGGGTTACGATCTTCTTTAAACAGCAACTTTGCATTTTCTATTACTCAACTTAGAAGCATTTTACCCACCATATTAGCTGGTTGCAAAAAGCAACTCAATCAACTAGATATTAGAAATATGTTTGAAAAGTTCCAGCATATATATGCAATTCCAAGCAGCATATTGCTCCCAACATTTACTTATGTACAAAATACTTGCATGCAGTTGCAAATAGTTGCATATAGCAACATGTATACCAGAAGCAAATAAAGTAGCATCAAGTCTTCACTCTATTGTAGTAGCATTTCCACATACATAGGAACATTATTCGTATCCTTGGCATGCTTTGTTAATCATTAGGCAAACTACTGTTCTTAATTAGGCAAAGTTCTGTACTTTAGATAGCAAAATATTGTTATTGGTTAGGCAAAATACTATTATTAGTTAGGCTAAGTATATTTTTAGATAAGAAAATTACTCTTCTTCAGTTTAATTTAGTAGGCAAAGTACTAAAACTTTAGCAGTAGTTGGGCTCTATTTTGTTTATGGTATCATAACCTTCTTTTTGTTATTATATATTAGTTCAAAATTATGTATCTATATGTATTATTATCTTAAGGAATTCTTTATCTTAATGTTGCTGCTTTTTGCCACCCTGCTAATTTACCTTGTCACAACTGTTTTTCCCCGCCCACACTGTAACAATCTCTCTTGTCACCAATATAGATACTTTGCGTTAACATGCTTTATCTCTGTTCGATGTGTATCTATCAGTATTTTCATTTACTTTTGAGTTAAGGTAATCATAATAGTATTTCTGTTCCCATCCCAAATAGATGCATTGATCGAATGTTGGAGGATCATGCCCACTTGTGACTAGATATTTTTGTTGTGTGGTATGCAGAAGTCACGCGATCTGCGCACTGCTCTTATCTTTCTATTTTCTAATTTGACATTAACTTGCATTGATCCATCTATATGATCAGTTCAACACATATGGCCTTGGCGTTTGTGTCTCAAAAAATGTACTTCATTAAGCAATAATCTGTACTTCGTCAAGCAGTAATTTGTATTTTATTAGCCAATTCTACCTTTTCAGTTAAGCAATAACATTGTACTTGATTAGTTAATACTACTGACATGCTATTGGCAATGATACACTCCCTCCGTTCTAAATTATAAGTTGTTTTGGCTTTTCTAGATGCCTAGATATTATTATGCATCTAGACATAGGGTATATCTAAGCGCATAGCAAATTCTATGAACCTAGCTGTAATATCCCTGATATTTTGTTAACATTAAGTGCCTTCATTAGCATGACTAATCAAGATTAATTAGTCTTTAAGCATGTTTTGCTTGATTGTGAACACATTTGCACAAAAGCCCTTGGTCAAAGTCAAAATACTTGGTCAAACCCCTATAGATCCAAAAGGCTGATTTGGTTTTCTTGCGCGTTCTCCAAATTTCACTATAGAAGTTCAAAATCGGCCAATATAAAAATTTTTCCTTATCTTCGGGAACACATTTTTCATATTTGGCGGACATTCCAATTTTGAGTGCAAAGCCGCTTAAATTTGAGATGAAGTTCCTGCGCACAGTAATTCCGGGCCGAGAATTCCTGAAAGTTCAACGCATTTTTCCCACAAATCTATTCTCCAAAACATATGACGCCCTTTGTGAAAGTTGTAGAGCTACAACTCCTCTACAACTTTTATTTTTGGAGATTTTCACTTAGTTGGGATTTTTGGGAGTTATGCAATTTCGAACAGGGGCATCTGGAATTAAGCTGCCCACGACGCCGTCGCCGCGCCCAGTGCGTCGTGCGCGCGTCTGGACCACGCCGGCCACATGGCGTCCCCACGCTGTTCCAGCGTACGGTCGCCCCGGAGACATCGCTGTGGACCCGCACCCATCCGTGGGCCCTCCGCCTCGCTTACACCCGTGCGCTGCGCCCACGCCACAGAACGAGCCGGCCAGGGCCACGCGCCGCGCGCCCGCGCACGCGCGCCACGCATGCCGCGCGCCACTTGGCTGCCTCCCTGGCTGCGCGCGCACGCCCTACTCCCTGCGCCTCACCCTCGTCGCTCGCGCATGCGCTTTAAACCCGCGCGCACACGTCGCCGCCGCTCCTTTTCCGCACGCCACCACTCCGCCATCCCTGCACCACGGCCTAGCGTGCAGAGCAGGCCGAGCTCGCCCTGCCGCCGGTCTGCATCGCGTCCTATCCCCTCCTGCTCCTTCCCTAAGTTCCCCTGCGCCTCCTATCCGCCGTCGTCGTGAATTGAGGCCGCCGGCACCGGAGTAGCGAGCCCCGGCGGGCGTCGCCTTTGCACGCCGCCGAGGAGGGGGGGCTCGCCGGCGTTCCTCCCGGCCGGCCTGCACCATCCAAGGAAGCAGGTGAGCCTCCTTAAGGGCTCCAGCCACTCACCCGGCCGGAGCCGGCCCTACCTCGCCGGCGGCCTGCTCCTCTGCGCCGGCAGGGGTGCGGTTGCTTTGATTGAAGTCTTTCGGGGTCTAAACCGCAAAACTCAGGACCTGTTTGTAATTATCGAAACTTAGTTCAAGGGTCCCTCTGTAAAAGTGTTTTAGGGTTTTGGCTGTAACTTAGAAAATGCGTTAAAAATCGTAGAAAATTCAGAAAAATGTAAATCCAACTGTTTTGGATTCCTTGTTAGCAGATCTACAACTTCTACAAAAGTTGTATAGGGTTTTGGATTTCTTAGTTCTTTCGTTTCATCCCCGTGCTCGATCTAATGGTGATTGCTGGTGACAGGGGGTGCACGTCAACGTCCCTACCTCAGATCCGCCGATGCCCAGGTTGCATGCTGCCAACCGCTCCAGGCAGCAAAGGCAGAAGGACTTGGCGGACCAGGCGAAGGCAAAGAAGACGAGGAGGCAGGAGCGCCTGTACAGGTATAACGAGAAGTACCTGGTGCGGGAGCAGCAAGGTCTCCCCCCCCCCCGCCGGAGCCGGTGAACAAGTCTTCGGACGAGGAGGACAGCGAGGGGGAGCGGACCATCTCCGACAAGTGGGAGGCCGCGCCGCCCCTATCGCCGGGGGTCGAGGTGGTCCTCGCGGAGCCAGCCCCCAGGGCAGATACGGTGCGCCTCGATGAGGGGGTGCCGTCGGGGGCGTCGGCTGGGTCAGGGGCGGCGCCCCCAGACCCCTCGAGGAAGCGCAAGCGGCCCATCTCCGGCCTGCGGTAGGTCGTGTTCCGCTCTCCGTGTTCTTGATATCATGGATTGGTTTGCTGATCTTTCCTTCCTTCTGTCGTTAGGTCGGCGTCCGCTGTCCTCGGCATCGCGCCTGTCAAGGCGCTTAAGGTGGGGATGCAAGACGCGCCTCGCACTACAAGGCCTCGCTCGGCGAGGACGTCGCGGACGACACTGGGTACGGCGGCGACGGGCGAGGCGTCGCGAGTTGAGGCTGCGGCCACGGGGCAGCAGCGGCGAGAGGAGGCGGTGGCGGAAGCCCTCCGAGCGGCGGTGACCCGCGGGACCCAGCGGGGGCGAGAGCAGGCTCGAGCCGCGGGTCGGGGAGCAGAGGGCCGCGGCGAGGCCGGGGCTCCTGCTGATGGTGATTCGACCCCTGCTGGGGGTCAGGTGGTGGTGGTGGCCGCGCCAGCCCCTGGGCCTGTGCCCGAGGTGCTGGTGGTGCGGTCCGATGGTTGCGTGATGCCACAGGCACCGGCGACCGGTGTCAGGGCGTCGACGTCCGGCGCCCCGGCCCCAAGGTCCGGTGCCAGCGTGCCGCAGTGGGAGCAAAGGCTCCGTCTTCCCGGAGTTCCACCGAGCCAGGTGGAAGAGGTGAGGTCGGAGAGGGAGTTGTGGCGAGAGTTCGGCGGCCTCGGCGCCTCCCTACAAAATGCCCTCACCGACGCCCTCCATCTTCACGGGGGCCGGTCGCTCCAAATCTTTCAGGTATGTATGTTTGTTCGAGTAACACTCGTTTCTCTTTCCTTTGTTTATGTGTTTTTTGTTTGACTTTCTTCCTTCTTTCTCCCTTCACCATCTGCAGGAGCTGTAGAGTCAGGCGAGTGAGAGGTTCACCCACATCGCCGAGCTGAGCTCCGACCTCGACTGGTATCGGACGCAGTACGACGCCCTGGACGTGATGGTGGAGGCCCTACAGACGGAAAACAGCTGGCTCGAGTACAACCTCATCCGCGCGGAGGAGGCACGTAACAACCAGCGGTCCGTGGCGGCGCAGAAGGCCAAGGAGGCTGAGGAGATGAAGGTCGCACTCCAAGGGAAGGAGGAGGCGCTGACGGCGGCGAACGAGGAGCTGCGGAAGGCACGTGCGGCGCACGCTGAGGTCCAGGCCGCGCTGACGCAGAAGGAGACGGCCCTCACCGAGGCGCAGGCCCAACTCCAGCAGGATCGCGCAACCCTCGAGGGAGCGAGGTCCTGGCAGACCCAGGCCGAGCAGAAGACCCAGGAGGTCGAGAAGCTGGGCGCTGCTCTACAGGAGAATGCCGAGGTGCTCACCGGGGTGGAGGGCCAGCTCCAGCAGGAGCGTACTGTGCGTGAGGAGGTGCAGACCCAGCTCCAACAAGAGCGCGCGGCACTTGAGGATGTCAGGTCCGCGCTTCAGCGCGAGCGTACAGAGCCAGAGGAGGTGCAGTCCCAGCTCCAGCAGGAGCGCGCCGCCCTTGAGGAGGCCGGGACTACGCTCTAGCTTCGGGAAGCGGAAATCGAGCGGCTCACTAGGGCCTTGGTTCAGGAGGGCATCACCGTCGAGGCCCTGAGGACCGCCACTGGGGAGAAAGACGCCTCGATCCTGCAGCTGCGGCAAGAAGCTGGGGCCGTGCGTGCAGAGCTCGAGACGGAGAAGAAGCAGGTCGATGGTAAGTCGCAGCCCCCGAGTCCTTAGTTGTTTTAGGCTTGTCAAGATCCGCTCTTGACGTACCTTTTCTTGTCCCAGGGCTGCGGACGGCTTTGGGAGAGTCTACGACGCAGGCGGAGGCGCTTCAAGCGACCTATACCTCGTCTCAGCAGGAATTCGAGGCCCTGGAGCAGGCGGCTCTTGAAGTGTGCCGGGACATCGAGGAGGGCGCCGGTTCGTTGGGGAGTTCGCTGGTGAGCCACCTCAGGGCTCTGAGCGGCCGTGTCGTCGAGCACGTGAAGGGCGCTCTCCGTCTCGGCATCCGGAAGACCCTCGGCGTGGTGTCGACGCATTATATCATCGATCATGCGGTGTTGGCCACGGGGTATGTTGTCGTGGACGGCCTTGACGATGATGAGGCGCAGGATGCCATGGACCAGGCCGACGCTGCTGCTGCCGATGCCGCTGCCGATGCCGCCGCCGATCTCGCCAACATGTTCGAGGAAGACCTCTTCCCGGGTGCCGTCGCGGGCCCCCTCGAGCCCTGAAAGTAGCCGGGCATAGAAGCCCTTAGGTTGTGGCCGGGATTTGAGCCAGGTGGCTCATGTAAATGAACAAATCATCTTTTTAGGCTTGTAAACTTATTGTGTGACTTGTCTTTTATGTATGCTGTTGTGCCTTCCTCATAACTTAGATAAACTTCGGCCGAGATTGATTGCTCTCACGAGTATCCTGAGCGTAAAGCGGTGAAAGAGAGAAGCTGTATCCTGCTGGAGGCGTAGGCAGTCCCGGACTCATCTTGCTTTATCCTCTTAGTTACTCGCGCCCTGCTTCTGTTTTGCTTAAGCATCCGTGGCATGACACGTTTAGCATTTTTGAAGAAAAAGGTTTTTTGCGAAAAAATGGGACCGTTCAGGGGGGTGCCCCCCATAGTAGCCCCCGAGGGGGACTTGGTTTTCGGAGGAAAGCCGAGTCTCCCTTGTCTTTATTCACAACCTTAGTGTATATACAACTGGCTTGGGCGCCAGATATGTACGAAATGACTTGGAACTTTTTAAGGGTAGAAGCGACGTAGCTGTTGGATGTTCCAAGCATTGTTGAAGACTTTGCCCTTCTCGTTTGCGAGCTTGTACGTGCCAGGCTTGAGGACCTCGGTGATGATGTACGGCCCTTCCCATGGCGGAGTGAGCTTGTGACGGCCCTCGTTCTTCTGTCGAAGTCTGAGCACCAAGTCTCCCAAGCTGAGGTCTCGAGGCCTGACCTTGCGCGCTTGGTAGCACCACAGGGATTGTTGGTACTTCTCGGAGTGCAGGACCGCCACGTCGCGGACCTCGTCGATGCAGTCCAGCGCGTCTTCGCGATCTTGCTGGTTCTGCCCCTCCTGGTAGGCTTTGACCCTCGGGGACCCGTAGTCCAAGTCTGTGGGAAGGACGGCTCAACGCCATAGACCAGGAAGAACGGGGTGAGACCCGTGACTCTGCTCGGGGTGTTCCTGAGGCTCCAAACGACCGATGGTAGCTCTTGAATCCACTTCCGGCCAAACTGGTTGAGCTTGTTGAAGATCCTTGGCTTTAGGCCTTGCAAAATCATGCCGTTGGCACGCTCTACTTGGCCATTAGTCTGTGGGTGTGCTATGACCGACCAATCCACACGGATGTGGTAGCTGTCGCAGAACTCTAGGAACTTCTTACCGGTGAATTAAGTGCTGTTGTCCGTTATGTTGGAGTTAGGTACCCCAAAGCGGTGGACGATGTCCGTGAAGAACAACACGGCCTGCTCAGACCTGAGCCTGCTGATGGGGCGGACCTCGATCCACTTTGAGAACTTGTCGATGGCCACCAGTATGTGGGTGAAGCCCCCGAGCGCCTTTCGCAAGGGCCCGACCATGTCCAGTCCCCGCACGGCAAAAGGCCATGTGATGGGGATGGTTTACAGCACGTGAGCCGGGAGGTGGGTCTTTCGCGCGTAGTATTGGCACCCTTTGCAGGTGCGCACAACCTCGTTGGCGTCAGCGACCGCCGTCGACCAATAGAAGTGCTGGCGGAACGCCTTGCCCACGAGGGTGCGCGGAGCGGCGTGGTGGCCGCACTCGCCCGCGTGGACGTCTTGAATCAACTCCCAGCCCTCAGGGATGGAGATGCACCGCTGCATGATCCCCGAGGCGCTACGCTTGTACAGCTTGCCGTCAATGACGACGAAGGACTTGGCCTTCCTGGCGATACATCTTGCCTCGGTTCGGTCCGGGGGTAGCTCCCCCCCGGTCTAACCAGGTAAGGTACTCGTCGCGCCAGTCCCGCGGAGGGGGCGGGAGCTCGTCGATCTCCATCGCCTCGGCCTCGTCCGCCTGGGACCCTTCGAGGTCCGAGGCCCCGAGTTCCCCGTTCGAGGGGTCCTCGTCCATGGGCTCGATGCCCGCGGCCTTCGAGGGGCCAGCCCCCGAGGCCTTACCAGAGACTCCACCGGTTTTGTCGAGATCGACGGATGGCTTGGCGAGGTCGCGGGCGAAACCGTTTGGGGGAACAATGATCCGCCCCGAAGCAATCTTGGCCAGCTCATCCGCTTCCTCGTTGTATTTGCGCGCGATGTGGTTGAGCTCGAAGCCAAAGAACTTGTCTTCCAGCTTACGCACCGCAGCGCAGTATGCCTCCATCTTCTCGTCGTGGCAGCTCACGTCCTTCATCACTTGGTCTATGACCCACTGAGAGTCTCCCTGTATGTCAAGGCGCTTGATGCCAAGCTCGATGGCGATGCACAGGCCGCTGAGGAGGGCCTCGTATTCCGCCATGTTGTTCGACGCGGGGAAGTGCAAGCGTACCAGGTACCGCATGTGCTCTCCAAGGGGCGAAACAAAGAGCAGGCCCGCGTCTACACCCATTTTCATCACTGAACAATCAAAGTACATGGTCCAGCACTTAGCTTGGATCTGAGGGGTGGGTAGCTGAATGTCCGTCCACTCAGCTACGAAATCCGCCAAGATCTGCGATTTTATCGCCTTTCGTGGTGCGTAGGTGAGGGCTTCACCCATGAGCTCCACGGACCACTTAGCTATCCTACCTAAGACATCCTGATTGTGGACAATCTCCCCCAAAGGGAAAGAAGATACCACGGTGACGGGGTGGGCCTCGAAGTAGTGCCGTAGCTTACGCCGCGCGAGCACTACCGCATAGAGTAGCTTCTGGATCTGAGGGTATCGCGTCTTGGTTTCCGACAACACTTCGCTAATGTAGTAGACGGGCCTCTAGATAGGCAGGGTGTGACCCTCCTCCATTCTCTCCACGACGATGACCGCGCTGACCACTTGGGTTGTGGCGGCGACGTAGAGATAAAGGGGTTCGCCTTCCTGGGGCGGTGTAAATACTGGGGCGTGGGCGAGTGTTGCCTTCAACTTGTCGAGGGCCTCCTGGGCCTCGTCGGTCCAGGAGAAATGCTCGCTCTTTCGTAGAAGTCGGTACAGGGGTAAGCCCTTCTCACCGAGACGTGAGATGAAGCGACTCAAAGCTGCGAGGCAGCCCAGGACCCTCTGTACTCCCTTCAGATCGCGTATCGGCCCCATCCGCTCGAGGGCCGACACCTTCTCCGGGTTGGGCTCTATGGATCACTGGGAGACAATGTAACCCAAGAGCATGCCACACGGCACCCCGAAGACGCATTTTTGGGATTTAACTTAACCCCGTTTGCCGAGAGGCAATCGAACGCAATGCGCAAATCGTTCACCAGGTCGTCCGCCTTCCTGGATTTCACTACGATATTGTCGAGTATGCCTCAACGGTCCGCCCGATGTGATCCCCGAAGACGTGGAGCATGCATCGCTGGTATGTCGCCCCGGCATTTCGGAGACCAAATGGCATTGTCATGTAGCAAAACATACCAAATGGTGTGATAAAGGAGGTCGCGAGCTGGTCGGACTCCTTCATCTTGATTTGGTGGTAACCGGAGTACGCATCAAGGAAGCATAGAAACTCACACCCCGCGGTGGAATCAACTATTTGATCAATCCGTGGCAAAGGAAAAGGAACTTTGGGACATGCTTTATTTAAACCGGTGTAATCTATGCACATCCGCCACTACCCATTCTTCTTCTTAACTAGTACAGGATTAGCTAGCCACACGGGATGAAATACCTCCTTGATGAACCCGGCCTCCAAGAGCTTGCGCAGCTCCTATCCGATCGCCCGGCGCTTCTCTTCGTCAAATCGTCGCAGACGCTGAGACACCGGCTTGGAGTTGGGGAAGGATATCAAGTGAGTGCTCGGCGTCCTCCCTCGGAATGCCCGGCATGTCCGCGGGACTCCACGCAAAGATGTCAGCATTGGCGCGGAGAAAGTCGACGAGCACCACTTCCTATTTCGGGTCGAGGGTGGAGCTGACCCTCAGCACCTTGGCCTCGGGGGCACTGGGGTCGAGGGGTACAGCCTTGGTGTGCTCCGCGGCCTCGAAGCTGCCGGTGTGCTTGTTGGTGGAGTCGAGGGCCTCGTTGGCCAGCTTCTCCAGGTCCGCCACGAGGGCCTCATCATGCGCAAGCGCCTCAGCGTGCTCAACGCACTCAACATCGCATTCGAACGCGTGCTCGAACGACAGGCCCACCGTGATGACACCTTTGGGCCCCGGCATTTTGAGCTTCAGGTAAGTGTAGTTTGGGACCGCCATGAACTTGGCGTAGTAGGGCCGGCCAAGGATGGTGTGGTACGCTCCCCGAAACCCCACCACCTCGAAGGTGAGGACCTCCTTGCGGAAGTTGCTCGGTGTGCCGAAGCAGACAGGCAGGTCGATCTGCCCGAGAGGCTGGACTCCCTTGCCCGACGCAACGCCGTGGAACGGCGACTTGCTGGGCCGCAGCTTGTCCAAACCAATCCCCATGAGCTCCAGGGTGGAGGAGTACATGATGTTGAGGTTGCTGCCTCCATCCATCAACACCTTGGAGAACCGCGTGTTGCCAATGATGGGGTCGACAACAAGCGGGTACTATCCCGGATTGGGGATATGTCCGGGTGGTCGTCGCGGCCAAAGGAGATCGTCTCCTCCGACCAGTCGAGGTATGACGGCACAGCCGGGTGAATGGAGTAGACCTCTCGACGTTCACACCTGTGTTGCCGCGACGTCATATCGACCGTGGGCCCCCCGAAGATGAAGAACACGTTCTCCACCTCCGGGAAGCCGTCCTTGCCCCTGTCGCCCGCATCCTTTTTGGCGTTGTCCTCCTTCGCGGTGATGCGGTTGTAGTACTTCCTGAGCATGTCACACTGCTCAAGGGTATGAGCGTCAGGGGTCTTGTGGTACGGGTAGGGTTTCTTCAGCATGTCATCGAACACTCTGGCGGCATCGACCGCGTTGACCTCCTCGGAGCCGTCGCCCTGTTCCATGGGCTTCTTGCCCTGGTTCTTCTTGCCCTGCTTTTGCTTCTTGAAGGCTTCCTTGGGCTTGCTGCCCTCCGCGGGCGCATCCTCGGCTCGCTTGCCCTTCTTGCCATCGAAGATCACCCCCACCGCCTCCTCTCCGGAAGCGTAGCTGGTGGCGATGTCGAATAGCTCATTAACGCTGGTGGGAGGGTTCTGCCCCAACTCGCGCATGAGGTCCCGGCAATTCGTGCCCTCCAGGAAGGCGTGCACGACCTCGGACTCACCGACGCTCAGGAGCTCGGTGCAGCGCTTGGAGAAGCGACGAATGAAATCCCTCAAGGACTCACCGGCCTTCTGGGAGCAGCCTCTGAGGTCCCAGGAGTTCCCAGGGCGCACATACGTGCCCTGGAAGTTGCCCACGAACGTCCTGACCAGGTCGTCCCAGTCGTGGATCTGGTTCACGGGCAAGTGCTCGAGCCACGTCCGCGCAGAATCTGCCAGGTGCAGCGGCAAGTTGCGGATGATCATGGCGTCGTCGGTGGCGCTGCCGAGCTGGCACACTAGGCGGTAGTCGTTGTGGCACACTCGGGGTTCCATCTCCCCCGAGTACTTGTTCACGGTCGTCAGCTGGCGGAAGCGTGGGGGAATCGAAGCCGTGCGGATCGCCCGGCCGAACACACGCGTGCCCGGCGGCTCCGACGACGGGCTCTTGTCCTCCCGACTGTCGTACCGCCCCCCACGCCGGGAGTTGTAGCCGTGGGACCCAGTGACGTCCTGCTTCTTCTTATTCAGGATGTTGCGGGTGTCGCCATCGTTGACCGCGCCACGCGTATCCTGAATCCGATCCTTGGCGGGAGTCCTCTGGTTGCCTTCGTGGACGGTAGGTGCCCGGTGCGGAGTGTGGACCGACGCTTCCGGCTCCCGGCCGCCCCCGTCAGTCTTCACACTGGAGTGGTGGCGCATGCGGGAGGTGGAGCTCTCGGCTTGTTGCATCGCAGCCTGCTCGATGAGGGCCTGCGCGTCGCGGCGCAGGTTGCGACCCTGTGGCGTCGACGGCTCGGGCATGGCTCGGATCAAGGTCGCGGCAGCTACGAGCTTTTGACTGGCCCTCGCCAAGTTTGGCACCTCGTCTACGTCGGCGTCGGCGTTGATGCTCTCGTGGGCCACGCGTCCCGGTGTCGAGGGGCCGGCCCTATCTCTTTCTAGTGTGGCCTTCAGCTGCCGCAGCTACTCGCGTTCTGCGTTCAGCTTCACGCGCCGCGTCAGGTGGCGGCGGTGGTGGCGTCCCCACCGGTGGGGTCACCACCACGTTGTTGCGGACCGCTGCATCGCCCGCTCCGGCCCCTGCGTCTTCGCCTTCGCCGAGGACGACGACAAAGAATTCGCAGGTGGGATCATAATCCCCCTCACTGGAATCGTCGGAGCAGGTGAGGCAGTAGTCTACCGTGGCCTGAAACCGCCTGAGAGCGTCGGGGTTCCGAAGCCCGGAGTAGTCCCACTCCGGCGCCCTGCGCCCACATCCGACTCACCGGGTGAGGAGGCGATGAGGTTCCGGATCGACGCGAAGTGGTGGTCCGGAAGGTCCTCGTATGCGGGCAGGTTGGTGCTGACCGATGAAGAGTACGCCATGTCCGCGCTTCGCAATCCGTAAGGGAACTGCGGCTGCGTAGCTGTAGTTTCCCCGATGGGGCGCGTTGTCGTGTTCGTTGGTGGGGGTGTATCTCCCTGCCCTGCAGCGACAAGTGGGAATTCGCCAGCTTCGACCCCTTAGGGGGAGCCAGCGCCTGCCGCTTGGTGTCACGCCGTGCGCGCTCGTCGCGAGCGCTTTCCCGAACGCTTGCGGCGCCGGGGTGGTGGCGGAAACACCGCAGGCATCGGGGCAGCCGCCGTTCCGGGCGACGCCGCCTTGAGCGTGTCCCTGTTGAGGACACGCATGTGGTAGCCGTTGCCAGTGGCCTGGTAGTGGATGCTCCCGAACCAGATCTCGAATCCGGCCGGGAACGGATCGGATTGACCCCAGGCGGGCCTCTCCGACGTGCGCTCGGTGATGATCACCATCGAGAAGTCAGGGGGACGATCTCAGCGCTCCCCTACCTGGCGCGCCAACTGTCGGTGTCCGGATTAGCACCGGCACCAACTAGTAATTTGCACTGAGATCAGCTCCTCGATGGTCGGTGCTAAGCTAATAAGACACGGGGTTTATCCTGGTTCCGTCCACGCGGCCGTATGTCCAGCAGGGTGTGCTTGCGTACTGTATTAGCTTGCACCGGTGGTGCCTGTAGAGGGGGGCTACAAGCAAGGCGAGAGAGGAGGAAATTCCCCTAAGTACCTACTAAAATGATTGAGGCAAGTGCCAATATCTGGAACGGGTGGTGTGCTGCGTGCGAGTGAGTGTGTGTGAGGTGAATGAGCGTCGTGCCCGCGCAGGGGCCTCTGCCTCTCCCTTTTATAGGCCAAGGGAGGGTAGTTACAATGATGCTGCTTAGCAGCCAGCACAGTGGCTGCGTACTTGTAGGTATGGCGTCGGCGGTCTTGTCCCCGCACGTCTTGTTCCCTGGCGCGAGTTGGTGGCGCCCTCCGGCTTCTGTGGACGGCGTGGCGGCTCCTGATGTCTGTTTGGCTTTGACTTCGAGGGGTCATCCTTGCTGAATGGAGGGCCTGGCCACCGGGGGAGGTACCGGAGTTGGTGGTGCAGGGCTGCGGTATGTCACCGGCCTGTCCGCACAGCGCTGCGCAGCTTGTCGCACAGTGACAGGAATGGCGGCACAGTGCCGGGGATGGCCGCACAGCGCCCAGGATGGTCGTGCAGCGCCGAAGTTGGCGGAGGAGACGTGGCGCACACCGCCCGTATGGCGGCGTCGGTCAAGGTGTACGCCCGCTCGTCGCCCGTACACCTTTCGAGGGTGCCCCCATGCGCGTTCGAGGGTCTCGCCGTAGGGGGAGGACGGGAGCAGGTAGTACAGTACCGCGGAATGACGCCGGCCTGTCTGTACAGGGCCGCGCGGCGCCCGCACAGGGCCAAGGATGGCTGTACAGTGACGGGTTAGGCTGCACAGTGGCGGTGTCAGGTGCTCTGACCGTGTCAGATGCGCGGCGTGGGAGGAGAGCTACTCTTGACTTTGGCGTCCCGCCGTGGAGCCAGGTATTAAATGCCGTTGTCGGGCGGAGCGGAGGGGCGGGGCGCCGTTTGTCGAGGGATGGCCTCGAGCGAGGCGGAGATTGCTGCTCGCTCGAGGGGGACGGACCCCTCGAGCAAGGCGGAAACTCGCTCGAGGGGCCGGAACCCTCGAGCGAGGCGGAAACTCGCTCGAGGGGCCGGAACCCTCGAGCGAGGCGGAAACTTGCTCGGAGGGACCGAGGCCCTCGAGCGAGACGGAAAAGCGGGCCTTCTTGATGAGGGTCGTTGCTGGGCCGCAGCAGGCCGTGGGCCCGTGGTGTCCCGCGACTGTTGGATTCAGGGATTAGTCCCAGAGCAATTTTCATTTAACGGGGGTGATTATCCTTTAGTTAGGGGACTCCTAATGACCATCCCCGACAAGTTACTTTGAAACCTAGATGCATGATCCTTAGGACTCCTATGCTCTTTTACTAGTATCTTAGGAACGTTAGTGTCATGCTCTAAGGACACGGTACAAGTCGAGTAATGACTCATTGCTCGCGAGATATATGATTGCTTATGTTGGAATCATAAGTTGGTTAAATTGACTCGCTCATGTGGTAAGAGCAATGGGTTCGGTCTTGACTGAGTAGCATGGTGCTGGTCTAAGCTATTGAACGTATCAAGTGCTTGTCAGGAATGGGACCGGTAAGCCTAGTACCTAATGAACCAGTACGGGGACTTTATTCGCTACTACTCTTGAGATGCGTCTCCCGATTTGATTCCGGTAGTGCAAGTGTGAGTCTGGACGTGCCGTGTGAGGGCGTTCCAGTAACCTTGTACTTAGGACTGTGGCACCTGTCCCTAATCTGGGGAGTGACGGGAACTGCCTGGTCGGGGGTAGGCCCCGCATTTGTTTTTCTTTGGATTCTTTGGGGTCTACCTTCTTCCGTGTATCTTGGGTTTACCTTACAAGGATATAAATCGATCGATCGTCGGTCACTCGCCGTTATCTGAGTCGGCTTGACCACTGGCTACCCCATGTTTATTTATGGAACAGTTGGATTAATATTGTTGACTGATTAATCTTGTTTGTACAACCATGCTTGTTTAGCTAGGTGCTTACCTAGAATGGTTAACATACTAGAACTTGAGTTAAAAATTTGAAAGTAAGGATCAACTCTTAGTTGCTTTTGGCAAAACAAACCCACCAGCCAAAAAGCCTTGCATGTCTAGCTGTGTCTTTTATTTGACGGGTCAGTCTTGCTGAGTATTAGAATACTCAGCCTTGCTTAATTTATTGTTTTCAGGTAACCCCATCTGGCCTGGTACTATTCCAGATGGATGGGAGATTAAATGGGAGAACGATGATGAGGAGTGATATACTTGGATGGCCTCCCATGTGTATCCCTCGTTTAGTTTAATTTCCGCTGTCTAAACTCTGAATCATGTTTACTTTCATGTACTCAAAACCTGGTTTGTAATATTAAGTACTTGTGGACTTTTATGTAATGGAAACTTGTACTCTGGTCCCACCTTCGTGTGGGCTTTGCCCATATGCTCGATCCTGTATTAGTGATTCACCGGGCATGACCCGGCAGAGACGACAAAATAACTCCTGGTTATTGCTTATGAGCCAAGTGGACCGGTTTAGGTGATAATCCAGATTTATTTTGGGCGGTTCTGTCACAGCCGGTACCAGAGCGAGAGTATGCACCAGAGTAATTAAAATACCTTAACAAACTTGTTTTTTTGAATAAAATTTGCCAAGATTAATAATCTTGTTAAGTGAGTAGGACGTTAAGGTTGAATCTAGCCCGAGAGGCCCTAGAGGGAATTTTTGGGTTATTTCAGGTGGCTAGTACTCTATGGTGTATTTAATCTGACTTCCAACACATTTTATTCCTGTCAAAACTTACTTTCATGCACAACCTTACTAGACAGCACGTTTTGCCATACGTGCTCGTACCACGGAGCGGGTAGTCATCGTAGCCGAGGTTGTCGTAGTAGTCCTGGTTCAGCTCTCCAGCTCCGGCAGCTCCTAGAATCGTAAATAAATAAATAAACACGGCTGCTAATGCAATAACTCCAAGAGGAAAAACAATTAAGACCCAAAAATGAGGCAAACTCTAGCCTAGCGCGGAGTTTGAGATTTTAGAAAAAAGTTTTGTATTTTTCGGAGTTAAAATGGATTTATTATAAATTTTCTGAAGGAAAATACATTTCTGAAATTAAAATACGTATATACAATAGCATTAACTCTAAGCTAGCTGTAGGGCATCTCCAGCTGACTCTAACAAGGCTTATAGCCGGCTGCTGGCTAGCCCCTGGCACACACGTGGCTACCAGCCGGGCAGATTATAGCCGGCGCAAGCACACGTGGCGCTGACGGGGACGGCTTGCGTGGCAGGACGCAAACGATCCTGGCCGGATCAGCTGCGGCGCGCTTCGGTGCGGCGAACGTGTGGCCTGGCCGTGGGTGGTCGGCTGCACGGGATCCCTCCCGGATCCTCTGTGGCGTGTTGCGCGTGTGGGTGAGCGTGTGAAACAAAAACCCCTGGGGTTTTGGCTCGGCCGGAAGGTGTTTGGCGAAAAGCCCCAGTGGAGCAGCGGCGCAGAAAGGGCTCGCCGGCGGCGAGGTTCGGCGGCGGCTGGTCCACAAGCGGCACCACACGATCGAGGAGCACCTAGGGTTCTCGCTTGTGCACAAACGAAACGGCCTTTGGCCGGGATTAGGCGCGACGGCGGCGAGACAAGGGTCGGCGGCGGTGCAGTAGTGCGGGCGCGAACACCGGTGCGCGAACGGCGCACCGCGGACTCGTTCGTGCAACACAAGGCGGCGACTTGGTTCCGTGCGGCGCAGGCGCAGGCATCCCGGTGCCCCAGAGCTGCGGCGCGGCACGGAGGCGTTGGTGGCGGACGGGAATCGCACGACGGCGCGGAGCAGATCACGCGCAGGCGCCGGCGAGGGCAAACCGATGGCGGCGGCGCGGAATTGATTGTGCAAACACCGGTGTGCAAATCGTTGCCTGCGTGGGTGCGCACACAGCTTGGCGCAACGCCGGGCTGGCCAAAGGCCGAGCCTTTCCTCCCCGGGCGGGTGTGCGCGAGCGTGCAAGCTCTCGGCTTGACCACGGCGCGTGGGGAAGGAACGGCGAGGCGGCAGGACAGCGACGTGCACGGTCAAGAATCAAGGAAGGAAGCAGAAGCACGCGCAGGGTCGATGGCAGCGACACCTGCGAACGATAGGCTCGGTTCGAAGACTGGCATCATGGCGTCGGCGTTCAGCGTGGCGGCGCGATGCAAGCAAGCACGTCCCGGTGCTCGTTCTCCCTCGGCGCGAAGGCCGGGTCCACAGCAGAGAGGAAGGAGAGCACTGCCTCACCTCGGTGACCACGGGTCGAAGTGAAGAGCGTCGGGGAAGATCGTGGAGCAGGGTCGATGGCGGAGCGGGAAGCAGAGCGGGCGCGGTGCAGAGGAAGCAGAGGAGGCAGACGGGCGCGGTCCTTGGCTTCACGGCGAACAGGAGCTCCGCGGACGGCCTCCGGCTTCACGGTGACCCCCACGGACGGCCTCCCCGCCTTCTTCTCTTCCTTCCCCCTTCTTCTTCTCCGGCGACACAGAGGGCGGTGTGGATTGGGGAAAACCCCAAGGCGGCTAGGGTTGGGAGAGATTGGGGCTGCGGCGGTGGCTTTTATAGAGCCTTCGCGAGGGCAGGGGGTGCGTGGATGGCTGGGATGCAGCGCGGGTGCGTGGACGGCATCCCCGCGGCGGCCATTGGAGGTCCCCCCGAGCTCTGCCGCTTTAGCGTCGCGCATCCGCGTAAAGGGGAAAAGGTGGGAGGAAGAGGCGGCTGACGCAGGGACCCCACATGGCGGCGACTTAAGCGAAAGGGGGTAGGTGGCGGATGGGCCTGTAGCTTAGGTGGGCCGGCAAGGGTGCGGCGTGGGCCTCGGTGGTGTGTTGAAGGAGGGTGGATGGACTTTGCTAGCCGGGTCGAGGGTAGGTTTCGGCCCAGCTGAGGTTTGACCCTCTTCCTATTTTCCTAACCCCTTTAACCCCTATTTCTATTTGAATCAAATTTGAATTAGAATTCAAATTTGATTCCCACACAATTCAAATTCAAATAAAAGCCAAATAACTCCAAGGTTCACACACTAACATCTTATATTTCCTAGAATGTTTATTTGACTCAAAAATTAAATCTAGGAATATTAGGAGAGAAATAGAAGACATCCTCATTTTCATAAATAAACATTCCTTAATAAAATTATGGGATGTTACGGCTGCAGTTCTCTGTATTCTGTTTGGCATCCCCTGCAGCACGACGTCCCCGGTGTGGGCCTGCAGCACGGCGCCCCCTTGGAGGCTCGGACACGGCGCGGGGCTACTGTTGCGGTGCCCTTTGCCCGCGCCTGCTGGCCACCGTGATCACGACTTGGCTGCCATGCCGTCTGCCCGCCACTGTGCCCCGCGGCGGCTCGCCGCCGCACCTGCTGACCATGCTGTGCACTCCCGTGCCAACCTCGCGTGTGCACTCGGACGGGGAAATACCCCGCAGCCCAGCGGTCCAGCTCCCGGCGTGTAGCCTGACGTGCAGCGCTGCCCCGGTGTTGCCGCGGCCATCGAGTCTGGTGTGCGCGCGCTCCAGTGACGAGGCCGCGGTGGCATGGTCGGCGGCGCGAAGGGAAGCAACGCTGGTGGCGCAGTCCGGTGACCTGCGGCGGCGTGGTCCCGTAGGCAACGACCCCTTGCTCGGCCTGTGGAGCCACGGTCAGCGCCCCGGCCACCATGGCCAAGGCCCCTCATCTCTTCCTCTTGCTCGGAGGGGTCGAAATTTGCCACGATCCGCCAGTGGTGCCAGCGGATTGATGGGGCTACGAGCCTACGACCGACGGCAGAGGCGAAGAGTGCCCTCTGTGCGGCACGGGCGGACTCCAAAATCGAGCCCGATGGAAGAGGTGAGGAAGAAAATGTGGGATGGGATGAGGAGGGGCCGCCGTCGGGTTCCATTCTCGCCGGAGCGTGGCCGGCGGCGTCCAGGGCAACCAGCTGCGCTGCGGGGGTAGCGGTAGTGGCCTGCCGATGCCCATTACGTCTCCGGCGTGCTCGAGAAGGCTTCGGTGCGGCGACAGCCCAGCAGCGGAGGCCCGGGCACGCGCCAGCTTGGGTATCTTCAAAATTGAAACAATAGCGTATCTTTTATTACCATTTTTGAGTATTACATGTGTATTGGTTTCCTCAAAATTCACTAGGTAATCAGAAGGTCCTCATTCTTCCTCTGTATTCCTTCCTTTGTTGTTTGTGTTCCGAATGCTTGTTGGGATACCACATTTCAAATTGAAAGAGCATCCGACTAATTTGAACACAATCCTGCCACATTCTGTTTTACAAAGGAAATCCCTTAATAATAAATATTTATGTCTTTGTTGATTCATTTTCATTTTTTTGTATACAGTTCAAATTATGCCTACTGGCTCTCGACACAATTGAAGTTCAATTTGAACCAAGCATTACCTTCTCAATGCAATTTCTCACGCTATTTGCCCATGTCCCTCCAAGGTAACTAAAACAAGAACATAATAGCACGAACCTAAAGGCCACAAATAATGCATTGATCTTGTATCATCAATAGTATTGCACTGCACTACATCTGTGCAGTGCTATATATAAACAACTGATCATACAACAGCTCTGCTACGCCACACTTCTTTTACCTACTCACTGCACACTTTTTTTTTATTGAACAAAGCATGCCCTAAACATGTTGTGTGTTCAATGAATAATTGTTGGTTCTATCTACACTGCAAGTCATACCAGTTTATTAACAAAGATGCATTGCAATATGTGGGCATGAACAAGACATGCCCTAAATGTATTCTTCCGATCTTGGCCATTTCTGCGCTTCTCTTCTAACACCACCTAATTCTAACCCCTAACCAATCGTCTTAAATAAAATATTGTAAAAAAATCATCCTAAATGAAATAAAAAATGGGCCCTAACTACCAAGGCCGGCAAGGTAACCGGCCCAGCTTAGCCTGACGAGCAGGAGCAGCCCACCGCACTTCTCCCACCCACACGACGTCCGGCGTGCCGGAGGCCGGCCGAGCGCGCCGGGAATGACGGCGTCCTTCCTCGCCCTCCTCCTCCTCCTGTTCCTCTCCGTTCCCCGCCGCTGCTCCGCCGCCACCACCGCCGCCGCGGCCTCGCCATCCCCACCGCCCCCGCCCCCGCGGCCCGCGCCGCTGGTCCCGGCGCTCTTCGTGATCGGCGACTCCACGGCGGACGTCGGCACCAACAACTACCTCGGCACGCTCGCCCGCGCCGACCGCGAGCCCTACGGCCGGGACTTCGACACGCACCGCCCCACGGGGCGCTTCTCCAACGGCCGCATCCCTGTCGACTACCTCGGTAAACCCATAATATTAATATTGTGGTGGGCAGGCTCCTTTTGTAGTTGAGCGACGCTACTGAACATGTGAATGTGCAGCGGAGCGGCTGGGCCTCCCCTTCGTGCCTCCATACCTTGAACAGAGCATGCGCACGGGCGCCGCTGGCCTCGGCAAAATTGATGGGATGATCCAAGGCGTCAACTACGCGTCCGCGGCAGCCGGCATCATCTCCAGCAGTGGCTCTGAGCTGGTACATATATGTGTCCTCCAATCCCATCACCCCTACAAACCTGATGCTAAGCTTAATCTAGCAGCAAGCAGCACTGCCATGATTTTGCTGACAAATCTGTTCGGGTGCAGACCACTGATCGAATACTGTTGCTCCGTGATCTTTGTTGTGCTGCAGGGAATGCATGTGTCGCTGACGCAGCAGGTGCAACAGGTCGAGGACACGTACGAGCAGCTGTCGCTGGCTCTCGGGGAAGCGGCGGCAGCCAACCTGTTCAAGAGGTCGGTGTTCTTTGTGTCCATCGGGAGCAACGATTTCATCCACTACTACCTGCGCAATGTGTCGGGTGTCCAGATGCGTTACCTCCCTTGGGAATTCAACAAGCTTCTTGTCAGTACAATGAGACAGGAAATTAAGGTGCTCTCCCTTGTTTTCTGGTTATTTTCCTTTTTACGCTATTTTCCGGTTAGTTCATTCAGGTGTTCTCTTCTGACAGTGACAGTATTATGCAGAATTTGTACAACATCAATGTTCGCAAGGTCATACTGATGGGCCTACCTCCTGTTGGATGCGCACCACATTTTCTTGAGGAGTATGGCAGTCAAAATGGGGAATGCATCGATTATATCAACAATGTTGTAATCGAGTTCAATTATGCCCTGAAACACATGTCCAGTGAGTTCATCAGCCAGCACCCAGATTCCATGATCAGCTATTGTGATACTTTTGAGGGGTCTGTGGACATACTAAACAACCGTGAGCGTTATGGTCAGCACATGAATCATTAACTGCTGTCCTTAATTAGGGAAGCACTCAGACTCACAGTTGACTGAGATAAATACTGTGCAGGTTTTGTGACCACCACCGATGCTTGCTGCGGGCTGGGGAAGTATGGAGGCTTGATCATGTGCGTTCTTCCACAGATGGCGTGCAGCGACGCGTCAAGCCATGTCTGGTGGGATGAATTCCACCCAACAGATGCTGTCAACCACATCCTGGCAGATAATGTTTGGTCCAGTCAGCACACCAAGATGTGCTATCCTTTGGACTTGCAACAGATGGTAAAACTGAAGCTGTAGAACCAATCTGTCTGAAGTTACTTGCCTAACATAGGTTTCAAAGTAATGTCTCGAATTGTGAATCTGAAAGAGTTGGCATGCCAAAATGTTCATAATTGTGGATTACAAAGATCTATGAAGATAGACTTGTCAGGTTTAGGCAGCACAGGTTACATCAAAGTACTATGTTGCTGTTTTTCCATATGTAGATGTAATGTTGAGGGTCTATATGGTCAAAATGATGGACTAGGAGTGTTGTCTAGTTTCGGTGACAGGAAATTTGTTGAGATTTTACATGAAATCTTTTGTTTCTGTGTATATTATGACAAAAATATTGTCCGGTGCAGTTTCTACTATTCTGCAGAAAAACATGCTTCCAAATGTACAATCGTTTACAGGCAACCAGAACATTCGCTGATACCTACATGTTCTAATGAGTGATGAATAGTTTCGGTGATCTAAAGTTTGTTGAGCTTTTTACCTGAAACCTTGTTTTGGAGTATATCATGACATTCATGACAATGCTGTTGTCCACTGCAATTTCTACTATTCTGCTCAAAGCCTCAAACACGCTCTCCCAGAAAAACATGCAACCATTTACATACCAACCACTTACAAGCTGGTGCTACAACATCATCAGTTAACAATCAGCCACTTTACATCCAGTTTACATCCCCACGCACCAAAGCAAAAGCAAAGGCAAAAAGAGGAAGGCCTGACATCATTCTGTCCCTTCGATGCAGGGCTCTCTGTTGCCATTATACTCTTGGTTTCCATGCCCCCACTCTGACGAATAGCACCACTCTTTTTTTGGAATATACGGAAGAGCATGCCAGGGTGCTACAACTCTTCATCACTAGCTCCAGAGTTCAGAACAAAGCTGGGAAACACCATTGTTATATCCCTACATAGTTGATCCATAAAAATTGCAGCTATCAGAGTTTGCTACTGGATTGATGTAAGTCCTTTATTGAAGGTGATGGAGTGTCAGCATGAAGTTTCTCAGGCAAACACCAAGCGAGCATTTGCACAAGATGAAAACGTACTAGGTGTCTAGGTAGACTTACTTTAGGTATGGAAGCGTCATGTTCTTCAGCAAACCCGGGTGTTTACTCGCGAAAGACTTCCATTCTTCAGGATCTATCTTCCCGTCCCCGTTCACGTCTGCTTGCTTGAAAGTCTGCCAGAACTTGAGTTAGTATGCTATATTTCCGTGTGTTGGCTGGCGGCTTTGCGATGTGGATGTTTATAGCATAAAGGGAAAACCAGAGCAAGTTTTCTGAAGGAAGGACTGAAAGCTACCAGGCTCGGTGAAAAAGTCAGATGTAGAGCCAAACAAATGGGTCACAGTACACTTTATAGCTCAGTGGTGGACAAATTTGGATCAAGCAAGCCGATTGGACGAGATGAAAGCAACGGGTTTATCTTGATGCAGTGTACCTGATCCACAATTTGTTGGACAGCGTCATCTGAAAGAACTAGTTCTGATTCATTCAGAATTGCAAGCACCATTTCCTTCAACTGCATGGATATTCAAAGATGAAGAGATCTCAGTTCTCATGTACACTTTTCTTGCGTGAAGATAAAAAGGTACGGCTGCACTGAATATGAAATTCCAGGTTATGTATGAAAGCTACAGTATGTGGTAAATTTGCACTTTTTACAAGTATTGTCTTCATCGAAAGGGAACTACCAAAAAGCATACTGATTGATTCAAAGCAAGCTCCTCGAAGGAAACGATTCAAAACATATAATTTAAGATGCGCACCTCTTCGTGTTCAATAAATCCGGTACCTCTCAGATCATATAGCCGAAATGCAACTGCAAGGAAGAATTCCGTGAGATGACAGACAGAGAAACGTATGAACCAGAGATGATATTTTGAAGACATCGAGATTCCGTGAGAGCTGGAATAGGATTTGAGATGCTTACAAGCAATCTTTTCTGCCATCGGAGTATCTGGGTGGAAAATGTTAAGGGACCGAACAAACTCCCCGAATTCAATCACCCCATTGCGCTTTGTTAGCAGCACAAAGCAGGGGAAGGGATTGGAAGAACAGAATGGAGGGAGGCAGCAAGGAATCGAAGGACAGAAGAACAGCAAAGGGGATCGGGAGAGGATTCCGCCCAAGCAAGAAGAACAGTAGAGTTCGGTTACATTGTTCGATGCCTCCCGTCTCGATTTTTTTCTTTTTTTACATTTTTTTCACATCAATTTAGCAAAAATATATGATCCGCAAAAAAATTTGCAAAATTATACATCTGGCGTCGTGGGGGACGACGGCAGAGACCTACCGCCGTGCCCCACGGCGGTAGGGGTCCAGTCTCTTTTCAAAAATTTGTAATTTTTTTGTTTGAACTCGGATGGAGGTAAACTTTATATGAAAATTGTAGCTTTCGACGAGATCTACAACTTTGTAGTTCAAAGTTTTTCATTTGAAGTCATCTTCATAGTCAAATAATCGATAAACTATCCAGATCTCAGTTTGCAGTCTTCAGATCTGAATAGTGTATCGATTATTTGAGTATGAAGATGACTTCAAATGGAAAAACTTTGAACTACAAAATTGTAGATCTAGTCGAAAGCTACAATTTTCATATAAAGTTTACCTCCATCCGAGTTCACGCAAAAAAGTTACAATTTTTTGAACGTAAACTGAAAACTGAGATCTGAATATGAAAACTGAGATCTAGATAGTATATCGATTATTTGACTACGAAGATGACTTCAAATGGAAAAACTTTGAACTACAAAGTTGTAGATCTCATTAAAAACTACAATTTTCATATAAAGTTTATCTCCATCCGAGTTCAAACAAAAAAATTACAAATTTTTGAAAAGAGACTGGACCCCTACCTAGGAAGGCGATACAGTACTGCGCGCCTCCTACCGCCGTTGGTCCCTACCGCCGTCCCCCACGGCGCCAGATGTATAGTTTTGCAAATTTTTTTGTGGACCATATATTTTTGCAAAAAAGAGGAAAGAAAAATGTAAAAAAAGAAAAAATTCTCCCGTCTCTCTCGCTCTCAGTATATGTAGAAGAAGATAACAGGCACGCAGGCCCAAATGATAGCAGGCCGCAGGCCCAACACACAGCCAATTAGCACACTAACAGCCCAGTAAACACCCATATCCTAACATTCCCCACCGCTTGAAATGCGGCTTGCCCTCAAGCCGCATAACAGACACCGACCGGAAATGCGTGAAGCGTGTCGGTGGAGATGGCACTCGCGTTGTCGATGATGTAGTGGTTGAAGTCAGCTCTCCCCAACGACGAAGACGACGACGGCGTCGCGACCCAGCAGCTCCTATCAGAGCGAGCCGATGTAAACGTAGATGAAGCTGTTGTCGGCGGCCGGGCAAATTGTCGAACATCTGGTCAGCGTCCAGCCCGCAGCCGCTACCCATGGCAGCGAGCCACCTCCTGCGGCACCCACCGCATCAGCACGGAACGCCGTGGCCTTTGTGAATGCCATCACCGCGACGCCGAGCTTCGGACCATCGTCCAGTGAGCCATCATAGCCATTGAGCAGAACAGCCTGGAGCGCGAACTTGACGAGCACGATGCAGAAGGAATCGAAGGTGTTGGTGACGGCACGGTCGCTGTGGATGTTGTGGTCGTGGGCAGGAACGAGGTTGCCGAAGTAGAGGAAGCCCAGCTCCACCGTGGTGGTGAAGGTGACGCCGATGAGGATGAGCGCTGGCGTGATGCCGGCGGGCGAACTCAGCTCGACCCGAGCGGAACAGGGGAAGATGTCGCTCGTGACCGACGCGGCTGAGAGGTCGGCAGCTACGGCCTGGGCCGCGGCCAGATGTAGTGGTGCGAGCTCCTGGAGAGCGGTGGAGTCGAGGCAGACGGAACGAGTAGCGAGCCGCAGTCGGCGAAGCCCTTCCTGTCGGTGGAGCCGAGGCGGACGCGGAGTGGCACGTCGAGGTTGGCGACGACATGGCGGGCGCGGAGGAGCACGCCACGGTCGAAGCAGCCTGGGCAGACGACGAGTGGCGCGTCGAGGTCGGCGAAGCCATGGCGGGCGCGGAGGACGACGCCGCGGAGGCCAATTTGGTCGAGGTAGAACTCGTCGTGGACGTCGAGGACGAGGCACACGCAGTGGAGCTCGACGCGGACGTCGAGGCCAAGGCGGGCGCGGTGGAGCTCGCCGTGGTCGCCGAGGCCGAAGCACTCGCAGCGACGCTCGCCGCGGTCGTCGAGGACGAGGTGGGCGCGGAGGAGCTCGACTCGGACGTGAAGCAGTGGGGCCGCCATCGAGGAACTCGTGGACGTCGACCCCCTTGGCGAACTGCTCCACAGGGACCTTCTCCACCAACGCCTCCCAAGCGGGGAACAGCCTGTCACCATGAGCACGGGTGGGGCTGGTGACGCCGCGCTTGCTGATGTCGGGGCTGAAGCAATCTGTCGAACATCTGGTGGGAGAGATGTTGTTGGTGGAGACCTCCACGCTGATGTGGTGCGCCGCGGCATGCTTGCGGCCCGGAACGACGACGATGGTGTCGCTGAGTGTCATCGTGGCGGCTGCCGAGGTGGACATGGGCACCAGCTCGCGCGCATCGGCACTGCAGCAAACTGTCGAACACCTTGAGGGCGTGATGTTGGTGATGATCTCCTTTGCATCGCAAGCCACTGGATCGATGCTGGTGATGGTCGCGGCATGCACGGTGTCGAAGTCGATGACGATGGAGTCGTCGAACGCCGTCGTGGCGGCTGCCGGCGAAGGGGCCGCCGCGGTGGCTGAGGCTAGCGGGGCGGAGGGTGCTGACACCGAAGGGAAGGCGAGCAGCTTCTCCATCCTCCCGCCCAGCGAATCGAAGGTCGCCTCCAGCGAGTCGAATCGCGTGGAGAGCTCGTCGAGCAGGAGCCTGGTAACTTCAGGATCCATGGCGCTAGGGTTTCGATTTGATGAAATTGGGGCTAAAATCGACCGAACGTGGATTATGATTGGAAGGGCTGGACCCGAGGGAGCAACAAGAGGAAGATACAGGAAGAACCGGAATGGGAACAGGTAGATCGGAGGAAGCACCGGAAGGGGACCAGAGGAAGCACCGGAAGGGGACCAGAGGAAGAAGATGCCGAGGATCGAGTGAAGCTGATACCAATTGTTAGCAGCACACAGCAGGGGAAGGGATTGGAAGAACAGAATGGAGGGAGGCAGCAAGGAATCGAAGGACAGAAGAACAGCAAAGGGGATCGGGAGAGGATTCCGTCCCAAGGAAGAAGAACAGTAGAGTTCGGTTACATTGTTCGATGCCTCCCGTCTCTCTCGCTCTCAGTATATGTAGAAGAAGATAACAGGCACGCAGGCCCAAATGATAGCAGGCCGCAGGCCCAACACACAGCCAATTAACACACTAACAGCCCAGTAAACACCCATATCCTAACACGCTTGAGATCAAACAGATCAAATATCTGCATATATTACAGGACAGTTGAAAAAAGTATCACATATATGTACATATCTGCAGTTTAGGTGACACCAGATTTTTCTAGAATAGCTTCCATAAGGAGATAAGCCAACTTACATTATAAAGTTTGCAGGTCAGTGTCAAAGGGTACTTGAGCTTCCTGACAGCTTCTCAGCATATATGTGACACAAACAGGCTTGTAAAGGCTTTGTTTGTTTGAGCTTCCTGACAGCTTCTCAGCATGAAAAGCTAGAAGCTCAAACAAACAGGAAATTTCCCAAAAAAAAACTGGGTTTGTAAAGGAAGCTGAAAAACTCAGTTTTTCGAGTTTATCATAGCTTTTTTAGTCTATAAAGCTATACACATCTTCTCAAAAGCTAGTGTTGGCTTTTGAGAACAAAAAGCCAGCAAGAATAGCTTTTTTTTAAAAAAAGATTCAAATACTACAGCTCAAAGAAACATCCCTTAAGGTAGGAACTGACCCGATCGGCGAAAAGGTTCTTCTTGTTACTGTTCCTGAAGAGAGCAAGCTGGAACTCCTCCTGAAGGAGAAAAAAAAGGCAAAAATTTTGAAGCTTGAGAATCACATGGCCAATTCCTCCAATTTGATCACATTGAAAAGCCGACCGTACCTTGTGAATCAGGCCATCTTTGAATATGGAATGGCTTATCTTCTTGTACAACTCACGGAGGGCATCCACTTCATTCACGGAGACTGCAAGAAGGCCACGTACGTGAGCAGATGAACACCAAGAAAACACACAAGGATTGTTCCTTCCTTTCTTGATCTGTGCAAAAAAGGGTTCTTACAAGTAGTCTCCTTAGCCAAGATACTTGAATCCTCATATTCTGGATCAGCTCGTTTGAACTGCTTCGAGGACACACAACCCATGCAAAAGCTCTCTAGATCACCAACCACAACTCTCTGCTGGTTTCTTCAAGGTAACAACAGCCGGCGGCGTATCGCAGGAAGAAGTACCCGGAAAGCACCTATATTATTTCCAAAAGAAGAAACGCGTTGGCATCAACACGGCAAAAAAGACAAGCCATAAGAGGCTGTTTCAAAGGAAAAAACAAATACAACTCTGCAACAAACACACAGGAAGCAGTTGGGTACGTTGGGCATGAAACTGAAACACACTCCTATGAATCACAACAGAGATTGTGAAGTGTGGTTGTATCTTCCAGTCTCCAACTTTTGTGGCAGCAGCTAGCCGTTCCAAGTAGAATGGACATGCCTCTGGGAGAAGAACCATGAGGTAGCAAGCCCATATATATTTGTAAAGAATTAACCATTGCTGGTGCCGAGTGCCGACAGCTTGTGCAAGCTAGCGTTGACCTGCATCCCGGCTGGTTCCTCGCAAGCAACGAGATCCGCACACATCCACCATTATTTTTCTCAAATGTGTCGTCGATCTCCTACAGTTTATTCAAATGCTACTACTATCTGTTGCGTGCGTGTAGGCACGGCTCCCTACCTAGTAGTTTACAGTTGTGTGCCTATCGAATAGCCGAGATGCATGCTTTGCTACAAGTTGTGTGCAGCTAGACGAGATGTGTCTTGTCAGATACATATATACATATGGGCAATTCGGACAGGAATTTCAACTTTATATTAGGCACGCTTACGTCTGCCGGGAAGATTTGATGTGCAGCCAATTCAGAGGCGGCTTGCATTTTTCGACGGATGCGGCGACGCTGACGCATCATGCCCATGCTCGTTTGGTTTCGGTCTTGACGGTGGATTTGGAACTTGGAAGCAATATAGGAGTACTATACATGTGTGTTGATCTTGGAGCATCCGGCACGCAATTGCATGGGACGAATGATGGCATCATCGATGCCGACGAGCTGACGGCGGCGGCGGTGATCGTGTTGGGGCGGCAAGTCGTTGTTTGCTGGCTCTGCTTTGTACTAGTGTGTAGGCTACCGCTCCTACGATACTAGGCCGTAACAAGAAAACGGGCACTGCTGGTGAGTACGATGGCATGATAGGTACTGGACAGACTTTGATGACTAGGAGCTTCCCGTGCCTTTCCCTGGGTGTGTGTTTGGATCCTTTGCCAGGATATACTATTTAACCATGCCAAACAAGAAACAAGGATACACAGACGACGGCTATAGATTTGGATTGATCGTAAGCTTGCCTTGCTGCCTGCATTGGCAGGGTCGTCTTACCAAGGTTTTATACCTTACTGATGCCTGGGCTGGCAATCTAACTTTTATACCTTACTGATGCAGCAGGGTCGTCTTACCAATCTAACTTTTGCCTGGGCTGGCAATAATTCGCTTGCCTCTGGTAGGCGGCTAGCCAAAGCTAGCAAAGGGGCCGCCGAACGTCCCATCAGTTTTTTTATCCATCAGTTTTATTATGATGAAGGGTCTGAAAAACGTGTATGACTATTATTGTCACATAATTTTATCTAATCGGGTGGCTCCAAAGAGATCTAAATGATTTTATCGAGTAGGACATGGAGCTAGAGCTGACAATAGTGTCCATAGAGGCAGTGAATAAGTCAAAGAAGCGTACATATATGTGGACATGTCGTGATGGATTAGGAGAGAAACCAAGAAATTGTTGTATTGACGAGATCATGGGTTGTGCCTGTTTGAAAAACATGGCGCTACACATTAAAGGTGTGACCATAAGTTAGGATGAAGCTAAGGAAGAGAGAACATTGTCAGCTATGTTGGCAAGTATGATGTGCATATATATCTCGTGCTCGGGTATTTGTGTAACATCGTCCGGGCTCTTTGTGGGCAGATCTTTTAGACGTGTATCCTTCTTTGTACTGAACTAGGACTAATTAAGTTGTTTGGGTCATATATATCATCAGCACATGTCCGATGATCTCATTGGCCATTGCGAATGGTACTTCTCCAATTCAGTATATCATGGGTATCAAAATCCTTGCTCTTGTAACATCTTTTTTTTAGAAAATGAAATTAGCTCTGGTCTATGGAACCGCACATTGCCTAGTTCTCATAGTGAATTCAGCTTCAAAGCTGATATACTCAAATTCTACTTGGATCAGAACTTTATATGGGTGTGCTATTAGGACTCGTACTTCAACTAGGTGTAGGAATCCTACTTGCGTATATGGGGGCTATGGAGGGGACTATATAAACAAGAGGTTATTGGAACCAATCAAGCCAAGGACAACCACAAGTTCTCATCCATAGCTTATGATATTGTAGCGAACATGACCTCATATGCCATTACTTCGAGTTTGATTTTGGTGATTAAATGACAACATGATCAATGGGACTAACTATATTGTTGAGCATGTCTTTGTAGACATTTTCTAGGTTCCAAATATGCAACAATACCACATGCCAAAATAAGAAAATATTATATATTTCAAGGGTCAAAACCAAGAAAGAGAAGAGAAGAAAAGACACCGTCGGATGAACCGACGGTACATTAGAAGTAGGCGTCAGTGAAATGGCCGGATGAAGTGGTACACTGCAGAGGAAGACTCAAATCAGCATAGACCACCGGATGAACCGACGCCCCCATTTCTAGTTGCACCAGATGAATTCTTGGAGGAGAAGCAGCACGTTCAGCAGCGCCGGATGAACCGACGGTCCATCAAGGGCACCGTCGGTCTATCCGATAGACCATGAAGTCAAGACAGAGAGGAGCCAGCGCAGGAGGCAATTGCACCGGATGAACCGGCGGAGATTACAGCGGTTCATCCGGCGGCCGCATGTTTGCTAACAAAGAGGTTTTTGCGCGGAACTCCTCAGCACCGGATGAAACGACGGCTAGGCATGAAGACCGTCGGTGTAAGCGTCGGAGGATATGTGTCAGCTGGGATGCAACAACTAAGTGACGTGGAGGGCACCGGATGAATCGACGCCCATGGAAAAGAGACCATCGGTTCATCCGACGGTACGTTTTTCAGTGGCCGTTAGCCAACGGTTAGTTTGTTGGCTTGGGCTATTTATACCCCCTCCACTCACCCATTTGAGAATGTTGGATGCTGAGGCATACCAGAGGAGTTCAAGACACATTGAAGATCATATCCAAACCATCTAAGTGCTAAATTGCTCATCTATAGACTTGCACATGCTTTGTGTGTGTGCTTAGTGCTAGGCTTAGCTTAGAGTTGAGTGAGTGCAAGGTGTGCCTACCTTGTGAGGTGATTCTCGAGTGGATCAAGCTGTACAAGGTGTGCTGGAAGCCTTGGAGCCTAGGTGGCTCTCCGGCAAACGTCTTCGACCCTCCGGCTTGGTGTGGAGCGGCGAGGACACTTTGTGCGGGGGGACGTGGAGACCCCCTTCCCTTGGTGGAGAAGATCCTTAGTGGAGGCGGTATCAAGGTGACCAAGGGAGCTTGGCGAGTGCCTTCGTGGCGAGCCTTTGTGGCAGGTCAAGTGGTGCTCTTGGGAGAGACTTGGTGACCGGGAAGTAATACTCTTCTGTAGAGTGCTTCAACAACGTGGACTAGGGGTGGCTTAGTGCCTACCGATACCACGAGATAAATCGCGTGTCAAGAGTTTGCTTCCTCTCATCCTCCTTTATGTTTCCGCATTACATTCTTGCAATCCTTGTTTGCCTCTACTTTCCTAGAGTAGTATCTTGCTAGGATTGGCTATAGGTTGCAAAACTTGTTTTGGGATGGGAGTTTCTGTCACACCCTGAAATTTCTAATTTCAGAATGTGAATAGAAAGAATAATTAAACAACGATTTTCTCTCAATATTAAAATTTTCTAATATTTATTTTCTTTACAGGAAACATAGTACAAGAAAAATCTATTGTTTGATTTTCCAAATTAAATAAAATGTTTATGTGAGTGTAGCATTCATGCCGATGCATCTTGGTGTCTCTGAATGCAAAAGGTTTTAAAATGCGTTTAGGTACTGACCAAACCCTTTCGAGGATTTTCTAGATTTTTCTGGAATTAATTCTCATTTCCTCTGAGCTTATTCTATTTATTAGAAGGCTCTAAAAATCTTTTTCATGAGCTCTAAATATTTTATTTGGGTTGTTCGTGTCTCAATCTACCTCTGGGAATTTTCCTGGAATTTTTGGGATTTTTCAAGTATTTTTCGTGACTTTAATGAATTATCTAGCTATTTTTGGAATATTCTTTTCAGGAAAATATATTCTGAAAATAAAAATAAAATCATTTCTTTTATCCCTTTTCTCCCTTTACTTTTGGCCCGCAGCGGCCCAGTTCGCTTGAACGGCCCGTCCGCAAAAAGTCTGCTCCCGCCCCCTCATCTCTTTTCCTTGGTTCAACCAAGCAGCAACAGTCAGCAGCCCAGCTCGGACCAACTCCACACCGCGGACCCGTCTACCGAAGTTCACTCGTGCCCCTCGGACTCTTCTCGACGTTCATTTTTTCGCCTCGGACCAGCCAGCCCGACCCACCCCGGCCCAGCCGCGGCCCGTTAGGCCCACCTAGCCGGAGCGACCAAGGCCAGGACTCCGCCGGAGTCCAGGGCACCGCCGGCCGCCCCTCGGCGTGCGCGCCACAGCCTCCTGGCCTGCGCCCCTTTATAGCCGCGCGCTTTGGCCGTCCGCACGTTCCCTGCTGCCTCCGCCGCCCTATGCCGCGCGTGTGCCGCCCGTGACCGAGCGCAACGCCGCCGTCGGCCATTGCCGTCCGCCACATCGCCGCACGAACCGCCGCCTCCGCCCTCTCATGGAGCAAGCCAGCTACGCCCGGAGCTTCGCGACGCCATGCCGAGTCCAGGGAGCCCCCGCCCATCGCCGGAGAGCCACCGGAGCGCCGTCACGGCCAGGGGCCGAGCTGTCCAGCACCGGTCGCCGTTCTTCCCCGATTCTGGCCGCTGCCGCCGCCGTTTGCCGTAGGTGAGCACATCCCCGAGTTTATCTCGTCCTCCTCCTCCGTTCTACACCTCGTCCGAGCTCCTAGAGGCCCCGGCCGCCGGCAATCGAAGCCCAGAGCTCCCCTGTCTGCCGTGCGACCCCGAACCAGAGGAAGAAGAAGATGCTCGCTTTTCGCTTAGGTCCCTGCTAGATCCTGTAATCTTGTTTCTTTATCTTGTGTCTTGCATCTTTTCCGGATGACCCCTAGATATATCCCACTTCTGCAAATAGATCCAACCAGGCATCTTTTATAGATCTAACCCTAGGTTTAGATCTATTCGCGAGCACTGTTCATAGTGTCTCGGGAATCCTCTCTGGAAGCCCCTGAAATCTTTAGTTATCACCACTAGGCCCTTATAATCTTGTTTTCTCCTTATCTTGATCGTTTTAGCTCTGTTTTTACCCGTTCAAGTTGCGTTAGGTTCATAATAATGTAAAGCACACGTTAGTGATGAGTTTTCATTATGTTTGTTTTCTGAAAATTATTTTAATATTAATTTTGCTTAATACTTATTAAACATGCCTTTTTCTAAATAAAAGCTATATAGTGCCATATACCGATTTTCATAGTCAATATTAATTTGATTAATGTTTATTTCACATGCTTTTGTAAATAAAATCTAATTAGATCTTTTACCCGGTTTTTCATAAACCAAATGTTAATTTGCTTAATATTTAAATAACTTTTTTAATTAAAAGTTGATTAGACTTTTTACACCAGTTTTATAAATAAATGTTAATTTGATTAATATCAATGCCATAATGTTTTTAATAATAATGTGATCTACTCGAATCATAAAGTTACGTTTAGATCGTTCATATAATTTATCTTTTCTAAGTTAAATGTTTAATTGGTATAATCTATATATGAATCTTTGTAAATAAAACTTGACTAGGTTCTTTCTACGGTTTCTTCAAATAAAGTTTAAATTGAACTAATTCAACTTGGGGTATTTTATCTATAAAATATCCTTTACATATTTTTGCTAATTAAAATAAACCTAGCTCATAGTCTTGTTCTCTCATATGCAAATCGATCGTTAGCCGTTCTTTATCAAGCTCTGTCTTAGTGTGTATCTTTCTAGATCTTTTCAGCTCTAGTTCAGATCAAGCAGTTTTATCAGACCTTTCCTTTTCTCAGCACGGTCTGTGTGCTTCAGTGATCCTTAGAATCAAGCCTATCCTTTAGCACGTTCTTTTAAAGCTTCTCTTTTGATTGGTGCATTGTTCTTAGTTTGCTTGTATGTTTGTGCCCGATGATTGATGCGAGTAGAATGAACGTGGTTCAAGAGCTTGGAAGAGTATGAAGATGAAGAATTCTGAGCAACATCACTACTTTGGTTAAAGGCAAGTGTGTCCTTGTTCTTTTGTCCCAATAACTGTGTTTAATCACATTGCATATGCTTGCATTTAATTTGATGGGTCCTATTAAGGTTTATCCTAGTCTTTAATATCATTCCTTGTCAACCTGGGTTTTACCTTTCTGTTGGGTAGCTCTGCTTAGCTGCTATACTTTGGGTTATGGTGGTTCTAATGAACAACAATAATGATGAACATGCTTTACTTTTAAGCTATATATCTCTGGTTAATACAAGATCACCATGCTTAATCGGAACATGGAGCGACCACCCAGGACAACAGTGCAACCACAAGGCTATATAGCTCTGGCTTGGCTAATTAATTAGGGACTCTAGTGTTGGGATGACCTTACCGAAAGGGCAAGGGGGAGCGTTTAGTTGGGGTATAGACTCGCTCTAGTAGGGAGTTGGACTTGGCTAAGACACGGTACCTACTAGGGGACTTTATACCTTGCGACGGCTCGGAACCTTCGCGGGTTGTTTCACACTAGGGAAACTTTGTAAAGGCCTCGTAGCGTCCCTATGCAATCACACCTCGGCAGTGTGGTATGATGCCTGATTAGCATCACGTGGTTGGGTTTAAAGTTCTTTTGAACTTTTACTCGACTTGTGGTGAAAGTGTACAACCTCTGCAGAGTGTAAAACTAATCGATTAGCTGTGCTCACGGTCAAGAGCGGCCTGGACCCTCACATGATAATTGAACTTGAAGATGGACTTAAATTGTGGTTATGGTTATGTTAGCCATATGCTTATGGCGTATCTCTTTATGATAATTATGGGTTGGTATATACTTCTACTTTATTAGTAATCAGGTGCTAATAAAATTTGACCAACCAAAAGTGCTTAATGCAGTCAACCTGTCAGCCTTTCCTTGATCAAGCCTTTGCATTCATATTTTCCCCACACTTGCTGAGTACGACATGTGCTCACCCTTGCTATAAACAATGTTGCTCAGAAAGAGGAAGCTGCTATGAAGATGTTGTGAAGATGTTGCTGGTGCTAGGCGTACGCAACCCCCAGTCGACTGCCTGTGATGTTTGGTGCCTCGTTTCTAGGATTTAAGCGTAATACTCTGATGATCTCCCTTTTTCTTTACGTGATACTGTACTGTTATTCACTTATGTCAACTATTTGCATGAAACTTGATCCTGGCATGCATATAGGTTAGCACTTGGTTTTCTTTGGAAAAACAGGTGTGACAGTTTCACACTAGAACAACCTTAGTTGCACATCTAGATAGCATGTTCTAGTTTATGTTTAATGCAAATAGTGATAAGCCATAGGTTAAGTTTTTAAGTTGCCTAATTCACCCCCTCCCCCTCTTAGGCTATGTTGGCGGTCGATTTCCGTCAACCTAGCCACTTGTTTACCTTCGATGTTGGTATTAATTTGATATTCACACTAACGATCCTAACCCCCATTATATGTTAAGTTCGCACTCGTGCATGGTTTTTGGAGTTTATTGTTTACACAGGAATCAAGAGCTTAAATGAAGACTTCCGGGTAAAGTTCATCAAGGGTTTTACAAGGTGATCATGGAGCCCGGGACAAGTCAAGATACAAGATGAACATGACTCCAAATGAACCAAGGACTAAAGCATGAAGCCGAGAAGTGTTGAGGACCTAGACGGAAGATGCGAGAGTTCATACGCAAAGCACCCTTATCTAAACCGCGAGGAAAATGACGTCAAGGGTCCACATGCAACTCCGCAAAAACTCAGGAAGTCGCGAGATGCTTCGGGAAGAAAACCGGGGACGAACCGGGCCGAAAAGGCCTTGAGCCGGTCGGCCCAGGTCGACCGGCCTGGCCTCTTTTCGTGCCGGTTCGTCGCCCCCTTTGACCTAGATGATCCTCGGGCTATTTATAGCCCCCGTGCGAAGTTGCAACTATCAAGCCATTCGTCATTCGCCGCCGAGGAGCAGATGAGCTTGAGGGACACCATCTCAGAGAGGAGGGTCATGTTAGTCATCTAGGGTTTACCTAGCCGGCATGGGAACCTTGCAAGGAAGACCACGTCGGAGTTCCGGAGGCGTGAATCAAGATCAAGGTAGGATCCCGGTTGGATCTTATTCATGTATACACTTTTGATGGAGTTTTAATGGATCCGATTCCTAGCGATCGAGTACCTTTGTTTGCAATTCTTGTTTTTGCTTGGGTGTTTTCTTTCTCAATCTATTCTCGAGATAGACTGCTTGGTATGTTCTTGTAGCCGCGGTGGCTAGAGGCGTATACCCGATCTACCAAGTAGTTCAACGCACTCCTTGCGAGTGTGCCCTAAGATTCGACCGCGAAGAAAGGGGAACATCGTGACAGGATGTTGACACCGAGTACGGCGGGGCGACTTAGGGGGTTTAACCGAAGGTCAAGGTTTAAAGACGCTTTCAATGAGATTTGTTTTACTCTCTCTTCTATCTTGCTCGGAATTACGACATAAACATGAGCTAGATCCCTCTAGATCGGTACCTCAAGGCTTTCTCTTGCTACCTCTAATGATCTTAGTAGATTAGATGCATTCGAAACTTCTTAAAGGTGCAAGTGTTTCTCGGTTATTGGATTGAGTCTTGCGTTACACACTGTTCCACGGATTCGATACCTTGGGTGATACTCGAGAGAAAAAGGTACTACATGATCCGTAAGCTTGCGGTGAGCCTTGGCGCGTTATTGAACTGTCAACAAGACCTTTTTCTGGTGCCGTTGCCGGGGAACAAGTAATCAAGATCCAATCTAGTATCTCGTTTATAAGTATTTTCAGTTTTTTTTTGATTTTCTTTTGCATCTATTAAACATTGATCGTCCTCAAAAACCAATCTAATCTAGTTTTTGACTAACCCTTTTTATAGTTTTCTTTTCTTTTTAAATCTTTTCTATATTTTGTTTATCGCTAACCCTAACAGGAGATGGACGGCTACCTCTCCAACAAACCGAAAAATTTTGTGGATGATCCAGAAAAACTTTACAGGCAAAGGATACGCGAAGCACGATCTAGGAAGCTGGAGATTGTAGATCCAAAAGCCGGAACCGAAGGATCATCGGGATCTCCAAAGGAATCACCACCTCCAAGTCCAAGGGGAGATCAACCTCAACCGCCACCAATGGCACAACCGGAGAGGAAGATTGGGGAGCTTTGCATCCCGGAACTTGTCGATCTTCCCATCCTCAACCTAGCCGACATCAGAAGATTGTTCGAGATCAAGACTTCAACCATCCGCATGGTGCAACATACACCTTTCACCGGTAAAGAGGATCCTAACCTTCACATCCAAGCGTTCATTCAACTTTGTCAGACATTCACGATGGAAGGGTGTCACACCTGTTTTTCTGAAGAAAACTGAATGCATCTCATATGTGCGCCAGGATCAAGTTACACACATATGATAGACGTCATGAGTGAAATATTCATAAACAGTAATCAAAACGTACAAGAGTTAAACCAATACATTATCTTTTATTACACTCAGACGTTAGACTCGAAGGTCTTCAAAACGAACATACGATAACTAGACGAAGCAACTCCGTCTTCAGGTTCCACAGGCACATGACTGGGGGCACACAAGCCTCATAACTCATCGAAGTTGCTGAAGTACTCTTCTCTAGTGTTCTCATCTGAACAACGGGTAAGCAAGGGTGAGCACACTTATGGTTGGAGCTCAGCAAGTGGGGGAATATGCAAGGCTATCAAGGATAGGCTAAGAGTTTGCAGCGGTTAGCATTTTAAGTTGGTCAAATTTTATTAGCAAGCACCTATTTACTAGGTATAAGTTTATACCATACCAAAAATTAAGCATTTAGAAATATTATCTCAAAACCATATAAAACTATGATTTAATTTCATCTTCAAGTTCATTAATCATGTGAGGGTCCAAGCCGCTCTTGACCGTGAGCACGGCTGATCGATCAGTTTTAACTCTACAGAGGTTGTACACTTTACCCACAGTTCGTGTTCCCCATGTCTCCCGGGTTGATCAGACCCTTAAACACTTCCGAGGTGAGTGGCTAGGGGTTGACTACGAAGCCTTTACAAAGGCATGCAAAAGACCAACGACCCGCATAGTTACATATCAGGGCGGACCATAACCCTCCCTAGTGGTCAGCACCTTAGCAAAGGCTGCTACACCAAAAGAACCGGGCTATACCCCTGCAACCCCAACCCCCCTCTGATCCTTTCGAATAAGGTCATCATTACATTCACACACCTAATTAATTGGCTAAGGGCAGAGCCATATGCCACTGTGGTTGCACTGTTTTCCTGGGTGGTTCTCCATGTTCCAATTACAACATATGATCATGTTATTATCAGAACATCATCTTCACCAAAGTTATCATGATCAACATTCATCATTTTGTAAAGTTTCATTTGAACCATCCCAAGGTATAGCAACTAAGCATTTCTACCCAAAACATTTATTTAAAAGGGTTGTCCAAGGTAAAGGGGATAAAATTCTAGGTAAATCCTTAAAAAGGTGTTCCCATCATTTTAATGCGATACAACAAATTAAAAGTAAATATTAATTACTATGCAATTATTTAGGACAAAGAGGAAAATGCAGAGGGAGAAGTCCACTTGCCTTCCTTGCTTAAACACTGGGGTTCTTCTTCTTCAAAAACTTGCTCTTGATCCACTCCAACTGGCTGTTCACTTGAAACCGGCACGATGTCTACGAGCACACATAAAAACGTTCAATAAATAAAGCAATACTCCAAGCATGAAAAGCTTAAAAAGAGGACAAGGTTTGACCCAGGACCGCGAGCTCAAAAACACTCGGAACTATGGGGAGATTTTGGATTATATCACACAAGGCTATGTGCTTGGTATATTTTAATTCAATAAAGATGTGCATAGGTTATTTCAGAGAAATACCCTATTTAATAATTAAGCAAGTTATAATTATATAAAAGAGACGGTGTAAGACATAGTCAATTTTTATTTTTGAATATTCAAGTATTATTTATGTAAATTAAACATTTACTTCTAAAAGAAGCATGTAAAGCATCTAAACATTTATCTTTATATTTCGAGTTGTACTAATCAAATTATAATTCAAAAACACATTTATATTCATATTAATCAAATTAACATTTAATTAAGAAAACTCGGGATATAGCCTATGTTGCTTTTATTTAGAAAGCAAATTGCATAATCATTAATCAATTTAAGTTTGATTATAAAAACCGAGGTATATCTCTAGTTAGCTTTTAATTGAAAGAAATATTTAATTAGTGTTAATCATATTAACTTTCTTATGAAAACACGTGTTGAACTCTAATTAGATTTTAATTAGAAAACATGTGTATAAAGATTTAATCATATTTAATATTTAAATAAATTATAAAACAAAGAACATGTTCAACATTGGTCCTAACACATACTTTGAGTTGATATGAGCCTAACGCAACTTGAAACGGTGGAAGCGGAGCTAAAACGCAAAAGATATGGCCAAAACAAGGTTCAGGGACTTTTCTGCAAAGAAACTAGACTTCCAGGGGCTTAACTGCAAGAAACCAGGGGCTAAAACCTAATTACGCATATAAACCAAAGGTTTAACACGTAAAACAACCTATCCAGGACCTCAGGTGCGAAAACTAAGAAGATCAGGGGCTTAAGCAGAAGAAACAGGACCTATACGCAAGAGTTTCTATAGGTGAAGGGTACGGTTGTAAAAAGAGAAAAGCTCAGGGGCTCTTTAGTAAAACAGCCACGACGGGGCTCTGTTGACCGGTACTTGATCCGGTTGACTCGGGGCCGAACAGATCTGAGCCGTTGATCAAGCCACGGACGGCCGGGGAAAAACTAAAAGCTCAGGGGCCTATTCATAAAAGAAAGGACTTGACTGCAAGGGTTTTTACTGGTGGAAGGGTATTCTTGTGATATTCAAAACTGCAGGGGTTTTCTATAAAGTTACAGCAGCCGGCTCGGTTGACCGTTACAAAAAGGTTTGACCGAGGCTGCGGCTCGATCAGAGCCGTTCATCTGCAAGCGGGCGGCTGGCGCGGCTCCGGCGGAAAACAGCGGCGGCGGCCGAGCGGCGTGCGGCGGCGGACGCGGCAGAGCTCGCCGGAGACAGCCAAAATCGAGCTCCCGGGCACGATTTGCAACACGGAAAGGCTCTACACGGAGAGGGGAAGAAGACAATCTCACCCCGGGGCTTCGGACGGCGAGAGGAGCAGCGGCGGAGGAGATCGACGCGGCGGCGCTCGGCGGGAAGAAGGCAGGGGCACAACCGGGTCCGGCGGGGAAGAAGAGGGTCCGGGGTGTGAGGTCCTCGGGCGGGCGACACGTGCGACGAGGAGGAAGAGGGAGCTCCGGGAGGCGAGCACCGGCGATGAAGAGCTCGAGCGGCCGGCAATGGCACGGCGACCGACACTCGAAGGGTGCCGGTACGCGCGAGGAGAGGAGAGGGGCAGGGGCTCGGGTAAGGGAAAGAGGTGAGATAGGAGCTCTTGCTCGGCCTTTATAGAAGGGAGGGGAGGGGAGAAGCCGGCGGCGGAGCGTTTGGTGGCCGTCAATGGCCATGGGGCGGCCGGTCTTGATTACATTCAAGGGGAGGGGTCTTGATGAAGGTAACTGAAGGGGGAGTTAAGGAAGGGGTGGCGGCCGGGCTTTAGTTGCTCCTTGATGGCGCTCTTAAAGGCGAGGGAGGCGAGGGGCGGGGGAGAAACGACCGGCGGCCGCGCGGTGGATGCAAAGCAGAGGAGCTGGAGGTGGGGGAAGGAGCTGCCAGGTGGGGCCGGGGCGTCAGCGGCTACAAGAGGGAGAAGTGGAGAGCTGGGCCAGTGTGGTGAAATGGGCCGAGCGAGGCCGGTGGGCTGCGGGCCGGGGAAAGGAGAGGGCCAGATGGGCTGAAAAGGAAGAGAGAAAGGGAGAAGGAGAAGAGAGGTTTTGTTTTTTTTCTCTTTTTTTTCAAACCTTTTCAAACTTTAAACACTTTTCAAATTTTCAAACTATTTTGAAACTTTTTAAACTTCACACAAATAGACATAAACTATGCATTTCAAATCATGATGCACAAACACTTGTTGCGTCTAAAATTATTCAAAATGATATTTAAATATTTTAGAGCCAAATTTATTTGATAAATTATTTATTTCCTTAGAAAATTAAAAACTAAAACACCATGTTGCTACATTATTTTAGTGATGGAATTTTAGGGTGTTACAAATGTACCCCCCTTAAAAAGAATCTCGTCCCGAGATTCGAAGAGATTGGAAAAACTAAAGGTACTCTTCTATAAGCTCATCCTGCACATTGAGTTCTTCCGGCAGTCATAGCTCCTTCATCTATTTTCCTTTATCTTCATTCACTTTTCCTTCCTCCTTGGATGGGGTGGTAGCAACAACTTCAATCCTATCTCCTTGAGGGCTGGTTAAGAGCACTGACTTCTTGGCACACAGAATTATTCCATCACTTTCGCCTAACCAATCCATTCCAAGTATCACATCTATTCCACTAGATGTAAGAATTACTAGATCAGCTTGAAAATCTATTCCCTTGATTTTAAGATTGACTCGTGGGCATACATAGGTGGATTTCATTTCACCATTCGGGGAACTAACCAGCAAATGTGTCTTTATAGAACTCATAGGTATATCATGCTTTGCCACGAATTGTTCAGTAATGAATGAATGCGATGCTCCAGAATCAAATAAAATTGTTGCTGGTACAGAGTTGACAGAGAACGTACCCATCACAACACCTGGAGCATCTTGAGCTCGTTCAGTTGTCACATGATTCACTCTACCACGTGCGTAGTTTTGTTGGCCTCTGTTACCTCGAGGAGTAGAGTTTCCAATGCGAGCCTGAGTTAACAGTTGTCCAAACCTCTGACCATTGCCTTTCTGAGGAGTCTGCATGTTGCGCTTCGGGCAGATGGTGGCATAATGTCCAAATTATCCACAATTGAAACAACCATTAGGACGAACCGGGGAGTTGTTTCTCACTAGTGCTCCTGAACAATCTTGACTTGGAACATATGGTGTCTGCTGGCTGGAATGCTGAGGTGATTGAGTTGAGTGCTGCAACTGTAAATTCTGAGTATAATTTCCTCCTGATCCACCAGAGTGAAACTGAGAACCCTGAGATGAGTTGAAGCGGGGGCGTGTGTTGCTGGATTGTCCATGAGATTTAAACTTGCGCTTCTGTTCACCAAGTTCCATACGTTTGTTCTCCAAACCTATAGCCTTGTTCAACAATGTCTGAAAGTTGGGGAATGTATGGCTCTGCAGCTGATAGTTGAGTGGTCCAATCAATCCATCCAAGAATCTTTCCTGCCTCTTGGGATCGGTGTTCACTTCATCGGGAGCATAACGGGACAAGTGTGTACACTTGTCAATATATTCTGTGACAGACATGTTTCCCTGCTTCAGTGCAAGAAATTCCCTCTGCTTGAGTTTTATCACTCCCGAAGGAATGTGATGTGCACGGAAGCTATCTCTGAATTCCTGCCAGGTAATAGTATTGGGAGCTGCATGCGCAACGGTATATGCATCCCACCAATCACTGGCTTGCCCTGTCAGTCTGCCTGTAGCATATAGGACCATTTCCCGGTCGGTGCATTGAACGGTTTCAAGCTTCTTAGTAACTGTCTTCAGCCAATCATCGGCATCCAACGGATCGGAGGAGTGGGAGTAGGTGGGAGGGTGGTGGCTCATAAACTCCTTATGCTTGTCCCTCGGCTGTGGCGGAGGTGGTGGAGGTGGTGCTGGTTGGTTCTGTTGAGCTTGTAGGTTCTGGACGGTGGCAGTGAGGTTTTGCAGCAGCTGGGTTTGGGCGGCAAGGAATTGTTGCAATGTGGGATCCATTTGGTTAAGCGGTGGGGGTGGAGGTGATGGTGCTTGCGCTTGTTGATTAGCTATGTGAGCACGGATCACCGGTGGAACGTCTTGTCCTCCTCCTGACCTGGTTTGTACCATCTGATTGTTAGAGAAATTATTTTAGATAAGAACATTGAACTGATGCATGAAGATATGAACTCGAAAAGATGAAGCAGCATGAATTTCAAAACTAAGATAGATTCTGATAGCTCCATTGTTTTGTACATATCCACGTAAATACTTATCTCTCAGTGTTGAATTCACTCATAAAACTTGTGAACTAACCCAGCTGATTTTTCATCAAATAGAGTTATGTAGCTTAGGATATGATTAAAACAGGGATGTTTTGTCAAAGAGTTGTGCAAAGAGATTTTACTCCAACCATCTTGTATGATAGATAAAGAAAAAGATAACCCAGATTTGAACCCAAACTATCTTTACTAACCTAACAATTTATTTCTTGTTGCATTTGTGACCATCACTCCACAATGCAACTCACACAAGCAAAGATCCAAATCAAACATGTGTTCAAACAACAAACATTAACACAATGATCGTCCTCGCAGGAACGTTTCTATCGAATTTGATAAGGGGTGGGCAAACTAAGAACTTATATTAGATAAGACCGGCGGTGGAGATTCAGCTGATAGAACAATAACTAAACTCCGTATAGATCAAAACAAAAAGTGGTGTTTTAACAAGAAAACAAAGATAAATTAGATTTTATGCGTAAATAAGTCAATTTTGAAGGATGACAGGCTTTCTAGAACATAAATCCTTAATTTTCAACCATTTCTAACTTAAGGTTGCGTCCTACAGTCATTACTGCTCTGATACCACTCTGTCACACCTGTTTTTCGAAGAAAACCGAATGCATCTCATATGTGCGCCAGGATCAAGTTTACACACATATGATAGACGTCATGAGTGAAATATCCATAAACAATAATCAAAACGTACAAGAGTTAAACCATTACATTATCTTTTATTACACTCAGACGTTAGACTCGAAGGTCTTTAAAACGAATATACGATAACTAGACGAAGCAACTCCGTCTTCAGCTTCCACATGCACATGACTGGGGGCACGCAAGCCTCATAACTCATCGAAGTCGCTGAAGTACTCTTCTCCAGTGTTCTCCTCTGAACAGCGGGTAAGCAAAGGTGAGCACACTTATGGTTGGAGCTCAGCAAGTGGGGGAATATGCAAGGCTATCAAGGATAGGCTAAGAGTTTGCAGCGGTTAGCATTTTAAGTTGGTCAAATTTTATTAGCAAACACCTATTTACTAGGTGTAAGTTTATACCATCCCAAAAATTAAGCATTTAGAAATATTATCTCAAAACCATATAAAACTATGATTTAATTTCATCTTCATGTTTATTAATCATGTGAGGGTCCAAGCCGCTCTTGACCATGAGCACGACTGATCGATCAGTTTTAACTTTGCAGAGGTTGTACACTTTACCCACAGTTCGTATTCCCCATGTCGCCCAGGTTGATCAGACCCTTAAACACTGCTGAGGTGAGTGGCTAGGGGTTCACTACGAAGCCTTTACAAAGGCATGCAAAAGACCAACGACCCGCATAGTTACAGATCAGGGCGGACCATAACCCTCCCTAGTGGTCAGCACCTTAGCAAAGGCTGCTACACCAAAAGAACCGGGCTATACCCCTGCAACCCCAACCCCCTCTGCTCCTTTCGGACAAGGTCATCAGTACATTCACACACCTAATTAATTGGCTAAGGGCAGAGCCATATGCCACTGTGGTTGCACTGTTTTCCTGGGTGGTTCTCCATGTTCCAATTACAACATATGATCTTGTTATTATCAAAACATCATCTTCACCAAAGTTATCATGATCAACATTCATCATTTTGTAAAGTTTCATTTGAACCATCCCAAGGTATAGCAACTAAGCATTTCTACCCAAAACATTTATTTAAAAGGGTTGTCCAAGGTAAAGGGGATAAAATTCTAGGTAAATCCTTAAAAAGGTGTTCCCATCAATTTAATGCAATACAACAAATTAAAAGTAAATATTAATTAATATGCAATTATTTAGGACAAAGAGGAAAATGCAGAGGGAGAAGTCCACTTGCCTTCCTTGCTTAAACACTGGAGTTCTTCTTCTTCAAAAACTTGCTCTTGATCCACTCCAACTGGCTGTTCACTTGAAACCGGCACGATGTCTACGAGCACACATAAAAACATTCAATAAATAAAACAATACACCAAGCATGAAAAGCTTAAAAAGAGGACAGGGTTTGACCCAGGACCACGAGCTCAAAAACACTCGGAACTATCGGGAGATTTTGGATTATATCACACAAGGCTATGTGCTTGGTATATTTTAATTCAATAAAGATGTGCATAGGTTATTTCAGAGAAATACCCTATTTAATAATTAAGCAAGTTATAGTTATATAAAAGAGATGGTGTAAGACTTAGTCAATTTTTATTTATGAATATTCAAGTATTATTTATGTAAATTAAACATTTACTTCTAAAAGAAGCATGTAAAGCATCTAAACGTTTATCTTTATATTTCGAGTTGTACTAATCAAATTATAATTCAAAAACACATTTATATTCATATTAATCAAATTAACATTTAATTAAGAAAACTCGGGATATAGCCTATGTTGCTTTTATTTAGAAAGCAAATTGCATAATCATTAATCAATTTAAGTTTGATTATAAAAACTGAGGTATATCTCTAGTTAGCTTTTAATTGAAAGAAATATTTAATTAGTATTAATCATATTAACTTTCTTATGAAAACACGTGTTGAACTCTAATTAGATTTTAATTAGAAAAACATGTGTATACGGATTTAATCATATTTAATATTTAAATAAATTATAAAACAAAGAACATGTTCAACATTGGTACTAACACATACTTTGAGTTGATATGAGCCTAACACAACTTGAAACGGTGGAAACAGAGCTAAAACGCAAAAGATATGGCCAAAACAAGGTTCAGGGGCTTTTCTGCGAAAAAAACTAGGCTTCCAGGTGCTTAACTGTAAGAAACCAGGGGCTAAAACCTAATTATGCATATAAACCAAAGGTTTAACGCGTAAAACAACCTATCCAGGACCTCAGGCGCTAAAACTAAGAAGATCAGGGGTTTAAACAGAAGAAACAGGACCTATATGCAAGAGTTTCTATAGGTGGAAGGGTACGGTTGTAAAAAGAGAAAAGCTCAGGGGCTCTCAAGCAAAATAGCCACCGCGGGGCTCTGTTGACCGGTACTTGATCCGGTTGACTCGGGGCCGAACAGATCTGAGCCGTTGATCAAGCCACGGACGGCCGGGGAAAAACTAAAAGCTCAGGGGCCTATTCATAAAAGAAAAGACTTGACTGCAAGGGTTTTTACTGGTGGAAGGGTATTCTTGTGACATTCAAAACTGCAGGGGTTTTCTGTAAAGTTGCAGCAGCCGGCTCGGTTGACCGTTCCAAAAAGGTTTGACCGAGGCTGCGGCTCGATCAGATCCGTTCATCTGCAAGCGGGCGGCTGGCGCAGCTCCGGCGGAAAACAACGGCGGCGGCCGAGCAGCGTGCGGCGACGGACGCGGCAGAGCTCGCCGGAGACAGCCAAAATCGAGCTCCTGGGCACGATTTGCAACACGGAAAGGCTTTACACGGAGAGGGGAAGAAGACGATCTCATCCCGGGGCTTCGGACGGCGAGAGGAGCGGCGACGGAGGAGATCGACGCGGCGGCGCTCGGCGGGAAGAAGGCAGGGGCACAGCCTGGTCCGACGGGGAAGAAGAGGGTCCGGGGTGTGGGGTCCTTGGGCGGGCGACACGTGCGATGAGGAGGAAGAGGGAGCTCCGGGAGGCAAGCACCGGCGATGAAGAGCTGGAGCGGCCAGCAATGGCACGGCGGCCGGCACTCGAAGGGTGACGACGCGCGCGAGGAGAGGAGAGGGGCGGGGGCTTGGGTGAGGGAAAGAGGTGAGATAGGAGCTCTGGCTCGTCCTTTATAGAAGGGAGGGAGGAGAGAAGCCGGCGGCGGAGCGTTTGGTGGCCGTCAATGGCCATGGGGCGGCCGGTCTTGATTACATTCAAGGGGAGGGGTCTTGATGAAGGTAACTGAAGAGGGAGTTAAGGAAGCGGTGGCAGCCGGGCTTTAGTTGCTCCTTGATGGCGCTCATAAAGGCGAGGGAGGCGAGGGGTGGGGGAAAAACAGCCGGCGGCCGCGCGGTGGATGCAAAGCAGTGGAGCTGGAGGTGGGGGAAAGAGCTGCCAGGTGGGGCCGGGTTGTCTGCGGCTACAAGAGGGAGAAGTGGAGAGCTGGGCCGGCGCGGTGAAATGGGCCGAGCGAGGCCAGTGGGCTGTGGGCCAGGGAAAGGAGAGGGGCCAGATGGGCTGAAAAGAAAGAGAGAAAGGGAGAAGGAGAAGAGAGGTTTTGTTTTTTTTCAAACCTTTTCAAACTTTAAACACTTTTCAAATTTTCAAACTATGTTGAATCTTTTTAAACTTCACACAAACAGACATAAACTATGCATTTCAAATCATAATGCACAAACACTTGTTGCTTCGAAAATTATTCAAAATGATATTTAAATATTTTAGAGCCAAATTTATTTGATAAATTTTTTATTTCCTTAGAAAATTTAAAACTAAAACACCATGTTGCTACATTATTTTAGTGATGGAATTTTAGGGTGTTACAAAGGGCTGGATCAAAATCAATTGAGGGCAAGACTTTTTCCATTCTCACTACTTGGAAAAGCCTTGCAATGGTTCTATACTCTACCGGTGGAGACGGTGCAAAATTGGGAAGCGTTGATGAGAGCTTTCATGAAGCAGTATTATTCGCCGGGTAAGACTCAAAGCTTGCGTAATAAGATTGCTACCTTGTTCAAAAGTTCTATCATTGTCTCAATCTAGCATCGAGGACCGTAATTGACGCATCGGCGGGAGGATCTATTATTGAGCTAACTCCGACGGAGGCATTCACTCTTTTCAAGAAGGTTGCGGATAATGATACATGGGCGTCATCCGGACGCTTACTTCCGGTTCAACCGATGGGCAATGTTAAAGGTATTTTGCAGGTTGAAAAGGAGGAACTTCTAGACGGAAAGATTGACTCGCTCATGAGGAGGTTGGAGAAGATTGAGCTAGAAAAGAAAGCAGCCCAAGACTTGAAGGCCGCCGAAGCAAGATCCACGTGTGAAGAATGTGGGGAGTACGACCATGTCCAAAAAGATTGTCCGGAGGAAGCAAAGGTGCTCGACTACATGAGGAAAGGAGATTTGCCGAACTTCCGCTACGGGCAAGGTAGACCTCAATTTAATGCAAGTTCGTCTATTCAAAATACGATGCCTCTTCATATACAATTGAAGGACTTCATGGATGAGCAAGCAAAAATCAACAAGGACACCGTCACTAAGTTCAAGACTATGGATAAAATATTAGAGAACATCGATGGCATTGTGACGGAGGTCGGGAGCTCCAACCATCAAGTGCTCAACATAATGAAGATATTGGAGACGCAAGTGGGACAACTTGCCGGGCGTCTAACCGCTAATGAAGGAAGATTGCCGGGCAGCCCCAAGGTCCCGAGACGGCGAAGGCTATTCAAACTCGCTCGGGAAAGGAGACGGAGGATCCCGAACTTCCAGCCGGAGCAAGGAAGCCTAAGCCAACCGTCGAAGCGGAGGATCACACTAAGGAGAAGGTGACTACTATTCCGAAGATTGCTACCGAAGAGCCGGAATTTGAAATGCCAAGTGATGACACGAAGATGCCTACACTAAAGACACGCTACTTTCGAGGTAAAGGTGATAGTCATTTTGAAAAGTTTGTGGAAGTGGTGAGCAGGTTAAGCATCAACATGCCGCTATTGGACGCTCTCCAAGTTCCTACATATTCTCGCTACTTCAAAGACATACTTGCGAACAAGTATGAGATGGCAACACTTGGGGCGGATCATGTCAATATGTCCGAACAATGTAGTGCCGCCATCGCAAATCAAGGGCCCGAGAAGCAAAGAGACCCCGGATGTCCGACCATCCCATGTTCTATTGGCTCATTCATGTTCGAGAAGGCATTATGCGACCTTGGAGCAAGCGTGAGTGTCATGCCAAGAGATGTGTTCGAGAAGCTACGCTTACCACTTGAGCCTATGGGTATGTGTTGGAGTTGGGCGACAACTCTATTCGCTATCCCATGGGAATCACCAAAGATGTGCCCGTGAAAGTTGGAGATCAATTCATCCCTGTCGATTTCATGGTACTGGAGATGGGAGAAAGGGAGAAGCCACCCCTCATCCTAGGGAGGCCCTTCCTCAAGACCATCGGGGCAACGATCGACGTTGGCAAGGGGGAGATCAAGTTCGATGTCAATGGCACACGAAGCATATTCAAGTTTCGTCCACGTTTTGAGGTATGCAACATGATCAATGCTAAATATGTTCCACCTCATCGTCGTTTTAGCAAGGAAGAGCCAAAGAAGAAAGAGGAGCCCAAGAAGAAGGAAGCGAAGGTGATAAAAGAAGTCGTTGCATCCGTCAAGACCAAAGAACAAAAGCCGCCTGTAAAGACCAAAAAGATGACTAAGCCGGAGAATAAGCCCGTGCCCAAGATGGTGCGGAAGTGGGTACCCAAGATTGCAACGCCCGCAAAGAGCATTGATCCGAAGTGAAGAAGAGAAGAAGTCTAGCCATGGACTATAAACGAAGCGCTTGGTGGGAGGCAACCCGTTCGTCGAGTCAAGAATAAGCTGCCGGGAGGACAACCCGATGAAGAATAAAGCTGCCGGGAGGGCAACCCAGATTATTTCCGATTTTCAAGTAAGTTGGTCTTAGAATTTGCTACACAAGACTTGGTATAAACTCTTAAGTGGTTTAACTTGTTTTTGAGACATTTAATTTGATCGGATGTTTCATTTGGATTTTATTTGACCATAAACCTATGACATGAGCCATCCTACGATTTATTTGCCTGTTTTTGAGAAACCTACACCAAAAATTCAGAACCTACCCACACCTTTCATCCTCTTCATGATGATAAGGTTGGTTTGTTTTACATCATAAAAACAAACGAGTAGAGCCCCGCGTTATTCCTTAATGATTTTTAATCTTTGATGCATGCTAGGACTCGCGTGAACCTAGGAAAATCGATTTTTGGTTTCATTCAACTTGATATCTACCAGTTTCCCTAGAGTTAGAATTTTTTCTCCAAGCCCCATTTATTTTTGTTCATTCAAAACATCTCTCTCATGTTTGGCCAAAATTAGAACCTAAACCCATACCCCCACGGTCAAGCCAGAGGAGCTCGCTATCAATTAATGAGAGCAAGTGATCCCGGTGTAACCAAAATCAATGTAGTCGGAAATTTCGACTTACAAATGTTTTTGATGCCTAAAAACCCCTCTAAAAATACATTTGAACTCATTCTCTGAGTTAATTTTTAATTTTCGAAATTAGAGGAGTAATTAGCATCTAAACATGATCAAGGGAAGGTTTTTGAGCTTAATTGAACTTCTAATGCTCTATGATGCATCACGGGAAGGCCTCATCATTGAGTCATCTTGAGCACATGCTAGGACAAGCATGGGGGGCAGCAATGTTTTGTTTTTGTAGGATGTGGATGAGAGCATGGGAGGCAAGGAAGCATGGAAGTGACACAAAGAAAATGATCAAGATGGAGGACTTGACCATGAAAGAAAAAGGAGTGGCTGAGAAGAATTGGACGGTGGACGGCGTGGAGCACGAGTACACAACACCATGATCAATCAAGCAACAAGTGGGAGAAAGAAGAGCCAGAAAAGAGGGGCAGGGGCCCTAGGCTGGTCGGCCCAGGCCGGCCGGCCTGGCCTATTTCTTGGCTCTCTGGCGCTCATCTTCCTCAGGTAAGCCATTTGCTTCATTTCTAGTTCATGTTCTTGACCTCCTAGTCCAGAACCTCCAGAAACACCTCCGAAAAAAATTCGTTCTCCATTCTTGAGTCCAAAAATTTAGAAAAATACGTCACAATTCTTGCCCTTCCATATACTTCTTTTGTGTGTATTTCTACCGGCAAGAAACCCCCGGGAGAGTTTGTTTGTGATTTGTGCAGCAACAACAAGATGAGGAAGGCTTTTAGCAAGGTCCTTGGAAGGTAGACACAATCATCATCGTCGAAGCCGGCATCAACAAGTTCTTCGCGGAGGCACTCAATCTCCAAGTCACCGCGAAGCATGGAAGAGGACGTGGCACCATCAAGGAGCGACACCATGCTCCTTAGTGGAAGAAGAGACACACGAGGCTCGTCCATGCGGTACACCGAACCGCAAGGGCGCACGGAGGAGCCACACGTCCAACCTCGTCGCTCGACTCGTTCATCCGCTCCACCACCATACACTCCGCGACGTTGCAAGTATGGATTTTTCATGATGTCAGAGGAGGAGGAGGAGAGGCTTGGGCGCCTAGAGAAGAGGATTGTGCCCAACGTTGACTTCGACGATGATGCTCTCCAAGTGTTGGGATTTTCTCCGGGTATTTATCAAATGATAAACCACCTTGGTTGGGGGCAATTTTCTGATGGAGTAGGGGTGAGCTTTCATTTGGAGCTTGCCATGGAGATTCTCATGACCATGGCACCGGTTATTAATGAAAGGGTGCCATCCCTCTCATTCTGACTCAAGGATGATGAGCAAATAATTTCTTATGAGCAAATTAGAGAGTTGCTCGGTTTTTAGAGGGAAGCCCCGGAGCAAGTTGATGTTAATGAAAGTGTATTGGAAGGATTTTGGAGTATGATTTCAGGGGAAGATAACCGGCAGAGAAATAGCATCCGGAATCCCATCATCTGGATATTTCATTCTTGGATGAGCAAAAGGATTTTGGGAAGAATGAAGGAGTCCAAGGTCACCGACATGGAAGTTAATTGGCTTTATTCGGCATTGATTGCAAGGCAAGCCATTGATCCATCATATATCATGATCAATCGGTGGTGTTGTGAGGCAACTTCGAGAACTGGACAAATTGGTTCGGGATGCTATCTATCTATGATAGCAATTTCTGTGAAGCCGGGTATTTCAAGGAACCCAAAATTCCTACTTGCGGGGAATTCACTTGGGATCGACTACATGAAGCAAGGAAAATACATTAGTGGAGATGAAAAGAGAAGGTACAAGGTGGCAAAAGTCAATGTTCCTCTCCCAAATATGAAGCTGAAATTATTTATTGAAGGGAGAGAGAATTGGTTGGAAGAAGGAATTCTTGTACCGGCTAAGAAGAACAAGAGAGGAAGAATTATAGAAGAGGGATCATCTTCCGCAGCCCAAGACCAAGGAGGGGCTGCATACCATCAACCTTATGGAGGGATCCCTATGCCACCACCCTACTACGGAAGTGTGCCGATGCAAGCATGGGGGAGTGGTGCAGCTATGCCGCCACCTTTTCCAACATATTGTCCAACAACTTTTGTTGTGCCAAATGAAGCATTTGTGGCACCTTATATAAGCATGCCCCAGCCCCAACAAAGTGTAGCCATTATTGGGGTGTATATGCAAAGGAATATGCAAGACGTCGAGAGGATCCGGAGCCATGTCGACCATTGGCATGAAGGAACAACGGGGATCGCCCATCAATTGGGGCGTCTTCAAATTGTGCCGCCGGATCAATTCCATGGAGGGGCTATGCAACCATATTTTGAACAAGGATTCAATGAAAGTCAACCAACGGAGCAAGAGCAATCAGATGAGGAGTGAAGAAACAAGGAAAGGATGAATCTTTTTAAGTGTGGTTTGATTTTTCCTTTTCCTTTTCTTTATTTTTCATCTTGTGTGCGTTTATGTATGCGTAGTATTTTCTTGTTTTTATTTATTTTCAGCATGTGTGTGATAGTAGTAGTCTTTTATCCATCATCATGAATATGTTTCACCGTTGCTTTTATGATCTTAATATGGATGGAAGATTGTACCATGTTGATATGTGATGATCGTTGCCGCTTTTGCTCGATCCTATGCTTGATTTATGCATGTTTAAGCTAGTGCTCTCTTTTAATATGAATCTGAAATTTAATTAAATGCTAGCCTAATCTTCTGTGGAGGTTATGATAACTCAAGTCCCATAGTTTTTTTTCGTTGCTCTCAACTTTGAATGAATCAAAGAACCTTTTTATTCTCAAAAAGTTATGCTAACCTTGTCACAAGCACCGCTTGCATTTTGCTCTACCTATCCAAAGCCTAAATTTACTTGAGTGCAAAACACTAGTATATACAAGATTTATTTTTGGGTGCATTAATTCAAGGCCTAATTTCTCTAGCCCGAGACTAAGAAGCTGGTCATTCCGTTTTTGCGTATCGTTCTTTATGCTAGCCTCTTCTATCCGTGCATTGTGAGTTTCCACATTGGGAATTTCGCAAACCTCGCCGGATATCCAACCAAAACCCAAACATATCTTTTTTGTGTTCACCTCCTTGACCACAACCCAATATATGAGTATGGATGAATACTTCGAGGAAGATTACAAGGAAGGTACATCAAGTGAGCAAGACTTTGGGAAACATCCAAAAGGATCACTAGAGGATTTTCGAGTCTCTCTCTCTAAGAAAATATGAGAGCTTCAACTTCTACCTTGGCATATTTATCACCTCTTTTGCCCGAGGATGAGCAAACGACTAAGCGTGGTGGGGTTGCCAAGGAAGTGCTAGTATAGTCTAGAGTTCAAGGGGAGCAAATAAAAAAAAGAGAGAGAAAAAGTATGATGAAAGAAAAAAAATGATGATGAAAAAAATGATAAAAGAGAAAAAGGATGATGAGAAAAAGAAAGAAAGAAAAAAATAATAAAGCTCCCCGGTTCTCTAGCTATGTTTAGTGATTTGTAAGTTTTCAAAAGGATTCAAGATCAAGACCCATACTCATCTTTCCAACCATGTGCAATCCGATAACGAGGACTTCGGTTGTGCCTCGGGATCACTCTTTGCCATTTGCACATGTCCACCTATCTAAAAGTGTGTGTTCATCTCTCTCCCCTCCTTGATAACATTATTTTTCCAATGACTTTTTTGACGAGTCTCGGTACGACCATTAGAAGCTAGTCTTGTTTTAATAATATCTCAACTATAATATCTTGGTAGGACTAAACTTTCCTATAGCTCCATATAAAGCTTTCCACCATATACTTTGAGAGAGGAAAGGAGTAGAACAAGTAGGCTTGAGAGACAAGATGAGATGAGAGTACATGAGCAAAGTGCAAGATGGTTATTTTTGATCTTGGTAAAGCAATTTTTCTCTTTATCTCATTCTTTATTTTTCCAAATTTCTGAGATTTGTTTAAAAGTTTGAGAGCTTGATCAAGTACTTGTGGAAAGAGCTTGATTGATATCTACCCTCCATAAAGATAAAAGTTAGTACATTGTGGAACTTTAATGAATATGAATCTAGAGAGCATTATGTTTTCTCATGTATGATCAAGTGTAGGGTTCGAACATCGAAGGGCAACACTAATATCCATAGAAGGCTTACTCGAGGACGAGCAAGGTTTAAGCATGGGGGGATGTTGGCGGTCGATTTCCGTCAACCTAGCCACTTGTTTACCTTCTATGTTGGTATTAATTTGATATTCACACTAACGATCCTAACCCCCATTATATGTTAAGTTCGCACTCGTGCATGGTTTTTGGAGTTTATTGTTTACACAGGAATCAAGAGCTTAAATGAAGACTTCCGGGTAAAGTTCATCAAGGGTTTTACAAGGCGATCATGGAGCCCGAGACAAGTCAAGATACAAGATGAACATGACTCCAAATGAACCAAGGACTAAAGTGTGAAGCCGAGAAGTGTTGAGGACCTAGATGGAAGATGTGGGAGTTCATATGCAAAGCACCCTTATCTAAAACGCGAGGAAAATGACGTCAAGGGTCCACATGCAACTCGGCAAAAACTCAGGAAGTCGCGAGAAGCTTCGGGAAGAAAATCGGGGATGAACCGGGCCGAAAAGACCCTGGGCCGGTCGGCACAGGCCAGCCGGCCTGGCCCCTTTTTGTGCCAGTTCGTCTTTGACCTAGATGATCCTCGGGCTATTTATAGCCCCCGTGCGAAGTTGCAACTATCAAGCCATTCGTCATTCGCCACCGAGGAGCAGAGGAGCTTGAGGGACACCATCTCGGAGAGGAGGGTCGTGTTAGTCGTCTAGGGTTTACCTAGCTGGCGTGGGAACCTTGCAAGGAAGACCACGTCGGAGTTCCGGAGGCGTGAATCAAGATCAAGGTAGGATCCCGGTTGGATCTTATTCATGTATACACTTTTGATGGAGTTTTAATGGATCCGATTCCTAGCGATCGAGTACCTTTGTTTGCAATTCTTGTTCTTGCTTGGGTGTTTTCTTCCTCAATCTATTCTCGAGATAGATTGCTTGGGATGTTCTTGTAGCCGCAGTGGCTAGAGGTGCATACCCGATCTACCAAGTAGTTCAACGCACTCCTTGCGAGTGTGCTCTAAGATTCGACCGCGAAGAAAGGAGAACATCATGACAGGATGTTGACACCGAGTACGGCGGGGCAACTTAGGGGGTTTGACCGAAGGTCAAGGTTTAAAGACGCTTTCAGTGAGATTCGTTTTACTCTCTCTTCTATCTTGCTCGGAATTACGACATAAACACGATCTAGATCCCTCTAGATCGGTACCTCAAGGCTTTCTCTTGCTACCTCTAATGATCTTAGTAGATTAGATGCATTCAAAACTTCTTAAAGATGCAAGTGTTTCTCGGTTATTGGATTGAGTCTTGCATTACACATTGTTCCACAGATTCGATACCTTGGGTGATACTCGAGGGAAAAAGGTACTACATGATCCGTAAGCTTGCGGTGATCCTTGGCGCGTTATTGAACTGTCAACAGGCTACGAGGATCCCATTCCTTACAAGTGGTATCAGAGTCAGGACTCACTTCCGTCACAAGGATTCGCCAATTCGATTGGCAATTTGTGAAAACCAGCTCATTGGATCGGTTAGGCTTCACCGCCTAGTGAGTTGCTCTTTAGAGGATGAAAGGGGTGGATACCATAGGTTTGGCTCCACATTTCGATGGCACGGGTTACTCTCGTTGGAAGGTCCTCTTGGAAGCTTATTTGCAAGCTAAGGATCTTGATGTTTGGAGGGTCACCAATGAGGGTGTTAAAAATGGTACTAGAAAGGAGAAGCAATTTGATGTTATTGCAAAGAGTATCATTTTATCCTCTCTAGATGTAGGTGTTTTCAATAGAGTTTTTACTAGTGAAAATGCTCATGTGCTATGGAATACCATCAAGGAACAAAATGACGGTTCAAAAGAAGTAGCTAATGAACGCTACGGTTGTCTCCTTGAGGAATTCAATAGCTTTAAGCAACTTAAGAATGAAAATGCCAAAGTAGCTTTTATGATCCCTTGCATTTTTATGATCTTTTCGTTTCGACTTCTGTTGTAGCAATGTTCCCAAAGTAGCTTCACACACATTCTTCTTGACGTGCATGTTGTCAATCGAATGACGCACATCCAAAAGCGGCCAATACTCTAGCTCCCATAGAATTGATTTCTTGTTCCACATTCCTCGCCCATCTTCTTCTTCTTCTTCTTCTTCACCATCTCGCTTCTTTCTTTTGCGAAGTTTCTTTTTAGACAATTTGGGTAACTCCTCGATAGTTTTGACGTCCTTGACTTGCAAGTGGAGCAGATCTCCAGTCACATGCATTGGCGCCTGTCGATTCTCCTTTTCCCCATTAAACTGACAATCCATGTCCCGGTAGGCATGTTTCTTGCTGAGGAAATGACGGTGCCCCATAAATGAGAATTTCTTTGAATTTCTTAGCCACACTGCACAAGTTTCTTCCAAGCAGTGTGGGCAAGCTGTACCTTTCCTTTTACTCTGGCCAAAAAGGTTGCGATGAGCCGGGTTATCGTTGATGGTGGTGAAAAACATGGCGTGCAATGTGAACTCCTCACAGCCGAACTCATCCCAAACCTCCTTCACACCAGGCTTCCAAAGTATCTTCAAGTCATCAACTAGTGGCCTTAAGTAGACATCAATACAGTCACCAGGTTGCTTTGGCCCGGAGACCAATATTGTCAGCATCATGTATTTCCGTTTCTTGCATAGCCAGGGTGGAAGGTTGTACATTGACAGCACAACAGGCCAGGTGCTATGTGTTGAGCTCTGGTTACCGAATGGGTTCACGCCATCTGTGCTCATAGAGAACCGAATGTTCCTGCTTTCACCGGCAAATTCCTCAAAGTGGGAATCAATGTTTTGCCATTGTTGGCCATCTGCGGGGTGCTTAATCTTTCCAACTTCCTTCGTTTGTGTCTTATGACAACACAAGAGTTGGGCCTCCTTTCGTGTGGCGAACCATCTTCTCAACCGAGGAATAATGCAAAAATACCATGCTACCCTCACAGGAGCCCCTTTAACCTTCTTCTTCTTCTTCTTGCCTGTGATCTCCACGGGCTCGTTCTCGTCATCATCAGCATTGTTATCATTACCACCATCTTTTTTCCTCTTCTACCGATCGAACCCACACTTGGGGCACTTGTCAAGGTCTGCATAATCTCCACGGAACAATACACAACTGTTCTTGCAAGCATGAATTTTTTCAACCTCTATTCCCAGAGGACAAATTATCTTCTTTGCCTCATAGACTGACTCGGCTATTTGGTTTCCCTCGGGTAGCATGTTCTTAAGGAGATCCAATAGTTGTTTGAAACTTTTGTTGCTCCAACCATGATCTGCCTTAAGCTGCAGAAGTTTTAGATCACCAGAAAGGCGAGAGTACTTCTTGCAACCAGGATAGAGGGATTTCTTTGAATCTTCAATGAACTGCTTCAGCCTCGCTAATTCAGAAGCTGTATACACTCCTTGAAACTCAACATCCCGCAACATTTGATCAACATTGTGCACACGTTGCAACAACTCACCATCATTGAAGCCTGTAACTTCTTGATCAGTGATATCCTCAGACCTCATCACAATTGGTGGGAATGGTTCATTTTCCTCATCAAAAACTCCACCTTCATCAGGCTCTTCATCATGGCATCCTGTAGCATGGTGTCGCGCTTCACCTTCATTTAGGCATCCTGTTTCGACTTCATTAAGCCCTTCCTCACCATGTTTATTCCAACACGTGTAATTTTCTTTGAAACCACGTGTGATCAAATGATGAAAAATGTTATCCCGTTGTCCGAACTTCTTCTCGTTGAGACAATCTTTATAGGGGCAAAGCATTGCCTGAACACCACGGTTTCTCATATCCGCCTCTGCTTGATCTAGAAAACCATTGACCCCCATTAAGAAACTGGCCCAATCTCGGGACTTACTACTGTACATCCAAGCCCGAGCAGCAGCAGCCATCTGCAATTTTCATACATCAAATGAGCATAATGCATCACCAAAACCGATGAGTAAGAGGAGACAACGAAGTTTAATAAAAGGGGGCAATTTCCACCTTGACGAGGACTGTCTACGAGGCGAGCGCTTCCGAGGAGGAGGACGAGGCGTCGCGGCCGCGGCGACGGCGACAGCACGGAGGATGGCAACGGCCCGGAGGACGGCGACGGCGCGGAGGACGGCGCCGAGCCTGAGGAGGAGGATAAGCTGCTGCTTTGGATGACGTACGGCGCGGAGGGACGCCGCGCCGCGGTCGACGTCCGCCGGCACCTTTCGCCGTCGCACACGCGGCCGGCCGGCCGGCCTGCTGCAGCGCCGGCTTTCTGAGGAGAGAGAGCGCGCACGCAGCGAGTGGGGCCTTCAGAAAGTGCGCGAAAATGCTGCTGCAGCAACGACGGGGAGAGAGCGAGTGGGGCCCTTAGAGGAGAGAGAGCGAGTGTAGTTGTTCGAGATAGCAGAGTGGTCGGAACGCAAAAACAACGACGCGTAATAACAACACGCGCCTCTATCGTGAGAAAACAAAGGAGATGCTAGCTCCAAACAAACGTCGCCAATTGGGTCGTCATAAAATGAGACGCATCCTAAAAACAACACGTCTCCAATAGGAAATTCATCGGTAATGGACTTAAAGAGCCCGTTACCGATAGGTTTTACTTTCGTAACGGACGCATGTTAACGTCCGTTACAAAGAAAACATGTAACAGGCGTTTAAGAAGTCCGTTACCAGAAGTCCTCATTGGTAACAGGTGTTATGGTGGTGAGGTCAGGGCGAGGTCGTGGTCGACCCTACCGCGCTTATGCGTAACGGGCGCCAAACAACAACCGTTACAGATGGGGTCCATGTAACGGGTGTTAAGGGCCCGTTACAAATGCTGCGTGACCTATGTGAGGTTTTCACGTTGTGCTATGTACTCACACCTAAATGTTCTTGTCAATGAGATTAATGCTTTAGGTGTGAAGGACATCAAGGACTTGAACATGAACTGCAAGATCCTTCAAAGTCTCCGGAAGCCCGACTATGACTTGGTGAAAGCTATCATCTATGAGAAGAAGCTTGAAGACTTGAAGTCATCTCAAATCTTGAGTAAGATCATGGCACATGAATTACAAATCATACCCAAGTCCATGATTGCTTCCAAGGATGGGCTCAAAACAAAGGAAGAACCAAAAGTTGAGCTCAAGCCAACACCCCAAGAACCATCTTCTCCAACCGCAAGCCATGCTCTCTCAAGTCGACAAGAGAAGAAGATGAGAAGGATGTCAATTCATGAAAGCTCAAGTGATGATGGTGATGAAGAAGAAGGATCCTCAAGTGATGAAGAGGTCGAGTCGATGGTTGGCATGTATGTGAAGAAAATCAACATGTACGACTACAATGTCCACTTGAGAGAAGGGTGTCATCATCAACATATCAAGTTCACCAAGATCAAGCGCAAGAAGAAGGTGGTCAAGGAGAGGAAACCGAAACAAGAAGCACTCACCGCCATCAGTGAATGGACAAGTGGTGGAGAATCAAGTTCTTGTAGCTCAAGCGATGAATCAAGCAAGAACTTCACCACCCGTGTCATGCAAGGTCCCCTATCATCATCACACATGTGCCTTATGGCCCAAGGTATGGAAAGCAATGTGAGTGATGATGAATTCGATACCACCTCAATTGATGAACTTGTTGAGCTAGTCAATGAGCAAAAAGAAATCCTTGAAAAACAAGCTAATGAAATAAAAGAACTTAATGCTCTCAATGATCTTAGTGCTACCCTTGCTACAAATTATGAACATTTGTTGTGCAAATTCAAATTGCTTAGCGAGGAGTATGAAGAGCTAAAATCTAAGGAAGAAAGCATTGAGGTTAAAACTAATGATTTCTTTGAGCTCAATGAATCATCTATCCCTTGTGCAATTCCTATATCCAAGGTAGATGCTTCAACTTCTTGCATTGATTTAATTGATGAATCTTGCTCACCATCTTGGAATGAGAATGTTGTCATGGAAAAATGTAATTGTCTCATAATCATGAAGAATGATGAGCTCAAACAAGAAGTGAAATGGCTCCGAGAGAGGTCGGTTAGCTTGATGGGCAAGGGCAAGAACAATGAGGAACAAGTAGAAGCCTTTCAAGACATGAAGAGCAACGTCCAACCTTCTCAAGATAACCGTGATGACATGGTGAAGAAGCTTGAGAAGGGATCAACCATGACTTGCTACAAGTGTCATGAAGAAGGACACAAATTCTACAAATGCCCTCAATTCATCAAGAAGATGGACAAGGGTGAGAAGAAGAAGATGAACACCACCATCAAGAGCTCTCTCATCTACACCAAGCCCAACCGCAAGAACAAGATCAAGAGCAACTCCTATGTCATCAAGAAGAAGGCTAATGGCAAGGTAGTTCCACACAAGGTTGGGAAGTTGAAGGAATGGGGTTGGAACCAACCCATTTGGGTGCCCAAGGAAGTCATCACCAACATGAAGGGGCCTCAAATGGTTTGGGTTCCTAAGGCCACGTGAAGGCCATAAGTTCGGGGACTTGGGAGGCTTGGCACAAAGAAGAAGTGAAGATTCAAGTGTAGAAGCCAAGCTTGCAAGATTGGACATATGTTGCCCAAGCTCCCTAGTGAAGGTAATGGAAACTAGAACTCATCTCATGTATCATTGTAGCTCCATTGCCTTGTTTAGGTTGCATTTGTTGCCAGGCCTAATTGTTTACATATGGTAGGTTGCTTGTGTCATGTGCTAACCCATGAGTAACCTACATGGCTTGATTAGTATGTAGGAAAGCTACACTTGTTTCTTTCATGATGCATGTTTTCATATATATCTCTTTGCATCATGAGCAAGCTATAGGGTTAGCTTCCCTTTTGTTGTCATAAACATTGTGCATACTTTTGGTTGGTGATTCAAACACTAAATGCACACATTTAGGGGGAGCTCATCCTATGGTTTGTTTGTGGGACTAACATCATTTCAAGCTTATCTTGTGTAATCCCTTGGTGACGCGTTCCGGTGCGGTATTTCATTCTAAGATAATGCTATTTCATTCTAAATGTGATCTAACATCTCTAAGGGAGTGAATATAGCAATATGAGCTTCATGCTATTGAGTCGTGTCCTTGCGAGCTTATGTCTCTATATAAGTCCAAAGGTAATGAACTCATACATTCCTAATCCTTGTGGTACCCCAAGTGTCTTATTTGCAAGCTTCTTTCAAAGTGGTGTCATCTCCAAGTGATATCATTTTCAAGTGGTTTATCTCAATGTGGTGCCAACAAGGTAGAAGAGGAACAATCCCCCGGAGGTATGCAATGCTCAAAATCTACAAGTGGTAATGTTACAAGAACTCTCTTGTCTTATCTCTTATCATTTAAGCTACCTTCTTGACTGATATGCTCTATGCTTCCTTATCTTACAAGTATTTGTAGTTGTGCACTTGATTTTCACACTATCATTTTGTGCACACACTTAGGGGGAGCTTAGTTTGTATCATGCTAGTCTCATGAGCTTGTGATCCACCTTAGTCATTCGCACATTTGGTATCTTCATTGATATCATACATATGGATCATGGTTCATATGACTTTCTCCCTTGTATTTAACATTTCTCTTTGAGCTATGATTGCTAGGTCTTGCTAAATTTCCTTTGGAGACTCTTTTGTTTTAGACACTTTTTGGAGATTTTATTCCAAAGGGGGAGAATTTGGAGCCAAAGCAAGCCAATGTTTCCAAAAGGCGAAGTAGCAAGCTATATGTGAAGAGAAGATCATGAAAGAGGGAGAACATATCTAGGGGGAGTTGGATGATGGTAAGCATCCAAGCAAGTGTAAGTGGTTCACTTTTGTCAATTTTTGTAAATTTATGCTTGCTTTCATTGTGTTGTCATAAATCACCAAAATGGGGGAGATTGTAGCGAACATGGCCTCATATGCCATTAGTTCGAGTTTGATTTTGGTGATTAAATGACAACATGATCAATGGGACTAACTATATTGTTGAGCATGTCTTTGTAGATGTTGGCGGTCGATTTCCGTCAACCTGGCCACATGTTTACCTTCTATGTTGGTATTAATTTGTTATTCACACTAACGATCCTAACCCTCATTATATGTCAAGTTCGCACTCACATGTGGTTTTTGGAGTTTATTGTTTACACAGGAATCAAGAGCTTAAATGAGTACTTCCGGGTAAAGTTCATCAAGGGTTTTACGAGAAGATCATGGACCCCGTGACAAGTCAAGATACAAGATGAACATGACTCCAAATGAACCAAGGACTAAAGTGTGAAGCCGAGAAGTGTTGAGGACCTAGACGGAAGATGCGGGAGTTCATACGCCAAACTCCCTTGTCTAAACCGCGAGGAAAATGACGTCAAGGACCCACATGCAACTCGGTAATAAGTCAGGAAGTCGCGAGAAGCAACACGGAGGAAGCCGGGGTCGAACTGGGCCGAATTGGGCCCAAGCCGGTCGGCCCAGCCCACTTCGGGCCCGGTTCGACGCCCCCTTTGACCTAGCTGTTCCTCGAGTTATTTATAGCCCCATACCTCGAGCCACGCATCAAGCAATTCATCACCCGCCGTCGAGGAGCAGAGAAGAGAGGGACACCCTTCCGGAGAGGAGAGGGTCGAGATGGTTGACTAGGGTTTCCCTAGCCGACGTGGGAACCTTGCATGGAAGACCATGTCGGAGTTCTAGAAGCCAGGATCAAGATCAAGGTAGGATCCCGGTGGTGATCTTGTCCATGTATTATACTTCATGTTGAATTTGCAAGATTGAATCCGATTTCTAGCGATCAAGTGCTTTCAATACGATTTTGTCTTCGCTTGGGTTTTCTTATTCTCCAATCTATTCCGGATAGATTGCTTAGGATGTTCTTGTAGCCATGGTGGCTAGAGGTGCATACCTGACCTACCGAGCGCTTTCAACACGTTCCTCGTGAATGTGCTCTTAGGTTCACTTACACAATAAGCGGGACATCGTGACAGGATGTTGACCACGTGTACGGTAGGTGCCTTTGAGGGTTGGAATGTAAGCCACGATTTAAAGAGGCTTTTAATGAGATTCATTTGCTTTATTCTTCTTGGTTTTGGAACTTCAACAAAAGACCCGATCCAATCTCTAGATTGGTTTTACCTCACTTCTCTTTCTCTTGCTACCTCCGGTGTTTAGTAGATTAGATGTGTTTTCATGGTTCTTCCATAGATTAGATGCAAAACCCCTTTTCAAGATCAAAGTGTTTTCCGCTTATTAGATTGGATCTTGCGTTACACATTGTTCCACGGATTCGATACCTTGGGTTCACCACTCAAGGGAAGAAGGGTCCCTTGACTATGATGGAGGATTTGTCTGCTTGCAAGTCCAAACGAACTTTGCAACGATAATCAAACGTCAACAAGCCCCTTTTTCTGGCGCCGTTGCCCGGGAACAAGTAATCAAGATTCGATCTAGTATTGCGTTTGTGAATATTTTCAGTTTTTCTCTTGATTTTTCTTTTGCATCTCTTAATTTTGATCATCCTCAATAAAAAAAATCAATCTAATCTAGGGTTTTGCTAAACCCTAGTTTTATTTTAGTTTTTGTATATATTTGGCTAACCCTAATGGGAGGTGGACAGCTACATCTCCAACAAAAAAACATATATTTTGTGGATGGTCTAGAAAAATTTTGCAGGCAAAGGTGACGTGTAACACGAAGATCTACAAGTGGAGGCCGGACATCGTCGGAATCTCCAAGAGAAACTCCACCTACAAGATCAAAAGGAGATCAACCTCATCCTCTACTCATCCTAGGGAGATCGTTCCTCAAGACCGTCGGAGCAACAATCGACGTCGGCAAGGGGGAGATCATGTGATGGCGAGAGGAGTGCATTCAAGTTAACCACAATTCAAGGTATGTAACGTGGTCGATATAAAATACATTCTACCTCATCATTACATCGGAAGAGAGGAGCCAAAGGAGAATGAAGTGGAGACACAAAAGTTGTTGCATCCATCAAGACCAAGAATCAACGCCCGCCTGTGAAGACCAAAAAGATGACTAAGCCGAAGAATAAACCTACACCAAGGCCAAGGATGGTGTAGAAGTGGGATCCCCAAGATTTCAATGCCCACAAAGAGCGTTGATCCGAAGTGAAGAAGAGAAGAAGTCCAGCTATAGACTATAAACGAAGCGCTTTGCGGGAGGCAACCCGTTCGTCGAGTCAAGAATAAGCTACCAGGAGGGCAACCCGGAAGATTTCCGAATTTCAAGTAAGTGAGTCTTAGAATTTGCTACGCAAAACATTTTATTAACTCTTAAGTGGTTGAACAAGTTTCGGAGAACCTTTTATTTGCTCGGTCGTTTTATTTGGATTTTTCGATCATAAACCAATGACATGAGCCATCCTATGTTTTATTTGCCTCTTTTTGAGAAACTCGTACCAAAAATTCAGATCCTATCCAAGCCTTTCATCTTCTCCATGATGTTAAGGTTGGCTAGTTTTACATGTTAAAAACACACGAGTAGAGCCTTGCTATGTTCCTTAATGGTTTTTAATCTTTGACGCATGGCCGGACTTGTGTGAACCTTGGTTTTTAGTTTCTTTCAACTTGACATCCATCGGTTTCTCTAGAATTAGAATTTTTTAAGCCCTTTGAATTTATTTTTTTATTCAAAATCTCTCTCTCTCATGTTTGGCCAAAATTAGAACCTAAACCTATGCCCCCACGGTCAAGTCGGAGGAGCTTGCTATCAATTCATGAAAGCAATCGATCCCGGTGCAACCAAAATAAATTTTACAATTGTTTCGAATGCCTAAAATCTCCTCTAATGATATATTTCGACTCATCGCTAGCGCTGAGTTAATTTTTAAATTTTCAAAACTAGAGGAGTAATTAGCATCTAAACATGATTAAAGGGAGGTTTTTGAGCTTGATTGACATATAGTGCTCCATGATGCATCTTGGGAAAACATTAGTCGTTTGGCATCTTGGGCACATGCAAAGGACAAGCATGGGGGAAGCAAGGGCTTTGTTTTGCAGGAAATTATTGGAAGCACATGAGGCAAGGGAGCAAAGAAGTGACACAAAGCAAAATAATGGAGGTGGAACTCTAAATCACGCAAGCAAAGGAGGGGTTGTGAACGTTTGGGCGATGGGATCTCATGGGTCACGTGGTAAGTATTTTATCTATTTGTTAATTCGTGTTCTTGAGTTCATAACCCATAAGTTCCAGAAACAACCTAGAAATTTTTTTTGAGTTCCATGGGGTTGTAGGATCTTGTCATGTAATCACCGGTCCTTTTGTTTTCGATCTATTGTTCATGTTGATGATGCTTTGATGATTAAGGTTAGCTACCTTGCTTTTGGGGTTGCTCCCGTAGATCACATCAACATATCTAGTCACATAGATTGGCTTCACCATGATAGGCGGTTGCATGTTCAAGTATTCATAAACCCTTTGGGCAAACATCACTCCTATCTTGTGCACCTCACACTTCACCCTAACAATAAACTCCACCATCCATATTCTTTCTTTGTGTGTATTTCCACCGGCAAGAAACCCTCGGGGGAGTTGTTTGCGACTTTGTGCAGCAAGGAATGATGAGAGAGATCATGAACATCATCCTCGGAAGGAAGACACGATCATCATCATCGAAGGTCATCATCAAGCTCTTCGAGGAGGCACTCGGTCTCCGAGCCTCCCCGAAGCATGGAGGAAGACGTGGCACCACCGAGGAGTGGCACGGTGCCCCTTGGTGGCATAAGGAGTACACGAAGCTCATCCATGTGGTACACCAAACCGCAAGGACACACGGAGGAGCCACTCGTTCCACCACGACGCTCAACTCGTTCATCCACTCCACCACCATACACTCCGAGGCATTCCAATGGATTCATCATGAAGACAGAGGAGTAGGAGGAGATGCTTGTTCGTCTTGAGAGAAGGCTTTTGCCAAATGTTGACTTTGATGACGCCCTCCAAGTGTAGGACTCTACTCAGATCAAATCTTGAGCAACCTTAGATGGGTGCAATTCTAATGGAGTTGGTGTGACTACTCACAAGGAGCTTACCTTGGAAATTCTTATATATTGGCACCAGTCATTAATGAAAGGGTGTCATGCCTCTCATTCCACCTTGAAGATAAAGAGCAACTAGTTCCTTATGAATATATTGGAGAACTACTTGGTTACAAGAAGGAAGCCCCGGAGCAAGTTGATGTCCAAGAAAATATGTTAGAAGAATTTTTGGGAATGATTTCGGGAGAAGATAACAAGGAACCCAAAATTTCTCATTGTCGGGATTTCTTTTGGATCGAGTACATGAAGCAAGGAAAATTTATTAGTGGAGATGAGAGGAGAAGGTACAAGTTGACAAAGATTAATGTTCCTCTTCCCAACATGAGGTTGATTGAATGAAGACTAAATTGGTTAGAGGAAGGATTTCTTGTACCGGCAAAGAAGATTAAGAACAAGGTAAGTCAACGTGTCAATTAAAATTTTAAGACTAATGTTTTGTGGAGATTTGTTTGTTTAAGCAATAGGAATTGGAAGCAATCATGACGCCCTCGAAATCACAAGATCAAGCTCTTCAACATCTTCGAAGTCTGTTCGCATCAAGTTTTGCACAGTTTCATGGGAAGAACAGCAGGATATCTTTGGATATTTAGAAGCCCACAAAGTTACGCTTCCAATGAGTCAAGAATCAAATCGATCGGAGGTTCCTACAAGCGGATATGGCCGAATCACCGATGATTGCACGTCCTGAAATTTCTGGACATCTAGCAAAACTGAAGTGAAACAGCCATAATTCCCTCATTTGGACTCCGATTAAGATGGATAAGTACCTGTTGGAAAGGTAATCTCTACTCCTAAAAAGTATGAAGTGGAGAAAAAAACTCGTTAGTACTTTCTTCCGCTCCGCCGTGCGTCCGCCCGCGCCTCCCTCTGGTCCCACCGCGGCCCTCTCAATCCTCGCGCTCCCCAGTCCCCACCCGGTCCCACCGCGGGCCTCCTCAATCCTCGCGCTCCCCCATCGCCGCCGCTCTCGCACCGCCGCTCCCCCATCGTCGCCTCAATCGGGTCCCAGGGTCCGGCACGCCGTCGTCGTCGTCGTCCAGGATCGCCACCTCCGCCGGTCGAGATCGGCACCGCCGTCGTCCAGGATCGCCGTCGTCGTCGTCCAGGAACGGAAGGGATTTTCGCAGGTACTCCGCCGTCCGGGATCGCCGCCGCCGCCGTCGGCAGGCGCCCGCCTTTCTCCTCCGACTTCCTCTCTCTTCGTCGCCGCCGCCTTCGCCTGCGACCTCCTCGCAGCCCTTTGGATCAACGCCTCCAGAGCCACACCGCGCCGTCAGGATCCGCCGTCGTGCGTTGCCCACACCCGTGCCATTCGCCGGAGCCGCATCCGCGCCGTCAGGATCCGCCATGCGTCACAATGCTCGTGTCGTCTGCCGAAGCGGCACCCACCGTCGGGATATGGGGAAACCCTAGCCGTCGTGAAAATTTGGGGGCCAAATCCGGTGCCTGTCGGGCAAGATTTTTCACTCCAGAAGCCATCTCTCACCTTCCTGCACTTCACCAAGAAAGGAATCTACCTTGTGGGCAAGATTTTTCAAGAATCAAGGCTCGTCAGTTGCTCAGGTATCACGTAATTTTCTTATCCATGCTTCTGCTCCCTTTTCTGGTCTCAAATCCTCACCAAGTGTGTGCTCTGAAGTCTGCAGGTTGTTTAGTTTTGCACGATAGAGAATCAATGTTGTCCTGCCTGAATAGAAATTTTAGTCTGATGTTGTTTAGATGAGCTTGACATACGGAAACCACACTTCCAGCGTCATCTGCATTCACTTTTGTCTAGAATTGAAAGGGAGTGCAATAGTGCATGCTCCCTTTTCTGGTCTCAAATTCTCACCAAGTGTGTGCTCTGAAGTCCGTAGGTTGTTTAGTTTTGCACGATAGAGAATCGATGTTGTCCTGCCTGAATATAAATTTTAGTCTGATGTTTAGATGAGCTTGACATACGGAAACCACACTAACAGCGTCATTTGCATTCACTTTTGTCTAGAATTGAAAGGGAGTGCAATAGTGCATCTCGTAATGCTGCAGAATAACTTGGGGAAATAGAAAACACTTGCATTTTTGTTAACTGCTATTAGGTAGCCTCTAAGGTAAATAATTCTTTTTCTTGTTTCCTTATTTAATTTATTCTTATCTTTTATTCTTCCTTTTGTTCTGCAGATGCCTCATTTATTTCAAAGGGTGGGCAATTAATTAAAACCAGCTAATGTTCAGATATTTTTAGAAAAGTATTCTGTAAAATGAACATGTCCCTGCAGCAGCATCGTAAGCCTTGTCAAGTTTGTTTCCCCCTCCTGAACTATATCCATGGATGGGATGAGCTATCTATCACAAGCATTCTTGTTGCTTCTGTGTTGCAGGCGGACTCACTTAGTGGTTAAAACAAAGGCCTCATCCTAACATCAAGAATGCGCTGATGTTTCTCAAGCTGGTAAAAGGATGAGATGCTCAATCCCTTACCTTCATGAGGTACTGCGAATGTTAAAAACTCCTGACGCGAGCCTACATTCCAGTAATTCCACCCATTGTATTGCTAGAAAGGCTTTGTTATTATTTATAAGTAGAGAACATATTTTTTTTAATACTGCAATTTGGTTACACACTGACAATCTTGGCTTTTCTTTGTTCAGCACTAACAGTAAGATATGCAAAAGCTTGTAGCATCACAGCTGCATTTTTATCCAGATTGCATAGAAAACAGCTACGGTAGCACCTCCATGCTCCATCAGTGTCTTTCTCCAGTTTGTGAATTCCTTGTGGCTGCTAACTTTATGTTCATTCATTTCTGAAACATATTTTTTAATTGGGATACGCCAATACTGTGCTTTTGCATACTAATTCAGTAACTAAAGTAATTAAATGCCGTCTCTGCAGTTTGGATAGTATGCTGCATGGAACTTTTGTTAGAGGATCTGCTGAGTGAGAAGTCATTGCTTTAAATCAATGTAAGATGGTTTTTGTTAATCACTCCAGTAGATTTGTTGCTTATTGTTGGTGATGACAGCTAGGAGCAATGGTAAACTGTAGTGTGTTTCAGCTCTTGGTGAATACAAACTCGCAAAGCCGGGAGTGAATTTTACCATTACAGTAATTAGTGCACAAATAAGTTTACTTTGTTAATACCATATGATACATAAATATAACTGTTTCTGTCTAGAACTCTAGATATTTAATAGTGCACATGTAGATTTTGCTTATCTTTCTCTGCTGAATACTGAAGCTTGACATTCATGTACTCTGTTTTCTGTAATTGAAAATTAGACAATGTTGCTTGTCATTAATGGCCCTGGAATTAACAGCTATGATCCTGGAATTTACAGCTATGAATAATGAGTTGTTGGACGTTTACTATATTATATGCCTGAATGAGTCCAACATTCAGTTAAAATCCATGCCATAGGAACCTGTAGACAAATCTTAGACAACTTCAGAATTTACAGGAAGATATCTGCTTCTTTGTTCCAATTGAAAGCCTTCGACATGTATAATGTAATTAAATACTTATAGCTGATAATTGTTTTTCCACTTTCATGTGATGGTTAAAGCATAGCAAATTTCATATGCATGCAGAGGCAAATTTTAGCATTCAAATCAAGCAGATGAACCAAACACAGAATCTTCAATTAAGTTAATTCATGGTTCTTAAAATTCTATCATTCAAATCAAGCAGATGAACCAAACACAAAATCTTCAATTAAGTTAATCCATGGTTCTTAAATGGATTAAAATTACAAGGACCATATCTTGGTTTACAATGAACTCTGGAATTTTTTTTTGATACTTCTTACAAATCAATTAAAGTGAGATCATAGTACAGTGTCTTAGTTAAATTACAGATCTGCCAACTAAACTTTGAGTGTGATGATTGTCATTCTCGAAAATCTGAATACACTATTTTGACTACGTAAATATGTGTTCTTAAATCTCAAAGTGCTGCACCATTTGTTGTTATAGGTTAGCCAAAAAAACAATTAATGTAGATAAAATACAACATGTGATGGAAATGAAAACACAACATGTGATGGATCAGGTACTGTTTATTTGAAGCGATGTAACTATAGAATGTGGTGGGTTATGGGAATGGTATACAGATTGAATCATCTTTGTTACAGGACTGTTTAACATAGGCGCAAATCAAGGGAATCATAGCCATGCTGCATCCGATGGTGAACATACCATCCTTAGACCGCAAGCGATAAAGGTGCCATCATTGTTATTCTTTATTGAAGCTATGGATCACATGTGTATTCATGTTTTAATTAAACGCAGCATCTAAGTTGACCAGGTGTTAGTGTAACAATTGATGAAGATGAAGAACGGCTCCAAGGGGACATTTGACTCAAAACAATGACCTGCCTGGTTAGTCTAATCAATAATCATTCACTTTAGTGTGTCACACATGTAAGCAATAATCATTCATTTTCTGGATGAAATTATAGAATGACGGGCTATGGGAATGGTATACAGATTGAATCGTCTTTGTTCTGTCTTTTATTTTCAGATGCATGAAGTCTGTATGCGGCTTTGGTGTCTCCTAAATAAATAAATTATGTCTGCATGCATCATAATTTTTGAAATGCATTGATATAGAGTGTGACCAGGTCATAGTGTAATGTAATGATTTATTTTAACCAGGTGTTAGTGTATCAATCGATGAAGATGAAAATAGTGAATGGCTCCACAGGGGACAATTGACTAAAACCAATGATCGGCCAGCTTAGTTTGATACAACAGAGATCCTTTCTTGATTTTGGGTGTGGTAAAAACACTATGTTTGTTTTTTAATATAAATGGCAGTCCTGAATGTTTTATCACCACTCGCTTATTCAATGTTATATACCTGACCAGCTGTTTGTCACTTAATTTTACTTTGTTTGAGTAAATATATCAACTCATCAAAATATTTGTACTTAAGTACTAAGATTGTATTGCCCGTAGCAACGCACGGGCATGAACCTAGTTTTATAAATTTTTCAATAGAATCATATTTTGGTATATGTTCTATTATGTATAGAGGGGGAAAATTCCAAAGAAGAGGCAGCTGCAATACGATGAGAACAAGATGGCGAAGGTGAGGACGACAACAACGAAGAGGATCTTAGGGAATGCTTCCATTAGACCACTCATGAAGAAATTCAGAGGCTTGGAACAAAACAAAGACCCATGGAGCATTGGCAAATGAAGACACGAGTTGGCGGCATCCGACGCAAGGAGATGTTTGAAGAAGACCACAATGGACTACACACATAAGACAACATCCAAGGGCACAGATATTTTTGGGCTCTCACATGAAGGATCATGGAACTACATGAAGACATTTAAGACATGTGTGAAGCCCCACAAATAAAGAAAAAATTGTGGGAGAGGGATCATCCTCCGCGGCCCAAGACGAAGGAGAGGCTGCACATCAAGATAATGAACAACCACATGGAGGGATCCCCATATGGAGGGAGTATGCCAATGCAAGCATGGGGGAGTGGGGCAGCCACGCCACCACATCCTCCACCATACATGGTTCCTAACGAAGTTTTCATGGCGTCCCATCCAAACAAATGCAAGTCAAATGGAAGAAGGGACTGCAAACATTGCCTATCAAATTGGTCACCTTCACATATCACCGTCGAAATAATTTCGAGGAGGACCGGCGCAACCATGCTACAAGCAAGATCATCAATATCAACCACCGTAAGATGAAGAATGGAGAAGGAGGAAGAAGAAAAAAAATGATGCTTTCAACTTCGGTTCGATTTTCCCTCTTTCCTTTTCTTTATTCAGCTTTTATGCAATTTTGTGTGTGCGTAGCATTTTCTATTTTTATTTATTTTCAGCATGTGTGTTAGTAATAGTGCTTGCTTTAAATCAACATGAATAAAGTTTGCCACCAAATTTATCACCTTTAGTGAAGATAATAACTTGATGCCATGTTGATATATGATGAAAGTTGCCGCTTTGCTCATCTTTGTTCTTGTTTTATGCATGTTTAAGCTAGTGCTCTCTTTTAATATGAATCTGAAATTTAATTAAATGCAAGCCTAATCTTGTGTGGAGGTTATGATAACTCATGTCCCATAGTTCTTTTTTGTTGCTCTCAATTTTGAATGAATCAAAGAACCTTTTTATTCTCAAAAAGTTATGCTAACCTTGTCATGAGTACCGCTTGCATTTTGCTCTACCCATCCAAAGCCCAAACTTACTTGAGTGCAAAACATTAGTATATACAAGATTTATTTTTGGGTGTATTAATTCAAGGCCTGATTTCTCTGGCCCGAGACTAAGAAGCTGGTCATTCCATTTTTACGTATCGTTCTTTATGCTAGCCTCTTCTATCTGTGCATTGTGAGTTTCCACATTGGGAATTTCGCAAACCTCGCCGGATACCCAACCACAAAACCCAAACATATATTTTTTGTATTCACCTCCTTGACCACAACCCAATATATGAGCATGGATGAATATTTTGAGGAAGATTACAAGGAAGGTGCTTCAAGTGAGTAAGGAAGACTTCCAAAAAGGACCCCTAGAAGATTTTTCGAGTATCTCTCTCTAAAAAAATATGAGAGCTTCAATTCCCACTTTGGCACATTTATCACCTCTTTTGCCCGAGGACGAGCAAACGTCTCAGCATGGGGGGGTTGCCAAGGAAGTGCTAGTATAGTCTAGAGTTCAAGGGGAGCAAAAAAAAAGAAGAAAAAAAGAGAGAAAAAGTATGATGAAAGAAAAAATGATGAAAAAAATGATAAAGAAGAAAAAGTATGATGAGAAAAAGAAAGAAAGAAAGAAGAAAATAATGATAATAATAAAGCTCCCCGGTTCTCTAGCTATGTTTAGTGCTTTTTGAGTTTTCAAGAGGATTCAAGTTCAAGACCCATACTCATCTTTCCAACCATGTGCAATCCGATAACGAGGACTTCGTTTGTGCCTTGGGATCACTCTTTGCCATTTGCACATGTCCACCTATCTCAAAGTGTGTGTATTTTTCTCTCCCCCCTCCTTGAGAACATTATTTTTTCAATGACCTTTTTGACGAGTCTCGGTAAGACCATGAGAAGCTAGTCTTGTTTTAATAATATCTCAACTATAATATCTTGGTAGTACTAAACTTTCCTATAGCTCCATATAAAGCCTTCCACCATATACTTTGAGAGAGGAAAGGAGTAGAACAAGTAGGCTTGAGAGACAAGTGAGATGAGAGTACATGAGCAAAGTGCAAGATGGTTATTTTTGATCTTGGTAAAGCAATTTTTCTCTTTATCTGATTCTTTATTTTTCAAAATTTCTGAGATTTATTTAAAAAGTTTGAGAGCATGATCAAGTACTTGTGGAAAGAGCTTGAATGATATCTACCCTCCATAAAGATAAAAGTTAGTACATTATGGAGCTTTAATGAATATAAATCTAGAGAGCATTATGTTTTCTCATGTATGATCAAGTGCAGGGTATGAACATTGAAAGGCAACGCCGATATCCATTGAAGGCTTACTTGAGGACGAGCAAGGTCTAAGCATGGGGGGATGTTGGCGGTCGATTTCCGTCAACCTAGCCACATGTTTACCTTCTATGTTGGTATTAATTTGTTATTCACACTAACGATCCTAACCCTCATTATATGTCAAGTTCGCACTCGCATGTGGTTTTTGGAGTTTATTGTTTACACAGGAATCAAGAGCTTAAATGAGGACTTCCGGGTAAAGTTCATCAAGGGTTTTACGAGAAGATCATAGACCTCGGGACAAGTCAAGATACAAGATGAACATGACTCCAAATAAACCAAGGACTAAAGCGTGAAGCCGAGAAGTGCTGAGGACCTAGACGGAAGATGCGGGAGTTCATACGTCTTCGACCCTCTGGCTTGGTGTGGAGCGACGAGGACACTTTGTGCGGGGGGACGTGGAGACCCCCTTCCCTTGGTGGAGAAACTCCTTAGTGGAGGCGGCATCAAGGTGACCAAGGGAGCTTGGCGAGTGCCTTCGTGGTGAGCCTTTGTGGCAAGTCAAGTGGTGCTCTTGGGAGAGACTTGGTGACCAAGAAGCAATACTCTTGTGTAGAGTGCTTCAACAACGTGGACTAGGGGTGGCTTAGTGCCTACCGATAGGATAAATCGCGTGTCAAGAGTTTGCTTCCTCTCATCCCCCTTTACGTTTCTGCATTACATTCTTGCAATCCTTGTTTGCCTTTACTTTCCTAGAGTAGTATCTTGCTAGGATTGGCTATAGGTTGCAAAACTTGTTTTGGGATGGGAGTTTCACACAAGAACAACCTTAGTTGCACATCTAGATAGCATGTTCTAGTTTATGTTTAATGCAAATAGTGATAAGCCATAGGTTAAGTTTTTAAGTTGCCTAATTCACCCCCTCCCCCTCTTAGGCTACGAGCATCCGATTCCTTACAGATATACTGATACATAAAGCCTTTTAGAGGAATCTATAACTTCCATACAAATTTATTAATAAATGAAGTATCCTGGTTTATGAGATAATGATACATAGGGCTTATAGTAAAATTTCCGTGTCTAAGCGAATTTGAGGTAAAATTATCCCTCCCATCAAAAAGCTGGTAGGAAGCTATTTTAGCTACAAGGTTATGCCAAGCAGTTCGTTTATCCCCAACTAAATTTCTTTTAAAAGAATTATTCCATGGCATCTGGTTCATATCATTTTGCATTGTTGCGTGAGGATACTATAGTATATTATACATGTTAGGAAATTGCTCTTTGAATGATTTAGAACCAATCCAAGTGTCCTTCCAAATCTAGTTTGTGACCTATCTTTTATTTTGAAAGTCCCATAGCAAAAAAATATTCCCTAACCTTTAGGAAACCTTTTCTAAAATGCGAGTCTCCCATGAAAGTATTTAGGATGCCGACCAGAGGGGGATGTTGAATGGTCGAGCCTGAAAATTTTCAACAACTTCTAAATTTATATAGAAACCTTTGGAATCTCTGAAGAAATAAAATTTAATTACAACCCTATGCAATACTTGACCGAAATTAAATCGCTGAAAATAGTATACACAACATGATATACTGATTCTAAGGAACAGGATAGGACAACCTTCTAAAAGGTTCACCAAGTCTAATTGTAATCAGAGAAAGGCATTTTAAACTCGTGCGTGTGTGTCTATATATATATATATATAGTAACACTAATCGGAGCCCAGGGCATTGAATAAGTATTGGAAGCTGATGCGGCTTGAGTTGTCCGCAGGACTTTCTTGTGGTCTAGACCGGAGAGTCCGGAAATGAACACATACCTAGACACGTCGGGCTCATCTCGTGATACCCATCGTCCACACATGTAATCGATGTGCGCCACTGAAAATTCTGACCTAGATAGATTTGTATCAGGCGTAGGCCTAACTATATTCCGAGCATCTCACATTTTCCATAGTAACTTTAGTAATGCTACACCGAGCTCACGTGCCCGCCGTAGTCCTCGATAAATAGGCGCGTGGGATACAAGGGCGAGGCATCGCGCTTTGGAGGAGTATCTGATGTAGGATACACGTTTTGCTACACTCTGTGCAGCGGCGGGAATGCCATGAGGCTATGATGGTAGTAGTATGAGCCGTGATGGTAGATTGCTATTAGTATGCCGTTAAGGGTATGTCGATGTACTTGCACCGATAGTGGATCGATCCATCCTCATGTGTAATCAATGCGTATGCATGCATTTGTGTCGTTTGTATTTAGATTGTGTTGTTTCTAATAAAAATTGTAATATGTGTCTACTCCTTCAGTATAAATTCAGTGAAAACGAAAAGTCTGCTATCTTGATTTCTTAAATACCGGATGAACACAAGGCGAAAGTTCGTTTTGTAGCTAATATCATAAGATGATCAGGTAGCAACAAGTTTCTCAACTCATCACAACAAAGTTCACACCACCAAGTAGCAAACATCAACATATCAATAATTCTCCCCGCATATGATAAAACCCAACATCTTGAAACAGAGCTGAACAGTAGTCATTCTACGCAATGAGACTGCATGAACAACAGGCGAAAGTCCGTTGTGCGGTATTCAGTCAGACCGAATTAAAGTGTCACTGGTACGCAACATTTTATAAGGAAAACCCAACATCTTACAATTTAGTAGTACGCAATGATAAAACCCAACATCTTGAGAAAATAGTAGTAAAAGAAATGATAAAACAGAGCCGCTGCTCTACTTCTTTTAATCCATCTACTAGTAGCAGTTACCACTAATTGTGGTGCTGCTTCTTGGTCGATGGTGCACCCGACACCTTGTTGCAGCTGCTCACAGACGAGGTAGTCGTTCTGTTGCCGCCGCCCATGGAAGATGGCGGCGGACCACCCCAGGCACCAACCGCAGATGAGGTCGTCTCTCCATTAGCACCTCCTGGGGATGATGGTGCCGCTCCATGGCGGTCGGTCGAGCATGGTGGATGATGGCCTCTGCTCAACGAGGATGGCGGAGATTGACTGCCGCCGACTGATGAGGATGAGATAGGATGATGGCGCTTGGAGAAGACAGTTCGCCGACTAGTGGCGGTGCCCCTAGCACCTCTTGCTGACCTGCGAGGGGTGCGATGTTTCAGAGGCACCCCATCTTCGATTTCCATTTGTTCCACAAACTCCGAATCAGTAGAGGATGTGTCCACCAGCACTCGAATGGGGCTCTGCTCTACCTCCTCTTCATCAAACCACTAGGGATCCTCCCTTTTATCAGAAGAAGAGGAGGATGTGGCTTGCGCCACACCTCTAGGAGACAATGGCTCCATGGGGAGAGGAAGAGGGCAATGTGAGAGAATGGAGTTTGTTGTTGGTTGCAAGAGTGGGGAGAGGAAGGGAGAGGGCGCTATGCGAGAATGGGGTTTGTTGTTGGTTGCAAGAGTGGGATATTTATGAGAAGAGGAACCCATTCAGCCATTATTGACAAGACATCCACCGAAAAGATTACTTTTTCTATAATGTGAGAAATATTTGCTGAGAAAGGGAAAAGTCCATTTGGCGGAATGTTAACGGGCCGGAAGAAATGTTGTACTCCCTCCGTCCAAAAATAATCGCATACTGTACTCCGTATCTCATTTTTCAAGGAGTCAAAATGTGCACTTATTCGTCCCAAATTAAGTGCACGTCTCAATTTTTTAGGAGTGAAAAATATGTACTTGTTTGACTTCGGTTATCATGGGTTATTGGCATGAGCAACTCTTCTCTACTCAAAGGTCAAGACCGATTGTTCATTGTTGTTTTAGAGGAGAAAGAAGCTGAGATGGTCGAATTAACTCTGCATTCATTCATCAGGGACATTTGGCAGCCTATTCCCTGGGACAGAGCTCCTGAGTTCCAGAATAAGATCATCTTGTTTGGTCCTGACAAGTGCATAGTTACAAAAGAGCATACCATTTCTAGCTTGCCTGACCTGAGGGCAAATCATGTTTACTTCCTACGAACTTATCAGCACGATGAAGAGGATCAATATTGGATCAACGAGCAAGGAATAGGAAATGTTCCAGGCGTCAACACTACTCCTGCGATCCGAATCAAGCAGGTTCCTAGGGATTAGATTTGGTTACGAGGAACATGGCTGTTGCCTAGCTATGCATAATGTGGATCTTTGATTATGTAACCATCTGTAACACATTTCTATATATAACATACAAATATCTATATTATTAGTCTTCCTCAATTATGCAGTGCATTAGTTTTAAATGGTAAATATGATGGAACAAAACATCAAAAGATCGGACCTTCCTCGTTCCTAACTTCCCCCTTGTATCACTTTATTATTACGATATATCTCTTGTTCTCCCTCTACCTTCTTTTTTGCCTAGTTCCGCAGTTATGCAACGCTTATGAATTTAGAATGGTGATTAGGAGTATGCTCGAATCATTTGAAATAGATTAAACAAAATCTGCATACTAAGATGGCATCTCATAGGAACTCATCACCACAAAGTTCACACCACCGAGTATCAAACATCATAAGATAATCAGGTAGCAACAAGTTTCTCAACTCATAACAACAAAGTTGACACCACCAAGTAGCAAACATCAATATATCGGCAATGGTAGAAAAAACTAATATAAGATATCTATTTGGCTCAAATAACACAAACTGCATCATGTCTCAGTGGTAGTGCTGCCTACCCCTTCAGAATAAAGGTCATGGGTTCAACCTTTGTTGTTGACGTTGTTTATTTTTTATTTCCCTTCTTTTTTGTCACACTAAATTGTGGCCTTGTGGGACCTTGCTTTTTTCAGACTGGAATAGGCGACACTTGGAAACAAGCAGTTACGCATTTGTTACGCAGGAAGGTCCTCTCTGCAAAATATCAATGGACCGTAGCTTCCTCGTCCATATCTTCCTCATCCATAAAGTTCATTTTGTAGTATTCAGTAGGACAGGATTAAACTCTCACTGCTACGCAATGAGAAAACCCAACATCTTACAATGAAAAAACAGTAGTAGTAGTAGCAGCAGCAGTAACAACAAGTTTTTGCTATCCTACGTGTTAGCAAACATCGTAAGAGCTCAAGATTAACCATTCGACCAAATGACCCATATAGCAACCAATTTGAGGCGTCGTGAATGGTCCAAAATGTTGTAGTGGAGGTTGCAAGTTCGATTCTTAGTTGGCCCTCTTGGCTATAGTATTAGCTTCTTTTTACAATTTTAGCTTCTTTTTTCATGTAGCAACAAGTTTCTCAACTCATGACCACAAAGTTCACAACACCAAGTAGCAAACATCATATGATGATCATCATTACAATTTTAACAATAATCATAACTACCCATTTGTAATCATAACGATAAGAACTAATCGTCAATTTCCATCTGTAGACGTTGATTCTCCTTCCATAGCTCCATCCTGCAGCTATCCCTCCACCTTCTGTAGCTCAGTGGCAGTAGCTTCAAACTTCATGTTATCTTCTGAGGATCCTTCCCATTGCCGATCCATTTCTCGCTTGCGTGACCTAAAGTAAACATCGGCAACAACAAGTTTCATGACACTGCATGTCATGACAGTTTCATACAAGCATGATACAAGTTTCACAATAGTCATAACTACCCATTCATAATCATAATGATGCCGGAACTTCTCCATCACATATTTGGCCTCCTGCAGCTGTTCCTTCACCTTCTGCATCTCCTGCCGTGAATTTTTGGTCTTGCAGGTCTCTCTTGTATTTCTTAATGTTGTTTCAGAAGAGCTGGATGTCTCGTCCCAGGGCGAGGACTCTTCTACGATCTCCAAAGAACTTAAGATCTCAGTTAGCTATGAGAGACAGAGTGTTTCAGCACTTACCTAAGAACAAGAAAACTAAGGGGTGCCTTCAGAGCCAGTTCTGCCCTTAGTTTTTTTGTTCTTAGGTAAGTGCCGAAGCTCTTCCTCTTTCATAGCTAACCGAGATCTTAAGTTTTCAATATCCCTAGAGATCGTGAAGAATCCTCCCCCGGGACGAGACATCCAGATATTCTAAAAGACCATTAAGATGTTCTTATACCATCCAGATCTTGGATGTTCTTATACCATCCACAACAACATCAACAACATGCTTCTCAATATGTTCTGCGCTTGCAATTTTTTCAGTCTGTTGCTTCGTCCTTGGAGAAAACTTATCTCGATCTGAAAAATAAACTCATCAGTTTATAATAAAAACCTCAATCTGTTGAACCCAAATTGTATGAGTACAGTAAAAGAAGTCCACCAAACGCCACAGAACCTGATTGTTTGCTACCTACATAAACTCAGCAATGGCATTGTTGACGGTCGACCAAGAGCACTTGTTACACTTTGGTTTGAGCTTTGAATTGAAACTAACCCGCCACTAGGCATACTAATGATGTAACAAGTTCACACTTGCATGTGGTTTTTGGAGTATGTTATTTACGCAGGATTTAAGCGCCTAAATGAGGACTTCTGGGTAGAGTTCATCGAGCACTTTATGAGAAGATCACGAAGCCCGGCACAAGTCAAGACACAAAGTGAACATGACTCCAAATGACCCGAGGACCGAAGCATGAAGCTGTGAAACTCCGAGGACCTAAATAGAAGATGCGGGAGTTCACGCGCCAAGTACCCTTATCCAAACCGCGGGGAAAACGACGTCAAGGACCCACATGAAGTTCGACAAATATTCAAGAAAGTGCGAGAAGCATCGTGGCAAAAGATGGGGCCGAACCGAGCCAAAAAGGCCCTAGGCCGGCCGACCTATGCCGATCGGCCTGGCCTGTTTTCAGCCTGGTTCGCGACGCCCTTTGACCTAGATGCTCCTCGGCTCATTTATATCCCCTGCCTATGACGGCCGCCACATCCATCCATTCACGATATCTCAGCGAAACCTACAAGAAAGCACCAGAGGGAGACAACGACGCCCGCGAGTTCTCGAAGTTGTCTAGGAGATGGCCTAGGCCGACCCTAGCTGCCATGGCCGCCCTGCATGGTTGTGCCATGGTGGAGTTTCGGAGCTACGTGTTCATCATCATAGGTATGGCCTTGGTGGTGATGGTGTAATGTATACTTTCATGTGAGCAATGATAATCTTGTCATCTGATCTATTAAGCAATTCCACGTCTCCGTCTTTACTTTCTACCTATCATGAATATGATTTGATCCTTAGTCTAATGCTAGGTTAGACTACATAGCATGCTTTATGTAATCATGGTGATTAGATCTAGTATGTTGACCCTTCATGGTTTGTAGACATGTCCATGTATGGGCGTGCCCTTAGACTCCCTGCATCATTAAGGGTGCATCGTGACAGGATGATACCCCCGAAAGTGCGGATGTCTTCGAGAGGTAGGCCAGAGGTAGGAGTTTAATGATGCTTTTAGATGAGATGCTTGGTTTGTTGCTCGTTTGCCGGAACTACAACTAGAAGGCGCTAGGCTTAGTTGTCCCCTTGGTGGCGCTTTACCTTGCCTATGTTCGTGTATGTGATCATCCTTGTGCTATAATATATATATCTTTGAGGTTTACCCTTTATATGCAATTGATGCTTCATGTTAGGTTAGATTGACTAGATAAGGTAGAGAACCTTAGCGGTTTGCTTCCGATCCACGGTTCGATAACCTTGGTCATACTTCAAGGGAAAAAGTGCTACGATGATCCGTGAGGGACGGTGAATCTTGATGTGTTTTTAGACCGTCAACAAGCCCTTTTTCTGGCATCATTGCCGGGGATCGGCAACTCGAACCCTAGGGTGATCTACCTTTCTTTTTGACTAACCCTATTTTTATTATTGCATATATGCTTGTTTTCTTGTTTGTGTCCTTGAAAGTAGGTGAAAAGCTAGACACAAGACGTTTGATGAGTTCTCTACACCCGCATTCCAACAAACATTAAGATTCACTCTTTAGTGGTAGGTGCTAACGTTTGTTAGTGGCCCATCATTCACTATCGAGCCCACACCCTACACAAGAGCACGTGAACAAGGTAAGTCAATGTATCAAATAAATTTTTAAGACTAATATTTTGTGGAGATTTGTTTGTTCGTGCAATAGGTATTGGAAGCTATCACGATGCCCCCAAGATCACAAGATCAAGCTCGTCAACATCTTTGAAGTTTCTGTTCGCATCAGGTTTTGCACAGCCTAATGAGAAGAACAACAGAATATCTTTGGATATTTAGAAGCCCTGCGAAGTTACGCTTCCAACGAGTCAAGAATCAAGTCAATCGGAGGTTCCTACAAGCGGATATGGCCGAATCACCGATGGTTGCACGTCCTGAAAATTTCTGGACAGCAAGCAAAGCTGAAGTAAAACAACCATAACTCCCTCATATGGACTCCGATTAAGATGAATGAGTACCCGTTGGAAAGGTAATTTCATAAAACCTTTGATAGAATTATATTTTGGTATATGTTCTGTTATTTATATAGGAGAAAATCTACGAAGAAGAGGCAGCAACATGATGAGAACAAGAGAGTGGAGATGACGATGACAACAACGAAGAGGAGCTTGGGAACCCTTTCATTAGACCACACATGGAAAAAATTCAGAGGCTTGGAGCAAAACAAAGACCCCTGGAGCATTGGAAAATGAAGACACAAGTTGGCGGCATCCGATGCAAGGAGATGTTTGGAGCAAACCACAATGGATTACACACATAAGACAACATCCAATGGCGCGGATACTTTGGGCTCTCACGCGAAGGATCATGGAGCTACATGAAGACATTTAAGACATGTGAAGCCCTGCAAATAAGTGAAGAGGAGTGATCCTACACAAAGCAACCATGACGACATGTGGTACGAAGAAGGAATTGAGAAAAGTCTACGCGAGCCACCTCCGATCATCAAAGATTGTTCGCTTTCAACTCCGGAGGATCACTCACGATGAAAAGCTCGAAGGCTAAGGTAAAAATTAAACTGTCAAGGTACTTTTGGAGATGATATCTTTCTTTTGATATATCCATGTTCATATCCAATAGTATGTTTTGATTCTATGCCTTTCACCTTTGTTGATCATGTTGATAGGCTAGAATTTCTTGAGAATGATAAAGAAGTTAAGTTGTGCTTAATCTTTGATAATTCTTTGCCTAATGAACCTTTGCCTAATAAGAGCCTTAGCGCTGAGCAAGAAACTTATGCTACCTTTAATCACATTTTGATTCATCCAATTTAAATTGTGGTTATGATTGCATATGTTTATATTACGTCTTGCAAATCTTGGGCTTACTTCGTGCTTGGTCAAGCTCGTGACCTTAAAAGAGCGTGGGTCGGGGGAAAACTGAGTTTAAGTAACCATGCAGGTCATTAAACCTTAATAAAGAGGAGAGAAGCCATGCCCCCAAAGGAATTGCAACCTCGTGCATCGCCTTCCCCGAATCTCGAGTACAGACGTTGCTGTTTTCATCAATTTTGAGCACCTGATCAGATATATAGAAGAAGGCAAAAGTTGAAAATCAGAAACTCCATCAAGTGCTGATTCCAACACCTCCAAGATTGATGAATTTGAAGACCCGTACAAGGAGATATGGCAAAAACATTAGGCGTTGCGCAGTCTGAAATCAGATTTGGACAGATTGCAGTGTTGGAGTAAAACGGGCATAACTCACTCGTTCGGAGTCCGTTGGGGCGAATAAACACTTGATGGAAAGATAATTTCATGCGCCACGCATTAGAGAAGTTGTTTGCTACATGGTCTGATCGGGACAGAGAGTAAAATTCGTGAAAGGAGAGGCATCGACGAAGAGCAAAGGAGAAGGAGGGGATGATGATGCAAGAGACGATCGGGCAAGCCTCTCATCAAGTAAAATAATCGTGTCAAGCATGAAGAGTGGATCAAATCTGCATGGACATCTTCAAATCTTATCTGAAGGACCATGGCTTCGCGACCACGAGGAGGTACGTAAGAAAGTCGAGCTCTATGACTTTAAATGAAGCGCTTTGCGGGAGGCAACCTATTTTCTTTTGTTTATATTTATATATAAATCTTATGACCGTCTACATTGTGATCTTAAAATGACACATCAAGTAACATTGTACCATTGCTCTAATAAATACCACAACATCATGTTGTTTGATCTAATTTTTATTAACGGAGCACTTTGTTCTTGATCTTGGAAAACTTGTAGACCTTTTTGTGTGCCTATTAGTGTTTATGTTCTTTTTCTTTGTGTCTTTTTAGAGAGAGCTATGAAGTTGGCACAATCCTTTGACTCTAAGCTTGTGGCCAGTTAATTTAGGCTAACTCTTGCATTTGTTTTAGATAACCACCATATCATGTCATTTTGTTCATCCATGTCATATTGCATTTCATGTTTTGTTTTGATCTAACTTTTTGCCAACCAACTGTTGGCGTTTCGTAGCGTCGTCATTTGAAGAACAGATCTGGGACCCATCCTTAGTGACAACACCAGGAAACGCCTTGTAGGCACTTCTCAATGTCGCAACTAATGGTGCGGTTAGCGTGAACATCGAGTCTTGCCATAGGTTAATCTAAACGATCATGAACGAATCCGCAAGCGCACAGATAAACCATTGTAGCATTTCCCCAAGGAAGGAGAGTATTCCAAGGGTATCGAAACTGTGGAAGGCAATGACGGATATCTTAGACTTATGCTTTTGCTCTGAATGTAAACCAACAGATAGATATAGGGAACAACACACTCAAAGACAGGGGTAAGATAAAAGATATAAGGGTAGTGTGACACACACACTCAGATCTACCTCTACTCCAGCACACTACGGCATAGGGGGAACATACGAGTTAGCTTTAGGTTCTAATGTACTAAACATACAAAGCTAGAAGATACAAGAGATGGGCATGAGTATTGCATGAGAGAGATAAGGTTCAACACCCAGGTACAAACGGGGAGCTAGCCCGCGACGACCAGCACTCTGCGAAACTAGACTTTAGACTCCTACAGCAGGTACCCCAGCGCGGAGGTTGCCCAAGGATCCAACAGGGCTGTCACCACCTGAGGACCGACCTCTATCGTTACAGGGGGTATGCTCATAACTATCGTAGCCAGACAACCCAGGCACTATGCCTACGTTGCTGCTAGACTCCACCCGGCCCGGGCTATTGTGACCCAGGGTGAGAGCCACTAGAAGACTGGTCAACTAGACCGAGTACCGTAGCTTGAACACAGACCTCATGCAACACTCTCACGCCGTCTAACAAGATCAACTAAGGCTAGACATACAAACAGATATGAACTCTCTTATGTCTAATCAATAATATCAAAGGGTCGTGTTCGTGAAGAACACGAGCCTCTAACTTATGAACAAACACATAAGGAAGGAGTTTATCACCTTTCAAGTGGATCAAAAGGTAGTGTTCACGAAGAACACAAGCCTCTAAATGATGAACAGAGGATGAACTCAAGAACATATCAAACATATGATCTACCTTGACTTTATATGAAATAGCTGAATAACTGAAGTAGATCAAAGTCATACAAAGAAATAACGATAAAAGAGAACTCATACCTAGACTTCCAAGAGGACTTGGAACCTGAATAAGAGCTACTCTAGCCTACCCCCTAGCCTTGGAAACTAAAAGTGAGAGGAGAATGAGAGAGTGGTATGTGAGAAATGGGAGCCCCTCCCCTTCTATTTATAGGCAAGGACCAGGCTTTCTCAGAGGCTCAAAGTGCCCCTAAACACCCGGGAGTGAGGCAATGGACCAATAGGGAGCTGCCACGTGGAGGGCCAGGATAGGCCCCCCTAGGTCGGTTCGGCCGATCCCAGGGTCAGCCGGCCCCCTAGGGTGGCCCCACCTGGTGGTTTTCCTCCGGGTGGTTGCCTTGTGGGCCCTCTGATCCATCCTCGGTGCATGGCTTGATTTGGTATCCGAGGTGGGCCCTTTGATCCATGTGAAGTCCATGTGGCGTCCTCTGATTCGTCGGTGAGTGCCTCCCCTGGATCGATGACGTGGAATGCCATGTTTCCCTTGGTGGCAGCCACCTCCTCAGCTGAGTTGGCATGGTTTCTTCATAGAAGGTGGGTTTCCTTCTCTTTTAAGGGGTAAATCACCTACATACAAATAATCTCCAAGGACAAGTGGACTACATTATTCAAACCAAAATGCTAGTAAGTAATACATATGCCTCCATTTATTTGAGAATATTGAGGGTTGAAAATGGTGAATTTCAACCGTCAACAAAGTCCCCCCAAGCTAACCTCTTGCTTGTCTCGAAGCAAGACATTAGAGACTTAGGTTGGTTGATCAGGAGTTGCTACAATGTTGTATTCTCAACTTATGGCAAACATACAGCAAAGTACTCTACCAAGAGTTGAACAAGTTGGTAATGTTCTTACCTTTCACCTGATACGTGGGGCATATAGCTTCACCTACCTTGGGCGGTTGAGAGACAGAATGGTTATATAGCATGTGCATAATCACTCATACCTTGATCAGCTTATCAATCCAGAGGTTTTGCAAATTTTTCAAAAGAAAATCAGAGTTCCTCAAATGATACTCTCGGATCACTCAAAAGTGTATGGTTCCTCACCAAGGCATCAATGTTGCCTTTCTTCACATCCTACTCCTAATAAGCTTTATGTGGGGCTGTAGGTAGGGAAGATGTGGCATACTTGTCTCTCATATTTTGCTAAGTCAAAAACCGGATCCTTGGAAGAAAGCAACATACATCCTGATCAAGATGTGCATATGTGTGTGATGGATATGAGCATGACAAGGTGGATACTAGGCCCGGAAATGGGTGCTAGATATTATCATGCTTTATATGAGGGAATGAGGGATTGATGGTAAGGTGGACACTAGCCCTGGAGTAAGTACTAGTTATTACCATCTATATGGTGGAACTCTTCTCTTGCACATATCAATCCCTTTTTCTCCTTTTGAAATTTTCGAGACTTGGGCTAGCTCTCTTTATTTATTTTTGCCATGCTTTTGAGCATGCTTTTCTTTTTTTCTTTTTTTTCTTTAGCTAGCCCTTTGTCTCTATTGGAGATATTTGGAGAGGGATGAATAATGCAAAGATACATAGAGCTTTATTTGTGGAAGAATGCATAAGCAGTATGGAGCAAATGATGAATGCTAACTTCCAGTGTAGAAGTTTTAGCATGAACGTGTACGTGATCTTGATCAGGGGAGTATGAGTTCTAACAAGGGTCACAACAGTTTGACAAAGCTCAATGAGAGAACAAGCTGCATATGTGGAGGCTAAGAACTAGAATCTACATATGGCCTTGGATGAGAAATTCTCATCATTGAGGAACTCATCATGTTTTGATTTTTTTAAAAAGAAAAACTCCGGATGTCAAGCATCACTAAGCACAAGATCATAGCACTCTATTATACCATATCATGTCTCACAACAACTTAGGCAAGGATCATGCTTTTTGCTACCCACAGTTTTCAGGCTAAGGTTTGAACATACAAGCCAACAAACTCAAGACTTAGGTAGGATACAAAGTTGTAAGCATGACATACGAGTAGAATAAACAGAGCAACTATTCATCATTTCAACCATAGAGGCAAAGCATTCTTACTAAGCATATCAAAGCAAACTAAGCAAACGATGATGATGAAAGCAAATAAATATTTTTGGTCTTTTTATTTTTGCAGATTTTTTTTATTTTCATTTATAAGAACTGGCTAGCTAAAATTTAGAAAAAATCTAAAAAATAGTCATCCAACAGACTCAGTATCTACCGCATCGCTATCCCGGCTCGTGAAATCACCATCCTCGCTCGTCATAGATGACGAGCCGCCTTCGCTCGTCAAACTTCCTTCCCGGCACTCCCGCGTCCTCTGGACGGGGCCGACTCCCTCCTGTTCGCGCGCAAGCATGAAAGACGTCGCCACCGTGAGCAGGAAGCAGGCCAAGGCAACGCTGGAGGGCGGAATCAACGGTGACGGTGTCGGATCGGCAGCCGAGGCAACAATGGAGGCTGTGGCAGGGCGGAATCGGCGGTGGCCGCGGCGAATCGGACCTCGCAGGAGGGCCTGCGCAGGCGTGGGGGAACCACAGGGAGACGACTGGTGGGGAGTAGCTCGGGGACGGTGGAGGAGCAGCGCAAGCTCCCGGCGGCGGAGGAGTAGCGCGGGCTCCCGGCGGCGGTGGTGTGACGCGGGCTCCTGACAGCGGAGGAGCGGCGCTGGCTCCTGGCGGCGGAGGTGCGGCGAGCAGTAGTACCTGCGGCAGGAGTGGCCCCGGAGCTTCCGCGCCGCCGCCATCCCGCTCGTCGGTGCGCTCCTCGTCGGCATGCGTGTTATCATCTCGTGGCAGGTTTCTTGCACGGAGAAATCGATCAAATTCAGGGCATTCGGATTTCAGTGGAGAGAGCTCAGCTCACCTCAGGCGCAGCGCCGGCGGCCGGAGGAGCACGCATGTAGGGGGAGCTCAAGACCTGCAAAGTTTGGCGCATTGGCATCAACAGGAAGGAAAATGATGGAACAACAAACTGAAAAGTGGTGCCATGTGCGGTCACTGAAAGCAAGACCTCGAGCTGCTGGTGCATGAACTTGATGTACCCTGACGCCTCCTGCAGGACAGAAGTCGTATCCGTGGAGAGGAGGAGGAGGAGGTGCGGTGGTGGAGAGGATGAGGCCGGCGGGAGGAGATAGGAGATGAGAATGGATAAGGTGGGGGAAGAAAGAGGATGACAGGTGGGTCCCGCGTGTCAGTGAGTGGTTGATAGGATTTGGAAAACGAAAAATAGCTAGTCTATTGGATTACTCAATAGAATTTTGAAGTTTTCTATTTTTACAAAGGGCTAAACCTCCAAATTTAGCTAGCAAAAATGAAGAAGCTGTTGGAGTTGCTCTAAGATATTCTGAAAACAAAGGAAGATACAAGTTACCTCAGAATGGGGGTCCTCCCCCAAGCTAGCTTCAGGCTCACTGTGGAGGAGGGTAGAAGAAACCTTGACTCGCGTGGTAAGCCCTCTGTGCCTCCATGTATCGCTGCTGATCCTGCTGCATGGCTGCTATCCTCTCACCAGCCTGATGCTGCCACGCTGAAGTGGACTCGACGTGGGTGTTCAGCGTCTCCTCCAATCCCGTGACCTGGACGGTGAGCTCTCCCATCCGCTGCGCGAGTTGAGCATCACGTGCAGAGGCTGAGGAGCATCGCCGGAAGGACGAAGATGGAGGTGGACCACCGGAGCTGGAACTAGCGGGTGTGACCCACTGAGCACTGCTCGCATCTGCCCAATCCGTGCCACTCGCACTCGGCTGGTAGGTTGGCTGATCCCAGCCAGGTGCATATCCAGGGGTAACCCCGAACATGTACCCCGCAGGGGCCCCTCCTACCACCGGTGGTGTAGCAGGCTGTGGCTGAGGCTGAGGCTGTGGTGGTGGTGTCGGCAGTGACTGCTGCTGCTGCTGCATGTGTGCTCTCTTCGCCGCACTTCTGGTGGACCTGCCTGAAACACTAGCACGACGGCTTTCCTCTTGTGTAACAAGGGGAATGGTTAGTGACTCCGAGTTATACAATCCAAACCCCGAGTTAGGTAACGGGATTTGATTTGTATAGCCCAGGAAGAAGAAAGTCAAAGAATCATTTGGGCCCCTCTTGAGTATATGCCCTTGGATCAAGTATGCCTCATCAATGAGAACTCGGGGCGTCCCGATGAAGGGTACGGGATTCCCGCTAAGAACCCCGAGTCTGAGAGCAATACGAGTCACCAAGGACGTACACTCAATAGGACCTATCATCTTGAAATTCATCAACCACTGTCGAATCATAGCTTTAACGGGAGAGACCTTGATCCGCTTAACAACAGCGTATAATAGCATCATCTCATCGCTGCGCACGGGCCGAACATCCTCTCGTGGAAAGAGAGTAATTTCGAGCCACTTGTGCCACAGGCGGAGAGTGGGATGCACAATATCATTGCACCGAGGTACAAACTTGCCACTGTAAACAAGACCAGAGATATCTGCCCAGAAAGAGTCTCGAACAAAACCCTCACAAAATCGCTTCAAAGAAACAGCACAACGAGGACTAAAACTAAGAAGACGACTAAGATCCTTCCAAGAAAGACGATAATCGGTCCCAAAAAGACGAAACTCAATGCCATCCTGGATCTCGGTAAGAGAGCAAAGAAACTGGATGGTGAGGAGCCGAGAGCCAAGCTCTGTAACAGGCGCAAACTCCTCCCAACCAAGAGCATGCCCAATGGAAGCGAACTCGAGATTCATACCTGTTTTCTCCATGAGAGCCGGGTCGAAGTCCCGGGTGTGGGCGAAGACTCGGTCCTTCAAGAGAGCATAGGATTGCTCCTCTCGAGCGCCCCACAAGCTGAGGTAGGGGGTGTCGTCGACGACCTCCTCCATGGCTTGTGGCTCGGCTTGCTCTTCTTGCTCTTCTTCATAATCCATCGTTGACGGGCTCGGCGTTGGCTCGGCGGGGGTGGATGCACTCATGCTTGCCCGCGAACGGGAGCGTGAGCGTGTCACCCTCCGGAGAGTGTTCGCCGCCCAATTCATGCTAGCACAACAACAAGAGACAACAAGAGCAACTCGGTGATGAGTTAGTAAAATCGAATGAAGTTTTTACCGAGCTTGCTCCACCAATAATTTCAGCAACACAATAGAGAGAATACTTGATGATCCAATCTTGAGCAAGAAATCCAAGAAAACCAAGAGAGCAAGGAGTAGAGAGGGGAGTGTGAGTGAAATGAGTTGAATGGGTGAAGAACACCCCCTCTCGGGTCCAATTTATAGAGCAAAGGGGCAGCACACTGCGGACTAGCCGTTGGGCAACGGCTAGGAGCCGTTGGCCAAAGCTGGGCCCACATGACCGTTGCCAGGGTTCGGCCGAACCCTGGTTCGGCCGGCCCAGTGGTGGGCCCGGTGCTGGCCCCCTTTGGCAGGTGTGCCTCCAACGGCTATATGAAGATATGCCAAGGTGCACCGGCCAAAGTTTACTCCAGAAATTACCCAAATGAATTTTCTATTGTTTCAAACTCAGAAATTATTTTCAGAAATTTTATTTTGAAAAGGGAAAAGGGCTAGATAAATCTAGCATGCAAATGCAGAGTTTTGGAAAATCAAATATGCAGTTTTGGAAATAAAATTTTGGAAAGGGAAATATGAGATATGTACCAGTTTTAACCTTTTTGGTAGAAAGGACCCATCATTTTTAGTCTGACGAGTTGGACTCTTCTCAGTGATCGATTCCATTCAGCACCCCACTCCTGAGAAGTAGAGGGTGGTGCCATCTCAATCTTCCGCCATTCTTTCCGAATTTTCTTTAGCCTCTTTGGCGGAGATTCCTTCCACGGGGGTAAAGGCTCCGTCCTTCCCCCAAGCTGCTCAACACTATCTTGCACCAAATAGCATTGCTCTTCTTTGTCCTGAAACTTGAACTTCAAATTCCTCTTCCCAATGTGGAAACGGATGATTCCGGACCCCACATTGATTCTAGCTCGGACATCACTGAGAAATGGTCACCCAAGGATGAGCGGCATTCCTCCCTTGTCATCCATATCAAGCACCACGAAATCCGCGAAGACATAAGAACTCTTGACCTTAACCAATATGCTCTCAATAATTCCTTCTGGATATCGTATCGTTGAATCGGCGAGTTGGATAGTCCGTGCTGTAGGAGAGAGAGCTGGATATCCCAGTTGCTCGAACATGGCCTTGGACATGAGATTAACACTTGCACTAAGGTCACAAAGGGCATGCCTGATCTTCTTATAATAGATTGTGCAAGTAATAGTCGGGTAGCCTGGATCTTTCTTGTGCACCACTGCTGATTCCTCCCATGGATCAAGAATTTGTTGTATGGGCTTTCCTGCATAGTTAGGGGCATGTGTCTTCCTAGGTGGCTTACCCCACCTGGTTGACACTACACTAACATTTTCACAAGAGGATACGGGTTGCCCCGGGATCCTCCCGTTATCAGGAGATGGAACCAAAGCAGCCAGCTGGGCCAACTGGGTTTCTAACATCTTGTTGAAACTTAGCTGACTCTTCTGAGCAGAAGAAAAACTATCAAGCTTAACGTTGAGGCTTTCCACAGTTTTATCAAGGGCAGCTAACTTCTTGTCGAAACCTTCATTAATCTTAGCTTGCCCAAAAACGAGATCTCTCAAGGAAGGTTGGTTGGGATTGTACGAATTACCTTGGTTACCTCCTTGATAATAAGGGCGTTGTTGATTCCACAATTGGCCTCCTTGTTGAGGTGGACGATAACCATTGTTTTTGCCATTCACGTACATCACTTCCTCCTGAGTCTCCGGGCAGTAGTTGCCTGAGTGCCCAGTGTTGCCACAGACTTCACAAGTCATGTGAGAGTCCATAGGCAGAGTAGTGGTGGCCATGGCGGCCTTCACACTGGTGTAGTCATCCAATCTCTTCATAAGAAGATCCATCTTGGCAGTAATCATGTCTGCTTCCTTGACAGTATGAGTACCCCTCGGTCGTGGTTGTAGTCTTTCATCACTCCTCCCTTGGTTGGAAACCATCTTCTCAATGAGTAATTTAGCATCATCAACAGAGAGTGAGAAGAATGCTCCTTGAGCAGCAGCATCAATATGGCCTCGGGCTGTCGGAGTCAACCCATTATAAAAGCTTTGAAGAATGAGCCAATCCTCCATCTCATGGTGAGGACAGGCCAGGACATACACCTGAAGCTTTTCCCAAGCCTCTGGAATAGATTCACTTGCTGCTTGCTGAAAACTAGAAATTCTTCCACGAAGAGCATTGGTTTTACCCAATGGGAAGAACTTCTTGAGAAATGCCTCTGAACACTTACTCCAAGTGTTAATAGCTTCACGATTCACGTAGAACCATTGCTTAGCTTTACCCAGGAGGGAGAATGGAAATAGCCGTAAACGAACAACATCCATATTTGCACCCCTGATGACGAAAGTGCTGCATAGCTCTAGGAATTGCTGCAGATGAGCATTGGCATCCTCATTTGGCTTGCCACAGAATGGGCTAGCTTGTACCATCGTGATTAGACCCGTCTTGATCTCAAAATTTTCAGTCCCCATTGCCACCTCAGGGCCTTGCAGCACCTGGTCAGCGGAAGGAGCTGAGTACTCATGAAGTGTCTTCTGGGCCATAGCGTTGGACGTGGATGGTACAAAGGAAGCTGGTTCGCCTTCCGGACGAGTACAACGAGGTGAGCCGAAATGAATTCGAGCTTTCCTCACAAGTGACTCGGGATCTTCAGTAAAATTTCCCGGTAGGTCGAAACCAGTCACACACTACCTATCTTCATCATCCAAGGATAAAAGAAGACAATCAAGGTTAGGTTGCATTGAGAGTTGTCCTAACCTACTCAGAGTTTATAAACAGATGCAAATCATAGTCATGATAATCCTGTGCCTTCCCCGGCAACGGCGCCAGAAATACTTGTTGGCATTTCGTAGCGTCGTCATCTTAAGAACAGATCTGGGACCCATCCTTAGTGACAACACCAGGAAACGCCTTGTAGGCACTTCTCAATGTCACAACTAATGGCGCGGTTAGCGTGAACATCGAGACTTGCCATAGGTTAATCTAAACGATCATGAACAAATCCGCAAGCGCACAGATAAACCATTGTAGCATTTCCCCAAGGAAGGAGAGTATTCCAAGGGTATCGAATCTGTGGAAGGCAATGGCGGATATCTTAGACTTATGCTTTTGCTCTGAATGTAAACCAAGAGATAGATATAGGGAACAACACACTCAAAGACAGGGGTAAGATAAAAGATATAAGGGTAGTGTGACACACACACTCAGATCTACCTCTACTCTAGCACACTATGGCTTAGGGGGAACATACGAGTTAGCTCTAGGTTCTAATGTACTAAACATACAAAGCTAGAAGATACAAGAGATGGGCATGAGTATTGCATGAGAGAGATAAGGTTCAGCACCTAGGTACAAACGGGGAGCTAGCCCGCGACGACCAGCACTCTGCGAAACTAGACTTTAGACTCCTACAGTAGGTACCCCAGCGCGGAGGTTGCCCAAGGATCCAACAGGGCTGTCACCACCTGAGGACCGACCTCTATCGTTACGGGGGGTATGCTCATAACTATCGTAGCCAGACAACCCAGGCACCATGCCTACATTGCTGCTAGACTCCACCCGGCCCGGGCTATTGTGACCCAGGGTGAGAGCCACCAGAAGACTGGTCAACTAGACCGAGTACCGTAGCTTGAACACAGACCTCATACAACACTCTCACGCCATCTAACAAGATCAACTAAGGCTAGACATACAAACAGATATGAACTCTCTTATGTCTAATCAATAAGATCAAAGGGTCGTGTTCGTGAAGAACATGAGCCTCTAACTTATGAACAAACACACAAGGAAGGAGTTTATCACCCTTCAAGTGGATCAAAAGGTAGTGTTCACGAAGAACACAAGCCTCTAAATGATGAACAGAGGATGAACTCAAGAACATATCAAACATATGATCTACCATGACTTTATATGAAATAGCTGAATAACTGAAGTAGATCAAAGTCATACAAAGACATAAAGATAAAAGAGAACTCATACCTAGACTTCCAAGAGGACTTGGAACCTGAATAAGAGCTACTCTAGCCTACCCCCTAGCCTTGGAAACTAAAAGTGAGAGGAGAATGAGAGAGTGGTGTGTGAGAAATGGGAGCCCCTCCCCTTCTATTTATAGGCAAGGACCAGGCTTGCTCGGAGGCTCAAAGTGCCCCTAAACACCCGGGAGTGAGGCAATGGACTAATAGGGAGCTGCCACGTGGAGGGCCAGGATGGGGCCCCCTAGGTCGGTTCGGCCGATCCTAGGGTCGGCCGGCCCCCTAGGTTTGCCCCACCTGGTGGTTTTCCTCCGGGTGGCTGCCCTATGGGCCCTCTGATCCATCCCCGGTGCATGGCTTGATTTGGTATCCGAGGTGGGCCCTTTGATCCATGTGAAGTCCATGTGGCGTCCTCTGATTCGTCGGTGAGTGCCTTCCCTGGATCGATGACGTGGAATGTCATGTTTCCCTTGGTGGCAGCCACCTCCTCAGCTGAGTTGGCATGGTTTCTTCATAGAAGGTGGGTTTCCTTCTCTTTTAAGGGGTAAATCACCTACATACAAATAATCTCCAAGGATAAGTGGAACTACATTATTCAAACCAAAATGCTAGTAAGTAATGCATATGCCTCCATTTATGTGAGAATATTGAGGGTTGGAAATGGTGAATTTCAACCGTCAACACCAACCTAAGCCTTCCTATAGCCCCACCAAAAACCCGTAGCCAACACGGGTAGGATTGACTTGTGTTGATTGGCTTGCACCATTCCGGTTGGCCAAGCCCACCTCTATCCCTGGTTCTAACTAAAATATTTGACTAGCCCGCCTATGAGAAAACCTCTCCTATCTTTAGTCCTCCTAAAACCATATGTTTGTTTTTCATTAAAAGACTTTTAACACCACCTTAGATAGAATTTCTATGCTTGACTCCCTCTCTTCAAAATTCTTATTTGAGCCAAAAATATAGGATACCCATAGCCTAACCTTTAAACCTTATTAGTTTGGTTGATTGATTCTTTTCGTTAGGTGATTTTCTTGATGACAATGCTTACTTCGTATGAAGTGAAGCCAGGCTTTGTCCTTTGCTTATTATGGACCTTATCGGAAATCTTTCAAACCTTGCTAACGTTTGCTTGTGCTAACTCTTTGCATTTGCATTTTGTATCCCCCTCATTGTCATCTTCCGCTTTATGTTAGCTTTGTCTTTTTGTAAAACTTTATGATGAATGCTTTCATATTTATGTTAAATGCTTCATACGACATTTTACCTTTGCAATCTTGTGTGAACATGGTGTTTAGACATAATTGAAGACCACCATCATTCAGTTTTATATACCTTGCTATCATATTCCATTGGTTGGTTTAAAACTTTGCAATGCGCCCTACTTTTCTTGCACTATAAGGAATTACTAATCTTGGGATAAGATGGTGTTTTGACCTTGGTTAATAAATCTTTATGGCAAGACAGAAGTTCGACAACCAATTTGTAAGAATGGAGCTTATAATTTGGTGTAAACATTATTTTGTTTTTATACCATCCTTTCATTTGCACATACACTTGCACACACGTACACCCATTAGGTTCTTAATTTTTCTTTCACTAGATTAATTATGCCACAAGTTAAGATCTTAGGGGGTGTCTTTGATTTGCCGGCATAGAGTGAGTATTCCCGACCATCACCTAGAGGGTACTTTGTTCTTTATAGTTGTTTTGCAGGCGTGGCGAATCGCTCCCATGAGTTTGTGATAAAAGATGAAAATAAGATCGTCAACACCTCCAAAATTCCGAAAGAAACACCGCTGTCTTCGTCAAAATTTAGCACATGTTCAGAGATGTACAAAAGAGGAAATTTGGATATTCAGGAGCTCCACTAAGTCTTCTTTCCAACGCATCGAGATTAAACATTTTAGGAGACCCGTGCAAGGAGTTACAACCAAATCTTTGGGTGTCACACGTTCTGAAATCAGCCCGGGACAGTTTGCATTGATGGTGTAAAAATATCATAACTCTCTTGTTCGGAGTCCGATCAGGGTGAATGACCACTCGTTGGAAAGATAATTTCAAACTTTACAATGGAGCAATGGTTCAGTACATGTTATGTTCTGGAAGTTGAAGAAAAATTCGTGGAAGTTGAAGAAGCGATAAAAGGACAACATGGAAGGAGGTGAAGACGAGTTGAGAAATGATTGGGACCAAGGCTTATGACGAAGGGTGGATGTTAAAGGACGATCAAGGCAACAAAAGTGATGAGTATGATGATGATCTCCACATATGGTGGTAGGACTTCAAGAATTACAAGATGGTTCATCATCTTCCATGCCTAGCAACATGCTAAGCATGGGGGAGGACTTGGTGGACATGAGAAGACCGCATGGAGTACAAGGATCACGGTTGCCACGAGATGCTAATTTTCTTCTTCCATGTTAAGCACAATGCTTAAGCATGGGAGAGGCTGTTCTACACTTCAAGCTTTAAAGGACGGTAACAAATCCTCAACCCTCGTTTTGTCCTTGTCTTTCTATATGTCTGTACATATGTATATGCTTTCCACAACCTTAGATGCAACCTTTGTATATCTTTTTATAGAATAACATGGCTACTAGGAGTACAACCTAGGTTTGTTTTTGTTTTCAACAATAATCACTGTTACCTTGTGCTCACCATGATGATATCCTGTATGCTCTTGCCTATGGATATATGATGATCGTTGCCACTTTTCTCATTTTTGTGCTTGGTTTGTATATGATTAAGCTAGTGCTCTCTTTAATATGATCTAAAAATTAAATTAATGCTAGCCAAATCTTTTGTGGAGGTTATGATAACTTGAGACCCATAGTATTTTTCTTTGCTCTCATTTTTGAATGAATCAAAGATCATTTATTTTTGTTCTTAAAAGATATGCTAACCTTGTCTTTGATACCACTTGTATTTTGCTCAACCAATCCAAAGCCTTATATTCATTGAGGGCAAAAACCTTAGTTTACAAGATTTATTTTTGGGTGCATTGATTCAAGGCTTGATTTCTCTGGCCCGAGACTAAGAACTTGGTCATTCCGTTTTTGCGTATGTATCTTTATGCTAGCTTTTTCTATCTATGCATTGTGAGTTTCCACATCGGAAATTTTGCAAACCTCGCTGGATATCCACCCACAAATTCAAAATATCTTTTTGTGTATACCTCCATGACCACAACCCAAAACTTTGAGTATGGATGAATATTTTGAGAAAGATTACAAGGAAGGTGCCGTCAAGTGGAGCAAGATTTTGGGAAACCTCCATGAGAGGATCCTGGAAGGTTTCAAGTATCTCTCTTCAAGAAAATACAAGAATCTCAACACCTACCTTGGCACAATCATCACCTCTTTGCTCGGGAACGAGCAACGTCTAAGCATGGGGGGTTGCCAAGGAAGTACTAGTGTAGTCTAGAGTTTAAGGGGAGTAAAAAAGAAAAAAGAAAAAAAGAAAAATAATAAAGAGAAAAAATATGATGAGAAAAGCAAGAAAAAGGAAAAAAAGAGAGAAGAAAAAATAAAGCTCCCTGGTCCACTAGCTACGTTTGGAGATTTCAAAAGGACTTCAAGATCAAGACTCATACTCAACTTTCCAACCATGTGCAATCCGATAACGAGGACTTCATTTGTGCCTCGGGATCACTCTTTGCTATTTGCACATGTCCACCTATCTCAAAGTGTGTGTATTTTTCTCTCCCCCCTGCTTGGAACATTATTTTTCCAATGATCTTTTTGACGAGTCTCGGTAAGTCCATGAGAAGCTTGTCTTGTTTTGATAATATCTTAACTATAACATCTTGGTAGGACTAAACTTTCCCATAGCTCCATATAAAGCCTTCCACCATATACTTTGAGAGAGGAAAGGAGTAGAACAAGTAGGCTTGAGAGATGTAACACCCTAAATTTACTATTTTGCAATGTACTAAAATTTATTAGAATTTATTTTGAGCCTGTTTAAGGATTTAAGGATTTTCTAAGGTTTTATGTGATTTATAGGCATTTAAATGTTTTTTAAATTTTAATTAATGAATCAAAGGTTTTCTTTGTTGCATTCATGTTGGTGCATAATTTTTGGGTGTTTGAATTCAAATTTGTATTTGAATTCATATGGTTGCTCTCTTTAAAAAAATGAAAACCTTTTCTTTTTTCTCTCCCTTTTCTTTCTTCCTTTTTGGCCCGTTTCTGTTTTTAGCCCAGCAAGCAAGGTCTAGTGCTGCCCCTTGTTCTCCTTTGCTCGCTCGCGTCTCGCTTTTTGGCCCAGCATCCCAGTCGCGGCCCAGCTCCCGCAACAGCCCACCGCGGCCTGCCTGCTCTCCCCGCCTTGAGGCGCTGCCAGGTGGGACCCCGTCGTCATCTCCTACCTCCGGACCGAACCGAGTCCAGCTCGAGTCCACGTCAAACCCGACCGCACCCGTCTCCATGCCGCGTCCCGTGCCCCTCCTGGCCTTGGGCCGCACGTCAAGGCCGCCTCCTTGCGCCTATAAACCCTACGCCGCCCTCCCTTGACCCTCCTTTTCGCCCTAGCGTGCAGCACCGGAGCCGTCGCGCGTCCAAACCCTAGGCTAGGCCGCCGCCATCGATCTCCATGGTTGTCGCCTCCCCATTGGCCCGAGTACCCTCTGGAGGTTCGCAAGGAGGTAAGGAAGCCTCACGTGCCGCTGGTGAACGTTCTCGTGCCCCGCATCGCACGTACGGACTTGTCGGAGTGCGTTGCTCACCGCCGTCCGCCCCTCTGAGGTGTGTGTCATCCTCGTCGCTCGAACTGCCACACGAATCCCCTTGTCGAGTTCGCTGCACTGCCAGCTTCACCCTGGAGCAAACCGCGTTGCGAATAGTGCCCCGTAGCTCGAGTTCGAGTCAAGTCTGGCGATCCCGCCGCCGCTCGCCGCCGACGGCCCAGATCAAATCAGCCCTGCCGGCGTACCGGTCAACCCGGGTCAATTATGCCGCGCCGCACCAATTTTACAAAAGATACCCTCAGTTTTCCTATTTTACGATTAGGTCCTTCCACCGTTTAAAAAGCCTTACAAGTTAGTCCTGTTTTCTTTGTTTTAGCCCCTGAGCTTTCCAGGTTTCGCACCCGAGGTCCAACCCTTGTAGTTTTTCACCGTAGACCCTGAGTTTATAATAGTATCTTGTTTTAGCCATGGTTTCTTGCAGTTAAACCCCTGGAAGTTTAGTTTTCCTGCAGAAAAGCCCTTACACCTTGTATAGCCCATATCTTTTGCGTTTTAGCTCCGGTTTCAGCGTTCTTTATATCCATGGGTTCATCTCGACGAGTAGATTAGTTTAGTACAGCTTTTGTCTCTGTTTTCAATGATTGGTGAATTGTTTCTTATTTTATTGTGTTGCTTCTTTGCATGTGAATGTGTGATGTGTAGAGAACGAGCCGTTCGAGGAATTTTCTAAGGTGAAGACTTTGAAGACTCTGAGCAATTCCAGATCTTGTGTAAGGCAAGTGTCCTTGGTCATTCCCGCTTTATCCTATTTAAACATGCATTTAATCACTGTATTTACTTTATTGCTTGCATTAATTTTTATGGGTTCCTATTAAGGATGATGACTAGTATTTGTGACCACTACCTTGTAACCGGGTTGCTTAATTAATATTGATGGTAGGTTTTGCTTCGTATGCTCAACTGGGTTGGTAATGAACAACATGGAATCTATTTCATACTCTATGTTCCTTTGTGATGATTTAATTGAATGACCATATTTATTAATGGGAACATGGAGCGACCACCTAGGACAACAGTGCAACCACAAGGCTATATGGCTCTGGCTTGGCTGAATAATTAGAAACCATGATGTTGGGGTGACCTTACCAAAAGGGTAAGGGGGAGCGCCAGTGGGGTATAGACTCGCTCTAGTAGGGAGTTGGGCTTTGCTAAGACACGGTACCTACTAGGGGACTTTATACTCTGCAACGACTCGGAACCTTCGCGGGTTGCTTCACATTAGGGGATCTTTGTAAAGGCCTCGTAGCGTCCCTATGCAATCACACCTCGGTAGTGTGGTATGATGCCTGATCAGCATCGCGTGGTTGGGTTTAAAGTTCTTTGGAACTTTTACGCGACTTGTGGTGAAGGTGTACAACCTCTACAGAGTGTAAAACTAATCGATTAGCCGTGCTCACGGTCAAGAGCGGCCTGGACCCTCACATGATTAAATTATGAAAGTTGAAATTAATTTGTTGAATGTACTTTATGTTGATGATGCTCTATATTAATTGTGGGATGGTATACACTTATACTTTCTAGTAAATAGTTGCTGAATAAAATTTGACCAACTAAAATGCTAAAGTGCTAGAACCCTTTGGCCATCCACATACATAGCCTTGCATGTTTATTATATTTTTCTCCCCTTGCTGAGTACGGCATGTGCTCACGCTTGTTCTTATTATTGCAACTACACAACCCGGATTGCTGCTCAGACTTGAAGATTTTGAGAAGTACTAGGCGTACGTGCCACCAGTCAGCTGCTTGTGGAGTTTCCGTCTGAAGATCCGCTACTAGTGGTTCGCTCTGAAGTTATGTTTATGAGACATTTGGTCATGTAATGGTTATAATGCTCTCTTTTATGCTTTGGCACTGTATTTGGTATTCACTAAGTCATTACGTGTGTGTAACTTGATCCTGGCACACATGTAATTTAAGCATCTAGTTTTGGCTTTAAAACTGGGTGTGACAAAGTGGTACCAGAGCTGTGTTGACTGTAGGACGTTAGCCTATTTAGAAAATGGTCGGATTTAAGGATTATAATATCTTAGAAGCCTTTCTCACTTCATGTTATGCTTTCATTCTTCTTTGAGTAATATTCTTATCCTTGCTTTTACCCCATCCTTGATGTTCTACTTTTTCCTTCACCTTTCCTTGGCTAATCTATTCACTCTACGTTTTCTTGTTCTTGCTATAAGGAAGCTTTAGTGTTGCTCTACTCCCTCTAATCTTTCTCTATCATCACTTTACCCCCGTTTATAACCGTTCTCAGTAATCCAGTGACCCCATCATGTTCAATCCAAAGATCTTCCTTAATAGGATATAGGAGCTTTAAGTTCATTCTTAGTATATTCGATAGATGCGAACGTCTTAACGTGTTCTTAGTTTATAAGTGTGCTTGAATGCTTGATCTTGTGATAAATGCTTGATTTGGATCTTTGTTTTGAGTGCGGTGTGTTGCGGAAGTAATGACCACAGCGACATCGGTTTTTAGTAACTAGTTTGTTTAGTTGGGGCTTATATCTTTCTCAACCAACTCTAATCTTATAATCTCAGTCCTTTATCCAACTTTTCTTTATCTATCCAACAAATCTTGGTTGTACAAAATCTGTGCACGCAGCTCTCTGTTACAGCAGCAGTGTTTTAATTTTATCTTGAGCTACAGAACTCCGATTGACATGAAACCAGTTGGGTTAGTTCCAGAATTTTGTGGGTTAATGTTTTAAAAAAAATCAGCAATATTAGATATGTTTTAAAACAAATTAGTGAAGCATTCAGAATCTGTCAGCACTACCTGACACAGTTGTCTTGTTTATTTTATATCTCGAGTTGTCGACCCCCGATTGAGGTGATTCTAGTTGGATTAGTTTCATAATTTCAAACTCCCTGATCTGGTAAAGTTTCACAATTTATGGATATCGACATTGAGAGTTACACCTGATTTGTTAGTGCCAACATAATCTGTCTTAATCTGGAAGTTCATGTTGTTGCATCTCTCGGAGTTATCTCTTTGTTCTAGTATCTAAATCCCATAATCCTAACACTTGCATGGTGAACACCAGGTCTGGATCAGGAGTTGATCAGCCCGTAGTGACCCATCAAAGGAGGAGTGGTAGTCCCGACAACACTCAGCAACAGGGTCAGATGGATCCAGCAATGCAGCAGTTCCTGGTAGCACAGATGTAGCTTCTCCAGAACATGCCCACCAGCATGGCAAACATGCAAGTCCAGATAAATGAGAACCTAAACCAGAATCAACCGTCTTGGGACAAGCATCGAGAGTTTATGAGCCATGATCCCCCGGTATTCTCGCATGCAGCTGATCCCTTGGAGGCAGAGGATTGGCTGAAGACAGTGGAGAAGATGCTCACCATCACGCAGTGCACTGATAGGGAGAAGGTCAGGTATGCTTCAGGCTGACTTCGTGGGACAGCGTCAGCTTGGTGGGATGCCTACATTGTTGCTCATGCCACCCCTGATGCTATCACTTGGAAGGAGTTCACCACCAGCTTCAAGAGCCACCATATACCTGCCAGCCTTATGAAGTTAAAGAAGAAGGAGTTCCTAGCTCTTAAGCAGGGAGAGATGTCAGTAATAGAGTACATGGGCAAGTTCGTTGAGTTGTCTCGCTATGCTCCTGAGGATGTTGCTGATGATGAGAAGAAGCAAGAGCTGTTTTTGGATGGGTTAGCGGGACCACTCCAGTACCAGCTTATGTCTCACACCTTTCCATCCTTCCAGGATCTGATAGACAAGGCCATTGGCTTGGAGCATAAGCGCAGAGAGTTGGTAGAGCTGAAGAGGAAGGCCACCACCCCTGGACAGTCTGGGAGTAACACTCGCCCCCGGTTTACTCCCACAGGAGACACTCCTCCATTCTGAAGGCTCGAGTGGCAACTTTGGGCAGCAGCAACAGTTTCAGCGACCAGTGCAGCAGACTCCATGTCAAGGTTTTCACCAGAATCATCAGATGGCATCGGTTGGCACCCCAATGAGGAGTACACTCTAGGAGGAACTGTTTGCTTCAAGTGTGGAGAGGTTGGGCATTATGCAAATGCGTGTCCCAAGAGGAATGCTCCCAACACTCTAGTACAGAGTCAACAGAGCTAGCAGATGAGGAATGGGAACCAGACCCCGCAGGCCAACAAGGGAAAACAGAACTATGCCCATGGCAGGGTGAATCACATGAGTGTGGAGACCGCTCAGGAGAACCCGCGAGTGGTGCTCGGCATGTGTCTTGTCAACTCCACCCCCGCCTCAGTTTTATTCAATTCAGGAGCATCCCATTCTTTAGTTACTTCTCAGTATGTAGCTAAACATAACATCTCCATGAGCACCATGACACGACCTATGATAGCTATGATAGTTAGTTCAGCAAAAGGGAACATGAAGGCACTATACATGTGTAATAATGTCAACCTTCGGAATTTGGAGAAGGATGTTTGGGCTAATCTCATAGTGTTGGATTCTAATGGCATTGATGTGATACTCGGGAGGGGATGGTTAAGCAAGTTTGATGGAGTAATTCAGTGTGCCACGAAGTCAGTTCTTCTCACTAATCTAGATGGGGAAAAGATTGAATTGGTAGGTGATCTACCTTCAACGACAAATGGTATAGTAAACCAATTGAATGGTAAATCTTTGGAGGATATCAAGGTTGTATGTGATTATCCAGATGTGTTTCCATACAACCTACCGGGTATGCCACCTGACCGAGATGTTGAGTTTGTTATCGATCTTTTACCTGGCACTGCTCCTATCTCTAAGCGTCCATATAGAATGTCTAGTGATCAATTACTTGAGCTTAAGAAGCAGATTAAGGAGTTATTGGAAAAGGGATTCATTCGTCCTAGTTCATCACCTTGGGGGGCACTGGTCATCTTTGTGGAGAAGAAAGATGGTACTCAGAGGATGTGCGTGGATTACAGATCGCTTAATGATGTCACTATTAAGAATAAGTATCCATTGCCCCGTATTGAGGATTTGTTTGATCAGATGAGAGGTGCTTAGGTATTCTCAAAGATTGATTTACGTTCTGGTTATCATCAGATGAAGATCAGACTATCGGAATTCCTAAGACTGCATTCACCACTAGGTATGGACTCTATGAGTATACAGTCATGTCTTTTGGATTGACAAATGCACCTGCCTACTTTATGTATCTGATGAATAAGGTGTTTATGGAGTATCTGGATAAGTTCGTTGTGGTGTTCATTGATGATATTTTGATATACTCCAAGAATAAGGAGGAGCATGAGGAGCACCTAAGGCTTGTGTTGCAGAAACTTAGAGAACATCAGTTGTATGCTAAATTCAGCAAGTGTGATTTTTGGTTGAAGGAAGTCTCTTTTCTTGCACATATCATCACTGATGGAGGCATTGCAGTCGATCCTAGCAAGGTTAGTGATGTGTTGAAGTGGGAACCGCCTCGATCAGTCAAGGAGATCAAGAGTTTTCTTGGCCTTGCAGGATATTATCGTCGATTTATTAAAGGATTTTCTAAGATAGCGAAGCTTCTCACATCATTATTGGAGAAGGATAGGGAATTCAAATGGACTGATGCATGTCAAGCAAGTTTCGAGGAGTTGAAGAAGAGGTTAACCACAGCTCCCGTGCTAGTAATGCCAGATCTGCAGAAGAGTTTTCATATCTATTGTGATGCGTCTCGACAGGGTCTTGGTTGTGTTCTTATGTAGGAGGGACATGTTATAGCCTATGCATTGAGACAGTTGAGAAAATATGAGTTGAATTGTCCTTCACATGATCTAGAGTTGGCAGCAGTGGTTCATGCTTTGAAGATTTGGAGGCATTACGTTATGGGAATCAAGTGCCAAATCTATACTGATCATAAGAGTTTGAAGTACATCTTCACTCAGAAGGACTTGAATCTGAGACAACATCACTGGTTAGAGCTGATCAAGGATTATGATTTGGAGATACACTATCATCCTGGGAAGGTAAATTTGGTAGCAGATGCTTTGAGTCGGAAGGGACAAGCTAACATGGCATTAGCATTCCAGTTGCCTGATGAGTTGATGAATGAGTTTGAGAAGCTCAATTTGGGGATGGTTGCTCATACTCAGGGAGTTACCTTAGAGGTAGAATCTACCTTGGAGCAGGAGATACATAAAGGACAATTGGAGGATACCGAGATTAAGGAAATCAAGGAAACTATGGAGAAAGGAAAAGCTCCAGATTTCACAGAGGATGATCAGGGAACTATATGGTTTAGAAACCGAATTTGTGTGCTAGATGTGGGAGATCTTAGAGAGACTATCCTGAGAGAAGCTCATGATTCAGCTTATTCCATTCACCGAGGTAGCACTAAGATGTACCAGGATCTCAAGCAGAGGTATTGGTGGTATGGGATGAAGAAAGGTGTGGCCGCCCATGTAGCTTTGTGTGACACCTGTCATCGAGTCAAAGCTGAGCATCAGAGGCCAGCTGGATTACTTCAACCATTGAAGGTGCCTGAATGGAAGTGGGAAGAGATTAGTATGGATTTCATAGTGGGATTGCCACGAACACCAGCTGGGTATGATTCTATATGGGTAATAGTGGACCGATTGACGAAAGTAGCTCACTTCATTCCAGTGAAGACTACTCACTCAGGTGCTAGATTGGCAGAGCTATATATGTCTAGGATTGTGTGTTTGCATGGTGTACCTAAGAAGATAGTGTCTGATAGACGTACACAGTTCACATCTCGTCTTTGGGAAAAGCTTCATGAGTCCATGGATATGAAGTTGAATTTCAGCTCAGCTTATCACCCACAGACGGATGGACAGACTGAGAGGACTAATCAGATTCTAGAGGATATGTTGAGAGCCTGTGCTCTGAAGCATGGAGGAAGTTGGGATAAGAGTCTGCCATATGTTGAGTTCTCCTATAACAATAGCTATCAGGCTAGTCTTAAGATGGCACCGTTTGAGGCATTGTATGGAAGGAAGTGCAGAACCCCATTGTATTGGAGTGAGACAGGAGAGAGTCGGTTGTTTGGAACTGACATCATTAAGGAGGCAGAGAGGCAGGTTCAGATCATCAGGGATACCTTGAGAGCTACTCAGTCTAGGCAGAAGAAGTATGCTGACACGAAGAGGAGAGACGTGGTTCTTCACAAAGGCGATTATGTGTATCTCAAAGTATCACCGATCAGAGGTTTACGCAGGTTCAAGGTTAAAGGGAAGTTGTCACCCCGATTTATCAGACCCTTTAAGATCTCTAAGAGAGTGGGAGAGGTATCTTACAGATTGGAGTTGCCAAATCAGCTCTCAGATGTGCATGATGTGTTCCATGTCTCTAAATTGAAAAAGGGCTTTCAACCGCATGATAAGGAGCCATTGCCTATGGATGGATTGGAAGTTAAGGAAGACCTCACCTATACTGAACATCCTATCAAGATATTGGATACTCTATCATGGCTTACAAGGAATCGGGTGATTAATATGTGCAAGGTGCAGTGGAGTAATCATGCAGAGGATGAGGCAACATGGGAAAGAGAGGATGAATTGAAGTAAGATTATCCCCATCTCTTCGATGATCCATCCGAATCTCGAGGATGAGATTCTTCTTAAGGGGGTAGGATTTGTAACACCCTAAATTTACTATTTTGCAATTTACTAAAATTTATTAGAATTTTTTGAGCTTGTTTAAGGATTTAAGGATTTTCTAAGGTTTTATGTGATTTATAGACATTTAAATGTTTTTAAATTTTAATTAATGAATCATAGGTTTTCTTTGTTGCATTCATGTTGGTGCATAATTTTTGGGTGTTTGAATTCAAATTAGTATTTGAATTCATATGGTTGCTCTCTTTAAAAAAAATGAAAACCTTTTCTTTTTTCCCTCCCTTTTCTTTCTTCCTTTTTGGCCCGTTTCTGTTTTTAGCCCAGCAAGCAAGGTCTAGAGCTGCCCCTTGTTCTCCTTTGCTCGCTCGCGTCTCGCTTTTGGCCCAGCATCCCAGTCGCGGCCCAGCTCTCGCAGCAGCCCACCGCGCCCGCCTGCTCTCCCCGCCTTGAGCCGCTGCCAGGTGGGACCCGTCGTCATCTCCAACCTCCGGACCGAACCGAGTCCAGCTCGAGTCCGTGTCGAACCCACCTTTCACATATAGATCTCGCTTCGGCGGCCTCCATAGCTTTTATCTTTTCTATCTCTATCTTCTCCACCGTATTCATAAGTGAACCGACTTGCCATACAAGGAAATCAGCTCGCCTGTATTCATCGAAATGCTCCAAAGCCTCCTCAATTGTTTCCTTGAGAGATTGAGCAAATGTTTCGACCTTGTCGCGCAAATTCTGAATCTTGACCGGCGAATGAAATCTCTTTATGAAGGCCCTCAACAATGCGTCCCAATTTAATTTCCTTGTCGATAAAGAGTGGACCCAATACAAAGCTTCTTCAAGTAGCGAGAACCCAAAGAGCCTTGCCCTCAATTGATTTTGAGTCAACCCTTCCACATTGAAAGTTTGACATAGTTGAACGAATGCTTGGACATGAAGGTTTGGATCCTCTTTACCGGTGAAAGGTGATTCTTGTACTTTGAGGATAGTTCCCTGATGTCCGGCCTTTTGACCTTGAACGGCCTTTTGACATCTTCAAAATTTGGTAGATCATCAATGTCCGGGGTGCATAGCTCCCCGATCATGCGCTCCGGCTGTGATCCTTCCATGGGTGGCGGTTGAGATTGATCTCCTTTTGATCTTGGCGATGATGTTTCCTTTGGAGACTCCAACGGTCCTTCGGCCTCGGATTTTGGATCTACAAATTCTTTAGCTTTTGTTGCACGTCTCCTATGCCTGTAAAGTTTTTCTAGATCATCCACAAAAGAAAACTAGGGTTTGTTGGAGAGGTAGCCGTCCATCTCCGGTTAGGGTTAGTGATAACAAAAATCAAAAAGAAGAACTAAGGTTAGTGAAAAAAACTAGATTAGATTGATTTTTAAGGATGATCAAAGTTAGTAGATGCAAAAAGAAAAACCAAAAGAAAAATTGAAAATTACTTACAAACGCGATACTAGATCGGATCTTGATTGCTTGTTCCCCAGCAATGGCGCCAGAAAAAGGGGCTTGTTGACGTTTGATTATCGTTGCAAAGTTCGTTTGGACTTGCAAGCGGACAAATCCTCCGAAGTAGTCAAGGGACCCTTCTTCCCTTGAGTGGTGATCCCAGGGTATCGAATCCGTGGAACAATGTGCAACGCAAGATCGATCCAATAAAGCGAGAAAGCACTTTGTTTAAGAGAGGTTTCGATCGCATCTAATCTACTAAACATGAGAGGTAGCAAGAGAAAGCAAGAGGTAACCGATCTAGAGGGTCTAGATCGTGCCTTTGTCGTAGTTCCAAGCGAGAGATGAAGATAGCAATAAGAATCTCATAAAAAGCATATGGCTTCCGGTCCAATCCTCGAAGGCACCTACCGTACACGTGATCGACATCCTGTCACGATGCCCCGCTTCTTGTGTAGGTGAACCTAAGAGCACGCTCATGAAAAACGTGTTGAAAACACTTGGTAGGTCGGGTATGCACCTCTAGCCACCGCGGCTACAAGAGCACCCGAGGCGATCTATCTTAAGTATAGATCAAGGAAGAAGCAAAACCAAGAGAAGACAAAACTGAAAGGGAAACACTCGATTGCTAGATATCGGATTCAATGAAACTCCATCATAAGATTATACATGAATAAGATCCAACCGGGATCCTACCTTGATCTTGATTCAAACCTCTAGAACTCCGACGTGGTCTTCCATGCAAGGTTCCCACGCCGGCTAGGTGAACCCTAGACGACTATCACGACCCTACTCTCCGAGATGGTGTCCCTCAAGCTCCTCTGCTCCTCGGCGGTGGATGACAAATGACTTGATAGTTGCAACTTCGCACGGGGGCTATAAATAGCCCGAGAGTCGTCTAGGTCAAAGGGGGTGCCGAACCGGGCCCAGATTGGGCTGGGCCGACCGGCCTGGGCCCAATTCGGCCCAGTTCAGCCTCGGTTTCTTCCTCGTTGCTTCTCGTGTTTTCTAGAACTTTTGCCGAGTTTCATGTGGGCCCTTGACGTCATTTTCCTCGCGGTTTAGACAAGGATGCTTGGCGAATGAACTCCTACATCTTCCGTCTAGGTCCTCAGCACTTCTCGGCTTCATGCTTTAGTCCCTGGTTCATTTGGAGTCATGTTTATCTTGTATCTTGACTTGTCCTGGGGTCCATGATCATCTTGTAAAACCCTTGATGAACCTTACCCGGAAGTCCTCATTTAGGCTCTTGATTCTTGCGTAAACAATAAACTCCATAAACCATGCACGACTGCGAACTTGACATATAATGAGGGTTAGGATCATTAGTGTGAATATCAAATTAATGCCAACATAGAAGGTAAACAAGTGGCTAGGTTGACGGAAATCGACCGCCAACAAACTCTAACAAATATAAACTTGGAGAGCATTTTGTTTTCTCATGTATGATCTAGTGCAGGGTATGAACATTGAAGGGCAACACTGATATCCATTGAAGGCTTACTCGAGGACAAGCAAGGTTTAAGCATGGGGGTGTGTTGACAGTCGATTTCCGTCAACCAAGAGCACTTGTTACACTTTGGTTTGAGCTTTGAATTGAAACTAACCCGCCACTAGACATACTAATGATGTAACAAGTTCACACTTGCATGTGGTTTTTGGAGTATGTTGTTTACACAGGATTTAAGCGCCTAAATGAGGACTTCCGGGTAGAGTTCATCGAGCACTCTATGAGAAGATCACGAAGCCCGGCACAAGTCAAGACATGAAGTGAACATGACTCCAAATGACCCGAGGACCGAAGCATGAAGCTGTGAAACTCCGAGGACCTAAACAGAAGATGCGGGAGTTTGCGCACCAAGTACCCTTATCTAAACCTCGGGGAAAACAACGTCAAGGACCCACATGAAGTTTGACAAATATTCAAGAAAGCACGAGAAGCATCATGGCGAAAGATGGGGCCGAACCGAGGCAAAAAGGCCCTAGGCCGGCCCATGCCGACCGGCCTGGCCTGTTTTCGGCCCGGTTCGCGACGCCCTTTGACCTAGATGCTCCTCGGCTCATTTATATCCCTTGCCTTCGACGGCCGCCACATCTATCCATTCACGATATCTCAGCGAAACCTAGAAGCATGCACCAGAGGGAGAGGATGGCGGCCACGAGTTCTCGAAGTTGTCTAAGAGATGGCCTAGGCCGACCATAGCCGCCATGGCCGCCCTGCATGGTTGTGCCATGGTGGAGTTCCAGAGCTACGCATTCATCATCATAGGTGTGGCCTCGGTGGTGATGGTGTAATGTATACTTCCATGTGAGCAATGATAATCTTGTCATTCGATCTATTAAGCGATTCCATGTCTCCATCTTTACTTTCTACCTATCGTGAATATGATTTGATCCTTAGTCTATTGCTAGGTTAGACTACATAGCATGTTTTATGTAATCATGATGATTAGATCTAATAGGTCGACCCTTCATGGTTTGTAGACATGTCCATGTATGGGCGTGCCCTTAGACTCACCGCATCATTAAGGGTGCATCGTGACAGAATGATACCCCCCGAAAGTGCGGATGTCTTTGAGAGGTAGGCCCGAGGTAGGAGTTTAAGGATGCTTTTAGATGAGATGCTTGGTTTGTTGCTCGTTTGCCGGAACTACAACTAGAAGGCGCTAGGCTTAGTTGTCCCCTTGGTGGTGCTTTACCTTGCCTATGTTCGTGTATGTGATCAACCTTGTGCTATAATATATATATATATATATATATATATATATATATATATATATCTTTGAGGTTTACCCTTTATATGCAATTGATGCTTCATGTTAGGTTAGATTGACTAGATAAGGTAGAGAACCTTAGCGGTTTGCTTCCGATCCACAGTTCGATAACCTTGGTCATACTCCGAGGGAAAAAGTGCTACGATGATTCGTGAGGGACGGTGAATCTTGACGCGTTTTTGGACCGTCAACAGGCATGGTTGTCCTAGCATACCATTCAGCATCAGGAGGCCCCGATCTGCCGCTACCAGTACCTTGAAGCACCTCCAGAAGCTAGTAAAATACAAGAACCTATCGATCCATCAAACGATGCAAATTGGAAACTAACTGAATCTAACACGATCTAGACATCATTCAATCTCTTCAATCTATCAATCCATAAAATTGAGGACCAGGTGTGTCCGAGGACCAGTGGAGGGTCGCTCCTTAGTGATGAGTGATTGACAATGTTGTGTAGACTGATGCTTGGCTAAGTGTGCAGGTACAGGTTGCGGCTTGACTCATGTCGGTGCAGGTGAAGAACAAGCGCGAAAGGCCTTAGCCGTGGAGGCCTCCGGGTGATGGAGAGGCAAGTAGGCTTGGTTCGATGGATTCGGTAGCCGATGGGGTCAAGTGCGAGACGTGCAGTGTAAGACTGGTGGGCTGAAGTCGTGAACATGGGCCGATGCAAGGTAGCGGATCGAGGCCGAAGCTTGCACGCGGGGTTTGTTGGTTTACCCACAAAACCATCGGTGGACGGTTTCTTGGTTTGGGCCTCAAAACCAAGCCCGAAGGCCCGAGGCGACGGAGACGATGATCCGGGAGCTTCGGGAAGCTTCGAGGCGAGGGGCACGTGGCGTGATCGCGGGGCTTGCGTCGATGCTAAGCAAGGCCGCGGTGGAAGCGTGTCCGCCCGATGAAGACTTGACCAAAATGCCCCTGAGGGGTTGTATCTTCATTTCAAGTTGTAGGGGTAGCGTGGTCATTTACCTCCCTCCAATGGACTTCGTATAAATAGCGGAGAGGTGGATGGCATCTCTCTCTCCTAGACTCTAGGTTTTCCTCCCCTGGTAGATTGCTCTGAACTGCTTCTTTTCCCTTTGTATTCCTTAGGCTAGATTCTTGTATAGATTCTGACCTCTGGAGTATGGAAGCATTCGGCGTTGCGGTGATCTCCTAGTCCTCTGTGATTTTCGTGTCATTTTCGGGGCAATTTTTGGGGAGTTTCGTTCTTCGCTCGATTCGGGGATTTGAGGGCATTTTCCTTCGGATTTCTTTGAGGGGATCATGGGTGGATGCCTTGCGCATCTTTGTGTATGATCTTGACCCCTCAAACGCCGGGGAAAGCCTTCGATTCGTGAGTTTTTGGCCGGAGTTCAAGTTCTTGGTGGTAGTTCGTGTGATCTGTGATTCCCGGCGATTTACTGGCTTAGAGGTCGAGATTTTTGGGACATAGCTTCATCTTGTGTTGCCTATCAACTCCCCCAAATCTTGTCTCAAGAGCTTTTGGCATTTGGGAGATCCGGTGATGGATTTGGAGAGTTGACTTCGCGAGCTCGAGCTCGAGCTGCTCTATACGGGGCTAGCGGATAGTCCGCAGGGACCCCGCGGACAGTCCGCGCCTTAGGGTTTGTCACGTGTCCGTCGACTGTTCTTGTGAACTCGCATTTTGATCCATCGTGGCCCTACAGTTTTGTTGCAAGGTGTTTGCGAACAATCCGCGTGTTGCTCACGGACAGTCTGCGTGGCTGAGTTTTCATCTGGGGTGGAGCTGAGTTTTGTCTGGGGTTTCCAGCGAGCTGGACGGACGGTCCGCGCTGCCCTCACGGACAGTCCGCGACACTGGCGGACAGTCTACAAGGCATAGCCGGACAGTCCGAATTTCGGGGTTTGTCTCTGGTGGTTCTGTTGCCTATTTCGGACAGTCTGACCCGTACCTATGGACAGTCCGTCGTACCCTAGCGGATGGTCCGCCCGTACTGCACGGACAGTCCGCGCCTGGCGTTTCCAGAATTTGCCAAGTGCTTTGATTCTTGTTTTGTTCTTCCGCTCTTTGCTTCTAGGCTTGTCTCTTGTTCTTGAGGGCTTGTTTGTGACTTGTCTAGAGCTTCTTTGGTGTGCGCGAGTACTCAGAGTGGCAATCAGGGTATAGGCTGAGTTCGACCTTCGGGAAGAATTTTTATCGGCTCCCATTCACTCCCTCCTCTCTGGTCACCCTATTCGATCCTTCAATTGGTATCAGAGTGGTTACGAATCTTCTTGATTCTAACCAGTCTAAGATCCAAAGATGGACGATTATGGCAAGGGGTCGGGTCCACCGCTCTTTGATGGCAAGAATCACCCGATGTGGGAGAGGCACATGGGCGTGTTTTTGCGAGGGAAGGGAACTCTGATCTGGGAGGTCACTCAGAATCCTCATTATGTCATCCCAGATAGTTTTCTGCTTCCAGGATTGCGGGACATGTGTGAGGCCAACAGTAATGCCGTTGATTACTTGTTCTGTGCTCTCTGTGCCTCGGAGTTCGAGCAAGTGTACGGAGAGAATGTGGCTGGAAAGATTTGGCTCAAGTTGAGAAATGCTCATGTTGGCAATGCCCAAGTGCAAGCCCATTTGTTTTCCACTTACCGGAGAGAGTACGAGAACTTCACTCATCTCCCCGGTGAGTCGACCGATGCTATGTTTCAGCGCTTCACTAGCATAGTCAACAACACGAGGGCCAATGTGACAGTGCTCCCATACACGGATCATGATCAAGCTATCAAGCTTTTGCATTCCCTGGATAGGTCTGTGTGGAGTGCCAAGGTCGAGGCCATTGAGGAGTCGAGCGTGTATGATACGCTGACGTTGGATGAGCTGTTTTCCAAGATCAGGTCTTCAGAGGTTGATCGTGGCTTGAGAGCCAAGAGAGAGAGCCCCACTGATCCTCATAGTTTGGCTCTTATCTCAGGATCAAGGTCTAACGCTAACTCTGGTGGTTTCTCTTTGTCTTGTCTTGTGTCTTTGCCAGATGAGGACTTTAAGGTGCTAAGCGAGGACGATCTCGCTTTGTTGAGCAAGAGGTTTGGGCGGATGAACGAGAACCGCAAGAATGCAAGGCGGAGCTCGGGGATGTGCTATCGATGCGGGAAGCACGGGCACTTCATCGCCGAATGCCCTGAAGCCATGGAGATCAAGAACGACTACAAGGGCAAGCCCAAGCACGACTACAACAAGCACCGCTCCCGGAACGACTACAAGGACAAGCACAAGGACAAGGGCGAGAGAAGGCACAAGAAGAGTAGCGGGTACAAGAAGAAGACCGCTCGAGCGATGGTGGCCGGAGCGAGCGACATCGACTCGACATCAAGCGATGCTTCTTCCGACTCGAGCAGCGAGGAAGAGCAAGAGAAACGCAAGGACAAGTGGCACGCGGGCAAGAACTTCATCGGCCTGAGCTTCGTCGCACAAGGAGGCTTTTGCGGCATGGCGCACTCCAAGAAGGGTGAGAGGCACAGCTCGGATTCGAACTCCGACTCCGAGGAAGAGGTACGACAGGATCCCAACTTCTTGCTAGAGGAGAATGCTAGGCTGAATGAGTTGCTTGATAACCGTGATGATGTGCTTAGAAAGATCAACAAGAAGAAGAGGGAATTTAGGACTTTGTTGGGTGATGCTAAGGATAAGATAGCCGAGCTTGAATCCTTGCTTGTGGATGCTAGGAATGAGATAGGCGCTTTGAAATCTGCTCCTGTGGTGTCTGATGAGATTGACTGTGGTGATTGCTTAGTGTTTCTTGCTGATTTGACTGCTCTCAAGGAGAGACATGCCTCTACTCTTGAGGAACTAGATGTGGTTAGGATTGAGTGTGATGAATTGAAGTCTAGGCCAGCTTTGTTAGGAGCCTGTACCTCATGTCCTATTTTGCATGCTAGGCTAGATGAATCTCACACTAGAATTGTTTCTCTTGAGGCGGCATTGAAAGCTCCTCTTCCTACATCATGTTCAACCTATGAAATGCATGCTTTGAAAAACATGGAACTTGCACACTATGTTGTCCGTCTACAGGATGAAAATGATGAGCTTAGGAAATTGATGAGTTGGTTGTCTGGGCATGAGCCACAATTGAGTTTGATGTTGGCTCAGTTTAAGAGGTTTGATGGTCAGGTGTTGGGGGCTGAGAAGAATGGTGAGAAGAGTGGTGAGGGAGAAGATAAAGTTGGAGAGATCCCTACTCAACCACACACCATACAAATGAACAAATATGCACCCAAGCCAAACCACCTGAGAAACAAGCTTGATACAACTCTAGACCCACCAGTGTTCCCCCAGAAAATAGAGAATTACCAGAAACACATCAAGTTTGTGAGCAACCTGGGTAATGTCTTTGAGGGGAAGTCAGGAGAGAAAGGTGTTGAGAAGCCCACAGAAAAGCCACCGCCTAAGCCACAGCCGATCCGCTTCCATTGTGAGTATTGTGGGAGGGATGGGCATAAGGATGAGTTCTGTTTCAGGAGGATGAGAGATGAGAGGTTTGCTAGGGAGATGGCAAACAAGGACAGGTACCACCTTGCTCGTGGTGTGCCTGAGCCTGGTAAAGGGCCTCTGCCTTGGGGTGAGGTGTATGTGCATACAGTTCCCACTCGTGGAGGTGGAGGTGGAGGTGTGTTTCCTCAGAGAGATAGGCGTGTTGGGTTTGGGCGTGGTGAGTTGGCTCGACGTGCACCTTCTCGTGACCGTTACAAGTTTGGGAGGCACGATCGGAGCTTTGGGTCTCAGATGGACTACAGGCCACGTTTTCCTCCTCGTGGTGCGCGTACTCCTCTAGTGAGACGTGACAGGTCCTTTGGTGGTAGGCGTGAGAAGGCTCCGCCTAGAGGTTTTGGTAGGATGGACTTTGCTAACCCTTCCTTTGAGCAAATGGCTCGACACTGGTTTGACTCTTTTGGTACTAACCCTAGTGTTGAGTCGCTTGCTCATTCTCGTTCTTGTTTTTGATTGCAGGTGGGAGGCTTGGAGGACTTTTGGTTAATCGACTCCGGTTGCTCACGACACATGACCGGAGATCGTGGGTGGTTCTCCAGCCTCACCCCGGTGAGTACGAGGGAGTACATCACTTTCGGGGACAATGGGAGAGGACGAGTGCTTGCTGAAGGTATGGTGAAGGTGAGTAGCAAGGTGACCTTAAGAAGTGTGGCTCTGGTCAAGTAACTTGGTTTTAACCTGTTGTCAGTATCTCAGTTACTTGATGAAGGTTTTGAGGTTCGTTTTAAGTCGGGCGCTTCTCGTGTGCTTGATTCTCACGGCGATCTTGTCTGTACGATCGTCCCCGAGGGTCAAATCTTTCGTGCCAATTTTTCCCAGTCTGTTGGTCCTCCTCGATGCTTTGTTGCTGGCGTTTCGGTCGAGCTTTGGAAATGGCATAGGAGGTTGGGACACTTGAGCTTTGAGTTGCTTTCCCGCTTGAGTGGTCTTGATCTTGTCCGAGGATTGCCTAAGTTGAAATTCGAGAAGGATTTGGTTTGTGCTTCTTGTCGGCATGGAAAGATGGTTGCTGCTTCTCACGCCCCTCTGACTGCGGTCATGACCGAGCGACCTTGTGAGCTGTTGCACATGGATTTGGTTGGGCCAGCTTGTGTTGGCTCTGCGGGTGGGAAGTAGTATGTTCTTGTGGTTGTTGATGATTTTTTGAGGTACTCTTGGGTTTTCTTTTTGGAGGATAAGAGCGAGACATTTGGCTTTGTTCGGGACTTGATCTTGAGGTTGAAGAATGAGAGACATGGTGATGCCATTCGAGCTATACGCAGTGACAATGGAACAGAGTTTAAGAACTCTCATTTTGATGCCTTTTGCAGTGATCTTGGTCTCGATCATCAGTATTCTTCTCCATATGTCGCTTGCCAGAATGGCGTAGTGGAGAGGAAGAATCGGACCCTTTGTGAGATGGCCAGGACGATGCTCGATGAGCATAGGACTCCTAGGCATTTCTGGGCCGAGGCGGTCAATACCGCTTGCTATGTCTCAAATCGTATCTTCCTTCGTGCCTTTAAGAAGAAAACCTCTTCTGAGCTGATGCATGGACGACAACCCAAGGTGAGTCACTTTAAAGCTTTTGGTTGCAAGTGTTTCATTCTGAAGAAGGGCAAGTTGGATAAGTTCGAGTCTAGATGTTCGGATGATATTTTCCTTGCTTATGCGATTCATTCTAGAGCATATCGTGTGCTCAACCTTGATACTAACCGAATCATGGAGACTTGCGAGGTAACCTTCGACGAGACACAGCCATGTAGCTCTTCTGCTTTTGAGTGTGCAGGTGACGAGGAGATTGGAGCGAGGATCTTTGAGGATGAGAAAGATGGAGATGGAGACGACGATGATGATGATGGTGGTGTTCCCGTGGCTGATCATGTACACGCTACCTCCACTACTACGACGACGATCGAGGATGGACCATCCCCTACAACCACTACGACCGAGGTTGTTCGAGTGGAGGCTGCTGCTGAGGGGGAGATTGTGTCCAGGCGAGAGGCTCCCAAGCGTTTACAAGTGGATCACCCACCGACGACGATCATAGGTGACCTTCATGAACTCACTACACGGCCGAGGTCAAGGAATACTTCTCACTTTGCTCACTCTGCTTTTGTCGCTTCTTTTGAGCCCAAAGATATTCGACACGCTTTGTCTGACGAAAATTGGGTGAATTCCATGCATGAGGAGTTGGAAAACTTTGAGAGAAACCAAGTCTGGGTGTTAGTCGATCCACCACCAAATTGCCGTCCCATAGGTACCAAGTGAGTGTGGAAGAACAAAGAGGGTGAGAATGGGATGGTTGTGAGAAACAAGTCGAGGTTGCTGGCGCAAGGGTTCAACCAGAAGGAGGGCATAGATTATGAGGAGACATTTGCTCCTGTGGCCCGTTTGGAGGCAATTAGGATCCTTCTAGCCTTTGCCGTGGCTAAAGGGTTCAAGTTGTACCAAATGGATGTCAAGAGTGCTTTCTTGAATGGGGTGATAGAGGAAGAAGTGTATGTGAGGCAACCCCCGGGGTTTGAGAGCGAGAAATACCCACACTGTGTTTACAAACTCCAGAGAGCACTCTATGGGTTGAAACAGGCACCTAGAGCTTGGTATGGCAGGTTGAGAGGCTTTTTGCTGAGTAAGGGGTTTGTGATGGGCACAGTTGATAAGACCCTGTTTCTCCTTAAGCATGGGAATGACCTTTTGATTGTTCAGATATACATGGATGACATAATCTTTGGTGGCTCTTCTCATGATCTTGTTGCCAGATTTGCAGATGACATGAGCAGGGAATTTGAGATGTCCATGATGGGCGAGCTGCAGTTTTTCTTAGGCCTCCAGATCAAGCAGTGCATGGATGGGACATTTGTACATTAGGCGAAGTACACCAGGGACATGGTGAAGAAGTTTGGCATGAAAAACTCCAAGCCGCTGACCACACCGATGAGTACCACTACGGCTTTGGACGCGGACGAGGATGGCGAACCCATGGACCAGAAGGAGTACCGGAGCATGATCAGCTCCCTCCTCTACTTGACAGCAACGAGGCCGGACATACAGTTCAGTGTGTGTCTGTGCACTCGTTTTCAGGCTTCACCGAGGACTTCACATCGGCAAGCCGTCAAGCGGATTTTCAGGTACTTGAACTACACTCCTGAGCTTGGTCTTTGGTATTCTGCCTCCTCGACACTCAGACTTCACGCGTACTCCGATGCTGATTTTGCTGGGTGTCGATTGGACCGCAAGTCTACCTCTGGGTGTTGTCAGTTCCTTGGTTCTTCTTTGGTCTCTTGGTCATCTCGCAAGCAATCCAGTGTAGCCCAGTCCACTACAGAGGCCGAGTATGTAGTTGCTGCTAGTTGTTGTTCCCAGCTGCTTTGGATGACCTATACCATGAGTGATTTTGGTGAGGAGTGCTCCTAGGTTCCACTTTTCTGTGACAGCACCAGTGCCATAAGCGTAGCCAAAAATCCTGTCCTCCATTCCAAAACGAAACACATAGAAGTGAGGTACCACTTTCTGAGGGACGATGTTGAGAAGGGAAACATATCTTTGTCCTATGTCCCTACCCAAGATCAGCTAGCCGACATTTTCACCAAACCACTTGACCAAGTCACTTTCACTCACTTGCGGGGTGAACGTGGGGTGTGCTTTCCTTTCTAGCTGGGTCTTGGAGCTTCTCATGTATATATGTGTCATATGTTTATTTTGTTGCATTCCATGCATGCATTTTAATTTCTGTACAAAACCTGGTAGGATAGCCATCTTTGGATCACTTGTGCTAGGAAAAGCTTCTCTTATATACTTTGATCACTGATGTGCTATGTATGTGATATGTGCATGTTGGGTAAATTGTGGATGTGAATGCTATGCTCTTGATGGTTTTGCCATATATTTGTGTTGAGATAGCTTTCTTTTTATGAAAATGCTAAATTGATGTCTCTCATGAGTAGATGCTTGTCTATGCTCAATTTGTGCTTAAATGCCTATATCATGTTTAGTTTGTGCTTGAGAATCATGTTCTCTTTGCTTGGGGTCAAAGACCTTTTTGTCATTGTAAATGTTTAGCCCTTTTGCTTGCTTGGGGAGGAGCATAAGCTTCTTTTTGCCGCAAAGGCACTTCATGTACCATGATTAATCTTGAAAATGAAATTGGTGTGTGAACTGCCTTGTGCTTGAAAAATGAGCTCCTAATCATGTTTTTATGTATTTTTATTCATATCTTGGGTGCTAAACCGTAGCATGTTGTCTACCATGAGAAGTCTCATTTTAAGAAGTAGACACATGGCTCGGTGGCTTTAACATGACTTGAGTAACTTGTGGGCCTTTATAATGATCTTGTGATGAGAATTTGTGATCTTGCATAAACTTTGGATGATCTAGTGTATTTGTGCTAAAATTGTCATGGATAGGGTCTTGCTCATGAGATGAATGTTTATTTGTGAAAATTGCTTAAAATTGCTTTTAGCCATGTCACATGCTTATATGTCTCTACCTTCTTGATGGCAATGTGCTAACTACACCATATCTACTTTGCTTGTTCTATGTCTCATTTGTAGCATTTTGTTGTGCTCTTTGTATATTTGAGAAGCTTGGTAGATTGTATATATACTTTGACATGCATTTTTCATGAAAACAAGGGGAAGAGGTTCATATACCTTGATTCATGCATTGTCAACAAGGGGGAGATGTTGTATGCATTTTGGGAGTTGTGTATGATAGGGAGAGATTTTGTGGAATTTTGGTATGCTTTTGTGAGATGTTGCATGTGAGGAGAAAAATTGAGAAGAAGAGGTTGCATTTGCTCAGGGGGAGTTTGCATATGTGCAGGGGGAGCTCCTTCGGTTTTCCTGAGTTTTGTGCTTTGTGATGTGCTCCTTGTGAGCTTTGTTGTCTCGGTTGTGTCGAGCCGTTGCCCTTGTCTTAGGGGGCCGAGACTTAGCTTGGCGAGTGATCGTGTTTTTCGCTTGTTCTTTGGCTTTGGATCACTTGCTTGGAGGTTTGTGTTCGTGGTGGTTTTCTTTTCTTTTTCTCTCTGATGGTTACTATGGGTGTTGTCAATGCACTCATCAAGGGGGAGATTGAGGACCAGGTGTGTCCGAGGACCAGTGGAGGGTCGCTCCTTAGTGATGAGTGATTGACAACATTGTGTGGACTGATGCTTGGCTAAGTGTGCAGGTACAGGTTGCGGCTTGCTCATGTCGGTGCAGGTGAAGAACAAGCGCGAGCCGTGGAGGCCTCCGGGTGATGCAGAGGCAAGTAGGCTTGGTTCGATGGACCCGGTGGCCGATGGGTTCAAGTGCGAGCCGTGCAGTGCAAGACTGGCGGGCTGAAGTCGTGAACATGGGCCGGTGCAAGGTAGCGGATCGAGGCCGAAGCTTGCACGCGGGGTTTGTTGGTTTGCCCACAAAACCATCGGTGGACGGTTTCTTGGTTTGGGCCTCAAAACCAAGCCCGGAGGCCCGAGGCGACGGAGACGGTGATCCGGGAGCTTCGTGAAGCTTCGAGGCGGGGGGCACGTGGCGTGATCGCGGGGCTTGCGTCGATGCTAAGCAAGGCCGCGGTGGAAGCGTGTCCGCCCGATGAAGACTTGACCAAAATGCCCCTGAGGGGTTGTATCTTCATTTCAAGTTGTAGGGGTAGCGTGGTCATTTACCTCCCTCTGATGGACTTCGTATAAATAGCGGAGAGGTTGATGGCGTCTCTCTCTCCTGGACTCTAGGTTTTCCTCCCCCGGTAGATTGCTCTGAACTGCTTCTTTTCCCTCTGTATTCCTTAGGCTAGATTCTTGTATAGACTCTGACATCTGGATGTATGGAAGCATTCGGCGTTGCGGTGATCTCCTAGTCCTCTGTGATTTTCGTGTCATTTTCGAGGCTATTTTTGGGGAGTTTCGTTCTTCGCTCGATTCGGGGATTTGAGGGCGTTTTCCTTCAGATTTCTTTGAGGGGATCATAGGTGGATGCCTTGCGCATCTTTGTGTATGATCTTGACCCCTCAAACGCTCGGGAAAGCCTTCGATTCGTGAGTTTTTCGCCGGAGTTCAAGTTCTTGGTGGTAGTTCGTGTGATCCGTGATTCCCGGCGATTTAGTGGCTTAGAGGTCGAGATTTTTGGGACATAGCTTCATCTTGTGTTGCTTATCATCTCTCCCAAATCTTGTCTCATTAGCTTTTGGCGTTTGGGAGATCCGGTGATGGATTTGGAGAGTTGACTTCGCGAGCCGAGCTCGAGCTGCTTTGTCCGGGGCTAGCGGACAGTCCGCAGGAACCTCGCGGACAGACCGCACCTTAGGGTTCGTCGCGTGTTCATCGTCTGTTCTTGCGAACTCGTGTTTTGATCCGTCGTGGCCCTAGGGTTTTGTTGCAAGGAGTTTGCGGACAGTCCGTGTGTTGCTCACGGACAGTCCGTGTGGATGAGTTTTCGTCTGGGGTGGAGCTGAGTTTTGTCTGGGGTTTCCAGCGAGCTAGACGGACGGTCCGCGCTGCCCTCACGGACAGTCCGCGACACTAGCGGACAGTCCGCAAGGCATAGCCGGACAGTTCGAATTTCGGGGTTTGTCTCTGGTGGTTCTGTTGCCTATTTCGGACAGTCCGACCCGTACCTACAGACAGTCTGCCGTACCCTAGCGGACGGTCCGCCCGTACTGCACGGACAGTCCGCGCCTGGCGTTTCCAGAATTTGCCAAGTGATTTGATTCTTGTTTTGTGCTTCCGCTCTTTCCTTCTAGGCTTGTCTCTTGTTCTTGAGGGCTTGTTTGTGACTTGTCTAGAGATTCTTTGGTGTGCGCGAGTACTCGGAGTGGCAATCGGGGTATAGGCTGAGTTCGACCTTCGGGAAGAATTTTTATCGGCTCCCGTTCACTCCCCTCCCCCTCTCTGGTCGCCCTATTCGGTCCTTCAAAAATGATGCAAATTGAAAATATAAGAACCTATCAATCCTATCAATTGTTCACCTCCAGAAAAGTCCCTAAAACGAGTGGCTTGAACCACATCCAAAAGCTACTAAAACACAAGAACCTATCGTAAGATAATGCAAATTGAAAACTAACTGAATCTAACACCTATGAATTGTCTATTGCCTATCAACTTCTAACACCAACTGAAGTGCAAATCTAAGAGTACAATGAAATCTGAATCTAACATATATGATCATCAATCCTCCAGATACCTAAATCTCGATATCCCCAACCCTAGGAAGATAGGGGAACATACAGCGGCTCAAACAAGAGGACTTACCTCGTCATGCTGTTTCATCCTCTCATTGCTTGGATGTGGCGGCGCAACCATCTTCCTGTCACCGCTAGGATCCACCATTCGTGCCACAAGCCGTTGTTGATCTGCGTAGCAAAAGTCGAGAGTCTTTGCGAAGGCAGTGAAGCGTTTCACCTTCGAATTACCGATATATATTAAAGACTCACCTGAAATTTACAAGTGGGACCTGATCAATGTAAAAAATTCCCATTCGAGTGGTAATAGGTTCGACCCACGGGAGGAGCACATTTTCTCCTTGTTTTACCGCCATATGTATTTGCTTCAACTTACATGGGGCATGCAAAATAATATAAACACAAATAAACACAAATTGCATAATGTTCGACCCTTGCTATTGACATTGTATCCTTTTAATTTTCGTCCCTTTTTTACCAGACTGACTTGTGGGACACTATTAAATTTTATGATGAGTTGGAACACTCTATTTTTAAACAAATGCTTAGATGTGGGACCCTGCAAAATTTTATGACGAGTTGGAACACTCTATTTTCGAAAGAATGCTTACATATGGGACCCTTCCGAATTTTATGACGACTTTGAACACTCTATTTTTAAAATAATGCTTACATGTGGGACCAAAGTTGGTTTATGACGCTGTTGTGGAGCTTATGACGTCACAAAACTAGCTTGGAACAGGGAATGCTCGGCTACAGAACCAACCGTTATGACAAAAGTTTTTTTGTCACTAAATTTGCTCAGAAGTGAAATTCAATGACGAGATCAGCCAGGAACGTCATAAATCAATGACGCTAAAATGTGGTTACGTCACTAGTCAACGATTTTTTTGTAGTGTTAGTACCGAGTCTAGCCCCGACCCGGTACTAATGTGGTGGCCACACATTAATACCAGGTGAAGAGAAGACCCGGTATGGGAACAATCCCCGGTACTAATGCCCCTCGCACCGTGACCGCGCGGCACGGACCTCGATCTCTGCAGTTTCCCACAATATATCTGGCTCCTACCCCTCTCACCCTTTCACATCCTCTTTTTTCCCATCTGATCTTATCCCTAACTCCGCCTCTCCTCTCCGCCGCAGGGAAGACACCGGTGGCGGCGCGGGCATGGTGGGTGTGACAGAACCGCCCAAAATAAATCCGTATTATCACCTAAGCCGGTCCACTTGGCTAATAAGCGATAACAAGGAGTTATTTTGTCGCCTCTGCCGGGTCAAGCCCGGTAAATCACTTATAACAGGATCGTTGATATGCGCAAAGCCCACACGAAGGCGGGACCAAAGTACAAATTCAACATTACATAAAAGACCATAGGTTTACATTATTACAAACCAGGTTTTGATACAAGAAAGTAAAGTGTTTCAGAGATTAAACAGCGGAAATAAAACTAAGCGGAAGATACACATGGGAGGCCATCCATGGAGTATCACTCATCATCGTCATTCTCTCATTCAAGCTCCCAACCATCTGGAATAGAACCAGGCCAGATGGGATTTTCTGAAAACCACAAATTAAGCAAGGCTGAGTATACTAATACTCAGCAAGACTGACCCGACAAAAAGAGAAGTACAACTAGACATGCAAGGCTTTTTGGCTGGTGGGTTTGTTTTGCCAAAAGCGAGTAAGAGTTGATCCTTAATTTCAAATTTTAGCTCAAGTTCTAGTATGTTAACCATTCTAGGTAAGCACCTATCTAAACAAGCATGTTTGTGCAAACAACATTAATCAAGCAACAATATTAATCCAATGTTCCATAAATAAATATGGGGTAGCCAGTGGTCAAGCCAACTCAGATAAAGGCGAGTGACCGACGATCGATCGATTTATATCCTTGCAAGGTAAACCCAAGACACACAGAAGAAGGTAGACCCCAAGAAATCAAGTAAAAGTGAATGCGGAGTCTACCCCGACCAGGCGGTTCTCGTCATTCCCGAGATTAGGAAAAGATGCCACAGTCCTAAGTACAAGGTTTACTGGTACGCCCACTCATGGCACGTCCAGACTCACACTTGCACTACCGGTAGCGAACCGGGAGACGCATCTCAAGACTAGTAGCGATAAAATTCCAGCACTGGTTCATTAGGTACTAGGCTTACCAGTCCCATTCCCGATAAGTGCTTGGTACGTTCAATATTTTAGACCAGCACCATGCTACTCGGTCGAGACCGAACCCATTGCTCTTACCACATGAGCGAGTCAATTTACCTAACTTATGATTCCAACATAAGTATCCTATATGTCACAAGCAATGAGTCATTACTCGACTTGTACCGTGTCCTTAAAGCATGGCACTAGCGACCTAACATACTAGTATAAGAGCATAGGAATCCTAAGGATCATGCATCTAGGTTTCAATTCAACTTCTGAAACTTGAATGCACAAAACAAAACATAAATACGAAAAGTAAAGATGTGAGTTTATCCAAAAAGGTTATATGCACTCCAGTGCTTGCCTTCCTCTAAGTTAGCAACAGCCTTGGGCTCTTCTGGACTTTGGTCCAGGTTTTGATGCACACCAGCAAAGTTCACTTCCCCCTCTGCTTCTCCTTCACCCTTCGAAACTAGCGTGTATGATCTGTCTGGTAATTCTACACGTTAAACATGCACATGCATTAGGTGAGGGTGTGAGTGGTTAATTAAAAGTCAACTTTGATTGCGATTGTGTACACATCTAAACCAATTAGATTATTAAACTTCATTAAAATTAAGGGGGTGGATGATGATAGACTAGTTATGACTTTGATGGTGATTATGTGCATATTTAAGCAAATTAACTTAACAAACCTCACAAACAGTATGGGGTGTGTTTAAAATTATTTCAAAACAGAAACTAAACCTAAACACCTCCTTTTCAAATTAAAAGATAAATATAAATCTATTTATCCCACTTTTAACAAGCTATTCATCCATAAATCATAATAATTAAAATATGACTCCAACTGGCATGAAACTTTTACCACATCAGCATATGACTCAAATAAACTTAAATACCAAATTTCAACCCTAAATCATTTATAAATTAATTGAAATGAAAAAGACAAAAGACAGCCTAGATAAAATTCATTAATTTATACAAAAAGATTCACTAATCAAATTGACCCCAAAATTTTCCTACAGCTCCAATATGCCAAAACTAAGTTCTAACCCAACATGTTCAAGTGGATTCATCATAGTTTTCAAGTTATGAATTTGAAATACTTCACAAACATAAATACCAAACACTAATTAAACAGACTTCTAAAATCACCATTATTTTTCCAGGGGTGCTTAACATCACAACAAAGGGCTAGGTTGCATTGGTGCTGAAAGAAATTATATTTTGAGGGAACTATAAAAAGCATCAAGCTTAAACTAGCATACATCTTCCAAAAATCATAACTAGAGTTCTACATAACAAACATGTGTGAAAATTGGTCACAAAACTGAACATGGAGAACACAACAACCTATCCAAATTTCATTTCATTTGCATGTGTATATTTTGAACTACAACAAATATGCCTCAAACTGAGTTTGAATTTACATTTAAAAACTAAACAAAAAAACACTATACAACTTTTGTAAAAGTTATAGATCTGCTCACAAGGATTCCAGAACAGTTAAATTTACATTTTTCCGATTTTTCTACAATTTTTAATGATGTTTCTAAGTTGCAGCCGAAACCTAAAAAGGATTTTACTGACAGACCCTCGAAGAAATTTTTCAAAATTAAGAACAGGTCCCTAGATTACGGAAAACTCCGTGGAATTATTGGGGAAGAAGCAATGTGACCCCCAGGCGCCATGACCGGCGTTGAGGACCAAAATCCGGCGAGGAGAAGGGCGGGATGGACCGGGGAAGTGGTGGGGAGTGACGAGAGGCTTACCCGGGTTCCGTTTCGAGGCTTGGACGGGGGAGGGGCATGGCCGGCGGGCGCCGGCGGCGGATGGCCGGCGGGGAGGCCGCTGCGGCCCGTATCCACGGCGAGGCTCGGGCCAGCCCGGGCTAGCGGCGACGCCGGTAGCTTCTGCGTGCCTTAGGGGAGAGGTGGAGGAGGCCAAATGGCAGCGACAGAGGGCGCGGAGGTGGGCTCTGCGTTGGCTGCGGCAATGGCGACGGCGGCGCGTGGAGTCGAACCGAGCGACGGTTTCGACGAGGACGACGAGGAAACCAGCGTTGGCTCATCTCTCTCGCGCTTTTATCCCCTGCACGAACCACCGGGCACGCACACACACGCATTCGTGCGTCTGGCACCCGATGCACGCGGCGTGTGGCGGCGACCAGGCGCATGGGCGCGCGTAGGCGCGGCGTATAGCGCGGACAAGGGCGGAGGGACCACGATGCGCGAGCGGGTCCACAGCGACACCTCCAACGCGTCCGTACGCCGGATAAAACGGATGCCGACACGTGGACGGCGTGAGACGGGCGCGTGCGACAGAGCGCAGCGACGTCGGCGCCCAGTTTCATTCCGTTTGCCCGTTTTCGAAATTGCGAAACTCAAAAATTTTGAATACAACTCGAAAATCTCCAAAAACGAGAGTTGTAGAGCAACTATAGAACTAAAACTTTCCCAAAGGGCAACCTATGTTTTGATGTTTGGTTTGACGGGAAAAACGTGACGAACCTGCAGGTTTTCTCGGCCTGAAACACTGTTCACAGCAAGTTCCACCCTGTTTTTGGCACCTTTACACTCAAAATTTGAATGTCTGCCAATTATGAAAAATGTGTTCCCGAAAACAAGGAAAAACTTTTATATTGGCCGATTTTGAACTTCTATAGTGAAATTTGGAGAACGCGCAAGAAAACCGAATCAGCCTCTTGGATCCTTAGGGGTTTGACCACGTATTTGGACTTTGACCAAGGGCTTTTGTGCAAAAATGTGCATAATCATGTCGAATATGATTAGGAGCTAATTAATCTTAATTAACACAACTAAATGAGGTATTTATCTTTAATAAACACCTGGGGTGTTACAGTCTACCCCCCTTAAAAGAAATCTCGTCCCGAGATTTGACAACAAGATTAGAGGAAAACCTCCAGGGGAGATAACAGACTTGATGAGGATATCAACGTCGCTCGTGCGGGAGCGGGCGATGAATGTACACATGAAAAGCTAAAACCATCAAGAACTGAAACGCAAAGCAGTCGTACAATTCTACTAGAGTCCAGCAGACGGAATCAAACATCTCCAGAAAACGAGCCATGGTTGGCGGCATCGGATTGGATCCTTCTTGTGGCCTTCTTCTAACTTCTTCTTTGGGTCACAGAGGAGATGATGGGGAAGATACTTGCTTGACGATGAAAGCCGCAAACGATGAAGATGGTTGGCGTGAGCGCCGAAGGAGCAGTCGGATGAAAAAGATGGTGATGGAGGTTTAAAGCTCGAGTGGAGGTCTGGCTCGGAGGTGGTAGAAAACGACAGGCGATACTCTCCTTTTATCGAGGGTCGCCATGGTGCAACAGCGGTGGCACACCAGCCACTTGTGGTAGGACTGGCGGAGGGTTTGCAGCGACGGCTGCTGCGGTGAGGGGTGACAGAGTGATAGAACGACACGAGGCAGGTGGAGCACAGATATGTAGGCGGTCAAACGACCGTCAAGACTTGATCGTGGTGCGAGAAAAGAGATGAGAAAACTTATATGGTCGAGAATTCTCTGTATTTTCTTTGATGGGATCATTGTCATGAATTTATGATGATTGGATCAGTTTCCCTAGTAGGACCAAAAATCTAATTATGGACGTTTCTTAGAAACTCCATAACAATATGTCGGAAGAATTTGAAGAACTAGATCATCTTTTTTGATCCCTTTCCATTGATGCCTAATAAGATTGTCAATTCCTTATGGCATCTACGGAGAACATCCTTCAGTTTCCAAAACAAATTTCGGACGGGAAAATAGTTTCTCGAGTTTAACATACTCGGAAAAGAAAGCGAATGGAGTATTCTGTCTTTAACTCCTTCATTTCGTGCATGGGTCACCTGTTGGGTCAAAAGAGGTGACACTTGTCGTAGATGATCGCCAGTGATATGGTGACAAGGATGCACGATAGTCGAGATGCCATTGGCGACATGGCAGCGATGCTGCAGTGATGCATAGGCAGCGATCAGCAGCTTTGACAAAATATGGCAAAGCGACGATGCTGCACAATGCTGACATGGCACTGAAAAGTATGGGGTCAATGGCTCGAGAGATTTGACCGTGATGTTGGGGAAAAACGAGAAGCGCTCGAGGTATCCTCAATTCAGAATCGGGATTGCATCGAAAAAAACTTATCAAAGGATTTGCTAACCTTTTGTTTTCTTATATCCCGCTTCCATTGACATGGAAGAAACGTGCAAAAAGGATCACAGTTATTTAGTGAGAAAGGTATGAAAAGACAAACTAGTCCTAGATTCACTTCCTATTGGTTTGCCCTTTGCATAGAAAAGGGTTCAAGGTGATGCAGGTCGGTCTCTACTCCAGATTCTTCCCGGAATTCTACTCAACCTTGGGTAGAGAATTTACAAGACCCTGTGGTGGGTCTGCTACTGCTGTTGATTCAAAAGAAATTTGACGCAGCATAACTGCTGGGGGCAGCAAGAGAGCTTTCATTGGTGTCATGTTCAGTGATGGTGGTGGTGGATCAATGCCACTTGCATCACCAAAACCACCAGGAGTGTTGCGTGTCGTTCCTACCATCTGAGACCATGAGCTTTCATTAAACACATATTCATAATCTTGTTTATACAAAGGTAAACAAGTAGAACATGTACGACGAAAACTCAAAGTACAGGAACTTCAGATTCAGGATAACCTCACTACTCTGAAATAATAAGTTAATAACTTTCAGCTCAAAAATCGAACCTTGCTCAACTTTGATCAGTAAGAGCGTAGGTTCGTGTGCTACCACATTTGTATTCAACAAGGAGCTAAAAGTTAAGGTTATCATACCTAAAAATTTCAGTTACCGCAGTTCTATTTTGGCTGTTTTCAGTAGGCCGAGAGTCACGCAAAAAAAATTCATAACTCTCGGTGTAGAAATGGTATGGTACTGAAATTTTACGAGCACACAGAAAGGAAGGTTTCTAGCAACTTTGGTATTCAAAGGCTGAGCTAAAACTGTTTGAAAAAATGGTGCAAACGACCAAAGTTCAGTCTGTTGTAGACTAGGAATTCATCAGAACAGCACTTCACTAAAAAGAGCATAACTTGAGATTTACAAAACCTATGATCATGAATTTTTGACAACAGCAACTAGACTATAAAAAGAGCATTTTTGGTATTCAAATATCGAACCAGATCAGATTGAAAAAGGGTCTAATAGATCCATTTTCAGAGTGCCATTGCCCAGAAATTTTCAGCAGGGCAGAGCTTCCCTAAAAAGATCATATCTCAAAAACTGAGAACCCAATTACCATGAAATTTTAACAGCACAAACTAGGCTCTATGTGGAACATTTTTGTTATAGATCATATGGTCAAATTATTTTTGGAACTATATTTAAAAATTCGAGTTTTCAGCCTTACTCAGAATTTTGACAGAATTTCAGCATAACCTAGGCTTAGTAACTTAATCACAACTTCAGTTTTAATCATCCTAAATTCATGAAAAATTCATGGAAGAAGCTTAACTAGCTGATGAGTAATTTCTCTAAAGAACACCTAGTCGGAATTTTTCTAGATAATCCTTAGGAAAATTAGGACAACAACTAGTCACAACTTTTGCTTAACACAACAACTCATCAATCTATCATGAATGGGTCCTTAAGCAACATAATTCAGTTAAAGACCATATAACAAGTGTGTCATGATCATTTTTAGTTTGATAGCTTTTAACATGATGCAAAAAGCATCCTAAGAGTCCTCACCAAGCTTTTAAGCTTAAAATCGAAGTTAGTGCCGGTGGCAAGGCATATACATACGTCTCTCCCTATAATAGCTAGTCGGAAGCTATTCGTTTTTACATTACCGTACCTAACAACCGTGGTTAGTGTACCTGCAGAAAATCACAGATATTCATGACCTTTTGTGCCAGCACTCACAAAAGCGTCCACATTCATTACCGTTCACTTATAGAAACGGCATCCATGCGTAAAGCCGCTGCATGGACAGCGTCCAGCCTCGGACACCTCCGTTTGAATGGAGTTATCCTTTCCGCCTATTGCGGGATCGCACATGTATGGCAAAACATGGCTAGACACAGATGCGATGTGGGTTCCCATTGGAATAGGTCCCATCCATCCCTCACGGACTTTCCCGTGGCACGAGCACGTATGGCAAAACGTGCTGAACTAGTATGGTTGTGCACAAAAGTAAGTTTTGACAGGAATAAAATGTGCTGGAAGTCAGATTAAATACACCATAGAGTACTAGCCACCTGAAAAGAACCCAAAAATTCCCTCTAGAGCCTCTCGGACTAGATTCATCCTTAACGTCCTACGCACTTAGCAAAATTCTTATTCTTGGCAAATTTTATTCAAAAACAAGTGGTTAAGGTATTTTTAATACTCTGGTGCATATCATCGCTCTGGTACCAGCTGTGACAGAACCGCTCAAAATAAATCTGTATTATCACCTAAGCCGGTCCACTTGGCTAATAAGCGATAACAAGGAGTTATTTTGTCGCCTCTGCCGGGTCAAGCCCGGTAAATCACTTATAACAGGATCGTTGATATGCGCAAAGCCCACACGAAGGTGGGACCAGAGTACAAATTCAACATTACATAAAAGACCACAGGTTTACATTATTACAAACCAGGTTTTGATACAAGAAAGTAAAGTGTTTCAGAGATTAAACAGCGGAAATAAAACTAAGCGGAAGATACACATGGGAGGCCATCCATGGAGTATCACTCATCATCGTCATTCTCCCATTCAAGCTCCCAACCATCTGGAATCGAACCAGGCCAGATGGGATTATCTGAAAACCACAAATTAAGCAAGGCTGAGTATACTAATACTCAGCAAGACTGACCTGACAAAAAGAGAAGTACACCTAGACATGCAAGGCTTTTTGGCTGGTGGGTTTGTTTTGCCAAAAGCGAGTAAGAGTTGATACTTAATTTCAAATTTTAGCTCAAGTTCTAGTATGATAACCATTCTAGGTAAGCACCTATCTAAACAAGCATGTTTGTGCAAACAACATTAATCAAGCAACAATATTAATCCAATGTTCCATAAATAAATATGGGGTAGCCAGTGGTCAAGCCGACTCAGATAACGGCGAGTGACCGACGATCGATCGATTTATATCCTTGCAAGGTAAACCCAAGACACACGGAAGAAGGTAGACCCCAAGAAATCAAATAAAAGCGAATGCGGGGACTACCCCGACCAGGCGGTTCCCGTCATTCCCCAAATTAGGAAAAGATGCCACAGTCCTAAGTACAAGGTTTACTGGTACGCCCACTCATGGCACGTCCAGACTCACACTTGCACTACCGGTAGCGAACCGGGAGACGCATCTCAAGAGTAGTAGCGATAAAATTCCCGCACTGGTTCATTAGGTACTAGGCTTACCGGTCCCATTCCCGACAAGTACTTGGTACGTTCAATAGCTTAGACCAGCACCATGCTACTCGATCGAGACCGAACCCATTGCTCTTACCACATGAGCGAGTCAATTTAACCAACTTATGATTCCAACATAAGTATCCTATATCTCGTGAGCAATGAGTCTTTACTCGACTTGTACCGTGTCCTTAAAGCATGGCACTAGCGACCTAACATACTAGTATAAGAGCATAGAAATCCTAAGGATCATGCATCTAGGTTTCAATTCAACTCCTGAAACTTAAATGCACAAAACAAAACATAAATACGAAAAGTAAAGATGTGAGTTTATCCAAAAAGGTTATATGCACTCCGGTGCTTGCCTTCCTCTAAGTTAGCAACAGCCTTGGGCTCTTCTGGACTTTGGTCCAGGTTTTGATGCACACCAGCAAAGTTCACTTCCCCCTCTGCTGCTCCTTCACCCTCCGGAACTAGCGTGTATGATCCGTCTGGTAATTCTGCACGTTAAACATGCACATGCATTAGGTGAGGGTGTGAGTGGTTAATTAAAAGTCAACTTTGATTGCGATTGTGTACACATCTAAACAAATTAGATTATTAAACTTCATTAAAATTAAGGGGGTGGATGATGATAGACTAGTTATGACTTTGATGGTGATTATGTGCATATTTAAGCAAATTAACTTAACAAACCTCACAATCAGTATGGGATGTGTTTAAAATTATTTCAAAACAGAAACTAAACCTAAACACCTCCTTTTCAAATTAAAAGATAAATATAAATCTATTTATCCCACTTTTAACTAGCTATTCATCCATAAATCATAATAATTAAAATACGACTCCAACTGGCATGAAACCTTTACCACATCAGCATATGACTCAAATAAACTTAAATACCAAATTTCAGCCCTAAATCATTTATAAATTAATTTAAATGAAAAAGACAAAAGACAGCATAGATAAACTTCATTAATTCAAACAAAAAGATTCACTAATCAAATTGACCCCAAATTTTTCCTACAGCTCCAATATGCCAAAACTAAGTTCTAACTTAACATGTTCAAGTGGATTCATCATAGTTTTCAAGTTATGAATTTGACATACTTCACAAACATAAATACGAAACACTAATTAAACAGACTCCTAAAATCACCATTATTTTTCCAGGGGTGCTTAACATCGCAAAAAAGGGCTAGGGTGCATTGGTGCTGAAAGAAACTATATTTTGAGGGAACTATAAAAAGTATCAAGCTTAAACTAGCATACATCTTCCAAAAATCATAACTTGAGTTCTACATCACAAACATGTGTGAAAATTGGTCACAAAACTGAACATGGAGAACACAACAACATATCCAAATTTCATTACATTTGCATGTGTACATTTTCACTACAACAAATATGCCTCAAACTGAGTTTGAATTTACATTTAAAAACTAAACAGAAAAACACTATACAACTTTTGTAAAAGTTATAGATCTGCTCACAAGGATTCCAGAACAGTTGGATTTACATTTTTCTGATTTTTCTACAATTTTTAATGATGTTTCTAAGTTGCAGCCGAAACCTAAAAAGGATTTTACTGACAGACCCTCGAAGAAATTTTTCAAAATTACGAACAGGTCCCTAGATTACGAAAAACTCCCTGGAATTATTGGGGAAGAAGCAATGTGACCCCCAGGCACCATGGCCGGCGTTGAGGACCAAAATCCGGCGAGGAGAAGGCCGGGATGGACCGGGGAAGTGGTGGGGAGTGACGAGGGGCTTACCCGGGTTCCGTTTCGAGGCTTGGACGGGAGAGGGGCGTGGCCGGCGGGCGCCGGCGGCGGATGGCCGGCGAGGCTCGGGCCAGCCCGGGCTAGCGGCGACGTCGGTAGCTTCTGCGTGCCTTAGGGGAGAGGTGGAGGAGGCTAAATGGCAGCGACAGAGGGCGCGGAGGTGGGCTCTGCGTTGGCTGCGGCAATGGCGACGGCGGCGCGTGGAGTCGAACCGAGCGACGGTTTCGACGAGGACGACGAGGAAACCAGCGTTGGCTCGTCTCTCTCGCGCTTTTATCCCCTGCACGAACCACCGGGCACGCGCACACATGCATTCGTGCGTCTGGCACCCGATGCACGCAGCGCGTGACGGCGAACAGGCGCATGGGCGCGCGTAGGCGCGGCGTATAGCGCGGACAAGGGCGGATGGACCACGGTGCGCGAGCGGGTCCACAGCGACACCTCCAACGCGTTCGTACGCCGGAGAAAACGGATGCCGACACGTGGACGGCGTGAGACGGGCGCGCGCGCGAGAGCGCAGCGATGTCGGCGCCCAGTTTCATTCCGTTTGCCCGTTTTCGAAATTGCGAAACTCAAAAATTTTGAATACAACTCGAAAATCTCCAAAAACGAAAGTTGTAGAGCAACTATGGAACTACAACTTTCCCAAAGGGCGACCTATGTTTTGATGTTTGGTTTGATGGGAAAAACGCGACGAACCTACAGGTTTTCTCGGCCTGAAACACTGTTCACAGCAAGTTCCACCCTGTTTTTGGCACCTTTACACTCAAAATTTGAATGTCTGCCAATTATGAAAAATGTGTTCCCGAAAACAAGGAAAAACTTTTATATTGGCCGATTTTGAACTTCTATAGTGAAATTTGGAGAACGCGCAAGAAAACCGAATCAGCCTCTTGGATCCTTAGGGGTTTGACCACGTATTTGGACTTTGACCAAGGGCTTTTGTGCAAAAATGTGCATAATCATGTCAAACATTATTAGGAGCTAATTAATCTTGATTAACACAACTAAATGAGGTATTTATCTTTAATAAACACCTGGGGTGTTACAGTGGGGAGGCCGGCGGCGCGCGGCCTCCCGAAGCACAGGGCAGGCGCATGGGACCCGGCGGCGACGTCGTCCCACCGTGCGGTGGCGGAGGCCTCCGGCCCTCCCGGCGCATGGGGCAGTCTTGGCTGTGTCCTTATGCAAGAAAATCGGGTGATTGTCTATGCCTCACGGGCGCTTCACCCTCATGAAAAGAATTATCCCACACATGACTTAGAGCTAGCAGCGGTTGTTCATGCTTTGAAAATTTGGAGGCATTATCTTATGAGAAACCGCTGCAACATTTTCACTGACCACAAAAGCCTCAAATATATTTTCACTCAGTCTGATCTGAATATGAGGCAAAGAAGATGGTTAGAATTGATAAAAGATTATGATCTTGATTACCATCCTGGAAAGGCGAATGTAGTTGCAGATGTTCTTAGCCGCAAGGCTCACTGCAATTGCCTATCAGCGAAATCTTATAAAGACACTCTATGTGAGGAATTGAGAAGGCTTAACTTGAAAATTGTTGAACAAGGAAGCCTAAATGCTATCTCTGCTGAGTCTGATTTATTTGATAGAATTGTCAAGGCTCAACTTCAGGATGAGGGCATTCAATTGATAAAGCAAAAATTGTTAGAAAAAGATCCTAAATATGATTGCTTCCGTAAGGATGAGAAAAATATAGTCTGATTTGGGCAACGCCTTGTTGTTCTTGTGAAACGAACCAGATTTCCAAAACTGGAAACCCGATCCTCTGCACCTCTGTGATAGTCCCAGGAAGTGGCTATCACGTGCAAACCCTGTCTCAAGTGGTACAAATCCATACAACACAAGAAAAAGGGAAAATTACATAATTTTATTAATACATCAGAGTACAACATTTCGGCATAAGCCGAGTACAAGTCCAAATGGACTAAACAAGAAAGGTAAATCATCTACGCAGCGGATCTATCGAAGCGAAGCGTCTCTAGCTCCACAGGCAAACTTGAGTGTATGACCAGCTCTAGTCTTCCCATCCTTCATCGTCGTTGTCGTAGTCGATCACCAAGTCTGAAAGCATCGCCATCTACCCGATAAGCGGGTAGGTCATGTCAGCTTCCCAACAAAGAGCAAAAGCGGTAGAGGAATTCTAATATGCATGGATAAACCTATATCTGGTTGTAGAAGGTTTATGCAAGCAGCGGTAGCAACATCAAGGTAAGCGGTATTGCAAAGAGGTCACCATCTCCGAGGAGATCCACACCTCCGAGGCCAACGCCTCCGGGGTCAACACCCCAACCAAGGAAAGTACACCAAAACACTGGACCTCAACCGAGTCACAGCATCCCACTCTCATCTGCGATGTGAGGTCACCAACTCCTACCTCACATCTCAACGGCATCAAGCCGGGCTCACACACTCGGGGGAGAGAAAGCAGCACAAAAGAATACTAGCCAGGTGAGAGATCGCAAGGGCTGTCCATACCAGTGGACACGGACTATAGCTATAGGTTTAGCACTCTGCAGAGGTTGTACAACTGGACCCGCCGGATAGGGCAGAAACGGGGATCAGCCGTTCCACATCCCTACCTAACGGCCGGAGACCTAGCAGTGGGTGGCACTCTCCTGCCTCTCCGAGCCTGACTCGTCCTGAACTGGGGCGCGAAACTTGCCAGCAGGGCCTCGGAGCTGTGAAACCATCCCCGGAGGAGCCGGGGCGACGTCTACTCGGGGGGTATAAACCGTCCCCCTCACACGACCACACCGGTCCGCCTACAAGCTGAGTGCCAACCACCAACTAGTTCTCGGACCGAACCCCGCCCATACGTGAGCGAACGGTTTGTACGAAAATAGCCCAAAGATCAAGGTCACACAGTCGATCGGTCCTTAATTGCAAGGAGCGAGCACTCCACCAACTCCACCCATCCGACACGCCGCTAGGGCGGGAGGCCAGGTCGCATCTCCCCTAGACAGGCGTTCACAAGTAACCAAAGCGGCTCGCTCCCGCGGTAACACGTCAAGGATACACACTCACCCAAAACACACGCTAGAATACCGAGATATCCCAATCTCGGTCCAAACCAGAGATCCATCCGTAGCACAAATCAGGTAAAATATATGGATAGTAAGTATAGGGGACTAGCTAGGGGTCTGTAGCTAGTCCCAAAGGTAGGAAGTTCAAGGAACATGGTATATCAAATCCAAGGCATGGCTAAAAGATTGTCTATGCATTTCAATCATCCAAAGCATCATAAATAAAGCACTAGCAACTAAATAGCATGCATGGGATCTACATGGTCGAGAGTGACATGACACCTGCGCGGTAGTCGTCGTAGAGTAGTAGAGGTTGGGCCCTTCCTTCGGGTCAACGGTCTTCCCGATCGTCACAGCTCGGGTCGTCGTCGCAGCTCGAGTCTTCATACAAGGTTACAAGCCTACACGAGATGCGACGCGGAAATAAATAACGACAATCATCTAAGCATTAACTCCAAATAACATCAATTAGAAGAACCAAATAAATCCGAACTAGCTACAAGCAGCACTAGTTTAATTTTAAGAAAATTAAAGTAATTAGTTTTTATAATAAAATAGTTTTAAGCTACTAGCTTTGTATATACTTAGAAAACAAAATAGAGAGAAGGGTTAGTTCAAGGTTGGGTTGCCGATCAAGGGCTAAAGGTTTGGTGATCGCGCTGGTAAGGCATTAGCGCAACAGATAGGTGCGACAAAGCGGAAGCTCGGAGGATGATGAGAGAGAAGTAAGGTGATTCGAGCTAGGTAAGGTATTATCAGGCCAAGGTGTGCAGTAGCAGCACAAGGAGAAGAAAGATTCAACTTGTGGTCGGAAAAAGGGTGATGAGGTGGTAAAGTGTGCTCGAGAGCACGGTGGAGCAAGTGCTAGCAATGCGTCAATAACCACGGCGTAGTAGCTAGGTTGCAACGCGGGGTTGCCGTGCTTGAAGCAGAGGCCTCTGCTCTCGGCACGGCCGTCCATCACGCGCGGCGTTCTGGGTACTAACACTTGGTACGACGCGTGCTACACGGCTCAAAGCAAAGCAGAGAGAGAGCGGGTTTGCGACACAAGGCGGTGGAAGCGGTGCAAGCAAGAAAAGTGGTGCGAACGCAACTTGGGGAAGTTATTCCTGTCCGTGGCACGCTAGTGTCTAGTTGCGGGGCTCCGGCGTCCCAGACCCACAATAGCACAGTGGCGGGCAGCGGCCACAAATTCTACACCAAGAGCGCGGGGAAAAAGAGGCTCAGTTCAAGGGCAAGGACGGAAAAGGATAGGGTAGCAGCGAGCGTCTCGAAATTATGAAACCAACGCAACTGGTTTCATAATTTTTAGAGCTCCGGATAATTAGTTATGAATTTTAAAGGAAAAGGGGTTTATAAAACATTTATTAAATCCTTTTGTTAAAACCGAAAATAATTTTTATTAAATTATTGCTGACGTCAGCGGTCAGCAGGTTAGTGGGCCGAAGTTGGGCCCAAAGTGTTAGTGGGTCCGGAAGGCCCAACAGATCTGGCCTAACAGGGCCCAGTAGACCAAGTCCGGAAAACACCCTCGGAGTTAACTTCCTAGGCCGAAACACACCTCAGCCCACGTGGGCCTTAACAGGCCGGACGGCCCACGGCCAATTCTTCTCAGGCCACGCTGGAGAAGTCCAGCGAAGGCCCTCGAAGAAATCTGGGCTCGCACGTGCTCCCGGGATTCACCTGTGGTTCGGTGGCGCACCCTCGCCACGCGAACACGCATCGGCGCGCCCCGGCGCGGTGCTCGGCGGCGACAGCGAACGGCGCACGGCGGCGACGGCGCTTCCAACGGCCAGGCAAGCGCACGGCGATGACCGCTACGGTCAGGTGGTTAGTCCGGCGCGGCCATGGCCCTGGGGTCGGGCATGTAGAGCCGACACGTGGTGCGACACAGCGAAGTGCCCGGCGCGGCGGCGACAGCACTGCGCACGAAGGTTAGCGGCAGTTCGGCACGACGCCCTTGATCTTGCGCTGGGGAGCGCGGGTTCAAGGCTCGCATGCGCAGACGCACGCCTCGCGTTGAGCGGCAAAAGTTAGTGCGCACACATGAACGCGCGCGCGACACAGAGGTGCCCTGCGCGGCATGGCGGCAACGACGGTAACGCGGTTAGTGGCCAGAGAGCCGGGCCTGCTCGTGCACGGGTGCTCGGCGGCGATGTATGGCTTAGGATCCTGTAGAAAAAGGCGCGGGACAAAGCCCGGAACACAGGCATGGCGGCGAGCGCCGGTTCAAGCTCGGCACGGCGGCCGGCGGCGTAACACTGGGGTACGCTCCCATTGGCATCTCAGGAAGTTCAAGGGGGAAGGTGAGAAGAAGAGCGTTGCGGCGTGCTCACATAGGGGCGGCGGTGTAACCGACGCCGGCTTGACGAAGACGACGTGGTGCGGCGAAGGCGTTCCCGGCGGCGTCGAGGTCCACAGCTTCGCGGTTCAGGTACTCCGTCGAACAGGTGGACGGCGTGGTGGAGACTCGCGGTTCAGCGTCGGCGTCGGCATTTCGACAAACACGTCATAGGCATGGCCGGGGCTGAACGTCGGGGAAGCAGATTGGTGGTGTGGGCGTCGTCCTGTTGTTACGGTTGCATCCTGCTTTGCTCGTAACACGACTGGCAGTGAGGAACGGAGGTGGGTCCCGGTTTAGGCAAAGGCTCGAACACCTACAGGGCACAAAGAAGCAAGGCCTTAGTCACTGTTATGGTGACGGGCTACGACCTGCAGAGGATGAGTGCGGCACGAAGGCCGGCTCCAGAGACAGAAAGGCAGCAGCCTGGCCAACAGGCGTGCTCACCGAGGGGGCGTGCTCACCGAGGGGCTTGAGTGAGGGCTAGGTGATGCAGGGCGACATTGCAGCCGTGACGAGGCCGAACGGTGCTGGTTTGGTGAAGAGGTAGCAGCATGGCGGCGCAGCTGTGTCACTGCATCATCTCCGGTCTCCTGGCTGTCCAGCTTGGCGTAGAAGCAGCAGGTCCTGGCGATGATGAAGATGTGACGACAGCGTACTCAGGTGTTCCCCGGTCCCTGCTCCTCTCCTCCTGCTGCTTCCTCTTTTCCTCTCGATCTCCTCACAGGCTGTGGCGACGGTGGTGTGTGTGGGTTTGGAGCTCGCACATGCTAGCAAGGAGGAAGGGAACGAATCCCAATTGGTGGTTGTGAGTATGCTCGGTGGAAAAGGCAGTAGAAGCATGGCGCCTTGGGCTGCTGGCCCTGGCCGGAAGGGATTAATTTCTGCAGCTCGATGGGGATCAGAGAGGTGGTGCTGTTCGGTTGGGAGAGGAAGATCGATCTGCAACTGCAAGCCGTGCTTGGGGAATTGGATCTCGTAGCTGTTAGCTGATTTGGAAAAGGAGAGGAGAAAAGAATTTGAGATGTTGCGGCTGCTGGTGAAGAAAGGAAAAAGGAAGGAGAGTGGCGACGGCAGGGAGAGAAAAACAGGAGGCCAGCGGGGGCGGATTGGGAAGAAGAGGAGGAGAGAAAAGGAGAGGAATTTGAGGGTATTTAAAACAACTAGTTAGGGTTAGATAGATGGGTTTTAAGATGGGCTCGGTGATTGGGCCGAAACATATAATCCCGCGAAATAAATTTGTAACAATTTATTTCGTAGAATGAGAACAAAAGAATTAGACTAATTTTTCCGGAAACGAATTAAGTAGCGAACTATTAATTCGAGAAGTCGGAAAACATTGTCACAATTCAAAATGAGCTCCGGGGAATTTAATCCAAATGAGTTAGCTTATTTTCCGAGATCGAACCAATTACAAAAGATTAATTCAAAAAATCGGAAAATATTATATAATTCACTTAGTGAATTCCAGAGCACTTCGGAAGGATCGTAAAAAGGTTGCGGGCTTAGAGATTAGCAGATCGAGATGAGGAAGGTGTTAGAAGATCAAGCCGAGCTAATTGGCTAGTGTTAGCTCGGGTGCAAACTTAGAGTTAGTCGAACAAGGTTTAGTTATTAAACAAAATAATTTTATATTTAGTTTGAATTTGAATATAGTTCAAATTCAAACTCCACACAACTTCAAAATCCAAATAAGAACCATTTTGAAAATCCAACTCACAACTAAACCATAATTTGAAAATAACTTTTATATGATTTTATTTTGTATGAAATTTTGAGATGAGAGGCTAGCAAATTGGGATCAAATTTGGTAGCACACAAGTTCAAACAAAAAGTTTTAAATTTTTGCAAAAATTCACACATGGGAAAACATTCAAAATTCTGGGATGTTACATCTTGATAATTGGGTCATCTCTCCAAATTCTCTATCCACCCTGGGAGTAGCAAAATGTACCAAGATTTGAAAGAAAATTTTTGGTGGTCCAATATGAAGGTGGACATAGCCAAATACGTATCGGAATGTGATACTTATCAAAGAATTAAAGTAAGTCATTTGAAAGCTTCCGGTACTCTCCAACCCTTACCCATACCTTTATGGAAGTGGGATGACATAAGCATGGACTTTGTGTCCGGATTGCCACTCACATCTAGGAATCATTATTCTGTCTGGGTTATTGTGGATAGGTTGACAAAAACAGCTCATTTCATTCCAGTCCACACCAAATATGATGCCAAAGATTATGCAAGTCTTTATGTTGAGCACATTGTTCGCTTGCATGGTGTTCCCAAGACTATTATTTCAGATAGAGGCTCTCTCTTTGTGTCGCGTTTCTCGGAACGGTTACATAAATTACTTGGCACCAAAATTATACGTGGTTCAGCTTATCGTCCTCAGACTGATGATCAAACTGAGAGAGTGAACCAAATTCTAGAGGACATGTTGCGAGCCTATGTTATTCACTTTGATAAAAGTTGAGACAAATGTCTAGCTTTGGTGGAATTTTCTTACAACAATAGCTATCAAGCTAGCTTGAAAATGGCACATTTTGAGGCTCTCTATGGACGGAGATGTCGCACTCCCTTGAACTGGTCACAGGCCGGTGAGAGAAAATTCTTTGGTCCAGCCTTAGTTAAGGATGCCGAAGAAAAAGTGAGGGTAATCAAAGAAAATTTGAGGATAGCTCAAGAAAGGCAAAAGAGTCACTATGACAAGGGAAAGGCACCTAGGGAATATAAAGTTGGTGACTTTGTGTACTTAAAAGTTTCGCCAACTAAGGGTGTCCAAAGGTTCGGTGTGGAAGGGAAGCTAGCTCCTCGCTACATTGGCCCCTATGAAATCATTCAAGTATGTGGACCAGTAGCATACCGTATTCGGCTTCCTGAGCGGTTCTCTGCCGTCCACAATGTGTTCCATGTGTCACAATTGAGAAGATGTGCTCATGAACCGGCCAGAGAAGTGATTGAAGAAGCTAATGCTTGGATTGAACCGGACCTCTCTGTCGTTGAACATCTTTTGAGGATTCTTGATGTAAAAGAAAGAAAAACTCAAAGGCAATCCGTAAAGATGTATAAAATCCAATGGAGTCATCATCTTGTCGATGAAGCTACCTGGGAAACTGAACATTATCTCAATGAGAATTATCCGGGTTTTCTTCAATCTAGACATAATAAGTTTTCCCCCTACTTTCATCTTGTAATTCCTAATCTCGGGACGAGATTTCTTTTAAGGGGGGTAGGCTATAACATCCCTAATGTTTGTTTAAGATAAGTACCTTAATTAGTTTGGTTAATCAAGATTAATTAGTCCCTAAGCATGTTTAACATGATTGTGATCAATTTTTCAAATAAGACCTTAGTCAAAATCAACAATCTTGGTCAAACCCTTAAGTACTCCACAGTGCTGAAATAGTTTTCTTGCGCGTTCTCCAAATTTCACTATAGAAGTTCAAAATCTGCCAATATAAAAGTTTTTCCTTATCTCCGGGAACACATTTTTTATAATTGGCGGACATTCAAATTTTGAGTGAAAATTCGCTTAAATTTGAGTTGAAGTCGCTGTGCACAGTGTTTCAGGGCCGAGAAAAACTGGATCTTCATCACGTTTTTCCCGTCAATCCATTCACCAAAACATAGGTCGCCCTTTGGGAAAGTTGTAGTGTTATAGTTCCTCTACAACTTCTATTTTTTTGGAGAAATTCAACTTAGTTGACACTTTTTGGAGTTTCGAAAATTTGAAAACTATCTCGCAGAACAAAAACGGACGCCGGCCGTCGCGTCGTCGTGCACTGGCGCGTCGCCGTGCTCTGGCGCGAGCACGCACCCGCACTCGGCCGCTCGTTTACGTGGCGCCCCCACGGTCGTCCGGCGTATGGACTCATTGAGTCCATCGCTGTGGACCCAGGGGCGGGCCGTGGTGACTCCGTCCGCGACCGCGTCGTACGCCGGGTCCAGGCGTGCAGCCGCGCCGGACCGCGCCACACGCAGGCTGCGCTGCCCGCCAGCCGCGCCGCATCCCAGGCGCGCGGGCCCCCGCCGCTCGTCCGAGTATATGAGAAGGGAGAGAAAAGGGCGTCGTGTCGTTCCTCGCCTTCCTCGCCTCGCTCGCCCACCCGACTCTTTCCCCCTGCGCGCGCCGCGTTCTGTCCGCTCCCGAGCAGAGCGCCGCCACGTGCCATTGCCGCCGCCGCATTCCGGTCTCCGCTCGGCCTCATGGCCTCCTCTCCGCCTCCCTCAATTCCTCAACCACTCTGGGACGCCTCCGGGTGCCGGCATTGACCGCCTGCACCGCCGCTCGCCGGAGGAAAGGGCAGCAGTGGCAGCCGCGGGTCACCTCACCGCCGCCGGCCGTCCCTGAGCCTCCTCCTCGCCAACCTGCACCAAGGATCGAGCAAGAGTGAGCCCCCACACCTTCCTAGCCACTTCCCTGGCGAGTTGCGGCCAAGAACCGCCGCCGGCGTGCTCCCCTGCGCCGACGGGGATCTATTTGTGACGATTGGAAAAGGTCTAGGGGCTTTTCCATAAAGCAGGGACCGTTTCGTAATTTAGACAATTTAGTCGAGGGTTCTTCTGTAAAAGAATTTCTAGGTTTTAGCAGAACCTTTGAAATTGGATTAAAAATCGTAGAAAATTTAGAAAAATGTAAATCCAGTTGTGTTGGATTCTTTGTGAGGAGATCTACAATTTCTAGAAAGGGTGTATAGGGTTTTTCTGGGTAGTTTTGAAATGAAAATTCAAACTCAGTTTGATGTACTTTTTTTGTAATTCAAAATGTACTCATGCAATGGAGATGAAATTTGGATATGTTGTTCTTTGAACCATGTTCAGATCTGTGACCAAGTTTGACACATGTTTGATGTGTAGATGTGTAGTTATGATTTTTGTAAGCTTTATGTTGGATTAAGCTTGATGCTTTTTATAGTCCCCTCAGGAAATAATTTCTTTAAGCACCAATACACCCTAGCTCTTTGTCATGATGATTAGTATCTCTGGAAAAATAATTATGATTTTAGGACTGGGTTTGAATGCTGTTTTGTATTTAACTTTGTGTAGGATGATAAATGGATAACTTGAAAAATGTGATAGATCTGCTTTTGTAAATTTGTCAGGAGCTTAGATTTGTCATGAATGAACTGTAGGAAAAAGTTGAGGTCAAAAAGATCAGTAGATCTTTTTGTAGGATTTAATGAAGTTAAGCTAGGCTGAAATTTATCTTTTTCATATAAATTAATCAAGTAATATGGAGCTAATTTTTGGTATGTAAGCTTGTTTTGGTCATGTGCTGCTGTGTGCAAAGTTTGAGATCAGTTAGAGTTATATTTCTTTTAATATGAATTTTGGATGAATGGCTAGCTAGGAATTGAATAAATAGGTTTATATTTATTATTTAAGTTTAATTAAGGTTTTTATGTTTAGTTCCTGGTTATAATCTTTTAGCACACCCACATACTATTTGGTGAAGTTTAGTAAATTATTTTGCTTAGATGTGCACACAATCACCATCAAAGTCAAGTTTAGTTCACCCTCATCACACACCCAATACTTTTGTGAGTTTTATTAATTCTTAAGATGAATGTAGCCAACAAGAGTTGGTTTGGTGGTAATTCTCCCACCCTCACCATAATCTAATGCATATGCATGTATACATGTAGTTTTATCGGACGGTATGTATACGCTCACCCAGGAGGAGGAGGAGGGAGCAGTTAGTGGAGAGGTGAACCAGACTGTCGTGCATCAAGACCTGGACCAAAGTCCAGAAGAGTCTGAGGCTAGTGCTGAAGTAGAAGAAGGCAAGCACCGGAGTGCATATAAACTTTTTGGATAAAATCTCATAACTTTTACTTTTCAGTATTTATGTTTTTCTTTGTGCATTTAAGTTTCAGGAGTTGTTTTGAAACCTAGATGCATGATCCTTAGGTTCCTATGCTCTTATACTAGTATGTTAGGACGCTAGTGCCATGCTTTAAGGACACGGTACAAGTCGAGTAATGACTCATTGCTCGCGAGATATAGGATGCTTATGTTGGAATCATAAGTTGGATAAATTGACTCGCTCATGTGGTAAGAGCAATGGGTTCGGTCTCGACCGAGTAGCATGGTGCTGGTTTAAGCTATTGAACATACCAAGTACTTGTCGGGAATGGGACCGGTAAGCCTAGTACCTAATGAACCAGTGCGGGGACTTTATTGCTACTACTCTTGAGATGCGTCTCCCGGTTTGATTCCGGTAGTGCAAGTGTGAGTCTGGACGTGCCGTGTGAGGGTGTTCCAGTAACCTTGTACTTAGGACTGTGGCACCTGTCCCTAATCTGGGGAATGACAGGAACCGCCTGGTCGGGGTAGACCCCGCATTCACTTTTTTTTGATTTCTTGGGGTCTACCTTCTTCCGTGTATCTTGGTTTGACCTTGCAAGGATATAAATCGATCGATCGTCGGTCACTCGCTGTTATCTGAGTCGGCTTGACCACTGGCTACCCTAGATTTATTTATGGAATATTTGGTTAATATTATTGCCTGATTAATGTTGTTTGCACAAAATTCTTGATTAGTTAGGTGCTTACCTAGAATGGTTAACATACTAGAACTTGAGCTAAAAATGGAAAGTAAAGATCAACTCTTAGTTGCTTTTGGCAAAATAAACGCACCAACCAAAAAGCCTTGCATGTCTAGTTGTATTTTTCTTTATGTTGGGTCAGTCTTGCTGAGTATTAGCATACTCAGTCTTGCTTAATTTGTGATTTTCAGGTAACCCCATCTGGCCTGGTTCTATCCCAGATGGTTGGGAGCTTGAGTGGCCTCCCATGTGTATCACACGTTTAGTTTTTATTTCCGCTGTTAAACTCTGAAACACTTTACTTTTATGTATGAAAACTTGGTTTGTAATAATGTGAATTTGTGTACTTTTTATGTAATGTTGAACTTGTACTCTGGTCCCACCTTCGTGTGGGCTTTGCGCATATCAGTGATCCTGTTGTAAGTGATTCACCGGGCATGACCCGGCAGAAGCGACAAAATACATCCTTGTTATCGCTTATGAGCCAAGTGGACCGGTTTAGGTGATAATACAGATTTATTTTGGGCGGTTCTGTCACAAGGCCTCCGACGCACGGAGAGGCAGCGGTGGCCTCCCTGGCCGGCACACGAGCCAGGAGGTGACGGGCCGCGCCGCAGCGGCCTCCCGGCACGTGGTGGCGGATGCCTCTGGCGCACGAGGCAGGCAGCGGCAACCTCCCTAACTGGTGCACGGGCCATCGATTCTTGATGTAGATTCCATGTTCCTGTTCTTCTCCCTTTTCTTATCTCTTACCATCGATTCTTGATGTAGATTTGTGATTGTGAGTGAATTGATTCTTGATGTGGATATGTGATTGTGAGTGAACAGATGATTGTGAGTATGTGTGATTGTGAATGTGTGATTGTGAACTTTGTGATTATGAGACTGTGTGACCGTGAAGTTTGTGGAAAAAAGGAAAAGAAAAGAAGACAGAGAAGAGAAAAGACGGACAGGGGACGGCAGGTGACGGCAGTGCGGAACCTGTAGTACCGGGTCTCCTGACCACCCGATACTAATATCACATTAGTACCGGGTGTGTTGAACCAGTACTAATGTGGTCTCCACATTAGTATCGGCTGGCCCGGTTGCACAACCGGTACTAATGGCAGTTGCCAACCGGTACTAATGGTTGCATTGGTTACCTGTGTCGACCTGGGGTCATCACCATGACCCTGAGATCTTCTCTTCCTTTATTTATTTAGTGTCGTGTCATCAAAAAAGCCTATGTGGCAGTCCATTAAATGTCGATGACCCTGCCACTGAGATTGGCCTTAGCACTACGTCCGTTTCAGAATATAGCTAGCTCTAGCATTCAAATTTCGGCTCAAAATATAGCTATTTAAGAGTTCTCAAGTGGGTTATTTGACATTAAAGGTCTAAAATACCCTTCATGCATACAAATCAATTATGACATGCAGATTTGCATGCAAACCTGCCACTAATTAAATAGAAAAGGTATAATTACCCTATTAACTAGCGTATGAAAACTGAAGAACAATTCAAACTTTTATTCTACATCTTTAATCTATCTGAAAAACTCTAAAAATAGTTATATTCTGAAATGGAAGGAGTACTCAAGTTTCAGTTCCTAACTCGGCACGGGTGTTGATAATTCCTTGGGTTTATTTAGAAACTTATGCTCTAGGCTCTGTATGTTTCAGTGAAACGTGATGTGACTGTGGGTAGCGATTTGACAATGCACTATTTACTTTGCTGTATGACATGCCTCGACTAGCATAAGTACTCAGAGCGGTTTAGCCAAATTAACTGCAAATTTATTAGCCGTATGTGTAACTTAATTCATGTATTGATGACACTGTGTGTTGTTCCTTTCCTTCAAAAGCCTTCAAAAGCCTGGAAAAGACGATGCTGTATAGTGCCATCGTCCCTGCTTGGACAGACAGGGGCCACAGGGATGACTTCATATGGTATCGTACATTGGACAGACAGACAACTGCATGTACAGTTCAACAATTGGATTATGATGGGTTACCCGGGTTCAATATATTACAAAGTTTTCTTTTGGTTGTTTATTTCTTTACTACAAACTTGGCATACGCTAGGGTGACGTGTGCCTTTGTGTAAGTGTATGATTCTTCAACGGTGCACCATACCATCAGGTGGTGGTTATAAGGTATAATTTTTTCTTTGAATGAGCAAATTTGTAATTATAAAAAACTATTATTTTGGGTACTGTAATTTTTTCTGCCGTTTTTCCGCGCATGATGTTTTTCACTTTTCCACCAAGATAAATTTTCAATAATATCTCTATACCACCCATGTATATTACATATATCACAAGTGTAAGTTTAATTAGTATATAATTAATCTCAACCGTCAGCTCATTTCATACTAGTGCTTTTTAAATAGTGTTATAAATGGTATGATGCACCGTAAAAAAGTATGTGTAACACTAGCTGTATATGGGCACGAAATGCATATCTGTACCAAGGACGATGTTAATCTGGAGACCGGAGGAAATTGAAAAAAAAACGTATCAATGCTGTTAATTACCCGAAGTGTTATTACAAAGGTGCAGTTCTCTCGTCCGTGTTTCGTTACTTCATATTGATGTATCAAGTTAAATTATAAAAAAAATAAGTATATAACAAATGAATTATAAAACAAATTATAAATAAAATTGGTACTATTACACAATCTTGTTTTGACCGCGAGACCGAACAACAGTGGCTGGCCTTCTTCCGTTCCTTGCACCAATCACGCACACAATAGCATTCCAAAGCAGTCAAGCGCACCGTAGGAGTGCAGTGGAGGCACAGAGCAGGCACGCGAGGAGGCTCATTTCCACCGGATCCCTAGACATGGCCCCTCACGCACAGTGCCGCGGTGGCTATGATGAGCAGTTGAGCACCGGCGACAACTCGTATGAAGCACCTGCGGTGCGGTCGGAGCAGACGAGCAGTGGCAGGAGCTACTACAGCACAACCTCCTGCGGGTCAAATTGATTTGGTGGTGCAGATCGAAGATGGGGGAAAGCTGGTGCTGGCAGACGTGCGGTGTACGTGGTTGGAGCGTGAGAAGCCCTTCCTTTACAAGATTCGACACTGGGTCCAAGTGTTTTGTGTTGCAAAGCTTCCGGGTCTTTCTAGAACGAACAAGAAACTACTCTCTCCGTCTCAAAAAGAGAGGAGCTCAAACCATATTAGAATTAATGATGTTAAAAGACAAAATAGTCATCTTCATCCCTCAAATTTGGCTCAAAGGTCAAGTTCGTTCCTTAATTTTAAAATTGAGTAATCTAGTCTCTCAATTTTAAAGTTCGTTCCTCAACTTTCAAACCGACCAATCTAGTCCTTCAAATTTATTTTTTGGGTCAGAACCATCCCTCACGAGCTTAAAATTTTTATATTTGAATGTCTTATCTTGGTATACTTCCACGTGTATGTTTGCTATAAAGATCACCTCCAACTTTTTCTTGTGCTAGCTAGATGGTAAGTGTCGGTAATTATAAAGATTTAGTATGCTAAGAATAATTACCCTTTAAGTACGAGTAAGCATTCATATTACCTCCATACGACGTCATTAGGAATTTTTCTCAGAATAACTTGTCTAAACCAATGAGTGTAGTGGATGGTTTGGCAAAAAGTAGTGACCCATAGTACTTGTTGCGCATAAAAAAGGTTGAGTTGAGCACATGATCCACCATAGATATATCATATATGTATTAAGAATTGGTTATGGTAACTAATGGATAGTGCACATTGTATATTGGTATACCAGTTGCATATGAAAAGGTGGTGTTAAGGAAAAGTGAAGTTAATAGAAAAATGATATTTGAGGGATAAGTTTGATCCAAAAAGGAAACATGGAGGATCAAATTGGCGCATTCAAAAGTTTAGGGACGAGTTTGACCTGAAAACGAAACTTGAAGGACTAAATCGACCAATTTGAAAGTTGGAGGACGAACTTGATCCTTGAGCCAAAGTTGAGGGATGAATATGACTATTTTGCCCTGTTAAAACTCATTACTATCACCTCTTACATACGTTCTATGCAGGAATAATTTGTTATTAAAAAAACCTTAGATGTAGTGGTCCAAACGATGCAAACGTCTCATTCGTAAAAGCATAGTAAGTTAGTAACCCAATTTTTTTTTGAATATTTCCATGGTCGATTTGGAATCTCCGGTGGAATCAGCATATATATTCTCTGTTCAAATTCTTTGGAATTTAACAGTAATAGATGAAGTCCTGATGGTGATAGAATAAACTGTTAACTCTGTTAGTAATTCGTTTCACAAAAAAAAAACTCTGTTAGTAATTCCTGTGAGCACTTGGTGGTGTCTATGTGCAACTTTTCACCTGTACTACCTTGTCTCTTGCTTCGCTTAGCTCCACCTACCCAGGGTTGGCATATATATGTACCCAAATTGCTATGGTTTGTGTGGTTAATGAAAAGAAAATCCTATTTGGGCCAACAAACAGCAAGTTGAGTTTCCATTACGCGCACACACTAGTTTGTTTATTTGCAGTGACCTTTGCATGAAAAGCACGGTTATTTATCTTTGCAAGCAAACACACGTAAACAATTAACATATCAATTGACAAGTTGTAGTTAGATACACGCACTTCTCAATCTTGCTGATGACTGCATGGGTAGTACAACGGTAGACATCAGCATCACTAACCAAAATATTGTTAGATCGACCATTGAGCTGCACTATGAGTCTGATAATATAAGCACTTGGTCTGCACGCACAACAGCCTGAGCTAAATAATCACAAATATTGTTAGATCATTGAGCTGTAGTACGAGTCTGATAAATAAGCAGTAGGTTAACTTCAAAAAAATAAATAAGCACTAGGTCCGTAGGACCTGCACAACAGTTTGAGCTAAATAATCAAATAGCTCCATCAGTAGTACGTTTTAACTTTTTTAGATTCGAAGATTTTGCTATGCACCTAGAGATTATTATGTCAATATGCATAGTAAAAGGTAAGAACCTAGCTAGAAAAGGTAAAATGACTAATAATTTGGGGCGAAGAGGGTATTATTTTAGATAAACTAATGTATAAAACGATGCAAACATTACATGTCCACTGTAAAAGCAGTAGAAAACAAAAGAAGTTAAAAAACATTCCATGGCTGATTTGGATTTGCATGTGGAATCAACATCTTGGTTAAATTCTTTGCAATTCAACAGCAACTTGAAGTTCCATTTCATGTGCGCTATTTATTTGGCATGACCTTCGTGTATGAAAGCCACAGTAGTTTATTTTGGCAAAGTAAATACATGTAAAAAACTTTTCTTAATTGTCAATCATATTATAGAGGTATTGCACGAAACATCAAACAAGATCGAGGATAAATTATTAGGGGAGGACGAAAAATGACCTTACGGTAAACAATATAAATTAGATTTCTGAAAGATCACAAACTGACAGTCTATTCAATATAATATGCCGGCATAGGTTTGAGGATAACGTACGTGGACGCAGGACAAGGCATTAATCCAGTGTTTGAGGCTTTTACTTCACTAGAGTTCTTTCACCTGCAGCTGCCCGCAGAGCAAACAATACTTTTATAAGAATGCAGCGAAACATATCTAGTGAGAAGTTGTAGTTGGATACACCCACTTGTTTATCTTGTTGACTATACGACATGGGTAACATAGCTGTAAATATCAGCATCGACCGAGTCTTATTACATCATTCGGCTCAAAGCCTCAAACATGTCCCGAAACATTTGCCATGCTGAAATAGTGTGGTCAGCACCATCCGTACAACTATTGAGATCATCGATCAGCTCATTACAAGGATACTTGGGTACATACATATGACTTCTGATTCTAAACTAGTCAAACCAGTTACAACACTGTTAGTGTGTTCGAGACATGGATACTCCCTTAATATCTATGTGAAAGCTACATTGATACATTGCATGCTACAATCACCTTTTCATGTAATGAATTACAACAATCTGCATTTCCTTTAATCTGTAAGGTGTCGACAGTGGGGTAGAGTTATGCTGGAATGATGCCGGTAGTTTTGCAGGAAGCAGTTCGTACAGAGCCATCATCCTATGGTCAACGCGCAAGACTGCGATCAGTAGAAATGTTAAAACCCAAAATTTCTGACAACCAAAGATTAAAGGTATTTGTCCTTGATTATCTTCACTATCTCTTCGACTCTCTTGATAATTTTAGGGTTCATCAAGTCTCTTGCTTGCCCAAGGAGGGTGCCTTCTCTGCTGTTATAATATGCATCTATTATAGCACTTGCCCAAGTGTGCAATGCCTCTGGACTCCTGCAACCCGCCAGGCAAGAAATGACATGAAAGCAACAGAAGGAACACTGACAAGGTATGCATTGAAGCACCAATAGTACTTACATGTATAATGTATCAACATTGTCCCCTTGAAGTTCAGGACCAGGAGTAAAAGCATCATTCAGTGAACTCAACCGCTCTTCTGGATCCTCTATCATTATAAGATGCTTCAGTATTCTAATATCCTTTGGCATTTGTCTTTGGAGATTAGCCACCGCAGTCATGTATAGATGAAACATTATATCCTTTGCCTGTGACATGTTTGGTAGATAATGAAATGATCAAAGATGAATTTTGAGCACCAGAGCACAGTTATGAAAGATAACTGAAAAAGTACAGCGAATCAACAGCATACATGTTTGCCGAGTCTTATAACCATTTACCTCAGATTTAGTGATGTCAGTGCCTTTTGCAGCTGACCAAGCTTTTGAAAGCATCAACACTAATGCAGAGTCCAGTTCCTTCTTCTCAGCCAAGTCATCAATCTTTCTGCAAGCAGCATCCACTGAAGATGAATTAAGTATATCTTTTAACTTCAATTCTGCAGCATTCAAAGCCTCAAGACTCCCAGTTGTATCATCGTGAGCTTGTAGAGCATCTACACAATCATTTCCAAGCTTTGCCAACTCTACAAGCATACAAAACATGAATCAGTACAGTACTAAGTTTAATCAGTCTAACAACACAAATTAATATCTTTATCTTCAGATAAGGGATCGACACTTCTGCTGTCCAAATGGATGAGATTGGAAGCTCCAAAATATAAAGTTCCCAGAAATCATTGAATAATTCCGAGAAAGGAAATTATGCTCATTATGTAAGTGCAGAGTAAACAAATACATTCTATACATGGAACTGTCAAGGGTGTTAATTGTACAACGAATACAACTATATTAGGATAAGCACATTATTAAATTGTCAAGAGTATATGTTTCTCTATTTCATAATATGTGATACATTTGGAAAAGTAGAGATGGCAAGATAATAAAAAGGGTTGACATCATAAAATGCAAAATAAAAGAAGATGCAAGAAAACAGCATAAAAAGTTGGCCAACATAATAGTCGAGTTCTCATGTACGCCTCACCAGTTTGCTTTTCAGGTTCATCATTATAAGACTCCGCAACATAGTAAAGGTGGTTGAAAAATTCCACTGTGAAATCTTTACGCCGCTTAGCAACAATAGCACCAATTTTATCAGATGGTGTGGATTTTACTACTTCAAGAAGTTCATTATGCCTCTGTACATCCTCATCAATCTAAAAAGAATGGAGCAAATTATATTAATATCAATTATAAGATTTTAAATTAGGAAAAAGTGTATTTTTCATCCCTCAATTATTGCAATAGTGTGGTATTCATCCCTCATGTTTCGTTTGGTGCAAATCAGTCCCTTAACTTATTAATTTGGTGCATTTATCATTCCACCTCATAGTTTAACAATGGTTTTGTGAAATCTACTAACAGTTTATGCCACAATCAATAATCATTTGATTAATCAGTAACCACTACCTGGCAATATGCAAAGTCAAAAATATAAAGTTTACAAAAGTTTTAGTAAATTCTGTAAATTGGATACTCTATATTTTTTCCTAATATTTTTAATAAAACTGATTTACACTCAAAAGCAGTAATTAGCAATATGATTACATGGTCTTTACTGCTATTATATGACACTAAATCATTGTTAAACTAAGGTTAGGATGATGAATGCACCCGTTCAGATAGTTAAGGGGTTGATTCGCACCAAATGAAACATGAGGGATGAATGTCACACTTTTGCAATACTCGAGGGATGAAAAATACACTTTTTCCTTTAAATTAAATAATCAGGTGAAGCATTTATTTATAATAAGGTCATTACCTCTTTCAGTTTTCTACTAAGCCTGAGAAGCTTGTGCTTTATCTCAGGGTTCGGATCTGCATCTGCTCTTTCCTGGCAGCGTTTAAAGAAATGTGGTCTTATGTTGTCCCATTCTCTGCTAAATGCCAGTAATTTTCTCCAATCCGTTGGTGTAGGTTTATCAACCATGAATACACCAATTAACTTATCACATATTTTAATCATTTTATTGCTGTCTTTAGATTTTTGGTTCATCTTAACAACCCTTTCTGCTTGATTATCTTCATGAGATGAAGAACCCATTGAACTATTTAGATATCCACTGCTTGATGGTGAGCTATCTATATAATCATCGGAAACCGCTGCCACATCGCCAATGGCTGCAATATATGAGGATCGTGGCTTGGGAAGACCAAGAAATAGATGACCTGTGATCAAGACAAGAAAAGTATGTCAGCCAAATAAAGCAGGGCATCCTATTCTTTAAAAACAAAAGTATGCTATTAAACTGAGGAGAATTTTTTTCAAGAATAGATAAAGCGGAAGCTAAGGGGAACCATGAGCTTTGAGCTCAAGTCTACTATATACACCCAAATACATATAATTGCCGTATCAAGAGAATTATGGATGCCTAGTAGGGTCACATCTGAATAAACTAGTAGGATCTATTCTTCCTAACCATGTTAAATAAGCTGTCATGGCGTTTAAACATACAGGCATGCCTACAATTCAAAATGACATTCTGGATAAATACTTTTGAGGAAGTTTAAACTTGTTTTGTTTGTGACTTTTGGACAAAATGGAGCATTTGCACACAAGTAAGCCAAAAGAGAGTGAGAAGGTGTCAATCTACATGCATTAAGCCAGAAGAAGAAGCAGCAGCAGCTAAGGGACTGCTGCTGTAGCATCTGAAATGAACAAGATCTCAAAAACACTATAACAGAGACTGAAAGATAGTCATAAAATATATTATATAAAATCTACAACAAAATACATCAAAGACAGTCAATAAATCATAGCACCACTAAAATGTTTCTACAGAAAAATAAAACTAAGAAGGCAAGTGAATTTCTTTCATTGACATCCTTAATCATGTAGAATATTGATATAAATATTTTTATCACTAACACCCAAAACAAAAATATCCACACAAATTGCAGGAAAAAAAAACCCAGCCCTAGGGGAGGCCCTCCCCGAGGTATTGCAGTAAGAAGATTTTTCTTGAGCTGCAAGACTGAGAAAAGGCCCCAAAGGCTGGTGAACAGATCCTAACTTATTGGAAGGAAAATGCTCAAAGCATGACCTTAAACTAATAAATGACATGAATGAGTTCCAAGGAATATACAAGTCATCAAGATAACCTTCATTTAGTGTAAAAATCAAAATAACCTTTTGAATTGAGAAAGTTATACAAATCGAGCAAGGAACAAAGGAGACTACAAAACTTATCACACATTTTCAAATTAAAGACATGCTAAGTTATCCCGTTAGACTAAATGGGTGAAGTGTCAGCCAGGGTTCAAAATCATGATGGGTAGGAACTAGGAACGATTTCCAGGTTAGTGTCAGGCATACCACCTTGTGAGTATATCCTATGTTGTGCTCTTTTCAATCTTGCTTCTTATTTTTATCATTTATAATTGAAGTTTCAGATAAATTTGGGGGAAAGGTGAATTACACATTGCCAGCCTTGGTTTTAGGAAAAGAAAAGGATAACAGAACAACCAAAATGTTTGACACTGGTGTGTGCAAATGCACATTTGTTTCCTCACATGTCATGATTACAGTCAATCACTCTTTTTTTTTTTACATCATAATTCATATGGAATCAGCAATGCTTTGTAAGGGATATGGACAAACATGATGTTGAAGAGCAAACTTATTCTCTTACTGATTTAGCAGTCCACATTGTTTATGTATATGCGCACCTTCAAATGCATGAGTACGAAGAACTACTGCTTGACTGATGATAACATCAGTTGTGTAATACACAACAGACCACTAGCTAAATTGTAATGGTTGCAGCTTTGATTCACATCATCATAACTTTGAGTGAAAAAAACACCTGTTATGGACTTTAATCAGTTGACAGTGGCACATATCTGAGTCCGGGTAGGTTAGGGGAGGCACTTGGCTTGCATATAGATTATGAAAGAGCAAGAGTAGGCAGAGGAAATCTGATTTAGAGTTCAGAAACTCAAGATACAGTCCCAAGTTCTAGCCCTGTGAGGGTTTGGCCATAATTAATTTATAAATGTCAGCTATGTGATGGATGAAATCAAACCATTCTCTTACATATGCTATCTATTTCCCAAATCAATCTAGTTTGTCTCTTCTAAACCCAGTGCTCCTGTGGTTGCCAACCATGGCACATGCATGCTGAAGATGTCCACAGCAGGCAGTTCAGCATCTAAGAAATTACAATCTTTCCAAGCCCATTTGAGTGCGCTCTCCACAGAATTCAGCTCTCAAGACAGACATAGTTAGCCTGTCAATTATATCATCAGCAGTACAGAATGCAACAACGAGCTCCATAGCCTCTCACAAGAACTAAAGAACAAAAAACTAAGCATTCATTTGGTCATGTAAAATTACCAAATTCGAGCAACCTAGCTACAAAGTTGAAGCCAAAGCCACTCTACCTCAGCAAATTTACAACCGCCGCCCCTAACTACAAGAACTCCCCCTTCTTCTGACCCCTCATTTCTATTTAAGAACCGAAAGAGGGTCGCCGTAGAGTCCTCACCTGCGGGCGCGGCCGCGGCGGCGCCACGGAGGCGGAGGCGAAGGCCACGGCGGCCGAAGGCGAGGGTGCCGGCGCGGGCGCCTGGGGAGGTGAGGAGCGGGAGGCCCAGGCCGGCGGGCGACGGCGCCTGGCAGGGGGAGGCGGAGGAGGTGGCGGGCATCGCCGCCATGGCGAATTCGAGGATGAGGTGGGCAGGGCGGGGGGTTTCGTCCGTTTGCCAGGGTTTAGTGGTCTGCGGACAGCGAGCAGGCGGGCGGACGGACGGCGGGCACGTGGTGGCGCTTGGTCGACGGGACGGGGGCGGCCACGGAGGCGCGTGGTCGACAGCGCGCTACCGCGGCCTCGTTGACTAACCGGAGATAATAGGGTTTTGCTAGATGGGTTGGGTTGGGCCGGCTGTGATGGTTGTGAATGAGCCGAACCAAAAAATGGTACAAGCCGACTCCTCGAGAAGCCAGATTAGAGTACAAGTATCTTTCTTAGTGCTTTTCACTCACTACTACGGAAACAACTATCCTCCATACCAAGATGTTTTTCACATTAGTACCAGGTATTTTGCCACCCGGTATTAATATGCACATTAATACCGGGTGGGAAGGAAGACCTCCGATACGATCCTTGTGAGAACACACTAGTACCGGGTGGTAGTTAGCACCGGCACTAATGTGCCTGAAGCACATTAGTACCGAGGCCAGGTACCATCTGCACTCTAAGAGGCATATTAGTACCGGAGAAAAAGAAGACCCGGTACTAATATCCTCTCACATTTTCATCCCATGCGCGGTCTCGAAGACTTAGAAATATCTCGAGCCTCTACGTCTCCGTACCTCTCATCTCCTTCCTCTCCACACATCATACAAATCTTATCTCCTTCCACTATCCTCTCTGAACCATCTCCTCTCTCTCTCCGTAGGGACCGGCCAGCGCGGGCAGAGGGCCGTCGGCCTGGCTGTGGCTGCAGCCAAGGTTCTAAATAGCCAGCTATAGCTACCGCTATAGCCGGATATAGCTATTTTCAAGGGTAGCCGCTATGGTATTTAGCCCGCTAAAGCCGGCTATAGCCCGCTAAATGCCGGTTATAGCCCGCTAAACACAGTTTTAGCAGCCTTGCCGCTAAATACCTTAGCCCGCGATTTAAAACCTTGGCTGCAGCTGGAAGCGCCCAGCGCGGGGTGTGTGCGGCCTCCAGGCGGCCCCAGCGCAGGAGCGCGCGTGGCCATCTGCAGCCTCTCGGTGGCCAGTGCAGGGGCGCGTGCGGCCTCCCAGTGCGGTCGTCCGGCGTCCAGACGGGGGCCGGCCTGGCGCGCGGCCTCCTGGCGACCAATGCCCAGCGCGGGGGCGCGCGCGGCGGTCCTGCGGCCTCCCAACGCCGCTGTCCAACGGTCAGGCGGGGGCGGGCCCCAGCTTCCAGCCGCGCAGCTAGGCAGGAGCGCGGGCGGGACCACGTACGACGACCTGATGTGTAGCGAGCGGAGGCACGACCGTCCTGGCCTGGAGACGCGCCCGGCGCGGCGTGCAGCGCGGTCAGCGGTCGGTGGTTCAATTCGTGTTTCTGTGTTCATGTTGAGGTTCTTGATTTGTGAAATCGAAGATGTTTTTTAGGTTGATTTTTGATCTGTGAAACCTGAGATGTTCTTGAGGTTGTGGTTCGTGTTTCGATTCTGTGTTCTCTACGTGAATCTGAGAGAATGTATATGTGAATGAATCTGTGATGTGTGTATATGTTTGTGAATGTGCAGTTCACTATTCTTATTGAATGCGAATTTTGTGATGAAATTAGGAGAAAATTGTGTAGTTGTGTGCTAGCAGCGAGATGAAATGAGGTAGATGAGATGAGAAAAGAAGAGGAAAGGAAAGGATTGGAAAAAAAAAGAAACAGAGGCTCACGGGGGAGCACACATTAGTACTGGGTGGTAACTCCACATGGTATTAATGTGACATTAGTACCGGGTGAAATACCCGGTACAAATGCATCCTCACATTAGTACCGGATGGACAATACCGGTTCCGGAACTGGTATTATTGAGGGGTTGGGAACCGGTACAAATTGTGGATTCCCTAGTAGTGACTGGAGGAGAGATTAGTAGAAGAATTTTTTTTAGGTCAACAGGGGAGAATATCCCCACCTGATTTTCATTTTAAGGACTGTTTTGCCAACCAAAAGCCATTACAAAAGTTGTGATTTCAGCAATTTGAGAAAAAAACCAAACACTACTTTAAGATTGTTGTAAATAAACACTACTTTAAGATTTACATAGCTAGCGATGGCTTCAGAGCCGCACGCCTTCTTTAGAGGCTTGTCGCAGCCAGGCATGTGAGGCGGAGAGATTAGTAGAAGAATTTAAGCCATCCTGAGGAATCAGACAAGGTCCATATCGTTTTCTCCTTTGTGCTAAAGGCTTATCATGTCTTTTAAATAAACAATAGTAGTATGCAAAAGGGAGGAATTGTAGTTGCTGAAAATGCTCCTAAAATCAGCCATTTGTTGTTTTTTTTAAGTGAATGCAAATGCTGCTGAACAAATTGAATCGAGACTCATAGCTTAATGTGATGCGTCAAGACAACGAATCAACTATGATAAGTCATCAATATTTTTAGCAAGAACTATAGTGAAAACTCAAAGGAGGAGGTCAAAGAAAAAGTAGGCGTGTCAGTGTGTGTACTGCTGAACGGTACCTGGGATTACCTACTGATGTAGGTAGATCAAAAAATGGTGTTTTCCAATATTTAAAAGATCGTGTATGCAATAAGGTGCACGGTTGGATGGAACAATGTCTCTCGGTTGGTGGCAAAGAAGTTTTAATTAAAGTCGTAGTTCAGGCAATTCCTAGTTATTCTATGGGCTGCTTTAGATTATCACAAGGCCTTTGCCAAGCAATCAATGCAATGATAAGGAAATTTTGGTGGGGTAGTAATAAGGAAAAGAAGAGGAAAACCTCTTAGGTATCATAGGAAAAAATGGCCCAACCTAAATACCTTGGAGGGATTGGATTCAGGGACATTGAGATGGTTAATTTGGCTTTACTTGCCCGTCAGATTTGGAGGATCATGCAAAATCTAGAGTCATTGAGTTCCAGACTGTTAAAAACAATATACTTCCTTGACAAGGACTTTCTTGATGCAGCACTCAAAAGTAGGCCATCACAAATTTGAAGAGCTATCCTTGATGGGCGAGAGGTACTTCAAGCGAGCCAACCTTCTGCTTCTTCAATTGGGGTTTTAACATCGTTGTCTTCAGTCTCTTGGACAGCGGGCCAGTAACAGGGCGGACCTGTACAAGCGAGCTGCAGGAGCAATCTTGAAGGTGAACGCCGTAGAGCAGGAGCTCTCTAAGGCGAAATCCGAGGCAGCGGAGCAGATCTGCCATGTAAAGGATGAGATGGCTCGACAGGCAGCCAAGGAGATGGCTGATGCCAAGCTGAAGTACGAGGCCGAGCTGAAGGCCGAGAGGAAGAAGATGGACGACCTTAGGGCGGACCTGAACACCATCATTGAAGGTAAGCCTGAACTTACTTCAAGGTCTTCATGCTTTACAGCAGGTCGCTGTATGCATAACTAATTTTGCCGACCTACAAGGGCCAACAAGAAGGAGAAGCAGCTGGAGTAGGACCTCAAGGAGGCCAGGGACACCATCTGGACTCTCAAGGAGAGCACCAAGGCCGCCAATGATAGTGAGTATGCTATGACTTGGAAGCTAGCACACATGAAGCAAATCAAGAGAGACCTGGAGGTCGAACCTCGTAGTTGTTATGCAATCATTGCAGATTGACCAAGTAACCATTGCAGGGCTTGAGGTGCAAATCTCCAACTTGGAGGAACACGCGCGGGTACCTCATGGATATGGTGGTTCCTCAGGAGGATACATAGCAGGCAACCCCTCTTCTGGACCGTCTGATGGTGGCATAGGAGCGCGTGACTGAGCCGCTGAAGGCCACAGGCAAGACAACGGCTGTTGGAGCTCTCACCTGGGTGAAGAGCCACTTCCCCGAGGTCAACAATAGCAAGTTGGAGGCGGGCCCAAATGTGGACGCCGACCTCAAGGCCTTGGAGGCTGAAGTCCAGGTCGCGATTGATAAGGTCGTAGAGCACCTGGAGCTGTAAAGTAGAGAAACACTAGGTGTATCAAACTGTAAATATGGTCTTTTGCACTGGGCAAACGAAACTTGAATCAGATTGTTATGTTTGTTTTATGAAAGTATTCCCCTTGTTGTGTCTCATACTCATTATGTGAACTCAAAAGCTCTAGAGCTACAAAGTGTTTCACCCCTCTACAATACTCAGCTTGGAAACTGGTAAACGACGCACCGGGGGGGGGGCTAGGACCAACCACACAACACTGGATACGCATAATGAGAACAAGAACACTTAAAGGAAGAACACACAGAGGAGGGATAGGACCCCTCAGGTCTTCAACCCTGAGATTGGCATGGCCAAGCCCCCAAGCCTGTTGAGGTTGGTAATACCAAGCCCCCGAGCGTGTCGAGGGGGAGGGGACACAAAAACAAACAGGTCGGCAAAAGAGGTCTGCCACTGAAGATTATCTTTATTTATTAACTAACAAACAAAAGAAGAAAGTACATAGCTTTTAATATAACTCCTAAGGATAGAAGCGACGTAGATGCTCTATATTCCATGGGTTAGGGACACCGGAGTCATCCCCCCATTGTAGGTGATAGGTAGCAGGTCCGATGACCTTGGTCACAATGAAGGTACCTTCCTATGGCGCCGATAGCTTGTGCATATCTTTGGTGTTCTGGATGCGCCGTAGGATGACGTCGCCGACGTTTAAGGAGCGTTCCTTAACGTTGCGATCATGATAGCGACGTAGCTGCTGCTCGTGACGAGCGTGCTGCAAGAGGGCCGCCATGCAATGTTCTTCCAAGCCGTCAAGGTCGACCTGACGAGTCTTTTTTGCATCTCCTTCTTCAAAGTGTTGGATGCGCGGGGCACCAAAGGCGACATCTGTAGGGAGGGTGGCCTCCGAACTGTAGGCCAAGAAGAAGGGAGAGAACCCTGTTGCAGAGCTGACTTGAGTCCTGAGACCCCAGATCACATGAGGAACCTCGACAAGCCACCTTGTAGCATATGGCGATGCATCATCAAAGAAACGATCTTTGAGAGCTTGGAGCACCATGCCATTGGCACGTTCGAACTGCTCGTTGCACCGTGGATGCACCACCGATGAGTAGTAGACGTCGACCAGGTTGTCCTGACAGAAATCCCAGATTTGGGATCCTGTGAAGGCTGTCCCCAAGTCGGTGATGATTCTGTTAGGCACACCGAAGCGGTGCGTAATCTCCTGGATGAACTCCACTGCCTTGGTGGATGTAACACTTGGTACAAGTTTGACCTCTATCCACTTAGTGAATTTGTCCACCGTGACCAGTATGTTCTTGTAGCTGCCAGGGGCAGTTCGGAACGGGCCGACAGAGTCTAGACCCCATACGGCAAAGGGGCAAGAGGGAGGTATTGTCCGTAAGACCTGAGCTGGCAGATGCTGTTGCTTGGCGAAGGACTGACAACCCTTGCATCGCTTGATGAGTTCCTGGGCATCAGTCACCACAGTAGGCCAGTAGAAGCCAGATCTGTACGCCTTGCCAACCAGGTTGGCACAAGCTGCGTGGTTACCACACTCTCCACCATGGATCTCGGCTAAGAGCTGGAGACCCTTAGACCTAAAGATGCACATCATGAGGACACCACTAGAGGCCGACCTCCAGTACAGCTCCTTTCTAATCACGATGTAGTTAGCACTACGCCTGGTGATCTTCTCGCGTTCCGCTTTTTCTTTTGGCACCATCTAGTCAATGATGAAGGCGATGAGGTCGGCTCGCCAATCTTCTCCGGCTTTTATCATCAAGACATCTTGGTGATCTTCTGGGAGGTCGATGGAATCAGCAGGCTGATCCGGATCTAGTAGCTTGATGGACGGCTTCCAAAGTCTTGCACGAACACACCGGCCGGAACCAGGGTGCGTTTAGAGCCGAGCTTGGATAGTACATCTGCGGCCACGTTGTGGTCGCGAGTCACATGGTGAAACTCAAGTCCTTCAAAGTGAGCTTTGAGCTTGCGTACTTCCGCACAGTAAGCACCCATCGTGTATTTATTTTTGTCGTACAGTTTGTTGACCTATTTGATGACAACCTCGGAGTCGCCATACGCCACGAGGCATTTGATCCCAAGGGATATGACAATGCGGAGCCCGTGGATGAGGGCTTCGTATTCAGCACCATTGTTGGAGGCCTTGTAATGGATCTGAAGGACATACTTAAGCTGATCCCCCTGAGGTGATATGAAAAGTACACCCACGCCGGCTCTCTCTCAAGATTCAAGGAACCATCAAAGTACATCGTCTAGTGCTCTGGTTCCTCCAAGGAAGGTGGTTGTTGCATCTCTGTCCACTCGGACACGAAGTCGGTGAGAAGTTGCGACTTGATCGCATGCCTGGGGCAGAATTCGAGGTCGAACTCGCCCAACTCCACATACCACTTGGTGATGCAGTCGCTGGTATCACTGTTGTGTAGAATCTGCCCTAGTGGGAAGGCCGAGACCACACGAATCTTGTGGGCTTGGAAGTAGTGGCGAAGCTTGCGCGACGTGATCAGGAGTGCATAGAGCATCTTCTGAGGCTGCGCTTACCGCATCTTGGTGTCGGATAGGACTTCGCTGATGAAGTAGACAGGTCACTGCACAGTATAGGTGCTGCCTTCTTCCTCTCGCTCGGCGAAGAGGACTGTGCTGACCACCTGTGTGGTTGCTAAGATGTATAGCAAAAGTGTTTCCTTGACCAATGGCAAGACCATCACCGGGGGTGAGGTAAGGAATTGCTTTAGCTATTCTAGGGCCTAGTCAGCGTCATTGCTCCAGACTAACTTGTCCGACTTCTTGAGTAGTTTGAAGAAAGTAGGGCCTTTCTCCTTGAGCTTGCTGATGAAACGACCTAGAGCCGCCATCATGCCCGTAAGCTTCATGACGTCCTTCTTGCCCGTAGGGACCCGCATGTTGCGGATAGCGGCGATCTTGACTGGGTTTGCTTTGATGCCTCTATGGCTGACCATAAAGCCCAGGAGCTTGCCGGAAGGAACACCGAAGACGTACTTCATTGGGTTGAGCTTCTAGCGAAAGCGTCGAAGGTTTGCGAAGGTCTCCGCTAGGTTGGTGATGAAGTTGTCCTCCTCCGTGGTCTTGACGACCACATCGTCAACGTAGGCTTCGATGTTTTTTTGGAGCTGGGACTCCAAGCACTTCTGGATGGCCTTCTGGTATATCGCTCCAACGTTCTTGAGGCCAAACGTCATGGTCGTGTAGCAGTAGATGCCATGAGGTGTTATGAATGGTGTCTCATCTTGGTCAGCGATCTTCAGGGCTATCTGGTGATACCTGGAGTAGCAGTTGAGGAAGCATAGTAGGATGTTCCCAGCCGTGGAGTCCACGACCTGATCGATGCGCGGGAGAGGTGAGGACCTATGTGGTCCGAGGACCGGTGGATGGTCGCTCCTTGGTGATGAGTTATTGACAATGTTGTGTGGACTGACTCTTGGCCTAGTATTGCAGGTGCAGGTTGCAGCTTCATTCGTGTGGTACAGGTGAAGATCAAGTGCGAAAGGTCTATGTCTGTGTGACCTTCTAGGAGCGGAGAGACAAGTAGGCTTCGATCGAGGTACCTGGTGGCCGACGGGATCAAGTACGGGCCGTATGCTGGTAAGAAGAGCAAGACAACATCGAGAGGGATGGAGCTAGTGCAATGTAGCTGCTGACAACTAAAGCTTGCATGTGGGGTTTGCAGTGGTTTGGCCACAAAACCACTGGGTTACTTGGCTGAGCCACAAAGCCAAGACCGAAGACTCGACGCGGCGAAACGGCCTGCCTGGGCCGGTCTGACCGCCTGGCCGGGAAGTGACCGAGGGCAGGGCGGTCTGACTGCCCAGGAGGGGCAGTTTGATCGCGTGGGCCGCAACGTGTCGAGAAGCTTCGAAGCGGAGGACATGCGGCGGGATCACAAGGCTTGTGTGGAGTTGAAGCGGCTTGCGGTCTGCAGGCATCCATTCGATGGAGAAATCGACCAAAGTTCCCAAAGTGCCCTTGGTGGGCGTGTATCTTAAGTTAAGTAAGTAGGGATAGTTTGGTCATTCAGCGCCCTCCATATAAACTCACTTGAGGGGAGATGGCAGCCAACTCTTGGAACCCTAGTTCATTTGCTTTTCCTCTTTAGTTTTCCCTAGGCTAGCTTGAGAGCTTCATGAGTCATCTTGAGAGAGGGATGGATGTTCGGGCGGCTTGCTAGACCTTGTATGAACCTTTCATGGCATGTATAGAAGCTTCGGCGTGGTTCATCTTGTCTCTCTCTGTCTCCCGACGTTTTCCCTTTTGGTGATTTTCAGAGCTATTTTTGGGGATTTTCGTGGTGGCTTGTTTGAGGGGTTTCTTGGAGGGATTCTTGTTGGGTGTCACACATGAGGTCTTTGTGCCACTTTTCTTGGGGATTTTGTCCCAGCAATCTCTCGGGAAAACCTTTGATGTGGGTGGTTTTCGGAGTTCCTCGAGTTCATGACATAGAGAACTTCGATTCGCGATTCCCTTTGATTGAGAGCGTTTCGGTGGATATCCTTTGGTGGAGAGGTCATCCAGGAGGCGAACCATCTAACCCCAAAGTTTTGCTGCAATCCGTGGGGTGAATCGGGAGATCGGGTGATGGGAAGTTGAGGGTTGACCCGCGGCTAGTTTCTGGAGCCCAGGCGGTCTAACTGCAGGGGCCAGGCGTTCTGACCACCCTGGTAGGTTTCGCGAGGAAAGTTTGGTTTTCTGAGAGATTTCTCTGATAACGTGTTTGCCTTGATTAGAGGAGTCTCCAAGCGAAATCTTGGGTTGATTCGAGGTCGTGAGCTTCGTTTGGTGGTTGCGGAAAAAATTCAGGCCTCGCCGGTTTGACCGCCCTGTACATGCAGTTTGACCGCCCGTGGCAGAGGTTTTCCCTCGGTTGGTTTCCGCAGTGATATTGTGTGTTTGAGTGGCTTGTAGGTGTGGTTTGCTCCTAGGATCAGTAGCACTCCAGTGGCTACGTGATCTTGGCAAACATGCGGATAGTGTGGAGAAAGTGATTTCGGGATAGAGATCGTGTTCATCACTCTAGAGGAGTCATCTATCTTGAGAATAATTTTTATCAGCTCCCATTCACTCCCCCCTCTCTGGTCGCCCAATCCGGTGCTTTAGGGAGGAGGCCCTGTGCCGGCAGTTCGATGAGCTCGTCGACCGTTATGGCGAGCTCGAGGGGTCAGTCGGGATCGTGTCCTCGGCGGTGAGGCGGGACCCGATCCCACTGGAGGATCGCCTTCGTGCACTTCTTGGTCGTGTCCGAGAGGTGGTGGAGACGACGGTGGAGTGCGGTGCCACAGACGCCCTTGCCGCTGCTGACCTCCAATGTCGGGAGAGCCACCACTACATCGGGCCCGTGCCGAAGGGGTGGCTAGAAGATGCTTCACCTGATCTGCGCTGACTTCGGGCGGTGCTTTTCATTCCCAACAGAGGCGCCGTCCATCGGGAGGTGAACATCGACGAGCTGCTCAAGGGTGGTGGCGGCGCTGGAGCCTAGGCGGTCGTCAGCGGCAAGGAGGGCACAGAGAGCTCCGGCTCTGGGTCCGATTAGCCTCCTCACCCCCGTTGTATCCAAGTGTCGGTCTTCCATGATCTGCGCCCTTATATGTCTGTTATCACACTCGCCTAGTAGGCCTGTTAGTGATTTTTGTACCTTATTTGTGATGGCGGTTGCTGTTTTTCATGCACTTGATGTGGTCCGCATGATGTGACGAGATTGTACGTGCACAACTTCGTCGTTCGCCGTTGTACCTTGAGTTGCGGTCGTTCCGAGTACCTCCCCGTCGAGCCCCCGCGCGGCCCCTTCCTAGCTTTCGTGCATCCTTCTGTTGGTTCGTCGAGTCGCCCTTGTCTCATCCCGAGTAACTTTCCAGCCCTCGTGCAAATTTTATCCTCTGTGCGAGTAGATTTCTGTCGGGTGCCTGTGTGGCTCTACTCGGTCGGGAGACTCTCCGGCTCGGTGTGCGGGAATCTACCCACCGAGGGTGCTCCTTTTCATGCAGTCAGGTTGATGGGACCGGATGGGGGTACCACCCATGCCGCTGGTGGGTCCAACGATTTAGTGTCACCGTGTTCCTTCTCCAGCTGCTCCCCCTTTATCACCGGAGGCGGGGGGTCAATTGGGTTGCCTTCCATCTTCTCGCGATTTCCGTCCGCTCTTGTTTCCTCCTCCTGTCGCCACCACAACAGAAGGTCCTCAACTTTCTCTTGCTCAGACATCCCACACCACAACCGTTGCGTTTGCGATCTGCCGTTGCCACAAGTGCCGCGTCCAAGCCTTTCGTTCGAGAGGTTGCTGCGTAGATCTCGGCGTCCCGCTGCTTCCTTCTTCGCTCCGGCGATGTCGAACTGGCAGCGCTCCACTGCTTCTGCGGCGACCCTCCAAAGGCTTGCCGAGGTGGGGATGCTTCCGCGCCTGACGGTGGCGTGAGAATGGTTGAAGCCCGGCCTAGAGAGGCATCCTACGCCTTCGTCGGGGTATGTCGTGTCCTTCATCGCCTTCCACGAGCGAGGGTTCTCCGTCCCAGCGGGGCAGTTCATCCGGGCCGTGCTCATCGAGTATGGCCTCGAGCTACAGCACCTCAACCCGAATGACGTCCAACAGATGGCGGCATTCAAGGCGTTGTGTGAGGGGTACCTAGCTACTCCCGCCCACTGGCACCTGTTCCGATATCTATTCCGGTTCACATGCCAGAAGGACGACGGTGCTCTGGCGACGATTGGGTGCGCTGCCTTGCGGTCGAAGGTGGGGAGATCCGGGGATTACATCCCGTATTCCCTGACGAGCTCCAACATTGGGTGGCACTCGGATTGGTTCTATCTGAAGAATGATCTGAGTGCCCCGCTCCCGGTGTTCACCAGGAGCTGCTATGATGAGGCACCCAAGAAGTGGTCATTCAGGCCCGCCAAGGAGGAGCAAAGCAAGCTGCTCCGCGGCTGGTGGGATGCTCTCAAGGTCTTCAAGGCCCTGGAGCCGTGATCGGAAGCTACCATGCGAGGGGGATGGTGCCATTGCAGCGACGCTCCCTTCCCCTGCACCAGATGACCCCCGATCAGGCCCCTTTCGAGGGGACGGTGATGGGAGCTCCCTTGCCCTCTCCGGCCGAGGTCCAGCATAGGTTGAGGCTGGCGGTCGGTGATGCCTCGGCCCCGTGGCCGCCGACAAAGTTCCTGTCGATGCTTCCTCACAGGGGGACTGTGGTTCTTGTAAGTGTCAAACATTTCTTGCCCTCTTTGTTTATCAGGGCCTTCCCTGACGCCATCCTTCCGGTGACAGTTGAAAGACGTGTTCATCGTGCCCGTCGCTCCATCGCTCCCTGTCAACAGGGCCAAGAACCGTGCCTTTGCCGAGAAGGCTAAACAGCAGAAGAACCACCGCGAGGCACGGAATGCGGAGAGAGTCAGGCAGCGGGACCAGAATGTTGCCCTGGAGAAGAGGCGAAAACTGGGGGACGGGCCCGTCTCCTCCGACGAGGAGCTCGTAGCCTTGCCTGGGACTTCTTCTTCTTCGGAGGAAGACGCGTCGCCCTCCGTGGCACCCTCGATGGTCTCGTGCCACCAGCGGCTCAGTGAGTCAAGCTCCAACTGGAGAATGTCAGCTCCGGCCGAAGATGTTGGAGATGGTGCTCACGCCCGGCGCTCTCGTCCGTCTTCTTGGGAGGACCGTCGCGACGACCATCCCTGACCATCTTCCACTGGTCACCCGGGATCCGTGGTGTGGTCAGAACTTCGACAGGGTTCCGACCACTCTCGCTTGGAAGAGAGTCGCGGCTCGTCACCGCGCTTTTCAACTGGCGGCACGCAGCGTCGGGGGCCGCAATCCCCTGGGGCAAGCTCGTTGCTAGTGGCGTGTCCTGTGACGTTCACGCCTGCACCGGCGGAAGCGCAGGGTAGCGGCTGTGCTGCCACACAGCTGTCTCCCACATCACCTCCAGGCTTCGTTCGAGGGGAGGCCACTAGGAAGGGCCCTGTCCCCATACTGCCTGTGGCGGAGCGAACCGCGCCCCCACCGACAACGAAGGGGAAGAGGTTCGCCTCATTGCAACTGGAAGTCGTCGAGTTCCAAGCGGCCCCGGGTGTTCGCGTCCAGGTACCTTGCGTCTGACTCCTGCACTGTCGACCTCCCTTCGAGTGCTTCAATCGATCTTGATCTTGCACCTTCTTTTGCAGGGTCGCTCCTATCGACATACCAGAGGTGGTGCCCGAGAAGTCACTTCGCCACACTCTACCGGGGATTGATGGGCCGTCCCTTGTGATGTCTCCGCTGCAGGTCCCCGTCCGCAACCTGTTCGTGACTGGTGAGGTGCAGAAGGCGAACACAGAGCCTGTGACTGGTGAGGTGTAGCCGGCGGCGGGCCGCTCGAAAGCGGGAGGTGCCGCTTCGCCCATTCATCAACCGGGCTCTGATGTTGAAGCCTCCGGTGCCAACCTCGGGGGCTCTGGGGTTAATGCCGTTTTGTCCGGCTGCGTCCCTACACCTCCTCGGGAGGTCGCCGTAGAGCTCGCGTCGGATCAACCAGTGGCTTCCCTAGCCGAGGGGGTTCTCCCCACCGGCGAAACGCAAGGGGCCTCCAACGCGAAAGACCCTCTGCCGACCAACAGTCGGGAGGTCGACGCGCACTCGGGAGGACCAAGCTCGTCACTTTGTGTTGACAGTTCAATAATGCGCCAAGATTCACCGCAAGCTTATGGATCATGTAGTACCTTTTTCCCTCGAGTATCACCCAAGGTATCGAATCTGTGGAACAATGTAGAACGCAAGACACAATCTAATAACCGAGAAACACTTGTGTTGGCGGTCGATTTCCGTCAACCCAGCCACTTGTTTACCTTCTATGTTGGTATTGATTTGATATTCACACTAACAATCCTAACCCCCATTATATGTTATGTTCGCACTCGTGCATGGTTTTTGGAGTTTATTGTTTACACAGGAATCAAGAGCTTAAATGAGGACTTCCGGGTAAAGTTCATCAAGGGATTTACAAGGTGATCATGGACCCCGGGACAAGTCAAGATACAAGATGAACATGACTCCAAATGAGCCAAGGACTAAAGCGTGAAGCCGAGAAGTGCGGAGGACCTAGACGGAAGATGCGGGAGTTCATTCGCAAAGCCCCCTCATCTAAACCGCAAGGAAAATGACATCAAGGGCCCACATGCAACTCGGCAAAAACTCAAGAAGTTGCGAGAAGCATCCGGAAGAAAGGCGGCGCCGAACTGGGCCAGAATGGGCCCAGGCCCACCGACCCAGCCCATTCTGGGCCCTGTTCACTGCCCCCTTTGACCTAGCTGATCCTCGGGCTATTTATAGCCCCGGTACCTTGAGCCACGTATCAAGCCATTCGTCATTCGCCGCCGAGGAGCAGAGGAGCTTGAGGGACACCACCCCGGAGAGGAGGGTCGTGTTAGTCATCTAGGATTTGCCTAGCCGGCGTGGGAACCTTGCAAGGAAGACCACGTCGGAGTTCCGGAGGTGTGAATCAAGGTCAAGGTAGGATCCCGGTTGGATCTTATTCATGTATTCATACTTTTGATGGAGTTTTAATGAATCCGATTCCTAGCGATCGAATACCTTTGTTTGCAATTCTTGTTCTTGCTTGGGTGTTTTCCACCTCAATCTATTCTCGAGATAGGTTGCATGGGATGTTCTTGTAGCTACGGTGGCTAGAGGTGCATACCCGATCTACCAAGTAATTCAATGCACTCCTTGCTGATGTGCTCTAAGATTCGACCGCGAAGAAAGGGGAACATCGTGACAGGATGTTGACACCGAGTACGGTGGGGCGACTTAGGGGGTTTGACCGAAGGTCATGGTTTAAAGAAGCTTTCAATGAGATTTGTTTTACTCACTCTTTATCTTGCTCGGAACGACGACATAAACACGATCTAGACCCTCGCTAGATCGGTACTTCAATGCTTTCTCTTGCTACCTCTTTTGATCTTAGTAGATTAGATGCAATTCGAAACCTCTTAAAGAAGCAAGTGTTTCTCAGTTATTAGATTGATTTTACATTACATATTGTTCCACAGATTCGATACCTTGGGTTCACCACTCAAGGGAAGAAGGGTTCCTTAACTACAATGAGGGATTTGTCCACTTGCAAGTCCAAACGAACTTTGTAGCGATAATCAGACGTCAACAAGCCCCTTTTCTTGCGCTGTTGCCGGGGAACAAGTAATTAAGATCCAATCTAATATCTCGTTTGTAAGTATTTTTAGTTTCTTTTTGATTTTTCTTTTGCATATACTAAACTTCGATCATCCTCAAGATCCAATCTAATCTAGTTTTTGACTAACCCTTTTTATAGTTTTCTTTTCTTTTTAGATCTTTTGTATATTTTGTTTATCACTAACCCTAACAGAAGATGGACATCCACCTCTCCAACAAACCAAAAAATTTTGTGGATGATCCAGAAAAACTTTACAAGCAAGGGAGACGCGAAGCACGATCTAGGAAGCTGGGGATTGTAGATCCAAACACCGGAGACGAAGGAACATCGGGATCTTCAAAGGAATCTCCACCCACAAGTCCGAAGAAAGAATCACCACCTACAAGTCCAAGGAGAGATCAACCTCAACCGCCACCAATGGGAGAGGAGAGGAAGATCGGGGAGCTTTGCATCCCAGAGCTTGGTGATCTACCCATCCTCAACCTAGCCGACATCAGGAGGTCGTTTGAGATCAAGACTTCAACCATCTGCATGGTGCAACATACACCTTTCACCGGTAAAGAGGATCCTAACCTTCACATCCAAGCATTCATTCAACTTTGTCAGATATTTGCGATGGAAGGGCTAGATCAAAATCAATTGAGGGCAAGACTCTTTCCGTTCTCACTTCTCGGAAAAGCTTTGCAATGGTTCTATACTCTACCGGTGGAGACGGTGCAAAATTGGGAAGCATTGATGAGAGCTTTCATGAAGGAGTATTATTCGCCGGGTAAGACTCAAAGCTTGCGTAATAAGATTGCTACTTTTGCTCAATATCCTACGGAGACTATCACGGAAGCTTTCGAGCGTTTCAATGAGTACACCTGAGTCATGCCACATCACAAGTTCCCAAAGGCAGACCTTGTTCAAAAAGTTCTACCAAGGTCTCAATCTAGCATCGAGGACCGTAATTGACGCATCGGCGGGAGGATCTATTATTGAGCTAACTCCGACGGAGGCATTCACTCTTTTCAAGAAGGTTGCGGATAATGATACATGGGCGTCATCGGGACGTCTACTTCTTGTTCAACTGACGGGCAATGTTAAAGGTGTTTTGCAGGTTGAAAAGGAAGATCTTCTAGAAGGGAAGATTGACTCGCTCATGAGAAGGTTGGAAAAGATGGAGCTAGAAAAGAAGGCCGCCCAAGACTTGAAGGCCGCTGAAGCAAGATCCATGTGTGAAGAATGTGGGGGAGTACGGCCATGTCCAAAAGGATTGTCCGGAGGAAGCAAAGGTGCTTGACTACATGAGAAAATGAGATTTGCCGAACTTCCACTACGGGCAAGGTAGACCTCAATTTAATGCAAGTTCGTCTATTCAAAATTCGGTGCCTCTTCGTATACAATTGAAGGATTTGATGGACGAGCAAGCAAAGATCAACAAGGACACCATCACTAAATTCAAGGCCATGGATAAAATCTTGGAGAATATTGATGGCAAGGTGACGGAGGTCAGGAGCTCCAACCAACAAGTGCTCAACATAATGAAGATATTGGAGACGCAAGTGGGACAACTTGCCGGGCGCTTAAATGCTAAAGAAGGAAGGTTGCCGGGCCAGCCCCAAGGTCCCGAGATGGCAAAGGCTATTCAAACTCGGTCGGGAAAGGAGACAGAGGATCCCGAACTTCCAGCCGGTGCAAGGAAGCCTAAGCCAACCGTTGAAGCGGATGATCACACTAAGGAGAAGGTGACTACTATTCCAGAGATTGCTACCGAAGAGCCGGAATTTGAAGTGCCAAGTGATGACACGAAGATGACAACACTAAAGACACGGTACTTTCGAGGTAAAATTGATAATCATTTTGAAAAGTTTGTGGAAGTGGTGCGCAGGTTAAGCATCAATATGCCGCTATTGGACGCTCTCCAAGTTCCTACATATTCTCGCTACTTCAAAGACATACTTGCAAACAAGTATGAGATGGCAACACTTGGAGCAGACCATGTCAAGATGTCCGAACAATGTAGTGCCGCCATCGCAAATCAAGGGCCCGAGAAGCAAAGAGACCCTAGATGTCTGACTATCCCATGTTCTACTGGCTCATTCACATTCGAGAAGGCATTATGCGACCTTGGAGCAAGCGTGAGTGTCATGCCAAGAGATGTGTTCGAGAAGCTATGCTTACCACTTGAGCCTACGGGTATGTGTTTGGAGCTGGGTGACAACTCTATCCGCTATCCCGTGGGAATTGCCGAAGATGTGCCCGTGAAAGTTGGAGATCACTTCATTCCTGTTGACTTCGTGGTACTTGAGATGGAGAAAGGGAGAAGCCACCCCTTATCCTAGGGAGGCCATTCCTCAAGACCGTCAGGGCAACGATCAACGTTGGAAAGGGGGAGATTAAGTTCGACGTCAATGGCACACGAAGCATATTCAAGTTTCGTCCACGTTTCGAGGTATGCGACATGATCAATGCTAAATATGTTTCACCTAATCGTCGTTTTAGTAAGGAAGAGCCAAAGAAGAAGGAGGAGCTCAAGAAGAAGGAAGAGAAAGCGATCAAGGAAGTCGTTGCATCCGTCAAGACCAAAGAACAAAAGCTGCCTGTGAAGATCAAAAAGATGACTAGGCCGGAGAATAAGCCCGTGCCCAAGATGGTGCGGAAGTGGGTACCCAAGATTGCAATACCCGCAAAGAGCGTTGATCCGAAGTGAAGAAGACAAGAAGTCTAGCCATGGACTATAAACGAAGCGCTAGGCGGGAGGCAACCCATTCGTCGAGTCAAGAATAAGCTACCGGGAGGACAACCCGTTCAAGAATAAAGCTGCCGGGAGGGTAACCCGGATTGTTTCCGATTTTCAAGTAAGTTGGTCTTAGAATTTGCTACGCAAGACTTGGTAAATACTCTTAAGTGGTTAAACTTATTTTTGAGACATTTAAGTTGCTCGGATGTTTCATTTGGATTTTATTTGACATAAACCTTTGACATGAGCCATCCTACGATTTATTTGCCTCTTTTCGAGAAACCAACTCCAAAAATTCAGAACCTACCCACACCTTTCATCCTCCTCATGATGATAAGGTTGGTTTGTTTTACATCATAAAAACACACGAGTAGAGCCCCGCGTTGTTCCTTAATGATTTTTAATCTTTGACGCATGCTAGGACTCGCGTGAACCTAGGTTTCTCTAGAATTAGAATTTTTCCAAGCCTCATTTATTTTTGTTCATTCAAAACATCTCTATCTTGTTTAGCCAAAGTTAGAACCTAAACCCATACCCCCACTGTCAAGCCAGAGGAGCTCGCTATCAATTAATGAAAGCAAGTGATCCCGGTGTAACCAAAATCAATGTAGTCGGAAAGTTTCGACTTACAAATGTTTTTGATGCCTAAAAACTCCTCAAAAATACATTTGAACTCATTGATATCTCTGAATTAATTTTTAATTTTCGAAATTAGAGGAGTAATTAGCATCTAAACATGATCAAGGGAAGGTTTTGAGCTTAATTGAACCTCTAATGACCCATGATGCATCACAGGAACACATCATCATTCAAGAATCTTTTGGCATTCATGGGACAAGCATGGGGGGCAGCAAGGCTTTGATTTTTGCAGGTTATGAGTGCAAGCATGGGAGGCATGGAGGCATGGAAGTGACACAAAGGAAATGATCAAGATGAGGACTTGACCATGAAAGAAAAAGGAATGGCTGAGAGAGTTTGGGCAGTGGATTAGCGTGGAGCACGAGGACACAAGGTCATGATGCACCAAACATCAAGTGGGAGGAAGCTGGAGCCGAAGTAGGGGGCAAAGACCCTGGGCCGGTCGGCCCAGGCCGGCCGGCCTGGCCTATATCTTCGCCCCCCTGCCTCCATCTTTGAAAGGTGAGTCTCTTGCTTGCTTGCTAGTTCGTGTTCTTGAAGTCTCAGTCCAGAACCTCCAGAAACTCTCCAGAAAAATTCATTCTTCACTCTTGAGTCCAAAAATTCAGAGAATTGCATCACAAACCTTCCTCTTCTATATACTTCTTTTGTGTGTATTTCTACCAGGAAGAAACCCCCGGGAGAGTTTGTTTGTGATTTGTGCAGCAACTACAAGATGAAGAAGGTCTTTGGCAAGGTTCTTGGGAGGAAGACACAATCATCATCATCGAAGCCGGCATCAACAAGTTCTTCACGGAGGCACTCGATCTCTGAGTCACCGCGAAGCATGGAAGAGGACGTGGCGCCATCAAGGAGCGACACCATGCTCCTTAGTGGAAGGAGAGACACCCGAAGCTCGTCTATGCGGTACACCGAACCGCAAGGGCGAACGGAGGAGCCGCCCGTCCCACCTCGTCGCTCGACTCGTTCATATGCTCCACCACCATACACTCCACGACGTTGCAAGTATGGATTTCTTATGATGTCGGAGGAGGAGGAGGAGGAGGAGAAGCTTGGGCGCCTAGAGAAGAGGGTTGTGCTCAATGTTGACTTTGATGATGATGCCCTCCAAGTGTTGGGATTTGCCCCGGATATCTATCAAATGATGAACCATCTTGGATGGGGGCAATTTTCCAAAGGAGTAGGAGTGAGTTTTCATTTGGAGCATGCCATGGAAATTCTCATGACCATGGCACCGGTTATTAATGAAGGGGTGCCATCCCTCTCATTTCGACTCAAGGATGATGAGCACATAGTTTCTAATGAGCAAATTAGAGAGTTGCTCGTTTTTCAGAGGGAAGCCCCGGAGCAAGTTGATGCTAATGAAAGTGTATTGGAAGGATTTTGGAGCATGATTTCAGGAGAAGATAACCGGCAAAGAAGTAGCATCCGGAATCCCATCATCCGGATATTTCATTCTTGGATGAGCAAAAGGATTTTGGGAAGGATGAAGGAGTCCAAAGTCACCGATATGGAAGTTAATTGGCTTTATTCGGCATTGGTTGCAAGGCAAGCCATTGATCCATCATATATCATGATCAATCGGTGGTGTTGTGAGGCAATATCGGGGACTGGACAAATTGGTTCGGGATGCTATCTCTCTGTGATAGCAATTTCTATGAAGCCGGGAATTACAAGGAATCCAAAATTCATACTTGCGGGAAATTCACTTGGAATTGATTATATGAAGCAAGGAAAATATATTAGTGGAGATGAGAAGAGAGGGTACAAGGTGGCAAAAGTCAATGTTCCTCTCCCCAACATGAAGCTGAAATTATTTATTGAAGGGAGAGATAATTGGTTAGAGGAAGGAATTCTCGTACCGGCCAAGAAGAACAAGAGGGGGAGAATTATAGAAGAAGGTTCGTCCTCCGCAGCCCAAGAGCAAGGAGGAGCGGCCTACCATCAACCCTATGGTGGAATTCCTATGCCACCACCTTACTACGGAAGTGTGCCAATGCAAGCATGGGGGAGTGGTGCAGCCATTCCACCACCTCCTCCAACATATTTTCCACCAACTTTTGTTGTGCCCAATGAAGCATTTGTGTCACCTTATACAAGCATGCCCCAGCCCCAACAAAGTGCAGCCATTATTGGGGCGTATATGCAAAGGAATGAACAAGACGTCGAGAGGATCCGAAGCCATGTCAACCATTGGCATGAAGGAACGGCGGGAATCGCCCATCAATTGGGACGTCTTCAACTTGTGCGGCCTCATCAATTTCATGGAGGGGCCATGCAACAATATTATGAGCAAGGATTCAATGAAAGCCAACCAACGGAGCAAGGACAATCGGATGAAGAATGAAGAAAGGAGAAAGGGACGGAGTTTTTAAGTGTGGTTTGATTTTTCCTTTTCCTTTTCTTTATTTTTCATCTTGTGTACATTTATGTTTGCGTAGTATTTTCTTGTTTTTATTTAATTTCAGCATGTGTGGTAGTAGTAGTTTGTTATCCATCATCATGAATAAGTTTCACCGTTGCTTTTATGATCTTATTATGGATGGAAAATTTATACCATGTTGATATGTGGTGATCGTTGCCGCTTTGCTCAATCTTATGCTTGTTTTATGCATGTTTAAGCTAGTGCTCTCTTTTAATATTATTTTGAAGTTTAATTTAAATGCTAGCTTAATCTTGTGTGGAGGTTATGATAACTCAAGTCCCATAGTTCTTTTTCATTTCTGTCAACTTTGGATGAATCAAAGAACCTTTTTATTCTCAAAAAGTTATGCTAACCTTGTCACAAGTACCGCTTGCATTTTGCTCTACCCATCCAAAGCCTAAGTTTACTTGAGTGCAAAACCTTAGTATATACAAGATTTATTTTTGGGTGCATTGATTCAAGGCCTGATTTCTTTGGCCCGAGACTAAGAAGCTGGTTATTCCGTTTTTGTGTATCGTTCTTTATGCTAGCCTCTTCTATCCGTGCATTGTGAGTTTCCACATTGGGGATTTCGCAAACCTCGCCGGATATCCAACCAAAACCCAAATATATCTCTTTTTTTGCGTTCACCTCTTTGACCACAACCCAATAAATGAGTATGGATGAATATTTTGAGGAAGATTACAAGGAAGGTGCTTCAAGTGAGAAAGGGAGACTTCCGAAAGGATCCCTAGAAGATTTTTCAAGTGTCTCTCTCTAAGAAAAAATGAGAGCTTCAATTCCCAACTTGGCATTTTTATCACCTCTTTGCCCGAGGACGAGCAAACGTCTAAGCATGGGGGGGTTGCCAAGGAAGTGCTAGTATAGTCTAGAGTTCAAGGGGAGCAAATAAAAAAAAGAAGAAAGAAAAAAAAGGAAGGAGAAAAAGTATGATGAAAGAAAAAAATGATGAATGAAAAAGAAAGAAAGAAAGAAAAAAGAAAGAAAAAAAAATATATAATAAAGCTCCCTGGTTCTCTAGCTATTTTAGTGCTTTTGAGTTTTCAAGAGAATTCAAGATCAAGACCCATACTCATCTTTCCAACCATGTGCAATCCGATAACGAGGACTTCGTTTGTGCCTTGGGATCACTCTTTGCCATTTGCACATGTCCACCTATCTAAAAGTGTGTGTTCATCTCTCCCCCCTCCTTGATACATTATTTTTCCAATGACCTTTTTGACGAGTCTCGGTAAGACCATGAGAAGCTAGTCTTGTTTTAATAATATCTCAACTATAATGTCTTGGTAGGACTAAACTTTCCCATAGCTCCATATAAAGCCTTCCACTATATACTTTGAGAGAGGAAAGGAGTAGAACAAGTAGGCTTGAGAGACAAAGATGAGATGAGAGTACATGAGCAAGATGCAAGATGGTTATTTTTTATCTTGGTAAAGCAATTTTTCTCTTCATCTCATTCTTTATTTTTCAAAATTTCTGAGATTTGTTTAAAAGTTTGAGAGCTTGATCAAGTACTTGTGGAAAGAGCTTGAATGATATCTACCCTCCATAAAGATAAAAGTTAGTACATTGTGGAACTTTGATGAATATAAAACTAGAGAGCATTATGTTTTCTCATGTATGATCAAGTGTAGGGTTTGAACATCGAAGGGCAACGCTGATATCCATAGAAGGCTTACTCGAGGACGAGCAAGGTTTAAGCATGGGGGGATGTTGGTGGTCGATTTCCGTCAACCTAGCCACTTGTTTACCTTCTATGTTGGTATTGATTTGATATTCACACTAACGATCCTAACCCCCATTATATGTTATGTTCGCACTCGTGCATGGTTTTTGGAGTTTATTGTTTACACAGGAATCAAGAGCTTAAATGAGGACTTCTGGGTAAAGTTCATCAAGGGATTTACAAGGTGATCATGGACCCCGGGACAAGTCAAGATACAAGATGAACATGACTCCAAATGAGCCAAGGACTAAAGCGTGAAGCTGAGAAGTGCGGAGGACCTAGACAGAAGATGCGGAAGTTCATTCGCAAAGCCCCATCATCTAAACCGCGAGGAAAATGACGTCAAGGGCCCACATGCAACTCGGCAAAAACTCAAGAAGTCGCGAGAAGCATCCGGAAGAAAGGCAGCGCCGAACTAGGCTAGAATGGGCCCAGGCCGGCCGGCCCAGCCCATTCTGGGCCCTGTTCGCCGCCTCCTTTGACCTAGCTGATCCTCAAGCTATTTATAGCCCCGGTACCTCGAGCCACGTATCAAGCCATTTGTCATTCGCCGCCGAGGAGAAGAGGAGCTTGAGGGACACCACCCCGGAGAGGAGGGTCGTGTTAGTCATCTAGGGTTTGCCTAGCTGGCGTGGGAACTTTGTAAGGAAGACCACGTCGGAGTTCCGGAGGCGTAAATCAAGGTCAAGGTAGGATCCCGGTTGGATCTTATTCATGTATTCATACTTTTGATGGAGTTTTGATGAATCTGATTCCTAGCGATCGGATACCTTTGTTTGCAATTCTTGTTCTTGCTTGGATGTTTTCCTCCTCAATCTATTCTCGAGATAGATTGCATGGGATGTTCTTGTAGCCGCGGTGGCTAGAGGTGCATACCCGATCTACCAAGTAATTCAACGCACTCCTTGCGGGTGTGCTCTAAGATTCGACCGCGAAGAAAGGGGAACATCGTGACAGGATGTTGACACCGAGTACGACGGGGTGACTTAGGGGGTTTGACCAAAGGTCATGGTTTAAAGAATCTTTCAATGAGATTCGTTTTACTCTCTCTTTATCTTGCTCGGAACGATGACATAAACACGATCTAGACCCTCTCTAGGTTGGTACCTCAATGCTTTCTCTTGCTACCTCTTTTGATCTTAGTAGATTAGATGCAATTCGAAACCTCTTAAAGAAGCAAGTGTTTCTCGGTTATTAGATTGATTTTACATTACATATTGTTCCATGGAATCGATACCTTGGGTTCACCACTCAAGGGAAGAAGGGTTCCTTAACTACGACGAGGGATTTGTCCGCTTCCAAGTCCAAACGAACTTTGCAACAATAATCAAAGGTCAACAACTTGTGTCTTTAAGAAGTTTCGAATGCATCTAATCTACTAAGATCATTAGAGGTAGCAAGAGAAAGCATTGAGGTACCGATCTAGAGGGAGTCTAGATCGTGTTTATATCGCTGTTCCAAGCAAGGTAGAAGAGAGCAAACGAATCTCATTAAAAGCATCTTTAAACCTTGACCTTTGGTCAAACCCTCTAAGTCGCCCCGCCGTACTCGGTGTCAACATCCTGTCATGATGTTCCTCTTTCTTCGCGGTCGAGTCTTAGAGCACACTCGCAAGGAGTGCGTTGAACTACTTGGTAGATCGGGTATGCACCTCTAGCCACCGCGGCTACAAGAACATCCCATGCAATCTATCTCAAGAATAGATTGAGGAAGAAAACACCCAAGCAAGAACAAGAATCATAAACAAAGGTACTCGATTGCTAGAAATCGGATCCATTAAAACTCCAACATAAGTGTATACATGAATAAGATCCAACCGGGATCCTACCTTGATCTTGATTCAAGCCTCCGGAACTGCGACGTGGTCTTCCTTGCAAGGTTCCCACGCCGGCTAGGTGAACCCTAGACGACTAACATGACCCTCCTCTCCGAGATGGTGTCCCTCAAGCTCCTCTGCTCCTCGGCGGGGAATGACGAATGGCTTGATAGTTGGAACTTCGCACGGGGACTATAAATAGCCCGAATGGGTCCTAGGTCAAAGGGGGTGGCGAACCGACCCAGAAAAGGGCTAGGCCGGCCGGCCTGGGCCGACCAGCCCAGGGCCTTTTCGGCCCGGTTCGCCCCCGGTTTTCTTCCCGAAGCTTCTCGCGACCTCCTGAGTTTTTGTCAAGGTTTATGTGGGTCCTTGACATCATTTTTCTCATGGTTTTGATAAGGGTGCTTGGCGTATGAACTCCCGCATCTTCCATCTAGGTCCTCGACACTTCTCGGCTTTACGCTTTAGTCCTTGGTTCATTTGGAGTCATGTTCATCTTGTATCTTGACTTGTACCGGGCTCCATGATCTTCTCGTAAAACCTTTGATGAACATTACCCAGAAGTGCTCATTTAGGTTCTTGATTCCTGTGTAAACAATAAACTCCAAAAACCATGCGCGAGTGTGAACTTAACATATAATGGGGGTTAGGATCGTTAGTGTGAATATCAAATTAATACCAACATAGAAGGTAAACTCATGGCTAGGTTGACGAAAATCGACCGCCAACATCCCCCCATGCTTAAACCTTGCTCGTCCTCGAGTAAGCCTTCAATGGATATCAGAGTTGCCTTTCGATGTTCAAACCCTACACTTGATCATACATGAGAAAACATAATGCTCTCTAGATTTGTATTCATTAAAGTTCCATAATGTACTAACTTTTATCTTTATGGAGGGTAGATATCATTCAAGCTCTTTCCACAAGTACTTGATCATGCTCTCAAACTTTTAAATAAATATTAGAAATTTTGAAAAATAAAGAATGAGATGAAGAGAAAAATTGCTTTACCAAGATCAAAAATAACCATCTTGCATCTTGCTCATGTACTCTCATCTCATCTTTGTCTCTCAAGCCTTCTTGTTCTACTCCTTTCCTCTCTCAAAGTATATAGTGGAAGGCTTTATATGGAGCTATGGGAAAGTTTAGTCCTACCAAGACATTATAGTTGAGATATTATTAAAACAAGACTAGCTTCTCATGGTCTTACCGAGACTCGTCAAAAAGGTTATTGGAAAAATAATGTTATCAAGGAGGGGGGAGAGATGAACACACACTTTTAGATAGGTGGACATGTGCAAATGGCAAAGAGTGATCCCGAGGCACAAACGAAGTCCTCGTGATCAGATTGCACATGGTTGGAAAGATGAGTATGGGTCTTGATCTTGAATCCTCTTGAAAACTCAAAAAGCACTAAACATAGCTTGAGAACCGGGGAGCTTTATTATTATTTTTCTTTCTTTCTTTTTTTCTCATCATACTTTTTCTCTTTTATCATTTTTTTTCTTCCATCATACTTTTTCTCTCTCTTATATATATATATTATTTGCTCCCCTTAAACTCTAGACTATACTAGCACTTCCTTGGCAACCCCCCATGCTTAGACGTTTGCTTGTCCTCGGGCAAAAGAGGTGATAAATATGCCAAGGTGGAAATTGAAGCTCTCATATTTTCTTAGAGAGAGATACTCAAAAAAATCTTCTAGGGATCTTTTTGGAAGTTTCCCAAAGTCTTGCTCACTTGATGCACCTTCCTTGTAATCTTCTTCGAAATATTCATCTATACTCATATATTGGGTTGTTGTCAAGGAGGTGAACACAAAAAAAGATATATTTGGGTTTTGTGGTTGGATATCCGGCGAGGTTTGCGAAATTCCCAATGTGGAAACTCACAATGCACGGATAGAAGAGGCTAGCATAAAGAACGATACGCAAAGGCGGAATGACCAGCTTCTTAGTCTCGGCCAGAGAAATCAGGCCTTCAATTAATACACCCAAAAATAAATCTTGTATATACTAATGTTTTGCACTCAAGTAAGTTTAGGCTTTGGATGGTAGAGCAAAATGCAAGCAGTACTCATGACAAGGTTAGCATAACTTTTTGAGAATAAAAAGGTTCTTTGATTCATTCAAAATTGAGAGCAACGAAAAAGAACTATGGGACTTGAGTTATCATAACCTCCACATAAGATTTAAGCTAGCATTTAATTAATTTCAGATTCATATTAAAAGAGAGCACTAGCTTAAACATGCATAAATCAAGCATAAAATCGAGTAAAGTGGCAACGATCATCACATATCAACATGGTACAATTTTCCATCCATATTAAGATCATAAAAGCAACGGTAAAACTTATTCATGATGATGGATAAAAAAACTACTACTATCACACACATGCTGAAAATAAATAAAGACAAGAAAATACTACGTATACATAAACGCACACAAGATGAAAATAAAGAAAAGGAAAAGGAAAAATCAAACCACACTTAAAAAGCTTCATCCCTTCCTTCTTTCTTCACCCCTCATCCGATTGCTCTTGCTCCGTCGGTTGACTTTCGTTGAATCCTTGTTCATAATATGTTTGCATGACCCCTCCATGAAATTGATCCGGCGGCACAATTTGAAGGCGTCATAATTGATGGGCGATCCCCGCCGTTCCTTCATGCCAATATTCGACATGGCTCCGGATCCTCTTGATGTCTTGCATATTCCTTTGCATATACGCCCCAATGATGGCTGCACTTTGTTGGGGCTGGGGCATGCTTGCATAAGGTGCCACAAATGCTTCATTAGGCACAACAAAAGTTGGTGGACAATATGTTGGAGGAGGTGGCAGCATGGCTGCACCACTCCCCCATGCTTGCATTGGCACACTTCCGTAGTAGGGTGGTGGCATAAGAATCCCTCCATATGGTTGATGATATGCAGCCCCTCCTTGGTCTTGGGCTGCGGAAGACGATCCCTCTTCTATAATTCTTCCTCTTTTGTTCTTTTGGCTGGCACAAGAATTCCTTCTTCCAACCAATTCTCTCTCCCTTCAATAAATAATTTCAGCCTCATATTTTTTTTTGGAAAATTTCAGCTTCATATTTGGGAGAGGCACGTTGACTTTTGCCACCTTGTACCCTCTCTTTTCATCTCCACTAATGTATTTTCCTTGCTTTATATAGTCAACCCCAAGTGAATTCCCTGCAAGTAGGAATTTTGGGTTCCTTAAAATACCCGGCCTCACAAAAATTGCTATCATAGATAGATAGATAGCATCCCGAACCAATTTGTCCAATCCCCGAAGTTGCCTCACAACATCACCTATTGATCATGATATATGACGGATCAATGGCTTGCCTTACAATCAATGCCGAATAGAGCCAATTAACTTCCATGTCGGTGACCTTGGACTCTCTCGTTCTTCCCAAAATCCTTTTGTTAATCCAAGAATGAAATATCCGGATGATGGGATTCCAGATGCTATTTCTTTGCCAGTTATCTGCCCCTGAAATCATACTCCAAAATCCTTCCAATACACTTTCATTAACATCAACTTACTCCGGGGCTTCCCTCTTGAAACCGAGCAACTCTCTAATTTGCTCATAAGAAATTATTTGCTCATCATCCTTGAGTCGAAATGAGAGGGATGGCACCCCTTCATTAATAACCGACGCCATCGTCATGAGAATTTCCATGGCAAGCTCCATGTGAAAGCTCAACCCTACTCCATCGGAAAATTGCCCCCAACCAAGGTGGTTCATCATTTGATAAATATCCGGAGAAAATCCCAACACTTGGAGAGCATCATCGTCGAAGTCAACATTGGGCACAATCATCTTCTCTAGGCGACCAAGCTTCTCCTCCTCCTCCTCCTCCTCCTCCTCCTCCGTCATCATGAAAAATCCATACTTGCAACATTGCGGAGTGTACGGTGGTGGAGCGGATGAACGAGTCGAGCGACGAGGTTGGATGGGTGGCTCCTCTGTGCACCCTTACGGTTCGGTGTACCGCATGGACGAGCTTCGCGTGTCTCTTCTTCCACTAAGGAGCATGGTGTCGCTCCTTGATGGCGCCACGTCCTCTTCCATGCTTCGCGGCGACTCAGAGGTTGAGTGCCTCCGCGAAGAACTTGTTGATGCTGACTTCGACGATGACGATTGTGTCTTCCTTCCAAGGACCTTGCTAAAAGCCTTCCTCATTTTGTTGTTGCTGCACAAATCACAAACAAACTCTCCCGGGGGTTTCTTGCCGGTAGAAATACACACAAAAGAAGTATATGGAAGGGCAAGAATTGTGACGTATTTTTCTGAATTTTTAGGCTCAAGAATGGAGAATGAATTTTTCGGAAGTGTTTCTGGAGGTTCTGGACTGGGAGCTCAAGAACATGAACTAGAAATGAAGCAAATGACTTACCTGAGGAAGACGAGCGTGGGGGGGGGCAAGAAATAGGCCAGGTCGACCGGCCGGGGCCGACCGGCCTAGGGCCCCTGCCCCTCTTTTTTGGCTCTTCTTTCTCCTACTTGTTGCTTGATTGATCATGGTGCTGTGTACTCGTGCTCCACGCCTTCCACCATCCAATTTCTCTGAGCCACTCCTTTTTCTTTCATGATCATGTCCTCCATCTTGATCATTTAATTTGTGTCACTTCCATGCTTCCCATGCTTTCATCCATATCCTACAAAAAAATCAAGTCTTGCTGCCCCTCATGCTTGTCCTTGCATGTGCTCAAGATGCCTCAATGATGAAGCCTTCCCGTGATGCATCATAGACCTTTAGAAGTTCAATTAAGCTTAAAACCTTCCTTTGATCATGTTTAGATGCTCATTACTTCTCTAATTTTGAAAATTTAAAAATTAACTCAGCGATACCAATGAGTTCAAATGTATTTTTAGAGGAGTTCTTAGGCATCAAAAACATTTGTAAGTTGAAATTTTTCGACTACATTGATTTTGGTTACACCGGGATCACTTGCTCTCATTAATTGATAGCGAGCTCCCCCGGCTTGACCATGGGGGTATGGGTTTAGGTTCTAATTTTGGCCAAACATGAGAGAGATTTTTTGAATAAACAAAAATAAATGGTGCTTGGAAAAATTCTAACTCTAGAGAAACCGGTAGATATCAAGTTGAGTAAAACCAAAAACGATTTTCCTAGGTTCACACGAGTCCTAGCATGCATCAAAGATTAAAAATCATTAAGGAACAATGCTGGGCTCTACTCGTGTGTTTTTATGATGTAAAACAAACCAACCTTGTCATCATGAAGAGGATGAAAGGTGTGGGTAGGTTCTGAATTTTTGGTATTGGTTTCTCGATAAGAGGCGAATAAATCGTAGGATGGCTCATGTCATAGGTTTATGGTCAAATAATATCCAAATGAAACATCCGAGCAAATTAAAATTCTCAAAAATAAGTTCAACCACTTAAGAGTTTATACCAAGTCTTGTGTAGCAAATTCTAAGACCAACTTACTTGAAATCGGAAATAATCCGGGTTGCCCTCCCGGCAGCTTTATTCTTCATCGGGTTGTCCTCCCAGTAGCTTATTCTTGACTCTACGAACGGGTTGCCTCCCGCCTAGCGCTTCGTTTATAGTCCATGGCTAGACTTCTTCTCTTCTTCACTTCGGATCAATGCTCTTTGTGGGTGTTGCAATCTTGGGTACCCACTTCCGCACCATCTTGGGCGCGAGCTTATTCTCCGGCTTAGTCATCTTTTTGGTCTTCACAGGCGGCTTTTGTTCTTTGGTCTTGACAGATGCAATGACTTCTTTGATCACCTTTGCTTCCTTCTTCTTCGGCTCTTCCTTCTTCTTTGGCTCCTCCTTGCTAAAGCGACGATGAGGTGGAACATATTTAGCATTGATCATGTTGCATACCTCGAAACGTGGACGAAACTTGAATATGCTTCGTGTGCCATTGATGTCGAACTTGATCTCTCCCTTGCCAACATCGATCGTTGCTCTGATGGTCTTGAGGAAAGGCCTCCCTAGGATGAGAGGCGGCTTCCCCCTTTCTCCCATCTCGAGCACCACGAAATCAACAGGGATGAAGTGATCTCCAACTTTCACGAGCACATCTTCGGCGATTCCCATGGGATAGCGAATAGAGTTGTCGCCCAACTCCAAGCACATACCCGTAGGCTCTAGTGGTAGGCGTAGCTTCTCGAACACATCTCTTGGCATGACACTCACACTTTCTCCAAGGTCGCATAATGCCTTTTCGAACGTTAATGAGCCAATAGAACATGGGATGGTCGGACATCCGGGGTCTCTTTGCTTCTCGGGCCCTTGATTTGCGATGGCGGTACTACATCGTTCGGACATCTTGATGTGATCCGCCCCAAGTGTTGCCATCTCATACTTGTTCGCAAGTATGTCTTTGAAGTAGCGAGAATATGTAGGAACTTGGAGAGTGTCCAATAGCGGCATGTTGATGCTTAACCTGTGCACCACTTCCACAAACTTTTCAAAATGACTATCAACTTTACCTCGAAAGTAGCGTGTCTTTAGTGTAGGCATCTTCGTGTCGTCACTTGGCATTTCGAATTCTGGCTCTTCGGTAGCAATCTTCGAAATAGTAGTCACCTTCTCCTTAGTGTGATCTTCCGCTTCGACGGTTGGCTTAGGCTTCTTGCTCCGACTGGAAGTTCGGGATCCTCCGTCTCCTTTCCCGAGCGAGTTTGAATAGCCTTCGCCGTCTCGGGACCTTGGGGCTGCCCCGGCAACCTTCCTTCACTAGCGGTTAGGCGCCTGGCAAGTTGTCCCACTTGTGATTCTAACATCTTCATCATGTTGAGCACTTGATGGTTGGAGCTCCCGACCTCTGTCACCTTGCCATCGATGTTCTCCAATATTTTATCCATAGTCTTGAACTTAGTGACGGTGTCCTTGTTGATCTTTGCTTGCTCGTCCATGAAGTCCTTCAATTGTATACGAAGAGGCACCGTATTTTGAATAGACGAACTTGCATTAAAATGAGATCTACCTTGCCCGTAGCGGAAGTTCGGCAAATATCCTTTCCTCATGTAGTTGAGCACGTTTGCTTCCTCTGGACAATCTTTTTGGACATGGCCGTACTCCCCACACTCTTCACACGTGGATCTTGCTTCGACGGCCTTTAAGTCTTGGGCTGCTTTCTTTTCTAGCTCCATCTTCTCCAACCTCCTCATGAGTGAGTCAATCTTTCCTTCTAGAAGTTCCTCCTTTTCAACCTGCAAAACACCTTTAACATTGCCCGTGGGTTGAACCAGAAGTAAGCGTCCAGATGACACCCATGTATCATTATCCGCAACCTTCTTGAAAAGAGTGAATGCCTCCATCGGAGTGAGCTCAATGATAGATCCTCCCACCGATGCGTCAATTACCGTCCTTGATGCTAGATTGAGACCTTGATAGAACTTTTGAACAAGGTCCTCCTTCGGGAACTTGTGATGTGGCACGGCTCGGGTGTACTCATTGAAACACTCGAAAGCTTCCGTGATAGTCTCCGTAGGATATTGAGCAAATGTAGCAATCTTACTACACAAGCTTTGAGTCTTACCCGACGAATAATACTCCTTCATGAAAGCTCTCATCAATGCTTCCCAATTTTGCACCGTCTCCACCGGTAGAGTGTAGAACCATTGCAAGGCTTTTCCAAGAAGTGAGAACAGAAAAAGCCTCACCCTCAATTGATTTTGATCCAACCCTTCCATCGTGAATGTCTGACAAAGTTGAATGAACGCTTGGATGTGAAGGTTAGGATCCTATTTACCGGTGAAAGGTGTATGTTGCACCATGCGGATGGTTGAAGTCTTGATCTCAAACGGTCTTCCGATGTCGGCTAGGTTGAGGATGGGAAGATCAACTAGCTCCGGGATGCAAAGCTCCCCAATCTTCCTCTCTTGTGCCATTGGTGGCGGTTGAGGTTGATCTCTCCTCGGACTTGGAGGTGGTGATTCCTTCTTCGGACTTGTAGGTGATGATTCCTTTGGAGATCCCGACGATCCTTCGGCTCCGGCTTTTGGATCTACAATCTCCAGCTTCCTAGATCGTGCTTCGCGTATCCTTTGCCTGTAAAGTTTTTCTAGATCATCCACAAAATTTTTCGGTTTGTTGGAGAGGTAGCTGTCCATCTCCTGTTAGGGTTAGCGATAAACAAAATATACAAAAGATCTAAAAAGAAAAGAAAACTATAAAAAGGGTTAGTCAAAAACTAGATTAGATTGGTTTTTGAGGATGATGAAAGTTTAATAGATGCAAAAGAAAAATCAAAAAGAAAACTGAAAATACTTACAAATGAGATACTAGATTGGATCTTGATTACTTGCTCCCCAGCAACAGCGCCAGAAAAAGGGCTTGTTGACGGTTCAATAACGCGCCAAGGTTCACCGCAAGCTTACGGATCATGTAGTACCTTTTTCCCTCGAGTATCACCCAAGGTATCGAATCCGTGGAACAATGTGTAACGCAAGACTCAATCTAATAACCGAGAAACACTTGCATCTTTAAGAAGTTTCGAACGCATCTAATCTACTAAGATCATTAGAGGTAGCAAGAGAAAGCATTGAGGTACCGATCTAGAGGGAGTCTAGATCGTGTTTATGTCGTAGTTCCAAGCAAGATAGAAGAGAGCAAAACGAATCTCATTAAAAGCGTCTTTAAACCTTGACCTTCGGTCATACCCTCTAAGTCGCCCCGCCATACTCGGTGTCAACATCCTGTCACGATGTTCCCCTTTCTTCGTGGTCGAGTCTTAGAGCACACTCGCAAGGAGTGAGTTGAACTACTTGGTAGATCGGGTATGCACCTCTAGCCACCGCAGCTACAAGAACATCCCATGCAATCTATCTCGAGAATAGGTTGAGGAAGAAAACACCCAAGCAAGAATAAGAATCATAAATAAAGGTACTCGATTGCTAGAAATCGGATCCATTAAAACTCCATCATAAGTGTATACATGAATAAGATCCAACCGGGATCCTACCTTGACCTTGATTCAAGCCTCCGGAACTCCTACGTGGTCTTCCTTGCAAGGTTCCCATGCTAGCTAGGTGAACCCTAGACGACTAACACGACCCTCCTCTCCAAGATGGTGTCCCTCAAGCTCCACTGCTCCTCGGCGGCAAATGACGAATGGCTTGATAGTTGGAACTTCGCACGGGGACTATAAATAGCCCGAATGGGTGCTAGGTCAAAGGGGGTGGCGAACTGACTCGGAAAAGGGCCAGGCTGGCCGGTCTGGGCCGATCGGCCTAGGGCCTTTTCATCCAGGTTCGCCCCTGGTTTTCTTCCCGAAGCTTCTTGCGACTTCCTAAGTTTTTGCCGAGTTGTATGTGGGTCCTTGACGTCATTTTCCTCGCGGTTTAGATAAGGGTGCTTGGCGTATGAACTCCTGCATCTTCCGTCTAGGTCCTCGACACTTCTCGGCTTCACGCTTTAGTCCTTGGTTCATTTGGAGTCATGTTCATTTGTATCTTGACTATGTACCGGGCTCCATGATCTTCTCATAAAAGCTTTGATGAACTTTACCTGAAAGTCCTCATTTAGGCTCTTGATTCCTGTGTAAACAATAAACTCTAAAAACCATGCGCGAGTGCGAACTTAACATATAATGGGGGTTAGGATCGTTAGTGTGAATATCAAATTAATACCAACATAGAAGGTAAACTCATGGCTAGGTTCACGAAAATCGACCGCCAACACTTTGCACGGCCGGTGCGTGCTGGGCGGGGATTATGGGTCCCTCTTCCATGCCGCACCTGCCCGTCCCCACGGGCGTTCCGGCTCCAGTTGGTGGTGCGCTCAGAGGGAATTCGCCTGCTCGCCGTCCTAAGGCTGTGGCTCCCATCTCGGGGAAGAATAGGACGCGTGGGAATCTCTGCGGGCGGCTGTTGTTCACTGACTGTGAGGACCCCGACTGGGTGGTCTTCACACTCGATGACGTTGAGGAACGCACATCGCGTGACAAGATCCAGCGGGGCCTCAGTCTGCTAAGGGAGGCGTACACAGAGTACATCATCCCAGGTGTGGCGGTGAGTTCTGGTGCTGATTCTCTGTCTTGCTTAGCTCTTCGTAACTACTCCGGCCTTCTCTGAGGCTATTGTTCTTTGTTGTGGCAGGAGCTTTCAGAGCGTAGCGCCAGAAAGTCTCGGATTCTTCGTCGTGAAATCGGTCACTGGCATGCCGCCAATGCCCTTCAGGCGGAGCAGGAGCAGGCCGAGGAGGCCTTGGCGGCATTGCAGCGGTCAGCCACTGCTGCTCAAGGCCATGCCGACTTAGAGAAGACCGCCCCCAAGGAGCGAGTCACTAATGCTCTGTCCTCCCTTGAGGCGGCTGCTTTGGAGAAGGCCGACCTTGAAGCATAGCTTTCAGAGCTCCGCCTGACCACTGAGGCTACCATCCAGGAGAAGGCCGCCCTCACCGCCAAGCTGACCGAAGCTGAGAACGCGATGGCCAAAGCACGGTCGGCCGCCGAGTCCACAGCTCAGGAGGCCGCTCAGGAGAAGGCTGCCTTGGAGGCGAGTGTGGCGGGGCTCCAAGAAGATCTAACGCTCGCCCGGTCTAACCTTGGGAGAGCCAACGATCAGTTGGCCACTCAGAGTGACCATCTGCAAGTTGCTCTGGATGAGTGCAGGCGGCTCCGTGATGCCGCGTAGGACCTTGAAGAGGCTGTCGCAGGTGAGCGATCCTCGCCCCGCGTAGCCTTGGCATGCTGGAACTTGTCTTGTGATGCTCTTGTTTTGGTTTTTCCCTGGGTCAGGTCTTCACACAGAGCGTGATGACTTGCAGGCCGAGCGTTTGGCAGATAAGGCCCTACTTGATGAGGCTATCGCCGAGAAGCAGGAGCTGAAGGTTCTTGTCCCGGCGCTGACGGAGGGGGCAGAAGGTATGCACCGGCTTGCACACCTTGCATCCCCCCTGGGTCTTGAACTTGTGTTGATGGTTACCCCATGCCTCCCTTTTTAGGGTTGGCCAACATGCTTGAGAAGTGCAGGCAAGCAGAGGTAGCGGCCCAGTGAACCATCCTGGAGAGGGACACGGCCCACCAGGTGATGGTCCAGGCCATCACATAGCTGTTGAAGGATGTCGGTGTTGACGAAGGTGCATCGCTGCTTGAGCGCGTCCGGCAGGCTGCCGGGGTGGCTCGCGACCAGGGGATGGCCATGGCGTAGAGGCTGGTGCACAAAGTCATCACCATGCTTTTGTCGCATTACTCGAAGCTGGATCGTGAGCTCTTGAGCGGCGGATGGGCTCCTAGTTACGCGGAGCATCGGTACACCGAGATCGAAGAGGAGAGCACCGCTTTCACTGAGGCTATGTCGACCACTACAATGAAGGACCTGGCTCGAAGATGAGTCATGAAAACAGAGAGAAAGGAGCTCAGTTGCATCGTGCAACTTTGAGAACTTCTCCGGGGTATCCTTTCGATGGGGTACTCGCTTGCTGCCCTAACGAAGCCCTCCTTTGGTCTTGGTTACTTTAGGATTACCGACCAAAGAGGTATGACCTTGAGCATCGTAGGTTTAGCCCTTTTCTGTAGCCGCTGGGGTGTAGGAATTTTTAGGCGTGGACCGTACTTAGCTTCGTAGGTATACTGCCTGGGCTAGCGAACCTTGAGCGACCTCGAGGAGGTTGGAGAGACTCACAGAAGGACTTAGGTGGTTTTATTAACAAAAACCAAATTGAGCGACTCTTTTGCTACCTTTGGAGGAGATGGAGTAGCCGGTTCAAGTCTCCAGATCCAACTTGCAAGACCTTATACGCTAGCTATGGGGGCATTGGTACTTGGATCTTGAGCAAGCGAGATCGCCAGATCAGCGAGAACAGACTTCTCTTTCCCTCCATCAGACGCAAAAGCGTGCCGCGGATAGTTTTACAGTTATGATCTCTGGAAGAGATTTTTTGAAAAGAAAAATAGGGCATTGTGCCCCTGGTTGGAGCCCCTGAGCAATGAGTGACCTTGACCGGAGCAAAGTCGCTCATTGCTTAGTGTCGAAAGCTCAACCCTGACACCATTGCTTTTTGAAAGGGCGGTGTTTGAGAAGCTTGTAATGCAAAAGGACTCGAATGCGTGGCACATTCACTTATTATAAGCAACAAAAGTACATATGCTTTTAGGGATAAAAGTAACGCAGTTGTTCCATGTTCCGGATGTCAGAGACGAGCTACCCGTTTTCACTTCTGAGCTTCAATCGTGGGGATTCTGCGGTGAGCTTCTCGGGCTGGTCAGCTTCTTAAGCGGTCTGGGCACGCCCAGCACCGTAGTTGAATGGGTGCTGGTGTGACATTGCTACGGTGATGATACCCTTTGGCTTGGGCATCTTCAGCTTGTGGTACACATAGTTGGGGACGGCCATGAACTTGGCGTAGGCCGGCCTCCCGAGTATCACGTGATACGTTCTGGGAACCCCACCACTTTGAACATGAGAGTCTCCTTGCGGAAGTTGCTCACTGTCCTGAAAGTGACGAGCAGATCGATCTACCCGAGGGGAACTGCCTCCATCCCGAGTACGACCCCGTGGAATGGTGTTGAGGAAGGCCGCAATCGGGACCGCAGGATCCCCATGTCGTCGAGTGTTGAAGCGTAGATGATGTTGAGGCTGATGCCTCCATCCACCAAGACCTTGTGGATACGCTTGGTTCCGAACAAGGGGGCTACTACGAGTGGGTAAGCCCTCAGCTGTGGAACGTGGTCGGGGTGGTCGGTGTGGTCGTACGTGACTGGTGTCTCCGACCACTTGAGGAATGATGGCACCACAGGCTTGGCGTTGTAGATCTCCCGGAGAATGTGCTTCTCTTGGTGTCGGGCCGGCGAGCCCCCAAAGATCATCATGACCGCCCCGTCCTCCTTGGGGAAGTCGTCGTTGTTCCCCCCGGGACCTTTCTTGTCGGTGTCGTATGTTCTCTTCTTCAAGGTGCCGGCGAGGTAGCTCTTCATCAGGCTGCAGTCCTTGAGGGTGTGCTTGACCGGGCCCTTGTGGTGGGTGCACGACACCTCAAGGAGCTTCTCGAAGTGATCCTTGGGAAGATTCCCCTTCGGCTTGCGGTCGGCTACCGCGACATGGTTGTCATCGCGGCACCGCTTGTCGTTCTTCTTATTCTTCTTGTCGGAGCGAGTAGTCGGAGCTTCACTTGCGTCCGCCACCTCCTTGCCTCTGTCCTGGCCCTTGCCCAAGGTCACGGCGACTGCTTCTTCTCTGTCAGCGTGGTCTGTGGTGATGTCGAGGAGTTCCCGAGTGGTTCGGGGTTTACAGCGCCCCAACCTATGGACAAGAGTGGCGCAAGTGGTACCGTCTTGGAATGCAGTGATGACCTCATTGTCGATAGTGTTGGGGAGCTCGGTGCATCGCTTGGAGAAGCACCGGATGTGGTCGCGCACACTCTCCCCCTTCTTCTGCTTGCAGTGTTGCAGCTCGTAGGGGTTGCCGGGTCGCACGTAGGTGCCTTGGAAGTTGCCGATGAAGGCATCGTGGAGCTGCACCCAGTTGTCGATCTTGCCGCGGGGAAGGTGCTCGAGCCAGGTGCGTGCCGAGTCGCTGAGGTACAGAGGGAGGCTCTTGATGATGAAGAGGTTGTCGTCGGCGCCATCGGCGTGGCAGGCTAGCTGGTAGTCCTCCAGCTAGACGCTGGGATTGACCTCCCCGTCGTACTTGGCCACCATTGTTGGAGCGCGGTAGCATGATGGGGATTGATCTCCCCGTCGAACATGGCCACCGTTGTCGGAGCGCGATAGCGTGACGGGAAGGAAGCTCCGAGGACGTTTGGCTTGAAAGCCTTTGGTCCCTGGGGATCCGGCGACGGGCTTCGGCTTTGATCCTCATCGCTGTCGTAGCAGCCACCGCACCGCCTGCTGTAGCCCCTGCGTGACGGGCGTTCGGTGTCATCCCTGCTCGCTATCGCCCTTCGCCGGGTGCAGATGGTGTCATGGGCATCGCGGTTGGCGCCGACACGCTGCTTGACAAGGAAGCAGATGCATTCGTCGTTGCTCTGCTACTTCGACGCTGCCTGACGGTGAACAGACGGCTTGTGGCCAGTCATCTTGGAGCCGCGCTGTCGTGACACCGAGCTTTCTGCTTGCAGGACGGCAGCCGCCTCCAGAAGCGTCTTGAGGTGTCCTTGGATCCTCTTCTGTTCAGGCGTCGCTGGCTCCAGGCAGCCCCGAAGCAGGACAACCGCCGCTGTGAGGTTCTTCGAGGCTCGCTTGAAGACCAGGGTGGCGTCGACGTCGTTGATGATGTTGCGCTAAACTTCTTGTGCGTAGGCTCGGGCTTGGGAAGGCACCGCGTCCTCCCCAAGCAGCTGGTGCAGACGTGCGCGCTCTTCCTCTAGTGCGTGCTGTGCTTCTTCTAGCTCGTCGAGGCGCACTCGCAGCTGGTTCCACGGGTTCGCGCCAGGGGTAGGCGGGTCATTAGCATCGTCGCCCGTCGAGCTTGCGTCGGAGTGGACGGAGTGGACCGCACCGTCGGGCGTCACGCACATGAAGCACTCGCGGGTTGGGTCATACGGCGTGAAGAGGTGCTGATGCAGAGGCATCGGCTCGCTCGCTGGCGCGTGAGGGTTGTTCGTCATGGATCCCTGCGAGCTCGTCACCTACTTCGTCTGCGTGGGGACGAACCTATCAGGCAGTTCGGCATGTCCCTCCGGGTACAAGTGGTTGTAGCGGTTGGTGAATTCGTCCCACGTCAGCTGCTCCTACCCTGCTAGCCTGAAGGCGTGGACAGCGACAGTGTAGCAGGAGTGACAGAGATGTTTTGGCGTGGGGTCACCACCCAGCGTTTCCGCTAGCTCGCCGTAGTGCGTGCGCATGATGGAGACAGTGGCGGTCGTAGCCGGCGGCAACATCAGGGGGCGGTGGTGGCGGTCGGAGCAGCTCCTCCTCAATGTACTCGTCGGTTGTCACCCGGAACAGAGGAAGCTGCTTCGTCGCATCATCGATGTTGTAGTGGTACGACGGTGACGCGAAGTACGCTGCTACGTCGTTGGCACTGTCGAGGTGCGGTGACGGCGCATTAGCCGTGTTGTTGCCGCCACCGTAGTACGTCAGTGAAGCAAAGGTCGCGGCCATGTTGCCGGGGCCGTTGAGGCACGAAGGCGCGAAGATCGCCCCGATGGTGGGTTCCTTCGGCTCGATGAAGGCGAAATCAAGGGAGCCCAGCAACAGCTCATCGCCTGACTCCCACAAGGTGTCGTCATTGGCCATCCGGAAGCCTGAAGAAGTTGTTGTGACACACGAAGTGCCCCTACTTGACGCACGAACTGTCGGGGTTTGTTACCGCCGGCAAGTAAATTTGTACGATCGTGCTCCTGAATCCGGATGGTAGCACGAGAGACACTGGGGATTATACTGGTTCGGGACCGGGGTCCCTGCGTCCAGTGGAAAGGGGTGTTCCTATGCTCAATGTCTCTAGTAGGGGATACAATCTTGGTCGGGAGAGGGCAGCGAAGCCCAAGTCCCTGTGATTCGAGTGGGAGTGAGTTGCTATGCTAGTTCTGTGGTTGTTCGTTAGGGACTGCTATTGCTATTGCTATCGGTCGATCGGTCTCTCCGTCCCTAGCCTCGAGTTCTTCCTTTTATAACTCAAGGAGGAACTACAGTGGGGAGGGTAAAACGTGAATCACAAATGATGTTACAGTGTCGAAGTCCTCGTGGAGGCGTCGGATTAGTTCCCGTATGATATGGGCGAACGCCGACTATAGCTGACCACGCTACTGATGGGGGTGGTGACGGGCTTGTCCCGGGTAGGTGGCTCCGAGTAAGATCTTCCGAGTACCTGGTCCAGGCACGCCGGTCATCGGGGGCAAGTCGGACGAGCCCCCGAGCAGGTGTTGTAGTCGGAGTGACCGGAGCTGTCGTCCTTGGGTGGTTGTTGACAACTGTTAAGTGCTACTTTTATGCCGTCAACTCCTGCATAAAATGAATGAAAAGTGATCATCAACACTAGAATAGGGCTTTATACTGACAAGTTCCACAAGTATTAGTGTTTCTAGCTTTTGTTGCAGGATGCACCAAAATATGTGATAAATGATACAATTGAGAGCAAGTCATCCAATGGCTTATATAGGACGTCGTCCATAACAACCTCAAATGCCAATTTGGACTGCACCATTGCGACGGACTCGTCGAGACGATCGAAATGGATATATCATTTGTCTACTTCTGAGTCCGGATGAAAGAGATATGCACAAGACAAGATCACCATCTTGATATCATGTGGGCCCGGTGGGACCCACACCAGACCACGTGGCGACGTGTTGCCACGTTGGATGCCATGTGTCCATGACACATCACCAATCCAAGGAAACACACCTTTGACCAATCAAGAGCCAGTACGCGGATTCAAGGGCCCACATCCCCACGGAAATAAGCTAAAAACACCGCATACACACTTGAGGACCCACCTGGTAGTCACCTGGACGAAAGGCGGTGGAAACAAGCCCACCTGGGGGTCGGCCGAACCCCAGTTCGGCCGAAGCTCTCGGAGCTCCCCTCGTTCCCAGCCGACGTGTGGCAGCTCTCCATTGGTTCCTCAAGGCATTCCGGAGTGTTTTGGAGTCATTTGGCACTCCGAGCAAGCCACCCCCTTGCCTATAAATAGAAGGGGAGGGGTAGGAAATGAGACACACTTCACCCATCCAAGGCTCCTCTCCTAGCTAGTGTTTAGAGTAGAGAGGGAGAGAGAGAGAGGCATGTGCCTCTACGATGTTGTTGTTCTTCATTTAGACTAAAGCGAGTATTCTTGTATTTTTCTAATTAGACTAAAGTAGCATTCATGCATAGGTGATATGTTCTTGTGTTCTTCTTGTGTTCTTGATTTAGAGGCTTGTGTTCTTCGCGAACACAACTCTTTGATCTTGTGGCACAAGTTCTTCTCATATCCGTTTGTATGTGTGTTCGTCAATTAGAATATAGTGGATATTCCTGCATGTTCCAATTAGACCAAAGTGACAATCGTGATTCCTTCTAGCTTTATGCTTGGTTGCATGAGTAGTCTTTTTCCTCCACTAGTGCGTAGATCCTGGGTTTATACGTTCGTCTGCTACAAGTCGTTCGTATACGTTGGAAGCATAGTACGGGGTCAAGTGCTCTCCTGTATGCCTTTAGTATAACCTAGTAGTACATATAGTGAGTGAGATCAGTTCTCTTCCGTGGTCGTATTTCTATAAGTACAGAGTGCCGTAGTCCGTTGGCTACGGCAGTAACCACAGCGTAGACGTTGTGTCACGCTATCGGTTATCATTCGTTCGGCTTATCCCAAGGTTAGGTAGAGGCACTCCAGGTAGTGGTGACAGCCCGTCTGGCCCTCGTTGATCCTCCACAGCTGGATATAGTCAGAACTCCGTTCCACATAGATCCACGTGTCGGAGTCGCCTGTTAAGTCAGGGCTATCGGTACCCTAAGCCAAGTTCTATCTAGAGATCGACCTGTAATCTCATCTATAGTGCTATCTTTCGGAATCCTCTCTATCCTTGCCTCTTATCTGGGTGTGTCCTTGGACCGACTAGTACGAAGTTAGTGCACATACGTTCCCTTGGATTCGATACCCTTGGAATACTCTAAGGTGAAAGCTACAACAGTATCCGTGCGCTTGCGGATTTATTCGTGTGATGCTAAAATACCCAACAAACTTTCTGGCGCTGTTGCCGGGGAACAGTTGCTGTATCTATCTTCGTACCCAGTGGTCCTCGTATCTTTTCATTTTTCTTTATTTCTACCTTCACCCCCGTTATCATGGAGCAGCCCACCATTTTAAGCTTCTCCACTCCGAAAGGGAAATTCTTAGAGCCACCATCTTCTGAGCACCCGATTCTCACATCTAGCTATGAAATCCCTTCCGGTTATATCACTAAGGTTCAGGAATCTCCTTTCTCTGGTTTAGGTGGCGAGAACCCTTACCACCATTTGCGAGAGTTCGAGCAAGTGTGTTCGTGCATAGCTATCACAGGCATGCCGCATGACACCCTTAAGTGGAAGTTGTTTCCCTTTTCTCTTGTAGAGGGGGCTAAACAATGGTACACGAAAACCGTAGGTAGCATGAACGACAACTGGGACAATCTTGTAGACAAATTTTGTCTTAAGTTTTTCCCCATGGGCCGTATCGCCGCTCTACGGAGGGATGTTCTCGGTTTTCTGCAGAATGTGTCAACGCAAAAAACAGAATTAAGTTCTCCACGGCAACACGTAACGGATCCATTGGAAGTTGTAACAAGGCGTGCCAGTCAATCTGACCTGTTGATTGACAAGGAAATCTTGAAACGTTAGATTAACGGGTTAATCGGCTAGAGAGCCGATATGCCTCGCGCTAGAACATAACGGCCAGGAGGGCCGATACGGGAACAGATCGGATCGGCTAGATCGGCCGATAAAAGCTATCAGCCATAAAACCGATTGGAAACATAGCATCGTTGGGCTCTTGCTCCACCATGACTAGAGCCATAAACGGATGAGTATTATCCTGACGTCTGCACCAGTGTATCTAGGTGTAACCACAGCGGTGCGCTTGGTAGTTACAGCCTAGTAGAGCTGACGGTAGGGTATCAGTTTAAGCCTCACAAGCCGACGGATCTACTCACAGTGCCGCTCAAAACCAACACTCGAGAGATAGCTGAAATTAAGATACAACAGGCCATTAAATAATCTATCGTCTATTATATGAGTTTTGAATTAAACAAAGCACGCTAAACAGCAAGACGATAGATTAAATAAATATCAGTCGATGCAATCTTAACCAAGGCAAGATAACTGTGATTCTACCACATCTAGCAAGAGATCAAACGATGCAGCCTTACGAGATATAATAGAACCGATAACTTGGTGAGTACCGTAGATCGAGACAGAAGCGGTGTGCCGTAAGTCGAAGATCCGTGGTACTTGGTTCCAAAAATTCCTCTGGACTTACCCCTCTGCCGGAGATCAAGATGATGCAGCCCCGTATCAGGTGCCGAGGTTTCGTCAATGATTCATTGCGGAAAGGTAATGCAAAAAAGTAAAAGGGTGGTGATGTGCCGAGTTGTACTTATTGTTATTAAACTATTACAATGGCCGGGGTATGTATTTATATCCCGGGCTAAACGACTCCTATCCAGCTAGGACTATGACTCGTACAAGAATTGCCTAGTACACAAAATCTAAACTAAAGGAAATATTAAGATACATGAACTCTAATTTCCTTTCTGTAGAGTCCTTCTCGTGAAGCTTCCACCAATCTTGTCCATAAACCTGGATAGATTCCTTCTTCCCATACGACACCTTGCTTTTCCTTTTATTGTAATCATCTTGATGTACATGTGATGGCATGCGTATTCTCTCCGTATTCTAATCAATTTCTCCTCCACACGTAGGCCATTTCCTTCTTATTCTCTTTATTTTACTATTTTTCTTTTGCTCTTGATCCTTGCCGATTCTTTAATGAGATCCACCATTAAAAAAGCCTTGTTGATCAGCTACCTGCCGATTTGCACTGTTGGCCGATCCTGCTACTGCCCATTATTTCTCCTTTATTTATTAATTACCTCTTTTGCTCATGTGTGGCTCTGGCCGATCAGCTAGCCTCGTCGATTTCCTTCGCTGGCCTATCTTTGCCTCCCTCTTTTAATTATTGTCCAAGCTGATCTTTGCTTCTCTCTGCCGATTCTTTCACAAGACGATCAGGACATGCTCATGCAAGTACGGACTACAGCTCTTTGCCTTTTAAGAAATAAAATAATCCGGCCACTCTGCTTTGCCCTGCCTTTACTTCTTGCTTTGCTGATTTTGATGCTAATAATCTTGCATCTCACTGAGATATAGGATTTGTCCAAATCCGGTGTCAACACAAGCCCTCCAGTTTCGAAGTATTCTGTAAAATCCAGCACCTCTATCTCTTGACCGATGCAAATTGCTCAATGAACTTAATACCTCAATCCTTCCAGCGGTGCTCTTTCACATCCGATATTTATCACAATATCTTGGCCAATATGAATAATTAAAATAACTCTGCTTTTCCTGGCCGATCTAAATATTTTGTATTTGCAAGACTGGCTGATGCCAAACCTAGGACTCTTCAATGCTCCCTTTCAAACCTCCTAGAGATTGACTGGTCTTGTAAGCACAAACGCTGAAATCTTCCCCTGGATCGGATAAGCTTGTGTTGTTCCCCCGTTCCAGCAGGCTTATAGTGGCATCGGTGATGGCGGCAACACATCAGTTGCTCTGCATATGTCTCTGTATTTTTTCAACCGATGCATCCTCCTTAGTTTCGCAGTTACTGCACTTTGAATCCTGGAGCTATGTTGGGGTTGCTAATGTCCTGAAACATAATCTCTTTGAGCTGGCCACACAGCTCCATACTTGAACAGCCTATGTACTGGTGCCAACATGTATTCGTCGAGGGATAACCCTTTTGATATGCTGTAATCGAGTAATTTCGTTGGCAACCTTTCAGCTTGAACTAGTGGCCCCATCGGCAACCTTTCAGACCGAAATCTCTAACCATTAGCTATTCTGAACAAGTAACTGACATGCTGCAGGGTGAGTTTTCTTATATTGCAAATTCCCATGACTGCATGTCGTGAGGCCAGCATGTATCTTATATGGCAGGTTCAAACAAATACGCTTGCATTCCATGAATCCTCAATGGCTACCGCCCTTGACCACGCCATCTTTGCTCTTTTCGCATCTTCACAGTGAGGATCAGGTCCGTATCAACCTTGTTGTCAGCCCTCGACTTTGTCGTTGACTTCTTGAAGGCATGGCAGTAGATGATCGAAAATCCCCTAGTGATCAGAATCCTTTTATTTTGATAAATCTTCATGCAGCATGTCCCTTGTAATGAGTTGCCAACAGTAGGTGTCTAACCGATTGATTATTTCCAATCTCATTGGCTCCCCCCTTTGCGTTTCTGACACGCTGGACTTTGTAGGGGTTGTGAGGTCTATACCGCTGCCCAGCTTTTGTAACATCTCCATCGGCTGTATATAGGACTAAAAGCAATAGTAGCCGATTAAAGAATTATATCAGCTGTACATATCTCTTACCTTGCATCCTATACTAGCCGAAAGAGAGCATGTACTCTTCTTCTACCGGCTTCATGTGTATATTTCAACCGATGTCAAAGCCTTTAAGAATATCTGTTTTTCTTCTAGGAGTTGATGAGCACCTTTTGCATTTCCATCTGCCTCGATTCATATTGGCTAATAGTTGCCCAACTTGTGCCACTTTATCAACCATTCACTGGGCCTGTTCTACTCAAGCTTTTCTTCACTAGCTAGGCCAAGCTGATATTACTCCCACCGGCTATATTTGTGTCGATGCCCAAAGAGAAGTGGAGGATAATTTGAATCAGCTAAACAGATGTGAAGTCCTTAAGAATATATTGCTCTTCAGAATATATGTAACTTCATCAGACCAGCCATGCATTTAATCTCATCGGCTGTAATGCTAACATTGGTAGCAGGTGCACTGCGTGTGTTTGTATCAGCTCATCAATAGCCGATGTATGAAAATAGATTGCCCAAGAAGTGAATCAATTTAGGAGATGTTGGAACTTCCTTGGATGCTACCCTCTCCGCCTAGAACAAATATCTTTGTTTCGGCAATCATGCCGGCAGCTCTGTAGTATTTGCGGCATAATAGGCATCCCGTACACACAGAACTCCTTTGCTACCTTTCTGGTTATCTCCAGATAGTTAATACACGTACGTGTATAGCTCTGTAAATCTTTTTGCTTGCCTGTATCCTTCTTGATAGTAAGCAGCCAATCAACAGATATGTTTTATTTGCTTCTAGCACTTAGTAGCCGATAAATAAAATAAATCGGCTATCTTTCTCTTGGCCGTCTTGATTATCAGCAAATAAGACTGCAACCATTTTACTTATGTATAATACCATGAGCAATTGGCCAGGCAATAGACCTTGGTCCAGAAAATATTTTCATCACATTGCTAATACTGGCCGAAACAAGCAATCAGCCATCAGCCTTATTCTTGTCCAATGAGTGTATGTTAACATCATCCAAGAAGTAACACTACATGGCCTCCTTGCTTCCATCTTGTAGCTCTCAAGCAACCATTATAATAAGGGCAAGCACATGCTTGCTTGCATATCGGAAGAACTGGTAGTCATCAGCGTGTACCTTCGGTTGATCATCATAAAGGGTATCCACCTTTTATTGCATTCCAGACAGCCGTCAGGTAACATAGATGTTTTTCGAGAACAAATATCTAGACTGCTCAATCATCTTCCGTAAGTTATTTGCATCTCTCCTCTTCTGCTTGCTTTGTTAGCGCGGCCTTTGGATTTTCTTGGCCGGCGAGACCTAGGTGCGAGGCGCGTCTCTTGATATGTCAACCACCGTCATGTAATACCCATCAAACCTCATCTTGGCAACTGCCTTTATGGACTTGCTAGATGCACCAGTTCAGATATTGTCCCTATATAACTGCAGAAGACGAACTCTTTCTTGAATCTTGATTAGGATTAACACTTCCTCCCAGCACCCTTGTGTCGGTATCGGCAGTGGCAGCAACAGAGACGGCACTTTGTCATTACCTATCCTCTATTCTTGATGGTCTATAATCAAGATGCAGACTGGCCAAACATGGTAAGACCTTCTAGTGTTTCTTGGCCGGTATCCAGAATCTTCCATTGGTCATTCGTAATTTGTATGTGTCAGGTGACGCCGAAACGTTTGTCACAATGGTTTAACTAACTAAGCGCTGCTTAGTAAAAAATATATAATACTGTCGGCAGCTGGTGAGAAAGCCAATAAGCATTTTATTTCCATCGGCTACAGTAGCGATCAGCTGATATGTTCTTTATGTGATACGTAGCTGACCAAATAAAGATATTAATAACCCATGTAGTGAAACTCTTTGTCGTGGCTGTCAATAGATCAATTGATATCCTCGATGCTTGGTCATAACATAACATGTACTTGAGTGCACGAACCTCATTGGCTGACGGTTTATTTCGGCCATATATATATGTTCCTCCTATGGCCGATTTCTGAACGCCAGTAACCGATTTGTTCTTTCCAAAATCATGTAGCCGATTAAACAAATAAAATTGCATGCTAGGACATAACTCAGCCGATTTACAAGTTATCGGTCATCCTTCTTTTGTTATTCTGTCGGCCGAGTAAAATAGCCCCATCGGCCAGTAGGTGGAATGAGAGAAAGAGGCCACTAGTAAACTCCACTTAGCCGATGTGCAGCTTAAGCATTTGACTCCATGAGTATTTTTATTAAAAGGTAGCTACCCTCCTGCTACATACTTGAAGTGCGAATAACCGACACTTGCTTTAGATAAACAATACTGTCATTTTCCTCCGGCCAGTAGCATTTAATGTCATTGACTTTTCTTCTGTTACTCCATCGGCTATTATTTGAATCAAGCAGCCGATATTTCCGCACGTGTCAGCATGTAAATACAGCATGTGTGTCTTTGCCGATGACATGTCGGTCAAGATGAAGCTTGCTTGATCATGATCATATTGTTGATTATCTTGACAAATCTTCTTTTTCATCGGCTAAATAATTCATCCGAAGGAGAAGGAAAGGTCGACAACAATTCTCCATCTGATGCACGTACTTACATTTGTTTTGGTGCAAGTTGATCTACTCCACTTGCCGCGTAGAGCAGTTATTAGTAGATACATACCGCGTAGGGCATTAGGCATTATCGTAGACATGCCTCCTTGATGACGAGTCGGCGCAGATCCGTTGTCGTAGTCGTCGTTGTCAGAGTAGTCGTTGATGAAGTCATCGACGAGATCACCGGCGTCGTGCTTGACGGCAACTCCTCCGACGTGATCAACAAAGAGCAGTCGTGCTGATGTCTGGGAACATTGCAGCCCCCCGGTCCAAGATCGCTGAGCTATTGCCGTAACGTGGCAAACTGGAGATGAATTGGCTTCTCCTTGTGTCGACCATACAGTTGGCTGATGAGGACATCCCGATCGGTGGCAAAATCAACTGAGTGCAATCTTCATCTGCAACTTATATCAATATCATATCATTGGTCGACACGCCATACTGTTTCCATCCCCTCATCAGCATAAAAGAGCACGCGGCTGATGAAACTTCTCTTTTTTTTTCAGCTATCTTTTATTTCTCCAACAACTCCATGGGACGATACATCTTTTTTAGCCAAAGAAAATACTTGCAGCTGTGTCCACTAGCTACGGCTGACCAAAACTCGAGATTGTATTTGGTAAATGCAATGGCCAGTATTTCTGTACGGATTGTTACCTCACTCGGCTATTTCAGTTGAAGTATTATACTGATTTTACTTCAATGAGCCGACAAATACTCCTATGGCCAATGAGCTTAAGATAAACTGATGTGGATGCTTGTTCATCTGCATAAAAACATGAATCTTTTTATCTCGTATCCCACCTAGCCGATGTATCGTCGGCTCTCAGTAATAGTGTCTCCAGATGATATAGCGTAGGATATTATGATCGTGTCCCACCAAGCATGTCAAGATGTGTTAACGTAAAAAACGGAATTAAGTTCTTCAAGGTAACACGCAACGGATCCCTGGGATGTAACAAGGCGTGCCAGTCAATCTGACCTGTTGATTGACAAGAAAATCTTGAAACGTTAGATTAACGGGTTAATCGGCTAGAGAGCCGATATGCCTCGCGCTAGAACATAACGGCCAGGAGGGCCAATACGGGAACGGATCGGATCGGCTAGATCGGCCGATAAAAGCTATCAGCCATAAAACCGATTAGAAACATAGCATCGTTGGGCTCTTGCTCCACCATGACTAGAGCCATAAACCGATGAGTATTATCTTGACGTCTACACCGGTGTATCTAGGTGTAACCACAGCGATGCGCCTGGTAGTTACAGCCTAGTAGAGCTGGCGGCAGGGTATCAGTTTAAGCCTCACAAGTCGACGGATCTACTCACAGTGCTGCTCGAAACCAACAACACTTGAGAGATAGCCGAAATTAAGATACAACGGACCATTAAATAATCTATCGTCTATTATATGAGTTTCGAATTAAACAAAGCACACTAAACAGCAAGACGATAGATTAAATAAATATCAGCCAATGCAATCTTAACCAAGGCAAGATAACTGTGATTCTACCACATCTAGCAAGAGATCAAACGATGCAGCCTTATGAGATATAATAGAACCGATAACTTGGTGAGTACCGTAGATCGAGACAGAAGCGGTGCGCCATAAGTCGAAGATCCGCGGTACTTGGTTCCAAAAATTCCTCTGGACTTACCCCTCCGTCGGAGATCAAGATGATGCAGCCCCGCGTCAGGTGCCGAGGTTTCGTCAATGATTCATTGCGGAAATGTAAAGCGAAAAAGTAAAAGAGTGGCGATGCGTCGAGTTGTATTGATTGTTATTAAACTATTACAATGGCCGGGGGTATGTATTTATATCCCGGGCTAAAAGACTCCTATCCAGCTAGGACTATGACTCGTACAAGAATTGCCTAGTACACAAAATCTAAACTAAAGAAAATATTAAGATACATGAACTCTAATTTCCCTTCTGTAAAGTTCTTCTCGTGAAGTTTCCACCAATCTCGTCCATAAACCTGGATAGATTCCTTCTTCCCATACGACATCTTGCTTTTCCTTTTATTGTAATCATCTTGATGTACACGTGATGGCCTGCGTATTCTCTCCGTATTCTAATTAATTTCTCCTCCACACGTAGGCCCTTTCCTTCTTATTCTCTTTATTTTACTATTTTTCTTTTGCTCTTGATCCTTGCTGATTCTTTAATGAGATCCACCATTAAAAAAGCCTTGTTGATCAGCTACCTGCCGATTTGCACTGTTAGCCGATCCTGCTACTGCCCATTATTTCTCCTTTATTTATTAATTACCTCTTTTGCTCGTGTGTGGCTCTGGCCGATCAGCTACCCTCGTCGATTTCCTTCGCTGGCCTATCTTTGCCTCCATCTTTTAATTATTGTCCAAGCCGATCTTTGCTTCTCTCTGCCGATTCTTTCACAAGACGATCAGGACATGCTCATGCAAGTACGGACTACAGCTCTTTCCTTTTTAAGAAATAAAATAATCCGGTCACTCTGCTTTGCCCTGCCTTTACTTCTTGCTTTGCTGATTTTGACGCTAATAATCTTGCATCTCAATGAGATATAGGATTTGTCAAAATCCGGTGTCAACAGAATGAGAAGGAATCCTTAGGTGCAGCCTGGGCTAGATTCTCACTTTTAGTGAAATCTGGCCCTATCCTATCGATACTCGATCTGATTTTGCTTCAGCACTTTTACCTAGGTCTCGATAAGGACGCTGCCCATGATCTCGACATCGCTGCTGGAGGGTCTTTTGCCCACAGAACTCCAAACGAAGGGACGGAAATCCTAGATCGTATCGCTGAAAACACCGATTTCGTAGATGAGTTTGAACCCTCCCGGGAAGAGAGTATGTCGAGCCATGAGGATACTCTAGTGGCTGAACCTGATCCTTTGCCTTCCACATCCTCAGAGCCAGCACTAGGATCCTCCCCTGAACCACGAGTTTCGAAGGATGAAGAAATTCAACCTTCAGAACTCCCTTTCAAATTCGAGGATAATCATTCTGTAGGTTTCGAAAGCACCTCGAATTGTCACCATGTAAGGGAACCGCGGGCCCCTATCCATTCACATGACTCTGAACGAATCGAAGAGGTAAAGGGAATTCTCCTTTATGACTCACCAAAATCTCTCCTTGAAGCATATGCTGTAGATTTCATCGAGGAAATAGACGATTCCATCGAACCCGTAGATCTATCTGAGTTCGAGACTCCCTCTAGGCCTCCGATCAAGTTAAAGACTCTACCCGCAGGCCTTCATTATGCCTTCCTCCATGGTGATATTGAGTCTCCTATGATCATTAGTGACAAACTTTCAGACAAGGAATCTGCAAGACTCATCACCGTCCTAGAGAAACATCGATCTGTTCTTGGATACTCTCTCCAAGACCTCAAGGGAATAAGCCCAACTCTTTGTACCCATCGCATTCCTGTAGATTCCTCAATCCCACCTTCGAGAGAGCCTCAGAGGAGGTTAAACGATGCAATGAGGGACATTGTCAAGAAGGAAGTCCTAAAACTCCTGCACGCGGGGATCATATACCCTGTGCCGTATAGTGAGTGGGTTAGCCCCGTTCAGGTTGTGCCCAAGAAGGGAGGGATGACGGTAGTGCCTAACGAGCGTGGTGAGCAGATCGCCCAACGTCCCCCCACTAGGTGGAGGATGTGCATTGACTATAGCAAACTCAACAAGGCTACAAAGAAGGATCATTTCCCGCTTCCTTTCATTGATGAAATGTTGGAGCGGCTTGGAAACCATTCCTTCTTTTGTTTCCTTGATGGGTATTCTGGGTTTCACCAAATCCCCATCCACCCTGATGACCAAAGCAAGACCACTTTCACATGCCCATATGGAACATATGCTTATCGTAGGATGCCTTTTGGGCTGTGCAATGCACCCGCTTCATTCCAAAGGTGCATGATGTCTATCTTCTCAGACATGATTGAGGAAATCATGGAGGTTTTCATGGATGACTTCACCATCTATGGAAAAACTTTTGATCATTGTGTCGAGAACCTAGATAGGGTCTTGCAACGATGCCATGAAAAGGACCTGGTGCTTAATTGGGAGAAGTACCACTTCATGGTCCGTGAGGGCATAGTCTTAGGACATCGAATTTCTAAATGAGGGATAGAGGTGGATCGAGCCAAGATTGAAGTAATAGAAAAGCTTCCACCTCCAATAAATGTCAAGGGAGTCCGTAGCTTCCTAGGCCATGCCGGGTTCTATCGCCGCTTTATCAAGGATTTTTCTCAAATCTCTAGACCCCTCATAAGCCTCTTAGCTAAGGATGCCCCTTCGACTTTAATGATGAGTGCATGGCTGCCTTTAACACTCTCAAAAAGGCACTCATCACAGCTCCAATCATCCAACCCCCAGATTGGAAGCTTCCCTTCGAGATCATGTGTGATGCTAGTGATTATGCTGTAGGGGCCGTCCTAGGCCAAACTAAGGATAAGAAGCATCATGCGATCGCTTATGCTAGCAAGACATTGTCAGGAGCTCAACTTAATTATGCTACTACTGAAAAGGAGCTCCTTCCTGTTGTCTTTGCTATAGACAAGTTTAGGTCTTACTTAGTAGGAGCTAAGATTATTGTTTACACTGATCATGCTGCTTTGAAATATCTGCTCACTAAGAAAGATGCTAAACCCCGCTTGATACGATGGATCCTTTTACTCCAAGAATTTGACATTGAAATAAAAGATAAGAAGGGAGTAGAGAACTCTGTAGCAGATCATCTGTCGCGTATGCACTTCACTAACATGCAGGAGCTACCGATAAATGACTTCATGCGGGATGACATGCTATTCAAGGTCACAGACTCCAACCCCTGGTATGCAAATATTGTCAACTTTATGGTTGCAGGGTATGTACCACCAGGTGAAGACAAGAAGAAGTTGATCAAGGATAGTAAATGTCATTACTGGGATGATCCATACCTCTATAGAATTTGCTTCGACGGCCAGTTGAGAAGATGTGCACCTGCAGCCGAAGGAATGAAGATCATTGAGAAATGTCATGCAGCACCATATGGGGGCACTATGGTGCATTCCGTACTCAAGAGAAAATATATCAGAGTGGATTTTTTTGGCCGACCATGTATGAAGACACAAAAGATTTTATTCGGAGCTGTCGGAGATGTCAACTGCAGGGGGAATCACAGCAAGAGATGCAATGCCTCTACAGAATAATCAGCAAGTTGAGCTATTTGACGTATGGGGCATTGATTTCATGAGACCTTTCCCAAAGTCCCACGACTGTGAGTACATCTTGGTGGCAGTTGACTATGTGTCCAAGTGGGTAGAAGCATTACCGTGTCGAGCTGCAGACTCCAAGCACGCGAAAAAGATGTTCCATGAAGTCATATTCCCTCGTTTCGGGACACCAAGGATGGTGATTAGTGATGGGGGGTCTCATTTCATTGATAAGACCTTCCGAAACTTCCTGAGAGAGCTGGGAATACAACACAATGTCGGGACTCCATATCATCCCCAAACAAGTGGTCAAGCAGAGACATCAAACAAGCAAATCAAGAACATCCTACAGAAGACCGTAGATGAGATGGGGAAATCATGGAAGACAAAGCTACCTGATGCACTTTGGGCATATAGAACTGCCTACAAGATCCCAATAGGAATGTAACCTTATCAGCTCGTGTACGGAAAATCTTGCCATCTGCCAGTCGAGCTAGAACACAGGGCTCACTGGGCCATTCGGAAATTAAATATGGACTTCACAATAGCTGGGAAACAAAGGAAACAACAACTATTAGAACTAGAAGAATGGAGGGAAAAAGCATACCATAATGCCAAAATCTACAAAGAAAGGACTAAAAGATGGCATGACAAGAGGATCAAGAAGAAAGAATTCAAACTAGGAGATAAGGTATTACTCTTTAATTCTAGGGTCAAGATATTTGGACATGGGAAGCTTCAAAGCAAATGGGAAGGACCGTACCTTGTTGTTGATGCTACATCTCATGGAGCAATCACACTCCAAGATGAAGAAGGTAAGACATTTAAGGTAAACGGTCACCGCTTAAAGGTCTTTCTTGAACCCGATAATAAAGAGTATGATGAGATCCACCTCATTGAGGAAACCTAGCCTTAAAACCAACTCCAATAATAATTAGGCTAGGTAACCTTCTTTTCCTAGACTCCCTTTGTTTTTTCTTGTGTTCTAATAATGCAGGTAAGAAATAAGTGTGGGGGAGTCACCTGACTCCCACTACCTACGAATTAAAGCAACAAGAGGTACACTACTCTCGCTCTCTGTTCTCCCTGATTCATGAGTTTGAATGAGTTTCAATTCATATCTGCTAAAATGAAACTCACGGAATCGTGCTCAACTTGCTCCACATGTTTCCTGAAGGTTGGCTTGCATATGTTTCATTCCTTGCCTATCATCTTGATGCTTGTGAACAAAAATCTTTTAGGGAAGCATGCTCATCTAAGTAGTTGATGTTTGTGATATGGTCTGATGAAATGATCTTCTCTCTGAATGTTTGAGTGGTTGGGAATTTTATTTGAAAACTTGAAAACCCTTTGCAAAGCTCCTCTTTGATATGCCAAAGTCCTACCAAAGCCATATGATGAGTTATCTTGAAAACCTTAGACTCATATGCTGCTTGTTATTGCATTGAGCTTTGTCAAATTGTTGTGACCCTTGTGAGAATTCTTTTCATGCTTTCCTGATCAAGATTCATGTGCACTCCATGTTCCCCTTGCTATGCTTCTACACTGGAAGTTAGCATTGTATCATCTATCCATTCCGCAAAAATAAAGCTCCATATGTGGTGTGACCTCTCTCTCCAAAAGTATTCTTGAAATAAAAGAGACATGGTCTATGCAAAAAAAGAGAAAGAAACAAAATCATGCTCAAAGCATGAGAAAAAAAGAAGAGAAAAAAAGAGAGATAGCCCATGTCCAAAAGAAAGAAGAAAAGGGAGAGAGATGGAATCATGCAAAAAGGAGTTCCAATAATTTTGATGGTAATAACTAGTACCCACTCCGGGCCTAGTGTCCACCTTACCATCACCGCAACATTCATCATATATATGGTAATATCTAGCACCCATTTTGGGCCTAGTATCCACCTTACCATATCCATCACATCCATACATGTGCACATCTTGATCTGATTGTATGACTTGATTTTCTCCTTGCATCCAGTTTTTGGCTTTGCAATATATGTGATACAAGTATGCTTTATCTTTTATCCTACCCTGAGCTCCACATATAGCCATCATTAGAAGTAGGATGAAAGAAAGGCAATTCTAATGCCTTGGTGAGGACATAAACACTTTGGGTGATCTGGGAGAATCAAATGAGGAGCTGAGCAAGGTTTTGTTTTTGAAAACTTATTGCAAAACCCCAAGTTACTTGACATGAGGAATAGAAGTGATTTGAGTCATGACCGTTCCATTCCTCAACTACCCAAGATGGCATGATAGACACTCCACAGAGTTCACAAGTACAAGGTATGGTTTGGAATATCTCTTATGCTCATTTCATACCTTTGGATATCATGTCTCACCTTGATCTATTCCCCTTTACTCGGGACGAGCAAAGGTCAAGTGTGGGGGTGTTGTTGACGGCTGTTAAGTGCTACTTTTATGCTGTCAACTCCTGCATAAAATGAATGAAAAGTGATCATCAACACTAGAATAGGGCTTTATACTGACAAGTTCCACAAGTGTTGGTGTTTCTAGCTTTTGTTGCAGGATGCACCAGAATACGTGATAAATGATACAATTGAGAGCAAGTGATCCAATCGCTTATATAGGACGTCATCCATAACAACCTCAAATGCCAAATTGGACTGCACCATTTCCACGGGCTCGTCGAGACGATTGAAATGGATATATCATTTGTCTACTTCTGAGTCCGGATGAAAGAGATGTGCACAAGACAAGATCACCATCTTGATATCATGTGGGCCCGGTGGGACCCACACCAGACCACGTGGCGACGTGTTGCCACGTTGGATGCCATGTGTGCATGACACATCACCAATCCAAGGAAACACACCTTCGACCAATCAGGAGCCAGTACGCGGATTCAAGGGCCCACATCCCCACGGAAACAAACTAAAAACACCGCATACACACCTGAGGACCCACCTGGTAGTCACCTAGACGAAAGGCGGTGGAAACAAACCCATCTGGGAGTCGGCCGAACCCTAGTTCGGCCGAACATCTCGGAGCTCCCCTCGTCCCCAGCCGACGCGTGGCAGCTCTCCATGGCTCCTCAAGTCATTCCGTGGTATTTTGGAGTCATTTGGCACTCCGAGCAAGCCACCCCCTTGCCTATAAATAGAAGGGGAGGGGGTAGGAAGTGAGACACACTTCACCCATCCAAGGCTCCTCTCCTAGCTAGTGTTTAGAGTAGAGAGGGAGAGAGAGAGAGAGGCATGTGCCTCTACGATGTTGTTGTTCTTCATTTAGACTAAAGTGAGTATTCTTGTATTTTTCTAATTAGACTAAAGTAGCATTCATGCATAGGTGATGTGTTCTTGTGTTCTTCGTGTGTTCTTGATTTAGAGGCTTGTGTTCTTTGCGAACACAACTCTTTGATCTTGTGGCACAAGTTCATAGTTCTCATATCCGTTTGTATGTGTGTTCGTCAATTAGAATATAGTGGATATTCCTGCATGTTCCAATTAAACCAAAGTGACATTCGTGATTCCTTCTAGCTTTATGCTTGGTTGCATGAGTAGTCTTTTTCCTCCACTAGTGCGTAGATCCTGGGTTTATGCGTTCGTCTGCTGCAAGTCGTTCGTATACGTTGGAAGCATAGTACATGGTCAAGTGCTCTCCTGTATGCCTTTAGTATAAGCTAGTAGTACATATAGTGAGTGAGATTAGTTCTCTTCCGTGGTCGTAGTTCTATAAGTACAGAGTGCCGTAGTTCGTTGGCTACGGCAGTAACCACAGTGTAGATGTTGTGTCACGCTACCGGTTATCATTCGTTCGGATTATCCCAAGGTTAGGTAGAGGCAGTCCAGGTGGTGGTGACAGCCCGTCTGGCCCTCGTTGATCCTCCGTAGCTAGATATAGTCAGAGCTCCGTTCCACATAGATCCGTGTGTCGGAGTCACCTATTAAGTCAAGGCTATCGGTACCCTAAGTCAAGTTCTATCTAGAGATCGACCTTTAATCTCATCTATAGTGCTATCTTTAGGAATCCTTTCTATCCTTGCCTCTTATCTGGGTGTGTCCTTGGACCGACTAGTACAAAGTTAGTGCACACACGTTCCCTTGGATTCGATACCCTTGGAATACTCTGAGGTGAAAGCTACAACGGTATCCATGCGCTTGTAGATTTATTCGTGTGACGCTATGTTGGCGGTCGATTTCCGTCAACCTAGTCACATGTTTACCTTCTATGTTGGTATTAATTTGTTATTCACACTAATGATCCTAACCCTCATTATATGTCAAGTTCGCACTCGCATGTGGTTTTTGGAGTTTATTGTTTACACATGAATCAAGAGCTTAAATGAGGACTTCCGAGTAATTTTCATCATGGGTTTTACAAGGTGATCATGGACCCCGAGACAAGTCAAGATACAAGATGAACATGACTCCAAATGAACCAAGGACTAAAGCGTGAAGCCGATAAGTGCTGAGGACCTAGATGGAAGATGTGGGAGTTCATATGCCAAGCACCCTTATCTAAACCGCGAGGAAAATGACGTCAAGGACCCACATGCAACTCGGCAACAAGTCAGGAAGTCGCGAGAAGCAACACGGAGGAAACCGGGGCCGAACTGGGCCGAATTGGGCCCAGGCCGGCCGGCCCAGCCCACTTCGGACCCGGTTTGGCGCCCCCTTTGACCTAGCTGTTCCTCGGGTTATTTATAGCCCCCGTGCCTCGAGCCACACATCAAGCAATTCGTCATCCGCCGCCGAGGAGCAGAGAAGAGAGGGACACCCTTCCAGAGAGGAGAGGGTCGAGATGGTTGACTAGGGTTTCCCTAGCCGACGTGGGAACCTTGCATGGAAGACCACGTCGGAGTTCTAGAAGCTAGGATCAAGATCAAGGTAGGATCCCGGTGGTGATCTTGTCCATGTATTATACTTCATGTTGAATTTGCAAGATTGAATCCGATTTCTAGTGATCAAGTGCTTTCTCTTCTATTTTGTCTTCGCTTGGGTTTTCTTATTCTCCAATCTATTCCGGATAGATTGCTTAGGATGTTCTTATAGCCATGGTGGCTAGAGGCGCATACCTGACCTACTGAGCGTTTTCAACACGTTCCTCGTGAACGTGCTCTTAGGTTCACCTACAAAATAAGCGGGACATTGTGACAGGATGTTGACCACGTGTACTGTAGGTTCCTTTGAGGGTTGGAACAGAAGCCATGATTTAAAGAGGCTTTTAATGAGATTCGTTTGCTTTATTCTTCTTGGTTTTGGAACTTTAACAAAAGACCCGATCCAATCTCTAGATTGGTTTTACCTCCTCTTTCTCTTGCTACCTCCGGTGTTTAGTATATTAGATGTGTTTTCATGGTTCTTCCATAGATTAGATGCAAAAACCCCTTTCAAGATCAAAGCGTTTTCCACTTATTAGATTGGATCTTGCGTTACACATTGTTCCACGGATTCGATACCTTGGGTTCACCACTCAAGGGAAGAAGGGTCCCTTAACTACGACGAGGGATTTGTCCACTTGCAAGTCCAAACGAACTTTGCAACGATAATGAACCGTCAACAAGCCTCTTTTTCTGGCGCCGTTGCCGGGGAACAAGTAATCAAGATTCAATCTAGTATTGCGTTTGTGAATATTTTCAGTTTTTCTCTTGATTTTTCTTTTGCATCTCTTAATTTTGATCATCCTCAATAAAAAATATCAATCTAATCTAGGGTTTTGCTAAACCCTAGTTTTCTGTTAGTTTTTGTATATATTTGGCTAACCCTAATGGGAGGTGGACGACTACATCTCCAACAAAAAAACATATATTTTGTGGATGGTTTAGAAAAATTTTGCAGGCAAAGGTGACGTGCAACTCGAAGATCTAAAAGCGGAGGCCGGACATCATCGGAATCTCTAAGAGAAACTGCACCTCCAAGATCAAAAGGAGATCAACCTCATCCTTCACTCATCCTAGGGAGATCGTTCCTCAAGACCGTCGGAGTAACCATCGACGTCGGCAAGGGGGAGATCAAGTGATGGTGAGAGGAGTGCATTCGAGTTAACCACGATTCAAGGTATGTAACGTGGTCAATATAAAATACATTCTACCTCATCATTACATCGGAAGAGAGGAGCCAAAGGAGAATGAAGTGGAGACACAAAAGTTGTTGCATCCGTCAAGACCAAGAATCAACACCCGCCTGTGAAGACCAAAAAGATGATTAAGCCGAAGAATAAACCTACACCAAGGCCAAGGATGGTGTAGAAGTGGGGTCCCCAAGATTGCAACGCCCACAAAGAGCGTTGATCCGAAGTGAAGAAGAGAAGTCTAGCTATAGACTTTAAACGAAGCGCTTTGTGGGAGGCAACCCGTTCGTCGAATCAAGAATAAGCTACCGGGAGGACAACCCGATCAAGAACAAAGCTACCGGGAGGGCAACGCGGAAGATTTCCGAATTTCAAGTAAGTGAGTCTTAGAATTTGCTACACAAAACATTTTATTAACTCTTAAGTGGTTGAACAAGTTTCGAAGAACCTTTTATTTGCTCGGTCATTTTATTTGGATTTTTCGATCATAAACCTATGACATGAGCCATCCCATGATTTATTTGCCTCTTTTCGAGAAACTAGAACCAAAAATTCAGATTCTATCCAAGCCTTTCATCCTCTCCATGATGTTAAGGTTGGCTAGTTTTTCATGTTAAAAACACACGAGTAGAGCCTTGCTATGTTCCTTAATGCTTTTTTAATCTTTGACGCATGGCCGGACTTGTGTGAAGCTTGATTTTTGGTTTCTTTCAACTTGACATCCATCGATTTCTCTAGAATTAGAATTTTTCTAAGCCCCATTGAATTTATTTTTATTCAAAATCTCTCTCTCTCATGTTTGGCCAAAATTAGAACCTAAACCTATGCCCCCACGGTCAAGTCGGAGGAGCTTGCTATCAATTAATGAAAGCAATCGATCCCGGTGCAACCAAAATAAATTTTACAATTGTTTCGGATGCCTAAAATCTCCTCTAATGATATATTTGGACTCATCGCTAGTGCTGTGTTAATTTTTAAATTTTCAAAATTAGAGGAGCAATTAGCATCTAAACATGATTAAGAGAAGGTTTTTGAGCTTGATTAACATATAGTGTTCCATGATGCATCTTGGGAAAGCATCGATCATTTGGCATCTTGGGCACTTGCAAAGGACAAGCATGGGGGAAGCAAGGACTTTGTTTTGCAGGAAATTAATGGAAGCACATGAGGCAAGGAAGCAAAGAAGTGACACAAAGCAAAATAATGGAGGTGGAACTCTAAATCACGCAAGCAAAGGAGTAGTTGTGAACGTTTGGGCGATGGAATCTCATGGGTCACGCGGTAAGTATTTTATCCATTTGTTAATTCGTGTTCTTGAGTTCATAGCCCATTTGTTCCAGAAACAACCTACTTGTGCACCTCACACTCCACCCTCCATATTCTTTCTTTGTGTGTATTTCCACCGGCAAGAAACCCCCGGGGGAGTTGTTTGTGACTTTGTGCAGCAAGGAACGATGAGAGAGATCATGAACATCATCCTCAGAAGGAAGACGCGATCATCATGATCGAAGGTCATCATCAAGCTCTTCGAGGAGGCACTCGGTCTCCGAGTCTCCCCGAAGCATGGAGGAAGATGTGGCACCACCAAGGAGTGGCACGGTGCCCCTTGATGGCATAAGGAGTACACGAAGCTCGTCCATGCGGTACACCAAACCGCAAGGACACACGGAGGAGCCACTCGTTCCACCACGATGCTCAACTCGTTCATCCACTCCACCACCATACACTCCGAGGCATTCCAATGCATTCATCATGAAGACGGAGAAGGAGGAGGAGAGGCTTGTTCGTCTTGAGAGGAGGCTTGCCAAATGTTAACTTCCATGATGCCCTCCAAGTGTAGGATTCTACTCGGATATTAAATCTTGAGCAACCTTGGATGGGTGCAATTCTTTAATGGAGTTGGTGTGACTACTCACAAGGAGCTTGTCTTGGAAATTCTTATAGATTGGCACCGGTCATTAATGAAGGGGTGTCGCGCCTCTCATTCCGCCTTAAAGATAAAGAGCAACTAGTTCCTTATGGAGATATTGGAAAACTACTCGATTACAAGAAGGAAGCCCCGGAGCAAGCTGATGTCCAAGAAAATATGTTAAAAGGAATTTTGGGAATGATTTCGGAAAAAGATAACAAGGAACCCAAAATTTCTCCTTGTCGGGATTTATTTGGGATCGAGTACATGAAGCAAGGAAAATTCATTAGTGGAGATGAGAGAAGGAACAAGTTGACTAAGATTAATGTTCCTCTTCCCAACATGAGGTTGAGATCGAATGAAGACAAAATTGGTTAGAGGAAGGATTTCTTGTACCGGAAAAGAAGATTAAGAACAAGGTGAGTCAACGTGTCAATTAAAATTTTAAGACTAATGTTTTGTGGAGATTTGTTTGTTCAAGCAATAGGAATTGGAAGCAACCACGATGCCCTCGAAATCACAAGATCAAGCTCTTCAACATCTTCGAAGTCTGTTCGTATCAAGTTTTGCACAGCCTCATGGGAATAACGAGATATCTTTGGATATTTAGAAGCCCCACGAAGTTACGCTTCCAATGAGTCAAGAATCAAATCGATCGGAGGTTCCTACAAGCGGATATGGCCGAATCACCGATGATTGCACGTCCTGAAAAATTCTGGACAGCAAGCAAAGCTGAAGTGAAACAACCATAACTCCCTCATTTGGACTCTGATTAAGATGGATGAATACCCGTTGGAAAGGTAATTTTATAAATTTTTCAATAGAATCATATTTTGGTATATGTTCTGTTATGTATACAGGGGGAAATCTAAAGAAGAGGCATCTGCAATATGATGAGAACAAGATGGCGAAGGTGAGGACGACAACAACGAAGAGGAGCTTAGGGAATGCTTCCATTAGACCACTCATGAAGAAATTCAGAGGCTTGGAACAAAACAAAGACTCCTGGAGCATTGGCAAATGAAGACACGAGTTGGCTGCATCCGACGCAAGGAGATGTTTGAAGAAGACCACAATGGACTACACACATAAGACAACATCCAATGGCGCGTATATTTTTGGGCTCTCACATGAAGGATCATGGAACTACATGAAGACATTTAGGATATGTGTGAAGCCCCGCAAATAAAGGAAAAATTGTGGGAGAGGGATCATCCTCCGCGGCCCAAGACGAAGAGGCTGCACATCAAGATAATGAACAACCACGTGGAGGGATTCCGATGCCACTACCATGGAGGAAGTATGCCAATGCAAGCATGGGGGAGTGGGGCAGCCACGCCACCACCATACACGGTTCCTCACGAAGTTTTTATGGCACCCCTCCAAACTAATGCAAGTCAAATGGAAGAAGAGATCGCAAACATTGTCTATCGAATTGGTCGCCTTCACATATCACAGCCGAAATAATTTCAAGGAGGACCGGCGCAACCATGCTACAAGCAAGATCATCAATATCAACCACCGTAAGATGAAGAATGAAGAAGGAGGAAGAAAAAGAAATAATAATGCTTTCAACTCCGGTTCGATTTTCCCTCTTTCCTTTTCTTTATTTTCAGCTTTTATGCAAATTTGTGTGCGTAGCATTTTCTATTTTTAGTTATTTTCAGCATGTGTGTTAGTAGTAGTGTTTGCTTCAAATCAACATGAATAAAGTTTGCCACCTTGATTATCACCTTTAGTGAAGATAATAAGTTGATGCCATGTTGATATATGATGAAAGTTGCCGCTTTGCTCATATTTGTACTTGATTTATGCATGTTTAAGCTAGTGCTCTCTTTTAATATGAATCTGAAATTTAATTAAATGCTAGCCTAATCTTGTGTGGAGGTTATGATAACTCAAGTCCCATAGTTCTTTTTCGTTGCTCTCAATTTTGAATGAATCAAAGAACCTTTTTATTCTCAAAAAGTTATGCTAACCTTGTCATGAGTACCGCTTGCATTTTGCTCTACCCATCCAAAGCCCAAACTTACTTGAGTGCAAAACATTAGTATATACAAGATTTATTTTTGGGTGCATTAATTCAAGGCCTGATTTCTCTGGCCCGAGACTAAGAAGCTGGTCATTCCGTTTTTGCGTATCTTTCTTTATGCTAGCCTCTTCTATCCGTGCATTGTGAGTTTCCACATTGGGAATTTCGCAAACCTCGCCGGATATCCAACTACAAAACCCAAATATATCTTTTTTGTGTTCACATCCTTGACCACAACCCAATATATGAGTATGGATGAATATTTTGAGGAAGATTACAAGGAAGGTGCTTCAAGTGAGTAAGGGAGACTTCCAAAAGGATCCATAGGAGATTTTTCGTGTATCTCTCTCTAAGAAAATATGAGAGTTTCAATTCCCACCTTGGCATATTTATCACCTCTTTTGCCCGAGGACGAGCAAATGTCTAAGCATGGGGGGGTTGCCAAGGAAGTGCTAGTATAGTCTAGAGTTCAAGGGGAGCAAATAAATAAAAAAAGAGAGAGAAAAAGTATGATGAAAGAAAAAAAATGATGAAAAAAATGATAAAGAAGAAAAAGTACGATGAGAAAAAGAAAGAAAGAAGAAAATAATAATAATAATAATAAAGCTCCCTGGTTCTCTAGCTATGTTTAGTGCTTTTTGAGTTTTCAAGAGGATTCAAGATCAAGACTTATACTCATCTTTCCAACCATGTGCAATCCGATAACGAGGACTTCGTTTGTGCCTTGGGATCACTCTTTGCCATTTGCACATGTCCACCTATCTCAAAAGTGTGTGTATTTTTCTCTCCCCCCTCCTTGATAATATTATTTTTCCAATGACCTTTTTGACGAGTCTCGGTAAGACCATGAGAAGCTAGTCTTGTTTTGATAATACCTCAACTATAATATCTTGGTACGACTAAACTTTCCCATAGCTCCACATAAAGCCTTCCACCATATACTTTGAGAGAGGAAAGGAGTAGAGCAAGTAGGCTTGAGAGACTTGATAAGATGAGAGTACATGAGCAAAGTGCAAGATGGTTATTTTTGATCTTGGTAAAGCATTTTTTCTCTTTATCTCATTCTTTATTTTTCAAAATTTCTGAGATTTATTTAAAAGTTTGAGAGCATGATCAAGTACTTGTGGAAAGAGCTTGAATGATATCTACCCTCCATAAAGATAAAAGTTAGTACATTATGGAACTTTAATGAATATAAATTTAGAGAGCATTATGTTTTCTCATGTATGATCAAGTGCAGGGTATGAACATTGAAAGGCAACACTGATATCCATTGAAGGCTTACTCGAGGACGAGCAAGGTTTAAGCATGGGGGGATGTTGGCGGTCGATTTCCGTCAACCTAGCCACTTGTTTACCTTCTATGTTGGTATTAATTTGTTATTCACACTAACGATCATAACCCTCATTATATGTCAAGTTCGCACTCGCATGTGGTTTTTGGAGTTTATTGTTTACACAGGAATCAAGAGCTTAAATGAGGACTTCCGGGTAAAGTTCATCAAGGGTTTTACAAGGTGATCATGGACCCCGGGACAAGTCAAGATACAAGATGAACATGACTCCAAATGAACCAAGGACTAAAGCGTGAAGCCGATAAGTGCTGAGGACCTAGACGGAAGATGCAGGAGTTCATATGCCAATCACCCTTATCTAAACCGCGAGGAAAATGACGTCAAGGACCCACATGCAACTCGGCAAAAAGTCAGGAAGTCGCGAGAAGCAACACGGAGGAACTTCGGGCCCGGTTCGGCGCCCCCTTTGACCTAGCTGTTCCTCGAGTTATTTATAGGCCCCGTGCCTCGAGCCACGCATCAAGCAATTCATCATCCGCCACCGAGTAGCAGAGAAGAGAGGGACACCCTTCCGGAGAGGAGAGGGTCGAGATGGTTGACTAGGGTTTCCCTAGCCGACGTGGGAACCTTGCATGGATGAGAGCCAGGTGTGGTTCGAGGACCGGTGGATGGTCGCTTCCTGGTGTGATGAGTGATTGACAACGTGGTGTGGACTGATTCTTGGCTAAGTATTGCAGGTGCAGGTTGCGGCTTGACTGGTGCAGGTGCAGGTGAAGAACAAGCGTGAAAGGTCGTTGCCGGTGAGGCCTCCAGGTGTGGAGAAGACAAGTAGGCTTGGTTCGAGGGACCCGGTGGCCAGCGGGGTCAAGTGCGGGCCGCATGGTGGCAAGAACGGCAAGATGAAGTCATGGACGGTTTCTTGGTTGAGCCTCAAAACCAAGGTCGAGCCGGGACTACGTGGGAGCCGAGTCATGAGTGGTGATTAGCGGAGGCTACACCGAGTTCGCGGGGTTTCCGATGGTTCACCAGAAAACCATTGGGTTCCTTGGTTGATCCACAAAGCCAAGACCGAAGAACCGAAGACGGAGGTGCAGCAGCTCCAGACCGGTCTGACCGGTGGGTCTGACCGGTCTGACCGGTGGGTACCGGTCTGACCGATGAGGAGCACCGGTCTGACCGGTGTGCGACGACGCAGTCCGGAATCTTCGAAGCGGAGGACACGCGTCGGGATCGCAAGGCTTGCGTCGAGGCTAAGCAAGTTTGCGGTCGCTGGGCATCCGTCCGATGGTGCGAAGACAAAGACTTCCAATTTCGCCCTCGAGGGGCATGTATCCCTAGTTAGCTAGTAAGGGTATTTTAGTCTTTCGGTTGCCTCCATATAACCCAAGGGGTGAGAGGATGGCAGCCATCTCTTGGAACCCTAGCTCATTTGGTTTTCCTATTTTCCTTCCTATTTTCTTAGGATTTTCGTAGGACTAGCTTGAGAGCTTCATGGTGAGATCTTGTGAGAGGGAAGGATGATCGGGCGGCAAGCTAGACCTTGTATGAACCTCTTTGGTATGTATAGATGATTCGGCGTGGTTCCTCAAGGCTTGGATGTGTCTTTCCCGTTTCTCCTTTTTGGTGATTTTCGGAGCCTTTTCTTGGCGATTTTCTTGGAGCGATTTCGAGGCCTTTCTCTTTGGGATTTGGTGGGGGATGTATGCATGAACCCTTCGTGGTTCTTTTCCCTTTGATTCCCCTTCCAAATCCGTGAGCAAAGGGGCTCGATTTTGGGGTTTTCGTGGCTCTAGGGTTAGAGGCGTTCTTGGTGGGATTTCTTCGATTCCTCTTGATTTGACAAGTTTTGGTGGACCAAATCTTGGCTATGGAGTACCCATGAGGTGTTCCTACTATCCCCAAAGTCTTGTGCAAAACCGTGGAGCGAATCGGGAGATCGGGAGTTGGATTTGGAGGAGTTGACTCGCGGGCGCTGTTCATCCCGAGCTGCCCAGGCACGACCGGTCTGACCGGTGCTCTTGACCGGTCTGACCGGTGCTAGCCCTTGGTGGGTTTTTGTCTCGGGGAACAGCCTTGTCCGTGTGGTTTTGTCCCGTGGTCCTGCTGTTCAGTTCTTGGAGTGTTTGGAGTTGTTTTGCTAGGATTTGTGAGGGGTTCTTCTTCCTCACAGGTTGTGTTTCGTGGTGGTTTTTGTTCCAGGGCCTAGAGGATTCACTGAGGCTTCCTGGAACGTTTGCTGTGCGGCTGCTGTAGCCACCGGCCTGACCGGCTCTGTCCACCGGTCTGACCGGTGTCACCGGTCTGACCGGAGCAGGCCATCGGTCTGACCGGTGTAGCGCAGGCAGCAAGCCGTGCAAGTTTCCGCTGTGTGTTTTGGTGAGTTTTGGCTAGGAAGGTTGAGTGTTGGTTCCTAGGACCAGTAGCACTCCAGTGGCTGCGTGATCTTGACCAACTTGGGTAGTTGGGTCGGAGACGTGAGTTGGAAGCCGTGTTCGTCTTGTTGGAGTTCTCATCTCCTTCGAGAAGAATTTTAATCGGCTCCCATTCACTCCCCCCCTCTCTGGTTCGCCTAATCGGTCCTTCAATTGGTATCAGAGCCGGTTCGGGTCTTTATTGACTCTTACCAGTCTAAGATCCAAAGATGGCGTACCAGGAACGGGGTTCGGGTCCTCCGCACTTCGATGGGAAGAACTACCAGATGTGGCAAAGGCGGATGGCGGCGTTCCTCCGCGGAAAGGGTCAGATCCTTTGGGATGTCACGGTGAACACAGCTTATGTTCATCCGATGAACTTCCTTGCTCCAGGATCGAGGGATATGTTCGAAGCCAACAACAAGGCTGTCGACTACTTGTTTCGTGCTCTGTGTCAGCCTGAATTCGATCGGGTTCAGACAGAGGACTTAGCTTGTAGGATTTGGGAGCAGTTGAAGGATGCTCATGCTGGGAATGCTCAGGTTCAGGCTCGGATGTACGCGACTTACCGGAGAGAGTACGAGAACTTCACTCATCTCCCCGGCGAGTCCGTCGATGCCCTTTTCCAGCGATTTACGGTCGTTGTGAACAACATGAGAGCCAATGTGGACGTCCTCCCATACAATGATCATGATAGAGCCGTGAAGCTCTTGCACTCGTTGGATCGTACCGTATGGGACGGGAAGTTTGAGGCTATTGTTGAGTCCGAGAAGTATGACACCTTGACGGTGAACGAGCTGTTCTCGAAGCTCAAGTCGGCTGAGTTGGACCGTGGTATGACAGCCAAGATCGAGAGCCCGACTGATTCTCATAGTCTCGCTCTCGTCAGTGGCAAAGGAGCTAAGTCTAACGCTAACGCATCCTCCAGGATGTACTCTCTGTCTTCTTTGATGTCTTTGCCAGATGAGGAGTTCGACGTGCTTGGAGAGGACGAGCTGGCGTTGCTGACCAGGCGGTTCGAGAGGCTGCACGAGAACCGGGTGAACACGAGGAGGACAGCACGGACGTGCTTTCAGTGCGGCAAGCCAGGACACTTCGTTGCCGACTGCCCGGAGAAGACGGAGAACAAGGACGGCTACAAGGACGGCTACAGGCACCGATCGAGCAAGGATGGCAAGTACCGATCGAGGCGCGATCACAAGCACAAGAACAAGCACAAGGATGAGCGACGGTCGAGGAAGAAGGATGGCCGCGGCAGGAAGGCCCGAGCAATGGTCGGAGCGAGCGACGTCGACTCCAGCTCCGCCTACTCTTCCTCAAGCTCGAGTAGCAGTGAAGATGAAGGTGATCGGCGCAAGAACAAGAAGTCATCCAGGAACTTGAGCAGGTTGAGCTGCTTCGCGAGAGATGGCTTCTGCGGCATGGCCCGTAGCTCCGGCAGCAAGAAGAGCCACCAGAGTGACTCGGACTCTGACTCCGAGGATGAGGTATGTGATGAGCTCTCTTCTTTGCGCAAGGAGAATGATGAGTTGGTTGACTTGCTTGATAACCGCGATCACATGCTTAGAGAGGCCAAGAAGATGAGGAAAGAGCTTAGGGCCTCACTAGAAGATGCTAGGAACCGTGTGGCTGAGCTAGAAACCCAGAACCTAGATGCTAAGCTTGAGATTGATTCGCTTAAGGCTTCTCCTGTGATTTCTGATGAGATTGATTGCTGTGATTGCTCTGTGTACCTAGCTGATCTTACTGCTCTTAAGGATAAGCATGCTTCTACTTGTGATGAACTCGATATGCTTAGGGTTGAAGTGGCTGAGCTTAAGTCTAGACCTGCTTTGCTAGGTGCTTGCACTTCTTGCCCTGTTTTGCATGGAAAGATTGATGAGATGCATGCTTACACTGTTTCGCTTGAGGCTAAGTTGAAAGAGCCTATTCCCACTTCTTGCTCTACTTGTGAATTGCATGCGGTTAAGAATTTGGAGCTTGCACATTATGTTGATCGCCTGCAGGATGAAAATGATGAGCTGAGAAAATGTATGAGCTGGTTGTCGGGTCAGGAGCCTCAGCTCGGTATCATGATAGCGGCTTTCAAACGCTATGATGGTCAGGCACTTGGGGCTGACAAGCTTGGAGAGAACCGTGGTGAGGGAGCTGAGAGAGTTGGAGAGATTCCTATCCCACCACCAAACAGACACAAGAACAAGTTTGAGCCCAAGCCCAACCATCTCAGAAACAAACTTGACACTACTCCAGATCCACCCATATTCCCTCACCCAACAAATGATTTTCAGAAACCGGTGAAGTTTGTGAGCCCAAAGGGAGGTGAGGAAGGAGAGAAGAAGGGTGAGAAGCCGAGTGGGCAGCCCCAACCCAAGCCTAAGCCTAAGCCACAGCCCATAAAGTTCCATTGTGGGTATTGTGGGAGAGATGGTCACAAGGATGAGTTTTGCTTCAAGAGGAAGCGTGAGGAGAGAATGGCTAGAGAGTGGGCTAACAGGGACAGGTACCACCCCTCTAATGGTGTACCTGAGCCTCGTATGCAGATGCCCAGGGCCAAGGCGTTTGTGAGGACGGTTCCGGCTTGGGGAGACCGGAAGGCTGCAGGTGTTGCTGCTGGCCGAGCCACACCGGTCAGACCGGTGTACTACACCGGTCAGACCGGTGCAGGTCTGGGCAGACAGCGAGTCGGATTTCGTGCTTGTGAGGATGCTCGGTTTGGTTCTGGAGGTCGTGGTTCTGGTGGTTGGTATGGAAAGTTTGCAGGTGGTCAGTTTGCTAGGCGTTCTCCACCTCGTGCTCAATACGAGGGTGAGAAGAGTCGTAGCTTTGAGATGGAGCGGAGGAACGATCCACGGTTCCCCTTTCGTGGTTTTCGTCCTCCTCCAGCTAGAGAGGGTTGGTTCCCTCGTGGTGGTTACCGTGGTGGTGTTCGTGGTGGTAGCTTTGATAGGCGTAATGTTTTGGTTTGTGCTAACCCCACTTTGGAGCAAATGGCTCGGCACTAGTTTTACTCTTTTGGTACTAACCCCAGTGCTGAGTCGTTTGTTCACTCACGTGCTCACTTTTGAATTTCAGGTGGGAGACTTGAAGAACATTTGGTTGATTGACTCCGGTTGCTCGAGGCATATGACCGGAGACAAGGGGTGGTTCTCAAGTCTCGTCCCGGTGGTGACAAAGAAGTACATCACCTTTGGGGACAATGGGCGAGGGCGTGTGCTGTCAGAAGGTGAGATTAAGGTAAGTGACAAGATCACTCTCAGGCGTGTTGCTCTTGTTCAATCGCTTGGATACAATTTGCTTTCTGTGTCCCAGTTGTTGGATGAGGGTTTTGAGGTGTTGTTTCGGCCTGGTGGTTCTCGGATTTTAGATTCTCGGGGGGATCTTGTTTGCATGGTCGTTCCCGAGGGTCAAGTGTTCCGAGCTGATTTTTCTCAGTCTTCTGGTGTGGAGCGTTGCTTCTTGGCTGGTTCTTCGAGTGAGTTGTGGAAGTGGCATAGGAAGTTGGGTCACTTGAGCTTTGACCTTTTGTCTCGCTTGAGTAAACTCAATTTGGTCCGAGGATTGCCACGATTGAGGTTTGAGAAAGAGTTGGTTTGTGCGCCGTGTAGGCATGCCAAGATGGTAGCCTCTTCTCACCCGCCTCTCACCGATGTGATGACTGAGCGTCCATGCGAGCTGCTCCATATGGACCTTGTTGGCCCAGCTCGTGTGCGATCTGCGGGTGGGAAGTGGTATGTCCTTGTTGTGGTGGACGACTACTCTCGGTATGCGTGGGTGTTCTTTCTTGAGGAGAAGGGGGAGACGTTTGGTTTTGTTCGAGATCTTGTCTTGAGGTTAAGAAACGAGAGGCACGGAGATGCCATACGAGCGATCCGCAGTGACAATGGCTCGGAATTCAAAAACTCTCGCTTCGAAACCTTTTGCCATGACTTGGGTCTTGAACATCAGTTTTCGAGTCCGTATACGCCTCCCCAGAATGGCGTGGTGGAAAGGAAAAACAGGACCTTGTGCGAGATGGCTCGGACGATGCTCGACGAGCATAGGACTCCGAGAAGGTTCTGGGCTGAGGCGGTCAATACCGCGTGCCATGTGTCGAACAGGATCTACCTCAGGGTTCACAAGAAGAAAACCTGTTACGAGTTGATGCACGGTCGCACACCCAAGGTGAGTCACTTCCATGTCTTTGGTTGTAAATGCTTCATTCTGAAGAAAGGGAAGAAGTTGGACAAGTTCGAGGCTAGGTCTGTCGATGGTATTTTCTTTGGTTATGCATCTCATTCTAGAGCATTTCGTGTGCTCAATCTTGAAACTAACCAAATCGTGGAGACTTGCGAGGTAACCTTCGACGAGACACAGCCACGTAGTCAGCTTGTTTTTGAGCGTGCAGGTGACGACGAACTTGGCGAGGAGATCTTTCAGGAGGAGGAGCATGAACATGGAGATGATGAAGATGGCAATGTGATGCCCGTGGCTGAACATGTACCTACTACTTCGACGACGATCGAGAATGGACCCTCTCCCACACCTACAACGACAAACCCAGATCAAGGCGAAGCTGCTGTTGAGGGGGAGGTAGCATCAAGGCGAGAACCTCCCCGACGAGTGCAAGTGGATCACCCAGCTTCGAGAATCATCGGCGACATGAATGAACGTACTACACGGTCGAGGGTTCGGAACAATTCTCATTTCGCTCATGCTGCTTTTGTTGCCACTTTTGAGCCCAAAGACATTGGACATGCGTTATCTGATCATAATTGGGTTAACTCGATGCATGAGGAGTTGGAGAATTTTGAGAGGAACCAAGTTTGGGTGTTGGTTGACCCTCCCCCAGGGTGTAAGCCGATTGGGACAAAATGGGTGTGGAAAAATAAAGAGGGAGAGAAAGGAGAAGTGGTGAGGAACAAGTCGAGACTTGTTGCTCAGGGGTACAGTCAGAAAGAGGGGATCGACTACGAGGAGACTTTCGCTCCTGTAGCTCGTTTGGAGGCGATCAGGATCCTTCTAGCTTTTTCCGTGGCTAAAGGGTTCAAGTTGTACCAGATGGATGTGAAGAGTGCTTCCCTGAACGGTGTGTTGGAGGAAGAGGTGTTTGTGAGGCAACCACCGGGGTTTGAGAGTGAGAAGTACCCTCACCGAGTATACAAGTTGAGGAAGGCGCTGTATGGGTTGAAGCAGGCGCCTAGAGCTTGGTATGGTAGGTTGAGGGGGTTCCTGTTTGAGAGAGGGTTTGAGATGGGGAAGGTCGACCAGACCTTGTTTCTCCTCAGGCAGGACAGAGATATCCTGATTGTGCAGGTATACGTGGATGATATTGTCTTTGGTGGCTCGTCTAACTCTCTTGTTGCAAGGTTTGCAGAAGACATGAGCAGGGAATTTGAGATGAGCATGATGGGCGAGTTGCAGTTCTTCCTCGGGCTACAAATCAAGCAATCAAAGGAAGGAACATTTGTGCACCAAGCTAAGTACACCAAGGACATTGTGAGGAAGTTCAAGATGGAGGATTCCAAGGCCATGGCGACGCCTATGAGTACGACTACAGTTCTTGATGCGGACGAGGAAGGTGAACACGTGGACCAGAAGGAGTACCGGAGCATGATCGGGTCACTCCTCTACTTGACGGGGACGAGGCCGGACATTCAATTCTCGGTGTGTCTGTGCGCTCGTTTTCAAGCTTCTCCGAGGACTTCGCATCGGCAAGCAGTCAAGCGCATTTTCAGGTATTTGCGACACACTCCCGACTTCGGCCTTTGGTACTCTGCGTCTTCTTCTTTGGCGCTTCATGGATTTTCAGACGCGGATTTTGCCGGGTGTCGGTTGGATAGGAAGTCCACTTCTGGGACTTGCCAGTTCTTGGGTTCTTCTTTGGTATCTTGGTCTTCCCGCAAACAGTCGAGTGTTGCTCAATCCACTACCGAGGCAGAGTATGTGGCCGCAGCTAGCTGTTGCTCTCAGCTCCTTTGGATCACATACACCATGAGTGACTTTGGTGAGGAGTATACTCATGTCCCACTTCAATGTGATAGCACCAGTGCCATAAGCGTTGCAAAGAACCCAGTGCTCCATTCCAAAACCAAGCACATAGAAGTGAGGTATCATTTTCTGAGAGACAACGTAGAGAAAGGGAAGATAGCTTTGATCCATGTACCCACACATGAACAACTAGCCGATATTTTCACCAAACCCCTAGATCAAGCAACTTTCACTCGTTTGCGGGGGGAGCTTGGTGTTTGTTTGATTTCTTGAGTTAGCGTGTGGGAGCTCCTTTGTAGCATATGTATAGCTTTCCTTTGTGCATTTCTTGCTTTTGGCATGGCATATGTAGCATGATGTATAGGCATCTTTGTATCTTAGGTTGCATGCATTTTGTATCATATGCATTGTTTAGGAAAGGCTTCTCCTATACACATTGTTCACCATGAAATGACATATATGTCTTTGTGAGCTAATTTGGTAAGCTATGCTTAGTTTGGCTTAGCTCTTGATAATCTTGGTTTGTATCCATGGTTGATGGCTATGTTTTTGAAAAATTTCATATATATGCTCTCTTGTGAGTAAATGCCTTTACATGATCTTGACATGTTTTAGTGGCTTGGCTATGCTTAATTTGTGGTTGGATAGCTTATTTTGATCATATGGGGCCAAAGGCTCATTTGCCATCATGAATGTTTAGCCCCCATGCTTCATCTTGTGAAGGGGCATAAGTTCCTTTTTGTCGCAAAGACATTTCATGTACCAATTATAAATCTGAAAATGAAATGTAAATTGCTTGAAAAATGTGCTCCCATGTCATATGTGCTAATTTTAATTTGCTTTGGGTGCTAAATCGTTGCATGATGCCTACCAATGAGAAGTCTCATATATAGAAGTAGGCACATGGCTCGGTGGCTTTGACATGACATGAGGTGCTTGTGGGTGTTTATGATGGTCTTATGCTTAGAATGGTTGTCCTAGCATGAAGTTTGTGTGGCTTTGCCATTTTGACATGTTTTGCTCATGTTTAGGACTTTGCTCATGAGAGGGTGATTTTTCGCAAAATTGCTAAATTCTATCTTAGCTTCGCCCAATGGTTGTGAAACTTGGTGATCATGAAGTTTATGTCTTTACGAAGCTATAGAGTATCTAACTTGCTCGTTTGGACATGTGTAGCATTCTATGTTGAATTTTGTCTATTTGAGAAGCTCTAGGTTGCATCTTTTGCATTTTTGGCTTGATTCATGCATTGTCAACAAGGGGGAGAAGTTTGGGCATGTTTTGGCCTACTGAATGCATTTGGAAGGTTTTCAGGTGGTTTCGAGCTATTTTTGGGCTATGTTGTGCACCGGTCTGACCGGTTGAGGTCACCGGTCTGACCGGTCAGAGTGCTGGTCCTGTTCACATGTTGCCCACCGGTCTGACCGGTGGTGTCGACCGGTCTGACCGGTCAGAGCTGAGCTGTTGCAGCTGCTCTGTTTTGTGAAGTGGTTCGCATGCATTTGTCCAGGGGGAGTTGCATCGGTTCAGGGGGAGCTTGCATGTGTGCAGGGGGAGCTCTTTGTGGTTTTCGAGCTTTGGTTTGATGGTTTGTGCTCTTTGCTTGAGCATGTTTTGTCTCGGATGTGTCGAGCCGTTGCCCTTGCCTAAGGGGTCCGAGACTTGTCTTCTTCAAGTGATCTTGCTCTTTGCCTTTTCTTTGGCTTTCGATCGCTTGTTGGAGTTTCTTTTAGTCGTTTCTTTTCTTTTCCTTTTCTCTTGGTTACCAAAACGTGTGTGTTGTCAATGCACTCATCAAGGGGGAGATTGAGAGCCAGGTGTGGTTCGAGGACCGGTGGATGGTCGCTTCCTGGTGTGATGAGTGATTGACAACGTGGTGTGGACTGATTCTTGGCTAAGTATTGCAGGTGCAGGTTGCGGCTTGACTGGTGCAGGTGCAGGTGAAGAACAAGCGTGAAAGGTCGTTGCCGGTGAGGCCTCCAGGTGTGGAGAAGACAAGTAGGCTTGGTTCGAGGGACCCGGTGGCCAGCGGGGTCAAGTGCGGGCCGCATGGTGGCAAGAACGGCAAGATGAAGTCATGGACGGTTTCTTGGTTGAGCCTCAAAACCAAGGTCGAGCCGGGACTACGTGGGAGCCGAGTCATGAGTGGTGATTGGCGGAGGCTACACCGAGTTCGCGGGGTTTCCGGTGGTTCACCAGAAAACCATTGGGTTCCTTGGTTGATCCACAAAGCCAAGACCGAAGAACCGAAGACGGAGGTGCAGCAGCTCCAGACCGGTCTGACCGGTGGGTCTGACCGGTCTGACCGGTGGGTACCGGTCTGACCGATGAGGAGCACCGGTCTGACCGGTGTGCGACGACGCAGTCCGGAATCTTCGAAGCGGAGGACACGCGTCGGGATCGCAAGGCTTGCGTCGAGGCTAAGCAAGTTTGCGGTCGCTGGGCATCCGTCCGATGGTGCGAAGACAAAGACTTCCAATTTCGCCCTCGAGGGGCATGTATCCCTAGTTAGCTAGTAAGGGTATTTTAGTCTTTCGGTTGCCTCCATATAACCCAAGGGGTGAGAGGATGGCAGCCATCTCTTGGAACCCTAGCTCATTTGGTTTTCCTATTTTCCTTCCTATTTTCTTAGGATTTTCGTAGGACTAGCTTGAGAGCTTCATGGTGAGATCTTGTGAGAGGGAAGGATGATCGGGCGGCAAGCTAGACCTTGTATGAACCTCTTTGGTATGTATAGATGATTCGGCGTGGTTCCTCAAGGCTTGGATGTGTCTTTCCCGTTTCTCCTTTTTGGTGATTTTCGGAGCCTTTTCTTGGCGATTTTCTTGGAGCGATTTCGAGGCCTTTCTCTTTGGGATTTGGTGGGGGATGTATGCATGAACCCTTCGTGGTTCTTTTCCCTTTGATTCCCCTTCCAAATCCGTGAGCAAAGGGGCTCGATTTTGGGGTTTTCGTGGCTCTAGGGTTAGAGGCGTTCTTGGTGGGATTTCTTCGATTCCTCTTGATTTGACAAGTTTTGGTGGACCAAATCTTGGCTATGGAGTACCCATGAGGTGTTCCTACTATCCCCAAAGTCTTGTGCAAAACCGTGGAGCGAATCGGGAGATCGGGAGTTGGATTTGGAGGAGTTGACTCGCGGGCGCTGTTCATCCCGAGCTGCCCAGGCACGACCGGTCTGACCGGTGCTCTTGACCGGTCTGACCGGTGCTAGCCCTTGGTGGGTTTTTGTCTCGGGGAACAGCCTTGTCCGTGTGGTTTTGTCCCGTGGTCCTGCTGTTCAGTTCTTGGAGTGTTTGGAGTTGTTTTGCTAGGATTTGTGAGGGGTTCTTCTTCCTCACAGGTTGTGTTTCGTGGTGGTTTTTGTTCCAGGGCCTAGAGGATTCACTGAGGCTTCCTGGAACGTTTGCTGTGCGGCTGCTGTAGCCACCGGCCTGACCGGCTCTGTCCACCGGTCTGACCGGTGTCACCGGTCTGACCGGAGCAGGCCATCGGTCTGACCGGTGTAGCACAGGCAGCAAGCCGTGCAAGTTTCCGCTGTGTGTTTTGGTGAGTTTTGGCTAGGAAGGTTGAGTGTTGGTTCCTAGGACCAGTAGCACTCCAGTGGCTGCGTGGTCTTGACCAACTTGGGTAGTTGGGTCGGAGACGTGAGTTGGAAGCCGTGTTCGTCTTGTTGGAGTTCTCATCTCCTTCGAGAAGAATTTTAATCGGCTCCCATTCACTCCCCCCCTCTCTGGTTCGCCTAATCGGTCCTTCAATGGAAGACCACGTCGGAGTTCTAGAAGCTAGGATCAAGATCAAGGTAGGATCCCGGTGGTGATCTTGTCCATGTATTATACTTCATGTTGAATTTGCAAGAATGAATCCGATTTCTAGAGATCAAGTGCTTTCTCTTCTATTTTGTCTTCGCTTGGGTTTTCTTATTCTTCAATCTATTCTGGATAGATTGCTTAGGATGTTCTTGTAGCCATGGTGGCTAGAGGTGCATACCTGACCTACCGAGCGTTTTCAACACGTTCCTCGTGAACGTGCTATTAGGTTCACCTACACAATAAGCGGGACATCGTGACAGGATGTTGACCACGTGTACGGTAGGTGCCTTTGAGGGTTGGAACGGAAGCCATGATTTAAAGAGGCTTTTAATGAGATTTGTTTGCTTTATTCTTCTTGGTTTTGGAACTTCAACAAAAGACCCGATCCAACCTCTAGATTGGTTTTACCTCCTCTTTCTCTTGCTACCTCCGGTGTTTAGTAGATTAGATGTGTTTTCATGGTTCTCCCATAGATTAGATGCAAAAACCCCTTTCAAGATCAAAGCGTTTTCCGTTTATTAGATTGGATCTTGCGTTACACATTGTTCCACGGATTCGATACCTTGGGTTCACCACTCAAGGGAAGAAGGATCCCTTAACTACGACGAGGGATTTGTCCGCTTGCAAGTCCAAACGAACTTTGCAAAGATAATGAACCGTCAACACGCTAAAATACCCAACAGTGGTCGTCGATGTGACTCGGGCAGGTGAACGCTGATCTGTTGCACTGTGGGGCTCCTGTTCGACGGGACCCGTTTGACTATGCCCTTCGTGGCGGTCGGTGCACGCTCATTCTCCATGATGACGGGTGAGTCATCTTTGTACGGCCCGGGATGGGTCGCGGGATGGCTCCGAGGCCCCTTCCCCAAGCCAAGGAGTGGCAAGTTGCAGGCGGGCCCGGCTTCTGGTTCCTTAGCGGTGAAGGTTGGGGTAATCGGCGACGGAGGTCCCTTCCGACGAGCGCCCCGCTTGTCGGAAGCGGGGGCTTAGTCAGGGGCGTCATGTCCCGGTGTGGTGATCGATCAGGTGAGCTCCCCTTCTCTTAAGTAGCTGGTCCCACTCGCCGTGGGGCCATTCCCGGGTCCATTCGCTGCGGATGAATACCCGGGCCCCACTCATTGTGGGCCCAGTTTTGCCACGGGAAAGGATTAGAGGGCTGATTAGGCTACCCCTAATCTATCCCCTCGTCACTATGGCTATTCTATATGCAAGAAACATTATCTGCAAAGGAGTTTCAGAAACTTTTAAGTATATGTTGGGCAATATGGGCCACTCGTAGAAAGGCTATTGAAGGACCGAATTGGCGACCAGAGAGAGGGGCAGTGAATGGGAGCCGATAAAAATTCTTCCCGAAGGATGAACTCAGCCTATACCTCGATTGCCACTCGAATCACTCGCACACACCAAGAAAGCTCTAGATTAGGCACACACAAGCCTACAAGTCCTAGAGACAAGCCTTGAATCAAAGAGCGGAAGCACAAGACAAGAATCAAACAACTTAACCAAATCTGCGAAGCACCTGGCGGACTGTCCGAGGTAGCCGGGCAGACTGTCCGTGTGGAAGGCACGGACCGTCTGCGAGGGCACGGCAGACCGTCTGAAAATGCAACCCGAACCTCCAGTAGCGCACCGAGAAAAACGGACTGTCCGTGATGGACCCGCGGACCGTCCGCCTCGTCACGTACCGTCCGGCACTCTAGTACGGACCGTCTGCAAACCTCTTGCACCCAAAACCAACCGACTCAACAGATCGAACGAAAGGAACGCAAGAACACGTGAAGAACATGATGAATAGCCGTACTGTCAGGCTCCTCGCGGACCGTCCGCACGGGGCTCGCAGACCGTCTGCTAGGCACGGACAGAACAACCCGAGCTCGAAAACGAGAAGTCAACCCCTCCCATCCATCACCAGATCTCCCAAACCACTTGAGCTCTTGAGACAAGATTTGCGGGAGATCAGAAACGTCAATAGGTGAAGCTATGCCTCAAAAATCTCGATCTCTAACTCACTAAATCACCGGGAATCGCGGATCACATGAACCACCACCAAGAACTCGGTTTCCTACAAAAACTTGTGAATTGAAGGGGTTTCCCGGCGTTTGAGGGGTCAAGATCACACACAAAGATGCGCAAGGCATCCACCCATGATCCCCTCAAAGAAATCCGAGAGAAAACGCCCTCAAATCAACGAATCAAACGAAGAACGAAAATACCCAAAAATAGCTCTAAAAATGACACTAAAATCACAAAGAGCTAGGAGAGGGAAATCATCACAATGCCGAATGCTTCGATACATCCAGAGGTCAGAGTCTGTACAAGAATCTAGCCTAAGGAAAAGAAGCAGTCCATAGCGATCTACCGGGGGAGGAAACCCTAGAGTCCAAAAGAGAGAGAGATGCCATCCACCTCTCCGCTATTTATACGAAGTCCACCGGAGGAGGCAAATGACCACGCTACCCCCACAACTTAAAATGAAGATACACACCCCTCAGGGGCATTTTGGTCAAGTCTTCGGATATTCCCATCGAGCGGACATGCTTCCACCACGGACTTGCTTAACCTCGACGCAAGCCCAGTGATCACGCCACGTGCCCCCCGCCTTGAAGCTTCCCGACGCTCCCAGATCCCCGTCTCCGTCGCATCGGGCCTCCAGACTTGGTTTTGAGGCCCAAACCAAGAAACCGTCCACCGATGGTTTTGTGGGCAAACCACCAAACCCCGCGTGCAAGCTTCGGCCTCGAACCGCCACCTTGCACCGGCCCATGTCCATGACTTCAACTTGCTAGTCTTGCACCGCACAGCTCGCACTTGACCCCATCGGCCACCGGGTCCATCGAACCAAGCCTACTTGCCGCTCCATCATCCAGAGGCCACCACGGCTAATGCCTTTCGCGCTTGTTCTTCACCTGCACCAACACGAGTCAAGCCGCAACATGTACTTGCACACTGAGCCAAGCATCAGTCCACACAACATTGTCAATCACTCATCACTAAGGAGCGACCCTCCACTGGTCTTCGGACACACCTGGTCCTGAATCTCCCCTTTGATGAGTGCATTGACAACACCCATAGTAACCATCATAGAGAAAAAGGAAAAGAAAACAACCACGAACACAAACCTCCAACAAGTGATCCAAAGCCAAAAAACAAGCGAAAACAAGATCACTCGCCAGACCAAAGTCTCGGCCCCCTAAGGCAAGGGCGACGGCTCAACACGGCCAAGACAAACAAAGCTCACAAAGAACACACCACAAAGCACAAAAGTTAGGCAAACGAAAGGAGCTCCCCCTGCACATATGCAAACTCCCCCTGAGCAAATGCAATCTTTTCTCAATTTTTCTCCCCACATGCAAAATCTCACAAATTTCTCCACCCAATGCATACAACTTCTCCCCTTGTTGACAATGCATGAGTCAAGGTATCATGAAACTCTCCCCCTTGTTATCATGAAAAAATGCATGTCAAAGCATATACAATCTACCAAGCTTCTCAGATATACAAAGAGCACGATAAAATGCTACAAATCAGACATAGAGCAAGCAAAGTAGACATGGTGTAGTTAGTGCATTGCCATCAAGAAGGTAGTTACATAGATACATGTGACATGGCCAAGAGCAATTCTAAGCAATTTTTACAAACAAAATTCATCTCTTGAGCAAAGCCCTATCCATGGCAATTTGAGCAAAAAATAAGCTAGATCATACTAAGCTAGATCATACAAAGCTCATACAAGATCGCAAGTTCTCATCACAAGATCATAGCAAACGCCCATAAGCTACTACATGTCATGTCAAAGCCAACGAGCCATGTGTCTACTTCTTAAAATGAGACTTCTCATGGTAGACAACATGCAATGGTTTAACACCCAAGATATATACATCAAAGCATAAAAACATGATTAAGAGCTCATTTTCCAAGCATAAGGCAATTCATACACCAAATTCATTTTCAAATTTAAGCATGGTACATGAAATGCCTTTGTGGCAAAAAGAAGCTTATGCTCCTCCACAAGTGAACATATGGGCTAAACATTTACCATGACAAATGGGTCTTTGACCCCAAGCGAAAAGAGCATGATACTCAAGCACAAACTAAGCAAGATATAGGCATTTGAGCACAAATTGAGCATGAAAGAGAATCTACTCATGAGTGAAGCATTTTTAAAATTTTTCACAAAAAGGAAGCTATCTCATCATGAACATAGGACAATACCATCAAGAGCATAGTGTTCACATCACCATTCCCAAAGCATACACATATCTCACATATAGCACATCATAGTGATCAAAGTATATAAGAGAAGCTCATCCTACCACCAATGATCCAAAGATGGCTATCCTACCAGGTTTTGTACAAAAAGTAAAATGCATGCATTGAATGCAACAAATGATACATATATCACATATATACATGAGAAGCTCCAAGATCCAGCTAAAAAGGAAAACACACTCCAAGTTCACCTCGCAAGCGTGTGAAGGTAACTTGGTCAAGTGGTTTAGTGAATATGTCGGTTAGCTGATCTTGGGTAGGTACATAGGACAAGGAAATGTTCCCTTTCTCAACATTGTCCCTCAGAAAGTGGTATCTCACTTCGATGTGTTTCTTTTTGGAGTGAAGGACTAGGTTTTTGGCTACAGTTATGGCACTGGTGCTGTCACAAAAGAGTGGAACCTGGGAGCACTCCTCACCAAAATCGCTCATAGTGTAGGTCATCCATAAAAGCTGGGAACAACAACTGGCTGCAACAACATACTCGGCCTCTGTAGTGGACTGGGCTACACTGGATTGCTTGCGAGATGACCAAGAGACCAAAGAAGAACTAAGAAACAGGCAACAACCAGAGGAAGACTTGCGGTCCAAACGACACCCAGCAAAATCAGCATCAGAGAATCCGTGAAGTCTGAGTGTCGAGGAGGCAGAATACCAAAGACTAAACTCAGGAGTGTAGTTCAAGTACCTGAAAATCCTCTTGACGGCCTGCCGATGTGAAGTCCTTGGTGAAGCCTGAAAACGAGCACACAGACACACACTGAACTGTATGTCCGGCCTCGTCGCCGTCAAGTAGAGGGAGCCGATCATGCTCCGGTACTCCTTCTGGTCCAGAGGTTTGCCATCCTCATCCGCATCCAAAGCCGTTGTGGTACTCATCGGTGTAATCAGCGGCTTGGAGTCGTTCATGCCAAACTTATTCACCATGTCCTTGGTGTACTTCGCCTAATGTACAAACGTCCCGTCCTTGCACTGTTTGATCTGGAGCCCTAGGAAAAACTGCAGCTCGCCCATCATAGACATCTCAAATTCCCTGCTCATGTCATCTGCAAATCTGGCAACAAGATATTGAGAAGAGCCACCAAAGATTATGTCATCCACGTAAATCTGAACAATCAACAGGTCATTTCCATGCTTAAGGAGAAACAGGGTCTTATCAACTGTGCCCATCACAAACCCCTTGCTCAGCAAAAAGCCTCTCAACCTACCATACCAAGCTCTCGATGCCTGTTTCAACCCATAAAGCACCGTCAGGAGTTTGTATACACGGTGTGGGTATTTCTCACTCTCAAACCCCGGGGGTTGCCTCACATACACTTCTTCCTCTATCACCCCATTCAAGAAAGCACTCTTCACGTCCATCTGAAACAACTTGAATCCTTTAGCCACAGCAAAGGCTAGAAGGATCCTAATCGCCTCCAGACCGGCCACATGAGCAAATGTCTCCTCATAATCTATACCCTCTTTCTTGTTGAACCCCTGAGTCACTAACCTCGACTTGTTTCTCACAACCATCCCATTCTAAACTTCCTTGTTCTTCCACACCCACTTGGTACCTATAGGACGGCAATTTAGCGGTGGATTGACTAACACCCAAACTTGGTTTCTCTCAAAATTCTCCAACTCCTCATGCATGGAATTCAACCAGTTTGCATCAGACAAAGCGTGTCAAATATCTTTGGGCTCAAATGAGGCAACAAATGTAGAGCAGCAAAGTGAGAAGTATTCCTTGACCTCGACCGTGTAGTGCATTCATGAAGGTCACCTATGATCGTCGTCGGTGGATGATCCACCTGTACACGCCGGGGAGCCTCTCGTCTGGACACAACCTCCCCCTCAGCAGCAGCCTCCACTCGAACAACCTCAGTCGTAGTGGGTGTAGGGGATGGATGTTGGCGGTCGATTTCCGTCAACCAAGAACATACCGTGTTCATTAGGGTTAGAGACGATTACCTTTGCGTAGTGACAAGTATGAGGGAAGGGAAACGCTTAACTCTTTGTTCACATCCTTAGATAGATTGGATCGGAGTTTTACCATGTTTTAGGGTGATTGCATCTCAAGTACCTAGACTCCATGGGCATACGTCTTTCATACTCGTGAACACCTCTCTCTTTCTCTTAAAATAATCTAGGGTTAGTTTGTCTTTACTTTATAGATTAATCTTTACATTATAAAGTTCTTAATCAACTAAGTTAGTGTTAGGTTAAACACAAGTAATTCCCTTGCTTCGTGGATTGACAAGAACCTAGGGAGTCCCCTCCCTTGGTGAAAAAGGCACCAAGTCACTCCGTGGACTTGCGGTGAAGTTGAACGCGGTTTTGAACCGTCAACATGCCCCTTTTTCTGGCGCCGTTGCCGGGGAGCAAGCCAGTTTACTTCATTTAATAACTCATTAATTTTGTTTATTACTAACATCTAACCTTTGTGTTCTAGAAAAACACACTCTTTTGTTTTTGTTTTTGATTGTCTAGATGGCGCTCGTTGGAAATCCTTTGGAGGAACCGGAAAAAGCACTAAGAGACTATGCTAGCCCTCGATGTGAGGACATCAAGGTACAAGAGTCGGATTCGATTCTCGAGGCGACAAGGTACGAAATTAGAGTTCAAATCATCAATATGGCAGCAACTAATTCATTCCGAGGGATAGAGACGGACAATCCATATAGACATATCCAGCGCTTCACGACATTGTGCAATACGGTGCGACAAGAGGGAGTTCCCGACACTTGGTTTAAATGGAATCTTTTTCCCTACTCACTTGCCGATGAAGCAACAAAGTGGTATTCATTTGCGTCATTCGAAGCCGAGGGAAATTGGGATCAATTGGTAAAGAAATTTTGTGCCAAGTTCTTTCCTATAACCAAGATTCAACATATAAGGATGCAAGTGATGACTTTCAAGCAAGGAAAAGAAGAGGGGATTGATCAAGCGTGGAATCGATTCAATGAAATAGTTGAACAAGGACCAAGACTCGGATTCTCGAGTGACGTACTATTGCATACATTCTTTTTTCCCTAACCCCTAGTTGCATGGAATACGTTCAAATGTGTGCAGGAGGGGATCTCATGGAGAAAACACTCACGGAAGCTGCCAAACTTCTACAAAAAATAAGTAAAGTGGCAATCATGTGAAGAGATTGGGAAATACGACTTTCGGGAAAGCCGGAATGTGACACAAGTGTGGCACCCCTTGCTGCAATTTTCAGAAATACGGCTCCGGAAGAGAAGAAAGAGGAACCAATCCTTGAAAAGGTTGAAGAAGCCAAACATGAGGAAACTAGAACTATCCCGGAGAGTGATCACGCCAAGACAAGCAAAGCAAATGAAAGAACTATGTTAAGCGCGAAGCCACTAAGGGAGTTTGAGAAAATGGATTGGATCCCACTTGATTTTGGAGAAATCTTTGACAAGAGGAGACCGTTCCCTAATCAAAAAGGGATGGCAAAAGCTTTGGAGATGGACTTCCCGCCGGAAAAACAAGTGGAACATTCATACAACATAGAGACAACCGGGGAGGTCCTTCAAAAACTCTTTAGCGAAGAAGAAGTTGATCCAGACCATGTGGCCGAAGCTAAAAGAATCATGGGAATCAAGCCCGAGGCATCACCATTTGCCCACCTTGCTGAAATTTTTGCCATAGGATCCAATGAAGAAGAGAAGACATCGCCGCGTATAGATTGCAAGGTCAACAACATTAATTGCAAGGCGTTATGCGACATTGGGGCACAAGTAAGTGTCTCGTCTTCCAAGATTTTTGATGCAATTCATGATCACACCATTGACCTAGTTCCAACCTCTACTAAATTAATTATGGGAGATGGTAGAATTGTTAAACCTCTAGGAATTGATCGTGACCTAGAAGTTTTAATTTCTGAAAAATGCATTCCAACCGATTTCTTCATTGTTGATGTCTACTATGATAAGAATGATCATGTAATTCTTGGTAGACCTTTTCTCAAGTTGGTTAATGCCGTTTTAGATGCCGGAAAAGGAAAAGTAACTATTAATCTTGATGGAAATAATCACACATACAATTTCCTTCCCGCTTCTAGAATTGCCTCACCCCTACCTCTTGATGATGAAGAGGTAGGGAGCCTTCGTTTTGTTGAAACTTTCAGGGATCCTCTACAAAGAGCTATGGAGAATCAATCTAATGATGAGCTAGATGAAGAGATAGCAGAAGCAACCAAAGGACTAGAACCGCAAGTCGGAAGCTTAGAGGAGGATAAATTTGAAGATCTTGGAGAAATTGTACATGAGGAACCACAAGCATCGGAGGTGGATCTTAAGCCATTGCCCAAAGAATTGAAATATGAATTTTTCAATCCAGTGATTGTGAGTGATGAATTGAGTCCCGAGGAGAATGATATGTTGCTGAATTTATTGAAGAAGCACAAGAAAGTGATGGGATATTCGATTAATGACATTAAAGGACTCAGCCCAACATTTTGCACTCGCTGCATACCTATGGAGGATCAATGCAAGCCCGTAGTGGACCATCAAAGGAGGTTAACCCATGCCATGCGAGAGGTAGTGAAGAAGGAGGTTATCAAGTTGTTGGATGCCAGAATCATCTACCCGGTGCCGCATAGCGAATGGGTGAGCCCCGTACATTGTGTGCCTAAGAAAGGAGGTTTGACCGTGGTGAAAAATGAGAAGAATGAATTGATACCGCAAAGAACTGTGACCGGATGGAGGATGTGTATTGACTATCGGAAATTGAACAAAGCAACAAAGAAGGATCACTTCCCCTACCGTTCATCGACGAGATGTTTGAGAGGTTAGCAAATCATGCATATTTTTGCTTTCTTGATGGGTACTCAGGGTTCATGCAAATACCTATTCACCGGATGATCAACATAAGACAACGTTCACATGCTCTTATGGAACATTTGCATATAGAAGAATGCCTTTCGGTTTATGCAATGCTCCAGCCTCTTTTCAATGATGTATGACGGTGGTATTTTCGGAGTTCATCGAGGAACTTGTTGAGGTATTTATGGATGATTTCTCCGTTTATGGTAAATCTTTTGCGGATTGCTTGGCAAACTTGGATAAAGTTCTCACTAAATGTTCGGAGGTTGATTTGGTGCTAAATTAGGAGAAGTGTCACTTTATGGTGAAACAAGGTATAGTGTTGGGACATGTGATATCCGAGAGAGGGATTGAGGTGGACAAAGCTAAGGTTGAAACGGTTGAAAAACTGCCACCCCCAATGGATGTCAAATCTTTGAGGAGTTTCTTAGGCCATGCAGGATTCTATAGAAGATTCATGAAAGATTTCTCAGAAATTACCAAGCCATTGACCAATATTCTCCAAAAAGATGTGCCATTCAATTTCAATGAGAAGTGCTTGGCGGCATTCTGGACATTGAAGAGAGCTCTCGTAACCGCACCCGTCATCCAACCGCCCGATTGGAATCACCTTTTGAGATAATGTGCGACGCTAGTGACTATGCCGTTGGAGCGGTGTTGGGACAAAGGAAAGAAGGCAAGGTACACGCTATTTACTATGCTAGCAAAACCCTCAACGGAGCTCAATTAAATTATGCAACAACGGAGAAGGAATTGCTCGCCGTAGTGTTTGCCTTTGAAAAATTCAGATTGTATATTGTGAATTCTAAGGTGATTGTCTACACCGATCATGCGGCGATTAAGTATCTCTTGTCTAATAAAGATGCCAAACCAAGGTTGATTCGATGGATCCTTCTCTTTCAAGAATTTGATGTGGAAATTAGAGACAAAAAGGGGGTGGAAAATGTTGTGGCCGACCATTTATCAAGGATGAATCGTGAGGATGATAAAGAGCCTAGTGAAGATAAGATGAGAGATGATCATCTCTATCACATCCTTGACAAAGATACTTGGATGATCAACATTATTCGAGCCATACGAAAAATGTCACTTGATCATTTGGATAGGAACGCCCAAAGGAGAGTGATCGCCGAAAGCCGAAAATATTATTGGGATGCACCTTACCTCTTTAGACTTGGAGCGGATGGAGTCTTACGAAGGTGTATACCAAGAGATGAAAGAAGCGAAATATTGAGAAAGTGTCACTCAGGCGAATATGGAGGACACTATGGACATTTTAGGACTCAAGCAAAGGTATGGGCTAGTGGATTTTATTGGCCGGAGATGCATGAAGATTCGAGAAGGTATGTTGCTTCTTGTCCGGAATGTCAAAGAACGGGGAATATAAATCAAAGAAATGCTATGCCCTTGAATTACAACTTGCAAATTGATCTATTCGACGTATGGGGGATTGACTTCATGGGACCTTTCACTAGTTCAAATGGATATGAGCATATTTTGGTTATGGTTGATTATGTATCAAAATGGGTGGAAGCTATCCCTTGTCGAAGAGCTTCAACGGAAGAATCCATATGCATGATCAAAAATACTATATTCCCACGATATGGAGTCCCGCGAGTATTGATAAGTGATGGAGGAACACACTTCACGGGAAATAGCTTCAGAAAATGCTTGTCCAAGTTGGGGATTGAGCATAGAGTAGCCACGGCTTACCACCCACAAACCAATGGTCAAGCGGAAACTTCAAATAGGCAGCTCAAGAGCATTCTTAACAAGACCGTTGAAAAGGGAGGTAAAGATTGGTCAAAGAAATTGGATGGAGCATTGTGGGCATATCGAACGGCATACAAGACACCCATAGGTATGACACCATATCAATTTGTCTATGGAAAATCATGTCATCTACCTTTGGAGTTGGAACATAAAGCGTATTGGGCAATCAAAGAGATGAATCTTGACTTTGATGCCGCGGGGATCAAATGGAAAATTCAAATAAGTGAATTAGAAGAGATGAGGCTCAAAGCTTATGAGAGTGCAACCATCTACAAGGAAAGAATGAAGAGGTGGTATGATAAAAGGCTTCAAGCAAAGGAATTCAAAGAAGGTGACAAGGTTCTCCTCTATAATTCAAGGTTCAAAATATTCGGGAAAGAAAAATTGAAGAGCAAATGGGATGGACCATACATCGTTCACTCGGTCTCGCCAAGTGGAGTGGTCACAATCATGGACGTGAAAGGAGATCAATATGTGGTTAATGGTCAACGGTTAAAGGTTTTTCTTGAACAAGACATCATGCCCATCGACTACATTGATATATATCACATGGAGGACGAGCCCGAGCGTCAAGCCTAAGACGTAAAACGAGGTACATTTTCTGTAAATATGTTTTTGTTTTTTTGTTTTCGTATTTATTTCGAGTCCTTTTCATAATTTTTAGTTGGACCCTACCACCACCTAGGCTAGTATTCACGAAACACCGAGGGCCGCGAAAGTTGGGCCGCGGAGGCCCAAAAGAGGGGGTAGGCCGGCCGGCCCATGCCGACCGGCCCACTACCTCTCTTCGCCCGTTTTCGCTCGTTTTTCTTTGGGACACGGTTCGATGCATTTCCTTTTCCTGTCTTCCCTTTTTGGGGGCGACAAAAATAGGTAAGGAAGGGTTTCAACCGAATCTTTCCAGGGATATTTAAGGATGTCTGGGGAGCTCGAGGTTTGCATCTCAATTGCAATCTCCAACCTCCACGAAAGCACCCAAGCACCCATGGCATCCTCGAGCAGCACCAAGGACAAGGAGGAGGTGAAGGCGACCATGGAAGAAGAAGTACGCCTCCCCTCTCCAACCCCAGCGGCGGAGGAGCTTCGCCGGTGTGAGGTGCCAAAACCCAAGAAGCAAGTGAAGAGAACCGCGAGGATTCAATGCGGAGGGCGTGTCTCAAGAGGGCGCATCGCTAGCCCAAATCCCTGGGTTGAGGAGAAGAAGGAGAAGCCCGCTTCTCCCGTTCGCCGCTCAGAGAGTCTCCTTGGGAAGAAGAGGAAGGACTATAAGGAGAAGACCCCCGAGCCGGCGGATTTCTACGGAGATAGTGATTACTCCGATGATCGAAGCCCTAGCTCGTGGGCAGCCGGCGAAAGAGACGACAATGATCTCTACGTTTGGGAGGAGGTGCCCAAGGAGGAGCCGGAGGAGCATCCGGAAGGGCAAGGCGAAGGAGGCAACCCAGACGGCGGTAATGATCCGGACGGTGGAGACCATGGAGATGATGATCCAGAGGAAGAGCACAATGTGTGTTGCGCAGCATGCCGCAACGCCATTGCGAAGCTCTTCTCATCCCTTGATGAGTGTTTCCACACCATCAACGCCATGCAACAAAGAATTGAGGATTGGGAGCGCATGGCGGAAGATGACTTCAAGTACCTCAACTGCAACATAAGGAAGCTCTTCGGGATGAATAAAAATTTCAAGAAGGAGTGGTGCAACTCGTGCGGAAAGTACCACTAGGTGTCGTAGTTAGAAAGTTCTCTCCCCTTGTGCCTTTTGTAAAGTTACGACGAGGATGTCGTAAGATCTAAGTGTGGGGGGGAGCTAGCTAGCTACCTTTTTAAATTTTTGCTTAAAGTGGTGTGAGGGTCTAGTCTTTAATTTTTGAGTCAAGTGTGAGAGTGTGTGAGTCTTTGTTTTATCTTTTTAGCTTGAAAGAGTCTTAAATTAGCGTTGAGTCAAAGAAAAAAGAAATAAAAAGTGTCTTATGCAAAGTCTCATATTTCTTTTCTTGTTATATCTTTAATTTATCTTTCTTATTTGAGCATGAGCTTTTTGATTAATTGTTTACCGTGGTGCTTAGTGGAAACCTACCTTTGTAAAGTAACCATACTCAAAATTTAATTTAGGACTTTGCTTCGTCCATGCTCTTAGTATTGCTAAACTTTGGAGGTTTTATTTCTGAAAATTAAGAAAAAAACACCTTGCTATGAAGGTTAGCAAGTTCTTTCTCCAAGTTGAGAGTGATATCTATCCTATACAAAGCCTTTACATACATACATGAGCTCCACCATAAGTGTTCATTAGCATGATGAGTTAAGTTAGGATTCTACTCTCTTGGGAGGTCTAATTTCAAGCAATGGTCATGTCCTTGATATATACCTTTTGTTGCTAGCCTCTTCGTGTATTCGGTAACGGGAATTTCACATTGAAATGCCACGTGCATCGCCGGATTCCTTACCCAAACCTATATACATCTTTTTATCATCTTACTCCTTGAACACAACCTATATTCAAAGATTCGTTCAATCCCTAGGCATGTTTATATTTAAAATTCAGATTGTGATCATGTTCGAAAGTTGAGCGAAAAGCATGGGAGAAGAAGGTAAAGAGGTGGAAAGAGAAAACAAATGTGTATGTGTGTAGTGCGCACACAAAAAGAAAAAAAAGGGGAAGTAAAGAAAAAGAAAAAAAGAAAAGAGAAAAAGAAAAAAAAAGAAGAAAAAGGAAAGAAAGGAAATCCAAGGCAAGGCAAGGAAGGTGTAGTAAGGGATGACAAGTCAAGTGAAGACCAAATGAAGTGCAAAGAAGGATGCCACGATGTTAGGAACGAATCTTATTCCATACCATGTGCAATCTGACATCGAGGACATCATTAGTGCCTTGAAGTCATTATTCTTTTTCCCTTTGCACATGTCCACCAATCTAAATCTTCTCATCCTTGACACCCCTACATTATGGTTAATTCTCATGATCATTGGCTTGGAAGGTGAGCAACCACTAGAGGATTCTCTTAGCTTGACAACACTTGTGCTAACTTCACTAGCCACACCTATAGCTCCACTTACATCACATATGAGAGACTTGTGGGAGGTTAGAGTTTATAAAACTATCTAGGATAGCCACCTTATTGAGTGACATGAAAGAACTTGGAGAAGGGCTTTGTCTAATACTTTGTGCAGGAATTTTATTTTTAAAAGTGCAAAAACCCTCCAAAGGAAGTAAGAAAGCAAGTGTCGAAGAAGTTGAAGATCTCTAGTGAAAAGGTAAGAGTTGTGGGGTAAGTCTTGAATTGGTAGTTTCTAAACGCCCATGTTTACATTATGATTTTTGTTTCATGTCTCTTATATTAAAGATGAATGATTGACTAACTTGAAAGGAAGGATTTGACGAAGCATGTTTTCAAACTCCATGGATGATCAACTTTTGAGCAACTTGCTCGAGGACGCGCAAGATCTAAGCGTGGGGGGATGTTGGCGGTCGATTTCCGTCAACCAAGAACACTTGTTATGTTATAGTTTGGATTTTATTTTGGAACTAACCCGTCACTAGGCATACTAATGATATAACAAGTTCATCGTTGGATGTGTGTTTTGGAGTATAATGTTTACGCAGGAATTCATGCACTAAATGAGAAGAAATACATTCGGTTCGGAGGACGATTTACATGATGATCAAGAGGCTCCGACCGTGCGTGAACTTGACTCCAAAGGTGGCAAGGACCAATGTGCTTCGAAGAAGAATCTCCGAGGACCAAGATGAAAAGACCGGAAGATCATGCATAAACACCCTTTAACTTGGTCACGGAGATAACGACGTCCAAAGCCCATATCCGAAGGAGGAAAACCCCAAAGTGCAAGAAACGACACGTGGCAAAAGACAGAGACGAACCGGGCTGAGGATGGGCCAGGCCGGTCAGCCCAGGCCGGTCGGCCCACCCCCTCTTCGCCTCGGTTCGCCGCCGCCTTTCTTCGGTGATAAATTCGCGGAACCCTAATTGTTTGAGGGGAGGAGCCATTCGCGAAAGACGACCAGAGAAGCCTCGGGAGATCAAACACAAGGAAGAGGGTTGATCGAGAGGGTGAAGATCGAGGAGGATCATCACCTAGGTCAACGGAGGCCACCACGAGGAAAGAGGACGCCGGGGCCTTGCCACGGCGCCGCCGGAGTTGAAGGACACCGAGAGACGGACTCCATCGGAGGCATCCACCATGTTCAACGGTGCCATGCCTAGCGTCTTGATGGGGTAAAGTAATCGTTTGTCCATGGAGTTGTAATGGATCTTGACATGTAGTCACCCGCTCTCTTGTTTGGATCTTTATCTATCATACCTTCATGTTGATGATGCTTAATGTTTAAGGTTAGCTACCATTGCCTTCGGGGTTGCTCCCGTAGATCACGTCAACATACCGTGTTCATTAGGGTTAGAGACGATTACCTTCGCGTAGTGACAAGTACGAGGGAAGGGAAACGCTTAACTCTTTGTTCACATCCTTAGATAGATTGGATCGGAGTTTTACCATGTTTTAGGGTGATTGCATCTCAAGTACCTAGACTCCATGGGCATACGTCTTTCATACTCGTGAACACCTCTCTTTTTCTCTTAGCATAATCTAGGGTTAGTTTGTCTTTACTTTATATATTAATCTTTTCATCATAAAGTCCTTAATCAACTAAGTTAGTGTTATGTTAAACGCAAGTAATTCCCTTGCTCCGTGGATTGACAAGAACCTAGGGGGTCCCCTCCCTTGGTGAAAAAGGCACCAAGTCACTCCGTGGACTTGCGGTGAAGTTGAACGCGGTTTTGAACCATCAACAATGGACCATCCTCGATCGTCGTCGTCGTAGTGGAAGTAGTGTGTACACGATCAGCCGTTGGAGCATTACCACCATCATCTTCATCTTCATCTCCATCCTTCTCGTCCTTAAAGATCTTCACACCAATTTCCTCGTCACCTACACACTCAAAAGCAGAAGAGCTACATGGCTGTGTCTCGTCGAAGGTTACCTCGCAAGTCTCCATGATTCGGTTAGTGTCAAAATTGAGCACACGATATGCTCTAGAGTGAATCGCATAACCGAGAAAAATACCATCCGAACATCTAGCCTCAAACTTATCGAACTTGCCCATCTTCATAATAAAACACTTGCATCCGAAAGCACGAAAGTGACTCAACTTGGGTTTTCACCCATGCATCAGCTCATATGAAGTCCTCTTCTTGAAAGCACGAAGGAAAATGCGATTCGACACATAGCAAGCGGTATTGAACGCCTCGACCCAGAAACGCCTAGGAGTCCTATGCTCATCAAGCATCGTCCTAGCCATCTCACGAAGGGTCCAGTACTTCCTCTCCACTACGCCATTCTGGCAAGCGACGTATGGAGAAGAGTACTGATGGTCGAGACCAAGATCACCACAAAAGGCATCAAAATGAGAATTCCTGAATTCCGTGCCATTGTCACTGTGTATAGCTCGATGGCATCACAATGTCTCTCATTCTTCAACCTCAAGATCAAGTCTCGAACAAAGCCAAATGTCTCGCATTTATCCTCCAAAAAGAAAACCCAAGAGTACCTCGAGAAATCATCAACCACAACCAACACATACCACTTCCCACCCACAGAGCGAACACGAGCTGGCCCAACCAAATCCATGTGCAACAGCTCACAAGGTCGTTCAGTCATGACCGCAGTCAGAGGGGCGTGAGAAGCGGCAACCATCTTTCCATGCCGACACGGAGCACAAACCAAATCCTTCTCGAATTTCAACTTAGGCAATCCTCGGACAAGGTCTAGACCACTCAAGCGGGAAAGCAACTCAAAGCTCAAGTGTCCTAGCCTCCTATGCCACTTCTAAAGCTCGGCCAAAACGCCAGCAACAAAGCATCGAGAAGGACCAACAGACTGGGAAAAATTGGCACGAAAGATTTGACCCTCGGGGACGATCGTACCGACAAGATCGCCTCGAGAATCAAGCACACGAGAAGCACCCAACTTAAAACAAACCTCAAAACCCTCGTCAAGCAACTGAGATAATGACAACAGGTTAAAACCAAGTGACTTGACCAAAGCCACACTCTTTAAGGTCACCTTACTACTCACCTTCACCATACCTTCAGCAAGCACTCATCCTCTCCCATTGTCCCCGAAAGTGATGTACTCCCTCGTACTCACCGGGGTGAGGCTGGAGAACCACCCACGATCTCCGGTCATGTGACGTGAACAACCGGAGTCGATCAACCAAAAGTCCTCCAAGCCTCCCACCTGCAAATAAAAAACGAGAACGAGAATGAGCAAGCGACTCAACACTGGGGTTAGTACCAAACGAGTCAAACCAGTGTCGAGCCATTTGCTCAAAAGAAGGGTTAGCAAAATCCATCCTATCAAAACCTCTAGGCAGAGTCCTCTCATGCCTACCACCGAAGAACTTGTAACGTCTCACTGGAGGGGAACACGCACCACGAGGGAGAAAATGTGGCCTGTAGTCCCTCTGAGACCCAAAACTGCGATCGTGCCTCCCAAACTCGTAACGGTCATGAGCAGCAGCACGTCCAGCAAACTCACCACACCGAAACCCAACACACCTATCTCTCTGAGGGAAACCACCTCCACCACCACGAGTGGGAACCGTACACACAAACCCATCACCCCAAGGTAGAGGCCCTCTACGAGGCTCAGGCACACCATGAGAAGGGTGGTACCTGTCCTTGTTTGGCATCTCCCTAGCAAACCTCTCATCCCTTCTCCTGAAATAGAACTCATCCTTATGCCCATCCCTCCCACAATACTCCCAAAGGAAGCAGATCGGCTGTGGCTTAGGCTGTGGCTTTTTTGTGGGCTTCTCAACAGCTTTCTCTCCTGGCTTCTCACCAAAGACATTCCCCTGGGTGCTCACAAACTTGATGGGTTTCTGGTAGTTTTCTGTCTTGTGGGGGGACACTGGTGGACCTGGGGTTGTGTCTAGCTTGTTTCTGAGGTGGTTTGTCTTGGGTGCAAATTTGTTCATAGGTGTGGTATGTGGTGGGATAGGAATCTCTCCAACTTTCTCTTCTCAATCACCACTCTTCTCACTACTCTTGCCAGCCCCCAACACTTGACCATCAAACCTCTTAAACTCAGCCAATATCAAACTAACGGTGGCTCATGCCCAGACAACCAACCCATCAATTTCCTCAACTCATCATTCTCATCCTGCAAACGATCAACATAATGCGCAAGTTCCATGTTTTTCAAAGTATGCATTTCACAGGTAGAGCATGATGTAGGAATAGGAGCTTTCAATGCAGCCTAAGAGAAACTATCTTAGTATGAGATTCATCTAGCCTAGCATGCAACACAGGACAAGAAGTGAAAGCACCTAACAAAGTAGGTCTAGATTTCAACTCATCAAGCCCAATCCTAAGCACATCTAGTTCCTCAAGAGTTGAGTCATGCTTCTCCTTGAGAGCAGTCAAGTCAGCCAGGAAAACATTGCAATCACCACAATCAACCTCATCAGAAACAACAGGAGCAGCTTTCAAAGAATCTGTCTCAGTTCTAGCATCAACAAGCAAAGACGCAAGCTCAACTATCTTGTCCTTAGCATCACCTAGTATTGACATTTCTTAGCGTCGATCACTTAAGAACAGATTAAGAATCCATCCTTAGCGTCAACGCTAGAAATGCTTGTTGGCATTCCTTAACGTCACCACTAACGATGCCGAGTTAGCATGAACATCAAGACTTGCCAAAGGTAAATCTAAATGATCACGCAAGCACACAGATAAACCATTGTAGCATTTCCCCAAGGAAGGAGAATATTCCAAGGGTATCGTATCCGTGGAAGGCAATGGCGGATATCATGGACTTATGCTTTTGCACTGAATGTAAACCAAGAGATAGATATAGGAAACAACAACTCAAAGGCAGGGGTAAGATAAAAGATATGATAGGGTAGTGTGACACACACTCAGATCTAGCTCTACTCTAGTACTCTACGGCATAGGGGGAACATACGAGTTAGCTCTAGGTTCTAATGTACTAAACATACAAAGCTAGAAGATACACGAGATAGGCATGAAACATTGCATGAGAGGGTAAGGTTCAGCACCCAGGTACAAACAGGGAGATAGCCCGTGACGACCAGCACTCTGCGAAACTATACTTTAGACTCCTACAGCAATATCCCAGCGCAGAGGGTTCCAAAGGGTCCAACAGCTGTCACCACTGCGGCCTACCTCAATCGTTACGGGGGGCATGCTCATAACTAACATAGCCACACAACCCAGGCACCATGCCTACGTTGCTGCTAGACTTCACCCGGCCCGGGCTATTGTGACCCAAGGTAAGAGCCACCAGAAGACTGGTCAACTTAGACTGAGTACCGTAGCTTGAACACAAACCTCATGCAACACTATCATGCCATCTAACAAGATCAACTAAGGCTAGACATACGAACGGATACGAACTCTCTTATGTCTAGTCAATCAACAAGATCAAAGGGTCATGTTCGTGAAGAACACAAGCCTCTAACTTATGAACAAACACATAAGGAATGAGTAAATCATCCTTCAAGTGGATGAAAAGGTAGTGTTCACGAAGAACACGAGCCTCTAAATGATGAACAAGAGATGAACTCAAGAACATATCAATCATATGATCTACCATGACTTTATATGAAATAGCTGAATAACTGAAGTAGATCAAAGTCATACAAAGAAATAAAGATAAAAGAGAACTCATACCTAGACTCCAAAGTAGACTTGGAACCAGAATAAGAGCTACTCTAGCCTACCCCCTAGCCTAGAAGACTAAAAGTGAGAGGAGAATGAGAGAGTGGTGTGTGTGAAATGGGAGCCCCTCCCCTTCTATTTATAGGCAAGGAGGAGGCTTGCCTTGGGCACCAAATGGCCTCAAAACGCCCGGGGGTGAAGCAATAGACCAATGAGCAGCTGCCACGTGGAGGGACGAGATGGGGTGGCACTAAGGCGGTTCGACCGATCCTAGGATCGGTCGGCCCCCCACTCAGGGTGGTTTTCCTCTGGGTGGCTAACCTGTGGGCCCTCTGATCCTTCCCCGGTGCATGGCTTGTTTTGGTATCCGAGGTGGGCCCCTTGATCCATGTGAAGTCCATGTGTCGCTCTCTGATTCGTCGGTGAGTGCCTCCCTTAGATCAGTGACGTGGATTGCCACATGTTTCCTTGGTGGCAGCCACTTCCTCAGCTGAGTTGGCATGGTTCTTCCATAGAAGGTGGGTTTCCATCTCTTTTAATGGTTATTTCACCTACATACAAATAATCTCCAAGAACAAGTGGAACTACATTATTCAAACCAAAATGCAAGTAAATAATGCATATGCCTCCATTTATGTGAGAATATTGATGGCTGAAAGTAGTACTTAACAGCCGTCAACAAACTCCCCCATGCTAACCTCTTGCTCGTCTCGAAGCAAGACATTAGGGACTTAGGTTGGTTGATCAGGAATTGCTACGATGTCATATTCTTAACTTATGGCAAACATACAGCAAAGTATTCTACCAAGAGTTGAACAAGTTGGCAATGTTCTTACCATTCACTTGATGACATGGGGCATATAGCTTCACCTACCTTAGGCGGTTGAGAGACAAAATGGTTATATAGTAAATGCATAATCACTCATACCTTGATCAACTATCAATCAGGAGGTTTTGCAAATTTTTCAAAAGAAAATCAGAGTTCCTCAAATGATACTCTCGGATCGCTCAAAGTGTATGGTTCCTCACCAAGGCATCAATGTTGCCTTTCTTCACATCCTACTCCTAATAGGCTTATGTGGAGCTATAGGTAGGGAAGAAATGTGGCATACTTGTCTCTCATATTTAGCTAAGTCAAAAACTGGATCCTTGGAAGAAACAAACATACATCCTGATCAAGATGTGCATATGTGTGTGATGGTGATGAGCATGGTAAGGTGGATACTAGGCCCGGAAATGGGTGCTAGATATTACCATGCTTTATATGGGAAATGAGGGATTGATGGTAAGGTGGTCACTAGCCCTGTAGCAGGTACTAGTTATTACCATCTATATGGTGGAACTCTTTCTCTCACACATATCAATCCCTTTCTCCTTTTGGAATTTTTTGAGACTTGGGCTAACTCTCTTTATTTTATTTTTGCCATGCTTTTGAGCATGCTTTTCTTTTTCTTTCTTTTCTTTTTTTCTTTCTTTTTTTCAGCTAGCCCTTTGTCTCTATTGGAGATATTTGGAGAGGGATGAATGATACAAAGATGCATAGAGTTTTATTTGTGGAAGAATGCATGAGAAAATGGAACAAATGATGAATACTAACTTCCAGTGTAGAAGTTTAGCATGAACGTGTACGTGATCTTGATCAGGGGACTATGAGTTCTAACAAGGGTTACAACAATTTGACAAAGCTCAATGAGAGAACAAGCTGCATATGTGGAGGCTAACAAAAGCTAGAATCTACATATGGCCTTGGATAGGAAATGCTCATCATTGAGGAACTCATCTTGTTTTGATTTTTCAAAAAGGAAAACTCTGGATGTCATGCATCACTAGGTACAAGATCATAGCACTCTATTATATCATATCATGTCTCACAACAACTTAGGCAAGGATCATGCTTTTTGCTACTCACAGTTTTCAAGCTAAGGTTTGAACATGCAAGCCAACAAACTCAAAACTTAGGTAGGATACAAAGTTGTAAGCAAGACATACGAGAAGAATAAACAGAGCAACTATTCATCATTTCAACCATAGAGGCAGAGCATTCTTACTATGCATATCAAAGCAAACTAAGTAAACTTGATGAAAGCAAATAAATCTTTTTGGTCTTTTTATTTTTGCAGATTTTTTTGGGTTTTTCATTGTAAGGTATTCTGAAAACAAAGGAAGATACAAGTTACCTCAGGATGGGGTCCTCCCCCAAGCTAGCTTCAGGCTCATTGTTGAGGAGGGAAGAAGAAACCCTGACTCACATAGTAAGCCCTCTGCTCCTCCATGTGTCGCTGCTGTGCCTGCTGCATGGCTTCATTCCTCTCACCAGCCTGACACTGCCACGTTGAGGTAGACTCGACGTGGGTGTTCAGCGTCTCCTCCAATCCCATGACTTGGACAGTGAGCTCTCCCATCTGCTGTGCGAGCTGAGCATCGCGTGCAGAGGCTGAGGAGTGCCGCCTGAAGGACGAAGACGAAGGTGGACCACCGGAGCTAGAACTAGCGGGTGTCGCCCACTGAGCACCGCTCGCACTCGCCTAAGCCGTACCACTCGCACTCGGATGGTAGGCGGGCTGATCCCAACTAGGTGCATATCCAGGGGTGACCCCGAACATGTCCTAGAGACAAGCCTACAAGTCCTAGAGACAAGCCTTGAATCAAAGAGCGGAAGCACAAGACAAGAATCAAACAACTTAACCAAATCTGCGAAGCACCTGGCGGACTGTCCGAGGTAGCCGGGCGGACTGTCCACGTGGAAGGCACGGACCGTCTACGAGGGCACGACAGACCGTCTGAAAATGCAACCCTAACCTCCAGTAGCGCACTGAGAAAAACGGACTATCCGTGATGGACCCGCGGACCGTCCGCCTCGTCACGTACCGTCCGACACACTAGTACGGACCGTCCGCAAACCTCTTGCACCCAAAACCAACCGACTCAACAGATCGAATGAAAGGCACGCAAGAACACGTGAAGAACACGACAAACAACCGGGCTGTCAGGCTCCTCACGGACCGTCCGCACGGGGCTCGCGGACCGTCCGCTAGGCATGGACAGAACAACCCGAGCTCGAAAACGAGAAGTCAACCCCTCCCATCTATCACCGGATCTCCCAAACCACTTGAGCTCTTGAGACAAGATTTGGGGGAGATGAGAAGCGTCAGTAGGTGAAGCTATGCCTCAAAAATCTCGACCTCTAACTCACTAAATCACCGGGAATCGCGGATCACATGAACCACCACCAAGAACTCGGTTTCCTACAAAAACTCGCGAATCGAAGGGGTTTCCCGCCATTTGAGGGGTCAAGATCACACACAAAGATGAGCAAGGCATCCACCCATGATCCCCTCAAAGAAATCCGAGAGAAAATGCCCTCAAATCAACAAATCAAGCGAAGGATGAAAATACCCAAAAATAGCTCCGAAAATGACACGAAAATCACAAAGAGCTAGGAGAGGAAAATCATCACAACCCCGAATGCTTCCATACATCCAGAGGTCAGAGTCTGCACAAGAATCTAGCCTAAGAAAATACTGGGAAAAGAAGCAGTCCAGAGTGATCTACCGGGGGAGGAAACCCTAGAGTCCAAGAGAGAGAGAGAGAGATACCATCCACCTCTCCACTATTCATATGAAGTCCACCGAAGGAGGCAAATGACCACGCTACCCCTACAACTTAAAATGAAGATACACACCCCTCAGGGGCATTTTGGTCAAGTCTTCAGATATTCCCATCGAGCGGACACGCTTCCACCGCGGACTTGCTTAGCCTCGACGGAAGCCCCGCGATCACGCCACGTGCCCCCCACCTCGAAGCTTCCCGACGCTCCCGAATCCCCGTTTCCATCGCATCAGGCCTCCGGACTTGGTTTTGAGGCCCAAACCAAGAAACTGTCCACCGTACCGATGGTTTTGTGGGCAAACCACCAAACCCCGCGTGCAAGCTTCGGCCTCGAACCGCCACCTTGCACCGGACCATGTCCATGACTTCAACTTGCTAGTCTTCCACCGCACGGCTCGCACTTGACCCCATCGGCCACCGGGTCCATCGAACCAAGCCTACTTGCCTCTCCATCACCCAGAGGCCACCACGGCTAAGGCCTTTCGCGCTTGTTCTTCACCTGCACCAACACGAGTCAAGCCGCAACCTGTACCTGAACACACTGAGCCAAGCATCAGTCCACACAACGTTGTCAATCACTCATCACTAATGAGCAACCCTCCACTGGTCTTCGGACACACCTGGTCCTCAGCTATAAAGGAAAATGTGTTCCAAAGCCCTCTATCAACCTTTGAATTTATTTCCAGATTTCATGATGGTATGTGCTTGGCTGGGTTTGTTGAAGACTCTGAAACAATACAGATGAAAGAGAAAAAACAACATGCTCCCAAATGGATACCTCCTCCTAAAGGTTTTCTAAGGTTTAATGTTGATGGTGCTGTAGCACGATCTAGAGACAAAGGTGTTGTTGGTGTAATGTGTAGAGACAGCACATGATGCTATGTTGCTTCTAGTGCCATGGTGATTAATGGACTTGTCGATCTGCCTTCTCTAGAAGCATTAGCTTGCAGCAAAGTAATTTCCATGGCTCTTGATATGGATCTGCGCAAATGGGTAATAGCTTCAGATTTCTTAGTGGTGATCATAAATATCCGGAAGCAAGATCTGTGTGCATTTTCGGAGGAAATCAAAGTTAGAAGTTTATTACTCCGAGAAGTCTTGTTTAAACATGAGGGTAGAAACTCTAATAATGAGGCCCATGTATTAGCTAAAAGTGTTTGTAATATGGAACCAGGGAGATATGTGTGGCACCTTGGGAGGCCAGACATTTCACATGTACCTCAAAATATATTGTGAATAAATATGAGCCTACCTTCCTCCAAAAAAAGAGACAAGCCAGATTAGAGATTTGGAAAAACATTAATTTTACCTGTGTATGGTTTAATGTTCTGGCTTTATTAGAAACCATGGCACGGGTTAGCACCCATTTCTTTACAAACTATGAAAATAGGATGCAGTTCATGCTGAAGCGGGTATGTTTGGTGCACCTCTGCCGAACCGTAGTACTTTTGTAGAACAGACAAGCTGGAGCTAGTTTGCTAGAAGAGTCATAATTTCCAGCTTCATCGGCTTTTTCTTCTTTTCAAAGTTTATTTGCTCCTCAGGAATTGAAACAACTCATTGCTAGTTGCTAAAGCTCCTTACGATTAGTCGATAATTTTGTTATGGTTCACACTACTAAATAATGATTTGTAGGAACGTCCCTTTTTTCTAGTGCGGGTGAAATTGCCATCGGATCTGTAAAAGGAGCGGGGCTACTCTAGCAACCAACCTCCCAAAAAGCATTTTCAGGGGCGAATGGTGGGATTACCTGCCCTTGGAAATGGAGGATATTTCCGAGGGTAGGTAATCGGGTGACCCGCACCTAGAAATCAAGAAGTGTGAAGGGTAATGGCATTACCCGCTCCTCCCGAAAATGATTTCCGAAAGCGAGTGATATGGCTGACCTCTAGAAATGATCTCGTGAAAAAATATATAATTTTTTCATTTGATCTCAGATGAATATAAACTTTGTATCAAAATTGTGTAGCTGGACAAGACCTAAAACTTTTTTGATTAGTTTTTCATTTGCAATTGCACAACACATCAAAATATTCGTTTAAGTTCTCTAGTTTTAAAGACTAAACTTTTAAATTTTCAAAGGACTTCAGCTATTCAAAAGCTCAATATTAAATTTGTAGAGCTCTAATAGACCTAAAGCTTTGAACTTAATAAGTTCTCAATTAGAAATTGTTTAATACTTGAAAATGTTGTTGTAAGTTCTCTGATTTTGAAATCCAAAATTTCTAAAAAAATTCAAAGGGCTTAGATTATAGATAAACTCTATACAAAAGTTGTAACACTCAATGAGGTCTAAATGCGTATAGGTATATATAAATAAATGGGTATAAATGTGATTATATGTCAATGTATAAATATATATGAATATATGAGTATTTGTGTGAGCATATGTGAATGCGTTTGGATGTATTTTTTAATACGCTTTTTTCATACCATCTATGATCTATATAAACTTTACATCGAGATTGAAGAACTCGACATGACCAAAAACTTTGTAGTTGACATTTTTTTTTTTTTGCATTTGAGATCATTTATTAGCTCAAAAAATACTTTTTTAAAAATAAAAATGCTGAAATAATTGTAGGTTCAGATTATGACATCATCCGCACCTGGAATAACAAACTTTTAGTGGCGGTGACACCGTCACTCATGCCTGGAAATCATTTTTAGCATTGGTGATGGCTTGACCCCCTCTTAGAAATTGCCTCGCACAAAAAATATTATAACATTTTTATACAGTTTCAGATGAAGATAAGCTTTATATCGAAGTTGTAGAGCTCGATGAGATTTAGAAATTAGTAGCTGACAACTTAATCATTGGAACACGTGTATAGCTCAGGACAACATGTTGCATGTAACAGTAGCATCGGGATGTTGAAAAAATGATACAAAATAATGCTTTCTTTGGCATTTGGTTTTTCACTCCGGATAAGCTCAAAGTTTTTTCTGGATGTGATGTTCTTATAGATATTGTTGCCTCTGCATTTTTCTTGTATTGATTCAGCAATGCTCTGTGTCCAGGTTAATAAGGAGATTATTCTGGCAGCCTGTACCTTGCTTGATTGTATCATTTGGGGGCATTGAAAGAGGCTGGGGAGCACATTAAGGACGTGTCTGGCATCAACACACAAAGGGTTGGAGCTTACTGAAACTTGCAACAGCTCTGATGATTATATCTTATCCTGAACAAAATATTGTAACTGGCAATTCTAAAATGGTAAGTGATAACATTTTGTAAATTGTTTGCACTGAGCTACATTTGACGCAAACTTGTCATTCATGTTAATGGGCTGACGTGTGTTTCTTTCAGATGTTTACAGATGCTGAGCGATTGAAGTTGCAGGAAGATGTACAGGTTTACAATGACAAAATGTTCAAGTGTGCATGCCTCAGGGTTTACAAAGAAATAGTGTTGGCCCGTAAAGCTAGACTGGCGAATTTTGCATTACTGACCTCCTTGGTTAAGGAGGCTAAAGAAGTATATGAAGCTGAAGGAAGTAAGTGCCCAAGAAGCTCAGCAGACTAGCTAAAACTGTTGCATCTGGTGATTGTAAGCATGTATGTGTTAACACTTTGATGTTATTATTAAACATCTAGTTCTGCTGACTTGTTATGTAAGTTGGCTGCCATATAGAACTTAAACATCTAATTCTATCTATTTTCTGGTTGACTTTGTTATCTGGAAGTGCCAACTCACTCTGACTCTTCGACTAGAGTTAAATTTTACAAACTTGGCCGCAAGTTCCTTTTCCGCGTGATTCTTATACTTTTGTGGGCTACAGATTGTAGCCGACATGGAAATTTCTAATGGATGTTCAGGGGTATCATATCACAGTTTCACATTCAGAGCAACTTCAAGAGCATTCCAAAAATTTCTTCGCCAAAGCTACATATTGGGAGCTTTGCGGAATTTTTTTTTCCTAAAATCATATAATCTCACAGCAGATCTCCAATAATAAACTCCCCAATGTTAGACTTAACCTTGACATTGTGTGTGTGCGTCGGGTCCGGTTGTGTGTGTGTGCTGCAGGTAGTTAGGATCACGGGTGTTGGAGTTTAGGAGTAGGTTGTAGCGTGATCGAGTCTGTTGGGGCAGGTGGCGTGCGTATCGCGGATCCGCTGCGTGCAGCCGCGTCATCCAGGCGAACGTGTGGCCCGGGGCGACGTCACGCGGGAGCTGCGGATCGTGGCGAGGAGGTCGGCGTGGAGGACCGCTCCAGGGGTGCGCCTCAGCCTATATGTAGCCACATAACCTCTTGTAACAGCCGAGCCGAGTCAATTTGAATAGAGAGAGCGCCAAGATATAGGAGCCATCGGCTCCGCGGCGTTCGTCGCCGGAAACTACTGTTCATCATCTTCAACCTCGGGTCACCGGCGTTTGTGAGAGCCTGAGCGAGTGAGGCGAGGGGGGGAGCACCGGGAACGCGTGTTCACGATCGTTTTCAACATTTGGTATCAGAGCCAGGTTGAGAAAAGAGGCAGCCGGTGGTGCGCCGGCCGGGCCGGCGGAGCCGTGAGCGCGGCATGCTACGTGCGTGAGGCGCGGCACGGGTGCTGCACGTGCGCCGGTCAGCGGTGTGCGTGACCGGTGAGGCAGCGGCGAGGAGCGCGCTGGAGGTGAAGCGGGGCGAGGTCGCCGTGCTGTGTGTCGGCCTGTGCGTGGTCGCCCATGGTGCTCGGCAGCGGATCGTGTGTCGGTCCTGCCGGGCGTGATGTGCCAATGCTAGGCGTGTGTCGTCGGCGTCGATGGAGATTGGCGTGTGTCGCTGAGGAGCTCGACGTGTGTCACTGAGGGTGAATGTCCACGTCGTCCATCCGCGCAGAACGCCGCATCGTTCGGGCGAGCAGAGGCTCCTAACAACGTTGAGTGGGTGTTGCTGAGGACGGCTTCGATCCGCGCGTGAGGCCGCGTCGTTCAGGCGAGCATCGCTCCTGGCGACATTGAGCGGGTGCTGCGGAGGACGGCGTATGTCGCCGGAGAGAAAGAAGAAGGCCGCAATGGCACGATGCAGGGACTTCCATGTCAAGCTTAGGGGGGTGATTGTTAGACTTAACCTTGACATTGTGTGTGTGTGTGTCGGGTCCGGTTGTGTGTGTGTGCTGCAGGTAGTTAGGATCACGGGTGTTGGAGTTTAGGAGTAGGTTGTAGCGTGATCGAGTCTGTTGGGGCAGGTGGTGTGCGTGTCGCGGATCCGCTGCGTGCAGCCGCGTCATCCGGGCGAACGTGTGGCCCGGGGCGACGTCGCGCGGGAGCTGCGGATCGTGGAGAGGAGGCCGGCGTGGAGGACCGCTCCAGGGGTGTGCCTCAGCCTATATGTAGCCGCATAACCTCTTGAAATAGCCGAGCTGAGTCCATTTGAATAGAGAGAGCGCTAAGATACATGAGCCATCGGCTCCGCGGCGTTCGTCGCCGGAAACTACTGCTCATCATCTTCAACCTCAGGTCGCCGGCGTTTGTGAGAGCCTGAGCGAGTGAGGCGAGGGGGGAGCACTGGGAACGCGCGTTCCCGGTCGTTTTCAACACCCAATACTTCAAACTATCAATTTGAGTGCTCTTTTCTTTTATTTGTTCCTCCTTGGCTGCTCGTCCTTATCCTGACTTTCTCCAGCCACAATATCCTGTCCACTGCTGTGTAGCTTCCTGCCTTCCTCCATCTCCTAACACTGCTGCTAGCTTGCTGCTTCATCACTATTGCCCAACCATGCCACACCACCACGAAGGCCGCGTCGGAGGTGGCCAACGAGCAAGGGGGGCCGCATGCGTCTGCCACTGGGGAGCCTCGTCCTGGAGACACACTCACCGGGGGCGCTAGCCTATGCGCTACCCAACTGGCTCCCCATCGCCATCGGGCCCCTACCACCTCCTCCCCGGTGCTGCTGCGCCAGCCACCAAAGATCCCCACGGCTTCCTCGAACAACTCACTCGCCACCACATGGCACATGAAAAAGGAGTGTGATGGACGATTGGAGGTGACAGGGAGTTGCGAAAATATGCGCAGCTAGACGGACGTGATTCACATCATGAAAAGATTGGGGAATTTTTGCATGATCTGTTGGTGTCTTGCTGAAAGATTGCGTAGTGATCCACGGATCCACAAATATCCAGAGTAGCCTCTTCGAAAGCTTTCTTCCATTCATCAGCAAGATCTTCTTCACAAACATCGATGACGTTGTCGTTGTCAACTTCTGTTGGCTTTGGGATACTCATGATGAACTTTTCGTGTCCCACTCGATATCGATGTATGTTACTCATGGGTTAGAGATAAACACAAGCAACCTACCATATGATATTGCACAACTAGAAAATGCAATTGAATTTAAATATGCTCATGCATTCGTAGACAAGTATAGGAACTAGACGCCAATTTACAAAGCATGAAATAAAATCTAGTTACCTAAAACCTTTGGATGATTTGTGTATTGTATTTATCAATGATTTGCAACTTGCTTCAAATCTTGATTTGCTTTAGTTCCATCTGCTGATAACGGGAGGATCCCGGGGCAACCCGTATCCTCTTGTGAAAATGTTAGTGTAGTGTCAACTAGGTGGGGTAAGCCACCTAGGAAGACACGTGCTTCTAACTATGCAGGATAGCCCATACAACAAATTCTCAATCCATGGGAGGAATCTGCAGTTGTGCACAAGAAAGATTCAGGCTATCCAACTATAACTTGCACAATCTATTACAAGACGATCAAGCATGCCCTTTGTGACCTTGGTGCAAGTGTTAATCTCATGTCCAAGGCCATGTTCGAGCAACTGGGATATCCAGCTCTCTCTCCAACAGCACGGACTATCCAACTCGCTGATTCAATGATACGATATCCAAAAGGAATTGTTGAGAGCTTATTGGTTAAGGTCAAGAACTCTTATGTCTTCGCGGATTTCGTGTTCCTTGATATGAATGACGACGAAGGAATGCCGCTCATCCTTGGGCGACCATTTCTCAATGATGTCCGAGCTAGAATCAATGTGGGGGCCGGAGTAATCCGTTTTCCGCATTGGGAAGAGGAACTTGAAGTTCAAGTTTCAGGACAAAGAAGAGTAATGCTATTTGGTGCAAGATAGTGTTGAGCAGCTTGGGGGGGGGACGGAGCCTTCACCCCCAAAGAAGAAATCTCCATCAAAGAAGCAAAAGAAAATTCAGAAAGAATGGCGGAAGATTGAGAAGGCACCACCCTCTACTTCTCAGGAGTGGGGTGCTGAATGGAATTAACTGCTAAGGAGAGTCCAACTCGTCGGACTAAAAATGATGGGTCCTTTCTACCAAAAAGGTTAAAGCTGGTATTTATCTCATATTTCCCTTTCCAAAATATTTATTTCCAAAATTGCATATTTGATTTTTCCAAAACCTTGCATTTGCATGCTAGATTTATCTAGCCCATTTCCCTTTTCAAAATAAAATTTCTGAAAATAATTTCTGAGTTTGAAAACTTTAGAAAAATCATTTGGGCAATTTCTGGAGCAAACTTTGGCCGGTGCACCTGGGTATATCTTTATATAGCTGTAGGTGGCACACCTGCCAAAGGGGGCAGCCCCGGGCCCACAGCCGGGCCGGCCGAACCAGGGTTCGGCCGAACCCTAGCAATGGTCAGGTGGGCCCAGCTTTGGCCAATGTCTCCTAGCCGTAGTGCAACGGCTAGTCCGTGGTGTGCTGCCCCTTTGCTCTATAAATTGGACCCGAGAGGGGGTGTTCTTCAACCATTCACTCACACCTCTCTCTCTACTCCTTGCTCTCTTGGTTTTCTTGGATTTCTTGCTCAAGATTGGATCACCAAGTGTTCTCTCTATTGTGTTGCTAAAAGTATTGCTATTGGTGGAGCAAGCTCGGTAAGAATTTCATTCGATTCTACTAATCCATAATCGAGTTGCTCTTGTTGTCCCTTTGTTGTTGTGCTAGCATGAATTGGGCGGCAAACACTCTCCGGAGGGTGACACGCTCCCGTTCGCGGGCAAGCGCGAGTTCATCCGTTCCCGCCGAGCCGACGCCGAGCCCATCAACGATGGATTATGAAGAAAAGCAAAAAGAGCAAGCCGAGCCACAAGCAACGGAGGAGGTCGTCAATGACACCCCCTACCTCAACTTGCGGGGCACTCGAGAGGAGCAAGCCTATGCTCTCCTGAAGGACCGAGTCTTCGCCCACACCCGGGACTTTGACCCGGCTCTCATGGAGAAAACAGGTTTGAATCTCGAGTTTGCTTCCATCTGGCATGCTCTTGGTTGGGAGGAGTTTGCGCCGGTTACAGAGCTTGGCTCTCGGCCCCTCACCATCCAGTTTCTTTGCTCTCTTACCGAGATTCCGGATGGCATTGAGTTTCGTCTTTTTGTGACCGATTATCGTGTTTCTTGGAAGGAACTTAGTGGTCTTCTTGGTTTTAGTCCTCATTGTGCTGTCTCTTGGAAGAAGGCTTGTGAGGGTTTTGTTCGAGACTCTTTCTGGGCAGACATCTCTGGTCTTGTTTACAGTGGCAAATTTGTGCCTCGGTGCAATGATATTGTGCATCCCACTCTCCATTTGTGGCACAAGTGGCTCGCCATTACTCTCTTTCCACGAGAGGATGTTCGGCCTGTGCGCAGCGATGAGATGATGCTATTATACGCCGCTGTTAACCAGATCAAGGTCTCTCCCGTTAAAGCTATGATTCGGCAGTGGATGATGAATTTCAAGATGATAGGTCCTATTGAGTGTACGTCTTTGGTGACTCGTATTGCTCTCAGACTCGGGGTTCTTAGCGGGAATCCCGTACCCTTCATCGGGACGCCCCGAGTTCTCATTGATGAGGCATACTTGATCCAAGGGCATATACTCAAGAGAGGCCCAAATGATTCTTTGACTTTCTTCTTCCTGGTTATGCAATCAAATCCCGTTACCTAACCTGGGGTTTCGATTGTATAGCTCGGAGTCACTAACCATTCCCCTTGTTACACAAGAGGAAAGTCGCCGTGCTAGTGTTTCAGGCAGGTCCACCAGAAGCGCGGCGAAGAGAGCACACATGCAGCAGTAGCAGCAGTCACAGCCACCACCACAGCCACAGCCTGCTACACCACCGGTGGCAGGAGGAGCCCCTGCGGGGTACATGTTCGGGGTTACCCCTGGATATGCACCTGGTTGGGATCAGCCCACCTACCAGCCGAGTGCAAGTGGCGCAGCTTGGGCGAGTGCGAGCGGCGCTCAGTGGGCTACACCCTCTAGTTCCAACTCTGGTGGTCCACCTCCGTCTTCGTCCTTCTGACGGCACTCCTCAGCATCTGCACGCAACGCCCAGCTCGCACAGCAGATGGGAGAGCTCACCATCCAGGTCACAGGATTGGAGGAGACGCTGAACACCCACGTCAAGTCTACCTCAGTGTGGCAGCGTCAGGTTGGTGAAAGGATTGAAGCCATGCAGCAGAACCAGCAGCGATACATGGATGAGCAGAGGGCTTACTACGCAAATCAGGGATTCTTCTTCCCTCCTCCGCAGTGAGCCTGATGCTAGCTTGGGGGAGGACCCCCATCCTGAGTTAACTTGTATCTTCCTTTGTTTTCAGAATACCTTATAAATGAAACCCAAAAAATCTGCAAAAATAAAAAGACCAAAAATTTTTATTTGCTTTCATCATCATCATCATTTGCTTAGTTTGTTTTGATATGCATAGTAAGAATGCTTTGCCTCTATGGTTGAAATGATGAATAGTTGCTCTGTTTATTCTTCTCGTATGTCTTGCTTACAACTTTGTATCCTACCTAAGTTTTGAGTTTGTTGGCTTGCATGTTCAAACCTTAGCTTGAAAATTGTGGGTAGCAAAAAGCATGATCCTTGCCTAAGTTGTTGTGAGACATGATATGGTATAATAGAGTGCTATGATCTTGTGCTTAGTGATGCTTGACATTCGGAGTTTTCCTTTTTGAAAAATCAAAACTTGATGAGTTCCTCAATGATGAGCATTTCCCATCCAAGGCCATATGTAGGTTCTAGTTCTTAGCCTCCACATATGCAGCTTGTTCTCTCATTGAGCTTTGTCAAATTGTTGTGACCCTTGTTAGAACTCATACTCCCCTGATCAAGATCACGTACATGTTCATGCTAAACTTCTACACGGGAAGTTAGCATTCATCATTTGTTCCATTTGCTCATGCATTCTTCCACAAATGAAACTCTATGTATCTTTGTATCATTCATCCCTCTCCAAATATCTCCGATAGAGACAAAGGTCTAGCTAAAAAAAGAGAGAAAGAAAAAGAAAAGCATGCTCAAAAGCATGGCAAAAAAAATAAAGAGAGCTAGCCCAAGTCTCGAAAAAATTCCTAAAGGAGAAAAAGGGATTGATATGTGCAAGAGAAAGAGTTCTACCATATAGATGGTAATAACTAGTACCTACTCCGGGGCTAGTGTCCACCTTACCATCAATCCCTCATTTCCTCACATAAAGCATGGTAATATCTAGCACCCATTTCCGGGCCTAGTATCCACCTTGCCATGCTCATATCCATCACACACATATGCACATCTTGATCAGGATGTATGTTTGTTTCTTCCAAGGATCCGGTTTTTGACTTAGCAAAAATATGAGAGACAAGTATGCCACATTTCTTCCCTACCTATAGCTCCACATAAGCCTATTAGGAGTAGGATGTGAAGAAAGACAACATTAATGCCTTGGTGAGGAACCATACACTTTTGAGCGATCCGAGAGTATCATTTGAGGAACTCTGATTTTCTTTTGAAAAATTTGCAAAACCTCCGGATTGATAGGTGATCAAAGTATGAGTGATTATGCATTTGCTATATAACCATTCTGTCTCTCAACCGCCTAATGCAGGTGAAGCTATACGCCCCATGTCATCAGGTGAAAGGTAAGAACATTGGCAACTTGTTCAACTCTTGGTAGAGTACTTTGCTGTATGTTTGCCATAAGTTGAGAATACAACATTGTAGCAACTCCTGATCAACCAACCTAAGTCCCTAATGTCTTGCTTCGAGACGAGCAAGAGGTTAGCTTGGGGGAGTTTGTTGACGGATGTTAAGTACTACTTTTAGCCCTCAATATTCTCACATAAATGGAGGCATATGCATTATTTACTTGCATTTTGGTTTGAATAATGTAGTTCCACTTGTCCTTGGAGATTATTTGTATGTAGGTGAAATAACCATTAAAAGAGATGGAAACCCACCTTCTATGGAACAACCATGCCAACTCAGCTGAGGAGGTGGCTGCCACCAAGCAAACACATGGCATTCCACGTCATTGATCCAAGGGAGGCACTCACTGACGAATCAGAGAGCGCCACATGGACTTCACATGGATCAAGGGGCCCACCGCAGATACCAAATCAAGTCATGCACCGGGGGAGGATCAAAGGTCCCACAGGGCAGCCACCGAGAGGAAGCACAGCCGAGATGGCCGCCCTAGGGGTTCGGCCGACCCTAGGATCGGCCGAACCGACCTAGGGTCGGTTCATCTCAGCCCTCTACGTGTTTGCTCCTCATTGGTCCATTGCCTCACTCCCGGGTGTTTTGGTGGAGTTTGAGCCCCGAAGCAAGCCTCCTCCTTGCCTATAAATAGAAGGGGAGGGGCTCCCATTTCTCACACACCACTCTCTCATTCTCCTCTCACTTTTAGTTTCCAAGGGTAGGGGGTAGGCTAGAGTAGCTCTTCTTCAGGTTCCAAGTCTTCTTTGGAGTCTAGGTATGAGTTCTCTTTTATTTTTCTTTCATTGTATGACTTTGATCTACTTCAGTTATTCAGCTATTTCATATAAAGTCATGGTAGATCATATGCTTGATATGTTCTTGAGTTCATCCTTTGTTCATCATTTAGAGGCTTGTGTTCTTCATGAACACTACCTTTTGATCCACTTGAAGGATGATAAACTCATTCCTTATGTGTTTGTTCATAAGTTAGAGGCTCGTGTTCTTCACAAACACGACCCTTTGATCTTATTGACTAGGCATAAGAGAGTTCATATCCGTTCGTATGACTAGCCTTAGTTGATCTTGTTAGATGGCATGAGAGTGTTGCATGAGGTTTGTGTTCAAGCTACGGTACTCGGTCTAAGTTGACCATCTTCTGGTGGCTCTCACCCTGGGTCACAATAGCCCGGGCCGGGTGAAGTCTAGCAGCAATGCAGGCATGGTGCCTGGGTTGTGTGACTACGTTAGTTATGATCATACCCCCCGTAACAATAGAGGTAGGCCCGCAGTGGTGACAGCTGTTGGACCCTTTGGAACCCTACGCGCTGGGGTACTTGCTGTAGGAGTCTAACGTCTAGTTTCGCAGAGTGCTGGTCGTCGCGGGCTAGCTTCCCGTTTGTACCTGGGTGCTGAACCTTACCCTCTCATGCAATGCTCATGCCTATATCTTGTATCTTCTAGCTTTATATGTTTAGTACATTAGAACCTAGAGCTAATTCATATGTTCCCCCTAAGCCGTAGTGTGCTTGAGTAGAGGTAGATCTGAGTGTGTGTCACACTACCCTCTCATATCTTTATCTTACCCCTGCCTTTGAGTTTGTTGTTTCCTATATCTATCTCTTAGTTTACATTCAGTGCAAAAGCATAAGTTTATGATATCCGTCATTGCCTTCCACGGATACGATACCCTTGGAATATTCTCCTTCCTTGGGGAAATGTTACAATGGTTTATCTGTGCGCTTGCGGATTCGTTCATGATCGTTTAGATTAACCTTTGGCAAGTCTTGATGTTCACGCTAACTCGGCGTCGTTAGTTGTGACGTTAAGAAATGCCAACACGTATTTCTGGCGTTGTCACTGAGGATGGATTCTAAATCTGTTCTTAAAGTGATGGCGCTACAAAATGTCAATAGTGGGCCAACCTCGGCGCCTTCCAGCCACACATGGGGTGGGTCAACCGCAAGGCGTCGCCCGCCCCGCCCTGTCGAGTTTCCTGCACCAGATCCCAGAAAGCAGAACGAGGTACAACTTTACCCTCCACCAGAAGAGCCGCTTAAGATGCTTGACCTGTGCAACCATACCTACCAAATGATTAAAAGGATGAGAGTTGTGCCAGAGAAGTAGTGGAGGGACAAAAGCAAGGACAAATGGGTCGAACCAAAATTTAGGAATGCCATCCAACAAACTTTCTATTACAACTACAAAATCCTACCCATGAAACTGTATGAGCACTGGGTTATAAATTGTGATTATAGGAATGAGGCCGCGGGAGGAGTAGTAGATATGAAGGATTACTTCGATGATCATCCCGGATTGGCTGATTTGGTCTCATTGCATCCTCGGTATGTTGAGGATTGGATGAGAGTTTTTTATGCTATTGTGTACATTCCTGATGAGAGGAGCTACATAGAGTTCATGTTTTAGGGACGAAAGTATACTCTTCACTGACACCACATTGCTGAAAGTCTTGGACTTCATGATTTTGAATCAGGAAACTACGACAAGCCAAGCCTACATGATATTGTCTATGGGGATCATAAACCACCACGACGTAGTTTGCTCGATGCGTCGTTCCCGTCCGACCATGAGATGGCCGAACTTTTCTTGATTCGTTCACAGGTAGGCGAGCATATCGCACGCCTGACATGCTTACCCCTGAGGCAAATTTGGTTCACCGGGCACTATGGAAGAAATTTTTACCACAGAGTGGCAATGCAGAGTCCATCACTAGTCTTCAGCAGTGGCTACTCCTTCACGTGGTGACTGGCCGGCCCTTCGACATCGTGGACTTCATTGTATGTGAGATTGAAGATGTTATCTGTGATGGGTTGACTGTGGCCCGACATATGTCGTATGCTCACTTAATCTCCTTACACTACAAGAAATCCTTTGATCCATGACGAAATTCCCATGATGTTTTTTGATTTCGCCATAGATCACACTGCATCCATGACAAACAGTCAGATTTCATCATAGATTCGCAGTGCTGGATATGAAGCCCGATATAAAGTCCAAACACTATGACATTGTGCCAATTTCGTCATAGATTTCGTCACAGATCACACTGCATCCATGACAACAGTCTGATTTGGTCATAGATTAGCAGTGTTGGATATGAAGCTCGATATGAAGTCCAAACACTATGACGTTGCGCCAATTTCGTCATAATCCAACCCACATTGCATTTCAAAATTTCCTCATGATCAATAAATTAAAAAAAATCATATAATGTGTGAAAAGACTTAGAGATAATCAGAGTCAATAATTTAAAAATCTAAATTTAAATTTTTTTCGAAAGCATATAATATTATATATTCAGTATATTGATATATCTATCTAAAGGCAAACAAAATTGGATTTCCGTTTTATGATTTTTTTATAATTTACTATGATTTTCAAAATATTCAGCTGAATTAAATAAAAAAAGAAAAAGACAACTGTTTTTAAAACCACGCATAACCAGACTAGAGACGTAATCTAGACAGTTTCAAATGTTGAAGGATGTGCTTTGTGTAGTTACAAAGTTTAGGGACGAAAACCAGATTTTAGCGAAAATTGAGGGACCTAAACATAACTTTTTCCTTGGTCTTGAAGTTTAGAGACGAAAATCAAACTTCTGCAAAAATTGAGAGACCTAAACAGGACTTCCGGGAAAACACTCACCTAAAAAACTTATGAAGTTTAGGAACAAAAACCAGACTTTCGCGAAAATTGAGGGACCTAAACAGGACTTTTTCGCCCCCGTTCAGAAAACTTCCTCAAAAAAAAACTTGAGGGCGCAAGGATTCGAACCGGGGACGTTGAGCACCAGCTTTGCAACCCTTTACCACTACTAGAACAGACGGCGCGCGTTGCGCGCCCTATCCAAAACAAAATTACAGCATGTGGATTCAAATTACAACATGTGGATTCATTAAAGAAGTATGTCTGGCATTTGCATCAACATTTCAAATATTTATTTTTCTACTACTATCTTGTCATTCATCAAATAGACATCTGAATACATGCATCCCTAAACTAATTTCATTTTCTCAAAGACACATACACCCCAAAAGTAATAATGAATCCCAGAAGAAAACACATCGCAATCGACAGTCCGCCACTGTGATCAGCAATAAACCCCATGAGCTCCAAGAGTCCGCTGCATAGAAACACAACCACAAATCATAAGAATTAAGACAAATTATCAAACATTATCGCAGAACTGGGCAACAGAAGTATTTCTGCACAACATCTACTCTGGGATCTAACACGCTTTAGTCAATAAGCCAAAAAAAGGTGTAGGGACATACATCAACACACTTTAGTCAAATCCAAATAATATGGTGAAATTATGTTGCAAATCATGGTGTAAATGCTAGACAAATGACCATAGCGAGTAGCAAACCAAAAAGTTAATAAAATAAACTTATTTATGGTAATGTCAGGAGCAACATCAGTTTAATCACCATGCCTAGATCAATATTTGCAGGCTAATTCTTTAGATCCAGAGGCATTTGGATTTTATCCTCTAATTTCCCTACATTTGCAAGGGAATGATTTATCCTTGACACCCAACAAGAAAAGGCGGAGGGAAATTCGGACCTGGCTGGATGAGGCGCGCCATCTAGATCGAGGCACCGTCGGAGCAGCATCAGCCATTGCCGTCAGAGTCTGCCGCCACGGTTTGCCGAACCCTAGCAAGAAAAAAAATGAGATGAGGTGAAAGGAAATAGCAGCAACACAATTAATTGAAGCTCATATTAGTTAATTGGCACAAATGCTTAAGCTAGCAGCCTAGCACTAATTAAAAGGAATGCTAGGAGCAAATGGACAAAAATATTAGTTAATCAAGATCCAAAGGACTCGCAACATCCAAATCATAGATGATTAGAATCGTTGTGCGGGCTGACAAGCAGGATACTACCATAGATGTGCATATCCAATACTTATGATTAAGTATTACAATGCTTGTGGTAGAACTATATGCATGACAATTGATATAATTTGCTCTAACATGGGACACTAAAACCATATGGTGTATATCATCCCTTCCAGATTCAAAATTACTACATTTTATTCTTAACATGATGAAAGAAAGAACAAAACACATGAAGGCTGCTTTACTTAACGGGACATCATTAGCATTTAATCTAGTGTATGGACAAACTCACCTTGAGATCCTGCCGACTCAATCCAAGAAACCCATTGTAGCACAAGGAAGAGCATCTGATGCAGCCAATCAACATCCACGACCCATCTTATTGTAGGGCAGGGCGCTGCAAGGCCCAAGTCACGGACGCTATGGCCTATGCTGCATCTACACAAGAACACCATGATTGAAAGATCAGGACCAGCCACATCAGACGCAAAAGCAGGAGAAAGGGAGGGATATGCAAGAAATGGCCTAAACCATAGCACCTCCAGACCTTTGGACAATTGAAAATATTCTGACAACTGCTGTAATAAAAAAACACATAAAATGCTAAGTAAACCATTCAAAAATGGACAGACTCTGAAATCATACTCAAATATGTTAATTAGCGAGATGCAAAACAAATGCAGAATGGAAACCTCACTTCCTAAAAATGCAAGGACAAATCTCATGAATTAGCCCCACTGTTATCAACCAAAGAGAACACATATCCTAAAATATAGGGGCAAATCTCAGGAATGATCCTCACTGCATTATCCTAAATAAACCATGAGGCACTGACAGGATCTGTGTGCAACATGTTTACAATGGATAGACAAATTATGATGTTTATCTTTAGTACTAATAACACACTGTCAAATAATATTGATTGATCTTGTTATTCAAGCTAACTATACAATATAGTTTTTTTACAAATAACTGGCTATCCCTACATCTCTCCTAAATGATTTGTCAGCTTAGAGACATCACAGTCAAGGTACAACCCAGATTTGTGGTTAGGCTAGCTGGCATGCTCCAAAGGCAAACTAATTAGTGCTCAATAAAATGATAAAATTCAGAAGCAAGCGGCACATTGCTGAACATATCAAAATACTAGGTTTTGGTATGCGTGAGTAGAACCACAATCCATTGAGTACCAGGTCAAGCAATTAAACCCACAACTTAGTTTCTGAAGATTAATGTGCTACCATTAAGCATTGGCTACACCAGACTGCAGCATATATCAACCAGAATGATCGAGTTCAGAAAAAAAATTCCTTAAATAAACAGAAAACAATATGCTTAATCGTCTTTCATGAGTCATCTAAATAAGGCAGATATAGCAACACAAGTTATATCTACAGCAAACAAGTACTGATGTAATCCCAAAAGGTTTCAGTAGCATGGACACCTTGTTAGTCTGAACAAGTTGTTCTGAGATCAGACCGAAAACATTCTTTTTTTTTTCTTACAGCGGAGCGAAAACATTCAGATGATAAATGGTGACATCAGAGGTACCTTGGTGCAATTTGGAAGTAGCTCCTGCAGTACCTTCAACTTCTCATTGATCCTATCCTTTCTCCTCTACAAAATTTTCAGCCAAAGAACATCAGGAACGCCAACATCAAGTAAATTGCACAATGTGATAAAATCTTAGTAAATTGCCAACATGAAGTCATGTATGCTCGCTTTCTCTATCTTCTTGAAAGGAGTAAAATTTCTTCTAATATTGGTATTGAAGGGCAGCCCGCCCTGGTACAGCGGTAGAAACTTACCGCCTGTGACCGGAAGGTCCAGGGTTCGAGCCCCAGCCTCTGCAAATTGCACTGTGCGGGAAAGGCTGTGTCGCTAAACACCCTTCCCCAGACCTCGTGCAGTGCGGGAGCCTACGGTACTGGGTACGCCCATTAAAGAGGGAGAACAAACTAGTTGACTTCTGTGAAGTTACTGAATGCTGCATAGTATAACTTTCACAGTTTCATGTTGCATCCAAATTTGGTTAAATGACAAGAGGGGGCCTGTATTCGTAATTGGGTTTCATGCTGCATTGACTCTGGTTTTCAGAATTGGGTTAACATTTCTCATCAGAGATGCTCAGCCTGGGGATCTGTGTTTCTTGACAAACATTCACTTCCTAAATACGCTTTACCTTTTTAGGCAGAAAAGTGAGTGTATTCATTTCTTGAAATTTGTTTTCTGATGCACAATGTAATGGGATAATGGTTGGAGGCCTGTATAATTTGCTTTGTGGAAGAGGATAAAACAGGATGCAAAAGGCAATGGAGAAGAGCATGAACCGGCTTCTCCAGTTTCAACAACACGAGATCAACACAGTACTGGAAGAATCCTGTGATCATGTGAAACTGTCTGCACTACACAAATCTGGAAAATACAGTTGTAGCTATTTGCAACATAACCTATTAGATGTAGAAGACTTCTTTTGTTTCGGGTTTGCTGTCCAGTAATCATTTTAGAATTTATAGACTATAGTCAGATAGCTATAATAGTATACCAACTTCTGAATAGCGTCTTGTTTGTGACAGATCCTGTGGTTGAATTATGCAAACAGTCATTTTGTATGAAACTTCAATGCAGAAACTTGTCTGTAAAATCTAATTCCATGTCACATGACAATGGTATGAGATTAGAATTGTTTACGAAGATATGCAACTAATCCTAGTGTCCTACAAAACATTTTTGTTCAATGCAGTAGTGATCTATTCTAAAATAAGCTTTATCCTAACACTTGGACACTTAATATATTTAGCCCACAGCCCCACATGATGATTTGCACAGCACAGAGTTGCTTATAAGCATATGCAGCAGGCTTGTGAAAGGACTACGTACCACTTATCTTATTAGAAGTGTCAGACAAAACTCTTCAAGGCTCTCTTGTGAATCCTGAATCTTAATTCAAGACACCAGTGCTTTGGTCTTTTCAGACGTCAGCAATAGGAGGTTATGCACTTGCCTTCGTACCTACATGGTTTGTCAATCAAATAAAAATATTAGCACATGCAGCTAAATGATATTTTTTTTCTGCCAAAGAAATGGTATGGCTCTATCAAGGTAATCTCAGGACCCGTTTAGTTGCCAAAATAATGTTTAAGACAATACAAATTCTTCTCGTTTTACTGTCAGAAAGGAATTTGATATATATATATGCCCTGTCAACTTTGAGTGATAGCCACAGTTGAAATAAAATCCAGAGGATATGGCTGTCAGTTAATTTAGTTTAATAATAAACCATCAGTTCAAAGTTCATATGAAAGAACGATTCATGCTTGTATAATTATGGTCTTTTTTTATTATTTCAGATAAGGCATTACATTCAACCTGGGACCAAGTACTTTTCTCATGCATATTTCAAACCTTAAGCAAAATTAAAAAACAAAGTCAACAAATAATAGTACGATCCAGCCACTTTACCAAGCTCAGCCTAATTCTAACATCTGGTATGGTATGCAATAAATGTCTTCTTCTATACCAAATCATCATAAATGCAAATGGTATGCTCTATACTATACATAACCTAATAAGCTTCTTACTTCTTAGTATAGGCTTAAAAGTAAAAAAAAATTGTAGCAAATAAAGAACTTTATTATGAAAGATGAGTAACGGTGTGTCTTAGATTTGCAACCTCTAAAGATGACATTGATTATCTTGAGGCAAGTAAGACAGCATGCTTTATGCATGGAAAATTGAAAGCACTACACGTACCTACAGTAGAAGGAATGCTCATACATTATCATACAACTTTAGTGTTTTTATATGGCTGTTTATGTCATCATGATGTTTATTTGTATACTGAAAGATGAGAACATATGAGTGGAGATCAGATCACTAAAACAATGCTCTGAATCAGTCACCCCATGCTATGCAAACCTCCAACCAATGCACTTGAACCTACACATTTCCTGAACTATTATAAGTTCTGTCAAGACATGGGCCTCTTTGTTAGCCGAACAAAAGAACTTATCTTTTCAAAAATCAGTGGTTCTCTAACAAGATATACAAAAGAACTTATCTTTTCAAAAATCAGTGGTTCTCTAACAATATATAATATATGGTTGTCTAATTCAGAAGGTAAAACTGAATTCAGAGTTTTATGTAGATGTAAGGATCTTTGATTGTGTATCATGTTCTTTCATCAGGAATTCACAAAGAAGTGTCTTGGAGAATTAAAAAAAGTAATTACAAAGAAGCAATAATAATTGAGCAATCATAACAGACCTTTTGTTACTTCTTTTTGTTAACTCCAAAATGCATGTCAAAAGTGATCCAATCTAAAAGTAATCTATAGGTTCATATTTAGCCTTCTCCCCCACTCAAAATTAAGTAAACACAGGACATCTTAAATCTTAAATGCATCATCTGAATAATAATTAACAGATCTTCCTGATCAGTCTAGAAACTAAAAGGCTAGCTACTGCCTAGATTAGTCTTTGTGACAATAACAAAGCAATGGGAGCTACATCATTGCAGATACGCACATAGTATAACACTGTTAAGCATTTAATATTTGGGAACATCATCAGAATTGCTTTTTGTATAACTTAAGTTCCAGTTTTTTCTATTTGATTATTAAGTTCCAGTTTTTTCTAATTGATTAGCATCCAATCAAGCAGCAAGTAAATAAATATAAATATATATATACACACGCACATCCAATATATGGTCAACGAAACAAGAGCAAAAAAAATTACTTGATTCTTAAGTAGCTCATTGGTATCTGAGGCAAAATAGGTTCCCTAACTCTGCAAGAACAGTTATTTTGCAGTTCCATGATGGATCCGAGAGAGGTAGAAGCATTGTGCGACGCTAGATCTGGGAAGGAGAGAAGAAAAGATGAAGAGAGGAACAAATGGGACCGTGTGTGGTTTACGTAGGCTGCTCCGCGGTTGGGGCATCGACCTCTTCCGGGACGTCGCCGCCGGTGACCACCGCTCCCGCGAAGCCTCCCTCGTCTGCCCGCCGGAGTGGTGGCACTGCGCGCTCGCCGACCCGCGCCCCACACTCGAGACCCTAGCCCTCAGAGAGGGTGCTTCTCCGAAGTTGGGGGCCGCCGTCTCGTCCCACCCCCGCCGCGGCTTCGCGTCGCTCCAGGACGCCGTCGCTGCTTCTCCGAAGTTGGGGGCCGCCGTCTCGTCCCACCCCCGCCGCGACTCCGCATCGCTCCAGGACGCCGTCGCCGCGTCCAGGAAGGGGGCGTCGCTGCTCGGAGCTAGAGGAAGGGAACACCCCCAGAGCACGGGTGCACCGCCACCGCTCCCACTCGTAGTCGCACCCTCGCGCCAGATCTGGGTGCGCTCGATGAGGCCACCGTCGTGCTGCTCTTCCGTGGGGAGGGAGAGAGAGGCTAGCACCGCAGAGCAGGAGAGGGCGGCGGTGCGGAGCAGGAGAGGGGGCGGGGGCAGGAGAAGGAGAGGGCGGCGGCGGGGGAGGAGGAGAGGGCGGTGGGGGAGGGGACTGAGCTACTGTGGGGTTAGGGTTCGGGAGGGGGAGTGGGGGTGGGGGTGTTGGGTGGGGGTTGGGGTGGTGGGAGGGTGTGATTGCAAAATGTCTCGGGGGTATTTGTAAAAGCGCGATTTTCTCTTCTTCGTCTAGAATTGAAGTTTAGATCGAGGGTTTGGGTGAAAAATAAACGAACGTGGTTCTGTACGATCTGGACTTGATGGTCCTTTTCGCGATTTCTAGAAAACTGAGGGGCTTTTTCGCAAAACAGCCAAACGCACGGCTGCATGCCACGTAACCCCGGAAACACGGGCGTGCGAGCAAAGGGGCTGAGCTTTTAAGAATTCTGATGCCATTTGTTGGTTTGTGATCTTATCGTGATGGAAGGTCCCTATATACCAACTTCAATTGAAATACAGCACCGAAACATATGCAAGTTAAAAAACGGGAACACTTGCGAGCAGAGGGGCGGCCCTAGGTTTCGAACCCAGGTTGTGGGAATACCACTCATGTGCCTTACCACTGGGTGGAAGTATTGTTGTGCATCAGTTTGGTATCTATTCTTTTATACTGAGATATTATCATTTTTCTACAACATGAGTGCGCCATTGGTTGGGACGACCGCATGATTCAATACAGTTCCGCCACGTGGCAATGTCGAGGAGAAGATGAACACACAGATGATAATTTTTTTCTTTTTGATTCGCAACAAAAATTTGTAATTAGTATTTCTTTCTTATATGAACTCCAAATTCCACGATTCTTTTTCCTTTTTCTTTGTAAAATCACGCTCTTTCACTTTATCAACTTTGTTTATACTTAAATTATTATTTATTGGATTTGTTTGCATGATTTGTTCTTTTTCACCCTAGTACATGATAGAAAATAATTTATTTTGCATAACAATTGTTAATATAACCTAATATTTTCTAATGTGATAGTCAACATAAAGTGATTTCCAAATTTGAGGTTTATATGAGTTTGAATATCTTATAAGTTATTCAAATCTTGTTGTTTGACTTGAGTTGTTAGAAACTATATGAGAGATGTATCCATTTGTGAACAATGTATACTTCTTTTTTGAAAATTCTCTTGAAACTTTTTTGTCAAGATTGTACATCCATAAAATGATTCCATGACAATTTTTAGATTTTTCTAATCAAATTTGGATATTATTATTTTTATTTTCAATGAAGTTGTGCATAGAAATTTGAATTATCCGTAACAAACATTTGAATGGTTCATCTATTTTTCAGGGATATGGGCTAAAATTGAGTATACATGCTTAAATATATTTTTTGGAGATTTTCTAGATAATATTTTGCATTGTTGTAGTTTGAATTGTAATTACTTTCAATAAGCTTGCAGAAATTCATTTAAATGATATAAATTACCAAATATATTTAGAAAATTTTGAAACTCCTACATGACAACTTATATGGTGTCTGTTACATGTGAAAAATATATTGGGAGCATATAAGAACTATTTTTCAACTTACTTCACAAGGGTGTATTCATTAGTGATTTAAAAATAGAAAAATAACTTTTTTGCACAACAAATGGCAATATGAATCCCCATATGTTAATAGAAGATTAAATATAAGGTTATGTCTAGAATTGAGGGGTACATGAGGAAGAAAATAGTTTAGAGTATACAAACATCAAAGTTTAAGTTGAGTTGTATGAAACAATGTGCGAGACCAGTTACTTTATGAACAATGTATACTTCAATTTTTGTAAAATCTTATGAAACTTTTTTGTCAAGCTTGTACATTCATAAAATGATTCTATAACAATTTACATAATTTTTGAAGAAGTTTTAGGTATTATTATCATTATTTTATAATAAGATGGCTAGTAGAAGTTTGAATTTTCTCTATGTGTTAATTGAATTTTTCTTCAATCTCCTAGAAGCCTAAATATAATTTTTTTGAATTTTTGTGAATCTTATTAGAGGTACATATAGGTCAATTTGGAATTACTTTTGATAAACACGCAGAAATTCATTTAAATGATAGAAAATGTCAAATCTACTTGAAAATTCATGAAATTCCTAGGTGACAACTTATATGTTGTATTTTACATGTGAAAAATGTTTTGATGGTATTTAAGGTAATATTTTTTCAACTTACTTCACAAGGGTGTATTCATTAGTGATTTAAAAAATAGAAAAATAACTTTTTGAGAAAAAGTGATAGTGTAAATCCACAAATGTTAATAACATGTTAAAACTAAGGTTTTGTTCAATTTTGAAGTGTGTATGAGTCCAAAACTGTTACAAGATATTCAAATCTCAAAGTTTGAGTTGAGATGTATGAAACAATGTGGGGGATCCATCCATTTTGTAAATAATGTACATTTCTTTTTCGCAAAATCTCATGAAACTTTTATGTCAAGTTTAAAAATCTATAAATTGATTCCCTCGCAATTTTCAGAATTTTTGAACATGTTTAAGTTTTATTATCATTATTTTATAATAAGGTTCTAAGTAGAAGTTTGAATTATGACAAACAAACATTCAAATTTTTCATCTATTTTCATGATATGGGCTAAAACTGAAGTATTTAGCATAAACATATATTTTTTAGATTTTTTAGATTTTTTAGATATTATTTGAGATACTTGTTGCTCAATTTTTAATTACTTTCAACAAGCATGCAGAAATTCATTTAAAAGCTGAAAAATATTAAATATGTTCAAAAATTCTCGAAAATCCTACATGACAACTTAGATGTTGTCTAATTCACGTAAAAAATGTATTGGTATTTATAAGATAGTTAGTTTTGAAATTTACTTCCATGTTGCAATAAAATGAAAAAAGAAAAAGAAAAATGGTTAAGGAGGAGGAATGAAACAAGCCCATTCTGACCCATTTATTTACGACTGTTTATCATGGAATGGATGGCTATAATCGTGTTCTGATCTTATATAAAAGAAGCTAAAACCCTTGAACCCTAGCACCTCAGCCTCCTCCAACCACACCTCCGCCGCCCGCTCCCTCTCCTAGCCTCCCCCGTCTCCTTGCCGCAGGCCTCCGCCCACCTACACAGCGGCGTAGCCGCTAGCGCCAGGTTCCGCTGGCTGGCCATCTGCCCTTCCCGTAGTGGCGCAGTCCCCCACGGCGCTGCCTCCCTCCACTCCACCTCTGGAACAGAGCAAGCTTGCCGGGCTGGGTGCGCTCCGTCCCATGGAGCTGCCTCCGAACCTCTGCGCCTCCGGAGCTCCGCTACCCCCGGCTCCCTGGCCTTGATGCACACAGGTGGAGGCTAGGCAACGCGGTGGCCCGCATCTTGCGACACGACCGGTAGCACTCAGATCAGAGATGGCCAGCGACGCTCAGATCGAAGATGGTCACGTGATGCAGCGTCGCCTCCCCACTCCTCGCAGTTGCGGCGCCGCTCGCCTCATTGTCTCCACGCCCCCAAACCCTAGCCGTGCTCACCTCCGTGCCTGGGTAGCTCGGGCCTCGCACATCCAATGGGGAGCGCAGTCCGGCCGGGATTGGGGGTGACCAGCCCTGGAGCGGCCACCTCCACAAGGTCTTCTCTGGGGCGGGTCGACCTTCGACTGGTGCGTGTCCTTGCCTTGGCCTCTTCTCTTCTTTGTTCCTTCCACGCATCTCTTAGACCCAGTCCCCATCTTCTCTTTTGGGTGAGCTAGGTCAGCGGGGGCTATTTCCGGCGGGCAGGCCAGTGCGGTACGACCGCATCACCTCCCATCTCGGGCACCTCCAGATCCATTGTCGTGCCTGTGCTGCAGTGCGAGTCTGTTGACCAAGGTGCGATTCATTCTATTGCTTGAAAGTTAAGACCTTGAGATTCAATATCATATATAGAGAATTGGCTTGCGGGTAGCTTCGGATTTGTGTTTTTGTGCTTTCTGTATCTGCTAGCAGCTAGCAGAAATTTTTCTATGTGTAATTGATGGTAGTGAATAAGTATTAGCATAATTCATTCCCAGTGTATTCTGGATTATCTTATTAACCTTTTTTCTTTTGCTGGTTGCTGTATTTAGCTGTCTAATAGTACTTGGGTAATGATTTATGTTTATTTGCCTATGTTTAGAGTATTGGTACAGCGGCTTCATAGGAAGGTATTTGTTTTTGCTATCAGCAGGGCTTCAAATTGTTGCTATGAAGGTAGATTCAACTTTGCTTTCCTGTTAATGTCCCTAACTTTTGTTAGTTAGTCTCGGCTGAGAGGAGTAACCGAGTAACCATGGTTACGTATAGGCCTACAGGGTAAATACTTAGGGAACTTGACTTATAGGACAGGATCATATATGAGTATGAAGAGATCAACTTTTGACTAGTAAAGAAAATGAACCATAGTATTCTGTGCCAGTTCTGTATAACTTCTTCCTTCATTCTTGTCAGATAATGCTTATCTGAATTATGTAATGTGGAAATGCATGCCTAACATGTAGCGATAAATATGCATTTTAAGAAATTAATCCTTTGCTGAATAATGCTTACACTATTAGAAAACCAACCTTTTGTCCTGGACATCAGTACCGGGTATTTTGCCCCCCCCCCCCGGTACTGATGTCCACATCTGTACCGGGTGGGAAGAGAGGGCCCCGACACGCCCCCAGAGAGCCACATCAGTACCGGGCCGTGGCTGGAGCCGGTACTGGTGTGGCACATCAGTGCCGGGCAGTGGCCAGCCCCGGCACTAATGTGGAGCGGCCACATTAGTACCGGGTGGGAACTAGCCCCGGTATTAATGTGGGAACATTAATACCAGTGCTAGCCTCCACCTGGTATCCACCGTGCTAGAGCAAGGCACCCCGTCGTCCAGCCAACACTTAGTAGATTTTTCTCCAGCCATATGCCTCCTCGTCCACTCATTTCTCTTCCTCTCCCCGTCTCTTCTCTCATCTCTCTCTTCATTTTTTTCCTCATCTCTCACTCCCCTTTCTCGATCCGCAGGGGTGGCCTGGAGACCGGTCGGCGGCACGGCGGGCGCGGTGGCCTGGAGTCGCTGGCATGCGACCCGGCAGCCAGCGGCCATGGGCGCTGCGCTGCGCGCGTGCGCTGCGGGCCTGGAGGCCGGCGGCGCGGCGGCCTGGAGGGGCGGCCCCTCCTCGGCGCGGGCGCAGGCCGTCCAGGGGCTTCTGTTTCTCCCCCAAATCTCCTTTCCTCCATAGCTTTTTTTCTCAATTGTGTCCAATCCGTGTTCTTGAAGATAAGGTGAAGCATCGAGAGGAAAGGTGGAGTGGTTGTAATTGTGATTGTGATTTCCCGGAGATCTGACTCCTCCTCTTCTCCTTTTCTCCATTCTTGTAATTTTTGTAAGAATATGAGAATGGATGTAGATGTGATGGTGATTCATGTAAGATTGTGAGATGTATGTAAGTGTGAGATGTATATAAATATGTGATTTGCATTGGTGCATTTTTATTGATAGATGATTCTGTGTATGCTTGTGTTCTTCTGATTGAGAAATTAAGAAGGGAAGGGAAGGGAAGAAAAGGAGGAAAAGAAAAGAAAAGAAAAAAAAGGAGGGAGGAACGGACGGAAAATGCGGGATTCACATTAGTACCGGGTCACACGACCCGGCACTAATGTGGCCGCCCACATTAGTGCCGCCTTAGCTATACCGGGTGGCCACCCGGCACTAATGGGGGTTCCCACCTGGTACAAAAGGTTGTTTTCCTAGTAGTGTTATCTGAACATACTTGCATGTAGGAACGACAGTCAGTAGTCTATATTAATCCTTTGCTGAATATGCACTTCTGATGTATAGTGTACCCATGCTGCTCCGATGTTGTGTATGCTGTGATTTCATAATGGCTCTTTAATGTGGGTGGATCCGATCTTGGTCTTCCTAATAGCATGCAAGCGATTAAACAAATCACATATGGGTTGTTCTTTTGATCTCTTGTTCAAATGACATCTAAATGTACCATTTGTAGTATGACCTGTTTGTATGGATGCTGTTTTTTTATGGGCTTAGAGTGAAGCTTTCAAAGTATGTGATCTGGAAGGATGTTGTAAATGGAATATTTTAGCGGTCATTTTCATGTGCTCATGTCGTTGCCCCTTTACTACGTCGCATGTCCTATAGGTTTAGGCATGCTTCAATGCTTCAAAATGAGTTCATGATGAGTGGGGCACAACTTGTTGTTTTATGTAGTTCAGTAATTTGCTTATCTGCCAGTTTATAATGTGCTGAAGTTGCCTCTTTGACCTTCTTATGTAGTGTTTTGAATGCCTATTGTGGTACCTTAACATCATGACACATCTAAAATCAAATTATTTAAATAGCCCTTATGCAATTGCAGGAACCACAACATATAAGGATAAGGGACCAAGAGGAGATGAAGTAGTATGCTGAGGTCAAGGTCAAACTGGAGCTTTTGCTATGGTGGCTTTTGATGCTAGATGAATATATATATATATATGGCAGCGCTATTCTATACCCAGGGTATGGAATAGTTATTCCGTACCCGAGGCCATCCAGCCGCGTCCCGTCCGACGCCCCCTCTCCGGCCCGCGCAGTCCCGAACCGGTTTTATCTGGGCGTGCGCGTGGGGAAAGCGGCCGGTCCTCCCGCCGGTTCGCGCCCTCGCTCGGTGCTCACCCCCCACGCGCTCTGATTCCCAACCGGTACATCCCTCCAACAGCTATTTTTTTTCCACCGCAGATATGCTAGAGATGCGGTTTTGCACTTTTGCAGGAGATTACGAGCTTGTTTTTGGCAGCCGGATCCAAAATAAATCTCGTGCACAAAGCGAATAGAAGGATTCCTTCAAATAACTTTCCTGAAGGATTCCGTCAAATAACTTTCCTTTGAGAATTGGATTCCGTAAAATGACTGCTCGCTCATATCGAGGCTTGAAATGGTTTGTTACGTTTCGAATGGAAGTGCCCATGTGACAACAGGAACATGTTTACAGCTTTTAACATAAAACGCATTCGTTTCATCATACAGATTTTCAGGATGATTTGAAAACCTTAATCACAAGTCATAAAAATATTGAATTGCAAATTTAGCATTCGACACAGACCATGGTCGCAAAATAATATATTGCAGCTAGTCAAACTTTGGATTAGTAACCAAAACATCTGGAAACTACAACTGTGACAATTAGAGTATGTAATGAACATACAAGGTGTTAAAAGAGCAAGCAGGTCTTGCACTTGCAAATGCTCCACCATGCAAGCCGCAAGCCATCATGACTCATGAGAACAAACTTCTGATTCTTTCGTACTCTCTCTGTCCGCAAATAAGTCTCTGCTCGCAAGCGTGTTTGTGAGGCAACCACGCTTCCCGAGCGACGTTTATTTGGGGACGGATTAGATGATGGATCGACAAAGTATTATAACTATTTGAAGGACAGAATCTGCCCCTTACAACGTTCAGCAACCATAGTGGTCACTTGTGTTGCCTCAACGCTACAAAGCAGAAAGTGCCTCTGTTAGTTGCAGAGTTTGACAATGCATGCTACTGCTTGTGCGTAATTCTTCAGCAAGAATTCACTCCGTCCTGTATCACGAACCACAATGATTTGAAGTCCAAAGCTTCAGAAGATTAAAATGATTAGTAAAATGCATCGATCCAAATATATTAATTCATATGAACCAGTTCTGCACCTAGCACCAAATTTGGATTGCAAATCTGATCATATCAGTCCCGGGCAGTAAGAAAGCACTGCCTCCTGTGCATTAAGGAAAAGGAAGATCATACCTGAAAGGAAAGATACTGCAAATTCTTTTGTTGAATATATCACAGCATTGCCTTTTGTGCATTTTTGCGAACGCATCACAGGCATCGCAGATGTGGTCCCTTGGATGAGCTACTGCTGATCCTGGTGCAGCAGTAGATCCACCATGGTACTAATGAACTAGTGGGAATTAGTCACTGCACCTGATGGAGTCAGCAATGAGTTCAACATGATATTTTGCACAGCTGCAGAAAGCTCCCATCATCAAACCAAACCTGTAGTGCAATGAAAAAAATTGTATAACCATCTCCAAGATCACTAATGACAGCAAGCTTACAGAAAAACTAACAGAATTCAGAACACCGCATAATTTTTTTTTATTGCTGTGGCATCCATACTCGAACCAAGGAGATCACAGGCATTGCACATGTAGTCACAAATGCCATGTCAAATGAAGTAAATCAACCAAAATCAATGGAATTAGAATGGGTGTGGATACAAAGTTGAACACAGTAACTCAAAAATAAGAAAAGTACATCTGTATGGCAAAAGAACCTTTGGTCCAGGTACAGAACACCATCTCCATTTACCAGTATGATTTTAAAAATTCACGCCAACCAAACTAGCAGTTTTAATCTTAGTTTGAAGCTTGTTAACTGAAGAGGAGTCTAGAACGGAAAGGTAAAAGGACAAAATATTTTGACTGAAAACACAGCCATGGTATGGTAATATTTATATCGCTGTTACACAACTAATGAAGTTGAAGCTTTAAGATAAATTATGCAACTGACTAATTAACCAGAACGCATAGCTAATTGTGCATGATTAGTTGCACGGATCCAAAACAGAACCACAAAAAATGGTTGCATACACAGGGACAAGGATCAAACAAAAATCACAACAATCCATGAGACCTTATAAATTTCAAAAGCAAATAACACCTAATATTGATCACCAGCCTGTACAGAGTGGGGCGGCCGGAACCACACTAGTATCATGCTACCAGGCTAGGAGGTAGCTCACAAGCACACTGACCTTAATTTCGCTAGAGCCGAAAAATAGCATATTGCTTACACCCAGAACGAATCTGAAGAATGACTTATTGCTTGAAGGAATGAAATGTTGGGTTGGACTCATTAGATAATCCATGCATATAATGACTACCGGAGTGTCAGACATATGAATGGACCCCTCTTTCGAAACTGTTGACAGCATCTATCAGTGTATTTTCTAATTAGCACTTCTAGTTAAGAATTTGAGTATATTTAGCAAATGTGAATTAACACGAAAGGAGATGGATCACCTCAATCCATGGGAGGGCGCATCATGGTCAGCACCATGCACAATTGGAAAGGCTGAGGGTCATGGAGCTCAACAGTCTGCAGAGCACCCAGAGTGGTTGAGATAGGCAAAGACATGAAGCCATTGCCGAACCTGCCTTCAAGAACCTCTCCTTGATCCTTGAACTTCTCCAGACTCCAGTCCCTTTTCTATCAGGAGCCTCATCCTCCTGAGGGTGCTGATGAATATGCTGAATATCCCCGCAGGGCCCTGTTATGCCGCAATGGAATATAAAATGAAAATTCAGCATATTGGGAGCGAAAACCAGCTTATACATACATGGTGGCATCATATACTAAACCATGGAAAAGGTAACCAGTATGCAGATGAACCATATATTTTTTCCTCAGAAAATTCAGGTTTCATACAACAATTTCAATATTTTGGTTAACTAAGAATTGATCTATGATTTCCAGAATACAATTGCGCATTAATTGTACACATTACTCACTATGTCCGGAATCCAAATATTCTTTTGCAAAAACAAACGGATGAATCAACAAAAGAGGGACATTACTGTCTTCACCACACCCATAATTTGAATAAAATTTAGTGGACCATTTCGGAAATGCAGGAAATGAACTCACATTTGAGTACACATACATTCCATTCTTGCTTTCGTTGCTGACTTCCGTGATGGAGGGAGACGAGAACTGCAGCCACCATTTTGCGATGGTGCATAGCAGATCCGCACTAAAACCCCTCGCAGTCTCGCTTCATCTTCAGGGCCGCATACATCGAGGGCTCTGATGGCCATGGGTCGTTGCCGGCGTTCCTGGTGCACGCCAGCGAGGGAGGTAAGTGGCCGGATAGAACACCTGCACCTCTCCAAGGAGAACGGGTGGATTCGTTCATAGGCAGCAAGGAGAGCAAGGAGAGGCTGTTGGCCAGCTCTTTTGCATATGGACAGAAAAAAATCAATAAACTAGATTAAGGATGAGAGCATGCCGACTGACCCTAACCTGCAGATCTGATCCTGGAGGCGGATGAACCACGGCTGGGATGCAGGGCCCGACACCTGGGAAAGCTTCTACTGCATGTCGTGTGGAGGGACGCAGTCACCCCCGTGCCAGGTCTACCCGGATCGCCATCCCCATCAGCCGATGTGCCGATGACGCCTAGGCCGGAAGCAGGAGGGTGGAATGGGAAGCTGCCACTGCCAGATTGCTGCGCAGGATCGGGGGCTGGTGGAAGGGAGCAGCTTGCGCCGGCGGCGAGCAAGCTCCGCCAGGCAGCCGCGGCAACCGAAGACGGGGTCGGAGAGAGATCGGCGGCGATAACGGAGCAGGGGAGCCAGCAACTGAATGGACACGGACGCACCCATGATCTCATTTGGTCCCGAGGTGAGTCGACCGGAGGAAAAAAACGGAACCGGTGGAATGCGGACCGGAAGCAGCGTGGCTCGTGGGTGGACTCGGGTATGGAATAAGTATTCCATACCCAGGGTACAGAATATAAATACCCTATATATATATATGTGTGTGTGTGTGTGCCATGGTACCGATATGTTGTTTCTGGTGCTGTGTGAATGTACCATTGTGAATCTGTTGTGATGCTTGATGAAACCATGCATGTGATCTGGGCTCTGTAATTTCCTGCAATTATGTGTATCATAGCTTGTAATGTGTATTATTGTAAGTGGGCTTAAATTTGGCATTATGGTGGGCTCAATTTATAGTGAAATAATTAGCCTATTTTAGGCCCATCATCCAATTGTGCATGTGATGATGATGTCATTAGTGCCATGTCATCTTGCACGTGGCCGCCTCGTCATCTGGCACGTGGCCGCCTCGTCATCTGCCATGTGGCCGCCTTGTCACCTTTCACGTGGCGGCCACGTCATCTGCCACGTGGCGGCCACGTCATCTGCGCGAGCAGACCAAGTCCCAGACAATGGTGGAGTAGAGGATGGCACGTCAGGAGGAGTTGAACCGCGCGTAGTCGAAGCAGATAGTACAAATGGTTACACAGTAGCAACACACTATGGAGAGTTTTCTGAATGCTTCACTCACTCACCTTCACCAAGTTAACAGCTTACCACCACCGCTTGCTCTAGTCGGACCTATTGCTGGTCAGACCCCCTTGCAACTCATGCCTCCTGCTAACTTGGGTAAATCATCTCAAGTCTCTGAGCTGCCTCATGGTTCACAGTGGGTGAAAAAAGGATTCCAAAGAAGAAAAGGAGGCAAATACATCAATACTCATGGTTCTATTTGGTATTGTAACAGAGGAACAGAATAAGGAAGATCCTCTGGCGGCAACAGCAAATGATCCGGATGGTCGTGCTATCTCTACCGGTAGTAGTGCAGAACATCCTGGTCACTCTACTTTGCAAGTTCTGAAAGATCCTGCTCCTGCTACCTCAGAAGTCTCTCCTGCAGCTGATCCTGCTCCTGTTCCAGCTACCTCGGAAGGCTCTCATCCAGCTGATCATGCTCCTGCTCTAGCTACCTCGGAAGGCTCTCATCCAACTGATCCTGCTCCAGCTACCTCGAAAGGCTCTCCTGCTCCTACTCCAGCTACCTCAGAAGCTGATCTTGCTACTGCTCCAGCTCCTAATGACCCTCTTCACAATCCTGTTACGTCGGCTCCTTCTTCGAACACCGCCGACAAAGAGGTAGACTGTTAAACAACTCATTTATCGCTGTTGATTCCATTTGATTGTTGTATTCGAGTTGAACAATAAATTTTTCTTCACATGTCCGAACCTACCATAAATAATCGTTTTGCCTAAGCTTTGTGCTCAGGTTTTCACAATTGATGACCAAGATAAAATTGTACCAGAGTCGGAAGACTCCCAATAATCTTAAACTGGGTTGTAGAATGACATAGAGCTACCAGCACTTCATTTTCATAATAGAACATCGTATTTGTCTTGTGTCGTTGAAGACTCCGACGTCCATGCGATTGAATCCTCCAATTGGATTTATGCCTTGGATGAATGCGTGATTCCAATAGCCAAAGCGGAGAGTTCTACGGCCTCGACATCACGCAATGCATGAGTTGTGCTATAAAACTCCCTACGCATGCTTTTGTTTGTAATTTTCGATGTAATCCTTGAATCATGAAACCGCGCTGATGTTTTTTGAAAGGAATGCAACGTGTTCATGATTGAGGTAGGAAGGTATGTGTTGATCTCCAATGTGGGCATGATCGAGCAGTGTGCAATGTGCTGATCATCTACTAGTAGTATGCGAATCGAATCAATGAAGGAAGGGATGTGTTGATCTCGAATGTGGGCATGATCGAGTAGTGTGCAACATGATCATGATCTTGTAGTAGTATACGAATCGAATTGACGAAGGAAGGGATGTGTTGATCTCTAATGTGGGCATGATCGAGTAGTGTGCAATGTGCTCATGATCTTGTAGTAGTATGCGAATCGAATCGATGAAGGAAGGGATGTGTTGATCTCCAATGTGGGCATGATCGAGTAGTGTGCAACGTGCTCATGATCTTGTAGTAGTATGTGAATCGATTCGACGAAGGAATGGATGTGTTGATCTCCAATGTGGGCATGATCGAGTAGTGTGCAACATGCTCATGATCTTGTAGTAGTATGCGAATCGAATTGACGAAGGAAGGGATGTGTTGATCTCTAATGTGGGCATGATCGAGTAGTGTGCAACGTGCTCATGATCTTGTAGTAGTATGCGAATCGAATCGACGAAGGAAGGAATGTGTTGATCCCCAATGTGGGCATGATCGAGTAGTGTGCAACATGCTCATGATCTTGTAGTAGTATGTGAATCGAATCGACGAAGGAAGGGATGTGCCGATCTCCAATGTGGGCATGATCGAGTAGTGTGCAACGTGCTCATGATCTTGTAGTAGTATGCAAATCGAATCAACGAACGAAGGGATGCATTGATCTCCAATGTGGGCTTGATCGAGTATTGTGCAACGTGCTCATGATCTTGTAGTAATATGTGAATCGATTCGACGAAGGAAGGGATGTGTTGATCTCCAATGTGGGCATGATCGAGTAGTGTGCAATGTGCTCATGATCTTGTAGTAGTATGCGAATCGAATCGACGAAGGAAAATGTGTTAATCTTGGCACCACGATCAATGATAAATAATTTTACTTATCATCCATTTAAACATGCCATAGTTAGTTCTCGAAAACAAACGATTCATTAATATTCACATTTTTTTATGTTCATGTAGTCAATCATGTGTGGAATAATGAAGGGTCATGCATTAAACCCGAGGCAGTCATTAAGAGGATAAGTAGTGGATTGAAAGAAGACTATCGAAAGAGAATGGAGGGAGTACTTAACAACGGACACCAATTTAAGAGGAGAACTACTTAAACAAAAGGAGTGGTACCTAACAATGGAATATCCTTTGTAGTAGTATCCTTATAAGAGGAACATCCTTTGGCGCCACTATATAACGCTGACCACCACCCCACACAACAAATCGGCGCGCTATTCAAAGGCAAAGCAGATGTGAAATGACATTTTTGCTTCCCCCTTCCCAGCAGCGCCCCGCCACCCCATTTCAGCCACCACCATAATAAAAGGGTATATTGGTTATCTGACAGGGCCTTCCACCGAAATGGACAAATACCCCCGCCCATGTCTCTTCCCTTCTACTCCTCGCCATCTCAAATCTTTTCGCTCTCAGTTCCCCTTCCCTCTACCTCGCCACCAGCCCAAATCTTTACCTCCTCTCCTCCATCGTCCCAAATCTTCCGCTCATAGCTGCAGCCCCTTTCCCATCTGCCTCTGTACAACCAGCGGCGACGACACAATACCACTAGGAGGGAAGGTCGTATGAAGGAAAAATCCAGAACAAGGTACAACATTTTCCTCCTCGGTTCAGCTTCCCCGGTGGATTCGTACTTGTGTGTTTTGCCCTGTGGCAGATACCATGTGTGCACTAGTTTTTTTAATCTGGCAGATCCCATGTCTACAGTAGTTCTTCTCGGGATCTTGTTTTTACTAGGAACATCCTTTCAGGATCTTGTTCGGCTAGGAACATCCTACTGGTTCTTATAGAAGTTTTTAGATCTGACAGATCCCATGTCTACACTAGTTCTTCTCAGGATCTTATTTTGACAAGGAACATCCTTTTCAGGATCTTGTTTCGGCTAGGAACATCCTACTAGTTCTTATAGAAGTTTTTAGATCTAATTTTATTTACAGTGGTAGGCCAACCTTACAGAAGTTTCTCTGATTTCCTAACAGAAGTAGACGTGCACACTGATTACGAACGGGACAGAGACATGAATGTCTTTTTGAATCAGCAATACATGGCTACGCTTGGCATCAATAAAATGAGAGAGTTGTTAGTACCTGACCGACCAAGCAGAAAGTGTACCAAAGAAACAAGAACACAAGATCTGGATCTGGAGTACGACCCGTCTCATGAACAGCATGAATCTGACCTAGAGACATATCAACAAGAGGTATCTGGTATCACCTACTAAATTTCATGTATCAGTTATGCAGGATTGCTTCTGATCTTCTCTTTTTTTTGCATTTTGTCTAATCAGGTCACTGATAGCATACATGTCAGCGGAGGAAGAGGGACCAAGAGAATTCGGGCACCGGATGCCTCTACCAGTATGCCTCCTAGACTGACTAGGACCAAGGCAAGGGAATTGGCTTTAGCTGACGCTGGGCCTGCAGCGGATGGGAGTAGGACAACTCCTAATACGCAAGAATCACCCACTGAAGGTCAAGCAATAGCAACCCACGATGAGAACATCATCGACATGATGACTGTAGAAGGCAAGTCATTTGCTCTCATATTCGAATGTCCTAATTACCAACCAAATAATTATTAAGTTGTATAACTGTAACAAACTTGTTAGGTGATGCACGTCCTTCCAGAGCACAACGGGGCCGCGGGATTCACGAAGATTGGGCAGAGATCTGGACCGGATTAGCCGAGGCTTAAATGGCAAGATCCCAATACACATTCAAGAAGGGCTCAAAAGCCCAGAGGCACCAATGCAAGCTGCAAAGTTTGCATCAGAAGGTGGGATCATAGTACGTGGGCACATACCGATCCTTACTTGCTGGAAGGACTACAAGCTGAAGAAGAACCAACAAGATGGTGAAAAGACTAAAGACCATCTCAAGAACTACATGAGCAAACTAGCGGTGTGCATATGTCCACTCATCTACTACCATAGTTCTTTGCATCCATTCTTACCATCTATTTTTCTGATAATTGTGTTGTGCTAGGGGCAATTTGACATTGACACCACCAGTGAGCCTGTAATGGCAGCATGCCGTGACATGCTGAAGTCAATACAGAGACAGATGAGGTATCACCTGAAGCAAAAGTACTTCAATGATGTTCCAGCAAATGCAGTCCCAACTAAATCTCCTGTGACCAATGTGACTGACGCCCAATGGAAGGCACTGGTTAACATGTGGTCTTCCCCTAAGCACAGGGTATGATAGAACTTCAATTTGCGACTACCACATTTCCATGTACTCATATATTGCTCTTATTCTTGTTTCTTACATGAGTTCTTATTTTTGTAAAGGTGAGGTGTAGTACAAACATCGGTAATCGAGGAAAGGTCAAGTACCATCAGCGCACAAGATCTCGAAGCTACGTTGTACAAGCTAATCTTGTGGTAAGCAGATGAACAAATCATGTTTTTGCTCTGTAGTTCATTTCATCAACCATTTTCCAATGCTAGAAGTTTAATTATGCCTGTTTTCCAAACATATTTAGAGGTAGAAGCATGCTGCTGAAGAAGAAGAGCTAAGTCCACTTGATTATTTCAAGTCCTTCCACTGCAGCAAGAATGGCTTCACCGCTCCAGTACATGCAGCCATTGTAAGTACTTGTCTGCTTTTGCATTCTTCTTTGCAACAATACTAGAAACATGTGCTCGTATGGAACAAATCGCATTTCATTTTCACTGCTCCAGTTCTTCTTTTTTTAAACCTTTCATTTTATTTCCTTTTTTAGGCTCGTATGGAACAAATTGTCACCGAAACTCAAGGCAACCAACCAGGAAAGACTGCTGCTGAAGCAGTGATGGAAGTTGTCTAATCTAGGACTTTTCAGAAGGTTGTTGGCATTCACTCGCCCTCCAAGAAAAGGACTAGGGTTACTACTACACTTCAGGTTCAGGAAATACGAGTTGAACTTGACAATGAGAAGCAAGAGGGGCACAACTGCGGCAGAAGATTGTGAACATGAGGCCGAGATGAACGAACTGAGATTGAAGGTTGAAGAACAGGAGACAACATTGAAGTCTCAAACAGAAGCGCTTGAAGGTTTGAAGAAGAACACAAATGAAATGCATAATCTGATCACCGGCTTGATAAATTTCAGCCAGGTTCATCCTCCTCTCAACTGAAGTGTGGTCCTGGTGAACTTGTGTTGCTGATGAGTTTTGTTGTACGTTGCATTGTTGATGCTAACTTGTTGATGTATGTTGCACAATTGTACTGGTTCAACTATTCCCTAAATGTGGTGTGAATTATATGGAAGTGAGAAATGTTCTGTTTTTATGTCTGATTGTGAAGTGGCGATCAGCAGCCAGAATAGTATATAGGGCCCTATGAATTGCAATATGGGCCAAGGTCCAGGAAAGGCCCGGGAAAAAATGGCCCAGATCAAATGGCCCTGCGAAATGCAATATGGTCCAAGTTTGTTAGGTGCACTAGGGCCCAGAATAAAACAGCCCAGTATATCATGCAACAAACATTTAAGGAATGGCAAAAAAAAACTTAAAACGGGTTAAAATTGACCCAACAAAATTAGGCTACCAAAGGCTCTTACATGGACCGGGCTTCAATTTGTGACAAACCGGAAGCCGTCATAACCCCCTGCCACGTCGGAGTCACGCTGGATCTCAGTCCGAGGTGGCATGTACCTTATGACACCTTAGTGTTACAAATTTATACGCATCATTATATTCGTGACGCCAGCTTATAAGGTCTCGTCATTAGTCGCGGTTTGTAACACGCGATTAATGACGAAGAGTGTTTTCGTAACAACCGACATCATAAATCGCGGTTAATGACAAGAATCACCCTTTTTATTGCGTCACTAGTCGACGATTTTATTGTAGTGAATTGAAGGGATCGTGACACTCTAAGAGAGGACAATGAATTAGGCGTCTTAAAAAATTAAAGCTCTAATCACATAAACACCTATTCCTATTTCTAGACGTGCACTAGATTTTTTCTGTATTTTTATCTCTACTATAAAAGAGTTTTGTGCTCTAAGTTCCAATCCTAACAATTACACATGACAGTTCAAGGAAAGGTAAATGTGGATAGTATGCACAAAGTAAATGCGGAAGTAAAGAATAGAGACACTACTTCAAAATATAGATATTGTAACACACAATTGTAAGACATTCATGGGTGTCGGGGTCGAGGGCGCGTGGGGAGGGGGGTGCTGGGAAACGCCAATGACGGCGTAGGAGGAGACGAGATCGGGGAGTCATACCGGTGCCCCAGCCACGTCGGTGGCGCGGGTCTCGCGAGGTGGGCAGTGGCACAGGTAGGGAGACGTGTGGGGAGAGGTTAGGATTTGGGTTGGTGTTTAGGCTATCTGCAGCGGTTGCCCCTAAACCCTCCTCTAACAATATACAGGTTATTTGGTCCAAATCGCGCCGCAACGGTGTCCTGTAAAAGACCCCCAAAATTTCCGGACACCGGTTCACTCCAAATTTCTAGTCCCCCCCCCCCCCCCCCTCACCCCGCCGCATGCGCTGCAGCCCCGGTCCCCAGCGCAGGTGACCCCACCTCCACGGTGGAGGCGGAAGGGAGCAGCGGCGGCGGGAGGACCTCCGCGAGGCGGGGCCACCGAATCGAAGCCGCCGGAGCCCGTCTTGGGGCGCCCCCCGCCCTCGAGGTCCGCGGTCGCGTCGCTGGAGAAGTAGTCGCGGTGGCGCTCGGCGCGAGACGCGCGGATCCAACAGGGCACGTCGCGCGGCGGCGGGACGGACTCGGCGGACCACCAGACCGTGGCCAGCAGCGAGTTCACTTGCCAGCGGGCCCGCCGTCCTTGCTGGCTCTCTACTTGCCGGCGGCCGCACCTCGCCGCTCCCGCCGCCGGCAGCTCCATCCTGTCTGGATCTCGAGCGTCTGCCCAAGTGCAGCCAGAGTGTGGATCTCGGACGCCGTCGAGGGGGAGCCCGCCCCGTCGTCCGCCGCGTCGAGGCCGGGGCCCGGGGGAGAGGAGAACGGCGCTCGCCGTCCAGGACGGAGCTTGTCGGCGAGCGCGGCGCGGGCGAGACCGGTATCAGCGTCTCGCGTCTGGAGTCGCCACGACGCAGGGAGGCGGAGGAGTTGGCGTGACCGCTCGCCCGCAGCGCTGCCGCGCGTCGTCCGCCGCCGGCTGTGGAGATTCTTGGATGGCGCCATGGCGGTGCGGAGGAAGGACATGGGAAGGGGAATGGACGGCGGCTTTGCCCGAGGAGGCCTGCTGCTTGGCGAGGTCGAGGACTCTGATGAGGTCGCCGTGGCCGCGGAGGCCGACGATGTCCCGCGGGTAGCAGCACACCTCTGTGTCTGTCGAAGTCGACGATGTCGTGCGCGGACAGCGCCTACAGCACAGGCGCGAACCTGGCGGCGAACCACCACGCCTGCCACCCGCTGCACCGCGGCAAGGCGTGCAGCACGGGTGTGGAGCTCCCCGGACGGGGTGCCGGGAGACGAGAGGAGGGAGGAGCCAATTCCTCACAGGAAACTAAAATTCAGAAAAAAATTGAATCTTGAGCAACAAATTTAGCCAAGCACATATTGCGAAATGAACGGAGCAGTCGCATGCGCCTGCTACCTTGCCCAACCCAGCCCTGTCGTCTCCTATCTCCAAGGCCAAAACCGCTTGCAGGAGCTCGTAGTTCATGGAGCCGGGCTGCGCTGCCTTTGAGCTCTACCTCGCCAAGCAGAACGTCTGCATCAACGTCATGCGCTTCGCGCCGATGCTCGAGCAGGCGCTCAACCACCTGCGCCCGACGCACATTGGGAACGAAGAGCAGAGGAGAGGCAGCAGAGTAGGAGCAGAGCATGTGTCCATCTTTTCGTCCATGTTTTATCTAGAATTATCTATCAATACACCGAGAGTTTTAATTTTCCATGTGCGTTTGATTGCACATACATGCATGCAGTATATATATGTATACTAGATTAACGATTCGTTGAGCAATTTGCATTGGTTCATAGAAAATATATGATACTATATTTAACAATGGTAGACCAATAAAAACGTGGCGCTATTCAAAGGACACATTGCCTTTGGTTCTAGCTAGGTGATGATCAAAAAGAAGTCAATCGTCCAGACTTGCCAGTTTTTAGAGTCCTGAGCTATGCTTTTGCATCGCATGGATGACCTTTCACTATGGGCATCAGTCAATAATGTTAAACGTAGTGGTGTGAAATCTAAGTGTAGGCTTGAGGAAGCAAGGATAGATATGAGTGAGAGCGCCCCTGACCCCCGCGGGCGCCGTCGCCGGCCCCGCCCAGCCGCAGCCCCACCCAACCTCCCCCGCCCCAGTGGGCACCTCCGGCGTCCGGCTTGCTTCGCCTGACGCCGCCCCTACTGCCTCTCCTCCTCCGCCGTCCCTGTCCCGCCACCCGCACCTCCGGTTCCGGGCGTTCGGGCGCCCCAACCCGGCGACGGCGGGCTTCGTCTCGGCTCGCGCTCTTGCCTGGGCCCCGATGGGTCGGATCTCGACCGGCCGAGCCTCTCACCGGGAGAGGCCTTCCGTGCCTTCTCCCTTCGCCACTTTCACGCCACCGTCTTTGTGCAGGTGACCTCGCCCTCACCTTTGCTCCGGCCGACCATGCTCTGGGTCTCCCCGTACCCACGCCTCCCTTCTTGCAACCTCTCTTGGGTTCGCAACACCCTCAATTTCTGGTTGGACGGCTCCATCCCGACCGCCCCGGTGGCAGCTTCTGCACCAGCGGTTTTCTCTGTCGAGGTGGCCCGCTTCTGCTCCGGTGGTTTTCTCTATCGAGGTGGCCCGTCCGAGCATTGTGGCGTTCATCCTCACCCTCGGAGAGCTCCACCATGGCTGTGTTGTGCTCAGGTTCTTCCCCAACCTGGCAACAGCTCTCTCTCCTCCCTCCCTGTTTCGAATTCGGCGATTCCCGCCGCTTCCCCTGTGCCTGTTGCCGATGTTGGGCCTTCCGCCGATCCTTCTCCGGCCTGCTCAGATCTACCGGCGGCCCAGCTTGAGGCCCTGTCGGCTCGGTCTCCCTGTCCGGACCCGTCTCCGGTGCCTGCCGCTGACGTGGCGGCCCCTGAGGCCCGGCGGGAGGCCCTGACGGCCCGGTTCCCCGTGGGGCTCGAGGTGGGCGACATGGCTCCTGCGGACGTGGCGCGCCACTGTGCACGTCTCGTCGCATCTGCTGCGTCTACTGTAGCTGCTTCGCGCCGCGTGCGGTCGCTCTCCCCTCCCTGCATGCAGTGCGCTCCACCTACTGGAGTCCCCCGCTCTGAGCCGTCCACGCCGCCACGCGGCACCTATCTGGGAGCTGTGCCTTGCACCCCGTGCACGGGGCTCCTGTGTCCTCCCACCGAAGGAGGCTTCTTCCCTCCTCTGCCTGCCGCCTCTCCCTCCTCTCGCTCTACACCCCAAAAAACCCCACCGCGCCCCTCCTTCGCCGTCGTTGATGCCTCACCTGCTAAGCCGCCGCCGCCGTCTCCGCGCCTGCAGCCTAACCACCGCCGTTGTTTCCGCTGCTTCGCGCTCGATCACCACCGCCGTGCATGCCGTGAGCCAGTGCGTTGCCGCTGATGTTGGGTCTTTGGGCACACCAAGCGTGCCGCGCACGGTCGCACCCGCTCGCCTGGGACATGGCGGATGCTGCTTCCTCTACTTCCTCGATGGACCTTGGCTCCTCGTCGCTGGCACTAGATTCCCCGCGCTCTGCCGCCTTGTCCTCCAGTGATGGGCTGCCCACCTCCCCCGATGTTCCGGTGCAGCCCATCCTGGCGGAGCTTGCTGCGGACCTTAAGGAAGGGGAGATCCCCCCGTCGGCCTCGGATCTTAAGGCCGTTGACGACGGCACCTCCTCCGCCTCTGACGGTCTGCCGCACCCGGATCACATCGACGTCTACATGCCGCCGGTACGTATGGAGCGCTTTGCTCACCTCGCCTTCGCGCTCGTCGATCTGCCGCCTCCAAACCTGGGAACGCACGTCCGCGAGGCCCTTGTCGCGCAAGCGGGCAACCCGTGTGTTGTGCTTTCCATGTCCTCCTACGACGCCGCACTCATTGTGTTCGAGAGCCCTGCAGCTCGTGCTGTGGCCATGCACCAGGGGCCCATCCTTGAGCGGGAGCACGTCGTCTCCCTGGTGTGCCAGGAGGACATGCCCAACCGCTTCTTCTTAGACCACGAGGCCTTTGTTGGCCTTGCCATCCGGGACTACCCCCTGGAGCACTGGAACCGCGAGCGGATGGTGTACAGCGTCAGCCCCTTCGCCAACCCGTACTTTGTCGACCCCATCTGTTTCTTTGGCGTAGACTTCACTGCTGTCTTGCTAATGGTCAAAGCCGAATCTGTTGCTGACATTCCCTGGGAAGAGAACTTCAAGAATCATGCAGGTCTTGGATCGGTCGCGTCCATCCAGATCGTGCGGGTGGAGGACTTGGGGGACCCCGACTCCGACGGGGACGAGCCCCCGCCCGGCCCTGGGGACGTCCTCTTCGACGAGCCCCTAGACGGCGACCCTGGCGACGCTCCCCTTGCGCATAGGCCCGGTGCTAGAGGGGCCATCCCAGGCCCAGGTGGTCCGCAGAGCCCACCGGCGGGCAACCTTGGTGCCCAGGAAGGGCCTCACCTCAACGCGCACTGAGTGTGCCACGCCTAACTCGAGGGCCCGGCCGTGCCGCGCCGCGGCAACGACGTCATGACCATGGCAGACATCCGCCCTGTGCCGGTGGGCCACCTCCGTGGGCGCATCATCCTACCGAAGGAGCGCGCCCAGCCCCTCCTCTCCAAGCCGGCCAACGTCACTTTCAAGCTGCGCCGCAGCTCCTTCCTCGAGCTCACCGTCACAACGGCCGATGGCTCTGAGGGGGCTCTACAAGGTGCCCCTCCAGCCGTACCGCATCGACACCAGGGGGCCAAGGCATGCTCGTCGTCAACCTGTGCGCAGCCTCCGTCAGCTTCCTCCACCAGGTCGCGCACGTCGGCCAGCGGCAACATGTTGCCTTCACTGTCGACACCATCTGCGCCGGGCCCCTGCCTCCGGCGTCCATCACTATTAGTGACGCCAGCGCGCTCTGTGATGGTGTGCCTCTCTCGGCCCCAGCAGCCGCTCCGGCTCCTGCTGTGCCGCCGAGTTCAGGACTGCTGGAGGTGGGCGCTGACCGCCTCCCGTCCTCTAACAGCGAGCCCGACTACGATGCCCTCGACCTCGGTGCAACGGCCATGTTCAACCTGCCTAACGCCTCCAACGGTATCTGGAAGCCGGACGTGGACAAGCATGTCATCAAAAATGCAGCCATCCCAATCTCGGAGGCCTGGTTCCGCATCTCCCCAACCACTGCTCAGCTGCCTGTGACGCCGGATCCCCCTTCTGCTGCCCCGGCGTGCGGTGCTCTCATTGGCGCTGAACCACCGGTCATGGTGGTGTTGGCTGACCTCGTGGGTCTGGTCGTTCCACCTGCGACGCTGAGTGCTCCGGATACTGCTTCTTCTGCACCAGTTGCTGCCAATGTAGCGATAGACTTCCTCTGCCATGAGTCGATTGAGGAGGTGCTCATTCCTCATCCGCGGCCGTCGTGCCGGAGCAACACTCGGCTCTGTGCCAAAGAACCACCGACGCGCGAGAACGTATCGGACCGGGCCACCCGCATCAAGAAGCGCAAGCTCGGTGATGTCACGCCAGCGCGAGCCGCCCTGTCGGCCCCTGGTGCCGTGGGAGCGGTCCCTGAGGACGACACTGGCGACAACAGCGACCCCTCCGATGGAAGTAAGAAAATAAGTATGGTTGGAGGTGAGGATCTCTAGTGAAAGGTATGAGTTGTGGGGTAAGTATTGAATGGGCAATTTTCTAAACACCCATGTTTATGTTATGATTATTGTTCTTATGTTTCTTATATTAAAGATGAAGGATTGACTAACTTGTAAAGGAAGATTTGACGAAGCACGTTTCAACTTCATGGATGGATGCTTTTTGCAAGCAACTTGCTCGAGGTCGAGCAAGATCTAAGCGTGGGGTGTTGGCAGTCAAATATGACACCCCTAAAGCTCTTGTTACACTTTGGTTTCGGCTTTAATTTGGAACTAACCCGCCACTAGGCATACTAATGATGTAACAAGTTCAACTTTGCATATGCTTTTGGAAGTTTTTGTTTATGCAGGAAATCGAGTATCTTACAAGTGTATTTGGACCAAGTTCGGAGCATGCACTACAAGAGGATCATAAAGTCATGTTTGAGTACAAGTACAAGATGAACATGCTTCCAAAGGACTAAAATACAATATCAAGATAACCCCAAGGGTCAAGCTGAAGATTGTGCAATGAGGATTTGGGCCCGGACTTTGGACTATAGGCCCGCAGGAGATGCTGAGCTTAAACGGGCCATATCTCTCGCATCTTAAGTCCGATGGAGACAAGTTATATAAGGAAATTGTATGGCACGAGGAGACACACAACTTTCGTTTGAAGACCGCAGGCGTTTGAGGCCATTTTGGGCCTGGGCCGGCCAGCCTAAGCAGACCGGCCTCAACCTGTTTTGTGTCGGTTCGGCCTCCCCTTTCTTGTGCACGATGTTGATCGAACCCTAAGTCTATGCCTCCGCCGCCATTCGCCAGAGAGACGGGTAAAAAGCCCCCAAGGTCGACAACGTGAAGGATTCAACTTTCAGAGATTCAACCAAGGGAGAGAGCCACATAGAGGAGAGAGGAGGACGCCCGGAAGCCCTAGCAAGGTCCCTCCGGCACCTCCACAAGATCAAGAGCAAGGAGGAGATTGGATCTTCAAGGGAGAAAGCAAGGCGGAGAGCATCTTCCTCGTTGATCTTCATCTACTTCAAAAGATTCTACACCATGTCCCGCGCTACAATGTGTAACATTATGGGGTAAAGTCCTTGTTTGTCCTTGGGGTTGAAGGGAGAGCTTGAGTTGTAATCACCAAATCTATGTTTTGGATCTATTTGCTATCATATTCATGTTGATGGTGCTTTTATCTTAATGACCGGCTGGCTTGCTTAGGGGATGCATCGCTCGTAGCCTCATGCATCATGTTCCTTTTGTTCTTTATTTGATTACCGTCGTGTAGTGATAATATGTGGGAGGGAAAGTATATTGAACTAGGTTCACGCCCTTAGTCTTGCATCCCTAGTTTACATCAACTTCTTGTGCACCTATCGTTCGATCACGGATTACCCTCGTGTAGTGACTAGTATGTGTGAGGGAAAGGATTGAACTCGGTGCACCCTTACCTTTGATAGTTTAGATCGGTTGTTCTTACTCGGTGGTTACATCTCTAAGTGACCCTAGATCCCTTGGACAAGCATTCTTAATATCTTGTGCTCTCTATACAATTGCTCTCTACGTTGATTTCTTTAACTTAGATTAGATTCGTTCTTTACTCATACACACTTCACTTGATAAAGAGCTTTGAATCAACGAGATTAGTGCTTAGTGGAGCGTAGCAATCCACTTGTTTCACAGATTGATAAACCTTAGGGGATACTCTAAGGGAAAAGCTACAACCAACCCGTGCGCTTGCGGTTCGTAAATTGGCGCGTTATCTACCGTCAACAACCTTCTCCAACCACCAGGCACACCCCATCCTGGTCAGGCTTGATCGGTTCTTCGTCAACACCGACTGGAACCTACTCCTACCCGACTTGACGCTCGCCTCCTCCTCCTCCACACCGGTCTCTGACCACTGCCAGCTCCTACTTACTACCACCACCAAGGTACCGAAACCAGCCATCTTCCGTTTCAACAATCACTGGCTGCGCTCGCCGGCGGCCCTCGACACTATTGCTTCGGCTTGGTTCAGTGTTCACCATCGATCAGGCACAGGCAAGCTTGTCCTCGGCCTGAAAAGATGCAGAGCTGATCTCAAGGCTTGGCGACACACTGTTCGCTCGCCCAAAGACGTACTCCTCAACTGCAATCTCGCCATTAGGATTTTGGACCTGCTTGAAGAACATAGACCGTTGTACCCGGCTGAATTCATCCTCCGGAGGCTCATTGAGGACGCCGCTCAGGTTCAGGTGGCGCTGCTAGCCGCCTACTAGCGCCAACAGGCCAAAGTGAGGTTGTGTGTTCTGGGTGACGACAACACCAAGTTCCACCACCTCACGGCTACAATTCAGTGGCGCCGTAACCAAATTCAGCGGCTACAGTCAGACGATGGGCACCTGCTTTGCGACCATGCCTCCAAGGCGGGACTGCTCCATGACTTCTACTGCAACCTTCTTGGCACAACTAACAGCTGCCAACCGTTGGAGGGCCTGACACACCTTCTGCGCTCTACATGCCTCACGGCGTCGCAAGCGGACACCCTGGTTCAACCTTTCACAATGGTGGAGTTCAAGAGTGCCCTGTGGTTGATGAGGAATGACTATGCTCCTGGTCCTGACGGCTTGACGCCACTGTTCTTGAAGGTGAACTGGGACCTGTTCCAAGGGGATCTATTGCTCCTCCTCACCAACTTCCATGGCGGCTCTGCTGATCTTGCCTGGATCAACAAGGCCTATCTTGCGCTGCTCCCTAAGAAGGCCAACTATCTGCTCCCCAAGGATTACCGGCCGATCTCCCTACAAAACTGTGTCACTAAGCTCTGCACCAAAGCCATGACCAATAGGCTTCAACCGTGGATGCCGAGGCTGGTGCACTGTGACCAAACTGGGTTCATGAGAGGGCGGTGCATCACTGAACACTTCATATATGCTACTGAAATTTTGTCCAGTGCTACCACAAGCGTGAGGCCCCTGCGGTTGTGCTCAAGTTGGACTTCCGCAAAGCTTTCGACTCTGTGGATTGGCGTGCCATGGATGCCATCCTCTCTGCCAAGGGCTTCCCTGACCTCTGGTGCCAGTGGGTTCACCTCCTCAACACCTCTAGTCAGACGGCAGTGGTACTGAATGGGGTCCCGGGCAAGTGGATCCAGTGCAAAAAAGGCATACGTCAAGGAGATCCTCTCTCCCCGTTCCTCTTCATTCTAGTGGCTGATCTCCTACAATAGATGATTCTTGACGCTGCAGATCGGGGCCTCCGGGAACACCCACTCGTCGACGATCTCCCATGCCCGGTCCTTCAATATGCTGATGACACGCTCATTGTGCTCAAGGCCGACCGCGACCAGCTCCTCACCCTCAAGCACATTCTGGATAGGTTCTCTGCCTTCACGAGTTTGCACATCAACTATGACAAGAGCACCTTCGTCCCCATCGCTGTTGCTGATGATCAGGCTCCCCTCTTGGAGGCAACTCTTGGTTGCCCCCTCGCCTCCTTCCCGCAAACCTACTTGGGACCCCCTGTCAATTCACAAGCTATGGCTGGCAGCTTGGAGCCCTCTTGTCTCGGCAGTGGAGAACTACATTCCGGGTTGGTGCGGCAATGTGCTCACCCCGAGCGGGCGCACCATTTTAGCAAATGCAGTCCTGTGGGCCAGAGTTGTCTATGCGCTCCTCGCTTCTCCTCAAAGGCACCGTCGAAGCCATCGATGCCTGCCGGTGAGCATTCATCTGGACTGGCGACTCCTCCTGCAATGGGGGCCAGTGCAAGGCGGTTTGGGAGATCGTCTGCACTGACAAGCCGCACGGCGGCCTTGGTGTGAAGGATCTGGCACTGCAGAATCGAGGATTGATGTGCAAATTCCTTGCCAAGCTCTTGCAACCTCCGGCGACCAACTGGCAGCGATGGTTCCATCGGTGCTATGTAGGGATGAAAGTGGTACGGATATTATCCGTCCGTCCGACCGACCGACCGAAAGAGTCATACACTCAAATGGTAAGACTGTATCCGAATCTGGACATTTAATATCCGTAACTATCCGTACCGCATTAGTATCCGGAAATTCAAAGTTGAATTTCTATGATCCAAATATGATGAGTATCACTATTCCACACAAAATATACTGTCTGTATCCGAATTCGATCCGAGAATTCAGTCCGAGAAAGAAAAATTATCTGAATCTGTATCCGCAGTATCCGTTCGTATCCAATCCGTTTTCATCCCTAGTGCTATGGGACTGCCTCAGCATGTGATCTGGGAGCCAACCATCTTCTTGACACCCCAGTTTGGTCTACACTACTTCAGCTACTGCCGGACTTCCGTTCTTCCACCATGGTGCACCTGGGGCAGTGGTATGCACACCTCATTCTGGTTTGATCACTGGATCGGTCCCGGACCTCTTGCAGAGATCTTCCCAACGCTCCTCTCCCATTGCACTCGGGCCAATGCTTCAGTGGCAGCTTCCTTCACTGGCACAACCTGGGACCTCCACCTTTACTCGCGCCTGTCGATGGCGGCCGCCACTGAACTTGCCGCCCTGGAGACCGCCCTCCAGAATGTGGCACTCTGACCAAGTGTGCCGGACCGTCGTGGCATTGGTCAGTCCTTGATCCCCTTCTCTTCCGTTGCTTACTACCGCTTCCACATGTCGCTCCTGCCACTGGACCCCTTCGCGGATTGCATTTGGAACAATGCCGTGGTTCCTCGCTACCGCCACTTCCTCTGGCTTCTGCATCACCGTCGGCTCCCAACGGCCCAGCTGCTCCACCACCGGAACATCATTGAACTACCCTTCTGCGCGCTCTGTGGGGAAATAGAAGATCAGGAACACCTGTTCCTCCGATGCCCCAATGCAGCTCGAGTTTGGCGGGCACTCAACTGGCCGTGTGCCATTCACCTGCTTCATTGTCGTGATCTCTGGACTTTGCCTCAGATATCTGATGATCTGTCGGACAAGCTCCGCTCCACCGTCGTCATTGCCATCCTCTGGAACCTCTGGAAAAGTTGGAATGATGTAGTCTTCAACAGAACATCCTCTCCCCGGCTTGCTGTCATCCGGGATGCGGGTGTGGATCTGCAACTCTGGGCTCACCGGCTGCGCAACGAAGACCACCGAGATCGCCTCTTGCTGTGGAGTAATCTCTTATGTAATCACAACTAGATATGTTCAGGCTCCCCCCATCCCCCCTCCTCACAAAACATTGTATGCTCCAGACTTGCATATTGATCAATATACGTGTTCAGGCCGGCTTCTTGCCTGCCGTAGTTATCTAAAAAAATCTAAGTGTATCTTTAATTATCGTGGATGTGCCCTCTTGATTTTCTGGAGTCGGAACTTCTTCATTGCATAAAATACATATACTAGGTAGGTAGCTACTACTACTGTGCTTGTTGTATGTGGAGCATGCCTGCATTGATGCATGTGAGACTGAGAGGAAACAAAAATCCAAGCACTCAACAAAGCATGCATATATATATGCATGCATGCAGTTGCGATCAAGTAACGACCAAATAAAGGAGAGACGGAGGTTGTGGTCCTTGAATTAATTTGGATCCATGATGATACTGTATGTATTATCCCTACACAGCTAGCCGATGATGGAGCAACTCCATGCACGCGTTGACTCTCCGCGCTTGCTTGGCGTCGCACACTCTACACGTACATATACGTACTGTGATTAGATCAATCAATATGATTAGCTAGCTAGTTTTGGACCACGCGTACGTACGTACGACTCCTACATATATATCCTCGTCATCATATAAAATACTGCTGCTGTCGTAGTGAACAAATAAGGTTCTGTTTAGTTTAGCAAATTGTCACCATTCACTTATCACATTCAAATGTACTGTGATTTCTATACATACTATACGGTTGAATGCAACAAATTATGATCAAATTGTCACTATTCTTCCGTCACATCGCAACAAATTTACCAAACTAAGCAAAACCCTAAAGTGATAAGTTACCGATCGATCGATCTTTGCAGCTCTAGGCCGGTGAATGAATGAAATCGACATGTCAGAGCGAGACATGATGCATGGACGTGCCGGCACTGCATGTACGGCCGCCCACACCGATCGACTCGGGGCCTGTTTAGATGGCTAAAATTCAGCAAAAAACACTGTTTGAACTCCTGTAGCACTTCTGTAGCACTTTCGTTTGTTTGTGGTAAATATTGTCCAATCATGGACTAACTAGGCTCAAAAGATTCGTCTCGTGATGTACAACAGAACTGTGTGATTAGTTAATTTTTTTACCTACATTTACTGCTCTGAACATATGTCTTTTGGTGTATTTAATGTGATGTGATGGAGAGAGAGTTAAAAAAGTAGCAAAATTTTGGTAAATTTGTAGCCAACTAAACAGGGCCTCGATCTCTGCAACTATAGCAGCTATACACGCCGCCTTGCCTTGTTGCGCAGGTCAACCCTTGTCGTATCCCCTGGCTTGGTCTCCGATCCCCCACAGCCCCATTAATTGGCTTTGGTTCTTTCCTTGGGCGTATCCATGAGCGGCGTGGTCAATCAGCATACACATAGACAGACAAGCACATCATGCAGTAGTGTCACCATGCATGCATTGCATCCCCACTAATACAAAAAAAGTCAACTCCTAGTGCGTCCGATCCGATCTGGTGAACCAAATCTACCTGCTGCTTCCACCGCAGCACAGCATGCATGCAACAAACAAGCTGGGATATAGAGATGGTAATTTCAATTATTGATCACTCCAGCAGATTTATATGGTATATGATGATCCATTATTTAAATAATAACAATTCTCTTTCACATATATATTGTTTGGTTGGGTTTGGTGGTGAAAGTTGCACATACAATACAATTAGACAAACTACAAGTGATTGCATGCTTAGTGTGGATATGCCAACAAAAGTCAACAAACTCCAAATGCAATACTCCTGCGTTCCAAACTAAGGTTGTTTGACTTTTTTAAATCAAAGTTTGACCAATCGTCTTATTAAAATAATTGTGCAAAATATCATATATTTTTTTGTGATGGCTTGCTTTATTAATAAAAAAATTTCAAAATAACTTAAATTTGACTATGTTTGCATAAATTTTTTGAATAAGACGAGCGGTTATATCTGGAATAAAAAAAGTTAAACAACCGACAATTACAATTTGAAACGGAGGGAGTATTAATTAAAGTGCGGATTATTAAGAGAGAGCGCTGCCTGATCTGATATATGTTAATGCGGCTAGTTAGACAACTAACTTACATTATATTATTATATCTTTGCTTCTAGGTCGTCTCTCTCTTTATATTTGGATCGGGCAGATGATTAGGTATGGTGTGTTACAGGGGCGAATCCAGCCGAGTTGGCCGCCAGGGTCAGCAGGGGTCAGCTCTATTAAAATGAACTGTGTCAATGCTTGTCTAGCTTAGTAATGAACAGTGATTTACTTAGAGAATACAAAATTTTGTCGGGGTCAGCTAACTCCGATAGAAAGGGCTACATCCAGTACTACAGAAAACGTTTTTAGGAGCGGGCGAAATTGCATTTGTAGGTGCGGGCGCGAAACCCACTCCTAGCTGTCGCTTTTAGAAATAGCAATTTCTAGGAGCGGGTAATCGACCCGCACCTGGAAACGCATTTCCAGGTGCGGGTGACGGGGTGGTCCGCACGTAGAAATCGATTTCTAGGTGCGGGTGATGGGGTGGTCCACACCTAGAAATCGATTAAAAAGGCCGTTTGAAAACTGCGTTAAAACGATCGAAATAAATAGAAAAAAAAATTTATTTTTAGTGGAGGACCCACTAGCCAGCCACCCACCGCCCCAAGCCATCACGCCGCAAGTCGCCGCATTTTCGCGCAAAGTCGCGACGCTACGCGCTCCATGGGGTTCGAACCCGCGACCTCCGGGTTCGCGCGAAGCCTCCCTTGCCACTGCACCACACACTCATATGCGTCCATATCCTGTTTTCATTTTACTCATATTATACTACGCCGAGTGTAAATTGCTTTTTTGAGGCTTCAAACGTATTCAAATAAAAAAGTTGTCAACTACAAAGTTTCATAACTTTCGAAGACCTATAACTTTCATGTTGAGAGTTTTTCCATTTGAGGTCATTTACAAATTTTGAATTTCAAATTTCAGAGATTCAAATTTGAATCTCGTTAACAATATGATTTCAAATAAAAAAGTTGTAAACTACAAAGTTTCATAACTTCTCAAGATCTACAACTTCTATTTTGAATGTTTCTCCATTTGAGATCGTTCGAAAATTTCAAATTTTCAAATTTCAAAAATTTAGTGGTACTTTTCGTTGACAAAAGTAATTCAAATTAAAAAACTTTCAACTACAAAGTTTCATAACTTGTCAATATGTACAACTTTTATTTTGATCATTTGCTCATTCGGTACAGTGGTAGTAACATTCTTCACAAATCTTATACACCTCTCATATAGTTCCATTAAACTATATAAAAGATATATGTTTTGTGAAGAACTTAAATGGATATTTTGAAATTTTAAACAATCTCAAATGAAAAAGTTGTCAACTACAAAATTTTAGGTCTCGTCGAGCTATACAATTTTCATATAAAATTTGTCTTCATCCGAGATCATATGCAAAAGTTATGATTTTTTTCCACGAGACCATTTCTAGGAGCGGGTGATGGCGTCACCCGCACCTAAAAATGATTTTTAGGTGCGAGTGACGCCATCACCCACTCCTAGAAATAAGTATATTTCCGGGAGCGGGTGATGGGGTCATCCGCACCTAAAAAATATTTTTAGGTGCGGATGACCCCATCACCCGCTCCCGAAAATGATTTCTAGGTGCGGATTTTGTTGCTACAGTGTCACGCGGATTTCTTAGATCGGACGGCAAATTCGTCCGCTCTTAGAAAAAAAAGCGGTGGCTCCTACAAATGTTTTGTGTAGTAGTGATCCGTCCCTGTGTGTGTATTCATTTGCTAGCTTACCCTGTTCCATTTCGGTGTGGTGGTTGGTTCTTATTTATGCAGATATGTATAGATAGACCGATAATCGATTCACCTGCTGCCATGATGTGCCCTAATTATATATAATTAATTCCCCTACTAGTTAATTTAGGGCTGCCTGTAGCTGATACTGTGATACACCCCAATATAATTATTAAGCACGCAGCAGGAGATCGAGCAGCAGTTAAACTCTTGCACGCGCACCCTAGCTAGCTACCACGCCTTTTATTCTAGATATACTACAGATGATGAACGACTATGATGAACTACTTACTACTTGTGTACTCCCTCTGATTCATTTCACGGTCGTTTTGACTTTTCTAGATTCATATATATATTAATTATTATGCACCTAAGCAGATATAGTGTATGTTTAAATACATAATATTATATATGAATCTAGGAAAGTTCGAAGGATCTACAATTTGGAATGGTGGAAGTATTAGCTAACAATGCAAAATCGTGTGTCCACCCAAGCATGCCTGCAGTATATATAGACTAAGTAATTAGAATAAAAAGATTCTTTTATTAAGTGACCCGAAACAAGATACATATATAGTTGGAGTATTATTAAATTGAATAAAAATAATTCACTTTGCTTTGTAGCTAATATGACATGAAGGGACGCACATAGTACTGTAATCAAGAGGTTGCTTGAAAGCTGCTAATCACAAATCACAATCAATCAAACATGCATCCGCCCTAGTCCCTCCTGTATCGCTTTAGTAGTTGCTGCTGCTATTAGAGAGAGAGAGAGAGAGACAATGCAAATGCATTAGTTATACCGGCGGGGGGCGACATTGGATTGTTGGGTCAGTTAATCGTCGTAGTCGGCGATTGGATTCCTTCTTCACCGCCGCCGCAATTGCACATTGCATTATTGGAAATTCTAAAGCTACCGAATGCCACCACACACACTGCATGCTTCAATTCAGATGACACGCAACTGAGATGCGTGCTAATTCATCAGGGCCATTGTACAACACTCGTTCGAGGGTATACTGGTGGTCTTTTTAGCATGCATGGTGAAAAAAGTAGTTGCATCACGTACTATACTCCTATATATATTGGAAGGCAGGCAGCGGGTTGGTGAGTGAAGAAGTGACATACCCACAAACGCACGCTTAGGGTGCGTTTGGCAGGGCTTCTGCTGCCGCTCCGCGAGCAGCTTCGGGCGAAGCCCTGCCAAACGGTCCAAAAAAATGGATTCGTCGGAGGAGCCGCCCGTGATATCCGCTGACTGGAGCCGAAAGGAGGAGGCGAAGCGGAAAAAACGAGCTTCGCCCGCTCCACCTGCAGCTCCCCCTACCTTTTTCCTTCCTTTGCCCTAGGAGGAGTTGCCCACGGGCGGCCGGCGGGGCAGAGGACCGCGGCGGGCGAGGCCGGAGGGGCAGAGGACTGCCGGCGTGGTAGCAGGGGCGGCGCCGTGGAGGAGGCCGCCGCCGGCGGAGCTGGAGCCCGACGGCGGAGCTGGACCGGCGGGGCCGCGGCGGCGGTGGGAGGAGATGGGAAGCTGGGTACCGGCGAGCTGGAGATCGACGGCGGAGCTCCATGGCCGACGGTGAGGCCCCGGCCGGGGGAGCTCGATGGGCGGCACGAGGGTGGCTAGCGGGCGGGAGATGGTGCCGCCGGGGAAGGTAGGAGGCGGTAGGGGAGGGCACAAGCGGCGAAGGGAGGTGCGCCGGCCGCTGGGTGTGGGGCGACGGATCCACGGTGGGTGCGAATGGATAGAAAGGTCGCGGTGGAGAATGAAGATAAGATAAGGGAAAGGAAAGGAGAAATAAAAAGGGGAAAAAAGAGAAGGAAAAATAAAGGAAAAGGAAAAATAGGAAATAAAAAAGAAGGAAATAAAAAAAAAGGAAAGGGCGTTATAGACATTTCATTCTCTTTATCCCTGTTACACAGCAAGGAGAAACTGTTTTGCCAAACGTTTCTCCAAAACGGATTCAGCTCCCCCGCAGAATCCGCTCCACCAGCACAGCCACAGCCGAAGTCGCCACAGCCGGAGCCGGATCCGTGCCAAACACACCCTTATTCCTTCTCTTCTTCTCCTCTCTCACGCTCTCTCTCTATATATAGCACGCAGCAGGTAGTCCGGCCAACCAGATCGATCCATCCATTGAGAGCCACAATTAAGTAGCCGCCTAGCCAGCCAGCTATCTGTCATCAAGCCGCAGTATATTCTATTCGATTTCCCTTCGATCTTTGGGAAGGAATTAGCAGGCAGCCATGCATATGGAGGAGGAGGAGCTGCAACAAGGAGCAGCCACCGCGCCGCTGCCACCGCTTGAGAGCAGCAACTATTGGCCGAGCAGCAGCGGAGGCGAGGAGGAGGCAGCGGCGGCAGAGGACGACGGACCTCGGCGCCGGCGGGAGTCCATGGTCAACAGGCTCATCTCCACGGTCTACTCCGGGCCCACAATCAGCGACATAGAGAGCGCGCTCTCCTTCAGCGGCGGCGATCACCTTCTTGCTGCTCCTCCTACTGCGGTCATGGACTCCACCAGCATCACCCCAGTGTACGTATATGCATGTGTATTGTATTATATAGATATTGTCGTTAATAATTTGGGAAAAGTTATTCGTCGTTCACCTGATCAGCTCATGTATATATGTGATATGAATTATTCTAGGGTTTTCTCCCCGGAGAATGTGCTGAGCAAGATGGAGAACAAGTACACGCTCAAGATGAAGACCTGCGGGAACGGCCTTGCAGAGGATGGATACAAGTGGAGGAAATACGGCCAGAAATCCATCAAGAACAGCCCCAACCCAAGGTATACATAGTATATGTTAATTACTTTCTCTCTTACAGTAGTTTAATTTGTTCCCAACGACGACTTTACTCAATGTTTTAGGCATGCATAGTACGGTGCAATCAACAGCTACAGCTATAGACATTGCAACATGGATATATGGATATGCATGGTGTCAAATTTTCATAAGATTATTAGATAAATAAGATACTATACATTTGAAAGAACGGGTAAAGAAAAAGCAAGAAAATGCTAGAGCTGTCAACTTCCGAAGGGAAATGAGGGATTGCTATACTGTATATGATAGCATATAGTGAGTCTAGTGACTCCCCGATGGAATGGATCCAGCTAGCGAACTGGTGAAGCAAACCAAATAAAGGAGGGAGCTAGTAGGCTATAGCTGTATTCCGATCCATCCAGCAGTGGCACTGGCCTAGCTAGCTACATACACTGGCGGACCCACGAAAAATATTTAGGTAGGGCAGACACAGGCTTTAACCAGACGCTCACATATATTTTTTCTGAAAAAATACACCATGTTTTTTCTTGAATACAAAACGGTTGATGAATTATACAGAGATAAAATCAAGATGGAACCTGTTGTATGAAGAAAAGACAACAATTTTTGCACCAAATACTCTACTATTATACTTCAAAAGGTACACCAAAACGTAAAAGGGAAATAACATGCAACTTTCAATTTTGAAAAATAAATTAACTAGTTAGCAACACCAGAGTAAATATTCGTACGCATGTCATCCAAGTTGGCCAACATTATATAAGGAAAAATAACGTCACAAAAACACTAAGGAGGACTAGGTCTTCTACTAGGCTTTTGAAATTTTATCCTCTGACCTTTCATGGTCTGAAACCTTCTAAACATTTTTCAAAATCATGTGCATAAATCTCGTTCCTGATGTAGCACACAATCACTAGACGCTTCAAATTAAATCTACACGTTACCCAATTGAGTAGTGAGTGATCCATTTTTCTACTTATATTTTTACAAAAAGTAGAGAAGCAATAAAACAATACACAGCTACACAAGCAATACTGAATTGAGATGCACCTCCCTGCTTGCGGGGGGAACGGGAATGGAGACGTCGAACTGCGAGCGATTGTCATAGGCACTATGAGCTATTGGGTCATCAGGCCATAAAGTCAACATTGAAATTGGGCCAAGCCGGCCAGCCCATCTAAGCTACTGGTTTGCTTCCTGTATCGTCTTCCTCCTCGAAGCGGAATTGCAGAACACCGCTGCCACATAGACGGACACCATTGCTGGGACCTTCGATTCTAGAGGGGAAAACAAGGTGATAGGGGTATTTGCTGCGGGAGTTAGGTAGGGCGGGCGCCCTACCTTGCCCTATTGGTAGATCCGCCACTGGCTACATACCTACCTTTCCCAACTGAAAGAAAATTTGCACTGTCATCTAGTGTTGCTACTTACTACTAACTTGGTAGTGGATCGATCGATTTGCAAATGTTAGGTGCGGCTAGGATTATCCTCTCTGCCGAGCCATTAATTGCGACATATACATATATAGAATCCCTAGTATAATTTATTAAGTAAAATTATCAATAAGGTTGCATACATGAATTGCTTAAATAAAATATCAATCACACACTGCTAGGTGCGTGCAGCACATGGCTGAAACCAGAAATAAATAAACAAATAAATCTGTGTGCATGGATGCAGGAGCTACTACCGTTGCACGAACCCTCGGTGCAACGCGAAAAAGCAGGTGGAGCGGGCGACGGACGAGGCCGACACGCTGCTCGTCACCTACGAAGGCCTCCACCTGCACTACACCTTCAATTATTCACCCCAACAACAACTCTTGCCGCTGCTGCCTCCACCACCAACAACAAGCTGCAGCAGCAAGAAGCCCAAGCTGCACCCGCCAGGCCCACTTCCAGGCAACACCATCCATGATGCTGCAGCTTCTGCTGATGCAGATGCAGCAGCAGCACCACCCTCCATCTTCATCCCCCAGAACCACAACTACGATGCTGCAGCAGCTGCCGGCGTCGGAGACGTCGACGTCGTCACCGTTCCCTATCCGGCGGCGGCCTCATCGTCGTCATCGTCATCACAAGCTTGTTGCTATTTAGAAAATACTAGTAAGAATTATGAGCAGAAGCAACAAGAAGACTACTGCTCCTTTGTTGATCATCATCATCGCAATCACATTGAGTTTGAGGCGGAGGATGAGCAGCATCATCGTCAGCGGATGATCACTGACAATAACGGCGGCGGCGGCGGCGGCGGCCTGCTGGAAGATGTGGTGCCGCTGCTTGTCCGGCGCCCATGTATTAGCAGCAAAAGTACCAGCTCCAGCTCGCCGGGGGCTACCACCACCGGCGGCCCATCGCCGTCGACCCTGTCCACATCGTCCTCATCAGTCTCATGGAACTACCCCTACATTATTGACATGGCCATACTCTCCAACATCTTCTGACTGACTGCAGTTTGCATTCCTGCGTTCCTGTGGACAAGGAAAACCTGCATGTGCATCGTCATCTTGGATAGAGCTGTCATGCATGCGTGGTGGAAATCCCCTCCTCTCTCTCTACTAGTATATACCTCTGTTTTTATTTATATGACGTTCTGACAAAAAAGGTTGCCTATTTCTAGTGTAAAGTTTGGTCGGAAACGTCATTTAATTACAAACGGAGGTAGTATCTAGGGCCCAGTCCGTGTATGTAGTAGCACCACATCGATCACTACACTCCAAATCTACATGGGGTTGAAAAAGACCACATATGCTAGCTTTTTTATTCAACAATAATTGGAGGCCAGTAGGGAATGAGAGCACGTAGCCTCGCCCTTGTAATTTGTAGTGATTAAATTCAATCTTGTTGTGATTAAACTTTGTTCTTCAGTACTTTTCTTTTTCCCTTTGATATTGTTAACTGATCCTTTGTGCTTGTGCAACAACGATTATAGTTATCCACACTAATTTCGTTCTTTAGTAATTTTTTTAAGAGCGTTTGATACTTTTCAATTATTTACGTTCAGCAGCCATTATTCTATATTTATATTTAGTAACTTTGTTTCACTACCGGAAACCCGGAATACGCCGAGTGTATTCCTATACGCCGAGTGTTTTATATCGGGTACTCGACGAACCTTTGTTTACCGAGTGTAAAACGAAAAACACTCGGCGATAAATAAACACTCGGAGAAAACATACCTTACCGAGCGTCGAAATAAAAACACTCGGCAAAAACAATGCGACACTCGGCAAAGAAGGGCCACGTGGCCCTGCAACTCCCGCTGTCGCGCCGCCGTTAGAGGGGGGAGAGACGGCGTAGATATGCGCCGAGTGTCGTAGGCCCAACACTCGGCATCTACATATATCGCTGAGTGTCGTTGGTCCAACACTAGGCATCCACACCACGTGTCCCTTTAGGGTTCCGCAGAGAGTGCGGTAATTCGTCGAGTGACCTGGATCTGACACTCGGCGAATAGATCCATTACCTTATATAGGCCCACGCCGCCGCCACCCACACACACGCACCACACGCACACATACTCACCACACACAAGCCGTCGGGTCCCTCTGCCGCCACCATCGGCCCCCTCTGCCACTACCCGGGGACCACGCCGCCACCTCCTCCCTTCGCTGCCACCGCCTCCCTCCGCCGCCACCTCCTCCCTCCGCCGGCACCGCCTCCCTCCGCCACCTCCTCACTCCGCCGCCTCCTCCCTCTGCCGCCTCCTCCCTCCGCCGCCACCTGGGGACCGCACCGCTGCCGCCACCGAACGCGTTCCAGAACCATCCGCCGGCTCCCATCCCCAGCCACGGAACGCGCCTGACCTTGCCGCCCCCTGCACCACCCCCTAGTTTCTGGTGAGTTCGTCCCATTCATGATCATTTTCCGGTGCTTCATGTGATTTTCCAATGCAAATATGCTTCATGTGATAGTATAGTACTTAGAAACGGAAAAATTGAATACTACACAGATTGGCCTTGGGCAAAAGAAATTTGGGAGGAACGGTTCATATGATTTGTAATTTCTCTCATTGGATGCTCATGATTCTTAATCTAGTAGTGTAATGATCTGAGGCTGCATGCATGATTTTGATATTTTATTACCTTGTACCTCCTGGTCATCCAACTGCCTTATTGGATTCAATCAAAAAATTAGCTCTTAATTATATCTCTGTCTTAGATTGATTGGATGCACGCCAGGTGCTCTTCTGTCTAGGCTACCGTATCTTTAGGCTCTAGTGTCTACTGAGAGCTTCTATTTGAAATTAAAATGCTCTTCCACTGGCTACCCTGCTGCCACCGGCTCCCCACAGCCGGTGAGTTCAAACCCATGCAGCTTAGTTGATAATTGAATTCCCGGTTGACCAAACAACTTATTTGAGCAAACAGCTTAGTTGTTCAATGAATTCCCAATTGAGTTCTTATGGATCTGTAGTTATGAATTTATTTTGATATCTTATAGTGTCTCTGTTTTCGAGTTGTTTAAATCAAAGTGTTGCGCAAATCATACTGATCCTTTTGTCATAGCTTTGCATCATCGTTATACACCCCTGATAAATGTTTGATATGCTTTTGCCATGATTTATCATGTGTACATAGAGATATATTCATGTGGATAGTTTTCATGTTGGATCCTATGAAGATTTTATTCTAGTTACTCATCAATCTTATTTTGCAGGAGAAGATGGCAGACTACCACCATTCAAACTTTGTGCTCTTTGATGAGTCTGAGGTCAACTACAGTGATTCGAGATTCAATGGCATCATAGTATGTGTGAAGGCCCGATCTCCACAGCCGGAAGATGTGATCAATCGCACGAAGATAAAGGAAGCAGTAGAGGTGCAGGCGGGTGTGCTGCTTAGCGTCCGCCATGTCTGGCGCTACCTTTCTGATTATATGGTGGCAGTCCCCTCATACGAGATGTCTAGCAAGCTGCTGTGTAAACCTCACCTTGACATTGATGGACATAAGCTTCAAATCTTACCAATGACAGCCGGGTATGGTTTCCACTGAACTACTCTTGGATGACACAATACCCGGGTTCGATCTAGATGCTGAACCAGTACAAATTACCGACCCTATCCAAGCACTGCGGATTGCCATATACGGACTGCCACCGGTCTTTTGGGAGGATACCAAGCTAATACCTAGAATCTTCACGAACATATGTGATGTTCAGTCCATCCATTTCAGAGCTGAGGATGTCTCATTCCACATGTTGACATTTGCACGCGCATCAACTATACCTAGGACGGCACAAGTAGGCATCCGCAGAAGAGTGAACAATGTTGCCATAGTCAACATATGGCCAATTTGGATTGATGTAGAACCAACATAGCCGGGTGACATAAAGATACATATGCCTAAGCCCAAAGGTAACTGCAGTTACAACATAACCTTGCTCCGATAATTTTACATTGTTCCCTCTAACAATTGTCACTCTTATTATAGATGCTCGTGGTAGACGACTCTGCTACTCAATATATCCTATACACCATGCTGGCCAGGGTTCAAGACCTTCCGGAACAGGAGGTGCACATGGTCATCAGCATGCAGGTATGCTACAACTAGTCTATACATCACCCCCCTAACAACAAACTTGAGCACCTAGACAGTCCAAAAACTGCACTACCTCATGTGGATCCTCATGCATCAGGTTACTGCCTTACTGAAGCACCTGTCGATTCATCAAACGATGGTTCGATTACTACTTCTGAGACGCTGGAAGGTTCCACCAAGGTAATGGTGTCAACATCTGATGATCTTGATGGCACCAACGATATGGCAACGTCGTCTGCTACTAGTGGCTTGACCTACATGCTGGAAGGGTACATTTAGTTGAACTTCAATCCTTATGTATACAACTATCGAATTAATTAAAACAATATGCCAGCTGTCTTTTTGCTAACACATCTCCTTTACAGGTCTGAGGAAATATAAGGAGGAGACGCTACAATGGCCAAGAACTCAAGAAAAGAACACCGGAGACGCTGCGAGCTTCAAATGTGAACTGTCGTTATGATCTTATGTTGTGAACTTGTATTGTGAACTTAAGTTGGGAATGTTGTGAACTTGTGATGTATTTGAACTTATGTACCCTTTTATTTTTATGCATTCGAACTTATTGTCTTTGTTAAGACTTACTACTTGTCAACTTAAGTATGATGTACCCTTTATATGTTTGACAAAGATTGTTCTGTTTTGCCTGTGGACCATACGCCACCCGACCGCGGACGGTCCGCTTGCGAAACTCGCTGGTTTTAACAATTATGTGTCACTTAAAGAATTTTTTCTGTATATGTCAATTTTAAACTGCAAGTGCATAAAGTAATGGAGTAAAGTTTGTGAAGAAATGATATTCATGTAATTTAATCATTTTTAAGACCTTATCCATGAAATTGGGTGAAACTTTGAACATTTTGTTTGCGAATCATGAAAATTCACACGTGGTTGCAATGTTTTTTAATTGTATAAATTACAAATAAAGTTTGAAAATCATGAGATTCGTTAAGAGCTCATGATATATTATGTGAATCTTGTGATAAATCATATAGAGTGTTTTGAGCAAGTCGTAATGGATGGTGTTTAGAAACCGAAGTATCTCACTAGAAGTTTCAGAGTGTTGAGAGTCACTTGATTAGATTTGTAGCCGTAGTAAAGTTCAAATTTGAATTTGAATTCAAAGTTTTTTTAGGCAATTTACAACATAGATTGTCTCATCCTAATTTATGGTAATATTTCAGATCTATTTGATAATTTTAGTACATTAACTCTAATTTGAGATTTAAGTAGATATAAATGAAAAAAAATACTTTGTCGTGCGCCGTGTACCTCGGGCACACGGCAAAGAATGTTTGCCGTGCGCCGCGGAACCCTGGCGCATGACAAACACTGCATCGCAGGCCAACACACACTCCGGCCCACCACCACGCCGGCCTGCCCAACACCGCGGCCCACAAAATACTGCGGCCCAGCCCACTTTAGCATCCTCCCTTGTTATAGACCGTTGATCTTGAAGGACTGAATCGGGCGACCAGAGAGGGGGGGAGTGAATGGGAGCCGATAAAAATTCTTCCCTAAGATCGAACTCGGCCTATACCCCGATTGCCACTCTATGAATCCGTGCACACAAAGGAAGCTCCAAACAAGACACACACAAGCCTAGAAGATCACTAGAGAAGCCTAGGAGCAAAGAGCGGAAGCACCGAAGCAAGAACCAAAGGACTTAGACCCTGCTGCGAAGTCCCTGGCGGACCGTCCGTGGAGACCAGGCGGACTGTCCGCGAGGAGGCCGCGGACCATCCGGACTGGCTTGGCGGACTGTCCGAAAAAGCACCTCGAACCACCAGTAGCGCACCCCCGAAATTCGGACTGTCCGTGGAGGCTCCGCGGACCGTCCGTCAAAAATCCGGCCACGCGGACTGTCCGTGAGACCTTCGCGGACCGTCCGCCAAACTCCTTACAACCAAGACCAAGGGACGAAATGGATCGAAACGAAGACGCACAAGAACACAAAGAACACGAGACGAACCCTAGGCACAGCCGCACCTCGCGGACCGTCCGCGACCCTCGAGCGGACCGTCCGCGATACGCGGACAGAGCAGAAAAATGCCCGACCTCGGGAGTCAACTCCACCTTTCCATCACCGGATCTCCCAAACGGTTGAAGCTCTTGAGACAAGATTTTAGGGAGATGAAAAGCGTCACACAAGGATGCTATGCCCCAAAAATCTCGACTCCTAAGCCACTAAATCACCAGGAATCGCGGATCAACCGAACCACCACCATGAACTCGGGCACCAACCGAAAACTCACGAATCGAAGGCTCTCCATAGCGTTTGAGGGGTCAAGATCACACACAAAGATGCGCAAGGCATCCACCCCTGATCCCCTCAAAGAAATCCGACGGAAAACGCCTCCAAAATCACGAATCGAGCGAAGAACGAAAACTCCCAAAAATAGCCTCGAAAATGACACGAAAATCACAAGGGACTAGGAGATCACCGGGACGCCGAATGCTTCCATACATCCAGAGGACAGAGTCTGTACAAGAGTCTAGCCTAAGGAATCCAGAGGGAAAAGAAGCAGTTCAGAGAAATCTACCGGGGGAGAAAGCCCTAGGGAGCCCAAGAGAGAGAGAGATGCCATCCACCTCTCTGCTATTTATACGAAGTCCATCGGAGGGAGGTAAATGACCACGCTACCCCTACTGCTTAAATGAAGATACAACCCCTCAGGGGCATTTTGGTCAAGTCTTCATCGGACGGACACGCTTCCACCGCGGCTTCGCTTCACCTCAACGCAAACCCCGCGATCACGCCACGTGCCCTCCGCCTCGAAGCTTCCCGAAGCTCCCGGATCACAGTCTCCGTCACCTCGGGCCTCCGGGCTTGGTTTTGAGGCCCAAACCAAGAAACCGTCCACCGAAGGTTTTGTGGGCAAACCAACAAACCCCGCGTGCAAGCTTCGGGCTCCATCCGCTACCTTGCACCGGCCCATGTACACGACTTCAGCCCGCCAGTCTTGCACCGCACGGCTCGCACTTGACCCCATCGGCCACCGGGTCCATCGAACCAAGCCTACTTGCCACTCCATCACCCGAAGGCCGCCGCGACTAAGGCCTTTCGCGCTTGTTCTTCACCTGCACCAACACGAGTCAAGCCGCAACCTGTACCTGCACACTTAGCCAAGCATCAGTCCACACAACGTTGCCAATCACTCATCACTAAGGAGCAACCCTCCACTGGTCCTCGGACACACCTGGTCCTCAATCTCCCCCTTGATGAGTGCATTGACAACACCCATAGAAATCACACAGAGAAAAAGAAAAGAAAACAACCACGAACACAAACCTCCCAAGCAAGTGATCCAAAGCCAAAGAACAAGCGAAAACATGATCACTCGCCAATCCAAGTCTCGGCCCCCTAAGACAAGGGCAACGGCTCGACACAGCCGAGACAAACCAAAGCTCACAAAGAGCACATCACAGAGCACAAAACTCAGGAAAATCAAAGGAGCTCCCCCTGCACATATGCAAACTCCCCCTGAGCAAATGCAACCGTTTCTTCTCAATTTTTCTCCTCACATACAACATCTTCACAAAAGCATACCAATTTTTCACAAAAACTTCCAAAAGCATGAAATTCTCCCCATATCATGCAAAACTCTCCCCCTTGTTGACAATGCATGAATCAAGGTATATGAAACTCTTCCCCTTGTTTTCATGAAAAATGCATGTCAAAGCATCTATACAGTCTACCAAGCTTCTCAAATATACAAAGAGCACAACAAAATGTTACACATGAGACATAGAGCAAACAAAGTAGATATGGTGTATCTAGCACATTGCCATCAAGAAGGTAGAGACATATAAGCATGTGACATGGCCAAAAGCAATTTTAAGCAATTTTCACAAAGAAATGGTCATCTCATGAGCAAGACTCTCTACACCAATTTGAACATAAATACACTAGATCATCCAAAGTTTATACAAGATCACAAATTCTCATCACAAGATCATTATAAACGCCCACAAGCTACTCAAGTCATGTTGAAGCCACTGAGCCATGTGTCTACTTCTTAAAATGAGACTTCTCATGGTAGACAACATGCTACGGTTTAGCACCCAAAATATGAATATCAAAGCATAAAAACATGATTAGGCTCATTTTTCAAGCATAAGGCAATTCACACACCAATTTCATTTTCAAGTTTAAACATGGTACATGAAGTGCTTTTGCGGCAAAAAGAAGCTTATGCTCCTCCCGAAGCAAGCAAAAGGGCTAAACATTTATAATGACAAAAGGTCTTTGACCCCAAGCAAAGAGAACATGATTCTCAAGCACAAACTAAACATGATATAGGCATTTAAGCACAAATTGAGCATAGACAAGCATCTACTCATGAGAGACAGCATTTTAGCATTTTCATCAAAAGAAAGCTATCTCAACACAAATATATGACAAAACCATCAAGAGCATAGCATTCACATCCAAAATTTACTCAACATGCACATATATCACAAATATAGCACATCGGTGATCAATGTATATAAGAGAAGCTTTTCCTAGCACAAGTGATCCAAAGATGGCTATCCTACCAGGTTTTGTACAGAAAGTAAAATGCATGAATGCAATGCAACAAAATGAACATATGACACATATATACATGAGAAGCTCCAAGACTCAGCTAGAAAGGAAAGCAAACACCAAGTTCACCCCACAAGCGAGTGAAAGTGACTTGATCAAGCGGCTTGGTGAAAATGTCGGCTAGCTGGTCTTGGGTAGGGACATAGGACAAAGATATGTTTCCCTTCTCAACATTGTCCCTCAGGAAGTGGTACCTCACTTCTATGTGTTTTGTTTTGGAGTGGAGGACAGGATTTTTGGCTACACTTATGGCACTGGTGCTGTCACAGAAAAGCGGAACCTGGGAGCACTCCTCACCAAAGTCACTCATGGTATATGTCATCCAAAGCAGCTGGGAACAACAACTAGCAGCAGCTACATACTCGGCCTCTGTAGTGGACTGGGCTACACTGGATTGCTTGCGAGATGACCAAGAGACCAAAGAAGAACAAAGGAACTGACAACACCCAGAGGTAGACTTGCGGTCCAATCGACACCCAGCAAAATCAGCATCGGAGTAACCGTGAAGTCTGAGTGTCGAGGAGGCAGAATACCAAAGACCAAACTCAGGAGTGTAGTTCAAGTACCTGAAAATCCGCTTGACGGCCTGCCGATGTGAAGTCCTCGGTGAAGCCTGAAAACGAGCGCACAGACACACACTGAACTGTATGTCCGGCCTCGTCGCCGTCAAGTAAAGGAGGGAGCCGATCATGCTCTGGTACTCCTTTTGGTCCACGGGTTCGCCGTCCTCGTCCGCGTCCAAAGCCGTAGTCGTACTCATCGGTGTGGTCAGCGGCTTGGAGTCGTTCATGCCGAACTTCTTCACCATGTCCCTGGTGTACTTCGCCTGATGTACAAACGTCCCGTCCTTGCACTACTTGATCTGAAGGCCCAAGAAAAACTGCAGCTCGCCCATCATGGACATCTCAAATTCCCTGCTCATGTCATCTGCAAATCTGGCAAGAAGATCATGAGAAGAGCCACCAAAGATTATGTCATCCACGTATATCTGAACAATCAAAAGGTCATTCTCATGCTTAAGGAGGAACAGGGTCTTGTCAACTGTGCCCATCACAAACCTCTTACTCAGCAAAAAGCCTCTCAACCTGCCATACCAAGCTCTAGGTGCTTGTTTCAACCCATAGAGCGCTCTCTGGAGTTTGTATACACGGTGTGGGTATTTCTCGCTCTCAAACCCCGGGGGTTGCCTCACATACACTTCTTCCTCTATCACCCCATTCAAGAAAGCACTCTTGACATCCATTTGGTACAACTTGAACCCTTTAGCCACGGCAAAGGCTAGAAGGATCCTAATTGCCTCCAAACGGGCCACAGGAGCAAATGTCTCCTCATAATCTATCCCCTCCTTCTGGTTGAACCCCTGCGCCACCAACCTCGACTTGTTTCTCACAACCATCCCATTCTCACCCTCTTTGTTCTTCCACACCCACTTGGTACCTATAGGACGGAAATTTGGCGGTGGATCAACTAACACCCAGACTTGGTTTCTCTCAAAGTTTTCCAACTCCTCATGCATGGAATTCACCCAATTCTCATCAAACAAAGCGTGTCGAATATCTTTGGGCTCAAACGACGCGACAAAAGCAGAGTGAGCGAAATGAGAGGAATTCCTTGACCTCGACCGTGTAGTGCGTTCATGGAGGTCACCAATGATCGTCGTCGGTGGGTGATCCACTTGTACCCGCCGCGGAGCCTCTCACCTGGACACAACCTCCCCCTCAGCAGCAGCCTCCACTCGAACAGCCTCAGTCATAGTGGGTGTAGGGGATGGTCCATCATTGATCGTCGTCGTAGTAGTGGAAGTAGCATGTACACGATCAGCCGCGGGAGCACCACCATCATCATCATCCTCGTCTCCATCTCCATCCTTCTCATCCTCAAAGATCCTGGCACCAATCTCCTCGTCACCTGCACACTCAAAAGCAGAAGAGCTACATGGCTGTGTCTCGTCGAAGGTAACCTCGCAAGTCTCCATGATTCGGTTAGTGTCAAGGTTGAGCACACGATATGCTCTAGAATGAATCGCATAACCAAGGAAAATCCCATCCGAACATCTAGACTCGAACTTATCCAACTTGCCCTTCTTCAGAATGAAACACTTGCAGCCAAAAGCTCTAAGATGACTCACCTTGGGTTGTCAACCATGCGTCAGCTCATAAGATGTCTTCTTCTTGAAAGCACGAAGGAAAATGCGATTTGAGACATAGCAAGCGGTATTGACCGCCTCGGCCCAGAAACGCCTAGGAGTCCTATGCTCATTGAGCATCGTCTTGGCCATCTCACAAAGGGTCCGGTTCTTCCTCTCCACAACGCCATTCTGGCAAGCGACGTATGGAGAAGAGTACTGATGATCAAGACCAAGATCACTGCAAAAGGCATCAAAATGAGAGTTCTTAAACTCCGTGCCATTGTCACTGCGTATAGCTCGAATGGCATCTCCATGTCTCTCATTCTTCAACCTCAAGATCAAGTCTCGAACAAGGTCAAATGTCTCACTCTTATCCTCCAAAAAGAAAACCCAAGAGTACCTCGAAAAATCATCAACAACCACAAGAACATACCACTTCCCACCCGCAAAGCGAACACGAGCTGGCCCAACCAAATCCATGTGCAACAGCTCACATGGTCGCTTGGTTATGACAGCCGTCAAAGGGGCATGGGAAGCAGCAACCATCTTTCCATGCCGACAAGAAGCACAAACCAAATCCTTCTCGAATTTCAACTTAGGCAATCCTCGGACAAGATCAAGACCAATCAAGCGGGAAAGCAACTCAAAGCTCAAGTGTCCCAACCTCCTATGCCATTTCCAAAGCTCGACCGACACGCCAGCAACAAAGCATCGAGGAGGACCAACAGACTGGGAAAAATCGGCATGAAAGATTTGACCCTCGGGGACGATCGTACAGACAAGATCGCCTCGAGAATCAAGCACACGAGAAGCACCCGACTTAAAATGAACCTCAAAACCTTCGTCAAGCAATTGAGATACCGACAACAGGTTAAAACCAAGTGACTTGACCAGGGCCACAGTTCTTAAGGTCACCTTGCTACTCACCTTCACCATACCTTCAGCTAGCACTCGTCCTCGCCCATTGTCCCGGAAAGTGATGTACTCCCTCGTACTCACCGGGGTGAGGCTGGAGAACCACCCACGATCTCCGGTCATGTGTCTTGAGCAACCGGAGTCGATCAACCAAAAGTTCTCCAAGCCTCCCACCTGCAATCAAAAACGAGAACGAGAATGAGCAAGCGACTCAACACTGGGTTTAGTTCCAAACGGTTCAAACCAGTGTCGAGCCATTTGCTCAAAAGAAGGATTAGCAAAGTCCATTCTACCAACACCCTGAGGCGGAACCCTCTCACGCCTACCACCAAAGGACCTGTCACGTCTCACTGGAGGAGTACGCGCACCACGAGGGGGAAAACGTGGCCCGTAGTCCATCTGAGACCCAAAGCTCCGATCGTGCCTCCCAAACTTGTAACGGTCACAAGAAGGAGCACGTCGAGCCATCTCACCACGCCCAAACCCAACACGCCTATCTCTCTGAGGGAACACACCTCCACCTCCACCTCCACGAGTGGGAACTGTCCTCACAAACACATCACCCCTAGGTAGAGGCCCTCTACGAGGCTCAGGCACACCACGAGAAAGGTGGTACCTGTCCTTGTTTGCCATCTCCCTAGCAAACCTCTCATCCCTCTTCCTCCGGAAACAAAACTCATCCTTATGCCCATCCCTCCCACAATACTCACAATGGAAGCGGATTGGCACTGGCTTAGGCGGTGGCTTCTCTGTGGGCTTATCAACACCTTTCTCTCCTGACTTCCCCTCAAAGACATTACCCAGGTTGCTCACAAACTTGATGGGTTTCTGGTAATTCTCTGTTTTCTGGGGGAACACTGGTGGGTCTGGAGTTGTATCAATCTTGTTTCTCAGGTGGTTTGGCTTGGGTGCATATTTGTTCATGGGTATGGTGTGGGGTGCTGTAGGTGTCTCTCCAGCTTTCTCTTCTCCCTCACCACACTTCTCACCACACTTGTCAGCCCCCAACGCCTGACCATCAAACCTCTGGAACTGAGCCAACATCAAACTCAATTGTGGCTCATGCCCAGACAACCAACTCATCAACTTCCTAAGTTCATCATTTTCATCCTGCAGACGATCAACATAGTGTGCAAGTTCCATGTTTTTCAAAGCATGCATTTCACAGGTTGAACATGATGTAGAAAGAGGAGCTTTCAATGCTGCCTCAAGAGAAACAATTCTAGTGTGAGATTCATCTAGCCTAGCATGCAAGACAAGACATGAGGTACAAGCTCCTAGTAAAGCTGGCCTAGACTTCAATTCATCACACTCCACCCTAACCACATCTAGTTCCTCAAGAACAGAGGCATGTTTCTCCTTGAGGGCAGTCAAATCAGCAAGAAAAACTGAGCAATCACCACAATCTATCTCACTAGACACCACAAGAGCAGACTTCAAAGAAACAATCTCATTCCTAGCATCCACAAGCAAGGATTCAAGCTCGGCTACCTTGTCCTTAGCATCACCCAACAGAGACCTAAATTCCCTCTTCTCCTTGTTGGTCTTTCTAAGCACATCATCACGGTTATCAAGCGACGCATTAAGCCTAGCATTCTCCTCTAGCAAGAAGTTGGGATATTGTCGTACCTCTTCCTCGAAGTTGGAGTTCGAGTCCGAGCTGTGCCTCCCACTCTTCTTGGAATGCGCCGTGCCGCAAAAGCCTCCTTGTGCGACGAAGCTCAAGCCGGTGATGTTCTTGCCCGTGTGCCGCTTGTCCTTGTGCTTCTCTTGCTCTTCCTCGCTGCTCGAGTCGGAGGAAGCATCACTTGATGTCGAGTTGATGTCGCTCGCTCCGGCCACCATCGCTCGAGCGGTCTTCTTCTTGTGGCCGCCACTCTTCTTGTGCCTTCTCTCGCCCTTGTCCTTGTGCTTGTCCTTGTAGTCGTTCCGGGAGCGGTGCTTGTTGTAGTCGTGCTTGGACTTGCCCTTGTAGTCGTTCTTGATCTCCATGGCTTCAGGGCATTCGGCGATGAAGTACCCATGCTTCCCGCACCGATAGCACATCCTCGAGCTCCGCCTTGCATTCTTGAGGTTCTCGTACATCCGCCCAAACCTCTTGCTCAACAAGGCGAGATCGTCCTCGCTCAGCACCTCAAAGTCCTCATCTGGCAAGGACACAAGACAAGATAAAGAAAAGCCAACAGAGTTAGCGTTAGTCCTCGATCCTGAGACAAGAGCCAAACTATGAGGATCAGTGGGGCTCTCGCTGTTGGCTCTCAAGCCACGATCAACCTCAGAAGACCTGAGCTTGGAAAATAGCTCATCCAGCGTCAGCGTATCATACACGCTCGACTCCTCAATGGCCTCGACCTTGGCACTCCACACAGACCTATCCAGGGCATGCAAAAGCTTGACAGCTTGATCATGATCCGTGTATGGGAGCACTGTCACATTGGCCCTCATGTTGTTGACTATGCTAGTGAAGCGCTGGAACATTGCATCGGTCGACTGGCCAGGGAGATGAGTGAAGTTCTCGTACTCTCTCTGGTAAGTGGCAAACAAACAGGCTTGCACTTGGGCATTGCCAACATGAGCATTTCTCAACTTGAGCCAAATCTTTCCGGCCACATTCTCTCCGTACACTCGCTCGAACTCTGAGGCACAGAGAGCACGGAACAAGTAATCAACGGCCTTGCTGTTGGCCTCAAACATGTCTCGCGATCCTGGAAGCAGAAAACTATCTGGGATGACATATTGATCATTGAGTGACCTCCCAAATAAGAGTTCCCTTCCCTCGCAAAAACGCGCCCATGCGCCTCTCCCACATCGAGTAATTCTTGCCATCAAAGTGCGGAGGACCCGACCCCTTGCCGTAATCGCCCATCTTTGGATCTTAGACTGGTTAGAATCAAGAAGATCCGTAACCGGCTCTGATACCAATTGAATGACCGAATCAGGCGACCAGAGAGGGGGGGAGTGAATGGGAACCGATAAAAATTCTTCCCTAAGGTCGAACTCGGCCTATACCCCGATTGCCACTCCACGAATCCGTGCACACAAAGGAAGCTCCAAACAAGACACACACAAGCCTAGAAGATCACTAGAGAAGCCTAGGAGCAAAGAGCGGAAGCACCGAAGCAAGAACCAAAGGACTTAGACCCTGCTGCGAAGTCCCTGGCGGACCGTCCGTGGAGACCAGGCGGACTGTCCGCGAGGAGGGCGCGGACCGTCCGGACTGGCTCGGCGGACTGTCCGAAAAAGCACCTCGAACCACCAGTAGCGCACCCCCGAAATTCGGACCGTCCGTGGAGGCTCCGCGGACCGTCCGTCAAAAATCCGGCCACGCGGACTGTCCGTGAGACCTTGGCGGACCGTCCGCCAAACTCCTTACAACCAAGACCAAGGGACGAAACGGATTGAAACAAAGACGCACAAGAACACGAAGAACACGAGACGAACCCTAGGCGCAGCCGCACCTCGCGGAATGTCCGCGACCCTCGAGCGGACCGTTCGTGATACGCGGACAGAGCAGAAAAACGCCCGACCTCGGGAGTCAACTCCACCTTTCCATCACCGGATCTCCCAAATGGTTGAAGCTCTTGAGACAAGATTTTATGGAGATGAAAAGCGTCACACAAGGATGCTATGCCCCAAAAATCTCGACTCCTAAGCCACTAAATCACCGGGAATCACGGATCAACCGAACCACCACCATGAACTCGGGCACCAACTGAAAACGCACGAATCGAAGGCTCTCCACGGTGTTTGAGGGGTCAAGATCACACACAAAGATGCGCAAGGCATCCACCCATGATCCCCTCAAAGAAATCCGACAAAAAATGCCTCCAAAATCACGAATCGAGCGAAGAACGAAAACTCCCAAAAATAGCCCCAAAAATGACACGAAAATCCCAAGGGACTAGGAGATCACCGGGACGCCGAATGCTTCCATACATCCAGAGGACAGAGTCTGTACAAGAGTCTAGCCTAAGGAATCCAGAGGGAAAAGAAGCAGTTCTAAGAAATCTACCGGGGGAGAAAGCCCTAGGGAGCCCAAGAGAGAGAGATGCCATCCACCTCTCCGCTATATATACGAAGTGCATCGGAGGGAGGTAAATGACCACGCTACCCCTACTGCTTAAATGAAGATACAACCCCTCAGTGGTATTTTGGTCAAGTCTTCATCGGACGGACACGCTTCCACCGCGGCTTCGCTTCACCTCGACGCAAACCCCATGATCACGCCACGTGCCCTCCGCCTCGAAGCTTCCCGAAGCTCCCGGATCACCGTCTCTGTCGCCTCGGGCCTCCGGGCTTGGTTTTGAGGCCCAAACCAAGAAACCGTCCACCGAAGGTTTTGTGGGCAAACCAACAAACCCCGCGTGCAAGCTTCGGGCTCCATCCGCTACCTTGCACCGGCCCATGTACACGACTTCAGCCTGCCAGTCTTGCACCGCACGGCTCGCACTTGACCCCATCAGCCACCGGGTCCATCGAACCAAGCCTACTTGCCACTCCATCACCCGGAGGCCGCCACGGCTAAGGCCTTTCGCGCTTGTTCTTCACCTGCACCAACACGAGTCAAGCTGTAACTACAGTTAAAACTACATGAATCAGTAAGGTGCTACCTCCACGTGGAAACACAATTGCAAACACGAACACAAACATATATTAATTTACGGAAAATATCCAAATTACTTTCCTAAAGTATAACTAAAGTCTGGATAACTCTTAAAGTATTTCTTGGTTTATAAACTATTCCATTTGATTCAATTTATCTCTTAACGTAATTTTCATTTTTTCTCTTTTTGCACAAGTGGAGTTTTAAGTTCAAATTTGACAAGTATATAGCATACAACATAAGATATGTTAAAAATATATAAAAAAATCATCACTATTTTGATAGGGTAATATATTCGATAATAAAATTTATCCATGAGATACAAAAATATATAAAAAGTAATGATGAAAATGGGTCAAATATTTTTAAATATATATTATGATGTCCACACTACCCTGCAAAGTCTCAAATTAAAATTCAACTTGTGTATGGAGAAACAAAAATGAAAATTTGCATTATGAGGTAAGTTGAACCAAATAGCATAGTTTAGAGGTAAATTGAACCAAAATATAGTTTAGGTGGTTATCTGGACTCGCACTATACTTGAGGGGGTAATTTAGACTTTTCCTTAATTTATTACTAAACTTCATGCAAAGTTACAACTGCAGGAATGAGCAGATATTGTTGGAGATGTATTCAATGCATGCAGTGGAGTGGACCACACGACCAAATGCAACAAAACTATGGGCTGTGTCTTCCAATACCAACTCCTAGTTCATGCTTTACATGAACTAATAACGTACAATGATGGAAACTTGAGTTGACAAACATGGCCTTCAAGATTTGACATTGAGGTTACCAAGCACTAACATTCAAGGAAGAGCAATGTGACAAGGTGGCATAAATTTTTTAAAATTTCATTATAGATCAGAATAGGACCATATGGACAAACTATTCTAGAATAGTTGAAATTGTCTTCTTCTAGCTAGATACATACTTATAAGGATCTGTGTGGGGACCGCCCTATAGGGTGGGCCCGAATGCCTTTACGTACCATTCCCTGAATCATTAGATGATACGGGCACTTGCACAAGAAGTATCACAACAGTACTTCGTTTATTTATTCTGGTATTTTACATAAGGTTGAAAAGAGAAAACACACTCTATACAAGAGGGGATGTAGCCTCAACCTTATTCTAGCAGCGGCGTACTACGTAGTGGACTCACACCTCAGGCATCTTGACTCTAGCTCGGACCCAGACGGTTTTCTTCGTCATAAGCTTCTGGTTCTTCACCAGGTAGAAGGGACAAGGGAAGCAAGAGTGAGTACTAGGTAGGGTACTCAACAAATTCCATAGCGGACAAAACCAATACGGAGGGGATTCGGCCACTAGCTGGCCTAAGCACACATCCAGAGTACTGAATGTAAAGTTCAGAATTTAAGTGCGAAAGAGAGAAGTATGTAATGCAGCATTATAAAGTAGTTTTGGTCCTGGAGAGCATTCACTTCCCTACCAGTCCCCTGATTATAAAGAGTCTATCCGGGATTCCGTCAGGGACATTCCCGACCCAACCTTAAGCCATGCTCGGGCTCCATTCAAGGACAAACCCGACTCATGTTCAAGTTAACATTATCCAATAGCATCTCTAGTATCCTAGGGTGTATACTTGAGGACCAGGTGTGTCCGAAGACTAGTGGAGGGTCGCTCCTTAGTAATGAGTGATTGACAACGTTGTGTGGACTGATGCTTGGCTAAGTGTGCAGGTACAGGTTGTGGCTTGACTCGTGTCGGTGCAAGTGAAGAACAAGCGTGAAAGGCCTTAGCCGTGGCAGCCTCCGGGTGATGGAGAGGCAAGTAGGCTTGGTTCGATGGACCCGGTGGCCGATGGGGTCAAGTGCGAGCCGTGCGGTGCAAGACTAGCGGGCTGAAGTCGTGAACATGGGCCGGTGCAAGGTAGCGGATCAAGGCCGAAGCTTGCACGCGGGGTTTGTTGGTTTGCCCACAAAACCATCAGGCGGACGGTTTCTTGGTTTGGGCCGCAAAACCAAGTCCGGAGGCTCGAGGCGACGGAGACGGTGATCCGGGAGCTTCGGGAAGCTTCGAGGCGGGGGACACGTGGCGTGATCGCGGGGCTTGCGTCGATGCTAAGCAAGGCCGCGGTGGAAGCGTGTCCGCTCGATGAAGACTAGACCAAAATACCCCTGAGGGGTTGTATCTTCATTTCAAGTTGTAGGGGTAGCGTGGTCATTTACCTCCCTCCGATGGACTTCGTATAAATAGCGGAGAGGTGGATGGCATCTCTCTCTCTCAGAACCTAGGGTTTCCTTCTCCGATAGATTGCTCTGAACTGCTTCTTTTCCTCTGTATTCCTTAGGCTAGATTCTTGTATAGACTCTGACCTCTAGATGTATGGAAGCATTCGGCGTTGCGGTGATCTCCTAGTCCTTTGTGATTTTTGTGTCATTTTCGGGGATATTTTTGTGGAGTTTCGTTCTTCGCTCGATTCGGGGATTTGAGGGTGTTTTCCTTCGGATTTCTTTGAGGGGATCATGGGTGGATGCCTTGCGCATCTTTGTGTGTGATCTTGACCCCTCAAACGCCCGGGAAAGCCTTTGATTCGTGAGTTTTGGCCGGAGCCCGAGTTCTTGGTGGTAGTTCGTGTGATCCGCGATTCTCGGCGATTTAGTGAGTTAGAGGTTGAGATTTTTGGGGCATAGCTTCCTCTTGTATTGCTTATCATCTCCCCCAAATCTTGTCTCAAGAGCTTTTGTCGTTTGGGAGATCCGGTGATGGATTTGTGGTGTTGACCTCGCGGGTTGGACAGTTTTCAGCTCTGTTCGCAACATGCGAACAGTCCGCGGCTCCTTGGCGGACAGTCCGCGGGCTGCTGAACAGTGCTCGTGTTCTTCATGTTCTTGCGCGTCCTCGTTTCGATCTGTTTCGGCCCTAGGGTTTTGTTGCAAGAGGTTTGGCGGACAGTCCGCGAGTCCTTCACGGATAGTCCGTGTGGCCGAGATTTTGTCTGGGATGGAGCTGAGTTTGTCTGGGGTTTCCAGCGAAGTGGACGGACGGTCCGCGCTGCCTTCACGGACAGTCCGCGACACTAGCAGACTGTCCGCGTGGTTCAGCCGGACTGTCTGATTTTCTCGGTGCGTCTCTGGTGGTTCTGCTGAAGTTTTCGGACAGTCTGCGTCGACGGTCCGGACAGTCCGCGCCTGGCGTTTCCAGAATTGGCCAAGTACTTTGATTCTTGTCTTGTGCTTCCGCGGTTTGATTCAAGGCTTGTCTCTTGATCTTGAGAGCTTGTGTGCCTTGTTTTGTGCTTCTTTGGTGTGTGCGAGTACTCAGAGTGGCAATCGGGGTATAGGTTGAGTTCGACCTTCGGGAAGAATTTTTATCGGCTCCCATTCACTCCCCCCCTCTCTGGTCGCCTATTCGGTCCTTCAATTGGTATCAGAGACGGTTACGGATCTTCTTGATTCTAACCAATCTAAGATCCAAAGATGCTCTAGTAGAAATGTTAATATCTATGACGATTTGGTAGTGACGTTCCGTCTATCCGTCATGGAAGTGGTCTTTACCGTGACGAATTTTGTAACTTCGTCACAGATAACGAGTGATGGTGCCAAGCCACTCAAAATAATGACGAAACTCACAGGATGGTCACCGAACAATGAACCTATTTCGTCATAGATGAATCATTCCAGTTCTACCCGTGAGGAACCAATGACGAAAGCAAACTAACGTCACAGAACAACAACGTTATCGTCACAAAACAACTTGAAAAAAGAAAACAAGGATCTGGTCCCACATGCAACCACGTGTAATTGTGGGTCCGGATTCCCACCAGCGCTTGGTCCCACATGTAAGCCCCACCAGCGCATGACCCCACACGTGGGCCCCACCAGCGCATGGTCCCACAGGTGGGCCCCACCAGCTCATGGCCCCACATGTAGACGACCACAAGTGAACCAAAATTTACCAAAAATATTGTGAAACCCAGGGTTCGAACCTGGGTTGTTGGCACTCCAACCAACTGTCCCAAACCACTACACCACAAGTAGTTATGTGTTTTAGCTTTAAAGTTATACATATTAGCCTCTTTCTAGCTAACACATCGGCCCACGGTAGCAGTGGCCCACGTCGGCTCGGCCCAGTAGCGCAGCAGCCCAGTAGTCACATCGGCCCACAGTAGCGCGGCGGCCCAGTAGTTATGTGTTTTTGCTTTAATCAACACGAAAAAAAGGAGTGGCCAAGGGGATTCGAACCCTGGTGTGCTCGGTGGGAAGGGAGGGACTTACCATTGAGCAATAACACGGTTTGTGTCCTTTTGGTGTATGTCGTTCCTTTTATGAAACATTTTAATGGAACACGTGGCTTGTTCGAAGAACACCAAACAGTTCTTGTTTCTCATTTTGATCCGAAATTTAAATTTGTATCGGGTATTTCTCCATCATAGAAACTCCAAATTTGTTGATTCTTTTTTTCAAATTTTTCTAAAATCAAACCTTTCCATTTGATCACAGATTTGTATATGTTAATTGAAACTTTTTAAAAATTTTGAGATTCAATACTTTAAATTTTATATGAAAAGTTTGAAAACTCAAAATACCAATATTCTCCATCATGAAAAGATCCATAATATTGCTTTTGTAACCAACATCAAATTCTTTTTATATTTTGAATTGAAACAAGGATAAAAGTTGACACATCTACCTCACAGCTATGGATGAACTGGGATGAACAAGTGTGGTTTCTCTTTTTAATCTTTGACTAAAACTTGTAACTAGTTTTTCTCCCTCATACTAACTCCAAATCGGATGATTCTTTTTCCAAAAATTTTCTAAAATCATGCTCTATGAAGATAATGTGTTGAGTTTGATCTTTTTTTATGTGATCAAGTTTGAGAATTCGAAATTTGAATTGTTTTTAAATGTGACAATTTTAGACTAGATTTTGAAACCCGAAATGATTTCAGCTGAAGAAGTGATGAATACCAAAGTTTCATAACTCGTCAAGCTCTACAAACTTTACTTAGGTCATTTTTTGATTTGAGAAAGTGATAGTGTACATCACTCATTAATCCTATGTTCACTCACATAGTTTAAGAAACTACGTGAGGTGTTTGTCAAATTTGAACTAAGTATTGTAACCACTTCCTCAAATGATAAAGTGGTCTAAATAAATTTTGTAGATCTTGATGAGTTATAAAACTTTGGTATTTATCACTTTTTGATTTGACATCATTTAGTGTTCGAAAAACTTGCATCTAGTTGTCATTTTTTGAAATTCAAAATTTGGATTGTTCAAACAGAGTCAGATAGAGAAATGGCCAAAATAAAGTTTGTACATCTTGATGAGTCATGAAACTTTGGTATTCATCACTTTTTGATTTGACATCATTTAGTGTTAAAAAAATTTGCATCTAGTTGTCATTTTTTGAAATTCAAAATTTGGATTGTTCAAACAGAGTCGGATGGAGAAGTGACCAAAATAAAGTTTGTACATCTTGATGAGTCCTACAACTTTGGTATTCGTTATGTTTTCATTTGAAATCATTTATCATATATAAAAAATATATTTGTATGTATAAGATAATTATTTTTAAGTGTTATTTCACAATGGTGCGATAAAAAGAAAAAAGAAAAAGAAAAATGATAAGCAGAGAAGCCCATGAGGCCCAAATAGCCTAACTCTTTACGGTCGTCGATCGTGAATCCAATGGTTCGGATCGTGTTTCCTTGGTATATAATGCCCTTCCCAGTCGAAACCCTACCTCAAACGCATTCCTCCCCAGTCCCCACCCAGCCGCACGCCTCTACCGCCGCCTCCTCCCCGGCCTCCTCCTTCACCTCCGGTCCGCACTCCATTCCGGCCTTGTCTCCTCCCTCGCAGCCCCGAGCCCCGCCCCTCCTCTCACCCTGCACGGCTGCACCCTCTCGCCGGCCATCGACCGCCTGCTTGACCCCGGCTCTTCACCAACTCCAATCTCTTCCCCAACTCCACATCGCTTCCTCGGAATCGCCCGCCGCCGCGGCCGTCGATCCCGGCCACCTCCGACGATGCTGGTAAGCTCCCTCTTCCTCCTCCTTCTCGTCGTTGCCGCGGTTTCCTTTTCCTCTCTCGCGCTCGCCCATTTCCCTCACATCTCCTCTGCATCTCGCCCCCCTGCTTCGTAGATCCCCGCGAGCCACGCCATGAGGGGGCCTCTTCTGCATGACGCCCGCGACCTCGAAGTCCTACAGCTTCAGCTTCGTCGACCTAACGGCGGGACGGCGGGGCCGCGCTGCCGGATCCCATCCACACATGTCGGGGCATCGAGCAGACCAGCTCCAAAAGCCCACAAATCCGGGTGCCTGGATGCACGGGTATAGCAGAGCAGAGGCGAGGAGGATGCGCACGCCATCTCAGGTTCGTCCACACCTAGCTCCCCCTTTCTCAACCTCCATTGCTCCATCCATCCAATCCAACCCTAGATCCCCCATTCGCGCGCCTATTCCTCAATGGGGCCGCTCGATTCGGCGCGGGATAGTGATGTTCTGCCATGTAGGGACACTGCTGTATTATGCTAGTGTGTTGAATTGCTGATTGCCCGCTGCTTTGGGGAGGTGAGGACACTGGAGGACAAGTTGTGCTGTTGCCCACTCTGGATCCTTTATTTACTTCTTTTTCTGAAAGTGGTAGCATGCTAGTACTAGTGATTTCCATTTGTTAAGCCATGAACATCTGTACAAGTAAATTAGCTTCCCCATTAGGAGAGGGATTGCAACTGGACAAATGGAGTGGTCAAGTGGAAAGTTGCAGCTGTAGCTGCACTCTGCAGTCTGCACTCTGCATTGAACACCGAGGTGGTTGGGACATCAGCATTCAGCAGAGCCCAAGTCTGCACTGTCATTGAACACCGAGGTGGAGAAGCCATTTTTTAAAAAAAAATAAGAGGTGGAGAAGCCAATTATTTCTAGTTTGTGGAGCACGTGCAAGGGAAAGCTTAAAGTGTTCAGCTTGTCATTCTTATGTTTGAGAATTGAAATCTGTTATTTCTGCATCAATGTCCATTTTTCGTATCCAGAAAAAATTGATCCAGTGTGTTGCTTGTCCTAATTTGGAATATACTAGCTGTTGGTTCTAGTCTTCTCCATTTAAAGAAATAGAGCTGAGAATCTCATCTAGCGAATTACCTTCCTTTGACGGGCTCATCAATTTGCTTATGACTGGAGTGAGTGCTAAACACTACAATTTAAATGCAAGAAACATCTTAGGTTTGCATTTTAGTCTTAGGTTTGCATTTTAGTCGTAATTAAGTAGGTTTTTTGAATTAGAAATACAAATCAATTGAAATCTGGCAGATTGTCTAGATCATTTTTATGTTTTACCTTATTGAGTTCTGTTTTGAAATACTTAAGTGCCATATAATTTATGTGATGCCCTTGATGTTCTGGCATTTACAGATTCATGTTTTTATAGAAATGTGCAAGTTTCTGGTTCACTCAAATGGTTTATTGGATCCTCCTTAAGTTCTGTCAGATATTGTGGAATCTCTAATTGGTGCTATATACTTCGACTCCAACTTTGATCAAGAGGAAGTTGCTGGGTATATGTTTAGCTTGCTCCTATGTTTAGCTCATAGCTAATTAGCTTAAACGGTTCTGAAGGCATTCTCGATAGTAGCTTTGTGGTTGTTTGATGGACATGTAAATATATAATGCTGCAATGTGCTTCTGGTTACTACTCTGGTCAGATTTCGGTTAATGCAAGGTTCATTTTTATGCTATGCAGTGTGGAAGTTTCTTGAAGAATGAGCACACCAAATTTCAAGCAACACATGATAAGTTCTTCGAAGACAAAGCTGCACACACACAGAATTTCAAAGGTAAGCAAGATAAGAGATAATGCAGCCTATTGTGATATGCTATATTTCTTATCATCTATCTTACTTTATCTAGCTTATATGTCATGCTCAAGCAGTAATATCCTTATATTTTCATCTTGCACATATCATGCTTATGTAGGTCTCGAATAACCTTACTGTTTCATCTACATGGCTCCTAAAGTCCATATAGCATCTAACTAGGAACAAGTTTTGTTGTTTGACTGTTTCTTTTTTTATTAACAGTGAACTTATAGACAAGTTCACCTTATTAGGAACCCCCAGTCTGCACATATGCTTAATTTGCTAGCAATTTTACAGCTACTAAATGCCGTTAATCATACTTGCATAGAGCGCTGAGCTGTGCCTATACTGTATCTTCCTAAGTTTCACTGAAATAGTTGTCATTCTGTTATCCTCATTTTCAATCTGCTGTTTTCTGCAGACCTTTTCTCAATGTTTTTAGGATGACAAAGAGAAATTGCTTAGGCAGTATGAACTGCAAAGTAAGTAGACATTTGTTCCTTTGGTTGTGTTTATGAGTTCCTTGCTCTGACATGCTGCCTTTTAATAGGGAAAAGGAGAAGACTACTCTGTCTGAACTTGAGAAAACATTTTCGGAGAAGATAGCAAATGCAGAAGAATCTCTGAAGAAGATGAAGTAGGTGTATGTTAGAGCATGCATGATTATAGAACTGTAATATCCGGTACCTATATATTCTGCATGTTCATTGTGGATTTGTTGTGAGCATGTATGTGATCTGTACTATGTAATTTGCTGAAATTATGTGTATCATGGGTTGTAACGTGTTTTGTAATAATTGGTCTTAAATTTGGCAAATTCTGGTGGTGTTGAATGAGCAGAATAAAAAAGTGAATCAGTGAAATAATTGGCTCAATTTAGGCCTAACTCTGAATTGTGTATGGTGTGATGATGTCATCATTGCCACATCAACTGCCACATCATCATCCATGTAGGCAGCCATGTCATTGTCCACGTAGGTCACCACGTCATCATACACGTAGGCAGTCATGTCATCGTCCACGTAGGCAACCAGCGTGGCACTGAGCCACGTCAGCTGCCAGCATGCACGGCGCCACGTGGTAGTCACTTTCATGACAAAATTAGTGACGATGTTCACTAGTCATAGAAGACGAGCGGTTACATGACGAAAAACGTGTCCGTCATTGAAAAGGAACAGTTCTGTGACGAAAATGGGTGATTCGTCACGGTGCGTCAAATGTGACGCGTGTTCTACGACGATTTCAAAATCGTCATAAATTCATCACAGAAGGTTTTCAATGACGAATTTAGCTTGTTCTGTGACGAAAGTGTTTTGTCATAGATGTGAACTTCTGTACTAGTGATGGGCGATTATGGCAAGGGGTTGGGTCCTCCGCACTTTGATGGCAAGAATTACCCGATGTGGGAGAGGCGCATGGGCCCGTTTTTGCGAGGGAAGAGAACTCTGATCTGGGAGGTCACTCAGAATCCTCATTATGTCATCCCAGACAGTTTTCTGCTTTCAAGATCGCGGGACATGTGTGAGGCCAACAACAAGGCCGTTGATTACTTGTTCCGTGCTCTCTGTGCCTCGGAGTTTGAGCGAGTGTACGGAGAGAATGTGGCCGGAAAGATATGGCTCAAGTTGAGAAATGCTCATGTTGGCAATGCCCAAGTGCAAGCCCGTTTGTTTTCCACTTACCGGAGAGAGTACGAGAACTTCACTAATCTCCCCGGCGAGTCGACCGATGCTATGTTCCAGCGTTTCACTAGCATAGTCAACAACATGAGGGCTAATGTGACAGTGCTCCCGTACACGGATCATGATCAAGCTATCAAGCTTTTACATGCCCTGGATAGGTCTGTGTGGGAAGCCAAGATCGAGGCCATTGAGGAGTCGAGCGTGTATGACACGTTGTCGCTTGATGAGCTGTTTTCCAAGCTCAGGTCTTCATAGGTTGATCGTGGCTTGAGAGCCAAGAGCGAGAGCCCCACTGATCCTCATAGTTTGGCTCTTGTCTCCGGATCAAGGTCTAACGCTAACTCCGGTGGTTTCTCTTTGTCTTGTCTTGTGTCCTTGCCAGATGAGGACTTTGAGGTGCTGAGCGAGGAGGATCTCGCCTTGTTGAGCAAGAGGTTTGGGCGGATATACGAGAACCGCAAGAATGCAAGGCAGAGCTCGGGCATGTGCTATCGGTGCGGGAAGCACGGGCACTTCATCGCCGAATGCCCTGAAGCCATGGAGATCAAGAATGACTACAAGGGCAAGCCCAAGCACGACTGCAACAAGCACCGCTCCCGGAACGACTACAAGGACAAGCGCAAGGACAAGGGCGAGAGAAGGACGAAGAAGAGTGGCGGCTACAAGAAGAAGACGGCTCGAGCGATGGTTGCCGGAGCGAGCGACATCGACTCCACATCAAGCGATGCTTCTTCCGACTCGAGCAGCGAGGAGGAGCAAGAAAGGCGCAAGGACAAGCGGCACACGGGCAAGAACTTCACCGGCTTGAGCTTCGTCGCACAAGGAGGCTTTTGCGGCATAGCGCACTCGAAGAAGGGTGGGAAGCACAGCTCGGATTCGAACTCCGACTCCGAGGAAGAGGTACGACATGATCCCAACTTCTTGCTGGAGGAGAATGCTAGGCTCAGTGAGTTGCTTGATAACTGTGATGATGTGCTTAGAAAGACCAACAAGGAGAAGAGTGAATTCAGGTCTTTGTTGGGTGATGCTAAGGATAAGATAGCTGAGCTTGAATCCTTATTTGTGGATGCTAGAAATGAGATAGGCTCTTTGAAATCTGCTCCTGTGGTGTCGGATGAGATTGACTGTGGTGATTGCTCTGTTTTTCTTGCTGATTTGACTGCTCTCAAGGAGAAGCATGCCTCTACTCTTGAGGAACTAGATGTGGTTAGGATTGAGTGTGACGAATTGAAATCTAGGCCAGCTTTGTTAGGTGCTTGTACCTCATGTCCTGTGTTGCATGCTAGGCTAGATGAATCTCACACTAGAATAGTTTCTCTTGAGGCTGCTTTGAAAGCTCCCATTCCTACATCATGTTCTACCTGTGAAATGCATGCTTTGAAAAACATGGAACTTGCACACTATGTTGATCGTCTGCAGGATGAAAATGAGCTTAGGAAATTGATGAGTTGGTTGTCTGGGCATGAGCCACAGTTGAGTTTGATGTTGGCTGAGTTCAAGCGGTTTGATGGTCAGGCGTTGGGTGCTGGCAAGAGTGGTGAGAAGAGTGGTGAGAAGAGTGGTGAGTGAGAAGAGAAAGTTGGAGAGACTCCTACTCCACCACACACCATACCCATGAACAAATATGCACCCAAGCCAAACCACCTCAGAAACAAGCTTGATACAACTCCAGACCCACCAGTGTTCCCCCAGAAAACAGAAAATTACCAGAAACCCATCAAGTTTGTGAGCAACCTGGGTAATGTCTTTGAGGGGAAGTCAGGAGAGAAAGCTGTTGAGAAGCCCACAGAACCACCGCCTAAGCCACAGCCGATCCGCTTCCATTGTGAGTATTGTGGGAGGGATGGGCATAAGGATGAGTTCTGTTTCAGGAGGAAGAGAGGTGAGAGGTTTGCTAGGGAGATGGCAAACAAGGACAGGTACCACCTTTCTCGTGGTGTGCCTGAGCCTCGTAGAGGGCCTCTACCTAGGGGTGAAGTGTTTTTGCGTACAGTTCCCACTCGTGGAGGTGGAGGTGGTTTTCCTCAGAGAGATAGGCGTGTTGGGTTTGGGCGTGGTGAGTTGGCTCGACGTGCTCCGTCTCGTGACCGTTACGAGTTTGGGAGGCCCGATCGGAGCTTTGGGTCTCAGATGGACTACGGGCCACATTTTCCCCTCGTGGTGCGCGTACTCCTCCAGTGAGACGTGACAGGTCCTTTGGTGATAGGCGTGAGAGGGCTCCGCCTAGAGGTTATGGTAGGATGGACTTTGCTAACCCTTCTTTTGAGCAAATGGCTCGACACTGATTTGACTCTTTTGGTACTAACCCTAGTGTTGAGTCGCTTGCTCATTCTCGTTCTCATTTTTTATTGCAGGTGGGAGGCTTGGAGGACTTTTGGTTGATCGACTCTGGTTGCTCACGACACATGACCGGAGATCATGGGTGGTTCTCCAGCCTCACCCCAGTGAGTACGAGGGAGTAAATCACTTTCGGGGACAATGGGAGAGGACGAGTGCTTGCTGAAGGTATGGTGAAGGTATGGTGAAGGTGAGTAGCAAGGTGACCATAAGAAGTGTGGCTTTGGTCAAGTCACTTGGTTTTAACCTGTTGTCAGTATCTCAGTTACTTGACGAAGGTTTTGAGGTTTGTTTTAAGTCGGGCGCTTCTCGTGTGCTTGATTCTCGAGGCGATCTTGTCTGTACGATCGTCCGCGAGGGTCAAATCTTTCGTGCCGATTTTTCCCAGTCTGTTGGTCCTCCTCGATGCTTTGTTGCTGGCGTTTCGACCGAGCTTTGGAAATGGCATAGGAGGTTGGGACACTTGGGCTTTGAGTTGCTTTCCCGCTTGAGTGGTCTTGATCTTGTCCGAGGATTGCCTAAGTTGAAATTGGAGAAGGATTTGGTTTGTGCTTCTTGTTGGCATGGAAAGATGGTTGCTGCTTCTCACGCCCCTCTGACTACGGTCATGACCGAGCGACCTTGTGAGCTGTTGCACATGGATTTGGTTGGGCCAGCTCGTGTTCGCTCTGCGGGTGGGAAGTGGTATGTTCTTGTGGTTGTTGATGATTTTTCGAGGTACTCTTGAGTTTTCTTTTTGGAGGATAAGAGCGAGACATTTGGCTTTGTTCGAGACTTGATCTTGAGGTTAAAGAATGAGAGACATGGTGATGCCATTCGAGCTATACGCAGTGACAATGGCACGGAGTTTAAAAACTCTCATTTCGATACCTTTTGCAGTGATCTTGGTCTCGATCATCAGTACTCTTCTCCATACGTCGCTTATGTTGACACATTTTATCTTACATATTTATAAGTCAACCAAACATGAGAAAATGGCATAATTGTTAATACCAACTTAGAATAGGGTGTCACTAACAGTTTTCCTGAAGTTTTGGAGAATTCTATGTCTTGCAGGGACTAATCAAAAAAATAGGAAAAGGAACAATTCTAGAAGACTCCAGAGGACTTCGGAACTCAACGTGACTTGGCATCCAAGAAAGAAGCATCTGCAAGGGGCAAGGACCAACCAGGCCGAAGCAGACCCCGAGGGGGGCCCACCCCAGGCCGATCGGCCTGGTGGTGGGGCCGGTCGGCCTCCCCCGGGCGCCAAGTCAGCCCTACTTCTTGAATGTTCTTCCACCGCCTATGAGGATCAATCTAAATCGTAGGTTAGGTCGGTTTGATCGTACGGCGCATGGCACCTCCTCAGGACTATATAAGCAGCCCTTTGACCCCCCTGGCAAGAGGAATCTGGCCTCAGGAATCCCAGTTCATACACCAGATCAAGTCATCAAGTCAGAGATACTACGCCCTAGAAACCCATATAGCGAGAGTAGCTAACTAGTCTAGATCTAGGGGGAGGCAAGGCGTCTACTTGGCTCCTGATCGTCTAGAAGCTGGTCGAGATACTGATCTAGCTTCGCTCTTGTAAGTTCTTCTTTATAAGTTCTTTTACATTTGTTGTAGATACATATGTTCTTATCAATGATTATATTCGAGATTATATGCTTTGGTGTTTATTATGATTACATGTTTAGCATAGTTGATTTACCTTTATATTCGTGTATGGAGTCGTATAGCCCTCACCTAGATCATCTGTTAACATGGGTGAGTGGTAAAGATAATGTAAGCGTGGTGCTTATACTGTATTTACCTGCGATTGCACCCTACATGCCGGGTCGTGTGGTAGATCGTGGTGGTGACAGCACTATTGAGGTCTTTGTAATCCACCCCCCGTGTGTAGGACTAGTGGAGCCTTATACTGTTTGGGTTGTTTCAAGTTTTGGCCTTGATCCTCCTGGGTAGTCTCCCCATGCATAAGTATAATAGTTCTTCTTCCATGATTGTTAAATGTATTGCACTAATCATAGTATGCATTGACGTATAGTTTAGGGTTACCGAGGAGTATCCTCGCTAACTAGACTGTGAATACGCTTCTCTTTCTATATTGATACTTTCTGGTGGTTCACTATGTTATGACTTGATCAATGCTATCATTATCTTTATGTGACTTATACCTGTTTATAGTAATTGATATATTTTGGCCACTCTACATTACACAACTGAGAGATATGCATGTATTTGTTATTATAGATAGAAGACTTCTTTCCCTGTGGTAGAATATAAATACAATACCTGGTTTTACTCCTGGTTAAAATGCTACAATGGTATATTCATATCTGTGCGCTTGTGGATACCCATTTATATATATTTTCTTATCTAGAGATCCAAGGCATATGTAAGAGTACCAATCCATGCGTTTTAGTGGCACTTCTGTCAGGGATGACAACCTAGATCAAGTTGTGCTATGACCTGTAGCGGATTTATCTTTTAGTTTATCTGAAAGCAACATCTGATATACACTTAGCATCATGTTAAGATATACCTTTGCATTTCTGGCGCCGTCGATAGAGATGGATTGTAAATCTGTTTCTAGTCGATGACGTTAGCAATGTCAACAGCTTGCCAGAATGGCGTAGTGGAGAGGAAGAACCGGACCCTTTGTGAGATGGCCAGGACGATGCTCGATGAGCATAGGACTCCTAGGTGTTTCTGGGTCGAGGCAGTCAATACCGCTTGCTATGTCTCGAATCGCATCTTCCTTCGTGCTTTCAAGAAGAAGACCTCTTATGAGCTGATGCATGGGCGACAACCCAAGGTGAGTCACTTTAGAGCTTTTGGTTGCATGTGTTTCATTCTAAAGAAGGGCAAGTTGGATAAGTTCGAGTCTAGATGTTCGGATGGTATTTTTCTTGGTTATGCGATTCATTCTAGAGCATATCGTGTGCTCAACCTTGACACTAACCGAATCATGGAGACTTGCGAGGTTACCTTCGACGAGACACAGCCATGTAGCTCTTCTGCTTTTGAGTGTGCAGGTGACGAGGAGATTGGTGCCAGGATCTTTGAGGATGAGAAGGATGGAGATGAAGACGAGGATGATGATGATGGTGGTGCTCCCGCGGCTGATCATGTACATGCTACTTCCACTACTACGACGATCCATGAACGCACTACACGGTCGAGGTCAAGGAACTCTTCTCATTTCGCTCACTCTGCTTTTGTCGCTTCTTTTGAGCCCAAAGATATTCGACATGCTCTGTCTGATGAGAATTGGGTGAATTCCATGCATGAGGAGTTGGAAAACTTTGAGAGAAACCAAGTCTGGGTGTTAGTTGATCCACCACCAAATTGCCGTCCCATAGGTACCAAGTGGGTGTGGAAGAACAAAGAGAGTGAAAATGGGATGGTTGTGAGAAACAAGTCGAGGTTGGTGGCTCAGGGGTTCAACCAGAAAGAGGGCATAGACTATGAGGAGACATTTGCTCCTGTGGCCCGTTTGGAGGCAATTAGGATCCTTCTAGACTTTGCCATGGCTAAAGGGTTCAAGTTGTACCAAATAGACGTTAAGAGTGCTTTCTTGAACGGGGTGATAGAGGAAGAAGTGTATGTGAGGCAACCCCTAGGGTTTGAGAGCGAGAAATACCCACACCGTGTATACAAACTCCAGAGAGCGCTCTATGGGTTGAAACAGGCACCTAGAGCTTGGTATGGCAGGTTGAGAGGGTTTTTGCTGAGTAAGGGGTTTGTGATGGGCACAGTTGATAAGACCCTGTTTCTCCTTAAGCATGGGAATGACCTTTTGATTGTTCAGATATACGTGGATGACATAATCTTTGGTGGCTCTTCTCATGATCTTGTTGCCAGATTTGCAGATGACATGAGCAGGGAATTTGAGATGTCCATGATGGGCGAGCTGCAGTTTTTCTTGGGACTTCAGTCAAGCAGTGCAAGGATGGGACGTTTATACATCAGGCGAAGTACACCAGGGACACGGTGAAGAAGTTTGGCATGAACGACTCCAAGCTGCTGACTACACCGATGAGTACCACTACGGCTTTGGACGCGGACGAGGATGGTGAACCTGTGGACCAGAAGGAGTACCGGAGCATGATCGGCTCCCTCCTTTACTTGACGGCGACGAGGCCGGACATACAGTTCAGTGTGTGTCTGTGCGCTCGTTTTCAGGCTTCACCGAGGACTTCACATCAGCAGGCTGTCAAGCGAATTTTCAGGTACTTGAACTACACTCGTGAGTTTGGTCTTTGGTATTCTGCCTTCTCGACACTCAGTCTTCACGGTTACTCCGATGCTGATTTTGCTGGGTGTCGATTGGACCGCAAGTCTACCTCTGGGTGTTGCCAGTTTCTCGGTTCTTCTTTGGTCTCTTGGTCATCTCGCAAGCAATCCAGTGTAGCCTAGTCCACTACAGAGGCCGAGTATGTTGCTGCTGCTAGCTGTTGTTCCCAGCTCCTATGGATGACCTATACTATGAGTGATTTTGGTGAGAAGTGCTCCCAGGTTCCACTTTTCTGTGACAGTACCAGTGCCATAAGTGTAACCAAAAACCCTATCCTCCACTCCAAAGCAAAACACATAGAAGTGAGGTACCACTTTCTGAGGGACAATGTTGAGAACGGAAACATATCTTTGTCCTATGTGCATACCCAAGATCAGCTAGCCGACATTTTCACCAAACCACTTGACCAAGTCACTTTCACTCGCTTGCGGGGTGAACTTGGGGTGTGCTTTCCTTTCTCGCTGGGTCTTGGAGCTTCTCATGTATATATGTGTCATATGTTTCATTTTGTTGCATTCCTTCATGCATTTTACTTTCTGTACAAAACCTGGTAGGATAGCCATCTTTGGATCACTTGTGCTAGGAAAAGCTTCTCTTATATACATTGTTCACTGATGTTCTACATGTGAGATTTGTGCATGTTTGGTAAATGGTGATGTGAATGCTATGCTCTTGATGGTTTTGCCATATACTTATGTTGAGATAGCTTTCTTTTTATGAAAATGCTAAAATTTGTGTCTCTCATGAGTAGATGCTTGTCGATGCTCAATTTGTGCTCAAATGCCTATATCATGTTTAGTTTATGCTTGAGTATCATGTTCTCCTTGCTTAGGGTCAAAGACCCATTAGTCATTATAAATGTTTAGCCCATTTGTTCACTTTGGGAGGAGCATAAGTTTCTTTTTGCCGCAAAGAAATTTCATGTACCATGTTAAACTTGAAAATGAAATTGGTGTATGAATTGCTTTATGCTTGAAAAACGAGCTCTAAGTCATGTATTTATGTTTTGATATTCATATCTTGGGTGCTAAACCGTTGCATGTTGTCTACCATGAGAAGTCTCATTTTAAGAAGTAGACACATGGGTCGGTGGCTTTAACATGACTTGAGTAGCTTGTGGGTGCTAAATTGAGAAGAAGAGGTTGCATTTGCTCAGAGGGAGTTTGCATATGTGCAGGGGGAGCTCCTTTGGATTTGCCTGAGTTTTGTGCTTTCTGATGTGCTCTTTGAGAAGCTTTGGTTTGTCTCGGCTGTGAAAAAGAGGTTGCATTTGCTCAGAGGGAGTTTGCATATGTGCAGGGGGGAGCTCCTTTGGATTTGCTTGAGTTTTGTGATTTGTGATGTGCTCTTTGAGAGCTTTGGTTTGTCTCCGCTGTGTTGAGCTGTTGCCCTTGCCTTAGGGGGCCGAGACGTGGTCTGGCGAGTGATCTTGTTTTTCGCTTGTTCTTTGTCTTTGGATCACTTGTTGGAGGTTGGTGTTCGTGGCTGTTTTCTTTTCTTTTTCTCTATGTGATTTCTATGGGTGTTGTCAATGCACTCATCAAGGGGGAGATTGAGGACTAGGTGTGTCCAAAGACCAGTGGAGTGTCGCTCCTTAGTGATGAGTGATTGACAACGTTGTGTGGATTGATGCTTGGCTAAGTGTGCAGGTACAGGTTGTGGCTTGACTCGTGTCGGTGCAGGTGAAGAACAAGCGCGAAAGGCCTTAGCCGTGGCGGCCTCCGGGTGATGGAGAGGCAAGTAGGCTTGGTTCGATGGACCCGGTGGCCGATGGGGTCAAGTGCGAGCCGTGCGGTGCAAGACTAGCGGGCTGAAGTCGTGAACATAGGCCGGTGCAAGGTAGCGGATCAAGGCCGAAGCTTGCACGTGGGGTTTGTTGGTTTGCCCACAAAACCAACAGGTGGACGGTTTCTTGGTTTGGGCTGCAAAACCAAGTCCGGAGGCCCGAGGCGACAGAGATGGTGATCCGGGAGCTTCGGGAAGCTTCGAGGCGGGGGGTACGTGGCGTGATCGCGGGGCTTGCGTCGATGCTAAGAAAGGCCGCGGTGGAAGCGTGACCGCTCGATGAAGACTAGACCAAAATGTCTCTGAGGGGTTGTATCTTCATTTCATGTTGTAGGGGTAGCGTGGTCATTTACCTCCCTCCGATGGACTTCGTATAAATAGCGGAGAGGTGGATGGCATCTCTCTCTCGGACTCTAGGGTTTCCTCCCCCGGTAGATTGCTCTGAACTGCTTCTTTTCCCTCTGTATTCCTTAGGCCAGATTCTTGTATAGACTCTGACCTCTAGATGTATGGAAGCATTCGGCGTTGTGGTGATCTCCTAGTCCTTTGTGATTTTCGTGTCATTTTCGGGGCTATTTTTGGGGAGTTTCGTTCTTTGCTCGATTCGGGGATTTGAGGGCGTTTTCCTTCGGATTTCTTTGAGGGGATCATGGGTGGATGTCTTGCGCATCTTTGTGTGTGATCTTGACCCCTCAAACGCTCGAGAAAGCCTTCGATTCGTGAGTTTTTGGCCGGAGCCCGAGTTCTTGGTGGTAGTTCGTGTGATCCGCGATTCCCGGCGATTTAGTGAGTTAGAGGTTGAGATTTTTGGGGCATAGCTTCCTCTTGTGTTGCTTATCATCTCCCCCAAATCTTGTCTCAAGAGCTTTTGTCGTTTGGGAGATCCGGTGATGGATTTGTGGTGTTGACCCCGCGGGTCGGGCAGTTTTCAGCTATATTCGCAACACGCGGACAGTCCGCGGCTCCTTGGCGGACAGTCCGCGGGCTGCTGAATAGTGCTCGTGTTCTTCATGTTCTTGTGCGTCCTCGTTTCGATCCGTTTCGGCCCTAGGGTTTTGTTGTAAGAGGTTTGGCGGACAGTCCGCGAGTCCTTCACGGACAGTCCGCGTGGCCGAGATTTTGTCTGGGGTGGAGCTGAGTTTGTCTGGGGTTTCCAGCGAGGTGGACGGACGGTCCGCGCTGCCTTCACGGACAGTCCGCGACACTGGCGGGCAGTCCGCGTGGCTCAGCCGGACAGTCCGATTTTCTCGGTGCGTCTCTGGTGGTTCTGCTGAAGTTTTCGGACAGTCCGCGTCGACGGTCCGGACAGTCCGCCACTGCCTTGCGGACGGTCCGCCCGTACCAGCCGGACAGTCTGCGCCTGGCGTTTCCAGAATTGGCCAAGTGCTTTGATTCTTGTCTTGTGCTTCCGCGGTTTGATTCAAGGCTTGTCGCTTGATCTTGAGAGCTTGTGTGTGCCTTGTTTTGTGCTTCTTTGGTGTTTGCGAGTACTCGGAGTGGCAATCGGGGTATAGGCTGAGTTCGACCTTCGGGAAGAATTTTTATCGGCTCCCATTCACTCATCCCCCTCTCTGGTCGCCTATTCGGTCCTTCAATACTAATCAATGGAAGCTTTTACCAAGAGGGCTCATAACCGCGAGCCTCGGCTATTCGAATAGATTCATAACTCTGGCCAGAGGGGTACGCTTTACCCGCACGGTCGATCAGCCCATACCCTGTACGGGGGCGGTACTGACCTACGAAACCCGTACCCGCCAGCGTCTATTCATGGACTACATTATCGTCCAATCCTAGACTACATTCCCTAGCTCCACCCACGTCTATACTGGGTCTAAACAGGGGTCATTCCACCACCATCCGCTACGCGGATCTAGTTTTCTCGGGAAAAGATGCATGAATAAAATGTGGCATTCAATACCACCGCGTCCCCTGGCGCCAAAACATACCCGATGACCCGTGCCGACCAGACTTGGGACTATGCGAAGGTCCTGCTCTAGCATATCCGTTGCCCACCATGGCCCCTTGGGATGGTTTACTTGGTGCAGTAGCGGGGTGTGGATCAAGTCCTCACATGAATAGGCATTCCCGAAGGCTATGCCTTTTTGGCCCGTGCGGCCGTACATAACACTAGAAAGACTTTCTCATGAACCGAACCTTATACGACTGGAGTAAGCATGGGCAATATCCTCCACTGAGGTTGCCCCCATACTCCCATGTCCATCCTTAGAGGTTCTATTACTTCAGTCCAATTCATGCAACTACCATATTCTACTTCTAATCATATGGAAACTAAATACAAAATGTAGAATTCGGTAGTATTTAAGCGGGAAAGCATGAAATAAAGGTGAGAAGTTATCTGGATGGTAGAAGTCAAGGAATGTTGTGGAACTTGCCTTCTTCGAAGTCTTGGTCGTTCAGGGCTTCTTCCTCGTAATCTGGGTCGTCGATCGGATTCTCGAAAAACCTATCGTCTTCTATAAAGCATAGTTATACAAAAAATTGTAAATCATGCAAATCAAGCATAACAATTCATCAAACATGGGTTAAGAATTAATGGATGGGGTTCCTAGGGTTTTAGGATCGATCCGGAGGAAAACTCTAATTTTCGGGTACATGAAATATAGACCCGGTAAAATAGGAAAAGATGTCGGAAATTATTCTAGGAGCTAGACATGTGAGATTTGGGCGCAAAGGACATGAATAGGCTCTAATATTTATGGTGAATTTTTGGGAATTTTTGGGAATTTTAAAGATGGCTAACTAAACTTGTGTGTGCATTTGGTCCGGTGTACCTAGCAAAACTAAGGGGAGAGAGAGACTGACGCGTGGGCCAGCGCTGACGCGACGCGGGGCCTCGCAGGCATGCACACGTGGCGGCCACGTGGTGGCGTGGGAGTGAGTGCGATGCATGTGAGTCGGGTGTAGGGAGAAGGGGAGGAGAGACGGTGCTGCCCGGTTTGGTCACCGGACCGCCGTGGAACAGGGGCGGCCTCGTCGGAATTGGGGATTCAGGCGGCTACGGCTCGCCGGCTGGGATGAAACCTCACCGTGGAGGTTCAGCACGGCAGGGCGGAGCTAGGAGGGGTACGTGTGGTCGATAGGGGCGGCCGGCGGTAGCGCGGCGGCTCGCTGAAGTTCGGCAAGGGCGCGGCCGCAAGCGGAAACACACCCAGAGGCGGTTTTGGTGCCTAACAAGCGTGTGTGTCTGCGTGTGTGAGCCTAGTGAGCACGACGGTGCGCTCGGGCAGCACAACAGCTCGCCGGAGTTGTGTCGGCAGCGTGCGCAAGCCCGGTGGGGATGCGGCGGCAGTGTGGGCGGCCGTGGACGCTACGGCTAGGATAGGGAGGCCATTTGGGCAGCATAACGGCACTCACTGATGCTATGATGCGGTGGGGAGTTGCTGGAGGCAAGAGAAGCGGCGGTTGCGCTCGGCGGCGGAAGGTGGCTCGCCGGCGGAGCAGGGATTCGCCGGGAGGGTGCTGGAGGAGTGGAGGAGGTGGTGTGGTGGGTTGTGAAGGTGCGGTGTGGAGTGGTGAGGAGCTCAGGGAGCCATGGGGTGCTATTTATAGGCCGCGGAGGGGAGCTCGGTTGAGGTGCGGCGGCGGCCATGGCGTCGTTTTCCGACGCCCGGCGGATAAGGCCGCGGAGAGGGGGAAGAGGCAGGGATAAGGCCCAAGCTGGTGCAGGTGGTGCACGCGCCTACCGCGCGTGTGTCAGGTGGCCTGGTGCTGTTGCAGGGAAGGAGATCGAGCGCAGCGACCTGCGGCGGAGCTCTGGGGAGCGGCGCAGCGCTCTGCCGTGGCGCGCGTGTTGTACGGCCGGGAGGGCGAGTGGATGAGGGCAAGCGGGCACGGCATGCTGCGGTGGGGTGGGCGAATGCGGCGCTCGCGCAACTGGGGCGGCGGAGGGTGTGGAGGTGCTGCGCGTGTGCGGTTGCCAGCGGCGGCACTCTGCCTCGGCGCAGCAAAGTCAAGGATGGCGGCGCGGGGCGAAAAAGCAATCCGCTTTTCCGTCTTGGGGGAAATAGGGAAGGCGGCATGGGCGGCCTGGCGCGCGTGCTCGCGTGTAGAGAAAGGTGTCAGGGAGGAGGGATTGCGGCGGCGGGCGCGGCGCAGGGAAAAGTTGCGGCGCGGCGACGCGAGGAGGATGACGATGACGTCGTCGTGCGTCCGCGCGCGGATGCTGGGCCGCTAGGCTGTTTTGGGCTGTGGCGGAGCGGAGTGGGAGGTGATGGCCTGCGCAAAGGAAAGGAGAAGAGGGTGGTGGGATGGACTTTGACACTGGGCGGCGTTGGGCTGTGTGAGGGGCTTGCGGGCCGCACCGGGAGGAGTAGGAGGGTGTGGGATAGACTTTGTCGATTGGTTGAGTGAAGTTTGGCCCAGCTATAGTTTGGAAGCTTTCCTATTTGTTTTGAATTTGATTTGAATTCAAATTTGAATTCCAATTCAAATTTGAGGAGTTTTAAACTAAGACTTTGAACTAGAAAATCCTTAAGGAAATGTTAGTGAGATCTTTGGGGTGAGAAAAGAATATTAGCACAATCAAATGCATATGGATGTGTGATGAAAAAGGAAAGGACTTGTTTGTAAAATGCAAATATATTGCATTTAGGTCCTATAGATTTTAAAGAAATTTTTAGGGATCAAATTTGAAAACTTAGAAAATTCGGGATGTGACAATCTGGTACCCGATCCCATTTGCATACATTCTCATATCCTGAAGATGAGCAACTCAGTCATGAAGACCAGTATAACTAGTATGTCTCTTGGCCTTGTGATATGCTACCAACTGCTGATAAAAGGAAGGGAGAATAGAAGACGACGCAAGACAGAATAGATATTCCAAGGCGTTGGCCTTCTTCCTCCTCCGGTTCCTCTCTGACCTATCCCCCGTGCTTGCTCTCTCCCTCTCTTGTACCACTGATTCTCCTCAAGTTACCCCAAATTGTATCAAATCAGTGTCCAATTGCCACAAATCCCCTACTATATGTGTCAATTTGGTGTCTAGCTTTCCAGGGACATAACAATTGGTATTCAGAGCAACTCCAAAAGACTGCTAATCCTACCTCTAATACCTGTTTTAGGGAGAAAAGGTGAAAAATCGTGTTCCAACAGTTCCCCAATATCCTCCCGTATCTATTCGGAACGCGAAAACAGAGACCTCCGCCGCGCATATTTGCGCGTCCTCCATCCCTCCCCAATCCGTTCCACGAACGCACGAGAGTCATTCCCGCGAGTTTCTACCGCGCCCACCAATTCGTCGAACACAGGAACCTCTACGGCGGAATGTGGCAGCAGCGAGTGGCGGCGACAACAGGGAAGAAGGCTGCGGCAGCGGTGGAGTTAATCGGCGACGGCAAGGCACATCTTGGAGGTGAGCGTCGGTGGTGAGCTGGGCGAGCGAGGGGCTTATTCTTGGAGGGGTTGAGGGCAGGTAGCAAGTCCTGGAGGGTGGAGGCGATGAACGTCGGCAAACTCGGCATCGAGCGCAACCGCGGCACAGTGCGCCCTCCATTGGAATTTCGAATTACAGAGATGCGAAGTTGCCTGGACTGAAGTGGAGGACGGCGAGCTCCACGGCTGCCGCTCAAATCGAATCCATCGCCGATGCTCGCCTCATAGCGGCTTCCCCTAGCTACCTGCCTACACCGACTGTCGCGCACTACCCCGCTTGCTGTGGAGATGCCCGCGTGCCGCCGGCCGACCATCAAGACACCGCACACGCCGAGCACCGAAGGAGGAGGCGCCACGCTCTGCCATCGAGCCTCCTAGCTACGCGGCCACCCAAGATGCCAGCCCCTTCCTGCTGCATCTGATAGAGACAGAAGAAACGGGATCTCACGGGAGAGAGAACAGAAACATGGCCCTCAACCGGGAAGAGAGAAGAGGTGAGGTGGAAATATCCTTGACATTTTATAGTATGGTCCTTAGTATAGATGAAAAGTGCATGAAAACCCTTGATGCTAGTGAGAAGGATGTAAATGAAATATAAAAATTACATTAAGAATCTAAATTGTTAGTGATGTGGCAAGTTTAAAATATTGGGGAATTTATTATTAGGAATCTGCTGTGGGGTGTCATGATTTTGGGGCAAAAAATTTTTAGGAGAGCTCTGAGAGCCAGGTGTGGTTCGAGGACCGGTGGATGGTCGCTTCCTGGTGTGATGAGTGATTGACAACGTGGTGTGGACTGATTCTTGGCTAAGTATTGCAGGTGCAGGTTGCGGCTTGACTGGTGCAGGTGCAGGTGAAGAACAAGCGTGAAAGGTCGTTGCCGGTGAGGCCTCCAGGTGTGGAGAAGACAAGTAGGCTTGGTTCGAGGGACCCGGTGGCCAGCGGGGTCAAGTGCGGGCCGCATGGTGGCAAGAACGGCAAGATGAAGTCATGGACGGTTTCTTGGTTGAGCCTCAAAACCAAGGTCGAGCCGGGACTACGTGGGAGCCGAGTCATGAGTGGTGATTGGCGGAGGCTGCACCGAGTTCGCGGGGTTTCCGGTGGTTCACCAGAAAACCATTGGGTTCCTTGGTTGATCCACAAAGCCAAGACCGAAGAACCGAAGACGGAGGTGCAGCAGCTCCAGACCGGTCTGACCGGTGGGTCTGACCGGTCTGACCGGTGGGTACCGGTCTGACCGATGAGGAGCACCGGTCTGACCGGTGTGCGACGACGCAGTCCGGAATCTTCGAAGCGGAGGACACGCGTCGGGATCGCAAGGCTTGCGTCGAGGCTAAGCAAGTTTGCGGTCGCTGGGCATCCGTCCGATGGTGCGAAGACAAAGACTTCCAATTTCGCCCTCGAGGGGCATGTATCCCTAGTTAGCTAGTAAGGGTATTTTAGTCTTTCGGTTGCCTCCATATAACCCAAGGGGTGAGAGGATGGCAGCCATCTCTTGGAACCCTAGCTCATTTGGTTTTCCTATTTTCCTTCCTATTTTCTTAGGATTTTCGTAGGACTAGCTTGAGAGCTTCATGGTGAGATCTTGTGAGAGGGAAGGATGATCGGGCGGCAAGCTAGACCTTGTATGAACCTCTTTGATATGTATAGATGATTCGGCGTGGTTCCTCAAGGCTTGGATGTGTCTTTCCCGTTTCTCCTTTTTGGTGATTTTCGGAGCCCTTTCTTGGCGATTTTCTTGGAGCGATTTCGAGGCCTTTCTCTTTGGGATTTGGTGGGGGATGTATGCATGAACCCTTCGTGGTTCTTTTCCCTTTGATTCCCCTTCCAAATCCGTGAGCAAAGGGGCTCGATTTTGGGGTTTTCGTGGCTCTAGGGTTAGAGGCGTTCTTGGTGGGATTTCTTCGATTCCTCTTGATTTGACAAGTTTTGGTGGACCAAATCTTGGCTATGGAGTACCCATGAGGTGTTCCTACTATCCCCAAAGTCTTGTGCAAAACCGTGGAGCGAATCGGGAGATCGGGAGTTGGATTTGGAGGAGTTGACTCGCGGGCGCTGTTCATCCCGAGCTGCCCAGGCACGACCGGTCTGACCGGTGCTCTCGACCGGTCTGACCGGTGCTAGCCCTTGGTGGGCTTTTGTCTCGGGGAACAGCCTTGTCCGTGTGGTTTTGTCCCGTGGTCCTGCTGTTCAGTTCTTGGAGTGTTTGGAGTTGTTTTGCTAGGTTTTGTGAGGGGTTCTTCTTTCTCACAGGTTGTGTTTCGTGGTGGTTTTTGTTCCAGGGCCTAGAGGATTCACTGAGGCTTCCTGGAACGTTTGCTGTGCGGCTGCTGTAGCCACCGGCCTGACCGGATCTGTCCACCGGTCTGACCGGTGTCACCGGTCTGACCGGCTCAGGCCATCGGTCTGACCGGTGTAGCACAGGCAGCAAGCCGTGCAAGTTTCCGCTGTGTGTTTTGGTGAGTTTTGGCTAGGAAGGTTGAGTGTTGGTTCCTAGGACCAGTAGCACTCCAGTGGCTGCGTGGTCTTGACCAACTTGGGTAGTTGGGTCGGAGACGTGAGTTGGAAGCCGTGTTCGTCTTGTTGGAGTTCCCATCTCCTTCGAGAAGAATTTTTATCGGCTCCCATTCACTCCCCCCCTCTCTGGTTCGCCTAATCGGTCCTTCAATTGGTATCAGAGCCGGTTCGGGTCTTTATTGACTCTTACCAGTCTAAGATCCAAAGATGGCGTACCAGGAACGGGGTTCGGGTCCTCCGCACTTCGATGGGAAGAACTACCAGATGTGGCAAAGGCGGATGGCGGCGTTCCTCCGTGGAAAGGGTCAGATCCTTTGGGATGTCACGGTGAACACAGCTTATGTTCATCCGATGAACTTCCTTGCTCCAGGATCGAGGGATATGTTCGAAGCCAACAACAAGGCTGTCGACTACTTGTTTCGTGCTCTGTGTCAGCCTGAATTCGATCGGGTTCAGACAGAGGACTTAGCTTGTAGGATTTGGGAGCAGTTGAAGGATGCTCATGCTGGGAATGCTCAGGTTCAGGCTCGGATGTACGCGACTTACCGGAGAGAGTACGAGAACTTCACTCATCTCCCCGGCGAGTCCGTCGATGCCCTTTTCCAGCGATTTACGGTCGTTGTGAACAACATGAGAGCCAATGTGGACGTCCTCCCATACAATGATCATGATAGAGCCGTGAAGCTCTTGCACTCGTTGGATCGTACCGTATGGGACGGGAAGTTTGAGGCTATTGTTGAGTCCGAGAAGTATGACACCTTGACGGTGAACGAGCTGTTCTCGAAGCTCAAGTCGGCTGAGTTGGACCGTGGTATGACAGCCAAGATCGAGAGCCCGACTGATTCTCATAGTCTCGCTCTCGTCAGTGGCAAAGGAGCTAAGTCTAACGCTAACGCATCTTCCAGGATGTACTCTCTGTCTTCTTTGATGTCTTTGCCAGATGAGGAGTTCGACGTGCTTGGAGAGGACGAGCTGGCGTTGCTGACCAGGCGGTTCGAAAGGCTGCACGAGAACCGGGTGAACACGAGGAGGACAGCACGGACGTGCTTTCAGTGCGGCAAGCCAGGACACTTCGTTGCCGACTGCCCGGAGAAGACGGAGAACAAGGACGGCTACAAGGACGGCTACAGGCACCGATCGAGCAAGGATGGCAAGTACCGATCGAGGCGCGATCACAAGCACAAGAACAAGCACAAGGACGAGCGACGGTCGAGGAAGAAGGATGGCCGCGGCAGGAAGGCCCGAGCAATGGTCGGAGCGAGCGACGTCGACTCCAGCTCCGCCTACTCTTCCTCAAGCTCGAGTAGCAGTGAAGATGAAGGTGATCGGCGCAAGAACAAGAAGTCATCCAGGAACTTGAGCGGGTTGAGCTGCTTCGCGAGAGATGGCTTCTGCGGCATGGCCCGTAGCTCCGGCAGCAAGAAGAGCCACCAGAGTGACTCGGACTCTGACTCCGAGGATGAGGTATGTGATGAGCTCTCTTCTTTGCGCAAGGAGAATGATGAGTTGGTTGACTTGCTTGATAACCGCGATCACATGCTTAGAGAGGCCAAGAAGATGAGGAAAGAGCTTAGGGCCTCACTAGAAGATGCTAGGAACCGTGTGGCTGAGCTAGAAACCCAGAACCTAGATGCTAAGCTTGAGATTGATTCGCTTAAGGCTTCTCCTGTGGTTTCTGATGAGATTGATTGCTGTGATTGCTCTGTGTACCTAGCTGATCTCACTGCTCTTAAGGATAAGCATGCTTCTACTTGTGATGAACTAGATATGCTTAGGGTTGAAGTGGCTGAGCTTAAGTCTAGACCTGCTTTGCTAGGTGCTTGCACTTCTTGCCCTGTTTTGCATGGAAAGATTGATGAGATGCATGCTTACACTGTTTCACTTGAGGCTAAGTTGAAAGAGCCTATTCCCACTTCTTGCTCTACTTGTGAATTGCATGCGGTTAAGAATTTGGAGCTTGCACATTATGTTGATCGCCTGCAGGATGAAAATGATGAGCTGAGAAAATGTATGAGCTGGTTGTCGGGTCAGGAGCCTCAGCTCGGTATCATGATAGCGGCTTTCAAACGCTATGATGGTCAGGCACTTGGGGCTGACAAGCTTGGAGAGAACTGTGGTGAGGGAGTTGAGAGAGTTGGAGAGATTCCTATCCCACCACCAAACAGACACAAGAACAAGTTTGAGCCCAAGCCCAACCATCTCAGAAACAAACTTGACACTACTCCAGATCCACCCATATTCCCTCACCCAACAAATGATTTTCAGAAACCGGTGAAGTTTGTGAGCCCAAAGGGAGGTGAGGAAGGAGAGAAGAAGGGTGAGAAGCCGAGTGGGCAGCCCCAACCCAAGCCTAAGCCTAAGCCACAGCCCATAAAGTTCCATTGTGGGTATTGTGGGAGAGATGGTCACAAGGATGAGTTTTGCTTCAAGAGGAAGCGTGAGGAGAGAATGGCTAGAGAGTGGGCTAACAGGGACAGGTACCACCCCTCTAATGGTGTACCTGAGCCTCGTATGCAGATGCCCAGGGCCAAGGCGTTTGTGAGGACGGTTCCGGCTTGGGGAGACCGGAAGGCTGCAGGTGTTGCTGCTGGCCGAGCCACACCGGTCAGACCGGTGTACTACACCGGTCAGACCGGTGCAGGTCTGGGCAGACAGCGAGTCAGGTTTCGTGCTCGTGAGGATGCTCGGTTTGGTTCTGGAGGTCGTGGTTCTGGTGGTTGGTCTGGAAAGTTTGCAGGTGGTCAGTTTGCTAGGCGTTCTCCACCTCGTGCTCAATACGAGGGTGAGAAGAGTCGTAGCTTTGAGATGGAGCGGAGGTACGATCCACGGTTTCCCTTTCGTGGTTTTCGTCCTCCTCCAGCTAGAGAGGGTTGGTTCCCTCGTGGTGGTTACCGTGGTGGTAGCTTTGATAGGCGTGATGATTTGGTTTGTGCTAACCCCACTTTGGAGCAAATGGCTCGGCACTGGTTTTACTCTTTTGGTACTAACCCCAGTGCTGAGTCATTTGTTCACTCACGTGCTCGCTTTTGAATTTCAGGTGGGAGACTTGAAGAACATTTGGTTGATTGACTCCGGTTGCTCGAGGCATATGACCGGAGACAAGGGGTGGTTCTCAAGTCTCGTCCCGGTGGTGACAAAGAAGTACATCACCTTTGGGGACAATGGGCGAGGGCGTGTGCTGTCAGAAGGTGAGATTAAGGTAAGCGATAAGATCACTCTCAGGCGTGTTGCTCTTGTTCAATCGCTTGGATACAATTTGCTTTCTGTGTCCCAGTTGTTGGATGAGGGTTTTGAGGTGTTGTTTCGGCCTGGTGGTTCTCGGATTTTAGATTCTCGGGGGGATCTTGTTTGCATGGTCGTTCCCGAGGGTCAGGTGTTCCGAGCTGATTTTTCTCAGTCTTCTGGTGTGGAGCGTTGCTTCTTGGCTGGTTCTTCGAGTGAGTTGTGGAAGTGGCATAGGAAGTTGGGTCACTTGAGCTTTGATCTTTTGTCTCGCTTGAGTAAACTCAATTTGGTCCGAGGATTGCCACGATTGAGGTTTGAGAAAGAGTTGGTTTGTACGCCGTGTAGGCATGCCAAGATGGTAGCCTCTTCTCACCCGCCTCTCACCGATGTGATGACTGAGCGTCCATGCGAGCTGCTCCATATGGACCTTGTTGGCCCAGCTCGTGTGCGATCTGCGGGTGGGAAGTGGTATGTCCTTGTTGTGGTGGACGACTACTCTCGGTATGCGTGGGTGTTCTTTCTTAAGGAGAAGGGGGAGACGTTTGGTTTTGTTCGAGATCTTGTCTTGAGGTTAAGAAACGAGAGGCACGGAGATGCCATACGAGCGATCCGCAGTGACAATGGCTCGGAATTCAAAAACTCTCGCTTCGAAACCTTCTGCCATGACTTGGGTCTTGAACATCAGTTTTCGAGTCCGTATACGCCTCCCCAGAATGGCGTAGTGGAAAGGAAAAACAGGACCTTGTGCGAGATGGCTCGGACGATGCTCGACGAGCATAGGACTCCGAGAAGGTTCTGGGCTGAGGCGGTCAACACCGCGTGCCATGTGTCGAACAGGATCTACCTCAGGGTTCACAAGAAGAAAACCTGTTACGAGTTGATGCACGGTCGCACACCCAAGGTGAGTCACTTCCATGTCTTTGGTTGTAAATGCTTCATTCTGAAGAAAGGGAAGAAGTTGGACAAGTTCGAGGCTAGGTCTGTCGATGGTATTTTCTTTGGTTATGCATCTCATTCTAGAGCATTTCGTGTGCTCAATCTTGAAACTAACCAAATCGTGGAGACTTGCGAGGTAACCTTCGACGAGACACAGCCACGTAGTCAGCTTGTTTTTGAGTGTGCAGGTGACGACGAACTTGGCGAGGAGATCTTTCAGGAGGAGGAGCATGAACATGGAGATGATGAAGATGGCAATGTGATGCCCGTGGCTGAACATGTACCTACTACTTCGACGACGATCGAGAATGGACCCTCTCCCACACCTACAACGACAAACCCAGATCAAGGCGAAGCTGCTGTTGAGGGGGAGGTAGCATCAAGGCGAGAACCTCCCCGACGAGTGCAAGTGGATCACCCAGCTTCGAGAATCATCGGCGACATGAATGAACGTACTACACGGTCGAGGGTTCGGAACAATTCTCATTTCGCTCATGCTGCTTTTGTTGCCACTTTTGAGCCCAAAGACATTGGACATGCGTTATCTGATCATAATTGGGTTAACTCGATGCATGAGGAGTTGGAGAATTTTGAGAGGAACCAAGTTTGGGTGTTGGTTGACCCTCCCCCAGGGTGTAAGCCGATTGGGACAAAATGGGTGTGGAAAAATAAAGAGGGAGAGAAAGGAGAAGTGGTGAGGAACAAGTCGAGACTTGTTGCTCAGGGGTACAGTCAGAAAGAGGGGATCGACTACGAGGAGACTTTCGCTCCTGTAGCTCGTTTGGAGGCGATCAGGATCCTTCTAGCTTTTTCCGTGGCTAAAGGGTTCAAGTTGTACCAGATGGATGTGAAGAGTGCTTTCCTGAACGGTGTATTGGAGGAAGAGGTGTTTGTGAGCCAACCACCGGGGTTTGAGAGTGAGAAGTACCCTCACCGGGTCTACAAGTTGAGGAAGGCGCTGTATGGGTTGAAGCAGGCGCCTAGAGCTTGGTATGGTAGGTTGAGGGGGTTCCTGTTTGAGAGAGGGTTTGAGATGGGGAAGGTCGACCAGACCTTGTTTCTCCTCAGGCAGGACAGAGATATCCTGATTGTGCAGGTATACGTGGATGATATTGTCTTTGGTGGCTCGTCTAACTCTCTTGTTGCAAGGTTTGCAGAAGACATGAGCAGGGAATTTGAGATGAGCATGATGGGTGAGTTGCAGTTCTTCCTCGGGCTACAAATCAAGCAATCAAAGGAAGGAACATTTGTGCACCAAGCTAAGTACACCAAGGACATTGTGAGGAAGTTCAAGATGGAGGACTCCAAGGCCATGGCGACGCCTATGAGTACGACTACAGTTCTTGATGCGGACGAGGAAGGTGAACACGTGGACCAGAAGGAGTACCGGAGCATGATCGGGTCACTCCTCTACTTGACGGCGACGAGGCCGGACATTCAATTCTCGGTGTGTCTGTGCGCTCGTTTTCAAGCTTCTCCGAGGACTTCGCATCGGCAAGCAGTCAAGCGCATTTTCAGGTATTTGCGACACACTCCCGACTTCGGCCTTTGGTACTCTGCGTCTTCTTCTTTGGCGCTTCATGGATTTTCAGACGCGGATTTTGCCAGGTGTCGGTTGGATAGGAAGTCCACTTCTGGGACTTGCCAGTTCTTGGGTTCTTCTTTGGTATCTTGGTCTTCCCGTAAACAGTCGAGTGTTGCTCAATCCACTACCGAGGCAGAGTATGTGGCCGCAGCTAGCTGTTGCTCTCAGCTCCTTTGGATCACATACACCATGAGTGACTTTGGTGAGGAGTATACCCATGTCCCACTTCAATGTGATAGCACCAGTGCCATAAGCGTTGCAAAGAACCCAGTGCTCCATTCCAAAACCAAGCACATAGAAGTGAGGTATCTTTTTCTGAGAGACAACGTAGAGAAAGGGAAGATAGCTTTGATCCATGTACCCACACATGAACAACTAGCCGATATTTTCACCAAACCCCTAGATCAAGCAACTTTTACTCGTTTGCGGGGGGAGCTTGGTGTTTGTTTGATTTCTTGAGTTGGCGTGTGGGAGCTCCTTTGTAGCATATGTATAGCTTTCCTTTGTGCATTTCTTGCATTTGGCATGGCATATGTAGCATGATGTATAGGCATCTTTGTATCTTAGGTTGCATGCATTTTGTATCATATGCATTGTTTAGGAAAGGCTTCTCCTATACACATTGTTCACCATGGAATGACATATATGTCTTTGTGAGCTAATTTGGTAAGCTATGGTTAGTTTGGCTTAGCTCTTGATAATCTTGGTTTGTATCCATGGTTGATGGCTATGTTTTTGAAAAATTTCATATATATGCTCTCTTGTGAGTAAATGCCTTTACATGATCTTGACATGTTTTAGTGGCTTGGCTATGCTTAATTTGTGGTTGGATAGCTTATTTTGATCATATGGGGCCAAAGGCTCATTTGCCATCATGAATGTTTAGCCCCCATGCTTCATCTTGTGGAGGGGCATAAGTTCCTTTTTGTCGCAAAGACATTTCATGTACCAATTATAAATCTGAGAATGAAATGTAAATTGCTTGAAACATGTGCTCCCATGTCATATGTGCTAATTTTAATTTGCTTTGGGTGCTAAATCGTTGCATGATGCCTACCAATGAGAAGTCTCATATATAGAAGTAGGCACATGGCTCGGTGGCTTTGACATGACATGAGGTGCTTGTGGGTGTTTATGATGGTCTTATGCTTAGAATGGTTGTCCTAGCATGAAGTTTGTGTGGCTTTGCCATTTTGACATGTTTTGCTCATGTTTAGGACTTTGCTCATGAGAGGGTGATTTTTCGCAAAATTGCTAAATTCTATCTTAGCTTCGCCCAATGGTTGTGAAACTTGGTGATCATGAAGTTTATGTCTTTACGAAGCTATAGAGTATCTAACTTGCTCGTTTGGACATGTGTAGCATTCTATGTTGAATTTTGTCTATTTGAGAAGCTCTAGGTTGCATCTTTTGCATTTTTGACTTGATTCATGCATTGTCAATAAGGGGGAGAAGTTTGGGCATGTTTTGGCCTACTGAATGCATTTGGAAGGTTTTCAGGTGGTTTCGAGCTATTTTTGGGCTATGTTGTGCACCGGTCTGACCGGTTGAGGTCACCGGTCTGACCGGTCAGAGTGCTGGTCCTGTTCACATGTTGCCCACCGGTCTGACCGGTGGTGTCGACCGGTCTGACCGGTCAGAGCTGAGCTGTTGCAGCTGCTCTGTTTTGTGAAGTGGTTCGCATGCATTTGTCCAGGGGGAGTTGCATCGGTTCAGGGGGAGCTTGCATGTGTGCAGGGGGAGCTCTTTGTGGTTTTCGAGCTTTGGTTTGATGGTTTGTGCTCTTTGCTTGAGCATGTTTTGTCTCGGATGTGTCGAGCCGTTGCCCTTGCCTAAGGGGTCCGAGACTTGTCTTCTTCAAGTGATCTTGCTCTTTGCCTTTTCTTTGGCTTTCGATCGCTTGTTGGAGTTTCTTTTAGTCGTTTCTTTTCTTTTCCTTTTCTCTTGGTTACCAAAACGTGTGTGTTGTCAATGCACTCATCAAGGGGGAGATTGAGAGCCAGGTGTGGTTCGAGGACCGGTGGATGGTCGCTTCCTGGTGTGATGAGTGATTGACAACGTGGTGTGGACTGATTCTTGGCTAAGTATTGCAGGTGCAGGTTGCGGCTTGACTGGTGCAGGTGCAGGTGAAGAACAAGCGTGAAAGGTCGTTGCCGGTGAGGCCTCCAGGTGTGGAGAAGACAAGTAGGCTTGGTTCGAGGGACCCGGTGGCCAGCGGGGTCAAGTGCGGGCCGCATGGTGGCAAGAACGGCAAGATGAAGTCATGGACGGTTTCTTGGTTGAGCCTCAAAACCAAGGTCGAGCCGGGACTACGTGGGAGCCGAGTCATGAGTGGTGATTGGCGGAGGCTGCACCGAGTTCGCGGGGTTTCCGGTGGTTCACCAGAAAACCATTGGGTTCCTTGGTTGATCCACAAAGCCAAGACCGAAGAACCGAAGACGGAGGTGCAGCAGCTCCAGACCGGTCTGACCGGTGGGTCTGACCGGTCTGACCGGTGGGTACCGGTCTGACCGATGAGGAGCACCGGTCTGACCGGTGTGCGACGACGCAGTCCGGAATCTTCGAAGCGGAGGACACGCGTCGGGATCGCAAGGCTTGCGTCGAGGCTAAGCAAGTTTGCGGTCGCTGGGCATCCGTCCGATGGTGCGAAGACAAAGACTTCCAATTTCGCCCTCGAGGGGCATGTATCCCTAGTTAGCTAGTAAGGGTATTTTAGTCTTTCGGTTGCCTCCATATAACCCAAGGGGTGAGAGGATGGCAGCCATCTCTTGGAACCCTAGCTCATTTGGTTTTCCTATTTTCCTTCCTATTTTCTTAGGATTTTCGTAGGACTAGCTTGAGAGCTTCATGGTGAGATCTTGTGAGAGGGAAGGATGATCGGGCGGCAAGCTAGACCTTGTATGAACCTCTTTGATATGTATAGATGATTCGGCGTGGTTCCTCAAGGCTTGGATGTGTCTTTCCCGTTTCTCCTTTTTGGTGATTTTCGGAGCCCTTTCTTGGCGATTTTCTTGGAGCGATTTCGAGGCCTTTCTCTTTGGGATTTGGTGGGGGATGTATGCATGAACCCTTCGTGGTTCTTTTCCCTTTGATTCCCCTTCCAAATCCGTGAGCAAAGGGGCTCGATTTTGGGGTTTTCGTGGCTCTAGGGTTAGAGGCGTTCTTGGTGGGATTTCTTCGATTCCTCTTGATTTGACAAGTTTTGGTGGACCAAATCTTGGCTATGGAGTACCCATGAGGTGTTCCTACTATCCCCAAAGTCTTGTGCAAAACCGTGGAGCGAATCGGGAGATCGGGAGTTGGATTTGGAGGAGTTGACTCGCGGGCGCTGTTCATCCCGAGCTGCCCAGGCACGACCGGTCTGACCGGTGCTCTCGACCGGTCTGACCGGTGCTAGCCCTTGGTGGGCTTTTGTCTCGGGGAACAGCCTTGTCCGTGTGGTTTTGTCCCGTGGTCCTGCTGTTCAGTTCTTGGAGTGTTTGGAGTTGTTTTGCTAGGTTTTGTGAGGGGTTCTTCTTTCTCACAGGTTGTGTTTCGTGGTGGTTTTTGTTCCAGGGCCTAGAGGATTCACTGAGGCTTCCTGGAACGTTTGCTGTGCGGCTGCTGTAGCCACCGGCCTGACCGGATCTGTCCACCGGTCTGACCGGTGTCACCGGTCTGACCGGCTCAGGCCATCGGTCTGACCGGTGTAGCACAGGCAGCAAGCCGTGCAAGTTTCCGCTGTGTGTTTTGGTGAGTTTTGGCTAGGAAGGTTGAGTGTTGGTTCCTAGGACCAGTAGCACTCCAGTGGCTGCGTGGTCTTGACCAACTTGGGTAGTTGGGTCGGAGACGTGAGTTGGAAGCCGTGTTCGTCTTGTTGGAGTTCCCATCTCCTTCGAGAAGAATTTTTATCGGCTCCCATTCACTCCCCCCCTCTCTGGTTCGCCTAATCGGTCCTTCAAGCTCCCAATACATTGTTTTAGGGAAGACTTTTTTAGCATACTCTTGGAGATGCTCTCAGAACCTTCACCAAAATTTCCCCCAAAAAAATTTTCACCACCACCGCCGTGTTTAGAGGATGGCGACCTGTGTGCGGAGATACTCACATGCTGGAGGCAATGGAGAAGAGGATGGATGACAACCTTGTGAAGATGAATCGCGTGAACCAGACATTCAATTATATGAATCAGAAGCTCAACAAAATGAACCGTGTCGACCTCGTCACCTCCACCATGACCTCGGAGCTTCCACGGGACACGCCAATCACCTCCTCTCCAACACTTCCTGTCGTCGTTGACGTTCCTGTGGCGAACCCAGAGCTCCCACAAGCGGCGCCCACCAAGTGTTCGACGACAGGTCCCAACCAAGCAGTTCGTGTTCCAGCACCTGCGGCTGCTTCCTTAGTGTCTTCAGTAGCTTTCCCGACCTCCTCTTCATCTCTGGGAGCGACCTCGTCGATTTTGGTGGTTGTTTCCTGCAAGCCGCCGAACCTTCCACATGGCGCCCAGAAGATGTTCGATGAAATGTGCCTGTGAAGAATGAAGGAGAACGAGTTGTTTTGCGGCTTCTTGGGTGTACGAAGCCGCCGCATCGACAAGGTGAGCCACTCGCGCTTGACCATGGCTGCTGGGGTCGCGTCTGCGTCAGCCCGCGCGAGGCAGGCGTGCCCGCCCCGGGAGCTGGGTGCGTCCGGGCCACGTGCGAGGCTCACGTCGCCGTCGTTGCCGCTCGAGGGTGCACCGGCCGCCACAACTCCATCGACCACCTCCACCTCGACGTCCCTGAGGGCATTCGCGTCGCCAAGCCTGCCATCGTCGCGCTCGTCCGCGCCTGTAGGCCACGTCCGCCTGCGCCAGGGTTGTGTCCGACCGCACTAGGGCGCCGCGCCGAAGCCGCATGTGTTGGAGCTGCGTCCGCCTGCGCGAGGCAGGCGTGCTTGCACCGGGCACCGTGAAAGGCGGGTCCGCGTCCTTTCGCGTAAATCAGGCGCATCCGCGCCGGGCGCTGTGAGAGGCGGGGCCGCGGAGTCACGTTCGACCGCGTCTGCCTACCTGCGCCGGGGCTGTGTTCAACCGTGCCAGGGTCCGTGCCGGGGTCGCGTCCGCGGCGCGCCCGCACTCGGACCACACGCGTTGGAGCCGCGTCCGAGACTCGCGCCATCGCCGCTGTGGGAGGGCGAGTTATGCGCCTACCGCGCCACGTCTCCTCCTGCATCCTTAGCTACAACTGTAGAGCCGGCGGCACCAATCGCTACATCAACCTTTGGGTTGGCTGTACTACTAATAGCATTGGTATCTGTCCATGCCCAAGCTTCACCAGTTGCTTCGGGTGCAGAGGATGAGGTCCCTGGTGAATCGGCTACAAGGTGTTCGACGCAATGCTACAACACCAATGTCATCCCGAAATTGTGCAGGCCTATCAGGTACATCACCAGTCCCAACCTTGCGCTCCCAAGTAGTGTTGTTTCATTTGATCTGCCTACCAAGGAGTGTGAGTTCTACATGGTTTCTGGAGAAACGACTAGTCAGAGTATAGTGTTGTTGGGGACATTGCATGCACAGGTGATCGCCAAAGGAGCAAGGCTGTTGATTCTATTTGTTGAGCTAGTTTGCATTCCACCAAAGCCTCCATGGTCGTCTCTATGTCTAGAACAGGATGGTTACAAGAGTCAGAATGCTATTCAGGTTACACTTATCTTGGTGCTCACTGATAGTGGTTGTCTCGGGCCATTGCCTTGGCCATCTTTCAATCATGGAGCAGTAATAGGGTGCAGATCAGTTGGTACTCCTTTTGGCATCTCTAGGTGGTATTTTCAGCATTGGCTTGAGTTTCCTATCTGGTATTGTTGGATGGAGTGGGAAAGCCTTTGGGCTCTAGATGTGATGGTTTGTTGGCTTGAACATGGGTTGCCAGTTACCAGATATTTGCAAATCGTGCTGCAGTGTTACACAAGTGGAGCCAAATTAGCATTATTCTCTGTGCCTGTGGAGGTCCTTACATGTCTTGAACTCTCTAATGAATGGCAAATCACTAGTAGGTCTGTACAAGGTGTTTGTCAAGTTCTTACTTTAATTTGGTGATGAGTGCACTAAATGGTTTTCACATCATCTGCATGGCAAAATTTATACCGACCATTCACAAGTCAGGATTCATGCAGAATGGAAGCATTGTTCTATGGCTATCAATTGAGTACATATTGGCCTTCTCTAGTGAATGGATGCATCTCCACTGGAAATACTTTGACTTGCCTGAATGTTGTGATTACAAAGCATCTTTCTGGAAGAACTCTGTTGATGTGCTGAATTTTTTGTCAATTCTAGTTCAGCAACAGTTTAGTGGTATGCACCTGACTAGTACCATGTTGCATCAGCAGTTGGTTCTTTGGGATCCAGGTGGTTATCATTATGTTCTTGGTGGATGCCAATCTCTTGATTCCTTAACTGACTTGGCAGTGATGCATATCATTCTGCAACTTGTCAAGCAATTGCTCAGTGGGGAATTTCCTTTACCTCCTTGGCCAGGCATCACTTAGAGCAGGTCCAGCAACTGGAGCTGGCGACCGACAGCTAGGCAAAAAAGCTGAGGTGGAGGAGAGAAGTGAAGGGAGAGAGAGTGGCTGGTCGCCAAGTTCGGCGCCAAGCGCGGCACATTCTCCTAGACGCTCTGCTGCATAAACTGTGCTCTCCTCTCTCTCTACATATGGGTCCCACACGAATAAAAAAATATATTTAGAAGAAGAGAAGAGACCAATTTGTTGTATCACTTGTCTACAATTCTTGTGATGCTTGTCTTGTAGACAAGATTATTGGTCCTGCTCTTATGAGATATTGAGCAGTTTGGTTTGTAGTCGCTTTGCTGATATTTGTGGGTGGTACTTCAAGCAATTCTCAGGGAACTTGGTTTAGTGCTGCTGCTAGAGGTTGTTGATGATCTAGCTGTTGATGTTATTGGTGAAACTCTTTGTATCAAAGAGACACATGTGTTCTCGACAAGAGACGAACAACCAAAGCCTCCCTGGTATGAGCTATTGCCAAGGCTTGATGTCATTCCTATGCTCATTTTACATGTCTGCAAAGGACCTGCTGCATTTTTGGTTGACCTCAATTTGGTTCCGAATTGTATGAGTGCTGCGAGAAGAACATGTTCACTTTGTTCAGACCTGAGGCTATAATCTGTTAGCAGATGTGTGCACTACAACTGCCACCTATAGTTGTCCATGACTACTGGTATTGGATACAGTTACTAGTATCATTTCAGTGCCTTCCCAGTTGGTATTGGAATCATGGCGACTTCAGTTTCGTCGAGCTCCAGGATTCATATAACTACGAACTGCAAATGGATGTTGAAGATTTTCGTGCAAGCGCAAGTTGTCCACAAGCTTTGAAGCCAAGGACAAAGTATTCAAGCAATGCTACAATCAGTGGGTATTCTCCAAATATTATCACTACTTACAACAGTGGCTTGAGGGCAAGCTACATTTTAAGTGGCGGGGAATGTCATGAACTGGGCTGTCATTGGGCTAATGGGCCGGCCAAGAGAAAGAAGAAACCTGGGCTGCTGATAAAAGGAAAGGAGAACAGAAGACGACGCAGGACAGAACAGATATTCCAAGGCGTTGGCCTTCTTCCTCCTCCAGTTCCTCTCTGACCTATCCCCCGTGCTTGCTCTCTCCCTCTCCTGTACCTCTGATTCTCCTCAAGTTACCCCAAATTGTATCAAATCAGTGTCCAATTGCCACAAATCCCCTACTATCTGTGTCAATTTGTTGTCTAGGTTTTCATACATGCATGGGTTTCTCTGCTATTTCGGATAACTTGTGTACTATATGCCAATCACAGCCAGATGCTTTGCTTTTTTTTTTCTGTGCAGGGTTTGTGAACACTAGCATCACGTGTTGTAAAAGGCCCTACGATCCCCAAGTAGAATTTCAGGAACCGCTGTGCCAAAACCGTAAGGAATACTGGTCCTGGGACGAGGAATACATGATGGAGCAGGCGACCAAGGTGGCTGCAGCTGCGTTTTATGATGGCCCATCCTAGTTTACCGTGCCGATTAACTTCAAGAAGTTGGTCCAGAGAAAGTGATCAATATATTTGTCCAATCTTTTTGCGTGTGCTCGATGATTAATTATAATTTTTGTTCATTTAAATCTGGGTGCCTTATTGATCTCCAGTATGTGACTCTTTAAACTCTAATGAGTGTGTTGCGTACGTGTATGGGTTATATCCTCATCAATAAGTAAAAAGTACATCCTTGTGTTCAATAGTCACATACAAATGGCTAAAACTATTAACGGGTGTTTGGTATGAGAAACCACCTCATCCTTAGATGAGGTCGTTCCATGAATTATATGTAGTCGCCATCCCAATTGAAGCGCAATAAACTCCATACTTTGATAGGAGGTAAGCAACCTATGGTAAACTGGAGGGCTCAGCCACTTGTTCACAAAAATGCTTCCATCACATGCCTCATTGTCTACCATGAAAAGCCAAAGTAAACAAGCTAAGAACCGGTGGAGATGGTTATTAAAAAAATAAAAAACTCCACCCATCGAAACTGGCCGGACACCCCCCCACCGGAATCCCTCACACGCCGGCCACCCTTGCAGAAAGAGAGGGGAGGGGGTAGTAGACAATAAGGAGATAAAGAGAGAAGGGGAGAGGAGGAGGAGCATGGCTTACCTCACCGCTCACCGCCTAGATCTTGGTGCTTGCTGCCGGATCGCCATGTCCGTCATCACCACCTCACCCCGGCCCAAAGGAGCAAAGTATGGGAGGGAGGGGAAGGGAGCGTCGACCGCCAGGGAGAAGGGTGGAGTGCGAGTGAGAGGCTGGAAGAGAGGCCAACACAGTGCTGGGGGGAGTAGGTCGCGTGGAGAGGATAGGGTGTGCTGAGGTTGTTGGGAGAGAGGGATGCGACACATTAGGTTCAACTGAAATGAGTAACAATGTTGGGTACACCCCACATCACCGCCGTTTTGTTATACAAACCAACAATGATGGTACTTTTAGCTGTCAGTTGTGAAACCTTACACCTCATTTTGCTACAGAGTCGGCTATCTCCACTGGCTTATTTAAAACCGTTAGTGATAGAACGTTTGTGATAGCTCTTCATGTAGTAGTGCACACCAAGCAAGATAAAAGGAGCATTGTAGTAAAGTTAGAGGTGGCTTGTGTAAGATTTAAGAGGGAGAGTATGAATATATTAGACTAGCTGTCGTACCCTTTTTATAAATTCTTCCCTCGTAATCAGGGATGGATGTATCACTGGAGCGGAAGGGGCTCAAGCCCCCCCCCCTACTAGTCGAAATCTCATTGAGCCCCTCCTAAGCCTCCCCTACAAGTTAGAGGAAGAAGGAAATGGGAGGTTAGAGGAAGGAGAGAAGAGCCCCCTAAGGTTCAATCCTAACTCTGTTCCTGCTTGTAATACTACTATTGTTGTAGTAGTAAGGAGAGTTTTTCCAAGTTAGGATCCTCATATTAGTAGTACAAGTAGACCCGCCAATTCTAAGCAAAATCCATGCGACAGGGTCAACGAACGAGCACCTCCTCCATTAGTCACTTCATCTAGCGGTGACCTGCCAACATTGTAAATTTGTAAGTTTAGATTGCACCTCGCTCTCCTTGGACTGTGCTGCGCAACAAGGCTTGGTTGACAATGTGTGTGTAACATCCCAGAAATTTGAATGTTTTCTCATGTGTGAATTTTCGCAAAAATTTAAAACTTTTTGTTTGAACTTGTGTGCTACCGAATTTTAAACCAATGTGCTAGCCTCTCATCCCAAATTCCATATAAATTAAAATTATATAAAATTACTTTCAAAGTTATGGTATAAAAATTTGAGTTGGTTCTTTTTGGATTTTAAGTTGGAGTTTAAACATGTGTGAGAGTTTGAATTTGAACTTTATTCAAATTCAAACTATGGTTTAAACCCTAAATTCAAAACTATTTCAAAGTCCTATACTAACTCTTGGGCCTGCTAACTTGTGGAGAAGTCCATCTAAACCTCTTCAGCTTCTAGTCAGAGAACAACCCGACGCCCCGGCCTTCATGCCTTTCCACAAAGGCAGCCCAGCTCGGCCCACCTTCACCTCTTCCGTGCTCGTCTCGCTGGCATGTGGGCACCGTAGCCGCGCCCCTGTTCTTCTTCTCATCCACGCCAGCGCGCCCCGCACCGCACCGCGCCGCCGCCCGCGCGCGCGCACCCACCGACCTAGGGGACAGGCGCCCGACAGCACCCAATGGCATAGACGCCGAGCCAAGCGGCCGAGCCCGTGCGCCCCCGGCTTTTCCCTTCTTACCCCTACCCAGTGACGCGTCCGCGCGCTCGTTAGCCTATCCTGCACAGCCACATCACCACCGCGCCTCCATGAGCCAATGGGGACCCAGCCGTGACGCTTTTGCCCTTCACCCTGGCGTGCTCGGCCAGCTAAAGCCCCTGGCGAGGCCCCTGCTGCAAGGCATCAAGCAGTTGGGGTTTCTCCCCTTTGGTTCCCCTGTTCTGTCGCCGAGGAGAGAAGAGAGGGAGAAGTGGAGAAGTGGGAGGCGGAGGAAGACGGGCGCGCTTCGCCGACACGCCGCCCTGCTGAAGACGGAGCACACCAAGCCGGAGCCGGACGGGTCGTGAGGAAGGCCGTCCACGAGCGGGCGGAGATCGGAGCAGAGGAGCACGACGCGCCGCCGCCACACCTCGCCGTCGCCGTCGATCTCTTCCCCGACGCGGCCGTCACTGCATCGACTACACCTCCGCCCCTCGGTGAGCCAGACCTCACCTCCTCTTCTTCTTTACCATGGGAGCGCGCCCCTGCGCCGCGCCGCCGGCCTTCGTGCCGTGCACCGATCACGCGTTCGCCGCCGTGGCGTACCCCAACGTCGCGCCGGTCGTCGCCACCCTTTTTCCGCCGTGCTATCACGCGTCCATGTCCGGCCTTCGTGCCGTGGTTTTCTTTGCAGGGTCACCGCCGCCATCTCTGTTTTCCCGCGTCGCACGCCGCGGCACTGGGGCACCAGATGTCCGCGCGACGACCGGGCGTGTGGCGAGCAGGGAGTAGCCCTGCGCGCTCACATTCATGCCAAGCCGAGCGCACCCATGCGCAAAGCTGCAGTAGGCACGCGTTTGCTTCCCGGTTTGGCTGCGCGCACGTCGCCGCGCTTCGCCACCGCACTGTGCTGCGCGCCGCATCTCATCACACCGCCGTCACGCGCTGAGCCGGCCGTAGGAATCCCCGCCGGGAACCCAGCCGCGCTAAAACGCCGCTTTGCACGCGCCACCGCCACGGTAGCCAAACCGTGCCGCCTTGCCGCTTCAAGCCGCGCCGCGCCCCCGTGTCGGTGCTGCTCTGCTGCTGCTGCCTCTCGCCGTGCCGCGCGGCTCCGCGTAGTTCCGCCGCACTGCACCTCCGCTACCCGTGTCGTGTGTCTTCGCCTCGCATGATGGCCATCGAGCCCTGTCCGCCTCGCTGAGCCGCTCTGCTGCCTCGCGCCGCTCCGCTTGGCCTCGCGTCGCTCTGCGCACAGAAGCAAGCCAGCCGCTCAAGAGCTCACCAGCGCCGTGCCTGCGCTTGCCGATGTACTGTGGACCGGCCTTCGCGCCGTGGTGTTCTCTGTGCAGGTGAACACGCCGCCACCGCAGCCAAACCTCACCACCGGCGAGCTCTTGCCGCGCTGCTGCCCCTTTTGGGCATTGGACCGAACATCTTGTGCGCTTACCTTTTCCCTGAGCTGAGAGTGGAGCCACACGATCGGCCACACACACGCAGCCACACGAGGCCACAGACAATCTCGGATCTAGGGGAATCGGATGAACCCCAGAAGAATTCAGGGTGCTCCCCTGGACTTCCTCGTGAAACCCTTGTATGGGCTTCAGCCCATGAAGCCTGCTAAGCCCAGATGTTAAACAGACCAGACCGAAGGATAGATCAGGGTGTTTTTCTAGACTACTGACATCTTGGGCCGAACTGGGCCAGCCCATTGGGCCACCAACACTTTGGGCCCAACTTCGGCCCACTAAACCTACTGACCGCTGACGTCATGCTGACGTCATGCTGACGTCAGCAATATTTTAATAAAATTATTTTCTGATTTAATAAAAGATTTAATAAATGTTTTTATAAATCGCTTTTTCTTTCAAAATTCATAACTAATTATCTGGAGCTCCGAAAATTATGAAACCACTTGCGTTGGTTTCATAATTTCGAGACGCTCGCTGCTACCCTATCCTTATCCTCTCTTGCCCTTGAACCAAACCCTGTTTTAACCCGCGTACTTGGAGTAGGATTCGTGGCTGCTACCGCCACTGCGTTATTGTGGGTCTGGGACGCCGGAGCCCCGCAACTAGCCACTGACGTGTTGCAGACACGAATTACATCCCCGAGTCGTGTTCTCATAGCTTTCCCTGCTTGCACCGCTACCACCACTTTGTGTCGCAAACCTGCTACCTCTCTGCTTTGCTTTGAGCCATGTAGTACACGTCGTACCAAGTGTTAGTACCCAAAACGCCGCGCGTGATGGACGGCCGTGCCGAGAGCAGAGGCCTCTGCTTCAAGCACGGCAACCCCGCGTTGCAACCTAGATACTACGCCATGGTTATCGCCGTATTGCTAGCACTTGCTCCACCGTGCTCCCGAGCATGCCTTACCGTATCACCACCCTTTTAATCGACTTCAAGTCGATCCTTCCTTCTCCTTGTGCTGTTGCCGCACACCTTGGCCTGATAATGCCTTACCTAGCTCGCTTCACCTTGTTGTTCTCACATCATCTTTTGAACCTCTGTTTTGTTGCGACCGCCAGCCGCGCTAACACCTTGCAAGCACGATCACCAAACCTCTAGCCTTGATCGGCAAACCTAACCTTGAACTAACCCCTCTCTCTAATTTGTTTTCTAGTATTTAAAGCTAGTAGCTTAAAACTATTTTAATATAAAACTAATTCCTTTGATTTCCTTAAATTATGCTAGTGCTGCTTGTAGCTAGTTCGGATTTATTTGGTTCTTCTAATTGATGTTATTTGGAGTTATTGCCTAGAGGAATGTCGTTATTTATTTCCGCGTCGCATCTCGTGTAGGCTTGTGATCATGTTTGAAGACCCGAGCTGCGACGACGACCCGAGCTGTGACGTTTGGAAAGACCTTTGATCCGAAGGAAGGGCCCAACCTCTACTACTCTACGACGACTACCGCGCAGGTGTCATGTCACTCCCGACCATGTAGATCCCATGCATGCTATTTAGTTGCTAGTGTTTTATTTATGATGTTTTGGATGATTGCAATGCATAGACAAACTTTTAGCCATGCCTTGATTTGTTATATCCTGTACCTTGAACTTCCTACCTTTGGGACTAGCTACAGACCCCTAGCTAGTCCCTGATATTTACTATCCATACATTTTACTTGTTTCGTGATATGGATGGATCTCTGGTTTGGACTGAGATTGGGATATCTCGGTATTCTAGTGTGTGTTTTGGGTAAGTGTGTATCCTTGACGTGTTACCGCGGGAGCGAGCCGCTTTGGTTACTTGTGAACGCCTGTCTAGGGAGATGCGACCTGGCCTCTCGCCCTAGCGGCGTGTCGGACGGATGGAGTTGGTGAGTGCTTGCTCTCGCAATTAAGGACCGATTGTCTGTGTGACCTTGATCTTTGGGCTATTTTCGTACAAACCGTTCGCCTTGTTATGGGCGGGGTTCGGTCCGAGAACTAGTAGGTGGATGGCATCCAGCCTGTAGGCGGACCGGTGTAGTCGTGTGAGGGGGACGGGTTATACCCCCCGAGTAGACGTCACCCCGGCTCCTCCGGGGATGGTTTCACAGCTTCGAGGCCCTACTAGCAAGTTTCGCGCCCCAGTCAGGACGAGTCAGGCTCGGAGAGGCAGGAGAGTGCCATCCACTGCTAGGTCTCCGGTCGTTAGGTAGGGATGTGGATCGGAGGCATCCGATTCTGCCCTATCCGGCGGGTCCAGTTGTACAACCTCTGCAGAGTGTTAAACCTATAGCTATAGTCCGTGTCCACTGGTATGGACATCCCTTACAATCTCTCACCTGGCTAGTCTCTTCTTGTGCTGCTTCTCTTCCCTGTGTGTTTGTGAGCCCGGCTTCGTGCCGTTGAGACGTGGGGATAGGAGTTGGTGGCCCTACGTCGCAGATGAGTGTGGGATGCTGTATCTTGGTTGAGATCCAGTATTTGGTGTTTCTTTCCTTGTTGGGGCGTTGACCCCGGAGGCGTTGTCCTTGGAGGTGTGGATCTCTTCGGAGATGGATACCTCTCGGCTATTCTGCTTACCTTGATGTTGCTACCGCTGCTTGCTTAACCTTCTACAGCCATAAATAGGATTACTCATGCATAGTAGAATTATTCTCTCTTGCTTATGCTCTTTGTTGGGAAGCTGACATGACCTACTCGCTTATCGAGTAGATGACGGACTTTCAGAGCAGGAACCGGACTACGACTTCGAGCACGATGGATGGGAGGATTGAGGCTTGACCTACACTCGAGTTGCCTGCGGATATGGAGTCTACTTCGCTACATGAGAGACGCTGCGTAGATGTTTACTCTGATTGATTCAGTCTTGTTGGACTTGTACCCGGCATGTGCCGAAATGATGTACTCAGATGCTTAATTATTATATTATATTATGGACCCTCATGTATTTATTCTTGTTGTACGGTACTTTGCTTTACTTTCTGAGACAGGGATTTGCACGTGATAGCCTCCTGGGACTATCACAGAGGTGCAGGGATCGGGTTCCCGTCTTCGGAAACCCGGTTCGTTTCAGTGTGCCCACAGCTAGAATGTGTGTTTACAGTTGACGTGTAAGTATGTCTGGAATGCCAAGACTAGTTAGGGCGTGTTTGCACACCTGCACCTGGACAGCCCAGCTCCTCAGCTTGTCTCTGGCCAGCCGAAGCCTGGTCGCCATGGTGCACCTTCACGTGTTTGGAAACTTGGCCTTGGGGCTCGACTCCATTGAGATTGTGTTTGTCAAGTTCTTGTACACATGAATATGGTGGCCCTGGACTTGGAATTGGTAACGTTACCACACTTTCAGCCTTTATTGCCATTTCATCAAACACTTTAGGGGCGTACTCCACCGCGGCCCCACGGCCATGGTTGCCACCGAGCTCTAGCTCGAGCTCGTCTAGCACCTCCACCACTGCGCTATTTCCTGATTCACCATAGCCACAGCTTCGCCACGACCTGCTCCACCTCCTCGTACCACCAGCAACCCGAATCGAGCCAAGGTGAGGCCCTAATCGGGCGTTTCCGCCATGCCGCAACCACCGCAGCTCCGACGAGGCGACGAGGCGGTCCATGTCCACGGTGGTCCTCGCGGAGCTTGACGACGAGGCGGGCCATGTCCGCATGCGCGGTGGCGCGGAGTTCGGATGCCTTGCGCTCGGCCTCCGTCGTGTCCGCGAGCGGCACGGCGCGGGCCAAGTCCGCCTCCAGCTGGCGCTGCATGGACGCGAGCTCCACGAACGCCGCCTTGTGCTTCCACACTTCGGCTGCGTGCTCCGCCGCCTCCTTCGCCGCGTGCTCCCGCAGCCCCTACGCCGCCCGCTCCGCAGCGTGCAGCCGCTCCTCCGCGCCCTCCCTCCGTTAGATCTCCTGCTCATGGCCCTGTCCTTGAATGCCGCCGCGTCTCGGTGCTCCTCCAGCAGCCGCCGTAGCTCCGTGACCTCCTCCTCGTGCTGAGCCTCGCGCACGCGTCGCGACGACGACGGCATCCACCTGTAGCGGCGGTGGAGGCGGCGCGACGAGGAAGGAGCGTTGTCCCGGTGGGTTAGAGAGGAGGAGTCGAGAGGTGAGGTCATCTCGCCCACGAGAGCCACCCAGCGCTCCACTCGGGCAGGCCTATTTGCTACGTCAGATTTTGGCGTACCAATGGAGCCAGGCTGTGGGCTGCTTTGAGAAGTGTGCGAGCCGGGCCGAGGGAGAGGGAAATGGCACCAAACACAAAAATGGGCTCCCGGGAGCGTAGCCGAGCCCCAGGCCCCATCAAACATGCCCTTAATGTCTACTTGTGTAGTCTTGCAGCTACAATAGACTGGTTTTCATGTATGAAATCTGCCTTGGGCGTCAATCACAATGTAATGATGCTATATATGGATCCTTACTATATTCTCTTGCAAGGAAAACATACACGTATTCCTGGTTTCTGGTGAAACTTAGTCGCCAGATCTGCTTTTCCCTAACTAAGCGTACATTGGATGGTGAAAGAGTCTCTAGCCTGGTGGTTAGAGTACCTAAGTAGCACCTAATAGATCCGGATTCGACTCCCTGTATGATCAAATTAAACGAGACTGAAATAAAAATTATTAAAAAGAATAGATAGAGGTTTCCTATGCTGACTTGAGTAAAAAAAAACGTACCTTGGATAAAAACTGAGCGTTTACCTCACATAATGTCATAAGCAAATCACTGACTTTTCACTTAGGATGATGGTCCTATGCTGACTTGAGTCAAAAAAAAGAAAAAGAAAAAACGTACCTTGGCGTCTACCTCACATAACGTCATAAGCAAATCACTGTCTTTTCACTTAGGATGGTGGCAATGTGTGGAGGCGGTGTCTTAGGGTTTGACTATATTTTTTTAAGATGTGCAAAGCACGTTTTTCATTAAGAGAGGAGAAAAAGGTTTGCCGGTTTAGGTTACAGACAGGCACGAAACCAAACGAAAAGAAAGAAATTTACACCGCTCTCACCGGGCGAACACCTAATAGCCGAGCGAGCGGAAGAAAGCCCGCGCGCGCCCAAGACCTAGCCTCATCCAGGATCGCCGACACGAGCGCCACCAGCATGAGAGCTTCCTTGTCGTGGACGCGCATGTTCCCCTCCCTCCACAGCGACCAAGCGACCAGCCAGACGAAGGAGTCGAAGCCTTTCCTTCACGCCTTAGCGACCTGTTTCCTAGCGGAGCACCACCACTCCGCGAACCTCACCGGGCGGTCCGGAGCTAGGCTCTGAAGGAGAATATGCCTGAGTGCCAAGAACCAGGCCTCTCTGCTGAAGACACAGTCCACAATCAGGTGATCTAGCGTTTCAGATTCCTGAGCGCAGAGCGCGCAGATATCCGAATCCCTGAGCCCGTGATGGTGGAGCCGGTATGAGGTCCAGCAACGGCCGTGCAAGACCAGTCAGGCGAAAAACTTGCACTTCCCCAGCATATGAACCTTCCAGATCTGGCGCGCTTCAAAGATCTCAACGCGACCAAGAAAGAGGGCGGAGTAGGCCGAAGCCGAAGAATAAACCCCGCTAGGCGACCACTTCCAGATGAATCTGTCAGGCTCCGACGTGAGCCTAACCTGCTGCAGTAGGTCCCAGATGGTAAGGTACTGCAAGACCACCTGCACAGTCCGAGCGTGGGTGACGTCCGCGACCCAACGTATCCCTGCCGCCCCCACCTGCAGGGCCTCAGCGACTGTGCGGGACCGATGCACCCTCGGTGAGACCGCGGCCCAGAGGTTGGGTGCCAAGGACTTTACGGAGCACCCGGAGATCCAGTTGTCCTCCAAGAATAGTGCGCAGGTACCGTCCCCCACCTCCACAGAGCTGGAGGCGTCGAAGAAAGCCTGTGAGGCCCGGTCAACTGGGAAACGGAACGCCGCCCACATCCGGTCTGGGTCAGTCCGCGCCAGCCAAAGCCAACGCAGGTGCAGCACCGTACCAAAGGCACGGAGGTTGGGTAGAACGAGACCCCTGCAGCGTGTGGGGCAGGTGACATTCACCCAAGCGACCAGACAGCGACCACCCGAGGCCACCTCTGTGCCAGACCAGAGGAAGCCGCGGATGAGAGTTTCGACCGCGCGTAGTGCCCAAGGGGAGATGGAGAGCGCCATCGAGATATGCACCGGGATGGCAGAGAGGGTGGACTTGGCGAGGACGAGGCGACCACTGCGGCTCAACAGTCTACCCTGCCAGGGAGGCAGGCGCCTGGCAACCTTATCGACCAGTGGCTACAAGGCAGCCTTGGGTAGCCTTCTAATAGATAGAGGTACCCCAAGGTAGGTGCAAGGGAAGTCGGCGATGGTGCAAGAGAGGATAGAGCGAACCAAGGACAGGTGATCCTCGGAGCAGTTGATGGGGTAGACTTGGCTCTTGGAGTAGTTTGCCGCCAAGCCAGCAGCGCTCTCGAAGAGCGACAGCACCGCCTTGACGACCCGCAGATCAAGCTCGACCGGAGAGAAGAAAGAGACCACATCGTCTGCATAGAGAGAGGCGCAAAAGTGGATGTTCCTCCCTAGGTCCAAAAGGAGACCACGGGATTCCGCCTTGCGAAAAAGTGCATGGAAGCATTCCATGACCAGCACGAAAAGCATGGGGGAGAGGGAGTCTCCCTGGCGCAGGCCTCGACCGTGGCAGATCCGCTACCCAGGGACACCATTTAGCAAAACCCTGGTGCTAGCAGTGGACAGAATAATAGAGATCTAGTTAGTCCACGTGTGTGGGCAGTCGACCGCCGAAGGCTTTGGCTAGATCAATCTTGAACATGATCCTCGGAAGCTTTCGACTAGAGAGCGTTCTGGTCGTGCCAAGAACGTAGCGGAAGTTATCATGGATGAGGCGACCTTTGATAAAAGCACTTTGGTTGGGTGAGATTAGAGAAGAAAGGTGCGGGGCAAAACGGTTAGCTGCTGCTTTGGAAAAAAGTTTCCCAAAGTTATGAATTAGGCTGATGGGGCAAAAATCTGAAAGAGCGACCGGGTCCGGTGTTTTGGGTATGAGCGTGAGGAGAGCACCATTTAGGTGGTGGAAGCTACGGAAATCCAGGTCAGAGAGAGCGTTGAATGCCCGCAGCACATCACCCCTAATGATCGACCAGCAAGATCTATAGAAGCGACCCGTGAATCCGTCCGGGCCGGGGGCCTTGTCCAACGGAAGATCCTTGACAACCTCCCAGACCTCGGCCTCAGAGAAGGGGAGGGCGAGGTCCTCCAGGTCCAGCCGCGGGAGGCCCAACTCCATGAAGTCGAGCGCGCAGGAACGCTCGTGGTTGGTGCCAAGAATCCTGTCGAAGTAAGCAAAAGCTGCAGCGGCCTTTTCATCTTCACGAAAGATAGGGCGACCATCGACCAGAAGGGAGGTGATGAAAATTTTCCTTCTACGGTGATTGGCATGGAGGTGGAAAAGTTTAGTGTTAGCGTCCCCCTCACAGAGCCACCTAAGGCTAGACTTTTGCCGAGCGATCGTTCGCTGCAGCGAAGTCAGACCTAGGTAGCGGAGCTTGAGGAAACACCGTAAAGAAAGGTCCTCAGGAGAGAGCGACCGGGAATCCTGTGCGGCCTCTAGACGGAAAATGACCTCCTTAGCAATCTGGATCTACAAGCGAATGCTACCGATCGCCTTGGAGCTCCATTTCACCAGCGCCTTCATTGTCTCACGAAGCAGGTGATCGATCATACATAGTGGGTCCGCATCAGGGCGCGGCCCCGACCACACCACCTTAACAGTGTCCAGGAAACCCTCCACCTTCGGCCAGAAGGCCTGGAAGGTGAAGCGTTTCTTGGAGTGTACCCCGCAGTCGAGAAGGAGGAGAAGGGGGGCATGATCAGAGCACCTGGAAAAGACAGTGTGCAGAGCGGAGGATGGGAAAAGAAGCTCCCAGTCCTGAGAGACAAAGACTCTGTCAATACGCTCAAGCATAGGATGCGACCTCTCGTTGCTCCAGGTGAAGAGACGACCCTGGAGCTGGAGTTCAAGAAGCTCGAGGTCGTTGAGGAAACGGCGGAAATGACTCATCATTCTACGTGAAAGGCAGCCATTGTTTTTGTCGGCCGCCTGATAGATGAGGTTAAAGTCTCCGCAGAGAACCCACGGTCCAGAAAGCATGGGACAAATGGCACGAAGCTCGGCAAGGAAGGAGACTTTATCCGCATCCGATTGCGGGTCGTAAACGGACGAGAGCCACCAAGACTAAGTGGGTGCAGAGAGCAGCGCGACCTTCACTGTAACGTGGTGAAGGCCAAGGGAGGGGGAGGAGACGATCCACGTGTCTTTGCGCCAAGCGACCAGAATACCACCGTAGCTACCCACTGCCGGCAACACAACATAGTTAAAATCCAAGCCTAACATATCAAGCATAACGGAGGGGGATACAACCGCGAGCTTAGTCTCTTGCAGACAAAGAAGAGAGACGCGCTCAGAAGCTACCAACTCGTGGACCACCGAGCGTCTAGCACGCTGGTTAAGCCCACGGACATTCCAAACAGCTAGGTTTACATCCATTTAAACTTAAAAAAGATACGACCACGCGACTAACGCAGACTCAGGCCTGCGCGTCAACGACCAGCTGCTCCTCGAGGAAGAGCTCGTGAACTGCCACTTGGAACTCGTCGTCCTCCAGCATAGAGCACTGGAACGACCCCTCGACCTGAGCACCGAAGAGCTCTCGAATAGCTCTGCAGTGCTCCTCGCACAGGCCCACCGCGAAGAGCCTAGTGTATCGCTGCAACGCGTCAGCGTCCGGCGCCTCGTGCGGCCTGACGAACCTCAGCTTCCACATGAGCAGGTTCTGCCCCGCGGTGATCGGGTTCAGGCCCCGGGCCTTCGAAACCGCGGCGAGGTGACTGCTGCGGCGAAGCATAGCGAGCGCAGGGCAGCCCTTCGCCCTGCAACGGCGCGGGGCGCCCAGGACCGGAGGCGGAGGTGGCCGCTATAGGAAGGCACAGAAGTCAGCCACCAGCGACTCGAGGTCGCCCTAGGAGGGTCCCTCAGCCGCAGCGATGGGTGGGCAGCGCGACCCGGGTATCAGGGAGGAAGGAGGCAGCTCCGCAGCCACCGGGGAGACGTCGGGTGGGTGCCGAGGAGGAGTGGGGCACGACCCGGAGGGGGCCGGAGAAGGCGACTGGAACGAAGAAGGGGCGACCACAGGGGAGGAGTCGGACCAAGGGTCCTCTCTGAGCCCATCCTGCAACAGCAGCCGGGGAGCCGGCAGGGGGGAGAGTAACCTGCGGAAGACGTCCGCCACCGGCACCACACATGCGGAGGCGGGAGTACGAGCAACCAAAGAGGAGTCCTCCTCCCTGCACGCGGCGGCTGCCACAGCAGCACCCCTGCCAGGGCCGCAGTCGACGGAGGCCGGCGAGGGGGCAGCCCGGCCAGGACGCGGCCAGCGGCGGCCAGGCCGCGGCCAACGGCGGCCAGGCCGGGACCAGCAGCGGCCAGGCCGTGGCCAGCAGTGGCCAGGCCCTCACCACCGACCCCGCCAAGCGAGGCTTGGCCGTGGCCAGCGGCGGCCGGGCCGTGTCCAGCGGCAGCCAGGCTGTGACTGGCGGCGGCCAGGCCCCCAGCACCGACCCCACCACGCGAAGGTGAACCACAAGGCACGACCAAGAGCGCCGCCTCAAGCAGCATCAGATCGTCGGGGAAGTCCCTGGGTGGCGTCGACTCACGAAGGGGAGGGAGGTGCTCCGGCTGCGGCCTCTCGACCGGGTGGTGGTGCCGCGCGACCAGAACCGAAGAGGAGGCCGAGGAGGTCTGAGTGAGCAGGACAGCCACCGCCGACGCGCGTACCTCAGCCGCTGGTCGACGCTCCGTCCGAGCGGTGGAGGCCGAGGCTCGAGCGACGAACGGCGCAGCAGCAGCCGAAAGGCGAGACGACCAAGACGGGACCATAGGCGGACAGTGAATGCCCTGCAGCGCCTAGTAGGGGAAGGAGGGAGCCGGAGGGACGAGCGGAGGAGCAGAGGTGGGGGCACCCCAGCAGGCGGGTCCCCGCCCCCCTCCGGCCGCATGACCAGACTGCCCGCCGGACGAGGGGGGAGGCCCCTCCACCAGGGCCCGCGACGGAGGAGCGCCGCCTCTGGCGGCTGAGGACCCCGGCTGCGAGGGAGCACCAGAGCGACCAGAGGTACCAGAGGGGCCACCATCCAGCCCTCCCGACTGGGAAGCACCGCCAGCCGGGGGAGCCAGAGTGTCGATGATCTCGATGATGTCGATCGTCGCCCGGTAGCGTAGACAGGGCTGGGTAGCGCCCAGCCCGGTGAACTCAATCGGCACTAGCATGTCCTTCTGCACCGGGATTAGGTCTGGATCGATGCAGCCCGCCAGGACGTAGAGCTCCTCAAGGTTGGCCTTCGACTCGGACTCAGGAGCCAGAGTGATGACCGCACAGGAGGAGCCGAGAACGTCCTACGCCGTGCTACGCATCCACAAGTGCGCAGGCACATCCTTGATGCCCACCCGCACCTGGTAGCGCATCAGTGCGTCGACCGCCCAGTTCTCCCGCCTCCACCGGCAGAAGGTGAGGCGAACGGGCCCGTCCGGGATGCGTTCCTAGAGAACCCGCAGCATCACAGAGGAGTCCTGGAAGACGATGAGGAAGTCATCTGGGTGGTAGGGGTAGGTCATGAACGACCCCGGCTGAACACCGAAGTGACAGGTGAGGTAGGCATCAACGTCCGTGGTAGAGGCGAACGGACGAGTGCCCGCGACCATCGCGACCAAAGCGCGCTCCAAAACGACCTCGTTCGCAATGACCTCAGGGAGTCGAGGAACAATGCACACCTTGAGCTGCGGACGACGCGAGGGGTGCCCCAGCGGCGCCGGCGGGGGAGGGAGCGGCGGCGGAGGACGGCGATCCGCAGCACCGAACGCGGGGGCACCGGCGGTGGCCCCCGCGGGAAGCGGTGAAGGGGACGGCGCCCCCCAGGCCACCTCGCCCGCCAGAGCCTCGCCCGCAGAGCGACGAGGTGGCGGCGCACCCTCCCGAGGAGCCGCGTCGTGGCGCGCCGCGGAGAGGGGGGCACGCCCGCGGCCCGCCTGCGGTGGTGGAGGCGGGGCGTCACGGGCCGCCGAAGGGGGATGACGACGACCCTCCGGCGGAGGCGGTGGTGGAGGGTCGCGGGCCGCCGTAGTTGGGCGCCGACGGAGCTCCGGAGGCAGCGGCGGCCGCGCCTCCCGCCTAGGCTGGGGCGGCGGAGGCGGAGGTGACCGGGCACCCCTCCCCTGCGCAGCCAGAGGTGGTGGCGAGGAGCGACCAGCAGGGCGCAAGCCGACCAGAGGTGGGGAGGAGGTGCGACCTCCCGGACGTGGGCGGGCGCCCTCCACCGTCACCAGGCAAACCTTCGGGGCGCCAACACGAGCTCTCGTGGTGGCCGAGCTGGTGGCACCGGAAACCGCGCGGAGCTTGGGGGCAAGAGGCGGCGATGTGATCTTCCCCAAAGCAGTTGAAGCATTTCCCCACCAGATCCATGGGGACGGAGGACGGGGGTGGAGACGGCTGTGGCGGCGGTGACCACTCCGCACGCAGCTGCTTACATGACCGCACCTCGACGAAGCCGTCAGTGTCCACCCGAGGCCCCCCGAGCGGGCCCGTCGGGAGGTGGCGGTGGCCCCACAGCCGCCCCCCGCCCGGTGAGGCGCGGCCGCGGGCTGCCCAGCAGGACGGCCAGCACGGTCGCCCCCCGCCTTGGCGCGTCGACGCGGAGGAGGCGAAGGCGGTGGAGGTGGGGACAGCGGCCGCTTGCCCAGGATCCCCCTGGCAGAAGCGACCACGGGCCACGGAGCGGCCGTCGACAAAAGATCAGCGGAGGCGGAGGCGACCGGGGCGGGGGGGCCACGGAGGAGCGACTGAGACGGCTGTGGAGGCGGGGAGGGGGTACGCCCCAGCACCGAGATGCCGGCCGCACCGCACCTGCTCCGAGAAGGTGCGAGAGGGGGAGCGACCACGCGGCACCAGGGAGGACGAGCCCGAGGTGGAGGAGCTCGAAGCCTCAAGGGCCCAAAGCTCCTGGGCGGAGGGGATGGAGGGACCTGGCTCCACCGAGCTCGGCTCGACCATCCCCACCGGCGCGACCGGTGCCAGGCGAGACAGGGAGCCCGCAGCGGAGAGGCGCTCACAGCCCGCCCTCTCCAAGGGCCGCGACCAGGCGGAGAGGGGGAAGGGCATGGCCACCAGGCCGCCGGTCGGGCTGCCAGTCGCGACCACAGTAGCACCTCTGCCAAGGCCGCGGGCGTCGACCCGGCCGTCGGAGGCCGGCGAGGGGGGCAGCCCGGCCAAGCCGTGGCCAGCAGCGGCCACTCCGGGGCCAGCCGCGGCCAGGCCGTGGCTAGCAGCGGTCAGGCCGTGGCCAGCCGCGGCCAGCCCAGGGCCACCAGCGGTCAGGCCGTGGCCAACGGCAGCCAGGCCGTGGCCAGCGGCGGCCAGGCCCTCACCACCGACCCCTTGCCCCGCGCAAGCCTCCAGCATGCCGGGGGGGCGGAAGCGACGGCGGCCGGCCCAGCAGCGGCAAGCGCGGCGGCCGTGGCGGGGGAGAGGCCCGGGACGGCGGCGAGAGCGGCGAGGGCGTCCACCGCCGGGGAGGAGGGGGGCGGCGGGGCACCAACACCCGCCGGGCCGGCGGTGGAGGGGAGAGGTGCGGCCGAGAGGGAGACGGCGGCAGCGACCGGCGGCGGAGAATCCGCATCGAGGCCGTCATCAAGGTCGTCGAACAGGGCGGAACCTGCCGCAGTCGAGATGACGGCGCCCGCGAGGCCACCGACGGCCAGGCCGTGGCCAGCAGCGGCCGGGCCGCGGCCAGCAGGGGCAGGCCGAGGCCAGCAGCTGCCAGCGGCCATGCGACGGCGGCGGGGGCACCCACGACGGCCGGAGGCGGGAGTGGCGCGGCCTTCTCCGGGGGCCCCCGTCGGGGAGCTCTACCAGGAGCATCCCGGGGGCGGGGGCGGGGCCGGCGGCGGCCGGTGGCAGCCCGCAGGTGGCGGGGCGCACCGACGGCGGTCGGGGGGGCGCGCTCGAGCGCCGGGCGGGGTGGGGGGGGCGCGGAAGGACGAGGAGCCGACGCGGGGGCTCGCGGGGAGGGCGCGGTGACCGGCGCTGGCCGGCGGAGGTGACCCCGGCGGCGTCAGGGCGGGGGGCGGCGCGGCCCGATCTCCCAGCATGCGGCACGAGGAGGGCCGCGGCCGGTACGAGCGGGAAGCCGGGGAAGCGGTGGTGCCGGATCCGGTTCCAACACGATGAGGGGGTGGCCGGAGCAAACGCAGCCGGCGGCGGCGGTGACGGGGTAGGAGCGGGGGCGAGGGGCACCCTAGGGGGACGGGGGCGGGAGCGAGACCATCCAGAAATTAGGGTTTAGGGTTTGACTACTATTGCTACATTAGTACATTAGGACTACATTAGGATATTATAATGGCTAATTTTAATTGGATAGTTGTCCATAATTCGCTCCAAATGAGAAATCGAACCCAAATCTCCTGGTTGAGACCATATCTCAGCCCTTCTAACCAACTATAAGCTAGAGGAACTTTGGTAAATTGTGCTCTCCTACTGATTATTAGTTAAGCTGGCTGCACCTTTTTGCATGATTCGTAGTAGCCTAGCATACACTTGGGGTCAGTACATAATGGGTATTATTTGCCCTAAAAAATGAGGCATTATTTAGTCATAAAGGATAGCGCAATTACCATTGCTCAAGCAAGTGCAAAAACAGCAGCCTGCAGGCTGTCCTGGACTTGTACGGTTGTACCCATTAATTCGTAGTCTGGTTTAGACTTTGAGCTTCAAGAAGTTGCTTCAGAGAAAATGACTTCCGTTTCAGTTTTCATCTCTTCTGATCGATGCCCGGTTTGAGGCCCTTGTGTCTCCGGTGCTACATATATATATCCCCTCTATACCAAATTACTTGTCACTATTAATTTTTTTATCATAATATTTGACCATTCGTCTTATTCAAAAAATTGTGCATACATCGCTTGTTTTGTTTGTGACTTAATTCATCATCAAATCTATTTTAAGTATAACTTAACATTTTGCATATATTTGCACTAATTTTTTGAATAAAATAAATGGTTAAATATTATGATCAAAAGTAAGTAATGATAAATAATTTAGGATGGATGCTTAGTCTTACTGCGACAGGCCCGGACTACAATGCTATATGTGGCTAGATTAACCTAGGAGCAATAATGGTTAGTCTAACTTATATTACCGAGCAGCAAACTCCTTTTGAAATTACGAGGCATTATCATATTTCATTTTGCTAGAAAAAGTATTTGACTTAGAATGTTAGAATACAAAATTATTATATATAATTATATAAACAACGTTCAAGTGATAGGAAAGTACAAAGAACTATAATTGTAGATGAATGTCATTTGCTTTGTTATTTAATTTGAGACCTAATAACACCAACCTATGAATTTTGATCTTTAGTCAATTTAACTTCTAAGATTGATAACCTTTATATTTAGACAATGAAATATCAAAATTTGTAATTCTCATTTGCATAACTATGAATTTTATTACAATCTTACAAAACGTGTAGCCCATGTAGACTCCCTACTTGCTACTCGAGGGGTGACCGAATAACTACCATTTAGCATTCAGGTAAACATTGATCTTCGTTATATTTACCCTGCAAACAGAATTGCGCTCTCAAGCCAAACACTTCACCTTCATTGTCTTCCGCAAGCTCTTCACTTTGTAACCACCAGCAATTGCAATTGTTTCTTGAGACCTGATCATGTCCCACACCAACATGCAGAACTTGATAGGAAAGGAAAAGGCAACAAGACTTTGTAAGAGTCCAAGAGATACCCCAGTTGATGTCCAACAGTTTATTTCCAGACAAAGAATACAGTGAAACAAACATTGCAGCAGAAAGCGGCATCCTTCATCATCTCAAAATGACACAGAACACACCCAAGGGATCGAGGAAAACACTTATCATGTGATTCATGAGAGCTTAGTCACAGCGCACAACAGGCAGCACTCAGTAATTTCATGATGTGCCAACAATAAGCCCTAACTAATTTAGGGCAGGCCACAATGGCACCTTGGCAGGGCAATGACAGTGACAAAACACAAATCACAGACAAACACACACAAGCAAATGGCCGTATCAATATACACCTGGATCGATCTTTGTTACTGGATTCAGCTGAATAGATTGGGAATACATGCTCCTGAGTCTGGATTCTGTTGTTCCTTCCAGATACGACCTGTGACCCGCAATTTCAACTCTTTCCTATCTCCACCTGAGAAGAAGAGAGCCATGTTTCGCTGAATTATTAGGCCATCATGGCTGTCCCTAACCTTCCGGTGGCTGTCCCGGATGCTGCGGGGAGTGCCCTCCCATATCATCTTCCTGCCATTAGCCCCAACCTCAAGGCTATAGCTGTAGTTCCTAGCATCATTTTCATCTCCCATAAAACGGAGGAAAGCCATGTATACTGGTGCCATTCCAAGCTGAAAGGCCTCAAAGTGCAAGCAAAAGTACTGCCCAAAACAATGAAAAACCTAGAAACAGAGAAGATAGTATCAGATTAATATCACTTGATTCAAATACACATGCAGACTTTCCTATCACATTAGAATATGACAAAAAAAAATCGTGTTTTATTGTGTAGACTGAAGGAAATCATCTCACTTAAGAATAACCAATAAAGAATGTTCAAAATCAATGGATGTGACATAAACTGATAAAAGAAGGCAATCAAGAATTAAATAAAATTATTAATATATGTGGATACTTACAGTTAACATCCAGGTTGCGTTTTCAACCTCTCTTGGGTTGGACTTGACATAGCGGTGATTAAAAGTACACCCAGAATGCATGTCCACTTTATGGTCATCCCGCAGATGTGCGACAAGAAAGGGGATATCCCCTACAACTGAGCATTCAGAACCTGCATATGGGCAGTTGTATGGCCTAAAATTGCACTGTGATTCATGCTTGAGTTTTCTGTAGTATGGGAAGACTTCTGGACAACCAAGAGAGTAGTATTTGCAGGGCAGCTCAAGTGATTCAGCCACTTTTTCTAATGCCAGACACCTGATGTCACCAAGCTCCTGTCGACAGGTTGGGCACCGGTTGTGCACCCGAGTTTTGCAGGTGGAGCACAGAGTATGACCATTTTGACACTGTAACATAGGGAAAATATTAGCCTTTTATAAGCTACTAGTTATGTTGATTTTTTGAAAAGAGAATGGGAAGAATTGAAATTATTATGTAAACAAACGTATTAGTCAATGAACTTGGATGAAACATGTTTATAGATACAGAAAAATTACAATAGGAAACAGCAAAGTCATGCCAAGTAGATGAAAGATGACACCATGTGATATGAAGCTTGCTTCATTTTCGAAAGCTTCTTGTGCCATATTATGAAATTATGACAAAACAGGAACATTTTGTACATACTTTAGTTTTGAACTTTCACTAGTGTAGAGAACAAATTGCTTGACATGAGAATGTTAAAGGCTACAACCAAAGCTAACTAGCAGTAAACAAACCACACAACCTCAATGCTTTTACTTGCATATACAACTAAGTAGCCTTTTTTTTACATATGTAGACCTTAATTTGCCATGCACATGGTATTATAAATTAATCGGGTTATTTGTCATGCTGTCAACCAAGTTCCAAATTATCACGCTTTGTCAGCTTAAGCCAAAAGGAGAGAAAATCTACAGTCCTATCTCCTATGAGTAAGAACCAACCAAAGATTCCACAAGAAAAGAAGAGTACAAGAAAAGGAGCAAAAGGAAATCTAGAGCAGTCAGATATTTGTTACTCCCTCCGTTCCAAATTGTAGGTCGTTTTGGCAAACTTAGATTCATAGTTGTTATTATGTATCCAGATATAAGTATATATCTAGATGCATAACAAAAATTGTGAACCTTAAAATGCCAAAACGACCTACAATTTGGAACGGAGGAAGTATAACTTGTATGCCAGATTATTTTTAGCAAGTACATAGGGTTTTTTTTTTCTTTTACTTACTCTCAAATGAATGAAATCTACATTACAGCACCCAAGAACCAAACTGTAGTAAAGAAAAGAATGTAACAACTTCATCAGGCAACAGAAACCTATTTAATACATATTGTAACTGGTCAATTCAGATACAAATACAGCAGCACTGGAGCATCTGTGGTTGAATTCATGTCATCTTATTTGTGTCTGAAAAATAAATACATGATTGGCTCATGGTGTGCTATTCAGAAGAGTATAATAGCACATCTATAGAACCTGATCAATGCATCAAAACTGGTTCTGAAAAACTACGCAGAATGTGGGAGGGGCAATTATTTGAATAACAGTTGGTTACAAAATGTTTGGTTCAGGAACAGATAAGAATGGATGTCTTGGAGGAGTTGAGAACCATGCATTAGCAGTACTCCAACACTAGATTTTTTAAGCTTAGAGAAAATCAAACTAACTAACAGTAGAGGCAATTACTCAAATTAAACTGAAAGGCCAGTTCTAGTCGCCAAACATTACCAACTCATGTTTGTAAGCATGAAAGCACGCAGGCACGACTAAAAGACTAAATGAATTAGAAAAGCACACCATTTGTGCTTTTTAGTCAATGTAAGGCACAAAACACTGTGTCAAAAAATACACAACACTACATTAAATATCTTCCCTAACCGTAATTCTCACTAACTGGTCATGGATTCCACTACCAAGCATCTATACCATGAATCGGGTCCTAACAGTCAAGAGACTCAGAGAGGGATGGAGCAGGAGCATGCTAAATAAGCCCTCATATGTTAACGCTTTGCCGCACATTCTGATTCCAGACACAAGAATAAATTCTGTAATGAGATAATGCTAATGTGGTACGGCCTGATTTGAATGAAAGACTAGACTGTGGAGCAACAACTAAACACAATTCAAATCCATTACAAATAGGGAAGGAAGCTACACTTGTCTACGACAACATTAATACATCTAAGATGGAATTGCAGTTTTATAGGCTATGATTCGCTGTATCTCAACTGCAATTACACAGATTACTCTACACTGTCTGCAGGAAGTACAGGTTGAGCAGGGCGCAGGGCCAAGCATTTGTACTAGTTGAAGAAGCAAGAGTTATTCGTACGAGTTAAATGTACCGATTATGCGGGGGCAAGAACCCAGCGCACAAGCAACCAAGATCCTATATCCCCGCAAGAGAAAATTGGAATATTGGGACTGCAAACATGTGGGCTTCGCAATTTTGCCACTCCCAGTGAATGACAAAGTAGTCCCATCCGTGTCTCTGAATTGTGGGCCGAATGGCAAAATTGCGAAGCCCACGAAGCCCACGTGTTTGTGGTCCCATGTTTACAAATTTCTCATTGCCGCAAGGACCACCAGATCACACGCAATTGCAAATCCCGGTAGACCAACAAGCCAAGATCCGAAAAGGAGGCAAAAACCGAATCGGGGCGGACCTGGTGGATGGGCGGGTACATGGAGTTGGTGCAGACGGGGCACTCAAGCAGCTCGTGCACGCCCGTAGCCGGCGAAATCACGAGCGGCCCGGCTCCTGCCCCGCCCGGCCCGGCGCCCCCGGCGGCCCCCGCGCGGTCGGAGACGACGACCACGTTGACGGCCGCGGCGGCGGCGGCGGCGGCGCTGCCGGCGGAGGAGGCGGACTTGAGAAAGGGGCGGGGGAGCTGGGCGGACGAGACGGCCGCGGCGTCGTCGTCGTCCTCCATGCCGTCGGAGTAGGACACGCACTCGATGCTGTCCAGCTCCATGGCCCGCCGCAGATCGAGCCGAATCTTGCCTGGCCCAGAGTCAGGGTCTAGGTCTGCGTCCGTCCCACTCCCTGCCTCTCTCTCCCCCACTCCTCGGGCGGGGTGGCTCGGCGGGTTCTGGAACAAGCTGCTCCGCGTTCCGACGACTCGGAACTCCCACCGGGCGCGGCGCGGGCTGCGAGGGAGAGGGGAAGAGGGGAGAGCAGGGGAGGCGATGAGTCCTGACGGGCGAAGGAAATGGGAGGAAATGGGTCGGGGAAGGGGGCGAGGAATGTGTGTGGGGTCGGGGGTTGCGGCGGGTGGTGAGGTGGTGGGGGCACTTGATGGCCCTATTATGCTGCGGGTGGGGTACACGCTTTTGCTGCGTTTTTTTGGAACCGGATCCTTTGCCTTTGGTCCCTCTGCCGTTGGGTCACTGGCAGGTGGGTCCGACCCCACATGGCAGTGGCTCAACGCCAGAGGGCCAACGGCAGGCGAGCCCCGTTTCGGGGGTGGTAGTTTTATTGCTGACAGAGAAAGCGGAGCAGGTGGGTGCGGTGCACGTTCAAATTTGAACTTGTCGCCCGACGGACGGAGGAGGACAGCGGGCGTGGGCTGGCCGCCGGCGGGGATAGACAACCGGCCAGGGGGGAAGCACACATGTGGTCTCGGGAATTCACACTGCCGACTGCCGTCGTGGGTTGGGCTCGGGGACAAGGCCAGGAATTTCAGTATGTGTATGGCTCTCTGCGATTTCTTTTCATTTGTTCTCTTGTTTTGTCAGTTGTAGAATTTTTTATATATTTTTTCTTGATTTTGTAAAAATAAATGCCGCCCAAAAATTTAGCAAATCTACCACACGTCGGTAGGGTTCCTACCGCCGTGAGGTACGGCGGCAGATGACGTGGCCTGATGGCAACGCCACCCGGACGCGGGCCCTAACTGTCGGACGTAGATACCGCCGTACCACACGGCGGTAGGGACCTACCGCCATGTGGTACGGCGGCAGGTCCAAGCGCCGTATGGCACGGCGGCTGCAGGCCTGCAACCGCCGTACCACACGACGCTTGGATCTCCTGCCTACATAAGGCCGAAATTCAGGCGAAAATGTCATAATAATTCGGAAAAAAAGAGAGATGGTGGGGAGAAGAGAAGGGAGTGAGGAGGAGGTGATGAAGGTGCGAAGCTCTGCCGGTTTTTCGTCTCGTTAGAGGTAAATACAATATTTTGAACTCTGGTAATTCATATTTTTAAGTAGTGTTTTTAGTGTAGATCTGCTTAGTAAAATTATAGTTCTAGTGTAGATCTGCTTAGTAAAATTATAGTTCTAGTGTAGATATGCTTAGTAAAATTATAGTTTTAGTGTACATCTGAGTAGATAGATTTTGTAGTTACAGATCCACTTGTTAATAGCGATTATTTTTTTTTCATGCTGTCAGACATGTCGAATGCAGTTACTGTGAAGTTGTATTTCGGTAATAGCCAGATTAGATATGGTGAAAATGGAGTTGACTTGTCAGAATTTGATTCGGTTGACCATGTGATTAGAAGAGCAGCAGAAAGAACTTGAGGGGCCATAACCAACTTTTTTTATAAGGCATTCCATGTAGATGTATAGCAACATGACTTGTCGATTATGGTTCTAATCAACAGGAGTGAGGCAGTATATTGGGAGCTTATGCCACTTCAAGGCACTGAGTATTGGAGGAGTTATATCAGAACTGTATGTCAAATTGGTTTGCCTGTGATTTTGTTTGTCCAAACTGTTCACAAGGCTGGGTCTAGTAGTCAAGTGCATGAAGAGGGTAATGGTGCTCACCAGGGTGAGGCTGAACTAGAAGCAGAAGATGGTCCTCCAACTGAGGCAGAAGAAGGAGATGGTGCTGCGACTGAGGCAGAAGTAAGAGTTGAGGAGGAACACAGTCACACACCCTTTGAGGCCCGTGGTCAAATTGACGAGGGGGAAGTTAATGAAGAAGTACTGAGGCAGTACGAAATGGAGGCCGGTGACGATGAACGTGGGTTGCAAGAGGACTCCTCAGATGATGAGGATGACCCGCTAGTGCCAAGGGACTGGGACAACTACAATTTCTCACAGCTCACTATCAATCCTGGTGAGAATGTGTCCTGGGAGTATAGAGAGAATCAGGTTTGTGTCGGCGCCATGTATAAGAGTGCAGTCGAGGTCAAGGATGCAGTGAAGAAGTGGGTCACCCTTACTCAGCAGAGAGAGTTCAGGGTAGTGAAGAGTTCTCCACACATATATGATGTACAATGTCTGAAGCCCAACTGTCCTTTTCGAGTGTATGCTTATAAGGGCAAGTGGAAAAATTATTGGGAGGTCAGGTCTGTTGTGGATCACACTTGTGTACTTGACCAGCTAGATGCAAGCCATCGTAATTTGTCGACCGGTTTTGTGGCCAGCCAGATGTTTGCTAAGATTGTGGAAAATCCTGCTTATGAGCCCAAGTCCATTATCTTGGCAATTGAGAAGAAATTTAGGTACATGATAAGTTATGGTAAAGCATACATGGCGAAGAAGAAGGTACTGGAGTTGAGGTGGGGTACTTACGAAGCATCCTACGACAATCTGCCTCAATTGCTGAACACAATTGCCACGCTAAATCCTGATAGTTATTATGATATCAAGACTTATAATCTTGTATCAAGGCCAGGAAAGCAAGTCTTGCAGCGGGCATTCTTAGCATTGGGTCCCACTATTGCTGCAATCAAACAGTGTCGACCAGTCATTTGCATAGATGGCACATTCCTAACAGGAAAATACAAGGGCACAATCCTTATAGCTGTGGCTGCAGATGGCAATAATCAGTTGTTATCATTGGCAATCGCTTTTGCAGAGGGAGAGAATGGTGACAGTTGGTATTAGTTTCTGAAGAGATTGAAGCAGATGGTGGTGGGAGATGTGTCAAACGTGTGTGTGATACACGATAGACACAAAGGTATTTTGCAGGCGATGAATGACATCAAAGATGGTAGCGAAGAATGTCACAGAGCACCACAATGGCCAGATGTGCATAGCAGGTGGTGCATGAGGCATATGGGAGCAAACTTTCATAGCCAGTTCAAGAACAAAGAACTTACTACATTGTTCAAGCGGTTATGTGCGACGAATCAGGAGAAAAAGTTCTTCGAGATCTGGAAAAAATTAGATGACCTGACGAAGAAAACATCAGAAGAGATAGCTAAGAAGCCAATAAGTACTGAACCTGGGGAAGAGCGAGTTTCTCTTGAGGACGTGGGGCTAGATGCTCCAAATGTCAGAAGGAGAAGGGGACGTTCTATGAAGACCTTTAGCTAGTGGATTCAGAATGAGCCGAAGGAGAAATGGTGCCTCCTGTTTGATAAGGGAGGTGTGAGGCATGGGATAATGGCAACAAATTTTGCTGAGGTCTACAACGTGATTTTGCGTGGAGCCAGAGCTCTCCCTCTTGTTGGTATCATTGAGTTCTTCTTGTACCATACAATGAAGTACTTTCTTGAGCGTGCTACTGCAGCACATGAAGCTATGCAGGACTGTTAAAAGGTGTATTCAACATGGATGACTCAGTACTTGGACAAAAAACAGAAGGGGCCTCTTGCTCACAGAGCTTACCCACAACCTCTACGCCGTGATCCTGGCGAGGAAGTTAAGTGGAAGTATCAAATAAGTTGTCAGTCCAAATCACAAAAAGCGGATGGTGAAATAACAATACAACAAACAGTTATTAGGAATGAGACATGCTCATGTTCTTGCTAGAAGCCGCGCCTGCTACACCTCCCCTGCTCACATGAGATCGCTGCATGCCTTGCAACTAAGAATATCCATTGGGGTCGGTACGTGCCTAAATACTGGTTGAAGCAAACCATTCTAGACACTTGGAACCACACTGTTGAGGGCTACCTGCATCTTGGTACTTTCACTCAAGACCCCAAAGACAATGCGTTGTACATACCAAATCCAGATCCAACCATGTGCCAAGGTGTTGGTCGACGCAAGAAGAAGAGAATTAGGAACAACATGGACGAGGCTGAAGCTGGTCCTTCGGTGAAGATATGCTCTAAGTGCAACAATCCAGGACACTCCTACAAGAAATACACCGAAGTATCTTACTTTTCCACTGCCACTGCTCCAGCACCTTCAGCTAGTGGACGTGGACGTCGTTCCCGTCGCTACACCGAAGGAATGCAGTGATCGTACTTGTTTGTGTTACCGTGTTGTAATATTGTAATACTTATGCATGTCATCGTATTGTAATATGTGAACCATTTAATTTCCAACACCGTTAGAACTTATGTATGTTATCGTGTTGTAATAATTGAACTACCTTTTCATTTGCTTTTTGTTTTCTTGTTGCCTACAAATTTATTACCATATCCTGTTATGTATTGTTCTCTAATTTCAAATGAAACATGTAATGAGTTATCATATTTGTCATCTTTTTTGTAGGTTTGCAATGGCTTTATTGGGTCTTGAGTTGAACTTGGAGTTGCTTACCAGTAGGAAGGACAAGGTTGCGGTGCCAAAGGGGATCCACACTCCTATGTGTTACTGTGGTGACAACTGTAAGCTTGTCAAGTGCAACGTTCTCGGGTACGTCTAAGGGATGAGGTTCTTCATGTGCGTGAACTACGAGCATGACCCGATCACACCATGTCGCAATGTTAGACCTAAAGTAAAAACAAACTACATTACTAAATAAATAATATGTCATTGGTATTTTATTATTTGCTAACTTGTCTTTGAAAAAAGACTCCACCTCCTCTCTGTGATTTTATGCAGTGGCTAGATTGTGAGCAGTCCGAAGACGACAAGCGTTACGTCGAGGCGATGGGTCGTTCAGCACGTGAGAGGTGGCAAAGGATGGTTGAGGCAGAAAAACAAGAAGAAAAACGTAAGGAGCAGCATGAGGAAATTCGCATTCGCCGGGAGATGAAAGAACGTGAAGCGGCGGCCGCCCGTGAAGCAGATAGAGAGAGGAAGAGGGAGAGAGCTCGCCGGGCTAAGGAAGCTGGGTCGGATGCCATGAGGAAGGGGAAATACCCCCGTTGTACCCAGTAGACGTAGAGTAGTAGACGCCGAGTGCTACTGTATCTCTAAAAAACTGTGATTTCATTTCATCATCCACTAGAGTCGGCTTGTATCATTAAGAACTTGATTCCAGATGCATTAGAGCTTGTTTCCTCAAATAGTAAACCTAGTACTAGGGCGTGTTTCCTGTGAGTCACTGCATCAAACAGTGAACACATAGGGTGTGTTTTCTGTGAGTCACTGCATCAAACAGTGAACCTAGTACTAGGGTGTGTTTCCTCTGAGTCACTACCCGTTTCTCTTGCCCCGGATCGAATGGCCCACCGTCCAGTCTGCTTCATTGCCTACATATATGTGAGCACTCTTCTCCAGTGCCCCTTCTCAACACAACAAGCACCAATGAGTTCCTGGACTGGGGATGATGATGGCTCCCTCGGTCCAGCACTATGGAGCCAGCAAGATCCAAAGTTCAACAGCAATTTTTCAGTCTTAGATAAGTACGCACCAAATCAAACGGCGAACTGGTCAAGGTGTGCACACGGTGAGTTTTGTGTGATGCAAGTTTACCAGGGATGGAACAACTCTGGTCGACGCTTCTGGCACTGCTCATGAGCATGGGTAAGCAAAGCTACGTGACCTTTGTCCTTCATCATTTTATGGTTTACTAATGTAATCTCGATTTCTACAGTACTCTGACCAACCAGATAACTGCGGTTTCGTGCAATGGGTGGATCCCCCAGCTATTCACCCGTATCAGCAGTACATCGACTACCTCGAGGATGTTGTCATCTTCAACCTGAGGCAAGAGCTCGCGTCGGCATTGGCTTCTCCAGATCCGACATCTACCAACGACGACGACGGACCGGTGATCGGACTAATGGTGGTGAAGACAAACACCGGTTGTGAGGACGAGTTCTGCTGCTGTCCATGTCATGAGAAGAAGGACAACACTCCACCAGCAACTCCATCCCCGCCACCGTCTGATCCAACTCCACCCCCGCCTGGGTACGGGCACTACATGCTCTCCCAGCACTCCGGCGGGTCTATGATGTTTGGGTTCTCCGGGTACTACTCGTACAACTAGATTAGAAATGTTGTAACCGTTTATCTAAATTCCCTAAGGCACGTTAGGACTAACAGCGGCACAAGGTTAGGGTATTTGTGCCGTACGTGCTATTGTTTATTTATGTGATTGCTCGTTAAGTATCATGTGTTCAAAAATGTAAGGTACTAGGAAAAAAACTACCGCCGTGCCCTACGGCGGTTGCAGCAGCCTCTACTGCCGCCTGACGGCAGGATCCAACCGCCGTCCCACACGGCGATTAGCCCTACCGCCGTGTGGTACGGCGGTTGGTGCCCTTGCCACCGGGCCACGTCATCTACCGCTGTACCTCACGGCGGTAGGAACCCTACCGCCGTGTGGTACGGCGACAGTTGTATGGATTTGCTAAATTTTTTGGGCGGCATTTATTTTTGCAAAATCGAGGAAAAAAATAAAATAAAATAATTCTTAGTTGTAGCTAGTCCAACCTCTCTCCTTCGCCACTTATGTTTAATTTTGCGTGATGATTATATGGGCCAATCCAACAAGATATATTAGTGCTTGATGAAATTCCCTCCACCTTCATTGAAAGCTTCTAAATTTGCAAAGGTATATGTGATTTGCACATGATATATTCTCATATGAAAATAGATTTCATGACCTATCTAATGATACTAATTATGTACTATATATATTAATATTTTTGTCTGTAATTGGTTTAAAATTTTTTGACTTCTTGATAAGTGAGAATAACATTTATTTTGAGATGGAGAGAGTATATGAACTCCAACGATCAACCATCCTTATTAAATCGGCAGCATGTGATTGGAGATCCATCACATGGATATCATGCTTCATGCGAATTGAGTGAGTTCATCCTCATGATACTTTATTTATGAAAAACCACTTTGCTGCAGTTGCCAAGTTGTGTGGACATCTATTTTGGGTGAAGTTGTTGAAGAAGTACCGCTTCCTACTCCCTCCGTCTCATAAAAACTGCAATCCTAGCTTTTGAAAAAAAAATCCCACAAAGAGTGCAATCTTGGAAAACAAATCTAATTTCCTTCCTAATTAAGTGCTCAGATCTGATTTGCATGTCAAAACTTATTATATGTGGCCAACAAATGAGAGTATTAGAGTATTTTTATGCCACCATTAATCTGTCTTAAAAAAGTTAAAATTGCATTCTTCATGGGACGGAGGGAGTAATTATTGAGTTTGTACTAAACGCCAGGTATTTTTAAAATGAGGGTTTTTTTACAACTGCAAACGATATATATTAAGCAGGCAACTTACAGAAAGGTCCTCCAAAGAGGACCAAATTACAACAAGGTATGTAGATTGGATAAGCACAACAGTAGCATCGACGGCGCTGACGGAGACGAGCCCGCCGGCGAGGGGCCGTAGGGGTGCCAAGGGCGCATACACCCGAATGGAGGGACCGCGCAACGCGTCGGTTGAAGATGGGCCGACCGAGCTGAGGAGGAAGTTCGTTCCAGGCGATCAAAAGGTAAGTGGATTGCCGTCCCTAGTGATGGTGATGTCGTCGAGAAAGCGTCGGATGTCGATGTGCTCGGTAGGAGAATGGATCTGCAAGAACCTTGGCTGCTGGATAGATGGTGGGGCGGAGTGGATCGGCGGCGGCGGTGGTGGGTCGGAGAAGGCCGGATCTCGGAGGCAACGCATGAGAGGCGGAGCGGACGAAGCAGGGGTGAGATCCGTACGACGATGGAGGGGAGAGATATTATTTAGACATACCTTGGTTGCGTCCTCGTCGACAGCAACGGGAGCTGCCGTAGCAGCGACGGCGATGACGGTGAAGAAAGTGGCAGCCAGGAGAGATCCCATCTCGGGACTCCTAGGAGGCACTGTACAGAAGGAAAGGAAAGGAAAGAGGCCCCTTTCCCTACCCGTTGCGGCGCGCGCGCCGGAGCAAGGAGGGAAGGGGTCGACGGTTGCGGCTAGGAGATATGGAGGAAATCGAGCGGTAGGAGGAGGAGAGGAAAAGTTAGAGTTTACTACGAGGAGCGTACTACTCGCGAGAGGCTTCGCGAGAGAAAATGAGGGTTGTAGAGCGAAAATGATGTTCTGTGGGCGTCAGCCCGGGAAGTTTCAATCAGAGCCGCTCATCTGGTCTCGTGCTCCGTGTGTTTTTGTCTTATCCCACCGTATGCACAGGTATTCGAATTAAAATAGTCCCGTATGTGTCAGGGATCAGATGGTAAAGGTGGTGGGGAATTGGGAAAAACTGCCGCACGGCAGCACCTTTTTTTTTGACTATTTCGCACCCCATATGAGCCCCCGAAGTCCTGTACCATTTTTTAATGCTTTTCCACCCACTCAAACCTGTGCACTTCACTATCTACTTGAGGATCTCATGTACCAACATCTCACACATCATGTACCATAGCACAAGCACACTAATTTTTTTACATCACGATGTTTATGCTTTTTTTTAAGGCACACGAGTTGATCACACAAGAGACACCACAGGTTCATATAATGCTCACGTGATGAGCAGGTTTACCAAAAAGATTAGATCGAAATTTCGTATTGCACATGTACGATGGCTTGATCATGTGAACATTAAACGAGTAGAAGTACATAACAAAATAAATTCATGTTGTTCTCCTTCTGTACAAAACTACAAATCATAAATTCCTACAAACAAAAGCAAATCTGAAATGTTGCCCATATATTGTTAGATTCTGAACATTGAACGGGATAAGAACCGAGAAACAAGAACGTGAGCCTGGAAACGATTGAAAAAATTTAATAGAAAGAATGCACCAAATCATCAGGAAAATTATGCAAAGATTAAAGAGAGGGTAACACTAATTCTTCAGTTTGTTCTTTGAAGAATCACTAATTCTTCAGTTAATTAAGAGACCATGCGACCCTTCGCCATCATGCTTAGGCGCAGATGGACGCATGGACCAGCTGCTGGTACGGCGACAGCGGCGAGAGCGGCGGCAGGCTGCAGATGGCCCCCGTCAGCAACTCCTCTTCCCAGAAGAAGTCCGCGCCTCCGCTCGCCAGCACCGGCTCCATGGCCACGGCGCCGTCCCAATCACAGCTTGCGACCGGCTCCTGAACCCGCTCCTTCTTCACCTCCCTGACCATGCACCCGGCGTCCTGTTCTTGGAGCGCTGGCTCCGGCGACCTCGCCCGCTTGTTACTACCGTCGGTGGCAGCGCTGGGACGGGGAGCGGCGGCAGGGGGGCCCCATCGGGCGGCGGTGCCGAAGGCGACCTCGTTGGGGAAGTTGAGAATGGCCTTGGAGCCGCGCAGGTGGAACGCAGCGCGGTCGTAGGCGCGCGCGGCCTCGACGGCGGTGTCGTAGGTGCCGCCACCATGGCCATGGCCGGGTTCGGGGCAGGTGCGCGTCGGGGTGGGTGCTCGCGTACTGGATCACGTCCTCGAGCAGGCCCCGCGGCATCATCGGGTACTTGCCGCTCTCCTCGCTGTCGTCGATGGCGTCGAACTCGTACCTCACCGCCACCGCGCGCACCGCAGAGCTGAAGCCCGCGCGGGCGGCTGCTGGGCCCGATGTCGTTCTTCGTGGGCGACGACGAGGTCAGGTTCGGCTGCCCAGGCAGCTTCAGAGCAACCTCCGCCGCTGTCGCGGCCGCAGGGGGCGCGGCAGGTGCTCTCGGGCGGGCGGGGGGACCTGGCCGCGCTGGCGCAGCTCGAGGACAGCGTCAGGTGGCTCAGGTCCCCCGGCGCGTCGCCGGGGCCTATCCTGCCGCAACGCCAGGCGGAGGCGGCGCTCGACTTGCTCTCCGACTGGTTCCTCGAGTCCGCCGGCGCCGTGTCGCTTGCCGCCGCGGAGCACCCCAAGATGAAGGCGTTCCTGCGCCATCAGGTCTAGGAGCTCGGCCGCGCGGGGCTTCTCCGCATCGCCACTCCGCCGTCAAACGGCGGCGGCGACGAATTCAGCGCGGCATTGGCGATGCTCGACGACGTCCTGACCTCGGCACGGCCGCTCCAGCTCTCCGTCCTCGAGGAGCCCTTCAAGCTCCTATGCATCGACGATTCTGCCGCGCGGCGCATTCGGCCGGGTACCTGCCACCGTTCAAGTACCTGACGCCGGAGCAGGAGAAGGACATGGACAGGCTGATCACGTGGCTGGTGTCGCCGGAGGAGGCACACCTGTCGATGATGGAGCTGATGAAGTGGCGGTCGGAGGGCCTGGACCCGCTGTACGCGCAGGCGGTGCAGGTCCGGTAGCCGGACCCGGCGACGGGGAAGATGAGGATCGCCAACAAGCAGAGCAGTCGGCTGGTGTGGGAGACGTGTCGCGTCGCGTCACCAACGGAGCCTCGGGTTGCCGGATCCAAGGATGCTAGCTGTTCGGAGGAGTTCGCCGCCTTTGCCCCCGCGCGCCCTATGCCTGCCGCCACCCGCCATGGAGAGGGGAGGGGCGCTGGCCTCGAGATGGACGAAGCGGTCGGCCCCGGCCGCCGCCGCCGGATCTGGAGGAGGAGGCGGCTCTTTGGAAGGAGGCCGGGGAAGACACGTCGTCGACGTCGAGGAGGCGGCTCGAGGGAAGGAGGCGGCTGTCGCCGCACCAGATGCGCCGCACCTCATGCGCTGGCCGCCGCCCGCCCGATCCCCCGTCCCGTCCCGGAGCCCCGTCGCCGCGGCTTGGCCTCGCCGGGTTGCGCTCCCGGATCTAGAATGAGAGATCAAAGGGAGAGAGGAGAGAGAAAAAAAACAGTTAAATGGAGTTGAATGGGTGACGAAGAGATGAGAGGCAGATATTTTGATTTTGAAAACATGACCTCCTCCTGGACCAGGGTACAACACACATCTCGATCATGTTCGTTCATGTCCCGGTATAGCATACGAACAGCTAAACATACACACTTTTTGCCACCGTATACGCGCTGACACCGGCTGACACCCTGACTGCTCCTGGTCTAGATCTCGAAACAGGTGGACCACCTACCCACGAGCCGGATTGAACCTACGCGGGCTTCCGGGTACTAGAAATCCTAGTCCGGTTGTAGAGTTTATATGTTGCAATAATAGATTAACAAGACCCTTGAGGAGTATGAAGTCAAGTGTATTTCATTTCTTGGTAAAAATATGGGAATTTAAACTAACCGGTAAACACACTACATTGTAAACCGAAGATAACATAATCGGTAATGCTGCGACGCAAACGTCTGGACAAGCGTCTTCTGTTCGGACGCGTACGTGGTCCATTTTCCTAAAAAATAAATAAATCTTATCCTCCACCAATTCCAACTTCCAGTTGCATCTCTTTTCTCCTCGCGTGTGGGGGCTCGTGAGCGGCCAGGGGGTAGCCGCGCACGGCCGCACGACATCGCTCCCCTAGCGGCCAGCCGACTAGGTGCCCGTATCGCAGGCTAACGCTCCCCGTTGTAGCTCCCACCGTTGCGCCGACCAAGAGTGGGTGGAGCGGGTGAGGCGCGAGGAGAAGCTCCACAGCTGCTTTTTTGCGCTGCTGCCGTGCGCAGTTCTGCGTCGCGCCTCCCCGGCCAGCGTCGCGTGTCCCTCCTCGGCCAGCATGCGCCCTCCCTGGTGTGTCTCCCCGGCAAGCCTCCCCTACTCCTTGTTGTCGTCAGTACGGCCTCGTCGATCGTGCACCTCCCGTGCGTGCCTCGTCCTGCTCCAGTGCTCCCTGCCGCCGGCCACCTCCGAGTCAGACGACCCTCCTGCGGGGATCTTCAGACAGAGGAGCCATGCCGCCCGCCACCATCCTCCTTCTCCCTCCATAGTTTTTCCTAGCACTAGATCTCGTTGTACGGTGATCCTCCGCCAAGTTAGTTGTATGTTGTAAGTGTATGATTCCAGTGTTTCAGATGTTTGAAATGAATGTTGCAAATATTTTCATGTCGGTGTTTCGATGTCGCACATGCTTCAGGTGTATGTTGCAAGTGCCAGTGCCGGCCCTAGGCATATGCCACCATGTGCGACGGCCGAGGGCCCAAGCCGGATTGGGACCCAAGCCCAGGTATTGTACACATACACGCACATATCATTTTGTATCAGGCACAAGAGGCAGGGGAAGAAGACGGCCCAAATGTGAAGCGTCGATCTTATTTCTCACCCAGGTCGCGGCTCGTGAAGTGACGACGGCACAGAGGCGCCAAGCGCGGAGTGATCGCTGCTCACGTCACATCAGCGGCCGGACGGTGTCCCGAACTCGGCAACTCGCGATCCGATCGTGCCAGCGGCGAGCCGGCGATCAGGCCCATGCATTGAGGCATCTAGTGATCGCCATCTCCACTTCTCTGGTCTCCAGCAGTCTTGCTATGCTCCATCGATCAGTCTAGGTCTCCAACTCCATTGATCAGGCATTCAGCTGGCATCCTGCATCTAGGTCCGATCGATCTCTGAACTACAATTTAATTATTTGTAATTTTGGATTGTATGATATTTCAGACTTCTATTCTAGTACCCATGTGGTGGTGATTTTCTTCTAATTTAGGTGCTAGAATTTAAGAATGTTACCTACGAAACATTTATCACGAGCTGAGAAAAGAAAAAAAAAGTTTAGAAGATCAATTAATTGAATCACAAAAGGATGCATTGTATATTCTTTTTGCAACATCAAGTAGTGTTGTGCTTGATGCTAATGTAGTAGATGCAACTGATATTGAAGAGGAAGGGCAACAACAAGTTGATGATAACCCAGTAGATGAGGTTGAATATATATATATACACGGTGAAGCTAAAATGCAACGAAGTGCATTTGGTATACAAAATGCACAGACCCTGAATTAATCGGCGTCCATCATTCCCCCACCCCAATCCCAGCCCACGCGCCCGTGCGCATCCACTTGCCAGGCTGCGCGGTGCGCGCCTCCCGCAAGTGGGTCGCGCGCTTCTCCTGTCCGCATCGAGTGCCAGAGCTCGCAAGCAGGCAAAGCAGCGTCAGCTGTCGTGCACTCCGGGAGGCCACGTGCCGTCGCGGAGCTGGGAGGCCGGATCCCACGCCGTCGAGAAAGCCCGTGGAGCTGGGGAAGACTTGGCCGGGGAGAGCGCTGGGCCGCGACCGTGCCGACATGTGAGCTACGGGGTGATCTTGCCGGAGGGCGCGCTGTGGGCCGGACTAGCCTGGGAGGCGCCGCCGCGCGAATTCGTGGGTCCTGTCCTGCTGTGGCCGCGGGCGTGCCGTCGTGCGCTCCTGGGGGAGACCTGGCCGGGGCGCACGCTGGGGGCTTGGCCAGACGAGGAGCGGCTGCTCTTCTATGGGTCCTGTTGCGCTGGTGCCGCGGCCGTGCCGCCGCAGATGGAGACGGAGAGCAGGAAGGAGGAATTGAAATGGATGGATGGGAGTCGAGGGAGGGTCCGCAAGTGAATGCGGCCCCGGTGTTTGCAGCTTGCAGCTGCGCAGTCTGATTTGCAGCTGTAGCCTGTGGTCTGGATGAGGATGAGCGCTTGAGCTGCAATTGGCCACTGCCATCACATTTGCAACTCCTTGACCCTTCAATTGCAAATAAAAAAATAATCCTGTTACAACTTCAATAGGAAATACACAATCACTATCGCAATTGCAGCACTAATTACTTACAACAGGAGGAATTGGAATTGGATGGGTGCTAAAACTTACAACTATGATAATAACAAAAACTTACATCTGGATAAAATATTCCTTTGTCGTTTGAGAAATCTAAATTCTAATGACCCTGTTTGGATCCATGAGCTAGAGTTAGTTTTGGCTAGTTGGAGCTCAACTAGCAACAAAGTATCCAAACATGAGGGCTAGATTGAGCTAGTTTGCATCTAACCCACCCCAAAAAATTATCCCACCCAAGAGGTGCTTATTAGAGCTAGTTCATATTGGGTCCACCACAAAGTGACTTTTCTCTCTCCCTCCACCCACACCTAATGATTGAAAAAGTACATTTAATGTCATTCTAACCATTCCATCCAAACACCTCTAGAGCTAGAGTTAGTTTAGAGCTAGAGCTAGAGTTAGAAACTAACTCTAACTCTAACCCTGTTAGAGTATCCAAACAGGGCCAATGTAACCATGTGTGGTTGTGTTCAATTACCCAGAAACCTGACTCCAAGAAGTCAATACGGAAAATGAAAATCTCATCCTCACACGAGCTGTACAACTTGGAGACCGCTCAAGGGAGGAGATAGAAGTAGTTGGCACCTTTCAGAAATTGTTTTGTAGGTGTCATTGGAATTTCATCTTCCAACAATTTGTTGTTACCATTCTCAAGTGATGATTTAGTACCGCATGCTGTTTAATTCGGAATAATAACCAGCGTCCCTGCTTGTGGTGCACAGCTGTCTCTCTAGTGTCGATTATTTGGGTTGCAGACCATCAGGCCTTCCAAATTATGAAAATTCAGCAAGGACACATCCTTTTGAAATTCTAGCATTTCAAATGACATGAAACTGAAGTTCTCAATGGAAGAAGAAGCACTCATGCCACTTTTTACCCTAGCTACTTGCTGCCGCAATAGCTAGTCTCAACCAAAGAGCCCATAGTCGATCTGAATTCTGAACTACATGAGGCAAGAAGAAATTTGGCAATAGACATGCAAAGAACCCATGATTGAAGGTAGCATCAATGTTCATTGTATTAACCTATAAAAGAAAGAATGATCCCCAACTGGATCGACTGGTTTGAGTACCGAAGGCCAATAACGCGGCATTTTAAATTTTGATGTCCAACATACAAAAGGCACAACATACTACCTGTGTACAAGCAAATAGGCAGAATACTCCAATAACATGGCATTCAATCAAATGAGTGCTGAAAAATTTGAAAATCCAATGAGCGCTGAAAAATATTTTGGCGTATTTGTCCAACTAAATAATTGCTATCGAGTCAGCTGCAAATAAAAGAATATCTAGTCGAGATAGTTTGGGATAGGGCTAGTCAGAACCAGAGCAATTGCAATTTGTTTGGTCCTCAATTACAACTAGTTGGGTACTCCAATTGCAACTAGTTGGATACTCCAATTGCAACTAGGACTATAATTGATACCTATGTACAACAATTACTAGGTATTTATGTACAACCATTTAGTGAGCTGAAAACAAGCAGATTCAGTGCCTCCTTTCATCATCGTCTGTTCATGGGTTCTTCATGCTCGGGTGGTTCTTCATGATGTTCCTTCAGGGTGTGTACTAGTTGCAACATTTTGCTGCTGCGAGTCACATAAGATAAAAATAGTTAGTTGTGAATTTATAAACAATTTGACATAACACATACATGCAGATTGCAACACTAAAGCAGTCATATATTGCATATAGGATAAAAGGCCTGCACTATGAAAAAAAAACTTAAAGATGACCCAAGCCTGCAGATGTGCCCTGTTGGATAAACCACATACCAAACATAGCTCTGCCATATCATCAGAAGCTTCCTTCCTCCGTATTTTTTGACGGTCATCTTTAGTCTCGGTTATTTCGTTCTATGAAGCACGAAAAAGAAGTCTGAGTATTCAAGTTGAATGGTGCTACTGTTTTGAAATTACTACAATATGGATGAATAAAAAAAATTATGATGACTTCTGTATTTGGCACCTTGTTTTGAGAGTTCTCTACTGTCTCGGTCATTTCATTCTATTTAACACACACCAATTGCAACCGCACAGTCAATCCAATTGCGTACTGGGTACTGTGTGAACTACTACAACATGAAACAAAAATATAAAAACTTACATCAACTTCTGTGTGCGCATCTTTGTTAATAGTAAACTATTCCATCTCATTTCATAAAAGAATGCAGGTTAAGAAAAACAGTGAGTCATTGAACAAAATATTTGGTAGAGTGTTGTCATGTATCAATTGGTAAAAAAATATATGAAGAATAAAAAACTTACAACAACACTTGTATATTCATCTTCTACCTCAGTTATTTCATTCTGTTTAACAAAAGACACAAATTGCAACTAGTCAGTGCGGCCAGTTGCATGTTGCTGATGTGTGAATTACTACAATGGGAAGCATAGAAAAAACAAAAAACTCACAGCTATATTTGTGTCGCGCCTCCATCTGGATTCCTGTTGTTAGTCTCATCCTCCACTCTAGTATTATCATTCTCTTACACACACAAAAGAAAAAAGCTAATAAATAAAAAGCAGCAAGTCAATATACAAAATAATTGATTGTTCTAGTGTCAAGACACTATAAAAAATAATGACTACTCTGATTTATAAAGATTCTGCCCATAACTGAAAGCGTAGCTACTCTGATGTAGTAGGGTTTCAGAAATGGAAAGCAGAGAAGTGTGCAAAAACGCCAGATGACAGAGGATGGATGCGGGACAGTAAATTTGTGCAGCAATATTGGGGGACCTATTGGAGGCCAGTTGTTTTTCTATTTGTTCCTCTAAGCTAGGTTTTGGAGCAATTTTTAGGGATCTTTGGAGTTTCTCTTATATCTTGTAACAAAAAAAATAAGGTGGAAAAATAGAATCAATTGCAACCTGTTGCAGTGACGAGTTGCAACACAACATCAAACACAAATTACTACTACTGGGGGCGGATAAGATGCAACACAAGAAAGGGTGTGTATTTTTGCTAACTTCTGATTAAAAAGTATGAAACAAATTGCTATTGATGCAATCATCTAGTTGCAAAAAGTAAATCTAAAGAAACTACATCAGTCTTTTCGTTCTATTTAAAAAAGACACAAATTACAACTAGTCAGTGAGGCTGGTTGCATGTGGCTGATGTGTGAATTACTACAGTGGGAAGCATGGAAAAAAGGAAATTTTTACAACTATATTTGTAACCATGGAGACATAGCAATTTCAAGTTTTGGAGTAACCCGATTTTTACATGAGGCCAATAGGAAAAGAGTGTGATGACAAATGGGGCGGTTAAGCTGCAGCACGAAAAAGGGTGTCTGTTTTTGCTAAAATTATGATAAACAATGAATCGAGTTGCTACTGATGCAATGGTCTAGTTACAACAATAATCTAAATCAATTGCTACTGTGCATATGGGCACAACTGCAACACAAATGACTACATGAGTGTATGGGTTGAGCTTCAACAAAAAACATAAGTCAAAATGAAATGAATTGCCGTGATGTAATGGGCTAGTTGCAAATAATAAATCTAAACCAATTACTAAATTGTGTATGTGTATAGTTCCAACACACATGAATGTTTGGGTTGAGTTCCGATAAAAAATAAGTCAAAGTGCATCGAATTGCAACTAGTGGCATGGCCAGTTGCAACAAAAATACTAAAACAATTACTACTATTTATATGGACACAGTTGCAACACACACGAATGTCTAAGTTGAGCTCTGATAAAAAATAAATCAAATTAAACCAAATTGCAACTGGTGCCATGGGCTTGTTGCAACAAAAAAACTGAACCTTGCTATTGTGTATTGGCACAGTTGGAACAATATAAAAAAGATGCGCCTGAATAAAAATTGGCACCGATAGTGAGGAGAAGGGACTTACCATTAGGAAAATGGATGGGAATGAGACGGCTTCGACCTAGCCCGAATGGCTTCAAGGCTACTGCTCCTGCTATGGAACGGTAGGGAAATAACACACAGTTCCATCTATAATTAGGGAAATAAAATTCTGATAAAAAAAGAAATGAATTGCAACTGATGCAATGGCCTAGTTGCAACAATATATAGGCACAGTTGCAACATATATGATTATACAAGTGTGTGGGTTGAGCTCTGATAAAAATAAATTAAATTGAAATAAATTGCCATAATGCAATGGGCCAGTTGCAAACAACAAATCTAAATCAATTATTATTGTGTATAGTTGTTGTTCCAACACAAATGAATGTGTGGGTTGAGCTTCAACAATAATAATAAGTCAGTGAACCGAACTTCCACTGGTGCCATAGGTAAGTTGCAATAAAACTAGTAAAACAATTACTACTATGTATGTGGGTACAGTTGCAACACATAAACTTCAATAAAAAAAGTCCAATTAAACCAAATTGCCACTGGTGTCTTGGGCCAGTTGCAACAAAATAACTAAACCAATTGCTACTATGTGTATAGGCATAATTGTAACAATGTAACAAAAGGTGCATGAATAAAATTGGCACCGGTAATGGGAGGAAGGAACTAAGACTAACCACCAAGAACATTCCACAACTATGATCCAATGTGTAATTAACACTGCAAAAAATGGAAAAGATACAGTGCAATTGCAACCATGGATACAGTGCAATTGCAGCCATGGATACATTTCAATTGCAACCATGGATACAATGCAATTGCCGGTCACAGTCATATATAGACAATAAAATATTTGCTAACCATAACTGTATGCTATCGCTCCCTGTGGACAGAGCTCGCACTTGTCGCCGCCGGAGAGATAATGGATCTGGAGATGAGGGGGGATAGAAACAAAGGAAAGCTCACAGATCGGGTGCGTGTAGTGGTGGTAGTGACTGTTGGTGCGTGTTGCGGGTGCGGGTTGCACACCTGGTTAATTAAATGGTTCGATCAGTTGGCCGGAGCGGACGCCACGGTTGGCTTGGGTGCATTATGTATATAGAATGCACCCAGGTGCATTATATACAAAAGCTTCTTATGAGACACATGAACCATATTATTTTTAATGAGATTGCGGACTATGAAGAAACTTTTTTATTTTATTTTATCACACACAGTCCTAGTGACACCCGCTCAACTGTCCATTACTTGCCCAAGTTATTACAGTGAGATCTGTAGTGACTATCATGTGCCACCACAAATTAGTGTTAAAGATAATAATCAAGTTACAACTGAAACAACAATTGCAACAGGTCAAACAAGTTACAACTGAAACAATTGCAACATGTCATGTCTTTTGGTTGCAACTAGGACAATAACCCGGTTACAACCACACAAGAAAGACATGCACATGTCACATAGTTGCAGTTGGATCACTAATCTAGGACAATAACCTAATCACAATCACACTAGATAGACAATAAAATGATTGCAATTAGAGTCAATTGCTATTGAGATCAATTATTGATTACAACCCAAGCACTACGCTAGATGCAACTAAAGCTAATTTACATATTGCAACTAGAGTGTTTTGCAATAGGCATTCAACGCCTCTCTGCACTCCAGATCTTAAGGAGGAAATCAAAATTTCTTTTCTAGTCTACATCAAGCGAAAGCAAATTTGCAAAAACTGGATAAATAAATCTCATGACCATTGTTATGCTCAGACATGATAAGATTGCACACCGGTGTTTTAAAAAACAACAATCAAAAATAAGATCACAGTTCCCATACGGCCTCCAATCTACATAGACCAAAGAAAATTGGAACTCGAATAATTAGTAAATCCCGTCCACCAGAGCATATATCAAATCAAAGCCAGCTGCAACTGGAATTAGTGTTTGGGATTTCAAAATCAAACAAAAAGATTGGATAAAATATTAGTGTTCATTAATAAAGTTTGCACACCCACATTACTCTATAGAAATATCAATGGAATAATCAATTTTTTACTCTATAGAAATATCAGCGGAATAATCAATTTCTGCAAGTCAAATTAGCTGCATCGCTACAAAACAAGAGCAAAGCTACCTCTACATTACACTCGAACAAAGCAGAACCACACAATATCACTGAACATCATGGGGTGTTTTGATTATTTTCCGTGAGCATCACACTAATCACACAACTACTGAGAGAGAGAGAGAGCACTATAGAGTAAAGCAGAGAGAGATCGATTACCTTCTCAGTACCTCATTCTGCTCGTTTTTCAGAGAAATCACAGCAGGAATAGGCATGTCGCCTGATCCGCTACTGTCCGCTGGTGCCTGCTCCTCGGCATCGTGCGTGCCAGGACCTGTGGCGCCGAATTGATTCACGTGCTCGCGTGCTTCGCGCTGGCCGCATCTCGCTCGTGTGCTCCACGCCGCCAAGGTCGTCATAACCCGGCGAGCGCGCCGCGCCGTCGTGCTTGCCGTAGCCCGTGCGCTCGTTGCCTGCGCCCACGAATGCCTCATCTAGCTCCACGTCGCCGTAGCCCAGGCGCTTGCTATGCTCCACGCCGCGCTGGCCGCAGCTCGCTCGCCTCCCACGCCGGCATGCTCGCGCTCGGCTCCACGCCGGATCGAGATCGATCCGCGCGCTGGAATAGATCCACACCACCGCCGTGGCGCCGTCCACCTGAACTGTCTCGCAATTGCTGCTCATGCGACGCTCTGGATAAGCCCAACTGCGGGCCGTACTTTTGCAAAAAAAAACTGTGGGCCGAATACGGGACAGACAGGAGGTTGAACCGAGTGTGAGGTGCTGCGGCGGGTTAGGCGATATATATATATATATATTCAAAATTCAAAATTCGAGTTACTATTCACAGCACTATTCAAATTCAGCACTCACTATTCAAATTCGGGGAACTATTCAAATTAGGGATATGAACAGTGCGGGAGCACTCACCGAGACTGACTCAGGCACCCACAAAATTTCAGCACTATGCAAGCACTATCTTCACTTTTATGGGTGGTTGTGGATGCAGGGTGTGTGAGTGGAGTGATTAATTAATTTGCATGCAAATGTTTACGTTGCCGGAGTGTCGCTTTCGCAGACACTATTTGCAACAGTAATTATGCTGATTTAGTGATTATGTGCGTGAGTATGCGGGTTATGCGTGCGTATATTTCTCAGGATCTTTTACAGGCTGGCGAGACCAACAAATCCGCCGGTCGTGCGACTATGCTTGTGACAGTCCTACTCGGTACTCACCGCGCGCATCACAGGCTCGCTGCTCAGGAACTGGCCGACCCGATCGTCTCCCTCGCTACGCTCAACTACGAACACACAGGACTCAGGCTCTATCGTCTCCCCAGGCAGTTCCACCCGAAGGGAACACTTCTCTGCGGACATAGGGTTCTCTACACACGCCGCTACCAGGGCTAACACGAGAACATCACACGTAGAGGTTTCTCCTCTAGGGTCTCTAGCATAGAGATGTCGTCCCATACGAACAAGCTAAACACAGCAGGGAAACTCACGAGAGGAAGCTCAATCCATTACAGCAAGGCAAGCTTACACACGGCTTTCTCTTTCGGGAAACCCCAAGCACTTAGCACAAACCTTGATTACCTTACAAGCACCGGAGGGACACTGCGGCCTCCTTTATTCTATGATTACACAAAGTGGTGGAGTAGTACAACGGTAGTGGGTGGTAGTACTAATTCTAACTTATTGATTTCTCAGGGGAACTCCGAGGTAGTGGAGCTCTTCATGGGATATTGGATGGTGGAAGGTGGAGTGGTCTTGTGGTGTCGAATGCCTTCGTTGATCGATCGATCGATTGATTGATGATCTCTGCAATGCGCCTGGCCTCCCCTTTTATAGAGCTGGAGGAGCCTTCTGGATGACCTCCACACCTGGCACTCATGGTCTTCAATTATTCTACTTCACTATTGCCTTGACAGCTGGACGGTGCAGCAGGCTTCAATAATTGTCCTGGCTACAGTTGAAGTACTGTTTATTCCTTTTGCTTTGTCCTTTGTCTCGCACTTGTCTACCTGTGACTTTTGGAATTTATTGGGTAGGGTCTTACCCGCCCCAATAATTGATGTTGCAAAACATCAATTGAAATAAAATATTCTGTCTTATTATATATCCCACGGCCGAATTGTTGATAATACTTTAACAACACATAGGAAAATATATTTATAGTATTATGTCTTATTCATCATTGTCTTCATTGTCTGCTTCTTCAGGTTGCCATAATTCATACCAAGATAATAATTCACGATATTCTTTCCTGAGCTGACATTCCTCGCCGTAATTGGGCTTAATTAATCTTCCTACTTCTCTCTGTATGATACTATTTTTGCCATAATATTCTCGTAAAAATATTTTTGTTATCTTATTTTGATACATCATATGATATTCAGGATCAAACTTTGTATTTCCTTCTATTTCTTTTGCTTCACTGAATATTCTCCAGTTATCATGATTTGTATCTTTGGCAAACAATTCCTCATAATTTCTCCATGCATCTGCTGACCATACAGCAGGAAATTTATATATTCCTTTTGTAATATAAATATCATGACTTGCTGGTCTTATTGGCGGTGTAAATTTTGGTGGATTGGAATAGAATTTAATTTTATATCTTCCTTGAACACAAGCTAATCTTTTACATGCTTCTTTAATAGCACTTCCAAGATCTGACTGTATTATTTCTTCCAATGAACCATATATGTCATGAATTAACCCATGATCAATAATGGTTTGTAAAGATATAGTATCTCCAATATTTCTTTGAATATTTCTAAAATATTTTAAATTTATATCAGCCTTAAATATGACAAATTTTTGATAAGGCTTGACAATTAGCTTGTCATCAAGATGTAGTAGACGGAAAATATTTGCATTAACAATTATTCCTAGATTCTTTTCCTTTCCTTGGTATAATTTCATTAAATAATTTTGTATATCTTGAAATGTTTTATATTGTCGATCAGCATATTTTTTCCAAATTATATCTATAATATCTTGTGTGAAATATGATAAGACTTGCTCAGTCTTAAAACTTATTCTAGGAAGAAGAAACTCTTACGGAGTATTGGTTAAATATTTATTTTCCTTTTTTATTTTTTCTAATTTAGCTTCCTCTACTGGCTCTTTCTTATTTATTTCATATTTAACTTTTGAGCTATCATTATTTTTATATTGTTGTTCTAGACATAAAATACATGCTTGTTTTAAACATAGACTACACATTGATCTTTGCTTTGGATAATATATGCAATATACACATCTTGTATTAAAATCACTTCTTTTATGGTCCCAATTATTTTTACAATCTATTTACTCCATCATTTCTATTTTTAATCCTGCTAATTCATCAATTAGATTTAATTCTTCATCACTAGACTCTTTTTCTTCATCATATTCTATTTCATCTGTCTCTATTATTGAATATATTGACTCATCATCCATAATATCATCGTCACATACTAGGATATTTTCATTCACACTATCTATTATTAACACTTTCTCTTGTTCTTCTTGTTTATTAGAATACCTTTTCTTATCTTTGTTAGGGCAGGTTTTACTTAAATGATCTGGTGAATTACAAATAAAACATCTGCATGTACTATCATAGTTCTTTCTAGGGTTATATCTTCTTACATTTCTTTTATGAAGGAAAGGAGCTCTATTATCCGATCTCCTTAGAAAGTATCTTTTCTTTGTTCTCACATTACCCCTTTTATAATTTTTAGGATATTTCTTACTTCTAGTTCTCTCTTCTCCATATGTCATTGGTATTTGAACTATTCTATTGCAAAAATTATAATCAGATTGCTTCATTGATCTTTGTGCTTGTATGTTCGTGCATACCTTTCTTAGTTGTTTAAAGACAAATGTTATAGCCTGAGAAATATTATATTCTTTACCATTAGATTCTTTTTTATATTCCTCAAATATCATAGAACCTAAAGGATCTGGTAATTTGTTAAAATATCTCTCAACTATTCCTTTATTATAACCTTATTTAGCAGTTGTAGCATTGTACAAATAATGCTGAGAGAATTCTTTTATTCCTTTCCAACTTGTTAATGTTAATTTTTCTATTTCTTTTAGTCTTTCATTTTGTAATGTGGTATAACCTAATTCAGGATCTTCATCTAAAATAATGTTTGATATGACATTTGCAAAATTATATGGATTACTATCAGCTCTTTTTAATTCTACATAATACTGAGGATAAGTTTCTACCCATTGTTCCCATAGAACTTTGGCAGATTCTCCTAAAAAGGTTTCTAAGTAGGTAATCATATCTTCTACTCTTTCTCCAATATTATGCTGATTTTGTATATATTTTTGAACTATGAGGTCTTTCCATATGCTAATAATATTTGGCCAATTTATAGGGTCATGTGCTGCTAGATTTAATATAGCTCCATCACTTTTGGAGTTTTGAAATTGTATAGTTTTTTCAAATTCTCTTCTTTTAGAACCCATATGCTTATATTGACCAGGTATATAGGTATATGCAGGTTCTTCTTTTTCTGGTGGCCAAGTTCCTGGTCTTCTAGATGATCTATCCTTCTCACCTTCAATCTTTGTACCTACATTTCCTTCATTTTCTCTTCTTCTTTTTGAAGGACCTAAATCCATTGCTTCTATAGCATCTTCAATTTTGGAAGAGTATTCATTATGTTCTAAGCTACAAACCATATTTACATCTTCATCCTTTTCTTCATAGCTTTCTAACAAAATTTTATTATTAATTTCCCATTGTTCATCTTCACTTATTGTATTGTTTTCTTCTTCTATTATTTTAACTAAATCTTTTTGAGATCTACTTTCTTTATTGTCTATTTTTGAAGCAATTTTATTCTTTTCTACTGATATACTAGGTTTTTCGCTATTTATATCTTTCTCTTTCTTAATCCTATTAAGCCTATATATTTCTCGCCTGAAGTAGAGTTCTTTTTCTCTTATAGCAGGCCATTCACAAAGCATTGAAGTATTATTTTCGTCATGATTTTTACTCAACTTTTATTCATAATGTTTTATTTCATTTTCTACACTTAATTTTTCCATGAATTCACATACACTATGTCTTCTATTTTCTTCAATATTTGGTTCTGAACTGGATGCTTCTAAATCATCTAGACTTCTTTCTTTATAATCTACAAATCTAATGCTAGTTAACCCTTTACTATTTTCATAGCTAATATAATCTTTTGGTTGCTTTAAAACCTTAGGTTCTATTAAAGCACCAATATTCCATTCTTCTCCTGCTCTTTCATCAGAACTTATTTTCAGAGGACTCATGAATTTTATTCCTTTAGATTGCATACTTTCTATTACATTATTGACATTTACCTTATATTTGGTTCCACTTCTATTGGTTAACCTGCCTATAAATTCAATACTTACTAATAAATTTGTTCCTTTGAAGTCTTCATAGCCTTTAGTCTGAAAACCAAATGCCATTTTATCTATAAATTCTTTTACTGGCATTATTAAGTCTGGAGCTATGTATGTTATTAACATATTTTCATTCATATCTCCTTCTAGAAAACCCAAAGCTGCCTTATTTATTGAATCCCATCTTTTATCTAATAGTGTGATTAAAACTTTTGTTCCTAGTTTCTTCCTTGTCATTCCTTTAATTCCTATAATATACATTCCTTGATGTATATATTTGTATCCTGAATATTTTAGACTATTATCAAACTGTTTACTAACAATTCTTAGTTGAACTGGTTCTGTTAGAACACTTAATTCTACTTCTCTGGATATTCTATATAAACCACTTTTATTTTCAAACCATCCCATTTGATATATTTGTTGTGGTTTTATCTTTCGTAGAGTATTCTTCTGATATCTTTCAAGATCTCTTTCTACATCTATCATTTCTTCCGAGTTTTCTATATCATCGCATCCGCCTTTTAATTTATCCATGATACTTTATGGTCTTGTGTCTTTATTTATTAACTGGAGTGACTTGTCTCTTCTAGACAAGCTCTCAGATACTTCCATTTTTCTGAATTCAAAGATCTATTCAATTCAATTATTCCTGATGATGATAGCACAATATCTTTACTATGCTCAGAAGTATTAATATTATCAAGCTTTTTATATAAACTTGATATATCGTTTTTGATATAATCACTATTTTGGCTAATTCTTCCTAATGAATTTTTACTTTCTTCAATTAATTGTAGGGCTAACTCTAATTTATTATGTGTGATTAAATATTGTTCTACTAGATGCTTATGTTCTTTTTGTAATTTTTCAAATTTTAATTCTAGGTCGTCTTGCCTTTTACCCCAAGCTATATAAAAATTATGTATGAGATCAACTAATAGATTTATCTGACCGTGCGAAGTATGCCAAATATGTTCTTCAGAACTATTTACTCTGCACCTGATATTTATATTCTCTTTAGTATTAACAGTCTTTCCAGTATTTACTTCTAAGTTCAGGTAAAGTAACTTCTCTATTTTCAAAAGATATAGCAAGAAAATTCAAATTTAAATCAACCACGACTCTGATACCACACAGGGTAGAGGGGGTTACTTCGAAAATTCGAAATATTCAAAATTCGAGTTACTATTCACAGCACTATTCAAATTCAGCACTCACTATTCAAATTCAGAGAACTATTAGAATTAGACGCTACTATTCAAATTAGGGATATGAACAGTGCGAGAGCACTCACCGAGAGTGACTCAGGCACTCAAAAATTCGGCACTATGCAAACACTATGCAAGCACTATCTTTATGGGTGCAGGGTGTGTGAGTGGAGTGATTAATCAATTTGCATGCAAATTTTTACGTTGCCGAAGCGTCGCTTTAGCGGACACTATTTGCAACAGTAATTATGCTTATTTAGTGATTATGTGCGTGAGTATGCGGGTTATGCGTGCGTATATTTCTCAGGATCTTTTGCAGGCTGGCGAGACCAACAAATCCGCCGGTCGTGCGACTATGCTTGTGTCAGTCCTACTCGGTACTCACCGCGCGCATCACAGGCTCGCTGCTCAGGAACTGGCCGACCCGATCGTCTCCCTCGCTACGCTCAACTACGAACACACAGGACTCAGGCTCTATCGTCTCCCCAGGCAGTTCCACCCGAAGGGAACACTTCTCTGTGGACACAGGGTTCTCTACACACGCCGCTACCAGGGCTAACACAAGAACATCACACGCAGAGGTTTCTCCTCTAGGGTCCCTAGCATAGAGACGTCGTCCCATACGAACAAGCTAAACACAGCAGGGAAACTCACGAGAGGAAACTCAATCCATTACAGCAAGACAAGCTTACACACGGCTTTCCCTTTCGGGAAACCCCAAGCACTTAGCACAAACCTTGATTACCTTACAAGCACCGGAGGGACACTGCGGCCTCCTTTATTCTATGATTACACGAGGTGGTGGAGAAGTACAGCGGTAGTGGGTGGTAATACTAATTCTAACTTATTGATTTCTCAGGGGAACTCCGAGGTAGTGGAGCTCTTCATGGGATATTGGATGGTGGAAGGTGGAGTGGTCTTGTGGTGTCGAATGCCTTCGTTGATCGATCGATCGATTGATTGATGATCTCTGCAATGCGCCTGGCCTCCCCTTTTATAGAGCTGGAGGAGCCTTCTGGATGACCTCCACACCTGGCACTCATGGTCTTCAATTATTCTACTTCACTGTTGCCTTGACAGCTGGACGGTGCAGCAGGCTTCAATAATTGTCCTGGCTACAGTAGAAACACTGTATATTCCTTTTGCTCTGTCCTTTGTCTCGCACTGTTTGCCTGTGACTTTTGGATTTTATTGGGTAGGGTCTTTCCCGCCCCAATAATTGATGTTGCAAAACATCAATTGAAATTTGAATTTTAATTGATGTTTTGCAACATCAATTATTGGGGCTGGAAAGACCCTACCCAATAAATTCCAAAAGTCACAGGCAGACAAGTGCGAGACAATGGACAGAGCAAAAGGAATAAACAGTGTTTCTACTGTAGCCAGGACAATTATTGAAGCCTGCTGCACCATCCAGCTGTCAAGGCAACAGTGAAGGAAAATAATTGAAGACCCTGAGTGCCAGGTGTGGAGGCCATCCAGAAGGCTCCTCCAGCTCTATAAAAGGGGAGGCCAGGCGCATTGCAGAGATCGTCAATGAATCAAGAGATCAATCAAGAAATCGATCGATCAATCAACGAAGGCATTCGACACCACAAGACCACTCCACCTTCCACCATCCAATATCCCATGAAGAGCTCCACTACCTCGGAGTCCCCCTGAGGAATCAATAAGTTAGAATTAGTAATACCACCTACTATCGTTGTACTACTCCACCACCTTGTGTAATCATAGAATAAAGGAGGCCGCAGTGTCCCTCCGGTGCTTGTAAGGTAATCAAGGTTTGTGCTAGGTGCTTGGGGTTTCCCGAAAGGGAAAGCCGTGTGTAAGCTTGCCTTGCTGTAATGGATTGAGCTTTCTCTCGTGAGTTTCCCTGCTGTGTTTAGCTTGTTCGTATGGGATGACGTCTCTATGCTAGGGACCCTAGAGGAGAAACCTCTGCGTGTGATGTTCTCGTGTTAGCCCTGGTAGCGGCGTGTGTGGAGAACCCTGTGTCCGCAGAGAAGTGTTCCCTTCGGGTGGAACTGCCTGGGGAGACGATAGAGCCTGAGTCCTGTGTGTTCGTAGTTGAGCGTAGCGAGGGAGACGATCGGGTCGGCCAGTTCTTGAGCAGCGAGCCTGTGATGCGCGCGGTGAGTACCGAGTAGGACTGTCACAAGCATAGTCGCACGACCGGCGGATTTGTTGGTCTCGCCAGCCTGCAAAAGATCCTGAGAAATATACGCACACATAACCCGCATACTCACGCACATATTCACTAAATCAGTATAATTACTGTTGCAAATAGTGTCCTCGAAAGCGACGCTTCGGCAACGTAAAAATTTGCATGCAAATTAATTAATCACTCGACTCTCACACCCTGCATCCACATCCACCCATAAAGATAGTGCTGGCATAGTGTTTGCATAGTGTTGAATTTTTGTGAGTGCCTGAGTCACTCTCGGTGAGTGCTCTCACACTGTTCATATTCCTATTTTGAATAGTAGCGTTTATTTTGAATAGTACCTTGAATTTGAATGGTGAGTGCTGAATTTGAATAGTGCTGAATATTTCGAATTTTCGAAGTAACCCCCTCTACCCTGTGTGGTATCAGAGCTGTGGTTGATTTAAATTTAAATTTTGCTATATTTTGGTTAATATGGAAAGTTTAGTTAGTCAGATACAATTTTATGAACAAAAGTTAAAGAAAATACCAAATGAATATAGCACGTCCATGGTATGTGAATGGGCTGCTATTCGAGAAAAAGAAGTATATTTTATTAGAAAGCTAGCTAGGCTCAGGGAAGAACTAAATGATAATAAGTTCAAAAATCCTATTATAAAAAAGAAACAAGAAGATGAAATAAAGCAATCAGATAAGAAAGAAATTAGAATTGATGAAATTATACAATCACATAATAATAAGCATAAATTTGAAGAAAAACAAGGTGAAATGAATGATATGAACTTATCAGAAATTTGTGAAGAAGAAGAAAATAATTCTCAACAATACAAAGAATATATAGAATCTCTAGATGATGTAGAATGGCATAACTTAGAAAATGCCATGGAAGCTTTAGAAATAAAAACTACAAATGAAGAGGTTAAAACTGAATTAATGGATCAAGGAGATTGTGAACATGATTGGATAACAGGAAGAGGTGATTATAATATAAGATAAGCTTTTTTCATATATTATCCTAGTCAAGATAATAGATTTATATGTAGGATATGTTTAAAACAAGCATGTGCAGCATGTTTAAAAATATCTAATAAAAAATGGAGACAAGAAATAGAATTAGAAGCACAAGATAAAATTTTAGTAAGTAGAGTTAGAAATTTAGAAAATAGAATAAATAATTTAGAAGCAGAATTAGAAGAATTAAGAAGCATGACAGAACTTAAAGAAATAAATAAAAACAAAGAAGATGCTAGTGGTAGTATTGAATTAAAAGATCAAATGACTATCAATAAAAAAGAGGATAAGGCTATACAATTAAAAGATGCTATAGTAAATTTTGGAAGCAAATATATAGTTAGGCTACCATTTAAAGAAATTGTAGGAATAAGAATTCCAGTCAAAATAAAATTGACACCTACTATCACTTATAAAATATTAGCATTAGTAAATACTGGTTGCACAAAGAATATTATTCATGACAAATATTTTGTAAGATGTCCAGAGATAGTTCATACAATAGACCAAGATAAAGCAGATATATCAACTGATATGTCAGGAATAAAAAAGCTTCATAATCAATTAGCTTACAACATTAAGATACAAATAAATAATACAAAATACATTTTGGATGAAATTACAATAAGAGACCTATCTATGATACATGATGATATGATATTAGGATTAAGATTTTTGCAATTCTCCTTACAAACTACAATAATACATGAGCATGGAATTACATTTATTCCTCATCAAGATAATATTCCATACATAACAGAAGTAAGAAAAACTATAAATTCTAATTCAGTTAATAATAATGAAGAACTCCAAAATTTTGAGGAATGTATCATTGATAATTATATAGATGAAGAGTTAGGTGAAAATATAGAAGAATATCATGTAGAACACTCATGCATAGAGTGTATTAGTTTACAATCATTATCACCAAATTGGTATAGAGACATAAAATCTAAAACAGACATAGATAAAATTACACAAAGATTAGAAGATATCCAAATAATTGGAGAAATACCAATGAAGCATTGGGAGAAGAATGGAATAGTATGTAAATTAAACATAATAAATCCTGAATATATAATTAAAACAAGTCCCATAGAAGCAACACCAAAGGATATAGAGGAATTTAAAATGCATATAGAAGAACTACTAAAACTAGGTGCCATAAGAGAAAGTAGGAGTCCTCATAGATCAGCTGCATTTATAGTAAGAAATCATGCTGAAATAGCTAGAGGAAAGTCAAGAATGGTTATAAATTATAAAAGACTAAATGATAACACCATAGATGATGGGTATAATATTCCAAATAAGCAAGAATGGATAAATAGGATACAAGGAAGTAAATATTTCTCAAAGTTTGATTTAAAAGCTGGGTTCTGGCAAGTAAAAATGGCAGAAGAATCTATAGAATGGACTGCTTTCACATGTCCTCAAGGACATTTTGAATGGCTACTAATGCCTTTTGGGTTAAAGAATGCTCCTGCGTTATTCCAAAGAAAAATGCAAAATATTTTTAATGAAAACCAAGAATTCATATTAGTCTACATTGATGATCTATTAATATTTTCAAAAACTTATAAAGAACATATTGCTCATTTGGAAACATTCTTTAGGAAAGTAGAGCAGCATGGGTTAATATTGTCTAAAAAGAAAATGGAAATATGTAAAGGAAAAATAAATTTTTTAGGTCATGAGATAGGAGAAGGAAAAATTTATCTGCAAGAACACATTGCAAAGAAAATATTGCAATTTCCGGATATTATGAATGATAAGAAAACTTTGCAACAGTTTTTAGTAATAGTTAATTATGCAAGAAATTATATTGAAAATTTAGCAAAATTAGCTGGCCCTTTATATGCAAAGTTAAGAAAAAATGGGCAAAAACATTTTAATTCAGAAGATATAAAATTAGTAAGAGTTATAAAGGAAAACGTTAAAAACTTAAAACGTTTAGAATTACCTTTAGATGATTATTATTTTATAATAGAAACAGATGCTTCCAAAATAGGATGGGGAGCTATATTAAAACAAAAGCCAAATAAGTATTCACCAAAGACAGAAGAAAAAATATGTAGGTATGCTTCACGAAAATATAAGTTAAAAGCAATAAATAATACTGATAGAGAAGTTTTAGCTAGAATAAATGCAATAAATACTTTTAGATTATATTTAGGATTTAAGGAATTTACAGTAAGGACAGACTGTGAAGCTATATGTAAATATTATAAAAAAGTTAATAGTAAGAAAAGTTCTACTAGGAGATGGGTTTTATTTGAAGATATTATTACAGGAAATGGTTATAAAGTAATATTTGAGCATATTAAAGGAAAAGATAATACTTTGCCTGATATATTTTCGCGATCTACTATTTTGCAGGAATGAAGAGAGGATTGAGTCCTAATGGGTTTGAATCATTCAGTTTTGGAGCTGACAATAAGTTGAGAATTTTTCCTCCAAATACATATAAATTCAAGCCTAGAGACCATATTGTCCTAGATGAAGTACAAGAATGCATATTGGACAATTTTTGGTTTCAATATAATAATAAGAGAGAAGATAAAGGTTATATGCTGGCAATACTAAATAGTCTAGCAGAATATTTCCATTTGATCAATGGAAAAATACAACCTAAAGAACCATCTACCAATGTTGAAAAAAGACCTATATATGTTATATATAGAGGTAAAATACCAGGAATTTATGTGACATTTGAATCTGTTATAGCCCAACAGATAGAAAAAGAGAAAGATGGGGGAATATCATGGAAAAAATATTTAGACATTGATCAAGCTCTCTCATATGCAAGAAATATTTTAGGAATAAATTATTTCATAGAACCTGCTGCAAAGGAGTATATTAAAAAATATAAAAAAATAAGTGAAAAGAAGATAAATTCACCAGGAGTAAATATCCAGGAAGATGGACCTTCAAATATACCCACATACAAAGATGTTTTGAAGAATGATGCACAACTATCAAAAGATGAATATATTGACAAAATCATAAAAGAACAGATGGACTCAATAATTCCACAACTAAAGAAAGATATACAAGAAGAAGTCATGAGAGAAGTAAAGCAAGAAATAGAAGGAAATATTGAATCTATAAAAAGAGATTATGAAGAAAATATCAAGAAGGATTATGAATTAAAAATGAACATACCAATATCTGATGAGGATATGTTGGATATTGGTGGTCATGGGCAAAAGCCAGAATATTAGCATAAGTACATCATGAAAGAAATAATCTATAATTATAATATAATACTATAAATATATTCTCCTATGTGTTGATAAAGTTTTATCAACAATTCGGCTGTGAGATATATAATAAGACAGAATATTTTTTATTTCAATTGATGTTTTGCAACATCATTTATTAGGGTCGGAAAGGCCCTACCCAATAAAATCCAAAAGTCACAGGCAGACAGTGCGAGACAAAGGACAGAGCAAAAGGAATAACAGTGTTTCTACTGTAGCCAGGACAATTATTGAAGCCTGCTGCACCGTCCAGCTGTCAAGGCAACAGTGAAGTAGAATAATTGAAGACCATTAGTGCCAGGTGTGGAGGTCATCGAGAAGGCTCCTCCAGCTCTATAAAAGGGGAGGCCAGGCGCATTGCAGAAGGCATCGATCAATCAACGAAGGCATTCGACACCACAAGACCACTCCACCTTCCACCATCCAATATCCCATGAAGAGCTCCACTACCTCGGAGTCCCCCTGAGGAATCAATAAGTTAGAATTAGTAATACCACCCACTACCGTTGTACTACTCCACCACCTTGTGTAATCATAGAATAAAGGAGGCCGCAGTGTCCCTCCGGTGCTTGTAAGGTAATCAATGTTTGTGCTAAGTGCTTGGGGTTTCCCGAAAGGGAAAGCCGTGTGTAAGCTTGCCTTGCTGTAATGGATTGAGCTTCCTCTCGTGAGTTTCCCTGCTGTGTTTAGCTTGTTCGTATGGGACGACGTCTCTATGCTAGGGACCCTAGAGGAGAAACCTCTGCGTGTGATGTTCTCGTGTTAGCCCTGGTAGCGGCATGTGTGGAGAACCCTGTGTCCGCAGAGAAGTGTTCCCTTCGGGTGGAACTGCCTGGGGAGACGATAGAGCCTGAGTCCTGTGTGTTCGTAGTTGAGCGTAGCGAGGGAGACGATCGGGTCGGCCAGTTCCTGAGCAGCGAGCCTGTGATGCGCGTGGTGAGTAACGAGTAGGACTGTCACAAGCATAGTCGCACGACCGGCGGATTTGTTGGTCTCGCCAGCCTGCAAAAGATCCTGAGAAATATACGCACGCATAACCCGCATACTGACGCACATATTCACTAAATCAGCATAATTACTGTTGCAAATAGTATCTGCGAAAGCGACGCTTCGGCAACATAAAAATTTGCATGCAAATTGATTAATCACTCCACTCAAACACCCTTCACCCATAAAGATAGTGCTTGCATAGTGTTTGCATAGTGCCGAAATTTTGAGTGCCTGAGTCACTCTCGGTGAGTGCTCTTGCACTGTTCATATTCCTATTTTGAATAGTAGCATTTATTTTGAATAGTACCTTTAATTTGAATAGTGAGTTCTGAATTTGAATAGTGCTGTGAATAGTAACTCAAATTTCGAAATTTGAATATTCCGAATTTCCGAACTTCAGGTGTGGAGGTCATCCAGAAGGCTCCTCCAGCTCTATAAAAGGGGAGGCCAGGCGCATTGCAGAAGGCATCAAGAAATCGATCGATCAATCAATGAAGGCATTCGACACCACAAGACCACTCCACCTTCCACCATCCAATATCCCATGAAGAGCTCCACTACCTCAGAGTTCCCCTGAGGAATCAATAAGTTAGAATTAGTAATACCACCCACTACCGTTGTACTACTCCACCACCTTGTGTAATCATAGAATAAAGGATGCCGCAGTGTCCCTCCGGTGCTTGTAAGGTAATCAAGGTTTGTGCTAAGTGCTTGGGGTTTCCCGAAAGGGAAAGCCGTGTGTAAGCTTGCCTTGCTGTAATGGATTGAGCTTTCTCTCATGAGTTTCCCTTTTGTGTTTAGCTTGTTCGTATGGGACGACGTCTCTATGCTAGGGACCCTAGAGGAGAAACCTCTGCGTGTGATGTTCTCGTGTTAGCCCTGGTAGCGGCGTGTGTAGAGAACCCTGTGTCCGCAGAGAAGTGTTCCCTTCGGGTGGAACTGCCTGGGGAAATGATAGAGCCTGAGTCCTGTGTGTTCGTAGTTGAGCGTAGCGAGGGAGACGATCGGGTCGGCCAGTTCCTGAGCAGCGAGCCTGTGATACGCGCGGTGAGTACCGAGTAGGACTGTCACAAGCATAGTCGCACGACCGGCGGATTTGTTGGTCTCGCCAGCCTGCAAAAGATCCTGAGAAATATACGCACGCATAACCCGCATACTCTGCATACTCACGCACATATTCACTAAATAAGCATAATTACTGTTGCAAATAGTGCCTGCAAAAGCGACACTCCGGCAACGTAAAAATTTGCATGCAAATTGATTAATCACTCCACTCACACACCCTGCACCCATAAAGATAGTGCTTGCATAGTGTTTGCATAGTGCTGAAATTTTGAGTGCCTGAGTCACTCTCGGTGAGTGCTCTTGCACTGTTCATATCCCTAATTTGAATGGTAGCATCTAATTTGAATAGTTCTCCGAATTTGAATAGTGAGTGCTGAATTTGAATAGTGCTGTGAATAGTAACTCAAATTTTGAATTTTGAATATTTCGAATAATTTTCGAAGTAACCCCCTCTACCCTGTGTGGTATCAGAGCACACAGCGGCAAAGGAAGTTCGGAAATTCGAAATATTCAAATTTCGAAATTCGAGTGACTATTCACAGCACTATTCAAATTAAGCACTCACTATTTAAATTCAAGGTACTATTCAAAATAAATGCTACTATTCAAAATAGGAATATGAACAGTGCGAGAGCACTCACCGAGAGTGACTCAGGCACCCACAAAATTTCAGCACTATGCAAACACTATGCAAGCACTATCTTCACTTTTATGGGTGGATGTGGATGCAGGGTGTGTGAGTGGAGTGATTAATTAATTTGCTTGCAAATATTTACGTTGCCAGAGTGTCTCTTTCGTGGACACTATTTGCAACAGTAATTATGCTGATTTAGTGAATATGTGCGTGAGTATGCGGGTTATGCGTGCGTATATTTCTCAGGATCTTTTGCAGGCTGGCGAGACTAACAAATCCGCCGGTCGTGCGACTATGCTTGTGACAGTCCTACTCGGTACTCACCGCGCGCATCACAGGCTCGCTGCTCAGGAACTGGCCGACCCGATCGTCTCCCTCGCTACGCTCAATTACGAACACACAGGACTCAGGCTCTATCGTCTCCCCAGGCAGTTCCACCCGAAGGGAACACTTCTCTGCGGACACAGGGTTCTCCACACACGCCGCTACCAGGGCTAACACGAGAACATGACACGCAGAGGTTTCTCCTCTAGGGTCCCTAGCATAGAGACGTCGTCCGATACAAACAAGCTAAACACAGCAGGGAAACTCACGAGAGAAAGCTCAATCCATTATAGCAAGGCAAGCTTACACACGGCTTTCCCTTTCGGGAAACCCCAAGCACTTAGCACAAACCTTGATTACCTTACAAGCACCGGAGGGACACTGCGGCCTCCTTTATTCTATGATTACACAAGGTGGTGGAGTAGTACAACGGTAGTGGGTGGTATTACTAATTCTAACTTATTGATTCCTCAGGGGGGACTCTGAGGTAGTGGAGCTCTTCATGGGATATTGGATGGTGGAAGGTGGAGTGGTCTTGTGGTGTCGAATGCCTTCATTGATTGATCGATCGATTGATTGATGATCTCTGCAATGCGCCTGGCCTCCCCTTTTATAGAGCTGGAGGAGCCTTCTGGATGACCTCCACACCTGGCACTCATGGTCTTCAATTATTCTACTTCACTGTTGCCTTGACTGCTGGACGGTGCAGCTGTAGCGAACATGGCCCCATTTGCCATTAGTTTGAGTTTGATTTTGGTGATTCATGACAACATGACCAATGGGACTAACCATATTGTCTAGCATGTCCTTGTAGACATTTATAGGTCCCATGGATGTAACCACAATTAAAGCCAAAATACCACATGCCAAATTCAGAAGATAGTCTATTTTTCAAGGTTATAAAACAGTGGTAAGATGGCTCCAAGAGGTGGCAAGTTGAACCAAAGTCAAGGACGCAAGAAAACAGGAAATGGCACCATCGGATGAACCGATGGTACCCTAGAGGCGAGCGTCGGTGTACTTGGTACACTGCGCAGAAGGCCAACTGAATTGGCACCGTCGGATGAACCGACGGCCCACATTCTAGTTGCGTCGGATGAGTTGCAGAGCTGAAGCCATGAAGACAGAAGCGCCGGATGAACCGACGGTCCTTTGGACCGAAACGTCGGTCTATCCGATGACCAAGTTTGAACAAGACAGAGACGCGCCAAGACGAACCCTTCAGCACCGGATGAACCGACGCCTTGGTTCAGAAGAAGCGTCGGTCTATCCGACGGTCTCGAAGAAGCTTACAGAGACGTTCTGGCGAGGAGTCCTTCAGCACCGGATGATCTGACGTAGCGTCGGTGCATAGCGTCGGAGCAGTTCTGACAGAGAACTTCAACGGCTACGTGACGTGGGAGGACCACCGGATGAACCGATGCTCCTGGAAAGTAGGCGTCGGTTCATCCGACGGTCAACTTTTCAGTGAGCCGTTTGCCAACGGCTAGCTGAGTGCCTTGGGCTATTTATACCCCCTCCACTCACCCATTTGAGGTGGTTGGATTGTGTGGAAGTGCAAAGGAGTGCAAGACACCCAGAAGATCATATCCAATCCATCCAAGTGCTTAATTGGTCATCCATAGACTTGTACATGCTTTGTGTATGTGCTTAGTGCTAGGCTTAGCTTAGAGCTGAGTGAGTGCAAGGTTGTGCCAACCTTGTGAGGTGATTCTTGAGTGAATCAAGGTGTACAAGGTTCGCTGGAAGCCTTGGGGCCTAAGTGGCTCACCGGCAATCGTCATCGACCCTCCGGCTTGGTGTGGAGTGGCGAGGACACTTTGTGCGGGGGACGTGTAGACCCCCTTCCTAAGTGGAGAAGCTCCTTAGTGGAGGCGGCAACAAGGTGACCAAGGGAGTTTGGCGAGTGCCTAAGTGGCGAGCCTTAGTGGCGAGTCAAGTGGTGCTCTTGGGAGAGACTTGGTGACCGGGAAGCAATACTCTTGTGTGAGTGCTTCAACAACGTGGACTAGGGGTGGCTTAGTACCTACCGATACCACGGGATAAATTGCGTGTCAAGAATTTGCTTCCTCTCATCCCCTTTACGTTTCCGCATTTACTCTATTGCAATCTTTGCTTGCCTTTACTTTCCTAGAGTAGTATCATGCTAGGATTGGCTATAGGTTGCAAACCTTGTTTTGGGATGGGAGTTTCACACTAGAACAACCCTAGTTGCACATCTAGATAGTATGTTCTAGTTTATCTTTGTGTAAAAGTAGTGAAGCCATAGGTTAAGGTTTTAGTTTGCCTAATTCACCCCCTCCCCCTCTTAGGCTATGAGCATCCGATTCCTTACAGCAGCAGGCTTCAATAATTGTCCTGGCTACAGTTGAAGTACTGTTTATTCCTTTTGCTCTGTCATTTGTCTCGCACTTGTCTGCCTGTGACTTTTGGAATTTATTGGGTAGGGTCTTTCCCGCCCCAATAATTGATGTTGCAAAACATCAATTGAACTTCAAAAATTCGAAATATTCAAAATTCAAAATTTCAGTTACTATTCACAGCACTATTCTAATTCAGCACTCACTATTCAAATTCGGGGAACTATTCAAATTAGGGATATGAACAGTGCGAGAGCACTCACCGAGAGTGACTCAGGCACTCAAAAATTCGGCACTATGCAAACACTATGCAAGCACTATCTTTATGGGTGCAGGGTGTGTGAGTGGAGTGATTAATCAATTTGCATGCAAATTTTTACGTTGCCGGAGCGTCGCTTTCGCAGACACTATTTGCAACAGTAATTATGCTTATTTAGTGATTATGTGCGTGAGTATGCAGAGTATGCGGGTTATGCGTGCGTATATTTCTCAGGATCTTTTGCAGGCTGGCGAGACCAACAAATCCGCCGGTCGTGCGACTATGCTTGAAACGAACCAGATTTACAAAACTGGAAACCCGATCCTCTGCACCTCTGTGATAGTCCCAGGAAGTGGCTATCACGTGCAAACCCTGTCTCAAGTGGTACAAATCCATACAACACAGGAATGAAAGGGAACATTACATCATTTTTAATATAACATCAGAGTACAATACTTCGGCATAAGCTGGGTACAAGTCCAACTGGACTAAACAAGAAAGGTAAATCATCTACGCAGCGGATCTATCGAAGCGAAACGTCTCCAGCTCCACAGGCAAACTTGAGTGTAGGACCAGCTCTAGTCTTCTCATTCTTCATCGTCGATGTCGTAGTCGATCACCAAGTCTGAAAGCATCACCATCTACCCGATAAGCGGGTAGGTCATGTCAGCTTCCCAACAAAGAGCAAAAGCGGTGGATGAATTCTAGTATGCATGGATAAGCCTATATATGGCTGTAGAAGGTTTATGCATGCAACGGTAGCAACATCAAGGTAAGCGGTTATGCAAAGAGGTCACCATCTCCGAGGAGATCCACACCTCCGAGGCCAACGCCTCCGGGGTCAACACCCCAACCAAGAAGAGAACACCAACACACTGGATCTCAATCGAGTCACAGCATCCCACTCACATCTGCTATGTGAGGTCACCAACTCCTACCTCACATCTCAACGGCACCAAGCCGGGCTCACACACTCGGGGGAGAGAAGCAGCACAAGAAAAGTCTAGCCAGAGTAACAGACCCGTGGGCTGTCCATACCAGTGGACACGGACTATAGCTATAGGTTTAACACTCTGCAGAGGTTGTACAACTAGACCCGCCGAGTAGAGCAGAATCGGATGCCTCCGATCCACCTCTCTACCTAACGGCCGGAGAACTAGCAGTGGATGGCACTCTCCTGCCTCTCCAAGCCTGACTCGTCCTGAACTGGGGCGCGAAACTTGCCAGCAGGGTCTCGGAGCTGTGAGACCATCCCCGGAGGAGCCGGGGCGACGTCTACTCGAGGGGTATAACCCGTCCCCCTCACACGACCACACCGGTCCGCCTACAAGCTGAGTGCCAACCACCAACTAGTTCTCGGACCGAACCCCACCCATAACAAGGCGAACGGTTTGTACGAAAATAGCCCAAAGATCATGGTTAAACTGTTGATCGGTCCTTAATTGCAAGAGCGAGCACTCACCAACTCCCACCGTCCGACACGCCGCTAGGGCGGGAGGCCAGGTCACATCTCCCCTAGACAGGCGTTCACAAGTGACCAAAGCGGCTCGCTCCCGCGGTAACACGTCAAGGATACACACTCACCCAAAACACACGCTAGAATACCCAGATATCCCAATCTCGGTCCAAACCAGAGATCCATCCATAACACGGAACAGGTAAACTGTATGAATAGTAAATATCGGGGACTAGCTAGGGGTCTGTAGCTAGTCCCAAAGGTAGGAAGTTCAAGGTACAGGATATAACAAATCAAGGCATGGCTAAAAGTTTGTCTATGCATTTCAATCATCCAAAGCATCATAAGTAAAGCACTAGCAACTAAATAGCATGCATGGGATCTACATGGTCGGGAGTGACATGACACCTGCGCGGTAGTCGTCGTAGAGTAGTAGAGGTTGGGCCCTTCCTTCGGGTCGAAGGTCTTCCCTATTGTCACAGCCTGGGTCGTTGTCGCAGCTCAGGTCTTCCAACATGATTACAAGCCTACACGAGATGCGACGTGGAAATAAATAACGACAATCATCTAGGCAATAACTCCGAATAACATCAATTTAGAAGAACCAAATAAATCCGAACTAGCTACAAGCAGCACTAGTTTAATTTAAGGAAATCAAAGTAATTAGTTTGATAATAAAATAGTTTTAAGCTACTAGCTTTATATACTAGAAGACAAGTTAGAGCGAAGGGTTAGTTCAAGGTTGGGTTGTCGATCAAAGGCTAAGGGCCTTGGTGATTGCGCCTGCAAGGTATTAGCGCAACAGATAGGTGCAACAAAGTGGAAGCTCAGAGGATGAAGAGAGATGAGAAAGGAGAAATGAGCTAGGCAAGGCATTATCAGAACAAGGTGTGCGGTAGCAGAGCAGAGAGGAGGAAAGGGGTTGACTTACGGTCGGCCAAAAAGGGTGGCGACACGGTATAGTGTGCTCAGGAGCACGGCGGAGCAAGTGCTAGCAATGCGACGATAACTACGGCGTAGTGGCTAGGTTGCAACGCGGGGTTGCCGTGCTTGTAGCAGTGGCCACTGCTCATGGCACGGCCGTCCATCATACGCGGCCTCCTAGTTGCAAGCACCTGGTATGGCGCACGCTTCGCAGCACGAACAAGGTAGAGCTAGAGCGGGTATGCGGGTTACGGCACAAAGCGGTGGAAGCGGTGGAAGCAAGAAAAGCGGTTGTGAACACGTCCTGGGGAAGTTATTCCTGTCCGCGGCACGCTAGTGGCTAGTTGCGGGGCTCCGGCGTCCCAGACCCACAATAGCGCAGTGGCAGGCAGCGACCACGAATTCTACTCCAAGAACGCGGGGGCAAAAGGGGCTCGGTTCAAGGGCAAGAGCGGAAAAGGATAGGGTAGCAGCGAGCGTCTCGAAATTATGAAACCAACGCAACTGGTTTCATAATTTTCGGAGCTCCGGATAATTAGTTATCAATTTTTAAAGGAACAGAGATTTATAAAATATTTATTAAATCCTTTTATTTAAAACCGAAAATAATTTTATTAAAATAATGCTGACGTTAGCATGATGTCAGCGGTCAGCGGTTTAGTGGGCCGAAAGTGTTAGAGGCCTATTGGGCCGGCCTAGTTTTGCCCAAGGTTCAGCAAGTCTAGAAAAGCACCTTTGACTATACTTCGGTCCAGCCTGATTAGTTCTTGGGCTCAAAGACATTCGTGGGCCGAGGCCCATTACGGATCCTCTGCAGAAGTCTGATTTCACTCCTCCAACTCCGCTGAAGTCCGTTCGAGACGGCGGCTGTGGGATCCTCTGCATCGTGTGCGTCCAGGCGTGCACGTGGTCACAGGTGTGGCACCACTCAGGTGCAAGAGAGAGGGGATGCGGGCAAGGTCTTCGATGGAATGCCAGAAAGGAACAACAGCGCTGTCAGGGTTCGCCGGCGACGGGATTTGGCCGCGATGGTGACGTGTGCACCTGCAGAGAGGGGACGTCACGACACGAAGGTCGGACCACAGAACGACGGCATGTGCGGGCTCAACGTCGGCGGGCACGTTCACGGCGCCGGCGAGTATGGGCAGAGCGGCGCAGTAACAGGGCAAGGAGATGCGACACGAGATGAGGCAGTGCTTTGCGAGGCGAGGTAGCGTGACACAGCACGAGGAAAAGCAGCGCGATGCGAGGCAAGGCAGCGCAGCTCGATGGAAGGCAAAGCGGTGCGGCGCGGCGGCGATGCGGCAAGAGATGCGACGCGGCGGAACTTCATGGAGCAGCGCGGCGCGGCGAGAGCGGCGGTGCGAAGCAGAGTGGCGCGAGGCTGCGACGAGGCCGGGCGAGGCGCGCGTCACGGTGGCAAGAGATGCTACGCGGTGAGGAGACGTAGTGATGTGCAAGGCGCGCGCGCGGCGGAGCTCGGCAGAGCGGTAGCGAGCGCCGGGCGATTACGTGCGCAGCGCGGCGAGGTTACGCGCGGCGAGGCGTGGCGGTGAAAGCGGCAGCGCGGTACGAAGGCTGATCAGATGCGATTTGGTTTCCCCGGCTCGATGGCGCTACTCACAGGTCGTCGGCGTCCACGGGAACAGATCAGAGCATCGGCGCGGCGGAACGGGCAGTGGATAACAGAGCAGGACAGGACATGGATGTACTCACTGAGGGGCTCGATTGAGGACAAGGCGAAGCAGGGAGATGTCGAGGCCGTGGCGGGGTGAAGCAGGCCGGCCTGATGTCGTGGTTCAAGGAGACGGCGTCGTGGTTCAGGGCGACGACGTCGTGGTACCCAACGATGCAGACACGGCTTCAGGACGAGCGTGGACGCGGCTTCAGGGGGGGAAGGCACGGAGCTTCTGGACTTCGTTGGTGGCGTCGTCATCCCACTTCTCCTGCTCGGGCTCCTAGCGGTCGAGGTCGAGGTCCACGGCATCGTCCTCCGCTCGGCGTTGGCGTGTGTTGCTTCGGTCGACGTGTTTGTAGGGTGACGTCTTCACAAGGGGAAAGGCGCAGAGCGATGTGCGGCGCCGAGCCACTGGACGGCGCGGTACGGCACGAGGCAGCGTGGCTTGAGCGGGCGGAGCATTGTGGTGTGACGCGAAAGACCAAGGCGGGGCGGAGCGCTCACGCGGAGCAGGGAATTGGGGGAGAAGCAGAGAGCGGCGATGGATTGGGAAACAAGGAAAGGGAAGGTTCCACAAGGTTGAGCGGCTATGGCACGGCACCGAGGTCCTGGTCAAAGCAGGTGACGTGAGATCCCGGGCTTGCCCTCGCACTGGTGGAAAAGGGAGAGGTGGCGCAGCGCGGTGCTCGGCCATGCTCAGCGGGGTGCGGCTAAGCACGCAGCAGGGGCAAGGAGGGGTTTTCCCCTAGGGCGGAGGTCACGAGGCCGCGCCTGGGTTTGCGTGCGGGCCCCGACGTCTGTGCCAGCGCGGACGCCCTGTCCCATCGTGCGCAGCGGCGCGGCAGGCGTGCGCGAGCAGCAGCGCAAGGGGAAAAAGGGATGTAGAGGAGGGGGATGACACGTTGGTCCCACCGGTCATAGGGGAGAAAGGAAAGGGATGTGGTGGTGGGCCGGTTGGGCCGTGAAGCTGAGCGGGCTTAGTACAGCTGGGGTAGTAACTGGACGTAGCAAAGAGTGGAGGGGCCTTGAATGGACCTTGCTGAAAGAGATACAGCCCAAGTTAGTTGTTAGAGTTTAAACATATTTTGAAATATAGTTTGAATATAAGTTTGAATTTGAATAACTTTCAAATTCAAAACTTCACACAATTGTAAACCAAATAGAATCCAAGAAAATCCAAATCACATTTACACCTTAATTTGAAAATAATTTCTATATGGTTTTATTTTATTTGGAATTTGAGAAGAAAGCTAGCAATTTGGGATAAAATTTGGTAGCACACATGTTCAAACAAAAAGTTTTAAATTTTTGCGAAAATTCATACTTGAGAAAACGTTTAAAAATTCCGGGATGTTACAATGCTTGTGACAGTCCTACTCGGTACTCACCGCGCGCATCACAGGCTCACTGCTCAGGAACTGGCCGACCCGATCGTCTCCCTCGCTACGCTCAACTACGAACACACAGGACTCAGGCTCTATCAACTCCCCAGGCAGTTCCACCCGAAGGGAACACTTCTCTGGGGACACAGGGTTCTCCACACACACCGCTACCAGGGCTAACATGAGAACATCACACGCAGAGGTTTCTCCTCTAGGGTCCCTAGCATAGAGACGTCGTCCCATATGAACAAGCTAAACACAGCAGGGAAACTCACGAGAGAAAGCTCAATCCACTACAGCAAGGCAAGCTTACACACGGCTTTCCCTTTCGGGAAACCCCAAGCACTTAGCACAAACCTTGATTACCTTACAAGCACCGGAGGGACACTGCGGCCTCCTTTATTCTATGATTACACAAGGTGGTGGAGTAGTACAACGGTAGTGGGTGGTATTACTAATTCTACCTTATTGATTCCTCAGGGGGGACTCCGAGGTAGTGGAGCTCTTCATGGGATATTGGATGGTGGAAGGTGGAGTGGTCTTGTGGTGTCGAATGCCTTCGTTGATTGATCGATCGATTGATTGATGATCTCTGCAATGCGCCTGGCCTCCCCTTTTATAGAGCTGGAGGAGCCTTCTGGATGACCTCCACACCTGGCACTCATGGTCTTCAATTATTCTACTTCACTGTTGCCTTGACAGCTGGACGGTGCAGCAGGCTTCAATAATTGTCCTGGCTACAGTTGAAGTACTGTTTATTCCTTTTGCTCTGTCATTTGTCTCGCACTTGTCTGCCTGTGACTTTTGGAATTTATTGGGCAGGGTCTTTCCCGCCCCAATAATTGATGTTGCAAAACATCAATTGAACTTCAAAAATTCGAAATATTCAAAATTCAAAATTCAAGTTACTATTCACAGCACTATTCTAATTCAGCACTCACTATTCAAATTCGGGGAACTATTCAAATTAGGGATATGAACAGTGCGAGAGCACTCACCGAGAGTGACTCAGGCACTCAAAAATTCGGTACTATGCAAACACTATGCAAGCACTATCTTTATGGGTGCAGGGTGTGTGAGTGGAGTGATTAATCAATTTGCATGCAAATTTTTACGTTGCCGGAGCGTCGCTTTCGCGGACACTATTTGCAACAGTAATTATGCTTATTTAGTGATTATGTGCGTGAGTATCCAGAGTATGCAGGTTATGCGTGCGTATATTTCTCAGGATCTTTTGCAGGCTGGCGAGATCAACAAATCCGCCGGTCGTGAGACTATGCTTGTGACAGTCCTACACGGTACTCACCGCGCGCATCACAGGCTCGCTGCTTAGGAACTGGCCGACCCGATCGTCTCCCTCGCTACGCTCAACTACGAACACACAGGACTCAGGCTCTATCGTCTCCCCAGGCAGTTCCACCCGAAGGGAACACTTCTCTGCGGACACAGGGTTCTCCACACACGCCGCTACCAGGGCTAACACGAGAACATCACACGCAGAGGTTTCTCCTCTAGGGTCCCTAGCATAGAGACGTCGTCCCATACGAACAAGCTAAACACAGCAGGGAAACTCACGAGAGGAAGCTCAATCCATTACAGCAAGGCAAGCTTACACACGGCTTTCCCTTTCGGGAAACCCCAAGCACTTAGCACAAACCTTGATTACCTTACAAGCACCGGAGGGACACTGCGGCCTCCTTTATTCTATGATTACAGAAAGTGGTGGAGTAGTACAACGATAGTGGGTGGTAATACTAATTCTAACTTATTGATTTCTCAGAGGGGCTCTGAGGTAGTGGAGCTCTTCATGGGATATTGGATGGTGGAAGGTGGAGTGGTCTTGTGGTGTCGAATGCCTTCGTTGATTGATCAATTGATTGATTGATGCCTTCAGCAATGCGCCTGGCCTCCCCTTTTATAGAGCTGGAGGAGCCTTCTGGATGACCTCCACACCTGGCACTCATGGTCTTCAATTATTCTACTTCACATATGCCTTGACAGCTGGACGGTGCAGCAGGCTTCAATAATTGTCCTGGCTACAGTAGAAACACTGTATATTCCTTTTGCTCTGTCATTTGTCTCGCACTGTCTGCCTGTGACTTTTGGATTTTATTGGGTAGGGTCTTTCCCGCCCCAATAATTGATGTTGCAAAATATCAATTAAAATTTGAAATAAAATATTCTGTGTTCTTATATATCCCATGGCCAAATTGTTGATAATACTTTATCAACACATAAGAGAATATATTTATATTATTATGTTATAATTATAGATTATTTCTTTCATGATGTACTTATGCTAATATTCTGGCTTTTGCCCATGACCACCAATATCCAACATATCCTCATCAGATATTGGTATGTTCATTTTTAATTCATAATCCTTCTTGATATTTTCTTCGTAATCTCTTTTTATAGATTCAATATTTCCTTCTATTTCTTGCTTTACTTCTCTCATGACTTCTTCTTGTATATCTTTCTTTAGTTGTGGAATTATTGAGTCCATCTTTTTTTTTATGATTTTGTCAATATATTCATCTTTTGATAGTTGTGCATCATTCTTCAAAACATCTTTGTATGTGGGTATATTTGAAGGTCCATCTTCCTGGATATTTACTCCTGGTAAATTTATCTTCTTTTCACTTACTTTTTTATATTTTTGAATATACTCCTTTGCAGCAGGTTCTATGAAATAATTTAGTCCTAAAATATTTCTTGCATATGAGAGAGCTTGATCAATGTCTAAATATTTTTTCCATGATATTGCCCCATCTTTCTCTTTTTCTATCTGTTGGGCTATAACAGATTCAAATGTCACATTAATTCCTGGTATTTTACCTCTATATACAACATATATAGGTCTTTTTTTAATATTGGTAGATGGTTCTTTAGGTTGTATTTTTCCATTGATCAAATGGAAATATTCTGCTAGACTATTTAGTATTGCCAGCATATAACCTTTACCTTCTCTCTTATTATTATATTGAAACCAAAAATTGTCCAATATGCATTCTTGTACTTCATCTAGGACAATATGGTCTCTAGGCTTGAATTTATATGTATTTGGAGGAAAAATTCTCAACTTATTGTCAGCTCCAAAACTGAATGATTCAAACCCATTAGGACTCAATCATCTCTTCATTCCTGCAAAATAATGGATCGCGAAAATATATCACGCAAAGTATTATCTTTTCCTTTAATATGCTCAAATATTACTTTATAACCATTTCCAGTAATAATATCTTCAAATAAAACCCATCTCCTAGTAGAACTTTTCTTACTGTTAACTTTATTATAATATTTACATATAGCTTCACAGTCTGTCCTTACTGTAAATTCCTTAAATCCTAAATATAATCTAAAAGCATTTATTGCATTTATTACAGCTAAAACTTCTCTATCAGTATTATTTATTGCTTTTAACTTATATTTTCCTGAAGCATACCTACATATTTTTTCTTCTATCTTCGTTGAACACTTATTTGGCTTTTATTTTAATATAGCTCCCCATCCTATTTTGGAAGCATCTGTTTCTATTATAAAACAATAATCATCTAAAGGTAATTCTAAAGGTTTTAAGTTTTTAACTTTTTCCTTTATAACTCTTACTAATTTTATATCTTCTGAATTAAAATGTTTTTGCCCATTTTTTCTTAACTTTGCATATAAAGGGCCATCTAATTTTGCTAAATTTTCAATATAATTTTTAGCATAATTAACTTTTCCTAAAAACTATTGCAAAGTTTTCTTATCATTCATAATATCCGGAAATTGCAATATTTTCTTTGCAATGTGTTCTTGCAGATAAATTTTTCCTTCTCCTATCTCATGACCTAAAAAATTTATTTTTCCTTTACATATTTCCATTTTCTTTTTAGAAAGTATTAACCCATGCTGTTCTACTTTTCTAAAGAATGTTTCTAGATGAGCAATATGTTCTTTATAAGTTTTTGAAAATATTAATAGATCATCAATGTAGACTAAAATGAATTCTTGGTTTTCATTAAAAATATTTTGCATTTTTCTTTGGAATAACGCAGGAGCATTCTTTAACCCAAAAGGCATTACTAGCCATTCAAAATGTCCTTGAGGACATGTGAAAGCAGTCCATTCTATAGATTCTTCTGCTATCTTTACTTGCCAAAACCCAGCTTTTAAATCAAACTTTGAGAAATATTTACTTCCTTGTAACCTATTTATCCATTCTTGCTTATTTGGAATATTATACCCATCATCTACGGTGTTATCATTTAATCTTTTATAATTTATAACCATTCTGGACTTTCCTCTAGCTATTTCAGCATGATTTCTTACTATAAATGCAGCTGATCTATGAGGACTCCTACTTTCTCTTATGGCACCTAGTTTTAGTAGTTCTTCTATATGCATTTTAAATTCCTCTATATCCTTTGGTGTTGCTTCTATGGGACTTGTTTTAATTATATATTCAGGATTTATTATGTTTAATTTACACACTATTCCATTCTTCTCCCAATGCTTCATTGGTATTTCTCCAATTATTTGGATATCTTCTAATCTTTGTATAATTTTATCTATGTCTGTTTTAGATTTTATGTCTCTATACCAATTTGGTGATAATGATTGTAAACTAATACACTCTATGGATGAGTGTTTTACATGATATTCTTCTATATTTTCACCTAACTCTTCATCTATATAATTATCAATGATACATTTCTCAAAATTTTGGAGTTCTTCATTATTATTAACTGAATTAGAATTTATAGTTTTTCTTACTTCTGTTATGTATAGAATATTATCTTGATGAGGAATAAATGTAATTCCTTGCTCATGTATTATTGTAGTTTGTAAGGAGAATTGCAAAAATCTTAATCCTAATATCATATCATCATGTATCATAGATAGGTCTCTTATTGTAATTTCATCCAAAATGTATTTTGTATTATTTATTTGTATCTCAATGTTGTAAGCTAATTGATTATGAAGCTCTTTTATTCCTGACATATCAGTTGATATATCTGCTTTATCTTGGTCTATTGTATGAACTATCTCTGGACATCTTACAAAATATTTGTCATGAAAAATATTCTTTGTGCAACCAGTATCTACTAATGCTAATATTTTATAAGTGATAGTAGGTGTCAATTTTATTTTGACTGGAATTCTTATTCCTACAATTTCTTTAAATGGTAGCCTAACTATATATTTGCTTCCAAAATTTACTATAGCATCTTTTAATTGTATAGCCTTATCCTCTTTTTTATTGATAGTCATTTGATCTTTTAATTCAATACTACCACTAGCATATTCTTTGTTTTTATTTATTTCTTTAAGTTCTATCATGCTTCTTAATTCTTCTAATTTTGCTTCTAAATTATTTATTCTATTTTCTAAATTTCTAACTCTGCTTACTAAAATTTTATCTTGTGCTTCTAATTCTATTTCTTGTCTCCATTTTTTATTAGATATTTTTAAACATGCTGCACATGCTTGTTTTAAACATATACTACATGTAAATCTATTATCTTGACTAGGATAATATATGCAAAAAGCGCATCTTATATTATAATCACCTCTTCCTTTTATCCGATCATGTTCACAATCTCCTTGATCCATTAATTCAGTTTTAACTTCTTCATTTGTAGTTTTTATTTCTAAAGCTTCCATGGCATTTTCTAAGTTATGCCATTCTACATCATCTAGAGATTCTATATATTCTTTGTATTGTTGAAACTTATTTTCTTCTTCTTCACAAATTTCTGATAAGTTCATATCATTCATTTCACCTTGTTTTTCTTCAAATTTATGCTTATTATTATGTGATTGTATAATTTCATCAATTCTAATTTCTTTCTTATCTGATTGCTTTATTTCATCTTCTTGTTTCTTTTTTATAATAGGATTTTTGAACTTATTATCATTTAGTTCTTCCCTGAGCCTAGCTAGCTTTCTAATAAAATATACTTCTTTTTCTCGAATAGCAGCCCATTCACATAGCATGAACGTGTTATATTCATTTGGTATTTTCTTTAACTTTTGTTCATAAAATTGTATCTGACTAACTAAACTTTCCATATTAACCAAAATATAGCAAAATTTAAATTTAAATCAACCACGGCTCTGATACCACACAGGGTAGGGGGGGTTCGGAAATTCGAAATATTCAAATTTCAAAATTCGAGTTACTATTCACAACACTATTCAAATACAGCACTCACTATTCAAATTCAAGGCACTATTCAAAATAAACGCTACTATTCAAATTAGGAATATGAACAGTGCAGGAGCACTCACCGGGAGTGATTCAGGTACTCACAAAATTCAGCACTATGCAAACACTATGCAAGCACTATCTCTATGGGTGGATGTGGATGCAAGGTGTGTGAGTGGAGTGATTAATTAATTTGCATGCAAAATTTTATGTTGCCGGAGCGTCGCTTTCACGGACACTATTTGCAACAGTAATTATGCTTATTTAGTGAATATGTGCGTGAGTATGCAGAGTATGCGGGTTATGCATGCGTATATTTCTCAGGATATTTTGCAGGCTGACGAGACCAACAAATCCACCGGTCGTGCGACTATGCTTGTGACAGTCCTACTCGGTACTCACCGCGCGCATCACAGACTCGCTGCTCAGGAACTGGCCGACCCGATCGTCTCCCTCGCTACGCTCAACTACGAACACACAGGACTCAGGCTCTATCGTCTCCCCCGGCAGTTCCACCCGAAGGGAACACTTCTCTGCGGACACAGGGTTCTCTACACACGCCGCTACCAGGGCTAACACGAGAACGTCACACGCAGAGTTTTCTCCTCTAGGGTCCCTAGCATAGAGACGTCGTCCCATACGAACAAGCTAAACACAGCAGGGAAACTCACGAGAGAAAGCTCAATCCATTACAGCAAGGCAAGCTTACACACGGCTTTCCCTTTCGGGAAACCCCAAGCACTTAGCACAAACCTTGATTACCTTACAAGCATCGGAGGGACACTGCGGCCTCCTTTATTCTATGATTACACAAAGTGGTGGAGTAGTACAACGGTAGTGGGTGGTAATACTAATTCTAACGTATTGATTTCTCAGGGGAACTCCGAGGTAGTCGAGCTCTTCATGGAATATTGGATGGTGGAAGGTGGAGTGGTCTTGTGGTGTCGAATGCCTTCGTTGATTGATCGATCGATTGATTGATGATCTCTGCAGTGCGCCTGGCCTCCCCTTTTATAGAGCTGGAGGAGCCTTCTGGATGACCTCCACACCTGGCACTCATGGTCTTCAATTATTCTACTTCACTGTTGCCTTGACAGCTGGACGGTGCAGCAGACTTCAATAATTGTCCTGGCTACAGTTGAAGTACTGTTTATTCCTTTTGCTCTGTCATTTGTGTCGCACTTGTCTACTTGTGACTTTTGGAATTTATTGGGTAGGGTCTTTCCCGCCCCAATAATTGATGTTGCAAAACATCAATTGAAATAAAAATATTCTGTCTTATTATATATGGTATCACACAGGGTAGAGGGGGTTACTTCGAAAATTCAAAATATTCAAAGTTCAAAATTCGAGTTACTATTCACAGTACTATTCAAATTCAGCACTCACTATTCAAATTCAGGGAACTATTCAAATTACGGATATGAACAGTGCGAGAGCACTCACCGAGAGTGACTCAGGCACTCAAAAATTCGGCACTATGCAAACACTAAGCAAGCACTATCTTTATGGGTGCAGGGTGTGTGAGTGGAGTGATTAATCAATTTGCATGCAAATTTTTACGTAGCCGGAGCGTCGCTTTCGCGGACACTACTTGCAACAGTAATTATGCTTATTTAGTGATTATGTGCGTGAGTATGCGGGTTATGCGTGCGTATATTTCTCAGGATCTTATGCAGGCTGGCGAGACCAACAAATCCGCCGGTCGTGCGACTATGCTTGTGACAGTCCTACTCAGTACTCACCGCGCGCATCACAGGCTCGCTGCTCAGGAACTGGGCGACCCGATCGTCTCCCTCGCAACACTCAACTACGAACACACAGGACTCAGGCTCTATCGTCTCCCCCGGCAGTTCCACCCGAAGGGAACACTTCTCTGCGGACACAGGGTTCTCTACACACGCCGCTACCAGGGCTAACACTAGAACATCACACGTAGAGGTTTCTCCTCTAGGGTCCCTAGCATAGAGACGTCGTCCCATACGAACAAGCTAAACACAGCAGGGAAACTCACGAGAGAAACTCAATCCATTACAGCAAGGCAAGCTTACACATGGCTTTCCCTTTCGGGAAACCCCAAGCACTTAGCACAAACCTTGATTACCTTACAAGCACCGGAGGGACACTGCGGCCTCCTTTATTCTATGATTACACAAAGTGGTGGAGTAGTACAACGTTAGTGGGTGGTAATACTAATTCTAACTTATTGATTTCTCAAGGGAACTCCGAGGTAGTGGAGCTCTTCATGGGATATTGGATGGTGGATGGTGGAGTGGTCTTGTGGTGTCGAATGCCTTCGTTGATTGATCGATCGATTGATTGATGATCTCTGCAATGCGCCTGGCCTCCCCTTTTATAGAGCTGGAGGAGCCTTCTGGATGACCTCCACACCTGGCACTCATGGTCTTCAATTATTCTACTTCACTGTTGCCTTGACAGCTGGACGGTGCAGCAGGCTTCAATAATTGTCCTGGCTATAGTTGAAGTACTGTTTATTCCTTTTGCTTTGTCATTTGTCTCGCACTTGTCTGTCTGTGACTTTTGGAATTTATTGGGTAGGGTCTTTCCCGCCTGAATAATTGATGTTGCAAAACATCAATTGAAATAAAAATATTCTGTCGTATTATATATGGTATCACACAGGGTAGAGGGGGTTACTTCGAAAATTCGAAATATTCAAGGTTAAAAATTCGTATTCACAGCACTATTCAAATTCAGCATTCACTATTCAAATTCGGGGAACTATTCAAATTAGGGATATGAACAGTGCGAGAGCACTCACCGATAGTGACTCAGGCACTCAAAAATTCGGCACTATGCAAACACTATGCAAGCACTATCTTTATGGGTGCAGGGTGTGTGAGTGGAGTGATTAATCAATTTGCATGCAAATTTTTACGTAGCCGGAGCGTCGCTTTCGCGGACACTATTTGCAACAGTAATTATGCTTATTTAGTGATTATGTGCGTGAGTATGCGGGTTATGCGTGCGTATATTTCTCAGGATCTTTTGCAGGCTGGCGAGACCAACAAATCCGCCGGTCGTGTGACTATGCTTGTGACAGTCCTACTCGGTACTCACTGCGCGCATCACAGGCTCACTGCTCAGGAACTGGCCGACCCGATCGTCTCCCTCGCTACACTCAACTACGAACACACAGGACTTAGGCTCTATCGTCTCCCCAGGCAGTTCCACCCGAAGGGAACACTTCTCTGCGGACAGAGGGTTCTCTACACACGCCGCTACCAGGGCTAACACGAGAACATCACACGCAGAGGTTTCTCCTCTAGGGTCCCTAGCATAGAGACGTCGTCCCATACGAACATGCTAAACACAGCAGGGAAACTCACGAGAGAAAGCTCAATCCATTACAGCAAGGCAAGCTTACACACGGCTTTCCCTTTCGGGAAACCCCAAGCACTTAGCACAAACCTTGATTACCTTACAAGCACCGGAGGGACACTGCGGCCTCCTTTATTCTATGATTACACAAAGTGGTGGAGTAGTACAACGGTAGTGGGTGGTAATACTAATTCTAACTTATTGATTTCTCAGGGGAACTCCGAGGTAGTGGAGCTCTTCATGGGATATTGGATGGTGGAAGGTGGAGTGGTCTTGTGGTGTCGAATGCCTTCGTTGATTGATCGATCGATTGATTGATGGTCCCTGCAATGCGCCTGGCCTCCCCTTTTATAGAGCTGGAGGAGCCTTCTGGATGACCTCCACACCTGGCACTCATGGTCTTCAATTATTCTACTTCACTGTTGCCTTGACAGCTGGACGGTGCAGCAGGCTTCAATAATTGTCCTGGCTACAGTTGAAGTACTGTTTATTCCTTTTGCTCTGCCATTTGTCTCGCACTTGTCTGCCTGTGACTTTTGGAATTTATTGGGTAGGGTCTTTCCCGCCGCAATAATTGTTGTTGCAAAACATCAATTGAAATAAAAATATTCTGTCTTATTATATATGGTATCACACAGGGTAGAGGGGGTTACTTCGAAAATTTGAAATATTCAAAGTTCAAAATTCGAGTTACTATTCACTGCACTATTCAAATTCAGCACTCATTATTCAAATTCGGGGAAGTATTCAAATTAGGGATATGAACAGTGCGAGAGCACTCACCGAGAGTGACTCAGGCACTCAAAAATTCGGCACTATGCAAGCACTATCTTTATGGGTGCAGGGTGTGTGAGTGGAGTGATTAATCAATTTGCATGCAAATTTTTACGTAGCCGGAGCGTCGCTTTCTCGGACACTATTTGCAAACAGTAATTATGCTTATTTATTGATTATGTGCGTGAGTATGCGAGTTATGCATGCGTATATTTCTCAGGATCTTTTGCAGGCTGGCGAGACCAACAAATCCGCCGGTCGTGCGACTATGCTTGTGACAGTCCTACTCGGTACTCACCGCGCGCATCACAGGCTCGCTACTCAGGAACTGGCCGACCCGATCGTCTCCCTCGCTATCCCAAACCACGAACACACAGGACTCAGGCTCTATCGTCTCCCCAGGCAGTTCCACCCGAAGGGAACACTTCTCTGCGGACACAGGGTTCTCCACACACGCCGCTACCAGGGCTAACCCGAGAACATCACACGCAGAGGTTTCTCCTCTAGGGTCCCTAGCATAGAGACGTCGTCCCAAACGAACAAGCTAAACACAGCAGGGAAACTCATGAGAGGAAGCTCAATCCATTACAGCAAGGCAAGCTTACACACGGCTTTCCCTTTCGGGAAACCCCAAGCACTTAGCACGAACCTTGATTACCTTACAAGCACCGGAGGGACACTGCGGCCTCCTTTATTCTATGATTACACAAGGTGGTGGAGTAATACAACGGTAGTGGGTGGTAATACTAATTCTAACTTATTGATTCCTCAAAGGGGCTCTGAGGTAGTGGAGCTCTTCATGGGATATTAGATGGTGGAAGGTGGAGTGGTCTTGTGGTGTCGAATGCCTTCGTTGATTGATCGATCGATTGATTGATGATCTCTGCAATGCGCCTGGCCTCCCCTTTTATAGAGCTGGAGGAGCCTTCTGGATGACCTCCACGCCTGGCACTCATGGTCTTCAATTATTCTACTTCATTGTTGCCTTGACAGCTGGACGGTGCAGCAGGCTTCAATAATTGTCCTGGCTACAGTCGAAGTACTGTTTATTCCTTTTGCTCTGTCATTTGTCTCGCACTTGTCTGCCTGTGACTTTTGGAATTTATTGGGTAGGGTCTTTCCCTCCCCAATAATTGATGTTGCAAAACATCAATTGATATCCCACGGCCGAATTGTTGATAATACTTTATCAACACATAGGAGAATATATTTATAGTATTATATTATAATTATAGATTATTTCTTTCATGATGTACTTATGCTAATATTCTGGCTTTTGCCATGACCACCAATATCCAACATATCCTCATCAGATATTGGTATGTAATTTTTAATTCATAATCCTTCTTGATATTTTCTTCGTAATCTCTTTTTATAGATTCAATATTTCCTTCTATTTCTTGCTTTACTTCTCTCATGACTTCTTCTTGTATATCTTTCTTTAGTTGTGGAATTATTGAGTCCATCTTTTCTTTTATGATTTTGTCAATATATTCATCTTTTGATGGTTGTGCATCATTCTTCAAAACATCTTTGTATGTGGGTATATTTGAAGGTCCATCTTGCTGGATATTTACTCCTGGTGAATTTATCTTCTTTTCACTTACTTTATTATATTTTTGAATATACTCCTTTGCAGCAGGTTCTATGAAATAATTTATTCCTAAAATATTTCTTGCATATGAGAGAGCTTGATCAATGTCTAAATATTTTTCCATGATATTCCCCCATCTTTCTCTTTTTCTATCTGTTGGGCTATAACAGATTCAAATGTCACATAAATTCTTGGTATCTTACCTCTATATATAACATGTATAGGTCATTTTTCAACATTGGTATATGGTTCTTTAGGTTCTATTTTTCCATTGATCAAATGGAAATATTCTGCTAGACTATTTAGTATTGCCAGCATATAACCTTTATCTTCTCTCTTATTATTATATTCAAACCAGAAATTGTCCAATATGCATTCTTGTACTTCATCTAGGACAATATGGTCTCTAGGCTTGAATTTATATGTATTTGGAGGAAAAATTCTCAACTTATTGTCAGCTCCAAAACTGAATGATTCAAACCCATTAGGACTCAATCATCTCTTCATTCCTGCAAAATAGTGGATCGCGAAAATATATCACGCAAAGTATTATCTTTTCCTTTAATATGCTCAAATATTACTTTATAACCATTTCCAGTAATAATATCTTCAAATAAAACCCATCTCCTAGTAGAACTTTTCTTACTGTTAACTTTATTATAATATTTACATATAGCTTCACAGTCTGTCCTTACTGTAAATTCCTTAAATCCTAAATATAATCTAAAAGCATTTATTGCATTTATTACAGCTAAAACTTCTCTATCAGTATTATTTATTGCTTTTAACTTATATTTTCCTGAAGCATACCTACATATTTTTTCTTCTATCTTCGGTGAACACTTATTTGGCTTTTGTTTTAATATAGCTCCCCATCCTATTTTGGAAGCATCTGTTTCTATTATAAAACAATAATCATCTAAAGGTAATTCTAAATGTTTTAAGTTTTTAACTTTTTCCTTTATAACTCTTACTAATTTTATATCTTCTGAATTAAAATGTTTTTGCCCATTTTTTCTTAACTTTGCATATAAAGGGCCAGCTAATTTTGCTAAATTTTCAATATAATTTCTTACATAATTAACTATTCCTAAAAACTGTTGCAAGGTTTTCTTATCATTCATAATATCCGGAAATTCTTTGGAATAGTGCAGGGGCATTCTTTAAACCAAAAGGCATTACTAGCCATTCAAAATGTCCTTGAGGACATGTGAACGCAGTCCATTCTATAAATTCTTCTGCCATCTTTACTTTCCAAAACCCAGCTTTTAAATTAAACTTTGAAAAATATTTACTTCCTTCTATCCTATTTATCCATTCTTGCTTGTTTGGAATATTATACCCATCATCTATGGTGTTGTCATTTAGTCTTTTATAATTTATAACCATTCTTGACTTTCCTCTAGCTATTTCAGCATGATTTCTTACTATAAATGCAGCTGATCTATGAGGACTCCTACTTTCTCTTATGGCACCTAGTTTTAGTAGTTCTTCTATATTCATTTTAAATTCCTCTATATCCTTTGGTGTTGCTTCTATAGGACTTGTTTTAATTATATATTCAGGATTTATTTTGTTTAATTTACACACTATTCCATTCTTCTCCCAATGCTTCATTGGTATTTCTCCAATTATTTGGATATCTTCTAATCTTTGTATAATTTTATCTATGTCTGTTTTAGATTTTATATCACTATACCAATTTGGTGATAATGATTGTAAACTAATACACTCTATGCATGTGTTTTACATGATATTCTTCTATACTTTCACCTAACTCTTCATCTATATAATTATCAATGATACATTCCTCAAAATTTTGGAGTTCTTCATTATTATTAACTGAATTAGAATTTATAGTTTTTCTTACTTCTGTTATGTATGGAATATTATCTTGATGAGGAATAAATGTAATTCCTTGCTCATGTATTATTGTAGTTTGTAAGGAGAATTGCAAATATCTTAATCCTAATATCATATCATCATGTATCATAGATAGGTCTCTTATTGTAATTTCATCCAAAATGTATTTTGTATTATTTATTTGTATCTCAATGTTGTAAGCTAATTGATTATGAAGCTTTTTTATCCCTGACATATCAGTTGATATATCTGCTTTATCTTGGTCTATTGTATGAACTATCTCTGGACATCTTACAAAATATTTGTCATGAATAATATTCTTTGTGCAACTAGTATCTACTAAAGCTAATATTTTATAAGTGATAGTAGGTGTCAACTTTATTTTGACTGGAATTCTTATTCCTACAATTTCTTTAAATGGTAGCCTAACTATATATTTGCTTCCGAAATTTACTATAGCATCTTTTAATTGTATAGCCTTATCATCTTTTTTATTGATAGTCATTTGATCTTTTAATTCAATACTACCACTAGCATCTTCTTTGTTCTTATTTATTTCTTTAAGTTCTATCATGCTTCTTAATTCTTCTAATTCTGCTTCTAAATTATTTATTCTATTTTCTAAATTTCTAACTCTACTTATTAAAATTTTATCTTGTGCTTCTAATTCTATTTCTTGTCTCCATTTTTGATTAGATATTTTTAAACATGCTGCACATGCTTGTTTTAAACATATACTACATGTAAATCTATTATCTTGACTAGGATAATATATGCAAAAAGCGCATCTTATATTATAATCACCTCTTCCTTTTATCCAATCATGTTCACAATCTCCTTGATCCATTAATTCAGTTTTAACTTCTTCATTTGTAGTTTTTATTTCTAAAGCTTCCATAGCATTTTCTGAGTTATGCCATTCTACATCATCTAGAGATTCTATATATTCTTTGTATTGTTGAGAATTATTTTCTTCTCCTTCACAAATTTTTGATATGTTCATATCATTCATTTCACCTTGTTCTTCTTCAAATTTATGCTTATTATTATGTGATTGTATAATTTCATCAGATCTAATTTCTTTCTTATCTGATTGCTTTATTTCATCTTCTTGTTTCTTTTTTATAATGGGATTTTTGAACTTATTATCATTTAGTTCTTCCCTGAGCCTAGCTAGCTTTCGAATAAAATATACTTCTCTTTCTCGAATAGCAGCCCATTCACATAGCATAGACGTTATATTCATTTGGCATTTTCTTTAACTTTTGTTCATAAAATTGTATCTGACTAACTAAACTTTCCATATTAACCAAAATATAGCAAAATTTAAATTTAAATCAACCACGGCTCTGATACCACACAGGGTAGAGGGGGTTACTTCGAAAATTCAAAATATTCAAAATTCGACTTACTATTCACAGCACTATTCAAATTCAGCACTCACTATTCAAATTCAAGGTACTATTCAAAATAAACGCTACTATTCAAAATAGGAATATGAACAGTGCGAGAGCACTCACCGAGAGTGACTCAGGCACTCACAAAAATTCAGCACTATGCAAACAATATGCAAGCACTATCTTTATGGGTGGATGTGGATGCAGGGTGTGTGAGATGAGTGATTAATTAATTTGCATGCAAATTTTTACGTTGCCGAAGCGTCACTTTCGCGTACACTATTTACAATAGTAATTATGCTGATTTAGTGAATATGTGCGTGAGTATGCGGGTTATGCGTGCATATATTTCTCAGGATCATATAAAAAGAGATTACGCACTATTCAGACATTTTTACACCACAAGGTTATATTAAAAATTTCCTTGACCTTTTTACTATTGCGAAAATTAAATTTACTATTCTTTCCATATTCCTATTTTGAATAGTAGCATTTATTTTGAATAGTGCCTTGAATTTGAATAGTGAGTGCTGAATTTGAATAGTACTGTGAATAGTAATGAATTTTGAAATTTGAATATTTCGAATTATCGAAGTAACCCCCCTACCCTGTCTGGGAAAGACCATACCAATAAATTCCAAAAGTCACAGGCAGACAGTGCGAGACAAAGGACAGAACAAAATGAATAAACAGTACTTCAACTGTAACCAGGACAATTATTGAAGCATGTTGCACCGTCCAGCTGTCAAGGCAACAGTGAAGTAGAATAATTGAAGACCATGAGTGCCAGGTGTGGAGGTCATCCAGAAGGCTCCTCCAGCTCTATAAAAGGGGAGGCCAGGCGCATTGCAGAGATCATCAATCAATCGATCGATCAATCAACGAAGGCATTCGACACCACAAGACCACTCCACCTTCCACCATCCAATATCCCATGAAGAGCTCCACTACCTCGGAGTTCCCCTGAGAAATCAATAAGTTAGAATTAGTATTACCACCCACTACCGCTGCATTACTCCACCACCTTATGTAATCATAGAATAAAGGAGGCCGCAGTGTCCCTCCGGTGCTTGTAAGGTAATCAAGGTTTGTGCTAAGTGCTTGGGGTTTCCCGAAAGGGAAAGCCGTGTGTAAGCTTGCCTTGCTGTAATGGATTGAGCTTTCTCTCGTGAGTTTCCCGGCTGTGTTTAGCTTGTTCGTATGGGACGACGTCTCTATGCTAGGGACCCTAGAGGAGAAACCTCTGTGTGTGATGTTCTCGTGTTAGCCCTGGTAGCGGCGTGTGTAGAGAACCCTGTGTCCGCAGAGAAGTGTTCCCTTCGGGTGGAACTGCCTGGGGAGACGATAGAGCCTGAGTCCTGTGTGTTCGTTGTTGAGCGTAGCGAGGGAGACGATCGGGTCGGCCAGTACCTAAGCAGCGAGCCTGTGATGCGCGCGGTGAGTACCGAGTAGGACTGTCACAAGCATAGTCACACGACCGGCGGATTTATTGGTCTCGCCAGCCTGCAAAAGATCCTGAGAAATATACGCACGCATCACCCGCATACTCACGCACATATTCACTAAATAAGCATAATTACTGTTGCAAATAGTGTCCGCGAAAGCAACGCTCCGGCAACGTAAAAATTTGCATGTAAATTGATTAATCACTCCACTCACACACATCCACCCACAAAGATAGCGCTTGCATAGTGTTCGCATAGTGCTGAATTCTGTGAGTGCCTGAGTCACTCCCGGTGAGTGCTCCTGCACTGTTCATATTCCTAATTTGAATAGTAGCGTTTATTTTGAATAGTGCCTTGAATTTGAATAGTGAGTGCTGAATTTGAATAGTGCTGTGAATAGTCACTCGAATTTTGAAATTTGAATATTTCGAATTTTCGAAGTAACCTCCCCTACCCTGTGTGGAGAGGGGTTACTTCAAAAATTTGAAATAATCAAATTTCAAAATTCGAGTACTATTTACAGCACTATTCAAATTCAGCACTCACTATTCAAATTCGAGGCACTATTCAAAATAGGAATATGAACAGTGCAAGAGCACTCATCGAGAGTGACTCAGGCACTCACAAAATTCAGCACTATGCAAACATTATGCAAGCACTTATCTTTATAGGTGGATGTGGATGCAGTGTGTGTGTGAGTGGAGTGATTAATTAATTTGCATGCAAATTTTTACGTCGCCGAAGTGTCGCTTTCGCGGACACTATTTGCAACAGTAATTATGCTTATTTAGTGAATATGTGCGTGAGTGTGCGGGTTATGCGTGCGTATATTTCTTAGGATCTTTTGCAGGCTGGCGAGACCAACAAATCCGCCGATCGTGCGACTATGCTTGTGACAGTCCTACTCGGTACTCACCGCGCGCATCACAGGCTCTCTGCTCAGGAACTGGCCGACCCGATCGTCTCCCTCGCTACGCTCAACTACGAACACACAGGACTCAGGCTCTATCGTCTCCCCAGGCAGTTCCAACCGAAGGGAACACTTCTCTGCCGACACAGGGTTCTCTACACACGCCGCTACCAGGGCTAACACGAGAACATCACACGCAGAGGTTTCTCCTCTAGGGTTCCTAGCATAGAGACGTCGTCCCATACGAACAAGCTAAACACAGCAGGGAAACTCACGAGAGGAAGCTCAATCCATTACAGCAAGGCAAGCTTACACACGGCTTTCCCTTTCGGGAAACCCCAAGCACTTAGCACAAACTTGATTACCTTACAAGCACCGGAGGAACACTACGGCCTCCTTTATTCTGTGATTACACAAAGTGGTGGAGTAGTACAACGGTAGTGGGTGGTAATACTAATTCTAACTTATTGATTTCTCAAGGGAACTCCGAGGTAGTGGAGCTCTTCATGGGATTTTAGATGGTGGAAGGTGGAGTGGTCTTGTGGTGTCGAATGCCTTCGTTGATTGATCGATCGATTTCTTGATGCTCTCTGCAATGCGCCTGGCCTCCCCTTTTATAGAGCTCGAGGAGCCTTCTGGATGACCTCCACACTTGGCACTCATGGTCTTCAATTATTCTACTCCACTATTGCCTTGACAGCTGGACGGTGCAGCAGGCTTCAATAATTGTCCTGGCTACAGTAGAAACACTGTATATTCCTTTTGCTCTGTCCTTTGTCTCGCACTGTCTGCCTGTGACTTTTGGAATTTATTGGGTAGGGTCTTTCCTGCCCCAATAATTGATGTTGCAAAACATCAATTGAAATAAAAATATTCTGTCTTAGTATATATCCCACGGCCGAATTGTTGATAATACTTTATCAACACATAGGAGAATATATTTATAGTATTATATTATAATTATAGATTATTTCTTTCATGATGTACTTATGCTAATATTCTGGCTTTTGGCCATGACCACCAATATCCAACATATCCTCATCAGATATTGGTATGTTCATTTTTAATTCATAATCCTTCTTGATATTTTCTAATAAAATATTCTGTCTTATTATATATGACCACCACCGAATTGTTGATAATACTTTATCAACACATAGGAAAATATATTTATAGTATTATGTCTTATTCATCATTGTCTTCATTGTCTGCTTCTTCAGGTTGCCATAATTCATACCAAGACAATAATTCACGATATTCTTTCCTGAGCTGACATTCTTCGCCGTAATTGGGCTTAATTAATCTTCCTACTTCTCTCTGTATGATACTATTTTTGCCATAATATTCTCGTAAAAATATTTTTGTTATCTTATTTTGATAGATCATATGATATTCAGGATCAAACTTTGTATTTCCTTCTATTTCTTTTGCTTCAGTGAATATTCTCCAGTTATCATGATTTGTATCTTTGTCAAATAATTCCTCATAATTTCTCCATGCATCTGCTGACCATACAGCAAGAAATTTATATATTCCTTTTGTAATATAAATATCATGACTTGCTGGTCTTATTGGCGGTGTAAATTTTGGTGGATTGGAATAGAATTTAATTTTATATCTTCCTTGAACACAAGCTAATCTCTTACATGCTTCTTTAATAGCACTTCCAAGATCTGACTGTATTATTTCTTCCAATGTACCATATATGTCATGAATTAACCCATGATCAATAATGGTTTGTAAAGTGATAGTATCTCCAATATTTCTTTGAATATTTCTAAAAATTTTTAAATTTATATCAGCCTTAAATATGACAAATTTTTGATAAGGCTTGATAATTAGCTTATCATCAAGATGTAGTAGAGGGAAAATATTTGCATTAACAATTATTCCTAGATTCTTTTCCTTTCCTTGGTATAATTTCATTAAATAATTTTGTATATCTTGAAATGTTTTATATTGTCGATCAGCATATTTTTTCCAAATTATATCTATAATATCTTGTGTGAAATATGATAAGACTTGCTCAGTCTTAAAACTTATTCTAGGAAGAAGAAACTCTTGCGGAGTATTTGTAACATCCCGGAATTTTGAATGTTTCCTCAAGTGTGAATTTTCGCAGAAATTTAAAACTTTTTGCTTGAACATGAGTGTCACCAAATTTTATCCCAAATTGCTAGCTCTCATCTCAAATTCTATATAAAATAAAATCATATAAAAATTATTTTCAAATTATGGTATAAATGTGATTTGGAGTTTATGGATTTTATTTGGATTTTATTTGAGTGTGTATTGAATTTGAAGGTATTCAAATTCAATCTATGGTTTAAACTTATTCCAAAACTAAATTCAAAACCCCGGCCCACGCTGCTCCCGGTCTCCTTGACCCCTTGCCCACTCAAAACCCCAGCGGCCTTCTCCAATTTGGCTTCCTCGCCATTTGGGGTTTCCTTTCCCTCCAACCTCTGTTCCGCCGCCGGGGGAAGTGAGAAGGGGAAAGTGGGGAAGGGAAGGGGGAAGAAGGAGAAGAGAGGCGCGTCGCCGTCGCGCCGTCACCCTGAAGCCGAAGCCGCACCCGCCGGAGCTGCTCGTGTGAAGGGGAAGGCTGTCCGCGTCGAGGACACCGCCGGAGCAGAGCAAGGACGCGCCGCCGCGAGCACCTTCATCTCTTCACCGACGCGTCCTTCACGGCCACGCCTTCACCTATGCCTCGCCTTCACCTACGCCTCGCCGTAAGCACCCCGCTGGCCTGCTTCCTTCCCTCCTCCCTTGAGCTTCCTGTGATGTGTGGGAGCGCGCCCCTGCACCGCGCACGCCGGCCGTCGTGCCGTGCTGTTCCGCGAGCTGTCGCCGTGGCACACCCCAGAGTCGCGCCGAATCTCGCTGCTTTGTTTCATGCTTTGCTCTACACACTGTGGCCGGCCTTCACCCAGTGTATCTCCTGTAGGAACGGATCCGCCGCCGCTGATCACCCCACGTCGCGGCCTTGGCTCGCCAAGTGCCCGCGCATGCCGGCCGACCGAGTCACGGCCAAGGAAGGCCCTGTGCTCGCGATCGTGCCCGGGCCAACACACCCACGTGATGCTCGCTCCGCGCTGAGCTTTTGATGTCACTTGTGTGCTCGCCATTCTGGTTTCCCGCCGAGCACCGCTAACTCGCCTTGCCGCGTTACGCCGCGCCGTGTCGCCGCCGGACGCCTCTGCGCCGTGCGCGTGTACCTGTGCGAGTGCACGCACTAACCCCGCCAAGCACGCCCAGGTGCTGGCCGATCCGCGCGAATGTTTTGCTAAGGTGCTCGCACTTTTGGTTGTACCCATGCGCCGTCGCCGTTTTTCGCCGCGCCATCTCGCCGCGTCGTCGTGACGCCGCGCCGAGAGCGCCGCCGCGACACCCCGCGCCAGCCAAGGAGCTCCACCCCAGGGGCCGTGGCCACGCTAGGATGATCACGTTCACCTAACGAGGCTCGGGCGCTGCTTGCCTGAACGCCGGGGCCGACACCGTCGTCGAGCGTCGCGCGCCGTCGCCGCCGGACGCGCGCCCAGGCACGCCGACGCGCGCGCACCAGGCGAGGGGTGCCAACGCACCCCAGATTCCTCCAGGGGTCCCCGCCAGACTTCTCTGGTGCGGTATCAGAGGAGCTGTGGGTCGCGCAGCCCAAGTCGGCCCACCTTGGCCCTTTTTCTTTTAACCAGTGAACCCCGCATTTTTGTTCAGGGTGAACTTCGAACTTCTGGACTTTGCTCTTTTGGCTCAAAAAGGCTGAGTCCAGTGGGCCGATTTCGGCCCACTGCCACTTTTGGCCCACTAACGGCCCACCATTTGTGACGCTGACGTCACGATGACGTCATGCTGACGTCATCCCTATTTTCAAAATATAAAAATCCTTTTCTGTTTATAAATGAATTTTGGAAATTATTTTATAAATCCTATAATCTTCGAAAATTCATAACTAATTATCTGGAGCTCCGAAAATTATGAAACTACTTGCGTTGGTTTCATAAATTCGAGACGCTCGCTACTACCCTATCCTTTTCCGCTCTTACCCTTGAATCGAGCCTCTTTTGCCCGCGCTCTTGGTATAGAATTTGTGGTCGATGCCCGCCACTGCGCTAATGTGGGTCTGGGACGCCGGAGCCCCGCAACTAGCCACTGGCTTGCCATGGACAGGGATAACTTCCCCAAGATGCGTTCGCACTGCTTTTCTTGCTTGCACCGCTTCCATCGCTTTGTGCCGCAACCCGCGTACCCGCTCTCGCTCTACCTTGTTTCGTGCTGCGAAGCGTACGCCGTACCATGTGCTTGCAACAAGGATGCCGCGCGTGAAGGATGGCCATGCCATGAGCAGTGGCCACTACTTCAAGCACGGCAACCCCGTGCTGCAACCTAGCTGCTACGCCATGGTTATCGTCGCATCGTTAGCACTTGCACCACCGCGCTCCTGAGCACCCTTTTACCGCCTCATCACCCTTTTTATCGACCGCAAGTCGATCCTTTCCTTCTCGTTGTGCTGCTGCTGCATACTTTGGCCGGATAGAGTCTTGCCTGGCTCATTTCGCCTTACTTCTCTCTCATCATCCTCTGAGCTTCCACTATGTTGCACTTATCTGTCGCGCTAATGCTCTGCCGGCGCGATCACCAAACCTTTAGCCTTGATCGGCAATCCCACCTTGGACTAATCCTTCTTCCTAACTTATTTTCTAATATATATATATAAGCTAGTAGCTTAAAATTATTTTAATATAAAACTAGTTACTTTAATTTCCGTAAATTAAACTAGTGCTGCTCGTAGCTAGTTTGGATTTATTTGGTTCATCTAAATTGATGTTATTTGGAGTTATTGCATAGATGATTGCCGTTGTTTATTTCCGTGTCGCATCTCGCGTAGGCTTGTGATCATGGTTGAAGACCCGAGCTGCGACGACGACCCAAGCTGTGACGATTGGAAATACCTTTGACTCGAAGGAAGGGCCCAACCTCTACTACTCTACGACGACTACCGCGCAGGTGTCATGTCACTCCCGACCATGTAGATCCCATGCATGCTATTTAGTTGCTAGTGCTTTAGTTATGATGCTTTGGATGATTGAAATGCATAAACAATCTTTTAGCCATGCCTTGATTTTGATATATCATGTACCTTGAACTTCCTACCTTTGGGACTAGCTACAGACCCCTAGCTAGTCCCCGATATTTACTATCCATACATTTTACCTGTTTTGTGGTATGGATGGATCTCTGGTTTGGACCGAGATTGGGATATCTCGGTATTCTAGCATGTGTTTTGGGTGAGTGTGTATCCTTGATGTGTTACCGCGGGAACGAGCCGCTTTGGTTACTTGTGAACGCCTGTCTAGGGGAGATGCGACCTGGCCTCCCGCCCTAGCAGCGTGTCGGACGGGTGGAGTTGGTGGAGTGCTTGCTCCTTGCAATTAAGGACCGATCGACTATGTGACCTTGATCTTTGGGCTATTTTCTTACAAACCGTTCGCTCACGTATGGGCGGGGTTCGGTCCGAGAACTAGTTGGTGGTTGGCACTCAGCTTGTAGGCGGGACCGGTGTGGTCGTGTGAGGGGGACGGGTTATACCCCCCGAGTAGACGTCGCCCCGGCTCCTCCGGGGATGGTTTCACAGCTCCGAAGCCCTGCTGGTAAGTTTCGCGCCCTAGTTCAGGACGAGTCAGGCTCGGAGAGGCAGGAGAGTGCCACCCACTGCTAGGTCTCTGGCCGTTAGGTAGGGATGTGGAACGGCTGATCCCCGTTTCTGCCCTATCCGGCGGGTCCAGTTGTACAACCTCTGCAGAGTGTTAAACCTATAGCTATAGTCCGTGCCTACTCGTATGGACAACCCTTTCGATCTCTCACCTGGCTAGACTCTTCTTGTGCTGCTTCTCTCCCCCGAGTGTGTGAGCCCGGCTTCGTGCCGTTGAGATGTGAGGTAGGAGTTGGTGACCTCACATCGCAGATGAGAGTGGGATGCTGTGACTCGATTGAGGTCCAGTGTTTTGGTGTACATTCCTTGGTTGGGGTGCTGACCCCAGAGGCGTTGGCCTCAGAGGTGTGGATCTCCTCGGAGATGGTGACCTCTCTGCAATACCGCTTACCTTGATGTTGCTACCGCTGCTTGCATAAACTTACTACAGCCAGATATAGGTTTATCCATGCATATTAGAATTCATCCACCGCTTTTGCTCTTTGTTGGGAAGCTGACATGACCTACCCGCTTATCGGGTAGATGGCAATGCTTTCAGACTTGGTGATCAATTACGACAACGACGAGGAAGGATGTGAAGACTAGAGCTGGTCCTACACTCAAGTTTGCCTGTGGAGCTGGAGACGCTTCGCTTCGATAGATCTGCTGCGTAGATGATTTACCTTTCTTGTTTAGTCCAGTTAGACTTGTACCCGACTTATGCCGAAATGTTGTACTCTGATGTATTAATAAGATTATGTAATTTCCTCTTTTTCCTGTGTTGTATGGATTTGTACCACTTGAGACAGGGTTTGCACGTGATAGCCACTTCCTGGGACTATCACAGATGTGCAGAGGATCGGGTTTCCAGTTTTGGAAATCTGGTTCGATTCAGTATTGGTTAAATATTTATTTTCCTTTTTTATTTCTTCTAATTTAGCTTTCTCTACTGGCTCTTTCTTATTTATTTCATATTTAACTTTTGAGCTATCATTATTTTTATATTGTTGTTCTAGACATAAAATACATGCTTGTTTTAAACATAGACTACACATTGATCTTTGCTTTGGATAATATATGCAATATACACATCTTGTATTAAAATCACTTCTTTTATGGTCCTACTTATTTTTACAATCTATTTGCTCCATCATTTCTATTTTTAATCCAGCTAATTCATCAATTAGATTTAATTCTTCATCACTAGACTCTTTTTCTTCATCATATTCTATTTCATCTGTCTCTATTATTGAATATATTGACTCATCATCCATAATATCATCGTCACATACTAGGATATTTTCATTCACACTATCTATTATTAACACTTTCTCTTGTTCTTCTTGTTTATTAGAATACCTTTTCTTATCTTTGTTAGGGCAGGTTTTACTTAAATGATCTGGTGAATTACAAATAAAACATCTGCATGTACTATCGTAGTTCTTTCTAGGGTTATATCTTCTTACATTTCTTTTATGAAGGAAAGGAGCTCTATTATCCGATCTCCTTAGAAAGTATCTTTTCTTTGTTCTCACATTACCCCTTTTATAATTTTTAGGATATTTCTTACTTCTAGTTCTCTCTTCTCCATATGTCATTGGTATTTGAACTATTCTATTGCAAAAATTATAATCAGATTGCTTCATTGATCTTTGTGCTTGTATGTTCGTGCATACCTTTCTTAGTTGCTTAAAGACAAATGTTATAGCCTGAGAAATATTATATTCTTTACCATTAGATTCTTTTTTATATTCCTCAAATATCATAGAACCTAAAGGATCTGGTAATTTGTTAAAATATCTCTCAATTATTCCTTTATTATAACCTTGTTTAGCAGTTGTAGCATTGTACAAATAATGTTGAGAGAATTCTTTTATTCCTTTCCAACTTGTTAATGTTAATTTTTCTATTTCTTTTAGTCTTTAATTTTGTAATGTGGTATAACCTAATTCAAGATCTTCATCTAAAATAATGTTTGATATGACATTTGCAAAATTATATGGATTACTACCAGCTCTTTTTAATTCTGCATAATACTGAGGATAAGTTTCTACCCATTGTTCCCATAGAACTTTGGCAGATTCTCCTAAAAATGTTTCTAAGTAGGTAATCATATCTTCTACTCTTTCTCCAATATTATGCTGATTTTGTATATATTTTTGAACTATGAGGTCTTTCCATATGCTAATAATATTTGGCCAATCTATAGGGTCATGTGCTGCTAGATTTAATATAGCTCCATCACTTTTGGAGTTTTGAAATTGTACAGTTTTTTCAAATTCTCTTCTTTTAGAACCCATATGCTTATATTGACCAGGTAAATAGGTATATGCAGGTTCTTCTTTTTCTGGTGGCCAAGTTCCTGGTCTTCTAGATGATCTATCCTTCTCACCTTCAATCTTTATACCTACATTTCCTTCATTTTCTCTTCTTCTTTTTGAAGGACCTAAATCCATTGCTTCTATAGCATCTTCAATTTTGGAAGAGTATTCATTATGTTCTAAGCTACAAACCATATTTACATCTTCATCCTTTTCTTCATAGCTTTCTAACAAAATTTTATTATTAATTTCCCATTGTTCATCTTCACTTATTGTATTGTTTTCTTCTTCTATTATTTTAACTAAATCTTTTTGAGATCTACTTTCTTTATTGTCTATTTTAGAAGCAATTTTATTCTTTTCTACTGATATACTAGGTTTTTCGCTATTTATATCTTTCTCTTTCTTAATCCTATTAAGCCTATATATTTCTCGCCTGAAGTAGAGTTCTTTTTCTCTTATAGCAGGCCATTCACAAAGCATTGAAGTATTATATTCGTCATGAATTTTACTCAACTTATATTCATAATGTTTTATTTCATTTTCTACACTTAATTTTTCCATGAATTCACATACACTATGTCTTCTATTTTCTTCAATATTTGGTTCTGAACTGGATGCTTCTAAATCATCTAGACTTCTTTCTTTATAATCTACAAATCTAATGCTAGTTAACCCTTTACTATTTTCATAGCTAATATAATTTTTTGTTTGCTTTAAAACCTTAGGTTCTATTAAAGCACCAATATTCCATTCTTCTCCTGCTCTTTCATCAGAACTTATTTTCAGAGGACTCATGAATTTTATTCCTTTAGATTGCATACTTTCTATTACATTATTGACATTTACCTTATATTTGGTTCCACTTCAATTGGTTAACCTGCCTATAAATTCAATACTTACTAATAAATTTGTTCCTTTGAAGTCTTCATAGCCTTTAGTCTGAAAACCGAATGCCATTTTATCTATAAATTCTTTTACTGGCATTATTAAGTCTGGAGCTATGTATGTTATTAACATATTTTCATTCATATCTCCTTCTAGAAAACCCAAAACTGCCTTATTTATTGAATCCCATCTTTTATCTAACAGTGTGATTAAAAATTTTGTTCCTAGTTTCTTCCTTGTCATTCCTTTAATTCCTATAATATACATTTCTTGATGTATATATTTGTATCCTGAATATTTTGGACTATTCTCAAACTATTTACTAACAATTCTTAGTTGAACTGGTTCTGTTAGAACACTTAATTCTAGTTCTTTGGATATTCTATATAAACCACTTTTATTTTCAAACCATCCCATTTGATATATTTGTTGTGGTTTTATCTTTCGTAGAGTATTCTTCTGATATCTTTCAAGATCTCTTTCTACATCTATCATTTCTTCCAGGTTTTCTATATCATCACATCCTCCTTTTAATTTATCCATGATACTTAATGGTCTTGTGTCTTTATTTATTAACTGGAGTGACTTGTCTCTTCTAGACAAGCTCTCAGATACTTCCATTTTTCTGAATTCAAAGATCTATTCAATTCAATTATTCCTGATGATGATAGCACAATATCTTTACTATGCTCAGAAGTATTAATATTATCAGGCTTTTTATATAAACTTGATATATCGTTTTTGATATAATCACTATTTTGGCTAATTCTTCCAAATGAATTTTTACTTTCTTCAATTAATTGTAGGGCTAACTCTAATTTATTATGTGTGATTAAATATTGTTCTACTAGATGCTCATGTTCTTTTTGTCCTAATTAATTGTAGCCCTGGTAGCGGCGTGTGTAGAGAACCCTGTGTCCGCAGAGAAGTGTCCCCTTCGGGTGGAATCGCGTGGGGAGACGATAGAGCCTGAGTCCTGTGTGTTCGTAGTTGAGCGTAGTGAGGGAGACGATCGGGTCGGCCAGTTCCTGAGCAGCGAGCCTGTGATGCACGTGGTGAGTACCGAGTAGGACTGTCACAAGCATAGTCGCACGACCGGCGGATTTGTAGGTCTCGCCAGCCTGCAAAATATCCTGAGAAATATACGCACGCATAACCCGCATACTCACGCACATAATCACTAAATAAGCATAATTACTGTTGCAAATAGTGTCTGCGAAAGCGACAGTCCGGCAACGTAAACATTTGCATGCAAATTAATTAATCACTCCACTCAAATACCCTGCATCCACATCCACCCATAAATGTGAAGATAGTGCTTGCATAGTGTTTGCATAGTGCTGAAATTTTGTGGGTGCCTGAGTCACTCTCGGTGAGTGCTCTCGCACTGTTCATTTCCCTAATTTGAATAGTTCTCCGAATTTGAATAGTGAGTGCTGAATTTGAATAGTGCTATGAATAGTAAATCGAATTTTGAATTTTGAATATTTCGAATTTTCGAAGTAACCCCATCTACCCTGTGTGGTATCAGAGCCGTGGTTGAATTAAATTTAATTTTTGCTATATTTTGGTTAATATGGAAAGTTTAGTTAGTGAGATACAATTTTATGAACAAAAGTTAAAGAAAATACCAAATGAATATAACACGTCCATGCTATGTGAATGGGCTGCTATTCGAGAAAAAGAAGTATATTTTATTAGAAAGCTAGCTAGGCTCAGGGAAGAACTAAATGATAATAAGTTCAAAAATCCTAATATAAAAAAGAAACAAGAAGATGAAATAAAGCAATCAGATAAGAAAGAAATTAGAATTGATGAAATTATACAATCACATAATAATAAGCATAAATTTGAAGAAAAACAAGGTGAAATGAATGATATGAACTTATCAGAAATTTGTGAAGAAGAAGAAAATAATTCTCAACAATACAAAGAATATATAGAATCTCTAGATGATGTAGAATGGCATAACTTAGAAAATGCCATGGAAGCTTTAGAAATAAAAACTACAAATGAAGAAGTTAAAACTGAATTAATGGATCAAGGAGATTGTGAACATGATTGGATAATAGGAAGAGGTGATTATAATATAAGATGCGCTTTTTGCATATATTATCCTAGTCAAGATAATAGATTTACATGTAGTATATGTTTAAAACAAGCATGTGCAGCATGTTTAAAAATATCTAATCAAAAATGGAGACAAGAAATAGAATTAGAAGCACAAGATAAAATTTTAGTAAGCAGAGTTAGAAATTTAGAAAATAGAATATATAATTTAGAAGCAGAATTAGAAGAATTAAGAAGCATGATAGAACATAAAGAAATAAATAAAAATAAAGAAGATGCTAGTGGTAGTATTGAATTAAAAGATCAAATGACTATCAATAAAAAAGAGGATAAGGCTATACAATTAAAAGATGCTATAGTAAATTTTGGAAGCAAATATATAGTTAGGCTACCATTTAAAGAAATTGTAGGAATAAGAATTCCCGTCAAAATAAAATTGACACCTACTATCACTTATAAAATATTAGCATTAGTAGATACTGGTTGCACAAAGAATATTATTCATGACAAATATTTTGTAAGATGTCCAGAGATAGTTCATACAATAGACCAAGATAAATCAGATATATCAACTGATATGTCAGGAATAAAAAAGCTTCATAATCAATTAGCTTACAACATTGTGATACAAATAAATAATACAAAATACATTTTGGATGAAATTACAATAAGAGACCTATCTATGATACATGATGATATGATATTAGGATTAAGATTTTTGCAATTCTCCTTACAAACTACAATAATACATGAGCAAGGAATTACATTTATTCCTCATCAAGATAATATTCCATACATAACAGAAGTAAGAAAAACTATAAATTCTAATTCAGTTAATAATAATGAAGAACTCCAAAATTTTGAGGAATGTATCATTGATAATTATATAGATGAAGAGTAAGGTGAAAATATAGAAGAATATCATGTAAAACACTCATGCATAGAGTGTATTAGTTTACAATCATTATCACCAAATTGGTATAGAGACATAAAATCTAAAACAGACATAGATAAAATTATACAAAGATTAGAAGATATCCAAATAATTGGAGAAATACCAATGAAGCATTGGGAGAAGAATGGAATAGTATGTAAATTAAACATAATAAATCCAGAATATATAATTAAAACAAGTCCCATAGAAGCAACACCAAAGGATATAGAGGAATTTAAAATGCATATAGAAGAACTACTAAAACTAGGTGCCATAAGAGAAAGTAGGAGTCCTCATAGATCAGCTGCATTTATAGTAAGAAATCATGCTGAAATAGCTAGAGGAAAGTCAAGAATGGTTATAAATTATAAAAGACTAAATGATAACACCGTAGATGATGGGTATAATATTCCAAACAAGCAAGAATGGATAAATAGGATACAAGGAAGTAAATATTTTTCAAAGTTTGATTTAAAAGCTGGGTTTTGTAAAGTAAAGATGGCAGAAGAATTTATAGAATGGACTGCGTTCACATGTCCTCAAGGACATTTTGAATGGCTAGTAATGCCTTTTGGTTTAAAGAATGCCCCTGCACTATTCCAAAGAAAAATGCAAAACATTTTTAATGAAAACCAAGAATTCATATTAGTTTATATTGACGATCTTTTAATATTTTCAAAAACTTGTAAAGAACATATTGCTCATCTAGAAATATTCTTTAGGAAAGTAGAGCAGCATGGGTTAATACTGTCTAAAAAGAAAATGGAAATATGTAAAGGAAAAATAAATTTTTTAGTTCATGAGATAGGAGAAGGAAAAATTTATCTGCAAGAACATATTGCAAAGAAAATATTGCAATTTCCGGATATTATGAATGATAAGAAAAACTTGCAACAGTTTTTAGGAATAGTTAATTATGCTAGAAATTATATTGAAAATTTAGCAAAATTAGCTGGCCCTTTATATGCAAAGTTAAGAAAAAATGGGCAAAAACATTTTAATTCAGAAGATATAAAATTAGTAAGAGTTATAAAAGAAAAAGTTAAAAACTTAAAACCTTTAGAATTACCTTTAGATGATTATTATTTTATAATAGAAACAGATGCTTCCAAAATAGGATGGGGAGCTATATTAAAACAAAAGCCAAATAAATATTCAACAAAGACAGAAGAAAAAATATGTAGGTATGCTTCAGGAAAATATAAGTTAAAAGCAATAAATAATACTGATAGAGAAGTTTTAGCTGTAATAAATGCAATAAATGCTTTTAGATTATATTTAGGATTTAAGGAATTTACAGTAAGGACAGACTGTGAAGCTATATGTAAATATTATAATAAAGTTAACAGTAAGAAAAGTTCTACTAGGAGATGGGTTTTATTTGAAGATATTATTACTGGAAATGGTTAGAAAGTAATATTTGAGCATATTAAAGAAAAGATAATACTTTGCCTGATATATTTTCGCGATCCACTATTTTGCAGGAATGAAGAGAGGATTGAGTCCTAATGGGTTTGAATCATTCAGTTTTGGAGCTGACAATAAGTTGAGAATTTTTCCTCCAAATACATATAAATTCAAGCCAAGAGACCATATTGTCCTAGATGAAGTACAAGAATGCATATTGGACAATTTTTGGTTTTAATATAATAATAAGAGAGAAGATAAAGGTTATATGCTGGCAATACTAAATAGTCTAGCAGAATATTTCCATTTGATCAATGGAAAAATACAACCTAATGAACCATCTACCAATGTTGAAAAAAGACCTATATATGTTATATATAGAGGTAAAATACCAGGAATTTATGTGACATTTGAATCTGTTATAGCCCAACAGATAGAAAAAGAGAAAGATGGGGGAATATCATGGAAAAAATATTTAGACATTGATCAAGCTCTCTCATATGCAAGAAATATTTTAGGAATAAATTATTTCATAGAACCTGCTGCAAAGGAGTATATTCAAAAATATAAAAAAGTAAGTGAAAAGTGAAGGACCGATTAGGCGAACCAGAGAGGGGGGAGTGAATGTGAGCCGATAAAAATTCTTCTCGAAGGAGATGAGAACTCCAACAAGACGAACACGGCTTCCAACTCACGTCTCCGACTCAACTACCCAAGTTGGTCAAGACCACACAGCCACTGGAGTGCTACTGGTCCTAGGAACCAACACTCAACCTTCCGAGCCAAAACTCACCGAACCACACAGCGGAAACTGGCATGGCTTGCTGCCTGTGCTACACCGGTCAGATCGATGGCCTGCGCCGGTCAGACCGGTGACACCGGTCAGACCGGTGGACAGAGCCGGTCAGGCCGGTGGCTACAGCAGCTGCACAGCAAACGTTCCAGGAAGTCTCAGTGACTCCTCTAGGCCCTGGAACAAAAACCACCACGAAACACAGTCTGTGAGGAAGAAGAACCCCTCACAAAACCTAGCAAAACAACTCCAAACACGCCAAGAACTGATCAGCAGGACCACGGGACAAAACCACACGGACAAGGCTATTCCCCGAGACAAAAACCCACCAAGGGCTAGCACCGGTCAGACCGGTCAAGAGCACCGGTCAGACCGGTCGTGCCTGGGTAGCTCAGGATGAACAGCGCCCGCGAGTCAACTCCTCCAAATCCAACTCCCGATCTCCCGATTCGCTCCACGGTTTTGCACAAGACTTTGGGGATAGTAGGAACACCTCATGGGTACTCCATAGCCAAGATTTGGTCCACCAAAACTTGTCAAATCAAGAGGAATCGAAGAAATCCCACCAAGAACGCCTCTAACCCTAGAGCCACGAAAACCCCAAAATCGAGCCCCTTTGCTCACGGATTTGGAAGGGGAATCAAAGGGAAAAGAACCACGAAGGGTTCATGCATACATCCCCCACCAAATCCCAAAGAGAAAGACCTCGAAATCGCTCCAAGAAAATCGCCAAGAAAGGGCTCCGAAAATCACCAAAAAGGAGAAACGGGAAAGACACATCCAAGCCTTGAGGAACCACGCCGAATCATCTATACATACCAAAAAGGTTCATACAAGGTCTAGCTTGCCGCCCGATCATCCTTCCCTCTCACAAGATCTCACCATGAAGCTCTCAAGCTAGTCCTACGAAAATCCTAAGAAAATAGGAAGGAAAAATAGGAAAACCAAATGAGCTAGGGTTCCAAGAGATGGCTGCCATCCTCTCACCCCTTGGGTTATATGGAGGCAACTGAAAGACTAAAATACCCTTACTAGCTAACTAGGGATACATGCCCCTCGAGGGCGAAATTGGAAGTCTTTGTCTTCGCACCATCGAACGGACGCCCAGCGACCGCAAACTTGCTTAGCCTCGACGCAAGCCTTGCGATCCCGACGCGTGTCCCCCGCTTCGAAGATTCCGGACTGCGTCGTCGCACACCGGTCAGACCGGTGCTCCTCACCGGTCAGACCGGTACCCACCGGTCAGACCGGTCAGACCCACCGGTCAGACCGGTCTGGAGCTGCTGCACCTCCGTCTTCGGTTCTTCAGTCTTGGCTTTGTGGATCAACCAAGGAACCTAGTGGTTTTCTGGTGAACCACCGGAAACCCCGCGAACTCGGTGTAGCCTCCGCCAATCACCACTCATGACTCGGCTCCCACGTAGTCCCGGCTCGACCTTGGTTTTGAGGCTCAACCAAGAAACCGTCCATGACTTCATCTTGCCGTTCTTGCCACCATGCGGCCCGCACTTGACCCCGCTGGCCACCGGGTCTCTCGAATCAAGCCTACTTGTCTTCTCCACACCTGGAGGCCTCACCGGCAACGACCTTTCACGCTTGTTCTTCACCTGCACCTGCACCAGTCAAGCCGCAACCTGCACCTGCAATACTTAGCCAAGAATCAGTCCACACCACGTTGTCAATCACTCATCACACCAGGAAGCGACCATCCACCGGTCCTCGAACCACACCTGGCTCTCAATCTCCCCCTTGATGAGTGCATTGACAACACACACGTTTTGGTAACCAAGAGAAAAGGAAAAGAAAAGAAACGACTAAAAGGAACTCCAACAAGCGATCGAAAGCCAAAGAAAAGGTAAAGAGCAAGATCACTTGAAGAAGACAAGTCTCGGACCCCTTAGGCAAGGGTAACGGCTCGACACATCCGAGACAAAACATGCTCAAGCAAAGAGCACAAACCATCAAACCAAAGCTCGAAAACCACAAAGAGCTCCCCCTGCACACATGCAAGCTCCCCCTGAACCAATGCAACTCCCCCTGGACAAATGCATGCAAACCACTTCACGAAACAGAGCAGCTGCAACAGCTCAGCTCTGACCGGTCAGACCGGTCGACACCACCGGTCAGACCGGTGCTCAATGCTCAACATATGAACATGACCAGCACTCTGACCGGTCAGACCGGTGACCTCAACCGGTCAGACCGGTGCACAACAGAGCCCAAAAATGACTCGAAACCACCTGAAAACCTTCCAAATGCATTCAGTAGGCCAAAACATGCTCAAACTTCTCCCCCTTGTTGACAATGCATGAATCAAGCCAAAAATGCAAAAAATGCAACCTAGAGCTTCTCAAATAGACAAAATTCAACATAGGATGCTACACATGTCCAAACGAGCAAGTTAGATACTCTATAGCTTCGTAATGACATAAACTTCATGATCACCAAGTTTCACAACCATTGGGCGAAGCTAAGATAGAATTTAGCAATTTTGCGAAAAATCACCCTCTCATGAGCAAAGTCCTAAACAAGAGCAAAACATGTCAAAATGGCAAAGCCACACAAACTTCATGCTAGGACAACCATTCTAAGCATAAGACCATCATAATCACCCACAAGCACCTCATGTCATGTCAAAGCCACCGAGCCATGTGCCTACTTCTATATATGAGACTTCTCATTGGTAGGCATCATGCAACGATTTAGCACCCAAAGCAAATTAAAATTAGCACATATGACATGGGAGCACATTTTTCAAGCAATTTACATTTCATTTTCAGATTTATAATTGGTACATGAAATGTCTTTGCGACAAAAAGGAACTTATGCCCCTCCACAAGATGAAGCATGGGGGCTAAACATTCATGATGGCAAATGAGCCTTTGGCTCCATATGATCAAAATAAGCTATCCAACCACAAATTAAGCATAGCCAAGCCACTAAAACATGTCAAGATCATGTAAAGGCATTTACTCACAAGAGAGCATATATATGAAATTTTTCAAAAATATAGCCATCAACCATGGATTTAAACCAAGATTATCAAGAGCTAAGCCAAACTAACCATAGCTTACCAAATTAGCTCACAAAGACATATATGTCATTCCATGGTGAACAATGTATATAGGAGAAGCCTTTCCTAAACAATGCATATGATACAAAATGCATGCAACCTAAGATACAAAGATGCCTATACATCATGTTACATATGCCATGCCAAATGCAAGAAATGCACAAAGGAAAGCTATACATATGCTACAAAGGAGCTCCCACACGCCAACTCAAGAAAACAAACAAACACCAAGCTCCCCCCGCAAACGAGTGAAAGTTGCTTGATCTAGGGGTTTGGTGAAAATATCGGCTAGTTGTTCATGTGTGGGTACATGGATCAAAGCTATCTTCCCTTTCTCTACGTTGTCTCTTAGAAAATGATACCTCACTTCTATGTGCTTGGTTTTGGAATGGAGCACTGGGTTCTTTGCAATGCTTATGGCTTTGGTGCTATCACATTGAAGTGGGACATGGGTATACTCCTCACCAAAGTCACTCATGGTGTATGTGATCCAAAGGAGCTGAGAGCAACAACTAGCTGCGGCCACATACTCTGCCTCGGTAGTGGATTGAGCAACACTCGACTGTTTGCGGGAAGACCAAGATACCAAAGAAGAACCCAAGAACTGGCAAGTCCCAGAAGTGGACTTCCTATCCAACCGACACCCGGCAAAATCCGCGTCTGAAAATCCATGAAGCGCCAAAGAAGAAGACGCAGAGTACCAAAGGCCGAAGTCGGGAGTGTGTCGCAAATACCTGAAAATGCACTTGACTGCTTGCCGATGCGAAGTCCTCGGAGACGCTTGAAAACGAGCGCACAGACACACCGAGAATTGGATGTCCGGCCTCGTCGCCGTCAAGTAGAGGAGTGACCCGATCATGCTCCGGTACTCCTTCTGGTCCACGTGTTCACCTTCCTCGTCCGCATCAAGAGCTGTAGTCGTACTCATAGGCGTTGCCATAGCCTTGGAGTCCTCCATCTTGAACTTCCTCACAATGTCCTTGGTGTACTTAGCTTGGTGCACAAATGTTCCTTCCTTTGATTGCTTGATTTGTAGCCCGAGGAAGAACTGCAACTCGCCCATCATGCTCATCTCAAATTCCCTGCTCATGTCTTCTGCAAACCTTGCAACAAGAGAGTTAGACGAGCCACCAAAGACAATATCATCCACGTATACCTGCACAATCAGGATATCTCTGCCCTGCCTGAGGAGAAACAAGGTCTGGTCGACCTTCCCCATCTCAAACCCTCTCTCAAACAGGAACCCCCTCAACCTACCATACCAAGCTCTAGGCGTCTGCTTCAACCCATACAGCGCCTTCCTCAACTTGTACACCCGGTGAGGGTACTTCTCACTCTCAAACCCCGGTGGTTGCCTCACAAACACCTCTTCCTCCAACACACCGTTCAGAAAAGCACTCTTCACATCCATTTGGTACAACTTGAACCCTTTAGCCACGGAAAAGGCTAGAAGGATCCTGATCGCCTCCAAACGAGCTACAGGAGCGAAAGTCTCCTCGTAGTCGATCCCCTCTTTCTGACTGTACCCCTGAGCAACAAGTCTCGACTTGTTCCTCACCACTTCTCCTTTCTCTCCCTCTTTATTTTTCCACACCCATTTTGTCCCAATCGGCTTACACCCTGGGGGAGGGTCAACCAACACCCAAACTTGGTTCCTCTCAAAATTCTCCAACTCCTCATGCATCGAGTTAACCCAATTATGATCAGATAACGCGTGTCCAATGTCTTTGGGCTCAAAGGTAGCAACAAAAGCAGCATGAGCGAAATGAGAATTGTTCCGAACCCTCGACCGTGTAGTACGTTCATTCATGTCGCCGATGATTCTCGAAGCTGGGTGATCCACTTGCACTCGTCGGGGAGGTTCTCGCCTTGATGCTACCTCCCCCTCAACAGCAGCTTCGCCTTGATCTGGGTTTATCGTTGTAGGTGTGGGAGAGGGTCCATTCTCGATCGTCGTCGAAGTAGTAGGTACATGTTCAGCCGCGGGCATCACACCGCCATCTTCATCATCTCCATGTTCATGCTCCTCCTCCTGAAAGATCTCCTCGCCAAGTTCGTCGTCACCTGCACACTCAAAAACAAGCTGACTACGTGGCTGTGTCTCGTCAAAGGTTACCTCGTAAGTCTCCGCGATTTGGTTAGTTTCAAGATTGAGCACACGAAATGCTCTAGAATGAGATGCATAACCAAAGAAAATGCCATCGACACACCTAGCCTCGAACTTGTCCAACTTCCTCCCTTTCTTCAGAATGAAGCATTTACAACCAAAGACATGGAAGTGACTCACCTTGGGTGTGCGACCGTGCATCAACTCGTAACAGGTTTTCTTCTTGTGAACCCTGAGGTAGATCCTGTTCAACACATGGCACGCGGTATTGACCGCCTCAGCCCAGAACCTTCTCGGAGTCCTATGCTCGTCGAGCATCGTCCGAGCCATCTCGCACAAGGTCCTGTTTTTCCTTTCCACCACGCCATTCTGGGGAGGCGTATACGGACTCGAAAACTGATGTTCAAGACCCAAGTCATGGCAAAAGGTTTCGAAGCGAGAGTTTTTGAATTCCGAGCCATTGTCACTGCGGATCGCTCGTATGGCATCTCCGTGCCTCTCGTTTCTTAACCTCAAGACAAGATCTCGAACAAAACCAAACGTCTCCCCCTTCTCCTCAAGAAAGAACACCCACGCATACCGAGAGTAGTCGTCCACCACAACAAGGACATACCACTTCCCACCCGCAGATCGCACACGAGCTGGGCCAACAAGGTCCATATGGAGCAGCTCGCATGGACGCTCAGTCATCACATCGGTGAGAGGCGGGTGAGAAGAGGCTACCATCTTGGCATGCCTACACGGCGCACAAACCAACTCTTTCTCAAACCTCAATCGTGGCAATCCTCGGACCAAATTGAGTTTACTCAAGCGAGACAAAAGGTCAAAGCTCAAGTGACCCAACTTCCTATGCCACTTCCACAACTCACTCAAAGAACCAGCCAAGAAGTAACGCTCCACACCAGAAGACTGAGAAAAATCAGCTCGGAACACCTGACCCTCGGGAACGACCATGCAAACAAGATCCCCCCGAGAATCTAAAATCTGAGAACCACCAGGCCGGAACAACACCTCAAAACCCTCATCCAACAACTGGGACACAGAAAGCAAATTGTATCCAAGCGATTGAACAAGAGCAACACGCCTGAGAGTGATCTTGTCACTTACCTTAATCTCACCTTCTGACAGCACACGCCCTCGCCCATTGTCCCCAAAGGTGATGTACTTCTTTGTCACCACCGGGACGAGACTTGAGAACCACCCCTTGTCTCCGGTCATATGCCTCGAGCAACCGGAGTCAATCAACCAAATGTTCTTCAAGTCTCCCACCTGAAATTCAAAAGCGAGCACGTGAGTGAACAAACGACTCAGCACTGGGGTTAGTACCAAAAGAGTAAAACCAGTGCCGAGCCATTTGCTCCAAAGTGGGGTTAGCACAAACCAAATCATCACACCTATCAAAGCTACCACCACGAACACCACCACGAGGGAACCAACCCTCTCTAGCTGGAGGACGACGAAAGCCACGAAAGGGAAACCGTGGATCGTTCCCCCTCTCCATCTCAAAGCTACGACTCCTCCCACCCCCGTATGGAGCACGAGGTGGAGAACGCCTAGCAAACTGACCACCTGCAAACTTTCCAGACCAACCACCAGAACCACGACCTCCAGAACCAAACCGAGCATCCTCACGAGCACGAAACCCGACTCGCTGTCTGCCCAGACCTGCACCGGTCTGACCGGTGTGGCTCGGCCAGCAGCAGCACCTGCAGCCTTCCGGTCTCCCCAAGCCGGAACCGTCCTCACAATCACCTTGGCCCTGGGCATCTGCATACGAGGCTCAGGTACACCATTAGAGGGGTGGTACCTGTCCCTGTTAGCCCACTCTCTAGCCATTCTCTCCTCACGCTTCCTCTTGAAGCAAAACTCATCCTTGTGACCATCTCTCCCACAATACCCACAATGGAACTTTATGGGCTGTGGCTTAGGCTTAGGCTTGGGTTGGGGCTGCCCACTCAGCTTCTCACCCTTCTTCTCTCCTTCCTCACCTCCCTTTGGGCTCACAAACTTCACCGGTTTCTGAAAATCATTTGTTGGGTGAGGGAATATGGGTGGATCTGGAGTAGTGTCAAGTTTGTTTCTGAGATGGTTAGGCTTGGGCTCAAACTTGTTCTTGTGTCTGTTTGGTGGTGGGATAGGAATCTCTCCAACTCTCTCAACTCCCTCACCACTGTTCTCTCCAAGCTTGTCAGCCCCAAGTGCCTGACCATCATAGCGTTTGAAAGCCGCTATAATGATACCAAGTTGAGGCTCCTGACCCGACAACCAGCTCATACATTTTCTCAGCTCATCATTATCATCCTGCAAGCGAGCAACATAATGTGCAAGCTCCAAATTCTTAACCGCATGCAATTCACAAGTAGAGCAAGAAGTGGGAATAGGCTCTTTCAACTTAGCCTCAAGCGAAACAGTGTAAGCATGCATCTCATCTATCTTTCCATGCAAAACAGGGCAAGAAGTGCAAGCACCTAGCAAAGCAGGTCTAGACTTAAGCTCAGCTACTTCAACCCTAAGCATATCTAGTTCATCACAAGTAGAAGCATGCTTATCCTTAAGAGCAGTAAGATCAGCTAGGTACACAGAGCAATCACAGCAATCAATCTCATCAGAAACCACAGGAGAAGCCTTAAGCGAATCAATCTCAAGCTTAACATCTAGGTTCTGGGTTTCTAGCTCAGCCACACGGTTCCTAGCATCTTCTAGTGAGGCCCTAAGCTCTTTCCTCATCTTCTTGGCCTCTCTAAGCATGTGATCGCGGTTATCAAGCAAGTCAACCAACTCATCATTCTCCTTGCGCAAAGAAGAGAGCTCATCACATACCTCATCCTCGGAGTCAGAGTCCGAGTCACTCTGGTGGCTCTTCTTGCTGCCGGAGCTACGGGCCATGCCGCAGAAGCCATCTCTCGCGAAGCAGCTCAACCCGCTCAAGTTCCTGGATGACTTCTTGTTCTTGCGCCGATCACCTTCATCTTCACTGCTACTCGAGCTCGAGGAAGAGTAGGCGGAGCTGGAGTCGACGTCGCTCGCTCCAACCATTGCTCGGGCCTTCCTGCCGCGGCCATCCTTCTTCCTCGACCGTCGCTCGTCCTTGTGCTTGTTCTTGTGCTTGTGATCGCGCCTCGATCGGTACTTGCCATCCTTGCTCGATCGGTGCCTGTAGCCGTCCTTGTAGCCGTCCTTGTTCTCCGTCTTCTCCGGGCAGTCGGCGACGAAGTGTCCTGGCTTGCCGCACTGAAAGCACGTCCGTGCTGTCCTCCTCGTGTTTACCCGGTTCTCGTGCAGCCTCTCGAACCGCCTGGTCAGCAACGCCAGCTCGTCCTCTCCAAGCACGTCGAACTCCTCATCTGGCAAAGACATCAAAGAAGACAGAGAGTACATCCTGGAGGATGCGTTAGCATTAGGCTTAGCTCCTTTGCCACTAACGAGAGCTAGACTATGAGAATCAGTCGGGCTCTCGATCTTGGCTGTCATACCACGGTCCAACTCAGCCGACTTGAGCTTCGAGAACAGCTCGTTCACCATCAAGGTGTCATACTTCTCGGACTCAACAATAGCCTCAAACTTCCCGTGCCATACGGTACGATCCAACGAGTGCAAGAGCTTCACGGCTCTATCATGATCATTGTATGGGAGGACGTCCACATTGGCTCTCATGTTATTCACAACGACCGTAAATCGCTGGAAAAGGGCATCAACGGACTCGCCGGGGAGATGAGTGAAGTTCTCGTACTCTCTCCGGTAAGTCGCGTACATCCGAGCCTGAACCTGAGCATTCCCAGCATGAGCATCTTTCAACTGCTCCCAAATCCTACAAGCTAAGTCCTCTGTCTGAACCCGATCGAATTCAGGCTGACATAGAGCACGAAACAAGTAGTCGATAGCCTTGTTGTTGGCTTCGAACATATCCCTCGATCCTGGAGCAAGGAAGTTCATCGGATGAACATAAGCTGTGTTCACCGTGACATCCCAAAGGATCTGACCCTTTCCATGGAGGAACGCCGCCATCCGCCTTTGCCACATCTGGTAGTTCTTGCCATCGAAGTGCGGAGGACCCGAACCCCGTTCCTGGTACGCCATCTTTGGATCTTAGACTGGTAAGAGTCAATAAAGACCCGAACCGGCTCTGATACCAATTGAAGGACCGATTAGGCGAACCAGAGAGGGGGGGGAGTGAATGTGAGCCGATAAAAATTCTTCTCGAAGGAGATGAGAACTCCAACAAGACGAACACGGCTTCCAACTCACGTCTCCGACTCAACTACCCAAGTTGGTCAAGACCACACAACCACTGGAGTGCTACTGGTCCTAGGAACCAACACTCAACCTTCCGAGCCAAAACTCACCGAACCACACAGCGGAAACTTGCACGGCTTGCTGCCTGTGCTACACCGGTCAGATCGATGGCCTGCGCCGGTCAGACCGGTGACACCGGTCAGACCGGTGGACAGAGCCGGTCAGGCCGGTGGCTACAGCAGCCGCACAGCAAATGTTCCAGGAAGCCTCAGTGACTCCTCTAGGCCCTGGAACAAAAACCACCACGAAACACAGCCTGTGAGGAAGAAGAACCCTCACAAAACCTAGCAAAACAACTCCAAACACGCCAAGAACTGATCAGCAGGACCACGGGACAAAACCACACGGACAAGGCTATTCCCCGAGACAAAAACCCACCAAGGGCTAGCACCGGTCAGACCGGTCAAGAGCACCGGTCAGACCGGTCGTGCCTGGGTAGCTCAGGATGAACAGCGCCCGCGAGTCAACTCCTCCAAATCCAACTCCTGATCTCCCGATTCGCTCCACGGTTTTGCACAAGACTTTGGGGATAGTAGGAACACCTCATGGGTACTCCATAGCCAAGATTTGGTCCACCAAAACTTGTCAAATCAAGAGGAATCGAAGAAATCCTACCAAGAACGCCTCTAACCCTAGAGCCACGAAAACCCCAAAATCGAGCCCCTTTGCTCACGGATTTGGAAGGGGAATCAAAGGGAAAAGAACCACGAAGGGTTCATGCATACATCCCCCACCAAATCCCAAAGAGAAAGACCTCGAAATCGCTCCAAGAAAATCGCCAAGAAAGGGCTCCGAAAATCACCAAAAAGGAGAAACGGGAAAGACACATCCAAGCCTTGAGGAACCACGCCGAATCATCTATACATACCAAAAAGGTTCATACAAGGTCTAGCTTGCCGCCCGATCATCCTTCCCTCTCACAAGATCTCACCATGAAGCTCTCAAGCTAGTCCTACGAAAATCCTAAGAAAATAGGAAGGAAAAATAGGAAAACCAAATGAGCTAGGGTTCCAAGAGATGGCTGCCATCCTCTCACCCCTTGGGTTATATGGAGGCAACCGAAAGACTAAAATACCCTTACTAGCTAACTAGGGATACATGCCCCTCGAGGGCGAAATTGGAAGTCTTTGTCTTCGCACCATCGGACGGACGCCCAGCGACCGCAAACTTGCTTAGCCTCGACGCAAGTCTTGCGATCCCGACGCGTGTCCTCGCTTCGAAGATTCCGGACTGTGTCGTCGCACACCGGTCAGACCGGTGCTCCTCACCGGTCAGACCGGTACCCACCGGTCAGACCGGTCAGACCCACCGGTCAGACCGGTCTGGAGCTGCTGCACCTCCGTCTTCGGTTCTTCGGTCTTGGCTTTGTGGATCAACCAAGGAACCCAGTGGTTTTCTGGTGAACCACCGGAAACCCCGCAAACTCGGTGTAGCCTCCGCCAATCACCACTCATGACTCGGCTCCCACGTAGTCCCGGCTCGACCTTGGTTTTGAGGCTCAACCAAGAAACCGTCCATGACTTCATCTTGCCGTTCTTGTCACCATGCGGCCCGCACTTGACCCCGCTGGCCACCGGGTCCCTCGAACCAAGCCTACTTGTCTTCTCCACACCTGGAGGCCTCACCGGCAACGACCTTTCACGCTTGTTCTTCACCTGCACCTGCACCAGTCAAGCCGCAACCTGCACCTGCAATACTTAGCCAAGAATTAGTCCACACCACGTTGTCAATCACTCATCACACCAGGAAGCGACCATCCACCGGTCCTCAAACCACACCTAGCTCTCAAAAAGAAGATAAATTCACCAGGAGTAAATATCCAGGAAGATGGACCTTCAAATATTCCCACATACAAAGATGTTTTGAAGAATGATGCACAACTATCAAAAGATGAATATATTGACAAAATCATAAAAGAAAAGATGGTCTCAATAATTCCACAACTAAAGAAAGATATACAAGAAGAAGTCATGAGAGAAGTAAAGCAAGAAATAGAAGGAAATATTGAATCTATAAAAAGAGATTACGAAGATAATATCAAGAAGGATTATGAATTAAAAATGAACATACCAATATCTGATGAGGATATGTTGGATATTGGTGGTCATGGGCAAAAGCCAGAATATTAGCATAAGTACATCATGAAAGAAATAACCTATAATTATAATATAATACTATAAATATATTCTCATATGTTTTGAAAGTATTATCAACAATTCGGCTGTGGGATATATAATAAGACAAAATATTTTTATTTCAATTGATGTTTTGCAACATCAATTATTGGGGCGGGAAAGACCCTACCCAATAAATTCCAAAAGTCACAGGCAGACAGTGCGAGACAAAGGACAGAGCAAAAGGAATATAGAGTGTTTCTACTGTAGCCAGGACAATTATTGAAGCCTGCTGCACCGTCCAGCTGTCAAGGCAACAGTGAAGTAGAATAATTGAAGACCATGAGTGCCAGGTGTGGAGGTCATCCAGAAGGCTCCTCCAGCTCTATAAAAGAGGCCAGGCGCATTGCAGAAGGCATCAAGAAATCGATCGATCAATCAACGAAGGCATTCGACACCACAAGACCACTCCACCTTCCACCATCCAATATCCCATGAAGAGCTCCACTACCTCAGAGTCCCCCTGAGGAATCAATAAGTTAGAATTAGTAATACCACCCACAACCACTGTATTACTCCACCACCTTGTGAAATCATAGAATAAAGGAGGCCGCAGTGTCCCTCCGGTGCTTGTAAGGTAATCAAGGTTTGTGCTAAGTGCTTGGGGTTTCCCGAAAGGGAAAGCCGTGTGTAAGCTTGCCTTGCTGTAATGGATTGAGCTTTCTCTCGTGAGTTTCCCTGCTGTGTTTAGCTTGTTCGTATGGGACGACGTCTCTATGCTAGGGACCCTAGAGGATATACCTCTACGTGTGATGTTCTCGTGTTAGCCCTGGTAGCGGCGTGTGTGGAGAACCCTATGTCCGCAGAGAAGTGTTCCCTTTGGGTGGAACTGCCTGGGGAGACGATAGAGCCTGAGTCCTGTGTGTTCGTAGTTGAGCATAGCGAGGGAGACGATCGGGTCGGCCAGTTCCTGAGCAGCGAGCTTGTGATGCGCGCGGTGAGTACCGAGTAGGACTGTCACAAGCATAGTCGCACGACCGGCGGATTTGTTGGTCTCGCCAGCCTGCAAAAGATCCTGAGAAATATACGCACGCATAACCCGCATACTCACGCACATAATCACTAAATAAGCATAATTACTGTTGCAAATAGTGTCTGCGAAAGCGACGCTCCGGCAACGTAAAAATTTGCATGCAAATTGATTAATCACTCCACTCACACACCCTGCACCCATAAAGATAGTGCCTGCATAGTGTTTGCATAGTGCCGAATTTTTTAGTGCCTGAGTCACTCTCGGTGAGTGCTCTTGCACTGTTCATATCCCTAATTTGAATAGTGAGTGCTGAATTTGAATAGTTCTATGAATAGTCACTCGAATTTTGAATTTTGAATATTTCGAATTTTCAAAGTAACCCCCTCTACCCTGTGTGGTATCAGAGCCATGGTTGATTTAAATTTGAATTTTCTTGCTATATCTTTTGAAAATAGAGAAGTTACATTACCTGAACTTAGAAGTAAATACTGGAAAGACTGCTAATACTAAAGAGAATATAAATATCAGGTGCAGAGTAAATAGTTCTGAAGAACATATTTGGCATACTTCGCACGGTCAGATAAATCTATTAGTTGATCTCATACATAATTTTTATATAGCTTGGGGTAAAAGGCAAGACGACCTAGAATTAAAATTTAAAAAATTACAAAAAGAACATGAGCATCTAGTAGAACAATATTTAAGCACACATAATAAATTAGAGTTAGCCCTACAATTAATTGAAGAAAGTAAAATTTCATTAGGAAGAATTAGCCAAAATAGTGATTATATCAAAAATGATATATCAAGTTTATATAAAAAGCTTGATAATATTAATACTTCTAAGCATAGTAAAGATATTGTGCTATCATCATCAGGAATAATTGAATTGAATAGATCTTTGAATTCAGAAAAATGGAAGTATCTGAGAGCTTGTCTAGAAGAGACAAGTCACTCCAGTTAATAAATAAAGACACAAGACCATTAAGTATCATGGATAAATTAAAAGGAGGATGTGATGATATAGAAAACCTGGAAGAAATGATAGATGTAGAAAGAGATCTTGAAAGATATCAGAAGAATACTCTACGAAAGATAGAACCACAACAAATATATCAAATGGGATGGTTTGAAAATAAAAGTGATTTATATAGAATATCCAGAGAAGTAGAATTAAGTGTTCTAACAGAACCAGTTCAACTAAGAATTGTTAGTAAACAGTTTGAGAATAGTCTAAAATATTCAGGATACAAATATATACATCAAGGAATGTATATTATAGGAATTAAAGGAAATAGGAATTAAAGGAATGTCAGCTCAGGAAAGAATATCGTAAATTATTGACTTGGTATGAATTATGGCAACCTGAAGGAGCAGACAATGAAGACAATGATGAATAAGACATAATACTATAAATATATTCTCCTATGTGTTGATAAAGTATTATCAACAATTCGGCCGTGGGATATATAATAAGATAGAATATTTTATTTCAAATTTCAATTGATGTTTTGCAACATCAATTATTGGGGCGGGAAAGACCCTACCCAATAAAATCCAAAAGTCACAGGCAGACAATGCGAGACAAAGGACAAAGCAAAAGGAATATACAGTGTTTCTACTGTAGCCAAGACAATTATTGAAGCCTGCTGCACCGTCCAGCTGTCAAGGCAACAGTGAAGTAGAATAATTGAAGACCATGAGTGCCAGGTATGGAGGTCATCCAGAAGGCTCCTCCAGCTATATAAAAGGGGAGGCCAGGCGCATTGCAGAAGGCATCAAGAAATCGATCGATCAATCAACGAAGGCATTCGACACCACAAGACCACTCCACCTTCCACCATCCAATATCCCATGAAGAGCTCCACTACCTCAGAGTCCCCCTGAGGAATCAATAAGTTAGAATTAGTAATACCACCCACTACCGTTGTACTACTCCACCACCTTGTGTAATCATAGAATAAAGGAGGCCGCAGTGTCCCTCCAGTGCTTGTAAGGTAATCAAGGTTTGTGCTAAGTGCTTGGGGTTTCCCGAAAGGGAAAGCCGTGTGTAAGCTTGCCTTGCTGTAATGGATTGAGCTTCCTCTTGTGAGTTTCCCTGCTGTGTTTAGCTTATTCGTATGGGACGACGTCTCTATGCTAGGGACCCTAGAGGAGAAACCTCTGCATGTGATGTTCTCGTGTTAGCCCTGGTAGCGGCGTGTGTAGAGAACCCTGTGTCCGCAGAGAAGTGTTCCCTTCGGGTGGAACTGCCTGGGGAGACGATAGAGCCTCAGTCCTGTGTGTTCGTAGTTGTGCGTAGCGAGAGAGACGATCGGGTTGGCCTGTTCCTGAGTAGTGAGCCTGTGATGCGCGCAGTGAGTACCGAGTAGGACTGTCACAAGCATATTCGCACGACCGACGGATTTGTTGGTCTTGCCAGCCTGCAAAAGATCCTGAGAAATATACGCACGCATAACCCGCATACTCACGCACATAATCACTAAATAAGCATAATTACTGTTGCAAATAGTGTCTGTGAAAGCGACGCTCCGGCAACGTAAAAATTTGCATGCAAATTGATTAATCACTCCACTCACACACCCTGCACCCATAAAGATAGTGCTTGCATAGTGTTTGCATAGTGCCGAATTTTTGAGTGCCTGAGTCACTCTCGGTGAGTGCTCTTGCACTGTTCATATCCCTAATTTGAATAGTAGCGTCTAATTTGAATACTTCTCCAAATTTGAATAGTGAGTGCTGAATTTGAATAGTGCTGTGAATAGTCACTCGAATTTTGAATTTTGAATATTTCAAATTTTCGAAGTAACCCCCTCTACCCTGTGTGACCCTACCCAATAAATTTCAAAAGTCACAGGCAGACAAGTGTGAGACAAAGGACAGAGCAAAATGAATAAACAGTTGATGACAGAGCAAAAGGAATAAACAGTACTTCAACTGTAGCCAGGACAATTATTGAAGCCTGCTGCACCGTCCAGCTGTCAATGCAACAGTGAAGTAGAATAATTGAAGACCATGAGTGCCAGGTGTGGAGGTCATCCAGGAGGCTCCTCCAGCTCTATAAAAGGGGAGGCCAGGCGCATTGCAGAGATCATCAATCAATCGATCGATCGATCAACGAAGGCATTCGACACCACAAGACCACTCCACCTTCCACCATCCAATATCCCATGAAGAGCTCCACTACCTCGGAGTTCCCCTGAGAAATCAATAAGTTAGAATTAGTATTACCACCTACTACCGTAGACAGAATAAGATTCTCTCTTATTATCAATCGATCGATCAATCAACGAAGGCATTAGACACCACAAGACCACTCCACCTTCCACCATCCAATATCCCATGAAGAGCCCCACTACCTCAGAGTCCCACTGAGGAATCAATAAGTTAGAATTAGTATTACCACCCACTACCGCTGTACTACTCCACCACCTTGTGTAATCATAGAATAAAGGAGGCCGCAGTGTCCCTCCGGTGCTTGTTAGGTAATCAAGGTTTGTGCTAAGTGCTTGGGGTTTCCCGAAAGGGAAAGCTGTGTGTAAGCTTGCCTTGCTGTAATGGATTGAGCTTGCTCTCGTGAGTTTACCTGCTGTGTTTAGCTTGTTCGTATGGGATGACGTCTCTATGCTAGGGACCCTAGAGGAGAAACATCTGCGTGTGATGTTCTCGTGTTAGCCCTGGTAGCGGCGTGTGTAGAGAACCCTGTGTCCGCAGAGAAGTGTTCCCTTCGGGTGGAACTGCTTGGGGAGACGATAGAGCCTGAGTCCTGTGTGTTCGTAGTTGAGCGTAGCGAGGGAGACGATCGGGTCGGCCAGTTCCTGAGCAGCGAGCCTGTGATGCGCGCGGTGAGTACCGAGTAGGACTGTCACAAGCATAGTCGCACGACTGGTGGATTTGTTGGTCTCGCCAGCCTGCAAAAGATCCTGAGAAATATACGCACGCATAACCCGCAGACTCTGCATACTCACGCACATATTCACTAAATAAGCATAATTACTGTTGCAAATAGTGTCCGCGAAAGCGACGCTCCGGCAACGTAAAATTTTGCATGCAAATTAATTAATCACTCCACTCACACACACTGCATCCACATCCACCCATAAAGATATTGCTTGCATAGTGTTTGCATAGTGCTGAATTTTGTGAGTGCATGAGTCACTCCCGGTGAGTGCTCCTGCACTGTTCATATTCCTAATTTAAATAGTAGCATTTATTTTGAATAGTGCCTTGAATTTGAATAGTGAGTGCTGAATTTGAATAGTGCTGTGAATAGTAACTCTTCGCGGACACTATTTGCAACAGTAATTATGCTGATTTAGTGAATATGTGCGTGAGTATGCGGGTTATGCGTGCGTATATTTCTCAGGATCTTTTGCAGGCTCGCGAGACCAACAAATCCGCCGGTCGTGCGACTATGCTTGTGACAGTCCTACTCGGTACTCACCGCGTGCATCACAGGCTCGCTGCTCAGGAACTGGCCGACCCGATCGTCTCCCTCGCTACGCTCAACTACGAACACACAGGACTCAGGCTCTATCGTCTCCCCAGGTAGTTCCACCCGAAGGGAACACTTCTCTGCGGACACAGGGTTCTCTACACACACCGCTACCAGGGCTAACACGAGAACATCACACGCAGAGGTTTCTCCTCTAGGGTCCCTAGCATAGAGACGTCGTCCCATACGTACAAGCTAAACACAGCAAGGAAACTCACGAGAGGAAGCTCAATCCACTACAGCAAGGCAAGCTTACACACGGCTTTCCCTTTCGGGAAACCCCAAGCACTTAGCACAAACCTTGATTACCTTACAAGCACCGGAGGGACACTGCGGCCTCCTTTATTCTATGATTACACAAGGTGGTGGAGTAATACATCGGTAGTGGGTGGTAGTACTAATTCTAACTTATTGATTCCTCAGGGGGACTCTGAGGTAGTAGAGCTCTTCATGGGATATTGGATGGTGGAAGGTGGAGTGGTCTTGTGGTGTCGAATGCCTTCGTTGATTGATCGATCTATTTCTTGATTGATGATCTCTGCAATGCGCCTGGCCTCCCCTTTTATAGACCTCGAGGAGCCTTCTGGATGACCTCCACACCTGGCACTTCACAGGCAGACAACTGCGAGACAAATGACAGAGCAAAAGGAATAAACAGAACTTCTGTAACATCCCGGAATTTTGAATGTTTCCTCAAGTGTGAATTTTTGCGAAAATTTAAAACTTTTGATTGAACATGTATGACACCAGATTTTATCCCAAAATTTCTAGCCACTTCCCTTAATTCCATGTAGATAAATACCAAAAATATAAAAATATAAAATCAAATTATGGTAAAGTTAGTGATTTGGATTTTATGGATTTCTTTTGGTATTTATTGAGTGTGTTTTGAATTTGAAAGTATTCAAATTCAAACATATAGTTTAAAGTCATTTTCAAACTATTTCAAAACCATATCTAATCTTTGGGCCAGCTATCTTCTAGCCAAGTCCGGCTGACCACCTCCAAATCCCAGCCGAAGAACGAACCAGCAACCACACCTCCTTGTTTCATCTCGGAGACGGCTCACTTCGGCCCGTTTACCTCTCCCTCGCATCTGTGCCCATGATAGGTGGGGTCGCCACCGGGTCATCCTCTTCACCCCGTCGGTCAAGACCTGGACCCGGACGAGTTTTCCCCGGCCGCGCCGCGCGCACGCGCCACGCGATGGGACGCGCTCCCTGATCGGCACGGACATCGAGCCAGGCCCTGGGCCGAGACCAAGTGGCGCGGGAGAGACCGAGGTGGGGAAAAGACCCTTAAGCCCCTGGCGCCACGCACGAAGGAGTGCTCTCGGCCACTGCGGGGCGAACACGTCGGCGAGAACGCCACGGCCGTCCAATTGGGGCCCGGCAAGGACGCCTTTGCCCCTGCGCTGCTCCGCGCCAACCTCTAAGACCCCCAGGTGGGCACCTTCTTGCTGGACAAGACGTGTTTGGGGATCGTCCCCCCCTTTCCCCTGTTCTGTTGCCGGAGGAGGAAGAGCGGAGGAGTAGAGGGAGAAGAAGGAAGGAAGAAGGGAGGGGAACACGCGCTTCACCACCGCGCCACCACGTCGTCGCCAGAGTCGTGGGAGCCGGAGCTGCACGGGCGGAGGTGCACGCTGTTCACGTCGAGCAAGGACCGGAGCAGAGGAGAACGCCGCCGCATCAACTCGCCGCACCGCTGTGACTTCACCGCCTCTTCTCCGACGATCGTCACGGCCACGGCTCCATCTCCGCACCAATGTGAGCCACCGTTCCGCGCCATCCGCTTCATCTCCCCCCCCCTTGATCTACCTGCGATGCACCGCCGGCCTTCGTGCCGTGCGCGTTCCACGAGCTCGCCACTGCGAAGCACCCCAGCGTCGCGCCGGCCCTCGCCGTCCGGTGTTGCTTAGATGCCGCTCGTCGCCGTCTTTATCTCTGTTGTGAGCCGCCGGCCTTCGCGCCGCGGTCGGTGTGCAGGGTCGCACCGCCACTCCTCCGATGCGCCGCGCGCCGCGGCCCTGGCACGCCAAGGGCACGCACGCCGGGCGACCATGTCGCGGCCAGGGAAGCCCTGTGCTCGCGCACGTACCCAAGTTGAGCGCACCCTCGTGCTCGACTATCACGCTGCTTGGCTCTTTCTCCTTATCGCGCGCATGCTGCCATTCTGTTGCTAAGCCTGCACCGTGCACCGGCCATGTTCCACCGCGCCATACATGGCGTCGCGCCGGACTGGTCAGGGGTAAGCCCTGTTCCCGGCCAAAGCCACGCCGTGAAAACATGCCAAGCCAGCACCAGCCTGGCCAAGGACTTCCGCGCTGCAACTTCCACAGACACGCCGCGCGCGCGCTGCTCCTCGCCGCTCCGCCGCGTGCGCACCCTGGCTCTGCATCGCGTCGCGCTGACACGCCTCGCGCCGCGCCGCTCTGCGTCGCACCGACGCTGCTCTCGTGCTATGCTCGGCCTTCGCGCCGTGGCATACTCTCTGCAGGTGCACGCGTTGCCGTCGTAACCGAACCACATCGCCGGCAAACCCCTTGTCGAGCTGCCATCTCCTTTTGGGCCTTTCGTCGAACACCTTGATCGCCCCTCTTTTTCCTGTGCTCTGGTTGCTGCCACGCAGCAGACCACACAAGCACAGCCACACGGTACCACAGAGAATCCCGGACCGGTTTTTGGAAGAACCCTAGAGGAATTCAAGGGGCCAATCCAGACTTCGGCAAGTGACTTCCCTAAACAGGCCTGGCCGGACCCCGGCCTAATGAAGCCCATCTGCGCCGAAGCTTAACCAGGTCGAACCAATCTAGTTCAGGGTGTTTCTTTAGACTTCTGAAACCTGGGGCCGCACTGGGCCGGCCCATTGGGCCACCAACACTTTGGGCCCAACTTCGGCCCACTAAACCTGCTGACCGCTGACGTCAGCATTATTTTAATAAAATTATTTTCGGCTTTAAATAAAAGGATTTAATAAATGTTTTATAAATCTCTTTTTCTTTAAAAATTCATAACTAATTATCTGGAGCTCCGAAAATTATGAAACCACTTGCGTTGGTTTCATAATTTCGAGACGCTCGCTGCTACCCTATCCTTATCCTCTCTTGCCCTTGAACCAAATCCTGTTTTGCCCCGCGTACTTGGAGTAGGATTCGTGGCCGCTACCGCCACTACGCTATTGTGGGTCTGGGACGCTGGAGCCCTGCAACTAGCCACTGACGTGTTGAAGACACGAATTACATCCCCGAGTCGTGTTCTCACAGCTTTCCTTGCTTGCACCGCTTCCACCGCCTTGTGCCGCAAACCGCATAACCGCTCTCTCTGCCTTGCATCAAGCCGTGAAGCACGCGACATACCCAGTGTTGGTAACCTGGAAGGCCGCGCGTGATGGACGGTCGTGCCTTGAGCAGAGGCCTCTACTGCAAAGCACGGCAACCCCGCATTGCAACCTAGCTACTACGCCGTGGTTATTGACGCGTTGCTAGCACTTGCCCCACCGTGCTCCCGAGCACGTCTTACCGTGTCACCATCCTTTTATCGCCCTCAATCCGATCCTTCCTTCTCCTTGTGCTGTTGCCGCACACCTTGGCCTGATAATGCCTTACCTAGCTCGCTTCACCTTGTTGTTCTCACATCATCTTTTGAACCTCTGTTTTGTTGCGACCGCCAGCCGCGCTAACACCTTGCAAGCACGATCACCAAACCTTTAGCCTTGATCGGCAAACCCAACCTTGAACTAACCCTTCTCTCTAATTTGTTTTCTAGTATATAAAGCTAGTAGCATAAAACTATTTTAATATAAAACTAATTACTTTGATTTCCTTAAATTAAACTAGTGCTGCTTGTAGCTAGAATCAGATTTATTTGGTTCTTCTAAATTGATGTTATTTGGAGTTATTGCCTAGATGATTGTCGTTATTCATTTCCACATCGCATCTCGTGTAGGCTTGTAACCTTGTTTGAAGACCCGTGCTGCGACGACGACCCGAGCTGTGACGATCGGGAAGACCGTTGACCCGAAGGAAGGGCCTAACCTCTACTACTCTACGACGACTACCGCGCAGGTGTCATGTCACTCCCAACCATGTAGATCCCATGCATGCTATTAGTTGCTAGTGCTTTATTTATTATACTTTGGATGATTGAAATGCATAGACAATCTTTTAGCCTTGCCTTGATTTTGATATATCCTGTACCTTGAACTTCCTACCTTTGGGACTAGCTACAGACCCCTAGCTAGTCCCCGATATTTACTATCCATACATTTTACCTGTTTCGTGATATGGATGGATCTCTAGTTCGGACTGAGATTGGGATATCTCGGTATTCTAGCGTGTGTTTTGGGTGAGTGTGTAACCTTGACATGTTACCGCGAGAGCGAGCCGCTTTGGTTACTTGTGAACGCCTGTCTAGGGGAGATGCCACCTGGCCTCCCGCCCTAGCGGCGTGTCGGACGGGTGGAGTTGGTGGAATGCTCGCTCCTTGCAATTAAGGACCGATCGACTGTGTGACCTTGATCTTTGGGCTATTTTCTTACAAACCGTTCGCCTTGTTATGGGCGGGGTTCGGTCCGAGAACTAGTAGGTGGGTAGCATCCAGCCTGTAGGCGGATTGGTGTGATCGTGTGAGGGGGACGGTTTATACCCCCCGAGTAGACGTCGCCCCGACTCCTCCGGGGATGGTTTCACAGCTCTGAGGCCCTACTGGCAAGTTTTGCGCCCCAGTTCAGGACGAGTCAGGCTCGGAGAGGCAGGAGAGTGCTATCCACTGCTTGGTCTCCGGCCGTTAGGTAGGGATGTGGAACGGCTGATCCCCGTTTCTGCCCTATCCGGCGGGTCCAGTTGTACAACCTCTGCAGAGTGTTAAACCTATAGCTATAGTCCGTGTCCACTGGTATGGACAGCCCTTTCGATCTCTCACCTGGCTAGTATTTTCTTGTGCTGCTTCTCTCCCCCGAGTGTGTGAGCCCGGCTTGGTGCCGTTGAGATGTGGGGTAGGAGTTGGTGACCTCACATCGCAGATGAGAGTGGGATGCTGTATCTCGGTTGAGATCCAGTGTTTGGTGTTTCTTACCTTGTTGGGGTGTTGACCCCGGAGGCGTTGTCCTCGGAGGTGTGGATCTCTTCGGAGATAGAGACCTCTCAGCTATTCTTCTTACCTTGATGTTGCTACCGCTGCTTGCTCAACCTTCTACAGCCATATATAGGCTTATCCACGCATACTAGAATTCATCCACCGCTTTTGCTCTTTGTTGGGAAGCTGACATGACCTACCCGCTTATCGGGTAGATGGCGATGCTTTCAGACCTGGTGATCGACTACGACATCGACGATGAAAGATGGGAAGACTAGAGCTGGTCCTACTCTCAAGTTTGCATGTGGAGCTGGAGATGCTTCGCTTCGATAAATCCGTTGCGTAGATGTTTTACCTTTCCTGTTTAGTCCAGTTGGGCTTGTACCCGGCTTATGCCGAAATGTTGTACTCTGATGTATTAATAAGATTATGTAATTTCCCCTTTTTCCTGTGTTGTATGGATTTGTACCACTGGAGACAGGGTTTGCACGTGATGGCCACTTCCTGGGACTATCACAGATGTGCAGAGGATCGGGTTTCCAGTTTTGGAAATCTGGTTCATTTCAGGTGGTATCAGAGCCATACTTGATCATAGGACGAGCCCTAGCAATGGCCGATAGTTTAGGACAGCCTAAACATCCTTGATTGAGTATATACTCCTTGACTTTTATATAAACCCCTTGAATTCTACTATTACATCCTTGATTTCTCACTAACTAACTAACTGACTTACTAACAATGTTTCTTCACGGTTGCTGACCTATGGAGAACAACGGATGTTGCTTGATCAAGACCAAGCAATGCTACAGAAGGATGTCTCATATAAGACAAAGACGCCTACCACAATGACAGCTATGGAGATTGGGTACAGGAAAAAGATGAAGATGACTCTACAGGACTTAACTGGACTATCCCCTATTGAACCCTCAATACCAGATTACACCATTACAGTTGCCCTACATTGGAATTCAGACTACCGAAGATGGAATAGACTGCCCCTCCTTAATGCCGCAGGAAGACTGCATACCAGAGAAGCAATAGGAACAATATGCACCCTTGCAACCCCCATCTCCGCTCAGGACAAAGCGTGGATGACACCACATTGAAGATAATGATGAGTTAAGATTCTAATTCCACATGAGCCCACATAAGGAACTGGTTACCTACTATATGGATGTGGCACACGTAAACTTGGTTGCAGGAGTCGAGACCTCCTGAGATGCTCATAGCTCAGCATTTGGATAAAGACCCATCGACTGGAAACTACACGAATAGTCGAGTCGCCAAGGACTAAGATAACACAACGAGCTGTAGACACATGAGGCAAAGAGTGGATTGAACGAATATGATCACCCTAGAAGCAAGCATCACCTACTTGGAGTAAGGATTTGTTAAGTTTACCATATGGAATTCCCCATTGACGAGAAGTATGAAATTTGGATGCTTGGATTTGAATCTCCCTAACTGACCAGAGTTGACGATGGATTAAGATGAACAGATGAGAAACAAGGGGCATGGATGAAACGATAAACATAGAGCACCCCCATTGTAAGGACAATGCCACGAGAACCATGGACGAAGAAGAGTAGTCCAACTAAGATGGAGTATCAGAATTGGAAGAGTTGAACCAGAAGCATTGGACTAAAATGAAGAAGATTCTAGCCACCTACCACAGGAACCCCTACGCCTTTCAGGCTACATATGGGACCTCTTCAGTCGAGAAGATGACTTTGGTAATTGGACCCTAACCCAGAGGATCGTAAAGGTAGCAATTGCTACAGGATACAACATCAGTACTAAATGAGTTGAATGGATAGCAATAAGTCACGAGACTCGAAATGGAATATGGAACACAATTTACCGGTTCTCAATCAAGCCAGTACGGAGAAGAATTTCACCAGCCTGTCTCGGAAAGATCAGCGTCGAGATGTTAGATAGAATGTATCTCTTCCAGTGGAGTAACCCTAACCTTAGAGAAATTCCTCAAGTGCCCACAACATACTAGAACGTTTTACCTGGTGTAATCTCAGAGGTCTTAGGAGTCAGCCTCGAGATACACATTTGTTTGGTGTAATGCTTGAGTGGTTGGATCTTTATGGTCTTATGGTTGTTATGCCTCTTCATGATTGTGTGAAATTGTATTGTGTGCTCATGCTTGCTAGATGATTAGATGACTCCTTTAGAAGCCATAGCTTCCCATCTTACAAGATCAAAAGCTTGAAGAATGAAGACCGGCGTGTCGAGCAAACTGCAAGACCAACCTTCAGAGGAAGAGAAGAATTTCTCGCAACCTCGAAAGCTCAGAAATGCATGTACCTCTATGGAAGCAAATATTGGTTAAGAGCAGTTGAGTACCCTAAGATGTCAGCAATGCATTTTGGATAAGTTCAGTCGATCCCACTTTTGGAATAAGCCATCAATAAAGAAGCTCTACTCGACACCGTATGTTGAACTAGTGGGGAGAAGAACTACTTCAGCAACTACTGGACATAGATTACCTGTTCAACCTCGCAGTTGGAACTTACCTATTGGAAAATAAGTCAGAAGAGTTTGCTAAGCATACAAGAGTAAGGTAGATGTGACTTCCACGTGAAGATCCATCCCAAGAAATTGGAAACAGATTGACTAGTGTGAGATTACGGACGAGAAGAGTCACTCACATAGTCGAGGGTGCTGCAGATGACCCCTCATAACATGGACTACCAGGAATGGGAAGTAACCATTCCTAGTGTGTATGACCATGAGCTAATTGGATACATCGGATGTTGCTATCCCTCTGGCAAGAATTGTCGGAGACGAGCTAAACCAACCAATGGATTACTATAAGAATGGCACCTGAAGATTCGTAAAGATTACTGGACACTCAGAGAAGTTCTGGACGTTGAGAAATTGCCTTGGAATTTAAGGAATTTTGATTAACCACACGAGACCCTATGATGGAATACAAGTATTGCAGAAGGGTAAACTATTTGGACGTGCTTAAATAAGAAGCTGAGATAGTTCCTAAGCCACGAGATGGCTAAGTAAGCAAAAGGGGAGTTATGTTCACCTAAGTGCGACTGGTTGCTGAGAGTGCACGCCATAAGAGGAGCGACTGCACCAATGTTTTGGAGAATTCAGTAAGTCACTTATGGAACAAGAGATAATAATTTATATCTTCAACATACCTCAGATGGGTATGGCTTTAAGAAGATTTCTTGGATGAACTAGGGAAACCTAGAGTATATACGAAAGCATAGATGAATAAAAGATATTTATGAAACCCAACTTCTGCGTGGCGTACCTCTTTTGGATAAGCAGTCAAATTTGGACAAAGTTAATAATATAACTAAGGGTACGCTAAGAATACAAGCTTCAATATATGGCAACAATTTGGATGAGAGCCTACCATAAGCATATCAATTATTTACTTGCTGCAAGATAGGCTCAGAGATATCGCCGGAATTGTAGAACTCCGCTAGGCCTAAGGAATACGACTCCCTCATATGGAGAGAAGTGGGAGACTCGTGCCAAATTGGATTAAAAGTACATAATGGACGCCATGAGACTATGGCCAAGTTCGTACGGAATAATTTTGGTATAAGCTAAAATAATAGGAAGGAGGCAACCTCAAACGGGGGGATTGGAATAATCTGTAACTATCATGCTCCAACCTGCTCTAAGTTTACCAAGCTTATGTAACACGGCTAGAAGCGATGGATTAAGATGGAGGAAATTCTGGCCTACCATTGGAATTTCTCACGAACGTGAACAAGAGTAAAGTTCTTTGGGATATTTGGATCAAATCTAGCAAGTGCTTATGGGTGCCAATGAAAGAGAACACACGATAGCACTTGGCTTCAGAAAGACTCACATGGAAACGATATATGTCGAGACTAAACACGAGTGGAACCATATGGAAGAGAGAGAGAGACATTGTCAACAAAGCTCTACAATGTCAAGGACACCAACATCTTGAAGACCTACCGGAGAGAAGACCCTCACCACCCCTGGTACGAGCTTAATCTCGGGGACGAGATTCTTGTGAGGGGGGAGGAATGTAACATCCCGGAATTTTGAATGTTTCCTCAAGTGTGAATTTTTGCGAAAATTTAAAACTTTTGATTGAACATGTGTGACACCAGATTTTATCCCAAAATTTCTAGCCTCTTCCCTTAATTCCATATAGATAAATACCAAAAATATAAAAATATAAAATCAAATTATGGTAAAGTTAGTGATTTGGATTTTATGGATTTCTTTTGGTATTTATTGAGTGTGTTTTGAATTTGAAAGTATTCAAATTCAAACCTATAGTTTAAAGTCATTTTCAAACTATTTCAAAACCCTATCTAATCTTTGGGCCAGCTATCTTCTAGCCAAGTCCGGCTGACCACCTCCAAATCCCAGCCCAAGAACGAACCAGCAACCACACCTCCTCGTTTCATCTCGGAGACGGCCCACTTCGGCCCGTTTACCTCTCCCTCTCATCTGTGCCCATGACAGGTGGGGTCGCCACCGGGTCATCCTCTTCACCCCGTCGGTCAAGACCTGGACCCGGACGAGTTTTCCCCGGCCGCGCCGCGCACACACGCCACGCGATGGGACGCGCTCCCTGATCGGCACGGACGTCGAGCCAGGCCCTGGGCCGAGACCAAGTGGCGCGGGAGAGACCGAGGTGGGGAAAAGACCCTTAAGCCCCTAGCACCACGCACGAGGGAGTGCTCTCGGCCACTGCGGGGCGAACACGTAGGCAAGAACGCCGCGGCCGTCCAATTGGGGCCCGGCAAGGACGCCTTTGCCCCTGCGCTGCTCCGCGCCAACCTCTAAGACCCCCAGGTGGGCACCTTCTTGCTGGACAAGACGCGTTTGGGGATCGTCCCCCCTTTCCCCTGTTCTGTTGCCGGTGGAGGAAGAGCGGAGGAGTAGAGGGAGAAGAAGGAAGGAAGAAGGGAGGGGAACGCGCACTTCACCACCGCGCCACCACGTCGTTGCTAGAGTCGTGGGAGCCGGAGCTACACGGGCGGAGGTGCACGCTGTTCACATCGAGCAAGGACCGGAGCAGAGGAGAACGCCGCCGCATCAACTCGCCGCGCCGCCGTGACTTCACCACCTCTTCTCCGACGATCGTCACGGCCACGGCTCCATCTCCGCACCAATGTGAGCCACCGTTCCGCGCCATCCGCTTCATCTCTCCCCCTTGATCTACCTGCGATGCACCACCGGCCTTCGTGCCGTGCGCGTTCCACGAGCTCGCCACTGCGAAGCACCCCAGCGTCGCGCCGGCCCTCGCCGTCCGGTGTTGCTTTGCCGCTCGTCGCCGTCTTTATCTCTGTTGTGAGCCGCCGGCCTTCGCGCCGCGGTCGGTGTGCAGGGTCACACCGCCACTCCTCCGATGCGCCGCGCGCCGCAGCCCAGGCACGCCAAGGGCACGCACGCCGGGCGACCGTCTCGCGGCCAGGGAAGCCCTGTGCTCGCGCACGTACCCAAGTTGAGCGCACCCTCGTGCTCGACTATCACGCTGCTTGGCTCTTTCTCCTTATCGTGCGCATGCTGCCGTTCTGTTGCTAAGCCTGCACCATGCACCGGCCATGTTCCGCCGCGCCATACACAGCGTCGCGCCGGACTGGTCAGGGGTAAGCCCTGTTCCCGGCCAAAGCCACGCCGTGAAAACACGCCAAGCCAGTACCAGCCTGGCCAAGGACTTCCGCGCTGCCACTTCCACAGCCATGCCGCGCCGCGCTGCTCCTCGCCGCTCCGCCGCGTGTGCACCCTGGCTCTGCATCGTGTCGCGCTGACACGCCTCGCGCCGCGCCGCTCTGCGTCGCACCGACGCCGCTCTCATGCTATGCTCGGCCTTCGCGCCGTGGCATACCCTCTGCAGGTGCACGCGTTGCCGTCGTAACCGAACCACATCGCCGGCAAGCCCCTTGTCGAGCCGCCGTCTCCTTTTGGGCCTTTCGTCGAACACCTTGATTGCCCCTCTTTTTCCTATGCTCTGGTTGGTGCCACGCAACACACCACACAAGCACAGCCACACGGTACCACAGAGAATCCCGGACCGGTTTTTGGAAGAACCCTAGAGGAATTCAAGGGGCCAATCCAGACTTCGGCAAGTGACTTCCCTAAACAGGCCTGGCCGGACCCCGACCCAATGAAGCCCATCTGCGCCGAAGCTTAACCAGGCCGAACCAATCTAGTTCAGGGTGTTTCTTTAGACTTCTGAAACCTGGGGCCGCACTGGGCCGGCCCATTGGGCCACCAACACTTTGGGCCCAACTTCGGCCCACTAAACCTGCTGACCGCTGACGTCAGCATTATTTTAATAAAATTATTTGCGGTTTTAAATAAAAGGATTTAATAAATGTTTTATAAATCCCTTTTTCTTTAAAAATTCATAACTAATTATCTGGAGCTCCGAAAATTATGAAACCACTTGCGTTGGTTTCATAATTTCGAGATGCTCGCTGCTACCCTATCCTTATCCTCTCTTGCCCTTGAACCAAACCCTGTTTTGCCCCGCGTACTTGGAGTAGGATTCGTGGCCGCTACCGCCACTGCGCTATTGTGGGTCTGGGACGCCGGAGCCCCGCAACTAGCCACTGACATGTTGCAGACACGAATTACATCCCCGAGTCGTGTTCTCACAGCTTTCCTTGCTTGCACCGCTTCCACCGCCTTGTGCCGCAAACCGCATAACCGCTCTCTATCTGCCTTGCATCGAGCCGTGAAGCACGCGACATACCCAGTGTTGGTAACCTGGAAGGCCGCGCGTGATGGACGGTCGTGCCTTGAGCAGAGGCCTCTACTGCAAAGCACGGCAACCCCGCATTGCAACCTAGCTACTACGTCGTGGTTATTGACGCGTTGCTAGCACTTGCCCCACCGTGCTCCCGAGCACGTCTTACCGCGTCACCATCCTTTTATCGCCCTCAATCCGATCCTTCCTTCTCCTTGTGCTGTTGCCGCACACCTTGGCCTGATAATGCCTTACCTAGCTCGCTTCATCTTGTTGTTCTCAAATCATCTTTTGAACCTCTGTTTTGTTGCGACCGCCAGCCGCGCTAACACCTGGCAAGCACGATCACCAAACCTTTAGCCTTGATCGGCAAACCCAACCTTGAACTAACCCTTCTCTCTAATTTGTTTTCTAGTATATAAAGCTAGTAGCATAAAACTATTTTAATATAAAACTAATTACTTTGATTTCCTTAAATTAAACTAGTGCTGCTTGTAGCTAGAATCGGATTTATTTGGTTCTTCTAAATTGATGTTATTTGGAGTTATTGCCTAGATGATTGTCGTTATTTATTTCCGCATCGCATCTCGTGTAGGCTTGTAACCTTGTTTGAAGACCCGAGCTACGACGACGCCCCGAGCTGTGACGATCGGGAAGACCGTTGACCCGAAGGAAGGGCCCAACCTCTACTACTCTACGACGACTACCGCGCAGGTGTCATGTCACTCCCAACCATGTAGATCCCATGCATGCTATTAGTTGCTAGTGCTTTATTTATTATACTTTGGATGATTGAAATGCATAGACAATCTTTTAGCCTTGCCTTGATTTTGATATATCCTGTACCTTGAACTTCCTACCTTTGGGACTAGCTACAGACCCCTAGCTAGTTCTCGATATTTACTATCCATACATTTTACCTGTTTCGTGATATGGATGGATCTCTGGTTCGGACTGAGATTGGGATATCTCGGTATTCTAGCGTGTGTTTTGGGTGAGTGTGTATCCTTGACGTGTTACCGCGGGAGCGAGCCGCTTTGGTTACTTGTGAACGCCTGTCTAGGGGAGATGCGACCTGGCTTCCCGCCCTAGCGGCGTGTCGGACGGGTGGAGTTGGTGGAGTGCTCGCTCCTTGCAATTAAGGACCGATCGACTGTGTGACCTTGATCTTTGGGCTATTTTCGTACAAACCGTTCGCCTTGTTATGGGCGGGGTTCGGTTCGAGAACTAGTAGGTGGATAGCATCCAGCCTGTAGGCGGATCGGTGTGATCGTGTGAGGGGGACGGTTTATACCCCCCGAGTAGACGTCGCCCCGGCTCCTTCGGGGATGGTTTCACAGCTCCGAGGCCCTGCTGGCAAGTTTCGCGCCCCAGTTCAGGACGAGTCAGGCTCGGAGAGGCAGGAGAGTGCTATCCACTACTAGGTCTCTGGCCGTTTGGTAGGGATGTGGAACGGCTGATCCCCGTTTCTGCCCTATCCGGCGGGTCCAGTTGTACAACCTCTGCAGAGTGTTAAACCTATAGCTATAGTCCGTGTCCACTGGTATGGACAGCCCTTTCGATCTCTCACCTGGCTAGTATTTTCTTGTGCTGCTTCTCTCCCCCGAGTGTGTGAGCCCAGCTTAGTGCCGTTGAGATGTGGGGTAGGAGTTGGTGACCTCACATCGCAGATGAGAGTGGGATGCTGTATCTCGGTTGAGATCCAGTGTTTGGTGTTTCTTACCTTGTTGGGGTGTTGACCCCGGAGGCGTTGTCCTCGGAGGTGTGGATCTCTTCGGAGATAGAGACCTCTCGGCTATTCTGCTTACCTTGATGTTGCTACCACTGCTTGCTCAACCTTCTACAGCCATATATAGGCTTATCCATGCATACTAGAATTCATCCACCGCTTTTGCTCTTTGTTGGGAAGCTGACATGACCTACCCGCTTATCGGGTAGATGGTGATGCTTTCAGACCTGGTGATCGACTACGACATCGACGATGAAAGATGGGAAGACTAGAGCTAGTCCTACTCTCAAGTTTGCTTGTGGAGCTGGAGATGCTTTGCTTCGATAAATCCGCTGCGTAGATGTTTTACCTTTCCTGTTTAGTCCAGTTGGGCTTGTACCCGGCTTATGCCGAAATGTTGTACTCTGATGTATTAATAAGATTATGTAATTTTCCCTTTTTCCTGTGTTGTATGGATTTGTACCACTTGAGACAGGGTTTGCACGTGATGGCCACTTCCTGGGACTATCACAGATGTGCAGAGGATCGGGTTTCCAGTTTTGGAAATCTGGTTCGTTTCAACTTCAACTGTAGCCAGGACAATTATTGAAGCCTGCTGCACCGTCCAGCTGTCAAGGCAACAGTGAAGTAGAATAATTGAAGACCATGAGTGCCAGGTGTGGAGGTCATCCAGAAGGCTCCTCGAGCTCTACAAAAGGGGAGGTCAGGCGCATTGCAGAGATCATCAATCAATCATCGCTATTCAAATTCAGCACTCACTATTCAAATTCAAGGTACTATTCAAAATAAACGCTCCTAATCAAAATAGGAATATGAACAGTACGAGAGCACTCACCGAGAGTGACTCAAGCACCCACAAAATTTCAGCACTATGCAAACACTATGCAAGCACTATCTTCACTTTTATGGGTGGATGTGGATGTAGGGTGTGTGAGTGGAGAGATTAATTAATTTGCATGCAAATGTTTACGTTGCCGGAGTGTCACTTTCGCGAACACTATTTGCAACAGTAATTATGCTTATTTAGTGAATATGTGCGTGAGTATGCGGGTGATGCGTGCGTATATTTCTCAGGATCTTTTGCAGGCTGGCGAGACCAACAAATCCGCCGGTCGTGCGACTATGCTTGTGACAGTCCTACTCGGTACTCACCGCGCGCATCACAGGCTCGCTGCTCAGGAACTGGCCGACCCGATCGTCTCCCTCGCTACGCTCAACTACGAACACACAGGACCTAGGCTCTATCGTCTCCCCAGGCAGTTCCACCCAAAGGGAACACTTCTCTGCGGACACAGGGTTCTCTACACACGCCGCTATCAGGGCTAACACGAGAACATCAGACGCAGAGGTTTCTCCTCTAGGGTCCCTAGCATAGAGACGTCGTCCCATACGAACAAGCTAAATACAGCAGGGAAACTCACGAGAGCAAGCTCAATCCATTACAGCAAGGCAAGCTTACACACGGCTTTCCCTTTCGGGAAACCCCAATCACTTAGCACAAACCTTGATTACATTACAAGCACCGGAGGGACACTGCGGCCTCCTTTATTCTATGATTACACAAAGTGGTGGAGTAGTACAACGGTAGTGAGTGCTAAATTTGAATAGTACTGTGAATAGTAACTCAAATTTTGAAATTTGAATATTTCGAATTTTCGAAGTAACCCCTCTCTCTACCCTGTGTGGTATCAGAGCCGTGGTTGATTTAAATTTGAATTTTCTTGCTATATCTTTTGAAAATAGAGTACATTACCTGAACTTAGAAGTAATACTAGAAAGACTGTTAATACTAAAGAGAATATAAATATCAGGTGCAGAGTAAATAGTTCTGAAGAACATATTTGGCATACTTCGCACGGTCAGATAAATCTATTAGTTGATCTCATACATAATTTTTATATAGCTTGGGGTAAAAGGCAAGACGACCTAGAATTAAAATTTGAAAAATTACAAAAAGAACATGAGCATCTAGTAGAACAATATTTAAGCACACATAATAAATTAGAGTTAGCCCTACAATTAATTGAAGAAAGTAAAAATTCATTAGGAAGAATTAGCCAAAATAGTGATTATATCAAAAACGATATATCAAGTTTATATAAAAAGCTTGATAATATTAATACTTCTAAGCATAGTAAAAATATTGTGCTATCATCATCAGGAATAATTGAATTGAATAGATCTTTGAATTCAGAAAAATGGAAGTATCTGAGAGCTTGTCTAGAAGAGACAAGTCACTCCAGTTAATAAATAAAGACACAAGACCATTAAGTATCATGGATAAATTAAAAGGAGGATGTGATGATATAGAAAACCTAGAAGAAATGATAGATGTAGAAAGAGATCTTGAAAGATATCAGAAGAATACTCTACGAAAGATAGAACCACAACAAATATATCAAATGGGATGGTTTGAAAATAAAAGTGATTTATATAGAATATCCAGAGAAGTAGAATTAAGTGTTCTAACAGAACCAGTTCAACTAAGAATTGTTAGTAAACAGTTTGAGAATAGTCTAAAATATTCAGGATACAAATATATACATCAAGGAATGTATATTATAGGAATTAAAGGAATTAAAGGAATGATGGGTCCCACATGTCAGGACTCTCAATCTGTTAAATCCCAACAAAAGGTGGACGGAATGGCATGTACCTAAACAAAAATTGAGGTAATGTCATGTGCTTGCTTCCAAACTTTTTTTTTAATATGTACGTAACCACCGCTTTTTTGTGTGTAAAAGACTCGAACAACTACCCCACAAGCCCCAAAAATCCACAGATATTTCCCCCTTTTTTTTGTTTGAGAAAAAAATATCCCCCTCCTGTGGCGTGCTTCCAAGTTCCTTTCCATCGATTCATCCCGTTCCATTCCACCCTCCCCCTCCCCCGCACGAAACCCCCACCCCCCCGGCAGCACTCCATGTCAGCTGCCGTCCGCTCCCGCGCCGCGGCGGCCGCGCTCTCCGCCGCGCGCCGCATCCACGCGGGCCGCGCCGCGGAGCAGAAGCAGCAGGGCGGCGGCGGCGGCGTCCCGGGCGCGCTCCGCCGGCCGTGGACCATCTTCCGGCGCCAGCAGCAGCAGAGCCACCTGACCCGCGCCGCCGCCGCCGCTCCTCCCGCCCTGGAAGCCGCCGCCGACCGCGGGACCGGCGGCTCGGACGGCGGGGAGCCGCCGGAGATCTGGCGCCAGCCCGGGGAGGCGGCCCCGGCCGAGCGCGCGGCCGCCGTTGGGAGGATTGATGTGGTTAGGGTTGCGGGCCCCGGCGGGGAAGGGTTTGATGGGAAGGACGGGGCCGGGGAGACCGGGGGCTGGGGCGGCTCCAACCTGGGCCGACGGTTCCCCACGCCCAAGGAGATTTGCCGCGGCCTCGATAAGTTTGTCATTGGCCAGCAGCGGGCCAAGAAGGTGAAGCTTTCTCGTGCAAAACACTAGCGAATTTCACGTCCAATGCATGTGCTTGACCATCAATCTCTCCCGCACTTGTTATTATGATTTGCTATGAACAATAGTCATTTGGGAGTATTTGGCATGTCTAATCTGCCAACACCATTTCCATGTAGAAATTGAAATACTTGTGTGTGTTAATGGTCAAAGTTTCTAAAGTTTGACTGCATGTATCGCTAAGCTTTATCTGTTTGAGAGCAGAGGGAGTATTTTTCAATATGGATCACCAAATAGGCAGTGCGTTGTTAATAAATCGTTTGCTCTGATAACATTTGATGAAACTTGGGTAATTTTCAGACTGTTTTATGAGTTCGTTTTCCTCTCTCTAAACGCAGGTTTTGTCTGTAGCAGTTTATAATCATTATAAAAGGATATATTATGAGCCACTCTCCAGCAGGTAGGTGTTGTGTAAGGGTCAGTTTTCCAAGAGTTGGTGTGTGGCATCAGGTGCTAAATTGGACAGAACATGTGGCTGCAGGTCTGCTGGAGATTGTAGTGAGAGCGACTCTTGCACAAGCGATACTGACATGGTAGAGCTTGAGAAAAGCAACATCCTTGTCATGGGTCCGACGGGCTCGGGTACATACTCTGACCCTCGAGTATCTTAATGTTGTATTTTGTCATTTCTAACACTGTCTGTAAATAGAAATAGAGACTGCATTGAAATTGGTCTCTACTTAAAAGTTTAAACTTAACATACTGTTCAAGTGTTCATGCAGCACTTTTTACTGGATACTCAGTTGTAGATTGTACAAAGATGCATGTCTAAAACGAGCAACTGTTGAGTGGTTATTATAATACTGCCTATTAGCCATGCAATCATGTATGTAATGTAAAGTGATATGCTGTGTGTGGTAGAATTCCCGAGCATATCAAGCAGTACATTTGATATTTTCTGAACATGATGTCTCATTTATTTGAATGTGAAACTGAGTTTTCATCTTCTTAATCTTCTTTCTCGCAACTGGTACATTCTGGCTGGCTGAAACAAAATATTCAGGAGTATCCCTGTTGAGCTTATCTCTTTCTTTCATGTTAAGTATTGTATGCAATCATAATCTTGTGGTCCTTATGTTATGAATGCTTTACTTATAATTTTAAAATCTTTCCCAAAGTCAGGGAAAACATTGCTGGCAAAAACACTAGCAAGATTTGTGAATGTGCCCTTTGTTATAGCTGATGCAACAACCCTCACTCAGGTATGCTGATTTATGTTTACCAGTTCATTCACTTTGATCTTGCCATTACTCTTGTACAAGTATTTTTGATCCTGCTACAAATTAAATAGCACATTATTAGAATTTTACTATTCTTAAGTTTCAGTTATCCTGTTTTGGCTGGCAGACCAATTCCTGATATTTCAAACCATTGTGTATGGTGTATGCTCGTGAAGGTTTTTCTGTTCATTTCATATTTTTATGATTTGTGGTCTAGTTCCTTTTCCCACTACAGTGGTGGAGTAAATTGTTTGTTCTACTGTTGATACTATTTGCTTGATGTAAACCTACCTTTGCTGTTTTTTTCTTCAACTGCTGCTATTTTCATGTAGTAGATATTATGTACAGCATAGATTTCTTTAACTCCCTTTTCTTGCTTAAAATTCTTGATTTCAATCAGTAGTGACTGATAAGTGTAATGCTTTACTTTGAGAGTGTTGGTCTTGCCCCTGCTTGATAGAACTGCTTGGATTGCTGCGGAAGTTCAGCTTAGTTTGACTGTATTTTCCCCCATTTTTTGTAGGCTGGATATGTTGGTGAGGATGTTGAATCTATTTTGTATAAGCTTCTAGCGGTATGATTCAACTCTGTGTTTATATGGTCCTTCCATTTTATTTTATCTGCGTTCTGGTTGTTAACATGGAAAACCATCTGTTCTTCCTGTTTTGGTCTTGAAATCTTTTTTGTATGCTACTAATAGTTTGAGTTCTAGAAGATTTAATTATATCAGAACTAGAATATGTGTTCTCAAGGAGGAATTAGTGAAGGCATTAATTTTAGGTAGCAAGCCAGCATAAGTTATTGCGAAGCTGAGCTCATATGCTGTTACGGGTGTTGGACCAACCCTCCATGGGGATTAAGATGGTCAATTCCCCCCCTCATGTGAAGATATGATTAGGGAAGTTCGAGATTGTTATCTTCTAGATATGGTTTGTTGGGAGTAGATAAATTAGATACTTTAGGAGTCAAGTAAATCTTTCTATGTATCAGTCAAAGGCAAACATGAACCAATGATCTAGTTATTCCTCAAATGTTCGTCCCTCTCATCTGTGGTATAGTCTTTCAACCCTAGTACTAGCAGCCAATGCCACATGGCCATCCTCTTAGTGTTATTTATCCTGTCATGGAAGTAGTATGTTACATATGCAATATGTGAAGATCTTAAAATATATGAACTTTGGAGACAAACAAAAATAAAAATGAAGCATGACTTATTTTTGTCAACCTAAGCCCGCCTAACTATCCTCCAGTAGCTTAATTATTGTTATCATCATTAGCTGAATGAAGTTATAAGAAGTATTTTGATTTATCATTCTTTCTTGGGAATGACCTAAATAGTTTACTAATTATGTTAGGAAAATAGGACAAAAGTTCATTTTGTTTCCTAGTGCTGCTGCTAGACTTTTTACCTTTCTTTTTGTGCACCTTAGGCTGCTGATTTTGACGTAGCTGCTGCTCAGCAAGGGATCGTATATATTGACGAAGTTGATAAAATAACAAAGAAGGTTTGCTCTTTGATTTATAAGTTCATTTATGCATTCATCATATGTCTTTTTTTTCTCTGTTTACATTTTCGATTGCAATGCTTTGCAGGCTGAAAGCATCAATCTTAGCAGAGATGTTTCCGGTGAAGGTGTACAACAAGCACTGTTAAAAATGCTTGAGGGAACCGTAAGTTTGTCAACCTTTGAAATAAGTTCTGTCTTCTGTGATTATTTATTATTTTGCGCTTCTCTTTTCAAAGAGATTTTTTTTCACAGTTTCTTGTTATAGAGTCAACTTCCAATGGATTGCCAGACACATTAACATTGTTCTGTGCATAAATTGTGATATCTAGTCTATTGCAAAAATAATTGTCTGCTTTTAATATTATATTGAGCATCTGTATAGTATTTATACCATATATAACTCCTCAACTTCCCATTTTCAGCATGTATGTAAGAGTTCCGGTATATGAATTTGTGTTTTTTACGAAACACCATGTTTCCAGCAAATAAATCATTTGTTTATGAGCAGTGCAAAATGAACTGGAAATGTTGGATCGTTATTAATATTAACTGGTTAACTGATTAAAGAATAATTAACAGTTGTGCATTTAAGGAATTTGTGAGGGCATCCTTTTTAGCAGACAACCGATTTATTGAGTTCTGTGTTTGACTGCTGAAATTAGCTGTTCAAAACTTCAATTCTTTTTTTACTCCTTTTCCAAAGTTGTTAAGTTTCCATGGTAAGATAATTTCTTACTTACCTGCTTCCAATTTGTGTTTGTGCTGTCAAGATAGGTTGTTAGTGTTCCTGAGAAAGGCGCCAGAAGGCATCCACGGGGTGACAATATCCAGGTATCTTTTTCTATGATTTCATTGCTGTTGGTATTTATCAGAAGTCAGGGTAGTACTATTAGCATACTTCTTTACGGTTCCCTGCATCTGCTATGAAGATGAATATTCTCTGGCTCAGAATAATAGTGATCATTACTGTGATCCACATACATTTGGATGGTCTTATATTGGTGTTCTTATCATATGTATCCTGGGATCCAAAGTAGGGTATGCTTGATTTTTAGGATTACCTTTCCCCCTTAAGACTAGAATAGGTATTTAGTGTGTTTATAAAAAAATTATGACAGTGAAGGCGATGGATCATATGAGAACAATACTGCATTAGAAATTGTCATTTAATAATTGCTATGTCTTTTGATATTGATAATAGCATATTCATTGGAGATTTTGCTTAGTATTTTTCATGCCCTTTTCATCTACAACAATTCTGGATGACCTCTCATCAACTTAAACAAATATTAGAACAATTAAAGACTGAATTTTTCCATGCTTCTTCTACTTTTAACATATAAACGCAACCATTTTTTAATCCTAACATACCTGTGATCTGTGAGCCAAAGGGCATATTTATTACTTGTTTTCATCAGTGTTCATTCAATAGCTAAACCAGCAAAACAAACATTCAGACTGTGATGTTCATTTTTCTTGCATTGCAGATTGATACAAAAAACATTCTTCATTTGCGGTGGTGCTTTTGTGGACTTGGAGAAAACTATTTCGGAAAGGTTGTAGAGATGGTCTTTTATGTTTTGTGGTTGTGATATCACAAGGTTTGAATACTCAAGGTTCCCCTCAAATTTTTCTAGGAGACACGATTCTTCAATTGGTTTCCGGGCGCAGGTTCGTTCAAATATGCGAACTGGTGGTGTCATAAATGCTGATATCACATCTTCTCTACTCGAATCAGTGAGTAAAATTAAGGAACTAGTTCCATTTAGTATGGTCTACTTGTCGTTGGCTCCTTAAAATATTACAACTATAATTTTCTGTTTTGCTTTCCTTCTAGACTCTGGTTTTTTTAACTATTCGGGTGCCATTTCTGCAGGTTGAAAGTGGTGATCTTATTGCATATGGATTAATTCCAGAGTTTGTTGGTAGATTTCCAATTCTTGTTAGTCTATCTTCCCTCAGCGAAGATCAACTTGTTGAGGTAATTTTATCATTCCTTTCTCACTTGCATGTAACAGGCCCATCTTCATTTTAGTATGGTTCTTTAGATAAACTCCTATGTTTTGTTTGTTGCCCCAATTTCAATGCATCTGCATTCTGTTTTGCCTTTAGCCCTTTATCACTGAGCATTTTAATGAAGCATTTTTTTTTGCAAAGTTGATCCGTTGCATGGCTGAATTTATTGTTAGATTTGTGCCAGATGTGCCATAATCTGGAGCATAAACAAGAATTGGCATGCATGCCACTTTTATTTTCTGGGTACTGTACAGAAGTCTACTATGATTACTGGCTAGTTTAGCTATGAGTAAAATGCACCGGAGGTCCATCAACTTGTATGGAGGTGTCACTTAGGTCCATCAACTTCGAAAATGCATTTCTAGGTTCATAAACTTGTTGAGTCGTTCACCGTAGGTCCATAACTGCACATATACTTCTAGTGTTGACATGACATGATGATTTGGCTTGAAGAAGCATATCCTAGCTGAAGCATTTCATCGAGCAGCTTACAGCGACACAGCCTCGACATTCCCCAAGCTGAACGGTGACAACCTACTCCCGTGCGGTGTACATGGGAGGAGGTTGCCGTCGTTCAGCTTGGAGAATGTCAAGCATGTGTCGCCTATATGTAATCTATTCGATGAAAGACCTCAACCAGGAGATGCTTTTTCGAGCCAAGTCATCATGCCATGTCAGCATTATAAGCATATGTGGACAGTTATGGACCTGCAGGAACGACTCAACAAGTTTATGGACTTAGAAATGCATTTTTGAAGTTGATGGACCTAATTGACACCCTCTTACAAGTTGATGGACCTCCAATGCATTTTGCTCTTTAGCTATCATACATTGACTGTCTTAATGAGTGCTTACTTGTTACTCTGTACTACTTCAGTTAGGGCCTGGTTGTCTTGTGACCAGAAGCATATTGAATTTCTATTTTAAAAAATAACCATTTTGTACGACCATTATCCATTATGCACTACCATCTTAAGGGCATGCTTCTGCATATCATGAAGTTTTGCAAAATGCAAGTGTTATCTTCACATATTTGCTAAACGCTCTTTGTTCCAAGGTAGAAGGTTTATATTTGATTTCATAGCTAATACAGCTGTGCTTCTCTCTGTAGGTCCTCACAGAGCCCAAGAATGCCCTTGGCAGGCAGTATACAAAGTTGTTTGAAATGAATGATGTGAGAATTTGTTTGAGACCCTGCTGCCTAACTTCTGTAATATTTACCCGTTAATGCTTGTGTATTTATGTTGTATTGTTACTTTAGGTCAAATTGCATTTTACGGAGAAAGCTTTGCGTCTTATTGCCAAAAGAGCAATAGTGAAGAATACTGGTGCTCGAGGTTTAAGGTCCATATTAGAAAGTATATTGACCGAAGCAATGTATGAGGTATATACTCTTTCACTTCCCACCACAGCAATACTGAAGTCCATTAATTGGGTTGGTACAACCTTTTAGTCGATTTAATGCAGCACCTTGCCACACAGGCAATGCTTCGAGTCCTTACGATTTTGTAATTTTGTTCTAGCTTTTGTGGAACTGTCTCTTGAGAACTGCACCATAAAAAGATGAAAAACTAAGAGGCTCTAACAATGCTAGTGGTTTATACTATACAGTGCTATTACCAAGAATTAACCTAAGGCTCTGTTGAGAAAACAAACCTAAGGACCGACATGTGTAACCATACATAATACTATGGCATCTAAAATCAGTCCTTGTCATTTTTCTTGATGCTAAATTGCCGCTATCCAATTAGGTACAGGACTTGTGGTAAACTATCAAATTAGGCACCACAACACTGTTTGTAGGGAAATTGGTGTATCCTTGCATTGAATTATATTCTTGGTGGTTGATTTGTAACATCCTGATGTTATGTTGTCCCATTTTACCATGAGTCCTATTTTCCAATGCTCTAAAAGAAGTATTTTTCTAACAGATCCCAGAGACACGAACTGGACAAGACAAAATAGATGCTGTGGTGGTTGAAGAGTCTGTTGGAGCTGCAAATCAACATGGCATTCGAGCTAAGATTCTTTGTGGTGAAGGAGCATTGGATCTCTATCTGACCAAGCATGATAGTAAAGAATTAATGGTATATGTTTTCCCATTTTAATTTTTCACAGCAATTTACTGCATCGTATATTCGTATAGTTGAATGAAACAGAAATGCCTGACCATCTTACCAATTGGTTGTTAGGCAGTGGCGGAACTGGGGGGGGGGGGGGGCTGGCAATGATAGTCTAGAGGCCTGTTGGTTGGAGGCAGGGCATCTCCATAATCACTTCAAATATTAAGGAACGCACACATCTGTGTTTCAGTAGTCATGAAATACCTTATGCATAGGATAGGAACGAGCATTGTGACCACTTAGTGAAGTGACCAGGCATTGGGTGAAGGGTGGTTAACATGAATTTGTTTGTGTTGATCAAAACTACTTCCTCCGTACCACAAAAAACTGTTTAGCTTTGAAATTTTGTCCCACAAAGAGTCTTCATTTAGCAAAAGTAATCTAATTAAACCAACACTCACAACATGAAAAAAAGGGAATTGACAAATGATAGAGCCAATGAAATGATCAATTGATTCTTTTTCTCTTGTTGCAATGCACTGCATTTATTCAAGATTCATAAAACTAAGTACACTGCACAACTTTCAATCTCAAATAATCTCAGTAATTAAGTGTAGCATGGTCATTTGTTACAACTACTAGTGTGCCCAAAATTTGCTAAACGAACAATCTTTGTGGGACGGAAGGAGTATGTTTTAGCACTTCATGACCAATTGTTGCTTGATTGGTCTGCTATTCTTATGCTGCTTGCTATTTTTTTCAGCATCAACAGCCGGAGAAATCGAATGGGGAATCTGAGATCGATACAGAAGCCCCCTCAAGAGTGGCCAGCATGTAGGCTTCCTGACAACAGTAATTATGTATATAAATAGCTTGTTTTCGACCTTGTAACTGTAGCCAATTCAAATGTAAAGCCATGCCCATGAATTCATCATGTATAAGGTCGGCTCTGGGGTTGTAATTTGTTATCTCGAATTGGTAACTGGAACTTGATCCTTAAGACTTAACGTTCAAGAAAAGTAAAGGGGATAGCTTAGCTTCTGTTGCCTGGTCCAGCATATGCATATCATGTTGCAGCCAGGGATGAAAGTGGTACGGATATTATCCGTCCGACCAACCGAACGAAAGGTCAAACACTCAAATGGTAATACCGTATCCGAATTCGGGTATTTAATATCGGTAACTATCCGTACTGCATTAGTATTTGGAAATTTAAAGTTGATTTTTTATAATTAAAATATAATGAATATTACTATTCGACACAAAATATCCTATTTGTATCTGAATTTGATCTGAGAATTTAATCTGAGAAAAAAAAATTATCTATATTAGTAGTATCTGTTCGTATCTGATCTGTTTTCATCCCTACTTGTAGGTCTTTTACGTTGGACAAACTTGGTGACCCACACCCAGTGCCCACTTGGGTTTCCCGATTCCTCCTGCATGCAATGGACCAGTATTTACTGTGAGTGTTTCTATACAGTTCTTGTAACTGCTTTTTAAATTATACTCTCTTTTATTGAGATATTTGTCGCTGTTGATTGTCTTACAATTTTGATCATTTATTTCAATAAAAAAATTTAAGTTCAAAATACATAAAATAGTAAAGTATGTAGCAAACAAAATAGATGGTATTTTATAAATTTTTGAATAAGATGAATGATCAAAGTTATAAAAAAAAGTCAATGACGATGAATATTTCGATGAGGGAGTATCGTGCCGCACGGTTCTGACGTGGATACTGAGCAAGTTTCCAATTTTTGTGCCGCACGCCGTGTTCGTCTGGCTTATTTAGGGATGGCAATGGATCGGATTCGGAGCGGATATCCGCGGATTTTAGGTTGTGGGTATGGTGGTTTTGACGTGGATGCTGAGCAAGTTTCCAATTTTCGTGCCGCACAGCGTGTTCCTCTGGCTTATCTAGGGATGGCAGTGGATCAGATTCGGAGCAGATATCCGCGGATGTTGGGTTGTGGGTTTGGTTCAGATTTTCGCTCACGGGTTCGCGGATTAGGGTATCCGCAACACTGTGAGTTTGGAGTGGATCTTAGATTTCACCTGCGGATGCCATTGAAGCTTCGAAATTTGAGCCTAATAAGCTCATATAAGGAACCCTAACTATATAACTCTAACTATTTAAGTAATTTGCAACTGTATTTTTATTTCATAGGATGATGATTCCATCATAATTGATGAATGATAAATTGTTCGTTTGGAGGACTACGTATGTTGATTTGTGTTGTTTTTCACTTACGCAATTGCTGATTTATGAAGTTTTTTTTTTGGATTTTGGATTATCCGTTAGGTTTTGGATATCTGCGGGTTTGAGTTTGGATCTGAATTTTAACTCGATCTAATTTTTGGGTTAGATTTGGGTTTTAGATTTGGGTTATGGGTTCGGGTGTCCTGACACTACATCCTATCCGAATCCGATCTGTTGCCATCCCTAGGCTTATCAGCCACTAGCTAACAGTACTTTTCTCTCAGAATAAATCAGCCACCAGTTAGCTGTACTTTTCTCTCTAAACAAATCAGTACCACCCAAACGAACATGCCCAAATAAGTTCTGCAGCCCGGCTCTGTTTCGGAGTAGTATTATGTTCGACTTAAAATTAACAGTTTAGATCCTCTCCTCTCTACCTTATCTTCTCCCTCCCATCCCCTCTTTCTATACCTTACCTCTCCCGTCCTCCCCTCTATCTCTCTACATTATCTATACCTCTCCCTCCTATCTCTCTTTCCTGACATGTCCTTCCTCTCGACTCCAGTTCTCCCTTACCCCACCAGCACGGAGCTCAGGCAGACCGTAGCCAGCCCGCTCGCGCGTGGCCACCTCTTGTCCCTCTTGCCACCACCTTTGTCGATGGTGATGCTTCGCCCCAGCATTGACCTAATCGTTGTCGCACCTCACCATCTTCGTCGAGCCGACCTGCCACCACCGACCCTTCCTCTCTGGGCGGTAGTGAAACCCAACCCCGATAACCCTTGAACCTTTTTTTAAGACGTGCAAAGCACGTTTTTTATTAAGAGAAGAGAGAACAAAGTTTTACAAAGTCTTACAAGGCTCACAAGCCGGAGAAGAAAATATAAGAGCTCGACAACAAGCAACTACAACAAAGCTACAAGGGCCTCAAAGGCCGGACGCTAAGGAGGCGGGCAATTGGGAGGAAGCCCGCGCGCGCCCAAGTCCTGGCCTCCTCGAGGATCGATGGTGCGAGAGCCACCGGCATCAGGGCCTCCTTGTCGTGAACGTGCCGATTGATGTGGGCTGGCCCCCCTGGTCTGCCCTGTGGGCGCGGTCCCACCTTCTGCTGATGTAGGTTCTCCACCCGCGAGGTCGCCTTCCCCGCCCCTGGCACGGCCTACGCTGGACGGTGGGTTGTCGGGCACCCCCAGGCCGACGACGACGCCAGCGCCGGCGGCTGCCGACGCGCCGCAGGCGGACCTGCCGTCCCTGGTGGCGGCCTTCTGCACTTCTCTGCAGAAGCCCGCTCCCCCGTTGGTGTTGGCTGCACCACGTCGCCGTCGTGCGCTAGGCTAGAGTTTGCCTCTTTTTGGGTCTTAATTGTTCTTCCTCTTGGATTTATTGCAATTAGTAGCCAAGTTTATTTATTTAAATACGATTCTAGGAGCCGCCGGAGCCGGAGAGCTGAACCAGGACTATGACGACGACCTCGGCTACGACGGCTACTCGCACCCAGATTCACGCCCGACCATCTTTGAATGCCCATTAGGCATGGCTATTAGAACTGCTAGTGCTTTATTTACTGCATAGTGATGGATATGATGAACCCGTGCATAGCCTCTTTTACATACTTGTCCTTGATTGACCTACTACTACTACTTTACTTATGCGTGATGATACGCTGAGCTTGCTATGCATGTGTTGGGATATTGTGGTAGTTTCTTGGCGTGAGTGGGGAAAAACCGGTAGGAGAAGGTGTTTTGGGATATTTTGGCGGGGGTGAGCTCAAGACAACTCGATCCGGGATCGGGGGCCAGGGATCGTCTTCTTGGACATTGCCCAGTTTGGTGCCTATGGCGGGTACACTGTTTTAGGAGCACAGGTGTTGGGGTTTTTGTGATGACTTGGAGGATAGGAGCTCGCCCCGACCTGAAACCGAGTGAGTCGCTTTGTTACACGGGACTTTCGTATACACCACCTCGCCGAGAGTGGGGATAGGGCCGTTTCGACCCTAGCAAGTGCAATGCCATACCTGCTAGTAGGATAGAGGGTATCAGTGATGAGGGTGTAGGGTGGTGTCCCTTCCCTCTTGGGCGCTCCCCGTGCGGCCACACGGGGGCATGTTCACAGTTCTGGGGTGGTCCTTTGCGAAGAACCACAGCGAGACCCGGATGCAGGATGGAATCGTAACTCCTAGGTGTTCGTTCGGTTGGGTAGGCTCGGTCGGCCGTACACCGTCCGAGTGCTATTCCGAGTTGGGTACTGGTGTACACGCTCTGCAGAGTTTAGATCTATACGTATAGCCGCGTCCTCAGTTATGGACATGCCCGTTGTTTACTCCGACTCTTACGATTTGGGATTTCTACCTCCCCCCCTTATAGGATGAGAGTGCATGGTGAGCCGTGGTTGTATTCGGGGAGAGGAGAGTTGCTCCCTCTGCCTCGCGGATCCGGGTGCAACCATTGAGGTGCGAGGAGTGGGAGTTCTCGCACCGACCCTAGATGGAGTCAGGTGATGGTGACGGTGATCTGGGTGACCAGGTGTAACCGTTTGCGGATGAGAGATATGGGAAATGGTGGGATTATGGAGATATTATTCTATTTATGTTGCTGTTGCTGCATAGGAAACCCAGCTACTACCTTGATCCTTTCTTTACCCTTAGAAGTAGGCCACTTAAAGCTTGCATACGGTGGGTGACGTGGACCTATCCCAATCCTTGGGGATAGCCCCTGAGCTTGCAGGGTACGAGTCAGACTACAACAACAACGCCGACGGATGGTACGACTGAGGGGGCACGTCGCTTCGCTCAAGGATGCCTGTGGGAGACGAATGAAGATGGAGACACCTTTTGGAAGCTAGCTACCGATGCGAAGGCTCTTATTCTTGTTATTCCGCCAAGAGGCGTGTATTGATGTACTCCGATTATTCAGGACATGTAATAATCAGATTATTTATTCATACTCTGATGCTTTATTTCGTTGTATGACTATGATATTTATCTGTGATGAATGCCTGTGCGTGATAGTGTCTGATCCAGGGACTAACACGAGACAGAATGCTGGGCTTTCCGCTTTTGAAAACCCAGAGCGTTACAGATGATCGCAGTGAAGACCCGGCTGTAGAGGAAGTAGTCGTTCGGAGTCGATGTAGAGGAAGTAGTCGTACGGAGTCGATGTAGAGGAAGTAGTCGTACGGGAGCGAGCAGTCGCGTGAAGACGCTCCCCAAAAACCTTATCGCCTGCCTATCCCGAGCAGGATCTCAGCAGCAGGACGAGGTTCCGGAGGTTTTGCTCTCACCGGTACCGTGCGCGCGGTGCAGGCAATGGGAATGCAAAAGAAGCAGCAAACAGAGGGAGAGAGGGAGAGGTCTCCTGAACAAGAGTACCTGAGTGTGAATTGGTAATCTGATCAGGAGGAGGAGAGGCGTCTTATATAGGCGGGCAGGCGCGGGGGGGATGAACCTGGACGTCGCGGTTAAGGCGCCTCGGGTAGTAACGGTTGCGGTTAAGGCGCCATGGTTAAGACTCAGTAACGGTCGCAGTTAAGGCGCCATTATTCCTTTCCAACAGCCAACAGCAAAAAGATGCTCCCGCAACACATCACGTACGTCCGCACCGCACGCTCGTCTCGTCTCGGCACGGCCTCGGCCCGACTCGGCGAGGCGAGCGAGAGCGCGCGCGCGTGTGGCACGCCTATCTCCTTTATTCAACTTCACAAGAGGTGTACCGAAAGGTTACCTCATAAGTTGGATGGGAGACTCCTCAAATACCCATTTGGTAATTCTCACTTTTCCCTAGCATTAAATAAATGAGCTTTAATTCTTTCATTATTGTAATAAATGGCTCTAGGCCCATTTATTCTAACAGGCACAATGGCTTTATTAGCTTTTGGGTTTCGATCCTATTTTGCGAAGAGATGAAAGCTCATGCATTAGAAAAAGCCATACTTAAGTATTAGACCGAAGGCACACGCGAGTCGTTCTCGTCGCTCTCGCGGGGGCGACGGGACGACAAACCCTAGCCCCCGCCGCCCCACCCCTCGTGCCGTGCCGTCGCTTGAGCGGGCCACCGGAAGTCCGCGCGACCCGTGGGGAAGGCGGCGGCGTGGCCCCTCTCCTCCTCCCCGGTGGATCTGGCGGCCGCAACCGCCCGGACCCCCGGAGGACGGCTCGTTAGCGCGGGCCGCCCCTGCGGCGGCGGCCTTCGTCTTCCGATCTAGTGGTGCCCCAGCCGGATCTAGCAGTGGTGCGGTGGAGGTGTGATGTGGTGAGTCGGGGGGCGGCGGCCGATGCAGGGCGGCGACGACCGATGCAGGGCGGCAGCGGCGGCTATGGCCGGTGCGGACAACACCGGCGGTTGAAACGGTCGGCCCATATCGGCGGCGCCGGCGTGGGTGGTGCTGAGGTGGTGGCTGCAACTGGCTTTGGTCGGGAGCCTTTGGCCCTGCCTGCTCCGGGCAGTGACGGTCGAGAGAGGATGAACCAGAGGCGTGGCCGTGGCCAGCCGTGTCCGCCGGCGAGCCGCAACGATCTGCGTGCGAGCATTTGACACGAAGGTGAGGTGGGCGGCGCTTCTGAAAGGATCCTGTGATGCCTAGAGAGGGGGTGAATAGGCTCACTTCGAATTTTCCTGAAATAACTTAGCAGCAGAAATCAGCTAGGCCGGGTTATCTGGTACAGTGCCACATGATCCGATGGTTGGATCTTCCGGTACTATGATGCATGACCCCGCACATGACGAAAATAGGAAACCTGAAGATAAATACTCAATCTAACAATTCTACTTGAATCAAAAGTTTACTAGAGATGCTAAGAACCTCCTGCAACCAAAGATTTGTTAGGGAACACCTCAGATATATAGATCTGGCACAAACAAGCTTCTAGAAAACGTGAAGAACACAAAGAGAGCAAGAGACAAGCGATTTGTTTCCCGAAATTTCACCTCTACAAAGGATGGCTACATCTCCGTTAAGGTCCCACAAAGGGTGGTCTATCACCAAGAGCCACTTGCCTCACCCAATTCACCACTAAGGCAAATTGATGCTCACTAAGAATCTCCACCAAGGAGAGGGTAATACAAACGTTCCCGGATGCTCTACACAAGAAGGGCGCTCAACGGGAGATGCCTAACCTCTAGAATCAAACTTCAAGAGTAACAAATGCAAATCCAAGAGTCTTGGCCGCCACAAGTGCTTCTTGAGATGAACAAGTGAAGAACTCACTCAAGGGCTCAACCTCACACCTCAACAACTCTCAATCTCACACCCTAGATGAAATCTTGGAGTGGATTAGCTCTAGAAGGACTTGGGAGAGAGGAGTGAATGCTTGGGGGAGGCTTTGTCTTGGGTTAGGTCAGCAACAAATGAAGGAGGGGGTGAGAGGGTATAAATACCCAACCCCTCAAAACTAGTCGTTACTGCTCAGCTGCTCATTATGCCGGATCACCCGAAATAATTCCCGGGAGATAGTCAGTGGGTTTCGGGACTTGTGACCGGGTCATGCGGTCACTGGATCACCCGGCATAGCACCGGATCATTCGAAAAACTCAAAGACAGAGCAATAGGAACTGTGTTCGTGAGTGAATCTTATCTCTCGAGTGAATGTTAGTTCTCAAGATAATCACAAGTGGCAAATCTTGACTCAACTCTTTGCATCCCCTTTTTTAGTACGGTGGTTCCTATACTCAATTTCATAATAGGAAATGAATTTTAAACCACCATGGAGCATCAACACTTCATAACCAAATTGAGGGTCTCTTTTTGATCATAATCAAATTCTTTCATTGTTCAACTTGCACACATCTCACTTAAACAATCAAATTCTTCAAATTGTGATTGTCATTTATCACCAAAATAATTAAGGGCCCTAGATGCACTTTCAATCTCCCCCTTTTTGGTGATTGATGACAACACAATTTGGGTTAATAATAGAGATGAGTGTATCCAACAAAATAGAGGGAAGCTCCCCCTAAATGTGAGCATTTATCAACAAGAGAGGCCTCACATGCCTATGCCACATTTAGCAAGAGCCCCCCTAAATCTTTGCATACAACAATAATGTGCAAAGGTGTGATATAAATATTCTGTGATGCATATGGCAATATATAACACAATAATAAAGTGAGAAATAACAATCCATCAACCAACATAGCATCATCACAATGAACAATAAGGTTCAACATCACACTAGCATAGAGTACGAATTTAGTCTTACACAAATAAAGTTCTCACTTGGCACACACCAAGCATCACACCATCACATAGTTCATTACATTACATGTCCATCAACTAACAATATAGATAAAAAGATAGATATGAGGGGTCTCCAAGCACCAAATTCACTCCCCCTTTGGCAACGAGCACCAAAAAGGCGAGCTAAGCATCGTCGTCGCCGTCGTCGTCGTCATCCTCGTCCTCCTCGCTGTCCCCATCATCATTGTGGTCATCATCTTCACCTTGCTCACCTCCACCAAAATCCTCTTGCTCGATTTCCTCATCACCACCAACTCCCCAAGTGCCTTGATGGTCCCAAGAATTATCAATAGGAGCGAAATCTGGCCACTCTCTAGTGGGGCGAATGGGTGAGTGAGGCACTTGCATGTTTGCCAAGATTTGCTTTTGCCTCACCTCACTACAGTAGGCCTCCTCGGCCATCCATCTCCTAGTCTCCTGGATCTCTTCCTTATTGCGCTTGCAAGACTTAAAGCAAGCAAATAAACCTTGTGCCACGAGCTCAAGCTTGCTCTTCTTGCTGCGAAGCCCAATATGTATAGGTCCATGAGAGGAGGAAGGGCCCTGAGAGGGATGTGGAACCTGTGAAGAAGACGGTTCCTGAGAAGACTGAGGTCCCTGTGAAGACTGAGATCCCTGAAAATTACCACCACCCATGCTCTTAGGAAGATACATGCCTGGAAAGGGTCCCTTTGGCTCAAAGGTGGTGTGGTGACTATGAATCCTCATGAGTTGCTCCAACTTGCCCGTAGAAGTGTGGAAAGGATTGTGGACTTTGTCATGCCTAATGTTTACCCCTGTCACATACTTGATCATATGAAAGATATAGGGCACATAGTGACAACCACTGTTTGCCTCCTGAGAAACAAGAGTGATCTCATCTCAAATAAACATGGCAATGGAGAACTTCGGCAAGCCAGACACCATCTGATATAGCAAGTTCTTGGCTCTATGAGAGATATTATTTGAGTCTCCATCTCTAGGAGTGAGAGTCTGCCTGAAAAGATGGTTCAATAGCTTGTAATAAGGTGAGAGACCAGAGATCTTCCCAATCTGCACATCACCATAAGCCCTGTCATACATGAAAGCCAGACGGTGATCCGCAAGCTCATCTCCAATGTGCAAGTCCTGAAATCCCTCATTCACCACAAACTCTCCATCTCTCCCCCTTAACTCATGACGAAGACCAAACAACTCTGCAAATGCATCAAGCCCGATAGACAATTTCTTGCCCTGGAGTGACCAAGTAAAAGTAGAGGTGGGTACATCAACAGACAAAGTAGCATAAAACTAAGCTACCACCTCCTTATTCCAATCACGCAGAAAAGCCATAATCTCAGTCAGCCCCATCTCCTCACAACGAGTAAACACTGGATCAATCACATCAAGCAAAGGAGTACGTTTTTTCAAATAAGTCCAATCAATCCACTTCATAGGTGTAGTAGGTTTCTTCTTGCTAAAGATGGTAGTCTCATACTAATCTGCATGGTGAGGTGACCAAATACGAGGATCTCCAAAGAATGATCTAGGTTTGCTAAAGTGATCCTCAAATCTACGCTCAGACAAAGAGGTTCCTTTCTTCATGTAATTAACCATCTCAGGATCATTTGGTGCACGAATAGGATGAGAGATGGTAATTACCACATGCTCTAGCGGAGAAAGTTCGATGTTGTCATTTGCTTCAACTCCCACATCACCACCTAGAGTTCCTCTTCTTGGACCACGAACCCCAGGCGCACGAGAATACTGCTGGGATATACGTCCATGACCACGAGCACGCTCGGGAAAGGCTTGTGGTTGAGTCCTCTTGCCACGGTCCAACATCTCAAAGTTGCCACCATCATCATCAGAGGGGGAATCTCCACCACGAGAGCCCTCTCCCCTGTCCTGTGAGCACTTGTCTTGGTCCTTGGCATCTGGGTAAATGATATATAGAATTTAATTAGAATGGATGCTTGAAAGAGAACGAATCTGGAAAATCTAGCTCCTGTCGAATGACCTGGCGTTGTGCTGGATGACCCGGCAGGGTCTGGGCGAACCCAAAATCACTCAAATCGAGAGATTTAGCCATCCAAACTTCATGAGATCATAGAGAAGTGTTCTAGGGTCTAGGATAAGCCATTCTACCAAAGGAAATCTCCTAGAACTTCTGGCATTGAGAGATCGGGAAAAGAGGATTTGAAGGAGTTTGAACTGGTACCTTTTTCGATTTCCCCCTGAAAAACTCCGGGTAACCCTACGGGGAAGATGTTTTAGAGGCTTAGATGAGTCCTTGAAGCCCTAGAATGCCTCAATTCGCTAGTGGAAACTTGAAATCGCCCTAGGGGCGGAGTGGAGTGCGTGGGGCGGAGTGTGGAGAAGAAAAGAAACTTAGGGTTAGGGAGGAGCCGGCCGCGGGGTATATAAAGTTCCCAGGATCCACCGGATGACCCGACATTACGCCGGATGACCCGATAGGCTCCCGGGACTTCAACAGAGGATTTCGGGACCTGCGGTCGAATGACCCAGCATGGTGTCGGATGACCTGGTAGGGTCGAAACCAGAAAAACACCCATAGATTTGATCCTTTGAGATTTTGTGGGAGGTTATGAGAGATCTATCTGATGGACATATAATAAGACTTAACCGAAAGTGACTAGCCACAATCAACAAGCATAACCATAGTCACCTTTAGCCAAGTAAAGATCGAAAGATCTTAAGATCCAAACCTTTTGAAAAACTCACACAAAATAAATAAAAAGAAAACATATTTTTCACCCTATCTAGGCAACAATCAAGTATGTGCAACAAGTCAAGCCAAGTTACAAGAATCCAAGATATTTAGTTCACTTCTCAAAGCACAAAACCTTTGCAAATCTAGAGGCTTAGTGAAGATATCGGTAAGTTGCCTTTCAATGCTCACATGACATAAAGCAATATCTCCCTTAGCCTCATGATCTCTTAAGAAATGATGTCTAATATCTATGTGTTTTGTTCTAGAGTGTTGCACCGGATTGTTTGCTAGCTTGATAGCACTCTCATTGTCACACAAGAGTGGAATCTTACTAAACTCACAACTGAAGTCACTCAAGGTTTGCTTCATCCACAAAAGTTGGGCACAACAAGCACCGGGCGCCACATATTCGGCTTCGGCCGTGGACAAAGCAACTGAATTTTGTTTCTTAGAGTTCCATGACACCAAATACCTACCAAGGAATTGGCAAGTCCCCGTTGTACTCTTTCGATCTACTTTGCAAACGGCATTATCCAAATCAGAATAACCAAGTAGATTAAAAGTGGAACCCTTGGGATACCACAAGTCAAGGTTAGGAGTGTATACCAAGTATCTAAAGATTCTCTTAACAGCCATTAGATGACATTCCTTAGGATTGGCTTGAAATTTTGCACACATGCACACACTAAGCATGACATTGGGCCTAGATGCACAAAGGCAAAGTAAAGAGCCAATCATGGAGCAATATACCTTTTGATCGACGGACTTCCCTTCTTCATTTAGATCAAGATGTCCATTTGTTGCCATTGGAGTCTTGACGAGTTTGGCATCCACCATATCAAACCTCTTGAGCATGTCCTTCACATACTTGGTTTGACATATGAAAGTTTCTTCCTTCATTTGCTTGACTTGAAATCCAAGGAAGAACTTCAACTTACCCATCATGGACATTTGAAACCTCTTGGTCATGATCCTACTAAATTCCTCAGAAAGTTTTTCATTAGTAGAATCGAATATGATATAATCAACATAAATTTGACAAACAAAGATATCATTTCCTATCTTTTGAGTAAAGAGAGTAGAATCGGCTTTGCCCACTACAAAGCCGTTCTTTGAATGGGTCCATCATCATCATCTTCATCTTGTGGAGTATCAACTTGAGGCTCATCACCTTTTTCTCCCCCTTGATTATTGCCACGGTCATGATCGTCACCATGACCTTGACTTGAATCTTGATTTGCTTGAGAACTTGGTGGTTCAATTCTTTGCTGATGATGATGGATCTTAATTGCTTGTGTAAACCGGTGCTTGAACTTCAATTTCCCTTGGTCTCACTTCACCGGTACCCATCCTCATAATGGATTCACTAGGAGGTTCTTCATCATCAACAAGGTTCTCATTAACTTGCTCTACTTGAGAGCCGTTGGTTTCATCAAATTTCACATCTATTGTGTGAACACAACCGTTGGTTTTGTTGAAAACACAATAGGTATGTTCGTTAGTTCCATAACTAATGAGAAAGCCTTCATCAACCTTGGATGCAAATCTTGTTAAGTATGAAACACTTACACCCAAAGACCCTAAAGTAGTGCACACTAGGTTTCTTACCGGTGATGATTTCATAGGGAGTCTTGTTCAAGTACTTGTGAAGGTAGAGTCGGTTGGCGGCATGGCAAGCCGTGTTGACCGCATCGGCCCAAAAGATATTCGTTGTCTTGTATTCATCAAGCATTGTCCTTGTCGCTTCAATCAAGGTACGGTTCTTCCTCTCAACAATGTCATTTTGTTGAGGTGTGTATGGAGCAGAGAGTTCATGCTTGATGCCTTCCTCATCAAGGAATTCTTCAACTTGAGTATTCCTAAATTCCGGGCCATTGTCACTTCTTATATATGTTCTTAACCTTGATCTCGAACTCATTTTGAACTCTTCTCAAGAATTTCTTGATTGTCCCTTTAGCTTCACCTTTATCATGCAAAAATAAAACCCAAGTGAAACGGAAAAGTCATCAACAATTACAAGATCATATTTGTTACCACTGATGCTTATGTAGGCAATAGGTCCAAATAAATCCATGTGTAGAAGTTTCAAAGGTCTTGATGTAGATAGGATGTTCTTGTTGAGATGTGGAGCTCCTAGTTGCTTCCCGGCTTGGCATGCACTACACAACCTATCTTTCTCAAAAATAACATTTTTTAGTCCTAGGATGTGCTCATCTTTTTGAAGTTTGGTCAAATTCCTCATCCCAACATGGGCTAGTCGGTGATGCCATAGCCAACCCAAGTCAGTTTTTGCCACAAGGCAAGCATTAGGTTCCACTTTAGCTTTAGTGAAGTCCACATAGTAAAGCTTTCCCCTTAGCTCACCCTTAAAGACAATTGAGGAATTATCCCTTCTAGAGATGGTCACACCCTCAATAGTAAAGAGACAATTGAAGCCTTTCTCACAAAGTTGTGAAACCGACAAGAAGTTGTACCCCAAACTATTTACATGATAAACATCATCAATTGCATTAGTAGATGAGATAGCAATTTTACCCATGCAAATGACATCCCCATGACCATTATCTCCATAAATGATTCTTTCCGTAGGCTTGTCATAATGTTCAAGGGATGCAAGTAAGCCTTCATCTCTGGTCATATGATTAGTGGCTCTACTATCAATCAACCATGCATTTTCACCGAAGGAGTAGGCCTACAAAACAAGTTTAGGCTTTTGGATTAGGTACCCAAAAGGATTTGGGTCCTTGAATGTTAGAAGCATAAACTTTGGGAACCCACACACTCCTCATGATAGCCTTCCTTGTGTTGGCTCCAACATACTTGACCACCATTTTACTATTGTGGTCTAAGGTCACTACATAGTCACATGTGTAGTTGGGAGATGCCTTGTGTTCCACTACATTCTTCGATGCCTTAGATGGAGAATTAACCCCACCATTTCCTTTTGTAGTAGTTGCACTGTTGAGCTTGCCTTGAGATGATGTAGAGGTAGTGACTCCATGTGCAATATCCATGATGGTGTTGAGATAGCCTCCCTTATTCCACAAGGGAATTTCTTAGTCATTTACCACCTTCCTACCATTTCCCTTATCATCCTTTTGATGACCAAGCCCATTACCATTCTTTGAAGTCTTTCCTTCCTTGTTGGTGTAGGATTGACATTACCATCATGTCCTAGCTTCACAAACATGTTCAATCCATCCAATTGCTTGTCCTTGGCCTTGATCAACTCCTCTAGCTTGGCAAGGTTAGCTTTACAAGCATCAATATCAAAGGTATAGCATTTAGAGCAACATTTACTTGTGGAGGCATTAGAGTCAAGTGTTGCCTTAGAGTTGACTTTGGAACTTTCCAAAAGAGCACTATAGTTAACTTCAAGGTCCTTGGATTTGACCTCTAAGCGTGAGAAGCTTGCTTGAAGTTCGCTATGAGTGGCCTTTACGGAAGCAAAAGATTCATTTGTCACGATATTATCCTTTGACGTTGTTGACGGTTCAAAACCGCGTTCAACTTCACCGCAAGTCCACGGAGTGACTTGGTGCCTTTTTCACCAAGGGAGGGGAACCCCTAGGTTCTTGTCAATCCATGGAGCAAGGGAATTACTTGCGTTTAACCTAACACTAACTAGTTGATTAGGGACTTTATGATGTAAAGATTAATCTATAAAGTAAAGACAAACTAACCCTAGATTATGTTAAGAGAAAGACAAAGGTGGTTCACGAGTATGAAATACGTATGCCCATGGAGTCTAGGTACTTGAGATGCAATCACCCTAAAACATGGTAAAACTCCGATCCAATCTATCTAAGGATGTGAACAAAGAGTTAAGCGTTTCCCTTCCCTCGTACTTGTCACTACGCGAAGGTAATCATCTCTAACCCTAATGAACGCGGTATGTTGACGTGATCTACGGGAGCAACCCCGATGGCAATGGTAGCGAACCTTAAACATTAAGCATCATCAATATGAAGATATGATAGACAAAGATCCACTACAAGAAACTATTTAATCTGTGACGCATTCTCCACGACGTTTTCAGAAAACATCACGAAGAGCACTGCGTCTACGACGTATTCCTTTTTTTTGTCACAGATGTGCATTTAAGCCCAAAACACTGCGACGCTTTGTTAAATTCGTCGCGATTCTACGACGTATTCCTGTTTTTCGTCACAGATGTGCACTGATGGATATTAAAGCCCAGAACACTACGACGATTTGTTAAATTCGTCGCAATTCGGCCCACAATGCTGCGACGTTTTAGCAGATTCGTCGCGATCAACAAATAACAAATAGTCATGTTAGGAATGAAAAAAAATGATAAATTTCAAAAAAATCGAAAAAGTCAACAAATAACAAATATAGTCATGTTATGAATGGAAAAATTTGAAAATGGAAAAAATCTAAAAAAGATCAACTAATAACAAATAGTCATGTTATGAATGGAAAAAATTGAAAAAATTGAAAAAAGAACAAAAAAAAGGAAAAGGTGGCAGCAAACTGACGCCCACAAGATTCGAACCGTGACCTCGTCGAAGAGAACAAGGAGACTTACCGTTGAGCTACCAATTGGTTTGTGATTTCTATGTCTGTGTGGCCTTATTTATTCAATGAATTTTCGGGTTTTAATTTAATCCCGCACAAAAAAATGGGGGCGGATGAGACTCGAACCCACAACCTCCAGGTTCGGATATGGATGTGTTACCACTGAGCTACTCGCTGTTTTGTGTCTTTGGTTAACATTTTAATTTATTTATAGTATATTTCTCGGTAGGAATGAAATCTACCGCCAAAAAAAAGGGGTGGTGCCGCGGAAAGGGGGTTCGAACCCACGACCTGCAGTATAGAAGGAAGGTGTGTTACCACTGCGCTACAAGTGGGAGTTGTGTTTGTTTGCAGACGTTTGGTTATATATACCTTAAAAACTCCTTGGTTAAGGTTGCATTTTATACTCGAAATGGTTCATCTTTCTCTTTTTAATCCCGAATTAAAAGTTGTATTTGGTTTTTCTCTTTCATATGAACTCCAAATTTGGTGTTTCTTTTTTCCAATTTTTTTCTAAAATCACGTTCTTTCATTTTATTGTGTTGTTTTGTAGGTCGGTTATTGTTTCTTTAATCTTATTCACATGGCTTCTTTTCATGCATTTATGTAGAGAATATAAATACATGTTTTTGAATAAAAATTACTAATTTAACTTTATAATTGCTAATGTTATGGTCAACATAAGGCTGTGTCCAAAATTTAGATGCATACGAGTCAAAAATTGTTATGAGGTATTCAAATCTCAAAGTTTGACTATGAGTTTTAGGAAACTATAAGAGGGATGTATCCTTTGTGAACAATGTATGATCCTACTTTTTTGAAATCACTTGAATTTTTTATGAAAAGATTCTGGGCTAGAAACATGCAGTTATGCCAATTTGTAGAATTTTCTGCCCAAATTTAGATATTATTGTAATTATTATTTTGTACTTTTGAGATAAAAGTTTGAATGTTCCTTATAACTCGAATTGAATTTGTCATCAATCTGCAAAACATGGATTAGAATGGAACATGGAAGCTTAAATATGATTTTTGTGAAATTTTTCCAGTTTTATTGGTGGTACACATAGGTCAACTAGGAATTACTCTCGATAAGCACGCAGAAATTTAATTAAATGATAGAAAATAGCAAATCTATTCGAAAAATCTTGAAACACCTTGAAGGAAACTTAAATGTTGTCTACTACATGTGAAAAATGTATTGGGGGTATATAAGGTAATTAATTTTCAAGTTACTTCATAAAGGTGTCTTAATTAGGTATTTAAAAATAGAAAACCAACTTTTTTAAAGAAAAAATTGTAATGTAACTTCATATTTGCTAATGTTATGGTCATCATAAGGTTGTGTCCAAAATTTAGATGTATACAATTCCAAAATAATCATGAGGTATTCAAATCTCAAAGTTCGACTCTGAGTTTTAGAAAACTATAAGAGGATGTATCCATTTGTAAACAATGTAGGTTCCGCCATTATCGAAATCATTTGAAAATTTTATGTAAAGTTTTAACATCCATAAAATGATTTCAAGTCAATTTTTAGAATTTCCGGAGAAGTTTTAGATATTATTATCATTATTTTATAACAAGGTGACTAGTACAAGTTTGAGTTTTTCATATAAGTAAATTGAATTTTTTGTCAATCTCCTAGATGTGGCCTAGAATGGACCATAAACACTTAAATATATTTTTTTGAATTTTTTTAATCTTATTATAGGTACATATAAGTCAATTTGGAATTACTTTCGGTAAACATCTTGTCGGGGACAGCCATAAGGGTCCCCTAAAAAACCGGGGGGAACCCATTCACTTTCGCAAAAAATAAAACACAAACGAATTCACAAACCTAAAACACGCTCAAGATAGTCACGGCCCAGCGGCCGGGCCCACAGCCCTGGTGGCCCCAGCGGCCCACCAGAACAGTCGGCCCAGCCACCCCCGGGCGAAACTCCACTTCGCTCGAGGGGCGTAGCGCCGCGCTAACGAGACTCCGCCTCGCTCGAGGGCCGGTCGCCCCCTCGGATGGGACTCCGCCTCGCTCGAGGCCCTCACGGGCTCGCCGCCCCCGCACCTGCTCCCCCGACAGGGGCGTTTAATGTTCTGACACTTGCAGGCGCCCGGGTCAAAGACGAATCCACGCCGTGCCGTTCCTCTGACACGCCCGGGAATCATATCCCGGCGCTGTTCTGCCAACTCTCCCGGTGAGGCCATTCCCACCACTGTGCGGCAAGGCCAGTGTCAGCTCCGTGACACTGCGCCACCCACTCTCGTACGGCCAACGCGCCGCACCCTCGAAAGAGGACGGCGGAACCCTCGAAAAGGGGACGGACGCCTGCTCCGCGCCTGCCCGAGGCCACGCCATGACGTCGGACCAGTGAGGCGCGTCACCTCCGTCACCGTCGGTCCTGCGCGGCCATCCCCGCCATCACGACGCCATCCCGGGCACTGCAGCGCCATCCCTGACGCTGTGGGAGTGCGGGGCGACAAGACACCGCCACGCCCGCGGCTGTGCCCCTTACGACCTCCCGTCAGCCGCACCCTCGAGTCGGCGTACGGACGACGACCACACGGGAAGCTCCTATGCCGCCACCCTCGAAGCCGCTCCTGGACGGATACAGGGCACGCCATGACGCTCCGCCAGAAGCAAGATTCGCCAGGACGGCCGTCCACTCCGTTGCACTGTCCGCCATGCCATCACACGTAGCTAGAACAGTGCGGCACGCCTGTAAACTGCCTCCTCCTTGGCCTATAAAAGGAGGGGCAGTCCCCTGGCCGCAGGGGGACGACGGAGAGCACTGACCCACACGCTTTCTGCCTTCACCACGATATTGGCACTCGCCTCAATCAAAACCTCAGGGACCTGGAGGTCCGGCCTCCTCTCCCGCCCCGCTTGTAGCTCCCCTCTGCAAGCACCACGGTGCAACACAATACAGTGCCTCGAGCACACCACTGCTGGACGTACGGCCCCGGCCGAAACCAGGATAAACTTGTGTCCCCTGTGTTGTCGTTTGCACCGACCATCGAGAAGCTGATCACAGCGTAACTTACTAGTTAGTGTCGGGACTACTTTCCGCACCGACACATCTAGAAATTCAATTAAATGATAGAAAATATAAAATCTATTCAGAAAACCTTGAAACACCTAGAACGAAACTTAAATGTTGTCTGATACATGTGAAAAATGTATTGGGGGTATATAAGGTAATTAATTTTCAAGTTACTTCATAAAGGTGTCTTAATTAGGTATTTAAAAACAGAAAACCAACTTTTTTTAAGAAAAAATGGTAATGTAACTTCATATTTGCTAATGTTATGGTCAACATAAGGTTGTGTCCAAAATTTAGATGCATACGAGTCCAAAATAATTATGAGGTATTCAAATCTCAAAGTTTGACTTTGAGTTTTAGAAAACTATAAGAGGGATGTATCCATTTGTAAACAATGTAGGTTCCGCCTTTATCTAAATCATTTGAAAATTTTATGTAAAGTTTAAACATCCATAAAATGATTCCATATCAATTTTTAGAATTTTCGGAGAAGTTTTAGATATTATTATCATTATTTTATAACAAGGTGACTAGTACAAGTTTGAGTTTTTCATATAAGTAAATTGAATTTTTCTTCAATCTCCTAGATGTGGCCTAGAATGGACCATATGCGTCTAAATATAGTTTTTTGAATTTTTTTAACCTTATTAGAGGTACATATAGGTCAATTTGGAATTACTTTCGGTAAACACATAGAAATTCATTTATATCATAGAAAATAGACAATCTACTTGAAAATTCTTAAAACTTCTTAAATATAACTTATATGTAGTCTATTGTTTATAAAAAATATGTTGGTGCATATAAGATGGTTATTGTTATGTGTTACTTCACAATGTACAATAAAATAAAAATGAAAATGAAAAATATTAAACTGTGAAGTCTACTGTGATAGGCCCGATTTCGGCCCGTCCAACTGCTATAGCCTAGGAAGGCGCCTTAATTCTAGCCATTGGATCAAATGAACGGTCCAGATGATCTGTGCTTTATATAAATGATTCCTCCCCTCTCAAAACCCTACCTACCCCGCATCTCTCTCCCACCCGCCCCCTCCCGTCACCTCCTTGCAGATCCACCGCCCCCCTCTCCTCCCAATCTCCATCGCCGCCACCCACACCCATGCAGCTCGTGCTGCTCCCCCGACGGCGCCACTCCTATTCTCTCCCCTAGCGAGCGGCCGCAGCGAGCCCCTGCCAGCAAGCAGCACGAGATGGGGCCGCCTTCCTATCGTCGTCCTCCACTTCCGCTGCCGCGACCGCTTCGCCATCGACGAGATCCGGGTCTGCTCACCATCCTCTGACCCCCATCTGCCAGGATGCTAACGATGCACGCGCTGTCGAGGGCGGCAAGGGGGCTGATGTCCTCGAGGCTGAGGCCCAGTGCGACGCCGTCGACGACTTCGCCGGAGGGGACTGCTGCTGCCCTCAACATCGACCGGCCCTCCTCCGTCGGGGGCGGCGCGAGGCATGCAGGTCCCCCGTCCCCTGGCAGGCTGCAGGGCGTGGAGGCCCCCTCCCTGACGTAGCGATGACAACTGATGCGTCGATCCAATCAGACGACGGCAGCGCCTCCAGGTCCTTCGATCCTCGTCATCCTCCTTCCTGTTGCAAATCCCAAGTGAAATCGTTTGGAGCAAGAATTGTTATGAAATTTGTGCTAAGCAGTCAGGCACGTGCAGCTGCATCTAGCATGGTTCTTCTGAAAGTATCTATAGCATATCTGTATACTAGCTCCTCGCTGGATCTGAACATGGACCTCAAAATTTTGTCACCCGAATACTTTATTTGTTGAGTAATCTGGAAGTCCGATCCATGAGTTTGCTATGTTTCAGTTGGGAACTTGGCATCTATTGTTGCAGTCCATGAGATTTGTTTCATAATTAGGATCTGACAATAATTAGTCTTGAATATTTGTAAAACTGTTTATAATCTCTGTACAATTTGTTTACTTGTCATCAAACTTTAGTGTGCAGCTGAATATTTAGTTATTTGATTCTATCACCTGCCCATAAATGCAATAGTTGTATGCATATGATGAAAACTTGTCTTTATTTTTTTATTCCAGAAAGGTAGCTCACTGCATGTTTATTATCATGAGTTTTTCCACTTGTGTTGCTTCACTAGTTCACTGTTGTGTCTCATGTCTGACTGTGACTCTATTCTTTCATGAGTTTTGGTGTGCCTCCCCCACCGGTCACAACGAGAAGCGCTGCAGCTTCATCACGCCATACTCAGGTAACCGCAAGCTTCTGCTGTTCTTGACCCCCACTTTCCTTGACAAAATCATGCTGCCTCCATAAGCTTTGATCACTAATAACTTTCGTGCTCCGTTCCATGGCATAATGATAGAAGAGATGTAGTAATTTTCATGAGCTTTCTAAAATGTCTGTTTAGCTTGGCTGTTTGTGCTCTAGTTCTCTAAGTTATAGCTGTTTGAAGTTGAGTGTCAGAATCTGTTAAGTTCTCGATAGAGATGTCTTCTTGTTGTTGTTGGTGATATATATCTTGAGCCATGTAGATCGGAGCACCAACTGTTTGTTGAAATGCCTAGATAGTTCTGTTTGCACATATGTTGGAATGCCTCTTGCGCATCTTCTATTCTAAATGTGGTGACCTAAGTGTTTGTGTGACAATGCTTAAATGGCTCAGTTGTGAAAGTTGATAGCAGTGTGGTGCGATGAGCTTTTCTAGGCACTGTGATATATCAGTAGTAGATTGGTTCCAGCATCAATTACTTGAGCCAATATCAAGTATGTTTTTTGATATGTGCTGCCTTACCTTTCCACTAATTATGTCTATATGATGCCAGATTGGAGATGATTTAGAAAAAATTGCTTGAAGTCATATGTGAAACCAGTAGAATTACATGAGGTAACTTGGCTTCTGTTTCTGAATTTGATCTATTATACCATCATGCCTGGTATTCTGAATCCAAGCCCCTTAACTAGTCCTGTGCCGAGGATTGAGGGGAATTCAAAGTTTCCCGATGCTATGTTTGCTTGCCCACCACGCTAATCCCTGAGACTTTTGTTAGCGGTTATTATTCCACCTACTGTGGTGTCACATGTCTGAATCATTTGAGCTTCACTTTTCAAACTGAGATGCGCGCCATATGCCTTTGCTTGCCTTGTCCTGTTCGGTGCTGTAGTGTATAGAACTTCATTTTTGCTTGTTTGTGGCAGAAGTAACACAGATTAGAATATTGCAGAATAATCCTAATCATGGGTTGTCGCTCCTTTGGTGTTCTTGTGTAGCTCTGGTTTGAGAATGTGGAATCGATTAGTAGAGTAGTGTGAAACTGTTGTGCCATTTGTACACATACGTGATAAGTTTGTTTAAATATAAACTGATGACGACTGATTGCCTATCTTAATCTGAAGACCCTTGCATCTTTATCATTGCTTTATAGTTGTTTATCTCTGTATGATACTGAGATGACCGTGTACACATAGTTGTTTGATCCAACCCACAATGCAGTATACTCTGTTGCATAGTTTGTTAGCTTGTTGAAGCCAATGACAAGTGTTTGTCAATGTGCTCTTTCAGGTCGAGGATTAGATGCATCATGTAGCAAGCCATTAGAAGTGATTGGATCAGCAAGCAGGAGCAGTCGACCTGATCTGTAAGAATCTGATCTGTTGTTATTTTTATGGCTTCATAGTATATAAATGCCCTTTACCCTTTATATGTGCGTATGTTAGATATGAATGAACCTGGCAATAAAATGCTAAGTATAACCATGTGTGTACATATAATCTACCGTACTTTCTCCATCTGATCATGTGCCAACTATATTAGTGACTGGTGGCTAAAGTTCCATTATGACTTAATATTTTATACTTTGTTTCACAATGTACAGACTACCTGAACTACATCAATTGTGCAGTTTTTCAACATGTTTTTTTCACCATGTGCGCACCAGCTTTTACTAGTTTCAGTTAAACAAGCATGACATGCCCTTTTTTTATTTCAGGATTCAAACTCAAAGGAATCAGAGAAAAGAGTTCAGTATTATCAAAGAGCAAGGTGTAGTGTTTATGGAATGAGTATACAGCTAAAGATCATGTGTTATCTGCTTCAGTTCCTGGTTGTGTTTTGTGGGAATTTTTTTTGATATTGTATCTGATTCGAAAGTTGTTCACTGAATTCTGATAAATGGGTTGAAAATTGTGTATATCTTTTGATAAATGGGCTGATTTATCAATTATGTTGTGGGATTAGTAGAAATATAGTGCAAATTGTGGCCACGTCATCGTCCACGTAGGATGCCACGTCATTGTCCACGTAGGATGCCACGTCATCCTTCACGTAGGATGCCACGTCATCCTCCACGTAGGATGCCACATCATCGTCCACGTAGGCTGCCACGTCATCGTTGTCCACGTAGGATGCCACGTCATTTTCCATGTAGGCGTCCACATCAGCAGCCATGTCAGCGGCCACATCAGCATCCATGTTGGCAGCCACATAATGATCCATGTCAGCAGCAATCTGTGACGATTATTTTCGTCGCTAAAACTGGGCTTTGGGTTGGGTTGCATGGGCCTCGGGCTGCTCCGTGACGATTCAGATACGTCACAGACCGTGACGTTTATTAAGAAACGTCGACCGATTTAATCAATGACGCCCATTCCACCACGAAAATTTAAATCTTCATGGACGCTGATTTGCGACGAATTTTCAACGATCCGTGACAGAATGATTGTGTCACAGATTAAATAGTTTCTTGTAGTGATCCAAACAAAGAGCGGGTGACTACATGTCAAGATCCATTACAACTCCATGGACAAACGATTACGTTACCCCATCAAGACGCTAGGCATGGCACCGTTGATCATGGTGGATGCCTCTGATGGAGTCCGTCTCTCGGTGTCCTTCAACTCCTGCGGCGCCGTGGTGAGGCTCCGGCGTCCTCCTTCCTCGTGGTGGCCTCCGTTGACCTAGGTGATGATCCTCCTCGATCTTCACCCTCAAGATCAACCTTCTCATTTGTGTTTGATCTCTCGAGGCTTCTCTGGTCGTCTTTCACGAATGGCTCTCTCCCTCCAACAATTAGGGTTCCGCGATTATATCACCGAAGAAAGGCGGTGCCGAACAGAGGTAGAGAGGGGGTGGGCCGGCCGGCCTGGCCCACTCTCGGCCCAGTTCGGCCCCGTCTTTTGCCACGTGTTGTTTCTTGCACTTTGGGGTTTTTCCTCCTTCGGATATGGGCTTTGGACGTCATTATCTCCGTGACCAAGTCAAGGGGTGTTTATGCATGATCTTCCAGTCTTTTCATCTTGGTCCTCGGAGATTCTTCTTCGAAGCTCATTGGTCCTTGCCACCTTTGGAGTCAAGTTCATGCACGGTCGGAGCCTCTTGATCATCATGTAAATCGTCCTCCGAACCGTATGTATTTCTCCTCATTTAGTACATGAATTCCTGCGTAAACATTATACTCCAAAACACACATCCAACGATGAACTTGTTATATCATTAGTATGCCTAGTGGTAGGTTTGTTCCAAAATGAAATCCAAACTATAACATAACAAGTGTTCTTGGTTGACGGAAATCGACCGCCAACATCCCCCCACGCTTAGATCTTGCGCGTCCTCGAGCAAGTTGCTCAAAAGTTGATCATCCAAGGAGTTTGAAAACATGCTTCGTCAAATCCTTCCTTTCAAGTTAGTCAATCATTCATCTTTAATATAAGAGACATGAAACAAAAATCATAATGTAAACATGGGCGTTTAGAAATCACCCATTCAAGACTTACCCCACAACTCTTACCTTTTCACTAGAGAGCTTCAACTTCATCCACACTTGTTTTCTTACTTCCTTTGAAGGGTTTTTGCACTTTTTTTAAAAAAAAATAAAATTCCTGCACAAAGTATTAGACAGAGCCCTTCTCCAAGTTCTCACATGTCACTCATTAAGGTGGCTATCCTAGATTATTTTATAAACTCTCACCTCCCACAAGTCTCTCATATGTGATGTAAGTAGAGCTATAGGTGTGGCTAGTGAAGTTAGCACAAGTGTTGTCAAGCTAAGAGAATCCTCTAGTGGTTGTTCACCTTCCAAGCCAATGATCATGAGAAATAACCATAATGTAGCAGTGTCAAGGATGAGACGATTTAGAATGGTGGACATCTGCGAAGGGAAAAAGAATAATGACTTCAAGGCACTAATGATGTCCTCGATGTCGGATTGCACATGGTATGGAATAAGATTCGTTCCTAACATCGTGCCATCCTTCCTTGCACTTCATTTGGTCTTCACTTGACCTGTCATCTCTTACTTCACCTTTCTTACCTTGCCTTGGATTTCCCTTCTTTACTTTTCCTTCTTTTTCTTCTCTTTTTTCCTTTTTCTTCTCTCTCTTTTTTTTTCATTTTTTTCTTGTGTGCACACTACACACATTTTTTTCTTTTTTTTCTTTCTTTCCACCTCTTTACCTTCTTCTCCCATGCTTGTCGCTCAACTTTCGAACATGATCACAATCTGAATTTTAAATATAAACATGCCTAAAGATTGAACGAATCTTCGAATATCGGTTGTGTTCAAGGAGTAGGATGATAAAAAGATGTATATAGGTTTGGGTAAGGAATCCGGCGATGTACTGGGCATTTCAATGTGAAAGTCCCGTTACCGAATATACGAAGAGGCTAGCAACAAAAGGTATATATCAAGGACATGACCATTGCTTGGAATTAGCCCTCCCAAGAGAGTAGAATCCTAACTTAACTCATCATGCTAATCAACACTTATGGTGGAGCTCATGTATGTGTGTAAAGGCTTTGTATAGGATAGATATCACTCTCAACTTGGAGAAAGAACTTGCTAACCTTCATAGCAAGGTGTTTCTTTCTTAATTTTCAGAAATAAAATCTCCAAAGTTAGCAATACTAAGAGCATGGACGAAGCAAAGTCCTAGATTAAATTTTGAGTATGGGTACTTTACAAAGGTTGGTTTCCACTAAGCACCACGTAAACAATTAATCAAAAAGCTCATGCTCAAATAAGAAAGATAAATTAAAGAATAACAAGAAAAGAAACATGAGACTTTGCATTAGACACTTTTTATTTATTTTTTCTTTGACTCAACGCTAATTTAAGACTCTTTCAAGCTAAAAAGACAAAACAAAGACTCTCACACTCTCACACTTGACTCAAAAATTAAAAACTAGACTCTCACACCACTTTAAGCAAAAATTTAAAAGGTAGCTAGCTAGCTCCCCCCCACGCTTAGATCTTACGACGTTCTCGTCGTAACTTTACAAAAGGCACAAGGGGAGAGAACTTTCTAACTACAACACCTAGTGGTACTTTCCGCACAAGTTGCACCACTCCTTCTTCTTGAAATTTTTATTCATCCCGAAGAGCTTCCTTATGTTGCGGTTGAGGTACTTGAAGTCATCTTCCGCCATGCGCTCACAATGCTTAATTCGTTGTTGCATGGCGTTGATGGTGTGGAAACACTCATCAAGGGATGAGAAGAGCTATGCAATGGCGTTGCGGCATGCCGCGCAATGCACATTGTGCTCTTCCTCCAGATCATCATCTCCATGGTCTCCACCGTCCGGATCATTACCGCCGCCTGGGTTGCCGCCTTCGCCTTGCCCTTCCGATGCTCCTCCGGCTCCTCCTTGGGCTCCTCCTCCCAAATGTAGAGATCATTGTCGTCTCTACCACCGGCTGCCCACGAGCTAGGGCTTTGATCATCGGAGTAATCACTATCTCCGTAGAAATCCGCTGGCTCGGGGGTCTTCTCCTTGTAGTCCTTCCTCTTCCTCCCAAGGAGCCTCTCTGAGTGGCGAACGGGAGAAGCGGGCTTCTCCTTCTTCTCCTCAACCCAGGGATTTAGGCTGGCGACGCGCCCTCTTGGACCACACCCTCCGCATTGAATCCTCGCGGTTCTCTTCACTTGCTTCTTGGGTTTTGGCACCTCGCACCGATGAAGCTCCTCCATCACCGGGGTTGGAGAGGGGAGGCGTACTTCTTCTTCCATGGTCGCCTTCACCTCCTCCTTGCCTTTGGTGCTGCTCGAGGATGCCATGGGTGCTTGGGTGCTTTCGTGGAGGTTGGAGATTGCAATTGAGATGCAAACCTTGAGCTCCCCAGACATCCTTAAATAAACCTGGAAAGATTCGGCCGAAACCCTCCCTTACCTATTTTTGTCGCCCCCAAAAAGGGAAGACAGGAAAAGGAAATGCACCGAACCGTGTCCTAGAGAAAAACGAGCGAAAACGGGCGAAGGGGGGCAGTGGGCCGGTCGGCCTACTCCCTGTTTTGGGCCCCCGCGGCCCAACTTTCGCGGCCCTCGGTGTTTCGTGAATACTAGCCTAGGTGGTGGTAGGGTCCAACTAAAAATTATGAAAAGGACTCGAAATAAATACGAAAACTAAAAACAAAAACATATTTACAGAAAATGTACCTCGTTTTACGTCTTAGGCTTGACGCTCGGGCTTGTCCTCCATGTGATATATATCAATGTAGTCAATGGGCACGATGTCTTGTTCAAGAAAAACCTTTAACCATTGACCATTAACTACATATTGATCTCCTTTCACGTCCATGATTGTGACCGCTCCATTTGGCGAGACCGAGTGAACAATATATGGTCCATCCCATTTGCTCTTCAATTTTCCTTTCCCGAATATTTTGAACCTTGAATTATAGAGGAGAACCTTATCACCTTCTTTGAATTCCTTTGCTCGAAGCCTTTTATCATACCACCTCTTCATTCTTTCCTTGTAGATGGTTGCACTCTCATAAGCTTTGAGCCTCATCTCTTCTAATTCACTTATTTGAATTTTCTGTTTGATTCCCGCGGCATCAAGTTCAAGATTCATCTCCTTGATTGCCTAATACGCTTTATGTTCCAACTCCAAAGGTAGATGACACGATTTTCCATAGACAAATTGATATGGTGTCATACCTATGGGTGTCTTGTATGCCGTTCGATATGCCCACAATGCTCCAACTAATTTCTTTGACCAATCTTTACCTCCCTTTTCAATGGTCTTGTTAAGAATGCTCTTGAGCTGCCTATTTGAAGTTTTCGCTTGACCATTGGTTTGTGGGTGGTAAGCTGTGGCCACTCTATGCTCAATTCCCAACTTGGACAAGCATTTTCTGAAGCTATTCCCCGTGAAGTGTGTTCCTCCATCACTTATCAATACTCGCGGGACTCCATAGCGTGGGAATATAGTATTTTTGATCATGGATATGGATTCTTCCGTTGAAGCTCTTCGACAAGGGATAGCCTCCACCCATTTGGATACATAATCAACCATAACCAAAATATGCACATATCCATTTGAACTAGTGAAAGGTCCCATGAAGTCAATCCCCCATACGTCGAATAGATCAATTTGCAAGTTGTAATTCAAGGGCATAGCATTTCTTTGATTTATATTCCCCGTTGTTTAACATTCCGGACAAGAAGCAACATACCGTTTCGAATCTTTATGCATCTCCGGCTAATAAAATCCACTAGCCCATACCTTTGCTTGAGTCCTAAAATGTCCATAGTGTCGTCCATATTCGCCTGAGTGACACTTCCTTAATATTTCGCCTCTTTCATCTCTTGGTATACACCTTCGTAAGACTCCATCCACTCCAAGTCTAAAGAGGTAAGGTGCATCCCAATAATATTTTCGGCTCTCGGCGACCACTCTCCTTTGAGCGTTCCTATCCAAATGATCAAGTGGCATTTTTCGTATGGCTCGAATAATGTTGATCATCCAAGTATCTTTGTCAAGGATGTGATAGAGATGATCATCTCTCATCTTATCTTCAATAGCCTCTTTATCATCCTCACGATTCATCCTTGATAAATGGTCAGCCACAACATTTTCCACCTCCTTCTTGTCTCTAATTTCCACATCAAATTCTTGCAAGAGAAGGATCCATCGAATCAACCTTGGTTTGGCATCTTTTTTAGACAAGAGATACTTGATCGCCGCATGATCGGTGTAGACAATCACCTTAGAATTCACAATATATGATCTGAATTTTTCAAAGGCAAACACTACGGCGAGCAATTCCTTCTCTGTTGTTGCATAATTTAATTGAGCTCCATTGAGGGTTTTGCTAGCATAGTAAATAGCGTGTACCTTGCCTTCTTTTCGTTGTCCCAACACCGCTCCAACGGAATAGTCACTAGCGTCGCACATTATCTCAAAAGGTTGATTCCAATCGGGCGGTTGGATGACGGGTGCGGTTACGAGAGCTCTCTTTAATGTCCGGAATGCCGCCAAGCACTTCTCATTGAAATTGAATGGCACATCTTTTTGGAGTAGATTAGTCAATAGCTTGGTAATTTTTGAGAAATCCTTGATGAATCTTCTATAGAATCCCGCATGGCCTAAGAAACTCCTCAAAGATTTGACATCCGTTGGGGGTGGAAGTTTTTCAACTGTTTCAACCTTAGCCTTGTCCACCTCAATCCCTCTCTCGGATATCACATGTCCCAACACTATACCTTATTTCACCATAAAGTGACACTTCTCCCAATTTAGCACCAAATCAACCTCCGAACATTTAGTGAGAACTTTATCCAAGTTTGCCAATCAATCCGCAAAAGATTTACCATAAACAGAGAAATCATCCATAAATACTTCAACAATTTCCTCGATGAACTCCGAAAATACCGCCATCATACATCGTTGAAAAGAGGCTGGAGCATTGCATAAACCGAAAGGCATTCTTCTATACGCAAATGTTCCATAAGGGCATGTGAATGTTGTCTTATGTTGATCATCCGGGTGAATAGGTATTTGCATGAACCCTGAGTACCCATCAAGAAAGCAAAAATATGCATGATTTGCTAACCTCTCAAGCATCTCGTCGATGAACGGTAGGGGGAAGTGATCTTTCTTCGTTGCTTTGTTCAATTTCTGATAGTCAATACACATCCTCCATCCGGTCACGGTTCTTTGCGGTATCAATTCATTCTTCACCACGGTCAAACCTCCTTTCTTAGGCACACAATCTACGGGGCTCACCCATTCGCTATACGGCACCGGGTAGATGATTCCGGCGTCCAACAACTTGATAACCTCCTTCTTCACCACCTCTCGCATGGCATGGGTTAACCTCCTTTGATGGTCCACTACGGGCTTGCATTGATCCTCCATAGGTATGCTGTGAGTGCAAAATGTTGGGCTGAGTCCTTTAATGTCATTGATTGAATATCCCATCACTTTCTTGTGCTTCTTCAATAAATTCAGCAACATATCATTCTCCTCGGGACTCAATTCATCGCTCACAATCACGGGATAAGTCTTGTCCGACCCCAAAAATTCATATTTCAATCCCTTGGGCAATGGCTTAAGATCCACCTCCGGTGCTTGTGGTTCGTCATGTACAATTTCTCCAAGATCTTCAAATTTATCCTCCTCTAAGCTTCCGTCTTGCGGTTCTAGTCCTTTGGTTGCTTCCGCTAACTCTTCATTTAGCTCATCATTAGATTGATTCACCATAGCTCTTTGTAGCGGATCCCTGAAAGTTTCAACAAAACGAAGGCTCCCTACCTCTTCGTCATCAAGAGGTAGGGGTGAGGCAATCCTAGAAGCGGGAAGAAAATTGTATGTGTGATTATTTCCATCAAGATTAATAGTTACTTTTCCTTTTCCGGCATCTAAAACGGCATTAACCAACTTGAGAAAAGGTCTACTGTTGGCGTTTCTTAACGTCACCACTAGTTGTACACCTACAGGGAGTGGATAAGAACAACCGGGTATACCGCAAGCGCACGGAAATACCGCTGTAGCACTTCCCCAAGGAAGGAGAGTATTCCAAGGGTATCGAATCCAAGGAAGGGTGTGCACTATCTCCTACTTCTAGTATAGATGATCCAAGGACACAACTCTGATGGATAGGATAGGTAGAAAGGATCTGCTCGGACTGAGCGCAGAGTCTAGTAACATTCTCTCAGGTATAACACTCACTTCGGGCACCAGGCACACGGCCTTTGTGCTGGCTCGAGCCCAACTCGGTACGTGACGTAGGAGGTTTGACAAAGGGTCCAACAGGCTGTCACCACTACGGCCTACCTCTACGCTACGATCGTACGTGGCCTTCGAAGGGTAGCTTATGGTCCAGACACCTCGTCTATACCACTCACTATTCCTACGAATCCGCGAGGGAGATACTGTCACTAGCTCAAGGTATGCTCTATCACTCATGCAAGATCACGAATGCACTTTGATCTAACTAGAAACATGCAGGAGCTTCACTTTACTCTAATTAGACAGGCAGGCAAACTAGATGCAAACTTATGATCTAAGTCTACTGGATCGAAAGGGGTTGTGTTCGAAGAACACAAGCCTCTAAACCAAGAACAAACGAAGAACACAAGAACAAAGCAACTAAGCATGCATACGACTTTAGTCTAAATAGGAAATATCGAAATACTCACTTTAGTCTAGTTGAAGAACAAAGGCACCGCTGAGGATCGTTCTTGAGGAAGATGTCATGAACATGACATGGCCTCAAGCCTCCCACCTCACTTCCTAGCACTAATCCTATACAAAGAGCTCTCCTCTCCTAAAGAGAGAGGCTTCAAGCCAAAATGAAGAGGAGGAGGAGAAGAGTGTGTTCCAAAATGGAGCCCCTACCCTCCTATTTATAGAGGGGGAAGATGCTTGCTTCGGGGCTCCAAGTACCCCTAAATGCCCAGAGCTGCAACCAGGAGCCAATCAGGAGGTGACACGTGGAGGGCCTAGATCAGCCGAACCAAGGTCGGTTTGGCCGATCTAGGGTTCGGCCGAACCCTAGGGGCCACGTGGCACCCTGTGCTTCCTCGTGGTGGCTGACTGATGGGCCCTGATGCCTGTCCTCCGTGCATGCCAAGTTTCCCGACAGTTTAGGGGGATAAGTGGGCCCTTGAATCCATGTGATGTCCATGTGGCACTTCGTGATTCGTCGGGCTCACTTCTCTTGGATTGATGACGTCAGTGATCCAGGGGAATCCTAGGTGGCATCCCTTCATTGGGTGGACTTGAAATGCTTGGATCAAAGACTTATGCTTTTACTCCTCTTTCTAGTGCTATTTACCTGTATTTGCATAATCACCAACACTTGTGGAAATGATTAGTTTAAGCCTATTCTAGTGTTGATGATCATTTTCCATGCCAAAAGGTACATGTTTGACGGGTAAGAAGTGAGTGAAAATCAGCCGTCAACAAATACCCCCACACGCGACCTTCGCTCGTCCCGAGTGAAGGGAAGAATAAGATCAAAGTGAGACATGATATCCAAAGGTATGAAACGAGCATAAGAGATATTCCAAACCACACCTTGTACTTGTGAACTCTGATGTGTCTATCATGCTATCTTGGGCAGTTGAGGGATGGAACGGTCATGAATCAAGTCACTCCTGCTCATCATGTTAAGTAACTTGGGGTTTTGCAATAGATTTTCGAAAACAAACCTTGCTTAGCTCCTCATTGATTCTCTCAGATCACTCAATGTGTATATGTCCTCACCAAGGCATTAGATTGCCTATCTTTACCCTACTTCTAATGATGGCTATATGTGGAGCTCAGGGTAGGATAAAGGATATGGCATACTCGCATCACATATATTGCAAAGTCAAAAACCAGATCCACAGAGAAAATCAAATCATACCATCAGATCAAGAGGTGCATGTGTATAGGTATGGTGAGTATGGTAAGGTGGATACTAAGCCCGGAAGGGGTGCTAGATATTACCATACGTATATGATGAGAGTTGGTAGATGGTAAGGTGGACACTATAGCCCCGGAATGGACACTAGTTATTACCATCAAAATTATGGAACTCCTTTTTGTATGATCTCATCTCTCCCCTATTTCTCCTTTATTTTGGACATGGGCTATTCTTTCTTTTCTCTTTTCTTTTTTTTCATCATGCCTTGAGCATGTATCTCTTTTTTTTCTCTTTTTTCATTGCCCATGTCTCTTTTCGAAGGATACTTTTGGAGAGAGATGTCACACCACATATGGAGCTTTATTTTTATGAAATGGATGAATGATACAATGCTAACTTCCAGTGTAGAAGCATAGCAAGGGGAAAATGGTGGTGTGCACATGAATCTTGATCATGAAAGTAATGAAAAGAATTCTCACAAGGGTCACAGAATTTGACAGAGCTCAATGCAATAACAAGCAGCTTATGAGTAGAAGGTTTTCAACTATGAACATCATATGGCTCTAGTAGGACGGTGGCATATCAAAGAGGAGCTTTGCAAAGGGTTTTCATGATTTTCAAATAAAATTCCCAAGCACTCAAACATTCAGAGCGAAGATCATATCATCAAACCATATCACAAACGTCAACTACTTAGATAAGCATGAGTTCCCTAATGATATTTGTTCACAAGCATCAAGATGATAAGTAAGGAATAAAACATATGCAAGCCAACCACAAGAACCATGTAGAGCAAGCATAGCACAGATTGTTGAGTTTGATGTAAAGGATATGAATTGAAATTCATTCAAACTCATGGATAAAGGAGAGTGAGGTAGAGGGTGCACATACCATCACTTCTGAAGGATAAGAGATCAAGGAAGACCGGTGGTGATTCGGCTAACCATAAGGCAGCCGGGTCACTCTATTTTACCTTGCTCTTGTCATGAAGGTATAATCGATGTTGTGCAGTGCCTGTGTGGGAGTTCTCGAGTGGATATGTCGATGATGAGCTCGAGATAACTCCCCCACACTGGTGGTTGATCCTGGTGTTGTTCTTCAAACAAAAAGTGGAAATGAAAGAGGGACTCTACTGGTTCAAGAACCATAGAGCCTTTATTCAAATTCAAATATTTTTGGGTTTTTTTTAATTGTCACCATGTCATTTACTCAAGGGTTAGACCAAGGTTACACATTATATACGAAGGGGAATATACTTACCTTCGACCTTTGAGAGGTCATATGTACCACCTTTGCATGATGTGCAACATGAATCTGACACCTCAACTTACCTTCCCATTTGAATTTAGCTCAATGACTTACCCATTCAAATTTGACAGTTTTCTGCAGGGGTTAGTCAGCATATATGCAACCAAGATCCATGAAAATATAACTCCAAGGTTCATCAATCAAAACTCGACACCATGTCTTGTTTTGATTGAAGAAGACAATTTTAACCTAAGCACCATGCTTAATTTAAAACAGCCTATGAATGATATGTTGCAACAATAAGATTCAAACCAGAGCATATGAACAAAGATAAAGGAAAAATGCATGCATGATCAAGCTATCATCAACAAGGGACATAAGCATGAGCATAAGACGATGAACCTCGGGAACCTCCCGGAAGGGCTTTGTTTAATGTCAAAAGCAGGACTTACCTAGCTAGTGGGCAATATGCAAGAGCTGACATCATCGCCACACCAGGATAAGATTTGGTAGAGGAGGAACTTTACTCAGGATGCTCACATACCTCCCCCACACTTGAAGTTTGCATTGCTAGGCAACAAAACTCAAGTGTGTGGTGATCAAGCTTCCTTTTGTAAGTGTTCCCTCACCGAAGCTTATCTAGGTGTTGCAGCTGATGTAGCTCACATGTTTGTAGGCATCATCTGTCCATCTTTCTTTTCAATCTCCACCTGAAAGGTTAGTGACCAAAAATACCCGAAGGACAACTTATCCTAAAAATATGTTCTTGCTTTTATTCGAAAAGGGAAATAAAACCTATGCTAATCCAGGCTATCTCCTGGGAGTGTTTTGTTTATTTAAGGTCATAAGCTCGACCATGAGAACTCATCTTGCAGCTATCGTTGGTGGTGTCATTCCCATCTCACCACCAATCCTTGATGTATCAGTGAAGCTTCAGCTGCAAGGTTAGTGCCACAGTGCACACACGAAATCTGCAATGCTTATGGTAAACATATGCATCTACAACCAACCTTCTAAACTTTCTACAAAAGAGGACCATAAGGTGATTGCAGCCCTCATGCGTGCTCAGCGCACTAAGCATGTCTGACTCTAGAGGGACATGATGCGAGCATGGTCTGTACGGTGAATCAAGAATGAAGCTACCATGCTCGTGCGTGGAATCCTTTCTTCCGGACTCCAGAGTCAGTGCCTCGAAAGGTTCTGTGGCCCATGAATTCTCCATCTCAAGAGAGTCATCGTGGAAGCTCGATGTTGACTCTCGATCATGATCGAAAGCAACATGATATGGGCCAGCGGGAAGAGGCTGAAACTCGGTCGAGGGTGATGACGATCGTTCTCCTTCACAAAGGTGAGGAGGGTCTTCCGAGTCGTACTCATGAGGAGTAGAAAGTTCTATGCCCTCAATGAGAACAGGCTCGGATGACATGAATGGAGGTATATGTGTCATCTTCTCGAGCAGGTTTTGCTGGGGAAGAGGCTTCGCCGTAGGGTGTCCCAAACAAGGGGTAGCAGTGGCGTAAGTGGCTTCCCCAATATTACCATCTAGGCTCCCTATGGATTCCTCAAAGAATTTCTCTAGCGGGGAGCCTAGGAGTAGATCAGGATGGAGGACATCAAAGATGTGAAAGTCTAAGCTAGCTTCGACCCTGTCTATGATGAGCGGCACGGCACTTGCGATCCCCCGACATTCAAGAACGTGCCCAAAGGGACAAGTCTCGAGGAGCATGTTGGATGGTGCTAGCGGAACTTTGCCCAAAAGAGTTTCCGCTAAGTGCCATGGCATGATGTTAACCTCCATAATGGGGTCACAGTGGGCCTCTACGGCAGTCCCTCTAACAGAACAAGGAATAACCAGAGAGGGTGTACTATCCCAAAATGCTTCGGAAAAGCATATCGCTCCATCTGGCCATTCCTTCTTCATGGCCTCCTCAGGAAATGCTTCGTCAGGAGGATCGGGAGGTGAAGGAGATACCGTAGGTCTAAGGAAAGGTTCTGTCAGAGGATGTCTATATGGTTCAGCATGGACAGAAACAGTTTCCCTAAGCTCTTCTTCTGGGTTTCCTTGAGATTTAGCAAGAAGTTTTTCTAAGGGGAAACCTAGAAGAAGATCAAAATCCACGATGTCATAGATGTGGAAATCTAATCGCACCTCTATGTCATCAATGGTGATCGACACGTCCCTAGCAATCCCTTTACATGGAAAAACACAGCACCACCTGGGGCTATGGAAAAGTCCATCAGACGGGATCAAGGGCGTGTCACGCACCAGAGTATACAAAAGGGCCTCTGGTATGATGCAAGCCTCAGCAGTAGGGTCATGTACAGCATCTACGATGTTTCCTCTCATGGAACAGTGGATGATCGTGGCAGTCGAGTTAACCCAAATTTCTTCGGATGTATGCTTCTGAGGTGACCAATCCACTATCGTCCCATGATTCCAAACTTCATCGAGGACCTCATAAGGGTCCAACGATGCCGTAGGCTTCTCGTGCCAAGAGTGATCTGAGGTATTTCTGATGTTTCGAGAAGGATCATCCTCAAATTGGGAAGAGAACTCCGAAGGTTGAATTTCTTCTTCCTTCGATGTTCGTGGTTCGGGAGAGGGCTCAACAGAGGAACCAAGGAATTCAGAGAATGAGAGCTCAGAGTCGGCTATTGAGAGACTCTCATAGACCAACTCGGACTCCAGATGGGGTTCGTTGTAAACAATATGGGAAGAAGAGGTTTCTAAGAAGAACTCTCGGATCTCTCGTCTTTCCACTAGAGTTTCGTTTTCGAACGAACCTCCAGCTAAAAGGTCGAGCTCTCGTGCAGATTCCATGTCTATACGAGTATAAAAGTATACGTCGCTATATCATCGGGTATAGACATGTCTGGGCTAGATGTCATAAGATGGAGGAACCTAGCCCAAGCTGCACCTATGGACTCACCCTCTAATTGCTCAAAGTCAAGGAGTTCACACGGCAAGAGCTCTATGCGTTCATAAAGGGAGAACGAGTCACAAAAGTTTTCTCGTAGTTCTCCCCAATTATTCACATGCTCCGCTGTGTGGGTGTACCATTGCTCCGCTCTATCTACGAGAGAGAAAGGGAACAATTTCCACCTCAAAGTTTCCTGTGTCATGCCTGGAATTACCAAGCACGAACACAAGTCCTCGAACTCCTCTAACTGAACATTAGGGTCATCACTGATCGCTCCAGAGAAAGGTCGATTCCGAACCATGGCTATAAAGTCGGGACGAAGCTCGCAGCAAGATGAGGAAGTTGATGGTTGCTCTAAGACGAACTCGCCCCTAGGGGTAGAGAAGCTTTGACAGGAAGGCATCTCAAAGGCTAACGGGGGTAAAGGTAGAACAAAAGAAATGAAAAGGATAACTGATGGGTAACAGAGGTGAAGGTAGAGGAAAAATGAAAAGGATAAATACGAGGACCACTAGGTTCGAAGATAGATATAGCAACAGTTCCCCGGCAACGACGCCAGAAATGGTTGTTGGCGTTTCTTAACGTCACCACTAGTTGTACACCTAGAGGGAGTGGATAAGAACAACCAGGTATACCGCAAGCGCATGGAAATACCGCTGTAGCACTTCCCCAAGGAAGGAGAGTATTCCAAGGGTATCGAATCCAAGGAACGGTGTGCACAATCTCCTACTTCTAGTATAGATGATCTAAGGACACAACTCTGATGGATAGGATAGGTAGAAAGGATCTGCTCAGACCGAGCGCAGAGTCTAGTAACATTCTCTCAGGTATAACACTCACTTCGGGCACCAGGCACACGGCCGTTGTGCTGGCTCGAGCCCAACTCGGTACGTGACGTAGGAGGGTTGACAAAGGGTACAACAGGCTGTCACCACTGCGGCCTACCTCTACGCTACGATCGTACGTGGTCTTCGAAGGGTAGCTTATGGTCCAGACACCTCATCTACACCACTCACTATTCCTACGAATCCGCGAGGGAGATACTGTCACTAGCTCAAGGTATGCTCTATCACTCATGCAAGATCACGAATGCACTTTGATCTAACTAGAAACATGCAGGAGCTTCACTTTACTCTAATTAGACAGGCAGGCAAACTAGATGCAAACTTATGATCTAAGTCTACTGGATCGAAAGGGGTTGTGTTCGAAGAACACAAGCCTCTAAACCAAGAACAAACGAAGAACACAAGAACAAAGCAACTAAGCATGCATACGACTTTAGTCTAAATAGGAAATATCGAAATACTCACTTTAGTATAGTTGAAGAACAAAGGCACCGCTGAGGATCGTTCTTGAGGAAGATGTCATGAACATGACATGGCCTCAAGCCTCCCACCTCACTTCCTAGCACTAATCCTATACAAAGAGCTCTCCTCTCCTAAAGAGAGAGGCTTCAAGCCAAAATGAAGAGGAGGAGGAGAAGAGTGTGTTCCAAAATGGAGCCCCTACCCTCCTATTTATAGAGGGGGAAGATGCTTGCTTCGGGACTCCAAGTACCCCTAAATGCCCAGAGCTGCAACCAGGAGCCAATCAGGAGGTGACACGTGGAGGGCCTAGATCAGCCGAACCAAGGTCGGTTCGGCCGATCTAGGGTTCGGCCGAACCCTAGGGGCCACGTGGCACCCTGTGCTTCCTCGTGGTGGCTGACTGGTGGGCCCTGATGCCTGTCCTCCGTGCATGCCAAGTTTCCCGACAGTTTAGGGGGATAAGTGGGCCCTTGAATCCATGTGATGTCCATGTGGTGCTTCGTGATTCGTCGGGCTCACTTCTCTTGGATTGATGACGTCAGTGATCCAGGGGAATCCTAGGTGGCATCCCTTCATTGGGTGGACTTGAAATGCTTGGATCAAAGACTTATGCTTTTACTCCTCTTTCTAGTTCTATTTACCTGTATTTGCATAATCACCAACACTTGTGGAAATGATTAGTTTAAGCCCTATTCTAGTGTTGATGATCATTTTCCATGCCAAAAGGTATATGTTTGACGGGTAAGAAGTGAGTGAAAATCAGTCGTCAACATCTACCAAGAATTACATGATCATTCTTATCATAGTAGACATCAACAATGAAGAAATCGGTTGGAATGCATTTTTCGGAAATTAAAACTTCTAGGTCACGAGCAATCCCTAGAGGTTTAACAACTCTACCATCTCCCATAATTAATTTAGTAGATGTTGGAACTAGGTCAATGGTGTGATCATGAATTGCATCAAAAATCTTAGAAGACAAGACAGTTACTTGTGCTCCAATGTCGCATAACACCTTGCAATTAATGTTGTTGACCTTGCAATCTATACGCGGCGATGTCTTCTCTTCTTCATCGGATCCTATGGCAAAAATTTCAGCGAGGCGGGCAAATGGTGACGCCTCGGGCTTGATTCCCATGATTCTTTTAGCTTCGGCCACATGGTCCGGATCAACTTCTTCTTCGCTAAAGAGTTTTTGAAGGACCTCCCCGGTTGTCTCTATGTTGTATGAATGTTCCACTTGTTTTTCCGGCGGGAAGTCTATCTCCAAAGCTTTTGCCGTCCCTTTTTGATTAGGGAATGGTCTCCTCTTGTCAAAGATTTCTCCAAAATCAAGTGGGATCCAATCCATCTGCGCAAACTCCCTTAGTGGCTTCGCGCTTGACATAATTCTTTCATTTGCTTTGCTTGTCTCGGCGTGATCACTCTTCGGGATAGTTCTAGTTTCCTCATGTTTGGCTTCTTCAACCTTTTCAAGGATTGGTTCCTCTTTCTTCTTTTCCGGAGCCGTATTTCTGAAAATTGCAGCACGGGGTGCCACACTTGTGTCGCATTCCGGCTTTCCCGAAAGTCGTATTTCCCAATCTCTTCGCATGGCTGCCGCTTTACTTATTTTTTGTAGAAGTTGGGCAGCTTCCGTGAGTGTTTTCTCCATGAGATCCCCTCCTGCACACATTTGAACGTATTCCTTGCAACTAGGGGTTAGGGAAAAAAGAATGTATGAAATAGTACATCACCCGGGAATCCGAGTCTTGGTCCTTGTTCAACTAGTTCATTGAATCGATTCCACGCTTGATCAATCCCCTCTTCTTCTCCTTGCTTGAAAGTCATCACTTGCATCCTTATATGTTGAACCTTGGTTATAGGGAAGAACTTGGCACAAAAATTCTTTACCAATTGATCCCAATTTCCCTCGGCTTCGAATGACGCAAATGAATACCACTTTGTTGCTTCATCGGCAAGTGAGTAGGGAAAAAGATTCCATTTAAACCAAGTGTCGGGAACTCCCTCTTGTCGCACCGTATTGCACAATGTCGTGAAGCGCTGGATATGTCTATATGGATTGTCCGTCTCTATCCCTTGGAATGGATTAGTTGCTGCCATCTTGATGATTTGAACACTAATTTCGTACCTTGTCGCCTCGAGAATCGAATCCGACTCTTGTACATTAATGTCCTCACATCGAGGGCTAGCATAGTCTCTTAGTGATTTTTCCGGTTCCTCCAAAGGATTTCCGACGAGCGCCATCTAGACAATCAAAAACAAAAACAAAAGAGTGTGTTTTTCTAGAACACAAAGGTTAGATGTTAGTAATCAACAAAATTAATGAGAGATTAAACGAAGTAAACTGGCTTGCTCCCCGGCAACGGCGTAAGAAAAAGGGGGGCTTGTTGATGGTTCAAAACCGCATTCAACTTCACCGCAAGTCCACGGAGTGACTTGGTGCCTTTTTCACCAAGGGAGGGGACCCCCTAGGTTCTTGTCAATCCACGGAGCAAGGGAATTACTTGCGTTTAACCTAACACTAACTTAGTTGATTAGGGACTTTATGATGTAAAGATTAATCTATAAAGTAAAGACAAACTAACCCTAGATTATGTTAAGAGAAAGACAAAGGTGGTTCACGAGTATGAAATACGTATGCCCATGGAGTCTAGGTACTTGAGATGCAATCACCCTAAAACATGGTAAAACTCTGATCCAATCTATCTAAGGATGTGAATAAAGAGTTAAGCGTTTCCCTTCCCTCGTACTTGTCACTACGCGAAGGTAATCGTCTCTAACCCTAATGAACACGGTATGTTGACGTGATCTACGGGAGCAACCCCGATGGCAATGGTAGCGAACCTTAAACATTAAGCATCATCAACATGAAGATATGATAGACAAAGATCCAAACAAAGAGCGGGTGACTACATGTCAAGATCCATTACAACTCCATGGACAAACGATTACGTTACCCCATCAAGACACTAGGCATGGCACCGTTGATCATGGTGGATGCCTCCGATGGAGTCCGTCTCTCGGTGTCCTTCAACTCCGGCGGCGCCGTGGCGAGGCTCCGGCGTCCTCCTTCCTCGTGGTGGCCTCCGTTGACCTAGGTGATGATCCTCCTCGATCTTCACCCTCAAGATCAACCTTCTCCTTTGTGTTTGATCTCTTGAGGCTTCTCTGGTCGTCTTTCGCGAATGGCTCTCTCCCTCCAACAATTAGGGTTTCGCGATTATATCACCGAAGAAAGGCGGCGCCGAACTGAGGCAGAGAGGGGGTGGGCCGGCCGGCCTGGGCCGGCCGGCCTGGCCCACTCTCGGCCCAGTTCGGCCCCGTCTTTTGCCACGTGTTGTTTCTTGCACTTTGGGATTTTTCCTCCTTCGGATATGGGCTTTGGACGTCATTATCTCCGTGACCAAGTCAAGGGGTGTTTATGCATGATCTTCCAGTCTTTTCATCTTGGTCCTTGGAGATTCTTCTTCGAAGCTCATTGGTCCTTGCCACCTTTGGAGTCAAGTTCACGCACGGTCGGAGCCTCTTGATCATCATGTAAATCATGCTCCGAACCGTATGTATTTCTCCTCATTTAGTGCATGAATTCCTGCGTAAACATTATACTCCAAAACACACATTCAACGATGAACTTGTTAAATCATTAGTATGCCTAGTGGTGGGTTAGTTCCAAAATGAAATCCAAACTATAACATAACAAGTGTTCTTGGTTGACGGAAATCGACCGCCAACAGACATCCACTTCTTGGAATCATTAGCCAAAGATAGTTCTAATGTTAATTTTTCCACCTTAGCCTTTTCCTCGACAAGGAGTTTCTCTAAATCAAGGTTTCTCTCCTTTGCAAGGACGAGCAAGTCTTCTTGATTATTGATAAGCTCCTTCTTGTACTCTAATTTCTCCCTAAGCCTTATGATTTCTTTATACCCTTCTTACCAAATTTTTGTATCATGACAGTTTTCATCTTCTCTTTCTCTTCATCAAAGTCATCATCATCTATACTAGCATTAGATGAAGGGAGAGATGAAGGAGTGGATGTTTCTAGTACCTTGCTCCCACTTGCCATGAGGCAAAAGTGAGAATTGTCTTCATCATTAGAGAGGTTGTTGAAGAGTCTTGATGAGCGCGTGCATGGCTAGTGTGGCCATGCCTTTCTTCTTGGGTGCTTCATCTTCCTCATCACTTGAGTCCCATTGTTGACCTACATGAGCTTGACCTTGATATTTCTTCTTGTAGTCCTTGCTCTTCTCCTTGTACTTCTTCTCCTCCTCTTCCTTATTCCTCCTATTAGGACATTCGGTGATGAAGTGACCACGTAGTCCACACTCATAGCATTTCCTTGAGGACTTCTTCTTGTCATTGCCACCTTTCTTGAATTGCTTCTTCTTGAAGTACCTCTTGAGAGTAGCAAGAGCAAAAGCAGTGTCTTCATTATTGCTTTCATCGTCACTTGAATCTAGCTTCTTGGGCTTTGACGATTTGTGGCTTGATTCCGTTACATCACTAGAGGTAGCATTGAGGGCTAGACTCTTGTTGACCTTGAAGTTAAGTGACTTCTCCACATCTTGATCCACCAATTCTTGATGCATGATCTCACCAAGAAGTTGGTTCGGTGTCATCTTGACATAGTTTGGGTCTGTTAACGGCTGTTATCCACTCATTTCATACCCGTCAACATGTACATTTTAGCATGAGAAATGGTCATCAACACAAGAATAGGGCTTAAACTAATCATTTCCACAAGTTTTGGTGTTTATTCGAATACAGGCAAATAGCACTAGAAAGGGGAGCAAAAGCACATGTCTTTGATCCAAGTGCTTCAAGCTCCGCCAATGAGGGATTGCCACATAGGATTCCCCTGGATCAATGACATCACCAATCCATGTGGTACACTCTCGACGAATCACGTGCTGCCACGTCAACTTCACATGGATTCAAGGGCTCACTTACCACCCAAACCGCAAGGAAACTTGGCATGCACGAGGGAGTGACCATAGGGCCCACTTGTCAACCACCTGGAGTAAACACAAGGTGACACGTGGCCCCTAGGGTTCGGCCGAACCCTAGATCAGCCGAATCGACCTTAGTTCGGCTGATCCTGGCCCTCCACATGTCACCTCCTGATTGGTCCATTGCTGCGATCCTGGGCGTTTTGGATCACTTTGAACCCCGAAGCAAGCCACCTCCTTGCCTATAAATAGAAGGGGAGGGGCTCACTTTTGGGACACACACACTTCTCCTCGTCCTCTTCATTTTGGCCTTGGAGCATCTCTCTTCAGGAGAGGAGGGCTCTTTGTATAGGATTAGTGCTAGGAAGTGTGGGGGAATGCTTGGGGCCATGTCATGTTCATGACATCTTCCTCAAGAACGATCCTCAGTGGTGCCTTTGTTCTTCATTTAGACTAAAGTGAGTATTTCGACATTTTCTATTTAGACTAAAGTCGTATGGATGCATAGGTGAATTATTATTGTGTTCTTCGTTCGTTCTTGATTTAGAGGCTTGTGTTCTTCGAAAACAACCGTTCGATCTAGTAGAGCAGGATCATAAGTTTGCATCCTGTTTGTATGTTAGCTTGTCTATTAGAGTAAAGTTGATGCTCCTGCATATCTCTAATTAGATCAAAGTGCATTCGTGATCTTGCATGAGTGATAGAGCTTACCTTGAGCTAGTGCTAGTATCTCCCTCGCGGATTCGTAGTTCCGTATTTATACGGAGCGCTATAGTAGGGCTACCGGGACGTCAGACGGTGTCAGGCTATAGTAGTAGTCAGTGGTGTAGACGTGGTGTCTGGACCATAGGTTATCCTTCAAATACCAAGTACATTCGTGTAATGATAGAGGTAGGCCGCAGTGGTGACAGCCTGTTGTACCCTTCGAAACCCTTCGTGCCTGTGTACCGAGTAGGGCCCCGTTGCCAGAACATATTCCTAGTCCTAAACAGCTAGGGTGGGTTGACGCCCAATGTGAGTGTTTATACTTGAGAGACCGTGCTAGACTCTGCGCTCTGTCAAGCAGATCCTTTCTACCTATCCTATCATCCAGTGTTGTGTCCTTAGACCATCAGCTAGGTTTGAGCCAGAGTTTCTTCGTTCTTGGAATGATACCCTTTGGGAATACTCATTCTCCGAGGGGATGTGCTACAACAGTGTATCCGTGCGCTTGCGGATTCCGCACTCGTTAGTGTACCCGGGAGTTTCTTACACGCTCACTCTACCACTGCGCCTAGTGGTGACGTTGAGAAACACCAACAAGCATTTCTGGCGCTGTTGCCGGTGACGATTGTTGTTTCTATCTTTGAGCCTAGTGGTCTTCATATCTTTTTATCTTTTCCTTTTTGTTCTACCTTTACTGTTACCCTTTTGAGATGCTTTCCTATCAAAGCCTCTCTACCCCTAGGGGCGAGTTCGTCTTAGAGCAACCATCAACTTCATCTTGCTGCGAACTCGGTCCTGGCTTTATAGCCATGGTTCAAAATCGACCCTTCTCTGGAGCGATTAGCAATGATCCTCATGTTCATGTAGAGGAGTTCGAAGGGCTGTGGTCAGGCCTACTTGTGTTGGGCATGACACAAGAAACTTTGAGGTGGAAATTGTTCCCTTTCTCTCTTGTAGATAGGGCGGAATAATGGTACACTCTCACAGTGGGTAGTGTGAACAGTTGGGAAGAACTACGAGATAATTTTTGTTACTCGTTCTCCCATCCGGAACATATAAACTCTCTACCGTTTAACCTCTTCGACTTTGAGCAATTGGAGATGGAGATGGAGTTCATAGGTGCAGCCTGGGCTAGGTTCTCAAGTCTCTTGACATCTAGCTCAGACTTGTCTATATCTGACGATATTTCAACGAACATCTTTTACACGCATATAGACTTGGAATCTGCACAAGAGCTCGACCTCGTAGCTGGAGGATCGTTTGAAACCCAAACTCCAGAGGAAAGAAGAGAGATCCTAGAATTCTTCTTAGAAACCTCTTATTCCCATGACTTTTATGACGAATCCTACCAAACATCCGAGTCGAGCTATGAGAGTCTCTCAACAGCCCAATCTGAGCTTTCATTCTTCAAATCCCTTGATTCCTCTGTTGAATCCTCTCCCGAATCACGAACACCAAAGGAATAAGAAATTCAACCTTCGGAGTTCTCTTCCCGATCTGAGGATGATCCTTCTCGAAACATCAGAAATACCTCAGATCACTCATGGCACGAGAAGCCTACGATATCGATAGACCTTTATGAGGTCCTCAATGAAGTTTGGAATCATGGGACGATAGTGGATTCGTCACCTCAGACATTAAAGCATACATCCGAAGCAATTCGGGTTATCTCGACTTCCATGACCATCCACTGTTTCATGAGGGGAAACACCGTAGATGCTGTCCATGACCCTACAGCTAGGGCTTGCATCATATCAGAGTACCTCTTGGATACTCTGGTAGGTGACATGCCCTTGACCCCGACTGATAAACTTTTCCATAGTCCCAGGTGGCGCTGTGTTTTTCCATGTCGGGGGGTTGCTAGGGACGTGCCGATCACCATTGATGACATAGAGGTGCGATTAGATTTCCACATCCATGACATCATGGATTTTGATCTTCTCCTAGGTATCCCCTTAGAAAAACTTTTTGATAAATCTCAAGGAAACCCAGAAGAAGAGCTTAGGGAAATCGTTTCTGTCCATGCTGGATCATCTAGACATCCTTTGACAGAACCTTTCCTTAGACCTATGGTATCTCCTTTGCCTCCCGATCCTCCTGACGGTGCATATCTTGAGGAGGCCATGAAGGAGGAGTGGTCAGATGGAGCGATATATTCTTCCGAAGCACTTTGGAATAGTTTCCCTTCTCTGATCATACCTTGTTCTATTAGAGGGATTACCGTAGAGGCCCACAGTAACCCCATCATGGAGGTTAACATTTTGCCATGGCACTTAGTGGAAACTCTTTTGGGCAAAGTTCCACTAACACCATCCGACATGCTCCTCAAGACTTGTCCCTTTGGACATGTTCTTGAATGTCGGGGGATCGCAAATGCCGTGCTGCTCACCATAGACAGGATCGAAGCTAGCTTAGACTTTCACATATTCGATGTCCTCAATCTTGATCTTCTCCTAGGATCCCCATTAGAGCAACTCTTTGATACATCCTTAAGGAGCCTAGATGGTAAGTTTAGGGAAGTTGTTTCCGCCACTACTACCCCTTGTGTGGGATATCCTATAGTGAAGCCTCTTCTCCAGCAAAACCCGCTCAAGAAAACGACACGTTCGTCTCCGTTCACATCATCCAAGCCCGTTCTCATTGAGGGTGTAGAATTCTCTACTCCTCATGAGTACGACTCGAAAGACCCTCTTCACCTTTGTGAAGACAAACGACCATCACCATTCTCGACCGAGTTTCAACCTCTTCCCGCTGGCCCGTATCGTGTTGCTTTCGATTATGATCAACAGTCAACATTGAACGTCCACAATGACTCTCTTGAGATGGAGAATTCATGGGCCATGGAGCCTTTTGAGGCACTGACTCTGGAGTCCGGAGGAAAGGATTCCACATACGAGCATATGGTAGTTTCATTCTTGATCTACCATACGGACCATGCTCGCATCATGCCTCTCTAGAGTCAGCCATGCTTAGTGCGCTGAGCACATACGAGGGCTACAACCACCTTCTGGTCCTCTTTTGCAAAATGTTTGGAAGGTTGATTGTAAATGCATATATTTACCATAAGCATTGCAGATTTCGTGTGTGCACTGTGGCACTAACCTTGCAGCTAAAGCTTCACTGATACATCAAGGATTGGTGGTGAGACGGGAACGACACCACCAATGATAGCTGCAAGATGAAGTTCCCATGGTCGAGCTTATGACCTTAAATAAACAAAGCACTACCAGGAGATAGCCTGGATTAGCATAGGTTTTATTTCCCTTTCGAATAAAAGCAAGAACATGTTTTTAAGATAAGTTGTCCTTCGGGTATTTTTGGTCGCTAACCTTTCAGGTGGAGATTGAAAAGAATGATAGACGGGTGACATCTAAGAACATGTGAGCTACATCAGCTACACCACCTCGGTAAGTTTTGGTCAGGGAACATTTACAAAAGGAAGCTTGATCTCCACACACTTGAGTTTTGTTGCTTAGCAATGCAAACTTCAAGTGTGGGGGAGCTGTCACACCTGTTTTTCCAAAAAAACCAAGTGCAAACCTATATGCATGTCAGGATCAAGTTTCATGCATATAGTCGACATAAGTGAATAACAGTACAGTATCACGTAAAGAAAAAGAAAGATTATCAGAGTATTCCGCTAAATCCTGGAAACAAAGGCTCCAAACATCACAGGCAGTCGACTGGGCGTTGCGTACGCCTAGCACCAGCAACATCTTCACAACAACTTCATAGCAGCTTCCTCTTTCTGAGCAACATTATTTATACTAAGGGTGAGCACATGATGTACTCAGCATGTGTGGAAAAGTATGAATGCAGAGGCTGGACAAGGAAAGGCTGATAGGTTTACTGCATTAAGCAATTTTAGTAGGTCAAATTTTATTAGCACCTGATTACTACTATAGTATAAGTATATACCAACCCACAATTAACATAAAGATATACGCCATCATATGGCTATCATAACCAGAAACCACGATTTAAGTCCATCTTCAAGTTCAATTATCATGTGAGGGTCCAGGCCGCTCTTGACCGTGAGCACGGCTAATCGATTAGTTTTACACTCTGCAGAGGTTGTACACTTTCACCACAAGTCGCGTAAAAGTACAAAAGAACTTTAAACCCAACCACGCGATGCTGATCAGGCATCATACCACACTGCCGAGGTGTGATTGCATAGGGACGCTACGAGGCCTTTACAAAGTTTCCCCAGTGTGAAGCAACCTGCGAAGGTTCCGAGCCATCGCAGAGTATAAAGTCCCCTAGTAGGTACCGTGTCTTAGCCAAGTCCAACTCCCTACTAGAGCGAGTCTATACCCCAACTAAACGCTCCCCCTTGCCCTTTCGGTAAGGTCACCCCAACACTAGAGTCCCTAATTAATTAGCCAATCCAGAGCCATATAGCCTTGTGGTTGCACTGTTGTCCTGGGTGGTCGCTCCATGTTCCGATTAAGCATGGTGATCTTGTATTAACCAAAGATATATAGCATAAAAGTAAAACAAGTTCATCTTTGTTGTTCATTAAAACCACCATAACTCAAGGTAAAGCAACTAAGCAATGCTACCCAACAGAAAGGTAAACCCAGGTTGACAAGGAATAAAGGTAATAAAGACTAGGATAAACCTTAATAGGACCCATCAATATTAATGCAAGCATATGCAAGGTGATTAAACACAGTTATTGGGACAAAAGATCAAGGACACACTTGCCTTTAACCAGAGTAATGATGTTGCTCAGAATGTCTTCATCTGCATGCTCTTCAAAGCTCTCGAACCACGTCCATTCTACTCGCATCAATCATCGGGCACAATCATACAAAGCAAACAAGCAAACAGTACACCAATCATAAGAAAAGGTTTAAAAGAGCGTGCTAAAGGATAGGTTCGATGCTATGGATAAAAAAGATCTAGGGCTTGAAAGAAGATTAGCTCTATAAGAGGGACACACTGAGACAGAGCTTGACAGAGAGCGTCTAACGAACGATTTGCATAGATGAGAGAACAACTATGAGTTGGGTTTATTTTAATTAGCAAAAGATATGTAAAGAATATTTCATAAAGAAAATACCCTATTTAGAATTAATGCAACTTTATATTTATTTGCAAAGACCGAAGTAAAGAACTAGTCAAGTTTTATTTATAAAGATTCATATATAAATTATATTTAATTTAGAAAAGATAAACTATATGAATCATCTAAACATAAGTTTATGATTCGAGTAGATCACATTATTATTAAAAACATTATAGCATTGGTATTAATCAAATTAATATTTATTTGTAAAACCGGTGTAAAAGCCTATCAACTTTTAATTATAAAAAGTTAATTAAATATTAATCAAATTAATATTTGGTTTGAAAAACCGAGATAAAGATCTAATTAGATTTTATTTACAAAAGCATGTGAGATAAACATTAATCAAATTAATATTGATTATGAAAAAACAGTGTATGGCACTATATAGCTTTTATTTAGAAAAAGCATGTTTAATAAGTATTAATCAAAATTAATATTAAATTTATTTTCGGAAAACAAACATGATCAAAAGTCACCACTAACATGTACTTCATCTCATTATGAACCTAACGCAACTTGAACGGATTAAAATGGAGCTAAAACGTGAAAACTATGGACTAAACAAGGCTGCAAGAGCTAAACTGTGAGAGAAACTAACTACGAGGGGCTAGCATGAAAGATATGCAAGACACTATAATTAGTGCTCGCAAAAAGGCCAAAGGACAGAGGCTACCAGGTAAAAGAGCCAGAGTGGGATTTATGTGCAAAGGGTGGGATCTTTATAGGGGGTTATGAGTAAGACTTGCAAGACACAAACTATCTAGTTTGGTTTGAGGATTTCTTGAGGACCTGAAGGCAAAACTTCCTTATCTACACACTTGGGATGACGATGGTTGTTCGAACAGGCATGGCCGCCGGCGGACAAGGACCTCTGGCCAGCCAAATCGGCGGCATTCCGGTGGGAGGAGGACACCCGTGAGGTGCCAAACTGAGAGAGGAATGTGAGGGGGTCGCAGGAGTGTGCTCACAGGAGGCGAGGGCAGACGGAGGGGACCGGATGTGAAGGTGGCCGCCGGCTCTGTTCTTCATGCAGACGGACGGACGACGGCACCTCAACACTCGCGCGGCCAGCGGTGCTCCCGCGTCGGGCAGAGGCGGCGGTGTTCGGCTCATCTTCGCGGAGCTCGCTGTGGTTGCAGCTTCCTTCGGAAGGGCCCCTGGCCGACGAATCGAGCGACGGGATCAGTGCTTCGGTGGATGGCTCCATCGATGGCCATGCGGCGGCTCTGCAGGCAGGCGGCGACCTCCAGGGTAGGACGGTGACGGGACCAGCGGCGGAGCTTCGGCTCGACGTCACGAGTCTTGTGGTGATGTCGGCTCGCTCCAGAGATGTCCAGGTGCGAATCCCGGCGGCATTACGCTGCTCCGGCGAGAGCTTGCAGGTGGCGGCCGGGGCGGGATGCAGGGCGAGCAGGGCACGACACGGGGTGAGGCAGGAAGGAGCAGGCGCGCGCGACAGCTCGGCCTCCGGTTTTATAGGGTGCGGGGCGCGAGGTTGCCCGGGCGTGTACGGCACGGACACGGAGATGGCCGGAGTCCAACTCAGGCACGGCTGGAGCTTGGGGATGACACGGCGGGGCCCACATGTCAGCGGTAGCGGTGGAGGCGGGGTTTCACGGGCTGAGTTGGGCCGTTTCCGGCTGGGCTGAGGTGGAAAACGAGCGGGCGGGAAAGAAAGAGGAGCTCCAGCAGACTTGTGCAGGCTGGGCTGCTGAACAGATCTGGGCCACAAGCGAGGGGTGCTGGGCTGAGCTGACAAAAAGAGAAGAGGGAGCAGAGATAGACTTTTTGTTGTTTGGGCTCGGCAAGAAAGGAAAAGATTTTTATTTTCCGAAATTAATTTCCGATGCGAAAACAATTCCAGAAAAATCTGGAAATTGTTTAGAGGCACGAAAAATACTCAGAAAATCCCAAAATTTCCAGGAAACTTCCCAGAGATAGATTGAGACACGAACAATCCAAATAAAATATTTGGAGCTCATAAAAAAGATTTTAGAGCCTTCTAATAAATAGAATAAGCTCAGAGAAAATGAGAATAAACTCCAGAAAATTTCGGAAAATTCTCGGAAGGTTTTGGTCAGCACCTAAGCGTGTTTTTGAAATGTTTTGCACTCATGAAACACCAGATGCATCGGCATGAATGCAACACACATAACCATTTATTTAATTCTGAAAAACAAACAAAGGCTTTTCCTGTACTATATTTCCTGTAAATAAAATAAATGTGGAGAAAATTTTAAAATTATGGGAAAATTGTTGTTTAATTATTCTTTTTATTCATATCTTGAAATTGGAAATTTCAAGGTGTGACAGGAGCTATGTGAGCATTATGAGTAAAGTTCCTCCTCTACCAAATCTTATCCTGGTGTGCAGATGATGTTAGCTCTTGCATCTTGCCCACTAGCTAGGTAAGTCCTGCTTTTGACATTAAACAAAGCCCTTCCGGGAGGTTGCCCGAGATTCACCATCATATGCTCATGCTTATGTTCCTTTTGGTAATAGCTTGATCATGCTTTCATGCTTCCTTTATATTTGTTCTTATGCTCTGGTTTGAATGTATGTTGCAACATACCTTCATAGGTTGTTTTAAATTAAGCATGGTGCTTAGGTTAAAATTTGTCTTCTTCAGTCAAAACAAGGCATGGTGTCGGGTTTTGATTGATGAACCTTAGAGTTATATTTTCATAGAACTTGGTTGCATATATACTGACTAACCCCTGCAGAAGATTGTCAAATTTGAATGGGTAAGTTATTGAGCTAAATTCAAATGGGAAGGTAAGTTAAGGTATCAGATTCATGTTGCACAACATACAAAGGTGGCACATATGACCTCTCAAAGATCCAAGGTAAGTATATTCCCCGTTGTGTATGAAGTGTAACCTTGGTCTAACCCTTTCGAGCAAATGACATGGTGACAATAAAACAACAAAAATATTTGAATTTGAATAAAGGCTCTATGGTTCTCGAACCAGTAGAAGTCCATCTTTTGTTTCCATTTGTTATCTGAAGAACAGCACCAGATTCAACCACTAGTGTGGGGGATTTCTCTCGAGTTCATCATCGACATTTCCACTAGAGAACTCCCACACAAGAGCTGCACAACATCGACTACACCTTCATGACAAGGGCAAGGTAAACTAGAGTGAGTCAACTGCCTTATGGTCAGCCGAATCACCACTAGTGCTCCTTGATCTCTTATCCTTCAGAAGTGATGGTATGTGCACCCTCTATCTCACTCTCTGTTATCCATGAGTTTGATTGAATTTCAATTCATATCCTTTATATCAAACTCAGCAATTCGTGCTATGCTTGCTCTACATGCTTCCTGTGGTTGGCTTGCATATGCTTTATTCCTTACTTATCATCTTGATGCTTGTGAACAAATATCATTATAGGGAACTCATGCTCATCTAAGTAGTTGGCATTTGAGATTTGGTTTGATGATATGATCTTCGCTCTAAATGTTTGAGTACTTGGGAATTTTATTTGAAAACTTGAAAACCCTTTGCAAAGCTCCTCTTTGATATGCCATTGTCCTACCAAAACCATATGATGTTTTTAGTTGAAAACCATATACTCATATGCTGCTTGTTATTGCATTGAGCTTTGTCAAATTCTGTGACCCTTGTGAGAATTCTTTTCACTACTTTCATGATCAAGATTCATGTGCACACCACTTTCCATGATTTATCCCTCTCCAAATATCTCCAAAAGAGACTGGGCTATACAAAAAGAAAAAAAAAGAGAAAAGACATGCTTAAAAAACATGATGAAAAAAAAGAAAAAGAAAAAGAAAGAGAGATAGCCCGTGTCTCGGTAATTTCAAAAAGGAGAGAGGAGAAAATCATGCAAAAAGGAGTCCCATAACTTAGATGGTAATAACTAGTACCTATTCCGGGGCTAGTGTCCACCTTACCATCACCCAGCTCTCATCATATATGGTAATATCTAGCACCCATTCCGGGCCTAGTATCCACCTTACCATACTCATCATATTCATACTCGTGCACATCTTGATTTGATTGTGTGATTTGATTTTCTCTGTAGATCCAGTCTTTGACTTTGCAATACATGTAATGCAAGTATGCCTTGTCATTCATATCCTACCTTGAGCTCCACATAAGCCATCATTAGAAGTAGGATGAATAAAGGCAAGCTAATGCCTTGGTGAGGATACATACACATTAAGCGATACGAGAGAATCAAATGAGGAGCTAACCAAGGTTTGTTTTGAAAACTTATTGCAAAACTCCAAGTTGCTTGACATGATGAGTAGGAGTGATTTGATTCATGACCGTTCCATCCCTCAACTACCCAAGATGGCATGATAGACACTTCACAGAGTTCACATGTACAAAGTGTGGTTTGGAATATCTCTTATGCTTGTTTCATACCTTTGGACATCATGTCTCACCTTGATCTTGTTCTTCCCTTCACTCGGGACGAGCAAAGGTCGAGTGTGGGGGTATTTGTTGACGGCTGTTATCCACTCATTTCATATTCGTCAACATGTACATTTTAGCATGAGAAATGGCCATCAACACTAGAATAGGGCTTAAACTAATCATTTCCACAAGTGTTGGTGTTTATTCGAATACAGGCAAATAGCACCAGAAAGGGGAGCAAAAGCACATGTCTTTGATCCAAGTACTTCAAGCTCAGCCAATGAGGGGTTGCCACATAGGATTCCCCTGGATCAATGACATCACCAATCCATGTGATACACTGTCGACGAATCACGTGCTGCCACGTCAACTTCACATGGATTCAAGGGCCCACTTACCACCCAAACTGCCAGGAAACTTGGCATGCACGGGGGAGTGACCATAGGGCCTACTTGTCAACCACCTGGAGAAAACACAAGGTGACACGTGACCCCTAGGGTTCGGCCGAACCCTAGATCGGCCGAACCGACCTTGGTTCGGTTGATCCTGGCCCTCCACGTGTCACCTCCTGATTGGTCCATTGCTGCGATCCCGGGCGTTTTGGAGCACTTTGAGCCCCAAAGTAAGCCACCTCCTTGCCTATAAATAGAAGGGGAGGGGCTCACTTTTGGGACACACACACACTTCTCCTCCTCCTCTTCATTTTGGCCTTGGAGCCTCTCTCTTCAGGAGAGGAGGGCTCTTTGTATAGGATTAGTGCTAGGAAGTGAGGGGGAATGCTTGGGGCCATGTCATGTTCATGACATCTTCCTTAAGAACGATCCTCAGTGGTGTCTTTGTTCTTCATTTAGACTAAAGTGAGTATTTTGACATTTTCTATTTAGACTAAAGTCATATGGATGCATAGGTGAATTATTCTTGTGTTCTTCGTTCGTTCTTGATTTAGAGGCTTGTGTTCTTCGAACACAACCCTTCGATCTAGTAGAGCAGGATCATAAGTTTGTATCTCCGTGACCAAGTCAAGGGGTGTTTATGCATGATCTTCCGGTCTTTTCATCTTGGTCCTCGGAGATTCTTCTTCGAAACTCAATGGTCCTTGCCACCTTTGGAGTCAAGTTCACGCACGGTCGGAGCCTCTTGATCAACATGTAAATCGTCCTCCGAACCGTATGTATTTCTCCTCATTTAGTGCATGAATTCTTGTGTAAACATTATCCTCCAAAACACACATCCAACGATGAACTTGTTATATCATTAGTATGCCTAGTGGCGGGTTAGTTCCAAAATGAAATCCAAACTATAACATAACAAGTGTTCTTGGTTGACGGAAATCGACCGCCAACAGACATCCACTTCTTGGAATCATTAGCCAAAGATAGTTCTAATGTTAATTTTCCACCTTAGCCTTTTCCTCGACAAGGAGTTTCTCTAAATCATGGTTTCTCTCCTTTGCAAGGACGAGCAAGTCTTCTTGATTATTGATAAGCTCCTTCTTGTACTCTAATTTCGCCCTAAGCCTTATGATTTCTTTATACCCTTCTTACCAAATTTTTGTATCATGACAGTTTTCATTTTCTCTTTCTCTTCATCAAAGTCATCATCATCTATATTAGCATTAGATGAAGGGAGAGAGGAAGGAGTGGATGTTTCTAGTACCTTGCTCCCACTTGCCATGAGGCAAAAGTGAGAATTGTCTTCATCATTGGAGATGTTGTTGAAGAGTCTTGATGAGCGTGTGCATGGCTAGTGTGGCCATGCCTTTCTTCTTGGGTGCTTCATCTTCCTCATCACTTGAGTCCCATTGTTGACCTACATGAGCTTGACCTTGATATTTCTTCTTGTAGTCCTTGCTCTTCTCCTTGTACTTCTTCTCCTCCTCTTCCTTGTTCTTCCTATTAGGACATTCGGTGATGAAGTGACCATGTAGTCCACACTCATAGCATTTCCTTGAGGACTTCTTCTTGTCATTGCCACCTTTCTTGAATTGCTTCTTCTTGAAGTACCTCTTGAGAGTAGCAAGAGCAAAAGCAGTGTCTTCATTATTGCTTTCATCGTCACTTGAATCTTGCTTCTTGGGCTTTGACGATTTGTGGCTTGATTCCGTTACATCACTAGAGGTAGCATTGAGGGCTAGACTCTTGTTGACCTTGAAGTTAAGTGACTTCTCCACATCTTGATCCACCAATTCTTGATGCATGATCTCACCAAGAAGTTGGTTCGGTGTCATCTTGACATAGTTTGGGTCTGTTAACGGCTGTTATCCACTCACTTCATACCCGTCAACATGTACATTTTAGCATGAGAAATGGTCATCAACACTAGAATAGGGCTTAAACTAATCATTTTCACAAGTGTTGGTGTTTATTCGAATACAGGCAAATAGCACTAGAAAGGGGAGCAAAAGCACATGTCTTTGATCCAAGTACTTCAAGCTCAGCCAATGAGGGGTTGCCACATAGGATTCTCCTGGATCAATGACATCACCAATCCATATGATACACTCTCAACGAATCACGTGCTGCCATGTCAACTTTACATGGATTCAAGGGCTCACTTACCACCCAAACCGCAAGGAAACTTGGCATGCACAGGGGAGTGACCATAGGGCCCACTTGTCAACCCCCTAGAGTAAACACAAGGTGACACGTGGCCCCTAGGGTCCGGCCGAACCCTAGATCAGCCGAACCGACCTTAGTTCGGCTGATCCTGGCCCTCCACGTGTCACCTCCTGATTGGTCCATTGCTGTGATCCCGGGCGTTTTGGATCACTTTGAACCCCGAAGCAAGCCACCTCCTTGCCTATAAATAGAAGGGGAGGGGCTCACTTTTGGGACACACACACTTCTCCTCCTCCTCTTCATTTTGGCCTTGGAGCCTCTCTCTTCAGGAGAGGAGGGCTCTTTGTATAGGATTAGTGCTAGGAAGTGAGGGGGAATGCTTGGGGCCATGTCATGTTCATGACATCTTCCTCAAGAATGATCCTTAGTGGTGCCTTTGTTCTTCATTTAGACTAAAATGAGTATTTCGACATTTTCTATTTAGACTAAAGTCGTATGGATGCATAGGTGAATTATTCTTGTGTTCTTCGTTCGTTCTTGATTTAGAGGCTTGTGTTCTTCGAACACAACCCTTCGATCTAGTAGAGCAGGATCATAAGTTTGCATCACGTTTGTATGTTAGCTTGTCTATTAGAGTAAAGTCGATGCTCCTGCATATCTCTAATTAGATCAAAGTGCATTCGCGATCTTGCATGAGTGATAGAGCATACCTTGAGCTAGTGCTAGTATCTCCCTCGCGGATTCGTAGTTTCGTATTTATACGGAGTGCTATAGTAGGGCTACCGGGATGTCAGACGGTGTCAGGCTATAGTAGTAGTCAGTGGTGTAGACGTGGTGTCTGGGCCATAGGTTATCCTTCGAATACCAAGTACATTCGTGTAATGATAGAGGTAGGCCGCAGTGGTGACAGCCTGTTGGACCCTTTGAAACCCTCTGTGCTTGTGTACCGAGTAGGGCTCCATTGCCAGAACATATTCCTAGTCTTAAACAACTAGGGTGGGTTGGCGCCCAAGGCGAGTGTTATAGCTGAGAGACCGTGCTAGACTCTGCGCTCTGTCAAGCAGATCCTTTCTACCTATCCTATCAACTAGTGTTGTGTCCTTAGACCATCAGCTAGGTTTGAGCCAGAGCTCATCCGTCCTGTGGATTCGATACCCTTGGAATTCTTCTTCCTAGGTGAAGTGCTATAATGGTATTTCTGTGTACTTGCAGATTCGTTCGTACTCGTCGGTATACCCAGACACCTCTTGACGCTCACGCTAACAGGCGCCGTTAGTAGTGTCGTTAAGAAACGTCAACAGGGTCCCTTCTTACCAAAGATTTGTTAGGGAACACCTCAGATATATAGATCGGGCACAAACAAGCTTCTAGGTCTAGAAAACGTGAAGAACACAAAGAGAGCAAGAGATAAGCGTTTTGTTTCCCGAAGTTCACCTCCACAAAGGATGTCTACGTCTCCGTTGAGGTCCCACAAAGGGAGGGCTATCACCAAGAGCCACTTGCCTCACCCAATTCACCACTAAGGCAAATTGGTGCTCACTAAGAATCTCCACCAAGGAGAGGGTAATACAAAGATTCCTGGACGCTCCACACAAGAAGGGCGCTTAACGGGCGACACCTAACCGTCTAGAAGCAAACTTCAAGAGTAACAAATGCAAATCGAAGAGTCTTGGCCGCCACAAGTGCTTCTTGAGATGAACAAGTGAAGAACTCACTCAAGGGCTCAACCTCACACCTCAACAACTCTCAATCCCACACCCTAGATGAAATCTTGGAGAGGATTAGCTCTAGAAGGACTTGGGAGAGAGGAGTGAATGCTTGGAGGAGGCTTTGTCTCGGGTTAGGTCAGCAACAAATGAAGGAGGGGGTGAGAGGGTATAAATACCCAACCCCCAAAAACTAGCCATTACTGCTCAGCTGCTCATTATGCCGGATGACCCGGCACCGTGCCGGATCACCCGGCACCGTGCCGGATCACCCGAAATAATTCCCGGGAGATAGTCAGTGGGTTTCAGGACTTGTGACTGGGTCATCCGGTCACCGGTTCACCCGACATAGCGCCGGATCATCCGAAAAACTTAGAGACAGTGCAATAGGAACTGTGTTCGTGAGTGAATCTTCTCTCTCGAGTGAATGTTAGTTCTCAAGATAATCACAAGTGGCAAACCTTGACTCAACTCTTTGCATCCCCCTTTATAGTATGGTGGTTCCTATACTCAATTTCAAAATAGAAAATGAATTTTAAACCACCATGGAGCATCATAGAAACTAAAAAGAGAAGAGTTGTTCAAGTACAGAGGTTTGAAAAATACCTCGTTCAGACTTCATAACCAAATTGGGGGGTCTCTTTTTGATCATAATCAAATTCTTTCATTGTTCAACATGCACGCATCTCACTTAAATGATCAAATTCTCCACATTGTGATTGTCATTTATCACCAAAATAATTAGGGGCCTTAGATGCACTTTCAGCTTCCCGCCTCTTCTCGACGATTTTGTTGGGTTCGGTGCCACTGTGGTGGTGGAGCCAGGGTGGTCTGTGCTGGCCTTCATGGTGCTGTGGTGGTGTTGTGGAGTGTGGTGAACCATCTACCAGGCAAGAGAGTTGCGGAGGCGGTGGTGAGCAGTTTTTGTCGCAACTCTGTGAGCGTGCAACAGACAAGGTATGCCGGATGAAAGTCTTCACCGGCACTCTGGTCGGTGGTGATGACAGCATCGTCCTTGGGGCGTCATTTCCCTGTTGAGGGTGCCATTGCGAGGTGCTTAGTCTTGCAGCATGGGGTTTCTGGGGTGAAAACCCTGTCCATTATTGGACGAGCGATGGTGGCCCCATCGGCGTCACGTCCTCCTTGGAGGTGTCGTGTTCCTGAGACCCATCGCGGCTTGTGACAGTGATGGTGGTGGTATGCTTGGTGGTGTTGCTCGTGCGCAGAGGTGGACGAGGTGTGCCACGTCCGTGTCGGCGGGGAGGTGCAGAGGAACCATGGGTGTTGGATGTCTCGTGTTGACGCGCAAGATGCAGTGGTGATCTTGGTGTCGGTTGAGCGGAGGTGATGCTCTTGAAGCGGTTTCAGATATCTGAGTCCTTGGCAGAGGAGTGTGAGGCGGTGGGAGAAGCAAGGCCCCCACACAGAGTAGCCAAGATTAGTGGTTTTCAATGGTGATGTGACGCGAGTGTTCTGCTGAAGCAACACTGGTGCAGGGGGATCGACGATCGTGTGGGTCGGCTTGAGAGTGATAGCCCCTTGGTGGAGGATTTCGGGTTGCCACTTGGACTTGCAGTGGGCCGCGGCTTTTGGTGTGGCACAATGTTGGTGACAACAGCGCAGTTTGCGGTGGTTTACTTTGGACTCTTCTCCCAGGTTGTGGAGGTGTAGTGTTTTGTTGTGTGCGTTGTTTGCATGCGTTCTTTGTGTTGTGGTGGTGTTCGCTTCGGCGCGTGATGTGATATTGCTTCTTCTTCTTAAATGACAGAGTAGTGCTCCTGCTATCTTTTCAAAAAAACTATTAGAACGAGTCCACTACTATATCTACTAGGTGATTTCCCGCGCATTTCTGCGGGATTTGAAAGAGTTTTTGAATAAACTATAAATCATTGTGACTGTTTTGTTGCTCGTAAAAATAGTGCACTTGTATAGATTACCCCGAGAGTCATATGAGCTATCTCTTGATGAAAATCATAAACTTTTATGTTACTTTTGAATAGATAAGAACAAAATCTAACCCATAATTTAAGAAGATGTGCACCATGTAATAGAGATATAGCAATTAATGCATCTTAGTGGGGGTATTAATGCATCTTAGTGGTAGGTGATGATGTGGTTTCATGAGAGTTGAGAGAAATCCTTAGTGTGGTGCTCCTATATAGTTATATACTAGGTGATGCCCTGTGCGTTGCTGCGGGAATTTCAACAAAATTTGAAGATGCAATTTAAAAATAGAAACACTAAAATGATTGCATTGCAAAAAAAAATTCAAACAACAATGTAAATGAAAACACATTCATTTTATTGAGAGAACTACTTAAAAATTTGTAGCATGGTATAGGTAAATACTAACACAATGCATAGTCGCAGAAAATCGGTAGACGGCATAAATTCATGATTCTAGTGGATGGTGATGTGGACAGCTTGCATGTTGAGAGATCTAGTGGATGGTGACGTGGACTTCTTACATGTTGAGAGAAGTCTGTCCATGACTTGTAGTGGGTCTCACTTATAGAGTTGTTATAGACTAGGTGATACCCCGCGTGTTGCTACGAGGAATTTTAACAAAATCTGAAGATGTAATTTAAAGTAGAAACATTAAAATGATTGCATCACAACTTTTTTTTTGCAAACCACAATGTAAATGAAAACACATCATTTTATTGAGAGAGAACTACTTAGAAATTTGTAGCATGGCACTCGCAAATACTAACACAATGCATAGCAGCAGAAAATCGGTAGACGACATAAATTCATGATTCCAGTGGATGGTGATGTGGACAAATTGCATGTTGAGAGAAGATCTAGTGGATAGTGACGTGAACCTCTTGCATGTTGAGAGAAATCTATCCATAACTGTAGTGAGTCTCACCTATATAGTTGTTATAGATATGATATGATGATGATTCGATGATGGTAACATTTACGGCAAAGTCTCCAGTAATATATGTCTTTGATCCGTTTTGTCCATATAAAAAGTGATTTTTTATCTTTTGAATCGGGGTCTTTGATCCCCTCAGCATGCATAAAAATTGATTGTCTTTTGGCGTGTTCAAATGTTCGTCAATAGAGTTCTAGGGTTGTTTATGGCACGGAGCTGCTAGCGCCCAAGGGTCTCTGCAACATGTGCAACATCAAAAATAATTTGCAACATCCAAAAATAGCATCCGCAACATAAAAAATCAGCGTTTGCAACATCAAAAACATGTTGAAAAGTTATTTGCAGATTCATTGATGATGAGAAAAAAACCTGCCGCAACATATGTTTCATGATGTTTGGAGCATTCAAATCCCTTGTTAAAAGATGCAACATTCATATAACACACTTGCCAGTGCCGGCCCTAAGATTTGGAGGGCCCTCTGACGAACTCGTCGCGATGACCCCTCTACAGTAGTAGATTCTAAACCATATATATATATATATATATATATATATATATATATATACACGGTAAGTATACTCTGAAGCCAGCTACAGAATAACCTATTCTATAGCCAGTCCATCCAACCGTCCAACTTATATGATCCTGCGGTCATCCAGTTCCCAAGCCGGCTCCCCCCACCAAAATCCATCGACTCCTACAGCCCCCCTGCTAGCGAGCCGATGGATGTCCTGCAGCCACGTCTGAGCCGAGAGGGGACGATCATTACGGTATTGATTGTCGTTACTGCAGTAGTGATAGATCATCGGAGCAATTGCCGAGCGTGGCACCTGTTACGGCATTAGAGACATCAAGTGACATTTGATTCCTTTCATTCCTAGCGACTCCACACCTTCCTACGCCATGCTGCCTCATGCTCCTGTGCAGACCAGTTCCGCCATGGCTGACACTCCTGTGCAGTCCAGTTCCGCCATGGTTGACGTAACTCCGGCGCCATCTGCTACACTGGTGGTGGTACCTAGCATACTGACGGCACAGTCGCCGGAATCGACACAGGTAAGATTTTCGTCTCCGCCGGCGACGACGCTGACGACACAGGGCACTGCAGCAAGGAGCCAACCCACTACGTCGCCATGCCCAGCATCGTTGCTGTCACCAGCGCCGGCGACAAGTCCTGCACAATTAGCCCAGGTGACCCCTCTCCAACCTGTGTCGCCGGGGACCATGGCAACTCCCGATCTGGAGAGAACCTACTTGCATGTGAGTATGCTGAACCTGTGGTCTTTTTGGATATATGCGTAGTGTTTCGTTTAACAATAATCTGTAGCCAGCAATTGATTATAGTAATCTACTCTATATCAATCTGATTTCTTGGAAGAGAACGAGTTCACTGAAGTAATGTGGTTACTTTTTTCGTCTAAATAACGTGGTTACTTGGTAGCACGGTAATACATTTTTACTGACTAGTATGCAACGGTGATGCAAATGACGAGAGAAATTGTGCTTGTCTGCTTGATAGGCATCTCTTTTTTTTTTGTTTCCAGTCCTGTGGTAGTACCTTATGAAATTTGTGTTTTTTTGTCAAGGATCCATTGTTACCGAATACAATTGTGCCCAGTGAGAATCAGCGTTTTGACAGCAAGGGTGAAGCCCACGAATTTTACAATTTCTACGCAGGCAAAGCAGGGTTTGATGTGCGTGTAACCAAGACTGGTAGAAAGACTGTGCTAGAGTTGTCTTGCAACAAACAAGGACACTGGGATTACTACAAGCCTGGTGAGGAGAGGGTACGTGAAAAGATGTCAATGAGGTGTGAATGCAAGGCTTTTGTGAAGATTAAATGGAATCAGAAGAAGGACTATTGGTTCTTTGAGAGGATAAGGTTGGAGCACAATCATCCATTGCATCCCTCGCCGACAGTAACACAGTTCTTGAGGATACAAAAGGACAAGGACCCTCTAGTCATGGGGATTGTTGATCAGATGCATAGGTGTGATGCTTCCCACAACACTACAGTAAACGTGCTGGCAGAATTATATGGTGGTCGGCAAAACTTCACATTTACTGAAATGGACCTGAAAAATAGGTAATGTCATCTTCAAATTTACTAGTGTTGATGATTTGGTTCAGTACATGGAAATCATTGTAATTCAGGTGATGTATGTGTTCATGATTCCAGGAAAGCTGCAACTGCTAGGGAGGAGAGGGAAAACGATATACCAAAGTTACTCGAGTTCTTCAAGGAGATGAAGGTCCAAAACGAATATTTCTACTATGAGGTGCAGGTGGACAGTGAAAACGTGATCAAGAATGTGTTTTGGAGTCATGCAAGCCAGCGTGCAGAATATAGTGATTTTGGAGATGTCGTTACATTCGACACCACATACAAGACAAACATGTATAGCATGCCTCTAGCTATGTTTGTTGGGTCAAACCATCAACTGCAGAACGTCGTTTTCGGGCAAGCATTGTTGCAGGATGAGCAAGCTAACACATTTGAGTGGTTATTTGGGGCATTCAAAACCTGTATGTCTGGAAGTCGTGACCCAAGGTGTATACTTACAGGTGAGAAATGTTTATACATCGTCTTGAGTGATGCATTGAATAAATTATTTGGTAACTTGGTCACCTTTACTGTGGTACAGATCAGGATAGCTCAATGGCGGCTGCGATCAAAATGGTGTTCAAAAAAACACAGCACAGGTTGTGTCGTTGGCACATGCTAAAGAAGTATAAAGCAGAGCTGAAAAAACTGTACAAGATTCATGATGGTCTGAAGATAAAACTCCTCACCGTAATCAATCACCCACTTACACCTACAGAGTTTGAGTCTGCATGGAATGAGTTGGTTAATGAGTATGGCATACGGGAGGATGATACTATACAGGGACTTTGGGAGAGTAGGAAATTGTGGGTTGCTGCATATTTGAAACCCTTGTACTGCGGTAGGATGACCTCTACGCAAAGAAGTGAAAGCGTAAATAAGATGATCAAGGGTAGTGGCTTCACAGGGCATATGACTTGCATGAGTAAATTTGCACGCAGGATGCTGGACTTCATTCAACACACAAATCACACAGCAGCTGGGGAAACCCATTGGTCTCAGGTAATATTGACATTGGAATATTATATGTGAAGAAGTTTAAAGATACCATTTACTAGGGGATAATGTGTTTTTGTGGTTGTAAATGAAACAGGCTAGTAACTTGCGAGTGACATTGCAGCCCTTTGATGGCCATCTTAACAGGGTGTACACACGAGCTGTATACAAAAAATACAGGGAAACTTATATTTATAGTACTGCATTCCGTATTGATCCTCATCCTAATGAGGTTGATATTTATTTGGTGAAGCACACAGATCAGTCATGGCAATATGCTTGGTTTCAACATTCTTTTAGGGTGGAGGCTGATGTAAGATCTGGTAAATATACATGCGAGTGCAAGACATGGAAGCATACAGGTAAGATATGGGCTTTAAAGAAATTTCCTTTTAGTATTGGTTTGGTGAATAGTAGCACTGATTATTGTCAATTTGATTGTTGCAGGCATGTTTTGTGCCCATCTACTTAAAGCCTTCACTTACCTTCAGATTACCAATATACCTCCAGAGTACATAATGAAGAGATACACGAGGGGTGCAAGAACAATGGTAATGTGGGACAGGCACGACATTGTTACTGCAGGACCAGGGTGCGAGAGCGATCAGTACAAAACCAAGAGGCTAGTGGAAATCGCGATGGCCGCTGTCAGGGCATGCCGCAAAACAAATCTTGGGTTCGAGAAAGGTTGTGAGAAGCTGACTCAGTTAGTTGAGTGGGGTGAAACTATTGCAAGAGGTACTGGACCATCAGATGATCAAACTGATGTGATCCTGGACACTGGAGGTGAACCTGAGGATAGTTGGGATGAACAAGATGCGCAAAATGAAAGTATAGATGAACCTCTTGCTCCACCAGTTCAAAGTTCATTCCAAATTTCAGACTGTGCGCCAAGGGAGGCAAGAACAAAGGGTAGAAAGCGTGGAGGGAAACAAGTTGTTAATGACAATGCAAGTTCCAGTAAGGCACCAGGGCAACGGGCATGTGGATATTGTGGAGCTTTGGGTCATTACAGTACAGGGTGTGATTTGAACCCAGATAATGCAAATAAGAAAAGAGGCGCAAGTGGTAGTTTGCGGGGCAAGATGGGACGGAAGAGGGGGAGACCACCCACAAAAAGGCAACTGGAGGATGATTTTGATGATGTTGCATGATTTGTTTGTTTTAAATATGTAGAATAATCGTAGTGGAAACAATACTCTAGTGCACTGAGCAATTATTTGGTGTACTGTAATTTTCAATGGCTGTGTGTTTGGAATAGTTAAATAATATATGGTGATTACTGGAATGTATTGACAGTTGTGATTTAATCATCTTATGGTGATTAGTTAAATTCAAAATAGAATTCTCTTGAGTGGTGGTATAGTTTGATAAGGGATATTGAGGGTACTGATTCACTGCAGTGTGTATGGGGTCTGTCACTGTTTAGTATAGTATGGCTGGACGGGGTAAGGGGTTTACCACTTGTCTGTATTATAGTTGTAGTATGTGATTATTAACTTAGGGGATTGTGGAGTAGAGTTACGGCAGGGTGTAAGGTGGAGGACAGAGTGAGGATCTTTACTGACTGGATGCAATGTTATTTAGCCAAACAACTGAAAAATGATCTCCTTTGTTCATCTAGTAAACGAGGCATCTGGGACTGGGAGGTAGGAAGGGAAACAGGTAGCCGAAATAACAGTAAAATGTCAAATCTCCGAGAAACATAAAGAACTTATTTAGAATCCATGATATCCAAACGACCAGTGAGCTTTACTGACTGGATGCAATGTAATTTAGCCAAACAAATGGAAAGGAATTTATTTGTTCATCTAGTAACGAGGCATTTGGGACTGGGAGGTAGGAAGGAAAATAGATAGCCGAAATAATAGTAAAATCTCAATTTGCTGAGAAACATAACGAACTTATTTAGAATCCTTGACCTCCAAATCACCACACAGTACATATATATAGCTTTTGACCAAAATGGAAGAAAGTAAAATTGTTTGCTTGCACACATGTTTATTTATTATAATAAAAGAGCAGCGATAAGGATCACATGCGAGGCCTGTGAGCTTCTAGACCAGCAGGGAGCTTTGTGATCTCGTTTATTTTGTGGTAGAGGCCGTAGAAGAGGAACTGAGACCTGTACTGCCCTATGTTTTTCTGCATTGTGTAAAGACAAATATTCAGGACTGTTGTAGATGCAACATAGAAAAAACAGTGAGTTTATGTAAAAAATGGTTTGGCTTACTGTAAGGATTGGAACATGGAAAGAGTCGCCGTTCCAAAGCTCCATGAATTTGATGGCAAAGAAGCCACAATCATTTTCGTTCAAATGCATACATGTGTCAATGATGGGACGCCTGAATCTAGCAAATTGCTTCATTGTATAATCTGTTGCCTCCTGGAACAAGAGATTAAGGCGCCCAATAATTCGGTCACCAAGCACTTGATGGTAATATCTGTGGTCATCTGGAGTAGAATCAAGTACATCAATGCGGTCATGTATGAAATTGATGCAGTATACGCTGTAGTGCCCCTCCTCTATAACCGGCAAAAGGAACTATTCATGACCAAAGGAAGTGTAAGTGAGGAAACTATAAGCTTTAAATCATGAGGTAGTCTGGAGAAGATACTACTTACTAGTTTCACTTTGGTTGGGTCAATATCTCCAATATCTCGCTGTAAAACAGCTAGGGCCTGATGCGGTTCCCACTGAGAGAAATCTTCGTCCTCCTCTATATTGATATATTCCTGGATGTATAATTGATTGGCATCAGGGGGTAAAAATTTTCTTTGTGGATTTGTGTAATAATGCACATAGGTTTGCACTCACCCCAAGCTGTTGAGACAGGAATACCCTGTACCCACCCCCACCAGCCATGTGGCATTCATCATAGCTCATGCAGGCAACAATGTATGACATGAATTGGGTGGAGATCATCTGCCCATCAAGGAACGACTCTGATATTTTCAATCCACTGAATTCTATCAAGCCGTTGCGGATGAAAATATCACTGGTATGCAAGAAATTACTCATAAGTGTGTGCATTAAGCATTGGATCTTCAAGAGTAGGGTTGTAATAGTACCTTTTGCACTTCATGGCAGTGTGGAACTTCTTCCTTACAGCATGTGCTTTTGTATGCGGAGCTTTTGCTCTTTGTGGATCACCTTTAAAAGGGGACACATACAGGGCTGGTCGTTTTGTTAGTCGCTGTGGCCTCAGGGCAGTGGCTGGATGATGGATGATCTCGTCTTGTGTGCAAGGCTGTAAAAGAATAGGGCCAAGGGCATCATCTGTGGTGCTCTGGATTCCTGCAAACTACGCTCAAATGCAACAAAGAACAGTGTAGTGAGTATCTTGATAATAGTTTACAATAAATAGTTGTTCAATGCACGAAACACAGGTTTTAGTTATGGCACCTCATCTGTTACTTCCTGTGGATCAACATTGGGAGCGGGTACAGTAGTCATTGCAGTAGTTGCCTCAGGAGGCACGATATGATCAATCATCACATCTGTGTAAACCTGCATAAGAAGAATCAACTATGTGTATAATAGATGGCAATGGCTGACACTTAGATAATAGTATGATTACTGAAAATGCACGTGTAACCTGAGTACAAACAGGTGAAAGGTCACTTTCCATTTCCTTATCAAGTTCAACAGTGGCCTGAGGGGAGAGGGATGAGTTACGTTAAATAATGATTGGGACAGTAAATGAGTGATTTATTTGGGATGGACAGAATTAAACATTCTAGTCAGGTGTAGTGAATTACATTGTGATATGCAACACCATCATGTAGTGCATCAAAGGGTGGTAAATCTTGTTCTTGACTCCTGTTCTGTTGCAATCCATCAGGCACGTCCTGGTTAAGCCCCATTGGTTCAGATCGGATAATTGGCGCAGATACTACATTCTGTGCACTTTGGCCGTCATACATGTCGGCGTCATCGGCATGAGCTGTAGACATTAAAAAGAACATAAGAATTATAATAATAGTAAGTCAATGTGATGGAAGTGGAGGAGTATTATTTTCACTACCTGCATCACAAGTGTAGGGTTGATCATCATGATCTTCACTGTTGTTTCCATGCATCTCGACATTCAAAATTGCCTGCAGAGTACGAATGGCTGTCTGATGTGCATCACAAAGAATCTGTTGCCCGATGCTCACATAGCTCGAAGCTTTCTTGGCTTTGGCATCAAAATTTGCTAAGGCTAGCATTGCTTGGGTCTTCCTAGGCCTATCACTAATCTGGTCAACTAACCCACGCAGTTCTGCTTGCATACTGGCCAATGGTTCAATGCTTGGTGGGGTATTCGAAGATGGGTGCTGAATTGTATGGTAACAAGTATCGATGCTGTTCCTAAGCTGCACAGACCAAATGAAACAAGGGAAGTGTTAATACGGTCGAAACTACCGGAGAGACATGATAAAAAAGGACATGTTTGAATAAGTCGAACCGGTAACAGCCCAAATGTAGCCTTCCCTTGTTGGTCTTTGGTCCTATCGGCACTGATTATCTTTTTTATCACAGTTTGATCAAAGTACTTCGCGCGAGGAGTGTCCTTGTGCTCAATCTGATGTTGGCAATCTAGGTTGTCCAAGTACAGTATCTACACCCAAACATGATAGAGGGAGTACAACAATATAAGTTAGTAATTGTGTTACTCCAAAAACTACATGCATATATATATGGATGACAAGATGGTGTACTTACAATCAGTAATATTGCACATCCTGAGAATGATTTATTTGCTTTGGCAGTATGCCATGTGAGTGCAGCTTCTCGGAGGTCATCCACAACTGCCTTGCACCAGTTCAAAGCTGGTAAGCGAGCCAGATCCCTAGTCAGGTAAACATCCTTGCACCTGATGTTGTTATCAGTGCTTGGGAACAACAGTTTGTTGCAAGCAATGATAAAAAAAAATCTTATTGCCATGTCATCATCAATCATGCCAGACTTGAGCTCGAGATCTGTCTTCATTATGTTCTGGAGATGGTTAGTGTTCAGGTCCTGGGATTCCTGTGAACCCAGCCAAGTCTTGAGAGCAGACAATGCCTTTGATGCTTGGGTGTGTGTATGAAAAACTATTTCTTCATCACCATCCGGTAAGTCAAGCACTTGCTTTACCGCATAGGGGGTGACATGGATACGCTTGTATTTGGTAACATTGATTACCATAGTTTTGGGGTCTAATCTGTCGAACAAGAACTTTAATAGCTCTCTGCTCTCTAACCTCTCTGCTGAAACACAAAGGAGTCCACCAAAACCCATAGCTTTGATTTGCCTACGCTGCTGGAGTGTTAGGTGATCGACAAACAAGTTAAATTTTGATGGTGCGCAACGAACTGTAGGTGCATGAGCATACTTGGCGGGATTCTTGGCAGGCTGCGGAATGAAGATAGGAAAAGAGTCAAGTACATGTATATAGAAAAGGTAGAGTGTAGTAAGGGTGAGCTGTGGAAGAACCAGTTCTCATAATTATGTATGCAGAGAACCCCCTCTCTATAAGTTGGTGACATATACATAAATCAAATTATAGTGAAATTTCACGGTTTACCATTGAGCTTGGGTCAATCAAATTCATTTTTAATTTGATTTAACAAAAAAAGAAAATATAGTACATTGTACAAATTACTGCAATTGTCATACACGCCTAAAAAGAAAAGGTTAATTTAGTATTGTACCTTGGCAGTTGCATTGATGCACTGTTTCTTCGCAAGTGGTTGCCTCGGCAGTGGTTCCATGAAGGCATCATCATCTTCATAGTTGTCAGTCTGAGGGAGATCCCTGCCACGACTTGATTCGGTGTGCGAAATCTGCCCAATTCCGGACGGTGGTTTGCTAGTGTTCTGCGCCAGATTACCATCACGGCCAACAGGTCGTTGGGGGGGTGCTGATGGTTGTTGTTGTGCATCAGCTCCTGCGGCTGGCTGAGCAGCAGCTGCCCCAGTGATTGCGCTAACATCAAATGTCCATTCACCTTGTGTGGTGCGGACCCCGAACGATTTTAATCTACCCTGAATTGGCTTCATCTCCTGATTTAAAAAAGTATAGTATCATATTTTGTATAAATGCAACACATAATTGATCTGTCGAAACTACAGTAAAAGAAACACCCTTTAATTGAACCTTTCATATTATATCCTGGTAGGTAAATGTAGGTTATCTAAGAAATTGTAAATTTCGTGCTGAACTTACGACATGACCTATCTAGTAAAAAAATTACAGTAATCCGTTGAAGCAGTAAATCTACGTAATCTTAAAAGTGGTAAATTGTATAGTTAGTAACACAAATAACCATTGACGGATCTTTCAGACTATAACCTAATCTGATAATTCATTGCAAGTTGATTTTAGTCAAGAAATACAAATATTTCATTTGAAGTAGTAAATCCATGTAATTTGAAACATATTTGATTTGTATAGTGAATTTACCACTGGGCATCAGTAAAAAATGCAATATAATTACGTAGTATATGCAGCTTGGTAATGTACTACTACAAAGATTAATACAGTAATCCGTTGAAGTAGTAAATCTACGTAATCTTAAAAGTGGTAAATTGTATGGTTAGTAACACAAATAACCATTGACGGATCTTTCAGACTATAACCTAATCTGATAATTCATTACTAGTTGATTTTAGTCAAGAAATACAAATATTTCATTTGAAGTAGTAAATCCATGTAATTTGAAACATAGTCGATTCGCATAGTGAATTTACCACTGGGCATCAGTAAAAAAATACAATATAATTACGTAGTATATGCAGCTTGGTAATTTACTACTACAAAGATTAATTTACTATAAGCTTGAAGCCTACTTCTCATGGAAGGAATCAAACGAGTGTATATGAAAAACATTTCTATATTGACGCACAGGTGTATATTGGGGCAATAATACAAAAACGAGAAGCATTGGCACTAATATTAATGAAATGAGGGAGAGAGAATTACGTAATGCTTACCTTGGATTAGGATGGGCAGGTCACCAATACACCAAAGAATTCTAGCAGGCACGCACGCAGTAATCTCAGCACCAATGGCACAGGCCGTGTAGGAAAACCAATTAAACTGCAGGGATGCGGTTGGATTGGCCCAGCGTCGTCGCTGGTGGAGGATTTGGGCGCCTCCAGCAGCAACGATGTGGAGATTGGAGAGCAGGGGTGGGGGGCGAGGCAGGTTTTTGTGCTGTGGCATCGAGCCGCGATTGATTAAGCTGCGGCAATCGAGGGATCTCTTCCAGCGATGCCAGGGCAGCGGCACCTCCGGAGGATTGCGCATCCCGCTTGTTGCTCGGGGATTGAATCATGGCGGCGATAATTTCTGCGTGCCGCGTGCGTGCGCGATAGGAGAGGGGAGAAATTTTGGGGGATCGTTTTCTGCGTAATTAATCCGTGGATGCCCTGTCGCTCGGACTGAGCCGCCGAATCGAGCCGTTAGGCTGCTGGCTGTAGCTCCGAGCCGTGTGGGGGCGCAATGGGGGGCTCGGTTTTCGTCAGACCAGGTCGCAGAGTTGGGTCCGGCCACAGAATTAGTTATTCTGTGGCCGGCTACAACATATAGGTTCTATATATATATATATATATATATATTCGGAGAGTATACTCCGTGACCGGTCATAAAATAGCTTATTCTACATCCAAACCAGTTTACTGCACCAACCGACCTGAATGCGTCACTCTGGTCCTCTTTAATCTGACGCGACTCCCTGTCCCCACTCAGCTTTAATTCATATCCGTGATTACTGCAGCATTTACTACTTAAGAAAAAACATGGCTGCCCTCTGCATTTTTACATGCGTGCACACAGATCCCCAACAGGGCTACGAGAATGCACGAACTTGTTTTGTGCTGTCCACACGTGTGCACTGTGGTTAGTTGGTTACTAGAATAATAGTTTTACTATTCTATCGCAACGTGCGTGCAATAGCAAATTTAGTTACCAGAATACATTAGGCAAGATGGAGAGTTACTACAATTATGTGTTATATACTATTTCAAGGTACCATTTCTACTATATTAATGAGAGGGATGTACTCTCAAATAATTTAGATGAAATAACCACAGTTTATCACTAAGCAGGTTCCAATGAACCGAGTACTACAAGATGGAAAAAAATTACCTCAAAATATTTACCAGGATAGTGTTATCAATTTACCTAAAAGTATTTACTATATATTATAACATCATGGATTTACCATGAAAGTATTTAGCAGAATAACGTCATTAATTTACCACAAAGGTATTTACCATAATATCGTCATCAGTTTACCACAATATTATTTGGAAATTCTTTCGTTCATAATAAAAAAAAGGAAGTAATTTTAATAATATAATTTTACTGTCTACTGCCGATAATTATGAACCGATTAACCAAAACACATGCATAACAAAAATAGCTAGCCATAGATTCTGGTCACCCACATTTAAGGTCATGGATGATTCTTGTAAATTAGTTACCTAAAGCAGTGCACGCATTTCCAGTATTCTCATAATCGGTTTTATTTGCACCTGCATGCACTGTGCACCATACATGGTGCGGTACGGTGCTATAGCTGTGCTCGTTACTATCAAACCATGTTGTGCACTCCTCTCACATCACACATGCCGCGAGCAGTAAAAAATATACGCAGCCATAAACTAAAGCGGTAATCACGGGTTGGAGTAACGTTCCTGGTAGTTCGTACGGAAAATAAAATATTCTGTCTTATTATATATCCCACGGTCGAATTGTTGATAATACTTTATCAACACATAGGAAAATATATTTATAGTGTTATGTCTTATTCATCATTGTCTTCATTGTCTGCTTCTTCAGGTTGCCATAATTCATACAAGACAATAATTCACGATATTCTTTCCTGAGCTGACATTCCTCGCCGTAATTGGACTTAATTAATCTTCCTACTTCTCTCTGTATGATACTATTTTTGCCATAATATTCTCGTAAAAATATTTTTGTTATCTTATTTTGATACATCATATGATATTCAGGATCAAACTTTGTATTTCCTTCTATTTCTTTTGCTTCACTGAATATTCTCCAGTTATCATGATTTGTATCTTTGGCAAATAATTCCTCATAATTTCTCCATGCATCTGCTGACCATACAGCAGGAAATTTATATATTCCTTTTGTAATATAAATATCATGACTTGCTGGTCTTATTGGCGGTGTAAATTTTGGTGGATTGGATTAGAATTTAATTTTATATCTTCCTTGAACACAAGCTAATCTCTTACATGCTTCTTTAATAGCACTTCCAAGATCTGACTGTATTATTTCTTCCAATGTACCATATATGTCATGAATTAACCCATGATCAATAATGGTTTGTAAAGAGATAGTATCTCCAATATTTCTTTGAATATTTCTAAAATATTTTAAATTTATATCAGCCTTAAATATGACAAATTTTTGATAAGGCTTGACAATTAGCTTGTCATCAAGATGTAGTAAAGGGAAAATATTTGCATTAACAATTATTCCTAGATTCTTTTCCTTTCCTTGGTATAATTTCATTAAATAATTTTGTATATCTTGAAATGTTTTATATTGTCGATCAGCATATTTTTTTCAAATTATATCTATAATATCTTGTGTGAAATATGATAAGACTTGCTCAGTCTTAAAACTTATTCTAGGAAGAAGAAACTCTTGCGGAGTATTGGTTAAAAATTTATTTTCCTTTTTTATTTCTTCTAATTTAGCTTCCTCTACTGGCTCTTTCTTATTTATTTTGTATTTAACTTTTGAGCTATCATTATTTTTATATTGTTGTTCTAGACATAAAATACATGCTTGTTTTAAACATAGACTACACATTGATCTTTGCTTTGGATAATATATGCAATATACACATCTTGTATTAAAATCACTTCTTTTATGGTCCCAATTATTTTTACAATCTATTTGCTCCATCATTTCTATTTTTAATCCAGCTAATTCATCAATTAGATTTAATTCTTCGTCACTAGACTCTTTTTCTTCATCATATTCTATTTCATCTGTCTCTATTATTGAATATATTGACTCATCATCCATAATATCATCGTCACATAATAGGATATTTTCATTCACACTATCTATTATTAACACTTTCTCTTGTTCTTCTTGTTTATTAGAATACCTTTTCTTATCTTTGTTAGGGCAGGTTTTACTTAAATGATCTGGTGAATTACAAATAAAACATCTGCATGTACTATCATAGTTCTTTCTAGGGTTATATCTTCTTACATTTCTTTTATGAAGGAAATGAGCTCTATTATCCGATCTCCTTAGAAAGTATCTTTTCTTTGTTCTCACATTACCCCTTTTATAATTCTTAGTATATTTCTTACTTCTAGTTCTCTCTTCTCCATATGTCATTGGTATTTGAACTATTCTATTGCAAAAATTATAATCAGATTGCTTCATTGATCTTTGTGCTTGTATGTTCGTGCATACCTTTCTTAGTTGCTTAAAGACAAATGTTATAGCCTGAGAAATATTATATTCTTTACCATTAGATTCTTTTTTATATTCCTCAAATATCATAGAACCTAAAGGATCTGGTAATTTGTTAAAATATCTCTCAACTATTCCTTTATTATAACCTTATTTAGCAGTTGTAGCATTGTACAAATAATGTTGAGAGAATTCTTTTATTCCTTTCCAACTTGTTAATGTTAAGTTTTCTATTTCTTTTAGTCTTTCATTTTGTAATGTGGTATAACCTAATTCAGGATCTTCATCTAAAATAATGTTTGATATGACATTTGCAAAATTATATGGATTACTATCAGCTCTTTTTAATTCTGCATAATACTGAGGATAAGTTTCTACCCATTGTTCCCATAGAACTTTGGCAGATTCTCCTAAAAAGGTTTCTCAGTAGGTAATCATATCTTCTACTCTTTCTCCAATATTATGCTGATTTTGTATATATTTTTGAACTATGAGGCCTTTCCATATGCTAATAATATTTGGCCAATCTATAGGGTCATGTGCTGCTAGATTTAATATAGCTCCATCACTTTTGGAGTTTTGAAATTGTACAGTTTTTTTAAATTCTCTTCTTTTAGAACCCATATGCTTATATTGACCAGGTATATAGGTATATGCAGGTTCTTCTTTTTCTTGTGGCCAAGTTCCTTGTCTTCTAGATGATCTATCCTTCTCACCTTCAATCTTTATACCTACATTTCCTTCATTTTCTCTTCTTCTTTTTGAAGGACCTAAATCCATTGCTTCTATAGCATCTTCAATTTTGGAAGAGTATTCATTATGTTCTAAGTTACAAACCATATTTACATCTTCATCCTTTTCTTCATAGCATTCTAACAAAATTTTATTATTAATTTCCCATTGTTCATCTTCACTTATTGTATTGTTTTCTTCTTCTATTATTTTAACTAAATCTTTTTGAGATCTACTTTCTTTATTGTCTATTTTTGAAGTAATTTTATTCTTTTCTACTGATATACTAGGTTTTTCGCTATTTATATCTTTCTCTTTCTTAATCCTATTAAGCCTATATATTTCTCGCCTAAAGTAGAGTTCTTTTTCTCTTATAGCAGGCCATTCACAAAGCATTGAAGTATTATATTCGTCATGAATTTTACTCAACTTATATTCATAATGTTTTATTTCATTTTCTACACTTAATTTTTTCATGAATTCACATACACTATGTCTTCTATTTTCTTCAATATTTGGTTCTGAACTGGATGCTTCTAAATCATCTAGACTTCTTTCTTTATAATCTACAAATCTAATGCTAGTTAACCCTTTACTATTTTCATAGCTAATATAATCTTTTGGTTGCTTTAAAACCTTAGGTTCTATTAAAGCATCAATATTCCATTCTTCTCCTGCTCTTTCATCAGAACTTATTTTCAGAGGACTCATGAATTTTATTCCTTTAGATTGCATACTTTCTATTACATTATTGACATTTACCTTATATTTGGTTCCACTTATATTGGTTAACCTGCCTATAAATTCAATACTTACTAATAAATTTGTTCCTTTGAAGTCTTCATAGCCTTTAGTCTGAAAACCAAATGCCATTTTATCTATAAATTCTTTTACTAGCATTATTAAGTCTGAAGCTATGTATGTTATTAACATATTTTCATTCATATCTCCTTCTAGAAAACCCAAAGCTGCCTTATTTATTGAATCCCATCTTTTATCTAATAGTGTGATTAAAACTTTTGTTCCTAGTTTCTTCCTTGTCAGCATTTGACAAGTTTGTGCTTCTCACTGCTACCACTGACGCGTGGGCCCACCTGTCAGAGTTGTTTTCAACCTCCCACACGTCGCGTCGCACAAGCCTGCGCAGGCGAGCTCCGCCGCGCATCGGCCGCCGTGGGCGAGCCGCGCCGGGCAGGTCTGTCGCGGGCCGCCGGGGGCGAGCTCCGCCGCACCGCGCAGTCCGCCGCGGGCGAGCGCCGCTGCGTCCCTGTCCAGGCGACTGTTGCTGCGGCTGCAGAGCTACTGAGCAGGCCGCGACCAGTCAGTCAACAGGATCTGAGACGAGGTAGGCTAATCTTCTGAGTTATTCTTATTTCTTCCTTGCGTATGATTTGGACTTTTTTTGTTAATCCGTAGATGATGGTCTGTTCCACGAATCGATAAAGCCCCCTGAAGAATATGACCTGTTATCTACCAACTTTCTGCCCCCCACACTCCACAGTTGTATTATGTCGGTGATGACCGGCAGCGGGAGGAAGGAGAAGAGGAAGAGTGGTGGGCCTATAGGGATAAAATGATCATTTCACTTGTCAGTTTGACACGATTAGCTCAGAATATGGACGAAATAGTATAGACATAAACAAAATTTGAGATCATAGCATATACATGCTTACAAACTTTTTTCACATGTGCATAATCGTGAATTTTTTTAATAACATGTGCGTAAATGACTCAGTTGTTCGTGTTCCTATCCCTTTCCGTGGCCCGTGAGGAAGGCTTCGGCAATGCAGCCGTGTGAAAGAAAAACACTGCCACGTCTGACTTGCATGACGACTGATGCCCACAGGTAGGAGTGGTGCTAGTGTAAGCATGGGCAATGTTTACCAAAAAATTTTAAGATATTAAATACAACTTTGACTATTAATTAAGAATAGTAAATAAAGACAGTTTACAAAATCACCTCCACACCTCTATAAATTTCCAATAGTAATCTAGTATGGGCTTTGATCATACGATTAGATGATGGCACTGTAGCATTATTGTACCAAATCATTAAATCAATTATGCTCGTTAGATTCATCACGTAAAGTTGCACTCATATCTCTACTACTAAAAAGAATGAAAAGGAGATAATATGTTGGTACGTGAGTCTGCCGCTCCGTGAGTCTGCCCCATCCGCGCCTCCCCTCCCCCCCCCGATCTCGCGCCTCCCCACCCCCGCCCTACAGCCCGTCGTTTTGGTTCGTCTATATGTTCGTCAATTTGCAAAAGACCCCCCGTGCGCCCCAGTCGACGGGTGCCTCATCCTTCCGCGAGTCGACGCGGGAGTCCCGTTCTCCCAAGCCGAAGAGGCGCTCCCGGCGGCGTTGTACGGGGTCGTCGCCCCAAATCGACGCACGACCGGATCCCGTGCAGAAGTTTCTCCCGCCATATCTCCCAGCTTGCCGCAGCCCCGCCGGACATAGCCCTGGCCGCAGCCCCAAGAGAGAGAGGGAGAGATCCGCTGCCGGAGATGCACCGGCGGCCGTGGCCTTGAAGGGAGGAGGGGATAAGCGTAGCACCGGCCTCGACCACGCCGCCAGGAGGAGGAGGTCGCCATGGCCGCGACCGCGCCGCGCCTCCTTGCTCACCCCGCCGTCGGATCCGGACCCGAGAAGGAGGCCGCCATGGTTCACCCGCCCGCTTGCGGATCTGCGCCGTCGTTCACCCGCCTACGTGCTCGATCCTGATGGGGGGAGCTCGCCCTCAACCTCGCACCGACGGGGCTCTCGTGGGGAGCTCGCGAGCGCCACGTGGGGCTGCCTCGGCGGGCCGCTCCGCCCCGGCCGCTGCGAGCGCCACGGAGGGCTGCCTCGGCGGGTCGCTACGCCCTGGCCGCCGCGACCCGGCCGCCACGAGCTCGCGAGCGCCTCCGCAGCCGCCGAGGATTTTGAGGAGGACGGGGATTGGAGCTGTAGAGAGTGCCGACGGCACCCTTTCTTTCTTCTACCGAAAGGATAAGGTCGATCAGAGCTTCGCGGTGGATATTTTGTTTTCTTTTCATTTTGTTTTCTCCGACTAGGAAAGGTGTCCGTGCGTTGCTACAGGCAATATCCTTGAACAAGTATCAATATTTTGATGGTGTGATATATTTTCTTGAACAAAGTAAAATTTAGTGACCCAATATTTCGATGGTGCAATACAAATGACGTTACAAACAGAATGCCTTTATTCAATATCCAGAAAATAGTTCAAAATATACTTAAGCACACCTTGTTCGTTCGGTTGGTAATAATATTATTGTAGCTTCTAGTACATCAATAGGAAAACCAACTCTAAAATGCCTATTGTGAACAGGTATCAAACGGGCCATGGTGTCAGCAAATCTGTAGAATACCTATACAAATGAAAGCATTACTATGGAGGACAACAAAACAAAAGAGCAAATCATCAATTAGAAGTTGTTATTTAGCAGCAAACTGAAGCCTGAAGGAATGTACCACCGTTGATTTTTCTATCACTTTACCTAGAAGGCCTGAAGAACGTTCTTGGAACTTTCTAAACAGCTGGTCCTCCATTCATCACCAAGCCCATCCCTTCCTGAGCCAGTAAGCAACATTAGCCCAAACAAACAAATGCAGCGGGTGCAAAGAAGAAGTCACTTGTTTGAGTCCTTTTGAGCAGAGCAACCACAATTGTCATCTCGAAATGAAAGTGGAAATTAGACAGGAAGCATGCCATGAGATGAAGAAACATACAAAAATGTAGGAACTTAGGCCAAAAAATATGCTATGCAAGAAACATTACTAAACCACATGACCAGTTTGGGAGAGCCAACCACACAAAAGCAGCAAATGTAAAATGCAGAGGTCGCTGGTTGTGACTGGGGCATTCGTTTTTCAACAGCTAAGAACTGAGCTAAAAACAATTTGGCGATGAAAACGAAGTACCAACATCACTGAATCAAAAGGATGTTACCAAAATGCACCAGTAGCATTACCTTGGCTTGCATCATAATCTGCATGTCAATCCTGCACCTTAGACTTGATGTTGAACCATTTCCTCACAAGGTATTTCAACCACGAGAGCTGCACATGAATAAAAATGAAACAGCAAGTCGATCAGAGACAGAAGAAGTCGGTCAGAGTCACAACGATCACGATCAATTCCACCGAGTGAAACAGCTAGCCAGAAAAAAGATAGTAGTAACATAGTTCATTGCCGCAAGCTAGTAACAAACACATGATTGATGGAGAGCAACAACTCAAATTCAATATTTGTATGAGGTCACGTTGTGCAATGCATAGCCTTGCAATCGCTTCAGTGCCCACCTATTTATTTGCGATATATAAGATGGAAAACTTCAATAAGATGACAGTACATTATAGGCCATCTATTAGTTTGAATTTTAGTAACCATTAGCTCTGCATTTTTCACAAGGCAAGAATAAATTGACAATAAATTTTATTTGGCTTATTAGCGTGAGACCCTGATCATGTTCATGATTAGCATTTAGCTAGGCACAGACTTTCTAAATACCAATATATAGTGAAAAGTCAATCGAACTATGCAGCTACCAACCTTTGCTTCTATACTTGAATCTGGTCAGCAGAACAGGCACTGCATGTGCATCCGTCCATGATATTCACAGTGGACACCCGACCACTACCATCAAGTAAAAGACTCCTGGTTTCTATCTTCTTTTGTTTGCTTCTTTCATCAAGCAAGACTCCTGGTTTATCCATCGACTGGCCACTACCATCATTAACCATATTGATCTCTTTAATCTCACAGCCTCCATTTGATGACATATATATTTATTATTTCACGCATTTTGGTCACCAGTTGATTAATTAGCTAGCTACAAGAAAGGATCAAACCTTTTGCAGAGCTAGCCTGGTGAGAAAAGATCAATTGGATAGGGACTCGTGCTTAGACCAAAGTAACAAAGAAGCAGCAATCTAAAGAAAATATATACCTTGATGTTCTGCTGGAAGGAGATGCCAAAGTGCTCTCTACTTGTGCAAGCCAACTTCAGAAAACATATAAAACATGGAGCGATGTACACAAATGTGAAATGATGCCAAATATTCAGACCTAAAAGTTGTTATGTACATCAACTGAAAGTTGAAAGGAAAGAAAAAAGTATAATTGTCTAACAATTCAAGAGGAGAACTGACATAGTGCATTCAGCAGAAAAATTGGAAGTTCACCTTACTTTTGCATAACAGGTTGCATGATGCCAAGTAAGATTGTCAATGTGAAGCATAGAAAATATGTAGATCATTCCATGGAGCAAACTGAAAATTTAAAAGGGCAAAACATACATCAAGAAAAGGTCATAACTAAGAAACAAACATTAGTGCTCCAGCGAATTGAGTCCAATATCCTAAGATCATGAGTCAACACTCTTATTCACGAAAAAGGAAGCATCTGATATACTAAGGGAATGTAACAGCAAACAAGTGCATATCATCAGTAAGGAGGAGAAAAGCATCACTTGCCCATCAGGAGAATACAATTACATGACTAAGAAACCCAAGACGTCGCGAGGGAGAAGGTGGGATTCACATGTAGGGATGGAGCCCCTGCAGACTATGCCTCCTGCAAGATCTGCAGCAACCAGCAGAGCTCCCGAAGGGACACCACCGCTGCAAGCACAACAACGCCTCGAATCAGCTTCGTCGAGCGCTCGCTGCGGCGGATGGAGCGGAGCGGCGGCGGCTGCTGCAGGAGAGGGAAGAAGGGCAGTTTGTGTTGCTGTGCGGCGGCGGCGCAGACGGCCGATGGGTCGTCTCCCTCGCGGACGGGAGCTGTTGGATCTCGAGGAGGTCCTCTCCCGCGGACGGCGGCCGAAAGAGATGGAGGGAGCGGAGGAGGGTGGACGCGGAACAACACCGGACGGTGGGGCCGAGGGACTGATGCTGTTGTTCGGTCTCGAACTGACGGTGGGCGTGGGACGCGAGGGGTGCGCGTCGATGGTGGTGGGACCGTGGGAGTGGAAGGTGCAAGGATCGTGGGCAGATCCGCGCGAGCGGAGGGGACGCGGCAGACCCGCGGGAGCGGAGGGATTAGGGTTGACGGAAAATTTGTCACTTTTGATGTACTTTTTATTAGGAGTAGAGATTGTGTAGACGGAGATCGATTCTTCAGCACTTTGCATATTTTTAAGTCACGCCTGTATAGGAGCAGTGAACAGTGTGAAAGCTCGATCAATATATAAACCGCTCAAAAAGATATAAATCGAGTACAATGGTATTAAAAAACATTCGTAATTGTTTTATTATATTAGATAAAAGATATTGTAAATATTTTATTTATGATTTTTAAAATCATTGTAATCATTTTTTTTATTTATGTTTGATACATATCCTATCAAATAGCCACACAACGGTATACACAAATACATGTGTAGTTGATCTTAAACTATATGCAAAGCATTAAACAGCTTACAAACGGTTTTTTTTGTCTGTGGGCTGTATGAACTGTTTGTATGTCTGTCCGTACGCTAAATTCGAGATTCTACATACGGCAAGTCGTCTGTGGGCTGTACTTTTGCAAAATGCCCCCCGCCGATGCCTACAGACGGGCATCGCGTCGCCTCGTCCCGTTCTCCCAGGTGCAGCCGACGGGCGTCCGCGCGCTGTACGGAGCCGTCGTCCCCAAGCGACGAGCCGGTGATCCTGTGCGCCTGAGCTCTCCTCTCTTCCCAACTCCTCCGCAGGCTTCGCGCGCGGGAGTTTCTCCCGCCAAATCTCCCAGCTCGCTGCAGCCTCGCCGGACGCAACCTCGCCGGCGCCCTGGCCGGCCGCAGCCCTAGGAGAGAGAGAGACAAAGAGATCCGCCGTCGGGCGCACCCACCATCGCCGTCGCTTCCCGGGGGAGCTCGCACGCCCTCGCGCCGCTGCTCCACGGCGAGGGAGGTCGCCACCAGCCAAATCGTGGTGTGCAGAGGAGGGGAGCACAACAGCAGCGGGAGAGGGCGACGAGCTCGGGACGGCTAGCTGCGGGGAGGTGGGGTCGCAGATCCGACGCCGCCGCCGCTCCTCGGCGGAGGAGCGCACCCGCCAGTGTGCTCGCTCCCCGACGGCCATGGCCTCGACCCGCCGCCGGATCCCGACCATGGCCTCGACCCGCCGTCCAATCCGGTCCTGAGGAGGCCTCCATGGCCGCGGCGGGGAGGAGAAGGCCGCCATGGCCCCACCCGCATGCCTGTGGGGAGCTTGCTCGCCCTCTGCCCTGGCCATCGCGAGGAGGTGCTCCGCCTGCATCGCCCACAATCTGCTTGCGTGCCGTTGGGGAGGTAGGAATCAGCCGGTAGAGAGGGGTCGGTGACGGAGAAGAAGAGAAGCCGGCAGCGAGACCTTCGGCGCCGACGGCAGCTTCGAGCTAGAACTGCTCCTTCGCCACGGGCGCTTGCGGGACGGTGCTCAAATGCCTCGCAAGCCATGTCAAGCTAGAGCGGAGGTGCTAGAAGTAACGCTGACAAGCTAGAAGAAGCTGCAGGCAGCGGGCGTGGGATATTTTCCGACCGTGTGTGGACAGGAAAAGGCCACGTAGCTTCAGGAGCAAAACAATTCTAAGAGACGTTATTATGTAGGAAAAACATTGTAACTATGTGTACAATTTATTATATTTATGCTTTCTAAAAGTTATTTAATCATGTTTTTTCTTTTGATTATTCTATCAAATAGTCATACAATAGCATACACAAATACATTTTTAGTTGATCTTAACCTCCATACAAAGCATTAAACAGTTTATAGACGACATCTCTGTCTATAAGCTGTATGAATTGTATGTACATCTGTCTGTATGCACAGTTCGAAATTCTGCAGACGACCCCCTGTCTAAGGGTTGTACATGCCCTAACATCGCCGACCTCGTCGCCGCCGTCCGTCCCCGTCACTACTCCCCACCTGCTCCCCATCCCCGTCGCCGCCGTCCTGCTCTGCGCCGCACCCGCACCAGGGGCGACGCCTCCCCACCTGCTCCGGTTGCCGTCTGGCTGCGCCGGGGACCTCGCCGGGCCGCCAACCCCATCCGCGTCCGCCGCCGTCGCCGATCGGTATCCACCTCGGCACCCCCTCCCCAACTGCAGTGTCCACAGCGATCGCCTCCTCCATCTTGTAGATCTAGCTTATTAAGTTGGTTTATTCTAAATTGTTCTAATTATGTTGTAAGCCCGTAGCAACGCACGGGCACGATCCTATCATTTTATATTTACCAATTTAAATTCCGGAGAAATGTATTGGATTCTAAAATGCTCTTCCTAATTTTAAATTTTATAAGTACGTAATATTTAAAATTAAAATAATAATATTGTGTATTTAAAATCTATAGCATTCCATATATGTTTGCATTCTCTAAAAGCTGACGATTATTCGTACCATAGATTTTCAAGTGGATGGCTCATTCTGCAATACATGACAAGCTGGAAAAGTGACAAAAAATTGACATTTGTACGGTGAGTAAATATATTTTGTTGATGTTACTTTCTCATGATCTTAAAATATGAAAAAAAAATATATTACATGTCGTGTTTTGACTTTAAGCAAAAAATATTTTAATGTTTCAGGATAATCTTGCTATGCGACGTAATTTCTTCGTCGATCTTGTGGCGCATGAAGCAAATACTTAGAGAAAGCGCCTACCAAGCATTGTAAAACATTATCTTCGGCGCATCACAGGCATAAATTTTGAATAGACGTAGTGTGTCATTTTAGGTGTTTTTGTCATAGTCACTTAGGCAAATTACCAGATTAATAGATCAAACCTGTGCGCTCAACTTCAAGTCGTTCTTCGGATGTGATGTCTTCAATTGAGAAATTTTTATTGTATATTTTGTGTATTACGCTAAAGATAATTGGATACCCATAGCAACGCACGGGCACAAACCTAGCGTGAAAAGGTTTTGCAAATAAACTTCATTTAGCACTCCATGCATACAAGATTTTTTTGTTCCAAAATTTTTTGAAAGAAAATCTAAATATATTCCTGGGGTCCGTCTTAAAAAGATAAAGATAGGAACTTTGCAACAAAAAAGATAAAGACATGAACTGATGATGGGTGCTTGTATAATACTCCCTCCATTTGTATTTATTTGACACTCATTAGCTCAAATTTGAGCTAGTGGACGTCAAATAAGAAAAAAAAAGTAGTGCATGAGAGATGAAGTAATATCTTTTTGTAAAACTGTAAAGTGGATTCTTTTTATGGGAAGCTAAATTGGCTATGAAAATCAAAGTCTAATATGGCAGTAACAAATTAAAAACTGTTGTGGCTCTTAAAAAATGAGGTCGGAAGGGTAGTTTGTGTTGTTGTCTTTGTGGTAATCAGGAGAAGGATTTTTTTTAATTTTAACCTTTTTTTTAATTTTTTATATTAAAAACTCGTCGCAAAATTTTTTTGCACCAGGTGACCCATTTGCCCGCGCCTAGGGACGTGGCGCGGCAGGTAGCCTCTGCAGCGCCACATGCAATGGCGCGGCAGAGGTGACACACTGGCGCGGCTGGTCAACCTCGGGGTGACGTGGCTCTACCGCGCCACATGCGGTGGCTGGCGCGGCAGGGCTGAGCATAGAGCCGCGCCGCGGCTCCCCTTTCTTCCTCCTCCCTTCCTTCTCCCCCCGCCGGCCGCCGCACCCCCAACCCCGTCGTTTTGGGGTGGGAAAAGTGTGGGAAATCGATCCCCACATCCTTAGGAAGGTATTCCCCCTATTTAATCTCTGTTTTACCGCTTGATTTGTTAGGTTTTTGCATATATAGGTGATCTAGGGTTTGGTAATAATTTGAAAATTTGATGTGGTAGATGTTCGATGAGTTGAAAGTGATGCTTTAGGTAGTTGTTATACTCGTTCTGCCGTATAAGTTGTATTACTATATTTTCTTATATTTGTGTGGATTGTTAAGTGTAGGTTAGATTTTTAAGTTTGTCCAATGTACCTGGGAAATAAAACTTATTGATGTTAATTTCAAATTTTTTGTTGCAGGATAAGTAGCCATGAGCCACCAGAATCCACGTTATTATGCCATTAAAAAGGGTAAGGGAAGGTTTCCCGAAGAGTGGGATGAAGACGCTCCTGTGCCTCGAGCTCTCCCTGTGCCCAATTGTTTATGTGGTGTGCCAGCTTATGTGAAACAGTCTAGGTGTGCTACAACTGCTGGTAGAGCGTTCTACTGTTGTTGGATTAGGGAGGAACCACCTCCGGCAGCTCCTTGTTGTTTCTTGCAGTGGATAGATGGGCTTGACAAGTTTGATCCTAGGATACGTTTGTTCCCATATGCCAGACATGTGTTGAAGACATATGATCAGTTTCAACGATGGGTTCCCCCTCCACCCAATCCTCCACCGATGAGCTATGAGGAGAAGAAGTTGGCTGCCATCGAGCGAGTTAAGAACCCTCCATTGTGTCATTGTGGAGTGCGTGCCTATCTTCAACGGCCAAACATTGAAGCCACGAGAAAGTTTACACCATTCTTTCGTTGCTCGCTAAAGACTCTTGTAAGTAAAATTCATATTGTTCTTATCATTTGAGTTATATATTTGTGCATGGCTAATTTGAGTTCTTATGATTTGAGTTCTATATCTATGAATTGCTAATTTTAGTTCTTATCATTGAAATTTAGAGTGGTTGGCCTAGTTGTGACTTCAATGAGTACATACGTGGACGAAGATCTGAGTGGCCAACCGAAGCTGAAGTGAAAGACTTCGAGTCCGGGACGGAGCCTTGGTCGTGCTTGAGCTATCCACCTTCACGGTGCAAGTGCGGGATACTAGCCACAGAAGGTGTTGTGCCATCTGAGCTTGGTTTTGGGATGTTTTGTGGCAACGCTTATGGAGACTATTGGGTGATCATCTTGTCGTCTCATTATTTCGTTTTGCTACCACAATTGATGTTGTCTTCATTGTGATTTCATTATGTATGATACGGCATTCGTTTTTTCAGGAGGGAAGGACTTGTGACTGGGAGCAATTTAGTGATCGACATGAGTTAATGTTACAGTTGAGCCGCACTTCTGAACCTGAGAGGCGGTTACATACTGAAAAAATTAGAAACAAGATAAGAGCAAAACACGGTGTCCCCTTACCGGAAGCTGAGGATCTTAGTGGTCCAATTTGTGATGAAATGGTTCGTGAAACAGGAGTGCAGCTGGAATTTGTAGTTGGTTACTACAACTACGAGAAGGTTGTGGCATATTGGCATCGTAACCGGCAGAAGTTCTTCGATCGTGGGATACGTCTGCTGACTGTCGAGGAGAAGAGTGAGAAGAGGAGGAAAAAGGAAGAGGAGTGGAAGGCATCGACAGAGAGGTCGAGGCAGAGGGTGAATGCGCCCGGGGGTGAGGCCAATGCTGGCGTTGGAGAGGGAACGGATGAAGCGGGAAGACATGCACAGGCGGACAGAAAAGGTAAGAGGATTGTGGGAGGATGAGGAGACTATTGGTGCAGCTTCATTGTGTTAATTGCATGTGCTGTAGTGGACTATTTGTCAATGAACATTTGTGTTTCGTTGTGTTGTATTAATTGAACACTTTGTTATGTTTGATGTAGTTCTGACAATTTGAAATTGGCCAATGTTGTATGAATGGATGTTTTATCTATGATTCATGTTGGTGGTAATGGTGATGGTCATCTATAAGAAATTCTTTTAGCCACTTCAGACGGGAGCCCTATGAAATCAATTGCAATGTACGGGTATCCACTTGAACACTGCACGATGAGAAACCTGACAGGCTATGTAGTAGGGTAGATTGTGTTTTCTCGGACTCAGAAGCCATGTAGTAGGGTAGGGGATATCGTAGGGTAGGGTGTGTTTCTTCGAATATGTGTTCCCCTATGGATCGAATGGCCCACCACCTCTTCTCTTTTCGTATATATGTCTTTCTTCACCCCCAGCATTGTTGCTCACAACAAGCAGTAGTGGATACTTCTCTTGGTCCAAACTTGTGGACCGAACAGGACCCAGAGTGTAAGGAGTACTTCCCACCAAGAGAGAAGAGTTCTTTCCGATCCTTGCGTGATGTGAGGCCGTATGATTCCAACAAACCAGTGAAGTGGCCCAGATGCATGCATAATGAGTTGTGCGTAATGCAAGTTTACGAGGGAGTTAGGCTTTACTACTCTGGTCATCGCTTTTGGCACTATCCACGTGCGTGGGTAAGCAACACTGACACATGAGTTTTTGGATCAAATTTTTTTGATACATTACATAGTATTGGTATTTGCAGTACTCCAATGACCCAAACAACTGTGGTTTCGCGACATGGGTCGATCCGCCTGCTATTCATCCATATGAAGAGTACATCACGTACTTAGAAGGACGCATCGAGAAGCTGAAGTATGACCTCGCTGAGGCACTGAGTCATCCCGATCCACCATCTAGCGACGACGCGCTATGCAGCTGCACATGCCACAAGAAGAAGACTCCACCGTCAACTCCATCCACACCATCTTCACCCCCACCTCCACCCCCATTTGGGTACTACTACATGCTGTCCCAGCATTCGGGAGGCTCTATGATGTCCGAACATTTCTCATCGCAGTAGATTACGAGTGTTTCAATCGTGGAGTGAATTTCCCTAAGGCATGTGTGGACCAGCAAACTGCGGCTATTTAGGAAGATTATTAGTTGCTGTAACTTGCCATTTTCAACTTTGTGTTTCTTATGTACCCGTGCTACCCTCGTCAAACCCTAGCCTGCTTGGAATCCATAGCCTTTTTAGTGATGCATCATGTCATGTACCCGTTTTGATTTGACAACACCCTGAAAAAAGCTTATGTACCCTTGCTGACATTACCAGATGAAACGATTGGTCACTTTGGCAGTGTACTTCTCCCACTACAAGTGCACTGCAGTGTCCGAAAGCATCTTTGCGTCTACATAATGAGAATTGTTGACATGAGAGTAGCGTTTTTTACAACAACATGAGGGAAGCATTATATCCATAGGGTTCTCATGGTTGCTCATCAGTGCATGAACATTTGCATATCCATAGGCAAGAGAAAAGAGATGAAGCTTCACAAATGGTAATGTGTTGGGAACTGATAATTTTCTAATAATGACATTGCGGTAATGCACAAAGCATCTATGCGTCTCTCCTAGTGAGCTGCTATCTGCTAGTAGACGCCTACACCTACGACCCTGAAAAAAGCTTATGCAGGCATCAGCGAGCCATCGTTTCACTGGCATTACTGAAAAGTCTATGGGAGTACGAATCTCTAGGCTTTTCAGGGAGCCATCATATCGTGTACATTTGCCATGACAATTGTTTTGATAACACCCTCGCCATTGCTACTTCATTTCACAGTGCCTTCACATAATAAGTTTGCAGTGGCATGCATGGCACATGTGCCAAATCTAATCCTAGCATGCCTTAGGGAATTAAAATCACACAAGTTTGCAGTGGCATGCATGGCACATGTGCCAATACTAATCCTAGCACGCCTTAGGGAATTTAAATCACACAAGTTTGCAGTGGCATGTACGGCACATGTGCCAATACTAATCCTAACATGCCTTGTTGAATAAATAAACTAGCAATGGCACCTTCAATACATAACATGAATCATTCGCCACGTTTCTTTTTCATGGCATCTAATTCCTTCTTCAAACGTGCTTCTCTGGTCGAGTCATCTTCCATCTCCTTCCTCTTTGCCAAACACGCGGCATCCGGACCACTGATGAAGTCATCGATCCACTGCTCGAAGTTGCACGCCTTCCTGACCTTTGGAGCAACAGATCTACTGCTTCCCTACAGTATAAGCCACAAAAATTAAAAATGAGAAGTCAACATCACCAAGTCATTCGAATGTGCAAAGAGTGATATCACTTACCGTCGATGCCGCCATCTCCTTTCTTGCTTCGTCAATGTTTTGACAACACCAGTAACGCCTACCATACGTTTCATCTTCAAACGAGACCTTACATCCCGCATTTAGGCCATAGTGACACTCAGGGGGGATCTCATCCTTAGGACGGTAGTTGAAATTCAGAATGGATCTGTTGGGATAATTAGGGTATGCCCCCTCCATTGCTTCCATCTCCCTCCTCAAGTCCATGAATCCTCTGTATCCGGCCGCCATCTTCGATTGGAGGTGAGGAAGTGAGGAAGTGAGGATTGGAAGTGAGGCACGAGTGGAGTTGAGTTGAGGTGAGGAAAACCTATATACATGAACTCTGGTCCTGTCGCGCCATCTTAAATGACGCGGGAAAACAATACTGCCGCGCCATGCGCGATGGCGCGGCAAACACGCGCTGCCGCGCTTATTTCGTGGCGCAACCAGTATGCCTCCACAGCCAAAAAATAAATCCAAGTACCCGGCGCGGCAACTCGTGTCTGCAGCGCCACAGCCTCTGGCGCGGCAAAGGACGGCATGCGCACGTCAACCATACGTCATTGTGGGGCCGTGCTTGCCGCGCTTTTCCGCGTGGCACGGCTGGAACAAGTTGCCGCGCCAAAGTACATGGCGCGACAGCCTCAAGCTGCCGCGCTTATTTCGTTCCTAAACCAGAACAAACCAACAGCAAAATTCGAATCCAAAGTAGCCGTCACGGCAACTCGTGTCTGCCGCGCTAACCACGGTGGCGCGGCAAGACTGGCATTTGAGCGACGGTGTCAGGCCTGCCGCGCCGGGACGCATGGCGCGGCAAGCCTGGAACACTAGTTGTCGCGTGGATCCCAGGTTCCCAGGCTTGGCGCGCCAAGGGAGGTGGCGCGGTAAAACAACTTTGCCGCGCCGTGCAGGATGGCGCGGCAAAACTGGGCACTGAACTGGAAGTTCAGTTTTCTGAGGTTTCTGTTGCCTCTTTTCCTCCCCGACGAACCTGCAATGCACAACATCCAATAACAGCCACAAATGGCATCCAGAAACCTGCAACATACATCTTCGACCTTCAAGGACATCACAAATTGGCACAAGAGCCATCCAACACCACAAACGACATAGTTCCAACATAGTTCAACATTCCAACACCACAAACGACATAGTTCAACATTCGTAGCCCCATGGTCCACAAACGACATAGTTCAAACATAGTTCACACATAGTTCAACATCATAGGCAATTGGAAGAGTGCAGCATACACAAACTTATACATAGGCCATAACGTCAACGACGGCGGCGGATTTGATCCTCAGGGCTGAAGATTTGTGGTGCGCTACGCTCCCTTCCCGGATCTGTGTCCAACACATTGGCACTGCCAATATGAGTTTGGTCACGAGCACGACGGCGGCGGGCTTTCTTGGCAGGAGGTGCACAGGCCTGCAACATGAAAATCTCAAAGGCGATAGGAACCAACATGATTCTAGTAAGAATGTACGACGTATACGTAAATGTGATTAGATTCATTTACCTGGCTCGACTATCCTTGTGTCTGAGTAGGACATGGGGCATCAAAGAGCTCGTCCATCGGAATCTCTGACTCGTACGTGGGGTTTGCATCCTCACTGGAGGCGTCTCCATGCTCCTCATCACTTGGCTCCGGGGTGACGATTTCCTTGCCACGAGCACGGCTGGCACTAGCAGCAACTTGACCCGACGGCGTGCGAGCGCTGGTACGAGATGGGGCCCGTGACATGCTTCTTGCCTCGTGGTGGACCGGAGTACGACGTGATCCAGAAGAAGTGCCCTGCCCATTGCCGTCGTGGGCAACATCTGGGGCCGACATGCAGTTCAACTTCATTGCCATACGTCTGCAACTTCTTCGAACCCTCTGCACCATGAATTTGGTATAAATTCAGTAAGTACTCAATACTCAACGGCAAAACAAAAAATATGTGAAAAGTACTGCTACCTCAGCAAAGTGTTGAAGGGCTCCACCTTCGGATGCACTTGCATGTTCCATGGCCACTCCTGCCTCGTTTGCAAGCCTTGCAAGTTGTTGTCCCTAAAAAATACATGTCAAGCTATAGATTTTGCGAAAAAGAATTGATGAAACAAATTTGAGAGGGAATTAAATTACCAAGTAGTCGTGTAGAGGTGCTCGCTCAGGCTGGGTCCCCACACGTGTCAGGGTGTCGTACTCATCCGCTATGTCGTCACTCGAGTCTGAGGGGGCATCTTCAATGTGCTCTTCCGTCAAAGCAGGCTTGATCCTTGTTCTTGTAGAGGTGTGGTACCACCGAAGGTACTCCCTATGTGGTCCAGCACGCCAAGCAGGGCCGTCTTGAGGATCCATCCTCTGCCGATTGTTCCAAAGGTCCAAGTACCGTGCATGCTTCACCCTCCAATCATTCTCCTTGTACCTTTTTTGCCTGTTGACCATGAAAAACCAATTTCATTGTCACATTATTTAGAAGCAAACATATGACAAGTGAGAATAATGAAAGTTCCATAGAGTAGAATTTTTACTTGTGCAACGCCGGAACTGTCGATACAAAGTCAGGAGGCGACGGTTGGACCCTCCCAAACTGACGTAGCACCCTGTTAGGCAAATGCCACTCAACAACATAGTATATGATGAGTGGCACCGTGGACCTCCACAAAAGTCTGTCTCTATAGCACATGTCTGAAAACTGGACGTGCTCAGGAAAGTCCCGGTTGTACGGTAGCCACTCCACCTACACAAAGAGATGATACTTAGAGAATATTTCAGGAATATAAATTTTGAAAATGAACAAAATCCGCCGGGATGATTTTTTACATGTGTCTAGGTAAGACAATCCAACTCGTTTGTGTAGAACTTGTATCTCCTAGCTGGAGGACCACGTACCGCTGTAGCTGTCTTCCACACATATCCAAATGTGGGGCGAGAATCCTGGCGATTCCATGGCTGCAACCAAAACCATAAAAATGCCCAAGTCATAACTCAATATCATGTAATTGAAGTAAGAACAAACAAAAATAGTTTTCTACATACCTCGACAGGTCCACGGTGTGGTCGACCTACTGGAATACGCTCCCAAATCCAAATCTGCAGCAAATAAGCGCATCCACCAAGGTTCGCGTCCTGTCCACTGCACCTACAGGCATCACATAACTGTCTATACAGCCATGCCAGAACCGCCGAACCCCAACTATAGCAACAAATATTCTCCCATTCCTGACCCAAAAGTGGCAGAACCATCCAAGACACTGTGTTTCTGGCTGCATCAGGTAGCAAGAACGTGGCCACAAAGTGCCACAGCCAAACACGAGCGTGTCTCTCCACAACAGCAGGTGCAGCTCCAGGGGGGCATACGGTGAAGTGGTCCCTCAACCACACTGTGTTCACGCCGGAGGTCTTCTTCGACGCATCCCCCTCAGCAGCATCTGGTGGCCTCACCCCAATGTGTAACTCCACCATGTCACGCCAACCAACACTCTCAATGATCCCACTCACTGGCAGCCCCTCGAGTGGAAGACCAAGGATCATGCCCGCATCCTGCATGGTGACCGTAATATCCCCGCTAGGTAGGTGGAAAGAGTGAGCCTCCGGACGCCATCGATCCACCAAGGCTGACAACAGTGGTCCGTCCATCATAGGAAGCTTGCAAACCACCACAAGAGCAATGTCCATGAACCCCGCTCTAGCCAAGTACGGGGTGTATCGCTCGTCCCAAGGAAGTGGACAATGCTCTCGCACCCTCAACGGCTTCAAGTCCTGAAAAAAAATAAAATTACCAACATCAACTTTGTGTAATGAAAAAAAATGACCAATGCAAGGAATTGACCAAGTTATGTAAATACCTCGTGGAGGTCGGTAATAAGGTGTGCACGATGGCTGCTATCGTACGCAGCCTCAAGGAGCGGGTACACTAGGTGCGCCATCCTGAAAAAAGAATTGAAATGTAGTTAGTAACAATGTTCCAAAATATGAAGATAAGTAAAAAAGCAATATCAGCAGAGGACAGTGTATAAGAATATAACATGCATAATTTTATAATTTATTTGCTACAAACATACTACCTTGACAACTACCCTCGAGTTCGAAGCACCCTTGCTTCTATTTGTCCTTGTTGATTTATTCCCCTTTGATTTTTTTTCTGGCACTTACACTGTTTAACTGACTTGTGACATTTCGAGCAAAGATAGGTTGTCTTGTCCCCATCAACTTCAAAATCGCTGAAGTCATAATCAGCGGCAAGCCTTCCTTGACACTCGACCATGTCTCCTTTCAAATGCTTCTTTTGCCTCCTACCTTTTTTCTTTTTCTTCAAAGATGGCAGTGGCACGTACTCAGGGCCATCATATTCGGGCCATTGAGACGGATCAAGGTAGGGCTCAAAGCTCGATTCCCAAATCTTAATAGTGTGTTCTCTAGAGAACAAAGGAGACAAGAACATGGGATTTCGATAGTCTAGACCTCTAGCCGTGCATGCTGTCATCAAGTGCGAACAAGGAAGATGCAACAATTGAGAACCGTTACAGCTCCAAGCACCGTGCCAAAGGTCCACTCTATAGTGTCGACCCCCATGACTCTCCCCTCTGACATTAGTAGTTGCGGAACCTCTAATAGAATAAATCATTCTATCTGGCCCGTATGCTACAGCTTCTTGGTTCACGGATCTTAAACCAGCATCATACAACTTGTCATCTGCAAAGGATCCTATTTTAAACCCGTTATCCAACTGATCACGTGCCTTTCGCCATCTTTCCACAAAATATGCATTGCATTTTTCAAAAGAGTATTCAATAATGCTAGATACGGGTCTACTTCGGATCCCCTTAAATACGTTGTTCACACTTTCAGCATAGTTTGTTGTCATGATACCCCAACGCATACCTCCCTCATCATACGCTTGGGCCCATTTGTCCTTATCCTGCATTTCAAACTCCAACCAGTCTTTAGCAGCCTCATTTAAGTCCTTCTCTAAGTCTTTGTATAGTTCCTCAAATTTGTCCTCAGTATGTACTGAGCATAGTAACTTCAACTTTCCTATTACCTCCTTGTTCCTTTGCCGACGCCACATGTTGGCGGCAAAGTGCCTCATGCACCACCTATGAACAAGTGGTGGATAACCATCCATGTGCTCGCTCGCACATTTTATGAGGCCATGGTGCCGATCTGAGATCATACATACCTGTCGCGTTCGACCAAGTATGTTAATGCGAACGAGCGTCATGAACCATGACCAACTGTCGTCGTTCTCACTCTCAGCCAAGGCAAAAGCTAAAGGCACAAGCTGTTGTTCAGGATCTACAGCAACTGCCATCATGAGTGTACCTCTGTACTTGCTGGTCAAGAAGGTTCCATCTACAAGTATCACCAGACGACAGTGTTGGAAAGCCACTTCACATTGGGGGAAGCACCAAAAAACCCGTAGTAGGACGGGTTTGAAAACACAACCGTCCCGAACACGCAACCCGGTCATGTAAGGGAACCATTTCACCCCTGGATTGTAGTGGCTCATGGCCCTCAAGACCCTAGGAATTTGTGCATACGACTCTTTCCAGTCACCCCAAAGCAGAGCAATAGCATGTTGCTTAGCCCGCCATGCCTTAGAATACTTAACACGATATCCTGAGAAAAGCAATATGGTTTCGATCAGACTAGTGGCCGTCACATCACTGTCAGCACGAACAAGGCCTAAGATACGCCTTCCAATGTACGTAGCTGTCAGTTGTGCATGAACTCCTTTCACCTGACTAGAACAACATGTGTGAGGTTCCGAAACAGATGTAATCTTCCATTTCCCTCTCCCTCTTTGCAGGCGTGACCATACACGCCACATGCACCCTTGCTTGCACATGACTTCATACCTAAGATTCCTGTCCGAATGAACAACAGTGAAAGACCTATAATGCTTCACTGCGTAGTCAGCTAAGAAAAACTTCAGCTCCTCAAGTGAGTCAAACGTCATTCCCTTACGTATCACAGGCTGCATAGTAAACGACAATCCTTCCGTGAACAACATAGTAGTGTCACAAATAGCTCTATCAATTCTGCTTAAGTCTCTATCATTGCGAACAGAAGGGATCACAATATCATATTGAGATAGGTTGTGTTGATCACTATCACTCATTCTAGTGTTCATGGGCGGCCTAGGTACTTCTTGCCCACTATCACCGATTCTAGTGTGAACCGGCGACCTACTTATGTGCACTTCTCTTGGCACGGTTCTATGTGGCCCTCCAACATCCTCATGTTCAAAACTATCCACGTCAACGACACACAAACCAAGGAGTGCTTCAGCCGCTACTGCATTGACATCAATTTGCACTTCCACATCCTCCTCATTAGACTCATCTTCAGACTCACCTTCTTCAGAGCTATCAGATAAATCATCCTCGTCCATGGTTTCTTCTTACCGCTCAAAACAATCGTTCGGAAAATCATCATTCAACATCCCAAGCTCCTGATGAGGTTCCCCCGAATCAAAGTCGTCCTCTACAACTGTAGACTCTTGTGTGCCATTATGAACCTCCAACGGGACTTCCTCATTCATGTTAACATTACCACTGGGTCCATGAGTAATATGTAACACAACCTCCATACATGACACATTAGCTTGGCCAACTACCTTTTTATACCGATTCCAATCTTCTTCGCTAGACAAGCTCATGAAAACATAATGAGCTCTAGCCTCCCCACAATCAAAACGACCTCTAAATGTCACCTCATGCAATCCAACTCCATACTTCACTATTGCACAATCAACTACATCCTTAAAGATTGGCGGACAATCAAATGTTTCCACCACCTCTGTCATATTCTCCAACTCTCCATTTTCTTTAACTATGCCCCCATGAAACATGCACACTAAACAATCCATCTACAAAATTTAAACAACTTCATGAACCCGATGTCTCATAACTACATATATTTTAACTACACATTTTATAAATACAAATGCCTAACAAACACTTCTCATAACTTAATATAATTAAACTGGAATTTTGAAGTACAAATACATAACAAAAAGTCCTAAATGTGAGTGTGAATAACAAACAATCCAAGCATACTATATTCTTTGTCAAAATTGTTGAGTTTTCCCACTAATAAACATGCAACCATGTATCCTTCACCTATCATTATGTACACTATATATTTCCACCACAAACAACACTAAATCGAATCATGCAACATGTTCTACACGTCAATAACACAGGCAGAGATACTATTGCGTATGAACTAATCATCATTTGCACTAAACTAAATTGCAATGGGTCCAAATTTGAATAATTATGAGCTAACCCTAGGTCACCTAAATCAACTCCGATCTCCAAAATGAAACGGTAAAACACGAAGAAAAGTGGGGCAATACCTTCCCAAAGGCGCGAGGGTCGATTTCCCCCACTTTTCCAACCCCAAATCGATGGATTTGGGGGTGGAATGGGGGCGGCGGCGGCCGGCGGCGGCGGAGGGCTGGCGGTCGGGCTGAGGAGGAAGAAAGGGAGGAGGAAGAAAGGAGGAGCCGCGCCGCGGCTGTTGACTCAGCGCTGCCGCGCCAGGCGGCGTGGCGCGGCAGCGCCTCGCCCCCTGTTGACCCATCGGACTAGCCGCGCCAGCGTGTCACCTCTGCCGCGCCACTGCATGTGGCGCGGCAGAGGCTATCTGCCGCACCACGTCGCTAGGCGTGGGCAAAGGGGTCACCTGGTGAAAAAAAATTTTTGGACGGGTTTTTAATATAAAAAATTTTAAAAAAGGTTAAAATTTAAAAAAAATCCTCAGGAGAATGGGGATCGCATTTTCTTTAAATGTTTGTTGCTAGGTTTGCATGGCGCTACTTCGGTTCGGCTGGGTTCCCAATTTTTCTTGGGCTGATTTGCAAGGGAACTGACTTAATAGGAAATTAGGTGTTCATATGAGCATCTTCAGCAGTCCCCAACAAATGTTTCCTAATGATTAGTTAATGAAATATTCTAATATCTCTTTCATTGTTTTGGGAGAATTATTTTGCAGTCTCCTCCAATCCTACTACCATATCAGGAGAGTTACAACTCCTTTAAGGAGAGTTGGAGTTATTTATTGGAAAAAGGGGAAAGTAAAATGTTGGAGCATTGTTTTTTACCAATTTTCACGGTATAGTAGTTAGATTGGGGAATGGAGTTCTACCGGAGATGCTCTAAGACTGTCTCCAGTGGTATCCCTTCGCGCATTTGCAAAAAGCCTCCATATGCAGACGTTCCTGTCGCGCAATGGAGGGAGGCCCGCAGCAGTCTCGCGCATCCCTCGCGCATCGGGAGGAGGCAGTTGGCTCCCTTGTGTGTCGGGAGGAGGAAGAGCCCGGAGAAGAAGGAGGAGGCCGGGGGAGGAGGACGGGCACCCGTCGGGGCCACAGCTCCCCTCTGCCGCAGCTCTCCCGCCACCGTCGCCGCTCTCCCGCCGCGACCGTGGTCCGCACCACCGGCCGGAGCCGAGGCCCGCGGCAGCCACCGGAATCCTCGAGGTCCTCTACTCTTCTCCTCCTCTTCCATCTCCGGATCCGGCGAGATCCGCCTCTGCGCCGCCGTTCCCACCTCCAGCTCTACGCTGGCCCCCTGGCTGAGCTCGCCCGTGGCGGATCTCGCCCGGCGGCCGCGCTGCCCCCTGGCTGAGCTCGCCCGTGGCGGATCTCGCCCGGCCGGCATGGTCTCGCTGTCACACCTTGAAATTTCCAATTTCAGGATATGAATAGGAAGAATAATTAAAATAAAGATTTCTCTCAATTTTAAAATTTTCCCAACGTTTATTTTCTTTATAGGAAATATAGAATAGGAAAAAGGCTTTTGTTTGTTTTCTAAAATTAAATAAAATGATTGAGTGAGTGTTGCATTCATGTCGATGCATCTAGTGTTTCATGAGTGTAAAAGCTTTTCAAAATGCGCTTAGATGCTCACCAAATCCCCCGAGAATTTTCCGGATTTTTTTGGAGTTTATTCTCATTTTCCTTGAGTTATTTCTATTTACTAGAAGGCTCTAAAATCTTTTTCATGAGCTCCAAATATTTTATTTGGATTGGTCGTATCTCAATCTATCTCTGGGAATTTTCCTGGAATTTTTGGGATTTTCAGAGTATTTTTCGTGGCTTTGATGAATTATCTAGCAATTTCTAGAATATTCTTTTCACAAAAAATAATTTCTGAAAATGAAAAGGAATTCTTTTTAACTTCCTCCCTTCCGGCTCAGTTTGAGTTTCAGCCCAGCCAGCCAAAGTCCGGCGGACCACCCTGATCTCTTCCCTTCGCCCGCTCGGCCCCCTCTCGCTCCGCCTCGGCCCAGCAATTCTCAGCCCAGCACCGGCCCACACTTCCAGCCCACTCCCGCGACCTGCTCCAACCCCGCTCCCGGCCCTACCGCGGCCCGGCCAAAGCCCATCCGGGCTCGAGCACAGTCCGTTCCGGCCAGGACTCCGCCGGAGTCCGCACGGCTGCCGCCGGCCGCCTCTCGGCATCCGTGCCTGGCACCGCGCCCCATAAAGCCGCGTGCCTGCCCCCGCCTACTCCCTCGCCTCGCCGCCTTGCACCGCCCTCAGCACTGCGCAGCACCGCCGCCGTTCAAGCTGGGGCAGAGCGTCGTTGGAAACCGCGTTGGAGCGTCTCCGGAGCAAGCCGCCAGCACCCCGAGATTCGCTGTGACGAGACGGAGCCGACGAGCCGCTCCCCGTCGCCGGAGGCACACCAGAGCCCCGCCGCCGCCTGAGGCCAAGACGCCAAGCCACCGGCCGCCGCCGCCCTCCGCCGTCGAGCCGCTCCCGTCCGTCTCCGTCGTGGGTAAGCAGTCCAGCGTGGTCCCCCATCCTCCCCTCTTCCTCCTGCGCTGCCCGCCCGAGGCTCTAGATCGCCGGAGCGTCGGTGACGACGGCCACCAGGACCGCCGGGAGCCCCCGCCCCCCGTCCCCTGTTCGTTTGAAACCAAGGAAGAAGAAGGCGATCTTGCACTTAGGCCCCTGAGTTTTCCTATAATTCCTAGATCCAATTCCTGTGTCTTGACTCTTTTGCAGGAAACCCCCTAGAACTCTTAGATACCCTAGATCTAGTCCACTCTGCAGCTTTTGCGCTTATGCCCTCGGGTTTATATACATAATTATGTATATACCCCTGGTTTTTCGCAGTGAAGCCCCTGGAGGTTTCTAATCCTTCACAACAAGGTCCCTATACCTTTGACGGGCCATATCTTCTATGTTTTAACTCCGTTTTTGCCCGTTCAAGTTGCGTTAGATTCATAATGAAGTAAAGTACACGTTAGTGGTGAGTTTTCATCATGTTTATTTTCTAAAAATAAATTTAATATTAATTTTGCTTAATGCTTACTAAACATACCTTTTATAAATAAAAGCTATGTAGTGCCATACACCGTTTTTTTTCATAATTCATATTAATTTGATTAATGTTTATTTCACATGTTTTTGTAAATAAAATCTAATTAGATCTTTTATCCGATTTTTCATAAACCAAATGTTAATTTGATTAATATTTAAGTAACTTTTCTAATTAAAAGTTGCTTAGGCCTTTACACCGGCTTTTATAATAAAATTTGACCAACTAAAAGTGCTTAATGCAGTCAACCTATCAGCCTTTCCTTGATAAGCCTCTGTATTCATACTTTCCCCACACTTGCTGAGTACGACATGTGCTCACCCTTGCTATAAACAATGTTGCTCAGAAAGAGGAAGCGGCTATGAAGTCGTTGTGAAGATGTTGCTGGTGCTAGGTGTACGCAACCCCCAGTCGACTGCTTGTGATATTTGGAGCCTTCGTTTCCAGAATAAAGCGTAAATCTCTGATAATCTTTCTTTTTCTTTACGTGATACTGTACTGTTATTCACTTATGTCAACTATATGTATGAAACTTGATCCTGGCATGCATATAGATTTGCACTTGGTTTTCTTTGGAAAAACAGGTGTGACACTCGCCTCGCGTCGGCCGCCACCGTCGAGGCCCGCCTTTGCTGAGGCCCTTGCTCCTCCTCTGGTCGCGTCGTCGTCCGAGGGGAGAGGGCGTGGGAGAGAGGAGGGCGGAGGAGGGCGAGGTGGTGGAGGAGAGGAGGGCACGGGGGAGAGGAGGCCGGACTGGCGGAGGAGGCGAGGTGGGGATGTGAGACGGTGGGGCCCGCTGGGCGGTTGGGATGGGGAAGACCCCAGAGCCCCCGAGAATGCACGCGGGAGGTGGCCTGCTGCAAAATGCAGCAGCTGTTGCGGCTCCTGCTGGAGCCGCTACAGTGCGATCCCATTCCTCATTTTGAAGATGGGGGAAGAGATGTGGGGACTGCTGGAGACAGTCTAAGCGCCATTTGAAAGTCTTGCGTAGTCCCTATGGAAAACACACAATAAGATAACCACAGAGAAGAGTTTTCCTATTGATCCTCTAGATATCATATACTCTGGCATCTCTTTTGTGCAGAAATGGTAACTAGTGTTGAAATATGATGACCAAGCAAGAGGAGAAAGTGAAGAATTAGCTAACATGTTTTCATTTGATAGAGAATTGCTCTAAAATTATTAATCCTCCATGTATTCTATTGTGAGAATTTCGTAATGTGGTATAAATTGTATGCATGAATGTTATTAGTCATAGAAAATCGATATGAGAAATAAATAGATAGTCCTAATGGATGGTGACGTGGTGATGATGTGGATAACTTGCATGTTGAGATAAATTGAGTTATAATCTTTAGTGGGGTGCTCCTATATAGTTGTATATATATATATATATATATATGTGATGTTCCTTGGCGAGGTTTGCATGGTGCTACTACTTCGGTTCACATGGTTCCCAAATTTCTTAAGCTGATTTGCAAGGGAATTGGCTTAATGGGAAATTACGTGTCCATAAAAGCATCTCCGATAGATCCCAACAAACGTTTCGTAATAATTAGTTAATGAAATTTTAATAGCTCTTTCATTGTTTTTGGAAGAATTATTTTTGCAGGCTTCTCCAATCCAACTACCGTATGGGGATAATTGGAGTGAATTATTAGATTGTCCCAATAATTATTGTGAAAAAAGGAAAAGTAAAAAGTTTACTGGAGCATTATTTTTTCACCAACTCTCACACTAAAGTAGTTAGATTGGAAAATGGAGTTCCGTTAATTGGAGATGCTATAAACGCCTTGGTTTATTCTCGTTTGCCAGTCTTGTGTGGTCCCTATGGAAAACGTGCAATAAGATGACCATAGAAAAGAGTTTTCCTATTAATCATATGGATATCATACTCTGGCATCTCTTTTGTGCAAAAATAGCAACTACTGTTGAAATGTGATGACCAAGAAAAAGGAGAAAATCTCTTATCTCTTATATATATATACTCCTAAAAAAGAATGAAGTGGGAAAAAAAACATCGCAGTATACCTCTCCACCGCGATGGGTCTGCCGAGCTACAAGTCTGCCTCCACTCGCGCGGGTCTGCCGAGGGCCCACGTCCTCCGTCCGTTCGATCCCCTCGTCCCCTCTCCGTCCGTCGATCTTTGGGAACCGCACCGAGACGCCCTCATCCCCCGACCTCCCTCCGACGTGCCTCCTCGCTTTTCTTTTCGCGCACCCTCCTCTCCTCGCCCTTCTGCGCCGCCCCCGCCCAAACCCTAACCCGCATTTGATTATGCCGCCGCCGCCTCCCCATCCCCATCTCAGTCCAAAACAACCGCTGCCGCCGCAGCTGCCAACGACGACAGCCCCGCCCCCTGGCCCTCGACGCCATCGTAGTCGGGATCGTTTGTCTTGGCGTCGGGTCGTCAGGAACCCTAACTTCATCACCGGGGGTTGGGGTCTGGAGGCGGCGAGGTATCACCGGGTCTGTTACTTGTCGTTGCGCTCTCGATCCCTCTGCAGCTCCACGCTGCCACACCCCCTTCTCGGCTGGCCATCCACGCCGGTGCCTCCTAATGTGATATGGTTGATATGGTTGTGTGATGTTCTGCCATCGATCTAACAATCATCAAAGGTGTGAGATCATCACATTGGTTGTTACTTTATCTTGGATCAGAGTACCTCGAGAATATCAGGGTGTGTTGGAAACTTGCTATTCTTCTACTTGTTTTGTGCTACACAATTTGTTTTTATTAATAGAGTTTTAGTGCTCCCTTTTGTGCTACGCAATTTGTTTTTATTAATAGAGTTTTAGTGCTCCCTTCCATGTTCTGATTATGTTATCTGTGAACAATCACCCTCCAATACACTTGTACCTCTTAGCTTCTGTTCCGTATAAACTGTGAGATACATGTATGTGTGTTACTTACGGTGTTTTGACTGCAGGATTTGTTTACCTTTTGGGATATATTATTCTTTTGCTTAATCTAGATACCCGCCGGAGAGATAAACTCATGATTTTGATTCAAGGAGATCATGTCTGGACATGGGGCTGCTATGGCCTCCTAGCAATGTGTATGGTCCATTGTGCTGAAATCTTTAATATTTTTTTTTTGCTCTGCCTATCTTCTATTTAAATGCGAAGTAATTTTGGGTGCAGCAGCAATAACATTCTACTTAACTTTCATCTGGTTGGTTAAAGGCTGCTTACAATTTTGCTATTGTTTTTATAAATGAACTGGATTCTTCTGCTTGAAAATTGAGCTTAATTCTTCTGCTTGAAAATTGAGCTTACTATTCAGTAACTTTTGCATTGATGATTAAGCAGAAGGGGTCATCAAGAGCAAGAAGAAAGGGATGGAACCCAATTGTTGCATTTTAAGGTACGCAAACAGCATCCAACTTACTCTCACTCAACTTGCTATCTAGTTCCTGAAATAGTGGGAGAGGAAAACCTAAAAACTTACATTACAAATTTTTATAAGGGCTTGTTTGGATCTCCTGAAAGTAATCATTTTACTTTGGATGAGACTCACATTGAGGATATTCCTCAGGTCTCTGATTTAGAAAATGAGATCCTTTCAGGCGCTTTTAGTGAGAATGGGATTAAAGAGGCAATTTTTCAAATGGAACACAATAAGGCGCCTGGGCCGGATGGCTTCCCAGCTGAATTTTATCAGCATTTTTGGGACATAATAAAGTCTGACCTATTGGCGTTGTTTAACGAGTTTCATCAAGGAACTTTACCTCTGCACTGTCTCAATTTTGGCGTAATTACTTTGCTGCCTAAAAAAGCTGAAGCGAACATGATTCAACAATATAGGCCCATTTGTTTATTAAATGTAAGTTTTAAGATTTTTACAAAGGTTCTTACAAATAGAATTAATTTGGTAGCTCAAAAAGTAATTAGATCCTCTCAAATAGCCTTCTTACCTGGTAGATACATTATGGAGGGGGTTGTTGTTCTTCATGAAACAATCCATGAGTTGCATCGGAAAAAGAAAGATGGAGTTATTCTTAAGCTAGACTTTGAAAAAGCCTATGATAAGGTAAAATGGCCTTTTCTGCAACAAGTGTTGCGCATGAAGGGCTTTTCACGTAGGTGGACTTCTTGGATACACCAAGTTACGTCGAAAGGATCTGTAGGAATTAAGGTGAATGACAATGTAGGACATTACTTTCAAACGAAGAAAGGTGTTAGGCAAGGCGATCCTCTATCACCTATTCTCTTCAATATTGTAGTAGATGTCCTTGCTATCTTAATTGCACGGGCGAAGGATAATGGCCTGTTCAGAGGTCTAGTCCCAAACCTAGTAGACAGGGGCGTAGCCAGGATCCATAGATAAGAGGGGCAGAAATAATAATTATATGGCATTTTTGCTTAGCAAGTGTGATTAGCAATAAGCTTTCCATGGGAAAATCAGTGGCGTCAGGGGGGCCAGGCCCCTGCGTGCCCCCCCTGTGGCTACGCCCCTGCTAGTAGACGATGGTTTGTCTATTTTGCAGTATGCGGATGATACAATTCTTTTTATGGAAAATGATCTAGAAGAGGCCAAGAATATGAAGCTCTTGCTATGTGCTTTTGAGCAATTGTCGGGCCTCAAGATTAATTTCCATAAAAGCGAGATATTCTGCTATGGTAACGCTAGGGAGGGAGTACTCAGAAATCTTTGGTTGTGATATGGGGAATCTCCTGTTTAGATACCTTGGCATACCAATGCATCATAGAAAGCTTCGAAACTCAGATTGGAAAGAAGTAGATGAGAGGTTTCAGAAGAGATTAAGTGGATGGAAAGGAAAAATACTTTCTGTTGGGGGTCGGTTGGTTCTTATTAACTCTGTTCTTAGCAATTTGTCAATGTTTATGCTATCATTCTTCGAGGTTCCTCGTGGTGTTCTTGAAGGATTAGATTACTATAGATCTAGATTCTTTTGGCAGAGCGATGGACATAAGAAAAAATATAGACTGACAAAATGGAGTGTACTATGTACACCTAAGGACCAAGGTGGGTTAGGAATCCTAGACCTAAATTTACAGAATAGATGTCTATTGAGTAAATGGGTGTTTAAACTCATTAATGAGGATGTCATTTGGCAAAGACTCCTTAGGAACAAGTATTTGCGACATAAAACCATTACCCAAGTAGAATACATGCCTGGAGATTCTCACTTTTGGTCGGGTCTTATGAAGATCAAAAATGACTTACTGAGGATGGGCAAATTCACAGTGGGTGATGGGTCACAAACACGTTTTTGGGAGGATGCCTGGCTGGATAACACTCCTTTCAAAAGTCAATATCCATCCTTATATAATATTGTACGGAAGAAAAGTGCAACTGTAGCAACGGTTCTTAGATCAAACCCTTTGAATGTGGCCTTTAGGAGATCCTTAGTTGGCAATAATTTACAAGCTTGGCACCATTTGGTTACTAAATTTGTGAATGTCCAATTAACAGATCAGAGAGATCATTTTATTTGGTCTCTAAAACAAAATGGTCAGTTTACTGTTCGATCTATGTATAGTTCACTCATTGCTCAGTTGCCTGCACCACGTAAAAATATGATATGGAAATTAAAATTGCCCTTAAAAGTTAAAATTTTTGTCTGGTACTTGCAAAAAGGAGTAGTCCTGACTAAAGATAATTTAGCTCGTCGACAATGGAAGGGAAGTTTAAAATGTTGTTTCTGTAATCTGGAAGAAACCATTCAACACCTTTTCTTTGATTGTCAAATGGCTAAAATTATGTGGAGGATTGTACAAGTTTCTTTTAATATAACACCACCTGTGAACATTGCACATATGTTTACTGGGTGGTTAAATGGGATTAATAAGAAACTTATATACAAAATCCTAGTTGGAGCATCTGCTTTATGTTGGGCAATTTGGTTAAGTAGAAATGACATGGTTTTTAACGATACTCGAGCTGTTACTCCTATGCAGGTTATCTTCCGAGGGACCTATTGGATCCGTTTTTGGGCGTTGCTGCAGAAAGAGGACGAGCAACCTCACATTATTCGGGGGTGCCGTGTGCTTGAGACCACGTCGATGGAGATCTTTGCATCCAATGGATGGTCTTTTAGTAACAGAATTGCTTTTACGTGATGTTTGATTTTGTTCCAGAGACCGACCTTCTTGTTCTTTTTGTGATGTCCGTGTGTGTAATAAGAAATAGCTATATGCATATTTTTATGCAGAGGCTGGAATATTGAAATATATTCCCTATTAAAAAAAAATCTAGTTCCTGAAATCTGTTAACTGAAACAATCAAACAATCTGGTTTTTGTTTTTGATGAAGTCTATCAACTTAAATAACCTTCGGGGAGTTGGTTAATTCAATTTTTGGAATAATTGTACCTGCATCTACATTTAACTGATACCAGTTTGATACATGCCACTTATCCATATTTCTGATCAGGTTTAGTTAGCGTTCAAATTCTATGTGTCTTCCTTGTAGTGCCACAAAAAAGATTATAATGATGCCCTTTTATTTCTTATGGCATTGTTAAATGTTAATTGCCTCAATGCCTGTAGAAGCTTTAACTTCATGCATCCTTGTATGTCATCTTTGCCTGCTACAAATTTTCCAGATGAGTTTTGATCTTAGGTTCCGCCATTATGGACATTAGTTACTACTTTTTAAAATTGTAGCATTTGTTGCTATTGCATTGGGTAACCATTATCGCTGACAAGTGCATTTGGATTGGATAGCAGGCAATGCAATACAGTGTACTGGAATTCCTATTCTACTAGCTAGCGATTTGAACTGCATTCTTGTTTGGACCACCAGGCCAAACTTTATACTCATATAATTAGGAAACCTACCTCGATTACTCATTTGTACTGGAATCCAGTTGTGCTGAGATATGCATTGTGGACAAGAGGCACAACAAAAGGTATTGTTTCTTCCATACGCCACTACTTTACTTGCATATGAAGTTAATCTGCACTAAAAAGTTTAGGTTGTGATATTCCAATCAGCTAGATAGTGGTAGTACAGAGTACAGACTTGGCCAAGGTCAGAAGGAACAAAAAAATATCAGTAGTTTTCCAATGGCAGTAGCAATTTTCTGGAGCTCTTCTTTGTTTTATTCTTTTCTGATTTTGGCATTACTATGGCAGCATCAGAATCAAACTCAGTGGTGGCTTTGGCAGAAGGGCGCACCCTCTTCGGCAGAACCAGCTGATGAAATTTTGTTTGAAGCGAGGCTTTAAATAGATCAGTGGCTTCAGGTGTTGCTTTCCAAGGCCAGGAATGTTTGCAACCATCATCTGACAGGTTTTTGTTCCTGAAGCTTCTCTCTCCTCTCCGTAATGATTTTGCGTTAAGATGCCATCTGGTTTCACGTGGACTGTAACTTCACTAATTTTCCATTTTTTATATGTATTTCCTAACTTTGCATTATGCTATGTACAACCAAATTCGGTGTCGGAATGGTAGATAACTGCCATTTTTTTGCTAATGTGACGAGTTTCATTTGTTCAGAGAAACTTATGGGTTATGATTTTTTTTATCTAAGAGGCATATGAAAAATTGTGTACCTGAAATGATGTGTTGATGTGGATGCGGATGACTCGTTATTTATAAAAGGATGGGTAGTAATTTGGTGCATAAGTGAAATGGACTAACAGATCCTCCTCCTCGGCAAAGTTGAGGTAATGTATACACTTGTGATGGTAAATCTTGAGTCTATGTTTTATTTACAGTGATGTAAAGCCCTGTTCCTTGTAATTGGTGAATTGAAAAGTTTGTTAGAAAATCATAACTTTGTATAATATATTTATTGTTATGGCAACCTTTGGATATGATCATAACAGCTCGTCATGTGTTTGGTACTTCGATTTTCAGAGAGGTGGTCATGGTAGACTGCTGGAGTATTTGGTGCCACAGGAACTCCATCATTTGTTGATAATGCTGCTCTATCGCTACCGGCCTGGAAACTGTTCTTTCACAACGAAATGTCCTTGGTCTTGCTTAAGGCAAAGCCTGCTGTCAAATTGGAGCTATCCAATTGGCTGAGTAATCTCTGAGTTGTAATTCCTCTTTTTTCTAAAACTCTTGTAAAACTTTTGTAATACACTGATCACAGGATGGATTTTTCACTTTCCTATGCCCCTATTGCTAACATTTAGTCTAAGATGGTTGCTTGCAGAGTGCTAAAAGATGAATTCAAGTAGTAGGAGTTTAAATGAAAGCACTAACTGGCTAGGCCGACTCATAGGAGTCTCTGATTTTTACGTCATGGTGCTATGATGATGGCAAATTCTTGATGTGTTGTGTAGGCAAAATTCATAGGACTTACAGAAAAGTCAAAACTAACAAGGTGTGAAGTGTAAGCTGGCATGACTTTATCATAGTTGGCCACACTTTTACTATAGATATTAGAGTATTTAAAAGAGATTATTGAGTAGTGACTGAACAAACTTTTTTTTTCATAGCTGCACATGCAGTTGTATGTTTTCACTTCAGTCGTTTTAGAGGATGCTTGGATCCCTTTCCACAGCTTGCTTTGTCTAGCTGGATAAGAATACGAGTGATTGGTTTCTCATTCAGTTTGTGTTGGTAATTAAGGTCTTGCCGTGCTTTTGAGGGAGAGTTTGAGTTGGCAAGAGCCGTGCTTCAGAGGGAGAGCCTCCTGCGCTGGCAAGGCGAGTGGGCGAGGCAAAGCAGGCGCATGAATCAAATGCACTCTTATCCTACCTACGATAGAATACCAACATTACTTTTAGCAGCTGCCAAACAAAATTCTTCAGTCCTGCATTATTTGAATATGAATACCACTTTATCATACTTGGACTGCATTATTTGGACGCACTTTTATTAAATTGTCTGTCAAATATTTTGATTTTTTGAATATGATGAGCTCGTAGCAACGCACAGGCACGATCCTAGTGAAGAATTAGGTGAGATCCTACGCTCCAAGTCACGTTCTGCAGTCATAGTATATTTGAGCTATAGTTGTCTCATCCTTCTGTTCCCTTTTGTTAAGTTTTTCTTTAGCAGACATATGCTCCGAGCTAAAAGCACGTTGAGGTTAGAAAACTTGGGCTAATTTTGGTGTTTGTACTTATGGGTAGACCCATAACAGACGTCGTAAACCCCGAGCTAAACAACATTGAGGTACAGCGCCGGCCCTATAATTTTGAGGACCCTCTGGCGAAGTCAGAGTGAAGGCCCCTCTAGACTATTATATATCTTATAATATATTATAATATAGAAAATACATAATGGTACGATCACAAAAAATATATATTATAATATAGCATGTCTGATAATTATTGAAAAAATACACAAAAAACTAAACATTTGTACTTGTACTTGCATAACTAAATGATTACCTTAAAAAAGAATATATATCCATCGCTTCTCAAGAAAAGATTTTTCACCAGGCATTTCTTGATGCAAAATCATCCAGAACGGCATTGAGATCAAGAGTGTCCAGGATATCCTTCTGGATGGTGCACATAGCCAAGCCATTTAATCTTTCTTGTGACATAGTTGATCTCAAATAGTTTTTCAACAATTTCAATTTTGAGAAACTTCTTTCAGCTGAAGCTACGGTCACAAGCACAGTTAAGAGAATTCGATAGGCAACTGAAACATTTAGATAACAGTCTGCATCCTTAACAAACTTTAGAATAGATGGAAGTGGTGCCCTTCTTTCTTGGGCCGACACCAGGTATTTTTTCGGGCAATTTACGTAGGTAAAGGTATTTCATACCTGGGCTCGGGCTCTTTCTTGGCATGGGCCCTAGGCCGGCACCCAACCTGCCCCCCCCTTTGGGCTGGCACTGTGAGGTTAGAGAATCAGACTGATTTGATCTCCTTCTTTTGCTTTAGCTAGACACAAGTGAATACACAAGGGAGCTCCTAGATCCTCTCTGTATGTGCTTGTAGATGTATTAATTTCAATTAAGGAGAGTGATCTCTTTCAAAAAAAAAAATGTAAAGTGGATGTTCCAGCATGAATCTCCACAATTACTTGTTCAAGCCTTTTAACGAAATATTTACACTATGAAGAATATCCTAACTTTGAGAGGAACATGCCCTTTTGTTATATAGGAAAAACAAATATTTATACATTCTTGATATTTCTACACCCTTTCAAGAAAGACAAGAAAAATTTCAATATTTTTGTTGGCGAACGGCTTCTCCAGGCTCCGAAGACCCGCGCCACGGACGACGCACTCCACGCATGCCACGCACGACACGCAGCTCGTCCGGTACAAGGCTAGGATTCAGTTAGACTCGAGTGGCTCTTGTAAATCCCCTGTACATGTATAAATACTAACTCAAGAGATCAATACAATCACAGTTGAATCAATCTCTTTCTACATGCACTAAAAAAACCTTGTGATTCATAACGAAATTCTCATGATGTTTTCAAATTTTGTCGCAGATCACACTACATCCATGACAAACAATCAGATTTCGTCATAGATTCACAGTGTTGGATATGAAACCCGATATGAGTCCAAACACTATGACGTTGTGCCGATTTCATCATATATTTCAACACAGATCACACTGCATCCACGACAAATAGTCAGATTTCGTCATAGATTCGCAGTGTTGGATATGAAGTCCGATATCAGTCCAAACACTATGACGTTGTGCCAATTTCGTTATAATTCGACCCATGATGCGAGTTCAGCATTTCGTCATGAATGATAAATTAAAAACTTTCATGTAACATGTGAAAAGAAATATTGATCATCACGATCAATAATTAAAAAATTTAGGAAAAAAATAGAGTGATGTATGAAAAAATAGAGAAAACAAAAAATTGAAGAGATCAAGGTTCGAATCCTGCACCTCTTGTCTCAACTAAACAACCCCTACCACTACACTACATACAAATTTGTGTTTTTCCTTTGCATTCAACATTTTTGTACTTGGTTTTGTCACCGACCAACTGCGGCTGCGCTCGGCCGAGCCACGGCCCCGACCGACCGCATCCACCCTCCAGTCTCCCGTGCCATGGCCCCGGCCGGCCGCAGCCTCCCACACCACGCAACGGCCGCGCCCTGGTCGCACCAGGCCGCGCCACTGCCGACCGGCCGTCCTAAGCCCTAGCCGCACCAGGTCGCGCCCTGCCCGGCTGCGCCAAGGCCGCTACCGCTCCCGGCCGACCGCGCCACGTAGCAGACACCCTCAAGATTAGAGGAAAAAAATGTGGTTCAACATGGGTTTGAACCCTGCACACCATGGAAGGAGTAAAAACACTTGTACCACCATGCCACCTCCTCTCACGTGGTAAGTTGTGTTATTTAAATTTACTTACAATTGTCTAATTGTGAACAATGTATAGTGCAACTTTATCAAAATCATTTAAATTTGTTATCATATACTTGTGAGCCTAAAATATGTCTCCACACCAACTTTTAAATTTATTTGACCAAATTTGGATATTATTCTATTTACTATGAGGTGATTTCGACATATAAAAGTTTGAATTGCCCCTAGAAGACAATTGGATTTTTCATCACTCTTCAAGACATGGGCTAGCAAAGAGCATAGGAGCCTAAATATTTTTTTTGCAATTTTCTGAATCCTATTAGAGGTGCACATAGTTCAACTTGGAATTATTTTTGGTAAACATGCAGAAATTCATTTAAGTGATAAAAAAGCAAATCTATTCGAAAAATCTTGAAACTTCTAGAAGACAACTTAAATGTGTTCTTTTACATGTTAAAAATGTGTTTGGGGTATATAAGATAATTATTTTTCTAGTTACTTCATAAAGGTGTCTTAGTTAGGTATTTAAAAAAAGAAAATCAACTTTTTTGCACAACAAGTGGTAATGAAAACCCATAAATGTCTATAAAGGGTAAATGTGAGATTGTATACGAATTTTTAGGTGTATATGAGCTATACAAGACTTTAGTTGTTTGAAACTTCAAAGTTTAAGTTGAGTTATTTGAAACAATGCATACTCCAATTTTTGTAAAATCTTATGAATTTTTTTTGTCAAGCTTGTACATCCATAAAATGATTTTATGCCAATTTACATAATTTTTGAAGATGATTTGGGTATTATTATCATTATTTTATAATAAGATGTCTAGTGGAACTTTAAATTTTTCATATAAGTCAATTGAATTTTTCGTCAATCTCCATGATGTGGGCTAGAATGGAACATAGTCACCTAAATATAGTTTTTCTGATCTTTTTTGAATCTTATTAGAGGTACATATAGGTCAATTTGGAATAACTTTCGATAAACATGTAGAAATTCATTTAAATGATAGAAAATAAAAAATCTAGTTCAAAATTCTTGAAACTCCTACATGACAACTTATATGTTGTCTGTTATATGTGAAAAATATATTGGTGGCATATAAGATAACGATTTTGCAACTTACTTCACAAGGGTGTATTCATTAGTGATTTAAAAAAAAATTAAAAATAACCTTTTTGCACAACAAGTGCTAATGTAAATCCAAAAATGTTAATAACATGTTAAATGTAAGGTTTTGTTCAATTTTGAAGTGCGTATGAGTCTAAACATATTATAAAGTATTCAAATCTTGAAGTTTGAGGTGAGTTGTATGAAACAATGTGAGAGAACAATCTAGTTTATGAACAATGTATACTCTAATTTTCATAAAATCTTATGAAATTTTTATGTCAATATTTTATCTCTATAAAATGATTGTATGCCAAATTTCATAATTTTTGGATATGTTTTAGATTTTATTATCATTATTTTATAATAAAGTTGCAAGTAGAAGTTTGAATTATGCCTAACAAACATTTGAAATTTCCATTTATTTTTGAAGATGTGAGTTATAATAGATGAGATACTTAAAAAATATTTTTAAAGTATTTTTAAAATAATATTTGAGATACATGTAGTCCAAATTGTAATTATTTCCTAGAAACTTGTAGAAATTCATTTAAATTGTTATAAATAGTGAATGAGTTTGAAAATTGTTGAAACTTCTACAAGATATCTTACATGTACTGTATTGTATATAAAAAATATATTGGTGCATTAAATATAATTATTGTTATTTATTACTTCACAGTGGTGAAAAAGAAAAATGTTAAGTTAGAGAGGAACGAAATAGGCTCATTTCAGCCCAACTGGTCCAATCATTTCAGACCGTTCATCGCCGAATGGACGGCCCCGATCTCTTTCGCTTCGTATATAATATGCTGCATCCAACCCTAACTGCTACCTCCTCCGATTGTAGCGACGCAACCCCCTCTCCCTTCCGCATCCTCTGCCTCCTCCGCCGGCCCCTGGCACCCTCCCTCTGCTCCCTCCCCTTCGCCGGCCCCTAGCGCCCTCCCTCTCCTTTATCCTCCCCCAAAACTTTCCCCAATCCACTCCAATCAAATATCCTCTGCTTGCAACCTGTGGGGGATATACCCCCGGGGTGCCTCATGCGTGGGACCCATCACCTATCCGGGCGGAAGACGCAAGTCCACACAGAGGCACTCGGTGCGGGCGCACTACTTGAGCTACGGAGGCGGCGCCTGAAGAGATACATTTCTGTAGATAGAATTAGTTGGTTAGGAAAGATATGGCTTGTACTTGAAGGCATGGGATATCCTATAACCGACTAGTATAGATCCCTCAGATCTGTAACCCTACCCCCCGGGCTATATAAAGGCGGTAGGGACCCCCACCAAAATGACCTAATTCCCATCTACGCATACGCAATACAAACACCAAGCACAAGACGTATGGTATTACGCATCTCTTCGACCTGAACCTGGTAAACCCCCTTGTGTCCTTTGTGTTCACCATCTAGCTTCAGCTCCGGCAATCCCCTCCACACAATCTACCACCATCGCCTACCCCCTTGGTGGACTGCCGGGACCATTGTAACGATAGTTGGTGTGCCAGGTAGGGGTTCGTCGTAGCATCAGAGAGCTCGACGACAGCAGTCAAGTTGCCACGCAGCTGTCTCATCCTCACCGCGTTGGGAGCGGGCATTCCCTTCGGGACCCATGGCTCGGACTCCACCGCCGACGAGGAGTCCGTTGGCTTCGTGACTCCTCCTAGGGGTCAGATCAAGATCGGGGAGATCACCTGCTTCATCCCCGACGCCGCGGATACCGCGGAGAAAGCTTCCGGAGCGATGTCTGAATCACTCGCGAACACCAACAACTGGGCTCCCAGATCCAATCTGGTGAAGCCTAAGGCTTGCCGAGTCCTTTTCGGCAACCTACCACTCGGCGAGGCGCCACGTCTCCCAGTGGAAGATCTGACGGTCGAAGGGTCCTCGCACCCTCCCGCAGACGACCTGGTCCAATCTATGGAACAAATCATCTATAACATGGTTGAGTGCATAGCGGTCGCTGAGAACAACGATCGACATTGCACCCCATGCAAGCCTCCCCTTCGGGACGAAGAACACTACGACCTCGGTCATCGCCAAGGCTACGCAGATGATGGCTGTGGCCTCCAGCCCTTCCCCGGTGGAATACCACTCGGATGAGGACGTGCCGTGCTTTGTCTCCACGATTATCGCCCCCATGGAGGACAGTGACGACTGCGATGCTTCCCTCCTCCTGATAATCGAGGAGGACAGACGGGTTACGGAGTGGTCCACGGACTTAGCCTTCTGTGAGGCACGGCTTGACAACCCTAATGCAAGCCCCCGGGACACTGTGTCGGTCACCGACTCCAGCCAAGATGACTCCACCTATATAGCAGAGTCTACTAATGCCTCGGAGATCCAATCTACCGTGCTACCGCCCTACTCTCGGATTCATCCGACGGTGGGTTCGATGGCTGGTACTCACCAGCTTTCGTATACACCGCTACCGCGGCCGCGGCGGTATCGGACGATGAGCACACTATTGATGGCGAAACACCGCAGCAAAAAACTGAACGACTCAGGAAAAACACAGACCGGGTGCGCCATCACCAGCTAGCCCTGCGCGAAGGGGCAAGGAAAGAAGAAGATCTCGAGGAGTACTCGGACACCGATCGGCCTCACCGCAGGAGAAGCCGCCGCAACCGGCGCTCTCGCACCATCAACCCCTGTAGACTCAAGGATGACTTTACCCTCGACTACGGAGGGCACCGGGTCTATTAGACCCCTAAGGAGAACCTCATTGTCCTCAATGAGGAGCTCTAGAAGTTGCCCCCGGCAACTCCGAATTTGGTCCGCCTCTAGGCCGTGGTCCAAGTCGTGGCTACCCAGGTCAACCAGCTCAACCCATCGCCACCGGTGGGACACGGTGAGTTTGGGAGCACGCGCCGGTCACACCGAAAGAGGTCGCGCCACGACGATCTTGAAGACCTCCGCGATCGCATGTGCACTCGCGATGCGAGGGACACCATACACCGCTACGCGTCTGAGCGGCGCAAGTGCGAGGCCAAGGCGTCAAGGGGTTTTTGATTTACTCGACCGCCGTCAAGGCGATTGGAGGCAACTCTGATGTCATGGCAAATTACCTGCCTGTCATGCTTAGGAAGGAGTGCAGAAACTGGCTCGCGGGATTACCCCGCAACACCATTGACAACTAGGAATGGCTGTGCAAGCTTTTCATCAGCCAATACACCGACACCTGGGAGTAACCAGGAAACAAGAGGATGCTGGACCAAATCCAGCAGCGCAAGAACGAGTCTCTGTGCTCGTACATCCACCACTTCTCCGAAAAGAAGAACTCCCTTCCTTCCGTTGAGGAGCACGACATTATCAATGCTTTCCAGCACGGCCAGGCCTATGGGAAGCTCGTGAATAGTTGGGCTAAGAAGCCCCCGAAGACCATGCATGAGCTCTTCTCTGTAGCCAAACTGGAGGCAGATGGAGAGGAGGCCGAGCGCGAGCAACTCAAGGACGCTCGATCCCGATGGGACGATGATGATGGCTCTCCACGTCGGTGCCGTAGGTGCTCAGATCTGGAACAGGACGACGAGAGCTCACAGTAGGGGGCGAGGTGCAATGCCAAAGCTAGGTCCAAACAACAGCTGATAGGAGCAGTGCAGCTGGGTCCGAAGAGGCTCGACCCTTTGGAGTTCCAGAAGATGCTGGACATGCAGTGCCCCTACCACCCGAAGCATAAGCACTCGACACAAGATTGCTTTAGGCTCAAGAATCACTTCTTCGGCAAGGGCCGTTCCCCGAAGGGCCCTCCCAAGGGAGACAAGGGGAAGGCCAAGGCGGACCGCCGACTGCACGGTCAACATGATCTATGAGGTCTGGAGCAGCTGGAGTGCAGCCGCAAGGAGAAGCTCATGGCTAGACAGCTCGTCTACACCACCACCCAGAGCACGCCGCAGTACCTCCGCTGGTCGGAGGTTCCCATCACTTTCTCGAGGGAGGACCACCCCACCATGATACCGAAGCTAGGGAGGTTCCCCCTGCTGATAAAACCCACGATACGCAACGTGGGGCTTGGCAAGATGTTGGTCGACAGAGGTAGTGGCCTCAACATCCTGTTCACCAGCACGCTGAAGGAAATCAACTTGACCTTGTTGGACCTAAATCCCACGGACAAGCCCTTCTTTGGCATCGTCCCTGGAGATCCCTCGGTACCACTTGGCGAGATCACCTTACCTGTCACCTTCGATACGCCGGAGAACCAACGCACGGAGTATGTTTGTTTCATCGTGGTGGACTTCGAGACAACCTATCATGACATACTCAGCAGGCCGGCCCTCGCCAAGTTCATGGCGGTCCCGCACTACACCTATATGGTGATGAAGATGCCTGCCCCAATGGTGTAATCACCGTCAAAGGAGATGCTCACACGGCCATCACTTGCGAGAAGGAGAACCTCAACATCGCAGCCATGCTTGACCTCTCCAGGAGGACCGCAGACGTGCTTGCCACCGCCAGGAAGACGGACCTGGAGGAGCTGGAGATCCCGACCAAGAAGCCGGCACAGAGGCGATCTAGCAGGAGAAGGAAGCTACGAAGAAGGTGTCCCTCGAACTCGAGGACCCCTCCAAGACGGCGACCATCAACATGGACCCTAAATAGGAAAGCGTGCTCGTCGAGTTCCTACGTGCCAACTCAGACATATTCGCTTGGAAACCAGCGGACATGCCGGGGGTGCCTAGAGAACTCACCGAGCACTCCTTGAAGGTTGACATGAACGCTAAGCCGATCAAGTAGAAGCTTCGTCGATTCGCGAAGGACCGCAAGGAGGCTATAGGGGTAGAGATTACAAAATTGTTAGCTACTGGTTTCATAAAAGAGGTGTATCATCCTGACTGGCTAGCTAATCCAGTTCTCGTAAAGAAGAAGAATAAAGAATGGAGAATGTGCGTTGATTACACCGATCTGAACAAACACTGCCCCAAAGACCCCTTCACCCTCCCGCGAATAGACCAAGTCGTAGATTCCACGGCGGGTTGTGCCCTGCTCTGTTTTCTCGACTGCTATTCAGGCTATCATCAGATTGGCCTAAAAGATGATGACCAAACCAAGACGTCATTCATTACGCCTTTCGGCGCGTATTGCTACCTGACTATGTCTTTTGGTCTGAAGAACACCGACGCAACCTATCAGCGTACCATTCAGGCATGCTTAAGGACGCAAATCGGCAAAAACGTCGAGGCCTACGTCGACGACGTCATGGTTCAGATTCGAGATCCTGATGATCTTATCAAGGACTTATCTGAAACTTTCGACAACCTTAGAACTTACCGCTGGAAACTCAACCCAGAAATATGCGTTTTTGGCGTTTCCTCAAGAAAACTACTCAGCTTCCTCGTAAGCAACCGCGGCACAGAGGCAAACCCAGAGAAGATCTACGCGATCACTGTAACATCCCGGAGATTTGAATGGTGTGAATTTCTGAAAAAATTAAAACTTTTTATTTATTGTTGAGTGCTACTAAAATTTGAAACCAAATGCTAGCCTCTCTCTCATATTCTATATAAATAAAACCCAATTATAAAAATATAAATTCAAATTATGGTATAAATATGTGATTAGGATTTTATGGATTTTATTTGGATTTATTTGAGTGTGTTTTGAATTTGAAATAGTTCAAATTCAAATATAAAGTTTAAATCTAAATTCAACTAAATTCAAAAGCTAACACTAACATGGGCCAGCTATCAGCCTTCGAAGTCTAACCGCGCCCCTACTTTTCCTGGCCCAAGTGCGCTCGAGCCCCCTTACCTTCTCAGCCAACGACCAAGCCCAGCAGGCCGGCCCACCAGCACAGCCCAGCTTCGCATCACGCTGTCCCCTTTCCGTCTGTCGTTGACGAGTGGGACCGCCCGGTCTTCTTCCCCGCCCCTGCTTTGACCTGGTGCCGCTACACTAGCGTCGTCGCACCGCGGCCGCACGCGCGCCTGACGGGACGACCGCGCCGCCGAGCTGGCATGCACACCCAGGAGGACCCCACGCGCGCGCTGCCCTCTATTCACTCTTTTGTCATCACCCCTTTTCCCGCGCGCCAAGCCACCTTTTCCCCACTGTGCTGCGCCTTCACCGCCAAGGCAAGGAGGGGACAGCCGTGTCATGCGCTGATCCCTGGTCCCCCTTGACCCTGCGCGCCTATACCCCAGCAGCCAAGCCTCAATTGGCCTCCGTTCGCCACTTGGGGATTTCCCCCCTTTCCTTCCCCTGTTCTGCGTCGTGAGTGGAGAAGAGGAGGAGGAAGCCGAAGAGGAGGAGGAGAGGAGAAGAAGCGGCGGCCGTCGCCGCTGGGAGGCGGAGCTGCTCGTGCTGAAGGCCAGAAGACGACACCGCTCGTGTGAAGCCGCGTTGCGCCGGACACCGTTGCGGAAGGAGAAGCAGAGGAGCACGCCGCGCCGCGAACGTCTCTGCCGCGCCGCCGTCTCCATCGACCCGGCCATGACTCTACCGCCGACCCAATGTGAGCCAATTAACCGCTTCTCCCTCATCTCCCCATTGAACTGCCTGTGTTGCCCGGGAGCGTACCCTAGTGTTATGTCACGCCAGCCGTCGCGCCGCGCATGTTCTCCGGCGTTCACCGTGATCTGTGACCGGGCTTCGACCCGCGCCCCCTTGTGCAGGAACCTAAGCCCCGTCACCGTCGTGCACCCACGCATGTGCAGGCCTGGCCTCCGGCTACTGACTTCGCACACTACCGTCGCCGCCATGTCACCGTCGGCCGCCTCTGTGCTGTGCGCGTGTACCTATGCACGCGCTAACTGCCGCCGCTCGCCGCTAGGCATGCACCTGCGCGTGCGCATCTTTGAACTCGTGCACTCCAGCGCAGACTCAAGGGCGTCGTGCTGGCCGCTGCTAACTGTCGTTCGCCGCGCTGTCGTCGCCGCACGACGCACCGTGTCGTGCTCGTCTTCGTGTCGCGCTGTGCGCAGGCCATACACGCCCAACCCCAGGGCCATGGCCGCGCAAGGCTAACCTCCGAACCCTAGAGAACATCCCCTCGCACTCGCTTTGTCGCCGGGAGCCCTGAAACCACCGTGCGCCGTTCGCCGTCACCACCGGGCGCCGCGCCGGGGCGCGCTGACGCGGACACGCGTGGCGAGGGAGAGCCGCCGAACCCCAGAAGAGTTCTGGGAGCACCATCGCGCCCAGAAAAGTCCAAGGGCCTCTGCTGGACTTCTCCAGCTCGGCTTGAGGAGGACTGGCCTTGGGTCGTCTGGCCTGTTAAGGCCCACGTGGGCCGAGGGGTGTGTTCGACCTGGAGATTTTTTTTGGGGAGGCTTTCTGGACTTAGTCTACGGGGCCCTGTTGGGCTGAGTCCATTGGGCCGAATTCGGCCCACTAACACATTTGGCCCAATAACGGCCCACTAACCAGGGATGCTGACGTCATGCTGACCTCATGCTGTCGTCATCCAAGTATTTTTTAAAATTAAAAACGCTTTTTTGTTTATAAATGATTTTATAATTATTTAAATCCTTTAACCTTTGAAAATTCATAACTAATTATTTATAACTCCAAAAAATATGAAACTATTTTCATTATTTTTCTAAAATCGAGACGGTGCTATTTGTAGATGTTTGGGGTCTTTTTGGATCTTTTAAAATTGGGTTTTCTCGGATTTATGCTTAGATGCTTGTCGGTAATTTAGTGTCTCGTATCTCGTGCTGAGCAGACCCGAGCTACGAGCCAGAGGAGGAGTTCAACCACGACTACAACCAGGACCAGGACTACGGACGCCAACCAGGTGTCATGTCACTCCCGATCATATAGAACCCATGCATGCTTTTAGTTGCTAGTGCTTAATTATTATTTATGGATGCTTTTTGAAATGCATAAACAATCTTTTAGCCATGCCTTGGTTTGAATTATCCTGTGCCTTGAACTTCCTACCTTTGGAACTAGCTACAGACCCCTAGCTAGTTCCCGATACTTACTATCCGTATATTTTACCCTTTGATATGGATGGATCTCTAGTTTGGACTGAGATTGAGATATCTCGGTATTCTGGCGTGTGTTTTGGGTGAGTGTGTATCCTTGATGTGTTACCGCGGGAGCGAGCCTCTTTGGTTACTTGTGAACGCATGTCTAGGGGAGATGCGACCTGGCCTCCCGCCCTAGCGGCGTGTCGTTCGGATGGAGTTGGTGAGTGCTCGCTCCTCGCAATTAAGGACTGATCGACAGTTTAACCATGTATCTTTGGGCTATTTTCGTACAAACCGTTCGCTCACGTATGGGCGTAGTTCGGTCCGAGAACTAGTTGGTGGATAGCATTTAGCTTGTAGGCGGATCGTGTGATCGTGTCAGGGGGACGAGTTATACCCCCCGAGTAGATGTCGCCCCGGCCCCATCGAGGATGGTCTCACAGCTTCGAGGCCCTGCTGGCAAGTTTCGCATCCCAGTTCAGGACGAGTCAGGCTCGAAGAGGCAGGAGAGTGCTATCCACTGCTAGGTCTCTGGTCGTTAGGTAGGGATGTGGATCAGAGGCATCCGATTCTGCCCTATCCGGCGAGCCAGTTGTACAACCTCTGCAGAGTGTTAAACCTATAGCTATAGTCCGTGTCCACTGGTATGGACAGCCCTTTGATCTATTACTCTGGCTAGTCTTTTCTTGTGCTACTTCTCTCCCCCGAGTGTGTGAGCCTGGCTTGATGTCGTTGAGATGTGGGGATAGGAGTTGGTGACCCCACATCGCAGATGAGAGTGGGATGCTGTGTCTCGGTTGAGATCCAGTGCTTTGGTGTTCTCCCCTTGGTTGGGGCATTGACCCCAGAGGTGTTGACCTCAGAGGTGTGGATCTCCTCAGAGATGGTGACCTCTCTGCATTTCTGCTACCTTGATGTTGCTACCGCTGCATGCATAACCTTCTACAACCATATATAGGCTCTCCCATGCATATTAGAATTATTCCTTTGCTTATGCTCTTTGTTGGGAAGCTGACATGACCTACTCGCTTATCGAGTAGATGACGAACTTTCAGACCAGGAGCACGACTACGACTTCGAGAACGACAGATGGGAGGACTATGGCTTGTTCTACACTCGAGCTTCCTATGGGAGATGGTGTCTACTCCGCTACATGAGTTCCGCTATGTAGATGTTTACTCTGTCTGATTCAGTCCTGTTGGACTTGTACCCGGCAAGTGTCGAAATGATGTACTGAGATGATTACTTATAATAATATTGATTATGTGGATCTTCTATATTTCCTTTTGTTTTGGATGGATTTGTTACTTTCTAAGATAGGGATTTGCACGTGATTGCCTCCTGGGACTATCACTGAGGTGCAGGGATCGGGTTTCCATCATCGGAAATCCGGTTCGTTTCAGTTGGTATCAGAGCTATGCTCGACCGTAGGACGAGCCTAGGAATGGACGATAATATAGGAAGGCCTAACTCCTTGTGATTTATATACAATCCATGAATCTTATATAAACTTCTTGATTTTATTATATAAATACCTTGATTAACTTTAATAACTCTTACTAACTTCCCTAACAACGTGCAGATGGAAGAGTTGTAGTGGATCCCCCTCAAGACCGACGGCCAGTGGGCCGGAAGATTTTGCAAGATTCTGAAGGAGTGCTTGGAGACAGTAGGAGTGGAGACCAGTGAGGTGTCCTACGAGGGGCAGACTACAGCCGCGTTTGACCAGTCACCGACAGTGTTGACCTTGAAGGTTCCAGCGGATCTGTGATTCGAGGAGGTCAAGGTCTCATGTTTCTACAACTCAACCTTGGAAGCTCACCAGTGTTGTGCCAGACTTGCGCTGAAGAAGGTATGCCAGCAGCTTGGTCAGAGGTTGAGGGATACACCTTTCAGTGTTCTACCGACAGCGGTCTATGACGCCAGCAGGTGGAACAAGGACCAGTCAGAGTACACAGAGATGGACACAGTGGGCAAGGATGAGAAGGAACATATGGCAAGTAGGTACATTCAAGCTCAAGACCAGGCACTCTACTAGGCAGATGTAGAGATCGTGTTTCTGAGACGTAAGTGGCACGACACCTTGGGACGGAACGCTCAGTTGGAGATAGAGAACAGTAACTTGGAGTTCTTCTTAAACGAAGCTCACAGGACGAACAGTGTGATCACCGAGTGGGGACTTGTAGCCGCCCGAGCAAGTTCAGAAAGGGTCGCCATTGAGATCGCCACCTTGAAAGCAAGACTCGAAGCTACGCAGTCAGCGCTGAGAGCATCAGCCACAGCAGCCAGAGAGGACAGGATGAGGCTCCGAGAGAAGGAGTACTTGGTTGAGTCACTAGGAGCCGCTTGCACTGACTACCAGACGAGAGTGTGGGGACTCGAGGAGAGGTTGCTTCAGAACTACAACCACCTATGGCACTTGGGAGGCAGACTCTAGGGGAGCCCGAACTGATGCAAAAAAGGGCTAGGCCGGTCGGCCTAGGCCGGCCGGCCTAGGGCCTTTTTGGCCCGGTTCGGGCCCATCTTTCGCCGGCGAGCTTCTCTTGTAATTTTGATTTTTTCCCTTCAGGATGTGTGGCTTTTTGGTGTCTTTATCCTTGTGAATAGATAGGGGGTCTTGTCGTATGAACTCCGATCTTTTCGTCTTGGTCCTCGGGAGTGTTTCGTCGTAGCACCTAAGTCCTTGCCACCTTTGGGAGTGAATTTACCTTGCACTTGAACACAAATGGAACTCCTTGTTTGTCCATTTGAACTTGATGTGTCTCCTTCACCTTAGTCCATATTTTCCTACAAACACATTATACTTCAAAATGCACATGCAAAGATGAACTTGTTATATCATTAGTGTGCCTAGTGGCGGGTTAGTTCCATAACAAAGCTCAAACCATAGTGTAACAAGTGCTCTAGGTCGACGGAAATCGACCGCCAACACACCTAGAATTAGTGTGGCAGCCACCTCCTCAGCTGAGTTGGCGTGGATCATTCCATAGAAGGTGGGTTTCCATCTCTTTTTATGCTTAAATCACCTACATTCAAATAATCTCCAAGGACAAGTGGAACTACATTATTCATACCAAAATGCGAGTAATAAATGCATATGCCTCTATTTATGTGAGAATATTTACGACTAAAAGTGGTACTTAACAGCCATCATCAAACTCCCCCAAGCTAACCTCTTGCTCATCTCGAAGTAAGACATTAGAGACTTAGGTTGGTTGATCAGGAGTTGCTACAATGTTGTATCCTTAACTTATTGCGAACATATAGCAAAATACTCTACCAAGAGTTGATCAGGTTGGCAATGTTCTTAGCATTCGCTTGATGATGTGGGGCATCTAGCTTCACCTGCCTTGGGCGGTTGAGAGACAAAATGGTTATATAGAGAATACAAAATCACTCATACCTTGATCAGCTGTTAATCCGGAGGTTTTGCAAATTTTTCAAAAGAAAATCAGAGTTCCTCAAATGATACTCTCGGATCGCTCAAAGTGTATGGTTCCTCACCAAGGCATTAAGTTGCCTTTCTTCACATTGTACTCCTAATAGGCTTATGTGGAGCTGTAGGTAGGGAAGAAATGTGGCATACTTGTCTCTCATATTTTCTATGTCAAAGACCGGATCCTTGGAAGAAACAAACATACATCCTCATCAAGATGTGCATAAGTGCGTGATAATAACGAGTGTGGTAAGGTGTATACTAGGCCCGGAAGTGGGTGCTAGATATTACCACACTTTGTATGAAGATTTGAGGGGTTGATGGTAAGGTGGACACTAGCCCCGGAGTAGGTACTTGTTATTACCATCAATATGGTGGAACTCTTTTTCTTGTACATTTCAACCCCTTTCTCCTTTTGAAATTTTCCGAGACTTGGGCTAGCTTTCTTTTTATTTTATTTTGCCATACTTTTGAGCTTGTTTCTCTTTCTTTCTTTTTTTTCACCTAGCCCTTTGTCTCTTTTGGAAATCTTCGGAGATGGATGAATGATACAAAAGATGCATAGAGTTTTTATTTGTGGAATAATGCTAAGATGAACGGGACAAATGATGAATGACAACTTTCAGTGTAGAAGTTTTAGCATGAACGTGTACGTGATCTTGATCTAGGGAGTATGAGTTCTAAACAAGGGTCACAACAATTTGACAAAGCTCAATGAGAGAACAAGCTGCATATGTGGAGGCTAACAAGAGCTAGAAACTACATATGGCCTTGGATAGGAAATGCTCATCATTGAGGAACTCACTGTTGGGGAAATTTATTTCGTACCTAACCCCAGGTCCCATTTCGACTTGACCTTCGGACTGCAAGGCTTTTTGTTTGTGTTTTTGGTGGCTGCGTAGGTGAAACAACTTCGGGGCTTCGGCGAAGCGGAGAGCCAATAGGATTCGGGGGAGCAAAGAACTAGCGGGCTTCGGGCGCCCGAAGGCGTGGCTGACCTTCGGGGACGGGATCGAGCGAAGTGTCTGCTTACCCTCAGCTGGGCAGAGCGGGCAATTCGACTGCGTAAAGAGCCGAAGGTGGAGGCGAAGTGCAGCAGAAGGGATGATGCGCGCTCAGCCTTTCGAGCACCAGGCGAAGCCTGCGGGGCGGCTTCACTTCGGCAAAGACGTGCCGGGGAAGCGAAACCCATGTGGCGGGCGCCACGCTGTAAAGTGATGTGTTGTAATGCAGAAACTAGTGAGGTCAGGGTGAAAATACTGTAATACTCTCAAAGATCCTTCACACAATGTAAAAAGTAAGGGCAAGTGTGTAAAGTGTAAATATTACGGGCCTATTTAAGGGACCCGAGAGGAATGGAAAAGGGGTCGGTTACAACGGAGGTGGAGCTAACCTAGCTTGACCGAAGTCGCGAGGAGGTTTTCTCTGAGTGTCACAGTGAGAGTATTGTTCACATTTGTTGGCCCCTCTTCGGGGACGGGTTTCTTCCCAACATTTCTGGTGCCCACCGTGTTTCATCCCACCACAGCTCAATGGCACCGAAGAGGGCACCAAGGAATACCAATACTGATCCACAAAGAGCTACCGATAATCCGTCGGGAGCAGAGTCCGAAGATCCAGCCAATGAAGAGTCAAACGCAAACATAGACAGAGGCTTGGTGCTAAGTCATGCACCGGCTGGTCAAGACGGAGCCCTTGAGGACATAGCAGATGGCAACTTCAAAGTGGACCTTCTAGATGCAGGGATCCTGGACGAGGACATCATTTCGCTAAGAAGGGTAGAAGCAACTACAGCAGCAAGACTCAGTGAGATGCCAAGTTCATCCAACATCCGAACAAGAGCCCAAGCAGAGGCGACATTTCTCAAGGCCAAATGGCTCCATCCCACAACAAGCTAAAGTATCAGCAGATGTTGAAAGACATCCAGAAAAAGAGATCACTCTTGGAGCAACTTCGCAAAGAGAAAGAACAACAAGCAGTCAGGCAAAAGACAACCCAACTTCAGGAACAAATGGCAATTTTGCAGGCACAACTAAATTCTTTGCAGGAGAAATCAGCAAGGTCTGAATCACGACCAGAACAACATCAAAAAACACCACCGCATCAAGGGAAGAAGCGAAGCAGGCCAGTTGTTGTGGATGAGTCTTCATATGAGTCTGAGGAATCATGGGCATTCGACTCTGAGGAAGAGGCGTTCGTGGAACGTAGACCACGCTACAAGCGCAAGAGCTCACAATCTTCTAAAGACAAGCCATCGACACCACTCACATTTGAGCTCGAGCAGGCGGATTGGCCAGCGAAGTTCAAGCTGCCATCTTCGCTGCCAGAATACGATGGTGAGTCAGACCCGCGACAGTTCATCCTTCGGTACAGCGTGGCAATCTCTTCGGGAGGGGGTGATGATAGCGCGAAGGAAAAGGCAATGAATATGGCATTGAAAGGCTCTGCTCAGCAATGGTATGCCTCGTTGCCCAAGGGAAGCATAAGTTCATGGAATCAGCTTCGGGAAAAGATTGAAAGCAATTTTCAAGGGTTTCAGCACCAAGAACTCACGGCTAATGACCTTCATCAGATAAAACAAGGGGAAAAGGAGCCGTTGCAAGAATACATAAAGAGATTCATAAAGGCCAGAGCCAAAGCACCACATATCGAAGAGTCAAGTGTAATTGACGCTGTAATAGGCAGACTCAAGGTAGGACCCTATGGAGAATGCCTGGAGAGGCGTAGGCCAGCTTCGGAAAAGCGTCTGTTCAAAGTCTTGCAATCATATTGCTTGTCGGATCGGGGCAAGCAAAGAAGAATAGAGGATTACGACGCTAGGAAAAATGCGGCGAAAGCCAAGGATGAATGGAATAGAAGACCAAACACGAACAACAGAAACAGAACAAACAGCCTAGGGTACAACAGGGGGGTGTGAATAATGTTTCATCTAAAGGAACCACAAACAACCAAGCACCTTCGCAATCCAATCCGCAAGGCTCCGCGAAATACTCAATGCCGCCTCCGTTGACTGTTTGCTCCATACATGGCAGAAACAAGGGTCATTGGACATATGAATGCCGGGTGGCAATCAAGCGAAAGGAGGAAGATGAGAAGAAAAGATCTGCGCAAAACCAAGTGGGTTTTCTTAATAGAGCTTCGTGGGCAGCACCTTCAGCGGCAAACAACTCAGCGTCAAATTGGCACTCGATGTACCAACCACCACCGTGCCCACCACAATATTTTTAGCCCTTGCCATATCCACCTCAATTCCACCCAAGCTACCCCCAAACGCAAGCCCACCACAATCTCAACAGCAAAATGCCCGAAGGGCAGAACCAGACGACAGATACCAAAGTGTCAACGTCATAAACAATGACTCAGATGATAGGTATCAAAGGGTGAATGTCATAAATGCAATAACAGGGATGCTGCTTCCCCGAGTTTCCATCGAAGAGGCAAAGGAAGGATGATCGAAGAGAAGTCAGTCATGTGTCTCCAGGAAAAATATTCTGCACGAGGTGGTTGCATATTCCAATAACTTTCACAGAGGCTGATTTAAAATTGAAAAAATATCCCCATGAGGATCCGCTGGTTATCAGAGCAGTATTGGGAAAGAACACCAAGTACATTTTGGGCAATGATGTAGGGGGAATTCTGGTAGACAATGGCAGTTCCACAGATGTCCTCACTTATGATTTATTCAAGAAAATGGAATTCAGGGATGATCAGCTGCAAACATCCACGAAGTCGTTGTATGGCTTCAGTAATAAGAAAGTCGAAGCTCTAGGAACAATAGAAATGAATGTAACATTGGGCGAAGGGGCCTTAATGAGAACAGAAATGGTCAACTTTGACGTTGTAGACATCCCTTACTCTTATAAGGCCATCTTCGGAAGAGGGGTGATAAACAAGTTCGCAATAGTAATTCACATGCCCTTTTTGTGCATGAAGATCCCGACAAACAACAGAGTGTTATCTATCTATGGAGATCAGGAAGATGCATGGGACAGGGAATACAACACAGGCACAGATCGCAAGCCAGTGCACTTGGTAAGGTTAAACGAAGGCAAGCAAGAAGCTGAAGACGATTTACAAGAGTCACAGATCTTGAAACAGAAAAGAAAAGAGGAGGAAAGCAGAATAAAACCTATGCAGCATACGAAGAGAGTGAAGCTGAATGACAGTATAGATGAAAAAATAGTCATAATCGCTAAGGACCTGAGCGAAGAAGAAGAGGTAGAGTTGCTCAATTGCTTAACAGACAACCAAGATGTCTCCGCGTGGAGCAAAAGAGATCTCAAAGGCAGATCGCGTGATGTGATCGAGCATAGCCTAAACTTAGACCCGAAGGTAGCACCGAAGAGACAGAAGTTAAGGGTGATATCACCAGAAAAGGAGAAAGCAGCACTTCGCGAAGTCCAGAAGTTGCTTGACGCAGGGGTCATACGCGAAGTACACTTCACCACTTGGCTATCTAACATTGTAATGGTCCCGAAGAAAAATGGAGATCAAAGAATGTGCATAGATTTCGCATCTCTGAACAAAGCTTGCCCAAAGGATGATTACCTGCTGCTTAGAATTCATGTACTGGTCGATGCGGTGGTCGGATCCGAAAGGATGTCACTCTTGGATTGTTTTTCGGGGTATCACTAGGTGTAGATGTGAAGACAAAATGAGGACAAAACAAGTTTCATAACGCCATTTGGGGTATACTACTTCGTAAGAATGCCCGAGGGACTGCGCAACACAGGTCCAACTTTCAACAGAATGGTTCAAATAGTTCTTGGCCCACAATTAAAGAGAAACGTATTTGCATACATCGATGATGTTGTTGTGCACAACAAACATAAAGAGGATCACATCGAAGATCTGTCAGAAACTTTCCAGAACATGAGAAAGTATGGTCTCATGTTAAACCCAGAGAAATGCATCTTCGGCGTGTCTAGGGGGAAGTTATTGGGTTGCATGGTGTCAAAGTCAGGAATACAGGCAAACCCGGAGAAAATAGAAGCAATAAGAAGCATGAGTCCACCAAGAACCAAAAAAGATGTTCAGAAACTGACAGGAAGACTGGCAGTGTTGAGTCGTTTCATCTCTAGATCAGCAGAGCGAAGTCTGCCATTTTTCAAGCAATTGTCAGGGTAGAAAAACATCACATGGGGGGGGGGGAAATGAGCAGTTGGCCTTCGAGGAGCTTAAAGCATATTTGGAGAAGTTAATGGTAATGGCAAGCTCAGGCCCCAATGCGAAGTTGTTGCTGTATGTGGCTGCATCAAACCACGCGGTAAGTATGGCGTTGGTTGAGGAAAAGCAAGATGGCAGAAATTTGAAACAAGTGCCAGTATACTTCGTGTCAGAAGTGCTCAACGGAGCGAAGAAATTCTACTCAAAACTGGAGAAGATGGCATATGCTGTTGTGATGGCAGTAAGAAAGTTGAAGCATTATTTCCAAAGTTACAAAGTGGTGATTCCAACTATTTTTCCTCTTCGGGAAATGTTTGAGAACAAAGAATCTTCGAGAAGCATTGGGAAATGGACAGCAGAGCTGTCACAATATGAGATAACCTTCGCCCCAAGAACAGCAATAAAATCTCAAGTGTTGGCAGATTTCGTGGCAGAATGGGCTCATGCGGACAAAGACACATCAAAGCCAAAAAACAAGGAAAAATCATGGGAAATATTTTGTGATGGCGTGCATTGCAATGATGGCGCATCAGCTGCTGCAATCCTCAAATCACCTTCGGGAATCAAAATGAGATATGTGGCAAGGCTAGAATTTGACGGGTACACAAATAACGTCACAGAGTATGAAGGGTTGTTACTGGGGCTTCGAAAGGCAAGAACAGTAGGGGCACGAAGGTTGGTGTTGAACACAGATTCAGAGCTCATCACGAACCAAATAGGCAAAGCATACATAGCAAAGAAGGACGAAATGTCCTCGTATCTGAAGGCAGTTCGAACAATGGAGAAGCATTTCTTCGGGTTCACAGTTAAGAAAATCCCAAGAGAGCAAAACAAAGAAGCAGATGGTTTAGCAAAAGCAGGAGCTATGAAGCAACCATTACCAGCATATGTGTTTTATGAGACATTGAGAAAAATGACCACACAGTTTGCAGAAACGCATCCGAAGCTCATTAGTGCAATTGCCAGTGAAGATTGGAGGACACAGATAGTAACTTACTTGAAAGGGCATTACGAGCTAGAAAACGAGGGCGACAGGAAACGAATGTCAACAAGAGCAAGGTCATTTGTCTTGAGAGGGGAAAATTTGTACAAGGCAGGTGTGTGCGCACCATTACTCAAGTGTGTTTCGCGCGAAGAGGGAAAAGAGTTGCTCAGAGAAATACACGCAGGAATGTGTTCATCACACATAGGAACAAGTGTTGACATTTCTTAGCGTCGTCATCTTAAGAACAGATCTGGGACCCATCCTTAGTGACAACACTAGGAAACGCCTTGTAGGCACTTCTCAATGTCACAACTAATGGCGCGGTTAGCGCGAACATCGAGACTTGCCATAGGTTAATCTAAACGATCATGAACGAATCTGCAAGCGCACAGATAAACCATTGTAGCATTTCCCCAAGGAATGAGAGTATTCCAAGGGTATCGTATCCGTGGAAGGCAATGGCGGATATCTTAGACTTATGCTTTTGCTCTGAATGTAAACCAAGAGATAGATATAGGGAACAACACACTCAAAGACAGGGGTAAGATAAAAGATATAAGGGTAGTGTGACACACACACTCAGATCTACCTCTACTCTAGCACACTATGGCTTAGGGGAACATACGAGTTAGCTCTAGGTTCTAATGTACTAAACATACAAAGCTAGAAGATACAAGAGATGGGCAAGAGTATTGCATGAGAGAGATAAGGTTCAGCACACAGGTACAAACGAGGAGCTAGCCCGCGACAACCAGCACTCTGCGAAACTAGACTTTAGACTCCTACATCAGGTACCCCAACGCGGAGGTTGCCCAAGGATCCAACAGGGCTGTCACCACCTGAGGACCGACCTCTATCGTTACGGGAGGGGGGTGGGGGGTATGCTCATAACTATCGTAGCCAGACAACCCAGGCACCATGCCTACGTTGCTGCTAGACTCCACCCGGCCCGGGCTATTGTGACCCAGGGTGAGAGCCACCAGAAAACTGGTCAACTAGACCGAGTACCGTAGCTTGAACACAGACCTCATGCAACACTCTCATGACATCTAACAAGATCAACTAAGGCTAGACATACAAACAGATATGAACTCTCTTATGTCTGATCAACAAGATCAAAGGGTCGGGTTCGTGAAGAACACGAGCCTCTAACTTATGAACAAACACATAAGGAAGGAGTTTATCACCCTTCAAGTGGATCAAAAGGTAGTGTTCATGAAGAACACAAGCCTCTAAATGATGAACAGAGGATGAACTCAAGAACATATCAAACATATGATCTACCATGACTTTATATGAAATAGATGAATAACTGAAGTAGATCAAAGTCATACAAAGAAATAAAGATAAAATAGAACTCATACCTAGACTTCCAAGAGGACTTGGAACCTGAATAAGAGCTACTCGAGCCTACCCCCTAGCCTTGGAAACTAAAAGTGAGAGGAGAATGACAGAGTGGTGTGTGAGAAATGGGAGCCCCTCCCCTTCTATTTATAGGTAAGGACCAGGCTTGCTCAGAGGCTCAAAGTGCCCCTAAACACCCGGGAGTGAGGCAATGGACCAATGAGGAGCTGCCACGTGTAGGGGCCAGATGGGGCGCCAATAAGGCGGTTCGGCCGATCCTAGGATCGGCCGGCCCCCTAGAGTGGCCCCACCTGGTGTGCTTCCTCTGGGTGGCTGCCCTGTGGGCCCTCTGATCCATCCCCGGTGCATGGCTTGATTTGGTATCCGAGGTGGGCCCTTTGATCCATGTGAAGTCCATGTGGCGTCCTCTGATTCATCAGTGAGTGCCTCCCCTGGATCGATGACGTGGAATGCCATGTTTCCCTTGGTGGCAGCCACCTCCGCAGCTGAGTTGGCATGGTTTCTTCATAGAAGGTGAGTTTCCATCTCTTTTAAGGGGTAAATCACCTACATACAAATAATCTCCAAGGACAAGTGGAACTACATTATTCAAACCAAAATGCTAGTAAATAATGCATATGCCTCCATTTATGTGAGAATATTGAGGGTTGGAAATGGTGAATTTCAACCGTCAACAAACTCCCCCAAGCTAACCTCTTGCTTGTCTCGAAGCAAGACATTAGAGACTTAGGTTGGTTGATCAGGAGTTGCTACAATGTTGTATTCTCAACTTATGGCAAACATACAACAAAGTATTATACCAAGAGTTGAACAAGTTGGCAATGTTCTTACCTTCCTCTTGATAACGTGGGGCATATAGCTTCACCTGCCTTGGGCGGTTGAGAGACAAAATGGTTATATAGAAAATGCATAATCACTCATACCTTGATCAGCTTATCAATCCGGAGGTTTTGCAAATTTTTCAAAAGAAAATCAGAGTTCCTCAAATGATACTCTCGGATCTCTCAAAAGTGTATGGTTCCTCACCAAGGCATCAATGTTGCCTTTCTTCACATCCTACTCCTAATAGGCTATATGTGGAGCTGTAGGTAGGGAAGATGTGGCATACTTGTCTCTCATGTTTTGCTAAGTCAAAAACCGGATCCTTGGAAGAAACAAACATACATCCTGATCAAGATGTGCATATGTGTGTGATGGATATGAGCATGGCAAGGTGGATACTAGGCTCAGAAATGGGTGCTAGATATTACCATGCTTTATATGAGGGAATGAGGGATTGATGGTAAGGTGGACACTAGCCCCGGAGTAAGTACTAGTTATTACCATCTACATGGTGGAACTCTTTCTCTTTCACATATCAATCCCTTTTTCTCCTTTTGAAGTTTTCGAGACTTGGGCTAGCTCTCTTTATTTATTTTTGCCATGCTTCTAAGCATGCTTTTTTTCTTGTTCTTAGCTAGCCCTTTGTCTCTATTGGAGATATTTGGAGGGGGATGAATAATGCAAAGATACATAGAGTTTCCTTTATGGACGAATGCCTAAGCAATATGGAGCAAATGATGAATGCTAACTTCCAGTGTAGAAGTTTTAGCATGAACGTGTACGTGATCTTGATCAGGGGAGTATGAGTTTTAACAAGGGTCACAACAATTTGACAAAACTCAATGAGAGAACAAGCTGCATATGTGGAGGCTAAGAACTAGAATATACATAAGGCCTTGGATGGGAAATTCTCATCATTGAGGAACTCATCATGTTTTGATTTTTCAAAAAGGAAAACTCCGGATGTCAAGCATCACTAAGCACAAGATCATAGTACTCTATTCTACCATGTCATGTCTCACAACAACTTAGGCAAGGATCATGCTTTTTGCTACCCACAGTTTTCAAGCTAAGGTTTGAACATACAAGCTAACAAACTCAAAACTTAGGTAGGATACAAAGTTGTAAGCAAGACATACGAGGAAAATAAACAGAGCAACTATTCATCATTTCAACCATAGAGGCAAAGCATTCATATGCTGGCCCGTGATCGTACAGTGCACTCGTGACTCTGGTTGCGCCAGACCTGTCGCCTACTGACCTCTGCAAGATTCTGGAGCTTTTTTCCTCTAGCGTCGACACTACAAGAGCATCTGTTTCCTGAGCAGCAGGTCGTAGGTTCAGATTATTTTTTTCCTCTTCTTCTTCTTCTTTGGAGCATCAAACCGGCCATCCTGGTCGCTTTACTGCTCGGGGGCTACTACACTAGTGCGTCTTTGACGCCCTATTTTCTTCAGGTCGCCTCGACCTAATGGAAGCCTGCTTCCATCACATCTCCGCTCAACCTACCCTTGGTAGGCTTGTTGACCTTTCTGAAGGTTGTGGCTGCTACTGCAACATGTCTGATTTAGGTCAGGTCGGCGGTTCTGCAAGATCTACGCCTCGTCTTCACTTCGACCTCATGGTCCTTCGATTCAGGAGCTCGATGCTCAACTTCGTGCATGCATCGGAGGGGTTTTTCTTTTTTTGGATCCCTGTGCACCCTTCACGACCTCGACGGTGCCGCGCTTTCGCTACTCTTCGACACAACCTCGCCTCGGCCGCTACGCCTACACGTCGATCAGGGGCTTGAGAGACATGAGTACCCATGGGTCCCCACCGACCAAGGTCTCAGCGGTCCCCGATAGGTGGGTCCGACCTACCAGATGACCCGTCGACCTGACATGCGGGCCCAAGGACGTAAAGATACTTGGAGTACAAGACAAGACAGTCCAGCTTGGATAAGCTTTCCCTGTTGTAACCGACTAGGATAGATGGAAACCAACTTGTAGCCCAAGGTGGTCGGCAAATATAAGGCGGCCTGGGGCGCCCTCCTCGGGGGCAGATCTCTCTCGCATAATTCCACTACCAAACTGGACGTAGGGTTTTACTCTCCGGAGGCCCGAACCAGTATAAATCGCCGTGTTCCTCGTGTCTTGCCGAGATTTCCGTGTTCATCCCGTGCATAACCATCTACGCTCTTAGTTCCTCGATCCCTCCTTTAACCTGCAAACTGCTTGGGTAGCCCCCTTGCGGATCTGTCCAGGTCTCACCCCCTGACACTAAGCATATCAAAGCAAACTAAGCAAACAATGATGATGAAAGCAAATAAATATTTTTGGTCTTTTTTATTTTTGCAGATTTTTTGGATTTTCATTTATAAGATATTCTGAAAACAAAGGAAGATACAAGTTACCTCAGAATGGGTGTCCTCCCCCAAGCTAGCTTCAGGCTCACTGCGGAGGAGGGTAGAAGAAACCCTGACTCGCGTGGTAAGCCCTCTGCGTCTCCATGTATCGCTGCTGATCCTGCTGCATGGCTACTATCCTCTCACCAGCCTGACGCTGCCACGCTGAGGTAGACTCGACGTGGGTGTTCAGCGTCTTCTCCAATCCCGTGACATGGACGGTGATCTCTCCCATCCGCTGCGCAAGCTGAGCATTGCGTGCAGAGGCTGAAGAGTGTCGCCGGAAGGATGAAGACGGGGGTGGACCACCGAAGCTGGAACTAGCGGGCGTGGCCCACTGAGCACTGCTCGCATCTGCCCAAGCCGTGCCACTCGCACTCGGCTGGTAGGTGGGCTGATCCCAACCAGGTGCATATCTAGGGGTAACCCCGGACATGTACCCCGCAGGGGCCCCTCCTTTCACCCGTGGTGTAGCAGGCTGTGGCTGAGGCTGAGGCTGTGGTGGTGGTGGTGGCTGTGACTGCTGCTGCTGCATGTGTGCTCTCTTCGCCACGCTTCTGGTGGACCTGCCCGAAACACTAGCACGACAGCTTTCCTCTTGTGTAACAAGGGGAATGGTTAGTGACTCCGAGTTATACAATCCAAACCCCGGGTTAGGAAACAGGATTTGATTTGCATAGCCCGGAAAGAAGAAAGTCAAAGAATCATTTGGGCCCCTCTTGAGTATATGCCCTTGGATTAAGTACGCCTCATCAATGAGAAGTCAGGGCGTCCCGATGAAGGGTACGGGATTCCCGCTAAGAACCCCGAGTCTGAGAGCAATACGAGTCACCAAAGACGTACACTCAATAGGACCTATCATCTTGAAATTCATCATCCACTGCCGAATCATAGCTTTAATAGGAGAGACCTTGATCCGGTTAACAGTGGCGTATAATAACATCATCTCATCGCTGCGCACAGGCCGAACATCCTCTCGTGGAAAGAGAGTAATGGCGAGCCACTTGTGCCACAGGCGGAGAGTGGGATGCACAATATCATTGCACCGAGGTACAAACTTGCCACTATAAACAAGATCAGAGATGTCTGACCAGAAAGAGTCTCGAACAAAACCCTCACAAGCTCGCTTCAAAGAAACAGCACAACGAGGACTAAAACCAAGAAGACGACTAAGATCCTTCCAAGAAAGACGATAATCGGTCCCAAAAAGACGAAACTCAATGCCATCCGGGATCTCGGTAAGAGAGCAAAGAAACTGGATGGTGAGGGGCCGAGAGCCAAGCTCTGTAACCGGCGCAAACTCCTCCCAACCAAGAGCATTCCAAATGGAAGCAAACTCGAGATTCATACCAGTTTTCTCCATGAGGGCGGGTCGAAGTCCCGGGTGTGGGCGAAGACTCGGTCCTTCAAGAGAGCATATGCATGCTCCTCTCGAGCGCCCCGCAAGATGAGGTAGGGGGTGTCGTCGATGACCTCCTCCGCGGCTTGTGGCTCGGCTTGCTCTTCTTGCTCTTCTTCATAATCCATCGTCGACAGGCTCGGCGTTGGCTCAGTGGGGGTGGATGCACTCATGCTTGCCCGTGAACGGGAGCGTGAGCGTGTCACCCTCCGGAGAGTGTTCGCCGCCCAATTCATGCTAGCACAACAACAAGGGACAACAAGAGCAACTCGGTGATGGGTTAGTGAAATCGAATGAGGTTCTTATCGAGTTTGCTCCACCAATAACAATACTTTCAGCAACACAATAGAGGGAACACTTGATGATCCAATCTCGAGCAAGAAATCCAAGAAAACCAAGAGAGCGAGGAGTGGAGAGGGGAGTGTGAGTGAAATGAGTTGAATGGGTGAAGAACACCCCCTCTCGGGTCCAATTTATAGAGCAAAGGGGCAGCACACTGCGGACTAGCCATTGGGCAGCGGCTAGGAGCCGTTGGCCAAAGCTGGGCCCACATGACCGTTACCAGGGTTCGGCCGGCCCAGTGGTGGGCCCGGTGCTGGCCCCCTTTGGCAGGTGTGCCACCAACGGCTATATGAAGATATGCCAAGGTGCACCGGCCAAAGTTTACTCCAGAAATTGCCCAAATGAATTTTCTAAGGTTTTCAAACTCAGAAATTATTTTCAGAAATTTTATTTTGAAAAGGGAAAAGGGCTAGATAAATCTAGCATGCAGATGCAGAGTTTTTGGAAAATCAAATATGCAATTTTGAAAATAAAATTTTGGAAAGGGAAATATGAGATAAGTACTAGCTTTAACCTTTTTGGTAGAAAGAACCCATCATTTTTAGTCCGACGAGTTGGACTCTTCTCATCGATCAATTCCATTCAGCACCCCACTCCTGAGAAGTAGAGGGTGGTGCCATCTCAATCTTCCGCCATTCTTTCCGAATTTTGTTTAACCTCTTTGACGGAGATTCCTTCCTCGGGGGTAAAGGCTCCGTCCTTCCCCCAAGCTGCTCAACACTATCTTGCACCAAATAGCATTGCTCTTCTTTGTCCTGAAATTTGAACTTCAAGTTCCTCTTCCCAATGCGGAAACGGATGATTCCGGACCCCACATTGATCCTAGCTCGGACATCACTGGGAAATGGTCGCCCGAGGATGAGCGGCATTCCTCCCTCATCATCCATATCAAGGACCACAAAATCCGCGAAGACATAAGAACTCTTGACCCTAACCAATATGCTCTCAACAATTCCTTCTGGATATCGTATCGTTGAATCGGCGAGTTGGATAGTCCGTGCTGTTGGAGAGAGAGCTGGAAATCCCAGTTGCTCGAACATGGCCTTGGACATGAGATTAACACTCGCACCAAGGTCACAAAGGGCATGCCTAATCTTCTTGTAATAGATTGTGCAAGTGATAGTCGGGTAGCCTGGATCTTTCTTGTGCACCACTGCTGATTCCTCCCATGGATCAAGAATTTGTTGAATGGGCTTTCCTGCATAGTTAGGGGCATGTGTCTTCCTAGGTGGCTTACCCCACCTAGTTAACACTACACTAACATTTTCACAAGAGGATACGGGTTGCCCCGGATCCTCCCGTTATCAGGAGATGGAACCAAAGCAGCCAGCTGAGCCAACTGGGTTTCTAACATTTTGTTGGAACTTAGCTGACTCTTCTGAGAAGAAGAAAAACTATCGAGCTTAACGTTGAGACTTTCCACAATTTTATCAAGGGCAGCTAACTTCTTGTTAATACCTTCATTAATCTTAGCTTGCCCAAAAACGAGATCTCTCAAGGATGGTTGGTTGGGATTGTACGAATTACCTTGGTTACCGACTTGATAATAAGGGCGTTGTTGATTCCACGATTGGCCTGTTTGTTGAGGTGGACGATAACCGCTGTTGTTGCCATTCATGTACATCACTTCCTCCTGAGTCTCCGGACAGTAGTTGCCTGAGTGCCCAGTGTTGCCACAGACTTCACAAGTCATGTGAGAGTCCATAGGCAGAGTAGTGGTGGCCATGGCGGCCTTCTCGCTGGTGTAGTCATCCAATCTCTTCATAAGAAGATCCATCTTGGCAGTAATCATGTCTGCTTCCTTGACAGTATGAGTACCCCTCGGTCGTGATTGGAGTGTTTCATCACTTCACCCTTGGTTGGAGACCATCTTCTCAATGAGTAATTTAGCATCATCAACAGTGAGTGAGAAGAATGCTCCTTGAGCAGCAGCATCAATATGGCCTCGGGCTGTCGGAGTCAACCCATTATAGAAGCTTTGAAGAATGAGCCAATCCTCCATCCCATGGTGAGGACAGGCCATGACATACTCCTGAAGCCTTTCCCAAGCCTCTGGAATAGATTCACTTGCTGCTTGCTGAAAACCAGAAATCCTTCCACGAAGAGCATTGGCTTTACCCAATGGGAAGAACTTCTTGAGAAATGCCTCTGAACACTTACTCCAAGTGTTAATAGCTTCACGATTCGCGTAGAACCATTGCTTAGCTTTCCCCAGGAGGGAGAATGGAAATAGCCATAGACGAACAGCATCCATATTTGCACCCCTGATGACGAAAGTGCTACATAGCTCTAGGAATTGCTGCAGATGAGCATTGGCATCCTCATTCGGCTTGCCACAGAATGGGCTAGCCTGTACCATTGTGATTAGACCCGTCTTGATCTCAAAATTTTCAGTACCCATTACCACCTTAGGGCCTTGCAGCACCTGGTCAGCGGAAGGAGCTGAGTACTCACGAAGTGTCTTCTAGGCCATAGCGTTGGACGTGGATGGTACAAAGGAAGCTGGATCACCCTCCGGACGAGTACGACGAGGTGAGCCGAAATGAATTCGAGCTTTCCTCACAAGTGACTCGGGATCTTCAGTAAAATTTTCCGGTAGGTCGAAACTAGTCATACACTACCTGTCTTCATCATCCAAAGATAAAAGAAGACAATCAAGGTTAGCCTGCATTGAGAGTTGTCCTAACCTACTCAGAGTTTATAAACAGATGCAAAGCATAGTCATGATAATCCTGTGCCTTCCCCGGCAACAGCGCTAGAAATGCTTGTTGACATTTCTTAGCGTCGTCATCTTAAGAACAGATCTGGGACCCATCCTTAGTGACAACACCAGGAAACGCCTTGTAGGCACTTCTCAATGTCACAACTAATGGCGCGGTTAGTGTGAACATCGAGACTTGCCATAGGTTAATCTAAACGATCATGAACGAATCCGCAAGCGCACAGATAAACCATTGTAGTATTTCCCCAAGGAAGGAGAGTATTCCAAGGGTATTGTATCCGTGGAAGGCATTGGCGGATATCTTAGACTTATGCTTTTGCTCTGAATGTAAACCAAGAGATAGATATAGGGAACAACACACTCAAAGACAGGGGTAAGATAAAAGATATAAGGGTAGTGTGACACACACACTCAGATCTACCTCTACTCTAGCACACTACGGCTTAGGGGGAACATACGAGTTAGCTCTAGGTTCTAATGTACTAAACATACAAAGCTAGAAGATACAAGAGATGGGCATGAATATTGCATGAGAGACATAAGGTTCAACACCCAGGTACAAACAGGGAGCTAGCCCGCGACGACCAACACTCTGTGAAACTAGACTTTAGACTCCGACAGCAGGTACCCCAGCGCGGAGGTTGCCCAAGGATCCAACAGGGCTGTCACCACCTGAGGACCAACCTCTATCGTTACGGGGGGGGGGGGGGTATGCTCATAACTATCGTAGCCAGACAACTCAGGCACCATGCCTACGTTGCTACTAGACTCCACCCGGCCCGGGCTATTGTGACCCAGGTTGAGAGCCACCAGGAGACTGGTCAACTAGACCGAGTACCATAGCTTGAACACAGACCTCATGCAACACTCTCATGCCATCTAACAAGATCAACTAAGGCTAGACATACAAATAGATATGAACTCTCTTATGTCTGATCAACAAGATCAAAGGGTCGGGTTTGTGAAGAACACGAGCCTCTAACTTATGAACAAACACATAAGGAAGGAGTTTATCACCCTTCAAGTGGATCAAAAGGTAGTGTTCACGAAGAACACAAGCCTCTAAATGATGAACAGAGGACGAACTCAAGAACATATCAAACATATGATCTACCATGACTTTATATGAAATAGCTGAATAACTAAAGTAGATCAAAGTCATACAAAGAAATAAAGATAAAAGAGAACTCATACCTAGACTTCCAAGAGGACTTAGAACCTGAATAAGAGCTACTCGAGCCTACCCCCTAGCCTTAGAAACTAAAAGTGAGAGGAGAATGAGAGAGTGGTGTGTGAGAAATGGGAGCCCCTCCCCTTCTATTTATAGGCAAGGACCAGGCTTGGTCAGAGGCTCAAAGTGTCCCTAAACACCCGGGAGTGAGGCAATGGACCAATGAGGAGCTGCCACGTGTAGGGGCCAGATGGGGCGCCACTAAGGCGGTTCGGCCGATCCTAGGATCGGCCGGCCCCCTAGGGTGGCCCCACCTGGTGTGCTTCCTCTGGGTGGCTGCCCTGTGGGCCCTCTGATCCATCCCCGGTGGATGGCTTGATTTGGTATCCGAGGTGGGCCATTTGATCCATGTGAAGTCTATGTGGCGTCCTCTGATTCGTCGGTGAGTGCCTCCCCTGGATCGATGACATGGAATGCCATGTTTCCCTTGGTGGCAGCCACCTCCTCAACTGAGTTGGCATGGTTTCTTCATAGAAGGTGAGTTTCCATCTCTTTTAAGGGGTAAATCACCTACATACAAATAATCTCCAAGGACAAGTGGAACTACATTATTCAAACCAAAATGCTAGTAAATAATGCATATGCCTCCATTTATGTGAGAATATTGAGGGTTGGAAATGGTGAATTTCAACCATCAACAACAAGAAATCTGATAGCAAAGGCATTTCGCGAAGCGTTCTATTAGCCAACGGCATTAAGAGACGCCGAAGAGACAGTAAGAAAATGCGACAATTGCCAGAAACACATAAATTATTCCAAGTTTTCACCATATGAAATTCAGCTCCTACCTTCGGTCTGGCCATTCGCAAGATGGGGAATAGACATCGTTGGACCTCTGCCAACAGCACCAGGAAATTACAAATACGCAATAGTGGTTGTAGAGTATTTCTCAAAATGGATTGAGGCGAAGGCAGTACAGACAATAACTTCGGGGGTAACACAAAAATTCTTCTGGCAGAACATGGTTTGCAGATTTGGAGTTCAATAGGAGTTGACAGTGGACAATGGGAAGTAATTTGATTCGACAGACTTCCACAAATTTTATTTCCATCTAGGCACAAAGTTGTGTTTTGCTTCGGTGTATCACCCACAGTCCAATGGAAAAGTAGAAAGGGCCAATGGAATAATTTTCACAGGGATAAAAAGAAACATCACTGGCATGCCAAGAGGCAAGTGGGCAGAAGAGTTACCAAGGGTGATATGGTCTCACAACACCACAAAGTCAAGAGGCACGAAATTCACACCTTTCAAGTTATTGTATGGCGAAGAGGTGATGGTACCCGAAGAAATAAAATTAGGGTCCATCCGCACCAAAGAAGCACCAGAAAACGATGACATGACCCCAGCACTGGATACGTGCGAAGAGGCAAGGCTACAAGCGTTGCAAAACATTGAGTCATACCAAGAAGAGACAAGAAGATGGAAAGACAGGAAGATTCGAAGGAGGAACATAAAGACAGGAGACATGGTCTTCAGGACAAAATGTTATTACCAGCACGAAAGAAAAACTTCGAGTCACGATATACACGCAAGCATTATTTCGCATCACGACTTCAAAGCGCATGTCGAAATGAGAGACGTAAATAAGAAATCATGTGAAGGTAGCACAAGCAAGCACAAAATGTCGTCTTCGCGTCACGATAAGGAAAGCGTAACGTGTAAGTAAGCATGAGAAAATTGGTTTTGAAACGCGGAAAAGGAAACTAGGGGGAGTCGCTTCACAGTTTGAGTTCCCTTTTCCCTAGGTTCCAAAGCCAAGATGTTGGAGAAAGTGAGATAGTTCATTACATCACAGCGTGCAGAAATGCAATAGTAAACTTACAGAAATACAGAAGGATACAACAATTACAGCTAGGGCACCTGAAGCCACTTAGGCAAAAAGCTAGTTCAATCAATGAGAACGCTTATAAATATACTCGTGCACATCATCTTCGGTAAGGTCGACAGTTTCGACCTTAGGCGTTACAAGGGAAGCATCACTGGCAAATGAAGAACTCGGGAAGAGTTGCGCAGGGACAGAAGAGTCTCCTCTGTGAAGATGTCGTTGTGAAGTGGAACCATGCCTCAAACAGTTTCTGGTGTGCTGTTCAAAAAATCCTTAGACGCAATGTTGCGGTCATCTTATCGCTTGATTTTGTAGGACCAAAAATCGTCAAAGGACACTTGAGGAAACTACAAATGAAATTTTCGCCATATGGATCCAGACATGAAGTAATCACCACGATTTCTAACAATAGGACAAACATCTTCGTCTATCTGCGTAGGGCAGAACTCCGGCACCTGCGCAGATTCGCAAAATATTTCAGTTACAGAAGCAAAATGTATTGTATCGCTTCGCCTAGTACTAATCACCAAAGCCTCACTCCTCACACCTCTTCGCTCGCGGGGGGAACGGTCGAAGAAGGCTGTACATCAGTAGCGGCAGCGCCTTGTGTTCTAGCGGCCAAGGAAGCAGGATCAGCAGTAGCAGCAACAGCTTGACCACTAGGAACGGAAGCACCAACATTCGATGAAGGAGTAGAAGAAGAGGGAGCTGCCACAGCGCCGGAAGTGCCCAAGACTTGATCCAAAATGGTGGGGCTGGGGCTCGTGTGTCAAAACAACAAAGCACTGCCGAAGGTAAGAAATAGAAATAGAAAAGAACAATACAAACAAAAGTAAACTAGTAAAGAGTAAAGACACAAACCTTGCAAAGCACACGGCGAGCCTTAGCCACCGCATAAGCAAATCCAACCTTGCGATAGAACTCTTTGACAAAGTTCTTCGCAATGTTCTTTGGAAGCGCAGGGATCCTGTCGACGTTAGTCTCCTGAGGCCACGCGAAGGAGGTATCACGCATTTGGCGAAGAGCTGACTTAGAGACACGGCTCAGATCCATTAGAAGGACTACTCAAAAGAGAGTACACAGAATGACAGATGGTACGAGTGGCAACCCCAACACTTAGTTCACCAAATGAGCAAACGGCCGAAGCCAGAGAAGAAACGCCATCAGACAACCATTTGAAAATATCACTGATGAACTGGTCCTTGATGCTGTAAGGACCAGGAGAGGTGCCGAAGTCCACAAGAAGATCGTGAACCTTTTTGCAAACAGGAACAATATGCTTCTGGACTTCATCGCAGTACTCGTCATGTTCCTTAACAATTGCAGCGTGACTAGTTTTCAGTTCATCCAGCTCTTTGCGCTTTTCTTGGTACAAGCCTTTAACACCTTCGCTTTTCTTTTTCTCACTCTCAATAGCCTCCTTAAGCTTCGAGACGTCGCTTTCAAGCATAGTATTCTTCTCAGAAAGAGAAGTTATTTCTGAAGAAAGCGCAAGATTTTTCTTTTTCTCTTCCTCTAAGGCAGCTGCAATGGTTTCCTTCTCTTTCTGTAGCTTTTTGACCATGGTAATCTCTTTCTCCAAAGCAGCAGAAGTAGTCTTACTACGAAGGTCAAATTGGCGCACATCATCGCGGCAGCGACGCTAGTCAACTCAGCAAGAAACAAAGGTTTTCATTGCAAGATCTTGAGCTTGAGTCAGAACTTCATCGGCACCTTCGCGGCCCAAATCCTCCTCCTTGATAGGAAAGCTAAAGGCCTAGCCGACCTCTTGAAGCAAGGCACGTTCACGGTCGTCGCTGCAGAACTGAAGAAGTTTCCGCTTGCGATCACCAAATAACCGGGAACTCTGAGGAATCCCAAGACAGCGTGCGACGACGGAGGGAGAATCAATACTCACAAACACACAAGCACTTCGGCGACCGCTGTTCGATTCAGTTTCAGAACTGCTGTTGCTCTCCCTGGCATCAGCACCAGCAGCAGTGACAACCTTGCGCGAAGAAGAGGGCGTAAGTTGGCCAGCAGAAGGGGAGGCCACAGTGGTACTTTCGGCAGAAATAGGAGCTTTACCACTAGTAGGTCTGACAGGGGCGCCAACTCTTCATCACTTTCAGGTTCACGATCGCTGATATCAATGTCGAAGGGGCGAGCGATGGTTCCAATAGTTGGATCTCGGGGGGGGGGCAGCAAAGTAACATCAACTTGTTCATCCGCATTTCCAGGGTCAGACGCCCGTGTGCTTCTCCCAGACAGCGCCTGGTCACCAGCGTTCCCATCACTCTTGTTGCCATCGCTTTTGTTTCCGTCACTGCCGTCCGGGCTGGAGGACACAGTTTCGGGAGATGCAAATCTCTGTTTGCGGCGGCGCTTAGGTTGGCGATGACTCACAGCTTTTCCACACCTTTTTCCAGGTCGAGAAGAAGTAGCAGCAGCCGAAGGTTCTACAATGGTACCAGAACCCTTCTTCACAGCATGCTTGGCAGCAGCTTTGCGGCGAAGAAGAGTGACTTGACGCTCGCCGGCAGCAATGGCAAAGAACTGGAAAACGCGATTGTCGCGACGACCACTGATACGATTGTTAATGTCATTATCTTCTTTGAGGCTCGTAGGGCCAAGTATTTCATTGGCAGCCTCCTCAATCAAAAGAACATCAATATCTGAAAAAATATGAAGAGGGGTAAGGAAAAAATTGAATGAGAAAGATAGTATAGCAAATACAAAGTTTACGAGACACAAAGTACCAACCTTCAAGTTTGATACCGAAGATTTTTGTGAAGTCAGGGATCTTGATGGGGCTCGTAAAGTCGCTCCACGCAGCAATAGTACTCTTCGACAAGATCGCGAGTACCCATGACCTTCGCAATCTCTCGAAAAGCTACCAGAAACAACCGGGACTGATCAGAATCATCAAACCTAGTGCCAACACCTTTTGGCAGGTCATGCAGTTCTTTACAAACAAGCGAAGTGGAGCTATCATCCACCTTGTGGTAGAACCAAAATGTATTCCAGTCGTCTTCCCATTTGTTTTTGTAGCAGACAATGGGGGGTTCCACATCAGGTCTGTATTTGAAGTTCAGCGAAGCAAACTGGGCTTCTTCCTTGATGTAAGTATCACCTTCGGCACGTTCCATATAGAGAGGCTGGTGATGAATGGTGTGAGCGCGAACAAAGTTCGCTACCGTTGGGCTAACACCCATGGTCTTGCACGTCCACATATACAGACTGAGCCGAAGGATCGAGTTGGGGGTGAGGTGATGAACGTACATATCGAAGTTGCGAAGAATGGCAACGATGATGGGGTCGAGGGGAAAACGAAGCCCGGCAGCGAAGAGGTCACGATAAATGACAACCTCATCATCTTTTGGAGTAGGGATAACCTCGTTTCCAGGAGCTCGGGACAGACCACTCTCGAAGTATTCAAGCTTCTCGTACTCGGCAATAAGCCTCGAGGTCACACGACTTCGACCAAAAACCTTAGTGGTGGCCATCGGGGGCTTCAGAGCAGTAGCTTTAGGAGCCATTGAAGCAGCGCAAACAAATGAGTGAAGCGAAGCGCAAGCTACAAAATGAAACAAATATCTAAATACGCAACAAGAGAAGAGGCGCAGAAAAGTTACAAAGCGAAGAGGCAGAGCGAAACTTAGAGACACTCACCAAGTAGAGAAGGCGACGGAGCTGGAAGGCAAGTAGCCGTGACAATTAGGGTTTGACCGCGGGGGCGGGGGATGGCTTTTATAGCCTTAGCAGTGTGGTAATCTAGGAAGACGTGGCGCGAGAATATAGGGATACGTGAAGCAGTTGTTACAGTGAGCATATCACGAAAAAGCAGGAGAATCGTGGTGAAAAATTAGGGAACAGATCACGGCGTCAGAAGACAATCATATCACGAAAAAGTAGGAGATCAAAACAGATATGAATAGGGGACACATGTAAGAACATATGGCTTGACGAGCCAAAATGGGGAGGTGCTTCGGTACGAACAATTTTCTACCCGTTTTTTGTTTCGCTAGTTCGGCTCGTCATGGGGCAAACCTTCGCTAGCGAGGGGCTAATGTTGGGGAAATTTATTTCGTACCTCACCCCAGGTCCCATTTCGGCTTGACCTTCGGGCTGCAAGGCTTTTCCTTTGTGTTTTTGGTGGCTTCGCAGGTAAAACAACTTCTGGCTTCAGTGAAGCGGAGAGCCAGTAGGCTTCGGGGGAGCAAAGAACTAGCGGGCTTTGGGTGCCCGAAGGCGTGGCTGACCTTCGGGGACAGGATCGAGCGAAGCATCTGCTTACGCTCGGCTGGGCAGAGTGGGCGATTCGACTGCTTAAAGAGCCGAAGGTGGAGGTGAAGTGAAGCAAAAGGGATGATGCGTGCTCAGCCTTTCGAGCGCCAGGCGAAGCCTGCGGGGCGGCTTCACTTCGGCGAAGACGTGCAGGGGAAGCGAAACCCACGTGGCGGGCGCCACGCTGTAAAGTGATGAGTTGTAATGCAAAAACTAGAGAGGTCAGGGTGAAAATACTGTAATACCCTCAAAGATCCTTCGCACAATGTAAAAAGCAAGGGCAAGTGTGTAAATTGTAAATATTACGGGCCTATTCAAGGGACCCGAGAGGAATGGAAAAGGGGTCGGTTACGACGAAGGTGGAGCTAACCCTAGCTTGACCGAAGTCGCGAGGAGGTTTTCTCTGAGTGTCACAGTGAGAGTATTGTTCGCATTTGTTGGCCCCTCTTCGGGGACGGGTTTCTCCCCAACACTCACCATGTTTAGATTTTCAAAAAAAGGAAAACTCCGGATATCAAGCATCACTTGGTACAAGACCATAGCACTCTATTTTACCATATCATGTCTCACAACAACTTAGGCATGGATCATGCTTTTTGCTACCCACAAATCTTAAGCTAAGGTTTGAACATGCAAGCCAACAAACTCAAAACTTAGGTAGGATACAAAGTTGTAAGCAAGACATATGAGAAGAATAAACAGAGCAACTATTCATCATTTCAACCATAGAGGCAAAACATTCTTACTACGCATATCAAACCAAACTAAGCAAACTTGATGATGAAAGCAAATAAATATTTTTGGTCTTTTTATTTTTGCAGATTTTTATAGGTTTTCATTATAAGAAATTCTGAAAACAAAAGGAGGTACAAGTTACCTCAGAATGGGGATCCTCCCCCAAGCTAGCTTCAGGCTCACTGCAGTGGAGGGAAGAAGAACCCCTGACTCACTGTGGGACATGGGTACCCCTGGGTCCCCACCGACCAGTCTCATGGCCGTCCCCGACAAGTGGGTCCGGTCCACCAGAAGACCAACCGACCTGGTTGTGGGCCCAACAGACCTGATCTGTGGCCACACGACCTCTTGAAGACTTTATCCAGAACGACTACAAGACTTGGAGTGCAAGACAAGGCAGCAGTAGATCCGACAGGCAGTCCGAGAAATATGGAAATTGAGAAACCAAGTTGATATGTGCCTTGGTTCGTATATGATGAGAGATTGACCGGATGTTTTGAGGCTTTGTGTTGAGTGTGTTTCGTCGGGTTGTGTTGTCGGTTGTGTATCTTTCTATGTTTATGTGGTGTGTTGTCAATGCACTCGTGAGGAGTGGTTGGCAACGTTGTGTGGACTAACTCTTGGCCTAGTATTGCAGGTGTTGGTTGCGGCTTGGTTTGCGTTGGTGCAGGTGAAGAACAAGCGTGAAAGGTCTATGCCAAGGTGGCCTCCGGGGTGATGGAGAGACAAGTAGGCTTGGTTCGAGGGACCCGGTGGCCGACGGGATCAAGTGCGGGCCGCATGGTGCAAGAAGAGCAAGAAGAGCATTGGTGGCGGCCAAGTCAAGGAACGAGGCAAGACCGAGTAGACCGTCTGGGCGCCGGAGGTGAAAGGCTTGACGGGCTCGACGCTTGGCGTGGTGAGGCCGGGCCGTGTACGCGGGGTTTGGTGGTTTGGCCACAAAACCATCCGAGGACGGTTTCTTGGTTTGGGCTTCAAAACCAAGTTCGAAGGCCCAACGCGACGGAGACGGGGATCCGGGAGCGTCGGGAAGCTTCGAGGCGGGCGACGCGTGGCATGATCGAGGTGCTTGCATCGGGAGGACGCGAAGGCCCGATGGATGCGCGGCCGTCCGATGCTGAACTTCATGTGTTGACCAAAATGCCCCTGTGAGGGTTTGTATTGTATCTCCTAGTGTAGGGGCACTTCGGTCTTTTTCGGAGGGCCTATATATAGGAGGAGGGGGCTGAATTTTCAGTCAACTCTTTGGCTTAGTTGGTGGGAGTGCTCTTTCTTTTTGGGGTGCTCTTGGGAGACAGGGAGAGGAGAGTGTGTGGCTCTTTGTTTGGAGCTTTTTGCCATCCAAGATTTGCAATTCTTGGAGTGGCTTGGAACCGATTGGACAAGAGATTCATAGTGAATTATTCCTCTTAATCTTGTGCCAATTCTTCTTTTCCCGAGTTCTTTTTATTGCATTTTTGGAGCTCTTTTTGTGCTATTTTTGTGCTTGGCTCGATCCATCTTTTCTAGGTCATTTTGTCTCAGATTTCTTTGAGGGGATCATAGGTGAGTGCCTTGCGCCTCTTTGTGGATGATCTAGACCCCTCAAACACCGGGAATCGGGCTCGATTTGGTGAGGTTTGGATGAACTCGAGTTTATGCTCTGAGCGCACGAGATTTGCGATTCCGGTTGATTGGATAGGTTTGGGGTTCCAAGATTTTGGGCATAGCTTCTCTTAGAGACGCTTCTCATCTACCCAAAATTTGGGATCAATCCATCCAGCAGTTTGGAAGATCCGTCGATTGGAAGTTGGAGGTATTTTCGCGGGGTTCGTGGCTCTGCTTCTGCGTGCAGGGCGGACAGTCCGTGAGTGCGGGGCGGACAGTCCGCGAGTGCGGGGTGGACAGTCCGCGAGGACAGTGTTCGTTGCGTGTTCGTCAAGTTCTTCGCGAGTTCTTGTGTGCCCGTGTTTTGATCCATTGGTTCAGGAGTTTTTGGTGGCAAAAGGTTTGCGGACGGTCCGTACTTGAGTGTCGGACGGTCCGTGTCGTGGCGGACAGTCTGATTTTTCGAGGTGCGTCTCTGGAGGTTCGGGTGACTTTTTCAGACAGTCTGCAAGAGCAGCGCGGACAGTCCGCCAGGGTACCGCGGACGGTCCGCTCCTACTGTGCGGACAGTCCGCCCCTGCCCAGGCAGACAGCTTGTTGCTTCGCCTCTTGTGATTTGCTTCCGCTTCTATTCCTTCTAGCTTTGTTCGTGGCTTGTCTCTTGGACTTGTAGGCTTGTGTGTGCCTAGTTTAGATCCGCTCTTGTGTGTGCGAGTGATCTGAGTGGCAATCGGGGTATAGGCCGAGTTCTCTCTTTAGAGAAGAATTTTTATCGGCTCCCACTCACTCCACCCCTCTCTGGTCGCCTATTCGGTCCTTCAGAAATAGTTGTAATCAACTAGACTTAGGTCTCCTGGTCTTAACCGACCAGGACTCTAGGCGCCAACCTTGTCCACTGGCCAATATAAGGTGGGCAGGGTGACCCCATTGTAACCACGCAATCCTCAAGCAATCTACACCAACATCTGGACATAGGGTTTTACTCTCCGGAGGCCTGAACTAGTATAAACTCATCGTGTTCCGTGTGCTTTCGCATAACCATCAAGCGCTTAGCTCTAGATCGCCCCCATCCGAATCTAAACCACCGGGGTTGACCCCACTATGGATTGTGCGGAACTAATCCTCCGACAGTTGGCGTGCCAGGTAGGGGCAGATCCAGAGTTCTCCGTGCGACTTTGATGGCTTCGTTCAACGACGTCATCTTCCCCTCCAGCATGGCGGACTTTCTCGCTAATCCCGTCGACATCAGCTTCGACTCCATGCTGTCGAGATCCACCGCTCCAGCCGCTGGCCAAGTCATCCTCGACAACGCCGCGGTCAAGACCATTCAGCAGGTTGAATCCGGCTCGCTGATGGAAAACCACCCACCCACACCTCACGATCTCGTCGTGGGGCTCGATCGTGTCGCAACCATGCTTACGGACACAATCAAGATCTACGAAAGCGTCCAGCGCTCTAGCAGTCTGAAACCGACTCCATCTCGCATGCCTTTTTGCTTGCGCAGCTCAGCCCGTGTGGTCTCCAACCACATGAGGAAGAAGATCCAGATCCAATCTGGTTCAGACTCGACTACCCCCTAGGCTCTGGTCTGTGGCCACCGCAGGGACCTCACAGATGACTCTTGCCCTCTCCACAAGAAAGCTAAGCACACTACCCGTCAGTGCCGTGCTCTGAAGAAGCTCCATTGACCTAAAACTCCTGCAGCGACCCCAGGTCGCCCGATCCATCCTCCCGCACAGTTTCCGGACTGTGGCGATGTGACACCCCAGGTTTTCAATTAGGAGTAGTTAACACTAATGACTGGTCAACCAAGTCAAACTTTGGTCAACCTGGGTCATCACCTCGAAAACCAACCCAACGACCCCTAATGGTCAATGCTTGGTCAATTTTGGTCAACCTTGGTCAAAACTCCCTCTTAAAAAGCCTAGTCAACCCTTTGACCTTAACCTCTTTCGAGAACTTTTGCTGCGTTCTCCAAATTTCATCTAAATACTTCAAAATCGGCCAAAATAGAAGTTGTTCATCTTTTTGAGAGACACAACTTTGCTTTTGGGCGGCATTGCTAATTTTGAGTGGATGATGGTGAAAAACTCGGTCAACGCCAGTAAGTACTATTTACAAGCGCTGAGAAAATCTTGAAGTTTGCCTGCAATTTGTGCAAGATCCGTTGATCAAAGCACCCATCGGCCTTTGAGAAAGTTGTAGGTGGATCATTGATCTACAACTTTGATTATTACCACTTGGTGCACTTCAGTATCGAAATCGAGAGAAAAATCGTGTCAAACAAGGCTACCCCGAAACATTACTGCGCCGGAGCTCCCTCGCGCACGACTCTGTCGCGCCCCCGCCACATCGGGCGCCAGATGCGCGCACGCCGAGGCACGTCTCCGCATGTCGGTCCGAATGCCGAGGCACTTTCCGCGCACACGCGCTGGGGTCCACACATGCACCGACGTCCGCGCCCAATCCCCCTCAGCCACGCGCCGAGCCCCTGTAGGCCGCGCCGCGCCGACCATCGCCGCCCGGCGAACCGCAAGTCCGCCGTACCTGCCTGTCGCGTGCACGCCCATGCCCCGCCGTGTCCGCTGGTCAGTGCGTGGTCGTCGAGTCATCGTCACCGTCTATAAAAGGCAGCACCCGGCTCATTCACACACACGTCGCCGGAGTTGTCCTGCACTCCGCTGTCGTGTCCGCCATTAGAGCTCTGCGGTGAACTTCACTCTCCCAACCTCACCACCATCACTTGAACCCCGCTACGCGACCACATACACCCAGTGTAGCTTCCCGAGCCACACCTTGCCTTGCCCCGTCCCTCACCTCGCCGGAATCAGAGCCGCGACGGCTGCATCACCTCTGCCTCACCACCAGAGCTCACCAGAGCAGCCTTCATTCCGGCCACCTCCTCCAATCCACCCCTTGTGAGCACCCGTGAACCCCCGAGCTGCTTGTGGACCAAGTCCGGCCGGCCATCGCCGTCGGCGAGCTCCCCTGCACCGCCAAGGGCACCCGTGTAATGATTGTAAAAGTTCCAGGGAGTTTTGTGCAAACCAAGGGCATGGTTGTGAATAGTCAAGTCTTTGTGAGGACTTGTCTGTAAATAGATTCTATCCTTTTCTTTTGTGTTGGGAAGATCTTCGAAAAATCATATAAAATCACAGAAAAATCGTAAAAATGCAAAACCAATTTTGCTGGTCTCCTTATGAGCAGAACTACATCTTTTACAAAGGATATATATACTTTTGTTAAATAGTTTTTGAATGAAAAATCAAAATCAGTTTGTATGTGGTTGTTCATAACTTGAGTTCTACTCATGAGCTGACCTTGAGCTTTGGATATGTTGGTAGTCAGTACTTAAAAGGGCTATACCTAAGGTTTTGCACAAAGTTGCTAAGTAAATCTATGGTTATGATTTATTTTGCTTTATGGCTAGATCTCTGTGTACATTTTGTACAGCTTCTTATATATGCTTTCTGTAGTTCATCTTTGGATATCATTTTGTCATGCTAATTTGTGCTACTAGTAATTTTATCTTGTGTGTATAAGTTGTTTAAATATCTGTTTCTGAATGATGCTTGTTTATGAGATAAAATCCATATCTCAGTTTCTGTTGGTCAAATAATGCCTATCCTTGGTCCAATGCATGTTTATACTCTGTTTGTGCTATGGTAGAAAGTTGGGCTGCTTTCCAGTCATGTATGTTCCTTTATGTTTTTCTTATGTTTAAATAGGCTAAAAATGGTTATTTTTGTGTAGTATGTCTAAAATGAGTTCTGAACCTAATTTTTGGTATGTAAGCTAGTTCTAACCCCTAAAGGCTCTGGGTAAATTTTGAGAGCCGGTGCATGTGTTGTTTTCCCTGTATTTAATATTCTTGCTTTTACCTTGAATAAACTGTTGTATTTTTCATGCTTTGCATATGGCTCTAAATGTTATGACAATTTATCAGTAGCTTTGTTGAAGCATTATGTGCTTGTATAAAAAGTTTCTTTGTGTTTCATTGCATGGTTTTACCAGAATGATTTTTGGAATGAGACTAGTAAATATATAAAAAGATAAATGAAGAAATCTTTTCTTTAAAAGCTTGTGTGTGTTTTACCCCTAAGAATTGCTCCCATGGACCTCTGAAGTGTAACCCAAGTGTTTGTGTGGCAAATTGCTTTTTTAAATCAATATGCACACCATCACTCTTGAAATAATTACTTAATAAACTTTTGGTTGAATAATCTGTAGGGAAGAGTATGCTGAATATATTCTATTTAATTGAATGTGGAAAACTTAACACCTTGCACTATCATATGATGATTCGTGAATGGATGAACTCACATCACCAATTAACTGCTGCATATGCATTCTACGTGTGGAGCCTTCCGACGTTAGCCCTGAGTTTGTCCCGAATCGAGGTGACAGGCCGTACGAGGGAAGAAGTCAGCTACGTGGACGTGCAGCAAGACCCGAACCAAGTTCGGAAGTTATTCTACTAACTTGCTAGTGAAGGCAAGCCCCGGTTTAACATATACCTATGTGTTTCCTTTTTAAAATTTCTGAATTTATGCTTGATTATATATGTGCATTTACGTTCAGGAGTTGAATGGAAACCCTAGATGCATGATCCATAAGTACCTATGATCTTTTACTAGTATGCTAGGTCGATAGTTGCTATGCACTAAGGACCCGGTACAAGTCGAGTGATGTACTTCGCTCGCGAGAATAGGTTCTTATGTTGGAATCCTAAGACTCGTTAAATTGAATTGCTCACGTGGTAAGAGCATGGGATTTTGGGCTCCGGTCCAATGATTAAGAGATTAAGCATTTGAAAGTACTAAACATTTGTCGGACATGGGTACGGTAAACCTAGTACCTGAATGACGCGGTGCAGGAACTTTAGGCTACTACTCTTGGGCTGCTGCCCCAGTCTTGCAAACTGTGGTGCAAGGTGATGCTGGATGCTAGTGTGAGGCATGCCAACTGGCTATGTACCTAGGACGGTGGCATCAATTCCTAATCCGAGGAATGACGGGAACCATTTGGTTGAAATCACTCTCTGTGAGGGTTTTCTCCCGTATGTTTAGGTTCACCTTGCAAGGTTATTAATCGATCGATCGTCGGCCTCTCACCGTTATCCGGGAATAGCTTAACCCTCTAACCATGATAATCCCTCTATGATGAAATGTTGATAAACTTGATGTTTGATTAATTGTTTGCACAAGTATGTTTGAACTAGTTGCTTATCTAGTAATACTTGATCTACTAGAACTTGAGTTAAAATATTGAAAGTAAGGATTTACTCCTTAGTCGTTTTTTGGCAAACCAAACCCAATAGCCAAAAGCCAAGCATGATTAGAAGTTTAAGTCTTTTATTTTTAGACAAGTAAGCCTTGCTGAGTATTAGTATACTCAGCCTTGCTATATATGTTGTTTTCAGGTAATGTTGTTTGATCTGGAGGAATCTCACCCAGCTAGAAGCTGGAACGGGTGAAAGACGAGAAGTAATGGTGTTATGGGTGGCCTCCCATGATGCCAAGTTATTGTAGTTTATTTTCCGCTATCATTTTAAAACTCTGAACTATGTTTTATTATTTTATGAACTATGAGTTGTAATAGTTACCCCTACGGGGAAGATTAGTGTTAAATTGTAAGGTACTCTGGACTCTCCTTTGTGGGGGTTTTAATGTATGCGTGTTCGATCATCTGTGTGTTAATTCAAGTGATTTACCGGGCTTGACCCGACAACACTCAACGAGATAATTCTTTATTATCGCTTAATGACCAAAGTGGATCAGTCTAAGTGATAGTACAGACTTATCTTGGATGGGGTTCTCACAGGCGAGTTACAGGTCGCCCGTGTCATCCTCACGCCTAACACTTACGGTCACAAGGTCTTGGCACGTCGCGGTCTCTCCAATCACGAGGTCCTCGTGGTCTCAGCGAATGTGCCAACCCAGGCTGGTGAAACTGACGTTCAGCGCGCACAGCGTGAAGCTGACAATGCCAATCGAGCTCTACACCGCCAGGCCGAGGCGGTCAAGCCAATGCAGCAGATCAGGCTGCCGCCGCAGCAGCTGGTGGTGGTGCGATGCCTCAGGTCAATGCACAGAACAATCCCAATGGCCCAACTCTGGCAGGTCAAGGCGTGGCCCAGCAGCAGCAATAGGAGCAACAACAACAGATGCCACCACCTCGACACCGCATGCGCGCGCGACCTGCGGAGGGACTTTGAAGAAGCTGGCCATGAAGTCTTCGGCTCCCCCCAAGCCAACTTGAGGGCAGCCCTGGTGGAGATCCAACTCATGGCTGATACTCCACAAATATGGCGAGCTATCGCTAAGATCAAGGTCACCATGGCCCAGGTCGAAGAAAGAAGCCAAGGCTATAGCAGGTCGGTGCGCACCGCGCATTCAAAGAGTAGGTCGGTGCGAGACCAAAACAACAACAATGCTGAGCAAGCCCCTCAGCAGCCCGCGGCTGTGGAGGGAGGTGGCGAGAATGAGGTGGTGCAGCAACCCAACCCAAGACCTCAAGATGGAGGACCTCAAGCTGCAGGGATCGTGCCGCCCTAGGTTGCACAGGCTCCCTCAGCCAATCGGCAACAGCCACGACGACACGAGCACGAGATCCAGCACCGTGCAAACTATGATTGCATTAATGGTCGCTCAGACCCTCTTAATGCTGACAACTCGCTGCAAGCAACCGACCTCCGGGCGATGCATGATGCAGAGCTACAGCGTCGTGCCAACTACGACCAGGTCAATGGCGCACCTGACAATCTGTACGTCATCCCCTCAGGGCCTCGTGCAGCCGACCAACCAGGCTCCAGCAACGTCAACAACTTCGCGGCCTTCTCATGATGTCTCTGAAAATTGAGCTATCCAAAGGAGTTCAAGCCCAACATCGACAAGTACGATGGTTGCTCCGACCTGAGTATCTAGCTCAAGATGTACACCATCGCTGCTCAGGTAGCAGGAGGTAATGAAGACCACATGGCAGGCTACTTCCCTTTGGCAATGGGCAAAGTGCCACTCTTGTGGCTCAATAACTTACCAGACGAGTGCATATCCTCCTCGGAAAGTCTGTCGCGGTTGTTCACTAGGAACTACCAGGCGACCTACAACCAACCCGGCAACACGCATCACCTCGCAAGGGTGACCATGAAGACTGGTGAAACCCTCTGGGACTACACCAATCGATTCTTCGAGAACCGCAACGAGCTCGCTGGAGTCAAGGATGACGACGTTATCACCGCGTACAAGAAAGGCGTCACTAACATCAAGCTCTTCGAGAAGATCTATGAGGCTGGAGCCAAGACCATCGCCAACCTCATGGTGTACGTCAACAAGCTCGTGGATACTCAAGATGCAGTGGCCCACGACTTCAAGGGGATCAGTTTCGACGAGATGTCCGGGGCCCTAGCCTCCGACGGTATTGGAAAGTCGCGCAAGCGCTCCAATGAGGTCTTAATGCCCAACTCCAGCTTCATGTGTGATGAGTTCCAGTCAACTCTCGACGATGTGTGCTAGTTTCATCACGGGGCAAAGCACTCTATGTGTGATTGCATAGAGCTGAAGTGCGCTCTCGGTGTGCCAGAAGAGCCCAAACCGGCGTAGCAGACCAACCGTGTGACAACCGCTACAACAACAACCGGCGCTACGATAACTGGAATCGCCGATCTGATTGGCATGATGACCGGGACAGGTGACCTTATTGCCGGGATGATCACCGTGATGATAGACATCACCGTGATGACCACCACGATGACCGCCGTGATGATCACTGTGACAATCGCCGTGACGACCGCAGAGACGACCGCAACAATGACCGTCACAATGACGGTGACCGGTGCAAGGAAAGGAATCCTCCACTACCACCTCCGACCTCCACTACCACCTCCGAGTGGCAACCCTAACGGCGCCTACCAAGCACCCAACAGGGAGATCAACTTCATCGTTGGAGGTTACAAGGCTGCTCAAAGCAACAGACAACAACACGCTGGAGCTCGAGAGATCGGGCTCGTCATCACAGAGACTCTGAAACCACTGAGGTGGTCGGAGTTCCCCATAACCTTCTCCAGGGAAGACCATTGGGTGCACATACCAGACCCCGGGACCTACCCACTGGTCGTCAATCCCATGGTGGATGGAGCCGTGCTCCCCAATATGCTCATCGACGAAGGCAGCAGCCTCAACATCATATTCACCGAGACGCTGAAGAAGATGAAGTTCGACTTCAACAAGATGACAGCCTGTGATGAGCCCTTCTACAGGGTCGTGCCTGGCAAGGCAGCATATCCCTTGGGACGTGTTTGCCTCCCAGTCACCTTTGGAACTGAAGCTAACTACCGCACAGAGAGGCTAACGTTCGAGGTTGCAGACTTCCGCTCCTTGTCGGTGCAATGAACCGGTAGTCCACCACGGGGTAGGCTATGGTGGTAGATTGTTTGGTGGGGATAGCCGAGACTAGAGCTAGATGGTGAACAAAGGACGCAGGATTTATCCAGGTTCAGGCCGCCGGGAGGCGTAATACCCTACGTCCAGTGCTCGGTGTGTTGTATTGATGGTTCCACGATTGGGAATCCGATGAGTCGTTTCTGAGGGGGTCCGTGCCACCCTTATATAGCCTGGGGGGTAGGGTTTACAGATCTCAAGGAATCTATAGCTAACCGATTACAAGATTTGGCCTTCCGGCTCAAGTAATATCTTTCCTAACTAACCGATCTTTGCTCATGGGATGATATCTCCTCGAGCGCCGCCTCATCCTGATCCGTATGCCGTACCATATCTCCACACGGGTGGGCCCATCTCCATATACGTATACACGTCATGAAGCCCCTCCGTGTGGGACCCGGGGGTATATCCCCCATAGCAGTCCTCGAGCGCTTCTTAACCAGACTGCAACTTCGATCTTCAGCTCTGTGTACTTTTTGCGCACCCTCGCCATTTAGCCGAGTGCTTAACGCCTTTCGTCCGAGTGCTTTGAATGTTGTCGGATCTGATCTTCAGTGCAGCCGAGTGGTCTTTGAAACCGAACTCGTGGTTGTCGGGTGGTTGAGGAGAGCTCTTCACCATGTTTGTGATTTGTTCAGATCATCCGGGATTGGAAATTGTACACTTTCGTCGAAGACGAAGTGTACACACTTTGTCCCCGAGCCTAGATAAAGATCGAAGAGGTTTATCTAGGGTCAAAAAGAGAATCCAAGCGACCGCTCCCTGATGTCTTCCATAATGGGTGCCCCTTTAGAAAAAAGGTACCTCTGTTCACCTACTGTATCCCCGACCCTGACTTTAGTCAACGAGACTTTGTCTTGGTATGATCCCGGGTGATCGTGTTGGCGGGTTTTAGCCGCTGAATGGGCGTATCTCCAGATGCGCCCATTAGGGCAGTCCCCGAGGTTCGGAATAGTTAAAGTAACTATTTCGAAGCTCTAAAAAGGATTTAGTTCCGTATTACCATCATCCCATTTGGGAGAGTACCGCTCGGATCGTCTGACCCGGTACGGTGTTTGGTTAGAGCTTCAGCCATATGCCAAATTTGCCGTATGGCCCACCGTGTTCTCACGGAGCACTCGCGCGAGGTCACTTGTCCTAGTCATCATATTCGTGACTTCTGAACAGCTTTGGCCTATGTATGGCATGCCTCCGGGAGAACACTCATGAGCTAGTAGACTTTCGAGACTCTCTTAGGAGTCGAAACCGATTTTTCGAGGGCGGGTTATCTGATAACCTGGCAATACGTGACTCTGGGTCACGGCCTCTGAGTGGTTTAAGCCAGCCAACGATTTTTGGAAGCCCCTTTTTAAATTTAAGGGTGTCTTCCCGTAGAAGGGAAGGTTTTAACCCCTCGGCCCATTTAGGGCCATGGCCTGTTAAGGCCCAACGACCGGAATCAGAAGCGTCACGGATAAGGCTGAGCACTGGCGCACCACTCGCGGGTCATACTCGCGAGTTTCTCGCCAGAAGAATTTCCGGTGCTGCGGCGACGCGACCGCACGAAGGGTGGGACCCGCCACGACCACCGTTCTGTCTGCTGCATTTAAGGCAGCCTAGAGGCGTGGCTCGCCACGCGCCCCTGCAGTCACATCGCTTCGCTTCCCATAGGAAACCACGCAGCCGCCCCTTGCTCTTCCTCCTCCGGCCGCTCCGCCTTTCGATCCGCCGGATCTGTCGCCACATTGGCTCGATCTTCACCGGATTTGGCTCCGGCGAGGCTGCAGATCCAGATCCAGATCCGCCGCCGCGCCGCATCTAAGCCGCAGCTCCCGGGGAGTCCCCGAGCGTAGTGAGGGTGTAGACTACTCCCCGCCCGAGTCCCCGAGCGTAGCGAGGATGTCGTCGGTGGGATCCCGCCGACATTTGAAGAAGTCGAGGCGCGACGCCTCCGAGGCGAGGCGCTCGCCGTCTCCGTCGTCGTCGTTCCCGCTTCCGCCGCCGATGCAGAGCGAGGAGTGGGTGCGCTCCGTCTCCACGAGGGAGCGCCTCACCACCCTGGAGTTGGGGGGCGTGCTGCTTGAGTCCGCCGTCGAGGGGTGGCAGCCTGCTGCGGGGGAGGAGTTCCCCACGCCGTCGACCGATGACGCCGTCGTCTTCGAGTCAGCCTACCTCCGCGGGTTCGGCCTGCCCGCGCACCCCATCTTCCTCGGCCTGCTCTACTACTACGGTTTGGAGCTGTGCCATCTCAACCCCAACTCCATTTTGCACATATCCATCTTTGTGCATCTGTGCGAGGCGTTTCTTGGAATCGCCCCACATTTCGATCTTTTTCGTTATTTCTTCTGGGTGAAGCCCCACCCGAACGCCAAGAAGCCCCGAGTGGTGCACGGTGCCGGATTCCAGCTCAAGCAGAGGCACTCTGCTGAGTACATTTCGGTGCCGCTCGTCAGCTCCAACAAGGGCTGGCACTCAGAGTGGTTCTACACCACCAACCATGCTCCGGCGGTGCCCCACAACGTCGACGCACGGCCGACTCCTCTCCCATGCTGGGATGAAGAACTTGGCCAAGCGGAGATGGGGCAAGTGTCCATGCTGCTGGAGCATATCCGGAGGCTGAAGGAGGTCGGGCTCACTGGCATCGCGGTAATGGCGAGCTTCGCCGTACGGTGCACGCAGCCGCTTCGGGATAGAGTGCGCCCGGCGTACGAGTATGCCGGCGACAACCACGACACGGCGCGGCGAGCGACAGAGCCGGGGAAAGCGATGGAGCTGAAGGAGCATGTCTGTCAGTGCTTCATTCCCTGCACCATCATCTCCAATCGTGACGCGCCGAAGCTGTTCAACCTGGCGAACTATCCGCCTGAGGTAACAGTTTTTTCTTTTATAGGGCGCCCATTAGGGCATGAACATGTGCCCATCAGATGTTTGATGAAATGGTTCTGTTTGTTTGTCTGCGAAATTGTAGGATCGCATGGCTTTTGTCTCTGTGGCACCTGTGCCTGGCTCATTGGCCGGGCAGGGTCCTTTGGCCGGTCGCCTTGGCGAGCTGCAGCGGATGGAGCGCGCCAGGGCTCACGTCGCGGGTGGTGGTGAGGCGATCCAGCCTGAGCCCCGTTGGCCCGCAGCCCCTGCTCCGGAGTAGAAGCGTGCCGCACCGGCCAGCAAGGGCAAGGAGCGCAAGGGCAGCCGGAATCCTGAGGCGCGGCGTGCGCCCCCTGGGTCGCTCAAGATCGACGAACCAGAGGTGCGCCGGCGCAAGCTTGTGCTTGCGGAGGACGGGGAGGAGGAGGTGCCCCTCACCTTTGACATCGGCGAAGCTTCCTCAGTGACGACAGCTCAGGCGGTGCCGGCGCCTACCGGTCACTTCACTTCTTCTCTTCCTTCTCAGTCATCGGGCCCAGTGCCACCGGTGGCGGACGCTGCGCACCCCACTCCTCAGACTGCGCAGGCTGCCGCTGCAACACCGTCACCAGCACCTACGGCGGCGGTCAGTGGGGTGAAGCGATCCGCCTCCTCTGGCTCTAGTTTTCTGCGTCATACCCGTGTCCGTGTGTCCTCCGAGTAAGTTTTCTTGAAATTGTCCATCCTTGTTTTTCTTTTGTTCATAGGGTTGGAAAGCGATCTTTATGTCTTGTTTGTTCGAGCAGGGGTCCCTGCAACCTCCCTTCCGAAGTTGACGAGTCATCCCTGCCATCTGCCGCCCCAGTGTCGCCGCGCCCGAGTGCTTCTGATGGGCACCCGGCTGTTGCGTCGGGGGTTCCTGATGCTGCGGCTGTCGCTGCTGATGCTGCTGTTCGTGACTCCAGTCCCCAGCGTGGGGCTGGACACGTTGCAGCTTCCGGTGCTGCTGCGGCTGAAGCCTCTGGCATCGAGGAGATCTAGCGGGAGCTCCCTCAGCCGCATCTCAGCCCGCCATGCCCTGGACGAGTCGCCCAGGTGTGTGGCACTCGCGTGGATGAAGTGCTTGGGGATCCGGCGGTCGACGCCGAGAACCGCGCAGAGCTCGTCACCATTGCACGGAGGACCCTCCAGCTTGCCGAGGTAATTCTTTCTTCCTCTTGTCGTTGTGAACGCTTGCTAGCTGTAGTTGGTTGATCTCTTCCTGTGTCTTGACAGACCGTGGCCTCGGAGTCTGCGCGCAAAAGCGCTGTGCTCGAGCGCGTTGGCACCGCTGCTGATCTGAACGCCACTCTGCGCGCCCGGTTGGAGCGTCTCGAGCAGCAAGCAGTCGCTCAGCGAGACAGCAGCAACTGGGAGGTGGAGAGGCTGCGGCAGGAGAAGGCGGCTGCCGAGGCGAGCGAGGCGACGCTCCAGGTGGTGGCGGAGGAAAACCAGCAAGGTATGTTGATTACGTTTTGCTTTTGTTTCACCGTTGCCCGAGTACTTCGTGTTGATCATCTCTTGGCAACAGCTCGGGCCAAGGCGGAGGAGGAGCTCAAATCCCTGTGGGGCCGCATGAAGAAGCTCCAGCAGGACGGCCAGGAGGCGTGCAGGCAAGCCGCTGTGGCGAGAAAAGAGCTGTCAGGTTGGTTACCTTGCACTCCCGTGTTATCCCTGAATGTTTGTCGATAAGTGCTCCTGACGTTGAGCAGATTTCCAGCAAAAATTATTTGCCCAATATGCAGATCTCGAGGCCCGCATCGCATCAGAGAGGGCTCAATTCAAAGCTCTCGGCGAGGAGCTGTGCCCCATCCTGGACGAGCTTGCGCCCCTTGCCGAGTCCTCCTCCGTGCGACAGTTCGGTGATCCGGTGGTGTGCCCGCCAACCCTTCTGGAGCGTGCCCAGGCGGCGGCGGCATGCTTCCCCGGCTGTCTTCGTGAGGTCGGTGTGGCGAGTGCCAGCCACTGCCTCGCCGTCTTCCGCTCCTTCTACCCCTCGATTAGCGTGGATCGCTTCCGCGGTGGCTTTGCTCGCGGAACGTCGCCATAGCAGGCTGAGCTACTGCTGGAGGAGGTGAAGGACACGGCGGAGCAGCTTGCCGACGACGTCATGGCGACGGCCGATGAAGAAGCTGATGGTGATGCCCTCCTGTCCCAGCCATAAAAACTTTAAAAGTTAAAAGTTGTAATATTTTGTGGTGCTGTGGGTGCACCGGTACTTTGATTCGTTGACATTTGGTACTTTTAAGTAGGCGCTTTACTTTGATGGTATCTTTGTACTGTTAATTTCTCCGGTAGTTAGTCTATTACGGGAAGTCGTAGGGTCGTTGGCCTTAGTTTCCTAGTGCAGAGGGCGTACTCTCATACACGCATAGTACCTTAGCTTGGCGAAAACCTCGACCCACGATTTAAGACGTATGCTACCGAGTACTTTATGAGTCGTAAGATCCGTGTTAGATGAGTGTTTATTTAGTTTTAACATGGAAAACTTTGCTGTATGTAAAGCAGTCCCCAGGTTTCAGAATTGAAACTTGGGTGAGAAACGGCATGTAAGCAGATGTAAGAGCGAAGTAGAAAAACTTCATGAGACATGAAACTAAATTCATTGCCATAGACTGCTAACATGGATAAAGTACGAAGAACTTTGAACAGAAAATGATACATAACTTTATTATGGGTAGAAGCGGCGTAGGTGCAGAAAGCTCTCTCCTGCACGTTTTTATCATGATAACGCCGCAAGGCTTGGGTGTACCGTGCTGCCTGAATCGTTGCCGCAAGCCGTCCTTCCTCGATGCTGTCGATATCCTCAATCCGCGCCTTCTCAGCCTCGTTTTCGTCGTATACTTCAACTCTCGGTGCATTGAACATGAGGTCGGTGAGGAGCACCACCTCAGATCCATATACCAAGAAGAAAGGAGTCTGACCAGTAGCACGACTCGGCTGTGTCCGCAGTCCCCAGAGTACAGCAGGGAGTTCGCGTAGCCAGCGGGTCGCGTACTTTTTCAGGCGATCGAAGATGCGCTTCTTGAGTGCCTCGAGCACCGCTCCGTTAGCTCGCTCGACTTGGCCATTGGCACGTGGGTGCGCGACTGAGGCACGTGCCACCTTGATGAGGAGTTCGTCGCAATATTCCTGGAACTCCCTTCCTGTGAAGTTAGTACCCAGGTCGGTTATTATCTTGTTAGGGACACCGAATCTATGCACGATTTCTCCTATGAACTCGGCGGCCTTGGCAGCTGTGAGCACCTTGATTGGATTGACCTCTATCCATTTGGTGAACTTGTCGACTGCCACCAGGATGTGGTCGTACCCTCCGGATGCTTTCTTGAAGGGCCCGATCATGTCGAGTCCCCAGCACGCAAAGGGCCATGAAACAGGTATCGTCTGCAGAGCTTGGGCTGGAATGTGTATTTGTTTTGCGAAGAACTGGCATCCCTCGCAATGTTTCACCAGCATCTCAGCATCTGCGACGGCTGTGGGCCAATAGAAGCCAGACCGGAAAGCTTTTCCAACAATGGTTCTTGCTCCGGCGTGGTTGCCACACATGCCTCCATGAATTTCCGCTAGGAGTTGTCGTCCTTCTTCCTCCGGTATGCACTTCTGGAGTACTCGGGACTGTCCGCCTCGGCGATACAGGTTGTCGCCGATCAGGACATAGTTCTTTCTCCTGCGACTGATCCGTTCATGCAGCGCTCGTGTCTCCCTTTCCTGACCTGGTAAAGGATTCGGGTGCCGTCCTTGATGTACTCGACCATCTCTGAGATCCACTCGGGTTGTGGCTCAATCATTAGGACTTCGCCGAGTCCTTCTGATGGATGGACTTGCGCATCGGGGTTCTTGATGGAGGGCTTGATCAAGTCTTGAACAAAGACGCCGGGTGGTACCTGGGCTCTCGTGGATCCCATGTTTGCCAGCTCATTGGCCGCCTTGTTATCGTCACGGAGTACGTGCTAAAACTCTAGGCCGTAGAACTTGCCTTCGAGTTTGCGGATCTCCGCGCAATACGCATCCATCTTCTTGCTGGTCTGGTTCCATTTCTTGTTAACCTGGTTTACCACCAGGGCAGAGTCGCCCTTGACCATCAAGTATTTTATCCCGAGCAATACGGCGATACGGAGCCCGTGGAGGGCCGCCTCGTATTCGGCCGCATTATTCGAAACCTTGAACATGACCTGCAGCACGTATCACAGTTTCTCTCCTGTTGGGGAGATGAAAATTATGCCGGCCCCACCTCCTTTAATCCAGAGTGATCCATCAAAGTACATGGTCCAGTACTCAGGTTCAGCAGCAGTGGATGACGTCTGGATCTCCGTGTACTCTGCCACGAAGTCTGTGAGTACCTGCGACTTGATCGTGTTACGCGGTACGAAAGTTATATCGTGTGCGGCCAGCTCGATGGACCACTTCACGATCCTTCCCATGGCATCTCTATTGTGCAGGATGTCGCCTATGGGGTAGTCGGAAACTACAACGATTTTATGGGCTTTGAAGTAGTGCTTTAACTTGCGTGCGGTGATCAACAGTGCGTAGAGCAGTTTCTGCGCCTGATTGTACCGCACCTTAGAGTCGGTCAACACCTCGCTTATGAAGTAGACCGGCCTCTAGACGGCGTAAGCATGTCCTTCCTCTTTGTGCTCCACAACTACTACCGTGCTTACCACGTGCGTGGTAGCCAAGATGTAGAGGTAGAGTTTCCCCCTGCTCTGGTGCTGTGAGGATGGGGGCCTTTTGCAGATAGCTCCTGAGTTCCAGGAAAGACTTCTGGACCTCCTCATCCCACTTGAAATCATCATTTTGATGTTTGAGGAGCTTGAAGAAGGGCAGTCCGCGTACGCCGAGTCGTGAGATGAACCGGCTGAGTGCTGCCATGCACCCGGGTAGTTTCTGTACATCCTTCTGGTATTTGGGGGGCTTCATCTGAGTGATCGCATGGATCTTCTCTAGGTTTGCCTCTATGCCACGGTTGCTGACAAGGAATCCGAGTAGTTTTCCTGAGGGAACGCCAAAAACGCACTTTTCTGGGTTAAGTTTCCACCGGTAAACCCTCAGGTTAGCGAAGGTCTCAGCTAAGTCCTTGATAAGATTATCAGGGTCTCGAATCTGGACTACGACATCATCTACATATGCTTCGCAGTTTACACCGATTTGCGTCTTTAGGCACGCCTGGATGGCACGCTGGTACGTCGCACCAGCGTTCTTCAGACCAAAGGACATTGTCAAGTAACAGTACGCACCATGGGGCGTAATGAACAACGTCTTGATCTGGTCTTCGACCTTCAGGCTAATTTGGTGGTAGCCTGAATAGCAGTCGAGAAAACAGAGCAGGGCACAGCCCGCCGTGGAATCAACGATTTGGTCTATTCGCGGGAGGGTGAAGGGGTCTTTGGGGCAGTGTTTGTTGAGATCGCTATAATCAACGCACATTCTCCTTTGCTTATTCTTTTTGGATACAAGAATTGGATTAGCCAGCCAGTCTGGGTGATACACCTCTTTGATAAACTTGGCAGCTAACAGCTTTGTAACCTCTACCCCTATTGCCTCCTTGCGGTCAGCCGCGAACCGACGAAGCTTTTGCTTGATCGGCTTAGCATTCGGGTCAACCTTCAAGGAGTGCTCAGTGAGCTCTCTGGGCACTCCTGGCATATCCGCTGGTTTCCAAGCGAATATGTCGGAGTTGGCACGCAGGAACTCGACGAGCACGCTTTCCTATTTAGGGTCCAGGTTGGCCCCTATAGTCGCCGTCTTTGAGGGATCCTCGAGGTTGAGCGACACCTTCTTCACGACCTCCTTCTCCCGCTGGATCACCTCCGTTGCCGGCTTCTTGGTCGGGATCTCCAGATCTACCGGGTCGAGCTTGCTGGCAGCTGCCAGGACTTCAGCAGTGCGTCTGGAGAGATCCAGGGTGGCAGCAATGTGGAGGTTCTCCTTCTCACAGGCACTGGCTGTGTTGGAGTCACCTTTGAGAGTAATGACCCCGTTTGGCGCAGGCATCTTCAGCACCATGTAGGTATAGTGGGGCACCGCCATGAATTTGGCTATCGCCGGCCTGCCGAGTATGCCATGATAGACTGTCTCGAAGTCCGCCACTATGAAGCGAACGTACTCCGTCCGGTAGTTCTCGATCGTGCCAAAGGTGACTGGCAGAGAGATCTGACCGAGTGGTACTGAAGGATCTCTAGGTACGATCCCGAAGAAAGGCTTGTCGGTCAGGCTCAAGTCCAAGGGAGGGAGGCCCAACTCCTTGAGCGTGCTGGCGAACAATATGTCGAGGCCACTACCTCCGTCCACCAGCATCTTGCAGAGTCCCACATTGCGAATCGTAGGCTTCAACACGAGGGGGTACCGCCCGGGTTTGACGACTGCCTCCGGGTGGTCCTCCCTACTGAAGGTGATCGGGACTTCCGACCACCGCAGGAACTGGGGCGTGCCGTGCTGGGCCGTGTACACCAGTAACCTGTCTGTGAGCTTAGCCTTGAACTTCCCCTCGATCTGGTCCGAGCCGCCGTAGATCATGTTGACCGTACGGTCGGTGACCTGGAAGTCTTCCTCGTCATCATCCGCTGGGGGAGCGCGCTTTCCCTTGCCCTTGTCGTTCTTGGAGGGACCCTTGGAGCGTCCCTTGTGGGAGAAGTGGTTCTTCAGGCTGAAGCAGTCGCGAGCCGAGTGCCTATGGTTCTTGTGGTACGGGCATTGCATGTCCAGCATCTTCTGGAACTCAGACGGGTCCATGCGCTTCGGGGCGGACTCTACGGCCGCCACGACCTCAGTCGGCTTGCACCTCCTGTTGCGTCGTGCGCCCTGCTAGGAGGTTTCTCCTTCTCGGTCCGGATCGTGGCGTGGCCGACACGGACGTGGGGAATCATCGTCTTCCCAGCGAGACTTGATGTGCTTCAGCTGCTCGCATTCTGCCTCTTCACCGTCAGCCTCCTTGTTGGCTGTGGCGAAGAGCTCGTTTACGGTCCTCGGGGGCTTCTGGGCCCACCTATTCACCAGCTTGCCGTAAGCCAGTCCATGCTAGAAGGCGCTGATGACGTCGTGCTCCTCGACGAAAGGAAGAGAGTTCTTCTTCTCGGAGAAGCGTCGAATGTACGAGCGCAGCGACTCGTTCTTGCGTTGCCGGATCTGGTCCAGCATCCTCCTGTTCCCCGGCCTCTCCCATGTGCTGGAGTATTGGCCCGTGAAGAACTAGCAGAGGTCGTCCCAGGACGTAATGGAGTTCCTCGGGAGTCCCGCAAGCCAGTTTCTGCACCCCTTCGTGAGCATTATGGGCAAGTAGTTTGCCATCACGTCGGCGTTTCGTCTTGCGGCCTTGATCGCGGTGGAGTAGATCTGGAACCATTGCGTGGGGTCTGACGTGCCATCGTATTTGTCGACGTCGGACAATTTGAAACCTCGGGGCCATGTCACCCGACGTAGCCTTTTCGAGAGGGAGAGGAAGCCGTTGTAGGACGGGGCTCCCTCTCGACCTCCACAGCGTCCGTCGGCCGGCCGCTCGTAGGAGCTGTAGCTATCCCCGGACTCCTCGTAGGAATCCGAGTAGTAGTCTTCGTACCCGCTCTGCGAGTCGCCGCGTCTTTCCCGGCGATGGGGAGCTCCATGCTCCCTGTCGTAGTCGTTGCGTCGCCTTGATTCCTGACGGTGGCGCTCCTCGCGGTTGCGGTTGATCGTGGTCCTCGCATCGCGGCGGCGGAGCCGGTCGCGCAAGTCTTCACCTTCGTCGCGTCACGCTCTTTTGTGGCGCGATCGGCGGGTACCTTCCGTCTCCCCCTGCCCCATTAGCGGGGAGGGATCGACGCGGTTGTGCTGGGTCACAGCGGCCTGCACCAAGGCCCGTATGCGCCTAATGTCTGGCATAGTTGGAGGCAGCCTCTCAACCGCCTCATTTAATACTATGAGATTTGCTTTGGGGGTTGCGTAGACCTTGTGCCCATCGTACTCGAAGGTGAAGTCATCCTCAACCCTTCGGGGTTGAACTCTGGTCGTGCGGCGGGTGCGACGCCGCCGCCTGTTGCGGCGCGGGCGGTCAGAGCTTTGAAGGTCCTCATCCTCCTCCTCGTCGTGCTGGGCTTCTCGGCGCCATCGCGCTCGGTCCGCATTCTTCCATAATCGTTCGGCCTTTTGCACGGCCGTCTCGTTATCCTGAGTGCGCTCGTCCTCGGAGATTGCCGGTGGGGGCCCTGGTGCTGCCGCGTAGACAAAGGCAGGTGACCAGCTTCCGTCGGATAGATCTGAGGGTGAGCTTGTAGAGCTGATCAGGACTGTGTCGTCGGACCCACGGGAGGGAGAGCTTCCGTCCAGGCTGAGAGCCGCCTCGAGGGACGCAAAGGGCCCATCCGAAACATACTCGAGGCCTGATTGCCCAGCAGATCGGCCTGAGCGGTGCTCACCCTCTGACTCGTCCGTGGTCTAGTCGCAGAGTTGACCGTCCTCGTCCTCTTCCAGTATGGGGAGGAGGGACGCGTCGCGGTTCACCTCTCGTATGGGGGAGAGAACCACGTTCACGAAGCACGGTGAATCATCATCGGAGTAGTACTCAACTGGCTTGGGCGCAGGGTTCACCACTAGGTTTCGCTTCATTCTCTCCGTGATTACGGAGGCAGCGGTGCTCTTCAACCCGAAGGGAAAGCACTCGGACTGCGGGGTACCCAGGGTTGCCTCACAGATGGTGATGGTGTCAGCCATGTGACTAATGACCCAGTCAAAAGATTCAACCAGATCATCCGCGGGAGGGTTTGATGACCCTGCGACCGTCAAATCTTGAACTGGGAGGGTTGGCCTCCGGGCTTGCTGCGGCGTGCCGAAAAGGAATCGGCAGGCTTTGGGCTTGTCCAGATTGGATCTGGCAGCCGGTCTTCTCCTCGCGGGCGGTCTGGAAATCGCTCCGGAAGGTTTTTTCGTGGTGATCACGGTGTCGGAGAGAGTGCATGGGATCTCCCCGATGACGATGTGACCCTGAGGAGGAGTCACGTAGCCGGCCACCTACTCGTCGATGGTGGAGACGGGATTGAGGCTCCTGAAAGGGATTCCCGCTCCCAACGCGGCGAAGGCAAGGCAACTAGCAGGGATCTTGACTGCGGCCATCAAGCTCGCCAATTATCGCGGCGAACCCCTTCCTGGCACGCCAACTGTCGGTGCAATGAATCGGCAGTCCACCACGGGGTAGGCTATGGTGGTAGATTGTTTGGTGGGGATCGCCGAGACTAGAGCTAGTTGGTGAACAAAGGACACAGGGTTTATCCAGGTTCAGGCCGTCGGGAGGCGTAATACCCTACGTCCTGTGCTCGGTGTGTTGTATTGATGGTTCCAAGATTGGAAATCCGATGGAGTCGTTTCTGAGGGGGATCCCTGCCGCCCTTATATAGCCTGGGGGCAGGGTTTATAGATCTCAGGGAATCTATAGCTAACCGATTATAAGATTTGGCCTTCCGGCTCAAGTAATATCTTTCTTAACTAACCGATCTTTGCTCATGGGATGATATCTCCTCGAGCGCCGCCTCATCCTGATCCGTACACCGTACCGTATCTCCACACGGGTGGGCCCATCTCCGTATACGTATACACGTCATGAAGCCCCTCTATGTGGGACCCGGGAGGTATATCCCCCACACTCCTCTTACCACGCCATCCTAGGTCGTCCGATGCTGGCTCGGTTCTTGGCCATCCCGCATCACACGTACCTCATCATGATGATATTGGTGCCCAACGGAATCCTTTCCGTCCTTGGGGACATCATGGTCTCCTACAGATGAGACTCTTGACCTCACCTCGACGTCTGCCTACGCCGCTGCTGCTTCGATCATGGTCGCTGAGGCTGCCATGGTTGACGCCACTACGCTCACGGTTATTGAGCAAAAATGCACCCCAACTGCTTTGGATGCTAATCCAGTAGTGAAGAAGGTTAGCTCAGCCTGCCCGACGCAACAAAGGAAGTCACCATCGGGGCCAACTTGGACCCAAAATAGGAACTCGCGCTCACCAGCTTCCTCCGGGACAACGCTGACATATTCGCATGGAGTCCATACGATATGCCTGGTGTCCCGCGGAATCTAGCTAAGCACTCCCTGGATCTAAGCAAGACTACAAGACCTGTCAAGCAGAAGCTCCGTCGCTTTGCGAAATCAAAGGGAGGCCATAAGGGTAGAAGTCTGCAAGCTCTTACCTGCAGGATTTATCCGTGAATGTAAACACCCGGTATGGTTAGCCAACTCGGTGCTTGTACCCAAGAAAACTGGTGGATTAAGGATGTGTATCGACTACACCGACCTCAACAAGCACTGCCCTAAGGATCCCTTCCCTCTTCCGCACATCAACCAAGTCGTGGACTCCATGGTCGGCAGCACCCTGTTGTGCTTCCTCGACTGCTATTCGGGGTATCACAAGATACCCTTGAATCCTGACGACCAGGACAAAACGACATTCATAACGCCCCATGGCATCTACTGCTACAAGGTCATGACCTTTTGGCCTGAAAAACGCTGGTGCCACGTACCAGAAGGTGATCCAAAGGTGCCTAGCATCTCAACTCCATCAAAATATGGAAGCCTACGTCGATGATGTGGTCGTCAAGACCCAAATCGAGGAGAACTTCATTACCGACCTCGAGGAGACCCTCACCAACCTTCGCACCTACCAGTGGAAGCTGAACCCAACCAAGTGTGTTTTTGGTGTCCCCTCTGGATTGCTCCTGGGCTTCATGGTTGGGAACCGAGGCATTGAAGTTAACCCCGCGAAGATCGACACTATATGCAACATGGCCAGACCATCTTGCTGAAAGGACATCATGAAGCTCATCGGCATGATGGTGGCCCTAGGTCGTTTCATCAGCAAGCTTGGAGAAAAAGGTCTACCCTTCTTCAAGCTTTTGAAGAAGGCTGATAAGTTCATGTGGGGTGATGAAGCTCAGCAAGACTTCGATAAGCTCAAGGAGTCTCTCACCTCTCTGTCGATCATGACGCCTCCCAAAGTGAAGGAAACACCCCTCCTCTACATCTCTGCTACCACTAATGTGGTCAGCACCGTCCTCGTTGCAGAATGAGAAGAAGAAGGGCAGGCCCATCCTATCCAACGACCTGTCTACTATGTGAGCGAGGTCCTGGCTGACGCTAAAACACGGTACTCGCAGCCTTAGAAGTTGCTCTGTGCACTTTTGATCACATTAAGGAAGCTCCAGCACTACTTTCAAGCTCACTCCATCAAGGTGCCATCAGCCTTCCCGTTAGGGGAGATTCTTCACAACCGAGACACCAACAGCTGCATCGTCAAGTGGTGCATCAAGCTTGGTGAATTCGACCTTGAATTCTACCCTAGGCAGTCTATCAACTCTCAAATCCTCGCTGACTTCGTGTTAGAGTGGACAAAAATCCAGATCGTCCCGCCTGCGGAACGACTTCAGCATTGGATCATGTACTTCGACAGCACACTAAACCTTGAGGGCGCTGGTGCCGGTGTGCTATTCATCTCTCCTAAAGGTGACTAGCTCAAGTACGTGCTTCAGATTCACTACAAGGCATCCAACAATGGAGCTGAGTACGAAGCTCTCATCCATGGGCTTCATATCACTGTGTCCCCGGGCATCAAACGACTAATCGCCTACGGTGACTCCAAGGTCATCGTAGAGCAAGTCAACAAAAACTGGGATTGTGTTAAAGACAAAATGGACACCTACTGTGAAGAGATTCGAAAACTCGAAGGCCACTTCGAGGGAGTAGAATTCCACCATGTTCCTCGCGAGAACAATGTTACCGCTGATGTCCTCTCTAAGATGGGCTCAAAGCGAGCACTGGTCCCGACCGGTGTGTTCGTCCAAGACCTACGCAAGCCATCGATCAAGATCCTGGATCCGGACAACCCGGCTCCAGAGCCAACAGAGCCAACACCTGCACCTCCCCGAGATGTGCTTATGGCAGAGACAGAAGATGAATGGCACCAGCCTTTCCTAGATTTCTTGGTCCACTAGTTGGTTCGAGACGATAAAGTACAATGAGAAAAGATCATGCGACGTGGTGCTAACTATGTCGTGATTGGATAAGAGCTCTACCGCAAAGCAGCCTCTACTGGTGTGCTGATGAAGTGCATCTTGCGATCAGAAGGTCTTCAGCTCTTAGCTGAGGTTCACAGTGGCGAGTGTGGCTGTCACGCAGCTTCTGCTAATCTGGTAGGCAAGGTGTACTGATCTGGTTTCTACTGGCCCACGGCCATGAGTGATGCCAAAGACCTCGTCAAGAGGTGCAAAAGATGCCAATTCTTTGCCTAACAGCAGCACCTGCCAGCTCAGGTCCTGCGCACGATTCCCCTATCATGGCCCTTCCCTATGTGGGGTTTGGACTCCATAGGTCCGTTCAAAACAGCCCCTGGCGGCTACAAGCACATCATTGTTGCTATAGATAAATTCACCAAGTGGATCGAAGTTTGACCTGTCGCCAAGGTCACATCAGAGGAGGTGGCACATTTCATCAAGGAGATCACGTACCGCTTCGGTGTGCCCAACAGGATCACCACCGACCTTAGGACAGCCTTCACGGGCTCAGCATTCTGGGACTTCTGCCATGACAACATGATTGACGTCTACTACTCGTCGGTCGCTCACCCCAGGTGCAACGGCTAGGTTGAGCGGGCCAACGACATAGTTCTACAAGTTCTGAAGGATCACATCTATGATGCTGGCAGCAATTATGCTACCCGCTGGTTAGCTGAACTTCCACATGTGATCTAGGGTCTCAGGACTCAGGTTAGTTCGGTTACCGGCTTTTCGCCCTTTTTCCTGGTCTATGGCTCGGAAGCCGTCCTCCCCACTGACGTAGTGTTTGGTGCACCTCGCATCCAGCACTACAATGAAGGCGAAGTAGAGCAGACGCGTCGAGTCGACCTCGAGAGCCTTGAAGAAAACAAAGTGGCGGCAATAATGCGGCAAGCGCACCATGACCAGCAGTTACACCACTATCATGATCGCTACGGCAAGGAGTGCTCCTTCAATGTTGGGGACCTAGTCCTACGAAGGATCCAGAAGACCGATGGAATGCACACATTATCTGCCCCATGGGAGGGCCCCTTCATCATCACGGAAGTCATCAGCCCATCGACCTATCGTCTCCAGTGGGGCGACAATCAAGGGGTTCCAAACCCCTGGAATGTGGAGCATCTACGACGATTCCATCCGTAGAATATGTATAATACTAAGATATGTACTCTATACTTTTATTAAAGTTAGTTTAATAAGGTTTAGTTTTTAGACAGTATTCTGTCGACCTTTAAAATTTTTTTGCTGTCCTTATCTCTGTGTGTTGTGTTGATTCCCTCCCACTCAACATGCTCGGGGCTTGGCCTTGCCAATTACTAGGTCGTCAGACCTGAGGGTACATGTTTTTTCCTACCCTCGACATGCTCGGGGGGCTTGGCCTTGCCAACTAAAGGGTCGTTCGACCTGAGGATCGTCTTTTGTTGGCATTTCTTAACATCAACACTAGGCGCTGTGGGTAGCGTGAGCGTGTAAGAAACTTCTGGGTACACTGATGAGTGCAAATGAATCCGCAAGCGCACGAATACACCATTGTAGCACTTCTCCCTCGGAGAATGAGTATTCCCGTCGGGTTTCGTTCCTAGGACGGGAGAGTAACCAGAGAGGGTGTATCCAAGGACACCAGCTACTACTGAGATAGGTAGGGATATGGGAAGCACTTTCTTAAGGAACTTAACTCTCGAGATGGATCTGTCCGCTATTAGTCCTCTCCATGGAGTGCCAGCCCATCCTAACTTTTTAGGGAGAGGCCAATGTTCTAGCAACGGGGACCAACTCGGTACACAGGCGCGGAGGGTTTCAAAGGGTCCAACAGGCTGTCACCACTACGACCTACCTCTATCGTTACGCGAATACACTTGGTCATCGTAGGATAACCAGAGTCCAGACACCACGTCTGCACTCCTGATAACTACTATAGCACTGTTACGTCTGTCGGCCCACTAACAACACTATAGCAACCCGTATAAATACGAGACCCCGAACTAGAGAGAGAACGGATCAAATCATACTAGTCATCAAGTTACAGAGCAGCAAGAAAGGTTTGGATGCAAACGAGATACAACAAACTTACTCAGCTAAACATGATCAAAGCATGCAAATAGATACTTGAACTAATGAACTAGCTCTAAAGGATCGAAGCCTTGTGTTACGAAGAACAAAATCCTCTAACTTATGAACGAGCTAAGAACACAAGAACATATCATTCATGCATGATGTCCACCATTGTCTAAATAAGAAATGTCGAAATACTCACTTTGATCTAAATGAAAAAGAAGCATCCACGAGGACATCAACTCACTCCTCACTCCTACTCTATCTATCAACTAATCCTAGTCTAGATCTCTTCTCAACCCCATTCTACCACATAGAGGTGACAATCACCTCACATGGGCAGAATTAGAGAGAGGGAGAGAAAGCTACACAAGAGAGAAGTGGAACTTGAGAGCTTGGAAGTGTGTGTGAAATGAGGCCCCTCCCCCTCTATTTATAGGCAAGGGAGTGGCTTGCTCTGAGGCTCCAAATGCTCCAAAATACCCTGGGATGCAGCTAAGAGCCAATAGGAGGAAGACACGTGGAGGGCCAGGATCAACCGACCCTAGGTCGGTTCGGCCGAACCTAGGGTCAGCCGGCCCCCTCGGGTGGCCGCCTGGCCTGTGTTTCCTCTGGCTCACTTCCATGTGGGCCCTGATGCTCATCCTCCGTGCATGCCAAGTTTCCTGGCGGTTTGGTTAGCAAAGTGGGCCCATGGATCCATGCGATGCTGACGTGGCAGCGTGTGATTCGTTGAGAGCTCTTCACATGGATTGGTGACATCATGGGTCCAGGAGAATACATGTGGCAGCCCCTCATTGGCCAGAACTTGAGTGCCTTAGATTGGAGTGGAGTGAATGTGCATGGATTCTTCTCATTTCCTATGCTAAATACCTGCATTCAAATAGACATCGACACTGGCGGAAAGTATTAGTTTAAGCTCCTATTCTAGTATGGACGTGTATTTCATGCTTCAATTTGCAGGAGTTGATGGCCATGAAAATGGTACTTAACAGCCATCAACATCTTTCCGCCTTTGGATTGCTCGTCTCTTGCTTGTTTGCCCTTGATTGTGAGGTTGCCAAACCTGGATCCTTGACCCCGCTCACGCGTCGATCATATCATAAGTCTCCCCACTCAGCTGTATGGTCGATAAGCTGTCCTCTCCATGAGCAGTGGTTAGTGAGTTGAAACACAAGTGCTTTCGAGCCGTCAAGGTCAAATAAGTAAAAGATTTTGCATAAAGAAGTTGAATTCATTTCATAAAGGTTTGTACACAGCACAGAGACTGTTGAGCTCCGGCCAACGAGGGCATGCAAGATATAACCTATTTACAAAGCCAGGTCTACTACTCCTCGTCATCTTCAAAGACAAGGCTCTCTATGACCTTGTTGGCGGCGTCCTCTATTTCAACTTTGACCTGCCGAAGATCGACTTCAGCGTTCGGACCATTAGAATTCTTCTGGACTTCAACCTCGGGGAAGTGCGACTTCACCCGCACCAGCGTCTCCACTGTTGTTGCCATGCTCGCAGCCTGCAGCAGCTCATTGACCTTCTCTGGAGCCGCCGTGAGCTGCTCCAGCAGAGACATTGGCTCACCTTCGGTGGGCTGCTATTGACACAAAAAACGGAATCAAGTTCTTCAACTGCAACACGTAACGGATCCCCGGGATGTAACAAGGCGTGCCAGCCGACCTGACCTGTTGATCGGCATGGAAAGATAGGAAACGTTAGATGCGGGTTAGATCGGCTAGAGAACCGATGTGGGTCTTCAACAAGTAACAGCCCGATCGGCTGATACAACTGTAGAACAGATCGGCTAGCTAGAGTAGCTGAAGTGCAAGTATAACCAAAGCGGCTAGATCAACCGATTTGATGACGTAGGCAAAGCACAAGCAAAACCAGAGCAAACTAAGCGCTACGGGACAACACTCGAAACCAATCTGAATCAGCTGGATCGTAGTGAAACGATGCAAGAGCGATGATAGCCGATACGATATGATTACGAGCTGGATAAATTGGTGATAAAAGCTAAATAAACAAGAAAAAGACTTGCAAACCTAGCTGATATCGATAAGTTGTGAATAAAACTTAGACGAAACCACAGTGATGCGCCCGGAGGTTAAAGCCCATTTATTATTCGATAAAACGGTACTTACAAGCTTGCCAGAGGTCGATCGATGCAGCTTGACGAGCTAGAAGAACGACGTTTGAAGAAACAAGAAAATATGAAGAAGTAAAAAAGGGGTGGCGAAGTCACCAACTTGGAAAAGTAAAGGTTTTGTGTATATTGGTCTGTACAAACTTTTCTGACCACGCAGGGTCGCTATTTATGTCCCGAGGACAACTCGACTCCTAGTTGATGACGACAAAGTTTACTTGAATCTAAAGAAATAAAACTACCAAAAACTTAACGATTCCTATAGGAATCAGACTCTCTAAACTGATTTTGACCCGATGTCAACTTGATTGTTGACCCGCCTCCGTCTTCCTTCCTTTTGGCGTATTCTTCTTCTATCATGTTTCTTCTCCATCAATCGGCTGATCCCAGATCAGCTGGTCGCTTTTCTCCCTTTTTTCATCGGCTTTTTGAGGTTTTCCCGATGTCTCTTCGGCTATTCTCCGATATGTGTCAAAAAGTAGTGTCAACACATGCCCCCCAGTTTCAGAGTAAATTTCTTTTGCTCTAAAATTCTCTCCTTCGATTTTTCCTTTTGCACATGGGGATTAGTTTTTCTGCTCCAACTTTGAATGTTTTGGATCTTGCCTTATTGATGCCTGATTTGATCATGTAATTCTGACTTGTTTCTTTCTTTATAAACTCACCCTTTCGCGCATGGACTCTCTCATGAGCTTTTCTCAGTGCTACGCTCAATGCATCCGAATGACATATCATTCTTATTAGTCATGGGAGGCATCCCTTCTTGCAAATATTTTCAGGAAGCAGTACTCGTTACTGTCCTTTGATGAATTCCTATTAATTAGAGCTCTACATCTGAATGATACTATGAAGGTTGCAGTTGCTTTCAGTGCCGTTGAAGGGCAATCATCGTTGGTATAGAACCCCAACCGAATTTTGTTGGTGCTAGCCATGTCTCTGAGTCAATGTTGGCTTTTCAGAGGCCAAATTATGAATCAGGCATCTGTCTCTCCTTTCTTGTGAATCAGCCCTTATTTCTGATTACTTTCTCTAGTCTTTCATTTGCGATGATGTAGAAAGGATTCTGACGATCATCAACGCTCATGGTGCTATCAGTGAACTCCAGCGAAGTTCAAAGTAAAAAATCTGGAGAAATTTTGATGTAATGTGATCGGCCTACTTAGCCGATGTAATCAGCTTTTACTTTATCACATTCAGATACCTGGATAACCATCTTTCTTCTGACCATATCTCGTGACTTTTCTGAACCGTGGCAGATGAATGTTTCCCACTTATCCTTGAATGCCATCAATCTTTTAATGTCAGCATGTGATTCTGAACTGTCTTTTCCATGTATCTTTCCTATAAAACTCGGCTTATAACCCAATGGTTCTTCACTGGCTTCGTCTTCAAAGACTCCTTTCTTCTTTTTAGCTGAAAGTCTCTGGATCGGCCTGTCGCCTTTAGGGATGGGAGGCATCTTCCTCTTGGAGTGTTTACAGGAAGACGTAGAGCTTTGTTTACTACAACAGACGTCCTCTTGAAATAGTTTTGCTTCATGTTGCTGCCAGTAAGCTTGTTGATGTTTTCAGTAACATTGAGGGATACTCCTTTTTGTCTTTTCCTCTTCTAGAGCACAGAGTCTTTTCCTTCAACAACTTTTGAGCGCCCCTCCCTTTTTGGGGAAACGTATCACTGAGATCAACGTCGACTTCTGGAAACTGAGCCATTCACGGAAAAACTGTTTCCATTTTGACCGGATCTGGCATCTTTTCGATTCCTTCTTATCTTCTTCAGCCTCCACTTCCTCTGGTTTGGGCTATAAATAGCATCCGTACGTACATCGGCTCTTCACATTTTTTCCATTATGGCGCATAGACTAGATCTGATAGGGTGCAGGCTTCTGCTCTTTGATTTTTCCTTTCTCCTTTTTTCTTACCATGGCTAGAAGAATTCTTGTGAAGTAGTACAGCATCACCTCGCCTTCTTCGACTCTTCTTGCGAAGCCAACAGCTAGAAGAATCCTTGTGAAAAGCTTGGGTTCAACGGCTGAAGGGAAGGAGCAAGGTAGAATGTCCTGCTACACCTGTATCAGAGGAAGAGCACGCCGAGGGGACGACCACCTTGGTCATCAACTCGTGGAGCTCTCGGCAGAAGATTACAGAATCTGACGAAGTTCTTAGTCTTCTGTTTCCTCTTCGTAGTACCCCATCTCTCTTTGGTGTTCATCGATTTAATATCCTCATCATATGAGAGATAGGATAATTATCTTCTAAATTTTGTACTCCATTGCTCTTCCATGAAGATGTAAACACGATGTACTGAAATATGAGAAAAAGAAATATATATGTTCATGTTTTTTGTTCTAAGGGCGATCGTTACATCGGCCATTATCCGAATCATAGATCGGCTATAAATGTTTGAACAATTTATTCCCCTAAAGGCGATAACTCAGTATCGGCTATCTCCCGAAATCTAAATCGGCTAAACAGCCAGAAGTAGTAATCAGTTAAGTATTAAAATCACTTTTCCAATCTTGTCTTGATCTTGACGAGTATCGGCCTAGTCTTGTTGAAGTCCAATTCCCTCAATCAGCTGATGCAGATTTTTATTCTTTTTATATTTGAGAACCGATCGTCTGGATCGGCTGAAGCTCTAAGTCAGACATCTTGAGGAAATCTGTCTCCCATACTTTCCCTGATATGCAGATAACTTTATCAAAATTCCAGTATGTATCGGCTGCTGCAATATGGAAGGAAGAATCGGTGTTGACTACTTCCACTGAGTCTCCAATCCATTGGATCACGCATTGATGCATGGTAGACGGAATGCAACAGTTGGCGTGAATCCAATCTCTTCCAAGTAGCAAATTGTATGATCCCTTCCCGTTGATAACAAAAAAGGTAATTGGAAGGGTCTTGCTACCGATTGTTAGATCCACACATATAGCACCCATTGCAGATGATGAGTTTCCTTCGAAATCAAGTAGCATGATGTCGGTCTTGGTTAAGTCTTGCTCACTTTTCTCAAATCTTCAAAGCATTGAGTAGGGCATGAGATTGACCGACACACCACCATCTACCAGGAGCCTTGTGACTGGCTTTCCATTGACGAGTCCTTTGAGAAACAGAGCTTTCATATGTTGACACTTTTCCTCATCTGGTTTCTCAAAACTGGCCAACATCAGATCCAAGGTTAACTGAGCCAATCCTAACTCCTCATCTGAACCTTCTTCATCTGAGTTGTCTTCAAGAGTCATGAACTCCTTGGGTAGCACGAAGACCATGTTAACATCTACTAATGGTTGACCTCCTCCCTTTTTATCAAGCTTGGGTTTAGGTCGCCAGATTTGGGATCAGACCTTCTTCTTGTCAAGTGCTTGCTTCTCAATCTCTTCTTGCTGCTCCAATTATCGCAAGCGCTGGATCCTCCTCTTCTGAGACTTGGTTAAACCTTCTAGGCACCATCTAGGTTGATGAACTGCGTGTTGCCTTCTGTCCTCATATGTAGCGTTACACCTTTCTGGATTCCTTACCAATACGTCTTCATCAGGAACCCTCCTGTCTGCCATCTCTTCTAGCCAATCAGAGTCTGTCTGATTCTCTTTGTTTTGCTTCCTAGCCGATCATACACGCTGATCCTGCCCCCCAGCCGATCATGCACTAGGATCCGATGGTCACGAAATTCTCAGCTGTTGTGCATTGCTGGCCTATTTCCTCTGTCATCGAAGCAGACCCTCTTGGAAGATTGTCCTTCAGAATAAAAACCATTGCACTCTGGACAATTATCCATTATTGGAAGTTTAATCCCTTCCTCCCAACAGTATCTAAAAAATGGGCATCTCCAGTGATTTGAATTGCGCCTTGCCCATTCTTCTCCTTCTCTGATCCTTTGTTGACGGCGTTGATATTTGTTCAGAAGAAACTGAGATTGAGTAACTTTGCTTGGTGCTCTTGGATTATTCTCCTCAAGCAGTCCTTTACCTTTTCCTTCTTCTGTTATTATCTGAACCTTGGGATCGATGACCTTTTTATTCTGAGCCGATTCAGATGTCAACACCTTTGTTTGAGAAGTTGATTCCATTAGTAGGAAAAGGATGCTGATCAATCTTCATCGGCTTTCTGACTTGGAAGGTGTCTCAAATTTAAGCTTCCCTTGATCTATTGTGTTTTGAATCTGTTGACGAAACACCTTGCATTCGTCAGTGTTATGGGATGTAGCATTATGCCACTTGCAGTACTTGATCTTCTTAAGCTCTTCAGCACTTGGAATAGTATGATTTTGAGAGAGTTTAATCTGACCCTACTGAAGAAGAAGATCAAATATCTTATCGGCTTTAGTTATATCAAAACCGAATTTCTCAGGTTCCTTCTTGCCGAAGGGACACGCAATCAGCTTCCTGTTTGACACCCATTCAGCTAGATTGACCTGAGCTTCTTCTTCTGAATCGGAATTCTCCACATAAGATATTTTCTTCTGATAACTCCTCTGAGGTTCATAAGGCCGAGAAGAACTTTCATGGCTTAATTGGTGCACCAACTGGCTTATGCTCTCAAACTCCTGCGAAGCATACTTCTCTTTGATTGAAGGCAAGAGTCCTTGAAAAGCCAATTCTGCCAGTTGTTTATCAGTCAAAGATAGGCTGAAGCATTTGTTCCTCATCTCTCTGAATCTCTGAATGAAATTTACTACCGACTCATCATTCCTCTGCTTCAAGCTAGTCTGATCAGTAATCTTCATTTCATGTATTCTAGAGAAGAAATAACCATGGAACTTCTTCTCAAGATCTTCCCAACTTTGAATAGAATCAGCCGGTAGTGATATAAACTAGGCAAAGGCTGATCCCGATAGAGAGGATGAGAATAATCGAACCCTTAATGCTTCATTTGATCCTGCATCTCCACATTGTATAATAAATCGACTGATATGCTCGATAGTGGAGGTGTCATCTTGACCAGTAAACTTGGTGAAGTTGGGCACTTTATATCTCTGAGGGAATGGAATCTGATCGAAATAAGCAGGGTATGGTGTCCGATACATGTTGGTTTGCTACTTTGGCTTTAACCCAAACTGCTTTTGTATCAAATCTGAAATCTCAGCCATAAATTTCTTATTCTGATCAATCGGCTGATTACCTGCCGAAGGACTTGGCTGATTCTGCATAATTCCAATCGTTCCTGGCTGTTCATACATAATTAGCTGCGAAGCCAAAGGTGTCTACAAAGCCGTGTATTGAGGAAACCCACCTGGATGTGGTGTTCTATGCTGAGTTCCTTGCTGTATATACTGCCTGTTTGGAGTACCTTGCATATGCTTTTCTGGCAACTGATACGACAAATTCATAGGTTGAGCCATTTGATCCCATAACGCTGCCTGATACATGGCATTGTTGTATTGCTCCTGTAAATTCGCAGCATATGTTCTAACTGCATAAGCTTGATCAGCAGAGCTCATCTGTTTTGGTGTCAATGGATGGCTTATGATAGGTTGACCAGCTGCTACCCCACTAGTAGTTACTTGTGTTGGAGTTTTCTGCATGCTAGGATTCTCTTGAGCCGATTGAATAGGCTTGACCATGTGCGTATGTAACGGTTGAATGTCATAATGCTGTGCTTTGAGAGTCTTTGGTTCAATGAAAGCGAATGTGATTCCTTTGTCATGCTGCACTGCAGTTCCAACTAAATCTCCAAACTTTGCAGCATATGGACCAGTAGGAGTTTCTTCTACTTTTTGAGTTGTTTCCGTTGCAACACCTTTCCCATTTGTGTCTTTTTCTGAAGAAGATATCGGTGCATGAGGGATAACAGGTGCATTACTCGGAGAAATTGAAGGATCAACAATTTCAGTCGTGGTTGCTGACAGAATTGGTGTTGTATGAGAAGCACCATCTGAAGTAAACTGTCCCGGTTAAAAAGCCAATTTTTCATGACTAAATCTCATGGCAGCAACAATTGGAATTGTTGTACTAGGTTGATAATATACTAGTCCTTTGTATCCACTTGCGAGTTCATCTCTGAGCACTTCTCTCACAGAATTCTATATTGTGCTGTTGAAGACAGATGATTGATCAATCAAAGATCCATGCATAGCCTTTGTCATCATATCTTGTAGCTTCACAGGGTCGGCTCGTATTATCAGCTCATGAGGTCTTGGAAGAGGAATTTTCTTGATAGCCCCTTGCTTCGTTAAGCTGAAACTACCCATCAGTAGCTGACCATATTCCGCCATGCGCTCATCAAACTCAGCTTTGTCTTCTTCGCGAAGTTGATCTAACGTGATAGCTTGGGTCTTGTCTACACCAGCTTCTTTAGGGAGTTTTTGTCCTGACATTGTTGACTGATTCTTCGTGTCGCACCGGGCGTGCCAAGATGTGTTGACGCAAAAAACGGAATCAAGTTCTTCAACAGCAACACATAACGGATCCCCGGGATGTAACAAGGCGTGCCAGCCTGACCTGTTGATCGGCACGAAAAGATAGGAAACGTTAGATGCGGGTTAGATCAGCTATAGAACCAATGTGGGTCTTCAACAAGTATCAGCCCGATCGGCCGATACAACTGTAGAATAAATCGGCTAGCTAGAGCAACCGAAGTGCAAGTATAACCAAAGCGGCTAGATCAGCCGATTTGATGATGTAGGCAAAGCGCAAGCAAAAGCAGAGCAAACTAAGCGCTACGGGACAACACTCGAAACCAATCTGAATCAGCTGGATCGTAGTGAAACGATGCAAGAGCGATGATAGCCGATACGATATGATTACGAGTTGGATAAATTGGTGATAAAAGCTAAATAAACAAGAAAAAGACTTGCAAACCTAGCTGATATCGATAAGTTGTGAATAAAACTTAGACGAAACCACAACGATGGGCCCGGAGGTTAAAGCCCAGTTATTATTCGATAAAACGGTACTTACAAGCTTGCTGGAGGTCAATCGATGCAGCCCGACGAGCTAGAAGAACGGTGTTTGAAGAAACAAGAAAATAAGAAGTAAAAAGGGGTGGTGAAGTCGCTGTTGACATTTCTTAACGTAATCACCTAAGAACGGGTTTGGAACCCATCCTGGTAACAGCGCCAGAAATGCTGGTTGGTAATTCTTAACGTTACAGGAGTCCGCAAGAGCACAGAAGTACTATTGTAGCATTTCCCCAAAGGAGTACTCCAAAGGGTATCGAATCCAAGGAAGGCATTGGTGGATTGACAAGCTCAACACTATTGCAATGAGTATAGATCATAGACGGAAAGAAATCAGACACTCAAGTACAGGGGTAAGATAATGATAATAGGGGTAGTGTGATCACACACAAACTCACTCTCTCTCTAAGGGGTCTTAGGCATAGGAGGCAACATACGAGTTAGTTCTAGGTTCTTATGTACTATACACATAAAGCTGGTAGGAACGAGTTAGATACACTAGCATTGAAGAACATTGACTTAAGCACCCAGGTAGCACGGGGAGCTAACCTCCCGCGTTGCTTCCACACAACTCCGGTTGTTAGATTTTAGACTCCTACTGCTTATCCGAATGTGGGGGATTTCAGAGGGACCAACGGCTGTCACTACCGCGACCTACCCCAAGACAAACCGTGGGATAAGCTCATAAGTAAGGTAGCTACACAACCCAAGCACCATGCTTACGTTGTTAGCCGGACTAGACCGGCCCGGGATATTATGACCCAGGCAAGCCACCAGATAAACCAGCCAATTACACCGAGTACCGTAGCTTAAGCACAGACTTCATACAACACAGTCATGTCATCTAATTAGATCAAACCAGGTTAGGTACACAAACGTATTCATGTTTTCCTATGTCTATTCAACTGGATCAAAGGGTCGTGTTCGCGAAGAATACGAGCCTCTAACTTATGAACAAACACCAGAAACATGTGAAAGTCACCCGTCAAGTGGATCGAAAGGCCTTGTTCATCAAGAACAGGAGCCTCTAAATGATGAACAGGTGAAGAACACATGAACAAATCACTCATGTATACTAACACAACTTTATATGAAATAGCTGAATAACTGAAGTAGATCAAAGTCATACAAAAGAAATAAGATACAAGAGAACTCATACCTAGATCCCAAAAGTAGACTTGGAACCTGAATTAGAACTACTCTAGCCTACCTCCTAGCCTTGAGACTAAAAGTGAGAGAGGTGTTGCAAGTGTGGATGTCTCATAAGTGAGCCCCCTCTCCTTCTATTTATAGGCCCGGGCACCAGCGAGGAATGGATGAAAACACCCCGGGAATGGCGCCTAGGACCAATAGGGAAGCACCACGTGGAAGGCCCTGAGTGGCGGCCTCAAGGTCGGTTCGGTCGACCTGTGGGGTCGGCCGACCCCCTGTGGGCCCTACTCAGGGTGTGCTTTCTCCTGGTGGCTGTCCTGTGGGTCCTTAGGTCGGTTCCCGGTGTCCACCCTATTTTGGCGCGATTTGCATGCTTTTGTGGGTCTATGGATCCATGTGACGTCCACGTGTCACACTCTGATTCGTCTGGGGTTGCTTCACTTGGATTGCTTGCATGGCATGCATGCATGGCGCCGTGGTTGGCAGCTTTGCATGCATGGCATTCTTGTTGGCAGCCCACCTAGGATGAGGTGATGTGGCATGGATCATAGAAGGTGAGTTGCCACTCTTTTCCTGCATATTTTCCCGCAATCAAATAATCTCCAAGGACAAGTGGAACTACATTATTCTTAACTAAATACGTATAAGAAATGCCTTATGCTCCTTTATTTATGAGTATATTGACGGCTAAAGTAGGCACTTAACAGCCATCAACAACTCCCCCAAGCTAGCCTCTTGCTCGTCCCGAGCAAGAGATTAAGGACTTAGGTTGGTTGATCACGAGTTGCTACGATGTTGTATTCCTAATGTATAACAAGATACAGCTAGGTACTCTATCAAGGATTGAAGAAGTTGGCATTGATCTTACCTTACACTTCATTGATATGGGGCGTGTAGCTTCACCTGCCTTGGGCGGTTGAAAGATAGAATGGTTGTATAAAGATTACTAATCACATGTACCTTGATCAGTTATCAATCCGGAGGTTTTGCAGGTTTTTCAAAAAGACATCAAAGTTCCTCAAATGATACTCTCGGATCGCTCAATGTGTATGATCCCTCACCAAGGCATTGTTTTGCCTTCTTTCACCACCTACTTCTAATAAGCTGATATGTGGAGCTGTAGGTAGGGAAAACATGTGGCATACCTGTTTCTCATGTATTGTCGAGTCGAAAACCGGATCCTTGGGAGAACAAGTCATACACCCTGATCAAGATGTGCAAATGTGTGTGTATGGCGGATGGATAATGAACTCCTCTTTGCATGATTTTACTCTCCTCCTTTTTGAAATTTTTGAGACTTGGGCTATGTCTCTTTATTTTCTTTCTCTTTCTTCTCTTTTTTTATGCATGCCCTTGAGCATGTTTCTTTTTTTACATAACCCATAGTACTTGCTGAATATTTTTGGAGGGAGAGTAATCATGGAACATGCGCGGAGCTTTATTTTGTGGAATGGATGAGGGATGGATGAAATGATGGTTGCTAACTTCCAGTGTAGAAGTTTCGCATATGGTGGTGTGTACGTGATCTTGATCATGGGAGTAATGACAAGTTTACTCGCCGAGGGTCACAACAGTTCAACAAGACTCAATGAAGAAATCAGGTAGCATATGTGGAGGTTAACAGAAGCTAAGATCTACATATGGCCGTGGATAGGAATTTCTTATCATTGAGGAACTTATCATTTTAACATTTTTCAAAAGAAAACTCTGGATATCAAACATCACTTAGTACTAGCTCATAGCAACTCTATTATACCATATCATACCTCACAACAACTTAGGCAAAGATCATGCTTTTGCTACCCACAAATTTCAAGCTCAGGTTCGATCATACTAGCCAACAAACTCAAAATTTAAATAGGGTACTAAGTTGTAAACAAGGCATACAAGAGGAATAAACAGAGCAACTATTCATCATTTCAACCATAGAGAACAAGAACACTCTTACCGCGCATATGAAAACAAACTAATTTAAGAAAGCAAATAAATATTTTTGGTCTTTTTAACTTTTCAGATTTTTATGTGTTTTTAGCATATGGGGTTCTGAAAACAATAGAAGATACAAGTTACCTCAGAATGGGGGTCCTCCCCCAAGCTAGCTTCAGGCTCACTGCTGTGGAGGGAGGTGTCCCATCCACGCGTAGTAAGCCCTCTGCTCCTCCAGCTGTCGCTGCTGTCTCTGCTCCATGGTGTGAAGTCTCTCACCAGTCATACGCTGCCAGTCTCGAGTGGACTCAGCCTGCTGGTGCATTGTCTCCTCCATGGTACTGACACGGATGTTGAGCTCGCTCATCTGCTGAGTGAGGGTGGCCCCACGAGATGACGAGCGCAATCCAGACGATGAAGACGAGTCCCCGTAGGTCGCACCGGCGGGCCTAACCCACTCGCCACTCCCTACACTAGCCCAAGTCGAGCTACTCGCACCCGGCTGACACATGGGCTGGTCCCAACCGGGGGCATATCCGAGTGTAACTCCAGACATGTACCCGGCCGAGGCCCATGCGCCAGACAACGGTGTGGTATGCTGAGGCTGTGGCTGAGGCGACGGCTGTGGTGTCGGCTGTGACGGCGGATGTTGTGGTGGTTGTTGTGCTCTCGCTGCCCTCCTCGATGCACTCCTAGTGACCCTGTCTCCAGAAACACTAGAACAACGAGGTTCCTCACGAGGAACGGTCAGTGGCCCTTGGCCGTACAAACGGAAATCCGGGTTAGGTAACCGAATCTGGTTTGCATGGCCAGGGTAAAAGAAAACCAATGAATCATCCGGGCCCTTCTTAAGAGTATGTCCTTGAATCAAATACGCCTCATCTATCACGGCCCGGGGAGAATCAATGTAGGGAACGTTAGCCCCTTGTGTAATCCTGAGACTCGAAATGATACGTGTGATCAAAGACGTACACTCAATAGAACCCGTCATCCTAAAATTTGTCAACCACTGCCAAATCATAGCTTGCACTGGGGAGATTCTGATCCGTCTGACCGCGGCATATAATATCCTTATCTCGTCTGTGCGCACGGTTCGAACATCATCCCTTGGAAAGAGAATGACGGCGAGCCACTTGTGCCACAGTCGGAGAGTGGGATGTGTGATATCGTTGCACTGAGGTGCTAACTTGCCAAGGACAGGCTGACCAGAAAGCTCTTCCCAAAAACTATCTCGAGTAAAATCGCTGCAAGCTTGATCGAGAGAAATAACACAACGACGATGAAAACCAATAGCGTGACTAAGATCTGGCCATGAGACTCGATACGACGTTCCATGGAAACGTAACGTAATACCGGTCTCATCCTCCCGAAGAGTACAGAGGAACTGGATGGTGAGAGGCCTAGAACCGATCTCCCACACCGGAACAAAGTTCTCCCAATCAAGAGCATGCCAAATGGAATCGAACTCGGAGTCCATACCTGTTTTCTCAAGAAGGGTCGAGTCGAACTCCTTGGTGTTGGCGAAGACTCGATCCTTGATGAGAGCGTAGGCTTGTCTCTCCCGGTCGTCCCTCAAGTCGATGAAGGCGGCATCGGCGTCGAACACTGCTTCGGCTTGTGGCGTGGATTGCTCCTCTTCTTCCTCTTCTTCACGGTCGGTTGACATTAGACTCGGTGTAGCTCCGGAGTGGTGAGACGAGCCCTCCCCGTCTCTCGAACGGTGTGAGCGGGTCTCCTTCTGGTATGCACCGGCGATCCAACTCATCTTGCACAACAATGGGACAACACGAGCCACTCTGTGATGGGTTAGTGAAATCGAAATGAAATCCTTACCGAGCTTGCTCCACCAATATTCAATATTCAGCGACAAATTGGAGAGAGTGCTTGACACTTCCACTTGAGCAAGAAATCCAAGAAAACCAAAGAGCAAGAGCAAAGAGGGAGAGAGGGTGATGGAAATGAGTAAGGCTAGATGTTTGGATGATATTTTCCTCGGTTATGCGATTCACTCTAGAGCATATCGTGTGCTCAATCTTGACACTAACTGAATCATGGAGACTTGCGAGGTAACCTTCGACGAGACAAAGCCATGTAGCTCTTCTGCTTTTGAGTGTGCCGGTGATGAGGAAATTTGTGAGAGAATCTTTGAAGATGAGAAAGATGGAGATGAAGAAGAAGATGGTGGTGGTGATGTTTCAGCGGCTGATCGTGTACACGCTACTTCGACTACGACGACGACGATCGAGGATGGTCCATCCCCTACACCCACTACGACTGAGGCTGTTCGAGTGGAGGCTGCTGCTGAGGGGGAGGTTGTGTCTAGGCGAGAGGCTCCCCGGTATGTACAGGTGGATCACCCACCGACGACGATCATAGCTGACCTTCATGAACACACTACACGGTCGAGGTCAAGGGAATACTTCTCACTTTGCTCACTCTGCATTTGTTGCTTTGTTTGAGCCCAAAGATATTCGACACGCTTTGTCTGATGCAAACTGGGTGAATTCCATGCATGAGGAGTTGGAGAACTTTGAGAGAAACCAAGTCTGAGTGTTAGTTAATCCACCACCAAATTGCCGTCCTATAGGTACCAAGTGGGTGTGGAAGAACAAGGAAGGTGAGAATGGGATGGTTGTGAGAAACAAGTCGAAGTTGGTGGCTCGGGGGTTCAACCAGAAAGAGGGCATAGATTATGAGGAGACATTTGCTCCTGTGGCCCGTCTGGAGGTGATTAGGATCCTTCTAGCCTTTGCCGTGGCTAAAGGGTTCAAGTTGCTCCAGATGGACGTGAAGAGTTCTTTCTTGAATGGGGTGATTGAGGAAGAAGTATATGTGAGGCAACCCCCGAGGTTTGAGAGTGAGAAATATCCACACCGTGTATACAAACTCTAGAGAGCGCTTTATGGGTTGAAACAGGCACCAAGGGCTTGGTATGGTAGGTTGAGAGGCTTTTTGCTGAGCAAAGGGTTTGTGATGAGCACAGTTGATAAGACCTTATTTCTCCTTAAGCATGGAAATGACCTGTTGATTGTTTAGATTTACGTGGATGACATAATCTTTGGTGGTTCTTCTCATGATCTTGTTGCCAGATTTGCAGATGATATGAGCAAGAAATTCGAGATGTCTATGATGGGCGAGATGCAGTTTTTCCTAGGACTCCAGATCAAGCAGTGCAAGGACAGGACATTTGTAGATCAAGCGAAGTACACCAGGGATATGGTGAAGAAGTTTAGCATGAACGACTCCAAGCTGCTGACTACACTGATGGGTACCACTACGGCTTTGGACGCAGATGAAGATGGCGAACCCGTGGACCAGAAGGAGTACCGGAGCATGATCATCTCCCTCCTCTACTTGACGGTGACGAGGCCTGTCAGTGCAATGAACTGGCAGTCCACCACGGGGTAGGCTATGGTGGTAGATTGTTTGGTGGGGATCGCCGAGACTAGAGCTAGATGGTGAACAAAGGACACAGGGTTTATCCAGGTTCAGGCCGCCGGGAGGTGTAATACCCTACGTCCTGCGCTCGGTGTGTTGTATTGATGGTTCCACGATTGGGAATCCGATGGAGTTGTTTCTGGAGGGGGGTCCCTGCCGCCCTTATATAGCCTGGAGGGCAGGGTTTACAGATCTCAGGGAATCTATAGCTAACCGATTACTAGATTTGGCCTTCTGGCTCAAGTAATATCTTTCCTAACTAACCGATCTTTACTCATGGGACCATATCTCCTCGAGCGCCGCCTCATCCTGATCCGTACGCCGAACCGTATCTCCACACGGGTGGGCCCATCTCCGTATACGTATACACGTCATGAAGCCCCTCCGTGTGGGACCCGGGGGGTATATCCCCCACAGCAGTCCCCGAGCGCTTCTTAACCAGACTGCAACTTCGATCTTTAGCTCCGTGTACTTTTTTGCGCATCCTCGCCATTTAGCCGAGTGCTTAGCGCCTTTCGTCCGAGTGCTTTGAATGTTGTCGAATCTGATCTTCAGTGCAGCTGAGTGGTCTTTGAAACTGAACTCGTGGTTGCCGGGTGGTTGAGGAGAGCTCTTCACCATGTTTGTGATTTGTTCAGATCATCCGGGATTTGGAAATTGTACACTTTCGTCGTAGACGAAGTGTACACACTTAGTCCACGAGCCTAGATAAAGATTGAAAAGGTTTATCTAGGGTCAAAAGAGAATCAAAGCGACTGCTCCCTGATGTCTTCTATAATGGGTGCCCCTTTGGAAAAAAGGTACCTCTGTTCGCCTACCGTATCCCCGACCCTGACTTTAGTCAACGAGACTTTGTCTTGGTATGATCCCGGGTGATTGTGTTGGCGGGTTTTAGCCGCTGAATGGGCGCATCTCCAGATGCGCCCATTAGGGCAGTCCCCGAGGTTCGGAATAGTTAAAGTAACTATTTCGAAGCTCTAAAAAGTATTTAGTTCGGTATTACCATCATCCCATTTGGGAGAGTACCACTCGGATCATCTGACCCGGTACGGTGTTTGGTTAGAGCTCCAGCCCTATGCCAAATTTGCCGTATGGCCCACCCTGTTCTCACAGAGCACTCGCGCGAGGTCACCTGTCCTAGTCATCATATTCGTGACTTCTGAACAGCTTTGGCCTATGTATGGCATGCCTCCGGGAGAACACTCATGAGCTAGTAGACTTTCGAGACTCTCTTAGGAGTCAAAACCGATTTTTCGAGGGCGGGTTATCTAATAACCTGGCAATACGTGACTCTGGGTCACGGCCTCTGAGTGGTTTAAGCCAGCCAACGATTTTTGGAAGGCCCTTTTTAATTTTAAGGGTGTCTTCCCGTACAAAGGAAGGTTTTAACCCCTCGGCCCATTTAGGGCCACGGCCGGTTAAGGCCCAACAGCCGGAATCGGAAGCGTCGCGGATAAGGCTGGGTGCTTGCGCGCCGCTCGCGGGTCGTACTCGTGAGTTTCTCGCGAGAAGAATCTCCGGTGCTGCGGCGACGCGACCGCACGGGGGGTGGGACCCGCCACGACCACCGTTCCGTCTGCCGCATTTAAGGCAGCCCAGAGGCGTGGCTCGCCACGCGCCCCTGCAGTCACGTTGCTTCGCTTCCCATAGGAAACCACGCAGCCGCCCCTTGCTCTTCCTCCTCCGGCCGCTCCGCCTTTCGATCCGCCGGATCTGTCGCCGCATTAGCTCGATCTTCACCAGATTTGGCTCCGGCGAGGCTGCAGATCCAGATCCGCCGCCGCGCTGCATCTAAGCCGCAGCTCCCGGGCAGTCCCCAAGCGTAGCGAGGGTGTAGACCACGCCCCGCCCGAGTCCCCGAGCGTAGCGAGGATGTCGTCGGTGGGATCCCGCTGGCATTCGAAGAAGTCGAGGCGCGGCGCCTCCGAGGTGAGGCGCTCGCCGTCTCCGTCGTCGTCGTCCCTGGTTCCGCCACCGATGCGGAGTGAGGAGTGGGTGCGCTCCGTCTCCACGAGGGAGCGTCTCACCGCCCTGGTGTTGGGGGGTGTGCTGCTCGAGTCCGCCGTCGAGGGGTGGCGGCCTGCTGCGGGGTAGGAGTTCCCCACGCCGTCGACCGATGACACCGTCGTCTTCGAGCCGGCCTACCTCCGCGGGTTCGGCCTGCCCGTGCACCCCTTCTTCCTCGGCCTGCTCTACTACTACGGTTTGGAGCTGTGCCATCTCAACCCCAACTCCATTTTGCACATATCCATCTTTGTGCATCTGTGCGAGGCGTTTCTTGGAATCGCCCCACATTTCGATCTTTTTTGTTATTTCTTCTGGGTGAAGCCCCACCCGAACGCCAAGAAGCCCCGAGTGGTGGGCAGCGCCAGATTCCAACTCATGCAGAGGCACTCTGCTGAGTACATTTCGGTGCCGCTCGTCAGCTCCAACAAGGGCTGGCACTCGGAGTGGTTCTACACCACCAACCATGCTCCAGCGGTGCCCTGCAACGTCGACGCGCGGCCGACTCCTCTCCCATGCTAGGATGAAGAACTTGGCCAAGTGGAGATGGGGCAAGTGTCTGTGCTGCTGGAGCATATCCGGAGGCTGAAGGAGGTCGGGCTCACTGGCGTCGCGGTAATGGCGAGCTTCGCCGTACGGTGCACGCAGCCGCTCCGGGATAGGGTGCGCCCGGCGTACGAGTATGCCGGCGACGACCACGACACGGCGCGGCGGGCAACAGAGCCAGGGAGAGCGATGGAGCTAAAGGAGCGCGTCCGTCAGTGCTTCGTTCCCGGCACCGTCATCTCCAACCGCGACGCGCCAAAGCCGTTCAACCTGGCGAACTATCTGCCTGAGGTAACAGTTTTTTCTTTTATAGGGTGCCCATTAGGGCATGAACATGTGCCCATCAGATGTTTGATGAAATGGTTCTGTTTGTTTGTCTGCGAAATTGTAGGATCGCAGGGCTTTTGTCTCTGTGGCGCCTGTGCCTGGCTCATTGGCCAGGCAGGGTCCTTTAGCCGGTCGCCTTGGCAAGCTGCAGCGGATGGAGGCTCATTGGCCAGGCAGGGTCCTTTGGCCGGTCGCCTTGGCGAGCTGCAGCGGATGGAGTGCGCCAAGGCTCACGTCGCGGGTGGCGGTGAGGCGATCTAGCCTGACCCCCGTCGGCCCGCAACCACTGCTCCCGAGGAGAAGCGTGCCGCACCGGCCAGCAAGGGCAAGGAGCGCAAGGGCAGCCGGAATCCTGAGGCGCGACGTGTGCCCCCTGGGTCGCTCAAGATCGACGAACCAGAGGTGCGCCGACGCAAGCTTGTGCTGTCGGAGGACGAGGAGGAGGAGGTGCCCCTCACCTTTGACATCGGCGAAGCTCCCTCGGTGATGACGGCTCAGGCGGTGCCGGCGCCTACCGGTTACTTCACTTCTTCTCTTCCTTCTCAGTCATCGGGCCCAGTGCCACCGGTGGCGGACGCTGCGCACCCCACTCCTCAGACTGCGTAGGCTGCCGCTGCAACACCGTCACCAGCACCTACGGCGGCGGTCAGTGGGGTGAAGTGATCCGGCTCCTCTGGCTCCAGTTTTCTGCGTTGTACCAGTGTCCGCGTGTCCTCTGAGTAAGTTTTCTTGAAATTGTCCATCCTTGTTTTTCTTTTGTTCATAGGGTTGGAAAGCGATCTTTATGTCTTGTTTGTTCGAGCAGGGGTCCCTGCAACCTCCATTCTGAAGTTGACAAGTCATCCCTACCGTCTACTGCCCCGGTGTCGCCGTGCCTGAGTGCTTCTGATGGGCACCCGGCTACTGCGTCGGGGGTTCCTGATGCTGCGGCTGTCGCTGCTGATGCTGCTGTTCGTGGCTCCAGTCCCCAGCGTGGGGCTGGACACGTTGCAGCTCCCGGCGCTGATGCGGCTGAAGCCTCTGGAATTGAGGAGATCCAGCGGGAGCTCCCTCAGCCGCGTATCAGCCCGCCACACCCTGGACGCGTCGCCCAGGTACGTGGCACTCGTGTGGATGAAGTTCTTGGGGTTCCGGCGATCGACACCGAGAATCACGCAGAGCTTGTCAACATTGCACGGAGGACCCTCCAGCTTGCCGAGGTAATTCTTTCTTCCCCTTGTTGTTGTGAATGCTTGCTAGCTGTAGTTGGTTGATCTCTTGCTGTGTCTTGACAGACCGTGGCCTCGGAGTCTACGCGCAAAAGCGCTGTGCTCGAGCGCGTTGGCACCGCTGCTGATCTAAACGCCACTCTGCGCGCCCGGTTGGAGCGTCTCAAGCAGCAAGCAGTCGCTCAGCGAGACAGCAGCAACCGGGAGGTCGAGAGGCTGATGCAGGAGAAGGCAGCTGCGGAGGCGAGCGAGGCAACGCTCCGGGTGGTGGCGGAGGAAAACCAGCAAGGTATCTTGATTATTTTTGCTTGTGTTTCGCCATTGCTCGAGTGCTTTGTGTTGATCAGCTCTTGGCAATAGCCTGAGCCAAGGCGGAGGAGGAGCTCAAATCCCTGTGGGGCCGCATGAAGAAGCTCCGGCAGGACGGCCAGGAGGCGTGCAGGCAGGCCGCTGTGGCGAGAAAAGAGCTATCAGGTTGGTTACCTTGCACTCCCGTATTATCCCTGAATGTTTGTCGATAAGTGCTCCTGACGTTGAGCAGATTTCCGGCAAAAACAATTTGCCCAATATGTAGATCTCGAGGCCCACATCGCATCGGAGAGGGCTCAGTTCAAAGCTCTCGGCGAGGCGCTGTGCCCCATCCTGGACGAGCTTGCGCCCCTTGCCGAGTCCTCCTCCGTGCGACAGTTCGGTGATCCGGTGGTGCGCCCGCCAACCCTTCTGGAGTGTGCCCAGGCGGTGGCGGCGTGCTTCCCCGGCTATCTTCGCGAGGTCGGCGTGGCGAGTGCCAGCCACTGCCTCACCGTCTTCACCCCTCAATCAGCGTGGATCGCTTCCGCGGTGGCTTTGCTCGCGGAACGTCGCCACAGCAGGCTGAGCTACTGCTGGAGGAGGTGAAGGACATGGCGGAGCAGCTTGCCGACGACGTCGTGGCGGTGGCCGATGAAGAAGCTGATGGTGATGCCCTCCTGTCCCAGCCATAAAAACTCTAAAAGTTAAAAGTTGTAATATTTTGTGGTGTTGTGGGTGCACCGATACTTTGATTCGTTGACATTTGGTACTTTTAAGTAGGCGCTTTACTTTTACGGTATCTTTGTACTATTAATTTCTCCGGTAGTTAGTCTATTACGGGAAGTCGTAGGCTCGTTGGCCTTAGTTTCCTAGCGCAGAGGGTGTACTCTCATACACGCATAGTACCTTAGCTTGGCGAAAACCTCGACCCACGATTTAAGACATATGCTACCGAGTACTTTATGAGTCGTAAGATCTGTGTTAGATAAGCGTTTATTTAGTTTTAACATGGAAAACTTTGCTGTATGTAAAGCAGTCCCCAGGTTTCAGAATTGAAACTTGGGTGAGAAAGGGCATGTAAGCAGATGTAAGAGCGAAGTAGAAAAACTTCATGAGACATGAAACTGAATTCATTGCCATAGACTGCTAACATGGATAAAGTACGAAGAACTTTGAATAGAAAATGATACATAGCTTTATTATGGGTAGAAGCGGCGTAGGTGCTCGATGTTCCATGAATTGGGCACATCCGAGCCGTCCTCCCGCATCAGGCACCCGGCCTACTGATTTCCTTCACTATGAATGGCCCCTCCCATGGGGCTGCTAACTTGTGCATGTCCTTCTTGCTTTGGATCCTGCGTAGGACTAGATCTCCAATGCAGAAAGCTCTCTCCTGCATGTTTTTATCATGATAATGCCGCAAGGCTTGGGCGTACCATGCTGCCTGAATTGTTGCTGCGAGCCGTCCTTCCTCGATGCTGTCGATATCCTCAATCCGCGCCTTCTCAGCCTCGTTTTCATCGTATACTTCAACTTTCGGTGCATTGAACATGAGGTCGGTGGGGAGCACCGCCTCAGATCCATATACCAGGAAGAAAGGAGTCTGACCAGTAGCACGACTCGGCTGTGTCCGCAGTCCCCAGAGTACTGCAGGGAGTTCGCGTAGCCAGCGGGTCACGTACTTTTCAGGCGATCGAAGATGCGCTTCTTGAGTGCCTCGAGCACCGCTCCGTAGCTCGCTTGACTTGGCCATTGGCACGTGGGTGCGCGACTGAGGCGCGTGCCACCTTGATGAGGAGTTCATCGCAATATTCCTGGAACTCCCTTCCTATGAAGTTAGTACCCAGGTCGGTTATTATCCTGTTAGGGACACCGAATCTATGCACGATTTCTCCTATGAACTCGGCTGCCTTGGCAGCCGTGAGCGCCTTGATTGGCTTGACCTCTATCCATTTGGTGAACTTGTCGACTGCCACCAGGATGTGGTCGTACCCTCCGGATGCTTTCTTGAAGGGCCCGATCATGTCGAGTCCCCAGCACGCGAAGGGCCATGAAACAGGTATCGTCTGCAGAGCTTGGACTGGAATGTGTATTTGTTTTGCGAAGAACTGGCATCCGTCACAACATTTCACCAGCATCTCAGCGTCTGCGACGGCTGTGGGTAGTAGAAGCCAGACCGGAAAGCTTTCCCAACAATGGTTCTTGCTCCGGTGTGGTTGCCACACATGCCACCATGAATCTCCGCTAGGAGTTGTCGTCCTTCTTCCTCCGGTATGCACTTCTGGAGTACTCGGGACTGTCTGCCTCGGCGATACAGGTTATCGCTGATCAGGACATAGTTCTTGCTCCTGCGACTGATCCGTTTGTGCAACGCTCGTGTTTCCCTTTCCTGACCTGGTAAAGGATTCGGGAGCGTGCCGTCCTTGATGTACTCGACCATCTCTGAGATCCACTCAGGTTGTGGCTCAATCATTAGGACTTTGCCGAGTCCTTCTGATGGATCAACTTGCGCATCGGGGTTCTTGATGGAGGGCTTGATCAGGTCTTGAACAAAGACGCCGGGTGGTACCTAGGCTCTCGTGGATCCCATGTTTGCCAACTCATCGGCCGCCTTGTTATCGTCGCGGAGTACGTGCTGAAACTCTAGGCCGTAGAACTTGCCTTCGAGTTTGCGGATTTTCGCGCAATACGCATCCATATTCTCGCTGGTCCAGTTCCATTTCTTGTTAACCTGGTTTACCACCAGGGCAGAGTCGCCCTTGACCATCAAGTATTTTATCCCGAGCGATACGGCGATACGGAGCCCGTGGAGGGCCGCCTCGTATTCCACCGCATTGTTCGAAACCTTGAACATGACCTGCAGCATGTATCGCAGTTTCTCTCCTGTTGGGGAGATGAAAATTATGCCGGCCCCACCTCCTTTAATCCTGAGTGATCCATCAAAGTACATGGTCCAGTACTCAGGTTCAGCGGCAGTGGATGGCGTCTGGATCTCCGTGTACTCTGCCACGAAGTCTGCGAGTACCTGCGACTTGATCGTGTTGCGCGGTACGAAAGTTATGTCGTGTGCGGCCAGCTCGATGGACCACTTCACGATCCTTCCCATGGCATCTCTGTTGTGCAGGATGTCGCCTATGGGGTAGTCGGAAACTACAACAATTTTATGGGCTTCGAAGTAGTGCTTCAACTTGCGTGCGGTGATCAACAGTGCGTAGAGCAGTTTCTGCGCCTGATTGTACTGCACCTTAGAGTCGGTCAACACCTCGCTTATGAAGTAGACCGGCCTCTAGACGGCGTAAGCATGTCCTTGCTCTTTGCGCTGCACAACTAGTACCGTGCTTACCACGTGGGTGGTAGCCGAGATGTAGAGGTAGAGAGTTTCCCCTGCTCTGGTGCTGTGAGGATGGGGGCCTTTTGCAGATAGCTCCTGAGTTCCAGGAAAGACTTCTGGGCCTCCTCATCCCACTTGAAATCATCGTTTTGATGTTTGAGGAGCTTGAAGAAGGGCAGTCCGCGTACGCTGAGTCGTGAGATGAACCGGCTGAGTGCTGCCATGCACCCGGCTAGTTTCTGTACATCCTTCTGGCATTTGGGGGGCTTCATCCGAGTGATCGCGTGGATCTTCTCTGGGTTTGCCTCTATGTCGCGGTTGCTGACAAGGAATCCGAGTAGTTTTCCTGAGGGAACGCCAAAGACGCACTTTTCCGGGTTAAGCTTCCACCGGTAAACCCTCAGGTTAGCGAAGGTCTCATCTAAGTCCTTGATAAGATTATCAGGGTCTCGAATTTGGACTACGACATCATCTACGTATGCTTCGCAGTTTACGCCGATTTGCGTCCTCAGGCACGCCTGGATGGCACACTGGTACGTCGTACCGGCATTCTTCAGACCAAAGGACATTGTCAAGTAACAGTACACACCATGGGGCGTAATGAACGACGTCTTGATCTGGTCTTCGACCTTCAGGCTAATCTGGTGGTAGCCTGAATAGCAGTCGAGAAAACAGAGCAGGTCACAGCCCGCCGTGGAGTCAACAACTTGGTCTATTCGTGGGAGGGTGAAGGGGTCTTTGGGGCAGTGTTTGTTGAGATCGGTATAATCAACGCACATTCTCCATTGCTTATTCTTTTTGGATACAAGAACTGGATTAGCCAGCCAGTCTGGGTGATACACCTCTTTGATAAACTTGGCGGCTAACAGCTTCGTAACCTCTACCCCTATTGCCTCCTTGCGGTCAGCCGCGAACCGACGAAGCTTTTGCTTGATCGGCTTAGCATTCGGGTCAACCTTCAAGGAGTGCTCGGTGAGCTCTCTGGGCACTCCTGGCATATCCGCTGGTTTCCAGGCGAATATGTCGGAGTTGGCACGCAGGAATTCAACGAGCACGCTTTCCTATTTAGGGTCCAAGTTGGCCCCTATAGTCGTCGTCTTCGAGGGATCCTCGAGGTTGAGCGACACCTTCTTCATGGCCTCCTTCTCCCGCTGGATCGCCTCCGTCGCCGGCTTCTTGGTCGGGATCTCCAGATCTACCGGGTCGAGCTTGCTGGCAGCCGCCAGGACTTCAGCAGTGCGCCTAGAGAGATCCAGGGTGGCGGCGATGTGGAGGTTCTCCTTCTCACAGGCACTGGCTGTGTTGGAGTCACCTTTGAGGGTAATGACCCCGTTTGGCGCAGGCATCTTCAGCACCATGTAGGTATAGTGGGGCACCGCCATGAATTTGGCTAGCGCCGGCCTGCCGAGTATGCTAGGTTGTCTCGAAGTCCGCCACTATGAAGCGGACGTACTCTGTCCGGTAGTTCTCGATCGTGCCAAAGGTGACTGGCAGAGAGATCTGACCGAGTGGTACTGAAGGATCTCCAGGTACGATCCCGAAGAAAGGCTTGTTGGTCGGGCTCAAGTCCAAGGGAGTGAGGCCCAACTCCTTGAGCGTGCTGGCGAATAGTATGTCGAGGCCACTGCCTCCGTCCACCAGCATCTTGCAAAGTCCCACGTTGTGAATCGTAGGCTTCAACACGAGGGGATACCGCCCGGGTTTGACGACTGCCTCCGGGTGGTCCTCCATACTGAAGGTGATCGAGACTTCCGACCACCGCAAGAACTGGGGCGTGCCGTGCTGGGCCGCGTACACCAATAACCTGTTTGTGAGCTTAGCCTTGCGCTTCCCCTCGATCTGGTCTGGGCCGCCGTAGATCATGTTGACCGTACGGTCGGCGACCTGGAAGTCTTCCTCGTCATCATCCGCTGGGGGAGCGCGCTTTCCCTTGCCCTTGTCGTTCTTGGAGGGACCCTTGGAGCGTCCCTTGCCGGAGAAGTGGTTCTTCAGGCCGAAGCAGTCGTGAGCCGAGTGCTTATGGTTCTTGTGGTACGGGCATTGCATGTCCAGCATCTTCTAGAACTCAGACGGGTCCATGCGCTTCGGGGCGGACTCTACGGCCGCCACGACCTCAGTCGGCTTGCGCCTCCTATTGCGCCGTGCGCCCTGCTGGGAGGTTTCTCCCTCTCGGTCTGGATCGTGGCGTGGCCGACGCGGACGTGGGGAATCATCGTCTTCCCAGCGAGACTTGATGTGCTTCAGCTGCTCGCGTTCTGCCTCTTCACCGTTAGCCTCCTTGTTGGCTGTGGCGAAGAGCTCGTTTACGGTCCTCGGGGGCTTCTGGGCCCACCTATTCACCAGCTTGCCGTAAGCCAGTCCATGCTGGAAGGTGCTGATGACGTCGTGCTCCTCGACGAAAGGAAGAGAGTTCTTCTTCTCGGAGAAGCGTCAAATGTACGAGCGTAGCGACTCGTTCTTGCGTTGCCGGATCTGGTCCAGCATCCTCCTGTTCCCCGGCCTCTCCCATGTGCTGGAGTATTGGCTCGTGAAGAACTTGCAGAGGTCATCCCAGGACGTAATGGAGTTCCTCGGGAGCCCCGCAAGCCAGTTTCTGCACCCCTTCGTGAGCATTATGGGCCATCACGTCGGGCAATTTGAAGCCCCACGGCCATGTCACTCGACGTAGCCTTTTTGAGAGGGAGAGGAAGCCATCGTAGGACGGGGCTCCCTCTCGACCTCCACAGCATCCGTCGGCCAGCCGCTCGTAGGAGCTGTAGCTATCCCCGGACTCCTCGTAGGAATCCGAGTAGTAGTCTTCGTACCCGCTCTGCGAGTCGCCGCGTCTTTCCCGGCGATTGGGAGCTCCATGCTCCCTGTCGTAGTCGTTGCGTCACCTTGATTCCTGACGGCGGCGCTCCTCGCGGTTGCGGTTGATCGTGGTCCTCGCATCGCGGCAGCGGAGCCGGTCGCGCAAGTCTTCACGTTCGTCGCGTCGCGCTCTTTTGTGGCGCGAGCAGCGGGTACCTTCCGTCTCCCACTGCCCCACTGGCGGGGAGGGATCGACGCGGTTGTGCTGGGTCGCAGCGGCCTGCACCAAGGCCCGTATGCGCCCAATGTCTGGCGTAGTTGGAGGCAGCCTCTCAACCGCCTCATTTAATACTATGAGATTTGCTTTGGGGGTCGCGTAGACCTTGTGCCCATCGTACTCGAGGGTGAAGTCATCCTCGAGCCTTCGGGGCTGAACTCTGGTCGTGCGGCGGGTGCGACGCCGCCGCCTGTTGTGGCGCGGGCGGTCGGAGCTTTAAAGGTCCTCGTCCTCCTCCTCGTCGCCCTGGGCCTCTCGGCGCCGTCGCGCTCGGTCCGCATTCTTCCGTAACCGTTCGGCCTTTTGTGCGGTCGTCTCGTTATCCTGAGTGCACTCGTCCTCGGAGATTACCGGCGGGGGCCCTGGTGCTGCCACGTAGACAAAGGCAGGTGACCAGCTTCCGTCGGACAGATCCGAGGGTGAGCTTGTAGAGTTGATCAGGACCGTGTCGTCGGACCCACAGGAGGGAGAGCTTTCGTTCCGGTCGAGAGCCACCTCGAGGGACGCAAAGGACCCGTCCGAGGCGTACTCGGGGCTAGATCGCCCAGCGGATCGGCCTGAGCGGCGCTCACCCTTGGATTCATCCGTGGTCCAGTCGCAGAGTTGACCGTCCTCGTCCTCTTCCAGTATGGGGAGGAGGGACGCGTCGCGGTTCACCTCTCGTATGGGGGAGAGAACCACGTTCACGAAGTGCGGCGAATCATCATCCGAGTGGTATTCAACTGGCTCGGGTGCAGGGCTCACCGCTAGGTTTCGTTTCATCTCCTCCGTGATTACGGAGGCGGCGGTGCTCTTCAACCCGAATGGAAAGCACTCGGACTGCAGGGTACCTAGGGTTGCCTCGCAGATGGTGATGGTGTCAGCCATGTGACTAATGACCCGGTCTAAAGATTCAACCAGATCATCCGCGGGAGGGTTTGATGACCCTGCGACCGTCAGATCTTGAACCGGGAGGGTTGGCCTCCGGGCTTGCTGCGGCATGCCGAAAAGCACTCGGCAGGCTTTGGGCTTGTCCAGATTGGATCTGGCAGCCGGTCTTCCCCTCGCGGGCGGTGTGGAAATCGCTCCGGAAGGTTTTTCCGTGGTGATCACGGTGTCGGAGAGAGCGCATGGGATCTCCCCGATGACGATGTGACCCTGAGGAGGAGTCACGTAGCCGGCCGCCTGCTCGTCGACGGTGGAGACGGGATTGAGGCTCCCGAAAGGGATTCCCGCTCCCAACGCGGCGAAGGCAAGGCAACTAGCAGGGATCTTGACTGCGGCCATCAAGCTCGCCAATTATCGCGGCGAACCCCTACCTGGTGCGCCAACTGTCGGTGCAATGAACCGGCAATCCACCACGGGTAGGCTATGGTGGTAGATTGTTTGGTGGGGATCGCCGAGACTAGAGCTAGATGGTGAACAAAGGACACAGGGTTTATCCAGGTTCAGGCCGTCGGGAAGCGTAATACCCTACGTCCTGTGCTCGGTGTGTTGTATTGATGGTTCCACGATTGGGAATCCGATGGAGTCGTTTCTGAGGGGGGTCCCTGCCGCCCTTATATAGCCTGGGGGGCAGGGTTTACAGATCTCAGGGAATCTATAGCTAACCGATTACAAGATTTGGCCTTCCGGCTCAAGTAATATCTTTCCTAACTAACCGATCTTTGCTCATGGGATGATATCTCCTCGAGCGCCGCCTCATCCTGATCCGTACGCCGTACCGTATCTCCACACGGGTGGGCCCATCTCCGTATACATATACACGTCATGAAGCCCCTCCGTGTGGGACCCGGCGGTTATATCCCCCACAAGGCCGGACATACAGTTCAGTGTGTGTCTGTGCGCTCGTTTTCAGGCTTCACCGAGGACTTCACATCGGCAGGCCGTCAAGAGGATTTTCAGGTACTTGAACTACACTCCTGAGTTTGGTCTTTGGTATTTTGCCTCCTCGACACTCAGACTTCACAGGTACTTCGATGCTGATTTTGCTTGGTGTCGTTTGGACCGCAAGTCTACCTCGGGTTGTTGCCAGTTTCTTGGTTCTTCTTTGGTCTCTTGGTCATCTCACAAGCAATCCTGTGTAGCCCAGTCCACTACAGAAGCTGAGTATGTTGCTGCAGCCAGTTGTTGTTCCCAGCTCCTATGGATGACCTACACTATGAGCCATTTTAGTGAGGAGTGTTCCTAGGTTCCACTCTTTTGTGACAGCACCAGTGCCATAAGTGTAGCCAAAAACCCAGTCCTTCACTCCAAAACAAAACACATCGAAGTGAGATACCACTTTCTGAGGGACAATGTTGAGAAAGGGAACATTTCTTTGTCCTATGTACCTACCCAAGATCAGCTAGCCGATATATTCACTAAACCACTTGACCAAGTTACCTTCATATGCTTGCGAGGTGAACTTGGAGTGTGGTTCCCATTTAGCTAGATCTTGGAGCTTCTCATGTATATATGTGATATATGTGTCATTTGTTGCATTCCATGCATGCATTTTACTTTTTGTACAAAACCTGGTAGGATAGCCATCTTTGGATCATTTGTGGTAGGATGCGCTTCTCTTATATACTTTGATCTCTATGATGTGCTATATGTGAGATATGTGTATGCTTTGGGAATGGTGATGGGAATGCTATGCTCTTGATGGTATTGTCATATGTTCATGATGAGATAGCTTCCTTTTTGTGAAAATGCTAAAATTGCTTCACTCATGAGTAGACTCTTTTTCATGCTGAAATTGTGCTCAAATGCCTATATCATGCTTAGTTTGTGCTTGAGTATCATGCTCTCTTTGCTTGGGGTCAAAGACCCATTTGTCATGGTAAATGTTTAGCCTATATGTTCACTTGTGGAGGAGCATAAGCTTCTTTTTTCCGCAAAGGCATTTCATGTACCATGCTTAAATTTGAAAATCAAATTGGTGTATGAACTGTCTTATGCTTGAAAAATGAGCTCTTAATCATGTCTTTATGTTTTGATGTATATATCTTGGGTGCTAAACCGTTGCATAATGTCTACCATGAGAAGTCTCATTTTAAGAAGTAGACACATGGCTCGGTGGCTTTGACATGACATGTAGTAGCTTATGGGCGTTTGCTATGATCTTGTGATGAGAACTTGTGATCTTGTATGAGCTTTGTATGATCTAGTTCATTTTTGCTCAAATTGCCATGGATAGGGCTTTGCTCATGAGATGAATATTTCTTTGCGAAAATTGCTTCAAATTGCTTTTGGCCATGTCACATGTATCTATGTCTCTACTTTCTTGATGGCAATGCGCTAACTACACCGTGTCTACTTAGCTTGCTCTATGTCTCATTTGTAGCATTTTGTTGTGCTCTTTGTATATCTGAGAAGCTTGGTAGATTGTATATGCTTTGACATGCATTTTTCATGATAACAAGGGGAAGAGGTTCATGATACCTTGATTCATGCATTGTCAACAAGGGGGAGAAATTGTATGCATTGGAAGCATTTGTGGAGATTTTGTGAGATTTTGCATATGGGGAGAAAAATTGAGAAAAGAGGATGCATTTGCTTAGGGGGAGTTTGCATATGTGCAGGGGGAGCTCCTTTGGTTTGCCTGAGTTTTGTGCTTTGTGGTGTGCTCTTTGTAGAGCTTTGTTTTGTCTCGGCTGTGTTGAGCCATTGCCCTTGCCTTAGGGGGCCGAGACGTGGTCTGGCGAGTGATCGTGTTTTTCGCTTGTTCTTTGGCTTTGGATCACTTGCTTGGAGGTTTGTGTTCGTGGTTGTTTTCTTTTCCTTTTTCTTTATGATGGTTACTATGGGTCTTGTCAATGCACTCGTCAAGGGGGAGATTGAGGACCAGGTGTGTCCGAGGACCAGTGGAGGGTCGCTCCTCAGTGATGAGTGATTGACAACGTTGTGTGGACTGATGCTTGCCTCAGTGTGCAGGTACAGGTTGCGGCTTGACTCGTGCTGGTGCAGGTGAAGAAAAAGCGCGAAAGGCCTTAGCTGTGGTGGCCTCCGGGTGATGGAGAGGCAAGTAGGCTTGGTTCGATGGACCCGGTGGCCGATGGGGTCAAGTGCGAGCCATGCGGTGCAAGACTAGCAATTTGAAGTCATGGACATGGGCCGATGTAAGGTGGTGGTTCGAGGCTGAAGCTTGCATGCGGGGTTTGGTGGTTTGCCCACAAAACCATCGGTGGACGGTTTCTTGGTTTGGGCCTCAAAACCAAGTCCGGAGGCCCGATGCGACGGAGACGGTGATCCGGGAGCATCGGGAAGCTTCGAGGCGGGGGGGCACGTGGCGTGATCGCGGGGCTTGCGTCGAGGCTCAGCAAGTCCACAATGGAAGCGCGTCCGCTCGATGGGAATATCCGAAGACTTGACCAAAATGCCCCTGAGGGGTGTGTATCTTCATTTTAAGTTGTAGGGGTAGCGTGGTCATTTGCCTCCTCCGGTTGACTTCGTATAAATAGCGGAGAGGTGGATGGCATCTCTCTCTCTCTGTTTGGCTCTAGGGTTTCCTCCCCCGGTAGATCGCTCTGGACTACTTCTTTTACCAGTATTTCCTTAGGCTAGATTCTTGTACAGACTCTGAGCTCTGGGTGTATGGAAGCATTCGGCGTTGTGATGATTTCCCTCTCCTAGCTCTTTGTGATTTTCCTGTCATTTTCGGAGCTATTTTTGGGTGTTTTTGTTCTTCGCTCGATTCGTTGATTTGAGGGCGTTTTCTCTCGGATTTCTTTGAGGGGATCATGGGAGGATGCCTTGTGCATCTTTGGGTGTGATCTTGACCCCTCAAACACCAGGAAATCCCTTCGATTCGCGAGTTTTTGTAGGAACCCGAGTTCTTGGTGGTGGTTCATGTGATCTGTGATTCCCGGTGATTTAGTGAGTTAGAGGTCGAGATTTTTGGGACATAGCTTCACCTAGTGACGCTTCTCATCTCCCCCAAATCTTGTCTCAAGAGCTCAAGTGGTTTGGGAGATCCGGTGATGGATAGGAGGGGTTGACTTCGCGTTTTCGAGCTCGGTCTATTCAATTCGTGCTTTGCAGACGGTCCGTGAGCCCCGTGCGAACGGTCCATGAGAAGCCTGACAGTCCGGTTGTTCGTCGTGTTCTTCGCGTGTTCTTGCGTGCCTTTTGTTCGATCCGTTGAGTCAGTAGGTTTTTGGTGCAAGAGGTTTGCGGACGGTCCGTACTAGAGTGCCGGACGGTCCGTGACGAGGCGGACGATCTGCGGGTCCATCACGGACAGTCTATTTTTCTTGATGCGCTACTAGAGGTTCATGTTGCATTTTTTGACAGTCCGCCGTGCCCTCGCGGATGGTCCGCGCCCCCCACTAGGACAGTCTGTCCGGCTACATCGGACAGTCTGCCAGGAGCTTCGCAGATTTGGTTAAGTTGTTTAATTCTTGTCTAGTGCTTCCGCGTTTTGATTCGAGGCTTGTCTCTAGGACTTGTAGGCTTGTGTGTGCCTAGACTAGAGCTTATGTGGTGTGTGCGAGTGATTGGAGTGGCAATCGGGGTATATGCCGAGTTCATCATTCAGGAAGAATTTTTATCTGCTCCCATTCACTTCCCCCTCTCTGGTCGCCTATTCGGTCCTTCAGAGGGGTCGAGATCCTAGCTATGTGACCGGCGCAAACTCCTCCCAACCAAGAGCATGCCAAATGGAAGCGAACTCAGAGTTCATACCTATTGTCTCCAGGTGGTCCGGGTCGAAGTCCTGGGTGTGGGCGAAGACTCGGTCCTTCAAGAGAGCGTAGGCTTGCTCCTCTCCAGCACCTCGCAAGCTGAGGTAGGGGGTGTCGTACGACCTCTTCCGCTGCTTGCGGTTTGGCTTGTTCTTCTTGCTCTTCTTCATAGTCCATCATCGATGGGCTTGGCTTCGGCTCGGAGGGGATGGATGAGCTTGCACTAGCCCGTGAATGGGAGCGCCTCACCCTCCGGAAAGCATTCGTCACCCAACTCATGCTTGCACAACAATGGAACAACAAGAGCAACTCAGTGATAGATTAGTGAAATGAGATTCTTACCGAGCTTGCTCCACCAATCAACAATACTTGCAGCAACACAATAGAGAGAATACTTGATGATTCCAATATTGAGCAAGGATTCCAAGAAAACCAAGAGAGCAAGGAGTAGAGAGGGGAGTGTGAGTGAATTGAGTCGAATGGGTGAAGAGCACCCCCTCTCCCCCTTCTATTTATAGGCAAACAAGGCAGGCAGCTCGGGGTAGCCGAGGCATAACAGCTAAGAATCGTTGGAGCCGGCTGGGCCCCACTAGCCGTTGGCCGGGATCAGCCGATCCAACGGTCAGCCGACCCAGGCACGGGCCCGCTGGCGACCTACTTCAGCTAGCGGCTCCCCAACGGCTAGCCCATGGCTTGCCCTGGTGCTCCGGCCAAAATTTGCCCAAAATATTTTTCAAGGTTTTTCAAACTCAAAAATTATTTTCAGAAATTTGATTTGAAAGGGAAAATTGGCTAGATAAATCTAGCATGCAGATGCAGGGTTTGGAAAAAATCAAATATGTATTTTGGAAATCAAATAAAATTTTGGAAAGGGAAATATGAGATAAATACCATTTTTAACCTTTTTGCTAGAAAGGACTCATCATTTTTAGTCCGACGAGCAGGACTCTTCTTAGCGGTCAATACCACTCGGCATCCCACTCCTAAGAAGTAGATGTTGATGCCTTCTCAACCTTCCGCCATTCTTGCCGAATTTTCTTATGCTTATTTGTGGGTGGAGGTTCCTTTGATGAGGGTGAAGGCTCCATCCTTCCCCCAAGCCGCTCAACACTATCCTGCACTAGGTAGCATTGCTCCTCTTTATCTTGAAACCTGAACATCAAGTTCCTATTTCCAATGCGGAACTGGATCACTCCAGATCCCACATTGATTCTAGATCTGACATCACTGAGGAATGGTCGCCCAAGGATGAGCGACATTCCACCCTCATCGGTCATATCAAGGACCACGAAATCCGCAAAGACATAAGAGTTTGACCTTAACCAACAAACTCTCAATAATTCCTTCTGGATATCGTATCGATGAATCGGCGAGTTGGACCGTCAGTGTTGTTGGAGAGAGAGCTGGATATCCCAGTTGCTCGATCGTCTTGTAATAAATAGTGCACATGATAGTTGGATAGCCAGGATCCCTTCTGTGCAGTACTGTTGATTCCTCCCTTGGGTCTTGAATTTGATGTATGGGCTTCCCTGCATAGTTAGGAGCATGTGTCTGCGTAGGTGAGTTACCCCACCTAGTCGACACTACACTAACATTTTCACAAGAGGTCGCAGGTTGCCCCGGGATCCTCCCGTTGTCAGCAGACGGAACCAAAGCAGCTAACTGAGCTAACTGAGTTTCTAACATTTTGTTGAAACTTAGCTGGCTCTTCTGAGTAGAAGAAAAACTTTCAAGCTTGACACTGAGACTTTCCAAAAATTTATCCAGGGCAGCTAGCTTCTTAGTAACACCTTCATTAATCTTAGCCTGCCCAAAAACAAGATCTCTCAAGGAGGGCTGGTTATAATTGTAAGAGTTACCTTGGTTGCCTCCCTGATAATAAGGGTGTTGTTGATTCCACGCTTGGCCTCCTTGTGGACGATAACCATTTTTATTGCCAATCATGTACATCACTTCCTCCTGAGTTTCAGGACAGTGATTTCCTGAATGCACAGTGTTACCACAGACCTCACAGGTCATATGATAATCCATTGGTAGAGTAGTGGTGGCCATGGTAGCCTTCTCGCTTGTATAGTCATCCAGTCTCTTCATAAGAATGTCCCTCTTGGCAGTAAGCATATCTGCTTCCTTGACAGTATGAGTACTCCTTGGACGTGGTTGGAGTCTTTCATCACTCCACCCTTGGTTGGAGACCATCTTGTCAATAAGTTATTTAGCATTATCAACGGTGAGTGAGAAGAAGGCTCCTTGAGCAGCAGCATCAACATGGCCACAGGCTGTCGGAGTCAGCCCATTATAGAAGCTCTGAAGAATAAGCCATTCCTCCATCCCATGGTGAGGACAGGCCAGGACATACTCCTGAAGCCTCTCTGAAGCCTATGGAATAGATTCATTTGCTGCTTGTTGAAAGCTAGAAATCCTCCCACGAAGGGCATTGGTTTTACCCAATGGAAAGAACTTCTTGAGGAATGCTTCCGAACATTTTCTCCATGTATCAACAGCATCACAATTCGCATAGAACCATTGCTTGGCTTTCCTCAAGGGAGAAAAAGGAAACAGTCGAAGACGAACAGCATCCATGTTTGCACCCCTGATGATGAAAGTATTGCATAGCTCTAGGAACTGTTGTATATGGGCAGTAGCATCCTCATTTGGCTTGCCACAGAACGGGTTAGCCTGTACCATTGTGATTAAACCCATCTTGATCTCAAAGTTTTCAGTCCCTACTGTCACCTCAGGGTCTTGCAGCACCTGGTCAACAGAAGGAGCTGAGTACTCACGAAGCATCTTCTTGCCATAGCTTCTGATGTGGATGGTACAAAGGAAGCTGAATCGCCTTCTGGATGAGTACGGCGAGGAGAGTCGAAATGAATTCGAGCTATCCTCACTAATGACTCGGGATCTTCTGTGAAATTGTCCGTCAAGTCGAAACCAGTCATACACTACCTATCTTTGTCATCCAAAGATAAAAGAAGACAATCAAGGTTAGCATGCATTGATAGTTGCTCTAATCTACTCATGTCTTACAAACCGATGCAAAGCATAGTCATGATATTCCTTTGCCTTCCCCGGCAGCAGCACCAGAAATGCTTGTTGACATTTCTTAACACAACCACCTAAGAATGGGTTTAGAATCCGTCCCTGGCAATAGATCAAGAAATGCTTGTTGGCATTTCTTAACGTCACTACTAACGACGCCGAGTTAGAGCGAGCGTCAAGACTTGCCAAAGGTAAATCTAACGATCGTGAACGAATCCGCAAGCGCACAGATAAACCACTGTAGCATTTCCCCAGGGAAGTGAGTGTTCCAAGGGTATCGTATCCGTGGAAGGCAATGGCGGATATCAAGACTTATGCTTTTGCACTAAGTGTAACCATGAGATAGAGATAGAAGACAACAACTCAAATACAGGGGTAAGATAAATGATTTGATAAGGGTAGTGTGACACACACTCTAATCTATCTCTACACAAGCACACTACGGTGTAGGGGGGACCATACGAGCTAGCTCTAGGTTCTAAGGTACTATACATACAAGAGTCAGATGATACAAGAGAGAGAGGCACAATGCATTGCATGACTAGAGGTTTAGCACCCAGGTACAAATGGGGAGATAGCCCGCGACGACCAGCACTCTGCGAAACTATCCTTTAGACTCCTACAAAAATACCCCAGCGCGGAGGGTTTCAAAGGGTCCAACAGCTGTCACCACTGCGGCCTACCTCTATCGTTACGGGGGCAAGCTCATAACTAACTAAGCCACACAACCCAGGCACCATGCCTGCGTTGCTGCTTGACTTCACCCGGCTGGGGCTATTGTGACCCAGGGTGAAGCCACCAGATAACTGACCAACTTAGACCGAGTACTGTAGCTTAAACACAAACCTCATGCAACACAATGATGCCATCAATCTAGATCAAACTAGGGCTAGTCATACGAACGGATATTAACTCTCTTATGTCTAATCAACAAGATCAAAGGGTCGTGTTCATGAAGAACACGAGCCTCTAACTTATGAACAAACACATAAGGAATGAGAAAATCATCCTGGATCGAGAGGTAGTGTTCATGAAGAACACAAGCCTCTAAATGATGAACAATGGATGAACTCAAGAACATATCAATCACATGAGCTACCATAACTTTATATGAAATAGCTGAATAACTGAAGTAGATCAAAGTCATACAAATAAATAAAGATACGGGAATTCATACCTAGATCCCAAAGTAGACATGGAACCTGAATAAGAGCTACTCTAGCCTACCCCCTAGCCTTGGAAACAAAAAGTGAGAGGAGAGTCAAGAGAGATGTGTGTGAGAAATGGGAGCCCCTCCCCTTCTATTTATAGGCAAGGCCCAGGCTTGCTTCAGGCACCAATGTCTCCAAAGCACCCCGAGATGCAGCAATTGACCAATAAGCAACCACCACGTGGAGGGCCAGGATGGCGCGGCCGCTAGGTCGGTTCGGCCGATCCTAGGATCGTCTGACCATCTAGGGTGGCCCCACCTGGTGTGCTTCCTCGTGGTGGCTTGCAGGTGGGCCCTCTAAGCTTTCCCTGGTGCATGGCTTGTTTGGAATCCTAGGTGGGCCCATGGATCCTTGTGAAGTCCATGTGTCACTCTCTGATTCGTCGGTGAGTGCCTTCCTTGGATCAGTGATGTGGATGCCACCTAGAATTAGTGTGGCAACCACCTCCTCAGCTGAGTTGGCATGGATCATTCCATAGAAGGTGAGTTTCCATCTCTTCTTATGCTTAAATCACCTACATTCAAATAATCTCCAAGGACAAGTAGAACTACATTATTCATACCAAAGTGTGAGTAATAAATGCATATGCCTCTATTTATGTGAGAATATTGACAGCTAAAAATGGTACTTAACTGCCGCCAACAACCCATTAGTGGCATTGCATGCCACCAGCTTTGCCCGTTCGAGAAGGACCCTTGGCTGACACTGAGAGTTTCAGTCAAGGAGTGGAAACTGGTAGGCGTATGTCCATCTTTAAAAAGATTCACATATACTCAAAACCATGAAGCTCAGACTCTTCTTTCGGACCCTTGATAACCTTATTCTACCCTTATCAAGGCTCGGGACTGAGTGTGTACACTCCGCCTTTGGCGTGAGTGTACAAAAAGGTCCACATGACCAATTTCAAGACTCATTGGGGAGAGCTCTCCTCAATCACCTGGCAATCACGAGTCAAGACCAAAAAGCACTCGGCTACGCTGTGAACAGTTTCCCATCTGCAGGTTCGAAGGCACAAAGTACTCCGGTCAGGAAGAAAAGCACTCGGATGAAGCTAAAAAGCACTCGGCGAAGCCTGAGAAGCTGGATAGTCAAGGTTGCAGTTTGGTTGAGTAGCGCTCGGGGGCTGCTATGGGGGATATACCCTCGGGGTGCCTCATGCGTGGGACCCATCGCCTATCCGGGCGGAAGACGCGGGCCCACACAGAGGCACTCGATGCGAGCGCACGACTCGAGATACAGAGGCGGTGCCTGAAGAGATACATTTTTGTAGATAGAATTAGTTGGTTAGGAAAGATATGGCTTGTACTTGAAGGCATGAGATATCCTGTAACTGACTAGTATAGATCCCACAAATCTATAACCTACCCCCCGAGCTATATAAGGGCGGTAGGGATCCCCCACCAAATCGATCCAATTCCCATCTGTGCATACGCAATACAAACACCGAGCACATGACGTAGGGTATTACGCATCTCTGCGGCCCGAACCTGGTAAACCCCCTTGTGTCCTTTGTGTTCACCATCTAGGTTCAACTCCGGCGATCCCGTCCACACAATCTACCACCATCGCCTACCCCCTTGGTGGACTGCCGGGACCATTGTATCGACACAACCCTAGGGGACTTGCGCCGCCACCAGCAGCACCCACCACCGGCACATGCCCCGCCCCTCCTCGTCGTCCTCCTCCGCTCCGCCGGCGGCGGCGGTGAAGGACACCTCCCTCGCGTCGGGCTTCCGCTTCCACCCCACCGACGAGGAGCTCGTCTCCTACTACCTCAAGCGCAAGGTCCTCGGCCGCCTGCTCAAGGTCGACACCATCGCCGAGGTCGACCTCTACAAGGTCGAGCCCTAGGACCTCCCTTCCGCTCCCGCCTCCGCTCCCGGGACTCCCAGTGGTACATCTTCATCTGCCTCGACCGCAAGCATGCCAACCGCGTCCGCACCAACCGCACCACGTCCGAGGAATACTAGAAGACCACCGGCAAGGACAGGGAGGTGTGCAATGGCCCCAGGATCCTCGGGATGAAGAAGACGCTCGTCTTCCACGCAGGTCGCGCGCCCAAGGGCGAGAGCCCCAACTAGGTCATGCACGAGTACCGCCTCGAGGGCGACGAGGCCCCGCAGGTATTGGTCCTTCAATTCCCTGTATTTGCTTCGGATTCACGCCTGGTTTTCTATGTTGCCGATGATAATTCTTGGTCAATCCTAAAATTCCGTTCCACACAGTATCCAAACATGATGGTAGAGTTGGATACTTAGATTGGTGTTTGCCTAATGTGTAAAGCTGAGCCAGATGAAGGAAGCATACTTAAAATTGACTTTGTGAATTCACTAGATATGCGTAACTGGTAGAGGAGTTGCCTGCGTGTAAATTGATTGTATTGTGCTCACAAGACAATAGCTACTTCTATCTGCATGTTGAATAACCAGGCATGTAGATCTAACTTTTTTCATTATCTGAAATGTAAAAAACTCCATATTTGCTATGTGGCCTTCGTAGTCTCTTTGCATGTTGAATAATAGACCTGTATTAGCATTGCTGTTTTTTAGGCTCCTGTTCGTGATTTAGAGTAGCAGAAATCAAATTCTGATAGATTCACTAGAGCTCAGCCTCCTGTTTGTGATCTGCTAGGCTCTAAATCTTTTACCTTTCTGCTTCTCTACCACCTGTGCTAGCGACTACTCGTAGTTGGTTCATCAGCTATTTATTTCAGTTGTTCTTGGCTCTGGAGCTTGGACATTCGATTTGTAATCAGCTCTACAATTTATTGGTGATGAGCTTTTGGTGAAGGTTCAGACTTTGTTCGGTCTGATTGCAGGTTGCTTCTTTTGATTCTGACGGAAGACTCTGCTTGTCTGACGTATTACAACAGCAGCTCGTGAATTCTTATCTCTGTTTTTTCTTGTGTTGCAGCTTGTGCTCTGGTGTTTATTTTGTGCAGCTCTGTGACACAGGCCATCAAGGCGCTGAGCATCAGGATGCTAGTGTCACTTTCAAGTTACAGTAAGCAATCAGTGCTTTGTCTATCTGAGCCCAAGTTTGGATAGGGTGAATTTCTTTTCACCCAAAAGGAATCTTTCATGCATGAAGGACTAAATAAAATCTATTTGCAAAATCTTTTCACAGATGAGTGCAATTTTGCGTGACGAATCTAATGAGCATAATTAATCCATGATTTGCTACAATGATGCTATTATAACCATCCTCTAACTACGCGGTCAAAGATCTTATTAGATTCGTCTCGGAAATTTAACTACGGTTGTGAATGTAATTTTGGAAACTGACTTTATTTAATACTCTTAATTTGCGGTCAAAGTTGCATTTAATAGGGGATGAAATTTTTTCACCCCATCCAAATACAGGCTGAGTGAACAGCTAGTCATTTACTACATGTCGAGTGAATTTCTTGCATGAGCTATTCATTAAATCATTCACTTGTGTCAATTACTAGTTGTACGAATAAGTAGCTCTTAAGTCACAGAAAAGTACAGATTGATCCTTGCTTAGTGTTTTGATCAGTAGCACTGCAGCAAGGTAGGATTGGTATTTTTCTTGTGCTCAAGATAGTTCAGTGATATCTACTCATTGGCACACCTTGGTTTTACTTAAATTTTTAAGTTCCAATACCTTGTGTTTGCTTATGTTTTTAGGTGTACAATTGGAAAAACATTTGTTGGGCAGAAAAATCATGAACTTCTAAGTAGAGATTATGATGTATTGAATTGCTAATTTGTGGCAGGTGGCGGCTTAATCATTCCCTTGATAGTAAATACATTGATCAAGTGTTTGGTTCTATTTGACTACTTATTCCCAAAGATAACATCTGATATTGCTACATTCCTCATTTTGTTTATTAGTAAAATTGGTGTCTCTCTTATTCTCAGATTGAAGGCAGGTTATTGTGATGATTGGAGAACCAGTTGAACAAAGCTTTTGTTTTCCTTTAGGTAAAGCCACTCGTGCAGAGATTCTACTCCACAGAGTTTGCATTTTTTGGATCTCACTCATTCATTGCTGCCCTTGATTTGTTTGCAGGTCCATGGCAGGTAGTATAATTTGTTCTTCCTTTTTAGCTTGTATGCAAATAGGGTGCCTCTGTGAATTCAGCGTAGATGAATCTTCGTTGATTATGCTTTGTTCACAGAAATTCTATTTTGTTTGCCATTGAGGTGGTGTGAATGTAATGGAGATTTATTAATTTAAGAATTATTATTGAATTGTGTGGCTTTATTATTGTATTCTGGTTTGTGGAATTACGGCCGGTATTGAATTTGGCCACATCAGCGCCACGTGGTTGCCACATCACCGTCGTGTGGCTGCCACATCAACGCCACATGGCTGCCACATCAGCGTTGCGTGGCTGCCACATTAGCGCCACATGGCTGCCACGTCATCTGCCACGTCCTCATCCATGGCAGCATCCAACTCATCTCTACAAGTGATGTGGTAAGTTAATCCATGACGGTCACATTCGTCACAGATTTTGGGTTTCGGGCTGGGCTCAATGGGCTTTAGACCAATCTATGACGGCTTGAGAACGTCATGGATCACGCTAATCTATGACGAAAATGTTAGTTCGTCACGGTGTTTAATCTGTGATGCTCAATAGATGACGATATAAAATTTCGTCATAGATGCCGTTTTATGACGAAATTGCGATGATCCGTGACGAAAATCGACTGTCATGGACCACAGGGTTTTTTGTAGTGATGGTATCAGTTAACCCAAGATCTTAAGCTTCTGCATCCTCTCTGCTGCCCTCTGCTTCCCTGCGCCGCCTCGCCGCCATGGCCTCCCCAGCCCACTCTGACACCTTCTCCAGCTCCAGCAATGAGGCTGCCACACCTGCTCCTACCTCCCTTCTCCAAACCGTCAACATTCACAACCATGCGTCGGTCACCCTCAACCTCGACGCTTCCAACTACAGCCAATGGCAGTGTTTCTTCGACTCCGTCCTCAGCAAGTTCGGCATTGTCGAACACGTCACGGCACCGCCGCCAATGGCTCAGCGTGACGCCGAGTGGCACATGATTGATCACTACGTGGTCAATTGGATCCACAACACCATCACCAAGAACATCTTCGACATCATCTACAAACCTCATGCCACTACCTTCACCGTCTGGACCGATGTCGAAGGAGTCTTCCGCGACAACGAGATGCAGCGAGCTATCTACTACGAGGATGAGTTCCGCAGCCTCTAGCAAGGCGATCTCACCATGACTCAGTACACCTCCCGCCTCAAGCAGCTCACCGACAATCTCCGCGACATCGGCCACCCGGTGTGCGAGCCAAGTCAGGTGCTGAATCTCCTCCGCAGGCTCAACCCCAAGTACCGCTACGTCAAGCTTGTCATCAACGCCAAGTTCCTTCCACACACCTTCAAGAGCGCTCGCTCGTACCTGCTCCCTGAAGAACAATAGTTGGAGCATGACACCAAGATGGAGGCCGGCACCGCCCTCTACGTCGGCACCAGTGGCTCCACTGATGGAGGATCCAAGTCGCGCAACAACAACAAGAACAAGAAGCGCGGCAAGGGCAACAACAACAACTCTTCCTCACCCAGCAGTGCCCCTTCCACACCGCACGGTGATGCTGGTGGCGCCCCTCTCTAACAACCCTCCTCGACCTGGCACTCAGCTCCCAATCCGTGGACCGGGATGGTCTAGGCCTAGAAAATGCCTCTCCGGGCAACCAGATCTAGCGTCCTGGGCCCTCGCCCGCCCTTCCAGGCCCAACACTAGCCTCAGCTTCACCCTTCACCATAGAATTCAGATTCTGGCGCCTGGGATCACAACGCACTCTACACGGCTCCGCAGTCCTCCGGCGTCGCAACTCCACCGAGCTCCACTGAGTGGTACTTCGACACCGACACCTCGACACACATGTCTTCTATCTCTGGTACCCTCCACCATCCCCAACCTCTCTCTTCCTCTCCCTACATCACTATGGCGCCAAGCTGCCTGTTACACATACGGCTTCCGCCCAAATTCCTACATCCTCCTCTCCTCTTCACCTTCATGATGTTCTTGTTTCCCCACCTCAGATTAAGAATCTTGTCTCTATGAAGAAGCTCACTCGTGATAATAATGTTTCCTTTGAGTTTGACCCCACCAAACCTGAACGGTGAGGCTCTGATGTGAATCTTCTGGTGACCTCTACCCTCTGCTGCTGCCACTCCACCAGGCGCTCACAGCTTCATCCTTGGCGCCTGTGGAGTTCTAGCATCAGCGGCTCGGTCATCCCGGATCCAACTCCTCGTCTTAGGTCTTAGCATCATTTGATTTTCAGTGTAATAAATCTGCTCAGCACCATTGCCATTCTTGCAAGGTTGGCAAACATGTGCGTCTTACTTTTCATGATTCTAGTAGCCAAACTTATTTCCCATTTCAACTCGTCCACACTGATGTTTGGACGTCACCAATTTATAGCAATTCTGGTTACAAATACTATGTTGTTTTCTTAGATGATTACACTCACCATGTGTGGGTGTTCCCAATTCGTCAAAAATCAGAGGTGTTTCACATTGTCAAGTCTTTTCTTGCCTATGCCAAAACGTAGTTCAACCTTTCTGTTCTATCCCTTCAAACTGACAACGGGAAGGAATACGATTCTTATGCTTGCGACATTTGCTATCCCACCATGGCTCCATTCTTCGTCTATCCTGTCCCTATACGTCGCAACAAAATGGGAAAGTTGAGCGCATTCTTCGTACACTTAACGATTGTGTTCGCACCATGCTAATCCATAGTGCAGCTCCATTGCCCTTCTAGGCCGAAGCCTTGCAGATGGTGTTGGCGTTTCTTAACGTTGCCACTATGGCGCCGGTTAGCGTGAGCATGTAAGAAACTCCCGGGTACACTGACGAGTGCGAACAAATCCTCAAGCGCACGGATACACCATTGTAGCACTTCTGCCTAGGAGAATGAGTATTCCCACAGGGTTTCGTTCCTAGGACGGGAGAGCTCTGGCTCGAACCTAGGTAGTGGTCTAAGGACACAACACTGGATGATAGGATAGGTAGAAAGGATCTGCTTGACAGAGCGCAGAGTCTAGCACAGTCCCTCAGGTATAAACACTCGCCTTGGGCGCCAACCCACCCTAGCTGTTTAGGACTAGGAATATGTTCTGGCAACGGGGTCCTACTCGGTACACAGGCGCAGAGGGTTTTGAAGGGTCCAACAGGCTGTCACCACTGCGGCCTACCTCTATCGTTACGCGAATGCACTTGGTATTCGAAGGATAACCTCTGGTCCAGACACCACGTCTACACCACTGACTACTACTATAGTCTGACACCGTCTGACGTCCCGGTAGCCCTACTATAGCACTCCGTATAAATACAGAACTACGAATCCGCGAGGGAGATACTGACACTAGCTCAAGGTATACTCTATCACTCATGCAAGATCACGACTGCACTTTGATCTAATTAGAGATATGCAGGAGCATCAACTTTATTCTAATAGACAAGCTAACATACAAACGGAATGCAAACTTATGATCCAGCTCTACTGGATCGAAAGGGCTGTGTTCGAAGAACACAAGCCTCTAAATCAAGAATGAACTATTTCTTTCAGAAGAAATTCTATTTCCACTCTTAGGAATAATGATGGTACTCTGGTGTCTGATCATTCTCTCAAGGCAGGGATTCTTTGGTCCTCTTTTAGAGACAGGTTGGGTGTTTCTGAGTTTACTGATATCCTCTTTGACCTAAGTGCTTTGATTACTGCTGTGCCTCTACCCATCATTGATGATCCTTTCTCTAAAGATGAGATTGACCTAGCTCTTAAAGAAATGCCACCAGATCATGCTCCAGGGCCAGATGGCTTTAATGGTTACTTTTTCAAGAAATGCTGGCACTTAATTTTAGAGGATTTTTATAAACTGTGTGACTGTTTTTATCATGGTAATATCAATCTGGAATGCATCAATGGCTCCTTCATTGCCCTTATACCAAAGATTGATAATCCCCAAGCTGCTAATGACTTCAGGCCAATTTCTTTGCTTAATTTGTCACTAAAGCTACTCACTAAGATCTTGGCCAACCGATTACAGAGGGTAATTTTATCAGTAATTCATGAAAACCAGTATGGTTTTCTCAGGGGCAGAACCATCAGGACTGCCTAGCTTGGGCATTCCAATTCTTACACCTTTGTCATCATAGCAAAAAGGAAATTGTCATTGTTAAACTAGATTTTGAAAAGGCCTTTGATAAAGTGGAGCATCAGGTTATCCTTGAGATGCTAAAATATAAGGGTTTCTCTGACAAATGGATTCATTGGATTAAGCTTATTTTATCTTCAGCCTCTTCAGCTGTGCTTCTTAACGGTGTCCTTGGAAAGTCTTTCAAATGCAAGAGGGGTGCAGGGTGATCCTCTATCACCACTTCTTTTTGTACTGGCTGCTGATCTCTTGCAGACTGTGATTAATAGTGCTGCCACTGAAGGTCTCTTGATGCATCCTCTTGGACATAATTTTGGGGGGGATTATCCCATTGTTCAATATGTTGATGATACTTTACTCATTATGCCAGCTGATGAATCACAACTATTAAATCTCAAGAACATCCTGGGAACCTTTGCAATCTCTACAGGGCTTAAAGTTAATTTTTCCAAGTCCAGTATTGTCCCTATTAATGTGGCACCTGAGAAGATGTCCATGCTAGCCTCTATTTTGGATTGTCAAGTGGGAGTCATGCCTTTTACTTACCTCGGTCTGCCACTTGGTACTACTAGACCCTCTGTTGAAGAGTTCATGCCACTACTGAATAGAATTGAGAAAAGGATGATGGGTTTTAGTAGCTTACTATCCTATGCTGGCCGGCTAGTCATGGTTAACTCTGTCATTTCTGCCCTACCCACTTTCTATTTGAGCACTTTTAAAGTACCTGCATCTGTCATTCTCCAAATTGACAAATATAGAAAGCATTGTCTATGGGACAGGGGTGATATCAATAGGAAGGGAGGTTGTCTTGTTGCTTGGAAAAAAGCCTGTTTACCCAAGGATCAAGGTGGATTGGGCATCATTAATCTAAGAATTCATAATTCTGCCCTCCTTTTGAAGCATCTTCATAAGTTCTACAATAAGGTGGATATTCCTTGGGTCACTCTCACTTGGAAGTATCTTTACTCTGGCAGTGTGGTGCCTCATGTCAAGAGACCGGTGGGTTCTTTTTGGTGGAGGGATGTTATGTCCATTTCTGGTAATTATCTCATGATTGCATCTTGTACAGTTGGCAAAGGCAATTCAGTCTGTTTTTGGACAGATAATTGGAACCTGGGTGCTCTTCAATGGCAATTCCCGCAGCTTTTCTCCTTTGCAAAGAATAAGAACATTTCGGTGTATAAATTCAGATCTCAAGATGCTTATGCAAATTTCAACACACCTCTTTCAGATATTGCTGCGGATCAATGGGACATGCTTTCCAACTTGATTGAGAGTCTGAATCCTTTAACAAATGCTGCTGATCAATGGACCTATATTTGGGGCACTCCTTCTTTCACACCTAAGCTTGCTTACAAGCAGTTGCAAGGCACTTGTGAAGCCCATCCGGTTTTTAAATGGCTATGGAAATCTTGCATCCGTGGTAGACACAAGTTTTTTGGTTCGCTGTTCTTTTGTGATCGCCTTAACACAAGAGAGATTCTCCGAAGGAAGAGGAGAGCGTTGGATGACTTTACCTGTGTTTTATGCTCCTCACACCAAGATGAGACAGTTGTCCACTTATTTTTCGACTGCTCTTTCAGTAAATGGTGTTGTTGCTTTCTGGGCATATCCTGAGATAATCTTGTTTCTTTCCTGGATAGAATTGTTGATGGTCGAAAGAGATTTGGTCGCCGGATTTTCAGAGAGATCTTCTTGCTTGGCTGCTGGGCTATCTGGAAGCATCGTAATGAGGTCATTTTTGACAATAAACATGTCTCCTTGCTAGGTGGAAATGCCTTTTTATTGATGATTTTAAGCTTCTGTTGTACAGAGCTAAATCAACCCTAGGGGTAGAGCTTGAGTCTTGGTTTTGTAATTTTAGTTAATTTTTAGTACTTTCTGTTTTGGGCCTTGGGCCTTGTACAGGTACATATATATTTTAGAAAATGAAAAGTTCCAGTAGGGGCCTCCCCTGCTGTTCGTTTCAAAAAAAATCAAGAACGAACGAAGAACACAAGAACAATTCACCTATGCATGCATACGACTTTAGTCTAAATAGAAAATGTCGAAATACTCACTTTAGTCTAAATGAAGAACAAAGGCACCGCTGAGGTTCGTTCTTGAGGAAGATGTCATGAACATGACATGGCCCCAAGCATTCCCCCTCACTTCCTAGCACTAATCCTATACAAAGATCTCTCCTCTCCTAAAGAGAGAGGCTCCAAGGCCAAAATGAAGAGGAGGAGGAGAAGTGTGTGTCCAAGAATAAGGCCCCTCCCCTTCTATTTATAGGCAAGGGGGTGGCTTGCTCCGGGCACCAAATGTCGCCAAAACACTCGGGATTGCAACAAGTGACCAATTATGGAGCAACACGTGGAAGGTGGGGGATCAGAGGAGCCAGAGGCGGTTCGGCCAATCCTAGGGTCGGCCGAAACCCTCGGGCCTCCCCTCGTGTTGTGCTTTCTCCAGGAGGCTGGCAAATGGGCCCCATGGTCACTCCCTCGTGCATGCCAAGTTTCCTGGCGGTTTGGGTAGCAAGTGGGCCCTTGAATCCATGTGAAGTTGACGTGGCAGCGCGTGATTCGTCGAGAGTGTATCACATGGATTGGTGAAGTCATTGATCCAGGGGAATCCTATGTGGCAACCCCTCATTGGCTGAGCTTGAAGTACTTGGATCAAAGACATGTGCTTTTGCTCCCCTTTCTAGTGCTATTTGCCTGTATTCGAATAAACACCAACACTTGTGGAAATGATTAGTTTAAGCCCTATTCTAGTGTTGATGATCATTTCTCATGCTAAAATGTACATGTTGACGGGTATGAAATGAGTGGATAACAGCCGTCAACAGATGGTGACGTTCCTCCTCAACAGACGACCATGCCGAGCATCGGGTACCATGACACCCCACGAGCTTCTCCTGGGCACACCGCCAAACTACGATGAGCTTTGAGTATTTGGTTGTTTGTGCTACCCCAACATCCCCGCCACTACGGCACACAAGCTTAGCCAGCGGTCGATGGCGTGCGTCTTCCTCGGCTACCCCTCCGATCACCACGGCTAGCTTAGCCCACGATCGATGGCATGCGTCTTTCTCGGCTACCCCTCCGATCACCACGTCTACAGATGCTATGACATCGCCTCACGCCATGTCTACACGTCGTGCCATGTTGTCTTCATCGGGCATCGGTCCCCCTTCCGCGGCCACGACACAGGGCGTCCTGAGGTTGTGCCACCACAGGTCGACTCCAACACCAACAACGACTGTGCCAGCATGCCTCACGTCGCCGCTCGAGCACCTCAGAAACAACATCTGCCTGCAGCGCATACTCCCACCCCATCGCCTACTGCCGCTCAGCAGCTTTCACCAGCACATGCACCCAGCTCACCATCCACGCGCATTGGAACGCTCGAACCAATGTCCACGCAAGAGAACACTGCGGCCATGCCACAAACCGATCCAGTCCCAACCACCTCCATCCAATCTGAGCAACCCCATGCGACACAACCACTAGCTCAGCCTCGCCATCCAATGGTCACGCGCGCCCGTGACGGCTTTCACCAACCCAACCCCAAGTACGCACTTCACAGCACGTCACCACCGCTGTCGCCCATCCCAACTTCAGTGCGTAATGCACTTAAAGACCCAAATTGGAAGGCTGCCAAGGAGCAAGAGTTCACATCTCTTCAAGGCAACTGCACCTGGACACTCGTTCCTCGTCCAGCAGGTGCCCGCGTCTCTCCGGCCGCTGGGTGTTCAAAATCAAGCTCAACGCCGACAACTCCCTCGACAAGTACAATGCAAGGTGGGTGGTGCGCGGGAGCGTACAACGACCCAGCGTTGACTTCGGTGAAACCTTTTCACCAGTTGTCAAACCCGGCACAATACGCACGGTGTTGACTTTGATCAACACCAAGCGTTGTCGGCTCATCAGTTGGACGTCTCCAACGCCTTTCTTCATGGTAATCTACAAGAACGTGTGCTGTGCTAGCAGCCCACTGGTTTTGAAGATCCAAGCCGCCCTGATGACGTCTGCCTCCTCTCCCGGTCCCTCTACGATCTTCGGCAAGCACCCCGCGCCTGGTTCACACGCTTCGTCGAGCACGTCATCTCCATCGGCTTCATCCAGTCACGATCAGACTCCTCGCTGTTCGTTCTACACCGCGGCAACCAGATGGCCTACCTCATCCTCTATGTCGATGACATGATCCTGTTGACGTCTTCACCGGCATTACTTCAGCACATCGTCGAGCAGGTCAAGTCTGCGTTCGCGGTCAAGGACATGGGGCCTGTGCAGTACTTCGTCGGCATTGAAGTGCAGCGCACATAGGACGACTTCTTCTTGTCCCAGGCGAAGTACACTAATGTTCTCGAGCGTGCTGGCATGGACAACTGCAAGCCGTTGAAGATGCCCACCGACACCAAGCCCAAAGCTTCTGCAACTGACGGCCACCCTCTACACGACAAGACTTGGTACTTAACACGGCCGGACATTGCATACGACGTACAACAGGTCTGCCTCCATATGCACGCGCCCAACGATGTCCATGCAGCTATGCTCAAGGGGATACTGCACTTAGGGATGGATTCAGATGTTTCGATATCCTAATTATCCGTATTCGATAAAATCATCAATATGGATATCTATATTCGTTTTTAATGTGAATGTTAAATGGATGTATTCGTATTCGATTCCCAAATTTTTTTCTATCCGGTTCCAGATTCGTATTCGACAAAAATGTGGACTATCCAACACTATCTGTATCCGTGTAGAACAAAGTAATCATGAAATCTTCTAAAACTTATTTTGATGACTAATTACTAATTACAAAATTATGTTAATTTTAATATTGTTACCTAAAAATGATGTACATCATCTAAATTATTAACAATTTCAAATGAGTAATTATTTTAGTCTAATATTATTAGTGATATACAATAATAAAATTAATTATTACAATTTGGCTATTCATGTTAATTTAAAATACTATATTATTTTTCAAAAAATATATTATATGTATTAATGCACTTATTTTAATTTTAAATGATATATATCTATGAAAAATATTTATTTTGATATATTGGATTACTTAAATTTTTATTAATAAATATATATTTTTGATAAATTGTCTTATTTTTAATTTACTCACTACTAGTAACACTTTTTACCAACTATAAAATCATTGACAAAGCAAATGTATCCGTTTTGTATTCGTATTCCATAACATTTGTATCCATATATATCCGACATGATTCGTATCCAATTCAAATTCGAATAAAAATGTGATAAAAAGTGACATCTGAATCCGATTCTATGGATTTCCGATCCGAATCCATCCTTAATTTTGCTATCTCAAGGGCACGGAGGAGCATGACCTGCACATCAGCGTGGTGTCATCACCAACTTGACAGCGTACAACGACGCCAACCGGGCAGGATGCCCGGACACTCGACGGTCGACCTTAGGCTTCTGTGTTTTCCTCGGTGACTCGCTGATATCGTGGTCCTCCAAACGATAGACCACGGTCTCAAGATCGAGCATTGAGGCCGAATACAGGGGTGTTGCCAACGCGGTGGCGAAATGCACATGGCTTCGACATCTACTCGGTGAACTCCATTGCAGCATACCCAAGGCGAGGATCGCATACTATGATAACATCTCAAGTGTATACATGTCCAGGAACCGGGTGCACCACAAGCGCACCAAACATATTGAGCTCGACATCCACTTCGTCTGCGAGAAGGTGGCACTTGGCGAAGTGTGCGTTCTGCAGATCCCGAGCACCCAATAGTTCACCGACGCCTTCACAAAGGTGCTTCCAACAAGCACGTTCAACGAATTCCGCTCCAGTCTCTGCATCAGCAGGCCGACAGTCGAGACTAGGGGGGGTGTTGGCGAACGGCTTCTCCAGGCTCCGGAAGACCCGCGCAAGACCCGCGCCACGGACGACGCACTCCGCGTAGCTCCACAGCTCGGCTGACGCAAGCCTAGGATTCAGTTAGACTCGAGTGGCTCCTGTAAATCCCCTGTACATTTATAAATACTAACTCAAGAGATCAATGCAATCACGGTTGAATCAATCTCTTTCTACAATTATGTTTTTGTTAGTAGTATAAACTTGGTCCTATCATTTTTGTGTTGTAGTGTCCTAGTTGGTAGTTTTAGATTCTTCTACATGCCCTTACACTTGATTCAACAATCCGTAAATCCTGGGCTGGATCACGTTGAAAGAAAAGCTTGGTTCATTTCGACTAAAAGTTATGCATATTTACACTATGTAGAATATCCTAACTTTGAGAGGAACATGCCCTTTTGTTATTATAGGAAAACAAATATTTATACATTCTTGATATTTCTACACCCTTGAAAAAAAACACATGGAAAAATTTTATATTTTTTTGTTAGTAGTAAACTCGGTCGTGTCATTTTGTGTTGTTGTGTCCTAGTTGGTAGTTTCATATCCTTCTACATGCCCTTACACTTGATTCAACAATCCGTAAATCCTGGGCTAGCCTGGATTACGTTGAAAGAAAAGCCTGATTCATTTCGTCTAAAAGTTAAAGTTATGCATACGACTAAGTAGATAAATTAAATTATCAGATTTGCTAGAGTTTTTTTTTAGAATTATCAGATTTTCTAGAGTTCAAATGCTTGATTTTTGTTGTTGTCTCAATCACTTTCCTGTGAACCCTTCGATCTTCAATCTATGGTGAGATGCATCTGTGTTCTCTTTCTTTCTTTTCGGGCCCGCATCACACACCCGCATCCAAAACCCACAAACTCGTTAGCAGAGCCGATGAGACTGACACTGACATCGAGAAGCCTCTCTTTTTTTATTTTCATTTCGCCATCATCATTTTCCTCGTGCCGAAGGAGCGGACGGGTGAGGCGGGTGGAGCGAGGACGGGCGATTTGGAGCACGAAGCGAGTGCGCCAACCCTCTCTCCCGGCGGTGCGACGACGACGTCCCCGTCCCACCCCCCCCCCCTAAATCGATTCGATTTGGAATCCCCAGGATCCATCTGCTAGATGAATCAAGGGGGCGCATCCCCCGCTTGGCTGCTTTGCGGGTACAACTATTCTCTTGAAATTTGTGCTCTATCTCCACAGGTTGTGGTCGTTTAGGGTTCCAATTTTTTTCCTCACACCATTTTTGAGCAGGCAACATTGACGTTCAGGAGAGAGGGTCATGTAGGATGTGAGAATTCCTTGAAGGTACGTTTTTTGTCTAACAAAAATTTAATCATTCACATGTGCCTATGTTTTTATGATCTGCGTGTGCTAGATTTCATTATGCGGATTTTACTCTTGGTTCACGTGCTGCCTAGTGAGATGTCTCCTCTTGATTTAGTAGAAAAGCATCTCTGTAGTACCTGGTCTCAGGCAAGATTTCAGGCTTGATCCCTTCAATTTAGTGCCTATTTTAGCTACCATCAGATGCATCGTCTTCGTTGCCCTAAAAATTTCATTACTGAAACTGTGTATGTGTGTGCACGTACATATGCAACGCATTAGTAAGATGGAGTATATGCACGGTCTTAGTCTCTAGCAAACACAAGTTTCTCAATTAACTAATATGTGGACCATTTGTGTTTTGTGGTAATGTCATTTTCTTCTTGATGAGATTGGTTACAACTTACAATTCTAATGATCGCAGAATCATTTAACTTCTTACTGCTAGTATGTTAACTTCTAATATTTTTCATTTAATTTTCTTTCATCATTATACATGTTACTATGTGGTCCAAAACACGTAAATCTGTAAAGAAGAGCAAAATATGCTTTCACAAGATTCTCTATTGCCACATCCTAATATGTTCCTGCCATATTGTCTTCAGTAAAATAGGATTTGTGTGCTTTATTTGTAATAAAAATACCAATATATTGTCAATGTTCTTTACATGTACGTCCACCTCCTTTGTTTTATGTTCTACCTTGTGTGACCATGTAACCAAATGTTTTTATCACTGTATTTTACTTCTTGTGATTTGGTCATGCATGGAGATGCAGACTTCGTTGCAAATGCATTTCTACCTATGTGTTTTTTATGAAATAACTTGTATGATTTTAGATGCCACTTTGGCTAACTTAAAATATTTCTTTTTAACTCGAAACATGTTGCAAATTACATTAGTTCTGATTTTTTTGTGAATTTCTCTGATTGATGGTTTATTCAAATCTTGTTTTTCTCTAATTGATGGTTTATTCAAATCATGTTTTTGTTGGAGAAACATTAGTCTATGAGTTAATGTTATAGCACAAGATTAACCATTAATAGTTGTGGGTGTCCATTTAGTCCATTAGTGTTTATGTGTTTAATATTCAGTCTTCATATACATTTTATCAGTGTATCCAATTTGAATTTTGATTTTGATTTGTTTCACGAGAACTTATCAGATTTATTTATCAACGAAGTTAAGTAGATAATCTGCTGTCGTTTACCTATCTAGCTATTTATATTTCTTCAAAAGTACATATATGTGTTGTTTAGAAACTCCTTTACTCAGTTCACTTTTTGTTGGAGTCACTGTTATTTTTTTCTTTTCTCATTTCTACTAGTGTTTTCTAGGTGCTATCATCTTTTTTGTTTTAGTTATTTTTTATACCATAATTCTAAATATATGTATCGGTCCAAGATCGAGAGACGTGTTGGAATACAATACTTACCCATTTTATAGTTCAGTGTACTTTTTAGCATCCACAATTATGTAGTTAGAATAGTGTATATTTTTTGAGAAACTTTTGTATATGTTCACTTATAATTTGTTCAGAATAAGATAAACGTATGACAACGTAGTGTTCGACCATATAGAACCTATATGAATTTGATGTTGTGGTAAATTTATAGTTTTGGGACCATCTAATTCTTGTAGATCAACTTAGCTGTGATGATTTTTTATGTTCAAGTACATCATCTTCATCATTTGTTTGCAACACACTTTTTTATGTTTTATTATGAATCAAATCGAACTATCGAAGAGTCTGTGAAGCAAATGACAATATGTAAGTAAACTATATGACTTTTTTAATCATCAGACTATTTTATTTTACCCTAGTGAAATGTACACTGTATAATTTATGCACAATAAAGATATTAAGAATCTCATACGTTGTACAATATAGTGTGCTTTAATTATTCTTCATGTTATAAGGTTCTTGTGGCTCGTGCTAGATTTGAGTGATGTTCTCATTTTATTCTTTTGTGGTATTTGTGATAGTCATGTTACACTCGGTATAATGTGGCAGAAAGCTCAATATTTATGACAATGTAATTATGCTCAATTCTTATTTTTTTCCACCAGTAATGTTCATAACAAGTTAAATGAAAAAATCTTCTGACTTTTTTTATCTACTTAGGCATTCCTTTGCAACTTGTCATGTTGAGACTTCTCCTTTTCTGTATGTTGCTGTGGATGCCTTGAAATAAAAAATTTGGAAGTGACAGGTCAGTTAAATGTTCTTTTCACCTATAAATATCTTTTCCGTTTATGAATACTTAATTTTGTCATTTCCCATTTTCCTAAACTCATCTTTGATTGGATTCATTCTGCTCAGAAGAGTTGCCTTTTTGTTTTCCACTGATAACGGTTTTTTACTTCCATCATAATATGATGAATAAAATTCTTGTTCCATATACTATGCAGGTGCACACTAATATGTTTTCCTAAACTTTCTTTTTCTTACAAAAGAAACTTTTCTTCATCCCTATACTATGCAGGTGCGCACTAATAATTGTGTGAGAGACACCATGGAGGTTCAGGAGACAGAGCCTTGATGTGACATTTCCTGGAGGTATGTTTTTGTGACCGACAAAAGTCAGGCATTCACATCTCATATAGTCATATGTTTGTTTTTATGATTTGTATATGGTGTCAGATTTCATTATGTGTTTTTTCCTATTTTTACATGTTGCCTAGCTAGTGAGATGTCTACTACTATACTGGTGGGTGAGAGTGATTTTACAGTTTCCCTCTACATGCAATAAGTTTTTTCTTCTTTGAATCACTATCTACTACTTGGTCTGTCACAAGACTTCAAGTCTAATTTCTTAAATTTAGTGCATATTTAAGCTATCATTGGATGCTTAATTTCACCGCTGTAAATGTGCATGCGTGCTTGCACCACAGATAGGCAAGGGTAGTAGTAAGATGGGGTCAATGCATTGTCTTAGCCTCTAGCAAACACAAGCATTTCACATAACTAGATTCATGTAAGAACCAGACTATTTTTCATATACTCTACAGTCCAAAATATGTAAATCTGTAAAGATGTTCAAAAGATACTTTTACAAGATTCTCTATTACCACGTTCTAATATGTCCTTGCCATGTTGTCCTCAGAGAAATCGATTTTGTTTGCTTACCATGACCATGCTTCATGTGTTATTCATTAAGTTTCTATCTTTTCAACTAGTCATCCCATTTCGATGTACTTACTGATTATTGATCTTTAACTATAAATAGTAGCTTGTTTCTGTTATTCACATTTGCAAAGTACACCTCAACTGATATTCAACTAAACATTTTTGCTCAGATTGTTTTATTACTCCCTTTCCATCATCGTATGCTCATTGTCATTTCTCTCTTCTCTAGTTATGTTATTTGTTTCTTTTAATTTACACATTTGGTCACTATTTAGTTCTCATATATTTTCTATTAAACCAGGAGGTGTGAAAACTCCTCGGCGCTCCAGAGACATCAAGCGATGAAGACACTTTTTTAATGATACTTGAGTCTGAACATTTGGAAGACATCTATGGGAATGTTACGAGATATAGTGTCATGGCTTTAGTCTGTTCTGCAGCAACTAATTCTGATGTAAGTTTTCATTAACTACCTCCTTTTGAGTGCCTACTTTTCATATTTTTTTGTTTCTTTTTCTCTAGACTTTGAAGGCGAACTTATATGATGTTTTCTTATATGATGTTTTCTTTTCAGATCTTCTTGTAGCATCAAGGTACATCTCATATTATCATGCATTATTGTGTATTTTGATTCTTTCTACACACAATTATTTTTTTATCTCATTTTTGTAAGATGTATTTTAAGTACTATCATCTGTACGTATTAGTGATTTTCTTACACCATAATTCTCGAACACATGTATCTATACAAGATTGTATTGTTCTATAATGGAGTCACTTTTTGGAATGCTTATCTTTTTTGTACTATAATTTTTCAGTAGACCAAATGGAGAATTAAAGGAATTCTCACATTTTTATTTACATATTATTGCCAAAGACATACTTTTAATGTACTTTTTCTGTGGCTGCAGTTTTGTAGTAAGAATATAGTTTATAATTCTTGGAGTAATTTTCATAAATTAAGTGATTTTTCGTTTTATTTTGTTAGTTATACTGCATTTTTTCTATGTGATAATAATCTGTCCAAAGTAGGATAAATGTTAAATGTATGAAAATGTAATATTTGGTCATACAAAACCCTTATTTATATATTAAGTGGTTTATCATTTATACTTATTTACGTACATCTTGTGCAGTGGGAACTAAGTGCCCAAAACATTCTTCACGAAGCACTATTACATGACTGTCATCCGCTTGATTTTTTGGGTAAGTTTTATGAAGGATTTTTGTATTTTGGTTGTAGAAGAGTTTGTCATTTCCTTTATTTTCATGACATATTGCTTTGAGAGAAAAAGAAATCACGAGTTAACATTTCACATCAGTATAGGCTTTTGTTGAGATGGGTACTCAGTGCCCAAATCTTATTCTTTTTCATGAATTAGATTTGGCTTCATGTAAAACTTGTTTTTCCATGGTTTCCGTATTAATTATTAAAGCCATTTTTAAATCAATTCTTTTTCCTGAACATTTAAGTTGTTTTGGGCCGTTCAACTTTTAACATTTCAATTTTCCAGTATTTTCTTTATACAGATTGCTAGATTACATGAGGTTCTCTTTTTTGTCATTTTTGCCTCTGCCAAAAATGTTTAAGGCTAATTCTGTTTCTAGAGTAGTGCATTCATATTCAATTTAACATTATGTATTGTTAACTTTTTAAACACTAACACATTGTAGTTTTGTTTTTTTTTTCTATTTCATTTTTTTATAGATGACTCCTGATGTGGAAGGGAGCCAATGTGAGGATCGCGAGGACGACCCTCAAATTGGTTAGTGTTTAAAAAGTTACTTTTTTGGCCACATACAAAATGTCGTTGCTTCCACCTAGGGTTCTATATTCGTGTTGCGAGACTTTAACCTCATTTCCAACATGATCTCACGCTAATTTAGGGTTTGTTTTGTTCAATTTTAGATGTTCTGTCACCCTTGCGCCTCACCAACCATATAGTGTTTATGGCTTCATCACCTATCTGCACTCTAGGGATACAAATTATTTTCCCTTTCTCGTGTCGGGTATATGTGAAAGCAAGAGTACTTGGGTTGGTTGTCCTAAATGCACTTTGTGTCTTGTTATTCTGTTGCAATTTTTTGACACCAAATGTGGCTTATAACATATCAGGATCTTGTCTGCTGAGTAGGCTCTATTTCTGTGCAGTTTTTCTTTATCAGACGGATGTCCTAGTAAAACAAACACAACCAGCAAAAATGAGGTATCCTCTTGCCCAGCCTTCAATTTTGATTGTTTATTGTGTATGTTCTTCCTAGCATGGTAAGTGATTTTGGTTTTAGTGAACAGTTTTGTTTTTTATCATTGGCTGAGGATGAGCACACATAGGATTCACTTAATTCTCTGTTTCCTTTTTTACTCTCTGATTCTCTTTTATTTTTGCTTGTGGATTTAGATTGTTTTGTTGCAAATCATTGGTTGTGGTATGGGTAGTGTTGATGTGATTCCATTCAGTTCATTGATGTGATGGGTTTTAATCTTTAACATAATATGGATCCTTGCAGCTACCTGTAATACTGTCGATGTGCCCTTAGATAAGGACTGTAGGGGTGGAAGGGCTACTAGCCTGCTAGCTTCAACATGCATTATTGGAATGCTGCTAATGTTAGAATCTGAACTTTCTTCTTCCTTTTTTGCTTGAGCATTGTGTTAACCTTTTGCATGCTTCACAGAAAACAAAGTAATTTATTCTCAATCATAGATATCAATATCTAATTTATTTCAAATTACACATTTTTTCTGGAAGTATTTGCGTTTTTTATTAAAATATTTGTGTTTTTTACGAAATACTTGTTTTTCACAGAAATACTCATGTTTTTCGAAACATCAAATATTTGTCATATTTTTAAAAATACTTGTGTTTGTCAAATTACTAGGATTCTGCTAAGGAATGTTTGTTTTTTTTAAAGAAATCACAAATAAGCTTTATACTGGCACACAAATTTGTGTAGTTGCTCATGACTGGACAAATTTTAAATGTAGTTTGATGAAATATATGAGAAATCTTTTATATTTTTTTGTTTAACTGACTACAAGTTTTGTGTTGTTTCAAGGGCTATCTTCTTGGCTAGACAATGAAGAGAATCAGTCATTCATGCATGATAATTGTATGAAATGTTTCCAGCTTTCCAATCAATATAATAACTTCATGTGATCAGACTTTGTAAGTACACAAAATTCTTACTACCTACTATATTTTCCTAAAATGCTTCATGCACCCCTTTCCCCCTATCATTATTGTATATTTTCATTCCGTCAGGTGTTTTTATTTTCTTTGGGTCTGTGTTTCTTGCTACTTACGGTTCTTGGCTTCCTCCGTAAATTTTTGAAGAAGTTCACTACGTTTCTTTTTCTTTTTACTGGAGCTATGGTTAGAAGTCATTTCCCATATGTTCCTTTTGTCCTGATTGTATCAACAATATACCCAATCTATTCTCTTACTATACTATGCTTTTCTCTTTCTAGGTGAGAGATGAGATGTACACATCCTTTGAAAATATTTATCATGTCCTCACAAAGTTCAGAAAAGTTCAGCAATGGTATGTGGTGCCTAAATACATGCTCAATGGTCTTTCCTTAATAAGATTGTTATTGTACTATTATGCTTAGTGGTTGTGATTCCTTGTCATTTTATTTATGGCTGATCACATTTTCAAAGAACGTATGGTTGCCACTCATGTGCAGATAACGTACTGCGAACAAAAATGCACAATGGGAGATGTTATTGCTGGTTGCTAGCTCCAACTTCCAAGTCTACATATATAATCTTGATACTCTGAAGATGTTATTGTTGGGACGCCATTCTTGTAGAAAGCCTGGATAAACCAGTATTTTTTGGTGGCTCCAAAAAGGATCCCCGCTAAAAAAATATTGTTAGGCCTGTTTTTCATTTCAAAATCCATAAGCTCATTTTATTATTATTTTTGGCCTACCGAACAAAACTGATCTGTCTAAAATCTAAACGGGCTATGTTCATAACAGGCTCGACCTCAGGGTTCACGAAACCAGTGTAAACCGGCCGGTTTACCGCGGTAACTGGTGGTACCGCTGGTGGCCGGTACCGGTTCACACCGGTTTCAAACTGCCAGTTTTCAAAAAATTTAAATTTGAATTGAAAAAACTGAAAAATGAAAGAAAATTTCTAAAAAAATACTTCATGATTTATAGAATCAAATAGTGTAAAAAATTTTCAAATTTGAGTGCATTTAGTTTTTTTTAGCATTAGAACTTCAGCAAAAAAGAAAAAGAAAAAACTAGCCGACCCATTAGGCCCATACGTCGCCGACCTAAATATCCTGCTGAAAAAAGTTTGTTTGTCCTCCCTAGACATAGCGTCGAGTACACGATTCCTCCCTAGACATGAAAACCGGGTGAACTACCTCTCACAACTTTCAAAAACGTACAATTTACCTCCCTACTTTGGATATAAACCGTACAAAACTAGTGAAAATGTCTACAAAATTTAAGATTTAGCTCTACCAAAATTGAAAATATATCAAAATTAATATGAAGCTAATATAAAATTTTAGATTTTAGATTTTAATATGAATACTTTCTATAATAAAAAATGAAATGAAGCTAATATGAAAACATTCATCCAAAATGTATGTGTATGAGGTATGTATGCACTATTATGAGTTTATGACTATGGTATTTGTATGCACTATTATTTCTATGCTTTGGGTTGGTCTTTTTACATTAATATGTGCATAGGTCATGCCAAAATTTTCATTTATTCAACACTGGTGAGCTAGGAAAAAAGTGTGGCACTACGTGAAAACCTCAAATAGGTCACGCAGCATTTGTTACGGGCCCTTAACACCCGTTACATGGACCCCATCTGTAACGGTTGTTGTTTGTCACCCGTTACGCATAAGCGTGGCAGGCTCGACCCCGACGTGGCCAACACAGCGCCCGTTACCAATGATGACTTCCAGTAACGGGCTTCTTAAACGCCTGTTACAGTTATTCTTTGTAACGGACGTTAAAATGCGACCGTTACGAAAGTTAAACGTATCCGTAACGGGCTCTTTAAGTCCGTTACCGATCACTGCCATATCGGTAACGTGCTTTTAAGTCCGTTACTGATGACAATTTGACGCCCGTTACTAGACTCGGAGCTCAATAATTAAAGTCCATTAGCACTGTCACTGCCGTCAAATATTTGACTATGTCATCATAGCAAATATTGGATATCACACAAACATATAATCATGTCTCTTAAATAAGATGCAAAACCACAAGTACACATAGATAGTAGTCATAAGAGCATATTCTACATATTTAAGATGCATATATAGCTAGCATCACATGTTCACATATGACATGCATAATGTTCAGAACAAACAGATTCACATGATCACATCTGACGTGCATCAGCAGGGGCACTAGTTAGATGGCTTCTTTTGTGCTACAGCCTCAAGTTCAGCTATCTTTGCCTCTAGTTTTACAAGTTTTTCCTGCAGCTCAGCATTCTTCTTTGCAGCTTCGGCAAGTTCAATATCCTTCATCTTCTGTGCGCCTTTAAGCTTCTCCACCTCAGATTCTAGTATTTTCCGACCATTTGCTAGGAGACTTATGTCGTCTACAGCCTTGTCATTCATCCTTCTATCCACCTTGTCGAGTACTTTCCAGATGCAGTCAAGATCCTCCCGAGTAACAACACATTTCTACAACAAAGGTAAATTGATGCAAGTTTCATAATTAGATTGCCAAGTTTAATATCATGAAAGATGTAACTGGTCAAACAAAAAAGTTGTTTAGGTGTAACTGGGTTCAGAACTTGCCTCAGCAAAGTGATCACTCCTTGCTTCCAGATTTTTTATGTCATTCCGGGTGTAGTCAAGAGCTTCGTTGATCCTGTGGATTTCTTTCCAGATCATGTCAAGGTCCTCCCGAGTTACAGCAACTCTCTAAAACAAAGACACTGGATGTTCAGTTAATAAAAGTTGATGTAGCATGGAGATTTAGAAATTGAAGTAGTATATAGAATAAGTTCAACAATTTTGTGAGCAGAATATTATGAGTACCATGCATTAAATTTCAAGCATAACAAAATTTCTACTCGAAAGGTTAATAATTTTCCTCCCGAGTAACAACACATTTCTAAAACAAAGGCAAATTGAAGAAAGCTTCACAATTAGATTGCCATGTTTAATATCATAAAGTTGTAACCGGTCAAACAAGAAAGTTGTTTTGCTGTAACTAGGTTCAGAACTTGCCTGCTTCTCTTTACCAATGTCATCCTTCATTCTTTCCATCCTGTTTAGGAATGTGCAGATGTAGTCTAAGGTTTTCTTGAGCTTGTCGATTTCTGTCCAGATCCTGACAATGTCATGTGCTGGTACAACAACTTCCTAAAACAATGGAAAATTGATGCATTGGAACCATTGATCAGTGAAGGCACTGGATGTTCAGTTAATAAAAGTCGCTGAGCATGAAGATTCAGAAATTGAAGCAGTATACAGAATGAGTTCAACATTTTTGTGAGCAGCATATGATGAGTACCAGGAATTCAATTTCAAGGATAAATCTAACTTCAAGCATACCAAACTCGAGGAAGGCTCGGCCTCTGCCTACCGGGCATCACCGGAGTGCACCCCCTTGGCGCTTGCGCACGTGTACGGCCTCCTCCCCCTGGCCGACGAAGAACCGACCTCTTCGCTGCGGAACCTCACTCTCTTGGCGGGGGCGGCGGGCGGGGCCTTCTCCTCCTCGCTGCAGAACCTCCCTCTTGAGTTGCGGCGGGGGAACGACTGCTTTCCGCCGGCCATCTCTGCGACGGAGACGAGGAAGGAGAAGGGGATCGGAGAGAAGGCGACGGAGATGAGGAAGGCAGAAGGTTTGAGAAGGAAGGCAGAATGGCAGATCGAGTGGCAGGGGAGAGTGGCTTTTGGTCAAACATTGGGAACAAAGGATACGTGGATAAGCCAAACCTCGTCTGCAATGCACGGGGGCGGCTCGTGGGGCCGGCTCCTCCTCGTCGGTTTGGAGGGGCAAATGCGACGCGGAATAACCATCCCGCGTAGTCTCCTTTGTATCTGTCTTGATTGACAGGTAGCCCGATCTCTCAGGGCTCCTATTTCGACATACAGACATAATCAACAAAAAATCTTTTGAGACAAAACAGACATAATATAGATAAAGATAACTTGTCCACATATATAGATAAAGATTACTTGTCCACAAAGATCCACACAGATATACATAATTATTACAAATAGTTAATAACTTGTCCATCTAGCTAGGCCTTAACTTGCCCGTCACATTTTTACAATGGTCATGCTATCTGACCATGCACATCAATAAAAGCATGCCTCCTTCAACATCAACAAAAGCATGGTATCTTCAACTAAGGTTTGCTTTTTTTGCAGCCTCTTCAAATGCAACCAAGGTATCTTGAAACACATCGAGCGCATCTTCCATGGGCTGCAGATTTTGTTCAGCCACAAACTTGTACCGCCTCATGAATGCAACCTTTGTGAGGAGGATGTGCATTTCTTCCTTAATATTATCAACCCCAGGTTTCACATATTCCCAGACAGTGTCATGCCATTTTGATTCCTATGGAATGAAAAACATAGGAAAGTTGCTACATTGATCATTTGGATGAACCATAGGAATGAGAAGATTGAGATAGACAAAGGAACAAGCTAGCCATTTCATAGGAACAAGTTGCTACATTGATCATGTTAGAAATCCTACAAAATCTCTATGGAACAAGTAGATCAAGCTCAAGCTCAAGCTGCTCCATTTATAGAACAAGTAAAAGGCATTGTGATTCAGAGAAACTTGCCTCGCCGTCATCGTGGCAGTTGCCAGCGTCGGATATGAGGTCCTCTACACCTTCGCCGCTCCCTCGACCCCTCACCGTCGTTGCAAGACATTTGTCGTCGCAGACGTGAGGCAGGCTCCTTGCCCTCTTCGCTGCCCCCTCGCCGGCATGCTCCTCCCTGCCGTTGCTTGTCCCCTCGTCGGAACCCGAGAGGATCCAGTCGATGACGCTCATCTCCGGCTTTGGGTTCGCTGCACCACCGCTTGGCCCCTCTCCGACGGTCATCGTCGGAGCCGTCTTCGCCGCAATCTCGACGGCGCGCGCGCGGATCCAGTTGCGGCACCGCATCGCGTTCGGCTTCTCCTCCTCGATACACGGTGCGCGGGGTCGTCCGCTGCTTGGCCCCTCGCCGGCGCTCATCGTCGTGTCCCCGCCTCCGCTCACCTCGCCGGCGCCGCCTCCGCTCACCTCCGCTAATCCCTAGTGAGAAATTAGGAAAGTGTCGTGTGTGCTGCGCTTATCCATTCGGGATCTTATATTCATTTTCCAAAATGGAGAGCCATTGCCGACGCAGGTTCGAGAACCCACGTTACATTAGTTGTCACGTGGGGGCGGGCAGGCAACGGTTATCTTTTTTATATAGGCTGCTAACGCTGACACGTGGGCCCGACACTATGTTTTTTTGAAATGAAACTTGCTTCCCTCAAATATTAGAGCCCATAAAACGGCACCTATAAATTCATTAAAAATACGAACAATTAGTAGTTGGTCATTTAGTATTCGAATAAAATATCAGCAGGCACACTTGTGTAACCAAAATTATCAAAATTCACATTTTTATCTCGTGTTTGGGATATAATAATTCTAATAACGTATTAGGTTCGTCTAAAAATTCTACAAATTCAGTTGGCAACATAATTTGAGTCCCTAAACTTGTCATAAAAATTTCAAGTGGTTTCTAAAAAGGAAGATCATACTTGTGTACAAATGTGTACATCTCTCACATAGTTTCCTAGAATGTTACTTCGACACTGAAGTTTTCCACACTTTACAACATGTTCGAACTCATATAGATTTGAAAATTTAACACAACCTTGTGTCCACCTTAACAATACGAAATACAAAGTTTCATTAGTAATGGTTGTGTAAAACAAATATTATTTCTATGTTCTACTTATAAAGTACAAGATAAGGCATAAAAACATTACTAACGAAAAGGAAATATACACTAAACAATGAAATTAATGAAAAGATGGCGATTTTAGAAAAAATAAGAAAAAACAATCATCAAATTTGGATTACGTATGACCGAGAAATACGTGACAGAAAATTTGGTTCCTGATTAAAAGGAGAAAGGAGAACTGTTTCCTTTGTGGTCGGTTTCCAGCGAATAGAGGTATTAATAAATTAAAATAAGCAATATGAACAGTCTTTGCATTGGAACTTAAAAAGAGGTATTAAAATAAGGTATATGAACAGTCTTTGTGGGACGGAGAAAAAAGTCTTTTGTCAAATGCGACGCTGGTTAGTAGACACGCGTCGGCGCAGCGTACCGCGTTCCGAGGCGTAGTGGCGTGTCGCAGTGGGAAGACTGGCCGTCTGACGGTTCCCCGTCTTGTCATACAAATGCCCGGCCAGCCAAGAGCTTTCTTCCATAAGCTTCAAGCGCGCCACCAAGAAAACCCCAGCACCACCGTCGTCTCCGGTCACCAAGAGCTTCTTCTTCCTCAAGCGTGCGCATGGCATCGTCGTCGAGCGAGCCATAGAGGAAGCGGGGAAGGGAGGAGGACGACAACGACGAAAGCCGCCGCCGTCGTCTCATCCAGGAGGCGCCGGCGCCGCCGGCTGAGGAGGCACCGGCACCGCTGCCCGTGCAGCCCTCCTCTCTGAGTTCACAACTAGTTTTGGACAACATTTGGTCCGTCCAACTCTTGGCCGAAGCTTTCAGGAAGCTTCAACAGGTGTGCGTTAAGCTCGGCGTGCCACGACCCAACGATCCGCTGCAGAGGTCCGTGAAGGATTTCGCCTTCAAGATCCGTTGGTTGGCTCGGGACCTTGAGAGAGTCGTGGTCTTGGGCGACGGCGACGGCGATGACGGCGGCGACGGCGACGACGGCGGCAACGGCGACAATGGCGGCTTCGACGGCGGTGACGAACACGGCCTCGGCGGCTCCGACTCCGACTCCGACTGTGGGGCTCCTCCAGCGGCGGCGACAAGTCTTCCTACCTTAGCTTAATTAATTTGTTCCTCCTCTGTGTGTTCGTCCTCCTCTGTTTGTTCGTGGAACTCTGCTTGTTCCTCCTGTGTGTTTGTTGAACTTGTGATGAACTACATCTAAGTGGCAGGGGAGAGGGGCTTTTGGTCAAACATTGGGAACTCTGCTTGTTTGTCATGAACATGTTCCTCTGTTAATATGTGTTCCTCCTGTGTGTTTGTTGAACTTGTGATGAACTACATCTAACAATGGCAGAGTGGCAGGGCAGAGTGGCAGCGGGGCAACAATGAATTGCAATGTTTGTTACTACTCTATTTGTTAGTGAAAAGATTCTGAGTTTCGAAATGCTGGTGCAGGTTGGTTAATTTCACACTGAAATGTCAACACAGATGAATTGATGAAATTTGTGATATGTGACACATTAAGATTCATGACCCAATTGTCATTCCATTCCATTTTCTTCATACATACATTTAAGTTTGTCATCTGTGACAATTTTTTCATTCCTCATTCACACAGATGAAACAAATTAAAGCACCACTTTTCACATCCCCATTACTTCTTTGCAGCATACATCCCCAGTAAACATCCAAATACTACACAAACAGCACCCACAATAATCAAGTTCATCTTCCAGATCACATTGCCCATCTTCTCCTCCAGTGCTTTCTTCCTCTACTTGTCGTCCGGTGCTTTCCTCTGATTGTCGCTCCCAAGTTGACAATCCACTGAATCAACTACTTCATCGATCATGTCTGCCCAGTTCGACGGTCGAAAAGATATGACGCCAGCATCCTTCAGCATCTGGAGATACTCCTTCTCGAAACGGTAATATCCACAAAGCTTGGGGAACTGTACAAATCAAAAGCACATAAGAACCCTAACTCAGATTTGGGAAATCACACCTTAGACTACTCACCGCGTTCCTCGCACACTTGAAATAAAGACGACCGTGGTTTTCACCTTCCTTCTGCGTCCTCCCCTCCACCACCCGAGCCATACCACAGTCCGGGCAAGGGACCAGTGGGAAGCCGCTTAGCTCACCGACTGGATCCAAGCTGATGGAGTGAATGCGGCTGCCCGGCCACCTTGAAACCTGCTCCTGCCACGTCCACCTCCAGACGAATCGGCGTAGTGCGACATGTGCGCGACGGTGGGGAAAGGAAGGGCGGGCGGCGGTGGAGCTCAGAGCAGGGAAGAAGAAGCAGGGAGCTCAGAGGTCAGAGCGTCGTGTGTGCTGCGCTTATCCCATTCGGGATGTTATATTCATTTCCAAAATCGAGAGTCATTTCCGACGTGGGTTCGAGACCCCGCATCTCATTTGTTGTCAGGTGGGTTCGACCGGCCAGGCAACGTTATCTTTTTTATATAGGCTGCTGACGCTGACACGTGGGCCCGACAGTAATTTTTTTGAAATGAAACTTGCTTCCCTCAAATATTAGAGCCCATTAAACAACACCTAAAAATTCATTAAAAATATGAACAATTCGTAGTTGATCATCTAGTATTCGAATAAAATATCAGCATGCACACTTGTGTATCCAAAATTATCAAAATTCGATTTTTTATCTCATGGTTGGGATATAATAATTGTAATAACGTCTTAGGTTGGTCTAAAAATTCTACAAATTGACTTGGCAACATAATTTAGGTCCGTAAACTCGTCATAAAAATTTCAAATGGTTTCTCAAAAGGAAGATCATACTTGTGTACAAATGTGTACATCTCTCACATAGTTTCCTAGAATGTTATACTTCAACACTGAAGTTTTCCATACTTCACAACATGTTCGAACTCATATACATTTGAAATTTTAACACAACCTTGTGTTCACCTTAACATTACAAAATACAAAGTTTCATTAGTAATGGTTGTGTAAAACATATATTATTTCTATGTTACTTGTAAGAAACAAGATAAAGGCGTATGAACAACATCCAGGAAATGGAGTTATATACGAAACAATGTCATAAATGAATAGAAGTTTATTTTAGAAAAAATCAGAAACAAATATCATCAAATTTGGATTACGAATGACGGAGAAATACGTGATTCAAATCTTTGATTGCAGATTAAAAGGGGAAAATGATGCGAACCGTTCTTCATTCGAATAGAACTAGCCCCGGCCTGACGTGTTTTCCTAATAATATTGGGCCTTTCAGTATTAAGTCCCACGCACGCCCACTCGTGCTAGGGTTAGTAGGGAAAGATGCCTCCCTCACGCAGTCGCCTCCTCACTCTCCCCTTGCGCCGTCGTCTTTCTCCCCCTCGCGCCGCCGCCGCTTCCTCCCCCTCGCCCCCTCCGCCGCCGCTTCCTCACCCTCGCCTTCCTCCCCTCACCCCCTCCCCCCCCCCGCGACGCGACGCATGCTACACACCTTCGCTGAGACGCACGCCACACCACCCCTCACCTTCCAGCAACGACGACTAGGAGGAGGAGGGATCTAGCGCACGAGGTCGACGCGAGGACGTGGCGACTAGAGATCCCTCCGCTCCGACAGTGACAAGGTGAACTGCATGCTAGAAATCCCTCCTACATCATTAAGATACATTCTTGACTATGCTCACCAGTAGCGTAGCCACATTGGGGCCAGCTGGGGCAGCCGCCCCAGCTAATCTGCCCTAACTCGACTATGTTCCTTCTTCTCTGACGATATTTTTAAGCTTCGGTAGTATTTCTAGATGGCGCCATGACTCATAGGACCTTAGTACTTGCTAATTTGTGTCTTTGTTCTTCAAATTTAAGACTACATTTTGAAAATTTTTGCTAAAATTTGTGCAACTGCAGCATATAGATGTGTGAATTGGTGTGTGTTTCATTTTGGTTTGGTCCGTCATTAGGTGTCGCCCCAGCTAATTTTTTTTTCTGGCTCCGCTACTGATGCTCAGTTAGGGTTTCGAGTTTCAAAACGTATACTTAGCATTTTCCTTTTGACTCACTCTTATATTTGGTTTTGCTCTAGTTCCATATGTACATTTGGACATTCTCTCCAAGTTGAATAAGTACCTCATCAGCAACAGAGGCAGCGAGCATCTTCCTCTTTAAAATGGTAAGGTCGTATTGCCTGAACTAATTTTTTGGTTTCTGAATATTGCATTTATGTTAATGGTTTACCATAGAACCAATGAGATTATAGTGGGCTAAACTAGTTACTGTAATTATTTTCTCATTTGTATGGTCTTGTACACAGTTCTGTGGGTGTTGATTAGATAAATGCTTAGCTGTTATGCATGGTTAACTAAAAATGTGCTCTACTTGTCTCCTGTTGTAGCATGTCTCCTGGGAGAGGTAGCAGTATGGTCTACTTTTTGTGCTATTCTTAGACACTGAGCTGACCTTTCTCATAATCCCTTGACAATTAATTCACAGGATAGCTCTGTTGAGGACTGTCGACATGAGCAATTTGAAGAAGATGCATATAATGAAGAAGATGGATATGCCACTGCTAGTGAAGAACAAGAGCAGATGGGTGGGGCTACGGGCCGAGCCAGAGTGCCAAGGATAGCGACAAAGTGGCCAAGAGACAAAATGGTAGTCACTGAGGTTGAGAGAGGGGGGATGCCAGTACCATTGACACAAAAGCGCAGGTTCAGGGCGCTTGCAGGGCTCATCGCTAGACAAAAGATACCTTTGGATTTGCCAAAAATAAAAAACTAAGCGATGAACAAAAGTGGTACTTATTTGAAACCCATATGCAGAAACACTTGGAGTTCCAGGAAGACATGAAAGAGCAGGCATTCAGGCTTTTGTGGAAGATTGCAGCCAAGGCATGGAGACAATTCAGATTTCAGCTTAGGCGAGATTTTATCAGAAAAGGACTCGAGCCATTTGGAAAGCACGACTTTATCAAGCCGGAAGAGTGGACAGAGTTTGTGAAACAGCAGGAAACCGAGGAAGCCTCATCTCTTAGTTGCAAGTTCAAGTCACTTCGAAGCCTGAACACAAACGAGCACAGCATGGGTCCAGCTGGTTATTGTGGAAAACTACCACTGTGGGAGGAAGAGGACAGGAAATTAGCTGCGGCTGGGATCGCCAACCCATATGATGCCATCACTGATGATCGTTCTAGGAATTGGATGCGAGCAAGGAGTAAGCTAGTGGTGACAGACGGTGTTGCCAAGATAGTGATCAACAAAGTAGCAAATGAAAGTGTGGCTGCAGACATCATGAAAAAGAATGCACATGCAGAATCTTCAGGAATGACTTCATGGCTGAGGGAGAATGATGTGCTAAGTCAATGCTTGGGCCGCCCCGAACAACCAGGTCGCGTGCGTGGTGTCTCCAGCAACCAGGGCTGGAAGTTTGCATGGCCTCAGCACGCTTCCATGTATAGGAAGAGGAAGAGGGCCAGTACTGACTCATCAGTTGATAAGCAACAGATGAAGGAAGAAATCAAGCAAGAACTCAAGGCTGAGATGGAGAAGGATATGCTTGACATGATGGCACGAGGGTACTAGGTGGTGTTTGCACTAGTGTCCAATCGCACAAGCCCTTCACCCGCCGGACTGAAGAGCAGTTGTGCGTCCGCAGATAATGTAGGTTTGATCAACGGCACTACAGAGTTGTCGACAAAGGTACTGCACATTGCTTCCCCAACACAGGAAGACCTTATAGGCACGTTGACTGAACCCACAGACTGTGGCCTATGGATCATATTTCACGGTGTTGAACGTGAAGCTGCAATTGGTGTGGTTCAACCAGAGCACACTACGCTACACACAGTCCCGATTCATGAAGACTATGCTGTGGTCGAAGTGCTGCATGTATATTCTGTCTTTAGGGATCACGTGCTGGAACACCCTCCTAATGATGAGGTGACGACACTTGGACAAGCTCTACACCAGAGGATACAGTGGAAGAGGTGTCACATTCACATCAAGGGAGCACCAATTGCAAAATCTTGCTCGCACACTATGGTACAGTTTCCTTCTGGTTCACAGAGTACAGGACAAAACCCAAACCCAGAAACGCAAACTACAGAACAAAACTACCCACCTGGTAACCCACCTCCTTCTCCTCGTCCACACCCAAAAACGCAAATTACAGCACAGATTCATTCCCAACCTGGTAACCCACCTTCTCCTCCTCCAGACCCAGAAACGCAAATTACATCCCCACCTTCTCATGAAAGAACAAAACCTCCATCCCCAAAAGAAAGTGCTCAAAACAATGATGCCAAAGCAGGAGCCCAGAGTCATGTGTTGGCTGATGCCGAGAAATCTGTCGACGACAGTTCGAAGAAAGCTGCAGGTACATCTGGGCCCAATATCTCTGCAATAGCTGCTGGTCAGACACCACCTGAGAAACCTTCTTCAGCCATCTCAAAGCAGCAGGAAAAGAAACTCACTGAAAATAAAAGGTCTACCAGAAAGCGATCTGAGAAACCTTCTTCAGCCATCTCAAAGCAGCAGCAACAGAAAATTGCTGAAAATAAAAGGTCTCAGAAGCCTACCACAATGCCTTCTTCAGCCATCTCAAAGCAGGAGGAAAAGAAGCCTGCCAGAAAGCCATCTGAGAGCAACGCTAAGAAGAAGGCGGCCAATGTTGCTATGACTCATATTAACCCAAACTACAAATTTGGAGATGCAATGCTCAGTGCTGATGAACTCAACCATCCGGATACTGCTCCTTCTGTCACTAATCTCCACAATTTCTACATGGGACGTTGTAAGGACAATGATGAGTCTCTGATTCAGGGCATAATATGGCCCAAGCACGGCTGGTAGCCTGTGAGAGAAGATGAAAAATACGAGCTGTTGTCGGTGATCATCAGCGACTTGTATGATCTCTTCAACTTGGATGCTTTGGATATGGGACTTCTCCGCTGTTTCATCCTGTAAGTTGCTTGAAAATTTAATCTGCTTCTCACTAATCATTTTCTATCTAAATGTGCTTTCTGCCTCAGTTCATCTTTACTATGTATTTTGCCTCCTTACACTTTGTTTTTTCTTAATATTAGGAATATGGCTGTAGAAGTTCGGTAGAAGAAAGAACCCGTTGCCTTCCTTGATCCTAAATGCTTTAGCCAGTCAAATATACAAAATAACAGGGACTTTTTTGTGTCATATACGAAGCGTGCCTACCAGTCATATGCTAAAAAGAGAGTCATAATTTCCTGCTATAACACTGGGGAGCACTGGATTGCAGTGGCGATCTTTCCAAAGCAGAAGACGGTCTTGTATCTTGATTCATATTGGATGCTAGACACTAATTTCTCTGAGTTGGTACTTGCCATTGATGAGTAAGTTCTTTTTCTTTCTTAACCTACAAACTTCCTCAACAAACTCTGCGGAGTTTATTAATGGTGTCCTAACCATTGTTGCATGTTTTGTTGTAGTGCTTGGAATAGTTACTGTGATGACAACAAGTTGCCCCGCTGCGCCTTGAACCATGAGAAGGCTTTTGATGTACGTATTACTTAGTATTTCCTTCCTGTGGAAGCTAGTACTAAAGCTTGAATTTATTTCTTCTCACCACTGTTTGTCTATGTATATTTATCGCAGTGCCACCAACAACCTTACAAATCCAGAGTCTGCGGCTTCTATTGTGCCTATCACATGCTTACAGTGAAAAATAAATTCAAGGACCCTGAGGTACTTTCTTGGGATCTGCAATTGTAACACCTGCAACTGAGCACAATTCTTGCTTATTAGCACTGCACATGTTTGGTAACCACGTGTGTGCTGACTGCTGACATTGTTATATTCAGACATTTCACATACCTACTTGTCAGCTGCACCGAGAGACGCTGCTCCACATTAGGGAAAGAACTACCTCATTCCACATGGACCAGGTGATCGCACCCTCAGGAAAATTTCACATTAATGATGCTATTCTGGCTCGCATTGTATCTGATACCAATCCTCATGGCCAGTGATGATATTGTTGTGAACCTTACTTAGCTTGTTAGAAGAGGATACTGAATGCCTGAATTTTGACAGATTATGCATGTGAATCTTGTGGATTTCTATTCAGTTTGTGAAGTTTTGTGAATGTGGATGCTATACCTAATTTTTGTGAAAGTAGACAACGCGTCTCCTTCAGTCGAGACAGAGGAGACGCAAGTTCACAGTACTCGTTATACCTGAGCATTTTGAGCCCGGCTCGGCCCGGCCCGCTGGCCCGGCCCGGGCCCGGCCCGCGCCAGGCCCGCCCACGAAACTTACTGGACGGGCGTGGGCAGAGATCTTGAAGCCCGTGAAAATTTTTTTTGGCCCGAGCCCGGCCCGAAATGCTGGTTTTAGTTGTTTTACACTATAAAATGTGCGGGCGGCCTGCCCAAGCCCGGGCCCGGCCCGAGCCCGACCCGAAAATTGAGGCCCGATGCGTCCAGTGGGATGGTCATGGGCAGGATTTTTTCGGCCCGAAATAACAGAAATTTTTTTCAGCCCGGCCCGAACCCGGCCCGGCCCGAAAAATGCTCAGGTCTAGTACTCGTCTCCTTTGGTCGATTAGAGGAGACGCACGTACACAGTAGGCGTCTCCTTTGGTCCAGATAGAGGAGACGCACGTACACAGTACGCGTCTCCTTTGGTCGAGACAGAGGGAGACACGTATTGACAAGATGCGTCTCTTTTGGTCGAGACAGAGAGAGACGCGGGTTCACAGCAGGCGTCTCCTTTCGTCGAGACATAGGAGACGCGTACTGACAAGACGCGTCTCCTTTCGTCCAGACGGAGCAGACGCGCTCTGAGGAGACGCGTCTCCTTTCGTCCAGACGGAGGAGACGCGCACTTACACGACGCGTCTCCTTTCGTCAAGACAGAGGAGACGCATCATTTTCCGCGTCTTCGATGTCGAGTTCATGTAACAGGCTCGGTTTCTACGGCCGTTACCAAAGGTCCATGTGGGCCCAGAGAAACAGACGTTTCAGGTGACCGGTAACTAGTTTCGGTAACGGTCTTTGTTAGACACTCGTTACTAATACGTGTTATGAGTAACGGGCTCAGTGTCTGCACCCGTTACCAAAGGCTCCGGTGGGCCCGGAGAAACAGCCATTTCAGGTGACCGGTAAGTAGTTGTGGTAACGGTCTTTGTTCGACGCCCGTTACAATTACGTGTCATTAGTAACGGGCATCGGCCCGTTACCTTTGTTGGCTTATTTGTAACGCTTGATCGGTAATGGGCGTTTTGCCCGTTACCAATGGCCATCCGCGCCCGTTACCAATGTCTGTTTTTCACATAGTGTGGGTAACTTAGGATAATTCACTGGTATACCACTAAAACCGGCCGGTTTACCCCTCAGACCGACTGGTATACCGATTCGTACAGAATGCGTCGGTAACTTAGGATAATTCACCGGTATACCACAGAAACTGACCGGTTTACCCCTCAAACCGATCGGTATACCGATCCGTACCGAATGAATAAACGTTTCGGTTTGGTTTTTTGAATTTGTGCGGTTTTGAGCGGTATCCGCGGTAAACCGGTAGGTATACCGGTACCGGGCCGTGACGGTTCGACCTTCCGGTTCGAAATTGAAAACCCTGCTCGACCTCCCTAAATGGGTCCCTTTTTGCGCTACTAGAAAGTGACTGAGGTAGAAAAAGAAATCAATCACTTCTGATCTGTCCACGTACAAAACTAAAAAAGTGTTTGAGGAGAAACAAAAAATGAATCGTTTTTTCTGGGGACAAGAAAATCCACCACTAGATTAAAGATCAACGAACAGAAAAAAATGACTGAGAGAAATCTAACTCTCAAGCATGACACACCCACTTAAATTATTTGGGATCTGGATCACCTTGATGTATCTAGTTTTCACAAACATGCTCACCCTGGTTGGAGCTTGGAAGTTGAAACAGAGTAGTAGCTACGTAACTTCTTTAAGGATGGCAATGGAGCAGTTTCGGGTCGGATATCCACGGGTTTCGGGTTCAGCAGGTTCGGGTTTGGTTTGGATTTTTCACCCATGGTTTTCGGGTTCGGAGCTCCGAAACCTATCGGGTTCGGGTTTGGTTTTTCACCCGCGGATATCCGATGGATACCTGAAATAAATCATTTGGAATTAAAACTCATGCTTTATAATATCCTAGTGATCATTTATTTACTTACATACTATTCTAAGTTGACTCATGATGTTATTTACTATTTGTTGCCTCTTGTTTATACATGTGAATGCGTATATATATGTGCATATGTTTATAAAAAGTGCTCATTACTCTTAATATGTTGCCATACAAAGCGGATTTCGGATATCCAATCAGGTTTCCGGTATCCGCGGGTTTGGTTTTGGGCATGGATTTTCACCCGAATCGGAGTTCGGGTCGGTTTCAGGTTTTAAGTTCGGGTTTCGATTTTGGATGCCCAGAAATTCCACCCGCTCCGAACCCGACCCGTTGCCATCGTCAAATTTCCCATTGAAGGTGGCAGATGACCGGTCAAGTTGTTCGAAGAATAATCTCTAATCAAGAAAGTTGATTGACATTACCCGCTTCAAATTATCAGTTAGTGGTAGTATAGAATAAAACTGTAAACCAACTCAGTATGTTCTTACAAATTTGCGAGTCCAGATAGTGCTAAAAATACATCTGGTATATCTCCAGACAAAATTAGGCAATTCACATAAGTTAAAACTTCATATCCCAAAAGGTAGTGGATATGGCATCAATACTCACAAGCTAGTCAATGCTGTCAAATTTCCCATTGAAGGTGGCAGATGACCGGTCAAGTTGTTCGAAGAATAATCTCTAATCAAGAAAGTTGATTGACATTACCCGCTTCAAATTATCAGTTAGTGGTAGTATAGAATAAAACTGTAAACCAACTCAGTATGTTCTTACAAATTTGCGAGTCCAGTTAGTGCTAAAAATACATCTGGTATATCTCCAGACAATTGGTTGTTATTGAGCGACCTACAAATGAAAGAACGCAGGAGGGGTAGTTCGAGAAATCATCATCGAAGTCTTAATAATATTCTAAAGGCATGTGAATTAGTATTGGCAATGACATACTTACATGCTTGTCAAAAGTGTAAGTGATGACAATGTAATCGGGAGGCTACCACTTAGCTGGTTAGCTGAAAGGTAACTGTGATTGACACAAAGGGCTTAGTAAAAACAAACAGACATGAAGGTGAATGGAAAGAGCGATGGAATGCTCGAACACATACAATTTCTGCATTGTGGCTGGTAGACCATCCGGTATGGTTCCACCAATATTATTGTTGCTAAGATCCCTAAATGAGGTAGCAAATCAGGAAGTGTTGAGCGCCAACTTGAAAGAATATCACGAATTAAGAACCAGACAAACTGACATCTCAAACTCTACACATAATCAGCTTACAAGGTGATTAATGATGTGAAACTCGCCAAAGTGTTACCCAGTTGTCCACCCAAATTTGCACCACTGAGGATTCTACAAGAAAAATATGCTACATTGTTCAGATCACCGATTAAAAGGGGTGATTAATGATGTGAAACTCGCCAAAGTGTTACCCAGCTGTCCACCCAAATTTGCACCACTGAGGATTCTGCAAGAAAAATATGCTACATTGTTCAGATCACCGATTAAAAGGGGTCATTGAGTAGAAATTTTGAAGGAAAAATACATGAGGGCTGATCATACATGGAAGTGATATTTGAGGCCACGCATGAAACACCCTGCCAGCCCTCGTTGCAGGGGTCACCGCCATTTGTAATCAAATTCCGCAAGATAGACAATCATTAAAATAAATACTGCAAATTATGGTAGGAACTCACCTTCAAAATATATTCTTTGATTTAAAGCTTAATGCAACTATAAACCTTTTGATTTAAGTAAAATAGCTTCTACTTCTACTTGCTCAACAGACACAAGTAGAATATAAAGCTTAATGCAACTATAAACCTTTTGATTTAAGTAAAATAGCTTCTACTTCTACTTGCTGAACAGACACAAGTAGTTATCCCAAAATGCTATAAAATGATTCCTCAAAAACAAAATACTAACTTCAGGTGTGCAATAAGCAACCAGAAAATTACTCGATTGCCATTCTACTTCTTTCCTGTGAGTAGTTCCCGTGAGTCGGGGATACAAATTTACCACCACTAAATGAGGAAAATGGCGAGTTAGTACTTGAATGATTTGGGCTGTAGCAAGAAACACAGATAGCTCTAACAATCAAATATTGCTTTCGCACTTGCATGTCTACAGAGAAGTTTCAGTCTATTGGTGTGGTATACTAAATCAAACAGTAGGTGGAAAATACTTGGCTCAATATAGTATAAGAAGATTCCAAACTATATATCTTTTTTGTTACTCTCAGTACATCACGACTAATCATCTACAAGACTGAGAAAAAATTTATCTTTTTCTGGCAACAATAAGCAACATGATAATATCAAAGATGATGAATAGAAATAATATACTTGGTAAATACTAAGAGCAAAAATACATGCATAAATAGCCAGACTGTTTTTAATATGTTAAGCATGGTTGGCCAGATACAAATGAACACAATCACATAATAATGCACTGCCATTAGCGAAGGAACTTTGACTCTTCTATGTAAATGGAACTTCGCCAGCAAGCTTATCCTCAAGAGCTCTAGCTGCAGGTTTGTTAAACGGTTTCAAATGCTCAGCAACAGAGGATACATCAAGAATACAAGGCAGACAAGTTATGTTTAATTATCTCAACAATTTGCATTTACACGGTCAGAGTATATGCAGAACATTATTTGCAATTTTGTAGATTACCTGATCCTTCTCCAAGGGAGTATACCCCAGTCATTGGTCTCGACGAGGTCTTCGAGTAGCTCGGAGCGATCCAGTAGTTCAGATAGCACAGTTAGATCGTGCAAATCTTTCATGTCTACCTAAAAAAAACCCAGTCTTCAGCCAATAGCAAGGATGAGCAGCACCAACTCACAAGCGTTAATAGTATAACCAAAAGGTAACCCATAAAAGATATTCTCAAATAAAAATGCAGCAATCTAATCTAGATTAAAAAAGTTAGTGATCTTCACAGTGTCGTCCTTGCTAGAGTGCTAGGCTACCAAGTTTTCACAGGTGATTCAAAGAGAAAGAACATATCTCAAATTAAGATTCTCTTTCAATCAATATCACACCTGATAGTTTTTAAGAATTAATTGAGGTAGTGAGCAATAAAAAAATGATAGTAAAAAATTGCAGAGGGTTCACACCTCAACTTATATGCTTCAAACGTAGTTCACAATGTTATTAATAGCATCTTTCTGCTCAGCCTTTGAACCGAAAGGGAAAGGTGATCCACAAAAGAAGAAAAATGATTCCAAACATAAATAATAGGTGCCCAGACACAATTAAAGTACAACACAAAATGCCATAAGAGGGGTATATACCACATCTTCCATCTTTATAGTTGTACTTGCATCTGGTTCCAATTGAAGAAACTGAAACCATGAAACTGTTTGCCGCTCCACCTGTTGGGGCAAAACATAAAAATAAGAATAATGCATAAGCATGTCTGTCACGGTATGAAAGCATTGATGATTTTTTTTTTACGAATAGCCCGATGAAAAAAGAAACACGATAATTTCCAAGTAGCACTTGGCATAACGCAAACACACTAATTTTCAGGTTCAAGTCATAGTACATTTGGATAGAATTCTTATAAGAAAATATTAGAAAGACTATATGAACATAGAGCTGGGAATTGAAAACAATCAATTATCTACTAAAAAGAAAAGATTTGGCATACCACTACTGTAGTATAAGTAACAAATTATAGGTGATGTTCCTGCAGGCACCATTCGAAGGGGGATTTCAACCGCTTTTTTTATCACCATAGTTATCACTCAACACATTTGCCGGATAGCGATTTCACTATCCTGCATGTATTGTTTCATCATATTTAAGAAAATGATTAAGAAAGAAATATTATCATATCCCTGTGACTTCCTCTCATAACTTCAAAGAAAGAACATGTATGATATTTAGCATTGAGTGTACTACATGAATAGCAAAACTATAAAGCCAAAAATAGATGATCTAAAAAATAACATGTATGTAGGATTTATTTTAAAATAACTATAATATTTCAGATTCAACAGTTTAGATCAGAGGAGATATGGTTCGTTATTTTTACAACAAATTGTAGGTGGGAATTGAACCAACTATAAAAATAAAATGTCAGAATGAATAATAAAGGGGAACTATTACCGTCCATGAAGAGGTTAACTAATCAAAATCATGTAAGGTTCTCATTAAGCCCAAATCATGTAAGATTCTCATTAAGCCCTTGCAATAAACCAGACAAAGATACAATAAACCAAAAGCATCGTCTCATAGCTCAAAGGACCACATAAGTATACATGAACACATCTATATCAATCAGTTTTTCAATTCGATTTTAAAAATATACATATGAACACATCTAGATCAATGTAACCAATCCATTTTCCAACCCTTTTTTTAAAACAAATCTACATGCACACATACAGATCCGAGGGAGAGGGAAGAACCTGGACCTGAGACCTGGGGGAGCACGGAGGTGGCTGAGCTTGTTGTGGTTTTTAGCTCCTATGCATGGACATGTGCTCCTGGGATCACCATATCTACAAGAAATCAGATACTTCAATATAACAATTAGTAATTTAGGGGAAGTACTGAATATGTTATATAAAAAATATGTTCAAATGATTAAATAGACTCACCTCCTATCCATGGTTTCCTTCTCTTTTGTCGCCGAACAGGCAGCACGCTTCATTGCCGGTTCCCTGTGCGGCTTCAGGTTTGAAACTAAAATGAAACACAATTGCAGAATTAGTAAATTCACCAAGAAAATTCTTAGAATGTATACCTCGAGTGACTATTGATTTCCATTATCCAGCGAAGGTAGTCTAATAACAATGTAAGGTGTATATTTAATAATATCATCGATTTCACCGCGAGACTGTCGCCGAGATGCAGGCCATTAATTAATCACCGGGAATCTTGAATTTCAATAGAGAAATTAGGATGGATCTACCAGGGCTATGAGGTTGGACGATTTGGTTGGAGCTAGGGGAGGAAGATTGAAGAGGCTGTCCGGTTCTCACCTTTGATCTGCTTTGCAGTAGTGAGGTGGTTGCATGCGGCGGTGTCCATGGACGGCGACGACGGCGTGCTGCACACGTCGGGCGGGGGCGAGGTTGGAGGTGGGATTGGCGGCGGGATCCGGCGTCCACGGGATCCGGTGTCGACGGGCGGGAGGAGGCCCCACCCTAGCCTCTGCGCCGATGGGATTGAGTGGAGAGAGGAGAGGGGATGGGGCGAGCGAGGCGCGGCAATGGTGTCGCGACCTCCACGAGTGAACCCATGTCCATGAACCTTCATCACCAAAAAACCTCGTTGGGAATCAAGATGGGATCATAGACAAACCATGTATCAAAAACCACCCTTTGTCCTACTGTCAGAAATTTGGCTGAACTCACGAATATCCTTATGAACAATGCACACAGTTGGGACCAGTATATACATATATGATATATCTAAGTACAAAAATCATGGCAGGTCCAGCTCGCAGTTGCAGCAGGTCGACATACTTTCCTCGGACGTACGTACTGGCCACTGTTGACTCGATCGCGCACTTCGATGATCACCTCGTCACTCGCACGTGCCATCCTGCTGCGGCGTCCTCGCCCTCGTCCTCCTCCTGACCGTCACCTTGAGCCCGCCGGCCATGTGCGCGGTGAGCAGCGGCACGAACACCGGCTGCCGGCCCTCGTCCACCGCCCGGAGCTCGAACCGGCCGAGCACGGCAGCCGCGACGAACTTCATCTGCAGGAACGCCATCTCCCTGCCGAGGCACGTCCGGGGCCCGCCCTGGAACACCGGGAACTTGAACGGCGACACGCTGCCGTCCTCGTCCTGCCGTCCACGGATTGAGTGGAGAGAGGAGAGGGGATGGGGCGAGCGAGGCGCGGCAATGGTGTCGCGACCTCCACGAGCGAGCGGGAGGATCGATGAAGGGCGTGCTGCAGCCGCCGCTTTTGCCTGTGCTCTCGGATAGGGTTCGCGAGGAAGACAAGAGGAAGCGGACGGTCGAGGGAGCGTAGATCGATTTTTGCAAGGATTAGGGGGACACACCCAGACGCGCGGGGGCGGAAGGCAGACGTCGCGAGGGGTGGACGCGCGGAGGCACGGAGCCGCGGGAGAGGACCGGAAAACGAAGTACCATGAAATTGTCTAGTTTTCATTCTTTCTAGTAGTAGTACTAGGAAAGGTGCCCATGCGTTGCTACGGGCAATATCATAGAACAAGTATCAATATTTTGATAGTGTGATATATTTTCTTGAACAAAGTAAAATTTAGTGACCCAATATTTTGATGGTGCAATACAAATGACGTTACAAACAGAATGCCTTTATTCAATATCCAGAAAATAGTTCAAAATATACTTAAGCACACCTTGTTCGTTCGGTTGGTAATAATATTATTGTAGCTTATAGTACATCAACAGGAAAACCAACTCTAAAATGCCTATTGTGAACAGGTATCAAACGGGCCATGGTGTCAGCAAATCTGTAGAATACCTATACAAATGAAAGCATTACTAAGGAGGACAACAAAACAAAAGAGCAAATCATCAATTAGAAGTTGTCATTTAGCAGCAAACTGAAGCCTGAAGGAATGTACCACCGTTGATTTTTCTATCACTTTACCTAGAAGGCCTGAAGAACGTTCTTGGAACTTTGTAAACAGCTGGTCCTCCATTCATCACCAACCCATCCCTTCCTGAGCCAGTAAGCAACATTAGCCCAAACAAACAAATGCAGCGGGTGCAAAGAAGAAGTCACTTGTTTGAGTCCTTTTGAGCAGAGCAGCCACAATTGTCATCTCGAAATGAAAGTGGAAATTTAGACAGGAAGCATGCCATGAGATGAGAAACATACAAAAATGTAGGAACTTAGGCCAAAAAATATGATATGCAAGAAACATTACTAAACCACATGACCAGTTTGGGAGAGCCAACCACACAAAAGCAGCAAATGTAAAACGCAGAGGTCGCTGGTTGTGACTTGGGCATTCATTTTTCAACAGCTAAGAACTGAGCTAAAAACAATTTGGCGATGAAAACGAAGTATCAACATCACTGAATCAAAAGGATGTTACCAAAATGCAGCAGTAGCGTTACCTTGGCTCGCATCGTAATTTGCATGTCAATCCTGCACCTTAGACTTGATGTTGAACCATTTCCTCACAAGGTATTTCAACCATGAGAGCTGCACATGAATAAAAATGAAACAGCAAGTCGATCAGAGACAGAAGAAGTCGGTCAGAGTCACAACGATCACGATCAATTCCACCGAGTGAAACAGCTAGCCAGAAAAAAGATAGTGGTAACATAGTTCATTTCCGCAAGCTAGTAACAAACACATGATTGATGGAGAGCAACAACTCAAATTCAATATTTGTATGAGGTCACGTTGTGCAATGCATAGCCATGCAATCGCTTCAGTGCCCACCTATTTATTTGCGATATATAAGATGGAAAACTTCAATAAGATGACAGTACATTATAGGCCATCAATTAGTTTGAATTTTAGTAACCAATTAGCTCTGCATTTTTCACAAGGCAAGAATAAATTGACAATAAATTTTATTTGGCTTATTAGCGTGAGACCCTAACCATGTTCATGATTAGCATTTAGCTAGGCACAGACTTTCTAAATACCAATATATAGTGAAAAGTCAATCGAACTATGCAGCTACCAACCTTTGCTTCTATACTTGAATCTGGTCAGCAGAACAGGCACTGCATGTGCATCCGTCCATGATATTCAGTGGACACCCGACCACTACCATCAAGTAAGACTCCTGGTTTCTATCTTCTTTTGTTTGCTTCTTTCATCAAGCAAGACTCTTGGTTTATCCATCGACTGGCCACTACCATCATTAACCATATTGATCTCTTTAATCTCACAGCCTCCATTTGATGACATATATATTTATTATTTCGCCCATTTTGGTCACCAGTTGATTAATTAGCTAGCTACAAGAAAGGATCAAACCTTTTGCAGAGCTAGCCTGGTGAGAAAAGATCAATTGGATAGGGACTCGTGCTTAGACCAAAGTAACAAAGAAGCAGCAATCTAAAGAAAATATATACCTTGATGTTCTGCTAGAAGGAGATGCCAAAGTGCTCTCTACTTGTGCAAGCCAACTTCAGAAAACATATAAAACATGGAGCGATGTACACAAATGTGAAATGATGCCAAATATTCAGACCTAAAAGTTGTTATGTACAGCAACTGAAAGTTGAAAGGAAAGAAAAAAGTATAATTGTCTAACAATTCAGGAGGAGAACTGACATAGTGCATTCAGCAGAAAAATTGGAAGTTCACCTTACTTTTGCATAACAGGTTGCATGATGCCAAGTAAGATTGTCAATTGTTGGAGTCTAGCCTACAGATCACTCTCTATCTCTCGCCGGACGGAGCTAGAAGATAATGAACAGTGCACACACGAAAATGGCGATGAACGCCCCGGCCGCCGTACGGCCTGTATGTTGGCACTCTATTGCTCTGATGGACTCGACTCAACTAGTACAGGAAGATTACATGGCCATATATAGCCCAGCAGCGTCCAACGTCCACATGTTCCATCACGGCGAGTTTGGCGCGCACGGACGCACCATCCCGGCTGACCCGGCCTCCGACGTCCTGAGCAACGTACTCCCCGCACGAACCAGTCTTCCACCTCCACTCGCACGCCTCAACGTGATCCGTTCCGCTTTTGACGCCCGCAGCTCCCGCGGCCACACCTGCACGAACAGGTCTTGCTGCACCTGCATCTTGACAGAACGTGCGCGCGCACGCCGTCCCGTCGTGGAACGCGGCCACACCAGCATCCCAACTCGACTACCGTCCATGGCGCCAACCTGAGCTCATACTCTGCACCGATGAACACTACTGTCTACTGACTCCCTAAACTGGAACTCGATCGATCCTAACATACCTAGACGGACTCGCACACAAGCTAACAAGCTAACAACCTCAACACACACGCACACACGCGTGAGGCAACACACACCAGCACGCCAGACGCAGACCTTGACGTTGTTTATTCCAACACTCTCCCCCTAAACCACGACCCCGCCGCGCCTCCCGACCTACAGGAGCGTCGGCTCTTCATCAGCGTTGCCGAACATCGCCGTTTCCTTCCTTGGCTTGGGGCACTCCCTTGAGAAGTGGCCGCGGACGCCACAGTTGAAGCACCTCCCTTTGCCGGAGCTACGACGACGCCCGCTCCTGCCCGAACGAATGCTGCTTCCCCCGTCGTCGTCGTCGTCGTCGCTGCTGTCATCCTCACGGCCGCCGCCACGGCCTTCCTTCTTCTTGCGCCCGCCAGCACCGCGAGCGCGCTCCACCTCACGGTCCTTCTTGCGCCGTTCACGCCGGCACGCGTCCCACTGCTCCATGGTGAGCAGCAGCCTGCCGTCGGTGTTCTCCGGCGCCACCTCGTTGTCCTCAGCTGCTCGATCCTCCGCCGCGCGCAGCCGCCCACCGACGTCCTCCACGGTCAGCTTGCTGAGGTCCGCCGTGACCTCGATCGCGACCGCCACCGTCGAGAGCCGCTTGGGGGCGACTCGGAGCAGCTTCTCCGCCACCTTGCTCGGCTCGATCGTCTCCCCCACCGTCCCGAGCTCCGCGACAAGACCTTGGAGCCGCAGCACGAAATCGTCTACGCCCTCGCCGTCCTTGAACCGGATCGACTCGAATTCACGCCGAAGCCGCTGCGCCTTCGCCTTCCTCACCGACTCGCTGCCGATCCGCATGTCCTTCACCGCGTTCCACGCCTCGAGCGCCGTCTCCTTCACCGCGAGTGCCGCCACCATCTCGTCCGGCACGGCACTGGTGATGGCGTCGAGCGCCATGCGATCTTCCTGCAGCGTGACGTCGCCGGGCTCGATTGCCTCCCAGAGGTTGCGCGCTTGCATCTTGATCTTCATCACCAACGACCACTGCGTGTAGTTGGTCTTGGTGAGCTTCGGCCAATTCACCCCGCCGGTGATCTCACGGACGACGCGCACGGTCTCCCCCTTCCCGCTGCCGCTAGCGCCATCTCCGCCCTTGCCACCGGACGGCTTCTTCGGGGAGCCTGGAGGAGTCTTCACATCGTCGCCCGCCATGGTCGCCGTCGCCGCACTCCGCCGCAGGACCACGCGCTTCTTCTTCGCCGGCTGTCGAGGTGGGCTCACCGATCCGCTGTAGAACATGCACCAGCGGACCGCCCTCGCCTCACCCTAGCCTAGCTCTGGTACCAAATGTTGGAGTCTAGCCTACAGATCACTCTCTATCTCTCGCCGAACGGAGGTAGAAGACAATGAACAGTGCACACACGAAAATGGCGACGAACGCCCCGGCCGCCGTACGGCCTGTATGTTGGCACTCTATTGCTCTGATGGACTCGACTCAACTGGTACAGGAAGATTACATGGCCATATATAGCCCAGCGGCGTCCAACGTCCACACGTTCCATCACGGCGAGTTTGGCGCGCACGGACGCACCATCCCGGCTGACCCGGCCTCCGACGTCCTGAGCAACGTACTCCCCGCACGAACCGGTCTTCCACCTCCACTCGCACGCCTCAACGTGATCCGTTCCGCTTTTGACGCCCGCAGCTCCCGCGGCCACACCTGCACGAACAGGTCTTGCTGCACCTGCATCTTGACAGAACGTGCGCGCGCACGCCGTCCCGTCGTGGAACGCGGCCACACCAGCATCCCAACTCGACTACCGTCCATGGCGCCAACCTGAGCTCATACTCTGCACCGATGAACACTACTGTCTACTGACTCCCTAAACTGGAACTCGATCGATCCTAACATACCTAGACAGACTCGCACACAAGCTAACAAGCTAACAACCTCAACACACATGCACACACGCGTGAGGCAACACACACCAGCACGCCAGACGCAGACCTTGACGTGGTTTATTCCAACATCAATGTGGAGCGTAGAAAATATGTAGATCATTCCATGGAGCAAACTGAAAATTGAAAAGGGCAAAACATACATCAAGAAAAGGTCATAACTAAGAAACAAACATTAGTGCTCCAGCGAATTGAGTCCAATATCCTAAGATCATGAGTTAACACTCTTATTCACGAAAAAGGAAGCATCTGATATACTAAGGGAATGTAACAGCAAACAAGTGCATATCATCAGTAAGGAGGAGAAAAGCATCACTTGCCCATCAGGAGAATACAATTACATGACTAAGAAACCCAAAACGTCACGAGGGAGAAGGTGGGATTCACATGTAGGGATGGAGCCCCTGCAGACTATGCCTCCTGCAAGATCTGCAGCAACCAGCAGAGCTCCCGAAGGGACGCCACCGCTGCAAGCACAACAACGCCTCGAATCAGCTTCGTCGAGTGCTCACTGCCGCGGATGGAGCGGAGGGGGAAGGAGCAGGAGATGCGGCGGCGGCGGCTGCAGGAGAGGGAAGAAGGGCAGTTTGTGTTGCTGTGCGGCGGCGGCACAGACGACCAATGGGTTGTCTCCCTCGCGGACGGGAGCTGTTGGATCTCGAGGAGGTCCTCTCCCGCGGACGGCGCCCGAAAGAGATGGAGGGAGCGGAGGAGGGTGGACGCGGAAAAACACCGGACGGTGGGGCTGAGGGACTGATGCTGTTGTTCGGTCTCGATCTGACGGTGGGCGTGGGACGCGAGGGGTGCGCGCCGATGGTGGTGGGACCGTGGGAGTGGAAGGCGCAAGGATCGTGGGCAGATCCGTGCGAGCGGAGGGGACGCGGCAGACCCGCGGGAGCGGAGGGATTAGGCTTGACGGGAAATTTGTCTACTCTTGATACTTTTTAGGAGTATATATTTAGGAGTATATATATAATTAGGAGTATAGATATAGATATAGAGAAAATCCTTCTTCGAGTCAACCGACACCCAGGGTTTTAATTACCAACCGCGACGTTGCTACTGCCGGTGAGCGGTAACGGTATACCGAGCGGTATACCGAGATTACCGCACAAATTCAAATTCCTACCCAAACCGCACTAGTCATTCGGTAACAAACGGTATACCGGTCGGTAATACCGGTATACCGAACTGGTTGCAACGGTTACCGTTCGAAAAAAATAAATTACCGACTATTTTTGTATGGTTCACCGGTGTGAAATAAATACAAATTTTGACATGAACTATGCTGTAAAAAACCACACTAAAGCAACAATTTATAATTAGGCATACAAATACCATAGTCGTCATCGTGCATACAAATACCATAGTCACAAATGGTGCAACAATTTATAATTACACATACAAATACCATAGTCATCATCACTGCATGCATAGGCCATACACTTATAGTAAAAGTTCAACCGCGGTGTAAGAATGGAAATACCCCCATTCGGGACACCATCTCGTATTCGGCGATGGACATCACATTCAAACCTTGCACTCTAAGTAGCTCGGCCTTGTAATCTTGCCAAGTGTGACCCGTCCACGCTGATGTTGTCTCCCATTCGTGAACTAACATAGTAAAATTTAAGTCATTCTTTAAAAAATTACACCATGTTTGCATAATTTTTTAATAACACGGTGATCAAATCTTATGCTTATCTCAATCTTATTATCTCATATTCTCTTTCTCAGTCATTTCTCAGTCATATCTCTCATAGGATATTACGAAATAGAAATTCCCAGTTCACATATCTTTTCTACATCTTATTTCTAAATCACATCCTAAATCATACATAAATTTTATACCTAAATCTATATGATTCCTAAATCATACCTAACAGTCATTACGGTTGCCGTTGCCCGTCGGTCCTAACCTAAATGCTAAATCCTATCTACCAAATCAAATCATTTATTCTATTTCTACGATTCTATTTATTCTACATGAGAGAGGAAGCTTACCAGTAACTAGGCCGGCTAACCAGCATTACCGGTCTGTTGACCGCCGGCGGAGGGCGGCATACCGCCCGGGAGGAGCGGTTAACCTCCTTGGCCGCGCAGATCCAGGCCCGGGGTCGGTAACTGCGGCTCTCGGGCGGTTAACCGCGGCTCCCGGCCGGTAATCTGCTCGCGACGGGCGGTAGGGCGGCGGTGAGGAGCGGATGCGGAGGGGAGGGCGCGGCGCAGGGACTTCGCGAATGCAGCGACTCACCCGTGAACCGTGAAGAGCCAGATATTTTGCTGCGAGCGGATGGGCGAACATGGGCCTTAATGGGTTGCGCGTTTTTTTTCGTTTTCTTTTTTTGTTTAAGTTCAAATGTTCGAAAAAAATACTAAATGCAATTATATTTGAAAAAATTTTACACCATTACATTCTATAAATCTTGCAGTATTTTTAGTGATTTTTTTTTCATTTTTCAATTTTTTGAATTCAAATTCAAAATTTAAAAAAACCACCGGTTGGTAACCGGCCGGTTTAGCCCGGTAACACGGTAAACCGGCCGGTTACCAACGGTAATGGAAACCCTGCCGACACCACGCTGGTTGGGGCCCACAGCGGAAAATCCGGCCCAACATCACGGGTCGACGCCGCCCAGGCGCCCACGCACCGACGCAGGAGTCGCATCCGCCGCACGATCGGGTCTCCTTCTCCTGTACCGGTGTGTCCCCTCGAATAGCCGGCATGCCGCGCCCGACGGTCTCCTCCTCCTTCGCCGGCTACCGCACTACGGCGGCGGCGGCCGGAGCAGAGATGGGCTCGAACCCCTCCTCCTCCTCCGCTGCCGCAGCGGCTGAGTCCTCCATGGTGTCCCTCATCGAGCGTGCCACCTCCACCACCGCGCCCGCCGTCGATCCCGTCCTCCTCCGCGCCATCAAGTCCTCGGCCCGCGCCTCCGATGGCGCCATCCGCGACGCCTTCCACCTCCTCCATTCCCTCATGTCCAAGCCCCACTCCCACGTGCGTAAGCCTTCTCCCCCAATCTCTCTCTAGTCTCTCCCCTCGCACCAATCTGCCCCACCCTAACGCGCTGACCCCCTCATCCCGCGCAGGTGCGGCTCCTTGCCTTCAGCGTCGCCGACGAGCTCTTCATGCGCTCCAAGCTCTTCCGCTCCCTCCTCACCGACGCGCTCGACGGCTTCCTCCCGCTCGCCGTCGGGTTCCGCCGGGAGCACCCGCTCCCGCCGCCGGCCGCCTCGGCGGCGCTCCTCCGGAAGGCCGCCGTCCAGGCACTCGAGCGCTGGCACCACCTCTTCGGCGGGCATTACCGCCAGATCCGCCTGGCCGTCGAGTACCTCAAGGTGTCGGCCCGCGTCCAGTTCCCTGGCCTACGGGCCACCGTTGAGGCTCGAGCAGCCCGCGAGGCACGCACGCAGGAGATCCTGACCGCCAAGGTTGAGCAATTGCGTCAAAGCCTCGCGTCAATCAAGGCTGAAATCCGGTCCACGATGGATGAGATTCGCAATGGGTTGGTGATCATCCTCGCTGAATATGAAAAATTTGAGGGCTATGTGAATGATGATGATGACGATGCAGAGCAGGAGATTGCATCCCTGTCAATGCGGAGTATTAGAATGACTTCGTTGATGGCTGGGGAGTGGTTGCCTGAGACTCAGGACAACGAGGCAGTTTTTGATGCACTGAGGGAAGCCTACCGGCTGCTTGTGTCAAAGCATCTGGTCACTGTCCAGGAGTGGATATCTGTTCTTGTAAGGGTCAATCTTCAAGATAACCGATTCAGAGATTCTGCACTGAAGGAATTCATTGATGTTAAGAATGAGATACGGGCAGTGAGAGATCGGTGCAGTGAGCTTGGACTCGACCTTAACAATGTTCGTAGGAGGAAGGGTGATCAAGAGGAAGAGGATGATGAGTTTTGGGTGGAGGGAAACATAGAGGCCCCTAGTCCTGCCAGAGTCCAAAGCTGTGTAGATGTTGCAAGCACCAGCCGGGACACCGGAAAGGGAAAGAAGGTGGTGGGTGGAGTGAAATCTGATATTGGCAAGGCGCCAGTTGCTGGTAATGGAACTAGGAATCTTGACCCAAAGAAATCAAAGCTCTTGGCTGAAGCCCCTGTGCTGCCATGGAGCTCTGTCTTGGATCGTTGGGGCTCCAGCAGGGATGCACATGTAAACCAGAGGGGCCTTGAGCTTGAGAGTCATTGGGGAAGGGTGGATAATGATGCTGTTATACCTGCAGCAAAAATTGCAGAGTTGAATGTTCATAGCTCAATTTATAGAGAAGCCCCAGTTGAGATACTACCATGCCATGCCCCGCTAAAGAAAGGAGGACTTTGCCAGAGAAAGGATCTTAAGGTCTGTCCTTTTCATGGACCGATTGTCCCACGTGATGCTGAAGGAAATCCAATTGAGCAGCACAGCGGTAGTTCTGGTGCCGAAGTAGATCCTGTTGAGCATTGTGACATAAGAGGAAACTCAAATGAGCTGAATGGAAACCGTGATGGTGATTATATGGAGGAGGCGTCTTCTTCAAGGATGACAGACATAAGTAATGACTATGGCAATATTGCTGGAACTCATGATCTAGGTAACATTACTGTAGAACTGGCGAGACAGGCAATTAAAAATGTTCGTAAAAGAGATATGGATCATAAGGCACTGGAAAGAGCACAACGCCAGAGAATCCGACAGCACAATGAAGACGTTCTGCGGGAGGCAGCTATTGCTTCAACTTCCCACTCTGCAGCAGCCTATGAGCAGCCTCCAGAAGCATCGGGTCGACGGGGTCGACGAAGTAAGGCAAAGGCACCAACTCTAGCATCAATGCTGAAGAAGAAAGTTACCAGCAAGGATAGAATTGCAGAAAGGCTTCTGAACACTTGAGCCACAGACGCAACAATAAGAGAGGCTTCTCATAATGAAGATATGAGCTACAGGGAAGCATTTCCAAACCAGTGGTAACAGAAGCAGCTGAGTTGTTCTTGTATATACTGGATAAAAATGATATGAATGAAATCAATGCTGGTTATTAGTGTAGGATTGTCAGCTAATAATACGATATGTGTAGTGTAGCTACCTAGATCAGCCAAAACTGTGGGTGCATTTTCCGATATTCAGTTCTTGTACAGTCGACCAAATAAGTTCCTTTTACATTTCTTCTAATGTTAAGTTTTGACTGTGTTACTCTCGTATCATTATTCCATTCAAAGTGAACCTTTTTGAGAAACTGTGCCTTGTCATGATGTATCAGCATTCCTTACAGTAATGCTTTGGAATCTGACAAAACTATGCTTTATGTTGCTTCTGTTGGTAATGCCTTTTTCCACTTTTGCTGTCCGAGTCATGTTTGCAGCTGGCTAATTTTGGGTTTACCCGTTTTCCATTGATTTGTATAAGCAGAAGAGCACTACGTAGTTTGAGCTAATGTGTGGTGCTTCTAATGAGCTAATTTTGCGTTGTTATCCTTCTCTCATTGGCATGTTTTTTTTTATTTCGTCTATTTTTTTACGTACAGAAAAAGTGACAGAACTTGATTAAGAAGTGGTAATATTAAAAGTGGAGATAATCTAAGAGCATTAGAAGCAGAAGCAGCATGGCTTAGATTGACATAAGCATAGATCAGAACTGGAGATACACACAAATGGACCTTTTTCTAATCATGGTTTGAAGTCCATTCGATGACAGGGTAGTATCGCGTACCATTGCAGTACAATTTCGCTCAGTCACAGCTGAACTACATGTTTTCATATCCAGAAATTTAGGAATTTGAGAATAAGGATGCATGCTTTAATTCGGTAGCATGTAGCTTAGCACAAAGTGCGATACAAACATACTGGAGGCACAGCATCGGCAGGGATCTGAACCAAATTATTCCATGCTAATTATCCTACAAAATTTAAGAGGTGGCCGGTAACCATAATCTGCTGAACTGATTGCACACGGTAATTGAAGCAAAACATATACTAGCAATCGATTGAAATTGTAGCGTGTTTGTACAGAGACAGAGCACATCAGAACTGATGGATTAGCTAGGTTGGATGATTTTGCTGGCCGCTCGGGTTCTGGACTTCTGGTGAGGGCGGCAACCCGATCGGGAGGTTTCGGAGTCCGTTGCGCTTTTTCGGAGCGCGAAGCCGTTGACGATCGGACACCAACGGAACGTGTCTGGTTTCCGTTTCCGGTTATGTTTCATCGACCGTCTCGGAATTCGAAAACCCCGGAGACGAGTCAAAACCAACCGCATGGCAGGGCAGGGCATCGGCAAGATAAAAACCACTCGGTGCCTTCTCTTCCCTCCATCTTCCTCCAATCAATCTCTCACTCCAAGAACAAGAAGAAATCACCGTAACCATCATGTCATCGTCTGTGCCGGAGATCCTTGGCCTCCCGCCGGGCGTCCACTTCCGCCCCGACGAGGACGAGCTCGTCGAGTTCTACCTCCTCCCGCGCGCCCGCGGCGAGCCGGCCCCGTTCCCCGGCGTCACCGTCATCGACGACGGCGCAGCGGGCACCACGCTGCCCTGGGACCTCCTCGAGCGCCACGGCCGAGGCGGCGATGACGAGGCATACTTCTTCGTGCGCGGCGCCAGCGCTGACGGCGAGGCCAGGAAGCCCGGCGCACGCCAGGAGCGCCGCTGCGGCAGCGGCGGTGGCGGAGGGAAGTGGGTGTCGCAGAAGCGCCACGCCCCCGGCGACAAACGCGTCACCGCCGGCGAGAAGGTGCACTGGACCATTCACAACCTCAACATGCACGTGGACGGCGGCGGCGGCAGCGTGGGGTGGGTGATGCACGAGTACGTCCTCACGGACCCGTCCTTCCCGCCCGTCAAGATCTGCCACGTGTGCTTCACCGGGCACGGCAAGAACCGCAAGCGCATGCCGGGCATCGCTGTCGGCGGCCAGAGCGAATCCGCGCCGGTGATGAAGCGTGCGCGCGTCGCCGCCACCGCCAGTGGTTTGTCGAGTTCTGGTTCTGGTGGATCGACGACGACGACGGTCGATCAAGACTATTACTGCGTCGGGAGCGATTCTGCGGATCACCAAGCACCCCTGCAGGATGCTTTTACCGGCGAAGGCATCTCGGAGTTGGTTCGTGAACTTTGCAGCGATGGCTTGCAGGGAATGCCGCCGCCTTTGGCAGCGTCGGCCGCCGGTGCAGCAACAGAGCAGGTTGTCCCCGAGCACGTCATGACGACGCCGATGGTCCAGGAAAGCGCCGGCATGGCAGAGCTAGAGCACCAGTATCATCTGTGTGGAGGAGACGAGGGCCAACATGAGTTCTTGGCACAGATGGGGACTACTTTAGATGGATTCGGTGGCTCGTCGTCGGGCATCGGTGACACGGACGCCGGAGCACAACAGGCCTTCGTTACTTGGGGAGGCTTTCAGTTCTACTTAGGCGATTGACTGCAGACTACTAGCTAGTTTCAGATCAAGAAGTGTAGCGGATATAGCTTGTATAGCTATTAGTTACTTCCGTGTTGGATGTGTAAGCAGCTTGCACACTGCATCATATCATGTGAATCGAACAGTTGCCATTGTTCTTTGTTTTCCGGTGAAAGCTGGTTAAAACCATGTTTTTTCTAACCAGCTTTTGTATGTACTAAAATAACACTTCCTGAGCCTACCGAGAGATCCAAGCCGGATCACTCGGGCCAGGTCGGGTCATCGTCCGGCCGTAGGGTCGGGTGATTCGACAGCATGAAGACAATTAGAAAACCTACGTGTTTGTGTGATTCTAATGTCTTTCATGGGTTGTTAGATCTCAAGAGTAGTACCATGACAAATTTGATTCATCAAACACATCCTGATGAATAGTGTGATGTTTCCAATACTCAAATTCAAATTGAAAATTAATTTAAATCTCACTACGTGAAAAACTCATATTGGTAATGGGCGCGGATGACCATTGGTAACACTACCGAAATCGCAGCCTGTGCCGTGAGCCACAGGCCAGGCTCACGGCACATAGCCTTCTTTGCCGAGAGCACGGGCCAGGCTCTCGGCACAGGTATGACACACGGCACATGCCGCCTTTGCTGAGAGCCAAAAGCTGCGGCTCTCGGCACAGAGCCAGGCTCACGGCGCAGAAGGCCCGCTGTGACGACCGGTGGCCCTGCCTTCAGATTTACCGAGAGCAGAGGTTTGAGGCTCTCGGCAAAGGGCCTGCACTCGGCGCATGGGCCTCTGTGTTGTGATCAGTGGTCCTGTGCCGAGTGCTTTCCCTCTGCTCTCGGCAAAGAATACAATAAAAATTCAGTTTCTCCCCTCCAAAATTTTTCCTTCATGAACATACACTCATGCAAAGTATATGTTCAAAATTGGCACAACTTTAGCTGCTATATTTAACAATTTTAATTCATTCTAGGTAATTTTTTCGTATACATCCGAAATAAACTAGAAGTGCATGAAATCATAGAGTAAAGTTGGTGAAAAAAATGATATTCATGTTCATGAGACATCTTTAAGACCATGTGCAAATGAACACTACCGGAAACGGAGCCTCTGCCGAGAGCTCCTGGCTTTGCCGAGAGCAACGGGGCCCGCTCTCGGCAGAGATAACGCCCACGGCGCAGAGGGCCTTTGCCGAGAGCAATGGGCCCCTGGCTCTCGGCAGAGAGAAAGCCCACGGCGCAGGATCTCTTTGCCGAGAGCTAGGGGGCCCAAGCTCTCGTCAAAGGGCGCAGCAGACGGTGCATGGGCGACGCCGTCACGGCCCTCCCCCCGGCCGTTAGCCCCGGCCCTCTTTGCCGAGAGCCAGAGGGCCCCGGCTCTCGGCAAAGAACTGACGCACGGCACCTCCCTCCTTTGCCTAGAGCCTTACCTCTTTGCCGAGAGCATAACAAGAACTCACGGCAAAATGTGTGAGAAAACTTCACATTTTCGGCTTCAAACTTTTCCCTTGCTCAACATACACTCATACAGAGTACATGTTCAAAATTGGCACCATTTCGACTCAGTTTGCTATATTTAACAATTTTACTTCGTTCTTCGTAATTTTTTCGTATACGTCCGATATGAACTGCAAGTGCATGAAATCTTAGAGTAAAGTTGTTGGAAAAATGATATTCATGTTCATGAGACATCTCTAACACTCTGTACATGAAATGAAGCTAACTTTCCGTCATTGGGTTCTCTGATCGTGATGAAGATCGTGAGGTAGAAAGGTTGTAAAATTGTATAAAATTCAAATAAAGTTTGAAAATCACGAATTTTGTCAAGCGCTCATGATATCGTATGTTGAGTTTGTGGTAAAAATTTGAGAATGTTTTGAACACTTTAACACATACGCTGTTTAGAAACCGGAACTTCTCACGAGAAGTTTCAAAGATTTTGAACTAATGTCACTTGATTTGGAGACTTAGACAAATTCAAATTTGTGTTTGACCACAAAAATTTTTTTATAAGTAATATGCAACATAAATGGTACCATGTTAAGTTTTGGTATTTTTTCTCATGTATTTGGTATTTTTAAAATTAAATTTGGTTCAGAAATTCTGTGCCGAGAGTAATGCTCTCGGCATAGAGGTCCCCTCTGCCGAGAGCTGCCAGCTTGGCTCTCGGCAAAGAAGTCGTGCATGCGTGCGGGCCCGCTGCTGGTCAAACGGCCGGGGTCTGCAGGTGGGCCCCATACCACTCTCTGCCGAGAGCCAAGATCTGGGGCTCTCGGCAAAGAGGTGGGGCCACTTCTTCCCACCATTCGGTCAAACGGCCGGGGCCTTCTGGTGGGCCCCCGCCCCACGCTTTGCCGAGAGCCAAGATCTAGGGCTCTCGGCAAAGAGGTGGGGCCACCTCTTCCCAGCATTTGGTCAAACGGCCGGGGCCTGCAGGTGGGCCCCCGCCCCACGCTTTGCCGAGAGCCAAGATCTAGGGCTCTCGGCACAGCTTTGCCGAGTGCAGTAGATCTGGGCTGTCGGCAAAGCGTGGGGCGGGGGCCCACCTGCAGTGACACATTGACACCACAGACTCCACACACACGCGCGCCCGCACAGACACTTTGCACGTGCACGAACACACCACCGCGCCGCTGCCGGCCACCGCACCCCCGCCACCGCGCCGCCGCGCCTCCGCCACCGCCGCGCCGCTGCCGCCACTGCGCCACCGCGCCGCCGCCGGCCCCCGCGCCACGATGCCGCCCCGTCCGCCGGCGCCGGCGCCCTCCCCCGCCGCCCTCCCCGCCGCCCTTGGCCTCCCCCGGCGCCGGCGTCGGCCTAGCCCGCCCCGGCCGGCCGGTGGCAGCCCCGCCCCAGCCGCTGCGGCCACCGCCGGCGGGGTAGAGGCCGGCCGCCGGGGGTGAGGTCCCCTCGGCCGCCGGGGGAGAGCCCGCCCGGACCGCTGCCCCCACTCCGGCTTCCGGGGTAATTTTTTTTTAAATTTTAGTAATTTTAGTTGTGTAGCGATTTAGATAGTAATTTTAGTGACATCAATTTTAGATTTAGATAGCAATTATAGTGATAGAAATTTAGATAGTAATTTTAGAATTAGCTAGCAATTTTAAAACATTTGTAGAACAATGCTCTAGTAGCTTGCAATTTTAGAAAGCATGTTTGGTCTTTGATGATTCTGCAATTTAGTGGAACAATGCTCTACCTGTCCATTGTAGTTATGAATTGTACATATAGAAATGCATGTATAAAATTATGGATATAGAATTATATATACATAATTTTAGATATAGAATTTTAACTTGTCATGCCTCTCAATTGGACTCCTCATACTTGTCAATTTGACCTCGTGTCGTGCGGCACCACATTTTATGTGTCCAGCCATCAAGTTGTAAGAAGAAATTTTGTGTGTGGCCCGACCTTCGTGTTGTGTCTTTTCTTGCAGGTTTTGAAAACCTCACCATGTAGGGGAGGTGCTGCCGAAATGTTTGATTGACATTATTATGTTTATTTTTCCAGGAGTTGAGCACCGACCTCCGGCATCGGGTTCCCGATGCCGGCCTCCGCTAGGTGTCCGTAGCTGCAGCCGCCATCGTCTTCAAAGCAGCAAGGTGAGGAAAATTTCATTTTCCGTCATAGATCACGAAACCTAGTTAGGCGTCTCCCGTTCGGAAGAGATACAGTTTGAAATATGCAGAACTTTGCATATTTATGGCTATATCTGTTTTGAATTGTCCATGTTTTTTGGACAGCCCGTGGATGCGTAGATGGGGTTAGTTTCTATGGTCTATTTCGATCCGAGATAGAGTTTCGGCAGCACCTCCTCGTTGTTCTCCGGATACACAATCTCCCTAACGGGACGTGTATATGGAGAACAGCGGGGAGGTGCTGCCGAAATTCTGTCTCGGATCAGAGTAGACCATAGGAACTGACCCCATCTATGCATCCACTGGTGGGATTAGTGTCACATCTTTACCTATTAGTGTCACATCCCGGTTTTTCAAAACCTTTAAAAACAACCCCTAAAATTTTTTCTAAAAACATATAGTAACTTCACACAAAAGCCCTTGCTTTTTTCTTTATTTTTCAATGCACTTTTAAAAATTAAACCCTAGGGTCCATATGCATTTTGAGTGGCTAACATCTTTTCTCACCCTAATTTTCTTTTCTAACCTTTCCTAAGGATTTTCTAGAGCACCTACACATCTAGGTCCATTAAAATTTGAATTCAAACTCAAGTTCAAACATTTAGAAAGTCCTTTCAAGCACTGGTGTGCCGGCTTCTTTTCTCTCAGCCCAACGAAGTTCGATCCCCCTCCATCTCTTCCTCCTCGCGTAGCCCGCCTCCTCTTCCTTCACACGCACACGGCCTGCTCGGCCCAACCGTGGCCCAATCCACCCCGCCGCGTCGACGTCATCATCGTCTTCCCCGACCCATCCCGCGCTGCTTCCTCCTTCCCTGACACGCTGCGACGCTGCCGCCGTTTCCGCCGCCTTTTCCATCTCCCGCTGCCTTGCTCGCGCGTGAGGACCAGGTGTGTCCGAGGACCAGTGGAGGGTCGCTCCTTAGTGATGAGTGATTGACAACGTTGTGTGGACTGATGCTTGGCTAAGTGTGCAGGTACAGGTTGCGGCTTAACTTGTGTCGGTGCAAGTGAAGAACAAGCGCGAAAGGCCTGAGCCGTGGCGGCCTCCGGGTGATGGAGTGGCAAGTAGGCTTGGGTCGATGGACCCGGTGGCCGATGGGGTCAAGTGCGAGCCGTGCGGTGCAAGACTGGCGGGCTGAAGTCGTGAACATGGGCCGGTGCAAGGTAGCGGTTGAAGCCCGAAGCTTGCACGCGGGGTTTGGTGGTTTGCCCACAAAACCATCAGGTGGACGGTTTCTTGGTTTGGGCCGCAAAACCAAGCTCGGAGGCTCGAGGTGACGGAGACGGTGATCCGGGAGCTTCGGGAAGCTTCGAGGCGGAGGGCACGTGGCGTGATCGCGGGGTTTGCGTCGAGGTGAAGCGAAGCCGCGGTGGAAGCGTGTCCATCCGATGAAGTCTTGACCAAAATGCCCCTGAGGGGTTGTATCTTCATTTATGCAGTAGGGGTAGCGTGGTCATTTATCTCCCTCCGATGGACTTCATATAAATAGCGGAGAGGTGGATGGCATCTCTCTCTCTTGCTTCCTAGGGCTTTTTCCCCCGGTAGATTTTTCTGGACTTCTTTGTTTTCCTCTGGATTCCTTAGGCTAGACTCTTGTACAGACTCTGACCTCTGGATGTATGGAAGCATTCGGCGTCCCGGTGATCTCCTAGTCCTTTGTGATTTTCGTGTCATTTTTGGGGCTATTTTTGGGAGTTTTCGTTCTTCGCTCGATTCGTGAGTTTGGAGGCGTTTCTTCACGGATTTCTTTGAGGGGATCATGGGTGGATGCCTTGCGCATGTTTGTGTGTGATCTTGACCCCTCAAACCCCGTGTAGAGCCTTCGATTCGTGAGTTTTTGGCCGGAGTTTGTGTTCTTGGTGGTTGCTTGTGTGATCCGCGATTCCCAGTGATTTAGGGAGTTAGAGGTTGAGATTTTTGGGGCATAGCATCCTTGTGGGATGCATATCATCTCCCCAAAGTCTTGTCTCTAGAGCTTCTACCGTTTGGGAGATCCGGTGATGAGTTCTTGGAGTTGACCTCGCGGGGTCGGGCGTTTTCTGCTCTGTCCGCGTGGTGCGGACAGTCCGCAAGTTAGCCGCGGACAGTCCGCGTGAGCTAGGGTTCGTCCCATGTTCTTCGTGTTCTTGCGCATCTTCGTTTTGATCCGTTTCAGTCCTAGGGTTTGGTTGCAAGGGGTTTGGCGGACAGTCCGCGAGGGGCTCACGGACAGTCCGCGTGGACGATTTTCTGGCGGACGGTCCGTGGGTCCTCCACGGACAGTCCGTATTTTCGGGGTGCATCTCTGGTAGCTCTGGTAGTTATTTCAGACAGTCCGCAGGGCAGGTCCGGATAGTCCACCGTACACCCGCGGACAGTCCGCCCGTGCCTGCCAGACGGTCCGCACTGGTCGTTTCCAGAATTGACCGAGTGCTTTGATTCTTGTCCGGTGCTTCCGCTCTTTGCTCCTAGGCTTCTTGGTTGATCCTGTAGGATTGTGTGTGCCTTGTTTGGAGCTTCCCTTGTGTGCACGGATTCGTGGAGTGGCAATCGGGGTATAGGCCGAGTTCGACCTTAGGGAAGAATTTTTATCGGCTCCCATTCACTCCCCCCCTCTCTGGTCGCCCGATTCGGTCCTTCAATTGGTATCAGTACTGGTTACCGATCTTCTTGATTCTAACCAATCTAAGATCCAAAGATGGGCGATTACGGCAAGGGGTCGGGTCCTCCGCACTTTGATGGCAAGATTACCCGATGTGGGAGAGGCGCATGGGCGCGTTTTTGCGAGGGAAGGGAACTCTTATCTGGGAGGTCACTCAAAACCCTCATTATGCTATCCCAGATAGTTTTCTTCTTCCAGGATCACGGGACATGTTTGAGGCCAACAACAAGGCTGTTGATTACTTGTTCCGTGCTCTCTGTGCCTCGGAGTTTGATCGAGTGTACGGAGAGGATGTGGCCGGAAAGATTTGGCTCAAGCTAAAGAATGTTCATGTTGGCAATGCCCAAGTGCAAGCCCGGATGTTTACCACTTACCGGAGAGAGTACGAGAACTTCACTCATCTCCCGGTGAGTCGACCGATGCTATGTTTCAGCGCTGCACTTGCATAGTCAACAACATGAGGGCTAATGTGACAGTGCTCCCATACACGGATCATGATCAAGCTATCAAGCTTTTGCATGCCCTGGATAGGTCCGTATGGGAAGCCAAGATCGAGGCCATTGAGGAGTCAAGCGCGTATGATACACTTTCTCTTGATGAGCTATTTTCAAAGCTCAGGTCTTCAGAGGTTGATCGTGGCTTGAGAGCCAAGAGCGAGAGCCCCACTGATCCTCATAGTTTGGCTCTCGTCTCAGGATCAAGGACTAATGCTAACTCTGGTGGTTTCTCTTTGTCTTGTCTTGTGTCCTTGCCAGATGAGGACTTTGATGTGCTGAGCGAGGATGATCTCGCCTTGTTGAGCAAGAGGTTTGGGCGGATGTACGAGAACCGCAAGAATGCAAGGCGGAGCTCGGGGATGTGCTATCGGTGCGGGAAGCACAGGCACTTCATCGCCGAATACCCTGAAGCCATGGAGATCAAGAACGACTACAAGGGCAAGTCCAAGCATGACTACAACAAGCACTGGTCCCGGAACGACTACAAGGACAAGCACAAGGACAAGGGCGAGAGAAGGCACAAGAAGAGTGGCGGCCACAAGAAGAAGACCGCTCGAGCGATGGTGGCCGGAGCGAGTGACATCGACTCGACATCAAGCGATGCTTCTTCCGGCTTGAGCAGCGAGGAAGAGCAAGAGAAGTGCAAGGACAAGCGGCACACGGGCAAGAACATCACCGGTTTGAGCTTCATCGCACAAGGAGGCTTTTGCGGCATGGCACATTCCAAGAAGAGTGGGAGGCATAGCTCGGACTCGAACTCCGACTCCGAGGAAGAGGTACGACAAGATCCCAACTTCTTGCTAGAGGAGAATGCTAGGCTCAGTGAGTTGCTTGATAACCGTGATGATGTGCTTAGAAAGACCAACAAGGAGAAGAGGGAATTTAGGTCTCTGTTGGGTGATGCTAAGGACAAGGTAGCCGAGCTTGAATCCTTGCTTGTGGATGCTAGGAATGAAATAGCTGCTTTGAAATCTGCTCCTGTGGTGTCGGATGAAATTGATTGTGGTGATTGCTCAGTTTTTCTTGCTGACTTGACTGCCCTCAAGGAGAAACATGCCTCTGTTCTTGAGGAACTAGATGTGGTTAGGGTGGAGTGTGATGAATTGAAGTCTAGGCCAGCTTTACTAGGTGCTTGTACCTCATGTCCTGTCTTGCATGCTAGGCTAGATGAATCTCACACTAGAATTGTTTCTCTTGAGGCGGCATTGAAAGCTCCTCTTTCTACATCATGTTCAACTTGTGAGATGCATGCTTTGAAAAACATGGAACTTGCACACTATGTTGATCGTCTGCAGGATGAAAATGATGAACTTAGGAAGTTGATGAGTTGGCTGTCTGGGCATGAGCCACAATTGAGTTTGATGTTGGCTCAGTTCAAGCAGTTTGATGGTCAGGCATTGGGGGCTGACAAGAGTGGTGAGGGAGAAGAGAAAGCTGGAGAGACACCCACACCATCCCACACCATACCCATGAACAAATATGCACCCAAGCCAAACCACCTGAGAAACAAGCTTGATACAACTCCAGACCCACCAGTGTTCCCCCAGAAAATAGAGAATTACCAGAAACCCATCAAGTTTGTGAGTAACCTGGGTAATGTCTTTGAGGGGAAGTCAGGAGAGAAAGGTGTTGAGAAGCCCACAGAGAAGCCACCGCCTAAGCCCGTGCCAATCCGTTTCCATTATGAGTATTGTGGGAGGGATGGGCACAAGGATGAGTTCTGTTTCCGGAGGAAGAGGGATGAGCGGTTTGCTAGGGAGATGGCAAACAAGGACAGGTACCACCTTGCTCGTGGTGTGCCTGAGCCTCGTAGAGGGCCTCTACCTAGGGGTGAGGTGTATGTGCGTACAGTTCCCACTCGTGGAGGTGGAGGTGTGTTCCCTCAGAGAGACAGGCGTGTTGGGTTCGGGCGTGGTGAGATGGCTCGACGTGCTCCTTCTCGAGACCGTTACGAGTTTGGGAGGCACGATCGGAGCTTTGGGTCTCAGATGGACTACGGGCCACATTTTCCTCCTCGTGGTGCGTGTACTTCTCCAGTGAGAAGTGACAGGTCCTTTGGTGGTTGGCGTGAGAGGGCTCCACCTAGAGGTTTTGGGAGGATTGATTTTGCTAACCCTTCTTTTGAGCAAATGGCTCAGCACTGGTTTGACTCTTTTGGTACTAACCCCAGTGTTGAGTTGCTTGCTCATTCTCGTCCTCGTTTTTTATTGCAGGTGGGAGGCTTGGAGAACTTTTGGTTGATCAACTCCGGTTGCTCAAGACACATGACCGGAGATAGTGGGTGGTTCTCCAGCCTCACCCCGGTGAGTACGAGGGAGTACATCACTTTCAGGGACAATGGGAGAGGACGAGTGCTTGCAGAAGGTGTGGTGAAGGTGAGTAGCAAGGTGACCTTAAGAAGTGTGGCCCTGGTCAAGTCACTTGGTTTCAACCTGTTGTCAGTATCTCAATTACTTGACGAAGGTTTTGAGGTTCGTTTCAAGTCGGGTGCTTCTCGTGTGCTTGATTCTCGAGGCGATCTTGTCTGTACGATCATCCCCGAGGGTCAAATCTTTCGTGCCGATTTTTCCCAGTCTGTTGGTCCTCCTCGATGCTTTGTTGCTGGCGTTTCGGCTGAGCTTTGGAAATGGCATAGGAGGTTGGGACACTTGAGCTTTGAGTTGCTTTCCCGCTTGAGTGGTCTTGATCTTGTCCGAGGATTGCCTAAGTTGAAATTCGAGAAGGATTTGGTTTGTGCATCTTGTCGGCATGGAAAGATGGTTGCCGCCTCTCACGCCCCTCTGACTTCAGTCATGACCGAGCGACCTTGTGAGCTGTTGCACATGGATTTGGTTGGGCCAGCTCGTGTTCGCTCTGCGGGTGGGAAGTGGTATGTTCTTGTGGTTGTTGATGACTTTTTGAGGTACTCTTGGGTTTTCTTTCTGGAGGATAAGAGTGAGACATTTGATTTTGTTCGAGACTTGATCTTGAGGTTGAAGAATGAGAGACATGGTGATGCCATTCGAGCTATACGCAGTGACAATGGCACGGAATTCAAGAACTCTCATTTTGATGCCTTTTGCAGTGATCTTGGTCTTGATCATCAGTACTCTTCTCCATACATCGCTTGTCAGAATGGCTTTGTGGAGAGGAAGAACCGGACCCTTTGTGAGATGGCCAGGACGATGCTCGATGAGCATAGGACTCCTAGGCGTTTCTGGGCCGAGGCGGTCAATACCGCTTGCTATGTCTCAAATCGCATTTTCCTTCGTGTCTTTAAGAAGAAGACCTCTTATGAGCTGATGCATGGGCGACAACCCAAGGTGAGTCACTTTAGAGATTTTGGCTGCAAGTGTTTCATTCTGAAGAAGGGCAGGCTGGATAAGTTTGAGTCTCGATGTTCAGATGGGATTTTCCTTGGTTATGCGATTCATTCTAGAGCATATCGTGTGCTCAACCTTGACACTAACCGAATCATGGAGACTTGCGAGGTTACCTTCGATGAGACACAGCCATGTAGCTCTTTTGCTTTTGAGTGTGCAGGTGACGAGGAGATTGGTGCCAGAATCTTTGAGGATGAGAAGGATGGAGATGGAAACGAGGATGATGATGATGGTGGTGCTCCCATGGCTGATCGTGTACACGCTACTTCCACCACTACGACGACGATCGAGGACGGACCATCCCCTACACCCACTACGATTGAGGCTGTTCGAGTGGAGGCTACTGCTGAGGGGGAGGTTGTGTCCAGACGTGAGGCTCCCCGGCGAGTACAAGTTGATTACCCATCGACGACCATCATTGGTGACCTTCATGAACGCACTACACGGTCGAGGTCAAGGAATACTTCTCATTTCGCTCATTCTGCATTTGTTGCTTCTTTCGAGCCCAAAGATATTCGACACGCTTTGTCTGACGAGAGTTGGGTGAATTCCATGCATGAGGAGTTGGAAAACTTTGAGAGAAACCAAGTCTAGGTGTTAGTCAATCCACCGCCAAATTTCCGTCCCATAGGAACCAAGTGGGTGTGGAAGAACAAAGAGGGTGAGAATGGGATGGTTGTGAGAAACAAGTCGAGGTTGGTGGCGCAGGGTTACAACCAGAAGGAGGGGATTGACTATGAGGAGACATTTGCTCCTGTGGCCCATTTGGAGGCAATTAGGATCCTTCTAGCCTTTGCCGTGGCTAAAGGGTTCAAGTTGTACCAAATGGATGTCAAGAGTGCTTTCTTGAATGGGGTGATAGAGGAAGAAGTGTATGTGAGGCAACCCCCGGGGTTTGAGAGTGAAAAATACCCACACCGTGTTTACAAACTCCAGAGAGCGCTCTATGGGTTGAAATAGGCACCTAGAGCTTGGTATGGCAGGTTGAGAGGCTTTTTGCTGAGTAAGGGGTTTGTGATGGGCACAGTTGATAAAACCCTGTTCCTCCTTAAGCATGGAAATGACCTTTTGATTGTTTAGATATACGTGGATGACATAATCTTTGGTGGCTCTTCTCATGATCTTGTTGCCAGATTTGCAGATGACATGAGTAGGGAATTTGAGATGTCCATGATGGGTGAGCTGCAGTTTTTCTTGGGTCTCCAGATCAAGCAGTGCAAGGACGCGACCTTTGTACATCAGGCGAAGTACACCAGGGACATGGTGAAGAAGTTTGGCATGAACGACTCCAAGCCGCTGACTACACCGATGAGTACGACTACGGCTTTGGACGCGGACGAGGACGGCGAACCAGTGGACCAGAAGGAGTACCGGAGCATGATCGGCTCCCTCCTCTACTTGACGGCGACGAGGCCAGACATACAGTTCAGCGTGTGTCTGTGCGTTCGTTTTTTGGCTTCACCGAGAACTTCACATCGGCAGGCCGTCAAGCGGATCTTCAGGTACTTGAACTACACTCCTGAGTTTGGTCTTTGGTACTCTGCCTCCTCGACACTCCGGCTTCATGGTTTTTCTGATGCGGATTTCGCTGGGTGTCGATTGGATCACAAGTCCACTTCTGGGTGTTGTCAGTTCCTTGGTTCTTCTTTGGTCTCTTGGTCATCTCGCAAGCAATCGAGTGTAGCCCAGTCCACCACCAAGGCTGAGTATGTAGCTGCTACTAGTTGTTGTTCCCAGCTGCTTTGGATGGCCTACACCATGAGTGACTTTGGTGAGGAGTGCTCCCAGGTTCCACTTTTCTGTGACAGCACCAGTGCCATAAGCGTAGCCAAAAATCCTGTTCTCCACTCCAAAACGAAACACATAGAAGTGAGGTACCATTTCCTGAGAGACAATGTGGAAAAAGGAAACATATCTTTGTCCTATGTCCCTACCCAAGACCAGCTGGCTGATATTTTCACCAAACCGCTTGACCAAGCCACTTTCACTCGCTTGCGGGGTGAGCTTGGGGTTTGCTTTCCTTTTTAGCTGGGTCTTGGAGCTTCTCATGTATATATGTGTCATATGTTCATTCTGTTGCATTTCCTTCATGCATTTTACTTTATGTACAAAACCTGGTAGGATAGCCATCTTTGGATCACTTGAGCTAGGAATGAGCTTCTCTTATATACATTGATCACTGATGTGCTATGGATGATATATGTGCATGTTTGGTAATTTGTGGATGTAAATGCTATGCTCTTGATGGTTTTGCTATATATGTATGATGAGATAGCATTTTGGTTGTGAAAATGATAAAACTACCTCTCTCATGAGTAGATGCTTGTCTTTGCTCAATTTGTGCTTAAATGCTTATATCATGCTCAGTTTGTGTTTGAGGATCATATTCTCTTTGCTTGGGGTCAAAGACCTTTTTGTCATTGTAAATGTTTAGCCCTTTTGCTTGCTTGGGGAGGAGCATAAGCTTCTTTTTGCCGCAAAGACACTTCATGTACCATGTTTAAACTTGAAAATGAAATTGGTGTATGAATTGCCTTATGCTTGAAAAATGAGCTCCTAATCATGTTTTTATGGTTTGATATTCATATCTTGGGTGCTAAACCGTAGCATGCTTGTCTACCATGAGAAGTCTCATTTTAAGAAGTAGACACATGGCTCGGTGGCTTTAACATGACTTGAGTAACTTGTGGGCGTTTATAATGATCTTGTGATGAGAATTTGTGATCTTGCATAAACTTTGAATGATCTAGTGCCTTTATGTTCAAATTGGTATGGATAGGATCTTGCTCATGAGATGACTATTTCTTTGTGAAAATTACTTAAAATTACTTTTGGCCATGTCACATGCTTATATGTCTCTACCTTCTTGATGGCAATGTGCTAGATACACCATATCTACTTTGCTTGCTCTATGTCTCATTTGTAGCATTTTGTTGTGCTCTTTGTATATTTGAGAAGCTTTGTAGATTGTATATGTGCTTTGACATGCATTTTTCATGAAAACAAGGGGAAGAGCCTCATATACCTTGATTCATGCATTGTTAACAAGGGGGAGATGTATGCATTTGGGGAGATTTTTTCATGCATTGGGAGTTTTTATGCAAAGTTGGTATGCATTTGTGAGATGTGGCATGTGAGGAGAAAAATTTGAGAAGAAGAGGTTGCATTTGCTCAGGGGGAGTTTGCATATGTGCAGGGGGAGCTCCTTTGTTTTTCCTGAGTTTTGTGCTTTGAGGTGTGCTCTTTGAGAGCTTTGTTTTGTCTCGGCTGTGTCGAGCCGTTGCCCTTGTGTTAGGGGGCCGAGACTTGGATTGGCGGGTGATCTTGTTTTCGCTTGTTCTTTGGCTTTGGATCATTTGCTTGGAGGATGTGTTGTTTTCTTTTCTTTTTCTCTCTGATGGTTACTATGGGTGTTGTCAATGTACTCATCAAGGGGGAGATTGAGGACCAGGTGTGTCCGAGGACCAGTGGAGGGTCGCTCCTTAGTGATGAGTGATTGACAACGTTGTGTGGACTGATGCTTGGCTAAGTGCGCAGGTACAGGTTGCGGCTTGACTTGTGTCGGTGCAGGTGAAGAACAAGCGTGAAAGGCCTGAGCCGTGGCGGCCTCCGGGTGATGGAGTGGCAAGTAGGCTTGGTTCGATGGACCCAGTGGCCGATGGGGTCAAGTGCGAGCCGTGCGGTGCAAGACTAGCGGGCTGAAGTCGTGAACATGGGCCGGTGCAAGGTAGCGGTTGAAGCCCGAAGCTTGCACGCGGGGTTTGGTGGTTTGCCCACAAAACCATCAGGTGGACGGTTTCTTGGTTTGGGCCGCAAAACCAAGCCCAGAGGCCCGAGGCGACGGAGATGGTGATCCGGGAGCTTCGGGAAGCTTCGAGGCGGAGGGCACGTGGCGTGATCGCGGGGTTTGCGTCGAGGTGAAACGAAGCCGCGGTGGAAGTGTGTCCGTCCGATGAAGTCTTGACCAAAATGCCCCTGAGGGATGTATCTTCATTTATGCAGTAGGGGTAGCGTGGTCATTTACCTCCCTCCGATGGACTTCATATAAATAGCGGAGAGGTGGATGGCATCTCTCTCTCTTGCTTCCTAGGGCTTTCTCCCCCGGTAGATTTTTCTGGACTGCTTCGTTTTCCTCTGGATTCCTTAGGCTAGACTCTTGTACAGACTCTGACCTCTGGATGTATGGAAGCATTCGGCATCCCGGTGATCTCCTAGTCCTTTGTGATTTTTGTGTCATTTTTGGGGCTATTTTTGGGAGTTTTCGTTCTTCGCTCGATTCGTGAGTTTGGAGGCGTTTCTTCACAGATTTCTTTTAGGGGATCATGGGTGGATGCCTTGCGCATGTTTGTGTATGATCTTGACCCCTCAAACCCCGTGTAGAGCCTTCGATTCGTGAGTTTTTGGCCGGAGTTCGTGTTCTTGGTGGTTGCTTGTGTGATCCGCGATTCCCGGTGATTTAGGGAGTTAGAGGTTGAGATTTTTGGGGCATAGCATCCTTGTGTGACGCATATCATCTCCCCAAAGTCTTGTCTCTAGAGCTTCTACCGTTTGGGAGATCCGGTGATGAGTTCTTGGAGTTGACCTCGCGGGGTCGGGCGTTTTCTGCTCTGTCTGCGTGGTGCGGATAGTCCGCAAGTTAGCCGCGGACAGTCCGCGTGAGCTAGGGTTCGTTCCGTGTTCTTCGTGTTCTTGCGCGTCTTCGTTTCGATCCGTTTCAGTCCTAGGGTTTGGTTACAAGGGGTTTGGTGGACAGTCCGCGAGGGGCTCACGGACAGTCCGCGTGGACGATTTTCCGGCGGACAGTCCGCGGGTCCTCCACGGATAGTCTGTATTTTTGGGGTGCATCTCTGGTAGCTCTGGTGGTTATTTCGGACAGTCCGCAGGGTAGGTCCGGACAGTCCGCCGTACACCCGCGGACAGTCTGCCCGTGCCTGCTAGACGGTCCGCACTGGTCGTTTCCAGAATTGACTGAGTGCTTTGATTCTTGTCCGATGCTTCCGCTCTTTGCTCCTAGGCTTCTTGGTTGATCCTCTAGGCTTGTGTGTGCCTTGTTTGGAGCTTCGCTGGTGTGCACGGATTTGTGGAGTGGCAATCGGGGTATAGGCCGAGTTCGACCTTAGGGAAGAATTTTTATCGGCTCCCATTCACTCCCCCCCTCTCTGGTCGCCGGATTCGGTCCTTCAGCGCGCAAGCCGCATTTGCCCGGCTCTGCACCGCAACTTTTGACAGCTCAAGGAGCCCGTCGAGCCCCAGCGCCGCAATCCGCCGCGACGTCGTACCACACCTCGGAGCTCCATGGCGGCCGTACCTCGCTTGATCTCTTCGCCTGGCGCCTCTCTTATCTTTTCGGGATGAGTGCCCAAACCCCAGCACCAAGGCAACTCCCTGGTGCCACTTGAACTCCACTGCATCCCCTCATCCTCTCGCACACCCCGCGCCACGATCAACGGCCACGATGGAGCTCCAGAGCCACGAGCGAGCTCCAAGATTGCAGCTGAGGTGAGCGCCGCACTCGCCCGCACCACCAAAAGCCGTCGCGCCCACATCCCCATCCCATCTCACCTCCTCTTATCCTTGCCCCTCGCACTGTACCCGCCGCCTCAGCGCCACGACTCTCATCCGCCGCTGAGCTTATCCAAGTTCCTCCGGCCACCTCCCCTCCCCTCTCCGGCCTATAAATAGGACCCCGAGCCTCACCGAGCTCCTCACACCCTCACACTGCACGCTACACTACCACAGCCTCACCTCCCCTCTTCCTCGGTGAAGCCCTGCTCCGCCGGTAGGAGCACGTTGCCGTCGCTACTCCCTAGCCGGAGCTAGCCCTGGCTAAGGCCAAGGGGGACTCCAACGAGCCCCTAGCCACCAAGGCCCTGCTTCTCCATAGCCAGTTCTTGCCATAGTGCTATAGGCAACCCAGCCCCTGCTCGTTCCCCTCCGCCGCCCGCCATCGTCGGCAAAGGCCAACTCCGGCCGTTATGCTGCCGGAATTGAGCCCGCCGCCGTGCTGAACCCCTCCAGGTATGGCCGTTATGCTGCCCGCGCCATCTGTCCCCTCTCTTTCCCTTCCTAGCACCACCGCCGCATAGCCGTGACGTTGCCGAATTTCCGACGAAGCCTCCGGCCATGCTCCGGTCACCGCACGCCCTGGTGGCACCCTCTCCGCACTCACGAGTCACCCGCACGCGTGCACACACCCTCACATAGGCACCGGACCCCTCCCAGCCTTGTTCCCCTTTTCCACCGAGCGCCGCCGCTACTCCGGTGATCTCACGCTGCGCCGCCGTGTCATTTTCGACCCCCACTTCACCCCTCCTAGCTCCGCCGTGTGCCGCACCACACACCTAGGACCACTTCTTGTCGTCGGGGATCCCTTCTAGCGACCGGCGGTGAGAACTCTGACGAATTCTCTGTTTTCGCCGCCATGCCTGCGTCGATCTAGGGCGGTGCCGCCCGTCGCCATTCGTTGCCGTTGACGCCGTTCTGCCACCCTTTGCTGACGTGTGGGCCCGGCCAAGACGCCGTCCACCCCGCCGTCCTCATCCCCACCCTTCCTCTTCGTGCACCCGGTGCACGTGCACCGCACCCTCGCGTGGGCCACGCAGACACCACATGGGCACGCGGTGCACCACATGGCCGCCACGTGCACGCCACGTCGACCGCGTCAGCACCCCGCCGCTTCAGCCACCCGACCCCGACTGTCAGTCGCACAGTTGTGGCAATTTTGCTATGGCCAAACAGCTCAATGCACACCAAGTTCTAGTTAGCCACCTTAGAATTTTCCAAAAATTCCCAAAAATTCAGCATGAACGTTAGAGGCCCTAAAAACCCTAGAAATGCTGTCTAATTCATTTTGGCACATTTCTAGATATCAGATTTGATTTTGTTCTTTTCAACCTATAGAAATTCCCCTTTTCATATCCTTAGCCCCAAAAATTCCACCAAAATTCCTAAAAATACTAGAAGCTCATAGAAGCCAAACCCTATCTTAGCCACATGAAACACCATCTTTATCGACCCTAGATAGCTTAAGCACCCCCTTCTTTATAGAAAGGTCCATATTTTATGTGTCTGGCTTGATCGTTCCACGTCACGTTCATCACTTTCGATCCTAAGATCTCGCTTTAGTTTCTTAGATCACCTTTCCATCTCCTTAACTCATGTTTGATGCTTGCTATGATTGTTGATTGATTTATATTTATACGTATAACTGCGTTACTATAGATCGAGTGTGAATCATCAGAAGATCAAGCAAGGAAGCTCAAGACAAACTCTATAGTTTTTCTCCCTCTTTGGATTAAGGCAAGTCCCAGAAACACCCCCTTGATCATATTTTTATCCACTATTTTTAAATTAAAACAAACCAAGATATTAAATTGACATGCATTCTGCTTAAAGGAGCCAATGATCCCGATCTCAACTCAGTCGATGATCGAGCATCATCTTTAGTTTACTTATTCACATATTCACATGAAAGAATCTTTGTTGGTAGGGAGAGACAGTTGAAGGGTAATAAAATGAACCTACTTAAGAGAGTTAGACTCCTTAAGGATGGACATGGGAGTATGGGGGCAGCCTCAGTGGAGGATCCTGTCCATGCTTACTCCGGTCGAATAAGGATCGGTTCACGGGAAAGTCTTTCCAGTGATTTAGTACGACCATACGTAGCCAAAAAGGCATAGCCTGTCGGGAATGCCTGTTTATGTGCGGCCCTGGATCGCACCCCACCACTGAACCTAGTAAACCATCCCAAGGGGGCATGGTGGGCAACGGATGCGCTAGAGTAGGACCTTTGTAGAGTCCCAGGTCTGGCCGGTACGGGTCATCGGGAATGTTATGGCGTTAAGGTGACGCGGTGGTATTTATACCACATTTATAGGCATATGCTTTTGTCTCGGGACGTGGACCCGTGATGCGGGTGGTGGTGGAATGACCTGTACTTAGGCCCCAGTGTAGACGTGGATGGAGCTAGGGAATGTTGTCTACGGGTGGATGATAATGTAGTTCACACGGAGACGTCGGTGGGTATGGTTCATGTGGCTAGTACCACCAAAGGCCTTGGTATGGGCTGGTCAGACGTATGGGTACAGTGTACGCCTCTGCGTAGAGTTTAATCTATTCAAATAGCCGTAGCTCTCGGTCATGAGCACTCTTGGTAAAAGCTCCCATTGATTAGATACATCTTCGGTGGGAATGGATAGGGTGAGACAGGGCTGTGACCCTTAGAAAGTGATACGACAGATGCCAGCTCAGTGGACCCCGTCGGTCGCTGAGTTTAATAAAACTTGGGGACTGGTAGGGGAGGCTACGTGTTCCCCCTCCAGGACAAACCTACTTATTACATTGGCTTTACTTTCTGCTTTTCTCCGAAATTTACTTCACTTGCATTAATTTACTTCTTTAATTATCAAGACCTGTTTCCCTTCCATTGGCAATCTTGCATGTAGACATAGGTTAATTTCCTATACGTTGGGATTTGTTGAGTACCTATTTTAGGTGCTCACTCTTACTTCCCTGTCCCTTCTATTTAGAAGAAAGACAGGACATGCTTCGTCGCAGGGGAGGGTCTGCTCGACCCGTTTCTGGACAAGCTGCCTGAGGTAATGGACCTGCTACGTAGGACTCTGCTGCAAGTTTGAGGTTTCACCTTTGGTAGAATTCTTCTCTTACCCTCAAACTTCTTAAAATAATGCTTTGTTTGCTTTACGATATATGGATCTGATACTTCTTGTGAGAAGTGCCGGTACCATCAGCCGATCTAGGGAATGATACTATTGGCAACCGGGCACCCAGATATACATATTTGAGTATATAAAAGGGTGGTCCCCACAATTAGAATGTGTAGACATCGTGTAGATGATGCAATGTTTTTTATATAACTCGCTGATATGATAGAGAATGGGTGACTATGAGTGGATGTACAACGGATGGGCAAGTGGTGGTCGTGTGACACAGGAATGGATTACGAATGCTCAAGCTTTCGTTGATGAAGCATTCAGAAAGGTTAAAGGGCATAAAGACACGAAAACCATTTGGTGTCCCTACCACCACTGCGGAAACACATGCCGTCATACAAAAGTGGACATGGCAGCACATCTCTACAAGCATGGATTTATGAGAGACTATACAAAGTGGACCTACCATAGTGAAACCTGTCGAATGAGAGACAAGGCTGTGAGGTAACACATCGGAGAACTTGATGGTGATGGTGGAGTAGCAGGCATGATAGATGACTTTCATGAAGCACATTTTCAAGGAGAACGTCCAGAGGAGGAGCCAGAGTCAAGCGCGAATGCATATTATGACATGTTGGCTGCCGCACAAAAACCCCTTCACTAGCACACCGAACTATCTCAACTAGATGCCATCGGCCACCTGATGGCTGTAAAGTCCCAGCACAACCTGAGTCGAGATTGCTTCGATACTTTGGTGACCATTTTTGGCGACATGCTTCCCAAAGGTCACATTTTGCCGAAGAACATGTATGAAGTGCGAAAAGTCCTTCGTGCACTTAAGATGCCATACGAGCAGATACATGCCTGTCCGAAAGGATGCGTTTTATTCAGGAAAGAACCTGAGAATGCGACGCACTGTCCGAAATGTAAAGTGTCTCGGTTCATGGAGGTAGACTCTGGTGAGGGTGAAAAGACGCAACTCACGATCCCAGTAAGTGTCCCACGGTACCTCCTGCCCATACAATGGATCCAACGAATTTACATGACCGAGGAATCTAAGAAGCAAATGACTTGGCACAAAACAGGTCGCCGATACAGTGATAACCTTACACATCCATTCGATGCTGAATCATATGGACCCGTTTTGATGAGATTCATCATGGCAAAGCGGGAGAGGCTCGCAATGTACGTGTTGCACTGGCGACAGATGGATTCAATCCTTTTGGAATGACGGCTGCCCCGTACATGAGTTGGCCCGTGTTTGTTATCCCTCTCAATCTACCCCCCGACATCATCTTTCAACGACAGTACATATTTGTGTCGTTGATAATTCCTGGATACCCGGGAGATAATATAAGTGTGTACATGGAGCCTCTGATTGATGATTTGCTCAAGGCTTGGGAGGAAGGTATGTGGACATACGACCGAGCTACGAAGACAAACTTCAGAATGCACATGTGGTACATGTACTCCCTGCATGACATGCCGGCTTACGGGTTATTTTGCGACTTGTCTGTCCACGGGAAGTTCCCTTGCCCAGTATGCAAGGCAGCTCTGATGTTCATTTGGTTGAAGAGGGGTGGTGAGAGACATGGGTACCCCTGGGTCCCCACCGGCCAGTGTCCCAGAGGTCCCTGACAAGTGGACTCGACCTTCCAGAAGCCCCGCCGACCTGCAAGTGGGCCCAACGACCTTATCCACAACTCCGACGACTCTGGGCGACCTTATCAAGATCCCGGAAGACCCGCAGTACTTGGCGTGCAAGTCAAGACAATAGGACGCAGATTGTAACCGACCCAGATATGGGTCCACCGACCTTGAATGGAAACCCTAGTCCGTCCTCCCCATATAAGGCAGCCTAGGACTCCATTTAAGGGGACACGTTCATCTCTCTCGCATAATCCACCACCACAACTGGACGTAGGGTTTTATTCTCCGGAGGCCTGAACCTGTCTAAACCCTTGTCTCCCCGTGTTCATCGCCATACTCGCCCCGTTCCGAGTTCCCCACGTGAACTACCACCTACGCTCTTAGTTTCCGATCCTCTCCTTAACCTGCAAACTGCTTGGGTAGCCCCCTAGCAGATCTGTCCAGGTCTCACCCCCTGACAGTTGGCGTGCTAGGTAGGGGCGATCAGGAACTCACTGTGCAGCCTGGTGGCCCGATCTGGTGTTGTCTTCTCGGCGAGCATGGAGGCCATCCTCGCCAACCCTGTGGAGATCTGCTTTGGATCCTTCACGACGACCTCTCCTATTCCGGCGGCCGCAACTCCTCCAGCGGCCGCTAGGCAGGTCGCGACGGCGCCCGTCGCCACCCCTTTTTCCGATCTAGTATCAGAGACCCACCCGCCCAGACCCTATGACCTTGTTCAGGGGATGGAGCACGTCATCGACATGACGAAGGAGACCTTGGAGATATGTGAGCGAGCTCAACCCTCGGCACAGATGGCGCCACACCACGACACCTTCCCCTTCGGCCTGTAGTCTTCGCCTGGCCTTCGTCTGAGCCAGCTGTCCAAGCCCCCCCCAGATCCAATCTGGGCGGCGACCTTCAGGTGACCTAAGGCCTGTACATCGCACACGACGCGACCCTCTCGACATGCCCTGCACCTACCACAAGGGCGCGAAGCACACTCTCCGCGGGTGCCGCCTGTGGAAGAAGATCGACCAAGAGCACCCCCGCCGTGCTACATGACCTCCCCAGTCTCCGGACTATGGAGAGTTCCAGAAGGTCCGGGTCCGCGTCTCCCCCAACGACTCAGATATCGTGTTCCGCCAGGTGCTCGTCGTCTCCGAGAACGAGCCACCCCGTCACAGTGCGACAGACTCCGAGGAAGCGGCACGCATCCAGGGCAATGCCTTGCGTGCCCAGTGACGCGCGGAAGTACAGCGCCACGTCGAAACCTACGTGCCGAGTTCGAGGAGGTAGGGATCCCGATGTTTAACAGCCCCTAGGCCGACCTGGGCGCTGCCATCACGCGACTCCAGCAAGCTCAGTTGACGCCTGAAGCCGAGGAGGCCATCGCGTACCTCCGGGTCGCCAATGCCTTGGTGGTGGAAAGGAGCGCGGCCTCTAAGTCTGCTGCATCTTCTTCAACGCACCACTCACGCAGTCGATCCCATCGACCTCAGCGTAGCAACCTCCCTCCCATCCAGGAGGAGGTCGCCCAACACAACCCTGAGCAGCCCAACCAGCAACCTAATACTGCCAACATCGGTGACCTCCGCTACAACCTCGACGCCAACAGGTCCACCCGCGATGTCCGCGGGTACGTCGACCAGCGCCACCGCGAGCACGAAGAGCGGGAGCTACGTCATTGCACGGAATATGATCGCGAGTACGGCCCCCCTGGTGCCGTCCATCGCATCATGGAGCGCGAGCAGCGCGACTACCATGACATTGAGAACCGGCACCGCGCCGTGTATGAAGAGAAGTACTGCAACCCGGAGGTCGCATATGGCAACCGGGATCGGCAACCGCATTCCCAGGTCGTCGTCCTAGAGCGCAGCGTCCACTCCGCCCCTAGAGACACCGCCCCAACCGGAGGCACTGGTGACGACCTAGCCACCACCGCCTTCCCCGCACTGGCTCCTCAACTCAAGTCGGTGGAATACCCCGAGAACTTCAAGCCCAACATCAAGCAGTACGATGGGCGCTCTGACCCCAACAGCTGGCTGTCGACCTACTACATCACCGTCAAGGCGGCTAGCGGCAACTTCGACCATATGGTGGCCTACTTCCTGCTGGTGATGGGCGAGGCCCCCTCGTTATGGCTCAATAGCCTCCCGACAGGCAGCATCAAATCCTGCGTCGACCTGTCCTAGGCCTTCACCTCCAACTTCCAAGCGACCTATGACCTCCCTGGGAACGCCTTCAACCTCGGGAGGGTCATCATGAAGCCCAAAGGCGGCTCCGCGACTACAACAACCGATTCTTCGAGAACCGCAACAAGTGCGTCGGTGTCAGAGACGACCAGATCGTCGAAAGCTACAAGAAGGGCATCAAAGATCGCAAGCTCTTTGAGAAGATCCACGAATCTGGTGCCACCACCATCAAGGGCCTCATGGACGTTGTCAACAAACTCATGGACACGGAAGAGGCGATGGTGAACCAGTTGACGCCAACGCTGTCGGCACATCTGGCGTAGTAGGGGACTCCAGTTCCAAGCTGCGCAAGCGACCTTCTGAGGTCCTAGCGGCTGAGGGGCATCGACCTTCGATGTTCAACCAGGAGGAGTTCGACGCGACGCTCGACAGTCTCTGCGGGTTCCACGAGGGGTCTAATCATACTTTTCGTGAGTGCTCGGAATTCAAGAAGGCCTTCAGCACTCCTGAGGACCCCAAGCGCTCCAGGAAAGACGGCGATCACCGCGACAACCACCGCTACAACAACAACTACCTCTGCGACGACCAGCGGGACCGGCGCAACGACCGCGACAACCGGGACCCCCGCGACGATCGACGTGACGATCACCGCGACAACCGCCGCGACGACCCACCTCTAGAAGCTCGTCGCGACGAGTGCGACCTACTGCCTCCACCTCCGGCAGGCAACCCCAACGGGCCCTTCCAGCCTGCGACCCGCACGATCAACATGATCGTTGGCGGCCTCAAATCCCACGTTAGCAGGAGGTGCTACCGCAAGGACAAGCACAAGGTCCACCTCGTCTACACTCAGCCAATTGCGCCTCTGCGTTGGTCTGGGCAGGCGATCACGTTCTCTAGAGCTGATCACTGGGTCCACATCCCAGACCCTGGGTCCTACCCACTCATCGTCGAGCCCAAGGTGGACGGGGCCCTGCTCTCCCAGACTCTCATTGATGGGGGGAGCGGGCTCAACATCATCTTCGTTGAAACCCTCAAGAAGATGAAGTTCGACTTCGACAAGCTCACGGCGTGCGACGAGCCCTTCTACGGCATTGTCCCGGGGAAAGCGGCCTACCCCCTGGGTTGGGTCTCCCTCCCCGTCACCTTCGGTACCGAGTCCAACTTCCGCACGGAGTACCTCAACTTTGAGGTTGCTAACTTCATGTCCTCCTACCACGTGATCCAAGGTCGCCCCATGCTGGCCAGGTTCATGGCCATTCCGCACTACACCTACTTGGTGTTAAAGATGCCTGCTCCAAACGGGGTCCTCTCCGTCCTCGAGGACCTCCTGATCTCCTTCAAGTGCGACTCCGAGGCCCTCGACATCGCCGCGACCTCCGCCTGCGTCCACGCCTTCGCAGTCTTGGTCGCTGAGGCTAAGAATGTCGCCCCGAGTGACCTAGCCGTCCCAGAGCAGAAGCACACCGACACCACCTTGGACGCCGCACCTTCGACAAAGAAAGTCTGCCTCAGCCTGGCCGACGCAGAGAAGACAGTGGTGATCGTCGACGACCTCGACAAGAAATAGGAACTCGCGCTCACCAGTTTCCTCCGGGATAACGCGGATATATTCACATGGAGTCCATCGGATATGCCGGGTGTCCCCAGGGTGATGGCTGAGCACTCCTTGGATGTAAGCAAGACGGCCAAGCCTGTCAAGCAGAAGCTTCGCCGCTTTACGAAAGATCGCAAGGACGTCATTAGGGTAGAAATAATAAAGCTCCTAGCTGCCGGATTTATCCGTGAGTGTAAAAATCCGGTTTGGCTCGCCAACCCGGTGATTGTACCCAAGAAAACCGGTCAATGGAGAATGTGTATCGACTACACCGACCTCAACAGGCACTGCCCTAAAGACCCCTTCCCTCTTCCGCGCATGGACCAGGTCGTGGACTCCACGGCCAGAAGCGTTCTCCTATGCTTTCTCGATTGCTACTCAGGGTATCACCAGATAGCCCTGAAGGTCTCCGACCAAGACAAGACGGTGTTCATAACGCCGCATGGCATCTACTGCTACACGACCATGACCTTCAGTGTCAAGAATGCTGGGGCGACCTACCAGAAGTGCCTGGAGCGCCAGATCGGCAAAAACGTAGAAGCCTATGTCGACCACATGGTCGTCAAGACTACCCAAGAGGACAAACTCATAGCTGACCTCGCAAAGACCTTCGCCAACCTCCGCCACTATCGCTGGAAGCTAAATCCAGAGAAGTGTGTCTTCGGTGTCCCGTCCAGCAAGCTCCTGGGCTTCATGGTCAGCAACCGGGGCATCGAGGTGAATCCGACCAAGGTGGATGCCATCCGCAAGATGAAGCGACCTACCAGGAAGAAGGACATCATGAAGCTCACCGGCATGATGGCGGCCCTAGGTCGATTCATCAGCAAACTTGGAGAGAAAGGCCCTTCTTCAAGCTGCTGAAGAAGGCGGACAAGTTCGTTTGGACAGAGGAGGCGGACCAAGTCCTGGAGCAACTCAAGACCTTCCTTACGTCACCCCCGGTGATGGTGCCCCCAGCACCAAAGGAAATACTATTGCTCTACATCTCTGCGACCACCCTGGTGGTCAGTTCGGTTCTAGTGGCAGAGCGACCTGAAGAGGGCAAACCCTACCCTGTCCAGTGACCTATCTACTACGTCAGCGAGGTCTTGTCAGATAGCAAGACTAGGTACACTCAGCCGCAGAAGATGCTCTACGCCCTCCTCGTCACCTCGTGCAAGCTCCGACATTACTTCTGGTCGCACAAGATCAAGGTCGTCTCGGCCTTCCCCCTTGGCGAGATCCTACGCAGTTGCGACACCACTGGATGCATCGTCAAGTGGTCCATCGAGCTAGGTGAGTTCGACCTAGAGTTCTGCCCACGGCAGGCCATCAAGTCCCAGGTCATCGCTGACTTCATTTCAGAGTGGACAGAGATCCAGCAGCCTCCGCCATCGGAGCGACCCGAGCATTGGAAGATGTACTTCGACGGTTCCCTGAACCTCGAAGGGGTCGGCGCAGGTGTACTCTTCATCTCCCCCCAAGGCGACCACCTGAAGTACGTCCTGCAGATCCACTACAAAGCGTCCAACAATAGCGCCGAGTATGAAGCCCTCATCCATGGGCTACGCATCGCCATCTCCCTGGGGATCAAGCGCCTGATAGCGTACGGTGACTCCAAGGTCGTTATCGACCTAGCAAGGACTCCGATGCCAAGAAGGATACAATGGATGCCTACTGCGCCGAGGTGCGCAAGCTCGAGGGTCACTTTGAGGGGATCGAGTTCCATCACGTCTGTCACAACAATAACGTCGCGGCTGACGTCCTCTCCAAGCTCGGCTCCAAGCGCATGCTGGTTCCGGCCGGCGTCTTCGTTCAAGACCTGCGCAAGCCTACCATCAAGCTCCTCTCTGACCTAGAGTCGCTAGTCGACGACACGACCCCGCCTGGTGGCCGCAACGTCCTCATGGCCGAGGCTGAAGACGATTGGCGCCTCGACATCCTCGCCTTCATCCTCGAGCACTAGGTCCCTGAGGAGAAGTTAGAGTGCGAGAAGATCATGAGGCATGGTGCCAACTACGTCGTCATCGGCACAGAGCTCTACCGGAGGTCCACCTCCAATGGAGTACTGATGAAATGCATCCTGCGATCTGAAGGCCTCAGGCTCTTAAACGAAATCCATGGCGGTGAGTGCAGCAACCACGCCACTTCGGCTAACTTGGTGGGGAAAGCCTTCAGGTCTAGCTTCTACTAGCCCACCGCCATGGCTGACGCTTAGGACCTTGTCCGGTGATGCAAGGGGTACCAGTTCTTCGCTAAGCAGCAGCACATGCCGACCCAGGCCCTGCGGACCATCCCTCCATCCTGGCCCTTCGCAGTGTGGGGCCTCGACTCCGTGGGACATTTCAAGACTGCGCCTGGCGGTTACAAGCTGTTGACGGCTGATATTTGCCATTTTTATGGCCGTCAACTCCTGCAAATTGGAGCATGAATTGCACATTCACACTAGAATAGGAGCATAAACTCATACTTTCCACCAGTGTTGATGTCTATTCGAATCCATGCACTTTCACTCTACTCCAATCCAAGGCACTCAAATGCTGGCGAATCAGGGGCTGCCACATGGATTCTCCTGGATCCATGATGTCACCAGTTTGTGTGAGGGACTCTCGACGAATCATACGCTACCACGTCAGCATCACATGGATCCATGGGCCCACTTTGCCAACTAAACCGCTAGGAAACGTGCCATGCACGGAGGAGAGGCACTAGGGCCCACATGGAAGCGAGCCAGAGGAAGCACAAGCCAGGAGGCTGGCCGGGAGCTTCGGCCGACCCTAGGATCGGCCGAACCGACCTAGGGTCGGTTGATCTCCCCCCTCCACGTGTTGCTTACTCATTGGTCCTTGGCTGCATCCCGGGGTGTTTTGGAGCACTTGGAGCCTCGGAGCAAGCCACCCCCTTGTCTATAAATAGGAGGGGAGGGGCTCCATTTCACACACACCACCAAGCTCTCAAGTTCCACTTCTCTCTTGTGTAGCTCTCTCTCCCTCTCTCTAATTCTGCCCATGTGAGGTGATTCTCACCACTATGTGGTAGAATGGTGATGAGGAGAGATATAGATTAGGATTAGTTGAGAGGTAGAGTAGGGGTGAGGAGTGAGTTAATGTCCTCGTGGATGCTTGTTCTTCATTTAGATCAAAGTAAGTATTTCAGCATTTCTTATTTAGACTATAGTGGACATCATGCATGCTTGATTTGTTCTTGTGTTCGTGGCTCATTCATAAGTTAGAGGCTTGTGTTCTTTGTGATACAAGGCTTTGATCCTTTAGAGCCAGCTCAGTAGTTCATATACTTGTTTGCATGCTCTGATCCTGTTTAGCTAAGTAAGTCCGCTGTATCTCGTTTAGCTGCATCCATAGCTTCCTTTCTGCTCTGTAGCTCAATGAATGATAAGATGATCCGAATCCGATCTTTCTCTAGTTCGTGGGACCGTATCTATACGGTTGCTATAGTGTAGTCAGCGGGTTGACAGACGTAACCGCACTATAGTATTTATCTGGGGTACAGACGTGGTGTCTGGGCCCTGGTTTTCCTGTGAAGACCACGTACGATCGTAGCATAGAGGTAGGCCGCAGTGGTGACAACCTGTTGGACCCTTTGCAAACCCTCTGCGTCGCGTACCGAGTTGGGCTCGATGTCAGCACATTGATGTGCTGTCACCCCGCGGGGATGGCTGAGACCTGACAGATGCATCTTGAGAGCTAAGTCCCTTAAGGAAGTGCTTCTTGTATCCCGACCTATCCCAGCGACAGCTGGTGTCCTTGGATAGACCCTCTCTGGTTACTCTCCGTCCTTGGATTCGATACCCGACGGGAATACTCATTCTCCTAGGGAGAAGTGCTACAACGGTGTAGCCGTGCGCTTGCGGATTCGTTCGCACTCGTCAGTGTACCCGGGAGTTTCTTACACGCTCACGCTAGTGCGCTAGTGGTGGTGACATTAAGAAACGCCAACAAGCATTTCTGGCGCTGTTGCCGGGGATGGCTATTGTTAACCTTCGAGCCCGTCTATCCTCATATTTATCTTTTTCCTTTTTTTTCTACCTTCACCCCGTTACCCTTTTTGAGATATCCCCTTTTGTTTTCTTTACTTCTACCTCTACCCCCGCTACCCATGGAAGGTTATCCTTGTAAACACCTTCCACCTTCGAGGAGCGAACCCTCAGAGCCATCTTCGTCAAGACCCACTCTTACATCTGGCCTTTGGCTTCGCCCCTCTCTCACTACAAGGATTTTGGTCTAATGCAATGCCGAAGTGTTGCAAAAGACCCAAAAATGGTAGCAATAATACTTTTGCTACCATTTTGTTTTGGTTAAATGTCGTTGCACTTGTAACTGTAGCAATAGCATAATGCAACGGGTTACGTTTTAGTTGCGACACACAACCCCTCTATTGCAACACTTTTGACGCTTTTGCAACACTTGGTGAGTGTTGTAACAATATCAATTGCAACCACTATGTGTGTGGCAATAGTATCAATTGCAACGAACTAGGTGTTGCTGGTGATACGTATTGCGACACGCTAGTCGTGTAGCAACACAATGTAATCGCAACACAACACGGGTGTTGCAAGAATGGTTATTGCTACACGGAGAAAGCATTGCAATAGAGCTTCTCTATTACCACGTCACCTAAATGGTTGCTATAGGTGGCTTAGGTTATTGCAATGTCTCTTTAGGTTGGTTGCTATAGAGAGGTCCTCTATTGCCACGGTTGTGAATGGTTGCTATAGACAGCATAGGCTATTGCCACATTACTTAGGTTGGTTGCTACAGATATGTCATCTATTGCCACGTTACTAACTGGTTGCTATAGGTAGATTCCTCTGTTGCCACCGTCATCTTTTTTGTAGTTGCAAGAGATAGTTTCTCTTTTTTGTTTGGTAGCTTAAATCAATAATCGCAAAATGATAAATACATAATGAATGAAGCATCGACATCCATTAAAATGAAATATAATTTGTTCGTACAAATCTTTAATGAAACACACCCAATGTCAAACTAAACTTAGACACAACCATTGGTATAACACATAATGTATCCAGCGTACAGTTTGAATTCATTCGAATTATATGACCTATGTCTACTGCAGCAGCAAAGGTTGCCTTCATGTTCACCATCGTCCACCATTCGCATGGTCCTCCTCAAACTTAAGCTTCCTCCTGAAAAAATCATTGACATGCTTTAGTAAAACTATAATTGTAATATAATATTTTGGCAAACAGCATTATTTCAAATTCAAATCTGTTCAGAGGACATGCAAAATCTAAAAGTAATCATGTAAAATCTATATCTCCTAAACCATTGGTCCTCAAATTCATCATATACACGAAAATGACTCAAATTCAAGAAGCATACATCTTCCTTAGTCCTCACGTTTGTTCTTTGACATAACAACTCATAATACATTTGACCAAAAGTTTATTGCAGCTCTAACTGATGAGCTCACTATCTCATCTGTTTCATCTAGAGAAAAGATTACCCTCCAAGGCCAAGCTAGGCCAAATATCCTGCAATAACATGCAAGTTCAGTACAAGGCAGTACCATCGATGTATAAGGTCTTGGCATGAATTAAATTATGAAGACTTTAGTTGTTCTCAGATAAGGGAAGTTAAATTCTTACTGACCTCATCTACTAACTTAGCACTGTTTAAAATCATAAGAGTTGTGTTGCAACTATCCATGTTAGAAATTTAGACTAACAAAAACTTTGCTATCACCAGGTGGAACCATATAAAGATGTAAAATGCAAAAGGACTCTGAAGAGTAGAAACACATTCAAAAAGAGTTTACCTGCTAAGCATTTCTCAGCTCCAATTTCCTAACTGTTCTTTGGAGAACTACAAGCAACAGCAAATTCTATTAATTAGCTAAACATAGCTAGAGTTTGAGAACGCAACAAATTCTTGCTCACCAGAGTTTACCAAATTCATATCAATTAAATTTTTTGATTGCTGTATTTCCAATGCATGTGATCTGGCCTTTTAGCCACATATATACAGAAGGCTCACTTGTAGTTTCTCTGCAATTTTCATACATCGTATCTACCATGACAATACTGGATAAAAAATGGATAACTAGTTTCTTCTGATGTGGACATAAATAACTATCTTTGCTTGATTGAACATAATCAGACACAATATATGTAAGCACTATGGTGCAGTTTCCTAACAAAAAAAAATCAGCTCAAGTTATCATGCATTCCTGCAGTACCCTAGAAGGAGATCCATAGTTGCATCGTTTGCTGGTTTGATGCTCAAATTTCAGCTAACATGACACATATAGAGCTATTTAAATTGATGTCACTAAGCCTTCAGTTCCAGCACAGCGTTTATGGAGATATAGTTACCACTAAAGCATTTGAACAAGGGTTCCAGTCACCGAGACAAGGGGCAGAAATACGTCGACCAATATATACTTGTCCGAATCCTCCCTCTCCAAGCTTCCTTTCAAGCTGAACAGACCATGCAACCACAAACACAGGCAAAGCCTGTAACTTAATTCTGTACCCTAGATTTAAAAGCGAGGTACTGGTGTAACAACATAATGCAAAATACCATCAATGTACAATTAATCGAGCATATATTAGATAGATCTTAGGAATCCTTAACTAGAATATTCAATTTATGCCTACAAAAAATGCTACAGTGTACACCTCAACAAGGCACACGATGAAATTAAATCAGACCCAATGAAACCACGAAAAATACCTTCTAAGATCTATCAACTTCCAGGCTCATACAATACGACATGCCCTCAGTGTTTGGGTTTTCAGTACGAACCATTATGTTAACACGGGAGAGTTAATAGACACATGATGGCAGGACATATATACATGCATATAAGGGTGGTCACAAACTAATAGGAGTAATCCAAGTGGACATTTGAAAGAGTTACCTACCAACACAAAGGAGATGAAGATGGAAGAAAATATGCTCTCACTAAGGTAACCTTTGTCTTGCCCAAGCTCCTAAAAAGATTCAACGGTACCCAACTGATTAGCGAGTAGAAATCAACTCCATCCTAATATTCGATAAAAAAGTAGAAGCAACCACTTACTGGAAGGGCCATAAACCCCAAGTCCTGGAGCAGTGGTCCAGGTCGATGCAAATAATGCACTCCTCGAGGAGCCAATCCATGAATGTACTATTTATAGGCAAAATCATTGTGTACCACCAGAAACATTTATCTGGTTGCCAGAATTTGCAGCAACCTGCTTGTGCAAAAAAAAAAGAGCACTAAAATTATTTTTTGAAAAAAGAGAACTAACCTCAAGAAATCAGTAAACAAATAAGCCATTGCACTATACTCTGGAAGTCTATAACTATAAATCATGTAATCTTACAAGATTATAATATTTCTAATACCTAGTAGGCTGTACAGTAGATTTAAAATGTATGGAGCCAACATTTTAGTGCAGGGTACCAGACAAGGCCTTCAAATTCTCATTCATAGTTAAAAGCATCCTAAGTTCAATAGTATCCAACACTGTGTAGTAAATTATACAAGTGGTAGAAACTGAATAATGAACATACATGTATTGCCAGGACAATAATGCAGGGGGTGTAGTGATGTTTCCCTTTGAATCAAGGCATGCATACAGAACAGTTACAAGCCCTCCAAGTGCCATCCTAGGAATACAAATAAAAAATATGAAGTAGTGATTCAGTTTTACACTCTTACCGGGAAAGAAGAAATCAATCTGAATGTTATGGAGAAAGGGCCAACAAGTCCTTTCCAAGTTGAACCCAACCTTGAAGGATTCTTACATGATGAACCCAACCGGGTTAAACAGGATACTGCATCCCAAATTGTTCGTATGATGAGTTCCCATCTCCACTGAGAATATTCAAAGGTAAAACTTATAATCCAACAAAAGGAGTGACTCCTAATCATAAAATTCATGAGCATATGAGCACCAATTCATCACATATTCATCCATTTATAAAATTCTATCTCATTGACACTATATGGTGTAACTCTAAACAACCGCTCCAGGCCCGTGCGCATCTCTAAATCTGCAAGAAAAAATGAGCTTAACACCTCACTGGTAGCGTTGATGACACACATGATCAAGAAACTGCAAAACAAATATATTTTCTCCGTCACAAGGTCCACACAAGCAAGGTCAGAAGTAAAGTTTTTGTGATAGCAGAACAAAAGCTTCTGGAGAATTTCATCAAACAAATTACCTACAATACACAAGGCTAAAAAAGGTCTTGACATTCAAGGATGGGGATGGCTACATATCAGGCTTTTTATCGCATGAAAAAAAAAACACAAAGATGGGTATCGCTACAGAAAATCAATTTCTGTTTTCAATTTTCAACAATTGTACATAAACATATCCAGATCAATTATACCAATTAAGTTTCCAACAAATAGACATTAATACAAAATCATTTTCATTCTATTTTATAGAAGAATCATGCAGTCATGCACACATACAGATGCGATGGAGGAGGAATTTGAGCCTCACCTTTCATGCCCTGGAGGAGTACAGAGGTGGGAAGAGAGGTAGCAATATGAACCCTAGGCGTGCAGGCTTGACATACCTCCTATGGCCATCTGCAGGTCGGGCTTTGCGTGGAGGTTGACGAGGAGGAGCAGTAGAACCCAGATGGACGACGGTGGGCGCGGCGGCGAAGCTAGTTGCTGGTGTGGCGAGCCGTGGATTCGCTCGAACCACGGAGAGTGGCACCTTCGTGTAGGGGAAGGGGCGTCGACGACGGCAGACGGTTGAGGCGCGGCCGGGGGAGGAGGCGAGGCGCCGGCGCAGCCATGGAGAGGTGGGAAGGAGGCGAGGCGGCGCGCGCTGCTGGGGGAGGAGGCAGGCGGCACTACGGCAGCAGATCTCGTGAAAGAAAAAATGGAGGCCGCGGCACGCGGTGCTGGGAGGAGGCCGGCGGCAGATCTCTGGGAAAAACGGAGCGGATTGCCGTGGGAGGAGGGTGCGGAACAGCGCGGATGGGAAGGGCTGCAGCTTGGGGGCCTGATTGGTTGAAGGCTAAAGCTGCCAAACCAAAGTTTTTGCCATTTTAAATTTTGACCACCAATTCAAAATTTTGACCAATTTTAACAATCTAAATGAATGAGTGTCTAAAAAGATTCATCTTGTGCACCTTAGTTCATTTGAATTGTCAAAATTGATCAAGATTTTGAATTGATGATCAAAATTTAAAATGGTCAAAATTTTGATTGGGCAACTTTGACCTTCAACCAATCAGACCTGGGTGTCTCCTATTGCGTGTCTCGCTCGATCGGTCCCTCACCCTGGAGGTCATCCGATCTGTTCGCTCGTTGGGCCCTTTAACCTTTCCTCAGCCCAGGCCAGCAGAAAACGGTGAGTCCGTGACGCCAAAAAAAAAAGCTAGCAGAAAACGGAGCCAGGAAACGGAGTTGTCGTCCGTTTTTTTTAGAATGGAAGTTGTCGTCCGTTATCTTTGGCCTTTGGCCTAACTAACGTAATTACGAATTCTAATAAAAAAACTAACGTAATTACGAGGGGTTGGTACGAATCAATGGAGGAAAATTAATGAAGAGAAAAGCTGCTTAATTCTAAAAAATTAATGAACCAGGAAACCGTGAAATTGGCGTTGGGAAACGATCGACGACTACGGCATTAACTGCTCGCGCCCGCTGCCCGCGACCGCGAATCCTGCTCGCGCTCGATGGAGTGCCGGCGTCCGCCGCAGCCGCCCCACTCACGTCCGCCGTGACCGCCCAGCTTGCGTGGCACCGCCGCACCTGCTCGTGCTCTCCCGCCGCGCATCGCGCCTCACCACCTCGGCCGCCCTGCTCGCGCCATGAGTGCTCTCGTCCACCGCGGCCGCGAAGGCGCGCCTGTTCGCGTCCGCCCATGCGCCGCCACGCGAATTCCCCTGGCCGCTGCACTCTCGTCAAGGCTACTTGCATGTGCCGTCGAGGCTGCCTGCTCGCATGGGTCGTCGAGGATCCTGCTCGTGTGAGCGCCGCGGGAGTATGCTAGTGTCGCGCAGACCGCGCCCCTGCCGGCCGCTCTCCAGCTGAGGCCGAGCTCCATGACGACGGTGACGGGAGCATCTCGCTTGTCTGCCGCGCGTGCTAGGACGCCGCGCCCACGTGTGCTCGCTGGCTGCCGCGCTGTCCCGTTGCGCTCGCCCATCTGTTCCTAGTTATGAAAGATGTATAGTATCATTTTGTTAAAATAGTTTGAAATTTTTATGGAATGGTTATGGAGTCAAAAATGGGTTGTATAGCCACATATTTCTTTCAAATTTGTTAAAAAATATATATTACAGTTCAATTAATAAAAAGAAATAAAACACTTTAATACAACATAAACTAATGCTTATCTTAGTAGTTTGCACACATCACTTTTGTTCGAAAGGTCTCAGGTTCGATCCCCAAGCATGCATTTTTTTGCCAATTAAATTCTTAGCATTGTGTCTATTGCAACCATTTTAGATCTATTGTAACACTTTTTCTATTTCTTTTTTTTCATTCTTTTTTCTTTTTTAAATATGACTAAGTGAGTGATGTTTCTAGTTATAAAGAATATATAATACCACTTTACTGTAATCATCCGAAATTTTTATGGGATGGTTGTGGAGCAAAAATATGTTGTTGGTGTATAAGTCTTGACAAAAAAATTTCAGTTGGTTCTGAAAAAGTGGTGATGCACATCCCCACAAAGTCATACGTGGTCTCACACATGTCCGTGTAGATGAGCGAGAGATGTTCATCCTCGTATGAGACGTCTAGTACCATGTTGTCAAAATCATTTCAAACTTTAATAGGATGTTTACAGAGCAAAACTATGATGTTGTGTGCACCTATGCAAATTTCTGACCAATTTTACCTATTACGATAATTATTTTATGATTTACTAAATAATAAATGTTAAAATACCCTAAGCTACATAAAAAATTCAAAAAACTTGAAGGGACACCTCCTTTTGGTATATAAGTGTTGACAAAAAAGTTCAGTTGATTATGAGAAAGTGGTGATGCACATCATCACAAAGTCATATGTGGTCTCACACATGCCCTTGTAGATGAGCGAGAGATGTTCATCCTCGTATGAGACGTCTAGAATCACTTTGTCAAAATCATTTGAAACTTTTATGAGATGGTTATAGATCCAAATTATGTTGTTGTGTGAATCTATGGAATTTTCTAATCAAGTTTTGTTATTACTATAATTAATTATCTAATTGCTAAAGAATAAATGTTAAAATATCATAAAGGGGCTAGAAAAATCTAAAAAATTGCATAACCTCATTATTTTAGTGTATGAGCATCACATAAAAAATTCAAGTGATTTCGATAAAAAGTTGTTGAATATCCCTCACAAAGGCATATATGGCTCACATACTCCTATGTAGCTAAGTGAGATATGTTCCTAGTTGTGAAAGATGTAAAGTATCACTTTATTGAAATCGTTTGAAACTTTTATAGGATGGTTATGGAGCCAAAATATGTCGTGGTGTGAATCTATGGAATTTTCTGATCAAATTTTGCTATTACTGTAATTATTTATTGAATTACTAAGAAATAAATGTGATAATATCATAAAGTGGCTAGAAAAATCTAAAAAGTTACGTACCCACATGATTTTGGTGTATGAACATCACATAAAAAATTCAAGTGATTTCGATAAAGAGTTGATGAATATCCCTCACAAGGGCATATATGGCTCACATAGTTCTATGTAGCTAAGTGAGATATGTTTCTAGTTGTGAAAGATGTATAGTATCACTTTGTCGAAATTGTTTGAAACTTTTATGGGATGGTTATGGAGCCAAAATATGTCGTGGTGTGAATCTATGGAATTTTCTGATCAAGTTTTGCTATTACTGTAATTATTTATTGAATTACTAAGGAATAAATGTGAAAATATCATAATGTGGCTAGAAAAAATCTAAAAAGTTACGTAGTCACATGATTTTGGTGTATGAGCGTCACATAAAAAATTCAAGTGATTGCGATAAAGAATTGCTGAATATCCCTCACAAAGACATATATAGCTCACATAGTCCTATGTAGCTAAGTGAGATATGTTCCTAGTTGTGAAAGATGTATAGTTTCACTTTGTGGAAATCGTTTAAAACTTTTATGGGATGATTATGGAGCCAAAATAAGACGTTGTGTGAATCTATGGAATTTTCTGATCAAGTTTTGCTATTACTGTAATTATTTATTGAATTACTACGGAATAACTGTGAAAATATCACAAAATGGCTAGAAAAATCGAAAAAATTACGTAGCCACATGATTTTGGTGTATGAGCGTCACATAAAAATTCAAGTGATTTCGATAAAGAGTTGCTGAATATCCCTCACAAAGACATATATGGCTCACATAGTCCTATGTAGCTAAGTGAGATATGTTCCTAGTTGTGAAAGATGTATAGTTTCACTTTGTCGAAATCATTTAAAACTTTTATGGGATGGTTATGGAGCCAAAATTTGTCGTTGTGTGAATATATGGAATTTTCTGATCAAGTTTTGCTATTACTGTAATTATTTTATGAATTACTAAGGAATAAATGTGAAAATATCATAATATGGCTAGAAAAAATCTAAAAAGTTACATAGTCACATGATTTTGGTGTATGAGCGTCACATAAAAAATTTAAGTGATTGCGATAAAGAATTGCTGAATATCCCTCACAAAGACATATATAGCTCACATAGTCCTATGTAGCTAAGTGAGATATGTTCCTAGTTGTGAAAGATGTATAGTATCACTTTGTCAAGATCGTTTGAAATTTTTATGAGATGGTTATGGAGCCAAAATGTGTTGTATAGCCACATATTTTTCAAGTTTGTTTTAAAAAATTTATTACAGTTCGATTAATATAAAAAATAAAACACCCTAATACAACATAAACTAATACTTATCCTAGTGGCTTGCACACGTCATTTTTGTTCCAAAGGTCTCAGGTTCGATCCCCAAGCAGACATTTTTTGCGAATTAAATTCCTGGTATTGTGTCTATTGCAACCATTTGAGACCTATTGCAACACTTTTTCAGTGTTGCATTAGACAGAAAACAAAATCTATTGATCGAGGAACTATAGGTCTTTTTCACACCTATTCAAACTTTTTTTATCCAAATTTAAAAAATATATGTAAGTTTCAAATCATTTCGGCTGCGGTCAGGGTGTGGCTGGGCACAGCTGGGGCGTGGCCGGCCGTGGCCAGGGTGCGGCCGGCCGTTGCCAGGGTGTGGCCAGGGTGCGGCCGGCCGCGGCCAGGGTGCAGCCGGGTGGGTGCAACAACAGTGTGGTCGGTCGTGGCCAGGGTGCGGTCGGTCACGACCAGGGTGCAGCCGGCTTGGCGCAGCAGGGGCGTAGCCGGCCGTGGCTAGGGTGCAGCCGGCTGTGGCCAGGGTGCGGCCAGGGTGCGGCCGGCTGCAGCCAGGGTGCGGTCGGCCGCTTCCAGGGTGCGGTCGGCTGGGCGTGGCCGGCTGTTGCAATGCAGGGCAGACCAGCATGTAGCGGAGGGTCTCTAGTTGCGATTACGCCGGCACGTCTCTTCTTTTTTGGATTTTTTTTGCGTCCTCCGCTGGGACTGCATCACCATGTCCTCAAGGTGGGACCGGGTGACATGGCAATTTAAAGTTATTTTGGTTTCCTAGCATTGTATCTATTGCAACCATTTTGGGTCTATTGCAACACTTTTCCGGTGTTGCATAGGCAAAAAAACAATAATAATTTTAGAAAACTTTACTTTGTTTTTGAAATAACTAACTAATAGAACCATGTAAAGTAACTATTCTATTTTAATATCTATAAGTTACTATAAGCTGACCACATAGAAACATGAAAAATGCTTGAACGATGCTAGCTAACACAAACATTGTAATGGTGTAGTGGTAAGTTATATACTAGTGTAGTATTGAGGTCCTTGGTTCAATTCCATATCATGGCGCTTTTTTTTCTATTTTGTCACTAATGACAGATTGTTTTCCTACCAATTCAAAATTCTTTCTTAAAATTAATAATTAGAATAAAATCTCAATTCAAAATTAGCTAAGTTCTATTTTTGACTATGAATTGTATTTTTCTCATAGTATATCATACACGCTACAAGGTCCAATCCAAATCAGACTCGCCTCTTAGTTGTTGCAACACTCAAAGTATATATTGCAACAAAAATTAAGCGTTGCACTTGAACACAATTTTCGCTTCGAAGCCGAAGATCTCGTTACAATAAAATTTAGCATTTGCAACAATATCAAAGTATATTGCAACTGTCAACAAAGGTTGCAATTGAACCTCACTTTTGCTTCGCTTCTAAGAGTTGTCGTTGCATTAAGCATCAATAATTTGCAACGCTTATGAAATTTTATGCAACACTGAACAATCGTAGCAATAGTCACAACAAATGCAACAAACGTAAATATGGTTGCAATACTACCACTCAATTGGAACCAAAATTAATTCTAATGCAACCATTTTGCACCATTGTAATATCGTCCACCAATAGCAACAGAGCTTTGCAACATCTTGAAAACCGTTGTATTAAAGCCATGTATCGCTACCATTTTTTAGAATGGTTGTAATACAGCCATCTATAGCAACCAAATTTTCTACATTGCAATTCATCGGCGTTGCATTTGACCCAAATCCTTGTAGTGTCTCATGAAGCTAATTCAGGACCTATCCTTCTCGGGGTTAAGTCATGAGAACCCCTTTGATCATGTGAGAGACTACGAGCGTCTGATTGAAACTCGGGCTAAAACCGGAGAATCACCAGATGCTCGGAAAAGAGAGTTTTTCCCGCTATCCCTCTCCGGGGAAGTACGGGATTGGCACTGTTGTTTTGGTAGAGACTACCTTACTTGGGAAAGGTTGAGAGCAGCTTTTTGATCCCACTTCTTCCCAATACGACGTGTCATTTCGTTAAGGCCCAAGATTCTCTGTTTCAAGCAGTGTGAGGAGGAATCACTAGGAATGGCATGGAATCGTTTCGCCTCCGCGGTGGAAGATTGCCCAGTCCTCTACATCCCAGATTGGATGTTGCTCCAGCACTTCTGGTTTGGATTGCGGAAGGATGATTCCATGAGGCTTAATGCTCTCGCCGGAGGATCCTTTGTGCACCTAGATGCTGTCAAGGGAAAAGAGATCGTGGATAATCTCCGGGATTTCAGCTCCTCTTGCATCCCGGTCAATGAGGCACCCACCAGAGGGAATGCTGAGCCACTTAGATCCATCATCAGCCAAGCCCGAGATTTTATATCCATTCTTTCTGAGCTCTGGCTGAAGATGTCATTCCTGAATGGCAGGAGTCTAAGGGAAAGATTTCGTGGCGCGAGGTCTACCCTTGGGTTCCCCTCTCACGCATCTTCTTAGACCTTCTCCCCGAGACTTCGTCTCGTGGGAGGACGGAGAGAGTAGTTCGGAAAGAACGACCATTTCTGGCCAGGATGACTTGTTCGATCCTCACTCCTATCTCCTAAGGAGGGTATGAGAGGCTTATCGTGTTTCTACGTCAAGGTTTGAGCTGAAGTGCTTTGCACTAAAGTTTCGTATTGTAACATCCCGCAATTTTATTACGGAATGTTTATTATAAAAATGAGGATTTAAAAATTTTTGGTGATTTAATTGGGTGCTTAATAAATTAAATAAGGTTGCCTTCTAATTTCTCTCCTAAAATCCTAGATTTATTTTTGAGCTAATTAAAAATTCTTAGGAAATATAAAATGCTAGTGTGAGAACTTTCGAGTTTATTTGAATTTTATTTGGATTTATTTGAGTGAGATTCAAATTTTAATTCTTATTCAAATTTGAATCAAAGTTTGAATTAGAGTTAAGGGTAAAAGAAAAGGGGAAGGGCTTCAAACCGGGCTTGGGCCTCATGTGCGCGCCAGAAGTCCACCGGAGGCCCCTCGTTTCTTTTTCTGAGCTAGCGCACACCCTCGCACATCCCGGCCCAGCACGCGCCGCAGCCCAGCACAGCCCACCGGCCGCTTCTTCGTGCTGAGACGCCGACAGCCGGGGCCCGCACGTCAGGCGCCACGTCGTCGTCCCCTGCTCCCCTCTGCTTTTCCCCTTCCTCACCTTTTCGCTGTGCCGCGCCAATCCGGCGAGCGCCAGGTCGGCGAGCCCGCCGTACTAGCTCGTGGAGATGCCCTGGATGCGCGCCACATCAGCCTGCGCCCATCCGACCGCCAGCAGCCATCCGCGCTGCGTATAAGAGCACCGCCGCGGCCACCCGCTCCAGACCTAGCTGCTCTGGGGTTTTCCCCTTTCCTTTCCGCCGCCGCCGGAGTGGGAGGAGAAGGAGAGGAGGAGAAAGAGGTGGGGAAGGCCGTCCGTGGGAGCTCGTCGGGAAGCCGGAGCCGTCCGCGGGAGCTTCTCGACGAGAAGCCGGCACCGTCCCTGCAAGAAGCCGCGCCGCGCACCTCTGCTTCCCCTGCTCCAGCCCGCACTGCCGCCGTCCTGCTCCGCCACCCTTCACCGCCGCTCTGCACGACGACCCATGGTCACCAGGTGAGCGCCATCGACCCCCTCTCATCTGTGGAGCCGGCCTTCGCGCCTAGGGGGAGAAAGACCCCACCTTGACCTCGTGCTCGCCCTCGCCGCACCGCGCCGCCGCAGCTGACCGCCGTCGCTTGTGTCGCCGGCCATCGAGCTGTGCCTTACGCCTGCAGGTGCCGCTGCCTTCATCGACGCACGCGCGCTCACCGCTTGGCCCTGTGGCCTTTGCTCTTGATTGCCGGTGACTCCTGCTGCCCTGTTCACCGCGCCGCCGTGGCCTTCACCGCGCCGGTTTGCCTTGGTGCACGCGAGAGTAGGGAGAGGAAAAGGCTCCGCCTTTGGAGCCTCGCCTTGCACACCACGTTGCCAACGCGGCCGCACACGCACCCATGCCATCGCCTCGCCGCAGGCCCTACTCGCCGCCGTCGCACGCGCTGGCCAGGACGCCACCATGGCCGAGCCGGCCCTGTGCGTTTTGGCAAGGGGCAAAGCCCCAGTTTTTGGTTTGCTCTCGCTTCGCCTGATGCACGCGCTTACGTGCCTGGCACCTGGATGCACCCGCACGCCCTCGCCGGCCGTCGCCGCACTACACCGCCGCGTCCGTCCATGCGCCACCGCCGTCGAGCACATCTCCGGCCAAAGGTCCGGCCTTTCTTGGCCTGGGTAGGTGCGCAAGCCTCTCCCGAGTCGAGCACTGTCATTTGTTGGCCAACCCGCTGCACACCTCGCCGCCGGCGAGCCTTGCCGCACCAGGGATGCCTCTGCGGCATTTCGCCGAACACGTGACAGCACCGGGCCTTAAGCCCTGGGGTTTTACCCTACACGCACACACACACGCTCGTGACACCGTAGAGGATCCAGAGGATCCCGTGCGGCTGGCCAACCCCGGCCGAGCCACACGCCCGCATGCACCGCGCCGCAGCGGATCGCCCAGGATCCGCCGCGCTGTGCCACGCCAGGCCGCCACGCAAGCAGCCACGTGTGCAGCCGCTGGCTATATGCCACCCACGTGGTCGCCGCGTCAGCTATGGAGCTGGCCTGCCGCCAGCTATAAGCCTAGGAAGAGTCGGCTAGAGTTAGGTAAAAGCTAGCCTAAAGTTTGCAATATTGTATATGCGTATTTTATTTTCAGAAATCTATTTTCTCTTTGAAAATTCATAATAAATCCGTTTTAACTCCGAAAATTACAAAACTTTTTCTGAAAATCTTCTAAAATTCCAAACTCCGCGCTAGGCTAGAGTTTGCCTCTTTTTGGGTCTTATTTGTTCTCCCTCTTGGATTTAATTGCATAGCAGCCGTGTTTATTTATTTAATTACGATTCTAGGAGCCACCGAAGCCGGAGAGCTGAACCAGGACTACGACGACGACCTCGGCTACGATGACTACCCGCACCCAGGTTCACGCCCGACCTACTTTGAATGCCCATTAGGCATGGCTATTAGAACTGCTAGCGCTTTAATTATTGCATAGTGATGGATATGATGAAATCGTGCATAGCCTCTTTTAAATACCTTGTTCTTGATTGACCTACTACTACTACTATATTTGTGCGTGATGATATGCTGAGCTTGTTGTGCATGTGTTGGGATATTGTGGTAGTATTCTTGGTGTGTGTGGGGAAATATCGGCAGGAGAAGGTGTTTTTGGGTTACTTGGCGGGGGTGAGCTCAAGACAACCCGATCCGGGATCGGGGGCCAGGGTTCGTCTTCTCGGTCGATTCCCAGTTTGGTACCTATGGCGGGTACACGGTTTTAGAAGCACAGGTGTTGGGGTTTTTGTGATGACTTGGAGGATAGGAGCTCGCCCCGGTCTGAAACCGAGTGGGTCGCTTTGTTACACGGGACTTTCGTACACACCACCTCGCCGAGAGTGGGGATATGGCCGTTTCGACCCTAGCAAGTGCGATACCATGCCTGCCAGTAGGAGATAGGGTATCTGTGAGAGGGTTTAGGGTGAAGTCCCTTCCTTTTTGGGCGCTCCCCGTGCGGCCACACGGGGGCATGTTCACAGTTATGGGGTGGTCCTTTGCGAGGGACCGCAGCAAGACCCGGATGCAGGATGGAATCGTAACTCCTAGGTGTTCGTTCGGTTGGGTAGGCTCGGTCGGCCGTACATGGTCCGAGTGCTATTCCGAGTTGGGTACTGGTGTACACGCTCTGCAGAGTTTAGATCTATACGTATAGCCGCGTCCTCGGTTATGGACATGCCCGTTGTTTACTCCGACTCTTACGTTTTGGGATTTCTACCTCCCCCATATAGGATGAGAGTGTATGGTGAGCCGTGGTTGTACTCGGGGAGAGGGGAGTTGCTCCCTCTGCCTCGCGGGTCCAGGTGCAATCATTGAGGTGCGAGGAGTGGGAGTTCTCACACCGACCCTAGATGGAGATAGGTTCTGGTGACGGTGATCTGGGTGACCAGGTGTAACCGTTTGCGGATGAGTGATATGGGAAATGGTGGGAATATGGAGGTGTTATTTTCTTTATATATTGATGCTGCTGCTTAGGAAACCCAGCCTCTACCTTTCTCTTTCTTTACCTTTAGAAGTAGGCCACTTAAAGCTTGCATACGGTTGGTGACATGGACCTATCCCGATCCTTGGGGATAGCCTCTGAGCTTGCAGGGTACGAGTCAGACTACGATAACAACGCCGACGGATGGTACGACTGAGGGGCATGTTGCTTCGCTCAAGGATGCCTGTGGGAGAAGAATAAAGATGGAGACACCTTCTGGAAGCTAGCTACCGCTGCGTAGGCTCTTATTCATGTTATTTTGCCAAGAGGTGTGTATTGATGTACTCCGATTATTTAGGACATGTAATAATAAGATTATATTTGTACTCTGATGCTTTATTTTGATGTATTGCTGTGATATTTATCTGTGATGGAAGTCTATGCGTGATAGCGTCTGATCCAGGGACTATCGCGAGACAGAATGACGGGTTTTCCGCTTTTGAAAACCCGGGGCATTACACGTATAAACCAAGACATCGGTCCCTGCTTTATAATCCATTGGATTCATCCATCTGACCGAAGGAGCACGATCATCTACCGATCAAATGGAGTGCATTCACTTTTGATCTCAAGAACATCGATCGATGTCGATCAGTCAGGAGAAGCTTGCACTTTGTATCTTATGCCTGACTTGATCGATACCCAATGGGAGGTGCACTTTCCAGCTTATCCATAACCCCCCATTGGAAGCTTAGGCCAGACTTCGGAATGTTTCCATCGCCCCGATGAGAACATCGAACCCTCTACCTAAGGTAAGAGCGAGTTAAATCTTGTTCTTCGTCCGAACTCTGGTTCCTGATCATACACCGGCCTCCAGAAGTCCATGCTCTATCCTCTTTGAAGGCCGAGTGTCTTTCTGAGCTTTAGTTCACTCGGAGATCGGTATCTTTTGGTAAAGCACTAGCCTCAGTGCTCGATCTTTTCGTCTCCGAGTTCCACGACCCCAGTGCTATAGTCCTCGAGTCCCGTGACCACCTCAGGGAATGCCTCGGCCTCTCTGGGATGATCATGCTCACCTTCAGCCTTGATATACCTTTTTGGGCTCGAGTTCGTATATGCACTACCCTTGCAGATCAGAGCTTATCATCATATCAACATTGTCTGCAAGGAGATGGTCATAAGTTGAGACAGGAGATCACAAGATACCCGCATCCTGAGTACTCTTGGGACTCATTGTTGACGGCTGATTTTCACTCACTTCTTACCCGTCAAACATGTACCTTTTGGCATGGAAAATGATCATCAACACTAGAATAGGGTTTAAACTAATCATTTCCACAAGTGTTGGTGATTATGCAAATACAGGTGAATAGCACTAGAAAGAGGAGTAAAAGCACAAGTTTTTGATCTAAGTACTTCAAGCTCAGCCAATGAGGGGATGCCACCTAGGATTCCCCTGGATCACTGACGTCATCAATCCAAGAGAGGCGAGCCTGACGAATCACGAATCGCCACGTGGACATCACATGGATCCAAGGCCCCACTCAGTACCCAAACCGCCAGGAAACTTGGCATGCACGGAGGACAAGCATCAGGGCCCACATGGCAGCCACCCCGAGGAAGCACAGGCCAGACGGTCTCCCAGGAGGGTCGGCTGACCCTAGGATCGGCCGAACCGACCTAGGGTCGGTTGATCCCCACCTTCCACGTGGTGCTGCCTGATTGGTCACTTGCTACGATCCCGGGCGTTTAGGGGCACTTTGAGCCTCCGAGCAAGCCACTCCCCTCCTTTATTAATAGGAGGGGAGGGGCTCCCATTTGAGACACACACTTCTCCTCTTCCTCTTCATTTTGGCTTGGAGCCTCTTTCTTTAGGAGAGGAGAGCTCTTTGTACAGGATTAGTGCTAGGAAGTGAGGTGGGAGGCTTGAGGCCACGTCATGATTCATGACATCTTCCTCAAGAACGATCCTCAGCGGTGCCTTTGTTCTTCAACTAGACTAAAGTGAGTATTTCGATATTTCCTATTTAGACTAAAGTCGTATGCATGCTTAGAATGCTATGTTCTTGTGTTCTTCATTTGTTCTTCGTTTAGAGGCTTGTGTTCTGTGAACACAACCCTTTCGATCCAGTAGACTTAGATCATAAGTTTGCATCTAGTTTGCCAGCTTGTCTATTAGAGTAAAGTGAAGCTCCTGCATGTCCCTAGTTAGATCAAAGTGCATTCGTGATCTTGCATGAGTGATAGAGGATACCTTGAGCTAGTGCCAATATCACCCTCGCGGATTAGTAGGAATAGTAAGTGGTGTAGATGAGGTGTCTGGACCATAAGCTACCCTTCGAAGACCACGTACGATCGTAGCGTAGAGGTAGGCCGCAGTGGTGACAGCCTGTTGGACCCTTTGTCAACCCTCTACGTCGCGTACCGAGTTGGGCTCGAGCCAACACATTGGCCTTGTGCTTGGTGCTCGAAGTGAGTGTTATACCTGAGAGAACGTAACTAGACTCTGCGCTCGGTCGAGGCAGATCCTTTCTACCTATCCTATCAATCAGTGTTGTGTCATTGGATCATCTATACTAGAAGTAGAAGATAGTGCTCACCGTTCCTTGGATTCGATACCCTTGGAATACTCTCCTCCCTTGGGGAAGTGCTATAGCGGTATTTCCGTGCGCTTGCGGTATACCCGGTCTGTAACATCCTTGAATTTGCTTGAGTGTAAAAATGTGGAATTTCAAAAAAACTTGCTTTGGATTTGAGTGCTCATGAAATCAATTAAGGATGTCTTCCTTTTTCCCTTCCCTTATTCCTAGATTTAATTTAAGTCAATCAATAATTTTAGGACTTATAAATGCTAGTGTGAGAAGTTGGATTTTTCATTTGGATTTATTTGGATTTGTTTGAGTGGTTTCAAATTTGAATTGGAATTCAAATTTGAATCATAAGGTTTGTAGGGTTTAGAAAATAGGAAACCCTTTTTCCCTGCGTGGGCCGCCAATCAACCAACCGGCCTGCCTCTTGCTTTCGGCCCAGGCGCGGCCCAACCAGCGCGCCGCCGAACCGCCCGCCTTCCCTTCCCGCGCAGTGTCGCTGACCAGTGGGGCCCGCGTGACGTCACGCTGACATCACCATGACGTCGCCGTCGTCATCCCCTTCTTTTCCCCTTTCGCTGGCGTCGCCTGCGCTAAAGCGCCGGGGAGCCCCGCCATGGCGCCGTCGCGACGCGCTCCGCAGGCCGCCGCTGCATCTTGGCCGTCCACGTGCCCCGAGCCGCGCCTCGCCTATAAGAAGCCGCCGCCGTAGCCTCCAGGGCTCTCCCAACCCTAGCCGCCTCGGGGTCTCATCCCCCGTCCATACCGCTGTGCACCGGAGGGGAAGAAGAAGGGGGGGAGAGGAGAAGGAGGAGCCGTTCGAGGTAGCGACGCCGGCGCCGCCGCGAGGACCGGAGGCCGCCCGAGGGGACCCTGGACGCCGTGGAGCCAAGAACCTCACCGCCACGCCTCCTCTGCTTCCTCTACCAGCGCCGCCGTCTTCCCCTTCGCCGCGTCGAGCCTTTCTTCACCGCCGCCTTCACCTTCTGGTCGCGCAGACCGTAGGTGAGCACACCACACCCCAGCTCCCTTGTGGCGCCTGGCCTTCGAGCCAAGGTCGCGGTTTGAGCTCTGTGTTCTCGCCGTCGTGCCGCGCCGCCGCGCTTGCGCTATGTGATGCCGGCCTTCGTGCCAGGCTGGGACGTGTTCTTGCAGGTGCCGTCGCCGTTGTTCCGCGCGTGCATCCCCGCTCGATCTTGTTTCTCTCGGTTTCCTCTCTCCCGTTGAGTGCCGCGCCACCGCGCACCCCCGCGCACCGGCGCACGGGCTCGGCTGGGCCGTTCCGGCGCACACGCCTCGCGTGCGTGCCAAAGGCCACCCCAGCCACGCCGCCGGTGGCTCTGTCTCCCGCTGCCGCGAGTCCAAATCCGGCCAAAGGCCGCCCTTTTTCGTGTCTAGCGGTTTGGTTCGTTAACTCGGGCCTCGCTAAGGGGCGTGTTGCCCAGCAGTTGTTGACCCTCGCCACCGGTGAGCCCTTAGCCGCGCCGCCGTGCCTTTGAGGCCTTTCGTCGAACACCTGCTAGCCTTGCCCAAAACCCCAGGGGGTTTTCTTGCACACGCTGGTCCACACGCCGTTCTGGCCACAGGAGATCCGGGCGGATCCCGTGCGGCCGGCCACCCAGGGCCGAGCCACACGAGCGCCCGCACCGCGCCAGGCCGCAGACGGCCGCACCAGGATCCGGTGCGCCGCCCGCGTCACCGCCACATGGGCTGCAGTCGGCTTATAGCCGCTTGCGTGGCAGCCACCTCTGCGCCAAGGGCCGGCCTGCAGCCACCTTTCAGCCAGCGTTAAGCCCTTTTAAGCCAGCTAGTAGTCAGCCTAAAGTTATTGTTATTGTGTATGCGTATTTTATTTCCAGAAAACTATTTTATCTTTGGAAAATCATAGTAAATCCGTTTTTGCTCCGAAAAATACAAAACCTTTTCCAGAAATTTTCTAAAGTCTTAAACTCTGTGCTAGGCTAGTGTTTGCTCTCTTTTGGCTCTTAATTGCCGTTCTTTCGGAGTTATTTGCATTAGGGCCGCTGTTTATTTTCTTTTACGCGTTAATAGGAGCAGCTGGAGCCGGGGAGCTGAACCCGGAGTACGACTACGCCGACGACTTCGCCGCGGAGGACTACCCGACCCTAGGTTCACGCCCGACTGATTTTGAATACCTATTAGACATCGCAAAATAGTATGCTAGCGCTTTACTTTATATGCATGTTGATGAACCTTGCACTGCCTACTTTAATTACCCTGTCCTTGATTGTCCTACCACTATAGATGTTTATAAGCGTGTATATACGCTGTGCTTCGCGATGCATGTGTTGGGATGGGAATAGTGGTTCTTGGCGTGAGTGGGATAAAACCGGCAGGAGAAGGCGTTTTGGGTACTTTGGCGGGGGTGAGCTCGAAACAACCGATCTGGGATCGGGGATGGGGATGCACTCCTCAGTGCGTCCCCACTAATACGGTTTTCGGAGCCTAGGTGTTTGGGTTTTACTTGCGATTGGAGGATATGAGCTCGCCCCGGTCTGAAACCGAGTGGACAGACCTTTTCACGGGACCTTTACGTACACACCACCCCGCCGAGCGTGGGGTTAGGGCCGAGTTGAGCTCGGCAAGTGCGGAACCATACCTGCCAGCAGGATAGCGGGGTATCAGTGGGGGAGAGGTGGAGGTGAGACCACCCTCTCAGAGCGACTCCCGTGTGGCCACACGGGGGCATTTCACAGTTCCGGTGCAATCCCTTCCGAGAGGGGGATCGTTTTGAGGGCCGGATGCAGGATGGGACCGTAACTACCGAGAGTTCACATGGTAGGATGGGCTCGGTCGGCCGTACACCGGTCGGATGCCATTCCGGGTTGGGTTCAGGTGTACACGCTCTGCAGAGTTGTTCGATCTATAGCTATAGCCGCGTCCTCGGTTATGGACATGTCCCCTGATAGCTTTGTTCTCATGTTTTGGGATTTCTACCTTCCCCCTGTAGATGAGAGTGTGGTGAGCCGTGGTTGCAGCCGGGGAGAGGAGAGTGGCTCCCTCTACCTCGCGGATCCGATTGCAATCATTGAGGTGCGAGGAGAGGAAGTTCTCGCATCGACCCTAGATGGAGGTAGGATGTGGAGACAGGACCCTGGGTGACCAGGTGGTTCCGAGCTGTGTTGAGAGCTTTGGGTTGGGATCTTGATGGAGATATCTTGATGCTACTCTACTGCTGCTGCATAGGAAACCCGAGCTGCTTCCTTGTCTCTTTTTCTTCCCTTTAGAAGTTAGGCCACTTAAAGCTGCATACAGTTGGTGACGTGGACCTATCCCACTCCTTGGGGATAGACTTTGGGTGTGCAGGGTACGAGTCCGAGTACGACATCAACGCCGATGGATGGTACGACTGAGGGATGCGTCGCTTCGCTCAAGGATGCCTGTGGCGAGAAGAATAAAAGATGGAGACCCTTCTGAGATGCTAGCTACCGCTGCGTAGAATTTCACTCTGATTCAGCCAAGAGGCTTGTACTGATGTACTCCATAATGGACATGTAATAAATTTATGTACTATTACTTATGTGTGATGCGATGTATGACTGTGAGTATCTATCTGTGAGACGTTCTGTACGTGATAGCCACTGATCCAGGGACTATCGCGATGGTACAGGTATTCGGGTTTTCTTTTGAAAATCCGGGGTTTTACACGGTCATTCTTATACGCTCCCTCTAGGTGTACAACTAGTGGTGACATTAAGAAACGCCAACAAGCATTTCTGGCGCTGTTGCCGGGGAACGGTTGCTGTATCTATCTTCGAACCTAGTGGTCCTCGTATTTATCTTTTTTGTTTTCTTCTACCTTCACCCCCGTTACCCATCGAGTTATCCTTTTTGTTTCTTTTATTCTACCTTTACCCCCGTTACCCTATGAGATGCCTTCCTGTCAAAGCCTCTCTACCCTTAGGGGCGAGTTCGTCTTAGAGCAACCATCAACCTCCTCATCTTGCTGCGAGCTTCGTCCCAGCTTTATAGCCATGGTTCGGAATCGACCTTTCTCTGGAGCGATCAGTGATGATCCTAATGTTCATTTAGAGGAGTTCGAGGACTTGTGTTCGTGTTTGGTAATTCCAGGCATGACACATGAAACTTTGAGGTGGAAATTGTTCCCTTTCTCTCTCGTAGATAGAGCGGAGCAATGGGACACCCACACAACAGAGCATGTGAATAATTGGGGAGAACTACGAGAAAACTTTTGTGACTCGTTCTCCCTTTATGAACGCATAGAGCTCTTGCCGTGTGAACTCCTTGACTTTGAGCAATTAGAGGGTGAGTCCATAGGTGCAGCTTGGGCTAGGTTCCTACGTCTTATGACATCTATCCCAGACATGTCTATACCCGATGATATAGCGACGTATACCTTTTATACTCGTATAGAGATGGAATCTGCACGAGAGCTCGACCTTTTAGCTGGAGGTTCGTTCGAAAACCAAACTCTAGTGGAAAGAAGAGAGATCCTGGAATTCTTCTTAGAAACCTCTTCTCCCCATATCGTTTACAATGAACCCCATCTGGAGTCTGAGTTGGTCCATGAGAGTCTCTCAATAGCCGAATCCGAGCTTTCATTCTCTGAATTCCTTGATTCCTCTGTTGAGCCCTCTCCCGAACCACGAACATCGAAGGAAGAAGAAATTCAACCTTCGGAGTTCTCTTTCCAATTTGAGGATGATCCTTCTCAAAACATCAGAAATACCTCAGATCACTCCTGGCACGAGAAGCCTATGACATCGTTGGACCTTTATGAGGTCCTCGATGAAGTTTGCAATCATGGGACGATAGTGGATTGGTCACCTCAGAAGCATACATAAGAAGCAATTTGGGTTAGCTCGACTTCTACGATCATCCACTGTTCCATGAGAGGAAACACCGTAGATGCTGTCCATGACCCTACTGTTGGGGCTTAAATCATACCAGAGACCCTTTTGGATACTCTGGTGGGTGACATGCCCTTGATCCTGACTGATAGACTTTTCCATAGTCCCAGGTGGCGCTGTGTTTTTCCATGTCGAGGGATTGCTAGGGACGTGCCGATCACCATTGATGACATAGAGGTGCGATTAGATTTCCACGTCTATGACATCGTGGATTTTGATCTTCTCCTAGGTTTCCCCTTAGAAAAACTTCTTGCTAAATCTCAAGGAAACCCAAAAGAAGAAGGGCTTAGGGAAACCGTTTCTGTCCATGCTGAACCATTTAGACATCCTTTGATAGAACCTTTCCCTAGACCTACGGTATCTCCTTCGCCTCCCGATCCTCCTGACGAAGCATTGCCTGAGGAGGCCACGAAGAAGGAATGGACAGATGGAGTGATATGCTTTTCCAAAGCATTTTGGGATAGTACACCCTCTCTGGTTATTCCTTGTTCTGTTAGAGGGATTGCCGTAGAGTCCCATTGTGACCCCATCATGGAGGTTAACATCATGCCATGGCACTTAGTGGAAACTCTTTTAGGAAAAGGTCCGCTAGCACCATCCGACATGCTCCTCGAGACTTGTCCCATTGGGCACATTCTTGAATGTCGGGGGATCGCAAGTGTCGTGCCGCTCATCATAGACAGGATCGAAGCTACCTTAGACTTCCACATCTTCGATGTCCTCGATCCTGATCTACTCCTAGGCTCCCCGCTAGAGAAATTCTTTGAGGAATCCATAGGGAGCCTAGATGGTAATCTTGGGGAAACCAGTTCCGCCACTGCTACCCCTTGTTTGGGACATCCTATGGCGAAGCCTCTTCCCCAGCAAAACCGGCTCGAGAAGACGACACGTATACCTCCATTCATGTCATCCGAGCCTGTTCTCATTGAGGGCATAGAACTTTCTACTCCTCATGAGTACGACTTGGAAGACACTCCTCACCTTTGTGAAGGAGAACGATCGTCATCACCCTCGACCGAGTTTCAGCCTCTTCCTACTGGCCCATATCATGTTGCTTTCGATCATGATCGAGAGTCAACATCGAGCTTCCATGATGACTCTCTTGAGATGGAGAATTCATGGGCCACAGAACCTTTCGAGGCACTGACTCTAGAGCCCGAAGAAAGGATTCCACGCACGAGCATGGTAGCTTCATTCTTGATTCACCATACAGACCATGCTCGCATCATGTCCCTCTAGAGTCAGACATGCTTAGTGCGCTGAGCACGCATGAGGGCTGCAATCACCTTATGGTCCTGTTTTGTAGAAAGTTTAGAAGGTTGGTTGTAGATGCATATGTTTACCATAAGCATTGCAGATTTTGTGTGTGCACTGTGGCAGTAACCTTGCAGCTGAAGCTTCACTGATACATCAAGGATTGGTGGTGAGATGGGAATGACATCACCAACGGTAGCTACAAGATGAAGTTGCCATGGTCGAGCTTATGACCTTAAATAAACAAAGCACTACCAGGAGATAGCCTGGATTAGCTTAGGTTTTATTTCCCTTTTCGAATAAAAGCAAGAACATGTTTTTAGGATAAGTTGTCATTCGGGTATTTTTGGTCACTAACCTTTCAGGTGGAGATTGAAAAGAAAGATGGATAGGTGATGCCTACGAACATGTGAGCCACATCAGCTGCAACACCTATATAAGCTTTGGTGAGGGAACATTTACAAAAGGAAGCTTGATCACCACACACTTGAGTTTTGTTGCCCAGCAATGCAAACTTCAAGTGTGGGGGAGGTATGTGAGCATCCTGAGTAAAGTTCCTCCTCTACCAAATCTTATCCTGGTGTGGTGATGATGTCAGCCCTTTCATCTTGCCCACTAGCTAGGTAAGTCCTGCTTTTGACATTAAACAAAGCCCTTCCGGGAGGTTCCCGAGGTTCACCGTCTTATGCTCATGCTTATGTCCCTCTTTGATGATAGCTTGATCATGCTTTCATGCTTCCCTTATCCTTGTTCATATGCTCTGGTTTGAATGTTTAGGAATCCACACATTCATAAGTTGTTTTAAATTAAGCATGGTGCTTAGGTTAAAATGCCTTCTTCAACCAAACTAGACATGGTGTCAAGTTTGATTGATGAACCGTAGAGTTATATCCTCATAGATCTTGGTTGCATATATGCTGACTCACCCCTATAGAAAATTGTCAAATTTGAATGGGTAAGTCATCGAGCTAAATTCAAATCGGAAGGTAAGTTGAGGTGTCAGATTCATGTTGCACATCATGCTAAGGTGGTACATATGACCTCTCAAAGGTCCAAGGTAAGTATATTCCCCTTTGTGTATGAAGTGTAATCTTGGTCTAACCCTTTCGAGCAAATGTGAAGGACCGGAAAGGCGAACCAGAGAGGGGGGGAGTGAATGGGAGCCGATAAAAATTCTACCCAAGAATTCGGCCTATGAACCCAAGATCACTCGGACACCTCCACAAGCTTCTCTTGCCAAATCCACGTAGCCACTGGAGTGCTACTGGACCTAGGAACAAGACTCCACCAAGCAACACTCGAAAACACACAGCGGAAAACAACTCAAGCACCTGCTACCAAAGTAAAACCGGTCAGGCCGGTTTCTCAAACCGGTCAGACCGGTTTTGCAAGGGGAGAAAACGACTAAGTCACCCGAAACCGGTCAGACCTCTTTGCCAAACCGGTCAGACCGGTTTTGCCAGACTTAGCCAAAATCCAACACACCAAAACCGGTCAGACCTCTTTCCCAAACCGGTCACACCGGTTTCGCCCAGGGAGCTCAAACTCAAAATCCCAAAACTAGAGCAAACGAACTCGAAACTTGACGAAACTTGGACCAGAGCTTCTTCTACCAAAAGGAAACTTGTTCCCAGAAGATCTCCCCAAAAACACACCTTTGACCGAACCGGTCAGACCGGTTTGGCAAACCGGTCAGACCTGTTTTGCCCAGAAATCCCCCAAAGATCAACAAGGCCAAAAACCAAGCAAACAAACTCCAAACACGACAAAACTTGGACCAGAGGACTTCTTAGACAGAGAACAACACGCCTACCAAAAATCTTCCTGAACGGCCACTGTGACCAAAACCGGTCAGACTGGTTTCCTAAACCGGTCAGACCGGTTTCGCCCAGACAGACGGGAAAAACGCAGCCCGCGGAAACCACCTCTTCTTCCAACCAATCGATCTCCCAATTCACCCAACGGATTGCAACCAAACTTCGAGGGAAGGTGGATTACCTCTTGGGCAACCTCTATCTCAAGGGATCCATCCCGAAATGCATCCAAAAGGGAGGAATCGAAAGTCAACCACCAAGAACACCTTTTCCCGAGTTCATCAAAAACCACCAAATCGAAGGCCTTTCCACGGGTTTGGAGGGGCAAGATCACCAAGAAAAGAGGCACCACGTCCTCATGTGTGATTCCCACTACAAATCCCGCAAAGAAACTCCTCCAAAATCTCCTCACGAAAATCCCAAGAAAAGGGCTCCGAAAATACCTCCGAAAATGGCATAAAAGAAAAAGCCACGGGAATAAAGGATTTGGCACAAGATTAAGAAGGGTAAATCACTATGAATCATGTAGCCATATCCGGTTACAAGCCATACACAAGAATCACAAATCTTGGTAGGCAAAAAGCTCAAACAAAGAGCCACTCTCTCCTCTCTACCTCTCACCAAGAGCACTCCAAGAAGAAGGAGCACACCCACCTAACCTAGCCAAAAGAGATGGCTGCCCAACCAGCCACTCCTCCTACATATAGAGCCCTCTGGACAAAAGACCGAAGTGCCCCTACACTAGGAGTTACAACACAAGCCCATGCAAGGGCGTTTTGGTCAATCACATGATTAGCACCATCGGACGGATGCGCATCCACCGCAAGCCCGCGTACCACCGACGCAACTCTTGCGATCATGCCGCGTGTCCTCCGCTTCGAAGCATCTCGGTGCCCTGCGACCCCAAACCAGTCAGACCGGTTTCACCAACCGGTCAGACCGGTTTTGGTCTGTCAGCCACACGGAGTCTTCGGCCTTGGCTTTCTGGCTCAGCCAAGTAACCCAGTGGTTTTCTGGTGAACCACTGGAAACCCCGCGAACTCGGTGTAGCCTCCGCCAATCACCACTCATGACTCGGCTCCCACAAAGTTCCGGCTCGACCTTGGTTTTGAGGCTCAACCAAGAAACCGTCCACCGACTTCATCCTGCTGTTCTTGCCACCATGCGGCCCGCACTTGACCCCGCTGGCCACCGGGTCCCTTGAACCAAGCCTACTTGTCTTCTCCACACCTGGAGGCCTCACCGGCAACGACCTTTCGCGCTTGTTCTTCACCTGCACCAACACCAGTCAAGCCGCAACCTGCACCTGCAATACTTAGCCAAGAATCAGTCCACACAACGTTGTCAATCACTCATCACACCAGGAAGCGACCATCCACTGGTCCTCGAACCACACATGGTCCTCAAAATGACATGGTGACAATAACAAAAACCCAAAAATATTTGAATTTGAATAAAGGCTCTAAGGTTCTTGAACCAGTAGAGTCCCTCTTTTGTTACCACTTTTTGTTTGAAGAACAGCACCAGGGTCAACCACCAGTGTGGGGGAGTTCTCTCAAGCTCATCATCGACATATCCACTCGAGAACTCCCACACGGGTGCTGCACAACATCGACTACGCCTTCATGACAAGAGCAAGGTAAACTAGAGTGAGTCGGCTGCCTTATGGTTAGCCGAATCATCACTAGTCCTCCTTGATCTCTTATCCTTCAGAAGCGATGGTATGTGCACCCTCTACCTCACTCTCCTTTATCCATGAGTTTGAATGAATTTCAATTCCTATCCTTTGAACCCAAACTCAATGGTTGGTGCTATGCTTGCTCTACATGATTCCCGTGGTTGGCTTGCATATGTTTTATTTCTTACTTATCATCTTGATGCTTGTGAACAAATATCATTAGGGAACTCATGCTTATCTAAGTAGTTGATGTTTGTGATATGGTTTGATGATATGATCTTCGCTCTGAATGTCTGAGTGCTTGGGAATTTTATTTGAAAACTTGAAAACCCTTTGCAAAGCTCCTCTTTGATATGCCACCGTCCTACTAGAGCCATATGATATTCATAGTTGAAAACCTTCTACTCATATGTTGCTTGTCATTGCATTGAGCTTTGTCAAATCCTGTGACCCTTGTGAGAATTCTTTTCATTACTCTCATGATCAAGATTCATGTGCACACCACCTATTTCTCCTTGCTATGCTTCTACAATGGAAGTTAGCATTGTACCCTTCATCCATCTCATAAAAATAAAGCTCCATATATGGTGTGACATCTCTCGCCAAAAGTATCCTTCAAAAGAGACATGGGCTAAAAAAAAGAAAAAAAAGAAAAATAAAGAGAGACACATGCTCAAGGCATGATGAAGAAAAAGAAAGAAAAGAAAAATAGCCCATGCCCAAAATAAAGGAGAAATAGGGGAGAGATGAGATCATGCAAAAAGGAGTTCCATAATTTTGATGGTAATAACTAGTGTCCATTCCGGGGCTAGTGTCCACCTTACCATCAACCTCAGCTTTCATCATATATGTATGGTAATATCTAGCACCCATTCCGGGCCTAGTATCCACCTTACCATACTCACCATATCCATACACGTGCACATCTTGATCTGATTGTGTGATTTGATTTTCTCTACGGATCTAGTCTTTGACTTTGCAATAAATGTGATACAAGCATGCCTTGTGCTTTATCCTACCCTGAGCTCCACATATAGCCAACATTAGAAGTAGGATGAAGAAAGGCAAGCTAATGCCTTGGTGAGGACATATACACATTGAGAGATCTGAGAGAATCAAATGAGGAGCTAAGCAAGGTTTGTTTTGAAAATTTATTGCAAAACCCCAAGTTACTTAACATGATGAGCAGGAGTGATTTGATTCATAACCGTTCCATTCCTCAACTGCCCAAGATAGCATGATAGACACTTCAGAATTCACAAGTACAAGGTATGGTCTGGAATATCTCTTATGCTTGATTCATACCTATGGATATCATGTCTCACTTTGATCTTGTTCTTCCCTTCACTCGGGACGAGCAAAGGTTCACACCACAGCTCCTGGGCCCTGCTGCCTGCTAGGTCGCCTCGGCCTACACGGCGGGTTTACACCAACGGCTCTGTGCTTAATGGCTCCACTACCCATTGGCGGCCTCCTGGCCATGACTACAGCTCCTCCTCGAGGTTGCTAAGGCTCTGCTGCCTTCTAGGTCACCTAGACCTACACTTTTCAGGTTGACGACCTACGTTGTGCCACTGTACAATGGCCGTGTTGATCTAGGTCGACACGGGCTATTTGTCGCTTCTTAAGGCCTCCTGAAGGTCGGCATGCTAACACAGCCCCGCTGGGACCTTGGTAGCCATACCATTGCCGCTTGGATGCCTCTATATCTACTTGAGACACCCCATTTGTCATGCAAATATGTATATACAGCTTCATAAGCTACAAGGACTCTGGCCCTTGGCCAGTTACAAGATACAAAGACATTAATGGCCCTGAGCTACCCTACATAAGGTTTGTGATGCAGTCTACACTAATAAGGCGCGTCGCAAGTTTTCTCCTAGCTCCAGGACCTGGTTGAAGACCTCTACATCCACTGTAGAGGCAGCTACCACACAGCCACCTCTACTCGAGCTCCAGCAGGTTTCCTGTGGCACCCAACATCAAGTCTGAGCTTCACCACAAGATTCCAAATGGAACCAGCATCACCTCGGGCCTCTCCGGGGGGAGCGTCGTGTTCTCCAACATCACATCAGGCCTCAGAGTGTAAGGACCGGCGATGCTTGTACTGCCCTATGCTGCACCTGGATTTCTCGGTGGGCCCAGGAGAAGAGGCTGATCGAGTTCTTCCGCCTTCGCAAGCATTCTTCTAGCCCCAAGCATGAATGGCACTAGCTCTATGCTCTGGTGGATGGACGCAAGTCCATAGGATGAAAAATTACTACACAGCATTGCCATGGCTTCTTCAAATGGCTTGGGTGCTCTACTCAATGATGTGGGTGTCTATTTATACCCGTGGCACTCGGCCTTTGATCTTATCCGCAGGCCTCCTTGTGTGGCGTCCTTATCCTCAAAGTCACTGTACCCGCGTGGAGCACGAGGTTACTGTTCACATGTGGGAAGCATTAGCACGCCTTTCCCCTACCTGACTGCCTCTGGCACTTTTTTTGTTTCTTACGGATGGACAGCGGCCTGCATCAAGTGTGATTGCAGACCCGTGGTCGTACAATGTGCTTATGATTCAGGTCGTGTCAGCCTTTAGTGTCTGGCGTCTTCTGCAAGATTCCAGAGGTTTTGTCCTATTGGATTGGTTCGTCAGAGCACGGTTCTGTTTCCTAAGCAGAAGGCCATAGGTTCTTTCTTTCTTTCTTCTTCTTCGGAGCATCAAACCGGCCATTCTGGTCACTTTACTGCTCGGGGGCTACTACACTAGTGCGTCTCGCGACACCCTATTTCCCCTAGGTCACCTCGACCTAACTACGGTTAGCAAGGCGACCTTTCTGAAGGTCGCGGAATCTACTTTGTGTTACCTGATCCAGGTCAGGTCGGCGGTTCTTCAGGATCGACGTCTTGCCTTCACTTCGACCTTCTGTCCTTACATTCCAGGAGCTCGATGTTCATCTTCGTGCGCGCATCAGAGGGATTTTTTCTTTTTTAGATCCCTGTGCACCCTACACGACCTCGACGGTGGCGCGCCTTTGCCAATCTTCGACATGACCTCACCTCAGTCGTGACGCCTACACGTCGATCGGGGGCTTGAGAGACATGGGTACCCCTGGGTCCCCACCGGCCAGTGTCCCAGAGGTCCCTGACAAGTGGACCCGACCTTCCAGAAGCCCCACCGACCTGCAAGTGGGCCCAGCGACCTTATCCACAACTCCGACGACTCCGGGCGACCTTATCAAGATCCCGGAAGACCCGCAGTACTTGGCGTGCAAGTCAAGACAGTAGGACGCAGTGCGTCACCGCCTGTAGGTCTGAGTATCACGGGATACTCCTTGTAATCCAGAAGGATATCTTCCCAGATTGTAACCGACCCAGATATGGGTCCACCAACCTTGAATGGAAACCCTAGTCCATCCTCCCCATATAAGGCAGCCTAGGGCTCCATTCAAGAGGACACCTTCATCTCTCTCGCATAATCCACCACCACAACTGGACGTAGGGTTTTACTCTCCGGAGGCCTGAACCAGTCAAAACCCTTGTCTCCCCGTGTTCATCGCCATACTCGCCCCGTTCCGAGGTCACCACGTGGACTACCACCTACGCTCTTAGTTTCCGATCCTCTCCTTACCTGCAAACTGCTTGGGTAGCCCCCTAGTAGATCTGTCCAGGTCTCACCCCCTGACAGGTGGCAAGTTTTCTTCGTTCGACAAACATCGGCAATTCCTCCCTCTTGACCATCAATTTAGACTAGATACCAAGAACTTTACGAAAGGTGTTGTAGTTAAAGATCCACCACCGCACATGATGACAGATGCCGAGATTCAAGCTCAGTTAGACACTCTCGTGCTCAAAGAAGGAGAACATCGTTTTGTGGGATGTAGTGTGCAACATGCTTGGGCTCAGAAATCGGGCTTGTGGAGGCTACCCTATATGAAAGATCTTCTTCTTTCACATAACATTGATGTGATGCACACCAAAAAGAATATTACCGAGGCACTATGGGCTACAATTATGGACATACCAGAGAAGAGTAAAGACAATATTAAGGCTAGACTCAATCTAGAAATGTTATGCGACAGGCCAAAGCAAGTTGTCCCGAAGGTTGTACCGAGCAAGACATGGAAAAGGCCTAAGGCTGATTTCGTCCTTACTAGGGAACAAAGGAAGGAAGTACTAGAATGGATGCAAAAATTAATGTTCCCTGATGGGTATGCTGCGAATCTGAGGAGGGGAGTCAACTTAGTTACTCTGCGATTAAAGGGGCTGAAAAGTCATGACTACCACATATGGATCGAGCGGCTTCTTCCGGTGATGGTTCGAGGCTATTTACCTGAGCATGTGTGGCAAGTGCTGGCAGAATTGAGTTATTTCTTCCGTCAGCTTTGTGCTAAGGAGTTATCTAAGGCGGTGATTGACAAACTGGAAAAAATGGCACCTGTGTTGCTTTGTAAGCTAGAGAAGATCTTTCCACATGGCTTCTTCAATCTGATGCAACATATGATTTTGCACCTCCCTCGCGAGGCACGATTGGGAGGGCCCATGCAAAACCATTGGTGCTATCCAATTGAGAGGGTTCAAAAGGTTCTTCGAAGTACATGTAAAAATAAAAATAAAGTTGAAGCTTGCATTGCAGAGGCATCCATTATGCAGGAGGTGTCAAACTTCACAACTAAATACTATGCTGAGCACTTCCCAGCGTGCATAATCGACCTCCTCGGTACAATGCTGATGCAAATGAATCGAACCTCAGCCTTTTCCAAGGACAACTTGGAAGTGCAAGTGGTGTGACGTTCAAGACCTTAACTCTTGAAGAGTGGCGCGCTATCACGATATATGTTCTGCGCAACCTTGATGAAGTACGACAATACATAAAGTAAGTTGTCAATAAAGCTCATCATTTCCTTTCTCGTATCTTGCCTCATCTGCATCCAACCTCAATTGATTTGGTGCAGTGAATTTATTGGGCTGCTTTGGCATCGTTCAAGGCCACCTACCAGCCACGAGGAGGAAATCCTTCTTCTACGTGCCTATTTTATTTCCTAGTCCAAACAGAAGGTAATTTAGCTCGTACTCAGTACATTAGAAGTAATTTAGCTCATACTTAGTATCACATTAACCACAATCATGCCTGAACTTGCAAGGCCTAACCGATGCGTCTATGAGTCCTGAGTTGAGACAGGTTGCCGATGGTTCCTCCTGGAGGATCAAGTCATATGCTACTTATGACGTGAATGGATATCGCTTTCACACGATACGACACGAGCAGAAAAGGCCCAATCAAAGAACCACAAATAGTGGAGTTTGTACGCATGGCCAAACTGATGGGGTAGATTACTATGGAAGAGTTGAAGAAATATACCAACTCGAGTACCGTGGTTGCAAACCTCTTAAACCTGTCATATTCAAGTGTCATTGGTTTGATTCAAATTTTGTGAGACGGAACCATAATCTTGGGCTTGTCAAAATTAAACAGTCATCCGTGTACCCAGGACACGATGCCTATATTGTGGCCCAACAGACCACACAAGTATATTACCTTTCATACCCTTGTAAAAAGGACAAACGTCTCAGCGGCTGGGATGTTGTGTACAAGGTATCGCCACATGGTAAACTACCTACCCCAAATGATGAAGATTAGCACCTACTAGACCCAAACACATATGCCGGGGAGTTCTTTCAAGAAGATGGGCTACAAGGGAGGTTTGAGATAAACTTAACCGAAGAGATCGAAGTGGAAGTAGATAATGAAATTGTTGTCAACGACGATGCTGCAAAAGAGGTTCATGATGAGGATGACTTACAATTACTTGAGTGATTACATTTATTACGTTTAGGCGATGCGAGTGATGATGATGACACTGTTCCTCGTTTGGAGCATGACGTTGAGTCTATGGACATGCGTGATAGTTATAGTGATGATGAGACTTATGATCTGGATATTATGGATCATGATGAATATTTCTAAAACATGTAAGATCCGTACTAATTGTAATTATGTTTCTAATTTTCTAGGATGATTTGTTTCTTATTTATTAGGCAAATTTGTTTATTATTTACTAGGATAATTATGTTTTTTGGATAATTTATTTCTTATTTAATTGGTAGTTACATGTAATTATGTACTGACTGGTTTAATCTTTTTTATTTCAGGTGATTGATCAAAGATGCCAAAGCACCCTCCTCATCGCGCCCCTCTGGTGAGGAGCATCAATGACTTGTACCAGGACGACACTGCTCAGGACTCCGGGACGACGGCTGCTAGGAGGGTGATGAGGTCCCCCTCTGAGGCACCCTCCTCGTAGTCTGGATCCATGCCTCGCAAAGGTGCACCCACTACGGCGCCGTCGTCGTCGGATGAGGAGGATGAGGTGCAGCAGGAGAGTGATGAGGGGGAAGAGGAGGCGCATGAGGATGAGGAGGCACATGAGGATGAGGAGCTGGGGGCGGGGCGGGGCCTTTGCCAAAGGTCTATTTGCGAGGCCCCGCTTGGCTTTCGGAGCGACCCATAGCGCCCTTGAACCGACCGATTATTAAACCTGAGGGACTAGGGTAACATATCATAGCCTTTTCATTGGTTCTGTTCAATCTCGCGATTAAAACTAATAATTTGTGTGAAATCATTTTGGCAGGGGGTGGGAGATCGAGACTCCAGGTTGTCATAATCGTCTTCCCAATGGAATCTTGGGTGTTTTGTACAGGCAACACTACCTCGGGTTCATGACAGTTGGTGAGGGAGAAGACGCTCGAGAGGTGCTAGCGACGACGTTTGACCACTACACCCTCATGCCCGATTGGACTGATCCGACGGGCAGGTCGTTCTAGACCAAGGCCGGCCGGGTGGTTGGCGAGTTTTGGGTGAGTCTTCCTCATAATAAATTGTATTTCTCACTAAATTGAATTAATTGGATATTCCTGAAGTATTGACATTGCTTCTATATGCAGGATTTCTACAGATGTCGGGAGGGATACGAGCAGAAGGCGGCTGAGTGTGTGATGAATTCGTGTCGAAAGCTTGTGACGGATATGATGTACGAGTCGCGCATCTCACAAAATGTTGCCTACAAGGCTAAGTATGGTGAGAAAGTCAAAAATAAGGACATCCGAAACCTGCGGCTCTCTCCAGAACAATACATGGAGGTAAATGCAAAAAATTATTAATATTCATTTTTCTTTGATTAAATATGCTCAATTTGATGTTCTTGTATGGTATGCACTTGATGACTTGCAGGTGCCTCCGTGGTGGCTCACCGATATTGTTGGTGTTTCGAAGCGTCGTCATCCTAAGAACAGATATGGGATCCGTCCTTAGCGACAACACCAGGAAACGCCTTTAGGCACCTCTCAATGTCACAACTAATGACGCCGGGTTAGCGTGAACATCGAGACTTGCCAAAGGTTAATCTAAACGATCAGGAACGAATCCGCAAGCGCACAGATAAACCATTGTAGTATTTCCCCAAGGAAGGAGAGTATTCCAAGGGTATCGTATCCATGGAAGGCAATGGTGGATATCTTAGACTTATGTTTTTGCTCTGAATGTAAACTAAGAGATAGAGATAGGGAACAACACACTCAATGACAGGGGTAAGATAAAAGATATAAGGGTAGTGTGACATACACACTCAAATCTACCTCTACTCTAGCACACTACGGCTTAGGGGGAACATACGAGTTAGCTCTAGGTTCTAATGTACTAAACATACAAAGCTAGAAGATACAAGAGATGGACATGAGTATTGCATGAGAGAGATAAGGTTCAGCACCTAGGTACAAATGGGGAGTTAGCCCGCGACGACCAGCACTCTGCGAAACTAGACTTTGGACTCTTACAGCAGGTACCCCAGCGTGGAGGCTGCCCAAGGATCCAACAGGGCTGTCACCACCTGAGGACCGACCTCTCGTTACGGGGGGTATGCTCATAACTATTGTAGCCAGACAACCCAGGCACCTTACCTACGTTGCTGCTAGACTCCACCTGGCCCGGGCTATTGTGCCCAGGGTGAGAGCCACCAGAAGACTAGTCAACTAGACCGAGTACCGTAGCTTGAACACAGACCTCATGCAACACTCTCATGCCATCTAACAAGATCAACTCAGGCTAGACATACAAACAGATATGAACTCTCTTATGTCTAATCAATAAGATCAAAGGGTCATGTTCATGAAGAACACGAGCCTCTAACTTATGAACAAACACATAAGGAAGGAGTTTATCACCCTTCAAGTGGATGAAAAGGTAGTGTTCACGAAGAACACGAGCCTCTAAATGATGAACAGAGGATGAACTCAAGAACATATCAAGAATATGATCTACCATGACTTTATATGAAATAGCTGAATAACTGAAGTAGATCAAAGTCATACAAAGAAATAAAGATAAAAGAGAACTCATACCTAAACTTCCAAGAGGACTTGGAACCTGAATAAGAGCTACTCTAGCTTACCCCCTAGCCTTGGAAACTAAAAGTGAGAGGAGAATGAAAGAGTGGTGTATGAGAAATGGGAGCCCCTCCCCTTCTATTTATAGGTGAGGACAAGGCTTGCTCGGACGCCCAAATGACCCCTAAATACCCGGGAGTGAGGCAATGGACCAATGAGCAACCAACACATGTAGGGGCCAGATGGGGCGCCACTAAGGCGGTTCGGCCGATCCTAGGATCGGCCGCACCCCTAGGGTGGCCCCACCTGGTGGCCTTCCTCTGGTTGGCTGCCCTGTGGGCCCTTTGATCCATCCCCGGTGCATGGCTTGATTTGGTATCTGAGGTGGGCCCTTTGATCCATGTGAAGTCCATGTGACGTCCTCTGATTCGTCGGTGAGTGCCTCCCCTGGATCGATGACGTGGATTGCCATGTTTCCCTTGGTGGCAGCCACCTCCTCAGCTGAGTTGGCATGGTTTCTTCATAGAAGGTGAGTTCCTTCTCTTTTGAGGGCTAAATCACCTACATGCAAATAATTTCCAAGGACAAGTGGAACTACATTATTCAAACCAAAATGCTAGTAAATAATGCATATGCCTCCTTTTATGTGAGAATATTGAGGGTTGGAAATGGTGAATTTCCACAGTCAACAAACTCCCCCAAGCTAACCTCTTGTTCATCTCGAAGCAAGACATTAGAGACTTAGGTTGGTTGATCAGGAGTTGCTACAATGTTGTATTCTCAACTTGTGGCAAACATACAGCAAAGTATTCTACCAAGAGTTGAACAAGTTGGCAATGTTCTTACCTTTCACGTGATACGTGGGGCATATAGCTTTACCTGCCTTGGGCGGTTGAGAGACAGAATGGTTATATAGCATGTGCATAATCACTCATACCTTGATCAGCTATCAATCCGGAGGTTTTGCAAATTTTTCAAGAGAAAATCAAAGTTCCTCAAATGATACTCTCGGATCGCTCAAAAGTGTATGGTTCCTCACCAAGGCATCAATGTTGCCTTTCTTCACATCCTACTCCTAATAGGCTGTATGTGGAGCTGTAGGTAGGGAAGATGTGGCATACATGTCTCTCATGTTTTGCTAAGTCAAAAACTAGATCCTTGGAAGAAACAAACATACATCCTGATCAAGATGTGCATATGTGTGTAATGGATGTGAGCATGGCAAGGTGGATACTAGGCCCGGAAATGGGTGCTAGATATTGCCATGCTTTATATGAGGAAATGAGGGATTGATGGTAAGGTGGACACTAGCCCCGGAGTAGGTACTAGTTATTACCATCTATATGGTGGAACTCTTTCTCTTGCACATATCAATCCCTTTTCTCCTTTTGAAATTTTTTCGAGACTTGGGCTAGCTCTCTTTATTTATTTTTGCCATGCTTTTGAGCATGCTTTCGCTTTTTTTTAGCTAGCCCTTTGTCTCTATTGGAGATATTTGGAGAGGGATGAATAATGCAAAGATACATAGAGTTTTATTTATGGAAGAATGCATAAGCAATATGGGGCAAATGATGAATGCTAACTTCCAGTGTAGAAGTTTTAGCAAGACGTGTACGTGATCTTGATCAGGGGAGTATGAGTTCTAACAAGGGTCACAACAATTTGACAAACCTCAATGAGAGAACAAGCTGCATATGTGGAGGCTAAGAACTAGAATCTACATATGGTCTTGGATGGGAAATTCTCATCATTGAGGAACTCATCATGTTTTGATTTTTCAAAACGGAAAACTCCGGATGTCAAGCATCACTAAGCACAAGATCATAGCACTCTATTCTACCATCATGTCTCACAACAACTTAGGCAAGGATCATACTTTCTGCTACCCACAGTTTTCAAGCTAAGGTTTGAACATACAAGCCAACAAACTCAAAACTTAGGTAGGATACAAAGTTATAAGCAAGACATACGAGGAGAATAAACAGAGCAACTATTCATCATTTCAACCATAGAGGCAAAGCATTCTTACTAAGCATATCAAAGTAAACTAAGAAAATGATGACGATGAAAGCGAATAAATATTTTTGGTCTTTTTATTTTTGCAGATTTTTTTTTGGATTTTCATTTATAAGATATTCTGAAAACAAAGGAAGATACAAGTTACCTCAGGATGGGAGTCCTCCCCCAAGCTAGCTTTAGGCTCACTGCAGAGGAGGGTAGAAGAAACCCTGACTTGCGTGGTAAGCCCTCTGCGCCTGTATGTATCGCTGCTGATCCTACTGCATGGCTGCTATCCTCTCACCAGCCTGACGCTGCCACGCTGAGGTAGACTCGACGTGGGTGTTCAGTGTCTCCTCCAATCCCATGACCTGGACGGTGAGCTCTCGCATCCGCTGCGCGAGCTGAGCATCGCGTGCAGAGGCTGAAGAGTGTCGCCGGAAGGACGAAGATGGAGGTGGACCACTGGAGCTGGAACTCGTGGGAGTGGCCCACTGAGCATTACTCGCATCTGCCCAAGCCGTGCCACTCGCACTCGGGTGGTAGGCGGGCTGATCCCAACCTGGTGCATATCCAGGGGTAACCTCGAACATGTACCCCGCAGGGGCCCCTCCTGCCACTGGTGGCGTAGCAGGCTGTGGCTGAGGTTGAGGCTGTGGTGGTGGTGTTGGCTGTGACTGCTGCTGCTGCTGCATGTGTGCTCTCTTCACCGCGCTCCTAGTGGACTTGCCTGAAACACTAGCACGACGGCTTTCCTCTTGTGTGACAAGGGGAATGGTTAGTGACTCCGAGTTATACAATCCAAACCCCGGGTTAGGTAACGGGATTTGGTTTGCGTAGCCCGGAAAGAAGAAAGTCAAAAAAACATTCGGGCCCCTCATGAGTATATGACCCTGGATCAAGTATGCCTCATCAATGAGAACTCGGGGCGTCCCGATGAAAGGTACGTGATTCCCGCTAAAAACCCCAATTCTGAGAGCAATACGAGTCACCAAAGACGTACACTCAATAGGACCTATCATCTTGAAATTCATCATCCACTGCCGAATCATAGCTTTAACGGGAGAGACCTTGATCCGGTTGACAGCGTCGTATATAGCATCATCTCATCGCCGCGCACGGGCCGAACATCCTCTCGTGGAAAGAGAGTAATGGCGAGCCACTTGTGCCACAGACGGAGAGTGGGATGCACAATATCATAGCACCGAGGTACAAACTTGCCACTGTAAACAAGACCAGAGATATCTGCCCAGAAAGATTCTCGAACATAACCCTCACAAGCTCGCTTCAAAGAAACAGCACAACGAGGACTAAAACCAAGAAGACGACTAAGATCCTTCCAAGAAAGACGATAGTCGGTCCTGAAAAGATGAAACTCAATGCCATCCGGGATCTCGGTAAGAGAGCAAAGAAACTGGATGATGAGGGGCCGAGAGCCAAGCTCTGTAACCGGCGGAAACTCCTCCCAACCAAGAGCATTCCAAATGGAAGCGAACTCGAGATTCATACCTATTTTCTCCATGAGGGCCGGGTCGAAGTCCCGGGTGTGGGCGAAGACTCGGTCCTTCAAGAGAGCATAGGCTTGCTCCTCTCGAGCGCCCAGCAAGCTGAGGTAGGGTGTGTCGTCGACGACCTCCTCCGCGGCTTATGGCTCGGCTTGCTCTTCTTGCTCTTCTTCATAATCCATCGTCGACGGGCTCGGCGTTGGCTCGGCGGGGGTGGATGCACTCGTGCTTGCCCGCGAACGGGAGCGTGAGCGTGTCACCCTCCGGAGAGTGTTCGCCGCCCAATTCATGCTGGCACAACAACAAGAGACAACAAGAGCAACTCAGTGATGGGTTAGTAAAATCGAATGAAATTCTTACCGAGCTTGCTCCACCAATAACAATACTTTCAGCAACACAATAGAGGGAACATTTGATAATCCAATCTTGAGCAAGAAATCCAAGAAAACCAAGATAGCTTGGAGTAGAGAGGGGAGTGTGAGTGAAATGAGTTGAATGGGTGAAGAACACCCCCTCTCGGGTCCAATTTATAGAGCAAAGGGGCAACACACTGTGGACTAGCTATTGGGCAACGGCTAGGAGCCGTTGGCCAAAGCTGGGCCCACATGACCATTGTCAGGGTTCGGTCGGCCCAGTGGTGGGCCCGGTGCTAGGCCCCTTTGGCAGGTGTGCCATCAACGGCTATATGAAGATATGCCAAGGTGCACGGGCCAAAGTTTACTTCAAAAATTGCCCAAATGAATTTTCTATGGTTTTCAAACTCAGAAATTATTTTCAGAAATTTTATTTTGAAAAGGGAAAAGGGCTAGATGAATCTAGCATGCGGATGCAGAGTTTTTGAAAATCGAATATGCAATTTTGGAAAGGGAAATATGAGATAAGTACCAGCTTTAACCTTTTTGGTAGAAAGGACCCATCATTTTTAGTCTGACGAGTTGGACTCTTCTCAGTGATCAATTCCATTCAGCACCCCACTCCTGAGAAGTAGAGAGTGGTGCCATCTCAATCTTCCGCTATTCTTTCCGAATTTTTTTAGCCTCTTTGACGGAGATTCCTTCCTCGGGGGTAAAGGCTCCGTCCTTCCCCCAAGCTGCTCAACACTATCTTGCACCAAATAGCATTGCTCTTCTTTGTCCTGAAACTTGAACTTCAAGTTCCTCTTTCCAATGCGGAAACGGATGATTCCAGACCCCACATTGATTCTAGCTCGGACATCATGAGAAATGGTCGCCCAAGGATGAGCGGCATTCCTCCCTCGTCATCCATATCAAGGACCACGAAATCCGTGAAGACATAAGAACTCTTGACCTTAACCAATATGCTCTCAATAATTCCTTCTGGATATCGTATCGTTGAATCGGTGAGTTAGATAGTCCGTGCTGTAGGAGAGAGAGCTGGATATCCCAGTTGCTCGAACATGGCCTTGGACATGAGATTAACACTTGCACCAAGGTCACAAAGTGCATGCCTAATCTTCTTGTAATAGATTGTGCAAGTAATAGTCGGGTAGCCTAGATCTTTCTTGTGCACCACTGCTGATTCCTCCCATGGATCAAGAATTTTTTGTATGGGCTTTCCTACATAGTTAGGAGCATGTGCCTTCCTAGGTGGCTTACCCCACCGAGTTGACACTACACTAACATTTTCACAAGAGGATACGGGTTGCCCCGGGATCCTCCCGTTATCAGGAGATGGAACCAAAGCAGCCAGCTGAGCCAGCTGGGTTTCTAACATTTTGTTGAAACTTAGCTGACTCTTCTGAGCAGAAGAAAAACTATCAAGCTTAACGTTGAGGCTTTCCGCAGTTTTATCAAGGGTAGCTAACTTCTTGTTAATACCTTCATTAATCTTAGCTTGCCCGAAAACAAGATCTCTCAAGGAAGGTTGGTTAGGATTGTAAGAATTACCTTGGTTACCTCTTTGATAATAAGGGTGTTGTTGATTCCACGATTCGCCTCCTTGTTGAGGTGGACGATAACCATTGTTGTTGCCATTCATGTACATCACTTCCTCCTGAGTCTCCGGACAGTAGTTGCCTGAGTGCCCAGTGTTGCCACAGACTTCACAAGTCATATGAGAGTCCATAGGCAGAGTAGTGGTGGCCATGGCAGCCTTCTCGCTGGTGTAGTCATCCAATCTCTTCATAAGAAGATCCATCTTGGCAGTAATCATGTCTGCTTCCTTGACAGTATGAGTACCCCTCGGTCGTGGTTGGAGTCTTTCATCACTCCACCCTTGGTTGGAGACCATCTTCTCAATGAGTAACTTAGCATCATCAACAGTGAGTGAGAAGAATGCTCCTTGAGCAGCAGCATCAATATGGCCTCAGGCTGTCGGAGTCAACCCATTATAGAAGCTTTGGAGAATGAGCCAATCCTCCATCCCTTGGTGAGGACAGGCCAGGACATACTCCTGAAGCCCTTCCCAAGCCTCTGGAATAGATTCACTTGCTGCTTGCTGAAAGCCAGAAATCCTTCCACGAAGAGCATTAGTTTACCCAATGGGAAGAACTTCTTGAGAAATGCCTCTGAACACTTACTCCAAGTGTTAATAGCTTCACGATTCTCGTAGAACCATTACTTAGCTTTCCCCAGGAGGGAGAATGGAAATAGCCGTAGACGAACAACATCCATATTTGCACCCCTGATGACGAAAGTGCTGCATAGCTCTAGGAATTGCTGCAGATGAGCATTGGCATCCTCATTTGGCTTGCCACAGAATGGGCTAGCCTGTACAATTGTGATTAGACCCGTCTTGATCTCAAAATTTTCAGTCCCCATTGCCACCTTAGGGCCTTGCAGCACCTGGTCAGCGGAAGGAGCTGAGTACTCACGAAGTGTCTTCTGGGCCATAGCGTTGGACGTGGATGGTACAAAGGAAGCTGGATCGCCTTCCGGACGAGTACAACGAGGTGAGCCGAAATGAATTCGAGCATTCCTCACAAGTGACTCGGGATCTTCAGTAAAATTCCCCGGTAGGTCGAAACCAGTCATACACTACCTGTCTTCATCATCCAAAGATAAAGGAAGACAATCAAGGTTAGTCTGCATTGAGAGTTGTCCTAACCTACTCGGAGTTTATAAACAGATGCAAAGCATAGTCATGATAATCCTGTGCCTTCCCCTGCAACGGCGCCAGAAATGCTTGTTGGCCTTTCTTAGCATCGTCATCTTAAGAACAGATGTGGGACCCATCCTTAGTGACAACACCAGGAAACACCTTGTAGGCACTTCTCAATGTCACAACTAATGGCGCGGTTAGCGTGAACATCGAGACTTGCCAAAGGTTAATCTACACGATCATGAACGAAATCGGAAGCGCACAGATAAACTATTGTAGCATTTCCCCAAGGAAGGAGAGTATTCCAAGGGTATCGAATCCGTGGAAGGCAGTGGCGGATATCTTAGACTTATGCTTTTGCTCTGAATGTAAACTAAGAGATAGATATAGGGAACAACACACTCAAAGACAGGGGTAAGATAAAAGATATAAGGGTAGTGTGACACACACACTCAGATCTACCTCTACTCTAGCACACTACGGCTTAGGGGGAACATACGAGTTAGCTCTAGGTTCTAATGTACTAAACATACAAAGCTATAAGATACAAGAGATGGGCATGAGTATTGCATGAGAGAGATAAGGTTCAGCACCCAGGTACAAACAGGGAGCTAGCTCGCGACGACCAGCACTCTATGAAACTAGACTTTAGACTCCTACAGCAGGTACCCCAGCGCGGAGGTTGCCCAAGGATCCAACAGGGCTGTCATCACCTGAGGACCGACCTCTATCGTTATGGGGGGTATGCTCATAACTATCGTAGCCAGACAACCCAGGCACCATGCCTACATTGCTGCTAGACTCCACCCGGGTCGGGCTATTATGACCCAGGGTGAGAGCCACCAGAAGACTAGTCAACTAGACCGAGTATCGTAGCTTGGACACAGACCTCATGCAACACTCTCAAGCCATCTGACAAGATCAACTAAGGCTAGACATACAAACAGATATGAACTCTCTTATGTCTTATCAACAAGATCAAAGGGTCGTGTTCGTGAAGACTCCACCATGACGCCTACATCCCGATGTTCGTCCTGCTGACGGCATTCTCCACCGCAACGCTAAATTCACACGTCCAGAGGTTGAACTCATGACGGATGTGACACTCGGCGCTGCAATAATGGATGTTCCCTGGGGTCTCCAGCCCGTAGCGCCTACATCCTCTGCCCAAATGCAGACGTGAGGATTCTGGACGGGTAGCAACGGAATGTCGTCATCACCGTCATGAAGCCAGTACCACCACGTAATATTCTGGAGATCCCGACGGATGAGGAAATGCAGCCGTTGCAGGTTGTGGTTCTTCCACCGCCCGTCAGGGGGCGACAGACCGCTGCTGATTTCGTGGAGTAATGCCATCGCTGCGGGGTCTGCGGGGTTGCAATGGTACTTCAGCATCGCTAAGAAGTACTTCGCATCAGAGTCTTTGGCAGCAGCCTTTCCGACGAGCTTTAGACCCTTATCGGGATTCTGCCGCCTCATCAACCTCCCCATCCCCTCGAAGCATAAGGCCTCCGGATGTTCGGCACGGCGGAAGTGCCACTCCAACAATGACCTGACGTGGTGATTCCTGCACACATCACGAAGCTCACGCAGCGACATGTGCTGGAGTACCTCATCGAAGTCGCAGATGTGCCGGAAGGTGCCGCGGCCATCAAGGAGAAGGGGAAGGAAATGGAAAGGCTGCGGGGTTTGGAAATTGAAATGCGATGTGGTTTGGAAATTGAAAGGCGACGCAGCCATCTATAAACACCCGTTACTAACAATATGGAAATTGAAAAGTGACGGGGTTTGGCTGCTGATGCGTGGGCCTAACAACTTCCCCTGCCCCTCCACCTTCCCACAAAATTGAAAGGCGACACATGTTTTTTGACGATTTCGGTCCCAAAAAGCGGTTCCTGAGGAGTAGTGGGACGTGGGGCGTGGGAGGTAGCCTGACGGTTCCGCGTCTTGGCATCATAAATCCACGACCGGGTGCTCCATAATCATATCGTTTCTTTCGCTTCATCTTCTTCCCCCTCGCCATCACCACCACAATCTCTGGTCACCGAGAGATCACCGACAAGGAGCAAGAAGAGCATGGCATCGAGTGACCCATCAGCGAAGCAGGACGAAGAGAGGATGACGACAACGAAAGCCGCTGTCGGAGGAAGTTGACCATCAAGGAGAAGGGGAAGGAGCCGGTGGCGCCCAAGGAGAAGAAGGACACCGACGACACCAGCTTCGCTGTCGAACTGCTCTAGGGCGCGTTCAGTAAGTTTTGAGATGTTGGCGTGGAGTTCAAGATCGAGGCGCCTGACCATTTCAAGGACGAGAGCATCAAGGGTCTCACCTTCAGGATCCACGTGTTGGCTGAAAAGCTTGAGAAGCTCCCCGTGGTCCAGCGGGCTCTCCTCAGCGACAACGGCTCTGACGCCAGCGATGACGGCTCCTACGGCTCTGACGACGGCTCCGACGACGGGACTCAGACGACGGCGACAGACTAATTGATCCACTCCTGTACCATTAATAATGTGTTTGTGATTGTGTGTTCGTTAGTTTGTTCGTTAGATTGTTGGACTGCTTAGTTTGTTTGTCGATCGTGAACTACTTAATTAGTTTGGTTGTTGGATTTTGTAAATCATGAACTCGATCTAAGAGATGTCGGTAGATCCATCCGCGTCGCCTATAGTATGTGTTCCACCTGTGATGAACTAGATCTTAGAGACAATAGTGAGTCATTGGCAGTAGGTCCGGGAGGTTATCTTCTCTATATAGGCTGCTGACATTGACGCGTGGGCCCAACACCATTTTTTAAAAATGAAACTTGCAACCCTCAAATATTAGAGCCCGTAAAACAGCACCTAAAAATTCATTAAAAATAACATCAATTCATATTTGGACATTTAGTATTTTAATAAAATATCAATAGTCACACTTGTGTACCCAAAATTCTTTTAATTCGATTTTTACATCTCATGTTTATGATATAATAATTCTAATAACATCTTAGTTTGCTCTACAAATTCTACAAATTGACTTGGCAACATAATTTGGGTACCTAAACTTGTCGTAAAAATTTCAAATGGTTTCAATAAAGCAAGAATATACTTGTGTACAAATGGCTACATCTCTCACATAGTTTCATAAAATATTGCTTGAACATTGAAGTTTTCCACACTTTGCAACATGTTCGAACTCGTATGCATTTGAAAATTTAACACAAGCTTGTGTTCACCTTAAGATCACGAAATGCAAAGTTTCATTACTAATGGTTGTTCAAAACAAATATTATTTCTATGTTGTACTCACAAAAAACAAGATAAGGCATATAAACATTATTCACAAAACGGAATATACACTAAACAATGAAATTAATTAAAAGATGGGGATTTTAGAAAAAATAGAAAAAAATTATCAAATTTGGACTAAGTACGACGGAGAAATACATGTTACAAAATTTGACAGCAGATTAAAAGGAGAAATGCGAATTGTTCTTCATTCTAATAGAACTGGGCCCCACACTAATTCGAGACGTGGGATGGTTAATCCGCGTCTCCTTTGCCCATCCAAACTGTTCTTCATTCCAATAGAACAGAGGAAGAAGCAGAGGGTGCCGCAACCTTCGATTTGACTCAGAAATGTGAGAAATCAAATCTTGTCTATCAATAACCAATTGGACGATACTTTACACGATAGAAGAAGACATTACATTCATAACGAAGCCTACATTCATCACTACAGAAATACATGCAAAACCCACCTCCAGCGCGGCTCCGTACCGCAGAATGCTTTATTTGCGCAATGTTGAATGTTGCCTCGCGCCACCACCTTTGGCAGCATCGACCAGCGGAGGCCACGGTCGAGGGCGACACTCTTAATTTGCCAAACCAGATTGACCCCATGATGCCAGAAATCTAGGGATTGCACGTTGCCGATCAAATGTGGACACCACTACCCTTGCTCCTCGCCCTCAACCTGTTTCATGTGTGCAATTGCAGTGGCGTAGACGTCGGCCCCGCTGTTGGCTCTGTAGAGGAAGACGGCGGCCACACAGGCCGCCCCTCTATGCTCATCCTTGGCAGCGTGGTGCAGCTGGTCCAGGGGAGGCCGAGGGCTGCAGTTCCTACCAAAGATGTCGTCCATCCTGGTGAGGAAGCAGGCCACCGGGTTGCCGGCTTGAGCCACGCAACGAATGAAGATATCGTAGCCGACGGGGTCGTTGTTTTGCATCTGCTCGACTGGAACCCGATCTAGTGCCAGGCGCCTACCGACGTCTCTGTCGCGGTAGGGGCGGAACATGCTCTTGCAGGTGGGCCGTAGGCTCCAGAGGTCCTCCATAGGCCGATTCGATGTCGCACCGACTCGGCCAATGATGATTGCCAGCACATCCCCCGGGAGTTCCGCGAGCGACCGCAGGTGCTCCGTCAGTGCCATGAGTGCCGGCGTGGAAGGGAAGTCACGTGGTGTGGAGCGTGAGAGGGGCGCGGCGGAGGAGGCACAGGGAACGTGCCGAGGAATGAGGACGACGAGGAGTGTAGGTAGTTGTGGTTTTTTTGCGGGTAGATGAAGGGGTTGTGGTGATTTCGCGGGTAGATGAAGGAGCCGGGGCAACGATTATTTATTTTGGAGAGAAGATACAGGAGACGCGTCTCCGCCGAGTGGATACTACTAATTGCATATCTCGCTTATCGAGGAGTCAAACTCTTTGATGTTTGACCAAATATAGACACAATAATATCAATATTTGTATCTCCAAATAAATAAAGTTTAGTATGAAAATATATTCCACAACTATTCGGCTAGGGGCGTTTCGGACAATGAAGAGTTATTGGCGATGCGGGTTTAGTGAACACGCGTCTTCTTTGTCGGGCGGGCAGGCGACAATTGTCTTTTTTATATAGGCTACATTTCTCACATAGTTTTTCATGTAGAATATATACCGAATATATACAGTATCTTAGGCAGAATATATAGACATCATGTATTACGGAAAGGATTCAAATTCCACTAATACACATCATATATATATATGTATATATATATATATATATATATATATACCCACGTGCTATTCTACACCCAACAGTAATTACTAACCAAACTGAGTAAAAATTACTGACCAAACTAATTAACAATTACTGAACCACGTTCACTGGTTCAGTAATTTTGCGATTTGGTTCAGTAATTCTTACGCAGTTTGGTGAGTAATTACTGTTGGGTGTAGAATCCAATCTACACCCTGGGTGTAGAATAGCACTGCCGTATATATATATATATACACACGACGAGGCTAAAATGCACCTTGTTGCAACCTACGTATCAAATCCACAGTCCCTTTTCCTCCAAACTCCTGGCGCACCTCCGCGCTGCTATCTTACGCGCGAGCGGGCCCGCGCTCCTCCGCGGGAGCGGGCCCCTGCCGTGCCTCCGTGCCTGCTATCTTTCGTAGCCAGCCGCGCGTGGGCCGCGCACGACAGCGTATAAAAAAATGTGGCCCGCGAGCCTCCCGCAAGCCTCCCGAGTTGACTGCGCGCATTACGAATCGGGCACCAAATTGCAACATGACTGTGATAGCTTTTGCAATGAGGAAGGAATACAAGTTGGAACGAGGAATACAATTAGCTCTGCGCCTAGAGGGGCTGCAACAGCGAGAGGTTCAGGAACCAGAGGTCGTGCGTGGAAAAGGATAAACAAATGGACGCCTTTTTCAAGTTGATGAAAAATGAGCTTTGTGCTTCATTGCTGTAAAAAACAAAATACTTCGTATAGAATTGCATAAATTAGTGTGCTTCCTTACTGTATAAAATTGCTTGTCATGCAGTCTTGGTCTCTATGAAAAAATAGAATCCTGCTAAGGGGAATCGTCCATACAGAATTGCATTAACTAGACAGAAAACAAATTGCAACATGGGAGTTGCGCAGTTGCAATAAGATGAATTCACCATTTGCAACATGGGGCACGCAATTTTGCAACAAACTCAGTTGTCTAGTTACAGGATGCTCAACACAAAATTTCCTTTGCTGGCACATAGTTTTTGAAAACAATTCAAAACATAATAGCTACAATATGCTTGTTCATCAACAAATAACAAGCACAGATAAAAAAAACCTAGAAAAAACAATTAAGGGTATGTTTAGCAAATAACAAACTCAGTTTAAACATAAGGATTCACTGATACTGACATATATATAGATCCACACATTTGGCATGAGTTGCTAACAAAGACTCTTAAACACACATACATGAAAGCTGACACATATTCCAGAAACAAACTGGAATAAAGCTATATGCTACATCAACATAAAATCCAACCAAATGACACATATTTTAGAAAACATTACATATTCCTGACGGTTAAACATTGCATAGATAACATGTTAATATTCCCCCCTTTTTGCTTGGTAAAGGACCTGCTGGAAGTCTACAAATCAGGGGGGCGTGCTTAGAGAAAGGGAGAGGTCTTCAGATGCGCCTGCGGGCGACGAGGTGCTGATTGACCTCCTCATAGTAGAGCATGTACTCAACACTCCTGACAATGTCAAAGTATATCTTCTCTTGGCCGACATGAACATAGCGGGCGCAGATGGACTCAGCAACACCGGGATTTGGGCACAAGATAAAACCTTGGCGACCGTGCTCATATGCAGCAACCCTGAAATATTTTTGATACGGACATTACTTCAAAAATTAGTATGAAAGAAAAAATGTATGTGTGTAAATATATATTAGATTCTCAGTTTATAAAACAAACACAATTATTGCTGTCGGGGGAAAAATGTACCTGAAAAAATGGAGATGATCATGGCCGACCAAAGTCTCCAGCGCACGAACAGTAGTCATCCAGCGATTCCGGTCCAGATTTGTCTCTGACCAGGCTAGCACTAGGCAGTCTTGAGGTCCATCTCGGATGCCAAGGTAGAACAAGCACTTGCGAGGGACTTGAAGATTGAACCTAGCAAAAGCAGTGAAGCCGAGCTGGCGGTTCTAAAAGAAAAATATATCAAGAATGAAGTTAAAAAAATGAACTTGCAACAACTACAAACAAATCACAAATTCAGTTGTAAAAAATACAAAAGTTGCAGCGAATACACACAAATTTACTAAAAAAATGTATCCAAAAATAACTGGAAGACTTGGGGCAGTTTAAAAATAGTCAAATGCATACAACAAAAGATGAAGACATTAGCACAGGATCCTAGTGCGGAAAAATAACTAACACACTTTATTACAAATAAAGTGCAACAATGTAAATAGGCTGTACTTTAACTGTGAAATATTATAAGCTAGTATCATACCAATTGTGTGTAAAGAGAAAATGATACATTTTGTAGAAGCAAAAAAGTTCATACCGTTGGGAGGTAGCGGCTCAGGTCCAGAGGTGCGAAATCCTGAAAAATGTATACAATAATACCTTAAAAATTTCATGTAGCAAGAAACGAAACCCAGAATAAGAAAAATTAGAAAAAATATTTACTTACAAAATATAATAGCAAAAAAGGACCTAATTATATCCCTGAATACAAACTTACAACACATACATATTTACTTTAGACGCTAAAATATAATTCTGTAACTAACTGACATATAAGTTGGAAAAAAATAAAAGAGCTGGTAAACTGATTACAGTATATGCACCCCAAAACTATATCATTGTACAGGACTGCAAAAAAGAAAACCTAGAAATACCACCTGGATTCAATTTTTACATCACATACAAAAATATTTGTTTTACGCTAACTAAAGATTCTAACAATAACTAATTTTTATGACGGAAAACGAATAGAAGCCTAATATTTTAGATAATTGCTACATATATCTTTAGAGAAACTGCTGATCTAAATGCAGACAAAATTAAAAATTGAACCAACTGAAAGAAAACACAAATAGGGAATTTGGAGAAAACAAACAAAATTAATTCCTTACAGGCAGGTGGCTTAGCGGATCCATCGTCGAGAACACTGAAAATTATCAGGATTCAAAAACTTTTGTTAGTACAAAACTGTCAAATATATGGAAAAAAAATTAGCTGCAGGAAAATGGAAATAAAAACATCACTATAATGTGCTAGGGCTATCCCAGGGGAAGTGTTGGATGGAAAAAATCCAAAGTTTCACTAATCTAAAAATAACTAGGACCACAGTACTTGGGCAAAACAGTAAGTTCAGCAAGCTAAAGATTCTAGGATGTGGGGGGGGAGGAGGGAACAGTTCTTGAAGAAAACCCCATTCTAATAGAAAACCACATTCCTATATGAATCAAATATTAGAATCAAAAACTGTATAGTAGAAACTATTTGAAAAATAATATGAGTATCAATACCAATCACTAGAAGATGCTAGGGCTGTCCCAGGGGGGAGTGTTTGGTTAAAATCCAAAGTTTCAGTAATCTAAAAATAACTAAGATCACATTACTAAGGTGAAACAGTAAGTACAACACGCTAAGATTATTGGCTGTGAGGTGGAGAATGGAACAGTTCTTGAAGAAAACCCCATTCTTCTAGAAAACCACATTCCTATATGAATGAATATTATAATCGAAAAATGTAGAGTATAAACTATTTAAAAGAGAAGAATATGAGCATCAAGACAACCGCTGGAAAAATATCATATCTTGCCTTAAGATATGAAATCAAGAAGCAACTAATACTAGGGGTGAGCAAGAAAATGGAAGTAAAAAAACAAAAAAGAACAAGTGAGGGGATTACATACCTCAAGAAAACCCCAAAAAGAGGATGCAGATCCTCTTCTTCAATAGGTCTGAAAATTAAAAAGAGAAATCAAATTAGTATGAAGCGAAAAAAAGAGAGAGGGGAAGGAACAGAAAGAACAGATGAATACAAGGCAAATGAAAAACAAAGAGGGATGGTGAATGCAAACCAAGATTGAAAAAAGTAAAAACCTAGATGAACGAAGAACAACCTGTTCTTGGAGTTCTTTGGCTTCTGGGGAGAAAACCAGGCAAAACAATGGAGGAAATGCACGCAGAAGAGGGGGAGGGAATATAAGTAGACGGAAGAAGTGAATGGGCGCGACAGTCGAGGCCACCCCCCCGATGGTTCACTTCACCACGCCACACGTTTAGAAAACCGCCGCATTTTGCAAATGGGCCTAAAACCGTTTCCATGGGCCAAACCATGAGCTTTGTGCTTCCTTGCTGTAAAGAACAAAAAAAATCATATAGAATTGCATTAATTAGATTGAAAAACAATTTACAACGGAGGGGGTTGCGTAGTTGCAACAAGATAAAATCACCATTTGTGTCGTGCGCAGTTGCAACAGTACTGATGTTGAAGCATTTACATCTAGGGACGTGCATCAGTTGCAATGTTAGTGAGATGCCAGTTGCAACAATGCCTGCAAACTATATACACTGATCATTGTTAATCTCTCGCTGATTGAAAATTATTAAAATAACTGAACTCGCCATACTAAAGATGAAGCAATCTGAGACGCAAAAAAGGTCGACAATAAGAAACAAAAGAAAACAATCCAGTTGCAACATGGGAACACACAGTACTACTGTTGTGAAAACGATTTGCAACATGGGAACACATAGTTTGCAACAACATCAGTTGTGAGTTGCAAATGATGCTGACGCACAAGGTTTATTGCTGACACATACTTTTCGAAAACAATTCAAACGCATGCATAGCTGCGTTGCTACTGGTTCATCATCAAATGACACACACATATAATAAAAAAACCTAAACTATTTACAATGCATTGCAAGCTTCTCTAGATTGAGAAAAAAGGAACGACAATAATTGAGGCAGAATTGTTAATAACCTAAACTTAGTTCATATAACTAGCACACGTGTTAACACACAGAAACGACTTAGTTCTATTACAGACATGTGTTAAACCACTTCTTGGAGCCAGTAGCTTTGGCGTCATCCGTACATCCACCAGCATAAAAATTGGAGGGGAGAGAGATGCCCAATTAAATAATTTGCAAATTGCAAATTAACAAACTTACATATACATGCCAACACACTTAAGGCTGCTTCAACATAAAGAATTTTAAAAAAGAAGCAAATATATTTTGAGGTTGATAACCTTTAAAATAGAAATTTAGTTGCTGACAAAAGAAACATAGTTCATAATTAAAACACAAGCTGCGATAAGTGGTAGTTGTAACCAACCCCAATTGTTCACAGACAAAATAAACATAGTTCTGCCAAAACAAACACAATACAGGTAAAAAACGATGGCAACATGTAGATCTACGTAGCAATGTGACAAAACACTAAGTTCCAGCCTTCACTATGAAGCTTCCTTGGTAAACACCTAACAAAAATAAGAAGAATAAGAGAAAAAGAGAACAAATCAATTAAGCAGAATAACAAAAAAGAATAGCAGATACAAAATTAGAAGAAAAGAAACCCAGAGAAAAATAGCATACCACTTCAGATTCGAGGTGAACATTCAGAGCTTGCGCTTCTTGGAGCCACCAGCTTCAGCATCGTCCTTGGAGCGTCCACCAGATTCAGCTTCGGCTTCAGCTTCACCAGATTCAGGGGCAGCTGGCGGGGCGCCGGCATCAATGGCTTGGGGAGCGTCATCTTCAAGGGCACCGACTTCAGGTTCTTTAGGGAGCTTGTACTCGTCTCGCTCTGCATCATGGATTTTTGCTTGGGCGGCGTGAAAACTTTCACTGACAACATGTACATACTTCATCTTCCTGAACCCAATGACATGAACCCCAAAAGCTTTCACTTTAAGATGGAGTTTGTTGGCATCCTCTGGCGATGAGCATTTGATAAGGTATTCTGCCGTGCAAAACAGCTGGCCAACCTTGAAATTCCCATGCTTGAGGATGTTAAAAACAACCTCTATGATTTTGGTCATCATACTAGAGCCTGAGTATCGACCAACAGTAGCATAGACAATAGTGTCAGTTGGGCCCTGCTGCACGCCCAGGTAAAAGCAGACACCTCTGGTGGGGCTAATGATGTCATCAGCATGCCTCGCGGAGATGTCTAGGATTTTCCTAAGATAAAAAAACAAACCACCTAGCGGTTAGAAAATGATACAAAATAATTAAATCATATCCACCTATATCCACATATACAGAAAAACATTTTTGTGCGACAAATGCACAGACCCTGTGGTTGCAACCAATTGCAACATCAAGGCTAGACACAATTGCAGCATGCCACCATACTGATTTCAACTTGACAAGAATTTTTTTATAAAACAAAATAAATATACTATCACAATTACAAATATGTGATTGCAAACTAAACAATAAAACGGTTGCAAATGGATGAGGACCAATGCAATTAGACTAGTTGCGAACTAGTTGATGAAGTTGCATGTAAACCAATTGCTACCGGGACACTAGGCTCATTGCAACTATAGTACTGTACTAGTTGCAACACAACAGAACTAAAAAAATTGCAACCGGAGTCAATTTATATGTATGCTAATTAAAACTTTAAATTTTTGATAATAACTTAAACTTAAACATGAAGACAGTTAGGCAAATGAATAACAGATATTTTTTTAAACTAAATGATGCAAAAAGGTGAATAAAAATGACAAACAAGACTAAATGTACCCAAATAAAACACTCACAGTACACAAAAACCTAATCTAGAAAAAATGTCGTATAACAGACGCATCTATGATTTCAATCCTAAAAGATCGAACACTCATAGTTCACAAAAACCTAAATATAAAAACAAATGTCATTGAAGGACCGAATAGGGCGACCAGAGAGGGGGGGAGTGAATGGGAGCCGATAAAAATTCTTCGGAAAGAACTCGGCCAAGACCCCACTCAAATCCGAGCACACACGAGAGATGGATCGAATCAAACACCAATCGCCAAGACAATAAGGTTATGGATCAACCACAAGTCTTAGGAACGATTCCTTGAAGCAGACGCGGAAGCACAAGAGAGGAATCAAAGGAACCGATCAACTCGAGCTAGTTCCTGCGTCCAGGACGGACGGTCCGCCAGGCTGTCGCGGACGGTCCGCCAGGTAGTCGCGGACAGTCCGATGGGCAGGCGCGGACGGTCCGAAATAGACATAGGAGCTAACAGAGAGTTCGGGAGAAAATCGTCTCCTCGCGGACTGTCTGACCGTGCACCACGGACGGTCCGCCAAAGCCTCTGGAAACCCCAGACAAAACACAAGCCACCCCAGATGAAACCTCAGGGCCACGAGGACAGTCCGCCAGGACCACGCGGACGGTCCGTGAACTGCCTGCAAAACAACAGCCCAAACACAACGGATCGAGACGAACCTCACGAAGAACAAACCAAGAACACGAAGAACAGCTGCGCTGTCGACACCTCGCGGACAGTCCGCACTGAGGCCGCGGACAGTCCGCCAGGCACGAACAGAGCAGAAAAATGCCCGACCCGCGGGGTCAACTCCAAGAACTCATCACCGGATCTCCCAAACACCAAAAGCTCTTGAGCCAAGATTTGGGGGAGATGATAAGCACCACAAGGTGAAGCTATGCCCCAAAAATCTCGACCTCTAAGCTACTAAATCACCGGGAATCGCGGATCACACGAACTCCACCAAGAACACGAACTCTGGCCAAAAACTCACGAATCGAAGGCTCTACACGGTGTTTGAGGGGTCAAGATCATACACAAACATGCGCAAGGCATCCACCCATGATCCCCTCAAAGAAATCCGTGAAGAAACGCCTCCAAACTCACGAATCGAGCGAAGAACGAAAACCCTCAAAAATATCCCCGAAAATGACACGAAAATCACAAGGGACTAGGAGATCACCGGGACGCCGAATGCTTCCATACATCTAGAGGACAGAGTCTGTACAAGAGTCTAGCCTAAGGTTTCCAGAGGAAAACAAAGTAGTTCAGAGAAATCTACCAGGGGAGAAAGCCCTAGAGTCCAAGAGAAAGACATGCCATCCACCTCTCCGCTATTTATACAAAGTCCATCGGAGGGAGGTAAATGACCATGCTACCCCTACAACTCAAATGAAGATACAACCCCTCAGGGGCATTTTGGTCAAGTCTTCATCGGACGGACACGCTTCCACCGCGGCTTCGCTTCACATTGACGCAAACCCCGCGATCACGCCACGTGCCCTCCCCCTCGAAGCTTCCCGAAGCTCCCGGATCACCATCTCCGTCGCCTCGGGCCTCCGGGCTTGGTTTTGAGGCCCAAACCAAGAAACCGTCCACCTGATAGTTTTGTGGGCAAACCACCAAACCCCGCGTGCAAGCTTCGGGCTTCAACCGCTACCTTGCACTGGCCCATGTTCACGACTTCAGCACGCCAGTCTTGCACCGCACGGCTCACACTTGACCCCATCGGCCACCAGGTCCATCGAACCAAGCCTACTTGCCACTCCATCACCCAGAGGCCGCCACGGCTAAGGCCTTTCGCGCTTGTTCTTCACCTGCACCGACACGAGTCAAGCCGCAACCTGTACCTGCACACTTAGCCAAGCATCTGTCCACACAACGTTGTCAATCACTCATCACTAAGGAGTGACCCTCTATTGGTCCTCGGACACACCTGGTCCTCAGTCATTTATCAGAAACATAAATTGTACTTGTTGCATCAAGAATACGCTCAGAAACACAGTATTTTGCACAGATTAATTGCAAAAAAGAGAATTGAATAACCAATACAACAGAATAGAATAAATAAACAAAAAAGACAAGTAGCTGGCATGTAAACAGCTCATATTAGACTACGATAGAAAAAGAATTACCCGGGGTTCGTCGATGAAGACATGATGCGGCTAGCAAGATGGTTGTCAAAGAACCTGAAAATTTTATATAAATGAGATTAACTTTGCATAGTGGCTGAAGAGGAAAAAATGAATGTTGAATATGTACACAAATATCTGCAAAAAAAAAGATCAGAAAAGTAGAAGATTGCAAAAAAGAAGAGAGATATAGATGAGAAAATTTGAAGATTGCAAAAAATGAGAGAAAATATTACATAACTTCTGATCTGATATACATGCACCTTTTCCTTGTGGTGCAAAAAAAATAGATCAGAAATTTGAAATCAATAAGAAAAAAGAATGAAATTACACTGATTACAAAAAACATCAGAAAATGCTAACAACAGAATGAACATATACTCCACATCAGAATATGACTACGAAAAATGAGAGCCAGCAGTAACACTGATTCATAGTAGAGCAGATGAAAAAAATCACATCATCAAATTACAACACATGTTGCTAGCCAATTACACACATCAGTATACTCCAATAGCAACTCTAGTTAATGGGCCAATTACAAATTAATAAAAATGATGACAAGACAAATGCCATTGGCAAATTGCAACAAGATTGAGGGGCATTTACAACAAGTATGATAACCTGGTTATCAACCTATACTCCACATCCAGACTCTAACTAAAAATAAAAACAACAAGTATTATCATTACTTAAAATTCACCAAAAAGTTGCAATTTTCAAAAATAACATCACAACAGATTCAGTAACAAAAATAAACAGCGCATTACTCTTTACTGCACCAGAGCATAGCCTCTGCAATGAAAACACTACCAACCCATAAAGTTGAACACCAAACAAAAGGAGATAACACTATGTATTACATCTATCAGGGGCAACAGACTATAAAAGAACATGATACTTATGACCAACAATAGAAAATCCCACACACCACCATTACATCTGAATCCACTAGTGGAGCAGTTACAACAACTATTATAAAACAATAAAAAAATCACAAAAAATGGAGTGATAGCCAATTACACAGATCAGTGTCCTCCCGAGTGGAATAAAAAAAGCACATGCATGTTCTGAACTAAAAAGAAAAAATAATGCAAATACATCAAGAAAATAGATCAGATGAAGATTTGGATAAATAAATGAATCAAGAATGAATATAAATGTGACGAGAACTCTTGCTCAAACAAGAATATTATATGTGTCAGATCTAAAAAATCATTACATCTATCTGATGGTGTACTGCAGAACTGAAAACAAAGGAGCCATGAGCAAACTTGTGAAAAAAAATAGATGCATTGTGGGGGCGACGGGATAACCAAGAAATACATTAACTAGAAAAAGAAATGGAAAAAAAATAACCAAGAATAGAAGGAAAATAGATGATGAATAACAGAAGACGAAAACGGAAAAACATATGAATCGTACCTCCTCCTTCGAAAGAACTCAGAAGGTAACGGGGGGAGAGAATGGAGGTTGAAGCAATGGAAACAGCAAAAGAGGAAGGTCGTGTGCGTGTGATGGGGATAAGACTGAACGAGAGCGACAGGAGGCAGGAGAATATATAGATTCCACACGCCACGCCCCCTCCAGCATTTAAGGAGGGCAGTTTGGATTCCCCCCACGTCCAATCGATGGCCCACCACTCCACCCAAACGCCACACCCCGAAAAAATTGCAAAATAACAAATCTAGCGATTAAAAAGGGGAAGTTGGGTCACATGATGTGAAATAAGGCCCATACAAAAGAAACGGTTAAAGAGGGGGGAGGGGGATGGACCAGACGTTGAAAACAAGGCCAAAACAAAAGAAAAAAAATCTTGATGTCTTGGAATTTTTTTAAAATAAAAAAATTAACTGCAAAAATTGAAAAATGAAGTGGAAGAAATAGCAAATAATCAGGTAAAACATTGTTAAAAATAAGAAAATATCCAAATCAAAAACCAAGGGGCTCAAAAGTGGTGCAAAAAAAGGATGAAAATGAAACATACCTGCATGTCTTCCCCTGCACCCCCCAATTTTGTTACAAAAATCTGGGCATCTATATAATCCAAGAAAAAAAGACCAGATGCTGTAAACACATGGAGGACCCATTTTTCCAATTGCATCCATTCCCATTTGCGCCCCTATGTACAAAATGATAACAATATTAGGACACACCATACAAGGATGCAGTATCATGCATCCTCCATCAGCTATAGCTGACATTAAAAAAAACAGACGCGCTAGTAAGTAGCGATTAGGGCCTGGATTTCATCTAAACCAAAAAGAAAAAAAGCATGGATCCTTACCAGCACTATCCTAGTTGACAAACAAACAGAACAGTGGGAGTGTGGAGAAGTTTTCTACGCTATGTCGTAAAAGAAACAATGCAAGAAGCCAACGCCGCCTGTGATGGTTACACCAGCAAAAAATAACTGCCAAGCTGATCTGCAAAGCGAGCAAGGGCGAGAGGTTAGTTAATCTGTATATACATCGTTGTGATATATATCAATGAGAAAAATATAAAAAGAAAAACAAATGGAAAAAAAATTGCACTTAAACTCAGCGAGGGGGAGAAAACTTATCTGCATATGCACCTGGAGAAAACTGCAAATCTTCCGCAAAGCGCTTTCTGTATCCCATTTATATAAACCACTTCGAATATGTAAGACATACATATGTTTCTAAGTCCGAAAGACAGTAAGTAATGTTCAAAAGAAACTGAGTTCTCATTCATAGACAGAAAATATAGTGAGGAAATGTTCCGATTATGAGATGAGTTAATCAGCATTAAATAAACAAAAATAACCTAAAAACGACACACTTGCTGACATTCCAAAGAGCTGATACAGACAAAACAAATTGGTAACAGTTGTGAATATGAGAAGTAGGGACATTATGTTGTTCATTTATTTGCTTCAGTTATGCTGGGAGGTATCATTCATCTTGCTGATGGCACTAGACGCATACTTCATCTAAACTTGGGAAAACATATAGTACAAACAATGCTTCATGAAAAAAGTAAATGAGCAATAGTCAACGCACGAGAAAAAGGTGTGGAAAAAGGGCTAACCATGACTCTGTGATTTCTAACAGTTTCCATGGCATTTTTGTTGCTGTTATGTGGACTAAATATCATGTCGTTGATGTACATAATTCTAATGTCTGCAATGTTGGACGCCGAAAATTTTTGCACCAAGTTTACTCTAGGATCCCACAACTCTAGATATTTCATAGCAAACACTCCATCATCATCCTTCTAGAAGATCTTCTTGTCCCGCATAGGGACAAGAGCATGATGGATAACAAACTCCTCAAAATTCCAGTCTTTGCATATAAACTCATCCCATTTTTTGATAAAATTTGGTATCTGCAGTAATAAAAATAGGTATTTTACACGATGGTATTTTAAAAACAAAACATAAAAATGACAATACATGAACAAACACAATCAATGTTGTAGGCTTTTTATAGGGACTTACAATAACACTCCTGACCTCCGATTGACATGGGTGGTCTTCGTTGAAAAATGAATCAAGAAAGACAAAGTACCCATCTTGTAAAGCAACCACAAACACAAACTAGTGATCGTCGTAATATATAGGGAAGAACAGCTACAAAACAATTAAAAATTGGTGTTTCTAAGTGTAAATAGGAAGTGTGGCAGCAGTAAAAAAACTGAAAACTATATGAATAAAAAAGTTTGAGCATATGGGCTTACAAACTCTGAATCAATGAATTTGTGGCTCCTGTTAGCAAGTTTGAAGCAGTTTGAACAATTGTCACAAGGGCTGAGCTTGCTCTTAGTAGTGCTTTGCTTGCCCATGAGGTAATCCTTTTTAAAAAAAAGGAAAAAGAATCTGTGTGAAGGACGAGGATATAATGCAACAAGGTGCAACATATAGACTAGACCAAAGTGCAACATGCCACAATACTAATAGTAACTCGACAGAAAAACATTTTTGCACAACAAAAATAACAGACCCTGTAACTGCAACCAATTGCAACATATATACTATACCAATTGCAACATGCCACCGTACTAATTGCAACTGCACAGAAAAACATTTTTTGTACAACAAAAATGCACAGACCCTGTAGTTGCAACCAATTGCAACATCTAGACTAGTCACAATTGCAACATGCCACCATACTAGTTTCAACTTAACAGAAAAACAATTTTGTAAAAAAAACATACTCTCACAATTACAAATACATGATTGCAACTAAACAAATCGGTTGCATGCGGACCAATTGCAATCAGACCAGTTGCAACCTAGTTGCTGAAGTTGCGTGTAAACCAATTGCTATCGTGACCCCTGGCCAATTGGAATTGTGATATTGTACTAATTGCAACACGACATAACTAAAAATTGTATCTAAAGTCGGTTTAGTTGCAAACTGAGCAATTATCAAATAAAAAACAGGATGTGTGCATTCTCTCTACAAAAAATACATCCAAAAAAGAACATCGAAATGAAAAAAGAAATTTAAATCTGTAAAGAACCAATCTAGAACTTTGAGAATGCAAAAAGAAAAGGTTGGTTAGTATACTTACTCCGACAGTGGAAAAGAAGTAGTGCCTGCTAGAGTCTCTGGGATGTTTATCCTTGAATAGTTTCCTGCAGAAGGCGTTGACCACGTATGTATCGACTGCCACTTTACGATACAGTTGGAGTGTTGCCAGCTGGTTGTAAGTAACACGTACATTGTCGTAGTTGATAACCTCTTTACTGTTTCAAAAAAAAATCATATTGTGTTAGGTTTAGTGATGTATGAAAAAAGAGGAAAGAAAAGATAAAACAACAAGTGCTGCTGCAGCTGCTGAAATATTGAGAACAGACTTTACACAACAAGTGTTTACCTGGAATATTGGGAATCAGCATTAAGAAACTGGACTACATCATGAACTAGCCTGTCTTGGGGTTCAAAACAAACTTTGTGCAACAAGTGCTGCTGCTGAAATCCCGATAGTATGAATTGGGCTGTATAATCCGTTTAGGACGGTGAGGATTTTTGCCTCTGGATGACGAACCGAGGTTGAACGAGATATGTGCACATTTCTGGTAGCACATATACTGCGTGTCGTTGTGCATCTTGTTAATATCAGCAGCCGTGTTGGTGCATGCTTGTTGTAATTTTGTGCTACCAATAATCTGAACTCCTGGTGTTTGTGAAGACTCTTGAGAGCTCTGGAAAAAAAAGATACATAATGAAAAATTAAGATTGTTATTTTTCATAGACATTGTAGTTGCAACCAACTGCAACATCTAGACTAGACCAATTGCAACATGCCACCATACTAATTGCAGCTCTACAGGAAAACAAATTTTGCACAATAAATGCACAGAATCTTGTTTGCAACCAATTGCAACAATAGAATATACCAAATTGCAACATGCCACCATACTAATTGCAACTCGACAGAAAAACATTTTTGCACAACAAATACGCAGAACCTTGGTTACAACACTAGACTATACCAATTGCAAAAATGCCACCATACAATTGCAACTGGACAGAAAACCTTTTTTTGTACAACAAATGCACAAACCCTGTAGTTGCAACTAATTGCAACATCTAGACTATAAACAATTAAATAGTGATAGCATAGTGTAGAAGAAATTTTAATTCATACGTAGATTTCATACTATGATGCATGTATAGCATTGATGAAAATTCCAAACAAATATGCAGTTAAAAAACAAGTCAATAAAAGAATACATGTTTAAAAAAGCATACATACCAACACAATTATGGGGTCGATGTTGTGAACTTCATCCAGTAGTGTTTTGTGAGATACACGTTCATCACATGTCCTTGTTTTTGGGCCGGGTGTGAGATCAAAATCTGGACTTCTGAACTTGTGCTGAATGCGATCCATATTATCAATGAGAATGCGCCCTGGACTGTCACGGTAGAAACTTTCAGATGCAATGGGTCTGGCCATGGAGCTGGGTGCGTCAGGCAGCAAATTTTCAATAGTATGGGAAGCTCTAGGTGGTACTTGTTGATCAAAAACAATGAAATGGGACAAAAAAATATTATGCTTCGTGCATAAACAAAAAAAGGGAAAAATCTGCTATTATGTCATGGGAAACGCTGACAAACCTCGTGTGGCGGTGCAACACAACTAGGATCGTCGTAAATAGTTTTGCCATCACATGACAGACCAAGACGCCTTCTTTTCCTTGGGTCGGTTATGGTATTACCAGAATCATCAAAATCCTCTAGCAGTCGGAATGGTGGAGGAGAGGTTGCCATTGCAGTGCTCTGTGCTGCCATTTTTGATCCCAGATTAACCTAAATGTGAGATGAAAATGGTTTATAATGCCTTAATAGGAAAAAATGATCTGGAGAACTAGGAAACTTATTCCGGGGATACTTACTGATGGAGGATCACCAAGTATTGTTCCGGGGATAGCATTGCTGGTTGATAATAAGTGGTCGAAACTTGCGCTGGTTTGTGCACATCCTGGGTCAATTTTGTTTCCAGGGTGTGCTGGATGCAAGTCCTGGGTAGGTTGCCTGCCCTTAATAAAATGTTAAAAAGAATATAACATAACAAATACGAAAAAGGGTGTATAGGCAACAAAACTAAGACAGTGAAAAAGGATAAAACTATGATACAACCTTATAAATAGTGCTCCTTTTGCTGCCTGATTCAGAAAATTGTTTGTCTATCATACCTTCAGCTTGAACATTATCATGAGCGCATCTCACGGGGGGGTCGTTGTTGCTGACATCAGTTTGGGTATTTGATTTCATAGATAATTTCTGCCTCAGTGCCTTGAGAAAAAAATGAAGCAGACATAAAAAAGAAGTTAATTAACACAGGAAAAAAATTAAAAATGTGGACAGAAAATAACAAAGTGAATTGAACATATGACTTGGAACAACCCAATAAGAAATTAAAGATATATAGATTAATTGAGGACGAAACCTGTAGTGCTGCTGCAGCTTTTGGCAATCCTTCATGATTTAACAGAGGGTCTGTTTGTGATGGCAAGGTCATAGAACTCGATGAATCTTCATGGGTCCCTTCCACATGTGTTTGTGGGTGTGGTGGCCGTGTTGCAAGACGCTTACCTTTGTTCCTCCTTATAATAGACTACACAAAAATAGTCGATGATGAATTACATAACACCCGTGTACGAAAAAACATAAAAGACATGGTGGAAGGTGGTGAAAAGAACCTCGGGGTCATCGGCAAAATCTGGAGATTTCAGCAGATTGATTGGGGAACGTGACCTGGTGCGAGAAGCAATTGGACAGATGGTTGGTTGGTCGGTGCCACTATGAGGGGTTGTAACAGGCTTTAACCCTTTAGATTGTGACCCAATAACTGAAAATACAATGAAGTGTACAAGAGATGTGAGGCTGAAAACACATACAGAGGAAAATTGGTACAAGAAAAACTTAACAAAGAAGAATATAAAAACCTGGGGGTGTTTGCAACTCACCAGAGGGTGTAGCCTGGCTTTGAGAAATAATTTCAGTTGCAGCAAAACACTGAGGTGTGGAGCTGCCACCCACTCCGCTGGATTCAACATGTACTGTGTCACCGCTGATTGCATCCTTAATGGGATGCCCTGTAGGCAATGGGATGTGAGCACCTTTGAAAGGACCGAGCGTTTCATGACACTTTGAGGACTAGGTGTGTCCGAAGACCAGTGGAGGGTCGCTCCTTAGTGATGAGTGATTGATAATGTTGTGTGGACTGATACTTGGCTAAGTGTGCAGGTACAGGTTGCGGCTTGACTCGTGTCAGTGTAGGTGAAGAACAAGCGCGAAAGGCCTTAGCCGTGGCGGCCTCCGGGTGATGGAGAGGCAAGTAGGCTTGGTTCGATGGACCTGGTGGCTGATGGGGTCAAGTGCGAGCCGTGCGGTGCAAGACTGGCGGGCTGAAGTCGTGAACATGGGCCGGTGCAAGGTAGCGGATGGAGCCCGAAGCTTGCACGCGGGGTTCGTTGGTTTGCCTAGAAAACCATCGGTGGACGGTTTCTTGGTTTGGGCCTCAAAACCATGTCCGGAGGCCCGAGGCGATGGAGACGATGATCCGGGAGCTTCGGGAAGCTTCGAGGCGGAGGGCACGTGGCGTGATCGCGGGGTTTGCGTCGATGTGAAGCAAAGCCGCGGTGGAAGCGTGTCCGCCCGATGAAGACTTGACCAAAATGCCCCTGAGGGGTTGTATCTTCATTTAAAGTTGTAGGGGTAGCGTGGTCATTTACCTCACTCCGATGGACTTCATATAAATAGCGGAGAGGTAGATGGCATTTCTCTCTCTTGGACTCTAGGGCTTCCTCCCCCGGTAGATTGCTCTGAACTGCTTCTTTTCCCTCTGTATTCCTTAGGCTAGATTCTTGTATAGACTCTGACCTCTGGATGTATGGAAGCATTCGGTGTTGCGTTGATCTCCTAGTCCTCTGTGATTTTCGTCATTTTCAGGGCTATTTTTGGGGAGTGTCGTTCTTCGCTCGATTCAGGGATTTGAGGGCGTTTTCCTTCGGATTTCTTTGAGGGGGTCATGGGTGGATGCCTTGCGCATCTTTGTGTGTGATCTTGACCCCTCAAACACCGGGAAAGGCCTTCGATTTGTGAGTTTTTGGCCGGAGTTCGAGTTCTTGGTGGAGGTTCGTGTGATTCGTGATTCCTGGTGATTTAGTGGCTTAGAGGTCAAGATTTTTGGGGCATAGCTTCCTCTTGTGTTGCTTATCATGTCCCCCAAATCTTGTCTCAAGAGCTTTTGGCATTTGGGAGGTCCGGTGATGGATTTGGAGAGTTGAGTTCGCGAGCTCGAGCTCGAGCTGCTCCATCCGGAGGTAGCGGACAGTCCGCGAGGACCCCGCGGACAGTCCGCGCGTCGTGTGTTCTTCATGTTCTTGCGCGCTCGCGTTTCGATCCGTTTTGGCCCTAGGGTTTTGTTGTGCAAGGTTTGGCGGACAAGCCACGAGTGCTTCACGGACGGTCCGCACGGCCGAGATTTTGTCTGGGGTGGTTCGAGGTTTGTCTGGGGTTTCCAGCGAGGTGGACGGGCCGTCCGCGCTGCCCTCACAAACAATCCGCGACACTGGCGGACAGTCCACGTGGCCTAGGCGGACAGTCCGATTTTCGGCTTGCATCTCTGGTGGTTCTGCTGCTTATTTCGGACAGTCCGAGCCGTACCAGCGGACTGTCTGCTGTACCCTAGCGGACGGTCCGCCCGTACTGCATGGACAGTCTGCGCCTGGCGTTTCCAAAATTTGCCAAGTGCTTTGATTCTTGTCTGGTGCTTCCGCGGTCTGTTTCTAGGGGTGTCTCTTGATCTTGTGGGCTTGTTTGTGCCTTGTCTTGAGTTTCTTTGGTGTGTGCGAGAACTCGGAGTGGCAATCAGGGTATAGGCTGAGTTCGACCTTCGGGAAGAATTTTTATCGGCTCCCATTCACTCCCCCCTCTCTGGTAGCCCTTTTCGGTCCTTCAATTGGTATCAGAGCCAGTTACAGATCTTCGTGATTCTAACCAGTCTAAGATCCAAAGATGGGTGATTACGGCAAGGGGTCGGGTCCTTCGCACTTTGATGGCAAGAATTACCCGATGTGGGAGAGGCGCATGGGTGCGTTTTTGCAAGGGAAGGGAACTCTTATCTGGGAGGTCACTCAGAATCCTCATTATGTCATCCCAGATAGTTTTCTGCTTCCAGGATCGCGGGACATGTGTGAGGCCAGCAGCAAGGCCGTTGATTACTTGTTCCGTGCTCTCTGTGCCTCGAAGTTCAAGCGAGTGTACGGAGAGAATGTGGCCGGAAAGATTTGGCTCAAGTTGAGAAATGCTCATGTTGGCAATGCCCAAGTGCAAGCCCGTTTTTTTCTACTTACCGGATAGAGTACGAGAACTTCACATATCTCCCCGGTGAGTCGACCGATGCTATGTTTCAGCGCTTCACTAGCATAGTCAACAACATGAGGGCCAATGTGTCAGTGCTCCCATACACGGATCATGATCAAGCTATCAAGCTTTTGCATGCCCTGGATAGGTCTGTGTGGAGTGCCAAGGTCGAGGCCATTGAGGAGTCGAGCGTGTATGATACGCTGAAGCTGGATGAGCTGTTTTCCAAGCTCAGGTCTTCGGAGGTTGATCGTGGCTTGAGAGCCAAGAGCGAGAGCCCCACTAATCCTCATAGTTTGGCTCTTGTCTCCGGATCAAGGTCTAACGCTAACTCTGGTGGTTTCTCTTTGTCTTGTCTTGTGTCTTTGCCAGATGAGGACTTTGAGGTGCTGAGCGAGGACGATCTCGCTTTGTTGAGCAAGAGGTTTGGGCTGATGTACGAGAACCGCAAGAATGCAAGGCGGAGCTCGGGGATGTGTTATCGGTGTGAGAAGCACGGGCACATCATCGCCGAATGCCCTGAAGCCATGGAGATCAACAATGACTACAAGGGCAAGCCCAAGCATGACTACAACAAGCACCGCTCCCGGAACGACTACAAGGACAAGCATAAGGACAAGGGCGAGAGAAGGCACAAGAAGAGTGGCGGCCACAAGAAGAAGACCGCTCGAGCAATGGTGGCCGGAGCGAGCAACATCGACTCGACATCAAGCGATGCCTCCTCTGACTCGAGCAGCGAGGAAGAGCAAGAGAAGTGCAAGGACAAGCGGCACACGGGCAAGAACTTCACCGGCCTAAGCTTCGTCGCACAAGGAGGCTTTTGCGGCATGGCGCACTCCAAGAAGGGTGGGAAGCACAGCTCGGATTCAAACTCTGACTCTGAGGAAGAGGTATGACACGATCCCAACTTCTTGCTAGAGGAGAATGCTAGGCTGAATGAGTTGCTTGATAACCGTGATGATGTGCTTAGAAAGACCAACAAGGAGAAGAGGGAATTTAGGTCTTTGTTGGGTGATGCTAAGGACAAGGTAGCTGAGCTTGAATCCTTGCTTGTGGATGCTAGAAATGAGATAGTCTCTTTGAAATCTGCTCCTGTTGTGTCCGATGAGATGGACTGTGGTGATTGTTCAGTTTTTCTTGCTGATTTGACTGCTCTCAAGGAGAAGCATGCCTCTACTTTGGAGGCACTAGATGTGGTTAGGATTGAGTGCGATGAATTGAAATCTAGGCCAGCTTTACTAGGTGCTTGTACCTCATGTCCTGTCTTGCATGCTAGGCTAGATGAATCTCACACTAGAATAGTTTCTCTTATCTGCAGGATGAAAATGATGAATGGAGAAAAATGATGGGGTGGTTGTCTGGGCATGAGCCAAAATTGAGTTTGATGTTGGCTTAGTTTAAGAGGTTTGATGGTCAGGCGTTGGGGGCTGACAAGAGTGGTGAGGGAAAAGAGGAAGCTGGAGAGATTCCCATTCCACCAAATACCACACCAATGAACAAATTTGCACCCAAGCCAAACCACCTCAGAAACAAGCTAGACACAACACCAGATCCACTAGTGTTCCCCCACAAAGCTGAGAACTACCAAAAACCCATCAAGTTTGTCAGCACCCAGGGGAGTGTCTTTGATGGGAAGTCAGGAGAGAAAGCTGGAGAGAAGCTTGTAGAGAAGCCACAGCCTAAGCCAGTGCCGATCCGCTTCCATTGTGAGTATTGTGGGAGGGATGGGCATAAGGATGAGTTCTGTTTCCGGAGGAAGAGGGATGAGAGGTTTGCTAGGGAGATGGCAAACAAGGACAGGTACCACCTTGCTAGTGGTGTGCCTGAGCCTCGGAGAGGGCCTCTACCTAGGGGTGAGGTGTATGTGCGTACAGTTCCCACTCGTGGAGGTGGAGGTGGTTTCCCTCAGAGAGATAGGCGTGTTGGGTTTAGACGTGGTGAGTTGGCTCGACGTGCTCCTTCTCGTGACCGTTACGAGTTTGGGAGGCACGATCGGAGCTTTGGGTCTCAGATGAACTACGAGCCACGTTTTCCCCCTCGTGGTGCGCGTACTCCTCCAGTGAGATGTGACAGGTCCTTAGGTGGTAGGCGTGAGAGGGCTCCGCCTAGAGGTTTTGGTAGGATGGATTTTGCTAACCCTTCTTTTGAGCAAATGGCTCGACACTGGTTTGACTCTTTTGGTACTAACCCCAGTGTTGAGTCGCTTGCTCATTCTCGTTCTCGTTTTTGATTGTAGGTGGGAGGCTTGGAGGATTTTTGGTTGATCGACTCTGGTTGCTCAAGACACATGACCAGAGATCGTGGGTGGTTCTCCAGACTCACCCCGGTGAGTACGAGGGAGTACATCACTTTCGGGGACAATCGGAGAGGACGAGTGCTTGCTGAAGGTATGCTGAAGGTGAGTAGCAAGGTGACCTTAAGAAGTGTGGCCCTGGTCAAGTCACTTGGTTTTAACTTGTTGTCAGTATCTAAGTTACTAGACGAAGGTTTTGAGGTTCGTTTTAAGTCAGGTGCTTCTCGTGTGCTTGATTCTCGAGGCGATCTTGTATGTACGATCGTCCCTGAGGGTCAAATCTTCCGTGCCGATTTTTCCTAGTCTGTTGGTCCTCCTCGATGCTTTGTTGCTGGCGTTTCGGTCGAGCTTTGGAAATGGCATATGAGGTTGGGACACTTGAGCTTTGAGTTGCTTTCCCGCTTGAGTGGTCTTGATCTTGTCCGAGGATTGCCTAAGTTGAAATTCGAGAAGGATTTGGTTTGTGCTTCTTGTCGGCATGGAAAGATGGTTGCTGCTTCTCACGCCCCTCTAACTGCAGTCATGACCGAGCGACCTTGTGAGCTGTTGCACATGGATTTGGTTGCGCCAGCTCGTGTTCGCTCTGCTGGTGGGAAGTGGTATGTTCTTGTGGTTGTTGATGATTTTTCGAGGTACTCTTGGGTTTTCTTTCTGGAGGATAAGAGCGAGACATTTGGCTTTGTTCGAGACTTGATTTTGAGGTTGAAGAATGAGAGACATGGTGATGCCATTCGAGCTATACGCAGTGACAATGGCACAGAATTTAAGAACTCTCATTTTGATGCCTTTTGCAGTGATATTGGTCTCGATCATCCGTATTCTTCTCCATACGTCGCTTGTCAGAATGGTGTAGTGGAGAGGAAGAACCGAACCCTTTGTGAGATGGCCAGGATGATGCTCGATGAGCATAGGACTCCTAGGTGTTTCTGGGCCGAGGCGGTCAATACCGCTTGCTATGTCTCAAATCGCATCTTCCTTCGTGCCTTTAAGAAGAAGACCTCTTATGAGGTGATGCATGGCCGACAACCCAAGGTGAGTCACTTTAGAGCTTTTGGATGCAAGTGTTTCATTCTGAAGAAGGGCAAGTTGGATAAGTTTGAGTCTAGATGTTCGGATGGTATTTTCCTTGGTTATGCGATTGATTCTAGAGCATATCGTGTGCTCAACCTTGACACTAACTGAATCATGGAGACTTGCGAGGTTACCTTCGACGAGACACAACCATGTAGCTTTTCTGCTTTTGAGTGTGCAGGTAATGAGGAGATTGGAGCGAGGATCTTTGAGGATGAGCAAGATGGAGATGGAGATGAAGACGGTGATGGAGGTGATGCTCCCGTGGCTGATCGTGTATGTGCTACTTCCCACTACTACGATGATGATCGAGGATGGTCTATCACCTACACCCACTACGACTGAGGCTGTTCGAGTGGAGGCTGTTGTTGAGGGGGAGATCGTGTCCAGGCGAGAGGCTCCGCGGTGGGTACAAGTTGATCACCCACCGACGACGATCATAGGTGATCTTCATGAACGCGCTACACGGTCGAGGTCAAGGAATTCTTCTCATTTCGCTCACTCTGCTTTTGTCACGTCGTTTGAGCCCAAAGATATTCAACACGCTTTGTCTGATGAGAATTGGGTGAATTCCATGCATGAGGAGTTGGAAAACTTTGAGAGAAACCAAGTCTGGGTGTTAGATGATCCACCACCAAATTGCCGTCCCATAGGTACCAAGTGGGTGTGGAAGAACAAAGAGGGTGAGAATGGGATGGTTGTGAGAAACAAGTCGAGGTTGGTGGCTCAGGGGTTCAACCAGAAGGAGGGGATAGATTATGAGGAGACATTTGCTCCTATGGCACGTTTGGAGGCAATTAGGATCCTTCTAGCCTTTGCCGTGGCTAAAGGGTTCAAGTTGTACCAAATGGATGTCAAGAGTGCTTTCTTGAATGGGGTGATAGAGGAAGAAGTGTATGTGAGGCAACCCCCGGGATTTGAGAGTGAAAAATACCCACACCGTGTATACAAACTCCAGAGAGCGCTCTATGGGTTGAAACAGGCACCTAGAGCTTGGTATGGCAGGTTGAGAGGCTTTTTGCTGAGTAAGGGGTTTGTGATGGGCACAGTTGATAAGACCCTGTTTCTCCTTAAGCATGGGAATGACCTTTTGATTGTTCAGATATACGTGGATGACATAATCTTTGGTGGCACTTCTCGTGATCTTGTTGCCAGATTTGCAGATGACATGAGCAGGGAATTTGAGATGTCCATGATGGGCGAGCTGCAGTTTTTCTTGGGTCTCCAAATCAAATAGTGCAAGGACAGGACGTTTGTACATCAGGCGAAGTACACTAGGGAAATGGTGAAGAAGTTTGGCATGAACGACTCCAAGCCGCTGACTACACCGATGAGTACCACTATGGCTTTGGACGCGGACGAGGACGGCGAACCCGTGTACCAGAAGGAGTACCGGAGCATGATCGGCTCCCTCCTCTACTTGACGGCGACAAGGCCGGACATACAGTTCAGTGTGTGTCTGTGCGCTCGTTTTCAGGCTTCACCGAGGACTTCACATCGGCAGGCCGTCAAGCGGATTTTCAGGTACTTGAACTACACTCCTGAGTTTGGTCTTTGGTATTCTGCCTCCTCGACACTCAGACTTCACGGGTACTCCGATGCTGATTTTGCTGGGTGTCGATTGGACCGCAAGTCTACCTCTGGGTGTTGTCAGTTCCATGGTTCTTCTTTGGTCTCTTGGTCATCTCGCAAGCAATCCAGTGTAGCCCAGTCCACTACAGAGGCCGAGTATGAAGCTGCTGCTAGTTGTTGTTCCCAGCTGCTTTGGATGACCTACACCATGAGTGATTTTGGTGAGGAGTGCTCCCAGGTTCCACTTTTCTGCGACAGCACCAGTGCCATAAGTGTAGCCAAAAATCCTGTCCTCCACTCCAAAACGAAACACATAGAAGTGATGTACCACTTTCTGAGGGACAATGTTGAGAATGGAAACATATCTTTGTCCTATGTCCCTACCCAAGATCAGCTAGCCGACATATTCACCAAACCGCTTGATCAAATCACTTTCAATCGCTTGCGGGGTGATCTTGGGGTGTGCTTTCCTTTCTAGCTGAGTCTTGGAGCTTCTCATGTATATATGTGTCATATGTTCATTTTGTTGCATTACATTCATGCATTTTACTTTCTGTACAAAACCTGGTAGGATAGCCATCTTTGGATCACTTGTGCTAGAAATGAGCTTCTCTTATATACATTGATCACCGATGTGCTATATGTGTGATATGTGCATGTTTGGTAAATTGTGGATGTGAATGCTATGCTCCTGATGGTTTTGCCATACACTTATGTTGAGATAGCTTTCTTTTGATGAAAATGCTAAATTGATGTCTCTCATGAGTAGATGCTTGTCTATGCTCAATTTGTGCTTAAATGCCTATATCATGTTTAGTTTGTGCTTGAGAATCATGTTCTCCTTGCTTGGGGTTAAAGACCTTTTGTCATTGTAAATGTTTAGCCCTTTTGCTTGCTTGGGGAGGAGCATAAGCTCCTTTTTGCCGCAAAGGCACTTCATGTACCATGTTTAAAACTTAGAAATGAAATTGGTGTATGAATTGCCTTATGCTTGAAAAATGAGCTCCTAATCATGTTTTTATGATTTTGATATTCATATCTTGGGTGCTAAACCGTAGCATTTTGTCTACCATGAGAAGTCTCATTTTAAGAAGTAGACACATGGCTCGGTGGCTTTAACATGACTTGAGTAGCTTGTGGGCATTTATAATGATCTTATGATGAGAATTTGTGATCTTGCATAAGCTTTGGATGATCTAGTGGATTTGTGCTCAAATTGCCATGGATAGGATCTTGCTCATGAGATGAATGTTTCTTTGTGAAAATTTGCTTAAAATTGCTTTTGGCCATGTCACATGCTTATATGTCTCTACCTTCTTGATGGCAATGTGCTAACTACACCATGTCTACCTTGCTTGCTCTATGTCTCATTTGTAGCATTTTGTTGTGCTCTTTGTATATTTGAGAAGCTTGGTAGATTGTATATATGCTTTGACATGCATCTTTCATGAAAACAAGGGGGAGAGCATCATGATATCTTGATTCATGCATTGTCAACAAGGGGGAGAATATGTGTGATAAGGGGAGAATTTTGTGGAAAATTGGTATGCATTTGTGAGATGTTGCATGTGAGGAGAAAAATTGAGAAGAAGAGGTTGCATTTGCTCAGGGGGAGCTTGCATATGTGCAGGGGGAGCTCCTTTGATTTTCCTGAGTTTTGTGCTTTGTGGTGTGCTCCTTGTGAGCTTTGGTTTGTCTCGGCTGTGTGGAGCCGTTGCCCTTGTCTTAGGGGGCCGAGATTTGGTCTGGCGAGTGATCTTGTTTTCGCTTGTTCTTTGGCTTTGGATCACTTGTTGGAGGTTGGTATTCGTGGTTGTTTTTCTTTTCTTTATGTGATTTCTACGGGTGTTGTCAATGCACTCATCAAGGGGGAGATTGAGGACCAGGTGTGTCCGAAGACCAGTGGAGGGTCGCTCCTTAGTGATGAGTGATTGACAACATTGTGTGGACTGATGCTTGGCTAAGTGTGCAGGCACAGGCTGCGGCTTGACTCGTGTCGGTGCAGGTGAAGAACAAGCGCGAAAGGCCTTAGCCGTGGCGGCCTCCGGGTGATGGAGAGGCAAGTAGGCTTCGTTCGATGGACCGGTGGCCGATAGGGTCAAGTGCGAGCCGTGCAGTGCAAGACTGGCGGGCTGAAGTCATGAACATGGGCCGGTGCAAGGTAGCAGATGGAGCCCGAAGCTTGCACGCGGGGTTCGTTGGTTTGCCCACAAAACCATCGGTGGACGGTTTCTTGGTTTGGGCCTCAAAACCAAGCCCGGAGGCCCGAGGCGATGGAGACGGTGATCCGGGAGCTTCGGGAAGCTTCGAGGCGGAGGGCACGTGGCGTGATCGCGGGGTTTGCGTCGATGTGAAGCGAAGCCGCGGTGGAAGCGTGTCCGCCCGATGAAGATTTGACCAAAATGCCCCTGAGGGGTTGTATCTTCATTTCAAGTTGTAGGGGTAGCGTGGTCATTTACCTCCGTCTGATGGACTTCGTATAAATAGCGGAGAGGTGGATGGCATCTCTCCCTTGGACTCTAGGGCTTCCTCCCCCGGTAGATTGCTCTAAACTGCTTCTTTTCCCTTTGTATTCCTTAGGCTAGATTCTTGTATAGACTCTGACCTCTGGATGTATGGAAGCATTCGGCGTTGTGGTGATCTCCTAGTCCTCTATGATTTTCGTGTCATTTTCGGGGCTATTTTTGGGGAGTTTCGTTCTTCGCTCGATTCGGGGATTTGAGGGCGTTTTCCTTCAGATTTCTTTGAGGGGATTATGGGTGGATGCCTTGCACATCTTTCTGTGTGATCTTGACCCCTCAAACGCCGAGGAAGTCCTTCGATTCATGAGTTTTTGGCCGGAGTTCGAGTTCTTGGTGGAGGTTCATGTGATCCGTGATTCCCGGTGATTTAGTGGCTTAGAGGTCAAGATTTTTGGGGCATAGCTTCCTCTTGTGTTGCTTATCATCTCCCCCAAATCTTGTCTCAAGAGCTTTGGCATTTGGGAGATCCGGTGATGGATTAGGAGAGTTGACTTCGCGAGCTCGAGCTGCTCTATCCAGGGCTAGCGGACAGTCCGCGAGGACCCCGCGGACGGTCCGCGCGTCGTGTGTTCTTCGCGTGTTCTTCGTGTTCTTGTGCGCTCGCGTTTCGATCCGTTTCGGCCCTAGGGTTTAGTTGCGCGAGGTTTGGCAGACAGTCCGCGAGTGCTTCACAGACGGTCCGCACGGCCGAGATTTTGTCTGGGGTGGCTCGAGGTTTGTCTAGGGTTTCCAGCGAGGTGGACGGACCGTCCGCGCTGCCCTCACGGACAGTCCGCGACACTGGCGGACTGTCCGCGTGGCCTAGGCGGACAGTCCGATTTTCGGCTTGCATCTCTGGTGGTTCTGCTGCTTATTTCGGACAGTCCGAGCCGTACCTGCGGACAGTCCGCCGTACCCTAGCGGACAGTCCGCCCGTACTGCACGGACAGTCCGCGCCTGGGGTTTCCAGAATTTGCCATGTGCTTTGATTCTTGTCTGGTGCTTCCGCGGTCTATTTTTAGGGGTGTCTCTTGATCTTGTGGGCTTGTTTGTGTCTTGTCTTGAGTTTCTTTGGTGTGTGCGAGAACTCGGAGTGGCAATCAGGGTATAGGCTGAGTTCGACCTTCGGAAAGAATTTTTATCGGCTCCCATTCACTCCCCGCTCTCTGGTCGCCCTTTTCGGTCCTTCACACTTGCTGCCACCTGCTTCTGCCTCCATGGAATTGAGAACAATATTACAGCTGGGGGCTTTCGACTGTGTCACTTGAGCAGCTTTGCTCTAGTTAAGCATATGCTGGCCCTCATAGAAGAAATTGATCACATCAATGATTATGGCCTCAATCTTCTGTGGAACAGACGTGATTGCAGAGGCTGAGTGCGTTACATACAACTCAGTGATGCCTTCTACGACCTTTTAACATGCCCATCAATAAAAAATGGAGAGAAATTAAAAATATAATTTGAAGTAACATATAATAAATGAAGAGGCAAGAACAGAATGCAAATAACCAATTCGGAAAAATAAGCTACTGTGACAACCACAAAAAAAACAAGAAGCATGTTTGCAGGATAATATATATGAACCAAAAAGATACCAGGTGAGAATAGCACGAATAAAACACAACCTATCTGCATTTACGAGTAGCATAGCCCACTGCATGGCTGAATAATTAAGACTACACACAGTCACTTAGAGTGCTTAAAAATGACATCTAGAAGATAAATTATACAGGCTAACACAAACAATAATCATCATCGCTTAAAAAAAGTCACATATGTGATAGTATTTAAAACAGAAAAGTACCACATCTCGAAGTGAACCATCAATTTTTTCAATCAGCGTTTTCTGAAATTTGGCGCTGTCTATGCAGCAAGTGGGGGAGGGTGTCGTGGATGAAGAAGGTTTGTTGTAACAAGTTGACTTATAAGATAGAAGTTGAAAAACAGAAACAAACAAAAAAATGGTATGAGTTGCTCGGTATAGTAATTCCAGAACAAATTGAACCTAAAAAAGCGAAAACTGAGTTGTATGTCTTACCCCTCACTTTCCGTACACATGGCCTTGTACATGATCAACCATTGACTTCTCCTTGATCAAGCCGCCTTTCCAGACCATAGAGCGTGGGAAAGTTTGAAGCGGCTCATGTGGAACATTGTTCAAGCAATCAAGGTACACAACCTGTACATCATCAGATTAAACAAAAGAAAAAAAAGGAGTTATCAGCTGCTGTCATGAATGCACCGAAAAAAATGTGTGGCAGAAATACTATCAACTGACATGGTAAAAACAGAGAGAAGCAAAAAACTGCACTCACACATATGATGTATAGACACCCCGCCATGGTGGTTGATGAATGTTCAGGTCCTTTAATCTTCTTATGGTACTTCCTGATTTGCTTCATCAGCCAGTAATGGACAAAACTACTCCAATCCCACTCCTTTGCATTCTTGACATCAACTAGAGGTTCCAGGTACTCGGTGCTAAGATAAGGCGTGGAGTTGGGACAAAGGAAACTGACAGCTGCTACAATAAGGAAATTGCGTAGGAGGTCCTCTTCGGATATCTCTGACTTGGAAACATTCTCGACGCATTCCTTGGCAGTTGGGAGGGAAATCAAGTTCATTTTGCCGAGCAGAGAAATCTTTCCATTCTCTGGGTTTGCTTTCACAATAGTCCGGCCACCAATCGATAACCCAAGAACATCATGTACAGTCTGGGGAGTGATGCGGATACTCCTACCATTCAGCAAAATGCTCGATGTGCTGACATGTACATGAGAAACGACCCATCTAGAGAAAGCAGATGGTATTGGACACTTCTCAAACAAAAGTAGAGAGCCAAAACCGTAGTTTTCTATAACTTTGTTCTTCGCTGGGCTTAGTGAAGAAATCAAATCAGCGAACATAGAGACACTCAGTGATGACAGGAGCTGGATGTCTGAAAAATAAGAAATGAAAATAGAAATGTGATTACCAGTTTTTTGAACGAAGTAAAAATCGCATCATCATCGATAGATGCCATCAACTGTTTAGCTTTGGTAGGATCATTTGTTCTTTCATTAACGAAATTGTCTCCTTCCCCGATTTCATGGCCGAAAACGGCAGCAGGTTGGGGGGTGTCCGCACAGTCATCAAACTGGCTGCCCGCTTCCTCGGGAGTCATCTGACAAATAAATATAATTAGGAAAAAAAATAATCACATAATTCAAATGTGTACAATACATGAAAAAATCATATCAGCTCATGTGTGTAACAATGGGCTGCATCTCAGGGGGGAGCCTACATGACAAATGCATCGTGCTCGCGCAGATGTGATCCTGAAACCCTATCCGCCAGAACAAGGAACAAAACACCTAACACGCTAACAAGGTGACCCGTATAATCCACCGTGCAAGACGAAAAACCCGAGCGGAAACAACCAAATGCACAGCGCTAGATCTCGGATGGAACGGGTGGATACACGAAAAAACTCGAGTTGAGAGATTGAAGAAGTGAAGATGCTAGGAGGAGGAAAAAGCGAAACCCTACCGAGGTTATGGTGGTATGCGAAGATGGTGCGGGATGCAGATGGTGTGCGTCATCGTCCCGCGTGTTGTCGAAGCGGCCGCCACGCGGGGGACCAACCGTGACCGGTGTCCTCGCCGGAATCGCCTCCGCCGCCTCCTCACCGCCGACCGCGACCGCGTCGCCTGTGCGGGAGAGGCATCCGAGGAGTGGGCGATCGGTGCGAAATGGATGGGGTGTCCGAGAAGATTCACTAGGTCCCACTCATTCCTAGCGGGGGCTTGCGAGTGTAGTGCGGACCCGACAAGGTGGGTTCAGACAGGCGCGCGCCCCCCGAGAAAAGAAAAAAAGTAAAGTGATCTGGAGCGCTGGATAAGGATCGGACAGACAGAGCGAAAAAATAATTTGCAACATGGAAGTTGCGCAGTTACAACAAGACAAATAAGTTGCAACATGATACGGGCCGCCTCCCTCTGGGCCCAGAAACGCGCAGCCAACTCGGCCTTCCAACGGGCCATGACCCTGTCTCATTCCAGCCCGCGCGGATCCGCTTGTCCGAATCGTGCTCAAAATACAACACGGCGTGCAACGGGGTTGCAACAAAGAGCTCTTCTACGATTACAACACGGTGAGCGCGAAAAATAGATAGGTAGGAACCTGACAAAAAGGGAATGAAGCTGCCTCTAGACAAAAAAACACCTGGAAAAAAGCAAATCCAATCGGTTCGCCCCCCTTCTCTAGGGGCAACCGCCTCGCGCCGCCGCCTCCTCCACGCCACCGCCTCCCACCTAGATCCTTGCCGGGGCAGATGGAGCCGCAGTCCCTGACAAATGAGACTAGTTCACCCGCTCCGATTATCCTCCCCGATAGAGAAGCGATGATTCGCGTAGTGGCCCTAGGTGATCGTGCGAAGGAGGGGGGTTGTGGCCAAAACCAAGAAGAACTAGGTCGAGGAGGTCATCGAGGAGATCATGGAGGCGGTCCTGGCCCGTCGTCGACAACGATGCTTCTCCCGAGTACAACCTCTTCCGCTGGCCCGTCGTCGACACCGCTGCTTCTCCAGAGTACAACAGGTGCGATACCAGCTCCTAGGTGTATGGCGACACCTGGATCTGCTGACCCACTCCACCATACGACGACTCTCACGCTACCGGTGGCGTTGGCTCCAGGGAACATGGTCACTCCAGATGGAGATCAGCTATTTTACCCGGTGAGTAACTTGACCTCAACAGTAGTGCTCTGAAATGCAGTTTACTGTGCAGTGATTGGATGCAAAAATTAGACAAGATTTGTGTTATAGTTGCAACATAGATTTGAAAATACAACTTATGTGCATTCTGGATAAATTGATCAAATTATATGACCTCTGATTGTTCTGTTATCCAAGTAATTTGAAGCCATCCAAAACAAATAACAAAATTATGGTTGCAGCTATGAACTGACAAAAAGGAGTTGGAAGATTGCAAAACGCTTTGCGACTGTAAACCAAACCTAATTCCAACAAGCCAGATAAAATGATTGCAACAAGCTAGTTAAAACTGATTGCTGGCATTTGATAATATGTTGTCTATTTGATGATAGGATGTTGCTATAGCAGCTGTGTTTGTGCCAAGAGTAGGGCAGCAATTCGCTACAAAGGATGCTGCTTACTTGTTTTACAAAGATTATGCAAAGACTGCTGGGTTCAGTCTGCGTACAGCAAGAACAAGCAAGGAAACAAATCATTGGGTATGCAACAGGGAAGGTGGAATGATCCAAAAAAAGGAAGAGCCAGCCAAGAAAGAAAAAGGGTCAAGACGATGTGGCTGCCCAGCTTATGTGAAGGTGAAAAAGAATGTGAAGCACAATTTCTGGTTCTTTCATCATGTACAGGTAGCACACAACCACAAACTTGAACCATCTGCAAGAATGACAAGGTATATGCACACCCACAAGCACATGGAAGAGGGCATGGCAGACATATTCAACATAATGACAAAGAATGGAGTTCCACACCAGGACGCATTGAACGTTATGGCTGATCTATACGATGGTAGACATATGTGGACTTTCACTGAGAAGGACATAAAAAATTTGTGCGTTATGGTTTCCTTTACACCTAATTGCATTAGTAAAATGAGCACAGTTGCAACATATAACATATCTGAATTATTACATGTGACTCAACTGATGTATTATTTTTTTAAAAAGATTACAGGAAAGCAGCAAAAGCTAGGGAGGATAGAGAAGATGATCTAAACAAGCTTCTCCAATTCTTCAGGGAATGCAAGCAGAACATCGAGTACTTCTATTGGGATGTGGACGTAGACCCAAAGACTGGTGTGATCAAAAACATTTTCTGGAGCCATGCCAGCCAGAGAGCTGAGTACAGAGATTTTGGAGATGTCATAACCTTTGATACAACACATAAAACCAACAACAAGCACATGCCTCTAGCCATGTTTATTGGGGCCAACAACAACCTGAAGAATGTGACCTTCGGACAAGCTCTGGTTGGTGATGAATTTGTGGGGTCATTCAAATGGTTATTTGAGATATTCAAGAGCTGCATAGCTGGCAGGGAACCTCATGTCGTGCTGACGGGTGAGCCCTTTGTCCACTTTTCTAAACAAAAGACTGATTGCAAGCTCAATAATTCTATAGTTGCTAACAGCTAATAAAAATGAGTCAGTGTGTGTTGCTGATAATATTTCCTCAAAAACTTTACTGCCTTCTTTTCAGATGAACATCCAGCGATGAAAATTGCCATTGGCCTGGTGTTCCTAAAGTCTCAGCCGCTGGCACATTACAAGGCCCTGGGAGTTTGAGTTGGAGCAGCTATACATCGAGCACAAGGAAAAAAATTTGAAGCAAAGACTTGAATCATTAATAAACTATCCATTGGGGCCGACACAGTTGGAGGTTGAATGGAACAAGCTAGTTGATGAGTGTGGCATTTCTGACCATCCTGCTATACGAGCCCTGTGGGACAAGAGAGAGAGGTGGATAGCAGCTTATTTCAAGGGGATGTATTATGGGAGGATGACTTCGACGCAGCGATCTGAGAGTCAGAACAGGGTGCTCAAAGAAGGATATGTCAATGAGAGCACTAGCCTGCACAAGTTTGCTAGAAGAATGTTGGATTCACTCCAACATGCTGACCACATTGATGCTGGTGAAACACATTATGCACAGGTAATGTATGCAAAAAAACTTTATATAGCATTTGCAACTGTTACACTTATCTAATTACAACACTATGCATATATTAATTGCATATGGAAAAAAAAGAAACATACTAAAAAAAGGTGTATTGGTTATGCAGGCTGAGGTGGTGAGGGCTTGCAAGACAAATTTTGATGAGCAGCTATGCACAGTGTATACAAGAGCTGTGTACCAGGAGTACAAAAAGCAATACAATAACAGCACCACGTTTGTCATTCGCCCAGATCCAAACCTGCAGATGAGAAATAGGTGGTTGGTCAAGCATGAACAAGGTGGCGGAAGCTTTTGCTGGGCACAACATGAATTCAAGGTCGTCGCGGATAAGGAGAACAGTGAGTACAGATGCGAATGCAAGCAATGGGAACACACAGGTATGGTGGTTTGGTCTGACACAAAAACAACACATGGATTTGCTAACAAACTACAATTGCAACTTTGGTAGTAAAACAATTACAACATGTGTCAGCTAATGCTTGCAACTTGCTGACTATTGAATCTGTTCATTGTTGAAAAAATGCAGGGTTGTTCTGCATGCATGTTATAAGAGCCTTCACCCACCTGCAGGTCAAGAAAATCCCGGTGAAGTACATACTGAGAAGATATACACATGATGCAAGGCAGGAACAGATAGGCATGATGGCGTGCGAATTGGTCCAACAGCAAGCCATGAACAGACCCGGATGTCGAGCCTGCTGCCTAAGTTGATGAAACTACGAAGAGCAGGAAGTAGGTCAGATCGTGCATGTGAAGAGACAAACAAGCAGCTGGACAGTATAATCCCAGGAATTGAGATGTTCCGAAGAGGCACAGATTCTGGGTTGCCAGCAACTGAAAGAATGCCATCAGCAACACAAACTGGTAATCCTGAGATGAGCCCGTCGATAACTGGAAATGAGACCACCACTGAATCCCAGCCATCATCAGAGGTGCTGCATGAGGGGGTGTTGCTGATTGAGCCGCCCATATCAAAGACAAAGGGCAGATCCTCTGGGAGTAAAAGGAAAAATGATGTTGAACCAGAGATTGAAGGTAACCCATTCAACACAAATGACAAGGAAAACTATGGTGACAGGGAATGCAGCAGTTGTCATGTGCGTGGTTCACACTACATCAGAACATGTCCATTGAACCCAAATCAAAGCAATGCATCCGAAATGGGTCTGAGTAAAAAAAGTGCGAAAAAGCAAAATGTTGGGGCTCAAAAAAAAGAGGACGGCCAAAGAAAGGAAAGGATCTAAATGAAGAAAATGAGCCACAAGGTGATGACATCGCTGAAACACAAGCAAGCTGTGAGGGAGAGGGTGTTGCAAGGGGCAGCGCATCAGTGACAAGAAGCAGTGCGAGGAGAGTTGCGCGTGTCAACTATGAGGAGTAAGAAAAAGGTTGCTGAAGCAAAGAAAAAACAGTGTGCTTTGTGTTTGCTTGCTATTAAAAAAAAGTGTTACAGACTATAAAGTATAGGTTGCATCTGTATAAATTATAAACTATATGATAAGAAATTAATATATAGTGTCATTACACGCATACTTGCTGCTTGTGAACTCCTTTTCTTACTTAACACGTACTATTGAGTGCTGGTTCAAAAGGCTGTGAAAGCTAGTGTAAAAATTACATAAGTGAAAAAAATTAAAAAAATTTACATAAGCTGGTGATGACCATTTGCAACATGTGAATAATCTAATTGCAACATGTGGCTACAAGAAATTGCAACATGGGTACTCGACATTTGCGACATAAGGGTGCAGTTGTCCGAGAAAGGTCAGGTCATTTTGCAAATGAAAAAAAATACTAAAAAATATAGATAACCTGGTCATCTTTGGTGATGTCTCTGTGCAGAAAAAAAGTCATGATTACCCACATGTTTAAATATAGATTAACTTAATATTAATGTCTCATTAACTTTGAGAACCATTTACAACACGGGTCTCCAGCAATTGCAACATGGTAACTATAAATTTGCAACAAGGATGTGCAGGTGCAACTGAAAAAAAAGGATCAGGTGGTTTGAGATAAGAAATGCAAAAAAAGAACAGATAGAGCAAACAGCAACAATAAATCAAACAAAAAAGTACACCAATTGCTCTGGCAATAAAACTGTCTGCACCAATAAACATGATGACACATGCATGATCTGGTAACAATTATTTGATACACCAGTTTGCGACAGCATTTATGTCTTAGTTACAACATCCATAAAACACATAGTTTCATCCTCGCCCCGTAGTACACACAATTTCAAAGATGTCAAACACATAAACATCATTGGGAGAGAACCTAGTTAAGCATCATCATTGTGAGTTGTCCCACACTATCTTTCTTCCACCAATCCGGTAAACATCAAGCTCATCAGGTAGGTCAGCCTGGTTCAACAGGTGGAAAATCGCATAATGCATGAGCTCGACCCTGTAGATATTGCCCTTGTACTGAAAAAAGTGGATAAACACAAAAAAACAATGATTAGTTTTTAGAGTACTGAAAATATACTAGAACATTAAAACAAATCTGCATAAAGGATAAATATAAAAATTTGGGACAAAAAGGAAAAAAAGAAAATAGCAGCTCACAGGATTTATCTCAACATGCAGCTTGTCGCCATCCCAATATTCCATGTACTTCCAAACGAAGAACATGCAATCACAAGGCCCCGCTTGCTTCGGGACATCTATGAATGGTTTGCTCCAGTTCACAAAATTAGGGAACTTCTTCTTGCTGACCTTCTGGAATGCAGCATTGATGATGGGGATCTTCTCAAATACGGGGGCGTGACGTGGTTCAAGACTGGTCTTGATCCACTTATAATCGATCGAGTCCAGAACATCGATACGATTATGAATAAGATTGATGCAGTAAACAAAATAATGCCTCTGCAAAACAAATGGAATAAATATCTGCATTTCTGTAATGATTATGATGAAAAAAGATATCAGTTCCATAACACATAGACAAAAAAGGGGAACAAATGAGATGGTCATGAAATCACTAACCAGCTTAGCTTTGTGGAAATCGGGGTAATTCTCAAGCTCACTCTCAAGATGGTGAGTTAGTATGGAGAATTGACTAGTTTATGTTGTGTTATCCGCTTCAAAAACTCTGACAACATCCTTTACCAGAAACTATGAAAAAAGAAAGAAAAATTGTAAATCTTCAGAAACAACAGCTAATGTGCAAAAAAACAAATTTATTTCTCATCAACACAGTAATGTAGACAGTTTGGATAAAAGATTACCATTATCAAACAAAAAAAGTGTGGTTACAGCATGCTGAGAACAGAAAAATTCAGGGACTATGTAGATGGTGAATTATTTAGTTAATTCAGCTAGAGAAATATGCAAGAAAGAAAAAAAGGAAACAATCAATTGCAACCCTGGGGGGCACACCAATTGCAACTAACACATGAAGCCAATTACTACATAACAAAATCAGGCCAGTCATAGACAAAAAACAAATTGTGTGAGTACACCATTACAAAAATAGAAGATAAAAAAGTAAAAATAGGTGTATGAAGGATGGGGAGAGGTTGAGTACAGAAACTCACATAGAATCCAGCAGTGAGGAAAATTCGGTATCCAAATGAATCTTCCTTGTGGACAATGTCGTCATAACGAAGACAGAAAATAGTGAAATCTAACACACCTGAGAATCACCATCTTTGTCATCACCAAACGATGAAACAAGGTCATTGCCATCGAAAGAGCAGAAAACACTGTAGTCAATCAAAGTCATCCTGTTGAATGGGAAAAAAGGAGATGAGCCACAAGATAATTGCAACACTTATGGGAGTCAGTTACAACATGGATGTGTAGATGCTTACTGTCTCAACTTCTCATCAGAGGCAATCTTTTTTCTCATAGCTAGAGCCTTTGACAGAGGGACTGCAGCAGGCTTCTTGGGGATTAGAAACGGAGATACAAACTGCCTAGGCCTCTTCCTCAAATGTTGTCCAACGTGCCTGAATATGATCTTTTGGAACCCGTCAAAATCTTGAGAGCCTTGCTCAATTTCCTCTAGAGACAACTGGATTGGAGGAGTTAAGCAATTGATTTCTTCAAATGGGTCGTCAGGGAAAATGGGTTGAGATGCATCTGAACTGGGTCCTGCCTCGCCCATGACAGTGCTCTGAAGAACTGCAATCTCTTCTTCTGCCACTTCTTTCTGCCGCTCTAACCATTCTTCATAAGAATCACGTATTGCTTTCTGCTCTTTGCTAAGACGACGCAAAGACCTTTGCTTAGGAAACTTCATTGTAGTTTTCTTTTTCGAACGACCACCACCACCAGGTTCGGTGATTCCTTGCTCTGGTGCTGCATCTACTGCAGCTGGACCTGTTGCACCTGCATCTGCTGCTGTAGTGCTGCATGTGTATCTTCTGCTGTATGTCACTATTGTTAGGTCGGTACCTCGAGTTTTTTCAGCTGCAGGTTTTGGTTGCTGCATGAAAAATACATAAAAAAGGTACAATCAGATAGAACATATTTACAAAACTGTGTGTAATGTGTATGCTGACATAAACAAGAAAATGGGAGAATATTAGGATAGGGCGTGTTATAAAAAAAAGCTTACAGCTGATGTCTCGACATTATCAGTAGCAGGAGGAACATCTGAATCTTTGCCAGAAGCCTCATTTGCAGCCTTCTCTTTCTGAAAAAAAGAGAAGTACAAATTGCAACAAGCAGTTAAATCAATTGTGTACTACTGGATAAAGGAATTACTAGCTTGCAAGGCAAAGAGTAAATAATATCTCCTACTGTATACACCAAAAAAAGGTAGAATAGAGAAATACAATGATACAATGCTGCAAATTAACAGAAAAAATGCAAACATCATGGCACCTGTCCAGGGAGTTCGTCAACAATATAAGATGTTTGAAGCATGTCACATATAGAATCAACGTTCTGCGAAGCGCCACGCAATGCCTCCAGTGCTGGCAGTTCATGTACAGAAAAATGAAAAACAGTGCATAAAATTAGTAATACAACAATTGTCATCAAGAGGTAAAAAATGGTTGTGTGTGTGTGTCTATCTGTGTGTGTGTGTGTGTGTCTGTGTGTGTGATTGCGCATTGAAATTAGTATATGGAGAAGAATTACTTCTCATGCCTTTCTGCTAGACATCAGCATCGCCAGTATGATCTGGAGTGGGCGGGCGGCTCCTGCAAGGTTCATCAACATTGCTTGGCATTTGAGTTTCCATTGCATGTGGAGTGGGCAGACGGCTCCCCCGAGGTTCATCAGTGTTGGTCGGGAGTTGAGTTTCAATTGGATCTGCAGTGGGCGGACGGCTCCTGTGAGCTTCATCAGTGTTGGTCGGGAGTTGAATTTCAATTGGTACAGGTTCTATGACATCTGGAGTGGGCGAACGGCTCCTGCGATCTTCATCACTATTGACCGGGGGTTGCGTCCCAATTGGTTCATGGTCTGTGGCGTCGTCCTCTCCTGCTGCATAGCAAAAAAAAATTAAAAAGAAAAGTAAGTTTGCACTGCCCATTTGCATCACAGGTAAGATGGTGCTTACAACACGAATAGTTGACAAAATGCAAAATATATATTTTGATAAAGTGACAACAGGGACAAGGAAGCTCACTGGTGGATGGGCGTTGAGATCCATGTGGACCGGTCATTTCATCGTCTGATTGATTCCCTCCAGCCATATCTTGGTGCTCATGAGCACGGGGTGTGGATGCACCAGCTGCATTGCAAAAAAAATAGCAGAGATAAAAAAAAGGATAATTTAAACCTGCAGAAACTAATAAACTGAAATGATCATTAAGTAACTGAAGCATTGTACCTGGAGATGGGGTAGAATTTACAAATAATTCAGAAATATCAAACAGTAGTCCAAAATTACCTCCAACACCTCCTGCTCCAGCACCTTTGTGTCCATCTCCATCTCTACCCAATTCTTCTTCTATTGCTTGTCATGCATTGTCTTCTACAAATGCACTCCGTCCTACAGAATGTTCTCCGCTAGTGTCTTCTAGTGCTGCTACAAAATTGAGAAAAAAATCACACTTAAGTTGTTAACATGGTTGCTAATTGCAACACAGCTATGCAGGTAATTACAACATGGTGGGTACAGCGTGCGCAACAAAAAAAATGTACATGGAGATGGATGAGGAGAGTGAACAGGATGTTCTTGCTCTGGTGAAACAAAACTTTGGTCTTGGCAACCTCCTGCTCCACCTCCCCCGGAACTAATCCCTTCTGGTACTGCTACAGAATAAAAAGATACTAATTTTAAAGAGAAACTAATTTTAAAAAAATGTGTAGTAATGAAAAATACCATTTGCAACACAAATATGCAGTAATTTGCAACACAAAAAAGGCACCGATAATTGCATCAAAGGATGATGAAAAAAAAGAAAAAAATAAAAATGCAACAGAATAATTACATGGTGATTGGGAAGGCGATGAACGAGGTGATGAGCGAGCAGATGGACGAGGTTGTTCTTCCTATTGTGGACCATCTCTTTGATCTTGGAAACCGCCTCCTCCACCTCCTTCAAATTCAACTCCCCTGGATGGTGCTACAAACAACAAATAAAAAAGTACAATTAACGTACAATTTGTAGCACAACATATGCATTATTTGCAACATAGCCGCACTGCTAATTGCAAACATTATGATGTTAAAAGAAATAGATAGTGCCCCAAAGAAAGGTACATGCTGATTGGCAAGGGGATGGATGAGGAGATGCACGTGGCGATGGGCGAGATGGTTGAGGGGATGGATGAGGAGATGCACACGGCGATGGGCGAGAAGATGGTTGAGAGGATGGGCGAGGAGATGGGTGAGGGGATGCATGATGGGATGCCGGAGGAGATTCACGAGGCTCTTCTTCCTCAAATCCAGATGGTGGAGGGGATGGGCGAGGACATGGTTGAGGGGATGCATGATGGGATGCCCGAGGAGATTCACGAGGCTCTTCTTCCTCAAATCCAGATGGTGGAGAGGATACTGCAAAGAACAATAAAAGCACATGCCCAGGTTACATTCTCTAAAAAGTCAATAAATAAAAAGGTGTGTAATGGGTCTGACAAATTGCAACACTATTTGTATACTGATTACAACATGAAGGACTAACAAGATACAAGTAATTACATGGTGCTATAGGCGGGGGTGAAATATGTCCTCCAGAATGTCCTGAGACAAAATGTTCATCTTCTGAGCCATCCTCGTGGTCTCCTACAGCATCATGTTTATCTCCTAGACCCCGGGAAACCCATATAGAAGAGTTCATATGACATTTTAAAGAAAAAAACTAAATAAATGTGAACTCCTATGTGCAGTTGTAATTGAGCAAGAAACTGAATAAATTAGGAACTACACAAAAGTACCTGCTGCTGAAGTAACTCCAATATTCCTCTGCCGCCTCCTCCGCTCGTTGGCTGCTTGCCTGTTGGCCTGAGCTTCAACAACAAGATTCTGAAGACTGCTGTAGCACTCATGGTGAGCTTTAGCCATAAGCTCATTAGACATGGTGACATACTGGACAGCCTTGTTCATATACTTCTGGGCATTCTTAGAAGCAATATCAAACTCCTGCAAAACCTTAATCGTCTCTGACTTCCTACTTCTTCTAACAACATCGGCAATGCTCTGAGCAAAAGTAGCCGTGAAGCTGGGGTAGCTGGGTACAACATGGGGCTGGAGAATCATGAAACCTGACCCCCCAGGATCATGAGAAGGTAAAACAGTGCCAGCAGCGGAAGAAGGACCAGCTGCAGTGGAAGAAAAAACACCAATAGAAGAAGTAGTAGCTGCAGCAGAGGTAACAGCAGCCGCAGATATATCAGCAGCGCCAGATGTACCAGCAGAAGCAGATGTGCCAGCAGCTATAGCAGTGGGGATTGAGCCGACAATAACTGGGACACAGACCAGAGGGGCATAGCATGTACTGACAATACTTTTCAGCTACAAAATTAAAATAAAAACATATGAAAACTGATTACAAATAATAGTAAATACTTTAGACACTAAAAGTCAAATAACATGAAAAAAATGATAATCAACATCTTACCCTGAGGTTGTCGTATTCACCTTTTGCAGCATCTCCCCTGCGATCAGCTGCTGATATCTAGTCAATTGTTGGACTGTCCAGTATAGCACATCGCGGGAGCACAAATGAATCAATAAAAAAACCATGCTGCAAGTTGTCAGCATACAACATCTGCATGTTTTTTAAAGAAACAAGAAAAAAAGGAGAGCAATTAGTAAAAAAATAGCAAATGAAACATAGTAATAACTAATTACCACACAGACCATGCTGCAGTTGCAACATGCATACTACACAGGATGATAATGAAAATTGAATTGTATAACACACAAAAAAAGAAAGCTAGTGGGATACAAATTACAGCTAAACTACTGGAACACTTAATGCCACAGCTTCAAATAAAATAAAAAACCCTGATTCAATGAAGTAGTTAAGGCACAATCAACAATGGCAAAAAAAGAGAGACTATAAAAACATTACCATCAAGAAGATACCGCAACCAGTCAACGGTGTGTTGATACCCTTGAGCGGGAAATCCTTTTTGAACAAACATGCTGCTCTGCTCAAATTGTCCACAACTGCTTTACACCAATTCACCTTGCCGATGTTGTCAAGGTCCTTAGTGTAGATCACATCCTCCAGCCTGATGTGGGTGTCAGTGTTGGAGAACAGGAGAGATTGGAATGCAGCCATAAAAAATGCCCTGAGGCCCAAAGCGCCTACTAGCCTCTCTCTCTTGAAACCCTCCACAATGTCTGCAATCCTAATACCATGCTTATGATACGTAGTTGGACAGATTTGTTGACCCAACCCATTCCGCCTAATTCAAGCTTCTTCATCAGACATGGAAGGTGGGTCACAACCACATCTTGGGATCTGGAACGCACACCACACGCTATGCTCATTTACATGGATGTATTTGCCACCACCAATCTCTAAAGTCATGTTCTCTAGGTTGAGCTTCTACGTAATCCACATCAGAAATTTCCTGTCCATGCTAGATGGTTTGAACAGCAGCAGACCACCAAAACCCATGGCTTTGACATCATCTATGACACCTTTGGGTAGAGCTTTAACAATATCCAACCACTTTGCAGGAGAACACCGCATTGCAGGGGGTTAGATGCGGCTCTTCTTCCTATTCGGATCATTAGCTGAATCAACATCATCACCCCAACCAGGAACATCCGCTCTCCCAGCAACTGCACTTTGAGTGTCAGGATTCTGATCAGTGGGTAGCCTTAACCTCCTCTTCCTCTCTTTCCAAGGGACATTAGCTTTTCCCTTCCCCTTATCCTTTGCAGCAATACGGGGGGAACAACGGCGCTCACCACTACCCTGATCACCCGGTGAATTACCTTGCGTACTCATTATAACTGCTGCGATTTAAAAAAATCAGAAAATGCTAACAACAGAATGAATATATACTCCACATCATAAAATATCACTACAAAAAATGAGAGCAAGCAGTTATAGTGATTCATAGTAGAGCAAAATGAAAAAAAAATCACACATCAGTATACTCCAATAGCAACTCTAGTTAATGGGCCAATTACAAACTAATAGATATGATGACAAGACAAATACCATTGCCAAATTGCAACAAGATTGAGGGGCATTTACAACAAGTATGATAACCTGGTTATCAACCTATACTCCACATCCAGACTATAACTAAAAATAAAAACGACAAGTATCATCATTACTTAAAATTCACCAAAAGTTGCAATTTCCAAGATAACACCACGACAGGTTCAATAAAAAAAATAAACAGCACATTACTCTTTACTGCACCAGAGTATAGCCTCTACAGTGAAAACACTACCAACCCACAAAGTTGAACACAAAAAAGGAGATAACACTATGTAATACATCTAGCAGGGGCAACAGACTATAAGAACATGCTACTTATGACCAATAATACAAAATCCCACACACCACCATTACGTCTGAATCCACCAGTGCCAAACAAAGTCCCAGCATAAAAAGAACACTAACAAAAAATTTGTAACTAACATAAAGAACACCAGGCGGTTACAACTAGTATGACAGCAGGATTACACACATCATTGTCATCCAAATGCAACTAACATACATATAGATGACATGACAAATACAATGGGCAAATTACAACAAGCAGTAATAGGCGGTTACAACTTGTATAAAAGCCTAATTATCATCCTATACTGTGCAAAAACAAACAGAGCAACAGTTGCAAAACACAATGCCTATAAGACAATAAAAAAAGTTACAGAGAAAATCCCACGGGGGTGAAAATTAGGGGACAGATCCACTCTAATAGCTTGCACTTGCTACCAAGAGGAATAAGCACATGATATCAAAGGCGCCCGAGTGCTGCATGAATCGAAACAATCAATCGTAAGCAGAGAATCAACTAATGGTGTGGGGAATTTTTGAAGCGAACAACGGATAGTTATAAATGGATGAATCATGAATCTAGCAGTAGGAGCTATGTGACAGCGACTAACCTCACAGCGCCTGAATGGATGAATCCACTGGCGATGACCCGCTTCTCCTAGCCTCCGCCGCGCGATCTCGAGAGCCGATGAAGCACTCGTCGGGGTAGGGGAACTCGACGCGAGGGTAGGTGCAGCGACGAGAACTCCTCACCCCGCGCGAGGAATCCGAGCAGCGGAGCAGAATCGCAGCAGCCCCCGTAGCGCGGAACGACAGCGACGCACCAGCTTGGACGGCGACGCGCGACACCGGCGCCGCCGAAAACTGACGATGAAAGCGATGATTCGAGCGGTGAAACTGATGAGGAGCGGCGAAACTGACGAGAGAATGGAGGCGGATTTGTCGGGACTCCAATTATAACAACGCGCGGCGGTTCCCCTGGATCCGTTGCCCCGAAAATTAAAACAAGAAAATTAGATCCATTGCGACAAGGTGGCGCGGGGACGGTTGCCTGGTTGGATGGTTCGCTCGGACAACGTGGTTGGCTGGTTGGCGCGGATCGGCCTGGGTGCATTCCCTGTATGGAATGCACCCAGGTGTATTATATACCATTAGTATATATATATATATATATATATTACAAAAAGGATTCCATTCCGGCAATAGACATCTCTACATTTTTCAAAAAGGATCAGATTCAGCAGAAATCAATCTTGAGTTTTCTTCTTTGATTTTTGTGTATGGATCTTTTCACGATGGTCGCGTCGCAAGTATGGTGTTTTGTCAGCTCCCAAGACTCGGGGCATGTATGAAGTGTGAAAGGATGGAATTTTGTCAAACTGGTTGTACTCCTCCTCCTCAACAATATTTTCAACCCAAACAATCCTTTTTTCCAGGCAAAACCACACTCCAGTTGTTCTTTACAAGGTCAGGTACATAGAACACTTACTCAACGTCCTTGGCGAAGACAAATGGTTCGTTTTTGTATCCAAAGACCCGAAGATCAACACTAACATAACCAAATTTTTCCTTGGTCACAGCTCTCTTCGCATTGGTGACCCATCTACACCGAAACAAGGCTACTTTCAATCCTACATAATCAAGCTCCCAAATCTGCTCTATTTTACCATAATATGGGGCTGTGTTCTTATTGTCGACGGCCCGTACACACACACCACTATTTTGATAGATGCTCTTGGCATCTTGGGCCATGGTGTAGAATGTGTATTCATTGATATCCACTGCTTGATATGTTGTAACAGTGAATAATGGACATGCTGCTAGTTTTCTTACCATATTGTCAGTTATAGCAGTGCTAACTCTCTGGACATAATCTCGGAGCCACCTATTGAAGCCTTGCATGTGCCTCTTTGCAACCCAATCCTCACTACAGCCAGGGTTTTGTTCACGTAGTTGTTGCTTGTGCTCATTGCCAAATAGTGTAACCTCTACGCTCTGTTCTATCACGGTGAAATGAGCCTAGTTGAAGGCATCTGGTTCTGGAGTGATTGACTTTTCCCCAGGGCATTGTATCAAATTAAACCACATGCTCCACCGCTTGTGTTGGCCCCATCAATTCCTTTGAGTTTCGTCTTGCGACCTTGTTTGGTTTCTTTGGTCCGAGAACACACAAACTCTCACTGTCGATGAGGAAACGAAAGTCACATACGCCTATGATAGTTGAGGGCAAATCGAAAGAAGGTCAATTGGGGGCCCAACACCTGAAAGCTTACCTTCATGCCGTGAATGAGGCACGCCAATGGGGTTTTGGGTGTCCATATAACCCATGGCCCACTCCACTACTTTGATGGTTTTCATAGCCACGAACAATGGCTCCCTCCGGAAATGACCAGTTATGTACCAATGATTTGAGAAATCCAAAGTACCTCTCATATGGAAACATCTGATGAAGGTAAGATGGGCCAAGGTACCAGATCTCCCTCGCGAGGTGTGCTGTTAGATGCAGCATGAGATCAAAGAATGATGGTGGGAAGATAGCTTCAAGCAGGCACAGTGTCTTGAAATGCCTCCTGTCTAAGTCCAATAGTTTTTCCTCATCAATCACCTTCTGTTCTATTTCATTGAAGAATAAATACAAGCTCGTGACCGCATCGTGAACCAGTTCTGTCTTGGTACCTCTTAGTGCAACAGGAAGAAGAGATGTCATGAACACATGGCAATCATGAGATTTCATCACGTTGAAATTCATTTTCATGTCCTTCACCGACACAAGCCTCTTGAAGTTCGATGAGTAGCCTGAAGGTACTTTCAAACCATGCAGAAACTCACAAAATTCTTTTCTCTCTACCTTTGACAAGGTGGTTGCAGCAACGGGAAGGTCCATCCTTGTGTTTGTTTCATCTGCATAGAGCTCCGGCCTAATGCCCATATCTTTAAGATCCTCCCTTGCATTTTTATGATCTTTTCCTTTCGACTTCTGTTGTAGCAATGTTCCTAAAGTAGCTTCACACACATTCTTCTTGATGTGCATGTTGTCAATCGAATGATGCACATCCAAAAGCGACCAATACTCTAGCTCCCATAGAATTGATTTCTTGTTCCACATTCCTTGCACATCTTCTTCTTCTTCACCATCTCACTTCTTTCTTTTTCCAAGTTTCTTTCAGTCAATTTGGGTAACTCCTTGATAGTTTTGATGTCCTTGGCTTGCAAGTGGACTAGATCTCCAGTCACATGCATTGGCACCTGTCGATTCTCCTTTTCCCCATTAAACCGACAATCCATGTCCCGGTAGGCATGTTTCTTGCTAAGGAAACGACGGTGCCCCATAAATGAGAATTTCTTAGCCACACTATGCATGTTTCTTCCAAGTGGTGTGGGCAAACTGCACCTTTCCTTTTACTCTGGTCAGAGAGCTTGCGAAGAGCTAGGTGGTCGTTGATGGTGGTGAACAACATGGTGTACAATGTGAACTCCTGACGGTCAAACTCATCCCAAACCTCCTTCACACCAGGCTTCCAAAGTATCTTCAAGTCATCAACTTGTGGCCTCAAGTAGATATCAATACGGTCGCTAGGTTGCTTTGGCCCATAGACCAATATTGTCAGCATCATGTATTTCTGTTTCTTGCATAGCCAGGGTGGAAGGTTGTACAGTGACAACATGACAGGCCAGGTGCTAAGTGTTGAGCTCTGGTTACTGAATGGGTTCACGCCATATGTGCTCATAGCGAACCAAATGTTCCTGCTTTCACTGGCAAACCACTTGAAGTGGGAATCAATGTTTTTCCATTGTTTGCCATCTGCAGGGTGCTTATGCTTGCCATCTTCCTTCTTTCGGTCTTCCTTATGCCAACACAAGAGTTGGGCCTCTTTTCGTGTGGCAAACCATCTTCTCAACCGAGAAATGATGCAAAAATACCATGCTACACTCACAGGAGCCCTTTTGTTAACCTTCTTCTTCTTCTTCTTCTTCTTCTTCTTCTTCTTCTTCTTCTTCTTCTTCTTCTTCTTCTTCTTCTTCTTCTTCTTCTTCTTCTTCTTGCCTCTGATCTCCACAGGCTCGTTCTCGTCATCATCAGCATTATTATCATCTCCACCATCTTTTTTCCTCTTGTACCGATCGAACCCACACTTGGGGCACTTGTCAAGGTCTTCATAATCACCGCGGAACAATACACAACTGTTCTTGCAAGCATGAATTTTTCAACCTCTATTCCCAGAGGAGAGATTATCTTCTTTGCCTCATAGACAAACTCGACTATTTGGTTTCCCTCGGGTAGCATGTCCTTAAGGAGATGTAATAATTGTTTGAAACTTTTGTTGCTCCAACCATGATCTGCCTTAAGATGCAGAAGTTTTAGATCACCAGAAAGGCGAGAGTACTTCTGGCAACCAGGATATAGGGGTTTCTTTGAATCTTCAATGAACTGCTTCAGCCTTGCTAATTCAGAAGTTGTATACACTCCTTGAAACTCAACATCCCACAACATTTGATCAACATTGTGCACACGTTGCAACACCTCACCATCATTGAAGCCTGTAATTTCTTGATCAGTGATATCCTCAGGGCTCATCACAATTGGTGGGAATGGTTCATTTTCCTCAAAAACTCCACCTTCATCAAGGTCTTCATCATGGTATCGTGCTAGCCCTTCATTAAGGCCGGTAGCATGGTGTCGCGCTTCACCTTCATTTAGGCATCTTGCTTTGACTTCATTAAGGCCTTCCTCACCATGTTTATTCCAACACGTGTAATTTTCTTTGAAACCACGTGTGATCAAATGATGTAAAATGTTGTCACGTTGTCCGAACTTCTTCTGGTTGAGACAATCTATACAGGGGCAAAGCATTGCTTGAACACCACGGTTTCTCATATCTACCTCTGTTTGATCTAGAAAACCATTGATCCCGCTTAAGAAACTGTCTCAATCTCGGGACTGATTGTACATCCAAGCCCGAGCAACAGCAGCCATCTGCAATTTCCATACATCAAATGAGCATAATTCATCACCAAAACCGATGAGTAAGAGGATTAGCATAGCGAAGTTCAATAAAAGGGGGCAATTTCCACCTTGACAAGGACTGTATACGAGGCGAGTGCGCCCGAAGAGGAGGACGAGGCGTCACGGCCGCAGCGACGGTTACGACGCAGAGGATGGTGCAGAGCCCGAGGAGGAGGATCAGCTACTGCTTTGGAGGATGGCGACATACGGTGCGGATGCCGCGGTCGACGTCCGCCGACCCCTTTCGCCGTCGTGCACGCGGTCGGCCGACCTGCTGCAACGCCGACTTTCTGAGGAGAGAGAGCACGTGCGCAGCGCTATAAATTAGTTGGCGGCGGCGGGGAGAGAGCGAGTGGCCTTCAGAGGAGAGAGCGAGTGTAGTTGTCGGAGATAGTAGAGTGGTCGGAACGCAAAGACAAAGATGTGTGATAACAACACACGTCTCTGATGTGAGAAAATAAAGGAGATGATGGCTCCAAACAAGCATCTCCAATTGTGTCGTCATCAAAGGAGACGCGTCTTAACAACCACGTGTCTCCAATACGAAAGTGATCGGTAATGGACATAAAGAGCTCGTTACCTGAAACGAACCGGGTTTCCAAAGGAGGGAACCCGATCCCTGCACCTCTGTGATAGTCCCAGGAGGCTATCACGTGCAAATCCCTGTCTCAGAAAGTAAAGAAAATCGTACAACAGAAGGAAATACATGAAGGTCCACATAATAATATTATAATAATTAAGCATCTGAGTACATCATTACGGCACATGCCGGGTACAAGTCCAACAGGACTGAATCAAACAGAGTAAACATCTACGCAGCGGCTCTCATGTAGCGAAGTAGACTCCATATCCGCAAGCAAGCTCGAGTGTAGGGCGAGCCTCAGTCCTCCCATCCATCGTGCTCAAAGTCGTAGTCCGGCTCCTGGTCAGAAATCCCGTCATCTACTCGATAAGCAAGTAGGTCATGTCAGCTTCCCAACAAAGAGCATAAGCAAAAGAGAATAATTCTAATATGCATGAGTAATCCTATTTATGGCTGTAGAAGGTTATGCAAGAAGCGGTAGCAACATCAAGGTATGCAGAAATGCCAAGAGGTCACCATCTCTGAGGAGATCCACACCTCCGAGGACAACGCCTCCGGGGTCAACACCCCAACAAGGAAAGAATACCAAGCACTGGATCTCAACCGAGTCACAGCATCCCACTCTCATCTGCGACGTGGGGTCACCAACTCCTATCCCCACGTCTCAACGGCACGAAGCCGGGCTCACACACTCAGGGGAGGGAAAGCAGCACAAGAAAAGACTAGCCAGAGTAACAGACCCGTGGGCTGTCCATACCAGTGGACACGGACTATAGCTATAGGTTTAACACTCTGCAGAGGTTGTACAACTGGACCCGCCGAGTAGAGCAGAATCGGGTGCCCCCGATCCACCTCTCTACCTAACAGCCGGAGACCTAGCAGTGGACGGCACTCTCCTGCCTCTCCGAGCCTGACTCGTCCTGACTGGGGCGTGAAACTTGCCAGCAGGGCCTCGAAGCTGTGAAACCATCCCCGGAAGAGCTGGGGTGACGTCTACTTGGGGGGTAAAACCCGTCCCCCTCACACGATCACACCGATCCGCCTACAGGCTGGATGCCATCCACATACTAGTTCTCGGACCGAACCTCGCGCATAACAAGGCGAACGGTTTGCACGTAAATAGCCCAAAGATCACGGTTAAACTGTCGATCGGTCCTTAATTGCAAGAGCGAGCACTCACCAACTCCCACCGTCCGACACGCCGCTAGGGCGAGAGGCCAGGTCGCATCTCCCCTAGACAGGCGTTCACAAATAACCAAAGCGGCTCGCTCCCACGGTAACACGTCAAGGATACACACTCACCCAAAACACACGCAAGAATACCGAGATATCCCAACCTCGGTCCAAACCTGAGATCCATCCATAACTAAGGGTAAAATATATGGATGAATTAAGCTGGGAACTAGCTAGGGGTCTGTAGCTAGTTCCAAAAGTAGGTAGTTCAAGTATAGGATAAACAATTCCAAGGCATGGCTAATCAATTGTCTATGCAATTCAATAACATGCATAAAGAGTAATTAAGCACTAGCAACTAAAGCATGCATAGGATCTATATGGTTGGGAGTGACATGACACCTGGCTGGCGTCCGTAGTCCTGGTCTGGGTTGAAGTCGGGGTCGTAGGCCTCCTCCGGGTCGTAGCTCGGGTCTGTGCAGCACGAGATACGAGACACTAAATTACCGGCAATCAACTAAGCATAAATCCAAAGAAACCCAATTTTACAAGATCCAAACAGACCCAAACTATCTGCAAATAGCACTGTCTCATTTTTAGAAAAAATAATGAAACTGGTTTCATATTTTTCGGAGTTATAAATAATTAGTTATGAATTTTCAAAGGTTAAAGGATTTATAAATTAATTTTCAAATTCATTTATAAATCAGAAATGGATTTTAATTTTGAAAATAGGTGATGATGTCAGCATGACGTCATCGTGATGTCAGCGTCACCGGTTAGTGGGCCTTAGTGGGCCGAAAGTGTTAGTAGGCCGGATTCGGCCCATTGGACTCAACCCATTGGGCCAAAAGGGTGAAGTCCATCGGTCCTCCCTGGACTAAATTCAGAGTCCGCCGAGAAAAAGAAAAAGGGCCGGTGCGTGGGCTTTATTGGGCTAAAGCCCAAGCGCGGCCTTCTTTATGTTTACAGCGAAGAAGTTCGCTTCTGCCCCCTTAGCTCTGTTGGGGTGCAGCGAGGCACCTTGCCATCCGCGCGTGCGCGTCGGCGCATTCCGGCGTGCATCCGGCGGCGACGGCGGAAGGCGTTCGGCGGCGGTGGTTGTTCTAAGGCTCGTGCGAGTACATGGGGGGATGCGCTTGGTTCACGCGGTGAGTTTGTCGCGGTCAGGGCCCTAGGGTGGAAAACAAGAGGGCGACGTGCGGTGCGCCATGGCGAGAAACCCGGCGCGGTGTGGCGCGCGGCGGCTGTTGGCGTTTCTTAACGTCACCACCACTGGCGCACTAGCGTGATCGTGTAAGAAACTCCCGGGTACACTGATGAGTGCGAACGAATCCGCAAGCGCACGGATACACCGTTGTAGCACTTCTCCCTAGGAGAATGAGTATTCCTGTCGAGTTTCGTTCCTAGGACGGAGAGTGACCAGAGAGGGTCTATCCAAGGACACCAGCTTTTGCTGGGATAGGTCGGGATACAAGAAGCACTTCCTTAAGGGACTTAGCTCTCAAGATGTTATTCTGTCAGGTCTCAGTCATCCCCGCGGGGCGATAACACTCCAAGGTGCTGGCAAGCGAGCGCAACTCGGTACGCGACGTAAGAGGGTTGACAAAGGGTCCAACAGGCTGTCACCACTGCGGCCTACCTCTACGCTACGATCGTACGTGGTCTTTGCAGGAAAACCAGGGCCCAGACACCACGTCTGTACCCCCAGATAAACACTATAGTGCGGTTACGTCTGTCGACCCGCAAACTACACTATAGCAACCATATAGATACGGTCCCACGAACAAGGGAAAGATCGGAATCAGATCATATCATTGAACTAGGAGCAGAAAGGAAGCTATGGATGCAGCTGAACGAGATACAGTGGACTTACTTAACTAAACAGGATCAGAGCATGCAAACAAGTAAATGAACTACGGCTCTGGCTCTGAAGGATCGAAGCCTTGTGTCATGAAGAACACAAGCCTCTAACTTATGAACGAGCCACGAACACAAGAACAAATCAATCATGCATGATGTCCACTATAGTCTAAATAAGAAATGCTGAAATACCAACTTTGATCTAAATGAAGAACAAGCATCCACGAGGACATCAACTCACTCCTTACCCCTACTCTACCTCTCAACTAATCCTAATCTAGATCTCTCCTCATCACCATTCTACCACATAGAGGTGAGAATCACCTCTCATGGGCAGAATTGGAGAGAAAGAGAGAGCTACACAAGAGAGAAGTGAAACTTGAGAGCTTGGTGGTGTGTGTGAAATGGAGCCCCTCCCCTCCTATTTATAGACAATGAGGAGGCTTGCTCCGGGGCTCAAAGTGCCCCTAAACACCCGGGAATGCAGCCAAGGGCCAATGAGCAAGCAGCACGTGGAGGGGGAGGATCAACCGACCCTAGGTCGGTTCGGCCGATCCTAGGGTCGGCCGAAACCTCTGGCCGACCATCTGGCCCGTGCTTCCTCTGGCTCGCTTCCATGTGGGCCCTAGTGCCTCTCCTCTGTGCATGGCACGTTTCCTGGCGGTTTAGTTGGCAAAGTGGGCCCATGGATCCATGTGATGCTGACGTGGTAGCGTATGATTCGTGGAGAGTGCTTCACATGGATTGGTGACATCATGGATCCAGGAGAATCCATGTGGCAGCCCCTGATTGGCTAGCATTTGAGTGCCTTGGATTGGAGTGGAGTGAAATTGTATGAAATCCTCCCATTATTTATGCTAAATACCTGCATTTGAATAGACATCAACACTGGTGGAAAGTATGAGTTTAAGCTCCTATTCTAGTGTGGATGTGCAATTCATACTCAAATTTGCAGGAGTTGACCACCTTACAAATGGCAAATATCGACCGTCAACAGCGGCGACGACGCGATGCGCGGCCAGCAGCGGCGGCAGCGATGGCGGTGTTCAAGAGAAGTGGTGCGGCGGAGCGGCGCTAGCTCCACAACTTCACAGCACGGCCGGGTTCCCGGCGGGGACCCCTAGGGCTGGCTCAGCGTGCAGCAGCGGTGCGGCGAGCGGCGCGGCGAAGCGCATCGCGGCGTGCAGCGTGGCGGCGGTGCACGGCGACAGGTGCGCAGCCAAACAAGCGAGCAAGCGCACGTGGCTACTGCGGCTTAGCGCGTGGGCGCACTTACCTGGCGAGTACGTGTGCGCGCAGGGCTATTCCCTGGCGTGACACGCCCGGTCGGCGCGCGGGCGTCCGGTGACCCGGAGCCGCAGCGTTCGACGCGGCGATGCAGCGCAGCGGCGAGGCACCTGCAGAGAAGACCACGGCGTGAAGGCCGGACACAAGCAAGCGGTGCAAATACGGAAGCAAGGCGGGGAGGACCGGCGCGGCACTGGGGTGTGCCACGGCAGCGGCTCGCGAACAAGCACGGATCGGCGGCCGGCGCCGCGACGCAGGGGCGCGCTCCCAAGCATCACAGGAAAGACCAAGGAAGGAGGGAAGAAGCAGGCCGGTGCAGTGCTTATGATGGGGCGCAGGTGAAGACGTCGCAGTGGAGTCCGCGTTGGTGAAGAGGCGGCGGTGTTCTCAGCGGTGCGTCCTTGCTCTGCTCCGGCGACAGCTCCGACACGGATGTGCTCTTCCTCTTCACGGGCTTCAGCGTGACGGCGCGACGGCGACGCGCCTCCCTTCTTCCTCTTCCCCCCTTCTCTCCTCCTCTTCCACCCTCTCCTCTCTCCCGGCAGCGGAACAGAGGTGGGGAAAACTTCCCCCAAATGGCGAGGAGGCCAAATTGGAGAAGGGTGCAGGGGTTTTGTGCGCGCGCAGGGTCAAGGAGACCGGGGAGCAGCGTGGGCCATGGCTGTCCCTGCTTGCCTTGGTGGTGAAGGTGCGGTGCGGCACGGCTCTGGCTGGCTTGGCGCGCGGGCAAGGCTCAGGGGCAAAAGAGTGAATACGTGAGGGGAAAGCGCGTGGAGTCTGCCTCGGCGTGCGAGCCAGCCCCTCGGTGTGCGTGCCAGCAAGGCGGGGCTGCGCGGCCTGGCGTGGAAGCGTGCGGAGCGGCGCAGCGAGATGGTGCGGCGGCACCTGGTCAAGCGGGCACGGCAGGGGAAGAAGAAGAGCAGTGCGCGGCCGCGGTCCCACCTGTCGGTGAGACAGAGACGGCGGGGTGCGAGGTGAAGCGAGCTGGGCTGCCTGGTGGGCCGTGCGCTGGGAGAGGGTGTTAAGGTGTTCGTGGGCTGAGAGTTAGAGGTGCACGAGCAGACTACAGAGGAAGTTAGCTGGCCCATGTTAGTTAGAAGGGTTTTTGAATATCGTTTGAATATAGTTTAAACTCTATATTGAATTTGAATCTATTCAAATTCAAAACTCACTCAAATAAAACCAAATAAAATCCATAAAATCCAAATCACTTACTTATACCATAATTTGAATTTATATTTTTATATTTTGGTTTTATTTATATAGAATTTAGGGGAGAGGTTAGAAATGGGTTTAAATTAGGGTGACACATCATCATATAAACAAAAGTTCAAATTCTCACACATTTTACATTCTTGAATTTCTCGGATGTTACATTACCGATAGGTTTCACTTTCGTAACAGACACATTTTAACGTCTGTTGCAAAGAAAACATGTAACGGATGTTTAAGAAGCCCGTTAACAGAAGTCATCATTGGTAACGGGCGTTGTGGTGGCGAGGTCGGGGTCGAGCCTGCCGTGCTTATGCGTAACGGGTGCCAAACAACAACCGTTACAGATGCCGGTCTATGTAACGGGTGTTAAGGGCCTGTTACAAATGCTGCATGACCTATTTGAGATTTTCACGTAGTGTCTTTCATTGAGCTCCAACACCTTATCTGAAAATTGGAGGTATTCCTTTGAACTTTCAGTACTTCTTTTATTTTTATTTCTGCACACTTCTCATGGAAACTATCAAATACCCAAATTGTGATTGTCATTATCACTAAAATTTATTAGAGATCTAGATGCATTTTCATCGGCGTAGCTCCCCTCCCTACGTTGGATTTGGCGTGCGGGAGCGGATCAGGGATGGTACTGCCCCAGGTACGTTGTAAATCTCTACTCCTAAAAAGAATGAAACAACGATAAAAATTTGGTACGTCTTTTGTCCGCTAACCGCGTGTCCGCTTGTGCGTCCGTCTCCGCTCCGCCCCCGCGTGCCCCCGACTGTGCCATGCCTCCGGTCCCACAACCATTGCGGCCTCTGCCCTTCCGCTCGGTCCACCTCCCATCGCGGCTCTCTCCCTCGCGATGTCGCTTTCGCCCCTGCCTCCTACTCCCCTCGCGATCTCCTCTCATGATGTCGCCTCCGCCCTCGTCGCCGACTCCTCCCAGATCACCTCCCAGATGTGGCTGCTGTCAACCGGGGCCGCCACCATCGCCTCCTCCCCGAGCGGCCTCCCAAAATGTCGTACGGATCCAGGCACCTCCGCCTGACCTTGACCTCCTCGATGTAAAACACGGCAGCCTCTTCTAACGGTTCGGCAGGCTCTCTCTGTTCCCCGGCTGCCTCTCTGGTCATTGGTGGAGGGAGCGCGAGCAGGCAAGGAAAGGGTGCACGAGCACGACGACACCGAGCAGCGGGCGACCTTCCATCTGCAGCCACGACGCCTAACTCAAGTTGAATGATATGGGTGCTGCAAAATTGAATTCCGAACTATGCCAGTATGGATGAGTCCTCAAGTTGTTACTGTAAATAGAAATCTGAGATTTGAACTATTTAATTGTCCTAGCTTATGGATGAATTGTCCTAGCTTATGGATGAAATTATTTGTGTTGACAGGGAGTTACGAGTGTATGCTGGCATATGCTCTATTTGGCTGCAGGGATTGTTCATTAGAAAGATAATTCATTTGCAGTGTGAGGCATGAACGTCTTGGTGAGATGATCCTATATTTTAATCATGAAGCAAGCTATTCAAGTTATTAAGTTGACGTTTCCTAGGTTGTGTCCAAATTATCTCTGGTAATTGATGCTAATCATTCTCAGAATTTTTGTGTTCATTCTAATAGACTTGAATTTCGATGTATTGTATCTCATTGTTAGGACGAGCTTTGTAGAGCATGGTTAAGGTTATATATACTTTTGAGCCTATTTAGCTTTTAAAATATTTATCCTTTCTATGTAAGTCCATGAATTAGCTGTTTGATTCATGGCACATTTTGTGCCAAGATTACTGATGTGTCTCTCTGGAGTTCAAATTAGCTGTTTGAATTCGTGGCACATTTTGTGCCAAGATTACTGCTATGTCTCTATAAACTGTTAGAATTCTTTCTCATCGATGTGTATTCATATTCGTTCATTCAATTAGCTGTGTTGTATGTCTATTTGTTTTGGTTTCCTCAACATTACTCTACCTCAATTGCAGCATAATCTAGGAGAATACGATATAATCAGTCTGTTCTGTAAGTGAGGCAAGCCCAACGTAGAGCCGATGTGGTGCGTGCGGATGAATGATCATGGGCACTTCAACCAGCACCAGGTCACTAGGTGAGAACTCTGCAGTTTTTTGTAGTCTATTAAGCATGTTTCTGTGTTAATGAAAAGGTCTTACCCATCATCCTCTTTTTGGTTTTTGGGTTCTTATTTTCGTCATATGTACGAGAAAACACTACAGTTTGTTTGGTGGCAACTAATTTGAAACAAATGATAGATAAGCTGGGGGTACTGTAGTGAACATGGCCTCATATGCCATTTGTTCAAGTTTGATTTTCGTGATTAATGACAACATGATCAATGGGACTAATCATATTGTCTAGCATGTCTTTGTAGACATTTCTAGGTCCCAAGAATGCAAAAATACCATATGCCAAAATGAGAAGATAGTATATTTTTCAAGGGTCAAAACTGTGGAAGAAAAAGAAAGAAAAGAGTAGCGTCGGATGAACCGACGGTACACTAGAAAACAGCGTCAGTGTAACGACCGGATGAAGTAGTACACTGCGTGAAGACTCGAGTCAACTTTATGATCACCGGATCAACCGACGCCCCCTTTTCTAGTTGCGCCGGATGAATCAAGAGACCAAGCCTGCAGAAATTAGTTGCACCGGATGAACCGATGGGTGAGCAGCGGTTCATCCGACGACGTCAAATCAGCTAACAGAGAGGTCCGGGAGCGAAGCTCTTCAGCACCGGATGAACCGATGGACATAAGGGTTTCAGCAGCGGTTCATCCGGCGGCCTTGTTTTAGCTAACAGAAACGCCCGGAGAAGATTTCCTTCAGCACCGGATGAACTGACGCGCCGTCGGTTGAAGCGTCAGATGAATGACGTCAGCAGGATTCAACGGTTAAGTGCAGTGGAAGGCAATGGCTAGTAGCACCGGATGAACCGACGCCAGGAAAATGCACAGCGTCGGATCATCCGATGATACTACTCTCAGCAGCTTTGGCCCAACAACTAGCTTGATGCCTTGGCCTATTTATACCCCTTCCACCCCGTCATTTGAGCTACTGGAGAGTGTGGAAGTGCAGAGGAGATCAAGACTCATAGAAGATCATATCCAAGCCATCCAAGTGCGAAATTGCTCATCCATAGACTTGCACATGCTTTGTGTGTGTGCTTAGTGTTAGGTTTAGCTTAGAGCTAAGTGAGTGCAAGGTGTGCCTACCTTGTGAGGTGATTCTTGAGTGGATCAAGTTGTACGAGGTGCGCCGGAAGCCTTGGAGCCTAGGTGGCTCTCCGGCAAACGTCTTCGACCCTCCGGCTTGGTGTGGAGCGGTGAGGACACTTTGTGCGGGGGACGTGGAGACCCCCTTCCCTTGGTGGAGAAGCTCCTTAGTGGAGGTGGCATCAAGGTGACCAAGGGAGCTTGGCGAGTGCCTTCGTGGCGAGCCTTCGTGGCAAGTCACGTGGTGCTCTTGGGAGAGACTTGGTGACCAGGAAGCAATACTCTTGTGTAGAGTGCTTCAACAACGTGGACTAGGGGTGGCTTAGTGCCTACCGATACCACGGGATAAATCGCGTGTCAATAGTTTGCTTCCTCTCATCCCCCTTTACATTTCCGCATTACTCTCTTGCATATTTGCTTGCCTTTACTTTCCTAGAGTAGTATCTTGCTAGGATTGGCTATAGGTTGCAAAACTTGTTTTGGGATGGGAGTTTCACACTAGAACAACCCTAGTTGCACATCTAGATAGTATGTTCTAGTTTATCTTTGATGCAAATAGTGATAAGCCATAGGATAAGTTTTTAAGTTGCCTAATTCACCCCCTCCCCCTCTTAGGCTATGAGCATCCTATTCCTTACAGGTACATTGATAGAAATAATGGGATTTTTGTTGTATTTGACTATGAATTTTGCTTCAGCTGGGCCATTGTTGGAGTCATATGTTGACATATCAGTTCAAAAAATTCAGTTGTGCCATTAACTTTTATCACTGTCCAAAAATTTATTTTTCTTCACTTGTCATGGAATGTGTTGACCATGTTACTGAATGATTTACCTTGCATGGTTGCAACACCAATGCGTGTTGCCCAATGCCTAACTCTTATTAATCAAGCGTCACTAAGTAATTCAGACTTATTTTTATTGATCACATCTTTTTACATGCTACATGGATTGCAAAATGTAACTGATTTGCTCCATAATTAGAACTATTAGCTATTCTTTTAGGAGATGGGAAAGATTGGTTGCCCCACGAGGAATTTATATTTGCATACATAGTAATTCATTTTTTGAAGACATGATTAGACCAAAGGTAATATAATGTGTCAAGTTTCTTGTTCTTATCAGATCGATCAACATAAGCAATTATATCATGTATTCTAAAACCTGTCAGCTTAGCCTATTCGATACTGTGTGGAACCTATTCTATGGTCCGTGTAACATTATGCATGATCCATCACCTTCTATTACAGTGGGTAAAATAAGAGATGTGTGAATACCATGAAATTCATTACAGGTTGGTGTTCTGTCGGAATTTGGAGGTACTGATCATGGACAGAGTAATTCAATCTGTTTGATCTGCACACATTGGATGCAGCCATCAAGGTATTAATTCTGAATTGTGGTTTTTATGGGATGAAGAATGGTTCATGATATTTTGAATTTTCTTGCTGACACTTTCATGACTGCTCTGTCACGAATCATTATAGCGTAAATAAGGTTACTTTTTGAACTATATATATCTAAAAGAGATGGAAGTTACTAACTATAGATGGAAAGATATAATTATTAAAATTGGAAACAATGCAAGATAAGAAAAAAATATTGATGCCTTGTTCGAGAACATATGATCTTACAGAGTACCTCACTGTAAGCTTTTAATTTCACTGTTTCCTTTTGTTACAAGATTTGCAATTTATTGAAATAAGTTTAATTAAATTTCTATCCTTTTGCAACAAACACACTCATGTTTGCTTCGAAAATAGTTCAGAGTTATTGAAAAGCCTATCAGTTCATGTTTAATTTTTTTCCTCCACGCCGTCGTCGTCCTGCGCCGCGCCGTCGTCCTCGCCGTCGCCATCGATTTGAGGGGCCGCGCACTCACTGTCCCCCTCGAGCCAAGGCGCCGGGCTGTCGCGTCCTCGAGCCAATGCGTCGCGCCCTCACGACTCCGCTCGCCACCCTCCGCGCCATCAAAACGCGCCCACCCTCGATGCGCGCGCCTCCGCTCCCTCGTCATCCAATCCCCCGCCGGCCTCTCCTCCCCCGCTCCCCTCCACCCAAACCCTAGCACATCTTCCGGCGACGGCTCGCACCCCACCTCTACCCAAACCCTAACCGTATTCCGCCGCCACTGCTACGGGCGCCACCCCCAACTCCAACCAAACCCCGCCGCCGCCATCTCCAACCAAATCCCGCCAGCTTTGCCCTCGGGGTTTGCAACACGCCGACGCACATGGACGCCGCCGCCACCTCCCACCAAACCCCCACCTGCGTTGCCAGGGGTCTACAACACGCATACGGCAGGGCCGCCATCATCCCATCCCGTCCCTGCCAGCGGACGACACCCACGGGCGTAGGGACCTGCCAGGCGGCAAGGACCTCGAGTGCTTCTACTGCGCCTCCGCTGCCAACTCCACCATCCCGACGAGGTAACCACCGGACCGATCCACCCATGATTGAACTCATCCCTGCACTCAATGGTCACGCATATGTGTTGTCATCTGTTCTTGATTTACTACTAGCTCCAGTTCTTTTTAGGTCCTATCTTCATTGTCTAGGCGAACATATACTCTAACTGACGAACATAAACAAGTAGTATAATTCACATTCATCTAGCCATGTTGATACCTGAGTGTCCCTGTTCATGACCGTCATCTGATTTGTGTCCTTTTTTATATGTTGGTTCAACGGGAATAGATTGGATTGCCGTGGGGCATTCAGTATCTGGAGGAGTTGCGTTGTGTGCTGTTGCTGCTTTTGCTCGTCGGCGTGGCTTCTCAAGCGGTTTCTGGTGTCGTCGCCGGTGAGATCTCCCAAACTGGTTTCAGGTTTTAGGGGCTCCATGGGGTTTAAGATCTTAGTCATGGATGACAACATTGTGTGGTGTTGTTTGTCAGGGACATGCTGGCGACAGATTTGGGATCCACTCATGCACAAGGTCAAACTGAGCTCCAAGATGGCATGTGGAGAGGTAGAAACACATTGATGAGCAATTCAATGTAGGATTTCCTTAAGCACATGGTTTATTTCTCTAATGTGCTTCTAATCTGATGAATCTGTTGCTTCTTTCTTGCCTCAGGAGGAATACCATGAGTACTAATAGTTGTAGCTTGTGGCCTCACTACTATCTATTTTGTTGCAGGATCATATGAATATCTCCTTGAATTTAATCGAAGGTGCACCAGTTTGTGTTGGATTCTCAAAATGCAGGTGGGAGTTGTTGTGTTATGTTCCTGATATGCCATTAAGATTTCGTCATGCACAACATACATTTAACTTCTTTAATGCTGTGACTTGGAGATATATTATACCGATTTTTGAATTAGGAAAATTTAGGGTCATACTAGACATTTGATTTTGGCATACATTACATGATACTTTTTCAATTAAATAAATTCCACTTTTTTATCAGATTAATAAAATAAAAGTTGGTTTGTTTCGTTTTGTTCGCCCAGCTGTGATGGATATGCACCCACTTTCACTTTTTAAATTAAGAAAGAGATCTTGTCCTTCCATTAACACAATGAGGTGTTTCTTAAGTTGGTTCCATTCATCAGAGCTTATTTATCTTGCACGCTTCAGCCATAAAATACTTGGATTGAATTTTCTCATATACTTTGCCAGCACCAGTAGTTCGTTCACTAGCTCCTCGACGCCACCGCTGCTGGTGCTGCCAAGGAGGCAGCGGCGGAGAACAACAACACCGTGACGTTGGTAGGTCTCAGCGGGGGAGACGCCGCCAGCATCAGGAGGTTGCTGGAGAGCCACAAGGTGCTGGAGCAGGTGCTTTTCGTGCTGCTGCTGCTCGGCACGGCATGGTGATAGGCGACAACATGCTCATGCCAACCATATCTGATGAGTCGTGAATCACCATGCTTGGTCGTCTGGTCTTTTATTTATCAGGCTGTGTTGGTGTGCTGATGTGGAATCCTGAATCCTGAGTTTTGCATGTCGTATGGTGGTGCACTGTCATTGCAGTGTTCTCAACAGTCTCTGGGCTGGAGCTGTCCATTGAGAGATAACACCATAAATATGTAAGGATCCAATTATCCCCTTCTAATGATTTGTATTTGTTGATGATCTAATTATCCCCTTCTAATGATTTGTATTTTTTGATTGTAGATTTGTCTTTCTAGCTTTCTAGCAACAGTTCATAGATTCAAGTTTCTCAGCTGAAGGAATCAGGGTCCACCTCAAAGTGGCCCAGTGTTAGGGGTCAGTTTTGTTTTAGCGACAACTTCTCAACCATAAGATGTGGAGCAAGGAGTGAATTTGTTGCAATCGGTGGTTCTTAGCTTCTCCTAGAAAAAGGTGGTCAGAATAGATAAGTACCTGAAGAATTTGGTTAGCATGGAGTAGAAGTGTGGAAGTGCCTGGATGTGAACTGAAGAACACAATCACCTTGAGTCATCTCTTTTTCACGAACCTGGAAAAAAGGTCATCTCTCCTGAAAGTTCACATCTGCCAGAGGACCCAATTCTTGACATTTTTTTATCTTTGTCAAGTTAGTTATGACTTCACTTTAATCTGATTCCTTTTTTTGTGTCGATAATATGCTATTTTATTCTAAGTCCTCTTCGAACTATATGAAGTTATGCTAATCATGAATCTGCAGATGCAGAACTGCCAATAGCTTGTTTCTACTCGTTTGCCTTATTGGCGTGCTGATCTATAATCACAGGTATGTTAACAATATGTACAAATTTTGAGATTTGTATTAACTGTCCATGAGAGTCTGATCTCATTGTTTCATGCCTGGACAATGCTTACTGTTGGTAACAGTATAACAGTATATGCTTATACATCACTTTGCGAATAATTTTTAAACTCTGCACTCATTCCCCTTCTGCGGCGACCACGCCGTCAAGTTTGAACAGGGTGAGTTGCATTTACTCATTCCCAGAAGAAAAAAAATTCTCTGTTGATATCTACGATTGGTGGAACTATGCATTTCTTGTCTTGCATTTTCTTCTTGCAATTCACAATTGTTATGGTTAATGGGAGATTGCAGATTAAAGTGATTGGAAATATACTTTACTTGTCACGTCAAATCACTTATATGAATGTTTTTTTGTTTGTGCTAAGGTTTGTCGTGGCTTTTAGTTTGCAGCTGTAGGGTTGTACTATCTTCTTTGCAATGTCAGATGGGATACCTCTTCCTCTTTGATCCAACCGTCCAAATAGAGCAAGGAGTGGAACACTGATGCAGCTGTCCAACAAGCAAGCAGGAGGCCTCCACATGTACTCTGTTTGACCCTTTGGATCTTGCTTTGTAGAAATTGTTAGGCTTGGTGTTCTCCAGATCATATAGAACACATCACAACAATGCACACATCTATGTTGTTATAATGGGGTGGTTTTGCCTCATTCATGGATGTGTATTGGAGTGATGTGAATGTTTGAATATATGTGCTATAGAAATTAATATTGATTGTGAATGTTTGAATATATGTGTTTGAGAAATTAATATTGATTGTGAATGTTTGAATATATCAAACATGGCTACAGACACATTTGGTGTGGTTAGCCAGCTTTTTTTTGTTATTTTCGTTCTAAAAAATTATTTTGCTCGTAGCAACGTACGGGTACGATCCCAGTAAAGTGAAAAGTCCGGTGTTCTGAATGGATCTTGTATCCAATGCAAACAAACTTAGGGTCCATAGTCCACTATGCACGCCTCAGCGGCTCTACCCCTAACCGGATCCTAAAAAAACACTTACAAGGAGTTGCTTGTCATCAACACTATCCGGCGACTGCCGGCAACACGCTACCGTCGACCGGCGGGTTTTTTTTACCGACCGCCGGGTGGTTACCGCCGGCCGGCGGTAAGGGTATACCGTAGCGATATAAATGGTTACCGATTTTTACCGTTCGAATTTAAATTTCCAAACAAAATGCGTAGTGCAAACGGTTTTTTTCGGTATACCGCTCGGTAGGAACGGTAACCGGAGCGGTATAAATGGTTAGCATTTATGCCGCTGGTTTTTTTATTTTTTCTTTTTCTATTCAACTTCTAAAGGTCGAAATAAATACTAAATGCATTTAAATTTAAAAAATTTTGACACCATTGACTTCTATAAATCATGAAGTATTTTTAGGGATTTTTGTAGATTTTTTCATTTTTGAGCCTCATGGGCTTTAACGGGCCGCCGACTCTTTTTTTCTTTTTCTTTTTCTATTTAACTTCCAAAGGTCGAAAAATATACTAAACGCACTCAAATTTGAAAAATTTTGACACCATTAGATTCTATAAATTATGAAGTATTTTTTAAGGTTTTTTCTAGAATTTTTCATTTTTTAATTCAAATTTGAAATTTTTGAATCCTAGCAGTTTTCAACTTCTGGTACCGTTACCGTCTCGGGGCGGTATAAATGGTAACCGCGGTTACCGCCCCGGTTACCATTTATACCGCCCCGGTTACCAACGGTAAAAAAAACCCTGCCGTCGGGTGGCGGATCCGCAACTGGACGCCGACATGCCGTTGGATTATTTACATGGCCGCTCGGCTTCTGGTGAGGATAAACGGTTCCTCTGAAGTACTCGTAGATACTCACTGTTAATGAGAGAAGTCTCTCTGGCGCAGTGCTGCAGAGGAGGCGCGCGGCGATCCGATCGGGAGGTTTCGGAATCCGTTGCGCTTTCTCCGAGCGCAAAGCCGTTGACGATAGGAAACAAATTAAACAGAAGGGTGTCTGGTTTTCGTTTCCGTCTATGTTTCGTTGACCGGCTGACCGGCTCGGTATTCGAAAACCCGGAGACGAGTCAAACTGACCGCATGGCAGGGTAGGGCATCGGCAAGATAAAAAACCCACTCGGTGCCTTCTCTTGCCCCCGTCTTCCCTCCCGTATCGTTCATGATCAAAGCGAAGTCACTAGCCCTCCAATCGATCTCTCACTCCACAAACAATAAGCAGAAATCACCGAGCAGCCATGTCATCATCGGTGCCGGAGATCCTTGGGCTCCCGCCAGGCGTCCACTTCCGCCTCGACGAGGACGAGCTCGTTGAGTTCTACCTCCTCCCGCGCGCCCGCGGCGAGCCGACCCCGTTCCCCGGTGTCACCGTCATCGACGACGACGCGGCGGGCACCACGTTGCCCTGGGACCTCGTCGAGCGCCACGGCCGTGGCGGCGACGACGAGGCATACTTCTTCGTGCACGGCGCCAGCGCAGATGACGAGGCCAGGAAGCCCGGCGCACGCCAGGAGCGCCGCTGCGGCGGCGGCGGTGGCATCAGCCCTTTACTGGCACTTGGCGTCGGTCTGGATCCTGTCCGCCCCTGTTCATAACCTCAACATGCACGTGGACGGCGGCGGCGGCAGCGTTGGGTGGGTGATGCACCAGTACGTCCTCACGGACCCGTCCTTCCCGCCCGTCAAGATCTGCCACGTGTGCTTCACCGGGCACGGCAAGAACCGCAAGCGCATGCCGGGCATCGCTGTCGGCGGCCAGAACGAATCCGCGCCGGTGATGAAGCGTGCGCGCGTCGCCGCCACCGCCAGCGTGGTTCGTCGAGTTCTGGTTCTGGTGGGTCGATGACGACGGTCGATCAAGACTATTACTGCGTCGGGAGAGATTCTGCGGATCACCAAGCACCCCTACAGGATGCTTTTACCGGCGAAGGCATCTCGGAGTTGGTTCGTGAAATTTGCGGCGATGGCTTGCAGGGAATGCCTTTGGCAGCATCGGCCGCCGGTGCAGCAACAGAGCAGCTAGTGCCCGAGCACATGGCGCCGATGTTCCAGGATAGCCCAGGCATGGCAGAGCTAGAGCACCAGTATCTGTGTGGCGGAGATGAGGGCCAACAGGAGTTGGTGGTCGCGACCAGGGCCTTTGGCACCAGTATCTGTGTTCGCAACCAGGGCTCTTGATTCCACCTTTGCGTTGGTGGTCTGGAGACTCTGGAACGAAAGGAATGAACAGGTTTTCAGGGCAACGAGCAATTTACCTCACCGGCTGGTGGACAGAATCAGAGAGGAGCTCCAGTGGTGGTCCAGTGGTGGTCCAGCAGCTTCAGCTTCTCTTTTTTCGCAAGGGGTAGTCGGTGTTTGTTTGTGCTGTTTTTTTCTATTTTCCTTTCTTCCGTTCCGGCTACCTGTAGGTGTTGTTGCGGTCGCCAACATGTCTTGGCAATCACTAACTAAAGTGCTGTAAACTTGGTCGCTTTCAGGGGCGGACAGAATTTGTCCCAAGGCCTAGGGCCAGTCAAAGGAGGTAATGAACCATCTGTATTGAGCCTTAAGTAGCTACAGTGTGGAGAAAACAGCCCAGCCCCTAGGACCGTGGCCAAGGTGGCCTTAGGCGCTCATCCGTCACGTCGCTTTCCCCTTCTCTTAATGCAATACGCGTGTTGCCCGTTCTCGAAAAAAAGGGCCAACAGGAGTTCTTGCTGCCGATAGGGACTACTTTCGATGGATTCGGTGGCGCGTCGGGCATCGGTGACATGGACGCCGGAGCACAATCGGCCTTCGTTAATTGGGAGGCTTTCAGTTCTACTTAGGAGATTGACTGCAGATTACTAGTTTCTGGTCAAGAACTGTAGCGGATATAGCTTGTAGCTATTTGTTCCTTCCGTGTTGGATGTGTAAGAAGCTTGCACGCTGCATGATGTGAATCAAACAGTTGATACCATTGTCCTTGATTTGTTTTTCTGGTGAAAAGCTAGAACCATGCTTGTGTAACGAGCTTTGGTACTGCTCATACATGCATGCTGATACATATATATACAAGTCTATACCTATGTACATGTAAGCCTCTCAAGTTTGTTTGTGTAAAGTTGTACATCAAAGTTACTGTAAAGCATCTCAAGTTTACAAAAGGAAAAAGTTTTCAGTAATAAGAGCATCTCCAACCATCATCCAATAAATATTTTTCCAATAACCTATTGATTAGGGATATCCCAATATCTTTTTCATTCTTACTAGAGTAAAATACACTCGCGGTCCTTCAACTTGTCTTGTGGTGTCATCTGGATCCATAAACTCTCAAAATGTATTTTCAGATTCCCAAACTTGTTTCAAGGTGTCACTTGGGTCCATAAACTCTTAAAGTGCATATTTGTACACCCCCCTCCCAAGTTAGTCCTCGGATTTCATCCAAATCCCTAAATTCCTAAAAATACATTTGAAATCTTAAAAATTGTCACATGTTGTTGATGGCAATATTTTCTTCTCGCTCGTTGGCTTCAGAATCAACTTATGTTAGTGATCGCGCATATATTTTTTAGTGTTTGATTGCAGAATTTAAAATGAACTTTGAGAGTTTAAGGACTCGGATGACACATTTTAACAAGTTGGAGAATCTGAAAACGTGTTTTGAGAGTTTTGGAACCCATATGGCACCTGAGACAAGTTCATAGACCCAGAATTGCATTTGAGAGTTTAGGGATCTAGATGACTTCCCATGACATGTTTAGGAACTGCTCGCGTATTTTACTCTTTTTTAGAGTTGTTTTTTAATCTCCCAATAATTTCATCACAATCATCCAACTACCGTATTGGAAGAGTCACAACTCTTTATTGTGAGAGTTGCAGTTAATTATTGGATTGCTTCAATAATTATTTGGAAAAGTGAAAAGTAAAATAGGATAGTTGGATTGGGAATTGAGGAACTGCCGAAGTTGTTCTAATGAAACTTTTTCTCATCTTGAGGATACAATTATCAGTGTGGAATCAATTGCCAACATGATCATGAAGGACCGGATTGACGACCATAGAGGGAGGGAGTGAATAGGAGCTGATAAAAAAATCTTTCCAAGAACTCGTCTTATATCCCAAGTTCACCTCCAACGAGTTCCACACGATCCTCTAGCATTTTGCCAAGATCACATAGTCACAACGGACCTACTGAACCTAGGAACAAAGCTAGGAAAGCCTAGAAGCAAAGCGGAAGCACAAGCGAACAAGTCTAGGCAAACCTCACTGGAAAGTTCGGAGACTCCGCAACAAACTCCAGAAACTCCGCAAACTCCAGAATATTCCTAACCTCCGGAACTTTCACAAACTCCCCAAACTCCGCAACAATATCCGGAATTTCCGCAGCTCCTAGAAGTCTGCCTTCGAGAGGAGGAGGGAAAAAAAAATCTAAAACTCGATCAAACGACCTCCTAAAGTCACTAAACTTTAACCATAGCTTCCAAACAACACAAAGAAGCTTTTCCCAAAAGATCTCCTCCAAAAGATCAAGCCTACACCACCAAACAAATGATTTAGGGTATGAACCCTAGACAAAGCTTTTTTCTCAAAATCACCGATCTCCCGATTCACCTAATAGATTGCAGCCAAACTTTAGGGGAAGTAGAAGCCTCTCTAGGAGAAGCTATCCCTAAAATATTATGGCCCCAAACCCACTCAATCACGAGGAATCACAAATCTTGGGCAAGAACACTATGAACATGAGTTCATCTGAAAAGTTTCGAATCGAGACTGATTCCCGGTGTTTGAGGGGTCAAGATCATCCACAAAGAGGCACAAGGCACTCACCCATGATCCCCTCAAAGAAATCCGAGAGAAAACGGCCTAGAACTCGACGAACACGGATCAACCCGAAAACCACCAAAACTAGCACAAAAACAACTCAGGATTCTAAAGGGAGAGACAACTGGCACATGAATTCTTCTGCGTCCACCCGCTTGAAGATGTGATCGTGATCGCTTTGGCTAGCCTAGAGAGGAGGAAATGAAAAGTAGTCTGAAGGATGGTTTGCCCTCCACCCCTAAGCCTATTTATATTTAAGTCGTCTGGTGGGGGCAAAAGATCAAACTACCCCTACAACTTGAAAGTAAGATACAACCCACTCAGGAGCATTTTGGGTAACTTGTGGGTATCTCCATTGGACGGACACGCATCCACCACACCCCGCGTCCTCCCGATGCAAGCTATGCGATCACGCCGCGTGTCCTTCGCCTCGAAGCTTCCCGACGCTCCCGGATCTTCGTCTCCATTGCGTTGGGTCCGCAGGCTCGGTTTTGAGGCACAAACCAAGAAACCGTCCTCCGATGGTTTGGTGGGGAAACCACCAAACCCCGTGTGCAAGCTTCGGTCACTAACCGCCACCTTGCACCGGCTCCATGTCCAAGACTTCAACTCACTCTTCTTGCACCATGCGGCTTGCACTTGACCCCGTCGGCCACCGGGTCCATCGAACCAAGCCTACTTGTCTCTCCATCACCCGGAGGCCACCACGGCATAGACCTTTCGTGCTTGTTCTTCACCTGCACCAACACGAGTCAAGCTGCAACCTGCACCTACAATACTAGGCCAAGCATCAGTCCATACAACGTTGTCAATAACTCATCACTGAGGAACGACTCTCTACTGGTCTTCAGACGCTCCTGGTCCTCAGATCAGCTTCTTACTACTCGTCTAGTCTACAAAACTGAACATTCTTTTTCCACTTGCCAAAATTCATCTTGGCCTTCTCCAGCTATACGACCAAGTCGGCTAATCCTAGCAAATTACAGTCCACTACAGGCAACAAAAATGAGAAGGACAAGCCATTCAGCATGTTATTATATTACAACTTGAGTTATATCATCAAACAGATTAATCAGAACAATGTGTAATGATCGTAGATCATCCGAGCAATATAATAAAAGCATAATCATCAGAAGTGATGAAGCAGTACTAATGCACATGAAGAGACATATTGTGTTTGTTCGGGTATCAATCACGGAAAAGTACATTCATAACCAGAAACAAGGAATTAATCCATGCAATTTTGGGACAAAAGTGGAGCCATTATGCAAAATCATGATACGCGACACTAGAGTTTACCATAAGGCGCTTTAATTTGCAAAACATTTGAAAGTTTCAATAAACCAGAGGTTATTATTCTACATCCAGGCAACCCTTGCAGGATCATTCCATTCAATCACTGACCTCCTTACTCATGGTCGGGGAAGACAGGAGAGTGGATCATCATAAAGGGAAAAAGGTTAATCAAGTATCCATCACCAGGCATTATGCTATACACTTTCTCCACGACTCTGCTCTTCATGTGGACATAGAGGACATCACTTCACCCACCTGTATGAGAAGTTTAACAGGAGCACCGGTGGTAGAAACTCCATCCTGAGAAACCAAAATCATCACCCTCTGAGAGCCAGGTGTGGTTCGAGGACCGGTGGATGGTCGCTTCCTGGTGTGATGAGTGATTGACAACGTGGTGTGGACTGATTCTTGGCTAAGTATTGCAGGTGCAGGTTGCGGCTTGACTGGTGCAGGTGCAGGTGAAGAACAAGCGCGAAAGGTCGTTGCCGGTGAGGCCTTCAGGTGTGGAGAAGACAAGTAGGCTTGGTTCGAGGGACCCGGTGGCCAGCGGGGTCAAGTACGGGCCGCATGGTGGCAAGAACGGCAAGATGAAGTCATGTACGGTTTCTTGGTTAAGCCTCAAAACCAAGGTCAAGCCGGGACTACGTGGGAGCCGAGTCATGAGTGGTGATTGGCGGAGGCTACACCGAGTTCGCGGGGTTTCCGGTGGTTCACTAGAAAACCACTGGGTTCCTTGGTTGATCCACAAAGCCAAGACCGAAGAACCGAAGACGGAGGTGCAGCAGCTCCAGACCGGTCTGACCGGTGGGTCTGACCGGTCTGACCGGTGGGTATCGGTCTGACCGGTGAGGAGCACCGGTCTGACCGGTGTGCGACGACGCAGTCCGGAATCTTCGAAGCGGAGGACACACGTCGGGATCGCAAGGCTTGCGTCGAGGCTAAGCAAGTTTGCGGTCGCTGGGCATCCGTCCGATGGAGCGAAGACAAAGATTTCCGATTTCGCCCTTGAGGGGCATGTATCCCTAGTTAGCTAGTAAGGGTATTTTCGTCTTTCGGTTGCCTCCATATAACCCAAGTGGTGAGAGGATGGCAGCCATCTCTTGGAACCCTAGCTCATTTGGTTTTCCTATTTTCCTTAGGATTTTCTTAGGACTAGCTTGAGAGCTTCATGTTGAGATCTTGTGAGAGGGAATGATGATCGGGCGGCAAGCTAGACCTTGTATGAACCTCTTTGGTATGTATAGATGATTCGGCGTGGTTCCTCAAGGCTTGGATGTGTCTTTCCCGTTTCTCCTTTTTGGTGATTTTCGGAGCCCTTTCTTGGCGATTTTCTTGGAGTGATTTCGAGGCCTTTCTCTTTGGGATTTGGTGGGGGATGTATGCATGAACCATTCGTGGTTCTTTTCCCTTTGATTCCCCTCCCAAATCCGTGAGTAAAGGGGCTCGATTTTGGGGTTTTCGTGGCTCTAGGGTTAGAGGCGTTCTTGGTGGGATTTCTTCGATTCCTCTTGATTTAGCAAGTTTTGGTGGATCAAATCTTGGCTATGGAGTGCCCATGAGGTGTTCCTACTATCCCTAAAGTCTTGCACAAATCCGTGGAGCGATTCGGGAGATCGGGAGTTGGATTTGGGGGAGTTGACCCACGGGTGCTGTTCATCCCCGAGCGGCCCAGCCTGACCGGTCTGACCGGTGCTGCTCACCGGTCTTACCGGTGTAGAGGCTCTTTGGGTTTTGCCTTGGGTGAATGTTCTGGTGAGTTCATTGTAGTCCCTTGTTGCTGCTGTTTCGAGGATGGGTCAGTTTGGAGCTCGGTAGGCCTGTTTGGTGGATTTGGGGTTTCCTGGCTTGAACCGGTCTGACCGGTGAGCTACATCGGCCTGACCGGTGTAGGGGCCTTCTGTGGAAGTTCCCAGGTTTTACCAGCAGGGACCGGTCTGACCGGTGCTGCTCACCGGCCTGACCGGTGTAGGTCAGTGGCGCTCGAGTTGGTGTTCCGCTGCGTTCTCGAGTACATGAAGGTGGTTGTTGGTTCCTAGGACCAGTAGCACTCCAGTGGCTGCGTGGTCATGGCCAACTTGGGTAGTTGAGTCGGAGACGTGATTTGGAAGCCGTGTTCGTCTTGTTGGAGTTCTCATCTCCTTCGAGAAGTATTTTTATCGGCTCCCATTCGCTCCCCCCCTCTCTGGTTCGCCTAATCGGTCCTTCAATTGGTATCAGAGCCGGTTCGGGTCTTTATTGACTCTTACCAGTCTAAGATCCAAAGATGGCGTACCAGGAACGGGGTTCGGGTCCTCCGCACTTCGATGGGAAGAACTACCAGATGTGGCAGAGGCTGATGGCAGCGTTCCTCCGCGGAAAGGGTCAGATCCTTTGGGACGTTACGGTGAACACAGCTTATGTTCATCTGATGAACTTCCTTGCTCCAGGATCGAGGGATATGTTCGAAGCCAACAACAAGGCTGTCGACTACTTGTTTCGTGCTCTGTGTCAGCCTGAATTCGATCGGGTTCAGACAGAGGACTTAGCTTGTAAGATTTGGGAGCAATTGAAGGATGCTCATGCTGGGAATGCTCAGGTTCAGGCTCGGATGTACGCGACTTACCGGAGAGAGTACGAGAACTTCACTCATCTCCCCGGCGAGTCCGTCGATGCCCTTTTCCAGCGGTTTACGGTCGTTGTGAACAACATGAGAGCCAATGTGGACGTACTCCCATACGATGATCATGATAGAGCCGTGAAGCTCTTGCACTCGTTGGATCGTACCGTATGGGACGGGAAGTTTGAGGCTATTGTTGAGTCTGAGAAGTATGACACCTTGACGGTGAACGAGCTGTTCTCGAAGCTCAAGTCGGCTGAGTTGGACCGTGGTATGACAGCCAAGATCGAGAGCCTGACTGATTCTCATAGTCTCGCTCTCGTTGGTGGCAAAGGAGCTAAGTCTAACGCTAACGCATCCTCCAGGATGTACTCTCTATCTTCTTTGATGTCTTTGCCAAACGAGGAGTTCGACGTGCTTGGAGAGGACGAGCTGGCGTTGCTGACCAGGCGGTTCGAGAGGCTGCACGAGAACCGGGTGAACACGAGGAGGACAGCACGGACGTGCTTTCAGTGCGGCAAGCCAGGACACTTCGTCGCCGACTGCCCGGAGAAGATAGAGAACAAGGACGGCTACAAGGACGGCTACAGGCACCGGTCGAGCAAGGACGGCAAGTACCGATCGAGGCGCGATCACAAGCACAAGAACAAGCACAAGGACGAGCGACGGTCGAGGAAGAAGGATGGCCGCGGCAGGAAGGCCCGAGCGATGGTCGGAGCGAGCGACGTCGACTCCAGCTCCGCCTACTCTTCCTCGAGCTCGAGTAGCAGTGAAGATGAAGGTGATCGGCGCAAGAACAAGAAGTCATCCAGGAACTTGAGCGGGTTGAGCTGCTTCGCTGGAGATGGCTTCTGCGGCATGGCTCGTAGCTCCGGCAGCAAGAAGAGTCATCAGTGATGAGCTCTCCTCTTTGCGCAAGGAGAATGATGAGTTGGTTGACCTGCTTGATAATCGCGATCACATGCTTAGAGAGGCCAAGAAGATGAGGAAAGAGCTTAGGGCCTCACTAGAAGATGCTAGGAACCGTGTGGCTGAGCTAGAAACCCAGAACCTAGATGCTAAGCTTGAGATTGATTCGCTTAAGGCTTCTCCTGTGGTTTCTGATGAGATTGATTGCTGTGATTGCTCTGTGTACCTAGCTGATCTTACTGCTCTTAAGGATAAGCATGCTTCTACTTGTGATGAACTAGATATGCTTAGGGTTGAAGTGGCTGAGCTTAAGTCTAGACCTGCTTTGCTAGGTGCTTGCACTTCTTGCCCTGTTTTGCATGGAAAGATTGATGAGATGCATGCTTACACTGTTTCGCTTGAGGCTAAGTTGAAAGAGCCTATTCCCACTTCTTGCTCTACTTGTGAATTGCATGCGGTTAAGAATTTGGAGCTTGCGCATTATGTTGATCGCTTGCAGGATGAGAATGATAAGCTGAGAAAATGTATGAGCTGGTTGTCGGGTCAGGAGCCTCAGCTTGGTACCATGATAGCGGCTTTCAAACGCTATGATGGTCAGGCACTTGGGGCTGACAAGCTTGGAGAGAACAGTGGTGAGGGAGTTGAGAGAGTTGGTGAGATTCCTATCCCACCACCAAACAGATACAAGAACAAGTTTGAGCCCAAGCCTAACCATCTCAGAAACAAACTTGACACTACTCCAGATCCACCCATATTCCCTCACCCAACAAATGATTTCCAGAAACCAGTGAAGTTTGTGAGCCCAAAGGGAGGTGAGGAAGGAGAGAAGAATGGTGAGAAACTGAGTGGGCAGCCCCAACCCAAGCCAAAGCCTAAGCCACAACCCATAAAGTTCCATTGTGGGTATTGTGGGAGAGATGGTCATAAAGATGAGTTTTGCTTCAAGAGGAAGCGTGAGGAGAGAATGGCTAGAGAGTGGGCTAACAAGGACAGGTACCACCCCTCTAATGGTGTACCTGAGCCTCGTATGCAGATGCCCAGGGCCAAGGCGATTGTGAGGACGGTTCCGGCTTGGGGAGACCGGAAGGCAGCAAGTGGTGCTGCTGGCCGAGCTACACCGGTCAGACCGGTGCAGGTCTGGGCAGACAGCGAGTTGGGTTTTGTGCTCGTGAGGATGCTCAGTTTGGTTCTGGTGGTCGTGGTTCTGGTGGTTGGTCTGGAAAGTTTGCAGGTGGTCAGTTTGCTAGGCGTTCTCCACCTCATGCTCAATACGGGGGTGGGAGGAGTCGTAGCTTTGAGATGGAGAGGAGGAATGATCCACGGTTTTCCTTTCGTGGCTTTCGTCCTCCTCCAGCTAGAGAGGGTTGGTTCCCTCGTAGTGGTTACCGTGGTGGTGTTCGTGGTGGTAGCTTTGATAGGCGTGATGATTTGGTTTGTGCTAACCCCACTTTGGAGCAAATGGCTCGGCACTGGTTTTACTCTTTTGGTACTAACCCCAGTGCTGAGTCATTTGTTCACTCACGTGCTCGCTTTTGAATTTCAGGTGGGAGACTTGAGGAACGTTTGGTTGATTGACTCCGGTTGCTCGAGGCATATGACCGAAGACAAGGGGTGGTTCTCAAGTCTCGTCCCGGTGGTGTCCAAGACATACATCACCTTTGGGGACAATGGACGAGGGCGTGTGCTATCAGAAGGTGAGATCAAGGTAAGTGACAAGGTCACTCTCAGGAGGGTTGCTCTTGTTCAATCGCTGGGGTTCAATTTGCTTTCTGTGTCCCAGTTGTTGGATGAGGGCTTTGAGGTGTTGTTTCGGCCTGGTGGTTCTCGGATTTTAGATTCTTGAGGGGACCTTGTTTGCATGGTCGTTCCCGAGGGTCAAGTGTTCCGAGCTGATTTCTCTCAGTCTTCTGGTGTGGAGCGTTGCTTTTTGGCTGGTTCTTCGAGTGAGTTGTGGAAGTGGCATAGGATGTTGGGTCACTTGAGCTTTGACCTTTTGTCTCGCTTGAGTAAACTCAATTTGGTCCGAGGATTGCCACGGTTGAGGTTTGAGAAAGAGTTGGTTTGTGCGCCGTGTAGGCATGCCAAGATGGTAGCCTCTTCTCACCCGCCTCTCACCGATGTGATGACTGAGCGTCCATGCGAGCTGCTCCATATGGACCTTGTTGGCCCAGCTCGTGTGCGATCTGCGGGTGGGAAGTGGTATGTCCTTGTTGTGGTGGACGACTACTCTCGGTATGCGTGGGTGTTCTTTCTTGAGGAGAAAGGGGAGAGTTTGGTTTTGTTCGAGATCTTGTCTTGAGGTTAAAGAATGAGAGGCACGGAGATGCCATACGAGCGATCCGCAGTGACAATGGCTCGAAATTCAAAAACTCTCGCTTCGAAACCTTTTGCCATGACTTGGGTCTTGAACACCAGTTTTCGAGTCCGTATACGCCTCCCCAGAATGGCGTGGTGGAAAGGAAAAACAGGACCTTGTGCGAGATGGCTCGGACGATGCTCGACGAGCATAGGACTCCGAGAAGGTTCTGGGCTGAGGCGGTCAATACCGCGTGCTATGTGTCGAACAAGATCTACCTCAGGGTTCATAAGAAGAAAACCTGTTACGAGTTGATGCACGGTCGCACACCCAAGGTGAGTCACTTCCATGTCTTTGGTTGTAAATGCTTCATTCTGAAGAAAGGGAAGAAGTTGGACAAGTTAGAGGCTAGGTCTGTCGATGGCATTTTCTTTGGTTATGCATCTCATTCTAGAGCATTTCGTGTGCTCAATCTTGAAACTAACCAAATCGTGGAGACTTGCGAGGTAACCTTCGACGAGACACAACCACGTAGTCAGCTTGTTTTTGAGAGTGCAGGTGACGACGAACTTGGTGAGGAGATCTTTCAGGAGGAGGAGCATGAACATGGAGATGATGAAGATGGCGGTGTGGTGCCCGCAGCTGAACATGTACCTACTACTTTGACGACGATCGTGAACGGGCCCTCTCCCACACCTACAACGACAAACCCAGATCAAGGCGAAGCTGCTGTTGAGGGGGAGGTAGCATCAAGGCGAGAACCTCCCCGGCGAGTGCAAGTGGATCACCCAGCTTCGAGAATCATCGGCGACATGAATGAACGTACTACACGGTCGAGGGTTCGGAACAATTCTCATTTCGTTCATGCTGCTTTTGTTGCCACCTTTGAGCCCAAAGACCTTGGACACGCGTTATCTGATCATAATTGGGTTAATTCGATGCATGAGGAGTTGGAGAATTTTGAGAGGAACCAAGTTTGGGTGTTGGTTGACCCTCCTCCAGGGTGTAAGCCGATTGGGACAAAATGGGTGTGGAAAAATAAAGAGGGAGAGAAAGGAGAAGTGGTGAGGAACAAGTCGAGACTTGTTGCTCAGGGGTACAATCAGAAAGAGGGGATCGACTACGAGGAGACTTTCGCTCCTGTAGCTCGTTTGGAGGCGATCAGGATCCTTCTAGCCTTTTCCGTGGCTAAAGGGTTCAAGTTGTACCAGATGGATGTGAAGAGTGCTTTCCTGAATGGTGTGTTGGAGGAAGAGGTGTTTGTGAGGCAACCACCGGGGTTTGAGAGTGAGAAGTACCCCCACCGGGTGTACAAGTTGAGGAAGGCGTTGTATGGGTTGAAGCAGGCGCCTAGAGCTTGGTATGGTAGGTTGAGGGGTTCCTGTTTGAGAGAGGGTTTGAGATGGGAAAGGTCGATCAGACCTTGTTCCTCCTCAGGCAGGGCAGAGATATCCTGATTGTGCAGGTATACGTGGATGATATTGTCTTTGGTGGCTCGTCTAACTCTCTTGTTGCAAGGTTTGCAGAAGACATGAGCAGGGAATTTGAGATGAGCATGATGGGCGAGTTGCAGTTCTTCCTCGGGCTACAAATCAAGCAATCAAAGGAAGGAACATTTGTGCACCAAGCTAAGTACACCAAGGACATTGTGAGGAAGTTCAAGATGGAGGACTCCAAGGCCATGGCGACACCTATGAGTACGACTACAGCTCTTGATGCGGACGAGGAAGGTGAACACGTGGACCAGAAGGAGTACCGGAGCATGATCGGGTCACTCCTCTACTTGACGGCGACGAGGCCGGACATCCAATTCTCGGTATGTTTGTGCGCTCGTTTTCAAGCGTCTCCGAGGACTTCGCATCGGCAAGCGGTCAAGCGCATTTTCAGGTATTTGCGACACACTCCCGACTTCGGCCTTTGGTACTCTGCGTCTTCTTCTTTGGTGCTTCATGGATTTTCAGACGCGGATTTTGCCGGGTGTCGGTTGGATAGGAAGTCCACTTCTGGGACTTGTCAGTTCTTGGGTTCTTCTTTGGTGTCTTGGTCTTCCTGCAAACAGTCGAGTGTTGCTCAATCCACTACCGAGGCAGAGTATGTGGCCGCAGCTAGTTGTTGCTCTCAGCTCCTTTGGATCACATACACCATGAGTGACTTTGGTGAGGAGTATACCCATGTCCCACTTCAATGTGATAGCACCAGTGCCATAAGCGTTGCAAAGAACCCAGTGCTCCATTCCAAAACCAAGCACATAGAAGTGAGATATCATTTCTTGAGAGACAACGTAGAGAAAGGGAAGATTGCTTTGATCCATGTACCCACACATGACCAACTAGCCGATACTTTCACCAAACCCCTAAATCAAGCAACTTTCACTCATTTGCGGGGGGAGCTTGGTGTGTGTTTGATTTCTTGAGTTGGTGTGTGGGAGCTCCGTTGTAGCATATGTATAGCTTTCCTTTGTGCATTTCTTGCATTTGGCATGTCATATGTAACATGATGTATAGGCATATTTGTATCTTAGGTTGCATGCATTTTGTATCATATGCATGGTCTAGGAAAGGCTTCTCCGATATACATTGTTCACCATGGAATGATATGTATGTCTTTATGAGCTAGTCTGGTAAGCTATGGTTAGTTTGGCTTAGCTCTTGATAATCTTGGTTTATATCCATGGTTGATGGCTATGTTTTTGAAAAATTTCATATGTATGCTCTCTTGTGAGTAAATGCCTTTACATGATCTTGACATGTTTTTGTGGCTTGGCTATGCTTAATTTGTGGTTGGATAGCTTATTTTGATCATATGGGGCCAAAGGCTCATTTGCCATCATGAATGTTTAGCCCCCATGCTTCATCTTGTGGAGGGGCATAAGTTCCTTTTTGTCACAAAGACATTTCATGTACCAATTATAAATCTGAAAATGAAATGTAAATTGCTTGGAAAAAGTGCTCCCATGTCATATGTGCTAATTTTAATTTGCTTTGGGTGCTAAACCGTTGCATGATGGCTACCGATGAGAAGTCTCATATCTAGAAGTAGGCACATGGCTCGGTGGCTTTGACATGACATGAGGAGCTTGTGGGTGTTTATGATGGTCTTATGCTTAGAATGGTTGTCCTAGCATGAAGTTTGTGTGGCTTTGCCATTTTGACATGTTTTGCTCATGTTTAGGACTTTGCTCATGAGAGGGGAAATTTTCGCAAAATTGCTCAATTCTATCTTAGCTTCGCCCAATGGTTGTGAAATTTGGTGATCTTGTAGTTGATGTCATTACGAAGCTATAGAGTATCTAACTTGCTCATTTGGACATGTGTAGCATCCTTTGTTGAATTTTGTCTATTTGAGAAGCTCTAAGTTGCATTTTTTGCATTTTTGGCTTGATTCATGCATTGTCAACAAGGGGGAGAAGTTTGAGTATGTTTTGGCTTGCTGCATGCATTTAGAAGGTTTCCAAGTGGTTTCGAGGTAGTTTTGAGCTCGTGCAGTTCCCAGTTTTTCCCAGGTGGTCATCGGCCTGACCGGTGAGGTACACCGGTCTGACCGGTGTGAGGTCCAGGTGCTGGGCGATCTAGCACACCGGTCTGACCGGTGTGGTTGACCGGTCTGACCAGTCATAGCAAAGCTGAAGCAGCTGCTCTGTCTTGCGAGGTAGTTTGCATGCATTCGTCCAGGGGGAGTTGCATTGGTTCAGGGGGAGCTTGCATGTGTGCAGGGGGAGCTCTTTGTGGTTTTCGAGCTTTGGATTGTTGGCATGTGCTCTTTGCTTGAGCATGGTTTTGTCTCGGATGTGTCGAGCCGTTGCCCTTGCCTAAGGGGTCCGAGACTTGTTTTCTTCAAGTGATCTTGCTCTTTGCCTTTTCTTTGGCTTTCGATCGCTTGTTGGAGTTTCTTTTAGTCGTTTCTTTTCTTTTCCTTTTCTCTTGGTTACCAAAACGTGTGTGTTGTCAATGCACTCATCAAGGGGGAGATTGAGAGCCAGGTATGGTTCGAGGACCGGTGGATGGTCGCTTCCTGGTGTGATGAGTGATTGACAACGTGGTGTGGACTGATTCTTGGCTAAGTATTGCAGGTGCAGGTTGCGGCTTGACTGGTGCAGGTGCAGGTGAAGAACAAGCGCGAAAGGTCGTTGCCGGTGAGGCCTCCAGGTGTGGAGAAGACAAGTAGGCTTGGTTCGAGGGACCCGGTGGCCAGCGGGGTCAAGTGCGGGCCGCATGGTGGCAAGAACGGCAAGATGAAGTCATGGACGGTTTCTTGGTTGAGCCTCAAAACCAAGGTCAAGCCGGGACTACGTGAGAGCCGAGTCATGAGTGGTGATTGGCGGAGGCTACACCGAGTTCGCGGGGTTTCCGGTGGTTCACCAGAAAACCACTGGGTTCCTTGGTTGATCCACAAAGCCAAGACCGAAGAACCGAAGACGGAGGTGCAGCAGCTCCAGACCGGTCTGACCGGTGGGTACCGGTCTGACCGGTGAGGAGCACCGGTCTGACCAGTGTGCGACGACGCAGTCCGGAATCTTCGAAGCGGAGGACACGCGTCGGGATCGCAAGGCTTGCGTCGAGGCTAAGCAAGTTTGCGGTCGCTGGGCATCCGTCCAATGGAGCGAAGACAAAGATTTCCGATTTCGCCCTTGAGGGGCATGTATCCCTAGTTAGCTAGTAAGGGTATTTTCGTCTTTTGGTTGCCTCCATATAACCCAAGTGGTGAGAGGATGGCAGCCATCTCTTGGAACCCTAGCTCATTTGGTTTTCCTATTTTCCTTCCTATTTTCCTTAGGATTTTCTTAGGACTAGCTTGAGAGCTTCATGGTGAGATCTTGTGAGAGGGAAGGATGATCGGGCGGCAAGCTAGACCTTGTATGAACCTCTTTGGTATGTATAGATGATTCGGCGTGGTTCCTCAAGGCTTGGATGTGTCTTTCCCGTTTCTCCTTTTTGGTGATTTTCAGAGCCCTTTCTTGGCGATTTTCTTGGAGCGATTTCGAGGCCTTTCTCTTTGGGATTTGGTGGGGGATGTATGCATGAACCCTTCGTGGTTCTTTTCCCTTTGATTCCTCTCCCAAATCCGTGAGTAAAGGGGCTCGATTTTGGGGTTTTCGTGGCTCTAGGGTTAGAGGCGTTCTTGGTGGGATTTCTTCGATTCCTCTTGATTTAGCAAGTTTTGGTGGACCAAATCTTGGCTATGGAGTGCACATGAGGTGTTCCTACTATCCCCAAAGTCTTGCACAAATCCGTGGAGCGATTCGGGAGATCGGGAGTTGGATTTGGGAGACTTGACCCGCGGGTGCTGTTCATCCCCGAGCGGCCCAGCCTGACCGGTCTGACCGGTGCTGCTCACCGGTCTGACCGGTGCAGAGGCTCTGTGGGTTTTGCCTCGGGTGAACGTTCTGGTGAGTTCGTTGTAGTCCCTTGTTGCTGCTGTTTCGAGGTTGGATCAGTTTGGAGCTCGGTAGGCCTGTTTGGTGGATTTGGGGTTTCCTGGCTTGAACCGGTCTGACCGGTGAGCTACATCGGCCTGACCGGTGTAGGGGCCTTCTGTGGAAGTTCCCAGGTTTTACCAGCAGGGACCGGTCTGACCGGTGCTGCTCACCGGCCTGACCGGTGTAGGTCAGTGGCGCTCGAGTTGGTGTTTCGCTGCGTTCTCGAGTACATGATGGTGGTTGTTGGTTCCTAGGACCAGTAGCACTCCAGTGGTTGCGTGGTCATGGCCAACTTGGGTAGTTGAGTCGGAGACGTGATTTGGAAGCCGTGTTCGTCTTGTTGGAGTTCTCATCTCCTTCGAGAAGAATTTTTATCGGCTCCCATTCACTCCCCCCCCTCTCTGGTTCGCCTAATCAGTCCTTCACCCTCGAAGTAGCACAAATTGTGCGCAAGCAGATGGTCTCCTCCAGCATCCATTCGCCGCCGCCGTCCAGATTGTGGATCCAAATTTGAATCTGAAGATCTTTTATGTGGATCATACAAAACCTGGCACTAGAACGGTTTACCATCATCGCTATCACTGTCAGCATGTAGTTTCTTCCAGCTCCACTACTTGACTCCAGCACATGATCTGGGAGTGCAACGGCTGACATGTATGATGGCGCTGAGGAGGTCGAGCATAATGAGGCGACGTTACTCGCCGAGGAAACAAATAAGATCTTGCCGTCCATGGGAAGGATGTGAAAATGGTCAGTGTGACAGCCAAGGCGCCGGGATGAGCTCCTTCGGCAGCGAGGCGAGGTGCGAAGCACCATCGTCACGTAGCTCATGTAGCTGGATGGTCCACTTATTCTGCTCCGAGTAGCACCAGACGGTGCAGGTGGCAACGACACCATCAGGCAGGCACCTGTTGAGCCATGTCGTGCTCGTACCGCCGAAGGCATGGGTGGACAGTGGAAGTGGCGGGAGGATGACGGCGGCTCTCTCTGGGTGCAGCAGGATGAGCACAGCGTCTCTGCGGCCGGGGCCATAGTGTCTGACGAGCACGCGGCCGTCCATGCAACTCGAGGTTCAAAAGAGGAAAGGCTTGCGGTAAGATAGACATCTACCCTATTCGTCTGGCTTATCAGCCACCAGCCAGCAATACTTTTCTCTCAGAACAAATCAGCACCAGCCACCAGTCGTCAGCCGGACGAACAGGGTGATCACCGATGTGCCTGAAGCGCAGGCGTCGTCCGGAAAGGCCGATATGGCACGCCGGACGGTGGTCGCGAGCTCTAGCGGTGTGCCTAGCATCGGCACGAACTTGGGGAGACTGGGGCTTGCGTGCTCGGCGTAGAATCGGCGGCTCTCCCTAGGTGCAGCGGGCTGAGCACAACATCTCTGCGGCCGGGGTCATAGAGTCTGACGAGCACACGGCCGTCTAGGCAACTCGAGGTTCAAAAGAGGAAAGGCTTGCGGTAAGATAGACATCACCGATGTGCCCGAAGTGCAGGCGTCGTCCGTAAAAGCCGATATGGTACGCCGGACGGTAGTGGCGAGCTCTGGCGGTGTGCCTGGCATTGGCACGAACTTAGGGAGACTGAGGCTTGTGTGCTCGGTGTAGAATCCCACAAGGCACGGTGGGTGGAGGGTGAGGAAGCGGCGGAGGAAGGACGGCTTGGAGGCAACACGGAGCCAGCGCCGGCAGACTAGGGCGGCGCGGATGAGGATGCTGGGGAAGATGAGGTGGATGACGATCTCTCCGAGCAGATCGTCGTCATCCAGAACATTTGAGGTGGCCGCCGGCAATGACTAAGACGACCGCTGCATGTTCTCAATCTCATTCGCATCCATTGCGGTGGATTCGACGTGGTCTCGGTTCTAATGGAAGTGCCCAATTCGCGATCTGAGAAGAATGGGATATATTGCGGCTGCTAGAGATCCCGGGATATCCGGAATTCCATAAACAAACCTGACTAATGTTTTCAACTCGTAAAATCGAATCTTATCGTAAGGGTATCGATAAGACGATAAATCGTGATAAGTCATCGATAAGCCTGATTAATCGAGGCTAATCAACCTTATCAGTAGTATAATCATCCTATGGAGTATAGGACCAATATACATACCATATAGTGTATGATCAACATAATTTTGAACATATATAAACAAGAAAGTATAATACGAAGCAACAATAGAGGAAAAGAAGGTTGAGCAACTAGTCAATCATAGCAGGAAGCAATCACATAATTAAACAAGGTCTCAAATGATGACAACATGAAGTCTAAATATCTAATACATCAAAAGCTGGGTGCACAGCTAACCAACAGTACAAGCAATTAGCAGTACAACACATTTAAAGTCTCTCAAAACTTATCGTCCCCAGTCATATCGGACAACTTATCGCGATAAGTGGACGATTAATCGGACAATTTGATTTCTTATCGCTCAACTCGGGTCGCTGGCCCTGATCGGTATGCGTTGAGCGATAAAGGTGATTTTCAGATTTTCCACACAATCTGAGATGGAATCAAAGGTCACAACAAGAGAACCAGCAGTGTACAAAACAACAACAACTGAACGACATGCATGTAAATTCGTAATACACAGAGCATCATCGTCGAGTCGTGCGCCCGTGATCTCAGAACTCGTACAAGAACCTTCCATGGCGGCGAGCTCGCTCGCCCTCGACGGGCAAACTACCTGCCGTACACGCAGGCGGCCTACCGCGAGATCGAGCACCACCTCCTCTCCGTCTCCGCGGCGTTCCCGTCCGCCTTTGAGGCCACGCTGTCACCCTTCACCAGCGACGGCGTCCTCATCAACGCTGCTGGCGTGCTACAGGCCACCGGCACGAAGGTGTCCGTGTGGCTCGTCCAGGCCTACCCGCACGTCACCCCGCTCGTCTTCTTCGTGCCGCCTTCTGCTGGCCCCGGGACGACGAAACGCCCATCATACGTCGACGGCTCCGGTGCTATGACGACGCCCTACCTCCGGCAGTGGCGGTGGCCGGACTCTAACCTCGTCGGCCTCGTGCAGTCCTTGGGCGTCCTCTTCAGCCTTCATGACGATCAGCCACTGGCGCTGTTGACGGTTCAAAACCGTGTTGAAGTTCACCGCAAGCGTAGGGGTGACTTGTTGTCTTTTTCACCAAGGAGGGTTCCCAAGGTTTGTCAATCCAAGGATCGGAAGCAAACCGCTAAGGTTCTCTACCTTATCTAGTCAATCTAACCTAACATATAGCATTGATTGCATACAAAGGATAAACCTTGATAGATATGAGTTATGGCACAAGGTTAATCACATCCATGAACATCAGCTACGGCAAAGCTCCACCGAAGGGGTAACTAGGCCTATTGTCTTCTAGTTGCAGCTCCGACAAACGCGCAACAAATTGAACATCTCATCTACTAGCATCCTTAAACTCCTACCTCCGGCCTACCTCCCGGAGACATCTGCTCTTTTGGGGGAAATCACCCTATCACGATGCTCCCTTAATGAAGCGGGGGATCTAGGGGCACGCTCAAACATGAACGTGTCTACGAATCATGAAGGGTCGACATGCTAAACCTAATCGCCACGATTACATAGAGCATGCTATATAGCCTAACCGATGCATTAGACTAGGGATCAAACATATTCATGATAGGTAAAAAGTATAAACAGAGACATGGAATTGCTAAAAGATAGAGTGACAAGATTGTAATTGCTCACATAATAATAGATGCGTTTGGATCATCACCACCGAGTACATACCATTGATGACCTCAGCTAGCTCCGGAACTCCACCATGGCACAACCATGCAGGGCGGCCATGGCGGCTAGGGTTGGCCTAGGCCATCCCCTAGACAACTTCGATGACTCCGCCGCCGTTGTCTCCCTCCGGTGCTCACTTCTAGGTTTCACCGAGTTCTGGTGAATGGATGTGGCGGCCGTCGGAGGCAGGGGATACAAATGAGCCGAGGAGCGTGTAGGTCAAAGGGCGTCGCGAACCGGGCCCGAAACACCCTAGGCCGGTCGGCATGGGCTGGCCGGCCCAGGCCCTTTTCGGCCCAGTTCGGACCCATCTTCCTCCATAATGCTTCTTGCACTTTCTTGAATATTTGCCGAAGTGCATATGGGTCCTTGACGTCGTTTTCCCCGCGATTTAGATAAGGGTGCTTGGCGCACAAACTCCCACATCTTCCGTTCGGGTCCTCGGAGTTTCACGGCTTCATGCTTCAGTCCTCGGGTCATTTGGAGTCATGTTCACTTCGTGTCTTGACTTGTGCCGGGCTTCGTGATCTTCTCACAAAGTGCTCGATGAACTCTACCCGGAAGTCCTCATTTAGGCGCTTAAATCCTGCGTAAACAACATACTCCAAAAACCACATGCAAGTGTGAACTTGTTACATCGTTAGTACGCCTAGTGGCGGGTTAGTTATAAATCAAAGCTCAAACTAAAGTGTAACAAGTGCTCTTGGTTGACGGAAATCGACCGTCAACATACCCCATGCTTAAACCTTGCTCGTCCTCGAGTAAGCTTTTAAGGGATATCAGTGTTGCCCTTCAATGTTCATACCCTGCACTTGTTCATGCATGAGAAAACATAATGCTCTCCAAGTTTACATTTGTTAAAGTTCCATAATGTAACTAGCTTTCATTTCTATGGAGGGTAGATATTATTTAAGCTCTTCCCACAAGTAATTAATCATGCCCTCAAATTTTGAAACAAATCTTAGAAATTTTGAAAATAAAGAGTGGGATGAAGAAAACTTTGCTTTACCAAGATCAATAATAAACATCCTTGCATCTTGCTCATGAACTCTCATCTCATCTTGTCTCTCAAGCCTACTTGTTCTACTCCTTTCCTCTCTCAAATATTTGTGGAAGACTTTATATGGAGCTATGGGAAAGTTTAGTCCTACAAATATTATAGCTGAGATATTATCAAAACAAGACAAGCTTCTCATCGACTTACCGAGACTCGTCAAAAAGGTCATTGGAAAAATAATGTTACATGATGGGGACGTGGGTGCCCGATCTTCCGTCAGGTCAAAGAAAACTCGTTTAGGGCGGATGTGACGCACCGATCCGGCTTCAGATCCAAAGACCTGGACCCCTGCAATCTTAGCACCACGATTCCTCTGGTTATCAACCGTGTCACAATCCGGTTGACCTCGCCGCGAAGGCTAATCCCTGCCTGCGAAACGAAGAACACAAGCAAGAACTCGAAAGAAGCAGCTCTCAAAATAGTGACTCTGCAGATGAATGATTAACACACGAAAGTTAGGGTTTCACAAACCGATAACGACGACTGTTCGACGACAGAAAACTCTAAGCAAAACCCGCCTCTAAACCGGCGGCGGCTACTGAGTTTATGGAGAGGGAGGGTCGTCCTAGGGTTGTGGGAGACCAGGAGGGGGCGCCCACGACTTGGGCCAAGGGCCCGACTCGATACACGGCCAAGTTGGCCCAAAATAGGTGGCGCAGCACCTTGTCGTGGTCACACAGCATGATCCACGCGACTTCTGGAGCTAGGACCAGAACCAAATCGATGGTGTCGTCGTCCTCTTTCCAACGAGTACTTATACGCCTCGTTTCGACGTCGTATGATGGAGTTATCGCCGAAACCGTGCGTAAGTGTAGGCTGAATCCGAGATGGACGTGGCAGCTGAGTCGGAGACGAAGTCCAACATGGGAAAGGTCGTGGCGTATGTGTGTTCAGCATGGTGATGTCCTCATCATCCCCCCCCTTCTTGAATCTGAGTCGTCCTCGACTCCTTCACATCATCAATCTCCTGCAAAAGGTTAGGAACCGCACGATGCAAAGTACGAGATATAGACATAGGTGTATTGGCGAAAGAAACATCTCGGGTAAGCATAGTATAGCAAGGTGCATCAGGATTATCACAAAGTTCAGCTTGAGCAGATGTAGTAGCAAGAAAAGCACCCCCTTTTAATTTAATTCCTTCATGTTTAACATCAGACGATTCAGTGTCACTTGGTTCTTTCTTATTATTTTCAGCAAGGTCATTAAAATGTTTCCTAATAGCAGCAGGTGATAAAGGAAGCAAAGTAATGTCCTGGCCTTTATGTGTGAAGGTATATGTATTAGTTCTACCCTGATGTGCAGCATCTCTATCATATTCCCATGGACGTCCTAATAAAAGCGAACATGCTTCCATAGGTACGACATCAAAATCAGCATAATCATGATAAGAGCCAACTGAAAAGTGTATGCGTGCGGAGTGAGTTACCTTCGCCTTACCAGAATTATTGAACCATTCAATGTTGTACGGAAAGCGTAAAGGTCGAGTTTCCAAACCAAGCTTGCGGATCAAATCTGAACTCACCAAGTTGTTGCAACTCCCAGTGTCAATAATGGTGAGAACACGTCGCTCCTGAATGACAAGAAACATGTGGAACAAGTTGTTGCGCTGGGCCTTCGTGTCGTCCTCATGTTGCTCCTGTGCGGAGAGCACACGCTGCACAAGAAGGCTAGGAAAGCCGGCGGATGCATCTTCGGAGTTAATGGCGTTCACCTTGCTCGTATCCGAACCTGCAGTAGTGTTAGCGGCAAAAATATCATCATCTTCAACGTCACTAGTACTTACATAGCCATCTCCATCTGGTGAAGCGATGAAAGCACGAGTACTTGGACAGTCCTTGCTGATATGGCCCATCCCCTTGCAGCAGTGGCACACAATGTGGGCAGATTTACTCGAAGAACTCTTAGCGGAAGTAGGTTGGGTCTTGTTCTGCTGGACCTGCACATTAGACACTTTGCTCACCTCAGAAGAAGGCGTCATAGCTGCTGGTGGCGTGGAAGAAGAGGTAGCTGGCGATCGAGCTACTGATGGCGTGAAGGTCGTAGGCGTGGATGAGCTCCTGCGTCGTCCCTGCAATTCTTTTTCTATGAGTATAGCAAGCTGGAACAACTGGTTGGTGGTAGTGAAAGTTTTATAGTCAACAATATCCTGAATTTCACATCTCAAACCACCATAAAAATGACAAACTTTATCCTCAGGATCCTCAACTACACCACAACGAATCATACCCTTCTGTAACTCAGCATAGTAATCCTGCACAGACATATCTCCCTGCTCTAAACGTTGTAATTTCTTACGCAAATCACGCTTATAAGAAGCAGGAACAAAACGATCACGCATAGCAATTTTAAGAGCATCCCAGGTAGTAGGTTGTATATTTAATGAAGCACATTCTTGCCACCAGATAATAGCAAAATCTTTAAATTCACTAGTGGCTTGTCTAACTTTATGACGATCAGGAACAAGGTGTGAAGCAAATTTTTGTTCTACGGTCATCTCCCAATCAAGATATTCCTCAGCATCATATCTCCCATAAAAAGTAGGTATGGTAAATTTAACTTTAGCATAAGGGTCATCGTTACCATAATTATGTCGAGAACCTTTACCTTTCATACCGCGAGTGTTGAATGCAAGAATGCGGCGTGCACGGTTCTCACTTGTCATCTTGTGGTCGACCGTACCATCAGGGAAATAAACAGTATCCTCAGGATGGTCAGCATCATCGAAGGTGTCCTCCTCGTCCTTAGTGCCATCATGCTTGGAAGGGTTGCTTTCAAGCTGCTCAATTCTTGTGGTCAGTGTGGAGACGCGCTTGTTCACACTCTCAACAGTATGGTTGTTGTTCTGGACCTCCTTAGTGAGCTTGCTCAACTCCTTCATGAAAAAGTCCTTCATCTCATTCTGCATCTCCTGCAATTGACTAGACAACACAGGAATATCGTCTGGCATGGTTAAGGATTAGTAAAGACCCGATGCACTATGTGGTGGTTGGCTAATGGAATCACACGCTCACACACGTCTTACCAAGTTCTTACCAGGTTCTTACCAATGCAAGCAAGGGATGGTACAACCGGTGGCTGGTCGTGATACCTATGAGCACGTGGTACCAAGATTGCAAGGGTCCTTCGCTGTACTGATCCGAAGAATCTGTATGTGGAGCTTAGGATGGCACAATATGTAGTATATGTGGAACAATTATCGAATACAGAGTAGCAAAGTTCAATAAGTATCCAAAGTACAAGTCACAATTGCTGGCTGAGACGTATCCTAGGCGTAGCACAACAAGTTGAACAAAGAACAATGGAAAAAGCTCAAAGAACTAGCAAAGAAGGAAGCAATGCACACGTTTTCACTATTTTTGCTGATAGTGACCTCCAAGAAAGGAATCAAACAACCTGATCTTTTTCTGAATTTTTTACCACTGAACAATTATCACAAAAGATAGAAGCTCACAAAAATTCACCTTAAATAGAAGTGTATTGTGGCCTAGGGAAAAACAGCAAGGTTCACCGAAAACCCTAAATCAACTTGAATGAATTTTTTCTTTATCTTCCTGATTTTTTTGAATTTTTTGAGAATGCCAAACCGACGTTGTCAGTTTGGACCCTACCCCAAATGGAATCATGAATCTGCTGTAAAAAATTGAGCTCAATCGGAGCACCGAGCGAAAAGTTATGCCCTGTTTACTGAAGGTACCTCAAGTTACGTTTTTGAGAGGCACAACTCGGCAGGAAATTCAGCGGCGGCTAGGGCAAAGCTTCCCTAGTATTTGCAATAGGTATTTGCCAGATGATGAAACAATGGGGGGCTGTGATGCAAGGCAAAAAACACAAGGCGGCTCGCAACCTATCTAGGGCTTGCACGGCGAGAATTCACACAAGGCGGCTAGCAAGGGCAAGTCGAGTAGTGTAGTGACACGACTTGTAATCTGGATGACGGTGGATGGGATAGCGGCGGAAACAAACACAGCGACGGTGCAGTTGAACTACGACCAAGACAAAATCTAAACCAGCAACAAGACTCGACCACGGACACAAACTCAACAATGCGAAACTGAAACGAAATTGCAAGGCTAACACAAGGGTTCTAGGACAGCAGAATTTTTTTTGTAGGATTTTTGTGGACTATAGGACGAAGGCGAAATCTAAACTGGGGATAATCCTGACGGGAATACCTGAGTCTCTGATTACCACTTGATGGGGACGTGGGTGCCCGATCTTCCGTCAGGTGAAAGATAACTCGTTTAGGGCGGATGTGACGCACCGATCCGGCTTCAGATCCAAAGACCTGGACCCCTGCAATCTTAGCACCACGATTCCTCTGGTTATCAACCGTGTCACAATCCGGTTGACCTCGCCGCGAAGGCTAATCCCTGCCTGCGAAACGAAGAACACAAGCAAGAACTCGAAAGAAGCAGCTCTCAAAATAGTGACTCTGCAGATGAATGATTAACACACGAAAGTTAGGGTTTCACAAACCGATAACGGCGACTGTTCGACGACAGAAAACTCTAAGCAAAACCCACCTCTAAACCGGTGGCGGCTACTGAGTTTATGGAGAGGGAGGGTCGTCCTAGGGTTGTGGGAGACCAGGAGGGGGCGCCCACGACTTGGGCCAAGGGCCCGACTCGATACACGGCCAAGTTGGCCCAAAATAGGTGGCACAACACCTTGTCGTGGTCACACAGCATGATCCACGCGACTTCTGGAGCTAGAACCAGAACCAAATCGACGGTGTCGTCGTCCTCTTTCCAACGAGTACTTATACGCCTCGTTTCGACGTCGTATGATGGAGTTATCGCGGAAACCATGCGTAAGTGTAGGCTGAATCCGAGATGGACGTGACAGCTGAGTCGGAGACGAAGTCCAACATGGGAAAGGTCGTGGCGTATGTGTGTTCAGTATGGTGATGTCCTCATCATTACAAGGAGGGGGGAGAGAAAAATACACACACTTTGAGATAGGTGGACATGTGCAAATGGCAAAGAGTGATCCCGAGGCACAAACGAAGTCCTCGTTATCAGATTGCACATGGTTGGAAAGATGAGTATGGGTCTTGATCTTGAAATCCTTTTTGAAATCTCCAAATGTAGCTAGAGAACCGGGGAGCTTTATTATTATTTTTCTTTTTTCTTCTTCTTATTTTTTTTTCTTTTCTTCCTTTTCTCATCATACTTTTTCTTTCATCATTTTTTTCTTTCATCATACTTTTTCTCTTTTTTTATTTGCTCTCCTCGAACTCTAGACTATACTAGCACTTGCTTGGCAATCCCCCCATGCTTAGATGTTGCTCGTCCCCGAGCAAAGAGGTGATGATCGTGCCAAGGTAAATGCTGAAATTCTTGTATTTTCTTGAAGAGAGATACTTGAAACCTTTTAGGGATCCTTTCATGGAGGTCTCCCAAAATCTTGCTCCACTTGATGGCACCTTCCTTGTAATCTTCTTCGAAATATTCATCCATACTCAAAGTTTTGGGTTGTGGTCAAGGAGGTAAACACAAAAAGATATTTTGGGTTTGTGGGTGGATATCCGACGAGGTTTGCGAAATTCCCGATGTGGAAACTCACAATGCACGGATAGAAAGGGCTAGCATAAAGATAGATACGCAAAAACAGAATGACCAGCTTCTTAGTCTCGGGCTAGAGAAATCAGGCCTTGAATTAATGCACCCAAAAATAAATCTTGTAAACTAAGGTTTTTGCACTCAATGAATATAAGGCTTTGGATAGGTTGAGCAAAATACAAGTGGTATTAAAGACAAGGTTAGCATATCTTTTAAGAACAAAAATAAATGATCTTTGATTCATTCAAAAACGAGAGCAACGAAAAACAACTATGGGGCTTAAGTTATCATAACCTCCACAAAAGATTAGGCTAGCATTGATTTAAATTTCAGATCATATTAAAGAGAGCACTAGCTTAATCATATATAAACCAAGCGCAAGAATATGCAAGGCGGCAACGATCATCATATATGCATAAGCGAGAGCATACGAGATATCATCATGTTTAGCACAAGGTAACAGTGATTATTATTGAAAACAAAAGCAAACTTAGGTTGTACTCCTAGTAGCCATGTTATTCTATAGAGAGATATACAAAGGTTGCATCTAAGGTTGTGGAAAGCATAAACATATGGGCAGACATATAGAAAGACAAGGACAAAAAGAGGATTGAGGAACTGTTACCGTCCTTTGATGCTTGAAGTGTAGCACAGCCTCCCCCATGCTTAAGCATTGTGCTTAACATGGAAGAAGAAAATTGTCATCCTGTGGCAACCGTGATCCTTGTACTCCATGCGGTCTTCTCATGTCTACCAAATCCTTCCGCATGCTTAGCATGTTGCTAGGCATGGAAGATGATGAACCATCTTGAAGTCCTACCACCATGTGTGGATCGTCATACTCTTCACTTTGTCTTGATTGTCCTCCAACGTCCACCCTTTGTCACAAGCCTCCGTCCCAATCGTTTCTTATACCATCTTCACCTTCTTCCATGTTGTCCCTCATTGCTGGTTCATCTTCCACGAATTTTTCCTATACTTCCAGAACAGAACATGTACTGAACTGTTACTCCATTGCAAAGTTCTCAAAATTATCTTTCCAACGAGTGGTCATTCATCCCAATCGGACTTCGAACAAAGGAGTTGTGCCCATTTTACTCCGTGAGTGCAAGCTGTCCCGGGCTGATTTCAGAATGTGTGATACCCAAAGATTTGGTTGTAACTCCTTGCACGTGTCTTCTAAAATGTTGAATCTTGATGCGTTGGAAAGAAGACTTAATGGAGCTCCTGAACATTCAATTTTCCAGTTTTGTACACTTCTGAATGTGTGCTTAATCTTGATGAAAATAGCAGCGCTTCTTTCGAGATTTTGGAGGTGTTGATGATCTTGATTTCAACTTTTTATCACGAACTTATGGGAGTGATTCATAATGCCTGCAAAACAATTCTAAAGCAAAAATCCCCCCCGAGGTGACGGTCGGGAATACTCACTCTATGCCAACAAACCAAAGAGATCCCCTAAGATCTTAACTTGTGGCATAGTTAATCTAGTGAAAGAAAAATTAAAACCTAATGGGTGTACGTGTGTGCAAGTGTGTATGCAAATGATAGGATTGTATAAAATCAAAACAATGTTTACACCAAATTTTAAGCTCCATGCTCACAAAGTGGTTGCCAAACTTCTCAATCGCTATAAAGATTTATTAACCAAGGTCAAAACACCATGCTTATCCCAAGATTAACAATTCGTTATAGTGTAAGATAAGTAGGGCGCATTGCAAAGTTTATAAACTGTAACACCCTAATTTTCCATCACTAAAATAATGTAGCAACATGGTGTTTTAGATTTAATTTTCTAAGGAATAAATAATTTATCAAATAAGTTTGTCTCTAAAATATTTAAACATTAATTTGAGTAATTTTAGAAGCAATAAGTGCTTGTGCATCATATTTTGTTTGCATTGTTTATGTGTGATGGGGTGAAGTTTTAAAAGTTTTTAAAATGATTTGAAAATTTTGAAAAGGTTTGTAGTGTTTAAAGTTTCAAAAGAATTTAATTTTTGAAAGGGTTTTAAAAGAAAACGAGTTTTGAAAAAAAAGAAAAGAGAAAACCCTCCCCAACCCTTTCCTCCTCCCTTTCAGCCCACCAGCCCAACTCTCCCCGCAGCCCACCTTCCCTCCGCCGGCCTGCTCTCCTTCCTTCCGGCCCAGCTCGCCCCGGCGGCCCACTTCTCCCTTCCCTCCCCTTCTCCCACTGCCCGCCGGGCCCCGCGCGTCAGGTTCTTCCCCCACCTTCCGCCGGCCTCCTCTGCTTTGCAAATGGCCACGCTGGCCAGCCGTTACCCCGGCCTTCCCGTGCTCCCCGCCTTCAATTGGCGCAATCAAGAGCAAGTGGAGCACCTGCCGCCACCTTCCCCTCCACATCCCCTTAAGTTTCTTTCCGTTCCTCTCCCCAATCAAGCCCCCCCTTTGAATGCAGTAATGGCCGCCGGCGACCCCCCGGCCATCAATGGCCATTGCTTCCCCGGCCATTACTCCCTCTCTCTCTCCTTCTCTTTTTAAAAGCCGCGACCAAAGCCCTGTGCGCCCTCCTATGCACAACCGTGCTCCCGCACCTCTCTCTCCTCGCTCCCTCACGTGCCACCGCCAGGGAATTCCGCCGCCGCGCCATTACCGGCGCCCTCCGGAGCTTCTTGTCGCTGGTGCTCGCCTCCCAGAGCTCCCTCTTCCTCCTTGTCGCACGTGCCGCCTGCCCGAGTGCCTCAGAGCTTCTCCTTCCTCGCCGAACCGAGCCGCCGCCAGAGCACCCCGACTGCACCCGCCGGCGTCGATCTCCCTCAGCGACGTTTCTCCGCCGCCCGTTCTTCCGCTGAGGTGTTTCTGTGTGGTAAGGGAACCATCCCCAATCTTTTCCCCTTACATCTTGAGCCCGCAGCACCCACCGCCGCTCGCCGGCCGTGCGCCGTCCGCCTCGCCGGATGTGGCATCGTCGCCACCGCCCTAGTCACCTCCACAAGCCCGTGGTTGGGTTCGTCGTCGTCCCAGCTCCGCGTAGGACTTTTCTGCGTGCAAAACCGAGGCCGGGAGCTCATTTTCGAGCTTCGCCGGTGAGGTCCGCCGCCGGCGCCGCCGCTGTTCCGCCGCCGCTTCTTCGCGTGCAGGCGACGGGAGCCGTCCGATCCGCAATGAACGGCGCAGATCCACCCCCCGCCTGAGTCAAACGACTGCGTAACGGTCAACACAACCGGCCGCCGTCATTTTGCGAATAAGCCCCTGGGTTTTCTAAAATCACAACTATACCCTTCCACCAGTAAAAACCCTTGCAGTTAAGTCCTTTTTCTTCCGAATAGACCCCTGAGCTTTTAGTTATCTTGCCAGCCGTCCGTTGCTTGATCTACGGCTGAGATCGACTCCTACCCACACAACATACCGGTCAACAGGGTCAACACAAGCCTTTCAGCCGCAGCTTTACAAAAACAACCTTGTTGTTTTAAATATCGCAACGATGCCCTTCCACCTATTAAAATCCTTACAATTAGGTCCTTCCTTTTGTATCTAAGCCCCTGATCTTTCTGTAAAATCTCACCCGAAGTCCAACCTTGATCTTTTGCGCTATAGACCTTCGGTTTATATGCGTATTTATGTTTTAGCCCCTGGTTTCTTGCAGTTAAGCCCCTGGAAGCCATGTTTCTTCACAGAAAAGCCTCTGAACCTTGTTTTGGCTGTATCTTTTGCGTTTTAGCTCCGTTTCCACCATTTCGAGTTGCGTTAGGTTCATATCAACTCAAACTACGTGATAGGACCAATGTTGAACATGTTCTATGTTTTATAATTTATTTAAATATTAAATATGATTAAATTCTTAATACACATGCTTTTCTAATTAAAATCTAATTAGAGTTAAACACTGTGTTTTCATAAGAAAGTTAATATGATTAATACTAGTTAAATATTTCTTATAATTAAAAGTTAATTAGATGTACACCTCGGTTTTCATAATCAAACTTAATTTGATTAATGTTTATGCAATTTGCCTTCTAAATAAAAGCAACATAGGTCTATCCCGAGTTTTCTTAATTAAATGTTAATTTGATTAATATGAATATAAATGTGTTTTTAAATTATAATTTGATTAGTACAACTCGAAATATAAAGATATACGTTTAGATGTTTTACATGCTTCTTTTAAAGTAAATGTTTAATTTGCATAAATCATACTTGAATATTTATAAATAAAATTGGACTAGGTTTACATCGTCTTTTAAATATAAATAACTTGCTTAATTATAAATAGGGTATTTCTCTGAAATAACCTATGCACATGATTTTACCTAATTAAAAGATACCTAGCACCTAGCTAGCCCTCGTATGTGATCATCCAAATCTCCCGATAGTTCCGAGTGTTTTTGAGTTCGCGTTCCTAGAGCCAAACCTTGCCCTCTCTTTAAGCTCTTCATGCTTGGTGTATTGTTTTATTTATTGAATGTATTCTTGTGTGCTCGTAGACATCGTACCAGTTTCAAGTGAGCAGCCAGTTGAAGTGGATCAAGAGCAAGTTTTTGAAGAAGAAGAATCCCAGTGTTTAAGCAAGGAAGGCAAGTGGACTTCTCCCTCTGCATATCCCTCTTTGACCTAGATAATTACATGTTAATTAATATTTACAATTAAATGTTGTATTGCATAAATTTGATGGGAGATTACCTTTTTAAGGACATGACTAGAATTTTATCTCTATTACCTTGAACAACCCTTTTAAATTAATGTTTTGGGTAGAAATGCTTAGTTGCTATAACTTGGGATGGTTCAACTGGAATTTTACAATATGATGAATGTTGATCATGATAACTATGGTGAAGATGATGCTTTTGGTTAATAACAAGATCATATGTTATAATTTGAACATGGAGAACCATCCAGGAAAACAGTGCAACCACAGTCCATATGGCTCTGGCTTAGTCAATTAATTAGGTGTGTGCAATTATCTGACAACCTTATCCGAAAGGAGCACAGGGGGCCGGAGTTGAAGGGGTATAGCCCGGTTCTTTTGGGGTAGCAGCCTTTGCTAAGGTGCTGACCACTAGGGAGGGTTATGGTCCGCTCCGCTGCTGTAACTGTCGCGGGTTGTTGGTCTTCTGCATATCTTTGTAAAGGCTTCATAGTGGACACCTAGCCACTCACCTCGGAAGTGTTTAAGGGTCTGATCAACGCGGGTAACATGGGGAACACGAGCTGTGGGTAAAGTGTACAACCTCTGTAGAGTGAAAACTGATCGATCAACCGTGCTCACAGTCAAGAGCGGCCTGGACCCTCACATGATTAATGAACTTGAAGTTGGAATTAAATCATGGTTTTGTATGGTTTTTGAGATGGAAAGTTTTCTAAAAGTCTTTTTAAGTGGGATGGTATAAACTTACACCTAGTAAATAGGTGCTTGCTAATAAAATTTGACCAACATTAAAATGCTAACCGCTGCAAAATCTTAGCCTATCCTTGATAGCCTTGCATCTTCCCCCACTTGCTGAGCTCCAACCATAAGTGTGCTCACCCTTGCTTACCCGCTGTTCAGAGGAGAACAACGGCGAAGAGTACTTCAGCGACTACGATGAGTTCTGAGGCTTGCGTGCCCCCAGTCATGTGCCTGTGGAAGCTGAAGACGGAGTTGCTTCGTCTAGTTATCGTTTGTTCATTGTAAAGACCTTCGAGTCTAACGTCTGAGTGTAATAAAAGATAATGTAATGGTTTAACTCTTGTGCACTTTGATTACTGTTTATGATATTACACTCTTTTGTCTATCATATGTGTGTAAACTTGATCCTAGCACACATATGAGATGCATTTGGTTTTCTTCAGAAAATCAGGTGTGACAGAATGGTATCAGAGCAGTAATGACTGTAGGACGCAGCCTTAAGTTAGAAATGGTCGAAAAGGAAGGATTCATGTTCTAGAAAGCCTGTCATCCTTCAAAATTGACTTATTTATGTATAAAAACTAATTTATTCTTTGTTTCTTGTTAAAAACACATCTTTTTGTTTTGATCTATACTGAGTTCAGTCCTTGTGCTATCAGCTGGATTTCCACCACCGGTGTTGTCTAATATAAGTTCTTAGATTGCCTACCCCTTATCAACTTCGATAGAAACGTTCCTGCGAGGACGATCGTTGTGTTAATGCTTGTTGTTTGAACACATATTTGATTTGGATCTTTGCTTGTGTGAGTTGCATTGTGGAGTGATGGTCACAAATGCAACAAGAAATAAATTGTTAGGTTAGTAAAGATAGTTTGGGATCAAATCTTGGTTATCTTTTCCTTTATCTATCATACAAGATGGTTGGAGTAAAATCTCTTTGACACAACATCACTGTTTTAATCATATCTCGAGCTATCAGAATCTGTCTTAGTTTTGAAATTCATGCTGCTTCATCTTTTCGAGTTCATATCTCCTTGCATCAGTTCAATGTTTTTGTCTGAAATAATTACTCTAACAATCAGATGGTACAAACCAGGTCAGGAGGAGGTCAAGACGTTCCGCTGGTGATCCGTGCTCATATTGCCAATCGACAGAATCAAGCACCACCCCCACTGCTTAATCAAATGGATCCCGCATTGCAACAATTACTTGCCGCTCAAACCCAGCTGCTGCAAAACCTCACTGCCACCGTCCAGAACCTACAAGCTCAACGGAACCAACAAGCACCCCCTCCACCACCTCCGTCACAGCCGAGGGACAAGCATAAGGAGTTTATGAGCCACCATCCTCCCACCTACTCCCACTCCTCTGATCCGTTGGATGCCGACGACTGGCTGAAGACAGTTACTAAGAAGCTTAAGATCGTTCAATGCACTGACCGAGAGATGGTCCTGTATGCTGCAGGCAGATTGACAGGGCAAGCTGGTGATTGGTGGGATGCATTTTCGACTACACATCCAGATAGAAACAATATTACTTGGCAGGAATTCAGAGATAACTTTCGTACATATCACATTCCTTCAGGAGTGATAAAACTAAAGCAGAAGGAATTTCTTGCACTGAAGCAAGGAAATATGTCTGTCACAGAGTATCTCGACAAGTTCACTCACCTGTCCCGTTATGCTCCAATAAAGTGAACACCGATCCCAAGAGGCAGGAAAGATTCTTGGATGGATTGATTGGACCACTCAACTATCAGTTGCAGAGCCATACATTTCCCAACTTTCAGACGTTGCTAAACAAGGCTATTGGTTTGGAACATAAAAGGATGGAACTTGGTGAATAGAAGCGCAAGTTTAAATCTCATGGACAATCCAGCAACACACGCCCCCACTTCAACACATCTCAGAGTTCTCAGTTTCACTCTGGTGGATCAAGTGGAAATTATACTCAGAATTTACAGTTGCAGCACTCAACTCAACAACCTCAGCACTCAAGCCAGCAGACACCACTTGTTCCAAGTCATCATCAAGATCGCTCAGGAGCACCAGTGAGAAACAACTCCCCGGTTCGTCCTAATGGTTGTTTCAATTGTGGAGAATTTGGACATTATGCCAACATCTGCCCGAAGCGTAACATGCAGACTCCTCAGAAAGGTAATGGTCAGAGGTTTGGACAACCGTTATCACAAGCTCACATCGGGAACTCTACTCCAGGAGGTAACAGAGGCCAACAGAACTACGCACGTGGTAGAGTGAATCATGTGACGGCTGGACAAGCTCAAGACGCTCTAGGTGTTGTACTGGGTACGTTCTCTGTCAACTCTGTACCAGCAATAGTTTTATTTGATTCTGGAGCATCACATTCATTTATTACTGAACAATTCGTGGCAAAGCATGATATACCTATGAGTTCTATGAAGACACGTTTGTTGGTTAGTTCTCCGAACGGTGAAATGAAATCCACCTATGTATGCCCACGGGTCAATCTTAAAATCAGGGGAATAGATTTTCAAGCTGATCTTGTAGTTCTTACATCTAGTGGAATAGATGTGATACTTGGAATGGATTGGTTAGGCAAATGTGATGGAATAATTCTGTGTGCCAAGAAGACAGTGCTTTTAACCAGCCCACAAGGAGATAGGATTGAAGTTGTCGCTACCACCCCATCCAAGAAGGAAAGAAAAGTGAATCAAGATGAAGAAAAAAACAAGTGAAGAAGCTATGACTGCCGGAAGAACTCAACGTTCAAGATGAGCTTATAGAAGAGTACCCTTAGTTTCCTTTCCAATCTCTCCGAATCTCGGGACGAGATTCTTTTTAAGAGGGTAGATTTGTAACACCCTAATTTTCCATCACTAAAATAATGTAGCAACATAATGTTTTAGATTTAATTTTCTAAGGAATAAATAATTTGTCAAATAAATCTGTCTCTAAAATATTTAAACATTAATTTGAGTAATTTTAGAAGCAATAAGTGCTTGAGCATCATATTTTGTTTGCATTGTTTATGTGTGATGGGGTGAAGTTTTAAAAGTTTTTAAAATGATTTGAAAATTTTGAAAAGGTTTGTAGTGTTTAAAGTTTCAAAAGAATTTAAGTTTTGAAAGGGTTTTAAAAGAAAAAGAGTTTTGAAAAAAAAGAAAAGAGAAAACCCTCCCAACCCTTTCCTCCTCCCTTTCAGCCCACCGGCCCAACTCTCCCCGCAGCCCACCTTCCCTCCGCCGGCCTGCTCTCCTTCCTTCCGGCCCAGCTCGCCCCGGCGCCCCACTTCTCATTTCCCTCCCCTTCTCCCACTGCCCGCTGGGCCCCGCGCGTCAGGTTCTTCCCCCACCTTCCGCCGGCCTCCTCTGCTTTGCAAATGGCCACGCTGGCCGGCCGTTACCCCGGCCTTCCCGCGCTCCCCGCCTTCAATTGGCGCAATCAAGAGCAAGTGGAGCACCTGCCGCCACCTTCCCCTCCACATCTCCTTCAGTTTCTTTCCGTTCCTCTCCCTAATCAAGCCGCCCCCCTTTGAATGCAGTAATGGCCGCCGGCGACCCCCCCTGGCCATCAATGGTCATTGCTTCCCCGGCCATTGCTCCTTCTCTCTCTCCTTCTCTTTAAAAGCCGCGGCCAAAGCCCTATGCGCCCTCCTTTGCTCAACCGTGCTCCCGCACCTCTCTCTCCTCGCTCCCTCACGTGCCGCCGCCAGGGAATTCCGCCGCCGCGCCATTGCCGGCGCCCTCCGGAGCTTCTTGTCGCCGGTGCTCGCCTCCCGGAGCTCCCTCTTCCTCCTCGTTGCACGTGCTGCCCGCCCGAGTGCCCCAGAGCTTCTCCTTCCTCGCCGAACCGAGCCGCCGCCGGAGCACCCCGACCGCACCCGCCGGCGTCGATCTCCCTCAGCGACGTTTCTCCGCCGCCCGTTCTTCCGCCGAGGTGTTTCTGTGTGGTAAGGGAACCATCCCCAATCTTTTCCCCTTACATCTTGAGCCCGCAGCACCCACCGCCGCTCGCCGGTCGTGCGCCGTCCGCCTCGCCGGATGTGGCGTCGTCGCCGCCGCCCTAGTCACCTCCACAAGCCCGTGGTTGGGTTCAGCGTCGTCCCAGCTCCGCGTAGGGCTTTTCTGCGTGCAAAACCGAGGCTGGGAGCTCATTTTCGAGCTTCGCCGGTGAGGTCCGCCGCCGGTGCCGCCGCTGTTCCGCCGCCGCTTCTTCGCGTGTAGGCGATGGGAGCCGTCCGATCCGCAATGAACGGCGCAGATCCACCCCCCTGCCTGAGTCAAACGACTGCGTAACGGTCAACACAGGCCGGCCGCCGTCATTTTGCGAATAAGCCCCTGGGTTTTCTAAAATCACAACTATACCCTTCCACGAGTGAAAACCCTTGCAGTTAAGTCCTTTTTCTTCCGAATAGACCCCTGAGCTTTTAGTTATCTTGCCAGCCGTCCATTGCTTGATCTACGGCTGAGATCGACTCCTACCCACACAACATACCGGTCAACAGGGTCAACACAAGCCTTTCAGCCGCAGCTTTACAAAAACAACCTTGTTGTTTTAAATATCGCAACGATGCCCTTCCACCTATTAGAATCCTTACAGTTAGGTCCTTCCTTTTGTATCTAAGCCCCTGATCTTTCTGTAAAATCTCACCCGAAGTCCAACCTTGATCTTTTGCGCTATAGACCTTCGATTTATATGCGTATTTATGTTTTAGCCCCTTGTTTCTTGCAGTTAAGCCCCTGGAAGCCCTGTTTCTTCACAGAAAAGCCCCTGAACCTTGTTTTGGCTGTATCTTTTGCGTTTTAGCTCCGTTTCCACCGTTTCAAGTTGCGTTAGGTTCATATCAACTCAAACTACGTGATAGGACCAATGTTGAACATGTTCTATGTTTTATAATTTATTTAAATATTAAATATGATTAAATTTTTAATACACATGCTTTTCTAATTAAAATCTAATTAGAGTTAAACATGTGTTTTCATAAGAAAGTTAATATGATTAATACTAGTTAAATATTTCTTATAATTAAAAGTTAATTAGATGTACACCTCGGTTTTCATAATCAAACTTAATTTGATTAATGTTTATGCAATTTGCCTTCTAAATAAAAGCAACATAGGTCTATCCCGAGTTTTCTTAATTAAATGTTAATTTGATTAATATGAATATAAATGTGTTTTTAAATTATAATTTGATTAGTACAACTCGAAATATAAAGATATACGTTTAGATGTTTTACATGCTTCTTTTAAAGTAAATGTTTAATTTGCATAAATCATACTTGAATATTTATAAATAAAATTGGATCAAGAGCAAGTTTTTGAATAAGAAGAATCCCAGTGTTTAAGTAAGGAAGGCAAGTGGACTTCTCCCTCTGCATATTCCTCTTTGACCTAGATAATTGCATGTTAATTAATATTTACATTTAAATGTTGTATTGCATAAATTTGATAGGAGATTACCTTTTTAAGGACATGACTAGAATTTTATCCCTATTACCTTGGACAACCCTTTTAAATAAATGTTTTGAGTAGAAATGCTTAGTTGCTATAACTTGGGATGGTTCAAATGGAATTTTACAATATGATGAATGTTGATCATGATAACTATGGTGAAGATGATGCTTTTGGTTAATAACAAGATCATATGTTATAATTGGAACATGGAGAACCACCCAGGAAAACAGTGCAACCACAGTCCCTATGTCTCTGGCTTAGCCAATTAATTAGGTGTGTGGAATTATCTGACAACCTTATCCGAAAGGAGCACAGGGGGCCGGAGTTGAAGGGGTATAGCCCGGTTCTTTTAGGGTAGCAGCCTTTGCTAAGGTGCAGACCACTAGGGAGGGTTATGGTCTGCTCCGCTGCTGTAACTATCGCGGGTTGTTGGTCTTCTACATATCTTTGTAAAGGCTTCGTAGTGGACCCCTAGCCACTCACCTCGGAAGTGTTTAAGGGTCTGATCAACCCGGGTAACATGGGGAACACGAGCCGTGTGTAAACACGAGCCGTGTGTAAAGTGTACAACCTCTGCAGAGTGAAAACTGATCGATCAGCCGTGCTCATGGTCAAGAGCGGCCTGGACCCTCACATGATTAATGAACTTGAAGTTGGAATTAAATCATGGTTTTGTATGGTTTTTGAGATGGAAAGTTTTCTAAAAGTCTTTTTAAGTGGGATGGTATAAACTTACACCTAGTAAATAGGTGCTTGCTAATAAAATTTGACCAACATTAAAATGCTAACCGCTGCAAAATCTTAGCCTATCCTTGATAGCCTTGCATCTTCCCCCACTTGCTGAGCACCAACCATAAGTGTGCTCACCCTTGCTTACCCGCTGTTCAGAGGAGAACAATGGCGAAGAGTACTTCAGCGACTACGATGAGTTCTGAGGCTTGTGTGCCCCCAGTCATGTGCCTGTGGAAGCTGAAGACGGAGTTGCTTCGTCTAGTTATCGTTTGTTCGTTGTAAAGACCTTCGAGTCTAACGTCTAAGTGTAATAAAAGATAATGTAATGGTTTAACTCTTGTACGTTTTGATTACTGTTTATGATATTACACTCTTTTGTCTATCATATGTGTGTAAACTTGATCCTGGCGCACATATGAGATGCATTTGGTTTTCTTCGGAAAATCAGGTGTGACATAAACCAACCAATGCAACATAATAGCAAGGTATATAAAACTGAATGATGGGGGTCTCCAGTCATGTCTAAGCACCATGTTTACACAAGATTGCAAAAAAGGAAAAATGCCCTTAAGAAGCATGATCATAAACATGAAAGCATTCATCATAAAGTTTCACAAAAAGTGCAAGCTAACATAAAGCAGATGATGAAAATGAGGTGGATGCAAAATGTAAAAGCAAAGATTTAGCAGAAACAAATGTTATCTAGGTTTTAATGATTTCGATATGATCCACAATAAGCAAAGGACAAAGCTTGGCCTTCACTTTACGAAGTAAGCATTGTCAACAAGGAAATCACCCATCGAAAAGAAGCAATCAAACAAACTAACAAAGTTCAAAGGGTAGGTTATGGGTATCCTATATTTTTGGCTCAAATAAAATTTTGAAGAGAGGGAGTCAAGTATAGAAATTCTATCTAAGGAGGTGCTAAGAGTCTTTTTTATGAAAAACAAACCTATGGTTTTAGGAGGGCTAAAGGTGTGAAAGATTTTCTCATAGGAGGGCTAGCTAATGTTTTTAGTTAGGACAAGGGATAGAGGTGGGCTCGGCCACAAGTCAACCCTACCCTTGTTGGCTATGGGTTTTTTGTGGGGGCTATAGGAAGGCTTAGGTTGGTTGGACAAAAAGTTAGATCAACACAAAACATGCAATGCAATATGACATGGATGAACAAAATGACATGATGGCTGTTGTTTAAAACAAATGCAAGAGTTAGCCTAAATTAACTAGCCACAAGGTTAGAATTAAAGGATGGTGCCAACTTCATAGCTCTCTCTAACAAGACACAAAGAAAAAGAACCTAAACACTAATAGGCACACAAAAGGGTCTACAAGTTTTCCAAGATCAAGAACAAAATGCTCCCTCAATAGCAATTAAATCAAACAACATGGTGTTGTGGTATTTATTAGAGTAATGGTACAATGTTACTTGATGTTTCAGTTTAAGATTACAATTTAGACGGTCATATATATATATATATATATATATATATATAAACAAAAGAAAACGGGTTGCCTCCCGCAAAGCGCTTCATTTGAAGTCATAGAGCTCGACTTTCTTACGTACCTTCTCGCGGTCGCGAAGCCATGGTCCTTCATGTACGATTTGAAGATGTCCATGCAGTTTTGATCCACTCTCCATGCTTGACACGATCATTTTGCTTGATGAGAGGCTTGCCCGATCGTCTCTTGCATCATCATCCTCTCCTTCGCCTTTGCTCTTCGTCGCTGCCTCACCTTTCACAAATTTTCCTCTCTGCCCAGATCAGAATATGTAGCAAACAACTTCTCCAATGCATGGTGCATGAAATTGTCTTTCAATCAAGTGTTTATTCACCCCCAACGGACTCCGAACGAGTGAGTTATGCCCGTTTTATTCCAACACTGCAATCTGTCCAAATCTGATTTCAGACTGCGCAGCGCCTAATGTTTTTGCCATATCTCCTTGTACGAGTCTTCAAATTCACCGATCTTGGAGGTTTTGGAATCGGTACTTGATGGAGCTTATGATTTTCAACTTTTGCCTTCTTCTACATATCTGATCGGGTGCTCAAAATTGATGAAAACAGCAACGTTGTTTTTGAGTTGCGGTGATGGAGATGTTCAAGTTGTAATTCTTTCGAGGCATAGCTTCCCTCCTCTTGATTAAGGTTTAATGACCTGCATGGTTAGTGAAACTCGAGTTTTCTCCTGACATTTGCTCTTTTAAAGTCATTTGCTTGACCAAGCACAAAGGAAGTCCAAGATTTGCAAAGTGGGAAACAAACATATGCAACCACAACCAAAATTTAAATTTGGTAAACAAAGAAAGTTGTGATTAAAAGTAGCATAAGTTTCTTGCTCATCACTAAACTCTCATTAGGCAAAGGTTCATTAGGCATATAATCAACAAAGTTAAAGCACAACATAGCCACTTTATCAATCTCAAGAAATTCTAGCCTATCAACATGATCATCAAGGGCGCAAGGCATAAAATCAAAACATACCATTGGATATGAACATGAATATATCAAAATAAAGATATTATCTCCAAAAGTACTTTGAGAGTTTAATGTGTACCTTAGCCTTCGAGCTTTTCATTGTGAGTGATCCTCCGGAGTTGAAAGTGAATAATTCTTGATGATCGGAGGTGGCTCGCGCAGACTTTTCTCAATTCCTCCCTTTGTGCCACATGTCATCAAGGTTGTTTTGAGTAGGATCACTCCTCTTCATTTGTGGGGTCACACATCTCTTAAATGTCTTCATGTAACTCCATGATCCTTCGTGTGAGAGCCCAAAATATCCGCACCATTGGATGTCGCCCTTTGTGTGTAATCCATTGTGGTTTGCTCTAGACATCTCCTTACGTCGGATGTCGCCAACTTGTGCCTTCATTTGCCAATGCTCTAGGGGTCTTTATTTTGTTCCAAGCCTCTGAATTTCTTCATGTGTGGTCTAATGGAAGCATTCCCCAAGCTCCTCTTCGTTGTTGTCGTTCTCATCTTCACCATCTTGTTCTTATCGTATTGCAGCTGCCTCTTCTTTGGATTTACCCCTGTATACATAACAAAACATATACCAATATAATTATATTGAAAATTTATAAAATTACCTTTCCAACGGGTACTCATTCATCTTAATCGGAGTCCATATGAGGGAGTTATGGCTGTTTTAGTTCAGCTTTGCTTGCTGTCCAGAAATTTTCAGGACGTGCAACCATCCGTGATTCGGCCATATCCACTTGTAGGAACCTCCGATCGACTTGATTCTTGACTCGTTGGAAGTGTAACTTCGTGGGGCTTCTAAATATCCAAATATATCCTGTTGTTCTTCCCATGACGCTGTGCAAAACTTGATGCGAACAGAAACTTCGAAGATGTTGAAGAGCCTGATCTTGTGATCTCGGGGGCATCGTGATTGCATCCAATACCTATTGCTTGATCAAACAAATCTCCAAAAAGCATTAGTTTTAAAATTTTAATCGACACATTGACTTACCTTGTTTTTCATCTCTCGTGTAGGGTGTGGGCTCAATAGCGGATGATGGGCCACTAACAAACATTAGCACCTACCACTAAAGAGCGAATCTTGATGTCGTAGTCATCTTGTTGGGGTGTGTACGTAGAGAACTCATCAAACATCTTGTGTCTAGCTTTTTCACCTGCTTTCAAGGACTCAAACAAGAAAACAAGCGTGTATGCAATAATAAAAATTAAGGTTAGTCAAATATAAAGGTAGATCACCCTAGGGTTCGAGTTGCCGATCCACGGCAACGGCGCCAGAAAAAGGGGCTTGTTGACGGTTCAAAACCGTGTTGAAGTTCACTACAAGCGTACGGGTGACTTGGTGCCTTTTCCAGCAAGGAGGGTCCCCAAGGTTTGTCAATCCAAGGATCGGAAGCAAACCGCTAAGGTTCTCTACCTTATCTAGTCAATCTAACCTAACATATAACATTGATTGCATACAAAGGATAAACCTTGATAGATATGAGTTATGGCACAAGGTTGGTCACATCCATGAACATTGGTTATGGCAAAGCTCCACCGAAGGGGTAACTAGACCTATTGTCTTCTAGTTGCAGCTCTGACAAATGAGCAACAAATCGAACATCTCATCTACTAGCATCCTTAAACTCCTACCTCCGGCCTACCTCCTGGAGACATCCGCTCTTTCGGGGGAAATCACTCTATCACGATGCTCCCTTAATGAAGCGGGGGATCTAGGGGCACGCTCAAACATGAACGTGTCTACGAATCATGGAGGGTCAACATGCTAAACCTAATCGCCACGATTACATAGAGCATGCTATATAGCCTAACCGATGCATTAGACTAGGGATCAAACATATTCATGATAGGTAAAAAGTATAAACGGAGACATGGAATCGCTAGAAGATAGAGTGACAAGATGGTAATTGCTCACATAATAATAGATGCGTTTGGATCATCAACACCGAGTACATACCATTGATGACCTCAACTAGCTCCGGAACTCCACCATGGCACAACCACGCAGGGCGGCCATGACGGCTAGGGTTGGCCTAGGCCATCCCCTAGACAACTTCGAGGACTCCGCCACCGTCGTCTCCTTCCAGTGCTCACTTCTAGGTTTCACCGAGTTCTGGTGAATAGATGTGGCGGCCGTCGGAGGCAGGGGATATAAATGAGACGAGAAGCGTGTAGGTCAAAGGGTGTCATGAACCAGGCCCGAAACACCCTAGCCGGTCGGCATGGGCCGGCCGGCCGAGGCCCTTTTCGGCCCGGTTCGGGCCCATCTTCCTCCACGATGCTTCTTGCACTTTCTTGAATATTTGCCGAAGTGCATGTGGGTCCTTGATGTCGTTTTCCCCGCGATTTAGATAAGGGTCCTTGGCGCGCAAACTCCCGCATCTTCCGTTCGGGTCCTCAGAGTTTCACGGCTTCATGCTTCAGTCCTCGGGTCATTTGGAGTCATGTTCACTTCGTGTTTTGACTTGTGTCGGGCTTCGTGATCTTCTCACAAAGCGCTCGATGAACTCTACCCGGAAGTCCTCATTTAGGCTCTTAAATCCTACGTAAACAACATACTCCAAAACCACATGCAAGTGTGAACTTGTTACATCGTTAGTACGCCTAGTGGCGGGTTAGTTATAAATCAAAGCTCAAACTAAAGTGTAACAAGTGCTCTTGGTTGACGGAAATTGACCGTCAACAGGTGCCGGAGGAGCTGAGACAGGACGCCGTAGAAGAGGTCGCCACGGACTCGGCGGCGTGCGCTGTCCGGGACGTCAGGCGCATCGACGGCGACATGGACACGAAGAGGGCACTTCATGCGGTGCAGGACGAAAAGAATCACCCGGAGCAGGAGCTGCAGAGGGTCTCGAACAGAGAGGCGGAGCTCCGGGACGCTGTCGCGGCCGAGCGTCACGCGGCAGAGAGCGAGGCGGGTGAGGACACCCTTGACCGAGCGCTGCAGGAGGGGCGCCTGCCGCTGTGTTGGTACCTCAAGGAGATCAAGGACATGGCGCGGGCACAATTCAGGGCTCAGCTGGTGCCAGATGACTTGTGTCCTGATTGGTTGTCATTATTAGTATAAAACTATAAACTGAAGCAGATGACTAACAACACTTAGATTAAACTTAAACATCCATGACCACTAGTCTAATCTAGATCACGCCTAGTACATTAACTAATGCGAATAAACATGAGGTAGCTCTTATACCGGCAGAGGTGGTGTCCATCTCGTCGGTGGAGCTAAGTGCACTACGTGAAAAATAGACATTGGTAACGGGCGCGGATGGCCATTGGTAACGGGCAAAACGGCCGTTACCGATCAAGTGTTACAAATGAGCTAACAAAGGTAACGGGCCGATGCCCGTTACTGATGACACGTAATTGTAATGGGTGTCTAACAAAGACCGTTACCAAAACTTGTTACCGGTCACCTGAAATGTCTGTTTCTCTGGCCCACATGGACCTTTGGTAACAGGCACAGAAACCGAGCCTGTTACATGAACTCAATATCGGAGATGTTTGCTGTGGACACGCGTCTCCACGTAAGGAGTCATTTGTTGTATGCGCGTCTTCTCTGTCTGGACGAAAGGAGACGCGTGCTCTGGACACGCGTCTCGTCTGTCTCCACGAAAGGAGACGTGTGCTCTAGACGCGTGTCACCTCTGTCTCGATGAAAGGAGACGCGTGCTCTGGACGCGCATCTCCTTTGTCTCGACGAAAGCATCAACTTCTAGGGCCCACCGCTCAGTATTAGTAATGGGCCTTTATGCGGCCCGTTATAGTGTCGTCAAACTTGTAACAGGCGTTCCAAGTGAAGCCCGTTACTCACGGATTAGTTTTTGTAACGTGCCTTACTTAACGTCCGTGACTGATACGTAGGGTACCTACAGTAACCTGCCGTTTTCTGGCTGCATCCCGGAACCAGTCAGGATTTGGCAGCCACTGGATCAGGGGCTGCATCCTGGAAACAGCCACGATTTGGCAGCCACCACAACAATGCAAGGAGACATCACAAACACATTCTCATCACATATATACGCAAGCAAGATCACATATTTATACACAATGCGAGATCACATCAAGTTCCTCATCAGATCGACATGCATGCTAAAGTTTCAAGTTCCTCGTCGGTGCTTTGTTTGGATGGAGTCCTGAGAAAACTACCTAAACCAGGCAACAACATCTGACCCCAGCCAAGTAGGTTTCTCAGGCAGTACTAAACTAGCCTGAATGCAGCAAGTTTCAAGTTTGTCAGGCAGTACAATGAACTCACGGTGCACCATTATAGAAGTTGCCGTTTCGATCGAGGATCTCCTTAACAATGTACTCGCACAGCATCTCTCGGACCGGCTTTAGATCTTCTGTAGAAACATTTAGGGCAGGTTTGAAATCCTGCAAAATACAATCATTATGAGAATACAAGTACAAATCAATTTCTAAAATCAAATAGAGAATATGAGCAGAGACAAGGGTGAGCATTATCTACTTACAACAGCCTTCTTCATGTGAGGTATGTCTTCGAGTAGTTTGAACATATTGAATGCCACATGGAATCCATGCAAAAAGGAACCCGATGGCTGCTGAGCACACTGCGCATCGAGGTACCAAAATGACAAGTTAATGCAGTACCAAATTGGTATGAAGGGACCATAAAAAAACCTCGGTCTTACAGTGGTATTTGGCTTGTGCTTGAATGTCTGATTGGATTTTAGCTTTTTCTTCTTTCCTTTAATCACTTCGTCCTTTGGGCATATATTTTCAGAGGCCCTGCTGTTGACGGCTGTTAAGTACTACTTTCAGCCCTCAATATTCTCACATAAATGGAGGCATATGCATTATTTACTTGCATTTTGGTTTGAATAATGTAGTTCCACTTGTCCTTGGAGATTATTTGTATGTAGGTGAAATAGCCCTTAAAAGAGATGGAAACCCACCTTCTATGGAGAAACCATGCCAACTCAGCTGAGGAGGTGACTGCCACCAAGGAAACACATGGCATTCCACGTCATTGATCCAAAGGAGGCACTCACCGATGAATCAGAGAGCGCCACAATGACTTCACATGGATCAAGGGGCCCACCTCGGATACCAAATCAAGCCATGCACCGGGGATGGATCAGAGGACCCATAGGGCAGCCACCCAGAGGAAGCACACCAGGTGGGGCCGCCATAGGGGGTCGGCCGATCCTAGGATCGGACGAACCGACCTAATGGCGCCCCATCTGGCCCCTACACGTGGCAGCTACTCATTGGTCTATTGCCTCACTCCCGAGTGTTTTGAGGCCATTTGGTGCTCCGAGCAAGCCTGGTCCTTGCCTATAAATAGAAGGGGAGGGGCTCCCATTTCCCACACACCACTCTCTCATTCTCCTCTCACTTTTAGTTTCCAAGGCTAGGGGGTAGGCTAGACTAGCTCTTCTTCAGGTTCCAAGTCTTCTTTGGAGTCTAGGTATGAGTTCTCTTTTATCTTTATTTCATTGTATGACTTTGATCTACTTCAGTTATTCAGTTATTTCATATAAAGTCATGATAGATCATATGCTTGATATGTTCTTGAGTTCATCCTTTGTTCATCATTTAGAGGCTTGTGTTCTTCTTGAACACTACCTTTTGATCCACTTGAAGGATGATAAACTCATTCCTTATGTGTTTATCATCAGTTAGAGGCTCGTGTTCTTCACGAACACGACCCTTTGATCTTATTGACTAGACATAAGAGGGTTCGTATCCATTCATATGTCTAACCTTAGTTGATCTTGTTAGATGGCATGAGAGTGTTGCATGAGGTTTGTGTTCAAGCTACGGTACTCGGTCTAAGTTGACCAGTCTTCTGGTGGCTCTCACCCTGGGTCACAACAGCCCAGGCCGGGTGAAGTCTAGCAGCAACGCAGGCATGGTGCCTGCGTTGTCTGGCTACGTTAGTTATGAGCATACCCTCCGTAATGATAGAGGTAGGTCCGCAGTGGTGACAGCTATTGGATCCTTTGCAACCCTCTGCCCTGGGGTACCTGCTGTAGGAGTCTAAAGTCTAGTTTCGCAGAGTGCTGGTCGTCGCGGGCTAGCTCCCCGTTTGTACCTGGGTGCTAAACCTTACCCTCTCATGCAATGCTCATGCCTATCTCCTGTATCTTCTAGCTTTGTATGTTTAGTATATTAGAATCTAGAGCTAACTCGTATGTTCCCCCTAAGCAGTAGTGTGCTACAATAGAGGTAGATTTGAGTGTGTGTGTCACACTACCCTTTATATCTTTTATCTTACCCCTGCCTTTGAGTTTGTTGTTTCCTATATCTATTTCTTAGTTTACATTCAGTGCAAAAACATAAGTCTAAGATATCCGCCATTGCCATCCACGGATACGATACCCTTAAAATATTCTCCTTCCTTAGGGAAATGCTACAATGATTTACTTGTGCGCTTGCGGATTCGTTCATGATCGTTTAGATTAACCTTTGGCAAGTCTTGATGTTCATACTAACTCAGCGTCGTTAGTTGTGACGTTAAGAGATGCCAATAGGCATTTCTTTGTGTTGTCACTAACGATGGATTCCAGATCTGTTCTTAAAGTGACGACGCTATGAAACGCCAACACGTGCATGATCAGCAATACCGATTAGAAACACTAAGAGATGATCAGTGTTACACAGTGGCCACCGGTGCAGAAGGCACCCACCACGTAGTCATTAGTCATTACATTTCTCAATGCTTATACTACAAGGGCAGCCTTCTTATCAATCTTTGTGGTTGTGAGAACCTGTGGATCCAAAAACCCAACACTGATCTTCATCTCCGTTGCCTTGTCCATCATTTTCCTACAAAAAATCCAAATGTTAGCATGCATGAACTTTGTGGTCAAAATTAAAAAAATATCTATTTTGGTTTTAAAGCACTTACAATGTCCACAACCTTAAGGTCTCATCCAGAGCAACCAGAGTTATAAGGTCATACACGTGACTAAATGCAATGTTTAACATTAAATCACCAGCACCATGAAAGGAGTCTTCAGGCAACTTTGCTGGAAAACTATGTTTATCCTTACTGTGTTCCATGGCGGAAGCATGCAACCTGGCACAATTAGGTCCAGCAACCTGTAAGTCTGCTTCTGACAACATAGGCATAGCAGGCTTGTATTTTAGATCTGGTTTTGTCCAAAAACAGTTAAGAAGCTCATCTCTAGGCAGAGGTTTCCTGGCCCCCTTCTTCTGCGGTGGCTGCTGCTCAGGCGGAGATTGCCTGTCCTCCGCCTGTCGCTGCTGCTGCTTAGGCGGAGATTGCCTGTCCTCCTCCTACTGTTGTTGATGCTCTTGTTGCGTAGTTTTGCTAATCTGATGCTACTTCTTAGGCAGAGATTGCCTGTCCTTCTCCTGCTGTTGTGGATACTCCTGCTGCGTAATTTTGCTGATCTGCTGCTGCTTGTTAGGTGGAGATTGCCTGTCCTCCTCCTGTTGTTGTCGATGCTCCTGCTACGTAGTTTTGTTGTTCTGCTGCTGCTGCTGAGCTTTCTCTTGCTGACGCTGAGCTGCAGCACCTCCATCTGATGCTGTACCCCTGCTACCTAATGTGGGTCCAGGGTTGGTATTTCTCGTAATGGGTGGTACATGGATCCTGTTCTTTCACCATTGGATCCTTTGACAGAGAGCCTCAGCTAGGGTTGTTACTTCATCCCCCCAATTGGTACAGGCAAAGGGTAGTGACCCGTATTACCCCACACATAACTAGGTTGCACCACAGCATACCCATCCTACACCGGTACTGTATGGAGAGTCTTTTGCAATGGAAAGACAGTGGCTAGTGCGAGCTCCACTTTATTCTCGGAGCCATCCAAAAGGCTGCACTTGGTTGGCTCTGTCAGCTTATCTTTTGTGTCTAGCATAGGTGATCGACTATCAATGTGATGTTGACTACCTTCGTCCTCGTTGACATGCCAATGGTCTTCCTCTCTGCCACGTGCTTCTTCTTCCTCACTGCCATCCGCATCTTCTTCCACGAGGCCATGCACATCTTCTTCCTTGCTACTACTGACAGGTGGTGATTGGGGAGGATGAAGTAGATTTTCCGGTATGTGGACCATGCCTGATTCTCCTAGCATGGACACAAGTCTGGTGAATGCTTCACCAATTAGCTCTTCCATCTGCGATACAGCCTTCTTGTTCCTCTTCTTCCTATACATTTCAGCAAACTCTTCACCAAACCCTTTACCCCAGCCAAGTGAACTAGACATGCCACGGACCCGACCTCGATGCTCTGGAGTCTCAAGTGCTGCGGTGAGGATATCATTCTCCCAAACCCCATGAAAAGAACCATCGCTAGCCTGAGCTGCAAGTGTTTTCACCCTAGTTGCTACCCCCACCACCACAGGGTTACCGAATGTTATGTCCCCGCTTCCTTCACTAATGGTCTTCCTCTTCCCTACCCTTGTCCGCAGATAAGGCCTCGAACGTCCAAGAAATTGGTCCCAAGGGTTCTGTTTTCCATCTTCAGCTAGCTTTGCATCCTCCTCCTCCCACTCTTTCCTTTTACGATCATAACCTTTTCTGCCCGTCCTGTGTGGCTTATTATGCAATGCTCTCTTTTCTTTCATCCCCTGGCTCAATCGCTGATATCTAGGAGAATTGGTTTCCTGCACAAACACGGTCCAGTCTTTTGGCTGCAAAAAGGCATGCTTCACAAAGGGAGTCTCCTCTTGGCTCACATATTTTTTCTTAAATAGGTCTTGAACCGCCGTTGCAAGGAAACCAACTGACATAGCTGCCTTAACTGAATTCTTGCGAACAGATTCAACCAGATTGACTGGGTAATCTAGCTTTTCCGCTAAAACTGTGAACATCTCTTCCTTCTCAATTGGTGAGAGATCTTCAACTGCCTTGTTGATTGACACCCCCTCTCGAGCAATGAGGCCACAGACCAATACAAATCTATCCCTCGCAGCATCTAGGGTAGGCCAATAATTGTTATCAAGTCCAGTTGCGGTCAACTTGTCTTCTAGCCATTTGGTTTGTGTCCTTGACTCGCGGGATCGAGTACTACTCGCAGCAGTATGTGCTGAGTGACCCTGTGAAGAAGGATCACCATCGATAGGTTGTGAACAAGGTTCACTATCGATGGGCTGTGATGGTGGACTGGAGGTAGAGGAGTTTGGTGTTGTGGGAGACTGCATAGATGATATATCAGGTTGTCAGTAGAGCAACATAAGCTAGACTGAAAACCTAAACAAAATTAGATAAATTCTTATTCTCTGACAAGCACAATAGTTAATATTAGCATACAGGTTGGGGATAGGTTCTAACCATTTTGACAGAGTGAAGCAATATGCTTATATATCAAAGCAAAGACTAAATTCCTTCAACTGCTTTCTTGTCCAACTTCAGCAGCAATGAATTGTGTGTTACATGTGTACATGCAACAAGAGGACAAAGCAATTACAATTAAAGTATGCTAACAGGTCCAAAGCATAACTGTTGATCTGGTACATTCGAAGCATAACAGAATTTCAACCGTTCATATAAGTTCATCTGTTAGCAACAATTTATTCAAACAGACTTGGAGCAACAAAATTCACCTGTCAAATCCACATCCAATCAATTAAAAATGAACTATTAAGGCATGTTGTACTAATAAAGGCAATTCCAGGAGAATAATCCTATGTGAACGGACCCTAAAGGCCTAAACAACCGTAAAGTAGCATGTCTCCCTAATCCATCTTGACAGGAATACCAGATTGGGTGGCCGAGCAGAGAGAAGGGCGTTGGGGGTTCAAGCAGCACTAATCTCTGTCGCGAATGAAGTAGTTGTTCTCGTGGTGGTCGGAGAGGCCCGATCCGCGTCGCCTCGTTGCCTGAGGTGGTCGGCTCATAGTCGTGGCCGGGGATGCCGGATCCGCGTCATCGTCTTTAGGTTGGCCAGGACGCCATCCGCACGCCAGTAACCGCGTCCTCATCACCATTGTCACGGCTGGAGCCGCTTCACCGACGTCACGCCGGGACCGGTGGGGCTAGAGAAGAGCAGGGCTGCGGCGGGGAGAGCGGCGACGGCAGGCTAGGGCTGGAGAAGGAGCAGGGCGGCGGCGGGGAGAGTGCGGGCGTGGTGGATCTATCTGAATTAGACTCTCGAGTATATGTCCCCTGCGCGCGCGTTACTATGTTCATGGAAATTACTGTCGTGCCCTTGAACGACTCTCTGGTGGAATTAGAATTCCATGGGCATTATAGTCAATATAAGTGAGAATTTTTTAACAGCGCGCGCAAGGTTTGCCTGCTGAGTGCTGACGCTGACAATGGATAGTCATCACCGACGCTAGTTAGTAAATCCGCGTCGCCTTCGTTGGCAGGAATCTTCTTTATATAGGCTGCTGACACTGACGCTTGGGCCCGACACTATTTTTTAGAAATGAAACTCGCATCCATCAAATATTAGAGCCGGTAAAACAACACCTAAAAATTCATTAAAATAACATCAATTCATATTTGGACATTTAGTATTGTAATAAAATATCAACAGTCACACTTGTGTACCCAACATTATTATAATTCGAATATACATCTCATGCTTGTGATATAATAATTCTAATAACATCTTAGTTTGCTCCAAAAATTCTACAAATTTACGTGACAACATAAATTGGGTACCAAAACTTGTCATAAAAAATTAAAATGGTTTCGATAAAAGAAGAATATACTTGTGTACAAATGGCTACATCTCTCACATAGTTTCCTAGAATGTTGCTTGAACATTGAAATTTTCCACACTTTGCAACATGTTCGATCTCATACGCATTTGAAATTTTTACACAAGCTTGTGTTCAACTTAAGATTACGAAATGCAAAGTTTCATTACTAATGGTTGTGGAAAACAAATATTATTTCGATGTTGTACTTACAAAGAACAAGATAAAGGCATGTAAACATTATTCACGAAACGAAATATACATTAAACAATGAAATTAATGAAAAGATGGGGATTTAAGAAAAAAATAAGAAAAAAATCATAAAATTTGGACTAAGTACGACAGAGAAATACATGTTACAAAATTTGACTGCAGCTTAAAAGGAGAAATGAGAACTGTTCTTCATTCCAATAAAACAGAGGGGGTGGTTAACCCGCGTCTCATTTGCCCCTCCAATCCTCGTCTCCTATGACCACCCAATAGAACAAAGGAGAAAGCAAACTAGCAAAGGCCACCGCCACCGCCGCCGCCGTCGTGCCCACATTGACATCCAAGAGGGCACCCTAGGCCTCTAATGCGGCAAATGAAACCACTGCACCTTCGATTTGACTCAGAAACGTGACAAATCAAATCTTGTGGATGCGACACAGAATATGTAATAATTTACATTCAAGATACATAATTTTTATTGATGCTTCCGCCTACATCCCGATGTTCATCCTGCTGACGGCGTACTCCACTGCGACGCTGAATCCACACGTCCAGAGGTCGAACTCATGATGGATGTGACACTCGACGCTGCAGTAGTGGATGATCCCTGGGGTCTCCGGCTCGTAGCGCCTACATCCTGCTGCCCAAATGCAGACATAGGGATTCTGGACGGGCAGCAATGGAATGTCATCATCGTCGTCACGAAGTCAGTACCACCACGCAATGTTCTGGAGATCCCGGCAGACGAGGAAGCGCAGCCGGTGCAGGTTGTGGTTCTTCCACCACGCTTCAGGGGGCGACGGCCCGCCGCTGATTTCGTGGAGCAGTGCCATCGCTTCGGAGTCCGCAGGGTTACGACGGTACTTCAGCATCGCTAAAAAGTACTTCGCATCGACGTCTTTGCAGCGGCCTTTCCGACGAGCACCAGACCCTCATCGGGATTCCGCCGCCTCATCAACCTCTCCATCCCCTCAAAGCATAAGGCCTCCGGATGTTCGGCGAGGCGGAAGCGCTCCTCCAACATGTACCTGACGTAGCGATTCTTGCACTCTTGACGAAGCTCACGCAGCGACACCTGCAGGAGTACCTCATCCGAGTCGCAGATGGGCCGGAAGGTGTCGCAGACCCGATTACGAAGGATCAGGAAACGAATGACGGTAAAACAACACCTAAAAATTCATTAAAAATAACATCAATTCATATTTGAAAATTTAGTATTTTAATAAAATATCAACAGTTACACTTGTGTAACCAACATTCTTATAATTTGAATATACATCTCATGCTTGCGATATAATAATTCTAATAACATCTTAGTTTGCTCCAAAAATTCTACAAATTGATGTGGCAACATAATTTGGGTACCTAAACTTGTCATAAAAAATTCAAATGGTTTCGATAAAGGAAGAATATACTTGTGTACAAATGGCTACATCTCTCACATAGTTTCCTAGAATGTTGCTTCAACATTGAAGTTTTCCACACTTTGCAGCATGTTCGATCTCGTACGCATTTGAAATTTTAACACAAGCTTGTGTTCACCTTAAGATTACGAAATGCAAAGTTTCATTACTAATGGTTGTGGAATACAAATATTATTTATATGTTGTACTTACAAAGAACAAGATAAGGCATATAAACATTATTCATGAAACGAATATACACTAAACAATGAAATTAATGAAAAGATGGGGATTGTTGGGATCTCTGATCCCATCAGGAAGAAGAAAAATAATGTGTGAAGCAAAAGAACCTCTCCCTCCTCCTCCCAGCCTTTCCCCCCTTGTATAGGGAGAAGGTGGGTCTTTATATTATTTCCACCGATGAAGTCTTAAATTACAAATAAGTCCTCAATTTTGATAATGACACCCTCAGACCCCTCTTTTGGCCTCTTTTACACATATGGGGGTCCTAGCCTTAGGCCTCCTAAGGCGCACCCCCAACACTAGCCCCTCAACTATTTGGTCTTGGTCGGCACAACAAGACCTAATAGTTGCTCATGTTTGAAAGAGGCCAAAATACAACTCCAACTCTGGTTGCAAGGAACGCCCTTAGCAACCTACCCATGTGCGCCTCACTAAAAACTCCATCCCAAAAACCCAATGGGAAAAAAGGGCATGGAGAAAAGAGCACGCACAATCTTGGGTTTACATATACCGACTCCAGTTACTTTGCCTTCAAGTGCTGTTAACTACCTCCAAGTGCCTTGTACATGCTTCGCTCTTCGTGCGGCTTCACACCTTGCTTCAAGAGTCAATGTAGCTGAAGTGCTCGTCATCGATGCTTGCTGCAATATCTTCAAACTCTCCCACGAGCACCGGACAATGATGATGTACTGGTTCTCCAGTGCAGCCCCAGCCCCTCTTGGCCGGTGTTCGTGAGAGAAGCTTCGCGTGTAGTAGTCGAAGTAGTCGAGGTGGTCGAGGTGGAGTCGCCCTTGAAATAGATGATGTCGTGGAAGTAGTCGAGGTGATCGAGGTTGAATCACACTTGAAATAGATGATGTCGTCGAAGTAGTTGAGGTACATGGTGATACTGAAGCATGTCGAGGGTGAGCCCCTTGAGCCGCGTAGTAGAAGATGCGAAGTTGAGGATGATGCCGGGTTGAGCCCCCCGAGCCCGTGCAGCGGAAGACACGAAGTTGTTGAAGATGATGAGGTCGAGCCCCTCTAGCGTCGAGCCTTATTGAATCTGCAACTTAGGTCAGGTTGGCCCGACAGCTTTCACCTGAAAGGGGTTGTATATATATAGCACAAAGAATGATCCAATCATTATTTCCCATAAGCATCCTTAGATCCAAATCATATAGGTAATGTTAAATATAAGGTACTTGATGATTATTGTTAAATTTCACAACCTTTTTTGCTTCCACTATGTAATTTTAAATCCTGCAAGGTTAGAGAAAAAAACAAGTGTATATCGAAATGAAAGTTGATGCTAAAACTTGTCACTTTTTACTCCGAATAGCTTGAAAAGTTAAACTGGTGAAAAGTTAAACTGATGTCGCAACTCGTTGTTGCCTTTGGCTCGGGATGGAAGGATAACTCATGCCTCAACTTGTTGCTTCCTTTTGGCTCAATTTGGAAAGTAAATCTGAGATAAATCTCATGCAATGCAATGCTTTTGATGCATGTCTTGATGCAAATGAATGAAATGTATGCACATGCCAAGCCAAGATATATTTCATAGTTGGTTATATCATGTCATCAACCTTCCAAAATAAGGAAGTTTTATTGTTGTCTCAAGCCTTTTCATGGAATCATCCCTTCACTCTGGGATCTCGGTGAAATCATCCCTTCACTCTGGGATCTCGGTGGAATCATCCCTTCACTCTGGGATCTCGGTGGAATCATCCCTTCACTATAGGATCTCGATGGAATCATCCCTTCACTATGGGATCTCGGTGGATTCATCTCTTTACTCTAGGATTTCGGCCACAACTTATTGTTGTCTCAGGCCCTTTCATAGGATGTCCCTTTACTCTGGGATCTAGGCCATAACTTGTTGTTGTCTCAGGCCTTTCGGTAGGAAATCCCTTTAAGGTGGGATTTAGGCCGCAACTTGTTGTTGCCTCAGGACTTTCGGTAGGATATCCCCTTAAGGTGGGATATAGGCTTTCACGGAGCCTTTGGCTATCAAGGAGCCTCTTTCACAGAACTTTTCTTTCCCTTCTTTAGTCTCGGCTATCACGGAGCCCTTTCGCAAATTTTTCTTTCACATGGTGGATTTCAGGCTAAAACGGAGCCTTTTTCACGAACTTTTCTTTCTCTCATTGAAACTCAGGCTATAACGGAGCCTTTTTCAAGAACTTTTTCTTTCTCACGATGGAACTTAGGCTATCACGGAGCCTTTTTCACGAATTTTTTTTCTTTCTCTCGATGGAACTTAGGCTATCACAGAGCCTTTTTCACGAATTTTTTCTCTCTCGATGGGACTCAGGCTATAACGGAGCCTTTTCATGAAATCATTCTTTCACTTTGGGATTTCGGCTATCACGGAGCCTTCTCATGGAATCATTCTTTCACTTTGGGATTTCGGCTATCACGGAGCCTTCTCATGGAATCATTCTTTCACTTTGGGATTTCAAAAACATGAATTCTCATAAACATACAAGTACGTGACAGAGTATTGCTTTGAATTTTTAAGATCACATAAGTAGAACATGCATAAATATGCCCAAAGCCTAGATTTGCCCATTCACAAACTTGAATAGGCATATGAATCAAGATACGAAGGATAAGATGATCACTTGAAACATATACTAACAGCTTGAGAGTGGTTAAATTTTCGTGCGAGAGTTAGCTAGGATCAAGGTATTTCGACAGCAGTAAAAGTAATAACAATGTTACCCTGCAACGGAAAGACATCCGTTGTTAGAGGGAAGGGGATGGAAGCAGTTACCTTGTATTTTGATGAAAGTCGGAGGTGAAGATAGAGCTATTGTTTTTTGAGAACCATTAGAGTGAGAGACCAATGATTGATGAATGCCAAAAGTGGTGATTTCAATAGATGATGATATCCAAATGTCCAGAATGTCCAAATGATATATTATGTTTTGAAGATCATGACACTATGAAAATCAACATGTCAGCACTAATTTTTGACTTAGTTAGGTGATGAAAACCAATGTACCTGCAAAGGAAAACGCAAAGGTCTAGCATGTACGGGTTAGTCTTGAGTAAGTGAAGAGATATAGTGTTGAAATCCTGCAAGAGAAGAGATTTTGATATATAAAAGATATAACAACTTGTATTTTTGGAAAGATGTCTCAATCAAAGGTCATATGTCTCATTCAACTGTGGTATAGTAACAACACAAAATAAGCAGATAAGTCGACAAAAGCTTGCTCATGCTCAAGCTTTTGTGGACTTACTTCTTGAGCGTCATGCTCTAGTCGATATCGCAACTTTCAGTTGCTTCGACTAATGATTTGGACTTAAGTCTCACAAAGTATAAAACATTGCCTTGAAAATGAGTCACAGTTGGAATATGGTAATGACATGTTGGTAAAGGTCATGTAGGATATGCGAATAGTGCAAGAATAATCACATGATTAACAGAGTAGCCTTTGTCAGCAAAGCAATAGTGGCATTAGTGAAGTGTTGCAAGTTAGAGGAATTTCTAAAGAGTAAAAAAGAGTTTTCATGATTAGCCCCTCTAGGGCTCTTGGAATAGTATACAGTAACCACCTAAGTTCCAACAAGTACCTCAGTTCATGTTGGTTATGCTCACATCTAATATACTAGGGTTATTGTAACAAAAAAATTGGTTATGATGGATATAGCACAAACCATTCAAATGAGAGGTTTTGAACTTAGAGATAGATGGGAGATACTTACAGAGTGGTTGTGATACCCATAAGCATGATGATTGTAGTGGATTTTACCTTGTTAAGCAATTGGTATAAGTTTGCAAGCTTGGCTCGAACTTTGTTGCATGCCCAACTGAATCTGCTCTGTTGTAGTAAAAAAAATTGGCTGACTCTCATTGCTTGATAAGAACAGTGTAAGAATAAGACCAAGCTGGGCCAACCAGTCAGATCGCATAAGCGTTGCTTGGTCAGAGTAGAGGCCTTGATATTGCCATTGCTTCTGTTTACTTTTCCACTAGATGACAGTAGTCCTTTCAGTGTAATTTGTGCCATTTGCCCATTACTCTCACTTAGTGATTTCAACTCAAATTGATGTTCTCCAAACTTGCTCACAGCTGAGAGTTTTGGATCGCTGCAATGAATTGCCCTTCTCATGGAATATGTGATGCTAACAATAATTGCGCTACCACCAGGAAACCATGCCAGATGAAATTCTTCACTGGTTGGCCAATTCTGAAACCATTGTTGAATTGATAGCATTCCAACTTGATAGCTACCAAAACTGAAAGATGGCCAAGGTCTGGGTCATTGCACCCCATTATCAGGAACATGTGCTAGTGGTGGCCATGGAGACATCAGCGGTAAGACAGCTTTGAATACACCAAAAAGATGGCCACATGGTATGATCCATTACACCAGGCTGTTAGGAACCCGTGCTAGTGCTGGAACAACTTCTCAGGTATAAATGATCCAGGGGGGTGCCATATGCAGGAAAAAATTCTGGAAGAGCAGAAACAAATCGTGTTGAAAGCCAGAATATATCAACAGTTAATGCCCCAGCTCAACAATTTCACTCTTATAGACCTGAAAGTCCTGTATATGAAAGGCCAACTGAACCACCTCGTGCTCATTCACCTGAGCCTCCTCATTTCGATGATTTTTATGAGAGAGAGAGAGAGAGCGACATTGGAACATCTGATGTTTATCCAGTGAAAACCTCTGGTTATTTGCTTGACAAGAAGGCTCCAAAAAGACGTGATTTCATCCAGAAAAGGGCAGAGAAAACCCTCAAATGTTGATCATTATGATTCCCAAATAACCAACTTGCCACAATCTGTTGGACTAAAAAGGTTTGACCAAAACAAACTACGGCGTAATTGACCGTAACACTGAATGCACTCTAGTTGATACCAGCATAAGACAATTACAACTCATGCAGAAAAATACCAAACAGCCATGTTACTATAGCAGAGCGCATGTAGTGTAATCAAGTAATTTCATATATAAGGATAATTTTAAATTCCCAAGACTTCATTTCAGCAATAGAAAATGTGGCAACATAGAATTCTCACAAGGCATGGTGATTTTAATAAACAATAGTAAAATTTTTAGAATAATTAACGCCTTCGTAACAAATGAGGAATCGGGAACCAGTGTATTACTGGCACATAAATGAACCGGTGCTATATATAAATCATGACTGAAATATGAGAAGGGATTGCAAATTTAAACTGCAATTAAAATATGCCAACACGTTTGTGTTTGAAACAAACCGAAATATAGAGGTTGCACGCTGAGCATCTAACATCTGTTAAACGTGAAGAACAGTATTGTGCAGTCTAAAAACATGCTACCAGTTTAAAGCTCTAGCCAGCCAAAATTATGTACCTGTGTTTGGAGTGCCACTCTAAAATGCAGCTGGTATTTCTCCTAGAACTGAGCAAAGGAACTTATTATACAATAGGAAACCCCTCTAGGGAAACAGCCTCGTGCTCTTGAGCCAGTGCTTCGGAAGCCAAGAAAGGTTGGCTATTTATAGTAAACTAATCAAGTTACTGCTACAGAAACACCCCATGCTATGGCCGGCTAACCATTCAAAGGTTTTGTATAGAACTACCAGAGCATTTCATGATTTCTTAATCACTGCAAACAGTAGAAAGAAATTTGCATTTGCAAAAAACTAATGACCTGCAAAACCAAGAGATGTATTACCTGCATTAGCAACTGGAACTCAAATGGCTAGTAGTTCCTCCTTTGTTTGCCTGCACAGGATGTCGACTGTCTGAAGACCAAGCTGCAGCTGTGTGGCTGGTATAAAAGAGAAACCAATACAGGAAGGTATAGGCCATAAGCTTGCAGAAGAAAAAGCGGAGAGCTAAAAGAGCCACGCCAAGAATTCTCCACGCCTCAATAAATCCAACTGCCTTTTCTTTTGCTTGCGAGCGCGGTTCCAACAAAGGGGCATCCGTGCCGGCCTTTTCAGAGTCCTTCCAATGGAGATCCTCTTGAATTCCAATCACATCAGGACTAACAGGCAAGAGCAGAAACACCGAGAGTCCGACTAGCACGATCATGATACCCGGCACAGCAAAGGACCAACTCCGTCCATACTTCAACATTGCGGCAGCAATCAGAGAGCCAGAAATGTTTCCTACAGATGTGTGAGCATTCCAAATTCCCATTATCAGGCCCCTCTTGCTCTTCCCAAACCAATTGCCAACCACTGCAACTACTGAAGGCCATCCAGATGACTGGAACAGGCCAACCATCATCTGCATGCCCAGAAAGCAAGTAGAAGTTGTGTATATTGAACCAATAGCCTGCTCCGAAAGCAGCAGTGAACAATCCGGTTCCAATCATTCCAATAGTGCAGGATCCTCAGATCCTGGTCCTTGGCACACGACGGCATGACGAACTCTGTCTCCCAAGTTCAACTCCCAATCGTAACAATCCGAAAAAGTTCGGCCAAACTCGATTCGCTCGTTCCCCGTGCCGCTGCTGCCGCGGACGGTGGCTGTAGGGAAGCAGAAGCTCCAAACATCAGTAGCTCCTTGACGGGGATGCCGATGGTGAGTGCTTGCGCGTAGACGATGAGCAAGGCGAAGGCGAAGTTGGCGGCGACGCCGACCGAGACGACGAGGAGGCGGAGCCGAGCGCGGAGGTCACAGGCGCGAGGAGCAGTTCGGAGTCCGCGAGCGACAGGCTACGCAGCGGGCCAGGATGCGCGGACGAGGAGGTCGGCGTGGACGGCGCCTGCGCCTCGGCTGCGGGCGGCGGCGGGGTCCCTGGAGGCGGTCGAGGATGGACTTGGCAGGCACGCGGTGGACCTGATGCCGGCGGAGGAGTCGGCGAGGGCGGTCGGGCCCCAGCGCTGGTGACGCCGGAGCGCGTCGAGGAGGAAGCGCGCGGCGGGGAGAGGCGGCGCGCGGACGCAGAGACGGATGTGGAAAGGCAGCCGGTCGCCGTCGAACTCCGAGGTCTCACGGATGGGGACTTCAGCTCGGCTCCGGCTGGGGAGAGACCGGCTCCGGGGCCGTGGGGACGGGCGGGACGGCGACGCGACGGGCGGATCGACCGTGGCGCGGCGGCGCGATCCGGAAGCGATGGTCATCGCGGATTTTTTTTCGGCCTCGAGCACGGTGGGCGCCACTGTTGGGATCTCTGATCCCATCAGGAAGAAGAAAGATAATGTGTGAAGCAAAAGAACCTCTTTCTCCTCCCAGCCTTTCCCCCCCTTTATAGGGAGGAGGTGGGTCTTTATATTATTTCTACCGATGAAGTCTTAAATTACAAATAGGTTCTCAATTTTTACAATGACACCTTCAAACCCCTCTTTTAACCTCTTTTACACATAAGGGGGTCCTAGCCTTAGGCCTCCTAAGGCGCACCCCCAACAGGGATTTTAGAAAAAAAGTAGGAAAAAATCATCAAATTTGGACTAAGCACGACGGAGAAATACATGTTACAAAATTTGTCTGCAGATTAAAAGGAGAAATGAGAACTGTTTTTCGTTCCAATAGAAATGGACCTCACCCTAATTAGAGATGCGAGATGGTTAATCCTCGTCTCATTTGCCCACACAAACTGTTCTTCATTCCAACAGAACAAAGGAGGAAGCAGAGGGCGCCGCGACCTTCGATTTGACTCAGAAATATGAGAAATCAAATCTTGTCTATCAATAACCGATTGGACGATACTTTACACGATAGAAGAAGACATTACATTCGTAACGAAGTCTACATTCATCACTATAGAAATACATGCAAAACCCCCTCCGGCTTGGCGCCGTATCGCAGAATGCTTTGCCTGCGCAATGTTGAATGTTGCCTCGCGCCACCACCGTTGGCAGCGTCAGCCGGCGGAGGCCATGGCGGAGGGCGACACTCCTAATTTGCCAAGATAGATTGACCCCACGATGCCGGAAATCTAGGGATTGCACATTGCTGATCAAATGCGGACGACGCCACTGCCCTTGCTCATCGCCCTCAACCTGTTTCATGTACGCAATTGCAGTGGCGTCGGTGTCGGCCCCGCTGTTGGCTCTGTAGAGGAAGACGGCAGCCACATAGGCCGCCCCTCTGTGCCCGTCCTTGGCAGCGCGGTGGAGCTCGTCGAGGGGAGGCTGATGACTGCGGTTCCTGCCGAAGATGTCATCCATCCCGGTGAGGAAGCAGGCCACCGGGTTGCCGGCTACAGCCAGGCTACGAAGGAAGACGTCGTAGCCGACGGGGTCGTTATTCTGCATCTGCTCGACTGGAACCCGATCCAGTGCTAGGCGCCTACCGACGTCTCTGTCATGGCAGGGGCGGAGCATGTTCTTGCATGTTGCCAGTAGGCTGTAGAGGTCCACCATAGGCCGATTCGATGTCGCACCGACTCGGCCAACGATGATCGCCAGCACCTCCTCCGGGAGTTCCGCGAGCGACCGTGGGTGCTTCCTCGATGCCATGAGTGCTGGCGTGGAAGGGAAGTCGTGCGGCGTGGAGCGGAGGAGGCACAGCGTAGGGGCGCGACGAAGGGGTACAACGAGGAGTGTAGGCAGTTGTGGTTTTCTCGCGGGTAGATGAAGGGGCTGTGTGGTGGTTTCGCGGGTAGAAGAAGGGGCTGGGGCAACGGTTATATATTTTGGAGAGAAGATACAGGAGACGCGTCTCCGATGAGTGGATACTACTAATTGCACATCTCGCTTATCGAGGAGTCAAACTCTTTGAGGTTTGACAAAATGTAGACAAAATAATATCAATACTCTCAGATGAGTGGTACTACTAATTGCACATCTCGCTTATCGAGGAGTCAAACTCTTTGAAGTTTGACCAAACTCTTTGTAGAGTTATCGACGACGTGGGTTTTGTGAACACGCGTCTTATTTGTCGGGCGGGCAGGTTGTCTTTTTTTATATAGGCTGCATTTCTCACATAGTTTTTCAGGTAGAATATATACCGAATATATACAGTATCTTAGGCAGAATATAAAGTTATCATATATTACAGAAAGGAGATTCAAATTCCACCAATACAAATCCTATATATATTACAAAAAGGATTCCATTTCCTGCAATAGACATCCTGCATTTTACAAAAAGGATCGGATTCAGCAGAAATCAATCTTGCTTCTTTTTCTTCTTTGATTTTTGTATATAGATCTTTTCACGATGGTCGCTTCGCAAGTATGGTGTTTTGTCAGCTCTCAAGACTCGGGGCATGTATGAAGTGTGAAAGGATGGACTTTCATCAAACTGGTTGTATTCCTCCTCAACATCATTTTCAACCCCAACAATCCTTTTTTTTCTAGGCAAAACCACACTCCAGTTATTCTTTGCAAGGTCATGTACATAGAACACTTGCTCAACATCCTGGGTGAAGACAAACGGTTCGTTTTTGTAACCAAAGACCCGGAGATCAACACTAACATAACCAAATTTGTCCTTGATCATAGCTCTCTTCGCATTGGTGACCCATCTACACCGAAACAAGGCTACCTTCAATCCTACATAATCTAGCTCCCAAATTTCCTCTATTTGACCATAATATGTGGTTGTGTTCTTCTTATTGTCGACGGCCCGTGCACGCACACCACTATTTTGATAGATGCTCTTGGCATCCTGGACCATGGTGTAGAATGTGTATCCATTGATATCCATTGTGTGATATGTTGTATTAGTGACTAATGGCCCTGCTGCTAGTTTTCTTACCAGATCGTCGGTTATAGCAGCGCTGCCACTCTGGACATAATCTCGGAACCACCTGTTGAAGCATTGCATGTGCCTCTTTGCAACCCAATCCTCAGTACAGTCAGGGTTTTGTTCACGTAGTTGTTGCTTGTGCTCATTGCCAAATGGTGTAACCTCTACGCTCTGTTCTATCATGGTGAAATGAGCCTTCCTGAAGATCTCTGGGTGCGGAGTGATTGACTTTTTCCCCAGGGTCCCAACACCTGAAAGCCTACCTTCATGTCATGAACGAGGCACACCAATGGGGTTTTGGGGGTCCATATAACCCATGGCCCACTCCACTGCTTCAATGGTCTCATAGCCATGAACAATGGCTCCCTCCGGAAATGACCTGTTATGTACCAATGATTTGAGGAATCCATAGTACCTCTCATATGGAAACATCTGATGAAGATAAGATGGGCAAAGGTACTAGATCTCCCTCACAAGGTGTGTTGTTAGATGCAGCATGAGATCAAAGAATGATGGTGGCATAGGGTCTCGAAATGCCTCCTTTCTAAGTCTAATAGTTTTTCCTCATCAATCACCTTCTGTTCTATTTCATTGAAGAATAAACACAAGCTCGTGATCACGTCACCAACTAGTTCTATCTTGATACCTCTTAGTGCAACAGGAAGAATAGATGTCATCAACACATGGCAATCATGAGATTTAATCAAGTTGAAATTCATTTTCATATCCTTCACCGACACTAGCCTCTTGAAGTTTGATGAGTAGCCTGAAGGTACTTTCAAACCATGCAAAAACTCATAGAATTATTTTCTCTCTGCCTTTGACAAGGTGGTTGTAGCAACGGGAAGGTCCATCCTCGTGTCTGTTTCCTCTACATAGAGCTAAGCCTAATGCCCATTTCTTTAAGATCCTCCCTTGCATTTTTATGATCTTTTTCTTTCGACTTCTGTTGTATCAATGTTCCCAAACTAGCTTCACACACATTCTTCTTGACGTGCATGTTGTCAATCGAATGACGCGCATCCAAAAGCGTCCAATACTCTTGCTCCCATAGAATTGATTTCTTGTTCCACATTCCTCGCCCATCTTCTTGTTCTTCTTCACCATCTCGCTTATTTCTTTTGCGAAGTTTCTTTTCAGACAATTTGGGTAACTCCTCGAAAGTTTTGACGTCCTTCACTTGCAAGTGGAGCAGATCTCTAGTCACATACATTGGTGCCTGTCGATTCTCCTTTTCCCCATTAAACTGACAATCCATGTCCCGGTAGGCATGTTTTTTGCTGAGGAAACAACGGTGCCCCATAAATGAGAATTTCTTTGAATTTCTTAGCCACACTGCACAAGTTTCTTCCAAGCAGTGTGGGCAAGCTACACCTTTCCTTTTACTCCGGCCAGAAAGGTTGCGATGAGCTGGGTTGTCGTTGATGGTGGTGCACAACATTGCGTGCAATGTGAACTCCTCACAGCCGAACTCATCCCAAACCTCCTTCACACTAGGTTTCCAAAGTATCTTCAAGTCATCAACTAGTGGCCTCAAGTAGACATTAATACAGTCGCCAGGTTGCTTTGGCCCGGAGACCAATATTATCAGCATCATGTATTTCTGTTTTTTGCATAGCCAGGGTGGAAGGTTGTACATTGACAGCACGACAGGCCAGTTGCTATGTGTTGAGCTCTAGTTACTGAATGGGTTCACACCATCTGTGCTCATAGCGAACCGAATGTTCCTACTTTCACCGGCAAATTCCTCAAAGCAGGAATCAATGTTTTGCCATTGTTGGCCATCTACGAGGTGCTTAATCTTGCGAACTTCCTTCATTCGTGCCTTATGCCAACGCAAGAGCTGGGCCTCCTTTCGTGTGGCGAACCATCTTCTCAACCGAGGAATGATGCAAAAATACCATACTACCCTCACAGGAGCCCCTTTAACCTTCTTCTTTTTCTTCTTGCCTGCGATCTCCACAGGCTCGTTCTCGTCATCATCAGTATTGTTATCATCTCCACCATCTTTTTTCCTCTTGTACCGATCGAACCCACACTTGGGGCACTTGTCAAGGTTTGCATAATCTCCACGGAACAATACACAATTGTTCTTGCAAGCATGAATTTTTTCAACCTCTATTCCTAGAGGACAAATTATCTTCTTTGCCTCATAGACAGACTTGGCTATTTGGTTTCCCTCGGGTAGCATGTCCTTAAGGAGATCCAATAGTTGTTTGAAACTTTTGTTGCTCCAACCATGATCTGCCTTAAGCTGCAGAAGTTTTAGATCACCAGAAAGGCGAGAGTACTTCTTGCAACTAGGATAGAGGGGTTTCTTTGAATCTTCAACGAACTACTTCGGCCTCGCTAATTCAGAAGCTGTATACACTTGTTGAAACTCAACATCCCGCAACATTTGATCAACATTGTGCACACGTTGCAACAACTCACCATCATTGAAGCCTGTAACTTCTTGATCAGTGATATCCTTAGGCCTCATCACAATTGGTGAGAATGGTTCATTTTCCTCAAAAACTCCACCTTCATCAAGCTCTTCATCATGGCATAGCGCTGTCCCTTCATTATTAAGGCCCGTTGCATGGTGTCGCGCTTCACCTTCATTTAGGCATCCTGCTTCGACTTCATTAAACCCTTCCTCACCATGTTTATTCCAACACGTGTAATTTTCTTTGAAACCACGTGTGATCAAATGATGAAAAATGTTGTCCCGTTGTCCGAACTTCTTCTGGTTGAGACAATCTATACAGGGGCAAAGCATTGCCTGAACACCACAGTTTCTTATATCTGCCTGTGCTTGATCTAGAAAACCATTGACCCCCCTTAAGAAATTGTCCCAATCTCGGGACTTACTGTATATCCAAGCCCGAGCAGGAGCAACCATCTGCAATTTTCATACATCACATGAGCATAATGCATCACCAAAACCGATGAGTAAGAGGATTAGGACAACGAAGTTCAATAAAAGGGGGCAATTTCCACCTTGACGAGGACTGTCTACGAGGTGAGCGCTTCCGAGGAGGAGGACGAGGCGTCGCGACCGCGGCGACGGCGACAGCGAAGGGGACGGCACGGAGGACGGCGCCAAGCCCGAGGAGGAGGATCAGCTGCTGCTTTGGAGGACAGCGACGTACGGCACGGAGGGACGCCGCGCCGCGGTCGACGTCCGCCGGCCCCTTTCGCCGTCGCGCACGCGACCGGCCGGCCTGCTGCAGCGCCGACTTTCTGAGGAGAGAGAGCATGCGTGCAGCGAGTGGGGCCTTTAGAGAGCGCGCGCGTAGCGAGTGGGGCCTTTAGAGAGAGCGCAAAAATGCTACTGCAGCAATGGCGGGGAGAGAGCGAGTGGGGCCCTCAGAGGAGAGAGCGAGTGTAGTTGTAGGAGATAGCAGAGTGGTTGGAACGCAAAGACAAAGACGCGTAATAAAAACACGCGTCTCTAATGTGAGAAAACAAAGGAGATGCTAGCTCCAAATAAGCGTCGCCAATTGGGTCGTCATAAAACGAGACGCGCCCTAAAAACCACGCGTCTCCAATAGGAAAGTCATCGGTAACGGACTTATGGAGCCCGTTACCGATAGGTTTCACTTTCGTATCGGACGCATGTTAACGTCTGTTACAAAGAAAACATGTAACATGCATTTAAAAAGTCTGTTACCAGAAGTCCTCATTGGTAACGGACGTTGTGGTGGCGAGGTTAGAGCGAGGTCGGGGTCGAGCCTGCCGCGCTTATACGTAACGGGCGCCAAACAACAACCGTTACTAATGGGGTCCATGTAATGGGTGTTAAGGGCCCGTTGCAAATGCTGCGTGACCTATTTGAGGTTTTCACGTAGTGGTGTAGCGCAGATGAACTCGATGGCGAGGGTGTCGTCAGGTTCGGTGTAGCGGAGGCGCTCCTTGAGAGTCTTCTCGGGGTAGCGCTTTCCTTCAGGTCTCCAGCGGCAATATCCTTGGGGACTAGCTCAAGCTTTCGAGCCTTCCAGTGCCCTTAGCGATCGGTGGGGTTTCGGTAGAAACAAAAAGTGTCGATTGGAATCGAGGGATTCCTTTCTCTTATATAGGGGCGCTGTAGGCAAGGGGCCGAGCCCGTGACGGCTTAGGCTTTCCTGTCGATCACGACAAAAACGGACTCAATCCGTTGGGATTGCGCGGAGGATGGGGGCACGGGGCGCCCCCTTTTCCCCTGGTGCAAGTCAGTTGACCGAGATCAACCAAACATATCTAACAGTCATCTCTACGTTTCAAGTCAACATCTCAACACTAGAGAGCAGGGTGCAATATACACTCTCCAAACAAGACGTAGGTATTACACTACTCTGGCGGCTTGAACCTGTATAAATTTGTGTATTTTGAGTTCCAGGTCTAATGGCCCCCCGCACAATCTACTACCTCGGGTACACCTTGTAGGCTACCAGACATAAAGAGTCGATAGTGCCCACTGTTGGGTCTTTGGTCGTGGGGCTTCGTCCCCTTTGGTCGTTCAGTAGTTAGAAGTTCTTGGGCATGTGCTACCACGCGCACTCATATCTTTCAGCATTCTTTCCAGGTGATGATGCACTAGCTTGGTTGGCGGTTGACTCCTACATGTCTGGTCGGCACGTATTTGAGCATTTCTGGTCAATCTTGGTCGTTTCTTAGTCCTTCTTGATTGTGTGGCACCTGCAGTGGGTCTTCATCATCATCTACTTGGTTTACTCGCTGCCATTCCATCGGTTTTGCTCTCATCTTGGAATCAATGATCGCTTGCTGTGTGAAGTTGGGTTTGGGGCCCTTTTGGCAAAAGCCTTGCATGGCATTGGTCAGTGCTGACAATGATTGTGTCTTTTATTCTAACTTACCCTGTCGGGGGTGTTGTCGCGGCCACCAAACCCATTTGGTTTCACCAAGTGAAGACTTGGACTGCTACTTCGTAGACAGTCGAACGATGGCGGCGTCGACGTCGCTTTCTTCTTGGAGGCATCATCTTGTGTGACCTTCTCACTCTGCCTTCTTCGGCTCTGGGTTGCTAGAAAATTGATGATGTGCACGTATTCTTAGTATCCTACTAGGTGATACCCCGCGCGATGCTGCGGAAATTTTTTAAACAAAATTTTAAGTTGCAATGTGAAAGTAGGAACACCAAAGTGATTTCATGGCAACATTTTTTTAACTACATTATACATGAAAGCATTATAATTTTGTTGAGAGAGAACCATTCTAAATTATTGATCCTACATTTTCCTCTACTACGAGAATTTTATAGCATGCTACTCACAAATGCATGATATTAACCATTCTAAATCAGCTGAAGACATAAATATATGATCTAGTGGATGGTGACATAGCATATAGTGGATGGTGACATGTCGTATAGTGGATAGTGATGTGGAATGCTTGCATGTTGAGAGAAATCTATCCATGACTTGTAGTGGGTCTCACATATATAGTTGTTCTAGATATCCTGCAGGTGTCGATCGTCTTAGTTCATGTGGTGTGGTGCCGTTGTATGCTTTTTCGGTTTGTCGGTGTTTTTGGTCGCTCCAATAATTATTTGGAAAAGTGAAGTAAGGGAGTCTGCTGGAGCGCTGTTTTTTACCAACCCTTCTAATAGGGTAGTTGCACTACAGGAAACCGTGGGTTTGCTAAGTGTCCGATACACTCGGCAAATGCTAAAAACCCTTGGCAAAGGGTTTTCCATGAGCAGCTCTCGGCAAAGCGCTCACGGCAAATAGTATCACGACAAAGAGACCCTTTGCCTTGAGCTGACCCTCTAGCCCACGGCAAACGTATGTCATTGTTGATGGTTCAATAATATGCTAAGGTTCACCGCAAGCTTACAGATCATGTAGTACCTTTTCCCTCGAGTATTACCCAAGGTTATCGAATCCGTGGATCGGAAGCAAACCGCTAAGGTTCTCAACCTTATCTAGCCAATCTAACCTAACATGAAGCATTGATTGCATATAAAGGGTAACCTTGATGGATATGAGTGAAAGCACAAGGTTGATCACACCTAAGAACATCGGCTAAGGTAAAGCTCCACCGAAGGGGTAACTAGACCCAGCACCTTCTAGTTGAAGTTCCGGTAAACGAGCAACAAACCGAGCACCACATCTACTAGCATCCTTAAACTCCTACCTTCGGCCTACCTCCAGAAGACATCCGCTCTTTCGGGGGTATCATCCTGTCACGGTGCACCCTTAATCAAACAGGGAGTCTAGGGGCACGTCCAAACACAAACGTGTCTACAAATCATGAAGGGTCGACATGCTAAATCTAATCACCATGATTACATAGAGCATGCTAAGTAGTCTAACCTTTCTTTAGACTAAGGAACAAGCATATTCATGATAGGTAAAAAGTATAAACGGAGACATGGAATCGCTAGAAGATCGAGTGACAAGATTGTAATTGCTCACGTAATAATAGGTGCATTTGGATCATCACCACCGAGTGCATGCCGTTGATGACCTCAACTAGCTTCAGAACTCCACTGTGGCACAACCACGCAGGGTGGCCATGGAGGCTAGGTTCGGCCTAGGCCATCTCCTATACAACTGCGAGGACTCGCGGCCGCTGTCGTCTCCCTCCGATGCTTGCTTCTACGTTTCGCCTAATTCTGGTGGATGGATGTGACGGCCATCGGAGGCAGAAGCTCTAAATAGATTGAGGAGGCGGTAGGTCACAGGGGGCGCCAAACCGAGCCAAAAAGGAGGTGGGCCGGCCTGGGCCTGTTTCGGCCCAATTCGGCCCCGGCTCGCTCCCCGACACTTCTCGTGTTTTCTTGAATTTCTGCCATTCTGCATGTGGGCCCTTGACATTGTTTTCTCCATGATTTAGATAAGGGTACTTGTCGCGCAAGCTCTTACATCCTTTTTTTAGGTCCCTGGAGTTTTACCACTTCACGCTTCGGTCCTTGGGCCATTTGGAGTCAGGTTCACTTCGAGTCTTGACTTGTGATGGGCTTCGTGATCTTCTCATAAAGTCCTCGATGAACTTTGCCCGAAAGTGCTCCCTTAAGTGCTTAAATCCTACGTAAATAACATACTCCAAAAACCACATGCAAGTGCGAACTTGTTACACCATAAGTATGCCTAGTGGCGGGTCAGTTATAATTCAAAGCTCAAACCAAAGTGTAACAAGTTCTTTTAGTTGACGAAAATTGACCGCCAACATACCCCTATGCTTAAACCTTGCTCGTCCTCGAGTAAGCCTTTAATGGATGTCAGTATTGCCTTTCAATGTTCATACCCTGCACTTGATCATACATGAGAAAACATAATGGTCTCCAAGTTTACATTTGTTAAAGTGCCATAATGTAACTAGCTTTCATCTCTATGGAGGTGTTGATGCAAAAAAACAGAATAAAGTTCTTCAACGGCAACACGTAACGGATCCTCAGGATGTAACAAGGCGTGCCAGCCGACCAGACCTGTTGATCGGCACGGAAAGATAGGAAACATTAGATATGGGTTAAATCGGCTAGAGAACCGATGTGGGTCTTCAATAAGTAACAGCCCGATCGGCCGATACGACTGTAGAGCGAATCGGCTAGCTGACGTAGCAGTCGAAGTGCAAGTATGTTCAAAACGGCTAGATCAGCCGATTTGATGATGTAGGCAAAGCACAAGCAAAAAGCAGGGCAAACTAAGCGCTACGAGACAACACTCGAACCAATCTAGATCGGCTGTATCGTTATGAATCAATACAGGAGCAAAGATAGCCGATATGATATGATCACAAGCTGGATAAATTGGTGATAAAAGCTAAATAAACAAGAAAAAGACTTGTAAACCTAGCTGATATCGATAAATTGTGAATAAAACGAAACCACAGCGATGCGCCCGGAGGTTAGAGCCTAGTGAATATTCGATAAAACGGTACTTACAAGCTTGCCGGAGATCGATCGATGCAGCCTGACGAACTAGAAGAACGACGTTTGAAGAAACAAGAAAACAAGAAGAAATAAACTTTTGGCGAAGTCGCCGACTTGTTGAAAGAGTAAAGGGTTTGTGTATATTGGTGTGTACAAACTTTTTCCGACCACGCAGGGTCTCTATTTATGTCCTGAGGACAACTTGACTCCTAGTCGATGACGACAATGTTTACTTGAATCTAAAGAAATAAAACTACTAAAAACATAACGATTCTCATAGAATCGGGCTCTCTAACCTGACTTCGACCCGATGTGAACTTGATCGTTGACCCGCCTCTGTTTTCTTTCCTCTGGCGTATTCTTCTTTTGCCACGTTTCTCTTCCATCAATCGACTGATCCTAGATCGGCTGGTCGCTTCTTCTCTCTTCTTTATCGGCTCTAAAGTCTTCCTGATATCTCTTCGGCTCTTCTTCGACACGTGTCAAAAAACGGTGTCAACACATGCCCCCCAGTTTTAGAGTAAATTTCTTTTGCTCTGAAATTCTTATCTTCTCCCTTTCAATCCCTAAGGATTCCTTGTGATCTTCCTTGATCTTAATTTAATGAAAAGTCAATCCGCACGATATCTTTCGGGTGATCTCTCCTCATTAATGACATTAGCTGCCCACCAACTCAAACACATCTGATTATACACCATTGATTCTCCTTGTATGGCAGTTGTCATTGTTGCCATCACATGATTTCCAATCCACCACCTTGCATTGCTTCTCTATAAAAATCAACCTTAACTTGATGGATATCAACTCTTTCTTTAGGCTACTTCACTTCCTTAGCCGATAATTCCAAAAACGGTTGATTTTTTACTTTAGGCATGGGAGGCATCTTCCTGTAGGAACTTGCTTAGGAAACATCATGACTCATTAGTTTCTAGCCAATTTTCCCTTTTGCTTCCTTTGCTCTGCGATGAAGCTAGGAAACTTGCTATCGCTTTGATGATTGTGGAAAGGATTTTCTCTTATGTTCTTCCTCTTCTGGAGTACAGAGTGCATTTCCTCCTGTAGCGGCTTCCAAATCCTTTTCCTCTTCCCTAGGGAAACGTATCACTGACCTCATTATGGACCATTAGAAGTTGAGCTTTTCACGAGAAAACTGTTCCATTTTTTACTATATTCAGCATCTTCTGAGATTCCTTCCTATCCTTTCGTTTCCCTGCCCCCCTGTGTTTGGCTATAAATAGCATCCGAAAGCTATCGGCTTCTTCACAACTTCAGCCATGGCACAACGGGTAGATCTGATAGGATGTAGGCTCCTTCTTTTCGCCTGTCTTTCTTCTCCTCTTTCTTTTCATTGTAGTTAGAAGAATTCTTGTGAAGTAGTGTAGCAGCCTATTTCTCTCACTCGCATCTTTTGTGAAGTCAGGAGGTGCAACAGTTAGAAGAACCCTTGTGAAAAGCATTGGTTCAACGGCTGTTAGGTAGTAGCAAGAGAGAGTGCCGGCTACACATTATCGGCGAAGGAACGCTCCAATAGGAGGTGATCCATCTTGGTCATCAACTCGGCGAGTTCTGGAGGAAGGTCACAGAATCTGGTGAAGATCTTAAGCCTCACTTCCTTTTCCTCTTCGCCAATTCTTCCTCTCTGGTATTCATCAATTCCATATCCTCATCATACTGGAGATGATAAGCCCTTTATGTAATCCGTAGTATCTTCAATCAGATGTAATCACCATGTATTGAAATATGAGAGAAAGAAATAATATATACTTTCATTTTTTGTTCTAAGGGCGATTGTTACATCGGCCATGATCCGAATCTCTTATCGACTGTGAAAAATACTTTATTCTTTTATTTTTTCTGAAGGCGATAACTGAGTATCGGCTATCTATCATAAGTACCATTGCTAAGAAATCGGCTGACCATCCGAAGTTCCAATCGGCTAAAAATCAGCAGTAATAATCGGCTAACAAACCGAAGGTGAAACCGACTAAAACATCCACAACTAAATCGGCTAGAAGCCAGAAGTAGTATTTAACTAAGCACCAACCCAAATGCTTGGCTAATATCTCTTCAGATATTTCCCATTTAAGGCTCTTGAAAACCTTTCACCTTCCAATGTCTCCAAAATATACGCATTGCCAGGAGCACTTTGACTGATGCGAAAGGGTCATGTCTAATTAGGTGACCACTTGCCGAATTTGGGATCTCTACTTCCGATCGGCAGTATAAGTTTCCACACCAAATCTCCTTCAGAGAACTCTTTGATATTAACCTTCTTACCATACCACTTGGATATCTTTTTCTTGTTTTCTTCATAACGATTCTCATAGAGTCGGGCTCTCTAAACTGACTTCAACCCGATGTCAACTTGATCGTTGCCCCGCGTCCATTTTCTTTCCTCAGGTGTATTTTTCTTTTGCCACGTTTCTCTTCCATCAACTCTCTTCTTTATCAGCTCTAAAGTCTTCCTGATATCTCTTCATCTCTTCTCCGACATGTGTCAAAAAACGGTGTCAAAAGGAGGGTAGATATCATTTAAGCTTGTTCCGCAAGTAATTAATCATGCCCTCAAATTTTAAACAAATCTCAAAAAATTTGAAAATAAAGAGCGGGATGAAGAAAAAATGCTTTACCAGGATCAATAATAAACCTCCTTGCATCTTGCTCATGAACTCTCATCTCATCTTGTCTCTCAAGCCTACTAGGACTACTTCTTTCCTCTCTCAAATATTTGGTGGAAGGCTGTATATGGAGCTATGTGAAAGTTTAGTCCTACCAATATATTATAGTTGAGATATTATCAAAACAAGACAAGCTTCTCATGGACTTACCGAGACTCGTCAAAAAGGTCATTGGAAAAATAATGTTCCAAGGAGGGGAAAGAGAAAAATACACACACTTTGAGATAGGTGGACATATGCAAATGGCAAAGAGTGATTCGGAGGCACAAACGAAGTTCTCGATATCGGATTGCACATGGTTGGAAAGATGAGTATGGGTCTTGATCTTGAAATCCTTTTGAAATCTCCAAATATAGCTAGAGAACCGGGGAGTTTTATTTTTTTCTTGTTTTTCTCATCATCCTTTTTCTTTTTTTCATTCATCACTTTTCTCCTTTTTATACTCCCCTTGAACTCTAAACTACACTAGTACTTTCTTGGCAACCCCCTCATGCTTAGACGTTGCTCGTCCCCGAGCAAAGAGGTGATGATTGTGCTAAGGTAAGTGCTGAAATTCTTGTATTTTCTTGAAGAGAGATACTTGAAACCTTCTAGGAATCCTTTCATGGAGGTCTCCCAAAATTTTACTCCAATTGACGACACCTTATTTACTTGTAATCTTCCTTGAAATATTCATCCATACTCAATATTTGGGTTGTGGTCAAGGAGGTAAAAACAAAAAGATATTTTGGGTTTGTGGGTGGATATCCGGTGAGGTTTGCGAAATTCCCGATGTGGAAACTCACAATGCACGGATAGAAAAGGCTAGCATAAAGATAGATACACAAAAACGGAATGAGCAGCTTCTTAGTCTCGGGCCAGAGAAATCACGCCTTGAATCAATGCACCCAAAAATAAATCTTGCAAACTAAGGTTTTGCACTCAATGAATATATGACTTTGGATAGGTAGAGCAAAATGCAAGTGTTATCAAAGACAAACTGAAGGACCAGATTGGGCGACCAGAAGGGGGGGAGTAAATGGGAGCCGATAAAAATTCTTCTCGAGAGAGATGACTCCTCTAACGATATGAACACGACCTCGATCCCGAAATCACTTTCTCCATTCTCTTCACACGTTTGCGAAGATCACATAGCCACTGGAGTGCTACTGATCCTAGCAGCAAACCTCACCTCCAAACAACTCAACCACGCAGACCCTACAGCAGAAACAACACACGGGAAATTTCCTACCAGGGGCGGTCAGACCACATGGACAGGGCGGTCAAACCACCTAGGCTCGGGAAATTCCCCCAACATCCAAACGAAGCTCACGACCTCGAATCGACCAAAGATTTCGCCTGGAGACTCCTCTGATCAATGCAAACAAGCTATCAGAGAAATCCCCCAGAAAACCAAACTTTCCTCGCGAAATCCCCCAGGGTGGTCAGACCGTATGCCCCAGGCGGTTAGACCGCCTACCACCCAGAAAACTGGCCGCGGGTCAACTCTCAACTTCCCATCACCCGATCTCTCGATTCACCCCACGGATTGCAGCGAAACTTCGGGGATAGCTGGGTCACCTCCTGGACGACCTCTCCACCAAAGGATATCCACCGAAATGCTCTCAATCAAAGGGAATCAAGAATCCAAGGGCTCTATGACATGAACTCGAGAAACTTCGAAAACCATCCAAATCGAAGGTCTTCCCGAGGAATTGCTGGGGCAAAATCACCAAGAAAAGAGGCACAAAAACCTCATGTGTGACACCCAACAAGAATCCCACCAAGAAACCCCTCAAACAAGCCACCACAAAAAATCCACAAAAATAGCTCTGAAAATCACCAAAAGGGAAAATGTTGGGAGACAAAGAGAGACAAGATGAACCGCGCCGAAGCTTCTATACATGCCATGAAAGGTTCATACATGGTCTAGCAAGCCGCTCGAACATCCATCCCTCTCTCAAGATGACTCATGAAGCTCTCAAGCTAGCCTAGGGAAAACTAAAGAGGAAGAGCAAATGAACTAGGGTTCCAAGAGTTGGTTGCCATCTACCCTCAACTGAGTTTATATGGAGAGCGCCGAATGACCAAACTACCCCTACTTACTTAACTTAAGATACGCGCCCACCATGGGCACTTTGGGAACTTTGGTCGATTTCTCCATCGGACGGACGCCCGCAGACCGCAAGCCGCTTCAACTCCACGCAAGCCTTGCGATCCGCCGTGTGTCCTCCGCTTTGAAGCTTCTCGACGCGCTGCGGCCCACGCGGTCAGACCGCCCCTCTTGGGAGGTCAGATCGCCCTGCCCCCAATCACACCCTGGCCAGGCGGTCAGACCGCCCTGACCAGGCGGTCAGACCGGCCTAGGCAGGCTAGCTCGCCCCGTCGAGTCTTTGGTCTTGGCTTTGTGGCTCAGCCAAGTAACCCAGTGGTTTTGTGGCCAAACCACTGCAAACCCCGCGTGCAAGCTTCAGTTGTCAGCTGCTACCTTGCACCAGCTCCATCCCTCTCGACATCGTCTTGCTCTTCTTGCCAACATACGGTTCATACTTGATCCCGTCGGCCACCAGGTACCTCGAACAAAGTATACTTGTCTCTCCGCTCCTGGGAGGTCACACAGACATAGACCTTTCGCGCTTGTTCTTTCACCTGCACCACGAGAATCAAGCCGCATCTTGCACCTACAATACTAGGCCAAGAGTCAGTCCACACGACGTTGTCAATCACTCATCACTAAGAAGTGACCATCCACCGGTCCTCGGACCCTACAGGTCCTCAATCTCCCCCTTTATGAGTGCATTGACAACACCCACACACATAGTAACCATCATAAGCAAGAAAAGAAAAGAAACTAACAACAACCCACCAAGTGATCCAAAAGCCAAACAACACAAACCCTGATCACCTGAAGCCAAAGTCTCGGTCCCCTAAGGCAAGGGCAACGACTCAACACAACCGAGACAAAATCCAAAGCTCACAAAGAGCAAACCACCAAAGCAAGAATTCAGGCGACACAAGGAGCTCCCCCTGAACACATGCAGGCTCCCCCTAAGCAAATGCACTCCCCCTGAACACATGCATGCAAAGAACTACTGCAAATGCATGACAAAGAGCAAAACATGCTCTGCATAGACCCAGGCCGGTCACATTCCAGACAGGGCGGTCTGACCACCGTATGTGACCACCCCCTGACAAACTTGTTCCGAAAAGGTTCGTAACCAGCTGAAAACCCTCTAAACATGCTCAAAACCATTTTCCATGCACAAACTTCTCCCCCTTGTTGACAATGCATGAATCAAGGCATTTCTACAAAAATTTCAACCTAGAGCTTCTCAAATAGACAAAGAGCACCACAAAATGCTACAAGTGAGCAAATGAGCAAGCAAGACATGATCAAAATCCATAATTTTACGAAAAAAATTCCCTCTCATGAGCTAAAGACCTAAACATGAGCAAAGTCTACCAAAGTGAATCTAGATCACACAAACTTCATGCAAGGTCACATATCCTCAACACAAGATCATTACAAACACCCATAAGCATCTCTTGTCATGTTAAGGCCACCTAGCCATGTGTCTACTTCTTAAAATAAGAATTCTCATGGTAGACATCATGCAACGGTTTACCACCCAAATTATTGCAATTTTAAAGCATTTTCATGACATGGAACAAGTGAGAGCATAACTTCAAGCAAAGCATTTCATACCAATTTCATTTTTTATATTTAAGCATAAAATAGTACATGAAGTGCCTTTGCGGCAAAAAGAAGCTTATGCTCCCCCACAAGGTATCACATGGGCTAAACATTCATAATGACAAATGGGTCTTTGACCCCAAGTGAAAAGCACATGATATCCCTACACGAATTAAGCATGATATAGACCACCAAAGCACACTAACATCATGCAAAGCCTTACACTCACAAGAGAGAGCCTATCTAGCAATTTTCAAAAAATAGCCACCTCAACATGCAAATATAGCAAAACTATCAAGAGCATAGCTATCCATCATCAAGTCATATCAAACATGCTCAAAGGCTCACAACAAGCATATTATAGCAATCAATGTATATAGGAGAAGCTCATCCTACTATATGGTACAAATGCAAAACACCCTAAGATACAAAGATGACTATACATCATGCTACAAATGCAATGCCATGCAACAAAGTAAATAGGATACATATGCTACAAAGGAGCTCCCACCACCAACTCAAGAAAGAAAACACACACCGAGCTCACCCCCGCAAGCGGGTGAAAGTGGCTTGGTCAAGAGGTTTGGTAAAGATATCGGCTAGTTAGTTTTGGGTGGGCACATGGATCAAAGCAATCTTTCCCTTCTCCACATTATCTCTTAGGAAGTGGTACGTCACCTCTATATGCTTGGTTTTGGAGTGGAGAACTGGGTTCTTGGCTACACTTATGGCACTGATGCTATCACAAAAGAGTGAAACATGGGAACACTCCTCACCAAAGTCGCTCATAGTGTAGGTAATCCATAGGAGCTGGGAACAACAACTGGCTGCAGCAACATACTCGGCCTCTGTAGTAGATTGGGCTACACTGGACTGCTTGTGGGATGACCAAGAAACCAAAGAAGGCCCAAGAAACTGACACCCACCTGAGGTAGACTTACGATCCAAACGACACCTAGCGAAGTCAGCATCCGCAAACCTGTGAAGGTTGAGTGTCGAGGCCACAGAATACCAAAGACCAAACTCAGGAGTGTAGTTCAAATACATGAAAATCCTCTTGACGCCCTGCCGATGTGAAGTCCTCGGTGAAGCCTGAAAATGAGCGCACAGACACACACTGAACTGTATGTCTCGCCTAGTCGCCGTCAAGTAGAGGAGGGAGCCGATCATGCTCCTGTACTCCTTCTGGTCCACGGGCTCGCCATCTTCATCCGCATCCAAAACTGCAGTTGTACTCATCGGTGTAGCCATTGGCTTCGAGTCATCCATCTTGAATTTCTTCACTATGTCCTTGGTGTACTTTGCTTGATGCACAAATGTCCCGTCCTTGCACTACTTTATCTGAAGCCCGAGAAAGAACTGCAACTCACCATCATGGACATCTCGAATTCCCTGCTCATGTCATCTGCAAACCTGGCAACCAAAGTGTGAGAAGAACCACCAAAGATAATGTCATCCACGTACTCCTGCATGATCAGAATGTCATCGCCCTGCCTGAGGAGAAAGAGAGTCTAATCTACCTTCCCCATCACAAACCCCTTACTAAACAAGAACCCTCTCAACCTGCCATACCACGCCCTGGGTGCTTGTTTAAGGCCATATAGTGCTTTTCTGAGTTTTTATACCCTATGGGGAAACGTCTCACTCTCAAACCCCGGGGGTTGCCTCACATACACTTCTTCCTCTAAAAACCAATTAAGGAATGCACTCTTCACATCCATTTGGTACAACTTGAACCCTTTAGCAACAGAAAATGCTAGAAGGATCCGAATTGCCCCCAAACGGGCCACTGGAGCAAATGTCTCCTCGTAGTCTATCCCCTCTTTCTAGCTAAACCCCTGAGCTACCAACCTCGCCTTGTTTCTCACAATCTCCACATTTTCTCCCTCTTTATTCTACCACACCCATTTTGTCCCAATAGGTTTGCAATTTGGCGGAGGATCAACCAACTCCCACACTTGATTCCTCTCAAAATTCTCAAGTTCCTCATGCATAGCGTTCACCCAATCTGGATCAGAAAGTGCGTGTCCAATATCTTTGGGCTCGAAAGAAGTGAAAAATGCAGAATGAGTGAAATGAGAATGCCCCTGTGACCTGGACCGTGTAGTACATTCTTGAATGTCACCTATGATCGTGGAAGGTGGGTGATCCACCTGAACTCACCGGGGAGCCTCACGTCTGGAGACCACATCCCCCTCAGCAGCAGCTTCCACTCGAACAGCCTTAGTCGTCGTCGATGTAGGGGATGGACCATCCTCGATCATCGTCATCGTAGTGGAAGTAGCATGTACACGATCAGCTACGGGAGCACCACCACCATCATCTTCTTCACCATCTTCCTGCACCTCCTCCTCAAAGATCTGCTCGCCAAACTCCTCATCACCTACACAATCAAATACCGAAGAGCTACGCGGTTGTGTCTCGTCGAAGGTAACCTCGCAAGTCACCACGATTTGGTTACTTTCCAAATTGAGCACACGAAATGCTCGAGAATGAGTAGCAGAACCAAAGAAAATACCATCAACGGACCTAGCCTCAAACTTATCCAACTTTCTACCCTTCTTAAGAATGAAACACTTGCAACCAAAGACATGAAAGTGACTCATCTTGGGTACTCACCCATGCATCAGCTCATAGTAGGTTTTCTTCTTGAATGCTCGGAGGAGAATCCTGTTCGACACATAGCACGCGGTATTTACCACCTCAGCCCAATACCTCCTAGGAGTCCTATGCTCATCGAGCATCATCCTAGTCATCTCACACAGGGTCCAATTCTTCCTTTCCACAACACCATTCTGAGGAGGGGTGTACCGAGTCGAAACCTGATGCTCAAGACCAAGATCACGACAAAAAATCTCAAAACAAGAGTTCCTAAATTACATGCCATTGTCACTGCGTATAGCTGTAATGGCATCCCCATGTCTCTCGTTCTTCAACCTCAAGATCAGGTCTCGAACAAAACCAAACATCTCACCCATATTCTCTAAGAAAAACACCCAGACATAGCGAGAGTAATCGTCCACAACCACAAGGCCATACCACTTCCCACCCACCAAGCGAACTCGAGCTGGCCCAACAAGGTCCATAGGCAACAACTCTATCGGACGCTCTGTAATGACAGCAGTCAGGGGTGGATGGGGAGTGGCTACTATCTTGCCATGCTTACAAGGTGCACAAACCAAATCCTTCTCAAAACGCAACTTGGACAATCCTCGGACAAGATCGAGCACACTCAAGCGGGAAAGCAGCTCAAAGCTCAAGTGCCCCAACCTCCTATGCCACCTCCACAACTCGGAAGAAGGACCAGCAACAAAACACCTTAGGGGACCAAAAGACTGAGAAAAATCAGCGTGAAAGATCTGTCCCTCGGGCACGATCGTACAAACAAGATCGCCTCGAGAGTCAAGAACACGAGAATCCCCCAACTTAAATCGAACCTCATAACCCTCGTCTAGTAATTGAGATACTGACAATAGGTTATACCCAAGTGACCTGACCAGAGCCACAAGCTTTAAGGTAACCAAGCTACTCACCTTAACCTCACCTTCTGAAGGCACCCGTCCTCGTCCATTATCCCCGAAAGTGATGTACACCTTTAACACCACTGGGGTGAGGCTGGAGAACCACCCCTTGTCTCTGTTCATGTGTCGCGAATGACCGGAGTCAATCAACCAAACATTCTTCATGCCTCCCACTTGTAAATCAAAAATGAGAATGAGAATGAGCAAGTGACGCAACACTGGGGTTAGCACAAAAAGAGTCAAACCAGTGTCGAGCCATTTGCTCAAAAGTGGGGTTAGCAACATCCATCCTATCGCGTCCAAAGCTATGACCACCATGCTGAACCACCACACGTCTCGCTAGAGGAGAACGACCACCACGAAAGGGAAAGCATGGCTCGTAGCCCCTTTGAGACCCAAAGCTGCGACGGCCTCTCCCATCCTCATATCGATCATGAGGTGGAGAACGTCCATCAAACATACCACCACTATAAACAAACCCTCTACTGCCTGTACCACGACCATCGGAACCAACACGATCAACACCACGACCACGGGTATCGAAACCACCTGCTCCCAGTTGGGACGCGGTCAGACTGCCTGCCCAAACCACCTGCCCAGGCTGGTCTGACCGCCACCCTTGGGCAGCAACACGCGAACCACCTCGAGCTGGAACTCCTCTCGTTCCCCAACCCGGAACTGTACGCACCTCCGCCTGACCCCTAGGCAGTGGCATACGAGGCTCGGGCACACCATGAGAAGGGTGGTACCTGTCCTTGTTCGCCGACTCCTTAGCCATCCTCTCATCCCTCTTCTTCTTGTAGCAAAACTCTCCTAGGTGACCATCCCTCCCACAATACTCACAATGGAAGCGAACTGATTTTGGATTTGGCTGTGGAACTTCACTCGGTTTCACAACAACTTTCTCTTCTAGCTTTCCCACAAACACAGTCCCAAAGTTGCTCACAAACCTCACTGGTTTCTGGAAGTTATCTATTTTGCGGGGAACGCTGGTGGATCTGGGGTTGTGTCTAGCTTGTTTCTGAGGTGGTTTGGCTTGGGTGAAAATTTGTTCATGGGTGTAGTTTGTGATGGAATAGGAATGTCCTCAATTTTCTCTCCTCCCTCACCACTGCTCTTACATATCTTCTCAGAACCCAAAGCCTGACCATCAAACCTCTTAAACTCAACCATCATCAAACTCAACTGTGGCTCATGCCCAAACAACCAACTCATCAATTTTCTCAACTCATCGTTCTCATCCTGTAAGCGATCAACATAGTGTGCAAGCTCCATATTCTTAACAGAATGTAATTCACATGTAGAGCATGATGTAGGAATAGGAATTTTCAAAGCAGCCTCCAAAGAAACAATCCTATCATGAGATTCATCTAGTCTAGCATGCAACACAGGACAAGAAGTGCAAGCACCAAGTAAAGCAGACCTAGACTTCATCTCATCAAACTCAACCCTAAGTTAGAGGCATGCTTCTCCTTAAGCATAGTCAAATCAGCCAAGAAAGCATTGCAGTCATCACAATCAGGAGCATCAGCTACAACAGGAGCAGTCTTAAGGGAATCAATTTCAAGCCTAGCATCAAGATTCTTAGATTCTAGCTCAGCTATCTTCTCCCTAGATTCTTCTAGCGTGGCCCTAAGTTCTTTCCTAAGCTTCTTGGCCTCTCTAAGCATGCTATCACAGTTGTCAAACAAAGCAACCAACTCTACATTCTCCTGGTGCAAGGAAGAGAGCTCATCACATACCTCATCCTCGGATTCTGATCCCGAGTCATCCTTTTGGCTCTTCTTGCTGCCATAGTTGTGGGCCATTCCGCAGAAGCCGTCCTCTCGTGCAAAGCAACGCAGGTCGCTGAGGTTCTTGGAACCATGGTTCTTGCTCTTGCGCTTGCCATCGTTGTCGCTGTCGCTGGAACTCGACGAAGTGTAGCAATAACTGGAGTCGATGTCGCTCGCTCCCACCATCTCCCGAGCCTTCTTATTCTTGTCGTGGACGCCGCCCTTTCTCGACCTCTGCTCATCCTTGTCCTTGTACTTGTGCTTGCGCTCGCGCCTCGAGTGGTGCTTGTTCTTGATCCTTGGGCGGTGCTTGTACTCGTTCTTGGGCTCGATCTCATGTGGGCACTCGGCGATGAAGTGTCCCTGCTTGCCGCATTTGTAGCACATATGTTTGGTCCTCCTCATGTTCACATGGTTCTCGTGCATCCTCTCGAACTTCCTGGTCAGCAGGGTCAGCTCATCCTCTCCAAGCTCGTCGAACTCCTCATCTGGCAAGGACATAAAGGAAGACAGGGAAAACATCCTCGAAGAGGAGTTAGTGTTAGTCCTTCCACCAGATCCAGCGACAAGAGCAAGACTATGTGAATCAGTCGGGCTCTCAGTCTTGGCTCTCAGGCCACGATCCACCTCTGACGACTTGAGCTTAGAGAACAGCTCATCCTCAGTCAACGTCTTATACACATCTGACTCCAAGATGGCCACGACCTTAGCACTCTATGGGAGCACCGTCACATTGCCCCTTGTGTTGTTCCCAATACAGGTGATGCGTTGGAACATCGCATCAATCGACTCGCCATGGAGATGAGTGAAGTTCTTGTACTCTCTCCGGTGAGTGGCAAACAAGCGAGCCTGCACCTGGGCATTCCCAACATGAGCATTCCTCAGCTTTACCTAAATCTTGCTAGCCACATCCTCTCCATACATGCGATCAAACTCCGCGGCACAAACAGCACAAAACAAGTAATCCACGACCTTGCTGTTGGCCTCAAACATGTCTCGAGAACCTGGAAGGATGAAACTGTCAGGAATGACATAGTTTGCATTTTGCGTCACTTCCCAGATAATTGTCCCTTACCACGAAGAAACGTGCCCATGCACCTCTTCCACATCTGGTAGTTCTTTCCATTGAAGTGCGGAGGACTCGACCCCTTTCCGTAGTCACCCATCTTTGTATCTTAGATTGGTTAGAATCAAGAAGATCCGTAACTGTCTCTGATACCAATTGAAGGACCGGATTGGGCGACCAGAGAGGGGGGGAGCGAATGGGAGCCAATAAAAATTCTTCTCGAGAGAGATGACTCCTCTAACGAGATGAACACGAACTCAATCCCGAAATCACTTTCTCCACTCTATTTGCATGTTTGCCAAGATCACGTAGCCACTGGAGTGCTACTGATCCTAGGAGCAAACCTCACCTCCAAACAACACAACCACGCACACACCACAGCAGAAACAACACACGAGAAATTTCCTGCCAGGGGCGGTCAGACCGCCTAGGCCACAGAAATTCCCCCAACCTCCAAACGAAGCTCACAACCCCGAATCGACCCAAGATTTTGTTGGCGTTTCTTAACGTCACCACCACTAGCGCACTAGCGTGAGCGTGTAAGAAACTCTCGGGTACACTGACGAGTGCGAACGAATCCGCAAGCGCACGGATACACCGTTGTAGCACTTCTCCCTAGGAGAATGAGTATTCCCATCGGGTATCGAATCCAAGGACGGAGAGTAACCAGAGAGGGTATATCCAAGGACACTAGCTTTCGCTGGGATAGGTCGGGATACAAGAAGCACTTCCTTAAGGGACTTAGCTCTCAAGATGCATCTGTCAGGTCTCAGTCATCCCCGCGGGGCGACAGCACATCAATGTGCTGACATCGAGCCCAACTCGGTACGCGACGCAGAGGGTTTGCAAAGAGTCCAACAGGCTATCACCACTGCGGCCTACCTCTATGCTACAATCGTACGTGGTCTTCGCAGGAAAACCAGGGCCTAGACACCACGTCTGTACCCTAGATAAATACTATAGTGCGGTTACGTCTGTCGACCCGCTGACTGCACTTTTGTAAGCTTTCCAGGGCCGCAGGAAAAGGGTCTACAAGCTTTCCAAGATCAAATAACAAAGTGCTCCCTCAATAGAAATTAAATCATACAACATGGTATTGTGGTATTTATTAGAGCAATGGTACAATGTTACTTGATGGTTCAGTTTAAGAGCACAATGTAGACGGTCATATTATATATATATATAGCGCTATTCAATACCCAGGGTATGGAATAGTTATTTCATACCCGAGCCCACCTCCCACGGCGTGCCATCCCGCCCGACCGTGACCCACTCATGCGCGGCTTGATCCAGCACCTGCCTCCCGATTTTTTCCCACCCACAACGGCTGTACCTACCCGGTTTTGTTTTTTTCCACACGAACATGGCTCCCCTACCCGGTTTTCCCACTGGCTTTTGTGAAAAAACCAACGTGATACGTGGTGGACCAATCCACATATTCAGGTTTTAGGCTGTTTTGGCACGGATTGTCTTTTGCAGATTTCGTTGAGAAAAAAGATTGTGCTATGATTGACTGTCTCCCGCACGTCTTGCATGTTTATGCAATACTTTTGTATGCAGTTCAAAACATAGGGCAAATACATATGATTTGTAGTAAAAACATTGACTGTTTTTGCAATACTGCCTGCATAGAAATCAACCAAAAACATAGGACATGTCACAAGCATTTAGATGAAACAAGGCATAGAGTCTCAACGATTACAATGCTCCATATACCATGCACTGTTTTTGTTCGGCAAAATGATTGCTACATTTTTGTTTGCAAATACTTCTGAACACGACAACCAAAATTGCAAATTTTGCTCGAGTCTCAAATGCTTACATTATCTATTTGCACCAAAACGAGTTTACAATTAAAAAACAAAAAACAAGTCTCAAATGCCATATGAGCTCCTTGTGGAACAGGCCAGCTCCAACCTCAGGAACGGATCCAACCTGCTGTTGTCCCAAAGCTCTTGTAAACCACATTGTCGTCTGCAACAAAATTGCACTTGTGGAAATAAATAAGAGATCGGATTCAATTATATGCAATCTGCATAGATATACATTCTTCGTCAAAATTAACAAATACATATGTAGGTGCAAAAAATGTATCTTCTAAAATGAATGTGTACTACTGATCCATAAAAACATGTTATTTGCAACCACACAAACCTGATCGAGAAATGTGTCATGTCTAGGCAGAAAAAGACTGATCGTGGTCGATGAAGACATGTAAATGCAAAATTCATTTTCTGAGCAAACCATTAAGAACTTAATTATTTTCCAAACCATAAAAACCTCAGTTATCATCAATTCGTCACACACAGCTGTTAAGAACTCAATTATTTGTCGAACCATAAAAACCTCAGTTAAGAACTCAATTATTTGCAAATTCCTGTGGATACAAGGTTATATACACATGTTGGCTTTGTTAGGCAGTTAACCAAATGATCTGGTACAATCACGACCAAAAGAATACGAGCATGATGGAAGCCTAGTATCATGGACCTCAACATTTTGAAGTTAAAAGCTTCAAAACATTTGGCATTGTTAACGAATTCCATTGACGAAATATATTAACTAGTATCCACACCGGCAATAAGAACTGGTTGTACATAGTTGGCCGAATGAAAATGGGAGATGAGGTCCAAGGTGCAATACATAAACGGTCTGGCAGCAAACAAAGTTGATGCATAAGAATACTGACATTTCAGAATACATAAGAATGCAAATGGACAATAATTTTCATCTGAACTAGGATTTATGAGCAAATGAGCATGTCACACAAGCAGTTGTACTAAGTATTCCATAAAGTATGTAACAATCAGAAACCTAAAATCTGAAACATCAGAACCTAAATATAGAGATAAGGGTAGATATACTAATACCGCACATTATGCCCAATGTTTAATAGGTGCAATCTTAGAAGAGATACTGTCAAATGAAGCAAATGAAACTTCCACATTCAGGCCAGTGGGCCATGGCCCGTGGTATACCAGGTGAAAATTATATAGTGGGAGAGACAACCAACAGATATTACAAGCAGATACGTGTGGATTGAAGTGACAAAGCGCTCACTACAAAAGAAAATGCCATTATTTAAAAACAACAAAGCTTCTTCATGACAGATAACCAAGAAAACAATCCCATCTATTAACTACTGGAAACATCACACTTCTATCACCATAGAAAGAAACACGGTCAATTTAAATTAACAAAAAATATTTTCAGTTTAGGTGATCAGAATGTACATAGCCATTTATGTGCAGTAGTTAAATGCATAATTCAGTGAATGTTATGATTAGCTTGCCTTTAAAACTTTATAATGCAGGGATTCTTTTCAGCTTAAGAAATTGTTAACAAAATGAGGAAATTTTTATAAGATAAGTGCTTCAGATGAAAATCTACAGAAGATTGGTAATTTCAAGTGAACTTAGCTATATAGACAAAAAACAGATTTGATATATTCAATCTTATGAAACTCTGAGAGGATGTTGACGGTGGAAATTCACCATTTCCAACCCTCAATATTCTCACATAAATGGAGGCATATGCATTATTTACTAGCATTTAGGTTTGAATAATGTAGTTCCACTTGTCCTTGGAGATTATTTGTATGTAGGTGATTTACCCTTAAAAGAGATGGAAACTCCACTTCTATGAAGAAACCATGCCAACTCAGCTGAGGAGGTGGCTGCCACCAAGGGAAACATGGCAATCCACGTCATCGATCCATGGGAGGCACTCACCGACGAATCAGAGGACGCCACATGGACTTCACATGGATCAAAGGGCCCACCTCGGATACCAAATCAAGCCATGCACCGGGGATGGATCAGAGGGCCCACAGGGTAGCCACTCAGAGGAAGCACGGGCCAGGGGGCCGGCCGATCCTAGGATCGGCCGAACCGCCTTAGGGCCCCCTGATCCTAGCCCTCCACGTGTTGGGTCCTCATTGGTCCATTGCTTCACTCCCGGGTGTTTAGGGGCCATTTGGGCGTCCGAGCAAGCCTTGTCCTCCTCTATAAATAGGAGGGGAGGGGCTCCCATTTCTCACACACCACTCTCTCATTCTCCTCTCACTTTTAGTTTCCAAGGCTAGGGGGTAGGCTAGAGTAGCTATTCTTCAGGTTCCAAGTCCTCTTGGAAGTTTAGGTATGAGTTCTCTTTTATCTTTATTTCTTTGTATGACTTTGATCCACTTTAGTTATTCAGCTATTTCATATAAAGTCATGGTAGATCATATTCTTGATATGTTCTTGAGTTCATCCTCTGTTCATCATTTAGAGGTTCGTGTTCTTCGTGAACACTACCTTTTGATCCACTTGAAGGGTGATAAACTCCTTCCTTATGTGTTTGTTCATAAGTTAGAGGCTCGTGTTCTTCACGAACACGGCCCTTTGATCTTGTTGATTAGACATAAGAGAGTTCATATCTGTTCGTATGTCTAGCCTTAGTTGATCTTGTTAGATGGCATGAGAGTGTTGCATGAGGTCTGTGTTCAAGATACGGTACTCGATCTAGTTGACCAGTCTTCTGGTGGCTCTCACCCTGGGTCACAATAGCCCGGGCTGGGTGAAGTCTAGCAGCAACATAGGCATGGTGCCTGGGTTGTCTGGCTACGATAGTTATGAGCATACCCCCCATAATGAGAGGTCGGTCCTCAGGTGGTGACAGCCCTGTTGGATTCTAGGGCAACCTTCGCGTTGGGGTACCTGCTGTAGGAGTCTAAAGTCTAGTTTCGTAGAGTGCTGGTCGTCGCGGGCTAGCTCCCTGTTTGTACCTGGGTGCTGAACCATGTCTCCCTCATGCAATACTCATGCCCATCTCTTGTATCTTCTAGCTTTGTATGTTTAGTACATTAGAATCTAGAGCTAACTCGTATGTTCCCCCTAAGCCGTAGTGTGCTAGAGTAGAGGTAGATTTGAGGTGTGTGTGTCACACTACCCCTATTATTTTTGATCTTACCCCTGCCTTTGAGTGTGTTGTTCCCTATATCTATCTCTTGGTTTACATTCAGAGCAAAAGCATAAGTCTAAGATATCCGCCATTGCCTTCCTTGGATTCGATACCCTTGGAATACTCTCCTTCCTTGGGGAAATACTACAATGGTTTATCTGTGCGCTTGTGGATTCGTTCATAATCGTTTAGATTAACCTATGGCTAGTCTCAATGTTCACGCTAACCTGCGCCATTAGTTGTGACATTGGGAAATGCCAACAAGCATTTCTAGTGCCGACGCTAAGGATGGATTCCAAATCTGTTCTTAAGTGATCGACGTTATGAAATGTCAACAAGCATTTCTGGCGCTGTTGCCGGGGAAGGCACAGGATTATCTTGACTATGCTTTGCATCTGTTTATAAACTCTGAGTAGGTTAGGACAACTCTCAATGCAGGCTAACCTTGATTGTCTTCTTTTATCTTTGGATGATGAAGACAGGTAGTGTATGACTGGTTTCGACCTACTGGGGAATTTTACTAAAGAACTTGAGTCACTTGTGAGGAAAGCTCGAATTCATTTTGGCTCACCTCGTCGTACTCATCTGGAAGGCGAACCAGCTTTCATTGTACCATCCACGTCCAACGCTATGGCCCAGAAGACACTTCGTGAGTACTCAGCTCCTTCTGCTGACCAGGTGCTGCAAGGCCCTGAGGTGGCAATGGGGACTGAAAATTTTGAGATCAAGACGGGTCTAATCACGATGGTACAGGCTAGCCCATTCTGTGGCAAGCCAAATGAGGATGCCAATGCTAATCTGCAGCAATTCCTAGAGCTATGCAGCACTTTCGTCATCAGGGGTGCAAATATGGATGCTGTTCGTTTACGGCTATTTCCATTCTCCCTCTTGGGGAAAGCTAAGCAATGGTTCTATGTGAATCGGGAATCTATTGACACTTGGAGTAAGTGTTCAGAGGCATTTCTCAAGAAGTTCTTCCCATTGGGTAAAACCAATGCTCTTCGTGGAAGGATTTCTGGTTTTCAGCAAGCAGCAAGTGAATCTATTCCAGAGGCTTGGGAGAGGCTTCAGGAGTATGTCCTGGCCTGCCCTCATCATGGGATGGAAGATTGGCTCATTCTTCAAAGTTTCTATAATGGGTTGACTCCGACAGCCCGAGGCCATATTGATGCTGCTGCTCAAGGAGCATTCTTCTCACTCACTGTTGATAATGCCAAATTACTCATGGAGAAGATGGTCTCCAACCAAGGGTGGAGTGATGAAAGACTCCAACCACGACCGAGGGGTACTCATACTGTCAAGGAAGCAGACATGATTACTGCCAAGATGGATCTTCTTATGAAGAGATTGGATGACTACACCAGCGAGAAGGCTGCCATGGCCACTACTTCTCTGCCTATGGACTCTCACATGACTTGTGAAGTCTGTGGCAACACTGGGCACTCAGGCAACTATTGTCCGGAGACTCAGGAGGAAGTGATGTACATGAATGGCAATAACAATGGTTATCGTCCACCTCAACAAGGAGGCCAATCGTGGAATCAACAACGCCCTTATTATCAAGGAGGTAACCAAGGTAATTCTTACAATCCTAACCAACCTTCCTTGAGAGATCTCGTTATTGGGCAAGATAAGATTAATGAAGGTACTAACAAGAAGTTAGCTGCCCTTGATAAAACTGTGGAAAGCCTCAACGTTAATCTTGATAGCCTTTCTTCTGCTCAGAAGAGTCAGCTGAGTTTCAACAAAATGTTGGAAACCCAGTTGGCTCAGCTGGCTGCTTCTGTCCCCTCTGTTGAAAATGTAAATGCGGTGACCACGAGAGGAGGTAAATCCACTCGAGATCCACCGTATCCTAACCATGCAGGGACAGATAAGAAAGGTATAACAGAAGTTGGGAATATCCATGAGGATTCATCCGACTCGGAAGAATCCCCTCAGGTAAGGAAGGTGCCATCAACAGATAAAGCACCTGTAGGAATGACGTCATATCCGGGTTTCATAGAAGCCAACGTGATGTCATTCCCTCAAAAGAGCAGGAAGGCAACAATAGATGAGTAGTTTAATCGCTTCGTGGATATGATTCAGAAGGTTTATATCAATGTTCCATTACTTGAGGCAATACGCGTTCCCACTTACACGCGTTATCTCAAGGACATTCTAACCAAGAAGAGAGCTCTTCCCACAACTGAAGTAGTTCGACTCACGGAGGAGTGCAGTGCTGCTATACTCAACCGCCTCCCTGAGAAGAAAAAGGATCCAGGGTGTCCCACAATCACTTCTATGATTGGGACCCAACGCTTCGACCATGCTCTCTGTGACTTAGGGGGCCAGTGTCAGCGTCATGCCTAAGGTAGTCTTTGATCAACTTAACTACACAAGTCTATCTCCAACCACTTTGCAGCTGCAGCTGGCCAATTCTTCAGTCTGATACCCAGCGGGGATAGCTGAGGACATTCTAGTGAAAGTCTGAGATTGCTTCATCCCCGTTGATTTCATGGTGCTGGACATGGAAATTGCCAAGGAGGTGCCGCTCATACTTGGGCGACCATTTCTGAGTACAGCTGATGCACAAATTGATGTGGGGGCCGGTGTGATCCGTCTCTACATCAATGGCAAAGAGGAGAGGTTCGAGTTTCGTCCAAGAAAAGAACAATGCTCGATGATCAAAGGTTTACCAACTTCCAACACCCTAGCACGAGAGGTCGAAGTGCCACCACAGCAAGTGGATAGCCTCATTGCATTCATGAAGAATTTTTGGAAGGAAGCATGCCAACTCATGGGCACGGGAAGGAAACAGTATTGGAAATCTCAGTCCCAGTCCAAGAGATCACCTCCTACACGTCACAACCCACACAACACTCAGAAGATGTGGCGGAGGGTGAATAGGAAGCCGACCTCTCTTTCGAAGGAAACGGCTACCCCACTGCCTAGGTAAGAACTTTGGAACCAAGTCTAGCTCTAAAGACTCAAAATAATGAGCCCTGCACCGACAGATAAGGTCGGTAAGTTATCCTACTTTCTATACAATAAAATTCTGGTTAAGGAAAAGCAATCTACTTCTGCTTTGTGCTTTCTGCATTCTCACTGGGGCGAGCTCAGGAGTGATTTCCATCCAGACATTCCTTGAGTTTGTTCCATGGTACTAACTTGTCACAGCCGACACCACCACCACAGCCTCAGCCACAGCCTGTTACACCACCGATGGCAGGAGGGGCCCCTGCAGGGTACATGTCCGGTGTTACCCCTGGATATGCACCTGGTTGGGACCAGCCCACCTACCAGCCGAGTGCGAGTGGCACGGCTTGGGCGAGCGCGAGCAGAGCTCAGTGGGCCACACCCGCTAGTTCCAGCTCCGGTGGTCCACCTCTGTCTTCGTCCTTCCGGCAACACTCTTCAGCCTCTGCACGCGATGCTCAGCTCGCACAGCAGATGGGAGAGCTCATCGTCCAGGTCATGGGATTGGAGGAGACGCTGAACACCCACGTCGATTCTACCTCAACGTGGCAGCGTCAGGCTGGTGAGAGGATAGCAGCCATGCAGCAAGATCAGCGACAGTACATGGAGGCGTAGAGGGCTTACTACGCGAGTCAGGGTTTCTTCTACCCTCCTCCGCAGTGAGCCTGAAGCTAGCTTGGGGGAGGACCCCCATCCTGAGGTAACTTGTATCTTCCTTCATTTTCAGAATATCTCATAAATGAAAATCCAAAAAAAATCTGTAAAATAAAAAGACCAAAAATATTTATTTGCTTTCATCATCATCGTTTGCTTAGTTTGCTTTGATATGCCTAGTAAGAATGCTTTGCCTCTATGGTTGAAATGATGAATAGTTGCTCTGTTTATTCTCCTCGTATGTCTTGCTTACAACTTTGTATCCTACCTAAGTTTTGAGTTTGTTGGCTTGTATGTTCAAACCTTAGCTTGAAAACTGTGGGTAGCAAAAAGCATGATCCTTGCCTAAGTTGTTGTGAGACATGATATGGTAGAATAGAGTGCTATGATCTTGTGCTTAGTGATGCTTGACATCCGGAGTTTTCCTTTTTGAAAAATCAAAACATGATGAGTTCCTCAATGATGAGAATTCCCCATCCAAAGCCACATGTAGATTCTAGTTCTTAGCCTCCACATATGCAGCTTGTTCTCTCATTGAGCTTTGTCAAATTGTTATGACCCTTGTTAGAACTCATACTCCCCTGATCAAGATCACGTACACGTTCATGCTAAACTTCTACACTGGAAGTTAAGCATTCATCACTTACCCCATACTGCTTATGCATTCTTCCATAAATAAAACTCAATGCATCTTTGCATTATTCATCCCTCTCCAAATATCTCCAATAGAGACAAAAGGCTAGCTAAAAAAAGAGAAAAAAGAGAGAAAAGCATACTCAAAAGCATGGCAAAAATAAATAAAGAGAGCTAGCCCAAGTCTTGAAAAATTTCAAAGGAGAAAAAAGGGATTGATATGTGCAAGAGAAAGAGTTCCACCATATAGATGGTAATAACTAGTACCTACTCCGGGGCTAGTGTCCACCTTACCATCAATCCCTCATTCCCTCATATAAAGCATGGCAATATCTAGCACCCATTTCCGGGCCTAGTATCCACCTTGCCATGATCATATCCATCACACACATATGCACATCTTGATCAGGATGTATGTTTGTTTCTTCCAAGGATCCAGTTTTTGACTTAGCAAAACATGAGAGACAAGTATGCCACATCTTCCCTACCTACAGCTCCACATAAAGCCTATTAGGAGTAGGATGTGAAGAAAGGCAACAATGATGCCTTGGTGAGGAAACATACACTTTTGAGCGATCCGAGAATATCATTTGAGGAACTCTGATTTTCTTTTGAAAAATTTGCAAAACCTCCGGAGTGATAGCTGATCAAGGTATGAGTGATTATGCACATGCTATATAACTATTCTGTCTCTCAACCGCCCAAGGCAGGTGAAGCTATATGCCCCACGTATCAGGAGAAAGGTAAGAACATTGCCAACTTGTTCAACTCTTGGTAGAGTACTTTGCTGTATGTTTGCCATAAGTTGAGAATACAACATTGTAGCAACTCCTGATCAACCAACCTAAGTCTCTAATGTCTTGCTTCGAGACGAGCAAGAGGTTAGCTTGGGGGAGTTTATTGACGGTGGAAATTCACCATTTCGAACCCTCAATATTCTCACATAAATGGAGGCATATGCATTATTTACTAGCATTTAGGTTTGAATAATGTAGTTCCACTTGTCCTTGGAGATTATTTGTATGTAGGTGATTTACCCTTAAAAGAGATGGAAACTCCACTTCTATGAAGAAACCATACCAACTCAGCTGAGGAGGTGGCTGCCACTAAGGGAAACATGGCAATCCACGTCATCGATCCAGGGGAGGCACTCACCGACGAATCAGAGGATGCCACATGGACTTCACATGGATCAAAGGGCCCACCTCAGATACCAAATCAAGCCATGCACCGGGGATGGATCAGAGGGCCCACAGGGCAGCCACTCAGAGGAAGCACAGGCCAGGGGGCCACCCTAGGGGGCCGGCCGATCCTAGGATCGGCCGAACCGCCTTAGGGCCCCCTAATCCTGGCCCTCCACGTGTTGGCTCCTCATTGGTCCATTGCTTCACTCCCGGGTGTTTAGGGGCCATTTGGGCGTCCGAGCAAGCCTTGTCCTCCTCTATAAATAGGAGGGGAGGGGCTCCCATTTCTCACACACCACTCTCTCATTCTTCTCTCACTTTTAGTTTCCAAGGCTAGGGGGTAGGCTAGAGTAGCTCTTCTTCAGGTTCCAAGTCCTCTTGGAAGTTTAGGTATGAGTTCTCTTTTATCTTTATTTCTTTGTATGACTTTGATCTACTTCAGTTATTCAACTATTTCATATAAAGTCATGGTAGATCATATTCTTGATATGTTCTTGAGTTCATCCTCTGTTCATCATTTAGAGGCTCGTGTTCTTCGTGAACACTACCTTTTGATCCACTTGAAGGGTGATAAACTCCTTCCTTATGTGTTTGTTCATAAGTTAGAGATTCGTGTTCTTCACGAACACGACCCTTTGATCTTGTTGATTAGACATAAGAGAGTTCATATCTGTCCGTATGTCTAGCCTTAGTTGATCTTGTTAGATGGCATGAGAGTGTTGCATCAGGTCTGTGTTCAAGCTACGGTACTCGGTCTAGTTGACCAGTCTTCTGGTGGCTCTCACCCTGGGTCACAATAGCCCGGGCCGGGTGAAGTCTAGCAGCAACATAGGCATGGTGCCTGGGTTGTCTGGCTACGATAGTTTTGAGCATACCCCCCGTAACGAGAGGTCGGTCCTCAGGTGGTGACAGCCCTGTTGGATCCTAGGGCAACCTCCGCGTTGGGGTACCTGCTGTAGGAGCCTAAAGTCTAGTTTCGCAGAGTGCTGGTCGTCGCGGGATAGCTCCCCGTTTGTACCTGGGTGCTGAACCATGTCTCCCTCATGCAATACTCATGCCCATCTCTTGTATCTTCTAGCTTTGTATGTTTAGTACATTAGAACCTAGAGCTAACTCGTATGTTCCCCCTAAGCCGTAGTGTGCTAGAGTAGAGGTAGATTTGAGGTGTGTGTGTCACACTACCCCTATTATCTTTTATCTTACCCCTGCCTTTGAGTGTGTTGTTCCCTATATCTATCTCTTGGTTTACATTCAGAGCAAAAGCATAAGTCTAAGATATCCGCCATTGCCTTCCTTGGATTCGATACCCTTGGAATACTCTCCTTCCTTGGGGAAATGCTACAATGATTTATCTGTGCGCTTGCGGATTCGTTCATGATCGTTTAGATTAACCTATGGCAAGTCTCAATGTTCACGCTAACCTGCGCCATTAGTTGTGACATTGGGAAATGCCAACAAGCATTTCTAGCGCCAACGCTAAGGATGGATTCCAAATCTATTCTTAAGTGATCGACGTTAAAAAATGTCAACAGAGGACAGATTAGAAACTGAGAGGACAGATGCACTTACCCTTCTTCATGGAAATTTTTATCATTGCAGCTTGGGAGTTGTGGAACCACCAGAATGGGATAATTTTTGATGGACACAATGCTTCAGTTCTGGCTTGGACCGTGAGGTTTAAGCAGCAGTTTTGTCAGTAGTATGTGGCTTAGCATCTCCTTGTCTATATTATTTTCTTTTTAAAGAACATTCTCAGTCTTTCCATCGCACCTGAATCAGCCTTAAACTTGACTTTAATTAACCTTAACCCATCCCCAACATTTGCAAAAAAAATCCTCCTTAATCCATCCCCAACTAACCTCTACAGCACAAATCCTCCCAAAAAGCTTGACCTTTTTATAGTAGGCAAGTCTAATATCACAAAGAAAGGAAAATCTAATATCGCAAAGATAGGAACATGATGGCATTTTATTGGTACCTTTCGATGGTTGCGGTGCCCTCGTCACGGGAGAAGTTGATGCTGTCGTCACCTGCGGAGGGGGGAAGGACGGTGGACTGCCTTGGACACCGTCACCGGCTGCGGGAGGACCAGAATCAAATCGCATGACAAGAGCTCTGTAGATCGGAACCGAACGATGGACATTCGATCAACACATGCAACGAACATTCAGAATGACTATAAATTAATTACTGGGAGAATAATTTGGGTAACTCAACTTCACAGCAAGGGATGGAGGTGGATGTAGCTGCCGACGGTGGGAGCAGCTCCAGGGCATCGTGCCGCCATCGTCAACTCCGCCAAGCTGCCATGGCACTGCGCCTCGAGGTGGATTTGCGCCTCAAGGGGGCGACGGCAACGGGACACGGTCGTAGGAGGACGGGGTGTGGGCTCGGCGGATGAGGAACTCAATCTCAAAACTCAGTACTTCAATTCAACGTATGTCTCCATGTGTGACAGATAAATTTGCAATTTGGAATGCATTACTAGAATGAGCGGTATTAGAACATCTACACCACACTTTGGTTCAAAAATTCAACCACCAATTCAGTAAACTAGCATTGTGCGATACTTGAACCGGACATCAGGATGCATGTAAAAGAGAAACTAAGGGTTAATTACTCCACCAGTGCATGCAACAGGCTATCGAACAGCGCTTGAGTTGTTAATTACTCCACCAGGGCTGCAGCAAGGGGAGGCACCGGTTATGATTTGATTCCATGAAAAGAAAGTAGAAAAGAATATTTACAATAGTATATCATCACCAACCATGGAAGCCGCGCCATTCTGGAGGGAGCTCAGCGACGATGTGATGCCAGAAGAAGCTCCAGCCTCACCTAGATGTATTCTGGATCAGACCAGAAAGAAGGCCGGCAGCGATGGTAGGGGCCTGGATGTAGCACCATGGAATGAGCTCCTGCCACAGTGTTGGACCAACTCGTGGGGACGGACCATCACATGGAGCATATCACTGCCAGATCTTGCCACCCCCGGGTTTGGAGGCCTCCTTTGCGGCTTCTTCTGGCCTGAGGGTGGCAGTGGCTAGGCACCTCGACCTCCAGCTCCGGGTGTGCTATGTGCGGGATGGGTGAGGAAGGGGGAGGGTAGAGGGCCTGGCAGGGGTTGCCACCGACGGGCGTGGGGCCGGGGGCAGCGGCAATACAACGGGATCCATGCGTGGGAGGACCGGAGCAGTGGCGACAGGGTCACCGGCGGGTGGAGCGTGGGCGGCAGCAGTGGCAGAACGGGGGCGTGGGCGGCGGCGGTGGTGGAACGGAATAGGGGCCTGTTTGGCAGGGCTCCGGCTCCTCCAAAAACGGCTTCGGCTCTGGCTCCTCCGGTGGAGCGGCTTTTTTGATGGAGCTGAAGCCGTTTTGGAAAATGTTTGGCAAAACGACTTCACCTGTTGGATTGAGGTTGTAAAATGTCTAAATTGCCCTTTCTTTTTTTCTTTTTTTTCTTTTTCCCTTTTCTTTATTTTTCTTTTTTCCTCTCTTTTCCCCCTCCTCTCCTTTCTTATCCATTCACCGGCCCGCATCTACCGAGCTCCTGCACGAGCGCCTCCGCGGTGCCTTCGCCGCGCCCCACTGCGCCTCCGCCTGCGCCCCACCGCGCCGCGCCCCGCCGGCGCCTTTGCCCCGCCCCACCGCGCCGCGCCCCGCCGGCACCTCCGCCTCGCCGCGCCTCCGTCCCGCCTCCGCCGCGCAACCTCCTGCCCGCCGGCCGCGCCTGCATCGGGTTGCCGCGGAGCTCGTCGGCGAGCGCCGCCACGCGGAGGTACGTGTCGCCCCGAGGAGCCTCCGCCCCGCCTCTGCTCTGCCCCGCTCGGCCTCCCGCCCATGCCCGCCTGAGGGCAGGGCCGGCAAACTTGGCGTGGAGCCGTCTGGAGCCGGGCGGAGCCACCCTTTCCTAGCTCCGTCCCGGCAAAAGGGCTCCAGAGAGCGCCTTTTGCGGGGCTCCAGAGCCGGAGCCGGGGATGAAATGACCGTTTGGGAGGGCTCCGCCCGGAGCCGCTCGTGGAGCCGGAGTTGGATCCCTCCCAAAGAGGCACTAGGATGGAATGGGTTTCTGGACCCCACGATACGGGGGGACGTGGGATGTGTGGGAGGATCGGCCGGGGGCAAAATGGAAAAAAACCAGATCGAGGCGTGCTTGAGGGGTGTCGCCGCGCATGAGAAGCTTACTCGGGTATGGAATAGTTATTCCATACCCAGGGTACAGAATATAAATACCCTATATATATGTATATATATATACATATATATACATGTATATATATACACGATGAGGTTAAAATGCAACAAGGTGCATTTACTATAACAACTGCACAGACCCTATCCGCACCCCAAACCAGTCCGTGCCACCCGCACGTGGGCCGCACGCGAAACCACCCACCTAAACCAACCGCCTCCACTCGCACATGGGCCGCACGCAAAACCACACACCTGCTGCGTGCATCCACCGCACATGGGCCACTCCCCTCCCGCAAGTTTACTTCTTTTAAGTTATAGTTTGTTAAAAACAGATGTCTCCCTTTGTAAAAAAATAGTATTTTATTTCACACGGTTGTTGGTTGTTGAATCTGGAAAAAAAGATTGAGGCTGGTTGTACCACGTTACTCTTTGAAAAATAATGAACTTGGCAAAAAAAGTCTCAGCAGGTTAATACAATTGCAACCGTTTTGCGACACGCAATTGCCGATTGCAACATAGCTGGAAGGCAATTGCAACATAGATGGAATGGAATTGCAACAATACTGGCAGGCAATGGCGTGCTTTGCTGGTGATCTTCCTCCTACTTTGTCTCAGTAACCATGTGGTTGACAAAAAATACAGTAACCATGTGGTAGACCGTTTGTAACACCAATAATTCACAACTGCAACCTTATTCATTACAAAAATTGATGTATCAATTGAATGTAGCAGGACAGACTGATTGCAACATGCCGAATCCATCCTAGTAGTATGTTGTCTGTAAAAAAACAAAGTTACAGAAAAAACAGTGAGTCCAAAAAATGATGCCTTTGTTGAATAGTCATAAAAAGAAAATTTTAAAAATCCAATTGCAACTAAAAAATCCAATTCCAATGATTGTCGTTGGTTCGCACAGTCCCACTTGCTAGTCTGGTGAAAAAGGCAGTTGAATATTAGCTGATGCATGAAAAAAAGAGGGAACAATGTTGCAAATTGCGCACAGATGATTTAATTACTACAATGGGTGTCAGCAGCTTACCTCAGCCAGCTGCTCATTTCCAGGAGTTCCAGGGGCTTTCATCTTGGTTCTGTGTAAATCATCCTATAAACACACACATTACAACAATGAATAATTTTTGTAAGACACAAAATTACAACTAGTCAGTGAACCCAATTGCATATTGGTGTTGTGTGAATTACAAACAGTATTAAGAGTGCATCATGAATTCATGACCGAACAAGACATAATCCACACAGCGTCACTCACTCTAATTCCCCCACAGGAGGCTGTTATAGGACAATTTAAAAAATAAGGATGGGGGAGAAGCTAGCTAATGTTGATTAAAAAATCATGCTTGTGGACTCACTAAAAATAATGTTAAAGTTCAACCGTTGAGGAGATTTACTTTTACTATTTCTCTTACGTGAGACAACATGCGACAGATTAATTCATGCACAAACCTTCGCAAATGCAACTGGTCGCTTCCCCATTTGTAACTTGGTCAATAACATAGTTACAACTACACTAGAAACTGGTTGCAACTATGACACCACCATAATTGCAATTGTGGACTCAATGCGGCTTTGCTTTAACTTGCGAGCCGAACGGACCAGCTCCTACTCCTATGCAGCCCTTGCTCCTTTCCGTTGGGGGCCTTGCGTCCAAGGCGCATGGGGCTCATGCATGTTGGAGTTGAGCGCGAGAGCTTAATCGAAGAAAGCAGAACACAACATCACTAAACACCAGGGGGTATTTTGATTAATTTTTCCATGAGCATCACACCAATCCCGCAATTATTGAGAGAGAAAGAGATAGCACTAATAGTAAATGAGAGAGATCGATTACCTTCCCGGTAGCTCATTCTTCTTGATTTCAAAGAAATCATAGGAGTAGGCATGTCGCCTCATCCATGACTATTCACTGGTGCCTGCTCCTATCCTCATCCATGACTATTTGTTGGTGCCTGCTCCTATCATGCGTGCCGCGCGTGCCCTACCTTACTCGCCAAATTGATCCGCACGTTGTGTTGACATTTAATTATCGTTGCAAAGTTCGTTTGGACTTGCAAGCGGACAAATCCCTCGTCGTAGTTAAGGAACCCTTCTTCCCTTGAGTGATGAACCCAAGGTATCGAATCTGTGGAACAATATGTAATGTAAAATCAATCTAATAGCCGAGAAACACTTGCTTCTTTGAGAGGTTTCGAATTGCATCTAATCTACTAAGATCAAAAGAGGTAGCAAGAGAAAGCATTGAGGTACCGATCTAGAGAGGGGTCTAGATCGAGTTTATGTTGTCGTTCCGAGCAAGATAAAAGAGAGAGTAAAACGAATCTCATTGAAAGCTTCTTTAAATCGTGACCTTCGGTCAAACCCCCTAAGGCACCCCGCCGTACTCGGTGTCAACATCCTGTCACGATGTTCCCCTTTCTTCACGGTCGAGTCTTAGAGCACACCTGCAAGGAGTGCGTTGAACTACTTGGTAGATCGGGTATCCACCTCTAGCCACCACAGCTACAAAAACATCCCATGCAATCTATCTTGAGAATAGATTGAGGAGGAAAACACCCAAGCAAGAACAAGAATTGCAAACGAAAGTACATGATCGCTAAGAATCGGATCCATTAAAACTCCATCAAAAGTATGAATACATGAATAAGATCCAATCGGGATCCTACCTTGACCTTGATTCACGCCTCCGGAACTCCGACGTGGTCTTCCTTGCAAGGTTCCCACGTCGGCTAGGCAAACCCTAGACGACTAACTCGACCCTCCTCTCCGGGGTGGTGTCCCTCAAGCTCCTCTGCTCCTCGGCGGCGAATGACGAATTGCTTGATACGTGGCTCGGGGTACCGGGGCTATAAATAGCTCGAGGATCAGCTAAGTCAAAGGGGGCAGCGAACAGGGCCCAGAATGGGCTGGGCCGGCCGGCCTGGCCCCATCCTGGCCCAGTTCGGTGCCGCCTTTCTTCCGGATGCTTCTCGCAACTTCTTGAGTTTTTGTCGAGTTTCATGTGGGCCCTTGACGTCATTTTCCTCACGGTTTAGATGAGGGGGCTTTGCGAATGAACTCCCGCATCTTCCGTCTAGGTCCTCCGCACTTCTTGACTTCACGCTTTAGTCCTTGGCTTGTTTGGAGTCATGTTCATCTGGTATCTTGACTTGTCCCGAGGTCCATGATCACCTTGTAAATCCCTTGGTGAACTTTACCCGGAAGTCCTCATTTAATCTCTTGATTCCTGTGTAAACAACAAACTCCAAAAACCGTGCACGAGTGCGAACATAGCATATAATGGGGCTTAGGATCGTTAGTGTGAATATCAAATCAATACCAACATAGAAGGTAAATAAGTGGCTAGGTTGACGGAAATCGACCGCCAACATCCCCCCATGCTTAAACCTTGCTCGTCCTCGAGTAAGCCTTCTGTGGATATCAGCGTTGCCCTTCGATGTTCAAACCCTACACTTGATCATACATGAGAAAACATAATGCTCTCTAGTTTTATATTCATTAAAGTTCCATAATGTACTAACTTTTATCTTTATGGAGGGTAGATATCATTCAAGTTCTTTCCACAAGTACTTGATCAAGCTCTCAAACTTTTAAACAAATCTAAGAAATTTTGAAAAATTAAGTATGAGATAAAGAGAAAAATTACTTTACCAAGATCAAAAATAACCATCTTGCACTTTGCTCATGTACTCTCATCTCACTTGTCTCTCAAGCCTACTTGTTCTACTCCTTTCCTCTCTCAAAGTATATGGTGGAAAGCTTTATGTCGAGCTATAGGAAAGTTTAGTCCTACCAAGATATTATAGTTGAGATATTATTAAAACAAGACTAGCTTCTCATGGTCTTACCGAGACTCGTCAAAAAGGTCATTGGAAAAATAATGTTATCAAGGAGGGGGGAGAGATGAACACACACTTTTAGATAGGTGGACATGTGCAAATGACAAAGAGTGATCCCAAGGCACAAATGAAGTCCTCGTTATCGGATTGCACATGGTTGGAAAGATGAGTGTGGGTCTTGATCTTGAATCCTCTTGAAAACTCAAAAGCACTAAAATAGCTAGAGAACCGGGGAGCTTTATTATATTTTTTCCTTTCTTCTTTCTTTCTTTCTTGCTTTTTCATTCATCATCATTTTTTTTATTTGCTCCCCTTGAATTCTAGACTATACTAGCACTTCCTTGGCAACCCCCCCATGCTTAGACGTTTGCTCATCCTCGGGCAAAGAGGTGATAAAAATGCCAAGGTGGGAATTGAAGCTCTCATTTTTTTCTTAGAGAGAGACACTCGAAAAATCTTCTAGGGATCCTTTTGGAAGTTTCCCTTTCTCACTTGAAGTACCTTCCTTGTAATCTTCTCCAAAATATTTGTCATACTCATATATTGGGTTGTGGTCAAGGAGGTGAGCAAAAAAAAAGATATATTTGGGTTTTGGTTGGATATCCGGCGAGGTTTGCGAAATTCCCAATGTGGAAACTCACAATGCACGGATAGAAAGGCTAGCATAAAGAACAATACACAAAAACGGAATGACCAGCTTCTTAGTCTTGGGCCAGAGAAATCAAGCCTTGAATCAATGCACCCAAAAATAAATCTTGTATATACTAAGGTTTTGCACTCAAGTAAACTTAGGCTTTGGATGGGTAGAGCAAAATGCAAGCGGTACTCGTGACAAGGTTAGCATAACTTTTTGAGAATAAAAAGGTTTTTTGATTCATCAAAAGTTGAGAGCAATGAAAAGAACTATGGGACTTGAGTTACCATAACCTCCACACAAGATTAGGCTAGCATTTAATTAAATTTCAGATTCATATTAAAAGAGAGCACTAGCTTAATTATGCATAAAACAAGCATAAAATTGAGCAAAGTGGCAACCGTCATCACACATCAACATGGTACAAATTTTCCATCCATATTAAGATCATAAAGCAATGGTGAAACTTATTAATGATGATGGATAACAAACTACTACTACCACACATGCTGAAATTAAATAAAAACAAGAAAATACTACGCAAACATAAACGCACACAAGATGAAAATAAAGAAAAGGAAAAATCAAACCACTCTTAAAAACTCCGTCCCTTTCTTCTCTCTTCATTCTTCATCCGATTGTCCTTGCTCCATTGGTTGGCTTTTATTGAATCCTTGCTCATAGTATTGTTGCATGGCCCCTCCATGAAATTGATGAGGCGGCACGAGTTGAAGACGTCCCAATTGATGGGCGATTCCCGCCGTTCCTTCATGCCAATGGTTGACATGGCTTCGGATCCTCTCGACGTCTTGTTCATTCCTTTGCATATACGCCCCAATAATGGCTGCACTTTGTTGGGGCTGGGGCATGCTTGCATAAGGTGCCACAAATGCTTAATTGGGCACAACAAAAGTTGGTGGAAAATATGTTGGAGGAGGTGGTGGCATGGCTGCACCACTCCCCCATGCTTGCATTGGCACACTTCCGTAGTGAGGTGGTGGCATTGGAATTCCGCCATAGGGTTGATGGTAGGCCGCTCCTCCTTGCTCTTGGGCTGTGGAGGATGAACCTTCTTCTACGATCCTTCCCCTCTTGTTCTTCTTGGCCGGTATGAGAATTCCTTCTTCTAACCAATTCTCTCTCCCTTCAATAAATAATTTCAGCTTCATGTTAGGGAGAGGAACATTGACTTTTGCCACTTTGTACCCTCTATTCTCATCTCTACTAATATATTTTCCTTGCTTCATGTAATCGATTCCAAGTGAATTTCCCGCAAGGATGAATCTTGGATTTCTTGTAATACCCGGCTTCAGAGAAATTGCTATCATAGAGAGATAGCATCCCCAACCAATTTGTCCACTCCCCGATATTGCCTCACAACACCACCGATTGATCATGATATATAACGGATCAATGGCTTTTCTTGCAATCAACACCGAATAAAGCCAATTAACTTCCATATCGGTTACTTTGGACTCCTTCATTCTTCCCAAAATCCTTTTGCTCATCCAAGAATGAAATATCCGAATGATTGGATTCCGAATGCTATTTCTTTGCCGGTTATCTTCCCCTGAAATCATGCTCCAAAATCCTTCCAACACACTTTCACTAGCATTAACTTGCTCTAGGGCTTCCCTCTGAAAACCGAGCAACTCTCTAATTTGCTCATTAGAAACTATGTGCTCATCATCCGTCAATCGAAATGAGAGGGATGGCACCCCTTCATTAATATCCGGTTCCATGGTCATGAGAATTTCCATGGCAAGCTCCAAATGAAAACTCACTCCTACTCCATCAGAAAATTGCCCCCATCCAAGGTGGTTCATCATTTGATAGATATCCGGGGCAAATCCCAATACTTGGAGAGCATCATCATCAAAGTCAACATTGGGCATGACCCTCTTCTCTAGGTGCCCAAGCTTCTCCTCCTCCTCCGACATCATAAGAAATCCATACTTGCAATGCCGTGGAGTGTATGGTGGTGGAGCGGATGAACGACTCGATCGACGAGGTGGAACGGGCGGTTCCTCCGTTCGCCCTTGCGGTTCGGTGTACCGCATAGACGAGCTTCGGGTGTTCCTTCCACTAAGGAGCATGGTGTCGCTCCTTGATGGCGCCACGTCCTCTTCCATGCTTCGCGGTGACTCGGAGACCGAGTGCCTCCACGAAGAACTTGTTGATGCCGGCCTCGATGATGATGATTGTGTCTTCCTCCCAAGAACCTTGCCAAAGACCTTCTTCATCTTGTAGTTGCTGCACAAATTACAAACAAACTCTCCCGGGGGTTTCTTGCTGGTAGAAATACACACAAAAGAAGTATATGGAAGAGCAAAGTTTGTGATGCAATTCTCTGAATTTTTAGACTCAAGAAAGGAGAACAAATTTTTCTGGAGAGTTTCTGGAGGTTCTGGACTGAGAGCTCAAGAACACAAACTAGTAAGCAAGCAAGAGACTCACCTGTGAAAGATGGAGGCAGGGGGGTGCAAATATAGGGCAGGTCGGCCGGCCTGGGGTCCCTGCCCCCTGCCTCGGCTCCGAGTTTCTCCCACTTGTTGTTTGTTGCATCATGACCTTGTGTCCTCGTGCTCCACGCTAATCCACCGCCCAAACTCTCTCAGCCATTCCTTTTTCTTTCATGGTCAAGTCCTCATCTTGATCATTTCCTTTGTGTCACTTCCATGCCTCCTTGCCTCCCATGTTATCATTTATAACCTGCAAAAATCAAAGCAATGCTGCCCCCCATGCTTGTCCCATGCATGCCAAAAGATTCTTGAATGATGGTGTGTTCCCGTGATGCATCATGGGTCATTAGAGGTTCAATTAGGCTCAAAACCTTCCCTTGATCATGTTTAGATGCTAATCACTCCTCTAATTTCGAAAATTAAAATTAATTCAGAGATACCAATGAGTTCAAATGTATTTTTAGAGGAGTTTTTAGGCATCAAAAACATTTGTAAGTCGAAACTTTCCGACTACATTGATTTTGGTTACACCGGGATCACTTGCTTTCATTAATTGATAGCGAGCTCCTCCGGCTTGACCGTGGGGGTATGGGTTGAGGTTCTAGTTTTGGCTAAATATGAGAGAGATGTTTTGAATGAACAAAAATAAATGAGGCTTGGAAAAATTCTAATTCTAGAGAAACCTAGGTTCACGCGAGTCCCATGCGTCAAAAATTAAAAATCATTAGAAAAACAACGCGGGGGTCTACTCGTGTGTTTTTATGAGGTAAAACAAACCAACCTTATCATCATGAGGAGGATGAAAGGTGTGGGTAGGTTCTGAAATTTTGGAGTTGGTTTCTCAAAAAGAGGCAAATAAATCGTAGGATGGCTCATGTCAAAGGTTTGTCAAATAAAATCCAAATGAAACATCTGAGCAACTTAAATGTCTCAAAAATAAGTTCAACCACTTAAGAGTTTATATCAAGTCTTGCGTAGCAAATTCTAAGACCAACTTACTTGAAAACCGGAAATAATCTGGGTTGCCCTCCTGGCAGCTTTATTCTTCAGCGGGTTGCCTCCCGCCTAGCGCTTCATTTATAGTCCATTGCTAGACTTCTTGTCTTCTTCACTTTGGATCAACGCTCTTTGCGGGCGTTGCAATCTTGGGTACCCACTTCCGTACCATCTTGGGCACGAGCTTATTCTCCGGCCTAGTCATCTTTTTGGTCTTCACAGGCAGCTTTTGTTCTTTGGTCTTGACAGATGCAACGACTTCTTTGATCACTTTCGCTTCCTTCATCTTGGGCTCCTCTTTCTTCCTTGGCTCTTCCTTACGAAAACGACGATGAGGTGGAACATATTTAGCATTGATCATGTTGCATACCTCGAAACGTGGACGAAACTTGAATATGCTTCGTGTGCCATTGACGTCGAACTTGATCTCCCCCTTGCCAATGTCGATCGTTGCCCCGACGGTCTTAAGGAAGGGCCTCCCTAAGATGAGGGGCGGCTTCTCCCTTTCTCCCATCTCAAGTACCACGAAGTCGACAGGAATGAAGTGATCTCCAACTTTCATGGGCACATCTTCGGCAATTCCCACGGGATAGCGGATGGAGTTGTCGCCCAACCCTAAACACATACTCCAAGGTCGCATAATGCATTCTCGAACGTGATTACGTGAATGAGCCAATAGAACATGGGATAGTTGGACATCCAGGGTCTCTTTGCTTCTCGGGCCCTTGATTTGCGATGGCGGCACTACATTGTTCGGACATCTTGACATGGTCTGCTCCAAGTGTTGGCATCTCATACTTGTTTGCAAGTATGTCTTTGAAGTAGCGAGAATATGTAGGAACTTGGAGAGCGTCCAATAGTGGCATGTTGATGCTTAACCTGCGCACCACTTCCACAAACTTTTCAAAATGATTATCAATTTTACCTTGAAAGTAGCGTGTCTTTAGTGTTGTCATCTTTGTGTCATCACTTGGCATTTCGAATTCCGGCTCTTCGGTAGCAATCTCCGGAATAGTAGTCACTTTCTCCTTAGTGTGATCATCCGCTTCAACGGTTGGCTTAGGCTTCCTTGCACCGGCTGGAAGTTTGGGATCCTCCGTCTCCTTTCCCGACCGAGTTTGAATAGCCTTTGCCGTCTCGGGACCTTGGGGCTGCCCCAGCAATCTTCCTTCACTAGCGGTTAAGCACCCGGCAAGTTGTCCCACTTGCGTTTCCAATATCTTCATTATGTTGAGCACTTGTTGGTTGGAGCTCCCGACCTCCGTCACCTTGCCATCAATATTCTCCAAGATTTTATCCATAGCCTTGAACTTAGTGACGGTGTCCTTGTTGATCTTTGCTTGCTCGTCCATGAAATCCTTCAATTGTATACGAAGAGGCACCAAATTTTGAATAGACGAACTTGCATTAAATTGATGTCTACCTTGCTCGTAGCGGAAGTTCGGCAAATCTCCTTTTCTCATGTAGTCAAGCACCTTTGCTTCCTCCGGACAATCTTTTTGGACATGGCCGTACTACCCACATTCTTCACACGTGGATCTTGCCTCGGCGGCCTTCAAGTCTTGGGCGGCCTTCTTTTCTAGCTCCATCTTCTCCAACCTTCTCATGAGCGAGTCAATCTTCCCTTCTAGAAGATCTTCCTTTTCAACCTGCAAAACACCTTTAACATTGCCCATCGGTTGAACCGGAAGTAGACGTCCCGATGACGCCCATGTATCATTATCCGCAACCTTCTTGAAAAGAGTAAATGCCTCCGTCGGACTTAACTCAATAATAGATCCTCCCGCCGATGCGTCAATTACGGTCCTTGATGCTAGATTGAGACCTTGGTAAAACTTTTGAACAAGGTCTTCCTTTGGGAACTTGTGATGTGGCACGGCTCTGGTGTACTCATTGAAACGCTCAAAAGCTTCTGCGATAGTCTCCGTAGGATATTGAGTAAAAGTAGCAATCTTATTACGTAAGCTTTTAGTCTTACCCGGCGAATAGTACTCCTTCATGAAAGCTCTCATCAATGCTTCCCAATTTTGCACCGTCTCCACCGGTAGAGTATAGAACCATTGCAAAGCTTTTTTGAGAAGTGAGAACGGAAAAAGTCTTGCCCTCAATTGATTTTGATCCAGCCCTTCCATCGTGAATGTCTGACAAAGTTGAATGAATGCTTGGATGTGAAGGTTAGGATCCTCTTTACCAGTGAAAGGTGTATGTTGCACCATGCGGATGGTTGAAGTCTTGATCTCAAACGGCCTCCCGATGTCGGCTAGGTTGAGGATGGGTAGATCTCCAAGCTCCGGGATGCAAAGCTCCCCGATCTTCCTCTCCTCTCCCATTGGTGGCGGTTGAGGTTGATCTCTCGGACTTGTAGGTGGTGATTCTTTCTTCGGACTTGTGGGTGGAGATTTCTTTGGAGATTCCGACGTTCCTTCGTCTCTGGTGTTTGGATCTACAATCCCCAGCTTCCTAGATCGTGCTTCGCGTCTCCCTTGCTAGTAAAGTTTTTCTGGATCATCCACAAAATTTTTTGATTTGTTGGAGAGGTGGCCGTCCATCTCTTGTTAGGGTTAGCGACAAACAAAATATACAACAGATCTAAAAAGAAAAGAAAACTATAAAAAGGGTTAGTCAAAAACTAGATTAGATTGGTTTTTGAGGATGATAGAAGTTTAGTAGATGCAAAAGAAAAATCAAAAAGAAACTGAAAATACTTACAAACGAGATATTAGATTGGATCATAATTACTTGTTCCCCGGCAACGGCGCCAGAAAAAGGGGCTTGTTGACGTTTGATTATCGTTGCAAAGTTCGTTTGGACATGCAAGCGGACAAATCTCTTGTCGTAGTTAAGGAACCCTTCTTCCCTTGAGTGGTGAACCCAAGGTATCGAATCCGTGGAACAATATGTAATGTAAAATCAATCTAATAACCGAGAAACACTTGCTTCTTTGAGAGGTTTCGAATTGCATCTAATCTACTAAGATCAAAAGAGGTAGCAAGAGAAAGCATTGAGGTACCGATCTAGAGAGGGGTCTAGATCGAGTTTATGTCATCGTTACGAGCAAGATAAAAGAGAGAGTAAAACGAATCTCATTGAAAGCTTCTTTAAATCGTGACCTTCGGTCAAACCCCCTAAGTCGCCCCGCTGTACTCGGTGTCAACATCCTGTCATGATGTTCCCCTTTCTTCGCGGCCGAATCTTAGAGCACACCCGCAAGGAGTGCGTTGAACTACTTGGTAGATTGGGTATGCACTTCTATCCACCGCGGCTACAAGAACATCCCATGCAATCTATCTCGAGAATAGATTGAGGAGGAAAACACCCAAGCAAGAACAAGAATTGCAAACGAAAGTACTTGATCGCTAAGAATCGGATCCATTAAAACTCCATCAAAAGTATGAATACATGAATAAGATCCAACCGGAATACCTTGACCTTGATTCACGCCTCCGGATCTCCGACGTGGTCTTCCTTGCATGGTTCCCACGTCATCTAGGCAAACCCTAGATGACTAACTCGACCCTCCTCTCTGGGGTGGTGTCCCTCAAGCTCCTCTGCTCCTCGGCGGCGAATGACGAATTGCTTGATACGTAGCTCGGGGTACCGGGGCTATAAATAGCCCGAGGATTAGCTAGGTCAAAGGGGGCAGCGAACAGGGCCCAGAATGGGCTGGGCCGGACGGCCTGGGCCCATCCTGGCCCAGTTCGGTGCTTCCTTTCTTCCGGATGCTTCTCGCGACTTCTTGAGTTTTTGCCGAGTTGCATGTGGGCCCTTGACGTCATTTTCCTCGCGGTTTAGATGAGGGGGCTTTGCGAATGAACTCCCGCATCTTTCATCTAGGTCCTCCGCACTTCTCGGCTTCACGCTTTAGTCCTTGGCTTGTTTGGAGTCATGTTCATCCTGTATCTTGACTTATCCCGAGGTCCATGATCACCTTGTAAATCCCTTGATGAACTTTACCCGGAAGTCCTCATTTAAGCTCTTGATTCCTGTGTAAACAACAAACTCCAAAAACCATGCACGAGTGTGAACATAGCATATAATGGGGGTTAGGATCATTAGTGTGAATATCAAATCAATACCAACATAGAAGGTAAACAAGTGGCTAGGTTGACGGAAATTGACCGCCAACACGCTGGAATTCAGGTGGTTGTTCATGTTGGTGGCTGCTAGGTCCCTGGTATAAAAGTGGCACCAATTCAGGCATATAGCATATGCATGTATAAAAAAATCAGCATATAGCTGGTAGCACATGTAGTTCCATCAATTATTAAAAAACAAATTGCAACATGCTGTAGGGGCAGTTGCGACACAACATTAAAACAAATTACTATTAATCAGGCGGATAAGTTCCGACACGAGAAACATGTGTGTTTTTGCTAAAATTCTGATAAAAATGAAACTGAATTGCCACTAAAGCAATGGTTTGGTTGCAACAATAAATGTAAACCAATTACAGTTGTGTATATTGGCACGGCTGCAATACATATGAGTGTGTGGGTTGAGCTCGATAAAAATAAGTTAGTGAAACTAATTACCACTTATGCAATGGGCCAAATTGAAACAATAAATCTAAAGCAACTACTAATGTGTATATGGACACAGTTCCAATAGACATGAATGTGTGGGTTGATATTCGATAAAAAAAAGTCAAAATGAACTGAATCACCACTGGTGTCATGGGCTAGTTGCAAAAAAACGCACACTTACTACTATATTGGGCACAGTTGCAACACATGAATATGTGGCTCTAGCTTCGATAAACAAATAAGTCAAATTAAATCAAATTGCCACTATGTCATGAGCCAGTTGCAACAAGAAATTTAGACCAGTTGCTACTATGTGTACAAGAACAATTGCAATGATATAACAAAAGATACCTAAATAAAATTGGCACAGGTAATGGGGAAAGGGACTATCCATTAGGAAGATTTTACAGATAGCAATAAGTGGTCAGTGCATTGATGCATGTATCCAATGTTTAATCGATACTACAAAAAATCAAAAAGATAAACTTTCAAAAACCAAGACACGGGCCAATTGCCAACCATGGATGAGGTCAATTCCAACAATGGATGAGGTCAATTGCAACCGTGGAGACATAACAACTTGCAATTACTACAGTAACCCAAATTATACATGAAGCCAATAAAAAGTGTGATGACAAATTTTGGACAAGGGGTGATGCGCAAATTGATAAAGTTAGATTTCAAATCTCAAACCGTGAAGAAGGACACATGTGCCTGTAGGAAATTTGAATATTTTAAACCAAAATTTAAAAAACAAGAATCGGTTTCCAGTGTTTCAACCAACTTCATTGTTCAATATTTTGGTGTAGTTGTCGGCTAGTGGGGTCTAAAAATTTGTCTGAGCTAAGTGTGGAAACATGATATAATTTTTCTATCCTTCCCTTCTCTTTCCTCCATGTAAGCAAAATCTGAGATGGATTACTATGAGCTAGCTGGTGTGGAACTACTGCAAAAGGCCATATACTGATTGCTAATAGGATAACACTCGATTACAACTGGATCAATAACCTAGTTACAACTACACTTCAAAACTGGTTGCAACAAGAACACACCATCATAACCTGTAGATGAAGCCAATTGCAACCATGGTTGCAGTGCCATTGCCAGTCTAACAATGACCCAATTTCACAAATCACACATTCATCTTCTTCACGAGTATCACTTGCTCTGCATCATACCACTTATAAGCAAGAGAGTTCTTGCTGGTTTGGACCCTGCAACGCAATGGTTGAGGGACAATGGTTTAATTCACAATCACAACAGTTCATTGCCATCAAATCAGAATTGAGGTCAAGCATTTCAAAACTTTGAATTTTCACAGCCTCACCTCATACTAGATTTTTGGGATGCCAGGGAAGAACTCCCCCTCCTAGACACCTGAAGTGCCATCCCTGCATTTGCTATCAAGGTCAGCAGGGCAAGCTTGCTGTGCAGCAATCTGAAACCAAAAGGACGAAAAAAAGAACCACATTGCCTATGAATATAATCATCATACGTGCATTTCAGAAAAAAAATGCCTAGGCAAAAAAGATAAAGAGTAGCAGGTTGAACATTAGTGCATGGTCTAAATGCTGGACAACATGCATTAAATTGAAAAGTGAGGCAACAGATTGGAATAATGAACTGTAAATTTCATTCTATATTTAGAGATAAACATCTGAGCAATACATAAATGGTCTCACAACAAGCAAAAGTGGCATGCATAATTAAATACTAACATTTCAGAATACATAAAAAAGCATGGAGGCAGCAATTTTTATCAGATCTGGGATTTGTGAGCAAGTGGGCATGTTGCACATGCACTTCTGATAAAAAATGAAATTACTCGCAACTGATGCAATGGTCTAGTTGCAAAAATAAATCTACCAATTACAACTATGCATATGGGCATGTTTGCAACAATATGAGTTGTGGGTTGTGCTCTGGTAAAAAAATGTTAAAAGTGAAACGCATTACCACTAATTCAATGGGTCAATTGCAACAATAAATCTAAACCAGTTACTACTATGTATATGAGCACAATTCCAACACACATGAATGTGTGAGTCAAGCTCTGATAAAAATAAATAAATCCAAGAGTACTGATTTGCACTAGTGCCATGACCAACTGCAACAAAACTACTAAAATATTACTACTATATATATGGGCACTGTCATGTGGGGACTCTCCTATGGTCGGCGCAAGAAGGGCCAGGATGGCTCACAAGCCCAGGATTCATAGTAGTTAGAGATAGAGATAAGATTTGTTTAGGAATTTAGTTTTGCTTGAGAGATAAGTTGCTTAGAGATTTGTTAGGAGTTTGTTAGTGGACATGCGTCATATAAGCCGAATCCTAGAGGAGAGATAGACATGCTTAAGATTGTAATCTTATCTGTAGCCCGTCGTCTGCCTTCCAGGTGCGCCTTTGCAGCCATCATGGCTCCGTCGCGTTGGCGAGGTCCAGGGCCACGACCAGCTACCAACTTCAAATACAATCTCCGCCGTATTCCTCTTTCCAATTTCTCCATTCATAACAGGCACACTAACAAAAAGTTGAATGTGTGGGTTGGGCTCCAAAAAAATATCAAATTAAAGCAAATTGCAACGGGTGCCATGGGCTAGTTGTAACAAAAAAACTAAACAAATTTCTACTATGTGTATGGGTATAGTTGTAACGATATTAAAAAACATGCCTAAATAAAAAGTTGGCATTGGTAAAAACTAGCAACATTCATGATGTTTCTGACGTGAAGATCACCTCATTCAGTTTTTTCAGTACCTTGCTGTTACGTAATCTTCTGTGTTGCTGAATTCACTTACTAGATACACATTACTTAATCAAACAACTCATCAATTCCAGCTTTGGAAGCATGCCATATTTTCCTCCTCACATATATGTACATTTTTATTTCGTTTAGATAAGTGTAAATGTTCAGTCAAAGCTAAGATGCAGGTATCAAATGTTTAATCAATACTGCAAAACCAAAAAGACTCACCAAAACCAAGACATGAGGCCAATCACAACCATGATTATAGTGTAATTGCCAGTCCTATAAAATAAAACAATTGCTAACCATAACTCTAACCACCACGTGACGCCACCAACCATGGAGGCACAACCGCACAACAATTGCCTCTCATCTTATGTGTAGTATTAGATTGTGTGTCAATTGGTCTTGTTCGGATGCAAAGTTTTATCAGAGTTTTAGAGAATATATCACGGTTCTACAAACTACTTTAATTTTGAAAGCTATGAGGTGTTTCGACATAATAAATTATGTGGTTTTGAAAACATGATAGTCTTTTTTTAGTTTATAAGACTTCACTTGGGAGTTGGGACTTCAGGTTGCTTACTGTACTGAGTGCGGAAGCACAAAAAAGTTAAAACTAAAATCAAGGGAACTCAGCTTGGAGCAGTTAGAAATTTGCACATGGAAAGAACCATATAGAAAATTGTGTGAAAGGTCAAGTCTACCCAGATTCACTAGATTTCCAATTTCAGGTGGTATTCTTCCTGAATTGCAACCGGGACTATGGTGTTGTTGCAATGGTGAACTAATTTCATTTGTAAAAACACTGGCCACAACAATTTGCAACCATGGTGTGTAGTATATTTGCAATGCTAAAAACACAATCGGCAGGGGGTGTTTGCAACCTGTGTTCTCCCAGGTGCAAAAAAATTAATTAAACATTGACTATTGGAAACCTAACAACAATTGCAAAAACATTAAGCGTAACAAATTGCAACTGAAAGGTACAGTTCAGTCGAAAGTGCTGCAGCGGATGGATTGCAGTCAAGAGATGCCCCCTCCCCCCTTTAACTAAATCACGGGCAAACAGATGGGATTGTAGGCACGAGATGATAGTCACATAGATGAAATGCAACTAAATCTACAAATAAAATCCACTAATCACAAATCAAACAGGGGTGTGCTTAAAAGGAATCGACGACAACTCTCTATTATCGAAAATCTGTGCGGATCAAAACCCTAGGTGTCACAGAGCAGTTGTGCAGGCTGGCATGGAGGGGCAGGGGCATTTTGAGATGGGTGAAAGACCAATTACCTCGAGTTGGGAGGCAACGACGAGATCCGTGAAAACAAGGGCGCTCTGCTCCTGCTTGCCCCGCCCACGGCCAAATCAGAAGCAATGGCGGGGGAGGCACAGGACGGCGTGCTATTCTCGCAAAGGGTGATGAAGGGATCCGGAGCTCCAGTGAGAGTGCCGCAAGGAGTGCGACGCTAGATCCGCTTGCACTACAAGGTTTTCCCCCTATTGCAACACATCTCTTAGGCAACACCACTAATTCGGTTGCAATAGGGGGTACTATGACACTGAAATAGTGATTTGGTTGTAATATGTGGGTCTATTGCTACACAAAATTTGAGTTGCAATATTTATTTTTTGTGTTGCAACAGGTTGACGCTAATGCACCCATTATGAGGATTTGTGTTGCATTTGGTTGGAAATAATGCCACCCCATTTCTGCGTTGCATTAGCATTTCGTGCGTTGCAATAGAAAGTTGCTATGGCCACCATACTAGGGATGGTTGCGTTTGAACGGCTATATCGTAACGTCTAATTTGGGTTGCAAATATGTCTTTGCGTTGTTGCAATACATGGAGGGCTCTTGCTTCGTTTGTAGCCTCAAGATGCAATATCGTGTATGTATTGCCATGAAATTTAGTCGTTGCACTATTTTTCGTGGTCGTTGAAACTTTATCAGAATTATTGCAACGAGGTATTCCTTGGTTGCACTGTAATTTGTCTATCACGACGTTTATGCAGGAGATCAATACGACGATCAGATAGGGACTCATCGGGACCATTCCAAAATTCCAAGTCTGCGACAACGTCGGTCTCCATCAAGATCTCCACGACGGCGTCTAGGGGTCTCCATCTAGATCGATCTCCACGGCGATCAATCAACATCTGTGCGGTGCCACGGCCGGTACTGTTGTCTTGATCTCGTATATATCTTCGTTCCCTGCATATATATGCATATTGCTATATCATGATCTAGGTCGTTTGAAACATGAATGCAGATTAATTAATGGCATCACACGAAGATCGAAGTTGGATGCGCTTGCCTCGACACTCAGCAGATTGGCAGAACAATTTCCGAACTCTTTTTCAAACCTTTACCGCCACATCAGCACGAGGTCGATCTATTGCGTGCCCATGTACTATTTGTCAATGCATGATCAGACATGAGACTGTGTTTCCCATTCAAATTCATTTAGTGACTAGAGGGTTTGCTGATTGTTTCATCGATGATGGTATCATTCAAGGCCAAACTAATACTTCATCAGCTGAGGGTCGTGTGAATCATGATGTCACTCCTGATCTCAATAATCATGATGCACAACCTACAGCTGATGATACAACACCTTATTTAGGAGAAGACGATGAAGAAGACGGTTGTGATGATAACCCTGCTGCCACTAATACTCTGATTAGAAACATTATCAGTGGCACTATACATCATAGACAAACTAGAGATGATGAGGAGGCAGATAAGCAGGCAGAGATTTTTTTGAAACTATTAGACCAGGCAAAGAAGGAATTGTATCCAGGATGCAACAATGCAACTAAGGTCTCTTTTATCGTGGAGCTTTTTCAGATAAAGTGCATGTATGGCTTAAGTAACGCGGCGTTGGAGGCCATACTTAAGCTCTTTGGAAAGGTTCTCCCTGAAGGGCATTGTATTCCTGACTCATTGGATAAAGTGCGAAGGGTGGTTCGAGACCTGGGCTTGGACTATGTGAAGATACACACATGTGAAAATGATTGTGTGTTATTTTTTGATAAATACGCAAACCTGGAGACATGTCCCATTTGTAAGGAGTCAAGGTGGAAAGTTGTAGAAAAAACCTGTAGTAATAATGACAGTGCAGTTGGTGCTACTACTGTTAAGAAGCGGTTACCAGTTAAGATCCTACACTACTTTCCTCTTATTCCTCAGCTGCAAAGAATGTATATGTCAAAGCAAATGTTAGAGGATATGCAGTGGCACAAGAAAGAATTGGTGAACGATGGGAAAATGTGTCACCCTGCTGACTCAAAGGCATGGAAGCACGTGGATTCAGAGTTTAAATGGTTTTCAGAAAAAGGAGGTCGTAATGTTAGGCTGGGTCTTGCTTCTGATAGGTTCAATCCCTTTGGCATGCAAAGTGTTACATACTCCATATGGCCTGTCATCCTGATACCTTACCATTTGCCTCCATGGTTGTATCAGAAACAATCTAACTGGATCTTGTCAATGTTGATACCTGGTCCAAAATCTCTTGGAATGGATATTGATGTATATTTGAGGCCCCTGATCCTGGAGCTCAAGGAGCTTTGGAATAATGGTGTCAAAACAAGAGATGCAGGGACTAAGAAGAATTTTACATTGCGCGCTATCCTTCTTTGGACAATTAATGACTTCCCAGCTTATGCTATGCTGTCTGGTTGGAGCACTAAAGGAAAGTTTGCATGTCCATACTGCCACAAACATACTGACTATTTGTGGTTGAAACATGGGAAGAAGCACTGCTACATGGTACATCGACGTTTCTTGCCCCCCCCACCATCCATGGCGCAACAACGCGGTCAGCTTCAACAACAAGGTCGAAACCAGGGAGGCACCAGAACCACTATCTGGTGCACAGGTACTTGAGCAGTATGATACTTTTGAACAAGTACAATTTGGAAAGACCTTATTATCAAAAAAAAGGAAGCGTGACGAAGACAACAGATGGCACAACTGGAGGAAGAAGAGTATTTTTTTTGAGCTCCCTTACTGGTCTTCTTTGCTCATCAGGCATAATTTGGACGTCATGCACATTGAGAAAAATATATGCGAGAGCATACTAGGCACTCTGCTTAAATTGGACAGCAAATGTAAGGACGGGGAGAATGCCCGGCTTGACATGGAGCATCTACGGATACGACCAGATCAGCACCCTGTGATTAAAGATGATAAGTATACCTTGCCATCAGCCTTGTACGAGTTTGATAAGGATGCCAGGGAAAGTTTGTGTACATTTCTATATGGAGTGAAGATGCGTGATGGGGTTTCCTCAAATATAAGAAGATGTGTTGACATAAAGTCACGTAAGGTGTCTGGCTTGAAAACTCATGACTACCATCTAATTCTACAGAAACTTTTACCCTTAGTGGTGCATAGGATTTTGCCAGAAGTTGTTGTCATCGGATTGATTCAGCTTAGTAATTTCTTCGATGCACTATGTTCAAAGGAGCTGGTGGAAGCAAAATTGGAAAGGCTTAGCTGTTCAATTAGGGAGGTTGTTTGTCGACTTGAGATGATATTCCCATCTGCATTTTTTGATATCATGATCCATTTGCCTATTCATCTAGCTGAAGAAGCTAAACTTGGGGGGCCAGTGTGTTACAGATGGATGTACCTAGTGGAGCGGTACCTACGCACTGTGAAAGGATATGTGAGGAACAAGGCTCACCCTAAAGGTTCAATTGCTGAGGGATACATACTCGAGGAGTGCCTTACATTCTGCTCAAGATTCTTGGACGTGGACACCAAAGACAATCGTGTTGATCGACATGAAACTGTTACTATGAATGAGCCACCATCTGGTTTCAGCATTTTTTCTGAAATGGATTACAAGAGGAGAGGACAGACGGTCGAAGAAATTCCACCAGATGAGTTTCGGAAGATGAGGCACTACATAATTTGCAATTGTTATGAAGCTAGACCATATGTCGAGTAAGATACACTACTCAACATCATTTATTGCTTTTAATTTTAAATTTGAAACTAACGGTAATATTCATTTGTACGCAGTGCGCATTTGGAAGAACTGAAGGAATATGGAACCAGAAATCTTGATCAGCGACACGAGGCTCAACTTGTAAGATGGTTTGAAGGCAAGATCAGAGGTCTACATGCGAGAGGGGAAGTAAGTTCAGAGTTGTTCGCACTTGCTCAAGGACCGGATCCCCGACCTCGTACATTGAATAGATGTCATATCAATAATTGGTTGTTTCGAACCGTTAACATCGAGAAAACCCTCGTGACACAAAACAGTGGTGTGCTTGTCAAGGGTGAGAAAGGAGGCATGAGCTGGTATGAGGTGATTAAAAGAATGATCTCACTGGAATTTCCTGGACAAAAAGAAGTTATTCTGTTCCAATGTGACTGGTTTGATGTGCCTGCTGCCACAAGTACCAACATAGGCAAAGGATATAGTAAAGATAAATTTGGGGTGATTGACATCGATACTACTCGACACAGGTATAAGAATGAACCCTATATTCTAGCAACACAGGCAGAACTGGTGTTTTATGTGAATCTGGTGAACAAACCCGGTTGGAGCAGTGTTATTTCATTGAAATCAAGGAACTTGTTTGCCATGCCTAAATTAGATCTTGAGGACTCAATTGCTGTGGGTATCGAAGGTATTAATTTGCTCGGTGAACACCTGGATTTGACAAATTGGTCAAGATCGGACAAGGAAGGCACAACCGGGGATGTCTCAGTTATTAATCAGGTGCGGGCCGAGGTAGTTGATGAACCAGACGATGATGTATTTGATGTTGATGATGAACATGATGCAGATGACACGTACAGTGATGATGGAGTTGTTGCACCAATTGTTCAAGATGCCCAAGATGATGAATTTTTCGATTGATACTTAGTCGATTTTATTGTTTGGTGTGTTAAGAGAGACAATTTATTCTTGCCATGACAATTGTTTTCAACATTTATTACATTATTATGTCGTGCCCCAAAACTAAAGCATGAGGTGTATTTGTGGTCACTTTTCCCAAGCTATTACATTCTCACTGCATTTGAATAATAAGTACTGTAATTTTGGCAAAGGTAGGTTCCTACCAGTGTAGAAGAATCTCTAGAAAAACATAACTTGTTATTTCTTTATTCTGGTTGGGACACATCATGAGCATGAAGCTTAATAGGAAGTTCAAGCAGATGATACACTTTACACCATTTTAGCCTCCGTAAACATGATTAACACTAAAGAAGAAGGAATCGCATTCGAAACGAAGCCTACATTCATCACTACAGAAATACATGGCAAACCCCCTCCTGCTCGGCTCCCTACCGCAGAAGGTTCGGCCTACGCAGTGTTGAATGTTGCCTCGCGCCACCGCCGGTGGAAGTGTCGGCCGGCGGCGGCCCTGGCGGAGGGCGATAATCCTCATTTGCTTTGCAAGATTAACCCCACGAGTACGGAAATATTGAGAATGCCCGTTGATGATCATCCGCAGACGCCACTGCCCTTGAGCCTCGCCCTCAACCTGTTTCATGTACGCAAATGCAGTGGTGTCGGCGTCGGCCCCGCTGCAGAACCTGTAGAGGAGGACGGCCACCACATAGGCCGCCCCTCTGTTCCCGACCTGGGCAGCGCGGTGTAGCTCATCGAGGGGAGGACGCCGGCCGCGGTTCCTGCCGAAGATGTCATCCATCCCGGCGAGGAAGCCGGCCACTGGGTTGCCGGCTGCACTCAGGCTATGAACGAAGACGTCGTAGCTGTCGGGGTCGGCATTCTGCATCTGCTCGACTGGAACCCGACCTAGTGCCAGGTGCCTACCGACGTCTCTGTCGCGACAGGGGCTGAGCATGCTCTTGCAGGTGGCACGTAGGCTCTGGAGGTCCTCCATTAGCCGATTTGATGTCGCACCAACTCGGCTAGCGATGATCGTCAGCACCTCCTCCGGGGCATCCGTGAGCGACCGCGGGTGCTCCCTCGATGCCATGGAAGGGAAGTCGCGCGGCGCGGAGCGTGAGATGTGGGCGGAGAGGGCGCGGCGGGGGAGCGTGAGATGTGGGCGGAGAGGACTTTCCAAGAACCGGCGACGTCTTTCTATTTTCCAATAACCGGCAGCGGCCTCTCAAGTTAATTCCAAAGAAATTAACAACTGAACATCAGAACTGCTGTGTCGTGGCGTGGGTTCGAACTGGCATGGCGTGGCGTGGGTTCGAACTGGCGTGCCGTGCCGTGGGTTCGAACTGGCGTGTCGTGGCGTGTCGTGGCATGGCTGGGTGTCATTTCATGTGGTGTGGTGGCAACTTATAATACCAAAGTTTCCATTTGACATCATAAAAAAGACTTGCACATATATACCAAAGTAGTAGCAGTGTACTTGCATTGACTACATCACTGCATTACTAGATATACATATACAGATACTTGTTCTCACAACCCAGAAATGCTACTTGTTACTATGGATTATTACATTACTAGATAATTCTAACTATATATCATCTGGCACAAATCGGTAACCATGCTTGATCTCAAGCTGATTTGCAATCTCAAAAGACAGAAATGCATCCTTGGTGGCGTAATTCACCTGCCAGGCTTGCAAACACCTCAAACCCCACAGCTTGTGGTTCACTCTTCTGTCCTTGAACAGAGGTAGGTCTAGTACCACATTTCCAATCTTCTCAAGTGAAGACCTATAACCATTTTGGTACAGATTGCTGTACTTGTCATCAACCTCAGAAACAAGCAGTTGAAGGTCTTTCCAATTAGAAATCATGATGCCGCAGTCCTTCTCTAGGCGTTCAACATCATTTGAGATATGCGCTCCGACAAAGATGTGGCCTTCCTCACTGAGAAACTTGCTCAGGACTTCAGGTAGCTTGTAGCCGGCATGGAGCACCTGGTAAATAAGGCAACGCGGCCCGACGCACAATTGCAACAATGTGACCTTGAGCTCGCCACTGCGAAGCTCAATGCACTCGGTGTCCAATCCGACGAGCAAACAATCTGGAGGAGGGCTACCTTTGATTTCTTTGATGTACTCCGCCACTACTCCCGCGTCGCAAGTGATTGTGGTCTTGATGCTCGGGTACCGCTCCTTGAAGAATTCGACCTCGTGGACCGAAGTTGGGGGCGGTCCCGGATTCGACGAACGCCGTGGAAGGATGACGGCGGGGCGCCATTCGTCCCAGCCACTGCCTACTCGAACGTCGATAGCATCGGCAGCGGCATCCCACACATCCACGGTGCGACGCTTGCCACCCTACAGTACCAATCCAAGAAAACAGAGTTCGGAATCTTAATCAAACAGTTCAATCTCGCTACAAATCCACGACTACCTACACAATGTACCACGGAGGGCTGACCTGGAAATTGACGCGCTCTGCTGACGCGGCGGCGCTTGCTCCGCCTACAACACCTTGGTTGGTGTGGGGGCCGGTGGCGGCGGTTGCCCCGACTGCATCCCCCTTCCTTTCAGGGGCGGCGCTGCCTTCCGCTGCCTCGCATCGGGTCATCACGGGTGCCAATCTTCCTTCAGAGCTAGGTAGCGTGGCAATGGCGTCCGAGATTGGAAGCTTGGCGGTCGCCGGCGCTGGCGAAAGGCAAGAAAACCCCAGTTTTGATGGGACAGTTTGGGGGAACAGGGATGAAGCAATATTCTATGCTGTCTGTCCAGCTTCGTCTATAAGGTAAAAGGAAGTGGGGACACAGCTTCGTCCACACCACCAGCGCTCGTGCAGTCGTGCGGCTAACTGGTCCCACGCGTGGGGACGATGACGCAAATTGCTTCTGTTATCAAAAACCTTGAAAAATTGAGAGATTTTGAATATAGTTGTCAAAAGTTGTCAAATGAAAATTTCTTGAATACCAAACCTTTACAACTCGTCAAGGCCTACAATCTTTATTTAAGTCATTAATCCATTTGACAAAGTTTGAATAGGACAAATTTCTAAATTCAAAAAATGATATCTACAATCGATATTTTTGAACACCAGATGATGTCAAATGGAAAAGTGGTGAATACCAGAGTTTCATATCTCAACAAGATCTACGAACTTTATTTAGGTCGGATTTTCATTTGAGAAAGTGGTACTCCACATTGTTCATTAACATAGGTTCACTCACATAGTTTAAGAAACTTGGTTGGGGACATGTCAATTTTGTACTACATGATAGTACCACTTCGTCAAATGAAAAACCGTCCAAAATAAACATTGTTCATCTCCATGAGCTATGAAACTTTGGTGTTCATCACTTTTCCATTTGACATCATCTAGTGTTTGAAAAAAAATCAATTTTAGATATCAATCTTTCAATTTCGAAAATTTGATGGTTCAAACTTTGTAATTTCGAATTGCACTGGACTCATGAGATAGATTTTTGTTTTCTAAGAATGTGGGGGAAAAACCACCTGAGTTGGACATCATACGTGTAATATAAACATGTTTTAAGTTTTGATTATGAATCAAAATACAAAAATAAGTTCATCACTTGCCTATCATGTGGGACCCGCTAGTCAAACGCAATGAAGAAAAAGCAACCGCGAGGTAGTCGTCTCCTCGATCAGTGGGTCGCATCCCTTTGGTGTGGGGTTTCTGTGTGGGCCCTTCGTGGTGGGCTCCATTTGTCAGCCGCTTGGGGTGGAAAACAACTGGTGTCAACCGCACCCTGTGTGTGCCTAGACGCCCCCGCCTGCCCCGACATTTCGATTCTTGTCTCGCCCCTTCCCAGGCGCCACGCTACAGTAGAAAACCACCCCACCGCCACCCAACTCTGATTACTTTGCAAACCTCCCCACCGCCGCCCAACTCTGACTACTTTCCAAACCTCCCCACCGCCCGACCCGCACGCCAAGATGGAGCCGGGCTCGCCCGCGGTGTCGAGGGTTTCTCGTCGCCCTTCCTCGGCAAATGCCGCATTGCCGGCGGCATCCTCGATGAGCCGGGATACGGGGTCCTCGATAGGACCGGCGGCGGAGGTGGCGATGCTGGGGTGGTTTCCTTGCCCCGGTGTTCACCGGGCATCCGAGGAAGCGGACGCTGAATCTGCTAGGATGCCTCGGAAGCGGCATGCCGACGATGAGGGTTTTCAGCACCCCGACGCCAAGAAGTCGAAGCCGGCGGAGGAGTCCGGCGGAGGAGTCCGGCGAGGAGTTGTACCCCCGCAAATGGCAGGACTTTGGATGGGAGCGTCCAGTAACTTTTCTTACTCGCCTCAAATTCCTCTGGTTGTTGATTAGTACATTGAAGTGATTATTTTTGTGTGAGTGAGAAATTGTTTCTGAGAAATAATCAATTCTGGACTTGCAATTTAGGATTTCTTGACGAATTGGTACTATTGGAAATTTTTGGTAGAGATCATCTAGTTAAGAATCAGTGAGCAAATCCATCTCCACATTTTGTGTAGTAGCATTCTTGGTACACTAGTGTTTACGTGAATTTTATCTTGGACAGTTTGAAACAAATTTTTGCCCACCTCAGATTGCAACATGATTAATCTTAAGTTCACAAGTGGAATATTGCTGTTCATGTCTTGATTTCTTAATTTAGGATCTTGGGCCGAAGGTGACATATGAGTTCAACTTCGCACGAGTTAAGCTATTCGTGGAATGCAACGACGACAGCGATGATGAGCTCTACCTCCCGTGCCCCAACCGAAAACGTCCTACTGATGCCGAGGTATTACCTTCAATCCCAGTGTTGACTATGTTCAGTTTCATTCAAATTTTGATGTACTTATCACACTGATAATTCATTGTAAAACCATTTCAGATTGAGGCTAAGGTGGAGGACCTCCGGCTGGCGATCAAGCGCTGGGCACTCCCGTAGGCACGCCTGCAAGGAATGATAGATAGCTTTTGTGTATTGAACTACTCCCTCATGATCATCTAGATTTGATGAATGAGGCTTTTGTTTAATGAACTTGTATAGTGGCATTACTTTTGTTGGAAATATATGGTAGCTAGTGAATGCTACTATTATTATTACTTCTGTTTTGGCTTGATCCTTGGCTATTTGATAGCCCAATTTGCATAATAGCCCTAGTGCTCTTTGATCTCTGCGAAGACAAGGAGATAACCTTGCATCAATTCATGTGGCCTTTGCTTAACTTTGTTCTGTAGCTGTGATCTTGGGAGACCTGGGATGGTAGAGGAGCGAGTATCTTAGCTTGAGTCAGGCTAAGGGTAGCGAGTGTCCTCTGCTTTTGAACTTCCTCGTTCTAGTTCGTTCATGAGCGTTTTATGTGTATTTCTGATTGACAAGTATAGAGCAAAATAATTATAAAGCATAGAAACGAAAAAAGGAAATCATATCATGAACACAGCCATTCATGCAGAGATGTACATAAGCAAGCATGAACATAGCCATTTATTAGTTGTCCATTAGGCACAAGCAAGACTTGCGCACAGAAGCATCATACATCAGTTCCTCAAGACCATCAACCTCAACAAGCTCAAAGGCTTCTTAACAAAAGTAATAACTAAACAAGGGCAGGCCAACATCACAAGCTGACCACCAAACTAAGGCATACACACTACATTCCATTGTTTATAGCAAGCACATTACTAAAGAAGCTTCTATTTTGTTGCTGCCTCAAGTTCAGCAACCTTTGCCTCTAGTTTTGCCACTCTTTCTGCCAGCACAGCATTCTTTTTTCCAGCTTCGGCAAGCTGATCCACCAAAAATGATTCTAGTCTTTCATGACTTTGTGCTACGGCACGAAGCATTGTCCCAAGGCCTTCCATCCTTGCATTCCCCGTGTGGATTGCATCCTAGATTGAGTCAATGTTATGTGGAGTTACACCAACTACCTAAAACAAAGGCAAACTGATGCATTACAACCATGGATCAGTGAAGATACAAGCACATTTGATCAATTCATACAGAGATGCTGGACATTTGAAGCAATATATGGAATGAGTTCAACATTTTTTGTTAGGAACATCACCTTCCTAACTGACCTAGTCATCCATGAGTGCATCTAGCAGAAGTAAATGAAATTGGTTCTTTATCCAGCATCAAAGAACCTAGGAAAAGTGAATCTTGGTCCACCAGGAGCGCAACTAATCCATGTCTAAAATAGAAAACCCCAAATCCATGACTAGTTAAGACTAGGTTTACAACAAATCCATGTCTAGTTATTATAGTTAAGACTGATCCCATTCACATAGGTTTACCACAAATCCATGTCTACAGTAGGAAACCCTAATTACAAAACTATTATACCAGAGGATCGGTACTAACCTAGGGGGACTGAGGAGGAGGGGGCATCGGGTTCCTGGTACGTCCGCTCCTCGCGAATCTTCCACGCGAGTCGCGCCCTTGGTTGGTGGAGTGGTGCTCCACTCGGGGCCCCGCAACAATGGTGGCCACTGGAGGGGAGGCGGCAATGCAGGTGCGACTCTGCATGCTACGGCCCACTGCACCCGGGGTGGAGCCAACCATCACCGGCGTTGGAGGAAGCCGGTGGCGAGAGCGAGGCGGCCGGCGGCGAGAGCGAGGCGGAGATTGCGAAATAGCTGTAAAACTGGAACAGAGATTGGGGAGAAATCAGGAGCAAAGGGGCGATAGATATCCACATTCGACCGAGTTATGGGTCCCACCTGTCGGCAGAGTTGTGGGTCCCACCTGTCGGCAGGGTTGTGGGTCCAACCTGTTGGCCTAAACCCGCGAGAGATTTCCCCATTCGACAGAGATGTGGGTCCCACCTGTCGACACCCAGATTGTGATGTGTTCTTGAGTTGTTCATGGACCTAATTAACTTGATTCTTTGATTCGTAATCACAGCTACAAACTTGTTTAGATTTCACAAATGACGTCCAAATCAGGAATTTTTTTCCTACATTCTTATAAAACAATAATCTAGCTCATGGTGTCCACTGCATCTCATGTTAGTATGTTTCAACAATCATAATTAAGAAATATAACAATTCAAAACTAGAATCAAGATTTTCAAACAGTAGATGATGTCAAATGGAAAAGTGATGAATACCAAAGTTTCATAGCTCGTCGAGATGAACAATCTTTATTTTGGTCGGTTTTTCATTGACGAATTGGTACTATCATGCAGTACAAAATTGACATGTCTCCAACCAAGTTTCTTAAACTATGTGAGTGAACCTAGGATTAATGAACAATGTGTAGTACCAATTCGTCAAATGAAAATCCGACCAAAATAAAGATTGTTCATCTCGACGAGCTATGAAACTTTGGTATTCATCTCTTTTCCAATTGACGTCATATAATGTTTGAAAATCTTGATTCTAGTTTTAAATTGTTCTATTTCTTAATTATGATTGCTGAAACACACTCACATGAGATGCAGTGTACACCATGAGCTTGATTATTGTTTTCTAAAGAAGTAGGAAAACAAATTTCCTGATTTGGACGTCATTTGTGAAATCTAAACAAGTTTGTAGCTATGATTATACGAATGTAAGAATCAAGTTAATTAGGTCCATGAACAACTCAAGAACACATCACAATCTGGGCGCCGACAGGTGGGACCCACAACTCTGTGATTACGTGTCCTCCCTATGAAAGCGCAATTTTCTTAAACCCAATGTACCCTGGGACCCCCCTAATTCAATCAGCAACCTGATCTGGCGGCGGCGGTTCTTTTCCATCTCCCCTCACATCTTGCCTTCATCTTCTACCTCATCCTCGCCGGGGAGCACAGCCTCGCACATCCAATCAGCCCCCGCGCGTGACGAACTGCAATCACGCCATGGAAAAGGTCTCCGCGGCACGCTATGAGGCGTCGAGGCTAGTGGAACTGCCGACGGAGCTGACGATTGACATCGTCTCCCGAGTCGCTGCTCAGTCAGAGGACGCCATTGTGGATCTCCGCAACCTACGCGCAACCTGCAAGGCAATGTGCGTGGTGTGCGGCGCCACCACGGTCGGACGACACCTAGCCCTGAAACGTGTCCTGCGGTGTCGATTCTACCTCGGCCCGGATTATCGCGCGGCGCTCATCACCACACTGGCCACCGTCGGCAACCCGGAGGCCTTGTTCCGCAGTGGGTTGCGCCTCGCATTATTGGGGAACACACGCGGCGTAATCATGCCGTGCCTCGACCAGCTAAGGCGCGCTGCGGAGGCGGGCCACATGGTATTGATGTACGCCCTCGCCCTCTTCCTCTACAGGCCCAACAACGGCGAGGCCGACGACGACGAGGCCCGGCGGCTCCTGCGCTTGGTCGAGGGACCCGAAGAGGGGGCGACGGCGCTTCCTTGGAAAAACTTGACTTGTACGAAACGCCGCTCCAGGATCATTTCGGCGACGTGGGACTTACGGCTGTCGGAGGCGATTGCCGTGTCGCCGGTGCCGGCGCCCGTACCTCACCAGGACGATTTTCAGTGTGCAGGTCGCGGGTGTGGCAACCACGCATGATGGCATGCTTGGTACTCGTGGTGTAGGTTCTGCAGCGAGGAGTGTAGGATCAGGAACGAGTGTGATTGGTTCTTCTTCACACTCAAGGAAGCGTTAATGATCTGATACAAGGTAAAAAGTTTGTGATTGCTGATATGTCTTGATTAATTTGTTCCAGACATGATGCACCATAAAAGACATTCAGGATTTCAGTTTACATGTTTGCTTTCTTTCTTGTCTGCTACTCATCAGGAATTCACTTTACATCTGGAATTCTTGTGTTCTGAAACTTCAGCTGACCGCTAAAATTCTTTCAGTTCACAGGATTTCAGTTATTAGGAATTCAATTGTTCTGACAATTCGGTGAATGCTTTCTTTTTTTTCAGGAAATCTATCTGGCACTGACGAGGGACCTTGCGGTTGGCGTCATTTTAGGCAGAACTTTGAAGAAATCCAGCAAATAAACTCAAAGCATGTCTCTGAAGTTGTGTCTTTGGTCGATGTGTCTCTCAACTTGTGTCCTTGTAGAGCATGTTTTTTATGATCCTTAGTTGCTGTGGTGTCATCGTGGCTCGGGAAGCCTATGTGTAAACTCAGTCCTCATATATCGTACGCACTGGCTGCCGATCTTTATGTTGGTTACTTAATTTGTGTGATGCATTTTACTCTGGTACGAAATTGATGTGAGGAATGTTATTCTGCTAAAGTTGGTGGAAAAATGATATTCGAAATTTACTTTGACCACAAAAACTTTTCTATAAGCAATATACAATAACATGTGTCATCTTGTGCAGTTACATATATAGTAAACAAGAAGTAAACTAGTATAATAAAAATTAAACTATATTTATAAAACTTGATTATGTTCAACGCATCATCTTTACAAATATATATAAAACTTTGTGGGACCCACTCGTCAGCAGGTCACACGAAAACGCCCCCCTCAAATACGCCAAGCGTTCAGAAAATTTGGTAGCCAACGATTTGGAATGTGGCGCCAGTTTTTCAATCCGAAATATTTAACAAACGCCCAAACTACCGTGCTACCATGACTGGGGCCACCACGTTGTTGCGACAAACGCCGGGTTATTAGAGTAGTAAGTCATGCGTTTTTACTTTCCCTCCCTAATCCCCTCGCAAAACCAATCTACATCTCGGTCAGTTAGGGGCCGGGTAGTCGACGACGACCGGCGCCGCCGCCAAGCTGCTTCTCGCCTTACACGAGGATGCCGACGTCCAGCGAGGCGGCAAGGGTGACCCCTTCGTCGTCTGAAGCGCTGCGCACACCTTCGTCGGCCATGCTACCTCCAATGTTCACACCAACCTCTGGTACGGCGACTGCTGAACCTACCAGCAGCATGTCCACCAAGGCTAGGGCGACGACTGCGCTCTTTGGGTCATCACCTTCGTCCCAAAGAGCATCACAAGGTTTGGGCGACACAGAAGCAATCGTCGACGGCCTAGATGCAGACCAAGATCTGGTACCTTCGTCTCAGGACGAGACGACCGAGGCCAGGTACGCTGTTTCCGCATTCGATCTTTCCCCTCGTACTGCCACCTATATTTCATGCATTTGTGCATGCACTGGTACCCTAGATTTCATGCATTTGTTCACGCGATTTGCACACCAAATTTCTTCAAATTATTGAAATGCCATCGATGAATGCGCAGATCAAAAGATGAGGAGATTTGGACCATGTATATGATTGAAAAGGGTAGAGATGGGGAGGCAGATAAAAAAATACATGTAAACCTCTTGGGAAACAAATCACCCTTGTAAACATAAACAAGTTGAAACAAAAATTGGGGTATCGGAACAGGGACTTGGTTTACTACAAGACTAGAATTCCTGAATCTCCTGCGGAAGCAACACTCACTGAGATCGACTACGATGTCGATGTAGCAAAAATGAAAAAGATTCACGAGGAGGAGATGGTGATCAGCTTAGTTGTATCCAGAGAGCCAATACCTAAAAACCATACCATGCCCATAACACCATTGAAATCCAAAAGTGTTTCCACACATGATGATGATGATGAAGAAGTCGAAGAATCTGAATTAGATGAATACAAACTTTGGCTAGCTGCAATGCATAAAGAGAAGAAAGCCTTGGGTAAGATATGGTACATCCCAATATTTGTATATATATATACTCATGATTTTGCAGTTCAGTCACATGATTGAAATTAATTATGGATCCTATTTCAGAATTAAAAGACATATTAAGGGAGGACACAATCGACACATACCAAGAATACATGAATGTTGCAGGACTACTTGATGACATCGGTAATATCCCTCTCCTAATTTGCAAGCAAATTACCATTCTTTGTCAGACTACAAATTATGCTAGCTCATCATGCCACAAAATTGTCTGCAGAACGGTATGTGGACCCCACCTTTATTTTGCAACACAGGGATGACATGAACCCAACACCTCCAGTGCAGCCTCCATCTCATGCTCGGCGTCGGAAACAGCAGGAGCAAGGAGATGGTAACTTGTGTTTCATAGAAATTGCCTGTCTATGCATAGTATGTTTTTTTGTGGGTATTATTACATTTTGTTCCCATGGAATAGGCTCACAAAATGTGAAGAAAAGAGGACGTGGTCCCGTAAGAGCCTTGAAGGTAATCGCCAAGAGAATCAAGGCGGGCAAACAGCAGTTGGACATTCAATTCTCCAAACATGGAGGACCGGTAGGTGATAACTACCGCTCATTCGTTGATGAAGTGGTCATGTATACAAGGAAAAGGACGCCAGTCATTGGAGTGAAATCGTGGAAACATGTCAAGAAAGAAGTCAAAGACACAATAGCAACTAATGTATTGGTAATAATAAACTTTGCTTTTCAATACAATTCAAATAAAAACTAACATATCAACTCACATAGTATTTGCATGCTATTGTGATTATATAACAGGCAAAGTGGGACATGGAGGATAATGCTGATTCAAGGGAAAAGATATGGGACATTGCTAAGGAGCGTTACAAAGGATGGCGTTCAACTTTCAGTGCTACGGCCAGGACATACGACAGCTACCACCAGAGAATGTTACATAAGCCTAAAGAATTAGATATTGTTGAATGACACTATCTGTTGAAGTATTTCAGTACTGCTAAATTCAAGGTTTGTTCCACATTATTACTATTACTGAGCAATACATTTTTCATACAAATGGCAATGTCTGAGTCTTTAAGATTATTGTTCATAACTTGACATTCTATAGGAAAGGAGCGCACAAAATTCTGTGATTCGAGGCCAACAAATGACAAGACATTTGTCAGGCTGTAAGCCTTATTCTCAGCGCAGCTATGAGAAGGTAATAACTGGAGAAGCACATCTCCAATCTGTCTTGCAGGATGAATAACTAATTTGTTATGTTCTTGGCTTAACAGAGAGACCTAGAAACTGGTGAAGAGCCCGATGATATGCAACTTTGGTGGTTAACTCACACTAAGCATGGGGATTGGACAGACAAACAATCTAAAAATGTCTATGTGAGTTCTCAATGAATGAGTACATACATTACTATACATAGTCCATGCAATTATAGAATGCAAGCAATTTCTTGTTCAACTAACTCCTCCATCTGTGCCTTGTAAATGTTAGGACAAAGCAAGCAGCGTTATTGCTGAGGCGGAATCAAATGCAGAGAACAACTTCGTTTCCCAAAAGGAAAAAACGAGATGTTCCAGAAGGCATACAAGGAAGTCACAAAGTGCAAATCAACCAAGTTGCATGGTAATGGGTACCTGGCAAAAAACCCAACTAGAAGGTAGCTGCTCAATGCGGAGCGCCAGGAACAAATTCGTAGGGAAGAGCTACAGCATCAGGAACACGTCGAGCTCATGGACGCATTTGGGCTGCTACAAGAAAATATGTCAACATGGGAAGAAGAAAGGGAAGCAGAAAGGAGAGAACATGCACGACAACTTGAAGAAAGTAACAAGAAAAGGGAGGCTGATCTGCAACAGCTTAGGCAAGAGTTCCTATCAATGCTGCAAGCAACAAATGGACATGCACAATTTCCACAGGTACTGGTCAAGCTAGTTGCATGAATGACTTTCTTTCCTTAGGTTCTATATCTGAATGTCTGTATCCTTTCATAGGTTTTCCTGCCAACATCTGTCCAACCAAACAACAATGTCACTGAATCTGCCGACGTGGCTGCGGCTGCATCAATCACCCAGCAAAATAACAATGTCACGGAATCTACAGACGTGGTGGCGGCTCCATCAATCACTACAACTGGAAATGTACAGACAGACTCCAGGAATGTGCTCTCTTCTACTCAGGTTGTTCTTGAATTTACAACTTTTTACTAGTACATATCATCAGTTACTGATAAAATGACGCCTAATCTTGTCCTTCCAAATGATTGGTTCATAGGAGAAGGAATCTGAAGTCGTTGCTAAACAAGTCTTTCGCAAAACCAGAAGTACTAAAGGTGTTAACAATCCTGAAGCACAATCCGCCTTCCTCCCCCCCGTTAAACAAATTTCATCTCAACAGCTACAGGTACAAGCTGCACAAAGGAGACGACAAAGCACCAAAAAATATGAGGTGAAATTTTTGCAACTCCTCTTCCTGCTGTGAATGTAATTCATGTTACAGCTGCCAAACTGTGTTTATGGTTGTGAAAATTATTTGATGTCATTCTGATAATTTTATGAATCGCAATCAAACTTTGGTTTGCTACATGCTGTTGTTGCACAAATTCCAATATTAGAGATTATTTGATGCTAGCTTAAAAATGTTGTTGATTCTTTTCAGAAAGTCATGTCGAATGGAGCAAACAGGTGATGCGAGCTCCTTGCATTGAAGTCACCCTTTGCTGATCAAGTGTTGGGATCCACTCAAAGTCACCATTTGCTGACCAAGATCTTCATTTCCTATCAAATTAGCCTACTATGTGTTGAAACAATGTCCCATCCTAAACTTTTCAGTATTTCAGTACTTCGTGTGTCATGTAATAACTCAGTGGATGGTTGAATGTTGTTTCATGAACTATAAATGCATAATTATATATACCTGATGATGTTATTTAATGTTTCAAATTATTGCTGCTATATAAATGAGCGTGGCAGAATACACCTTTCATTGCAAAGGATAAATCATCCTATCACAACCCGTTTTTTTTGTTGCCAAAAACATTCGACATGAAGCAACCAAACCATTTTTGACATTGCAAATGATAAGTCATCCTTTCACAACCATTATTTTTCGTTGCCGAAAAGAAATGTGGCAATAATAAGTTCAACTTGTAGCAACCCTGTATCATGGTGGTAATAGAGATTTGAACTTTTGGCAACCAAACCATTTTCGAAGCAATAATAGAGGACACATCTTACAACCAAGAAAACTACGTGGCAATAGAGTGCCAAACCTATTGCCTCCATCCTATATATATTGGTTGTAATAGAATGTTTCACCTATAACAACCATCCATATGCTGCGTGGCAAAAGAGGATACCACCTATAGCAACGTAACCAATTTCGTGGCATCAGACAATACTACCTATAGCATCGAAATCAAAATTTTGTTGTAAATACAGGAAATCACATATTGCACCCAAATAACTTTCATGGTAATAGAGGTGGTTCCACCTATTGCAACCACAATCAGCGCGTAGCAATACAATACTTTGCAACGTAAGATTTTACACATTGCAACACGACTGGAACGATGCAATTGCACCTATGGCAACACCAGATGCGTCGCAATAGGATAATTTGCAACCAACACGAGCGCGGTCTAAAGTGCTAGTTGCAACGTCGCATTGCGTTGCAACAGAAAAACTTTTGCAACCACCAAATGACCACGGTTGCAAAAGCCTAATGCAACGCAGCCTATCGCATCACATGGTCCACGAAAAAATTTGGTTGCAATTGTGGCTATTGCAACCAAATATGGCATATTGCAACACATTTTGTGCGTTGCATTAGGGGGAAAATCTAGTAGTGTTGGGGGAGCGAAGGATCCTCACCCCAGCGGCGCGCGAGGGAGCACGGCGAAGCAGAAGAGAATCGGGGGAGTGGGAACCTCCGTAGGGAAGAAGGAACTGTCGTGTTGACTCCAGCGGTGCCCCCTCCCCGTCGCGCACCTTCCAGTTCTAGCAGAGCGGCGAGGACCATGGTGGCCCGTCGTCGTCCCCAGAGAGAGCGAGGTCGGTTGGAGAGGGAGGACCCCACGCTGCTGCTACAGCCAGATCTCACATGGGGAGGGGGGCACGAGGCGCGGGTAGGAGCCGTCCGCCGCTGGCTGGAGCTCTGCGTTCGTCGTTGGCTGGAGCTCCGCCGCCAGCGTGCGCATCTGCTTCACCTTCTTCGCCGGGGAGGGGAGGAAGATGCTCCTCCCTTGCTCCTCCTCTGCGGTGCTGCTGCTCCTCACAGGGTAGGCGACCGACGTAGGAGAGCACGGAAACCGGGGCAGCGGGCGGAGCAGGGATGGTCGTGGCCATGGGGTCGCCGTGGAGGTGAGGGAGGCAAGGAGGCCGAGCAGGGACCAAGGAGGCAGGGGCCGCCGTGCGCAGGAGAGAGAGGAAAGTGGATATACCTGCTCCAATCGGTCAGTGGGGGTAGTGGAGGGTTGGTGGGCGTGTGGGTGCGGTCGTTACTCGGACTGGATCGCACATGGCGCGTCGGTTCGGCCTGGGTGCATTCTCTATATAGAATACACCCTGATGTAGTATATACATACAATGTATATATATGTGTGTATATATACATACACATACATACATACATACATACATACATACATACATACATACATACATACATACATACATACATACATACATACATACATACATACATACATACATACATACATACATACATACATACATACATACATACATACATACATACATACATACATACATACATACATACATACATACATACATACATACATAAACCGGGTTGCCTCCCGCAAAGCGCTTCTTTTAAAGTCATGGAGCTCGACTTTCTTACGTACCTTCTTGTGGTAGTGAAGCCATTGTCCTTCATGTAAGATTTGAAGATATCCATACAGCTTTGATCCACTCTCCATGCTTGACATGATCATTAACGCTCAATGGAAGATTTGCCTGATCATCTCATGCATCATGATCCCCTACTTCTCCTTTGCACTTCATTGCTGCCTCTCCTTTCATGATTTTTTTTCTTTCTGTCCAGATTAGACCATGTATCAAACAACTTCTCCGATGCGTGGTGCATGAAATCTAATTTCCATCAAGTATTTATTCACCCCCAACGGACTCTAATCGAGTGAGTTGCGCCCGTTTTACTCCAACGCTGCAATCTGTCCAAATCTGATTTCAGACTGCGCAACGCCTAATATTTTTGCCATATCTCCTTGTACGGGTCTTCAAATTCATCGATCTTGGAGGCGTTGGAATCAGCACTTGATGGAGCTTCTGATTTTCAACTTTTTTTTCTTCTACATATCTTATCAGATGCTCAAAACTGATGAAAACAGCGACGTCCGCTCTCGAGATTCGGGGAAGGCGATGCACGAGCTTGCAATTCCTTTGGTGCATGGCTTCTCTCCTCTTGATTAAGGTTTATTTACCTGCACGGTTCGTGAAACTCCGGTTTTCCCCCAACACATGATCTTTTAATGTCATGAGCTTGACCAAGCACAAAGCAAGTCCAAGATTTGCAAGACGTAATAAAAACATATGCAACCATAACCACAATTTAAAATTGGATGAACAAAATGTGATTAGAGGTAGCATAAGTTTCTTGCTCAGCGCTAAAGCTCTCATTATGCATAGGTTCATTAGGCAAGGAATAAACAAAGTTTAAGCACAACATAGCCTCTTTATCATTCTCAAGGATAGCCTATCATGATAATCAAAGGTGCAAGGCATAGAATCGAATCAATCTTACTATTGGATATGAACATGGATATTTCAAAAGAAATATATCTTCTCCAAAAGTACCTTGAGAGGTTAATGTGTACCTTAGCCTTCAAGATTTTCATCATGGGTGGTCCTCCGGAGTTGAAAGCGAACAATCCTTGATAATCGGAGGTGGCTCGCGTAGACTTTTTCTCAATTCCTACCTTCGTGCCACATGTCATCAAGGTTGCTTTGTGTAGGATCACTCCCCTTCACTTGTGGGCTCACATGTCTTGGTTGTGAAAATGCAGCTCCATGATCCTTCGTGTGAGAGCCCAAAGTATCCGTGTCGTTCGATGTCGTCCTTTGTGTGTAATCCTTCGTGGTTTGCTTCAAACATCTTCGTGCATCGGACATTGCCAACTTGTGTCTTTATTTTCTAATACTCCAAGGGTGTTTTTTTTTGTTCCAAGCCTCTAAATTTCTTCATGTGTGGTCTAATGAAAGCGTTGCCCAAGCTCCTCTTCGTTGTTGTCGTCGTCATCTCCACTCTCTTGTTCTCATCGTGTTGCTGCTGCCTCTTCTTCGTGGATTCTCCCCTATATACATACCAGAACATATACCAAAATATAATTTTATTGAAGGGTTTATGAAATTACCTTTCCAATGGGTACTCATTCATCTTAATCGGAGTCCAAATGAGAGAGTTATAGTTGTTTCTCTTCAGCTTTGCTAGCTGTCCAGAAATTTTCAGGACGTGCAACCATCGGTGGTTCGATCATATCCGCTTGTAGGAACCTCCGTTTGACTTGATTCTTGACTCGTTGGAAGCGTAACTTTGTGCGGCTTCTAAATATCCAAAGATATTCTGTTGTGCTTCCCATGAGGCTGTGCAAAAATTGATGCAAACAGAAACTTCAAAGATGTTGACGAGCTTGATCTTGTGATCTTGGGGGCACCGAGATTCCTTCCAATACCTATTGGTTGAACAAACGATTCTCCATGAGACATTAGTCTTAAAAATTTAATTGACATATTGACTTACCTTGTTTATCATCTCTCGTGTAGGGTGTGGGCTCAATAGCGGATGATGGGCTACTAACAAAAGTTAGCACCTACCACTAAAGAGTGAATCTTCATGTTTATTGGAAGTGAATCATGTGTTGTTGAAATGCGGGTGTAGAGAACTCCTCGAATGTCTTTGTGTCTAGCTTTTCACCTACTTTCAAGGACACAAACAAGAAAACAAGCATATATGCAATAATAAAAATTAGGGTTAGTCAAGAAAGGTAGATTACCCTAGGGTTCGAGTTGCCGATCCCAGGCAACGGTGCCAGAAAAAGGGCTTGTTGACGGTTCAATAACGCGCCAAGGCTCACCACAAGCTTATGGATCATGTAGTACCTTTTTCCCTTGAGTATTACCCAAGGTTATCGAATCCGTGGATCGGAAGCAAACCGATAAGGTTCTCTACCTTATCTAGGAAATTTAACCTAACATGAAACATCAATTGCAAATAAAGGGTAACCTTGATGGATATGAGTGAAAGCACAAGGTTGATCACACCCAAGAACATCGGCTAAGGTAAAGCTCCACCAAAGGGGTAACTAGGCCTAGCGCCTTCTAGTTGAAGTTTCGGCAAACGAGCAACAAACCGAGCACCTCATCTACTAGCATCCTTAAACTCCTACCTCTGGCCTACCTCCCGAAGACATCCACTCGTTCGGGGGTATCATCTTGTCACGGTGCACCCTTAATCAAATGGGGAGTCTAGGGGCACGTCCAAACACGAACGTGTCTACAAATCATGAAGGGTCGACATACTAAATCTAATCGCCACGATTACATAGAGCATGCTATGTAGTCTAACCTTGCTTTAGACTAAGGAACAAGCATATTCACGATAGGTAAAAAGTATAAACGGAAACATGGAATCGCTAGAAGATCAAATGACAAGATTGTAATTGCTCACGTAATAATAGATGTGTTTGGATTATCACCACCGAGTACATACTGTTGATGACCTCCACTAGCTCCAGAACTCCACCATGGCACAACCACACGGGTGGCCATGGTGGCTAGGGTCGGCCTAGGCCATCTCCTAGACAACTTCGAGGACTCGCGGCTGCCGGCGTCTCCCTCCGGTGCTTGCTTCTAGGTTTCGCTGAATTCCGGTGGATGGATGTGGCAGCCGTCAGAGGCAGGAGCTCTAAATAGACCGAGGAGGTGGTAGGTCAAAGGGAGCACTGGACCGAGCCAGAAAGGGGGTGGGCCAGCTGGCCTGGGCCCGTTTCGGCCCAGTTCGACCCCGGCTTGCTCCACGATGCTTCTCATGTTTTCTTAAATTTTTGCCGATCTACATGTGGGCCCTTGACGTTGTTTTCTCCATGATTTAGATAAGGATACTTGTCGGCAAGCTCCTACATCTTCTGTTCAGGTCCCTGGAGTTTTACCACTTCACGCTTCGGTCCTTAGGCCATTCGGAGTCATGTTCACTTTGAGTGTTGACTTGTGCTGGGCTTCGTGATCTTCTCATAAAGTGCTCGATGAACTTTGCACGAAAGTGCTCCCTTAAGTGCTTAAATCTTGCGTAAACAACATACTCCAAAAACCACATGCAAGTGTGAACTTGTTACATCATTAGTATGCCTAGTGGCGGGTTAGTTATAATTCAAAGCTCAAACCAAAGTGTAACAAGTGCTTTTAGTTGACAAAAATCGACCGCCAACGGTCTGCATGTTCTCCAACTCTCGGCAAACATTTTTGAATATATAAAAAAAGCACCACCAGGCAGCCACCTTACCACCATCACGCCCCTGGCACTATCACCAGCATCACCAACCACCACCACCCGCTGCACCACCACCACCACCCACGGTCGGATCGAGACGTTGGAGCCCCGCCGGATCTAGATGTCGTAGGAGAGAGATTGAGAGAGAGGGTGGAGAGAAGCTTGCTGTCGGAGCTCATCGCGCCTTGACCGTCGGAGATTTCTGTGTTGCCGCACCTCCGCCACCACCTGCTGCTGGATCTGTCTGTGGTGCCCACCGACGGAGCCGTCAGAGCCCACACACCCGTCCTGCCAAATCCCGCGCACCCATGCTGCTCGCTGCTGGAGCTGTCAGAGCTACCGGATCCCGTGCACCTGATGCTCCCTGCTGTCGCGGCTGCCTCCACACCTCGCCCCGCCGCCGCTCCTCTCTGTCAGGTCGAGAGGCAGTGAGCAGAGGCGGAGATGAGGGACAACGAACCGAAGGGCCGGCACAGGAGGGGTGGGAAGTAGGGGAGGGAGGGCCGACATGAGCGGAGGGGAGGGAACGGGGCAACCGCGGTGGGGGGAGTACGAGGATTTGAGGGAGGTAGCGATAGGGCGTCCAGGGGGTTATATGGTTAGGGTTCGACGGGAGAGGCTGGAGACATGGGCTAGATGGGTTGGTTTTTGGGCTGGCATTGCTGTGAGCCCAAAATTCGGCTCTCTGCAAAGTGATTTTTGTCAAAATTTGATTGAAGTGTATTTAATTAGTTTAATATAGTCAATGAATACAAAAATTTATCAAATTTTAACATGCAGTACCACATGTTGTATGTGAAGAGTAGAAAAAAAATTTGAATTTGTCACACCTGATTTCCGAAGAGAAACCAAATGCATCTCATATGTGTGCCAGGATCAAATTACACAGATATGATAGACGTCATGAGTGAAATATCCATAAACAGTATTCAAAACATACAAGGGTTAAACCATTACATTATCTTTTTATTATACTCAGACGGTGGACTCGAAGGTCCTTAAAGCGAACAAACGGTAACTAGACGAAGCAACTCCGTCTTCAGCTTCCACAGGCACATGACTGGGGGATCGCATGCCTCAGAACTCATCGAAGTCGCTGAAGTACTCCTCACCGTTGTTCTCCTCTGAACAGCGGTAAGCAAGGGTGAGCACACTTATGGTTGGTACTCAGCAAGTGGACGAAAATGCAGAGCTTTATGGTGGACTAGGCTCAGCGGTGAGCATTTTAATGTTGGTCAAGTTTTATTAAGCAAGCACCTAATTACTAGATGTAAGTGTATCCCATCTCCTTAAAGTAAAATAAATAACATAACTTTCCAAAACAACCCATCAAAACACGATTTAGATCCATCTTTAAGTTTCGTTATCATGTGAGGGTCCAGGCCGCTCTTAACCGTGAGCACGGCTGATCGATCAGTTTTCACTCTGCAGAGGTTGTACACTTTTCCCACAGCTCGTGTCCCCCATGTTGCCCAGTTTGCAAGGCCCTTAAACACTTCTGAGGTGAGTGGCTAGGGGTCCACTACGAAGCCTTTACAAAGGCAATGCAAATGACCAACAACCTACGATAGTTACAGCAGCGGAGCTGACCATAACCCTCCCTAGTGGTCAGCACCTTAGCAAAGCTGCTACCCCAAAAGAACCGGGATATACCCCTTCAACTCCGGCCCCCTGTGCCCCTTTCAGGAAAGGCTGTTAGATAATTCACATGCCTAATTAATTGGCTAAGGGCAAAGCCATATGCCACTGTGGTTGCACTGTTTTCCTAGGTGGTTCTCCATGTTCTGATTAATAATATTATCTTGTTATTAAACCAAAAACATCAACTATAAGCATAAAGTTCCTTGACAAGAAAACTTTATTTGACCAACCCATGTTGAGCAACTAAGCCATAAACTACCGAAAAATATTTATAAACCATGGCTAGTCTTTGTGAGTGGGTAAAACGGGTGGCTAGTCGTCCTTAATAGGTAATCCCGTCAAGATTAATGTAAAAACATATATAAAAGCAAATATTAATGAATCATGCAGTTATATAGGACAGCAAGATGTAGAGGGGGAAGCCACTTGCCTTCCTCTACAAACTGAGTCTTCTTCCTCAAAGAAAGGTTCCTCCTGATCTTCTCCGAGAGGTTGCTCAGTTGAAACAGGCACGAGATCTACGCACAAACACAATGCATACAATAAATAAATAAAACAGTACACCAATCATTGCTATAAACTAATAACACACTGATAAAAAGATTCTACGCGCTGAGACCATCATTTTGATACCTTATACGCGAAAAACGGAGTTAAAACGTGAAAGATATGATTAAAACAAGATGCAAGGGCTTTTCTATATGAAAACTAAGCTCTCAGGGACTTATTTGTAAGAAACCAGGGACCCAAAACATAAATACATGTATAAACCCAAGGTTTATACCGTAAAAAGACAAAGCTGGACTGCGGAAGAGAAAAACCTAAGAACTCAAGGGCTAAAATGTTAAAAACAGGACCTACTTGTAAGGTTCTTTATAGTTGGAAGGACCGGCATGCAAAAAGATGAAAGCTCGGGGGCTCTTTAACAAAAACACCTGGCGCTGACCGTTATGCGGTCTCTTTGACTCGGGCTAGAAGCGATCCTGGCCGTCCGCTGCAGATCAAACGGCTGACGACGACGGCAAGCGACGGGAGCGGCGGCGCACAGCGGCGGGCTCGCAGGCGAAGGCCGAACTTGAGCTCCAGGCCACTAATCAAAGTGCGGAGAGTTCCTACACGTAGCTGGGAGCAAAGCGAACCTAGCCAGAGGCTTAGGGGAGCAGTTCCGGCGACCTTGGCGGCGCACGCCGAAAGGGGGCGGCGCGGCCAACCTTGGCATGCGGGCGCCGGTGCATTGGCTCGGAGCGCAAGAAAACAAGGGAGGGGGGCGGGGTTCTCACCACTACACGGAGCTCTTGGTGCTGAGAACAGCGACGAAGTGGAGGCGGTGAAGAAGATCGACGACGGCGAGCTCCGAGATCGGGCGGCGCTCCGGGAAGAAGCAGGGGCGTGGCTCGGTCCGGCGATGAAGGCGGGATCTTGGGACAGAGGAGAGGCTCAGAGAGCTATGCACGCGAAAGAAAAGAAGGGAGAGAGGGACAGGAGCACTCCACCGACGGTGAGTTGCTTCGGCGGTCGGCAACGGCGCGGCGGCAGGAGCTTCGGGCGGCGGCGCTCGTTTGAGTGTGAGAGGGTGCGGGAGCGGGGAGTGTGTGCGAAGGGGCGTCGCAAAGCTTCCACAAAAGCTTATATAGGCCAAGGGGGGAGGGAACGGGAGCGACGGCCGGCAGGGACGGCCATCAATGGCCATTGCGGCCGGCGGCCCTGATTGCAATCAAAGGGGGCGTGTGATTAGGAGTAACGGAGGGGAAGTAATGGAGGGGAAATGCTCCGTGCTCCAGTGTGCTTTGATCAGGGGGTCTTGAAGGAGGGGCGCGCGAAGGACGCCAGTAACGGCCGCCGGGGAATGGGGCGGCCGCGGCAAAACAGAGCAGGGGAGGGGGAAACGGAGGAAGGGGAAGGCGCCGACAAGCGGGCCCGGCACGTCAGCGAGTGAAGGAGGGAGAGAGCAGAGCGGGCCGTGGGGAGAAGTTGGGCCGGACTAGGCTGGGCCGCTTGGGCCTAAAGGGGAGAGGGGAAAGGTTTGGGGATTTTTCTTTTTTTTCAAATCTTTTCTTTCAAATCTTTTTCAAACTTTAAACACTTTTCAAACCTTTTCAAACTGTTTTGAAACTTTTTAAACTTCACACAATCAAACATAAATACCATGCAAGGCAAAAGATGATGCACATGCACTTTTCTCATAAATTTTATTAAAAGAATGTTTAATTATTCTTAGGTTCATTTTATTTGCTAAACTTTAATCAAACTTTAGTTAATTAAATATACAAATTTTTGTTGCCTATATTGATTTCATGTGATGGAATTTTAGGGTGTTACAGAATTCAAATTCCAATTTGAACATCACATTTTATACAAACCTAGCCGCTTCCTTCATAACTCTATGAAACTTCTTCGAAGATGTTTCAGATTCTAAGCATCAAGCGTGATAAAATGTGCGAACTCACTCAAATTTTTACCGCATTCTCCTTGTATGATTTCATGAGATATTGAAATTTTTCATGATTTTCAGACTTCATTTGTGTTTCTTAGAATTCTTAAATCATTCGGGTGTGCGTATGTGATCATGTTTTCTCGACAAGATTTTGAAAATTTCTTTTCATTTTATGGTTAAGGTCTCAAATTTGGCTAAATAACATGAATATCATTTTTCCACTTATTTTCTTCTATTATTTGAATCAGTTGCAATTCAAATTTGGCTTGACTCCAAAATTGTTTGAAATAAGTTAATTAGTTAAATATAGAAAACAAATACAAAAATGTACCAAATTTTAATATGGAGTAACACATATTGTATGGAAAGAGTAGAAAAAATTTAGGGTATAGAAGATAAACATAGCTATGGGTTGCATCACGAGTATCCCTTCTATATTCAATCGAAAAAAGAAAACAAATATTTAAAATGAAATTTTAGAAATATGTCCTGACTAAAAGTTGTAGATATTGGTGATGTACAATTATGATGTGAAGTTTTTCTTCATGGAAGTTGTATGAAAAGGTATGAAAACATTTTGAAGTGAAAAGAGGACTTTTTGTCGTCGACCTAAACAAAAGCGCACGGGAAAATAAGTCTTTGCTGTGAGCCGACCTTCAAGCTCACGACAAATACATATTTTGTTGTGAGCTGGCCTCCAGGCGCTCACAGCAAACACCTATTTTTCCGTGATCCCTGCTTTTGCCGTGAGTTTTCTTTGTGACCGTCGGCAAAATGGTATTTTACCATGAGCCTGAGAAAAAACTCACAGCAAAAAGCTCACGGCAAAAAGATGGACATAAGACAAACTTCGATTTTCTGCTAGTGTTGGATTGGCAATTGGGGAACTGACGGAGATGTTCTAATGAAATCTTTTTTCATTTTATATATATAATTATCAGTGTGAAACAAATTGTCAACATGATCAGCTTCTTATTAGTTATTAGTCGTCTAGTCTACAAAACTGAACGTTTCTTTTCCACCAGACAAAATTCATTATTTTAAAGAACATGCAAAGCACATATTTTATTAAGCAGAAGAGAATTATAGAAACGCAACTTCAGAAGAACCTCTGAAGCATGACAGAAAAGTACACAACATGACCAACAACGACAACAAAGGAAAGAAAAACAACCTGAACCCAAGGCGCCACCAGCGTACAAACAAATGACCTAAGATGCCTGAACCTGCAACAGAAGGTACACCAAGAACGCACGCACATCACCGAGCGTCTAACAACCCACCGCCGACGGAAGAAGCGTGAAGATGCCCAACAGAACGATGCCTCCAAGGGGGAAGCGACGCCAACTGATGCCGCCATAGTCCGTCCACCCGCGAAGGAGTAGATCAAGTTTTCACCTGGCGGAGCCAAATGGGTTCGGTGGTCACAACAACACCCCCAACGAGGTGAGGTACGGAAAGGACCGCAGCTATTGTCGACACTAACAGGAGTCGGAAGAGCTTTCGCTAAGGCTTCGAAATCCAACTCTTCGCAACTACATCCAACACCAGATTGAGAGGCAAATAATGGAGAAGCAGCAAGCCATCATCGTGCCCTATCTCCAGCTATACGACCAAGTCGGCTAATCCTAGCAAATTACAATCCACTATTGGCAACAAAAATGAAAAGGAAAAGCCATTCACCACCTTATTGCAACTTGAGTTATGTCATCAAACACATTAATCAGAATAATAAGTAATGATTGTAGATCATCCAAGCAATAAAACATTGATCATCAAGTTATGAAGCAGCTACTAACGCACTTGAAGAAATACATATTGTTTGTTTGCGTATCAATCACCGAAAAAGTACATTCATAACCAGAACAAGGAATAACTTTGCAATTTCGGGGGGGGGGGGGGAATGGAATCATTATGCATAGTCATGATACGTGACAATGAGTTTAGCATAAAGCGCTTCAAATTGCCAAACGTTTGAAAGTTTAAATGAACCAGAGTTTATTCTACATCCAGGCAATCCTTGCAGGATCACTCCATTCAATCACTGACCACCTTACTCGCAGCCCGGGAAGACAGGAGAGTGAATCATCATTAAGGGGGGAAATGTTAATTAGGTGCCCATCACCTAGTATTATGTCACACCGACAACCCAAGAGCCAAGGCGTACTACTTGAATTACGTTTTCGTTTTTTAGATAACGTGTTATCTAGTTTCTGTTTTATACATGTATGACAAGTGGTCCAGAGACCAGCGGCTATATTGCTTGCATTGCTGTAAACGATCAGGTATGAACAATATTATTACAGAAATAGAAAAACGGAAGAGGAATCCTTCCTCGTCCTGAACTTTGTCTTCCGATCTCGATTCCGGTTGATCTGCTCACGTCGACGGCACTCGCCGGCGGCCAGGGGTGTGACAAGTGGTATCAGATTCAAGCTTATCCTCCTCGGCACGCTTCCATTCCAGTGGCTGCGACGACGAGTTATCTAGCGGCGTAGGCGGCGGTGTTCTACGTAGTGGATTTGGAGATTGATCCAGAGATAGCGAGTGGTTGCTGCTCACCCGTGTGAAATCTTACTCGCTGCGTCTCAATTTGCTGTGGCGCGTCTCAATTTTGGCATCGGATTCGCGGCGGTGCGGGTTGTCCAGCGGTGTCTGGGCATAAAATTCTGAGAGCTTAAGAGAATACGACTGCGGTGGCGACGGCAGGAGACCGGAATCGACTCAGGTTGCGCGACTGTGTCTGCGTGTAAAATTCCTTGGTCGTCGCTGGTGTCAGGCGGTAGAGTGTGTTCATGGCGAGCGAACTGGCGAGGGTGTGTCCTAAACTATCTCACTTGAACGGGCGGCGGTTAGGAGTTTGTGGTGGATTTCTAGAGGCGATTGGGCGGCAGTAGAACGGTTTTTGGTGGAAATTGTTATCGACGAACACATCATCACAGGTTTCATGAATGATCTATGTGTCTGATATCCCGTCGACTTGGATCTGATAAACGGGACTGGTAGGATGTTTTGGATCCTAATTGCACATCACAGTATTATCATCCCCGTAATTCCTTCCCACATCGGATCGGTTTGCAGTGCAATCAACCACGACTCCACCTAAGCCTTCGGTACAAATGAAATTTGTCCTGGACAAGATGGATGAGGAGGTGGAGAAGGAGAACATGAAGTTCGATAAGATTCTTGAGAGTCTGGATTTGTTGTTTGAACGCGTTACCCATGTGGGTGTGCATCAGCAGATGAAAAAGCAAATCGAGCTTAACACCAAAACGGTCGATCAGCATAATGCAGAACAAAAACGTATGGCCAAACAAATTGCAGAGACAGGGCAAGCAGTGGCGCAGTTGACAATTGCTCAGGTCAGATTTGAGGAAGCTCATATGACTGATAATGACTCAATGTCAGATGCTTCTGATGACCTTAAGCCATTTCAGTCATCTAAACAAGACAGAGCAGCCAACCACAAGGCAAAGGTGGACCAAGAAGAAAACAAGAAGACAAATTTACCCAAGCAACATATTGAGGGCCTAATCTAGTGGTGTGGAAGGATAAATGCATTGATTACTTCTTGTTGGTGGATCTTGAGCCCAAGCATTAGGTTAGAATGGCAGTAAATCATTTTGAGGGGCCTGCTGAACAATGGCTGCAAGTGTATAGGAGAAAAGTTAAAAATCCCACATGGCTGCAATTTGTCCTAGCTATTGAGGAGAAATTTGGAAAAGATGACTATAGAAAAGCTCTCACAGAGTTGCTGGAATTGAGACAAACTGGCACAATGGAAGAGTATTTCAAGGAGTTTCAAGAGTTCCAATTCCAAGTGTGCATGCACAATGATGGCCGTGGAGACATGTTCTTTGCACACAGTTTGTAAATGGTGTGAAGGAGGAGATCAAATACACTGTGCAGTCTTAGGTTCCTGAAGATGTAGATAAGGCTGTGTTATTAGCTAAGATCTAGCAGAAAATTGTGGAAAGGGGGAAAACAAAATTGCAAAGAATTGCAGGGACTGCTAAAGCATCTGGTACTTATAGCAAACCTGAAGCTAAAGCAAATGGTTTTGGTACAAATATGTGGAGGGAAAGACAACTCAAAGATTATAGAAAGAACAATGGATTGTGCTTTTATTGTGGAGAAAAATTTGATCCAGCACACATGGTTACTACGGGCGCTCCTCCCCAAACCGCAACACCGATCGCTCCGGGATCTCGGTAATACACCGCCTTCCCCCTGCGAGCCTATTACTATGTCGTCATGGTTACAACAGCGGTCCTCCTCTTATATTTATTATGAGGAGCCCGAGTTACAAGAGTCCAACACGAACTCTACACCCTACCGCTAATACAACTCCAAGTCCAAACGTAACCAACTAGTACACAATATTTGACATAATTCCAACAGACTGTAAGATACATATAACTCTTGGGAAACAAAAATATGAAGCAACTGAAGAGTCACTTTCTGGCAGCTTCCTGGCAGACTGCACACCTTCCACTAAAATGATCATAACTCTTGATTAGAAGTCGAAAAGATGTGCCGTTTGTTGGGTTGGAAACTTAACTCATAGCACTATCCAATGGTGTATCATATAAATGCCGAAACTCACTAGAGAAATACCAGAAATGCTCGAAACATAAAGATGTTGCAGCAAGTTATTCCACCCTGTGTAACCCATGAGTATTTTACGTAACCAATGGCGGGTTACTTCTTCCCATGCATGGGTTACGTTATCATGTTCACATCAAAGGCACATAAAGATACAAGGAGTGAAACCTCAAGAACCTCAGCTACAAGGTATAGAAACTGAACAATTATGGAAATGTTGCAAAGGAAATGATATATGAGCTTTTGTCATTTTGGAGGAACTTACAACTACAAAGGAAGAAGAGCACATTCCTGAACTAATCCAGCAAGTGTTGCAATAGTATACCGAAGTGTTTCAAGATCCCAAGACTTTGCCTCCTTCAAGAGTGTATGACCATGCCATACCTCTGACCAACAATGCTACTCCAGTCAAGTGCAAACCATACAGATATTCTCCACAACATAAAAAAGAGATAGAAAGGCAGGTGCAAGAATTGCTCAAAGCTGGATTAATTGAGCATAGCACTAGTCCATTTGCATCGCCAGTGCTCCTTGTGCAAAAGAAGGATGGGACATGGCGATTTTGTGTTGATTACAAAAGATTAAACGCTATAACCATCACGAACAAGTTTCCCATGCCAATAATTGAAGAGATACTGGATGAGTTGGCAGGAGCAAAATACTTTACTAAGCTTCATATGAGAGCTGGATACCACCAAGTAAGGGTGAAAAAAGGGGATTAGTTCAAAACAGCCTTTAAAACACATCATGGCCATTACCAGTTCAAAGTAATACCTTTGGTTTAACTAATGCCCTATCAACATTCCAATGCCATATGAATGAATTACTACAACCTTTCTTGAGGAAGTTTGTCATGGTTTTTCTTGACGATATCCTTATATATAGCCCAACCTTAGCAAAACATGAAGAACACATCCAGCAAGTTCTGCAGGTCTTGAAAGACAACCAGCTATACCTCAAGCTCAGTAAGTGTTCCTTTGCGCAACATAGTTTGGAATATCTGGGGAATATTATCTCTGTCAATGGGGTGGCTACAGACCCATCCAAAACTGTTGCTATGATGAAATGGCCTAGACCAAATTCAGTGATAGAGCTCAGAGGATTCTCGGGGCTTACTGGTTACTATATAAAGTTTGTGAGAAATTATGGAATCATAGCTAAACCACTAACTCAGCTGTTGCAGAAGAAGAGCTTTGTGTGGTCAGAGTTAGCTGAGAAGGCTTTTCTAGCTTTGAAGTCAGCTATGATGAGCACGCCTGTGTTGGCACTACCTAATTTCAAGGAAGTGTTCACAATTGAAACAGATGTTTGTGCTGATGGAATTGGAGCAGTGCTCTTACAAAAGGGTCAGCCAATAGCACTTTTGAGCAAAGCTTTGGGTGAGAAGCACATAGACTATCAATATATGAGAAGGAATTCCTAGACGTCATTATGGTTGTGGAAAAATGGAGGCAGTATATCCAGCACCAGGAATTTCTTATCAAAACTGATCATCAAGCTCTATGCTACCTGAATGTTCAGAGTCTCACTACAAGAAAATCACTGACTAGTGACGCAAAAAAAGAGTGATTCTTGTCATTAACCACGATTTATGACGCCGGTTGTTACGAAAATCCTTCGTCATTAATCGAGCGTCACAAACTGTGATTAATGATGAGACCTTATTAGCCAACGTCACTAAAATAATGACGCACAAAAATTTGTAACACATGTCGTCATAAATTGATTGCCACGTTGGACAAAAAACTAACATGGCATCCTACATGGCAACATATTTGTGACGAAATGCAGAGAAAAGTCATGGCCAGACTGATGGGACTGAAATTCAAAATTGTGTGCAACAAAGGCAAGGACAACTTAGCAGCAGATGCTTTGTCCAGAGTTGCTCATGTAATGGTCTTGCTACGTGTGTCAGAGGTGCAACCTTGGTGGGTGCAAGAAGTAGTAAATTCCTACAAGACTGATACACAAGCTCAGGAACTCCTAGCACAGTTGGCTATTCACAGTCCAAATGAAGCTGGTTTCACTTTGGAACAAGGAATTATCAAGAATCATGGACTGATCTGGCTAGGTAACAACTCAACCCTACAAACCAAGTTAATTGCTGCTTTTCATGCAAGTGCAATTGGGGGTCATTCAGGAGTACAAGCCACATATCACAGACTCAAGAATATGTGCTCTTAGAAGGGTCTTAAACAAGATGTAGAAAATTTTTTCAAGCAATGTGAGGTCTGTCAGAAAGCCAAACATAGCCAGCAACACCCATATGGACTGCTTCAACCACTACCTAAACCTGCTAGGCCTTGGCAAGGGGTTTCAATGGATTTCATTGAGGGTCTCCCAACATCTGATCATTACAATGCCATTGTGGTTGTGGTCGATAGATTCACTAAATAAGCCCATTTATTTCCTGTCAAACACCCCTACAATGCTTAGGGAACTGCAAAATTGTTCTTGGACAATGTGGTGAGGTTGCATGGTCTCCCACAAACAATTGTGTCAGATAGAGATCCAATTTTTCTTAGCAATTTCTGGAAAGAGCTATTCAAGTTATATGAAGTGAAGCTGACTCTCAGTACAGCTTACCACCCACAAACGAATGGGCAAATTGAAAGGGTAAATCAGTGTTTGGAGATGTATTTGAGATGTGCTATTCATGATTCTCCAAAGCAGTGGAAAAAGTGGTTACCATTGGCAGAGCTATGGTATAATTCATCTTTTCATACACCTTTGGGTTGTTCTCCTTTTAAGGCTTTGTATGGTTATGAACCTAATTTGGCTCTGTCACCAGTGATACCTACTGATACACCACCCACAGTTGTTGAGATGATTGAAAACAGAGTATTGCACATGCAAGCACTCAAAGAGCATCTAGGTGCTGCACAAAATAGAATGAAACTCTTCATGCTGACAGAAAGAGATCTGACTTGGAGTTTCAAGTGGAGAGAAAGTGTTGCTGAAGCTGGAGCCATATGTCCAAACATCAATAGCAAACAGACCATATCCAAAGTTGGCATTCAAATATTATGGGCCTTATGAGATTTTGCAAAAGATTGGCAAAGTGACGTATAAATTACAGTTGCCAGAAGGAAGCCTCATCCATCCAGTATTCCATATTTCGCAGCTCAAGCAGTTTACTCCAGCCCACACTCCAATCTATGCTGAACTACCCAAGATCAGTGATTTGACTGCTTCTTCTAGTGAACCTGAAGCCATCCTTGATCGGCGTTTACTGAAGAAAGGTAATGTGGCTATACCTCAAATCAAGGTGAAGTGGGCTGGGTTATCTGAAGCTGCGGCAACCTGGGAGGACTACAACATGCACAAGGCAAGATTTCCTTCCAGCATTGCTTGGGGACAAGACAATGTTCAAGCGGGGGGAGCTGTCACACCGACAACCCAAGAGCCAAGGTGTACTACTTGAATTACGTTTTCGTGTTTAGATAATGTGTTATCTAGTTTCCGTTTTATACTTGTATGACATGTGGGCCAGTGGCCGGCGGTTATATTGCTTGCATTGCTGTAAACGATCGGGTATGAACAATATTATTACAAAAATGGAAAAACAGAAGAGGAATCCTTCCTCGTCATGAACTCTATCTTCCGATCTTGATTTGGGTTGATCTGCTCACGTTGACGGTACTCGTCGGCTGCCAGGGGTGTGACATATTATGCTATGAACTTTCTCCGCTACTCTGCTCTTCATGTGGACGTGGAGGACATCATCACCCACCTGTATGAAGGCAGACTTGGTACCTTGTTCAATTCCATGAAGTTTAACAGCAGCATCGGTGGTAGAAAGTCCATCCTGACCCGAAACTAAGATCGCCACCCCAGAATTAGCACAAATTGTCCGCAAGCAGATGGTTTCCTCCAGCATCCATTTGGCGCCGTCAAGATTATTGTGGAGCCAAATTTGAGTCTCGAGACACATAGATCATACAAAACGTTGCATTATTGTTCACCATCGGTGTCAGCATGTTGTTTGACTCCAGCACATCCGGGAGTGCAATAATGTTTGACATATCTGATGGCGCTGAGGAGTACTCCCAGCGTACTTCGTCGACGTTACTCGCCAAGGAAACCAAGAAGATCTTGCCGTCCATGGGAAGGATGTGAAAATAGTCAGTGTAATAGCCCGCCGGGAGCTCGATCGGCTGCGAGGTGAGGTTGTGCCAAGCACCATCATCTTGTAGCTCGTGTATCTTCATGATCCATTTATTCTGCTCCCAGTACCACCGGACGGTGTAGGCGGCTACGCCACGGTCGGGCTGGCACCTGTTGAGCCATGGCTTGTTGTTGTCGTCGAACGTCTCCGTGGATGGCGGCGGCGGGAGGCGACGGCGGCTCTGCCTGGGTGCAGAGGGCTGAGCAAGGCGTATCTGTGGCCGGGGCCGTGGAGCATGACGAGGAGGTGGTCGTCCAGGAAATCCAAGATGTACATCATCGATGTGCCCGACGCGCAGGCAGCGTCGAAAGCCGAGCTGGCGCACCGGACGGCGGTGGCGAGCTCCGGCGGTGTGTCAGGCATCGGCACCAACTTGGGAGACTGAGGTTTGCGTGCTCGGTGTAGAATCCCACTATCCCACCAGGAGCAGGGCCGTTCCACAAGTTTCATAGACTCTTGAGCGAGTAAGACATTAAGGTCTAACAATCTAATATTTTAATATAATAATTATATTATATAATAATATTGATAAGAAATAACTTGTAACATATATTTAATTCTTCTTGTAAAAGTAACATTACATCAAAGAAGATAAAAATGGTAAAATAACTATGATAGTTGCCTCAAATAAAAGCACAGTGCTTTAGAGAGTGTTTGGAGAGCTCCAACTCTGAAAAAATAACTCTAGAGCTGCAAATCTGTGTAGATCCACCGTGGAGCAGCTCTACCGTGGAGTTGAGATCTCACAAAGTGTTTGGTACATCTCCAAATTTCAAGCCATCCTAATGACATCTGGGGCCCACACCTTATCCCTTCGCAGGCCACTCCTCCTTCCCTATCTCTTTCTCATCCCATTTCTTCTACCTACCGAGCTCCTTTGCGTGGATTTTGGCGAGCTCAAGCAGACGGAGACGAGCTTGCCACCTGCGGAGGAGGGGTGGTGGCCCCGACGAGCTCCTTCGTGCAGATCCCGGCAGCGGCGAGCGACTCCATGCGGATGCCGGCGGCACGCGAGCCCGGCCATGGCTGCCGGCGCACGCGACCTCGCCGGGGAGGCGGGCGCGGCCATGGCTGTCGGCGAGCGTTGAGGCCAGGCGGGCGCGGCCATGGCGGACTGCGGGCAACAGGGGCATGCGCGGCCATGGCGGACTACGGGCAACAGGGCCATGGCGCGCGGCCTCGCCGCCGGGCGGGCGGGCGGGTGGCCTCGCCGCCGGGCAGGCGTGCGGCCTCGCAGCCATGGGCGCGATGGGTCGGAGCGACGGAAAACGAGAACAAAACAAACGAACCGTGTATTTTCCACATATGGATGGCAGTGGTGGGTAATTTTCACCAACTCCACCAAACTTGGAGTTGGTGGAGCACCCCGTGAGGTACCCCACGAAAATTATGGAGTTGAGGCCTGCTCCACCTTTTTTTGGAGCAGATCCACGGTGGAGCTGCTGGAGCCGGATGTGTTTGGCTAGAAAAATTTGGAGCGGAGTTGATTTTTCGGATCTGGAGCTGGGTGGAGTTGTACCAAACACGCCCTTAGTACTTTTTAAAAAGGCATTTTTGGACATTTTTTGATGCAAAATCTTCAAGAACACCAGACTTGTGTCTCGTTCCTAACATCTAACATGATAAAAAAATATTGAATTAGAAATCAATCTCAACCTCTATGTTGTATCCCCATAAGCACGATCGATCTGTACACTAGTACTAAACTGCAAGTCAGAAATCAAATCCATATGGACCATACCTTTGCCGTTGAGAATTTGAGGAGGCCGTCCTCGTCGTCTGCGATCGAGAAACAATTAAACAAACGAACACCTCTTGAGTCCTGACCTCGACCTGAAACAAACTATCCCAATCAGCAAACTTGATGTCTTGATGACCTCCTACTTGAACACCGCAACGACGGCACAGTCCGAACAGAGAGGGAGACTGGGAGACGCGTAGACGAGAGACAAACCGGGCGTCGAGTTGTCGAGGATACCCTAGTCGCCGGATCGCCGCTCGCCGTGACGCCGTCGGCCTGCCTGTCCTTGTCGTCTTCTCGATCTCATCCGTCGTGCATGCGTGCGAACAGGATGCGATACGTCGCTGTGTATACGGTATACCGTATGATACGCAGAAAACATCTATACGTCATCCAGAACCTTTGACCGAGACGGCCACGGCATCTTCGAATGGAAGTGCCCAATTCGCGATCTGGGAAGAATGGGATATATATTGCTTGCGGCTGCTTGAGACCCCGGGATATCCGTAATCCCGGATGTGGCAGCAGAAACAAACCTGACACATCTCGGCAGGCTTGACGGCCTCTTTTCAGATTTTTCACACAACAATCCGAGACGGAATCAAAGATACAATAGGGGAACAACAACAGGACCAGCAGTGTATAAAACTACAACGACATGTATCGTAAATTCGTAATACACGGTGCGTCGTCGTCCAGCCGTGTGCCGTGATCCTTCGCTGAGGACTTGTGCAAGAACGACCCGTCCATGGCAGCGAGCTCGCTCGGCCTCGACGGGCACACCTACCTGCCGTACCCGCAGGCGACCTGCCGCGAGATCGAGCACCACCTCCTCTCCCTCTCCGCGGCGTTCCCGTCCGCCTTCGAGGCCACGCTGTCGCCCTTCACCCACGACGACGGCCGCGATGTCGTACTCGTCAACGCCGCCGGCTCGCTCTCGGCCACCGGCGCGGAGGTGTCCGTGTGGCTCGTCAAGGCCTATCCGCACGTTGCCCCAATCGTCTTCTTTGTGCCGCCTTCTGCTGGCCTCGGGACGACGGAACCCCCATCCTACGTCGACGGCTCCGGCGCCGTGACGGCGCCCTACCTCCGGCACTGGCGGTGGCCGGACTCCGACCTCGTTGGCCTCGTGCAGTCCCTGGACGTCCTCGTCAGGCTTCACGACGATCAGCCACCGGTGCCGGAGGAGCTGAGACAGGACGCCGTAGAAGAGGTTGCCACGGACTCGGCGGCGTGCGCCATCCGGGACGACGGCCACCGCCTCGACGGCGACACGGACGCGCAGAGGGCGCTTCGGGCGGTGCAGGACGAAAAGAATCGCCTGGAGCAGGAGCTACAGAGGGTCTCGAACAGAGAGGCGGAGCTGCGGGACGCTGTCGCGGCCGAGCGCCGGGCGGCACAGAGCGAGGCGGCCGAGGACGCTCTTGACCGAGCGCTGCAGGAGGGGCGCCTGCCGCTGTGTCGGTACGTCAAGGAGATCAAGGACGTGGCGCGGGCGCAGTTCAAGGCTCAGCCGGTGCCAGATGACCTATTGGCGCGGTCGGAACACCCGAGATAGTGTGCATGTAAGATGTAATAGGTACGTTTCAGCCTCTACGTTTTAGTCATATGTACATTACTCTTTTTTTTAAAGACGTGCAAAGTACGTTTTTCATTAAGAGAAGAGAGAGTTTTACAGCGCGTCACGATGGGAGAACCCCCAAGAGCGAAGGAACAACAAGATTACATAAGAAAAGAACAGAGGAAAAAGAAAAGATATCCCACACCACCAACACGAGCTAGACTACCACAAGGAAGCAGAGCTAGGGTACAAAGGAGAGGCCCCCAAGGACAGCCCTGGAGCTGCACAGAGGAACACCGAAAAGACCCGCACATCACCGCTTGCCAAACAACTTGCAACAACGTGGACCGAAGTGGAGGTTCCGCAAGACGATGCCTCTAGGAAGGGAGCGACGACAACACCGCCATCGTCCGCCTACCCGTGAAGGGGCAGGCCAGGTCTTCACCCGGCAAACCAAGGCGATTGGAGGCCGCGACAATGCCCCCAGCAGGGTAAGTCCATTGTCGGCCTAGCAGAAGCTAGACAAGGCTTTCGCCCCAGCCTCGGATGCCAATCTACGACCGGCCAACGCAAACAAGGAGAGGGCAAAGCGGTGGAGAACGCAGCAGGAAGCCTCGGCGTAGGCGAGAAGAACAGGTGCAGGTGCAGGGAGCCGCCGCAGCCAAGACGACGGCTCCCCTGGGACCAAACGCAGCCGTCCGAATCACCTCGCCGCCTAACCGCTGACTGCAACCTGAAGAATGATCCAAACCGCCAAACCGCGGGCCCCGAGAAAAGGGAAGAGTCGTGACCGCCGACAAGAGGAAGGGCAGCGGCCACCAGCAGAAGGGGGGGCACAACGACCGCCGGCACGGGGGGAGAGACCGCGGCCGCCAGCCTAGAGATGGACGCCAGCAGGGGAGCTGACCGCCCGGGAGGGGCCGCAGGCAACGGCGAGGAACAAACAGCAGGCACAGTCAACAGGGTCGGCAGGAAGAGGCGCAAACGGCCGACGATGGTGAGGAGGAGCCGAGGCCGCCGAGGAGGCCGGGACGGAGGAGTCACATGGGCGGGCCAATCCGGCCGAGGAGCGCCAGAGCAGACGAGGCCGCAAAGGCAGGAGCTTGGCGAGGCGGCGCCCAGCCCGCCGCGCACCGGGGAGGGAGGCCGGCGCGACAGGAGCAGGGGGCTTCCGCAGCGGGTCCGAGGCGAGCGCGAAGAGGTGGAGGAGCCGGACGTGCCCGCAGCCAAGGTCGGGGGGAAGAGCACCCCCGGCAAGAGGAAGAGCCGCAGGTGACGGTGGGGTGGAGGTCCGGTGGGGCCGCAGCCCGGCAGGGTGTCGGGGAATGGTGGCCTGCCAGGACCCGGGTCGCGACGGAGCAGCCGGCTGTCCCGGCCGTCCCGCACCCGCGCCAGGAGGAGGGGCGCAGGGAGGGGCGCAGAAGGGCCCCGGCCGGAAAACATCCATCCGCATCACCACGACCCTCCCATTACTCTTAGGTCAGTCTCAGTGGAAGGGGCCACAGGGGAGTTTCTAAGAGTGACACATTATCTTTACTGTATTGGTTTGCGGGATGATACACCCTCCCTCAGTGCAGTGTAATAGCACAGTTTCATAAGTTCTTGTAAACATTTAATTTATGCATGTTGGTTGGTCAATTGTGCTATACAAATTGTGTCACTTGTCTCAGTCAGGGTCATGGAGATGTCATTCCTAGGATTTCGTGCCGACCGGAGGTTATGAGAATGACTGTGGTTTCATCTCTCTCCTATTAAATATCATGACATATCATCTCTTTTGCATATGTGGCACCCTATTTAATGTCTGTGACCCTCAACTGGCCTTAGGAGGTGTCTGGTTCGTGCTTCGGTAACATAAACGCACATGGAATCAGATTACAATATATTTGGCACAAGAATAGGTGACGATACTCTTTGTTTGGTTACACTCTGGTAACGTAATCATATTACGGTGTATGAGTTACAGTGAAAGAGGGATAACAAACTTCAATTTATATTGATTATGTAAGAGATTCGATTATGTTGTCAATTGATTACAGAATACAAACCACTACAACCAAACATATGTAATGGAATCCTTAATTACCTTTCGTAATGAGATTACCTTACATTTGAGTCAACCAAACACCTCTTAGTTGTATGATATCCAAAGTTATAAAGTGGATCAATCTTTCTACACAATGCAAACTTAAACTAATGTGTCTCGTTTTGAGTTTTTTTTTCAGAATTAAAAAACAGACTTTTGGACTTTGGATATTTGTCAGAAACACACTTGCTCTGTGCTATAAATCTATTCTATAGTATGAAGAACAAAAATAATTGGAATTTTTTGCTTACCAAGATCAGGGCTAATGTACCCTCACACTGGTCCCACTTGTCATACATTTGAAGGAGAGGATATCACTACCGGAAACGGAGTCTCCGCCGTGAGCCCCGTGCTTTGCCGAGAGCCAAGGCCCCTGCTCACGGAAGAGAGCCTCTTTGCCGAGAGCAAGAGGGCCGGCTCTCGGCAGAGACCAGGCCCACGGCGCAGAGGGCTTTTGCCGAGAGCCAGGGCCAACACCTCTCGGCAATGGTCAGGCCCACACGGCGTAGAAGCTCTTTGCCAGGCTCTCGGCAAAGCATGCAGCAGACGACGCATAGGCGACGCCGTCACGGCCGTAACCCGGACGTTAGCTTTGCCGAGAGCCATGGCCTAGTGGCTCTCAGCAGAGAGCTGACCCACGGCACAGCGACCACCTTTGCCGAGAGCTTCAGCTCTTTGCCAAGTACAACACCTCTACTCATGACAAAAGCTTCAAAAAAACTTCACATTTTCGGCTTCAAACTTTTTCCTTGCTCAACATACACTAATACAGAGTACAAGTTCAAAATTGGCACCATTTTGTCTCTGTTTGCTATATTTAACAATTTTACTTCGTTCTACGTAATTTTTTCGTATACGTCCGATATGAACCGCAAGCACATGAAATCATAGAGTAAATTTGTTGGAAAAATAATATTCATGTTCATGAGACATCTCTAACACTATGTACATTAAATGAAGCTAAATTTCCGGCATTTGGTTCTCTGATCATAATAAAAATCGTGTGGTAGAAAGGTTTAAAAATTATATAAAATTCAAATGAACTTTGAAAATCATGAATTTCATCGAGTGGTCATGATATCATATGTAGAGATTGTGATAAATCATAGAGAACACTTTGACACATACGCTCTTTAGAAACCGGAACATCTCACGAGAACTTTTAGAGAATTTGAACTAATGTCACTAGGTTTGGTCTCTTAGAGAAATTTAATTTTGAGTTCGACTACAACTACTTTTTTATAAGCAATACACAACATATCTAGTGTCATATTAAGTTTTGAAGAAACTTTGAATTTGTTTGCTATTTTTAAATAAAATTTGGTGAAAATTACATTTGCCGAGTGCGCGGCTCTCGGTAAAGAGGGTGCTTTTGCCGAGAGCCTGTCCACGTGGCTCTCGGCAAAGGCTGAAGCGGGGCCCGCACGCAGCTGTGTTGGTGGCCACGTCATAAGACGCCCTCCCTTTGCCGAGAGCCCTGCCACGTGGCTCTCGGCAAAGGAGGAGGCCAGGCCCGCTGTCAGGCACGGCTATTTTGGCAACGGCCAGCGTGTGGACCCACCTTTAAATCTTCGCTGAGAGCCCAAATCCGCTGCTCTCGGCAAAGGCTGAAGCGGGGCCCGCACGCAGCCGCGTTGGCAGCCATGTCGTCATTCGCCTTCCCTTCGCCGAGAGCCGTGCCACGTGGCTCTCGGTAGGGATGAAAGTGGTGTGGATAATTTCCGCATCCGATCCGGTCCGAATCCGAATTATGCGAATATGGAGAAGAGTTTTTGATATCCATGCGGATGTGGATAATCCGAATCCGATTGTGTGCGGATGCGGATTAGGATATGGTGTTAGTGATATCCGACGGATATGGATTATCCGATAATTGAATGCGGATAATCCGAGGCCTATAATAGGATATCCGACTGCTATGATAGTCCAATACGGCCCATACACTATGACCTTTTACCTATATACAATTTTTTAGCCCACAAAATTTTAGCTATATATATAGTGTGTGCATGTGCATCAAAAACCCTAGCCGCAGTCCTGCATAGAGCATCATTTGTCACCATTTAAAACTGAATATAAACATGTATTATCCGACTATATTAATCCGCATCCGCTCCGACACCGATCCGACTCCGCACCATATCCGACATCCGAAAAAATCCGCATCCGTGTAATATCCACTCCGCTGCACATCCGACAAAAAAATATGGATGTGGATGTGGTAAAGGTATTATCCGATCCGATCCGATCCGCTTTCACCCCTAGCTCTCGGCAAAGGAGGAGGCCGGGCCCGCTGTCAGACGCGGCGGTTTTGGCAACGCCCGGCGCATCGGCCCACCTTCAAACCTTCGCCGAGAGCTCAGATCTGCTACTCTCGGCGAAGCCTTTGCCGAGAGCTCTAGATCACGGCTCTCGGTGAATCTTTAAAGGTGGTCCTACCTGTAGTAACACAGATACACACACTCACACCACACAACACACCGCACCACACTCAAACCGCGCGCCGCCACCCTCGTCTCCACCCGATCACCACGCCGCGTGCCTCTCGACCGCCGCGCCGCGACCCTCCACTGCTCCAGTGTGGTGCGCCGCTGCGCCCCGCCCCGCCCCGCTGCTCGCGCCGCCACAGGAAGCCGCGCCGCACTCTCCACCGGTACCGCCCGCCCTCTGCACCGGCGTGCCGCCACAGGAAGCCGCGCCGCCCCGCCCTCTCCACCAGCGCCGCGGTGGGGGTGAGCCTCCACCGTGCCGACGCCGTGCCCCGCTGCGACCGCCCGGTGCTCCGTCCCACCCCGCCGCCCCTGCTCCCTGCTCGGCCGCCCCCGCTACCGGCGCCTCCTGCTCGGCCGCTACCCCACCGCCGGTGCCTCCTGCTCGGTCGTCCGCGCCGTGGTGCCTGCCTGCTCGGCCGCCGCCGCCTCCTGGTCGGCTGCCCGGTGCTCCGCCGCCACGCTGCCCCGAGCTCGGCTGACCCTACCTCCCTACTCGGCCGCTGCCCCACCGCCGGCGGGGATGAACCCCCCACCACTGCCCGTTGCTCCCTGCTCGGCTGCCCCCACCGCCGGCGGGGGTGAGCCTCCCACCGCTGCCGCCCGGCCTTTGCGAGAGCCTAGTGAGAGCAAGGTAATTTTGTGTTTTTATTTTATATAGCAATTTAGATGTAGTGATTTAGGTAGTGATTTTAGACAGTAATTTAGTTAGTAATTTTAGGTAGAAATGTAGATAGCAGTGTATGTAGTGATATAGCAATGTAGGCATGAATTGGAAGGAAGCATGGATTGGATTGGAAGAAAGCATGTAGTGATGTGTCGATGCTAGGCAATTTTAGGTAGCAATGTAGTGATGTAGGCAATTTTAGATAGTAACTTGCAGCTTCACCTACTATATTTAGAATGAGGGAGAAAGTAAGGATTGGACGAGCGGGAAATTAACAAAAGTTATGTTTCGATTTAAACTGTTTGATGCATGTCTTGGATCAGATGTTTGGATGAGTTACATGGATTTGAAATTATGTTTTACTTATAAGTCTCTAATTTTACTTCTCATGCATGTTAATTTTATAGGCAGAGGTGCCTTGATTTGCCGCACATATCACCGGGGAGTGAATTTTCGAGGAGGAAGAGGAGTAGGTGAGCCTCATGGCTTGGGCCACCACATGTGATTTGTCCGGCCATCGAGCCGTTGGAAGAAAACTCGTGTGTAGCCCGACCTTCGTGTCGTGGCTTTTGTTGCAGGTTTTGGAAACCTCACCGTACAGGGGAGGTGCTGTCGAAATTTTTATTTGACACTATTATGTTCATTTATTTCAGGTTCCCGTTGCCTTGCTCCGCCAGGGGTCCGTAGCTGCAGCCGCCCTCATCTTCAACCCAGCAAGGTGAGGAAAATTTCATTCTCTTACCATTTGATGTCGTAGATCACGAAACCTTGTTACGTCTCTCCCGTTCGGAAGAGATATGGTTCGAAATATGCAGAACTTTGCATATTTATGGCTGTATCTGTTTTGAATTGTCCATGTTTTTTGCACAGCCTATGGATGCGTAGATGGGGTTAGTTTCTATGGTCTACTCCGATCCGAGACAGTTTCGGCAGCGCCTCCTCGTTGTTCTCCCGATAAACAATCTCCCTAACGGGACGTGTATTTGGAAAACAGCGGGGAGGTGCTGCCGAAATTCTGTCTCGAATCGGAGTAGACCATAGGAAATGAGGCCATCTACGCATCCATGGGTGGGATTAGGACCTATCTTTACCTATTAGAATGTGTAGAGGATGCAATGTATTTTATACAACTCGCTGATATGATAGAGAATGGATGACCGTGAGTGGATGTACAAAGGATGGGCACCAAATGGTCGTGTGACACATGAATGGGTTGACAACACTCAAGCTTTCATGGATGAAGCATTTAGAAAGGTTAAAGGGCCTAAAAACAGTAAAACCATTTAGTGTCCCTACCGCAAGTGCGGAAACTCGTGTCAAAGGAACAAACAGGAAATGACAGCTCATCTCCACAACTATGGTTTTATGAAAGACTATTCCAAGTGGACCTTCCATAGTAAAACCTATCGTATGAGATCCGAGGCCGTGAGACAACGCATCGGAGAACTTGATGGTGATGCTGGAGTAGCAGACATGATAGATAACTTTCACGAAGCACATTTTCAAGGAGAACGTCCAGAGGAGGAGCCAGAGCCAAGCGTGAAGGCGTATTATGACATGTTGGCTACAGCACAAAAACCCCTTCACCAGCACACCAAAATATCTCAACTAGATGCCATCGGCTGCCTGATGGCCGTAAAGTCCCAGCATAACCTCAGTCGAGATTGCTTCGATACTTTGGTCACTGTTTTTGGTGACATGCTTCCCAAAGATCACCTTTTGCCGAAGAACTTGTACGATGTGCGAAAAGTCCTTAGTGCACTTAAGATGCCATATGAGCAGATACATGCCTGTTCGAAAGGATGAGTCTTATTCAGGAAAGAACATGAGAAAACAACACACTGTCCGAAATGTAAAGTGTCTCGGTACGTTGAGGTAGACTCTGGTGAGGGTCGTCCAAAGACGTAGCTTACGATCCCAGTGAGTGTCCCGCGGTACCTCCCGCCCATACAGTGGATCCAATGGATTTACGTGACCGAGGAATCTGCGAAGCAAATGACTTGGCACAAAACGGGCGTCTGATACAATGATAACCTTACACATCCATCAGATGCTGAAGCATGGACTCGTTTTGATGAGATCCATCATGACAAAGCTGGTGAGGCTCGCAATGTACGTGTCGCGCTGATGACAGATGGGTTCAATCCATTTCGAATGATGGCTGCCCCGTACACTTGTTGGCCCGTGTTTGTTATCCCCCTCAACCTACCTCCCGGCATTGTCTTTCAACGGTAGTACATATTCATGTCGTTGATAATTCCTAGATACCCAGGAGATAATATGAGTGTGTACATGGAGCCTCTGATTGATGATTTGCTCAAGGCTTGGAATGAAGGGGTGTGGACATACGACCGAGCTACGAAGACAAACTTCAGAGTGCACGTGTGGTACATGTACTCCTTGCATGACATGCCGGCTTATGGGTTATTTTGCAGCTTGTGTGTCCACGGGAAGTTCCCTTGTCCAGTATGCAAGGCAGCTCTGATGCTCATTTGGTTGAAGAGGGGTGGCAAGTATTCTTCGTTCGACAAACATATTCCTCCCTCTTGACCATCAATTCAGACGAGACAAAAAGAACTTTACGAAAGGTGTCGTAGTTCAAGATCCACCCCCGCACATGATGACAGGTGCCGAGGTTCAGACTCAGATAGACGCTCTCATGCTCAAAGAAGGAGAACATCATTTTGTGGGATATGGTGTGCAACATGCCTGGACTCAAAAGTCAGGCTTGTGGAGGCTACCCTACATGAAAGATCTTCTTCTTCCACATAACATTGATATGATGCACACCAAAAAGAATGTTGCCGAGGCACTATAGGGTACAATCATGAACATACCAGAGAAGAGTAAGGACAATGTTAAGGCTAGAGTCGATCTAGAAATGTTACGCGATAGGCCAAAGCAAGTCATCCCGAAGCCTGTACCGGATAAGACATGGAAAAGGCCTAAGGCTGATTTCGTCCTTACAAGGGAACAAAGGAAGGAAGTACTACAATGGATCCAAGATTTAATGTTCCCTGATGGATATGCTACGAATTTGAGGAGGGGAGTCAATTTAACTACTCTGCGATTAAAGGGGTTGAAAAGTCATGACTTCCACATATGGATCGAGAGACTTCTTCCGGTGATGGTTCGAGGCTATGTACCTGAGCATGTGTGGCAAGTGCTAGCAGAGGTGAGCTATTTCTTCCGTCAGCTTTGTGCTGTGGAGTTATCTCGTGCTTTGATTGACAAACTTGAAAAATGTGCACCTGTGTTGCTCTGTAACCTAGAGAAGATCTTTCCACTTGGCTTCTTCAACCCGATGGAACATATGATTTTGCACCTCCCGCGCGAGGCACGATTGGGGGGACCCGTGCAGAACCGTTGGTGCTATCCAATTGAGAGGGTTTGCAAGGTTCTTCGAAGCACATGTAAAAATAAAAATAAAATTGAAGCTTGCAGTGTAGAGTCACACATTCTGCAGGAGGTGTCAAACTTCACAACTAAATACTATGCTGAGCACCTTCCCAGCGTGCATAATCGACCTCCTCGGTACAATGCTGGCCAAAATGAATCGAAGTCAGCCTTTTCCAAGGACAACTCGGAAGTGCCAGTGTTCGGACACGTAAGACCTTATTTCTTGAAGAGTGGCGTACTATCACGATATATATTTGGCGCAACCTTGACGAAGTACGGCCATACATAGAGTAAGTTGTCAATAAAGCTCATCATTTCCTTTCTCGTATGTTGCCTCATCTGCATCCAACCTCATTTGATTTGGTGCAGTGAATTTATTGGGCAATTTTGGCGTCATTCAACACCACCTATTGACCACGAGGAGGAAACTCTTCTTCGCCAGGGTGCGGGAACCATGCATCCCGATTTCATTGCCTGGTTCAAACATAAGGTAATTTAGCTCGTGCTCAGTACATTAAAAGTAATTTAGCTCGTACTGAGTATCACATTAACCACTATCCTCCCTGAAATTGCAGGGCCAAACCGATCGGTTGATGAATCCTGAGGTGAGGCAGGTTTTCGGAGGTTTCGCCTTTAGGGTCAACTCATATGCTGTTTATGACGTGAATGGGTATCACTTTCACACGACACAATACGAGGAGCGAAGGCCCAATCGAAGAACCACAAATAATGGAGTTTGTCCGTGTAGACGATCCGATGGGGTAGATTACTATGGAAGACTTAAGGAAATATACGTACTCGAGTATCATGGTTGCAAACCTCTTAAACCTGTCATATTCAAGTGCCATTGGTTTGATCCAAGCGCTAGTGGCATGATACAAAATAAGAATCTTGGGCTCGTCGAAATTAAACAGTCATCTGTGTACCCAGGGCACGATGTCTATATTGTGGCCCAACAGACCACACAAGTATATTACCTCTCATACCCTTGTAAAACTGACGAGCGTCTCCAGGGTTGGGATGTTGTGTTCAAGGTATCGCCACACAGTAAACTACCCGCCCCAAACAAAGAAGATTACCACCTACTAGACCCAAACACGTATGACAGAGAGCTCTTTCAAGAAGATGTACTAGAAGGGAGGTTTGAGATAGACTTAACCCAAGTGCTCGAAATGGAAGTAGATAATGAAATGGTTGTCGACGACGATGCTGCAGAAGAGGTTCAAAATGATGATGACTTAAGATTACTCGAGCGATTACGTTTAGGCAATGGCAATGATGATGATGACACTGTTCCACCTTTGGAGCACGGCGTTGAGTCTATGGACATGCGAGATAGTGATGATGAGTATTATCCGGATATTTCGGATCATGATGAATATGTCTAAAATATGTAAGATCCATACTAATTGTAGTTATGTTTCTAATTTACTAGGATATTTTGTTTCATTTACTAGTATAATTTGTTTCTTATTTACTAATTGGTATTTAAATGTAATTATGTACTGATTGATTTACTCTTTTATTTCAGGTGATTAATCAAAGATGTCGCCAAAGTAGAAGAGGGCGCCGAAGCAGCACGCCCCTGTGGTGAGGAACCTCAACGCATTCTACCAGGACGAGGCTCAGGGCTCCGGGATGGTGAGGAGGGTGTCGAGGTCCCCCTCCGTGGCACCCTCTGAGTCGTCTGGAGCCAGGGGCCGCAAAGGTGCACCCTCTCCAGCTCTAGAGTCGTTGGATGAGGAGTACATGGTTGAGGAGGAGGTGCAGCAAGGGGAGGACGAGGAGCAGGGGGAGGACAAGGAGGAGGAGGAGGTGGGGGCGGGGCGGGGTCAAAGGTCTATTTGCAAGGCTCTGCGACACTTCCAGATCGCCCCCATACTTCCCGCGAACCGACTGGTTATTAGACTCGAGGGAACACGATAACTTATCTTAACCTTTTTATTGGTTCTTTTCAAATTAACGATGATTCAAACTAATACATTGTGTGATCATTTTGGCAGGGGGTGGGAGATCGTCACTCACGGTGCTCACAAGCGTCATCCCAATGGCATCTTGGGCGTTCTTACCAGGCTTTGGTACCTCGGGTTCGTGTGGGTTGGCGAGGGAGATGGTCGGTGAGAGGTGCTGGTGACGTCGTTTGACTACTACGCCCTAGCTTCCAATTTCCCTGATCCGACTGGCCGTGACTTTCGGAACATGGCCGCCCAGGTGGTTGATGAATTTTGGGTGAGTTTTCCTAGCAATAAATTATGTTTCTGAATAAATCGATTTAATTGGATTTTGCTCAAGTATTGACAACACATTTATATGCAGGATTTCTACAGATGCATGCCGGGATATGAGCAGGCGGCGGGTGACAACGCCATGTTCATCTGCCGGAAGCTTGTGTCGGATATGATTTATGAGTGCCGCGTCTCGCAAAACATTGTCTGGAATGCTAAGAAGAAGGGAAAGCCACAAAATGGGAAGTTCGAAACCTGCGGCTCACTCCAGAAGAATACATGGAGGTAAATATGCTCAATTCTTTTTTCTTAAATTAAACTTGCTCAATTTGATGTTCTTGTACGGTATGCACTTGATGACGTGCAGGTGCCTCCGTGGTGGGTTGCTGACCGGCCTCAGGTTTGGAGAGCGATTGTGGACAAGTGGTTTGAGCTAGATTGGGAGGCAAAGCACCTTGGGCGCCGGCGGCGGTGTTTGAACATGACAGGTCCAGCACACCACTAAGGCCCCATTACCGTTCACGAGTATGGTCGTAGATGGGTACGTTAAGTTATTTCTTTATTCCAATTTGTTGTTATCTAACTCTCAATTATTCTAACATCCACTCTGTTGTTTTCTTGCAGTCTCAGGCACATGAGAATCGGCCTTGCAGCAAGCTCCAGGCATATGGCATGGCACACAAGGGCAAGGTGACGTCCGACGTCACCTTCAACGTGGACGACCCGCCCGAGGTGTACATCAACCTGACAATCCAGCCCCGCATCACAAAGTATGTCACGACGGCAAGGGAGGTTCGTGGGCCACACTTCGATCCGGTGACAGAGCCTATTGATGGAGAAAGCATCGTCAGGAGTGGAGGCGGCAAGATGCATCGACGGTACTATGTTGGTGACAGTCTCCTAGTCCCGTCCTCTGTTCCGACGCTCTCGATGGTTCGATCTCGAGATAGGGGCACGAGCTCAGCCCCGCCCATACAACGGTGGCTCACCGTTACGGAGAGCTTGCACGAGCAGTTACAGGTTATTTCTGTTCTCTGCGTCGTCCATTGACAATTACATTTGTTTGCTTTGTATTCTAATGTTTGGATCAAATATTGTAGGCCCATATTGCGGTAGAGAGGGCCGAGCAAGAGAGGCAGGTAGAAGAGGCACAGAGGCACGCCCAGGAGCAGATGCGACAGATGCAAGAGACCCACCAGAAGCAGATGGAAGCGATACAAGAGGCCCACAATCAGCAGTATGCCTCCGTGCTTCAGTACATGCAGACCCTTGGTCACGCGGTGGCGCCACAGGCGAAACTCCCTCCACTCTTGCAGCTATGCTTGCCTCCAGTCCCTCGACCGGCTACTATTTCTCCAGTGAGCTACTTTCGAACCCTCCTCTTTTTGTTTCTCGTAGTGACCTACAATGACTTCATATAAATGCTCAAAACCTTATACATTCATGTCTCGTTGTGGTATACAACTTATAAATGTTAGCAAAACCTAGAATGACGTAGAATTCGAAAATGACTTGTACAAATGACTTGTATTATCATTCCTCACTTTAAATCCTACGCATAATCTATCGGTGGCATCAAATGATGGGCTTTTGGGACACGACTGGTCGCCGCTAGTTCAGCAGAGTCCTTGGGGCGGGATGTAGTGGGGCCAGTGGGTGCCACCTGGCCCTCAGCAACCATTTGGCCCTCAGCAGCCGCCTCACAGTTGGCCGGGGATGACACAGCCACATGCGTCTAGGTGGGGGCCGTGGCCACAACAGGCGCCGATAGGGGGGTCGGGTTCCCGGTCGCCGCATGATCAGCAGCCGAACGAGTGAGTTCGTGGACTTAGCAACTTTTATTTGCATTTGGACATTTGTGACTTGCTGGACCTTTGTGACTTCCACTTCGTGACTTGTACTTGCTTTTGGACTCGTTATTTGCATTTGTGGACTATGTGATGAATATTAGCTGCATGTGATGATTATAATATTCCTGTGATGAATATTAGCCGTCTGTGATAATTATAATATGCCTACGATGAATATTAGCTGTCTGTGATGATTATTATATGTCTGTGATGATTTTTGTGATTGTATGATTGTTTTGAAGCTGTTGCTAAATTAAAAAAAAGAAATTGGCTTTGCCGAGAGCTAAAGCCAAGGCTCTTGGCAAAGCCGCGTGGTTGCCGAGAGCTAAATACCAAGCTCTTGGCAAAGCCGTGTGACGTGGATGCCCTGGTCCACTATCTACCGAGAGCACAGGGCCACGGCTCTCGGCAAAGCTAGCGCCTTTACCGAGAGCACTTTGCCTGGGCTCTCAGTAAAGCCGCGTGACGTGGTTGCCCTGCTCAGCTCTCTGCGGAGAGCACTAGGCCCGAATCTCGGCACAGGCGCGTCCTTTGCCGAGAGTCCTGGGCTCCAGCTCTCGGCACAGGCGCGTCCTTTGCCGAGAGCACTGGACCCAACTCTCGGCAAAGCCTATGGGCCCCATGCGTAACGGCGTGACCCGGCGGGCGCCTGTGCCGAGGGCCAGGTGGGCCTCTCGGCACATATCTGCCGAGAGGGGGACCGCCGCCTCTTGGCAAAGCCCCTTTTGCCGGCCAAAATGCACCGTGAGGGCTTTGTCGAGAGCATCCTCTCGGCATAGCCTTCACCGTGAGGAAAAGGGCCTTTGCCGAGAGGGATTGGGCTCTCGGCAAAGCGTCGGAATCCGGTAGTGTATGATGCAAACCCATAAAAATTGGATGATATAAAATACTTTTACTAATAGCTAATTCTTTTTCCGCCGATCTCTTTCCGACTGTCCTTACATCAAATATCTGACCATCACAAATAAAGGAAACTATCATTTCTCACTTGCATATTATTATTAAAAACCTACTGCCCAACTACCACGACCAAAGGGCGCTACGCCAGATTTGTTGTTATTCTTGCTGTTTGCTGTGTACGCAAAAAAATAATCTTGGTGTGAAATTGTGCAACAGCAGAGCTGCAGACGGTTCGACCGAACCAGGCCCAGACCAGTTTTTTTCGGTTGGCTGGCCACCACCTTTAGCTGGCAGACTCCCTGCTCGGCCTCAACATGATCCTTGACCGATTTGGCCTGATTTTGTTTTGTCTTGTGGACCCTTTATGCTACGTGTGTTGCATCTTGTGATCTTTCGATTCTTCGCGCGTTTTCTCTTTTTTCTATTGTATCCCTGCAACACTTATTTGCAGGATACAAGTAAAATCCCCACTCACCAAAAAATTACGACAATCCCTAGTTCTATCATGTCGTAATCAGAGCTAGGGTTTCAGTGAGAGTTTTACCATTTTTTTTAACTTTACCTAAAGTCCAAAAATAAGTTAGATCTGAAATCCCAACAAAAAAGTTTGAGCCTTTAATTGTTGTTCTTCTTAAACGTTGCTTATTGATTTTTCAGTTGCATCGACGTGTAGAACTGCTGATCTAAGTTTTAATCTATTAGAGTTTGGAGTTCTATCAGGTTTGGTCACCATGTTAATCCACCATTACCTTTTTACATGCCCGCTGTCATTTTTCGCCCCACAACTCCATCTCTGTTTCATCTTGTTGTTCCTGATTTGGGACTGTTTAAGATTCATTTCCAGTAGCTTTGCCCCATCACCGTCCAAAAATCACTACACCCATCTCCACCAGTTCCAAAAACTCCCTATCCACCTCCAAGTTTGCATCCACAAAGGGGAAAACAATTAATTTCAGTGTAAAATCTGTTTCAGAGTTTCAATTTAGCACCACAAGAAAACTGCCATAGTTTATGCATTTGTTGTCCCATTGAAGAGTTTAAATACATTCTCGAAAGCTAAAGTTGTCATCTTTCCAATGGATTTGGTTTTGCTCTAAAATATAGTTTATGCATCTGTTGTCCAATTGATTTTGTCATCTGGAAAGCTAAAATATGTGAAATACAAAAATTTTTACCACAACTTCCACGTACGATATCATAAGATATTGACAAATCTCATGATTGTCAGACTTCATTTGCTTTTTTTCAGAATTTTAAAATCATTCAGACACCCATTCGTGGGATTGTTTTTCGGACAAGATGTTCGAAATTTCTTTTAATTGCACAGATAAAGCCCTAAAATTAGTCTTAAAACATGCATATCATTTTTTACTCATTTTATTATATTATTTGAATCACTTGCAGTTCAGTTTTGCTTTGTTTCAAAAAATTGCTTGAAGTGCATTTAATTAGTTAAATATAGCAAAAAATAAAAAATGTACCAAATTTTAACATGGAGTACCACATGTTGTATGTGGAGAGTAGAAATTTTTTTGAAGTGATGCCCAAATTTGACCATCATTTCACTCCAAGCCAGACAACATCCTTCTCAACTCTAAAGTTCTTCGGACATATATGCATCCGTTTTAAGCATCATACGGGAAACAATGTGCAAAACCCACTCAAATTTTTACGACAACCTCGATGTATGATATCATGAGATATTGACAAATCTCATAATTTTTAGACTTCATTTGCTTTTTCCGAATTTTTGGAGACTTGAGAAGAGAAAAAACTTATTTATCTACCATGTGCCAGAAAAATACATGGCAAATATCTAATTTGTCGAGGGTCAGAAACAAAGCACTACAGGCCTGGAAGGGATTTAACTCTTTTTGCATCCTGGGAGCTTGGATCCTTTGGAAGCATAGGAATAATTATGTTTTCGAGGGTGCTTCTCCAAATCTGCAGCTAGCTCTACAGGCCTTCAAAGAGGAACTCCATCTCTGGCAGCTATCAGGGGCTAAGAAGCTTACTGCTCTGATGGAGGTGGAGCAGAACTAGTCCTTTAGGGGGTGTTTGGTGGTCTGGTCCTAAGTCTGTAGCTATGTAATAGCTCCTCTAGGGCTTTTCATCCCTCACTATGGTCCAAGGTGTGAGATGGCTTGTAATCGGATCACTCTTTCTCTCTTAATACAATGATACGCAGCTCTCCTGCGTGTTCGAGAAAAAAAGAAACAAAGCACTTGTCAAAAAGCATATTTGTGGTGTGCCAAATAAAAACACACGGCAATAGCTATTTGCCGTGTGGCAAAAACCAAAAACACACAACAAATTAAATACCTATTTTGCGGAGTGCTAGATCTTTGTTGTGTGTTTTTTATTTTGCACACGATAAAGTAGGTTTACCGTGTGCCCAATAGAAAACACACATTGAACTACTGGGAACACGACAAAGAGCCGATTTCCGGAATGGGGACTGAAGTGAAAATTAGTTCATTTTGTCTCAATCCTCTTCATTCCACTCCAATACTCAGTGGAAACCAACACAAGGAGCTGTCATGGCAATATGGTATGGAACCAATTATACATTAACATCAATGGCATTGATGGCAACAATTTTTTAGTGGCAGAATCACTACCCGAAAACGAGCAGCTGTTGTGGGCTGAACAGTTTGCCGAGAGCCAAACATTTTTCTCTCGGCAAACGGCCTCTTTGTCGTGAGCCAAAGCTGCGGATCTCGAAAAATAGCTGGCTCACGGTATCCAGCTTGTTTGCCGTGAGCCAGGAGGAGCAACTCTCGGCAAATTATAATCCCCACGGTAACTGACTCTTTTGTCATGTGCCTGGAGAGGCAGCTCTTGGCAAAAAGGAGGGCTCACGGCAACCTACCCGTCTCGTGCCTCCCGTCCCTGGGTCGTCTAGTTTGCTGAGAGCCTGCCGTTAGCTCTCGGCAAACAGGGGTGTTTGCCGTGAGTCAAATGGCGGCTCTCAGCAAACATTCACCAAAAATTACTTCCATTCCTCCCCAAACTTTTTCTTCCCTTCAAACACATCTCTAGACACTACATGTTCAAATTTGGGACAATTGTACCTCTGTTTTCTATATTTTACAATTTGTTTTCATTCTATGTATTTTTTCGTATACGTCCAATTTGAACTAGAAGTGCATGAAATCACAGACTAAAATTTATTCCATCTTTAGCATGAAATGGAGCAAAATTTCAAATATTTGGTTACCGAAGCATGATGATGAAGGTGCCATCGAAAAGTGTTTTAATTGTAGAGAATGCAAACGAAGTTTAAAAATCATGAACATTGTCAAGAGGTCATGATATCATATGTGGAGACTATGGTAAAAAATTGAGAATATTTTGAAAAATTCGACACGAATGTTGTTTAGAAACAGGAACATCTCCGGGAAGTTTCAGCGAATTCAAACTCAAATGGCTATGTTTAGAGTTTTGGTAAAATTCAAATTTGTGTTTGACTTCAACAATTTTAGTATAAGTAATATGCAACATAACTAGTGTCATGTGATTTTTTGAAAAAAATTTCGTATCAGTTTAGCAATTTTGGTAAAATTAAATGATTTAAACGGAGTTTTTCGAGTGTTGGCTCTCGGCAAAGACGGCCCCACATGATAGCGGCACGGGCCTGGCAAGCGGGCCCCACAAGGCAGTGACAACAGGCAGTCCCCCACAACACACAAGACGTGCCCTAACTCTTTTCCCGAGAAACACATGTACGGCTCTCGGCAAGCCACTCCTTTGCCGAGAGCCACATGCAGGGCTCTCGGCAAACCACACCTTTGCCGAGAACCAGATCTAGGGTTCTCGGCAAATGCTCAGCCGGCTCCACTGCAGTCACTCACACAACATTACACACTCTCCCCTCACACTACTCACACACGAAACACTCAGACACACACACGCACTCGCGCGCCTCGCCCCCGACGCCGTCATCCGAGACCGCCACCGACGTCCGCCGTCCTCCCTACCGTCCCTCCCCGCCGCCGACGCCCACCGTCCTCCCTGCCGTCGACGTCTGTCGGCCTCCCCGCCACCTCCACCGGCCCTCCTCCGCGTCCACCTCCTCTCCCCTGGCGCTGTGCCTGCGCGCTCCTCCCCAAATCCAGCCGCTGCACCCACCACTGCCGGGGGAGAGGCCGGCCCCGGCCGCTGCCACCAACCCCGCCGTCGGGCACCTAAGGTAGAATTTTGTTTACCAATTTAGTTAGAAATTTTAGTTTGCAAATTTAGTTAGAAATGTTAGTTAGCCAATTGATTTAGGTACTTAGCTCTAGGCCATGAAATTCAATTTTACTGTTGGCTTGCCTATGATGATATGAAATTCTACGTAATGTTCTCGCAAAATGAATAGTACATTACGACCGAGGTAGTAGTTGTGTTGATGATCTTTTGAGTTAACATGCTGGATTTTGTTCCTATGTATCTCTACTTGTAAAAAGAATGAAAGTAATACTTCATTTTTCCTCTCACCCGTGCGTCCGCCCCCGCCTCTCCGTGCGTTCGCCTCCCCCGAGCGTCCGCCCTCTGCAACCCCGCGGAGTAATAGGAAAAAATCCACCGCCACACCCATCGCGCCGTCGCCGCCCTCCGCCCCCTCCTTCCCTCTCGATGTCTACCTTCCCTACTGTGGGCCCACTCCCGCGCCATGCGTCAGCGGCGTCCTCCTCCGTCCGCCGCCCTGCCGCAGCTCCTCCATCCGCCGCCATGCCAGGAACGCCGACGCCCCCTACCAGCCGACAGCCCATCCACGTCGGTGCCGCCACTGTCTCCTCCACACCTCAGCCCCACCGGAGCTCCATACCGAAGCCACTGTGGCTCCTCCGTTCACCACCAGTCTGCCACGACGGGTCACCTTCCCTGCGCCGTCGACGTCCCTACACCGTCTGCCTCCCCTCCAAGGCTCCGATCTATAAACCATGCAACTGATCTGCTTTGGTGATTGTTTCTTTTGGGATGTTTCTTGGATCACAAGGTCTTACCGTCCATCATCCTGTCCCGTCGCCGTCCGTCCCGAGGCCCTTTCCTTCTCCCTCCGTTCTTTCTAATTTTTTTCTTTTCCTTTCATTTTTTGCACTCTTCCTTCAAGAATCATATACTTCTATTTCACTTAAAATCAAACTCACAATCACATAAATCAAAAGAATACATTTACACAAGAATCAGAATCACAATTAATCTTTACACAAATATCCTTCTCATATACATTTTCACAAGATTCAAATTGAAATTAAGCGATGAAGACCAACAAATCAAACAACAAGCAGATCCACGAGCACGAAGCCCCCTGCTCCCTGGCCCAGCACCGCCGCAGCCGGGTTTGCGCCGCCGCGTGTCGGGAGCCGACCTGACCCCGCGCCGCCGCACGCTGGGAGGCCGCCAGGCTCCGCGCCTGGAGCCGGCCTGGCCGCACACCGCCGCGCGCCGGGAGCCGGCCTGGCCCCGCGCCGTAGCGCGCCGGGAGCCACCACGCCGGGAGCCGGCCTCGCCTGCACCACCAGGGCCTCGCCTGCAGGAGAATGGGAAGAAAAGGTTGAGATGCAGATCTGAGAGAAGAAGGATGAGAGAGGGGGGACGGATCGAGAACGGGAGGATGAGGACGGCGCAGCATATAGAGGTGCAGTAGTGGTGGGGGTGGGGGCGAATATTTTTCTAAGTGTGGTTTCAGGGGGAGACAGCACGCCGGCCGGCGCCAGAAGGTGTGCGAGTGCGAAGAGCATCAATAGCGGGCTGGAGTTCACCCGGTACTAATATGCCCCCTTTTAGTACCGGGTGATAATAAGCACCGGTATTAATGTGGCACATTAGTACCGGTGCGTATTACGAACTGGTACTAATGTGGGTCATGCGAGGGCTCCGCGGGGCTCTTCCTTCGCACGGAACATTAGTACCGGTTCTTATTCACATTAGTACCGGGTGTCAAAAAAATTGGTACTAATGTCAAAAATACTCTAGGACGAAAGCCTCTTTCCCTAGTAGTGTGGGCAGGGATCTATTATCGGGTACTTGAGCACCCTCCGAATTTTCTATATGTTTCATTAATGTTGTCGCGCCTCATAATTTCTGTTGTTGTTCTCTAGCTAGGCATGTGCAATGTTGATTGATGGGCAGCGACAATCTTTCTATTGGATCAATGGTGTTGTCTACAAAATTCAGGTGAATTACTGTACAAGACTTGCCATTGAAATCATAATTTAGATTGGACTTTCAGAAAGACGCATGACGTGGTAATTTTGTATGCTATCACAATGTGTGACCAGGCTGGCTGTGAAACTGCCATATCGTTTTGGATGCCTGTACTTTCCTATTACCAATGAGAAAAAATGTTGCTGTAAACATATTTACTACAATATGTTACTCCCTCCCTATCGTTTTACTTGTTGTCGGCTGTTCAACTGAAAACGATTCAAAATACTTGACGTCGCAGTTGTCATCATATGTGCCCTTCCTTTTTTTTACCCTTGTACTCTCAGCCTACCTCCCGCACGCTACGTTCCCTTCATGAGCATAGCAGCGACCAGCAGGAGGAAAAATGAACTGAGGGTAAAAGAATACATTCCTTTCTTCCTTCATTTTTACAAACATGTCCGAAACGACATTTAAAACAATATGGAGGGAGTAATTTGTTTGTTTGGTTCCTTATCAGTTAGCATCAGTAGAGGAAGCACCGCTTGATTTTTATTGTGATAAAGAGAAGTCTATTCACCATCCTAATTTTGTAGGGAAATTTTTCTCCATTTTCTATCATATGAACAAAGTAGAATGCATGCGCTGATTATGAATTATATTGCGTTGTAGAATTGGAGCATTGGGCAGCACAGACTGGAATGCCGGTTCTTCTGTTTTGCTTTGCTCAAGGTCAATTCTTGATGGGTTTTGTATATCTAACTAAATTAGGGAGATTTAACCATTAATTAGAGTTATGAATTTACTCAACCAATTTGTATTGCAGCGGTGGATTCTATTTAATGTTTGGTTATAGTCGGCTATTTCGTGTTGAGTCAACAAGCCTTATATATTGTTGACGGCTAGTTTTCACTCACTTCTTACCCGTCAAACATGTACCTTTTGGCATGGAAAATGATTCTCAACACTTGAATAGGGCTTAAACTAATCATTTCCACAAGTGTTGGTGATTATGCAAATATAGGTGATTAGCACTAGAAAGAGGAGTAAAAGCACAAGTCTTTTATCCAAGTACTTCAAGACCAGCCAATGAGGGGATGCCACCTAGGATTCCCCTGGATCACTGATGTCATCAATCCAAGAGAGGCAAGCCCGACGAATCACGAAGCGCCACACGGACATCACACGGATTCAAGGGCCCACTTATCTTCCAAAACCGTCGGGAAACTTGGCATGCACGGGGGAGTGACTTCAGGGCCCACCAGTCAGCCACCACGAAGAAGCACAGGGTGCCACGTGGCCCCGTGGTTTCGGCCGAACCGTGGATCGGTCGAACCACCTTTGGTTCGGTTGATCCCGGCCTTCCACGTGGCAGCTCCTGATTGGTCCCTGGTTGCAATCCCGGGTGTTTTGGAGCACTTGGAGCCCCGAAGCAAGCCTCTCCCTCCTCTATAAATAGGAGGGGAGGGGCTCTCATTTGGAACACATACTTCTCCTCCTCCTCTTCATTTTGGCTTGGAGCCTCTCTCTTTAGGAGAGGAGAGCTCTTTGTATAGGATTAGTGCTAGGAAGTGAGGTGGGAGGCTTGAGGACATGTCATGTTCTTCATGACATCTTCCTCAAGAACGATCCTCAGTGGTGCCTTTGTTCTTCAACTAGACTAACGTGAGTATTTCGACATTTCCTAATTAGACTAAAGTCGTATGCATGCTTAGTTGCTTTGTTCTTGTGTTCTTCGTTTGTTCTTGGTTTAGAGGCTTGTGTTCTTCGAACACAACCCTTTCAATCTAGTAGACTTAGATCACAAGTTTGCATCTAGTTTGCCAGCTTGTCTATTAGAGTAGAGTGAAGCTCCTGCATGTTTCTAGTTAGATCAAAGTGCATTCATGATCTTGCATGAGTGATAGAGCATACCTTGAGCTAGTGCCAGTATCTCCCTCGCGGATTCGTAGAATTAGTCAGTGGTGTAGACGTGGTGTCTGGACCATAAGCTATCCTTCAAAGACCACATACGGTCGTAGCGTAGAGGTAGGCCGCAGTGGTGACAACCTGTTGGACCCTTTGTCAACCCTCTACGTCGCGTACCGAGTTGGGCTCGTCACCAGCACATTGGCCTTGTGCTTGGTGCCTGAAGTGAGTGCTATACCTGAGAGACCGTAACTCTGCGCTTGGTTGAGGCAGATCCTTTCTACCTATCCTCTCAATCAGAGTTGTGTCCTTGGATCATCTATACTAGAGTAGGAGATAGTGCACATCGTTCCTTGGATTCGATACCCTTGGAATACTCTCCTTTCTTATACGCTACAGCGGTATTTTTGTGCGCTTGCGGTATACCCGGTTGTTCTTATACGCTCCCGCTAGGTGTACAACTAGTGGTGACGTTAAGAAACGCCAACAAGCATTTCCGGCGCCATTGCCGGGGAGCGGTTGCTGTATCTAGCTTCGAACCTAGTGGTCCTCGTAGTTACCTTTTTCGTTTTCTTCTACCCCTACCCCAGTTACCATGGAGTAAACTTCTATCCAAAACCTTTCTGCTCCCAAACCTGAGTTGTTAGAGCCTCCGTCTTCGGAACACCCAATCACCACATCTAGCTATCAACTCTACACCGATCTTATCTCTTTGATTGGGAAATCGTATTCCTTTTCCGGGGACCGTCAAAACCCCTACGATCATTTGCGAGAGTTTGAGCATTTGTGTTCATGCTACGCCTTTGCTGGCATGACACACGATACCGTTCGTTGGAAATTGTTTCCCTTTTCCCTCAAGGGAAGCGCGAGGCAATGGTACAACGAACACGCTGGCTTTGTTGGCGGCATCTGGTCAAAACTTGTTGGTAAATTCTGCCGACGGTTCTTTCCACCTGCCCGGCTCATCGCCCTGCGAAAGGATGTGCTCGGATTTAAGCAAAATGATAAGGAAACCTTGGGTGCGGCGTGGGAAAGACTCTTACGTTTAGTAAATTCGGGTCCCACGCTGTCGATACCCGACCATGTGCTCTATTAGCATTTCTATGCGGGATTGGACGTCAAGTCCGCCGGGCACCTTGACGATGCCTCGGGAGGTTCCTTCCCGGATAAGACTCCAATTGAGGGAAGGAAGATCCTTGATCTTATAGCAGCGAATGACTCCTTCACAACCGAGCCGGAAGAGCCTCAAGAGGAATGCGCGCCTGAAAAAGAGATCACTCCTGAACCTGAGCCTGAACCTTCGTCACCCAAATCCATAAGCCCAGTTCAGGAGGCCACGACACCGGAGGAAGAGACAATTCAACCTCTGGAGTCTCTTTCGAAGTTTGAGGATGATATAATTGGTGATTATGGAAACACCTCAAACTATTATTGCGAGAGAAAACCACCATCACCTGTGACTTCCCCAGATCCCGTGGATGTCGCTTTCCTCAAGGACAACATTCGGGAGTTAACGGCCATCATGACCCAAGAATGGTTGAGAGAGTCGGAATCAACAGCCGGAATTTTCCAGCTCCTCCCGCCTCGATCAACCCTTCCTTGTATCATAAATGGAAAGGTAGTGAAAGTTCTCTACAACCCTCTGGTGGGAGTCAACATCATGTCCAGCACTTATGCTCTTAGGAACTTTGCGGACGAACCTCTGACTCCCACCCAGGCGTCTATCAGGACTCCTGAAGGAGAAATCCTAGAAGGAGTGGGGATCTTGAAGGCTATCCCTGTCATGTATAAGGAGGCCGACTTTGCTGTTGACTTCCACACCTATGACGTCCTTAGCTTCGACCTCATGATAGGATTGCCCCTCGAAAAATTTCTCCTAGAGGCCCCTACCCAAGGTAAGCTTAACGTTTGCCTCGGGAAGGAGGTTTTCTCTGTAGAAATCTCGAGAGCGAAAAATGTGAGAACTGATCCTCCTAATGACTCTACACAAATTGAGGAGATTAAGGCGATCATTCCGGGAGATTCGCCGGAATCCCTCCTCGACGAGTGGGCACCCGAGTTCATAGATGAGGTAGAGGAGCCTGATGAGCCTATAGATATATCTGAATCCCAGGATCCACCTAAGCCTCCTATCGAACTCAAGCCTCTGCCCGCCGGCCTTCGATATGTTTTCCTCCATGGGGACAATAAGTCCCCAGTGATCATTAACGACAATCTCTCTGACGAGGAATCCAGAAGGCTCATCTCCGTCCAAGAGAAACACCGATCAGTGTCCGGTTACTCTCTTTAGGATCTAGAAGGAATAAGCCTGACTCTCTGCACCCATCGCATCCCCGTAGATTCAGACATCCCACCGACAAGGGAACCGCAGAGAAGGCTAAACAACGCGATGAGAGAAGTCGTGAAGAAAGAAGTTCTTAAGCTTCTTCACGCTGGGATCATTTACCCAGTCCCTTATAGTGAATGGGTGAGCCCCGTTCAATACGTACCCAAGAAGGGAGGTATGACGACAGCCCCTAATGAGTTCGGTGAGCAGATTGCTCAACGCCTTCCCACAGAGTGGAGGATGTGCATAGACTATAGGAAGCTCAACAAGGCTGCAAAGAAGGATCACTTCCCGCTCCCGTTCATCGATGAGATGCTTGAGCGGCTAGCGAATCACTCCTTTTGTTTCCTTGATGGATATTCCGGTTACCATCAAATCCCTATCCACCCCGATGACCAAAACAAGACCACTTTCACCTGCCCTTATGGAACTTATGCTTATCGGAGAATGTCTTTCGGGTTGTGCAATGCACCCGCGTCGTTCCAAAGGTGCATGATGTCTATCTTCTCAGACATGATCGAGCAAATCATGGAAGTTTTCATGGACGATTTCTCTGTCTATGGTAAAACTTTCGATGAATGCCTCAGGAATTTAGAGAAGGTCTTGCAAAGGTGCCATGAGAAGGACCTAGTACTCAATTGGGAGAAATGCCATTTCATGGTGAGAGAGGGTATCGTGTTAGGACACCTGGTGTCCGAACGAGGGATAGAAGTGGATCGTGCCAAGATCGAGGTAATAGAAAAGCTTCCCCCTCCTGTTAATGTCAAGGGCATCCGTAGCTTCCTCGGCCATGCAGGGTTCTACCGACGGTTCATTAAGGACTTCTCACAGGTAGCTAGACCCCTCACCAATCTCTTGGCCAAGGATGCGCCCTTCGAATTCACAGAGGAATGTATGGAATCTTTCCTTACCCTCAAGAATGCGCTCATCTCTGCCCTAGTCATCCAGCCTCCTGACTGGATGCTGCCTTTCGAGATCATGTGTAACGCTAGTGATTACGCTGTAGGGGCCGTCTTAGGCCAAACTAAGGATAAGAAACATCATGCTATAGCCTACGCTATCAAAACCATGACAGCAGCTCAGTTGAACTACGCTACTACCGAGAAAGAGCTCCTTGCTGTTGTCTTTGCTATAGATAAGTTCAGATCCTACTTAGTGGGAGCCAAGGTAATAGTTTACACTGATCATGCTGCTCTAAAATACCTGCTCACTAAGAAAGATGCTAAACCCCGCTTGATTAGATGGATTCTGCTCCTTCAATAATTTGATTTAGAAATAAGGGATAAAAAGGGAGTAGAAAATTCTATTGCAGATCATTTGTCTCGTATGCGTACTACTAACCCGCAGGAAGCACCTATCAATGAATCCCTACGAGACGATATGTTGCTGAAGGTCACAGATAGTAACCCCTGGTATGCAAACATTGTAAATTATCTGGTTACTGGGTACATACCCCCAGGAGCCGATAGGAAGAAACTGCTTCATGAGGCAAAAAGACACTTATGGGATGATCCGTACCTCTATAAAGTCTGCGTTGATGGGTTGTCGAGAAGATGTGTACCGCGTACTGAAGGAATGCAAATCATTGAGAAGTGCCATGCCGGATCATATGGTGGCCACTACGGCACTTACTGTACACATGCAAAGATATGGCAAAGTGGGTTCTTCTGGCCGACTATGTATGACGACACAAGAAATTTTATCCGGAAATGCAAAGCTTGCCAGAAGCACAGAGGAATTACTACCAGAGATGCAATGCCCCTACATGATAATCTGCAAGTGGAGCTTTTTGACGTATGGGGTATTGATTTCATGGGCCCGTTTCCAAAGTCTGATGGAGCTGAATATATCTTAGTGGCAGTCGACTATGTGTCAAAATGGGTAGAAGCTATAGCTTGCAAGTCGGCCGATGCCAAGCACTCCAAAAGGATGTTCAAGGAAGTGATATTCCCTCGCTTCGGCATTCCAAGAATGGTAATTAGTGATGGGGGATCCCACTTCACTGATACCGATTTTAGAAGATTCCTAAAGAACCAAGGGATCCAACACAGCGTTGCCACTCCATACCACCCCCAAACTAATGGCCAAGCAGAAACCTCCAATAAGCAGATCAAGAATATTCTACAGAAAACAGTGCAGGAGGCTAGCCGAGTTTGGAAGAAGCATCTTGATGATGCCTTATGGGCCTATCGAACAGCTTACAAAACTTCATTGGGAATGTCCCCATATCAATTGGTATACGGAAAGACGTGCCATCTACCAGTGGAAGTGGAACATAAAGCTCATTGGGCAATCAAAAGATTCAATCTGTACTTCCTGAAGTCCGGAAGGAATAGGCAAAAGCAGTTAGCAAAATTGGAAGAATGGAGAGAAAAAGCCTATCATAGTGCAAAGATATATAAAGAGAGAACCAAGAGGTGGCACGATAAGAAAATCAAGAAAAAAGAATTTGCACCGGGTGATAAAGTGCTACTTTTCAACTCCCGATTCAAGCTGTTCGGAAGAGGGAAATTGCGCAGCAAATGGGAAGGACCATTCACAGTAGTAGAAGTAGCCCCTCATGGAGCTATCACTCTGCAAAATGATGAAGGCAACTGTTTTAAGGTGAATGGCCATCGATTGAAAATCTTCCTCGAGCCGGACGACATTGAATATGAAGTGATTAACTTCATCAAGAATGGGTACAATAAGTAAGAGTATGCCCAACACCAGGTAAGTTCTCTCTCCCCTACTTTCTTTATCCCTTCAAGCTTATTTTCATTTCTTAGAAAAAGACAGTGTGCGGGAAACCCCCACCCTACAGAATAAAAAGAAGGACCCGAGGTACGCAACTTCTCTATCTCATTTCCATGTACCTTTGAGTTTGTTTTGAATTTCGAAAATCAATCTTTTATATCAAACTCAGGAGGTAATCTTTCTATGTCATACATGATTCTTGTGGTTGGTTTGCATATGTTTTATTCCTTACTCATCATCTTGATGCTTGTTGAAGGACCGACTAGGGCGACCAGAGAGGGGGGGAGTGAATGGGAGCCAATAAAAATTCTTCCCTAAGGTCGAACTCGGCCTATACCCCGATTGCCACTCCACGAATCCGTGCACACAAGCGAAGCTCCAAACAAGGCACACACAAGCCAAGAAGAACAACCAAGAAGCTTAGGAGCAAAGAGCAGAAGCACCAGACAAGAATCAAAGCACTCGGTCAATTCTGGAAACGACTAGTGCGGACCGTCCAGCAGGTACGGGCGGACTGTCCGCGTGTGTACGGCGGACTGTCCGGACCTACCCTGCGGACTGTCAAAAATAAACACCCGAGCCACCAGAGCTGCCGACCGAAATTCAGACCGTCCGTAGAGGTCACGCGGACTGTCCGCCAGTGTCGTGGACTGTCCGTGAGGCCTGGGTAGACTGTCTGCCAACTCCCTGGAAACCCCAGACAAAAACTTCCCACGCGGACTGTCCGTGAGCTACACGCGGACTGTCCACAAACCACTTGCAACGAAACCCTAGGGGCAAACTGAATCAAAACGAAGACGCGCAAGAACACGAAGAACACGTGACGAACTCCAGCACACGCGGACTGTCCGCGGCAGTCGTGCGGACTGTCCACAACACGCGGACAGAGCAAAAAACGCCCAACCCCGCGAGGTCAACTCTCCCAATCCATCACCAGATCTGCCAAACGCCAAAAGCTCTTGAGACAGGATTTGGGGTAGATGATAAGCAACACAAGATGAAGCTATGCCCCAAAAATCTTGACCCCTAAGCCACTAAATCGCCGGGAATCGCGGATCACACGAATTCCACCAAGAACACGAACTCCGGTCAAAAACTCACGAATCGAAGGCTCTACACAGCGTTTGAGGGGTCAAGATTGTACACGAACATGCGCAAGGCATCCACCCATGATCCCCTCAAAGAAATCCGTGAAGAAACGCCTCCAAACTCACGAATCGAGCGAAGAACGAAAACTCCAAAAAATAGACCCGAAAATGACAGGAAAATCACAAGGGACAAGGAGATCACCGGGACGCTGAATGCTTCCATACATCCAGAGGTCAGAGTCTGTACAAGAGTCTAGCCTAAGGAATCCAGAGGAAAACGAAGCAGTTCAGAAAAATCTACCGGGGGAGAAATCCCTAGGAAGCAAGAGAGAGAGATGCTATCCACCTATCCGCTATTTATATGAAGTTCATCGGAGGGAGGTAAATGACCACGCTACCCCTACTGCATAAATGAAGATACAACCCCTCAGGGGCATATTGGTCAAGTCTTCATCGGACGGACACGCTTCCACCGCGGCTTCGCTTCACCTCGACGCAAACCCCGCGATCACGCCACGTGCCCTCCGCCTCGAAGCTTCCTGAAGCTCCCGGATCACCGTCTCCGTCGCCTCGGGCCTCCGACCTTGGTTTTGCGGCCCAAACCAAGAAATCGTCCACCAGATGGTTTTGTGGGCAAACCAACAAACCCCGTGTGCAAGCTTCGAGCTTCAACCGCTACCTTGCACCGGCCCATGTTCTCGACTTCAGCCCGCCAGTCCTGCACCGCACGGCTCGCACTTGACCCCATCGGCCACCGGGTCCATCGAACGAAGCCTACTTGCCACTCCATCACACGGAGGCCGCCACGGCTAAGGCCATTTGCGCTTGTTCTTCACCTGCACCGACACTAGTCAAGCCGCAACCTGTACCTGCACACTTAGCCAAGCATCAGTCCACACAACATTGTCAATCACTCATCACTAAGGAGCGACCCTCTACTGGTGTTCAGACACACCTGGTCCTCAATCTCCCCCTTCATGAGTGCATTGACAGCACCCATAGTAACCATCAGAGAGAAAAAGAAAAGAAAACAACCACGAACACAAACCTCCCAAGCAAGTGATCCAAAGCCAAAGAACAAGCGAAAACCCGATCACTTGCCAATCCAAGTCTCGGCCCCCTAAGACAAGGGCAACGGCTCGACACAGCCGAGACAAAACAAAGCTCTCAAGGAGCACATCACAAAGCATAAAACTCAGGAAAAACAAAGGAGCTCCCCCTGCACATATGCAAACTCCCCCTGAGCAAATGCAACCTCCTCTTCTCAATTTTTCTCCTCACATGTCACATCTCACAAATGCATCTCAATTTTCCATAAAAACTCGCAATGCATGAAAATCCTCCCCAAATGCATGTGTGTTCTCCCCCTTGTTGACAATGCATGAATCAAGGTATATGAAACTCTTCCCCTTGTTTTCATAAAAAATGCATGTCAAAGCACATATACAATCTACCAAGCTTCTCAAATATACAAAGAGCACAACAAAATGCTACAACTGAGACATAGAGCAAGCAAAGTAGACATGGTGTATCTAGCACATTGCCATCAAGAAGGTAGAGACATATAAGCATGTGACATGGCTAAAAGCAATTTTAAGCAATTTTCACAAAGAAACATGCATCTCATGAGCAAGATACTATCCATACCAATTTGAACATAAAGGCACTAGATCATTCAAAGTTTATGCAAGATCACAAATTCTCATCACAAGATCATTATAAATGCCCATAAGCTACTCAAGTCATGTTAAAGCCACCGAGCCATGTGTCTACTTCTTAAAATGAGACTTCTCATGGTAGACAAGCATGCTACGGTTTAGCACCCAAGATATGAACATCAAAACATAAAAACATGGTTAGGAGCTCATTTTTCAAGCACAAGGCAATTCATACACCAATTTCATTTTCAAGATTAAACATGGTACATGAAGTGCCTTTGCGGCAAAATGAAGCTTATGCTCCACCTCAAGCAAGCAAAAGGACTAAACATTTATAATGACAACAAGGTCTTTGACCCCAAGCAAAGAGAACATGATCCTCAAGCACAAAATGAGCATGATATAAGCATTTAAGCACAAATTGAGCATAGACAAGCATCTACTCATGAGAGAGGCAGTTTTATCATTTTCACAACCAAAATGCTATCTCATCATACATATATAGCAAAACCATCAAGAGCATAGTATTTACATCCACAAATTACCAAACATGCACATATCTCATCCATAGCACATCCGTGATCAATGTATATAAGAGAAGCTCATTCCTAGCTCAAGTGATCCAAAGATGGCTATCCACCAGGTTTTGTACAGAAAGTAAAATGCATGAAGGAAATGCAACAAAATGAACATATGACACATATAAACATGAGAAGCTCCAAGACCCAAGCTAGAAAGGAAAGCAAACCCCAAGCTCACCCCGCAAGCGAGTGAAAGTGGCTTGGTCAAGCGGTTTGGTGAAAATGTCAGCCACCTGGTCTTGGGTAGGGACATAGGACAAAGATATGTTTCCCTTCTCAACATTGTCTCTCAGGAAGTGGTACCTCACTTCTATGTGTTTTGTTTTGAAGTGGAGAACAGGATTTTTGGCTACGCTTATGGCACTGGTGCTATCACAGAAAAGTGGAACCTGGGAGCACTCCTCACCAAAGTCACTCATGGTGTAGGTGATCCAAAGCAGCTGGGAACAACAATTAGCAGCAGCTACATACTCAGCCTCGGTGGTGGACTGGGCTACACTCGATTGCTTGCGAGATGACCAAGAGACCAAAGAAGAACCCAGAAACTGACAACACCCAGAAGTGGACTTGCGATCCAATCGACACCCAGCAAAATCCGCATCAGAAAAACCATGAAGCCTGAGTGTCGAGGAGGCAGAGTACCACAAACCAAACTCAGGAGTGTAGTTCAAGTACCTGAAAATCCGCTTGATGGCCTGCCGATGTGAAGTCCTCGGTGAAGCCTGAAAACGAGCGCACAGACACACGCTGAACTGTATGTCTGGCCTCGTCGCCGTCAAGTAGAGGAGGGAGCCGATCATGCTCTGGTACTCCTTCTGGTCCACTGGTTCGCCGTCCTCGTCCGCGTCCAAAGCTGTAGTCGTACTCATCGGTGTAGTCAGCAGTTTGGAGTCGTTCATGCTGAGAGCCATGTGTGGTTCGAGGACCGGTGGATGGTCGCTTCCTGGTGTGATGAGTGATTGACAACGTGGTGTGGACTGACTCTTGGCTAAGTATTGCAGGTGCAGGTTGCGGCTTGACTGGTGTTGGTGCAGGTGAAGAACAAGCGCGAAAGGTCGTTGCCGGTGAGGCCTCCAGGTGTGGAGAAGACAAGTAGGCTTGGTTCGAGGGACCCGGTGGCCAGTGGGGTCAAGTGCGGGTCGCATGGTGGCAAGAACGACAACATGAAGTCATGGACGGTTTCTTGGTTGAGCCTCAAAACCAAGGTCGAGCCGGGACTATGTGGGAGCCGAGTCATGAGTGGTGATTGGCGGAGGCTACACCGAGTTCGCGGGGTTTCCGGTGGTTCACCAGAAAACCACTGGGTTCCTTGGTTGATCCACAAAGCCAAGACCGAAGAACCGAAGACGGAGGTGCAGCAGCTCCAGACCGGTCTGACTGGTGGGTCTGACCGGTCTGACTGGTGAGGAGTACCGGTCTGACCGGTGTGCGACGATGCAGTCCTGAATCTTCGAAGCAGAGGACACACGTCGGGATCGTAAGGCTTGCGTCGAGGCTAATCAAGTTTGCGGTCGCTGGGCATCCGTCCGATGGAGCGAAGACAAAGATTTCCGAATTCGCCCTTGAGGGGCATGTATCCCTAGTTAGCTAGTAAGGGTATTTTCGTCTTTCGGTTGCCTCCATATAACCCAAGTGGTGAGAGGATGGCAGCTATCTCTTGGAACCCTAGCTCATTTGGTTTTCCTATTTTCTCTCCCTATTTTCCTTAGGATTTTCATAGGACTAGCTTGAGAGCTTCATGGTGAGATCTTGTGAGAGGGAAGGATGATCAGGCGGCAAGCTAGACCTTGTATGAACCTCCTTGGTATGTATAGATGATTCGGCGTGGTTCCTCAAGGCTTGGATGTGTCTTTCCTGTTTCTCCTTTTTGGTGATTTTTGGAGGCTTTTCTTGGCGAATTTCTTGTGGCGGTTTTGAGACCTTTCTCTTTGGGATTTGGTGGGGGTGTATGCATGAACCCCTCGTGGTTCTTTTCCCTTTGATTCCCCTCCCAAATCCGTGAGTAAAGGGGCTCAATTTTGGGGTTTTCGTGGTTCTAGGGTTCGTGGTGTTCTTGGCGGAATTACTTCGATTCCTCTTGATTCAACGAGTTTTGGTGGACCAAATCTTGGCTATGGAGTGCCCATGAGGTGTTCCTACTGTCCCCAAAGTCTTGTGCGAATCCGTGGAGCGAATTGAGAGATCGGGAGTTGGATTTTGGGGAGTTGACCCGGTGGCGCTGTTCATCCCGAGTTGCCCAGGCGTGACCGGTCTGACTGGTGCTCTTGACCGGTCTGACCGGTACGAGCCCCTGGTGGGATTTGTCTCGGGGAACAGCCTTGTCCGTGTGAGTTTTGTCCCGTGGTCCTGCTAGTCAGTTCTTGGCGTGTTTGGAGTTGTTTTGCTAGGTTTTGAGAGGGGTTCTTCTTCCTTCCAGGTTGTGTTTCGGAGGTGGTTTTTGTTCCAGGGCCTAGAGGAGTCACTGAGGCTTCCTGGAATGTTTGCTGTGCGGCTGCTGTAGCCACCGGCCTGACCGGCGCTGTCCACCGGTCTGACCGGTGTCACCGGTCTGACCGGCGCAGGCCATCGGTCTGACCGGTGTAGCACAAGCAGCAAGCCGTGCAAGTTTTCGCTGTGTGTGTTGGTGAGTTTTTGCTCGGAAGGTTGTGTGTTGGTTCCTAGGACCAGTAGCACTCCAGTGGCTGTGTGGTCTTGACCAACTTGGGTAGTTTGAGTCGGAGAAGTGTTTCGGAAGCCGTGTTCGTCTTGTTGGAGTTCCCATCTCCTTCGAGAAGAATTTTTATCGGCTCCCATTCACTCCCCCCCTCTCTGGTTCGCCTAATCGGTCCTTCAATTGGTATCAGAGCCGATTCAGGTCTTCATTGACTCTTACCAGTCTAAGATCCAAAGATGGCGTACCAGGAACGGGGTTCGGGTCCTCCGCACTTCGATGGGAAGAACTACCAGATGTGGCAAAGGCGGATGGCAGCGTTCCTCCGCGGAAAGGGTCAAATCCTTTGGGACGTTACGGTGAACACAGCTTATGTTCATCCGATGAACTTCCTTGCTCCAGGATCGAGGGATATGTTCGAAGCCAACAACAAGGCGGTCGACTACTTGTTTCGTGCTCTGTGTCAGCCTGAATTCGATCGGGTTCAGACAGAGGACTTAGCCTGTAGGATTTGGGAGCAGTTGAAGGATGCACATGCTGGGAATGCTCAGGTTCAGGCTCGGATGTACGTGACTTACCGGAGAGAGTACGAGAACTTCACTCATCTCCCCGGCGAGTCTGTCGATGCCCTTTTCCAGCGGTTTACGGTCGTTGTGAACAACATGAGAGCCAATGTGGCCGTGCTCCCATACAATGATCATGATAGAGCCGTGAAGCTCTTGCACTCGTTGGATCGCACCGTATGGGACGGGAAGTTTGAGGCTATCCTTGAGTCCGAGAAGTATGACACCTTGACTGTGAACGAGCTGTTCTCGAAGCTCAAGTCGGCTGAGTTGGACCGTGGTATGACAGCCAGGATCGAGAGCCCGACTGATTCTCATAGTCTCGCTCTCGTTGGTGGCAAAGGAGCTAAGTCTAACGCTAACGCATCCTCCAGGATGTACTCTCTGTCTTCTTTGATGTCTTTGCCAGACGAGGAGTTCGACGTGCTTGGAGAGTACGAGCTGGCGTTGCTGACCAGGCGGTTCGAGAGGCTGCACGAGAACCGGGTGAACACGAGGAGGACAGCACGGACGTGCTTTCAGTGTGGCAAGCCAGGACACTTTGTCACCGACTGCCCGGAGAAGACGGAGAACAAGGACGGCTACAGGCACCGGTCGAGCAAGGACGGCAAGTACCGATCAAGGCGTGATCACAAGCACAAGAACAAGCACAAGGACGAGCGACGGTCGAGGAAGAAGGACGGCCGCGGAAGGAAGGCCTGAGCGATGGTCGGAGCGAGCGACGTCGACTCCAGCTCTGTCTACTCTTCCTCGAGCTCGAGTAGCAGCGAAGATGAAGGTGATCGGCGCAAGAACAAGAAGTCATCCAAGAACTTGAGCGGGCTGAGTTGCTTCGCACGAGATGGCTTCTGCGGCATGGCTCATAGCTCCGGCAGCAAGAAGAGTCACCAGAGCGACTCGGACTCCGACTCCGAGGATGAGGTATGTGATGAGCTCTCTTCTTTGCGCAAGGAGAATGAGGAGTTGGTTGACTTGCTTGATAATCGCGATCACATGCTTAGAGAGGCCAAGAAGATGAGGAAAGAGCTTAGGGCCTCACTAGAAGATGCTAGGAACCATGTGGCTGAGCTAGAAACCCAGAACCTAGATGCTAAGCTTGAGATTGATTCGCTTAAGGTTCTCCTGTGGTTTCTGATGAGATTGATTGATGTGATTGCTCTGTGTACCTAGCTGATCTTACTGCTCTTAAGGATAAGCATGCTTCTAATTGTGATGAACTAGATGTGCTTAGAGTTGAAGTGGCTGAGCTTAAGTCTAGACCTGCCTTGCTAGGTGCTTGTACTTCTTGCCCTGTCTTGCATGGAAAGATTGATGAGATGCATGCTTACACTATTTCACTTGAGGCTAAGTTGAAAGAGCCTATTCCCACTTCTTGCTCTACTTGTGAATTGCATGCGGTTAAGAATTTGGAGCTTGCGAATTATGTTGATCGCTTGCAGGATGAGAATGATGAGCTGAGGAAATGTATGAGCTGGTTGTCAGGTCAGGAGCCTCAGCTTGGTATCATGATAGCGGCTTTCAAACGCTATGATGGTCAGGCACTTGGGGCTGACAAGCTTGGAGAGAACAGTGGTGAGGGAGTTGAGAGAGTTGGAGAGATCCCTATCCCACCACCAAACAGACACAAGAATAAGTTTGAGCCCAAGCCTAACCATCTCAGAAACAAACTTGACACTACTCCAGATCCACCCATATTCCCTCACCCAACAAATGATTTCCAAAAAAAGGAGAGAAGAAGGGTGAGAAACCGAGTGAGCAGCCCCAACCCAAGCCTAAGCCTAAGCCACAGCCCATGAAGTTCCATTGTGGGTATTGTGGGAGAGATGGTCACAAGGATGAATTTTGCTTCAAGAGGAAGCGTGAGGAGAGAATGGCTAGAGAGTGGGTTAACAAGGACAGGTACCACCCCTCTAATGGTGTACCTAAGCCTCGTATGCAGATGCCCAGGGCCAAGGCGATTGTGAGGACGGTTCCGGCTTGGGGAGACCGGAAGGTAGCAGGTGGTGCTGCTGGCCAGACCGAGTATGCAGAGAGTGCGTTACACCGGTCAGACCGGTGCAGGTCTGGACAGACAGCGGTCTGGTTTTCGTGCTCGTGAGGATGCTCGGTTTGGTTCTGGTGGTCGTGGTTCTGGTGGTTGGTCTGGAAAGTTTGCAGGTGGTCAGTTTGCTAGGCGTTCTCCACCTCGTGCTCAGTACGAGGGTGGGAGGAGTCGTAGCTTTGAGATGGAGAGGAGGAACGGTCCACGGTTTTCCTTTCGTGGCTTTCGTTCTCCTCTAGCTAGAGAGGGTTGGTTCCCTCATAGTGGTTACCGTGGTGGTAGCTTTGATAGGCGTGATGATTTAGTTTGTGCTAACCCCACTTTGGAGCAAATGGCTCGGCACTGGTTTTACTCTTTTGGTACTAATCCCAGTGCTGAGTCGTTTGTTCACTCACGTGCTTGCTTTTGAATTTCAGGTGGGAGACTTGAGGAACGTTTGGTTGATTGACTCTGGTTGCTCGAGGCATATGACCGGAGACAAGGGGTGGTTCTCAAGTCTCGTCCCGGTGGTGTCCAAGACATACATCACCTTTGGGGACAATGGGCGAGGGCGTGTGCTATTAGAAGGTGAGATCAAGGTAAGTGACAAGGTCACTCTCAGGCGTGTTGCTCTTGTTCAATCGCTGGGGTTCAATTTGCTTTCCGTGTCCCAGTTGTTGGATGAGGGCTTTGAGGTGTTGTTTCGGCCTGGTGGTTCTCGGATTTTAGATTCTCGAGGGGACCTTGTTTGCATGGTCGTTCCCGAGGGCCAAGTGTTCCGAGCTGATTTCTCTCAGTCTTCTGGTGTGGAGCGTTGCTTTTTGGCTGGTTCTTCGAGTGAGTTGTGGAAGTGGCATAGGAAGTTGGGTCACTTGAGCTTTGACCGTTTGTCTCGCTTGAGTAAACTCAATTTGGTCCGAGGATTGCCACGGTTGAGGTTTGAGAAAGAGTTGGTTTGTGCGTCGTGTAGGCATGCCAAGATGGTAGCCTCTTCTCACCCGCCTCTCACCGATGTGATGACTGAGTGTCCATGCGAGCTGCTCCATATGGACCTTGTTGGCCCAGCTCGTGTGCGATCTGTGGGTGGGAAGTGGTATGTTCTTGTTGTGGTGGACGACTACTCTCGGTATGCGTGGGTGTTCTTTCTTGAGGAGAAAGGGGAGATGTTTGGCTTTGTTCGAGATCTTGTCTTGAGGTTAAGAAACGAGAGGCACGGAGATGCCATACGAGCGATCCGTAGTGACAATGGCTCGGAATTCAAAAACTATCGCTTCGAAACCTTTTGCCATGACTTGGGTCTTGAACACCAGTTTTCGAATCCGTATGCGCCTCCCCAGAATGGCGTGGTGGAAAGGAAAAACAGGACCTTGTGCGAGATGGCTCGGACGATGCTCGACGAGCATAGGACTCCGAGAAGGTTCTGGGCTGAGGCGGTCAATACCGCGTGCTATGTATCGAACAGGATCTACCTCAGGGTTCACAATAAGAAAACCTGTTACGAGTTGATGCACGCTCGCACACCCAAGGTGAGTCACTTCCATGTCTTTGGTTGTAAATGTTTCATTCTGAAGAAAGGGAAGAAGTTGGACAAGTTTGAGGCTAGGTCTGTCGATGGCATTTTCTTTGGTTATGCATCTCATTCTAGAGCATTTCGTGTGCTCAATCTTGAAACTAACCAAATTGTGGAGACTTGCAAGGTAACCTTTGACGAGACACAGCCACGTAGTCAGCTTGTTTTTGAGTGTGCAGGTGACGACGAACTTGGCGAGGAGATCTTTCAGGAGGAGGAGCATGAACATGGAGATGATGAAGATGGCGGTGTGGTGCCAGCGGCTGAACATGTACCTACTACTTCGACGACGATCGAGAACGGGCCCTCTCCCACACCTAACACGACAAACCCAGATCAAGGCGAAGCTGCTGTTGAGGAGGAGGTAGTATCAAGGCGAGAACCTCCCCGGCGAGTGCAAGTGGATCACCCAGCTTCGAGAATCATCGGCGACATGAATGAACGCACTACACGGTCGAGGATTCGAAACAATTCTCATTTTGCTCATGCTGCTTTTGTTGCCACCGTTGAGCCCAAAGACATTGGACACGCGCTATCTGATCATAATTGGGTTAATTCGATGCATGAGGAGTTGGAGAATTTTGAGAGGAACCAAGTTTGGGTGTTGGTTGACCCTCCTCCAGGGTGTAAGCCGATTGGGACAAAATGGGTGTGGAAAAATAAAGAGGGAGAGAAAGGAGAAGTGGTGAGGAACAAGTCAAGACTTGTTGCTCAGGGGTACAGTCAGTAAGAGGGGATTGACTACGAGGAGACTTTCGCTCTTGTAGCTCATTTGGAGGCGATCAGGATCCTTCTAGCCTTTTCCGTGGCTAAAGGGTTCAAGTTGTACCAGATGGATGTGAAGAGTGCTTTCCTGAACGGTGTGTTGGAGGAAGAGGTGTATGTGAGGCAACCACCGGGGTTTGAGAGTGAGAAGTACCCCCACCGGGTGTACAAGTTGAGGAAGGCGCTGTATGGGTTGAAGCAGGCGCCTAGAGCTTGGTATGGTAGGTTGAGGTGGTTCCTGTTTGAGAGAGGGTTTGAGATGGGGAAGGTCGATCAGACCTTGTTTCTCCTCAGGCAGGGCAGAGATATCCTGATTGTGCAGGTATACGTGGATGATATTGTCTTTGGTGGCTCGTCTAACTCTTTTGTTGCAAGGTTTGCAGAAGACATGAGCAGGGAATTTGAGATGAGCATGATGGGCGAGTTGCAGTTCTTCCTCGGGCTACAAATCAAGCAATCAAAGGAAGGACCATTTGTGCACCAAGCTAAGTACACCAAGGACATTGTGAGGAAGTTCAAGATGGAGGACTCCAAGGCCATGGCGACGCCTATGAGTACGACTACAGCTCTTGATGCGGACGAGGAAGGTGAACACGTGGACCAGAAGGAGTACCGGAGCATGATCGGGTCACTCCTCTACTTGACTGCGACGAGGCCGGACATCCAATTCTCGGTATGTCTGTGCGCTCATTTTCAAGCGTCTCCGAGGACTTCGCATCAGCAAGCAGTCAAGCGCATATTCAGGTATTTGCGACATACTCCCAACTTTGGTCTTTGGTACTCCGCGTCTTCTTCTTTGGCTCTTCATGGACTTTCAGACGCGGATTTTGCCGGGTGTCGGTTGGATAGGAAGTCCACTTCTGGGACTTGCCAGTTCTTGGGTTCCTCTTTGGTGTCTTGGTCTTCCCGCAAACAGTCGAGTGTTGCTCAATCCACCACCGAGGCAGAGTATGTGGCCGCAGCTAGTTGTTGCTCTCAGCTACTTTGGATCACATACACCATGAGTGACTTTGGTGAGGAGTATACCCATGTCCCACTTCAATGTGACAGCACCAGTGCCATAAGCGTTGCAAAGAACCCGGTGCTCCATTCCAAAACCAAGCACATAGAAGTGAGGTACCATTTCCTGAGAGACAATGTAGAGAAAGGGAAGATAGCCTTGATCCATGTACCTACACATGATCAACTAGCCGATATTTTCACCAAACCCCTAGATCAAGCAACTTTCACTCATTTGCGGGAGGAGCTTGGTGTGTGTTTGATTTCTTGAGTTGGTGTGTGGGAGTGCATTTGTAGCATATGTATAGCTTTCCTTTGTGCATTTCTTGCATTTGGCATGGCATATGTAACATGATGTATAGGCATCTTTGTATCTTAGGTTACATGCATTCTGTATCATATGCATTGTTTAGGAAAAGCTTCTCCTATATACATTGTTCACCATGGAATGATATATATGTATTTGTGAGCTAGTTTGATAAGCTATGGTTAGTTTGGCTTAGCTCTTGATAATCTTGATTTATATCCTTGGTTGATGGTTATGTTTTTGAAAAAGGTCACATGTATGCACTCTTGTGAGTAAATGCCTTTATATGATCTTGACATGTTTTAGTGGCTTGGCTATGCTTAATTTGTGGTTGGATAGCTTATTTTGATCATATGGGGCCAAAGGCTCATTTGCCATCATGAATGTTTAGCCCCCATGCTTGATCTTGTGGAGGGGCATAAGTTCCTTTTTGTCGCAAAGACATTTCATGTACTAATTTCAAATCTGAAAATGAAATGTAAATTGCTTGGAAAATGTGCTCCCATGTCATATGTGCTAATTTTAATTTGCTTTGGGTGCTAAACCGTTGCATGATGCCTACCAATGAGAAGTCTCATATATAGAAGTAGGCACATGGCTCGGTGGCTTTGACATGATATGAGGTGCTTGTGGGTGTTTATGATGGTCTTATGCTTAGAATGGTTGTCCTAGCATGAAGTTTGTGTGGCTTTGCCATTTTGATATGTTTTGATCATGTTTAGGACTTTGCTCATGAGAGGGATTTTTTCGCAAAATTGCTCAATTCTATCTTAGCTTCATCCAATGGTTGTAAAACTTGGTGATCATGAAGTTGATGTCATTACGAAGCTATAGAGTATCTAACTTGCTCATTTGGACATGTGTAGCATCCTATGTTGACTTTTGTCTATTTGAGAAGCTCTAGGTTGCATTTTTGGCTTGATTCATGCATTGTCAACAAGGGGAAGAAGTTTGAGCATGTTTTGGCCTACTGAATGCATCTAGAAGGTTTTCAGGTGGTTTCGAGCCATTTCTGGGCTCTGTTGTGCACCGGTCTGACCGGTTGAGGTCACCGGTCTGACCGGTCAGAGAGCTGGTCCTGTTCACATGTTGAGCACCGGTCTGACCGATGGTGTCTACCGGTCTGACCAGTCAGAGCTGAGCTGTTGCAGCTGCTCTGTTTCGTGAAGTGGTTCGCATGCATTCGTCCAGGGGGAGTTGCATTGGTTCAGGGGGAGCTTGCATGTGTGCAGGGGGAGCTCTTTGTGTTTTTCGAGCTTTGGATTGGTGATTTGTGCTCTTTGCTTGAGCATGGTTTTTGTCTCGGATGTGTCGAGCCGTTGCCCTTGCCTAAGGGGTCCGAGACTTGTCTTCTTCAAGTGATCTTGCTCTTTGCCTTTCTTTGGCTTTCGATCGCTTGTTGGAGTTTCTTTTAGTCGGTTCTTTTCTTTTCCTTTTCTCTTGGTTACCAAAATGTGTGTGTTGTCAATGCACTCATCAAGGGGGAGATTTAGAGCCATGTGTGGTTCGAGGACCGGTGGATGGTCACTTCCTGTTGTGATGAGTGATTGACAACGTGGTGTGGACTGACTCTTGGCTAAGTATTGCAGGTGCAGGTTGCGGCTTGACTGGTGTTGGTGCAGGTGAAGAACAAGCGCGAAAGGTCGTTGCCGGTGAGGCCTCCAGGTGTGGAGAAGACAAGTAGGCTTGGTTTGAGGGACCCGGTGGCCAGCAGGGCCAAGTGCGGGCCGCATGGTGGCAAGAACGGCAAGATGAAGTCATGGGCGGTTTCTTGGTTGAGCCTCAAAACCAAGGTCGAGCCGGGACTACGTGGGAGCCGACTCATGAGTGGTGATTGGCGGAGGCTACACCGAGTTCGCGGGGTTTCCGGTGGTTCACCAGAAAACCACTGGGTTCCTTGGTTGATCCACAAAGCCAAGACCGAAGAACCGAAGATGGAGGTGCAGCAGCTCCAGACCGGTCTGACCGGTGAGGAGCACCGGTCTGACCGGTGTGCGACGACGCAGTCCTGAATCTTCGAAGCGGAGGACACGCGTCGGGATCGCAAGGCTTGCGTCGAGGCTAAGCAAGTTTGCGGTCGCTGGGCATCCGTCCGATGGAGCGAAGACAAAGATTTCCGAATTCGCCCTTGAGGGGCATGTATCCCTAGTTACCTAGTAAGGGTATTTTCGTCTTTCGATTGCCTCCATATAATCCAAGTGGTGAGAGGATGGCAGCTATCTCTTGGAACCCTAGCTCATTTGGTTTTCTTATTTTCTCTTCCTATTTTCCTTAGGATTTTCATAGGACTAGCTTGAGAGCTTCATGGTGAGATCTTGTGAGAGGGAAGGATGATCGGGCAGCAAGCTAGACCTTGTATGAACCTCCTTGGTATATATAGATGATTCGGCGTGGTTCCTCAAGGCTTGGATGTGTCTTTCCCGTTTCTCCTTTTTGGTGATTTTCGGAGGCTTTTCTTGGCGAATTTCTTGTGGTGGTTTTGAGACCTTTCTCTTTGGGATTTGGTGGGGGATGTATGCATGAACCTCTCGTGGTTCTTTTCCCTTTGATTCCCCTCCCAAATTCGTGAGTAAAGGGGCTCAATTTTGGGGTTTTCGTGGTTCTAGGGTTCGTGGTGTTCTTGGCGGAATTCCTTCGATTCCTCTTGATTCAACGAGTTTTGGTGGACAAAATCTTGGCTATGGAGTGCCCATGAGGTGTTCCTACTATCCCCAAAGTCTTGTGCGAATCCGTGGAGCAAATCAGGAGATCGGGAGTTGGATTTTGGGGAGTTGACCCGCGGGCGCTGTTCATCCCGAGCTGCCCAGGCGTGACCGGTCTGACCGGTGCTCTTGACCGGTATGACCGGTGCGAGCCCCTGGTGGGATTTGTCTCGGGGAATAGCCTTGTCTGTGTGGGTTTTGTCCCGTGGTCCTGCTAGTCAGTTCTTGGCGTGTTTAGAGTTGTTTTGCTAGGTTTTGAGAGGGGTTCTTCTTCCTTCCAGGTTGTGTTTCAGAGGTGGTTTTTGTTCCAGGGCCTAGAGGAGTCACTAAGGCTTCCTGGAACGTTTGCTGTGCGGCTGCTGTAGCCACCGGCCTGACCGGCGCTGTCCACCGGTCTGACTGGTGTCACCGGTCTGACCGGCGCAGGCCATCGGTCTGACCGGTGTAGCACAGGCAGCAAACCGTGCAAGTTTTCGCTGTGTGTGTTGGTGAGTTTTAGCTCGGAAGGTTGTGTGTTGGTTCCTAGGACCAGTAGCACTCCAGTGGCTGCGTGGTCTTAACCAACTTGGGTAGTTTGAGTCGGAAAAGTGTTTCGAAAGCCGTGTTCATCTTGTTGGAGTTCCCATCTCCTTCGAGAAGAATTTTTATCGGCTCCCATTCACTCCCCCTCTCTCTGGTTCGCCTAATCGATCCTTCACATGCCAAACTTCTTCACCATGTCCCTGGTGTACTTCGCCTGATCTGGAGACCCAAGAAAAATTGCAGCTCGCCCATCATGGACATCTCAAATTCCCTGCTCATATCATCTGCAAATCTGGCAACAAGATCATGAGAAGAGCCACCAAAGATTATGTCATCCACGTATATCTGAACAATCAAAAGGTCATTCCCATGCTTAAGGAGGAAAAGAGTTTTATCAACTGTGCCCATCACAAACCCCTTACTCAGCAAAAAGCCTCTCAACCTGCCATACCAAGCTCTAGGTGCCTGTTTCAACCCATAGAGTGATCTCTGGAGTTTGTAAACACGGTGTGTGTATTTTTCACTCTCAAACCCCGGGGGTTGCCTCACATACACTTCTTCCTCTATCACCCCATTCAAGAAAGCACTCTTGACATCCATTTGGTACAACTTGAACCCATTAGCCATGGCAAAGGCTAGAAGGATCCTAATTGCCTCCAAACGGGCCACAGGAGCAAATGTCTCCTCATAGTCTATCGCCTCCTTCTGGTTGTAACCCTGCGCCACCAACCTCGACTTATTTCTCACAACCATCCCATTCTCACCCTCTTTGTTCTTCCACACCCACTTGGTACCTATGGGACGACAATTTGGTGATGGATCGACTAACACCCAGACTTGGTTTCTCTCAAAGTTTTCCAACTCCTCATGCACGGAATTTACCCAATTCTCATTAGACAAAGCGTGTCGAATATCTTTGGGCTCAAACGACGCGACAAAAGCAGAATGAGCGAAATGAGAAGTATTCCTTGACCTCGACCGTGTAGTGCGTTCATGAAGGTCACCAATGATGGTCGTCAGCGGGTGATCAACTTGTACTCGCCGGGGAGCCTCATGCCTGGACACAACCTCCCCCTCAGCAGCAGCCTCCACTCGAATAGCCTCAGTCGTAGTGGGTGTAGGGGATGGTCCGTCCTCAATCGTCATCGTAGTAGTGGAAGTAGAATGTACACGATCAGCCGCGGGAGTACCACCGTCATCATCATCCTCGTCTCCATCTCCATCCTTCTCATCCTCAAAGATCCTGGCACCAATTTCCTCGTCACCTGCACACTCAAAAGCAGAAGAGCTACATGGCTATGTCTCGTCGAAGGTAACCTCGCAAGTCTCCATGATTCGGTTAGTGTCAAGGTTGAGCACACGATATGCTCTAGAATGAATCGCATAACCAAGGAAAATCCCATCCGAACATCGAGACTCAAACTTATCCAGCTTGCCCTTCTTCAGAATGAAACACTTGCAGCCAAAAGCTCTAAAGTGACTCACCTTGGGTTGTCGGCCATGCATCAGCTCATAAGAGGTCTTCTTCTTAAAGGCACGAAGGAAAATGCGATTTAAGACATAGCAAGAGATATTGACTGCCTCGGCCCAGAAATGCCTAGGAGTCCTATGCTCATCGAGCATCGTCATTGGCCATCTCACAAAGGGTCCGGTTCTTCCTCTCCACAACACCATTCTGGCAAGCGACGTATGGAGAAGAGTACTGATGATCAAGACCAAGATCACTGCAAAAGGCATCAAAATGAGAGTTCTTAAATTCTGTGCCATTGTCACTGTGTATAGCTCGAATGGCATCACCATGTCTCTCATTCTTCAACCTCAAGATCAAGTCTCGAACAAAGCCAAATGTCTCACTCTTATCCTCCAAAAAGAAAACCCAAGAGTACCTCGAAAAATCATCAACAACCACAAGAACATACCACTTCCCACCCGCATAGCGAACACGAGCTGGCCCAACCAAATCTATGTGTAACAGCTCACAAGGGCGCTCGGTCATGACTGAAGTCAGAGGGGCGTGAGAAGCGGTAACCATCTTTCCATGCCGACAAGAAGCACAAACCAAATCCTTCTCGAATTTCAACTTAGGCAATCCTCGAACAAGATCAAGACGACTCAAGCGGGAAAGCAACTCAAAGCTCAAGTGTCCCAACCACTTATGCCATTTCCAAAGCACAGCCGAAACGCCAGCAACAAAGCATCGAGGAGGACCAATAGACTGGGAAAAATCGACACGAAAGATTTGACCCTTGGGGACGATCGTACAGACAAGATTGCCTCGAGAATCAAGCACACGAGAAGCACCCGACTTGAAACGAACCTCAAAACCTTCGTCAAGTAATTGAGATACTGACAACAAGTTAAAACCAATGACTTGACCAGGGCCACACTTCTTAAGGTCACCTTGCTACTCACCTTCACCATACCTTCCGCAAGCACTCGTCCTCTTCCATTATCCCCGAAAGTGATGTACTCCCTCGTACTCACCGGGGTGAGGCTAGAGAACCACCCACGATCTCCGGTCATGTGTCTTGAGCAACCAGAGTCGATCAACCAAAAGTTCTCCAAGCCTCCCACCTGCAATCAAAAACGAGGACGAGAATGAGCAAGCGACTCAACACTGGGGTTAGTACCAAAAGAGTCAAACCAGTGCTGAGCCATTTGCTCAAAAGAAGGGTTAGCAAAATCCATCCTCCCAAAACCTCTAGACGGAGCCCTCTCACGCCTACCACCAAAGGACCTGTCACGTCTCACTGGAGGAGTACGCGCACCACGAGGAGGAAAACGTGGCTCGTAGTCCATCTGAGACCCAAAGCTCCGATCGTGCCTCCCAAACTCATAACGGTCACGAGAAGGAGCACATCGAGCCATCTCACCACGCCCAAACCCAACACGCCTGTCTCTCTGAGGGAACACACCTTCACCTCCACCTCTACGAGTGGGAACTGTACGCACATACACCTCACCCCTAGGTAGAGGCCCTCTACGAGGCTCAGGCACACCATGAGTAAGGTGGTACCTGTCCTTGTTTGCCATCTCCCTAGCAAACCGCTCATCCCTCTTCCTTCGGAAACAGAACTCATCCTTGTGCCCATCCCTCCCACAATACTCACAATGGAAACGGATTGGCACTGGCTTAGGCGGTGGCTTCTCCGTGGGCTTCTCAACACCTTTCTCTCCTGACTTCCCCTCAAAGACATTACCCAGGTTGCTCACAAACTTGATGGGTTTCTGGTAATTCTCTGTTTTCTGGGGAAACACTGGTGGGTCTGGAGTTGTATCAAGCTTGTTTCTCAGGTGGTTTGGCTTGGGTGCATATTTGTTCGTGGGGATTGTGTGGGATGGTGTGGGTGTCTCTCCAGCTTTCTCTTCTCCCTCACCACTCTTCTCACCACACTTCTCAGCCCCCAATGCCTGACCATCAAACCGCTTGAACTGAGCCAACATCAAACTCAATTGTGGCTCATGCCCAGAAAACCAACTCATCAACTTCCTAAGTTCATCATTTTCATCCTGCAGACGATCAACATAGTGTGCAAGTTCCATGTTTTTGAAAGCATGCATCTCACAAGTTGAACATGATGTAGGAAGAGGAGCTTTCAATGCCGCCTCAAGAGAAACAATTCTAGTGTGAGATTCATCTAGCCTAGCATGCAAAATAGGACATGAGGTACAAGCACCTAGTAAAGCTGGCCTAGACTTCAATTCATCACACTCCACCCTAACCATATCTAGTTCCTCAAGAACAGAGGTGTGTTTCTCCTTGAGGGCAGTCAAGTCAGCAAGAAAAACTGAGCAATCACCACAATCAATTTCATCCGACACCACAGGAGCAGACTTCAAAGCAGCTGTTTCATTCCTAGCATTCACAAGCAAGGATTCAAGCTCGGCTACCTTGTCCTTAGCATCACCCAAAAGAGACCTAAATTCCCTCTTCTCCTTATTGGTCTTTCTAAGCACATCATCACAGTTGTCCAGCAGCTCATTTAGCCTAGCATTCTCCTCTAGCAAGAAGTTGGGATCATTCCGTACCTCTTCCTCGGAGTCGGAGTTTGAGTCCGAGCTGTGCCTCCCACCCTTCTTGGAGTGCGCCATGCCACCAAAGCCTCCTTGCGCGACGAAGCTCAGGCCAGTGATGTTCTTGCCCGTGTGCCGCTTGTCCTTGCGCTTCTTTTGCTCTTCCTCGCCGCTCGAATCGGAAGAAGCATCGCTTGAAGTCGAGTTGATGTCGCTCGCTCCGGCCACCATTGCTCGAGCGGTCTTCTTCTTGTGGCCGCCACTCTTCTTGTGCCTTCTCTTGCTCTTGTCCTTGTGCTTGTCCTTGTAGTGGTTCTGGGAGTGGTGCTTGTTGTAGACATGCTTGGACTTGCCCTTGTAGTCGTTATTGATCTCCATGGCTTCAGGGCATTCGGCGATGAAGTGCCCGTGCTTCCCGCACCGATAGCACATCCCCGAGCTCCGCCTTGCATTCTTGCGGTTCTCGTACATCTGCCCAAACCTCTTCTCAACAAGGCGAGATCGTCCTCGCTCAGCACATCAAAGTCCTCATCTGGCAAGGACACAAGACAAGACAAAGAGAAACCACCAGAGTTAGCGTTAGTCCTTGATCCTGAGACGAGAGCCAAACTATGAGGATCAGTGGGGCTCTCGCTCTTGGCTCTCAAGCCACGATCCACCTCTGAAGACCCGAGCTTCGAAAACAGCTCATCAAGAGAAAGTGTATCATACGCGCTCAACTCCTCAATGGCCTCGATCTTGGCTTCCCATACGGACCTATCCAGGGCATGCAAAAGCTTGATAGCTTGATCATGATCCGTGTATGGGAGCACTGTCACATTGGCCCTTATGTTGTTGAGGATGCAAGTGAAGCGCTGAAACATAGCATCGGTCGACTCACCAGGGAGATGAGTGAAGTCCTCGTACTCTCTCCGGTAAGTGGTGAACATACGGGCTTGCACTTGGGCATTGCCAACATGAGCATTCTTCAACTTGAGACAAAATTTTCCGGCCACATTCTCTCCGTACACTCGATCAAACATCGAGGCACAGAGAGCACGGAACAAGTAATCAACGGCCTTGCTGTTGGCCTCAAACATGTCCCGTGATCCTAGAAGAAGAAAACTATCTGGGATGGCATAATGAGGATTCTGAGTGACCTCCCAGATAAGAGTTCCCTTCCCTCGCAAAAACGCGCCCATGCACCTCTCCCACATCAGGTAATTCTTGCCATCAAAGTGCGGAGGACCCGACCCCTTGCCGTAATCGCCCATCTTTGGATCTTAGACTGGTTAGAATCAAGAAGATCCGTAACCCGCTCTAATACCAATTGAAGGACCGAATAGGGCGACCAGAGAGGGGGGGAGTGAATGGGAGCCGATAAAAATTCTTCCCTAAGGTCGAACTCGGCCTATACCCTGATTGCCACTCCACGAATCCGTGCACACAAGCGAAGCTCCAAACAAGGCACACACAAGCCTAGAAGGACAACCAAGAAGCCTAGGAGCAAAGAGCGGAAGCACCGGACAAGAATCAAAGCACTCGGCCAATTCTGGAAACGACCAGTGCGGACCGTCCGGCAGGTACGGGTGGACTGTCCGCGTGTGTACGTCGGACTATCCGGACCTACCCCACGGACCGTTTGAAACAAACACCCGAGGCACCAGAGCTACCGACCGAAATTCGGACCGTCCGCAGAGGTCACGCAGACTGTCCGCCAATGTCGCGGACCGTCCGTGAGGCCTGGGCGGACTGTCCGCCAACTCACTGGAAACCCCAGACAAAAACTTCCCACGCGAACTGTCCGTAAGCCACACGCGGACTGTCCGCAAACCACTTGCAATGAAACCCTAGGGGCAAACTGAATCAAAACGAAGACGCGCAAGAACACGAAGAACACACGACGAACTCCAGCACACGCGGACTGTCCGCAACACGCGGACAGAGCAGAAAACGCTCGACCCCGCGAGGTCAACTCTCCCAATCCATCACCGGATCTCCCAAACGCCAAAAGCTCTTGAGACAAGATTTGGGGTAGATGATAAGCAACACAAGATGAAGCTATACCCCAAAAATCTCGACCTCTAAGCCACTAAATCACCGGGAATCGCGGATCACACGAATTCCACCAAGAACACGAACTCCGGTCAAAAACTCACGAATCAAAGGCTCTACACAGCGTTTGAGGGGTCAAGATCATACACAAACATGCGCAAGGCATCCACCCATGATCCCCTCAAAGAAATCCGTGAAGAAACGCCTCCAAACTCACGAATCGAGCGAAGAACGAAAACTTCCAAAAATAGACCCAAAAATGACACGAAAATCATAAGGGACTAGGAGATCACCGGGACGCCGAATGCTTCCATACATCCAGAGGTCAGAGTCTGTACAAGAGTCTAGCCTAAGGAATCCAGATGAAAATGAAGCAGTTCAGAAAAATCTACCGGGGGAGAAATCCTTAGGAAGCAAGAGAGAGAGAGATGCCATCCACCTCTCCGCAATTTATATGAAGTTCATCGGAGGGAGGTAAATGACCACGCTACCCCTACTGCATAAATGAAGATACAACCCCTCAGGGGTATATTGGTCAAGTCTTCATCGGACGGACACGCTTCCACCGCGGCTTCGCTTCACCTCGACGCAAACCCCGCGATCACGCCACGTGCCCTCCGCCTCGAAGCTTCCCGAAGATCCCGGATCACCGTCTCCGTCGTCTCGGGCCTCCGGCCTTGGTTTTGCGGCACAAACCAAGAAATCGTCCACCAGATGGATTTGTGGGCAAACCACCAAACCCCGCGTGCAAGCTTCGAGCTTCAACCGCTACCTTGCATTGGCCCATGTTCTCGACTTTAGCCCGCCAGTCCTGCACCGCACGGCTCGCACTTGACTCCATCGGCCACCGGGTCCATCGAACCAAGCCTACTTGCCACTCCATCACACGGAGGCCGCCACGGCTAAGGCCATTCGCGCTTGTTCTTCACCTGCACCGACACGAGTCAAGCCGCAACCTGTACCTGCACACTTAGCCAAGCATCAGTCCACACAATGTTGTCAATCACTCATCACTAAGGAGCGACCCTCCACTGGTCTTCGGACACACCTGGTCCTCACTTGTGAACAAATATCATTAGGGAACTCATGCTTATCTAAGTAGTTGACGTTTGTGATATGGTTAGATGATATGATCTTCGCTCTTTATGTTTGAGTGCTTGGGAATTTTATTTAAAAATCATGAAAACCCTTTGCAAAGCTCCTCTTTGATACGCCACTGTCCTACTAGAGCCATATGATATAGTTGAAAACCTTCTACTCATATGCCGCTTGTTATTGCATTGAGCTTTGTCAAATTCTGTGACCCTTGCGAGAATTCTTTTCATTACTTTCATGATCAAGATTAATGTGCACACCCATTTTCCCCTTGCTATGCTTCTACACTGGAAGTTAGCATTGTATCATTCATCTGTTTCATAAAAATAAAGCTCCAAATGTGGTGTGACCTCTATCTCCAAAAGTATCCTTCAAAAAGAGATATGGGCTATATAAAAAAAAGAGAGAAAAGAGAAACACATGCTCAAAGCATGATGAAAAAAAAGAGGAAGAAAGAAAAAAAAGAGAGAAAGGATAGCCCATGTCCAAAAAAGGAGAAGGAGAGAGATGGTCATGCAAAAAGGAGTTCCATATCATAGATGGTAATAACTAGTGTCCACTCTGGGGCTAGTGTCCACCTTACCATCTACCAACATTCATCATATATGTATGGTAATATCTAGCACCCATTCCGGGCCTAGTATCCACCTTACCATACTCACCATATCCATATACATGCACATCTTGATCTGATTGTATGATTTGATTTTCTCTGTGGATCCAGTTTTTGACTTTGCAATATATGTGATGCAAGTATGTCTTATCCTTTATCCTACCATGAGCTCCACATATAGCCATCATTAGAAGTAGGATGAAGAAAGGCAATCTAATGCCTTGGTGAGGACATATACACATTGAGCGATGTGAGATAATCAACTGAGGAGCTAAGAAATGGTTGTTTTGAAAATTTATTGCAAAACCCCAAGTTACTTAACATGATGAGCAGGAGTGATTTGATTCATGACCGTTCCATTCCTCAACTACCCAAGATAGCATGATAGTCACTTCACAGAGTTCACAAGTGCAAGGTATGGTTCGGAATATCCCTTATGCTTACTTCATAACTATGGATAACATGTCTCACTTTGATCTTGTTCTTCCCTTCACTCGGGACGAGCAAAGGTCGAGTGTGGGGGTATTTGTTGACGGCTAGTTTTCACTCACTTCTTACCCGTCAAACATGTACCTTTTGACATGGAAAATGATTATCAACACTAGAATAGGGCTTAAACTAATCATTTCCACAAGTGTTGGTGATTATGCAAATATAGGTGATTAGCACTAGAAAGAGGAGTAAAAGCACAAGTCTTTGATCCAAGTACTTCAAGACCAGCCAATGAGGGGATGCCACCTAAGATTCCCCTGGATCACTGATGTCATCAATCCAAGAGAGGCAAGCCCGACGAATCACGAAGCGCCACACGGACATCACACGGATTCAAGGGCCCACTTATCTTCCAAAATCGTCAGGAAACTTGGCATGCACGGGGGAGTGACTTCAGGGCCCACCAGTCAGCCACCACGAAGAAGCACAGGGCGCCACGTGGCCCCGTGGTTTCGGCCGAACTGTGGATCAGCCGAACCGCCTTTGGTTCGGTTGATCCCGGCCTTCCACGTGGCAGCTCCTGATTGGTCCCTGGTTGCAATCCCGGGCGTTTTGGAGCACTTGGAGCCCCGAAGCAAGCCTCTCCCTCCTCTATAAATAGGAGGGGAGGGGCTCTCATTTGGAACACACACTTCTCCTCCTCCTCCTCTTCATTTTGGCTTGGAGCCTCTCTCTTTAGGAGAGGAGAGCTCTTTGTATAGGATTAGTGCTAGGAAGTGAGGTGGGAGGCTTGAGGACATGTCATGTTCTTCATGACATCTTCCTCAAGAACGATCCTCAGCGGTGCCTTTGTTCTTCAACTAGACTAAAGTGAGTATTTCGACATTTCCTAATTAGACTAAAGTCGTATGCATGCTTAGTTGCTTTGTTCTTGTGTTCTTCGTTTTTTCTTGGTTTAGAGGCTTGTGTTCTTCAAACACAACCCTTTCAATCCAGTAGACTTAGATCAGAAGTTTGCATCTAGTTTGCCAACTTGTCTATTAGAGTAGAGTGAAGCTCCTGCATGTTTCTAGTTAGATCAAACTGCATTCGTGATCTTGCATGAGTGATAGAGCATACCTTGAGCTAGTGCCAGTATCTCCCTCGCGGATTCGTAGAATTAGTCAGTGGTGTAGACATGGTGTCTGGACCATAAGCTATCCTTCGAAGACCACGTACGATAGTAGCGTAGAGGTAGGCTGCAGTGGTGACAGCATGTTGGACCCTTTGTCAACTCTCTACGTCGCGTACCGAGTTGGGCTCATCGCCAGCACATTGGCCTTGTGCTTGGTGCCCGAAGTGAGTGCTATACCTGAGAGACCGTAACTAGACTCTGTGCTCGGTCGAGGCAGATCCTTTCTACCTATCCTCTCAATCAGAGTTGTGTCCTTGGATCATCTATACTAGAGTAGGAGATAGTGCACATCGTTCCTTGGATTCGATACCCTTGGAATACTCTCCTTCCTTGGGTAAGTGCTACAACGGTATTTTCGTGCGCTTGCGGTATACCCGGTTGTTCTTATACGCACCCGCTAGGTGTACAACAAGTGGTGACGTTAAGAAACGCCAACAAATATGCATCATCTCGCCTCCATGGTTTTTACAGCGGTAAGACGAGGCCCGGCGACCAACCACCATGGAGAGTGGGGGGAGTGAATGGGAGCCGATAAAAATTCTTTCTCAAAAGAACTCGACCTATGTCCCAATCGCAACTCCGAGGGTCACACACGATCAAGCGGGAGCACAATCAAACCTCTCTCGAGACCTTAGGAACAAAGCTTGGAAGGCTAGGAAGCAAAGCGGAAGCAAACACGAAAGAGCTTGAGCAACAAAGCAAAAGGCTGAGTCCCAAACTTTCGATCGATGGATCTCCCAAACCACTTGGAGTCTTGAGACGAAATTTTGGAGAGATGATGAACACCCTAAGAAGATGCTATGCCCCAAAAATCTCGGCCTCAAACATCCTACAACTCCCGAAATCACGGATCTTGGCCAAGAATACTATGAACTAGGGTTCATCCAAAAATCAACGAATCGAAGGCCAAATCCGGCGTTTGAGGGGTCAAGATCATCCACAAAGGGGCACAAGGCACTCACCCATGATCCCCTCAAAGAAATCCGAAGAGAAACGGCCTCAAATCAACGAATCGAACGACGAACAAAAACACCCAAAAATAGCTCCGAAAATGACACAAAAATCACAAAGAGCTAGGAGGGGGAAATCATCACAACGACGAATTCTTCCATATATCCAGAGGTCAGATTCTATACAAGAAATTATCTAGCCTATGGATCGAAGAAAATGGAAGCAAATCATCCGGGGGAGAGAGAGCTAGAGCTAGAGAGAGAGAGATGGCATCCACCTTTCCGCTATATATCTGAAGTCTACCGGAGGAGGCAAATGACCACGCTACCCCTACAACTTAAAATGAAGATACACAGCCCTCAAGGGCAATTTGGTCAAGTCTTTGGATATTCCCATCGAGTGGACACGCTTCCACTGCGGACTTGCTTAGCCTCGACGCAAGCCCCGTGATCACGCCACGTGCCCCCCGCCTCGAAGCTTCCGACGCTCCCGGATCCCCGTCTCCGTCGCATCGGGCCTCCAGACTTGGTTTTGCAGCCCAAACCAACAAACCGTCCACCGATGGTTTTGTGGGCAAACAACCAAACCTCGCGTTCAAGCTTCGGCCTCGAACCGCCACCTAGCACCGGCCCATGTCCATGACTTCAACTTGCTAGTCTTGCACCGCACGGCTCGCACTTGACCCCATCAGCCACCGGGTCCATCGAACCAAGCCTACTTGCCTCTCCATCACCCGGAGGCCACCACGGCTAAGGCCTTTCGCGCTTGTTCTTCACCTGCACCAACATGAGTCAAGCCGCAACATGTACCTGCACACTTAGCCAAGCATCAGTCCACACAATGTTGTCAATCACTCATCACTAAGGAGCGACCCTCCACTGGTCCTCGGACACACTTGGTCCTCAATCTCCCCCTTGATGAGTGCATTGACAACACCCATAGTAACCATCATAGAGAAAAAGGAAAAGAAAACAACAACGAACACCAACCTCCAACAAGTGATCCAAAGCCAAAGAACAAGTGAAAACAAGATCACTCGCCAGACCAAGTCTCGGCCCCCTAAGGCAAGGGCAATGGCTCAACACAGTCGAGACAAACAAAGCTCTACAAAGAGCACAACACAAAGCACAAAACTGAGGCAAACCAAAGGAGCTCCCCCTGCGCATATGCAAACCCCCCCTAAGCAAATGCAACCTCTTTTCTCAATTTTTTCTCCCCACATGCAAAAAAATCTCACAAATTCTTTTCCCCCTTTCATACATATTCTCCCCCTTGTTGACAACGCATGAATCAAGGTACCATGAAACTCTCACCCTTGTTTTCATGAAAAAAAGCATGTCAAAGCATATACCATCTACCAAGCTTCTCAGATATACAAAGAGCACAATAAAATGCTACAGATGAGACATAGAGCAAGCAAAGTAGACATGGTGTAGTTAGCGCATTGCCATCAACAAAGTAGAGACATAGAACATGTGACATGGCCAAAAGCAATTTTTAAGCAATTTTCACAAAGAAACATTCACCTCATGAGCAAGGCCCTATCCATGGCAATTTGAGCAAAAATAAACTAGATCATACAAAGCTCATGCAAGATCACAAGTTCTCATCACAAGATCATAGAAAATGCCCATAAGCTACTAAATGTCATGTCAAAGCCACCGAACCATGTGTCTACTTCTTAACATGAGACTTCTCATGGTAGACAACATGCAACGGTTTAGCACCCAAGATATGTACATCAAAGCATAAAGACATGATTAAGAGCTCAGTTTTCAAGCATAAGGCAATTCATACACCAATTTTATTTTCAAATTTAAACATGGTACATGAAATGCCTTTGCGGCAAAAAGAAGCTTATGCTCCTCCACAAGTGAACATATGGGCTACATATTTACCATAACAAATGGGCTTTTGACCCCAAGCAAAGAGAGCATGATACTCAAGCACAAACTAAGTATAATATAGGCATTTGAGCACAAATTGAGCATAGACAAGTACCAACTCATGAGTGAAGCAATATTAGCATTTTCAACAAAAAGAAGCTATCTCATCATGAACATATGACAATACCATCAAGAGCATAGCATTCACGTCACCATTCCCAAAGCATACACTTATCTCACATATAGCACATCATAGTGATCAAAGTATATAAGAGAAGCTCATCCTAGCACAAATGATCCAAAGATGGCTATCCTACCAGGTTTTGTACATAAAGGTAAAATGCATGCATGGAATGCAACAAATGATAGATATATCACATATATACATGAGAAGCTCCAAGATCTAGCTAAAAAGGGAAACACACTCCAAGTTCACCTCGCAGGCGTGTGAAGGTAACTTGGTCAAGTGGTTTGGTGAATATGTCGGCTAGCGGATCTTGGGTAGGTACATAGGACAAAGATATGTTCCCTTTCTCAACATTGTCCCTCAGAAAGTGGTATCTCACTTCGATGTGTTTTGTTTTGGAGTGAAGGACTGGGTTTTTGGCTACACTTATGACACCGGTGCTGTCACAAAAGAGTAGAACCTGGGAGCACTCCTCACCAAAATCACTCATAGTGTAGGTCATCCATAGGAGCTAGGAACAACAACTGACTGCAGCTACAAACTCAGCTTCTGTAGTGGACTAGGCTACACTGGATTGCTTACGAGATGACCAAGAGACCAAAGAAGAACCATGAAACTGGCAACACCCAGAGGTAGACTTGTGGTCCAATCGACACCCAGCAAAATCAGCATTGGAGTTCCCGTGAAGTCTGAGTGTCGAGGAGGCAAAATACCAAAGACCAAACTCAGGAGTGTAGTTTAAGTACCTGAAAATCTGCTAGATGGCCTGTCGATGTGAAGTCCTCAGTGAAGCCTGAAAACGAGCGCACATACACACACTGAACTATATGTCTGGCCTCGTCGCTGTCAAGTAGAGGAGGGAGCCGATCATGCTCCGGTACTCCTTCTGGTCCACGGGTTCGCCATCTTCATCCACGTCCAAAGCCGTAGTGGTACCCATTGGTGTAGTCAGTGGCTTGGAGTCGTTCATGCCAAACTTCTTCACCATGTCCCTGGTGTACTTCGCCTGATGTACAAACATCCCGTCCTTGCACTGCTTGGTCTGGAGTCCTAAGAAAAACTGCAGCTCGCCCATCATAGACATCTCAAATTCCCTGCTCATGTCATCTGCAAATCTGGCAACAAGATCATGAGAATAGCCACCAAAGATTATGTCATCCACGTAAACCTGAACAATCAATAGGTCATTCCCATGCTTAAAGAGAAACAGGATCTTATCAACTATGCCCATCACAAACCCCTTGCTCAGCAAAAAGCCTCTCAACATACCATACCAAGCTCTCGGTTCCTGTTTCAACCCATAAAGCGCTCTCTGGAGTGTGTATACACGGTGTGGGTATTTCTCGCTCTCAAACCCCGGGGGTTGCCTCACATACACTTCTTCCTCTATCACCCTATTCAAGAAAGCACTCTTCACGTCCATTTGGTACAACTTGAACCCTTTAGCCACGGCACAGGCTAGAAGGATCCTAATTGCCTCCAAATGGGCCACAGGAGCAAATGTCTCCTCATAATCTATACCCTCTTTCTGGTTGAAGCCCTGAGCCACCAACCTCGACTTGTTTCTCACAACCATCCCATTCTCACCTTCTTTGTTCTTCCACACCCACTTGGTACCTATGGGACGGCAATTTGGCGGTGGATCGATTAACACCCAAACTTGGTTACTCTCAAAATTCTCCAACTCCTCATGCATGAAATTCACCCAATTCTCATCGAACAAAGCGTGTCGAATATCTTTGGGCTCAAACGAAGTGACGAATGCAGAGTGAGCAAAATGAGAAGTGTTCCTTGACCTTGACTGTGTAGTGCATTCATGAAGGTCACCTATGATCGTCGTCGGTGGGTGATCCACCTGTACACGCTGGGGAGCCTCTCGCCTGGACACAATCTCCCCCTCAGCAGCATCCTCCACTCGAACAGCCTTAGTCGTAGTGGGTGTAGGGGATGGACCATCCTCGATCGTCATCATAGTAGTGGAACTAGCGTGTACTCGATCAGCCACGGGAGCATCACCACCATCATCGCCTTCATCTTTATCTCCATCCTTTACATCCTCAAAGATCCTCGCTCCAATCTCCTCGTCACCTGCACACTCAAAAGCAGAAGAGCTACATGGTTGTGTCTCGTCGAAGGTTACCTCGCAAGTCTCCATGATTCGGTTAGTGTCAAGGTTGAGCACACGATATGCTCTAGAGTGAATCGCATAACCGAGAAAGATACCATCTGAACATCTCGACTCAAACTTATCCAACTTGCCCTTCTTCAGAATGAAACACTTGCAACCGAAAGCTCTAAAGTGACTCACCTTGGGTTGTCACCCATGCATCAGCTCATAAGAGGTCTTCTTCTTGAAAGCACGAAGGAAGATGCGATTTGAGACATAGCAAGCGGTATTGACCGCCTCAGCCCAGAAACACCTAGGAGTCCTATGCTCATCGAGCATCATCCTGGCCATCTCACAAAGGGTCTGGTTCTTCCTCTCCACTACGCCATTCTGGCAAGCGACGTATGGAGAAGAATACTGATGATCGAGACCAAGATCATTGCAAAAAGCATCAAAATGAGAGTTCTTGAATTCCGTGCCATTGTCACTGCGTATAGCTCAAATGGCATCACCATGTCTCTCATTCTTCAACCTCAAGATCAAGTCCCGAACAAAGCCAAATGTCTCGCTCTTATACTCCAAAAATAAAACCCAAGAGTACCTCGAAAAATCATCAATCACAACTAACACATACCACTTCCCACCCGTAGAGCGAACACGAGCTGGACCAACCAAATCCATGTTCAACAGCTCACAAGATCGCTCGGTCATGACCGCATTGAGAGGGGCATGAGGAGCAGCAACCATCTTCCCCTGCCGACAAGAAGCACAAACCAAATCCTTCTCGAATTTCAACTTAGGCAATCCTCAGACAAGGTCAAGACCACTCAAGCGGGAAAGCAATTCAAAGCTCAAGTGTCCTAACCTCCTATGCCATTTCCAAAGCTTGGCCGAAACGCCAGCCACAAAGCATCGAGAAGGACCAACAGACTGGGAAAAATCGGTACGAAAGATTTGACCCTCGGGGACGATCGTACAGACAAGATCGCCTCGAGAATCAAGCACACGAGAAGCCCCCAACTTAAAACGAACCTCAAAACCTTCGTCAAGCAACTGGGATACTGACAACAAGTTAAAACCAAGTGACTTGACCAAAGCCACACTCTTCAGGGTCACCTTGCTACTCACCTTCACCATAACTTCAGCAAGCACTCGTCCTCTCCCATTGTCCCCGAAAGTGATGTACTCCCTAGTACTCACCGGGGTGAGGCTGGAGATCCACCCACAATCACCGGTCATGTGACGTGAACAACCGGAGTCGATCAACCAAAAGTCCTCCAAGCCGCCCACCTGCAATAAAAAACGAGGACGAGAATGAGCAAGCGACTCAACACTAGGGTTAGTACCAAAGGAGTCGAACCAGTGTCGAGTGAAAGAAGGGTTAGCAAAATCCATCCTATCAAAACCTCTAGGCGGAGCCGTATCACGCCTACCACAGAAGAACATGTCACGTCTCACTGGAGGGGTACATGCACCACGAGGGGGAAAACATGGCCCGTAGTCCATCTGAGAACCAAAGCTCCGATCGTGCCTCCCAAACTCGTAACGGTCACGAGCAGGAGCACGTCCAACAAACTCACCACGCCGAAACCCAAAGACACGAGGAAAAGCACCTCCTCTACCACGAGTGGGAACTGTACGCACAAACACCTCACCCCTAGGTAGAGGCCCTCTACGAGGCTCAGGCACCCCATGGGACGGGTGGTACCTATCCTTGTTTGCCATCTCCCTAGCAAACCTCTCATCTCTCTTCCTCCTGGAACAGAACTCATCCTTATGCCCATCCCTCCCACAATACTCACAATGGAAGCGGATCGGCCGTGGCTTAGCCTGTGGCTTTTTTGTGGGCTTTTCAACAGCTTTCTCTCCTGACTTCCCACCAAAGACACTCCCCTGGGTGCTCACAAACTTGATGGGTTTCTGGTAGTTTTCTAACTTGTGGGGGAACACTGGTGGATCTGGGGTTGTATCAAGCTTGTTTCTGAGATGCTTTGGCTTGGGTTCGAATTTGTTCATGGGTGTAGTGTGTGGTGGGATAGGAATCTCTCCAGCTTTCTCTTCTCCCTCACCACTCTTCTCACCACTCTTGCTAGCCCCCAACGCCTGACCATCAAACCTCTTAAACTGAGCCAACATCAAACTCAATTGTGGCTCATGCCCAGACAACCACCCCATCATTTTTCTCAGTTCATCATTCTCATCCTGCAAATGGTCAACATAGTGTGCGAGTTCCATGTTTTTCAAAGTATGCATTTCACAGGTAGAACATGATGTAGGAATGGGAGCTTTCAATGCAGCCTCGAGAGAAACTATCTTGGTGTGAGATTCATCTAGCCTAGCATGCAGCACAAGACAAGAAGTGCAAGCACCTAACAAAGTAGGTCTAGATTTTAATTCATCACACTCAATCCTAAGCACATCTAGTTCCTCAAGAGTTGAGGCATGCTTCTCCTTGAGAGTAGTCAAGTCAGCCAGAAAAACATTGCAATCACCACAATCAACCTCATCAGAAACAACAAGAGCAGTTTTCGAAGAATCTATCTCAGTTCTAGCATCAACAAGCAAAGACTCAAGCTCAACTATCTTGTCCTTAGCATCACCCAACAAAGACCTAAACTCTCTCTTGTCCTTGTTGGTCTTCCTAAGCACATCATCACGGTTATCAAGCAACTCATTTAGCCTAGCATTCTCCTCTAGCAATAAGTTGGGATCATGTCGTACCTCTTCCTCGGAGACGGAGTTCGAATCCGAGCTGTGCTTCCTACCCTTCTTGGAGTGTGCCATGCCGCAAAATCCACCTTGTGCGACAAAGCTGAGGCCGGTGAAGTTCTTGCCCGTGTGCCGCTTGTCCTTGCGCCGATCTTGCTCTTCATCACTGCTCGAACCGGAAGAAGAGTCACTGGAAGTAGAGTCGATGTCGCTCGCTCCGGCAACCATCGCTCGAGCCATCTTCTTCTTGTACCCCCTGCTCTTCTTGGGCCTTCTCTCGCCCTTGTCCTTGCGCTTGTCCTTGTAGTCGTTCCGGGAGCGGTGCTTATTGTAGTCGTGCTTGGGCTTGTCCTTGTAGTCGTTCTTGATCTCCATGGCTTCAGGGCATTCGGCGATGAAGTACCCGTGCTTCCCGCAGCGATAGCACATCCCCGAGCTTCTCCTAGCATTCTTGCAGTTCTCGTACATCCGCCCAAACATCTTGCTCAACAAGGTGAGATCATCCTCGCTCAGCACCTCAAAGTCCTCATCTGGCAAGGACACAAGACAAGACAAAGAAAAACCAACAGAGTTAGCATTAGTCCTCGATCCTGAGACAAGAGCCAAACTATGAGGATCAGTGGGGCTCTCGCTCTTGGCTCTCAAGCCACGATCAACCTCTGAAGACCTGAGCTTAGAGAACAGCTCATCAAGCGACAAGGTATCATACACGCTCGACTCCTCAATGGCCTCGACCTTTGCACTCCACACAGACCTATCCAGGGCATGCAAAAGCTTGATAGCTTGATCATGATCCGTGTATGGGAGCACTGTCACATTGGCCCTCATGTTGTTGACTATGATGGTGAAGCACTGAAACATAGCATCAGTCGACTCACCGGGGTGATGAGTGAAGTTCTCGTACTCTCTCCGGTAAGTGGAAAACAAACGGGCTTGCACCTGGGTATTGCCAACATGATCATTCTTGAGCTTAAGCCATATCTTTCCGGCCACATTCTCTCTGTACACTCGCTCGAACTCTGAGGCACAGAGAGCACGGAACAAGTAATCAACGGCCTTGCTGTTGGCCTCAAATATGTCCCACGATCCTGGAAGAAGGAAACTGTCTGGAATGACATAATGAGGATTTTGAGTCACAACCCAAATTAGAGTCCCCTTCCCATGCAAAAACGTGCTCATGCACCTCTCCCACATCAGGTAATTCTTGCCATCGAATTGCGGAGGACCCGACCCCTTTCCATAGTCACCCATCTTTGGATCTTAAACTGGTTAGAATCACGAAGATTCGTAACCGGCTCTGATACCAATTGAAGGACCGATTAGGCGACTAGAGAGGGGGGGAGTGAATGGGAGCCGATAAAAATTCTTTCTCAAAAGAACTCGGCCTATGTCCCAATCGCAACTCCGAGGGTCACACAATCAAGTGGGAGCATAATCAAACCTCTCTCGAGACCTTAGGAACAAAGCTTGGAAGGCTAGGAAGCAAAGCGGAAGCAAACACGAAAGAGCTCGAGCAACAAAGCAAAAGGCTGAGTCCTACCGGGTCATCCGGCCACAAACGTCTGGGTCACCCTGTAGCATCCAGAGCCGCTCCGGGTCACCCGGCCACAAGTGGTCGGATCACCCGGGACAGCCCAGAAAACAGCCCGCGAAATCGCCTCAAACTTTCGATCGATGGATCTCCCAAACCACTTGTAGTCTTGAGATAAAATTTTGGGGAGATGATGAACACCCTAAGAAGATGCTATGCCCAAAAAATCTCGGCCTCAAACGTCCTACAACTCCCGGAATCATGGATCTTGGCCAAGAACACTATGAACTAGGGTTCATCCAAAAATCAACGAATGGAAGGCCAAATCCGGCGTTTGAGGGGTCTAGATCATCCACAAAGGGGCACAAGGCACTCACCCATGATCCCCTCAAAGAAATCCGGAGAGAAATGGCCTCAAATCGACGAATCGAACAACGAACAAAAAACACCCAAAAATGGCTCTGAAAATGACACGAAAATCACAAAGAGCTAGGAGGGGGAAATCATCACAACACCGAATTCTTCCATGCATCCAGAGGTCAGATTCTATACAAGAAATTATCTAGCCTATGGATAGTAGAAAATGGAAGCATATCATCCGGGGGAGAGAGAGCTAGAGCTAGAGAGAGAGAGATGCCATCCACCTCTCCACTATATATATGAAGTCTACCGAAGGAGGCAAATGACCACGCTACCCCTACAACTTAAAATGAAGATACACACCCCTCAAGGGAAATTTGGTCAAGTCTTTGGATATTCCCATCGAGCGGACACGCTTCCGCCGCGGACTTGCTTAGCCTCGACGCAAGCCCCGCGATCACGCCACGTGCCCTCCGCCTCGAAGCTTCCCGACGTTCCCAGATCCTCGTCTCCGTCGCATCGGGCCTCCGGACTTGGTTTTGCGGTGCAAACTAAGAAACCGTCCACCGATGGTTTTGTGGGCAAACCACCAAACCCCGCGTGCAAGCTTCGGCCTCGAACCGCCACCTTACACCGGCCCATGTCCATGACTTCAACTTGCTAGTCTTGCACCGCACGGCTCGCACTTGACCCCATCGGCCACCGGGTCAATCGAACCAAGCCTACTTACCTCTCCATCATCCGGAGGCCACCACGGCTAAGGCCTTTCGCGGTTGTTCTTCACCTGCACCAACACGAGTCAAGCCGCAACCTGTACCTGCACACTTAGGCAAGCATCAGTCCACACAACGTTGTCAATCACTCATCACTAAGGAGCGACCCTCCACTGGTCCTCGGACACACCTGGTCCTCAATCTCCCCCTTGATGAGTGCATTGACAACACCCATAGTACCCATCATAGAGAAAAAGGAAAAGAAAACAACCATGAACACCAACCTCCAACAAGTGATCCAAAGCCAAAGAACAAGTGAAAACAAGATCACTCGCCAGACCAAGTCTCGGCCCCCTAAGGCAAGGGTAACGACTCAACACAGCCGAGACAAACAAAGCTCTACAAAGAGCACACCACAAAGCACAAAATAGAGGCAAACCAAAGGAGCTCCCCCTGCACATATGCAAACTCCCCCTGAGCAAATGCAACCTCTTTTCTCAAATTTTTCTCCACACAAGCAAAAAAATCTCACAAATTCTTCTCCCTCTTTCATACATATTCTCCCCCTTGTTGACAATGCATTAATCAAGGTACCATGAAACTCTCACCCTTGTTTTCATGAAAAAAATGCATGTCAAAGCATATACCATCTACCAAGCTTCTCAGATATACGAAGAGCACAATAAAATGCTACAAATGAGCCATAGAGCAAGCAAAGTAGACATGGTGTAGTTAGCGCATTGTCACCAAGAAAGTAGAGACATAGAAGCATGTGACATGGCCAAAAGAATTTTTTAAGCAATTTTCACAAAGAAACATTCACCTCATGAGCAAGGCCCTATCCATGGCAATTTGAGCAAAAATAAACTAGATCATACAAAGCTCATGCAAGATCACAGGTTCTCATCACAAGATCATAGCAAACGCCCATAAGCTACTAAATGTCATGTCAAAGCCACCGAGCCATGTATCTACTTCTTAAAATGAGACTTCTCATGGTAGACAACATGCAACGGTTTAGCACCCAAGATATGTACATCAATGCATAAAGACATGATTAAGAGATCATTTTTCAAGCATAAGGCAATTCATACACCAATTTTATTTTCAAATTGAAACATGGTACATGAAATGCCTTTGCAGCAAAAAGAAGCTTATGCTCCTCCACAAGTGAACATATGGGCTAAACATTTACCATGACAAATGGGTCTTTGACCCCAAGTAAAGGGAGCATGATACTCAAGCACAAACTAAGCATGATATAGGCATTTGAGCACAAATTGAGCATATAAAAGTACCTACTCATGAGTGAAGCATTTTTAGCATTTTCAACAAAAAGAAGATATCTCATCATGACCATATGACAATACCATCAAGAGCATAGCATTCACATCACCATTCCCAAAGCATACACATATCTCACATGTAGCACATCATAGTGATCAAAGTATATAAGAGAAGCTCATCCTAGCACAAATGATCCAAAGAAACTAAGATAAATAAATAAATTATTGAACTCATTAGCAACTATGCAACAAGGCCACAGGTTAATAACATATAATTAAGTTATGCAAGTTGGGAAACTAAGATAATTATACATCCAAAGAAGCATCATCACATTGTTCACAAACTTAGTGCTTAGATAATAGTGGCATAATGAATAGTAGTCTACAGCCACATTACAGACAGGCACAATATATAGTTAGTGCCATAATTAGTAGTCCAACCACAACACATGACAAACAAGGAACAAAAGAAAGAGGGTGCAGGTCGGCAATTTGTCAACAACTAGCTCTCAGCAGTCAATATCCATCATCATTCTCCTCAATAGCATTTGCAGCAGCTTCCATGTCTTCTCCATCAGCATTGGAGCCATTGGGAGCATCAGCATCCTCACAATCAGTGACATGTGCATCATCATGTGGATCCTGATCTTCCTCTTCCTCATTGCCTGAATCTGAGTCATATTCAACCAGCCTTGGGTTTGAATTTCTGGCACACTTGTTGCCAGTCCTTGGAAGATTGCGGCCTCATAGTGAGCTTGATGCACCAAGGGCTTCATCAACATTCTGCCAAGTAAGACCATTCTCATCAATGTCACACCCATGACTACCTCGAGGGAAAACATGTGATGAGTCAGCCCACTCTTTGTCCCAATCAAACTCCTCGACAACCAAAGGATCAAAACCTTTCCCTTCTTCTCACGCCTTAACTGGAACCTAGTCTTCATCTTTCGGTTGTAGGAAACAAAAACAATTGCATTCAACCTCTTGTGCAGCAACCGATTTCTTTTCTTTGTGTGGATCTACAAATTGGAAAACAACAAGCAAAGAGAATAATTAGCTTGCTGAAATGTAAATCACAATACTGTCAACTAGACTTGGTGAAGTAAAAAAGAAAGGTAGATATGGTAATAAGTAACTCACAAACTCAAAGGTACTCCAGTTCCTCTCACAGCCAGATGAAGATGAACAAAGACCAACAATACGCCTAGCAAATCTTTGAAGCTCAATAGCACGGCCACCATATGAACGCCACCAATCAACTACATTGCAAAAAAGTAAACATTAGAAATGAGGAATGAAAACAGTATTGTCTATCAAATAAACATGCTGGAATGGAATTACAATTTACAAACAGCACTTACGAGGGCTCATGGACTCAATGTTTTCTATAGCACTTTTCTTTGAGAATGCTTCTCCTCTAAAGGCTTCAAAGTCCAAGGATTAAGCAAGAATCTTATCTCTTGTATCTTTGTCTTCCACCATTCTATCAAGCACATCAAGAAAAGAACCCCTTAGCTGCCCAACAGTAGCATCATCATTGTCTTTTATGAAAGCATGGATTTTTCCTGGGTTCAAATATAGTGCAGCTCCATATAGAGGATGGTCCATCTATCTCACCCAGCGTCTGTCAATAATCTTCATAATTTTCTTGAGCATAGATTGCTTGGACGCAACATCAAAGCTCAACTTGATCTTCTCCCTTGCATGATTAATAAGTGTTGTCACCTCTTGCATTTGTAGGCCTCTCATCACCATCAACCACCCTAAGTATAATGAGTAGCGGAGATGAAACTCTAAGGCAGTCCACAACTGCATTCGAGAACTCCATGGAGAGAACAATGTCATGGACATCCCTACCAGCTTGAGTTTTTGCCAATTTGTTTGCAGACTATTCTTCACTAAGAAATAATGCAAGCAAAGCATCCTTGTGCTTGTGCAGACTCTTCAAAATGAGGAAAGATGTGGCAAATCGAGTGGCTGTTGACGGTCTAAAAACGCATCAAGATTCACCGTCCCTCACAGATCATCGTAGCACTTTTTCCCTCGGAGTATGACCAAGGTTATCGAACTGTGGATCGGAAGCAAACCGCTATGGTTCTCTACCTTATCTAGCCAAACTAACCTAACATTAAGTGTTGATTGCATACAAATATAAACCTAAGAGATATGTGTATGATAGCACAAGGTTAATCACATTCACAAACATAGGCAAGGTAAAGCGCCACCAAGGGGACAACTAAGCCTATCACCTTCTAGTTGTAGTTCCGACAAACGAGCAACAAATCATGCATCTCATCTAATAGCATCCTTAAACTCCTACCTCCAGCCTACCTCCCGAAGACATCCGCACTTTCGGGGAATTCATCCTGTCACAGTGCACCCTTAATGATACAGGGAGTCTAAGGGCACGCCCAAGAGAACGTGTCTACCAACCATGAAGGATCGACATACTAGATCTAATGACCATGATGACATAAAGCATGCTATGTAGTCTAATCTAGAATTAAACTAAGGAATAAACATGTTCATGAAAGGTAGAAAGCATGGACGGAGACATGGAATCGCTAGAAGATCGGAAAACATGATTATCATTGCTCACATAATAATAGATGTGTTTGGATCACCACCACCGAGTACATACCATTGATGACCTCAACTACCTCCAGAACTCCACCATGGCACAACCACGCAGGGCAGCCATGGCAGCTAGGGCCGGCCTAGGCCATCTCCTAGACAACTTCGAGGACTCACGGCCGCCGTCGTCTCCCTCCGGTGCTTGCTTCTAGGTTTCCCAGAGATGTCGTGATTGGATGAGGCGGTCGTCGGAGGCAGGGGATATAAATGAGCCGAGGAGCATCTAGGTTAAAGGGCGTCACGAACCGGGCCCGAAACGGGGTACACTGGTCGGCATGGGCCGGCCGGCCCAGGCCCTTTTCGGCCCGGTTCGGGCCCATCTTCCTCCATGATGCTTCTTGCACTTTCTTGAATATTTGCGAAACTTCATGTGGGTCCTTGACGTCGTTTTCCCTGCGGTTTGGATAAGGGTACTTGGTGCACGAACTCCTGCATCTTCTGTTTAGGTCCTCGGAGTTCCACTGCTTCATCCTTCGGTCCTCGGATCATTTGGATCCATGTTCACATCGTGTCTTGACTTGTGCCAGGCTTTGTGATCTTATCATAAAGTGCTCGATGAACTCTAACTAGAAGTCCTCATTTAGGCGCTTAAATCCTGCGTAAACAACATACTCCAAAAACCATATGCAAGTGTGAACTTGTTACATCATTAGTATGCCTAGTGGTGGGTCAGTTATAATTCAAAGCTCAAACCAAAGTGTAACAAGTGCTCTTGGTTGACGGAAATCGGACGCCAACAGTGGCTGCAGGATCAGCCCCACCTATCTTTTCTCTCATCAAACTCAGAATTCTACCATGCTGGTAAATGAAAGTTGTGACACGCCTTGCATGTGCAATATGCTTCTTAAAATACGGTAAGTTCCCTATTTCTTCCAACATCAGATCCAAGCAATGTGCAGCACATGGGCTCCAAAACAGTGTTGGAATCCTTTCCATCAGAATTCTACCCGCTGCCTTGTAGTTGGCCCCATTGTCAGTGACAACTTGAACAACATTTTCTTTCCCAATCTCCTCTACTTTCTTCTCCAACAAATCAGCAAGCATAAATGCATCATGTACCTCACTTGATGCATCAACGGACTCTAAGAAGTAGGTGCCCCCTTGGCTGTTAACAAGGAAGTTGATCAAATGCCTTCCCTTCCTATCAGTCCATCCATCTGACATAAGTGTGCATCCATAATGCTTCCATGCACGCTCATGATCCTACCTCATGGTAGTTGTTGACTTAACAGCATCTTGAAGTAATGGCTCCCCAAGTTGATAGGGAGAAGGGGGCTTGTACCCTGAACCAAATTGCGCGGTTGCTTCAATTGCAATCTGAAACTGCCTTGCTGCTGCTGCTGCATTGAATAGTATGCCACACTCTTAAAACCACAAGGCCCATTGCATATCAACATAGTGCTTCTCTTCCTTGGTCTTCATCTTGGCTGGAATTGTGGGTTGAGAAATCCCTTTACACCTCTCATCAACTACTTCTTCAGGTCTTTTATGAAGCATGTCAATAATGGACTGCTACTTCACCTTATTCTTGCTACTCTTGCTTGCTGGAGCCTTTAATAAGTAGGCTGCACGCCTCTGTTTGGCTGCAGTTCCTGAACTTGGCTGCACCTTGGAACAAAAAGATGCATGAGCACTTGATTCCACTTGAACAGATTCAGCTGGACCTGCTTCCACCACCACCATATCTTGCTCTTCCTATTCATCATCTTCTAAGAACAATGGCCTTCTCCTCTTGCTTCCTTCCAAATAATCTCTCATCTCTTTTCTAATTGCAGTAGTGGTATTTGCACACATTTTTGCATCCCCATAGCCACTTGCCAAGTGCTCCTTCAGCCTTTTAATCCCTCCACTAACCTCGACATCACAAAGGGTGCATGTCACTTTGTCTCTGTACTGAAGATTTGCCCAGTAGCCATACTTCCAACCTGGATCAGGAGACTTATCCTTCCTTGCTTGATCAGTCTTTGGGTCATAGTTCGCATTATTGACAGAAGGTGGACTAGCCATTCTTTCTTATGATTTGCGCTGCATGCAGAGAACAAGAAGGTGATTAGAATAGGCAACATTGTTAAAAATATGATCTAGACATCCACTGATCCACAAATCAATAAACAAAGCACATCACACATGTACATATCACAAAGGCACAGAGGCACTGTAATCTATCTACACTTCTCCAGTAATCTAATCTCTAAAATGAGCACATACTTCAGACTTCAGAGAATAAAATAGTAAAAGCATCATGGCAGAAACAATAATCAAAGAAGAGGCACATATCACAAAGGCACATATCCATAAACTAACCAAAGGTTAGGCAAACATTGTAGCATCATGCAGACAGGCGCACATTCACACAATATTACAAGGCTATATGGCAGCTAGACACAGTATGCTCAGACTTAAAGAAGTTGACTAGTAGAGAGCATAGCACAAGCAGCCACAAGTCCACCATCACCCAAGCAGGACTAGTAGAGAGAAGAGCACAAGCAGAGCACAAGGAACCAACGATAAGAGCAGAGGAGGGAGCAGGAGAGGAAGACAGACACACATACCTGACTAGCCGCGACGGCAGGAAGGGGCAGCAGGGAGACGGAAGAGGAGAAGACGTCGGCGGCGAATCTACGGAGCGCAGGTCGGGGGAACGAATCCAAGGCACGAATCGATGGAGCGGAGGTGCGAGGAGCAAATCGACGGCACAAATCGATGGAGGCCGTGGGCCTGGAGCACCAGAAGAGGGCGGGAGCAGCTGGACGGAGCGGCACGCTGCCGGGGATTCAGGTGCTGCTGCCGCCGTCTTCTCTTCTCCTCCCACCTCTCTTTCCCTCTGGTCTCTCGATTGGCGCGCTGCGCGACCTCCTGCGAGGTGTAGGCGGGTGATTTCCTGCTCACACGCTGCTACCTCTCATTTCTCGCGCGTGTGCATCATCCCGCACCTCTTTCCCTGCGTGCACGGCTGATTTTTTCCTCGCGCGGCATCCGCCGACGACTAGGCGACAACTTTTGCCCTTACGGCTACACCATACTCGAGTGGGTCCAGGTGGACGAGACGACACGGTTTGAAAACCGCTCGGACGCCTAGTCGACGACTAGGCGACGCCTAGTCGACGCCATAAAAACCATGCTCACCTCCTTTTAAGCATTATGCTATTGCAGATGTTGAGTGCCTTGATAAATCACCACTCAGATACTTTTTTGGTGAACTATATGGTGGAAATGCACTTAGAAGCACAATTGCAGTGAGTAATGAGAAAAAACAACCATCCGTTTGGCTACCCCGAATCACCATTGATGTGCCTTTGCACATTGGCGGGGACTGACCCAACAGCCTAGCCTTCATGTGCCGTGTTAGGGAAAATGATTCGCATTATACCCCCCTCTCTCTCTCTTAGTTCTAGGGGCTCAGATGTAATTTTTTATACCGACCAGGGGCTTGGGGGCTAAAATGCCACTCCACCCCTCAGCTATATAAATACCCCAAGGGATTTGAGAGGGGGGTTCCCTCCTCACTTGTCTATCTTCTTTTTATGAGTGTTGGCCGCATCTTCTTTTCATGAGTGCCATATCTTCTTTTTATGAGTGTTGGCCGCATCTTCTTCAAGAGTGCCGCATCTGCTTCTCATGAGTGTTGGCCCTTCTTCAGGGATGGTTTTCACCCCAACACGCTGCAGCATCACTATTTGTGTCCATGGTCTTGTACTGTCCCGCAATTGCAAGCCGCGGGAAGACTATCCCTTTGGTCCCATTTCGATCTGAAGTCTTTAGAGATGCAGATTGTGGCGAACAACATCGGCATGACGGACTCCTGCAGTTCAGCTTCTTCTTAGTGGAGGTAAGCAATGCATGACAAGAGATCACTACGTGAAAACCTCAAATAGGTCACGCAACATTTGTAATAGGCCCTTAACACCCGTTACATGGACCCCATCTGTAATGGTTGTTGTTTGGCGCCCGTTACGCATAAGCGCGGCAGGCTCGACCCCGACCTCGCCCTGACCTCGCCACCACAACGCCCATTACCAATGAGGACTTCTAGTAACAGACTTCTTAAACGCCCGTTACATGTTTTCTTTGTAACAGACGTTAGCATGCGTCCGTTACTAATGACTTTCCTATTGGAGACGTGTGGTTTTTAGGACGCGTCTCATTTTATGACGACCCAATTAGCGACGCTTGTTTGGACCTAGCATCTCCTTTGTTTTCTCACAATAGAGACGTGTGTTGATATTACGCGTCGTTGTCTTTGCATTCCGACCACTCTGCTATCTCCGACAACTACACTCGCTCTCTCTCCTCTGAGGGCCCCACTCGCTCTCTCCCCGCTGTTGCTGTAGCAGCATTTTCACACGCTCTCTGAAGTCCCCACTCGCTGCGCGCGCTCTCTCTCCTCAGAAAGCCGGCGCTGCAGCAGGCCGGCCGGCCGCGTGAGCGATGACGTAAGGTGCCGGCGGACGTTGACCGCGGCGCGGCGTCCCTCCGCGCCGTACGTCGCCGTACGTCCTACAAAGTAGCAACTTATTATCCTCATCCTCGGGCTCGGCACCGTCCTCCGCGCCACCGCTGTCACCGCGACCGCGACGCCTCGTCCTCCTCCTCGGAAGCACTCGCCTCGTAGACAGTCCTCGTCAAGGTGGAAATTGCCCCCTTTTATTGAACTTCGCTATCCTAATCCTCTTACTCATCGGTTTTGGTGATGCATTTTGCTCATTTGATGTATGAAAATTGCAGATGGCTGTTGCTGCTCGGGCTTGGATGTACAGTAGTAAGTCCCGAGATTGGGCCAGTTTCTTAAGGATGCCTAAATGAAGGTGAAGCGCGACACCATGCAACGGGCCTTAATAATGAAGGGGTAGTGCTATGCCATGATGAAGAGCTTGATGAAGGTGGAGTTTTTAATGAGGAAAATGAACCATTCCCACCAATTGTGATGAGGCCTGAGGATATCACTGATCAAGAAGTTACGAGCTTCAATGATGGTGAGTTATTGCATCGTGTGCACAATGTTGATCAAATGTTGCGGGATGTTGAGTTTCAATGAGTGTATACAGCTTCTGAATTAGCGAGGCTGAAGTAGTTCATTGAAGGTTCAAAGAAACCCCTCTATCCTGGTTGCAAGAAGTACTCTCGCCTTTCTGGTGATCTAAAACTTCTGCGGCTTAAGGCAGATCATGGTTGGAGCAACAAAAGTTTCAAACAACTATTGGATCTCCTTAAGGACATGCTACCTGAGGGAAACCAAAGAGCCGAGTTTGTCTATGAGGTAAAGAAGATAATTTGTCCTCTGGGAATAGAGGTTGAAAAAATACATGCTTGCAAGAACAGTTGTGTATTGTTCCGTGGAGATTATGCAGACCTTGACAAGTGCCCCAAGTGTGGGTTCGATCGGTACAAGAGGAAAAAAGATGGTGGTGATGATAGCAATGCTGATGATGATGAGAACGAGCCCGTGGAGATCACAGGCAAGAAGAAGAAGAAGAAGAAGAAGAAGAAGGTTAAAGGGGCTCCTGTGAGGGTAGCATGGTATTTTTGCATCATTCCTCGGTTGACAAGATGGTTCGCCACACGAAAGGAGGCCCAACTCTTGTGTTGGCATAAGACATGAACGAAGGAAGTTGACAAGATTAAGCACCCCGCAGATGGCCAACAATGACAAAACATTGATTCCCACTTTAAGGAATTTGCCGGTGAAAGCAGGAACATTCGGTTCGCTATGAGCACAGATGGCGTGAACCCATTCGGTAACCAGAGCTCAACACATAGCACCTGGCCTATCGTGCTGTCAATGTACAACCTTCCACCCTGGCTATGTAAGAAACGGAAATACATGATGCTGACAATATTGGTCTCCGGGCCAAAGCAACCTAGCGACCGTATTGATGTCTACTTGAGGCCACTAGTTGATTACTTGAAGATACTTTGGAAGCCTGGTGTGAAAGAGGTTTGGGATGAGTTCGGCCGTGAGGAGTTCACATTGCACGCCATGTTGTTCACCACCATCAACGACAACCCGGCTCATCGCAACCTTTCTGGCTAGAGTAAAAGGAATGGTGCAGCTTGCCCACACTGCTTGGAAGAAACTTGTGCAGTGTGGCTAAGAAATTCAAAGAAATTCTCATTTATGGGGCACCGTCGTTTCCTCAGCAAGAAACATGCCTATTGGGACATGGATTGTCAGTTTAATGGGGAAAAGGAGAATCGACAGGTGCCAATGCATGTGACTAGAGATCTGCTCCACTTGCAAGTCAAGGACGTCGAAACTATTGAGGAGTTACCCAAATTGTCTGAAAAGAAACTTCGCAAAAGAAAGAAGCGAGATGCTGATGAAGAAGAAGAAGATGGGCGAGGAATGTGGAACAAGAAATCAATTCTATGGGAGCTAGAGTATTGGCCGCTTTTGGATGTGCGTCATTCGATCGACAACATGCACGTCAAGAAGAATGTGTGTGAAGCTACTTTGGGAACATTACTACAATAGAAGTCAAAAGGAAAAGACCATAAAAATGCAAGGGAGGATCTTAAACAAATGGGCATTAGGCCGGAGCTCTATGCGGAGGAAACATACATGGGGATGGACCTTCCCGTTGCTGCAACCACCTTGTCAAAGGCAGAGAGAAGAATTCTGTGAGTTTTTGCATGGTTTGAAAGTACCTTCAAGCTACTCATCGAACTTCAAGAGGCTAGTGTCGGTGAAGGACATGAAAATGAATTTCAACTTGATGAAATCTCATGATTGCCATGTGTTGATGACATCTATTCTTCCTGTTGCACTAAGAGGTATCAAGACAGAACTGGTTCGTGACGCGGTCACGAGCTTGTGTTTATTCTTCAATGAAATAGAATAGAAGCTGATTGATGAGGAAAAACTATTGGACTTGGAGAGGAGGCATTTCGAGACCCTATGCCTGCTTGAAGCTACCTTCCCACCATCATTCTTTGATCTCATGCTGCATCTAACAACACACCTCGTGAGGGAGATCTGGTACCTTGGCCCATCTTACCTTCATCAGATGTTTCCATATGAGAGGTACTTTGGATTCCTCAAATCATTGGTACATAACAGGTCATTTCCGGAGGGAGCCATTGTTCGTGGCTATGAGACCATTGAAGCAGTGGAGTGGGCCATGGGTTATATGGACCCCCAAAACCCCATTGGTGTGCCTCGTTCACGGCATGAAGGTAGGCTTTCAGGTGTTGGGACCCTGGGGAAAAAGTCAATCACTCCGCACCCAGAGGACTTCAGGAAGGCTCATTTCACCGTGATAGAACAGAGCGTAGAGGTTACACCATTTGGCAATGAGCACAAGCAACAACTACGTGAACAAAACCCTGGCTGTACTGAGGATTGGGTTGCAAAGAGGCACATGCAATGCTTCAACAGGTGGCTCCGAGATTATGTCCAGCAGAGTGGCAGCGCTGCTATAACTAAGAATCTAAGAAAACTAGCAGCAGGGCCATTATTCACTGTTACAACATATCAGGCAATGGATATCAATGGATACACGTTCTACACCATGGCCCAGGTGCCAAAAGCGTCTATCAAAATAGTGGTGTGCGTGTACAGGCTGTCGACAATAAGAAGAACACAGCCACATATTATGGTCAAATAGAGGAAATTTGGGAGCTTCATTATGTAGGATTTAAGGTAGCCTTGTTTCGGTGTAGATGGGTCACCAATGCGAAGAGAGCTATGATCAAGGACAAATTTGGTTATGTTATTATTGATCTCTGGGTCTTTGGTTACAAAACCGAACCGTTTGTCTTCGCCAAGGATGTTGAGCAAGTGTTCTATGTACCTGACCTTGCAAAGAATAACTGGAGCGTGGTTTTGCCTAGAAATAAAAGGATTGTTGGGGTTGAAAATGTTGTTGAGGAGGAGGAATACAACCAGTTTGACGAAAGTCCATCCTTTCACACTTCTTACATGCCCCGAGTCTTGGGAGCTGACAAAACACCATACTTGCGAAGCAACCATCGTGAAAAGATCCATATACAAAAATCAAAGAAGAAAAAGAAGCAAGATTGATTTTTGCTGAATCCGATCCTTTTTGTAAAATGCAGGGATGTCTATTGCTGGAAATGGAATCCTTTTTGTAATATATATAGGATGTGTATTGGTGGAATTTGAATCTCCTTTCTGTAATATATGATGCCTATATATTCTGCCTAAGATACCGCCTAAGATGCCTATAAGCGAGATGTGCAATTAGTAGTACCACTCATCGGGGAGTATTGATATTAGTTTGTCTACATTTTGTCAAACTTCAAAGAGGTTGACTCCTCGATAAATGAGATGTGCAATTAGTAGTATCCACTCGCTCATCGGAGACGTGTCTCCTGTATCTTCTCTCCAAAATAAATAACCGTTGCCCCAACCCCTTCTTCTACCCGCGAAACCACCACAGCCCCTTCATCTACCTGCGAGAAAACCACAACTGCCTACACTCCTCGTCATGCCCCTCCGCCACGCCCCTCCGTTGTGCCCTCCTCCGCTCCACGCTAAGCGACTTCCCTTCCACGCCGGCACTCATGGCATCGAGGGAGCACCCGCGGTCGCTCGCGGAACTCCCGGCGGAGGTGATGGCGATCATCGTTGACCGAGTCGGTGCGACATCGAATCGTCCTATGGAGGACCTCTGCAGCCTACGGCCAACCTGCAAGGACATGCTCCGCCCCTGCCGCGACAGAGACGTCGGTAGGCGCCTGGCACTTGATCGGGTTCCAGTCGAGCAGATGCAGAACAACGACCCCGTCGGCTACGACGTCTTCCTTTGTAGCCTGGCTGCAGCCGGCAACCCAGTGGCCTATTTCCTCACCAGGATAGACGACATCTTCGGCAGGAACCGCAGCCCTCAGCCTCCCCTTGACGAGCTCCACCGCGCTGCCAAAGATGGGCACAGAGGGGCGGCCTATGTGGCCGCCGTCTTCCTCTACAGAGCCAACAGCGGGGCCGACGCCGACGCCACTGCAATTGTGTACATGAAATAGGTTGAGGGTGAGGAGCAAGGGCAGTGGCGTCCGCGTTTGATCAGCAATGTGCAATCCCTAGATTTCCAACATCGTGGGGTCACTCTGGCTTGACAAATTAGGAGTGTCGCCCTCTGCCGTGGCCTCCGCCGGCCGACGCTGCCAATGGCGGTGGCACGAGGCAACATTCAACATTGCGCAGGCAAAGCATTATGCGGTACGGCGCCGAGCCGGAGGGGGTTTTGCATGTATTTCTGTAGTGATGAATGTAGGCTTCGTTACGAATGTAATGTCTTCTTCTATCGTGTAAAGTATCGTCCAATCGGTTATTGATAGACAAGATTTGATTTCTCACATTTCTGAGTCAAATCCAAGGTTGCGGCACCCTCTGCTTCCTCCTCTGTTCTATTGGAATGAAGAACAGTTTGTGTGGGAAAATGAGACGAGGATTAACCATCCCGCGTCTCTAATTAGGGTGGGGCCCGGTTCTATTGGAATGAAGAACAGTTCTCATTTCTTCTTTTAATCTGCATTCAAATTTTGTAACATGTATTTCTCCGTCGTGCTTAGTCCAAATTTGATGATTTTTCCTAGTTTTTTTCTAAAATCCCCATCTTTTCATTAATTTCATTGTTTAGTGTATATTCCGTTTCGTGAATAATGTTTATATACCTTATCTTGTTCTTTGTAAGTACAACATAGAAATAATATTTGTTTTCCACAACCATTAGTAATGAAACTTTGCATTTCGTGATCTTAAGGTGAACACATGCTTGTGTTAAAACTATGTGAGAGATGTAGCTATTTGTACACAAGTATATTCTTCCTTTATCGAAACCATTTGAATTTTTTATGACAAGTTTAGGTACCCAAATTATGTTTCCACGTAAATTTGTAGAATTTTTGGAGCAAACTAAGATGTTATTAGAATTATTATATCACATGCATGAGATGTATATTCGAATTATAAGAATGTTAGGTATACAAGTGTGACTGTTGATATTTTATTAAAATACTAAATGTCCAAATATGAATTGATGTTATTTTTAATGAATTTTTAGGCACTGTTTTACCATCTCTAATATTTGATGGATGCGAGTTTCAGTTCTAAAAAATAGTGTCGGGCCCACGCGTCAGTGTCAGCAGCCTATATAAAGAAGATAACCACCTGGACCTACCTGCCAATGAAGGCGACGTGATTTTTCTAACCAGCGTCGGCGATGACTATCCATTGTCTCCAAGATCGAGTTCATCACAGGAGGAACAAGATACTGTAGGCGACACGGATGGATCTGCCCCCGTCTCTTAGATCGAGTTCATGACATAAAATCCAACAACCAAACTAACCAGTTCATGATCGACAAACAAACTAAGCAGTTCATGATCGACAAACTAAGCAGTCCAACAACCTGACGAACAAACTGACGAACACACAATAATCACAAACACATTATTAATGGTACAGGAGTGGATCAATTAGTCGGTCGCCGTTGTCGGAGTCCCGCCATCGGAGCTGTCGTCGCCGCCGTCGGAGCTATCATCGTCGCTGCTGTCGGAGCCGTCGTCGTCGCCGAGGAGAGACCCCTGGACCACGGAGAGCTTCTCAAGCTTTTCAGCCAACATATGGATCCTGAAGGTGAGACCCCTGACGCTGCGATCCTTGTAATCGTCAGGCGCCTCGATCTTGAACGCTGTGCCAACATCTCGGAGCTTCATGAATGCACCCTGGAGCAGTTCGACGGCGAAGCTGATGTCGGCGGCCTCCAAATTCTTCTCCTTCTTCTCCTTGGGCGCCGTCGGCTCCTTCCCCTTCTCCTTGATGGTCAACTTCCTCCGACGGCGGCTTTCGTTGTCGTCATCCTCTCTTCGTCCCTGCTTCGCCGACGGGTCACTCGACGCCATGCTCTTCTCGCTCCTTGTTGGTGTGATCTCTCGTTGACCGGAGTTTGTGGTTTTTTGATGGCGAGAGGGAAGAAGATGAAGCGAAAGAAACGATATGATTATGGAGCAACCAGCAGTCGGGGATTTATGATGACAAGACGTGAACCGTCAGGGCGCCTTCCTCCCCACGCCCCCCTACGCCTCGGGAACCATTTTTTGGGAGCAAAACCGTCCACAAACACGCGTCGCATTTCAATTTCGCAGGGAGGTGGAGGGGCAGGGGCAGTTGTTGGGCCCACGCGTCAGCAGCCAAACCGCATCGCATTTCAAGTTCCACATTATTAGTAACAGGTTTTTTATAAATGGCCGCGTTGCATTTCAATTTCCAAACCCCGTCGCCTTTAAATTTCCAAATCCCGTCGCCTTTCCATTTCCTTCCCCTTCTCCTTCATGGCCGCGGTGTGCTTCATGGAGCTGCTGCCCAACTAGCTAGGTACGTCCTGCTTTTGACTTTAAACAAAGCCCTTTCGGGAGGTTGCCCGATGTTCACCATCTTATGCTCATGTTTATATCCCTTTGGAAATAGCTTGATATTGCTTTCATGCTTCCTTTATCTATGTTTGTGATGCTTTGGTTTGAGTGCATGTTTAGCTATGTGCATTCATAGGTTGTTTTAAATTAAGCATGGTACTTAGGTTAAAACCATCTTCTTCAATCAAACAAGACATGGTGTCGAGTTTGATTGATGAACCTTATAGTTAATGCATACATGGATATTGGTTGTATATGCAGACTAACCCTTGCAGGAATTTTGAATTCAAATGGGGTAAGTCATCAAGCTTGATTCAAATGGGAAGGTAAGCCAGGGCATCTCAGCCTTGTTTGAGGTATCTCGTGGTGAATATAAAAAAACAAAAAAATATTTGAATTTGAATAAAGGCTCACTGGTTCTTGAACCAGAAGGGTCCATCTTTTGTTTTTCCTTTGTTTGAAGACAGCACCAGGTACATGAACAAGTGTGGGGGAGATCTCCCAAGCTTATCATCGACATACACACTTGAGATCTCCCACACAGGCGTTGCACAACATCGACTGCGCTTTCATGACAAGGGACAAGGTAAACTAGAGTGAGCCGGCTACCCCTATGGGTCAACCGAATTACCACTGGTTCTCCTTAATCCCTATATCCTTCAAGAGCGATGGTATGTGCAACATTATCTCACTCTCCCTGATTCATGAGTTTGAATGAGTTTCAATTCTTATCTGCTAAAATCGAACTCATGGAATCGTGCTCTGCTTGCTCTACATGTTTCCTGTGGTTGGCTTGCATATGTTTTATTCCATACTTATTATCTTGATGCTTGTGAACAAATATCATTAGAGAACTCATGCTCATCTAAGTAGTTGATGTTTGTGATATGGTTTGATGATATGATCTTCTCTCTGAATGTTTGAGTGCTTGGAAATTTTATTTGAAAATATGAAAACCCTTTGCAAAGCTCCTCTTTGATATGCCAAAGTCCTACCAAAGCCATATGATGAGTTATCTTGAAAACCTTAGACTCATATGCTACTTGTTATTACATTGAGCTTTGTCAAATTGTTGTGACCCTTGTGAGAATTCTTTTCATGCTTTCATGATCAGGATTCATGTGCACACCATATCCCCTTGCTATGCTTCTACACTAGAAGTTAGCATTGTATCATCCATCCATTCCATAAAAATAAAGCTCCGTGTGTGGTGTGACCTCTGTCTCCTAAAGTATTCTTGAAAAAGAGACATGGGCTATGCAAATAAAAGAGAAAAAAACCATGCTCAAAGCATTAAAAAAAGTGAGAAAAAAAAGAGATAGCCCATGTCCAAAAGAAAGAAGAAAAAGGAGAGAGATGGAATCATGCAAAATGGAGTTCCAAAATTTGATGGTAATAACTAGCACCCATTCCGGGCCGAGTGTCCACCTTACCATCACCACAACATTAATCATATATATGGTAATATCTAGCACCCATTCCGGGCCTAGTATCCACCTTACCATATCCATCACATCCATACATGTGTACATCTTGATCTGATTGTATGAATTGATCTTCTCCTTGGATCCAGTTTTTGACTTTGCAATATATGTGATACAAGTATGCTTTATCTTTTATCCTACCCTAAGCTCCACATATAGCCATCATTAGAAGTAGGATGAAAGAAATGCAAATCTAATGCCTTGGTGAGGACATATACACTTTGAGCGATCTGAGAGAATCAAATGAGGAGCTAAGCAAGGTTTCGTTTTTGAAAACATATTGCAAAACCCCAAGTAATTTGACATGAGGAATAGAAGTGATTTGAGTCATGACCGTTCCATTCCTCAACTACCCAAGATGGCATGATAGACACTCCACAGAGTTCACAAGTACAAGGTATGGTTTGGAATATCTCTTATGCTCGCTTAAACCTTGGGATATCATGTCTCACCTTGATCTATTCTCTCTTTACTCGGGACGAGCAAAGGTCAAGTGTGGGGGTGTTGTTGACGGCTGTTAAGTGCTACTTTTACACCGTCAATACCTGCATAATATAATGGAAAAAGGATCATCAACACTAGAATAGGGCTTGATACTAATGATTTCCATAAGTGTTGGTGTTTCTAGCTTTTGTTGCAGGATGCACCAGAATACGTGCCAAATGGTACAATTAAGAGCAAGTGATCCAATGGCTATTAAAGGACGTCATCATAAACATCCTCAAATGCCAATTTGGACTGCACCATTGCGACGGGCTCGTCGAGACAATCGAAATGGATATATCATTTGTCTACTTCTGAGTCTGGATGAAAGAGATATGCACAAGACAAGATCATACTCCCGATATCTTGTGAGCTCAGTGGGACCCACACTAGGCCACGTGGCGATGTGTGCCATATTAGATGCCATGTGTCCATGACACCTCATCAATCCATGTGAAGCAACTCCTGCCGAATCAGACACCGCCATGTGTGCAGCACATGGATCCAGGGGCCCATCAGAGACCCAAACCACCTCAAAACTCGGCATGCACCTGGAACCGTCATAAGGGGCCACATATCAGTCACCTAGAGAAAGCACAGGCCAAAAGGAGGTGGGCCAGGGTCGGCCGAACCTAGGTTCGGTCGAACCCTTTTGGTCTCCGTTTGCCATCTGCTTCCACGTGGTGCCTCCTGGTTGATCCCTTGCAACGTTCCGAGGTGGATTGGTGACATGGAGCCCGTTGATTGGTCGGTACAAGGTCGGTTTGGTTCCCTCCCCTGGAAGCTGGAGAAGAGTGCATTGCAAGATACCTCGCCACGTGTCGCTCTCCTATTGGTGGCGCCCAAGGATGGCTGCACATCTTGGAGAACATTTGGCCTCTTGGCAAGCCACCCCCTCCTCTATAAATAGGAGGGGAGGGGCTCCCATTTGAGACACACCACTTCACCCAAGGATGAGAGCTTCCCCAAGGATGAGAGCTTCCCTTCAAAGGAGAGGCCTCTCCTTGGTAGATTAGAGAGTAGGAGAGTGAGAGAGTGATTTGTATCTCCATGGATGCTTCGTTCTTCAATTAGAGTAAAGTAAGTATTTTCGCATTTTCTATTTAGACTAAAGTTTGAGTGATATGTTCTTGTGTTCTTCGCCTGTTCATCATTTAGAGGCGCGTGTTCTTCACGAACACGCCCCCTCTATCTAGTTGATTAGCTGCACAAGTTTGTATCATGTTTGTATGACTTGTCTATTAGAATAAAGTGGAAATACTTGCATGCTCTAATTAGAATAAAGTGTGTTCGTGATTCCTTTCTAATAGTTTATGTTAGGTTGCATAAGTAGACTTTTTCCTCTGCTAGTGCGTAGATCCTGGGTTTATGCGTTCGTCTGCTACAAGTCGTTCGTATACGTTGGCAGCACAGTACGGGGTCGAGTACTCTCTCGTATGCCTTTAGTATAAGCTAGTAGTGCTTATAGTGAGTGAGATCAGTTCTCTTCCGTGGTCGTAGTTCTATAAGTACAGAGTGCCGTAGTCCGTTGGCTACGGCAGTAACCACAGTGTAGATGTTGTGTCACGCTACCGGTTATCATTCGTTCGGCTTATCCCAAGGTTAGGTAGAGGCAGTCCAGGTGGTGGTGACAGCCTGTCTGGCCCTCGTTGATCCTCCGTAGCTGGATATAGTCAAAGCTCCATTCCACATAGATCCGCGTACCGAAGTCACCTGTTAAGTCAGGGCAATCGGTACCCTAAGCCAAGTTCTATCTAGAGATCGACCTTTAATCTCATCTATAGTGCTATCTTTAGGAATCCTCTCTATCCTTGCCTCTTATCTGGCTGTGTCCTTGGACTGACTAGTACGAAGTTAGTGCACACACGTTCCCTTGGATTCGATACCCTTGGAATACTCTAAGGTGAAAGCTACAACGGTATCTGTGCGCTTGCGGATTTATTTCGTGTGATGCTAAAATACCCAACATGCGTCTCCGTACGTGCAGACGCGTGTCCACAACAAACGTCTCTGATATTGAGTTCATGTAACGGGCTCGGTTTCTGTGCTCATTACCAAAGGTCCATGTGGGCCCAGAGAAACAGAAATTTCAGGTGACCGGTAACTAGTTTCGGTAACGGTCTTTGTTAGACGCCTGTTACAATTACGTGTCATCAGTAACGGGCATCCGCCCGTTACCTTTCTTGGCTTATTTGTAACGCTTGATCGGTAACGGGCGTTTTGCCCGTTACCAATGGCCATCCGCGCCCGTTACCAATGTCTGTTTTTCACGTAGTGGATTCCCAATCATATATCGAACTAGAATCGAACAATTAACACCATAGTTTGCTGTAACTTTGTAAGATAGCGCTTTTGATTTTTTGAGTTCATTACGATCTCTCAGTTTTTAATGATGGAACAATAGGAGCATTTACACAATTAATTCCTGTTTGATACGTGAATGTCAAGATATCATCTCAGGGCAACTTGGGGAGGACATAATCCCTGCTGTCAAGATAGCATGATGTTTTGGAATGAGTCATATATCAGGTAACAATTTATATTATTTGTTTTAGCTTCTTGTTGTTTATAAACTCAGTAGATTGTTTCCTTCCAGAAATAGCAGATTTTGGGAAAAAGAGCATAGTGTAGTCCCTTCTAGAAATCAAGTGCATACAGACCAAGGAACTATTCAAATTGTTGGCTACTGATGTTTTTTTTGTAATGAGTGGTTGCACATTAACCCTGGATTTCCTACATCAACTGTAGCAAAGTGGTGTTGGCATACCCCTTTGTTGTATTGAAATTGAGCTATACTTATATAGATCACTTGTCAGTTCCTGCTTGACCAAAATTTGTTTGTTCATGCTTAATGATTTCAGCGTGTTTTGTTAATGATAATGATTGTGTGAGATGCTTAATGATTTTTTTAACCTAACAACACTTTTATTTTTTGAAATTTGAATGCAAAATAATGCCTGCAAAAAGCAAAAGTTGTATTTTTGTGAAGTAATCCATACACATTGATGCTAGCACAAATTGATAAGTGTGTTGCTAAATTCAAGATAGAAAATCTGAATGATCGATGCAACCATATGGTACAACAGGACGTTGCATGACAAAGAAAGGTCTATGGTCCAAGCAAATGCTTGACACAAGACGTTCTGAACTCCGAAAAGCTGAATCTGAGGTGTGTTTTCAACTATACTCAAATAAAATACTTCTTTGATTTTGTTCACTTACACAAACATTCAAGGATCTTTACGGAAGGCTCATGCTCATTCACGCATCAAATAACTTGATTTATGAGTTAGGAGTGCATACAATCAGGTTTAAGCAAGAGAAGAATACTCTCAGGAGGAATCTTCTCTCTAGAAGCTCAAAAAAAGAAAGGAACCCCGCTCGTGTCGCCCCCACGCGGGCAACCGAGCGGCCGGAACCTTAGAGCCGCCAGCCGTCGCCCCGCTGCCACCACTGTCGTGCCACCGCCTGAGGGTGTCTTTGCAAGCCTGTGAGGGCCCAATGAAGGTGGTGGCGTGACCCTTTTCCCTTCCATAGGAGCTCCGCGGCGGGCGCAGCCGTCCGGGCCTTTGTGGACCTCACCGGCGGCGGTGGCCTCTCTAGCGGCGGCGGGAGGTCACAGATCCGGGCCGCCCCTGCCCATATCTGGAGGCCTGTGCGGTGGGGAGCACCATCGGGTTCTTGTATGGAGGGGGGCGGAGGTGGATGGCATGGCGGCCGGATGCGGCTTCGAGCGGCGGCAGTCTCGGGCGGAGGTCGGCGGCGGCTGCGGACTTCGGTCCATGGGCGCTGGTGGCAACGACGGCCTCGAAGGGTGCAGGTGGCGGCGGCGGCAGGCCTGGCGGCTCCGACACCGGCGGGCGGCCGCAGTTGGCCTCGGCCAGCCAAGGTCGGCCACGGGTGGCCTTGATCGGCCAAAGTCGGCCACGGCTGGCCACGGTCAGCCGCGGTGGCCAGCGGCTCCCATATCCTCTCTTCGTTGTTGCTGGTGTGGCGTCGTCATGATGGTGGTATCAGGGGGTTGGCTGGTGCGTGTTGGCGGCGCCGTGGTGGTGCTTTCGGCTGCGCCGGGTCTCGTTCGGTGGAGGTGTTGCAGAGGTGACGGGGTACGACCTGCTGCCTTGGTCACGTGTATGCAGCAGGCATGGTGCGGAATTGGGCGCAAGCCTCCACTGGCGTTTGTCGGTGGGCATGATGGTAGCGCTCTTGGGCGTCAGTCTCCCCGCTGGGGGCATCAGGGCGAGGAACCATGCTCTCTACTGTGTGGGGCTCTCAGGGTGAAGATGTCGTCCTGCTATGGACGTGTGACGGTGGTGCCTTGGCGTCGTGCCCTCCCTGGAGGCGTCGTATTTGGAGTCTCGTCCCGGTGGAGGTACATCTGGAGGTGCTGCGAGAAGCGCACTTGGTTCGTGTTGCTGTGGAGATGCAGAGGGTCCATGGGTGGTTGATGACTTGTGCCATCGCACAAGGTTCTGTGGTGATCTTGGTGAAGGATGGGCTGAGGAGATGTTCTCATTGCGGCCTCAGATATCTGAGTCCTTGGCATAGGAGTGTGAGGCGGTGGGTGAGGCGAGGCCCCCATTAGAGTAGCCTGGATCAGTGGTTTTCCTTGGTGCCGAGAAGGAGTGTTCTGTTGTTCTTTCTCTGGATCTGAGGGATCGACGATCGGGTGTGTGGCTTGAGGGTGACAGTCCCATGGCGGAGGAGCTCGGGGGGGGGGTGTTCGGGCTTGTAGCGGGCTACGGTTTCGCTGTGGCACATCGTTGGTGACGACATCGCAGGTGTCGACGGCTCGTTTTGTTCTCCTCTCCAAAGTGGTCGGGGGTGGTGGTGTGATGTGTCGTGTGCGTTTGTTCTTGTTCGAGGGTTTGTTCATGTGGTGGTGTTTCGGCGTGTTATGTACCAATTGCTACTTCTTCTTAAATGACATAGCAGTGCTTCTGCTTTTATTAAAAAAAGAATACTCTCAACTCTTTCTTATTCTTAAAATCATAGCAGATCAATTCAAGTGCTCTGATAGGTGCATAAAATTCATTTGGTCCCTTCTGATCCTTTTTCATTTCTCTTGTTAGATATTTTGCTCACATTATAAAGCAATTCCTAAAGCAATGCCGATCTCATTTGTTGTAGGCTGCGGGAGCTTCACACACTCAACGAGGAAGGAGCATGTGGAGTCTGCTGTCAAGCTGAAGGGGCTCGATACGGAGAACATCCAACAGAGTCCTACACAGTGTGATATTGCCTATCCAGGAGAAAGGATTTTTTAAACTTTTTTTTTTGGCCACCGAAGTGTGAGTTTGACACTGGCTGGCTTCTCTTTTTGTTTTATTTAACTGAACTGCAGTCACATCACCACCAAGTACTTAAAATGAGATGGAATCTCTGTAATGTCTTCTTGGCGCATCATGTAGTTTGGTTGCCCACTAATGCTAATACTTGTACAATTACAGATGAGAAAAATAAAGATCGGATGCTCAAAGTTGCCCACGTCACGAGGAGAAACAAAATCAAGATCAGATGTTAAAAGTTAATTGATTGTTTCCTTTACTAAAAAGATGTTGCTTGCTCCCTCCAATTGAATCGATGCATTGTTCACATGTCAATTATTTTTGATATTTATCTGGTTGGATAGGTTTAGATTATAGCACAAGATCCATTCATGTCAAATGGATAAATCAATTCATGTCAATTAGTTTGTTTTTTATATTTGAGCTGAATTGTACCTCATTACATGATTACAAAAACCAGATTAAACAAATGGATTGGGAATATGACCGAGATGAAGATTATAGTTACACATCGTGCAAGCATGTGTAAAATTATATTATGTACATAGATGAAAATGTTAAATTCTTTGTATTGTCAATTTGTTTTCATATGAAAAATTAAATACATACTAGGTTTATATTTTTATTGCCCGTAGTAACTCACCGGCATGATCCTAGTATTCTACTATATTCTTTCTTGTGTTTGGTTCGGTTTGTGCAAAGTGGCCTGGTGGGAGCCGAATCATGTATATGCATGGAAGTTTTCGTTTCTGTATTCAAAACGAGGACTTAGTTTTGAGATTTAATATAAATGTTGGTCTTGTGTCGCATACGTAGTCTCCCTGGATTGATCTCCTCCTTTCTGGTTCGATCTACAAACCCTCTAACCAGAGAGCACGTCGGCAATACTCAATGACAATGGATTGCACGGGGCACCGGTTGTCGCCAGTGGCCGAACTGGAGACAAATTAAAGGGTAGTCAGAAAAATATTTGTTGGTTAATTTTTTTCAACATACCCTAATTTTCCATTGTCCCCACTAGCTAGTTAAGAGCATCTTCAAGAGTTTGACAAATTTTAGAGCAACTCCAACAATTTGCTATCTTACCTTGGCATCCATCTAATTCTAGGAAAACATGAAAAATTAGCCTCCAACAGTTTGGCAAAACAACTTGGCATCAATAGCAACTTGACATCCGTCCCCTCGGCGTGCGCATATATGTGCGCTAGTATCCGCGGCGCATCCGTTCCGTAACAGAAGATTTGGAAGGACCTAAAAATAATTTTGTTTCTATTTCGGGATTCTTGATGTAAATTATCTAAGAGGTGGAAGGGCATAACATGATTTTGTTTCTCTCTCAGGGCTCAGGGTTCCTGATGTAAGTTAGATCTGGATTTGCCAAGTGAATTATACCAAATTGTTGGCGATGAGCTTTTTTTACTTGGTATATCTTTTTATAAGTTAGGAAAACACAAGATTTGCTAAGTAAAATTTGGCAAACTCTTGAAGATGCTCTAACTTGGCAAATCTCTCTCAATATGAGACAAAATAAATAATCAACATAGTTTAAGGAATGACTAGACTTCGGGTCCCTACACATGCAGTAGTGTGCAGTTAGATTTGATCCCTTCCGCCTGATGACCATGTGCTAATTAACCAAAGGGGTAGTAAATTTGTTGGGAGTGGTCATGGCCCCTGCCGCCCCCTACCCCCTCCGCCACTAGTTCTCGCCGCCTGCCGCGACCGTCGTCATCTCCACGATGGTCGACGACGACGACATGCTCGGAGAGATCCTCCTGCGGCTCTCCTTCCCCACCAACCTCATCCGTACCGCTCTAGTCTGCAAGCGCTGGCCCCGCGTGGCTTCCGACCCGGTTTTCCTCCGTCGGTTCCACGACCTCCACCCGTCGCGCCTCCTTGACTTCTACATCGAGCACTGCCCCGCGTGTGGGGCCCCGCTTCCCCGCCGCCCCAAGTTCGTGGCTATGCCTAGCCTACCCGCGGAGCTCGCCGCCGTGGCCCGCCGGGCGGGCGCCGTCTTCCACGCGCACACTGACAACAGCTGGTGGGCGATCGTCACGGGCTGCCGGAATGGTTGCCTCTTCATCATATTAGCCGCCCGCCCCTACAAGGACGTGGTGCTCTACCCGCTGCATCCTCTCAGAGAGGCATTCACCCTCTCGCTGCTGCCCCGTCAATCAACCCCTGGATCCGAACACAACAAACAACTGGTACGACACTGAGTACCTCCCGAATGGCGGTCCTGGTGGCGAGGACGTCTGCGTGACCGCTGTGTCGAGCTCCGGTTGTCAGCCTGAGCGGACGGACGTGGACGCTTGTGCGTTCAGTGGCGGTGCCTGTCGCAACATGGCCTCCCTAAAGCTTCCAATTCCTCGACCGCCGCGGGCCTTTCACCTTTCACTGATCGATGGCAACAAGCCGCACATCATGGCATCTAAGAGCACGGTTGCTGCGTTGGGTCTGTCATCGGCCTCCGTGCTGTCGAATGTTTGGGCCAGACTTTGCTCTACCACTAGAACATTCGGCACGCGTTGCGCGTCCTATCCAACTCAAAACTATAATAAGCAAAGACATGAAAATATTATTATACAGAGCATTTGAAAGGAATAAACAAAGTTATATGTTAATAATTTCTAATTCACTGAACAGATGAGTTTAGACACTTTAAGCATCTGCTAAGGTTCTATTTTTTATACATGTATCTATTTGACACAGGGTAAGGTCAGTAGCGAGCAAGCATATCTACTTCTTGGGCTACCTATCCATGGGACATAAAACCATCTCACACATATATCTCTTTAAAATCCAAACCAGAAAATGCAGAAAAAAAAGCCACAACAATTCCACCATGTTGATCATTTTCCTTAAGCAGCAATCACCACCACCATTCTTCCATCTCTATTTTCTATGTAGCTGAAAGGCAAAAACAAAATCCCTAGGTTAGAAACCTACAATGTGGTCTTGGAAAAGAATCTCTATTTTATTAATAAAGCATGTAAGTATCATACAAAAATTAAGGCTATAGGTTGGAGACCTTCCATAAGCAAAGAGGCATGTGCATTTTTATTTATTTGTTTGATATAGCTAGTGCATAGCAAAGACCACCTTCCATCAATTATCTGCATGGATCATCAGTTATCTCATAATCAAACAGTTATGCATTATTCGTAACAGTTGTCCAAAGAGCCATTACCAGGATTAAAGAGAAAGAAGATATGTGGTTTATAAGAACCTAGCAAATTTCAAAGTGAACATGGAAAAATCTTTTCGTTTTTTTAGATCAGTAAATCTATCCTACCACACCTACAGCAGTAGCATCATTTTTAAACTTGCAGTTAAGTTTTGGCCCCCAATCTCCCACACCCCTCTCAGTTCACATGAAAATTCCCAATAGCTTTGGGTGAATTTTTTTTATTCCTGTGTTTTGTGTAGGAAAGGGAGGCATTCCTCTAGACTGGAAATTGTGGTTCCTCCACTCCAAACACAGAACTAAAGAAACTTTCCAAAGGAATGCATTCCTTTGAAATTTGTTTAGATTTCCTATAATCCAGACAGGGCCTAGATTAATGTGGCATTTCTTTGAACAACTGGGAGGTAGTGTTGACACAAAAAACGGAATAAAGTCCTCCGCGGCAACACATAACGGATCCTCGGGATGTAATAAGGCGTGCTAGCCAACCTGACCTGTTGATCGGCACAGAAGAGAATAAGATGTTAAATACGGGTCCAATCGGCTAGAGAACCGATGAGAGTCTTCCACGTGGGCACAACGTAACAGCCTGATCGGCCGATACGGGAGCGGGCGAGATCGGTCAGCCGATGGGGCAGCCGAAGTGCAAGTATGTTGAGAACGGCCACGATCAGCCAATCTGGTGACGTCAGCAGCTAGACGGATCTGGATCGGCTGTTGAGAGACGTGGGTACCCCTGGGTCCCCACCGACCAGTGTCCCAGAGGTCCCTGCCAAGTGGACCCAACCTGTCAGAAGCCCTGCCGACCTGCAAGTAGGCCCAAAGACCTTATCAACAGACTCGACGACCACGGACGACCCCGGACCGACCTTATCCAGATCCCTGAAGATACGTGGTACTTGGAGTGCAAGGCAAGCAATAGTACGCTGCGTGGCGCTGCCTGTTAGTTCGAGTATCTCGGGATACTCCTTGTAATCTGGGAGGATAGCCTTCCATCTTGTAACCGACCCAGATACGTGTCCACCAACCTCGAACGGAAACCCTAGCCCGTTGCCCATATAAGGCGGCCTAGGGCTCCATTCGAGGGGACATCTTCATCTCATTCACGCTCCATGCAATACACCACAACTGGACGTAGGGTTTTACTCTCCGGAGGTCTGAACTAGTCTAAACCCTTGTGTCCCTGTTGACAGCTGTTAAGTGCTACTTTTACACCGTCAATACCTGCATAAAATAAATGTAAAAGGATCATCAACACTAGAATAGGGCTTGATACTAACAATTTCCACAAGTGTTGGTGTTTCTGGCTTCTGTTGCAGGACGCACCGAGATACGTGTTAAATGACACAGTCCAGAGCAAGTGCACCAATGGCATAGATATGGCATCATCATAAACAATCACAAATGCCAAATTGGTCTACACCACTACAATGGGCTCGTCGAAACGATCGAAATGGATATATCATTTGCCTACTTTGGAGTTCGGATGAAAGAGATATGCACAAGATAACATGTCGGCCCGGTGGGACCCACACCAAGCCACATGGCGACATGCTGTCACACAGGAGTCCACGTGTTCATGACACATCATCGATCCAAAGAAACACACTCTAGACCAATCAGGAGCCAGTACGCGGATCCAAGGGCCCACAACCACGAGATAAATGGCTAAAAATACCGCATGCACCCCATACCCACCTTGGGACCCACCTAGCAGTCACCTGGACGAAAGGCGGTGCAAGGGGAGCTACCTGGGGGTCGGCTGACCCACCAGGTCGCTCGACCCCATTTTGCGGCCCCTCGTGTCGCCCTTCCATGTGTCGGCTTGTCATGATGAACCATAGGCGGTGCCAGGTGTTTGCCCGAATATTCTCCCGTGATCCTGCAGCTCCTTCTCAAGGAAGATACATAAACTTGGCCCTCACTCCTCTTTGCCACATGTCACCACCCTATTGGTGGCACCCAAGGCAACCAAGGGAGCTCCTCCTACCCCCCTTGGCCTATAAATATGAGGGGAGGGGGCTAGAATAGAGACACATCCCATTCTCCTCCTCCTCTTTAGAAACACTTGTTTCCTCTCTCATGTGATCTCTCATGGATCAAATGAGTTGATCCATGTAGGTGAGAGTAGGTGCTAGGTAGAGTGTGGTGTTGGTGAGGGTGTCATGTTCTTCAATTAGAGCAAAGTAAGTATTCTTGTATTTTCCAATTAGACTAAAGTGTTATTCATGAATGAGTGACATGTTCTTGAGTGAGATTAGCTTAGGTTTTATCATCCGTGTGATCCTGTGGTAAGTGAGATTAGCTCGAAGCTCGCGGGTTTGTCGCTCCGTATTTATATGGAGTGCTATAGTGTTTCTACGGGATATCAGACGTAGCCGTGCTATAGTAGTAATCGATGGTGTAGACGTGGTGTCTAGACTACGGGTTATCCTTCGAATGCCCTGTATCCCACGATTTGTCTTGGGTTAGGCCGCGGTAGTGACAGCCGTTGGACCCTTTGAAATCCCCCACGTTCGGATACAGCGTGTAGGCAACCATTTGCCGTGAACCAACTATTATAGCCAGGAGGGGTCGTTGTCCGAAGCGAGTATAATTGCCTGCTCTTCTCCTCTGGGATCAGTATTCGTAGGAAGCACCTCATCATCTCTCAACCTTAGCAGGGGTCTGGTGCCCTTGGACCGTTCGTCTAGGATAGAAGGTATTGCACACCATTCCTTGGATTCGATACCCTTGGGAAAACTCCTGAGGTGAAGTGCTACAGCGGTATTTCCGTGCGCTTGCGAAATCTTTCGTACCCGTCGGTATACCCAGGTGGATCTTACGCTCCCACTAGGTGTACAACTAGTGGTGAGGTTAAGAAATACCAACAAGCATTTCTGGCACCATTGCCAGGGAACGGTTGCTGTATCTATCTTCGAACCTAGTCGTCCTCGTATTTATCTTTTTTCGTTTTCTTCTACCTTCACCCCCGTTACCCATCAGATATCCTTTTTGTTTCTTTTCTTCTACCTTTACCCCCGTTACCCTTTGAGATGCCTTCCTTTCAAAGCTTCTCTACCTCAAGGGGTGAGTTCGAAGAGTCATCATCATCTTCATCATCCGGCTATGAACTCCCCCTGGCTTTTTAGCCATGGTTCAAGATCGACCATTCTTTGGAGCAATCAATGAAGACCCCTACCTCCATTTGGAGGAATTTGAGGAACTGTGCTCTAGTTTGGCTATGCCAGGCATGACACAGGACACCGTGAGGTGGAAGTTGTTTCCTTTCTCCCTCATAGGAGAGGCGGAACAATGGTACGCCCACACTATAGAAAGTCTGAACGGTGATTGGGGAGAACTCCGAGATAACTTATGCCACTCGTTCTCTCTCATGGAAAGGACAGAGCAATGGTACACTCGTGTAGCTTCTCTTCCAATAAGTATCCTCGATTTCGAGAAATTAGAGGAGGAGTCCCTAGGAGTGGCATGGGCTAGGTTCCTACACCCTTTGGTGTCGACACCTGGTCCGTGTTTACCCATCGGTGTGTCATTGTACATCTTTTGTATGGGTCTAGACATGGATTCTACCCTCGATCTAGACGTTATCGCTGGAGGTTTGTTTGTGGAAAAAACTCCAAGGGAAGGAAGAGAGATCTTAGATTCCCTCTTAGAAAACTCTTCTGTCCCTATTGATCACAACAAACCCAACCAAGAATCTGAGTCGAGCCATGAGGGTCCCTCAACATCCAAGTCAGAGTCTTCATCTTCCGAATCCCAAGACTTTTCTGTTGAGCCCTCTCCTGAACCCCGAACGCCAAAGGAAGAAGAATTTCAACCATTGGTGTTCACTCACAAATTCGAGGATGACCCTTCTGAAAACCTTTTAGATACCTTGAATTCTTTTGATGCCCAATCAGGGGAGGAACCTTATTCTGTCCACACTGTTCATTCTAGAAATCTTTTGATAGAACCTTCCCTTAGGCCTGTGGTGCCTCCTCTGCCTCCTGATCCTCCTGACGAAGCATATCCTGAGGAGGCTATCACTACGTGAAAACCTCAAATAGGCCACGTAGCATTTGTAACGGGCCCTTAACACCCGTTACATGGACCCCATCTGTAACGGTTGTTGTTTGGCGCCTGTTACACATAAGCGCGGCAGGCTCGACTCCGACCTCGCCCTGACCTCGCCACCACAACGCCTGTTACCAATGAGGACTTCTGGTAACAGACTTCTTAAACGCTCGTTACATGTTTTCTTTGTAACGGACGTTAACATGCGTCCGTTACTGATGACTTTCCTATTGGAGACGCGTTGTTTTTAGGACGTGTCTCATTTTATGACGACCCATTTGGCGACGGTTGTTTGGAGCTAGCATCTCCTTTGTTTTCTCACAATAGAGACGTGTGATGTTATTACGCGTCGTTGTCTTTGCGTTCCGACCACTCTGCTATCTCGGACAACTACACTCGCTCTCTCTCCTCTGAGGGCCCCACTCGCTCTCTCCCCGTCGTTGCTGCAACAGCATTTTCGCACGCTCTCTGAAGGCCCCAGTCGCTGCGCACACGCTCTCTCTCTCCTCAGAAAGCCGGTGCTGCAGCAGGCTGGCCGGCCGCGTGCGTGATGGCGAAAGGTGCCAGCGGACGTCGACCGTAGTGCGGCGTCCCTCCACGCCGTACGTCATCCAAAGCAGCAGCTTATCCTCCTCCTCGGGCTCGGCGCCGTCCTCCGCGTCGTCGCCGTCGCCGTCGCCGCGGCCATGACGCCTCGTCCTCCTCCTCAGAAGCGCTCGCCTCGTATAGACAGTCCTCGTCAAGGTGGAAATTGCCCCCTTTTATTGAACTTTGCTGTCCTAATCCTCTTACTCATCGGTTTTGGTGATGCATTATGCTCATTTGGTGTATGAAAATTGCAGATGGCTACTGCTGCTCGGGCTTGGATGTACAGTAGTAAGTCCCGAGATTGGGCCAGTTTCTTAATGGGGGTCAATGGTTTTCTAGATCAAGCAGAGGCGGATATGAGAAACCGTGGTGTTCAGGCAATGCTTTGCCCGTGTATAGATTGTTTCAACGAGAAGAAGGTTGGACAACGGGATAACATTTTTCATCATTTGATCACACGTGGTTTCAAAGAAAATTACACGTGTTGGAATAAACATGGTGAGGAAGGGCTTAATGAAGTCAAAGCAGGATGCCTAAATGAAGGTGAAGCGCGACACCATGCTACAGGCCTTAATAATGAAGGGGCAGCGCTATGCCATGATGAAGAGCTTGATGAAGGTGGTGTTTTTGATGAGGAAAATGAACCATTCCCACCAATTGTGATGAGGCCTGAGGATATCACTGATCAAGAAGTTACGGGCTTCAATGATGGTGATCAAATGTTGATCAAATGTTGCGGGATGTTGAGTTTCAAGGAGTGTATACAACTTCTGAATTAGCGAGGCTGAAGCAGTTCGTTGAAGATTCAAAGAAATCCCTCTATCCTGGTTGCAAGAAGTACTCTCACCTTTCTGGTGATCTAAAACTTCTGCAGCTTAAGGCAGATCATGGTTGGAGCAACAAAAGTTTCAAACAACTATCGGATCTCCTTAAGGACAAGCTACCCGAGGGAAACCAAATAGCCGAGTCTGTCTATGAGGCAAAGAAGATAATTTGTCCTTTGGGAATAGAGGTTGAAAAAATTCATGCTTGCAAGAACAGTTGTGTATTGTTCCGTGGAGATTATGCAGACCTTGACAAGTGCCCCAAGTGTGGGTTCGATCGGTACAAGAGGAAAAAAGATGGTGGTGATGATAACAATGCTGATGATGACGAGAACGAGCTCATGGAGATCACACGCAAGAAGAAGAAGAAGAAGGTTAAAGGGGCTCCTGTGAGGGTAGCATGGTATTTTTGCATCATTACTCGGTTGAGAAGATGGTTCGCCACACGAAAGGAGGACCAACTCTTGCGTTGGCATAAGACACGAACGAAGGAAGTTGGAAAGATTAAGCACGCCGCAGATGGCCAACAATGGCAAAACATTGATTCCCACTTTAAGAAATTTGCCGGTGAAAGCAGGAACATTCGGTTCGCTATGAGCACAGATGGCGTGAACCCATTCGGTAACCAGAGCTCAACACATAGCACCTGGCCTGTCGTGCTGTCAATGTACAACCTTCCACCCTGGCTATGCAAGAAACGAAAATACATGATGCTGACAATATTGGTCTCCGGGCCAAAGCAACCTAGCGACCGTATTGATGTCTACTTGAGGCCACTAGTTGATGACTTGAAGATACTTTGGAAGCCTAGTGTGAAGGAGGTTTGGGATGAGTTCGGCCGTGAGGAGTTCACATTGCACGCCATGTTGTTCACCACCATCAACGACAACCTGGCTCATCACAACGTTTCTGGCCAGAGTAAAAGGAAAGGTGCAGCTTGCCCACACTACTTGGAAGAAACTTGTGCAGTGTGGCTAAGAAATTCAAAGAAATTCTCATTTATGGGGCACTGTCGTTTCCTCAGCAAGAAACATGCCTACCGGGACATGGATTGTCAGTTTAATGGGGAAAAGGAGAATCAACAGGCGCCACTGCATGGACTGGAGATCTGCTCCACTTACAAGTCAAGGACGTCGAAACTATCGAGGAGTTACCCAAATTGTCTGAAAAGAAACTTCGCAAAAGAAAGAAGCAAGATGGTGAAGAAGAAGAAGAAGATGGGCGAGGAATGTGGAACAAGAAATCAATTCTATGGGAGCTAGAGTATTGGCCGCTTTTGGATGTGCGTCATTCGATTGACAACATGCACGTCAAGAAGAATGTGTGTGAAGTTACTTTGGGAACATTGCTACAACAGAAGTCGAAAGGAAAAGATCATAAAAATGCCAGGGATGATCTTAAAGAAATGGGCATTAGGCCGGAGCTCTATGCAGAGGAAACAGACACGGGGATGGACCTTCCCGTTGCTGCAACCACCTTGTCAAAGGCAGAGAGAAAAGAATTCTGTGAGTTTTTGCATGGTTTGAAAGTACCTTCAGGCTACTCATCGAACTTCAAGAGGCTAGTGTTGGTGAAGGACATGAAAATGAATTTCAACTTGATGAAATCTCATGATTGCCATGTGTTGATGACATCTATTCTTCCTATTGCACTAAGAGGTATCAAGACAGAACTGGTTCGCGACGCAGTCACGAGCTTGTGTTTATTCTTCAATGAAATAGAACAGAAGGTGATTGATGAGGAAAAACTATTGGCCTTAGAGAGGAGGCATTTCGAGACCCTATGCCTGCTTGAAGCTACCTTCCCACCATCATTGTTTGATCTCATGCTACATCTAACAACATACCTCGCGAGGGAGATCTGGTACCTTGGCCCATCTTACCTTCATCAGATGTTTCCATATGAGAGGTACTTTGGATTCCTCAAATCATTGGTACATAACAGGTCATTTCCGGAGGGAGCCATTGTTCGTGGCTATGAGACCATCGAAGCAGTGGAGTGGGCCATGGGTTATATGGACCCCCAAAACCCCATTGGTGTGCCTCGTTCACGACATGAAGGTAGGCTTTCAGGTGTTGGGACCCTGGGGAAAAAGTCAATCACTCTACACCCAGAGGACTTCAAGAAGGCTCATTTCACCGTGATGGAACAGAGCGTAGAGGTTACACCATTTGGCAATGAGCACAAGCAACAACTACGTGAACAAAACCCTGGCTGTACTGAGGATTGGGTTGCAAACAGGCACATGCAATGCTTCAACAGGTGGCTCTGAGATTAGGTCCAGCAGAGTGGCAGCGCTGCTATAACCAACGATCTAAGAAAACTAGCAGTAGGGCCATTATTCACTGTTACAACATATCAAGCAATGGATATCAATGGATACACGTTCTACATCATGGCCCAGGATGTCAAGAGCGTCTATCAAAATAGTGGTGTGCGTGTACGGGCCGTCGACAATAAGAAGAACACAGCCACATATTATGGTCAAATAGAGGAAATTTGGGAGCTTGATTATTGAGGATTCAATTTAGCCTTGTTTCGGTGTAGATGGGTCACCAATGCGAAGAGAGCTATGATCAAGGACAAATTTGGTTATGTTAGTGTTGATCTCCGGGTCTTTGGTTACGAAACCGAACCGTTTGTCTTCGCCAAGGATGTTGAGCAAGTGTTCTATGTACCTGACCTTGCAAAGAATAACTGGAGTGTGGTTTTGCCTGGAAAAAAAGGATTGTTGGGGTTGAAAATGTTGTTGAGGAGGAGGAATACAACTAGTTTGACGAAAGTCCATCCTTTCACACTTCATACATGCCCCGAGTCTTGGGAGCTGATAAAACACCATACTTGCGAAGCGACCATCGTGAAAAGATCCATATACAAAAATCAAAGAAGAAAAAGAAGCAAGATTGATTTCTACTGAATCCGATCCTTTTTGTAAAATGCAGGGATGTATATTGCTGGAATTGGAATCCTTTTTGTAATATATATAGGATGTGTATTGGTGGAATTTGAATCAATCTCCTTTCTGTAATATATGATGCCTAAGATACTACCTAAGATGCCTATATATTCTGCCTAAGATACTGCCTAAGATGTCTATAAGCGAGATGTGCAATTAGTAGTACCACTCATCTGAGAGTATTGATATTATTTTGTCTACATTTCATCAAACTTCAAAGAGTTTGACTCCTCGATAAGCGAGATGTGCAATTAGTAGTATCCACTCATCGGAGACGCGTCTCCTGTATCTTCTCTCCAAAATAAATAACTGTTGCCCCAACCCCTTCTTCTACCCGCAAAACCACCACAGCCCCTTCATCTACCCGCGAGAAAACCACAACTGCCTACACTCCTCGTCGTGCCTCCTCTGCTCCACGCCAAGCGACTTCCCTTCCACGCCGGCACTCATGGCATCGAGGGAGCACCAGCGTTCGCTCGCGGAACTCCCGGCAGAGGTGCTGGCGATCATCGTTGGCCGAGTTGGTGCGACATCGAATCGACCTATGGAGGACGTCTGCAGCCTACGGGCAACCTGCAAGGACATGCTCTGCCCCTGCCGTGACAGAGATGTCGGTAGGCGCCTGTCACTGGATCAGGTTCCAATCAAGCAGATGCAGAACAACGACCTCGTCGGCTACGACGTCTTCCTTCGTAGCCTGGCTGTAGCAGGCAACCTGGTGGCCTGCTTCCTCACCGGGATGGACGACATCTTCGGTAGGAACCGCAGCTCTCAGCCTCCCCTCGACGAGCTCCACTACGCTGCCAAGGACGGGCAAGAGGGGCAGCCTATGTGGCCGCCGTCTTCCTCTACAGAGCTAACAGCGGGGCCGACGCCGACGCCACTGCAATTGCATACATGAAACAGGTTGAGGGTGAGGAGCAAGGGCAGTGGCATCCGCGTTTGATTAGCAATGTGCAATCCCTAGATTTCCGGCATCGTGGGGTCAATCTAGCTTGGCAAATTTGGAGTGTCGCCCTCCGCCGTGGCCTCCGCCGGCCGACGCTGCCAACGGCGGTGGCGCGAGGCAACATTCAACATTGCGCAGGCAAAGCATTCTGAGGTATGGCGCCAAGCCGAAGGGGGTTTTGCATGTATTTTTGTAGTGAAAAATGTAGGCTTCGTTACGAATGTAATGTCTTCTTCTATCATGTAATGTGTCATCCAATCGGTTATTGATAGACAAGATTTGATTTCTCACATTTCTGAGTCAAATCCAAGGTTGCGGCGCCCTCTACTTCCTCCTCTGTTTTATTGGAATGAAGAACAGTTTGTGTGGGAAAATGAGACGAGGATTAACCATCCCGCGTCTCCAATTAGGGTGGGGCCCAGTTCTATTGGAACGAAGAACAGTTCTCATTTCTCCTTTTAATCTGCAGTCAAATTTTATAACACATATTTCTCCGTCGTGCTTAGTCCAAATTTGATGATTTTTTTTTCTAGTTTTTTTAAAATCCCCATCTTTTCATTAATTTCATTGTTTAGTGTATATTCCGTTTCGTGAATAATGTTTATATGCCTTATCTTGTTCTTTGTAAGTCCAACATAGAAATAATATTTGTTTTCCACAACCATTAGTAATGAAACATTGCATTTCGTAATCTTAAGGTGAACACAAGCTTGTGTAAAAATTTCAAATGCATACGAGATTGAACATGTTGCAAAGTGTGGAAAACTTCAATGTTCAAGCAACATTCTAAGAAACTATGTGAGAGATGTAGCCATTTGTACACAAGTATATTCTTCCTTTATCGAAAAAATTTGAATTTTTTATGACAAGTTTAGGTACCCAAATTATGTTTCCACGTAAACTTGTAGAATTCTTGGAGCAAACAAAGATGTTATTAGAATTATTATATCACAAGCATGAGATGTATATTCGAATTATAAGAATGTTAGGTATACAAGTGTGACTGCTGATATTTTATTAAAATACTAAATGTCCAAATATGAATTGATGTTATTTTTAATGAGTTTTTAGGTGCTATTTTACCGGCTCTAATATTTGATGGATGCGAGTTTCAGTTCTAAAAAATAGTGTCGGGCTCATGCATCAGTGTCAGCAGCCTATATAAAGAAGATAACTGCCCGGACCTACCTGCCAACGAAGGCGACGAGAGTTTACTAACCAGCATCGGGATGACTATCCATTGTCTCCAAGATCGAGTTCATCACAGGAGGAAGAGATACTGCAGGCGACGCTGATGGATCTACCCGCGTCTCTTAGATCGAGTTCATGCGACATGTATACAAAATCCAACAACCAAACTAACCAGTTCAGGATCAACAAACAAACTAAGCAGTTCATGATCGACAAACTAAGCAGTCCAACAACCTGATGAACAAACTGACGAACACACAATAATCACAAACACATTATTAATGGTACAGGAGTGGATCAATTAGTCGGTCACCGCTGTCGGAGTCCCGCTGTCGGAGCCGTCGGAGCCGCTGTCGGAGCCGTCGTCGCCGCTGCCGGAGTCGTCGTCGTCGCCGTCGTCGTCACCGTGGAGAGACCGCTGGACCACGGGGAGCTTCTCAAACTTTTCAGCCAACACGTGGATCCTGAAGGCGAGACCCATGAGGCTGCGATCCTTGTAATCGTCAGGCGCCTCGATCTTGAACACTGCGCCAACATCTCAGAGCTTCATGAATGCGCCCTGGAGCAGTTCGACAGTGAAGCTAATGTCGGTGGCCTCTGAATTCTTCTCCTTCTTCTCCTTGGGCGCCGTTGGCTCCTTCCCCTTCTCCTTGATGGTCAACTTCCTCCGACGGCGGCTTTCATCGTCGTCATCCTCTCTTCGTCCCCGCTTCGCCGACGGGTCACTCGACGCCATGCTCTTCTCGCTCCTTGTTGGTGTGATCTCTCGTTGACCGGAGTTTGTGGTTTTTTGATGGCGAGGGGGAAGAAGATGAAGTGCAAGAAACGATATGATTATGGAGCAACTAGCAGTCGGGGATTTATGATGACAAGACGTGAACCGTCAAGGCGCCTTCCTCCCCACGCCCCACGTCCCCCTACGCCTCGAGAACCATTTTTTCGGAGCAAAACCATCCAAAAACACACGTCGCATTTCTATTTCGCGGGAAGGTGGAGGGGCAGGGGCAGTTGTCGGGCCCACGCGTCAGCAGCCAAACCGCATCGCATTTCAAGTTCCATATTATTAATAACGGGTTTTTATAAATGGCCGCGTCGCATTTCAATTTCCAAACCCCGTCGCCTTTCAATTTCCAGATCCCGTCTCCTTTCCATTTCCTTCCCCTTCTCCTTCATGGCCGCAGTGTGCTTCATGGAGCTGCTGCCAAATGAACTGGTCACCCAAATCATCCTCCGCTGCATCAAGGGTGAGCCCGTCATTCGTTTCCTGGTCCTTCGTAATAGGGTCTGCGGCACCTTCCGGCGCATCTGCGACTCAGATGAGGTACTCCTGCAGGTTTCACTGCATGAGCTTCGTCAAGAGTGCAAGAGTCGCTACGTCAGGTCCTTGTTGGAGGAGCGCTTCCGCCTCGCCAAACATCCGGAGGCATTATGCTTCGAGGGGATGGAGAGGTTGATGAGGCGGCAGAATCCCGATGAGGGACTGGACCTCTGTTGACGGCTGTTAAGTACCTACTTTAGCTGTCAATATACTCATGAATAAACGAGCATAAGGCATTTCTTACACGTATTTAGTTAAGAATAATGTAGTTCCACTTGTCCTTGGAGATTATTTGATTGCAGGAAAATAAGCAAGAATAGAGTGCTAAACTCACCTTCTATGGTCCATGCCACATCACCTCATCCTAGTGGGCTGCCAACAAGGATGCGATGCATGCAAACCTGCCAACTAGGGAGCCATGCATGCATGCCATGCAAGCAATCCAAGTGAAGCAACCCCCGACAAATCAGAGTGTGACACGTGGACTTCACATGGATCCATGGACCCACAAAGGCAAGCAAACCACGCCAAAACAGGGTGGACACCGGGAACCGACCTAAAGACCCACAGGGCAGCCACCAGGAGAAAGCACGAGCCAGGGGGGCCCACCAGGGGGTCGGCCGAACCGACCTTGGCTCGGCCTCTCCTGTGCTTCCACGTGGTGGCTCTCCATTGGTCCTAGGCGCCATCCCCGGGGTGTTTGCCTCCATTCCTCTTTGGTGCACAGGCCTATAAATAGAAGGAGAGGGGGCTCACTTATGAGACATCCACACTTGCAACACCTCTCTCACTTTTAGTCTCAAGGCTAGGAGGTAGGCTAGAGTAGTTCTAATTCAGGTTCCAAGTCTACTTTGGGATCTAGGTATGAGTTGTCTTGTATCTTATTTCATTTGTATGACTTTGATCTACTTCAGTTATTTATCTATTTCATATAAAGTTGTGTTAGTATACATGAGTGATTTGTTCATGTGTTCTTCACCTGTTCATCATTTAGAGGCTCCTATTCTTGATGAACAAGGCCTTTCGATCCACTTGACGGGTGACTTTTACATGTTTCTGGTGTTTGTTCATAAGTTAGAGGCTCGTGTTCTTCGCGAACACGACCCTTTGATCCAGTTGAACAGACATAGGAAAACACGAATCTGTTTGTGTACTTAACCTGGTTTGATCTAATTAGATGACATGATTGCGTTGTATGAAGTCTGTGCTTGAGCTACGGTACTCGGTGTAATTGGCTGGTTTATCTGGTGGCTTGACCTGGGTCACAATAGCCCGGGCCGGTCAAGTCCGGCTAACAATGTAAGCATGGTGCTTGGGTTGTGTAGCTACCTTACTTATGAGTTTATCCCACGGTTTGTCTTGGGGTAGGCCGCGGTAGTGAGAGCCGTTGGTCCTCTGAAATCCCCCACGTTCAGATAAGCTGTAGGAGTCTAAAATATAACAACCGGAGTTGTGCAGAAGCAATGCGGGAGGTTATCTCCCCGTGGTTCCTGGGTGCTCAAGTCAATGTTCTTCAACGCTAGTGTATCTAACTCGTTCCTTCCAGCTTTATGTGTATAGTACATTAGAACCTAGAACTAACTCGTGTGTCGCCTCCTATGCCTAGGACCCTTTAGAGAGAGAGTGAGTGTGTGTGTGATCACACTACCCCTATTATCATATCTTTACCCCTGCACTTGAGTGTCTGGTTTGTTTCCGTCTATGATCTATACTCATTGCAATAGAGTTGATCTTGTCATTCTGCCAATGCCTTCCTTGGATTCGATACCCTTTGGAATACTCCTTTGGGGAAATGCTACAATGGTACTTCCGTGCGCTTGCAGAACTCTATAACGTTAAGTTGTACCAACCAGCATTTCTAGCGCTATTACCAGGATGGGTTCCAAACCTGTTCTTAGGTGATTGCGTTAAGAAATGTCAACAAGCATTTCTGGCGCCGTTGCCGGGGAAGGCTTAAGGATGACATATCAACACTTTGCATATGATTATAATCATGACAGGAATAAAACAGTTCTCAATGCAGGCTAACTTGGATTGTCTTCTTTGTCTATTGATGATGAAGACAGGTAGTGCATGACTGGTTTCGACTTGCCATCGAATTTTACTGAAGATCCTGAGTCACTCGTAAGGAAGGCACGAAATCATTTTGGCTCTCCTTCTCGTGAACGTTCAGAAGTCGATCCAGCTTCCATTGTGCCATCCGCATCAACTTCCATGGCCAACCCTGTCGAGAAGACTCTTCGTGAGTATTCCGCTCCCTCTGCTGACCAGGTGCCGACTGGCCCTGTGATCAACACTGGGAATGGAAACTTCGAGATCAAGACTGGCTTAATGACGATGGTATAGGCTAGCCCATTCTGTGGCAAGCCTAATGAAGACGCGAGCGCCCACCTGCAGCAGTTCCAGGAACTATGCAGTACCTTCACTATACGAGGAGTGGAGGAAGATGCTATTCGTCTGTGAATGTTTCCCTTCTCCCTTTTGGGAAAGGCAAAGAAGTGGTTTTATGCTAACCGTGCAGAGATTTACACTTGGGCAAAGTGCTCCGCAGCATTCCTCGTGAAATTCTTTCCGTTGGGCAAAACCAATGTCCTTCGGGGGCGAATTTCAAGTTTCCAGCAAGCGGCAAATGAAACTATCCCCGAAGCTTGGGAGAGACTCCAGGAGTACATCCTGGCTTGTCCTCATCATGGGATGGACAATTGGCTTATTCTTCAGAGTTTCTATAATGGGCTGACTCCGACAGCCCGAGGCCATATTGATGCTGCAGCTAGAGGGGCTTTCTTCTCTCTTACTATCACTAAAGCTACTACACTGATAGAGAAGATGGTTACCAATCAAGGGTGGAGTGATGATCGACTCCAGCCACGTAAAAGGGGTACACATACCGTCAAGGAATCGGATATGTTGCATGCCAAGATGGACCTAATGATGAAGAGAATGGATGATCTAGCCAATGAGAAGGCTGCCAAGGCCACCACTACTCAAGCTATGGATGCTTGCAGGACTTGCGAAGTCTGTGGTAATACTGGGCATTCAGGGAATTACTGCCCTACTACTCAGGAGGAGGTGATGTACATGAACGGCAATAACAACGGTTATCGTCCACAAGGAGGTCAAACGTGGAATCAATCATGCCCTTATTATCAAGGAGGTAATCAAGGTAATTCTTTCAACCCAAACCAACCTTCCTTGAAAGATCTAGTCTTTGGGCAAGCTAAGATTAATGAAGGCTTTAATAAGAAAACAGCTGCCTATGATAAGGCCTTTGAGAGCCTTAATGTTAAAATTGATAGCCTTTTGTCTGCTCTTAAAAACCAGTTGAGCTTTAATAAGATGATAGAAACCCAGTTGGCTCAGTTAGCTGTCTTGGTTCCCTCTGCTGAAGACGGGAAGATTCCGGGGCAACCCGTGTCCTCCTATGAAAATGTTTGTGTAGTGTCCACCAGATGGGGTAAGCATTCTGGGCGGACACAAGCCACTGACTATGCAGGGAAGCCTACACAGCAAATACTTGACCCATGGGAATCTTCAACAATTACACACAAGAAAGACCTTGGTTATCCGGCTATCACCTGCAAGATTTACTACCAAAAGATTAAGCATGCTCTTTGTGACCTTGGTGCAAGTGTTAACCTTATGTCCAAGGCCATGTTTGAATAATTGGGGTATCCAGCTCTAACTCCAATTATGACAGCCGTCCAACTTGCTGATGCATCGATCCGATATCCAGAGGGGATCGTAGAGAATTTATTGGTATTCGTCCAAGGTTCATGCATCTTTGCGGATTTCGTGGTCCTTGATATGCAAGATGATGAGGGAATGCCTCTCATTCTTGGGAGACCGTTCCTGAGTGACGCCAATGCAAGGATCAATGTGGGAGCCAGAACGATCCGATTCCGCATTGGGAAGAGGAACTTGATGTTCCGATTTCAAACACCAAAAGAGAAATGTTATACACTGCAGGGCAAAAATGAGCAATCAGGGGCATGGACGGAGCCACAGCCCCCGCGACTTCCCACCACTCAAACAAAGCCTAAGAAAACAAGAAGGGTGTGGCGGGAAACACAGAAGTCATCTCCATCAATTTCTCGGGAATGGGGTGACGAGTGGAATCAATCGCCGAGAAAAGTCTCGCTCTCAGACTTAAAAAGATGAGTCCTTTTTGCCAAAAGGTAAAATTGGTATTTATCTCATATTTCCCTTCTAAAGTTTTATTTGATTTTTTTTCCAAAAGCATATTTGATTTTTCCAACCTTGCATCTGCATGCTAGATTTTTCTAGCCAATTTCCCTTTTCAAATAAAATTCTGAAAATAATTTCTTGAGTGGAAAATCAAAGAATAATTTTTCGAGCAACATTTTGGGCGAATCTGGACCTAGACATCTGGGCAGGACATCAAGTAGTCGTTAGAGAGCCGTTGCAAAAAGTTGGAAGCAGGCGGGCCCGGCAGGGGGTCGACCGACCCCACAGGTCGGCCGACCCTGGCCAACGGTCATGTGGGCCCCGCCTCTTCCAACGGCTCCTAGCCGTTACCCTTGTCCTCAAGCCCGGTGCCTGGCTCGGTTGCCTATAAATAGAAGGGGGATTGAGGGGTTTCTTCACCCATTCACTCATTTCCATCACCCTCTCTCCCTCTTTTCTCTTGCTCTTTGGTTTTCTTGGATTTCTTGCTCAAGTGGAAGTGCCAAGCACTCTCTCCAATTTGTCGCTGAATATTGAATATTGGTGGAGCAAGCTCGGTAAGGATTTCATTTCGATTTCACTAACCCATCACCGAGTTTCTCGTGTTGTCCCATTGTTGTGCTAGATGAGTTGGATTGCCGGTGCGTACCGGAAGGTGACCCGCTCACGCCGTTCTAGAGACGGAGAGGGCTCGTCTCACCACTCTGGAGCTACGCCAAGTCCAATGTCAACCGACCGTGAAGAAGAGGAAGAGGAGGAGCTACCCACGCCACGAACCGAAGGGGTGATCAACACCGATGCCACCTTCATCGACTTGAGGGACGACCGGGAGATACAGGCCTATGCTCTCATCAAGGATCGAGTCTTCGCCAACACCAAGGAGTTCGACTCGGCCCTTCTCGAGAAAACAGGTATGGACTGCGAGTTCGATTCCATTTGGCATGCTCTTGGTTGGGAGAACTTTGTTCTGGTGTGGGAGATTGGTTCTAGGCCTCTCACCATTCAGTTCCTCTGTACTCTTCAGGAGGATGAGACCGGTATTACGTTTTGTTTCCATGGAACATCGTATCGAGTCTCATGGCATGATCTTAGTTGTGCTCTCGGTTTTCATCGTCGTTGTGCTATTTCTCTCGATCAAGCTTGCAGTGATTTTGTTCGAGATAGTTTTTGGGAAGAGATTTCTGGTCGGCCTGTCCGTGGCAAGTTAGCACCTCGGTGCAAACGATATCTTGCATCCTACTCTCCGACTGTGGCACAAGTGGCTTGCCATCACTCTCTTTCTGAGGGATGATGTTCGAACCGTGCGCACCGACGAGATGAGGATATTATACGCCGCGGTCAGACGAATCAAAATCGCCCCAGTGCAAGCTATGATTCGGCAGTGGTTGACAAATTTTAGGATGACGGGTTCTATTGAGTGTACGTCCCTGATCACACGTATCATTTCGAGTCTTGGGATTTCGATAGGGGCTAACGTTCCCTACATTGATACTCCCCGGGCCATGATAGATGAGGCGTATCTGATTCAAGGACATACTCTTAAAAAGGGTCCGGATGATTCCTTGGTTTTCTTTTACCCTGGCCACGCAAACCAGATTCGGTTACCTAACCCGGATTTACGTTTGTACGGCCAAGGGCCACTGACCGTTCCTCTTGAGGAACCTCGTCGTTCTAGTGTTTCTGGAGATAGGGTCACTAGGAGTGCGTCGAGGAGGGCAGCGACAGCACAGCAACCGCCACAACATCCGTCGCCACAGCCATCACCACAGCCATCACCTCAGCCACAGCCTCAGCCTACACCACCGTTGTCTGGCGCATGGGCCTCGGCCGGGTACATGTCTGGAGTTACATCCGGATATGCCCCCGGTTGGGACCAAACATGAGTCAGCCGGGTGCGAGTAGCTCGACCTGGGCTAGTGCAGGGAGTGGCGAGTGGGTTCGGCCCGCCGGTGCTACCTACGGAGACTCGTCTTCATCGTCCGGATTGCGCTCGTCATCTTGTGGGGCCACCCTCACTCAGCAGATGAGCGAGCTCAATATCCGTGTCGGTACCATGGAGGAGGCGATGCACCAGCAGGCTGAGTTCACTCGGGACTGGCAGCGTATGACGAGCGAGAGGATTCACACCATGCAGTAGAGACAACTGCGACTGATAGAGGAGCAGAGGGCTTACTACGCGTGGTTGGTATACCGCCCTCCGCAGCAGTGAGCCTGAAGCTAGCTTGGGGGAGGACCCCCATTCTGAGGTAACTTGTATCTTCTATTGTTTTCAGAACCCCATATGCTAAAAAACACATAAAAATCTGAAAAAAAGTTAAAAAGACCAAAACTATTTATTTGCTTTCTTAAATTAGTTTGTTTTCATATGCGCGGTAAGAGTGTTCTTATTCTCCATGGTTGAAATGATGAATAGTTGCTCTGTTTATTCCTCTTGTATGCCTTGTTTACAACTTAGTATCCTATCCAAGTTTTGAGTTTGTTGGCTTGTATGATCGAACTTGAGCTTGAAAATTGTGGGTAGCAGAAAGCATGATCTGTGCCTAAGTTATTGCAAGGTATGATATGGTATAATAGAGTTGCTATGAGCTAGTACTAAGTGATGTTTGATATCTGGAGTTTTCTTTTGAAAAAATGATAAAATGATAAGGTACTAAGCTTATGTTAAACCTCCACATATGCTACCTGATTTCTTCATTGAGTCTTGTCGAATTGTTGTGACCCTCGGCGAGTAACTTGTCATACTCCTATGATCAAGATCACGTACACACCACCATATGCGAAACTTCTACACTAGAAGTTAGCAACCATCATTTCTTCCATTTCCCATCCATTCCACAAAATAAAGCTTCGCGCATGTTCCATGATTACTCTCCCTCCAAAAATATTCAGCAAGGACTATGGGCTATGTTAAAAAAAAGAAACATGCTCAAGGGCATGCATAAAAAAAAGAGAAGAAAAAGAGAATAAAGAGACATAGCCCAAGTCTCAAAAATTTCGAAAAGGAGGAGAGTAAAATCATGCAAATAGGAGTTCATTATCCATCCACCATAGACACACTTTTGCACATCTTGATCTGGGTGTATGACTTGTTCTCCCAAGGATCCGGTTTTCGACTCGACAATACATGAGAAACAGGTATGCCACATGTTTTCCCTACCTACAGCTCCACCTATCAGCTTATTAGGAGTAGGTAGTGAAAGAAGGCAAATCAAGGCCTTGGTGAGGAATCATACACATTGAGCGATCCGAGAGTATCATTTGAGGAACTTTGATTTCTTTTTGAAAAACCTGCAAAACCTTCGGATTGACAACTGATCAAGGTACATGTGAGTGGTAATCTTTATACAACCATTCTATCTTTCAACCGCCCAAGGCAGGTGAAGCTACATGCCCCATATCAATCAAGTGAAAGGTAAGATCAATGCCAACTTTTTCAACTCTTGATAGAGTACCTAGCTGTACCTTGTTATACATAAGGAATACAACATCGTAGCAACTCCTGATCAACCAACCTGAGTCCTTAATCTCTTGCTCGGGACGAGCAAGAGGCTAGCTTGGGGGAGTTGTTGACAGCTGCTAAGTACCTACTTTAGCCGTCAATATACTCATGAATAAAGGAGCATAAGTCATTTCTTACATGCATTTACTTAAGAATAATGTAGTTCCACTTGTCCTTGGAGATTATTTGATTGCAGGAAAATAAGCAAGAAAAGAGTGCTAAACTCACCTTCTATGGTCCATGCCACATCACCTCATCCTAGTGGGCTGCCAACAAGGATGCCATGCATGCAAACCTACCAACTAGGGAGACATGCATGCATGCCATGCAAGCAATCCAAGTGAAGCAACCCCCGACGAATCAGAGTGTGACACATGGACTTCACATGGATCCATGGGCCCACAAAGGCAAGCAAACCGCGCCAAAACAGGGTGGACACCGGGAACCGACCTAAGGACCCATAGGGCAGCCACCAGGAGAAAGCACGAGCCAGGGGGGCCCACCAGGGGGTCAGCCGACCCCACAGGTCAGCCGAACCGACCTTGGCTCGGCCTCTCCTGTGCTTCCTCGTGGTGGCTCTCCATTGGTCCTAGGCGCCATCCCCGGGGTGTTTGCCTCCATTCCTCACTGGTGCACGGGCCTATAAATAGAAGGAGAGGGGGCTCACTTATGAGACATCCACACTTGCAATACCTCTCTCACTTTTAGTCTCAAGGCTAGGAGGTAGGCTAGAGTAGTTCTAATTCAGGTTCCAAGTCTACTTTGGGATCTAGGTATGAGTTGTCTTATATCTTATTTCATTTGTATGACATTGATCTACTTCAGTCATTTATCTATTTCATATAAAGTTGTGTTAGTATACATGAGTGATTTGTTCATGTGTTCTTCACCTGTTCATCATTTAGAGGCTCCTGTTCTTGATGAACAAGGCCTTTCGATCCACTTGACGGGTGACTTTTACATGTTTCTGGTGTTTGTTCATAAGTTAGAGGCTCGTGTTCTTCGCGAACACGACCCTTTGATCCAGTTGAACAGACACAGGAAAACACGAATCCGTTTGAGTACTTAACCTGGTTTGATCTAATTAGATGACATGATTGTGTTGTATGAAGTCTGTGCTTGAGCTACGGTACTCGGTGTAATTGGCTGGTTTATCTGATGGCTTGACCTGGGTCACAATAGCCCAGGCCGGTCAAGTCCGGCTAACAACATAAGCATGGTGCTTGGGTTGTGTAGCTACCTTACTTATGAGTTTATCCCACGGTTTGTCTTGGGGTAGGACGTGGTAGTGACAGCCGTTGGTCCTCTGAAATCCCCCACGTTCGGATAAGCTGTAGGAGTCTAAAATATAACAACCGGAGTTGTGCAGAAGCAACGCGGGAGGTTGTCTCCCCGTGGTACCTGGGTGCTCAAGTCAATGTTCTTCAACGCTAGTGTATCTAACTTGTTCATTCCAGCTTTATGTGTATAGTACATTAGAACCTAGAACTAACTCGTGTGTTGCCTCCTATGCCCAGGACCCTTTAGAGAGAGAGTCAGTGTGTGTGTGATCACACTACCCCTATTATCATATCTTTACCCCTGCACTTGAGTGTCTGGTTTGTTTCCGTCTATGATCTATACTCATTGCAATAGAGTTGATCTTGTCATTCCGCCAATGCCTTCCTTGGATTCGATACCCTTTGGAATAGTCCTTTGGGGAAATGCTACAATGGTACTTCCGTGCGCTTGCGGAACTCTGTAATGTTAAGATGTACCAACCAGCATTTCTGGCGCTATTACCAGGATGGTTTCCAAACCTGTTCTTAGGCGATTGCATTAAGAAATGTCAACAAGCTCGCCGGAAAGGCCGCTGCCAAAGACGTCTGTGCGAAGTACTTCTTAGCGATGCTGAAGTACCGTCGCAACCCTGCGGACCCTGAAGTGATGGCACTGCTCCACGAAATCAGCGGCGGGCCGTCGCCCCCTGATGGGTGGTGGAAGAACTAGAACCTGCACTGGCTGCGCTACCTCATCGCTGGGATCTCGAGAACATTGCGTGGTGGTACTGGCTTCGTGACGGCGACAATGACATTCCATTGCTGCCCGTCCAGAATCCCCACGTCTGCATTTGGGCAGCGGGATGTAGGCGCTATGGGCCGGACACCCCAGGGATCATCCACTACTGCAGCGCCAAGTGTCGTATCCGTCATGAGTTCGACCTCTGGACGCGTGGATTCAACGTCGCGGTGGAGTACGCCGTCAGCAGGATGAACGTCGGGATGTAGGCGGAAGCATCAATAAAAATTATGTATCTTGAATGTAAATTATTACATATTCTGTGTCTCATCCATAAGATTTGATTTGTCACGTTTCTGAGTCAAATCGAAGGTTGCGGTGGTCTCATTTGCCGCATTAGAGGCCTAGGGTGCCCTCTTGGATGTCAAAGCGGGCACGACGGCGGCAGCAGCGGCAGTGACCTCTGCTAGTCTGCTTCCTCCTCTGTTCTATTGGGTGGGCGTAGGAGACGAGGATTGGAAGGGCAAATGAGACGCGGGTTAACCACCCCCTCTGTTCTATTGGAATGAAGAACAGTTCTCATTTCTCCTTTTAATCTGCAGTCAAATTTTGTAACATGTATTTCTCCGTCGTACTTAGTCCAAATTTGATGATTTTTTTTCCTATTTTTTTCTAAAATCCCCATATTTTCATTAATTTCATTGTTTAGTGTATATTCCGTTTTGTGAATAATGTTTATATGCCTTTATCTTGTTCTTTGTAAGTACAACATAGAAATAATATTTGTTTTCCACAACAATTAGTAATCAAACATTGCATTTCGTAATTTTAAGGTGAACACAAGCTTGTGTAAAAATTTCAAATGCATACGAGATCGAACATGTTGCAAAGTATGGAAAACTTCAATGTTCAACCAACATTCTAAGAAACTATGTGAGAGATGTAGCCATTTGTACACAAGTATATTCTTCCTTTATCGAAACCATTTGAATTTTTTATGACAAGTTTAGGTACCCAATTTATGTTGCCACGTCAATTTTTAGAATTTTTGGAGCAAACTAAGTTGTTATTAGAATTATTATATCACAAGCATGAGATGTATATTCGAATTATAAGAATGTTGGGTACACAAGTGTGACTGTTGATATTTTATCAAAATACTAAATGTCCAAATATGAATTGTTGTTATTTTTAATGAATTTTTAGTTGTTGTTTTACCGGCTCTAATATTTGATGGATGCGAGTTTCATTTTTAAAAAATAGTGTCGGGCCCACGCGTTAGTGTCAGCAGCCTATATAAAGAAGATACCTGCCGACGAAGCCGACGCGGGTTTACTAACCTGCGTCAGCGATGACTATCCATTGTCAGCGTCAGCAGGCAAACCTTGCGCGCGCTGTTTAAAAATTCTCACCTATATTGACTATAATGCCCATGGAATTCTAATTCCACCAGAGAGCCGTTCAAGGGCACGCCAGTAATTTCTGTGAACATAGTAACATGCGTGCAGGGACATATACTCGGGAGTCTAATTCAGACAGATCCACCACGCCCGCACTCTCCCCGCCGCCGCCCTGCTCCTTCTCCAGCCCTAGCCCGCCGTCGCCGCTCTCCCCACCACAGCCCTGCTCTTCTCCAGCCCCACCGTTCAAGGTGTGACGTCAGCGAAGCGGCTCCAGCCGTGACGACGGTGACGAGGACACGGTTACTGGCGTGCGGACGGCGTCCCAGCCAACCTAGAGACGGTGACGCGGATCCGGCATCCCCGGCCACGACGATGAGCCGGCCACCTCAGGCAATGAGGCGACGCGGATCGGGCCTCTCCGACCACCACGAGAACAACTACTTCATTCGCGACAGAGGTTAGTGCTGCTTGAACCCCCAATGCCCTCTCTGTGCTCGGCCACCCAATCTGCTATTCCTGTCAAGGTGGATTAGGGAGACATGCTACTTTACGATTGTTCACATAGGATTATTCTTCTGGAATTGCCTGCATTAGTACAACATGCCTTAATAGTTCATTTTTAATTGATTGGCTGTGGATTTGATGGATGAATTTTGTTGCTCCAAGTCTGTTTGAATAAATTGTTGCTAACAGATGAACTTATATGAACTGTTGAAATTCTATTATGCTTCGAATGTACCAGATCGACAGTTATGCTTTGGACCTGTTAGCATACTTTAATTCTAATTGCTTTGTCCTCTTGTTGCATGTACACATCGAACACACAATTCATTGCTGCTGAAGTTGGAGAAGGAAGCAGTTGAAGGAATTTAGTCTCTGCTTTGATATATAAGCATATTGCTTCACCCTGTCAAAATGGTTAGCACCTATCCCCAACCTGTATGCTAACATCAACTATTTTGCCTGTCAGAGAATAAGAATTTATCTTATTTTGTTTAGGTTTTCAATCTAGCTTATGTTGCTCTACTGATGACCTGACATATCATCTATGCTGTCTCCCACAACACCAAACTCCTCTACCCCCAGTGCACCATCACAGCCCATCGACGGTGAACCTTGTTCACAGCCTATCAACGGTGATCCTTCTTCACAGGGTCACTCAGCACATACTGCTGCGAGTAGTACTCGATCCCGCGGGTCAAGGACACAAACCAAATGGTCAGAAGACAAGTTGACCGCAACTGGACTTGATAACAATTATTGGCCTACCCCAGATGCTGCGAGGGATAGATTTGTATTGGTCTGTGGCCTCATTGCTCGAGAGAGGGTGTCAATCAACAAGGCAGTTGAAGATCTCTCAGCAATTGAGAAGGAAGAGCTGTTCACAGTTTTAGATGAAAAGCTAGATTACCCAGCCAATCTGGCTGAATCTGTTCGCAAGAAGGCAGTTAAGGCAGCTATGTCAGAGATTGCAACATTGCAACGGCGGTTCAAGACCCATTTAAGAAAAAAATTTGTGAGCCAACAGGAGACTCCCTTTGTGAAGCATGCCTTTTTGCAGCCAGAAGACTGGACCGTGTTTGTGCAGGAAACCAATTCTCCTAGATTTCAGCGATTGAGCCAGGGGATGAAAGAAAAGAGAGCATTGCATGATAAGCCACACAGGACGGGCAGAAAAGGTTATGTTCGTAAAAGGAAAGAGTGGGAGGAGGAGGATGCAAAGCTAGCTGAAGAAGGAAACCAGAACCCTTGGGACTAATTTCCTGGACGTTCGAGGCCTTATCTGCGGGCAAGGGTAGGGAAGAGGAAGACCACTAGTGAAGGAAGCGAGGACATAACATTCAGTAACCCTGCGGTGGTGGGGGTAGCAACTAGGGTGAAAACACTTGCAGCTCAGGCTAGTGATGGTTCTTTCGGGGTTAGGGAGAATGATATCCTCAACGCAGCACTTGAGACTCTAGAGCATCGAGGTCGGGTTCGAGGCGTGTCTAGTTCACTTGGCTGGGGTAAAGGGTTTGGTGAAGAGTTTGCTGGAATGTACAGGAAGAAGAGGAACAAGAAGGCTGTACCGCAGATGGAAGATCTAGTTGGTGAAGCAGTCACCAGAATTGTCTCCATTCTAGCAGAATCAGGCTTTGATATAAACAAAAATGTACTTCATCGTCCTCCCCAATCACCACCTATCAGTAGCAGTGAGGAAGAAGATGTGCATGGCAGTGAGGAAGAAGAAGCATGTGGCAGAGAGGAAGACCATTGGCATGTCAGCGAGGACGAAGGTAGTCAACAGCACATTGATAGTCGATCACCTATGCTGGACACAATAGATAAGCTGATAGAGCCAACCAAGTGCAGCCTTTTGGATGGCTCCGGGAATAAAGTGGAGCTCGCACTAGCCACTGTCTTTCCATTACAAAGACTCTCCATACAGTACCAGTGCAGGATGGGTATGCTGTGGTGCAACCTAGTTATGTGTGGGGCAATACGGGTCACTACCCTCTGCCTGTACCAATTGGGGGGATGAAGTAACAAACCTAGCTGAGGCTCTCTGTCTAAGGATCCAATGGTCAAAGAACAGGATCCATGTACCACCCATTATGAGAAATACCAACCCTGCTCCCACATCAGGTAGCAGGGGTACAACATCAGATGGAGGTACTGCAGTTCAGCGTCAGCAAGAGAAAGCTCAGCAGCAGCAGATCAGCAAAACTACACAGCAGGAGCATCGACAACAGCAGGAGGACAGGTAATCTCTGCCTAAGAAGCAGCAGCAGATCAGCAAAACTACGCAGCAGGAGCATCGACAATAGCAGGAGGAACCCAGGTAATCTCAACCTAATCAGCAGCAGCAGCAGCGACAGGCGGAGGACTGGCAATCTCCGCCTGAGCAGCAGCCACCGCAGAAGAAGGGGGCCAGGAAACCTCTGCCTAGAGATGAGCTTCTTAACTGTTTTTGGACAAAACGGGATCCAAAATACAAGTCTGTTGTGCCTATGTTGTCAGAAGCAGACTTACATGCTGCTGGACCGAATTGTGCCAGGTTGCATGCTTACGCCATGGAACATAGTAAGGATAAACTTAGTTTTCCAGCAAAGTTGCCTGAAGACTCCTTTCATGGTGCTGGTGATTTAATGTTAAACATTGCATTCAGTCACGTGTATGACCTTATAACCCTGGTTGCTCTGGATGAGACCTTCTTGAGGTTGTGGACATTGTAAGTGCCTTAAAACCAAAATAGATATTTCTTTAATTTTGACCACAAAGTTCATGCATGCTAACATTTGGATTTTTTGTAGGAAAATGATGGACAAGGTAGCGGAGATGAAGATCAGTGTTGGGTTTTTGGATCCATAGGTTCTCACGACCACAAAGATTGATAAGGAGTCTAACCTTGTAATACAAGCATTGAGAAATGCAATGACGAATGACTACGTGGTGGGTGCCTTCGGCACCGGTGGCCACTGTGTAACACTGATCATCTGTATGAAGTTCAAAGAGGTTTGGTATCTAGATTCAGCTAAACATCATCCTGCGCGAAAGTTCGAAGACCTCCGAGCGCTTGTGAATTGGTCCGTACCTTGTAGGTTTTGTTCACAAAATTCAATCTCTTAGTGTTTCTAATCGGTATTGCTGATCATGCAGGGACGAATTGGTCCGTACCTTGTAGGTTTTGTTCACAAAATTCAATCTCTTAGTGTTTCTAATCAGTATTGCTGATCATGCCTTTGAAAATATATGCCCAAAGGACGAAGGGATGAAAGGAAAGAAGACTAAGCTAAAATCCAATCAGACATTCAAGCACAAGCCAAATACCACTGTAAGACCGAGGTTTTTTTCTGGTCCCTTCATACCAATTTGGTACTACATTAACTTGTCATTTTGGTACCTCGATGCGCAGTATGCTCAGCAGCCATCGGGGTCCTTTTTGCATGGATTCCATGTGGCATTCAATATGTTCAAACTACTCGAAGACATACCTCACATCAAGAAGGCTGCTGTAAGTAGATAATGCTCTCACCCTTGTCTCTGCTCATATTCTCCATTTGATTTTAGAAACTGATTCGTACTTGTATTCTCATAATTATTTTATTTTGTAGGATTTCAAACCTGCCCTAAATGTTTCTACGGAAGATCTAAAGCCGGTCCGGGAAATGCTGTGCGAGTACATTGTTAAGGAGATCCTCGACTGAAACGGCAACCTCTATAATGGTGCACCGTGAGTTCATTGTACTGCCTGACAAACTTGAAACTTGCTGCATTCAGGCTAGTTTATTAGTACTGCCTGAGAAACCTGCTTGGCTGGGGTCAGATGTTGCCTGGTTTAGGCAGTTTTCTCAGGACTCCATCCAAACAAAGCACCGATGACGAATTTGAAACTTTAGCATGCATGTCGATTTGATGAGGAACTTGATGTGATCTCGCATTATTGTGTATATATATGTTGATCTTGCTTGTGTATATATGTGATGAGAATGTGTTTGTGATGTCTCCTAGCATTGCTGTGGTGGCTGCCAAATCCTGGCTATTTCCAGGATGCAGCCCCTGATCTGGTGGCTGCCAAATCCTGGCTGGTTCCGGGATGCAGCCAGAAAACGGGCAGGTTACTGTAGGTTCCCTACGTATTGGTCACGGGCGTTAAGTAAGGCACGTTACAAAAACAGATCCGTGAGTAACGAGCTTCACTTGGAATGCTCGTTACAAGTATGACAACACTGTAACGGGCCGCATAAAGGCCCGTTACTAATACTGACCGGTGGGCCCTAGAAGTTGATGCTTTCGTCGAGACAGAGGAGACGCGCTTCTAGAGCACGCGTCTCCTGTCGTTGAGACAGACGTGACGCGCGTCCAGAGCACACGTCTCTTTTCGTGGAGACAGGCAAGACGCGCGTCCAGAGCACGCATCTCCTGTTGTCCAAACAGAGAAGACGCGCGTACAAAAAATGCGTCTCCTTACGTGTAGATGCGTGTCCATAGCAAACGTCTCCGATGTTGAGTTCATGTAACGGGCTAGGTTTTTGTGCCCATTACCAAAGGTCCATGTGGGCCCAGAGAAACAGACATTTCAGGTGACCGGTAACTAGTGTCGGTAACGACCTTTGTTAGACGCCCGTTACAATTACGTGTTATCAGTAACAGGCATCCGCCCATTACCTTTCTTGGCTTATTTGTAACGCTTGATCGGTAACGGGCGTTTTGCCCGTTACCAATGGCCATCCGCACCCGTTACCAGTGTTTGTTTTTCACGTAGTGTATGAGAGAGGAATGGTCAGAGGGAGTGACACGATTTTCCTAGGCAACTTGGAATAGTTCACCTTCTCCGGTTGTCCCTTGCCCTATTAGAGGCACTCTCATAGAGGCCCATTGTAACCCCATCATGGAGGTTAACATTTTGCCATGGCACTTAGCGGAAACTCTTTTGGGCAGAGTCCCGCTAGCACCATCCGACATGCTCCTCGGGACTTGTCCCTTTGGACGCGTTCTTGAATGTCGGGGGATTGCGAGTGTCGTGCCGCTTATCATAGACGAGATCAAGGCTAGCTTAGACTTTCACATCTTCGATGTCCTTGATCTCGATCTTCTCCTAGGCTCCCCTCTAGAGAAGCTCTTCGATACATCTTTAGGGAGCCTAGATGATAAGCTCAGGGGAGTCGCTTCTGCCTCTGGTACCCCTTGTCCAGGATATCCTATGGCAAAGCCTCTTCCCCAGAAAAACCCGCTCAAGAAGACGACGAGTATATCTCTGTTTGTGTCATCCAAGCTTGTTCTCATTGAGGGTGTAGAGCCTTCTACTCCCCATGAGTACGACTCGGAAGACTCTCTTCACCTTTGTGAAGGAGAACGATCGTCACCACTCTCGGCCAAGTTTCAGCCTCTTCCCGCTGACCCGTATCATGTTGCTTTCGATCATGGTCGAGTCAACATCGAGCTTCCACGATGACTCTCTTGAGATGGAGAATTCGTGGGCCATGGAACCTTTCGAGGCACTAACTCTGGAGTCCGGAGGAAAGGATTCCACACACGAGCATGGTACCTTCATTCTGGATGTACCATATAGACCATGCTCGCATCATGTCCCTCCAGAGTCAGACCTGCTTAGTGCACTGAGCACGCGTGAGGGCTGCAATCACCTTATGGTCCTCTTTTGTAGAAAGTTCAAAAGGTTGGTTGTAGATGTATATGTCTATCATAAGCATATCAGATTTCGTGTGTGCACTGTGGCACTAACCTTGCAGCTAAAGCTTCACTGATACATCAAGGATTGGTGGTGAGACGGGAATGACACCACCAATGATAGCTGCAAGACGAAGTTCCCATGGTCGAGCTTATGACCTTAAATAAACAAAGCACTACCAGGAGATAGCCTGGATTAGCTTAGGTTTTATTTCCCTTTTCGAATAAAAGCAAGAACATGTTTTTAGGATAAGTTGTCCTTCAAGTATTTTTGGGCACTAACCTTTCAGGTGGAAATTGAAAAGAAGAATGGACAGGTGATGCCTATGAACATGTGGGCCACATCAGCGACAACACCTAGATAAGCTTTGGTGAGGGAACATTTATGAAAAGGAAGCTTGATCACCACACACTTGAATTTTGTTGCCTAGCAATGCAAACTTCAAGTATGGGGGAGGTATGTGAGCAGCCTAAGTAAAGTACCTCCTCTACCCAATCTTACCCTAGTGTGGAGATGATGTCAGCTCTTGCATCTTGCCGATTAGCTAGGAAAGTCCTGCTTTTGACATTAAACAAAGCCCTTCCGGGAGGTTGCCCGAGGTTCACCGTCTTTGCTCATGCTTATGTCCCTTGTTGATGATAGCTTGATCATGCTTTCATGCTTCCGTTATCTTTGTTTATATGCTTTGGTTTAAATGCATATGATATATCGTGCATTCATAGACTATTTTAAATTAAGCATGGTGCTTAGGTTAAAATTGTCTTCTTCAATCAAAACAAGACATGGTGTCGGGTTTTGATTGATGAACCTTAGAGTTATATTTTCATAGATTTTGGTTGCATATATGCTGACTAACTGATGAGGACATGAACACCGACACGAGTACATCTACACCAGCAGCACCATCTCCGGTGCCACCAGAGGACACACCCCAGGCGCCACCTTCAGGTCCGATCACTCGGGCCCGTGCACGCGAATTGAACTACGTCCTACTACTGAAGAATGACAGCCCAGAAGAATAAACGCTAGTCCAATAGGAGGAAGGCGCAGAAGAATAAGACGTCAGCCCACGTGGGATTCTAGGGAGGGAGGCGGCCCACTTCCTCCCTCTTGCCACGGTTCCCACCGTGAGGAGGGCCGCGCGCCCCCACGGAGCCACGCGACGCCCCCCCTCCCACGCTGTGGCCGCCAAGGGAACCCTCCCCCTTTTTGTTTCCCATCTATATTAGATAGAGTCCTAGTCCTTTTGGAACTTGAGTTTGTTTTCATCTAGCTTTTGCTACTTCCGAACAGCCGCTACGCAACCTTCCCACGCAACAACCCCCCTTGCGCATTTCCTTCCCTTGGATCGCGTGCTGTTTTTCCACCCCATTGCGGGACTCAGGACACCGAGTCCAAGTCCCCCCCGCCGTTTCCCCCGCGCCTGCCTTTTTTCTGTTCGCCCTTTCCCTCGTCAGGACTCGGAGTCCTCCCCCATGGCGTGCCGTTGGGCCGCGCGATGTGCCCCGTGTGGAGTCCTCCCCCACGCCGTGCCGAGCGCCCCCTTGCCCTCGTGGTTGAACCGCGCATAGTTTTCCCCTTCCCCGATCGCCCCTCCCTGAGTCCGAAAGGAGATAAAAAAGGAATAAAAACAAAGAAAAGGAAGAAACAAAAAAAGAAAAGGGAGAAAGAGGCAAGATCAGTTCGGAAGCAGTCCTACCGCGCGCCGTTTCACGCCGAGACACCGGGTGCAAGGAAAGGCCGCAGCGGCCTTGGCCGACTCGGGCACGATCGCCCCCCCTTCCCATGCACGCTGTGTTGCACACCGCAGCGCCCCACCCCTTCCCCCCGCTTTCACGCCTCCCCCTGTCGTTCCCCTCCACGCCGGGATTGCTGCTGTCCTACTCCAGCCCCCCCCCCCTCGCCCTTCCTTTCTTTTCCGCACTTGTAATCAGCAGCGTTTGTGACGTATTTAGCACTCTTATTCAACTTTGCATTATTATTTGATTGTGCTAATCCTTCCATTGAGTGCAGCCTTCCCAAAACTCCACATATTTCTACGACGAGCAGATTTTGTTTCTCCGGGCAATCGCTCCTCCAATCTTTTCGCGAGTTCCACCGGTTGGTTGCAGGTCGCCCTAGTGTGCGTGGTAAGAACAGATAAGAATTTGATAACAGCACTAGTGTGATCACTTTGTGAGCTGTCCCACCCTATTTTTGTCATCGTGTTGTTTTTTTTGCGTTAACCATGGCAGATGAAGGCGGCGCGACTGATCCGTTGGAAGACTTGCGTGCACAAGTTGAAGGACTAGCCGCCGACATTCGGACGGTACATGAACGGCTGGAAGAAATGATCACTACGTCGACCGACCGTTTCGATCAGCTCGACCTCGCCCAGACGGCCACCAAGACCACACTCGACGCTCTTGTGGCCCGACTCGATGCCATGCACACCTCAATCACAGAGTTGCAGAAGGACTATGGTGGTGATTCGGAGCAGGACGCCGGAGACAGTCGCGGTCGTGCCCGTCGTGTGCCACGCCGCCCCGGTAATGATTCTTTTTCTAAGATTAAATTTAAAGTCCCACCTTTTAATGGCAAATATGATCCTGCTGCATATCTTGATTGGGAATTAGAGGTTGAACAAAAAATTTCATGCCATGATATCGCTGCAAATTCTCAAGTTAAAGCTGCTATTAGTGAATTTACTGATTTTGCTTTAATTTGGTGGCGTGAATATAAAATTAAACATCCCACTGCCATTCTGACCACATGGGATCAATTGAAAACTGCTATGCACCATAGATTTGTGCCTTCATATTATGCTCGTGATTTGCTTAATAAGATGTAGCGTTTCCAGCAAGGTTCTCAATCTGTTGAGGACTATTACCAAGAGTTACAAAAAGGAATGATTCGTTGTGGTATATTGGAGACCAACGACGCTGCTATGGCACGTTTTCGTGGTGGCTTAAACCGCGAAATCTAGGACATACTTGATTATAAGGAATATAATGATATGACTCAATTATTTGAATTTGCTTGCAAAGCTGAACGTGAAGTGCGGGGACGCCGCTCGAAGACATTTTCTAACTCTTTTGCAGGTCGTACTTCGACATCCAGCCCTGCGGCCGCCTCTCCTACACCATCTACGGCCACGACGACACCCCGGGATAAGGCGACCACATCTACAGGTGCTGCTCCACCCACTGGCGCAGCACCCACCCCGGGCCGTACGCGGGATATCACGTGTTTTCGTTGCAGTGGACGTGGCCACGTGGCTCGAGACTGTCCGAACAAGCGCACTTTGCTCATCCGTGACAATGGTGAGTGCTCTTCGGCTAGTGATTCTGAAGAATTCCACCATACTATGCTCGCCACTGATCATGCAGCTACGGAGGATGTACATGTCAACCCGGGCGACACCGATAGGTATGAAAGTCTTGTTGCGTAGCGTGTTCTCAGTGCACAGGTCGCCCCGCCCGAGAAGAATCAGCGACACACCCTTTTCCACACTGACATTCGGACGGTACATGAACGGCTGGACGAAACGATCACTACGTCGATCGACTATTTCGAATACACCTTCATGACAAGAGCAAGGTAAACTGGAGTGAGCCGGCTGCCTCTTGGTCAGCCGAATCACCACTAGTCTTCCTTGTTCCTCATATCCTTCAGGAGCGATGGTATGTGCATCCTTCCTCTCACTCTCTACCTATGAGTTTGAATGATCTTCAATTCTTATCTAGTAAATCAAACTCTAATAATGGTGCTCTGCTTGCTCTACATGATTCCTGTGGTAGGCTTGCATATGTTTTATTCCTTACTCATCATCTTATGCTTGTGAACTAATATTATTAGGGAACTCATGTTTATCTAAGTAGTTGGTGTTTGTGATATGGCTTGATAATATGATCTTCGCTCTTTATGCATGAGTGCTTGGGTAATTTTATTTGAAAATCTAAAAACCCGTTGCAAGGCTCCTCTTTGATATGCTACTGTCCTACCAAAGCCATATGATGTTCATAGTTGAAAACCTTATACTCATATGCTGCTTGTTATTGCATTGAGCTTTGTCAAATTCTGTGACCCTTGTGAGAATTCTTTTCATTACTCTCATGATCAAGATTCATGTGCACACTACCATTTCCCCCTTGCTATGCTTCTACACTGGAAGTTAGCATTGTATCATTCATCCATTCCGTGAAAATAAGGCTCCATATGTGTTGATCTCTCCCTCCTAGTTTTTGCTACACAAGAGACATGGCTATCGAAAAAAAAATATGGACACATGACGGTCCAGGTATTGAAAAAAAAAGAAAAAAAAGAGTTGGACACATGAAGGTCCAAAAGAAAAAAATAGAGATAGCCATGTTCTCAAAAGATTTTTATACAAGAGGGAGAATCATGCAAAAAGGAGTTCCATAACTTAGATGGTGATAACTAGTATCCATTCCAGAGCTAGTGTCCACGTCACCATCAACCAACATTCATCATACATGTATGGTAATATCTAGCACCCATTCCGGGCCTAGTATCCACCTTACCATACATGTATGGTAATATCTAGCACCCATTCTGGGCCTAGTATTCACCTTACCATATCCATACACGTGCACATCTTGATCTGATTGTGTGATTTGATTTTCTCTCAGGATCCAGACTTTGACTACTTTGACTTTGCAATATATGTGATACAAGTATGCCTTATCCTTTATCCTACCCTGAGCTCCACATATAGCCATCATTAGAAGTAGGATGAAGAAAGGAAATCTAATGCCTCGGTGAGGACGTATACACATTGAGCGATCTGAGAGAATCAAATGAGGAGCTAAGCAAGGTTTGTTTTGAAAATTTATTGCAAAACGCCAAGTTACTTGACATGATGAGCAGGAGTGATTTGATTCCTGACCATTCCATTCTTCAACTACACAAGATAGCATGATAGACACTTCATAAGTTCATGAGTACAAGGTATGGTTTGGAATATCTCTTATGCTCGCTTCATACCTTTGGATATCATCTCTGACCTTGACCGGACTCCCTTCACTCGGGACGAGCAAAGGTAAAGTGTAGGGGAGTTGTTGACGGCTGTTAAGTGCTACTTTTACACCGTCCATACCTGCATAAAATAAATGTAAAAGGATCATCAACACTAGAATAGGGCTTGATACTAACAATTTCCACAAGTGTTGGTGTTTCTGGCTTTTGTTGCAGGACGCACCGAGATACGTGTTAAATGACACAGTTGAGAGCAAGTGCACCAATGGCATAGATATGGCATCATCATAAACAATCACAAATGCCAAATTGGTCTACACCACTGCGATGGGCTCGTCGAGACGATCGAAATGGATATATCATTTGCCTGCTTTGGAGTTCGGATGAAAGAGATATGCACAAGATAACACGTGGGCCCGGTGGGACCCACACCAAGCCACATGGCGACGTGCTGTCACACAGGAGTCCACGTGTCCATGACACATCATCGATCCAAAGAAACACACTCTCGACCAATCAGGAGCCAGTACGCGGATCCAAGGGCCCACAACCACGAGATAAATGGCTAAAAATACCACATGCACCCCCATACCCACCTTGGGACCCACCTAGCAGTCACCTGGACGAAAGGCGATGCGAGGGGAGCTACCTGGGGGTCAGCCGACCCCCCAGGTCGCCCGACCCCATTTTGCGGCCCCTCGTGTCGCCCTTCCACGTGTCGGCTTGTCATGATGAATCGTAGGCGGTGCCAGGTGTTTGCCCGAATATTCTCCCGGGATCCTGCAGCTCCTTCTCAAGGAAGATACATCAACATGGCCCTCACTCCTCTTTGCCACATGTCACCACCCTATTGGTGGTGCCCAAGGTAGCCAAGGGACCTCCTCCTACCCCCCTTGTCCTATAAATATGAGGGGAGGGGATAGAATAGAGACACATCCCATTCTCCTCCTCCTCTTTAGAAACACTTGTTTCCTCTCTCATGTGATCTCTCATGGATCAAATGAGGATATCCATGTAGGTGAGAGTAGGTGCTAGGTAGAGTGTGGTGTTGGTGAGGGTGTCAGGTTCTTCAGTTAGAGCAAAGTAAGTATTCTTGTATTTTCCAATTAGACTAAAGTGTTATTCATGCATGAGTGACATGTTCTTGAGTTCTTTGTTCGTTCATCATTTAGAGGCACGTGTTCTTCATGAACGCGCTTCCTCAATCTAGTTGACGAACAAGTTACTCACGCTTTTGTGTTTGTTCATAAGTTAGAGGCTCGTGTTCTTCACGAACACGACCCTTTGATCTTTTGTTACAAGTGCATAAGTTTGTATTCCGTTTGTGTGAATTATCCCGTTAGATCTTGTTGGAGTACATTAATACGCTGGCATTTGTTCTTCCTATCATCTGTGTGATCCTGTGGTAAGTGAGATTAGCTTGAAGCTCGCGGGTTCGTCGCTCCGTATTTATACGGAGTGCTATAGTGTTTCTACGGGATATCAGACGTAGTCGTGCTATAGTAGTAATCGGTGGTGTAGACGTGGTGTCTAGACTACGGGTTATCCTTCGAATGCCCTGTATCCCACGGTTTGTCTTGGGATAGGCCGCGGTAGTGACAGCCGTTGGACCCTCTGAAATCCCCGACGTTCGGATACAGCGTGTAGGCAACCATTTGCCGTGAAGCAACTATTATAGCCAGGAGGGGCCTGTGTCCGAAGCGAGTATAATTGCCTGCTCTTCTCCTCTGGGATCAGTATTCCTAGGAAGCGCCTCATCATCTCTCAACCTTAGCAGGGGTTTGGTGTCCTTGGACCGTTCGTCTAGGATAGAAGGTAGTGCACACCGTTCCTTGGATTCGATACCCTTGGGAATACTGCTGAGGTGAAGTGCTACAGCGGTATTTCCGTGTGCTTGCGGAATCTTTCGTACCCATCGGTATACCCAGGTGGATCTTACGCTCCCGCTAGGTGTACAACTAGTGGTGAGGTTAAGAAATACCAACAGTCCCCGTGTTCTTCGCCTGCTTGCCGTGTTCCGAGTTCCTCACGTGAACTACCACCTACGCTCTTAGTTCCCGATCTCCCCATTAACCTACAAACCGCTTGGGTAGCCCCCTTGCGGATCTGTCCAGGTCTCAACCCCTGACAGTTGGCGCGCTAGGTAGGGGCGATCGGGAGCTCACTGTGCAGCATGGTGGCCCGATCTGGTGTCGTCTTCCTGGCAGGCATGGTGGCCATCCTCGCCAACCCCGTGGAGATCTGCTTCGGCTCCTTCACGACGACCTTCACTGTTTCGACAGTAGCAGCTTCTCCAGCAGCCGCGGAGCAGGTCGTGGCGGTGCCTATTGCCACCCCTATTTACGATCTTGCGTCGGAGACCCACCCACCCAAACCCTACGACCTTGTTAAGGGGATGGAGCGCATCATCAGCATGACGGTGGAAATCCTCCAGATCTGCGAGCGAGCTCAACACTCGGCGCAGCTGGTGCTGCGCCATGACACCTTCCCCTTTGGTCTTCGATCTTTGGCCGGTGCCCATCTCGGCTCGAGGCTCAAGCCTTCCCAGATCCAATCTGGGCGGTGGCCCTCTGGCGACCTAAAGCCCGTCCCTGGCACCTGGTGCGACCCTCTCGATGTACCTTGCACCTACTATAAGGGTGCGAGGAATACTCTCCGCGGATGTCGCCTGCGGAAAAGGATCGACCAAGGGCAGCCCCACTGTGCTACAAGGACTCCCAAGTCCCCGGATTGCGGCAAGTTTCAGAACGTCCGGGTTCGTGTCTCCGTCAACGATTCATACATCGTCTTCCGTCAGGTCCTCGTAGTCTTAGAAAACGAGCCACCACGTCACGGCGTGACGGACTCCGAGGAGGCGGCGCGAATCCAAGGAAATGCCCTACGTGCCCAGCGACGTGTAGAAGAACTGCGTCATGCAGTCCCCCCTTGCGCTCGAGACATTTGCCTCGAGTTCGAGCAGGTGGGGATCGCAACATTCAACAGCCCCCAGGCCAACCTGGGTGCTGCCATAGCACGTCTCCAGTAAGCGGAGCTGTTACCTGAGGCCGAGGTGGCCATCGCCTACCTTCAGGTCGCCACGGTCCTGGTAGAAGAAAAGAGTGCAGCCTCCAAGTCTGTCGCATCTTCGTCGACACATCACTCGCGTAGTCGGTTCCAGCGAATTCGCTGCACCAATCTTCCACCCATCCAGGAGGAGGTCGATCAGCACAACCCAGAGCAGCCTAACCGTCAGGTTAACATCGCCAACGGTGGCGACCTCCGCGTCAACCTCGACAACAACAGGCGCGCCCGCGATGCCCGCGTCATCCTCGACCAATGCCACCGCGAGCACGAGGAGTACGACCGCGAGTAGGTGCCCCTGGCGCCATCGATCACATCATGGAGCGTGAGGAGCACGACCGCCATGACGTCGAGAACTGGCGATGTGATGTGTATGAAGAACAGTACGGCAATCCGGAGGTTGCCCGCACCAACCGGGATCACCAACCACGTTCCCAGGTCGTTGTACCTACGGGCAGTGTTCACTCCACCACCAGGGGTGCCGCTCGAGCTGGAGGCGACGTTGACGACGTAGCCGTCACTACCTTCCCCGCACTAGCTCCTCAACTCAGATCGGTACCCTACCTCTGAGGACCAGGTGTGTCCGAGGACCAGTGGAGGGTCGCTCCTTAGTGATCAGTGATTGACAACGTTGTGTGGACTGATGTTTGGCTAAGTGTGCAGGTGCAGGTTGTGGCTTGACTCGTGTCAGTCCAGGTGCAGAACAAGCGTGAAAGGCCTTAGCCGTGGCGGCCTCCGGGTGACGAAGAGGCAAGTAGGCTTGGTTCGATGGACCCAGTGGCCGATGGGGTCAAGTGCGAGCCGTGCAGTGCAAGACTAACGGGCTGAAGTCATGAACATGGGCCAGTGCAAGGTAGCGGATGGAGCCCGAAGCTTGCACGCGGGGTTTGTTAGTTTGCCCACAAAACCATCGGTGGACGGTTTCTTGGTTTGGGCCTCAAAACCAAGCTCGGAGGCCCGAGGCGACAGAGACGGTGATCTGGGAGCCTCGGGAAGGTTCGAGGCGGGGGGCACGTGGCGTGATCATGGGGCTTACGTCGATGCTAAGCAAGGCCGCGGTGGAAGAGTGTCCGCTCGATGAAGACTTGACCAAAATGCCCCTGAGGGGTTGTATCTTCATTTCAAGTTGTAGGGGTAGCGTGGTCATTTACCTCCCTCCGATGGACTTCGTATAAATAGCGGAGAGGTGGATGGCATCTCTCTCTCTTGGACTCTAGGTTTTGCTCCCCCGGTAGATTGCTCTGAACTGCTTCTTTTCCCTCTATATTCCTTAGGCTAGATTCTTGTATAAACTCTGACCTCTGGATGTATGGAAACATTCGGCGTTGCGGTGATCTCCTAGTCCTCTGTGATTTTCGTGTCATTTTCGGGGCTATTTTTGGAGAGTTCCGTTCTTCGCTCATTTCGGGGATTTGAGGGCGTTTTCCTTCGGATTTCTTTGAGGGGATCATGGGTGGATGTCTTGTGCATCTTTGTGTGCGATCTTGACCCCTCAAACGCCATGGAAAGCCTTCGATTCATGAGTTTTGGCTGGAGTTCAAGTTATTGGTGGTAGTTCATGTGATCCGCGATTCCCGGCTATTTAGTGGCTTAGAGGTCGAGATTTTTGGGGCATAGCTTCCTCTTGTGTTGCTTATCATCTCCCCTCAATCTTGTCTCGAGAGCTTTTGCCGTTTGGGAGATCCGGTGATGGATTTGGCGGGTTGACTTCGCGGGGTCATGTTGTTCCTGCTCTGTTCGTGAGCCGCGGATAGTCCGCGGGACTGGGGCAGACAGTCCGCAGGACGTTTGTTCGTCGCAGTTCGTCACATGTTCGTGCGCGTCCGCATTTCGATCTGTTTCGGGCCTAGGGTTTTGTTGCAAGCATTTTGCAGATAGTCCGCGAGTCCCTCACGGATAGTCCGCATGGCCGAGATTTTGTCTGGGGTGGAGCTGAGTTTGTCTGGGGTTTCCAGCGAGGTGGACGGACGGTCCGCGCTGCCTTCACGGACAGTCCGTGACACTGGCGGACAGTCCGCGTGGCTCAGCTGGAGAATCCGATTTTCTCAGTGTGTCTTTGGTGGTTCTGTTGTCTATTTCGGACAGTCTAGGGATGACTGGCGGACAGTCCGCCATACACTAGCGGACGGTTCGCCCGTACCAGCCGGACAGTCCGTGCCTAGCGTTTCCATAATTGGCCAAGTACTTTGATTCTAGTCTTGTGCTTCCGCGGTTTGCTTCAAGGCTTGTCTCTTGACCTTGTGAGCTTGGGTGTGCCTTTTTGAGTGCTTCTTTGGTGTGTGCGGATACTCGGAGTGGCAATCGGGGTATAGGCTGAGTTCGACCTTCGGGAAGAATTTTTTATTGGCTCCCATTCACTCCTCCCCCTCTCTGGTCGCCTATTCGGTCCTTCAATTGGTATCAAAGCCAGTTACGGATCTTCTTGATTCTAACCAGTCTAAGATCCAAAGATGGGTGATTATGGCAAGGGGTTGGGTCCTCCGCACTTCGATGGCAAGCTTTACCCGATGTGGGAGAGGCGCATGGGCGTGTTTTTGCGAGGGAAGGGAACTCTGATCTGGGAGGTCACTCAAAGTCCTCAATATGTCATCCCAGACAGTTTTCTGCTTCCAGGATCGCGGGACACGTGTGAGGCCAACAGCAAGGCCGTTGATTACTTGTTCTGTGCTCTCTGTGCCTCGGAGTTCGAGCGAGTGTACGGAGAGAATGTGGCCGAAAAGATTTGGCTCAAGTTGAGAAATGCTCATGTTGGCAATGCCCAAGTGCAAGCCCATTTGTTTTCCACTTACCGAAGAGAGTACGAGAACTTCACTCATCTCCCCGGTGAGTCGACCGATGCTATGTTCCAGCGCTTCACTAGCATAGTCAACAACATGAGGGCCAATGTGACAGTGCTCCCATACACGGATCATCATCAAGCTATCAAGCTTTTGCATGCCCTGGATAGATCTGTGTGGAGTGCCAAGGTCGAGGCCATTGAGGAGTCGAGCGTGTATGATACGCTTACGCTTGATGAGCTATTTTCCAAGCTCAGGTCTTCAGAGGTTGATTGTGGCTTGAGAGCCAAGAGCGAGAGCCCCACTGATCCTCATAGTTTAGCTCTTGTCTCCGGATCAAGGTCTTACGCTAACTCCGGTGGTTTCTCTTTGTCTTGTCTTGTCTTGTGTCTTTGCCAGATGAGGACTTTGAGGTGTTGAGCGAGGACGATCTCGCCTTGTTGAGCAAGAGGTTTGGGCGGATGTACGAGAACCTCAAGAATGCAAGGCGGAGCTCGGGGATGTGCTATCGGTGCGGGAAGCACGGGCACTTTATCGCCGAATGCCCTGAAGCCATGGAGATCAAGAACGACTACAAGGGCAAGCCCAAGCACGACTACAACAAGCACCGCTCTCGGAACGACTACAAGGACAAGCACAAGGACAAAGGCGAGAGAAGGCACAAGAAGAGTGGCGGGTACAAGAAGAAGACGGCTCGAGCGATGGTTGCCGGAGCGAGTGACATCAACTCCACATCAAGCGAAGCTTCTTCCGACTTGAGCAGCGATGAAAAGCAACAAAGGCGCAAGGACAAGCGGCACATGGGCAAGAACTTCACCGGCCTGAGCTTCGTCACACAAGGTGGATTTTGCGGCATGGCGTACTCCAAGAAGGGTGGGAGGCACAGCTCGGATTCGAACTCCGATTCCGAAGAAGAGGTACGACAGGATCCCAACTTCTTGTTAGAGGAGAATATACTAGGCTCAATGAGTTGCTTGATAACCGTGATGATGTGCTTAGAAAGACCAACAAGGAGAAGAGGGAATTTAGGTCTTTGTTGGGTGATGCTAAGGATAAGATAGCTGACCTTGAATCCTTGCTTGTGGATGCTAGAAATGAGATAGACTCTTTGAAATCTGCTCCTGTTGTGTCTGATGAGATTGACTGTGGTGATTGTTCAGTTTTTCTTGCTGATTTGACTGCTCTCAAGGAGAAGCATGCCTCTTCTCTTGAGGAACTAGATGTGGTTAGGATTGAATGTGATGAATTGAAATCTAGGCCAGCTTTGTTAGGTGCTTGTACCTCATGTCCTGTGTTGCACGCTAGGCTAGATGAATCTCACACTAGAATAGTTTCTCTTGAGGCGGCATTGAAAGCTCCTCTTCCTACATCATGTTCAACCTGTGAAATGCATGCTTTGAAAAACATGGAACTTGCACACTATGTTGATCATCTATAGGATGAAAATAATGAATTGAGAAAAATGATGGGGTGGTTGTCTGGGCATGAGCCACAATTGAGTTTGATGTGGGATCAGTTCAAGAGGTTTGATGGTCAGGCGTTGGGAGCTAACAAGTGTGGTGAGAAGAGTGGTGAGGGAGAAGAGAAAGCCGGAGAGATTCCTATCCCACCACATACCACACCAATGAACAAATTTGCACCCAAGCCAAACCTCCTCAGAAATAAGCTAGACACAACACCAGATCCACCAGTATTCCCCCACAAGTCTGAGAACTACCAGAAACCCATCAAGTTTGTGAGCACCCAGGGGAGTGTCTTTGGTGGGAAGTCAGGAGAGAAAGCTAATGAGAAGCCCACAGAGAAGCCACAGCCTAAACCACAGCCGATCCGCTTCCAATGTGAGTATTGTGGGAGGGATGGGCATAAGGATGAGTTCTGTTTCAGGAGGAAGAGGGATGAGAGGTTTGCTAGGGAGATGGCAAACAAGGATAGGTACCACCTTTCTCGTGGTGTGCCTGAGCCTCGTAGAGGGCCTCTACCTAGGGGTGAGGTGTATGTGCGTATGGTTCCTACTCGTGGAGGTGGAGGTGGTTTTCCTCAGAGAGATAGGCGTGTTGGGTTTGGGCGTGGAGAGTTGGCTCGACGTGCTCCTTCTCATGAGCGTTACGAGTTTGGGAGGCACGATCGGAGTTTTGGGTCTCAGATGGACTACGGGATACGTTTTCCCCCTCGTGGTGCGTGTACTCCTCCAGTGAGACATGACAGGTCCTTTGGTGGTAGGCGTGAGAGGGCTCCGCCTAGAGGTTTCGGTAGGATGGACTTTGCTAACCCTTCTTTTGAGCAAATGGCTCGACACTGGTTTGACTCTTTTGGTACTAACCCTAGTGTTGAGTCGCTTGCTCATTCTCGTGTTCTCATTTTTGATTGCATGTGGGAGGCTTGGAGGACTTTTGGTTGATCAACTCCGGTTGCTCACGACACATGACCGTAGATCGTGGGTGGTTCTCTAGCCTCACCCCGGTGAGTACGAGGGAGTACATCACTTTCGGGAACAATGGGAGAGGACGAGTGCTTGCTGAAGGTATGGTGAAGGTGAGTAGCAAGGTGACCTTAAGAAGTGTGGCCCTGGTCAAGTCACTTGGTTTTAACCTGTTGTCAGTATCTCAGTTACTGGACGAAGGTTTTAAGTCAGGCGCTTCTCGTATGCTTGATTCTCGAGGCGATCTTGTCTGTACGATCGTCCCCAAGGGTCAAATCTTTCGTGCCGATTTTTCCCAGTTTGTTGGTCCTCCTCGATGCTTTGTTGCTGGCATTTCGGCCGAGCTTTGGAAATGGCATAGGAGGTTGGGACACTTGAGCTTTGAGTTGCTTTCCCGCTTGAGTGGTCTTGATCTTGTCTGAGGATTGCTTAAGTTGAAATTCGAGAAGGATTTGGTTTGTGCTTCTTGTCGGCATGTGTCACACCCTGAAAATTTTCAATTTCAGGATGTGAATAGGAAGAACAATTAAAACAATTTTTTTTCTCAATATTAAAATTTTCCAACATTTATTTTCTTTACAGGAAATATAGTATAAGAAAAACCTTTGTTTATTTTTCGAAAATTAAATAAATGATTGAGTGAGTGTTGCATTCATGCCAATGCATCTAGTGGTTCATGAGTGCAAAAGCTTTTCAAAATGCGTTTAGGTGCTAACCAAATCCTTTTGAGAATTTTCCGGATTTTTCTGGAGATTATTCTCGTTTTCTCTGAGCATTTTTCTATTTATTAGAAGGCTCTAAAATCTTTTTCATGAGCTCCAAATATTTTATTTGGGTTGTTCATGTCTCAATCTATCTCTGGGAATTTTCCTGGAATTTTTGGGATTTTTAGAATATTTTTCGTGGCTTTAATGAATTATCTAGCTATTTCTAGATTCTTTTCACGAAAATAATTTCTGAAAATAAAAGAAATTCTTTTTCTTTTCTTCCTCCCTTTCGGCCCAACAAGCCTTTTTGCCCAGTTTTCCAAAGTCTGTTATCACCCCCTCAAATTTTCGGCCTGCTCAACTTTCCATCCAGCGGCCCATCTTCACGAAGTCTGCTGGTGCCCCTTGGATTCTTTCGCCATTCGTCTTTTCTCCCTCAGCCCATCTACTCCGACCCAGCTTCCAACCAGTTCCAACCCGCCGGCCCGGCCACGAGCCCGCCACGGAGCCCATCCGGGCCCGAGCTGCGTCCGCCCCGGCCGGGACTCGCCGGAGTCCGGCGCCTCCCCGCCACGGCATCCGTGCCGTGTGCGTCCGGGCAACCTCGTGCCCTGCGCCCTTTAAAGCCTCGAGCCCGCGCGCGTCCCTGTCCGCCTGCTCCTTGCGCCGAGTCCCGCCGCCGCCACGCAGAGCAGCGCGCCGCCGCCATGGAGCCGAGACGGCCACCGCACGTCTCGCCGGCCAGGAAACCTCCCGGACAAAGCCGACCCCACCGTGAGCTCAAAGACGCTGAGCTGCACATCCGGTGCCCCTCCTTGTCGCTTCTTCATCACCGGAGCACCGCCGCCTCAGTCATCCTCCGCCGGTCGCCGCTGCCTCCCGCCGTCGAGCCGTTCCCGTCGTCCTCCGCCGTGGGTAAGCACCCCATCGAGTTCCTCTCAACCTCCTCCGCCCCCTGAGCCCCTCGCCCGAGCTTCTAGGCCGCCGGAGCAACCCCTACCCTGCCGCCGGCCGGAGCTCTCCTGCCGCTGTGCGCCCCTGTGCCAGAAGGAAGAAGATGACGGTTTTCCGTTTAACCCCCTGTGGTTTCATGAAATATCCAGATCTCTTTTATGTGTCTTAACCAATCTTCCAGAAAACCCCCTGAAATCTTTAGATTCCCTAGATTCCATCCACCCTGGACCTTCTGCATGAGAACCCTCGAGTTTATATACATAATTATGTATATGCCCCTGTCTTTTCACAGTTAAACCCCTGGAAGATCCTGATTTTCACATCTAGGTCCCTACACCTTTATAAATCTATATCTTTCCCGTTTTAGCTCCGTTTCCATCTGTTCAAGTTGTGTTAGGTTCATAATAATGTGATGTACGTGTTAGTGGTGAGTTTTGATCATGTTTGTTCTCTAAAAATAAAATTAATATTAATTTTGATTAATGCTTATTAAACATGCCTTTTCCAAATAAAAGCTATATAGAGCTATACACCGTTTTTCATAATCAAATTTAATTTGATTAATGTTTCTATCACATGTTTTTTTAAATAAAATCTGATTAGACCTTTTACCTGGTTTTTCATAAGTCAAATATTAATTTGCTTAATATTTAATTAACTTTTATAATTAAAAGTTGATAGGCTTTTACACCGGCTTTTTATAAACAAATGTTAATTTGTTTAATATCAACATGAATGAGTTTTTAGTTATAACTTTATTAGTTTACTCGAATCATAAAGTTGCGTTTAGAATGATTCATATAGTTTATCTTTTCTAAATCAAATGTTTAATTGGTATAATTTATATATGAATCTTTATAAATAAAACTTGACTAGTTCTTTACACCAGTTTTTCAAATAAAATATAATATTACATTAATTCCAACTTAGGGTATTTTCTCTATGAAATATCCTTTACATATTTTTACTAATTAAATAAATCTAGCTCATAGCTTGATCTCTCACATGTGCAAATCAATCGGTAGACGTTCTTTTTCAAAGCTCTCTGTCTCAGTGTGTCTCTGTTGTAGAGCTAATCTCCTCTCTAGTTCCAGATCTTGTGACCCTAGTTCTTGCTCAAGCCCAGTGTTCTTCATAAAGCTAACCAAGCCTTTCCCTTATCTTAGCACGGTCTGTGTGCTTCAGTGATCCTTAGCATCGAGCCTATCCTTTAGAACGTTCTTTTTAAAGCTTCTCTTTTGATTGGTGCATTGTTCTTAGTTTGCTTGTATGCTTGCTTTGTATGTTTGTACCTGATGATTGATGCAAGTAGAATGAATGTGGTTCGAGAGCTTGGAAGAGTATGAAGATGAAGAATTCTAAGCAACATCACTGCTTTGGTTAAAGGCAAGTGTGTCCTTGATCTTTTGTCCTAATAACTGTGTTTAATCACATTGCATATGTTTGCATTAATATTGATGGGTCCTATTAAGGTTCATCCTAGTCTTTATTACCTTTACTCCTTGACAACTTGGGTTTACCTTTCTGTTGTGTAGCTATGCTTAGTTGCTCTACTTTGGGTTATGGTGGTTCTAATGAACAACAACAATGATGAACATGCTTTACCTTTATGCTATATATCTCTGGTTAATACAAGATCATATGCTTAATCGGAACATGGAGCGACCACCCAGGACAACAGAGCAACCACAAGGCTATATGGCTCTGGCTTGGCTAATTAATTAGGGACTCTAGTGTTGGGGTGACCTTACTTGATAAGGGCAAGGGGGAGCGCCAGTGGGGTATAGACTCGCTCTAGTAGGGAGTGTGCTTTGCTAAGACACGGTCCTACTAGGGGACTTTATACTCTGCAACGACTCAGAACCTTCGCGGGTTGCTTCACACTGGGGAAACTTTGTAAAGGCCTCGTAGCGTCCTTATGTAATCACACCTCGGCAGTGTGGTATGATGCCTGATCAGCATCGCGTGGTTGGGTTTAAAGTTCCTAGAACTTTTACGCGACTTGTGGTGAAAGTGTACAACCTCTGCAGAGTTAAAACTAATCGATTAGCCGTGCTCACGGTCAAGAGCGGCCTGGACCCTCACATGATAATTGAACTCGAAGATGGACTTAAATCGTGGTTATGGTTATGATAGCCATATGCTTATGGCGTATCTCTTTAGGTTAATTGTGGGTTGGTATAAACTTATACTTTATTAGTAATCAGGTGCTAATAAAATTTGACCAACTAAAAGTGCTTAATGCAGTCAACCTGTCAGCCTTTCCTTGTTCAGCCTTTGCATTCATACTTTCCCCACACTTGCTGAGTACGACATGTGCTCACCCTTGCTATAAACAATGTTGCTCAGAAAGAGGAAGCTATTATGAAGTCGTTATGAAGATGTTGCTAGTGCTAGGCGTACGCAACCCCCAGTCGTCTGCCTGTGAAGTTTGGTGCCTTCGTTTCCAGGATAAAGCGTAAATCTCTGATAATCTTTGTTTTTCTTATGTGATACTGTACTGTTATTCACTTATGTCGACTATATGCATGGAACTTGATCCTGGCATGCATATAGATTTGCAGTTGGTTTTCTTTGGAAAAATAGGTGTGACAGCATGGGAAGATGGTTGCTGCTTCCCACACCCCTCTGACTGCGGTCATGACCGAGCGACCTTGTGAGTTGTTGCACATGGATTTGGTTGGGCCTGCTCGTGTTTGTTCTGCAGGTGGGAAGTGGTATGTTCTTGTTATGGTTGATGATTTTTCGAGGTACTCTTGGGTTTTCTTTTTGGTGGATAAGAGCGAGACATTTGGCTTTGTTCGAGACTTGATCTTGAGGTTGAAGAATGAGAGACATGGTGATGCCATTCGAGCTATACGCAGTGACAATGGCACGGAGTTCAAGAACTCTCATTTCGATACCTTTTGCAGTGATCTTGGTCTTGATCATCAGTACTCTTCTCCATACGTCACTTGCCAGAATGGCGTAGTGGAGAGGAAGAACCGGACCCTTTGTGAGATGGCCAGGACGATGCTTGATGAGCACAGGACTCCTAGGCGTTTCTGGGCTGAGGCGGTCAATACCGCTTGCTATGTCTCAAATCGCATCTTCCTTCATGCTTTCAAGAAGAAGACCTCTTATGAGCTGATGCATGGGCGACAACCCAAGGTGAGTCACTTCAGAGCTTTTGGTTGCAAGTGTTTCATTCTGAAGAAGGGCAAGTTAGATAAGTTCGAGTCTAGATGTTCGGATGGGATTTTCCTTGGTTATGCGATTCATTCTAGAGCATATCGTGTGCTCAACCTTGACACTAACCGAATCATGGAGACTTGCGAGGTAACCTTCGACGAGACATAGCCATGTAGCTCTTCTGCTTTTGAGTGTGCAGGTGACGAGGAGATTGGAGCGAGGATCTTTGAGGATGAGCAAGATGGAGATGGAGATGGAGATGGAGATGAAGACGATGATGGAGGTGATGCTCCCGTGGCTGATCGTGTACGTGGTACTTCCACTACTACGACGACGATCGAGGATGGTCCATCCCCTACACCCACTACGACTGAGGCTGTTCGAGTGGAGGCTGTTGCTGAGGGGAGATAGTGTCCAGGCGAGAGGCTCCGCGGCGGGTACAAGTTGATCACCCACCGACGACGATCATAGGTGACCTTCATGAACGCACTACACGGTCGAGGTCAAGGAATTCTTCTCATTTTGCTCACTCTGCTTTTGTCGCTTCTTTCGAGCCCAAAGATATTCGACACGCTTTGTCTGACGACAATTGGGTGAATTCCATGCATGAGGAGTTGGAGAACTTTGAGAGAAACCAAGTCTGGGTGTTAGTCGATCCACCACCAAATTACCGTCCCATAGGTACCAAGTGGGTGTGGAAGAACAAAGAGGGTGAGAATGGGATGGTTGTGAGAAACAAGTCGAGGTTGGTGGCTCAGGGGTTCAACCAGAAAGAGGGCATAGACTATGAGGAGACATTTGCTCCTGTGGCCTGTTTGGAGGCAATTAGGATCCTTCTAGCCTTTGCCGTGGCTAAAGGATTCAAGTTGTACCAAATGGATGTCAAGAATGCTTTCTTGAATGGGGTGATAGAGCAAGAAGTGTATGTGAGGCAACCCCCGGGGTTTGAGAGTGAAAAATACCCACACCGTGTATACAAACTCCAGAGAGCGCTTTATGGGTTGAAACAGGCACCTAGAGCTTGGTATGGCAGGTTGAGAGGCTTTTTGCTGAGTAAAGGGTTTGTGATGGGCACAGTTGATAAGACCTTGTTTCTCCTTAAGCATGGAAATGACCTTTTGATTGTTCAGATTTACGTGGATGACATAATCTTTGGTGGCTCTTCTCATGATCTTGTTGCCAGATTTGCAGATGACATGAGCAGGGAATTTGAGATGTCCATGATGGGTGAGCTACAGTTTTCTTGGGACTCCAGATCAAGCAGTGCAAGGACAGAACGTTTGTACATCAGGCGAAGTACACCAGGGACATGGTGAAGAAGTTTGGCATGAATGACTCCAAGTCGCTGACTACACCGATGAGTACCACTACAGCTTTGGATGTGGATGAGGACGGGGAACCCGTGGACCAGAAGGAGTACCGGAGCATGATCGGCTCCCTCCTCTACTTGACGGCGACGAGGCCGGACATACAGTTCAGTGTGTGTCTGTGCGCTCGTTTTCAAGCTTCACCGAGGACTTCACATCGGCAGGCCATCAAGCGGATTTTCAGGTACTTGAACTACACTCCTGAGTTTGGTCTTTGGTATTCAACCTCCTTGACATTCAGACTTCACGAGTACTCCGATGCTGATTTTGCTGGGTGTCGATTGGACCGCAAGTCTACCTCTGGGTGTTGTCAGTTCCTTGGTTCTTCTTCGGTCTCTTGATCTTCTCACAAGCAATCCAGTGTAGACCAGTCCACTACAGAGGCTGAGTATGTAGCTGCTGCTAGTTGTTGTTCCCAGCTGCTTTGGATGACCTACACTATGAGCGATTTTGGTGAGGAGTGCTCCCAGGTTCCACTTTTCTGTGACAGAACCAGTGCCATAAGTGTAGCCAAAAACCCAGTCCGTCACTCCAAAACGAAACACACAGAAGTGAGGTACCACTTTCTGAGGGACAATGTTGAGAAGGGAAACATATCTTTGTCCTATGTGCCTACCCAGGATCAGCTAGCCGACATTTTCACCGAACCGCTTGACCAGGTCACTTTCACTCGCTTGCGGGGTGAACTTGGGGTGTGCTTTCCTTTCTAGCTGGGTCTTAGAGCTTCTCATGTATATATGTGTCATATGTTTCATTTTGTTGCATTCCTTTCATGCATTTTAATTTCTGTACAAAACCTGGTAGGATAGCCATCTTTGGATCACTTGTGTTAGGAAAAGCTTCTATTATATACATTGATCATTGATGTGCTATATGTGTGATATGTGCATGTTTGGTAAATGGTGGATGTGAATGCTATGCTCTTGATGGTTTTGCCATATACTTATGTTGAGATAGCTTTCTTTTTATGAAAATGCTGAAAATGTGTCTCTCATGAGTAGATGCTTGTCGATGCTCAATTTGTGCTTAAAATGCCTATATCATGTTTAGTTTGTGCTTGAGTATCAAGTTCCCTTTGCTTGGGGTCAAAGACCTATTTGTCATTGTAAATGTTTAGCCCATTTGTTCACTTTGGGAGGAGCATAAGCTTCTTTTTGCTGCAAAGGCATTTCATGTACCATGTTTAAACTTGAAAATGAATTTGGTGTATGAATTGCCTTATGCTTTAAAAATGAGCTCCTAATCATGTTTTTATGATTTTGCTATTCATATCTTAGGTGCTAAACCGTAGCATGTTGTCTACCATGAGAAGTCTCATTTTAAGAAGTAGACACATGGCTCGGTGGCTTTAACATGACTTGAGTAGCTTGTGTGCATTTATAATGATCTTGTGATGAGAATTTGTGATCTTGTATAAACTTTGGATGATCTAGGTTTTTTTTGTTCAAATTGCCATGGATAGGGCTTTGCTCATGAGATGAACGTTTCTCTATGAAAATTGCTTTTGGCCATGTCAAATGCTTATATGTCTCTACTTTCTTGATGGCAATGCGCTAACTACACCATGTCTACCTTGCTTGATCTATGTCTCATTTGTAGCATTTTGTTGTGCTCTGTGTATATTTGAGAAGCTTGGTAGATTGTATATATGCTTTGACATGCATTTTTCATGAAAACAAGGGGAAGAGTTTCATATACCTTGATTCATGCATTGTCAACAAGGGGGAGAGTTTTGTAAGATTTGTATGATAGGGGATAGATTTTGTGGAAAATTGGTAAGCATTTGTGGGATGTTGCATGTGAGGAGAAAAATTTAGAAGAAGAGGTTGCATTTGCTCAGGGGGAGTTTTCATATGTGCAGGGGGAGCTCCTTTGGATCTGCCTGAGTTTTGTGCTTTGTGGTGTGCTCTTTGTGAGCTTTGTTTTGTCTCGGCTGTGTCGAGCTGTTGCCCTTGTCTTAGGGGGCCGAGACTTAGTTTGGCGAGTGATCTTGTTCTCGCTTGTTCTTTGGCTTTGGATCACTTGCTTGGGAGGTCTGTGTTCGTGGTTGTTTTCTTTTCTTTTTCTCTATGTGATTTCTATGGGTGTTGTCAATGCACTCATCAAGGGGGAGATTGAGGACCAGGTGTGTTCGAGGACCAGTGGAGGGTCGCTCCTTAGTGATGAGTGATTGACAACATTGTGTGGACTGATGCTTGGCTAAGTGTGCAGGTATAGGTTATGGCTTGACTCGTGTCGGTGCAGGAGAAGAACAAGCACGAAAGGCCTTAGCCGTGGCGGCCTCCGGGTGATGGAGAGGCAAGTAGGCTTGGTTCGATGGACCCGGTGGCCGATGGGGTCAAGTGCGAGCCATGCGGTGCAAGACTAGCGGGCTGAAGTCATGAACATGGGCCGGTGCAAGGTAGCGGATGGAGCCCGAAGCTTGCACGCGGGGATTGTTGGTTTGCCCACAAAACCATCGGTGGATGATTTCTTGGTTTGGGCCTCAAAACCAAGCCCGGAGGCCCGAGGCGACGGAGATGGTGATCCGGGAGCCTCGGGAAGCTTCGAGGCGGGGGCACGTGGCGTGATCGCGTGGCTTGCGTTGATGCTAAGCAAGGCTGCGGTGGAAGCGTGTCCGCTCGATGAAGACTTGACCAAAATGCCCCTGAGGGGTTGTATCTTCATTTCAAGTTGTAGGGGTAGCATGGTCATTTACCTCCCTCCGATGGACTTCGTATAAATAGCGGAGAGGTGGATGGCATCTCTCTCTCTTGGACTCTAGGTTTTCCTCCCCGGTAGATTGCTCTGAACTGCTTCTTTTCCCTCTGTATTCCTTACGCTAGATTCTTGTATAGACTCTAACCTCTGGATGTATGGAAGCATTCGACGTTGCGGTGATCTCCTAGTCCTCTTTGATTTTCGTGTCATTTTCGGGGCTATTTTTGGAGAGTTTCGTTCTTCGCTCGTTTCGGGGATTTGAGGGCGTTTTCCTTCGGATTTCTTTGAGGGGGTCATGGGTGGATGTCTTGTGCATCTTTGTGTGTGATCTTGACCCCTCAAACGCCGTGGAAAGCCTTCGATTCGTGAGTTTTGGCCGGAGTTCAAGTTCTGGGTGGTAGTTCATGTGATCCGCTTCGTTCGCGTCCGCGTTTCGATCCATTTCGGGCCTAGGGTTTTGTTGCAAGCAGTTTGCGGACAGTCCGCGTGTCCCTCACGGACAATCCGTGTGGCCGAGATTTTGTCTGGGGTGGAGCTGAGTTTGTCTGGGGTTTCCAGCGAGGTGGACGGACGGTACGCGCTGCCTTCACAGACAGTCCGCGACACTAGCGGACAGTCCGCGTGGCTCAGCCGGACAGTCTGATTTTCTCGGTGTGTCTCTAGTGGTTCTGTTGTCTATTTCGGACAGTCCGAGGATGACTGGCGGACAGTCCGCCGTACACTAGCAGACGGTCCGCCCGTACCAGCCGGACAGTCCGTGCCTAGCGTTTCCAGAATTGGCCAAGTGCTTTGATTCTAGTCTTGTGCTTCCGCGGTTTGCTTCAAGGCTTGTCTCTTGACCTTGTGAGCTTTTGTGTGCCTTGTTGAGTGCTTCTTTGGTGTGTGCGGATACTCAGAGTTGCAATCGGGGTATAGGCTGAGTTCGACCATCGGGAAGAATTTTTTATCGCCTCCCATTCACTCCCCCCCTCTCTGGTCGCCTATTTGGTCCTTCAACCTTGACAACTTCAAGCCGATCATCCAGAAGTACGACGGGTGCTCTGACCCCAACATTTGGCTATCGACCTACCACGTCGCCGTCAAGGCGGCTGGCGGCAACTTCGACCACATGGCGGCCTACTTCCCGCTGGTGATGGGCGACACCCCGGCACTCTGGCTCAACAACCTCCCAGCTGGCAGCATCAGCTCCTTGGCCGATTTGTCCCAAGTCTTCACCTCCAACTTCCAGGTGACCTACAATCGCCCTGGAACCGCCTTCAACCTTGGGAGGATCGTCATGAAGCCTAAGGAGCGGCTCCATGACTACACCAACCGGTCTTCGAGAACTGCAACACCTGTGTTGGCGTCAGAGATGACCAGATCCTTGAGACCTACAAGAAGGGCATCAAGGATCGCAACATCTTTGAGAAGATCCACGAGTCTGGCGCCACCACCATCGCTGCCCTCATCGAGGTCATCAACAAGCTCATCGACACCGACGAGGCAATGGTGAACCAGTTCGGCGCAGACTCTGGGTGTGACGCTGGCACATCCGACACAGCAGGGGACTCCGGCTCCAAATTGCGCAAGCGACCTTCCGAGGTGCTCGCTGCTGAGGGGCGTCGACCTTCGACGTTCAACAGGCGCGCCCGCGATGCCCGCGTCATCCTCGACCAATGCCACCGTGAGCATGAGGAGCGGGAACTGCGTCACCAAGCGGAGTACGACCGCGAGTAGGTGCCCCTGGCGCCATCCATCGCATCATGGAGTGCGAGGAGCATGACCGCCATGACGTCAAGAACCGGTGACGTGATGTGTATGAAGAACATACGGCAACCCGGAGGTTGCCCGCACCAACTGAGATCACCAACCACGTTCCCAGGTCGTTGTACATGCAGGCAACGTTCACTCCACCACCAGGAGCGCCGCTCAACCTGGAGGCGACGTCGACGACGTAGCCATCATTACCTTCCCCACGCTGGCTCCTCGACTCAGATCGGTATCCTACCCCGACAACTTCAAGCCGAACATCCAGAAGCACGATGGGCGCTCCGACCCCAACATCTGGCTATCAACCTACCACATCGCCGTCAAGGCAGCTGGCGGCAACTTCGACCACATGGCGGCCTACTTCCCGCTGGTGATGGGCGACGCCTCGGCACTCTGGCTCAACAACCTCCCAGCTGGCAGCATCAGCTCCTGGGCCGACCTATGCCAAGTCTTCACCTCCAACTTCCAGGTGATCTACAATCGCCTTGAAACCGCCTTCAACTTTGGGAGGATCGTCATGAAGCCTAAGGAGCGGCTCCATGACTCCACCAACCAGTTCTTCGAGAACTACAACACCTGCGTTGGCGTCAGAGATGACCAGATCGTCGAGAGCTACAAGAAGGGCATTAAGGATCGCAAGATCTTTGAGAAGATCCACAAGTCTGGCGCCACCACCGTCGCTGCCCTCGTGGAGGTCGTCAACAAGCTCATCGACACCGACGAGGCGATGGTGAACTAGTTCGACACCGACGCTGGGTGCGACGCTGGCACATCCGGCACAGCAGGGGACTCCAACTCCAAATTGCGCAACCAACCTTCCGATGTGCTCACGGCTGAGGGGCGTCGACCTTCGACGTTCAACCAAGCCGAGTTCGACACAGTGCTCAACAGCATCTGCGGGTTCCACAAGCGGTCCAATCATACCTTTCGTGAGTGCTCGCAGTTCAAGAAGGCCTTCAGCACCCCCGAGGACCCCAAGCGACCAAGGTAAGACGGCGACCAATCTTCTTCGTGCCGCTACAACAACTACAACCGCGACGACCGGAGGGACCGGCGCGACGATCGTGACGACCGAGACCGCCGCGACAACCGCCGCAACGACCCACGCCCCGAAGGTCACCGCGACGAGCGTGACCTGCCGCCTCCGCCTCCGACAGGCAACCCCAATGGGCCCTTCCAGCCACCTACCCGAACGATCAAGATGATCGTCGGAGGTCTCAAATCCCACATGAGCAGAAGGCGCTACCGCAAGGATAAGCGCGAGGTTCACCTCATCCACACCCAGTCGATGCAGCCTCTGCGTTGGTCCGAGCAACCGATCACATTCTCCAGGGCAGATCACTGGGTCCACATCCCAAACCCTAGGTCCTACCCGCTTGTCGTCGAGCCTACGGTGGAGGGGCCCTACTCTCTCAAACCCTCATTGATGGGGGGAGCGGGCTCAACATCATCTTCGTCGAGACGTTGAATAAGATGAAGTTCGACTTCAACAAGCTCACAGCGTGCGACGAGCCATTCTACGGCATCATCCCTGGGAAAGCGGCCTACCTCCTGGGTCAGGTCTCCCTCCCTGTCACCTTCGGCACAGAGGACAACTTCCGCACGGAGTATCTCAACTTCGAGGTCGCCGACTTCAAATCCTCCTACCATGCGATCCTCGGTCGTCCGATGCTGGCCAGATTCATGGCCATCCCGCATTACACCTACTTGGTGTTGAAGATGCCTGCACCGAATGGGGTCCTCTCCATCTACGGCGACCTCATGGTCTCCTTCATGTGCGACTCTGAGGCCCTCGACATCGCCGTGACCTCTGCCTGCGTCGACGCCTCTGCAGTCTTGGTCGCCGAGGCCAAGAAGGTCGCTCCGAGCGACCTGACCATCCCAGAGCAGCAGCGCACAGACACTGCTCTGGACACCATGCCATCGACGAAGAGAGTCCGCCTCGGCCTGCCAGACGCGGAGAAGACGGTGGTCATCGGCGACAACCTCGGGGAGAAATAGGAACTCACGCTCACCAGTTTCCTCCGGGATAACGTAGATATATTCGCATGGAGTCCATTGGATATGCCGGGTGTCCCCATGGAGCTGGCTGAGCACTCATTGGATGTAAGCAAGATGGCCAAGCCTGTCAAGCAGAAGTTGCGCCGCTTTGCGAAAGATCACAAGGAGGTCATTAGGGTAGAGATAACAAAGCTCCTAGCTGCCGGATTCATCCGTGAATGTAAAAACCCGGTTTGGCTCGCCAACCTAGTACTTGTACCCAAGAAAACCAGTCAATGGAGAATGTGTATCGACTACACTGATCTCTTTGCCAGGGCCGCTTTGAGGACCAGGTGTGTCCGAGGACCAGTGGAGGGTCGCTCCTTAGTGATGAGTGATTGACAACGTTGTGTTGACTGATCCTCGGCTAAGTGTGCAGGTAAAGGTTGCGGCTTGACTCATGTCGGTGCAGGTGAAGAACAAGCGCGAAAGGCCTTAGCCGTGGCGGCGTCCAGGTAATGGAGAGGCAAGTAGGCTTGGTTCGATGGACCCGGTGGCCGATGGGGTCAAGTGCGAGCCGTGCGGTGCAAGACTAGCGAGCTGAAGTCGTGAACATAGGCCGGTGCAAGGTAGCGGATGGAGCCCGAAGCTTGCACGCGAGGTTTGTTGGTTTGCCTACAAAACCATCGGTGGACGGTTTCTTGGTTTGGGCCTCAAAACCAAGTTCGGAGGCCCGAGGCGACGGAGACGGTGATCTGGGAGCTTCGGGAAGCTTCGAGGCGGGGGGCACGTGGCGTGATCGCGGGGCTTGCGTCGATGCTAAGCAAGGCCGCGGTGGAAGCGTGTCCGCTCGATGAAGACGTGACCAAAATGCCCCTGAGGGGTTGTATCTTCATTTCAAGTTGTAGGACTAGCGTGGTCATTTACCTCCCTCCGATGGAATTCGTATAAATAGCAGAGAGGTGGATGGCATCTCTCTCTCTCTTGGACTCTAGGGTTTCCTCCCCCGTTAGATTGCTGTGAACTGCTTCTTTTCCCTCTGTATTCCTTAGGCTAGATTCTTGTATAGACTCTGACCTCTAGATGTATGGAAGCATTCGGCGTTGCGGTGATCTCCTAGTCCTCTGTGATTTTTGTGTCATTTTCGGGGTTATTTTTGGGGAGCTTCGTTCTTCGTTCGATTCGGGGTTTTGAGGGCGTTTTTCTTCGGTTTTCTTTGAGGGGATCATGGGTGGATGCCTTGCACATCTTTGTGTGTGATCTTGACCCCTCAAACGCCGGGGAAAGCCTTCGATTTGTGAGTTTTTGGCTGAAGTTCGAGTTCTTGGTGGTGGTCCGTGTAATCCGCGATTCCCGACAATTTATTGGCTTAGAGGTCGAGATTTTTGGGGCATAGCTTCCTCTTGTGTTGCTTATCATCTCCCCCAAATCTTGTCTCAAGAGCTTTTGCTATTTGGGAGATCTGGTGATGGATTTGGAGGGTTGACTTCACGGGGTCGTGTTGTTCTTGCTCTGTTCCTGAGCCGCGGACAGTCCGCGGGACTAGGGTGGACAGTCCGCAGGACGTTTGTTCAATGCAGTTCGTCACGTGTTTGTGCGCGTCCGCGTTTTGATCCGTTTCTGTCCTAGGGTTTTGTTGCAAGCAGTTTGCGGACAGTCCGCGTGTCCCTCACGGGCAGTCCACGTGGCCGAAATTTTGTCTGGGGTCGAGCTGAGTTTGTTTGGGGTTTCCAGCGAGGTGGACGGACGGTCCGCGCTACCTTCACGGACAGTCCGCAACACTGGCGGACAGTTCGCGTGGCTCAGCCGGACAGTCTGAATTTCTCGGTGTGTCTCTGGTGGTTTTGTTGTCTATTTCAGACTGTCCGGGGATGACTGACGGACAGTCCGCCATACACTAGCGGACAGTCCGCCCGTACCAGCCGGACAGTCCGCACCTGGCATTTCCAGAATTGGCCAAGTGCTTTGTTTCTTGTCTTGTGCTTCCTCGGTTCGCTTCATGGCTTGTCTCTTGATCTTGTGAGCCTGTATGTGCCTTGTTGAGTGCTTCTTTGGTGTGTGCGGATAGTCGGAGTGGCAACCGGGGTATAGGCTGAATTCGACCTTCGGGAAGAATTTTATCGGCACCCATTCACTCCCCCCCTCTCTGGTCACCTATTCGGTCCTTCAATTGGTATCAGAGCCGGTTACGGATCTTCTTGATTCTAACCAGTCTAAGATCCAAAGATGGGCGATTATGGCAAGGGGTTTGGTCCTCCACACTTTGATGGCAAGAATTACCCAATGTGGGAGAGGCGCATGGACGCGTTTTTGCGAGGGAAGGGAACTCTGATCTGGGAGGTCACTCAAAATCCTCAATATGTCATCCCAGATAGTTTTCTGCTTCTAGGATCGCGGGACATGTGTGAGGCCAACATCAACGCCGTTGATTACTTGTTTCGTGCTCTCTGTGCCTCGGAGTTCGAGCGAGTGTATGGAGAGAATGTGGCCGGAAAGATTTGGCTCAAGTTGAGAAATGCTCATGTTGGCAATGCCCAAGTGCAAGCCCATTTGTTTTCCACTTACCGGAGGGAGTACGAGAACTTCACTCATCTCCCCGGTGAGTCGACCGATGCTATGTTCCAGCGCTTCACTAGCATAGTCAACAACATGAGGGCCAATGTGACAGTGCTCCCATACACGGATCATGATCAAGCTATCAAGCTTTTGCATGCCCTAGATAGATCGGTGTGGAGTGCCAAGGTCGAGGCCATTGAGGAGTCGAGCGTGTATGATACGCTTATGCTTGATGAGCTGTTTTCAAAGCTCAGGTCTTCGGAGGTTGATCGTGGCTTGAGAGCCAAGAGCGAGAGCCCCACTGATCCTCATAGTTTGGCTCTTGTCTCAGGATCAAGGTCTAACGCTAACTCTGTTGGTTTCTCTGTCTTGTCTTGTGTCTTTGCCAGATGAGGACTTTGAGGTGCTGAGCGAGGATGATCTTGCCTTGTTGAGCAAGAGGTTTGGGCGGATGTACGAGAACCGCAAGAATGCAAGGCGGAGCTCGGGGATGTGCTATCAGTGCGGGAAGCACGGGCACATCATCGCCGAATGCCCTGAAGCCATGGAGATCAAGAACGATTACAAGGGCAAGTCCAAGCACGACTAGAACAAGCACCGCTCCCGGAACGACTACAAGGACAAGCGCAAGGACAAGGGCGAGAGAAGGCTGAAGAAGAGTGGAGGCTACAAGAAGAAGACAGCTCGAGCGATGGTTGCCGGAGCGAGTGACATCGACTCCACATCAAGTGATGCTTCTTCCGACTCGAGCAGCGAGGAAGAGCAAGAAAGGCGCAAGGACAAGCGGCACACAGGCAAGAACTTCACCGACTTGAGCTTCGTCACACAAGGAGGCTTTTGCGGCATGGCGCACTCCAAGAAGGGTGGGAAGCACAGCTCGGATTCGAACTCCGACTCCGAGGAAGAGGTACGACATGATCCCAACTTCTTGCTAGAGGAGAATGCTAGGCTAAATGAGTTGCTTGATAACCGTGATAATGTGCTTAAAAGACCAACAAGGAGAAGAGGGAATTTAGGTCTTTGTTGGGTGATGCTAAGGATAAGATAGCTGAGCTTGAATCCTTGCTTGTAGATGCTAGAAATGAGATAGGATCTTTGAAATCTGCTCCTATGGTGTCTGATGAGATTGACTGTGGTGATTGTTCAGTTTTTCTTGCTGATTTGACTGCTCTCAAGGAGAAGCATGCCTCTACTCTTGAGAACTATATGTGATTAGGATTGAGTGTGATGAATTGAAGTCTAGGCCAGCTTTGTTAGGTGCTTGTACCTCATGTCCTGTTTTGCATGCTAGGCTAGATGAATCTCACACTAGAATAGTTTCTCTTGAGGCGGCATTGAAAGCTCCTCTTCCTACACCATGTTCTACCTGTGAAATGCATGCTTTGAAAAACATGGAACTTGCACACTATGTTGACCGTTTGCAGAATAAAAATGATGAGCTTAGGAAATTGATGAGTTGGTTATCTGGGCATGAGCCACAATTGAGTTTGATGTTGGCTCAGTTCAAGAGGTTTGATGGTCAGGCGTTGGGGGCTGACAAGAGTGGTGAGAAGAGTTGTGAGGGAGAAGAGAAAGTCGGAGAGACTCCTACTCCACCACACACAGTACCCATGAACAAATATGCACCCAAGCCAAACCACCTCAGAAACAAGCTCGATACAATTCCAGACCCACCAATGTTCCCCTAGAAAACAGAGAATTACCAGAAACCCATCAAGTTAGTGAGCAACCTGGGTAATGTCTTTGAGGGGAAGTCAGGAGAGAAAGCTGTTGAGAAGCCCACAGAAAAGCCACCGCCTAAGCCACAGCCGATCCGCTTCCATTGTGAGTATTGTGGTAGGGATGGGCATAAGGATGAGTTCTGTTTCAGGAGGAAGAGAGATGAGAGGTTTGCTAGGGAGATGGCAAACAAGGACAGGTACCACCTTGCTCGTGGTGTGCCAGAGCCTCGTAGAGGGCCTCTACCTAGGGGTGAGGTGTATGTGCGTACGGTTCCCACTCGTGGAAGTTGTTGACGGCTGTTAAGTGCCTACTTTAGCCGTCAATATACTCATGAATAAAGGAGCATAAGGCATTTCTTACACGTATTTAGTTAAGAATAATGTAGTTCCACTTGTCCTTGGAGATTATTTGATTGCAGGAAAATAAGCAAGAAAAGAGTGCTAAACTCACCTTCTAGGGTCCATGCCACATCACCTCATCCTAGTGGGCTGCCAACAAGGATGCCATGCATGCAAACCTGTCAACTAGGGAGCCATGCATGCATGCCATGCAAGCAATCCAAGTAAAGCAACCCCCGACGAATCAGAGTGTGACACGTGGACTTCACATGGATCCATGGGCCCACAAAGGCAAGCAAATCGCGCCAAAACAGGGTGGACACCGGGAACCGACCTAAGGACCCACAGGGCAGCCTCCAGGAGGAAGCACACCCCGAGTGGGGCCCACAGGGGGTCGGCCGACCCCACAGGTGGAAGTGTCAAGCACTCTCTCCAATTTGTCGCTGAATATTGAATATTGGTGGAGCAAGCTCGGTAAGGATTTCAATTCGATTTCACTAACCCATCACCGAGTTGCTCGTGTTGTCCCATTGTTGTGCAAGATGAGTTGGATTGCCGGTGCGTACCAGAAGGTGACCCGCTCACGCCATTCTAGAGACGGAGAGGGCTCGTCTCACCACTCCGGAGCTGCACCAAGTCCAATGTCAACCGACCGTGAAGAAGAGGAAGAGGAGGAGCTACCCACGCCACGAGCCGAAGGGGTGATCAACACCGATGCCGCCTTCATCGACTTGAGGGACGACCGGGAGAGACAGGCCTATGCTCTCATCAAGGATCGAGTCTTCGCCAACACCAAGGAGTTCGACTTGGCCCTTCTCGAGAAAACAGGTATGGACTCCGAGTTCGATTCCATTTGGCATGCTCTTGGTTGGGAGAACTTTGTTCCGGTGTGGGAGATCGGTTCTAGGCCTCTCACCATTCAGTTCCTCTGTACTCTTCGGGAGGATGAGACCGGTATTTCGTTTCGTTTCTATGGAACGTCGTATCGAGTCTCATGGCATGATCTTAGTCGTGCTCTCGGTTTTCATCGTTGTTGTGCTATTTCTCTTGATCAAGCTTGTAGTGATTTTGTTCGAGATAGTTTCTGGGAAGAGATTTCTGGTCGGCCTGTCCGTGGCAAATTAGCACCCCGGTGCAATGATATCACGCATCCCACTCTCCGACTGTGGCACAAGTGGCTCGCCATCACTCTCTTTCCGAGGGATGATGTTCGAACCGTGCGCACAGAGGAGATGAGGATATTATACGCCGCGGTCAGACGAATCAGAATCGCCCCAGTGCAAGCTATGATTCGGTAGTGGTTGACAAATTTTAGGATGACGGGTTCTATTGAGTGTACGTCCCTGATCACACGTATCATTTCGAGTCTTGGGATTTCAATAGGGGCTAACGTTCCCTACATTGATTCTCCCCGGGCCATGATAGATGAGGCGTATCTGATTCATGGACATACTCTTAAAAAGGGACCGAACGATTCCTTGGTTTTCTTTTACCCTGGCCACGCAAACCAGATTTGGTTACCTAACCCGGATTTCTGTTTGTACGGCCAAGGGCCACTGACCGTTGCTCTTGAGGAGCCTCGTCGTTCTGGTGTTTCTGGAGACAGGGTCACTAGGAGTGCATCGAGGAGGGCAGCGACAACACAGCAACCGCCACAACATCCGCCGCCACAGCCATCACCGCAGCCGTCACCTCAGCCACAGCCTCAGCCTACACCACCGCTGTCTGGCGCATGGGCCTCGGCCGTTACATGTCTGGAGTTACACCCGGATATGCCCCCGGTTGGGACCAACCCATGAGTCAGCTGGGTGCGAGTAGCTTGACCTAGGCTAGTGCAGGGAGTGGGGAGTGGGTTCGGCCCGCCGGTTCTACCTACGGGGATTCGTCTTCATCGTCCGGGTTGCGCTCGTCATCTCGTGGGGCCACCCTCACTCAGTAGATGAGCGAGCTCAACATCCGTGTCGGTACCATGGAGGAGACGATGCACCAGCAGGCTGAGTTCACTCGGGACTGACAGCGTATGATAGGCGAGAGGATTCACACCATGGAGCAGAGACAGCTGCGACAGATGGAGGAGCAAAGGGCTTACTACGCGTGGTTGGGATACCGCCCTCCGCAGCAGTGAGCCTGAAGCTAGCTTGGGGGAGGACCCCCTTTCTGAGGTAACTTGTATCTTTCATTGTTTTCAGAACCCCATATGCTAAAAACACATAAAAATCTGAAAAAAAAAGTTAAAAAAGACCAAAAATATTTATTTGCTTTCTTAAATTAGTTTGTTTTCGTATGCGCGGTAAGAGTGTTCTTATTGTCCATGGTTGAAATGATGAATAGTTGCTTTGTTTATTCCTCTTGTATGCCTTGTTTACAACTTAGTATCCTATCCAAGTTTTGAGTTTGTTGGCTAGTATGATCGAACCTGAGCTTGAAATTTGTGGGTAGCAAAAAGCATGATCTTTGCCTAAGTTGTTGCGAGGTATGATATGGTATAATAGGGTTGCCATGAGCTAGTACTAAGTGATGTTTTATATCCGGAGTTTTCTTTTGAAAAAATGTTAAAATAACAAGTTCCTCAATGATAAGAAAATCCTATCCAAGGCCATATGTAGTTTTTAGCTTATGTTAAACCTCCACATATGCTGCTTGATTTCTTCATTGTGTCTTGTCGAATTGTTGTGACCCTCGGCGAGTAACTTGTCATACTCCTATGATCAAGATCACGTACACACCACCATATGCGAAACTTCTACACTGGAAGTTAGCAATCATTCATTTCATCCATTTCCCATCCATTCCACAAAATAAAGCTCCGCGCATGTTCCATGATTACTCTCCCTCCAAAAATATCCAGCAAGGACTATGGGCTATGTAAAAAAAAAGAAAAAAACATGCTCAAGGGCATGCATAAAAAAAAGAGAGAATAAAGAGACCTAGCCCAAGTCTCAACAATTTCGAAAAGGAGGAGAGTAAAATCATGCAAAATAGGAGTTCATTATCCATCCACCATACACACACTTTTGCACATCTTGATCAGGGAGTATGACTTGTTCTCCCAAGGATCCGGTTTTCGACTCAACAATACATGAGAAACAGGTATGCCACATGTTTTCCCTACCTACAGCTCCACATATCAGCTTATTAGGAGTAGGTAGTGAAAGAAGGCAAATCAAAGCCTTGGTGAGGAATCATACACATTGAGCGATCCGAGAGTATCATTTGAGGAACTTCGATTTCTTTTTGAAAAAAACCTGCAAAACCTCCGGATTGATAGCTGATGAAGGTACATGTGATCAGTAATCTCTATACAACCATTCTATCTTTCAACCGGCCAAGGCAGGTGAAGCTACATGCCCCATATCAATCGAGTGAAAGGTAAGATCAATGCCAACTTCTTCAACTCTTGATAGAGTACCTAGTTGTATCTTGTTATACATTAGGAATACAACATCATAGCAACTCCTGATCAACCAACCTAAGTCCTTAATCTCTTGCTCGGGACGAGCAAGAGGCTAGCTTGGGGGAGTTGTTGACGGTTGTTAAGTGCCTACTTTAGCCGTCAATATACTCATGAATAAAGGAGCATAAGGCATTTCGTACACGTATTTAGTTAAGAATAATGTAGTTCCACTTGTCCTTGGAGATTATTTGATTGCAGGAAAATAAGCAAGAAAAGAGCGCTAAACTCACCTTCTAGGGTCCATGCCACATCACCTCATCCTAGTGGGCTGCCAACAAGGATGCCATGCATGCAAACCTGCCAACTAGGGAGCCATGCATGCATGCCATGCAAGCAATCCAAGTAAAGCAACCCCCGACGAATCAGAGTGTGACACGTGGACTTCACATGGATCCATGGGCCCACAAAGGCAAGCAAATCGCGCCAAAACAGGGTGGACACCGGGAACCGACCTAAGGACCCACAGGGCAGCCTCCAGGAGGAAGCACACCCCGAGTGGGGCCCACAGGGGGTCGGCCGACACCACAAGTTGGCCGAACCGACCTTGTGGCCGCCACTCAGGGGCTTCCACGTGGTGGTTCCCTATTGGTCCTAGGCGCCATCCCCGGGGTGTTTGCCTCTATTCCTCGCCGGTGCACGGGCCTATAAATAGAAGGAGAGGGGGCTCACTTATGAGACATCCACACTTGCAACACCTCTCTCACTTTTAGTCTCAAGGCTAGGAGGTAGGCTAGAGTAGTTCTAATTCAGGTTCCAAGTCTACTTTGGGATCTAGGTATGAGTTGTCTTGTGTCTTATTTCACTTGTATGACTTTGATCTACTTCAGTCATTTATCTATTTCATATAAAGTTAGGTTAGTATGCATGAGTGATTTGTTCATGTGTTCTTCACCTGTTCATCATTTAGAGGCTCCTGTTCTTGATGAACAAGGCCTTTCGATGCACTTGACGGGTGACTTTTACATGTTTCTGGTGTTTGTCCATAAGTTAGAGGCTCGTGTTCTTTGCGAACACGACCCTTTGATCTAGTTGAACAGACATAGGAAAACACGAATTTGTTTGTGTACCTAACCTGGTTTGATCTAATTAGATGACATGATTGCGTTGTATGAAGTCTGTGCTTGAGCTACGGTACTCGGTGTAATTGGCTAGTTTATCTGGTGGCTTGACCTGGGTCACAATAGCCCGGGCCGGTCAAGTCTGGCTAACAATGTAAGCATGGTGCTTGGGTTGTGTAGCTACCTTACTGATGAGTTTATCCCACGGTTTGTCTTGGGGTAGGCCGCGGTAGTGACAGCTGTTGGTCCTCTGAAATCCCCCACGTTCGGATAAGCTGTAGGAGTCTAAAATATAACAACCGGAGTTGTGCGGAAGCAACGCGGGAGGTTATCTCCCCGTGGTACCTGGGTGCTTAAGTCAATGTTCTTCAACGCTAGTGTATCTAACTCGTTCCTACCAGCTTTATGTGTATAGTACATAAGAACCTAGAACTAACTCGTGTGTTGCCTCCTATGCCTAGGACCCCTTAGAGAGAGAGTGAGTGTGTGTGGGATCACACTACCCCCATTATCATATTCTTACCCCTGCACTTGAGTGTCTGATTTATTTCCGTCTATGATCTATACTCATTGCAATAGAGTTGATCTTGTCATTCCGCCAATGCCTTCCTTGGATTCGATACCCTTTGGAATACTCCTTTGGGGAAATGCTACAATGGTACTTCCGTGCACTTGCGGATCTCTGTAACGTTAAGATTTACCAACCAGCATTTCTGGTGCTGTTACCAAGATGGGTTCCGAACCTGTTCTTAGGTGATTGCGTTAAGAAATGTCAACAAGCATTTCTGGCGCCGTTGTCGGGGAAGGATTAAGGATGACATATCAACACTCTGCATATGCTTATGATCATGACAGGAATAAAACAGTTCTCAATGCAGGCTAACTTGGATTGTCTTCTTTGTCTATTGATGATGAAGACAGGTAGTGCATGACTGGTTTTGACTTGCCATCGAATTTTACTGAAGATCCTGAGTCACTCGTAAGGAAGGCACGAAATCATTTCGGCTCTCCTTCTCGGGAAAGTTCGGAAGTCGATCCAGCTTCCTTTGTGCCATCCGCATCAACTTCCATGGCCAACCCTGTCGAGAAGACTCTTCGCGAGTATTCCGCTCCGTCTGCTGACCAGGTGCCGACAGGCCCTGTGATCAACACTGGGAATGGAAACTTCAAGATCAAAACTGGCTTAATTACGATGGTACAGGCTAGCCCATTCTATGGTAAGCCTAATGAAGACGCGAGCGCCCACCTGCAGCAGTTCCTGGAACTATGCAGTACCTTCACTATACGAGGAGTGGAGGAAGATGCTATTCGTCTGCGACTGTTTCCCTTCTCCTTCTTTGGAAAGGCAAAGCAGTGGTTTTATGCTAACCGTGCAGAGATTAACACTTGGGCAAAGTGCTCCGCAGCATTCCTCGCGAAATTCTTTCCGTTGGGCAAAACCAATGTCCTTCGGGGGCGAATTTCAAGTTTCCAGTAGGCAGCAAATGAGACTATCCCAGAAGCTTGGGAGAGACTCCAGGAGTACATCCTGGCTTGTCCTCATCATGGGATGGACAACTAGCTTATTCTTCAGAGTTTCTATAATGGGCTGACTCCGACAGCCTGAGGCCATATTGATGCTACAGCTGGAGGGGCTTTCTTCTCTCTTACTATCACTGAAGCTACTACACTGATTGAGAAGATGGTTACCAATCAAGGGTGGAGTGATGATCGACTCCAGCCACGTCAAAGGGGTACACATACCGTCAAGGAAGCGGATATGTTGCACGCCAAGATGGACCTAATGATGAAGAGAATGGATGATCTAGCCAGTGAGAAGGCTGCCATGGCCACCACTACTCAAGCTATGGAAGCTCGCATGACTTGCGAAGTCTGTGGTAATATTGGGCATTCAGGGAATTACTGCCCTACTACTCAGGAGGATGTGATGTATATGAACGGCAACAACAACGGTTATCGTCCACAAGGAGGTCAAACGTGGAATCAATCGCGCCCTTATTATCAAGGAGGTAATCAAGGTAATTCTTTCAACCCAAACCAACCTTCCTTGAAAGATCTAGTCTTCGGGCAAGCTAAGATTAATGAAGGCTTTAATAAGAAAACAGCTGCCTATGATAAGGCCATTGAGAGCATTAATGTTAAAATTGATAGCCTTTCGTCTGCTCTTAAGAACCAATTGAGCTTTAATAAGATGATAGAAACCCAGTTGGCTCAATTAGCTGCTTGATTTCGGGGCAACCCGTGTCTCCTGTGAAAATGTTTGTGTAGTGTCCACTAGATGGGGTAAGCCATCTGTGCAGGCACAAGCCATTGACTATGCAGGGAAGCCTATACAGCAGGTACTTGACCCATGGGAATCTTCAACAATCACACACAAGAAAGATCCTGGTTATCCGGCTATCACCTGCAAGATTTACTACCAAAAGATTAAGCATGCTCTTTGTGACCTTGGTGCAAGTGTTAACCTTATGTCCAAGGCCATGTTTGAACAATTGGGGTATCCAGCTCTAACTCCAACTGCGACAGCCGTCCAACTTGCTGATGCATCGATCCGATATCCAGAGGGGATAGTAGAGAATTTATTGGTATTCATCCAAGGTTCATGCATCTTTGCGGATTTCGTGGTCCTTGATATGCAAGATGATGAGGGAATGCCTCTCATTCTTGGGAGACCGTTCCTGAGTGACGCCAACGCAAGGATCAACGTGGGAGCCGAAACGATCCGATTCCGCATTGGGAAGAGGAACTTGATGTTCCGATTTCAAACGACAAAAGAGAAATGCTATACACTGCAGGGTAAAAATGAGCAATCAGGGGCATGGACGGAGCCACAGCCCCCGCGACTTCCCACCACTCCAACAAAGCCTAAGAAAACAAGGAGGGTGTGGCGGGAAATACAGAAGTCATCTCCATCAATTTCTCGGGAATGGGGTGACGAGTGGAATTGATCGCCGAGAAAAGTCTCGCTCTCAGACTTAAAAAGATGAGACCTTTTTGCCAAAAGGTAAAATTGGTATTTATCTCATATTTCCCTTGCAAAGTTTTATTTGATTTTTCCAAATGCATATTTGATTTTTCCAACCTTGCATCTGCATGCTAGATTTTTCTAGCCAATTTCCCTTTTCAAATAAAATTCTGAAAACAATTTCTTGAGTGGAAAATCAAAGAATAATTTTTTTGAGCAACATTTTGGGCAAATCTGGACCTAGACATCAGGGCAGGACATCAGGTAGCCGTTAGAGAGTCGTTGCAAAAAGCTGGAAGCAGGCGGGCCCGGCAGGGGGTCGACCGACCCCAGGGGTCGGCCGACCCTGGCCAACGATCATGTGGGCCCCGCCTCTTCCAACGGCTCCTAGCCGTTGCCCTTGTCATCTACCCCGGTGCCTGGCTCGGTTGCCTATAAATAGAAGGGGGATTGAGGGGTTTCTTCACCCATTCACTCATTTCCATCACCCTCTCTCCCTCTTTGCTCTTGCTCTTTGGTTTTCTTGGATTTCGTGCTCAAGTGGAAGTGTCAAGCACTCTCTCCAATTTGTCGCTGAATATTGAATATTGGTGGAGCAAGCTCGGTAAGGATTTCATTTCGATTTCACTAACCCATCACCGAGTTGCTCGTGTTGTCCCATTGTTGTGCAAGATGAGTTGGATTACCGGTGCGTACCGGAAGGTGACCCGCTCACGCCGTTCTAGAGACGGAGAGGGCTCGTCTCACCACTCCGGAGCTGCACCAAGTCCAATGTCAACCGACCATGAAGAAGAGGAAGAGGAGGTGCTACCCACACCATGAGCCGAAGGGGTGATCAACACCAATGCCACCTTCATCGACTTGAGGGACGACCGGGAGCGACAGGCCTATGCTCTCATCAAGGATCGAGTCTTCGCCAACACCAAGGAGTTCGACTCGGCCCTTCTCGAGAAAACAGGTATGGACTCTGAGTTCGATTCCATTTGGCATGCTCTTGGTTGGGAGAACTTGTTCTGGTGTGGGAGATCGATTCTAGGCCTCTCACCATTCAGTTCCTCTGTACTCTTCGGGAGGATGAGACCGGTATTATGTTTCATTTCCATGGAACGTCGTATCGAGTCTCATCGCATGATCTTAGTCGTGCTCTCGGTTTCCATCGTTGTTGTCCTATTTCTCTCGATCAAGCTTGCAGTCATTTTGTTCGAGATAGTTTCTGGGAAGAGATTTCTAGTTGGCCTGTCCGTGGCAAGTTAGCACCTCGGTGCAACGATATCACGCATCCCACTCTCCGACTGTGGCACAAGTGGCTCGCCATCACTCTCTTTCCGAAGGATGATGTTCGAACCGTGCACATTGACGAGATGAGGATATTATACGCCGCGGTCAGACGAATCAGAATCGCCCCAGTGCAAGCTATGATTCGGCAGTGGTTGACAAATTTTAGGATGACGGGTTCTATTGAGTGTATGTCCCTGATCACACGTATCATTTCGAGCCTTGGGATTTCAATAGGGGCTAACGTTCCCTATATTGATTCTCCCTGGGCCGTGATAGATGAGGCGTATCTGATTCAAGGACATACTCTTAAAAAGGGACCGGATGATTCCTTGGTTTTCTTTTACCCTGGCCACGCAAACCAGATTCGGTTACCTAACCCGGATTTCTGTTTGTACGGCCAAGGGCCACTGACCGTTCCTCTTGAGGAACCTCGTCGTTCTAGTGTTTCTGGAGGTAGGGTCACTAGGAGTGCATCGAGGAGGGCAGCGACAGCACAGCAACCGCCACAACATCCGCCGCCACAGCCATCACCGCAGCCGTCACCTCAGCCACAACCTCAGCCTACACCACCGCTGTCTGGCGCATGGGCCTCGGTCGGGTACATGTCTGGAGTTACACCCGGATATGCCCCCGGTTGGGACCAACCCATGAGTCAGCCGAGTACGAGTAGCTCGACCTGGGCTAGTGCAAGGAGTGGCGAGTGGGTTCAGCCCGCCGGTGCTACCTACGGGGATTCGTCTTCATCGTCCGGGTTGCGCTCGTCATCTCGTGGGGCCACCCTCACTCAGTAGATGAGCGAGCTCAACATCCGTGTCGGTACCATGGAGGAGACGATGCACCAACAGGCTGAGTCCACTCGGGACTGGCAGCGTATGACGGGAGAGAGGATTCACACCATGGAGCAGAGACAGCTGCGACAGATGGAGGAGCAGAGGGCTTACTATGCGTGGTTGGGATACCGCCCTCCGCAGTAGTGAGCCTGAAGCTAGCTTTGGGGAGGACCCCCTTTCTGAGGTAACTTGTATGTTTCATTGCTTTCAGAACCCCATATGCTAAAAACACATAAAAATCAGAAAAAAAGTTAAAAAAGATCAAAAATATTTATTTGCTTTCTTAAATAAGTTTGTTTTCGTATGCGCGGTAAGAGTGTTCTTATTCTCCATGGTTGAAATGATGAATAGTTGCTCTGTTTATTCCTCTTGTATGCCTTGTTTACAACTTAGTATCCTATCCAAGTTTTGAGTTTGTTGGCTAGTATGATCGAACCTGAGCTTGAAATTTGTGGGTAGAAAAAAGCATGATCTTTGCCTAAGTTGTTGCGAGGTATGATATGGTATAATAGAGTTTCTATGAGCTAGTACTAAGTGATGTTTGATATCCGGAGTTTTCTTTTGAAAAAATGTTAAAATGATAAGTTCCTCGATGATAAGAAATTCCTATCCAAGGCCATATGTAGATTTTAGCTTATGTTAAACCTCCACATATGCTGCTTGATTTCTTCATTGAGTCTTGTCGAATTGTTGTGACCCTCGGTGAGTAACTTGTCATACTCCTATGATCAAGATCACGTACACACCACCATATGCGAAACTTCTACACTGGAAGTTAGCAATCATCATTTCATCCATTTCCCATCCATTCTACAAAATAAAGCTCCGCGCATGTTCCATGATTACTCCCCCTCCAAAAATATTCAGCAAGGACTATGGGCTATGTCAAAAAAAGAAAAAAAACATGCTCAAGGGCATGCGTAAAATAAAGAGAGAATAAAGAGACATAGCCCAAGTCTCTAAAATTTCGAAAAGGACGAGAGTAAAATCATGCAAAATAGGAGTTCATTATCCATCCACCATACACACACTTTTGCACATCTTGATCAGGGTGTATGACTTGTTCTCCCAAGGATCCGGTTTTCGACTCGACAATACATGAGAAACAGGTATGCCACATGTTTTCCCTACCTACAGCTCCACATATCAGCTTATTAGGAGTAGGTAGTGAAAGAAGGCAAATCAAAGCCTTGGTGAGGAATCATACACATTGAGCGATCTGGGAGTATCATTTGAGGAACTTTGATTTCTTTTTGAAAAAAAACTACAAAACCTACGGATTGATAGCTGATCAAGGTACATGTGATTAGTAATCTCTATACAACCATTCTATCTTTCAACTGCCCAAGGCAGATGAAGCTACATGCCCCATATCAATCGAATGAAAGGTAAGATCAATGCCAACTTCTTCAACTCTTGATAGAGTACCTAGCTGTATCTTGTTATACAATAGGAATACAACATCGTAGCAACTCCTGATCAACCAACCTAAGTCCTTAATCTCTTGCTCGGGACGAGCAAGAGGCTAGCTTGGGGGAGTTATTGACGGCTGTTAAGTGCCTACTTTAGCCGTCAATATACTCATGAATAAAGGAGCATAAGGCATTTCTTACACGTATTTAGTTAAGAATAATGTAGTTCCACTTGTCCTTGGAGATTATTTGATTGCAGGAAAATAAGCAAGAAAAGAGTGCTAAACTCACCTTCTAGGGTCCATGCCACATCACCTCATCCTAGTGGGCTGCCAACAAGGATGCCATTCATGCAAACCTGCCAACTAGGGAGCCATGCATGCATGCCATGCAAGCAATCCAAGTAAAGCAACCCCCGACGAATCAGAGTGTGACACGTGGACTTCACATGGATCCATGGGCCCACAAAGGCAAGCAAATCACGCCAAAACAGGGTGGACACCGGAACCAACCTAAGGACCCACAGGGCAGCCTCCAGGAGGAAGCACACCCCGAGTGGGGCCCACAGGGGGTCGGTCGACCCCACAGGTCGGCCGAACCGACCTTGTGGCCGCCACTTAGGGGCTTCCACGTGGTGGTTCCCTATTGGTCCTAGGCGCCATCCCCGGGGTGTTTGCCTCCATTCCTCGCCAGTGCACGGGCCTATAAATAGAAGGAGAGGGGGCTCACTTATGAGACATCCACACTTGCAACACCTCTCTCACTTTTAGTCTCAAGGCTAGGAGGTAGGCTAGAGTAGTTCTAATTCAGGTTCCAAGTCTACTTTGGGATCTAGGTATGAGTTGTCTTGTGTCTTATTTCATTTGTATGACTTTGATCTACTTTAGTTATTTATCTATTTCATATAAAGTTGTGTTAGTATGCATGAGTGATTTGTTCATGTGTTCTTCACCTGTTCATCATTTAGAGGCTCCTGTTCTTGATGAACAAGGCCTTTCGATCCACTTGACGGGTGACTTTTACATGTTTCTGGTGTTTGTTCATAAGTTAGAGGTTCGTGTTCTTCGCGAACACGACCCTTTGATCCAGTTGAACAGACATAGGAAAACACGAATCCGTTTGTGTACCTAACCTGGTTTGATCTAATTAGATGACATGATTGCGTTGTATGAAGTCTGTGCTTGAGCTACGGTACTTGGTGTAATTGGCTGGTTTATCTGGTGGCTTGACCTGGGTCACAATAGCCCGGGCCGGTCAAGTCCGGCTAACAACGTAAGCCTGGTGCTTGGGTTGTGTAGCTACCTTACTTATGAGTTTATCCCACGGTTTGTCTTGGGGTAGGCCGCGGTAGTGACAGCCGTTGGTCCTCTGAAATCCCCCACGTTCGGATAAGTTGTAGGAGTCTAAAATATAACAACCGGAGTTGTGCGGAAGCAACGCGGGAGGTTATCTCCCTGTGGTACCTGGGTGCTTAAGTCAATGTTCTTCAACGCTAGTGTATCTAACTCGTTCCTACCAGCTTTATGTGTATAGTACATAAGAACCTAGAACTAACTCGTGTGTCGCCTCCTATGCCTAGGACCCCTTAGAGAGAGAGTGAGTGTGTGTGTGATCACACTACCCCCATTATCATATTCTTACCCCTGCACTTGAGTGTTTGATTTATTTCCGTCTATGATCTATACTCATTGCAATAGAGTTGATCTTGTCATTCCGCCAATGCCTTCCTTGGATTCGATACCCTTTGGAATACTCCTTTGGGGAAATGCTACAATGATACTTCCGTGCGCTTGCGGATCTCTGTAAAGTTAAGATTTACCAACCAGCATTTCTGGCGCTGTTACCAGGATGGGTTCCAAACCTGTTCTTAGGTGATTGCATTAAGAAATGTCAACAGAAGGGGAGGTGGTTTTCCTCAGAGAGATAGACGTGTTGGGTTTGGGCGTGGTGAGTTGGCTCGACGTGCTCCTTCTCGTGACCGTTACGAGTTTGGGAGGCACGATCAGAGCTTTGGGTCTCAGATGGATTACGGGCCACGGTTTCCCCCTCGTGGTGCGCGTACTCCTCCAGTGAGGCGTGACAGGTCCTTTGGTGGTAGGCGTGAGAGGGCTCCGCCTAGAGGTTATGGTAGGATGGACTTTGCTAACCCTTCTTTTGAGCAAATGGCTCGACACTGGTTTGACTCGTTTGGTACTAACCCTAGTGTTGAGTCGATTGCTCATTCTCGTTCTCGTTTTTGATTGCAGGTGGAAGGCTTGGAGGACTTTTGGTTGATCGACTCCGGTTGCTCACGACACAAGACCGGAGATCGTTGGTGGTTCTCCAGCCTCACCCCGATGAGTACGAGGGAGTACATCACTTTCGGGGACAGTGGGAGAGGACGAGTGCTTGTTGAAGGTATGGTGAAGGTGAGTAGCAAAGTTACCTTAAGAAGTGTGGCCCTGGTCAAGTCATTGGTTTTAACTTGTTGTCAGTATCTCAGTTACTAAATGAAGGTTTTGAGGTTTGTTTTAAGTCGGGCGCTTCTCGTGTGCTTGATCCTCGAGGCGATCTTGTCTGTACGATCGTCCCCGAGGGTCAAATCTTTCATGCTGATTTTTCCCAGTCTGTTGGTCCTCCTCGATGCTTTGTTGCTGGCGTTTCAGCCGAGCTTTGGAAATGGCATAGGAGGTTGGGACACTTGAGCTTTGAGTTGCTTTCCCGCTTGAGTGGTCTTGATCTTGTCCGAGGATTGCCTAAGTTGAAATTCGAGAAGGATTTGGTTTGCTGCTTTTCACGCCCCTCTGACTGTGGTCATGACAGGGCGACCTTGTGAGCTGTTGCACATGGATTTGGTTGGGCCAGCTCGTGTTCGCTCTGCGGGTGGGAAGTGGTATGTTCTTGTGGTTGTTGATAATTTTTCGAGGTACTATTGGGTTTTCTTTTTGGAGGATAAGAGTGAGACATTTGGCTTTATTCGAGAGTTGATCTTGAGGTTGAAGAATGAGAGACATGGTGATGCCATTCGAGCTATACGCAGTGACAATGGCACAGAGTTTAAAAACTCTCATTTCGATACCTTTTGCAGTGATCTTGGTCTTGATCATCAGTACTCTTCTCCATACGTCGCTTGCCAGAATGGTGTAGTGGAGAGGACGAACCGGACCCTTTGTGAGATGGCCAGGACGATGCTTGATGAGCATAGGACTCCTAGGTGTTTCTGAGCCGAGGCGGTCAATACCGCTTGCTATGTCTCAAATCGCATCTTCCTTCGTGCTTTCAAGAAGAAGACCTCGCTGATGCATGGGCGACAACCCAAGGTGAGTCACTTTAGAGCTTTTGGTTGCAAGTGTTTCATTCTGAAGAAGGGCAAGTTGGATAAGTTTGAGTCTAGATGTTCGGATGGTATTTTCCTTGGTTATGCGATTCATTCTAGAGCATATCGTGTGCTCAACCTTGACACTAACCGAATCATGGAGACTTGCGAGGTAACCTTCGACGAGACACAGCCATGTAGCTCTTCTGCTTTTGAGTGTGCAGGTGACGAGGAGATTGGGGCAAGGATCTTTGAGGATGAGCAAGATGGAGATGGAGATGAAGACGATGATGGAGGTGATGCTCCCGTGGCTGATCGTGTACGTGCTACTTCCACTACTATGACGACGATCGAGGATGGTCCATCCCCTACACCCACTACGACTGAGGCTGTTCACGTGGAGGCTGTTGCTGAGGGGGAGATCGTGTCCAGGCGAGAGGCACCCCGGCGGGTACAAGTGGATCACCCACCGACGACGATCATAGGTGACCTTCATGAATGCACTACACGGTCGAGGTCAAGGAATTCTTCCCATTTCGCTCACTTTGCTTTTGTCGCCTCTTTCGAGCCCAAAGATATTCGACACGCTTTGTCTGACGAGAATTGGGTGAATTCCATGCATGAGGAGTTGGAGAATTTTGAGAGAAACCAAGTCTGGGTGTTAGTCGATACACCACTAAATTGCCGTCCCATAGGTACCAAGTGGGTGTGGAAGAACAAAGAGGGTGAGAATGGGATGGTTGTGAGAAACAAGTCGAGGTTGGTGGCTCAGGGGTTCAACCAGAAAGAGGGTATATACTATGAGGAGACATTTGCTCCTGTGGCCCGTTTAGAGGCAATTAGGATCCTTCTAGCCTTTGCCGTGGCTAAAGGGTTCAAGTTGTACCAAATTGATGTCAAGAGTGCTTTCTTGAATGGGGTGATAGAGGAAGAAGTGTATGTGAGGCAACCCCCAGGGTTTGAGAGCAAGAATTACCCACACCGTGTATACAAACTACAGGGAGCGCTCTATGGGTTGAAACAGACACTGAGAGCTTGGTATGGCAGGTTGAGAGGGTTTTTGCTGAGTAAGGGGTTTGTGAGGGGCACATTTGATAAGACCCTGTTTCTCCTTAAGCATGGAAATGACCTTTTGCTTGTTCAGATATACGTGGATGACATAATCTTTGGTGGCTCTTCTCATGATCTTGTTGCCAGATTTGCAGATGACAAGAGCAGGGAATTTGAGATGTCCATGATGGGCGAGCTATAGTTTTTCTTGGGACTCCAGATCAAGCAGTGCAAGGACAGGATGTTTGTACATCAGGCGAAGTACACCAGGGACATGGTGAAGAAGTTTGGCATGAACGACTCCAAGACGCTTACTACACCGATGAGTACCACTACGGCTTTGGACATGGACGAGGATGATGAACCCGTGGACCAGAAGGAGTACCGGAGCATGATCCGCTCCCTCCTCTATTTGACGGCGATGAGGCCGGACATACAGTTCAGTGTGTGTCTGTGCGCTCGTTTTCAGGCTTCACCGAGCACTTCACATCGGCAGGCCGTCAAGCGGATTTTCAGGTACTTGAACTACACTCCTGGGTTTGGTCTTTGGTATTCTGCTTCCTCGACACTCAGACTTCACGGGTACTCCAATGCTGATTTCGCTGGGTGTCGATTGGACCGCAAGTCTACCTCTTTGTGTTGCCAGTTTCTCGGTTCTTCTTTGGTCTCTTGGTCATCTCGCAAGCAATCCAGTGTAGCCCGGTACACTACAGAGGCCGAGTATGTAGCTGCTGCTAGTTGTTGTTCCCAGCTGCTTTGGATGACCTACACTATGAGTGATTTTGGTGAGAAGTGCTCCCAGGTTCCACTTTTCTGTGACAGCACCAGTGCCATAAGTGTAGCTGAAAATCCTGTCCTCCACTCCAAAACAAAACACAAAGAAGTGAGGTACCACTTTCTGAGGGACAATGTTGAGAAGGGAAACATTTCTTTGTCCTATGTCCCTACCCAAGATCAGCTAGCCGACATTTTCACCAAACCACTAGACCAAGTCACTTTCACTCGCTTGCGGGGTGAACTTGGGGTGTGCTTTCCTTTCTAGCTAGGTCTTGGAGCTTCTCATGTATATATGTGTCATATGTTTCATTTTGATGCATTCCATGCATGCATTTTACTTTCTGTACAAAACCTGGTAGGATAGCCATCTTTGGATCACTTGTGCTAGGAAAAGCTTCTCTTATATACTTTGATGACTGATGTGCTATATATGAGATATGTGCATGTTTGGTAAATGGTGGATGTGAATGCTATGCTCTTGATGGTTTTGCCATATATTTATGTTGAGATAGCTTCATGTTTGTGAAAACAATAAAATTGCCTCTCTCATGAGTAGATGCTTGTCGATGCTCAATTTGTGCTTAAATGCCTATGTCATGTCTAGTTTGTGCTTGAGTATCATGTTCTCATTGCTTGGGGTCAAAGACCTTTTATCATTGTAAATGTTTTTAGCCCATTTGTTCACTTTGGGAGGAGCATAAGCTTCTTTTTGCCGCAAAGGCATTTCATGTACCATGTTTAAACTTGAAAATGAAATTGGTGTATGAATTGCTTTGTGCTTGAAAAATGAGCTCTAAGTCATGTCTTTTTGTTTTGAAATAAACCATAGCATGTTGTCTACCATGAGAAGTCTCATTTTAAGAAGTAGACACATGGCTCGGTGGCTTTAACATGACTTGAGTAGCTTGTGGGCGTTTATAATGATCTTGTGATGAGAATTTGTGATCTTGTATAAACTTTGGATGATCTAGTGTATTTGTGCTCAAATTTTCATGGATAGGATCTTGCTCATGAGATGAATGTTTCTTTGTGAAAATTGCTTAAAGTTGCTTTTAGCCATTACACATGCTTATATGTCTCTACCTTCTTGATGACAATGTGCTAACTACACCATATCTACTTTTCTTGCTCTATGTCTCATGTGTAGCATTTTGTTGTGCTCTTTGTGTATTTGAGAAGCTTGGTAGATTGTATATATGCTTTGACATGCATTTTTCATGAAAACAAGGGAGAGAGCATCATGATACCTTGATTCATGCATTGTCAACAAGGGGGAGAGTTTTGGGGGATATGTATGCATTGGAAGTTTTTGTGGAAAATTGGTATGCATTTGTGAGATGTTGCATGTGAGGAGAAAAATTGAGAAGAAGATATTGCATTTGCTAAGGGGGAGTTTGCATATGTGCAGGGGGAACTCCTTTGTTTTTCCTGAGTTTTGTGCTTTGTGGTGTGCTCTTTGTGAGCTTTGTTTTGTGTCGGCTGTATCGAGCCGTTGCCCTTGTCTTAGGGGGCCGAGACTTGGATTGGCGAGTGATCGAGTTTTTGCTTGTTCTTTGGCTTTGGATCACATGCTTTGGAGGTTTGTGTTCGTGGTTGTTTTTCTTTTCTTTTTCTCTATGTGATTTCTATGGGTGTTGTCAATGCACTCATCAAGGGGGAGATTGAGGACCAGGTGTGTCCGAGGACCAGTGGAGGGTCACTCCTTAGTGATGAGTGATTGACAACGTTGTGTGGATTGAAGCTCGGCTAAGTGTGTAGGTACAGGTTGCGGCTTGACTCGTGTCGGTGCAGGTGAAGAACAAGCGCGAAAGGCCTTAGCCGTGGCGGCCTCCGAGTGATGGAGAGGCAAGTAGGCTTGGTTCGATGGACCCGGTGGCCGATGGGGTCAAGTGCGAGCCGTGCGGTGCAAGACTAGCGAGCTGAAGTCGTGAACATGGGCCGGTGCAAGGTAGCGGATGGAGCCCGAAGCTTGCACACGGGGTTTGTTGGTTTGCCCACAAAACCATCGGTGGACGGTTTCTTGGTTTGGGCCTCAAAACCATGTCCGGAGGCCTGAGGCGACGGAGACGGTGATCCGGGAGCTTCAGGAAGCTTCGAGGCGGGGGGCACGTGGTGTGATCGCGGGGCTTGCGTGGATGCTAAGCAAGGCCGCGGTGGAAGCGTGCCTGCTCGATGAAGACGTGACCAAAATGCCCCTGAGGGGTTGTATCTTCATTTCAAGTTGTAGGAGTAGCGTGGTCATTTACCTCCCTCCGACAGACTTCGTATAAATAGCGGAGAGGTGGATGGCATCTCTCTCTCTTGGACTCTAGGGTTTCCTCCCCCGGTAGATTGCTCTGAACTGCTTCTTTTCCCTCTGTATTCCTTAGGCTAGATTCTTGTATAGACTCTGACCTCTGGATGTATGGAAGCATTCGGCGTTGCGGTGATCTCCTAGTCCTCTGTGATTTTCGTGTCATTTTTGGGGCTATTTTTGGGGAGCTTCCTTCTTCGTTCGATTCGGGGTTTTGAGGGTGTTTTCCTTCGGATTTCTTTGAGAGGATCATGGGTGGATACCTTGCGCATCTTTGTGTGTGATTTTGACCCCTCAAACACCGGCGAAAGCCTTCGATTCGTGAGTTTTTGGCCGAAGTTCGAGTTCTTGGTGGTGGTTCGTGTAATCCGCGATTCCTGGCGATTTAGTGGCTTAGAGGTCGAGATTTTGGGGGCATAGCTTCCTCTTGTGTTGCTTATCATCTCCCCCAAATCTTGTCTAAAGAGCTTTTACTATTTGGGAGATCTGGTGATGGATTTGGAGGGTTGACTTCGCGGGGTCGTGCTGTTCCTGCTCTATTCGTGAGCCGCGGACAATCCTCGGGACTGGGGCGGACAGTCTGCAGGACGTTTCTTTGTCGCAGTTCGTCACGTGTTCGTGCGCGTCCGCGTTTCGATCCGTTTCTGGCCTAGGGTTTTGTTGCAAGCAGTTTGGGGACAGTCCGTGTGTCCCTCACGGACAGTCCGCGTTGCCGAAATTTTGTCTGGGGTCGAGCTGAGTTTGTCTGGGGTTTCCAGTGAGGTGGACGGCCGGTCTGCGCTGCCTTCACGGACAGTCCGTGTGGCTCAGCCGGACAGTCCGAATTTCTCGGTGTGTCTCTGGTGGTTCTGTTGTCTATTTCGGACAGTCCGGGGATGACTGACGGACAGTCCGCTGTACACTAGCGGACAGTCCGCCCGTACCAGCCGGACAGTCCGCACCTAGCATTTCGAGAATTGGCCAAGTGCTTTGTTTCTTGTCTTGTGCTTCCGCGGTTTGCTTCAAGGCTTGTCTCTTTATCTTGTGAGCCTGTGTGTGCCTTGTTGAGTGCTTCTTTGGTGTGTGCAGATACTCGGAGTGGCAATCGGGGTATAGGATGAGTTCGACCTTCGGGAAGAATTTTTATCGGCTCCCATTCACTCCCCCTCTCTGGTCGCCTATTCGGTCCTTCACACTTCCTTCTTCCAGCCTGCACCCCCCGCATGGGCAGATCCCGCTGAGGCCCTTCGACCTGCTATGTACCACCGGATGCGACCTTCGTTGCCACCGACGTTGTTGTCCCCATAGTCCCAGGAGCCTGGCTCGAGACATCCCCCGCTGACGCTGCCGGTGACTGCTCCACCGGCACCTTCGCCCCCTTGTGCCCAAAGGCTTCCTGGCCTGCGGCATTCTTGCCGCTTTGCGAGGTAGCAGGGGTCGACCTACCAAAAAGCAAAGTCCGTCAACAACGATGCATACAAGATGTGCAAAGCTAAACATGAGTGGGTAAAGTTTGTCAACTTACTTGCTACCAAGTTTCAACCCAAGATTTATTGGCTTGGGTGGAGCTTTTCTCGCCTTCTTCTGCGACCCTACATCGCTCGCCCCCCCCCCCCCGGCGCTTGGCTTCGGGAGCGCCTCCTCCACGACCTTGAGGAGCTTATCCTTCCCCTGCTCGACTGGCATGCTGGGCGACCTTGCGTCGTCGTCGTCACCGGCGTCCGTCTCAGCCTCGGCGCCGGCCGTCGTAGTCTCCATCGACGCAGTGGCGCCCTTCCTCTTCCTCTTCTTCCTCTCCGCCGCCTAGGTGGTGGAGATCGCTGCGGCGGCCTTGGATGCTGACATCTTGCCAGCAACCTGCCGCGTGCGCCGCGTCGACGGTGCGACAGTCTCCGCCGCCTTCCCCGTGGCGGGATCTTCGTCGTCACTACTCTCCACCGTCGAGTCGGAGAGGTCGTTGTCGATGGGGTGCTGAGGAGGCGCCTCGACGTCCTCTGCAGCCCTGACCATAAAGCTTCGCTCGTCCTCATTGGGCAGCGGAACCGGGCACCAGTACACACCCTCATGACCCTGCATCAGATGACCTTCGTCACAATCATCGAATATCCAAGTACATGAACAACGACTAAGGTCGATTGGACAGAGGGCGACTTACAGCTTCAGTGGGACGCTTCAGGCTGTGCGCCTTGGGGCACGCCTGGTTGCAAATCCGCCCGGCGAATAGGTCCTTCACCCGGTTCACCATCTCCTCCTGGAGACCTTGCGTTGCGCCACCCGGGTGGGGCCGACCTGGCCCCAGTACTCGTACGCCGGGTGCACCTGATCTTGGATCAGTTGCAGGAGCCGCTGGCTGAAGCTGATCACCACCGCCCCCCCCCCCCCGTCAGCCCCTCCGTCTTCAGCCTCTCCAGGTCCTCCAGCAGCGGCTTGATGGCGTCGTTCTCCCGCGATGTCAATTGGTTGGCCCATTCCGGCACCAGAACTGGCGCGTACCCCGGCCTTGTTGGTAGCGCTGACTTCAGGTTGTCGATGTAGAACCACTCCTGTCTCCAGCCTGTGGTGTTGTCCGGCAGCACCATGTCGATGTAGACCGGCTTCATGTAGCGATGGAGCATGAAGCCGACGCTCCCCACAACCTCGGACTTGCCCGTCTTCTTCAGCTCGAAGAAGTACCACCACAGGTGGAAGTGTGGCGGTATCCCCAAGTACGCCTCGTAGAGGTGGATGAAGGATGCAATGGTGGTAATGGTGTTGGGGACGAGGTGTACCAGGTCTATCCGGTAGTAGTGGAGGAGCCCGCAGAAGAAGTCTCCTGTGGGGACTCCGAATCCGCGCTCGATATGCGAGACGAAGGCGACGGTCTCGCCAGTCCCCTCGGTGGGGAAGGCCTCGCCGGTCGCCTCCCTCCAGCCCACCTCCTCCTTGGGCTTCAGCAGCCCGCGGGCCACCACACCACGGAGTTCCTCCTCCGTCACCGTCGAGGGCTCCTAGATGCTCTCCGGCTGCGGCGCAACATCGGGAGCCATCTCTTCTTCTTGTACACCGGTGGATCTAGCTTTAAATACTACAAGAGACTTCACGCGCATGCGGCAGCGCACGACGAGGAGGATCTAAGTGTGGCGGCGCCGGTGGATTCGCGCGGAATGCTCTTGCGGCAGCAGCGGAACCCTAAATCGTGGTGGAAGTGGAAGTGAGTGAGGTCCCCGGCCCTTCACTCGGCCTTTTATAAATGGGCCCCAGCGGCGCTGTGGGCCGCCGCGCCCAACATCTCTTTGTTTCTACGGGATTCGTTTCCGCGGGATTCTCGGCGACCCAACAGATCTTTCTCCAACGACCGTTTCGGCCTAACGGTCACAGGCAGTAACGGCTCGCACCATGTGGGGATTTATGCCTGTTGGCTCTAGGGTCAATGGCCTAGCGTCTATGGACCCATCATGCCCTGCATTTTGCCCCCTACTATACTACGACGGATATCCGCTTAAAGGTCTCCTGATAGTTTAACGACCTTCGGGTCTATTACATCACCTCCGTGAGGTCAATGAGGCCCCGCTGCCTCCTTGGTCGCCTCGACCTACAACGGCGAATATATACCAACGGCTCCATGCTTAAAGGCTCCACTGCCCGTTGGCGACCTCTTGGTCATAACAACAGCTCCTTGAGGTTGCTAAGGCCCTGCTGCCTTCTAGGTCACCAAGACCTAAAATTCTCAGGTTCACGCCCTTTGTTGTGCCACTGCACAGCGGCCGTGTCGATTCAGGTTGACACGGGCTATTTGTTGCTTCTTAAGGCCTCTCGAAGGTCGGCGTGCTAGCATAGCCCGGCCAGGACCTTGGTACCCATACCATTGCCGCATGGGTGCCTCTACATCTACTTGGGAAATACCATTTGTCATGCAAATGCATACATTAAGCTTCATAAGATCCAAGGACTTTGGCTCTTGGCCAATTACAAGATACAAAGACATTAATGGCCCTGAGCTACCCTATATAATGTTTGCGATGCAGTCTACGCTAATAAGGCACATCGCAAGTTTTCTTCTAGCTTCAGGACCTGGTTGAAGACCTCTACCGCCGCTGTAGAGGCAGCTGCCACACAGCCTCCTCTACTCGCGCTCCAGCAGGTTTCTTGTGGTGCCCAGCATCACCTCAGGCCTTTCCTGGTGGAGCATGGTGGCCTCCAGCATCACATCAAGCCTCTGCGTGTAATGCCCGCGGACACCAATATTGCCCCCTGCAGCACCTGGATTCCTCGATGGGCGCGGGAGAAGCGGCTGATCGAGTTCTCCGAGCTTCGCAAACATTCTTCTAGCTCCAAGCATGAATGACACTAGCTCTATGCTCTGGTGGATGGAAACAAGTCCAAGCAATGCAGAAATTACTACACAGCATCACCATGGCTCTTACAAGCAGCTTGGGTTCTTTGCCCAATGGCGTGGGCACCTATTTATACCTGTAGCAACTCAGCCTCTGATCTTATCCGCAACCCAGCTTGCGTGGTGTCCTTATCCTCAAGGTCACTATTCCCGCGTGCAGCACGAGGTCACTATTCACCTTTGGGGTGTATCGGCGCGCCTTTCCCCTGCCTGACCACATCCTGGTGCTTTTGTCCTTTGCGCATGCCTTACGAGGGAGCAGGCCCGTGACCGTACAATGCGCTTGTGACTCAGGTCATGACAGCTTTCGGCGTTTGGCGTCTTCCTCAAGATTCCAGGTATTTTGGCCTACTGGCTCAGTTTGTCAGAGCATCATGCTGATAAAGCTGAAGGCCGTAGGTTCTCCTTTTTTTTCCTCTTTTTGGAGAATCAAACCGGCCATTCTGGTGACTTTACTGCTCGGGGGCTACTCTACGAGAGCGTCTTGCGACGCCCTCTTTCTTCTACGTCGCATCAACTTACTGGAAGCCTACTTCCATTGATTCTCTGCTCGACCTACCTACGGTTGGCATTGCAGCCTTTCTAAAGGTCACGGGAGCTACTTTGTGTCACCGGATCCAGGTCAAGTCGGCGGTTCTTCAAGATCGGCGTCTCGCCTTCACTTTGACCTTCTGGATTCATATTCTAGGAGCTCGATGTTCGACTTCGTGCATGCATTGGAGGGGTTTTTCTTCTTTGGATCCCTGTGCACCCTACACGATCTTGACGATGCTATGTCTTCGCCAAGTTTCGACATGACCTCGTCTCGGTCGCTACGCATACACGTCGATCGGGGGCTTGAGAGACGTGGGTACCCCTGGGTCCGCACCGACTAGTGTCCCAGAGGTCCCTGCCAAGTGGACCCAACTTGTCAGAAGCCCCGCCGACCTGCAAGTGGGCCCAAAGACCTTATCCACAGACTCGACGACCACGGACGACCCCGGCGACCTTATCCAAATCCCAGAAGATCTGCAGTACTTGGAGTGCAAGGAAAGCAATAGTACGCGGCGTGGCGCCGCTTGTTCGTCCGAGTATCTCGGGATACTCCTTGTAATCCAGGAGGATAGCCTTCCATCTTGTAACCGACCCAGATACGGGTCCACCAACCTCGAACGGAAACCCTAGCCTGTTGCCCATATAAGGCGGCCTAGGGCTCCATTCGAGGGGACATCTTCATCTCATTCACGCTCCACGCAATACACCACAACTGGATGTAGGGTTTTACTCTCCGGAGGCCTGGACCAGTCTAAACCCTTGTGTCCCCGTGTTCTTTGCCTGCTTGCCATGTTCCGAGTTCATCACGTGAACTATCACCTACGCTCTTAGTTCCCAATCTCCCCATTAACCTACAAACCGCTTGGGTAGCCCCCTTGCGGATTTGTCCAGGTCTCAACCCCTGGACGATCGAGTGGTAGCGGATATGATCGAGTCTCGAGCGGGATAAATTGGTGATAAAAGCTAAATAAATAAGAAATTGGTACAAAAAATTTGCAGATCTAGCTAATATCGGTAAATTGTGAATAAACTAGACGAAACCACAACGATGCGCTCAGAGGTTAAAGCCTAGATATTACTCAGTAAAGCGGTACTCACAAGCCTGCTGGAGGTCGATTGATGCAGCTCGGCGAACTCGAAGGACGACGCTTGAAGAAACAAGAAAACAAGAAGAAAGAAACTTTTGGCGAAGTCGCCGACTTGAAAGGTAAATTGCAGGAAAAAGTAATGGTTTGTGTTTGTTGGTGTGTACAATCTTCTCCGACCACGCAGGGTCGCTATTTATGACCCGAGGACATCTTGACTCCTAGTTGATCACGACAAGGCTTACTTGACTAACAGAAACTATAACTGCTAAAAATAAACGACTCGTGCAAGAGCCAGACTCGCTAACTATCTTTGACCCGTTGTCAACCGACGTTGACTCGCCCGAGCCTTCTTTCCTTCCTTGGCATATTCTTCCTTTGCCGCTTTCCCTCCTTCATATCGACCAATTCCCTTCTTTGATTATCGGCTGGTTTTTGTTGACTTCTACTCAATCAGCCGATTTCGTTTTGGTTGGTTGCTCCTTCTTTTCTTTCTTCTATCGGCTCTGTAGCTTTTCTGGTGCCTCTTTGCCTCTTGCCGACACGTGTCAAAAAATGGTGTCAACACATGCCCTTAGTTTCGAAGTAAATATCTTTTGCTCCGAAATTCCTTCACTTTCGGCTTCTTTCTCCGAGTCGAACGCAACCAACGGATAGATTTCCAAACAAATCTGGGGTCCAAAAGATATAATGGTAACCTTTCCGGCCATTCCTTTGCTTCTGCCGTCTTTCGCTACAGTTTTCCCTTTGCCCTTGCAATCTCCATAGCTGCTCAGATCTAAAATTGATCCCCTGTCGGGTTGATGGCCTCCGCGTTAAGCTCTGCCGGCGGTGACCCTTAAGTGGCGAATGTGTGTGCTCCGATGGTGACCCTTGATTCCGTCCCCGAGGTATTTTTTCGCTGATTTTTTGCTTTTACCGGTTTCTTCGACGCGTCTTAGATTTGAAATGTTTCGCAAGAGCTTAGGAGCCACATCACCATCCCCTTAAGTGACAGTCCTAGAGCAACCTTTTTAGGACCTATGGGCAATCCGGATCCCTTAGATTTGATTAATCTTGAAACTGGTATAATTCCTTTCAAACATGCTTCCATGGATTTGGATGTTTGGAAAAATATTTTTAGGACTTGGACTGGTTATACCCCTGGTTGGAAAGGCTGGTACCATAGAATGGTTGCTGAACTAAAAGGTCACTGGGACAAATATAAAATGAGCCAATGCCTCAATCTCTATTTGTCAAACATGTGGCGTCATGAACCCATGCTTATAGCTTCTTCATACTTTTGGTCTGATGCCTTGACTGCCTTCCTCTTCAGCCATGGGCCTATGTCGCCTACCTTGGCTGATGTTCTTTTACTAACGGGGTTGGATATAATCTCCGATGATAAACTCTTTTCTCGCCGCAATCAGAAGCCTTCCTATTGATTTGAGACCAAGAGTTTAAGTTGGTCAAAGTATGTCCGTGAGTATGCAAAGACGGGCACAATTACTGATAGAGAGCATGCTATTTTCCTTAATATGTGGCATGAAAAGTTCGTCTTTTGTAGTAAAACTGTTGGTCCAACTTCCAATTATCAGATAGTTGCTGAACTTTTAGCCGCTGGCTCTGCAATTCCTTTGGGAAAACATCTCCTTGGTGTTGTGTATAATCTCCTTCATCAAGTTGCATTGAACCTGTCAACTGGCAAACCTATGGGTAGCTTGGGAGGTCCTTGGTGGTTTATCAACATGTGGCTGAACCTTTACTTTTGTACCACCTTAGAGAAAGATGTTTTCTCAATGTCCTTCGTAGTAGATGGGCCAGAAAATGCACTTCCAGAGACTCACCGATGCATCAACTTCGGCGAAGCAGTTTCTGTCTTTCCAGGCAAAAAACAGGATGGGCATGAAGTGTCTGATTTCTTGAGACTTTTCTATATTGGTCCTTCGAGAGATACCACCATCACCTATGCATATTCAGATCCTGATAACATCTTTGAGCATCTTTATGACTTTGCCAATCTTGCTCATGATGACATCAAGGAAGCTTTTGAAGTGATCATAAAACCTGGTATTCTTCCAGCCAACTTCTCTGGAAAGACTCTCCTTGCCTCCTATGAATTTTATAATCCTTGTGTGGCCGCTCGTCAATTGAGATTTGGTCAATTACCAATCGGCCTTTACTTCACACCTCTTGTCAAACCAAGATAAATACTTTCTGAAGTTCTTCATTACCGTTACTTGAGGGATTTGGCTTTAGATTCTTCTACCATAAATCTTGATTCCTGGGCTCCTGTCTCTTTTACTTCTCCTCTTTTCAAGATTTGGTGGAGGGAGTGGCATGCTCATCTCTTCTGTGTGGCTCCAAGGGTGTATTGTGAACAGTTTGATGATGCTTATGCAGCTCTACCCGATGAGGTATTTTTCGAAGTGCTATTCTCCTATTCTTCCTTTTCTTGCATGACTTGACACATTTCCTTTCGTTTGTTCAAGGTGACTCAGTGCTAGCGGAAGGTTGATCAACTATCTTCCTCCTCGGGCTCTCCCATATCTTGGTCATAATGCCCCCCCTATTGCGAGCATTATGGATGGTGTTGCCCGTCTTGCTGAAAAAAGGAAGGCTGCTGGGAAGGTAGATCATATATCTAAGAAGGTGACAACCTAGCAAAAACGCATGGAAAAGAATATCCAGACCGATGCGTCTAATTTGATTATCGATGTCCCAATCGGCACAGCATATGTTGATCCAAGCCACGTAGATGAAGTGCTAATAGATGCTGTAAAGGCAATTATCTCATTTGAATTTCCCTTTCTCCTTTGATTCGGATCAGCTGAAGATTCTTTGATCTTTCTCGCAGTCTTCTGGTTTGCGGAATAAATTTGTTCAAGAAAAAACAAGATCAACTGAAGGAAACCCAATTTCATCGGCCGATCCATCTGTAGGAAATCCGGCGGTGCTGACACCAACAACTATATCCATCGAGATTCAGCATGAAAAAGCAATTTTCCCGGTATCGGCTGCTCAACCTGATCTGGAGTGTCAGGAGGATTTGACTGACACTATTTTCTTTCATGAAGAAGATCAGACCATGGCTGAATTAGGATCACTGAACCCAACTGTAAGCATCTCGAACTCATTTGATTCTGAATTTGCTTGAAAATAATTCCCTTGCTTCGCCTTGATAGGTTCAAGATGACTTTCCAATCGGCAACACTTCTCGGGTGTTATCCCTAGGTCCACTTCCTGATGATGTTCAGGCGTGGCTTTGTGACATGTTACCTCTTCTTGACCAAGATATCGGTCAATTAGTCCAAGAAGCCGAGCCGATTAGAAATATTTATATGCATATCAGAGAATATCTGCCGGCTGAGATCAAGAGTAAATTGCATGTAGTTGCTTTCATAGAAACTTATCAGCCCCGAGTCGAAGATGCACAAAATCGGCTAGAAGAGAGGGTCCATCAAGTGAGATTGCTTCAAAAATGGGAAACTCTCGATTCCCAGGTAGCTGATTTGGACAGAAAGATTTAAACTTTGTCAAACTCTCATCTTGAAATTGTTGCTGGCATCGACCGGATGAAGAGAAGACGTGCAGAGCTTCTTGCAGAGCTGAGGCAACTTGAAACAGATCTACAACTGGAGGAAAGTAAGTTAGCAGATCTCTCAAGTACGATCAGCGGCATGGAGAGCACAAAGAATACTATTGCTAAGAAAGTCCAAGCCATCCGTCGGGAAGAACGGCAGATCCAGGGTTCAGCCGACGCTAATCATAAAGTGATAGATGAAGTTGATCAGCTTCGTATAGATGCCATTAATGCCATTCACTCACTAGGTATAGTTTGAATTCTGCATGTGTAACTCTAGCCTTTGAATGTGCTAGTTAATTTTCTAACACCCTACTTTTATTTGGCCTATGCAACCGGCCCTTTACTTCTATGTGAGCGATAGTATCATCAAAAACTGATCTGATATCTCATCGTCAATTCTTCTGATATCCTTTGAATGTATATGATTCTCTCCTGATGTTGCTCAATATGATGATTCACCATGTGACTTTGATTCATCTTTTCTATTCTTTCTCTATAAAATGCATCCCTTTGTCCAAGGGCCTTTCTAGAGTCATAGCCATTTTGATCGGTTTGGATCGGCTGTCTTGAGTCTTTTAGGAATGCGAGGCATCCATTCTCAAAGGAGTCTTCAGGAAGAAATAGCCATCTGCTCCAAACAGTAATTTTCCACTTGTGATGGCTTTGCTCTTTGACGATGCTATGAAGATTACAGCCTCTATCTGTAACTTTGAGGAAAAAATAGCCTCAATGTATGCTCTGCATTTTGTCGACGTGGAGAATTCCCAAATTTAATGTATTGGCACCAGCCCTATTTTTTGGGAAATGTATCCCTGAATCAATGTCAGCCTCTTGAAGGTCGAGTCATTCACGGGGCATCTGTTCCTCTTTTGATCAGATCTAACGCTTCTGTTTCTACCTCTTCCGTTCTCCTCATCCTTATCTCTTCCTAGTGTTTGGGCTATAAATAGACCCTGTGTTCATCGATGAGAAGCATATCTCCTAACCATGGCTCAAAATATAAGTTTGATAGGCTGCCAACTTCTTCTCTTCGCCTTTCTTCTCCTCTTGTGATCTCTTTGTTGACGGCTGTTAAGTGCTACTTTTACACCGTCAATACCTACATAAAATAAATGTAAAAAGATCATCAACACTAGAATAGGAACTTAAACTAATACTTTCCACAAGTGTCGGTGTCTATTCGAATGCAGGTATTTAGCACAAGAAATGGAGAGAAAGCATGCACATTTGATCCAAGCTGTTCAGGACCTCATGGTCCCCTGAACCAAAGGCATGAATATGGCATCATTATAAACAATCTCAAATGCCAAATTAGATTGCATCATTACGACGGGCTCGTCGAGATGATCGAAATGGATATATCATTTGTCTACTTCGGAGTCCGGATGAAAGAGATATGTGCAAGACAAGACCACCCTCTTGATATCATGTGGGTTGAGTGGGACCCACACCAGACCACGTGGTTGAGAGCCAAGTGTGGTTCGAGGACCGGTGGATGGTCGCTTCCTGGTGTGATGAGTGATTGACAACGTGGTGTGGACTGATTCTTGGCTAAGTATTGCAGGTGCAGGTTGCAGCTTGACTGGTGCAGGTGCAGGTGAAGAACAAGCGCGAAAGGTCGTTGGCGGTGAGGCCTCCAGGTGTGGAGAAGACAAGTAGGCTTGGTTCGAGGGACCCGGTGGCCAGCGGGGTCAAGTGCGGGCCGCATGGTGGCAAGAACGGCAAGATGAAGTCATGGACGATTTCTTGGTTGAGCCACAAAACCAAGGTCGAGTCGGGACTACGTGGGAGCCGAGTCATGAGTGGTGATTGGCGGAGGCTACACCGAGTTCGCGGGGTTTCCGGTGGTTCACCAGAAAACCACTGGGTTCCTTGGTTGATCCACAAAGCCAAGACCGAAGAACCGAAGACGGAGGTGCAGCAGCTCCAGACCGGTGGGTACCGGTCTGACCGGTGCCGGTCAGACCGGTGAGGAGCACCGGTCTGACCGGTGTGCGACGACGCAGTCTGGAACCTTTGAAGAGGAGGACACGCGTCGGGATCGCAAGGCTTGCGTCGAGGCTAAGCAAGTTTGCGGTCGCTGGGCATCCGTCCGATGGAGCGAAGACAAAGATTTCCGAATTCGCCCTTGAGGGGCATGTATCCCTAGTTAGCTAGTAAGGGTATTTTCGTCTTTCGGTTGCCTCCATATAACCCAAGTGGTGAGAGGATGGCAGCCATCTCTTGGAACCCTAGCTCATTTGGTTTTCCTATTTTCTTAGGATTTTCGTAGGACTAGCTTGAGAGCTTCATGGTGAGATCTTGTGAGAGGTAAGGATGATCGGGCGGCAAGCTAGACCTTGTATGAACCTCTTTGGTATGTATAGATGATTCGGTGTGGTTCCTCAAGGCTTAGTTGTATCTTTCCCGTTTCTCCTTTTTGGTGATTTTCGGAGGCTTTTCTTGGCGAATTTCTTGTGGCGGTTTTGAGACCTTTCTCTTTGGGATTTGGTGGGGGATGTTTGCATGAACCCCTCGTGGTTCTTTTCCCTTTGATTCCCCTCCCAAATCCGTGAGTAAAGGGGCTCAATTTTGGGGTTTTCGTGGTTCTAGGGTTCGTGGTGTTCTTGGCGGAAATCCTCCGATTCCTCTTGATTCAACAAGTTTTGGTGGACCAAATCTTGGCTATGGAGTGCCCATGAGGTGTTCCTACTATCCCCAAAGTCTTGTGCGAATCCGTGGAGCAAATCGGGAGATCGGGAGTTGGATTTGGGGGAGTTGACTCGCGGGCGCTGTTCATCCCGAGCTGCCCAGGCGCGACCGGTCTGACCGGTGCTCTTGACCGGTCTGACCGGTGCTAGCCCTTGGTGGGATTTGTCTCGGGGAATTGCCTTGTCTGTGTGGTTTTGTCCCGTGGTCCTGCTGGTCAGTTCTTGGTGTGTTTGGAGTTGTTTTGCTATGTTTTGTGAGGGGTTCTTCTTCCTTCCAGGTTGTGTTTCGGAGGTGGTTTTTGTTCCAGGGCCTAGAGGAGTCACTGAGGCTTCCTGGAACATTTGCTGTGCGGCTGCTATAGCCACCGGCCTGACCGGCTCTGTCCACCGGTCTGACCGGTGTCACCGGTCTGACCGGCGCAGGTCATCGGTCTGACCGGTGTAGCACAGGCAGCAAGCCGTGCAAGTTTCCGCTGTGTGTTTTGGTGAGTTCTGGCTCGGAGGGTTGTGTGTTGGCTCCTAGGACCAGTAGCACTCCAGTGGCTGCGTGGTCTTGGCCAACTTGGGTAGTTGAGTCGGAGACGCGATTCGGAAGCCGTGTTCGTCTTGTTGGAATTCTCATCTCCTTCGGGAAGAATTTTTATCGGCTCCCATTCACTCCCCGCCCCCCCCCCCTCTCTAGTTCGCCTAATCGGTCCTTCAATTGGTATCAGAGCCGATTCGGGTCTTTATTGACTCTTACCAGTCTAAGATCCAAAGATGGCGTACCAGGAACGGGGTTCGGGTCCTCCGCACTTCGATGGGAAGAACTACCAGATGTGGCAAAGGCGGATGGCGGCGTTCCACCGCGGAAAGGGTCAGATCCTTTGGGATGTCACGGTGAACACAGCTTATGTTCATCCGATGAACTTCCTTGCTCCAGGATCGAGGGATATGTTCGAAGCCAACAACAAGGCTGTCGACTACTTGTTTCGTGCTCTGTGTCAGCTTGAATTCGATCGGGTTCAGACAGAGGACTTAGCTTGTAGGATTTGGGAGCAGTTGAAGGGTGCTCATGCTGGGAACGCTCAGGTTCCGGCTCGGATGTACGCGACTTACCGGAGAGAGTACGAGAACTTCACTTATCTCCCCGGCGAGTCCGTCGATGCCCTTTTCCAGCGGTTTACGGTCGTTGTGAACAACATGAGAGCCAATGTGGACGTCCTCCTATACAATGATCATGATAGAGCCGTGAAGCTCTTGCACTCGTTGGATCGTACCGTATGGGACGGGAAGTTTGAGGCTATTGTTGAGTCCGAGACGTATGACACCTTGACAGTGAACGAGCTGTTCTCGAAGCTCAAGTCGGCTGAGTTGGACCGTGGTATGACAGCCAAGATCGAGAGCCCGACTGATTCTCATAGTCTTGCTCTCGTTGGCGGCAAAGGAGCTAAGTCTAATGCTAACGCATCCTCCAGGATGTACTCTCTGTCTTCTTTGATGTCTTTGCCAGACGAGGACTTCGACGTGCTTGGAGAGGACGAGCTGGCGTTGCTGACCAGGCGGTTCGAGAGGCTGCACGAGAACCGGGTGAACACGAGGAGGACAGCATGGACATGCTTTCAGTGCGGCAAGCCAGGACACTTCGTCGGCGACTGCCCGGAGAAGACGGAGAACAAGGACGGCTACAAGGACGGCTACAGGCACCGATCGAGCAAGGATGGCAAGTACCGATCGAGGCGCGATCACAAGCACAAGAACAAGCACAAGGACGAGCGACGGTCGAGGAAGAAGGATGGCCACGGCAGGAAGGCCCGAGCAAAGGTCGGAGGGAGCGACGTCGACTCCAGCTCCGCCTACTCTTCCTCGAGCTCGAGTAGCAGTGAAGATGAAGGTGATCGGCGCAAGAACAAGAAGTCATCCAGGAACTTGAGCGGGTTGAGCTGTTTCGCGGGAGATGGCTTCTGCGGCATGGCCCGTAGCTCCGGCAGCAAGAAGAGCCACCAGAGTGACTCGGATTCTGACTCCGAGGATGAGGTATGTGATGAGCTCTCTTCTTTGCGCAAGGAGAATGATGAGTTGGTTGACTTGCTTGATAACCGCGATCACATGCTTAGAGAGGCCAAGAAGATGAGGAAAGAGCTTAGGGCCTCACTAGAAGATGCTAGGAACCGTGTGGCTGAGCTAGAAACCCAGAACCTAGATGCTAAGCTTGAGATTGATTCACTTAAGGCTTCTCCTGTGGTTTCTGATGAGATTGATTGCTGTGATTGCTCTGTGTACCTAGCTGATCTTACTGCTCTTAAGGATAAGCATGCTTCTACTTGTGATGAACTAGATATGCTTAGGGTTGAAGCGGCTGAGCTTAAGTCTAGACCTGCTTTGCTAGGTGCTTGCACTTCTTGCCCTGTTTTGCATGGAAAGATTGATGAGATGCATGCTTACACTGTTTCGCTTGAGGCTAAGTTGAAAGAGCCTATTCCCACTTCTTGCTCTACTTGTGAATTGCATGCGGTTAAGAATTTGGAGCTTGCACATTATGTTGATCGCTTGCAGGATGAGAATGATGAGCTGAGAAAATGTATGAGCTGGTTGTCGGGTCAGGAGCCTCAGCTTGGTATCATGATAGCGGCTTTCAAACGCTAGGATGGTCAGGCACTTGGGGCTGACAAGCTTGGAGAGAATAGTGGTGAGGGAGTTGAGAGAGTTGGAGAGATTCCTATCCCACCACCAAACAGATACAAGAACAAGTTTGAGCCCAAGCCTAACCATCTCAGAAACAAACTTGACACTACTCCAGATCCACCCATATTCCCTCACCCAACAAATGATTTTCAGAAACCGGTGAAGTTTGTGAGCCCAAAGGGAGGTGAGGAAGGAGAGAAGAAGGGTGAGAAGCCGAGTGGGCAGCCCCAACCCAAGCCAAAGCCTAAGCCACAGCCCATAAAGTTCCATTGTGGGTATTGTGGGAGAGATGGTCACAAGGATGAGTTTTGCTTCAAGAGGAAGCGTGAGGAGAGAATGGCTAGAGAGTGGGCTAACAAGGACAGGTACCACCCCTCTAATGGTGTACCTGAGCCTCGTATGCAGATGCCCAGGGCCAAGGCAAGTGTGAGGACGGTTCCGGCTTGGGGAGACCGGAAGGCTGCAGGTGCTGCTGCTGGCCGAGCTACACCGGTCAGACCGGTGTACTACACTGGTCAGACCGGTGCAGGTCTGGGCAGACAGCGAGTCGGGTTTCGTGCTCGTGAGGATGCTCGGTTTGGTTCTGGAGGTCGTGGTTCTGGTGGTTGGTCTGGAAAGTTTGCAGGTGGTCAGTTTGCTAGGCGTTCTCCACCTCGTGCTCAATACGGGGGTGGGAGGAGTCGTAGCTTTGAGATGGAGAGGAGGAACGATCCACGGTTTCCCTTTCGTGGCTTTCGTCCTCCTCCAGCTAGAGAGGGTTGGTTCCCTCGTAGTGGTTACCGTGGTGGTGTTCGTGGTGGTAGCTTTGATAGGCGTGATGATTTGGTTTGTGCTAACCCCACTTTGGAGCAAATGGCTCGGCACTGGTTTTACTCTTTTGGTACTAACCCCAGTGCTGAGTCGTTTGTTCACTCACGTGCTTGCTTTTGAATTTCAGGTGGGAGACTTGAAGAACATTTGGTTGATTGACTCCGGTTGCTCGAGGCATATGACTGGAGACAAGGGGTGGTTCTCAAGTCTCGTCCCGGTGGTGACAAAGAAGTACATCACCTTTGGGGACAATGGGCGAGGGCGTGTGCTGTCAGAAGGTGAGATTAAGGTAAGTGACAAGATCACTCTCAGGCGTGTCGCTCTTGTTCAATCGCTTGGATACAATTTGCTTTCTGTGTCCCAGTTGTTGGATGAGGGTTTTGAGGTGTTGTTTCGGCCTGGTGGTTCTCGGATTTTAGATTCTCCGGGGGATCTTGTTTGCATGGTCGTTCCCGAGGGTCAAGTGTTCCGAGCTGATTTCTCTCAGTCTTCTGGTGTGGAGCGTTGCTTCTTGGCTGGTTCTTCGAGTGAGTTGTGGAAGTGGCATAGGAAGTTGGGTCACTTGAGCTTTGACCTTTTGTCTCGCTTGAGTAAACTCAATTTGGTCCGAGGATTGCCATGGTTGAGGTTTGAGAAAGAGTTGGTTTGTGCGCCGTGTAGGCATGCCAAGATGGTAGCCTCTTCTCACCCGCCTCTCACCGATGTGATGACTGAGCGTCCATGCGAGCTACTCCATATGGACCTTGTTGGCCCAGCTCGTGTGCGATCTGCGGGTGGGAAGTGGTATGTCCTTGTTGTGGTGGACGACTACTCTCGGTATGCGTGGGTGTTCTTTCTTGAGGAGAAAGGGGAGACGTTTGGTTTTGTTCGAGATCTTGTCTTGAGGTTAAGAAACGAGAGGCACGGAGATGCCATACAAGCGATCCGCAGTGACAATGGCTCGGAATTCAAAAACTCTCGCTTCGAAACCTTTTGCCATGACTTGGGTCTTGAACATCAGTTTTTGAGTCCGTATACGCCTCCCCAGAATGGCGTTGTGGAAAGGAAAAACAGGACCTTGTGCGAGATGGCTCGGACGATGCTCGACGAGCATAGGACTCCGAGAAGGTTCTGGGCTGAGGCGGTCAATACCGCGTGCTATGGGTCGAACAGGATCTACCTCAGGGTTCACAAGAAGAAAACCTGTTACGAGTTGATGCACGGTCACACACCCAAGGTGAGTCACTTCCATGTCTTTGGTTGTAAATGCTTCATTCCGAAGAAAGGGAAGAAGTTGGACAAGTTCGAGGCTAGGTCTATCGATGGCATTTTCTTTGGTTATGCATCTCATTCTAGAGCATTTCGTGTGCTCAATCTTGAAACTAACCAAATCGTGGAGACTTGCGAGGTAACCTTCGACGAGACACAGCCACGGAGTCAGCTTGTTTTTGAGTGTGCAGGTGACGACGAACTTGGCGAGGAGATCTTTCAGGAGGAGGAGCATGAACATGGAGATGGTGAAGATGGCGGTGTGGTGCCCGCGGCAGAACATGTACCTACTACTTCGACGACGATCGAGAACGGACCCTCTCCCACACCTACAACGACAAATCCAGATCAAGGCGAAGCTGCTGTTGAGGGGGAGGTAGCATCAAGGCGAGAACCTCCCCGGCGAGTGCAAGTGGATCACCCAGCTTCGAGAATCATCGGCGACATGAATGAACGTACTACACGGTCGAGGGTTCGGAACAATTCTCATTTCGCTCATGCTGCTTTTGTTGCCACCTTTGAGCCCAAAGACATTGGACATGCGTTATCTGATCATAATTGGGTTAATTCGATGCATGAGGAGTTGGAGAATTTTGAGAGGAACCAAGTTTGGGTGTTGGTTGACCCTCCTCCAGGGTGTAAGCCGATTGGGACAAAATGGGTGTGGAAAAATAAAGAGGGAGAGAAAGGAGAAGTGGTGAGGAACAAGTCAAGACTTGTTGCTCAGGGGTACAGTCAGAAAGAGGGGATCGACTACGAGGAGACTTTTGCTCCTGTAGCTCGTTTGGAGGCGATCAGGATCCTTCTAGCCTTTTCCGTGGCTAAAGGGTTCAAGTTGTACCAGATGGATGTGAAGAGTGCTTTCCTGAACGGTGTGTTGGAGATAGAGGTGTTTGTGAGGCAACCACCGGGGTTTGAGAGTGAGAAGTACCCCCACCAGGTGTACAAGTTGAGGAAGGCGCTGTATGGGTTGAAGCAGGCGCCTAGAGCTTGGTATGGTAGGTTGAGGGGGTTCCTGTTTGAGAGAGGGTTTGAGATGGGAAAGGTCGATCAGACCTTGTTTCTCCTCAGGCAGGGCAGAGATATCCTGATTGTGCAGGTATACGTGGATGATATTGTCTTTGGTGGCTCATCTAACTCTCTTGTTGCAAGGTTTGCAGAAGACATGAGCAGGGAATTTGAGATGAGCATGATGGGCGAGTTGTAGTTCTTCCTCGGGCTACAAATCAAGCAATCAAAGGAAGGAACATTTGTGCACCAAGCTAAGTACACCAAGGACATTGTGAGGAAGTTCAAGATGGAGGACTCCAAGGCCACGGCGACGCCTATGAGTACGACTACAGCTCTTGATGCGGACGAGGAAGGTGAACACGTGGACCAGAAGGAGTACCGGAGCATGATCGGGTCACTCCTCTACTTGACGGCGACGAGGCCGGACATTCAATTCTCGGTGTGTCTGTGCGCTCGTTTTCAAGCGTCTCCGAGGACTTCGCATCGGCAAGCAGTCAAGCGCATTTTCAGGTATTTGCGACACACTCCCGACTTCGGCCTTTGGTACTCTGCGTCTTCTTCTTTGGCACTTCATGGTTTTTCAGGCGCGGATTTTGCCGGGTGTCGGTTGGATAGGAAGTCCACTTCTGGGACTTGCCAGTTCTTGGGTTCTTCTTTGGTGTCTTGGTCTTCCCGCAAACAGTCGAGTGTCGCTCAATACACTACCGAGGCAGAGTATGTGGCTGCAGCTAGTTGTTGCTCTCAGCTCCTTTGGATCACATACACCATGAGTGACTTTGGTGAGGAGTATACCCATGTTCCACTTCAATGTGACAGCACCAGTGCCATAAGTGTTGCAAAGAACCCAGTGCTCCATTCCAAAACCAAGCACATAGAAGTGAGGTATCATTTCTTGAGAGACAACGTAGAGAAAGGAAAGATAGCTTTGATCCATGTACCCACACATGACCAACTAGCCGATATTTTCACCAAACCCCTAGATCAAGCAACTTTCACTCGTTTGCGGGGGGAGCTTGGTGTTTGTTTGATTTCTTGAGTTGGTGTGTGGGAGCTCCTTTGTAGCATATGTATAGCTTTCCTTTGTGCATTTCTTGCATGTGGCATGGCATATGTAACATGATGTATAGGCATCTTTGTATCTTAGGTTGCATGCATTTTGTATCATATGCATTGTTTAGGAAAGGCTTCTCCTATATACATTGTTCACCATGGAATGACATATATGTCTTTGTGAGCTAATTTGGTAAGCTATGGTTAGTTTGGCTTAGCTCTTGATAATCTTGGTTTATATCCATGGTTGATGGCTATGTTTTTGAAAAATTTCATATATATATGCTCTCTTGTGAGTAAATGCCTTTACATGATCTAGACATGCTTTTGTGGCTTGGCTATGCTTAATTTGTGGTTGGATAGCTTATTTTGATCATATGGGGCCAAAGGCTCATTTGCCATCATGAATGTTTAGCCCCCATGCTTCATCTTATGGAGGGGCATAAGTTCCTTTTTGTCGCAAAGACATTTCATGTACCAATTATAAATCTGAAAATGAAATGTAAATTGCTTGGAAAATGTGCTCCCATGTCATATGTGCTAATTTTAATTTGCTTTGGGTGCTAAATCGTTGCATGATGCCTACCAATGAGAAGTCTCATATATAGAACTAGGCACATGGCTCAGTGGCTTTGACATGACATGAGGTGCTTGTGGGTGTTTATGATGGTCTTATGCTTAGAATGGTTGTCCTAGCATGAAGTTTGTGTGGCTTTGCCATTTTGACATGTTTTGCTCATGTTTAGGACTTTGCTCATGAGAGGGTGATTTTTCGCAAAATTACTCAATTCTATCTTAGCTTCGCCCAATGGTTGTGAAACTTGGTGGTCTTGTAGTTGATGTCATTACGAAGCTATAGAGTATCTAACTTGCTCATTTGGACATGTGTAGCATCCTTTGTTGAATTTTGTCTATTTGACATGTTTGAGCATGTTTTGGCCTACTGAATGCATCTAGAAGGTTTTCAGGTGGTTTCGAGCCATTTTTGGGCTCTGTTGTGCACCGGTCTGACCGGTTGAGGTCACCGGTCTGACCGGTCAGAGTGCTGGTCCTGTTCACATGTTGAGCACCGGTCTGACCGGTGGTGTCGACCGGTCTGACCGGTCAGAGCTGAGCTGTTGCAGCTGCTCTGTTTCGTGAAGTGGCTCGCATGCATTCGTCCAGGGGGAGTTGCATTGGTTCAGGGGGAGCTTGCATGTGTGCAGGGGGAGCTCTTTGTGGTTTTCGAGCTTTGGATTGTTGGTTTGTGCTCCTTGCTTGAGCATGTTTTGTCTCGGATGTGTCGAGCCGTTGCCCTTGCCTAAGGGGTCCGAGACTTGTCTTCTTCAAGTGATCTTGCTCTTTGCCTTTTCTTTGGCTTTCGATCGCTTGTTGGAGTTTCTTTTAGTCGTTTCTTTTCTTTTCCTTTTCTCTTGGTTACCAAAACGTGTGTGTTGTCAATGCACTCATCAAGGGGGAGATTGAGAGCCAGGTGTGGTTCGAGGACCGGTGGATGGTCGCTTCCTGGTGTGATGAGTGATTGACAACGTGGTGTGGACTGATTCTTGGCTAAGTATTGCAGGTGCAGGTTGCGGCTTGACTGGTGCAGGTGCAGGTGAAGAACAAGCGCGAAAGGTCGTTGCCGGTGAGGCCTCCAGGTGTGGAGAAGACAAGTAGGCTTGGTTCGAGGGACCCGGTGGCCAGCGGGGTCAAGTGCGGGCCGCATGGTGGCAAGAACGGCAAGATGAAGTCATGGACGATTTCTTGGTTGAGCCTCAAAACCAAGGTCGAGCCGGGACTACGTGGGAGCCGAGTCATGAGTGGTGATTGGCGGAGGCTACACCGAGTTCGCGGGGTTTCCGGTGGTTCACCAGAAAACCACTGGGTTCCTTGGTTGATCCACAAAGCCAAGACCGAAGAACCGAAGACGGAGGTGCAGCAGCTCCAGACCAGTCTGACCGGTGGGTACCGGTCTGACCGGTGAGGAGCACCGGTCTGACCGGTGTGCGACGACGCAGTCCGGAACCTTCGAAGAGGAGGACACGCGTCGGGATCGCAAGGCTTGCGTCGAGGCTAAGCAAGTTTGCGGTCGCTGGGCATCCGTCCGATGGAGCGAAGACAAAGATTTCCGAATTCGCCCTTGAGGGGCATGTATCCCTAGTTAGCTAGTAAGGGTATTTTCGTCTTTCGGTTGCCTCCATATAACCCAAGTGGTGAGAGGATGGCAGCCATCTCTTGGAACCCTAGCTCATTTGGTTTTCCTATTTTTCTTCCTATTTTCTTAGGATTTTCGTAGGACTAGCTTGAGAGCTTCATGGTGAGATCTTGTGAGAGGGAAGGATGATCGGGCGGCAAGCTAGACCTTGTATGAACCTCTTTGGTATGTATAGATGATTCGGCGTGGTTCCTCAAGGCTTAGTTGTGTCTTTCCCGTTTCTCCTTTTTGGTGATTTTTGGAGGCTTTTCTTGGCGAATTTCTTGTGGCGGTTTTGAGACCTTTCTCTTTGGGATTTGGTGGGGGATGTTTGCATGAACCCCTCGTGGTTCTTTTCCCTTTGATTCCCCTCCCAAATCCGTGAGTAAAGGGGCTCAATTTTGGGGTTTTCGTGGTTCTAGGGTTCGTGGTGTTCTTGGCGGAAATCCTCTGATTCCTCTTGATTCAACAAGTTTTGGTGGACCAAATCTTGGCTATGGAGTGCCCATGAGGTGTTCCTACTATCCCCAAAGTCTTGTGCGAATCCGTGGAGCAAATCGGGAGATCGGGAGTTGGATTTGGGGGAGTTGACTCGCGGGCGCTGTTCATCCCGAGCTGCCCAGGCGCGACCGGTCTGACCGGTGCTCTTGACCGGTCTGACCGGTGCTAGCCCTTGGTGGGATTTGTCTCGGGGAATAGCCTTGTCCGTGTGGTTTTGTGCCGTGGTCCTGCTGGTCAGTTCTTGGCGTGTTTGGAGTTGTTTTGCTAGGTTTTGTGAGGGGTTCTTCTTCCTTCCAGGTTGTGTTTCGGAGGTGGTTTTTGTTCCAGGGCCTAGAGGAGTCACTGAGGCTTCCTGGAACGTTTGCTGTGCGGCTGCTGTAGCCACCGGCCTGACCGGCTCTGTCCACCGGTCTGACCGGTGTCACCAGTCTGACCGGCGCAGGTCATCGGTCTGACTGGTGTAGCACAGGCAGCAAGCCGTGCAAGTTTCCGCTGTGTGTTTTGGTGAGTTCTGGCTCGGAGGGTTGTGTGTTGGCTCCTAGGACCAGTAGCACTCCAGTGGCTGCGTGGTCTTGGCCAACTTGGGTAGTTGAGTCGGAGACGCGATTCGGAAGCCGTGTTCGTCTTGTTGGAGTTCTCATCTCCTTCGAGAAGAATTTTTATCGGCTCCCATTCACTCCCCCCCCCCTCTGGTTCGCCTAATCGGTCCTTCAGTGGTGACGTTTGCCACATTGGATGCCATGTGTCCATGACACCTCATCAATCCATGTGAAGCAACTCCTAACGAATCAAACACCACCACATGTGCAACACAAGGATCCAAGGGCCCACCGGGGACCCAAACCGCCTCAAAACTCCGCATGCACCTGGGAAAGATCGTGGGACCCACATACTAGTCTCTGTGAGAAAGCACACGACGAAGCATGCCGAAGAAGGTTCGGCCGAACCTTGTTTCAACCGATCCCTTTTTGTCGGTGTTCATCTCCTGCTTCCACGTGGTCGTCCCCCATTGGTCCTAAGGCGCAGCCCGACGTGTTTTGGTGACAAATGAGCCTCCAAGCAAGCCACCCCCTCCTCTATAAATAGGAGGGGAGGGGCTCACTTTTGAGACACATTCCTTCTCCCTCTCCTCTCATTCTTCCTTGGAGAGGTGAATTCTCACCTCTCCCATGTGTTGGGTGTGTGATTAGAGTGATAGGTAGTATAGGGTGAGGAGTGAGTTGATGTCCTCGTGGATGCTTGTTCTTCAATTAGAGCAAAGTGAGTATTTCAGCATTTCCTATTTAGACTAAAGTGGACTTCATGCTTGAATGATATGTTCTTGTGTCCTTGGCTCGTTCATAGTTTAGAGGCGTGTGTTCTTCATGACACAAGGCTTCGATCCTTTAGAGCAAGTGCATTAGTTCAAGTATCTATTTGCATGTTTAGATCCTGTCTAGCCGAGCAAGATTGTTGTATCTCGTTTGCATCCAAAAGCTTTCTTGTTGCTCTGTAACTTGACTTGATGACTAGTATGATCTGAACCGTTCTCTCTCTAGTTCGTAGTCTCGTATTTATACAGGTTGCTATAGTGTTGTTAGCGGGTCGATAGACGTAACCGTCCTATAGTAGTAATCGGTAGTGTAGACATGGTGTCTGGACTCTGGTTATCCTATGAAGACCAAGTGCATTCGCGTAACGATAGAGGTAGGCTGCACTAGTGACAGCCTGTTGGACCCTTTGAAACCCTCCGCGCCTGTGTACCGAGTTGGGCCCCGTTGCCAGAACATTGGCCTAGCCCTAAAAAGTTAGGATGGGCTGGCGCTCCATGGAGAGGACTAATAGCGGACAGATCCATCTCGAGAGTTAAGCTCCTCAAGAAAGTACTTCTCAACCATATCTATCCCAGCTAGAGTTTGATGTCCTTGGACCGTTTATATTAGAATAGAAGATAGTACACATCGTTCCTTGGATTCGATACCCTTGGAATACTCTCCTTCTGAGGTGAAGTGCTACAACGGTATTTCTGTGCGCTTGCGGATTCGTTCGTACCCGTCGGTATACCCAGTTGCTCTTATACGCTCCCTCTAGGTGTACAACTAGTGGTGACGTTAAGAAACACCAACACTCTTGATGGCTAGAAGAATTATTGTGAAGTAGTATAGGGCATGCTCCTCTACCTAGTTTCATTTTGAGAAGCCAGGAGGTCCAACAGCTAGAAGAATCCTTGTGACGTGTCTTGGGTTCATCAGCTGGTGGAGGAGAGTTTGCATATAGCCCCTTTGGCATCAGGAAGAAGATCAAGCCTATGTCTTGTTCATCAGCGAGTTTTGCGGGAAGGCCACATAATAGTGATTCATCTTGCCGACCTTGTGCTTCCTTTGGCTTTTTAGTATCTGCTCGTATATCCCTTCTTTTGGCAACCACGGATTGCCTAGGGATGATGAACATAATCGGTTGTTCTTCTGATTTGTTTTCCTTACCAGACTTTGTAATATCACTATGTACTGAAATATGAGAGAAAGAAATATATATCTTTATTTTTTGTTCTAAGGGCGATTGTTACATCAGCTGTTATCCGAATCATTGATCGGCTATGAGTGTTCAAAACACTTCTGGTTTTACTATTTTTTCTACTAAAGGCGATAACTCAGTATCGGCTATCATCCGAAATCTAAATCAGCTAAAAAGCCAGAAGTAGTAATCGGCTAAATACTTATTCTAATGTTTCCAACTTTGCCTTGGATTTGATGGGTATCGACCTAGTTTTGTTGCAGTCCAATTCCTCAATCGGCCGATGTTACTCCGTGCTTTATCTCCTTATATTTTAGAACCGGTCGTTTGGATCGGCTGAAGCTCAAACTCAGACCATTTTGAGGAAATCTGTCTCCCATACTTTTCCTGATATGCAGATGACTTTCTCAAAGTTCCACTGCGTATCAGCCACTGCAATATGGAAGGAAGAATCGACGTTGACTACTTCCACCGAATCTCCAATCCATTGAATCACACATTGATGCATTGTAGATGGGATGCAGCAATTGGCGTGAATCCAATCTTCTCCAAGTAACAGATTGCAAGATCATTTCCCCTTGATGATGAAAAAGGTAGTTGGAAGGATCTTGCTGCCGATTGTCAGATCCACGCAGATAGCACCCATTGCAGATGATGTGTTCCCCTCCAAGTCGAGCAGGATGATATCGGTCTTGGTTAAATCTTGCTCACTTTTTCCAAATCTCCGGAGCATTGAGTAGGGCATGAGATTGACCGATGCACTGCCATCCACTAGGAGCCTCGTGACTGGTTTCCCATTGACATGACCTTTGAGAAATAGAGCTTTCATGTGCTGACGCTTTTCTTCATCTGGTTTCTCAAAACTGGCTAACATTGGATCCAAAGCTAGCTGAGCTGATCCTACTTCTTCATCTGAATTGGACTCAAGAGTCATGAATTCCTTGGGTAGCATGAAGACCATGTTGACGCTTGCTATTGGTTGATCGGCTCTTGGTTTGGGTAGCCAAATTTGGGATCAAACCTACTTTTCATCAAGTGCTTGCTTCTAAATTTCTTCTTGTTGTTCCAATTGCCGCAAGCGTTGGATCCTTCTCTTCTGAAACTTGGTCAACCCTTCTGGGCACCACCTGGATTGACAAGTTTCGTGTTAGCTATTGTCTTCGTACGTAGCGTGACACCTTTCTGGATCTCGTGCCAACACGTCTTCATCAGGGACCCTACTATTAGCCGTATCTTCTAGCCGATTGGGCTGATTGTCTTGGTGCTTGCCCCCCAGCCGTTCATATACGCTTACCTTGCCCCCCAACCGATCATATACTGAGATGTGTTAGTGTTGACGGCTGTTAAGTACTACTTTCAACCCTCAATATTCTCACATAAATGGAGGCATATGCATTATTTACTTGCATTTTGGTTTGAATAATGTAGTTCCACTTGTCCTTAGAGATTATTTGTATATAGGTGAAATACCCTTTAAAAGAGATGGAAACCCACCTTCTATGGAGAAACCATGCCAACTCAGCTGAGGAGGTGGCTGCCACCAAGGAAACACATGGCATTCCACGTCATTGATCCAAGGGAGGCACTCACCGACGAATCAGAGAGCGCCACATGGACTTCAAATGGATCAAGGGGACCACCTCAGATACCAAATCAAGCCATGCACCGGGGGAGGATCAAAGGGCCCACAGGGTAGCCACCCAGAGGAAGCACACAAGGTGGGGCCACCCTAGGGGGCAGCCGATCCTAGGATCAGCCGAACCGCCTTAGTGGTGCCCATCTGGTCCCTACACGTGGTAGCTGCTCATTGGTCACTTGCTGCATCTCGGGGTGTTCTGGAGCACTTTGAGCCTCTGAGCAAGCCTGGTCCTTGCCTATAAATAGAAGGGGAGGGGCTCCCATTTCCCATACACCACTCTCTCATTCTCCTCTCACTTTTAGTTTCCAAGGCTAGGGGGTAGGCTAGAGTAGCTCTTCTTCAGGTTCCAAGTCTTCTTTGGAGTCTAGGTATGAGTTCTCTTTTATCTTTATTTCATTGTATGACTTTGATCTACTTCAGTTATTCAGCTATTTCATATAAAGTCATGGTAGATCATATGCTTGATATGTTCTTGAGTTCATCCTTTGTTCATCATTTAGATGCTTGTGTTCTTCATGAACACTACCTTTTGATCCACTTGAAGGGTGATAAACTCATTTCTTATGTGTTTGTTCATAAGTTAGAGGCTCGTGTTCTTCATGAACACGACCCTTTGATCTTATTGACTAGACATAAGAGAGTTCGTATCCGTTCGTATGTCTAGCCTTAGTTGATCTTGTTAGATGGCATGAGAGTGTTGCATGAGGTTTGTGTTCAAGCTACGGTACTCGGTCTAAGTTGACCAGTCTTTTGGTGGCTCTCACCCTGGGTCACAATAGCCCGGGCCGGGTGGAGGCTAGCAGCAACGCGGGCATGGTGCCTAGGTTGTTTGGCTACGTTAGTTATAAGCATACCCCCCGTAACGATAGAGGTAGGTCCGCAGTGGTGACAGCTGTTGGATCCTTTGCAACCCTCCGCGCTGGGGTACCTGCTGTAGGAGTCTAAAGTCTAGTTTCGCAGAGTGCTGGTCGTTGCGGGCTAGCTCCCCGTTTGTACCTGGGTGCTGAACCTTACCCTCTCATGTAATACTCATGCCTATCTCCTGTATCTTCTAGCTTTGTATGTTTAGTACATTAGAACCTAGAGCTAACTCGTATGTTCCCCCTAAGCCATAGTGTGCTAGAGTAGAGGTAGATCTGAGTGTGTGTGTCACACTACCCTTTATATCTTTTATCTTACCCCTGACTTTGAGTTTGTTGTTTCCTATATCTATCTCTTAGTTTACATTCAGTGCAAAAGCATAAGTCTAAGATATCCGCCATTGCCTTCCACGGATACGATACCCTTGGAATATTCTCCTTCCTTGGGAAAATGCTACAATGGTTTATCTGTGCGCTTGCGGATTCGTTCATGATTGTTTAGATTAACCTTTGGCAAGTCTTGATGTTCACGCTAACTCGGTGTCGTTAGTTGTGTCGTTAAGAGGTGCCTACAAGGCATTTCTTGGTGTTGCAACTAAGGATGGATTCCAGATCTATTCTTAAAGTGACAATGCTAAGAAATGCCAACAGTTGGCTGTGGTGCTCTTGCCGATCTTGATTATTGGGCTTCTTGCTCCTGTTATCAAAACAAGGCCTCTTGGATGACTGTCCTTCTGAATAAAAGCCTTCACATTCTGGACAGTTATCATTGGAAGTTTGATCCCTCCTTCCCAGCAGTATTTGAAGAATGGACATCTCCATTGCCCTGTGTTGCGCCTTGTCCATTCTTCATTTTCCTTGATCTGCCTTTGTTGGCGTTGGAACTTGCTCAGAAGAACTTGTGATGTAACCTGCTGCTTTGAACCCTTTGAATTGATTCCTTCTTCGAGCAATCCCTTCCCTTTGGCTTCTTCAGCTGTCATCTGGGTTTCAGGATCAATGGTTCCTTTATTTTTAGCCGATTCACACGTCAACACCTTTGCTTTGGTCATTTCAACCATGTTGGTAGGAAAAGGGTGTTGATCGATCTTCATCAGCCTTCCTGATTTGGAAGGTGTTTCAAACATCAACTTTCCTTGCTCTATTGCATTTTGAATCTGTTGAGGAAACACCTTGCACTCATCAGTGTTGTGAGATATAGCATTGTGCCACTTGCAGTACTTGATCTTCTTCAACTCTTCAGCACTTGGTAAAGTATGTTTTTGTGAAAGCCTAATCTGCCCTTGCTGGAGGAGAAGATCAAATATCTCGTCAGCTTTGGTTGTGTCAAAACTGAACTTCTCAGGTTCCTTTTTGCCGAAGGGACATGCAATCGACTTCCTATTCGGTACCCACTCAGCCAAATCAACTTCGGCTTCTTCTTCATTATCAAAGCAATCTACATAGGACACTCATTTTTAATAGTTCCTCCTAGGTTCATATGATCGAGTGCTCTCATGACTTAGCCAATGGAGTAACCGGCTGATGTTCTCGAACTCTTGTGATGCCTACTTCTCTTTGATAGATGGCAAGAGTCCCTGAAAAGCCAATTCTGCAAACTGTTTATCGGTCAGGGATAAGCTGTAGCATTTGTTCCTCATCTCCCTGAACCTCTAAACAAAATTTGGTACAGACTCATCATTCCTTTGCCTTAGGCTGCTAAGATCAGTAAGCTTCATCTCCTGAATCCCCGAGAAGAAGTACCCATGAAACTGCCTTTCCAAGTCTTCCCAACTCTGAATTTAATTGGCTGGGAGTGATGTAAACCAAGCGAAGGCTGGCCCTGATAGTGAGGATGAGAATAATCGTACTCTCAATGATTCATTTGTCCCTGCTTCTCCACACTGAATGAGGAAGCGAGTAACATGCCCAATGGTGGAGGTGTCATCTTGGCCAGTGAACTTGGTGAAGTCGAGCACCTTGAATCTCTGAGGAAATAGGATCTGATCAATGGATGCAGGGTAGAGTGTGCAATACATGTGTGTTTGTTGCTTCGGCTTTAACCCAAATTGATTCTGCAGCATATTTGTAACTTCAGTAATCAGGCTTTTTTGATCAATCGGCTGAGAACCTGCCGAAGGATATTGTTGTCCTGAAGTTACCGCAGCTGTTCTTGGTTGCTCCTGAACAATCGGCTGGATAACTGAAGGATTAGGAGGAGACCAATATTGCTTTGGGATCTCAACACTATGTGATGTTCCTTCAACTGGCTGCCCAGCTGAGAAACCTTGATTTGCCTGGCTTGCTTGTGGAGCAATCGGCTGTTGCACATATTGAATGTTTGAAAGACCCTGGATTTGTTACTCTTGATATTGAGGTGTAGAGAATAAAGGAGGATCTGTCATTGTTTCCAAGAGTGTAGCTTGATACATAGCTTCGTTGTATTCCTCTTAGAGTTTAGCAGCATAGCTTGTTACTGCAGATGCTTTCATGACCGGAGTCATCTGCTCTTGTGCAATCTAGTGACTTACGATCGGCTGACTAGCCGAAAATCCACCTAATGCATTTGGTTGAGGCAACATCTCTTGAGTTCTCTGAACTCTCTGAGGAGCAGGTAGTGGCTTGACCATGTAAGGATGAAGAGGTGATACCTCATAACTCTGCTGACATCGAGATTTGTGATCGTAGAATGTGAATGTAATCCCTCTGTCATGCTGAAGAGCAGTACCAACTAGGTTATTGAACTTCGCTGCATAAGGACCAGTGAATTTGGGTACTGTTGTAGTCTCTTGTCTTTGGCTTGACCCCGATGCAGAACTTGCAGGCATCTCGAATGTTATCAGCTTCCCATCTGCATTTATCTCTGGTGGAAATCTTAGTGTCGTAGGAGTAAGATATGAAGCCTTGAGATCCTGACTCGCTAAACTCCCCCATGGTTGTTGATGGCAGCATGGTAGAAGGACTTCTTGTAACGATGTTGGGAGTGGAAGTTGGAATCGGCTGAGAAACCAGCAACACTTCATTGAACCTCTTGTTAGCAACAAATGGGAAAGCCATGTTAGGTTGATAATATGCTGGTCCCTTGAACGGGGTCATGACTTCTTCCCTGAGAACCTCCTTCACCCTGTTCTGCACTGAATTATTAAAGACAGAAGATTGATCAATCAAAGCGTGATGCATAGCTTTTGTCATCATGTCTTGTAATCTTCCAGGTTCGGCCCGTATTATGATCTCTGTGGGCCTTGGAAGAGGAATCTTCTTCACTGGCCCTTCTCTAGTGAGGCCGAAGCTGCCATGCAATTCTCGTACTCGGCTTTGTCAGCTTCCTTGAGTTGATCCACTGTAATTGCTTGTATGTTGTCCTTATGGACATCTTCAGGCTTCTTGAGGTCTTTAGACATTGTTCGTTATTCTTCGGTCCCACCGAGCGTGCCAAGATGTGTTGACGCAAAAAATGGAATAAAGTCCACCGCGGCAACACATAACGGATCTCCGGGATGTAACAAGGCGTGCCAGCCGACCTGACCTGTTGATTGGCACGGAAGAGAATCAGATGTTAAATACGGGGTTAATCGGCTAGAGAACCGATGAGAGTCTTCCACGTGGGCATAGCGTAACAGCCTGATCGGCCGATACGGGAGCGGGCGAGATCGGCCAGACGGTGGGGCAGCCGAAGTGCAAGTATGTTCAGAACAGCCACGATCAGCCGATCTGGTGACGACGGCAGTGAGACAGATCTGGATCGGCTGTGAGATCGATACGTCAATGACGCAGGGAGCAGTAGCCGATACGATTGAGCCTCGAGCGGGATAAATTGGTGATAAAAGTTAAATAAAAAAGAAATCGGTACAGAAAACTTGCAAATCTAGCTGATATCGGTAAATTGTGAATAAATCTAGACGAAACCACAACGATGCGCCCGGAGGTTAAAGCCTAGATATTACTCGGTAAAGCGGTACTCACAAGCCTACCGGAGGTCGATTGATGCAGCCCGGCGAACTCGAAGGACAGCACTTGAAGAAACAAGAAAACAAGAAGAAAGAAACTTTTGGCGAAGTCGCCGACTTGAAAGGTAAATTGTAGGAAAAAGTAAAGGTTTGTGTTTGTTGGTGTGTACAATCTTCTTCGACCACGCAGGGTCGCTATTTATGCCCCGAGGACATCTTGACTCCTAGTTGATCACGACAAGGCTTATTTGACTAACAGAAACTATAATTGCTAAAAATAAACAACTCGTGCAAGAGCCGGACTTGCTAACTATCTGTGACTCGTTGTCAACCGACATTGACCCGCCCAAGCCTTCTTTCCTTCCTTAGCATATTCTTCCTTTGCCGCTTTCCCTCCTTCATATCGGCTGATTCCCTTCTTTGATTATCGGCTGGCTTTTGTTGACTTCTACTGAATCAACCGATTTCGTTTTGGCTGGTTGCTCCTTCTTTTCTTTCTTCTATCGGCTCTGTAGCTTTTCTGGCACCTCTTTGCCTCTTGCCGGCACGTGTCAAAAAACAGTGTCAACAGGTAGTATCTAATTATCCATGAGACCATGATATGTCTCTGCTGGAATGATGTGGCGTTGAAAACGGTAGGTTCAATGGATTACCGTCTTTAATAAAAAACCTACTACTCATTGCGGATGAACATAATAAGACCAATAGCAAACTTGAAAAATTACGGAATACTTTAATATTTGAGCTAGGCTAACAACTGGAATTGTCACATGAATTTTTCAACATATAAGTAGGTTTGAAATAAGGATTGATAGATCACCAGAGGATCGCCGCCTTTCAACCATACCACATTGGCACCAGCCTCCGCAAAGCTGAGGAGCAGCTCATGAATCTCCTCCTACATGGCATCAATCAGCCATCAGAAATACAAATTACCAACAAGGGGAAGAAAAGTCATGAGTCCTAACTCCTAAGCTTAGGCGCCTCCGTTCAATGTTTTTTTTCAAACAGAAATATGGCATGCTCTATTTTGCTTCATGAAAGCTACCTGATGCATTGTCATCGATGAGCACGCAGCTCGTGGCGGCCTCCACGAACCAGACGCCCTGGCCTGTGCACTGCACGACGAGCTCCCTGGGGCTCGCGGCCGGCTACCAGGTAGTACGGCACCAGCGCCCACGCTAAGCCGTCGCGCATCGCGGCTAGCGCAGCGTCCTGGTTCTCAACAGCAGCTCCCGTTGGCAGGGGGAACACCTGGATGAAGTCAACTGAGACATACACCGCCGCGGTCTTGTATGGGAGGGTGCCGCCCAGGATCGGCCCCACCGACAGGACGAGCTCCGTGTTGGCGTTTCTTAATGTCACTGCTAACGATGCCGAGTTAGAGTGAGCATCAAGACTTGCCAAAGGTAAACCTAACGATCATGAACGAATCCGTAAGTGCACAGATAAACCATTGTAGCATTTCCCCAGGGAAGTGAGTGTTCCAAGGGTATCGAATCCGTGGAAGTCAATGGCGGATATCAAGACTTATGCTTTTGCACTGAATGTAAACCAAGAGATAGATATAGAAAACAACAGCTCAAAGACAAGGGTAAGATAAATGATATGATAAGGGTAGTGCAACACACACTCTGATCTATCTCTACACTAGCACATTACGGCTTAGGGGGGACATACGAAGCTAGCTCTAGGTTCTATGGTACTAAACATACAGAGTTAGATGATACAAGAGATAAGCATAAAGCATTGCATGAGAGGAAGGTTCAGCACCCAGGTACAAATGGGTAGATAGCCCGTGATGACCAGCACTCTACGAAAGTATCCTTTAGACACCTACAACAATACCCCAGCGCAGAGGGTTTCATAGGGTCCAACAGCTGTCACCACTGCGACCTACCTCAATCGTTACGGGGGGCAAGCTCATAACTAAAGTAGCCATAGAACCCAGGCACCATGCCTGCAGTGCTGCTAGACTTCACCCGGCCCGGGCTATTGTGACCCAGGATGAAGCCACCAGAAGACTGGTCAACTTAGACCGAGTACCGTAGCTTAAACACAAACTTCATGCAACACAAGAATGCTATCAAACAAGATCAAACTAGGGTTAGTCATACGAACGGATACGAACTCTCTTATGTCTAATCAACAAGATCAAAGTGTTGTGTTCGTGAAGAACACGAGCCTCTAACTCATGAACAAACACATAAAGAATGAGTAAATCATCATTCAACTAGATCGAAAGGTAGTGTTCACGAAGAACACGAGCCTCTAAATGATGAACAATGGATGAACTCAAGAACATATCAATCATATGATCTACCACAACTTTATATGAAATAGCTGAATAACTGAAGTAGATCAAAGTCATACATAGAAATAAAGATACAAGAGGACTCATGCCTAGACTCCAAAGTAGACTTGGAACCTAAATAAGAGCTACTCTAGCCTACCCCCTAGCCTTGGAAACTAAAAGTGAGAGGAGAGTCAAGAGAGATGTGTGTGAGAAATGGGAGCCCCTCCCCTTCTATTTATAGGCAAGGACCAGGCTTGCTCAGAGCACCAAATGGCCTCAAAACACCCAGGGATGCAGCAAGTGACCAATAGGGAGCAAGCACGTGGAAGGCCAGGATCAACTGACCCTAGATCAGTTCGGCCGATCCTAGGGTCGGCCGGCCCCCTCGGGAGGCCTCCTGCCTTGAGCTTTCTTAGGGTGGCTGACATGTGGGTCCTTTGATCACTCCTCGTGCATGCCAAGTTTCCTGATAGGATGGAGCTCTGGTGGGCCCGTGGATCCTTGTGAAGTCCATGTGTCGCTCTCTGATTCGACGGTGAGTGCCTCCCTTGGATTAGTGACATGGATGCCACATGTTTCCTAGGTGGCAGCCATCTCCTCAGCTGAGGTGGCATGGACCACTCATAGAACGGTGGGTTTCCTTCTCTTTTTATGCTTATTTCACCTACATACAAATAATCTCCAAGGACAAGTGGAACTATATTATTCAAACCAAAATGCAAGTAATAAATGCATATGCCTCCATTTATGTGAGAATATTGATGGCTAAAAGTAGTACTTAACAGCCGTCAACAAACTCCCCCAAGGTAACCTCTTGCTCGTCTCGAAGCAAGACATTAGAGACTTAGGTTGGTTGATTAGGAGTTGCTACGATGTTGTATCCTTAACTTATGGCAAACATACAGCAAAGTACTCTACCAAGAGTTGAACAAGTTGGCAATGTTCTTACCATTCTCTTGACGATGTGGGGCGTGTAGCTTCACCTGCCTTGGGTGGTTGAGAGATAGAATGGTTATATAGTAAATGCATAATCACTCATACCTTGATCAGCCATTAATCCGGAGGTTTTGCAAATTTTTCAAAAGAAAATCAGAGTTCCTCAAATGATACTCTCGGATCGCTCAAAGTGTATGGTTCCTCACCGAGGCATTAAGTTGCCTTTCTTCACATCCTACTCCTAATAGGCTTATGTGGAGCTGTAGGTAGGCACGAAAAGTGGCATACTTGTCTCTCATATTTTGCTAAGTCAAAAACCGGATCCTTGGAAGAAACAAACATACATCCTGATCAAGATGTGCATATGTGTGTGATGATAATGAGCATGGTAAGGTGCATACTAGGCCCGGAAATGGGTGCTAGATATTACCATACTTTATATGGAAAATTTGATGGTAAGGTGGACACTAGCCCCGGAGTAGGTACTAGTTATTACCATCTACATGGTGGAACTCTTTTTGTTGCACATATCAATCCCCTTTTCTCCTTTTGGAATTTTTCGAGACTTGGGCTAGCTCTCTTTATTTTATTTTGCCATGCTTTTGAGCATGCTTCTTTCTTTTTTTAACTAGCCCCTTGTCGCTTTTGGAGATATTCGAAGAGGGATGAATGATACAAAGATGCATAGAGTTTTATTTGTGGAAGAATGCGTAAGAGAATGGAACAAATGATGAATGCTAACTTCCAGTGTAGAAGTTTTAGCATGAGCGTGTACGTGATCTTGATCAGAGAGGTATGAGTTCTAATAAGGGTCACAACAATTTGACAAAGCTCAATGAGAGAACAAGCTGCATATGTGGAGGCTAACAAGAGCTTGAATCTACATATGGCCTTGGATAGGAAATGTTCATCATTGAAGAACTCATCATGTTTAGATTTTTTTCAAAAAGGAAAACTCCGGATGTCAAGCATCACTAGGTACAAGATCATAGCACTCTATTATACCATATCATGTCTCACAACAACTTAGGCATGGATCATGCTTTTTGCTACCCACAGTTTTTAAGCTAAGGTTTGAACATGCAAGCCAACAAACTCAAAACTTAGGTAGGATACAAAACTATGTGCAAGACATATGAGAAGAATAAACATAGCAACTATTCATCATTTCAACCATAGAGGCAAAGCATTCTTACTATGCATATCAAAGCAAACTTGATGATGAAAGCAAATAAATCTTTTTGGTCTTTTTATTTTTGCAGATTTTTATGGGTTTTCATTATAAGACATTCTGAAAACAAAAGAAGATACAAGTTACCTCAGGATGGGGGTCCTCCCCCAAGCTAGCTTCAGGCTCACTGCGGTGGAGGGTAGAAGAAACCCTGACTCGCAAAGAAAGCCTTCTGCTCCTTTATCTGTCGCTGATGCGCTTGCTGCATGGCGTCGATCCTCTCGCCAGTCTGACGCTGCCACGCTGAGTTAGCCTCAACGTGTGTGTTCAGCGTCTCCTCCACTCCTGTGACCTGGACGGTGAGCTCTCCCAGCTATTGCGCGAGTTGAGCCTCTCGTGCAGAGGCCGAAGAGTGTCGTCTGAAGGACAAACACAGAGGTGGACCACCAGAGCTGGAACTAGTGGGTGTAGCCCACTGGTCTCTGCTCGCGTCAACCCAAGCCGTACTACTCGCACCCTGATGGTAGGTGGGTTGGTCCCAACCGGGTGCATACCCAGGGGTTACCCCGGCCATGTGCCCCGCAGAGGACCCTCCTGCCATAGGTGGTGCAGCAGGCTGTGGCTGTGGTGGTTGCGACTGCTGCTGCTACTGCATGTGTGTTCTCTTCGTCGCGCTTCTGGTGGACCTACCTGAAACACTAGTACGACGGCCTTCCTCTTGTATAACAAGGGGAATGGTTAATGACTCCGAGTTATACAATTGAAACCCTGGGTTAGGTAACGGGATCTGATTTGTATAACTCGGAAAGAAGAAAGTCAAAGAATCATTTGAGCCTCTCTTAAGTATATGCCCTTGGATCAAGTATGCCTCATCAATGAGAACTCGAGGCGTCCCAATGAAGGGGACGGGATTCCCGCTTAGAACCCCAAGTCTTAGAGCAATACGAGTCACCAAAGATGTACACTCAATAGGACCTATCATCTTAAAATTCATCAACCATTGCTGAATCATAGCTTTAACGGGGGAGACCTTAATCCGTTTAGTAGTGGCATATAGAAGCATCAACTCATCGTTGCGCACGGGCCGAACATCCTCTCATGGAAAGAGAGTAATGGCGAGCCACTTGTACCACAATTGAAGAGTGGGATGCACGATATCATTGTACCGAGGTACAAATTTACCGCTATAAACTAGACCTGAAATGTCTTCCCAGAAAGAATCTCGAACAAAACCCTCACAAGCCTTTTTCAAAGAAGTAGCACAATAATGATCAAAACCAAGGAGACGACTAAGTTCTTTCCATGAAAGTCGGTAATCGGTCCCGAAAAGACGAAACTGAACACCGTTCGCTTCCTCAGTAAGAGAGCAAAGAAACTGGATGGTGAGAGGCCGAGAGCCAAGCTCTGTAACCGGTGTAAAATCCTCCCAACCGAGAGCATGCCAAATGGAAGCAAATTCGAGGTGCATACCTGTTTTCTCCATAAGTGCCAGGTCGAAGTCCCGGGTGTGGGCGAAGACTCTGTCCTTTAGGAGAGCATAGGCTTGCTTCTCTCGAGCACCTCGCAAGCTGAGGAAGGGGTGTGATCAACGACCTCCTCCATTGCTTGTGGTTCGGCTTGTTCTTCTTGCTCTTCTTCATAGTTGTTGGTGTTTCTTAACGTCGCCACTATGGCACTGGTTAGCGTGAACATGTAAGGAACTCCCGGGTACACTGACGAGTGCGAACGAATCCGCAAGCGCACGGATGCACCATTGTAGCACTTCCCCTAGGGGCATGAGTATTCCCGAAGGGTATCGTTCCAAGGAACGGTGTGCACTATCTTCTACTCTAGTATAGATGGTCCAAGGATACCAAGCTTAGCTATGGTAGGGGAGAAGGTGAAGGGCTTCCTAAATGTATCGATCAAGGTCGTATTGTTTCATGGTATGGAACTTACTGCGGGGCGCCAGCCCATCCTAACTTTTTAGGGAGAGGCCAATGTTCTGGCAACGGGGCCCTACTCAGTACACAGGCGTGGAGGATTACAATGGGTCCAACATGCTGTCACCATGTGGCCTACCTACCACGTGCCAAGTACGTGGTATTCGAAGGATAACCGTAGTCTAGACACCACGTCTACACCACTGATTACTACTATAGAGGGATACATCTCCTAGGCTGATAGTCCTACTATAGCACTCGTATAAATCCGGAGTGACGAACACAAGCAAGTGTGTACTAGATCATACCTTATCAGATCAGGATAGGTTAGGAAGAACAACTACTGACATATTTATGAGCCTCAACTAGATCAAAGGAGTGATCCATAGACAAACAGATAAATGCACTTGCGTAAGTATTCAACTAGATCGAAGGGTTGTGTTCATGAAGAACACAAGTCTCTAGTTCAAGAACACATGAAGAACACAAGAACATATCAATCATGCAAGAACACACTTTAGTCTAAATGAGATATGTCGCAATACTTACTTTGGTCTAAATGAAGAACAAAGAAGAACTCCTTCATCTCACCTTCACTTCCCTCTCTACCTAGCACTCACACACACACTCCCTACATGAGGAATGAGAGGAGAGGGAACTTCCGATGTGCTCCAAAAGGGAGCCCCTCCCCTCCTATTTATAGAGGAGGGGGTGGCTTGACAAGAGCACAAAGGTGTGCAGCAGTTCTGGGCGCCACCAATCACGTGTTGACACCTGTCCTGCGCAGAATCAGACTTCTAGGACGAGAACCGGAGCATCTGAGGCTTCCAGGGGCAAGAACCGGTGCAAAAGAGGCTAAACCGGGCGCTAGACCGGGCGAACCAGGGGGGCGAACCGGTGCCCGCCCGCGCAGACCGCGCAACCGCCTTGGCGCGGCCACTCCTGTCACGACGTGTGGCCCAGCCTGGGGCTCCTTCCGCCGCACAGCGTGCTCCGCGCGCGCGGGGTCAGAGCCTCCGCGGCGGCCTCTCGGGCGCCGACACGTGGCAGGCGGGGGGAGATCCCGTGCCCGCGTGTGGCCAGCGCACTGATCCGCAGCGGGATCTGGCAGCCACTCAGGCTCTGCCACGTGGCGCTCCCTGGTGCGGTTGCATGGCACTGTAGCACCATGACGTCAGCACTGCGTCAGCAATTATCCTTTTCATATCTTGCGTATACGAACTCCGATGTAGGCATATAATATGTCCATTTCGATCGTCTCGACTAGCCCGTCGCAAGGTTGCAGTCCAAAGTGGCATTTGAGGTTGTTTATGATGACGTCCTTTAATAGCCATTGGATCACTTGCTCTCATCTGTACCATTTGGCACGTATTTCGGTGCATCCTACAACAAAAGCTAGAAACACCAACACTTGTGGAAACTATCAGTATCAAGCCCTATTCTAGTGTTGATGATCCTTTTACAATTATTTTATGCAGGTACTGACGGTGTAAAAGTAGAACTTAACAGCCGTCAACAATAGTCCTTCATTGATGGGCTCAGCATCGTCTCGGGGAGGTGGTGGATGAACTTGCGCTTGTCCGTGAACGGGAGCGTGTCACCCTCCAGAAAGAATTCGTCGTCCAACTCATGCTAGCACAACAAAGGGAGAACAAGAGCAACTCGGTGATAGATTAGTGAAATCGAATGAAATTCTTACCGAGCTTGCTCCACCAATAGCAATACTTGCAGCAACACAATAATGAGAGTACTTGATGATTCCAAACTTGAGCAAGAAATCCAGGAAAACCAAGAGAGCAAGCAGTAGAGAGGGGAGTGTGAGTGAAAAGAGTTGAATGGGTGAAGAACACCCCCTCTCCCCCTGCTATTTATAGGCAAATACACCGGGCATCCAGACATGGCCGTTGGCAACGGCTAGGAGCCGTTGGAGCAAGGTGGGGCCCAGTAGCTGTTGGGCTGCGTCGGCCGTCCCAGGGATCGGCTGATCCCTAGTCGGGCCCACCTGCCCTTGCTTTGGCCAGTGGCTCCCCAATGGCTACCTGGGGGCCTGCCTGAGTGCCTCGGCCCAACTTTCCCAAAAATATTTTTCAAATGATTTTTCTAGAATTTTCAAACTCAGTAATTATTTTCAGAAATTTTATTCGAAAGGAAAAAATGGGATAGATAAATCTAGCATGCAGATGCAAGGTTTGGAAAAATCAAATATGCAATTTGGAAAATCAAATAAAATTTTGGAAAGGGAAATATGAGATAAACACCATCTTTAACCTTTTTGGTAGAAAGGACTCATCATATCTAGTCCGACGAGTAGGACTCTTCTCAGGGGTTAATACCACTCGGCATCCCACTCCTGAGAAGTAGAGGGTAATGCCTTCTCAACCATCTGCCACTCTTTACGAACTTTCTTTTGCTTCAATGTTGACAGAGATTTCTTCTTTGGGGGTGAAGGCTCCGTCCTTCCCCCAAGCTGCTCAATACTACCCTGCAGTAGATAGCACCGCTCTTCTTTATCTTGAAACCTGAACATCAAGTTCCTCTTCCCAATGCGGAAACAGATCACTCCGGCTCCAACATTGATTCTAGCTCTGACATCACTGAGAAATGGTCGCCCAAGGATGAGTGGCATTCCTCCCTCATCGTCTATATCAAGGACCACGAAATCCGCGAAGACATAAGAGTTCTTGACCTTGACCAATAGACCCTCAACAATTCCTTTTGGATATCGTATCGATGAATTGGCGAGTTAGACAGTAAGTGCTGTTGGAGAGAGAGCTGGATATCTGTTGACGCAAAAAACGGAATAAAGTTCTTCAATGGCAATACATAACAGATCCCCGGGATGTAACAAGGCGTCCCAGCCGACCTGACCTGTTGATCGGCACAGAAAGTATATGAAACGTTAGATGCGTGTTAGATCGGCTAGAGAACCAATGTGGATCTTCAACAAGTAACAGCCTGATCGGCCGATACTATTGTAGAGCGAATCGGCTAGCTGGAATAGCCGAAGTGCAAGTAAAACCAAAACGGCTAGATCAACCGATTTGAAGATGTAGGCGAAACGCGAGCAAAAGCAGAGCAAACTAAGCACTACGAGACAACACTTGGAACCTGATCCGAATCGGCTGTATCATAGTGGAACAACACAGGAGCAAGATTTAGTCGATACGACGGGATCACGAGCTGGATAAATTGGTAATAAAATCTAAATAAACAAGAAAAAACTTGCAAACCTAGCTGATATCGATAAGTTGTGAATAAAACTTAGACGAAACAACAGTGATGCACCCGGAGGTTAAAGCCTAGTTGTTATTCGATAAAACGGTACTTACAAGCTTACCGGAGGTCGATCGATGCAGCCCGACGAACTAGAAGAACTGTGTTTGAAGAAATAAGAAAATAAGAAGAAGTAAAAAAGGGGTGGCGAAGTCACTGACTTGAATAAGTAAAGGTTTTGTTGCTTTGGTGTGTACAAATTTCTTTGACCACCCAGGGTCGCTATTTATGTCCTGAGGACAACTTGACTCCTAGTCGATGACGACAATGCTTACTTGAATCTAAAGAAACAAAACTACCAAAAACTTAACGATTCCTATAGGAATCAGACTCTTTAAACTGATTTTGACCCGTTGTCAACCTGGTTGTTGATCCGCCTCCGTCATTCTTCCTTTTGGCGTATTCTTCTTCTGCCACATTTCTCTTTCATCAATCGGTCGATCCTGGATCGGCTGGTTGCTTCTTTCCTTTCTTTGTCGGCTTTGAAGTCTCCCCGACGTTTCTTCGGCTATCCTTTGACACGTGCCCCCTAGTTTTAGAGTGAATTTCTTTTGCTATGAAATTCTCTCTTATCCTTCTTGCACATGGGGATTACCAGAAGTTCTTTATTGTTTTTCTGCTCCTGTTTTGGATCTTGCCTTATTGATGCCTGATTTGACCGTGTGATTCCGTCTTGCTTCTTCCTTTATAAACTCACTCCTTTGTTCATCACCTCTCTCATGAGCTTTTCTTATTGCTATCCTTAACATATCAGTTCTCTTTAGCCATGGGAGGCATCCCTTTTTGCAAATATTTTCAGGAAGCAGTATAAATTACTGTCCTTTGATGAACTCCTGTTAATCAGAGCCCTACATCCGGATGATGCTATAAAGGTTGCAGTTGCTTTCAGTGCTATTGAATGGCAACCATCCTTGGTGTATGCTCTGTAGTTTGTCGATGTATAAAATTCCCAACCTAAATTTGTTGGTGTTAGCCATGTCTCTAAGTCAATATGTTTCTCTTCTGATTCTGATGCGATGTCTTCCTCTTTCATGAATCGGCCATTATTTCTTGTGCCTGGCCGATAATTGCTTTCTCTTTTCTTCGGTCTTTTGATCATAGGGATGTAGAGGGGACTTCTGATAATCACCAACACTCAAGATATGAATCAACAAGCTCCAACGTAGAGGTAGAAGTGATATCTTTGATTCATAACTTCCATAGATAGGAACAAGCTAGAGGCGATGTGGTTCTCCTTTACTTCATTGCTGTCGACTGCCTGAATAACCTTTCTTTCTTCTGATAATATTTATTATCTACCTTGTGACTCCTCTGTGGCAGGTGGATGCTTCCCATCCAGTCTTGCATGTTTAATAATCCTTCAATGTCAACATGTGACTCTGAACCATCTTTTCCATGCACCCCTCTTATAAAACTCAGTCTATAACCCAATGGTTCTTCACTGGATTCTTCTTCATAGACCCCTTTCTTTCTTAGCCGAAAGTCTCTGGATCGGCCTGTTGTCTTTAGGGATGGGAGGCATCTTCTCCTTGGAGTGTTTACAGGAAGACTTAGAGCTTTGTTTACTGTAACAGACGTCATCTTGAAATAATTTTGCTTCATGACGCTGCCAGTAAGCTTGTTGATGTTTCCAGCAACATTGAGGGATACTCCTTTTTGTCTTTTCCTCTTCTAAAGTTCAGAGCGTTTTCCTTCAACAGCTTTTGAGTGTCCCTCCCCTTTTTGGGGAAACGTATCACTGAGATCAATGCCAACCTCTACAAACTAAGCCATTCACAGAAAAATTGTTCCTATTTTGACTGGATCTGGCATCTTTTTGATTCCTTCTTATCTTCTCCGTCCTCCATTTCCTCCGATTTGGGCTATAAATAGTATCCGCATGTACATCGGCTCTCCATATCTTTTCATCATGATGCATAGACTAGATCTGATAGGGCGCAGGCTTCTGCTCTTTGATTTTTCCTGTCTCCTCTTCCTTCCTTGCTATGGCTAGGAGAATTCTTGTGAAGTGGTGCAGCATCACTCACCTTCTTCGACTCCTCTTGCGAAGCCAGGAGGTACAACAGCTAGAAGAATCCTTGTGAATAGCTTGGGTTCAACGGCTGGAGGGAAGGAGCGAGGTAGAATGTCCTGCTACACCTGTATCAGAGGAGGAGCGCGCTGAGGGAACGACCACCTTGGTCATCAACTCGTGGAGTTCTCGACGGAAGATCACAGAATCTGGTGAAGATCTTAGTCTTCCATTTCCTCTTCGTAGTACCCCATCTCTCCCTGGTGTTCATCGATTCAATATCCTCATCATGTGAGAGATAGGATAATTATCTTCTAAACTTTGTACTCTATTGCTCTTTCATGAAGATGTGAACTTGATGTACTGAAATATGAGAGAAACAAATATATATATACTCATATTTTTGTTCTAAGGGCGATTGTTACATCAGCCATTATCTGAATCTTGTATCAGCTATTCATGCTTGAACACTCTTTTTATTTCACAATTTTTTCCAGTAATGGCGATAACTTAGTATCAAATATTATCCGAAATCTAAATCGGCTAAAGAGCTAGAAGTAGTAATCGGCTAAGTAATTGATCCAATTTTAACACCTTGTCTTGATCCTGACTATCATCAGCCTAGTTTTGCTGAAGTCCGATTATCCCAACCGGCCGATGTAGCCTTTTATTTAGGAACCAATCATCTGGATCGGCTGAAGCTCGAAGTCAGACATCTTGAGGAAATCTATCTCCCACTCTTTCCCTAATATGCAGACGACTTTATCAAAATTCCAATGTGTATCGGCTACTGCAATATGGAAGGAAGAATCAGCGTTGACCACTTCCACTGAGTCTCCAATCCATTGGATTACGCATTGATGCATGGTAGACGAAATGCAACAATTGGCGTGAATCCAATCTCTTCCTAGTAGCAAATTGTATGACCCCTTCCCTTTGATAACGAAAAAGGTAGTTGGAAAGGCCTTGCTGCCGATTGTCAGATCCACACAAATAGCACCCATTGTAGATGATGAATTTCCCTCGAAATCGAGTAGCATGATGTCGGTCTTGGTTAAGTCTTGTTCACTTTTCCCAAATCTTCAAAGCATTGAATAAGGCATAAGATTGACCGATGCACCACCGTCCACCAGGAGCCTTGTGACTGGCTTCCCATTGACAAGTCCTTTGAGAAACAATGCTTTCATATGTTGACGCTTTTCCTCATCCGGTTTCTCAAAACTAGCCAGCATTGGATCCATGGTTAACTGAGCAGATCCTAACTCCTAATCCGAATCTTCATCTGAGTTGTCTTCAAAAGTCATAAACTCCTTGGGTAGCAAGAAGACCATGTTAATATCAGCTGCCGGTTGACCTTCTTCCTTGCTATCAAGTTCGGGTTTAGGTCGCCAGATTTGGGATCGGACCTTCTTTTTGTCAAGTGCTTGCTTCTCAATCTCTTCTTGTTGTTCCAATTGTCGCAAGCGTTGGATCCTCCTTTTCTGAGACTTGGTTAAACCTTCTGGACAAATTTTAGGTTGATGAACTATGTGTTGGCTTCTGTCTTCGTATGTAGCATGACGCCTTTCTGGATTTCTTGCCAATACGTCTTCATCAGGGACTCTACTGTCAGCCATCTCTTGTAGCCAATTAGAGTCTGTCTGATTCTCTTTGACTTTGCCTCCTAGCCGATCATACATGCTGATCCTGCCCCCCAGCCGATCATGTACTGAGACCCGTTGCTCATGAAATTCTCGGCTGCTGTGCATTGCTAGCCTATTCCTCTATTATCGAAGTAGGCCCTTTTTGAAGATTGTCCTTCAGAATAAAAACCATTGCACTCTGGACAATTATCCATTGTTGTTAGTTTAATCCCCTCCCCCAACAATATCTGAAAAATGGGCACCTCCAGTGATTTGAATTGCGCCTTGCCCATTCTTCTCCTTCCCTGATCCTTTGTTGATGGTGTTGATACTTGTTCAGAAGAAACTGGGATTGAGTAACTTTGCTTGATGCTCTTGGATTCTCTTTGATCAGTCCTTTACCTTTTGCTTCTTCTGTTGTTATCTGAGCCTTGGGATCGATGACCTTTTTATTCTGAGCCGATTCAGATGTCAATACCTTTGCTTGTGAAGTTGATTCCACTACATTGGTAGGGAAAGGATGTTGATCAATCTTCATCAGCTTTCCTGACTTGGAAGGTGTCTCAAATTTAAGCTTCCCTTGATCTATTGCATTTTGAATTTGTTGACGAAACACCTTGCATTCGTCAGTATTGTGGGATGTGGCATTATGCCACTTGCAGTACTTGATCTTCTTAAGCTCTTCAGTACTTGGGATAGAATGATTTTGAGGTAGTTTAATCTGCCCCTTCTGAAGTAGGAGATCAAATATCTTATCGGCTTTAGTTATATCAAAACCAAATTTCTCTGGTTCTTTCTTGCCGAAAGGACACACAATCGGCTTCCTGTTTGGCACCTATTCAGCTAGATTGACCTCGGCCTCTTCTTCTGAATCGGAATTTTCCACATAAGAGATCTTCTTCTGATAACTCTTTCGAGGTTCGTAGGGCCGAGAAGAACTTTCATGGCTTAACCGGTGAACCAACTGGCTTATATTCTCAAACGCCTGCGAAGCATACTTCTCCTTGATTGAAGGCAAGAGTCCTTGAAAAGCCAATTCTGCTAGCTGCTTATCGGTCAGAGATAAGCTGAAGCACTTGTTCCTTATCTCTCTGAATCTTTGAACGAAATTTACTACCAATTCATCATTCCTCTGTTTCAAGCTGGTCAGATCAGTAATTTTCATTTCATGTATTTCAAAGAAGAAATAACCATAAAACTTCTTCTCAAGATCTTCCCAACTTCGAACAGAATCAGTCGGTAGTGATGTAAACCAAGCGAAAGCTGGTCCTGACAGAGAGGATGGAAACAACCGAACCCTTAATGCCTCATTTGACCCTGCATCTCCACACTGAATAATGAGTCGGCTGATATGCTCGATAGTGGAGGTGTCATCTTGGTCAGTGAACTTGGTGAAGTCAGGCACTTTATATCTCTGAGGAAAGGGAATCTGATCAAAATAAGCAGGGTATGGTGTCCGATACATGTTGGTTTGCTGCTTTGGCTTTAACCCAAACTGTTTCTGTATCAAATCTGAGATTTCAGCCATAAATTTCTTATTTTGATCAATCGGCTGACTACCTGCCGAAGGACTTCGCCGATTTTGCATAATTCCACCTGTCCTTAACTGTTCGCGTATAATTGATTGCGAAGCCGAAGGTGACTGAAAATCCGTATATTGAGGAATCCCGCCTAAATAAGACGCTCCATGCTGAGTTCCTTACTGTGTTTGTTGTCTGTTTGGAGTACCTTGTACATGCTGATCTGGCAACTGATATGTCGAATTCCCCGTTTGAGCCATCTGATCCCATAAGGCTGCCTGATACATGGCATTATTGTATTGCCCTTGCAAATTTGCAGCATAGGTTCTAACTACATGAGCTTGATCTGCTGGGCTCATCTGTTCTGGTGTCACTGGATGATTTATGACAGGTTGACCAGCTGCTGCCCCATCTGTAGTAACTTGCGTTGGAATTTTCTGCATGCTAGAATCCTCTTGAGCCGATTGAATAGGCCTGACCATGTACATATGTATCGGCTGAATGTCATAATGCTTTTCCTTGAGAGTCTTTGGTTCAATGAAAGCGAATGTGATTCCTTTGTCATGCTGGACTACAGTTCCAACTAAATCTCCAAATTTCGCAGCATACGGACCAGTAGGAGTTTCTTCTATCTTTTGAGTTGTCTCTGTCGCTACACCCTTCCCATTTGTGTCCTTCTTTGATATCGGTACCTCAAGGACAATAGGTGCATTACTCAGAGAGCTTGAAGGATCAACTTCAGTCGTGGTTGTTGACAGAGTTGGTGTTGTATGAGCCGCACCATCTGAAGTAGATTGTCCTGGCGGAAAAGCCGAAAACCACGTGTCAGCAACAGTTGGAATTGTTGTACCAGGTTGATAATATACTGGTCCTTTGTATCCACTTGCGAGTTCATCTCTGAGCACTTCTCTCACAGAATCCGGTACTGTGCTGTTAAAGACAGATGATTGATCAATCAGGGATCCATGCATAGCCTTTGTCATCATATCTTGCAGCTTCACGGGATCGGCTTGTATTATCAACTCATTAGGTCTTGGAAGAGGAAATTTCTTGATAGCCCCTTGCTTGGTTAAGCCGAAACTGCCCATTAATAATTGATCATATTCTGCCATGCGCTCATCGAACTCAGCTTTGTCTTCTTTACGAAGTTGATCTAACGTGATAGCTTGTGTCTTGTCTGCACCAGCTTCTTTAGGAATTTTCGGTCCTAACATTACTGACTGATTCTTCGGGTCCCACTGGGCGTGCCAAGATGTGTTGACGCAAAAAACGGAATAAAGTTCTTCAACGGCAACACGTAACGGATCCCCGGGATGTAACAAGGCATGCCAGCCGACCTGACCTGTTGATCGGCACAGAAAGAATATGAAATGTTAGATGCGGGTTAGATCGGCTAGAGAACCGATGTGGATCTTCAACAAGTAACAGCCCGATCGGCCGATACTACTGTAGAGCGAGTCGGCTAGCTGGAATAGCCGAAGTGCAAGTAAAACCAAAACGGCTAGATCAACTAATTTGATGACGTAGGCGAAGCGCGAGCAAAAGCAGAGCAAACTAAGCACTACGAGACAACACTCGGAACCTGATCTGAATCGGGTGTATCGTAGTGGAATAACACAGGAGCAAGATTTAGCCGATACGACGGGATCACGAGCCGGATAAATTGGTGATAAAAGCTAAATAAACAAGAAAAAACTTGCAAACCTAGCTGATATCGATAAGTTGTGAATAAAACTTAGACGAAAGCACAGCGATACGCCCGGAGGTTAAAGCCTAGTTGTTATTCGATAAAACGGTACTTACAAGCATGCCGGAGGTCGATCGATGCAGCTCGACGAACTAGAAGAACGGCGTTTGAAGAAACAAGAAAATAAGAAGTAAAAAAGGGGTGGCGAAGTCACTGACTTGAATAAGTAAAGGTTTTGTTGATTTGGTGTGTACAAATTTCTTTAACCACGCAGGGTCGCTATTTATGTCATGGAGAACAACTTGACTCCTAGTCGATGACGACAATGCATACTTGAATCTAAAGAAACAAAACTACCAAAAACTTAACGATCACTACTAGGGATGTGCTTATTTATGACATTCTCCTTTCGTCACAGAAGATGTCATAATCGTCACAGAGTTTCATCTGTGACGATTTTGTGACGAAAGGTCGCGTCACATTTGGACATGCGTGACGAAATGTCTCTTTTCGTCACAGATGTGATGTCAATCTGTGACGAAAAGTAGATCGTCACAGATGTGGTTTCAATCTATGACAAACCGTTTTGGTCACGGATATGGCCTTATTTTCGTCACGAACCGCCGTCCGACAGGCGTCTTGACGTCGCCGTTAACGGCGTTACTTAGTTTTATGACGTCCCGATTTCGTCACAGATTGGTTTAGGTTTCGTCATAACTGTCCGTTTGCATGTTGACCGACGACGTTCGCCACAATCCACCATTCGCATGCTCTTTCTCAGACTCAAGCTTCCTCTAAAAATTAATTGACATGGTCCTTACCCTTCCTGAAGTTGCGTCTTGCATAGGCAGTCACCTGCACAAATTCAATTAACAGATGGACATATCTAAGACTAACAAACAAGGGAAATCACATGTGTAGTACTAGTTCTTCTGAGCCTGAGAATTATGAAATAAATAAATACATCCTTAGGAAATGCTAAAACTACCGATGAATATTTATGGTTGTGATGACAGGAACATACTACAAATCTACCGACACTAAGAAAAGGGCTATGATGAAGCCAATCTTGTAGGCCTCGTGCAATAGCTTCTTTGCAGCCTCTTCCGGGTCCTGAATGGATCTGGTCATGGCGACAGCTTCCTGCATGGCAAACATTGCAAAAGGTGGTACTGAGTGCTAGGAATACAAAGAGACTATCGGATATTCTACTGCTTTGCATTCCCTTGCATTACCTCGTTGGAGACCACATCCCACAGCCCATCACTTGCAAGGATGAGAAACTCGAGTGTATCATCGACAACTTCCTCCTAATGACCCACCAAAGCATTACAGAACAGTTTCATCAGATTCCCAAGTGAATATAAATCATAGAGATAAGACACAACTAATGAAAACAATACTTCTTGAGGATAGAACACGACACAAACATTTATCACCAAACACCTAGATGGAAAGCATCCATGATAAACATTTATCACCAAACACCTAGATGGCACACTGCCAACTAGATGTGGCAAATAATAAAGCATCCCGGTTAGGTTATTATTACTAATCACTGATCATAGCATTAAGATGAATACCTACCCATATAAATTTTGGGAGGAGAGTAAGTGAAAAAAAATAAATATCGAAATGTCAAAGATTACGTACTCAGATCTCCGGATCCACAACTACATATTGCTATAAGAGTTTGCCACCAAAAGCACGAGAAACAGCAAGTACACCACCAACACGCCATATTCCTACAGAACAAAGCACGGTCATTAGGAGGAGAACCATACCCCACCAAGAAACTTTGAACAGAATGCAGTGACTGACATACCTGCCCACATCACAAAACCTCCAGCATCTTCAATACGTTGGCGCTCATCAGTCTGATCCGGCTTATGATCTTTTGAAACAGCAATAGCTGCAAAACCCAGAAGAACACATCAGGTTAAGAAAGGTGTTACCACTGAGGAACTGATGCAGATTATTCCTCATAGTCAAGACATGTTGAATCTCTTGTCTCAAAAAAAGACATGTTGAATCTCTTGTCTCAAAAAAAGACATGTTGAATCTCTACCCGCAAAAAAAAAAGAAAAAAGAAAGACATGTTGAATCTCGATCGTAGACTGAATGCCTAATTGCCTAGCTTAGCAAGACAAGTCAAACACAGAAAAAATCTGGATCTTAGGAAATTCCTCAAAAAACATCACATTGTACTGTAACCAAAATTTAGAAGCAAGCATGCATTTTTGCAAGATAAGACAACAAGGTCGAAATTCAGACCTTAATACCTCCCAAAAAAATCATATTGTGGTACCACCTAAATTCTGCTAGCATGCATGAACAAAGAGCATGCATTGTAATCACAAAAAAGTCTTACTTAACAAGTCCAATATTCCAGTTACCAATAACCAATATCAAAAGCATCATAAAGTAAAAGTCTAAAACTGTAATGATTAATGCGCTATTGTACTTGCAGATTGATGGAAAACCACAGAGGCACAGACAATTGTACCTTATTTTTATGTTCGACCATTTTCACTAAAGACGATTCTCAGGTAACTATTAAGTTAAAACAACAAGGGAACTTGAAGAGCAGGCACAGTAAAGTCTTTGATTACCATTTCCTCCCCTGCATATGATGGCCCTAGAGTCACCAACGTTTGCGACAAAGAGGCGATCACCAACAAGGACAGCAGTTGATGCAGTCGATCCACACTGATTTTGACTACTGTCAGATTCTAAGAATTCACTGTCGGTGCTTTTATAAGCATCATCTGCAATAGTACCACCATGCAAACTCTCCTTATTGTGTTCGCACATTTTGAAGCCAGCGGAAAAGGGGACAAAAGAATACCTATAGCGACTTTTGTATCACTCATGAACTTTGGATGCCTAAGAAGATTGCTGAACAGGTTTTCTTTAACATACTCTGCTACTTTAGCACCACCATGACCTACACAAATAAACCAACCCTATGCGATCAGAAAGAACTAACTACACAAGAAAATTACGCTCATATTATCTAAATGAAATCATTCTCAATTGCGATAAACCCGTACCGTCAAATACTCCAAAAAGACCAATTATCTGACCATCGACACAGTCAATTTTTGTTTCATAGAAGTCTTCCATGGAAACCCTTTTACCAGGGGAGCTTGCATAGCCATAGCTAAATTTACCATTCTGGCTGGCAGAAAAATAAGTGAGAAATACTGAGCAAATAGGTAATACAGATATAAATTATGATATTCCATTAGTTTGATGTTTGGCAAATGACAATGGACTAGTAAGCCAAGCTACAAGAACAATTCTAAGGGATAGCTGGATAGATTCTTGCCTTGTAGAGCTACAGCAGAAATGAGCTAGTGTACTATATTAAAATGAACCATCATGGAAAGCTGACATAAGTTCATAGGTAAGATGAGACAAGGCCAGATTTATAGAACATTACTCGCAACAAACCACCCAAGCAAGTTAACAGAACTATCCATTACCTCAATTGATCTGAACTGATGGTGCATATGATTGCTTTAATATTCTCTTATCTTATGTTATCTTATGATTGCTATATGCTAATGGCACATGGGCCGGTCTTTCTATGCAGTAAATTATTTATGAAGATGAAGCCCAATTGACCTAATAAAAATATATATTTCTCCATACACCTCTCCTCACCTGGCCAGATCTCACGCAGCCTTTCTCGACCTCCTTCCATGGCGGCGAAGCGGACTGGAGACCGGCGGACTGCAGATCGGACGCGGGGAGGGTTGGGGTCGACGCTGGCGCGGGGGAGGGCCGGTGGAGAGCGAGGTCCGCGCGAGCCGCCTCCATGGCCAGCCGGCGAGCTCCGTCGGGGCCGCCTCCATGGCCGAGACGGGTGAGCTCCGCGCGGGCCGGCTCCATGGCCAGCGGGGGAGCTCCTCGCGGGCTACTGATGCCGCGCGGGGAGAGCTGGTGGAGGGCGACCCCGACAGCAGCAAGCATGGGTGGCCCTGACGACAACGACCACGGGTAGCCCCGGCGGCGGCGACATGCCGATGCGGAGCTCTCGGGCGAGAAGTGGATGCGTGGCTGTCGGCGTTCTCCAAATGAATAGATAAGGCTGAGGGTAAAATAAAAATAAAAAGGATGACGAGTGGCCGGATAAGGTTAAGGCAAAAAAGAACAAGCGGATGACATGTGGCTCCATATATAAATAATAGATGATGAGGTTGAAAATATTAAAGAAAAAATAATTATTCTACAAATTGCCTATCTTTATTATTGTTAGAAAAAAGAAAGGAAATAGAAAAAAAGAAACGACAAGGGTATGATGGACATTTCACTCTCATATCCACGTTACACAGCTGTGAGAAGCTGTTTTGCCAAACGTTTCCATAAATTGGTTTCAGCTTCACTAGAAAATCTGCTCCAAGAGTACCTATTGCTCGAAATCATTTGAAACTTTTTTGGGATGTTTATGGATCCAAACCATGATGTTGTGTGAAATTTTGGAATTTTCTGACCAAGTTTGCTTCTTATTGTAGTTATTTGTTGATTTAATAAATAATAAATGTTAAAATCATCTAATCTTACTTAAAAAATCTGAAAAATTTCATGAGATCCTCCTTTAGGTGTATTATGTTGTAAAAAAAGTTTTAAGTGATCCTGAGAAAGTGATGATGCACATCCTCACTAAAGAATACATGTCTCACACATACCATTGTCACTTAGCGACAGATGTTCATCCCTATGTGGGATGTATAGTACCTGTTGGTCGAAATCATTTGAAACTTTTTTGGGATCTTTATGGATCCAAACCATGATGTTGTGTGAAGTTTTGGAATTTTCCAACCAAGTTTGCTTATTATTGTAATTATTTATTGATTTAATAAATAATAAATGTTAAAATCATCTAATATTGCTTAAAAAATCTAAAAACTTTCATGAGATCCTCCTTTTGGTGTATTATGTTGTAAAAAAAATTTCAAGTGATTCTGAGAAAGTGATGATGCACATCCTCACTAAAGCATACATGTCTCACACATGTCATTGTCACTCAGCGAGAGATGTTCAACCCTATGTGGGATGTATAGTACATGTTGGTTGAAATCATTTGAAACTTTTTTGGGATCTTTATGGATCCAAACCATGATATTGTGTGAAGTTTTGGAATTTTCTGACCAAGTTTTCTTATTATTGTAATTATTTGTTGATTTAATAAATAATAAATGTTAAAATTATCTAATCTTGCTTAGAAATCTGAAAACTATCATGAGATCCTCCTTTTGGTGTATTATGTTGTAAAAAAAGTTTCAAGTCATTCTGAGAAAGTGATGACGCACATCCTCACTAATGCATACATGTCATTATCACTTAGCGAGAGATGTTCGTCACTATGTGGGATGTATAGTACCTGTTGCTCGAAATAATTTGAAACTTTTTTGGGATGTTTATGGATCCAAACCATGATGTTGTGCGAAGTTTTGGAATTTTTCGACCAAGTTTGTCTATTATTGTAATTATTTGTTGATTTAATAAATAATAAATGTTAAAATCATCTAATCTTGCTTAAAAATCTGAAAACTTTCATGAGATCCTCCTTTTGGTGTATTATGTTGTAAAAAAAGTTTCAAGTGATTCTAAGAAAGTGATGATGCACATCCTCACTAAAGCATACATGTCTCACACATGCCATTGTCACTTAGCGAGAGATGTTCATCCCTATGTGGGATGTATAGTACCTATTGCTTGAAATCATTTGAAACTTTTTTAGAATGTTTATGGATCCAAACCATGATGTTGTGTGAAGTTTTGGAATTTTCCGAGTAAGTTTGCCTATTATTGTAATTATTTGTTGATTTAATAAATAATAAATGTTAAAATCATCTAATCTTGCTTAAAAAATCTGAAAACGTTCATGAGATCCTCCTTTTTGTGTATTATGTTGTAAAAAAAGTTTCAAGTGATTCTGAGAAAGTGATAATGCACATCCTTACTAAAGCATACATGTCTCACCCATGTCATTGTCACTTAGCGAGAGATGTTCATCACTATGTGGGATGTATAGTACCTGTTGCTCGAAATAATTTGAAACTTTTTTGGGATGTTTATGGATCCAAACCATGATGTTGTGTGAAGTTTTGAAATTTTCCGACCAAGTTTGCCTATTATTATAATTATTTGTTGATTCAATAAATAATAAATGTTAAAATCATCTAATCTTGCTTAAAAAATCTGAAAACTTTCATGAGATCCTCCTTTTGGTGTATTATGTTGTAAAAAAAAATTTCAAGTGATTCTGAGAAAGTGATGATGTACATCCTCACTAAAGCATACATGTCTCACACATGCCATTATCACTTAACGAGAGATGTTCAATTTTTTACACATGAAGAGATGACCAAAGTCAACATCATAAATTGATAGAACATGATTTTAGAAGCATTTAGGAAAAAAACTATCAAATTCAGAGTTAGTACGAGGGAGAAAGACTACTTACAAGTTTTAACTAAACATTAAAAAGAGAAATTGGTCTTGTTCATGTTCTTGATGTTTCTGTGTGCCTCAATTCCATAAACATGCATGTACTTAATAAGGGCAATATTTGCCCCTTCTATCACGAAAGGAATAATGGTGTGGTATGACTTAGTATTCTATTGCAAGAGATCTCATGTTCGAATCCCATGTTCCACATATTTTTTTCAAGTTTGATTTATAAGATTTATTGCATTCAATTAATAAAAAGAAAAAAGGTGGTGGCCATGTTTATAAGAGTAGTGGTGGTCATGGCAGCCTTCTCGCTGGTGTAGTCATCCAATCTTTTCATAAGAAGGTCCAGCTTGACAGTAATCATATCTACTTCCTTGACAGTATGAGCACCCCTCTGACGTGGCTAGAGTCTTTTATTGCTCCACCCTTGGTTGGATACCATCTTCTCAATAAGTGAATTGGTAGTATCAACAGTGAGTGAGAAGAATGCTCCCTGAGCAGCAACATCAATATGGCCTCGGGTTGTCAGAGTCAGCCCATTATAGAAGCTTTGAAGAATTAGCCAATCCTCCATCCCATGGTGAGGACAGGCTAGGATGTACTCCTGAAGCCTTTCCCAAGTCTCTGGAATATATTCACTTGCTGCTTGCCGAAAGCTAGAAATCCTTCCACGAAGAGCATTGGTTTTGCCGAACGGAAAGAACTTCTTGAGGAATGCTTCCGAACACTTGCCCCAAGTATTAACAGCTTCACGATTCACATAGAACCATTGTTTGGCTTTCCCCAAGAGAGAAAAAGGAAACAGTCGAAGACAAACAGCGTCCATATTTGCACCCCTGATGATGAAAGTGTTGCATAGCTCTAGGAACTGCAGCAGATGGGCGTTAGCATCCTCATTTGGCTTGCCACAAAACGGACTAGCCTGTACCCTCGTGATTAAACCCATCTTGATCTCAAAGTTTTCAGTCCCCACTGCCACCTCAGGGCCTTGCAGCACCTGGTCGGCAGAAGGAGCTGAGTACTCATGAAGCGTCTTCTGGGCCATAGCGGTTGACGTCGATGGTACAAAGGAAGCTGGATCGCCTTCTGGACGAGTACGACGAGGTGAGTCAAAATGAACTCGATCTTTCCTCACTAATGACTCGGGATCTTCTGTGAAATTCTCCGGTAAGTCGAAACCAGTCATACATTACCTGTCTTCATCATCCGAAGATAAAAAAAGACAATCAAGGTTAGCCTGCATTGAGATTTGCTCTAACCTACTCATGATTTATAAACAGATGCAAAGCATAGTCATGATAATCTTGTGCCTTCCCCGGCAACAGCGCCAAAAATGCTTGTTGGTGTTTCTTAATGTCACTGCTAACGACACCGAGTTAGAGTGAGCATCAAGACTTGCCAAAGGTAAACCTAACGATCATGAACGAATCCGCAAGCGCACAGATAAACCATTGTAGCATTTCCCCAGGGAAGTGAGTGTTCCAAGGGTATCGAATCCGTGGAAGGCAATGGCAGATATCAAGACTTATGCTTTTGCACTGAATGTAAACCAAGAGATAGATATAGAAGACAACAACTCAAAGACAGGGGTAAGATAAATGATATGATAAGGGTAGTGCGACACACACTCTGATCTATCTCTACACTAGCACACTACGGCTTAGGGGAGACATACAAAGCAAGCTCTAGGTTCTATGGTACTAAACATACAGAGTTAGATGATACAAGAGATAAGCATAAACCATTGCATAAGAGTGTGACAACCCACCCGAGATAATTATGTACTATCACCTAAACCACTCAATTTGGTCATTAAGCGATAATAAAGAACCATCCCGTTGAGTGTTGCTGGGTCAAAACCCGGTAAATCACTTGTACAACACACAGAGGATCGAACATGCATACATCAAAACTCCCACAAAGGAGAGTCCAGAGTACCTTACAAATTAATCCAAATTTCCCCATAGGGTCAAATTATTACAACCGTTGTTCTTGACATGAAAGTAAATGGTTCAGAGTTTTAAAGGACGACGGAATTAAACAAAATGATAAATTGGCATTGTGGGAGGCCACCCATAACACCATTACTCCTCGTCATCCACCCATTCCAACTCCTAGCCGGGTGGGATTTCACCAGGCCAAATGTTATCACCTGAAAACAACATTTATAGCAAGGATGAGTATACTAATACTCAGCAAGGCTTACCCGTCTAGAATAAAGACTTATCCTCTAATCATGCAAGACTTTTGGCTAGTGGGTTTGTTTTGCCAAAAAGCTACTAAGGGGTTAATCCTTACTTTCAATATTTTAACTCAAGTTCTAGTAGATTAATCCATTACTAGATAAGCAACTATTGCAAGCATGAGTTGTGCAAACAATTAATCAAACATCAAGTTTATCAATATTCAATCAAAAGGGATTATCATGGCCAGACAATTAAGCACTCTCGGATAACGGTGAGAGGCCGACGATCGATCGATTAATAACCTTGCAAGGTGGACCTAAACATACGGGAGAAAGTCCTCACAATGAGCGCATTCAACCAGGTGGTTCCCATCATTCCTCGGATTGGGATCGGATGCCATAGTCCTAGGTACAAGGTTATCTGACCCGCCTCACACTAGCGTCCAGAATCACACATGCACCACAGGTAGCTAGCCTTGGGCCTCAACCTAATATTAGTAGCCTAAAGTTACCGCACCGCATCATTTAGGTACTAGGCTTACCTTACCCATTTTCGACACATGTTTAGTACGTTCAAATGCTTAACCTCTTAACCATTAGACCAGAGCCCAGAATCCCATGCCCTTACCACGTGAGCAATCCAATTTAATAAATCTTATGATTCCAACATAAGAACCTATTCTCGCGAGCGAAGTACATCACTCGACTTGTACCAGGTCCTTAGTGCATAGCAACTAGCGTCCTAGCATACTAGTAAAAGATCATAGGTACTTAGGGACCATGCAACTAGGGTTTCAATTCAACTCCTGAACATAAATGCACAAAGATAATCAAAGATAAATTCAGAAGTTTAAAAAAAACACATAGGTGAATGATAAACCGGGGCTTGCCTTCGGTAGCTCCAGCAGCCAGACAATATTCCGGACTTTAGTCCGGGTCTTGATCTACGGTCACGAAGTGTATGCCTCCTCCTGCTCCCTCGTCCTCGTCTGCCGGCACGAGCGTGTAGCTACCGTCAGGGACTTCTACACAGGGGATGCATATGCAGGAATTAGTTGGTGAATGTGAATTAAGTAAACACAAACATCACATGACAAGCATAGGTGCAAAGTTGACCACATTCACCTAGATAAGAATATATTCAGCATACTCTTCCATACATACAAGTAAGCAACCATCTATTAGAATTTATTTTGATGGTGATTGTGTGCATATCTAAACAAACAAAATAGAATAACTTCACAAAAACAACCAAGTTGGTTTTAGTGATCCAACAGGGGTATATCCAAAGGTGAAACACACCTAAGTCTCTAAAAGAGTGATTTCTTTATCCTCTTTTTATAACACTTAGTTTCTTCCAAAAATCTGTTCAAACCATGCAAGATATCACAGTGAGAATTTTTGTACAAGCACACAGTGCAACAACAGAGCAACTGCCAAAAATTCATAGCAAACCGAGCCATATCCTAAGCACAAAAAATATGACAAGTTATTACTAGCAAAAGTAAAAACTATTATTACAGAGAAAACTACTCATGCACTAGAGCTCAATTTTACACAGAGGCTCTATGGCCTATAACTAGGCCACACACCAAATATTAGCTCCAGAAACTAATTCTATCAAGCTACACAAAAATAACCATTTTCAGCCTAGTTATTCACAAAGCATTTATATAGAGACATACATAACTAAAGTGTTACCCAACTTTCTCCTACAGCACAAACATGGCACACACATCAACTAGACCAAAGATGAGCATCACTGGATCATTAGAACATGAACTATGAAATTAAACCTATGCACAAGAATAACTCAGAAACATATATATAGACAGTTCATAAATACATGATAAAATCACCAGAAGCACATCTAAGCCTAACAAGATGATATCCACAAGATCAGCCACAGAAAGCATTCACATGTAGGTGTACAAAATATATATAAAGATCTAGCATAAATACACAAATAAATCATATCTAGAGATTCACTCAGTAACTTTGTGCAAAAACTTAGATCTAGCCTATACTAGACATGACTAACAACAAATCCAAGGATCAAGCTCAGCACAGGAGTGCTTCTCAAGTTATGAACAAACCCATTCAAACTGAGTTTGAATTTTAATTCAAAAACTACTCATCCAAAGTATAGATAACCTTTCTAAAAGATGTAGGTCTGTTCACAAGGAAACCAACAAAATTGGTTTTGCAGTTTTCTGATTTTTCTGTGATTGCTACGATTTTTGCAAGGCACTGGATCTAGTCAAAAAGAAACTAAGAATCTTTTTACACCCAAACCCTTAGCTACAGATTTTCCTTCACATAAAAGCCCTTGGTTTGCACAAAACACCCTGCTAAAAGCTTAATCCTCACATCCCTACCCCGGCGGAGCAGGGGCGGCTTGCCGGCGACGAGGGCCGCCGGACTTGGCCGGGAAAGGGTGGGGGAGTGGTCCTTGCTCACCTGTGGGTTGATTCTTGTGAGACATGGGTACCCCTGGGTCCCCACCGACCAGGCTCACGGCCGTCCCTGACAAGTAGGTCCGGCCTATCAGAAGACCCGCCGACCTGTCAGTGGGCCCAACCGACCTAGTTGACAGCCCACACGACCTCCTGAAGACCTTCCAGAAGATTCCCCCGACGACCTAATTCAACACGACCTCAAGACTTGGCATACAAGACAAGACATCGGTGGATTTCGACCAAAGCAGATCGACGAATAATGGCAAGTGTTGTCAGCTAGATTTAGGTCTCCTGGTCGTATCCGACCTGGAGTCTGGGAACCGACCTTGTCCGCTGGCCAATATAAGGCGGGCAGGGCGACCCCTTGTATCAATACGCAATCCTCAAGCAATCTACACCAACACTGGACGTAGGGTTTTACTCTCCGGAGGCCCGAACCAGTATAGACTCGCCGTGTTCTCTGTGTTCCGTGTGCTCTTGCACAACCTTCGAGTTCTTAGCCTTAGATTCCACCTCGTCGAACAACTAAACCACAGGGATTAACACCCCCGTGGGCTGTCTAGATCTCATCATCTGACAGTTGGCGCGCTAGGTAGGGGGGAATCAAGGTTCTTCGGGCAACTCGATGGCTTCAACCAACGGCGTCATCTTCCCGGAGAGCATGGCGGACATCCTCGCCAATCCCGTCGACATCTGCTTCAGCTCCATGCCAGCGAAACCCACCGCTCCAGCCGCCTGCCTCGTCATCGAGAGCAACGCGGTCACCTCCGACCAACAGATCGGGACAGATCTGTTGACGGAATCCCACCCACCCACTCCTAGCGACCTGATTGCGGGGATCGATCGTGTTGAAGGCATGCTCTCCGACACGATCAAAATCTGTGAACGCGTCAAACGCCCTCGCAGGACCTCATCATCATCCAGCATGCCTCTTGGCTTGCGGAACGCAGCTTACACAGCATCCCGCTACATGAAACGCAAGATCCAGATCGAATCTGGACCCAAGGCACCAGATCGTGGAAACTGCAGGAGTCACCTCGACGAACCCTGCCCTATCCACGAGAATCCCAAACACACGGCTCGCCAGTGCCGTGTGCTCAAGAAGCTTCGACGACCTCTTACTGCGGCCCATCGCCGCCAGATCAACCGAGAGCCATCCCCGGACCGCCTCGCGTTTCAGATCGCCCGCACGAACATCTCCCCGAACTATCCGGGAGAAGCGTTCGAGACTCCAGATCGCGAGGTCTTGGTTGTCTCTGCGGATGTACCACCTCAAGCTGGCGAGACGGACGAGCAACGTATCGAACGTGAAAACGCCAACGCTGCACGAGCTGCACGTCGTCAACAAGAAGTCGAAGCAGCCGCAGCTAATGTGGGACAAGGCGCCGGCGACCAACCCGGAGGCAACGTCGTCAACAACGGAGCGCAAGCACCCGCGGCTCCAACAGCTCCCCAACAACGCAACGAGCCTCGACGGAACGGCCTACGTGCCGGAGACCTCCTCAGGGACTTTGAGCAAGATGGCCACGAAGTCTACAATTCTCCTCAAGCAAACCTGGGCGCCGCTCTCGCTGCACTAGGTCAGCTTGAGATTACTCCGGCAATACGGCGTCTTCAAGCCCACATCCGCGTCGCCACCGCTCAGGTCGAAGAACGAGGCCCAGGCTACAGCAGATCGGCCGCAAGCTCCTATTCCAGGAGTAGGTCGGACAACCCTCGACAACGACGTCGCTCCAACGCTCCTCTTCAGCTGGTGCCTGAAGAAGGAGGTGGTGAAAACGAAGTGGTACAGCCGGTCAACCCCGCTGCCAACGCTGCCGCTAACGCTGCAGCCAACCCCAGCGCCAATGCTGCCGCTAACACCGCAGCCAACCCTGCCGCCAATGCCGCAGGCAACATCGCTAACAATGCAGCTAATGCTGCTGGCGCCCAACAAAACGTCGGAGCTCAACCTCCGCCAGTACAAGCCAACCATGCTGAAGGAAGCCAGCGTCGACGGATACGAGATGAAGTGGAGATAGCACGTCGCGCCAACTACGACCGCGTCAATGGGGTCCCCGATCCCCTCAATGCCAACAATCCAATCCAAGCAACAGAGCTGCGGAACATGCATGACCAAGAACTTCTACGACGCGCCCAGTACGACCAAGACAACGGCCCTCCTGATGACCTCTACGTCATCCCGACGGCCTACGCCCCGTCAGCAAGCCCGGGTGCGGTCAACAACTTCCCTGCGTTCTCACGACGTCTCCGGACGATCAGATACCCCAAAGACTTCAAGCCAGCTATCGAGAAATACGATGGTCGCTCCGACCCAAGTATATGGCTCAAAATGTACAGCATCGCAGCACGCGCTTCTGGAGGCAACAAAGACCACATGGCGGGATACTTCCCCCTTGTGATGGGTAAAGCGCCACTCCTGTGGCTCGACAATCTCCCAGCAGAGTGCATCACCTCTTGGGCAACGTTGTCTCGGCTCTTCATGACCAACTACCAGGCGACCTACAACCGACCTGGCAACACTCATCACCTCGCCAGAGTGCAGATGAGACGCGACGAAACTCTTCGGGAGTACACCAACCGCTACTTCGAGAACCGCAACACCCTCGCGGGTGTCAAAGACGAGGACGTCATCGCCGACCTCATGGCTTACGTCGACAAGCTAGTCGACACTCAAGACGCGGTGATGCACGACTTCAATGGAGAGGATCACGATGATGGAGGAAACAGGTCGCGCAAGCGATCTGGCGAAGCTTACATGGCAGATCCACCAAGACCCTCCACCTTCCTTGAGGGTGACTTCAACATGGTCATGGACGACCAATGTCAGTTCCATCGCGACGCCAAACATACCATGAGGGAGTGCGAGCAGCTGAAGCGTGCCCTTGGGGTACCCTCCGAATCCAAGAAGGCCAAGAGCGACAACAATGACGACCAGAACGGTGACCGGCGTTTCGACAACCGTAACCGTCGACCTGATCGACGTGATTACCGTGACCGCAGACCCTACCGTCGCAACAACGACAGGGATCGACGTGATTATCGCCGCGACTACCGCCGCGATGACAGACGCGACGACTACCGTCGCAACGATCGTCACGACGACAACCGCAACAACAGGCGTGACGACCGAAGGGGTGATCGCCGTGATGACCAGCGCAATGACCGCCGAGATGATCGGCGTGATGATCGACGTCGCCAGGACGACCACAACCGCAATGACAACAACCGCAAGGAGCGCTCTCCACCACCACCACCTAAAGGGGGCAACCCTAATGGTGCGTTTCAATCAGCCAACCGAGAGATTAACTTCATCGTCGGTGGTCGCCAAGCGACCAAAAACAACAGGCAGCTCCGATCGAATGCAAGGGAGATCGGGCACGTCAACACTGAAACTCCACAACCTCTACGTTGGTCGGAGTTCCCAATCACTTTCTCCAGGAAAGATCATTGGGTCCACATACCTAACCCCGGGACCTACCCGCTGGTCGTTAACCCCATAGTCGACGGGGCGTTCCTGCCTAAGACCCTCATCGATGGGGGCAGCAGCCTGAACATCATCTTCACAGAGACGCTCAGAAAGATGGACTTCGACTTCAACAAGATGACCGCCTGCGACGAACCCTTTTATGGGGTTGTACCCGGCAAGGCTGCATACCCCATAGGTCGTGTATGCTTGCCGGTTACCTTCGGCACAAAGGAGAACTTCCGCACGGAGTACTTAACGTTTGAGGTCGCGGACTTCCGCTCCTCCTACCATGCCATCCTCGACCGACCTATGCTAGTCAAATTCATGGCCATACCTCATCACACCTACCTCATCATGAAGATGCCAGCACCAAACGGAATCCTTTCCGTCCTCGGGGACATCATGGTCTCCTACAACTGCGAGAGCGCCACCATCGAGCTCTCCAAAGACTCCGCGGTCAAAGCTGCAACAACGGTCATGGTCGCCCAGGCAGCCAAGATCGACCAAACCACTCTGGCAGTGCCAGAGCAGAAGCGCACAAGCACAGCTTTGGACCCAAGTCCAGCTGTAAAGAAGGTTTGCCTCGGCCTGCCCGACGCATCCAAGGAAGTCGTCATCGGGGCCAACCTCGATCCCAAATAGGAACTCGCGCTCACCAGTTTCCTCAGGGACAACGCTGACATCTTCGCATGGAGCCCATCCGACATGCCCGGTGTCCCCAGGAGGCTGGTTGAGCACGCACTTGAAGTAAACAAGACTGCACGACCTATCAAGCAAAAGCTCCAGCGATTTGCAAAAGATAGAAAGCAGGCCATAGAAGTAGAAGTCTGTAAGCTCTTAGCTGCAGGATTTATCAGAGAGCGTAAACACCCGGTTTGGCTCGCAAACCTGGTCCTTGTACCAAAGAAAACTGGTGGATTAAGGATATGTATCGATTACACCGATCTCAACAAGCACTGCCCGAAAGATCCCTTCCCTCTTCCTCGCATTGACCAGGTCGTGGACTCCACGGCTGGTAGCGTTCTACTCTGCTTCCTCGACTGCTACTCGGGATATCACCAGATAGCCCTGCACCCCGACGACGAAGACAAAATAACGTTCATAACGCCCCATGGCATCTACTGCTACAAGGTCATGACTTTTGGCCTAAAAAACGCTGGAGCAACATATCAGAAGGCAATTCAGAAGTGCCTGAAGTCGCAGATCGGGAAGAACGTCGAAGCCTACGTAGACGATGTGGTCGTCAAGACTACCGAGGAAGATCAGCTCATCGCCGACCTCACCGAAACCTTCGCTAATCTACGGGAGTTCCAATGGAAGCTCAACCCGACCAAGTGTGTCTTCGGTGTACCCTCCGGATTGCTCCTGGGCTTCATGGTCGGGCACCGAGGAATTGAAGCCAACCCTGCGAAGGTCGACGCTATACGCAACATGGCCAAGCCATCTAGCAAGAAAGACGTCATGAAGCTTACAGGGATGATGGCGGCTCTAGGTCGTTTCATTAGCAAGCTCGGCGAGAAAGGCTTACCCTTCTTCAAGCTATTGAAGAAGGCAGACAAGTTCGTGTGGGACGACGAGGCACAAAAGGCTTTTGAAGCTCTCAAGGAATCCTTGACGACACCACCAGTCATGACACCTCTAGTTCCGGGAGAAACACTCCTCCTTTACATCTCTGCCACCACTAATGTGGTCAGCACGGTTCTCATCGCCGAACGAGAAGAAGAAGGGTAGGCCTATCCTGTTCAACGACCTGTGTATTACGTGAGCGAGGTCCTGGTCGACGCTAAGACACGTTACTCACAGCCTCAGAAGTTGCTCTACGCACTCCTGATTACGTCGAGAAAGCTCCGTCATTACTTCCAAGCCCACAAGATCACGGTCCCATCGTCGTTTCCACTAGGAGAAATCATCCGCAACCGTGACGCCAACGGCCGCATCGTCAAGTGGTCGGTCGAGCTTGGAGAGTTTGACATCGAGTTTTGCCCTCGGCAAGCAATCAAGTCACAGATCCTCGCAGACTTTGTGTCTGAGTGGACAGAGATCCAGATGCCCCCTCCCAAGGAGCGGCCCGAACACTGGATAATGTACTTCGACGGTGCCCTAAACCTCGAAGGAGCAGGCGCAGGCGTATTACTCATCTCTCCTCAGGGGGAACAACTCAAGTACGTCCTGCAGATACACTACAAGGCCTCCAACAATGGAGCAGAGTACGAAGCTCTGATTCACGGACTTCGTATAGCAGTGTCCCTTGGCATCAAGCGACTACTAGCTTTTGGCGATTCCAAGGTCGTCATCGAGCAAGTCAACAAGGAGTGGGACTGCGTCAAAGACACAATGGATGCCTACTGTGCTGAGATTCGCAAACTCGAAGGCCACTTCGAAGGGATTGAGTTTCAGCACGTACCACGAAACAACAACGTAGCAGCCGACGTACTCTCCAAACTAGGCTCTCGACGAGCTCTAGTCCCGGCAGGCGTTTTTGTCCAAGACTTACGCAAGCCTTCAATCAAGCTACTGGACCCAGGCAGTCCAGATTCACCTCAACACGAACAAGCCTCAGCACCTCCCCACGACGTGCTGATGACAGAAAAAGAAGATGATTGGCGCAAGCCTTTCATAGACTTCATACTCGACCAACTCGTTCCAGAAGACAAAGCAGAACGTGAGCGTATCACACGACGAAGTGCCAACTACGTCGTGATTGGTACCGACCTCTACAGAAAAGCTGCCTCCACAGGCGTCTTGATGAAGTGCATCTTGCGATCAGAAGGTCTACAGCTCCTGGCTGAGATCCACAGTGGTGAATGTGGCTGCCACGCAGCATCCGCCAACCTGGTCGGTAAGGCGTACCGATCTGGATTCTACTGGCCCACGGCCATGACCGATGCAAAAGACCTCATAAAGAGGTGCAAAGGATGCCAATTCTTTGCCAAACAGCAGCACCTGCCAGCTCAGGCCCTGCGCACAACTCAGTGGGACCATTCCGAACGGCCCCATGCGGATACAGGTTTATACTAGTAGCTGTTGACAAATTTACCAAGTGGATTGAAGTTCGACCTGTTGCGAAAGTAACATCGGAAGAAGCACCAAAATTCATAAAAGACATAACACACCGCTTCGGTGTGCCTAACAGGATCATAACCGACCTGGGCACGGCCTTTACCAGCTCTGCCTTTTGGGATTTCTGTCAGGATAACACCATCGACGTCTACTACTCCTCGGTCGCCCACCCTCTGTGCAACGGCCAGGTCGAGCGTGCCAATGGCATGGTCCTTCAGGCTATCAAAGATCGTATCTTTGACGATGCCTCAAACTACGCCACCCGGTGGTTAGCCGAGCTACCACACGTGATTTGGGGTCTAAGGACCCAAGTCAGCTCCGCCACGGGCTTTTCGCCCTTCTTTTTTGTCTACGGATCAGAAGCCATATTACCCACCGACGTCGCCTTTGGAGCTCCACGCATCCAATTCTACGAGGAAGGAGAAGCCGAGCAAACACGTCAAGTTGACCTAGATAGCCTTGAAGAACAGAGGCTAGCTGCCGTCATGAGACAAGCTCGTCACGACCAACAACTTCGTCAGTATCACGATCGCAACGTTAGGGAAACTTCCTTCAACGTTGGCGACCTCGTCCTCAGGCGCATCCAGAAGACCGACGGCATGCACAAGCTCTCTGCCCCTTGGGAAGGACCCTTCATCGTCACTGAAGTCATCAGCCCATCCACGTATCGCCTCCAATGGGGTGACGGGCAAGGAGTGCCAAACCCTTGGAACGTGGAACATCTACGACGATTCTACCCGTAGAATAATTCTTAATTACAGCTATGTATTTCTTTTTACCTTTTTCAGATTAAATAAATATTATTTCAAGCAGTCATCTGCTGTGTGCCGAGCCCTACCTTCTCCTCTCTCGTGTCATCAACCCTCCCCCTCGACACGCTCGGGGGCTTGGCTAAAGCCAACACATGGGTCGTAAAACCTGAGGTTATAATTTTCTCCTACTCCTCCCCCTCGACATGCTCGGGGGCTTGGCTCAAAGCCAACCTAAGGGTCATTCGACCTGAGGACATCATCCCTAATGAGTATGCGCCCTCTGTCGCTGCGAGCATGCTTGGTCGATAAGGTCTCCAGACCTGAGTCCTAGACTCCTCCTCGCGTGCCGACCTCACGTAAGCCTCCACGCTGAGCTGTGGAGGTCGGTAAGCCAGCCTCTCCGTGAGTAGTGGTCAGCGAGGCAAGAAACAACACGTCATCATCTACAAGACTACCAAGCTCACGCAGGCACAAGGCAAGTACTTCACTTAGGCATAACAAAATATTCATCAAGAAGCATTGTTTACACAACAGAGAAGAGGAGGAGGTACAGCTCTCAGTCCAAGACTACTGCCCGCCGTCATAACCTTCATAGTCCAAGGAGTTCGCCACCTCCATGGCGGCATCTTGAACTTCCAGCTCCAGGGCTGCGAGGTCTTTTTCAACATCAGCACCCCCTTGACCTTGGCCATGTCAACGTCGGGGTAGTGCGACTTCACCCTCACCAGCGCATCAGTAGCTGCCGCCAAGCTCGTCGCCTTCAGCAACGTGAGGAGTCTGTCAGGAGTCTCTATGAGACGATCAACAACAGACTTGGCCTCCCCCTCCTTCAATCGGCACCGCTATGCAGTCCATAGCGTAATTGGCGGCGCCCTTCAGGTCGTTCAGCTCCACCTCATATCCTGCAATGGTTACTTGGTCATTCTGCAATGACTTCAAAGCCACCTCAAGATTGACCTCAAGGTCTTGCCGAGCTCGTTTCTCATAAGCCAGCTTTTGAGATACGGCATACTCACTGTCAGCAGCTTCTTTCATCGCCCGCTTGAGCTCTTGGCCTCCAGCCTCGACCTCACGAAGCGTCACCTCCAAGGACCGGACCTTTTCCTTGGTGTTCTTTAGATTGTTGTTGAGGTCCTCCTCATGCTTGCGGAAGTCTGCAAAATATCCAACAAAATTGATACTCAACACAAAGACCTCAGCTCTACAAGATGATTAACAACATAAAGTCTCGACCTTACCCATGCTCACAGCATTGAACTGCGCATTGGCCTCCTGGGTCTTGCGCTTTTCCTCGGCGAGCTCGTCCTTGAGCTTCTTCTTCTCTACGACCACCGCCTCGCGGACCTGTTTGAGCTCTTGCTCAAGATCAGTAACCCGCCGCTGCGTCGCCTCAGCGTTATTCAGCAGGTCGATCCGGCTCTTCGCACGATCTGCTAGCGCCTGGTATAACACAACAGCTCGTCAGTAACAAATCAACAGCACGTCATCAGAAAAAACATTAGAGGCAAACTCACCGTCAATGCAACGTTGATGGTTATAATGCCGGTCCGCACGGCCTGCATATCTTCATTGTCGTCAAAGATGTCCTCCTGCCAAGGGGTATTATTCCAGTCAATCTCTCGTCGTGGCAACCTCGGGCTCGACGGAGAAGAATCAGGTACCTGTGCGCCAGACGTCCCCGGACCTTTCGGCGCTTGGTCAATCTGGGCCTGATCCTTGACCAGGTCTTCCTCCATCCCACCAGGCCTTGCGCTGATGGGATGCACGTCAATGACCCGAGAAGAAGCCGACGTTCCGACGTCCCCCACGGTACCTCCTGCTCCCGCATCATCTGCAGGCGGTGGAGTCACCGTCCTTGAGTCTGAAACCAGCGGCGGAGTCGCCCCCCTTTCATCAGCAGCCGGTGGCGGGGTCGCCGTTCTTGCATCATCAACCAGTGACTGCGCCACGACCTTAGGGTCGAGCGACCTCGTGCGGGAAGGTGAGGCCTGAGCGCCCAGGCCGCGCTGAGACTCCGCAACCGTCCTATATAGTCCACCACACACAAACAAGCATAAAAAAACACGGCAACAATGAGTTAGAGATATCGAGTGTTCAAGACCTTACCTCGTGATGGTCGGGACATGAGGCTTCGGCCTAAAAATCCGTGGCCTATTCAAAACAGGCATCTTTGCCTGCGTAGCAGCGACAGCTCGCTGCGCCTCCAATCCTTGATGGAGGGCATCCTCTGTCGTCTTCTGCGCCAACTCCCGCTGCCTCTTGGCTGCGGGGCTCAACGACCTCCTCACCGATCGTTCTTCTACGACCGGTGGCTCCTCGGTGGCTTCATCTTCTTCTTCATCAGATTCGACCTCCCTGGACGGAGGCGTAGGAATCACCGGCGTCTCAACCGCCGGCGGAGGACTTGTCTTCCTCTTCCTCTTCTTCTTCTCCGCGGCCTTTACCGCGGTGACCTTAACAGCAGCCGTCGAGACTGACTGCTTCGCTACCGCCGCCCTGGTCTTGCGCCTGGGCTTCGCGGCACTACCCGCCTCCAGGCCGGTCCCGGCGTCGTCACCGACCTTAGTGTCGGTGTCCTCATCGGCCTCCACCGACGAGTCGGACTCGTAATACTCCAGCAGCCGGGCTGCCGGAGGTTGGTACTTGTCCGACCTCAGCTTCCGTCGGTGCTGCTCGCCTTCGCGAAGAGGTGCAGGGCACCAAAACTGAAGTTCACGATCCTGCAACAACCAACGACCAAAAGGGTTAAACGACGTAAATCTGCAAACGGAGTAAAACGACCTAAAATAGTCCCAGGACTTACCGGGCCAGCCGGCCTCTTCAGCGAATGTGCCTTGGGGCACTTCTTGATCTTCACCTTCCCAGAGTAGATCTGGGACACCCTGGCCACCATCTCCTCCTTGGAGACCTTGCGGTTCACCTCACGAGTGGGGTCTGACTGCCCCCAGTATTCATACGCGGGGTGGACCCGATCCTTGATCGGCTGAATCAGCCGCCGGCAAAACGACCTGGCGACCGAACCCCCTGTCACACCCCGGTTCTTCAGATCTTGGACCAGCTCCAGGACCTCCTTGATGTCATCAGCTTCACGAGAAGACAGCCCCAAGTCCCATTCAGAAATCTTCACGGGCTTGTGGCCAGAACGACGCAGAAGGGCCGGCAGCTGGTCGGCGATGTAGAACCACTCCGACCTCCACCCAGTAGTATTGTCGGGGAGATCGCTGTCTATCCACTCTGACTTGAGGCCCGACCTCAAGCAGAACATTACAGCCCCCACTGGCCCAGACCTCTTGCCAGTACTCTTTACACAGAACAAGTGCCTCCAAAGAAGAAAGTGAGGCGATATCCCTAGATATGCCTCACAGAAGTGGATGAAGGTCGATACTACGGTGATGGAGTTGAGAATGAGATGTACCAGCTCCAGCTTGTAGTAGTAGAGAAGACCTCGGAAGAAATCACCCGTGGGGAGGTTGAAGCCACGCTCGAAGTACGACGCGAAGACGACCTGCTCCTTCACGTCCTCGGTCGGGAACTCCTCTCCCACCGTCGCCTTCCACTCCACCTCCTCCTTCGGCCTCAGTAGCCCACGGTCCACCAAGGATTGGATCTTGGCCTCCGTCATCGTCGACCGCACCCACACAGTGCATGGGTCCGGGATCGGGAGAGCTTCCGCCGCCATTTCTGCGCTAGGGTTGGATCTAGATCTAAAGCTGCACAAGGTCTTGATGCGCATGCGCAGCGCCGCACGGCGCGGGCGGCGGTGCTAGCACGCGAATGGCCGGAGCTGGCGATGGATTGGCGGAGCGCGCAAGAACAACAGGTGCAAGGTTGCGGTGGCTACGGTGCGACGGTGACGAAAGCGATGGGAGGAGGAAGAAGACGTGTGAGGTCAACCGCGACCCTTGATATTCTATTTATAGGGGGGTCCACCGGGTCCGCCCGTTGCGGCTCCTTCCACCGTACGGTGCTCGCCGCAATGGCTCTGTTCCGATAATTTAGCGAGAAGATCACGCCGGATTTTTCGCCAAGAGAATGAGCAACGACCTAAGCTCCGAGTTTAGGTCGTCAGTCACAGTAACGTCACCGGGTCATCCCGATGATAACATTTCAATCTTCACAAGGTCGATAAGCCCCCAAATCACATCAATTTAGGTCTTTTGACAAATCATTTCGTCAAAACGATCAAGCACATGATAGAAGAGAGCGAACATTACACGGGTCCTACGAAGGTACACAGGTCGCCTGCGACCTCATTGGATCTAGAACCTGGTACAAAAATATAAACGTACTCGAAGACCTGATCTACCAAGAGCAATCCTTGAGGCGTACTCCGATACAGCAGAGCACGTCGCAAGAATTCTTCTAGCCTCGGGACCTCGATGGTGGCCTTGCGGTGAACAACTGCATGACGTTGCATGTAGTTGGGCACACTTTGTGCCTGACTATGGAATCCAGATACGAGCTTGCTCTTCGGCGCGGACTGCAAGACCTCAACGAGCACCACATGGTCGTCGAGGTTCTACAGCTTCACCTCGGGCCTCTACAGCATCACCTCCAAACTCTACCTGGTACCACGCAGAGGCACGGTACAAAGAGTGGGGGTGCTGCCTACATTTCGCAAGAGTTCTTCTAGCTCCAAGCTTCTACAAGCACAGTAATCTACAATCTGGTGGACGGACACATGCCCATGGCATGGCCTCAAAACTATCCCGTGGCTTCATAGCTCAACAATGCTCAGTGCTTGCCTCCTTCAGTCTCACGGTGCTATTTATAGCCGAAGCCAGACCTCGGGTAGGTGGCTGAGTGATGACACTGTCGCCACGAGGTCCAGAGGGCCTGCAGACATGTGCACGATTAAAGGCGATGACTTTACCCCTGTCTCGCGACGTCTTTTGTCGCTAGTGCATCAATGATGCATGAGCCCGCCGCAGAAGTCACATGGCTACAGTACCCCCCTTGATTCGTGGACAGTTTGTCGGTTTCTGGGTGGCAAGAGAATCGCCGACCACTGTTGACCCGTGACCCTGCAGTCTACGGTACACGACAAAACCTGACCATGTATCAGAGGGCCCAGCGCCTAACTAAGCCCCATACGACGACGATTCCATGACCCTCCTCTACGACCTGATATCTTTTATTTGCACCCGCTAGGCTCTGCGTCCTGGTGCACCCGCTACGGCTCTGCACGTAAACGGACCTATTCCAATCAGTCTATATTTCTGTTTCCTGAGCAGAATGGTCGTAGGTTCGATTGAAAACCTTCTGGGGTAGGCGTGCCTCGCTGCTCCGCCAGATCCTTCTGGGCGCCTGGAGATCAGAAGCATCATGGAGATCTGCGATTTTCGTCGGGCCCCCGTGGTCGGTGTGCCCGCTACTTAGGTCATCAATACCTTAGTACCATGGCTCTGCTGGATGACTGGCAGCTATGTTTGTCGTCTGGACACCAAAACGACCTTCCTGAGGTCGGCGTGCCTTAATACTTAGGTCTTGCAATACCTCGGTATGTCTACGGCTCTGCCAACCTAGTTGGGCTCCCTGGATGCATGACCTTCCGAGGTCGGTGTGCTCTTGTAGCCCTGCCAGTCTGCTCTGGACAGCCAGGATTTTACGTCGGGAATGAAGGCCTCCCTGTGGGGTGCGCGCCTAACGGCCCTGCCAAGTACTTCCGGGTGCTTGGGCGCTTTTGATTTGAGACCTTCTTGAGGTCGGCATGCCTCGAGTGGCTCCGCCAGACTCTTTGCAGCCATGCAAGATATCTGGGTGTCTCTACACTCCATACGTTCAAGATCAACATTATTTCGTCAGACTTCATCGTTGACCGTTTCAACCACTACAGAAGACCTCTTCATGCGATGCACCTTTCAAAGATCTTGCTGGGAATCCTCGGATACTGGACATCGTTGATTTGAGGCCTCTTCGAGGTCGGCACGCCTACAAGGCCTCCTTGAGGTCGGCTCTGCCAGACTCCTTGCAGCCATGCTGGGAGATCTGGGTGTCTCTACACTTCATTTCGATCCAAGACCATGACTCAGTTTTCTTCTCTTTTTTGAGCATCAAACCAGCCATGCTGCCTGCTTCAATGCTCGGGGACTACTCTACAAGAACGTCTTCGATGCCCTCTTAATTTCTTCGTCGTACCGACCTGTTGGGAAACCTGTTTCTCATCACATCGTTACTCGACCTACTTTTTCTTCTCTTCTTCTTTTTTGGATCATCATACCGGCTATCCTGCCCGCCACGATGCTCGGATACTACTCTATGAGTGCATCCTTGATGCCCTCTGAATTTTTTCATCGTCGTTTCGATCTATTGAAAGCCTGCTTCCTATAGGTCGTCACTCGACCTCTCTTCGTTCAGCAAGACTACAAACAGGTCGGCTGCTAAGCTGATTTATTCTTTTTTGACCGACGTGCATGCTATTCGACCTGTCGATAGCTCTACGACTATGTCATGACCTTTCTAAGGTCGCTGCGCCTACACCTCGCTCGGGGGCTTGTGAGACATGGGTACCCCTGGGTCCCCACCGACCAGGCTCACGGCCGTCCCTGACAAGTAGGTCCGGCCTATCAGAAGACCCGCCGACCTGTCAGTGGGCCCAACCGACCTAGTTGACAGCCCACACGACCTCCTGAAGACCTTCCAGAAGATTCCCCCGACGACCTAATTCAACACGACCTCAAGACTTGGTGTACAAGACAAGACATCGGTGGATTTCGACCAAAGCAGATCGACGGATAATGGCAAGTGTTGTCAGCTAGATTTAGGTCTCCTGGTCGTATCCGACCTGGAGTCTGGGAACCGACCTTGTCCGCTGGCCAATATAAGGCAGGCAGGGCGACCCCTTGTATCAATACGCAATCCTCAAGCAATCTACACCAACACTGGATGTAGGGTTTTACTCTCCGGAGGCCCGAACCAGTATAAACTCGCCGTGTTCTCTGTGTTTCGTGTGCTCTTGCACAACCTTCGAGTTCTTAGCCTTAGATTCCACCTCGTCGAACAACTAAACCACAGGGATTAACACCCCCGTGGGCTGTCTAGATCTCACCATCCGACAATTCTGGTGATTGCACAGGTCGGGGGAGTGCTCGGCGGCGCCAGGCGGCGGCGTCTGCTGCGAGCTCGACTCCAGCGACTTGCAGGCCGGCCGGGGTGCAGTGGCGGTCTGGTGAGCTTCGGGAGGCGATGGTGGAGATAGAAGCGGGCTTAGGCAGTGGTTTCCGGTACAGGGACGGTGTACGTTGGCGACGTGAGTGGATGGGCGGCAGTGGGCGGCGCGGCGCGGTCGGTGATCGCAGGACGTGTGACGACAGAGCACTGGGCGCAAACGTCGGTGCGAAGTGTGGGACCCAGTGCGCACACGTGAGGTAGCACGCCCCTCAGCGCCCCGGCCTAGCCGCGGCGCTGGCGCACGGCCTGGCGCTGTTGGCGTGGTGTCACGCGGGTTTCGCGCGCACCAGAGCAGCGGCACAAGAATCATTTCAGTGTAGCACTGTTTGACCATTCAAATCTCCAAATTTTGCAACTAAAGTGCACCTTGAGGTAAAAAGCAAAGTTGGAGATCTCAAGACCCTCTACAACATTTACAAAGGCACTTAGGTGTTTTAGTCCACAGATTGTGCACAAAAGGCATGCCAAGATGAAGTTTCTCTCGACGCCTGAAAACTGCTGTCTCTGCTGTTGACCAATGTTTTCACCACTTTACACTCAAAATTTGAAGTGCCGCCCAACATAAAAGTTGTGTCCCAAGACAAGATGCACAACTTTTATTTTGGCAGATTTTGAAGCGTTTAGATAAAATTTGGAGAACGTGGCAAAAGTTCTGGGCAGGGCAAAGGTGTCAAGGGTTTGGACTAGGGTTTGACTAGACTAGGGTTTGACTAGACTAGGGTTTGACTAGAATTTTGACCAAAGGTTTGACCAAAGGGTCACTTGTGTGCTTTAGGGACTAAGCTCATGTTGGCTAAGTTTTCGAGGTGATGACCCAAGTTGACCAAGGTTTGACCAAAGCAAGGGGTCTGACTTGGTTGACCAGGTCATTAGCGTTCATTAACCCTAAATGAAAACCTGGGGCGTCACAGCCTACCCCCTTAAAAAGAATCTCGTCCCGAGATTCACAGTTTTAAAAGAGGATAGGGAAACAGTGACGTAAAAAGAAAAAATACAGCAACAACTATTAGAATTTATTTTAATGGTGATTGTGTGGACATCTAAACAAACAAAATAGAATTACTTCACAAAAACAACCAAGTTGGTTTTAGTGGTCCAACAGGGGTATATCCTAAGGTGAAACACACCTGTCTCTAAAAGAGTGATTTCTTTATTTCTCTTTTTATAACACTTAGTTTCTTCCAAAAAATCATTCTGTTCAAACCATGCAAGATATCACAGTGAGAATTTTTGTACAAGCACACAGTGCGACAATAGAGCTACTGCCAAACATTCATAGAAAAACGAGCCATATCCTAAGCATGAAAAATACGACAAGTTATTACTAGCAAAAGCAAGAACTATTATTATAGAGAAAACTACTCATGCACTGGAGCTCAATTTTACACAGAGGTGTTGACGGCTGTTAAGTACCTACTTTAGCCGTCAATATACTCATGAATAAAGGAGCATAAGGCATTTCTTACATGTATTTAGTTAAGAATAATGTAGTTCCACTTGTCCTTGGAGATTATTTGATTGCAGGAAAATAAGCAAAAAAAGAGAGCTAAACTCACCTTCTATGGTCCATGCCACATCACCTCATCCTAGTGGGCTGCCAACAATGATGCCATGCATGCAAACCTGCCAACTAGGGAGCCATGCATGCATGCCATGTGAGCAATCCAAGTGAAGCAACTTCCGACGAATCAGAGTGTGACACGTGGACTTCACATGGATCCATGGGCCCACAAAGGCAAGTAAACCGCGCCAAAACAGGGTGGACACCGGGAACCGACCTAAGGACCAACAGGACAGCCACCAGGAGAAAGCACGAACCAGGCGGGCCCACCAGGGGGTCGGCCGACCCCACAGGTCGGCCGAACCGACCTTGGCTCGGCCTCTCCTGTGCTTCCACGTGGTGGCTCTCCATTGGTCCTAGGCGCCATCCCCGGGGTGTTTGCCTCCATTCCTCGCCGGTGTACGGGCCTATAAATAGACGGAGAGGGGGCTCACTTATGAGACATCCACACTTGCAACACCTCTCTCACTTTTAGTCTCAAGGCTAGGAGGTAGGCTAGAGTAGTTCTAATTCAGGTTCCAAGTCTCCTTTGGGATCTAGGTATGAGTTGTCTTGTATCTTATTTCATTTGTATGACTTTGATCTACTTCAGTTATTTATCTATTTCATATAAAGTTGTGTTAGTATACATGAGTGATTTGTTCATGTGTTCTTCACCTGTTCATCATTTTGAGGCTCCTGTTCTTGATGAACAAGGCCTTTCGATCCACTTGACGGGTGACCTTTACATGTTTCTGGTGTTTGTTCATAAGTTAGAGGCTCGTGTTCTTCGCGAACATGACCCTTTGTTCCAGTTGAACAGTCATAGAAAAACACGAATCCATTTGTGTATTTAACATGGTTTGATCTAATTAGATGACATGATTGCATTGTACGAAGTCTGTGCTTGAGCTACGGTACTTGGTGTAATTGGCTGGTTTATCTGGTGGCTTGGCCTGGGTCACAATAGCCCGGGTCGGTCAAGTCCGGCTAACGACATAAGCATGGTACTTGGGTTGCGTAGCTACCTTACTTATGAGTTTATCCCACGGTTTGTCTTGGGGTAGGCCATGGTAGTGACAGCCGTTGGTCCTCTGAAATCCCCCACGCTCGGATAAGCTGTAGGAGTCTAAAATATAACAACCGGAGTTGTGCAGAAGCAACGCGGGAGGTTATCTCCCCGTGGTACCTGGGTGCTCAAGTCAATGTTCTTCAATGCTAGTGTATCTAACTCGTTCTTTCCAACTTTATGTGTATAGTACATTAGAACCTAGAACTAACTCGTGTGTCGCCTCCTATGCCTAGGACCCTTTAGAGAGAGAGTGAGTGTGTGTGTGATCACACTACCCCCATTATCATATCTTTACCCCTGCACTTGAGTGTTTGGTTTGTTTCCGTCTATGATCTATACTCATTGCAATAGAGTTGATCTTGTCATTCCGCCAATGCCTTCCTTGGATTTGACACCCTTTGGAATACTCCTTTGGGGAAATGCTACAATGGTACTTCCGTGCGCTTGCGGATCTCTGTAACGTTAAGATTTACCAACTAGCATTTCTGGCGCTGTTACCAGGATGGGTTCCAAACCTGTTCTTAGGTGATTGCGTTAAGAAATGTCAACAAGCATTTCTGGCGCCGTTGCCGGGGAAGGTTTAAGGATGACATATCAACACTTTGCATATGTTTATAATCATGACAGGAATAAAACAGTTCTCAATGCAGGCTAACTTGGATTGTCTTCTTTGTCTATTGATGATGAAGATAGGTAGTGCATGACTGGTTTCGACTTGCCATCGAATTTTACTGAAGATCCTGAGTCACTCGTAAGGAAGGCACGAAATCATTTCGGCTCTCCTTCTCGTGAACATCCGGAAGTCGATCTAGCTTCCTTCGTACCATCCACATCAACTTCCATGGCCAACCCTGTCGAGAAGACTCTTCGTGAGTATTCCGCTCCCTCTGCTGACCAGGTGCCGACAGGCCCCGTGATCAACACTGGGAATGGAAACTTCGAGATCAAGACTGGCTTAATTACGATGGTACAGGCTAGCCCATTCTGTGGCAAGCCTAATGAAGACGCGAGCGCCCACCTGCAGCAGTTTCTGGAACTATGCAGTACCTTCACTATATAAGGAGTGGAGGAAGATGCTATTCGTCTGCGACTGTTTCCCTTCTCCCTCTTGGGAAAGGCAAAGCAGTGGTTTTATGCTAATCGTGCAGAGATTAACACTTGGGCAAAGTGCTCCGCAGCATTCCTCGTGAAATTCTTTCCGTTGGGCAAAACCAATGTCCTTCGGGGGCGAATTTCAAGTTTCCAGCAGGCAGCAAATGAGAATATCCCCGAAGCTTGGGAGAGACTCCAGGAGTACATCCTAGCTTGTCCTCATCATGGGATGGACAACTGGCTTATTCTTCAGAGTTTCTATAATGGGCTGACTCTGACAGCCCGAGGCCATATTGATGCTGCAGCTGGAGGGGCTTTCTTCTCTCTTACTATCACTGAAGCTACTACATTGATTGAGAAGATGGTTACCAGTCAAGGGTGGAGTGATGATTGACTCCAGCCATGTCAAAGGGGTACACATACCATCAAGGAAGCGGATATGTTGCACGCCAAGATGGACCTAATGATGAAAAGAATGGATGATCTAGCCAATGAGAAGGCTGCCATGGCCACCACTACTCAAGCTATGGAAGGCTGCCATGGCCACCACTACTCAAGCTATGGATGCTCGCATGACTTGCGAAGTCTGTGGTAATACTGGGCATTCAGGGAATTATTGCCCTACTACTCAGGAGGATGTGATGTACATAAACGGCAACAACAACGGTTATCGTCCACAAGGAGGTCAAACGTGGAATCAATCACGCTCTTATTATCAAGGAGGTAATCAAGGTAATTCTTTCAACCCAAACCAACCTTCCTTGAAAGATCTAGTCTTTGGGCAAGCTAAGATTAATGAAGGCTTTAATAAGAAAACAACTGCCTATGATAAGGCTTTCGAGAGCCTTAATGTTAAAATTGATAGCCTTTCTTCTGCTCTTAAGAACCAGTTGAGCTTTAATAAGATGATAGAAACCCAGTTGGCTCAGTTAGCTGCTTTGGTTCCCTCTGCTGAAGACGGGAAGATCCCGGGGCAACCCGTATCTTCCTGTGAAAATGTTTGTGTAGTGTCCACCAGATGGGGTAAGCATTCTGGGCGGACACGAGCCACTGACTATGCAGGGAAACCTATACAGCAAGTACTTGACCCATGGGAATCTTCAACAATCTCACACAAGAAAGATCCTGGTTATCCGGCTATCACCAGCAAGATATATTATCAAAAGATTAAGCATGCTCTTTGTGACCTTGGTGCAAGTGTTAACCTCATGTCCAAGGCCATGTTTGAACAATTGGGGTATCCAGCTCTAACTCCAACTGCGACCGCCGTCCAACTTGTTGATGCATCGATCCGATATCCAGAGGGGATAGTAGAGAATTTATTGGTTTTTGTCCAAGGTTCATGCATCTTTGCGGATTTCGTGGTCCTTAATATGCAAGATGATGAGGGAATGCCTCTCATTCTTGGGAGACCATTCCTGAGTGACGCCAACGCAAGGATCAATGTGGGAGCCGGAACGATCCGATTCTGCATTAGGAAGAGGAACTTGATGTTCTGATTTCAAACACCAAAAGAGAAATGCTATACACTGCAACCACTCCAACAAAGCCTAAGAAAACAAGAAGGGTGTGGCGGGAAATACAAAAGTCATCTCCATTGATTTCTCGGGAATGGGGTGACGAGTGGAATTAACCGCCGAGAAAAGTCTTGCTCTCAGACTTAAAAAGATGAGTCCTTTTTGCCAAAAGATTTTTCTAGCCAATTTCCCTTTTCAAATAAAATTCTAAAAATAATTTCTCGAGTGGGAAATCAAAGAATAATTTTTCGAGCAACATTTTGGGCGAATCTGGACCTAGACATCTAGGCAGGACATCAGGTAGCCGTTAGAAAGCCGTTGCAAAAAGTTGGAAGCAGGTGGACCCGGCAGGGGGTCGACCGACCCCAGGGGTCGGCCGACCCTGGCCAACAGTCGTGTGGGCCCCGCCTCTTCCAACGGCTCTTAGCCGTTGCCCTCGTCCTCTACCCCGGTGCCTAGCTCGGTTGCCTATAAATAGAAGGGGGATTGAGGGGTTTCTTCACCCATTCACTCATTTCCATCACCCTCTCTCCTTCCTTGCTCTTTCTCTTTGGTTTTCTTGGATTTCTTGCTCAAGTGGAAGTGTCAAGCACTCTCTCAAATTTGTCGTTGAGTATTGAATATTGGTGGAGCAAGCTGGGTAAGGATTTCATTTCGATTTCACTAACCCATCACCGAGTTTCTCGTGTTATCCCATTGTTGTGCAAGATGAGTTGGATTGCCGGTGCGTACCGGAAGGTGACCCGCTCATGCCGTTCTAGAGACGGAGAGGGCTCGTCTCACCACTCCGGAGCTACACCAAGTCCAATGTCAACCGACCGTGAAGAAGAGGAAGAGGAGGAGCTACCCACGCCACGAGCCGAAGGGGTGATCAACACCCGATGCCGCCTTCATCAACTTGAGGGACGACCGGGAGAGACATGCTTATGCTCTCATCAAGGATCGAGTCTTCGCCAACACCAAGGAGTTCGACTCGACCCTTCTCGAGAAAATAGGTATGGACTCCGAGTTCGATTCCATTTGGCATGCTCTTGGTTGGGAGAACTTTGTTCCGGTGTGGGAGATCGGTTCTAGGCCTCTCACCATTCAGTTCCTCTGTACTCTTCGGGAGGATGAGACCGGTATTGCGTTTCGTTTCCATGGAACGTCGTATCGAGTCTCATGGCATGATCTTAGTCGTGCTCTCGGTTTCCATCGTCGTTGTGCTATTTCTCTCGATCAAGCTTGCAGTAATTTTATTCGAGATAATTTTTGGGAAGAGATTTCTGGTCGGCCTGTCCGTGGCAAGTTAGCACCTCGGTGCAATGATATCTTGCATCCTACTCTCCGAATGTGGCACAAGTGGCTCGCCATCACTCTCTTTCCGAGGGATGACGTTCGACCTGTGCGCACTGACGAGATGAGGATATTATACGCCGCGGTCAGACGAATCAAAATCGCCCCAGTGCAAGCTATGATTCGGCAGTGGTTGACAAATTTGAGGATGACGGGTTCTATTGAGTGTACGTCCCTGATCACACGTATCATTTCGAGTCTTGGGGTTTCAATAGGGGCTAACGTTCCCTACATTGATACTCCCCAGGCCATGATAGATGAGGCGTACCTGATTCAAGGACATACTCTTAAGAAGGGTCCGGATGATTCCTTGGTTTTCTTTTACCCTGGCCACGCAAACCAGATTCGGTTACCTAACCCGGATTTCCGTTTGTACGACCAAGGGTCACTGACTGTTCCTCTTGAGGAACCTCATCGTTCTAGTGTTTCTGGAGATAGGGTCACTAGGAGTGCATCGAGGAGGGCAGCGACAGCACAGCAACCGCCACAACATCCGCCGCCATAGCCATCACCTCAGCCACAGCCTCAGCCTACACCACCGATGTTTGGCGCATGGGCCTCGGCCGGGTACATGCCTGGAGTTACATCTGGATATGCCCCCGGTTGGGACCAACCCATGAGTCAGCCGGGTGCGAGTAGCTCGATCTGGGCTAGTGCAGGGAGTGGCGAGTGGGTTCGGCCCACCGGTGCTACCTACGGAGACTCGTCCTCATCGTCCAGGTTGCGCCCGTCATCTCGTGGGGCCACCCTCACTTAGCAGATGAGCGAGCTCAACATCCGTGTCGGTACCATGGAGGAGACGATGCACCAGCAGGCTGAGTCCACTCGGGACTGGCAGCGTATGACGGGCGAGAGGATTCACACCATGGAGCAAAGACAGCTGCGACAAATAGAGGAGCAGAGGGCTTACTACGCGTGGTTGGGATACCGCCCTCCGCAGCAGTGAGCCTGAAGCTAGCTTGGGGGAGGACCCCCTTTCTGAGGTAACTTGTATCTTTCATTGTTTTCAGAACCCCATATGCTAAAAACACATAAAAATCTAAAAAAGTTAAAAAGACCAAAAATATTTATTTGCTTTCTTAAATTAGTTTGTTTTCATATATGCGGTAAGAGTGTTCTTATTCTCCATGGTTGAAATGATGAATAGTTGCTCTGTTTATTCCCCTTGTATGCCTTGTCTACAACTTAGTATCCTATCCATGTTTTGAGTTTGTTGGCTAGTATGATCGAACCTGAGCTTGAAATTTGTGGGTAGCAAAAAGCATGATCTTTTCCTAAGTTGTTGCGAGATATGATATGGTATAATAGAGTTGCTATGAGCTAGTACTAAGTGATGTTGATATCCGGAGTTTTCTTTTGAAAAATGTTAAAATGATAAGTTCCTCAATGATAAGAAATTCCTATCCAAGGCCATATGTAGATCTTAGCTTATGTTAACCCTCCACATATGCTACCTAATTTCTTCATTGAGTTTTGTCAAATTGTTGTGACCCTCGGCGAGTAACTTGTCATACTCCTATGATCAAGATCACGTACACACCACCATATGCGAAACTTCTACAGTGGGAGTTAGCAATCATCATTTCATCCATTTCCCGTCCATTCCACAAAATAAAGCTCTGCGCATGTTCCATGATTACTCTCCCTCCAAAAATATTCAGCAAGGACTATGGGCTATGTAAAAAATGAGAGAAAGAGATGAGAAACATGCTCAAGGGCATGCATATAAAAAAATAATATATAAAGAGACATAGCCCAAGTCTCAAAAATTTCAAAAAGGAGGAGAGTAAAATCATGTAAAGAGGAGTTCATTATCCATCCACCATACACACACTTTTGCACATCTTGATCAGGGTGTATGACTTGTTCTCCCAAGGATCCGGTTTTCGACTCAACAATACATGAGAAACAGGTATGCCACATGTTTTCCCTACCTACAGCTCCACATATCAGCTTATTAGGAGTAGGTAGTGAAAGAAGGCAAATCAAAGCCTTGGTGAGGAATCATACACATTGAGCGATCCGAGAGTATCATTTGAGGAACTTTGATTTCTTTTTGAAAAACCTGCAAAACCTTCAGATTGATAACTGATCAAGGTACATGTTAGTAGTAATCTTTATACAACCATTCTATCTATCAACCGCCCAAGGCAGGTGAAGCTACACGCCCCATATCAATCGAGTGAAAGGTAAGATGAATGCCAACTTCTTCAACTCTTGATAGAGTACCTAGCTAAATCTTGTTATACATTAGGAATACAACATCGTAGCAACTCCTGATCAACCAACCTAAGTCCTTAATCTCTTGCTCGGGACGAGCAAGAGGCTAGCTTGGGGGAGTTGTTGACGGCTGTTAAGTACCTACTTTAGCCGTCAATATACTCATGAATAAAGGAGCATAAGGCATTTCTTACACGTATTTAGTTAAGAATAATGTAGTTCCACTTGTCCTTGGAGATTATTTGATTGCAGGAAAATAAGCAAGAAAAGAGAGCTAAACTCACCTTCTATGGTCCATGCCACATCACCTCATCCTAGTGGGCTGCCAACAAGGATGCCATGCATGCAAACCTGCCAACTAGGGAGCCATGCATGCATGCCATGTGAGCAATCCAAGTGAAGCAACTTCCGACGAATCAGAGTGTGACACGTGGACTTCACTTGGATCCATGGGCCCACAAAGGCAAGTAAACCGCACCAAAACAGGGTGGACACCGGGAACCGACCTAAGGACCCACAGGACAGCCACCAGGAGAAAGAACGAGCCAGGGGGCCCACCAGGGGGTCGGCCGACCCCACAGGTCGGCTGAACCGACCTTGGCTCGGCCTCTCCTGTGCTTCCACGTGGTGGCTCTCCATTGGTCCTAGGCGCCATCCCCGGGGTGTTTGCCTCCATTCCTCGCCGGTGCACGGGCCTATAAATAGAAGGAGAGGGGGCTCACTTTTGAGACATCCACACTTGCAACACCTCTCTCACTTTTAGTCTCAAGGCTAGGAGGTAGGCTAGAGTAGTTCTAATTCAGGTTCCAAGTCTCCTTTGGGATCTAGGTATGAGTTATCTTGTATCTTATTTCATTTATATGACTTTGATCTACTTCAGTTATTTATCTATTTCATATAAAGTTTTGTTAGTATACATGAGTGATTTGTTCATGTGTTCTTCACCTGTTCATCATTTAGAGGCTCCTGTTCTTGATGAACAAGGCCATTCGATCCACTTGACGGGTGACCTTTACATGTTTCTGGTGTTTGTTCATAAGTTAGAGGCTCATGTTCTTTGCAAACACGACCCTTTGATCCAGTTGAATAGACATAGGAAAACACGAATCCATTTGTGTATTTAACCTGGTTTGATCTAATTAGATGACATGATTGCGTTGTATGAAGTCTGTGCTTGAGCTACGGTACTTGGTGTAATTGGCTGGTTTATCTGGTGGCTTGACCTGAGTCACAATAGCCCGGGCCGGTCAAGTCCGGCTAACAACGTAAGCATGGTGCTTGGGTTGCGTAGCTACCTTACTTATGAGTTTATCCCACGGTTTGTCTTGGAGTAGGCCGCGGTAGTGACAGCCGTTGGTCCTCTGAAATCCCCCACGTTCGGATAAGCTGTAGGAGTCTAAAATATAACAACCGGAGTTGTGCAGAAGCAACGCGGGAGGTTATCTCCCTGTGGTACCTGGGTGCTCAAGTCAATGTTCTTCAACGCTAGTGTATCTAACTCGTTCTTTCCAGCTTTATGTGTATAGTACATTAGAACCTAGAACTAACTCGTGTGTCGCCTCCTATGCCTAGGACCCTTTAGAGAGAGAGAGTGAGTGTGTGTGTGATCACACTACCCCCATTATCATATCTTTACCCCTGCACTTGAGTGTCTGGTTTGTTTCCATCTATGATCTATACTCATTACAATAGAGTTGATCTTGTCATTCCGCCAATGCCTTCCTTGGATTCGATACCCTTTGGAATACTCCTTTGGGGAAATACTACAATGGTACTTCCGTGCGCTTACGGATCTCTGTAACGTTAAGATTTACCAACCAGCATTTCTGGAGCTGTTACCAGGATGGGTTCCAAACCTATTCTTAGGTGATTGCGTTAAGAAATGTCAACAAGAGGCTCTTTGGACTATAACTAGGCTACACACCAAAAATTAGCTCCAGAAACTAATTCTATCAAGCTACACAAAAATAACCATTTTCAGCCTAGTTATTCACAAAGCATTTATACAGAGACATACATAACTAAATTGTAGCCCAACTTTCTCCTACAGCACAAACATGGCACACACATCAACTAGCCCAAAAATGAGCATCACTGGATCATTAGAACATGAACTATGAAATAAAACCTTTGCACAAGCATAACTCAGAAACATATATATAAACAGTTCATAAATAGATGATAAAATCACCAGAAGCACATCTAAGCCTAACAAGATGACATCCACAAGATGAGCCATAGAAAGCGTTCACATGTAGCTGTACAAAATATATATCAGATCTAGCATAAATACAAAAATAAATCATATCTAGAGATTCACTTAGTAACTTTGTGCAAACACATAGATCTAGCATATACTAGACATGACTAACAACATATCCAAAGATCAAGCTCAGCACAGGAGTACATCTCAAGTTATGAACAAACTCATTCAAACTGAGTTTGAATTTTAATTCAAAAACTACTCATCCAAAGTGTAGACAACCTTTCTAAACGATGTAGGTCTGTTCACAAGGAAACCAACAAAATTGGTTTTGCATTTTTCTGATTTTTCTGTGATTTTCTACGATTTTTGCAGGGCACTGGATCTAATCAAAAAGAAACTAAGAATCTTTTTACACCCAGACCCTTGGCTACAGATTTTCCTTCACATAAAAGCCCTCGATTTGCACAAAACACCCTGCTAAAAGCTCAATCCTCACATCCCTGCCCCCGGCGGAGCAGGGGCGACTCGCTAGCGACGAGGGCCGCCGGACTTGTCCGGGAAAGGGCGGGGGAGTGGTCCTTGCTCACCTGTGTGTCGATTCCGGTGATTGCACAGGTCGGAGGAGTGCCCGGCGAAGGGGCTCGGCGGCGCCAGGCGATGACGTCCGCTGCGAGGTCGACTCCGGCGAGCTGCAGGCCGGCCAGGGCACAGTGGCAGTCTGGTGAGCTTCGAGAGGTGGTGGTGGAGATAGAAGCGGGCTTAGGCAGCGGTTTCCGGAACAGGGAGGTGGAGCTCGCCATGGGGCGCCAATGGCGGACGGCGGCGACGTTCAGGGCAGGCGGCGGTGTCGTGCGCGTACATGGAAGCTCGGAGGCTTTTAAAGGCGGCACAACGACGACTCTACGGTGCACACCATGTTGACGGGGATGGGTCGGTCATGCGGCATGGGACGGCATACGACGGTGACGTGAGTGGATGGGCGGCGCTGGGCGGCGGGTCGCGGCCGGTGAGCGCGCGGCACGTGGCGGCAGAGCACTGGGTGCAAACGTTGGTGCGAAGTGTGGGACCCAACGTGCAAATGTGAGGTAGCACACCCCTCGGCGTCCGGGCCCAGTCGCTGTGTTGGTGCGCGGCCTGGTGCCGTCACGCGCTAGAGCGCCGGCACAAGAATTATTTCAGTGTAGCACTGTTTTACCATTCAAATCTCCAAATTTTGCAACTAAAGTGCACCTTGAGGTAAAAAGCAAACTTGGAGATCTCAAGACCCTCTACAACATTTAAAAAGGCACTTAGGTGTTTTAGTCCACAGATTGTGCACAAAAGGCATGCCAGGATGGAGTTTCTCTTGGCGCCTGAAAACTGTTGTCTTTGCCGTTGAGCAAAGTTTTGACCACTTTACACTCAAAATTTGAAGTGTCGCCCAACATAAAAGTTATGTCCCAAGACAAAGTGCACAACTTTTATTTTGGCAGATTTTGAAGCGTTTAGATAAATTTTGGAGAATGTGGCAAAAGTTCTGGGCAGGGCAAAGGTGTCAAGGGTTTTGACTAGGGTTTGACTAGAACTTTGACCAAAGGTTTGACCAAGGGTCACTTGTGTGCTTTCGGGACTAAGCTCATGTTGGCTAAGTTTTCGAGGTGATGACCCAGGTTTTACTAAAGCAAGGGGTTTGACATGGTTGACCAGGTCATTAGCGTTCATTAACCCTAAATGAAAACCTGGGGCATCACAGAGAGGAAGGTTTGTTGGCGTTTCTTAACGTCACCACTAGTTGTACACCTAGAGGGAGCGTATAAGAGCAACTGGGTATACCGACGGGTACGAACGAATCCGCAAGGGCACAGAAATACCGATGTAGCACTTCTCCGAGGAAGGAGAGTATTCCAAGGGTATCGAATCCAAGGAACGATGTGTACTATCTTCTACTCTAGTATAGATGGTCCAAGGACACCAAACTCTGGCTAGGATAGATAAGAGTTGAAAAGCACTTCCTGAGGGTCTTGAGTCTAAGTAAGGATATGGTCGCCATGTAGTCCTCCCCGCGGAGCGCCAACCCACCCTAGTTGTTTAGGGCTAGGAATATGTTCTGGCAACGGGGCCCTACTCGGTACACAGGCGCGGAGGGTTTCAAAGGGTCCAACAGGCTGTCACCACTGCGGCTTACCTCTATCGTTACGCGAATGCACTTGTATTCATAGGATAACCAGAGTCCAGACACCACGTCTACACTCCTGATAACTACTATAGCACGGTTACGTCTGCCAGCACGCTAACAACACTATAGCAATCCGTATAAATACGGAACTACGAACATGGGAAGGAATGACTCAGTCCTTAGCACATCATAGAATCACGGAGCAACAGGAAGGTTTGGATGCAAACTACAAACAACATTCTTACCCAGCTAAACAGGATCTAAACATGCAAACAGATACTTGAACTAATGCACTAGCTCTAAAGGATCGAAGCCTTGTGTCACGAAGAACACAAGCCTCTAAACTACGAACGAGCCAAGAACATATCATTCATGCATGAAGTCCACTATAGTCTAAATAAGAAATGTTGAAATACTCAGTTTTCTCTAAATGAAGAACCAGCATCCACGTGGACATCAACTCACTCCTCACCCTACTTTACCTAGCACTCTAACACACACACACACACTACATCTTGGGAGGTGAGAACTCACCTCTCCTAGAGAGAATGAGAGGAGAGGGAGCTTGCGATGTGTTCCAAAAGGGAGCCCCTCCCCTCCTATTTATAGAGGAGGGGGTGGCTTGCCAAGAGGCCAAATCCTCTCCAAGATGTGTAGCTTGCTTTGGGCGCCACCAATAGGAGATCGACACGTGGCGAGGAATCTTGCCTTGCACCCTTCTGTAGCTTCCAGGGGAAGGAGCCAAACCGACCTTCTACCGACCAATCAACGGGCGCTATGTCACCAATCCACCCCGGAACGCTGCAAGGGATCAACAAGGAAGCACCACGTGGAAGCAGATGGCGAACGGGGACAAAAGGGTTTCGGTCAAACCCAGGTTCGGTGACCCTGGCCCACCTCCTTTTGACTTGTGCTTTCTCTGGGTGACTGGTATGTGGGCCCTTATGACGGTTCCTGGTGCATGCAGAGTTTTGAGGTGGTTTGGGTCCCTTGTGGGCCCTTGGATCCTTGTGCTACACATGTGGTGGTGTCTGATTCATCGCTGATTGCTTCACTTGGATTGATGAGCTGTCATGGACACATGGCATCCAATGTGGCAGCACATCGCCACGTGGCCTGGTGTGGGTACCACCGGGCTCACAAGATATCGGGAGTATGATCTTGTCTTGTGCATATCTTTCCCATCCGGACTCCGAAGTATACAAGTGATATATCCATTTTGATCGTCTCAACGAGCCCGTCACAATGGTGCAGTCCAAATTAGCATTTGAGATTGTTTATGATGACGTCCTTTAATAGCCATTGGACTACTTGCTCTCAACTGTACCATTTGGCACGTATTTCGGTGCATCCTGCAACAAAAGGTAGAAACACCAATACTTGTGGAAACTATCAGTATCAAGCCCTATTCTAGTGTTGATGATCCTTTTACATTTATTTTATGCAGGTATTGACGGTGTAAAAGTAGCACTTAACAGCCGTCAACAACACCCCCACACTTGACCTTTGCTCGTCCCGGGTAAAGGGAGTCAAATCAAGGTGAGACATGATATCCAATGGTATGAAGCGAGCATAAGAGATATTCCGAACCATACCTTGCACTTGTGAACTCTGTGATGTGTCTATCATGATATCTTTGGTAGTTGAGGAATGGAACGGTTATGAATCAAATCACTCCTGCTCATCATGTCAAGTAACTTGGGGTTTTGCAATAAATTTTCAAAACAAACCTTGCTTAGCTCCTCATTTGATTCTCTCAGATCGCTCAATGTGTATATGTCCTTACCAAGGCAATAATTTGCCTTTCTTCACCCTACTTCTAATGATGGCTATATGTGGAGCTCAAGGTAGGAAAAGGATAAAGCATACTTGTATCACATGTATCGCAAAGTCAAAGACTAGATCCACATAGAAAATCAAATCACACAATCAGATCAAGATGTGCACGTGTATGAATATGGTGAGTATGGTAAGGTGGATTCTAGGCCCGGAATGGGTGCTAGATATTACCATACATGTATGATGAATGTTGGTTGATGGTGAGGTGGACACTAGCCCCGGAATGGATACTAGTTATCACCATCTAAGTTATGGAACTCCTTTTTGCATGATGTCCCTCTTGTATAAAAATCTTTTGAGAACATGGCTATCTCTCTCTCTTTTTTCTTTGCGGACCTTTATGTGTCCAACTCTTTTTTTTCTTTTTTTTCAATACCTGGACCTTCATGTGTCCATATTTTTTCGATAGCCATGTCTCTTGTGTAACAAAAACTAGGAAGGAGAGATCAACACACACACACACACACATATATGGAGCTTTATTTTTGTGAAATGGATGAATGATACAATGCTAACTTCCAATGTAGAAGCATAGCAAGGGGAAAATGGGTGTGCACATGAATCTTGATCAAGAAAGTAGTGAAAAGAATTCTCACAAGGGTCATAGAGATTGACAAAGCTCAATGCAATAACAAGCAGCATATGAGTATAAGGTTTTCAACTATGAACATCATATGGCTTTGGTAGGACGGTGGCATATCAAAGAGGAGCTTTGCAAAAGGTTTTTATGATTTTCAAATAAAAATTCCCAAGTGTTGGCGTTTCTTAATCTCAACACTGGGCGCCGTGGCAGTGTGAGCGTGTAAGAAACTCCTGGGTACACTGACGAGTGCGAACGAATCCACAAGCGCACGGATACACCGTTGTAGCACTTCTCCCTAGGAGAATGAGTATTCCCGTCGAGTTTCGTTCCTAGGACGGTGAGTAACCAGAGAGGGTCTATCCAAGGACACCAGCTTTCGCTGGGATAGGTCGGGATACAAGAAGCACTTCCTTAAGGGACTTAGCTCTCAAGATGTATTCTGTCAGGTCTCAGTCATCCCCGCGGGGTGACAACACTCCAAGGTGCTGGAAAGCGAGCCTAACTCGGTATGCGACGTAGAGGGTTGACAAAGGGTCCAACAGGCTGTCACCACTGCGGCCTACCTCTACGCTATGATCGTACGTGGTCTTCGCAGGAAAACCAGAGCCCAGACACCACGTCTGTACCCCAGATAAACACTATAGTGCGGTTACGTCTGTCGACCCGCAAACTACACTATAGCAACGGTATAAATACGGTCCCACGAACAAGGGAAAGATCAGAATCAGATCATATCATTGAACTGGGAGCAGAAAGGAAGCTATGGATGCAGCTAAACGAGATACAGCGGACTTACTTAACTAAACAGGATCAGAGCATGCAAACAAGTAAATGAACTACGGCTCTGGCTCTAAAGGATCGAAGCCTTGTGTCATGAAGAACACAAGCCTCTAACTTATGAACGAGCCACAAACACAAGAACAAATCAATCATGCATGATGTCCACTATAGTCTAAATAAGAAATGTTGAAATACTCACTTTGATCTAAATGAAGAACAAGCATCCACGAGGACATCAACTCACTCCTTACCCCTACTCTACCTCTCACTAATCCTAATCTAGATCTCTCCTCATCACCATTCTACCACATAGAGGTGAGAATCACCTCTCATGGGCAGAATTGGAGAGAGGGAGAGAGAGCTACACAAGAGAGAAGTGGAACTTGAGAGCTTGATGGTGTGAGTGAAATGGAGCCCCTCCCCTCCTATTTATAGACAAGGAGCATGCTTGCTCCGGGGCTCAAAGTGCCCCTAAACACCCGGGAAGGCAGCCAAAGACCAATGAGCAAGCAGCACGTGGAGGGGGAGGATGAACCGACCCTAGGTCGGTTCGGCCGATCCTAGGGTCGGCCGACACCCTCGGCCAGCCTTCTGGCTTGTGCTTCGTCTGGCTCGCTTCCATGTGGGCCCTAATGCCTCTCCTCCGTGCATGGCACGGTTCCTGGCGGTTTAGTTGGCAAAGTGGGCCCATAGATCCATGTGATGCTGACGTGGTAGCGTATGATTCGTCGAGAGTCCTGCACATGGATTGGTGACATCATGGATCCAGGAGAATCCATGTGGCAGCCCCTGATTGGCTAGCATTTGAGTGCCTTGGATTGGAGTGGAGTGAAAGTGCATGAATTCCTCCCATTTCTTATGCTAAATACCTGCATTCGAATAGACATCGACACTGGTGGAAAGTATGAGTTAAGCTCCTATTCTAGTGTGGATGTGCAATTCATGCTCAAATTTGCAGGAGTTGACGGCTATAAAAATGGCAAATATCGACTGTCAACAACACCCCCACACTTGACCTTTGCTCGTCCCGAGTGAAGGGGAAACAAAGCCAAGTGGGTCACGAATACCAAAGAGTAAGACAGACATAAGAGATATTCCAAGTCATACCTTGCACCTGTGAACCTCTATGTAGTGGCTATCATATTCCCTTGGGTGATTGAAAAGTAGAACAGCTGTGAATCAATTCACATATGCACCTGATGATAAACACCTTGGGGTTTTGCAAGTTTTTCATTAACAAAAACTCTTGATGGCTTCCTCATTTGATTCTCTCAGATCGCTCAATGTGTATATGTCCTCACTAAGGCATTTGCCTTTCTTCATCCTACTTCTAATGATGGCTATATGTGGAGCTCAGGGTAAGACAAAGAGGAAACATACTTGCATCACATATTTTGCAAAGTCAAAGACTGGATCCACAGATAAAATCAAATCATACCATCAGATCAAGATGTGCACCGGTATGGCTATGGTGTGTATGGTAAGGTGGATACTAGGCCCGGAATGGGTGCTAGATATTGCCATACATATATATGGTGAGAACTGTGGGTTGATGGTAAGGTGGACACTAGCCCCGGAATGGACACTAGTTATTACCATCTATGATATGGAACTCCTTTTTGCATGATCTCATCTCTCTCCTATTCCTTCTTTATTTTGGACATGGGCTATTCTTTCTCTTCTTTTTTTTTCATCATGCCTTGAGCATGTATCTTTCTTCTTTTTTTTCATAGCCCATGTCTCATTTTTCAAAGAAACTTCTGGAGAGAGATGTCACACCGCATATGGAGCTTTATTTTTGTGAAATGGAAAAATGATACAATGCTAACTTCCAGTGTAGAAGCATAGCAAGGGGAAATAGGTGGGGTGCACATAAATCTTGATCATGAAAGTAATGAGAAGAATTCTCACAAGGGTCACAGAATTTGACAAAGCTCAAAGTAATAACAAGCAGCATATGAATGGAAGGTTTTTACCTACAAAGATCATATGGCTCTAATGGGACAGATGCATATCAAAGAGGAGCCTTTCCAAGAGGTTTTGAGTTTTCAAAAAAAAATTCCCCAAGAGAGTTAGTCATCAGAGCAACAGATCATATCATCCAGCCATATCATACTTGTCAATTACTTAGGTGAACATGCTTGTCCTTAGGGAGATTATGGTTCACAAGCATCCGGTAGATAACAAGGAATAAAACATATGTAAGTCTACTCAGGTACAAGCGAGCTGGGTGATCTTTAGCATCATCATTCGAGTTTTAGTTTAGAGATAGATAGATATAGCTTATAAAACTCGAGAATGAGAGAGAGTGAGTTGTCGAGATGCAAACCGGCGCTATGCAAGGGAGATGAACCGTGAGAGGCTCTCCACAGGAGTTAACTCGTGTGGGTCCCATTCAGGTTCTCGGTAGGTGATCGATCGGCTAGCGCGGAGTGCTCACAGTGGGTACGTATGGAAAACGTGTGCTTGCATTGGGAGAGTCGTGGCTCTTCCCCCACACTATCTTGAACCTAGATGTCCTCTAAATCAAAGAGACCAAAGTAATGACACAAAGATGGCTAAACCGGGTTACATGACCGGTGAGCCACTTTATTCAAATCCAAATGTTTCAAAGAAACTGATTAGGCGCTTACGCACATGCAAAGGAAATAAATGAAATAAAGGGAAATAAAGGGAAATCAAACCTAGACCTAGACTAGCACCTAATGAACTAAAGTTGGGGCTAATCCCCACTACTCAGAAAGGATCTGCTCCTTTCCCTCAGCAACTACCAACCTCTGCAGCTTCTGGCTCATGTCCTCCTCCAGCTGGCGATACTCAAGCCTGAGCTTACGATACTCATCCCTCTGCTTAGCCAGCTCTTCAACTAGCTTCTCATGTTCTAAGAACAGTTCAGCTAGTCTGTTTGCTAGCTTCGCCAGGGCCGGGGTCTTCTTGGCGCCATTTACCCGGATGTCTGCAATGATCTTGGTGAGGACTCACTCCCACTGAGGCGGCTTATGGTAGGGTGTACCATAGCCTCCAGTGGCTGTCTTCACTCCGAAGATTTTGCACCGGGTCTGTGGAAGCGGGAACTCGTCCCACACATCCTGCTTATAAGTATGGCAGAAAGCTTCTCCGTAGCTGTTGAAGTCAGACCCAATGTAGCGCTCTCCTGTCTTCAGAGGTGGCCCAGGGGGATCGTCAAACAAGACGCGCTTGGCAGCGGTCTTGCTCCCCATGGTGGCCATCCTGACCGGGAAAGAAGGCGGGGAGGAGGAGCCTCGCCGGGACGACTACACTGGGGAGTCAGTGCGCATCCTGCGAGTGCTCTCTACACTCCTGCCTCTCTCGGGAGTCATGGCCTCCGGCGACCCCATCACCTCATCCAGGTTGCTGAGGTCAATGAAACGAGAGGGGCTTCCTTCCCCTGAGGTGAGGGGCGAAACCTCCCTACGGAGCCGAGCGAAACCGAAGCCGGCCATGGATGCGGTGATGCTGAGGATGGTGAGGTGGAGGAGATGGATTTCGCGATGCGAAAACTCATCGGGCGGCAGGGAGAATGTTTCTGGAGGAGAATGAGACGCACACGCGAAAGAAGAAGGGGAGAGGTGGCACTAGGATTTCGGCCGAACCTGGGTTCGACCGGCCCCCTGTGGGCCCCTCTGGTCCTCCCCTTTCTCGTGTGGGCTCCAGCGAGTCTCAGGATTGATGGCCTAGATGGATTCCCCGAGATGGAAAGATTGGCTTAGGCTTAAGGCTTGGATAAGGTTAAGGTTGAAAATTCATCCTCCACTATATACCAACCTTGGCCAAACCATGATATAACCATAGAGAATCTGGGGGAAGCCACCTTGGTGACATACTCGGTTCGTCAAAAGTGTAAGCACCTCTGACGGTAGTCACGAAGTGTTCGTATCGCCACAATGGTGCTACCCTCCTGTGGACCTTTGCCTACTCCTCTTCTTGGTAATTTCTTTCTCCTGCATGACCACAGTCCACAAGATACCCGAGGGATAATTCTTCCTGGGAAAACGAGATGAGTCCCAAGAGTACTCAGGGGGCGGGTGTCTTGTGATCTCCTGTCTCAACTTATGACCATCTCCTTGCAGACAATGTTGATATGATGATAAGCTCTGATCTGCAAGGGTAGTGCATATACGAACTCGAGCCCAAAAAGGTATATCGAAGCTGAGGGCAAGCATGATCATCCCAGAGAGGCTGAGGCATTTCCTGAGGTCGTCATGGGACTCGAGGACTATAGCATTGGGGTCACGGAACTCAGAGATGAAAAGATCAAGCACTGAGGCTAGTGCTTCACCAATAGGCACTGATCTCCGAGTGAACTCAAGCTCGGAAAGACACTCGGCCTTCAAAAAGGATAGAGCATGGATTTCCGGAGGTCGGTGTACGATCAGGAACCAGAGTTCGGATGAAGAGCAAGATTTAACTCGCTCTTATCTTAGGTAGAGCGTTCGATGTCCTCATCTGGGTGAGGGAAACATTCCGAAGCTGGCCTAAGCTTCCAATGGGGGGTTATGGATAAGCTGGAAAGTGCACCTCCCATTGGGCATTGATCAAGTCAGGCATAAGATACGAAGTGCAAGCTTCTCCTGACTGATCAGCATCGATCGATGTGCTCGAGATAAAAGTGAATGCACTCCATTCGATCGGTAGATGATCGTGCTCCTTCGATCTTGATGGATGAATCCAATGGATTATAAAGCAGAGACCGATGTCTTGGTTTATACGAAACTTCAGTGCAAAGCACTTCAGCTCAAACCTCGACGTAGAAACACGGTAGGCCTCTCATACCCTCCTGAGGAGATAGTAGTGAGGATCGAACAAGTCATCCTGGCCGGGAATGGTCGTTCTTTCCGAACTACTATCTCCGTCCTCCCACGAGACAAAGTCTCGGGGAGAAGGTCTAAGAAGATGCACAAGAGGGGAACCCAAGGGTAGATCTCGCGCCACGAAATCTTTCCCTTAGATTCCTGCTATTCAGGAATGACATCTTCAGCCAGAGCTCAGAAAGAATGGATATGAAACCTCGGACTCAGCTGATGATAGATCTAGGTGGCTTAACATTTCCTCTGGTGGGTGCCTCATTGACCGGGATGCAAGGGGAGCTGAAATCTCGGAGATTATCCAGGATCTCTTTTCCCTCGACAGCATCTAGGTGCACAAAGGATCCTTCGGAGAGAGCATTAAGCCTTATGGCATCATCCTTCCGCAATCCAAACCAGAAGTGCTGAAGCAACATCCAATCGGGAATGTAGAGGACTGGGCAATCTTCCACCGCGGAGGCAAAACGATTCCATGCCATTCCTAGTGATTCCTCCTCACATTGCTTGAAACAGAGAATCTTTGCCCTTAACGAGATGACACGTCGTATTGGGAAGAAGTGGGAGCAAAAAGCTGCTCTCAACCTTTCCCAAGTAAGGTAGTCTCTACCAAAACAACAGTGCCAATCCCGTGCTTCGCCGGAGAGGGATAGTCGGAAACATTATCTTTTCCGAGCATCCGGTGATTCTCCAGTTTTACCCTGAGTTTCAATCAGACGCTCATAGTCTCTCACATGATCAAAGGGGTTCTCATGACTTAACCCCGAGAAGGTAGTCTCTACCAAAACAACGGTGCCAATCCCGTGCTTCCCCGGAGAGGGATAGCCGGAAACATTCTCTTTTCCGAGCATCCGGTGATTCTCCGGTTTTACCCTGAGTTTCAATCAGACGCTCGTAGTCTCTCACATGATCAAAGGGGTTCTCATGACTTAACCCCGAGAAGGATAGGTCCTGAATTAGCTTCATGAGAGAGGTGTGAAGCCTACAGCTAGATGTAAGAGTGGATCTTGATGGTGATGGCTCTGAGGGTTCACTCCTCGAAGGCGGAAGGTGTTTACAAGGATAACCTTCCATGGGTAGCGGGGGTAGAGGTAGAAGTAAAGAAAACAAAAAGGGGATATCTCAAAAGGGTAACGGGGGAGAAGGTAGAAGAAAAAGGAAAAAGATAAATACGAGGATAGATGGGCTTGAAGGTTAACAACAGCCGTCCCCGGCAACAACACCAGAAATGCTTGTTGGCGTTTCTTAATCTCAACACTGGGCGTCGTGGCAACGTGAGCGTGTAACAAACTCCTGGGTACACTGACGAGTGCGAACGAATCCGCAAGCACACGGATACACCGTTGTAGCACTTTTCCCTAGGAGAATGAGTATTCCCGTCGGGTTTCATTCCTAGGACGGTGAGTAACCAGAGAGGGTCTATCCAAGGACACCAGCTTTCGCTGGGATAGGTCGGGATACAAGAAGCACTTCCTTAAGGGACTTAGCTCTCAAGATGTATTCTGTCAGGTCTCAGTCATCCCCGCGGGGCGACAACACTCCAAGGTGCTGGCAAGTGAGCCCAACTCGGTACGCGACGTAGAGGGTTGACAAAGGGTCCAACAGGCTGTCACCACTGCGGCCTACCTCTACGCTACGATCGTATGTGGTCTTCGCAGGAAAACCAGAGCCCAGACACCACGTTTGTACCCCAGATAAACACTATAGTGCGGTTACGTCTGTCGACCCGCAAACTACACTATAGCAACCGTATAAATACGGTCCCACGAACAAGGGAAAGATCGGAATCAGATCATATCATTGAACCGGGAGCAGAAAGGAAGCTATGGATGCAGCTAAACGAGATACAACAGACTTACTTAACTAAACAGGATCAGAGCATGCAAACAAATAAATGAACTACGACTCTGGCTCTAAAGGATCGAAGCCTTGTGTCATGAAGAACACAAGCCTCTAACTTATGAACGAGCCACGAACACAAGAACAAATCAATCATGCATGATGTCCACTATAGTCTAAATAAGAAATGCTGAAATACTCACTTTGATCTAAATGAAGAACAAACATCCACGAGGACATCAACTCACTCCTTATCCCTACTCTACCTCTCACTAATCCTAATCTAAATCTCTCCTCATCACCATTCTACCACATAGAGGTGAGAATCACCTCTCATGGGCAGAATTGGAGAGAGGGACAGAGAGCTACACAAGAGAGAAGTGGAACTTTAGAGCTTGGTGGTGTGAGTGAAATGGAGCCCCTCCCCTCCTATTTATAGACAAGGAGGAGGCTTGCTCCGGGGCTCAAAGTGCCCCTAAACACCCGGGAATGCAGCCAAGGACCAATGAGCAAGCAGCACGTGGAGGGGGAGGATCAACCGACCCTAGGTCGGTTCGCCTGATCCTAGGATCGGCCGACACCCTCGGCCAGTCTTCTGGCTTGTGCTTCGTCTGACTCGCTTCCATGTGGGCCCTAATGCCTCTCCTCCGTGCATGGCACGGTTCCTGGTGGTTTAGTTGGCAAAGTGGGCCCATAGATCCATGTGATGCTGACGTGGCAGCGTATGATTCGTCGAGAGTCCTTCACATGGATTGGTGACATCATGGATCCAGGAGAATCCATGTGGCAGCCCCTGATTGGCTAGCATTTGAGTGCCTTGGATTGGAGTGGAGTGAAAGTGCATGAATTCCTCCCATTTCTTATGCTAAATACCTGCATTCAAATAGACATCGACACTGGTGGAAAGTATGAGTTTAAGCTCCTATTCTAGTGTGGATGTGCAATTCATGCTCAAATTTGCAGGAGTTGACGGTTATAAAAATGGCAAATATCGACCGTCAACACCAAGCACTCAAACATAAAGAGCGAAGATCATATCATCAAACCATATCACAAATGCCAACTACCTAGATAAGCATGAGTTCCCTAATGATATTTGTTCACAAGCATCAAGATGATAAGTAAGGAATAAAACATATGCAGGCCAACCACTGGAATCATGTAGAGCAAGCATAGCACAAACCTCTGAGTTTGATTTCAAATGATAGGAATTGAAATTCAATCAAACTCATGGATAATAGAGAGTGAGATAGAGGGTGCACATACCATCGCTTCTGAAGGATAAGAGATTAAGGAAGACCAGTGGTGATTCGGCTGACCAGAAGGCAGCCGAGTCACTCTAATTTACCTTACTCTTGTCATGAAGGCATAGTCGATGTTGTGCAACTCCTGTGTGGGGGTTCTCTAGTGGATATGTCGATGATGAGCTCGAGAGAACTCCCCCACACTAGTGTTTGAATCTGGTGTTGTTCTTCATATGACAAATGAAAACAAAAGATGGGCTCTACTGGTTTGAGAACCATAGAGCCTTTATTCAAATTCAAATATTTTTGTTGTTTTTATTTTATTTTATTGTCACCATGTCATTTGCTCGAACAAGGCTAGATCAACACTACACTTCATACACAAAGGGGAATATACTTACCTTGGACCTTTGAGAGGTCATATGTACCACCTTTGCATGTTGTGCAACATGAATCTGACACCTCAACTTAACTTCCCATTTGAATTTAGCTCAATGACTTACCCATTTAAATTCGATAATTTTATGCAAGGGTTAGTCAGCATATATGCAACCAAAATCTATGGAAATATAACTCTAAGGTTCATCAATCAAAAATCGACACCATGTCTTGTTTTGACTGAAGAAGACAACTTTAACCTAAGCACCATGCTTAATCTAAAATAGTCTATGAATGTATGATATCATATACATTCAAACGAGAGCATATAAACAAAGATAAAGGAAACAAGCAAGCATGATCAAGCTATTTTCAAGAGGGCATAAGCATGAGCATATGATAGTGAACCTCAGGCAACCTCCCGGAAGGGCTTTGTTTAATGTCAAAAGCAGGACTTACCTAGCTAGTGGGCAAGATGCAAGAGCTTACATCATCTCCACACCAGGATAAGATTTGGTAGAGGAGGAACTTTTACTCAGGATGCTCACATACCTCCCCCACACTTGAAGTTTGCATTGCTAGGTAACAAAACTCAAGTGTGTGGAGATCAAGCTTCCTTTTGTAGATGTTCCGTCACCAGAGCTTCTCTAGGTGTTGCAATTGATGTGGCTCACATGTTCGTAGGCATCATCTGTCCATCTTTCTTTTCAATCTCCACCTGAAAGGTTAGTGACCAAAAATACCCAAAGGAAAACTTATCCTATGAACATGTTCTTGCTTTTATTCGAAAAGGGAAATAAAACCTATGCTAGTCCAAGCTATCTCCTGGTAGTGCTTTGTTTATTACGGTCATAAGCTCGACCATGGGAGATTTCTCTTGCAGCCATCATTAGTGGTGTCCTTCCCATCTCACCGCCATTCATCGATGAATCAGTAAAGCTCTAGCTGCAAGGTTAGTGCCATATATACGAACACGAGGTCAAGAGATGACAAAGCTAAAAGCAGACATGATCATTCCAGGGAAGCTGAGACAGCTCCTAGGGTGATCATGGGACTCAAGGAGCTATGGCACTAAGATGGTGGACCTCGAAGATGGAAGGTTGAGCACTAAGGCTAGCGCTCTCGAAACTGATCTCCGAGTGAACTCGGCTCAGAAAACACACAGCCTCCAAAAGAGGATAGAGTAGAAACTCGAACGGCTGGCGTGCGTTCAGGAGCTGGAGTTTGGGTGAAGGGTGAGGTTTAGCTTATCCTTACCTTAGGTAGAGGGACCGATGTTCTCATCAAAACGATGAAACATCCCGAGGTCTAGCCTAAGCTTCCAATGGGGGTTATGGATAGGCTGGAAAGATCAGCTCCCATTGCGCATCGATCAAGTCAAGCATAAGATAAGAAGTAAAGCTTCTCTTGACTGATCGGCATCGATCGATGATCTTGGCATCATAAGTGAATGCACACGATTCGATCGGTATGTGATCATGCTCCATTGGTCAGATAGATGAATCCTCATGGATTATAAAACAGAGACCGATGCCTCAGCCCATACGTAACTTTAGTGCAAGGCACTTCAGCTCGAACCGAGATGTAGGAGCATGATAAGCCTATCGTACTCTCCTAAGGAGATCATAACTAGGATCAGACAAGTCATCCTAGCCGTGAATGATTCATCCTTTCCTAATTACTCTCTCCGTTCTCCCACGAGACAAGGTCTTGGGGAGAAGGTCTAAGAAGAGGTACGAGAGGGGAACCCAAGGGTAGACTCTACGCTAAGTAATCTTTCCCTTAGATTCTTGCTATTCAGGAATGATATCTTCAGCCAGAGCTTAAAGCCTCGAGCTCGGCTGATGATGGATTTAGGTGGCTCAACATTTCTTCTGACGGGCACCTCATCAACCGGGATGCAAGGGGAGCTGAAATCCCAGAGGTTTTCCACGATCTCTTTTCCCTCAACGGCATCCAAGTGCACAAAAGAGCCTTCAGAGAGAGCATTAAGCCGCATGGCATCGTCCTTCTGTAACCCATACTAGAAGCGCTGAAGCAGCATCCAATCGGGAACGTGGAGGACTGAGCAATCTTCCGCCGAGGAAGCGAAGTGATTCCATGCCATTCCTAGCGATTCCTCCTTACCTTGCTTGAGACTGAGAATCCTTATCCTCAACGAGATGACACGTTGTATCGGGAAGAATCGGGAGAAGGAAGCTGCTCTCAAAATTTCCCAGGTGAGGTAGTCTCTACCAAAACAACGGTACCAATCCCATGCTTTCCCAGAGAGGGATAGCGGGAAAAATTCCCTTTTCCGAGCATCCGGTGATTCTCCGATTTCACTCAGAGTTTCAATCATACACTCGTAGTCTCTCACATGATCGAAGGGGTTCTCATGAATGACCCCGAGAAGGAAAGATCCTGAATTAGCTTCATGAGACGGGCGAATCTGATAGCCAGATGAAAGAATGGGTTCTGACAAAGGTGGCTCTGAGGCTTCACTCCTCGAAGGTGGAAGGTGTTTACAAGGATAACCTTCCATGGATAACGGGGGTAAAGGTAGAAGTAAAGAAAACGAAAAAGGTATCTCGAAGGGTAACGGGGGTGAAGGTAGAACAAAACAAAAAAAGATAAATACGAGGACCACTTGGTTCGGAGATAGATACAACAACCGTTCCTCGGCAACATCGCCAGAAATGCTTGTTGGCGTTTCTTAACGTCACCACTAGTTGTACACCTAGAGGGAGCGTATAAGAGCAACTGGGTATACCGACGTGTACGAACGAATCTGCAAGCGCACGGAAATACCGATGTAGCACTTCCCCGAGGAAGGAGAGTATTCCAAGGGTATCGAATCCAAGGAATGATGTGCACTATCTTCTACTCTAGTATAGATGGTCCAAGGACACCAACCTCCGGCTAGGATAGATAAGAGTTGAGAAGCACTTCCTGAGGGTCTTGAGTCTAGGTAAGGATATGGTCGCCATGTAGTCCTCCCCGCGGAGTGCCAACCCACCCTAGCTATTTAAGGCTAGGAATATGTTCTGGCAACGGGGCCCTACTCGGTACACAGGCGCGGAGGGTTTCAAAGGGTCCAACAGGCTATCACCACTGCGGCCTACCTCTATCGTTACGCGAATGCACTTGGTATTCGTAGGATAACCAGAGTCCAGACACCACGTCTACACTCCCGATAACTACTATAGCACAGTTACGTCTGCCAGCCCGCTAACAACACTATATCAATCCGTATAAATACTGAACTACGAACTTGGGAAGGAACGACTCAGTCCTTAGCACATCATCGAATCATGGAGCAATAGGAAGGTTTGGATGCAAACTACATACAACATTCTTACCCAGCTAAATAGGATCTAAACATGCAAACAGATACTTGAACTAATGCACTAGCTCTAAAGGATCGAAGCCTTGTGTCACGAAGAACACAAGCCTCTAAACTATGAACGAGCCAAGAACACAAGAACATATCATTCATTCATGAAGTCCACTATAGTCTAAATAAGAAATGTTGAAATACTCACTTTGCTCTAAATGAAGAACAAGCATCCACGAGGACATCAACTCACTCCTCACCCTACTCTACCTAGCACTCTAATACACACACACTACATCTTGGGAGGTGAGAACTCACCTCTTCAAGAGAGAATTAGAGGAGAGGGAGCTTGGGATGTGTTCCAAAAGGGAGCCCCTCCCCTCCTATTTATAGAGGAGGGGGTGGCATGCCAAGAGGCCAAATCCTCTCCAAGATGTGCAGCTTGCTTTGGGCGCCACCAATAGGAGAGAGACACATGGCGAAGAATCTTGCATTGCACTCTTCTGTAGTTTCCAGGGGAAGGAGCCAAACCAACCTTCTACCGGCCAATCAACGGGCGCCATGTCACCAATCCACCCCGAAACGCTGTAAGGGATCACCAAGGAAGCACCACGTGGAAGCAGATGGCAAACGGGGACAAAAGGGTTTCGGCCGAACCCAGGTTCGGACGACCCTGGCCCACCTCCTTTTGACTTGTGCTTTCTCTGGGTGACTGGTATGTGGGCCCTTATGACGATTCCAGGTGCATGCAGAGTTTTTGAGGTGGTTTGGGTCCCTGGTGGGGCCTTGGATCCTTGTGCTACACACGTGGTGGTGTCTGATTCGTCGGTGATTGCTTCACTTGGATTGATGAGGTGTCATGGACACATGGCATCCAATTTGGCAGCACATCGCCACTTGGCCTGGTGTGGGTCCCACCGGACTAACAAGATATCAGGAGTATGATCTTGTCTTGTGCATATCTTTCTCATCCGGACTCCGAAGTATACAAGTGATATATCCATTTCAATTGTCTCGACGAGCCCGTCACAATGGTGCAGTCCAAATTGGAATTTGAGATTGTTTATGATGACGTCCTTTAATAACCATTGGACTACTTGCTCTCAACTGTACCATTTGGCACGTATTTCGGTGCATCCTGCAACAAAAGCTAGAAACACCAATACTTGTGAAAACTATTAGTATCAAGCCCTATTCTAGTGTTGATGATCCTTTTACATTTATTTTATGCAGGTATTGACAGTGTAAAAGTAGCACTTAACAGCCGTCAACAAGGTTCAGCACCCAAGTACAAACAAGGAGATAGCCCGCGACGACCAGCACTCTGTGAAACTATCCTTCAGACTCCTACAGCAATACCCCAACGCGGAGGGTTTCAAAGGGTCCAACAGTTGTCACCACTGCGGCCTACCTCAATCGTTACGGGGGACAAGCTCATAACTAACGTAGCCACACAACCCAGGCACCATGCCTGCATTGCTGCTAGACTTCACCCGGCCCGGGCTATTGTGACCCAGGATGAAGCCACCAGAAGACTGGTCAACTTAGACCGAGTACCGTAGGTTAAACACAAACTTCATGCAACACAACAATGCTATCAAAAAAGATCAAACTAGGGCTACTCATACGAACGGATACGAACTCTCTTATGTCTAATCTATAAGATCAAAGGGTCGTGTTCGTGAAGAACACGAGCCTCTAACTTATGAACAAACACATAAGGAATGAGTAAATCATCCTTCAACTGGATCGAAAGGTAGTGTTCACGAAGAACACGAGCCTCTAAATGATGAACAATGGATGAACTCAAGAACATATCAATCATATGATCTACCACAACTTTATATGAAATAGCTGAATAACTGAAGTAGATCAAAGTCATACATAGAAATAAAGATACAAGAGGACTCAGACCTATACTCCAAAGTAGACTTGGAACCTGAATAAGAGCTACTCTAGCCTACCCCCTAGCATTGGAAACTAAAAGTGAGAGGAGAGTCAAGAGAGATGTGTGTGAGAAATGGGAACCCCTCCCCTTCTATTTATAGGCAAGGACCAGGCGTGCTCAGAGCACCAAATGGCCTCTAAACACCCGGGGATGCAGCAAGTGACCAATAGGGAGCAATCACGTGGAAGGCCAGGATCAACCGACCCTAGGTCGGTTCGGCCGATCCTAGGGTCGGCCGGCCCCCTCAGGAGGCCTCATGCCTTGTGCTTTCTCAAGGTGGCTGACATGTGGGTCCTTCGATCACTCCTCCGTGCATGCCAAGTTTCCTGACAGGATGGAGCTCTGGTGGGCCCGTGGATCCTTGTGATGTCCATGTGTCGCTCTCTGATTCGTCGGTGAGTGCCTCCCTTAGATTAGTGACATGGATGCCACATGTTTCCTAGGTGGCAGCCATCTCCTCAGCTGAGGTGGCATGGACCACTCATAGAAAGGTGGGTTTCTTTCTCTTTTTATGCTTATTTCACCTACATACAAATAATCTCCAAGGACAAGTGGAACTACATTATTCAAACCAAAATGCAAGTAATAAATGCATATGCCTCTATTTATGTGGGAATATTGATGGCTGAAAGTAGTACTAAACTGCCATCAACACTCTGGAGCCGATCTCGCGACATGGGGGCGGTGGCGCCATACATCGCAGTGTCGGTTGGTGGAGCGAGCGGAGTAGAGTAGTTAGCACCTCAGTGGAGTATATCTTGCCCTCACGCCATCACGCCGCCCCACCACCGTCGAACCCTCCTCTCCGCTGCTCCCGCACTGGATCTGGATCGAGGCAGTGGAGAGCAGGGAGCGGCGGTGGCAGGAGGGGCGGTGGGGAGGGGCAAAAGCATGGCGGAGAGGGGGGGAGGGGAGGGACGGAGGGGAGGTGGCGGCGGCGGAGAGAAGGGAACGAGAGGGGGCGGTGGGGGAGGGGATGGGCCGAGAGGTTAGGGTTCGGGCCCAAGCGGGAGGGGGGTGTATTAGGGCATGTATAGCCCTTAGACAGTAGGTCGTCTGTAGAACCTAGAACTGTGTATACAGACATATGTACAGACAGCTCATACAGCCGATAGACAGAGAGGTTGTCTGTAAGCTGTTTAATACTTTGCATGAAGTTTAAGATCAACTACAAATGCATTTGTGTATACTATTGTGTGCAATTTGATTCATCTTTCACATTCACGATCACTATTCACATTCACCTTTCACATTCAAAGCTTGGATAACCAAATTTCTACAAAGTGCCACTGCAAAGCTTGAATTAGAGTTGTCATTTGTACAATATATTTTCCTCTTTTCTTACCATATTTGTTTTCTTCCTAATTTTTTTGCTATAATGATTGTTATATTTTATGTACTCGTATAGCCGGTAATATGATCAGGCTCAGCTCGGAAATCGAGGATCCAGAAGGACACCGAGCCAAAGCTGGGTCGACGTAAGAATGGTTAAGGATCTCTGATGAAGGCAAGTCCCAACACATAGCGCATGCCTTTATCCTCTTGAGTGTGAGAGTTATTTAATGCTGCCAACTAATTTGAATTGCATTGTTCTTCCCTTTAAGATCTACTTCTGTACATACGTGCTAGAATATACCCCTTTTGCTATTGAAATGCCATATGCTAACCCTAGGAAACTACTCTTTCATAAGCCCTCCTACTTAGAAAAGCTAGGCAGTCACGTCATGCCCCGTGAAATGGGATAATCTGTCGTTAGATACTCCATGGGGAGAATCTAACAACCACACCTTTCTTTTATAAATAAAATACTAGGAAGGGTTTTACTCTTTGGGTAATCATGAGTAGATAATGACTAGTTGAAGGAAATGCTGATAATAATGAGAACCCCTAGGGAAGGGAATGGACTTGGGAGTATGGAGACGGCTCAGTGGAGGACACACTGTCCCAAGAGCTCACTCTGGTCACATAAGGATCGGTTCAATGGGTGAGTCTTTCTTGTGATCCGTACAACCATGCGTGCCAAAAAGGTATGGCTTGTCGGGAATATCTATTAATGTGAGGCCTTGGATCACACCCCACTACTGCACCTAGTAAACCACCCCAAGGGGCCATGGTGGGCAACGGATACACTAGAGCAGGACCTTCGCAGAGTCCCAGGTACGGTCGGCAGGGGTCATCGGGTATGTATGGGGTCTGGAATGGCACGGTGGTATTGTATACCACATTTTGTATGCATATGTGCACTTTTCCCGGGATCTGGATCCACGTGGCGGATGGTGGTGGAATGACCCCTGTTTAGACCCCAGTGTAGACGTGGGTGGAGCTAGAGAATGTTATCTAGGATAGGATGATAATGTAATCCATGAATAGATGCCGGTGGGTATGGCTCTCGTAGGCCAGTACCGCCTGGGGATGAGGTATGTTGGCTGAATGTATGGGTAAAGTGTACACCTCTGCGTAGAGTAAATCTATTCGAATAGCCGAGGCTCATGGTTAAGAGCCCACTAAGTTTTTTTTTGAGCGAACACCGTGGGGCAAAGCCCCTCGGCAACAAGGAAAATATATTGCATAAGAAGGGGAGAGTCAACTTACAACTTATAACTTACCAACAACAAACAACTAAAGAAGGACCAACTAGCCGTTGGGCAGGCTAAAAAACTAAAGCTAACTAAAAGAAAAGTTGAGCTACAAAGAAGGCCAGCAAGAAGAAGGTGGAAACAACAAAGTCACTATACAAGAGCAGATCTGCATAAACATACGTGACGACTACAATGAGTCAAGCCATGAGATAATGGAGCGATGGTGATCACAAACTTCAGCTTTGAAAGAGGCCTTCCATCCAGCAAGGCTTGGAGGCTTTTGATTGAAGATAAAATCATTTCTCTCCTTCCAGAGAATCCAGGAGGCAATCATAAAAACTTCCATGATGTATGGCCTTGAGAACTGACTCCTTGTAATGTACAGCTTATGGAAAATATTAGAATTATCATTCCACGAGAAACCAATCGAGAGCCACCGGCTAACAGCAGATGGGCAGTCAAAGAAAAGGTGTTCCATAGTTTCCTCACTGCAAGAATGACAGAGAGCACAATCACAACCTTCATCTAGGACTTTCTTCCTTCTCTTTAGAATGTTTCTAGTGTTGAGCCTGTCATTGAGGAGCAACCAAGCAAAGAACTTGATTTTTGGAACACATTTGGAATCCCAGATCCAAACAATTGCTCTCTTAGGGTGGATTTCCTTAAAATGGTGCTAATAAAACTTTTTAGAGGAGTAACATTGAGATCCCCAGATCAAGGACCAAGAATCTTTGTCTTCGGGATTAATCTGAGAAAGATTAGCCAACTCACTTTGAAGTAACAGGAACTCATTGTAGGCAGGCCTAGACATACGAATTCTGAAGCACCCAAGCAAATCATGGGACTGTCTAAGCTTGAAAAGCGAAATGTTAATGTCTTTAGCAAAGGTCCACAAATTTGGATAAGATAGGGAGTGGATGGACCCTTCAATCAGATCATCCCAAAAACCAATAGTATCTCCCTTAGCAGCATCACAAATGGCAACCCCTCTGTAAAACACATTTAACCTAAGGATATCCTTCCACCAAAAAGATCCTTTTTCTCTAGCAAGATGAGGAACAGAGTCCTCATAGTACTTCCCCCAGATCAGATGACCCATTGAATATTCTCTTTTTTGTAAAATTTGTCAAGATGTTTCAGCAAAAGAGCATCATTTTGGACACTGAGATTAAGAACCCCAAGACCACCTTTGTCTTTTGGCTTCCTAACAAGATCCCAAGCCGCAAGGTTGTAACCCTTGTGACTGAACTCTTTTCCCCTCCACAGGCAGTTTTTTCTATGTTTGTCAATGATCTCAATGACTGTGGCAGGAAGCTTGAGAGTACACATAAAATAGGTGGGCAGAGAGGAAATGACTGAATTAATAAGCTGTAACCTGCCGGCATAAGAGAGAAATTGAGAGGAGGCAGAGAGCTTTCTCTCAATCCTACAAATCAGAGGAGCATAATCCTTGACTTGAGGCTTGGTAAGACCCATAGGCAAGCCAAGATAGGTGAAGGGGAAAGATCCCATAGAGCACCCAAAAGCATTAGCCAAAGAAGAAGCATGATCATGATCAATGTTGATAGGAACCAAACAGGATTTGTGGAAATTAACCTTCAGACCACTGGAGAGGGTAATTTTGTGTAAGATATCCTTAAGGAATAGGAGTTGGGACTCACAAGTTTGCATAACTAATATGGTGTCATCAGCATACTGAATGACAGGAAAGGGGATGTCAGGGCACTGAGGAAAGGGTGGAAGCAGGTTTCCATGAGCATACTCAAAATTAATGACACTTTGCAACAGATCAGCAGCAATAGCAAAGAGAAGAGGGGATAAAGGATCCCCTTGACAAACTCCTCTTTAAGGGCACTGAGGAAAGGGGATAAAAGAGCCCACTAAGTTAAAGCCCCCGATGATTAGTCTTACTGGACTTTTGGGTGGGAATTAGAGATTGGATGTACAGATGGTGGGTCGATGGACCAGAAGCCATCTTAAAACTTGGGGACTGGCAGGGGAGGTAGTTTCCCCCTCCAGGACCACAACACAACTCCCTATAGAATTTTTATATATTCACCTTTTAAATTCACCTTGCATATGTGAGATGCTTTAGGCATAGGATTTACCTTACAGCCATTTCCTTGACTACTGCCTATATTGCATTTAATGGACTAGTTATGTTGGGATTTGCTGAGTACCAACTGTTGATGGTTGAAACTCGTAACGAACTTCGATCTGCAAGTGTACGGACCACTTATAGCCTTTTTCACCACGGGGTGATCCCAAGGTTCTTGCCAACCCAAGGAGCAAGGGAATTGCTAGCGCTTAACCAAGTACTAATCTAGTTGATTGGAAAACCTTTGAAAGAGATATTAATCTAAAGTAAAAGCAATCTAATCTATGTTAATCTAAGAGTAAACTAGGTGGCAAAGGTTGGTACCAGAAAGAGATTAAGATAGATAAGCATTCTCTCCCTAGGATCACATAGATATGCATATACTACATGCAAGAGGTGTTGCCTTTTCTAGCTTCATGGCAGTTATGCGGTCACTAGGCCTTTTCCCTTCTCTCGTAATGTCACTACGCGAAGGTAAACAATCACTTCGCTAACGCATCTATATCTAAGTATCCATAGAGTTAAGCTAATCACTACGATTACCACAAACCCTACTAAGATCACATGTTGTACACACATATGTAAATCAAGCATTCTCAAAGATATAGACCATGAAGCATCGAGGCATAGGGTTCATGTAGCGATTACATAGCAATGACCCATAAAACCCTAGGGATGAACAGAGGCATTACCCCATCATCTTACATAGACTGAAGCACATAGGGGCGGTGGAAACTCCGGAGAACATCATCGCTGAAGATGGCGGTGATGAGGCTTAGGGACACCCCTAGTCTGACGGCTTGGAGTCCTCCTCTTGCTTCCTTCCCTCCGCCGGCGTTGATCCTTGCTACGAACTCATCTAACTCTATCCCTCATCTTGTGGCGGCGGCTTTCTGGTGAATGGGCGTCGGTAGAATGATTGGATCTGGCGGTCGTCGGAGACAGGGGATATAAATACACCGAAGAGCATCTAGGTCAAAGGGGACCGTGAACCGAGGTAAAAAGGGCCTTGGCTGGTCGGCATGGGCCGGCCGGCCTGGGCCTTTTCTGGCTCGGTTCGGGCCCGTCTTCCTCCCTACGGCTCATCTTGACATTTTGGATTTATGCCCCTTTATTTGTGTCATTTTGGCGTCGTCATCCCCACGATCAAGATAGGGGGTCTTCTTGCATGAAGTCCGATCTTTATGTCTTAGTCCTCAGGGATGATCCGTCGTAGTACCTTGGTCCTTGCCACCTTTGGGAGTGATTTCATCTTGCACTTGAACACAAACAGAACTCCTCATTTCCTCCTTTGAACTCGTTGTAACTCCGTCCCTTTTGTCCATGTTTTCCTGCAAAAACACAACACTTCCAAATGCACATACAAAGTTGAACTTGTTATATCATTAGTGTGCCTAGTGGCGGGTTAGTTCCATAATCGAGCTCAACCCATAGTGTAACAAGTGCTCTAGGTTGACGGAAATCGACTGCCAACACCAACCATAAGTGTACTCAGCCTTGCTTTCATCATTTATAGGTTATCTCGAGGATTCCGGGTGCTGTAGACCATCTCTATAGTGGATGGGCACCTGCGCTTCCCTTTTGCTATGTTAAGGTATTTCTTTAATATATACGTCATTTATTGCTTCATATACTTAACTCTGGTAATAACTGTGTTAGTCTACCCGATCTAGGGACTAACACAGGTATTAGCGGGAATCCCGAAGGAGGGTCCCCACAACAAGAATGGATGCAAAGAACTATGGTAGTAGATGAGTAGACATATGCACACTGTTAGTTTCCCCTTGTAGTTCTTGAGATGGTCTTCAGTCTTTTGACCATCTTGTTGGTTCTTCTTTGGCTTGTAGTCCTTCCAGCAAGTAAGGTCGGTATGTGCCCACGCACTATGATCCCACCTTCCGATGCAAACTTTGCAGCTTCCATTGGTGCATCTGGCGTTTGAGCCCTTCTTGAATGTGTATAGGGATCTTGTCATTTAAGCCTCGGCTAATCCAGTCTAGATCTCTGCCCAATCTTCTTGAATCCCATGACCCCCATTGTGCTCTGGAAGGGCGTGCATCACCTAACAAGTTTGTTATAGCCATACAAGTTAGTAATTATTCGATTGCTAAATAGGACATTCGAATACGAGATCAAATGACTTGCCTTATGCAGTCGTCATGTCGATGATGTTCTCATCCTGGGTAGCTGGTGCTTGGCCTTCAGTAGGCAATTCTTATGTATCAGGAGTTGTCCCACTCCCATCAGCTAAAGCCAATTCCCTTTCTTTGGTCCTAGTCAGTCTAGGAGGCATTCTGGTAGGGTCATCCGGTGCCCGAATTCTCTTGGTACCTCTTCCTCCACTGACAGGTACGCTATGAGTGACCTGATTACACAAAATTCAACAAAAAAAAGAGAAGATCAGAAGCAATCCTGCATAACTAATACATGAAATGAGTTCATGTAAAGATTACCTCTTGTTGACATGTCTCGGTCAGATTCATGTTGATCAGACGGGTTGTACTCCGGATCCGGATCATGTATTCTTGTATCGTTGGTACCCTTTATGCTTGGTCGGTCAGGTTGTAAAAGTGATTTAATTTTATCGAGGCCAAGCGTAGAGAAGAATGTGTGATTCCTCAAGACATTAATGTCCCTTTGTTGCTCATAATCGTAGCGCACGTCTACTTCTGTTAGGAAACTTCTGTAAGGTTGGCCTACCACTGTAAATAAAACTAGATCTAAAAACTTCTATAAAAACTAGTAGGATGTTCCTAGCCGAAACAAGATCCTGAAAAGGATGTTCCTAGTCAAAACAAGATCCTGAGAAGAACTAGTGTAGACATGGGATCTGTCAGATCTAAAAACTTCTATAAGAACTAGTAGGATGTTCCTAGCCGAGCAATATCCTGAAAGGATGTTCCTAGTCAACCAAGATGCTAAGAAGACCTACTGCAAACATGAGATCTACCGAATAAAAAAACTAGTGCACACATGGGATCTGCCACATAGGAAAACAAGCAAGTACGAATCCACCGGGGAAGCTGAACTGAGGTGAAAAACATTGTACCTTGTTCTGAATATTTCCTTCGTACGACCTTCCCTCCTGGTGCCATTGTGTCATCACCGCTAGTTCTACAGAGGCAGATGGGAAAGGGGCTAAAGCTATGAGCGGAAGATTTGGGACGATGGAGGAGAGGAGGTGAAGATTTGAGCTAGGTTCGAGTAGGGAAGGGGAAATGGGGCGGAAAGATTTGAGATGGCGAGGAGTAGAAGGGAGGGAAGGGACGGGGGCGGGGGTAATTTATCCATTTCAATGGAGGGCCTTGTCAGATTACCAATATACCCTTTCATTATAGTGGTGGCTGAAACGGGGTGCTACTGGGAAGGGGGAAGCAAAAAGGACATTTAACATTTGCTTTGCCCAGGCATCTGAAATTTCGAATATTTGAATAGCGTGCCAGTTTGTTCTGGGACCTGGTCAGCGCTATATACTGGCGGCAAAGGATGTTCCCCTTATCAAGATACTGGTACAAAGGATATTCCTTTGTTAGGAACCACTCATTTTGTTTATGTACTTCTCCACTTAAATTGATGTATGTTGATAAGTAGTAAAAACGGGAGGGCGTACTTTGGATGGATTGTCATATCATGAGCACGTTGCGTACTACTCGATCATGTCCACATTGGAGATCAACACATTATTCCTTCCTTCCTCGATTCGATTCGCATACTACATGATCATGAGCACGTTGCATACTGCTCGATCATGCCCACATTGGAGATCAACACATCCCATCCTTCATCGATTCGATTCACATACTACTAGAAGATCATGAGCACGTTGCATAATGCTCAATCATGCCCACATTGGAGATCAACACATCCCTTCCTTTGTCGATTCGATTTGCATACTACTAGAAGATTATGAGCACATTGCATACTGCTCGATCATGCCCACATTGGAGATCAACACATCCCTTCCTTCCTTGATTCAATTCGCATACTACTACAAGATCATGCGCACGTTGCATACTACTCGATCATGCCCACATTGAAGAGGATAAGATGTGGATTTGTCCATACTCTCCCTAGTGGCAACCTTAATCCATAATCATGCATTCTTGTGATTATATGGATATAATCTAATCTATCATTCACGTAGCCCAATGTTGACGGCTGTTAAGTACCACTTTTAGTTGTCAATATTCTCACATAAATAGAGGCATATGCACTTATTACTCGTATTTTGGTATGAATAAAGTAGTTCCACTTGTCCATGGAGATTATTTGAATGTAGGTGATTTAATCATAAAAAGAGATAGAAACCCACCTTCTATAGAATGATCCATGCCAACTCAGCTGAGGAGGTGGCTGCCACACTAATTCTAGGTGGCATCCACATCACTGATCCAAGGAAGGCATTCACCGACAAATCAGAGAGTGACACATGGACTTCACAAGGATCCATGGGCCCACCTAGGATTCCAAACTGCCACCAAACAAGCCATGCACCGGGGAAAGCTCAGAGGGCCCACCTGGCAGCCACCACGAGGAAGCACACCAGGTGGGGCCCCCTAGATGGTCGGCCGATCCTAGCATCAGTCAAACTAACCTAGGGGCGCCACATCCTGGCCTTCCACGTGGTGCTTCATCATTGGTCACTTGTTGCAATCTCGAGTGTTTTGGAGACATTTGGTGCCCGAAGTAAGCCTGGGCCTTGCCTATAAATAGAAGGGAAGGGGGTCCATTTGTCACACACATCTCTCTTGGCTCTCCTCTCACTTTTAGTTTCCAAGGCTAGGGGGTTGGCTAGAGTAGCTCTTATTCAGGTTCCAAGTCTACTTTGGGATCTAGGTATGAGTTCTCTTGTATCTTTATTTCTTTGGATGACTTTGATCTACTTCAGTTATTCAGCTAGTTCATATAAAGTTATGGTAGATCATGTGATTGATATGTTCTTGAGTTCATCAATTGTTCATCATTTAGAGGCTCGTGTTCTTCGTGAACACTACCTTTCGATCCAGTTGAAGGATGATTTTCCCATTCCTTATGTGTTCGTTCATAAGTTAGAGGCTCGTGTTCTTCACGAACACGACCCTTTGATCTTGTTGATTAGACAAAAGAGAGTTCATATTTGTTCATATGACTAGTCCTAGTTTGATCTAGATTGATGACATCGTTGTGTTGCATGAGGTTTGTGTTTAAGCTATAGTACTCGGTCTAAGTTGGCAAGTTATCTGGTGGCTTTACCCTGGGTCACAATAGCCCAGGCCGGGTGAACTCTAGTAGCAACACAGGCATGGTGCCTAGGTTGTGTGGCTTCGTTAGTTATGAGCTTGCCCCCCGTAACGATAGAGGTAGGCCCCAGTGGTGACAGCTGTTGGACCCTTTGAAACCCTCCACGCTGGGGTATTGCTGTAGGAGTCTAAAGGATAGTTTTGTAGAGTGCTGGTCGTCGCGGGCTATCTCCCTATTTGTACCTTTGTGCTAAACCTCCAATCATGCAATGCATTGTGCCTCTCTCTTGTATCATCTAACTCTTGTATGTATAGTACCTTAGAACCTAGAGCTAACTCGTATGGTCCCCCCTACACCGTAGTGTGCTTGTGTAGAGATAGATCAGAGTGTGTGTCGCACTACCCTTATCCTATCATTTATCTTACCCCTGTATTTGAGTTGTTGTCTTCTATTTCTATCTCATGGTTACACTCATTGCAAAAGCATAAGTCTTGATATCCGCCATTGCCTTCCACGGATACGATACCCTTGGAACACTCACTTCCCTAGGGAAATGCTACAATGGTTTATCTGCGCGCTTGCGGATTCGTTCACGGTCGTTAGATTTACCTTTGGCAAGTCTTGACGCTCGCTCTAACTCGACGTCGTTAGTAGTGACGTTAAGAAATGCCAACAAGCATTTCTTGCGCTATTGCCAAGGATGGATTCTAAACCCGTTCTTAGGTGGTTACGTTAAGAAATGTCAACACCATAATCGGAGGAGCTTTGTTAGCCTTTTCTAGCTTCTCCCCTTCATACACGACGTTTTGTTGTTATATAATACAATGTATCGGATAAACCGGATAGTAAGGCACCGATGGTAGGTTTAATATTCAGGAAAGTACGACTTCAGCTACATATAAATCATAAGGTCCACATGATTTCAAATCGGATCAACTTAAACATTAATTGATTTCACATCCTAGTCCTCATCACTTTTATCGGCAGCATTTTCATCTTCATCGACGTATTGCCATAGAGTGTCGTCGTCCTCATCTTCAAAATTGAATTCATCCACATCAGACAGCTCCTGCTGGCGAATTGCGTGAACTTCAGAGGCTACAACCATAGTCTCCTCCTCCATTGCTGAAAAAAGTTTCTAATTCCGCAATAGCTATGTATATCTCTTTATTCACTAAACTGCGAAGACAAGCCGGCAAAACCCTTTGGAGTAGGATATGACAATCATGAGTTTTCAGCCTTTGCAGTTTGCATCCATCAGCAACAATACACCTTGATCTACACATCCCTTCCTTCCTCGATTCGATTCGCTTATTACTACTAAAAGATTATGAGCATATTGCATACTTCTCGATCATGAACACATTGGAGATCAACACATCCCTTCCTTCTTCGATTCGATTCGCATACTACTACAAGATCATGAGCACGTTGCATACTACTCGATCATGCCCACATTGGAGAGGATAAGAAGTGGATTTGTCCATATGCTCCCCAGTGGAAACCTTAATCCATAATCATGCATTCTTGTGATTATATGGATATTATCTAATCTACCATTCACGTAGCCCATAATCGGAGGAGCCTTGTTAGCCTTTTCTAGCTTCTCCCCTTCATACACGATGTTCCGTTGTTATATAATACAACGTACCGGATAAACCAGATAGTAGGCACCGATGGCAGGTTTAATATTCAAGAAAGTGTGACTTCAGCTACATATATATAAATCATAAGGTCCACATGATTTCAGATCGGATCGACTTAAACATTAACTGATTTCACATCCTAGTCCTTGTCACTTTCATCGGCAGCATTTTCATCTTCATCGACGTATTGGCATAGCGTGTTGTCATCCTCATCTTCAGAATTGAAATCATCCACATCAGACAGCTCCTGCTGGCGAATTACGTCAACTTCAGTGGCTGCAACCATAGTCTCCTCCTCCATTAACGAAAAAAGTTTCCTAATTCCGCAATAGCTGTGTATATCTTTTTATCCACTAAACTGCGAAGACAAGACGGCAAAACCCTTTGGAGTAGGATATGACAATCATGAGTTTTCAGTCTTTGTAGTTTGCATCCATCAGCAGCAATACACCTTGATCAACACATCCCTTCCTTCCTCGATTCGATTTGCTTATTACTACTAAAAGATTATGAGCACATTGCATACTCCTCGATCATGCCCATATTGGAGATCAACACATCCCTTCCTTCCTCGATTTGATTCATATGCTACTAAAAGATCATGAGCACGTTGCATTACTCTGATCAAATATCGGTACAGTGGCAAGATTCAAGGATTACATTGAAAATTACAAGCAAAAGCATGCATAGGGAGTGTTGGGTTCGTTTTATGCATAGCACGACTCATGCATTGCGTGATGTCGAGGTCGTAGAACTCTCCGGTTTGGGTGTAGGAAGCCCGCATTGATCCAAGCCATTAATCCAATTAGAGGATTCAATCGTATGGAAGTTGGAGTCGTCAACACCACGACACAAGTACAACGTTCTATTCTGAAAATGAAGTGCTGGTACCTCTATCTCATTCTGCAACCCGGTACAAGAGTATTGGGAGTCTTCTGACTCCGGTACAATTTCATCTTGGTCAGCAATTGTGAAGACCTGAGCACAAAGCCCAGGCAAAACGATTATTTATGGTTGATTCGCACACGTGAAGAAAATGTATTGTTCAACTCGAATACAACAATCAAATGGAATCAATGGCAATAAAAGGAATATTTAACATTCTACCTCTTTTTCGTTGGTGTTCGAAGGAGTAGCAGCAGCAGCAGGAGAGCCTTCTGAGGTAGCAGGAGCAGGAGCAAGTGAGGTAGCAGGAGCAGGAGCAGGAGAGCCTTCTAAGGTAGCTGCAGCAGGAGCAGGAGGAGGATCAGTTACAGGAGAGCATTCCGAGGTTGCTGCAGCAGGAGCAGGATCAGCTGCAGGAGAGCCTTCCGAGGTAGTTGCAGCAGGAGCAGGATCAGCTGCAAGAGAGCCTTCTGAGGTAGCTGGAGCAGGATCTTCCGGAACTTGCAAAGTAGAGTGACCAGGATGTTCTACACTACTACCGGCAGAGATAGCATGACCATCTGGATCGTTTGCTGTTGCCGCCAAAGGATCTTCCTTATTCTGTTCCTCTGCTGCAATATCAGATAGAACCTTGAGTATTGATGCATTTGCTTCCTTTTCTTCTTTGGAATCCTTTTCTGTCATCCATTGTGAATCAATTGCTAAACTGTGAGGCAGCTCAGAGACTTCAGATGATTTACCCAAGTTAGCAGGAGGCATGAGTTGAAAGAGGGTCTGACCAATAGGTGCGAGTAGAGCGGGTAGTGGTGGTAAGCCGTTAACTTGGTGAAGGTGACTGAGTGAAGCATTTAGAAAATTCTCCATAGTGCGCTGCTGCTATGTTACCATTTGTACTACTTGCTCCGAGTGCACGCGGTTTAACTCCTGCTCCTGCGCCATCCTCTTCTCCATCATTGACTGGAATTTGGTCTGCTCGCACTGATTTTCAAGGATCAGTTTCAGAAAGAAGGAAGAGTCCATTGGCTAATTGGTTGTTGCTAGAGTGACTAGAGTTATTTCTGTTTTTGTAGTGGGTAGCGACACACCATCATGTACTCGGAGATGTATCACTGGAGATGCCTCATTGTCTTCGCTGTCTGAGGAACAAATGTCATCAGGAGATGGCTCAATTGTAGCTCTTAGGCCACGACGTCTGTCTCCTAGTCTCGTAGGCCTGTATTCCTTGAAATGTGTCTTGGACTTCATGTACTAGGGACGCCAATCACCACTTCCCCGTCTTCATCTACTCTGGTAACATGACTCAGGATGAAGGAGATCTAGTGAGCATATGGCATATGTCGGGCCACGGTCAACCCATCAAGGATAACATCTTCAATCTCACATAAAATGAAGTCCACGATGTCGAAGGGGCGGCCAGTCATGACCTGAAGGAAAAGCCACTGCTGAAGACTAATGATGGACTCTGCATTGCCAATCCGTGGTAACAATGTCTTCCGTAGTGCCTGGTGAACCACATTTGCCTCAGGGGTAAGCATGTCAGGCGTGCGATATGCTCGCCTACCTGTGAATGACTCAACAAAAAGTCCGGCCATCTCCTCGTCGGACAGGAACGACCCACCGAGCAAACTACGCCGAGGTGGTTCACGATCCCTGTAGACAATACTATGTAGGGATCGCTTATCCTCGTACTTTCCTGATTCACAATCCATCAGTCCAAGAGAGGCAGCAATATAGTGTCAGAAAAGAGTATACCGATGTCCCTGAAACAAGAACATGATGTACTCCCTAGTCACAACAATGTACATAGTAGCACAAAAAACTCTCAACCAATCCTCAACATACTGATGATGCAATGAGATCAACTCAGCCAATCCGGGATGATCATCGAAGTATACCTTAATATCCACTCCCGCGGCCAAGTTCATATGATCCCAATTTATAACCTTGTGCTGATACAGTTTCATGGGCAGGTATTTGTAGTTGTAATAGAAAGTTTGCTGAACGACATTCATAAATCTTGGTTCGACCTGTTTGTCCTTTGTTTTGTCCCACTAGTGATTCTCAGGCACTCATCTAAGACCTTTAATGATTTGGTAGGTGTGGTTGCGTAGGTCAATCATCCTAAGCAGCTCTTCTGGTGGAGGGTAAAGTTGTACCTCTTTCTGCTTCCTGGGATCTGGCGCAGGAAACTCTAAAGGGCGGGGCAGGAGACAGCCCGCGGTTGACCCACCCCGTGTGCGGTAGGAAGGCGCCGAGGTTGACCCACCACGTGTGCGGCGTGAAGGGGCAGAGGAAGAATCCCGTGCCACATGACTGCCGCTTTACCTCGTCGGAGGACCAGACGTGCCTGCAGAAGTCGACTACGACTTTCATTGTCGCTTCGCTGGAGGAGGATCAAGCGCCTTTCCATCTCCCTTGCCACCATCTCGGCCCATCTGCAATATATTTCTCAAATTAGTGCCATTCTAAGAATTCGGCGGCAGATTGCGGTATCAGCTGGAGCTTGGAGGCGGACGCATACCTCTGATTTCGGCAACGGATTATGGTATCCGGTGGAGGCTGCTGTAGGCGGCAGTGGCAGAACCCTACCAAGGGGTTGAGCTGCAAGTGAGGAGGTAGTAAATGGGGGAATGGCGGGTCAGCACGAATGACACGCCATTGGATAAAGCCATAAAGGTGTGTGTAGTGCGTTGTGTGCATCCTGTGGCCAGGAAATGGGAAGCACCTTTCCTACCCATAGTTTACAAGGAAGTTCCTCTAATCTGATGTATACCACACCGGATCATCCTCCGGACGTATGTCGATGAGTTTGAAAGTCGTCACAGGATGGTCATGTGCTACATAATACAAAGAACCGGACATTCCATTCCCATACTTACTTAATCATGCCCACATTGGAGATCAACACATTGTTCCTTCCTTCCTCGATTCGATTTGCATACTACATGATAATGAGCACGTTGCATACTGCTTGATCATGCCCACATTGGAGATCAACGCATCCCTTCCTACAACCCTAGCTTATATGTTCTTATTTCTTTGTACACTGGACTATTTTCTACGTTCTTGTTAGGCTTTCCTAGCTTCTCCCCTTCATACAGGACGTTCTATTGTTATATAATATAACGTACCGGATAATTCGCCAGCCCCAAGCGCGATCGTACATTTTTTATAAGTTGCTATAGGAAGTTCCGATGCTACATAATACAACGAACCGGATAGTAGGCACCGATGGCAGGTTTAATATTCAAGAAAGTGTGACTTCAACTACATATAAATTACATATAAATCATAAGGTCCACATGATTTCAGATCGAATCGACTTAAACATTAACTGATTTCACATCCTAGTCGTCGTCACTTTCATCGGCAGCATTTTCATTCATCGATGTATTGCCATAGAGTGTCATCGTCCTCATCTTCAGAATTGAATCCATCCACATCAGACAGCTCCTGCTGGCGAATTGTGTCAACTTTAGCGGCTGCAACCATAGTCTCCCCTCGCCAGTAATAGGCATCATCGACACCATCATCATGTATAACATCATGCAAGATTTGGTCAATTTCATCTTCTTGATATGCAAGTACCATGCCAGTGGGAGCTATGTCCTCTTTTTTATTATAGCTCCACAAATATTTGTGCTCAAATTTTTGCACCACTCTCCATGGGTGTTGTAACTGGGTGTCTGGCAAGTAAAAGACCTTCGTTGCTTGTTCAGCAAGAATGTAGGGATCATCTTGGTACCAGTAATCTCCAGTATTGACGCTTGTGAAGTACCTATCATTTCTAATCTTCGGTTTCTTCTTGGTCCCTTCCAGATCATACCAGTCAACATGGAATAAAACAACAGTTTAATCTCTAAGCCCCGTTGAGTAATACCGCAGCTCAATAATGTCTCTTAATGAACCATAAAACTCAATTTCTTCAATGTCTTTATGTGATTCTGTAGCCATAATTCCATTGTTCTATGTCTTCCTATTTGCTTCTCGGGCCTTTGTGTGGTACCAGACACCGCCTACAATACATGTTGCATAAGTTTTTGCTCGCAAGTCCGGTTCAGCTGATAATGCATATAGGTTCTCATTGCTTGTTAGATTGTTTGAAATCTGTATAGAAGAGGCATAGTTTTTTTTAATATAGTCTTGTGTAAAGGTCCTCACCACTAACAGCATCGATTGCCCTGACACCCGTCCAAAGTTGCTTCAGCTCTTCGACGAGAGGTTCCATGAAGATAGCAAAATTCTTTGATGGAGAACTCAGCCCAGGGATCAATAAGGACATCATGAAGTTTGATTCTTCCATGCATACCCATGGTGGCATGTTATACGGCACAACAAATACTGGCCACATACTATATGAGTTGGTCATGTTGCCAAATGGATTGAAACCATCGGTTGCAAGACCAAGTCTAAGGTTCCTAGCACCTTTTGCAAATTTTGGCCAAGTTTTATCGAAGTGTGTCCATGCCTCACCATCAGCTGGATGGCTAAGCTCATTCTTCACTGGTTTTCGCTTTGACTTGTGCCATCGTGCATCCTTTGCTATTTTTGATAAAAGAAACATCCTCTGTAGCCTGGAAATCAGCGGAAAATGCCTCAATACCTTTTGAGGAACGTGCTTGTTGGTGTCTACATCCTTCCATCTTGAATCCGCTTCACAACATACTGGGCACACATCAAGTTTGACATACTTCTCCTTGCGAAGCAATACACAATTATTTTTGCAAACATAGATTTTTTCATAGCCGAGTCCCATGGAACGTATGTACCTCATTGCCTCATCAAAAGATTTTGGAAGACACGCTTCTGGGAATCCTTTTTGTAACAACTTCATCGTCACATTGAATGTGACGTTACTCATCTGATTATAAGACTTTATATGAAGTAACTTCACAACAAATGTAAATTTTGTATATGTAGATTTCGGTGACACCTTACAGTTCAGATGTTCCTTTACAAATTCATACATTTTCTCACCGAGCATCTCACCCTTGCCCAAGTCAGCAATCAATTCAAAAATTGCATCGTCTCCAGGGCCTTCATCCTCCTCCATACCCGATATGTATTCGTTTTCCAAGACTATTTCCTGATCACCACCATCCCATGGAGCTGCATTATCCACATCCCCCTCTGCACCCGGCAGAATTGCAATTTCCTCAACCCCATCATCCTACAGAATTCCATTATCCTGAACATTTGCATCTTTGTCAACCATATCCTCCAAAGCTTCTTTATGATGGATCCACCTAGTGTAAGTGGTTGCCATCCCACTCACAAGTAAGTGAACTCCAATTCACTCTATAGTCCCTGTAGAGTTATTGAGGCATTGACGACACGGGCATAGTATTCCTTTATCGTCCTCAGTGTATCTTGTTCGAAGAAATGCCAAGAAATCATGGACCCCTTTCTCATGATCGGTGGTAAAACCAGTTGAAGGACCGAATCAGGCGACCAGAGAGGGGGAGTGAATGGGAGCTGATAAAAATTCTTCCCCAAGGTCGAACTCGGCCTATACCCCGATTGCCACTCCACAAATCCGTGCACACAAGCGAAGCTCCAAACAAGGCACACACAAGCCTAGAAGATCAACCAAGAAGCCTAGGAGCAAAGAGCGGAAGCACCGAACAAGAATCAAAGCACTCTGTCAATTCTGGAAACGACTAGTGCGGACCGTCCGGTAGGTACGGGATGACTATCCGCGTGTGTACGGCGGACTGTCCGGACCTTCCCGGCGGACTGTCCGAAATAACCACCAGAGCTACCAGAGACGCACCTCGAAAATACGGACTGTCCGTGGAGGACCCGCGGACCGTCCGCCAGAAATTCGTCCACGCGGACTGTCCGCCAAACCCCTTGCAACCAAACCCTAGGACTGAAACGGATCGAAATGAAGACGCGCAAGAACACGAAGAACACGCGACGAACAGCAGCACACGTAGACTGTCCGCGGCACACAAGCGGACTGTCCGCGACACGCGGACAGAGCAGAAAATGCCCGACCCCGCGAGGTCAACTCTCCCAATCCATCACCGGATCTCCCAAACGCCAAAAGCTCTTGAGACAAGATTTGGGATAGATGATAAGCGACACAAGGTGAAGCTATGCCCCAAAAATCTCGACCTCTAAGCCACTAAATCGTCGGGAATCGCGGATCACACGAATTCCACCAAGAACACGAACTCCAGCCAAAAACTCACGAATCGAATGCTCTACACAGCGTTTGAGGGGTCAAGATCATACACAAACATGCGCAAGGCATCCACCCATGATCCCCTCAAAGAAATCCGTGAAGAAACGCCTCCAAACTCACGAATCGAGTGAAGAACGAAAACTCCCAAAAATAGCCCCAAAAATGACATGAAAATAACAAAGGACTAGGAGATCACCGGGACGCCGAATGCTTCCATACATCCAGAGGTCAGAGTCTGTACAAGAGTCTAGCCTAAGGAATCCAGAGGAAAACGAAGTAGTCCAGAAAAATCAACCGGGGGAGAAAGCCCTAGGAAGCAAGAGAGAGAGATGCCATCCACCTCTCCGCTATTTATACGAAGTCTATCGGAGGGAGGTAAATGACCACGCTACGCCTACTGCACAAATGGAGATACAACCCCTCAGGGGCATTTTGGTCAAGTCTTCATCGGACGGACACGCTTCCACCGCGGCTTCGCTTCACCTCGACGCAAATCCTGGGATAATGCCACGTGCCCTCCGCCTCGAAGCTTCCCGAAGCTCCCGGATCACCATCTCCGTCGCCTCGGGCTTTCGGACTTGGTTTTGAGGCCCAAACCAAGAAACCGTCCACCTGATGGTTTTGTGGGCAAACCACCAAACCCCGCGTGCAAGCTTCGGGCTTCAACCGCTACCTTGCACCGGCCCATGTTCACGACTTCAGCCCGCCAGTCTTGCACCGCACGGCTCGCACTTGACCCCATCGGCCACCGGGTCCATCGAACCAAGACTACTTGCCACTCCATCACCCGGAGGCCGCCACGGCTAAGGCCTTTCGCGCTTGTTCTTCACCTACACCGACACGAGTCAAGCCGCAACCTGTACCTGCACACTTAGCCAAGCATCAGTCCACACAACGTTGTCAATCACTCATCACTAAGGAGCGACCCTCCACTGGTCCTCGGATACACCTGGTCCTCAATCTCCCCCTTGATGAGTGCATTGACAACACCCATAGTAACCATAATGGAGAAAAAGAAAAGAAAACAACCACGAACACAAACCTCCTAAGCAAGGGATCCAAAGCCAAAGAACAAGCGAAACTCGATCACTCGCCAAACCAAGTCTCGGCCCCCTAAGACAAGGGCAACGGCTCGACACAGCCGAGACAAAACAAAGCTCTCAAAGAGCACATCACAAAGCACAAAACTCAGGAAAAACAAAGGAGCTCCCCCTGCACATATGCAAACTCCCCCTGAGCAAATGCAACCTCTTCTTCTCCATTTTTCTCCTCACATGCGCAAATGCATACCAATTTTCCACAAAAACTCACAATGCATGAAAATTCTCCCCATATCATACAAATCTCTCCATATCATACAAATCTCTCCCCCTTGTTGACAATGCATGAATCAAGGTATATGAAACTCTTCCCCTTGTTTTCATGAAAAAATGCATGTCAAAGCATATATACAATCTACCAAGCTTCTCAAATATACAAAGAGCACAACAAAATACTACATATGAGACATAGAGCAAGCAAGGTAGACATGGTGTATCTAGCACATTGCCATCAAGAAGGTAGAGACATATAAGCATGTGACAAGGCTAAAAGCAATTTTAAGCAATTTCCACAAAGAAACATGCATCTCATGAGCAAGATCCTATCCATACCAATTTGAACAAAAAGGCACTAGATCATTCAAAGTTTATGCAAGATCACAAATTCTCATTACAAGATCAGTATAAACGCCCACAAGCTACTCAAGTCATGTTAAAGCCACCGAGCCATGTGTCTACTTCTTAAAATGAGACTTCTCATGGTAGACAAGCATGCTACGGTTTAGCACCCAAGATATGAATATCAAACCATAAAACATGATTAGGTGCTCATTTTTCAAGCATAAAGCAATTCATACACCAATTTCATTTTCAAGTTTAAACATGGTACATGAAGTGCCTTTGCGGCAAAAAGAAGCTTATGCTCCTCCCCAAGGAAGCAAAAGGGCTAAACATTTACAATGACAAAAAGGTCTTTGACCCCAAGCAAAGAGAATATGATCCTCAAGCACAAACTGAGCATGATATAAGCATTTAAGCACAAATTGAGCATAGACAAGCATCTACTCATGAGAGAGGCAGTTTTATCGTTTTCACAACCAAAATGCTATCTCATCATACATATATAGCAAAACCATCAAGAGCATAGTATTTACATCCACAAATTACCAAACATGCACATATCTCATCCATAGCACATCAGTGATCAATGTATATAAGAGAAGCTCAATCCTAGCTCAAGTGACCCAAAGATGGCTATCCTACCATGTTTTGTACAGAAAGTAAAATGCATGAAGGAAATGCAACAAAATGAACATATGACACATATATACATGAGAAGCTCCAAGATCCAAGCTAGAAAGGAAAACACACCCCAAGCTCACCTCGCAAGCGAGTGAAAGTGGCTTGATCAAGCGGTTTGGTGAAAATGTCAGCTAGCTGGTCTTGGGTAGGGACATAGGACAAAGATATGTTTCCCTTCTCAACATTGTCCCTCTGGAAGTGGTACCTCACTTCTATGTGTTTCGTTTTGGAGTGGAGGACAGGATTTTTGGCTACGCTTATGGCACTGGTGCTATCACAGAAAAGTGGAACCTGGGAGCACTCCTCACCAAAGTCACTCATGGTGTAGGTCATCCAAAGCAGCTGGGAACAACAACTAGCAGCAGCTACATACTCAGCCTCGGTGGTGGACTGGGCTACACTCGATTGCTTGCGAGATGACCAAGAGACCCAAGAAGAACCAAGGAACTGACAACACCCAGAAGTGGACTTGCGATCCAATCGACACCCAGCGAAATTCGCATCAGAAAAGCCATGAAGCCTGAGTGTCGAGGAGGTAGAGTACCACAGACCAAACTCAGGAGTGTAGTTCAAGTAGCTGAAAATCCGCTTGACGGCCTGCCGGTGTGAAGTCCTCGGTGAAGCCTGAAAACGAGCGCACAGACACACGCTGAACTGTATGTCTGGCCTCGTCGCCGTCAAGTAGAGGAGGGAGCTGATCATGCTCCGGTACTCCTGGTCCACGGGTTCGCCGTCCTCGTCCGCGTCCAAAGTCGTAGTTGTACTCATCGGTGTAGTCAGCGGCTTGGAGTCATTCATGCCAAACTTCTTCACCATGTCCCTGGTGTACTTTGCCTGATGTACAAAGGTCCCGTCCTTGCACTGCTTGATCTGGAGACCCAAGAAAAACTACAGCTCGCCCATCATGGACATCTCAAATTCCCTGCTTATGTCATCTGCAAATCTGGCAACAAGATCATGAGAAGAGCCACCAAAGATTATGTCATCCACGTATATCTGAACAATCAAAAGGTCATTCCCATGCTTAAGGAGGAACAGGGTCTTATCAATTGTGCCCATCACAAACCCCTTACTCAGCAAAAAGCCTCTCAACCTGCCATACCAAGCTCTAGGTGCCTGTTTCAACCCACAGAGCGCTCTCTGGAGTTTGTATACAGGGTGTGGGTATTTTTCACTCTCAAACCCCGGGGGTTGCCTCACATACACTTCTTCCTCTATCACCCCATTCAAGAAAGCACTCTTGACATCCATTTGGTACAACTAGAACCCTTTAGCCACGGCAAAGGCTAGAAGGATCCTAATTGCCTCCAAACGGGCCACAGGAGCAAATGTCTCCTCATAGTCTATGCCCTCTTTCTGGTTGTACCCTTGCGCCACCAACCTCGACTTGTTTCTCACAACCATCCCATTCTCACCCTCTTTGTTCTTCCACACCCACTTGGTACCTATGGGACGGCAATTTGGCGGTGGATCGACTAACACCCAGACTTGGTTTCTCTCAAAATTCTCTAACTCCTCATGCATGGAATTCACCCAATTCTCGTCAGACAAAGCGTGTCGAATATCTTTGGGCTCGAAAGAAGCAACAAACACAGAATGAGCGAAATGAGAAGTATTCCTTGACCTCGACCATGTAGTGCGTTCATGGAGGTCACCAATGATGGTCGTCGGTGGGTGATCAACTTGTACTCGCCGGGGAGCCTCTCGCCTGGACACAACCTCCCCCTCAGCAGCAGCCTCCACTCGAACAGCCTCAGTTGTAGTGGGTGTAGGGGATGGTCCGTCCTCGATCGTTGTCATAGTAGTGGAAGTAGAATGTACACGATCAGCCGCGGGAGCACCACCATCATCATCATCCTCGTCTCCATCTCCATCCTTCTCATCCTCAAAGACCCTGGCACCAATTTCCTCGTCACCTGCACACTCAAAAGCAGAAGAGCTACATGGCTGTGTCTCGTCGAAGGTAACTTCGCAAGTCTCCATGATTCGGTTAGTGTCAAGATTGAGCACACAATATGCTCTAGAATGAATCGCATAACCAAGGAAAATCCCATCCGAACATCGAGACTCAAACTTATCCAGCTTGCCCTTCTTCAGAATGAAACATTTGCAGCCAAAAGCTCTAAAATGACTCACCTTGGGTTGTCGTCCATGCATCAGCTCACAAGAGGTCTTCTTCTTAAAGGCACGAAGGAAGATGCGATTTGAGACATAGCAAGCGGTATTGACCGCCTCGGCCCAGAAACGCCTAGGAGTCCTATGCTCATCAAGCATCGTCCTGGCCATCTCACAAAGGGTCTGGTTCTTCCTCTCCACTACGCCATTCTGGCAAGCGACGTAGGGAGAAGAGTACTGATGATCAGGACCAAGATCACTGCAAAAGGCATCAAAATGAGAGTTCTTGAATTCCGTGCCATTGTCACTGCGTATAGCTCGAATGGCATCACTATGTCTCTCATTCTTCAACCTCAAGATCAAGTCTCGAACAAAACCAAATGTCTCACTCTTATCCTCCAAAAAGAAAACCCAAGAGTACCTCGAAAATCATCAACAACCACAAGAACATACCACTTCCCACCCGCAGAGCGAACACGAGCTGGACCAACCAAATCCATGTGCAACAGCTCACAAGGTCGCTCGGTCATGACCGAAGTCAGAGGGGCATGAGAAGTGGCAACCATCTTTCCATGCCGACAAGAAGCACAAACCAAATCCTTGTCGAATTTCAACTTAGGCAATCCTCGGACAATGTCAAGACCACTCAAGCGGGAAAGCAACTCAAAGCTCAAGTGTCCCAACCTCCTATGCCATTTCCACAGCTCGGCCGAAACGCCAGCAACAAAGCATCGAGGAGGATCAACAGACTGAGAAAAGTCGGTACGAAAGATTTGACCCTCGGGGACGATCGTACAGACAAGATCGCCTCGAGAATCAAGCACATGAGAAGCACCCGACTTGAAACGAACCTCAAAACCTTCGTCAAGTAATTGAGATACTGACAACAGGTTGAAACCAAGTGACTTGATCAGGGCCACACTTCTTAAGGTCACCTTGCTACTCACCTTCACCATACCTTCCGCAAGCACTCATCCTCTCCCATTGTCCCCGAAAGTGATGTACTCCCTCATACTCACCGGGGTGAGGCTGGAGAACCACCCACGATCTCCGGTCATGTGTCTTGAGCAACCGGAGTCGATCAACCAAAAGTTCTCCAAGCCTCCCACCTGTAATAAAAAACGAGGACGAGAATGAGCAAGCGACTCAACACTGGGGTTAGTACCAAAAGAGTCAAACCAGTGCTAAGCCATTTGCTCAAAAGAAGGGTTAGCAAAATCCATCATCCCAAAACCTCTAGGTAGAACCCTCTCACGCCTACCACCAAAGGACCTGTCACATCTCACAGGAGGAGTACACGCACCACGAGGAGGAAAACGTGGCCCGTAGTCCATCTGAGACCCAAAGCTTCGATCGTGCCTCCCAAACTCGTAACGGTCACGAGAAGGAGCACGTCGAGCCAACTCACCACGCCCAAACCCAACACGCCTGTCTCTCTGAGGGAACACACCTCCACCTCCACCTCCACGAGTGGGAACTGTCCTCACAAACACATCACCCCTAGGTAGAGGCCCTCTACGAGGCTCAGGCACACCACGAGCAAGGTGGTACCTGTCCTTGTTTGCCATCTCCCTGGCAAACCTCTCATCCCTCTTCCTCCGGAAACAGAACTCATCCTTGTGCCCATCCCTCCCACAATACTCACAATGGAAACGGATTGGCACTGGCTTAGGCAGTGGCTTCTCTGTGGGCTTCTCAACACTTTTCTCTCCTGACTTCCCCTCAAAGACATTACCCAGGTTGCTCACAAACTTGATGGGTTTCTGGTAATTCTCGGTTCTCTGGGGGAACACTGGTGGGTCTGGAGTTGTGTCAAGCTTGTTTCTCAAGTGGTTCGGCTTGGGTGCATATTTGCTCATGGGTATGGTGTGGGATGGTGTGGGTGTCTCTCCAGCTTTCTCTTCTCCCTCACCACTCTTCTCACCACACTTGTCAGCCCCCAAAGCCTGACCATCAAACCTCTTGAACTGAGCCAACATCAAACTCAATTGTGGCTCATGCCCAGACAGCCAACTCATCAATTTCCTAAGTTCATCATTTTCATCCTGCAGATGATCAACATAGTGTGCAAGTTCCATGTTTTTCAAAGCATGCATTTCACAGGTTGAACAAGATGTAGGAAGAGGAGCTTTCAGTGCCGCCTCAAGAGAAACAATCTTAGTGTGAGATTCATCTAGCCTAGCATGCAAGACAGGACATGAGGTACAAGCACCTAGTAAAGCTGGCCTAGACTTCAATTCATCACACTCCACCCTAACCATATCTAGTTCCTCAAGAATAGAGGCATGTTTCTCCTTGAGGGCAGTCAAGTCAGCAAGAAAAACTGAGCAATCACCACAATCAATTTCATCCGACACCATAGGAGCAGACTTCAAAGCAGCTATTTCATTCCTAGCATTCACAAGCAAGGATTCAAGCTCGGCTACCTTGTCCTTAGCATCACCCAACAGAGACCTAAATTCCCTCTTCTCCTTGTTGGTCTTTCTAAGCACATCATCACGGTTATCAAGCAACTCATTGAGCCTAGCATTCTCCTCTAGCAAGAAGTTGGGATCTTGTCGTACCTCTTCCTCGGAGTCGGAGTTCGAGTCCGAGCTATGCCTCCCACTCTTCTTGGAATGCGCCATGCCGCAGAAGCCTTGTGCGACGAAGCTCAAGCCGGTGATGTTCTTCCCCGTGTGCCGCTTGTCCTTGCGCTTCTCTTGCTCTTCCTCGCTGCTCGAACCGGAAGAAGCATCACTTGATGTCGAGTCGATGTCGCTCGCTCCGGCCACCATAGCTCGAGCGGTCTTCTTCTTGTGGCCGCCACTCTTCTTGTGCCTTCTCTCGCTCTTGTCCTTGTGCTTGTCCTTGTAGTCGTTCCGGGAGCAGTGCTTGTTGTAGTCGTGCTTGGACTTGCCCTTGTAGTCGTTCTTGATCTCCATAGCTTCAGGGCATTCGGCGATGAAGTGCCCGTGCTTCCCGCACCGATAGCACATCCCCAAGCTCCGCCTTGCATTCTTGCGGTTCTCGTACATCCGCCCAAACCTCTTGCTCAACAAGGTGAGATCGTCCTCGCTCAGCACATCAAAGAACTCATCTGGCAAGGACACAAGACAAGACAGAGAAAAGCCAATAGAGTTAGCATCAGTCCTCGATCCTGAGATGAGAGCCAAACTATGAGGATCAGTGGGGCTCTCGCTCTTCGCTCTCAAGCCACGATCAACCTCTGAAGACCTGAGCTTGGAAAACAGCTCATCCAACGTCAGCGTATCATACGCGCTCGACTCCTCAATGGCCTCGACCTTGGCTTCCCACACGGATCTATCCAGGGCATGCAAAAGCTTGATAGCTTGATCATGATCCGTGTACGGGAGCACTATCACATTGGCCCTCATGTTGTTGACGATGCAAGTGAAGCGCTGAAACATAGCATCGGTCGACTCACCAGGGAGATGAGTGAAGTTCTCGTACTCTCTCCGGTAAGTGGTAAACATCCGGGCTTGCACTTGGGCATTGCCAACATGAGCATTCTTCAACTTGAGCCAAATCTTTCCGGCCACATCCTCTCCGTACACTCGATCAAACTCCGAGGCACAGAGAGCACGGAACAAGTAATCCACGGCCTTGCTGTTGGCCTCAAACATGTCCCGCGATCCTGGAAGCAGAAAACTATCTGGGATGACATAATGAGGATTCTGAGTGACCTCCCAGATAAGAGTTCCCTTCCCTCGCAAAAACGCGCCCATGCGCCTCTCCCACATCGGGTAATTCTTGCCATCAAAGTGCGGAGGACCCGACCCCTTGCCGTAATCGCCCATCTTTGGATCTTAGACTGGTTAGAATCACGAAGATTCGTAACTGGCTCTGATACCAATTGAAGGACCGAATCGGGCGACCAGAGAGGGGCGGAGTGAATGGGAGCCGATAAAAATTCTTCCCTAAGGTCGAACTCGGCCTATACCCCGATTGCCACTCCACGAATCCGTGCACACAAGCGAAGCTCCAAACAAAGCACACACAAGCCTAGAAGATCAACCAAGAAGCCTAGGAGCAAAGAGCGGAAGCACTGGACAAGTATCAAAGCACTCGATCAATTCTGGAAATGACCAGTGCAGACCGTCCGGCAGGTACGAGCGGACTGTCCGCGTGTGTGCGGCGGACTGTCCGGACCTGCCCGGCGGACTATCCGAAATAACCACCAGAGCTACCAGAGACGCACCCCGAAAATACGGATTGTCCGTGGAGGACCCGCGGGCCGTCCGCCAGAAATTCGTCCACGCGGACTGTCCGTGAGCCCCTCGCGGACTGTCCGCCAAACCCCTTGCAACCAAACCCTAGGACTGAAATGGATCGAAATGAAGACGCGCAAGAACACGAAGAACACGCGACGAACAGCAGCACACACAGACTGTCCGCGGCACACGAGCGGACTGTCCGCGACACGCGGACAGAGCAGAAAATGCCCGACCCCGCGAGGTCAACTCTCCCAATCCATCACCAGATCTCCCAAACGCCAAAAGCTCTTGAGAGAAGATTTGGGGTAGATGATAAGCGACACAAGGTGAAGCTATGCCCCAAAAATCTCGACCTCTAAGCCACTAAATCGCCGGGAATCGCGGATCACACGAATTCCACCAAGAACACGAACTCCGGCCAAAAACTCACGAATCGAAGGCTCTACACAGCGTTTGAGGGGTCAAGATCATACACAAATATGCGCAAGGCATCCACTCATGATCCCCTCAAAGAAATCCGTGAAGAAACGCCTCCAAACTCACGAATCGAGCGAAGAACGAAAACTCCCAAAAATAGCCCAAAAAATGACACAAAAATCACAAAGGACTAGGAGATCACCTGGACGCCGAATGCTTCCATACATCCAGAGGTCAGAGTCTGTACAAGAGTCTAGCCTAAGGAATCCAGAGGAAAACGAAGCAGTCCAGAAAAATCTACCAGGGGAGAAAGCCCTAGGAAGCAAGAGAGAGAGATGCCATCCACCTCTCCGCTATTTATACGAAGTCTATCGGAGGGAGGTAAATGACGACGCTACCCCTACTGCATAAATGAAAATACAACCCCTCAGGGGCATTTTGGTCAAGTCTTCATCAGACGGACACGCTTCCACCGCGGCTTCGCTTCACCTCGACGCAAACCCCACGATCACGCCACGTGCCCTCCGCCTCGAAGCTTCCCGAAGCTCCCGGATCACCGTCTCCATCGCCTCGGGCCTTCGAACTTGGTTTTGAGGCCCAAACCAAGAAACCGTCCACCTGATGGTTTTGTGGGCAAACCACCAAACCCCGCGTGCAAGCTTTGGCCTTCAACCGCTACCTTGCACCGGCCCATGTTCACGACTTCAGCCCGCCAGTCTTGCACCGCACGGCACGCACTTGACCCCATCGGCCACCGGGTCCATCGAACCAAGCCTACTTGCCACTCCATCACCCGGAGGCCGCCACGGCTAAGGCCTTTCGCGCTTGTTCTTCACCTGCACCGACACGAGTCAAGCCACAACCTGTACCTGCACACTTAGCCAAGCATCAATCCACACAACGTTGTCAATCACTCATCACTAAGGAGCGACCCTCCACTGGTCCTCGGACATACCTGGTCCTCACCAGTACAACCAGTTATCCAACGTCTATCCATCTGGGAGGTTTTGGCGAATCCAACTCAAAATTACTGACCACAGAACGAATTGAAAAGAGAACATTCTGCGAAATGAAATTTTCCGTATTTAACATAAATTTACTTACTAGATTGACACGCCACTACAGGAAGTATCACCAAGGTTGCGCCTGTAGGAGTGAGTAGTCGTTGAAAGGCGCAAATCACTACCGGAATGATTCTTTTTGGTAGCCTATTCGTCTCTCCGTTCTCCTTTTTCCCCTTCCGGGGCAGCGGACTGCGGGAAAACTATTTTTGGCTACAGCGCGAGCTTTTCTCCTGCCAACTTACCAGAACCGCTCCGTGTTGTGGTTGGGGTTGACGTGTCCGGTGACTTGGCGCGGGCGGCCGACAACGTGGCATAGGCCGCAACTGGTATGGTGGGGGCGGCCGGCCACGTGGTGGTCGCGGCCAGGTCACTTGGCGCGGGCAGCTCGGTGAGCTGGCGCGAGGCCGTGGGAAAATATCGGATACATGTATAAAGTTTCCCAAAGAAGTCACAGAACCATGAGGTGGTGTACTGGTAGACAATGTTGTGTTGTTCCTGCAGGTCTTCAGTTCGATCACTCGCGATGGCGAATTATTTTTGCAACATTTCGATAGGGCGCTAGCGGTTGGGATCTAGCTGTTTGAACTTACATGTGGGACCAAGGTTGGTTTATACTGCTGCTTCAACTAACATGTGGGACCAAAGTTGGTTTATGACGCTGTTGCGGAGCTTATGGCATCACAAAACTAGCTTGGAACAGGGAATGCTCGGCTACCGTACCAACCGTTATGACGAAATTTTTTTGTCACTAAATTTGCTCGGAAGTGAAATATTATGACGAGATCAAGCAGGAACGTCACAAATCAATGACGCTAAAATGTGGTTGCGTCACTAGTCAACGATTTTCTTGTAGTGTTCCCGTCGTTGTCCGGCACGTCTCAGATCGGTAGGTTGGCAGAGGTGCGCTAGTGGGGACTCGTATGTGTTGGTGTGCGTGCCACTGCGGCCCCCACCTCCTCTATATAGTGCCGGCGTGATATAGGCCCACAACCCAGTAGGGTTTGACTCTCCCGATCAGAGAGTGACCAAGGGGTTCTGACTTGGTCGTTGGACCAAGTCAGATGAGATCAACACTAACAGGATTATCAAGTGGATGCCCTGCTCGGGCTGAGATTCATCCAAGTTTGGTCGACCACACATTATTTCGATCATCATGATCCCAAAGCTGTAGATGTCTGCCTTCTCGGTGATTTTTGAGCCCAGCCACTCAGGTGCTAGATATCCACGCGTTCCTCGCATTCGAGTCATCACTTTGCTCTGGTCCCTATTTATCATTTTAGAAAGTCCGAAATCTAAGAGCTTTACATTAAAATTTTCGTCCAGCAGAATATTTTGTGGCTTGATGTCTAAATGGGCAATCTTTTCCTTGCATTCTTCATGGAGGTATGACAATCCCCTAGCAATAGCCATGATGATGTTACATCTTGTTTTCCAAGAAAGACTGAATACTGGACTTGTGTCAAAAATCCATTTATCCAATGAGCCATTGGACATGTATTCGTAGACAAGGAGCTTATTATGTGATCTCTCTGCACAAAATCCTACCAACCTGACAAGGTTAAGGTGATGGATTGTGCCAATAGTCTTGACCTCTGCTAAGAACTCTTCCATTCCTTGCTCGACACCCTCCAAACGTTTAACAGCAATGGTTTCCTTGCCAATCTTGCCTTGGAAGACGGATCCAAATCCACCACAACCAAGCTTCACTGAGAAGTGGTTGGTAGCAATAGCAACCCTCAACTCATTATAGGAGAAACGCTTTGGTGTCCCAGGTATGTTGTCTAAGAGTTGCTCCTGGTCTTTATTCAACTTTTTCCATATGACAGCAGAAACCAATATCCATGTTAGAGACAAGCTTGTGACTGTGGAGGTAACAATAATAATCGTCCTCTTTTTATTATCTAAGCAATTGCCTTGTACCTTGACAAACACTGAAAAGCGATCTGTCAAATCTTCTGCAAATAAAATTAGCTTTTGCTCAGATAACAGCAAGCAGTAACCACCACCAGGACCATAATTCTGAAAAAAGTACTACTTTGCAGGAGCAATCTAATAAACATGATTGCATGCAGACAGTTTGTGAATAACCTGATACGGCTTTTGACAAGAATAGCCTGTAACTGAAGTAGGAAACATCATTGAGTGGTATCAGCTGGTGATCATGTGCATGGTAGAGGAGATGTTTGATACGGGTATGCACCCAGCACCTGGAAGCCGATCATTTTGGAACCTAAAATGGCTGAAACTAGGACAAAAACATTGTCCATTATTGCAATTTGCAAACACCATAATCACCACAGGCCAATGGGTAATCACAGAAGTCCATGACCATGCTCAATACATCGATCAACATCCTTGCTTTGCCTACCTCCTTCATCTCGTATAGCCTCAAATGCCCGTCAGACTCTAACCTCATGAATTGCAATGAACTTGCTGATGGTAGTGTGAAGATCTTCTCTGGGAATCCAAGGCTTCCAACCTTCCATTAACAAATGCATAACAAATTGATGGTGTAGAAGTTGATATTGGAGTAGTTTGTGTCAAACGTAGTTGTAACGCACTTTCAGTTTGGAATAATTGTGTGAAGGCTGCTGGTTCGAAAGAGTACTGCAGCCCATCCACACCGCCGAAAGATAAACCTTAGAAGATTGCCATTTTGTGCTTGTGGGTTTGGCACTAAGGTTCATTCCCCTACACAGTGATTGGCCCATGACCAAAGTATCTGTAGGGTGGTCAAATGACTGCTAGACTCTCACTAGTGGAGAGACGACCTTTGTTCCCACTCATTAGTCCTGGTTGAATTTTGGAGCCGAGACTAAAGGGTTTGAGACGACGTGGCCTGAAATAGCCGCGTACGCCGCCTCTTTTTTAGTCTCGGGTGGTAAAACCACCCGAGACTAAAACCACCCGAGACTAAAGGCCTGACCGCCAACAGCTCTCAGATCATATTAATTGGTGTCAGCCTTTTGTCCTGAATGGTGTTTGACGGGAACGGGGGTCCCCGATCTTCCGTCAGGTAAGGATAAATCTCGATTTGGGCGGAAAGCGACACACCGATCCGGCTTCAGATCCAAAGACTCGAACCCTGCAACCTTAGCATCACGTCTCCTCTGGTTATCAACCGTGTCACAAGCCAGTTGACCTCGCCAAGAAGGCTAATCCCTGCTGCGAATCGAGAAACACAAGCAAGAACAAGGTATAATGCAACTCAATTGAAGTGACAATTTGCAGATGAATGATAAGCACACGAGTTGGGGTCTTACAAACCGATAAATGGCGAAACTGTTCAAAGACAGACTAATCTAAGCAAAACCCGAACCCTAATGAGGGTGTGGCGGCTGCTAATAAGGTCTCTAGGGTCGTGCAAGACCCCCTGGACGCGCCCCTAATGGGCCCTAACACGATACACGGGCCAACAGCCCAAAAGATGGTATTGCAGCACCCTGGCAGATTCTGGATGTCAACTTGTTTCGACGATTCCGGGCGACACAGATGGAATTTTGTGGTGCAACTGGTGCCATTGGAAGCTCTATGAAATTCTGGTTCCACCCATATAAAGAACGTCCAAAACCGAGCTCGTATGCGACTTGGGTGTCCGTTTTACTGAAGGCTACTCCTGGACTCCGAGACATGTTCGAACTTGAATTGCTTTGGACCTCCACCTTGGGGACTCGAACCGAATTAGCCTCGGGCCTTCTTCTTGAATTGAAAACCTTTGTTGGACTCTCTCTTCGCCACTCCATGAACCATTCATGGACATATGCATGGGTTCCATGTCCTCATCAGTGTTATCACCCGAGATTAAAGGGGTGCCCTTTATTCTCGTGTGGTAACACCACCCCCGACTAAACCTTTTGTCTCGGGTGGTGTTAACACCCGAGACTAAAGGGGACCCTTTATTCTCAGGTTGTACCACCACCCAGGATAAATCGTGTCCATCCACCGACGCCCTCATCCCCCTCTCTCCCCTCGTCATTATTTCCCCTCCACCAATCAATACTTCTCATTCTTATCCCTTCTTCTTCTCTCATCTCTCTTTCCTCTCCCATTCGCAGGGGCCTTCGGCCGGCCGCGGGAGGCTGGCGCGGCCGTGGAGGGCGGCGCGGGGCCTCCGGCCAGCCGCGGGAGGGTGGCGCGGCCGTGGAGGGCGGCACAGGGGCCTCCGGCTCGGTAGGCCTCTGGCGCGCGTCTCTGCAGGCCGCCGGCCCGGCGAGGCGGAGGACACGCTAGCCTGCGCGGTGGTGCGGCGGGGGCCAAGCCAGCCGGCGCGGTAGCTGCGGCCTGGCACGGCGGCGGTGTGAGTTCGAACTCGAGTGTATGCTGTGAATCTTGTTTGATTTTTGTTTGATTTGGTTGTGAGTATTTTTTGTGCGTGGCTGAAATTAAACTTGAGTGTATGTTGTGAATCTTGTGTGAATTGAATGAATTTGAGCTCATGTGCATCCTGTAAATCTTGTGTGAATTGAATTGTTCAATCTTGAGGAGATGAACTTGTGGATTGTGATAAAGAACTTGTGTGATTATTGACTTGTTGTGAGAATTGAGTTGGAGCTCGTGGTGGATGGTGAGGAGCAGCACAGCAGGTACGTCGGGTACGGCGCCGGGGGCCTCCCTAGCGGCCTTTTTTTGTGTCGACAAAATCGCTTTAGTCCCAGTTGCCCACCCGGTAACAAAGGGGAAGCCTTTTGTCTCTAAGCATTAGTCCCGGTTGGACTTTAGAGAAATAACACTCTTTCCAACCGGGACTAAATGTCCCTTCTCCACCAGTGTCTGGAGTTATTCTGATCAAGAAGCACAAGGTTTCCTGAAGCAATACTCATGTTTGCAACGGACTTGTTCGATGTTGCTATGGACCAGATGGTGGTGCCATGACCATCATGGTGGAGCAAATCCCCTTCTCCGGTGAAGTATAAGATGGCATCCTGGCTTACAGGATTGTCAGGGTTAGCATACCAGATGACTGGAGATTGGGGTCCCAAAAACACTACAGCAAGAATGAATGAATGACCATCAGTGGTACAGAAGCCAAAATAACTTGTATATGAGATTCCTCTATCCTTAAGAATGGGGAGCATAAGATGAGTGCTTCCTTTGTCGTCCATGGATATATGTTTACTCAGCATACTGGAAATAGTCCAAATATTCGATTGAGTAACAGAGAGGAGCTGGGCAAGGATGGTGAGTGGACAGCAGAAGCCAAGCAGTAATAGAAGGGCCATCAACTTGTTGAAATATTGCATGGTCATCGTTTTGTAAGTATGATAAAGAAGAACCTTTTGCAGTATTGGATTCCCGATTTCGATATAATGGAACACCAATGACAGCATTTGGTAAGAGGGTGAAAAATTTTTTACTCCACCTTTGACCACTAATTATAGGTATTAAATAAAGTTAGTTTTCAAAACTACCTTCACAACCCGAGCAAAATCGTGAGATGAATCTAATGAGGCCTTTGACCGCATCATTAGACGATATTTACTATAACATCATTGTAGCAAATCATGAATTAATTATACTTATTAGATTCATCACGCAAAGTTATGCTCATCTATAAAAATATTTTGCAAATATACTTCATTTCGTACTTCATACATACAAGATTCCCTGAATGAATTTTTTCACCCTCCTACCAAACACGGTCAGAGAATCTTCTTCTCGTAGCAATTTCTACCATATATACAAGTGTTAGATATTGTGATCTCAGTGTAACAACTGAGAGAACAACTACACGTACAAGGACTCCATCTGCTTATGTGATTAGGACTCTAGTACCGTGATCGGCAGGTGCACCTAAGTTGTATTCAACTAGGACTCGACCCTGACCCTACAGCACTACTACATATATGAGTTGGAGAGGTGCCTCATGGTATGCCAATCCTCTAATCTCGAAATTAACCTAAACACCGATTAATTAGAGTGCTGAAGGGGTTGGAAGATCGAGATCCTGACTTCACCTATCAAGAACCTCTATTCTTGAGAGGTGAACTGCATCTACATCAAGTTCAACAAGAGGTGACGCTTGCAAGGCTGCTGTTCGTCATCGACTAAGATCTTCATCAACTAGAAGCAACAAGTTTCTAATCTGGTGAAGATTAAGATCTACTTCATCAACTTCAACTTCTTCACGACTTCAGATGGCATCTACGAGCTCTGCTGGTTAGTCTAATCTAAGTTTCCGCATTAAGTTTAATTAGTGATCATGATTAGACTAAGCTAAGATCTTGTTTAAGTTAATGGTTAGATTAAGTTAATTCTAACAATCGGTATCAAGAGCCTTCTTAGTTCTGACATGATCCTAATCCGGAGCAATTAGAGTAATGCCTTTGTTTAAGTTCCATTGCATCGGCAAAGCAAGTTTTAGATGGCAATTAAATTAAATCAGTTTGGTCTTATGTGTCTATAAGTGTGCCATTACGATTCGATCTGTTTCATGCATGCTTTTAATGTCAAATTAGATTGTTTGACATATTTTAAGATTAAGTACTAAGACATAAGTTCCGTATTAGCCCTAAGTTTAGTCGTTGTTAATGTGCAATTAGAACCCTGCAGTTTGATATGTGCGAATTAGTTGAAGTCCACAAATCGACGTGTACTTGCCTTAGCTTAATTAATGTGCAATGTGTGCTTAGTTAATGTGCAAATTAGCACCCTGCAATTGTGCATATCACATGAGTGATTGAGCTCTAAAATCTAGTTTGGTTAGGTCAAGTTTTGCTTAATTTCTTGATCTGTTAAGTAAACCAACACTGGATTAGAATTCATGTGGTTCATTAGTGCATAATAAAGAAGATCCGAACCAAAATTAGACCCTAATTAATCCCTTTTTTAAGTTAAGTAATTAGGGTTAGTTTATCCTTGTTATCCCCAATTACTCACTATGAGTACTCCAATTCGCGCAATTAGTAAAATTAAGATGCGCATCAGCAAGTAGAAGAGGGGAATCGAATCGAATTGCAAAATTCATCAAGAAAAAATCCCAATTAGAAGAACTCTAATCCTACCTACAGTTAGAGGGATTGCCTGGTCGACGGCGGCACGTGGCATGAGGATGCCACGCGTGCAACACGATCAAGCTGTTGCATCAGCAAGGGTGCGCACGCACGGCATGAGTGGCCGCCATGCGTACACCTGTTGCAGCTAGACCGGCGCGCATTCCGGCCGCTGCACCGGGCGCCTGTGATGTTAGTTCGCTGCGGTTGGCCTCCTCTGCGACCCGCACGACGCGTCATCAGCTCGACGCGCCAGCGTTGGGTCACCAGGCCAGAGCCGCCACCACGCTGCAGATGCGCTCGCCCCGCCATTTAGCACAACACTTCCGGACATCCTCGACGATGCCGCACGCGAATATGTCGCACACAGTCGCCGGCGAGAGGATCCGGAGCGGAGCTGGTGTGGGCGACATGTGGACGGCGGCAGCGCATGCTCGGAGTCGAGGGCGGAGAAAAGGGAGACACGGGTGGCTGCGTGACCGAGAGAAAGAGCTCAGGGGAGTTAGGTTTTTTTCCCCAGAGGCCGGAGATTCGGTTCAGGCTTCACCCTGCCATCCAATCTACGATCGACGGCCACTGGTTGCTCACGCATCAGACCGTGTAAGGGGCAGGCTGGAACGTCGCAATGGATAGTATTACAAGGACAATTAGTGAGGCCGTTAGGCTGGTTTGGGCCAAGCTTGTGAAGCGAGCTGGGCCAAGGGAAAACGAGCCATATAGTGAGATGTTGCGCGCATGAGCCATGGGCTGCTGTGGGTTTCTTTTGAGAATTGAGTTTGTAGACCCGTACATAGTTATTTGCCTTTATGCTTTATATGCTTTATGCTTATTTAATTTCTCATAAGCTATTAATAATTTAATGTTTGCTTCTCAAATATGAGTAATCTACTATTTACGTGTGCAAATAAGGTTATTGCCATTTGATAGTAGATTTTCTCATTATGAGTAACGTTATTTCCCATGATGTTTGGCAATATTTAAGAATAAATTTGGAAAATTTTCAATTAAGAAGTTTTGGCTATAAGTTTTGAGCCTTATTAATTTTAGTGAAACTTACTGACTTTATGTTTTTGCACTATTCGTAAGTTGAGATTTAAGTTTATAAGCCTTTAAATATATGGTGAAATTTATTTTACTAATATTTTGTGCTATGTTGGTATGTTCCATCGTATTTAAGTTTAAGTATAAGTTTAAATTTTAAATTATGAATAAGTTATTTAAGTTTATCATTTCCATTTTGTTAAATATTGCATTAATGTGCTATATTTGAGCTGAAAAATTATTTTTTCCCCGCCAAGTACCATTAAGATGCTCTCTAATTGAATGGAACCATCGAGAAGTTCAGTTAGAGTACACTTGTAATTAATTCTAACCATCGTTTGTTTTAATTATGGGTTAATGATAAGTTTTGTTTGTTTTCCCCAAAGGTGATGCAAATTGAAACTTATATGCATGTGATTAATCAGACCAAAGTAGAGTTAATTTCATGCGTTTATGTGCATCTTATTGTGCTATTACTGAAACATTAAGTTATCATAATTTTCAGCTGAGGATATTGTAGACGTCTTAAGAGCCATCATTCCTCTAAATGGCAATAATGTTCATGCCTGGAAGAGAGATGTGCAAGACGTTCTCATGATTCTTGACTTCGATTATGCATTACGTGAGGATAAGTCTGTTGCTCCTACTTTGTCTGACAATTTGGAATATGCTCATGAGTTTGAGAAATTCATTATTGACATTGAGAAGTGGGAGAAATCCAACAGAATTGCCAAAAGGATCATTAAGGAATCGATCTTAGTAGGCATAAGGGAAGGCATTCCTGATAAGAAAGATGAAAGGGAGTTGAATGCTAAGGAACTACTAAAGTGAGTTGAAGAAAATTGTAAGAGTTTCTTTGAGATGTATTCCAATATCCTAATTATGAAAATGTCCTCACGTTATGATGGTCAAGGAGGAGTCATGAGACATATTTTTAAGCATTTTTGACATGGCAAATGAGTTAACATCACTCGGAGTTGACATCACTGATGGTCTCCTTGTGGAAAGTATCATGTCATCTTTGCCAGCTCATTATGCTCCTATCAAGACCAGCTACAATGCTAGTAAGGAGACCTGGAGTATTCTTGATCTCGTTAGCTTCATAAATAGTGAAGAAGTAGATCCTTAAGTAAGTGTCTGCAAATCATATTGATATTATTGTTTCATTATGGCTAAGTTTCTTAGCAAATTATTTTCCTTTAATAGTGGACTAAAGTGCAATTATGCACATCACTTGCAGATTTTGCATAAAGATCCATAAGAAGAAGGGGAGCAAAAGTATGTCTAATGAATAAAATTATAGTCCAAAGTGTTATGCGATTCTTACGAGAATTAGCTAGTGACTTCAATAGTTATCTTGATGACGTAATAAATAGTTTTATAAGAGATTTTAGTTTGTCTCAATATTATGTCACATAATATTTTGTGGTATTAAGAAATTTATCATCAAGTTTATCCGATTATTGTTTGTCTTGCTATTTGGCAAATTAATTTTTATGTGCTCTCTTATATGGTGTATGTGCATAATGAAATGATGAGACCTTGTCGAATTTGTGGCTCACTTTCGTTTAGACCACAATTCGAAGGGGAGAATGAAATGTCTCATCAGTAAAGAGATACTACATCCATTAAGTATATTGCACTTATTTGTATTAAGGGAAAATAATGCTAAGACATAAAGGAGATATAAGTTCTCTCACTTGCTCTTATTTGCCCACAAAGTTGAATTAAATATTCAAAAGGTTGGAATAAAAATCAGCATAAATAAAAGGGTGAATAAATTGAGAGAATGCTCACTAAATACCATGGTGATAGGAGAAATACTCCAAAATTGCCAATTATCTCAAATAAGTTAGTGTGGCATTTATTCATTATTTCTGGCCATCGCTGATTAATGAGTACATGTTCACAAGGTTATTGTTGTTTCCGTTCATTTCTAGCCATCGCTGTTCTGAACTTGTTCAATGAGGCCTGAGATTTTTGAAGTATGGTTTATATTCATCAGTCTAGCCGTCGCTGATTGTGAATATTTAACCATAACTTTGTTACTCTAGTTCATTCTCTGGCCATCGCTGTGGTGGGCTAGATTAGTAAAGGAAGTTCATCAGTGGTATTTAAGCAAGACAAAAGTAACATTTTGCTAAAGTTTAAGAAATTAGAAGAGCTACCATATGTGGATACCCCCAATAAGTTTAGGGGATACCACATCTACTGTTCTAAATTGTTTCACTAAGAGTATGAGACAAATTAGTTGTGTTCTAAAAGAATGTAGAGATCAGTGGGAGCTCACAAAGGAGGAAGGGAAATCTTAAGGAGATGCGAATTTAGTTTTCTGCATCAATGAATTAAGAGAAGAATTCTCATAAGTTTATATTTCGTGTTATAAGTGAGTTTACCTCCATTGCAAACTACTATATTCTAGTGAAAATTCTCATTAGTTGATTAACGACACTAGAAAATGTAGTATACAATAATTAGGCACAAAAGGAAAGAGTCTATAAGCTTAAATCTATAAGTTTGGATATTAGCAGAAATTTCTGATGAAGTCAAAACAATAGACTATAATGGGTCTACAATTTTCAAAGGAAAATTAAGATATTAAGTTTGTTGCTCACCATGTTTTAGAGTCTCATGGTCAATTAAGTTATCCTAAAATTAAAGGTGGAAAAGATTATTATCCTAATACTCAAAGTGAATGTTACTCTTAAGTAGCAATAAGTGTAGCTGCAAAAGAGATATCATTAATTATATATAAAAATGTTTTTGGTGTAAGCCTTTTATGTTTTGGACACTAAGTTATACACTATAAAATTGGACCAAAGAGAGTGTTAGGATTTTCGTCGCTAAAGCATAAGTTGATATAATTGCTTAAGTGACGTGATACTTATGAATATAGAGCCATGCTTGTTTTATTTTGCATTATGTAGTAAAATTTGGTTTATTCCAAATACTCTGAGATTAAATTAAGATAAAATAAAGGGCGTTCCTTATGCTTCAACCATTGAAAGTTGTATGTTAAAAGTCTATAAGTATTTGACTTAGCCAGGATGCTTGACAAAATATTAGTTTAATCCAGATAAGGTCCACTAGAATGGTGCAAAGAGAATTTAAGGCACCAAATACATGCTTATTTATTATGAAATAATCAGATGAGATTTTGTAAAAGTGCACAATTAGATTATATCCTTCACTCTTGCATAAAGAGTGATTTTTTTGAAAAGCTCTAAACAAAATTAACATGATGAAAAGCTAAGTTTGTATATGGCATGTTTTAACCAAGCAGGCTTAAGAATTATATTCTGGTATTAAGAAACAATATACAACAATAGTAAGTTGATATCAGTATTATTGTATTATTTCGATTAGCAACATATTCATAAATGGTGTCAAGTCCATTCATGATTATATATTGTGTTGTGAAAGATATATCCCAGGATCGATTTGTTAAGAAATAAATATTAAGTACTAGCAAATCTTTCTACTAAAGGCTTACTATTTATCCCAATATTCGCGAAATTAGTTTGGGATTTATAGTTAGACTTTATCACATAAGATTCTGGGAATAGGTCGAATAAGTAACTCCCAATTAAGTTAATAAACGTTCTATCAAGGTATTGCAGTGAACTATGGGTAATGGGGTCTCACTAGCGAATTAAATGCTATTGATGACGCAATGGTCTAGTATTACTGTTGTACTGAGTGTGAACATAAGATTAAAGTGAACATTAGTTGTTACCGTTCGATCAAGTGGGAGAATGTTAGATATTGTGATCTCGGTGTAACAACTGAGAGAACAACTACACGTACAAGGACTCCACCTCCTTATGTGATTAGGACTCTAGTACCGTGATCGGCAGGTACACCTAAGTTGTATTCAACTAGGACTCGACCCTGACCCTACAGCACTACTACATATATGAGTTGGAGAGGTGCCTCATGGTATGCCAATCCTCTAATCTTGAAATTAGCCTAAACATCGATTAATTAGAGTGCTGAAGGGGTTGGAAGATCGAGATCCTAACTTCACCTATCAAGAACCTCTGTTCTTGAGAGGTGAACTGCATCTACATCAAGTTCAATAAGAGGTGATGCTTGCAAGGCTGCTGTTTGTCATCGACTAAGATCTTCATCAACTAGAAGCGACAAGTTTCTAATCTAGTGAAAATTATGATCTACTTCATCTACTTCAACTTCTTCACGACTTCAGATGGCATCTACGAGCTCTGCTGGTTAGTCTAATCTAAGTTTCCGCATTAAGTTTAATTTGTGATCATGATTAGACTAAGCTAAGACCTTGTTTAAGTTAATGGTTAGATTAAGTTAATTCTAACAATAAGATCTGAAAGGCAGAGAGAAAACAACATTAGTATAGACAAAATGAGAAAAGATGCAACTCTTCTGTGTTTATAGCTAACTGGAGAGCCTGTCCACTCATATTCAATGTACCACGTTAGCTACTTCCTCAAGCTCGGCGCTCCGTCTTCACCAAATTTGGCTAGCCAGCTTCCCCGTGCCGCGCTTCATCATCTTCTCCAGCTCCCCGTAGACGCCCACGCCCCCTCCGGCCAACACCTTCGATGGCCTGCAGGCTGCAGCGCCTCGCCGGTGAGCAAAATTGGACCTGGTTGCTGGAGCCTGCGGGCGGAGTTGCAGGGGACAGGGGAAGGGGACGCAAGAGCATCGCAGCAGCTTGGTCGTGTACTCGTGTGGAGCAGAGAAAATTGCAGCTGTGTTGTGTTTATAGTTGTCCAAAGAGCTCGCAACTCGGCAGCTCGTCCGGAAGCACGATTTTTTTCCCCCGGTTCGAGCTGTGTGTTGCGGACTTCTGAGCTGCTCGAGGTACGTATCGTTCTCGACAATCTTGGCTCTTGCATATGAGCGGAACCTGATTGATTCTTTTTACTGGTATATAGGTAATAGGTCTGCATTAAAACACGTCTCCAAAAGGTTCTATTTTGCAAATAATATATTAGTACAGCATGAAAATTGGAACAAAGCTTGCTCCATTGGCAGTGTAACTGTGTAAGCAGTCATGCGCCCTGGTTGCCGAGGCAAACACTCAATGTTCTAAGAAAGCAGAAACATACCATGTCAAAATAAACAATGATGTAGAGGTTACATAACTCAACATTCTATACGTAATAGTTCTATTTACATGCGGCAACTAATCTACTCCCTCAGTCTCAAATTGTAGGTAGAGTACACCTAGATCACTAGATGCATAGCAACAGCTACGAAAAGTGATGGGATTACACAAGTAATACGACAACTATTTTTTATTCGGTGTTGTCATGCTCCCCCACTTCCTCAAACTAGCCTTCCCTTTATTTTATTTTATTTTCTCATTTGAGTTCACCAGAATCTTCATTACGAGTTTGGCACACCAGCGATCTTGTTATGCTTCTCAATCATTGGGGCTGCAGTTTAGGCTTGGAAGTCTGTCTCCTTTCAAGTTGCACGCTAAGCCTGAGGTAAAAAATAGGGGGTCGTACATAAGCAGTGTACAGAAGGGAACACTTGCTAACCTGAAAACTTTTAGCAAAAGCAGTTAATGTGCAGGCATATATTAAATTGTTATATCTCATCTTCTTTGCTTAGTGTTAACATAAATTAGTACTAATAATATGTGATCTACAAAATAAAAATTGGAATTAAGAGGTGTGAAAAGTTAATTGAATTGCCATTTCAGTTTCCATCTTTGTGTCTGTCAATGATTCAAATGTCTCATGTCTTTTGCATAAATAAATCCATAACACGACTCCTGTATCGGCAAGTAAAATCTCCTATTAGCACCAAAACAGGAAAGTACAGTCTTAATTATCCAGGCACAAGTTCCTTTCAAAAAAAAAACTACAATAAACACTGCAACGAGCAACACATTTGTGACTTCGCTAGCCCAATCAAAAAAACAATGTTAGCAGCCTTGCTTTCCACCAACATATGCAGCGTTGCATGGTTATATAATTTAGTCACTAACAGAAATTAGCAGAGTCACAAACACTGGAGCCCTGCCAAAATTTTTTTGCATCTGAGCAATTGTGTTGTGTTGGTTCAAACCAAACAATTCTACCACAGATATGTTTAATTGGCATTGTAAACTAGATAATAGAGCAGCCAAGCCAAGTAAGCGGATCAGAAAATAGTATAAACCATAGGACTAAGACAAAGCACAAGGCCTAATATCATAACTTGCAATCATTATACTACATACACGACTTCCTTTAAGTATACTACATGCACAACTTCCTTTAAGAAAACAGAACTGTTGCAACAAGCAGCACTTTTTTGTATTAGCTACCCTGGCCATAAAACCGAATGAGTAATCTTGCTTCCACCTACTCAATATGCTGTTGCATGATTTTATAACATCATGATAAGTGAGAATCACTAACAGAAGTTAAGAGTAACCAACACCGCACCCTTGGCAGTCATCTTTGCATTGCATCTGAGCTATTTTGTTGAACTGATTCAAACCAATGTTTCCACCACAAATAAGCTCAATTTACGGAGCAGCGAGCCAATGAAGCAGACCAAAAAATGTCATAACCAGAGAAGGGACTAACAGTAACAGAAAGCACAATAATAAACATCATAAATTGGATAAGAGACCGCGTTGCTATACAGGGAATAAGAGACAAACCGTGCATAACTCCTTTTGGTTACTTACGTTTTTCATCAGAGGGAAGACAGGATGCCACCTCAGCATTAACGGACGGACACTAACCAACTCCTTATCCTCTGGTGTCAGCTCATACACCTTCACTGCCTGCCTGCTTGTAATATCCAAGAAAACAACGGTGCTAAACATCTCCAAGAATACAAACCTGGCACTGTCCCCAACAGCATATATCTTAACACTAGCAGTATGTCCATCCACAGAAGGCCAAGTTGCCATATCCAGATTAGCGCACACCTGACGCAAATAAATACAATCCACTAGGACCCAATTGCCTGGGTTATCGCTGTCCTTCCCACGGTGGAAGATTTGAAGCTGAGATTCTTTAACATGCATGAGATACATTCCAGAACCGTCTCCCCTGGACAGCATGATGCAACCACCGTGCTTGTTCTCCACCCCACTGGGGAGCTCCATGAATGAGATACTCGAGGATGGAAAATCGCACACAAGAATCTTGTCGGTTGCGGAAAAAATGTAGAATTTCTCATTACTGAAGAGCATAACCTTCGATCTCCGTGGTGATAAAGCGAGCTGCGCCACCGCTGAGGCTCTGATAACCCAATTGATGTCCTGCAACTCGTACAGGTACACGTTGGTCTGCAGCTCGCTGTACCCCATCACCACGCAGAAGTAGGAGCCTCCGTCACCATCGTCGGGGAGGAATTCACAGTACTGGTAGATGACGACCTCATCGTCGTTGGCGAGCTGGATCGGCGGCGGCGGTGGGGGCGGCGGGACCACGGTCGTGTCCCCCGCGGGGGACAGCGGGCTGCAGACCTGGTGCGTGGAGTCGTTGCGGTCGTCGAAGGTGGTAACGAGGAGGCGGTCGCCGCGGCTGTCGTAGATGGACGAGGCGGAGCCCTTGAAAGCGTCGAAGAAGGTGCCGGCGCGGCGGACGGCGGCGGCGAGCTCCGGGACCGGGCGGATCGGGAGGAACCGCAGGCGCGGGTTGGGGCCGGCGGAGGTGGAGAGGTACGCACCGAGGAGGCGCGGCGGGTGGAGGTCGCGGAATCGGCGGAGGAAGGCCGGATCGGAGGCGTGGCTGAGACAGCGCCGGCAGACGAGGGCGGCGCGGAGGAGGCTGGTGGGGAGGCCGAGGCGGAGGAGGATCTCGCGCAGGAGGTCGTCGTCGCCGAGAACCGAGGAAATGCCCGCCGCCGCGGCCGCCGCCGCGGCGACAGGCGGCGGCGGCGGCCTCTCGATTTCCATTCCGTGCGGCGACGGCTTTGGGCCGGTAACCGGAGACGCTCTCACTCTCACCAGAGGAAACGAATTTAGTTGCTTCAGGCAATCAGGCCTTCTCACCGTAGCTAGTCCTAGAGAATTTTCTTTTTCATTTCTTATAGTTTTCCTTTTCTTTTTCTCTTTTCTTTTCTTTGTTTGTTTTTAAATTTTTTTCATTTTAAAGTTTACTCCTACTCGGAGAAGTGTACATGCCACACGCACATGTATGTAATAACTTGTGCTGCCTGATAGCCGAGTAGAGTGCCACAGGTCATAACTTGAACACTGCCAGCAATATTTTTCTCTCACACTAAATCAGCATCAGCCACCAATCACCGGCCAGCTAGTAGTATTTTTCTCTCACAATAAATCAGCACGTGCCACTAGCTACCAGCCAAGCAAATAGGCTACCCCAGGAAGTAAGTGAAGCTAAGCTGTTTGTCCGATGTGGTCTCATACTCACAATTTATTCACTATTCACACCATCACAACCCTACCACTTTTTCACCTAACTAAACACCTCACAAATTTTCACTATTCACTAGGTGATACCCCGCACGTTGCTGCGGGAATTTTAAACAAAATTTTAAAGTGAAATGTGAAAGTAAAAATACCAAAACGATTACATGGTGATATTCATCTGTAAACAATATTATATATGAAAATATGTTAATTTTGTTGAGAGAGAACCATTTTTAAATGATTGATCCTACATGTATTTCAACTGCGAGAATTTTATGGCGTGCTACTCGTAAATACAACATGTTATTAGTCACAGAAAATCGATGAAGACATAAATATATGGTTTGGTGGATTTTGACATACCTTGGTGGGTGTTGACATGACTTATAGTGGATAGTGACATAACGTGTAGTGGGTTATGACATGACGCGTTGAGAGGCAAAAGAAATTGTTAGTCGGTACCAATTATATAGTTTATATAAATTCACTACCATCCACTATTCATTTTGAACCAACTGAACACGATAAGGTAGTTTTGGCATTAGGCCCTCGAGGAATGTCCAAACCGCAAGCTATATTCTTGTCTCTTGAAACTTTGATAACCCCTGCAAAGATTTCACCTTTGCACATAAATCTCATTCTCGCTCGCAAACTCTATTCTTGTCTCTTGAAATTTTTACCGATAACCTCCTACAAAGATCTCACCTTTGCACACAAATCTTGTAAGAATAAGATGTAAAACTCTGAGGAATATGTAATAAGATGTAGAAACTAAAAGGATCAGTGCTGAACCGGAGCCAGCTTCTTTTTTTTCCATTGTATTTGTCAGGGACTCTAATTTAACTTAGACCATGGGATGTTCACTAAAATCAAGAGTCTGCTGAATATGTAAGATGTAAAACAATTCTCTCGCTCTTTCAGTATAGATAGAGTCATGAGGGCATGTTAATGTTATTTATTTCCTTTTTATGTATCTTTTTTGAATCAGCCAAGGCTCCTATACTTTTTTACCTAGCTTGTAATAATTCTTTCTTTTCTTCTATTGTCTATATTTATTTTCCTCATTTTATATCTATTTTTACATTTTTATTTTTATCCATATAGTCCTCTTGATTATATTATATATTTTTTTATTTTGGATCTATTTTAGTTTTTTTATTTTTATTTACTTTGGTATGTTTGTCCTTTTTCACTCCATGTCTCTTTCATGTTTCTTCTTTAACGGATTATAATTTTTGTTTTATTTAATTTTTATCTTATAAACTTTATTGTACGCTCAACAATTTATTGCTCAGTGCATGCAAATCATTTTTCTATGAATTTGTACCATTTGTTTTTCTAGGTGTACAATTTTTTTTTCCACGTGTTTGTATCGGCCGCGGAGGGTTCCAATAATTCTTGCCGCCGTGTGCCCGCCCCGTCGGACCCCAACAATGCCGCAGGTAAGACAGGCCTGCATATTTTTTTCAGCAAATGCAAAAATTACCGTGCTTGGTCTGCCTGCTCTGTTTTTGGAAGCTTCCTCATAGCAGTACAATTTTCGTGTGATTACGCTTCGCTGCGAGAGAATTCTAATTTTCAGTAGAGCATTATAAGATATATCTGCATATCATCTTGAAAGTATGCAGTGTTTGTGTGTCCAGTAAATCCCACCGCAAGCCTGTTTTACATACTATAGTACCATGGGACGGTCAGAGGAAACTAGTGACGACTGACGAGTGGTGTACCATACTAGGGTGCCTTTCAAATTTGTTTGAGTTCGCGTAAGAAATTACAATTTCTTAAATCTGCCTAAGAGTATTATGTTTGCTTTTGGTCACCGACATAAATTAGTCGTTCACAAAGGATAAGTCATTAAACAGATATTGCTAAATATTTGTTAGTTCTACTTCTATAAATAGTTTCTTTGATATGTATATACGATTTCACATTATGATGAATTAGGTGTATTCATGTCAACCATTAGATTGAATTAACCTCAGCAGTCTTTTCTTTTTCTGTTCTCTTAATTGTATGCTGGCAAATGATCATTTATTATCTAAGAAGAACCCAGTATTTAAGCAAGGAAGGCAAGTGGATTTCCTCCCCTGCATATTCTATTTTGACCCATACAATTGCATAATAACTAAAGTTTACATTTAAATGTTGCTATGCATAAATTGATGGGAAAATCACCTTTTTAAGGACATGACTAGATTTTTATCCCCATTACCTTAAACAACCTTTTTAAATAAATGTTTTGGGTAGAAATGCTTAGTTGCTATACCTTGGGATGGTTCAAATGGAACTTTTCAAAATGATGAATGTTGATCATGATAACTATGGTGAAGATGATGCTTTTGGTTAATAACAAGATCATATGTTTTAATTGGAACATGGAGAACCACCGAGGAAAACAGTGCAACCACAGTCCATATGACTCTGGCTTAGCCAATTAATTAGGTGTGTGGAATTATCTGACAACCTTATCCGAAAGGAGCACAGAGGGCCGGAGTTGAAGGGGTATAGCCCGGTTCTTTTGGGATAGCAGCCTTTGCTAAGGTACTGACCACTAGGGAGGGTTATGGTCCGCTCCGCTGCTGTAACTGTCGCGGGTTGTTGGTCCTCTGCATATCTTTGTAAAGGCTTCGTAGTGGACCCCTAGCCACTCACCTCGGAAGTGTTTAAGGGTCTAATCAACCCGGGCAACATGGGGAACACGAGCTGTGGGTAAAGTGTACGATCTCTGCAGAGTGAAAACTGATCGATCAGCCGTGCTCACGGTCAAGAGCGGCCTGAACCCTCACATGATAAGTGAACTTGAACTTGGAAATTAAATCATGGATGTATATGGTTTTTTGGGAAAATGTTTCAAATGCTTAATTTTTGGGATGGTATAAACTTACACCTAGTAAATAGGTGCTTGCTAATAAAATTTGACCAACTTAAAATGCTAACCGCTGCAAACTCTTAGCCTATCCTTGATAGCCTTGCATTTTCCCCCACTTGCTGAGCTCCAACCATAAGTGTGCTCACCCTTGCTTACCCGCTGTTCAGAGGAGAACACTTGAGAAGAGTACTTCAGCGACTACGATGAGTTCTGAGGATGCGTTTCCCACAGTCAGATGTCTGTGGAGTTGAAGATGGAGTTTCATCGTCTTAGCTATCGATGTTCATGTAAAGACCTTCGTGTCTATCCATGAGTGTAATAAAAGTTAAATAACCTCTTCTTGTACGTTTTTTAGCATTGTTTCTGTTATTACACTCATTATGTCTATCGTATATGTGAAATTGAGATCCTAGCACACATATGAGATGCATTCGGTTTTCTTCGGAAAATCAGGTGTGACAGGGTACCCATGTCCCACAAGCCCCGAGTGATGTGTAGGCGTGTCGAACTAGATGGAATCATAACGAAGTCGTGGAGCTATCGACAGGTCGATAAGCGTGCACATCGGTGCAAAAAAGAAAGAATCTTTAATAGCCGACCAGTTTGTAGAATCCTGAGCGTAGTGAGGTCGAGTGCCGACCTAAAGGAAGTAGACTTCCAATAGGTTGAAACAACAATGAAAAAACAGAGGGTGTTTAAAAAACGCTCTTGTATAGTAGTCCCTGAGCATTGAAGTAGGCAGCAAGACTGCTTCGATGATCAAAAAAGGAGGAGAAGAAGAAGAAATCAGCTCAAGAGCCGACTTGATGAGAAACAATGTTTCCCAGAAGGTCGAAGCGACGAGGAAAACAAGAAGGCGTTTGAAAAACGCTCTCGTAGAGTAGTCCCGGAGCATTGAAGTAGGCAGCAAGACTGCTTTGATGGTCCAAAAAAGAAGAAGTAATCCTGGTCGCGGTCGTGAAGAAGCGATTTTCGTTGTAGTCGTGGAGAATCAGTTGTAGAGACACCCAGATATCTTGCATGGCTACAAAGAGTTTGGTAGAGCCACTCAAGGCATGCCGACCTCAAGAAGGTCTCACGCTAATAGCGCTCAAGCACTCGGAGATGCCTGGCAGGGCCAATATGGCGCGCACCCCACAGAGAGGCCTTCATTCCTTCAAGCAATCCTTCCAATGGTGTCCAAAACGGACTGGCCGGGCTAAAAACGCACACCGACCTGCAGGAGGTCACACATTCAGGGCGCCCAACTAGGTTGGTAGGGCCTAAACAGTACCGAGGTATTGAAAGACCAAGGAACTGAGGCACGCCGACCTCCGGGAAGGCCTTTTTAGTGCCCAGACAATCCGCATAGCTGCCAATTGCCCAGCGGGGCCATGATACCAAGGTATTGCGGACCAAGGTATCGGGCACACCGACCTTCAGGAGGCCCGTCGAATATGGTAGAATATCGTAGATGTGGTTGATGTGGACTCCAGGTGCCTAGACGAATCTGGCAGAGCAGCAAGGCATGCTTAACCCGGAAGGTCTTCAATCGAACCTACGACCATTCTGCTCAGGAAACAGAAATATAGGTTGACTGGTACAAGGTTCATTTATGTGCAGAGCTGTAGCGGGTGCAGCAGGACGCAGAGCCACAGAGGGTGCAAATAAGACGCAGAGCCGTAGCGGGTGCGAATGTCGTCAGATGAGGTCGTTGCAGGTCGTAGAGCCGAAGAGATCGTAGAACTAGCAGGTACAAGACCATGTGGCAGCTGGGCCGTCTGACGCGGAGTCAGGCTAGTTGAGGAGGTGAATTGTAGGTTCTCGGGGGCAATAGTGCAAAGTGGCATGAGGTCGCCAGCCATCTCGCTCAGCACAACGTGACAAAGAATCGCATCCGACAAAGATATTTGTCCGAGGGCAACAGACAAAGTCCGGCAAAGGCACACACTGTGCAGGTCACGGGTGGTGATATTGGGAGGAAATCGCATGCGAACAGTGCACATTGTGCCAGGTGCAGGACACCTAGCTTTTGTCGTCGTGTGTCAGAGGAAGGCGCCAGAGGAAGCCTCACATGATCACAGTAACCAGAGTCACGTGTACACAGTGTAGAAGTCGTATGAGTTCAGGACTCAACTATAAATAGAGAAGGTGCTCGGAGGCGAAGCAATCACCCCCAAAGGAGATCATGAAGTTCCATTGTAGCCGAAATATCATGCCCTGGGCATGCATCCGTCCACCATAATGTAGAAGAAAGAAGTTGTAGAAGCTTGGATCTAGAAGAATACTTGCGAAGTGTGGAGTAATCCACCAATCTCTGCGCCCGCGTCCACCGAGGAATCCAGAAGGAAACCGGTGTGATACTCCAGGTTCTTGGCGAGTAATAGATACTCATTGAGGCCTGGTGATGAGCAGAGTTGGTGGCGAGTGTGCTAGGTCTAGGAGTCTAGTACACACCCGGGGTGAAGAACACATCTGCATGCAAAAGTCGGGGGCCCTAAACGACTTGCTAGGAGAAGCGTTGGACCACTGATCCCCGAGGGGTCTCCACAAAGGTCTGGAAGCCAGAAGAAAACTTGCGATGTGCCCTGCTATAGCATGAAGCATAGCAAGATTCGCTCTATGTAGATCAGATCTTCAATCATGCCCATCATGGGGATGATCTTGTTTGTATCTTGTAACTGGTCGAGGACCAGATGGGGCTTATGACAACCATGTAGACATGGAGTCATGTACATGAGGTTCACACTCTTCTGTCAAATCATGTGTAATGTCTTGCACAGAGGAATTGAATCCCCTCGACCTTGCTGTGATGCCTCCAGGGGGTCTACTGACCTCAGAAAGGCCAGAGATGCTATCGGGAGGTCCACTGACCTCAAGGAGGTCGGGGACGCTATCAGGACGACCTGGTAGCAAGTAGTGTCCCACCGACCTCAGGAGAGGTCTTGACGACCTAGTAGGCCACCTATGTAGGATTCCAAATAAGTTTGCGAAAGTACCGGACTTAATTGGCAGTGAGCCATTGGCACAGCTATCCGTTGAGAAATAGCCGTTGGAGAGGAAAATGATCTGCTGGCGCAGAGCTGTTGGGTTCTGCGACCTGTTGGCGCAGGGACGTTGGGCGCGCTGACCTAGTAACAATCAGATGGGCTGCAGGGGCCTATTTATAGGTCGTGGTGCGCGGGGGCAGACCCCACTCGCACCCTTTCGCATCCGCACCGCTAGGGTTTCACATTTCTGCCCCCGCCACTCAAATCCTTCATGCTGCCGCAGCTAGAGCCAAAGCTCGCCGCCGCACGCCGCACCACCGCCGCCACCGCCGTATGCGCGCGAAGACCCTCTGTGTCTTTAGGACCAAATCGCAAGGGTTCACCGAGGAAGAAGAGGAGATGGCGCCGCGCCAGATCCCCGCACCGAAGGAGTAGTGGTCCCCGTCAGAGATGACGGAGGCCCGGATCGAAGCGCTAGTGGAGCGCGGGCTGCTGAGGCCCAAGGCGGAGGTGGAGTGGAAGGCGCCCACCGGCCACAACTTCCCCACAGAGGACGTCACCGAGTAGGTCGTCTTCGCCTCCTGCTTTGAGCGCGACTTCAACATCCCCACGGGGGATTTCTTCAGAGGTCTTCTTCACTACTACCGCCTGGAGGTGGTACACCTCGTTACCAATTCCATTACGACGATGTCTTCTTTTATTCATATGTGCGAGGCCTATTTAGGCATACCGCCACACTTCAATTTGTGGCGGTATTTTTTCCATGTAAAAAGGCTCGTCAAGTCGCAGGTCGTAGGTAGTGCTGGTTTCTACCTTAGCACAGGTCGTAAGGTAGAATATATAGATATGGAGCTCCCGGACAGCAATTCTGGCTGGAAGTCAGAATGGTTTTACATAGCGAACCAGAAGCCGGAGCTCCCGAAGCGCACTGGGTCGGGCCAACCAAGGTCCTTGAATGGGATCTTGTGTTGACGTCACGTGAAGTGGAGGAAATCGCACCGCTCCTCACCAAGGTCGTCGAGCTGAAGGAGGCCGACCTGATGGGAGGGGCGGTAGCGATTAGCTTCAGCCGCCGTCTGATCCAGCCGATCAGGGATTGAGTGCTTCCGACATATGAGTACTGGGGTCAAACAGACCCTACTTGTGAGGTCATCAGGAAGGTCTTTGTTGACGGCTGTTAAGTACCATATTTATAGCCGTCAACTCCTGCATTTTGACATGAGAAATATACATTCACAGTAGAATAGGGCCTTATACTGACAATTTCCACAAGCGGGGATGTATATTTGAATGCAGGCAATTAGCACAAGAAATAGAGCAAAAGCACACCTTATCCATCAACCTCATCAATCCAAGCCTCTCCACCTCAGCCAATGAGGGGCTGCCATGCAAAAGGCCACGGATCGGTGATGTCACCAATCCAAGGGAGAGAGGCTCGATGAATCAGACGCTGCCACGTGCCCAGAACAAGGATCCAAGGGCCCACAACCCGAGCAAATCACCTCCAAACAACCCATACACTGGGAACCGTCATAAGGGCCCACACACCAGTCACCTAGAGAAAGCACAAGGCAGGACGTGGTGGGCCCAGGTCGGCCGACCCCATGGATCGGCCGACCCGGGATTTCCTCTGTTCGCCATCAGCTTCCTTGTGGTGCTCCCTGATTGGATCCTTAAGCCAGTCCGGGGGTGTATGGGGTGTTCTCACGCCGGTACCCGGGCCTATAAATAGAAGGAGAGGGGGTAGAGAAGAGGACACACACTTCTTCTCCTCCTTCTCACTTTTGCCTTTTGGCTTCTCTCATTAGGAGAGGAGAGCTCTTTGCATAGGATTAGTGCTGGCTTGCTAGTGCTTTAGAGATTAGAAGGAAGGTGGGGTGGTGTCTTGGGGTTGTGCCATGGTGTTTGGCACATTTCCTCAAGAACGATCCTCTACGGATGCTTTTGTTCTTCATTTAGAATATAGTGAGTATTTCGACATTCTCAATTAGACTAAAGTGGCATTCATACTGTGTTCTTGTGTTCTTTGTTCGTTCATCATTTAGAGGCTCGTGTTCTTCACGAACACACTTCCTCGATCCAGTTGAGGAACGAGTTTCTCATACTTTTGTGTTTGTTCATAAGTTAGAGGCTCGTGTTCTTCACGAACACGACCCTTGATCTTCTGTTATAAACACCTAAGTTTGTATCCTGTTTGTATGCCTGCTAGTTTAATCAGAGTTAAGTGGATGCTCCTATATCCTAATCTAGATCAAGTTCATCCGTGATCCCTTGCATAAGATAGTGTATACCTGAGTGAGTTCGGGTCTCTCCCTCGTGGGTTTGTCGCTTCGTATTTATACGGAGTGCTATAGTGTTTCTACGGGGTGCCAGACGTAGCCGTGCTATAGTAGTAATCGGTGGTGTAGACGTGGTGTCTAGACTACAGGTTATCCTTCGAATGCCCTGTATCCCACAGTTTGTCTTGGGGTAGGCTGCGATAGTGACAGCCGTTGGACCCTTTGAAATCCCCCACGTTCGGATACAGCGTGTAGGCAACCATTTGCCGTGAATCAACTGTTATAGCCAGGAGGGGCCGGTGTCCGAAACGAGAGTTCCTAATCGAGAGGCTGTTCTCAACTCTGCACGCTATTAGCAGGATCCTTTTCATCTTCCTCTCAACCTTAGCAGGGGTTTGGTGTCCTTGGACCATCTAAACTAGAGTAGAAGATAGTGCACATCGTTCCTTGGATTCGATACCCTTGGAATACTCTCCTTCCTTGGGGAAGTGCTACAGCGGTATTTCCGTGCGCTTGCGGTATACCCGGTTGCTCTTATACATTCCCTCTAGGTGTACAACTAGTGCTGACGTTAAGAAATGCCAACAAGCATTTCTAGCGCTGTTGCCGGGGAGCGGTTGCTGTATCTATCTTCGAACCTAGTGGTCCTCGTATCTTTTGTTTTTTTCCTTTTTGTTCTATCTTTACCCCCGTTACCCATGGAGAAGCTTTCCTGTAATAGCATCTCTACCCCTAGGGGTGAATTCGTCTTAGAGCAACCATCAACTTCTTCATCTCGCTGCGAGCTTCGCCCCGACTTTATAGCCATGGTTCGGAATCGACCTTTCTCTGGAGCCATCAATGATGATCCCCATGATCATTTAAAGGAGTTCGAAGAACTGTGTTCGTGCTTGGTAATCCCAGGTATGACATAGGAAACTTTGAGGTGGAAGTTGTTCCCTTTTTCTCTTGTAGACAGAGCGGAACAGTGGTACACCCACACGATAGAGAGTGTAGACAATTGGGAAGAGCTACGAGATGACTTTTGTTACTCGTTCTCCCCTCTTGAGCACTTGGATTCGCTACCGTGTGAATTTTTGGAGTTTGGCCAATTAGAGGGTGAGTCTATAGGTGTAGCTTGGGCTAGGTTCTCACGCCTGTTGGAGCTTAACTCAGACTTGTCTATACCCGATGATGTATCATTGTGCATCTTTTACGAGAGTTTAGACATGGGGGTTGCATTTGTGCTCGACCATCTAGTTGGAGGTTTGTTTGAACATCAATCTCCAATGGAAAGAAGAGAGATCCCAGAATTCTTCTTAGAAGACTCTTCTTCCCAAACTGGTCACAACGAACCCCACCAAGAATCAGAGTCGATCCAAGAGAGTCTCTTAATAGACAAATTTGAGCTTTCATCTTGCACATCCAATGATTCATTTAGAGAGCCTTGTCTCGAACCATGAACACCAAAGGGAGAAGAAATTCAACCTTTGGAGTTCTCTTCTCGATTTGAGGGTGATCCTTCTCGGAACATCATAAATACCTCAGATCGTTCTTGGCACGAGAAGCCTACGACATCGTTGAACTTTGATGAGGTTCTCGATGAAGTTTGGAATCATGGGGCAATAGTGTATTGGTTGCCTTGGAAATCAGAGCCTGTTTCCAAAGTAGTTCAGGTCAGCTCGACTTCCACGACCATCCATTGCTCCATGAGGGGAAACACCGTAGATGCTGTTCATGACCCTGCTGCTGGAGTTTGCATCATAGCGGAGTACCTTTTGGACACTCTGGTGGGTGACATGCCCCTCACCCTGACTGATAGATATTTCCGAAGTCCTAGGTGGAAAGAATATATTTCCCATGTCGAGGGATTGCTAGGGACGTGCCAATCATCATAGACAAGATCGAGGTGCACTTAGATTTTCACATCTATGACATCATGGATTTCGATCTTCTTTTGGGCTTCCCATTGGATGAACTTCTTGATAAATCTCAAGGAAGCCTGGATGTAAAGCTTAGGGAAGCCGCTTCTACCACGTCCATCTCTTGTCATGAACATTCCAAGGTAGAGCCTCTTCCCGAGCAAAACCCGTTCGAGAAGATAATGCACGTATCTCCGTTCTCATCATCCGAGCCTGTTCCGATTGAGGTAGTAGACTTCTCTACTCCTCAAGGGAATGACTCAGGAGATTCTCTTCACCTCTGTGGAGGCGAACGGTCATCATCTATCTCGACCGAGTTTCAGCCTCTTCCCGCTGGCCCGTATTATGTTGCTTTCGATTATGATCGAGAGTCAACATCTTGCCTCCACGATGCATCTCTTGAGATAGAGAACTCATGGGCCATGGAACCTTGTGAGGCGTTGACTCTGGAACTCATAGGCAAAGGTTCCGCAGACGAGCATGACAGTTTCATTCTTGATACACCGCACGAACCATACCTGCATCATGCCTATCTAGAGCCGGCCATGCTGAGTGCACTTTGCACATACGAGGGTTGCAACCACCTTCTAGTCCTCCATTGCAGAATGTTTAGAAGGCAGATTGTGGATGCATATGTCTATCAGAAACATATCAGATTTTGTGTGTGCATTGTGGCACTAACCTTGCAGCTGAAGCTTTACTGATACATCAAGGATTGGTGGTGAGACGGGAATGGCTCCACCAACGATAGCTGCAAGACGAAGTTCCCATGGTCGAGCTTATGACCAATAAATAAACAAAGCACTACCAGGAGATAGCCTGGATTAGCATAGGTTTCATTTCCCTTTCGAATAAAAGCAAGAACATGTTTTTAGGATAAGTTGTCCTTCCGGTATTTTTGGTCACTAACCTTCCAGGTGGAGATTGAAAAGAAAGATGAACAGTGATGCCTACGAACATGTGAGCCACATCAGCTGCAACACCTAGATAAGCTTTGGTGAGGGAACATTTACAAAAGGAAGCTTGATCACCACACACTTGAGTTTTGTTGCCTAGCAATGCAAACTTCAAGTGTGGGGGAGGTATGTGAGCATCCTGAGTAAAGTTCCTCCTCTACCAAATCTTATCCTAGTGTGGAGATGATGTCAGCTCTTGCATCTTGCCCACTAGCTAGGTAAGTCCTGCTTTTGACATTAAACAAAGCCCTTCCGGGAGGTTCCCGAGGTTCACCGTCTTATGCTCATGCTTACGTCCCTTGTTGATGATAGCTTGATCATGCTTTCATGCTTCCTTTATCTTTGTTTATATGCTCTGGTTTGAATGCATATGATATATCGTGCATTCATAGACTGTTTTAAATTAAGCATGGTGCTTAGGTTAAAATTGTCTTCTTCAATCAAAACAAGACATGGTGTCGGGTTTTGATTGATGAACCTTAGAGTTATATTTTCATAGATCTTGGTTGCATATATGCTGACTAACCCCTGCAGAAAATTGTCCAATTTGAGTGGGTAAGTCATTAAGCTAAATTCAACTGGGAAGGTAAGTTGAGGTGTCAGATTCATGTTGCACAACATGCAAAGGTGGTACATATGACCTCTCAAAGGTCCAAGGTAAGTATATTCCCCTTTGTGCATGAAGTGTAATTTTGGTCTAACCCTTTCGAGCAAATGACATGGTGACAATAAAATAAAATAAAAACAACAAAAATATTTGAATTTGAATAAAGGCTCTATGGTTCTCGAACCAGTAGAGTCCATCTTTTGCTCTCACTTGTTTGAAGAACAGCACCAGTACAAGCACCAGTGTGGGGGAGTTCTCTCAAGCTCATCATCAACATATCCACTTGAGAACTACCACACAAAGGGCTGCACGACATCGACTATGCCTTCATGACAAGGACAAGGTAAACTAGAGTGAGCTGGCTACCCCACGGGTCAGCCGAATCACCACTAGTCTTCCTTGTTCCTCAGATCCTTCAGGAGCGATGGTATGTGCACCCTTCATCTCACTCTCTACCCATGAGTTTGAATGATCTTCAATTCTTATCCAGTAAATCAAACTTAAATAATGGTGCTCTGCTTGCTCTACATGATTCCTGTGGTTGGCTTGCATATGTTTTATTCCTTACTCATTATCTTGATGCTTGTGAACAAATATCATTAGGGAACTCATGTTTATCTAAGTAGTTGATGTTTGTGATATTGTTTGATGATATGATCTTCGCTCTAAATGTCTGAGTGCTTGGGAATTTTATTTGAAAAATCATAAAACCCTTTGCAAAGCTCCTCTTTGATAATGCCACCGTCCTACCAAAGCCATATGATGTCCATAGTTGAAAACCTTATACTCATATGATGCTTGTCATTGCATTGAGCTTTGTCAAATTCTGTGACCCTTGCGAGAAGTCTTTTTATGCTTTCATGATCAAGATTCATGTGCACTTCACCATTTTCCCATTGCTATGCTTCTACACTAGAAGTTAGCATTGTCTCATTCATCCATTCCACAAGATAAAGCTCCATGCATTGTTCCATGATTTATCCCTCTCCAAATATCTCTAAAAGAGATTGGGCTATAAAAAAAGGGGGGAGAGAGAAAGAAATGCTCAAAAAGCATGATCTAAAAAAAAGAGAGATAGCCCATATCTCGAAAATTTCAAAAAGGAGAGCGGAGAAAATCATGCAAAAAGGAGTTCCATAACTTAGATGGTAATAACTAGTACCTATTCCGGGGCTAGTGTCCACCTTACCATCAATCAACATTCATCATATATGTATGGTAATATCTAGCACCCACTCCGGGCCTAGTATCTACCTTACCGTACCCATCATATCCATACATGTGCACATCTTGATCTGATTGTATGAATTGCTTCTCTCTTGGATCCAGTCTTTGACTTTGCAATATATGTGATACAAGTATGCCTTATCATTCATACCTACCCTGAGCTCCACATAAGCTATCATTAGGAGTAGGATGAATAAAGGCAGTTTAATGCCTTAGTGAGGACAAATATACACTGAGCGATCCAAGAGAATCAAATGAGGAGCAAAGCAAGGTTTGTTTTTGAAAACTTATTGTAACACCCCAAGTTACTTGACATGATGAGCAGGAGTGATTTGATTCCTGACCATTCCATTCTTCAACTACCCAAGACGACATGATAGACACTCCACAGAGTTCACAGGTGCAAGGTATGGTTTGGAATATCTCCTATGCTCGCTTCATACCTTTGGATATCATGTACCTCCTTGATCTACTCCCTTTACTCGGGGCGAGCAAATGTCAAGTGTGGGGGAGTTGTTGGCGGCTGTTAAGTACCATATTTATAGTCGTCAACTCCTGCATTTTGACATGCGAAATATAAATTCACAGTAGAATAGGGCCTTATACTGACAATTTCCACAAGCGGCGATGTATAATTGAATGCAGGCAATTAGCACAAGAAATAGAGCAAAAGCACACCTTATCCATCCACCTCATCAATCCAAGCCTCTCCACCTCACCCAATGAGGGGCTGCCATGCAAAAGGCCACGGATCGGTGATGTCACCAATCCAAGGGAGAGAGGCTCGACGAATCAGACGCTGCCACGTGCCCAGAACAAGGATCCAAGGATCCAAGGGCCCACAACCCGAGCAAACCGCCTCCAAACAACCCATACACTAGGAACCATCATAAGGGCCCACACACCAGTCACCCAGAGAAAGCACAAGGCAGGACGTGGTGGGCCCAGGTCGGCCGACCCCATGGATCGGCCGACCCGGGATTTCCTCCGTTCGCCATCAGCTTCCACGTGGTGCTCCCTGATTGGATCCTTAAGCTAGTCCGGGGGTGTATGGGGTGTTCTCGCGTCGGTACCCGGGCCTATAAATAGAAGGAGAGGTGTCACACCTGTTTTTCCAAAGAAAACCAAGTGCATAACTATATGTATGCCAGGATCTATTTTCATACATATAGTGACATATAAGTGAATACAGAAACAGTATCACGAAAGAAAAAGGAAAAAAATTATCAGAGTATTACGCTCAATCCTGGAAAACGAAGGCTCCAACCATCACAGGCAGTCGACTGGGGGTTGTGTACTCCTAGCACCAACAACATCTTCACAACCTCTTCATAGCAGCTTCCTCTTTCTGAGCAACATTTTTTATAGCAAGGGTGAGTACATGCCGTACTCAGCAAGTGTGGGGAAAGTATGAATGCAGAGGCTTGACAAGGAAAGGCTGACAGGTTGACTGCATTAAGCACTTTTAGTTGGTCAAATTTTATTAGCACCTGATTACTATGATATAAGTATATACCAACCCACATTAACATAAAGAGATACACCATAAGCATACGACTAACACAACCATACCATCTATTTAAGTCCATCTTCAAGTTCAATTATCATGTGAGGGTCCAGGCCGCTCTTGACTGTGAGCACGACTAATCGATTAGTTTTAAACACTCTGCAGAGGTTGTACATCTTTACCCACAAGTCGCGTAAAAGTTCTATGAACTTTGAATCCAACCATGCTGTGCAAAAGTAGGCACAATACCACACTTCCTAGGTGTGATTGCATAGGGACGCTACGAGGCCTTTACAAAGAGTCCTCCCATGTGTATTAGTCCATAGTAGCATATGCCATTGAGGCTATCTTTCGTACCACACTTCTATCCACGGACGGTCAGCCATAGAGTACTTCCGTTCCAATACCTATCCGGAATAGAAGAGCCATAAAAGCATTCCTCTGTACCCAAGCTACCATGCAAGTAATAGCCACACAAGACTTCCCTAATTACTCAGCCAAGACTAGAGCCATTTAGTCCTTGTGGTTGCACTGTTGTCCTGGGTGGTCGCTCCATGTTCCAATTAATCATTGTGATCTTGTATTAACCAGAGATATAGCATAAAAGTAAAGAATGTTCATCATTGTTGTTCATTAGAACCACCATAACCCAAGTAGAGCAACTAAGCATAGCTACCCAATATAAAGGTAAATCCAGGTTGACAAGGAATGATCATAAAGACTAGGATAATCCTTAATAGGACCCATCAAATTAAATGCAAGCATATGCAATGTGATTAAACACAGTTATTAGGACAAAAGAACGAGGACACACTTGCCTTTAACCAGAGTAATGATGTTGCTCAGAATTCTTCAACTTCTTGCTCTCCAAAGCTCTCGAACCACGTTCCTTCTATTCGCATCAATCATCGAGCACAAGCATACAAAGCAAACATACAAGCAAAACTAAGAACAATGCACCAATCAAAAGAAAAGCTTTAAAAGATCGCACTAAAGGACAGGCTCGATGCTAAGGATCACTAAAGCACACATACCGTGCTGAGAAAAGGAAAGGCTTGATTAGCTTTATGGAAGACACTAAGTTGGAGCAAGAACTAGGATCAAAAGATCTGGAGCTTGAAAGAAGACTAGCTCTAAAACAGAGACACACTAAAATAGAGAGCTTGAAAAAAGAACGACTAACGTTCAATTTGCATATGTGAGAGATCAAGCTATGAGCTAGGTTTATTTTAATTAGTAAAAGATATGTAAAGGATATTTCATAAAGAAAATACTCTAAGTTGGAATTAATGCAACATTAAATTTTATTTGCAAAAGACCGGGTAAAGAACTAATCAAATTTTATTTATAAAGATTCATATATAAAATTATATCAATTAAACATTTAATTTAGAAAAACTAAACTATATGAATCCTCTAATTGAAACTTTATGATTCGAGTAAACTAATAAATTTATAATTAAAAATTCATTCATGTTGGTATTTACACAAATTAACATTTATTTATAAAAGCCGGTGTAAAAACCTATTCAACTTTTAATTAGAAAAGGTTAAATAAATATTAAACAAATTAATATTTGGATTATGAAAAACTGGATAAAAGATCTAATTAGATTTTATTTATGAAAACACGTGAAGTAATCATTAATCAAATTAATATTAATCATGAAAAACGGTATAGGGTTCTATATTGCTTTTATTTATAAAAGGTGTGCATAACTAAACTTTAAGCAAAATTAATAACAAATTAATTTTCAGAAAACATGTATGAAGGAAACACACCACTAACGCGTACTTTACTTCCTTATGAACCCAACGCAACTTGAACAGATGAAAACGGAGCTAAAACATAGAAGATATGGCCCATTAAAGGTCTATGGACTTGTTGGCAAGGTTTCAAAACTTCCAGGGTTATAACTGCGAAAAACCAGGGGTATATACATAATTATGTATATAAACTCAAGGGCTTACTCGCAAAAGTTCCAGGGTGGACTGGATCTAGGGTATCTAGTCTTTCCAGGGGGTTTCTTGCAAAAAGAACAAGACACATAGATTGAATCTGAAGATTACAAGGGATCCTAGGGGGCTATTTGCAAAACGACCTCTTCTTCCTTGGAACAGGCGGACAGGGGACGGGGGAGCTCTCCCGACGGTCCTGGCCGGTGGCGACGCCGGCGACCTATGCAGCCAGGGACCCAGGTGAGAGAGGGAAAAGAAAGAGGAGAGGGTGGGGAGCACGTGGAGGTCCTTACCCACCTCAGAGGTTGACGGGAAGTGGCCGGCGGCGTGGAGATGCGGCGGCCGGCGGCGGCTTCAAGCGGCGGTGCTGTTCCGGCGGTCTTCTTGTGACGGGGAGCGGTAGAGTAGACGTGGCTCGTCACGGTGGAGCTCCAGATGGCGACGACTTCGTCCGGCGTGCTCTTGCTCTGGTGAAACGGATGGCGGCCGACGTGCTTTGCTAGGCAGCGCGGCGCGCGATGGCGAGTCGAGGCTCGGGGCGGCGGTGAGTTGGGGCAGCAGCAGGGGCAGGCGCACGGCTCGAGCGGCGGCTTTTATGGGCGTGCGGGAGGACGAGCGCCTTGGCGCGCACGCCAAGGACGCGCTGGCGGCAGCGGCAGCACCCCGTACTCGGCGGAGTCCTGGCCGGGACGTACAGCTGCCCGGGCCTGGATGGGCTCCGCGGGCGGGCTCGCGGCTGGGCTGGCGGGATTGGGTCGGAGCGGCTCAGAAAGTGGGCTGGGCCAAGGTGCAAAGACGAGCAGGCCGAGGAGAATGAGGGGCACTACCGGACTTTGCCATAGCGGGCTGCTGGCCACAGATGGGTTGCAAGCAAAGGGTGCTGGGCTGCGCTAAGTGGAAAAGATGAGGGGGCAGGAGCAAACTTTGAACGGCTGGGCTGAAAGGCTAGATAGGCCAAAAGTGAAGGAGGAAAAGGGATAAAAGAAATGTTTTTATTTTCATAATATATTTTCGTGAAAAGAATATTCTAGAAGTAGCTAGATAATTCATTAAAGCCACGAAAAATACTCTAAAAATTCCAAAAATTCCAGAAAAATTCCCAGAGATAGTATGAGACACGAATGATCCAAATAAAATATTTGGAGCTCATGAAAAAGATTTTAGAGCCTTCTAATAAATAGAAAATGCTCAGAGAAAATGAGAATAAATCCCAGAAAAATCCGGAAAATTCTCGGAAGGGTTTGGTCTGCACCTAAGCGTGTTTTTAAAACATTTTGCACTCAAAACACCAAGATGCATAGACATGAATGCAACACTCACATAAACATTTTATTTAATTTAGAAAATCAAACAATGCCTTTTTCCTGTACTATATTCTTTGTAAAGAAATTAAATGTTGGAAAATTTTAAAATTGAGTGAAAATCGTTGCTTATTTATTCTTTCTATTCACATCCTGAAATTGGAAATTTCAGGGTGTGACAAGAGGGGGCAGAGAAGAGGACACACACTTCTTCTCCTCCTTCTCACTTTTGCCTTTTGGCTTCTCTCATTAGGAGAGGAGAGCTCTTTGCTAGGATTAGTGCTGGCTTGCTAGTGCTTTATAGATTAGAAGGAAGGTGGGGTGGTGTCTTGGGGTTGTGCAATGGTCTTTGGCACATTTCCTCAAGAACAATCCTCTACGGATGCTTCTGTTCTTCATTTAGAATAGAGTGAGTATTTCGACATTCTTAATTAGACTAAAGTGGCATTCATACTGTGTTCTTGTGTTCTTAGTTCGTTCATCATTTAGAGGCTCGTGTTCTTCACGAACACGCTTCCTTGATCTAGTTGATGAACGAGTTTCTCATACTTTTGTGTTTGTTCATAAGTTAGAGGCTCGTGTTCTTCACGAACACGACCCTTGATCTTCTGTTATAAACACCTAAGTTTGTATCCTGTTTGTATGCCTGCTAGTTTAATCAGAGTTAAGTGGATGCTCCTATATCCTAATTTAGATCAAGTTCATCAGTGATCCCTTGCATAAGATAGTGTATACCTGAGTGAGTTCGGGTCTCTCCCTCGTGGGTTCGTCACTTCGTATTTATACGGAGTGCTATAGTGTTTCTACGGGGTGCCAGACGTAGCCGTGCTATAGTAGTAAGCGGTGGTGTAGACGTGGTGTCTAGACTACAGGTTATCCATCGAATGCCCTGTATCCCACAGTTTGTCTTGGGGTAGGCCGCGGTAGTGACAGCTGTTGGTCCCTCTGAAATCCCCCACGTTCGGAGATAGCGTGTTGGCAACCATTTGCCGTGAACCAACTGTTATAGCCAGGAGGGGCTGGTGTCCAAAACGAGAGTTCCTAATCGAGAGGCTGTTCTCAACTCTGCAAGCTATTAGCAGGATCCTTTCCATCTTCCTCTCAACCTTAGCAGGGGTTTGGTGTCCTTGGACCATCTAAACTAGAGTAGAAGATAGTGCACATCGTTCCTTGGATTCGATACCCTTGGAATACTCTCCTTCCTTGGGGAAGTGCTACAGCGGTATTTCCGTGCGCTTGCGGTATATCCGGTTGCTCTTATACGTTCCCTCTAGGTGTACAACAAGTGGTTGTTGGCGTTTCGTAGCGTCGTCGTCCTAAGAACAGATCTGGGACCCGTCCTTAGCGACAACACCAGGAAACGCCTTTAGGCACCTCTCAATGTCACAACTAATGGCACCGGGTTAGCGTGAACATTGAGACTTGCCAGAGGTTAATCTAAACGATCATGAACGAATCCGCAAGCGCACAGATAAACCATTGTAGCATTTCCCCAAGGAAGGAGAGTATTCCAAGGGTATCGTATCTATGGAAGGCAATGGCGGATATCTTAGACTTATGCTTTTGCTCTGAATGTAAACCAAGAGATAGATATAGGGAACAACACACTCAATGACAGGGGTAAGATAAAAGATATAAGGGTAGTGTGACACACACACTCAAATCTACCTCTACTCTAGCACACTATGGCTTAGGGGGAACATACGAGTTAGCTCTAGGTTCTAATGTACTAAACATACAAAGCTAGAAGATACAAGAGATGAGCATGAGTATTGCATGAGAGGGATAAGGTTCAGCACCCAGGTACAAACGGGGAGCTAGCCCACGACGACCAGCACTCTGCGAAACTAGACTTTAGACTCATACAACAGGTACCCCAGCGTGGAGGTTGCCCTAGGATCCAACAGGGCTGTCACCACCTGAGGACCGACCTCTATCGTTACGGGGGGTATGCTCATAACTATTGTAGCCAGACAACCCAGGCACCATGCCTACGTTGCTGCCAGACTCCACCCGGCCCGGGCTATTGTGACCTAGGGTGAGAGCCACCAAAAGACTGGTCAACTAGACCGAGTACCGTAGCTTGAACACATACCTCATGCAACACTCTCATGCCATCTAACAAGATCAACTAAGGCTAGACATACAAACAGATATGAACTCTCTTATGTCTAATCAATAAGATCAAAGGGTCGTGTTCGTGAAGAACACGAGCCTCTAACTTATGAACAAACACATAAGGAAGGAGTTTATCACCCTTCAAGTGGATCAAAAGGTAGTGTTCACGAAGAACACGAGCCTCTAAATGATGAACAGAGGATGAACTCAAGAACATATCAAGAATATGATCTACCATGACTTTATATGAAATAGCTGAATAACTGAAGTAGATCAAAATCATACAAAGAAATAAAGATAAAAGAGAACTCATACCTAAACTTCCAAGAGGACTTGGAACCTGAATAAGAGCTACTCTAGCCTACCCCCTAGCCTTGGAAACTAAAAGTGAGAGGAGAATGAGAGAGTGGTGTGTGAGAAATGGGAGCCCCTCCCCTTCTATTTATAGGCGAGGACAAGGCTTGCTCGGACGCCCAAATGACCCCTAAACACCCGGGAGCGAGGCAATGGACCAATGAGCAACCAACACGTGTAGGGGCCAGATGGGGCGCCACTAAGGCGGTTCGGCCTATCCTAGGATTGGCCGCACCCCTAGGGTGGCCCCACCTGGTGGCCTTCCTCTGGTTGGCTGCCCTGTGGGCCCTTTGATCCATCCCCGGTGCATGGCTTGATTTGGTATCTGAGGTGGGCCCTTTGATCCATGTGAAGTCCATGTGGCGTCCTCTGATTCGTCGGTGAGTGCCTCCCCTGGATCGATGACGTGGATTGCCATGTTTTCCTTGGTGGCAGCGACCTCCTCAGCTGAGTTGGCATGGTTTCTTCATAGACGGTGAGTTTCCATCTCTTTTAAGGGGTAAATCACCTACATACAAATAATCTCCAAGGACAAGTGGAACTACATTATTCAAACCAAAATGCTAGTAAATAATGCATATGCCTCCATTTATGTGAGAATATTGAGGGTTGGAAATGGTGAATTTCCACCGTCAACAAACTCCCCCAAGCTAACCTCTTGCTCGTCTCGAAGCAAGACATTAGAGACTTAGGTTGGTTGATCAGGAGTTGCTACAATGTTGTATTCTCAACTTATGGCAAACATACAGCAAAGTACTCTACCAAGAGTTGAACAAGTTGGCAATGTTCTTACCTTTCACCTGATACGTGGGGCATATAGCTTCACCTGCCTTGGGCAGTTGAGAGACAGAATGGTTATATAGAAAGTGCATAATCACTCATACCTTGATCAGCTTATCAATCCGGAGGTTTTGCAAATTTTTCAAAAGAAAATCAGAGTTCCTCAAATGATACTCTCGGATCGCTCGAAAGTGTATGGTTCCTCACCAAGGCATCAATGTTACCTTTCTTCACATCCTACTCCTAATAGGCTATATGTGGAGCTGTAGGTAGGGAAGATGTGGCATACTTGTCTCTCATGTTTTGCTAAGTCAAAAACCGGATCCTTGGAAGAAACAAACATACCTCCTGATCAAGATGTGCATATGTGTGTGATGGATATAAGCATGGCAAGGTGGATACTAGGCCCGAAAATGGGTGCTAGATATTACCATGCTTTATATGAGGGAAATGAGGGATTGATGGTAAGGTGGACACTAGCCCCGGAGTAGGTACTAGTTATTACCATCTATATGGTGGAACTCTTTCTCTTGCACATATCAATCCCTTTTTTCTCCTTTTGAAATTTTTCGAGACTTGGGCTAGCTCTCTTTATTTATTTTTGCCATGCTTTTGAGCATGCTTTTCTTTCTTTTTCTCTCTTTTTTTAGCTAGCCCTTCGTCTCTATTGGAGATATTTGGAGAGGGATGAATAATGCAAAGATACATAGAGTTTTATTTATGGAAGAATGCATAAGCAATATGGGGCAAATGATGAATGCTAACTTCCAGTGTAGAAGTTTTAGCATGAACGTGTACGTGATCTTGATCAGGGGAGTATGAGTTCTAACAAGGGTCACAACAATTTGACAAAGCTCAATGAGAGAACAAGCTGCATATGTGGAGGCTAAGAACTAGAATCTACATATGGCCTTGGATGGGAAATTCTCATCATTGAGGAACTCATCATGTTTTGATTTTTCAAAAAGGAAAACTCCGGATGTCAAGCTTCACTAAGCACAAGATCATAGCACTCTATTCTACCATATCATGTCTCACAACAACTTAGGCAAGGATCATGCTTTCTGCTACCCATAGTTTTCAAGCTAAGGTTTGAACATACAAGCCAACAAACTCAAAACTTAGGTAGAATACAAAGTTGTAAGCAAGACAAATGAGGAGAATAAACAGAGCAACTATTCATCATTTCGACCATAGAGGCAAAGCATTCTTACTGAGCATATCAAAGCAAACTAAGCAAACGATGATGATGAAAGCAAGTAAATATTTTTGGTCTTTTTATTTTTGCAGATTTTTTTGGATTTTCATTTATAAGTTATTCTGAAAACAAAGGAAGATACAAGTTCCCTCAGGATGGGGGTCCTCCCCCAAGCTAGCTTCAGGTTCACTGCGGAGGAGGGTAGAAGAAACCTTGACTCGCGTGGTAAGCCCTTTGCGCCTCTATGTATCGCTGCTGATCCTGCTGCATGGCTGCTATCCTCTCACCAGCTTGACGCTGCCACGCTGAGGTAGACTCGACGTGGGTGTTCAGCGTCTCCTCCAATCCTGTAACCTGGACGGTGAGCTCTCCCATCCGCTGCGCGAGCTGAGCATCGCGTACAGAGGCTGAAGAGTGTCGCCGGAAGGACGAAGACGGAGGTGGACCACTGGAGCTGGAACTAGCGGGTGTGGCCCACTGAGCACTGCTCGCATCTGCCCAAGCCATGCCACTCGCACTCAGGTGGTAGGTGGGCTGGTCCCAACCAGGTGCATATCCAGGGGCAACCCCGAACATGTACTCCGCAGGGGCCCCTCCTGCCACCGGTGGCGTAGCAGGCTGTGGCTGAGGCTGAGGCTGTGATGGTGGTGTCGGCTGTGACTGCTGCTGCTACTGCATGTGTGCTCTCTTCGCCGCGCTCCTGGTGGACCTGCCTGAAACACTAGCACGACGGCTTTCCTCTTGTGTAACAAGGGGAATGGTTAGTGACTCCGAGTTATACAATCCAAACCCCGGGTTAGGTAACAGGATTTGGTTTGCATAGCCCGGGAAGAAGAAAGTCAAAGAATCATTTGGACCCCTCTTGAGTATATGCCCCTGGATCAAGTATGCCTCATCAATGAGAACTCGGGGCGTCCCGATAAAGGGTACGGGATTCCCGCTAAAAACCCCGAATCTGAGAGCAATACGAGTCACCAAAGACGTACACTCAATAGGGCCTATCATCTTGAAATTCATCATCCACTGCCAAATCATAGCTTTAACGGGAGAGACCTTGATCCGGTTGATAGCGGTGTATAATAGCATCATCTCATCGCTGCGCACAGGCCGAACATCCTCTCGTGGAAAGAGAGTAATGGCGAGCCACTTGTGCCACAGACGGAGAGTAGGATGCACAATATCGTTGCACCAAGGTACAAACTTGCCATTGTAAACAAGACCAGAGATATCTGCCCAGAAAGATTCTCGAACATAACCCTCACAAGCTCGCTTCAAAGAGACAGCACAACGAGGTCTAAAACCAAGAAGATGACTAAGATCCTTCCAAGAAAGACGATAATCGGTCCCGAAAAGACGAAACTCAATGCCATCCGGGGTCTCGGTGAGAGAGCAAAGAAACTGGATAGTGAGGGGCCGAGAGCCAAGCTCTGTAACCGGCGCAAACTCCTCCCAACCAAGAGCATTCCAAATAGAAACGAACTCGAGATTCATACCTGTCTTCTCCATGAGAGCCGGGTCGAAGTCCCTGGTGTGGGCGAAGACTCGGTCCTTCAGAAGGGCATAGGCTTGCTCCTCTCGATTGCCCCTCAAGCTGAGGTAGGGGGTGTCGTCAACGACCTCCTCCGTGGCTTGTGGCTCGGCTTGCTCTTCTTGCTCTTCTTCATAATCCATCGTCGATGGGCTCAGCGTCGGCTCGGCGGGGGTGGATGCACTCGTGCTTGCCCGCGAACAGGAGAGTGAGCGTGTCACCCTCCAGAGAGTGTTCGCCACCCAATTCATGCTAGCACAATAACAAGGAACAACAAGAGCAACTCGGTGATGGGTTAGTGAAATCGAATGAAGTTCTTACCATGCTTGCTCCACCAATAACAATATTTTCAGCAACACAATAGAGGGAACACTTGATGATCCAATCTCGAGCAAGAAATCCAAGAAAACCAAGAGAGCAAGGAGTAGAGAGGGGAGTGTGAGTGAAAAGAGTTGAATGGGTGAAGAGCACCCCCGCTCCCCCTGCTATTTATAGGCAAATGCGCCGGGCATCCAGACATAGCCGTTGGGCAACGGCTAGGAGCCGTTGGAGCAAGGTGGGGCCCAGCAGCCGTTGGGCTACTTTGGCCGAACCTGGGGTCGGCCGACCCCAGGCTGGGCCCACCTACCCTCTGCCTTGGCCAGTGGCTCCCCAACGGTTAGCTGGGGGCCTGCCTGAGTGCCTCGGCCCAAATTCCCTTGAAATATTTTTCAAATGATTTTTCTTGAATTTTCCAACTCAGAAATGATTTTCAGGAATTTTATTTGGAAAAGGGAAAAGGGCTAGATAAATCTAGCATGCAAATGCAGAGTTTTGGAAAATCAAATATGCAATTTTGGAAATAAAATTTTGAAAAGGGAAATATGAGATAAATACCAGCTTTAACCTTTTTGGTAGAAAGGACCCATCATTTTTAGTCCGACGAGTTGGACTCTCCTCAGTGATCAATTCCATTCGGCACCCCACTCCTAAGAAGTAGAGGGTGGTGCCATCTCAATCTTCCACCATTCTTTCCGAATTTTCCTTAACCTCTTCGACGGAGATTTCTTCCTCGGGGGTAAAGGCTCCGTCCTTCCCCCAAGCTGCTTAACACTATCTTGCACCAAATAGCATTGCTCTTCTTTGTCCTGAAACTTGAACTTCAAGTTCCTCTTCCCAATGCGGAAACGGATGATTCCGGACCCCACATTGATTCTAGCTCGGACACCACTGAGAAATGGTCACCCAAGGATGAGCGGCATTCCTCCCTCATCGTTCATGTCCAGGACCACAAAATCCGCGAAGACATAAGAACTCTTGATCTTGACCAATATGCTCTCAACAATTCCTTCTGGATATCGTATCGTTGAATCGGCGAGTTGGATAGTTCGTGCTGTTGGAGAGAGAGCTGGATATCCCAGTTGCTCGAACATGGCCTTGGACATGAGATTAACACTTGCACCAAGGTCACAAAGGGCATGCCTGATCTTCTTGTAATAGATTGTGCAAGTAATAGTCGGGTAGCCTGGATCTTTCTTGTGCACCACTGCCGATTCCTCCCATGGATCAAGAATTTGTTGTATGGGCTTTCCTGCATAGTTAGAAGCATGTGTCTTCCTAGGCAGCTTACCCCACCTGGTTGATACTACACTAACATTTTCACAAGAGGATACGGGTTGCCCCGGGATCCTCCCGTTATCAGGAGATGGAACCAAAGCAGCCAGCTGAGCCAACTGGGTTTCCAACATTTTGTTGAAACTCAGCTGACTCTTCTGAGCAGAAGATAAACTATCAATCTTAATGTTGAGGCTTTCCACAGTTTTATCAAGGGCAGCTAGCTTCTTGTTAATACCTTAATTAATCTTAGCTTTCCCAAAAACGAGATCTCTCAAGGAGGGTTGGTTGGGATTGTACAAATTACCTTGGTTACCTCCTTGATAATAAGGGTGTTGTTGATTCCACGATTGGCCTCCTTGTTGAGGTGGACGATAGCCGTTGTTATTGCCATTCATGTACATCACTTCCTCCTGAGGCTCCGGACAGTAGTTGCCTAAGTGCCCAGTGTTGCCACAGACTTCACAAGTCATATGAGAGTCCATAGGCAGAGTAGTGGTGGCCATGGTAGCCTTCTCGCTGGTGTAGTTATACAATCTCTTCATAAGAAGATCCATCTTGGCAGTAATCATGTCTGCTTCCTTGACAGTATGAGTACCCCTCGGTCGCGGTTGGAGTCTTTCATCACTCCACCCTTGGTTGGAGACCATCTTCTCAATGAGTAATTTAGTATCATCAACAGTAAGTGAGAAGAATGCTCCTTGAGCAGCAGCATCAATATGGCCTCGGGCTGTCGGAGTCAACCCATTATAGAAGCTTTGAAGAATGAGCCAATCCTTCATCCCATGGTGAGGACAGGCCAGGATGTACTCCTAAATCCTTTCCCAAGCCTCTAGAATAGATTCACTTGCTGCTTGCTGAAAACCAGAAATCCTTCCTCGAAGTGCATTGGTTTTACCCAATGGGAAGAACTTCTTGAGAAATGCCTCTGAACACTTACTCCAAGTGTTAATAGCTTCACGATTCGCATAGAACCATTGCTTAGCTTTCCCTAGGAGGGAGAATGGAAATAGCCGTAGACGAACAACATCCATATTTGCACCCCTGATGACGAAAGTGCTGCATAGCTCTAGGAATTGCTGCAGATGAGCATTGGCATCCTCATTTGGCTTGCCACAGAATGGGCTAGCCTGTACCATCGTAATTAGACCCGTCTTGATCTCAAAATTTTCAGTCCCCATTGCCACCACAGGGCCTTGCAACACCTGGTCAGCGGAAGGACCTGAGTACTCATGAAGTGTCGTCTGGGCCATAGCGTTGGACGTGGATGGTACAAAGGAAGCTGGTTCGCCTTCCGGACGAGTACGACGAGGTGAGCCGAAATGCATTCGAGCTTTCCTCACAAGTGACTCGGGATCTTCAGTAAAATTCTCCGGTAGGTCGAAACCAGTCATACACTACATGTCTTCATCATCCAAAGATAAAAGAAGACAATCAAGGTTAGCCTGCATTGAGAGTTGTCCTAACCTACTCAGAGTTTATAAACAGATGCAAAGCATAGTCATGATAATCCTGTGCCTTCCCCGGCAACAGCGCCAGAAATGCTTGTTGGCGTTTCGTAGTGTCGTCATCCTAAGAACAGATCTGGGACCCGTCCTTAGCGACAACACTAGGAAACGCCTTTAGGCACCTCTCAATGTCACAACTAATGGCACCGGGTTAGCGTGAACATCGAGACTTGCCAGAGGTTAATCTAAACGATCATGAATGAATCCGCAAGCGCACAGATAAACCATTGTAGCATTTCCCCAAGGAAGGAGAGTATTCCAAGGGTATCGTATCCGTGGATGGCAATGGCGGATATCTTAGACTTATGCTTTTGCTCTGAATGTAAACCAAGAGATAGATATAGGGAACAACACACTCAAAGACAGGGGTAAGATAAAAGATATAAGGGTAGTGTGACACACACACTCAAATCTACCTCTACTCTAGCACACTACGGCTTAGGGGGAACATACGAGTTAGCTCTAGGTTCTAATGTACTAAACATACAAAGCTAGAAGATACAAGAGATGAGCATGAGTATTGCATGAGAGGGATAAGGTTCACCACCCAGGTACAAACGGGGAGCTAGCCCGCGACGACCAGCACTCTGCGAAACTAGACTTTAGACTCCTACAGCAGGTACCCTAGTGCGGAGGTTGCCCTAGGATCCAATAGGGCTGTCACCACCTGAGGACCGACCTCTATCGTTACGGGGGGTATGCTCATAACTATCGTAGCCAGACAACCCAAGCACCATGCCTACGTTGCTGCCAGACTCCACCCGGCCCGGGCTATTGTGACCCAGGGTGAGAGCCACCAAAAGACTGGTCAACTAGACCTTGTACCGTAGATTGAACACAGACCTCATGCAACACTCTCATGCCATCTAACAAGATCAACTAAGGGTAGACATACAAACAGATATGAACTCTCTTATGTCTAATCGATAAGATCAAAGGGTTGTGTTTTTGAAGAACACGAGCCTCTAACTTATGAACAAACACATAAGGAAGGAGTTTATCACCCTTCAAGTGGATCAAAAGGTAGTGTTCACGAAGAACACGAGCCTCTAAATGATGAACAGAGGATGAACTCAAGAACATATCAAGAATATGATCTACCATGACTTTATATGAAATAGCTGAATAACTGAAGTAGATCAAAGTCATACAAAGAAATAAAGATAAAAGAGAACTCATACCTAAACTTCCAAGAGGACTTGGAACCTGAATAAGAGCTACTCTAGCCTACCCCCTAGCCTTGGAAACTAAAAGTGAGAGGAGAATGAGAGAGTGGTGTGTGAGAAATGGGAGCCCCTCCCCTTCTATTTATAGGCGAGGACAAGGCTTGCTCGGACGCCCAAATGACCCCTAAACACCCGGGAGCGAGGCAATGGACCAATGAGCAACCAACACGTGTAGGGGCCAGATGGGGCGCCACTAAGGCGGTTCGGCCTATCCTAGGATCGGCCGCACCCCTAGGGTGGCCCCACCTGGTGGCCTTCCTCTGGTTGGCTGCCCTGTGGGCCCTTTGATCCATTCCCGGTGCATGGCTTGATTTGGTATCCGAGGTGGGCCCTTTGATCCATGTGAAGTCCATGTGGCGTCCTCTGATTCGTCGGTGAGTGCCTCCCTTGGATCGATGACGTGGATTGCCATGTTTCCCTTGGTGGCAGCCACCTCCTCAGCTGAGTTGGCATGGTTTCTTCATAGAAGGTGAGTTTCCATCTCTTTTAAGGGGTAAATCACCTACATAGAAATAATCTCTAAGGACAAGTTGAACTACATTATTCAAACCAAGATGCTTGTAAATAATGCATATGCCTCCATTTATGTGAGAATATTGAGGGTTGGAAATGGTGAATTTCCACCATCAACAGTGGTGACGTTAAGAAATGCCAACAGTCTCCAAGGAGGAGATGGTCACCCAGGTGAAGGAGCTGTTCTGCGGACGGATCCACAACAAGACCTGCCCGAAGGCGCATTCGCTGAAACGTCCAGCTAACCCTATAAGTCGCTGACTTTACTATTGTCGTTTTTGTCATGATTATTAGGAGGTCGACCTCACTAATAAGTTTTTCTGTTGTTTCCTCGTGTGCAGGCACTTGTTGCAGAATTCTGGTGCCCCGCGCCGCTGCCCGAGGGCGAGGAGGCACAGAGGAAGGTGAGGTCGCTGGAGGATGTCCAACAGCCACTGGTCCAGCTGGTGGACAAGTATCTATCCGACTCGTCGGTTGAGGCAGACGAGGAGGATGTGCCGGTGGTCGCGCAAAGCGCTAGCCAGCAAACCCGCAAGTCGTGGCAAGCCGCGAGCAAGGTCACCCAGTCAAAGGTAGAAGATGCCAAGACGACGAAACTAGAGAGCGCTAAGAAGAAGCAGAAGAGGGCCAAGAGGACGGGGAGGATGTACTTTGTAGCTTGAATACTGACAGACTGAACTGTGCAGGTCGGCGACGTCATCTCCGAGCTTGTCAATCTCGAAGGATTCGACATCGGAGGTCGAGGCGGGAGCGCAAAGCTCCGCTCCGCCAGCTACGGCCCTAGAGGTCGTGCTGGATCCCAAGCCGGTCAATGTGCTGCCCTCTCATGATGCTCGTGATGTTGCGGTAGATCAAGCACAGCTCGAGCCACCGCCATAGCAAGACACAGCCGCGTCGGGAGGACAGGGTCCGGCCACGTATTGGCCTAAGTATGAGACGTACCAAGCCAAAGAGTTGGACTGGAATGGTACACCCTTTGAGGATGACATCCTCGACGATCTGGACGACACCAAGTTGATCCAGAGCTCCATCATCAGCCTGGGGCAGGCCTTCCAGGTAATAGATCGCTATTATTATGGGGGATGTAGGTTGATATTTATGCTGTTAGCAGGCTAACACTTTGGTCTTGCTCTTTGCAGAGCATTGCTGCTCGAGCCAAAGCCCGGGTAGACTTATGTAGAGGCGCCACAGCTATAATGCTGGAGGCGCACCAGTTGGACCAAGAGCTCCAACGGGTAAGGCGCGAAGCCGCCCTCGAGAAGCAGAAACTCGAGGACATAACAAGAAGCTCGCTGACGAGCTGGCTGAGCAGAAGCGCTTGGCCGCCAATACTGACGAGTGTTGGCATTTCTTAACGTCACCACCACTGGCGCACTAGCGTGAGCGTGTAAGAAACTCCTAGGTACACTGATGAGTGCGAACGAATCCGCAAGCGCACGAATACACCGTTGTAGCACTTCTCCCTAGGAGAATGAGTATTCCCGTCGGGTATCGAATCCAAGGACGGAGAGTAACCAGAGAGGGTCTATCCAAGGACACCAGCTTTTGCTGGGATAGGTCGGGATACAAGAAGCACTTCCTTAAGGGACTTAGCTCTCAAGATGCATCTGTCAGGTCTCAGTCATCCCCGCAGGGCGACAGCACATCAATGTGCTGACATTGAGCCCAATTCGGTACGCAACGCAGAGGGTTTGCAAAGGGTCCAACAGGCTATCACCACTGCGGCCTACCTCTACACTACGATCGTACGTGGTCTTCGCAGGAAAACCAGGGCCCAGACACCACGTCTGTACCCCAGATAAATACTATAGTGCGGTTATGTCTATCGACCCGCTGACTACACTATAGCAACCGTATAGATAGGGTCCCACGAACTAGAGAAAGATCGGATTCAGATCATCTTATCATTCATTGAACTACGGAGCAGAAAGGAAGCTATGGATGCAGCTAAACGAGATACAGCGGACTTACTTAGCTAAACAGGATCAGAGCATGCAAACAAGTATATGAACTACTGAGCTGGCTCTAAAGGATCAAAGCCTCGTGTCACGAAGAACACAAGCCTCTAACTTAGGAACGAGCCACGAACACAAGAACAAATCAAGCATGCATGATGTCCACTATAGTCTAAATAAGAAATGCTGAAGTACTCACTTTGATCTAAATGAAGAACAAGCATCCACGAGGACATCAACTCAATCCTCACCCCTACTCTACCTCTCAACTAATCCTAATCTAGATCTCTCCTCATCACCATTCTACCACATAGAGGTGAGAATCACCTCACATGGGCAGAATTAGAGAGAGGGAGAGAGAGCTACACAAGAGAGAAGTGGAACTTGAGAGCTTGGTTGTGTGTGTGAAATGGAGCCCCTCCCCTCCTATTTATAGACAAGGGGGTGGCTTGCTCCGAGGCTCCAAGTGCTCCAAAACACCCCGGGATGCAGCCAAGGACCAATGAGCAAGCAACACGTGGAGGGGGAGATCAACCGAACCTAGGTCGGTTCGGCCGATCCTAGGGTCGGCCGAAGCTCTCGGCCAGCCTCCTGGCTTGTGCTTCCTCTGGCTCGCTTCCATGTGGGCCCTAGTGCCTCTCCTCCGTGCATGGCACGTTTCCTTGCGGTTTAGTTGGCAAAGTGGGCCCATGGATCCATGTGATGCTGACGTGGCAGCGTATGATTCGTCGAGAGTCCCTCACACGGATTGGTGACATCATGGATCCAGGAGAATCCATGTGGCAGCCCCTGATTGGGCAGCATTTGAGTGCCTTGGATTGGAGTGGAGTGAAGGTGCATTGATTCCTCCCATTTCTTATGCTAAATACCTGCATTCGAATAGACATCAACACTGGTGGGAAGTATGAGTTTAAGCTCCTATTCTAGTGTGAATGTGCAATTCATGCTTCAATTTGCAGGAGTTGACGGCCATAAAAATGGCAAATATCAGCCATCAACAACACCCCCACACTTGACCTTTGCTCGTCCCGAGTGAAGGGAAACAAAGCCAAGTGGGTCATGAATACCAAAGAGTAAGACAGACATAAGAGATATTCCAAGTCATAGCTTGCTCCTGTGAACCTCTGTGTAGTGGCGATCATGTTCCCTTGGGTGATTGAAAAGTAGAATAGCTATGAATCAAGTCACTTATGCACCTGATGATAAACACCTTGGGGTTTTGCAAGATTTTCATAAACAAAACTCTTGATGGCTTCCTCATTTGATTCTCTCAGATCGCTCAATGTGTATATGTCATCACCAAAGCATTTGCCTTTCTTCATCCTACTTCTAATGATGGTTATATTTGGAGCTCAGGGTAGGATAAAGAGAAAGCATACTTGCATCACATATTTTGCAAAGTCAAAGACTGGATCCACAGAGAAAATCAAATCATACCATCAGATCAAGATGTGCACCGGTATGGCTATGGTGTGCATGGTAAGGTGGATACTAGGCCCGGAATGGGTGCTAGATATTACCATACATATATATGGTAGGAACTGTGGGTTGATGGTAAGGTGGACACTAGCCCCGGAATGGACACTAGTTATTACCATCAAAATCATGGAACTCCTTTCTGCATGACCATCCCTCTCCTTTTTTTCCTTCTTTATTTTGGATATGGGCTATCCTTTCTTTTTTCTTTTTTTTCAAAACATGCTTTGGGCATGTGTATATATATTTCATTCTCTTTTTTTTCATAGCCCATATCTCTTCCTTGAAGGATACTTTTAGAGAGAGCGGTCATACCACATATGGAGCTTTTACTTTTGTGGTATGAATGATACAATGCTAACTTCTAGTGTAGAAGCATAGCAAGCGGAAATGGGTGGGGTGCACATAAATCTTGATCATGAAAGTAATGAGAAGAATTCTCACAAGGGTCACAGAATTTGACAAGGCTCAAAGCGATAACAAGCAGCATTTGAATCGAAGGTTTTTACCTACAAAGATCATATGGCTCTAATGGGACGGAGGCATATCAAAGAGGAGCCTTTCCAAGAAGTTTTAAGTTTTCAAAAATAAATTCCCCAAGAGAGTTAGTCATCAGAGCAATAGATCATATCATCCAGCCATATCATACTTGTCAATTACTTAGGTGAACATGCTTATCCTTAAGAAGGTTATGGTTCACAAGCATTGGGTAGATAACAAGGAATAAAACATATGTAAGTCTACCAGGTACAAGCGAGTTGGGTGATCTTTTAGCATCGTCATTCGAGTTCTAATTTTAGAGGTAGACATATATAGCTTATAAAACTCAGGAATGAAAGAGAGTGAATTGTCGAGATGCAAACCGGCGCTATGCATGGGAGATGAACCGTGAGAGGCTCTCCACAGGAGTGAACTTGTGCGGGTCCCGTTCAGGTTCTCTACAGGTGATCGATCGGCTAGCGCAGAGTGCTCACAGTGGGTACGTATGGAAAATGTCGTGCCTGCATTGGGAGAGTCGTGGATCTTCCCCCACACTGTCTCGAACCTAGATGTCCTCTAAATCAAAGAGACCAAAGTAATGACACAATGGGTGGCTAAACCGGGTTACATGACCGGTGAGCCACTTTATTCAAATCTAAATGTTTTCAAACAAAATGATTAGGCGCTTACACACATGCAAATGAAATAAATGAAATAAAGGGAAATAAAGGGAAATCAAACCTAGACCTAGACTAGCGCCTAATGAACTAAAATTGGGGCTAATCCCCACTACTCGAAAAGGATCTGCTCCTTTCCTTCAGCAACTGCCAACCTCTGCAGCTTCTGGGTCATGTCCTCCTCCAGCTGGTGATACTCAAACCTGAGCTCATGGTACTCGTCCCTCTGCTTAGCCAGCCCTTCAACTAGCTTCTCATGCTCTAAGAACAGATCAGCTAGTTTGTTTGCTAGCTTTGCTAGGGCAGGGGTCTTCTTGGCGCCTTTCACTCGGATGTCTGCAAGGATCTTGGTGATGACTCGCTCCCACTGAGGTGGCTTATGGTAGGGTGTACCATAGCCTCCAGTGGCTGTCTTCACTCCGAAGATCTTGCACCGGGTTTGTGGAAGTGGGAACTCGTCCCACACATCCTGCTCATAAGTGTGGCAGAAAGCTTCTCCGTAACTGTTGAAGTCAGACCCAATGTAGCGCTCTCTTGGCTTCAGAGGTGGCCCAGGGGGATCGTCAAACAAGATGCACTTAGCAGCAGTCTTGTTCCCCATGGTGGCCATCCTGACCGGGAAAGAAGGCGGGGAGGAGGAGCCTCGCCGGGACGACTGCACCGGGGAGTCGGTGCGCATCCTTCGAGTGCTCTCTACACTCCTGCCTCTCTCGGGAGTCATGGCCTCCGGCGATCCCATCACTTCATCCAGGTCGCCGAGGTCGACGAGACGAGAGGGACTCCTTCCCCCTGAAGTGAGGGGCGAAGCCGCCCTACGGAGCCGAGCGAAACCATAGCCGGCCATGGACGCGGTGATGAGCTGGATGATGTGGTGGAGGAGATGGATCTCGCGACGTGAAAAATCGTCGGGCGGCAGAGAGAAGGTTTCTGGAGGAGAATGAGACGCACACGCGAAAGAAGAAGGGGAGAGGCGGCACCAGGGTTTCGGCCGAACCAGGGTTAGGCTGGCCCCAGGTGGGCCCCTCTAGCCCTCCCCTTTCTCGTGTGGGCTCCAGCAAGTCTCAGTATCGACGACCCAGGTGGATTCGCCGAGATGGAAAGGTTGGCTTAGGCTTAAGGCTAGGATAAGGTTGAGGTTGAAAATTCATCCTCCACTATATAACAACCTTGGCCAAACCATGATATAACCATAGAGAATTTGGGGGAGCTCACCTTGGTGACATACTCGGTTCGTCAAAAGTGTAGGCACCTTTGATGGTAATCATGAAGCGTTCGTGTCGCCACAATGGTGCTGCCTTCCTGTGGTCCTTTGCCTACTCCTCTTTTATCTTGGCAATTTCTTTCTCCTGCATGACCACGGTCCACAAGATACCCGAAGGATAATTCTTCCTGGGGAAATGAGATGAGTCCCAAGAGTACTCAGGATGCGGGTGTCTTGTGATCTCCTGTCTCAACTTATGACCATCTCCTTGCAGACAATGTTGATATGATGACAAGCTCTGATCTGCAAGGGTAGTGCATATACGAACTCGAGCCCAAAAAGGTATATTGAGGCTGAAGGCAAGCATGATTATCCCAAAGAGGCTGAGGCATTCCCTGAGGTGGTCACGGGACTCGAGGACTATAGCACTGGGGTCGCAGAACTCAGAGACGAAAAGATCGAGCACTGAGGCTAGTGCTTCACCAAAAGATACCGATCTCCGAGTGAACTAAAGCTCAGAAAGACACTCGACCTTCAAAGAGGATAGAGCATGGACTTCCGGAGGCTGGTGTACGATCAGGAACTAGAGTTCGGATGAAGAACGAGATTTAACTCGCTCTTACCTTAGGCAGAGGGTTCGATGTTCTCATCAGGGCGATGGAAACATTCCGAAGTCTGGCCTAAGCTTTCAATGGGGGGTTATGGATAAGCTGGAAAGTGCACCTCCCATTGGGCATCGATCAAGTCAGGCATAAGATACAAAGTGCAAGCTTCTCCTGACTGATCGACATCGATCGATGTGCTTGAGATCAAAAGTGAATGCACTCCATTCGATCGGTAGATGATCATGCTCCTTCGGTCAGATGGATGAATCCAATGGATTATAAAGCAGGGACTGATGTCTTGGTTTATACGAAACTTTAGTGCAAAGCACTTCAGCTCAAACCTCGACGTAGAAACACGATAAGCCTCTCATACCCTCCTTAGGAGATAGGAGTGAGGATCGAACAAGTCATCCTGGTCGGAAATGGTCGTTCTTTCCGAACTACTCTCTCCGTCCTCCCACGAGACGAAGTCTCGGGGGGGAAGGTCTAAGAAGATGCATGAGAGGGGAACCCAAGGGTAGATCTCGCACCACGAAATCTTTCCCTTAGACTCCTGCCATTCAAGAATGACATCTTCAGCAAGAGCTCAGAAAGAATGGATATGAAATCTCGGGCTTGGCTGATGATGGATCTAGGTGGCTCAGCATTCCCTCTGGTGGGTGCCTCATTGATCGGGATGCAAGGGGAGCTGAAATCCCGGAGATTATCCACGATCTCTTTTCCCTTGACAGCATCTAGACGCACAAAGGATCCTCCGGAGAGAGCATTAAGCCTTATGGCATCATCCTTCCGCAATCCAAACCAGAAGTGCTGAAGCAACATCCAATCGGGAATGTAGAGGACTGGGCAATCTTCCACCGCGGAGGCAAAACGATTCCATGCCATTCCTAGTGATTCCTCCTCACATTGCTTGAAACAGAGAATCTTTGCCCTTAACGAGATGACACGTCGTATTGGGAAGAAGTGGGAGCAAAAAGCTGCTCTCAACCTTTCCCAAGGAAGGTAGTCTCTACCAAAACAACGGTGCCAATTCCGTGCTTCCCCGGAGAGGGATAGCGGGAAAAACTCTCTTTTCCGAGCATCCGGTGATTCTCCGGTTTTACCCCGAGTTTCAATCAGACACTCGTAGTCTCTCACATGATCAAAGGGGTTCTCATGACTTAACCCCGAGAAGGATAGGTCCTGAATTAGCTTCATGAGGGAGGGGCGAAGCCAAAGGCCAGATGTAAGAGTGGGTCTTGACGAAGATGGCTCTGAGGGTTCGCTCCTTGAAGGTGGAAGGTGTTTACAAGGATAACCTTCCATGGGTAGCGGGGGTAGAGGTAGAAGTAAAGAAAACAAAAGGGGATATCTCAAAAAGGGTAACAGGGGTGAAGGTAGAAAAAAAGGCAAAAGATAAATATGAGGATAGACGGGCTTGAAGGTTAACAACAACCGTCCCCGGCAACGGTGCCAGAAATGCTTGTTGGCGTTTCTTAACGTCACCACCACTGGTGCACTAGTGTGACCGTGTAAGAAACTCCCGGGTACACTGACGAGTGCGAACGAATCCGCAAGCGCATGGATACACTGTTGTAGCACTTCTCCCTAGGAGAATGAGTATTCCCGTCGGGTATCGAATCCAAGGATGGAGAGTAACCAGAGAGGGTCTATCCAAGGACACCAGCTTTCGCTGGGATAGGTCGGGATACAAGAAGCACTTCATTAAGGGACTTAGCTCTCAAGATGCATCTGTCATGTCTCAGTCATCCCCGCGGGGCGACATCACATCAATGTGCTGATATCGAGTCCAACTCGGTATGCGACGCAGAGGGTTTGCAAAGGGTCCAACATGCTATCACCACTGCGGCCTACCTCTACACTACGATCGTACGTGGTCTTCACAGGATAACCAGGGCCCAGACACCATGTCTGTACCCCAGATAAATACTATAGTGCGGTTACGTCTGTCGACCCGCTGACTACACTATAGCAACCGTATAGATACGGTCCCACGAACTAGAGAAAGATCAGATTCAGATCATATTATCATTCATTGAACTACGGAGCAGAAAGGAAGCTATGGATGCAGCTAAACGAGATACAGCAGACTTACTTAGCTAAACAGGATCAGAGCATGCAAACAAGTATATGAACTACTAAGCTGGCTGTATAGGATCAAAGCCTCGTGTCACGAAGAACACAAGCCTATAAATTATGAACGAGCCATGAACACAAGAACAAATCAAGCATGCATGATGTCCACTATAGTCTAAATAAGAAATGCTGAAATACTCACTTTGATCTAAATGAAGAACAAGCATCCACGAGGATATCAACTCACTCCTCACCCCTACTCTACCTCTCAACTAATCCTAATCTGGATGTCTCCTCATCACCATTCTACCACACAGAGGTGACAATCACCTCACATGGGCAGAATTAGAGAGAGAGAGAGAGCTACACAAGAGAGAAGTGGAACTTGAGAGCTTGGTGGTGTGTGTGAAATGGAGCCCCTCCCCTCCTATTTATAGACAAGGGGGTGGCTTGCTCCAAGGCTCCAAGTGCTCCAAAACACCTTGGGATGCAGCCAAGGACCAATGAGCAAGCAACACGTGGAGGGGGGAGATCAACCGACCCTAGGTCGGTTCGGCTGATCCTAGGGTCGGCCGAAGCTCCCGGCCAGCCTCCTGGCTTGTGCTTCCTCTGGCTCGCTTCCATGTGGGCCCTAGTGCCTCTCCTCCGTGCATGGCACATTTTCTGGTGGTTTAGTTGGCAAAGTGGGCCCATGGATCCATGTGATGCTGACGTGGTAGCGTATGATTCGTCGAGAGTCCCTCACACGGATTGGTGACATCATGGATCCAGGAGAATCCATGTGGCAGCCCCTGATTGGCCAGCATTTGAGTGCCTTGGATTGGAGTGGAGTGAAAGTGCATGGATTCCCATGGATTCCTCCCATTTCTTATGCTAAATACCTGCATTCGAATAGACATCGACACTGGTGAAAAGTATGAGTTTAAGCTCCTATTCTAGTGTGAATGTGCAATTCATGCTCCAATTTGCAAGAGTTGACGGCCATAAAAATGGCAAATATCAGCCGTCAACAATGAGCTATTGAAGAAAGTCAGCAAAGGTAAGACCGTGCTCCTCCCAGGTCGTGGGATATGTTTATTTTGTCATAAACTTAAACTGACAACTGTTGATGCAACAGATGCCTAGGTTGCATTGCAGCGACTGAAGGAAGACCTCCAAGAAGCTGAGAAGACCATTGCCACCCTCAAGGAGGAGAACAAGGCGCTGATCGGCAGTGAGTACACCGTTTGCCAAAAGCTAGCTCATGAAAAGGAAATCAGGAGGGATCTAGAGATCGACCTCTTGGTTGCTATGCAGTCACTTTAAATGATCACTGCAGGTCATGAAGTGGAGATGGGCTACCTCCAGAGCGTTGCGGACTTTATCATGGATAAGGTCATCTCGCAGCCCACCGAAGGGGAGCTGATGTCGTTGCTGGAGTGGCTCACGGCAGCTCCAGAGAAGGTCGACGTGCTGCTGCAAGCAGGGCAGCAACAATGGAGACGTTGGCGCGGGTGAAGTCGCACTTCTCGGAGGTAGAAGTCCAAAAGATTGCTGAGGGTCCAAATGCTGACGCCGATCTTCGACAGGTCGAAGTTGAAGTAGAGGACGCAGCCAACAAGGTCGTAGAGAGCCTTGTCTTCGAGGATGACGAAGAGTAGTAGAGCTGACTTGGAAATAGGTTAGCTTTTGCATACCCTTGTTGGCCAGAGCACAACAACGTCTGTACTGTGTAAAAAACTTTATGAAATGAATCTATCTTTATGATGCAAAGTCTATTTACTTATTCGACCTTGACAGCTCGGAAGCACTTGTGTTTTCAACTCACTAACCACTACTCACAGAGAGGACGACTTACCGACCATATAGCTCAGCGGGGAGACTTACATATGATCGGCGCGTGAGCGGGGCCAAGGACCCAGGTTTGGCAACCTCACAATCAAGGTCGAACAAGCAAAATGCAAGCAATCCAAAGGTAGAAAGACAATCCTCAGGTCGAGCGACCCTTCAGTTGGCAAGGCCAAGCCCCCGAGCATGTCGAGGGGGAGGAAAAACATATACCCTCAGATCTAATGACCCAGTAGTTGGCAAGGCCAAGCCCCCGAGCATGTCGAGGGGGAGGGAATCAAACACAACACACAGAGTGGGACCACAACTTTCAAAGGGCGACAGAAAACTGTCTAAAAACTAAACTTTATTGAACTAACTTTAATAATAGTAAAGTGTATATATCTTAGTATTTTACATATTCTACAGATAGAATTGTCGCAGGTGCTCCATGTTCCAGGGGTTTGGAACCCCTTGACCGTTGCCCCACTGGAGGCGATAGGCCGATGGGCTGATGACTTCTGTGACAATGAAGGGGCCCTCCCATGGGGCAGATAGCTTGTGCATCCTGTCGGTCTTCTAGATCCTTCGCAGGCCCAGGTCGCCAATGTTGAAGGAGCACTCCTTGATGTTACGATCATGATAGCGGCGTAATTACTGGTCGTGGTGCACCTGCTGCATTATGGCTGCCACTCTATTTTCTTCAAGGCTGTCGAGGTCGACTCGACGCGTCTGCTCTGCTTCGCCTTCATTATAGTGCTGGATGCGAGGTGCGCCAAACACTACGTCGGTGGGGAGGATGGCTTCCGAGCCGTAGACCAGGAAGAAGGGCGAGAAACCCATGACCGAGCTGACCTGAGTCCTGAGACCCCAGATCACATGTGGAAGCTCAGCTAGCTAGCGGGTAGCGTAATTGGAGGCGTCGTCGAAGACGCGATCTTTCAGAGCTTGTAGAACTATGCCATTAGCACGCTCTATCATGCTGTCTTGCCAGAAATCCCAGAACGCCGAGCCTGTCAAGGCTGTCCCAAGGACGGTGATGATCCTATTGTGCACACCGAAGCGGTACGTGATCTCCTTGATGAATTTTGCCACCTCGTTCGATGTGACCTTGGCAACAGGTCGAACCTCGATCCACTTGGTGAATTTATCTACAGCAACAATGATGTGCTTGTAGCCACTGGGGGCAGTTTTGAATGGACCTATAGAGTCCAAACCCCACATAGCGAAGGGCCATGAAGGGGGAATCGTGTGCAGGACCTGAGCAGGAAGGTGCTACTGTTTGGCAAAGAACTGGCACCCTTTTCTCCTCTTGACGAGGTCTTTGGCATCACTCATGGCCATGGGCCAGTAGAAACCAGATCGATATGCATTGCCAACCAGATTGAGAGAGGTTGCGTGACAGCCGCACTCGCCACCATGAATTTCAGCTAAGAGCCAAATACCTTCTGATCGCAAGATGCACTTCATGAGCACACCAGTTGAGGCTGCTTTGCGGTAGAGCTCTTCTCCAATAACGACGTTATTAGCACTACGCCACGTAATCTTTTCTCATTATGCTTTATTGTCTGGAACCAGCTGGTTGTTGACGGCTGTTAAGTACCATTTTCATGGCCGTCAGCTCCTGCAAATTAAAGCATCAATTGCACATCCACACTAGAATAAGAGCTTAAACTAATACTTTCCACCAGTGTCAATGTCTATTTGAATGCAGGTATTTAGCATAGGAAATGAGAAGAATCCATGTACATTCACTCCACTCCAATCTAAGGGACTCAAGTGCTGGCCAATGAGGGGCTGCCACATGGATTCTCCCGGATCCATGATGTCACCAATTCATGTGAAGAACTCTCGACGAATCATACACTGCCACGTCAGCATGACATGGATCCATGGGCCCACTTTGCTAACCAAACCGCCAGGAAACGTGCCATGCACGGAGGAGGGGCATTAGGGCCCACATGGAAGCAAGCCAGACGAAACACAGGCCAGATGGCCACCCTGGGGTTTCGGCTGAACCTAGGATCGGCCGAACCGACCTAGGGTCGGTTGATCCCCTCCTTCCACGTGTTGCTCGCCCATTAGCTCCTGGCTGCATCCCGGGGTGTTTTGGAGCATTTGGAGCCCCAGAGCAAGTCACTCCCTTGTCTATAAATAGAGGGGTAGGGGCCTCATTTCACACACACCACCAAGCTCTGAAGTTCCACTTCTCTCTTGTGTAGCTCTCTCTCCCTTTCCCTAATTCTGCCCATGTGAGGTGATTCTCACCTCTATGTGGTAGAATGGGGTTGACAAGAGATCTAGACTAGATTAGTTGAGAGATAGAGTAGGAGTGAGGAGTGAGTTGATGTCCTCGTGGATGCTTGTTCTTCATTTAGACCAAAGTGAGTATTTCAGCATTTCTTATTTAGACTATAGTGGATATCAAGCATGATTGATTTGTTCTTGTGTTCTTTGCTCGTTCATAAGTTAGAGGCTTGTGTTCTTCGTGACACAAGGCTTCGATCCTTTAGAGCTAGTTCCTTAGTTCATATATCTATTTGCATGGTCTGATCCTGTTTAGCTGAGTAAGTCTGCTGTATCTCGTTTGTTTGCATCCATAGCTTTCTTTCTGCTCCGTAGCTCGATGACTAGTATGATTTGACCTGTTCTCTCTCTAGTTCGTGGTTCCATATTTATACGGGTTGCTATAGTGTTGGTAGCGGGTTGACAGACGTAACCATGCTATAGTAGTTATGTGGGGTGCAGACGTGGTGTCTGGGCTCTGGTTATCTTGCAAAGACCACGTGAGTTCGCTTAACGATAGAGGTAGGCCGCAGTGGGGACAGCCTGTTGGACCCTTTGGAACCCTCCGCGCCTGCATACCGAGTTGGGCCCCATTGCCAGTATGTTGGCCTCTCCCTAAAAAGTTAGGATCGGCTGGTGCCCCACGGGGAGGACTAATAGCGGACAGATCCATCTTGAGAGTTAAGTCCCTTAAGAAAGTGCTTCTCATATCCCTACCTATCCCAGCAGTAGCTGGTGTCCTTGGAAAGACCCTCTCTGGTTACTCCTCCGTCCTAGGAACGAAACCCGACGGGAATACTCATTCTTCGAGGGAGAAGTGCTGCAACGGTGTATTCGCGCGCTTGTGGATTCGTTCACACTCGTCAGTGTACCCGGGAGTCTCTTACACGCTCATGCTATTAGGGCGCCTAGCGTTGAGGTTAAGAAACGCCAACAAGCATTTCTGGCGCTGTTGCCGTGGACGGCTGTTGTTAACCTTCGAGCCCGTCTATCCTCTTATTTATCTTTTTCCTTTTTCTTCTACCTTCACCCCCGTTACTCATCGAGATATCCCTTTTTGTTTTCTTTACTTCTACCTCTACCCCCGCTACCCATGGAAGGTTATCCTTGTAAACACCTTCCACCTTCGAGGAGTGAACCCTCAGAGCCATCTTTGTCAAGACCCATTCTTACATCTGGCTGTCGGCTTCACCCCTCTCTCATGAAGCTAATTCAGGACCTATCCTTCCTGGGGTTAAGTCATGAGAACCCCTTTGATCATGTGAGAGACTACGAGCGTCTGATTGAAACTCAGGGTAAAACCGGAGAATCACCGGATGCTCGGAAAAGAGACTTTTTCCCGCTATCCCTCTTTGGGAAAGCATGGGATTGGCACCGTTGTTTTGGTAGAGACAACCTTACTTGGGAAAGTTTGAGAGCAGCTTTCTGCTCCCGATTCTTCCCGATACGACGTGTCATCTTGTTAAGTACCAAGATTCTCAGTTTCAAGCAATGTGAGGAGGAATCACTAGGAATGGCATGGAATCATTTCGCCTCTGTGGTGGAAGATTGCCCAATCCTCTACATTCCCGATTGGATGCCGCTTCAGCACTTCTAGTTTGGATTGCGGAAGGACGATGCCATGAGGCTTAATGCTTTCTCCGGAGGATCCTTTGTGCACTTGGACGCTATCAAGGGAAGAGAGATCGTGGAGAATCTCCGGGATTTCAGCTCCCCTTGCATCCCAGTCAATGAGGTGCCCACCAGAGGAAATGTGGAACCACCTAGATGCATCATTAGCCGAGCCCGAGACTTCATATCCACTCTTTCTGAGCTCTGGCTGAAGGTGTCGTTCCTGAATAGCAGGAGTCTAAGGGAAAGATTTCATAGCGTGAGATCTACCCTTGGGTTCCCCTCTTGTGCAACTTCTTAGACCTTCTCCCCGAGACTTTGTCTCACGGGAGGATGGAGAGAGTGGTTTGGAATGAATGATCATTCTCGGCCAGGATGACTTGCTCGATCCTAGCTACTAGCTCCTAAGGAGGGTATGAGAGGCTTATCGTGTTCCTACATTGAGGTTTGAGCTGAAGTGCCCTGCACTGAAGTTTCGTTTAAACCAAGACATCGGTCTCTACTTTATAATCCATTGGATTCATTCATTAGACCGAAGGAGCATGATCATTTACCGATCAAATGGAGTGCATTCACTTCAAATCTTAAACCCATCGATTGATGCCGATCAGTCAGGAGAAGCTTAAACTTCACACCTTATGCCTGGCTTGATCGATGCCCAATGGGAGTTGCACTTTCCAGCTTATCCATAGCCTCCCATTGGAAGCTTAGGCCAACCTCAGGATGTTTCATCGTTCTGATGAGAACATCAGACCCTAGATCAGCCGAAACGACCTAGGGTTGGTTGATCTCCCCCCTCCACGTGTTGCTCGCTCATTGGTCCTTGGCTGCATCCAGGGTGTTTCGGAGCACTTGGAGCCTCGGAGTAAGCCACCTCCTTGTCTATAAATAGGAGGGGAGGGGCTCCATTTCACACACACCACCAAGCTCTCAAGTTCCACTTCTCTCTTGTGTAGCTGTCTCTCCCTCTCTCTAATTCTGCCCATGTGAGGTGATTCTCACCTCTATGTGGTAGAATAGTGATGAGGAGAGATCTAGATTAGGATTAGTTGAGAGGTTGAGTAGGGGTGAGGAGTGAGTTGATGTCCTCGTGGGTGCTTGTTCTTCATTTAGATCAAAGTGAGTATTTCAGCATTTCTTATTTAGACTATAGTGGACATCATGCATGCTTGATTTGTTCTTGTGTTCATGGCTCGTTAATAAGTTAGAGGCTTGTGTTCTTCATGACACGAGGCTTCGGTCCTTTAGAGCCAGATCAGTAGTTCATTTACCTGTTTGCATGCTCTGATCCAGCTGAGTAAGTCCACTATATCTCATTTATCTACATCCATAGCTTCCTTTCTGCTCCGTAGCTCAATGAATGATAAGATGATCTGAATTCGATCTTTCCCTTGTTCGTGGGACCGTATCTATACTGTTGCTTTAGTGTAGTTAGCGGGTCGACAGACGTAACCGCATTATAGTATTTATCTGGGGTACAGACGTGGTGTCTGGGCCCTGGTTTTCCTGCGAAGACCACATACGATCGTAGCATAGAGGTAGGCCGCAGTGGTGACAGCCTGTTGGACCCTTTGTCAACCCTCTACGTCACGTACCGAGTTGTGCTCGCTTGCCAGCACATTGATGTGTTGTCGCCCCACGGGGATGACTAAGACCTGACAGATGCATCTTGAGAGCTAAGTCCCTTAAGGAAGTGCTTCTTGTATCCCGACCTATCCCAGCAAAAGCTGGTGTCCTTGGATAGAAACTCTTTGGTTACTCTCCGTCCTAGGAATGAAACCCGACGGAAATACTCATTCTCATAGGGAGAAGTGCTACAACGGTGTATCCGTGCGCTTGCGGATTCATTCGCACTCGTCAGTGTACCCGGGAGTTTCTTACACGCTCACGCTACCACAGCGCCTAGTGTTGAGATTAAGAAACGCCAACAATGAGGTACGTGTGATGCGGGATGGCCATGAACCGAGCCAGCATCAGACGACCTAGGATGGCAAGGTAGGAGGAGCAGAAGTCTGCGACCTCAAACGTGAGCCGCTCTGTGCGGTAGTTAGCTTCATTTCCAAAGGTGACTGGAGGCAGACACGTCCCAGAGAATATGCTACCTTGCCAGGCACGACCCCGTAGAAGGGTTCATCGCAGGCTGTCATCTTGTTGAAGTCGAACTTCATCTTCTTCAGCGTCTCGGTGAATATGATGTTGAGGCTGCTGCCTCCGTCGATGAGCGTCTTGGGGAGCACGGCTCCATCCACCGTGGGATTGATGACCAGCGGGTAGGTCCCGGGGTCTGGTATATGCACTCAATGGTCTTCCCTGGAGAAGGTTATGGGGTACTCCGACCACCTCAGGGGTTTCGGAGTCTCTGTATTGACGAGCCCGATCTCTCGAGCTCCGGTGCGTTGTTGTCTGTTGCTTTGAGCAACCCTGTGACCTCCCACAATGAAGTTGATCTCCCTATTGGGTGCCTTGTAGGCACCATTAGGGTTGCCACTCGGAGGTGGTGGTGGTGGAGTCCTTTCCTTGCGTCGGTCACCGTCATTGCGACGGTCATTGTTGCGGTCGTCTCTGCGGTCGTCGCGGCGATTATCGTGGCGATCATCACGGCGGTTGTCGCGACGATCATCGCGGTGATCTCTATCATCACGGCGATCATCCCGGCGGTCATCCCGGCAATAAGGTCGCTTGTCCCGGTCATCACGCCAATCAGGTCAGCGGTTCTGGTTGTCGTAGCGTCGGTTGTTGTTGTAGCGGTTGTCACTGCTGTTGGTCTTCTTTGCCGCCTTGGGTTCTTCTGGAACACTGAGAGCGCGTTTCAACTCTATGCAATCACGCATAGAGTGCTTTGCCCCCTGGTGGAACTGGCACACGTCATCGAGAGTTGACTGGAACTCATCACGCATGAAGCTGGAGTTGGCCATCAAGACCTCATTAGAGCGCTTGCGTGACTTTCCTGTACCGTCGGAGACCAGGGCCCCAGACATCTCGTTGGTTCTGATCCCCTTGAAGTCGTGGACCACTGCATCTTGAGTATCCACGACCTTGTCGACGTACGCCATGAGGTCAGCGATGGTCTTGGCTCCTACCTCGTGAATCTTCTCGAAGAGCTTGATATTGGTGACGCCTTTCTTGTACGCGGTGATAACATCGTCGTCCTTGACTCCGACGAGCTCATTGTGGTTCTCGAAGAACCGATTGGTGTAATCCCGGAGGGTTTCACCAGTCTTCATGGTCACCCTTGCGAGGTGATGAGTGTTGTCGGGTCGGTTGTAGGTCTCCTGGTAGTTCATAGTGAACAACCGCGACAAACTTGCCCAGGATGATATGTACTCATCTCGTAAATTATTGAGCCAAGAGTGGCGCTTTGCCTATCGCCAAGGGGAAGTAGCCTGCCATGTGGTCTTCGTTGCCTCCCGCTGCCTGAGCAGTGATGGTGTACATCTTGAGCTAGATACTCGGGTCGGAGCGACCGTCGTACTTGTCAATGTTGGGCTTGAACTCCTTGGGATAGTTCATAGTCCGGAGACGTCGCGAGAAGGCCGCGAAGTTTTTGACATTGCTGGAGCCTGGTTGGTTGGCTGTATGAGGTCCCGAGGGAACGACGTATAGATTGTCAGGTGCGCCATTGACCTGGTCGTAGTTGGCACGGCGCTGTAGCTCTGCATCATGCATCACCGGAGGTCGGTTGCTTGCAGTAGGTTGTTGGCATTAAGAGGGTCTGGGGGACCATTAATGCGGTCATAGTTTGCACATCACTGAATCTCGTGCTCGTCTCGTTGTGGCTGCTGTGGGTTGGCTGCAGGAGCCTGTGCGACCTGGAGCAGCACGTTTCCTGCAGCTTGAGGTCCTGCTCTGGTGTTGGGTTGCTGCACCACCTCGTTCTCGCCACCTCCTTCTTCAGCCATGGGCTGTTGAGGAGCTTGACCAGCATTGTTGTTGTTTTGAGGTCATACCGACCTCCTCCTTGAGTGCTGGGTGTGTGCTGACCTATTGTGGCCTTGGCTCTGTTTCTCGACTTGGGCTGTGGCGACCCTGATCTTGGCAATAGCCCGCCGTATCTGTGGAGTATCAGCCATGAGCTGGATCTCTACTAGAGCTGCCCCCAGGTTGGCTTGGGGGGAGTTGAAGACTTCATGGCCAACTTATTCAAAGTCCCTCCGTAGGTCGCGTGCGCGCGCGGTGTCGAGGAGGTGGCATCTGCTGCTGTTGCTGCTGTTGGGGTACGCCTTGACCCGCAGGGGGTGGGCCATTGGCGTTGTTCTGCACGTTGTTCTGAGGCACCTCGCCACAACCAGCCGCGATGGAAGCTTGAGCCATTGTGTTGGCTTGATTGATTTCTGCCTGGCGGTGTAGAGCTCGATTGGCATTGTCATCTTCTCGTTGTATGCGTTGAGCGTCAGTTTCACCAGCTTAAGCTGGTACGTCTGCTGAGACCACAAGGACCTCACAATTCTAGAGACCGCGACGTGCCAAGAACTCATCGCCGTAAGTGTTAGGCGTGAGGATGACACGGGCGACTTGGAACTCACCACAGTCCGGAGACTGTGCCAGAGGATGGATCGGGCGACCTGGGGTCGTTGTAGGAGGCGTAGATCGGTGGAGCTTCTTCAAAGCGTGACACTGGGGTAGTGTAATTGGCTTTCTTGTGGAGATGACAAGGATCATCTAGGAGGTCCCTGCGGTGCCCACAAGCCGGAGGCTGGGGGGTAGTCGAGTCCGACCTAGATTGGATCTGGATCTTCTTCCTCATGTGGTCACAGACTGTCACACCCAGTTTTGAAAGCAAAACGAGATCATAGCTTACATGTGTCCAGGATCATGTTCACACACGCAAGCGACATAGTGGAGTACCAAAAAGCGCAATGTCACAGTGTTATTATTATTACAGACCAAAAGTCCAATAATTTAACTCAACGTTCGAGTAGCTAACAGCGGAAAGTAAAACGGAGTCGTCCACCACAGGTAGTCGACTGAAGCAACGCGCCTAGAAGTCCTCGAAGTCGTCAAGGAAGTCTTCCAAGCGGCCGTCTGAGCAGCAGTGCGAGTAGTGTAGTTGCAAGAAATAAATCAACAAGCGTGAGCACATGTCGTACTCAACATGGGAATGTAACTAAAACAACATGCAAGGCTTTTTGGATGGATGGCTGACATGGTTAAAGCGGTAAGCAATTTTAGTTGGTCAGATTTTATTAAGCAACTTATTACTAGCAGTGTAAGTTTATACCAACCCAGATATATAACAAATGCAACAAAAATTAGGATGCAATGCACCAGATTAATTTATGTTCCATAATTTACCCATGTGAGGGTCCAGGCCGCTCCATGACCGAGAGCACGGCTAATCGATTAGATTTTACACTCTGCAGAGGTTGTACACTTTACCCACAAGTCGTGTCTCCCATGTTGCCCAGGTTAGCTAGACCCTTAAACACTGCCTTTGGTGAGTGGCTAGGGATTCACTACGAGGCCTTTACAAAGGTTCCCTAGTATGAGCTGCTCGCTAGGTTTCATGACAGCGCAATGCATAACCCTCTCTCAAGACTGCGAAGCTACCACAGAGCAGATCAGCTTGAGGGCCGGGCTATACACCAACTACCGACACACCCTAACCCTTATCAGGTAAAGCATACTGCATACTAAAGTTTCTAATTAATTGGCCAAGACAGAGCCATTTGTCTTGTGGTTGCACCTAGTTCCTGGGTGGTTCCCCATGTTCCGATTAACAGGGGTAATCTTGCTTAATGAGGGTAGAGCATAAAATAAATCAAGTTTACTTTTGTGTACAATTAAACCATCCTCAACCCGATGTTAGCAACTAAGCATGTGCTACCCAACGTAAATAAAACCCCAGGTTAACAAAGACATGGTAAACAGCACTAGTCACACCTTAAGCATAGGGTCCCATCAATTTAATGCAAGCAATAAAATAAATAATGTAATTAAAATGCAGTTGTATAGGAAAAAGGGCATGCATCAAGGACTTGCCTTCCACAAACTCAGAGGGCTGCTCAAGATCTTGAAACTCTTCAACTGCAGCGTAATCGAAGTAGCGATCGTCTTCTACGCATCACACCAACCACATACAAGCAAATAAATAGAAACAAATAAGAAACATGCACCAAACAGTAACAACAGAGCAAAACAACTGCGTAAAGCTATTCTACTCTTCGATGCGATCGTTTGGACATAAAGAACGCTAAAAACGGAGCTAAAATGCATAAGCTATGGCTAAAACAAGATACAGGGGTCTATCTGCGAGAAAACTAAAGCTCCAGGGGCTTAACTGCTAAAAACCGGGGCCTAAAACATAATTAAACTTATAAACACAGGGGCTAACGTGCAAAAACTAGGGCTATGCACCTCGACTACTAAAACCAGGGACTACAGGGGTTAAACCGAAAAGATTAGGACCTAACCGCAAGGATTTTTCTATGGTGGAAGGACCGGCATGTAAAATCTAAAAGCACGGGGGTTCTTTTGCAAAACGACGACAACTAGGCAAGGGTTGACCGGTATCTCAGATTTGACCGGTGATTGGATCTAATCTGGAGCGTCCGCCGCGGATCGGATGACTGAGCACAAACGCGAGCACCGACAGCGGCGGTACACGACGGTGAGCGGCGGCGCACGGCGGCGAAGTCGCCGGCGCGACGCTAGATCGAGCTAGGGGGCTCGATTTGCTGCGGGGTTTGCATCTAAACGTAGCGCGCACATCCGCAAACTGAGCAAGAGCATCGGGGCGACCTGCGGCTTGCTGACGAGGCGGGCGGCTGGACGAGGCGGGCGGCGGTGTCGGCAACACTCTGGCGAGCTCGATCGTACGGCGCAGGGCATGGTGTCGAAGACACACGGCACCAGGAGCTTCCTTGCGAGCTTGCACACCTCCGGGGCTCCTTCACGACAACGGGGAGGCGACGACGGCGTCGGTCAGCAGCGGCGGCGCTAGGGTTCGAGGGCGGTGGCGCTGCGGGGCTCTAGGGTTTGGGTTCCGGGTTCGAGGGGGGGCCAGGGGGTTGCGGCGGCAGCTTATAAAGGCCCGGGGCTCACGCCTTGGCGTGCGGGCCAAGCAGGGGCGGCGCGCGCACGCGTCCGGCGTACGGACTCGGGGATGAGTCCGTCCCGGGTCGGAGTCTGACGCGGGGAGGGTGATGACAAGAGGGCCCCACCGGCCAGCGACCGAAGCGGCGGGACGGGAACAGCGGGCTGGCGCTGGGCCGGGAGTGGAGCTGGGCCGTGCAGAAAAGGAGAAGGGGAGAGCAAAAGAGTGAGCTGGGCCAGAGAGCTGAGGGAGGCCGAGCGGACTTTGGGCTAAAACGGGCTGAGCAAAAACAGTAAGAGGGGAAGGGAGGGAAAAATCATTTTGAAATTATTTGAAACCTTTTAAACTCAACCAAACATTGAATTCAAACACAAATTTGAATTCAAGCACTTAAAAATAATGCACCAGCATGTATGCAACACTCAACTCCTATATTTATTTATTTTATTATTAAAAATTATTTAAATGCCTAGAAAATTCAATTAACCCCTTATAATCCTTAAACAAATTCATAAGTTGCTAACAAAATTTTAATAAATTCAAAATTAGGGTGCTACAAATCCTACCCCCCTTAAGAAGAATCTCGTCCTCGAGATTCGGATGGATTAGTAAAGAGATGTGGGTAGTCTTCTTTTATATCCTCTTCTCTTTCCCATGTTGCCTCATCCTCTGTATGATTACTCCACTATACTTTACACATTCTGATCACCTGATTCCTTGTAACCCGTTCAAGAGTATCCAAGATCTTGATAGGATGTTCAATGTAGGTGAGATCTTCCTTAACTTCCAACCCATCTATAGGTAATGGCTCCTTATCATGCGGCTGGAACCCCTTCTTCAACTGAGAGATATGGAACACATCATGTACATCTGAGAGTTGATTTGGTAACTCCAACCTGTAAGCTACCTCTCCCACTCTCTCAGAGATCCTAAAGGGTCTGATAAAGCGAGGTGACAGCTTCCCTTTAACCTTGAACCTGCGTAAACCTCTGACCGGTGACACTTTAAGGTACACATAATCACCTTCATGAAACACCACGTCTCTCCTCTTTGTGTCAGCATACTTCTTCTGCCTAGACTGTGCAACTCTCAAGTTATCCTTGATGATCTGAACCTACCTTTCTGCCTTCTTGATAACATCAGTCCCGAACAATCTACTCTCTCCTGTCTCACTCCAGTACAACGGGGTTCTGCACTTCCTTCCATACAAAGCCTCAAAGGGTGCCATCTTGAGACTGGCCTGATAGCTGTTGTTGTAAGAGAACTCCGTGTATGGCAAACTCTTATCCCAACTACCTCCATGCTTAAGAGCACAGGCTGTCAACATGTCCTCAAGAATCTGATTAGTCCTCTCAGTCTGTCCATCTGTCTGCGGGTGATAAGCTGAGCTGAAATTCAACACTGTATCCATAGACTCATGAAGTTTCTCCCAGAAACGAGACGTGAACTGAGTACCTCTGTCAGACACTATCTTCTTAGGCACACCATGCAAACACACAATTCTGGCCATATACAACTCTGCTAACTTTGCTCCCGTGTAAGTTGTTCTCACTGGTATAAAGTGTGCTACTTTAGTCAACCGATCCACAATAACCCATATAGAATCATAACCATCCCGAGTACGAGGTAACCCAACAATGAAATCCATACTGATCTCTTCCCACTTCCATTCTGGCACTTTCAGTGGCTGAAGCAATCCGGCTGGCCTCTGATGTTCAGCTTTCACTCGATGACAAGTGTCACACAATGCTACGTGAGAGGCCACATCCCTCTTCATCCCATACCACCAATACCTCTGCTTAAGATCCTGATACATCTTAGTGCTGCCTGGATGAATAGAGTAAGCAGAATCATGGGCTTCCTTCAGAATGTTCTCACGCAGATCTCCCACATCGGGCACACAAATCCTTTTCCTGAACCATATAGTCCCCTGATCATCCTCTGTGAAATCCGGTGCCTTGCCATTCCCCATAGTCACTCTGATCTCTCTAATCTCAGCATCCTCAAGCTGTGCCTGATGAATCTCCTGCTCGAATGTAGATTCCACCTCCAAGGTAACTCCCTGAGTCTGTGCAACCATCCCCAAGTTGAGCTGCTCAAACTCCTTCATCAGCTCTTCAGGCAACTGGAATGCGAGTGCCATATTGGCATGTCCCTTCCGACTCAAAGCATCTGCAACTAGATTAGCCTTTCCAGGATGATAGTGTATCTCCAGATCATAATCCTTGATCAGCTCTAAGCATGTGCGCTGTCTCAAGTTCAAGTCCTTCTGAGTGAATATATACTTCAGACTCTTATGATCTGTGTAAATCTGGCACTTAGTCCCCATGATGTAGTGCCTCCAAATCTTCAAAGCATGAACCACAGCTGCTAACTCCAGATCATGAGTAGGATAATTCTGCTCATGCTTCCTCAACTGCCTCGAAGCATAAGCTATAACATGTCCTTCCTACATAAGAACACATCCAAGACCCTGACGAGACGCATCACAGTAGATATCAAAACTCTTCTGTAGATCTGGCATCACTAGTACTGGGGAAGTAGTCAACCTCTTCTTAAGCTCCTCAAAGCTAGCCTGACATGCTTCCGTCCACTTGACCTCCTTATCCTTCTCTAGTACTGATGTGAGAGGCTTCACTATCTTAGAGAATCCTTCAATGAACCGACGATAATACCCTGCAAGACCGAGAAAGCTTCTGATCTCCTTGACTGTCCGAGGTGGCTCCCACTTCAACACATCTCTGACCTTGCTAGGATCGACTGCAATGCCTCCATCAGTAATGATGTGACCCAGAAAACCCACTTCCTTAAGCCAGAACTCACACTTACTGAACTTGGCATACAACTGATGCTCTCTCAACTTCTGTAACACAAGTCTCAGATGCTCCTCATGCTCTGCTTCATCCTTGGAGTAGATCAAGATATCATCAATGAATACCACAACAAACTTATCCAAGTACTCCATAAAGACTTTGTTCATCAGATACATAAAGTAGGCAGGTGCATTAGTCAACCCAAAAGACATGACTGTGTACTCATAAAGCTCATACCTAGTGGTGAATGCAGTCTTAGGAATATCTGACAACCTGATCTTCATCTGATGATAACCAAAACGCAAATCGATCTTAGAGAATACCTTGGCACCTCTCATCTGATCAAACAAATCTTCTATGCGGGGCAATGGATACTTGTTCTTGATAGTAACATCATTAAGTGACCGATAATCCACACACATCCTCTGAGTACCATCCTTCTTCTCCACAAAGATAACAGGTGCCCCCCAAGGTGAAGAACTAGGATGAATGAAACCCTTTTCTAACAATTCACTAATTTGTTTCTTAAGCTCAAACAGTTGATCACTAGACATTCTATAAGGACGCTTAGAAATAGGAGCAGTACTAGGTAAAAGATCAATAACAAACTCAACATCTCGATCGGGTGGCATACCTGGTAGCTCATCAGGGAAAACATCTGGATAGTCACACACCACCTTAATATCCTCAAGAGTTGTACCCTCCAACTGATTCACTGTACCCTCTGCTATTGCTGGTGGAGTAGCTACAATCATAACCTTGTCTCCCTTAGGACTAGTAAGAAGAACTGCCCTCTTGGCACACTAAATCGTTGCATCATGCGTAGCTAACCAGTTCATACCCAGAATGACATCAATGTCCTTTGACTCCAGAACTACCAACTGAGCCCAAAAGTCTTCTCCAACGATCTTAAGATTAACATTAGGACACATATATAAAGCTTTCATCTCCCCCCTGGTGAACTAACTACCATGTTTTGTTTCATAGTTTGCATGGGTATACTATGCTTAGCCACATATTGAGAAAAAATAAAAGAATGAGATGCTCCAGAATCAAATAAGACCGAGGCGGGGGTGGAGTTGACAAGGAACATACCGAGCACTACTTGTGGGTTCTCCTGAGCTGACTCCACATTCACGTGGTTCACCCTGCCACGTGCATAGCTCTGTTGTCCCTTAGTGACTTGCGGGGTCTGGTTCCCATTCCTCATCTGCTGCATCTGCTGATTCTGCACGGGGGTTCCTAGAGCAGTCCTCTTGGGGCAGTTGTTGGCGTAGTGACCAATTTCACCACACTTGAAGCAAGAGTTGCCAGCAGGGGTGTGAGGTGTGCCAGGCCTTGCTGGAGTGCCAATGGGAGTCCTCTGCTGGTAAGCGGGGCGAGGTGTCTGCCGCCCAATGCGCTGATTCTGCTGAGTAGGGTGCTGGAACTGCTGTGTAGGGCGCTGATACTGCTGCTGCATGGGGCGCTGGAACTGCTGCTGCCCATAGTTCCCATTCTGCCCTCCATAGCGGAATGGTACTCCTTGCTGTGGGTTGAAGCAGGGGCGAGAGATGCTTCCAGACTGTCCAGAGTTGGTGGCCTTCCTCTTCAAGTCACCCAACTCCCTGCGCTTGTGCTCCAAGCCTATAGCCTTGTCAATCAGTTCCTGGAAGGTAGGGAAAGTGTGGGACATCAGCTGGTACTGCAGTGGTCCAGGTAGCCCTTCCAGGAACAGCTCTTGCTTATTCCTGTCCTCATCAGTGTCTTCAGGAGCGTAGCATGATAACTCAGTGAATTTGTCCCTGTACTCCGTCACGGACATCCCTCCCTGCTTGAGAGCAAGGAACTCCTTCTTCTTTAGCTTCCTGAGACCAGCAGGAATGTGGTGGCTCTTGAAGTTAGTAGTAAACTCCTGCCAGGTGATTGCATTCTGATTGGCATGGGTGGCGGCATCAGCATCCCACCATGCTGATGCTGACCCCCTGAAGTCGCCCTGAAGCATAGAGGACTTTCTCTCTGTCATCGCACTGAGCTATGACCAGCATCTTCTCAATGGTCTTCAACCTGTCTTCAGCTTCTAGTGGATCTGCTGCATGGGAGAACACCGGGGGCTGATGGCTCATGAACACCCTGTGCTTGTTCACAGGAGCTTGCTGCTGAGCATGGGGTGGGTTGTTGCCTTGGGCCTGCAGATTGGCCACTGTATTGGTCAGGTCTTGGAGAAGCTGCGTCTGCGTCTGCAGGAACTGCTAGAAAGCCGGATTCATTTGTGGTTGACGAGGTGCACTGCTGGAACCACTGCCTCATCTGGGACGGGTTACTGCGGGTTGATCGACTCCTGATCCTGACCTGGTTTCCACCATCTGAGTGTTAGGGACACAGTTTTAAATGATTGTATCAAGAGAAAAGCTTAAAAGTTTATGATACACAGAATTCCAGACTACCACAGATTCTGTTGATCTCAAAGAACTAGTTATAATTCTCCGCGTGAACAGCCAAAAATTGTGCAAATATTCTGAAATGAACTGTACATAATTACTGAACCAACCCAACTGGAATTAACTCAATTGGATGTCTGTAGCCCGAGATATAAAATAGTTAAGGTGACTGTGTCAGCAGGGATTTACAGATTAAGATGGCTTCAATACTTTGTGCATAACTCCCAGAATATGTACCCCAAAATTCTGAATTTTCGACAGAAAATCCTATACAACATTTCTGAACTAACACAACTGGATTTGCAGCAATTGGATTTATGTAGCTCAAGATAAAAATAAAATAGTGCTGTTGTATCAGAGGGCTGCGTGAGCAGATTTGGTAACAACTGAGCTGACTGATAGATTAATAATGAAGGGATCAAAATAAAGATGGCATAAGATTGATTGAGACAGAAAATTAACCCCAACTAACTAAACTTTATTAAACAAAAGTGATTGTGGTCATCACCCCACAATACACAGCACTCAAACAAAAATCCAAATCATCCAATGTTGCATTCTCACACAAACCAAACACCCTATTAAAACTAAGCACACTTTAACGACCGTTCAAGACTAACAATTACATAAACTTTGATTAACACCTAAGGACTCCTATCCTCTTCAAGAGGTTCAGTGCGAGTGTCTGGAGAGTTGTAGCGGGGCCTCTTAGGTGATGGGGAGGTGTGGGGCTCTTCATCTTCAAGGATCACTGGCTCCTCCTGATTCATTAGAGCAGCTTTCAATTCACGGTTCTGAGCCTCCAAGTAGATGACCCTCTCCTGAGCTTCAGCAAGGGTGTTGTTGGCGTTGTCCAGGGCAGTGTTAACGGCAGCCAACAACTCTCGAACATGGTTCAAGGTTCCCTCGTGAGCTGGAGCGGGAGCGATGTAGATCTTTGCTTCCCCACTAGCTCTGTAGGGTGTGTATCTGTAGGAAGTGTCTTCCAGCTCATCACGTGCATCATGGGAGAGTACATAAAGTGCCCACCTTGCAGCTTCAGCTATCCGAGCATCTCTGGTGGTCCTTTGAGCAACATCTTTGTGCCTTGCCACCTCCTTGTCCCCAAGGATAGGATCATCTTGATACAGGATAATAGTCACCACCCACTGGGGTTCGAACCATGGATGTGTCCACAGCTCGCATTGGTAGGTTGGTGCCACATTGTGCCCCAGATGGACCACTATTGCTCTGAGCTTGTCAGCCATGCGAACGCCTCTCCCATCCACGTGATGGATGCTTTGCCTCCAGGCCACTTCCTCGGCAGGCTGGGCTTGTTTCACTTCTACCTCCTCTGGGTCTTCAGGTTCCTCAGGTTGTTGCTCTCCTTCTGGAATAACCTCTTCTGGGTCTTCCTCTGGTTCTTCAGGATCTTCCTCTGGTCCTTCAGGCTGTGCAGCGGCCTCCTGAGCTGGTTCCTCCTCTGGCTCCTCATCATCTGACAGCTGGATGATTACCAGAGCGGGTGTTGGAGACGGCACTGCAGGTGGTGCTTCCATCAGTATCTCCTCGTCAGTATCCCCCTCATGCTCTTCATGCTCTCTACTCTCCATGGGATAGTAGTAGTAATCTTGGTCCTCCAGGTAGCGGGGAAACTGGAAAGCGCCTGTGCGAGAGGTCTGCAGCCGACGAACCATCTAGAGATAGAGAAGACAGTGCAAGAAAGAACATAAGCTATAGATATCAAATAGAGTTAAGACAGTGTATGGATAAACAAGGATGAGGTAAAACTTAAAAGTAATCAGTTTAAAATAGATTTTGAATAAAGAAAGCATTAGTGTGGCTTCTAATAAAAGTCCTTAATTTCGACCATTACTAACTAGGCTAACGTCCTACAGTCAACACGGCTCTGATACCACTTTCTCACACCCAGTTTTGAAAGCAAAACCAGATCATAGCTTACATGTGTCCAGGATCATGTTCACACACGCAAGCGACATAGTGGAGTACCAAAAAGCGCAGTGTCACAGCGTATTATTATTACAGACCAAAAGTCCAATAATTTAACTCAACGTTCGAGTAGCTAACAGCAGAAAGTAAAACGGAGTCGTCCACCACAGGCAGTCGACTGAAGCAACGCGCCTAGAAGTCCTCGAAGTCGTCGGGGAAGTCTTCCAAGCGGCCGTCTGAGCAGCAGTGCGAGTAGTGTAGTTGCAAGAAATAAATCAACAAGCGTGAGCACATGTCGTACTCAACAAGGGAATGTAACTAAAACAACATGCAAGGCTTTTTGGATGGATGGCTGACATGGTTAAAGCGGTAAGCAATTTTAGTTGGTCAGATTTTATTAAGCAACTTATTACTAGCAGTGTAAGTTTATACCAACCTAGAGATATAACAAATGCAACAAAAATCAGGATGCAATGCACCAGATTAATTTATGTTCCATAATTTACCCATGTGATGGTCCAGGCCGCTCCATGACCGAGAGCACGGCTAATCAATTAGATTTTACACTCTGCAGAGGTTGTACACTTTACCCACAAGTCGTGTCTCCCTTGTTGCCCGGGTTAGCTAGACCCTTAAACACTGCCTTTGGTGAGTGGCTAGGGATTCACTACGAGGCCTTTACAAAGATTCCCTAGTATGAGCTGCTCGCTAGGTTTCATGACAGCGCAATGCATAACCCTCTCTCAAGACTGCAAAGCTACCACAGAGCAGATCAGCTTGAGGGCCGGGCTATACACCAACTATCGGCACCCCCTAACCCTTATCAGGTGAAGCATATTGCATACTAAAGTTTCTAATTAATTGGCCAAGACAGAGCCATTTGTCTTGTGGTTGCACCTAGTTCCTGGGTGGTTCTCCATGTTCCGATTAACAGGGGTAATCTTGCTTAATGAGGGTAGAGTATAAAATAAATCAAGTTTACTTTTGTGTACAATTAAACCATCCTCAACCCGATGTTAGCAACTAAGCATGTGCTACCCAACGTAAATAAAACCCCAGGTTAACAAGGACATGGTAAACAGCACTAGTCACACCTTAAGCATAGGGTCCCATCAATTTAATGCAAGCAATAAAATAAATAATGTAATTAAAATGTAGTTGTATAGGAAAAAGGGCATGCATCAAGGACTTGCCTTCCACAAACTCAGAGGGCTGCTCAAGATCTTGAAAGTCTTCAACTGCAGCGTAATCGAAGTAGCGATCGTCTTCTACGCATCACACCAACCACATACAAGCAAATAAATAGAAACAAATAAGAAACATGCACCAATAAGTAACAACAGAGCAAAACAACTGCGTAAAGCTATTCTACTCTTCGATACGATCGTTTGAACATAAAGAACGCTAAAAAAGGAGCTAAAACGCATAATCTATGGCTAAAACAAGATACAGGGGTCTATCTGCGAGAAAACTAAAGCTCCAGGGACTTAACTGCTAAAAACTGGGCCTAAAACATAATTAAACTTATAAACACAGGGGCTAATGTGCAAAAACTAGAGCTATGGACCTCGGCTACTAAAACCAGGGACTACAGGGGTTAAACCGAAAAGATTAGGACCTAACCGCAAGGATTTTTCTATGGTGGAAGGACCGGCATGTAAAATCTAAAAGCACGGGGGTTCTTTTGCAAAACGACGATGACTAGGCAAGGGTTCACCGGTATCTCAGATTTGACCGGCGATTGGATCTAATCTGGAGCGTCCGCGGCAGATCGGACGGCTGAGCACAAACGCGAGCGCCGGCAGCGGCGGTATGCGACGGTGAGCGGCGGCGCACGGCGGCGAAGTCGCCGGCGCGACGCTAGATCGAGCTAGGGGCTCGATTTGCTGCAGGGTTTGCATCTAAATGTAGCGTGCACATCCGCGAACTGAACAAGAGCATCGGGACAACCTGCGGCTTGCTGACGATGGCGGATGGCTGGACGAGGCGGGCGGCGGCGTCGGCAACACTCAGGCGAGCTCGATCGTACGGCACAGGGCACAGCGTCGAAGACACGCGGCACCAGGAGCTTCCTTGCGAGCTTGCGCACCTCCGGGGCTCCTTCACGATGACTGGGAGGCGACGACGGCGGCGGTGAGCAGCGGCGGTGCTAGGGTTCGAGGGCGGCGGCGCTGCGGGGCTCTAGGGTTTGGGTTCCGGGTTCGAGGGGGGGCCAGGGGATTGCGGTGACGGCTTATAAAGGCCAGGGGCTCACGCCTTGGCGTGCAGGCCAAGCAGGGGCGGCACGCGCACACGTCTGGCGTACGGACTCGGGGACGAGTCCATCCCGGGTCGGAGTCCTGCGCGGGGAGGGTGATGACAAGAGGGCCCCACCGGCCAGCGACCGAAGCGGCGGGACGGGAACGGCGGGCTGGCGCTGGGCCGGGAGTGGAGCTGGGCCGCGCAGAAAAGGAGAAGGGGAGAGGAAAAGAGTGAGCTGGGCCAGAGAGCTGAGGGAGGCGGAGCGGACTTCGGGCTAAAACGGGCTGAGCAAAAACAATAAGAGGGGAAGGGAGGCAAAAATCATTTTGAAATTATTTGAAACCTTTTAAACTCAACCAAACATTGAATTCAAACACAAATTTGAATTCAAGCACTTAAAAATAATGCACCAGCATGTATGCAACACTCAACTCCTATATTTATATATTTTATTATTAAAAATTATTTAAGTGCCTAGAAAATTCAATTAACCCCTTATAACCTTCAACAAATTCATAAGTTGCTAACAAAATTTTAATAAATTCATAAATTCAAAATTAGGGTGTTACACAGACCACACAGGCTGTGCTGCGCAGGCCAAAGGGCATGCGAGTTGGAGTCGGTTTCAGACTGCTAGAGCGCTGGACGCTTTCACAGATCTTTATGGTGTCCGCAAGCATGGTTGCGACACGATCGAGCCCCGCGACGAGATCACGAGGTGTGGGTGGGTGGGTTTCTATCAGCGAGTCGGATTCGATCTGCTAGATGGAGTTGACCGCAACTTTGTCGGGGACGACTTGACCGGCGGCTGGAGCGGCGGATCCCAACGGCATGGAGCCGAAGCTGATGTCGACGGGGTTGGCGAGGAAGTCCGCCAATCTGGCAGGGAAGATGACGCTGTTGAACGAAGTCATCGAAGTCGCACGGAGAACTTTGGATCTGCCCCTACCTGGCGCACCAACTGTCGGATGTTTAGATCCGCACAGTCCACAGGGGGGTCAACCCCGGTGGTTTAGATTCGGATGGGGGCGATCTAGAGCTAAGGACTTGATGGTTATGCGAGAGCACACGGAACACGGTGAGTTTATACTTGTTCAGGCCTCCGAAGAGTAAAACTGTACGTCCAGTTGTTGGTGTAGATTGCTTGAGGATTGCGTGATTACAAGGGGGTCACCCTGCCCGCCTTATATTGGCCAGCAGACAAGGTCGGTCGCCTAGAGACCTGGTCGGTTAAGACCAGGAGACCGAAGTCTGGTTGATTACAACTATTTCCATAATCACCGGACTGCCTGTCGGATCCGCCGCCGTCTTGCCGTGCACCCAAGTCTTGTAGTCATTTGAAGGACCGAATAGGCGACCAGAGAGGGGGGAGTGAATGGGAGCTGATAAAAATTCAACCCGAAGGATGAACTCAGCCTATACCCCCGATTGCCACTCCGATCACTCGCATACACCAAAGAAGATCTAGACTAGGCACACACAAGCCTACAAGTCCTAGAAACAAGCCACGAATCAAAGAGCGGAAGCACTGGACAAGAATCAAACCAAAGGAAGCAAGACTGCAACAGACCTGGCGGACAGTCCGTGGTGTACGGGCGGACTATCCGTGAGGCCTGGGCGGACTGTCCGCAAGGGCCTTGCGGACTGTCCGCTAAAGCGGACAGAACCTCCACAGACGCATCTCGAAAAATCAGACTGTCCGCAAGGGACCCGCGGACTGTCCGCACCTTCACGGACTGTCTGCCACTTCAGTTCGAACCGTCCACAAACTCCGTGCAACCAAAACCACTTGTGGCACCGGAACAAAACACGAACTCGGAAGAACGCGCGAAGAACATGAAGAACACCTGCACTGTTCAGCAGCCCGCAGACTGTCCACCAAGGCTCCGCGGTCTGTCCGTGTGTTCAAACAGAAGCAGAAACAGCCTCGCGCGCGAGGTCAACTCCCCCTTTCCATCACCGGATCTCCCAAACAGCAGAGCACTTGAGACAAGATTTGGGGGAGATGTGAAGCGTCACTAGATGAAGCTATGCCCCAAAAATCTCGACCTCTAACTCACAAAATCATCGGGAATCGCGGATCACATGAACCACTACCAAGAACTCAGGCTCCAACCAAAACTCACGAATCGAAGGGATTTCCCGGTGTTTGAGGGGTCAAGATCACACACAAAGATGCGTAAGGCATCCACCCCTGATCCCCTTAAAAGAAACCGGAGAGAAAACGCCCTCGAATCAACGAATCGAGCGAAGAACAAAACACCCCAAAAATAGCTCCGAAAATGACACGAAAATCACAAAGAGCTAGGAGATCACCGCAATGCCGAATGCTTCCATACATCCAGAGGTCAGAATCTATACAAGAATCTAGCCTAAGGAAAGCAGAGGAAATAGAAGCAGTCTAGAGCGATCTACCGGGGGAGGAAACCCTAGAGTCCAAGAGACAAAGATGACATCCACCTCTCCGCTATTTATACCAAGTCCACCGGAGGAGGCAAATGACCACGCTACCCCTACAACTTAACTTGAAGATACACACCCCTCAGGGGTATTTTGGTCAAGTCTTCATCGAGCGGATATGCTTCCACCGCGGTATTGCGTAGCATCGACGCAAACCCCGCGATCATGCCACGTGCCCCCCGCCTCGAAGCTTCCCGACACTCCCGGATCACCGTCTCCGTCACATCGGGCCTCCAGACTTGGTTTTGCGGCCCAAACCAAGACACCGTCCACCGATGGTTTTGTGGGCAAACTACGAAACCCCGCATGCAAGCTTTGACCTCGATCCGCTACCTTGCACTGGCCCATGTCCATGACTTCAACTTGCTAGTCTTGCACCGCACGGCTCACACTTGACCCCATCGGCCACCGGGTCCATCGAACCAAGCCTACTTGCCTCTCCATCACTAGAGGCCGCCATGGCTAAGGCCTTTCACGCTTGTTCTTCACCTGCACAAACATGAGTCAAGCCGCAATCTGTACCTGCACACTTAGCCAAGCATCTGTCCACAGAATGTTGTCAATCACTCATCACTAAGGAGCGACCCTCCACTGGTCCTCGGACACACCTGGTCCTCAGTCTCGCCCTTGATGAGTGCATTGACAACACCCATAGTAACCATCATAGAGAAAAAGGAAAAGAAAACAACCACGAACACACACCTCCAAGCAAGTGATCCAAAGCCAAAGAACAAGCGAAAAACAACATCACTCACCAAACCAAGTCTCAGCCCCCTAAGGCAAGGGCAACGGCTCAACACAGCCGAGACAAACAAAGCTCACAAAGAGAACACAACAAAGCACAAAACTCAGGCAAACCAAAGGAGCTCCCACTGCACATATGCAAAACTCCCCCTGAGCAAATGCAACCTCTTTTCTCAAATTTTTCTCCCCACATGCAAAATCTCACAAATCAAACCATTTCTCCCCCTTTCATACATATTCTGCCTCTTGTTGACAATGCATGAATCAAGATATCATGAAGCTCTCCCCCTTGTTTTCATGAAAAATGCATGTCAAAGCATATACAATCTACCAAGCTTCTCAGATATACAAAGAGCACAACAAAATGCTACAAATGAGACATAGAGCAAGCTAAGTAGACATGGTGTAGTTAACGCATTGCCATCAAGAAAGTAGAGACATATAAGCATGTGACATGGTCAAAAGCAATTTTAAGCAATTTTCACAAAGAAATATTCATGTCAAGAGCAAGGCCCTATCCATGGCAATTTGAGCAAAAATAAACAAGATCATACATAGCTCATACAAGATCACAAGTTCTCATCACAAGATCATAGCAAACGCCCATAAGCTACTAAATGTCATGTCAAAGCCACCGAGCCATGTGTGTACTTCTTAAAATAAGACTTCTCATGGTAGACATCATGCAGCAGTTTAGCACCCAATATATATACATCAAAACATAAAGACATGATTAAGAGCTCATTTTTCAAGCATAAGGCAATTCATACACCCATTTGATTTTCAAATTTAAACATGGTACATGAAATGCCTTTGCGGCAAAAAGAAGCTTATGCTCCTCCATAAGTGAACATATGGGCTAAACATTTACCATGACAAATGGGTCTTTGACCCCAAGCAAAGAGAACATGATACTCAAGCACAAACTAAGCATGATATAGGCATTTGAGCACAAATTGAGTATAGACAAGTATCTACTCATGAGTGAAGCAATTTTAGCATTTTCAACAAAAAGGAAGCTATCTCATCATGAATATATGACAATACCATCAAGAGCATACCATTCACATCACCATTCCCAAAGTATACACATATCTCCCATATAGCACATCATAGTGATCAAAGTATATAAGAGAAGCTCATCCTAGCACAAATGATCCAAAGATGGCTATCCTACCAGGTTTTGTACAGAAAGTAAAAAGCATGCATGGAATGCAACAAATGATACATATATCACATATATACATGAGAAGCTCCAAGACCCAACTAGAAAGGAAAACACACTCCAAGTTCACCTCACAAGCGTTTGAAGGTAACTTGGTCAAGTGGTTTAGTGAATATGTCGGCTAGCTGATCTTGGATAGGTACATAGGACAAGGATATGTTTCCTTTCTCAACATTGTCCCTCAGAAAGTGGTATCTCACTTCGATGTGTTTAGTCTTGGAGTGAGGGACTGGGTTTTTGGCTACACTTATGGCACTGGTGCTGTCACAAAAGAGTGGAACCTGGGAGCATTCCTCACCAAAATCTCTCATAGTGTAGGTCATCCATAGGAGCTGGGAACAACAACTGGCTGCAGCTACATACTTGGCCTCTGTAGTGGACTGGGCTACACAAGATTGCTTGCGAGATGACCAAGAGACCAAAGAAGAACCAAGAAACTGGCAACACCCAGAGGTAGACTTGCGATCCAAGTGACACCCAGCAAAATCAGCATCGGAGTACCCGTGAAGTCTGAGTGTCGAGGAGGCAGAATACCAAAGACCAAACTTAGGAGTGTAGTTCAAGTACCTGAAAATCTGCTTGATGGCCTACTGATGTGAAGTCCTCAGTGAAGCCTGAAAACAAGCTCACAGACACACACTAAACTGTATGTCCGGCCTCGTCGCCGTCAAGTAGAGGAGGGAGCCGATCATGCTCCAGTACTCCTTCTGGTCCACGGGTTCGCCATCCTCATGTGCGTCCAAAGCCGTAGTGGTACCCATCGGTGTAGTCAGCGGCTTGGAGTCGTTCATGCCAAACTTCTTCACCATGTCCCTGGTGTACTTCGCCTGATGTACAAACGTCCCGTCCTTGCACTACTTGATCTGGAGTCCTAAGAAAAACTGCAGCTCGCCCATCATAGACATCTCAAATTCCCTGCTCATGTCATCTGCAAATCTGGCAACAAGATCATGAGAAGAGCCACCAAAGATTATGTCATCCACGTAAATTTGAACAATCAAAAAGTCATTTCCATGCTTAAGGAGAAACAGGGTCATATCAACTGTGCCCATCACAAACCCCTTGCTTAGGAAAAAGCCTCTCAACCTGCCATACCAAGCCCTCGGTGCCTGTTTCAACCCATAAAGCACTCTCTGGAGTTTGTATACACGGTGTGGGTATTTCTCACTCTCAAACCTCGGGGGTTGCCTCACATACACTTCTTCCTCTATCACCCCTTTCAAGAAAGCACTCTTCACATCCATTTGGTACAACTTGAACCCTTTAGCCATGACAAAGGCTAGAAGGATCCTAATTGCCTCCAAACGGGCCACAGGAGCAAATGTCTCCTCATAATCTACACCCTCTTTCTGGTTGAACCCCTGAGCCCCCAACCTCAACTTATTTCTCACAACCATCCCATTCTCACCTTCTTTGTTCTTCCACACCCACTTGGTACCTATGGGACAAAAATTTGGTGGTGGATCGGCTAACACCCAAACTTGGTTTCTCTCAAAATTCTCTAACTCCTCATGCATGGAATTCACCCAATTCTCATCAGACAAAGCATGTCGAATATCTTAGGGCTCAAACGAAGCGACAAATGCAGATTGAGCAAAATGAGAAGTGCTCCTTGACCTCGACCGTGTAGTGCATTCATGAAGGTCACCTATGATCGTAGATGGTGGGTGATCCACCTGTACGTGCCGGGGAGCCTCTCGCCTGGACACAACCTCCCCCTCAGCAGCAGCCTCCACTCGAACAGCCTCAGTCGTAGTGGGTGTAGGGGATGGACCATCCTCGATCATCATCGTCGTAGTGGAAGTAGCATGTACACGATCATCCATGGGAGCATCACCACCATCCTCGTCTTCATCTCCATCTCCATCTCCATCCTTCTCATCCTCAAAGATCCTCACTCCAATCTCCTCATCACCTGCACACTCAAAAGCAGAAGAGCTACATGGCTGTGTCTCGTCGAAGGTTACCTCGCAAGTCTCCATGATTTGGTTAGTGTCAAGGTTGAGCACACGATATGCTCTAGAGTGAATTGCATAACCGAGAAAGATACCATCTGAACATCTAGACTCAAACTTATCCAACTTGCCCTTCTTCAGAATGAAACACTTGCAACCGAAAGCTCTAAAGTGACTCACCTTGGGTTGTCGCCCATGCATCAGCTCATAAGAGGTCTTCTTCTTGAAAGCACAAAGGAAGATGCGATTCGAGACATAGCAAGCGGTATTGACCGCCTCGGCCCAGAAGCGCCTAGGAGTCCTATGCTCATCGAGCATCGTCCTGGCCATCTCACAAAGGGTCCGGTTCTTCCTCTCCACTACACCATTCTGGCAAGCGACGTATGGAGAAGAGTACTGATGATCAAGACCAAGATCACTGCAAAAGACATCAAAATGAGAGTTCTTGAATTCCGTGTCATTGTCACTGCGTATAGCTTGAATGGCATCACCATGTCTCTCATTCTTCAACCTCAAGATGAAGTCCCAAACAAAGCCAAATGTCTCGCTCTTATCCTCCAAAAAGAAAACCCAAGAGTACCTCGAAAAATCATCAACCACAACTACAGCATACCACTTCCCACCTGCAGAGCGAACACGAGCTGGCCCAATCAAATCCATGTGCAACAGCTCACAAGGTTGCTCAGTCATGACCGCAGTCAGAGGGGCGTGAGAAGCAGCAACCATCTTTCCATACCGACAAGAAGCACAAACCAAATCCTTCTCGAATTTCAACTTTGGCAATCCTCGGACAAGATCAAGACCACTCAAGCGGGAAAGCAACTCAAAGCTCAAGTGTCCTAACCTCCTATGCCACTTCCAAAGCTCAGCTGAAACGGCAGCAACAAAGCATCGAGGAGGACCAACAGACTGGGAAAAATCGGCACGAAGGATTTGACCCTCGGGGACGATCGTACGGACAAGATCGCCTCGAGAATCAAGCACACAAGAAGCACCCAACTTAAAATGAACCTCAAAACCTTCTCCAAGTAACCGGGATACTAACAACAGGTTAAAACCAAGTGACTTGACCAAAGCCACTCTCTTCAGGGTCACCTTGCTACTCACCTTCACCATACCTTCAGCAAGCATTCATCCTCTCCCATTGTCCCCGAAAGTGATGTACTCCCTCGTACTCACCAGGGTGAGGCTGGAGAACCACCCACGATCTCCGGTCATGTGGCGTGAGCAACCGGAGTCAATCAACCAAAAGTCCTCCAAGCCTCCCACCTGCAATAAAAAACGAGGACGAGAATGAGCAAGCGACTCAACACTAGGGTTAGTACCAAAGGAGTCAAACCAGTGTCGACCCATTTGCTCAAAAGAAGGGTTAGCAAAATCCATCCTATCAAAACCTCTAGGTGGAGCCCTCTCACGCCTACCACCGAAGAACCTGTCACATCTCACTAGAGGAGTACGCGCACCACGAGGGGGAAAACGTGGCCCGTAGTCCATCAGAGACCCAAAGCTCTGATCGTGCCTCCCAAACTCGTAACGGTCACGAGCAGGAGCACGTCCAGCAAACTCACCACGCCCAAACCCAACACGCCTATCTCTCTGAGTAAACCCACCTCCACCTCCATGAGTGGGAACTGTACGTACAAACACCTCACCTCTAGGTAGAGGCCCTCTATGAGGCTCAGGCACACCATGAGAAGGGTGGTACCTGTCCTTGTTTGCCATCTTCCTAGCAAACCTCTCATCCCTTCTCCTCTTGAAACAGAACTCATCCTTATGCCCATCCCTCCCACAATACTCACAATAGAAGCGGATCGGCTATGGCTTAGGCTGTGGCTTCTCTGTGGGCTTCTCAACAGCTTTCTCTCCTGACTTCCCACCAAAGACACTCCCCTAGGTGCTCACAAACTTGATGGGTTTCTGGTAGTTTTCTGACTTGTGGGGGAACACTGGTGGATCTGGGGTTGTATCAAGCTTTTTTTTGAGATGGTTTGGCTTGGGTTCGAATTTGTTCATGGGTGTAGTGTGTGGTGGAATAGGAATCTCTCCAGCTTTCTCTTCTCCCTCACCACTCTTCTCACCACTCTTGCCAGCCCCCATCGCCTGACCATCAAACCTCTTAAACTGAGCCAACATCAAACTCAATTATTGCTCATGCCCAGAGAACCACCCCATCAATTTCCTCAAGTCATCATTCTCATCCTGCAAACGGTCAACATAGTGTGCAAGTTCCATGTTTTTCAAAGCATGCATTTCACAGGTAGAGCATGATGTAGGAATAGGAGCTTTCAATGCAGCCTCAAGAGAAACTATCCTAGTGTGAGATTCGTCTAGCCTAGCATAAAACACAGGACAAGAAGTGCAAGCACCTAACAAAGTAGGTCTAGATTTCAATTCATCACACTCAATCCTAGGCACATCTAGTTCCTCAAGAGTAGAGGCATGCTTCTCCTTGAGAGCAGTCAAGTCAGCCAGGAAAACATTGCAATCACCACAATCAACCTCATCAGAAACAACAGGAGCAGCTTTCAAAGAACCTATCTCATTTCTAGCATCAACAAGCAAGGACTCAAGCTCAACTATCTTGTCCTTAGCATCACCCAACAAAGACCTAAACTCTCTCTTCTCCTTGTTGGTCTTCCTAAGCACATCATCACAGTTATCAAGCAACTCATTCAGCCTAGCATTCTCCTCTAGCAAGAAGTTGGGATCATGTCGTACCTCTTCCTCGGAGTCGGAGTTCAAATCCGAGCTGTTCTTCCCATCCTTCTTGGAATGCGCCATGTGATGAAGCTGAGGCAGGTGAAGTTCTTGCCTGTGTGCCACTTGTCCTTGCGCCGATCTTGCTCTTCATCACTACTCGAACCGGAAGAAGAGTCACTGGAAGTAGAGTCGATGTCGCTCGCTCCGGCAACCATTGCTCGAGCTGTCTTCTTCTTGTACCCTCCGCTCTTCTTTGACCTTCTCTCGCCCTTGTCCTTGCGCTTGTCCTTGTAGTCGTTCCGAGAGCGGTGCTTGTTGTAGTCGTGCTTGGGCTTGCCCTTGTAGTCGTTCTTGCTCTCCATGGCTTCAGGGCATTCAGCGATGAAGTGCCCGTGCTTCCCGCACCGATAGCACATCCCCGAGCTTCTCCTCGCATTCTTGCGGTTCTCGTACATCCACCCAAACCTCTTGCTCAACAAGGCGAGATCATCCTCTCTCAGCACCTCAAATTCCTCATCTGGCAAGGACACAAGACAAGACAAAGAAAAAACAACAGAGTTAGCATTAGTCCTTGATCCTAAGACAAGAGACAAACTATGAGGATTAGTGGGGCTCTCGCTCTTGGCTCTCAAGCCACGATCAACCTCTGAAGACCTAAGCTTAGAGAACAGGTCATCAAGTGACAAGGTATCATACACGCTCGACTCCTCAATGGCCTCGACCTTGGCACTCCACACAAACCTATCCAGGGCATGTAAATGTTTGATAGCTTGATCATGATCCGTGTATGGGAGCACCGTCACATTGGCCCTCATGTTGTTGACTATGCTGGTGAAGCGCTGAAACATAGCATCAGTCGACTCACCGGCGAGATGAGTGAAGTTCTCGTACTCTCTTCGGTAAGTGGAAAACAAACGGGCTTGCACCTGGGCATTGCCAACATGAGCATTCCTGAGCTTAAGCCATATCTTTCCGGCCACATTCTCTCCGTACACTCGCTCAAACTCTGAGGCACAGAGAGCACGGAACAAGTAATCAATAGCCTTGCCGTTGGCCTCACTCATGTCCCGCGATCCTGGAAGAAGGAAACTGTCTGGAATGACACAATTCGGATTTTGAGTCACATCCCAAATCAGAGTCCCCTTCCCACGCAAAAAACGCACCCATGCACCTCTCCCACATTAGGTAATTCTTGCCATCAAAGTGCGGAGGACCCGACCCCTTACCATAGTCTCCTATCTTTGGATCTTAGACTGGTTAGAATCACGAAGATCCGTAACTGGCTCTGATACCAATTGAAGGACCGAATAGGCGACCAGAGAGGGGGGAGTGAATGCAAGCCGATAAAAATTCATCCTGAAGGATGAACGCGGCCTATACCCCGATTGCCACTCCGATCACTCGCACACACCAAAGAAGCTCTAGACTAGGCACACAAGCCTACAAGTTCTAGAGACAAGCCACGAATCAAAGAGCGGAAGCACCAGACAAGAATCAAACCAAAGGAAGCAAGTCTGCAATAGACCTGGCGGACAGTCCGTGGTGTACGGGCGGACTGTCCGTGAGACCTGGGCGGACTGTCCGCAAGGGCCTTGCGGACTGTCCGCTAAAGCGGACAGAACCTCCAGAGACGCACCTGTTGGTATTTCTTAACGTCACCACTAGTGCGCACCTAGCGTGAGCGTAAGATCCACCCGGGTATACCGACGGGTGCGAAAGAATCCGCAAGCGCACGGAAATACCGCTGTAGCACTTCCCCAAAGGAGTATTCGAAAGGGTATCGAATCCAAAGAACAATGTGTACTACCTTCTATCCTAGACTGGTGATCCAAGGACACAACTCTATAGGATGAGATGAAGATGGAAAGGATCTTGCTGGTAGCACGAGAGTTGAGAACAATCTCTCGATTAGGGACTTCTCGTTTCGGACACCAGCCCCTCCTGACTATAACAGTTGGTTCACGGCAAATGGTTGCCTACACACTGTATCCGGACGTGGGGGATTTCAGTGGGTCCAACGGCTGTCACTACCGCGGCCTACCCCAAGATAAATCATGGGATACAGGGCAAACGAAGGATAACCCGAAGTCTAGACACCACATCTACACCACTGATTACTACTATAGCACGGTTACGTTTGTCGACCCGTAACAACACTATAGCACTCCGTACGAAGACGGAGCGACGAACCCACGAGAGAGAGACCCGAACTCACTCAGATATGCGCTAACCTATGCAAGGGATCATGGATGAACTTGGTCTAGATTAGGATAAAGGAGGACCCACGAACTCTGATTAGACTAGCAGGCATACAAACAAGTTACAAACTTATATGTTTATAACAGAAGATCAAGGGTCGTGTTCGTGAAGAACACGAGCCTCCAACTTATGAACAAACACAAAAGTATGAGGAACCCGATCGTCAACTAGATCGAGGAAGTGTGTTCGTGAAGAACACGAGCCTCTAAATGATGAACGAACGAAGAACACAAGAACACAGTATGAATGCCACTTTAGTCTAACTTGAGAATGTCGAAATACTCACTTTATTCTAAATGAAGAACAGAAGCATCCGTAGATGGTCGTTCTTGAGGAAATGTGACAAACACCATGGCACAACCCCAAGACACCACCCCACCTTCCTTCTAATCTCTAAAGCACTAGCAAGCCAGCACTAATCCTATGCAAGAGCTCTCCTCTCCTAATGAGAGAAGCCAAAAGGCAAAAAGTGAAAAGGAGGAGAAAGAAGTGTGTCCTATTCTCTACCCCCTCTCCTTCTATTTATAGGCCTGTGCACCGGCGTGGAAGCACCCCAAACACCCCGGGAATGAAGTGAGAGGCCAACCAGGAACCACCACGTGGAAGGCCAGGATTGGGCGCCACAAGGTCGGTTCGGCCGACCCTTGTGGGCCCCACCTGCCCTCTGCTTTCTCCTGGTGTCTGATGTGTGGGTCCCTATGGCGGTTCCAGGTCTCCACATGCTTTGGAGGCGGTTTAGGCACTCTGGTGGGCCATGGTATCCATGTGATATACGCGTGGCGACTTCTGATTCGCCGAGGCTTTCTCCCTTGGATTGATGACCTCATGGATCCAGGGGTTGCTTGCATGGCAGCCCCTTATTGGCTGAGCCTGGATTGCTTGGATTGGTGAGGTGGATGGATAAGGTGTGCTTTTGCTCTCTCTCTTGTGCTTATTGCCTGCAATTGAATATACATCGCAACTTGTGGAATTTGTCAATATAAGGCCCTATTCTATGGTGGATGTATATTTCTTATGTCAAAATGCAGGCGTTGACGGCCACAAATATGGCACTTAACAGCCGTCAACAACTCCCCCACACTTGACCTTTGCTCATCCATGAGTGAAGGTGAGAGGTTCAAGGTGGAAAAACTACTCAAGGTGTAGAGCGAATCAAGAGATCATTCCAAACTTTTACCTTGGACTTATGAGCTTATGGAGTGTCTATCATGCTACCTTGGGTAGTGGAGGAATGGAACGGACATGAATAAAAATCATTCCTGCTCATCATGTCAAGCAACTTAGGGTTTTGCGATAAATTTTTAGAATAAACCTTGCCTAGCTCCTCATTTGATTCTCTCAGATCACTCAATGTGTATATGTCCTTACCAAGGCATTAGATTGCCTTCCTCCATCCTACTCCTAATGATAGCTTATGTGGAGCTCAGGGTAGGTATGAACGATAAGGCATACTTGCATCACATATATTTGCAAAGTCAAAGACTAGATCCTCAGAGAAAATCAAATCATACCATCAGATCAAGATGTCCACGTGTATGGGTATGGCGAGTATGGTAAGGTGGATACTAAGCCCAGAATGGGTGCTAGTTATTACAATACATGTATGATGTGAGTCGGTAGATGGTAAGGTGTATACTAGCCCCGGAATGGACACTAGTTATTACCATCTAAATTATGGAACTCCTTTTTGCATGATTCTCCCTCTTGTATAAAAATCTTTTGAGCACATGGCTATCTCTTATATATATATTTTTTTCTTGTGAACCTTCATGTGTCCAACCTTTTTTTTCAATAACTGGACCTTCATGTGTCCATATTTTTTCGATAGCCATGTCCCTTGTGTAACAAAAAGTTAGAAGGGAGAGATCAACACATATGGAGCCTTATTTTCACGGAATGGAATGATACAATGCTAACTTCCAGTGTAGAGGCTTAGGAAGGGGGGAAATGGTGGTGTGCACATGAATCTTGATCATGAAAGTAATGAAAAGAATTCTCACAAGGGTCACAGAATTTGACAAAGCTCAATGCAATAACAAGCAGCATATGAGTATAAGGTTTTTCAACTATGAACATCATATGGCTTTGGTAGGATAGTGCTATATCAAAGAGGAGCCTTGCAAACGGGGTTTTATGGTTTTCAAATAAAGTACCCAAGCACTCAAACATTTAGAGCGGAGATCATTTTATCAGGCCATATCACAAACACCAACCACCTAGATAGGCATGAGTTCCCTAATGATTTTTGCTCATAAGCACTAGGATAAAAAGTAAGGAATGAGCCTAGTTGCCCACTATCCTTGAGGGTTATGAGGTAAGGGGAAAAAATTCAGAAGCGTAGCCTTTATTCAGTTAAAGTGCGGGTGGCGTACCTTTGTGTGCGAGTTTCCCCCACACTGGTTTCTTACCTGATATTTTGGAAGGCCATGATCAGGAGCTTATAGCCCCTTTGCGAGCTTGATGATCTCATACTCCTTATCATCTGGCTCCAGAAAGATCTTCAAACGATGGCCGTTTACCTTGAAGGTTTCTCCTTCATCATTTTGTATGGTGATTGCTCCATGTGGCGCAACTTCAATGACAGAGAATGGTCCTTCCCACTTGCTTCGCAGTTTACCATGTCCAAAGAGTTTCACCCTTGAATTATAGAGTAGGACTTTATCTCCAATGGTGAATTCCTTTCTTTTGATCTTCTTGTCATGCCACCTCTTGGTCCTTTCCTTATAGATCTTGGAGTTATGATATGCTTTGTCTCTCCATTCTTCCAACTTCGAGATTTGCTGCTGCCTTTGCCTAGCTGCCTTGCGAAAATTTAGGTTAAACCTCTTAATGGCCCAATGGGCTTTGTGTTCAATCTCCACTGACAGATGGCATGTTTTCCCATAGACCAATTGATAGGGTGACATTCCGATTGGCGTCATGAAAGCAGTCCTATATGCCCATAATGCATCAGGTAGATGTCGCTTCCAACAATTCCCTGCCTCTTTACTGTCTTCTGCAAGATATTTTTGATTTGCTTGTTCAATGTTTCAGCCTGACCGTTGGTTTGAGGGTGGTATGCTGTGGCAATATTGTGATGTATCCCCAATTCTGCTAGGAATTTTCTGAACTTTTTATCGATAAAGTGTGAACCTCCATCACTGATCACCAACCTGGGTGTGCCAAATCGGGGTAGGATAATGTCCTGGAACATCTTTTTGGATTGTTTGGAGTCTGCCGAAGGACAAGCTATTGCTTCTACCCATTTTGACACATAGTCGACTGCCACTAAGATGTACTCACAGCCTTCTAATTTCGGGAATGGTCCCATAAAATCAATTCCCCAAACGTCGAAGAGTTCCACTTGCAGGTTGTCGTGTAGGGGCATGGCATCTCTGGTAGTGATCCCCCCATGTTTTTGGCATCTGCGGCATCTTCGAATAAATTCCTTGGTATCATCATACATGGTCAGCCAGAAGAAACCGCTTTGCCAGATTTTTGCATGTGTGCCGAAAACCCCATGATGCCCTCCATAGGGCCCTACGTGGCATTTCTCAATGATTTGCAGTCCTTCTGGAGAGGGTACACATCTTCGTAACAACCCGTCTACAAACTCTGTATAGGTATGGATCGTCCCACATATGCTTTCTGCTGTCATGTATCAACTTTTTCCTATCCCCCCTGGTGATATATATCCTATAACCATGTAATTAACAATATTTGCATACCAAGGGGTGGAGTCGGTGACCTTTAGCAACATATCATCCCGGAGGTAGTCATTTATTGGCAGGTCCTGCGAGTTAGTAGCATGCACACGCGACAAATGATCTGCTACAGAATTTTCTACTCCCTTTCTATCTTTGATTTTAATATCAAATTCTTGGAGTAGCAAAATCCATCTAATCAGTCGGGGTTTTGCATCTTTCTTAACAAGCAGGTATTTTAATGCAGCATGATCAGTGTAGATGATTATCTTAGACCCTACCAAGTAAGATCTGAATTTATCTAGCACAAAGAATACTGCCAGGAGCTCCTTCTCAGTTGTGGCAAAATTTAGCTGAGCTCCGGTCATAGTCTTACTAGCATAAGCAATCGCATGATGCTTCTTATCCTTGGTTTGGCCTAGCACGACTCCTACGGCGTAATCACTGGCATCACACATGATCTCATAAGGAAGCGTCCAATCTGGGGGTTGAATGATCGGGGCTGAGATGAGAGCTTCCTTAAGAGTGAGGAAAGCTTTCATGCAGTCTTCGGTGAACTCGAAAGGAGTGTCTTTGGCCAGAAGGTGCGTGAGGGGTCTAGCTATTTGAGAAAAGTCTTTGATAAAACGGCGGTAGAACCCTGCATGGCCTAAGAAACTGTGGATTCCATTTACATTGGTGGGGGCTTCCATGCTTTCTATAACTTTGATTTTGGCTCGGTCTACCTCTATCCCACGCTCAGAAACTAAGTGACCCAAGACGATGCCTTCGCGGACCATGAAATGACATTTCTCCCAGTTTAGAACTAGGTCCTTATCCTGGCATCGCTGCAAGACTTAATCTAGGTTCTCTAGGCAGTCCTCGAAGGTCTTCCCATAGACAGAGAAGTCGTCCATGAAGACCTCCATGATCTGCTCAATCATGTCTGAGAAAATATACATCATACACCATTGGAACGATGCGAGTGCATTACAGAATCCGAACGACATTCTTCGATAAGCATAGGTTCCATAGGGGCATGTGAAAGTAATCTTGCTTTGGTCACCTGGATGGATGGGGATTTGATGGTATCCAGAATACCCATCAAGGAAACTAAAGAAGGAGTGGTTAGCTAGCCGTTCCAACATCTCATCGATGAAGGGTAGCGGGAAATGGTCCTTCTTTGTGGCCTTATTGAGTTTCCTATAGTCTATGCACATCCTCCATCTGTCGGGGAGATGTTGAGCGATCTCCTCACCTTGATCGTTGGTGGTCTTTGACATCCCTCCTTTCTTTGGCACGACCTGGACAGGGCTAACCCATTCGCTATATGGCACGGGGTAGATGCTCCCGGCGTGCAAAAGTTTTAGCACCTCCTTCTTAACTACCTCCCTCATATGGTTATTCAACCTTCTCTGAGGCTCTCGAGAGGGTGGAATTTCTGAATCTATGGGGATGCGATGGGTACAAAGAGAGGGACTTATCCCTTTCAGGTCTTGGAGAGAATATCTGAAGACAGCATGGTGTTTTTCTAAGATGGCCGTAAGTCTTCTAGTTTCCTCTCCTGTGAGTTTGTTGCTAATGATTACGGGGGTTTCAGTATCCCCATGTAGGAAGACATACCGAAGCCCGTTTGGCAAATGTTTTAGCTCGATAGGAGGCTTAGGAGGAGCTTCGCACTCCGAAATATCTATGGGTGCAGCGGGTTCTGCTTCTTCCTCTATGAATTTTCCAGCGTTTTCATCGAGGAAAGCTTCCGGGAATTGTCCATGGATGATGGTTTTCACTTCCTCAATCACTCTGGGATTAGGAGGAGGATCTGTTGTGGCATATTTAGCTCCGGCAATCTTTACTGACAAGACTTCCTCTCCTAGTCGGACACCAACTTTCCCTTGTGCCGGGGCCTCTTTGAGAAATTTCTCAAGGGGGAGTCCTATCATAAGATTGAAGTCCTCGATGTCGAAGACATGAAAATCTAGGACAGAATGGACACCGTCGCAGATGACGGGTATCTGGTTGAGTATTCCTATCCCTTCCATGGTTTGTTCATGGAAGTCCATGGCAGATACGCTGGACGGAACTAAGGGTTCATCTCCAAAAACTTCTATCGCGTAAGCACTTGAGATGATGTTAGCTCCAACCAAAGGGTTGTAGAGGGCGTCTATCTGCCTCCTACGCATGTTACATGGGAGGGTCGAATGAGATTGGCCAATCTGGAGGCCTTGGATGAGTTCTCTAGCTCCTCCGACCACTCCCGAGTCATGATAGCGGTTAACTCTCGAACAGTGTCCTTGAAATAAGCTATCTCGTCAGGGTTTGGAGGAATGTTCGGGATCGGCGGTTTCCCTCTACATTGATAGTTTGAGGTGTTTCCATAATCTCCAAAAAGGTCATCCTCAAACATAAATTGCGGCACTAAAGATTGAGAAGTTTCCTCTTCCGATGCCGATGGTTCGGGGGGATCGTCTGCGGCTAGATCTACAGATGTGGGCGGTGTGGTGCTGGTCTCAGCTGCTAAGGCATCCCCTACTTCCGGTACACTTTCTTCCGGGGGAGGTTTAGATTCGGTTGAAAAAGGGAGATCATGTAGGATTTTCTCTAGGATGTTCTTCCCTTTACTTATGGGCGTTTGCATAAATGATCCTCTAGAAGATGCATCCAGCTGTCAAGCTGAACTCCTGTTTAGGCCTATGTAAAAGTGTTCGAGCAATATGTGCTCTGGTAGGTGTAGGACTGGACCTAAGTTCACCAGATGTGAGAATCTCTCCCAGGCTGCTCCTAGGGTGTCCTCACTTTGGCTAAAGTTGAAAATATCCCTACGCAGGGCGGCAACACGAGAGGCAGGGAAATATTTATCACAAAATATTTTTACCAGGGCATCCCAATTGCCCTCGACTTTACCTGCTTCACGTGTGTACCATCGCTTCGCGTCTCCCACTAGGGAGAAAGGAAATAATTTCCACTTGAAGGTGTCATGTTTCATGCCATCAACGACGTGGCATGAACAGATTCTGCCAAATTCTTGTAGACAATCATAAGGATTCTCACTAGCTATCCCAGAAAAGGAACAAGTCCTCCGAACCAAGTCAATCAAGTTAGAGTCGAACCCATAGCTCGTCGTATGAATTGGATGCTCAGAAGGTGGCGGCTCAAAAGATTCAGCTCTGGGAGCGGAAAGATCTTGAATAGACCGATCCTCCATGGTAAAGGTAGAAGAAAAATAGAAAGGATATTGATGGATAACGGGGGTGAAGGTAGAAGAAAAAGGAAAACAAAAGATACGAGGACCACTAGGTTCGAAGATAGATACAGGCACCGTTCCCCGGCAACGGTGCCAGAAATGCTTGTTGGTATTTCTTAACATCACCACTAGTGCGCACCTAGCGTGAGCGTAAGATCCACCCGAGTTTACCGACGGGTGCGAAAGAATCCGCAAGCGCATGGAAATACCGCTGTAGCACTTCCCCAAAGGAGTATTCCAAAGGGTATCGAATCCAAGGAACGATGTGTACTACCTTCGATCCTAGACTGGTGATCCAAGGACATAACTCTACAGGATGAGATGAAGATGGAAAGGATCTTGCTAGTAGCGCGAGAGTTGAGAACAGTCTCTCGATTAGGGACTTCTCGTTTCGGACACCGGCCCCTCTTGACTATAACAGTTGGTTCACGGCAAATGGTTGCCTACACGCTGTATCCGGACGTGGGGGATTTCAGAGGGTCCAACGGCTGTCACTACCACGGCCTACCCCAAGACAAACCGTGGGATACAGGGCAAACGAAGGATAACCCGAAGTCTAGACACCACGTCTAGACCACTGATTACTACTATAGCACGGTTACGTTTGTCGACCCGTAACAACACTATAGCACTCCGTACGAAGACGGAGCGATGAACCCACGAGAGAGAGACCCGAACTCACTCAGATATACGCTAACCTGTGCAAGGGATCACTGATGAACTTGGTCTAGATTAGGATAAAGGAGCATCCACTAACTCTGATTAGACTAGCAGGCATACAAACAGGTTACAAACATATATGTTTATAACAGAAGATCAAGGGTCGTGTTCGTGAAGAACACGAGCCTCAAACTTATGAACAAACACAAAAATATGAGGAACCCGATCGTCAACTAGATTGAGGAAGCGTGTTCGTGAAGACACGAGCCTCTAAATGATGAACGAACGAAGAACACAAGAACACAGTATGAATGCCACTTTAGTTTAACTGAGAATGTCGAAATACTCACTTTATTCTAAATGAAGAACAGAAGCATCCGTAGAGGATCGTTCTTGAGGAAATGTGCCAAACACCATGGCACTACCCCAAGACACCACCCCACCATCCTTCTAATCTCTAAAGCACTAGCAAGCCAGCACTAATCCTATGCAAGAGCTCTCCTTTCCTAATGAGAGAAGCCAAAAGGCAAAAGTGAAAAGGAGGAGAAAGAAGTGTGTCCTATTCTCTACCCCCTCTCCTTCTATTTATAGGCCTGAGCACCGGCGTGGAAGCACCCCAAACACCTCGGGAATGAAGTGAGGGGCCAACCAGGAACCATGGCACCACGTGGACGACCTGTGGGGTCGGCCGACCCCTTGTGGGCCCCACCTGCCCTCTGCTTTCTCCTGGTGTCTGATGTGTGGGTCCCTATGGTGGTTCTAGGTGTCCACGTGCTTTGGAGGTAGTTTAGGCGCTCTGGTGTGCCATGGAATCCATGTGATATACGCGTGGCGACTTCTGATTCGTCGAGGATTTCTCCCTTGGATTGATGACCTCATGGATCCAGGGGTTGCTTGCATGGCAGCCCCTTATTGGCTGAGCCTGGATTGCTTGGATTGGTGAGGTGGATGGATAAGGTGTGCTTTTGCTCTCTCTCTTGTGCTTATTGCTTGCAATTGAATATACATCGCAACTTGTGGAATTTGTCAGTATAAGGCCCTATTCTATGGTGGATGTATATTTCATATGTCAAAATGCAGGCGTTGACGGCCCCAAATATGGCACTTAACAGTCGTCAACAGCACCCCAAAAAATCAGACAGTCCGCGAGGGACTCGCGGACTGTCCGCACCTTCACGGACTGTCCGCCACTTCAGTTCGGACCGTCCGCAAACTCCGTGCAACCAAAACCACTTGTGGCACCAGATCAAAACACGAACTCGAAAGAATGCACGAAGAACACGAAGAACACCTACACTGTTCAACAGCCCGCGGACTGTCCGCCAAGGCTCCGCGGACTGTCCGCGTGTTGCGAACAGAAGCAGAAACAGCCCTGCGCTCGAGGTCAACTCCCCCTTTTCATCACCGGATCTCCCAAACGGCTATAGCTCTTGAGACAAGATTTGGGGGAGATGTGAAGCGTCACTAGATGAAGCTATGCCCCAAAAATCTCGACCTCTAACTCACTAAATCACCGGGAATCGCGGATCATGTGAACCACCACCAAGAACTCGGTGTCCAACCAAAACTCGCGAATCGAAGGGATTTCCCGATGTCTGAAGGGTCAAGATCACACACAAAGATGCGCAAGGCATCCACCCATGATCCCCTCAAAGAAATCCAAGAGAAAACGCCCTCAAATCAATGAATCGAGCGAAGAACGAAACACCCCAAAAATAGCTCCGAAAATGACACAAAAATCACAAAGAGCTAGGAGATCACCGCAACGCCGAATGCTTCCATACATCCAGAGGTCAGAGTCTATACAAGAATCTAGCCTAAGGAAAGCAGAGAAAAAAGAAGCAGTCCAGAGCGATCTACCGGGGGAGGAAACCCTAGAGTGCAAGAGAGAGAGATGCCATCAAGCGCGAAGTCCACCGGAGGAGGCAAATGACCACGCTACTCCTACAGCTTAAATTGAAGATACACACCCCTCAGGGGCATTTTGGTCAAGTCTTCATCGAGCGGACACGCTTCCACCGCGGTCTTGCGTAGCATCGATGCAAACCCCGCGATCACACCACGTGCCCCCGGCTCGAAGCTTCCTGACGCTCCCGGATCACTGTCTCCGTCGCATCGGGCCTCCAGACTTGGTTTTGCGGCCCAAACCAGGAAACCGTCCACCGATGGTTTTGTGGGCAAACCACCAAACCCCGCGTGCAAGCTTCGGCCTCGATCCGCTACCTTGCACCGACCCATGTCCATGACTTCAACTTGCTAGTCTTGCACCGCACCACTCACACCTAACCCCATCGGCCACCGGGTCCGTCGAACCAAGCCTACTAGCCTCTCCATCACCCGGAGGCCGCCACGGATAAGGCCTTTCGTGCTTGTTCTTCACCTACACCAACACGAGTTAAGCCGCAATGTGTACCTGCACACTTAGCCAAGCATCAGGCCACACAATGTTGTCAATCACTCATCACTAAGGAGCGACCCTCCACTGGTCCTCGGACACACCTGGTCCTCATCATTTCGGATATGGTCTTCAGGAGGTCGCGTGGGCCACAGATCTGGTCTGTTGGGCCCACAACTTGGTTAGTTGGTCTTCTGGTGGGCCAGACCCACTTGCAAGGGACGGCCGTGAGACTGGTCGGTGGGGACCCAAGGGTACCCATGTCCCACAGGGTTTGTTACCGTCGGCATGTAACATTATCACGATCGCGTGTCACGGTCCAGATGGTTGGCACAAGAGACACTAGGTTTATACTGGTTCAGGCTTGAAAGGCCCTACATCCAGTTTGGAACAGTGTTCTTCACGCCCATGTTTGTAGTAGGGGGTAGATACTAGTCGGGGGAGGGAGCGTGGTTCCAAGTCTCGGTGGTGCGTTGTGAGTTCGAATATGTGCTGGAGGTTGCTCTAGCGATTCGTGCGTGCGTTGTGTTGCGTCTCTTAGCATATCCCTTTGCGATGCTTCCTTCAGGATGGGCACAATTATGAACATACTTCTTAAGACCAGACATCAACCTCTCAAAAGGGACATGTTGTGTAATTACACAGGTCCAAGGATAAAAATCTCTTCAACTAGATGTACTAGAAGGTGGGTCATGATAGTAAAGAAGGAAGGTGGAAAGACAATCTCAGAGCTGATGAGGTATTCTACGACATCATTCTACAGCTCCTTGAGTTTGGTCGAATGTATTGACTTCTGACAAATCTGATTGAGGAATGCACATACCTTAATGATTGCCAATCTCACATTATTTGGAAGAATACCCCTTAGTGCAACAGGAAGCAATTGTGTCATCAACACGTGGCAATCATAAGCCTTCAGATTTGTGAATTTTTTCTCTTTGCAATTTATTATTCACTATATATTTGAGGAGTAGCCCGTTGGGACCTTGACACTATTCAAGCAATCAAACATCATCTCCTTCTCTTCCTTTCTTAGGGTGTAACTAGCAGGAGCCAAGTAATTTCTATCACCTCTCTTTTCAGGATGCAGGTCATCTTGTTGTTTCATACATTTCAGATCTCGACGTTCTTCAATCGTATCTTTTGGCTTTCCGTATACACCTAAGTGGCCAAGCAAGTTCACGCATAAATTCTTCATCACATGCATCACATCTATTGCATTGCCAACCTCAATGATTTCCCAATAAGGTAGCTCCCAACTTCTTCTTCAACATGGGTGCACGTCCATCCTCGTCGTTTGGAACAGGTTGGCTACCAGAAGCCTTGCTAAACACTACCTTCAAATCATTCACCATAGAAAATATAAGTTTACCCTCACAGTAGAAGGTCTTCTTACGTTTTTCTTCAGCACCTTCAAAATGTTTTTCTTCATCTCTTAACGAGTGTTGAGCAGGAAGGAATCGACAATGGTCCAAATACACAACCTTTTTATGGTGTTTTAGATATACACTACAAGTATCATCTAAATAGTGTGTGCATACTCAGCACCCCTTGTTTGTTTGTCCTGATAGATTACCAAGAGTCTACCAATCATTGATGGTGACGAACAACAATGCTCGTAGATTGAAGGTCTTCTTTTTTTCCTCATCCCACATAGGTACACCTTCTTCCTTCCATAATAGTTTAAGGTCCTCAACCAACGGTCTCAGATACACATCTATGTCATTGTCTGGCTGCTTTGGGCCTTGGTTGATTATTGGCATCATAATGAACTTTTGTTTAATGCACATCCATGGTGGAAGGTGGAACATACATAAGGTCACATGCCAAGTGCTATGATGGCTACTGAAGTCACTGAATGGACTGAATTCATCTGTACTTAAACCAAACTGAATGTTCCTTGTGTCTTTTTGAAACTCGGGAAATTCTCTATCAACTAATCTCCATTGTGACCCATCAGCAGGGTGTCTGATCTTGTCATCTTGTTTACGTTCTTCTTTGTGCCAACACATAAACTTTGCATTGGGCTTACACCTGAATAAATGCTTCAACCGTGGTATCACTAGAAAATACCACATTACCTTCGCAGGAATTTTCTTCTTCTTTAGGGTCATCTCGTGGGATCTTATAACACTGCACTTTGCACACAGGATAAGCCTCCAATTTCTCATATTCTTTACCTCGGTAGAGGATACAATCATTAGGGCACGCATGTATCTTTTGTACCTCCAAACCCAGAGGACAAACAACCTTTTTAGCTTCGTACATTGACTCAGGAAATTCGTTCCCCTTTGGTAGCATGTACTTTACGATCATCAGTAACTCATCAAAGCCTTTGTCAGAACTGCATTTCTAGCCTTCCATTGCAACATTTTCAATGTGCTACCCAACTTCTTGCCCCTCTTTGCAATCTGGGTACAACTGTTTATTGTGATCTTCTAACATACGCTCAAACTCCTTTGCCTGTTTCACCTTTTCGCAATCTTCCATTGCCTCTCGCGACACCTCACTTAGATCATTAGTAGGGTCTTCATCTACTCCTTCAGCCTGTCCCATTGGATCATCTGCAAAGGCACCCTCTCGAGTCCAATCAGGAGTATTATCTTCTACAAAGGCACCTTCTTGAATCCAATCAGAAATATTATCATCTTCTTCTTCGTCATCTTCCATTATAACTCCTCTTTCCCCATGTTCTATCCAAATAAAATAGTTTGGCATGAATCCCCATTTGTATAGATGATCGTGAAGAGGCTTTATTGATGAGTAATCCTTCAGATTTTTGCATCTTTTGCATGGACAAATAATTAAACCAGATGGGGGCTTCTTGGATTCTGCCACTTGTAGAAACCCAGACAACCCATTAATGTATTCATAGGAGATTCTCTTGTCGGTGTACATCCATTGCCGGTCCATCTACAAAGTATCACAGAGAAAAATATATTATTATCATGCAACAAATCCAAATGAAGGGATGCCCCGGCCTGTCGCGCCCCCATGAGGGACCATTTGTACCGTGAGGGACCATTTATAAAATACGAATGAAGGCAAGATCACTTTACAAAATTTCAAAGTGTTTACATCCAATATTTTTCTAATATAAAATTATGAAATATATAATTAACTAGCAAACCATTTTTTAATGATGAAACTATTCTTCTAAAGAGAAAAAATTTTCTAATGTGGAAACTGTTTTTCTAACTAAGAAATTAATTTTCTAACTATTTACCATATAAAATATTAAATTTACCCTATATTTATTAAATATATTTAAATAATTAATAAAAAATCTATCATCGCATACAACATCTCATCCAACTAACACGACACATCCTTTGCAATCTTTTCTATTAAAACAAAAACAAATATGCATCTAAATAAAAACAATCTCCATTCTTAGCTCATTCTAAAATTCACGAAATACTCTTAGTACAAAGCATAAAACTTGAAATACTAAGCATATATCAAGGGAGGATCAAGTAACTAACCTCTAGACCACTTCAATGAGTGAAATTGTGAAGAAATCGGTGCAAATCCGGCAAAAGCTCCACTAGGGTGCCATGGAGAAGGAGAAGCACGAGGTTGAAGAGTTGAGATGGGATGACTCGTGCTGGAGGAAGAAGATGGATTTATAGCCGTTGCACGTTTGTACCGGTTGAGGACATGAGCCGGTACAAATGGCACCACATTTGTACCGGCTCGTGTCCTCAACCAGTACAAATGTGCCGGCCTCACATTTGTACCGGTGCTAGACACAAACCAGTACTAATGTGAGGCATTTGTACCGGGGCCAGCCCCCACCCGGTACAAATGGTCCCTCACGGGGAGCGTGACGGGGGCATCCCTTCCGACCCGGTACAAATACCCCCATTAGTACCGGGGCACAATTTACCCGGTACTAATGGGTTTTGGCCTCCAGGATATAAAGTCCTTTCTCTAGTAGTGTACACATCAAGTACATGGTGTATAAGAAGATCAAATTAAACATACCTAATCGATCTCAGAAAAAATCGATATTAATGTTCTATATTTAGCTGCACGTATTCTTGCCGGGTTAGCTTCATGTTTCTTGTCTCGACTTTTTTGACCTTCACTCCACGATAGGTAGTGTTGTGCTGTTGTATGTTATGATGGCCTAGACGCACGCCTTGTAATGCATGTCCTTCACGAGTTTATAATATGCTTTGTGAGCCATGTAAACCGCCTTGGCCTCGTATCCCTCATGAGGTATCTGAAGAAATCTTGGAAGCCTTCTGAAGGATGTTGTCGGCTTGCAAACATGAAATATGTGTTCTACTGTTCCTTGATTTGATGTTCATGACAAACCATTTTTTCATAAAACTTAGCGGCTGTTTAGATTGTCAAATTAAGTGCAAATTGGATGCTGAAATAGTGCATTGTATCGCGTGTGGTGAGAAAATATGTGACTCGATCTGAGGGCATGTACAGCCCGTCTGTTGGGCGTGTCGCTTGGGTGGCACATTTGCTAAAAAACCCCGCTCCTCCCCACAGACGGCCCATGTGTCGCAGGACCAGGCGACGCCCCGGCCCCGTTCAAAGATGCTCAGACGACGCCGGGCTGTGGAGGCCATCTCCACCAAGCGACGCCGCGCTCGTGTAACATCCCGGTTTTTATAAACACTAAAAATAGTCTCTAAATTTTTTTTCTCAAAACATATAGTAACTTTTACCCAAAACCCCTAGCATTTTATTTATTTGCAACGCTCTCCAAAATAAAAACCGTAGGATTCATATGCATTTGAGTGAACTAACTTGTCTTCCCACCTCAAAATTCTCTCTAACCTTCCTAAGGAATTTCTTTTCTGAATTGGTTTAGTATTTGTTTGATTTAACTGAGTTTCCGTGCGACATCACCTAGTAATTAAACATTGAACTGAGTCTACTCCTAAAAAGATCCGGAATGGTGCCAAACTTTGTCACAAGGTCTCTTGTGTCTTAGGAGACTAATTTTTGTGGAGGTCGAATCATAATTCTTGTGTTTTCGATGTGTAATTCACCATATTTAAGCTCATGTTGCACAAAGAAAAATACATATTTAATCATCAGGAAAACCTAAGATCTTGCGTGAGCCAATATTTTGGGTGTAAATGACAACCAAAAAACTTCAGATCATTTCAACATAGATGGGGTACACGTACTTCACAAAGCTATATGGAACCTTTCATGGAAGCGATTCTAAAGTCCATGCACTTTGCGGTGTTGTATTGGTCTCAAACTTTTTGTAAGGCTTGCATATGCCTTGTGAGAATGAACCACGAAGTTTGTGATTTTTCTGAATTGGTTTAGTATTTTTCGGTTTAATTTAATTTCTGTGTGAATGCACATCAAGATTGCAAATGAAAATTGAAAGTGAATGTTTAAAACTATTAAATTAATTTGTGCATAGAAAAGTAGATTTTATTAGTTTTTAACTTAATATAATTTTGCATGGTTGAAATATTGAAAGTTACTATTTTTTTAAAAAAGTTCCAAAGAGAAAGAGTGAGAAAATGAGGAAGGAAAAAGGAAAAAATAACTTTCGGCGCAAATTACCCTTTAGTCCCTGGTGGTGTACAACCCTAGGCTAAAGGGGGCCTTTTGTATCGGGTGGTAAGACCACTCGGGACTAGAGGGTGAATTTTTCCCATTTTGGGTCTCCCGCGCGAAATGCCTATTTAGTCTCGTGTGGTCTTACGGCCCCCCTTTTGTCTCGGGTCGTAAGACTAACCGAGACTAAAGGTGCTTTAGTCTCGGGTTGTATTGCGACCTGAGACTAAAGGGGGGTATATAAGAGCGTCCCCCTCAGATCCCCACACTTGCCCAATTCCAACCGCGTCGCCCCTTCCTCCTCCTCCTCGTCGTCCCCGCGGCCGGCTCGGTGTCGATCTCCGTCCACCGTCGTCCCCGGCGGCCCCTTCTACTCATCCGTGATGCGTTGCCACCTTCACGAACTCTCAGTGTTGTGCCCTCCCTCCTCGACCTCACGGCATTGCGCCGTCGTCTCCTGTGCCACCCCTGCCTCCTTGACCGGCACCGTGCCGTCGTCTTCCCTGCTGCCGCGGCCTCCTCCACTTCCCAGGGCGCCCCGCCGTCGTCTTCAGCGCTATCGGCCTCCTCCACTTCCCCAACGCCGACCTCCTCCATGCCCCGGCACAGCCGATGCTGTCGTCCCCGCCGCGCGGGGTGGGCTTCGCTGTCCTCTCTCTCAATTCCGGCCTCCTCGTCGTCCCCGGGCTGCGTCGTCGTCTCCCCCGATTCCGGCCTCCTCGTCATCCGCACACCCTGTTGTCGCTGCCGTCCCCGTGTCACACGGGCCGCATCCCCGTCCCGATCCCCATGATCATCTCCACCGCCGGTGCCACCTTCCCGTCCCCACCATGCATGGTAGGTGCCCTCCGGCCGGCCGGCCGGCTACGCGATCCCAATTCCCCCCGCCCGTGCGACCACCGGTGCCGCCACCCTCTGCTTCGCGCGCGTCGAGCAGAGGAATTGGGGGGTTTCTTGCTGACGCAAGACCATGAATGGCTTGCGTCAGCAAGCTTTTTTTGTCTTTTTTAATGTATTGTTTCTAAATTGGAAAAATATATATGCAATTGACAGATATCCGAGTTGTGTTGCCTCGCTGCGCCGGCCAGTCTATCTCCCGCACCCAGCCAGTGACTCTGCATTGTCCCCGCTGTCCTCCGACCCCTCCGCCCATGCGACACCGTCTCCAGCCTACTTCGGTAGGCGCCGTCGCAAAAATTCATAGATAGTATACTCATTGAACTTAGTGCACATTCTTAGAAATTCGCGGAATTCATAGAAAATCATATGAATTGTTGTTTATTCATAAAAATTCTTGTTTATTCTCAGAAATTCATAAAAATTTTTAGCAATTGTTGTTTATTCATAGAAATTCATAGAAATTAGTGTATCTTCTAAGAAATTCTTGTTTATTATAGAAATTCTTGTTTACTCATATAAAATCATAGCAATTGTTGTTTATTCTCAGAAATTCAAGAAATTCAACGAAATTCATAGAAATTCTCAACAATTGTTGTTTATTCATAGAAATTCTTGTTTATTCATAGCAATGTTGTTTATTCATAGAAAATAGTGTATCTTATAAGACATTCTTGTTTATTCATAGAAATTCGTGTTTATTCATAGAAATTCGTGTTTATTCATAGAAATTCGTGTTATGGATAACAATGAGGACCATGCGCGGATTATGGAGAACATTATTGCTGACGCATTTTGGAGCACTACCCTAAGTACCAGTGGATCCCATCATTAGCCCTTCCGCTCACAAAAGGAGCTGTGCTTTCACAGAGGTCCCCGAAGAACAAAGGGCAGTCGAACGAGAAGTTCAAGTGGAGGACAACCAACGGTACCCTATGGATGAACTCTGTCAGCGCACCGCATGTGAGCTGCACAAGCCGTTCAGCAACATCACAATGAAAGTATGAATATGATTAATACATGCAATTATCTCAACCTTTGACGCATCTCTCAGACATTTAATAACTTCATCATTTCTCTACATATATTGGTGGAGTACGGAAGTGCTTTTGCGCATGTCCCAGGACGTACAAGTCGTGACATGCAGATTCCACCTGGCTACGCCTCAGTTGGTGTGGAGGAGGTTGCTGACCCACAATTTAACGACCTAGAGCTAGACATCCTAGGAGGTGATGGGGAAAGGATACTCTAGTATGCGGTTCATGGTATCATATTGTGGCCCAAACATTACATCCTAATCCCTAAGATGCCGCCACCGATCCTTCCGAGTGTTGCCCAGCAGCAATCACCATCTCTCATGTCGTCATCATCACCGGGATCGTCGCCGAATCATGATCACTCACTGTCTCCACAAAAGCGACCTTCACCAAAGCAACCTTCCCCGTCACCTCCTAGGATGTCTAGCTCTACCAAAGCAACCTTCGTCATCAATCACCACCAAAGCAACCTTCACCAAAGTAGGTGCCAAAGAGGTCCTGATCATAATCTACCAAGTCTATGCCCCCGCCAAAGCTGAATCCCCCGACGAAGAAAGGGAAAAAAGGCTCAGCCTATTAAAAGGAAGCTACCATATGACATGACAGAAGAAGAAAATGAGGTGGAGTGCCGAAAACAACTTAATGCATGGCAGGACAAAATAAAAGAGGACCATAGATAGAGAAAGCTCGAAGAAAAGAATAAAATAGATCCGGTGAAACTCAAATCTTTCATAAACATGAAGGAAAAAGAAAAGAGAAAAGTAGAGTCGAAAACTGATTATGATCGTTCGCTGAACAAGTCCCTACAGAAGAAGAGACGAGTAGGGTCACCAAATAGTTACATTGACATAATAGCGTGGTCGATGTCGGCACAAGATTATTCGAAGAATAAGAAGCCAACAAAAGCGTCGACATCACTGAAAGAGCCTTCAAAGAAGAAGCCAACCAAAGCGTCGACGTCAATGAAAGAGCCTTCAATGAAGAAGCCAACAGAAGCATCGATGTTGGCACAGACTAATTACGTCACCTCCAGCCTCAATGCACATGAACGAGCTCTTGCAGTTATGCGTACAGAACATTTAGTGAAAGTCATTAAATTCCACGAAGAAACAAGGCTGTCAATAGATAATCTTCTGAGCAACAGACACCACCACATGATCAAAACTTTGTACCTAGATGGCACTTCAAGCTAGGAAAACCTCTTGTTAGGCCAGAGTTGGTGAAGAAACACCCTACTCAGATGCACAGATTTCATGAATTTTACATGAAGACGTCTAAGGGCGGCCTGGAGGTGATTGTCATACTTGTTAGACCGGATTATTTTGCTGGTGAAGGTGAGAAGTTGGTCTGGCTAGAATTCAAAAATATTTATCACACTTACCATCTAGACGCCCTGAATATCGATCTAGTCATCACTTGGTGTCTGTAAGTCACAGTGCAATTCATATGCTAATTGATAAATTAATGCGTCCCCTAACTTTGTCTTTCATTTTTTGTAGCCTGGGTAGGTTTCATGGACCCGGTGTTAGTTTGTCAATATCAGGTAAAGAACCAACCAGAAACAATAGTCAAAACAATCCTTAGGACCTTAAATCGGCTGCATTTCAAGGATTTGATACTACTACCTTACAACTTCGAGTATGTGCGATTACCATCTTATTAATAATTTGCATTACTAATTATCCTAGTTAGTATTATTTAGTTCTAATCTTTTGAGGATGCATGTATATATGGTTTCCACTGGATTATTCTGATAATTCAAGTCGACAAGAGCAACATCATGGTCTTTGATTCGTTGAGAAAAGACCCCGCAAAATACCAAGACCTTCAAGATCTGTTTCAAGAGTAATAATTCTATCCAATACGTCTCCTTTTATTCAATAGTGTGCTTTTACTAACACTATTTCTAACTTCCATTATTTTTCGCCAGAGCTTGGGAAAAATTCATTGTTCAGACCCTGGAGAATGGAAACCTACTCTTAGATTCAATACAAAATTTCCAGTACATAAACCAAATAGCAACTTCAGCTTGGGCAAATTAAAAATGTATAATACTAATATTTCATAATTGTTTTCTCCAATTTAGTGTATGAGACAGGAACTCAGGACTAATTTATGTGCATACTATGTCTGTGATTTCATCCACAATTTCTGTGATGCAAACCTGAGAGATTATACTACAATTATTACTATAAACATATTAATAATACATCATTTTCTAACCGCTTATGTATTTAATTCTTGGGTGTAATATATTAACATATTTGCACACAACATCATGATATGATTAGGGGCGCACTCATTGAGAAGTATTGTTTCTTGGCAGTTAAAGAAGGTCTCATGGGATTCTTGATGGACGAGGTGATTAGTCCCAAAGGAAAACATTATTATGACGGTCATCCAGTTCAAAGAGCACTACGTGCGGCGGCAGAGTTGGCGTGCAGGCGGGGTTCGTGGCGGAGCACCTACGCCCGCGGATCCCTAGCACGGCACCACCGTCTTCCCCAACCTCCGGTATTGCTGTCATCCGCAGCCTCGCGGCGGAGCTCCGGCACGGTGGAGGAGCGTGGCGGGCTCAACGACGTGGGAGCTACGGCGGCATGTGGCCTCTCCCCTCCGGCCTCTTTGCTGTAGCTGCGTCGCGACCGGTCTCAAGGCTGGATCGGCGGCCACTCCTTCTTGCCGGTGTTCTCTCTCCGTCCTCGAGCTCGAGCTCAGGCCGACGGTGGCAGATTTGGCAGCGGTGAGTCCGGGGGAGCGTTAGCGTCGGGTCGCAGCTAGATCCTGTGCGGAGGCGAACCTCCAACGTCTTCCCAACCTTCTGCCACTCCCACCCCCTCCCGCATCCTCTACTTCACGTGACCATGCCTGCGGCCCACATAGTTGGCACGAAAATCTTCCCCGCATGGGGGCGCGCGGGATCCGAGCTGTGGGGACCACCCTTTTTATATACTTAAATATGTATATATGGGTGCCCGGTTGCCTATAGTACCATTCCCTAGATCGGCTGATGGTACCGACACTTCACAAGAAGTATCAGATCCATATATCGTAAAGCAGGCAAAACATTATTTTAAAGAGGTTTAAGGGTAAGAAAAGAATTCCACCAAAGGTGAAACCTCAAACTTGCAGCGGAGTCCTACGTAGTAGACCCATTACCTCAGGCAGCTTGTCTGGAAACGGGTCAGGCAGACCCTCCCCTACGACAAAGCTCGTCCTCTCTTTCTTCTGAATAGAAGGGAGAAGGGAAGCAAGAGTGAGCACCTAAAGTAGGTACTCAGCAAATTCCAGCGTATAAGAAAAATAACCTATGTCTACATGCAAGATTTCCAACGGAAAGGAAGCATGTCTTGATTATTATAAAAAGTAAATTAATGCAAGTGAAGTAAGTTTTAGAGAAAGGCAGAAAGCAAAGCAAGTATAATGAATAAGCAAGTTGGTCCTGGAGGGGGAACACGTAGCCTCCCCTACCAGTCCCCAAGTTTTATTAAACTCAATGACCACCGGGGTCCCACTGAGCCGACATCTGCCGTATCACTCTCTAAGGGCCACTACCCTATCTTACTGTCGGGGTTCTCAACCGCCGGCAGTAGATTTGTATCGAATCGTGTGTCGGATCCGGATGGTTGACATGGGAGACACAAGGATTTTATACTGGTTCGGGCCTCCGAAGAGTAATACCCTACGTCCAGTTCCGAGTACTCGTGTTCCTGTGCCGGGAATGTCTGTAGTAGGGGTTACAAACTTGGTGATCGGTCTCTCTCTATGTACGTTGCACCCATCCCCCTTTTATAGTCATAAGGATGAGGGGCAAAAAGGGAAAACGTAAGTAAGCTACAGTGCTATGGCGGTGTGAAGTCTTTTCCGTCATTGATGTCCGTCAAGCGACGTGGGAGAGAGCTGAGCTGTGGCGTCGTCGGAAGCCGCCGCGTGTGCTGTTGCCACTGTTCATTCCGGGCACTTAGCACCTCCTCCGAGTATAGTTCTCAGGGTGACTCAGCCTTCTTGAGCACGGCTTAGGCCTGCCACGTTATGGCCTAAGCGCCAGTAGATGGTAATCGAGTGCGCGCTCTGACGGGGTGGTGTGCAGCTGGCGTTGGATGTGACAGTGTGTCAGAGGTCGTGGGGGTGTACTGTGCGCCATTACAGCCCCTGTCAGACCCCGCCGTCCTCCCGTCGCGCCAGCTGTGGTCTTTGCATGGCGTGGAAAACGGCATCATGTGTGTCATCGCGGAGGAGCTTGGTGGTCTGGGGTGGCGCCACGTTTGTGTGGGGCCCCAGGCCCACGCTCCGACTCCCCCGTGTGGACCCCGCCTTAGTCGGAGATGGAGATTACTCGAGCGAACGAGTAGTCGGAGGCGAGGCGAGGTGTACTCAGAGACGATGCGCTCTCGTGCGAGGCGGAGAGTACTCGTGCGAAGCGGAGGGTACTCGGAGCCAAGGCGTACTCGTGCGAGGCGGAAGATACTTGGAAGTGGGAAAGTCTTGTCAGTGAGGGTTTTGACGAAGATCTGCATCCCTCCCTGTCCTGAATCTTAGCCTTCACATTGTCAATGGTGTCAGAGAACTCCATCTTCAAGGTGATCATCTCGTTGCTTAGGGGGCCCTAATCCAGGCCCTCATCAGTAGGCCCCGAGCCTGTGAAGGAGTTGCAGACTCGTTCGCAGGCTCTACGTCGGGGAAGTGTTGTCGTTTTTGTTCTTTGATTTACACGGTGGGTGCACACGAGCGCATCCACTGGATGTAGCCCCCGAGCCCATGAAGGAGTTGTAGACTCGTTTATGGGGTTTTGAATCTTGAAATGTTGTTTTTGCCTTGAAAGCTCCGGTCGTGGCATCCGCGGCCGTATCGGTAATTGCGTCCGTTCCGCCGGTCGTGGCTGACGTGGCGATCGTGACGGTTGGAGGGGACGGTGCGATGCAGGTTCAGATCTGTGGGCCCGCTCGGTATCGAACCGTCACGCGGGTGTGCCACTGTCACATCCATCAAACAAGTGGTTTTACAGCGTAGTGGGGCCGGCATTAAATGCTAGCAGCCACGTTCGCCCCTTATAAACCGCGCGCCGGTTGAGTTCTGTATTTTTTCCCCTCGATTCCTTGCCTTCGTCTACACCGCTTGCTCGTCTGCTCCTAGCCCTTGCGCGACCGCCGCTGCTTCTCTAATCCGCTTCACGCCCTCGAGCTCGATAGTCGCCATGTCGAACTGGACGCGCTCCAATGTCTCCCGCTCGATCCTCCAGTGACTTGTCACCGCCGGCCAACTGCCGATCCTCACCGCCGCCGAGGAGTGGAAGGTTCCGGGCAACGAGTCGGTGCCGCACCCGCCGGAGGGCTACGTCGTCTCGTTCGTGACATTCCACGAGCGGGGCTTCACCATTCTAGCCGACTGGTTCATCCGCGCCGTCCTCTCGGAGTACCGGCTGCAACTCCACCACCTCAACCCCAACAGCATCCAACAGATGGCGGCGTTCGAGGCGCTGTGCGAAGGGTACTTGGGAGTGGGCCCCCACTGGCACCTCTTCTGGTACTTCTTCAAGTTCATGTGCCTGAAGGACAAGTCGATCCCGGCCACCCTTGGATGCGCCAATTTTCGGATGAAGATGAAGAGGAGCGAGAAGTACATCTCTGGCATGCTGACGAGCTCCAACAGCGGCTGGCACAAGGGGTGGTTCTATCTCAAGGACTGCCCTGAGTTCCCGCTACCGAAGTACACCGGCTCCTCAATCGCCGAGGCGCCGGCGAACTGGAGCTATGGGCCCCCGGAGACGGAGCATGAGAGGCTTCTCGGGGATTGCTGGGCGGTGCTGACCAAGCTGCATGATGCCGGGGTCGACTTGGCGGCCGTCATTGGCCAATATCACGCGCTAAGGGTCATTCCGCTCCAGCGGCGTCGCCTGCACATCTGCCAGATGACGCCGGACCAAGCTCCCTTCGTCGGGACCCTGTCCGCGCCCCGGCTCCCTTCGTTGGATGAGATCCAGCGTCGCGTGGGGCAGGCAATCGGGAAGGTCAGCTACTCGTGGCCACCGCCCGACTTCTACCCATGCTCCCCAAAGAGGGGACCAAAAGATATGTAAGTCCTTCTTCCTTCCGACTAGCGCTCCGACTATTTCGCACTCTTTGTGTTTGATTCTTGTCTTCTTCCTTGTTTTTAGCTGAGGCCCGCGGACCCTCTCCCCGCGAAACCGCCTCTTCCTGAGGATGCGATGCCGAATCACGCCCAGGCCGCCGCGGATAGGAGGAGGGCCGCCCGTAAGGCCCAGCACGAAGACAAGGAGATCGCGAAGCGCGAGCGGAACGATGGCCGCGCCAAGCGTAGGAAGATGAAGGAGCCCGCTGTCTCCTCAGATGATGATCCCTCGTCGTCGCCGCCGTGGTCCGGTGACGGTGGTGACACCGGTGCCGACTGGAACGCGTTGTCGTCTCTGTCGCCCCCTCCCCAGCGGCAGGCCATGGGGTCCAGCTCGAGGCAGCGACCGGAGCCCACTGCCCACGAACAGGGAACGAGCTCCAGCTTGCGCCCGCCTCCACGCCCGGACCAGGAGGAACGGAGGGTGACTCGCTCCCGGTCAAGCCCCGGCGGCCAAGACCAGCGGAGGGAGAGGAGGAGGTCCCCGTGGCGAGACGACTCGCTCAGGCGTTCGGCGGATCGCGATTCGGCCGCTCGCCGTCCCTCCGGCGACTCATCGCGGCGGGGGTCGCGCTCCCCGAGGAGGCGGTCGCCCCCAAAGGCGAGATCGACGTCGCTGGTGCCTGCTCTGACCGCGTCGCACGGGGAGAATGCGAGTCCCCCCCATGGCATCTTCAGTCGTTGGTCATCCGCGGTGGCGGGGCCGCACCTGTGCAGGTCCACCTCGCCCAGGGCGACAGTCGAAACCCACCCTCCGTCCAGCCGGGGGGCAAGAGGCCAGCCCCCGAGTCGTCGGGCGCCACCTCTAGGCCTGTCAAGCGGGCCTGCATCACTTCCTCCTTGTAAGTGTCATCTCGTGCTTATGTCGTTGCCTTGTTCTCTAATTTTCATTCGTCTCGTTGATTCGCCCTTTTCCTGTTAGTCGTTCCAATGTCGGTGCACTCAGCCTTGCGCCGCAGAAGCACACGGCCCTGAGCGTGCGCACTCCCTCGTCCGCTCCCCGCTCTTCAACTCCCCCGTCCGTGCCAGAGACAACCCCCGAGCCAGCAGCGGCGGCACCAGAGACTCGTGAAGCAGCGGCGCCCCCACCTTCGTTGGGGGCCGGTTGCGTGGTCGGGGGGCAGGCAGCCCCCGAGCAATCTGAGCCCTCGGCGGCGCCTATCGTTGATCAGGGCGCCGTCGTGTAGGCGGCTCCAGAGGTGAGTCTGCCCCCGGCGTCGGGCACCGGCGACGGCGGGACTGTGGAGGTGGCGGCCCCCTCATCGTCCTCGTAGCTCCCGGAGGCCACCGACAAGGGAGGGCCAAACCTCCCAGGCGGCGACACGACTGCCTACGCGGCCGAGCTGGAACGATGTCTGCTGGTGTCGGAGGAGCTGCCAGCTGAGGTGCCCGCGCCGCCCGCCCCGGAGGTCGTTGTGGCGATCGAGGAGGCCGTGATTGTCGAGGAGGTCGTGGCGTGCCCTGAGGCGTACAGGACCCAGACGGCAGAAGTGGTGCCAGACTCCACCGCGTCGCCGGAGCCGCCATGCCAGCCCGCCGCCGTTGTCGCAGAGGTGGTTGAGATCGCGGACTAGCCGCTTCCCGACACGCAGGCGCCTTCTTCCCTCGAGGACGTGCTGGGCCGCGCTTGTCCAACCACCGTCCGAGAGGTTGGCGAGAGCTCGGGAGCCCGTGCCTTCTCGGCCCCCGAGGGGGGTGAGCATGGTCTTGGCCTCGGGCGCGCCTCGTGGGCTGGAACCCACGACGCCGAGGCGCGCGACGACGAGGACGAGGAAGCCACGGTGCGTCACCGCCTCTGGTGGGGTATACAGTGGGCGGAGCAGGCGATCAACGAGCTTGTCGTCTCGACCTCGTCGGTGAGTTGGCCGAGCCCAATCTTTTATTCTATGTTCTGATTTCTGGGTTGTTTCTGCGATTGACCTTCTTCTCGGCCCAGGTGCTCGCCAGCTGCAGCGCAACCGCTGGCAGTAGATTAGTATCGAATCGTGTGTCGGATCCGGATGGTTGACACAGGAGACACAAGGGTTTTATACTGGTTCGGGCCTTCGAGGAGTAATACCCTACTTCCAGTTCCGAGTACTCGTGTTCCTATGCCGGGAATGTCTGTGTAGTAGGGGTTACAAACTTGGTGATCAGTCTCTCTCTATGTACGTTGCACCCCTCCCCCTTTTATAGTTACAAGGGCGAGGGGCAAAAAGGGAAAACGAAAGTAACCTACAGTACTATGGTGGTGTGAAGTCTTTTCCGTCTTTGATGTCCGTCAGGCGGCATGGGAGAGCGCTGAGCTGTGGTGTCGTCGGAAGCCACCGCGTGTGCTGTTGCCACTGTTCGTTCCGGGCACTTGGCACCTCCTCCGAGTAGTTCTCATGGTGACTTAGCCTTCTTGAGCACGGCTTAGGCCTGCCACGTTATGGCCTAAGCGCCAGTTGAAGGACCGATTAGGCGAACCAGAGAGGGGGGGAGTGAATGGGAGCCGATAAAAATTCTTCTCAAAGGAGATGAGAACTCCATCAAGACGAACACAACTTCCAAAACACGTCTCCGACTCAACTACCCAAGTTGGTCAAGACCACGCAGCCACTGAAGTACTACTGGTCCTAGGAACCAACAACCACCTACACCTACTCGAGAACGCAGCGGAAAAACCAACTCGAGTAGCTACTGGGCTACACCGGTCAGGCCGGTGAGCGGCACCGGTCAGACCGGTCCCTGCTGGCAAAATCTGAGAACTTCCACAGAAGGCCTCTACACTGGTCAGGCCGGTGTAGCTCGCCGGTCAGACCGGTCCAAGCCAGGAAATCCCAAATCCACCAAACTGACCTACCGTGCTCCAAACAGGACCAAACTCGAAACAGCAGCAACACAGGACAACAGGGAACTCATCAAGACGTTCACCCGAGCAAAACTCAATAGAGAGTCTGCACCGGTCAGACCGGTGAGAGGCACCGGTCAGGCCGGTGTGACCTGAGCTCTAGGGATGAACAGCGCCCGCAGGTCAACTCCCCCAAATCCAACTCCCGATCTCCCGAATCGCTCCACAGTTTTGCACAAGACTTTGGGGATAGTAGGAACACCTCATGGGCACTCCATAGCCAAGATTTGGTTCACCAAAACTTGTCAAAACAAGAGGAATCGAGGAAATCCCACCAAGAACGCCTCTAACCCTAGAGCCGAGAAAACCCCAAAATCGAGCCCCTTTGCTCACAGATTTGGGTGGGGAATCAAAGGGAAAAGAACCACGAAGGGTTCACACATACATCCCCCACCAAATCCCAAAGAGAAAGGCCTCAAAATCGCTCCAAGAAAATCGCTAAGAGAAGGCTCCGAAAATCACCAAAAAGGAGAAACGGGAAAGACACATCCAAGTCTTGAGGAACCACGCCGAATCATCTATACATACCAAAGAGGTTCATACAAGGTCTAGCTTGCCACCCGATCATCCTTCCCTCTCACAAGATCTCACCGTGAAGCTCTCAAGCTAGTCCTAAGAAAATCCTAAGGAAAATAGGAAGAGAAAATAGGAAAACAAATGAGCTAGGGTTCCAAGAGATGGCTGCCATCCTCTCACCCCTTGGGTTATATGGAGGCAACCGAAAGACTAAAATACCCTTACTAGCTAACTAGGGATACATGCCCCTCAAGGGTGAAATCAGAAATCTTTGTCTTCGCACCATCGGACGGATGCCCAGCGACCGCAAACTTGCTTAGCCTCGACGCAAGCCTTGCGATCCCGACGTGTGTCCTACGCTTCGAAGATTCTGGACTGCGTCGTCGCACACCGGTCAGACCGGTGCTCCTCACCGGTCAGACCGGTCAGACCCACCGGTCAGACCGGTCTGGAGCTGGTGCACCTCCGTCTTCGGTTCTTCGGTCTTGGCTTTGTGGATCAACCAAGGAACCCAGTGGTTTTTTGGTGAACCACCGGAAACCCCGCGAACTCGATGTATCCTCCGCCCATCACCACTCATGACTCGGCTCCCACGTAGTCCCGGCTCGACCTTGGTTTTGAGGCATAACCAAGAAACCGTCCATGACTTCATCTTGCCGTTCTTGCCACCATGCGGCCTGCACTTGACCCCGCTGGCCACCGGGTCCCTCGAACCAAGCCTACTTGTCTTCTCCACACCTGGAGGCCTCACCGGCAACGACCTTTCACGCTTGTTCTTCACCTGCACCAACACCAGTCAAGCCGCAACCTGCACCTGCAATACTTAGCCAAGAATCAGTCCACACCACGTTGTCAATCACTCATCACACCAGGAAGCGACCATCCACCGGTCCTCGAACCACACATGGCTCTCAATCTCCCCCTTGATGAGTGCATTGACAACACACACGTTTTGGTAACCAAGAGAAAAGGAAAAGAAAAGAAACGACTAAAAGAAACTCCAATCAAGCGATCGAAAGCCAAAGAAAGGCAAAGAGCAAGATCACTTGAAGAAGACAAGTCTCGGACCCCTTAGGCAAGGGCAACGGCTCGACACATTCGAGACAAAACCATGCTCAAGCAAAGAGCACAAGCCAACAATCCAAAGCTCGAAAACCACAAAGAGCTCCCCCTGCACACATGCAAGCTCCCCCTGAACCAATGCAACTCCCCCTGGATGAATGCATGCAAACCACCTCGCAAAACAGAGCAGCTGCTTCAACTTTGCTCTGGACCGATCAGACCGGTCAACCACACCGGTCAGACCGGTGTGCTAGATCGCCCAGCACCTGAACCTCACACCGGTCAGACCGGTGTACCTCACCGGTCAGGCCGATGACCACCTGGGGAAAACTGGGAACTGCCCGAGCTCAAAACTAGCTCGAAACCACTTGGAAACCTTCTAAATGCATTCAGTAGGCCAAAACATGCTCAAACTTCTCCCCCTTGTTGACAATGCATGAATCAAGCCAATAATGCAAAAAATGCAACCTAGAGCTTCTCAAATAGACAAAATTCAACATAGGATGCTACACATGTCCAAATGAGCAAGTTAGATACTCTATAGCTTCGTAATGACATCAACTTCATGATCACCAAGTTTCACAACCATTGGACGAAGCTAAGATAAAAGTGAGCAATTTTGCGAAAATTTACCCTCTCATGAGCAAAGTCCTAAACATGAGCAAAACATGTCAAAATGGCAAAGCCACACAAACTTCATGCTAGGACAACCATTCTAAGCATAAGACCATCATAAACACCCACAAGCACCTCATGTCATGTCAAAGCCACTGAGCCATGTGCCTACTTCTATATATGAGACTTCTCATTGGTAGGCATCATGCAACGGTTTAGCACCCAAAGCAAATTAAAATAGCACATATGACATGGGAGCACATTTTCCAAGCAATTTACATTTCATTTTTAGATTTGAAATTGGTACATGAAGTGTCTTTGCGACAAAAAGGAACTTATGCCCCTCCACAAGATCAAGCATGGGGGCTAAACATTCATGATGGCAAATGAGCCTTTGGCCCCATATGATCAAAATAAGCTATCCAACCACAAATTAAGCATAGCCAAGCCACTAAAACATGTCAAGATCATATAAAGGCATTTACTCACAAGAGAGCATACATGTGAGATTTTTCAAAAAACATAGCCATCAACCATGGATATAAACCAAGATTATCAAGAGCTAAGCCAAACTAACCACAGCTTACCAAACTAGCTCACAAAGACATACATATCATTCCATGGTGAACACTGTATATAGGAGAAGCTTTTCCTAAACAATGCATATGATACAAAATGCATGCAACCTAAGATACAAAGATGCCTATACATCATGTTACATATGCCATGCCAAAATGCAAGAAATGCACAAAGGAAAGCTATACATATGCTACAAAGGAGCTCCCACACACCAACTCAAGAAATCAAACACACACCAAGCTCCCCCCGCAAACGAGTGAAAGTTGCTTGATCTAGGGGTTTGGTGAAAATATCGGCTAGCTGGTCATGTGTGGGTACATGGATCAAAGCGATTTTTCCTTTCTCTATGTTGTCTCTCAGAAAATGATACCTCACTTCTATGTGCTTAGTTTTGGAATGGAGCACTGGGTTCTTTGCAACGCTTATGGCACTGGCGCTATCACATTGAAGTGGGACATGGGTATACTCCTCACCAAAGTCACTCATGGTGTATGTGATCCAAAGGAGCTGAGAGCAACAACTAGCTGCGGCCACATACTCTGCCTCGGTAGTGGATTGAGCAACACTCGACTGTTTGCGGGAAGACCAAGACACCAAAGAAGAACCCAAGAACTGGCAAGTCCCAGAAGTGGACTTCCTATCCAACCGACACCCGGCAAAATCCGCGTCTGAAAATCCATGAAGAGCCAAAGAAGAAGACGCGGAGTACCAAAGGCCAAAGTCGGGAGTATGTCGCAAATACCTGAATATGCGCTTGACTGCTTGCCGATGTGAAGTCCTCGGAGACGCTTGAAAATGAGCGCACAGACATACCGAGAATTGGATGTCCGGCCTCGTCGCCGTCAAGTAGAGGAGTGACCCGATCATGCTCCGGTACTCCTTCTGGTCCACGTGTTCACCTTCTTCGTCCGCATCAAGAGCTGTAGTCGTACTCATAGGTGTCGCCATGGCCTTGGAGTCCTCCATCTTGAACTTTCTCACAATGTCCTTGGTGTACTTAGCTTGGTGCATAAATGTTCCTTCTTTTGATTGCTTGATTTGTAGCCCGAGGAAGAACTGCAACTCGCCCATCATGCTCATCTCAAATTCCCTGCTCATGTCTTCTGCAAACCTTGCAACAAGAGAGTTAGACGAGCCACCAAAGACAATATCATCCACGTATACCTACACAATCAGTATATCTCTGCCCTGCCTGAGGAGAAACAAGGTCTGATCGACCTTTCCCATCTCAAACCCTCTCTCAAACAGGAACCCCCTAAGCCTACCATACCAAGCTCTAGGCGCCTGCTTCAACCCATACAGCGCCTTCCTCAACTTGTACACCCGGTGGGGGTACTTCTCACTCTCAAACCCCGGTGGTTGCCTCACAAACACCTCTTCCTCCAACACACCGTTCAGGAAAGCACTCTTCACATCCATCTGGTACAACTTGAACCCTTTAGCCACGGAAAAGGCTAGAAGGATCCTGATCACCTCCAAACGAGCTACAGGAGCGAAAGTCTCCTCGTAGTCGATCCCCTCTTTCTGACTGTACCCCTGAGCAACAAGTCTCGACTTGTTCCTCACCACTTCTCCTTTCTCTCCCTCTTTATTTTTCCACACCCATTTTGTCCCAATCGGCTTACACCCTGGAGGAGGGTCAACCAACACCCAAACTTGGTTCCTCTCAAAATTCTCCAACTCATGCATCGAATTAACCCAATTATGATCAGATAGCGCGTGTCCAATGTCTTTGGGCTCAAAGGTGGCAACAAAAGCAGCATGAGCGAAATGAGAATTGTTCCGAACCCTCGACCGTGTAGTACATTCATTCATGTCACCGATGATTCTCGAAGCTGGGTGATCCATTTGCACTCGCCGGGGAGGTTCTCACCTTGATCCTACCTCCCCCTCAACAGCGGCTTCGCCTTGATCTGGGTTTGTCGTTGTAGGTGTGGGAGAGGGCCCGTTCACGATCGTCGTCGAAGTAGTAGGTACATGTTCAGCTGCGGGCACCACACCGCCATCTTCATCATCTCCATGTTCATGCTCCTCCTCCTGAAAGATCTCCTCACCAAGTTCGTCGTCACGTGCATACTCAAAAACAAGCTGACTACATGGCTGTGTCTCGTCGAAGGTTACCTCGCAAGTCTCCACGATTTGGTTAGTTTCAAGATTGAGCACACGAAATTGTGACGCCCCAGGTTTTTAATTAGCGTCATTAATGCTAATGACCGGATCAGCTGAGTCAAACCTGCTGACATTGGTCAAACCATGGTCAACCTGGGTCATCACCTTGAAAATCTCGACAATAATCCCTAATGACCCTCTTGATCAAGTCAACGCACACATGTGGCCAAACCTTGGTCAAAGGCACGGTCAAACCCTGCTTAAACCCTAATGTCTTTGAACTTCCTCCGGAACTTTTGCCGCGTTCTCCAAATTTCACCTAAACACTTCAAAATCTCCCAATATAAAAGTTGTCCAGTTTTTCGAGGGACACAACTTTCATGTTGGATGGCATTTCAAATTTTGAGTGGAAAAGGGTGGAAAACTTGGTCAACTGCAGCAGCTCCTGTTCACCAGCGCCAAGAAAAACCCCAAGTTGGCAAGCTGTTTCTGCAAAAACCGTTGCTCAAAACCCCTATGAGCCTTTGTAAAAGTTGTAGAGGGTAGTGAGATCTACAACTTTGGTATGTACACCTCGAAGCACTTCAGTTGCAAAATTTAGAGTAAAACACGGTCAAACGTAGCTGCACCGAAACGTGTCGTGCCAGAACGCGCGACGTCACACGCGCCACCGCGTTCCCGCGCTCCAGAGCGCACCGCCACGCGTCGCCGCCGTACACGCGTACCGAGGCGGGCCCGCGACCACCGGTCCGTGCGCCGCACCCCTCGGGACGTACCCCTGTGCCACGCGGAGCTCCCGCACTAGCCGCCCGGCCGCCCGCCGTTTTTCCCCGATGGTCCGACCATGTCTCTCTACCGAGCGCGCCTGCCGAGGCCGGCCGTCGTACGCACGGCATTAACACCGGAGGACCCTTAGCGGCGAAGTCAGGCCTCCCCTCTTCCTGTCCCCGGGCTATAAAAATGGCCGCCGTGTTCCTCCTCGCGCGCGCCGCACCAGTGCCGCACACCGCGCTCCGCCGTCCGCCAGGGAACCCGCTGCCGGTGAACTCTCTTTTCCGCTAGTGCCCAGTGCCAACCAAGCCCCCTAGGCTCTTCCCCGTAGTCCCCTGGAGCTGCCCGGGCCACGCATTGCCTAGGCAGAGCCGCCGCCGCGCCGGGGCGCAGCTCGCGGCGGCCACCGCCGCCGGGCATCAACGAACACCGCCACCGGCCGCTCCTCCGCTCAAGTTTCGGCCGCAAATCGACCCCTAGGTAATCATCGTGAATGCCCCCACCCTCTCCCCGGCCATCCGCGCCACCGGCTCGCCGGATTTTGGCCGGAACCGCCGCCCTCCATGGCCAGGGACCCAATTGCAACCCCCTATTTCTTTCCAGGGTCCTAACCGTGATGCAGGGGCATATCTGTAAAGGGCAGAAAAGTTCCAGGGACCTAATCGAAAAACCAGATCTGAAATAGTATATGGCATTGGCTAAAACTTAGAGAATCCATAGAAAATCTTAGAAAATTCAGAAAAATACAAACTCAATTTTGTTTGATTCCTTGTGAAAAACACTACAACTTTTGTAAAGCATGACCATAGCTTTTCCTGCTAGTTTTTGCATGAAAAATAGGAAACTAAAAAACATAGATCTGTTGTATCTCAAAATCTACAAGTCCTCTGTAGCTGAGTTTTGGCTATGTTGTGTGTTATGACTTGACTAGCTTCTGTACCAAAAATTGCACAAAGGTATGTTGTAAATCGTTTTATATGAATTGTTTTATATTTATGCAGAATCTGTCTAAATGATTTTTATAGCTAAAAATAATTAGATTTCTGTGCTGAACTTCTGCATGTGCTCTTTTTAGGCCAAAATGCACCTCTGGTGAATTAATCACAATTTTATAATTGTCAGAAATATTTATTCTTGAAATATGCTCGATTTTCAATGTAATTGCATAACCCAAGATCTATAGAAGCTCTAGGCGTATTTGTTGGATGCCTAGCTGAGTTTTGGACCAGAGGCCATGTGTGAGAAAATTGGGATCCTTTTGATGTGTATTTATTTTCATATGCATTTATCTTGCATTAGTAGCTAGCTTTTGTTATTTTTGGTATATTTAATTTCATAGCTTCCCTAAGTGTGCATGTGTGTGCAGTGGCTTTGTATAGGTTTGTAGTGCTTCATAACACACCCCACTGAATTTTATTAATTTATTTTATGAATAAAAGCAATGGAGATCATTAAAGTTTAATAGCAAATTAAATGAGAAAATCACCACCTACACACCTATTGGCTTTATGTGGAATTTAAGTTAATTTATTGAAATAAATGTGTACACAGTCACCATTAAAAAGATTAAATGATAAAGAACCGCATATGGTTCCTTTTTGGAAGAGTATGCTGAATGTATTTCTTATCTAGATGATTGTGGTCAACCATGCACCCCATGGTTGTCATTTGTTGTTTGTAATTGATTAAATTAAAAATCGTCAATTAAATCTTGCATTTGCATCCTCGTGTAGATCTTCCCGACGGTAGATATACGCTCGTGCCGGAAGGAGGAGACGAAGGTGCTGACGAAGAGCTGCAGTACGTGGACGTAGCTCAAGACCTGGACCAAGGTCCAGAAGGGCCCAAGGCCAACCCTGCTGACGAAGGCAAGCCCCGGTGCATCAACCAAGTGTTTTTGAAACTTTATGCAACTATCTATGGATGATTGTGCATTTACGTTCAGGAGTTGAAATGAAACCCTAGATGGATGATTCCTAGGTACCTATGTCTTTACTAGTATGATAGGTCGGTAGCTGCTATGCTATAGGACCGTTACAAGTCGAGTGATGCTTGTCACTCACGAGAATAGGTTCTTATGTTGGAATCATAAGATCTCCTTAAATGGATTGCTCATGTGGTAAGAGCATGGGATGTGGGCTCCGGTCCAATGGCTTTCGTGGGTTAAGTGTTTGAATGTACTAAACACTTGTCGGAAATGGGTACGGTAAGCCTAGTACCTAAATGTGGCGGTGCGGGAACTTTGCGCTACTAATCTTAGGGTTGCGGCCCCGGGCTCGCCACCCGAGTACATGTGTGAGGCTAGGTGACCTTGGTGGCATAGCCTAGCAAGCCTTGTACTTAAGACTGTAACATCTGATCCCAATCCGAAGATTTTTGGGAACCACCTGGTGGTTGTCCTCGCAGGGGCACCCTACCGTATGTTTAGGTCTACCTTGCAAGGTTTAAATCAATCGATTGTCGGCCTCTCACCGTTATCTGAGACTGCTTAATCAACTGGCCATGATATCCCTTATTGATGGAACTCTGTGAATATTTCTGCTTGAATTAATTGTGTGTACAATTCTTGATTGAATTAGTTGGCTTACTTAGAAATGGTAATCAACTAGAATTTGTGCTAAAATATTGAAAGTAAGGACGCACTCTTTGTTGCTTTTCAGCAAAAGAACTCCACCGGCCAAAAAGCCTCTCATGTCTAGAGTTTGGTGATGTAGTTATCACCCGACGGTTAAGTCTTGCTGAGTATTAGTATATTCAGCCTTGCTTTAAAACTGTTGTTGCAGGTGTTGTTTGATCTGGTGAGATCCACCCGGCTGGGAGCAGGGATGGGTGGATGACGAGGTGTGATGGCATCACGGACGGCCTCCTGTGATGTTACCGTTGCGCTAGTTTATTTTTATTCCGCTGATTTTCGAACTCTGAACCTTTACTTCCTGTCATGAACAATGGTTTGTAATAAATTGGATTTAATTGGTGTGTACTCTGGACTCGCCTTCGCGTGAGTTTTAATGCATATGTTCGATCCTCTGTGTGAACTCCAAGTGATTTACCGGGCGTTAACCCGGCAACTAACGACAGGATGATACTTTATTATCGCTTAATGACCAAAGTGGATTGGTTTAGGCGATAGTACGGTATTTTCCTGGGCGGGTTGTCACAGCTGGTATCAGAGCGATTATATGCACGAGAGTTTAATTAACAACTTTAATCAAATGTTTGTGAATAAAATTTGCCCAGATTGTTTGGATTTGCAAAATACGTTGGTCTGTTAAGGATAAATTAGACCGAGAGGCCCTAGAGGGAATTTTTGGGTTCTTTCAGGTGGCTTACAAATCTATGGTTTATTTTGCTAACTTCCAGCACATTTTATTCCTGTCAGAACTTACTTTCTGTACAACCACACTAGTTCATCACGTTTTGCCATACGTGGTGGTACCACAGGAAAGTCCTGTGAGGGATGGATGGGACCTATTCTAATGGGAACCCACGTCGCGTCTGTGTCTCGCCACGTTTTGCATTACGTGAACGTTCCGCATTGTGTATATGCGAGGCAAGGATCCGCTTCATTCAAAAGGAGCGTATCCGAGGTTGGACGCTGTCCATGCAGCGATAAACGCATGGATACCATTTCTATAGTGAACGGTAATGTATCTGGACGCTTTCGTGAGTGCTGGCACGAAAGGTTTGTTGTGTTCTGTGATCTTCTGCAGGTACGCTAACCACGTGTCGTAAGTCGCTAACTGAGCATCGAGTAGTTCTCGACTAGTTATTATAGGGAGAAACGTGTAAATGCCTTGCCACCGGCACTAACTTCGATTTTCGGCTTGATTGCCGGGTAAGGACGAATAGGACATCTTGCATCATGCTAAAAATCGTGAAACCTTAAAACTGAACCCTTGTTGGTGTTATGTGCTCTCTAAGGTGAAATTTTGCTAGTGTGCCTTGTCTTGCTTAGCCTCTCGTTTGCAGGTGTGTTGCTGTCCAAAAAAAATCTGTTGTGTTTGGTTGCGTAGATCTTGCACCCTGTCCAAGAATCTTTTTGTCTAGGAGATCTGTACCAAAGTTGCTCCATATCTAATCTAGTTTCTGCTCGCAAAAATTCACGGTCATAGCTTTGGTCTACCTCAAGTTGTGCTCAAATTAGTGAACCCCTGTCTTGCTGTTTTTCCGGAAACCCAATCTGCAACCTGAATTAGTTGAGCACCTTCCTAACCTTCTAGCTCGACCTTGGCATACCAAAGGTGTGTACCATAATCTTGCTGACTTGCTGCACAAATTGGAAAAATTTTGGGGCTCTGGTTTTTAAGTTATGAATGTTTGTTCACAACTGCCAGAACTTTATGTCCTTGTGTATGTCTGCTCGTTTCGAGTTTTAACGTACAATTGTACCTTTGTACACAGGATTACCCCATTTCTCAACCCTGAGTTCTTTGTCAGTGACCGAATTTATCCTTGTACACTCACTTCCATCTGATTCTCACATTTGTCGTTATGACCAGATGGACAACATTGGATCTGCGTCGGCTGATGTGGAAGCATGGACTCTCGTGAACTACCTCGAGGAGGGTGGATTTCCTGCACTCTTGTGGGACACCCTAGAAGACTTTGGGTACACCGCTTACCCAGAGTACTCGACACGTGAGGTCATGACCACAGGCCAGCTCCTTCGTTGTGAAGTGAAGGTGAAGATCCCCGTGTGCCTGACAAATCCTGCTTGGGAAGAGTGGGAGTGTAAGGCACAAGGACGGAACCTGGCTGACACTGTGCAGAAGGCTGCTCTGGAAGTGCTCACAACTTTTTGTGGGAAGCACCCTGACGTGGTAGCCGGCACTGCAGCCAGAGTGATTCCTGTACCTGAGCAACACGTTGGACCACGGGTCGAATGCGAAGCTTTTCTTTCAACTCCGGGCAACTCTCACTATAGTCCTGATCTCGTCACCTCAGTTCGCTTTTCAGAAGTCATGTATGACACCTACCGACGGATGGTGGGAGAAAGTGTATTCTATAGACACCAAATCTATAGGTACCGAGTTAAAGAAATGGAGAATACTGCTCAAGCATTGAAGGAAGCCCGAGCAATGATAACCACTCTCAAGAAGGGAAGACGCAAGGATAAGGCAAAGATACGGGAATTAAGTGAAGTTATTCACGAGCAGAATTTCATGTTGCAGCATAATGACCAATATATGCTTGAACTAGAGAATCAGTTAGAAGCGATAGCAGCTCCACCTCCGGAACCTGTCATTCCCGGACCAGAATAAGAAGAAGATGTTGAGGACATTCAAGGAGAATCTGGGGTAGAGTCTGGACCTGCTTCACCGTAGTTTTCCGTCGACATGGAAGACTCAACTAGTGGGAAGTAAACCTAAGACTAGGTTGTCACCTAGTTGGAAGTTGGTATGTTTGTAATAAAGTTCTGAGTCGTACGAGTGTAATAGTTGTAAGGAACCCCTAGTGTGTGCAACAGCTTTTGGTTAGTTTTTGTGGTAGGCTGAACTAGGAGCCTTCTTTTGTGCGGCTAGGCTGCATTCGTAACCCCCAGGCGTTGTTTTGGTAATCCCAAAACCCCTCATCGATGTAACGCTTTGGTTGAACACCTTTCAGCAGTGACCTTCGTAAGGCATTATTTATGCTGGTTGTGATCAGATCAGAGTTCTGTGATGAGTGTCAAACTCATCCGAAGATTTTACGCCGATCGTGATCCATCCGATCTCAATCCTGAACTTGTTTCCTTGGTCTTGCTCACCACTTTTGGAGTTAAAAACACATGTCACTTTCTAGCATGCATTGCATAGCACGTGCATGAGGGAACCTTGGGTGAACTAACGTGCATACGCATGGAGGATTTCAATATTTCCTACTCTATCCTTCTTATGTTTGGTGACGTTGTTGTCCCATAACTAAAGGTGCCACGACAGAACCTGGGGCATCATGTGCGCTACAGCCATATGATTGCCATTAGGAGCGCGTTAGGTATCTTGGTTGTGAGAATGCGACTCACCACCCATACACTCCTTCTCAACCTATGATTGTCATCTCAAGCACTAACTCATCTTGTGGGTAATCGAGTCATTCTAACATGCATCATGAGCACCATACCGCATGAGCATGCGGATCATGCCTTCATGAACATGTGCATCATGCCTCCATAAACAGTAACATGTGAGCAAGATCGTTCGGAAGTTCCTATACCAATTTATCTCTCCTTACTTTCCGCTTGCATCCGCAAGTAAACTCCATGCAAAAGCTCTCCATGACTTGTCACCTTGGACTACTCTTGGATCAACCTTGAATCGATGATGGTTATGCTCTTCGACCTATAATCATCGCGTGGATTGCTCCCCAAGGTAGGTCGGAAATCTTGGGAAACCGGCCGCCCCTACCTTGTCCTTGGATTTTCGAATCTCGGGACGAGATTCTTCTTAAGGGGGGTAGGCTGTGACGCCCCAGGTTTTTAATTAGCGTCATTAATGCTAATGACCGGATCAGCTGAGTCAAACCTGCTAACATTGGTCAAACCATGGTCAACCTGGGTCATCACCTTGAAAATCTCGACAATAATCCCTAATGACCCTCTTGATCAAGTCAATGCACACTTGTGGTCAAACCTTGGTCAAAGGCACGGTCAAACCCTGCTTAAACCCTAATGTCTTTGAACTTCCTCCGGAACTTTTGCCGCGTTCTCCAAATTTCACCTAAACACTTCAAAATCTCCCAATATAAAAGTTGTCCAATTTTTCGAGGGACACAACTTTCATGTTGGATGGTATTTCAAATTTTGAGTGGAAAAGGGTGGAAAACTTGGTCAACTGCAGCAGCTCCTGTTCACCAGTGCCAAGAAAAACCCCAAGTTGGCAAGCTGTTTCTGCAAAAACCGTTGCTCAAAACCCCTATGAGCCTTTGTAAAAGTTGTAGAGGGTAGTGAGATCTACAACTTTGGTATGTACACCTCGAAGCACTTCAGTTGCAAAATTTAGAGTAAAACACGGTCAAACACGGCTGCACCGAAACGTGTCATGCCAGAACGCGCGACGTCACGCACGCCACCGCGTTCCCGCGCTCCAGAGCGCACCGCCACGCGTCGCCGCCGCCACGCCGCCGTGCGCCGCCGTACATGCGTACCGAGGCGGGCCCGCGACCACTGGTCCGTGCGCCGCACCCCTCGGGAGGTACCCCCGTGCCACGCGGAGCTCCCGCACTAGCCGCCCGGCCGCCCGCTGTTTTTCCCCGCTGGTCCGACCGCGTCTCTCTGCCGAGCGCGCCTGCCGAGGCCGGCCGTCGTACGCACGGCATTAACGCCGGAGGACCCTTAGCGGCGAAATCAAGCCTCCCCTCTCCCTGTCCCCGGGCTATAAAAACGGCCGCCGTGTTCCTCCTCGCGCGTGCCGCACCAGTGCCGCACACCACGCTCCGCCGTCCACCAGGGAAGTCGTCGCCGGTGAACTCTCTTTTTCGCTAGTGCCCAGTGCCAACCAAGCCCCCTAGGCTCTTCCCCGTAGTCCCCTGGAGCTGCCCGGGCCACGCATTGCCTAGGCCGAGCCGCCGCCTCGCCGGGGCGCAGCTCGCGGCGGCCACCGCCGCCAGGCATCGACGAACACCGCCGCCGGCCGCTCCTCCGCTCAAGTTTCAGCCGCAAATCGACCCCTAGGTAATCATGGTGAATGCCCCCACCCTCTCCCCGGCCATTCGCGCCGCCGGCTCGCCGGATTTTGGCCGAAACCGCCGCCCTCCATGGCCAGGGACCCAATTGCAACCCCCTCTTTCTTTCCAGGGTCCTAATCGTGATGCAGGGGCATATCTATAAAGGGCAGAAAAGTTCCAAGGACCTAATCGAAAAACCAGATCTGAAATAGTATATGGCATTGGCTAAAACTTAGAGAATCCATAGAAAATCTTAGAAAATTCCAAAAAATACAAACTCAATTTTGTTTGATTCCTTGTAAAAAACACTACAACTTTTGTAAGCATGACCATAGCTTTTCCTGCTAGTTTTTGCATGAAAAATAGGAAACTGGAAAAAACCTAGATCTGTTGTATCTCAAAATCTACAAGTCCTCTGTAGCTGAGTTTTGGAAATGTTGTGTGCTATGACCTGACTAGCTTTTGTACCAAAAATTGCACAAAGTTATGTTGTAAATCTTTTTATATGAATTGTTTTGTATTTATGTAGAATCTGTCTAAATGATTTTTGTAGCTAAAAATAATTAGATTTCTGTGCTCAACTTCTGCATGTGATCTTTTTATGCCAAAATGCACCTCTGGTGAATTAATCACAATTTTATAATTGTCAGAAATATTTATTCTTGAAATATCCTCGATTTTCAATGTAATTGCATAACCCAAGATCTATAGAAGCTCTAGGCGTATTTGTTGGATGCCTCGCTGAGTTTTGGACCAGAGGCCATGTGTGAGAAAATTGGGATCCTTTTGATGTGTATTTATTTTCATATGCATTTATCTTGCATTAGTAGCTAGCTTTTGTTATTTTTGGTATATTTAATTTCATAGCTTCCCTAAGTGTGCATGTGTGTGCAGTGGCTTTGTATAGGTTTGTAGTGCTTCATAACACACCCCACTGAATTTTATTAATTTATTTTATGAATAAAAGCAATGGAGATCATTAAAGTTTAATAGCAAATTAAATGAGAAAATCACCACCTACACACCTAGTGGCTTTATGATTGGTTGTAAATCATTTTAAAAAGATAAAGACCAACCCATTGCTGTCTTGTGGAATTTAAGTTAATTTATTGAAATAAATGTGTACACAGTCACCATTAAAAAGATTAAATGATAAAGAACCGCATATGGTTCCTTTTTGGAAGAGTATGCTGAATGTATTTCTTATCTAGATGATTGTGGTCAACCATGCACCCCATGGTTGTCATTTGTTGTTTGTAATTGATTAAATTAAAAATCGTCAATTAAATCTTGCATTTGCATCCTCGTGTAGATCTTCCCGACGGTAGATATACGCTCGTGCCGGAAGGAGGAGACGAAGGTGCTGACGAAGAGTTGCAGTACGTGGACGTAGCTCAAGACCTGGACCAAGGTCCAGAAGGGCCCAAGGCCAACCCTGCTGACGAAGGCAAGCCCCGGTGCATCAACCAAGTGTTTTTGAAACTTTATGCAACTATCTATGGATGATTGTGCATTTACGTTCAGGAGTTGAAATGAAACCCTAGATGCATGATTCCTAGGTACCTATGTCTTTACTAGTATGATAGGTCGGTAGCTGCTATGCTATAGGACCGTTACAAGTCGCGTGATGCTTGTCACTCGCGAGAATAGGTTCTTATATTGCAATCATAAGATCTCCTTAAATGGATTGCTCATGTGGTAAGAGCATGGGATGTGGGCTCCGGTCCAATGGCTTTCATTGGTTAAGTGTTTGAACGTACTAAACACTTTCGGAAATGGGTATGGTAAGCCTAGTACCTAAATGAGGCGGTGCGGGAACTTTGCGCTACTAATCTTAGGGTTGCGGCCCCGGGCTCGCCACCCGAGTACATGTGTGAGGCTAGGTGACCTTGGTGGCGTAGCCTAGCAAGCCTTGTACTTAAGACTGTAACATCTGATCCCAATCCGAAAATTTTTGGGAACCACCTGGTGGTTGTCCTCACGGGGGCACCCTACCGTGTGTTTAGGTCTACCTTGCAAGGTTTAAATCAATCGATTGTCGGCCTCTCACCGTTATCTGAGACTGCTTAATCAACTGGCCATGATATCCCTTATTGATGGAACTCTGTGAATATTATTGCTTGAATTAATTGTTTGTACAATTCTTGATTGAATTAGTTGGCTCACTTAGAAATGGTAATCAACTAGAATTTGTGCTAAAATATTGAAAGTAAGGATGCACTCTTTGTTGCTTTTCAGCAAAAGAACTCCACCGGCCAAAAAGCCTCTCATGTCTAGAGTTTGGTGATGTAGTTATCACCCGACGGTTAAGTCTTGCTGAGTATTAGTATACTCAGCCTTGCTTTAAAACTGTTGTTGCAGGTGTTGTTTGATCTGGTGAGATCCACCCGGCTGGGAGCAGGGATGGGTGGATGACGAGGTGTGATGGCATCACAGACGGCCTCCTGTGATGTTAACGTTGCGCTAGTTTATTTTTATTCCGCTGATTTTCGAACTCTGAACCTTTACTTCCTGTCATGAACAATGGTTTGTAATAAATTGGATTTAATTGGTCTGTACTCTGGACTCGCCTTCGCGTGAGTTTTAATGCATATGTTCGATCCTCTGTGTGAACTCCAAGTGATTTACCGGGTGTTAACCCGGCAACTAACGACAGGATGATACTTTATTATCGCTTAATGACCAAAGTGGATTGGTTTAGGCGATAGTACGGTATTTTCCTGGGCGGGTTGTCACAGAAATGCTCTAGAATGAGATGCATAACTAAAGAAAATGCCATCGACAGACCTAGCCTCGAACTTATCCAACTTCTTCCCTTTCTTCAGAATGAAGCATTTACAACCAAAGACATGGAAGTGACTCACCTTGGGTGTGCGACCGTGCATCAACTCATAACAGGTTTTCTTCTTATGAACCCTGAGGTAGATCCTGTTCGACACACAGCAGGCGGTATTGACCGCCTCAGCCCAGAACCTTCTCGGAGTCCTATGCTCGTCGAGCATCGTCCGAGCCATCTCGCACAAGGTCCTGTTTTTCCTTTCCACCACGCCATTCTGGGGAGGCGTATATGGACTCGAAAACTGGTGTTCAAGACCCAAGTCATGGCAAAAGGTTTCGAAGTGAGAGTTTTTGAATTCCGAGCCATTGTCACTGCGGATCGTTCGTATGGCATCTCCGTGCCTCTCATTTCTTAACCTCAAGACAAGATCTCGAACAAAACCAAACGTCTCCCCTTTCTCCTCAAGAAAGAACACCCACGCATACCGAGAGTAGTCGTCCACCACAACAAGGACATACCACTTCCCACCCGCAGATCGCACACGAGCTGGGCCAACAAGGTCCATATGGAGCAGCTCGCATGGACGCTCAGTCATCACATCGGTGAGAGGCGGGTGAGAAGAGGCTACCATCTTGGCATGCCTACACGGTGCACAAACCAACTCTTTCTCAAACCTCAACCGTGGCAATCCTCGGACCAAATTGAGTTTACTCAAGCGTGACAAAAGGTCAAAGCTCAAGTGACCCAACTTCCTATGCCACTTCCACAACTCACTCGAAGAACCAGCCAAAAAGCAATGCTCCACACCAGAAGACTGAGAGAAATCAGCTCGGAACACTTGACCCTCGGGAACGACCATGCAAACAAGGTCCCCTCGAGAATCTAAAATCCGAGAACCACCAGGCCGAAACAACACCTCAAAGCCCTCATCCAAAAGCTGGGACACTGAAAGCAAATTGAACCCGAGCGATTGAACAAGAGCAACACGCCTGAGAGTGACCTTGTCACTTACCTTGATCTCACCTTCTGATAGCACACGCCCTCGCCCATTGTCCCCAAAGGTGATGTATGTCTTGGACACCACCGGGACGAGACTTGAGAACCACCCCTTGTCTCCGGTCATATGCCTCGAGCAACCGGAGTCAATCAACCAAACGTTCCTCAAGTCTCCCACCTGAAATTCAAAAGCGAGCACGTGAGTGAACAAACGACTCAGCACTGGGGTTGGTACCAAAAGAGTAAAACCAGTGCCGAGCCATTTTCTCCAAAGTGGGGTTAGCACAAACCAAATCATCACGCCTAGCAAAGCTACCACCACGAACACCACCACGGTAACCACTACGAGGGAACCAACCCTCTCTAGCTGGAGGAGGACGAAAGCCACGAAAGGAAAACCGTGGATAGTTCCTCCTTTCCATCTCAAAGCTACGACTTCTCCCACCCTCGTATTGAGCACGAGGTGGAGAACGCCTAGCAAACTGACCACCTGCAAACTTTCCAGACCAACCACCAGAATCACGACCACCAGAACCAAACCGAGCATCCTCACGAGCACTAAAACCAACTCGCTGTCTGCCCAGACCTGCACCGGTCTGACCGGTGTAGCTCGGCCAGCAGCACCACCTGCTGCCTTCCGGTCTCCCCAAGCCGGAACCGTCCTCACAATCGCCTTGGCCTTGGGCATCTGCATACGAGGCTCAGGTACACCATTAGAGGGGTGGTACCTGTCCTTGTTAGCCCACTCTCTAGCCATTCTCTCTTCACGCTTCCTCTTAAAGCAAAACTCATCCTTGTGACCATCTCTCCCACAATACCCACAATGGAACTTCATGGGCTGTGGCTTAGGCTTAGGCTTGGGTTGGGGCTGCACACTCGGTTTCTCACCCTTCTTCTCTCCTTCCTCACCTCCCTTTGGGCTCACAAACTTCACCGGTTTCTGGAAATCATTTGTTGGGTGAGGGAATATGGGTGGATCTGGAGTAGTGTCAAGTTTGTTTATGAGATGGTTAGGCTTGGGCTCAAACTTGTTCTTGTGTCTGTTTGGTGGTGGGATAGGGATCTCTCCAACTATCTCAACTCCCTCATCACTGTTCTCTCCAAGCTTGTCAGCCCCAAGTGCCTGACCATCATAGCGTTTGAAAGCCGCTATCATGATACCAATCTGAGGCTCCTGACCCGACAACCAGCTCATACATTTCCTCAGCTCATCATTCTCATCCTGCAAGCGATCAACATAATGCGCAAACTCTAAATTCTTAACCGCATGCAATTCACAAGTAGAGCAAGAAGTGGGAATAGGCTCTTTCAACTTAGCCTCAAGCGAAACAGTGTAAGCATGCATCTCATCAATCTTTCCATGCAAAACAGGGCAAGAAGTGCAAGCACCTAGCAAAGCAGGTCTAGACTTAAGCTCAGCCACTTCAACCCTAAGCATATCTAGTTCATCACAAGTAGAAGCATGCTTATCCTTAAGAGCAGTAAGATCAGCTAGGTACACAGAGCAATCACAGCAATCAATCTCATCAGAAACCACATGAGAAGCCTTAAGCGAATCAATCTCAAGCTTAGCATCTAGGTTCTGGGTTTCTAGCTTAGCCACTCGGTTCCTAGCATCTTCTAGTGAGGACCTAAGCTCTTTCCTCATCTTCTTGGCCTCTCTAAGCATGTGATCGTGATTATCAAGCAAGTCAACCAACTCATCATTCTCCTTGCGCAAAGAGGAGAGCTCATCACATACCTCATCCTCAGAGTCGGAGTCCGAGTCGCTCTGGTGACTCTTCTTGCTGCCGGAGCTACGAGCCATGCCGCAGAAGCCATCTCCCGCGAAGCAGCTCAACCCGCTCAAGTTCCTAGACGCCTTCTTGTTCCTGCGCCGATCACCTTCATCTTCGCTGCTACTCGAGCTCGAGGAGGAGTAGGCGGAGCTAGAGTCGACATCGCTCGCTCCGACCATCGCTCGGGCCTTCCTGCCGCGGCCGTCCTTCTTCCTCGACCGTCGCTCGTCCTTGTGCTTGTTCTTGTGCTTGTGATCGCGCCTCGATCGGTACTTGCCATCCTTGCTCGACCAGTGCCTGTAGCCGTCCTTGTAGCCGTCCTTGTTTTCCGTCTTCTCTGGGCAGTCGGCGACGAAGTGTCCTGGCTTGCCGCACTGAAAGCACGTCCGTGCTGTCCTCCTCGTGTTCACCCGGTTCTCGTGCAGCCTCTCGAACCGCCTGGTCAGCAACACCAGCTCGTCCTCTCCAAGCATGTCGAACTCCTCGTCTGGCAAAGACATCAAAGAAGACAGAGAGTACATCCTGGAGGATGCGTTAGCGTTAGACTTAGCTCCTTTGCCACCAACGAGAGCGAGACTATGAGAATCAGTCGGGCTCTCGATCTTGGCTGTCATACCACGGTCCAACTCTGCCGACTTGAGCTTCGAGAACAGTTCGTTCACCATCAAGGTGTCATACTTCTCGGACTCAACAATAGCCTCAAACTTCCCGTCCCATACGGTACGATCCAACGAGTGTAAGAGCTTCACGGCTCTATCATGATCATCGTATGGGAGCATGTTGGTATTTGTTAAGCCTACAGAAATATTATGATGGATAATCCGCAAGCGCACGGATACTGGTGAGCACTTCACCCGGGAAGAGGGTTTTAAATATCGAATTCACAGGGAGAAAGGTAGAGAGAGTGGTCTGAGGTATATAAGTAATCCCCGAGAAGCTATCAAGGAACTTGACAGAAAGAAAGGTAGGGAAAACTTTAGGATAATCTAGTCCTTACTCGCATAAGCTATGCATTAATGTTCTTATGGGGAGATTGCCTGAAGACACACTTAGGAAAGGGAGCCTCCTGACATTCTATAGGGGGGAGTCCTACGGTTTCTATAGACGGGAGGTGGACTACAAAGGACTCAATGGTGCTGTCACCACCACGATCTACCACACGATCCGGAATATAGAAGGTATTCATAAGCAAGGTAGTCTAAGCACCACGCTTACACTAAACATGCAACTTTAACTCAATAGCTACAGGAATTAAAGTACCCAAAAGAGTTATGAACCATAAGAACAAGAATAACAATGTTGCTTACTTGAACATGAAGTTGATCCTTTCCATAAGGTTTCAAGATCGGGCTCCAATGGAGTCTGATCCCAGAGGAAGAAGATGAATAGGAGACACTGACATGTCCAGGCCTTCCTTCTCCTCCACCTCTGCCGTGCTCTAATTCCCTCGAACAAGGTTAGCTAGATCTAATTAGGCCATGGCTCTAATCTCTCAACTTGATACAACTCTCCAACTCTAATTCTAATCTAGGGCTTCTATCTCAGGTAGGCATTGGTGATTAGAATGAATTGGATGCCTGCCCTGGGGTCAGGGGGCTGCTTATATAGTCCTGAGGGGGTACCATGCGCCGTAGGATCAAACCGACCTAAACAAGTGGTTTAGATTGATCCTAGGAGGTGGTGGAGGAAGCTTCCAGAAGATGGACCGAAACGGGCCCTGTATCAGGTCGGTCGGCCTCCCCATGGGGCCGGTTGGTCCCTGGTGGTGGAAGTCTAGGTCCATCTTTGGTGGGTGGGTGCGCGTCATCGTGCCCTTTCCGAAAAACTATAATTTGCGTCAAACGGAGTCCGGATGAGGAAGTTATGCCCGTTTTACCGAACCCCGCTCTGCGAATGATATCTTCTGATTCTGAACTCCGAATATGGCAAATGATATATCCGTTTCGATCATCTCGACGAGGTCTTCGCAATGTTTCCTTTAATTCTTCATTTAAGATACTTCTAGGTTGCTCTTTTGTAGGAGTTGGATCGGAGTACGATTGGGACACGTCTTGGAGTCGTATGACTTGATAATTCTCGCTGTTTTCCTGTTTAGTCCCTGCAAATCATAACTTCACCAAAACTCATGGAATTCATTAGTAGCAAACCCCTAAGTCTATATTGATATTCATTTTATGCCCTTTTCTATATTTAGTTGACAAGTAAAAGTATACGTTAATATGTGTCAACAAACTCCCCCAAGCTTACCCTTTGCTAGTCCCTAGCAAAGATATGATGTAGTAGGATCAGGAGTTGCTGCAACACTTTCACACCTCATAAAAGAAGTACTATGATTTTCAAAAATAAATTCTCCTTAACAAGATTGCTCTATGATACCTTTAACCATGGTGTGTAGCCTTTTCGTAAATCTTGAGCAATTAAAAGACAAAACAATCAAGTCAAGCAGTATATCTCAAATTCTTTGATCAACTATCATCCTGGGATTTTGCAAGATTTTCAAAAAAAACTCAGAGATCCTGTGCATGACCCTCTCCAGTATGGAGTCACACTTGGCAAGATATGTATGGCGGGATGATAGTACGGATGAGGGTGAAAGGGGTTAAGCCTTTAGCCTTCCTTTTTTTTTACTTTTTTTTTCATGTATCTTGGACTACATCTCTCTTTCTAAATCTTTTAAGATCTGGGCTTTCCATTCTTGGAGAGGTGGGCTCTACTCGCCCCGGACTTTTGTCCATTTTTTTTTCTCTCCTTAGAGATGTGGGCTCTACTCGCCCTCGGACACGCGTCCATTATTCATCTCTAAATTTATTTTTTCAGGGAGGTAGGCCCTACTCACCTAGTATGACACTTGTCCTTTTCTCTCCCTCTCTCGTCTCACTTTTTCCTCTCTTTTCTTTTTTTTCCTTTTTTTTTGAATGTAGCCCCAGAATCTTTTTGACATTGAGAGAGACATATCCAAGAATTGCATGAGCTTTTTTTATGACATGGCTTGTGGCTAGATGGAAGATGCGTACTTCCATGTCAGAAGCAGCATATAGTGGAATGGGAATGATCTTGTTGTGTATGACAAGCTCTCGAGGATCAAACACAGGAACTCATCATGTAAGATTTTTCAAGATTTAAGATAAAACCAGGAATCAAGCATCTCTAGGAAATTGATAAACAACAGCTCAACTTTTCATGAATCATCTTTCAAAGCCTAGACTCAGATTAAGCATGAACTTCCCATAGGTTTTGGGTTTAGAGCAAATTAAGCATTTAAAGCTTTGGGAGAATCTAGGTCTGAAAACCAAGTATTTAAGAGGTATTACGGCGGAGCAACTATTCATCATTTCCAAGCATATATCAAGATCATTATTTAAGAGAAAAGCCAACTAGCAGACTCTAGCATTTATCCAAACTTCTAACACACTAAGACTCTTTAAGCAATCTAAAATTTAAAACATAGGGTAATAATACTTATCGTGATAACTGGGGGTGCTCTCCCCCAAGCTGGATCTTGAAGTAGTCCTTGATTTATCCTTGGAACTTGCTGGCCTTCGGGTCTTCCTTAATTTCCCTGTAAATATTAGTTTCACATATACCCGAAGGAACAAATTCTAGTATTACGTTGTGAGCCTTCATGTGCCCACTTCTTTCTGGGTTTTTCTAAAAAGCGTGGACCTTCATGTGCCCACATATTTTTGTAAATTTTATATGCAAAAAGGATGATGATGCAAAAACTTATGGATGCAATATTTATTTATGCCACCACAGCAAGGAGTACTTGCATGGGATTTTAGGGAATAGATGCAAATGCAGCAAACAAATTTATTTATTTATTTTCTGATGCAGGTGTAGGGAAGTAAATATCCTAAAGGAAATATGCAGAAAATAAATATGCAGATAAATACCGAGTTTCCTCTCGGCGAGCATTTAGGTACTTATTCCCATGGCGTGCGTCATCAATGACACCTCGTCGGAATGTTGTGCCTAGTATGGTGCCTTCAATGATCTCGACGAGTGGCGTAGATGAGGTAGCTGATGGAGATGGCGTTTGTTCAGTTGGTGACGCGGGTAGCAGTAGGTCTTCCGAAGGTGTACTCTTGACGTCCTCCTCAGCATGGACTGAGTGTTCGGTTGGTTAGGGTTGAGGGGACTTCTTTTCAATCTTCTTAATTTCTTCCTTGTCTGTCAACTCCGTTCCAACTGGGCTTGTGAATTCCGGAAACGTCTCCGCATCTAGTTCTTCTTGGGTCTTGTGGTGTTCAGGAACAGTCTTGAATCTTGATGGGGACGTTTCGCACCACATTGTCCCAGAGTTAGTGGTCTTGGTCCGCCATCTTTGACATTGAGTAATGCCTGTTCCCGTGTTGTGGACAACTTCTCTGGAAGCTTCTTTGGTTGATGGAGCAGTGTATGGTTGGCATTCCAGGGTCGTCCATCTTAGGCAGTAGTGGTGAAGGGAGTAGGTGCTCATAGTCTGATTTGATCGGGTTGATCATCCAGACTCCCTCCACGTCTCACTGTTCTTCTTGTTTTGTCAGCTCGGTCATCCTTGAGTACATCATCTGATCTTGATAGCCACTTGGTGATGGCGTCGCCCATGTCCTTTGCTGATTCAGCTGCTTGAAGGAGGGTTGGATAGTGGCAGCTGGCAGCGTCTTGTTTAGTGTGCATGTTTGTAGGTCGTGGGCTTGTAGGATTTGGGGAAGTAAGACTTCTCCTTTTTTACGTAAAGTGAGTCCTGCTTGCAAAGACAAGGTAGAGATCAAGTGCATGGGTTCTGTTGGTGGAAAAACACCAATAGAACCATAATTTCATTTATTCTACTCTAACCTTGGGGACATTGAACAAGATAACGATAAAGCATAGATTTATTTTATGACAAGGGTAGCAAGATCAGAAGATGAATCTAGCACGTAAATCTTTTTTTTAGCAAAATAAAGAGTGATCAAGAAAGTGATGCTAGAAACAAACAAAAAGACAACATGTTGAGCTAACAAGATTGGATCATGTGAAACTGTAACTCTAGCATGTTTGACTTTTCATTTATTAGGATGCCAGAGAAAAGGGAAATGACAATTTACCTCAAGGTGTTACCTTTATTATGATGTTACTATGACATCTTGTGGTGGTCTCTCCCTTGAATGTATACAACTTGTGGAGTGACAGGTGCATGTGAGGAGGCATGGCTTGATCATCTTTAATGGAATTAGCCTCCTTCCTTTATGCTTCCATCATCCAGGAATTCCTCCTTGAGTGAGTGCTTCTGATTGTGGATCTTGTTTGCATCACTCTTCTTCTTCTTGGTTCATAGGGAATTCTTCTCTCTCACGTGTCTTGCTCCATCTCTAGTGAGTTCATCTCGACCTCTCCCAAACTTGTCTCTGAGTTTATTCTGCAGGGGTTAGTCCAGAAAATATACCATTGTCTACACAAGCAATTCTAGTTCAATAACCAAACCAGACTCCATGCCTAATCAGATTAAGGAAGGCTATTTAACCTAAGCACCACGCTTAATTTAAAAGCCAATGGAAGTATGTGCGTACTTCCAAACCAAAGCTTACTATGGTAGACAAAAGGTAACATGAAAGCATATAGAGATTTACTCAAACAGAGACGGTAGAGCATGATCAATTTTTTAACAGAGTGAGCACGTAATAAAGGTAGAGATAACTAAGCTAGCGCAGCAACATGACAAGAGATGTTTCTATGCATATGATTCAATGTTGCATAACGACTGGTTGGGCATACCTTGTATTGTCATCCTTCGTTCTCTTTGCTCCAAACCTGGAATGGTTAGTGACAAGAATACCCGAAGGAATATTTTTATAATTATACCTCAATGCTTACTACGCAGGGGTATATGCAGGTCTTATAGTATTTCCCCCTAGCGTGCTTGTTTTTGGACAAAAAGCTCGTCCTTGGGAAACCTTCAAATTATGGGTCAAGATAGTGAAGTGGTTTCCCTTATATTGCTAATCTCAAGATTTCAAGCCATTGGGACAACCACCCTTTCTAAATTTGTAGAGAAAAGAAGCATAAGAGGGTTGGAGATCTTATTGTGCGGCAAGATTTGAGATGGCAATTGAATTCAGGAGTTTTCTCAAATGAGCATGGACTAGGTGGAAAAATTCCATTTGTGAAGTAGCTTTCATGCTCATTGATGTTCTCCAGGAAATGTGCTCCTTTTGGTCTTCCTTAGATCCTTTAGGGTCGTGAGGAGACGCAAGAAAAAGGGCACAAGAGGATTCATTGGGCTTAAGGATGAGGTTAAAGATGGGTTCGAAAAGTTATCTAATCTGAACATAGAAAGAGAGAGACAGAAATGGCTTCTTGATGGCTTTGCTCTCTTCCTATGGCATGATTAGATATGCTATCCTTGAGGTTTCTCCAATGTCCTTGTGTAGCAAAAAGGATGCTTTCTAAGAGACTATCTCCTTAGGGAAATTGCATGCTCAGAAGTCTCTTGTGAAGCTTCAAGTTTTACGATCTTCCCAAACTCATCATCTACAAGGGTTGAATTTCTTCTTCCCTTAAAGGTTTTCAGGACATTGATGGTTTGGGTTTGATAGCTAAGCCTTGGGATTGGAGTGATGGTGATATAGCTATCAGAACTTCCCTTTTGTGGCTAGAGGATGATTTCTTTTCTTCCTTTGGGTGGTCATAAAGAATGCTAGTGTAAGGGTTCCACCCGCTGAGTTTGTCAAAGACAAACCTTGCCTTAGAAAAAGAAAGAAAAGCTCCTCTAGATACTGCATGATGGTCATGCGCACAACATTCGTAGGATGGGGCCAAAGATTCACTACCCTTAGAGGATAATGATACAAAGATTCCTTACCCTATTAAGGATATGATCCTGGCTTCTGCGGTGGACTATGGGGTAAAGGTCTACACTAAAGGTAGAACTTATGGTTTCCCAGGCTCTTTCTTGCTTCATCTCTTTAGTTCCGGACCATCGAAGATGAAGACTAGAGTTTTCGTCTATCGCTCCTAAGAAGGATTGTTTCATGATCATTTCGACCAACCGTAGGCGTAGCTCATGGCCAGATGTAAGGATAGGATCTAAAGTTTCTAGTGGCCAGAGCTTTCGCTTTAGGGTGCAGCTTAAGATAGATAAAAGTGGAACCAAGTGATCCCACAAAGATAGCAATAGGTAAGAAGATAGGAAAAAAAGATAAAAAGATAAAATCTAAACTAAAAAAAATATAAAAGTATGGTACAAGATTAGTTATACTCAAGAGTTCTCTCTTAACCGTTTCTCCCCGGCAACGGCGCCAGAGATGCTTGTTGGTATTTGTTAAGCCTACAGAAATATTATGATGGATAATCCGCAAGCGCACGGATACCGGTGAGCACTTCACCCGAGAAGAGGGTTTTAAATATCGAATCCACAGGGAGAAAGGTAGAGAGAGTGGTCTGAGGTATATAAGTAATCCCCGAGAAGCTATCAAGGAACTTGACAGAAAGAAAGGTAGGGAAAACTTTAGGATAATCTAGTCCTTACTCGCATAAGCTATGCATTAATGTTCTTATGGGGAGATTGCTTGAAGACACACTTAGAAAAGGGAGCCTCCCGACATTCTATAGGGGGGAGTCCTACGGTTTCTATAGACGGGAGGTAGACTACAAAGGACTCAATGGTGCTGTCACCACCACGATCTACCACACGATTCGGAATATAGAAGGTATCATAAGCTAGCTAGTCTAAGCACCACGCTTACACTAAACATGCAACTTTAACTCAATAGCTACAGGAATTAAAGTACTTAAAAGAGTTATGAACCATAAGAACAAGAATAATAATGTTGCTTACTTGAATATGAAGTTGATCCTTTCCATAAGGTTTCAAGATCGGGCTCCAATGGAGTCTGATCCCAGAGGAAGAAGATGAATAGGAGACACTGACATGTCCAGGCCTTCCTTCTCCTCCACGTCTGCCATGCTCTAATTCTCTCGAACGAGATTAGCTAGATCTAATTAGACCATGGCTCTAATCTCTCAACTTGATACAACTCTCCAACTCTAATTCTAATCTAGGGCTTCTATCTCAGGTAGGCATTGGTGATTAGAATGAATTGGATGCCTGCCCTGGGGTCAAGGGGCTTCTTATATAGTCCTGAGGGGGTACCGTGCGCCGTAGGATCAAACCGACCTAAACAAGTGGTTTAGATTGATCCTAGGAGGCGGTGGAGGAAGCTTCCAGAAGATGGACCGAAACGGGCCCTGTATCAGGCCGGTCGGCCTCCTCATGGGGCCGGTCGGTCCCTGGTGGTGGAAGTCCAGGTCCATATTTGGTGGGTGCGTGTGTGTCGTCGTGCCCTTTCCGAAAAACTATAATTTGCGTCAAACGGAGTCCGGATGAGGAAGTTATGCCCGTTTTACCGAACCCCGCTCTGCGACTGATATCTTCTGATTCTGAACTCCGAATATGGCAAATGATATATCCGTTTCGATCATCTCGACGAGGTCTTCGCAATGTTGCACTTTAATTCTTCATTTAAGATACTTCTAGGTTGCTCTTTTGTAGGAGTTGGATCAGAGTACGATTGGGACACGTCTTGGAGTCGTATGACTTGATAATTCTCGCTGTTTTCCTGTTTAGTCCCTGCAAATCATAACTTCACCAAAACTCATAGAATTCATTAGTAGCAAACCCCTAAGTCTATATTGATATTCATTTTATGCCCTTTTCTATATTTAGTTGACAAGTAAAAGTATATGTTAATATGTGTCAACAGAGCACGGCCACATTGGCTCTCATGTTGTTCACAACGACCGTAAACCGCTGGAAAAGGGCATCGACGGACTCACCGGGGAGATGAGTGAAGTTCTTGTACTCTCTCCAGTAAGTCGCGTACATCTGAGCCTGAACCTGAGCATTCCCAGCATGAGCATCCTTCAACTGCTCCCAAATCCTACAAGCTAAGTCCTCTGTCTGAACCCGATCGAATTCGGGCTGACACAGAGCACGAAATAAGTAGTCGACAACCTTGTTGTTGGCTTCGAACATATCCCTCGATCCTGGAGCAAGGAAGTTCATCGGATGAACATAAGCTGTGTTCACCATAACGTCCCAAAGGATCTGACCCTTTCCGCGGAGGAACGCTTGCCATCCGCCTCTGCCACATCTGGTAGTTCTTCCCATCGAAGTGCAGAGGACCCGAACCCCGTTCCTAGTACGCCATCTTTAGATCTTAGACTGGTAAGAGTCAATGAAGACCCAAACTGGCTCTGATACCAATTGAAGGACCGATTAGGCGAACCAGAGAGGGGGGGAGTGAATGGGAGCCGATAAAAATTCTTCTCGAAGGAGATGAGAACTCCAACAAGATGAACACGGCTTCCAAAACACGTCTCCGACTCAACTACCCAAGTTGGTCAAGACCACGCAGCCACTGAAGTGCTACTGGTCCTAGGAACCAACAACCACCTACACCTACTCGAGAACGCAGCGGAAAAACCAACTCGAGTAGCTACTGGGCTACACCGGTCAGGCCGGTGAGCAGCACCGGTCAGACCGGTCCCTGCTGGCAAAATCTGAGAACTTCCACAGAAGGCCTCTACACCGGTCAGGCCGGTGTAGCTCGCCGGTCAGACCGGTCCAAGCCAGGAAATCCCAAATCCACCAAACTGACCTACCGTGCTCCAAACAGGACCAAACTCGAAACAGCAGCAACACAGGACAACAGGGAACTCATCAAGACGTTCACCCGAGCAAAACTCAACATAGAGTCTGCACCGGTCAGACCGGTGAGAGGCACCGATCAGACCGGTGTGACCTGAGCTCTCGGGATGAACAGCGCCCGCAGGTCAACTCCCCCAAATCCAACTCCCGATCTCCCGAATCACTCCACGGTTTTGCACAAGACTTTAGGGATAGTAGGAACACCTCATGGGCACTCCATAGCCAAGATTTGGTTCACCAAAACTTGTCAAAACAAGAGGAATCGAGGAAATCCCACCAAGAATGCCTCTAACCTTAGAGCCAAGAAAACCCCAAAATCGAGCCCCTTTGCTCACAGATTTGGGTGGGGATTCAAAAGGAAAAGAACCACGAAGGGTTCACACATACATCCCCCACCAAATCCCAAAGAGAAAGGCCTCAAAATCGCTCCAAGAAAATCGCCAAGAAAACGCTCCGAAAATCACCAAAAAGGAGAAACGGGAAAGACACATCCAAGCCTTGAGGAACCACGCCGAATCATCTATACATACCAAAGAGGTTCATACAAGGTCTAGCTTGCCGCCCGATCATCCTTCCCTCTCACAAGATCTCACCGTGAAGCTCTCAAGCTAGTCCTAAGAAAATCCTAAGGAAAATAGGAAGAGAAAATAGGAAAACAAATGAGCTAGGGTTCCAAGAGATGGCTGCCATCCTCTCACCCCTTGGGTTATATGGAGGCAACCGAAAGACTAAAATACCCTTACTAGCTAACTAGGGATACATGCCCCTCAAGGGCGAAATCGGAAATCTTTGTCTTCGCACCATCGGACGGATGCCCAGCGACCGCAAACTTGCTTAGCCTCGATGCAAGCCTTGCGATCCTGACGCGTGTCCTCCGCTTCGAAGATTCCGGACTGCGTCGTCGCACACCGGTCAGACCGGTGCTCCTCACCGGTCAGACCGGTACCCACCGGTCAGACGGGTCTGGAGCTGCTGCACCTCCGTCTTCGGTTCTTCGGTCTTGGCTTTGTGGATCAACCAAGGAACCCAGTGGTTTTCTGGTGAACCACCGGAAACCCCGCGAACTCGGTGTAGCCTCAGCCAATCGCCACTCATGACTCGGCTCCTATGTAGTCCCGGCTCGACCTTGGTTTTGAGGCTCAACCAAGAAACCGTCCATGACTTCATCTTGCCGTTCTTGCCACCATACGGCCCACACTTGACCCCGCTGGCCACCGGGTCCCTTGAACCAAGCCTACTTGTCTTCTCCACACCTGGAGGCCTCACCGGCAACGACCTTTCACGCTTGTTCTTCACCTGCACCAACACCAGTCAAGCCGCAACCTGCACCTACAATACTTAGCCAAGAATCAGTCCACACCACATTGTCAATCACTCATCACACCAGGAAGCGACCATCCACCGGTCCTCGAACTACACATGGCTCTCACCAGTAGATGGTAATCGAGTGCGCACTCTGACGGGGTGGCGTGCAGCTGGCGTTGGATGTGACGACGTGTCGGACGTCGTGGGGGTGTACTGTGTGCCATTACAGCCCCTGTCAGACCCCGCCGTCCTCCCGTCGCGCCAGCTGTGATCTTTGCATGGCATGGAAAACGGCGTCACGCGTGTCATCGTGGAGGAGCTTGGTGGTCTGGGGTGGCGCCACGTTCGTGTGGGGCCCCAGGCCCACGCTCCGGCTCCCTCGTGTGGACCCCGCCTTAGTCGGGGACGGTGATTACTCGAGCGAACGAGTAGTCGGAAGCGAGGTGGGGCGTACTCGGAGACGACGCGCTCTCGTGCGAGGCGGAGAGTACTCGTGCAAAGTGGAGGGTACTCGGAGCCAAGGCGTACTCGTGCGAGGCGGAAGATACTCAGAAGTGGGGAAGTCTTGTCAGTGAGGGTCTTGATGAAGATCTGCATCCCTCCCTGACCTGAATCTTAGCCTTCACATTGTCAATGGTGTCAGAGAACTCCATCTTCAAGGTGATCACCTCGTTGCTTAGGGGGCCCTAATCCAGGCCCTCGTCACTTACCCTATCCATCCTTACCAAAGTAGTATCTAATCAATAGGAGCTTTGACCAAGAATGCTCATAACCGAGAGCCACCGCTATTCGAATAGATTTTACTCTGCACAGAGGCGTACACTATACCCATACGTCTGACCAGCCGATACCATGGCCCTGGTGGTACTGGCCATGAGAACCATACCCATCGGTGTCTTCGTGTGGACTACATTCTCATCCACCCGTAGACAACATTCCCTAGCTCCATCCACGTCTACGCCGGGGCCTAAGTAGTGGTCATTCCACCACCACCCGCCTCGGGGGTCCAGATCCCAGGAAAAGTGCATATATGCATATAAAATGTGGTATACAATTCCACCACGTCATTCCGAACGCCATGACATACCCGATGAGCCGTATCGGCTGGACATGGGACTTTGCTATGGTCCTGCTCCAGCGTATCCGTTGCCCACTGTGGCCCCTTAGGATGGTTTACTAGGTTCAGTGGTGGGGTGCGATTCAAGGCCGCACATAAACAGGCATTCCCGACAGGCTATAACTTTTTGCCTACGTATGGTCGTACTAAGTCACCGGAAAGACTTTCCCGTGAACCGATCCTTATACAACCGGAGTAAGCATGGACAGAATCCTCCACTGAGGCTGCCCCCATACTCCCATGTCTGTCCTTAAGGAGTCTAACTCTCTTTAGTAGGTTCATTTTATTACTCTCCATCTACCTCTCCCTACCAACTGAGCTTCTTTCATGAGCATTTGTTAATAAGTAAAGCTAAAGATGATGCTCGATCATCAACTGAATCGAGATCGGGATCATCGAGTTCTTACAGCATAATGCAAGTCAATTTATTATCTTGGTTTGTTTTAATTTATGAAACAGTGGATAAAATATGATTAAGGGGGTGTTGCTGGGACTTGCCTCTTTCCTATGAGAGGGGAACTATAGAGTTGCCTTGAGCACTTCCGTCTTGATCCCGGTGGTCTCTTGGGCTTTACTTGATCCTCCGGTGTCATCACACTCGATCTCATGTAACACAGTTATACGCATAAAATAAATCAATTCAACAATCATAACAAACACCAAACATAAGTTAGAGAAATGTAAATGTGATCTAAAGGGCCAAAGTGTGATCTTGGAAACTATAGCAGTGGTTGTGACGTGAGACGACTCGGTCGGTCACATAAAATATAGACTTTTCGATTAGGAAAATGGGTGCTTAGCCTAATTGGAGCTATGGAGAAAGAGATTTCATGCGGCTAAGACATGGATAGGCTTCAATAGGGTCCTAGTATTTTTAGGAATTTTGTGGGAATTTTTGGGACTTTGGATAAGAAAGAGTGGATTTTTGTGTACACTAAAGGGAATTTCCTAGAGGTTGAAAAGAGCAAAATCAAATCTAATATCTAGAAATGTGCCAAGGTTAGTTGTATAGCATTTCTAGGGTTTTTAGGGCCTCTAAGATTTATGGTGAATTTTTGGGAATTTTTGGGAAATTCTAAGGTGGCTAACTAAAGCTTGGTGTGCACTAGGCTGTGTGGCCGTAGCAAAAAGGTGTGGCTGACAGGCAGGGCTGGGAGCTGACGCGATGTGGCGGCTGCTGCAGCTGACGTGGGGCACCATGTGGTGCTCCGCGAGCCCGCGTGGCCCATGCGTGGCACACATATGCCTGTGGTCCATGTGGACTAGGTTCACACAAGGAGAGAGGAGGGCTGCGGACGGCGGGGCTGACGCCGTTGCACCTGGGCCCGCACGTCAGCAGTGGGAGGCGGGATGGCGTGGACGGGACCGGGCGGCACTACCCTAGTTCAAATCGAGTGCGACTGCGGAAACATAGAGCTCACCGGAGCTCTTGCCGCCGGCCGCTAGGGCTGCTCTCCGGTGACGGGGAGTGGCCCTAGGGATCCCTCGTGATGCGGCAAAGCAGGTAGGGATGAAGTGGAGGTCGAGGAAGGCACGGTGGCGCGACGCAACATCGCTGGAGTGGTGATGGCGGCATGGTTCAGAGGAAGATGGTGCCTCGACGGGTTTTTGTGCCACAAAAGTGTCCGTGTGTGTGCACGTGAGCCTAGTGTGGGTAGGGGAGTGGCTACCGAGGTGCAGGACAGTCGGAGCACGGCCAGAGGCTCTTTGGGGCGGTGGTGCTACCTTGGCCATGTGGCGTTAGTATTGGGGAGGGCGGAGGGGAAGAGGAGTGGCGGAGCAGCATCACGACTTACCTAAAGAGGCTCCGGTGTGGCGGCGGCCTCAATTCCGGTAGCACCTCAACTGGAATCAAGCTTCACCGCGGTGGCGGGCGGCGGCAGAAGGAACGAGCGGCGGAAGTACCTACGGCGCTATGGCGGAGCTCAGCTACGGCAGAGCAAGGCTTCGCCTAGGTGTGGGTGTCAGGAGCTTCACCGGAGCTCTGGCTCCGGCTTAACCTAGTGAAGAGGGTGGCAACACTTGGGTAGGGAGGCCACACTCTGGTGGAGAGAGGATCTGTAGACATAGAGAAAGACCCATTTAGACCAAGGTAAGGTGGAGAAGAGATATTGGGTAGTGAGTTCCCATATCTCAGTGCTATTGGTGTGCTTATGTATCTTGCTAATAGTACCTAGTCGAATATTGCTTTTGCAGTAAATCTGTTGGCAAGATATAGCGCTGCTCCTACCAAACGTCGTTCGGTTGGAGTTAAGAATGTCTTTCGATATCTCAATGGCACAAAAGATATTGGCCTCTTCTTTAAGAGGAATGGTGATCAGACTTTGATAGGGTATATTGATGCTGGCTACTTATCTGATCCCCACAAGGCCAAAGCACAAACAAGATTCATTTTCATGCATGGTGGAACCGCTATTTCGTGGAAATCTTCCAAACAAACAATGGTAGCTACATCCACCAACCATTCTGAAATAATTGCATTATTTGAAGCATCACGTGAGTGTGTATGGCTTCGCAGAATGGTACACCACATACTTACATCTTGTGGTATTAGTTCAATGGAATCACCAACCATTATCTATGAAGATAATGCTGCTTGTGTTGTTCAGATGGAAACAGGTTATGTTAAGACTAATCTTAACAAACATATGTCCCCTAAATTATTGTTTCCTCATGATCTTTAGAAAATGGGGATATAAATATCTTGCAGATAAAGTCTTGTGATAATCTTGCTGATTTATTTACAAAGCCTTTACCATACTCTTCATTTCATAAATATGTCATGGGTATTGGTATGAGTCAACTAAAAGACTTGCAAGAATCAGGGGGAGTGTCACTCCATGAAACATAACTTGTTATACCATCATATTACACTCTTTTCTTTGTATGAGTTTTATTTATTGAGTTTCTCATCCAAAGTTTTTAATGAGGTAATATCAACACAAAGCTACATCTATGTATCATGATTATTCTCCTTATTTTTCCCACTGGGTTTTTGAGGAGCTTTACTTGATATACATATCTATATTTCTGAGATTTCTAAACATATATCTTGAAGGAATAAAATGAAGGATGATCAATGCTGGATTCTATCAAGGGGGAGTGTTACAAATCATGAGATCAATGTGATCTCATCCATCCATCCATAAGTGACGGTTGCTAGAACCGACATCACCGGCGGCATACGGATGCAGTGGTTGCCACAGCGTTCGTATGTCGCACCCCCTCATATGTATATATATGTGTACATCCATGAGCAATAACCACGCTCTGGATGGTCTTCCTTCTCTAAGAGTGTCTCTCATTACACTTGAATCCAACATGAAGCACGTGTGCTCCATCTATGTCGAAATGGTCTGAATTTTTTTGTTGTCATTAACACCCAAAAGATTGGCTCATGCAAGATGTTAGGTTTTTCTGATGATTAAATGTATTATTGTATTTTTCTTTGTGCTACATGAGCTTAAATATGGTGAATTACACATCGAAAACTCAAGAATTATTATCCGACCTCCACAAAAATTAGTATCCTAAGGCACAAGAAACCTTGTGGCAAAGTTTGGCACCATTCCGGATCTTTTCAGGGGTGGACTCAGTTCAACGTTTAATTACTAGGTGATGTCGCACGGAAATTCAATTAAACAGAAAAAATACTAAACCAATTTAGAAAAATCTCAAACTTGGTGGTTCATTCTCACAAGGAATATGCAAGCCTTACAAAAAGTTTGAGACGAATACAACACTGCAAAGTGCATGGACTTAAGAATCGCCAAGAACTTAAGTGTATACACATGGATCCATGAAAGGTTCCATATAACTTTGTGAAGCACGTGTACACCATCTATGTTGAAATGGTCTGCATTTTTTTGGTTGTCATTTATACCCAAAATATTGGCTCATGCAAGATGTTAGGTTTTTCTGATAATTAAATGTATTATTGTATTTTTCTTCATGTTACATGAGCTTAAATATGATGAATTACACATCGAAAACTCAAGAGTTATGATTCGGCCTCCACAAAAAATTAGTCTCCTAAGGAACAAGAGACCTTGTGCAAAGTTTGGCACCATTCCGAATCTTTTCAGGGGTGGACTCAGTTCAATATTTAATTACTAGGTGATGTCGCACGGAAATTCAATCCAACTGAAAAAATACTAAACCAATTCAGAAACATCTCAAACTTCGTGGTACATTCTCACAAGGCATATGCAAGCCTTACAAAAATTTTGAGACCAATACAACACTGCAAAGTTTATGAACTTTAGAATCGCTAAGAACTTAAGTGTACACACATGGTTCCATGAAAGGTTCCATATAGCTTTTGTGAAGCACGTGTACTCTATATATGTCGAAATGGTCTGACATTTTTTAGTTGTCATTTACACCCAAAAGATTGGCTCACGCAAGATCTTAGGTTCTTCTAATGATTAAATGTATTATTGTATTTTTCTTCGTGCTACATGAACTTAAATATGGTGAATTACACATCGAAAACTCAAGAGTTATGATTCGTCCTCCAAAAAAATTAGTCTCCTAAGGCACAAGAGACCTTGTGGTAAAGTTTGACACAATTCCAGATCTTTTCAGGAGTGGACTCAGTTCAACGTTTAATTAGTAGGTGATGTCACATGAAAATTCAATTAGATCGAAAAAATAATAAACCAATTCAAACAAATCTCAAACATGGTGGTTCATTCTCACGAGGAATATGCAAGCCCTACAAAAAGTTTGAGACCAATACAACACTGTGAAATGCATGAACTTCAGAATCGCTAAGAACATAAATGTACACACATGGTTCCATAAAAGGTTTCAAATAGCTTTGTGAAGCACGTGTACTCCATATATGTCAAAATGTTCTGAATTTTTTTGTTGTCATTTACACCCAAAGTATTAGCTCAAACAAGATGTTAGGTTTTTCTAATAATTAAATGTATTATTGTATTTTTCTTCATGCTACATGAGCTTAAATACGGTGAATTACACATCAAAAACTCAAGAATTATGATTCGGCCTCCACAAACATTAGTCTCCTAAGGCACAAGAGACCTTGTGGCAAAGTTTGGCACCACTCCGGATCTTTTCAGGGGTTGACTCAGTTCAACATTGAATTACTAGGTGATGTCACACTGAAATTCAATTAAACTGAAAAAATAATAAACCAATTTAGAAAAATCTCAAACTTGGTGATTCATTCTCAAAAAGCACATCCAATCCTTACAAAAAGTTTGAGACCAATACAACACTGCAAAGTGCATGAACTTCAGAATCACTAAGAACTTAAGTGTATACACATGGTTCCATGAAATGTTTCATATAGCTTCGTGAAGCACGTGTACACCATCTATGTCGAAATGGTCTGCATTTTTTTGGTTGTCATTTATACCCAAAATATTGGCTCATGCAAGATGTCAGGTTTTTCTGATAATTAAATGTATTATTGTATTTTTCTTCGTGCTACATGAGCTTAAATATGGTGAATTACACATCGAAAACTCAACAATTATGGTTCGGCCTCCACAAAAATTAGTTTCCTAAGGCATAAGAGACCTTGTGGCAAAGTTTAGCACCATTCCGAATCTTTTCAGGAGTGCACTCAGTTCAACGTTTAATTACTAGGTGATGTCATGCGGAAATTCAATTAAACCAAAAAAATAATAAACCAATTTAGAAAAATCTCAATCTTGGTGGTTCATTCTCACAAGGCATATCCAAGCCTTACAAAAAGTTAGAGACCAATACAATACTGCAAAGTGCATGGACTTCAAAATTGCTAAGAACTTAAGTGTATACACATGGTTACATGAAAGGTTCCATATAGCTTTGTGAAGCACATGTACACAAATACACCATCTATGTCGAAATGGTCTGCAATTTTTGTGGTTGTCATTTGCACCGAAAATATTGGCTCACGCAATGTGGGGACCTCCCTCAGGATGGCCCCACATACGCAATACAATGCCACGCACTGACCGGGTAAATGGCACCAGCCTGTACGGGTTTAATAATCAGAGTAAAAAAGAGCTAGAGGTTAAAGAGAAAATTATTCCGGTGAATATATAGTCACCTTTACCATTGAAGCACACAACGATCATTATGCAGTGGTAGACGTAGAAAGGCCATAGAAAGGCCATAACCTGGGCAAACAAGCAAGTTTGAGTACTTTTGCCAGAAATACTTAATAAGTACCCCAACGTAAAAGGAATTAATGACATGAAGGAAAAGAATACAGTGGGGCTAGCGTCAATGCAGAAAGTAAACAATCCAAGGTGTAAACACAGTGTGACAACTATCGGATCTCTAGACTACATTCGGTAAGGAGTGGTGGCCCTAGAGGAGGAACACGAAGCCTCTCCTACCAATTCCCAAGTTTTAATGCAGCAATCATCAGGATCCTGCTTAACCCTTAATCCATCATATTATCTCTTTGGGCTTCCACCCACAATTTTAACCAACCTATCTCTAGTGATGTGACTAGTCAAAGAGAGCATTAACCAAGGGGGTTCTTAACCGAGAACCACGGCTACCCGGATAGATCATACTCTGCGCAGAGGCGTACACTGTACCCACACGTCCGACCAGCCCATACCCTACGTATAGGCGGTACTGGCCGCGAGAACCATGCCCACCAACATCTACTTGTGGACTACATTCTCATCCATACCTAGACAACATTCCCTAGCTCCATCCACCTTTACGCTGGGGCCTAAGTAGGGGTTATTCCACCACCACCCGCCTCGTGAGTCCACATCCCGGGAAAATGCATATGCATATAAAAACATGGTATACAATACCACCGCGCCATTCCGGGCGCTATAACAAACCCGATGACCGGTACCGGCCAGACCTGGGACTCTGCGAAGGTCCTGCTCCAGCGCATCCGTTGCCCCACCGTGGCCCCTTGGGATGGTTTACTAGGTTCAGTAGTGGGGTTTGGTCCAAGGCCTCACATAAGTAGGTACTCCTGACAGGTTGTACCTTTTGGGCTACGCATGGTCGTAGTGGAAACACTGGAAAGACTTTCTCCATGACCCGGTCCTTATACGAAATAAGGCAACGCTAGGTAGAGCCTCTCCCAAGGATACCCAACTTGCCTTACATCCTCTCTAGCATGTTTCTAAGGCAAGTTTTATATTTCACACTCACACCAACCTATCCATTCTAGTAGTATGTATAAAGAGTGATTAAATAAATGTAAGCCTTGAAAACAAGGCTTGGCCTAGGGTTATAAAAGGTTAGGTGGACAATATGAGTTCTCCTGGGTGGATGCCTAAACCCAAGTTATCGCATGTGACATAAATGCGGTACATTTTTATTACCTTGGTAAATTTTAATATTAATAATATAGAATAGGCATGACAAAGGGGTTGGTGTTGAGATACTTGCCTCACTTGTTGAGCAAAGAGTTGAGTCCCTAAAATGTGTATCCCGGTTGATGAGAGCGCAATCACCGGGTTAGATGAGAGACTAAACACAAATAATAAATTAACAATTCATCAATCATCAAGCAATTAGTCCAAAACTCTTGAATATGTAGATCTCTAGAATGTCCTTTGAGATAATCGTGGAGCGAGGGCTCGAGATTAACCCTAGGGGCTTGCCATTTTATGTGACTATACGATCATCTATTGGGTACAAAGGAGGTTATAATTATAACCATGTGCTCTAGGTGTGGAAATGGGGATGTGAGTCTACGAATGTCCGTAGAATATATCACAATAATTTTAGAAATTTATTGGGAATTTATGGAGCTCTAGATAAGGAAATGCACATTTTGGTGTACATTTCATGGGCCTTTCTGTAGGGTTAAATTATCCTAATTTAATTAAGGGCTGTAATGATGTGATAAAAAGATTTGGAGTGTACCTAGAGGCTTGTGGGACCATCTAGTATTTTTGAGAATTTTTGGAAATTTCTAAGGTCACTAACTAAACTTGTGTGTACACTAACCGGGTGGATCTAGAAAAAAGACAGGGGCTGATGCAGGCGCGCATGAGGGCTGGCACTATTTCGTGGACCAGGCCGGTGGACTCCGTGGACCAGAGTTGATCTGTGCCTATGGTCCAGTGGACTAGGCGCACGGAGGGGAGGGGTATGACGCGGCGGCTGGCGTGGCGTGTGAGTGCGGCTGACGTGCGGGGCCGGAGCTGGCGTGGCTGCCACGCATGCACCATGTCACAGCACCGCCCATGTTAGCCAACACGCAGCGGCAGAGCCAGGGGAGCTCGCTAGAATGCTCGCCGCCGGTGGCTACAAGGTGTTTACGGCGACGGCAAGTGCACCTATGGGATCAGTGGACTACGACGGAGCGGCGGGGGTAGCTGTGAGGGTGAAGCACAAGCCACATCGACTGGAATAGCTCGCCGAATTTTCGGCGACAGCGCAACTCAAATAGGCATTTTTGCCTATGCACGGTTTGGAGCCAAACAAGCACAGGGGTACGCTTGTGGGGTGATACGAAGCACTCCGGTGTGCTTGAGTAGGAGAGGGAGGGCCAGAGCGGCGGCGGAGGGTCGCTGGAGCTCGGTTATACACGACGGAAGGGGAGGAGGGTTGGGAACTCTATGGCGGCCCGGGGTACTTGGGCAGTGTTGACGGTCGAAAAGTGCTACTTTTACACCATCAGTACCTGCATAAAATAAGTGTAAAAGGATCATCAATACTAGAATAAGGCTTGATACTGATGATTTCCACAAGTGTTGGCGTTTCTAGCTTTTGTTGCAGAATGCACCGAAATACGTGCCAAACGGTACAGTTGAGAGCAAGTAGCCCAATGGCTATTAAAGGACATCATCATAAACATCCTCAAATACTAATTTGGACTGCACCATTGCGACGGGCTCGTCGAGACGATCGAAATGGACATATTATATGCCTACATTGGAGTTCGTATGGAGGAAATACACAAAGGACAATTATAATGCAGTGCTGACGTCACCCAGGGGCCCACGCTACAGCGCCAACTTCAGCAGGGTTGGCCACGTGGCGTGTGCTGAGTGGCCATCCGTCAGCGTCACGGATCACCAGCGGGGCACCTGCGCATGCGCGGGATCCTCCCCCACCTGCCACGCGTCGGCATCTAACGGGCCGGCCGACGACGCAGCGGATCGCTGCGCATGCGCGCGGGCAGGATCGCTGGGGCCGATGACGTGGCGTAGCGGTACTGGCTCGCGTACCCCGCACAATGCATGCGTGCGGCTTGCGCGGGAACGCGGCCGGGCCTGGGACGCGTGGCACGAGCGGATTGGCCCGGGTTGCATGCAATGGCCCGGGTTGCACGGCTGGCACCGGTCCGGCTGGCCGGTTCGCCTGGTTTTCACGTCTTTAGGACCGGTTCAGTGCCCAGTCAGCAGGGAATCATCTAGTTCTGCCCAGAATATTCCGGTTCTGGTCTGGTTTTCAGCTACCACGTGTCAAGCACTTATTGGCTGCGCCCAAGGAAGCTGAAAAAGTGGAGGCACTTGGAGCACCAAAGCAAGCCACCCCCTCCTTTATAAATAGGAAGGGAGGGGCTCTCATTTGGCACACATTTCTTATTTAGACTATGGTGGACATCATGCATGATTGATTTGTTCTTGTGTTCGTGGCTCGTTCATAAGTTAGAAGCTTGTGTTCTTTATGACACAAGGCTTCGATCCTTTAGAGCCAGGGCCGTAGTTCATTTACTTGTTTACATGCTCTGATCCTGTTTAGTTAAGTAAGTCCGCTGTATCTCGTTTAGCTTCATCCATAGCTTCCTTTCTGCTCCGTAGCTCAATGAATAGATCTGATTCCGATCTTTCCCTTGTTCGTGGGACCGTATCTATACGGTTGCTATAGTGTAGTTAGCAGGCTCGCATATGTATCCGCACTATAGTATTTATCTTGGGGTACAGACGTGGTGTCTGGGCCCTAATTTTCCTGCGAAGACCACGTACGATTATAGCGTAGAGGTAGGCCACAGTGGTGACAACCTGTTGGACCCTTTGTCAACCCTCTACGTCGCGTAGCGAGTTAGGCTCGCTTGCCAGCACCTTGATGTGCTGTCGCCCCGCGGGGACTACTGAGATCTGACAGAATACATCTTGAGAGCTAAGTCCCATAAGGAAGTACTTCTCAACCCATATCTATCCCAGCTGGAGTTTGGTGTCCTTGGACCATCTATACTAGAGTAGGAGATAGTGCACACCGTTCCTTAGATTCGATACCCTTGGAATACTCTCCTTCCTTGGGGAAGTGCTACAGCAGTATTTCCGTGCGCTTGCGGTATACCCGGTTGTTATTATACGCTCCCTCTAGGTGCGCAACTAGTGGTGATGTTAAGAAATGCCAACAAGCATTTCTGGCGCCGTTGCCGGGGAACGGTTGTTGTATCTATCTTTGAACTTAGTGGTCCTTGTATTTATCTTTTTTCATTTTCTTCTACCTTCACCCCCATTACCCATCAGATATCCTTTTTGTTTATTTTCTTCTACCTTTACCCCCGCTACCCATGGTGAAGCTTTCCTGTAAAAGCATCACTACCCCCAGGGATGAGCTCCCAGAGCCACCACCTTCGGTGCGCCTTTTTCTCACATCTGGCTGTGAGCCTCTCCCTGCGACTATCGACCTCATTCGATGCACTATCTTCTCTGGTCTATCGAGCGAAAACCCATATTACCATCTTCGTGACTTCGAGAACTTGTGTTCTCTTATCTACACTATGGGTATGACGTTGGATACCTTCAAGTGGAAGTTGTTTCCGTACTCTCTTGTAGGGAAGGCAGAACAATGGTACACATACACCGTAGGTAGCGTGAACGATAGTTGGGGAGGGCTTAGAGACAAGTTTTGTCTTGAGTTCTTCCCTCCATCTCGTGTTGCTGCTCTACGGGAAGATATCCATTGTTTTCGACAGAAAGAGAAGGAAATGATAGACATAGCCTAGGCTAGATTTACATACTTAGTGTATTATGGACCGCCCTTGTCAATACCTGATTCTCAGTTGCTTCGCAATTTTTATGATGGTCTCGACAAAAGGTTTGTCTGTCGTCTCGACTACGGAAAACCATTTCTTGAAAGGGGACCAGCTGAAGGTATGGATTTCCTGAACTCCTACTTCGAAGTTGATCCCAGATCCTACCGAGAGGAATCCGAGTCGAGCCATGAGAGTCCCTCAACATCCAAGTCTGAGCCTTCATCTTCCGAATCCCAAGACTTGTCTGTTGAGCCCTCTCCTGAACCCCGAACACCAAAGGAAGAAGAAATTCAACCTTCGGTGTTCACTTGCAAATTCGAGGATGACCCATCTAGAAATCTTTCAGACACCTCGAATTTTGCTGATGCCCAATTAGGGGAGGATCCTTATTCTGTCCATACCGATCATTCTAAAAATCTTCCGACAGAACCTTCCCTTAGGCCTGCGGTGTCTCCTCTACCTCCTGATCCTCCTGACGAAGCATATCCTGAGGAGGCTATGAGAGAGGAATGGTCAGAGGGAGTGACACAATTTTCCGAGGCAACTTGGAATAGCTCACCTTCTCTGGTTGTTCCTTGCTCTATTAGAGGCACTGTCATAGAGGCCCATTGTAACCCCATCATGGAGGTCAACATTTTGCCATGGCACTTAGCAGAAACTCTTTTGGGCAGAGTCCCGCTAGCACCATCCGACATGCTCCTCAGGACTTGTCCCTTTGAACATGTTCTTGAATGTCGGGGGATTGCAAGTGCCGTGCCGCTTATCATAGATGGGATCGAGGCTAGCTTAGACTTTGACATCGTTGATGTCCTTGATCTCGATCTTCTCCTAGGCTCCCCTCTAGAGCAGCTCTTCGATACATCTTTAGGGAGCCTAGATGATAAGCTTAAGGGAGTCGCTTTTGCCACTGCTACCCCTCGTTCGGGGCATCCTATGGCAAAGTCTCTTCCTCAGCGAAACCCGCTCGAGAAGACGATGCATACATCTCCGTTCGCATCATCCGAGCCCGTTCTCATTAAGGTTGTAGAATGTTCTACCCCTCATGAAAATAACTCGGGAGACTCTCTTCACTTTTGTGAAGGCGAACGATCGTCAACACTCTCGACCGAGTTTCAGCCTCTTCCCGCTGGCCCGCATCATGTTGCTTTCGATCATGATCGAGAGTCAACATCGAGATTCCACGATGACTCTCTTGAGATGGAGAATTCATGGGCCATGGAACCTTTCGAGGCACTGACTCTGGAGTCCGGAGGAAAGGATTCCTCACACGAGCATGGTAGTTTAATTGTTGATTCACCATACAGACCATGCTCGCATCATCTCCCTCTAGAGTCAGACTTGCTTAGTGCGCTGAGCACGCATGAGGGCTGCAACCACCTTATGGTCCTCTTTTGTAGAAAGTTCAGAAGGTTGCTTGTAGATATATATATGTCTATCATAAGCATATCAGATTTCGTGCGTGCACTGTGGCACTAACCTTGCAGCTGAAGCTTCACTGATACATCAAGGATTGGTGGTGAGACGGAAACGACACCACCAACGATAGCTGCAAGATGAAGTTCCCATGGTCGAGCTTATGACCTTAAATAAACAAAGCACTCCCAGGAGATAGCCTGGATTAGGTTTGGTTTTATTTCCCTTTTCAAATAAAAGCAAGAACATGTTTTTAGGATAAGTTATCCTTCGGGTATTTTTGGTCACTAACCTTTCAGGTGGAGATTGAGAAGAAAGATGGACAGGTGATGCCGACGAACATGTTAGCCACATCAGTGACAACACCTAGATAAGTTTTAGTGAGGGAACGTTTGCAAAAGGAAGCTTGATCACCACACACTTGAGTTTTGTTGCCTAGCAATGCAAACTTCAAGTGTGGGGGAGATATGTGAGCATCCTGAGTAAAGTTCTTCCTCTACCAAATCTTATCCTGGTGTGAAGATGATGTCAGCTCTTGCATCTTGCCCTCTAGCTAGGTAAGTCCTGCTTTTGACATTAAACAAAGCCCTTCCAGGAAGTTCCCGAGGTTCACCGTCTTAAGCTCATGCTTATGTCCCTTGTTGATGATAGCTTGATCATGCTTTCATGCTTCCTTTATGTTTGTTCTTATACTCTAGTTTGGATGTATGCTTGAGCCTACATTCATAGACTGTTCTAAATTAAGCATGGTGCTTAGGTTAAAATTGTCTTCTTCAATCAAAACAAGACATGGTGTCGAGTTTTGATTGATGAACCTTAGAGTAATATCTTCATAGATCTTGGTTGCATATGTGCTGACTAACCCCTGCAGAAAATTGTCAAACTTTGAATGGGTAAGTCATCGAGCTAAATTCAAATGGGAAGGTAAGTTGAGGTGTCGGATTCATGTTGCACAACATGCAAAGGTGGTACATATGACCTCTTAAAGGTCCAAGGTAAGTATATTCCCCTTTGTGTATGAAGTGTAATCTTGGTCTAACCCTTTTCGAGCAAATGACACGATGACAATAAAAATAAAATAAAAACAACAAAAATATTTGAATTTGAATAAAGGCTCTATGGTTCTCGAACCAGTAGAGTCCCTCCATTATTTTCATTTGTTATCTGAAGAACAGCACCAGGTTCAACCACTAGTGTGGGGGAGTTCTCTCAAGCTCAGCATCGACATTCCCACTAGAGAACTCCCACACAGGCACTGCACAACATCGACTACGCCATCATGACAAGAGCAAGGTAAACTAGAGTGACCCAGCTGCCCTCTAGCCAGCCAAATCACCACTGGTCTACCTTGATCTCTTATCCTTCAGAAGCGATGGTATGTGCACCTTTTGTCTTACTCTATCCTATCCATGAGTTTGATTTAATTTAAATTCCTATCCTTTGAAATCAAACTCAGTAATGTGTGCTATGCTTGCTGTACATGATTCCTGTGGTTGGCTTGCATATGTTTTATTCCTTACTTATCATCTTGATGCTTGTGAACAAATATCATTAGGGAACTTATGCTTATCTAAGTAGTTGACGTTTGTGATATGGTTTGATGATATGATCTTCGCTCTGAATGTCTGAGTGCTTGGGAATTTTATTTGAAAATCATAAAAACCCTTTGCAAAGCTCCTCTTTGATATCACAGTCCTACTAGAGCCATATGATATAGTTGAAAACCTTCTACTCATATGCTGCTTGTTATTGCATTGAGCTTTGTCAAATCCTGTGACCCTTGTGAGAATTCTTTTCATTACTCTCATGATCAAGATTCATGTGCACACCACTTGTTTCCCCTTGCTATGCTTCTACACTGGAAGTTAGCATTGTATCATTCATCCCTTTCATGAAAATAAAGCTCCATATGTGGTGTGACATCTCTCTCCAAAAGTAACCTTCAAAAGAGACATGGGCTAAAAAAAAGAAGAAGAAGAAAAAAAAAGAGACACATGCTCAAGGCATGATGAAAAAAAGGAGAGAAAAGAAAAAAAAATAGCCCATGCCCAAATTAAAGGAGAAATAGGAGAGAGATGAGATCATGCAAAAAGGAGTTCCATAGCTTAGATGGTAATAACTAGTGTCCATTCCGGAGCTAGTGTCCACCTTACCATCTACCAACATTCATCATATATGTATGGTAATATCTAGCACCCATTCCGGGCCTAGTATGCACCTTACCACACTCACCATACTCATACACGTGCACATCTTGATCTGATGGTATGATTTGATTTTCTCTGTGGATCCAGTTTTTGACTTTGCAATATATGTGATATAAGTATGCCTTATCCTTTATCCTACCCTGAGCTCCACATATAGCCATTATTAGAAGTAGGATGAAGAAAGGCAATCTAATGCCTTGGTGAAGACATATACACATTGAGCGATCTGAGAGAATCAAATGAGGAGCTAAGCAAGGTTTGTTTTGAAAATTTATTGCAAAACCCCAAGTTACTTAACATGATGAGCAGGAGTGATTTGATTCATGACTGTTCCATTCCTCAACTGCCCAAGATAGCATGATAGACACATCAGAGTTCACAAGTACAAGGTATGGTTTGGAATATCTCTTATGCTTGCTTCATACCTTTGGATATCATGTCTCACCTTGACCTGACTCCCTTTACTCGGGACGAGCAAAGGTCAAGTGTGGGGGTGTTGTTGACGGTCGAAAAGTGCTACTTTTACACCGTCAGTACCTGCATAAAATAAGTGTACAAGGATCATCAACACTAGAATAGGGCTTGATACTGATGATTTCCACAAGTGTTGGTGTTTCTAGCTTTTGTTGCAGAATGCACCGAAATACGTGCCAAACGGTACAGTTGAGAGCAAGTAGTCTAATGGCTATTAAAGGACATCATCATAAACATCCTCAAATACTAATTTGGGCAGCACCATTGCGACAGCCTCGTCGAGACGATCAAAATGGACATATTATATGCCTACATCAGAGTTCGTATGGAGGAAATACACAAAGGACAATTATAATGCAGTGCTGACGTCACCCAGGGGTCCACGCTACAGCGCCAACTTCAACAAGGTCGGCCACATGGCGTGCGTTGAGTGGCCATCCGTCGGCGTCACGGATCGCCAGCGGGGCACCTGCGCACGCGCGGGATCCTCCCCCACCTGCCACGCGTCGGCATCTGACGGGCCGGCCGACGACGTAGCGGGTCGCTGCGCATGCGCGCGGGCAGGATCGCTGGGGCCGACGACGTGGCATAGCGGTACTGGCTGGCGTTCCCCACACGACGCATGCGCGCAACTTGCGCGGGAACGCGGTCAGGCCTGGGACGCGTGGCACGTGCGGATTGGCGCGCGAAGAGGCGGTTGCATGCAATGGCGCGGGTTGCACAGCTGGCTCTGGTCCGGCTGGCCGGTTCGCCTGGTTTTCACGTCTTTAGGACCGGTTCAGCGCCCAGTCAGCAGGGAATCATCCGGTTCTGCCCAGAATATTCCGGTTCTGGTCCGGTTTTCAGCTGCCACATGTCAAGCACTTATTGGCTGCGCCCAAGGAAGCTGAAAAAGTGGAGGCACTTGGAGCACCAAAGCAAGCCACCCCCTCCTCTATAAATAGGAAGGGAGGGGCTCTCATTTGGCACACATCCCTCTCTCCCTCTCCTCTCACTCTCTCTTGGAGAGGTGAGTTCTCACCTCTCCCATGAGTTGTGTGTGTGATTAGAGTGCTAGGTAGGATAGGGTGAGGAGTGAGTTGATGTCCTCGTGGATGCCTGGTCTTCATTTATATCAAAGTGAGTATTTCAGCATTTCTTATTTAGACTATAGTGGACATCATGCATGATTGATTTGTTCTTGTGTTCGTGGCTCGTTCATAAGTTAGAAGCTTGTGTTCTTCATGACACAAGGCTTCGATCCTTTAGAGCCAGCGTCGTAGTTCATTTACTTGTTTGCATGCTCTGATCCTGTTTAGTTAAGTAAGTCTGCTGTATCTCGTTCAGCTTCATCCGTAGCTTCCTTTATGCTCCGTAGCTCAATGAATAGATCTGATTCCGATCTTTCCCTTGTTCGTGGGACAGTATCTATAGTTAGCGGGCTAGCATACGTATCCGCACTATAGTATTTATCTTGGGGTACAGACGTGGTGTCTGGGCCCTGATTTTCCTGCGAAGACCACGTACGATCATAGCGTAGAGGTAGGCCGCAGTGGTGACAGCCTGTTGGACCCTTTGTCAACCCTCTACGTCGCGTACCGAGTTGGGCTCGCTTGGCAGCACCTTGATGTGCTGTCGTCCCGCGGGGACGACTGAGATCTGACAGAATACATCTTGAGAGCTAAGTCCCTTAAGGAAGTACTTCTCAACCCATATCTATCCCAGCTGGAGTTTGGTGTCCTTGGACCATCTATACTAGAGTAGGAGATAGTGCACACCGTTCCTTGGATTCGATACCCTTGGAATACTCTCCTTCCTTAGGGAAGTGCTACAGCGGTATTTTCGTGCGCTTGCAGTATACCCGGTTGTTCTTATACACTCCCTCTAGGTGCGCAACTAGTGGTGACGTTAAGAAACTCCAACAGGCAGCATGACAGTAGGGTCGAGGTGAAGCTCTAGGAGGGGCTACGGTGGCTGGAGCTACGTTAGTGCGGCGGCGCTTGCTCGCTGGAGCATGACAGAATAGGGGAACAGGGGACAGAGGGCCGGGGCTACAGCAAGAGGAGGAGGGGAGAGGGTAGCGCAAAGCAGGTACCTAAGCACCTCTGGTGGGTTGCACGGTCGCCGGAGCTCTACTAGTGCGGTGGCGAAGCTACTAACTACGACGACGAGGAGCTTGGCTACCAGCGGCGGGCGGAGGAGGAAGTGGTGGTGGTGTGAGGTGAGAAGGCGCCTCGGGGGCACTATTTATAGCCCCGGGGTGGCTTCAGCGTGACGTGTTCGAGCTCCGGATGAGCTCGGGCCTGCTGGATAAGCTCACCAGGCCAATCATGGCTAGCGGAGCTCCGTACACGGTCGGGTGCGGTAGTGTGGTGGGGGAAAAAGCCTGTCAAGGCGTTCTCGGTGGGGGAATGGGGTACAGAGGCGTGCAGTGAGATGAGGCGAGTGTGGAGCGCACCTCAGTGCAGTAGGAGGTGGCCGGGAGGAAGAGATCACGCCAGCACACACGTGCGGCGGAGCTCTGAGGCTCGCACACGCGGTGTGGGCGTTGCGCGGCCGTGAGAGCCGGAGGATGAGATTAAGCGAGCGTGCGGTATGGAGCGGGTGTAGGTGGCTACGGTGCTCACCCCGGTGGGGTGGATGGAGGGGTGGAGAGGGGGTTTAGGCAACACATGCCAATGGTGGCGTGCCGAGGCATGGCATGGTGGAGTCGCGGGTTGCGGCGCGGGAAAAGCCGGTGGCTTTTGTGATCCTAGAGAGGAAAAAGGAGGGGGATGGGTGGCCTGGTGCTCGTGGCCCTGGCTAGGAAGGGGGCCGGGTGGAGTAGATCGAGGCGGGGTGTCGTACTGCCGAGCTCCGGGCCGTGCGCACGTGGCGAGCGTGCGGCATAGCCGTGAGTGGTGGACGGGATGCATCGACAGGGGGTATGTGCGGCGAAAGGCCCCAGCTTTACCGCGCGTGTGGCGTTGGTCAAAAGGGACGGCGTGAGGGGAGGAATCCCGCGGCGGGGACAGCGCGGCGCGCGGTGACGTAGGCGAGGGGAGGCAGTGATGGAGTTAGATGACGGTGTCGTCGTGGGCTCGCTGGGCCGGCTGGGCTGGTGGCCCGTTGATCTTTGCGGTAAAAAAAGAAAGGAGAGGGGAAAGGGGTCAGACCGATTGCCTGGTTGGGCTGGAAGTGGGGTTGGTGGCCCATGAGTGCATAGTGCAGCTTGTTATTTATTTGAGAAGGTTTATAAGGGATTTGAATTCAAATTTGAATTGGTTTCAAATTTTAGTGGAGATTTGGAGCTTTGGATAATTTCCTAAATGCTAGAGCACACAAATGCACAAACATATGATGTATAAAAAGAAAATTAAGCAAAATTTTATTAGGGAGGGGTTTTAGGATTTAATTCCATTATAAACTTTAATTAGGGGTGATTTTTAAGGATTTAAAATTTCGGGATGTTACAAATCTACCCCACTTAAAGGGAATCTCGTCCTCGGGATTCGGGGATAGATCGAGGGTATACGTTGATGTTGACTTGGTTGGGTTTTTAGATACTTTGGGTTTTTCTTTCTTCTTCCATGTTTTATAAAGTTTTTTAGGTGGATTTTTAAGCTGGTTTCATTATTATGACCTTTGATTCAACTTTAAGTTTTTAAGGTTTAAGGATTTTACAACTTTTTTCCTCTCTCTAAGTGGGACACTACCCCACTTAAAGTATTTCAAACTTCTCTTCTCTGGTTAAACTTTTCTTAAGGTTCTTCCTTACTTGTTTTGGGGTGCTACCTCACTTAAAGGTTTTTAAGGTTTACTTTACTTATTACTTTGGTTACTATTTTTGGTGGTTATTATTTCCCTTTGCTTGGAGGGTTAGTTTTTAAGGCCTAGCTTAAGGATTTCTTCTCTTTTTTTAGGGTAGGGTGATTTTTATTCCTTTTATTTCCATTAGGGGTTATTTTATAGGATTATGCAAATTTTTATGGGTCTTATTTCCATTGGTTAAACTTCCTTGTTTAGGTAGGTGGATGATTGTTCTAAGTTTTCCTTATACATCTTAAGTCTGTTGTTGTTATGTCTTAGTTGTCTTTACTTAGGGCTTATTTAGGAGTGTTTTCTTTTGATATGCTCTATCTTTTGAAGATACCTGTTTTACAACCGAGTTAGGGCATTGTTACTACCTTCAACTCATTTTGTTGAGCTCCAAGGCTTCAACTGTCGTCTGGGTGCGTTACTTTAGGGGTGTGGGTTGCTTTATTGTTAGGATAAATAATTTTGGAAGACACTTTTCTGACTGACAGTGGGATAAATAATTTTATCCCACTTTTGTCAAAGAGGCTTCCTTTCATTTTTCTTAACAAATTCTATAAGAACTTTTTCCATCCCTGGGAATTTATTAGTGAGCAAACATTACACCAAGCACCTTATAGGAGCATTTGTACACTTTGGATAGCTCCCATATTCTAATATACAAGCAAGACTACTACACACCTATGTTACAAAGAGAAAAGGAACTTAGCCTATACACTATTCTATCGTTTTACTACTCCTTAGTGTGAGGGTCTTCAGCTGGGAGGAACCACAATGGTAATTTCCTCCTCTGCCTCATCCAGATTCTCATCCTCAGAGGGGTCCCGGTAGATGGTGTGTATAATCTGATCCTTCTCTACTGGAGTCTTTGCATCTGGGTACACCTTCATGGCTACGTTCACGGCTACCACAGCGTCATGTGTAAGCTGGGGTGGTGGCTGAGTTTCTTCATCACATGCTCCTAGGTCCAAGGTCAGATCTGGCAGCCTAAAGTCTTCTGTCCTGACTTGCTTTTGAAGCTTGGAAGGTAGTTTGTTGTTAAGTTGCTGTAACTCCTGGATTCTCTTCTCATCTGAAGCCTTCCAACTTGCTTTGTATCGCTCTACCTTGTCATATAGGTAGATTACCTTCTTGATCAAGTTGATCAGGTGAACCTGGGTATCGGCTTCTTGGCATCGCTGTTTTGCCAATTTGTAGCGTAGAGCTTTATTCTTGTGGTATTGGGCTTTATGGGTGCCGGTGACCCTCTGATATTCTAGCTAATTCTGGAGTCCATTGATCTGCTCCATAAGTATGCCTTGCTGATCAGTATAATCTCTTTGGGTATCTCTGAGCTTGTTTATCAGCATGTCCCATTTTTCTTGATATCTGCGGACTCTCATGTCCTGCTGCTCTAACATTCTCTCATAAGTATTAATTTGGTCCTTCATCACAGCATGCTTGGCCTCCATTTTTCGGATTTCTTTCCTGTGCGCTTCAAGAATTCTTCCACTAGTGTCTAACCCTTGATGATAGCCTCTCTTTTCTCCTTCTAGCTCTGTTATATACCTGTGCTATGCCACTGCGTATCTTCCCATTATTCTAAGGCATGAGTCGGTTTTCATCTCTGGAGCTATATCCATGGCTTCCGCAATCTGGCTCATGTTTCTAGATCCCACTAGGGTGCTGGGTAATAGGCGGTATATGGACTAGGCGAATCTTTCTTGATTCTCTTGGTGAAGTTGGCAAAGCATCTTGCGTGCAGCTGATTGAGTGGCTTGGAAGAATGAATTCCCAACCACTGATATAGTGGTGGGTTGTCTATCTAGGTTCTCTGGTGCGACTGGTACGGTGAGGGTAAGCATAGTTGTGCCTCGTTCCTGATTAAGGCCATACATGCTTTTGGAATACTGGGCATTGGATGCATCAAAACCAAGATCTACTGGACTCTGATGGAGGATTGGCGGAATCCTTTGTGATTTCTTGCCACTGAATCGGACTTCGTTCCATTGCTCCATTGCTCCTGTGTATTTCATGTATCCATGCCAGGATTACATTAGAAATACATATAACTTTTATTCAATAAAAGTTACTTTATCATAAATTCTTATCGAATATATACACATAGGGACTCTTTGTCCTCTTATTCTGCAACTAATTCCTATTTATTAGGAAATCTCCTCTCATGGGGTTGCTGATTTCGACTCCTCTTCTATGATTCTATATTGACCAATGCTGGCGGTCAAATATGAAACCCCTAAGGAACTTGTTACACTTTGGTTTCGGCTTTGATTTGGAACTAACCCGCCACTAGGCATACTAATGATGTAAGAAGTTCGACACGAGCATGTGTTTTTGGAGTTGTATGTTTATGCGGGAAATCACGAGCTTAATGGATAAGTTTGCATCAAGTTCGGAAGGTGTTAAGCAAGAGGATCAAGGAGCTCTGTTCGCGTGCGAATACAAGATGAACTTACTTCCAAAGGTGGCAAGGACCAAGATGCAACCGCAATATATTCCCGAGGACCAAGGCAAAAGACCGGAGTTCATGTGACAAGACCCTCTATCTTGATCGCGGGGATAATGACGTCCAAAGCCCACATGTGAAGGAGCAAAAGATTCAAGGGTCAAGAGAAGCCTGCACGAGCAAGACGGAGCCGAGCCGGGCCAAAACGAGCCTAGGATGGCTGGCCCATGCCGACCGGCCTAAGGGTTTTTCGTGGCGGTTCGGCCTCCCCTTTCTCGTGCGTGATGTTCATCGAACCCTAAGTATATGCCTCCGTCGCCATTCGCCAGAAAGACCGATAAAAGCCCCTGAGGTCGACCACATCAAAGCATTCAACTTTCAGAGATTCAACCAAGGGAGAGAGCCACATAGAGGAGAGTGGAGGACGCCCGGAAGCCCTAGCAAGGTCCCTCCGGTGCCGCCACAAGATCAAGAGAAGGAGGAGATTGGATCTTCAAGAGAGAAAGCAAGGCGGAGAGCATCTTCCTCGTCCATCTTCATCTACTTCGGAGGATTCTACACCATGTCCCGCGCTTCAATGTGTAACATTATGGGGTAAAATCCTTGTTTGTCCTTGGGGTTGAAGGGAGAGCTTGAGTTGTAATCACCAAATCTATGTTTTGGATCTTTTTGCTATCGTATTCATGTTGATGGTGCTTTAATCTTAATGGTAGGCTGGCTTGCTTAGGGGATGCATCACTCGTAGCCTCATGTATCATGTTCCTTTTGTTCTTTATTTGATTACCATCGTGTAGTGATAGTACGCGGGAGGAAAAGTATATTGAACTAGGTTCACACCCTTAGTCTTGCATCCCTAGTTTACATCAACTTCTTGTGCACCTATCGTTCGATCACGGATTACCCTCGTGTAGTGACTAGTATGCGAGAGGGAAAGGATTGAACTCGGTGCACCCTTACCTTTGATAGTTTAGATCGGATATTCTTGCTCGGTGGTTACATCTCTAAGTGATCCTAGATCCCTTGGACAAGCATTCTTAATATCTTGTGCTCTCTATACAATTGCTCTCTACGTTGATTTCTTTAACTTAGTTTAGACTAGTTCTTTACTCATACATACTTCACTCGATAAAGAGCTTTGAATCAATGAGATTAGTGCTTAGTTGAGCGTAGCAATCCACTTGTTCCACGGATTGATAAACCTTGGGGGATACTCTAAGGGAAAACTACAACCGACCCGTGCGCTTGCGGAGTGTAATTTGGCACGTTATCTACCGTCAACAAGCTTTTATGGCGCCGTTGCCGAGGAACAAGCTAGTTTGCTACATTTAACTTTGTTTTAATTTTGTTGATCACTAACACTATCTTTTCGTCTAGAAAAACCTTTGTTTTTGTTTTTGTTTTTGTTGTCTAGATGGCATTTGTCAATCACGCCATGGAGGAAGAACAAAAAACACTAAGGGAGTATGCTAGCCCGCGATTGGAGGATATTAAAGTGTAAAAATCAGATTCGATACCCAAGGCTATCGAGTACAAGATCAAGCCTCGAATGATCAAGATGGCAGCATGAAACCCATTTAGAGGGGTGGAGACGGACAATCATATAGGCACATTGAGCGTTTCACGATGCTATGCGACATGGTACAACAAGAAGGAGTTCCGGCTGATTGGTACAAATGGAATCTTTTTCCATACTCACATGCGGATGAAGCGAAAAGATGGCACTCACATGCATCCTTCAAGGTGGAAGGAAATTGGATTCGATTGGTGAAGAAATTTTTTCAAAGATTCTTTTCGATAAGCAAAGTTCAAAATGTGAGGAGGCAAGTGATAAATTTTGCGCAACGAAAAGAGAAAGGAATAGATGAAGCTTGGAAAAGATTCAATGGATTAATCAAACAAGGGCCAAAGCTTGGGTTCTCCGATGATGTACTCTTGCATACTTTTCATTTTCCCCTAACCCCCGAATGCATGCGGTATGTTCAAATGTGTGCAGACGGAAATATTATGGAGAAAACACTCTCGGAAGCCACCCAACTACTAGAAAGAATAAGCGAAGGGGGTGGCCATGCAAAGAGATTGGGAACAACATATTCCGGGAAGCGTTGAGCAAGAAACTCGTGTGGAGGTACTTGCTGGAATTTCTAGAAAAGAAGCCCCGGAAGTGAAGAAAGAAGAAGCAAAACAAGAAAAGATTGAAGGAGCAACCCACAATGGAGGAAGACCTATCCAAGGCAACAAAATTTGCAAGCTAGAAGAGGAAAAAGGAAGAAGTTTAGCGAATGTAAAGCCGCTAAAGGAGTTGGAACAAATGCATTGGATCCCAATTGACTTTGAAGAAATATACAACAAGAGGAGACCATACCCGAACCAAAAAGAATCCGCGAGAGCCATAGAGTTGAACTTTCCAAAGGAGAGACACTCGGGGTACAAGCTAGACAAAGAATCGGCCGGAGAAATTATTCAAAGACTTTTCAATGAGGAAGAAGAGGTAAATCCGGATCACATTGCCGAAGTAAAGAAGATTATGGGAGTGAAGCCGGAGGCCTCGCCATATGCACACCTAGCCGAGGTGTACGCTATAGGAGCCAATCATGTCGAAGGTACTTCTCTACCAACACCTCACATAATTTTCACCATTAATGGGGAGAAAATTTGTAAAGCCTTATGTGACATCGGAGCTCATGTAAGTGTCATGTCTTCCAAGATTTATCATGAGCTTTTTAGTAAAACTTTAAATCTAGCTCCAACACAAATAAAATTGATCATGGGAGATGGTAGAACAACAAGACCCTTGGGTGTGCTTAGAGATTTAGATGTTGCTATCTCGGGTAAAATTATTCCAACCGACTTTTTTGTAATTGATGCTTGCCATGATGAACATGATGATATAATTCTTGGTAGGCCTTTTCTTAAGTTGGTCAATGCCGTTCTTGATGCCGGAAAGGGTAGAGTTACTATTGATCTAGATGGAACAAAACTCACTTATGATTTTCTACCCGCATCTCGTATTGCTTTACCTCTACCTCTTGATAACAAAGAGGTAGAGGACCTTCGTTTTGTTGATACTTTCAGGGACCCTCTCCAACGAGCAATGGAGAATGATGCTATTTATGATGATCAAGACAAGGAACTAGCGGAAGCAACCAAGGAATGGAAGGCACAAGATGGAAGCTTGGAGGAAGGAAGTTTTGAAGAAATTGGAGATTTGCAACAATAAGAACCCGAAGCACCCGATATTGAGTTAAAGCCACTTCCTAATGGACTAAAGTATGAATTTTTGGGAGCTGACAAGACATACCCGATCATCGTGAGTGATGAATTAAGTCCGGAAGAGATGGACAAGTTGCTGAATTTATTGAGAAGACGTAAGAAGGTGATTGGGTATGCAATAAGTGACTTGAAGGGTATTAGTCTAGCCTTTTGCACCCACCGCATAATACTTGAAGAACAATGCAAGCTCGTTGTTGAGCATCAAAGAAGGTTGAGCCATGCCATGGGTGTGGTGGTGAAGGAGGTGATCAAATTGTTGAATGCCGGAATAATATACCCCGTGCCATATAGCGAAGGGTGAGCCCGGTGCATTGTGTACCAAAGAAAGGAGGAATAACGGTTGTGAAGAATGAGAAGGAAGAATTGATACCGCAACGGATCGTGACCGGATGGAGAATGTGCATCGAGTATAGGAAGTTGAACAAGGCAACAAGGAAGGATCACTTTCCATTACCATTTATCGATGAGATGCTTGAAAGGTTAGAAAAACATTCCTACTTTTGTTTCCTTGATGGATACTCGGGGTTCATGCAAATTCCCATCCATCCGGATGATCAACACAAGACAATCTTCACATGTCCGTATGGAACTTTTGCATATAGAAGGATGCCATTTGGTTTATGTAATGCGCCCGCTACCTTTCAAAGATGTATGATGGCTATATTCTCGGATTTTATTGAAGACATTATGGAGGTATTCATGGATGACTCCTCAGTGCATGGTATGTGTTTTGAAAGTTGCTTGGAAAATTTGGAAAAAATCCTTAAAAGGTGTGGAGAAATTGGCTTAGTGCTTAATTGAGAGAAGTGTCACTTTATGGTGAAACAAGGGATAGTCTTGGGACATGTCATCTCCGAGAGAGGAATAGAGGTGGACAAGGCTAAGATTGAAACGGTTGAAAAGTTACCACCCCCGACAAATATCAAAACGTTAAGAAGCTTTCTCGGGCATGCCGGATTTTATAGGAGATTTATAAAGGATTTCTCGAAGATCACCAAGCCACTGACACGAGTTCTCCAAAAAGATGTGGAATACGACTTTGATGAAGAATGCTAGCATGCCTTTCGGACGTTGAAGCAATCTCTCATAAGCGCACCAACTATGCAACCACCCGATTGAAATCTACCATTTGAGATAATGTGCGACGCAAATGATTATGCTGTTGGAGCCGTTCTTGGACAAAGGAAGGAAGGGAAGGTACACGCAATTTATTATGCAAGCAAAACACTAAATGAAGCTCAAGTGAATTATGCAACTACGGAGAAGGAATTGCTTGCCGTGGTGTTCGCATTCGAAAAATTCAGATCCTATATTGTGAACTCAAAGGTGATCATGTATACCGACCATCCTGCAATCAAGTACCTTTTGTCCAAGAAAGATGCCAAGCCACGTTTGATTAGATGGATTCTACTATTGGAAGAGTTTGATATGGAAATAAGAGACAAGAAAGGGTTGGATAATGTTGTAGCCGACCACCTATCAAGGATGCATCCTGGAGATGATGGGATGGATCTAATTGAAGTTAGAATGAGAGATGACCATCTATATCGGGTACTTGATAGGAGAGGATGGATGAATGATATTATAAGGTGCTTACGGAAGATGCCATTAGATCACTTGGATAGAAATGCTAAAAGAAGGGTAATTGTTGAGAGCAGAAAATTTTATTGGGATGCACCATACCTATATAGATTGGGAGATGATGGAGTGCTAAGAAGATGCGTACCGCGGGAGGAAAGAGAAGAAATTCTAAGAAAATGCCACTCATCGGAATATGGAGGACATTATGGACACTTTAGAACGCAAGCAAAGGTATGGGCAAGCGGATTCCATTGGCCTGAGATGCATGAGGACGCAAAAAAGGTTTGTTACAACTTGCCCGGAATGCCAAAGGAGTGGAAATATATCACAAAGGAATGCAATGCCGCTGAATTATAATTTGCAAATTGATCTATTTGATGTTTGGGGCATCGACTTTATGGAACCTTTCGTGAACTCACATGGATATGAACACATCTTGGTCATAGTTGATTATGTATAAAAATGGGTTGAAGCGATTCCATGTCGGAAAGCATCTACGGAAGAAGTTATTCAAATGATCGAGACGGTGATATTCCCTCGATATGGTGTTCCTAGAATCTTAATAAGTGACGGTGGATCACACTTTATTGGCAAGGATTTCAAAAGATGCTTGGCAAAGTTGGGAATCGAGCATAGGGTGTCCACGGCCTATCATCCACAAACCAATGGCCAAGCAGAAACATCGAACAAGCAACTCAAAGACATCCTGAAGAAGACGGTGACTAAAGGAGGAAAAGATTGGTCAAAGAAGCTAGACGGAGCATTGTGGGCATACCGGATGTCACACCTGATTTCCAAAGAGAAACCAAATGCATCTCATATGTGCGCCAGGATCAAATTACACACATACGATAGACAAAAGAGTGTAATATCATAAACACTAATCAAAATGTACAAGAGTTAAACCATTACATTATCCTTTATTACACTCAGACAGTGGACTCGAAGGTCCAATTAAACGAACAAACGATAACTAGACGATCAACTTCATCTTCAGCTTCCACAGGCACATGACTGGGGGATCGCATGCCTCAGAACTCCTCGAAGTCACTGAAGTACTCCACACCATTGTTCTCCTCTGAATAGCGGTAAGCAAGGGTGAGCACACTTATGGTTGGAGCTCTGCAAGTGGGGGAAAGTAAGCAAGGCTGTCAAGGATAGACTAAGGGTTTACAGCGGTTAGCATTTTAATGTTGGTCAAGTTTTATTAGCAAGCCTATTACTAAGTGTTGGTTTATACCAACCCAAAATTAAGCATTTGAAACATTATCCAAAACCACAAGGAACCACAATTTGAATTCATCTTCAAGTTTAATTATCATGTGAGGCTCCAAGCCGCTCTTAACCATGAGCACGGCTGATCGATCAGTTTTAACTCTGCAGAGGTTGTACACTTTACCCACAGCTCATGTTCCCCATGTTGCCCGGGTTAGCTAGACCCTTAAACACTTCCGAGGTGAGTGGCTAGGGGTCCACTACGAAGCCTTTACAAAGGCATACAAAAGACCAACAACCCGCATAGTTACAGATCAGGGCGGACCATAACCCTCCCTAATGGTCGACACCTTAGCAAAGGCTGCTACCCCAAAAGGACCGGGCTATACCCCTGCAACCCCGACCCCCCTCTGCCCCTTTCAGATAAGGTCATCAGTTCATTCGCACACCTAATTAAATGGCTAAGGGCAGAGCCATATGACACTGTGGTTGCACTGTTTTCTTGGGTGGTTCTCCATGTTCCAATTAAATCTTAGTGTTCTTGTCTTTAAACAAAACCATCATCACTTAAGCATGAAAGTCTTTTATCATAAAACCACTTCTAACCAACCCATGTAAAGCAACTAAGCAATTATCTACCCAAAACATTTATTAAAAAGGGTTGATCAAGGTGATAGGGGTAAAGCTCTAGTCATGTCCTTAAAAAGGTGGTTTTCACATCAATTTATGCATAGCAACAAATAAAAGTAAATATTATTTAATATGCAGTTATTTAGGACAAAGAGGAAAATAAAGAAGGGGAAGTCCACTTGCCTTCCTCTACAAAAGTCAGGGGCTTTTCTGTAAGAAAACTAGGCTCTCCGGGCTTATTTGAAAGAAAACAGGGACCTAGAACATAATTATGTATATAAACAGAGGGGCTAACATGCAAAAGATGAAGAATGGACCTCAGGTGCTAAAAACCAGAGAAGAGAGGGGCTAAACTATTAAAAACAGGACCTGGTTATAAGGATCTTTGGTGGTGGAAGGATATATCTGTGATATTAAAGAATCTAGGGGCTTATTTGCAAAACGGCCACGGAAAGACTCAGTTGACCGGAATGCGGCTCGTTTGACTCGGGCAGGGCCACGATCGGAGCCGTCCACGCTGGATCTAATGGCTGGCGCAACTCCTGGGCGGACGGGTGGTGGCGGAAACGCCGGCACGGCGGCGCGCGGCGGCGCTCTCACCGGAGAAGCTCGAAAATGAGTTGTGGAGCACGGTTTGGCGCGCCGTTTGATCCTACACGCGGCTGGGGACATGGCAAACTTGACCAGGGGCTTGTGGGGGTGTTTGGGTGACTGCCAGGGCACTATGGCCGGCGAGGCGGGCGGCGCAGTTCCGGCGAGTATTCGTGGGTGACAGGGTGGTCGAGGACACGCGGGAAAAGCTCGAGAGGGTCCTCACCTTGCTGCGAAACCGTGAGGGAAGACGACGGAGACCGAGACGCTGCGTAGAGAGAGATTGACGGTGGCGGCGAAATCATGAGCTCGGGCAGCGCTCCGGTGAAGAGGACAGGGGCGGTCCTGGCACGGCGAGTGTTCACAGGTGAGAGACGAAATAAAGAAGGAGAAGAAGAAAGGGATACGGGACAGGGAAGCTTCACCGTCGGCAAGAACTCCGGGATGGCCAGCAACAGCCTAACGGCGGAACTCGACAGCGACGACACGAGCGCGAGAGCAGATTGGATGCAGGGTGTGCACGGGTGCGGAAAAGGGGAGGATGCCAGGGCTCGAGCATAGCTTTTATAGGGTGAGATGGGGGAGAGGGAGCGACGGCCGGTGGCAACGGCTGTCAATGGCCACCAAGGGACGACGACCTTGATTGAAATCAAGGTGGGGCTTGATTAGGGGAGAAACTGAAGAGGATTGATGGGGGAAATACTCCCGGTGCTCTAGCGCGTTGATTGCGAGCCTTGATGGGCAGGGGGAGCAAGGAAAGCGCCAGTAACTGCCGGCGGGGTTTGCGGCGGCACGCGAACGGGTGAGGCAGAGGAGGGAGCCGGGGAGGAAGACGAGACTGACCAGCGGGCCTGGCATGGCGGCGAGAGAAAGGAGGGAGAAGGGAAACTGGGCCGCGGGAGAGAGTTGGGCCGAAAGAAATAGAGGGCCGGCGGGGTGGAAGCTGGGCCGGGGCGAGCCTGGGCTGAAAAGGGAGAGGGTTTAGGTTTTTTTTTCTTTTTTTTAAATCCTTTTATTTAAATCTTTTCAAACTCAAACTCTTTTCAAACTTTTCCATGTTTTCAAGCTATATTATTATTTTTCTAAAACTTTTTAAACAACACACAAACATACTTAAACACCATGCAAAGCCAAATGATGATGCACATGCACTTGTTGGTTCTAATTTATTTAAATGGAATTTAATTACTTTAGAGCCCAAATTAATTAGCAAATTTTAATTAAGTCCTTAAGACTAATCCTAGTACACTATGTTGCTTAAGGTAATTTCAGTGATGGAATTTTAGGGTGTTACAAATCCTACCCCCTTAAAGAGAATCTCGTCCCGAGATTCAGAAGGATTAGAGAACAGCTGAGGAAAATCTTCCATGAGTTCATCCTCTCTTTCCCAAGTTGCCTCTTCCTCTGTATGATGACTCCATTGCACTTTACACATCTTGATGACCTTGCTCCGAGTAACCCTTTCTGAGGTATCCAATATTTTGATAGGATATTCTTTATAAGTCAAATCTTTTTCCATCTCAATTTCTTCCAATTGTACTGGTTCTATTCTGACCTCACTTGTGCACTTCTTTAACTGCGATACGTGAAACACATCATGTACTCCTGACAACTGTGCTGGCAGTTCCAGCTGATAAGCTACCTCTCCTCTCCTTTCCAAGATCCGAAAAGGTCCAATAAAATGAGGTGACAACTTCCCTCTGACATTAAACCTTCACAGACCTCGGATAGGTGACACTCTAAGATATGCATAATTACCCACTTCAAATACCACTTCTCTTCTACGAGGATCAGCATAACTCTTCTATCGTGATTGTGTAGCTTTGAGATTTTCCCGAATTATCTCAACTTGCTTTTCGGCTTCTCTTATGCTATCTGGCCCAAAAAGCTGACTTTCTCCAGTCTGATTCCAGAACAAAGGTGTCCTACATTTTCTCCCGTACAAAGCTTCAAAAGGTGCCATTTTAATGCTAGATTGATAGTTATTATTATAAGCAAACTCTGCATAAGGCAAACTCTTGTCCCAACTACCTCCATGCTTCAAAGCACAAGCTCTTAACATATCCTCTAAGATGTGATTTGTTCTATCGGTTTGTCCATCTGTTTGAGGGTGATATGCTGAACTGAAATTCAACTTTGTACCCATTGATTCATGTAACTTCTGCCAGAAACGTGAGGTGAACTGAGTACCTCGATCTGATACTATCTTTTTTGGAACTCCATGTAAACACACTATTCTTGAATTGTATAGCTCTGCCAACATGACCCCAGTGTAGGTCGTCTTTACTAGTATAAAATGTGCAACCTTGGTTAACCTATCTACAATAACCCATATAGAGTCATACCCATCACGTGTATGAGGTAAACCCACAATGAAATCCATGCTAATCTCTTCCCATTTCCACTCAGGTATTTTCAAAGGTTGAAGCAACCCTGCTGGTCTTTGATACTTTGCTTTTACCCTCTGACATGTGTCACATAAAGCTACATGAGCTGCTACATCCTTTTTCATTCCGTACCACCAATACCATTGTTTTAAATCTTGGTACATCTTAGTACTTCCAGGATGAATAGAATAAGCTGAATCGTGTGCTTCCTTCAATTTAGTCTCACGCAATTCTTTAATCTCGGGCACAAAAATTCTGTTCTTGAACCACACTGTTCCTTGTTCATCTTCCCTGAATTCTGGAACTTTACCCAACTTTATCAGTTTCTTGTACTCCTTAATCTTCTCATCTGTCAATTGCCCTTTCCTAATTTCCTGCTCAAGTGTCGACTCAATTTCCAATGTTAAGGTCTCATTCTGAGCAACAATCCCCAAATTAAGCTGTGCCATTTCCCAACATAACTCACAAGGCATCAAACGACCTATAGCATATTGGCCTGATTCTTCCGACTCAATGCGTCTGCTACAACGTTTGCTTTTCCAGGGTGATACTGAATATCCAGATCATAATCCTTGATTAATTCTAACCATCTACGTTGCCTTAGATTAAGATCCTTCTGTGTAAAGATATAGTTCAGACTCTTATGGTCGGTGAAAATCTGACACTTATTTCCAATCATATAATGCCTCTAGATTTTGAGAGCATGCACAACTGCAGCTAACTCGAGATCATGAGTAGGATAGTTCTGCTCATGTTTCCTTAACTGTCTCGAAGCATAAGCTATGACTTTTCCTTCCTGCATCAACACACAACCTAGTCCTTGCCTAGAAGCATCACAATACACATCAAATCCTTTATGAATATCCGGCATTATCAACACAGGAGCCGTAGTTAATCTCTTTTTCAATTCTTCAAAACTGGCTTGACACTTGTCATCCCACTTAAACTCTTTACCCTTCTCCAGTAAAGTTGTAAGGGGTTTCACAATCTTCGAAAATCCCTCGATAAATCGGCAATAGTACCCTGCAAGTCCAAGGAAACTTGTGATCTCCGGTACATTCTTAGGCGGACTCCAGTTCAACACATCCCGGACTTTACTTGGATCAACTGCAATCCCACCATCAGTGATAACGTGTCCGAGAAAAGAGACCTCCTTTAACCAGAAATCACACTTGCTAAACTTGGCATAAAGTTGATGTTCCCGAAGGTTCTGCAACACGAGTCTCAAATGTTCTTCATGTTCTTCCTCACTCCGAGAAAACACCAGAATATCATCAATAAATACCACGACGAACTTGTCAAGATACTCCATAAACACTTTGTTCATCAAGTACATGAAGTATGCTGGAGCATTGGTCAATCCAAACGACATCACGGTGAACTCGTATAACCCATATCTAGACGTGAATGCTGTCTTCGGAATATCCTCCATTCGAATTTTCAACTGATGGTAACCCGATCAGAGATCTATCTTAGAGAAAACTTTTGCTCCTCTCATTTGATCAAATAGATCCTTGATCCGGGGTAGAGGGTATTTATTTTTTATGGTGACTTCATTAAGAGATCGATAATCTATACACAGCCTCCTAGATCCATCCTTTTTATCCACGAAGAGAGTGGGGGCTCCCCATGGTGAAGAACTAGGACGGATAAATCCTTTACTGAGTAATTCTTCTATTTGTTTCTTTAGTTCAGCTAAGTCTTTAACATCCATTCTATATGGTCTTTTTGATATAGGAGCAATACCAGGTATAAGTTCAATACTGAATTCAATGTCACGGTCAGGTGGCATACCTGGTAAATCATCCGGAAACACATCAGGATACTCATTTACTACTTTTATGTCTTCCAAGGCTTTGCCTTCAACTGAATTCACGGTGCCACTATTGGATGAGGGGGTACCCACATACTCAATTCTTTCTCCTTGCGGACTGGTTAATAGCACTAACTTCTTACAGCACTGTATAACTCCATCATATTTCTGTAACCAATCCATACCTAAGATCACATCTATTCCCCATGACTTTAAGACTACTAGGTTAGCCAGAAAGTCTACTCCCATGATATTAATATTCACTTGTGGGCATATATAACCAGTTCTCATTTCACCTCCCGGGGAACTAACTATCAATGGTGTCTTCATAGGACTCATAGGTATGTTATGTTTTGCCACAAATTGATCAGTAACGAACGAATGCGATGCTCCCGAATCAAATAAAACTGTAGCAGGTATAGAATTGATGGGAAACGTACCCAGTACAACGCCAGAGTCATTCTGGGCTTCCTCCACTGATACATGATTCACTCGGCCATGCATATAGTTCTGCTGGCCTCTCTTGTTTGGAGCTTGTGGAGTGCGAGGCTAAGACGATGACTGACCAGGCCTCTGGACATTGTCCTTCTGAGGAGTCTGCATCCCTCTCTTGGGACAATTGTTGGCAAAATGTCCCAGCTCACCACACTTGAAACATCCACTGGGCTGGACAGGAGTGGTGTTTCTGACAGGTGCCCCAGAACCATTGTTAGAGCAATTCTGCTGAGGAGTGGAAGTTTGTGGTGTCTGAGGGTTGAAGCGCTATGGTTGAAATGAACGCTGCAACTGCAAGTTCTGAGGATATTTCCCTCCTTGACCACCAGAACGATACTGAGAAGAGCCTTGCTGTGAACTGTAGCGGGGACGGGTGTTACTGCTGGATTGCCCATGAGATTGGAACTTGCATTTTTGCTCACCCAGTTCCTTCCTCTTACTCTCCAGTCCAATAGCTTTATTGAGCAATGTCTGGAAATCAGGGAATATATGGCTCTGTAGTTGATAGTTAAGTGGCCCAATCAAGCCATTCAGGAACCTTTCCTGCCTCTTTGGATCAGTGTTTACTTCATCAGGAGCATAACGGGACAAGTGTGTAAACTTGTCGAGATACTCTGTGACTGACATATTTCCTTGCTTCAGTGCAACAAATTCCTTCTGCTTAAGTTTTATCACTCCCGAAGGAATGTGATATGTACGGAAGTTATCCCGGAACTCCTGCCAAGTAATATTGTTTCTAGCAGGATGTGCAGTCGAATATGCATCCAACCAATCACCAGCTTGTCCTGTCAGTCTGCCTACAGCATAAAGGACCATTTCTCGGTCGGTGCATTGAACGATTTCAAGCTTCTTGGTAACCGTCTTCAACCAGTCATCGGCATCCAACGGATCAGTAGAGTGGGAGTAGGTGGGAGGGTTGTGGCTCATAAACTCCTTATGCTTGTCCCTTGGCTATGGGTGAGGTGGGGGAGGTGGTGCTAGTTGATTTTGTTGAGCTTGTAGGTTCTGGATTGTAGCAGTGAGGTTCTGCAGCAGCTGGGTTTGGGCGGTAAGGAATTGCAGCATAGCCGGATCCATTTGGTTAAGTGGTGGAGGTGGAGGTGGTGGTGCTTGAGCTTGTTGATTGGCTATGTGAGCACGAATCACTGGCGGAACGTCTTGACCTCCTCCTGACCTGGTTTGTACCATCTGATTGTTAGAGAAATATATTTCAGATAAGCACATGATAGTGATGCAGGAAGAGTAAACTCAATGGATAAGGATGCTTGAACTTTTTATTTGAACAGATTCTGTTAGTCTCAATAAATCACGTGTAACTCCCAATGATGTTGTCCAAAAATTTTGAAAATTTATCAGAATATGTAGTATGAAATTTCAAAGCCAACCCAACTGGTTTCATCTCAATTGGAGGTCTATAACTTGAGATATAAATTAAACAAGATCACTGTGTCAGCATAACTCCGTGAATACTTATCGTTACTGCTGAATTTTTACCAGAAATTTGCCCATAAAATTTGTGAACTAACCCAACTGGTTTCACATCAAACAAAGTTCTGTAGCTCAAGATAAAATTCAAACTTGACTGCTGTGTCAGAGGGCTGCGTGAACAGATTTTGTATCAACCGAACTTGATAAAGAAATATCATAGATAAGGATAACCCAACCCTTCATTAACTAAATGATTTTTGTTCTCGTCGCATTGTGGCCATCACTCCACAATACAACACACTCAAACAAAGAACCAAAACAAACATGTTTGCATGCAACAACCATTATTACAAGACTCGTTCTCGCAGGAACGCTCTATCGATAACAAAGTAAAGGTGGGTCTCCTAATCTCCTAATCCTACTGCACGCTGGTAGTGGCCTCAGCAGAACCGTAGCGAGTCCTCTTGTGAGGCGGAGACTCCGGAGGATAGAAGGGTGCTTCCACCTCTGGAGGATGTCTCCCAGCAACCTGCGCCTCAAGCTGAGCAATCCGAGCCTGGGCCCTCTGAAGCTGCTCATGTAGACGATCCACCTCATCGTAAGTGCTCTCCATGTCCGTGTTGAGTGCAGAAGCAACACGGGCCAATATATCCACGTGACCATCCCTGTTATCCCCCACGGCAACAACGGTGTTCGCGCTGCCTCTCGGACGGCTGAGGACATGGCGGAAGTCAGAGTCGTGCAGCCGCTCACGATATCTATGACTGATGGACCACAGGGCCCTCCTTACTGCATCATTAACCGAAGCAGCCTGCACTGACGTAGGAGCTGAGCTGAAGTGTGAGGAGTGAATACTGTGCTTGATGCCTCCGTGAAGAGGCACACGGATGTGAACCTCAGTGGTGTAGTAATCCTCCAAACCAGGCTCTGAGTAGTGCTTAGTGACATAGAGGGGCCTCTCTGTGAAGTCTAGGTGCTGTAAGGTCTCCTCCAGTAGGACAACAAACTGTCCCTCATCCTACACGGTATGGTGGTAGTGGTATGTCGCTCCATGAAAGCGAGGGTCATCATCCATCTGATTATCATTCACAGCACTGTTGTCATCCTCGTGCCCATCGACGTCAACCTCCTCATCTTCATTCTCATTGTTGCCATCACTGCCATCATCATCATCACTGCTATCTCCATTGCTTCTATCTCCACTGTTGTCATCACTGTTGTTGTCCCCGGAATCATCCGGGTCCCCTCCAGCATCCTCCTGTGCGGGAGCATCCTGCACAAGATCCGCTGGCGGTGACGGAGGAGCATCAGGGGCAGGGGCAGCTGGTGGTATCACCATGTCGCCATCAGCATCCACAACCATGTAGGTGCCATTATACAGCTGTGGCTGTCCACGGTGACCTTCAACATCATCCTCGAAAATCCTCTCTTCTGGATCTTCCTCAACCTGATTCTCCATTTGATCCGCAGGCTGCACCTCTGGCTTAACAAGTGGGTGTGGGGTGCCAGCTGACCCGTAGGGACACGACCTCCAGTGCTCTTGCGTGCTGTGTTCTTGGTCCTGGCCATCTGATAAGTAAAAAGGAGACTCAGCATAGATAAAACAAAATGATAGCATTTAATAAAAGAAAATTGAATAAATTAGTTTTTATGCATAAATAAGTAAATTTTGAAAGATGACATGGCTCTTTAGATCATGAATCCTTAATTTTCAACCATTTCTAACTTAAGGCTACGTCCTACAGTCATTACAGCTCTGATACCACTTTGTCACACATGATTTCCGAAGAGAAACCAAATGCATCTCATATGTGCGCCAGGATCAAATTACACACATACGATAGACAAAAGAGTGTAATATCATAAACAGTAATCAAAATGTACAAGAGTTAAACCATTACATTATCCTTTATTACACTCAGACGGTGGACTCAAAGGTCCAATGAAACGAATAAACGATAACTAGACGCTCAACTTCGTCTTCAACTTCCACAGGAACATGACTGGGGGATCGCATGCCTCAGAACTCCTCGAAGTCGCTGAAGTACTCCTCACCGTTGTTCTCCTCTGAACAGCGGTAAGCAAGGGTGAACACACTTATGGTTGGAGCTCAGCAAGTGGGGGAAAGTATGCAAGGCTGTCAAGGATAGGCTAAGGGTACGGTTTACAGCGGTTAGCATTTTAGTGTTGGTCAAGTTTTATTAGCAAGCCTATTACTAAGTGTAAGTTTATACCAACCCAAAATTAAGCATTTGAAACATTATCCAAAACCATAAGGAACCACAATTTGAATTCATCTTCAAGTTTAATTATCATGTGAGGGTCCAAGCCGCTCTTAACCGTGAGCACGACTGATCGATTAGTTTTAACTCTGCAGAGGTTGTACACTTTACCCACAACTCGTGTTCCCCATGTTGCCCGGGTTAGCTAGACCCTTAAACACTTTCGAGGTGAGTGGCTAGGGGTCCACTACGAAGCCTTTACAAAGGCATGTAGAAGACCAACAACCCGCATAGTTACAGATCAGGGCGGACCATAACCCTCCCTAATGGTCGGCACCTTAGCAAAGGCCGCTACCCCAAAAGGACCGGGCTATACCCCTGCAACCCTGACCCCCCTCTGCCCCTTTCGGATAAGGTCATCAGTTCATTCGTACACCTAAATAATTGGCTAAGGGCAGAGCCATATGCCACTGTGGTTGCACTGTTTTCTTGGGTGGTTCTCCATGTTCCAATTAAATCTTAGTGTTCTTGTCTTTAAACAAAACCATCATCACTTAAGCATGAAAGTCTTTTATCATAAAACCACTTCTAACGAAGCCATGTAAAGCAACTAATCAATTATCTACCCAAAACATTTATTCAAAAGGGTTGATCAAGGTGATAGGGGTAAAGCTCTAGTCATGTCCTTAAAAAGGTGGTTTTCCCATCAATTTATGCATAGCAACAAATAAAAGTAAATATTAATTAATATGCAGTTATTTAGGACAAAGAGGAAAATGCAGAGGGGGAAGTCCACTTGCCTTCCTCTACAAACTGGGAATCCTCTTCTTCAAAGAAAGGGTCTTCTTGATCTTCTCTGAGAGGTTGCTCAGTTGAAACAGGCACGAGATCTACGCACAAACATGAGCATACAATAAATAAATAAAATAGTACACCAAACAATGCTATATGCTAAAGACACACTGATAAAAAGGTTCTACGCACTGATACGATCATTTTGACATATTATACGTGAAAAACGGAGTTAAAACATGAAAGTTATGATTAAAACAAAAGTCAGGGACTTTTCTGTAAGAAAACTAGGCTCTCTGGGCTTATTTGAAAGAAACCAGGGACCTAGAACATAATTATGTATATAAACAGAGGGGCTAACATGCAAAAGATGAAGGATGGACCTCGGGTGCTAAAAACCAGAGAAGACAGGGGCTAAACCGTTAAAAACAGGACCTGGTTGTGAGGATCTTTGGTGGTGGAAGGATATATCTGTGATATTAAAGAATCCAGGGGCTTATTTGCAAACTGGCAACGAAAAGACTCAGTTGACCAGTATGCAGCTCATTTGACTCGGGCAGGGCCACGATCTGAGCCGTCCACGCTGGATCTGACGGCTGGCGCAGTCCTGGGCGAACGGGCGGCGGCGGAAGCGCTAGAACGGCGGCACTCTCGCCGGAGAAGCTCGAAAACGAGCTGTGGAGCACGGTTTGGCGCGCCGTTTGATCCTACACGCGGCTGGGGACACGGCGAACTTGACCAGGGGCTTGTGGAGGTGATTTGGGTGACTGCCGGGGTGCTACAGCCGGCGAGGCGGGCGGCGCAGTTCCGGCGAGTATGCGCGGGTGACAGGGTGGTCGAGGACACGCGGGAAAAGCTCGAGTCCTCACCTTGCTGCGAAACCCTGAGGGAAGATGACGGAGACCAAGACGCGGCGTAGAGAGAGATTGATAGTGGCGGCGAAATCCCGAGCTCGGGCGGCGCTCCGGTGAAGAGGACAGGGGCGGTCTGGCACGGCGAGTGTTCACGGGTGAGAGACGAAATAAAGAAGGAGAAGAAGAAAGGGATACGGGACAGGGAAGCTTCACCATCGGCAAGAACTCCGGGACGGCCGGCAACAGCCCGACGGCGGAACTCGACGGCGACGGCACGTGCGCGAGAGCAGAGGGGATGCAGGGCGTGCACTGGTGCGGAAAAGGGGAGGGTGCGCAGGGCTCGGGCATAGCTTTTATAGGGCGAGAAGGGGGAGAGGGAGCGACGGCCGGTGGCAATGGCCATCAATGGCCACCGAGGGCCGACGACCTTGATTGAAATCAAGGTGGGGCTTGATTAGGGGAGAAACTGAAGAGGATTGATGGGGGAAATACTCCCGGTGCTCTAGCGTGTTGATTGCGAGCCTTGATGGGCAGGGGGAGCAAGGAAAGCGCCAGTAACTGCCGGCGGGGTTTGCGGCGGCGCGCGAACGGGTGAGGCAGAGGAGGGAGCCGCGGAGGAAGACGAGACTGACCAGCGGGCCCGGCATGGCGGCGAGAGAAAGGAGGGAGAAGGGAAAGTGGGCCGCGGGAGAGAGTTGGGCCGAAAGAAATAGAGGGCCGGCGTAGTGGAAGCTGGGCCGGGACCAGCCTGGGCTGAAAAGGGAGAGGGAGAGGGTTTAGGGTTTTTTTTCTTTTTTTTTCAAATCCTTTTATTCAAATCTTTTCAAACTCGAACTCTTTTCAAACTTTTCCAAGTTTTCAAACTATATTATTATTATTTTTAAAACTTTTTAAACCACACACAAACATACTTAAACACCATGCAAAGGCAAATGATGATGCACATGCACTTGTTGGTTCTAATTTATTTAAATGGAATTTAATTACTTTAGAGCCCAAATTAATTAGCAAATTTTAATTAAGTCCTTAAGACTAATCCTAGTACACTATGTTGCTTAAGGTAATTTCAGTGATGGAATTTTAGGGTGTTGCACCGGACTGCGCATAAAACACTGATAGGTATGACCCCCTATCAATTCGTCTATGGAAAAAGATGTCATTTGCCGGTAGACCTAGAGCACAAATCTTATTGGGCAATAAAGGAGATGAATCTTGATATTGATGTGGAACGAATAAAGAGGAGGATTCAAATAAGTGAAATTGAAGAGCTAAGATTGAAGGCATATCACAGCGCTAGCATCTATAAAGAAAGGATGAAGAGATGGTACGACAAAAGATTGCATAAGAAGGAATTCAAGGAAGGAGACAAGGTCCTACATACAATTCTCGATACAAGGTCTTCGGCAAAGAAAAATTGCAAAGCAAATGGGATGGACCATACGTCGTACACTCGGTGTCACCATCGGGAGCAGTAATAATCATGGACGTCAAGGGAGATCAATATGTTGTGAATGGACAGCGACTCAAGGTATTCCTAGAGCCTGACATTGTGCCCATTAAATACATTGATGTCTACACCTTGGATGGTGACCCGGATCGTCAAGACTAGCAACGAAAACAAGGTAAGTTTGTAAATATTTTTATTTTTTTATGAGCATCCCACCTTTGCCCTTGAATTTATTTTATGTCGAGGACGTCGTATGTTTTAAGTGTGGGGGGGGAAGTTGTGATCTCTTGTTTTTTTAGTTGAGTTGTTTCCTTTTAAAAAAATAGTTCGATGGTGTGATTTAAATTAGTGTGGAGTCAATGAAAACAATATTCTAGTGCAAGTTTTTCCTTTCCTCTACTTGTTGGTTTGTTCTTTACCTTTATTATTTGAACATTAGCAATGAGCATTAATGTTTACCATGGTGCTTAGTGGAAGTTTGCTTATCAAGTACCCATACTCTACTTTAATCTAGAACCTCACTTTGACTCTGCTATGAGTAAGGCTAACGTTGAGGGCTTTTATTTCTAAAAATTTATGAAAAATTGTTGACGGTTCAAAACCGTGTTCAACTTCACCACAAGTACACGGAGTGACTTGGTGCCTTTTTCACCAAGGGAAGGGACCCCCGAGGTTCTTGTCAATCCACGGAGCAAGGGAATTACTTGTGTTTAACCTAACACTAACTTAGTTGATTAAGCACTTTATGATGAAAAGATTAATCTATAAAGTAAAGACAAACTAACCCTAGATTATGCTAAGAGAAAGAGAAAGGTGGTTCACGAGTATGAAAGACGTATGCCCATGGAGTCTAGGTACTTGAGATGCAATCACCCTAAAACATGGTAAAACTCCGATCCAATCTATCTAAGGATGTGAACAAAGAGTTAAGTGTTTCCCTTCCCTCGTACTAGTCACTACGCGAAGGTAATCATCTCTAACCCTAATGAACACGATATGTTGACGTGATCTACGGGAGGAACCCCTATGGCAATGGTAGCTAACCTTAAACATTAAGCAACATCAACAAGAAGGTATGATAGATAAAGATCCAAACAACAGAGTGGGTGACTACATGTCAAGATCCATTACAACTCCATGGACAAACGATTACTTTACCCCATCAAGATGCTAGGCATGGCACCGTTGAACATGGTGGATGCCTCCCATGCCGTCCGTCTCTCGGTGTCCTTCAACTCCGACGGCGCCGTGGCAAGGCCTCAGCGTCCTCCTTCCTCGTGGTGGCCTCCATTGACCTAGGTGATGACCCTCGCGAATCTTCACCCTCTCGATCAACCCTCTTCATTGTATTTGATCTCCCGAGGCTTCTCTGGTCGTCTTTCGTGAATGGCTCCTCCCTCCAAACTATTAGGGTTCCGCGAATTTATCAGCGAAGAAAGGTGGTGGCGAACCGAGGAGAAAAGGGGGTGGGCCGGCCGGCCTGGCCCACTTCCGGCTCGGTTTGTCTCCGTCTTTTGCCACGTGTCGTTTCTTGCACTTTGGAGTTTTTCCTCCTTCGGATATGGGCTTTGGACGTCATTATCTCCGCGACCAAGTCAAGGGGTCTTTACGCATGATCTTCCGGTCTTTTCATCTTGGTCCTCGGAGATTCTTCATTGAAGCACATTGGTCCTTCCCACTTTGGAGTCAAGTTCACGCACGGTCGGAGCCTCTTGATCATCATGTAAATCGTCCTCCGAACCGAATGTATTTCTTCTCATTTAGTGCATGAATTCCTACGTAAATATTATATTCGAAAACACACATCCAACGATGAACTGGTTATATCATTAGTATGCCTAGTGGCGGGTTAGTTCCAAAATGAAATCCAAACTATAACATAACAAGTGTTCTTGGTTGACGGAAATCGACCGCCAACATCCCCCCACGCTTAGATCTTGCGCGTCCTCAAGCAAGTTGCTCAAAAGTTGTTCATCCATGGAGTTTGAAAACATGCTTCGTCAAATCGTTCCTTTCAAGTTAGTCAACCATTCATCTTTAATATAAGAGACATGAAACAAAAATCATAATGTAAACATGGGTGTTTAGAAACTACCAATTCAAGACTGACCCCACAACTCTTACCTTTTCACTAGAGATCTTCAACTTCATCCAAACTTGCTTTCTTACTTCCTTTGGAGGGTTTTTGCACTTTTAAAAATAAATTCCTACACAAAGCATTAGACAAAGCCCTTCTCCTAGTTCTTTCATGTCACTCATTAAGGTGGCTATCCTAGATAATTTTATAAACTCTCACCTCCCACAAGTCCCTCATATGTGATGTAAGGTAGAGCTATAGGTGTGGCTAGTGAAGTTGGCACAAGTGTTGTCAAGCTAGGAGAGTCCTCTAGTGGTTGTTCACCTTCCAAGCCAATGATCATGAGAATTACCATAATGTAGGGGTGTCAAAAATGAGAAGATTAAGAATGGTGGACATGCGCAAAGGGAAAAAGAATAAAGACTTCAAGGCACTAATGATGTCCTCGATGTCGGATTGCACATGGTATGGAATAAGATTCGTTCCTAACATCGTGGCATCCTTCCTTGCACTTCATTTAGTCTTCACTTGACTTGTCATCCCTTAGTACACCTTTCTTGCCATGCCTTGGATTTTCTTTCTTTTCGTTTTCTTCTTTTTCTTCTCTCTTTTTTTTTCTTCTTTTCTCTCTTTTTTTTGTTGTGTGCGCACTACACACATACACATACATATTTTTTTCTTTTTCTTCCACCTCTTGACCTTCTTCTCCCAAGCTTTTTGCTCAACTTTCGAACATGATCACAATCTGAATTTTAAATTTAAACATGCCTAGAGATTGAACGAATCTTTGAATATGGGTTGTGTTCAAGGAGTAGGATGATAAAAAGATGTATATAGGTTTGGGTAAGGAATCCGGCTATGTACGGGGCATTCAACGTGAAATTCTTGTTACCGAATACATGAAGAGGCTAGCAACAAAAGGTATACATCAAGGACATGATCATTGCTTAAATTTAGATCTCCCAAGAGAGTAAAATCCTAACTTAACTCATCATGCTAATCAACACTTATGGTGGAGCTTATGTATGTATGTAAAGGCTTTGTATAGGATAGATATCACCTCTCAACTTGGAGAAAGAACTTGCTAACCTTCATAGCAAGGTGTTTTTCTTAATTTTCAGAAATAAACCCTCCAAAGTTCGGCAATACTAAGAGCATGGATGAAGCAAAGTCCTAGATTAAATTTTGAGTATGGGTACTTTACAAAGGTAAGTTTCCACTAGGCACCACGGAAACAATTAATCAAAAAGCTCATGCTCAAATAAGAAAGACAAAGTAAAGAATAACAAGAAAAGAAACATGAGACTTTGCATAAGACACTTTTTATTTCTTTTTTCTTTGACTCAACGTTAATTTAAGACTCTTTCAAGCTAAAAAGATAAAACAAAGACTCACACACTCTCACACTTGACTCAAAAATTAAAGACTAGACTCTCACACCAGTTTAAGCAAAAATTTAAAAAGGTAGCTAGCTAGCTCCCCCCCCCACGCTTAGATCTTACGACGTCCTCGTCGTAACTTTACAAAAGGCACAAAGGGAGAGAACTATCTAACTACGACACCTAGTGGTACTTTCCGCACAAGTTGCACCACTCCTTCTTCTTGAAATTTTTATTCATCCCGAAGAGCTTCCTTATGTTGCGGTTGAGGTACTTGAAGTCATCTTCCGCCATGCGCTCCCAACCCTCAATTCGTTGTTGCATGGCATTGATGGTGTGGAAACACTCATCAAGGGATGAGAAGAGCTCCGCAATGGCGTTGCGGCATGCCGCGCAAGACACATTGTGCTCTTCCTCCGGATCATCATCTCCATCGTCTCCACCGTCCGGATCATTACCGCCGCCTGGGTTGCCTCCTTCGCCTTGCTCTTCTGGATGCTCCTCCGGCTCCTCCTTGGGCATCTCCTCCCAAACGTAGAGATCGTTGTCGTCTCTTCTGTCGGCTTCCCACGAGCTAGGGCTTTGATCATCGGAGTAATCACTATCTTTGTAGAAATCCGACGGCTTGGGGGTCTTCTCCTTGCAATCCTTTCTCTTCTTCCCAAGGAGCCTCTTCGAGCAGCGAATGGGAGAAGCGGGCTTCTCCTTCTTCACCTCAACCCAGGGATTTGGGCTAGCCATGCGCCCTCTTGGAACACACCCACCGCATTGAATCCTCGCGGTTCTCTTCACCTTCTTCTTGGGCTCCGGCACCACAGTGCACCGGCGAAGCTCCTCGTTTGCTGGAGTTGGAGAGGGGAGGCGTGCTTCTTCTTCCATGGTCACCTTCACCTCCTCCTTGCCCTTGGTGCTGCTCGAGGATGCCATGGGTGCTTGGGTGCCTTCGTGGAGGTTGGAGATTGCAATTGAGATGCAAACCTCGAGCTCCCCAGGCATCCTTAAATATCCCTGGAAAGATTCGGCCGAAACCCTCCCTTACCTATTTTTGTCGCCCCCAAAAAGGGAAGGCAGGAAAAGGAAATGCACCGAACCGTGTCCTAGAGAAAAACGAGCGAAAACAGGCGAAGGGGGGTAGTGGGCCGGTCGGCATGGGCCGGCCGGCCTGCCCCCTCTTTTGGGCCCCTGCGGCCCAACTTTCGCGACCCTTGGTGTTTTGTGAATACTAGCCAAGGTGGTGGTAGGGTCCAACTAAAAATTATGAAAAAGGACTCGAAATAAATACGAAAATAAAAACAAAAACATATTTACCGAAAACTTACCTCGTTTTACGTCTTAGGCTTGATGCTCGGGCTTGTCCTCCATGTGATATATATCAATGTAGTCCATGGGCATGATGTCTTGTTCAAGAAAAACCTTTAACCGTTGACCATTAACCACATATTGATCTCCTTTTACGTCCATGATTGTGACTGCTCCATTTGGCGAGACCGAGTGAACGATGTACGGTCCATCCCATTAGCTCTTCAATTTTCCTTTCCCGATTATTTTGAACCTTGAATTATAGAGGAGAACCTTGTCACCTTCTTTGAATTCCTTTGCTTGAAGCCTTTTATCGTACCACCTCTTCATTCTTTCCTTGTAGGTGGTTGCACTCTCATAAGCTTTGAGCCTCATCTCTTCTAGTTCGCTTATTTGGATCTTCCGTTTGATTCCCGCGGCATCAAAATCAAGATTCATCTCCTTGATTGTCCAATATGCTTTATGTTCTAACTCCAAAGGTAAGTGCACTATTTACCATAGACAAATTGATATGGTGTCATACCTATGGGTGTCTTGTATGCCGTCCGATATGCCCACAATGCTCCATCCAATTTCTTTGACCAATCTTTACCTCCCTTTTCAACAGTCTTGTTAAGAATGCTCTTGAGCTGCCTATTTGAAGTTTCCACATGACCATTGGTTTGTGGGTGGTAAGCCGTGGCCACTCTATGCTCCATCCCCAACTTGGACAAGCATTTTCTGAAGCTATTTCCCATGATGTGTGTTCCTCCATCACTTATCAATACTCACGGGACTCCATAGCGTGGGAATATAATATTTTTGATCATGGATATGGATTCTTCCATTGAAGCTCTTCGACAAGGGATAGCCTCCACCCATTTGGATACATAATCAACCATAACCAAAATATGCTCATATCCATTCGAACTAGTGAAAGGCCCCATGAAGTCAATCCCCCATACGTCGAATAGATCAATTTGCAAGTTGTAATTCAAGGGCATAGCATTTCTTTGATTTATATTCCCCGTTCTTTGACATTCCGGACAAGAAGCAACATACCTCTTTGAATCTTCATGCATCTCTGGCCAATAAAATCCACTAGCCCATACCTTTGCTTGAGTCCTAAAATGTCCATAGTGTCCTCCATATTCGCCTGAGTGACACTTTCTCAATATTTCGCCTCTTTCATCTCTTGGTATACACCTTCGTAAGACTCCATCCGCTCCAAGTCTAAAGAGGTAAGGTGCATCCCAATAATGTTTTCAGCTGTCGGCGATCACTCTCCTTTGGGTGTTCCTATCTAAATGATCAAGTGGCATTTTTCGTATGGCTCGAATAATGTTGATCATCCAATTATCTTTGTCAAGGATGTGATAGAGATGATCATCTCTCATCTTATCTTCAATAGGCTCTTTATCATCCTCACCATTCATCCTTGATAAATGGTCAGCCACAACATTTTCTGACCCCTTTTTGTCCCGAATATCCACATCAAATTCTTGCAAAAGAAGGATCCATCGAATCAACCTTGGCTTGGCATCTTTTTTAGACAAGAGATACTTAATGGCCGCATGATCGGTGTAGACAATCACCTTAGAATGCACAATATATGATCTGAATTTTTCAAAGGCAAACACTACGGCGAGCAATTCCTTCTCCGTTGTTGCATAATTTAATTGAGCTCCATTGAGGGTTTTGCTAGTATAGTAAATAGCATGTACCTTTCCTTCTTTTCATTGCCCAACACCGCTCCAACGGCGTAGTCACTAGCGTCGCACATTATCTCAAAAGGTTGATTCCAGTCGGGCGGTTGAATGACGGGTGCGGTTACGAGAGCTCTCTTCAATGTCCGGAATGCCGCCATGCACTTCTCATTGAAATTGAATGGCACATCTTTTTGCAGAAGATTGGTCAATGGCTTGGTAATTTTTGAGAAATCCTTGATGAATCTTCTATAAAATCCCGCATGGCCTAAGAAACTGCTCAAAGATTTGACATCCGTTGGGGGTGGAAGTTTTTCAACCGTTTCAACCTTAGCTTTGTCCACCACAATCCCTCTCTCAGATATCACATGTCCCAACACTATACCTTGTCTCACTATAAAGTGACACTTCTCCCAATTTAGCACCAAATCAACCTCCAAACATTTAGTGAGAACTTTATCCAAGTTTGCCAAACAATCCGCAAAACTTTTACCATATATGGAGAAATCATCCATAAATACTTCAACAATTTCCTCGATGAACTCCGAAAATAACGCCATCATACATCGTTGAAAAGAGGATGGAGCATTGCATAAACCGAAAGGCATTCTTCTATATGCAAATGTTCCATAAGGGCAAGTAAATGTTGTCTTATGTTGATCATCCAGGTGAATAGGTATTTGCATGAACCCCGAGTACCGATCAAGAAAGCAAAAATATGCATGATTTGCTAACCTCTCAAGCATCTCGTCAATGAACGGTAGGGGGAAGTGATCCTTCTTCGTTGCTTTGTTCAATTTCCGATAGTCTATACACATCCTCCATCCAGTCACAATTCTTTGCGGTATCAATTCATTCTTCTCATTCTTCACCACAGTCAAATCTTCTTTCTTAGGTACACAATGTACGGGGCTCACCCATTCGCTATGCGGCACCGAGTAGATGATTCCGGCGTCCAACAACTTAATAACCTCCTTCTTCACCACCTCTTGCATGGCATGGGTTAACCTACTTTGATGGTCCACTACGGGCTTGCATTGATCCTCCATAGGTATGCGGTGAGTGCAAAATGCTGGGCTGAGTCCTTTAATATCATTTATCGAATATCCCATCACTTTCTTGTGCTTCTTCAATAAATTCAGCAACATATCATTCTCCTCGGGACTCAATTCATCACTCACAATCACGGGATAAGTCTTGTCCGACCCCAAAAATTCATATTTCAATCCTTTGGGCAATGGCTTAAGATCCACCTCCGGTGCTTGTGGTTCCTCATGTACAATTTCTCCAAGGTCTTCAAATTTATCCTCCTCTAAGCTTCCATCTTGCGGTTCTAGTCATTTGGTTGCTTCCGCTAGCTCTTCATCCAACTCATCATTAGATTGATTCTCCATAGCTCTTTGTAGCGGATCCCTGAAAGTTTCAAGAAAACGAAGGCTCCCTACCTCTTCGTCATCAAGAGGTAGGGGTGAGGCAATTCTAGAAGCGGGAAGAAAATTGTATGTGTGATTATTTTCATCAAGATTAATAGTTACTTTTCCTTTTCCGGCATCTAAAACGGCATTAACCAACTTAAGAAAAGGTCTACCAAGAATTACATGATCACTCTTATCATAGTAGACATCAACAATGAAGAAATCAGTTGGAATGCATTTTTCAGAAATTAAAACTTCTAGGTCACGAGCAAGTCCTAGAGGTTTAACAATTCTACCATCTCCCATAATTAATTTAGTAGAGGTTGGAACTAGGTCAATGGTGTGATCATGAATTGCATCAAAAATCTTAGAAGACAAGACACTTACTTGTGCTCCAATGTCGCATAATGCCTTGCAATTAATGTTGTTAACCTTGCAATCTATACGCGGCGATGTCTTCTCTTCTTCATCGGATCCTATGGCAAAAATTTCAGCGAGGCGGGAAAACGGTGACGCCTTGGGCTTGATTCCCACGATTCTTTTAGCTTTGGCCACATGGTCCGGATCAACTTCTTCTTCGCCAAAGAGTTTTTGAAGGACCTACCCGGTTGTCTCTATGTTGTATGAATGTTTCACTTGTTTTTCCGGTGGGAAGTCTATCTCCAAAGCTTTTGCCATCCCTTTTTGATTAGGGAACGGTCTCCTCTTGTCAATGATTTCTCCAAAATCAAGTGGGATCCAATCCATTTGCTCAAACTCCCTTAGTGGCTTCGCGCTTGACATAGTTCTTTCATATGCTTTGCTTGTCTCGGCGTGATCACTCTCCGGGATAGTTCTAGTTTCCTCATGTTTGGCTTCTTCAACCTTCCTTGGGATTGGTTCCTCTTTCTTCTCTTCCGGAGCCGTATTTCTGAAAATTGCAACAAGGGCTGCCACACTTGTGTCGCATTCCGGCTTTGCCGAAAGTCGTATTTCCCAATCTCTTCGCATGGCTGCCGCTTTACTTATTTTTTGTAGAAGTTTGGCAGCTTCCATGAGTGTTTTCTCCATGAGATCCCCTCCTGCACACATTTGAACATATTCCATGCAACTAGGGGTTAGGGAAAAAAAGAATGTATGCAATAGTATGTCACCCGGGAATCCGACTCTTGGTCCTTATTCAACTAGTTCATTGAATCGGTTCCACGCTTGATAAATCCCCTCTTCTTTTTCTTGCTTGAAAGTCATCACTTGCATCCTTATATGTTGAATCTTGGTTATAGGGAAGAACTTGGCACAAAATTTCTTTACCAATTGATCCCAATTTCCCTCGGCTTCGAAAGACGCAAATGAATACCACTTTGTTGCTTCATCGGCAAGTGAATAGGGAAAAAGATTCCATTTAAACCAAGTGTCGGGAACTCCCTCTAGTCGCACCGTATTGCACAATGTCCTGAAGCGCTGGATATGTCTATATGGATTGTCCATCTCCACCCCTCGGAATGGATTAGTTGCTGCCATCTTGATGATTTGAACTCTAATTTCGTATCTTGTCGCCTCGAGAATCGAATCCGACTCTTGTACCTTGATGTCCTCACATCGAGGGCTGGCATAGTCTCTTAGTGATTTTTCTGGTTCCTCCAAAGGATTTCCAACGAGCGCCATCTAGACAATCAAAAACAAAAACAAAAGAGTGTGTTTTATTAGAACACAAAGGTTAGATGTTAGTAATCAACAAAATTAATGAGAGATTAAACGAAGTAAACTGGCTTACTCCCCGGCAACAGCACCAGAAAAAGGGGCTTGTTGACGGTTCAAAACCGCGTTCATCTTCACCGCAAGTACACGGAGTGACTTGGTGCCTTTTTCACCAAGGGAGGGGACCCCCTAGGTTCTTGTCAATCCACGGAGCAAGGGAATTACTTGCGTTTAACATAACACTAACTTAATTGATTAAGCACTTTATGATGAAAAGATTAATATATAAAGTAAAGACAAACTAACCTTAGATTATGTTAAGAGAAAGAGAAAGGTGGTTCACGAGTATGAAAGACGTATGCCCATGGAGTCTAGGTACTTGAGATGCAATCACCCTAAAACATGGTAAAACCCCTATCCAATCTATCTAAGGATGTGAACAAAGAGTTAAGTGTTTCCCTTCCCTCGTACTAGTCACTATGTGAAGGTAATCATCTCTAACCCTAATGAACACGGTATGTTGACGTGATCTATGGGAGCAACCCCGATGGCAATGGTAGCTAACCTTAAACATTAAGCAACATCAACAAGAAGGTATGATAGATAAAGATCCAAACAACAGAGTGGGTGACTACATGTCAAGATCCATTACAACTCCATGGACAAACGATTACTTTACCCCATCAAGACGCTAGGCATGGCAGCGTTGAACATGGTGGATGCCTCCGATGGCGTCCGTCTTTCGGTGTCCTTCAACTCCGGCGGCGCCGTGGCAAGGCCTCGGCGTCCTCCTTCCTCGTGGTGGCCTCCATTGACCTAGGTGATGATCCTCGTGAATCTTCACCCTCTCGGTCAACCCTCTTCCCTGTGTTTGATCTACCGAGGCTTCTCTGGTCGTCTTTCGCGAATGGCTCCTCCCTCCAAACAATTAGGGTTCCGCGAATTGATCACCGAAGAAAGGCGGCGACGAACCGAGGTGAAAAGGGGGTGGGCCTGGGCCGGCCGGCCTGGCCCACTTCCGGCCCGGTTCGTCTCCGTCTTTTGCCACGTGTCGTTTCTTGCACTTTGGGGTTTTTCCTCCTTCGGATATGGGCTTTGGACGTCATTATCTCCGCGACCAAGTCAAGGGGTCTTTACGCATGATCTTCCGGTCTTTTCATCTTGGCCCTCGGAGATTCTTCATTGAAGCACATTGGTCCTTACCACCTTTGGAGTCAAGTTCACGCACGGTCAGAGCCTCTTGATCATCATGTAAATCGTCCTCCGAACCGAATGTATTTCTTCTCATTTAGTGCATGAATTCATGCGTAAACATTATATTCCAAAACACACATCCAACGATGAACTTGTTATATCATTAGTATGCCTAGTGGCGGGTTAGTTCCAAAATGAAATCCAAACTATAACATAATGTTACACCCGAATTTAAAGGCAAATTCGAATGCTCATATTATATGTGTGCCAGGATCAAGTTTCACACATATAACGACTCAGTGATAACCAAAACACAATGCCATAACGTAAAGAGAGTATTAAACTTTATTACAGACCAAAATGTCTCATAAACGAACTAATTATTAATGAGTAGCAATGCAGCGGATGGGGTCAACACCACAGGCAGCTGACTGGTGGCACGCCCGCCTAGAATTCGTCGAAGTCTCCAGGGAAATCTTCAAATCTCTCCAAATCTGAACAGCATCCGGATTGTGTCGTTGCAATAATGAAAACAAGCGTGAGCACATGCCGTACTCAGCAAGTAGAAACATAACATAACATGCAAGGCTTTATAGTGGAGGCTGATAGGGTTAAGCATTCAGCATTTTAGTTGGTCAAATTTTATTAGCAAGATAATTACTAGCGAGTGTAAGTATATACCAAACCCATAATTATCTTGAGAGAGTAACAACATAAATAAAGATAGATGCATCAAGTTAAACATTGACTTCCATAGATTAATCATGTGAGGGTCCAGGCCGCTCTTGACCGTGAGCACGGCTAATCGATTAGTTTTACACTCTGCAGAGGTTGTACACTTTCACCACAAGTCGCGTAAAAGTTCTAGGAACTTTAAACCCAACCACGCGATGCCGGCCAAGCATCATACCACACTACCTAGGTGTGATTGCATAGGGACGCTACGAGGCCTTTACAAAGTTTTCCCAGTGTGAAGCAACCCGCGAAGGATCCGAGTCGTTGCAGAGTATAAAGTCCCCTAGTAGGATCGTGTCTTAGCAAAGCCCCCTCCCTACTAGAGCGAGTCTATACCCCACTGGCGCTCCCCCTTGCCCTTATCAGATAAAGTCACCCCAACACTAGAGTGACTAATTAATTAGCCAAGGCAGAGCCATATACCCTTGTGGTTGCACTGTTATCCTGGGTGGTCGCTCCATGTTCCATTTAAACAAGGTGTTCTTGTATTAATGAAGGTATAGCATAAATAAATCAAGTTTCATAAAGTTTCACTAATACCATCCACCAAGTTAAGCATAGTGAGAACTATCCAACAATTAAAGTAAATACCCAGGTTGATCAAGGTATGGGGATAAAAATAATCTAGTCATGTCCTTAGAAAGGATCCCATCAATTTAATGCAAGCAAAAGTAAGAACAGTGAATTAAATGCATGTTGTATAGGTAAACGGGTATGCATCAAGGTAGACTTGCCTTCAACAAATCCTTGTTGCTGTTCAGACACTTGACCTTCTTGGTCTTCAAATCCTTCAGCCCAAACGTTCTCTACGCATCACATCAAGTACATATAAGCATACAATGAAATAAAATAAGAAACAATCACCAAATAGTAAGATCAAAGCAAAACAGAGGTAAAAAGCTATTCTACTCTTCGATACGATCGTTTGGACATAAAGAACACAAAAAACGGAGTTAAAACGGAAAAGATATGGCTAGAAGAAGGTACAGGGGCATAACTGTGAAGAATCTAAGGTTGCAGGGGCCTCACTAAAAGAAACCGAGGGCTAAAACGTAAATAGAGGGGTTTGGTTCAAAACTATAGATCTGGACCTCGGGCACTAATTCTATAAAGCTCAAGGGCTAAAACAAAAGAAAACGGACTAAACTGTAAAGATCTTTGAACGATGGAAGGACCGGCTTGCAATTTTGAAAAGGACAGGGGTGTTTTTGAAAGATTTCACAGTCAAGCAGGGTTAGACTGGTTTGACCGGTACGTTGACTCGAGCCAGATCGATCTTGGCTGCTGGATCTGGTTTGGACGGCTGAGGAGCTGCGCAAGCGGCTGGAGGCGACGCGAACGGCGGCAAGCGGCGGCGCAGGGGCTCAACTCCGGCGGGCTTGCCCGGAAACGAGCTGGAGGGCTCGGCTGGCTATGGGATCTGGTCGGGAAGAAAGCTAGGACCACAGCGAACACATCTACGGCTCCAGGGTGGTGAGACGGGTGACGGCGACGACGCAGAGCTCGAGGAAGCGGCCCGCGGCGGAAAGCTTGCTCCGGCGAGCTCGTTCTCGAAGCACCGCGCGACTGGGCGTGAACAGAAGGCACCTACGGGTTCCTCACCTCCACGCGGATCTCCGAAGGGTCTTCACGTCGACGGACCGACGGCGGGGCGGCGATTTGACCTCGGCGGCGGTCTAGAATTTCGGCAGGGTGCTGCAGACTCGAGGGCGGCGGCGGACTCGTCTTGGGGAGGAGGCAGGGGTGCTCCGTGGCTTATAAAGGGCGACGCAGAGTCCTTGGCGTGCATAGCCGAGCGACTCGGAGACGGGGAGGACGGGGAGGACCGGGAGACCTGCTTGGACTCGGCGGCGCCATGGAGGGAGTCCGGCTCGGGGACGGGAGGAAGGGGATGACATCCCTGGCCCACATGGCAGCGGCTGAGGGTGGGGTGGGAGAAGATGGGCTGCCGTGGGCCGGAACCGGCTGGCTGAAATGAAAAGTGGACGGGCGAGAGGAAAACAATGGCCTTGAGCAGACTTGGCAAATTGGGCCTCAACTCGAAAACGGGCCGGAAGAAAAGACAGGCGAGAAAGGAAGAACGGGGGCGCCCAGCGGACTTCTTGAACTGGGCCGAAACAAAACTCGAGCCAGAAAGGAGGAAGGATAGGGTTTTAAAGAAAAAGGGCTTTTGAATTTTTTAAAACCACTTCAAACTCATGAATTCAAATCCAAATTTGAATTCAACCAAACAAAAACAATGCTCCAGCATGTATGCAACATAAAACTCCTATATTTATTTATTTCATTTTTAAAAATATATTAAATGCCTAAAAATTCTCACACTCCTTATGATCCTTAATATCAAAGCCTTGTTTCTATTCAAATTTTATTGAAATTAAATTTTTGCCAAATTAGGGTGTTACACATAACAAGTGTTCTTGGTTGACGGAAATCGACCGCCAACATCCCTCCACGCTTAGATCTTGCGCATCCTCGAGCAAGTTGCTCAAAAGTTGTTCATCCATGGAGTTTGAAAACATGCTTCGTCAAATCCTTCCTTTCAAGTTAGTCAATCATTCATCTTTAATATATGAGACATGAAACAAAAATCATAATGTAAACATGGGCGTTTAGAAACTACCAATTCAAGACTTACCCCACAACTCTTACCTTTTCACTAGAGATCTTCAACTTCATCCACACTTGCTTTCTTACTTCCTTTAGAGGGTTTTTGCACTTTTAAAAATAAAATTCCTGCACAAAGCATTAGACAAAGCCCTTCTCCAAGTTCTTTCATGTCACTCATTAAGGTGGCTATCCTAGATAATTATATAAACTCTCACCTCCCACAAGTCCCTCATATGTGATGTAAGGTAAAGCTATAGGTGTGGCTAGTGAAGTTGGCACAAGTGTTGTCAAGCTAGGAGAGTCCTCTAGTGGTTGTTCACCTTCCAAGCCAATGATCATGAGAATTACCATAATGTAGGGGTGTCATGGATGAGAAGATTTAGAATGGTGGACATGCGCAAAGGGAAGAAGAATAAAGACTTCAAGGCACTAATGATGTCCTCGATGTCGAATTGCACATGGTATGGAATAAGATTCGTTCCTAACATCATGGCATCCTTCCTTGCACTTCATTTGGTCATCACTTGACTTGTCATCCCTTAGTACACCTTTCTTGCCTTGCCTTGGATTTTCTTTCTTTTCTTTTTCTTCTTTTTCTTCTATCTCCTTTTTTTCTTCTTTTCTCTCTTTTTTTTTCTTGTGTGCGCACTACACACATACACATACATATTTTTTTCTTTTTCTTTCCACCTCTTTACCTTCTTCTCCCAAGCTTTTTGCTCAACTTTCGAACATGATCACAATCTGAATTTTAAATTTAAACATGCCTAGAGATTGAACGAATCTTTGAATATGGGTTGTGTTCAAGGAGTAGGATGATAAAAAGATGTATATAGGTTTGGGTAAGGAATCCGGCGATGTACGGGGCATTCAACGTGAAATTCCGGTTACCGAATACATGAAGAGGCTAGCAACAAAAGGTATACATCAAGGACATGATCATTGCTTGAAATTAGACCTCCCAAGAGAGTAAAATCGTAACTTCACTCATCATGCTAATCAACACTTTTGGTGGAGCTTATGTATGTATGTAAAGGCTTTGTATAGGATAGATATCACCTCGCAACTTGGAGAAAGAACTTGCTAACCTTCATAGCAAGGTGTTTTTCTTAATTTTCAGAAATAAAACCTCCAAAGTTCAGCAATACTAAGAGCATGGACGAAGCAAAGTCCTAGATTAAATTTTGAGTATGGGTACTTTACAAAGGTAAGTTTCCACTAAGCACCACGGTAAACAATTAATCAAAAAGCTCATGCTCAAATAAGAAAGATAAAGTAAAGAATAGCAAGAAAAGAAACATGAGGCTTTGCATAAGACACTTTTCATTTCTTTTTTCTTTGACTCAACGCTAATTTAAGACTCTTTCAAGCTAAAAAGATAAAACAAAGACTCACACACTCTCACACTTGACTCAAAAATTAAAGACTAGACTCTCACACCACTTTAAGCAAAAATTTAAAAAGGTAGCTAGTTAGCTCCCCCACGCTTAGATCTTATGACGTCCTTGTCGTAACTTTACAAAAGGCACAAAGGGAGAGAACTATCTAACAACGACACCTAGTGGTACTTTCCTCACGAGTTGCACCACTCCTTCTTCTTGAAATTTTTGTTCATCCCGAAGAGCTTCCTTATGTTGCGGTTGAGGTACTTGAAGTCATCTTCCGCCATGCGCTCCCAATTCTCAATTCATTGTTGCATGGCGTTGATGGTGTGGAAACACTCATCAAGGGATGAGAAGAGCTCTGCAATGGCGTTGCGGCATGCAGCGCAACACACATTATGCTCTTCCACCAGATCATCATCTCCATCGTGTCCACCGTCCGGATCATTACCGCCGCCTGGGTTGCCTCATTTGCCTTGCTCTTCCGGATGCTCCTCCGGCTCCTCCTTGGGCATCTCCTCCCAAACGTAGAGATCATTGTCGTCTCTTCCGCCGGCTACCCACAAGCTAGGGCTTCGATCATCGAAGTAATCACTATCTCCGTAGAAATCCGCCGGCTCGGGGGTCTTCTCCTTGTAATCCTTCCTCTTCTTCCCAAGGAGCCTCTTCGAGCGGCGAACGGGAGAATCGGGCTTCTCCTTCTTCACATCAACCCAGGGATTTGGGCTAGCCTTGCGCCCTCTTGGAACACGCCCACCGCATTGAATCCTCGCGGGTCTCTTCACCTTCTTCTTGGGCTCCGGCACCATAGCGCACCGGCGAAGCTCCTCGTTCGCCAGAGTTGGAAAGGGGAGGCGTGCTTCTTCTTCCATGGCCGCCTTCACCTCCTCCTTGCCCTTGGTGCTGCTCGAGGATGCCATGGGTGCTTGGGTGCCTTCGTGGAGGTTGGAGATTGTAATTGAGATGCAAACCTCGAGCTCCCCAGGCATCCTTAAATATCCCTGGAAAGATTCGACCGAAACCCTCCCTTACCAAATTTTGTCGCCCCCAAAAAGGGAAGACAGGAAAAGGAAATGCACTGAACCGTGTCCCAGAGAAAAATGAGTGAAAACAGGTGAAGGGGGGTAGTGGGCCGGTCGGCATGGGCCGGCCGGCCTACCCGCTCTTTTGGGCCCCCGCAGCCCAACTTTCGCGACCCTTGGTGTTTTGTGAATACTAGCCTAGGTGGTGGTAGGGCCCAACTAAAAATTATGAAAAGGACTCGAAATAAATACAAAAATAAAAACAAAAACAAATTTACAGAAAACTTACCTCGTTTTACGTCTTAGGATTGACGCTCGGGCTCGTCCTCCATGTGATATATATTAATGTAGTCGATGGGCACGATGTCTTGTTCAAGAAAAACCTTTAACCGTTGACCATTAACCACATATTGATCTCCTTTTATGTCCATGATTGTGACTGCTCCATTTGGCGAGACCGAGTGAATGATGTACGGTCCATCCCATTTGCTCTTCAATTTTACTTTCCAGAATATTTTGAACCTTGAATTATAGAGGAGAACCTTGTCACCTTCTTTGAATTCTTTTGCTCGAAGTCTTTTATCGTACCACCTCTTCATTCTTTCCTTGTAGATGGTTGCAATCTCATAAGCTTTGAGACTCATCTCTTCTAGTTCACTTATTTGGATCTTCCGTTTGTTTCCCGCGGCATCAAAGTCAAGATTCATCTCCTTGATTGCCCAATATGCTTTATGTTCTAACTCCAAAGGTAAGTGACACGATTTACCATAGACAAATTGATATGGTGTCATACCTATGGGTGTCTTGTATGCCGTCCGATATGCCCACAATGCTCCATCCAATTTATTTGACCAATCTTTACCTCCCTTTTCAACGGTCTTGTTAAGAATGCTCTTGAGCTGCCTATTTGAAGTTTCCGCTTGACCATTGGTTTGTGGGTGGTAAGACGTGGCCACTCTATGCTCAATCCCCAACTTGGACAAGCATTTTCTGAAGCTATCTCTCGTGAAGTGTGTTCCTCCATCACTTATCAATACTCGCGGGACTCCATAGTGTGGGAATATAATATTTTTGATCATGGATATTGATTCTTCCATCGAAGCTCTTCGACAAGGGATAGCCTCCACCCATTTGGATAAATAATCAACCATAACCAAAATATGCTCATATCCATTTGAACTTGTGAAGGGCTCCATGAAGTCAATCCCCCATACGTCGAATAAATCAATTTGCAAGTTGTAATTTAAGGGCATAGCATTTATTTGATTTATATTCCCTGTTCTTTGACATTCCGGACAAGAAGCAACATACCTTTTTGAATCTTCATGCATCTCCGGCCAATAAAATCTACTAGCCCATACCTTTGCTTGAGTCCTAAATTGTCCATAGTGTCCTCCATTTCGCCTGAGTGATACTTTCTCAATATTTCACCTCTTTCATCTCTTGGTATGCATCTTCGTAAGACTCCATCCGCTCCAAGTCTAAAGAGGCAAGGTGCATCCCAATAATACTTTCGGCTCTCGGCGATCACTCTCCTTTGAGCGTTCCTATCCAAATGATCAAGTGGCATTTTTCGTATGGCTCGAATAATGTTGATTATTGTTGGGTATTTTAGCGTCACACGAAATAAATCCGCAAGCGCACGGACACCGTTGTAGCTTTCACCTTAGAGTATTCCAAGGGTATCGAATCCAAGGGAACATGTGTGCACTAACTTCGTACTAGTCGGTCCAAGGACACACCCAGATGAGAGGCAAGGATAGAGAGGATTCCTAAAGGTAGCACTATAGATGAGATTAAAAGTTGATCTCTAGATAGAACTTGGCTTAGGGTACCGATAGCCCTGACTTAACAGGCGACTCCAGCACGCGAATCTATGTGGAACGGAGCTCTGACTATATCCAGCTGCGGAGGATCAACAAGGGCCAGACGGGCTGTCACTACCACCTGGACTGCCTCTACCTAACCTTGGGATAAGCCGAACGAATGATAACCGGTAGCGTGACAACTGCGTCTACGCTGTGGTTACTGCCGTAGCCAACAGACTACGGCACTCTATACTTATAGAACTACGACCACGGAAGAGAACTGATCTCACTCACTATAGGTACTACTATCTTATACTAAGGCATACAGGAGAGGACTCGACCCCGAACTATGCTTACAACGTATACGAATGACTTGCAGTAGACGAACGCGTAAACCCAGGATCTACGCACTAGCAGAGGAGAAAGACTACTCATGCAACCTAGCATAAACTTTTAGAAAGGAATCACGAACACACTTTATTCTAATCAGAGCAAGCAACCACTTTATTCCAATAGACAAGTCATACAAACAGGATACAAACTTGTGCACCTAATCAACTAGATCGAGGGGGCATGTTCGTGAAGAACACGCGCTTCTAAATGATGAACATGCGAAGAACATAAGAACATATCACTCAAGAATGAATAACACTTTAGTCTAAATAGAAAATGCAGAAATACTTACTTTACTCTAATTGAAGAACAAGCAACATCGTAGAGGCACATGCCTCTCTCTCTCCCTCCCTACTCTAACACTATCTAGGAGAGGAGCCTTGGATGGGTGGAGTGTGTCCCATTTCCTACCCCCTCCCCTTCTATTTATAGGCAAGGGGGTGGCTTGCTCGGAGTGCCAAATGACTCCAAAACACCCCGGGATGCATCGAGGAACCATTGGAGAGTTGCCACGCATCGGCTGGGGACGAGGGAAGCTCTGAAGGTTTCGGCCGAACTGGGGTTCGGCCGAACCCCAGGTCGGTTCGTTTCCACCGCCTTTCGTCCAGGTGACTGCCAGGTGGGTCCTCAGGCGTGTATGGGTGTGTATGCGGTGTTTTTAGCTCATTTCCTTGGGGATGTGGGCCCTTGAATCCACGTACTGGCTCCTGATTGGTCGAAGGTGTGTTTCCTTGGATTGGTGAAGTGTTGTGGACGCATGGCATCCAACGTGGCAACACGTCGCCACGTGGTTTGGTGTGGGTCCCACCGAGCCCACATATCAAGATGGTGATCTTGTCTTGTGCATATCTCTTTCATCCGGACTCAGAAGTAGACATATGATATATCCATTTCGATTGTCTCGACGAGCCCGTCGCAATGGTGCAGTCCAAATTGGCATTTGAAGTTGTTATGGATGATGTCCTATATAGGCCATTAGATCACTTGCTCTCAATTGTATTATTTATCACGTATTCCGGTGCATCCTGCAACAAAAGCTAGAAACACCAACACTTGTGGAACTTGTCAGTATAAAGCCCTATTCTAGTGTTGATGATCACTTTTCATTCATTTTATGTAGGAGTTGATGGCATAAAAGTAGCACTTAACAACCGTCAACAACACCCCCACACTTGACCTTTGCTCGTCCCGAGTAAAGGGGAACAGATCAAGGTGACACATGATATCCAAAGGTTTAAGCGAGCATAAGAGATATTCCAAACCATACCTTGTACTTGTGAACTCTGTGAATAGTCTACCATGCCATCTTGGGTAGTTGAGGAATGGAACCATCATGAATCAAATCACCTCTGCTCATCATGTCAAGTAACTTGGGGTTTTGCAATAAGTTTTCAAAAACAAACCTTGCTTAGCTCCTCATTTGATTCTCTCAGATCGCTCAATGTGTATATGTCCTCACCAAGGCATTAGATTGCCTTTCTTTCATCCTACTTCTAATGATGGCTATATGTGGAGTTCAGGGTAGGATAAAAGATAAAGCATACTTGTATCACATATATTGCAAAGTCAAAGACCGGATCCAAAGAGAAAAGCAATTCATACAATCAGATCAAGATGTGCACATGTATGGATGTGATGGATATGGTAAGGTGGATACTAGGCTCGGAATGGGTGCTAGATATTACCATATATATGACGAATGTTGTGGTGATGGTAAGGTGGACACTAGGCCCGGAGTGGGTGCTAGTTATTACCATCAAATTCATTGGAACTCCATTTTGCATGATTCCATCTCTCTCCTTTTTCTTCTTTCTTTTGGACATGGGCTATCTCTTTTTTTTCATGCCTTGGGCATTTTTTCACTCATGCTTTGAGCATGTTATTTTTTCTTTTCTTCTTTTTTTTGCATAGCCCATGTCTTTTTTTTTCAAGAATACTTTTGGAGAGAGAGGTTACACCACACATGGAGCTTTATTTTGTGGAATGGATAGATGATACAGTGCTAACTTCCAATGTAGAAGCATAGCAAGGGGATATGGTGTGCACATGAATCTTGATCATGAAAGCATGAAAAGAATTCTCACAAGGGTCAACAATTTGACAAAGCTCAATGCAATAACAAGCAGCATATGAGTCTAAGGTTTTCAAGATAACTCATCATATGGCTTTGGTAGGACTTTGGCATATCAACAGGGAGCTTTGCAAGGGGTTTTCAATTTTCAAAAAAAAATCCCAAGCAGTCAAACATTCGGAGAGAAGATCATATCATCAAACCATATCAGAGGCGCCAACTACTTAGATGAGCATGAGTTCCCTAATGATATTCGTTCACAAGCATCAAGATGATAACCATGGAATAAAACATATGCAAGCCAACCACAGGAAACATGTAGAGCAAGTCGAGCACGATTCCATGAGTTGATTTAGCAAAAAAGAATTGAAACTCATTCAAACTCATGAATCAGGGAGAGTGAGATAATGTTGCACATACCATCGCTTTTGAAGGATATAGGGATTAAGGAGAACCAGTGGTGATTCAGCTGACCCATAGGGGCAGCCGGCTCACTCTAGTTTACCTTGTCCCTTGTCATGAAAGCGCAGTCGATGTTGTTCAACGCCTGTGTGGGAAATCTCAAGTGTGTATGTCGATGATAAGCTTGGGAGATCTCCCCCACACTTGTTCATGTACCTGGTGCTGTCTTCAAACAAAGGAAAAAGAAAAGATGGACTCTTCTGGTTCGAGAACCAGTGAGCTTTTATTCAAATTCAAATATTTTTTTGTTTTTTTATATTCACCATGAGATACCTCAAAAAAGGCCGAGATGCCTTGGCTTACCTTCCCATTTGAATCAAGCTCGATGACTTACCCCATTTGAATTCAAAATTCCTGCAAGGGTTAGTCTGCATATACAACTAATATCCATGCATGCATTAACTATAAGGTTTATTAATCAAACTCGACACCATGTCTTGTTTGATTGAAGAAGATGGTTTTAACCTAAGCACCATGCTTAATTTAAAACAACCTATGAATGCACATAGCTAAACATGCACTCAAACCAAAGCATCACAAACATAGATAAAGGAAGCATGAAAGCAAGATCAAGCTATTTCCAAAGGGATACAAACATGAGCATAAGATGGTGAACATCGGGCAACCTCCCGAAAGGGCTTTGTTTAAAGGCAAAAGCAGGACTTACCTACTGGGCAAGATGCAAGAGCTAACATCATCTCCAAACCAAGATAAGTTTTGGTATGAGAGGAACTTTACTCGGGATGCTCATATACCTCCCCCACACTTGAAGTTTGCATTGCTAGGCAACAAAACTTAAGTGTATGGAGATCAAGCTCCCCTTTGTAAGTGTTCCCTCACCAAAAACTTACCAAAGTGTTGTAGTTGATGTAGCTCATATGTTCATAGGTGTCACCTGTCCATCGTTCTTTATAATCTTCACCTGAAAGGTTAGTGACCAAAAATACCAGAAGGACAACCTTATCCTAAAAACATGCTCTTGCTTTTTATTTGAAAAGGAAAATAAAATCTAACCTAATCCAGGCTATCTCCTGGTAGTGCTTTGTTTATGGTCATAAGCTCGACCCTAGGAACTTCTTCTTGCAGCTATCATTGGTGATGTCATTCCCGTCTCACCACCAATTTTTCATGTATCATGGAAGCTTCAGCTGCAAGGTTAGTTCCACAGAACATACACGAAATCTACAATGCTTATGGTAAACATATGCATCTACAACCATCCTTCTAAACATCAAGCAAAAGAAGACCATAAGGTGGTTGTAGTCCTCATGCATGCTCCATGCACTAAGCATGGCTGACTCTGGAGAAGGATGATGCAAGCATGGTTCCTGAAGTATATCAAGAGTGAAGCTACCATGCTTGTCAGTGGAATCCTTTCCTCCGGACTCCAGAGTTGGCGCCTCATAGATTTCCATGGCCCATGAATTCTCAATCTCAAGAGATGCATCGTGGAAGCTCGATGTTGATTCTTGATCAAGGTCAAGAACAGCATAATGTAGGCTAGTGGGAAGAAGCTCAAACTCGGTCGAGGGTGATGATGATTGTTCGTCTTTACAAAGGTGAAGAGGGTCTTCCGAGTCGTACTCCTGAGGAGTAGAGAATTCTACACCGTCAATGAGAACGGGCTCGGACGATGCGAACGGAGATACATGCATCGTCTCCTCGAGTGAGTCTTGCTTGGGAAGAGGCTTTGCCATAGAACTTTCTGAAAACAAGGGAGTGGTGGCAGAAGCGGCTTCCCTAAGCTTTTCATCTAGGCTCCCTCGAGATGTATCAAGCAGCTTTTCTGCAGGGGAGCCTAGGAGGAGATCAAGATCAAGGACATCAAAGATGTAGAAGTCTAGATTAACCTTGATCTTGTCTAGTAAGAGCGGCACAGCACACGAAACCCCCCGGCACTCAAGAATGTGTCCAGAGGGACAACTCTTGAGGAGCTTGTCGGATGGTCTTAGCGTAACATTGCCCAAAAGAGTGTACGCTAGGTGCCATGGCATGACATTAACCTCCATAGTGGGGTTAAGATGGGCTTCTACGGTAGTTCCCCTTATGGAACAAGAGACGATCGTAGAAGGTGAACAAATCCAAATTGCTTCGGAAAAGTGTCCCACTCCAGTCGACCACTTTTTCTCCATAGGCTCCATGATAGATGTTTCGTTTGGAGGATCGGGAGGCAAAGGGGGTACCATAGGCCTAGGGGAAGGTTCTGTCAAAAGATTTCTAGATTGAAAGATATGGACAGAAAAGACTTCCTCCCCTAATTGGGCATTAGAGAGATTCGAGGTGTTTTTGTGATTCCTAGAAGGGACATCCTCGAATTGGAATGCGAACTCCGATGGTTGAATTTCTTCTTCCTCCAGTGTTCTTGGTTCAGGAGAGAGTTCAACAGACGAATCTTGGGATGTGGAAATCATTGGTTCTGGTTCGACTGTTGAGAGACACTCATGGCTCGACACGAACTCTTTGTGGAGGGGTTCAGACTCAGCTATGAAAGAGGCATTTTCAGAAATTGTCTCTAAGATTTCTATAGCTTCATCTGAAGTCCTTTCAACAAAGGATCCCCAGAGGTGACGTCGAGATATTGGGTGGAGTCCTGATCGAGACCTATGTAAAAGTACTGAAGTAGCCCAACATTGGGTATCGATAGGACATGGCCTAGTTTCATCAAGAGTGAAAATCTAGCCCAGGCTACACCTAAAGATTCCTTCTCATTCTGATGGAACGATATGATAGCCCTTCGTAGAGCATACATCTGGGTCATGGAGAAGAACTTAAGACAGAATTTGTCTATAAGGTCATCCCAACTCCCGTTCATGCTACCCACTATTTTCGTGTACCATTGTTTAGCCCCTTTTACAAGAGGGAAGGGAAACAACTTCCACTTAAGGGTATCGTGTGACTTGCCTGCAATGGCAATGCATGAACACTCTTGCTCAAACTCCCGCAGATGGTGGTTTGGGTTATCACTACTTAACCCAGAGAAGGAAAGTTTCTGAACCGTAGTGATGTAGCCGGAAGGGATTTCATAGCCAGGTGTGAGAATCGGGTGCTCAGAAGGTGGTGGCTCTAAGAATTTCCCTTTCGGAGTGGAGAAGCTTAAAATGGTGGGCTGCTCCATGATAATGGGGGTGAGGGTAGAAAAAAAAAAGAAAAATGAAAAGATACGAGGACCACTAGGTACAAAGATAGACACAACAACCGTTCCCCGGCAACGGCGCCAGAAAGCTTGTTGGGTATTTTAGCGTCACACGAAATAAATCCGCAAGCGCACGGATACCGTTGTAGCTTTCACCTCAGAGTATTCCAAGGGTATCGAATCCAAGGGAACATGTGTGCACTAACTTCGTACTAGTCGGTCCAAGGACACACCCAGATGAGAGGCAAGGATAGAGAGGATTCCTAAAGATAGCACTATAGATGAGATTAAAGGTCGATCTCTAGATAGAACTTGGCTTAGGGTACCGATAGCCCTAACTTAACAGGTGACTCCGGCACGCGGATCTATGTGGAATGGAGCTCTGACTATATATAGCTGCGGAGGATCAACAAGGGCCAGACAGGCTGTCACCACCACCTGGACTGCCTCTACCTAACCTTGGTATAAGCCGAACGAATGATAACCGGTAGCGTGACAACTGCATCTACGCTGTGGTTACTGCCGTAGCCAACAGACTACAACACTCTGTACTTATAGAACTACGACCACGGAACAGAACTGATCTCACTCACTATAGGTACTACTAGCTTATACTAAGGCATACAGGAGAGCACTCGACCCCGAACTATGCTTCCAATGTATACGAACGACTTGCAGCAGACGAACGCATAAACCCAGCATCTACGCACTAGCAGAGGAGAAAGACTACTGATGCAACCTAGCATAAACAATTAGAAAGGAATCACGAACACACTTTATTCTAATCAGAGCATGCAAGCATTTCCACTTTATTCTAATAGACAAGTCATACAAATAGGATACAAACTTGAGCACATAATCAACTAGATCGAGGGGGCGTGTTCGTGAAGAACACGTGCCTCTAAATGATGAACATGCGAAGAACACAAGAACATATCACTCAAGAATGAATAACACTTTAGTCTAAATAGAAAATGCAAAAATACTTACTTTACTCTAATTGAAGAGCAAGCAACATCGTAGAGGCACATGCCTCTCTCTCTCCCTCTCTACTCTAACACTAGCTAGGAGAGGAGCCTTGGATGGGTGGAGTGTGTCCCATTTCCTACCCCCTCCCCTTCTATTTATAGGCAAGGGGGTGGCTTGCTCGGAGTGCCAAATGACTCCAAAACACCACGAGATGCCTTGAGGAACCAATCGAGAGATCCCACGCGTCGGCTGGGGACGAGGGAAGCTCCGAAGGTTTCGGCCGAACCCCAGGTCGGTTCGTTTCCACCGCCTTTCGTCCAGGTGACTGCCAGGTGGGTCCTCAGGCGTGTATGGGTGTGTATGTGGTGTTTTCAGCTCATTTCCGTGGGGATGTGGGCCCTTGAATCCGTGTACTGGCTCCTGATTGGTCGAAGGTGTGTTTCCTTGGATTGGTGATGTGTCGTGGACACATGGCATCCAACGTGGCAACACGTCGCCATGTGGTTTGGTGTGGGTCCCACCGGGCCCACATATTAAGATGGTGATCTTGTCTTGTGCATATCTCTTTCATCCGGACTCAGAAGTAGACATATGATATATCCATTTCGATCGTCTCGACGAGCCCGTCTCAATGGTGCAGTACAAATTGGCATTTGAGGTTGTTATGGATGATGTCCTATACAAGCCATTGGATCACTTGCTCTCAATTATATCATTTATCACGTATTCCGGTGCATCCTGCAACAAAAGCTAGAAACACCAACACTTGTGGAACTTGTCAGTATAAAGCCCTATTCTAGTGTTGATGATCACTTTTCATTCATTTTATGCAGGAGTTGACGGCATAAAAGTAGCACTTAACAGCCGTGTACAATCATCCAAGTATCTTTGTCAAGGATGTGATAGAGATGATCATCTCCCATCTTATCATCAATAGGCTCTTTATCATCCTCACGATTCATCCTTGATAAATGGTCGGCCACAACATTTTTTGACCCCTTTTTGTCCCGAATCTCCACATCAAATTCTTGCAAGCGAGGGATCCAACGAATCAACCTTGGCTTGGCATCTTTTTTAGACAAGAGATACTTAATGGCCACATGATCGGTGTAGACAATCACCTTAGAATTCACAATATATGATCTGAATTTTTCAAAGGCAAACACTACGGTGAGCAATTCCTTCTCTGTTGTTGCATAATTTAATTGAGCTCCATTGAGGGTTTTGCTAGCATAGTAAATAGCGTGTACCTTGCCTTCTTTTCGTTGCCCCAACACCATTCCAACCGCATAGTCACTAGCGTCGCACATTATCTCAAAAGGTTGATTCCAGTCGGGCGGTTGAATGACGGGTGCGGTTACGAGAGCTCTCTTCAATGTCCGGAATGCCACCAAGCACTTCTCATTGAAATTGAATGGCACATCTTTTTGGAGAAGATTGGTCAATGGCTTGGTAATTTTTGAGAAATCCTTGATGAATCTTCTATAAAATCCCGCATGGCCTAAGAAACTCCTCAAAGATTTGACATCCGTTGGGGGTGGAAGTTTTTCAACCGTTTCAACCTTACCTTTGTCCACCTCAATCCCTCTCTCGGATATCACCAAAGTGACACTTCTCCCAATTTAGCACCAAATCAACCTCCAAACATTTAGTGAGAACTTTATCCAAGTTTTCCAAACAATCCGCAAAACTTTTGCCATAGACGGAGAAATCATCCATAAATACTTCAACAATTTCCTCGATGAACTCCGAAAATACCGCCATCATACATCGTTGAAAAGAGGATGGAGCATTGCATAAACCGAAAGGCATTCTTCTATATGCAAATGTTCCATAAGGGCAAGTAAATGTTGTCTTATGTTGATCATCCAGGTGAATAGGTATTTGCATGAACCCCGAGTACCCATCAAGAAAGCAAAAATATGCATGATTTGCTAACCTCTCAAGCATCTCGTCAATGAACGGTAGGGGGAAGTGATCCTTCTTCGTTGCTTTGTTCAATTTCTGATAGTCTATACACATCCTCCATCTAGTCACGGTTCTTTGCGGTATCAATTCATTCTTCTCATTCTTCTCCACGGTCAAACCTCCTTTCTTAGGTACACAATGTACGGGGCTCACCCATTCGCTATGCGGCACCGGGTTGATGATTCCGGTGTCCAACAACTTAATAACCTCCTTCTTCACCACCTGTCACATGGCATGGGTTAACCTCCTTTGATGGTCCACTACGGGCTTGCATTGATCCTCCATAGGTATGCGGTGAGTGCAAAATGCTGGGCTGAGTCCTTTAATATCATTTATCAAATATCCCATCACTTTCTTGTACTTCTTCAATAAATTCAGTAACATATCATTCTCCTCGGGACTCAATTCATCACTCACAATCACGGGATAAGTCTTGTCCGGCCCCAAAAATTCATATTTCAATCCTTTGGGCAATGGCTTAAGATCCACCTCCGGTGCTTGTGGTTCCTCCTGTACAATTTCTCCAAGGTCTTCAAATTTATCCTCCTCTAAGCTTCCGTCTTGCGGTTCTAGTCCTTTCGTTGCTTCCACTAGCTCTTCATCCAACTCATCATTAGATTGATTCTCCATAGCTATTTGTAGCGGATCCCTGAAAGTTTCAACAAAACGAAGGCTCCCTACGTCTTCGTCATCAAGAGGTAGGGGTGAGGCAACTCTAGAAGCGGGAAGAAAATTGTATGTGTGATTATTTCCATCAAGATTTATAGTTACTTTTCCTTTTTCGGTATCTAAAATGGCATTAACCAACTTAAGAAAAGGTCTACCAAGAATTACATGATCATTCTTATCATAGTAGACATCAACAATGAAGAAATCGGTTGGAATGCATTTTTCGGAAATTAAAACTTCTAGGTCACGAGCAATTCCTAGAGGTTTAACAATTCTACCATCTCCTATAATTAATTTAGTAGAGGTTGGAACTAGGTCAATGGTGTGATCATGAATTGCATCAAAAATCTTAGAAGACAAGACACTTACTTGTGCTCCAATGTCGCATAACACCTTGCAATTAATGTTGTTAACCTTGCAATCTATACGCGGCGATGTCTTCTCTTCTTCATTGGATCCTATGGCAAAAATTTCAGCGAGGCGGGCAAACGGTGACGCCTCGGGCTTGATTCCCAGGATTCTTTTAGTTTCGGCCAAAGAGTTTTTGAAGGACCTCCCCGGTTGTCTCTATGTTGTATGAATGTTCCACTTATTTTTCCGGCGGGAAGTCTATTTCCAAAGCTTTTGCCATCCCTTTTTGATTAGGGAACGGTCTCCTCTTGTCAATGATTTCTCCAAAATCAAGTGGGATCCAATCCATTTGCTTGAACTCCCTTAGTGGCTTCGCGCTTGACATAGTTCTTTCATTTGCTTTCCTTGTCTCGGCGTGATCACTCTCCGGGATAGTTCTAGTTTCCTCATGTTTGGATTCTTCAACATTTCTTGGGATTGGTTCCTCTTTCTTCTCTTCCAGAGCCATATTTCTGAAAATTGCAGCAAGGGTTGCCACACTTGTGTCGCATTCCAACTTTCCCGAAAGTCGTATTTCCCAATCTCTTCGCATGACTGCCGCTTTACTTATTTTTTGTAGAAGTTTGGCAGCTTCCGTGAGTGTTTTCTCCATGAGATCCCCTCCTGCACACATTTGAACGTATTCCATGCAACTAGGGATTAGGGAAAAAAGAATGTATGCAATAGTACGTCACCCGGGAATCCGAGTCTTGGTCCTTGTTCAACTAGTTCATTGAATCGATTCCACGCTTGATCAATCCACTCTTCTTTTCCTTGCTTGAAAGTCATCACTTGCATCCTTATATGTTGAATCTTGGTTATAGGGAAGAACTTGGCACAAAATTTCTTTACCAATTGATCCTAATTTCCATCGTCTTTGAAAGACGCAAATGAATACCACTTTGTTGCTTCATCGGCAAGTGAGTAGGGAAAAAGATTCCATTTAAACCAAGTGTCGGGAACTCCCTCTTGTCGCACCGTATTGCACAATGTCGTGAAGCGCTGGATATGTCTATATGGATTGTCCGTCTCCACCCCTCGGAATGGATTAGTTGATGCCATCTTGATGATTTGAACTCTAATTTTGTACCTTGTCGCCTCGAGAATCAAATCCGACTCTTGTACCTTGATGTCCTCACATCGAGGGCTGGCATAGTCTCTTAGTGATTTTTGGTTCCTCCAAAGGATTTCAAACAAGCGCCATCTAGACAATCAAAAACAAAAACAATAGAGTGTGTTTTTCTAGAACACAAAGGTTAGATGTTAGTAATCAACAAAATTAATGAGAGATTAAACGAAGTAAGCTGGCTTGCTCCTCGGCAACGGCGCCAGAAAAAGGGACTTGTTGACGGTTCAAAACCGCGTTCAACTTCACCGCAAGTACACAGAGCGACTTGGTGCTTTTTTCACCAAGGCAGGGGCCCTCTAGGTTCTTGTCAATCCACAGAGCAAGAGAATTACTTGCGTTTAACCTAACACTAACTTAGTTGATTAAGCACTTTATGATGAAAAGATTAATCTATAAAGTAAAGACAAACTAACCCTAGATTATGCTAAGAGAAAGAGAAAGGTGGTTCACGAGAATGAAAGACATATGCCCATGGAGTCTAGGTACTTGAGATGCAATCACCCTAAAACATGGTAAAACCCCAATCCAATCTATCTAAGGATGTGAACAAAGAGTTAAGTGTTTCCCTTCCCTCGTACTAGTCACTACGCGAAGGTAATCGTCTCTAACCCTAATGAAAACGGTATGTTGACGTGATCTAAGGTAGCAACCCCGATGGCAATGGTAGCTAACCTTAAACATTAAGCAACATCAACAAGAAGGTATGATAGATAAAGATCCAAACAAGAGAGTGGGTGACTACATGTCAAAATCCATTACAACTCCATGGACAAACGATTACTTTACCCCATCAAGACGCTAGGCATGGCACCGTTGAACATGGTGGATGCCTCCGATGGCGTCCGTCTCTTGGTGTCCTTCAACTCCGGCGGTGCCGTGGCAAGGCCTCGGCATCCTCCTGCCTCGTGGTGGCCTCCATTGACATAGGTGATGATCCTCGCGAATCTTCACCCTCTCGATCAACCCTCTTCCTTATGTTTGATCTCCCGAGGCTTCTCAGGTCGTCTTTCGCGAAAGGCTCCTCCCTCCAAACAATTAGGGTTCCGCGAATTTATCACCGAAGAAAGGCGGCGGCGAACCGAGGCAAAAAGGGGGTGGGCCGGCCGGTCGGCCTGGCCCACTTCCGGCCCGGTTCGTCTCCGTCTTTTGCCACGTGTCATTTCTTGCACTTTGGGGTTTTTCCTCCTTCGGATATGGGCTTTGGATGTCATTATCTCCGCGACCAAGTCAAGGGGTCTTTAAGCATGATCTTCCAGTCTTTTCATCTTGGTCCTCGGAGATTCTTCATTGAAGCACATTGGTCCTTGCCACCTTTGGAGTCAAGTTCACGCATGGTCGGAGCCTCTTGATCATCATGTAAATCGTCCTCCGAACCGAATGTATTTCTTCTCATTTAGTGCGTGAATTCCTGCGTAAACATTATACTCCAAAACACACGTCCAACGATGAACTTGTTATATCATTAGTATGCCTAGTGGCGGGTTAGTTCCAAAATGAAATCCAAACTATAACATAACAAGTGTTCTTGGTTGACGGAAATTGATCGCCAACAAAAACCCTTTCATTAAAGGTTAGCATCTTCTTTTTCCAAGTCGAGAGACAAGCATATCCTATACAAGGCCTATATTATATATACTCCACCATAAGTGTTGTTAGTGTGATGAATTGGGTTAGGACTTTTCTCTCTTTGAAGTTCTAATTTTGAGCAATGATCATGTCATTGCTTTATATAATTTATTGCTAGCCTCGTCATATATTCGCTAACGAGACTTTCACATCAAAAGTCCCGTGTATCACCGGATTCCATACCCAACCCATAATATCTCTTTTATTCATCTTATTCCTTGAACACAACCTAGGCCCGAAGATTCGTTCCATTTCTAGCAAGGATTTTAGTTAAAATTCAAATTGTGTGTATGGTGAAGGAAACAATCGAAGAGCTTTGGAGAAGAATTAAAGATGTCAAGAAAAGAGGGAAAAATGTGTATAAAAGAAAAAAGAGAGAAAAATAGAAATTTGAGGAAAAGCAAGAAAGGTATAAGAGGGATGGTAAATCAAGTGAAGATCAAGAAAGTGCAAGGAAGGATGTTGCGTTGTTGAGAACGAATCTTTGATTTTCCAACCATGTGCAATCCGACAACGAGGACATCATTAGTGCCTTGAAGTCATATTTTCTTTTGCCTTTGCACATGTCCACCATTCTAAATCTTCTCACCCTTGATACCCTCACAATATGATTTCATTCTCATGGTCATTGGCTCGGGAGGTGAATAACTATTAGAGGACTTTCCTAGCTTGATAATATTTGTGTTAACTTCACTAGCCATACATATAGCTCCACCATGAATTATAAATGAGAGACTTATGGGAGGTGAGAGTTTATGAATTATTTAGGATAGCCACTTCAAATGAGCGACATGTGAGGACTTGGAGAAAGACTTTGTCTAATACTTGTTGCAGGAATTTTATTTTAAACTCGTGGAAAACCCTCCGATGGAAGTAAGAAAGTAAGTATGGTCGGATTTGAGGATCTCTAGTGAAAGGAATGAGTTGTGGGGTAAGTCTTGGATTAGCAATATTTCTAAATGCCCATGTTTATATCATGATCATTGTTTTCATGTTTCTTATACTAAAGATAAAGGTTTAACTAACTTGTAAGGAAAGGTGAGACAAACCATGTTTCAAACACCTCCATGGTTGAATGACTTTTGCAAGCAACTTGCTTGAGGAAGAGCAAGATCTAAGCGTGGGGGAGTTGTTGGCAGTCAAATATGACAACCCTAAGGAACTTGTTACACTTTGGTTTCGGCTTTGATTTGGAACTAACCCGCCACTAGGTATACTAATGATGTAACAAGTTCGACACGAGCATGTGTTTTTGGAGTTGTATGTTTATGCAGGAAATCACGAGCTTAATGGATAAGTTTGCATCAAGTTCAGAAGGTGTTAAGCAAGAGGATCAAGGAGCTCCGTTCGCGTGCGAATACAAGATGAACTTACTTCCAAAGGTGGCAAGGACCAAGATGCAACCGCAAGATATTCCTGAGGACCAAGACAAAAGACCGGAGTTCATGCGACAAGACCATCTATCTTGATCACGGGGATAATGACGTCCAAAGCCCACATGCGAAGGAGCAAAAGATTCAAGGGTCGAGAGAAGCCTGCACGAGCAAGACGGAGCCGAGCCGGGCCAAAACGGGCCTAGGCCGGCCGGCCCATGCCGACCGGCCTAGGGGGTTTTCATGGTGGTTTGGACTCCCCTTTCTTGCGTGTGATGTTCATCAAACCCTAAGTCTATGCCTCCGCTACCATTCGCCAGAAAGACCGATAAAAGCCCCCGAGGTCGACCACATCAAGGCATTCAACTTTCAGAGATTCAACCAAGGGAGAGAGCCACATAGAGGAGAGAGGAGGACGCCCGAAAGCCCTAGCAAGGTCCCTCCGGCGCCGCCACAAGATCAAGAGAAGGAGGAGATTGGATCTTCAAGAGAGAAAGCAAGGCGGAGAGCATCTTCCTCGTCCATCTTCATCTACTTCGAAGGATTCTACACCATGTCCCACGCTTCAATGTGTAACATTATGGGGTAAAATCCTTGTTTGTCCTTGGGGTTGAAGGGAGAGCTTGAGTTGTAATCACCAAATCTATGTTTTAGATCTTTTTGCTATCATATTCATGTTGATGGTGCTTTAATCTTAATGGACGGCTGGCTTGCTTAGGGGATGCATCGCTCGTAGTCTCATGTATCGTGTTCCTTTTGTTCTTTATTTGATTACCGTCGTGTAGTGATAGTACGCGGGAGGGAAAGTATATTGAACTAGGTTCACACCCTTAGTCTTGCATCCCTAGTTTACATCAACTTCTTGTGCACCTATCGTTCGATCATGGATTACCCTCGTGTAGTGACTAGTATGCGAGAGGGAAAGGATTGAACTCGGTGCACCCTTACCTTTGATAGTTTAGATCAGATGTTCTTGCTAGGTGGTTACATCTCTAAGTGATCCTAGATCCCTTGGACAAGCATTCTTAATATCTTGTGCTCTCTATATAATTGCTCTCTATGTTGATTTCTTTAACTTAGTTTAGACAAGTTCTTTACTCATACACACTTCACTCGATAAAGAGCTTTGAATCAACGAGATTAGTGCGTAGTTGAGCATAGCAATCCACTTGTTCCACGGATTGATAAACCTTGGGGGATACTCTAAGGGAAAAGCTACAACCGACCCGTGCGCTTGCGGATCATAATTTGGCGTGTTATCTATCGTCAACAACCAAGAAGTTCTAGAAGTCATTTTTGGTTTCCTACCACTAAGTATGGTTTCTCAGGCTCTTGCAGTTCTGAAGTAACCTCATTGTCAAGCTTCCCTGTGACTTTGTTTTCTGTCGTTGACTCTATTGGTCTTGGTATACTTGATGAAGAATTATGGTAGGTGACGGACTCTAGCCCTGAATCTTCATTCTCTGTGATCTCTATTTCTCCTTCAAACGCTTCTTCTTCTTCTTCTTCTTCTTCTTCTTTGGAAGATGTGTATGCAAAGAATTCAGGTAGATTTCCATGTAATTCGAGTGAGTTCTCATGGTGGTTTTGTGGAGCTAAGGCTGGTACTTGATCATCGGGAATAGGGTTTAGGTTGTCTTGATCAGGGTTAGGTTCTGATTCTGGTGTTGGTACTCTTGCTTGTGCTTGTTGCAAGGCTTGCTCTAAGGCTCTATTGTCCTCATAGGCTGACTGCAAGGACTGGTGTAGGTCACTCACCATAGCATTAAGATTATCTATGGTGGTGGTCATTTCTCGCATTGCAACCTCCGAATGATATTCAGACTGGAAATTTTGGTCTTTGGTATGGGAAAGTCTATACCTAAGGCATTTTTCTCTATGCTTGGCTTCCTCTGCTTCATGTCGGGCGGCTTGGAAATCCAATTCTTTGGTGGTATGTAGTTGGTATAGGGATTGGATATATTGGATGGTGGCAGCTTGATTAAGATTACGAGGATGTTGTAAGTATCTCATCCTCTAGATCCAAAGAGGATGTGTAGTATCTTGAATAGGGTAGTATTTGGCTGGGGTTTTATCCAACTCGTGGATATGTTTAGTGCATAGTTTTACTAGGGCTTGGAGAGCTTCTGTTTGTAATGAGTCACTATACTTGGTTCCTTCTGCATAGGTTACCCATGGTTCCCACTAGAGGTGTGATTGTATGATCGGTATCCTGAGGTACATCTCACATCTGCTGACCCCATTCTTCCGAATTTATTTGCCACTGAACTCTAGATATAAGGTATATCCCAAAATCTGCATGAATTTCCATAGAATCTTTGTGAATCCCTCCTTATCAATGTAGTGTCCATGTGTCCAACCTTCTTCGTCAACCTAGTTTTCCCAGTCGTCGCAATCATTCTGGTCTATCATCTATCATGGATGGAAAAGGAAATTTTTCAGAATTTTCCTTCTCCTTAGAATAGAGGTACGGATAGAGTTTGAGATAAGAAGAGCAAGAGATGGGGATAAGGTAAGTTGTAGCACATCTTTTAAGTTATTATCCCTATCGTACATTCTAAGTGATCCTGGTTGTTAACTACAGCTCTGATACCACCTTGTGGGGACCTCCCTCGGGATGGCCCCACTTAAGCAATACAGTGCCACGCCCTGGACCGAGTAAATGGCACCAGCCTGTACGGGTTTGATAATCAGAGTAAAAAAGAGGTACTGGTTAAAGAGAAAATTATTCCAGTGAATATATAGTCACCTTTACCATAGGAGCACACAACGATCATTATGCAGTGGTAGACGTAGAAAGGCCTTAACCTGGGCAAACAAGTAAGTTTGAGTACTTTAGCTAGAAGTACTCAGTAAGTACCCCAACGTAAAAGGAATTAGTGACATGAAGGAAAAGAATATAGTAGGGCTAGCATCAATGCAGAAAGTAAATTATGCAAGGTGTAAACACAGTGTGACAACTATCAGATCTCTAGACTACATTCGATAAGGAGTGGTGGCCCTGGAGGAGCAACACGAAGCCTCTCCTACCAGTTCCCAAGTTTTAATGCAGCGATCGTCAGGATCCTGCTTAACCCTTAACCCATCATATTATCTCTTTGGGCTTCCGCCCACAATTTTAACCAACCTATCTCTAGTGATGTGACTAGTCAAAGAGAGCTTTAACCAAGGGGGTTCTTAACCGAGAACCACGGCTACCCAGATAGATCATACTCTGCGCAGAGGCATACATTGTACCCATATGTCCGACCAGCCCATACCCTACGTTTAGGAGGTACTGGCCGCGAGAACCATGCCCACCGACGCCTACATGTGGACTACATTCTCATCCACACCTAGACAACATTCCCTAGCTCCATCCACGTTTACGCTAGGGCCTAAATAGGGGTCATTAAACCACCACCCACCTCGCGGGTCCACATCCCGGGAAAATGCATATGCATATAAAAATGTGGTATACAATACCACCGCGCCATTCCGGGCGCCATAACAAACCCGATGACCCGTACCGGCCGGACCTGGGGCACTGCGAAGGTCCTGCTCCAGCACATTCGTTGCCCACCGTGGCCCCTTGGGATAGTTTACTAGGTTCAGTAGTGGGGTTTCGTCCAAGGCCTCACATAAGTAGGTACTCCCGACAGGATATACCTTTTCGGCTATGCATGGTCGTACTGGAGACACTGGAAAGACTTTCTCCATGACCCGTTCCTTATACGGACTAAGGCAACGCTGGGTAGAGCCTCTCCCAAGGATACCCAACTTCCCTTACATCCTCTCTAGCATGTTTCTAAGGCAAGTTTTATATTTCACACTCACACCAACCTATCCATTCTAGTAGTATGTATAAAGAGTGAGTAATTAAATGTAAGCCTTGAAAAAAAGGCTTGGCCTAGGGTTATAAAAGGTTAGGTGGAGAATATGAGTTCTCCTGGGTGGATGCCTAAACCGAAGTTATCGCATGTGACACAAATGCGGTACATTATTATTACCTTGGTAAATTTTAAAATTAAAAACATAGAATAGGCATGACTAAGGGGGTGGTGTTGAGATACTTGCCTCACTTGTTGAGCAAAGAGTTGAGTCCCTAAAATGCCTATCCCGGTTGATGAGAGCGCAATCACCGGGTTAGTGTTGGCGTTTCTTAACGTCACCACCACTGGCGTACTAGCGTGATCGTGTAAGAAACTCCCGGGTACACTAACGAGTGCGAACGAATCCGTAAGCGCACGGATACACCATTACAGCACTTCTCCCTTAGAGAATGAGTATTCACGTCGGGTTTCGTTCCTAGGACGAAGGAGCTTTGGTTTCTGGACTAGCTGGTGGTCTAAGGACACAACACTGATTGATACGATAGGTAGAAAGGATCTACATGACCGAGCGCAGAGTATAGCACGGTCTCTCAGGTATAACACTCGCCTTGGGCACCAACCCACCCTAGCTGTTTAAGGCTAGGAATATGTTCTGGCAACGGGGCCCTACTCGGTACACAGGCGCGGAGGGTTCCAAAGGGTCCAACAGGCTGTCACCACTGTGGCCTACCTCTATCGTTACGCGAATGTGCTTGGTATTCGCAGGATAACCTATGGTCCAGACACCACGTCTACACCACTGACTACTACTATAGCCGGACACCGTCTGACGTCCCGATAGCCCGACTATAGCACTCTGTATATATACGGAACTACGAATCCATGAGGGAGATACTGGCACTAGCTCAAGGTATGCTCTATCACTTATGCAAGATCACGAATGCACTTTGATCTAATAGAGATATGCGGGAGCCTCAACTTTACTCTAATAGACAAGCTAGCACACAAACAAGATGCAAACTCATGATCCAGTTCTACTAGATCGGAAGGGTTGTGTTCGAAGAACACAAGCCTCTAAATCAAGAACGAACGAAGAACACAAGAACAAAGCAACTAAGCATGCATAAGACTTTAGTCTAAATAGAAAATGTCGAAATACTCACTTTAGTCTAAATGAAGAACAAAGGCACCGCTGAGGATTGTTCTTGAGGAAGATGTCATGAACATGACATGGCCCCAAGCATTCCCCCTCACTTCCTAGCACTAATCCTATACAAAGAACTCTCCTCTCCTAAAGAGAGAGGCTCCAAGGCCAAAATGAAGAGGAGGAGGAGAAGTGTGTGTCCAAGAATGAGGCCCCTCCCCTCCTATTTATAGAGGAGGGGGTGGCTTGCTTGGAGGCTCATTTGTCACCAAAACACTCCGGGCTGCACCTTAGGACCAATGGGGGACGACCATGTGGAAGCAGGGGACGAACGGCGACAAAAGGGGGCCGGCCGAAGTGGGGTTCGGCCGAACCTTCTTTGGCATGTTTCATCATGTGCTTTCTCTGAGAGACTGGCACGTGGGTCCCATGATCTTTCCCAGGTGCATGCGGAGTTTTGAGGCGGTTTGGGTCCCCGGTGGGCCCATCCTTATGCTGCACACGTGCGGTGTCTGATTCATCGGGAGTTGCTTCACATGGATTGATGAGGTGTCATGGACACATGGCATCCAACGTGGCACACGTCGCCACATGGTCTGGTGTGGGTCCCACCGGGCCCACATGATATAAAAAGGGTGATCTTGTCTTGAGCATATCTTTTTCATCCAGACTCCGAAGTAGACAAATGATATATCCATTTTGATCGTCTCAACGATCCCGTCACAATGGTGCAGTCCAAATTGGCATTTGAGGTTGTTTATGATGACATCCTTTAATAGCCATTGGATCACTTGCTCTCATTGTACCCTTTTAGCACATATTTTGGTGCATCCTGCAACAAAAGCTAGAAACACCAACACTTGTGGAAACTATCAGTACCAAGACCTATTCTAGTGTTGATGATCCTTTTACATTTATTTTATGCAGGTATTGACGGTGTAAAAGTAGCACTTAACAGTCGTCAATAGTTAGATGAGATACTAAACACAAACAATAAATTAACAATTCATCAATCATCAAGAAATTAGTCCAAATCTCATGAATATGTAGATTTCTAGAATGTCCTTAGAGATAAAGAGAAGTTGATCATGGAGCGAGGGCTCGAGATTAACCCTAGGGGCTTGCCATTTTATGTGGCTATACGATCGTCTATTGGGTATAAAGGAGGTTATAAGTATAACCATGTGCTCTAGGTGTGGAAATGGGGATGTGAGTCTATGAATGTCCTTAGAATATATCCCAATAATTTTAGAAATTTATTGGGAATTTATGGAGCTCTAGATAAGGAAATGCACATTTTGGTGTACATTTCATGTGCCTTTCTATAGGGTTAAACTATCGTAATTTAATTAAGGGCTATAATGATGTGATAAAAAGATTTGGAGTGTACCTAGAGGCTTGTGGGACCATCTAGTATTTCTGAGATTTTTTGGAGATTTTTTAAAAACTTCTAAGGTCACTAACTAAACTTGTGTGTACACTAACCTGGTGGATCTAGCAAAAAGACAGGGGCTGACTGTTGGTGTTTCGTAACCTCAACGCTAGGTGCCGTGGTAGCGTGAGCATGTAAGAGACTCCCGGGTACACTGACGAGTGCGAACGAATCCGCAAGCGCACGGATACACCGTTGGAGCACTTCTCCCTCGGAGAATGAGTATTCCCGTCAGGTTTCATTCCTAGGACGGAGGAGTAACCAGAGAGGGTCTATCCAAGGACACCAGCTACTGCTGGGATAGGTAGGGATATGAGAAGCACTTTCTTAAGGAACTTAACTCTCGAGATGGATCTGTCCGCTATTAGTCCTCCCCGTGGGGCGCCAGCCCATCCTAACTTTTTAGGGAGAGGCAAATGTACTAGCAACAGGGTCCAACTTAGTACGCAGGTGTGGAGGGTTCGAAAGGGTCCAACAGGTTGTCACCACTGCGGCCTACATCTATCATTACGCGAATGCACGTGGTCTTCGTAGGATAACCAGAGCCCAGACAACACGTCTGCACTCCCGATAACTATTATAGCGCGGTTACGTCTGTCGACCCGCTATAAACACTATAGCAACTCATATAAATATGAGATCACGAACTAGAGAGAGAACGGATCAGATCATACTAGTCATCAAGTTACGGAGCAGCAAGAAAGGTTTGGATGCAAACAAACGAGATACAACAAACTTACCTAAACAGGATCAGAGCATGCAAACAGACACTGGAACTAAGGAACTAGCTGTAAAGGATCAAAGCCTTGTGTTATGAAGAACACAAGCCTCTAACTTACGAACGTGCTAAGAACACAAGAACAAATCATTCATGCATGATGTCCACCATAGTCTAAATAAGAAATGCTGAAATACTCACTTTGGTCTAAATGAAGAACAAGCATCTACGAGGACATCAACTCACTCCTCACTCCTACTCTATCTCTTAACTAATCCTAGTCTAGATCTCTTCTCAACCCCATTCTACCACGTAGAGGTGAGAATCACCTCACATGGGCAGAATTAGAGAGAAGGAGAGAGAGCTACATAAGAGAGAAGTGGAACTTGAGAGCTTGGAGGTGTGTGTGAAATGAGGCCCCTCCCCCTCTATTTATAGGCAAGGGAGTGGCTTGCTCCAAGGCTCCAAATGCTCCAAAACACCCCGGGATGCAGCCAGGAGCCAATGGGAGAGAGCCACGTGGAGGGCCAGGATGAACCGACCCTAGGTCGGTTCGGCCGAACCTAGGGTCGGCCGGCCCCTCGGGTGGCTCCCTAGCCCGTGCTTCCTCTTGCTCACTTCCATGTGGGCCCTGATGCTCCTCCTCCATGCATGGCATGTTTCCTGGTGGTTTGGTTAGCAAAGTGGGCCCATGGATCCATGTGATGCTGACGTGGGAGCATGTGATTCGTCGAGAGTTCTTCACATGGATTGGTAACATCATGGATCCAGGAGAATACATGTGGCAGCCCCTCATTGGCCAGCACTTGAGTGCCTTGGATCGGAGTGGATTGAATGTGCATGGATTCTTCTCATTTCCTTTGCTAAATACCTGCATTCGAATAGACATCGACACTGGCGGAAAGTATTAGTTTAAGCTCCTATTCTAGTGTGGATGTGCAATTCATGCTTCAATTTGCAGGAGTTGACGGCCATGAAAATGGTACTTAACAGCCATCAACAACACCCCCACACTTGACCTTTGCTCATCCTGAGCGAAGGGGAAACAAAGCCAAGTGGGTCATGAATACCAAAGAGTAAGACAAACATAAGAGATATTCCAAGTCATACCTTGCTCCTGTGAACCTCTGTGGAGTGGCTATCATGTCTCCTTGGGTGATTGAAAAGTACAACAGCTGTGAATCAAGTCACTTATGCACCTGATGATAAAACCTTGGGGTTTTGCAAAGTTTTTCAAAACAAAACTCTTGGCAACTTCCTCATTTGATTCTCTCAGATCGCTCAATTTGTATAAGTCCTCACCAAGGCATTAATGCCTTTCTTCATCCTACTTCTAATGATGGCTATATGTGGAGCTCAGCGTAGGATAAAAGATAAAGCATACTTGCATCACATATATTGCAAAGTCAAAAACTGGATCCACAGAGAAAATCAAATCTTACCATCAGATCAAGATGTGCACAGGTGTGGATATGGTGAGTATGGTAAGGTGGATACTAGGCCCGGAATGGGTGCCAGATATTACCATACTTATATGAGGAAGTGTGATGATGGTAAGGTGGACACTAGCCCTGGAATGGACACTAGTTATTACCATCAAAATTATGGAACTCCTTTTTGCATGACCATCTCTCTCCTTTTTCTCCTTTTATTTTGGACATGGGCTATTCTTTTCTTTTCTTTTTTTTCATCATGCTTTGAGCATGTGTCTCTTCTCTTTTTTTCATAGCTCATATCTCTTTTTGAATGATACTTTTGGAGAGAGATGTCACACCACATATGGAGCTTATTTTTATTTTTATAAAATGGATGAATGATACAATGCTAACTTCCAGTGTAGAAGCATAGCAAGGGGGAATAGGTGGGGTGCACATGAATCTTGATCATGAAAGTAATGAAAAGAATTCTCACAAGGGTCACAGAATTTGACAAAGCTCAATGCGATAACAAGCGACATATGAGTATAAGGTTTTCAGCTATGAACATCATATGGCTTTGGTAGGACGGTGACATATCAAAGAGGAGCTTTTCCAAGAGGTATTGGGTTTTCAAAAATAAATAACCCAAGATAGTTAGTCATCAGAGCAACAGATCATATCATCCAGCCATATCATACTCGTCAATTACTTAGGTGAACATGCTTGTCCTTAAGACGGTTATGGTTCACAAGCATCAGGTAGATAACGAGGAATAAAACATATGTGAGTCTACTCAGTCATCAAGTAAGCTGGGTGATCTTTAGCATAAACATTCGAGTTTTAATTTAGAGATAGACAGTTATGGTTATAAAACTCAGGAATGAAAGAGTGAGTTGTCGGGATGCAAACCGACGCTATGCATAGAAGCTGAACCGAGAGAGGCTATCCACAAGAGTGAACTCGTGCGGGTCCCGTTTAGGTTCTCTGTAGGTGATCGATCGGTTAGCGCGGAGTGCTCACAGTGGGTACATGCGAAAACGTGGTGCCTGCATTGGGAGAGTCGTGGCTCTCCCCACACTGTCTCGAACCTAGATGTCCTCTAAAATAAATGACCAAAGTGATAACACAAGGGTGGCTAGACCAGGTTACATGACCGGTGAGCCACTTTATTCAAAATTCAAATGTTCTAAGATAAAATGATTAGGCGCTTACACACATGGAAGGAAATAAATGAATGAAGGGAAATAAACCTAGACCTAGACTAGCGCCTAATGAACTAAAGTTGGGGCTAATCCCCACTACTCTGCAAGGATCTGCTCCTTCCCCTCAGCAACTGCCAGCCTCTGCAGCTTCTGGGCCATGTCCTCCTCCAGCTGGCGATACTCAAACTTGAGCTCACGGTACTCATCCCTCTGTTTGGCCAGCCCTTCAACTAGCTTTTCATGCTCTACAAACAGATCAGCTAATTTGTGTGCCAGCTTTGCTAAAGTAGTGATCTTCTTGGCACCATTCCTTCGGATGTTAGCGAGAATCGTGATGATGTCTCGCTCCCACTGAGGCGGCTTATGGTAGGGCGTACCATAGCCTCTAGTGGAACTCTTCACTCCAAAGATCTTGCATCGGGCCTGCAGGAGTGGAAACTCATCCCACACGTCCTACTAGTACGTGTGGCAGAAGGCCTCTCCGTAGCTGTTGAAGTCGGAGCCAACGTTGCGCTCTCTCGTCTTCAATGGTGGCCCAGGAGGATCATCAAACAAGACACGCTTGCACGTAGCGGTCTTGTTTCCCATGGTGGCCGGCTTGGGCGGGAAGGAAGGCGGTGAGGAGGAGCCTCGACGGGACGACTGAACCGAGGTGTTGGTGCATCCCCTTCGAGCGCTCTCCACACTCCTGCCCCTCTCAGGAGTCTTGGCCTCTGGCGATCCCATCTTCTCGTCCAGGTCGTCGAGGTTGACGGGACGAGAGGAGCTCCCTGCTCCTGAGGCAAAGGGCGAGGCCACCTTCCGGAGGCGAGAGAATCCGTAGTCGACCATGGGTGCGCTGGGTTGAGGAAGGTGAGGTGGAGGAGAAGAATCCAGCGCGACGCAAAACTCGTCGAGCGGCAGGGAGAGGGTTTCTGGAGGAGGAAGAGATACACACGCGTAAGAAGAAAGGAGGCGGCGTCAGGGATCGGCCGACCCTAGGTGGGCCCCTCTGGCCTTCCCCCTTCACATGTGGGCTCAAGTAGGCCTCAAGACCAAAGGCCCAGGTGGATGCCCCGAGATGGAAATGTTGGCTTAAACTAGAGCTAGGATAAGGTTGGGGTTGAATAATCAAACTCTACTTTATAATAACTTTGGCTAAGCCATTAGTATAACCATAGATAATATGGGGGAACTCACCTTGACAACATACCTGGTCCATCGAAGTGTCGAAGCCACTGATGGGGATCATGAAGGGTTCACCGTGTGGCCACGATGGTGTTGTCTTCCTGTGGTCCTTTGCCTTACTCCTTTCTATCTTGGCAATTTCTTTCTCCTGCGTAGTTAGTGTCCACAAGATACTCGAGGGATAATTCTTCTCAAGGAAACAAAATAAATGAGTCCCAAGAATACTCAGAGTGCGGGCATCTTGTGCTCCTGTCTCAACTCATGGCTATCTCCCTTGCAGATAATGTGATGTGATGATAAGCTCTGATCTGCAAGGTTAGTGCATATACGAACATGAGCCCAAAGGATAAATCAAGGCTGAAAACAAGCATGATCATCCCAGGGGGCCAAGGCAGCCCTGGGGTGGTCATGGGACTCGAGAGCTATAGCACTAGGGTGGCGGAACTCGGAGATGAAAGGATCGAGCACTGAGGCTAGTGCTCCCACAACAGGAACCGATCTCCGAGTGAACCCAAGCTCAGAAAGACACTCGGCCTCCAAAGAGGATAGAGCATAGACTCCCAAAGGCCGGTGTACAATCAAGAACCAGAGTTTGGATGAAGAATGAGATTTAACTCGCTATTGCCTTAGGCAGAGGGTCTGATGTTCTCATCAAAATGATGGAAACATCCTGAGGTCTGGCCTAAGCTTCCAATGGGAGGCTATGGACAACCTTGAAAGTGCAACTCCCATTGGGCATCGATCAAGTCAAGCATAAGATATGAAGTTTAAGCTTCTCCTGACTGATCGGTATTGATTGATGGGCTTAAGATATGGAGTGAATGCACTCCATTCGATCGGTAGATGGTCGTGCTCCTTCGGTCTGATGAATGAATCCAACGGATTATAAAGCAGAGACCGATGTCTTGGTTTACGAAACTTCAGTGCAAGGCACTTCGGCTCAAACCTCAACGTCGGAACACGATAAACCTCTCATACCCTCCTCAGGAGATGCTTGTTAGGATTGAACAAGACATCCTGGCTGGGAATGATCGTTCCTTCCAAACCATTCTCTCCATCCTCCCGCGAGACAAAGTCTTAGGGAGAAGGTCTAAGGAGATGCACAAGAGGGGAACCCAAGGGTAGATCTCCCGCGACGAAATCTTTCCCTTAGGCTCCTGCTACTCAGGAATGACACCTTCAGCCAGAGCTTAGAAAGAGTCGATATGAAATCTCGGGCTCGACTGATGATGGATCTAGGTGGCTCAACATTTCCTCTGGTGGGTACCTTATTGACCGGGATGCAAAGGGAGCTGAAATCCCTGAGATTCTCCATGATCTCTTTTCCCTCAACAGCATCCAAGTGCACAAAGGATCCTCCAGAGAGAGCATTAAGTCTCATGGCATCGTCCTTCCGCAATCCAAACCAGAAGTGCTGGAGCAGCATCCAATCGGGGATGTGGAGGACTGGGCAATCTTCCACCGCAGAGGCGAAACGATTCCATGCCATTCCTAGCGATTCCTCCTCACGTTGCATGAAACTGAGAATCTTAGTCCTTAACGAGATGACACGTCGTATCGGGAAGAATCGGGAGCAGAAAGCTACTCTTAAACCTTCCCAATTAAGGTAGTCTCTACCAAAACAACAATGCCAATCCCGTGCTTTCCCAGAGAGGGATAGCGGGAAAAACTCTCTTTTCTGAGCATCCGGTGATTTTTCGGTTTTACCCCGAGTTTCAATCAGACGCTCGTAGTCTTTCACATGATCAAAGGGGTTCTCATGACTTAACCCCGAGAAGGATAGGTCCTAAATGAGCTTCATGAGAGAGGGGTGAAGCCGACAGCCAGATGTAATAATGGGTCTTGACAAAGATGGCTCTGAGGGTTCACTCCTCGAAGGTGGAAGGTGTTTACAAGGATAACCTTCCGTGGGTAACGGGGGTGAAGGTAGAAGAAAAAGGAAAAAGATAAATACGAGGATACACGGGTTCGAAGGTTAACAACAGCCATCCCCGGCAACGGCGCCAGAAATGCTTGTTGGCATTTCTTAACCTCAACGCTAGGCATCGTGGTAGCATGAGCGTGTAAGAGACTCCCGGGTACACTGACGAGTGCGAACGAATCCGCAAGCGCACGGATACACCGTTGCAGCATTTCTCCCACGGAGAATGAGTATTCCCGTCGGGTTTCGTTCCTAGGACGGAGGAGTAACTAGATAGGGTCTATCCAAGGACACCAGCTACTGCTGGGATAGGTAGGGATATGAGAAGCACTTTCTTAAGAAGCTTAACTCTCCAGATGGATCTGTCCGCTATTAGTCCTCCCCGTGGGGCGCCAGCCCATCCTAACTTTTTAGGGAGAGGCCAATGTACTGGCAATGGGGCCCAACTCGGTACGCAGGCGCGGAGGCTTCCAAAGGGTCCAACAGGTTGTCACCACTGCGGCCTACCTCTATCGTTACGCGAACGCACATGGTCTTCGTAGGATAACTAGAGCCCAGACACCATGTTTGCACTCTTGATAACTACTATAGCGCGGTTACATCTGTCAACCCGCTAACAACACTATAGCAACCCGTATAAATACAAGACCATGAACTAGAGAGAGAATGGATCAGATAATACGAGTCATCAAGTTATGGAGCAGTAAGAGAGGTTTGGATGCAAACAAACGAGATACAGCAAACTTACTCAGCTAAACAGGATCAGAGCATGCAAACAGATACTGGAACTAAGGAACTAGCTCTAAAGGATCAAAGCCTTGTGTTACAAAGAACACAAGCCTCTAACTTATGAACGAGCTAAGAACACAAGAACAAATCATTCATGCATGATGTCCACCATAGTCTAAATAAGAAATGTTGAAATACTCACTTTGGTCTAAATGAAGAACAAGCATCCACGAGGACATCAACTCACTCCTCATTCCTACTCTATCTCTCAACGAATCCTAGTCTAGATCTCTTCTCAACCCCATTCTACCATGTAGAGGTGAGAATCACCTCATATGGGCAGAATTAGAGAGCAGGAGAGAGAGAGCTACACAAGAGAGAAGTGGAACTTGAGAGCTTCGAGGTGTGTGTGAAATGAGGCCCCTCGCCCTCGATTTATAGGAATGGAAGTGGCTTGCTCCGAGGCTCCAAATGCTCCAAAACACCCTGGGATGTAGCCAGGAGCCAATGGGAGAGAGCCACACGGAGGGCCACGATGAACCGACCCTAGGTCGGTTCGGCCGAACCTAGGGTCGGCCGGCCCTCTTGGGTGGCTCCCTGGCCCATGCTTCCTCTGGCTCACTTCCATGTGGGCCCTGATGCTCCTCCTCTGTGGATGGCACATTTCCTGGCGGTTGGGTTAGCAAAGTGGGCCCATGGATCCATGTGATGCTGACGTGGTAGTGTGTGATTCGTCGAGAGTTCTTCACATGGATTGGTGACATCATGGATCCAGGAGAATCCATGTGGCAGCCCCTCATTGGCCAACACTTGAGTGCCTTGGATTGGAGTGGAGTGAATGTGCATGGATTCTTCTCATTTCCTATGCTAAATACTTGCATTCGAATAGACATCAACACTGGTGGAAAGTATTAGTTTAAGCTCCTATTCTAGTGTGGATGTGCAATTCATGCTTCAATTTGCAGGAGTTGACGGCTATGAAAATGGTACTTAACAGCCGTCAACACTGACGCAAGCACGCGTGGGGGCTGGCACTATTTCGTGGACCAGGCCGGTGGACTCTGTGGACCGGGGTTGATCTGTGCCTATGGTCTAGTGGACTAGGCGCACAGAGGGGAGGGGTATGACGCGGCAGCTGGTGTGGCATGTGAGTGCGGCTGACGCGCGGGGCCGGTGCTGGCATGGCAGCCACGCTTGCGCCACATCGCAGCGTCACCCATGTTAGCCAGCGCGCGGCGGTAGAGCCAGGGGAGCTCGCCGGAATGCTCGCTGCCGGCGGCTACAAGGCATTTACGGCGACGGCAAGTGCACCTATGGGATCAGTGGACTACGGTGGAACGGCGGGGTAGGTGTGAGGGTGAGGTGCGAGCCATGACGGCTGGTATAGCTTGTCGGATTTCCAGCGGTGGCGCGGCTCAAATAGGCATTTTGCCTATGCACGGTTTGGAGCCAAACAAGCGCGAGGGTACGCTTGTGGTGTGATACAAAGCACTCCGGTGTTCTTGAGCAAGAGAGGGAGGGGCCAGAGCGGTGGCAGAGGGTCGCCGGAGCTCGGTGATACAAGGAGGAAGGGGAGGAGGATCAAGAACTCTATGGCGGCTCGGGGTACTTGGGCAGCATGACAGTAGGGTCCAGGTGAAGCTGTAGGAGGGGTTGCAGTGGCCGGAGCTACGTTAGTGCGGCGGTGCTTGCTCGCCGGAGCACGACGGAATAGGGGAACAGAGACAAAGGGCCGGGGGCTACGACGAGAAGAGGAAGGGAGGGGGCAGCACAAAGCAGGTACCTGAGCACCTCTAGTGGGTTGCACGACGGCCGGAGCTCTACTAGTGCGGCGGCGGAGCTACTGACTACGGCAGCTAGGAGCTTGGCTAGCGATGGCACGCGGAGGAGGAAGTGGTGGTGGTGTGAGGTGAGGAGGTGCCTCTGGGTGCTAATTATAGCACCGGGGTGGCTTCAGTGCGGCGTGCTCGAGCTCTGGATGAGCTCGGGCCAGCCGGATAAGCTCATTAGGACAGTCATGGCTGGCAGAGCTCTGTACACGGCCAGGTGCGGTGGTGTGGCGGTGGGGAAAGCCTGTCAAGGCGTTCCGGAACGGAAAATGGGGTACAGAGGCGTGCGGTGAGATGAGACAAGTGCGGCGCACGCCTCAGTGCAGTGGGAGGTGGCCGGGAGGAAGAGATCACACCAGCATGCGCGTGCGGCGGAGCTCTGAGGCTCACACGCGTTGTGCGGGCGCTGCACGGCCGTGAGAGCGGGAGGACGAGATTAAGCGAGCATGCGGTATGGAGGGGTGTAGGTGGCTGCGGTGCTCACTCCGGTGGGGTGGATGGAGGGGTTGGGAAGGGGGTTTAGGTGACGAATGCCAATGGCAGCGCGCCGAGGCATGGCCCGGCGGAGTCGTGGGTTGTGGTGCAGGAAAAGCCGGTGGCTTTTGTGATCCTAGAGAGGAAGGAAGAGGGGGCATGGGTGGCCTGGTGCTCGTAGCCGTGACTAGGAAGGGGCCAGTGGAGGAGATCGAGGCGGGGTGTCGTACTGCCAAGCTCTGGGCCGTGCGCATGTGATGAGCGTGCGACATGGCTGTGAGTGGTGGAGGGGATGCATCGACACGGGGTCTAGCCGGCGAAAGGCCCCAGCTTTACCGCGCGCGTGGAGTTGGTCAAAAGGGATGGCGGGAGCGGAGCAAGCCCGCGGCGGGGACGGCACGGCGCGCGGTGACCCAGGTGAGGGGGAGGCGGTGACAGAGGTAGACGACGGTGTCGTCGTGGGCTCGCTGTGCCGGCTGGGCTGGTGGCCTGTTGATCTTTGCGGTAAAAAAGAAGGGAGAGGCGAGAGGGGCTGGGCCGATTGCCTGGTTGGGCTGGAAGTGGGGTTGGTGGCCCATGAGTGCATAGTGCAGCTTGTTATTTATTTGAGAAGGTTTATAAGGGATTTGAATTCAAATTTGAATTGGTTTCAAATTTGAATGGAGATTTGGAGCTTTGGATAATTTCATAAATGCTAGAGCACACAAATGCACAAACATATGATCTATAAAAAGAAAATTAAGCAAAATTTTATTAGGGAGGGGTTTTAGGATTTAATTCCATTAAAAACTTTAATTAGGGGTGATTTTTAAGGATTTAAAATTTCGGGATGTTACACGCAAGATCTTATGTTTTTCTGATAATTAAATGTATTAGTGTATTTTCATTCATGCTACATGAGCTTAAATATAGTGAATTACACATCGAAAACTGAAGAGTTATGATTCGGCCTCCACAAAAATTAGTCTCCTAAGGCACAAGGGACCTTGTGGCAAAGTTTGGCACCATTCGGGATCTTTTGAGGGGTGCACTCAGTTCAACGTTTAATTACTAGGTGATGTCACTCGGAAATTCAATTCAACAAAAGAAAATACTAAACCAATTCAGAAAAATCTCAAACTTCGTGGATTATTCTCACAAGGCATATGCAAGCATTTCAAAAAGTTTTGAGACCAATACAACACTGCAAAGTGCATGAACTTTAGAATCGATAAGAACTTAAGTGTACACACATGATTCCCTGAAAGGTTCCATTTAGCTTTGTGAAGCACGTGTACTCCATATATGTCAAAATGGTCTAAAATTTTTTACTTGTCATTCACACCCAAAAGATTGGCTCGTGCAAGATCTTAGGTTTTTCTGATGATTAAGTGTATTATTGTATTTTTCTTCGCGCTACATGAGCTTAAATATGGTGAATTACACATCAAAAACTCAAGATTTATGATTCGTCCTCCACAAAAATTAGTCTCCTAAGGAACAAGAGATCTTGTGGAAAAGTTTGGCACCATTCCGGATCTTTTCAGGAGTGGACTCAGTTCAACGTTTAATTAGTAGGTGATGTCGCACGAAAATTCAACTAAACCAAAAAATAGTAAACCAATTCCGAAAAGTCTCAAACTTGATGGTTCATTCTCACAAGGCATATGAAAGCCCTACAAAAAGTTTGAGACCAATACAACACTCCAAAGTGCATGGACTTCAGAATCGCTAAGAACTTAAGTGTACACACATGGTTCCATGAAAGGTTTTATATAACTTTGTGAAGCATGTGTACTCCATCTATGTCAAAAAGGTCTGAATTGTTTTTGGTTGTCATTAACACACAAAATATTGGCTCACGCAAGATCTTAGGTTTTTGTGATAAACCGAAAAAAACTATACCCATTTAGAAAAATCTCAAACTTGATGGTTCATTCTCACAAGGCATATGGAAGCCATACAAAAAGTTTAAGACCAATACAACACTGCAAAGTGCATGGACTTCAAAATCGCTAAGAACTTAAGTGTATACACATGATTCCATGAAAGGTTCCATATAGCTTTGTAAAGCATGTGTACACCATCTATGTTGAAATGGTCTGCAATGTTTTTTGTTGTCATTTACACCCAAAATATTGGCTCATGCAAGATGTTAGGTTTTTCTGATAATTAAATGTATTATTGTGTTTTTCTTCGTGCTACATGAGCTTAAATATGGTGAATTACACATCAAAAACTCAAGAATTATGATTTAGTGTCCACAAAAATTAGTCTCCTAAGGCACTAGAGACCTTGTGGCAAAGTTTGGCACCATTCCGGATCTTTTCAGGGGTGGACTCAGTTGAACATTTAATTACTAGGTGATGTCGCTCAGAAATTCAATTAAATCGAAAAAAATATTAAACCAATTCAGAAAAATCTCAAACATCGCGGTTCATTCTCTCAAGGCATATGCAAGCATTACAAAACTTTTGAGACCAATACAACACTACAAAGTGCATGAACTTTATAATCGCAAAGAACTTAAGTGTACACACATGATCCCATGAAAGGTTCCATATAGTTTTGTGAAGCACGTGTACTCCATATATGTCGAAATGGTCTGAAATTTTTTTGTTTGTCATTTACACCCAAAAGATTGGCTCACGCAAGATTTTAGGTTTTTCTGATGATTAAGTGTATTATTGTATCTTTCTTCGTGCTACATGAGCTTAAATATGGTGAATTACACATCGAAAAATCAAGAGTTATGATTCGTCCTCCACAAAAATTAGTCTCCTCAGGCACAAGAGACCTTGTGGTAAAGTTTGGCACCATTCCAGGTCTTTTCAGAAGTGGGTTCAGTTCAACGTTTAATTTGTAGGTGATGTCGCACAGAAATTCAATTAAATCGAAAAAATAGTAAACAAATTAAAAAAAATCTCAAACTTGGTGGTTCATTCTCACGAGGCATATTCAAGACCTACAAAAAGTTTGAGACCAATACAATACTGCAATGTGCATGGACTTCACAATTGCTAAGAACTTAAGTGTACACACATGATTCCATGAAAGGTTTCATATAGCTTTGTGAAGCACGTGTACTCCATCTATGTCAAAATTATCTGAATTGTTTTTGGTTGTCATTAACACGCAAAATATTGGCTCACACAAGATGTTAGGTTTTTCTGATGATTAAATGTATTATTGTATTTTTCTTCGTGCTTCATGAGCTTAAATATGGTGAATTACACATCGAAAACTCAAGAATTATGATTCGGCCTCCACAAAAATTAGTCTCCTAAGGCACAAGAATCCTTTTGGTAAAGTTTGGCACCATTCTAGATCTTTTCAGGAGTGAACTTAGTTCAATGTTTAATTACTAGGTGATGTCGCACGGAAATTCAATTAAACTGAAAAAAATACTAAACCAATTTAGAAAAATCTCAAACTTGGTGGTTCATTCTCACAAGGCATATACAAGCCTTACAAAAAGTTTGAGACTAATACAACACTACAAAGTGCATGGACTTTAGAATTGCTAAGAACTTAAGTGTACACACATGGTTCCATGAAAGGTTCCATAGCTTAGTGCCGCCCCATCTCGTCCCTCCACGTGGCGCTGCTCATTGGTCCATTTCTTCACTCCCGGGTGTTTTGAGGCCATTTGGTGCCCGAGGCAAGCCTCCTCCTTGCCAATAAATAGAAGGGGAGTGGCTCCCATTTCACACACACCACTCTCTCATTCTTCTCTCACCTTTAGTCTCCAAGGCTAGGGGATAGGCTAGAGTAGCTCTTATTCAGGTTCCAAGTCTACTTTGGAGTCTAGGTATGAGTTCTCTTTTATCTTTATTTCTTTGTATGACTTTGATCTACTTCAGTTATTCAACTATTTCATATAAAGTCATGGTAGATCATATGATTGATATGTTCTTGAGTTCATCTCTTGTTCATCATTTAGAGGCTCGTGTTCTTCATGAACACTACCTTTTGATCCACTTGAAGGATGATTTACTCATTCCTTATGTGTTTGTTCATAAGTTAGAGGCTCGTGTTCTTCACGAACACGACCCTTTGATCTTGTTGACTAGACATAAGAGAGTTCGTATCCATTGGTATGTCTAGCCTTAGTTGATCTTGTTAGATGCCATGATAGTGTTGCATGAGGTTCATGTTCAAGCTACGGTACTCGGTCTAAGTTGACCAGTCTTCTAGTGGCTCTCACCCTGGGTCACAATAGCCCGGGCCGGGTGAAGTCTAGCAGCAACGCAGGCATGGTGCCTGGGTTGTGTGGCTACGTTAGTTATGAGCATGCCCCCCGTAACGATTGAGGTAGACCGCAGTGGTGACAGCTGTTGGACCCTTTGGAACCCTCCGCGCTGGGGTATTGCTGTAGGAGTCTAAAGTATAGTTTTGCAGAGCGCTGGTCGTCACGGGCTATCTCCCCGTTTGTACCTGGGTGTTGAACCTTACCCTCTCATGCAATGTTTCATGCCTATCTCCTGTATCTTCTAGATTTGTATGTTTAGTACATTAGAACCTAGAGCTAACTCGTATGTTCCCCCTAAGCTGTAGAGTACTAGAGTAGAGGTAGATCTGAGTGTGTGTCACACTACCCTATCATATCTTTTATCTTACCCCTGCCTTTGAGTTGTTGTTTCTATATCTATCTCTTGGTTTACATTCAGTGCAAAAGCATTGTTGGCGGTCGATTTCCGTCAACCTAGCCAAGAGTTTACCTTCAATGTTGGCATTAATTTGATATTCACACTAACGATCCTAACCCTCATTATATGTTAAGTTCGCACTCGCGCATGGTTTTTGGAGTTTATTGTTTACAAAAGAATCAAGAGCTTAAATGAGGACTTCCGGCTAAAGTTCATCAAGGGTTTTACAAGGTGATCATGGAGCCCGGGACAAGTCAAGATACAAGATGAACATAACTCCAAATGAACCAAGGACTAAAGCATGAAGCTGAGAAGTGCCTTTTTCACTCATGCTTTATTGGAAGGAGGGTCCCTTGACTACGACGGAGGATTTGTCCGCTTGCAAGTCCAAACGAACTTTGCAATGATAATCAAACGTCAACAAGCATAAGTCTATGATATCCGCCATTGCCTTCCACGGATACGATACCCTTGGAATATTCTACTTCCTTGGGGAAATGCTACAATGGTTTATCTGTGCGCTTGTGGATTCGTTCATGATCGTTTAGATTCACCTCTGGCAAGCCTTGGTGTTCACACTAACTCGGCGTCGTTAGTAGTGACGCTAAGAAATGCCAACAAGCATTTCTGGCGCTGTTGCCGGGGAAGGCACAGGATTATCATGACTATGCTTTGCATCTGTTTATAAATCATGAGTAGGTTAGGACAACTCTCAATGCAGGCTAACCTTGATTGCCTTCTTTTATCTTTGGATGATGAAGACAGGTAGTGTATGACTAGTTTCGACTTACCAGAGAATTTCACTGAAGATCCCGAGTCACTAGTGAGGAGAGCTCGAATTCATTTCGACTCACCTCGTCGTACTCGTCTGGAAGGCGAACCAGCTTCCTTTGTACCATCCACGTCAAACGCTATGACCCAGAAGACACTTCGTGAGTACTCAGCTCCTTCTGCGGACCAGGTGCTGCAAGGCCCTAAGGTGGCAATGGGGACTGAAAATTTTGAGATCAAGATGGGTCTAATCACGATGGTACAGGCTAGCCCATTCTGTGGCAAGCCAAATGAGGATGCCAATGCCCATCTGCAACAATTCCTAGAGCTATGCAGCCCTTTCAACATCAGGGGTGCAAATATGGATGTTGTTCATCTCCGACTGTTTCCATTTTCTCTCCTGGGGAAAGCCAAGCAATGGTTCTATGCAAATCGTGATGCCATTAATACTTGGGATAAATGTTCAGAGGCATTCCTCAAGAAGTTCTTCCCATTGGGTAAAACCAATGCTCTTCGTGGAAGAATTTCTGGTTTTCAGCAAGCAGCAAGTGAATCTATTCGAGAGGCTTGGGAAAGGCTTCAGAAGTACGTCCTGGCCTGTCCTCATCATGGGATGGAGGATTGGCTTATTCTTCAAAGCTTCTATAATGGGTTGACTCCGACAGCCCGAGGCCATATTGATGCTGCTGCTCAGGGAGCATTCTTCTCACTCACCGTTGATAATGCTAATTACTCATTGAGAAAATGGTATCCAACCAAGGGTGGAGTGATGAAAGACTCCAACCACGTTCGAGGGGTACTCATACTATCAAGGAAGCAGATATGATTACTGCCAAGCTAGATCTTCGTACGAAGAGACTGGATGATTACACCAGCGAGAAGGCTGCCATGGCCACCACTACTCTTCCTATGGATTCTCATATGACTTGTGAAGTCTGTGGCAACACTGGGCATTCAGGAAACTACTGTCCTGAAACATAGGAGGAAGTGATGTACATGAACGGCAATAACAATGGTTATCGTCCATCTCAACAAGGAGGCCAAATGTGGAACCAACAACACCCTTATTATCAAGGAGGTAACCAAGGTAACTCTTACAATCCTAACCAACCCTCCTTGAGACATCTTGTTTTCGGGCAGACTAAGATCAATGAAGGTGTTAACCAAAAGGTAGCTGCCCTTGATAAAACCTTGGAAAGTCTCAACGTTAAGCTTGAAAGTTTTTCTTCTGCTCAGAAGAGCCAGCTAAGTTTTAACAAAATGTTAGAAACTCAGTTAGCTCGGTTAGCTGTTTCTGTTCCCTCTGTTGAAAATGCAAATGCAGTGACTACAAGGAGAGGTAAGTCCACTCGAGATCCACCATATCCTAACTCTGCAGGGACAGACAAGAAAAACATAATATTGGTTGAGAACACTCATGAAAGTCCATCCGACTCGGAAGAACTCCCCCAGGTAAGGAGGGTGCCCTCGAAAGAGAAGTCACCTGGAGGAGTAACACCACATATGGAATTTGTAGAAGCCAATGTGATGTCGTTCCCTCAAAGGAACAGGAAGGCGATAGTAGATGAACAGTTCAATCACTTCGTGGACATGATTCAGAAAGTTTATATCAACGTCCCATTACTCGAGGCAATACACGTACCCACGTACGCACGTTATCTCAAGGACATCCTAACCAAGAAGCGAGCCCTCCCTATGACGGAAGTGCTACGGCTCACTGAGGAGTGCAGTGCTGCCATACTCAACCGCCTTCCTGAGAAGAAGAAAGATCCATGGTGTCCCACAATTACTTGTATGATTGGGACACAACGTTTCGACCATGCTCTCTGTGACTTAGGGGCTAGCGTCAGCGTCATGCCTAAGGTAGTCTTTGATCAACTCAATTACACGAATTTGTCTCCAACTACTTTGCAGCTGCAGCTAGCTGATTCTTTAGTCTGATACCCAGCGAGAATAGCTGAGGATATTCCAGTGAAAGTCCGAGATTGCTTTATCCCCATTGACTTTGTGGTACTAGACATGGAGATTGCTAAGGAAGTGCCACTCATACTTGGGCGACCATTTCTGGGTACAGCTGATGCACAAATTGATGTGGGGGCCGGTGTGATCCGTCTCTACATCAATGGCAAGGAGGAGAAGTTCGAATTCCGTCCAAGAAAGGAGCAAAGCTCAATGATCAACGATTCACCAACTCCCAACACTCCAGCACGAGAGATTGGAACACCACGGCAGGAAGTGGACAACCTTATTGCGTTTATTAAGAATTTTTGGAAAGAAGAACTTCAGCACATGAATACGGGACAGAAACAATATTGGAAATCTCAGTCCCAGTCCATGAAATCACCCCCTACACACCACAACCCGCATGATACTCAGAAGGTGTGGAGGAAGGTGAATTGGAAGCCGACTTCTCTTCCGGAAGAGACGGCTGCCTCACTGCCAAGGTAAGAAATTTGGAACCAGAGTCTAGCTCTAAAGACTCAAAATAGTGAGCCCGGCGCCGACAGGTAAGTTCGGTAAGTTATCCTTAGTTTCCATTCCAATAAATTTCTGATCCTAGAGAAACAAGCTATTTCTACTCTATGTTTTCTGCATTCTTGCTGGGGCAAGCTCAGGGGCGATGTCAAACTGGACGATCCTTGAGTTTGTACCATGGTACTAACTTCTCACAGCACCACAGCCACAACCTACTACACCACCGGTGGTAGTAGGGGCCCCTGCAGGGTACATGTTTGAGATTACCCCTGGATATGCACTTGGTTGAGATCAGCCCACCTACCAGCCAAGTGCGAGTGGCACGGCTTGGGCGAGTGCGAGTAGTGCTCAGTGGGCTACACCCGCTAGTTCTAGCTCCGGTGGTCCGCCTCCGTCTTCATCCTTCAAGCGGCACTCCTTAGCCTCTGCACGCGATGCTCAGCTCGCGCAACAGATGGGAGAGCTCACCGTCTAGGTCACAGGATTGGAGGAGACGCTGAACACCCACGTCGAGTCTACCTCAGCGTGGCAGCGTCAGGCTCGTGAGAGGATTGAAGCCATGCAGCAAGCACAACAGCGACAAATGGAGGAGGAGAGGGCTTACTATGCGAATCAGGGTTTCTTCTTCCCTCCTCCGCAGTGAGCCTGAAGCTAGCTTGGGGGAGGACCCCCATCCTTAGGTAATGTTGGCATTTCTTAACCTCAATGCTAGGCGCCGTAATAGCATGAGTGTGTAAGAGACTCCTGGGTACACTGACGAGTGCGAATGAATCCGCAAGCGCACGGATACACCGTTGCAGCACTTCTCCCTCGGAGAATGAGTATTCCCGTCGGGTTTCGTTCCTAGGATGGAGAGTAAACAGAGAGGGTCTTTCCATGGACACCAGCTACTGCTGGGATAGGTAGGGATATGAGAAGCACTTTCTTAAGGGACTTAACTCTCAAGATGGATCTGTCCGCTATTAGTCCTCCCCGTGGGGCGCTAGCAAATCCTAACTTTTAAGGGAGAGGCTAATGTACTGGCAATGGGGCCCAACTCGGTACGCAGGCTCGGAGGGTTCCAAAGGGTCCAATAGGTTGTCACCACTGCGGCCTACCTCTATCGTTACGCGAACGCACGTGGTCTTCGTAGGATAACTGTTGATGGTTCAAAACTGCGTTCAACTTCACCGCAAGTACACGGAGTGACTTGGTGCCTTTTTCACCAAGGGAGGGGACCCCCTAGGTTCTTGTCAATCCACGGAGCAAGGGAATTACTTGGGTTTAACCTAACACTAACTTAGCTGATTAAGCACTTTATGATGAAAAGATTAATCTATAAAGTAAAGACAAACTAACCCTAGATTATGCTAAGAGAAAGAGAAAGGTGGTTCACGAGTATGAAAGACGTATGCCCATGGAGTCTAGGTACTTGAGATGCAATCACCCAAAACATGGTAAAACCCTGATCCAATCCATCTAAGGATGTGAACAAAGAGTTAAGTGTTTCCCTTCCCTCGTACTAGTCACTACGCAAAGGTAATCGTCTCTAACCCTAATGAACACGGTATGTTGACGTGATCTACGGGAGCAACCCCGATGGCAATGGTAGCTAACCTTAAACATTAAGCATCATCAACAAGAAGGTATGATAGATAAAGATCCAAACAAGAGAGTGGGTGACTACATGTCAAGATCCATTACAACTCCATGGACAAACGATTACTTTACCCCATTAAGACACTAGGCATGGCACCGTTGAACATGGTGGATGCCTCCGATGGAGTCCGTCTCTCGGTGTCCTTCAACTCCCGCGGCGCCGTGGCAAGGCCTCGGCGTCCTCCTTCCTCGTGGTGGCCTCCGTTGACCTAGGTGATGATCCTCGCGAATCTTCACCCTCTCGATCAACCCTCTTCCTTGTGTTTGATCTCCCAAGGCTTCTCTAGTCGTCTTTCACGAATGGCTCCTCCCTCCAAACAATTAGGTTTCCACGAATTTATCACCGAAGAAAGGCGGCGGCGAACCGAGGTGAAAATGGGGTGGGCCGGCCGGCCTAGGCCGGCCGGCCTGGCCCACTTCCGGCCCTGTTCATCTCCGTCTTTTGCCACGTGTCGTTTCTTGCACATTGGGGGTTTTCCTCCTTCGGATATGGGCTTTGGACGTCATTATCTCCGCGACCAAGGCAAGGGGTCTTTACGCATGATCTTCTGGTCTTTTAATCTTGGTCCTCGGAGATTCTTCATTGAAGCACATTGGTCCTTGCCACCTTTGGAGTCTAGTTCATGTACGGTCGGAGCCTCTTGATCATCATGTAAATTGTCCTCCGAACCGAATGTATTTCTTCTCATTTAGTGTATGAATTCCTGCGTAAACATTATACTCCAAAACACACATCCAACGATGAACTTATTATATCATTAGTATGCCTAGTGGCGGGTTAGTTCCAAAATGAAATCCAAACTATAACATAACAAGTGTTCTTGGTTGACGGAAATCGACCGCCAACATCCCTGCCACGCTTAAATCTTGCGCGTCCTCGAGCAAGTTGCTCAAAAGTTGTTCATCCATGGAGTTTGAAAACATGCTTCGTCAAATCCTTCCTTTCAAGTTAGTCAATCATTCATCTTTAATATAAGAGACATGAAACAAAAATCATAATGTAAACATGGGCGTTTAGAAACTACCAATTAAAGAGTTACCCCACAGCTCTTACCTTTTCACTAGAGATCTTCAACTTCATCCACACTTGCTTTCTTACTTCCTTTGGAGGGTTTTTGCACTTTTAAAAATAAAATTCCTGCACAAAGCATTAGACAAAGCCCTTCTCCAAGTTCTTTCATGTCACTCATCAAGGTGGCTATCCTAGATAATTTTATAAACTCTCACCTCCCACAAGTCCCTCATATGTGATGTAAGGTAGAGCTATAGGTGTGGCTAGCTAAGTTGGCACAAGTGTTGTCAAGCTAGGAGAGTCCTCTAGTGGTTGTTCACCTTCCAAGCCAATGATCATGAGAATTACCATAATGTAGGGGTGTCAATGATGAGAAGATTTAGAATGGTGGACATGTGCAAAGGGAAAAAGAATAAAGACTTCAAGGCACTAATGATGTCCTCGATGTCAGATTGCACATGGTATAGAATAAGATTCGTTCCTAACATCGTGGCATCCTTCCTTGCACTCCATTTGGTCTTCACTTGACTTGTCATCCCTTAGTACACCTTTCTTGCCTTGCCTTGGATTTTCTTTCTTTTCGTTTTCTTCTTTTTCTTCTCTCTTCTTTTTTTCTTCTTTTCTCTCTTTTTTTTCTTGTGTGTGCACTACACACATACACATACATATTTTTTTTCTTTTTCTTTCCACCTCTTTACCTTCTTCTCCCAAGCTTTTTGCTCAACTTTCGAACATGATCAATTTAAACATGCCTAGAGATTGAACAAATCTTTGAATATGGGTTGTGTTCAAGGAGTAGGATGATAAAAAGATGTATATAGGTTTGGGTAAGGAATCCGGCGATGTACGGGGCATTCAACGTGAAATTCCCGTTACCGAATACATGAAGAGGCTAGCAACAAAAGGTATACATCAAGGACATGATCATTGCTTGAAATTAGACGTCCCAAGAGAGTAAAATCCTAACTTAACTCATCATGCTAATCAACACTTATGGTGGAGCTTATGTATGTATGTAAAGGCTTTGTATAGGATAGATATCACCTGATGGGGACGTGGGTTCCCGATCTTCCGTCAGGTGGAGATAGCTATCGATTTGGTGGAGATGTCACACAAACGATCCGGCTTCCAATCAACACGACTAGAACCCCGCAATCGCAGCACCACTTCTCCTCTGGTTATCAACCATGCACTGCACGATTGACCTCGCCACGAGGGCTAATCCTTGCCTGAGAATCGAAAGACACAAGCAAGAACAAGAAAGAAACACAATCTGGAAAATTGCAGATGAATGATTAAGCTCACAAGTTGGGGTCTCACAAACCGATCGAGCGGCGAACTGTTCTTGACAGAATGACTTAAGCAAAACCCGAAACCCTAATGAGGGTGGCGGCTACGGATAAATAGAGGTTAGGGGCGTGACCCCCTCTCTGGACGCACCCCTAATGGGCTCAACAAAGATACACGGCCCAAAGGCCAAAATATGATGTCGCAGCACCGAGGCAGATTTTGGACGTCAACTTGTTTCGACGATTCCCATTGACTCAGGACGAATTTTGGTATGAGACCGGTGCCATTGGAAGCTCTATGAAATTCTGCTTCCAACCATATATAGAACGTCCAAATCCAACTCCGTATATGACCTGGGCGTCCGTTTTACGACGGGCTGTTCCTGGAGTCCGAAACTGAAACGAAGTCGAATTGGTTTAGGCCTCCACCTTGATCCGGACGTCCTTGCTGGTCTTCCACGCCTCCAAGTCCTTCCTCATGTCCATGCTGGTCCCCTCCTTCATTCCTAAGTACAATTAAATCATTAGGTAGCACACTATTCTCAAATGCACAAGAATACATACATAGGAACGAGCTCACCTGTAAATTCAATTGTCTTGCGCGTGAGCGAGTAATGGGACCTTGAACATCAACTAGAGGAGTATTGTTTGTATCCATGGGAGTGATGTCCTCATCATCACCTCTCAACTTGGAGAAAGAACTTGCTAACCTTCATAGCAAGGTGTTTTTCTTAATTTTCAGAAATAAAACCTCCAAAGTTCAGCAATACTAAGAGCATGGACGAACCAAAGTCCTAGATTAAATTTTAAGTATGGGTACTTTACAAAGGTAAGTTTCCACTAAGCACCACGGTAAACAATTAATCAAAAAGCTCATGCTCAAATAAGAAAGATAAAGAAAAGAATAACAAGAAAAGAAACATGAGACTTTGCATAAGACACTTTTTATTTCTTTTTTCTTTGACTCAACACTAATTTAAGACTCTTTCAAGCTAATAAGATAAAACAAAGACTCACACACTCTCACACTTGACTCAAAAATTAAAGACTAGACTCTCACACCACTTTAAGCAAAAATTTAAAAAGGTAGCTAGCTAGCTCCCCCCCACGCTTAGATCTTACGACGTCCTCGTCGTAACTTTACAAAAGGCACAAAGGGAGAGAACTATCTAACTACGACACCTAGTGGTACTTTCCGCACGAGTTGCACGACTCCTTCTTCTTGAAATTTTTATTCATCCAGAAGAGCTTCCTTATGTTGCGGTTGAGGTACTTGAAGTCATCTTCCGCCATGCGCTCCCAATCCTCAATTCGTTGTTGCATGGCATTGATGGTGTGGAAACACTCATCAAGGGATTAGAAGAGCTCCGCAATGGCGTTGCGGCATGCCGCGCAACACACATTGTGCTCTTCCTCCGGATCATCATCTCCATCGTCTCCACCGTCCGGATCATTACCGCCGCCTGGGTTGCCTCCTTCGCCTTGCTCTTCCGGATGCTCCTCCAGCTCCTCCTTGGGCATCTCCTCCCAAATGTAGAGATCGTTATCGTCTCTTCCGCCGGCTGCCCACGAGCTATGGCTTCGATCATCGGAGTAATCAATATCTCTGTAGAAATCCGCCGGCTCGGGGGTCTTCTCCTTGTAATCCTTCCTCTTCTTCCCAAGGAGCCTCTTCGAGCGGCGAACAGGAGAAGCGGGCTTCTCCTTCTTCACCTCAACCCAGGGATTTGGGCTAGCCATGCGCCTTCTTGGAACACACCCTCCACATTGAATCCTCGCAGTTCTCTTCACCTTCTTCTTGGGCTCCGGCACCACAGCGCACCGGCGAAGCTCCTCGTTCGCCGGAGTTGGAGAGGGGAGGTATGCTTCTTCTTCCATGGTCGCCTTCACCTCCTCCTTGCCCTTGGTGCTACTCAAGGATGCCATGGGTGCTTGGGTGCCTTCGTGGAGGTTGGAGATTGCAATTGAGATGCAAACCTCGATCTCCCCAGGCATCCTTAAATATCCCTGGAAAGATTCGGCTGAAACCCTCCCTTACCTATTTTTGTCGCCCCCAAAAAGAGAAGACAGGAAAAGGAAATGCACCGAACCATGTCTTAGAGAAAAACGAGCGAAAACGGGCGAAGGGGGGTAGTGGGCCGGTAGGCATGGGCTGGCCGGCCTACCTCCTCTTTTGGGCCCCCGCGGCCCAACTTTCGCGGCCCTCGGTGTTTTGTGAATACTAGCCTAGGTGGTGGTAGGGTCCAACTAAAAATTATGAAAAGGACTCGAAATAAATACGAAAATAAAAACAAAAACATATTTACAGAAAACTTACCTCGTTTTACGTCTTAGGCTTGACGCTCGGGCTCGTCCTCCATGTGATATATATCAATGTAGTCGATGGGCACGATGTCTTGTTCAAGAAAAACCTTTAACCGTTGACCATTAACCACATATTGATCTCCTTTTACGTCCATGATTGTGACTGCTCCATTTGGCGAGACCGAGTGAACGATGTACGGTCCATCCCATTTGCTCTTCAATTTTCCTTTCCCGAATATTTTGAACCTTGAATTATAGAGGAGAACCTTGTCACCTTCTTTGAATTCCTTTGCTCGAAGCCTTTTATCGTACCACCTCTTCATTCTTTCCTGGTAGATGGTTGCACTCTCATAAGCTTTGAGCCTCGTCTCTTCTAGTTCACTTATTTAGATCTTCCGTTTGATTCCCGCGGCATCAAAGTCAAGATTCATATCCTTGATTGCCCAATATGCTTTATGTTCTAACTCCAAAGGTAAGTGACACGATTTACCATAGACAAATTGATATGGTGTCATACCTATGGGTGTCTTGTATGCCGTCCGATATGCCCAGAATGCTCCATCCAATTTCTTTGACTAATCTTTACCTCCATTTTCAACGGTCTTGTTAAGAATGCTCTTGAGCTGCCTATTTGAAGTTTCCGCTTGACCATTGGTTTGTGGGTGGTAAGCCGTGGCCACTCTTTGCTCAATCCCCAACTTGGACAAGCATTTTCTGAAGCTATTTCCCATGAAGTGTGTTCCTCCATCACTTATCAATACTCGCGGGACTCCATAGCTTGGGAATATAATATTTTTGATCATGGATATGGATTCTTCCATTGAAGCTCTTCGACAAGGGATAGCCACCACCCATTTGGATACATAATCAACTATAACCAAAATATGCTCATATCCATTCGAACTAGTGAAATGCCCCATGAAGTCAATCCCCCATACGTCGAATAGATCAATTTGCAAGTTGTAATTCAAGGGCATAGCATTTCTTTGATTTATATTCCCCGTTCTTTGACATTCCGGACAAGAAGCAACATACCTCTTTGAATCTTCATGCATCTCTGGCCAATAAAATCCACTAGCCCATACCTTTGCTTGAGTCCTAAAATGTCCATAGTGTCCTCCATATTCGCCTGAGTGACACTTTCTCAATATTTCGCCTCTTTCATCTCTTGGTATACACCTTCGTAAGACTCCATCCGCTCCAAGTCTAAAGAGGTAAGGTGCATCCCAATAATATTTTCGGCTCTCGGCGATCACTCTCCTTTGAGCGTTCCTATCCAAATGATCAAGTGGCATTTTTCGTATGGCTCGAATAATGTTGATCATCCAAGTATCTTTGTCAAGGATGTAATAGAGATGATCATCTCTCATCTTATTTTCAATAGGCTCTTTATCATCCTCATGATTCATCCTTGATAAATGGTCGGCCACAACATTTTCCGACCCCTTTTTGTCCCGAATTTCCACATCAAATTCTTGCAAAAGAAGGATCCATCGAATCAACCTTGGCTTGGCATCTTTTTTAGACAAGAGATACTTGATCGCCGCATGATCAGTGTAGACAATCACCTTAGAATTCACAATATATGATCTGAATTTTTCAAAGGCAAACACTACCGCGAGCAATTCCTTCTCCGTTGTTCCATAATTTAATTGCGCTCCATTGAGGGTTTTGCTAGCATAGTAAATAGCATGTACCTTGCCTTCTTTTCGTTGCCCCAACACCACTCCAACGGCATAGTCACTAGCGTCGCACATTATCTCAAAGGGCTGATTCCAATCGGGCGGTTGGATGACGGGTGCGGTTACGAGAGCTCTCTTCAATGTCCGGAATGCCACCAAGCATGTTGACGGCTGATTTTCACTCACTTCTTACCCGTCAAACATGTACCTTTTGGCATGGAAAATGATCATCAACACCAAAATAGGGCTTAAACTAATCATTTCCACAAGTGTTGGTGATTATGCAAATATACGTGAATAGCACTAGAAAGAGGAGTAAAAGCACAAGTCTTTGATCCAAGCTCTTCAAGACCAGCCAATGAGGCGATGCCACCTAGGATTCCCCTGGATCACTGACGTCATCAATCCAAGAGAGGCAAGCCCGATGAATCATGAAGCGCCACATGGACATCACATGGACTCATGGGCCCACATATCCCCCAAAACCGTCGGGAAACTTGGCATGCACGGGGGAGTGACCTCAGAACCCACCAGTCAGCCACCAGGAGCAAGCACAAGGTGACACATGGCCCTAGGGTTTCAGCCGAACCCTAGATCGGCCGAACCGACTCTGGTTCGGTTGATCTCGGCCCTCCACGTGTCAGCCCTTGATTGGTCCCTGGTTGCAGTTCCGGGCGTTTAGGAGCACTTGGAGCCCCGAAGCAAGCCTCTCCCTCCTCTATAAATAGGAGGGGAGGGGCTCACTTTTGGAACGCACACTTCTCCTCCTCCTCTTCATTTTGGCTTGGAGCCTCTCTCTTTTGGAGAGGAGAGCTCTTTGTATAGGATTAGTGCTAGGAAGTGAGGTGGGAGGCTTGGGGCCATGTCATGATTCATGACATCTTCCTCAAGAACGATCCTCAGCGGTGCCTTTGTTCTTCAACTAGACTAAAGTGAGTATTTCGATATTTCTTATTTAGATTAAAGTCGTATGCATGCTTAGAATGTTGTGTTCTTGTGTTCTTCGTTTGTTCTTGGTTTAGAGGCTTGTGTTCTTCGAACACACCCCTTTCGATCCAGTAGACTTAGAATATAAGTTTGCATCTAGTTTGCCAGCTTGTCTATTAGAGTAAAGTGAAGCTCCTGTATGTTTCTAGTTAGATCAAAGTGTATTCGTGATCGTGCATGAGTGATAGAGTATACCTTGAGCTAGTGCCAGTATCTCTCTCGAGGATTCGTAGGAATAGTGAGTGGTGTAGACGAGGTGTCTGGACCATAAGCTACCCTTCGAAGACCACGTACGATCGTAGCGTAGAGGTAGCCCGCAGTGGTGACAGCCTGTTGGACCCTTTGTCAACCCTCTACGTCGCGTACCGAGTTGGGCTCGAGCTAGCACAAAGGCTTTGTGCTTGGTGCCCGAAGTGAGCGCTATACCTGAGAGAATGTAACTAGACTCTGCGCTCGGTCGAGGCAGATCCTTTCTACCTATCCTATCAATCAGTGTTGTGTCCTTGGATCATCTATACTAGAGTAGGAGATAGTGCACACCGTTCCTTGGATTCGATACCCTTGGAATACTCTCCTTCCTTGGGGAAGTGCAATAGCAGTATTTCCGTGCGCCTGCGGTATACCCGGTCGTTCTTATACGCTCCTTCTAGGTGTACAACTAGTGGTGACGTTGAGAAACGCCAACAAGCATTTCTGGCACCGTTGCCGTGGAACGGTTGCTGTATCTATCTTCGAACCTAGTGGTCCTCGTAGTTACCTTTTTCGTTTTCTTCTACCTTCACCCCTGTTACCCATCGATATATCCTTTTTGTTTCTTTTCTTCTACCTCTACCCTAGTTACCATGGAGCAAATTTCTATCCAAAACCTTTCTGCTCCCAAACCTGAGTTATTAGATCCTCCGCCCTTGGAACACCCAATCACGACATCTAGCTATCAACTCAGTACCGATCTTATCTCTTTGATTGGGAAATCGTATTCCTTTTCCGGGGACCGTCAAAACCCCTACGACCATTTGCAAGAATTTGAGCGTCTGTGTTCATGTTACGCCTTTGCTGGCATGACACATGATACCGTTCGTTGGAAATTGTTTCCTTTTTCCCTCACGGGAAGCGTGAGGCAATGGTACAACGATCGCGCAAGTCATGTTGGCGGCAGCTAGCCGAACCTTGTCGGTGAATTCTGCCGACAGTTTTTCCCACCTGCACGGCTCATTGCCCTGCGGAAGGATGTGCTCTGATTTAAGCAAAATGATAAGGATACCTTGGGTGCGGCGTGGGAAAGATTCTTACATCTAGTAAATTCAGGCCCCACGCTGTCGATACCCGACCATGTGCTCTATCAGCATTTCTATGCGGGATTGGACGCCAAGTCCACCGAGCACCTTGACGACGCCTCGGGAGGCTCCTTCCCAGATAAAACTCCAAGTGAGGGAAGGAAGACCCTTGATCGTATAGCAGCTAATGACTCCTTCACAGCCGAGCCAGAAGAGCCTCAAGAGGAATGCACACCCGAAAAAGAGATTACCCCTGAACCTGAGCCTGAACCTTCGTCACCCAAATCCATAAGCTCAGTTCAGGAGGCCACGACACCGGAGGAAGAGACAATTCAACCTCCGGAGTCGCTTCAAAAGTTTGAGGATGATATAATAGGTGACTATGGAAACACCTCAAACTATGGTTGCGAGAGAAAACCGCCATCACCCGTGACTTCCCCAGACCCCTTAGATGTCGCTTTCCTTAGGGACAACGTTCAGGAATTAACGGCCATCATGACCCAAGAATGGTTGAGAGAGTCAGAATCAATAGCCAGAATTTTCCAGCTCCTCCCACCTCAATCTACCCTTCCTTGTGTCATGAATGGGAAGGTAGTGAAAGTTCTCTACAACCCTCTGGTGGGAGTCAATATCATGTCCAGCACTTATGCTCTGAGGAACTTTGTGGACGAACCTCTGACTCCTACCCAGACGTCTATCAGGACTCCTGAAGGAGAAATCCTAGAAGGAGTAGGGATCTTGAAGGCTATCCCCATCACGTATAAGGAGGCCGACTTGGCTCTTGACTTCCACACCTATGATGTCCTTAGCTTCGACCTCATGATAGGATTGCCCCTCGAAAAATTTCTCCTAGAGGCCCCTACCCAAGGTAAGCTTAACGTTTGCCTAGGGAAGGAGGTTTTCTCTGTAGAAATCTCGAGAGCGAAAAACGCGAGAACTGATCCTCCTGATGACTCTACACATATTGAGGAAGTTAAGGCAATCATTCCGGGAGATTCACCGGAATCCCTCCTCGACGAGTGGGCACCCGAGTTCATAGATGAGATAGAGGAGCCTGATGAGCCTATAGATATATCTGAATCCCAGGCTCCACCTAAGCCTCCTATTGAACTCAAGCCTCAGCCCGCCGGCCTTCGATATGTTTTCCTCCATGGGGACACTGAGTCCCCAGTGATCATTAACGACAATCTCTCTGACGAGGAATCCGGAAGGCTCATCTCTGTCCTAGAGAAGCACCGATCGGTGTTCGGCTACTCTCTTCAGGATCTAAAAGGAATAAGCCCGACTCTCTGCACCCATCGCATCCCTGTAGATTCAGATATTCCACCAACAAGGGAACCGTAGAGAAGGCTGAACAACGCGATGAGAGAAGTCGTGAAGAAAGAAGTTCTTAAACTTCTTCACGCTGGGATCATTTACCCAGTTCCTTATAGTGAATGGGTGAGCCCCATTCAATGTGTACCCAAGAAGGGAGGTATGATGACAGCCCCTAATGAGTTTGGCGAGCAGATTGCTCAACGCCTTCCCACAGGGTGGAGCATGTGCATAGATTATAGGAAGCTCAACAAGGCTACAAAGAAGGATCACTTTCCACTCCCGTTCATCGATAAGATGCTCGAGCGGTTGGCGAATCACTCCTTCTTCTGTTTCCTTGATGGGTATTCAGGCTACCATCAAATCCCTATCCACCCTAATGACCAGAACGAGACCACTTTCACCTGCCCTTACGGTACCTATGCTTATCGGAGAATGTCTTTTGGGTTGTGCAATGCACCCGCGTCGTTCCAAAGGTGCATGATGTCTATCTTCTCAGACATGATCGAGCAAATCATGGAGGTTTTCATGGACGATTTCTCTGTCTATGGTAAAACTTTCGACGAGTGTCTCAGAAATCTAGACAGGGTCTTGCAAAGGTGTCATGAGAAGGACTTAGTCCTCAATTGGGAGAAATGCCATTTCATGGTTCGAGAGGGAATCGTGTTAGGACACTTGGTGTCCGAACGAGGGATAGAAGTGGATCGTGCCAAGATTGAGGTAATAGAAAAGCTTCCTCCTCCTGTAAATGTCAAGGGCATCCGTAGCTTCCTCGGCCATGCTGGGTTCTATCGATGGTTCATTAAGGACTTTTCGCAGGTAGCTAGACCCCTTACCAATCTCTTAGCCAAGGATGCGCCTTTCGAATTCACAGAGGAATGTATGGAATCTTTCCTTACCCTCAAAAATGCACTCATCTCTACCCTAGTCATTCAGCCTCCCGACTGGACGCTGCCTTTTGAGATCATGTGTGATGCTAGTGACTACGCTGTAGGGGCCGTCTTAGGCCAAACTAAGGATAGGAAACATCATGCTATAGCCTACGCTAGCAAAACCATGACAGGAGCTCAGTTGAATTATGCTACTACTGAGAAAGAGCTCCTTGCTATTGTCTTTGCCATAGATAAGTTTAGATCTTACTTGGTGGGAGCCAAGGTAATAGTTTACACTGATCATGCTGCCCTTAAATACCTACTCACTAAGAAAGATGCTAAACCCTGCCTGATTAGATGGATTCTGCTCCTTCAAGAATTTGATTTAGAAATAAGAGATAAAAAGGGAGTAAAAAATTCTGTTGCGGATCATTTGTCTCGTATGCGTACTACTAACCCGCAGGAAGCACCTATCAATGACTCTCTACGAGACGACATGTTGCTAAAGGTCACCGATAGTAACCCCTGGAATGCAAACATTGTAAATTATCTGGTGACCAGGTACATACCCCCTGGAGCCGATAGGAAGAAACTGGTTCATGAGGCAAAAAGACACATATGGGATGATCCGTACCTCTATAAAGTCTGTGCTGATGGGTTGTTGAGAAGATGTGTACCGCGTACTGAAGGAATACAAATCATTGAGAAGTGCCATTCCGGATCTTATGGTGGCCACTATGGCACTTATCGTGGGTTCTTCTGGCCGACTATGTATGATGACACAAGAAATTTCATCCGAAAATGCAAAGCTTGCCAGAAGCACGGAGGAATTACTACCAGAGATGCAATGCCCTTACATGATAATCTGCAAGTGGAGCTTTTTGATGTATGGGGTATTGATTTCATGGGCCCATTTCCAAAGTCTGATGGAGCTGAATACATCTTGGTGGTAGTCGACTATGTGTCAAAATGGATAGAAGCCATAGCTTGCAAGTCGGCCGATGCCAAGCACTCCAAAAAGATGTTCAAGGAAGTGATATTCCCTCGCTTCAGTATTCCAAGGATGGTAATCAGTGATGGGGGGTCCCACTTCACTGATACTGATTTCAGAAGATTCCTGAAGAATCAAGGGATCCAACACAGCGTTGCCACTCCATACCACCCCCAAACTAATGGCCAAGCAGAAACCTCTAATAAGTAGATCAAGAATATTCTACAGAAAACAGTACAGGAGGTTGGCCGAGGTTGGAAGAGGCATCTTGATGATGCCTTATGGGCCTATCGAACGGCTTACAAAACTCCATTGGGATTGTCCCCATATCAATTGGTATACGGAAGGACATGCCATCTACCAGTGGAAGTGGAGCATAAAGCTCATTGGGCAATCAAAAGGTTCAACTTGGATTTCCTGAAGTCCGGAAGGAATAGGCAGAAGCAGTTAGCAGAATTGGAAGAATGGAGAGAAAAAGCCTATCACAGTGCAAAGATCAATAAAGAGAGAACCAAGAGGTGGCACGATAAGAAGATCAAGAAAAAAGAATTTGCACCAGGTGATAAAGTGCTACTTTTCAACTCTCGATTCAAGTTGTTCGGAAGAGGGAAATTGCGTAGCAAATGGGAAGGACCATTCACCGTGGTAGAGGTAGCTCCCCATGGAGCTATCACTCTGCAAAATGATGAAGGCAACTGTTTTAAGGTGAATGGCCACCGATTGAAAATCTTCCTCGAGCCGGACAACATCGAATATGAAGTGCTCAACTTCATTAAGAAAGAGTACGATAAGTAAGAGCATGCTCAACACCAGGTAAGTTCTCTCTCCCTTACATTCGTTATCCCTTAAAGCTTATTTTCTTTTCTTAGAAAAAGACAGTGTGGGGGAAATCCCCACCCTGCAGAATAAAAAGAAGGACCCGAGGTATGCAACTTCCCTATCTCACTTCCATGTACCCTTGAGTTTGTTTTGAATCTCGAAATCAATCTTTTGTATCAAACTCATGAGGTAATTTTCCTATGTCATACATGATTCCTGTGGTTGGCTTGCATATGTTTTATTCCTTACTTATCATCTTGATGCTTCTGAACAAATATCATTAGGGAACTCATGCTTATCTAAGTAGTTGATGTTTGTGATATGGTTTGATGATATGATCTTCGCTCTGAATGTCTAGTGCTTGGGAATTTTATTTGAAAATCATGAAAACCGTTTGCAAAGCTCCTCTTTGATATGCCACCGTCCTACTAGAGCCATATGATATAGTTGGAAACTTTCTACTCATATGCTGCTTGTTATCACTTTGAGCTTTGTCAAATTCTATGACCCTTGTGAAAATTCTTTTCATTACTCTCATGATCAAGATTCATGTGCACACCACCTACTTCCCCTTGCTATGCTTCTATACTGGAAGTTAGCATTGTATCATTCATCCATTTCATAAAAATAAAGCTCCATATGTGGTGTGACATCACTCTCCAAAAGTATCCTTCAAAAAGAGACATGGGCTATGAAAAAAAAGAGAAGAGAAAAGACATGCTCAAAAAGCATGATGAAAAAAAAGTGAGAGAGGAAAGAAAGAATAGCCCATGTCCAAAATAAAGGAGAAATAGGAGAGAGATGAGGTCATGCAAAAAGGAGTTCCATAATTTTGATGGTAAAAACTAGTGTCCATTCTGGGGCTAGTGTCCACCTTACCATCCACCAACTCTCATCATATATGTATGGTAATATCTAGCACCCATTCCGGGCCTAGTATCCACCTTACCATACTCACCATATCCATACACGTGCACATCATGATCTGATGGTATGATTTGATTTTCTCTGTGGATCCAGTTTTTGACTTTGCAATATATGTGATGCAAGTATGCCTTATCCTTTATCCTACATTGAGCTCCACATATAACCATTATTAGAAGTAGGGTGAAGAAAGGCAATCTAATGCCTTAGTGAGGACATTTACACTTTTGAGCGATCTGAGAGAATCAAATGAGGAGCCAAGCAAGGTTTGTTTTAAAAATTTATCGCAAAACCCCAAGTTACTTAGCATGATGAGCAGGAGTGATTTGATTCATGACCATTTCATTCGTCAACTTCCCAAGATAGCATGATAGACACTTCACAGAGTTCCCAAGTGCAAGGTATGGTTTGGAATATCTCTTATGCTCGTTTCATACCTTTGGATATCATGTCTCATTTTGATCTTGTTCTTCCCTTCACTCAGGACGAGCAAAGGTCGAGTGTGGGGGTATTTGTTGACGGCTGATTTTCACTCACTTCTTACCCATCAAACATGTACCTTTTGGCATAAAAAATGATCATCAACACTAGAATAGGGCTTAAACTAATCATTTCCACAAGTGTTGGTGATTATGCAAATACAGGTGGATAGCACTAGAAAGAGGAGTAAAAGCACAAGTCTTTGATCCAAGCTCTTCAAGACCAACCAATGAGGGGATGCCACCTAGGATTCCCCTGGATCACTGATGTCATCAATCCAAGAGAGGCAAGCCCGACGAATCACGAAGCGCCACATGGACATCACATGGATTCAAGGGCCCACTTATCCCCCAAAACCGTCGGGAAACTTGGCATGCACGGGGAAGTGACCTCAGGGCCCACCAGTCAGCCACCAGGAGGAAGCACAAGGTGACACGTGGCCCTAGGGTTTCGGCCGAACCCTAGATCGGCCGAACCAACTCTGGTTCGGTTGATCTCGGCCCTCCACGTGTCAGCCCTTGATTGGTCCCTGGTTGCAGTTCCGAGCATTTAGGAGCACTTGGAGCCCCGAAGCAAGCCTCTCCCTCCTCTATAAATAGGAGGGGAGGGGCTCACTTTTGGAACACACACTTCTCCTCCTCCTCTTCATTTTGGCTTGGAGCCTCTCTCTTTAGGAGAGGAGAGCTCTTTGTATAGGATTAGTGCTAGGAAGTGAGGTGGGAGGCTTGAGGCCATGTCATGATTCATGACATCTTCCTCAAGAACGATCCTCAGCGGTGCCTTTGTTCTTCAACTAGACTGAAGGTAGTATTTCGATATTTCCTATTTAGACTAAAGTCGTATGCATGCTTAGAATCTTGTGTTCTTGTGTTCTTCGTTTGTTCTTGGTTTAGAGGCTTGTGTTCTTCGAACACACCCCTTTCGATCTAGTAGACTTAGAATATAAGTTTGCATCTAGTTTGCCAGCTTGTCTATTAGAGTAAAGTGAAACTCTTGTATGTTTCTAGTTAGATCAAAGTGTATTCGTGATCTTGCATGAGTGATAGAGCATACCTTGAGCTAGTGCCAGTATATCCCTCGCGGATTCGTAGGAATAGTGAGTGGTGTAGACGAGGTGTCTGGACCATAAGCTACCCTTCGAAGACCACGTACGATCGTAGCGTAGAGGTAGGCCGTAGTGGTGACAGCCTGTTGGACCCTTTGTCAACCCTCTACGTCGTGTACCGAGTTGGGCTCGAGCCAGCACAAAGGCCTTGTGCTTGGTGCCCGAAGTGAGCGCTATACCTGAGAGAACGTAACTAGACTCTGCGCTCGGTCGAGGCAGATCCTTTCTACCTATCCTATCAATCAGTGTTGTGTCCTTGGATCATCTATACTAGAGTAGGAGATAGTGCACACCGTTCCTTGGATTCGATACCCTTGGAATACTCTCCTTCCTTGGGGAAGTGCTACAGCGGTATTTCCGTGCGCTTGCGGTATACCCGGTCATTCTTATACGCTCCTTCTAGGTGTACAACTAGTGCTGACGTTGAGAAACGCCAACAAAGCACTTCTCATTAAAATTGAATCTCACATCTTTTTGGAGAAGATTGGTCAATGGCTTGGTAATTTTTGAGAAATCCTTAATGAATCTTCTATAGAATCTCGCATGGCCTAAGAAACTCCTCAAAGATTTGACATCCGTATGGGGTGGAAGTTTTTCAACCGTTTCAACCTTAGCTTTGTCCACCTCAATCCCTCTCTCGGATATCACATGTCCCAACACTATACCTTGTCTCACCATAAAGTGACACTTCTCCCAATTTAGCACCAAATCAACCTCCGAACATTTAGTGAGAATTTTATTCAAGTTTGCCAAACAATCCGCAAAACTTTTGCCATAGACGGAGAAATCATCCATAAATACTTCAATAATTTCCTCGATGAACTCCGAAAATACCGCCATCATACATCGTTGAAAAGAGGCTGGAGCATTGCATAAACCGAAAGGCATTCTTCTATACGCAAATGTTCCATAAGGGCAAGTAAATGTTGTCTTATGTTGATCATCCGGGTGAATAGGTATTTGCATGAACCCCGAGTACCCATCAAGAAAGCAAAAATATGCATGATTTGCTAACCTCTCAAGCATCTCGTTAATGAACGGTAGGGGGAAGTGATCCTTCTTCGTTGCTTTGTTCAATTTCTGATAGTCTATACACATCCTCCATCCGGTCACAGTTCTTTGCTGTATCAATTCATTCTTCTCATTCTTCACCACGGTCAAACCTCCTTTCTTAGGTACATAATGTACGGGGCTCACCCAGTCGCTATGCGGCACTGGGTAGATGATTCCGGCGTCCAACAACTTAATAACCTCCTTCTTCACCACCTCTCGCATGGCATGGGTTAACCTCCTTTGATGGTCCACTACAGGCTTACATTGATCCTTCATAGGTATGCGGTGAGTGCAAAATGCTGGGCTGAGTCCTTTAATATCATTTATCGAATATCCCATCACTTTCTTGTGCTTCTTCAATAAATTCAGCAACATATCATTCTCCTCGGGACTCAATTCATCACTCACAATAACGGGATAAGTCTTGTCCGGCCCCAAAAATTCATATTTCAATCCTTTGGGCAATGGCTTAAGATCCACCTCCGGTGCTTGTGGTTCCTCATGTACAATTTCTCCAAGGTCTTCAAATTTATCCTCCTCTAAGCTTCTGTCTTGCAGTTCTAATCCTTTGGTTACTTCCGCTAGCTCTTCATCCAACTCATCATTAGATTGATTCTCCATAGCTCTTTGTAGCGGATCCCTGAAAGTTTCAACAAAACGAAGGCTCCCTACCTCTTCGTCATCAAGAGGTAGGGGTGAGGCAATTCTAGAAGCGGGAAGAAAATTGTATGTGTGATTATTTCCATCAAGATCAATAGTTACTTTTCCTTTTCTGGCATCTAAAACAGCATTAACCAACATAAGAAAAGGTCTACCAAGAATTACATAATCATTCTTATCACAGTAGACATCAACAATGAAGAAATCAGTTGGAATGCATTTTTCGGATATTAAAACTTCAAGGTCACGGGCAATTCCTAGAGGTTTAACAATTCTACCATCTTCCATAATTAATTTAGTAGAGGTTGGAACTAGGTCAATGGTGTGATCATGAATTACATCAAAAATCTTAGAAGACAAGACACTTACTTGTGCTCCAATGTCGCATAATGCCTTGCTATTAATGTTGTTAACCTTGCAATCTATACGCGGCGATGTGTTCTCTTCTTCATCGGATCCTATGGCAAAAATTTCAGTGAGGCGGGAAAATGGTGACGCCTCGGGCTTGATTCCCATGATTCTTTTAGCTTCGGCCACATGGTCCGGATCAACTTCTTCTTCGCCAAAGAGTTTTTGAAGGACCTCCCCGGTTGTCTCTATGTTGTATGAATATCCCACTTGTTTTTCTGGCGGGAAGTCTATCTCCAAAGCTTTTGCCATCCCTTTTTGATTAGGGAACGGTCTCGTCTTGTCAATGATTTCTCCAAAATCAAGTGGGATCCAATCCATTTGCTCAAACTCCCTTAGTGGCTTCGCGCTTGACATAGTTCTTTCATTTGCTTTGCTTGTCTCGGCGTGATCACTCTCCGGGATAGTTCTAGTTTCCTCATGTTTGGCTTCTTCAACCTTTCTTGGGATTGGTTCCTCTTTCTTCTCTTCCGGAGCCGTATTTCTGAAAATTGCAGCAAGGGGTGCCACACTTGTGTCGCAATCCGGCTTTCCCGAAAGCCATATTTCCCAATCTCTTCGCATGGCTGCAGCTTTACTTATTTTTTGTAGAAGTTTGGCAGCTTCCGTGAGTGTGTTCTCCATGAGATCCCCTCCTACACACATTTGAACGTATTCCATGCAACTAGGGGTTAGGGAAAAAAAGAATGTATGCAATAGTACGTCACCCGGGATCTGAGTCTCGGTCCTTGTTCAACTAGTTCATTGAATCGATTCCACGCTTGATCAATCCCCTCTTCTTTTCCTTGCTTGAAAGTCATCACTTGCATCCTTATATGTTGAATCTTGGTTATAGGGAAGAACTTGGCACAAAATTCCTTTACCAATTGATCCCAATTTCCCTCGACTTCGAAATACGCAAATGAATACCACTTTGTTGCTTCATCGGCAAGTGAGTAGGAAAAAAGATTCCATTTAAACCAAGTGTCGGGAACTCCCTCTTGTCACACCGTATTGCACAATGTCGTGAAGCGCTGGATATGTCTATATGGATTGTCCGTCTCCACCCCTCAGAATGGATTAGTTGCTGCATCTTGATGATTTGAACTCTAATTTCGTACCTTGTCGCCTCGAGAATCGAATCCGACTCTTGTACCTTGAAGTCCTCACATCGAGGGCTGGCATAGTCTCTTAGTGATTTTTCCAGTTCCGCCAAAGGATTTCCAACGAGTGCCATCTAGACAATCAAAACCAAAAACAAAAGAGTGTGTTTTCTAGAACACAAAGGTTAGATGTTAGTAATCAACAAAACTAATGAGAGATTAAACAAAGTAAACTGGCTTGCTCCTCGGCAACAGCACCAGAAAAAGGGGCTTGTTGACGGTTCAAAACCGCGTTCAACTTCACCGCAAGTGCACGGAGTGACTTGGTGCCTTTTTCACCAAGGGAGGGGACCCCCTAGGTTCTTGTCAATCCACGGAGCAAGGGAATTACTTGTGTTTAACCTAACACTAAGTTAGTTGATTAAGCACTTCATGATGAAAAGATTAATCTATAAAGTAAAGACAAACTAACCCTAGATTATGCTAAGAGAAAGAGAAAGGTGGTTCACGAGTATGAAAGACGTATGCCCATGGAGTCTAGGTACTTGAGATACAATCACCCAAAACATGGTAAAACCCCGATCCAATCTATCTAAGGATGTAAACAAAGAGTTAAGCGTTTCCCTTCCCTCGTACTAGTCACTACGTGAAGGTAATCGTCTCTAAGCCTAATGAACACGGTATGTTGACGTGATCTACGGGAGCAACCCCGATGGCAATGGTAGCTAACCTTAAACATTAAGCATCATCAACAAGAAGGTATGATAGATAAAGATCCAAACAAGAGAGTGGGTGACTACATGTCAAGATCCATTACAACTCCATGGACAAACGATTACTTTACCCCATTAAGACGCTAGGCATGGCACCGTTGAACATGGTGGATGCCTTCGATGGAGTCCGTCTCTTGGTGTCGTCCTTCAACTCCGGCGGCGCTGTGGCAAGGCCTCGGCGTCCTCCTTCCTCGTGGTGGCCTCCGTTGACCTAGGTGATGATCCTCGCGAATCTTCACCCTCTCGATCAACCCTCTTCCTTGTGTTTGATCTCCCGAGGCTTCTCTGGTCGTCTTTCGTGAATGGCTCCTCCCTCCAAACAATTAGGTTTCTATGAATTTATCACCGAAGAAAGGCGGCGTCAAACCGAGGCGAAAAGAGGGTGGGCCGGCCGGTCGGCCTGGCCCACTTCCGGCCTGGTTCGTCTCCGTCTTTTGCCACGTGTCGTTTCTTGCACTTTGGGGTTTTTCCTTCTTCGGATATGGGCTTTGGACGTCATTATCTCCGCGACCAAGTCTAGGAGTCTTTACGCATGATCTTCCAATCTTTTCATCTTGGTCCTCGGAGATTCTTCATTGAAGCACATTGGTCCTTGCCACCTTTGGAGTCAAGTTCACGCACGGTCGGAGCCTCTTGATCATCATGTAAATCGTGCTCCGAACCGAATGTATTTCTTCTGATTTAGTGTATGAATTCATGCGTAAACATTATACTCCAAAACACACATCCAACGATGAACTTGTTATATCATTAGTATGCCTAGTGGCGGGTTAGTTCCAAAATGAAATCCAAACTATAACATAACAAGTGTTCTTGGTTGACGGAAATCGACCGCCAACAATAACTAGTGCCCAGACACCACGTCTGCACCCCAGATAACTACTATAGCGCGGTTACGTCTGTCGACCCTCTAACAACACTATAGCAACCCATATAAATACGGAACCACGAACTAGAGAGAGAACACATCAAATCATACTAGTCATCGAGCTACGGAGCAGAAAGAAAGCTATGGATGCAAACAAACGAGATACAGTAGACTTACTCAGCTAAACAGGATCAGAGCATGCAAACAGATATATGAACTAAGGAACTAGCTCTAAAGGATCGAAGCCTTGTGTCATGAAGAACACAAGCCTCTAACTTATGAACGAGCTAAGAACACAAGAACAAATCAATCATGCATGATGTCCACTATAGTCTAAATAAGAAATGCTGAAATACTCACTTTGGTCTAAATGAAGAACAAGCATCCACGAGGACATCAACTCACTCCTCACTCCTACTCTATCTCTCAACTAATCCTAGTCTAGATCTCTTCTCAACCCCACTCTACCACATAGAGGTGAGAATCACCTCACATGGGCAGGATTAGAGAAAGGGAGAGAGAGCTACACAAGAGAGAAGTGGAACTTGAGAGCTTGGTGGTGTGTGTGAAATGAGGCCCCTCCCCCTCTATTTATAGACAAGGGAGTGGCTTGCTCCGGGGCTCCAAAACACCCCGGGATGTAGCCAGGAGCCAATGGGCGAGCAACACGTGGAAGGAGGGGATCAACCGACCCTAGGTCGGTTCGGCCGATCCTAGGGTCGGCCGAAACCCTAGGGTGGCCATCTGGCCTGTGTTTCCTCTGGCTCGCTTCCATGTGGGCCCTAATGCCCCTCCTCCGTGCATGGCACATTTCCTAGCGGTTTGGTTAGCAAAGTGGGCCCATGGATCCATGTGATGCTGACGTGGCAGCGTATGATTCGTCGAGAGTTCTTCACATGGATTGGTGATATCATGGATCCAGGAGAATCCATGTGGCAACCCCTCATTGGCCAGCACTTGAGTGCCTTGGATTGGAGTGGAGTGAATGTACATGGATTCTTCTCATTTCCTATGCTAAATACCTGCATTCAAATAGACATCGACACTGGTGGAAAGTATTAGTTTAACCTCCTATTCTAGTGTGGATGTGCAATTCATGCTTCAATTTGCAGGAGTTGACGGCCATGAAAATGGTACTTAACAGCCGTCAATAACACCCCCACACTTGACCTTTGCTCGTCCCGAGCAAAGGGGAAACAAAGCCAGGTGGGTCATGAATACCAAAGAGTAAGACAAACATATGAGATATTCCAAGTCATACCTTGCTCCTGTGAACCTCTGTGGAGTGGCTATCATGTCTCCTTGGGTGATTGAAAAGTAGAACAGCTGTGAATCAAGTCACCTATGCACCTGATGATAAACATCTTGGGGTTTTGCAAGTTTTTCATAAACAAAGCTCTTGGTGGCTTCCTCATTTTATTCTCTCAGATCACTTAATGTGTATATGTCCTCACCAAGGCATTATTGCCTTTCTTCATCCTACTTTTAATAATGTCTATATGTGGAGCTCAGGGTAGGATAGAAGATAAAGCATACTTGCATCACATATATTGCAAAGTCAAAAACTGGATCCACAGAGAAAATCAAATCATACCATCAGATCAAGATGTGCACCGGAAGAGAATGGGTGCTAGATATTATCATACATATATGATGAGAACTGTGGGTTGATGGTAAGGTGGATACTAGGCCCGGAATGGGTGCTAGATACTACCATACATATATGATGAGAACTGTGGGTTGATGGTAAGGTGGACCCTAGCCCCGGAATGGACACTAGTTATTACCATCTATATTACAGAACTCCTTTTTGCATGACCATCTCTCTCCTTTTTCTCCTTTCATTTTGGACATGGGCTAACCTTTCTCTCTTTTTCTCTCTTTTTTTCATCATCATGCTTTGAGCATGTGTCTTTTTTTTCATAGCCCATGTCTCTTTTTGAAGGATACTTTTAGAGATAGAGGTCACACTACATATGGAACTTTATTTTTATGAGATGAATGAATGATACAATGCTAACTTCCAGTGTAGAAGCATAGCAAGGGGAAAATAGGTGGGAAGCACATGAATCTTGATCATGAAAGTAATGAAAAGAATTCTCACAAGGGTCACAGAATTTGACAGAGCTCATTGCAATGACAAGGAGCATATGAGTACAGGGTTTTCAACTATGAACATCATATGGCTCTAGTAGGATGGTGGCATATCAAAGAGGAGCTTTTCCAAGAGGTTTTGAGGTTTTTAAATAAATAACCCAAGAGAGTTAGTGATCTGAGCAATAGATCATATCATCCAGCAATATCATACTCATCAATTACTTAGGTGAACATGTTTGTCCTTAAGATGGTTATGGTTCACAAGCATCAGGTAGATAACAAGGAATAAAACATATGTGAGTCTACTCAGGCATCAAGCAAGTTGGGTGATCTTAGCATCAACATTTGAGTTTTAATTTAGAGATAGACAGATATAGCTTATAAAACTCAGGAATGAGAGAGTGAGATGTCGAGATGCAAACCGGCGCTATGCATGGGAGTTGAACCGTGAGAGGCTCTCCACAGGAGTGAACTCGTGCGGGTCCTGTTCAGGTTCTCTGTAGATGATCGGTCGGCTAGCACGGAGTTCTCACAGTGGGTACGTGTGAGAACGTCGTGCCTGCATTGGGAGAGTCGTGGCTCTCCACCACACTGTCTCGAACCTAGATGTCCTCTAAATCAAAAGACCAAAGTCATGACACAAGGGTGGTTAGACTGGGTTACATGACCGGCGAGCCACTTTATTCAAAATTCAAATGTTCTAGAAATAAAATGATTAGGCGCTTACACACATGGAAAGAAATAAATGAAGTGAAGGGAAATAAACCTAGACCTAGACTAGCACCTAATGAACTAAAGTTGGGGCTAATCCCCACTACTCGACATCATACAGAGCTGCATGCCCTGTTGCCGAGAAAAGCCTCCTCAACTTCGCACAGAGGCCGCGGCGAAGGTCGCGCACATCGTCTCTCAGCTTGGCCAGGTCCAACTTCTGCTTTGAGAAAGCAGCCCTGACTTTCTCGTTGCTGGCTTCCAATTCCTTCATTGGCGGGGTCAGCTTGGCCACTGAGGAGAGCTTAGGGAGTTGCTCGGCTGCCCGAGTCCTCTCCCTGGACCTCCTAGTGTAGGGCGGCGGAGGCAGTCCATCGTCCAGGCCAAGGTCTTCATCCTCTTCAGGTAGGACTGGAGCTGGGCGTGCTTCAGGAGCCTTCTCCTTGGGCAGCGCCGGCCTTATGGTAACCGGCGACTGCGGCGAAGGAGCGGACTGTGTTGAGCTCGTCTGCCCCCCAGCTAGCGACAATCCAGGTGCGCTAGGTGGAGCGATCGGCAAACCCTTGAGGCGAAGCTGGGCCGTGGTTGGCCTGCCATAGGGCCTGGCTGCCCGTCTCATGTGCCTCTTCCCAGGCGAGGCGGAGCACTTAGACGGTGGTGTGCCCGGAATCCTCCCGCCCGGCGGGATGGTGGCGAGCGGGGGAACATCTAGGACTCCGGCCACCATCACGAGGTCCGCTGCAGGGGCGGCAGCGATGGAGGGGTTGCCTCCTACCCCGGGACCGGTGGACGAGGTGGAGCCATCGAAGGGAATGACGCTCCTTCCGGTCATAGGTGCGGCAATGAACTGAGGATGGTGAGGTGGAGGAGATGGATTCTGCATGACGCGAAACTCGTCGTGCGGCAGGGAAAGGGTTTCTGGAGGAGGAAGAGACGCACACGCGAAAGAAGAAGGGAGGCGGCGTCACCAGGGCTTCGGCCGAACTAGGGTTCGGCCGACCCTAGGTAGGCCCTCTGGCCTTCCCCTTCTCGTGTGGGCTCAAGCAGGCCTCAGGACCAAAGGCCCAGGTGGATTCCCCGAGATGGAAAGATTGGCTTAGGCTAAAGCTAGGATACGGTTGGGGTTGAATAATCAAACTCTACTATATAATAGCTTTGGCTAAGCCGCTAGTATAACCATAAAATTTGGGGGGGGGGGAACTCACCTTGACAACATACCTGGTCCATCAAAAGCGTAGAAACCTCTGATGGGGATCATGAAGCGTTCACCATGTTGCCACGATGGTGTTGCCTTCCTGTGGTCTTTTGCTTACTCCTTTTTATCTTGAAAATTTCTTTCTCCTGCATAATTAGTGTTCACAAGATACCCAAAGGATAATTCTTCTTAGGGAAACAAAATGAGTCCCAAGAATACTCAGAGTGTGGGTGTCTTGTGATCTCCTGTCTCAACTCATGGCCATCTCCCTTGCAGATAATGTGGTGTGATGATAAGCTCTGATCTGCAAGGTTAGTGCATATACAAACACGAGCCCCAAAGGACATATCAAAGCTAAAAGCAAGCGTGATCATCCCAGGGGGTCAAGGCATCCCTGAGGTGGTCACGGGACTCGAGAACTATAGCACTAGGGTGGCGGAACTCGGAGGTGAAAAGATCGAGCACTGAGGCTAGTGCTCCCATAACAGGAACTGATCTCCGAGTGAACTCAAGCTCAGAAAGACACTCGGCCTCTCTAGAGGATAGAGCAAAGACATCCAGTGGACGGTGTACAATCAAGAACTAGAGTTTGGATGAAGAACGAGATTTAACTCGCTCTTGCCTTAGGCAGAGGGTCCGATGTTCTCAACAGAACGATGGAAACATCCTGAGGTCTGGCCTAAGCTTCCAATGGGAGGCTATGGATAAGCTGGAAAGTGCAACTCCCATTCGGCATCGATCAAGTCAGGCATAAGGTATGAAGTTTAAGCTTCTCCTGACTGATCGGCATCGATCGATGGGATTAAGATAAGAAGTGAATGCACCCCATTTGATCGGTAAATGATCATGCTCCTTCGGTCTAATGAATGAATACAATGGATTATAAAGCAAAGACCGATGTCTTGGTTTATACGAAACTTCAGTGCAAGGCACTTCAGTTCAAACCTCAACGTAGGAACACGATAAACCTCTCATACCCTCCTTAGGACATAGTAGTTAGGATCGAGCTAGTCATCCTGGCCGGGAATGACCGTTCTTTCCAAACCACTCTCTCCATCCACCCGCGAGACAAAGTCTCGGGGAGAAGGTCTAAGAAGATGCACAAGAGGGGAACCCAAGGGTAGATCTCGCGCCATGAAATCTTTCCCTTAGATTCCTGCTATTCAGGAACGACACCTTCAGCCAGAGCTCAGAAAGAGTGGATATGAAGTCTCAGGCTCAGCTGATGATAGATCTAGGTGGCTCAATATTTCCTCTGGTGGGTACCTCATTGACCAGGATGCAAGGGGAGCTGAAATCCCGGAGATTTTCCACGACCTCTTTTTTCTCGACAGCATCCAAGCGCACAAAGGATCCTCCGGAGAGAGCATTAAGCCTCATGACATCGTCCTTCGACAATCCAAACCAGAAGTGCTGGAGCCGCATCCAATCGGGAATGTAGAGGACTGGGCAATCTTCCACCATAGAGGCGAAACGATTCCATGCCATTCCTAGTGATTCCTCCTCACATTGCTTGAAACTGAGAATCTTGGTCCTTAACGAGATGACACGTCGTATCGGGAAGAATCGGGAGCAGAAAGTTGCTCTCAAACTTTCCCAAGTAAGGTAGTCTCTATAAAAACAATGGTGCCAATCCCGTGCTTTCCCAGAGAGGGATAGCGGGAAAAACTCTCTTTTCTGAGCATCCGGTGATTCTCCGCACTACAGCGATTGGTGGAGTTCGTGAAACCCCCAAGTGGTCACGATACGTGGTTTTCGGTCGCGATACGTAGCGATCACGACAGATTGAATCCGTCGCGTGGCGTCGCTAATGTGTCCGACGCAATATGTTGCTGCGATGGTGCCAAAAAGGTTGTCGCAATAAAAATCAATTGTTGCGATGGTGCCTGGCGTCGCAATTAGGTGAAGTAGCGATGACCGGTGGTGTTGCAACACAGGTTATTGCAACCGTACTCAGCGTTGCGATAGTGGTTTTTGCGACCACTTTGCTCGGTTGCAAACAAGTGCTATTACAATGAAAGAATCCTATCGCAATGCGGTACGTACCGTTGCAATTTTTATGTCGGCTATCACAACGAAGTCGTAATCCATTGCCATATGCTTGAACCAAAATGCAACCAATTACCGTTGCTATACAGCACAAGGTTCACGCAACCAACTATGGGTCGTCGCATTATGCTTGAAGCAAATCACGATGCTAATTGTCGTCGGCATACACAACGAGGGTCACGCAACAAATATGGTTCGTCGCCATATGATCCAACGAAATTGCAACACTAAGTGTCGTCGCCATACACGAAGGGATTCACGCAACCAACTATGCATCGTCGTCATATGATTGAAACAATTCGCAACGATAATTGCCGTCGTTATACACGTAGATGGTGACGCAACCAACTATTGGTCGTCGCCATATGCGTGAACAAAATAGCAATGCTAGTTATCGTAGCTATACACGTTGCCGGTCATGCAACTGATGATGGGTCGTCGCCAGATGCTGGAACAAAATCACAACGCTGATTTCCGTCGCTATACACATAGATGGTCACGCAACCAAAGATTGGTCGTCGCCATGTTCTGTAACCAAATCACAACGATGAGTACCGTCGCTATATGAGTAGGGGTATCGCAACGAAGCATGTGTCGATGCTATATGCTCTAGTGATAACGCATCAGATGAATTCTGGTCGCGATATGCATGTACTATATCACTACGAACTATGGTTCGTCGCTATTGGCATAGAGGAAATCGCAACAAAATATTGGTCGCCATAGGATACACGCTGGATGCCCACCGTCCCCAATTTCGGATTCTTTAATGCAACAAAAATATTCAAAACATAGATTGTTGCAACCAATGTACATTCATGTCATTCAAGACCACAATTATTCATATAACAGAATAAAATTCACCACATTAAATTTTGCACTCTTGTCCATCACTCACATCAATAGTAACAAAGTTTGTAAAGAGCCTAGCATCACTCCCACTCAGTATTGTTGAACATCTTCATCATTTCTGGAGCTGAGGTTTGCTTGGAGGCTTGAGCTTCTTGTTTGATGCCGAAGGGATTTTGTTGGTCGATCTTGAGTCTTTTCTCGGCTCCAGAGCTTCTCTTTGCATGCCATCCTGAATGTAAAGAAATTAGAGAATTACATCATCTGAACCCAATTTGTCTTGGATTGAGAATATGCACATCATATGGATTAGAAGTAGAAAAATATAATTGGCATTAAGAAAGGACAGTTCAGTTAGTACCTGATCTTGTGCTCTCTTCTTTCCTGATTGCATTTTAGACTGATTCACCAGCGTGTTTGTAGCGATATATCTTGTAGGTGCAGAAGGTGGAGCACGATTATCATGTTTCTCAGCGAACAGTGTCTTGCTAATGTTGGCACTTGTATGACTGATGTTAGGTGGCACATTTTCTTTGTCTTTTGTCACGATGCTTGATAGATGCATCTGGAATGTATAGTTTTATATCGGAACTATATCAGTTGTGATTAAAAGCATGACACCATGCATCATGATTGGAAAGCTTGTTCGGTGTCGTTACCTGGGTTGTTGTTACATGATCCTGCACTACTGGTGTTGCAGGAATGTTTTCCTCCGGCCTCGTATGTACAGCTTCATTAGAACTATTGTTGATGGTTTCCGAGGGAGTCTGCACATTGTGAAAGAGGGCAGGCGAGAGATAAGTGGCATAAATATGCATTTTCTCAATCACAACCAAGTATAGTCATTACTATGTTCATTGTTTCTTGACTCTGCACTAATGTTCTTGCAGCAATGCCATCCTCATCGACCCTAGGGTCTACTTGACCTGTACTATTGTTGGATTGAGGTGTATTTTGCTTTTTTGCAACGATGGTAGGTAAGATATTAGCTGCATTGGCCAAGTTATGAACACAATAGGTACAATCATCTGGTTATCTCTGACCATGGCATCAAGTGTTTGATAGGCTCGATCAACTTTGCAAATTGTTCCTGTATTTGCTTTTCCATCATTTTCTTTAATTTTTCTTTCTCGCGTTCCTTGTCAGCTTCATGCATCTTGAGTCTTTCATCCAGTTCACGTTCTCGTGCTTCGACTTTATCGAGCTTCTCATGTAACAACATCTCCTGATACACTTTGTTGCTTCTTGGAGTGGTCATGTAACCATGGCCACGTGACACGAAGGATTTGACATGTGTTCTTTCCCTGCATGTTTCCTGGAAAAATTTCTCTTCCTGTTCATCTCGAGGAGTGGAACTTGTGTCTTCACCCCCTGAAGGACCGATTAGGCGAACCAGAGAGGGGGGGGAGTGAATGTGAGCCGATAAAAATTCTTCTCGAAGGAGATGAGAACTCCAACAAGACGAACACGGCTTCCAACTCACGTCTCCGACTCAACTACCCAAGTTGGTCAAGACCACACAGCCACTGGAGTGCTACTGGTCCTAGGAACCAACACTCAACCTTCCGAGCCAAAACTCACCGAACCACATAGCGGAAACTTGCACGGCTTGCCGCCTGTGCTACACCGGTCAGACCGATGGCCTGCGCCGGTCAGACCGGTGACACCGGTCAGACCGGTGGACAGAGCCGGTCTGGCCGGTGGCTACAGCAGCCGCACAGCAAACGTTCCAGGAAGCCTCAGTGACTCCTCTAGGCCCTGGAACAAAAACCACCACGAAACACAACCTGTGAGGAAGAAGAACCCCTCACAAAGCCTAGCAAAACAACTCCAAACACGCCAAGAACTGATCAGCAGGACCACGGGACAAAACCACACGGACAAGTCTATTCCCCGAGACAAAAACCCACCAAGGGCTAGCACCGGTCAGACCGGTCAAGAGCACCGGTCAGACCGGTCGTGCCTGGGCAGCTCGGGATGAACAGCGCCCGCGAGTCAACTCCTCCAAATCCAACTCCCGATCTCCCGATCCGCTCCACGGTTTTGCACAAGACTTTGGGGATAGTAGGAACACCTCATGGGTACTCCATAGCCAAGATTTGGTCCACCAAACTTGTCAAATCAAGAGGAATCGAAGAAATCCCACCAAGAACGCCTCTAACCCTAGAGCCACGAAAACCCCAAAATCGAGCCCCTTTGCTCACGGATTTGGAAGGGGAATCAAAGGGAAAAGAACCACGAAGGGTTCATGCATACATCCCCCACCAAATCCCAAAGAGAAAGACCTCGAAATCGCTCTAAGAAAATCGCCAAGAAAGGGCTCCGAAAATCACCAAAAAGGAGAAACGGGAAAGACACATCCAAGCCTTGAGGAACCACGCCGAATCATCTATACATACCAAAGAGGTTCATACAAGGTCTAGCTTGCCGCCCGATCATCCTTCCCTCTCACAAGATCTCACCATGAAGCTCTCAAGCTAGTCCTACGAAAATCCTAAGAAAATAGGAAGGAAAATAGGAAAACCAAATGAGCTAGGGTTCCAAGAGATGGCTGCCATCCTCTCACCACTTGGGTTATATGGAGGCAACCGAAAGACGAAAATACCCTTACTAGCTAACTAGGGATACATGCCCCTCGAGGGCGAAATTGGAAGTCTTTGTCTTCGCACCATCGGACGGATGCCCAGCGACCACAAACTTGCTTAGCCTCGACGCAAGCCTTGCGATCCCGACGCGTGTCCTCCGCATCGAAGATTCCGGACTGCGTCGTCGCACACCGGTCAGACCGGTGCTCCTCACCGGTCAGACCGGTACCCACCGGTCAGACCGGTCAGACCCACCGGTCAGACCGGTCTGGAGCTGCTGCACCTCCGTCTTCGGTTCTTCGGTCTTGGCTTTGTGGATCAACCAAGGAACCCAGTGGTTTTCTGGTGAACCACCGGAAACCCCGCGAACTCGGTGTAGCCTCCGCCAATCACCACTCATGACTCGGCTCTCACGTAGTCCCGGCTCGACCTTGGTTTTGAGGCTCAACCAAGAAACCGTCCATGACTTCATCTTGCCGTTCTTGCCACCATGCGGTCCGCACTTGACCCCGCTGGCCACCGGGTCCCTCGAACCAAGCCTACTTGTCTTCTCCACACCTGGAGGCCTCACCGGCAACGACCTTTCACGCTTGTTCTTCACCTGCACCTGCACCAGTCAAGCCGCAACCTGCACCTGCAATACTTAGCCAAGAATCAGTCCACACCACGTTGTCAATCACTCATCACACTAGGAAGCGACCATCCACCGGTCCTCGAACCACACCTGGCTCTCAATCTCCCCCTTGATGAGTGCATTGACAACACACACGTTTTGGTAACCAAGAGAAAAGGAAAAGAAAAGAAACGACTAAAAGGAACTCCAACAAGCGATCGAAAGCCAAGGAAAAGGCAAAGAGCAAGATCACTTGAAGAAGACAAGTCTCGGACCCCTTAGGCAAGGGCAACGGCTCGACACATCCGAGACAAAACATGCTCAAGCAAAGAGCACAAACCATCAAACCAAAGCTCGAAAACCACAAAGAGCTCCCCCTGCACACATGCAAGCTCCCCCTGAACCAATGCAACTCCCCCTGGACAAATGCATGCGAACCACTTCACGAAACAGAGCAGCTGAACCAATGCAACTCCCCCTGGACAAATGCATGCGAACCACTTCACGAAACAGAGCAGCTGCAACAGCTCAGCTCTGACCGGTCAGACCGGTCGACACCACCGGTCAGACCGGTGCTCAACATATGAACAGGACCAGCACTCTGACCGGTCAGACTGGTGACATCAACCGGTCAGACCGGTGCACAACAGAGCCCAAAAATGGCTCGAAACCACCTGAAAACCTTCCAAATGCATTCAGTAGGCCAAAACATGCTCAAACTTCTCCCCCTTGTTGACAATGCATGAATCAAGCCAAAAATGCAAAAAATGCAACCTAGAGCTTCTCAAATAGACAAAATTCAACATAGGATGCTACACATGTCCAAACGAGCAAGTTAGATACTCTATAGCTTCGTAATGACATAAACTTCATGATCACCAAGTTTCATAACCATTGGGCGAAGCTAAGATAGAATTTAGCAATTTTGCGAAAAATCACCCTCTCATGAGCAAAGTCCTAAACATGAGCAAAACATGTCAAAATGGCAAAGCCACACAAACTTCGTGCTAGGACAACCATTCTAAGCATAAGACCATCATAAACACCCACAAGCATCTCATGTCATGTCAAAGCCACCGAGCCATGTGCCTACTTCTATATATGAGACTTCTCATTGGTAGGCATCATGCAACGATTTAGCACCCAAAGCAAATTAAAATTAGCACATATGACATGGGAGCACATGTTTCAAGCAATTTACATTTCATTTTCAGATTTATAATTGGTACATGAAATGTCTTTGCGACAAAAAGGAACTTATGCCCCTCCACAAGATGAAGCATGGGGGCTAAACATTCATGATGGCAAATGAGCCTTTGGCCCCATATGATCAAAATAAGCTATCCAACCACAAATTAAGCATAGCCAAGCCACTAAAACATGTCAGGATCATGTAAAGGCATTTACTCACAAGAGAGCATATATATGAAATTTTTCAAAAACATAGCCATCAACCATGGATATAAACCAAGATTATCAAGAGCTAAGCCAAACTAACCATAGCTTACCAAATTAGCTCACAAAGACATATATGTCATTCCATGGTGAACAATGTATATAGGAGAAGCCTTTCCTAAGCAATGCATATGATACAAAATGCATGCAACCTAAGATACAAAGATGCCTATACATCATGTTACATATGCCATGCCAAATGCAAGAAATGCACAAAGGAAAGCTATACATATGCTACAAAGGAGCTCCCACTTGCCAACTCAAGAAAACAAACAAACACCAAGCTCCTCCCGCAAACGAGTGAAAGTTGCTTGATCTAGGGGTTTGGTGAAAATATCGGCTAGTTGTTCATGTGTGGGTACATGGATCAAAGCTATCTTCCCTTTCTCTACGTTGTCTCTCAGAAAATGATACCTAACTTCTATGTGCTTGGTTTTGGAATGGAGCACTAGGTTCTTTGCAACGCTTATGGCACTGGTGCTATCACATTGAAGTGGGACATGGGTATACTCCTCACCAAAGTCACTCATGGTGTATGTGATCCAAAGGAGCTGAGAGCAACAACTAGCTGCGGCCACATACTCTGCCTCGGTAGTGGATTGAGCAACACTCAACTGTTTGCGGGAAGACCAAGACACCAAAGAAGAACCCAAGAACTGGCAAGTCCCAGAAGTGGACTTCCTATCCAACCGACACCCGGCAAAGTCCGCGTCTGAAAATCCATGAAGCGCCAAAGAAGAACACGCAGAGTACCAAAGGCCGAAGTCGGGAGTGTGTCGCAAATACCTGAAAATGCGCTTGACTGCTTGCCGATGCGAAGTCCTCGGAGAAGCTTGAAAACGAGCGCACAGACACACCGAGAATTGAATGTCCGGCCTCGTCGCCGTCAAGTAGAGGAGTGACCCGATCATGCTCCGGTACTCCTTCTGGTCCACGTGTTCACCTTCCTCGTCCGCATCGAGAACTGTAGTCGTACTCATAGGCGTCGCCATGGCCTTGGAGTCCTCCATCTTGAACTTCCTCACAATGTCCTTTGTGTACTTAGCTTGGTGCACAAATGTTCCTTCCTTTGATTGCTTGATTTGTAGCCCAAGGAAGAACTGCAACTCGCCCATCATGCTCATCTCAAATTCCCTGCTCATGTCTTCTGCAAACCTTGCAACAAGAGAGTTAGACGAGCCACCAAAGACAATATCATCCACGTATACCTGCACAATCAGGATATCTCTGTCCTGCCTGAGGAGAAACAAGGTCTGGTCGACCTTCCCCATCTCAAACCCTCTCTCAAACAGGAACCCCCTCAACCTACCATACCAAGCTCTAGGCGCCTGCTTCAACCCATACAGCGCCTTCCTCAACTTGTACACCCGGTGAGGGTACTTCTCACTCTCAAACCCCGGTGGTTGCCTCACAAACACTTCTTCCTCCAACACACCGTTCAGAAAAGCACTCTTCACATCCATCTGGTACAACTTGAACCCTTTAGCCACGGAAAAGGCTAGAAGGATCCTGATCGCCTCCAAATGAGCTACAGGAGCGAAAGTCTCCTCGTAGTCGATCCCCTCTTTCTGACTGTACCCCTGAGCAACAAGTCTCGACTTGTTCCTCACCACTTCTCCTTTCTCTCCCTCTTTATTTTTCCACACCCATTTTGTCCCAATCGGCTTACACCCTGGGGGAGGGTCAACCAACATCCAAACTTGGTTCCTCTCAAAATTCTCCAACTCCTCATGCATCGAGTTAACCCAATTATGATCAGATAACGCGTGTCCAATGTCTTTGGGCTCAAAGGTGGCAACAAAAGCAGCATGAGCGAAATGAGAATTGTTCCGAACCCTCGACCGTGTAGTACGTTCATTCATGTCGCTGATGATTCTAGAAGCTGGGTGATCCACTTGCACTCGTCGGGGAGGTTCTCGCCTTGATGCTACCTCCCCCTCAACAGCAGCTTCGCCTTGATCTGGGTTTATCGTTGTAGGTGTGGGAGAGGGTCCATTCTCGATCGTCGTCGAAGTAGTAGGTACATGTTCAGCCGTGGGCATCACACCGCCATCTTCATCATCTCTATGTTCATGCTCCTCCTCCTGAAAGATCTCCTCGCCAAGTTCGTCGTCACCTGCACACTCAAAAACAAGCTGACTACGTGGCTGTGTCTCGTCGAAGGTTACCTCGCAAGTCTCCACGATTTGGTTAGTTTCAAGATTGAGCACACGAAATGCTCTAGAATGAGATGCATAACCAAAGAAAATGCCATCGACAGACCTAGCCTCGAACTTGTCCAACTTCTTCCCTTTCTTCAGAATGAAGCATTTACAACCAAAGACATGGAAGTGACTCACCTTGGGTGTGCGACCGTGCATCAACTCGTAACAGGTTTTCTTCTTGTGAACCCTGAGGTAGATCCTGTTCGACACATGGCACGCGGTATTGACCGCCTCAGCCCAGAACCTTCTCGGAGTCCTATGCTCGTCGAGCATCGTCCGAGCCATCTCGCACAAGGTCCTGTTTTTCCTTTCCACCACGCCATTCTGGGGAGGCGTATACGGACTCGAAAACTGATGTTCAAGACCCAAGTCATGGCAAAAGGTTTCGAAGCGAGAGTTTTTGAATTCCGAGCCATTGTCACTGCGGATCGCTCGTATGGCATCTCCGTGCCTCTTGTTTCTTAACCTCAAGACAAGATCTCAAACCAAACCAAACGTCTCCCCCTTCTCCTCAAGAAAGAACACCCACGCATACCGAGAGTAGTCGTCCACCACAACAAGGACATACCACTTCCCACCCGCAGATCGCACACGAGCTAGGCCAACAAGGTCCATATGGAGCAGCTCGCATGGACGCTCAGTCATCACATCGGTGAGAGGCGGGTGAGAAGAGGCTACCATCTTGGCATGCCTAACGGCGCACAAACCAACTCTTTCTCAAACCTCAATCGTGGCAATCCTCGGACCAAATTGAGTTTACTCAAGCGAGACAAAAGGTCAAAGCTCAAGTGACCCAACTTCCTATGCCACTTCCACAACTCACTCGAAGAACCAGCCAACAAGCAACGCTCCACACCAGAAGACTGAGAAAAATCAGCTCGGAACACCTGACCCTCGGGAACGACCATGCAAACAAGATCCCCCCGAGAATCTAAAATCCGAGAACCACCAGGCCGGAACAACACCTCAAAACCCTCATCCAACAACTGGGACACAGAAAGCAAATTGTATCCAAGCGATTGAACAAGAGCAACACGCCTGAGAGTGATCTTGTCACTTACCTTAATCTCACCTTCTGACAGCACACGCCCTCGCCCATTGTCCCCAAAGGTGATGTACTTTTTTGTCACCACCAGGACGAGACTTGAGAACCACCCCTTTTCTCCGGTCATATGCCTCGAGCAACCGGAGTCAATCAACCAAATGTTCTTCAAGTCTCCCACCTGAAATTCAAAAGCGAGCACGTGAGTGAACAAACGACTCAGCACTGGGGTTAGTACCAAAATAGTAAAACCAGTGCCGAGCCATTTGCTCCAAAGTGGGGTTAGCACAAACCAAATCATCACGCCTATCGAAGCTACCACCACGGTAACCACCACGAGGGAACCAACCCTCTCTAGCTGGAGGAGGACGAAAACCACGAAAGGGAAACCGTGGATCGTTCCTCCTCTCCATCTCAAAGCTACGACTCTTCCCACCCTCGTATTGAGCACGAGGTGGAGAACGCCTAGCAAACTGACCACCTGCAAACTTTCCAGACCAACCACCAGAACCACGACCTCCAGAACCAAACCGAGCATCCTCACGAGCACGAAACCCGACTCGCTGTCTGCCCAGACCTGCACCGGTCTGACCGGTGTGGCTCGGCCAGCAGCAGCACCTGCAGCCTTCCGGTCTCCCCAAGCCGGAACCGTCCTCACAATCGCCTTGGCCCTGGGCATCTGCATACGAGGCTCAGGTACACCATTAGAGGGGTGGTACCTGTCCCTGTTAGCCCACTCTCTAGCCATTCTCTCCTCACGCTTCCTCTTGAAGCAAAACTCATCCTTGTGACCATCTCTCCCACAATACCCACAATGGAACTTTATGGGCTGTGGCTTAGGCTTAGGCTTGGGTTGGGGCTGCCCACTCGGCTTCTCACCCTTCTTCTCTCCTTCCTCACCTCCCTTTGGGCTCACAAACTTCACCGGTTTCTGAAAATCATTTGTTGGGTGAGGGAATATGGGTGGATCTGGAGTAGTGTCAAGTTTGTTTCTGAGATGGTTAGGCTTGGGCTCAAACTTGTTCTTGTGTCTGTTTGGTGGTGGGATAGGAATCTCTCCAACTCTCTCAACTCCCTCACCACTGTTCTCTCTAAGCTTGTCAGCCCCAAGTGCCTGACCATCATAGCGTTTGAAAGCCGCTATCATGATACCAAGCTGAGGCTCCTGACCCGACAACCAGCTCATACATTTTCTCAGCTCATCATTCTCATCCTGCAAGCGATCAACATAATGTGCAAGCTCCAAATTCTTAACCGCATGCAATTCACAAGTAGAGCAAGAAGTGGGAATAGGCTCTTTCAACTTAGCCTCAAGCAAAACAGTGTAAGCATGCATCTCATCAATCTTTCCATGCAAAACAGGGCAAGAAGTGCAAGCACCTAGCAAAGCAGGTCTAGACTTAAGCTCAGCTACTTCAACCCTAAGCATATCTAGTTCATCACAAGTAGAAGCATGCTTATCCTTAAGAGCAGTAAGCTCAGCTAGGTACACAGAGCAATCACAGCAATCAATCTCATCAGAAACCACAGGAGAAGCCTTAAGCGAATCAATCTCAAGCTTAGCATCTTGGTTCTGGGTTTCTAGCTCAGCCACACAGTTCCTAGCATCTTCTAGTGAGGCCCTAAGCTCTTTCCTCATCTTCTTGGCCTCTCTAAGCATGTGATCGCGGTTATCAAGCAAGTCAACCAACTCATCATTCTCCTTGCGCAAAGAAGAGAGCTCATCACATACCTCATCCTCAGAGTCAGAGTCTGAGTCACTCTGGTGGCTCTTCTTGCTGCCGGAGCTACGGGCCATGCCGCAGAAGCCATCTCTCGCGAAGCAGCTCAACCCGCTCAAGTTCCTGGATGACTTCTTGTTCTTGCGCTTGTGATCACCTTCATCTTCACTGCTACTCGAGCTCGAGGAAGAGTAGGCGGAGTTGGAGTCGACGTCGCTCGCTCCGACCATTGCTCGGGCCTTCCTGCCGCGGCCATCCTTCTTCCTCGACCGTCGCTCGTCCTTGTGCTTGTTCTTGTGCTTGTGATCGCGCCTCGATCAGTACTTGCCATCCTTGCTCGATCGGTGCCTGTAGCCGTCCTTGTAGCCGTCCTTGTTCTCCGTCTTCTCCGGGCAGTCGGCGACGAAGTGTCCTGGCTTGCCGCACTGAAAGCACGTCTGTGCTGTCCTCCTCGTGTTCACCCGGTTCTCGTGCAGCGTCTTGAACCGCCTGGTCAGCAATGCCAGCTCGTCCTCTCCAAGGACGTCGAACTCCTCATCTGGCAAAGACATCAAAGAAGATAGAGAGTACATCCTGGAGGATGCGTTAGCGTTAGACTTAGCTCCTTTGCCACTAACGAGAGCGAGACTATGAGAATCAGTCGGGCTCTCGATCTTGGCTGTCATACCACGGTCCAACTCAGCCGACTTGAGCTTCGAGAACAGCTCGTTCACCGTCAAGGTGTCATACTTCTCGGACTCAACAATAGCCTCAAACTTCCCGTCCCATACGGTACGATCCAACGAGTGCAAGAGCTTCACGGCTCTATCATGATCATTGTATGGGAGGACGTCCACATTGGCTCTCATGTTGTTCACAACGACCGTAAATCGCTGGAAAAGGGCATCAACGGACTCGCCGGGGAGATGAGTGAAGTTCTCGTACTCTCTCCGGTAAGTCGCGTACATCCGAGCCTGAACCTGAGCATTCTCAGCATGAGCATCTTTCAACTGCTCCCAAATCCTACAAGCTAAGTCCTCTGTCTGAACCCGATCGAATTCAGGCTGACATAGAGCACGAAACAAGTAGTCGACAGCCTTGTTGTTGGCTTCGAACATATCCCTCGATCCTGGAGCAAGGAAGTTCATCGGATGAACATAAGCTGTGTTCACTGTGGCATCCCAAAGGATCTGACCCTTTCCGCGGAGGAATGCCGCCATCCGCCTTTGCCACATCTGGTAGTTCTTCCCATCGAAGTGCGGAGGACCCGAACCCCGTTCCTGGTACGCCATCTTTGGATCTTAGACTGGTAAGAGTCAATAAAGACCCGAACCGGCTTTGATACCAATTGAAGGACCGATTAGGCGAACCAGAGAGGGGGGGAGTGAATGTGAGCCGATAAAAATTCTTCTCGAAGGAGATGAGAACTCCAACAAGACGAACACGGCTTCCAACTCACGTCTCCGACTCAACTACCCAAGTTGGTCAAGACCACACAGCCACTGGAGTGCTACTGGTCCTAGGAACCAACACTCAACCTTCCGAGCCAAAACTCACCGAACCACACAGCGGAAACTTGCACGGCTTGCTGCCTGTGCTACACCGGTCAGACCGATGGCCTGCGCCGGTCAGACCGGTGGACAGAGCCGGTCTGGCCGGTGGCTACAGCAGCCGCACAGCAAACGTTCCAGGAAGCCTCAGTGACTCCTCTAGGCCCTGGAACAAAAACCACCACGAAACACAACCTGTGAGGAAGAAGAACCCCTCACAAAGCCTAGCAAAACAACTCCAAACACGCCAAGAACTTATCAGCAGGACCACGGGACAAAACCACACGGACAAGTGTATTCCCCGAGACAAAAACCCACCAAGGGCTAGCACCGGTCAGACCGGTCAAGAGCACCGGTCAGACCGGTCGTGCCTGGGCAGCTCGGGAGGAACAGCGCCCGCGAGTCAACTCCTCCAAATCCAACTCCCGATCTCCCGATCCGCTCCACGGTTTTGCACAAGACTTTGGGGATAGTAGGAACACCTCATGGGTACTCCATAGCCAAGATTTGGTCCACCAAACTTGTCAAATCAAGAGGAATCGAAGAAATCCCACCAAGAACGCCTCTAACCCTAGAGCCACGAAAACCCCAAAATCGAGCCCCTTTGCTCACGGATTTGGAAGGGGAATCAAAGGGAAAAGAACCACGAAGGGTTCATGCATACATCCCCCACCAAATCCCAAAGAGAAAGACCTCGAAATCGCTCCAAGAAAATCGCCAAGAAAGGGCTCCGAAAATCACCAAAAAGGAGAAACGGGAAAGACACATCCAAGCCTTGAGGAACCACGCCGAATCATCTATACATACCAAAGAGGTTCATACAAGGTCTAGCTTGCCGCCCGATCATCCTTCCCTCTCACAAGATCTCACCATGAAGCTCTCAAGCTAGTCCTACGAAAATCCTAAGAAAATAGGAAGGAAAATAGGAAAATCAAATGAGCTAGGGTTCCAAGAGATGGCTGCCATCCTCTCACCACTTGGGTTATATGGAGGCAACCGAAAGACGAAAATACCCTTACTAGCTAACTAGGGATACATGCCCCTCGAGGGCGAAATTGGAAGTCTTTGTCTTTGCACCATCGGACGGATGCCCAGCGACCGCAAACTTGCTTAGCCTCGACGCAAGCCTTGCGATCCCGATACGTGTCCTCCGCTTCGAAGATTCTGGACTGCGTCGTCGCACACCGGTCAGACCGGTGCTCCTCACCGGTCAGACCGGTACCCACCGGTCAGACCGGTCTGGAGCTGCTGCACCTCCGTCTTCGGTTCTTCGGTCTTGGCTTTGTGGATCAACCAAGGAACCCAGTGGTTTTCTGGTGAACCACCGGAAACCCCGCGAACTCGGTGTAGCCTCCGCCAATCACCACTCATGACTCGGCTCCCACGTAGTCCCGGCTCGACCTTGGTTTTGAGGCTCAACCAAGAAACCGTCCATGACTTCATCTTGCCGTTCTTGCCACCATGCGGTCCGCACTTGACCCCGCTGGCCACCGGGTCCCTCGAACCAAGCCTACTTGTCTTCTCCACACCTGGAGGCCTCACCGGCAATGACCTTTCACGCTTGTTCTTCACCTGCACCTGCACCAGTCAAGCCGCAACCTGCACCTGCAATACTTAGCCAAGAATCAGTCCACACCACGTTGTCAATCACTCATCACACCAGGAAGCGACCATCCACCGGTCCTCGAACCACACCTGGCTCTCAATCTCCCCCTTGATGAGTGCATTGACAACACACACGTTTTGGTAACCAAGAGAAAAGGAAAAGAAAAGAAACGACTAAAAGAAACTCCAACAAGCGATCGAAAGCCAAAGAAAAGGCAAAGAGCAAGATCACTTGAAGAAGACAAGTCTCGGACCCCTTAGGCAATGGCAACGGCTCGACACATCCGAGACAAAACATGCTCAAGCAAAGAGCACAAACCATCAAACCAAAGCTCGAAAACCACAAAGAGCTCCCCCTGCACACATGCAAGCTCCCCCTGAACCAATGCAACTCCCCCTGGACAAATGCATGCGAACCACTTCACGAAACAGAGCAGCTGAACCAATGCAACTCCCCCTGGACAAATGCATGCGAACCACTTCACGAAACAGAGCAGCTGCAACAGCTCAGCTCTGACCGGTCAGACCGGTCGACACCACCGGTCAGACCGGTGCTCAACATATGAACAGGACCAGCACTCTGACCGGTCAGACCGGTGACATCAACCGGTCAGACCGGTGCACAACAGAGCCCAAAAATGGCTCGAAACCACCTGAAAACCTTCCAAATGCATTCAGTAGGCCAAAACATGCTCAAACTTCTCCCCCTTGTTGACAATGCATGAATCAAGCCAAAAATGCAAAAAATGCAACCTAGAGCTTCTCAAATAGACAAAATTCAACATAGGATGCTACACATGTCCAAACGAGCAAGTTAGATACTCTATAGCTTCGTAATGACATAAACTTCATGATCACCAAGTTTCATAACCATTGGGCGAAGCTAAGATAGAATTTAGCAATTTTGCGAAAAATCACCCTCTCATGAGCAAAGTCCTAAACATGAGCAAAACATGTCAAAATGGCAAAGCCACACAAACTTCATGCTAGGACAACCATTCTAAGCATAAGACCATCATAAACACCCACAAGCATCTCATGTCATGTCAAAGCCACCGAGCCATGTGCCTACTTCTATATATGAGACTTCTCATTGGTAGGCATCATGCAACGATTTAGCACCCAAAGCAAATTAAAATTAGCACATATGACATGGGAGCACATGTTTCAAGCAATTTACATTTCATTTTCAGATTTATAATTGGTACATGAAATGTCTTTGCGACAAAAAGGAACTTATGCCCCTCCACAAGATGAAGCATGGGGGCTAAACATTCATGATGGCAAATGAGCCTTTGGCCCCATATGATCAAAATAAGCTATCCAACCACAAATTAAGCATAGCCAAGCCACTAAAACATGTCAGGATCATGTAAAGGCATTTACTCACAAGAGAGCATATATATGAAATTTTTCAAAAACATAGCCATCAACCATGGATATAAACCAAGATTATCAAGAGCTAAGCCAAACTAACCATAGCTTACCAAATTAGCTCACAAAGACATATATGTCATTCCATGGTGAACAATGTATATAGGAGAAGCCTTTCCTAAACAATGCATATGATACAAAATGCATGCAACCTAAGATACAAAGATGCCTATACATCATGTTACATATGCCATGCCAAATGCAAGAAATGCACAAAGGAAAGCTATACATATGCTACAAAGGATTTCCCACATGCCAACTCAAGAAAACAAACAAACACCAAGCTCCCCCCGCAAACGAGTGAAAGTTGCTTGATCTAGGGGTTTGGTGAAAATATCGGCTAGTTGTTCATGTGTGGGTACATGGATCAAAGCTATCTTCCCTTTCTCTACGTTGTCTCTCAGAAAATGATACCTAACTTCTATGTGCTTGGTTTTGGAATGGAGCACTGGGTTCTTTGCAACGGTTATGGCACTGGTACTATCACATTGAAGTGGGACATGGGTATACTCCTCACCAAAGTCACTCATGGTGTATGTGATCCAAAGGAGCTGAGAGCAACAACTAGCTGCGGCCACATACTCTGCCTCGGTAGTGGATTGAGCAACACTCAACTGTTTGCGGGAAGACCAAGACACCAAAGAAGAACCCAAGAACTGGCAAGTCCCAGAAGTGGACTTCCTATCCAACCGACACCCGGCAAAGTCCGCGTCTGAAAATTCATGAAGCGCTAAAGAAGAACACGCAGAGTACCAAAGGCCGAAGTCGGGAGTGTGTCGCAAATACCTGAAAATGCGCTTGACTGCTTGCCGATGCGAAGTCCTCGGAGAAGCTTGAAAACGAGCGCACAGACACACCGAGAATTGAATGTCCGGCCTCGTCGCCGTCAAGTAGAGGAGTGACCCGATCATGCTCCGGTACTCCTTCTGGTCCACGTGTTCACCTTCCTCGTCCGCATCGAGAACTGTAGTCGTACTCATAGGCGTCGCCATGGCCTTGGAGTCCTCCATCTTGAACTTCCTCACAATGTCCTTGGTGTACTTAGCTTGGTGCACAAATGTTCCTTCCTTTGATTGCTTGATTTGTAGCCCAAGGAAGAACTGCAACTCGCCCATCATGCTCATCTCAAATTCCCTGCTCATGTCTTCTGCAAACCTTGCAACAAGAGAGTTAGACGAGCCACCAAAGACAATATCATCCACGTATACCTGCACAATCAGGATATCTCTGTCCTGCCTGAGGAGAAACAAGGTCTGGTCGACCTTCCCCATCTCAAACCCTCTCTCAAACAGGAACCCCCTCAACCTACCACACCAAGCTCTAGGCGCCTGCTTCAACCCATACAGTGCCTTCCTCAACTTGTACACCCGGTGAGGGTACTTCTCACTCTCAAACCCCGGTGGTTGCCTCACAAACACTTCTTCCTCCAACACACCGTTCAGAAAAGCACTCTTCACATCCATCTGGTACAACTTGAACCCTTTAGCCACGGAAAAGGCTAGAAGGATCCTGATCGCCTCCAAACGAGCTACAGGAGCGAAAGTCTCCTCGTAGTCGATCCCCTCTTTCTGACTGTACCCCTGAGCAACAAGTCTCGACTTGTTCCTCACCACTTCTCCTTTCTCTCCCTCTTTATTTTTCCACACCCATTTTGTCCCAATCGGCTTACACCCTGGGGGAGGGTCAACCAACATCCAAACTTGGTTCCTCTCAAAATTCTCCAACTCCTCATGCATCGAGTTAACCCAATTATGATCAGATAACGCGTGTCCAATGTCTTTGGGCTCAAAGGTGGCAACAAAAGCAGCATGAGCGAAATGAGAATTGTTCCGAACCCTTGACCGTGTAGTACGTTCATTCATGTCGCCGATGATTCTAGAAGCTGGGTGATCCACTTGCACTCGTCGGGGAGGTTCTCGCCTTGATGCTACCTCCCCCTCAACAGCAGCTTCGCCTTGATCTGGGTTTGTCGTTGTAGGTGTGGGAGAGGGTCCATTCTCGATTGTCGTCGAAGTAGTAGGTACATGTTCAGCCGCGGGCATCACACCGCCATCTTCATCATCTCTATGTTCATGCTCCTCCTCCTGAAAGATCTCCTCGCCAAGTTCGTCGTCACCTGCACACTCAAAAACAAGCTGACTACGTGGCTGTGTCTCGTCGAAGGTTACCTCGCAAGTCTCCACGATTTGGTTAGTTTCAAGATTGAGCACACGAAATGCTCTAGAATGAGATGCATAACCAAAGAAAATGCCATCGACAGACCTAGCCTCGAACTTGTCCAACTTCTTCCCTTTCTTCAGAATGAAGCATTTACAACCAAAGACATGGAAGTGACTCACCTTGGGTGTGCGACCGTGCATCAACTCGTAACAGGTTTTCTTCTTGTGAACCCTGAGGTAGATCCTGTTCGACACATGGCACGCGGTATTGACCGCCTCAGCCCAGAACCTTCTCGGAGTCCTATGCTCGTCGAGCATCGTCCGAGCCATCTCGCACAAGGTCCTGTTTTTCCTTTCCACCACGCCATTCTGGGGAGGCGTATACAGACTCGAAAACTGATGTTCAAGACCCAAGTCATGGCAAAAGGTTTCGAAGCGAGAGTTTTTGAATTCCGAGCCATTGTCACTGCGGATCGCTCGTATGGCATCTCCGTGCCTCTTGTTTCTTAACCTCAAGACAAGATCTCGAACCAAACCAAACGTCTCCCCCTTCTCCTCAAGAAAGAACACCCACGCATACCGAGAGTAGTCGTCCACCACAACAAGGACATACCACTTCCCACCCGCAGATCGCACACGAGCTGGGCCAACAAGGTCCATATGGAGCAGCTCGCATGGACGCTCAGTCATCACATCGGTGAGAGGCGGGTGAGAAGAGGCTACCATCTTGGCATGCCTAACGGCGCACAAACCAACTCTTTCTCAAACCTCAATCGTGGCAATCCTCGGACCAAATTGAGTTTACTCAAGCGAGACAAAAGGTCAAAGCTCAAGTGACCCAACTTCCTATGCCACTTCCACAACTCACTCGAAGAACCAGCCAAGAAGCAACGCTCCACACCAGAAGACTGAGAAAAATCAGCTCGGAACACCTGACCCTCGGGAACGACCATGCAAACAAGATCCCCCCGACAATCTAAAATCCGAGAACCACCAGGCCGGAACAACACCTCAAAACCCTCATCCAACAACTGGGACACAGAAAGCAAATTGTATCCAAACGATTGAACAAGAGCAACACACCTGAGAGTGATCTTGTCACTTACCTTAATCTCACCTTCTGACAGCACACGCCCTCGCCCATTGTCCCCAAAGGTGATGTACTTTTTTGTCACCACCAGGACGAGACTTGAGAACCACCCCTTGTCTCCGGTCATATGCCTCGAGCAACCGGAGTTAATCAACCAAATGTTCTTCAAGTCTCCCACCTGAAATTCAAAAGCGAGCACGTGAGTGAACAAACGACTCAGCACTGGGGTTAGTACCAAAAGAGTAAAACTAGTGCCGAGCCATTTGCTCCAAAGTGGGGTTAGCACAAACCAAATCATCACGCCTATCAAAGCTACCACCACGGTAACCACCACGAGGGAACCAACCCTCTCTAGCTGGAGGAGGACGAAAACCACGAAAGGGAAACCGTGGATCGTTCCTCCTCTCCATCTCAAAGCTACGACTCTTCCCACCCTCGTATTGAGCACGAGGTGGAGAACGCCTAGCAAACTGACCACCTGCAAACTTTCCAGACCAACCACCAGAACCATGACCTCCAGAACCAAACCGAGCATCCTCACGAGCACGAAACCCGACTCGCTGTCTGCCCAGACCTGCACCGGTCTGACCGGTGTAGTACACCGGTCTGACCGATGTGGCTCGGCCAGCAGCAGCACCTGCAGCCTTCCGGTCTCCCCAAGCCGGAACCGTCCTCACAATCGCCTTGGCCCTGGGCATCTGCATACGAGGCTCAGGTACACCATTAGAGGGGTGGTACCTGTCCCTGTTAGCCCACTCTCTAGCCATTCTCTCCTCACGCTTCCTCTTGAAGCAAAACTCATCCTTGTGACCATCTCTCCCACAATACCCACAATGGAACTTTATGGGCTGTGGCTTAGGCTTAGGCTTGGGTTGGGGCTGCCCACTCGGCTTCTCACCCTTCTTCTCTCCTTCCTCACCTCCCTTTGGGCTCACAAACTTCACCGATTTCTGAAAATCATTTGTTGGGTGAGGGAATATGGGTGGATCTGGAGTAGTGTCAAGTTTGTTTCTGAGATGGTTAGGCTTGGGCTCAAACTTGTTCTTGTGTCTGTTTGGTGGTGGGATAGGAATCTCTCCAACTCTCTCAACTCCCTCACCACAGTTCTCTCCAAGCTTGTCAGCCCCAAGTGCCTGACCATCATAGCGTTTGAAAGCCGCTATCATGATACCAAGCTGAGGCTCCTGACCCGACAACCAGCTCATACATTTTCTCAGCTCATCATTCTCATCCTGCAAGCGATCAACATAATGTGCAAGCTCCAAATTCTTAACCGCATGCAATTCACAAGTAGAGCAAGAAGTGGGAATAGGCTCTTTCAACTTAGCCTCAAGCGAAACAGTGTAAGCATGCATCTCATCAATCTTTCCATGCAAAACAGGGCAAGAAGTGCAAGCACCTAGCAAAGCAGGTCTAGACTTAAGCTCAGCTACTTCAACCCTAAGCATATCTAGTTCATCACAAGTAGAAGCATGCTTATCCTTAAGAGCAGTAAGATCAGCTAGGTACACAGAGCAATCACAGCAATCAATCTCATCAGAAACCACAGGAGAAGCCTTAAGCGAATCAATCTCAAGCTTAGCATCTAGGTTCTGGGTTTCTAGCTCAGCCACACAGTTCCTAGCATCTTCTAGTGAGGCCCTAAGCTCTTTCCTCATCTTCTTGGCCTCTCTAAGCATGTGATCGCGGTTATCAAGCAAGTCAACCAACTCATCATTCTCCTTGTGCAAAGAAGAGAGCTCATCACATACCTCATCCACGGAGTCAGAGTCTGAGTCACTCTGGTGGCTCTTCTTGCTGCCGGAGCTACGGGCCATGCTGCAGAAGCCATCTCTCGCGAAGCAGCTCAACCCGCTCAAGTTCCTGGATGACTTCTTGTTCTTGCGCTTGTGATCACCTTCATCTTCACTGCTACTCGAGCTCGAGGAAGAGTAGGCGGAGCTGGAGTCGACGTCGCTCGCTCCGACCATTGCTCGGGCCTTCCTGCCGCGGCCATCCTTCTTCCTCGACCGTCGCTCGTCCTTGTGCTTGTGATCGCGCCTCGATCGGTACTTGCCATCCTTGCTCGATCGGTGCCTGTAGCCGTCCTTGTAGCCGTCCTTGTTCTCCGTCTTCTCCGGGCAGTCGGCGACGAAGTGTCCTGGCTTGCCGCACTGAAAGCACATCTGTGCTGTCCTCCTCGTGTTCACCCGGTTCTCGTGCAGCCTCTCGAACCGCCTGGTCAGCAATGCCAGCTCGTCCTCTCCAAGGACGTCGAACTCCTCATCTGGCAAAGACATCAAAGTAGATAGAGAGTACATCCTGGAGGATGCGTTAGCGTTAGACTTAGCTCCTTTGCCACTAACGAGAGCGAGACTATGAGAATCAGTCGGGCTCTCGATCTTGGCTGTCATACCACGGTCCAACTCAGCCGACTTGAGCTTCGAGAACAGCTCGTTCACCGTCAAGGTGTCATACTTCTCGGACTCAACAATAGCCTCAAACTTCCCGTCCCATACGGTACGATCCAACGAGTGCAAGAGCTTCACGGCTCTATCATGATCATTGTATGGGAGGACGTCCACATTGGCTCTCATGTTGTTCACAACGACCGTAAATCGCTGGAAAAGGGCATCAACGGACTCGCCGGGGAGATGAGTGAAGTTCTCGTACTCTCTCCGGTAAGTCGCGTACATCCGAGCCTGAACCTGAGCATTCCCAGCATGAGCATCTTTCAACTGCTCCCAAATCCTACAAGCTAAGTCCTCTGTCTGAACCCGATCGAATTCAGGCTGACATAGAGCACGAAACAAGTAGTCGACAGCCTTGTTGTTGGCTTCGAACATATCCCTCGATCCTGGAGCAAGGAAGTTCATCGAATGAACCTAAGCTGTGTTCACTGTGACATCCCAAAGGATCTGACCCTTTCCGCAGAGGAACGCCGCCATCCGCCTTTGCCACATCTGGTAGTTCTTCCCATCGAAGTGCGGAGGACCCGAACCCCGTTCCTGGTACGCCATCTTTGGATCTTAGACTGGTAAGAGTCAATAAAGACCCGAACCGGCTTTGATACCAATTGAAGGACCGATTAGGCGAACCAGAGAGGGGGGGAGTGAATGTGAGCCGATAAAAATTCTTCTCGAAGGAGATGAGAACTCCAACAAGACGAACACGGCTTCCAACTCACGTCTCCGACTCAACTACCCAAGTTGGTCAAGACCACACAGCCACTGGAGTGCTACTGGTCCTAGGAACCAACACTCAACCTTCCGAGCCAAAACTCACCGAACCACACAGCGGAAACTTGCACGGCTTGCTGCCTGTGCTACACCGGTCAGACCGATGGCCTGCGCCGGTCAGACCGGTGACACCGGTCAGACCGGTGGACAGAGCCGGTCAGGCCGGTGGCTACAGCAGCCGCACAGCAAACGTTCCAGGAAGCCTCAGTGACTCCTCTAGGCCCTGGAACAAAAACCACCACGAAACACAACCTATGAGGAAGAAGAACCCCTCACAAAGCCTAGCAAAACAACTCCAAACACGCCAAGAACTGATCAGCAGGACCACGGGACAAAACCACACGGACAAGGCTATTCCCCGAGACAAAAACCCACCAAGGGCTAGCACCGGTCAGACCGGTCAAGAGCACCGGTCAGACCGGTCATGCCTGGGCAGCTCGGGATGAACAGCGCCTGCGAGTCAACTCCTCCAAATCCAACTCCCGATCTCCCGATCCGCTCCACGGTTTTGCACAAGACTTTGGGGATAGTAGGAACACCTCATGGGTACTCCATAGCCAAGATTTGGTCCACCAAACTTGTCAAATCAAGAGGAATCGAAGAAATCCCACCAAGAACACCTCTAACCTTAGAGCCACAAAAACCCCAAAATCGAGCCCCTTTGCTCACGGATTTGGAAGGGGAATCAAAGGGAAAAGAACCACGAAGGGTTCATGCATACATCCCCCACCAAATCCCAAAGAGAAAGACCTCGAAATCGCTCCAAGAAAATCGCCAAGAAAGGGCTCCGAAAATCACCAAAAAGGAGAAACGGGAAAGACACATCCAAGCCTTGAGGAACCACGCTGAATCATCTATACATACCAAAGAGGTTCATACAAGGTCTAGCTTGCCGCCCGATCATCCTTCCCTCTCACAAGATCTCACCATGAAGCTCTCAAGCTAGTCCTATGAAAATCCTAAGAAAATAGGAAGGAAAATAGGAAAACCAAATGAGCTAGGGTTCCAAGAGATGGCTGCCATCCTCTCACAACTTGGGTTATATGGAGGCAACCGAAAGACGAAAATACCCTTACTAGCTAACTAGGGATACATGCCCCTCGAGGGCGAAATTGGAAGTCTTTGTCTTCGCACCATCGGACGGATGCCCAGCGACCGCAAACTTGCTTAGCCTCGACGCAAGCCTTGCGATCCCGACGCGTGTCCTCCGCTTCGAAGATTCCGGACTGCATCGTCGCACACCGGTCAGACCGGTGCTCCTCACCGGTCAGACCGGTACCCACCGGTCAGACCGGTCAGACCCACCGGTCAGACCGGTCTGGAGCTGCTGCACCTCCGTCTTCGGTTCTTCGGTCTTGGCTTTGTGGATCAACCAAGGAACCCAGTGGTTTTCTGGTGAACCACCGGAAACCCCGCGAACTCGGTGTAGCCTCCGCCAATCACCACTCATGACTCGGCTCCCACGTAGTCCCGGCTCGACCTTGGTTTTGAGGCTCAACCAAGAAACCGTCCATGACTTCATCTTGCCGTTCTTGCCACCATGCGGCCCGCACTTGACCCCGCTGGCCACCGGGTCCCTCGAACCAAGCCTACTTGTCTTCTCCACACCTGGAGGCCTCACCGGCAACGACCTTTCACGCTTGTTCTTCACCTGCACCTGCACCAGTCAAGCCGCAACCTGCACCTGCAATACTTAGCCAAGAATCAGTCCACACCACGTTGTCAATCACTCATCACACCAGGAAGTGACCATCCACCGGTCCTCGAACCACACCTGGCTCTCACCCCTCTCACCTGGATTTGCTAGTAGAGCTAATTTCCTGACTATACAATGCTGTGCACAAGAAAAAATTGTAAGACAGAAAATCGTGCCCATGGTTTGATTCAAAATTAAACAAGTGTTATGTGCACGCAAGGTTACAATCAAATTTCTACTCACATAAATAGACTCAGCCACCTTATTTCTCCATTTTCCATCCCTAGAGTGAGTAACCTTCCAAAGTTCCAACTGGCGTGGCTCATCACTAGTTTTGGGATCTCGCTATGATTGCATCATTACACGGCATCAATATATGATTTTCTTATGTAGATAGTGAAAGATGATAATATTGTAACCAATCTTTACCTTTTCCCATCTCCACTGAGAGTAAGGTTTCGAACCCGCCGAATGGTTGCTAACTAGACGGCCGCGATTGTCAGAGTTCTAGGTGCTGTGATCCTGCAAGGAGTGAACTAGTGCTGTTAAGCGATGAAAGGTTGAACTCATCTTCTATATAACTCACAATGTTGTTCTTTAATTTAGTAGAAGAAATTGGACCTTGAATATTTTTGTTCCAAAGTAGTGCCACAAATAGTGCCACTCCATAATGTTTAGGTCAGCAGGCTTGTGCCTCATTCTTTCTGGATAACTATTGTACGCCTTGTATGTAGCACTCAAGTCGCCTGGCCAACCTTTGTAGCATTGGTGGGCAATCTTCAATATCTTTTCCTCTGGATTTTGAATGCCCTCAAAATCCCATCCTTCCTGGTGGGATGGAACCTTGTTATTCATGCATGATTCAATCATAAAACTGGATACAAACAAAATAGAGGGAACGCATCTGCTATATTAAATTAACAAGGTGCATGCGGTGGACAGTGACTTACCATTACACCTTTTACGATCTCTTTCTTGACTACTGGAAGCACTTCACTCCAATATCAGACTCCAATTAGTGGAGCCCTCTGCCTAGTATGTACAACAATCTCATCAACAAAGGTACGTCTGTTTTCTCCACAGGGACCACCCAACTTTGATGAAAATTGGATTTTCAACTTTTCACAGCCAAATCTTGATCTCTTGGCAACTGTAGATAACCCTTTCAGGGTTCCACAGCCAACATTCTTGCCACCTACTTGCATTCACACTAGAGAAAATAGCATTCACTATTGAACAATAGCAGTTGCAGAAACCAATGAAAAATAAAGAGTGAAGTTTCTCGAGGTGTAGAGCTTTACTAACCTTTTGTCTTCCTTGGTCTCCTAGCATGTGATGGAAGTTGTGGTGGTGGCATTGTTTCTGGTGGCGGCGTCGGGCTGCTGTCATTGCTCTCATCTTGTTTGAGTACAACTACTTCTGTAGGTTTAGCTTGAACTTTACCATACGCCTCTAAAAAATGGAAAACACATGAAGGTTCACATTTTTCATCACAAATAAGCTGCAGTCGACAAGGAAAAAGGATTTACTAATATCTTTGAGACATCTGATACTAGTTAACCATTTAGTGTACGCTATAACTGTATCTTCCCTGAAGTCATCGTGAAGGTCTGCAAATTAATTAGAAACACTGGTATGAGTATAATGTGCAGGCAAGGCTACATGTGGCTAGTGTAGAACAAGCAACATACGTACCACAGTCCTCGTCTTGTTCTTCAAGCCAAATTTTGTATTCATCAACATCGTAGTCGTCTTCATCCTCAAAATCAGGGTAATCATCAGGATTAGGCCTCCGCCTCTGAAGAAGTTTCAGGGGGAAACATTAACCGCCCCTGCATCAACAACAGTTTTTGACAGTACCAACCTTAGTTTCCTCTCACTGGTTGACTCCACATACTGAACCATTTCCAGTATATCTTTCTTAGATTTAATTTCAATATTACTCGCTGTACAGGTATAATCTTCATTTCTCTTCATGTAGTACATGTAGTCCCGCTGGTCAAATCCATACATTTCTTTAATATATGTCAGGGCATTAAAGTCTATAATACCCTTGTCCAATTTAGAAGTGATGTAATGTAGATTTTCCCCATGGATTTCGACTAGTACAGTCCACAAATCACCTGTCAAATCGGAGTCTCTACACGTGCACATAAATATTAATAAGGCAGCATGGAAAAAATTCAGATTTAGTACTAATAATGGTGTATGCATATATGTATATATATACTAGTAGGAAGTATGTGGAAAACAAATATGTAGTGGTCAAATAGCACAATGCCTATTCAGCTCAGCGAGTTTCACAACAACAATTAGTTTCGGTTACAATTTTTTAGATAGAGATAGACCTGCATGAGCACATAACTATGAACACGTATTTCTGATCAAGGAAAAGACGAAACAATAGAAGGATGTGGAAAAGAAAGAAATAAAATGATGCGCACATGTATCCTCATAGGAATGTAAATTTTAATGGATGAATCAAATGAGATTGTGCTGTCATCAAAAGGAGGTACATTGAGAAGTGAGAACCCTAGATGGGATTAGAGGTAAATACAATCGATTGCGTGGAGCGAACAATGTAACTACTGCACACAATTTTATCCTGAAAGCTAGGAAACTCATCAAGAAGGTGTAGAGTGAGGCGGCCGATATGCACCTGACACCGTTAACGTCAATATTGTCTTCGAAGACATCATGCCCATTTCGTTGTGCGACGGGTTTTCCATTGCTGGCCATGGATGGCCTCGCGGCGCCTCCGGCAACCCGGCCACGTTCCCCTGGTCGTTGCTTTAATTTCCTGAGAAGACCAGATTCTGTAACTATGGTCGCTGCCGCCACCGCGCGTGGTTTAGGAGGATGTGGGATGAGGATGCGATATTTAATCTGGGGTAATGGCGGGATGTGAAATTTTTTTCGGTAGAAAACGTTCGGAGGCAATATTTAACTTGAGGGTTAATCAGGCGGGCTGTGAAATTTTTTTTGGCAAAAAAATGTGCTGAGTTTTTCCTCCTGCCGCATGCAGTGGGTCCCACAGGCTCAATTGTTTTCATTGTATTATGTTTTGAACTAATCTATTTTTGTCATGTGTTTGTTTCAAATTCCAATTTGTCTACAGTAGCATTGATTGAAATAACATATGAATGTGGGTGGGATGAGAGATTGTGAGTGCTGGACAATAATAGGAGGGGAGAATATGCAACATAATTTGCCTTCTCCTGACGCATTTTCACTCAAGAACAATTGACACAAACAAATACTGACAAATATATGGCACTCAAGAACACAACCATTCAACAAAGAAAAGCAGTACTAAACACAAAGCTTGCACTCACAAAAGGGTACAAGCACAAAGCATGCTCACAAAAGCGGTACTAATTAAACTCTCCATGCATATTAAATATCTATCAGTTAGAAGCACAAGTCTTGGACACTAACTCATCACTAATTAATTAAACACCATACATTAGATGTCCATCAGGCACAAGCTTAAGGTTTCCACAAACAAAAGCATTAGAAAGCACAAGGCTCTCACACAAAAGTAGTACTACACTCATTACATGCATTAGTGCCGGCCGGCCTAATCACACACCATCCATGCACTCATGGAGCGAAATACGTCCGCTTCAGAAGGACGCGAATATTCTCGCCCTTTCGCTTTAGCTGTAAGTTGACAGAGGGGCAAGAAGTTAGCATATATATATATATATATATATATATATATATATATATATATATATATATATATATATATATATATATATATATATATATAGGACGAGTTTTATCTACTCCCGGATGTAGTTACTCCCATACTTGTATCTCACAAATTAGAAAGTATCTTTGCATACTTGAGGTTTCTAAAAAAAGTATGTACACATACTTGATTTTTAAAAGTGGTATGTGGATATACTATTATTTTATAGGTACGGAAACATAAAGTTAGTGAACATACTCATGTTTCAATATAGGAAATAACATACATCCCAAGGTGCAAAAAATTATGAGTTCCACTGAAATTTTTTCATAGTTATCACTTTGATAAATCTTATTTTAGGTATGTGAACATACTCCAAGTGATAAATGGGTATGTACACATACACAAAGTGGTTTTTTGAACGTGGGAGTAACTACACCCGGGAGTAGAATGGATTTTTCCTATATATATATATATATATATATATATATATTAGCACTGTTAAGCTAGGGGCGCCATATCTGACCTCCCTCCTCGACGGCTTTGGCCAATCTCCAGTCTCCTCATCGCTGTCATGCGAGAATGTGCACCTTGTCATTGACCACGAAGACATAGTCATGCTGAGGAGTCTTCATTAACAAAAAAATAAGAGGCAGTATTAGAATCTCAAACATGCATGGATGCAACAACTAAATTAACCTCAAACGATTCTAGTGCTACATTTAGAAACTAAAAATTATGCTACGTATAGTTAATACTGAATTATTTTAACATGCATTAGTACTAAATTTTTCACTAATAATTCCAATCTTATGTACACGAATTCTCAGGCTATATATTTAGTAACATTCTCAATAGCTGCAGTGGAAAACTAAATACTCATGCTATATACTGAATTCTCATGCTATATACTCGTGGTTGCGAGATACTGTTAGTAAGAATTCTCATTCTCAATAATCTTGTTTAGTAACTAAGAATTCTCATTCTTTATACTGAATGCGATTGCTCAACTAAACATTGTAACATTCTAAACTACTTCTAGTAATCTGAGTTATCTACAAAAACCTTATTCCATAGCTGCAGTAGAAAACCCCAATTCGAAATCTATCCTCCCAGCAAGAAACTCCCAAATCGATACTAACCAGAGGAGCGGGAGGCGGAGCGATGCCCAACAGTTCGACATCAGAATCCTTGATGACGACTGGCACCACCTCTTCAGCGTCCTCATCGGCACCGAGGACAGCGGCTGGCGCCGCCACTTCATCGTCCTCCTGGTTGCGCCTCGGGATAGTCGTCGTCCTCGTCCTCCTCTGGAGTGCGTTCCTGGTGCGATCACCCCTGACGAATCTTCCTCGCCCGTCACGCCTCTGCTTGGTGGAGTTGTGCTCCACTTCAGGCCGCCCAACCATGGCGGCCGCAGGCGTGTCGGCGGGAATGGCGGCAGCGGCACCCGGGATGGACTTGGTTGCGTAGCTGCGAGAACAGGTGGAGCGAACCATCTCACCGATGGAGGAAGAGCGGCGGCGACGCAGGGCGGCGAGAGCGGCAGTTGATGGGACAGATTAGGAAGAAGGCGGGGTGAAGGGGCGATGTGTGGGGGTGATATCCGGCGGCCTCACTTCGTTTATGCATGCGAAGGGATGCGTTCATGTCTTTAGTCAGTGACTCGTGGCCCCAGCTTGATCAGTGTACCCACGCGTCAGAGAGCCGAATTGGGTTTGTTGTATGTAACCGCAAGAGGAAGGGGTAAACTCGTGGGAACCACTATGGTCAAACACGTCTTCATTTTTTATTTTCATTTAATGGTTGAAATGGAATTAGATTGTACGACATCAACAATGAATTCAAATGAGAATGTTGGCAATTCAATAGTTTTTGAACCTATCGAGATCTACAACTTTTATTTTTGTGCGTTTCGCCAATCAAGTTACCTTCAACTTTTTACATTACTGATTTCATCAGTGTAGAAATTCACAAATTTATTTGGGGCAATACATGATTTCGAATTAAAAAGTCGTGAATATGAATGTTGTAGAACTCATCAACATCTACAAACTGTACTTAAGTCACAAATCCATTAACTTTGATAGTTTGAACAATCCAAATTTTGAATTTCAATAATTCTCAACTTCAAGCAAGATTTTTCATACACTAAATGATGACAAATGGGATTGTGATGAATACCAAAGTTTCATAATTCATAAAAAAGGTCTACGATCTTTGTTTAGGTCACGTTGTCGTTTTCGAAAGTTGTAGTATACATTGGTCATTACTCCTAGATTGACTTAGATAGTTTAAGAAACTATCTTAGAGGCTTGTCAATTTCGTACTTCACGTTATTACTACTTTAGAAAATGACTGAAAGACCTAAATAAAGTTTGTAGATCCTGATGAGTTATGAAGCTTTGGTACTCATCACTTTTCCATTTGACATCATTTAGTGTATGACAATATCGATTGTAGTTGTCACTTTTTGAAACTCACTAACACGAGAAGTTTTTTCAAACTAATAGCCTTTATAAATTTCAAAACAATGATATAGCATGAATTTAGGAATATGTAGGAATAAATGATCTATTTTGAAGTTCTTATGAGGGAGCAGTGTCATGCAAAATTAAATAAACAAACAACTGTGCTAGTTCTTTAGTTGTCACAACAGAACACTGCTTCGTCGCATATTGCTTCCTTCCCCACCGCCGCAGCTCGCCGTCGCCGCCGCTAGGGTTCCGCACGCAAGGAATGGCGCAATTTGGTGGTTCGTCTGGTGCAAGGAGGCAGGTATCTGCTTCGTCCGCTGTTAGGAGGGCACAACCGATGGCCAAGGTAGCAAATCCCTATCCCCTGTTCGATGAGGAATCGGGTTTACCGTTGATCCAGTGCCCGTACTGCAAGAGGGCACGGCTGATTGAGCGGCGCACGCAGCAAGATTCCCCCACCAACTACGGTCGGATCTACATCAAGTGTCCAAGGAATGAAAAATGGGTGAGTTTTCGGATTAGGGTTAGCATTTCGCTTTATTTTGATTTGCGAAGGATTTATCGTTTGTTGTTGATGTTCAGCTTCTAGAAAGGTGTGACTACTATAGATGGCAAAGGGTCTATTTCTTGGAGTTGATTGAGGCTGATGTGATCCAGATGTTTGAGGAAGGAAGAGGTGAAGAAGAGGAGGTTGAGTTTGCAGGAAGGGGAGGAGGACCTAGGAACCTGCAGCATCAGAAGCATCCCATGGAGGCAAAAGTGGAGCAAATGATGAATGTCATGATGGTTTTGACTACATTGGTCGTAGGATTTATGTGTGTTGGAGTAGGTTTCATGTTGAAGAAGTAGTAGTAATGGTAGATTCCCAGAATGGAGCAATGTATCTCCAGAATTAAGCTTCAAAGCCAACACACAGACAAATTAAGTTTTTTTTGGTGTGGGCATTGCTTAGCTCAATTTTAATATTGGACGTTGCTTAGTTCAAATTTAAACTACCAAAACGTCAACAAAAACGATAGGGACGTAGTAACTGTTGACATTTCTAAACGTCGATCACTAAAGAACAGATTGGAAATCCATCCTTAGTGTCAACGCTAGAAATGCTTGTTGGCATTTCCCAATGTCACAACTAATGGCGCAGTTAGCGTGAACATCGAGACTTGCCATTGGTTAATCTAAACCATCATGAACGAATCCGCAAGCGCATAGATAAACCATTGTAGCATTTCCCCAAGGAAAGAGAGTATTCCAAGGGTATCGAATCCAAGGAAGGCAATGGCGGATATCTTAGACTTATGCTTTTGCTCTGAATGTAAACCAAGAGATAGATATAGGGAAAACACACTCAAAGGCAGGGGTAAGATAAAAGATAATAGGGGTAGTGTGACACACACACCTCAAATCTACCTCTACTCTAGCACACTACGGCTTAGGGGGAACATACGAGTTAGCTCTAGGTTCTAATGTACTAAACATACAAAGCTAGAAGATACAAGAGATAAGCATGAGTATTGCAAGAGGGAAACATGGTTCAGCACCCAGGTACAAACAGGGAGCTAGCCCGCGACGACCAGCACTCTGCGAAACTAGACTTTAGACTCCTACAGCAGGTACCCCAACACGGAGGTTGCCCTAGGATCCAACAGGGCTGTCACCACCTGAGGACCGACCTCTCGTTACAGGGGGTATGCTCATAACTATCGTAGCCAGACAACCCAGGCACCATGCCTATGTTGCTGCTAGACTTCACCCGGCCCGGGCTATTGTGACCCAGGGTGAGAGCCACCAGAAGATTGGTCAACTAGACCGAGTAGCGTAGCTTGAACACAGACCCCATGCAACACTCTCATGCTATCTAACAAGATCAACTAAGGCTAGACATACGAACAGATATGAACTCTCTTATGTCTAATCAACAAGATCAAAGGGTCGTGTTCGTGAAGAACACAAGCCTCTAACTTATGAACAAACACATAAGGAAGGAGTTTATCATCCTTCAAGTGGATCAAAAGGTAGTGTTCACGAAGAACACAAGCCTCTAAATGATGAACAGAGGATGAACTCAAGAACACATCAAGAATATGATCTACCATGACTTTATATGAAATAGCTGAATAACTGAAGTAGATCAAAGTCATACAAAGAAATAAAGATAAAAGATAACTCATACCTAAACTTCCAAGAGGACTTGGAACCTGAAGAAGAGCTACTCTAGCCTACCCCCTAGCCTTGGAAACTAAAAGTGAGAGGAGAATGAGAGAGTGGTGTGTGAGAAATGGGAGCCCCTCCCCTCCTATTTATAGAGGGAGACAAGGCCTGCTCGGACGCCCAAATGGCCCCTAAACACCCGGGACTGCAGCAAGTGACCAATGAGGAGCAACCACGTGGAAGGCCAGGATGGGACGCCACTAAGGCGGTTCGGCCGATCCTAGGATCGGCCGACCCCCTATGGTGGCCCCACCTGGTGAGCTTGCTCTGGTTGACTGCCTTGTGGGCCCTCTGATCCATCCCCGGTGCATGGCTTGATTTGGTATCCGAGGTGGGCCCTTTGATCGATGTGAAGTCCATGTGGCGTCCTCTGATTCGTTGGTGAGTGCCTCCCCTGGATCGATGGCGTGTCTTGCCATGTTTCCTTTGGTGGCAGCCACCTCCTCAGCTGAGTTGGCATGGGTTCTTCATAGGAGTGGAGTTTCCATCTCTTTTAAGGGGTAAATCACCTACATACAAATAATCTCCAAGGACAAGTGGAACTACATTATTCAAACCTAAATGCTAGTAAATAATGCATATGCCTCCATTTATGTGAGAATATTGAGGGTTGGAAATGGTGAATTTCCACCGTCAACAAACTCCCCCAAGCTAACCTCTTGCTCGTCTCGAAGCAAGACATTAGAGACTTAGGTTGGTTGATCAGGAGTTGCTACAACGTTGTATTCTCAACTTATGGCAAACATACAGCAAAGTACTCTACCAAGAGTTGAACAAGTTGGCAATGTTCTTACCTTTCGCCTGATACGTGGGACATATAGTTTCACCTGCCTTGGGCAGTTGAGAGACAGAATGGTTATATAGAGAACGCATAATCACTCATACCCTGATCAGCTTAGCAATCCGAAGGTTTTGCAAATTTTTCAAAAGAAAAATTAGAGTTCCTCAAATGATACTCTCGGATCGCTCAAAGGTGTATGATTCCTCACCAAGGCATCAATGTTGCCTTTCTTCACATCCTACTCCTAATAGGCTTTATGTGGAGCTGTAGGTAGGGAAGATGTGGCATACTTGTCTCTCATGTTTTGCTAAGTCAAAAACCGGATCCTTGGAAGAAACAAACATACATCCTGATCAAGATGTGCTTATGTGTGTGATGGATATGAGCATGGCAAGGTGGATACTAGGCTCGGAAATGGGTGCTAGATATTGCCATGTTTTATATGAGGAAATGAGGGATTGATGGTAAGGTGGACACTAGCCCCGGAGTAGGTACTAGTAATTACCATCTATATGGTGGAACTCTTTCTCTTGCACATATCAATCCCTTTTTCTCCTTTGAAATTTTTCCGAGACTTGGACTAGCTCTCTTTATTTATTTTTGCCATGCTTTTGAGCATGCTTTTCTCTCTTTTTTTTTAACTAGCCCCTTTGTCTATATTGGAGATATTTGGAGAGGGATGAACAATGCAAAGATACATAGAGTTTTATTTGCGGAAGAATGCATAAGCAGTATGGAGTAAATGATGAATGCTTAACTTCCATTGTAGAAGTTTAGCATGAACGTGTACGTGATCTTGATCAGGGAAGTATGAGTTCTAACAAGGGTCACAACAATTTGACAAAGCTCAATGAGAGAACAAGCTGCATATGTGGAGGCTAAGAACTAGAATCTACATATGGCCTTGGATGGGAAATTCTTATCATTGAGGAACTCATCATGTTTTGATTTTCAAAAAGGAAAACTCCGAATGTCAAGCATCACTAAGCACAAGATCATAGCACTCTATTATACCATATCATGTCTCACAACAACTTAGGCAAGGATCATGCTTTTTGCTACCCACAGTTTTCGAGCTAAGGTTTGAACATACAAGCCAACAAGCTCAAAACTTAGGCAGAATACAAAGTTGTAAGCAAGACATACGAGGAGAATAAACAGAGCAACTATTCATCATTTCAACCATAGAGGCAAAGCATTCTTACTAAGCATATCAAACCAAACTAAGCAAATGATGATGATGAAAGCAAATAAATATTTTTGGTTTTTTTATTTTGCAGATTTTTTTTTCGATTTTCATTTATAGGATATTCTGAAAATGAAGGAAGATACAAGTTACCTCAGGATGGGGGTCCTCCCCCAAGCTAGCTTCAGGCTCACTGCGGTGGAGGGTAGAAGAAACCCTGACTCGCGTAGTAAGCCCTCTGCACATCCATGTACTGCCGCTGATCTTGCTGCATGGCTGCTATCCTCTCACCAGCCTGACGCTGCCAAGCAGAGGTAGACTCGACGTGGGTGTTCAGCGTCTCCTCCAATCCCGTTACCTGGATGGTGAGCTCTCCCATCTGCTATGTGAGCTGAGCATCGCGTGCAGAGGCTGAAGAGTGTCGCCGGAAGGACGAAGACGGAGGTGGACCACCGAAGCTGGAACTAGCGGGTGTGGCCCACTGAGCTCTGCTCACGTCCGCCCAAGCCGTGCCACTCGCACTCGACTAGTAGGTGGGCTGGTCCCAACCAGGTGCATATCCAGGGGTAACCCTGGACATGTACCCCGCAGGGGCCCCTCCTGCCACCGGTGGTGTAACAGGCTGTGGCTGAGGCTGTGGTGGTGGTGTCGGCTGCGACTGCTGCTGCTGCATGTGTGCTGTCTTTGCCGCGCTCCTGGTGGACCTGCCCGAAACACTAGCATGATGGCTTTCCTCTTGTGTAACAAGGGGAATGGTTAGTGACTCCGAGTTATACAATCCAAACCCCGGGTTAGGTAACGGGATTTGGTTTGCATAACCCGGAAAGAAGAAAGTCAAAGAATCATTTGGGCCCCTCTTGAGTATATGCCCCTGGATCAAGTATGCCTCATCAATGAGAACTCGGGGCGTCCCGATGAAGGGTACGGGATTCCCGCTAAGAACCCCGAGTTTGAGAGCAATACGGGTCACCAAAGCCGTACACTCAATAGGACCTATCATCTTGAAATTCGTCATCCACTGCCGAATCATTGCTTTAACGGGAGAGACCTTGATCTGGTTGACAGCGGCGTATAATAGCATCATCTCATCGCTGCGCACGGGCCGAACATCCTCTGATGGAAAGAGAGTAATGGCGAGCCACTTGTGCCACAGGCGGAGAGTGGGATGCACAATATCGTTGCACCGAGGTACAAACTTGCCACTGTAAACAAGACCAGAGATATCTGCCCAGAAAGATTCCCGAACATAACCCTCACAAGCTCGCTTCAAAGAGATAGCACAACGAGGACTAAAACCAAGAAGACGACTAAGATCCTTCCAAGAAAGACGATAATCGGTCCCGAAAAGACGAAACTCAATGCCATCCAGGGTCTCGGTAAGAGAGCAAAGAAACTGGATGGTGAGGGGCCGAGAGCCAAGCTCTATAACCGGCAGAAACTCCTCCCAACCAAGAGCGTGCCAAATGGAAGTGAACTCAACATTCATACATGTCTTCTCCATGAGAGTCGGGTCGAAGTCCCTGGTGTGGCCGAAGACTCAGTCCTTCAGGAGAGCATAGGCCTGCTCCTCTCGAGCGCCCAGCAAGCTGAGGTAGGGGGTGTCGTCGACGACCTCCTCCGCGGCTTGTGGCTCGGCTTGCTCTTCTTGCTCTTCTTCATAATCCATCGTTGACGGGCTCGGCATCGGCTCGGCAGGGGTGGATGCACTCGTGCTTGCCCGCAAGCGGGAGTGTGAGCGTGTCACCCTCTGGAGAGTGTTCGCCGCCCAATTCATGCTAGCACAACAACAACAAGAGCAACTCGGTGATGGGTTAGTAAAATCGAATAAAGTTCTTACTGAGTTTGCTCCACCAACAACAATATTTTCAGCAACACACTAGGGAGACCACTTGATGATCCAATCTTGAGCAAGAAATCCAAGAAAACCAAGAGAGCAAAGAGTAGAGAGAGTGGTGTGTGAATGAAATGAGTTGCATGGGTGAAGAACACCCCCTCTCGGGTCCAATTTATAGAGCGAAGGGGCAGCACACTGCAGGATAGCCGTTGGGCAACGGCTAGGAGCCATTGGCCAAAGCTGGGCCCACATGACCGTTACCAGGGTTCGGCCGAACCCTGGTTCGGTCGGCCCGGTGGTGGGCCCGGTGCTGGCCCCCTTTGGCAGGTGTGCCACCAACGGCTCTATGAAGAGATGCCAAGGTGCACCGGCCAAAGTTTACTCCAGAAATTTCCCAAATGAATTTTCTATGGTTTTCAAACTCAGAAATTATTTTCAAAAATTTTATTTGGAAAAGGAAAAAGGGCTAGATAAATCTAGCATGCAAATGCAGAGTTTTGGAAAATCAAATATGCAATTTTGGAAATAAAATTTTGGAAAGGGAAATATGAGATAAATACCAGCTTTAACCTTTTTGGTAGAAAGGACCCATCATGTTTAGTCCGACGAGTTGGACTCTTCTCAGTGATCAGTTCCATTCAGCACCCCACTCCTGAGAAGTAGAGGTTGGTGCCATCTCAATCTTCCGGCATTCTTTCCGAATTTTCGTTAACCTCTTTGACAGAGATTTCTTCCTTGGGGTGAAGGCTCTGTCCTTCCCCCAAGCTGCTAAACACTATCTTGCACCAAATAGCATTACTCTTCCTTGTCCTGAAACTTGAACTTCAAGTCCCACTCCCCAATGCGGAAACAGATGATACCGGAACCCACATTGATTCTTGCTCGGACATCACTGAGAAATGGTCGCCCAAGGATGAGCGGCATTCCTCCCTTGTCATCCATGTCAAGGACCACGAAATCCACGAAGACATAAGAGCTCTTGACCTTAACCAATAAACTCTCAGCAATTCCTTCTGGGTATCGGATCGTTGAATCGGCGAGTTGGATAGTCCGTGCTATTGGAGAGAGAGCTGGATATCCCAGTTCCTCGAACATGGCCTTGGACATGAGATTAACACTCGCACCAAGGTCACAAAGAGCATGCCTAATCTTCTTGTAATAGATTGTGCACGTGATAGTTGGGTAGCCTGGATCTTTCTTGTGCACCACTGCTGATTCCTCCCAGGGATCAACAATTTGTTGAATGGGCTTGCCTGCATAGTCAGAGGCACGTGTCTTCCTAGGTGGCTTACCCCACCTGGTTGACACTACACTAACATTTTCACAAGAGGATACGGGTTGCCCCGGGATCCTCCCGTTATCAGGAGATGGAACCAAAGCAGCCAGTTGAGCCAACTGGGTTTCTAACATTTTGTTGAAACTCAGCTGACTCTTCTGGGCAGAAGAAAAACTATCAAGCTTAACGTTGAGGCTTTCCACAGTTTTATCAAGGGCGGCTAGCTTCTTGTTAATACCTTCATTAATCTTAGCTTGCCCAAAAACAAGATCTCTCAAGGAAGGTTGGTTAGGATTGTAAGAATTACCTTGGTTACCTCCTTGATAGTAAGGGCGTTGTTGATTCCACGATTAGCCTCCTTGTTGAGATGGACAATAACCATTGTTATTGCCATTCATGTACATCACTTCCTCCTGAGTCTCCGGACAATAGTTACCTGAGTGCCCAGTGTTGCCACAGACTTCACAGGTCATGTGAGAGTCCATAGGCAAAGAAGTAGTGGCCATGGCAGCCTTCTCGCTGGTGTAGTCATCCAATCTCTTCATAAGAAGATCCATCTTGGCAGTAATCATGTCTGCTTCCTTGACAGTATGAGTACCCCTCGGTCGTGGTTGGAGTCTTTCATCACTCCACCCTTGGTTGGAGACCATCTTCTCCATGAGTAATTTAGCATTATCAACAGTGAGTGAGAAGAATGCTCCTTGAGTAGCAGCATCAATATGGCCTCGGGCTGTCAGAGTCAACCCATTATAGAAACTTTGAAGAATGAGCCAATCTTCCATCCCATGATGAGAACAGGCTAGGACATACTCCTGAAGCCTCTCCCAAGCCTCTGGGATAGATTCACTTGCTGCTTGCTGAAAACCAGAAATCCTTCCACGAAGAGCATTGGTTTTACCCAATGGGAAGAACTTCTTGAGAAATGCCTGTGAACACTTGCTCCAAGTGTCAATAGATTCCCAGTTCGCGTAGAACCATTACTTAGCCTTTCCCAAGAGGGAGAATGGAAATAACCGTAAACGAACAGCATCCATATTTGTACCCCTGATGACGAAAGTGCTGCACAGCTCTAGGAATTGCTGCAGATGAGCATTGGCATCCTCATTTGGCTTGCCACAAAATGGGCTAGCCTGTACCATCGTGATTAAACCCGTCTTGATCTCGAAATTTTCAGTCCCCATTGCCACCTCAGGGCCTTGCAGCACCTGGTCAGCAGAAGGAGCTGAGTACTCACGAAGTGTCTTCTGGGCCATAGCGTTGGACGTGGATGGTACGAAGGAAGCTGGTTCGCCCTCCGGACGAGTACGACGAGGTGAGCCGAAATGAATTCGAGCTTTCCTCACAAGTGACTCGGGATCTTCAGTAAAATTTTCCTGTAGGTCGAAACCAGTCATACACTACCTGTCTTCATTATCCAAATATAAAAGAAGACAATCAAGGTTAACCTGCATTGAGGGTTGTCCTAACCTACTCAGAGTTTGTAAACAGATGCAAAGCATAGTCATGATAATCCTGTGCCTTCCCCGGCAACGGCGCCAGAAATGCTTGTTGACATTTCTAAACGTCGATCACTTAAGAACAGATTGGAAATCCATCCTTAGTGCCAGCACTAGAAATGCTTGTTGGCATTTCCCAATGTCACAACTAATGGCGCAGTTAGCGTGAACATTGAGACTTGCCATTGGTTAATCTAAACGATCATGAACGAATCCGCAAGCACACAGATAAACCATTGTAGCATTTCCCCAAGGAAAGAGAGTATTCCAAGGGTATCGAATCCAAGGAAGGCAATAGCGGATATCTTAGACTTATGCTTTTGCTCTGAATGTAAACCAAGAGATAGATATAGGGAAAATGCACTCAAAGGCAGGGGTAAGATAAAAGATAATAGGGGTAGTGTGACACACACACACCTCAAATCTAACTCTACTCTAGCACACTACGGCTTAGGGGGAACATACGAGTTAGCTCTAGGTTCTAATGTACTAAACATACAAAGCTAGAAGATACAAGAGATAAGCATGAGTATTGCATGAGGGAAACATGGTTCAGCACCCAGGTACAAACGGGGAGCTAGCCCGCGACGACCAGCACTCTGCGAAACTAGACTTTCGACTCCTACAGCAGGTACCCCAATGCGGAGGTTGTCCTAGGATCCAACAGGGCTGTCACCACCTGAGGACCGACCTCTCGTTACGGGGGGTATGCTCATAACTATCGTAGCCAGACAACCCAGGCACCATGCCTACGTTGCTGCTAGACTTCACCCGGCCCGGGCTATTGTGACCCAGGGTGAGAGCCACCAGAAGACTGGTCAACTAGACCGAGTACCGTAGCTTGAACACAGACCCCATGCAACACTCTCATGCTATCTAACAAGATCAACTAAGGCTAGACATACGAACAGATATGAACTCTCTTATGTCTAATCAACAAGATCAAAGGGTCGTGTTCGTGAAGAACACGAGCCTCTAACTTATGAACAAACACATAAGGAAGGAGTTTATCATCCTTCAAGTGGATCAAAAGGTAGTGTTCACGAAGAACACAAGCCTCTAAATGATGAACAGAGGATGAACTCAAGAACACATCAAGAATATGATCTACCATGACTTTATATGAAATAGCTGAATAACTGAAGTAGATCAAAGTCATACAAACAAATAAAGATAAAAGAGAACTCATACCTAAACTTCCAAGAGGACTTGGAACCTGAAGAAGAGCTACTCTAGCCTACCCCCTAGCCTTGGAAACTAAAAGTGAGAGGAGAATGAGAGAGTGGTGTGTGAGAAATGGGAGCCCCTCCCCTCCTATTTATAGAGGGAGACAAGGCTTGCTCGGACGCCCAAATGGCCCCTAAACACCCGGGACTACAGCAAGTGACCAATGAGGAGCAACCACGTGGAAGGCCAGGATGGGACGCCACTAAGGCGGTTCAGCCGATCCTAGGATCGGCCGACCCCCTAGGGCGGCCCCACCAGCTGAGCTTCCTCTGGTTGACTGCCTTGTAGGCCCTCTGATCCATCCCCGGTGCATGGCTTGATTTGGTATCCGAGGTGGGCCCTTTGATCCATGTGAAGTCCAAGTGGCGTCCTCTCATTCGTCGTTGAGTGCCTCCCCTGGATCGATGACGTGTCTTGCCATGTTTCCTTTGGTGGCAGCCACCTCCTCAGCTGAGTTGGCATGGGTTCTTCATAGGAGTGGAGTTTCCATCTCCTTTAAGGGGTAAATCACCTACATACAAATAATCTCCAAGGACAAGTGGAACTACATTATTCAAACCTAAATGCTAGTAAATAATGCATATGCCTCCATTTATGTGAGAATATTGAGGGTTGGAAATGGTGAATTTCCATCGTCAACAGTAACACAGAAATAAAGTACTTAAAACTTGTTGCCAATTGGACCCTATGAAAGCACACGCAGCATCCAATCCACATGTTCTTTTACATATAGGTAACATCAGTAGACTAGCATCCAGCTATATATCCTTAATAAGTTGCTGCCGTTGTGGTGACATTCATCAACCTTTGGCATCGACGCACATATGCCTGTGGACACTTCTTCTTAGACAAGTAGCTCAGTCATCTACTTCTGCAGTGAGGTACTCACCAACCTGCATCTTTCGTTTGATAGCTTTGTGAAGCTGCTCAGCCATGCACCATATCTGACATTTAACAACAGGGTGCATTAGCATCTGGTTAACGTAAAGCCCAAAAGCATCACACAAAAGAAGAATGATGTAGCACATCACCTGCCCACCAGACAGAACTGGATCATTGGTAACCTCATCATCGCTCTCAGCATTTATAGCCAAGTGACATGTTATCTTGTGGTACACAACTTCATACTTCTTTCCATCAAACTTTATTTAATATAAAACCATGATCATAATGATGATCAAAAAGTTACATGCCACATTTAAATCTGGTCTACTAACAGTACTTACCCAATTTGAAGTAAAAAAAGACAACAATCTCTAATATTCATGGCACTCACCAAAGCCAGTGATGCGGAAGCAGGAATGTCTGGGAAGTCGTACTGAACATCAGTCTCTGGGGTAACAGGATCACAAGTAGATATGTGGCGGGTTCGTCGCACCTATGAGGAGATAACAAATGTTAACATAGTGAAGCTATCGCTATATTATGTAACCCTTTGTTTTGTTTTGGTGTTGCATTCCTATATTAAGGATTTGGTACGAAAAATGATGAATCCTTACAATGATTTTGTGGTGTTGTCAATGAATGTATACAAAAAAGAATAATTATGATATTCCATACAATGACCTTCTACATGTGGAATATTTTGGTGCATTGCAATTGTGAATGCAGCAAAACGAATCTAACAAATGTGAATCACAATCTACTGTTGCTGCGCTCATAATAGTGTGACTAGCATTAATTCAAGATAGCACAGCCTAACACAGCCTCACTTCTGACTGGCACCAAATGACCAAATCCAATCTACAAAAGGAACAAAGGCAAAATCTGTACTCCCTAAATCCCACATCGTCTAGCTGCACTAACCCTCGAGTACAGTTATATACCAATCTATAAATGACTGGAAATGATGGAAGGGGCTTGGTCACCTGGTTATTATTGATGCGTGATGATGGGGCAGCGGCGGCGGTGGCAGTGCTTGCACCACCCGCTGCATCACCTTGGTTCTTGGGGGTGGCGGCGCTTGCTCCCACTTCATGTCCTTTCTTACTGGCCGAAGACGCGTGAAGGACTGATAAGGGCGATCAGAGAGGGGGGAGTGAATGGGAGCCGATAAAAATTCTTCCCGAAGGTCGAACTCGGCCTATACCCAGATTGCCACTCTAAGTACTCGCGCGCACAAAGGAAGCTCCAAACAAGGCACACACATGCCTAGAAGAACAAGAGACAAGCCTAGGAGCAAAGAGCGGAAGCACCAAAGCAAGAACCAAAAGACTTAGCCAATTCTGCGAAGCCCTGGGCGGATGGTCCGCACGAGTACGGCGGACAGTCCGCGAGTACGGCGGACAGTCCGATGACCCTCGGCGGACAGTCTGAAATAGGACTCCGAACCACCAGTACTGCACCGGGGAAAATCGGACAGTCTGGGCAAGCACCGCGGACAGTCCGGCCACCCCTAGCGGATAGTCCGGCCAAAATCCTTGGACACCACAGACAAACTTCGAGCTACCCCAGACAACAAACAAGCCACACGGACAGTCCGCAAGCTCCACGCGGACGGTCTGGCAAACCCCCTGCAACAAAACCCTAGCGACCAAACGGATCGAAACACGAACGCGCACGAACATGGATGAACACGTGACGAACAGAGGCCACGCGGACAGTCCGCACGCTGCTCGCGGACAGTCCGCCAGGCGCGGACAGAGCAGAAAAAGCCCGACCCCGCGAAGTCAACACCACGAACTCATCACGGATCTCCCAAACGGTTGAAGCTCTTGAGACAAGATTTTGGGGACATAAAAAGCGTCACACAAGGATGCTATGCCCCAAAAATCTCGACCTCTAACTCTCTAAATCATCGGGAATCGCGGATCACACAGGCAACCACCAAGAACTTGAACTCCAGCCAAAAACTCACGAATCGAAGGCTCTCCACGGCGTTTGAGGAGTCAAGATCACACACAAAGATGCGCAAGGCATCCACCCATGATCTCCTCAAAGAAATCCGAAGGAAAACGCCCTCAAATCCACTAATCGAGCGAAGAACGAAACTCCCCAAAAATAGCCCCAAAAATGACACGAAAATCACAGAGGACTAGGAGATCACCGCAACGCCGAATGCTTCCATACATCCAGAGGTCAGAGCCTATACAAGAATCTAGCCTAAGGAATACAGAGGAAAAAAAGCAGTTCAGAGCAATCTACCGAGGGAGGAAAACCTAGAGTCCAAAAGAGAGAGATGCCATCCACCTCTCCGCTATTTATACGAAGTCCATCGGAGGGAGATAAATGACCACGCTACCCCTACTGCTTGAAATGAAGATACAACCCCTCAGGGGCATTTTGGTCAAGTCTTCATCGGACGGACACGCTTCCACCACGACTTCGCTTCACCTCGACGCAAACCCCGTGGTCACGCCACGTGCCCTCCGCCTCGAAGCTTCCCGAAGCTCTCGGATCACTATCTCCATCGCCTTGGGCCTCCGGGCTTGGTTTTGAGGCCCAAACCAAGAAACCGTCCACCGACGGTTTTGTGGGCAAACCAACAAACCCCGCGTGCAAGCTTCGGGCTCCATCCGCTACCTTGCACCGGCCCATGTTCACGACTTCAGCCTGCCAGTCTTGCACCGCACGGCTCGCACTTGACCCCATCGGCCACCGGGTCCATTGAACCAAGCCTACTTGCCACTCCATCACCCGGAGGCCGCCACGACTAAGGCCTTTTGCGCTTGTTCTTCACCTGCACCGACACGAGTCAAGCCGCAACCTATACCTGCACACTTAGCCAAGCATTAGTCCACACAACATTGTCAATCACTCATCACTAAGGAGCAACCCTCTACTGGTCTTCGGACACACCTGGTCCTCAATCTCCCCCTTGATGAGTGCATTGACAACACCCATAGAAATCACATAGAGAAAAAGAAAAGAAAAACAGTCATGAACACCAACCTCCAACAAGTGATCCAAAGCCAAAGAACAAGCGAAAACAAGATCACTCGCCAGACCAAGTCTCGGCCCCCTAAGACAAGGGCAACGGCTCGACACAACCGAGACAAAACAAAGCTCACAAAGAGCACATCACAAAGCACAAAACTCAGGAAAAAACCAAAGAAGCTCCCCCTGCACATATGCAAACTCCTCCTGAGCAAATGCAACCTCTTCTTCTCAATTTTCACTACAAGGTTTTGGGTCAAATGCAACGCCGAAGAATTGCAACGTAGAAAATTTGGTTGCTAGAGATGACTGTATTACAACCATTCTAAAAAATGGTAGCGATACATGGCTTTAATACAACGGTTTTCAAGATGTTGCAAAGCTCTGTTGCGATTGGTGGACGATATTGCAATGGTGCAAAATGGTTGCAGTAGAATTAATTTTGGTTGCAATTGAGTGTTAATACTGCAACCACATTTGCGTTAATTGCATTTGGTTGTGACTATTGCTATGATTGTTTGGTGTTGCATAAAATTTCACAAGTGTTGCAAATTATTGATGCTTAATGCAACGAGAACTCTTGGAGGCGAAGCAAAAGTGAGGTTCAATTGCAACCTTTGTTGACAGTTGCAATATACTTTGATATTGTTGCAAATGCTAAATTTATTGCAACGAGATCTTCAGCTTTCACAACAAAGTGATACTATACATCTTTCACAACTAGGAACATATCTCACTTCGCTACATATGACTATGTGAGCTATATATGTCTTTGTGAGGGATATTCAGCAATTCTTTATCGAAATCACTAGAACTTTTTATGTGACGCTCATACACCAAAATCATGTGACTAGGTAACTTTTTCGATTTTTCTATCCACTTTATGATATTTTCACATTTATTCCTTAGTAATTCAATAATTAATTACAGTAATAGCAAAACTTGATCAGAAAATTCCATAGATTCACACCACGACATATTTTGGCTCTATAACCATCCTATAAAAGTTTCAAACGATTCCAATAAAGTGATACTATACATCTTTCACAACTAGGAACATATCTCACTTAGCTACATATGATTGTGAGCTATATATGTCTTTGTGAGGGATATTTAGCAATTCTTTATCGAAATCACTTGAATTTTTTATGTGACGCTCATACACCAAAATCATGTGACTACGTAACTTTTTAGATTTTTATATCCACTTTATGATATTTTCACATTTATTCCTTAGTAATTCAATAAATAATTACAGTAATAGAAAAACTTGATCAGAAAATTCCATAGATTCACATCATGACATATTTTGGCTCCATAACCATCTCATAAAAGTTTCAAACGATTTCAATAAAGTGATACTATATATCTTTCACAACTAGGAACATATCTCACTTAGCTACATAGGACTATGTGAGCTATATATGTCTTTGTGAGGGATATTCAGCAACTCTTTATCGAAATCACTTGAATTTTTTATGTGACGCTCATACACCAAAATCACGTGGCTACGTAACTTCTTAGATTTTTCTAGCCATTTTATGATATTTTCACATTTATTCTTTAGTAATTTAATAAATAATTACAGTAATAGCAAAACTTGATCAGAAAATTGCATAGATTCACACAACAACATATTTTGGCTTTATAACCATCTCAAAAAAGTTTCAAATGATTTTGATAAAGTGATACTATACATCTTTCACAACTAGGAACATATCTCACTTAGCTACATAGGACTATGTGAGCCATATATGCTTTTGTGAGAGATATTCAACAACTCTTTATCGAAATCATTTGAATTTTTTATGTGACACTTATACACCAAAATCATGTGGCTACCTAACTTTTTAGATTTTTCTAGCCACTTTATGATATTTTCATATTTATTCCTTAGTAATTCAATAAATAATTGCAATAATAGAAAAAATTGATCAGAAAGTTCCATAGATTCACACAACAACATATTTTGGCTCCATAACCATCTCATAAAAGTTTCAAACAATTTTGACAAAGTGATACTATACATGTTTCACAACTAGGAACATATCTCGCTTAGCTACATTGGACTATGGGAGCCATAAATGCTTTTGTGAGGGATATTCAACAACTCTTTATCAAAATCATTTGAAATTTTTATGTGACGCTCATACACCAAAATCATGTGACTACTTAACTTTTTTAGATTTTTCTAGCCACTTTATGATATTTTCACATTTATTTCTTAGTAATTCAATAAATAATTATAGTAATAGAAAATATTGATCAGAAAGTTCCATAGATTCACACAACAACATATTTTGGCTTCATAACCATCTTATAAGTATTTCAAACGATTTCGACAAAGTGATACTATACATGTTTCACAACTAGGAACATCTCAAATGCGTAAACTTGAATATTCAAGTATATTTTTTTTATCTAAAATCATTTACTGTACAAATTATAGGTGTGTTTTTTAAAAACTTTAGTACAATCTCCATTTCAAATTTGATTTATAATTTAAAATATATACTAATATTTTTATTTTTCCTTACAATATACATTATCTCTACTTATCTCTATCTCTACATCTACATACATATATATTTATATACAACTAAAAGGAATTAAGGGGCGAAAAAATCCGGTACGTCATCACGCCCCCTGCGCCTCGCATCATCCGTGTCGCGGCACCCGCGCCCCCACGCGATTGATATTGGCCCTCCGATGCGCCCCCACGTGTGGATTGTGATTTTGATCCTTCGATGCGCCCCGTGCGTGAAAGGGCCAGCCCATGGATTGTGAAGAAAGGGTCGAACTCCAGACTGACTAGGGTTGGTCCTGCGGCCCTGCTGCCAGCAGGGGCGAGCACGAGGCGGCGGCGCTCGTCTCCAAGATCCACGGCGGCGACGTTAGTTCCACGATTCTCGAGCAGATAGACATAGAAGGGAGGTCTCAGGCGGCACTCGTCTCTAGCACTCGGAGGGAGATAAGCCTGCTAGTGAGGCGGGTTGCAACAGGGATTTCGGGGCGGGTTCACGCGCGGGGTTCCCTAGGATGGGTGGGAATGGGTACTATAGCCTTGCGGGGCGGGACGGGTCGGGGATACTGGGATGCAGGTCGGGGCTGGTGGAACCGGTCATTATTGACCTCCCATGACGGATCCGGTTCCTCTAAAGTTCGTGGAACTACCTCAGACAGAGGTAGGTGATTGTTAACCATTCAATCAGCATCTAACAGCTACTACGAGAAACAAGGACTTGGTCCATACAATTTATAAACAATAGCCTTTTCGTACAGAGGTAGAGTACTTCTGTTCATAAAAAAATATATTCATCCGTCCCAAAATATAAATACTTTTAGATTTTTTTTCAAAATTCAATATTTTTGCGTAGTACTTTTAAAAAAGTATAACCATTAGAGACTATGCCCCTACTGTTTCATAAAAAATATCTTTTAAAATAATTTATTTTAGAGAGAAATGATTACATATTATGATAGTTTGTTCAGATAAATCTATTATCATCACTTTTATGTTACTAGTAACCGGGCACGTGCGACACGCACGTGCTACATCTTGATACAATAAACAAAAGTTCAAGATGAATGAATAAGTTTTTAATTTATCAATTGCTCAATAGTGCATTGCTAAAAAAAAGCAAACCATGAAGGTAGCATCAATAGAATTGAAATAATACAGGTGTAGTTTAAGATAACTAACATGAATGCCTCGTTGCTCCTCTACTTTTAGTTTTACTATTCCAGATTAGGTTCCGCTCATATATATCGTCTTGCCATGGGCAAACATTCCACTGAGTGCCCGATCCTTGTAGTTGAGGCTTCTGGCAACAGGGGGCGGCGCTTTGCACACGGTAATGTGAAGGAGCGACGCCGACGGCACACCTCTGCCGTGCGCATTCCATCCTGCCACAGCACGTTGACCGTCGTGCGAGTATCAGCCACAGTCATTGGCAACTTCACCCCTGGGAAGAACCTCCGACCACCCACCGATCGCCGCGCCCATTTCAACCCCATCCTGGTCAGTATCCTATTACAGTGGTGCTTCTTCTTCGTTTGCGTGGCAGGAACCAGATGTGGCTGACACACCGGCATCGAAAAAGGTTGGGTTGAGGGGAAATTCAGTTTGGCCCAGGTGTGCCGCGGTGGAGGTGATGCGGCATGGTGAGATTGGACGCACGCAATTCAAAAATAGATGATTAGTGATATTCAAACACTAATATCTTGTTAATGGTTTAATTAAATTAGAATCCGATTGCATATTAATATTTTTTGCAATTAAATCTACAAAACATGATATCACTTCATCATGTTTCATCACAAAATAAAAGTAGCATGTAAATTCCATGTTTCATACTGACCAACGACGTCGGTGGAGGAGCCGACACCTCGCCGTGCAGCGACGCGACCTAGTAGATGAGCACGCCGTCCATATCCACATTGGCCACGGTGCCCTCGCCATGGGTGGGCTTCCAGTGGCCCCTGAGGCCCTGAGGGAAGCCTTGAAGATGGAGGCATCACCGACGATAGCATGCCCGAAAGAAAGAATTCTTGTGCGTGCCCCAAAACCTGAGTCATCGAAGCTTGTCTCCCGCCTTGGTGACCCTGCAGATGGGAGTCGTCTCGCCGAGAACAGGACGTCAACCGCGACTGACAGCTCGACCACACGCCCCAGCCACGTCCTCAACACGACGTAGTCGTCGAGGGTTAGCTCCTTTGACCGGCCGCCACTCTACCGGTGACACACCCGTAACGACGACTACATCTCTCCCCGCCGTCGTCATCATCGTCTCCGGCGCTGCGAAGCCAAGGAAGCCCCAGCACGGCAGCACGCTTCCTGCTCGACGACGACGACAACGACGACCTCCCCATGTATGTACGCATCAGTTGGACGCAGAAATGAACGACAAGCTAGCAGTGCTCGATCGTTAGTCACCCAGAGTAATTAGCAAACGTAGATTGATCGTGTTCTGTACGGGTGGGCGGCAACATATTTTTCTTCCGTGGTGTGGGGCTGTGGGCAGCGACCGGGAAGGGAAAGGTGGGCCTGACGGGTACACAGGGTGGGTATCCGTCGGGTGGGTGAGAAAAATAATCATTTTTGGCAGAAACACTCTGCGTCGAAGCTGTCATCATCGTCGAAGTCGAGCTCCCCTGGCTCGTCCGTCGCCGCCTCATCGGGGGTTGCGGGGGACGGCGCCAACTCGTGGAACTCGCCGAAGACAATGCTTAGAGCGGCCGACGACGGGAAGCACTTGGCGGGGACAGGGCTCATCAACATCTGCATCGGTGGTGGCAGGTCGTGGAGGAGGAACATGGTCTGGTCGAGGATGGGGAACGACGAGAGAAGGTCGGAGAAGTCCGGGTCGTCGGTGAGGGCGGATGTGAGGCCGGGGAGTCGGGGCGGCGCCGCCTCGAGCCCCCTGGCGGCGGGGAAGACGAAGGGGAAATGACCTACAATATTCAAAAAAAAATAGCTAAATAAGGGTGAACTTATATAGTTCTTGGTGTGTCGTGTATGTAAGAGCATATCCAATATGCTCGTTTGACTCGTAAAGAGCTAAGCTAATGGAGCTGAGAAATACCACTGTCAGCCATTTAGTAATTTGATATACTTCATGGTCACTCTTTTTAATATTTGGTAGATTTGGAAATTATGTTGTCCGGCATTTGCTCGTATTCGGAGTCCGACGTGTACAAGTTCAGCGAATATACGGAGGCGGTGCTTGCGGTCACGCCGAGTCACGTCGAGACGGGAAAACTCGTCAAAAGAAGAACTGGGAAGAGAAGGATCGCAGCCTCGCAGGAAGACGGGACTCTGGACGAAAAGAAAAACGGGAGAGGGCCTGCAGCCGGTTGGTATACGTCGGGTAGGTGAGAAAAACAATTCATTTTTGGCAGAAACGCTCTCCAAATTGCGATTTTTCGGTCCTTTCATAGTCCTTCTACCCTATCCACTCCTAAAAACATATGACGGGTGAGTCCGGCGTGAGGGGTACGGTGGACCCGATTTTGGTGAGAAAAGTTTTCAATTGTCTTCGCTCCTTATAGTATAGATCAGTCTCTACGATCATTTTGCTATTCATAGTCAAAATTGAAAAAAAATTTAACTTTACAAAAATTTTAGATGCAGCAATATTCTTCAGGATGATAATGAGCCGGGTCAACCCCACAAGTACCTGACCCGACCCAAGATAATGTGACCTATCCCTCAAGTACGTGACCCGACTCACTCGGGGTGGCCTCAAACCAGAATGGGTCGAAAAGGGTCAAGACCTGCTGACCCCAGGGGCAGAGAGGGGGTCGGACCCCCCCCCCCCGCGATCCCATCCGCAAAGAGCGCCGCCAGCCTTCGCTGGTTCGGCGCGCGCCGCATTCCTCTCCGGCAGCGGCGACTCAGCACCTCGCCCTCCCCTTCAACGGTTCTCCCCTCCGACAGCTCTCCCTTCCAGTAAGCTTCTCGTCTCTCCTTTATTTCCTCTCTCTCCCTGTGAAGCCATGTCCTAGGGTTTTTGGCGGCGCGGCACGTGAACCAGAGCTTCTCCCTACCGGCCGGCGCACGAACACTTGTACCGGCACCGGCCATTCATGGTGCGCTGACTACACGGCCACGCGCCCCTGTTTGGTGGTTCTTCACTCGTTTGGTTTGGTTAGGCGGGAGATCTGCTAGGCACCATAGCGCTCGATCCAACAACTAGTACGCCGGCGGCGCACGGGGATTGGCTGATTGGGGAATCGGTGGCAGTAGGAGCAAAAAGCAAACCGATGTGTTGTGTGTCCCATCCCCATGTCTTGATTCTTTGATATGTGATGTTGATTTCAGGAACTTCTTTTTTTCAGTAATAACGTCTTCCCAAGTGAATTAAGAGATGCAAACAAAAATATGTGTGGATGTATGTATTACGTACGTGTTCCATCCAATTGGTTGTATAACAAGAATACTGCACGTTCAATTTCATTTGTGCTATATCTTGAGAGTTACCAATATATAATTTTTTTGTGGTAGTGCATACTGTAGGAATACGATTTGCTAGTAGCAGAGGTACGTACTGCATTGCCGACGAATTGCCTGTGTAATTCAGGCACCTCTGCTCTGATGATCTGCTGGGCTCATGATGGCATTTCTGAAAACTGTTGACCTCATGACCCATGAGAGATCGAGACACATGCATAGAGAGAGAATTAGATATGGCATGCATATATATGCAACCCTGATCTTTGCTGGTACGTACATACAGATATATTCCTCTTTAATTTGGTCTTCAGTTAGATGTTCCTTTCTGGTAACCCATCATGAGAGCTAAGCTACCATAATTGTTTTTGGTTCTGGAAAAGGTAGTTAACCGAGTTCAATTCGACGGGCGAAGATTGCTTTTTAAGAACTGGACATCTACTTTCCATTTTAAGGCTTATTCTCGTTCCATGCTTTGTAGTGAATGCAAGGGTGATGTTTAGCATGTCTGCTCCAATATCCATTTTCATGTCTTCAAATCTGAGTAGCTTACGTTGAAGTGGCGTGAAAATGGCAAACAAAGCTTTTTCTTCTTCTTATGTTTGAAGTGAATGCAAGGCTGATGTTTAGCATAGTTCAATCAGAGTGTTGATTAGCATATCTTTCATTACTTACTATTATGAAATTGATCATGTGTAGTGAAGATGTTTTCTAACCTCTTAGTTATGTACAAGTAGAAAGCAAGAACTGATACACAAGAGAAAAAGCTGCAGCTTGTCTACAGTTTGCATGCTGGGAGTGTTATTTCTGATTAATACTTGCAAGATGAATCATGTCTGAAAGGAATACAAGCTAGGTAGCTGTTGATTTTGGGGTGGGGTGGATTTATCAATGAACAGAGGAAGGGCAGAAGCACATCCAGAGATAATTTTAGGAATGGCATAGTTGGGGACATCTGGGCATGTAGCTTGGAACATTTCTTCTTGCATTTGCAATCTTCTCTTTCTTTCTTTCTTTCTTTCTTTCTTTTTAGTTTTCCTCACCACGTGTTGTGTCTACAGTTTGCGACCAGAATAAATAAAATCAGTAGCTACTGATGATGTCAATTTTCTATATTCAGGATCACATTGTTTTGATCTTTTGCTGTCATGCTTAGTTGCCATCTTGTGGTAATTAAAGACAAGCATTATATGCCTGTGGCTACAGCTTCTGTTAGTTATATTTTTTAGAATTTGTACATGTTTGAGCGCTGTTAGTTATATTTTTTAGAATTTGTACATGTTTGAGTGCTTCATGTCTGACAGCCTTATATTTGCACAGAGTGTTAGATAATTACCCACTCTCTCATCCATCACACTCAGTAGTGGCTGGAGCTCAGAGCTCCTTGCCAAGTAGTACATGGCAGCAGTCGGCAGTAGTAGATAGCAGTAGCATGTTGCAATATGGTAGTATAGTGGCTGTATCTTTTCCCTTGTACCTTTGCTTGTGAATATAGGAGAGCAGCTGCAGCTCTGCCCCAATTCCCTTCTTCTGCTTCTTCTTCCCAAAGTGTTGTGTGCGTGTGCTGCAGGTATGCTGCCATTGTTGCCAACACACAGTTGATCAATATGACACAAGTGTTGCCAACAGCCCAACAATCTTGTAGGTGGTTGCAGACTGATCTGCAGTCCTAGTCTCAATTCTCTTCAAGCCCACTATAATATCTCTTCAAAGTTCAAACCCACCATGCAAACTCAACTCAGAATGCTCAGCTGGAAAGTGGATGTGGAAGTAGGGTGAATGCTCAAACTCAACTCAGAATGTTCAGCTGGAAAGTGCAAAGCATTGCGGTATGTGTTATAGCTTTAACTGTTGTTGTTGCCCATACCCATGAGTAAATTTTAATGCACTGTGCAATTGTAGGCAAACAAAGAAAAATATAAGTTGGTGTGTAGGTTCTATCACTAATTTCTTTACCATATTTTATTTCTTTCTCAACCAAACATGGAATTCTTCATATTTTTTGTTACTGAACTGCAAACTTGCACTGAATGGTACAATTGGACCTGCTGACCTTGCAGTAAACTTAGTTGATTTCTCCATTCTTGATACAAGAGCTAATGATCTTTTTTGTTTTATAGGATGAATATATTGCACATCCAGAAGAGTTAGGGCAGCAAGAGTTAGATGAACTTGTGTTTGTGAGGGCAGCAAAGTGCCTTGCTGGACTGACGTGTGCTCTATGCAGTGAGAGCAAAGACATTTCTAGTTGCCTATGTATGGCTATGTAATCTGGTTAAACCTCTATATTGCAGCAGTTTATATTGGATAATTATCTCAATTTACATATGTGCCTGCAGTAGTGATTTTATTGAACTCATTGTTTCAATCATCCATGGCTAATATGAACCATTAGCTTGTATGCTTAAGCTCTAGGATTAGTGTATGTTTGTGTGCTTCAATTTTTATCTATAGCAGTCATTTAATCTTGCATTTACTATTTTTCCTTTATTCTTGTTACATTAATACTTATTCCTCTAGTTAGCTAATGCATGTCAATGATTTTTTCAGGAGGAATATTGAGTTTGAGAAGGAGCAAGCGAATGGTGGGACGATGGCCTACATACATATCAAGGCAACCTTCAGTGCTGTAGTAGACATTGGTCTTTTGATTCAAATGAGTCCAAACAGTTGTGTATGCTTTGTGTTCTTGTTTAGTTTGACGCTCAGTGTGTTTCGTTAAAGATTTGTATGAACAAATTATATTTCGTTTTAATGGATGTCGATGCTTCATTCATTATGTATTTGTCGTTTGCAGTTATTGATTTAAGCTACCAATATTAATATATTAATTTGGTGTTGCAATATATGATGTAAATCAAATCAAATTGTCTTGCAACAATCGCACATATAACAACCACATTTAGTCGTGGCAATAGGTAAGATAATCGTGGTAATAGACAAACTATCTCTTGCAACTACAAAAAAAAGATGACAGTGGCAATAGAGGAATCTACTTATAGCAACCATTCACAAACGTGGCAATAGAGGACCTCTCTGTAGCAACCAACCTACGGATACGTTGCAATAACCTAAGCCACCTATAGCAACCATTTAGGTGACGTGGTAATAGAGAAGCTCTATTGCAATGCTTTCTCCGCGTAGCAATAACCACTCTTGCAACACCCGTGTTGCGTTGCGATTGTATTGTGTTGCTACACGACCAGCGTGTCGCAATACATATCGCTAGCAACGCCTAGTTCGTTGCAATTGATACTATTGCTACACCCATAGTGGTTGCAATTGCTTCTATTACAACACTCAACATGTGTTGCAAAAACATCAAAAGTGTTGCAATAGAGGAGTTATGTGTCGCAACTAAAACGTAACCCGTTGCATTATGCTACTGCTACAGTTACAAGTGCAACGACATTTAACAAAAAAAAATGGTAGCAAAAGTATTATTGCTACCATTTTTGGGTCTTTTGCAACAATTTCTCGGAGGGTCAAAATCACAATCCACGCGTGGGGGCGCATCGGAGGGCCAATATCAATCGCGTGGGGGCGCGGGTGCCGCGACACGGATGACGCGAGGCGCAGGGGGCGTGATGATGTACCGGATTTTTTCGCCCCTTCATTCCTTTTAGTTGTATATAAATATATATGTATGTAGATGTAGAGATAGAGATAAGTAGAGATAATGTATATTGTAAGGAAAAATAAAAATATTAGTATATATTTTAAATTATAAATCAAATTTGAAATGGAGATTGTACTAAAGTTTTTAAAAAACACACCTATAATTTGTACAGTAAATGATTTTAGATAAAAAATATACTTGAATATTCAAGTTTACGTATTTGAGATGTTCCTAGTTGTGAAACATGTATAGTATCAGTTTGTCGAAATCGTTTGAAATATTTATGAGATGGTTATGAAGCCAAAATATATTGTTGTATGAATCTATGGAACTTTCTGATCAATTTTTTCTATTACTGTAATTATTTATTGAATTACTAAGAAATAAATGTGAAAATATCATAAAGTGGCTAGAAAAATCTAAAAAAGTTAAGTAGTCACATGATTTTGGTGTATGAGCGTCACATAAAAATTTCAAGTGAGTTTGATAAAGAGTTGTTGAATATCTCTCACAAAAGCATTTATGGCTCACATAGTCCAATGTAGCTAAGTGAGATATGTTCCTAGTTGTGAAACATGTATAGTATCACTTTGTCAAAATTGTTTGAAACTTTTATGAGATGGTTATGGAGCCAAAATATGTTGTTGTGTGAATCTATGGAACTTTCTGATCAATTTTTTCTATTATTGCAATTATTTATTGAATTACTAAGGAATAAATATGAAAATATCATAAAGTGGCTAGAAAAATCTAAAAAGTTAGGTAGCCACATGATTTTGGTGTATGAGTGTCACATAAAAAATTCAAATGATTTCGATAAAGAGTTGTTGAATATCTCTCACAAAAGCATAAATGGCTCACATAGTCCTATATAGCTAAGTGAGATATGTTCCTAGTTGTGAAAGATATATAGTATCACTTTGTCAAAATCATTTGAAACTTTTTTGAGATGGTTATGGAGCAAAAATATGTTGTTGTGTGAATCTATGCAATTTTCTGATTAAGTTTTGCTATTACTGTAATTATTTATTAAATTACTAAAGAATAAATGTGAAAATATCATAAAATGGCTAGAAAAATCTAAAAAGTTATGTAGCCACGTGATTTTGGTGTATGAGCGTCACATAAAAAATTCAAGTGATTTCGATAAAGAGTTGCTGAATATCCCCCACAAAGACATATATAGCTCACATAGTCCTATGTAGCTAAGTGAGATATGTTCCTAGTTGTGAAAGATGTATAGTATCACTTTATTGAAATCGTTTGAAACTTTTATGAGATGGTTATGGAGCCAAAATATGTCATGATGTGAATCTATGAAATTTTCTGATCAAGTTTTGTTATTACTGTAATTATTTATTGAATTAGTAAGGAATAAATGTGAAAATATCATAAAGTGGATATAAAAATCTAAAAAGTTACGTAGTCACATGATTTTGGTGTATGAGCGTCACATAAAAAATTTAAGTGATTTCGATAAAGAATTGCTGAATATCACTCACAAAGACATATATAGCTCACAATCATATGCAGCTAAGTGAGATATGTTCCTAGTTGTGAAAGATGTATAGTATCACTTTATTGGAATCGTTTGAAACTTTTATAGGATGGTTATAGAGCCAAAATATGTCGTGGTCTGAATCTATGGAATTTTCTGATCAAGTTTTGCTATTACTGTAATTAATTATTGAATTACTAAGGAATAAATGTGAAAATATCATAAAGTGGATAGAAAAATCTAAAAAGTTACCTAGTCACATGATTTTGGTGTATGAGCGTCACATAAAAAGTTCAAGTGATTTCGATAAAGAATTGCTAAATATCCCTCACAAAGACATATATAGCTCACATAGTCATATGTAGCGAAGTGAGATATGTTCCTAGTTGTGAAAGATGTATAGTATCACTTTTTTGAGATCGTTTGAAACTTTTATGAGATGGTTATGGAGCCAAAATGTGTTGTATAGCCACATATTTTTTCAAGTTTGTTTTAAAAATTTTATCACAGTTCAATTAATAAAAAAATAAAACACCCTAATACAACATAAACTAATGCTTAACCTAGTGGTTTGCACACGTCACTTTTGTTCCAAAGGTCTCAGGTTCGATCCCCAAGCAGACATTTTTTGCTAATTAAATTCTTGTGATTGTGTCTATTGCAACCATTTTAGGCCTATTGTAACACTTTTTCAGTGTTGCATTAGACAGAAAACAAAATCTATTCATCCAAGAACGATAGGTCATTTCTCACCTATTCAAACTTCTTTAATCCAAATTTAAAAAATATATGTAAGTTTCAAATCATTTCGGCTGCGGTCGGGGTGTGGCTGGGCACAGCTGGGGCGTAGCCAGGGTGCGGTCGCCCGTTGCCAAGGTGTGGCCAGGGTGCGGCCGGCCGCGGCCAGGGTACAGTCGGCTGGGCGTAGCAGCAGTGTTGCCGGCCGTGGCCAGGGTGCGACCGGTCATTGCTAGGGTGTGTCCAGGGTGCGGTCGGTCGCGACCAAGGTGCACCCGGCTGGGCGCAGCGGAGGCGTGGCCGGTCGTGGCCAGGGTGCGGCCAGCCGCGGCCAGGGTGCGGCCAGCTGGGCGTGGTCGGCTGTGGCAATGCAGAGCAGGCCAGCAGGTAGCACGTCTCTTCTTTTTTGGATTTTTTGCGTCCTCAAGGTGGGACCGCATCACCACGTCCTCAAGGTGGGACCGGGTGACATGGAAATTTAAAGTTATTTTGGTTTCCTAGCATTGTGTCTATTGTAACCATTTTGGGCCTATTGCAACACTTTTCTAGTGTTGCATAGGCAAAAAAACAATAATAATTTTAGAAAACTTTACTTTATTTTTGAAATAACTAACTAATAGAACCCTGTAAAGTAACTATTCTATTTTAATATCTATAAGATTACTATAAGCTGACCACATAGAAACATGAAAAATGCTTGAACGATGTTAGCTAACACAAACATTGTAATGGTGTAGTGGTAAGTTATATACTAGTGTAGTATTGAGGTCCTTGGTTCAATTCCATATCATGGCACTTTTTTATTTTTTTCTATTTTGTCACTAATGACAGATTGTTTTTCTACCAATTCAAACTTCTTTTTTAAAATTAATAATTAGAATAAAATCTCAATTCAAAATTAGCCAAGTTCTATTTTTGACTATGAATTGTATTTTTTTCATAGTATATCATACACGCTACAAGGCCCAATCCAAATCAGACTCGCCTCTTAGTTGTTGCAACACTCAAAGTATATATTGCAACAAAAATTAAGCATTGCACTTGAACACAATTTTCGCTTCGAAGCTGAAGATCTCGTTGCAATAAATTTAGCATTTGCAACAATATCAAAGTATATTGCAACTGTCAACAAAGGTTGCAATTGAACCTCACTTTTGCTTCGCCTCCAAGAGTTCTCGTTGCATTAAGCATCAATAATTTGCAACGCTTGTGAAATTTTATGCAACACCAAACAATCGTAGCAATAGTCACAACCAAATGCAACTAACGCAAATGTGGTTGCAGTATTACCACTCAACTGCAACCAAAATTAATTCTACTGCAACCATTTTGCACCATTGCAATATCGTCCACCATTGCAATATCGTCCACCAATCGCAACAGAGCTTTGCAACATCTTGAAAACCGTTGTATTAAAGCCATGTATCGCTACCATTTTTTAGAATGGTTGTAATACAGCCATCTCTAGCAACCAAATTTTCTACGTTGCAATTCTTCAGCTTTGCATTTGACCCAAAACCTTGTAGTGCTAGATTCTAAGCTATGACCATGTTAGATTGAAATTTCAAAATTTGAGATTTTCACAAATTTTTAGAGTCTTGAATGATGCCAAATTAAAAACTCATGAAAGACCAAAAGTGTAGAACTCATCAAGATCTACAAACTTTATTTAATTCATTAATACATTTTAGATTTTTAAAGACTAAGCCATGTGAAATCGATGGTGTAGAAAAAATGACTCAAACAAAGTCTAAAACTTAGCACAACAGAAGGTGTAGCACACTGGTAAGGCTCCAATATCTTAATCACACCTTGACTTGTTCTTAGGGTAGCATATTACTACACAGTACTGAATAATTGTTTACATAAATTGGTAATCATGCTTGAGCACAAGTTGATTTGCAATCTCAAATGAAAGAAATGCATCCTAGGTTGCATAATTAACTTGCCAGCTTGTCAAATACCTCGAACCCCACAGAGTGTGATCGAACCCATAATCCTTGTATAGAGGTAGTTTCAGTACTCGAGCTCCCAACTTCTCCAGTGATGATCTCGTACCATTTTTTCTTAGACATCTGTACTCCTCAGCAACTTCAGGTACAGTCAATTGAAGGTCTGTCCAATTAGTGATTGTGATGCCGCAGTCCTGCTCTAAGCGTGCAACATCATTGGATATATGAGCTCCAACGAAGACATGCCTTCCTCTGTGAGAAACTTGACAAGGACATCAGGGAGATTATAGCAGGCATGGAGCACCTGGAACACAAGGCAACGTGGCCCGACGCACAATTGCAATAATGCGGTCTTGTACCCGCCGCTCTTGGCAAGTTCAACCCACTCTGTGTCCAACCCAACGAGCAATCGTTTTGCAGGGGTGCTACCTCGGATTTCTTCGATGAACTGCTCCACCACAACCGCATCGCAAGTGATAGTTATACGGATGATGGGATACTTCTCCTTGAAGAAGACGATGTCGTGGTTTGAAGTAGCCGGTACCGAATCCCAAACTGAATGTCTTGCAATGACGGCGGGGCACCATGGTTCCCACCCTTCGCTACGGCGGCGCTTGCGACGCTACTGTTCCAAATCAAGAAACAGAGTTCGCAATCTGAAATTAATCCATGACTATATATATGTGGAGATGCTGGCTGGGATTGGCTCACCTCACTGACGCGCCCTGCTGACGCTGTGGCGCTTGCGCCCAGTGCATCTCCTTGGTTCGTTATGTTGGGAGCGGCAGCGCTTGATGCTAGTGCGTCCCATTGGTTCATGCTTGCGGTGGCGCTGCCTCCCGGTGTGTCGCATTGGGGCAATGCGGCGGGTATTCTTGCATCAGAGCAAGGTGGCACAGCCATGGCGGCCGAACAATCGACGATTCTAGTCGGCCCACCCCATCCCCCAGTAGTAGACGAGGCGCCGCGGCTTGACGATGCCCCCGAGGTCGCCGAACGTCGCGATAAGCGACCTCCTGTGTCACAAAGCCAGCGCCCCATCGTCGCACTCAGGCGTGCAAGGAGGAAGAAGTCCGGCACTCCGGCGATGGGAAGGGAAGAAGGCCGACCGCCGGCGATCGGTGAAGGCAAGAAAATCCCAGTTGTGATGGGACAATTTGGGGGAAGAGGCAGAATGGCAATATTCTATGTTGTAGCTTCGTGTATAAACAAAAAGGAAGTGGGGACACAGTTTCCATGAAGAAGCCGCATACAGGTGGGACCCACTAGACAATGTAGAGGATCTACTTCCAGGAAAAGTAGTAGGGACACAAAGAAGACGCTGACAAGTGGGACCCACTAGGTAGTCAACTCGTTTGTGTTTACTATTAGTTACTAGTCACCGAAGTGAACTAGTGTTTAATTTCTTTTAATGATTTGAAGTGTATTTAAATTCTAAGACATAAAAAAAGAGTTCAAACGAGAAAGTTGTCAATACAATAGTTTTAGTACTTATCGAGATCTACTACTTTTGTTTTGGGCATTTCCCCATCTGAGTTACCTTCAACTATTCAAATTTTAGATTTCATCAGTTTTGAAATTCTCAAATTTAGTTGGGGCAACAAATGATTTCAAATGAAAAAGTCATGAATACGAAAGTTGTAGAACTCATCAACATCTACAAACTTTATTTAAGTCACTACTCCATTTGATAGAGTTTGAACAATCCTAATTGTGAATTTCAATAATTCTCAACTTCAAGCAAGATTTTTCATACATAAATGATGACAAGTGAGAAAGTGATGAATACCAAAGTTTAATAATTCATAAAGGTCTACAATATTTGTTTAGGTCACGTTGTCATTTTCGAAAGTTGTAGTATACATTGGTCATTAATCCTAGATTGACTTAGATAGTTGAAGAAACTATCTACGAGGTATGTCAATTTTGTACTTCATGTTATTACCACTTTAGAAAATGACAGAAAGACCTCAATAAAGTTTGTAGATCTTGATGAGTTTTGAAGCTTTGGTATTCATCACTTTTCTTGTTGACTTCATTTTGTGTGTACAAAAGTTTGCTTGTTGTTGTCAATTTGTTAAATTGTTGAAACAGACCAATACGAGTAGATTTTTCAAAAAATTAGCCCTGACAAGTTGATAACATGATACAACATGATTTTAGGAATTTTTAGGAAAAACAATGATCTAATTTGCAGTTCATATGAGGGAGAAATACTAGATACAAGGTTCATGCAGAGATTAAAAAGAAAAAATGTGCTTGTTCTTCAAGAAGTCAAACACACTTCTGAATCTGGGGCCGATAGGTGGGACCCATCGAGACTTTTTGAAGAGCGCGGAGGACGTGGTTTTGGGGGAGGAGAGGCAAAAAGGAAAGAGAAGAGGGCAGTTTGGCTTCTTGAGGAAATCTAGATACACCGCACTTGTTTCCATCCTAAAGGCAATGACATGTAGGCCTAGGGAAGCAAGGGCCCACACTGCGGACAGGTGCGCCCTTCGTGGTGGTCTCCATTTGACAACCGCTTGGTGGTGGAAACAACTTCCCTAATTTTCTTTAAAAAACTATAGAAGGCAAACAGTCTTGCCGCCTACTACTACCTAGTCGCCTACTCCGCGGGAACTGTCCCATCAACCGCTGTGGTTTTCTTCCTCCCTCTTGCTCCGGACGCATCGCCGCCTAGATTTCTCACTGCCCATCGCCGATTGCATCCTTGTCGCCCAACTGCATTTCCCCCATGCCGTGCTCGAAGATCACCCCCCAGAAGCGGGCGCACGCCGACATCGACGTGAACCCTGCCCCTACCCCGGCAGAGGGGCAGGAAGCAGTGCACTCCGGCGGCATCGAGCCTGTCCCTGCGATGGCTCAGCAAGCAGTGCACTCCGGCGGCGGTGACATCAATGTCAACCCTGCTGCGGCAATGGCCCAGGGAGCAGTGCACCCCGGCGGCGCCGCCCTCAACATCATTCCTGTCCCGGTGGTGGCCGTGGAAGGAATGCACCCCAGCGCAGTCGCTGGAGCAGCAGAGTGCCGCAAGAAGGTGAGCTAGACCCCTATTTCTTTTAGCTTAGATTCTGAGATGTGAGATAAAACGGTGGATTTTGTTGATTCCTCCAGGTTTGTGGATTTATTTGGGTTTTTTTGGATTACATTAATGACGGATGTACTGATTACATGCAACAAGATAAAGTGTAATGAGGATGTACTGATTAATTGAGGGGGGTTTTCTTGGATTGGATTTCATAGTTACTTTTTAAATGCATCTGAAAAACTCTGAAAGCAATGTTTTGATGAACTTTAGCATGTGAGTAGATAAATCAATGTATGAAGTTTCCATGTCAGATCAATGGTAGGAATTTTGGTGATTCCACCAGGTTTTCTTGTAGTGGATTTCACATTTGGGGTTAAAATGCATCTTCTAAATACGGCTTTGTGTTGGGGATCGGACTAAAAACATCTTCCTCGGAGTTTTCCAAGGAAACACACGTCGGCTGTTTCTGGAGTCTCCCATAGGTTCTTAGGTTTTTCGGATTCGCGAACAAGTCCGAGGAAGTCATTTTCTTATGATTAGAGAAAGTTTTCTGGAAAAATGAATGGATGGATTAGATATTATTTTATGTATGAACATATTGCTAACCCTCGGAATTCCAAAGAAATTATGGTTCCTCTCTTTCCCTAATATTTCGTGATATTCAGGAATCCAAGAGTTCTGGGCTTTCTTCCTTGTGGCGGAGAATCTAGGAAAGAATGAAGGAACGACGCAAAAGGGGAAGAACCTGACCGAAGCTGTTCAAAGAAGATTTCCGAAGATTACACAGGGATTCATGGGAACCGAAGCTGACCGGGTCAAAGGTGTATCAAAGAAGATTCAAGGAGACGTGAGAAACTTGGCTACGGAAGAAGAAGGAAGCTTGAACACGGAATGGCACATTTGTAGATTGAAAAGGATTCCCGTGATTACCGCGGACTTATGTACCCCCAATATTTCCATGTATATGCTACTTTACAAGGGGTAGTTTCGGGATGTAAAAGTGACCCTCGGGCACTATAAAAGGAGCCCCTTGGCCTTCGTGTAAAGGGATCAGCTTTTTCAGAGAGATAACAGAGGCTTTTGTTAGTTCACTCCCACCTTTTGTCTGGAGATTGTTGAATTTCCAACATTGGCGCCCACCGTGGTCTTAGCCGTTAAAAACCCACGATGGCTCCACCGAAGAAAACCAAGAAACCCACAGCACAAGACCCTGAGAGCGAGGACAGCCAAGAAAACACAGAGTAAGGCCTCGCTCTTCACTCCAAAACCAACACCACACAAGATCCAGAACAAGTTCAGGATCCACAAAACAACGGAAATGAGAAAGGCAAAGAGCCGGAAGAAATCCCAGAAACCAGCAATGAACATAATGAACGCGAAATACCCGATGAAGAGTTACAGGCGGCCCTAAAACAAATCCAAACTCTCAAAAGACAGAAAGACAAGATAGCCATGCAACTCAAGGCCAAGAAACAGGCCACAGATAAGTTGCAAAGACTGGAGCAGGCAAAAAGGGAAATAATGCAACTTCAGAAAGAAATTGATGACTTGGCTGAGGGAGAAGACAATTCTCACAAGCAATTCACACCAGATCCAGAATCAGCAACTAAGAACCAGCGAATCAAGCAAAATCTTATTTCTCCAGAAAACACAGAGCACATAAACAACGGGATTGCCCAGTTCGATGACCTCAACTCTCCACTTTCGGTAGGCCTCCAAACAGCTCCATGGCCGTCCAAATACAAGCCAGTTTCACTCCCAAAGTTCAATGGCTTCGGCAATTCCAGACAATTCCTGATGAGTTACGAAGCCACAGTAGCTTCGGCAGGAGGAGATGACGTTGCTTTAGCAAAATCTTTCATTATCGCATGCGAAGGCCCAGTGCTTAATTGGTACTCACTTTTACCTCCACACTCGGTGTACAGTTGGCTCGATCTGAAATCCAAGTTCCTCCAAGTCTTCCAAGCCTTCCATCATACAACTACAAGAACAACAGATTTATATCAGTGCAAGGAAAAAGACAAAGAACCACTAGCAGAATTCGTAAGAAGATTCATGCAGCTTAAATCTCAAACTCGGGAAGCAGATGACAAAGCAACCATCTCAGCTCTCATAAGTGGTTTGATTCCAGGACAAACGGCTGGTCATTTCAATAGATTGAACCCCAAATCAATGGATGAACTATTCGAAGAATTGGAAAAGTATTGTAAATCCGATGAAGACCACAGAAGAAGAGTGGCAGAAAGGTACCAACAAAGGCAATCCCAGAGAAGCAACAACTGGAACGGGAATCAACCCATCATGAATGTGCAAGACAATTCGTCAAACAATCCATCTCAGGCTCAAAATTACCACAACCAGAGCTCTCAGCGGGGTGGCCATTCCGGAAGAGGAAGAGGAAGAGGTCGAGGAAGAACACCTTCAAAGCTCCAAAATCATGATAGCAGAGATCCACACTTCCAATGCATATATCATGGTAGTGGGCATAGCACGGAAGCATGTCCAGAAACTCAGAAAAACTTCCAAAGAATCGAAGATCAACAACGCGTAGCCCAGATAATAGCCGCACAACCCAAACAAGTCCAACACACTTACTGGCAACAACAATCCTTTCCTCAAACCCAGCCTTTTATCCAACCACATCAAACGGTTTGGCAACCTTCACCACAATTCTACCCACAAACTCATTTTCCACAACCACAATCTTCACAACAATTTTTCCAACAAACCTCAATTCCGCAAAACCAAACCCCACAGCAAACCTTTCCTCAAACCCAAGCCATACAAGTCATTGAACAACCTCAGCCAATCCAAGCAAAAGAAACATTGCCACTACCACCAGCCCAAGTCCCGAAGACTGAGCAAAACAATTCCCAAAACACTTCAAGGGCCTTGCCATCCTTCGGCATGATCTTGCCAATAACCAGAGGCTCATCTATGGAATTTGACACCAAAAAGCAAAGAAATGATTATTACAGACAGATCAATGTAATCATTGACGACGGTCCAGCAGCAAGGCCAGAATGGGCGAAGGTACCAATAACTTTTACTGAAGAAGATTTCAGGCTGAAATCAGTTTCCCACAATGACGCGATGGTCGTCGAAGTTAACATTGCTGGCTGGGTCATAGGAAATGTCTTGATAGACAATGGAAGTTCAGCAGATATTATCTTCACCAACACCTTCCAACGCATGGGCCTCGCTCCTCACATGTTGGCACCACCAGAGAAGCCATTAGTTGGTTTCGGAGGAAAACCAATCAGATCTAGAGGAAAAATCTCCTTACCAGTATCATTCGGAGATTTGGACAACGGAAGAACAGAACACATCATGTTCGATGTTGTTGATATGTACTATCCATACAATGCCATCTTCGGAAGTGGATTCATCAACAGATTCGATGCTGTATTCAGACAACTTTTCCTATGCATGAAAATCCCAGCTCCTCATGGAGTAATCACTATCTTCGGAGATCAGAATGAAGCAAGAAGAATAGAACGAGGAAACACTCCTGGGCAACAAAACATCCATCATCTGACAGATGATCAGGAAAGGCAACAGCCATACTCCGAAGCAAAAAGAGATAAAGAGAAAATTGAAATAAGTGCTGATGGAGAAACAAAGAAGGTACTCCTAGATGGCATGCCAGACAGAGCAGTAACAATCAGGGCAGACTTAAGCCCTCAAGAAGAAGAAGAACTAATCTATTTCCTGAATCAAAACAAGGATGTCTTTGCATGGTCAGCAAAGGATCTGCAGGGTGTTGACTGAGACATCATTGAACACAAGCTTGACACAGATGAAAAAATTCATCCGAAGAAGCAAAAACTAAGGAAAATGTCAGAAGAAAAAGCAAAGGCAGTGGAAGCAGAAGTCCAAAGATTAGAAGATGCTCAAGTCATCTGAGAAGTAATCTATCCAGTATGGCTGGCCAATACGGTACCAGTCAAGAAAAAGAATGGAAGATGGAGAATGTGTGTGGACTTCACGGATTTAAACAAAGCCTGCAAAAAAGATGACTACCCACTAGAAAGAGTAGACAGAGTGGTAGACGATGCTGCAAATAGCGAAATGTTGTCACTCCTGGACATGTTTTCCAGATATCATCAAGTAAGGGTGAGAAAAGAAGACGAGGAAAAAACTAGTTTCATAACTCCTTTCGGAACGTATTGTTTCGTGAGAATGCCAGAAGGGCTGAAGAACGCAGGATCCACATTCTCAAGAATGATAGCAATTGTGCTACATTATCAACTTTGAATTAACATTTTAGCATATGTTGACGACATCATTGTCAAAAGCATCAGAAGATGTGATCACATCAGAGATTTGGCAGAAACATTCGCAAATCTAAGGGCTGCAAACCTTAAATTGAACCCAGGAAAATGCGTTTTTGGCATTCAGAAGGGAAAGGTTTTAGGATGCCTAGTATCAACAAAAGGCATTGAAGCCAATCCTGACAAAATCAAAGCAATCATAGAAATGCCAGAACCAGCCTCGGTCAAGGATGTACAAAAGTTAACAGGAAGAGTGGCGGCGCTAAACAGATTCATTCCCAGAGCAGCGGAAAGAAGCCTACCATTCTTCCAGCTTCTCCGAAGCTCCAAGAACTTTCAATGGAGCGAAGCCCAAAGCCAAGCATTCCGGGAACTCAAAGAATATTTGACAAATATGAAAAAGCTATGCCCACCGGAGCCAAAGTCACCTCTCCTCCTATACCTCGCAGCTTCCAACTCAGCCGTAAGTGCAGTTCTTGTTCAAGAGAAAGAAGAAAACAGGAAATTAAGGCAAGTACCAGTCTACTTCACCTCCGAAGCTCTATCAGGATCAAAACTATTTTATTCAGAGCTAGAGAAGATCGCCTATGCAGTTGTCATGGTAGCAAGAAAGCTCAGACATTATTTTGAAGGGCACCCGATTCGTGTCATCACGAACCAGCCTCTAAACGACCTCTTCACAAACAAAGATGCAACTAGAAGAATTGCAAAATGGGCTGTGGAATTGTCAGGATACGTGGTCGACTTTGAAAAAACAAACGCTATAAAATCACAAGTTTTGGCTGACTTCGTCGTAGACTGGACTTCTCCAATCATGGAAAACAACACCTGCGAACAAGTGCCATGGGTAAACTATTGTGACGGAGCATGGTGTGGAAAAGGTGTGGGAATTTCAGCAATAGTAATATCACCTTCGGGTATCAAAATAAGGTACGCAGCAAGACTGGATTTCCCAGATGAAGCAGTCTCCACCAACAATACCACGGAATATGAAGCTCTGCTACTAGCACTAAGAAAAATGAAGGCCCTGGGCCAGCAAACATTCATCATCAAATCAGACTCCAAAGTGATTCAAGAACACGTCGAGAAAGAAAGCGAGGCAAGAAATTCGGAACTTATCAAGTATCTGAAGAAAGTTCGAGAAATGGAAAAATATTTCAAGGGCTATACTGTGCAACATGTCTCAAGGGCTGAAAATGGCGAAGCAGACAAGCTAGCAAAGGCAGCTGCCCAGAATCAATCTCTACCCCCAGATGTTTTCTTTGAAATTATCACTTCTCCCTCGGTAAAAGAGCAAGAAGAGAGAATGGTGAATGTCATAGAAAATGCCGATTGGAGAGCTCAAATCATGGCATTTCTGAGAGATCATTATGAACCTACGGATGAAACCGAGTCAAACAGACTCAAGCAAAGGGCAAGGGGCTACACCATAGTAGATGGAGAGTTGTACAAATCTGGAGTTTCCGAGCCCTGGCTAAGGTGCATAACCTCCGAAAAAGGAAAGGAACTTCTGGCAGAAATTCATAGAGGATTCTGTGGAGCTCACATTGGTGCAAGAGCACTTGTAGGGAAGGCAGTAAAACAAGGATTCTTTTGGCCATCCATGATTATTGATGCGAGAAAACTAGTTCAAGAATGTGAGGCATGCCAAAAAATAGCGAAACATCAAAAAGCACCTTCGCTCCCAATTCAGCTCATTTCACCATCGTGGCCATTGCAAAGATGGGGAATGGACCTAGTGGGACCACTACCCACAGCTCAAGGCAATTGCAAATTTGCAGCAGTAGCTGTTGATTATTTCACAAAGTCGATTGAGGCAAAGCCACTAGCAAACATCACTGCTGCAACTATTCAGAAGTTCTTCTGGCAGAACATAGTCTGCAGATTTGGAGTTCCAAGGGAACTCACAGTGGACAATGGAAAACAATTCGACTGCTACACTTTCAAGGAATTCTGCAGAACCATAGGCACAGATGTCAAGTTTTCCTCAGTCTATCACCCTCAATCAAACGGAGCAGTGGAAAGGGCAAACGGAATCATATTCACGGGTGTCAAGAAGTGCTTATTCGATCAAAAGAAGGGCAAATGGGTGGATGAGTTACCTAGAGTCATCTGGTCTCACAATACAACTACTTCAAGAGCTACGGGGTTCACACCTTTTCGCCTACTGTACGGTACTGAAGCCATGACACAAAAAGAAATCAAGAATGGAAGCTTAAGAGCCAACAGAAAAGCTGAAGATTCTCAAGAAAAAGAAAAATTAGAGAAAGACATGATCGAACTAGACATCCTAGAAGCAGCCCAGAACTTAGAGAAATATCAGCAAGAAACCAGAAAATGGAAAGACAAGAAAATTGTAAGGAAGGAAATCAGAGTCGGAGACTTGGTCATCAAAAAGAAAAAGGATTGGGAAAATCCGTGGAAGCTACAAGAAACTTGGGAAGGACCATACATAGTGAAAGAAAGCAACAGGCCTGGTTCTTTCCGTCTAGCTGATGAACTGGGAATGGAGTTACCACATTCATGGAACGTGGAAAGCCTAAAAAGGTATTATCCTTAAGAAATAATAGAATTACAAGTTTAGCTAGGTCGAATTTAAATTAAGAAAAAATGTAAAAAACCTCGGTCTGTGGATCTATAAACAGTACCGAGGGAGAAAAATAGATTTACTTTTTCCGCATTTTTACTTTACCTAAAGGGACCGTACTCTTTTCCTTGCAAGGGGAACTCCACCATGGAGGCAAGGTTTTTAATGAGGCGGGTCTCGTGTAAATTTCCTTTCTGTTCACAATGAAAGAAGTTTTCCCCTAAATTTCCCGCATTCATGTTGGTACCGTTTCTTTATTATTGCAAAGTATATACAAATAAAGGCCGAGGGCCATATTCCAAAAATCCGTGATTATCCAAAAAATCACGAGGGCCGGGGCAACAGAAAAGTTGCGGCCTTATTCCAAAATCCGTGATTATCCAAAAAATCACGAGGGCCGGGGCAACAGGAAAGTTGAGGCCTTATTTCCAAAAATCCGTGATTATCCAAAAAATCACGAGGGCCGGGGCAACAGGAAAGTTGAGGCCTTATTTCCAAAAATCCATGATTATCCAAGAAACTCACGAGGGCAGAGGCAACAGGAAAGTTGCAGCCTTAGTCCAAGTGATTATCCAAGAAAATCACTAAAGCCAAAGCAACGGAAGGTTGCGGCCATATTCCAAAAAGTGTGGTTCTCCACGAAAATCACAAAAACGGAGAGCAACGGAAGATTGCAACCAAAATTCAAAAAGAATGACCAAGTGTTTATTTAATTTTCCTAGAGGGCACAGATCATATTCCACACCTAATCAAAAGTATACAAAGGCATAGTGCCGATCGGATAAAGTTTGCACAAGTTTATCTTCATCAGAAACAAAATTCGCAAGGCGTGTTGAACACAACCAAGAGTTGTCATATCGACACGATTTCAACCTTAAGTCCATAAAACTATTTACAAAGTTTTATCGACTTATCTTTAGAAAATCTTTTCAAAGCTATCAAAGTAAACTCCAAGACGTATCTCCTCCTGGAAAAGGACGACATGCCCTCGTGCTATGAAACACAAGGTAGGGAGGGTGACGTTTTTTGCAAAAACATTTCATAAATTGCTTTTTCACATCACAAGGGACAGCGTCTCTTTACAACAAATTATTACAATGCAAAAGAACAGATTACAAAGGGAGTTCCAGTACATGGCCAGGTTTTGACCCTTGCTGTTCGGCAATATCACAAACATATGCAAAATCATCATCCGCGGCTAAGGGGCTGAGGAGCTCCGTCTTCACGAAGCGTGATGTGTTTTCTTCAAGCGTCGCAACAGCAAAATCATCTCGAGAAGTAAAAAACCAACCCAGAGAAAAGCTATGCATCAAGAAGTATTCGCAACAAAACATCCAAAAATCTCTGAAAGACTTTTCAGGGAAAGCTTCTTTGTACAGACGCCAGGAAGCACCGCTGGCCATCACACGTTCATGATACATACGAACAGGAATAACGTCCTGCGCAGGCCCCCCTTCAAGGACCTGCGCAGGAATAGTATGTTACAAATCTTTTTACAACCATCTCAAAGTCTTTAGAGTTAGAAACATCCTATATCCTAAACCTGCTCTGTTTCAGCCGGAGCCGCGTCAGGGTAAGCAGCATTTACGTCTTCAGCACTCTTATCACCAGCTTCGGCAGCAGCAACATTGTCGGAATTCAGCTCCAACGCCGCTTGAAGCTCTTCTTGGGCCTCGTCCTCCAAAATCTGGAAGATAAACAAAAAATTCCTCTAAGTAAACAATAGCGCAGGCAAACAAAGAAGCCAAGTCATTCTCAAGAATATCAAGAGGAAGAAAAGTACCTTAGCAAGCTTCGCACGTGCAATTTATTTGGCAAATTCCTTACCGCCAACCATCCAGAACTTCTTAACAAAATTTTTCTTGATAATCTTTACATCCTCATTTGCACGAATCATGGAAACACTTGATGCTGAGGGAAATTCAAGACCGGAAGAGCAAAATTTCCTAAGATCTGCACAGTCTTTAATCTCCAACAGCTTTAGAAGACTCTCGGAACAAAATGTGGCAGCAAAATCACTGGCAGAACCAATAAGTTCGGGAAGACTTTCGAATTCCTCAACAAGCCAGTTGATAATTGCTACCGGATCCTCAACATCAGGGAAAGGGTTCGGCCTAGCCCCATACTCACCAAGAGCTTCGCTATACTTCTCAAACAAAAACTCAAAGTTATTCTTGATCTTCTTTCCCCATCACTCATAATTTTCAACTGCTCAGCAAGATCTTTCTCCAAAGAAATAATCTTAAGATCTTTCTCACTGTTGGCTTTGGCAAGTTCTGCATTTTGCTTCATAGCCTCGGCATGTTTAACCTTAAGCTCTGAAATTTGGTTAGCGTCGCGCTCAATCGTATTCCGCAATTCTTCAATGATTTTCAAGTCATCTTCGCGAGATTTCTGAAGCTTCGCATGCTCAATTTCCAAACTCTTAAAGGCATCATCAGCATGCTTTTTTCCCTCCTTAGCAAGTTCCACCATCTCCTTCAGAGTCTTGTTGTGAACCTCTAATTCGTCCGAAAGCTTCTTTGAAGAAGACAGATCTCGTTCAAGATTAAGAATCTTGCCTTGTAGCAAAAGAGCATGGTTCTGATCAGCACGAGTCTTCTCAGAAGAAATTTTGCCAACGATCACGGATTTTAGGCCGAGGGTGGTGCTGATCATTGACAAATCTCTGGCAGGTAATTTTCGCAGAGCATCTTCAAAACCTGCAAGCAACAAAAGGCAAAATAAGCAAAACCAAAGAAAAGTGAAGAGAGAATGAACGCAAGTCAGAACCAACATACCTGCAGGGTCAAAATAGTTACCAACTTCTTCATGCGCGGATGTCACAATCGCATGAGCATCATCTTGAACCGTTTCAATCCAAGAATCTGGAATTTTCTCTAAATCTTGAAGGGAGAAAGAGGGTTTCTTCAAAGCTTCACCTCCAGATGAGCTCGCGAAGGAAGCAAGCGATCCTGGAGCATTCCACAGCATTTCAAAGCTATAAGGATCATCGTCCCTCCCAATCCCAGCACCACCAACGAACATTAACTTACCCTTCAGGTTCGTTCCAAAGGTTTGATTATATCCATAAGTCTCGGCCGAAACTCCCCCATCTTCGGGAATATCTTGATGACCTTGAATAAGAAGTGGAAAGTGAGTAGGAGGACCTCGCTGCACGGTTTTGTCAAGATCAGCCATTAATTTAAGAGAAGCTTCACCGTCATTTGTTTTCTCTTCCAGGAGAATAATTCCCTTCTCCAAAGATGAAGCTTCGGAGACTTTGGACGCCTCAGGTTTTTTGGCAACCGCGGGTTCTTTATCTGAAAGAGATTCAATATCAACAAAAGTACTCTCTGAGGAAGGAGAACACACCACACAGCCCGGGATCACCTCAGAACAAAGCAAAAGAATCACCTGATTTCTGGTTATCGTCATCATCCTCGTCAGACAAAGCAGGCGCGACCCGAGCACGAGGCTTGGAGGCAATAACCTTTTTATTTCCTTTCTTTTTCTTCAAATCTGCCAAAGCGGCAGCGGCAGTTTTCTCAGCTTCGGAACTGCGAGCCGGCGAAGACGAGCTCCCGGAAGTCAGCTTTCTCTTCTTGGACATTTCTAGAGTTTTTGTCTTCTCAGAAGCCTTGCTGACTGCAGAAGATTTCTCAGAAATCGCCAAAACTTTAGGGCTTTTCCTCTTCCGAGACTTCGCAGGAACTCCAATAGTAATCGACCCAGTAACGCCAGGCGCCTGCATTAACTTTTTTGGGCCGGGAGGCCTTGGCCAAAGAGCCGGATCCGTGCCAAGTTCTGAGAAAACACGATTCACATGGCGTTTATGTTTCACAATATTCTTGAACTGTTTATATTCACTCAAATAGCACTTCCCAACCATATCGACCACCAATTCCTCAACAAGGAAGATAAAATCATCTACGCTTTGACCTTCGGAGAGGCGAAGATCAAATCTTGGAAAGGGAACTGGGCGCGGCGCCCAATCCATAGAAAGGTAAACAATCTTCTTGGGTTGCCACCCATAGGACAATGGCCATACACTGGCAGGAACATATTCCTCAATCACGTCTCACCCACCAAGGATAGTGCAAGCAAAATAGAACATGTCTTCACCCTTCTTGAAATCCTAAGATTTTCTACTGAAAGAAGCGGTGGAAACAGCCATCATCGGTCCGATGGGCATAAAGAAGGGGTTCAGAGGGCCAGCAAGACCCATCTCTTTCGACATATCAACCTTGACATAAAACCAAAATTTCTGCCAGTCATCTGCCCATTTCTCATTACTGCAAGGAGCACGCTGAATTCTCTCGATTTTCTGACTTGCATTCTTCCGACGAGTGTTGAAAGTACTGCAGCCATAGTGAGCTTCGTACAAATTATCATCATCAAGTTTGATAATTTTCCGCTGAATATGAAGCTCGAAAAGCCGAGCGAAAACATCCGCGCTTATATGACCTTCGAAAGTTTTCTGAATCCATAAAAATTTCGATAACTCCAGAAAAGAGTTAGGAGTAAGCTGGTGCATCTTCACTTGAAATCGATTTAGGATCGCAGGAAGACGCTCATCACACGGAAATCTGAGACCAGTAGTAAAGAAATCTCTAAAAACAACTACCTCATCAGGTTGAGGCTGAGGAACTTCTTCGCTTGTTGGCGGGCGACCACAGCCAGGAGGAAAAAAATTTGCGTCCTCAAAATCCTTGATCAGCTCAGGAGTCACTAGAGATTTTTCCAAAAACAAAAGTAGGAGGATACGCCACATTCGGGGGCATCAACTCTTCCATCTCAACCTCAAGCTGAGAAATATCTTCTTCAGTTCCAGAATCCTCCCCCGAGTTCACCTCCCCCTCCTCAACAGTCGTATCTCCATGACCCGGAACCACAGGAGCATCACTTGAAGCAGGAGCTTCAGAAGATTGCGGAACTTCGGAACCCAGGGCGGCAGCCTGGGCAATTTCTTCCTCTGTCATCAGCTTGGCAGTATGCCTCACTCGAGCCACCTAAAAACCAGAAACATCAGAAAAGCACAAGAAAATTTTTTTTCTACTAAATCAAAGAACGGAGCTAAAGAAATAAGAAGTTCAAAAAATTACCTTCGGAGAAGAAGAAGAGCAGAACTCCGAAAGCAGACCGCCAAGAGAGCCTTCAAAGAATTCAAGAAAAATTCCAAGAAGATTCAAAAGCAGCCGAACGGTGAAAGCGAAGGTCACCCCAAGCCCTCTATTTATAGGAACGAGTGGACACATCGAGCAGACGCCTCGATAAACGAATCGCCACCCCGTAGAGAGCTGACGCGTGTCTCCTCCGACGCCCGAGGGTGACGTTTTCATCCAATCCTTAGAAAGTTTTTTCGTGGAAACGGGTTGTCGGAGTCAACCCGCTTCCCCGAGGGGCTACTGTTGGGGATCGGACTAAAAACATCTTCCTCGGAGTTTTCCAAGGAAACACGCGTCGGCTGTTTCTGGAGTCTCCCATAGGTTCTTAGGTTTTTCGGATTCACGAACGAGTCTAAGGAAGTCATTTTCTTATGATTAGAGAAAGTTTTCTAGAAAAATGAATGGATGGATAAGATATTATTTTATGTATGAACAAATTGCTGACCCTCGGAATTCCAAAGAAATTATGGTTCCTCTCTTTCCCCAATATTTCGTGATATTCAGGAATCCAAGAGTTCTGGGCTTTCTTCCTTGTGGCGGAGAATCCAGGAAAGAATCAAGTAACAACGCAAAAGGGGAAGAACCTGACCGAAGCTGTTCAAAGAAGATTTCCGAAGATTACACAGGGATTCATGGGAACCGAAGCTGACCGGGTCAAAGGTGTATCAAAGAAGTTTCAAGGAGACGTGAGAAGCTTGGCTATGGAAGAAGAAGGAAGCTTGAACACGGAATGTCACATTTGTAGATTGAAAAGGAATCCCGTGATTACCGCGGACTTATGTACCCCCAATATATCCATGTATATGCTACTTTACAAGGGGTAGTTTCGGGATGTAAAAGTGACCCTCGGGCACTATAAAAGGAGCCCCTTGGCCTCCGTGTAAAGGGATCAGCTTTTTCAGAGAGATAACAGAGGCTTTTGTCAGTTCACTCCCACCTTTTGTCTGGAGATTGTTGAATTTCCAACACTTTGTTCTAGAAAAGACAGTTGGCAAAATAGGCAATTCAGTCCCTGAACTTTACACAAAGGGTCCAATTGGTCCCTCAACTTTCAAATAGGTCAAATTAGTCCCTTAACTTTCATTTTAGGGTCAAACTCATCCTTATGCTTATGTAATGTTATATTTTAGTATGAGACTAATTTGAAAAGTCCATTTTACCCTTAACTCATATAGGTCACATGCATATACTTATAGTCAGCAATATATATATATTTCTCAACTGATATATAAAAATGCATGCTACATGATTTACTCCATGGATCATTACCTGTTTCTGTTCTATTATCTAGTCATTGCAAAAAGCTTCAACTAGCACTGTTTTTGTTTTATGTGAAGTGACAGCAGCGCTAGCAGAGGATGCATTCATCTCTAAAGTTTTTATCATATTTAGAATGATAAGTGTACATTTTGTATTGTCTTGATAGCTGGTACAAGTAGATAGGTGCTGTAATGTCATTATTTTGGTTAAATCGACATGACGCAAACAAAAGGCTGACATTCCAGCCCAACACGTGCCTCCCTCCTGTTCAATCTTTGTTTTTCAATTACTCGATGCATGTTCTAAATTCTGATTTGTTCTAGAAAAAGGCACGCCACATCTTCACCGAGAGCAATTATACAGATGAAGATGGGAAGTCATTTGTAGATTGCAAAAAGTTTCCAGGAACCTTGGATGAGGTATGTTCCTTGTTTGTAGATAAATTTATTCATCTAGTTAACTTCAATTCTTTACAGTAAACAAAAAATGACATGTTATTGATGTGGTATGAATTTTAGACCTGATTCATCTTTGGATCTTCCTGTTTTGTTTGTAATGCAGTCTAAAAGCAGAAAGTATGAAATAGTTCTGTCAAAGAAGTGTTCAGTCACGATGATGATAGACTTGTGGAGTGATGACGATGACCACGATGGAGCAACTAAGTCTAACGCGGAGGTGATGTCCTAACCATGTTAAATTTAGCATTAGTTTGACATTTGTAAATGCAAGATCATGAGAATTCAGATTGTGATGTAACGGAGTCCCTTCTAAAATGTCAGCTTCGAGCCATGGCATCGACGTTCCGCACAGAGGTCAAGCGGAAGATCTTGAAGGGCGAGCACTACTGTTTGGACTCTGACGAGGAAACAGATTCCTCAGACTCTGACAAGGACTGAAGTGGAAGCTGAAACTCTTTTGTGTAGTTTGTCTATAGATGTTTTTGTGTAGTTTGTATGATGAAACAAGTAATAGCTTTGTTAGATGGGGCTGTATGCAGTGATGTGGTCAAGTACTCTGCCTGTTATGCAGTGATGTGGTCAAGTACTATGCTTGTTATGCTCCGTTTAGGTGTGAACCTTAGTGTTTTATGTAATGGAATTCAGTTGTGGCTCCTGCTCATCAACTGCTTGGGATTTATGTGTCCCTATTAAACTCCAGTAACTGGGCCTATTATATTTGTCATTTTTGGAATACATTTTGATGAATTTACTATACTTTTGATCAAGCAGCGTATTCAATATCTTACTGGTCCTTTTGTTGTGTTTTTAAAAATCGGATGAAAATTGAATTGAGTGACTTGTTGTTCACATCTGTACTCCTCAGCAACTTCAGGTACAGTCAATTGAAGGTTTGTCCAAATAGTGATTGTGATGCTGCAGTCCAACGAAGACGTGCCTTCCTCTGTGAGGAAGTGGGGACACAGTTTCCATGAAGAAGCCGCATACAGGTGGGACCCACTAGACAATGTAGAGGATCTACTTCCAGGAAAGTAGTGGGGATACAAAGAAGCCGCTGACAAGTGGGACCGGCTAGGTAGTCAACTCGTTTGCGTTTACTATTAGTTACTAGTCACCAAAGTGAACTAGTGTTTAATTTCTTTTAATGATTTGAAGTGTATTTAAATTCTAAGACATAAAAAAGAGTTCAAACGAGAAAGTTGTCAATACAATAGTTTTAGTACTTATCGAGATCTACTACTTTTGTTTTGGGCATTTCCCCATCCGAGTTACCTTCAACTATTTAAATTTTAGATTTCATCAGTTTAGAAATTCTCAAATTTAGTCTTCTCAAATTTCAGATTTCAAATGGAAAAGTCAGTTTAGAACTCATCAACATCTACAAACTTTATTTAAGTCACTACTCCATTTGACAGAGTTTGAACAATCCAAATTGTGAATTTCAATAATTCTCAATTTCAAGCAGGATTTTTCATACACTAAATGATGACATGTGGAAAAGTGATGAATACCAAAGTTTCATAATTCATAAAGGTCTACAATCTTTGTTTAGGTCATGTTGCCAATTTCGAAAGGTGTAGTATACATTGGTCATTAATCCTAGATTGACTTAGATAGTTTCTATCTAAGAGGCATGTCAGTTTTGTACTTTATTTTATTGCCACTTTAGGAAATGACAGAAAGACCTAACTAAAGTTTATAGATCTTGATGAGTTATGAAGCTTTGGTATTCATCACATTTCTAGTTGACTTAATTTTGTGTATTAAAATATTGATTGTTTTTCTCAATTTGTTAAATTGTTCAAACAGACCGACTAGAGTAGATTTTTCAAAGTATTATCCTTAATAAGTTGATAACTTGATACAGCATGATTTTAGGAATTTTTAGGAAAAACAATGATATTTTTTTTTGAGCAAGAAACAATGATCTAATTTGCAGTTCATATGAGGGTGAAATACTAGATACAAGGTTCATGCAGAGATTAAAAAGAAAAATGGGGCTTGTTCTTCAAGAAGTCAAAAACACATCTGATTCTGGGGCGTGCGCGGAGGACCTGGCGTGTGGGCCCTTCATTGTGGGACCATTTGTCATCTGAATGGGGATGTGAACTATACTAGTTCTAGAATAGAAGGCAAACGATCTCGCTGCTTAGCAATTCACCTTCTTTCCCCAAAGTGTCGACTCTTGATGCGCAAAACCGCCGCCGCCGCCGGCTCCATCTCCCCCATCCCTTGCCGCAGCAAGCCAAGGAGAGGAGCGGAGCAATGACGATGGCTGAGCGGAGGGAGCACAACTCTAGGAGGAAAGCACACGACGCAAAAGGGCGCTTCACGCGGTCCCCGGCGACCTCGGTGCCTCCGTCCACACGCGGGCCGGTGACGCTGCTTCCTTCTCCAATCCGCCGCTGCTCTACCACCCTGGGCACATCTACAGGCGGCCGCGCGGAAGGCCGGTACAGCCACTCGCTACCCCGCATGGTGGTCGATGAGGACGTGCAGCATGAGGATCCTACTGTGCCACCAAGCAATGTAGGATTCACCCCAGGCCCAAGCAGGGTCGATGAGGTAAGTGTGCTAGGTTCTCTGAATCTAGATGAAGATTCACTTTTGGTAGACAAAGATTCACTTTTGCTTGGTTCCCTGATACTAGATAAAGATCCACTTTTGGTAGGTATATTGCAGATGCTAGATAACTTAGTTTTCTGAAGCATGAAACAATCTCAATTTACGCATTTGTGAGTACTTTTTTTGTAGATTCTTGTTTCTTGTGCTAGATCTCTTGTTATGGTTACATGATTCAAGCACTATTTCTGTTAGATCGAACCTCCAGTGTTTCCTGGCGCTTGGTTGCGAGGGGACAAGTGCACCTGCTCTGGAAGCATTGGCATTGATGATGAGATCGACCCGTCTTGTTGTTCATATTGCCACGAACTCTGGGAAGCAGGCTTTCGAGTTAGAAAGGTGCAATGTGGAGGGTAAGCAGCAGAAGAAGGTGAACTAGTCCCCCCTCGATCCATCGTATTGTTAATTCCTCATATTTTGTTTAGCTCCGCATGATGTATTTTTAAGTGTGAGTTAACTTAATCGTAGGTTGTTATAACATAAACTAGCTCATATGGTTAGCTTGTTCTTTGGTCAAATAGAAACTAGTTCATATGCTGATTTAGTTGGTAGTTTTTATAACAGAATCATCATTTTTTTTGGTATTTTCTGTCAATAACAATAGAAAATGCTGAATGCTAGTCTTGCACACATTGTTTTGGTAAAAAAATAGGCTTTTAGGCAAATTGCTTCATAACTCAATTTGATGCCAAAGAGTTCTTGCAGGACATGATGAAGAAGCATTAAAGCTTTGTGATGGCTAGAGGAAGAAGAAGAAGAAGGATGAATGGCTACCTTAACTTTTGTAGAGAGAACTTTGGCTTATCTTAAGTATCATGAGAGACTTGGATTGTAATAATCTATCTTATCTATGTGTTAGACTTGAGAACTTTTTTGTAATGTGTGATATTATGTGTAATGTCTATCTGTAATGCACTAAGTGACTGAATGCCAGTGTGTGATGCATGTTTATTTGATGACTTCGTCTACCACTATTGATATGGTCATTTCTATATGACTGTTTTTGGTAATTCTTTTATATGAATTTGTTTGGTCAGTTCAAATGCTGGCTTTTGTGTAGTGACCTACTCCCTCCATATATTAGCAAAAGGAGGTAGAGATGAACAAGTAGGTACTGATCAACAAGTAGAAACTAATGAACAAGTAGGTTTGATGAATCCGGCTTTTGTGTTCTTGTTTTTTTAAGTACAAATCAGCAAAGCAATTAATAAATTAATAAACACATTACTTTGTGATCTTGAGTGGCATAATTCTATCATGTGTTTTCACATTTGTTATAAGGCGCATTACTTTGTTATAAGGCAATAGGAAAAAATTGTCGAGAAACACTAGTCAATTTGACATCTGTAACAAGATCATTGATTGAGCACCTATTCTTCACAGTAGCTATATTTGTTTCAGGACCACGGGATAGAGAATAAATCATGGCATCTTCTTTCCCCTCGCTATGCAGGTGAGATATGTAGTGTGGACCATGTAACAAGATTCAAATAATTTACATGTGTTACTTACTTTATCCATGGAAGGGCCTCATCACAGTTTGATAATATGTAGTGCCTCATCATCTGCAAAACTTCGGAACCTAGTACCTCCATATTATGCATAGAAGTAGTTCTCTTTCTGTTCATGTCCCTGCTCGCAAATACACTCAGACCAGCAGGTGGTTCATTAACAGCGCTCTTTTCTTGACGCTCTGGCCGATCAATCTTCGTACTAACACCTTCAAAGAACCGAGTACAGAATGTAAGGCACTCCTCCGATATATATCCCTCGGCCATTGAACCCTCTGGGTATGCTTTGTTCCTCACATATCCTTTGACTGTACGTAGGTACCTCTCAACTGGATACATCCACCTATAGCAAGCAGGGCCTCCGCATTCAGCCTCCCAAGCAAGATGAATCGGTAAGTGCATCATAATATCAAAAAATGCTGGAGGGAAAATCATCTCATAACGACAAAGGGACTCTGCAATCGATTTGCTAAGTTCTTGCATCTCAGTCACGTCAATCTCCTTTTAACATACCGAGTTAAAAAACCTGCTGAGCTGGATTAACGGGAGCGCTACTTGATCAGGCAATATGTCACGTACCACAAAAGGTAGGAGTTTTTGTAAGATAACATGGTAGTCATGACTTTTCAAGCCAGAAACCTTGCACCCATCGACATCAACACATCTCCTGATATTAGCGGTATAACCATCGGGCATCTTAACACCTTGTAGAAAGTTGCACAGGATTTTCTTTTGATCACGACTTAATGTGTACAACGCTGGTGGCATTTCGTATTTACCTTTCTCATTAAGAACTGGATGCTGATCCTTCCTTATACCTAATTCTTGCAGACCAAGTCGAGCCTTCTCACTGTCCTTACTTTTACCAGATATGTCGAGCAAAGTCCCAAGCAAGCTCTCACAAATATTCTTCTCAATATGCATCACATCTAGATTATGGCGTACGAGCAATGAATCTCAATATGGAAGTTCAAAGAAAACACTCTTCTTCCTCCAGTTGTGCCATCTAGTATCTTCATCATGCTGCTTCCTCTTCTTAGAGGTAGTGGCTCCATAGATGACTTGCTCAAATGTATCATGCTGCTGCCGAACTTGTTCACCACTGAGTGGCACTGGTGCCTCCCTCGTCTCAACCAAGTTATTGAAGCTGGGCTTGACCCTTCACTACTTGTGGTTTGTAGGCAAAAAACGCCGATGCCCCATGTAGCAATGCTTCGAACCAAATTTTAACCACATGCACTCAGTGTCCTTGTGACAATAAGCACAAGCAAACCTCCCTTTGGTGCTCCAGCCAGATAACATCACGTAAGCAGGAAAGTCGTTTATTGTCCAGAGTAACATGGCACACATTTTAAAATTGCGCTTAGCCTTCGCATCCCAAGTTTCAACTCCGTCTTTACTCCAAAGCGTTTTGAGCTCATCGATCAGAGGCTGCAAATACACATCAATGTTAATCCTTGGAGATTTAGGCCCAGGAATTAGAATGGACATGACCCAATAAGATTGTTTCAAGCACAACCAAGGAGGTAGGTTGTAAGGAATTAGGATAACTGGCCATGTAGAGTAAGCCAAGCTCAACATCCTGAATGGATTGAAGCCATCTGATGCAAGTCCCAGCCTGACATTACGTGGATCCTCTGCAAAGTCCTCGTGCGTCTCATTCATGACCTTCCATGCCGTTGAGTTAGCTGGGTGTCTCAGTTTTTGATCATCAACCAATTCGTCCTCGTGCCAATGCATATATGTCGCTGTTTCCTCGTTCATAAATAATCTTTGTAGTCGAGGAATCAGTGGAAAATACCTCAGTATTTTACGAGGTAACCGCTTCTTTTTTGCTGCATCAGTGACAACCACGCCAGTCCCCTATTCTGAATCTATAAATTTCCACCTACTGGCATCGCAAATTGGGCAGTTGTCCATGTCTGCGTACACAATCATTGACACAAGCATGAATCTTTTGGTAGTCCAAGCCAAGGTCTCGAACCACCTTTCGAACTTTGTCCAGGGAATCCGGGAGATAATGCCCTTCAGGTAGCACAAGACGGAATAATAACAGTATTTGCTCCATTGCGGCATTGCTAAGACCACACATGCACTTTATCTGATATAGCCTGACTATGAAAGAAACCATCGAAGCCTCCTTGCAACCAAGGTACAACTCTATCTTAGCTTGTTCCAATAAATTGAAAATTTTGTGTGCTGACTTATTTGGCTCCTCTTCATTACCACCTTTAATTCCACCATGTATGGCACCACTGATTAGCGAGGTAAACAATTTATTGGTGGCCCCCGATCGTCATGATCGTCAAGATCATTGTAATCATCCACATAGACTTATTTTGCTCTTTTATGAATTTCCTGTCAAACCCTGATCTAACCAAGTGACCTTCGATAGTGTCTCTGTTATGATATGCCATGCGGCGACACTTACAACACGGACATTGCTGAGACTCTCCTTCCTCTTCTACTTCAAACAGATCATCCGTAAACTTCTTGAAGCCGCGTTGCCACGCATCATCTGTAGCCGGCAATTCCATCCAACTGCAATCCTCTTCACTTGCCATTGCAAGAAAACCAACTACAGCAGATTTTAATCTCCTAGAACAGTGAGGACAAAGGGCGTGCTCGATCAGTATTACATATTGTTGTATTAAAATTAGATGTATATACAAACTAATTAACAAAAAAATAAAATTCCATGCACATGCACATGGATCTCATAATCGATTATACCTTGGCAGATTGGATCCGAAGAACAGACTTTTTCCCGTCGTGATGCAAGTGATCGCACTTGCGCTCGTGGTTCCAGATGATCGCAGCTTGCAGCGTCACCCCGACAGATTGCGTGATGACAACAAGCAAGGATGTGTTGTTTGGGTATTCTTCGTTCCTCGTATTACATGTCGATATATATTGTTGTGCTATGATGGGTCATATGACATAGAGTTGGGTTAGGACTCGGTGAAACGAATAGAGTTGGGTTAGGACTCGGTGTACAAAGATAGATAGTCGTGTGCAGGACATGGTCCAGGCCTACAGGCCACCGAACAGGCCCACGTGGTTCGGCACAACCAGTGGTTCGGCCGACCCATCTATGGGTCCGTTAGGCCTCCAATTTTGCCAGTGGTTTAGAGTTGAGCAAATGTCATTTTCATTGATGGGCCTTAGTTTTTTGCAAGGATTACAAAACAGGTCTTGGGCTAGACACACACGAACGCATCAATTGCGACTAATAGTGCATTTGATCGCAACCGAAATATTTTTGTCGTAGTAGCATCTTCTCTAGCGTGACGAGTACGTGTTAGCGTCGCCATACCCCTGTCTAGTTTGCAACAATTTCGATGCACGTTGCAATATCAAATATTTCAGTCGCAACGAGTGCATTTTCGTCGCTACAAGTAATACTCTTTTGCAACACATGGCACAACTAATAGTGACGTGTCATAGTCGTTGTGATATGGGCAACTACTGCAACCGTTACCAATAAGCGTCGCAATACCCCTGTCTAGTGTCACACCCAATTTTATAGCCAAAACCAGATGCTTAAATTACATGTGCGCCAGGATCAAGTTACACACACGTAATGACTCAGTGAATACCAAATACAGTGCCAAAGCGTAAAAGAGAGTATTATAACCAATACACGACCAAATGTCTCATAAATGTATCATCAGAGCGAACAACTAGTAGCGGATCTTCAGACGAAAATTCCACAGGCAGCTGACTGGTGGCACATACGCCTAGTACTTCTCATCAATCTTCAGGTCTGTGCAGCAATCCGGATTGTGTAGTTGCAATAATAAAACAAGTGTGAGCACATGCCGTACTCAGCAAGGGGAGAATATCATAATAAACATGCAAGGCTGTATAAGTGGATGGCCAAAAGGTTTAAGCACTTTAGCGTTTTAGTTGGTCAAATTTTATTAAGCAACTATATACTAGCAAGTATAAGTGTATACCATCCCACAATTACTGTGAAACATCATCATCATAATGTAAAGGCATCAAATTAATTTCAACTTCAATAAATTAATCATGTGAGGGTCCAGGCCGCTCTTGACCGTGAGCACGGCTAATCGATTAGTTTTACACTCTGCAGAGGTTGTACATCTTTACCCACAAGTCGCGTAAAAGTTCCAAGAACTTTAAACCCAACCATGCGATGCCGGCCAAGCATCATACCACACTACGGAGGTGTGATTGCATAGGGACGCTACGAGGCCTTTACAAAGATTCCCTAGTAAGTGGTAACCCGCTAAGGTTTCCCCATAAGGGGATGAACTCTCCCCCAAGTGGTACGCCAACCACTTGGCTGGAGAAGCCATCGCACAACCTATGAGCCCCTTGCCCTTTCGGTAAGATTACCCCTGACTAGAGTCTCTAATTAGTTAGCCAAGTCAGAGCCATGTGGAATGTGGTTGTACTGTTTTTCTGGGTGGTTCTCCATGTTCCGATTAAGTATGTGGTCTTGCAATTAAATCATCATATAGGAACATAGAGCAAAAGTAATCATATTGTTCATTACCGACCTAGTTGAGCAGACTAAGCATCATCTACCATCAAGATTAAGTTATCAACCCGGTTGCATGGTAATGGTTAAAAGAATCTAGGTATTGTCCTTAATAGGATCCCATCATATTAATGCAAAGCAATAAATAAATACAGTGATTAATATGCATGTTATATAGGTAGAAACGGGAATGATCAAGGACACTTGCCTCCCACAAGATCCGGAAACTGCTCAGAGTCTTCAAAGTCTTCACTTCAGAAAATTCCATGAACTGCTCGTTCTCTACGCATCACATATTCACATGCAAAGAAGCAATACAATAAAATAAGAAACAATTCACCAATCATTGCAAACAGAAACAAAAGCTGCACTAAACTAATCTACTCGTCGAGACGGACCCATGGACATAAAGAACGCTGAAAACGGAGCTAAAACACAAAAGATATGAGCTATACAAGCTACAAGGGCTATTCTGCAGGAAAACTAAACTTCCAGGGGTCTATCTGCAAGAAACCAGGGCTAAAACATAATTACGCTTATAAACACAAGGTCTAAGGTGCAAAACTACCAGGGCTGGACCTCGGGTGCGAAACCTGGAAAACTCAGGGGCTTAAACATAACAAAAAGGACCTATACGTAAGGATTTCTAAACGGTGGGAGGACCGGCTTGCAAAAAATAAAGAAACCTAGGGTCTCTTTTAGCAAAACACGCGCGACACAGCGCAGTTGACCGGTACACTGGTGGTTGACTCCGGGGTTTGGGTTGATCTGGATCGCCCGTCCAGATCGGACGGCTATGAGCGGACAGCGACGCTGCGACGGCGACACAGGCGGCGGCGCGCGGCGGCGGGATCGTCAGTGAAACGTGATCTCGAGCCTACGAGCGCGGTTTGGCATGGGGATTGGCCCAAGACGAAGAGGGCGGCTTGGTGAACACATCCAAGGCATCGGGGAGGACAGAGAAACGACGACGGCGACACGCGGCTCGTCATGGCGGACGGCGGCGGAGCAACTTGCTCCGGCGAGCTACGGCGAGAGATGCAGGGCACAAGGATGAGAACAAGCGACACAGGCGTCTTCATCACCTTCACACGACCCTCCAGAGCTGCTTCGCACTGACCGAGAGATGGCGGAGCGAGAGACCGACAGCGGCAGCTCGGAAGCTAGGGTTTCGGAGCCCGGCGGTGGCGCAACGCTTGCGGCTAGGGCGAAACGCGGACGCGGAGGTGGCAGGAGGGTCTTATAGGCGCAAGGGGACGCCTAGGTGTGCAGGCCCCAAAGCCAGGAAGCGGCGCGGCGCGGGGATGCGAGGCCGAGTCGAACTCGAGTGCGACTCGGGGTCCGGCCGGAGGTCGGGGATGACCTCCGGGCCCCACCTGGCAGCGGCACAAGGCGGAGGAGGCTGCTAGGCCAGCTAGCTGGGCTGCAACGGGCCGCGACGGTGGACCACGCGAGACAGACTGCGGGGGTGCAGATCTGGGCCGGAAGGCTTGACGGGCCTAAAGAGAGAAGGAAGGAGGGAGGGATAAAGATGAAAGTTTTTTTAAAGGATATCAAACAAATGAATTCAAATTCAAGTTTGAATTCAAACAATAAAAAATAATGCACCAGCATGATTACAACAATCAACTCCTATATTTAATTAATTAAAATTTGAAAAAATTTAAATGCCTATAAATCACATTAAACCTTAGGATAACCTTAAATGCTTAAACAAGCTCAAATTAAATTCTACAAATCCTAATAATTTTTATTAAATTGCAAAATAGTAAAATTAGGGTGTTACAAATCCTACCCCCCTTTAAGATGAATCACGTCCTCGAGATTCGGATGGATCAGCAAAGAGATGTGGATAGTCTTCCTTTAATTCCTCCTCTCTTTCCCATGTTGCCTCATCCTCTGCATGATTACTCCACTGCACCTTGCACATCTTAATCACTTGATTCCTTGTAACCCGTGCTAGAGTATCCAAGATCTTGATGGGACATTCAGTGTAAGTGAGATCCTCCTTAACATCCAACCCATCCATAGGCAATGGCTCCTTATCATGGGGTTTGAGACCCTTTTTCAACTGAGAGATATGGAACACATCATGCACATCCGAGAGCTGATTTGGTAACTCCAATCTGTAAGCTACTTCCCCAACTCTCTCTAAGATCTTGAAGGGTCCGATAAAACGAGGTGACAGCTTTCCCTTGACCTTGAATCTGCGCAAACCTCTGATCAGTGACACTTTTAGGTACACATAGTCACCCTCCTGAAAAACCACGTCTCTCCTCTTCTCGTCTGCATAACTCTTCTGCTTAGATTGAGCGGTTCTCAAGTTTTCCCTTATGATCTGAACTTGTCTCTCTGCCTCCTTAATGATATCAGTTCCAAACAACTAACTCTCTCCTGTCTCACTCCAATACAAAGGAGTTCTGCACTTCCTTCCATACAAAGATTCAAATGGTGCCATCTTGAGACTAGCTTGATAACTGTTGTTATAAGAGAACTCAGCATATGGCAAACTCTTATCCCAACTTCCTTTATGCTTAAGAGCACAGGCTATCAACATGTCCTCCAGAATCTGGTTAGTCCTCTCAGTTTGTCCATCTGTCTGTGGGTGATAAGCGGAGCTGAAGTTCAACTTCGTATCCATAGACTCATGAAGCTTTTCCCAGAAACGTGAAGTGAACTGAGTACCTCTGTCAGACACAATCTTCTTAGGCACACAATGCAAACACACAATCCTGGACATATACAGCTCAGCTAGCTTTGCTCCTGTATAAGTGGTCTTCACTGGTATGAAGTGAGCTACCTTGGTCAAACGATCCACAATAACCCATATAGAATCATATCCATCACGGGTATGAGGTAACCCAACAACGAAGTCCATGCTAATATCTTCCCACTTCCATTCAGGCACCTTCAACGGTTGGAGTAATCCAGCTGGCTTTTGATGTTCAGCTCTAACTCTATGACAGGTGTCACACAAGGCCACATGGGCAGCCACATCCCTCTTCATTCCGTACCACCAATACCTCTCCTTGAGATCCTGGTACATCTTGGTACTGCCTGGATGAATGGAATAAGCTGAATCATGAGCCTCTCTCAAGATAGTCTCCCTAAGATCACCCACATCTGGCACACAAATCCTTTTCCTAAACCATATGGTTCCCTGATCATCCTCAGTGAAATCTAGAGCTTTACCTTTTTCCATAGTTGCCTTGATTTCCTTGATCTCTTCATCCTCCAACTGTCCCTTGCGTATCTCCTGCTCCAAGGTAGACTCTACCTCCAAGGTAACTCCTTGAGTCTGTGCAACCATCCCCAAGTTGAGCTTCTCAAACTCCTTCATCAGCTCCTCAGGCAACCGGAATGCTAGTGCCATGTTAGCCTGTCCCTTCCGACTCAGAGCATCTGCAACTAGATTTGCCTTCCCAGGATGATAGTGTATCTCCAAATCATAATCCTTGATCAGCTCCAACCATCTGCACTGTCTCAGGTTCAAGTCCTTCTGAGTGAAAATATACTTCAGGCTCTTGTGATCAGTGTAAATCTGACACTTGGTTCCCAAAATATAATGCCTCCAAATCTTCAGAGCATGAACCACTGCTGCTAACTCTAGATCATGTGTAGGATAATTCAGCTCATGTTTCCTCAACTGTCAAGATGCATAAGCTATAACATAGCCTTCCTGCATAAGAACACAGCCTAAGCCCTGTCGAGACGCATCACAATAGATATCAAAACTCTTCTACAGATCTGGCATCACTAGAACTGGAGCTGAAGTCAACCTCTTCTTCAATTCTTCAAAACTAGATTGACAGGCAGCAGTCTACTTGAACTCCTTGTCTTTCTCTAATAGTGATGTAAGAGGCTTCGCTATTTTAGAAAACCCTTCAATGAACCGACGATAGTATCCTGCAAGACCAAGAAAACTACTGATCTCCTTAACTGTCCATGGCGGTTCCCACTTCAACACATCATTAACCTTCCCTGGATCAACTGTAATACCTCCTTCAGTGATGATATGCCCAAGGAAAGAGACTTCCTTCAACCAAAAATCACACTTGCTGAATTTAGCATACAACTGATGCTCTCTAAGCTTCTCCAACACAAGCCTCAAATGTTCCTCATGCTCCTCTTCATTCTTGGAGTATATCAAAATATCATTGATGAACACCACAATGAACTTATCCAAATACTCCATAAATACTTTGTTCATCAGATACATAAAGTAGGCAGGTGCATTAGTTAATCCAAAAGACATGACTGTATACTCATAAAGCCCATACCTAGTGGTGAATGCAGTTTTAGGAATATCTGACAACCTGATCTTCATCTGATGATAACCAGAACGCAAATCAATCTTAGAAAATACCTTGGCACCTCTCATCTGATCAAACAAATCCTCAATGCGGGGTAGGGGATACTTGTTCTTGATAGTAACATCATTAAGTGATCGATAATCCACACACATCCTCTGAGTACCATCCTTCTTCTCCACAAAGATAACTGGTGCCCCCCAAGGTGAGGAACTAGGACGAATGAACCCCTTCAACAGTTGGAGTAATCCAGCTGGCTTTTGATAAAGATGAAAGTTTTTTTTAAAGGAGAACAAACAAATGAATTCAAATTCAAGTTTGAATTCAAATAATCAAAAATAATGCACCAGCATGATTACAACAATCAACTCCTATATTTAATTAATTAAAATTTGAAAAACATTGAAATGCCTATAAATCACATTAAACCTTAGGATAACCTTAAATGCTTAAACAAGCTCAAATTAAATTCTACAAATCCTAATAATTTTTATTAAATTGCAAAACAGTAAAATTAGGGTGTTACATCTAGTTTCAACAATTTTGATGCACGTTACAATATCAAATATTTCAGTCGCAACGAGTGCATTTTTGTCGCTAAAAGTAATACTCTTTTGCAACACATGGCACAACTAATAGCGACGTGTCATAGTCGTTGTGATATGGGCAACTACTGCAACCGTTACCAATAAGCGTCGTAATACCGATGCCGCAATCGCAACAGAGGCCCATGCGTTGTCGCAATTGCCATTAAAATTGCAAGGCTACACAATTGGTCGCAACACAAACCCTTATCGCGACCAATATCGACTATTGTTGCATTATACCTGGTTTATAGCGACCAAAACCACCTGTCGCCATAACAATCAGTCGCGAAATCCCCAAAACTACGTAGTGCCGGTTTTACCCTGAGTTTCAATCAGACGCTCGTAGTCTCTCACATGATCAAAGGGGTTCTCATGACTTAACCCCAAGAAGGATAGGTCCTGAATTAGCTTCATGAGAGAGGGGTGAAGCCGACAACCAGATGTAAGAATGGGCCTTGACAAAGATGGCTCTAAGGGTTCACTCCTCGAAGGTGGAAGGTGTTTACAAGGATAACCTTCCATGGGTAGTGGGGGTAGAGGTAGAAGTAAAGAAAACAAAAAGGATATCTCGATGGGTAACGGGGGTGAAGGTAGAAAAAAAAGAAAAAGATAAATACGAGGATAGACGGGCTCGAAGGTTAACAACAGCCGTCCCCGGCAACGGCGCCAGAAATGCTTGTTGGCGTTTCTTAACCTCAACGCTAGGCGCCGTAATAGCGTGAGCGTGTAAGAGACTCCCGGGTAAACTGATGAGTGCGAACGAATCCACAAGCGCATGGATACACCATTGCAGCACTTCTCCCTCGGAGAATAAGTATTCCTGTCGGGTTTCGTTCCTAGGACGGAGACTAACCAGAGAGGGTCTTTCCAAGGACACTAGCTACTGCTGGGATAGGTAAGGATATGAGAAGCACTTTCTTAAGGGACTTAACTCTCAAGATGGATCTGTCCGCTATTAGTCCTCCCCATGGGGCGCCAGCCCATCCTAACTTTTTAGGGAGAGGCAAATGTACTGGCAACGGGGCCCAACTCGATACGCAGGCCCGGAGGGTTCCAAAGGGTCCAACAGGCTGTCACCACTGCGGCCTACCTCTATCGTTACATGAACGCACATGGTCTTTGCAGGATAACCAGAGCCCAGACACCACATCTGCACCCTAGATAACTACTATAGCGCGGTTACGTCTGTCGACCTGCTAACAACACTATAGCAACCCGTATAAAAATGGAACCACGAACTAGAGAGAGAACGGATCAAATCATACTAGTCATCGAGCTACGGAGCAGAAAGAAAGCTATGGATGCAAACAAACGAGATATAGCAGACTTACCTAGCTAAACAGGATCAGAGCATGCAAACAAATATATGAACTAAGGAACTAGCTCTAAAGGATCGAAGCCTTGTGTCACGAAGAACACAAGCCTCTAACTTATGAACGAGCTAAGAACACAAGAACAAATCAATCATGCATGATGTCCACTATAGTCTAAATAAGAAATGCTGAAATACTCACTTTGGTCTAAATGAAGAACAAGCATCCACGAGGACATCAACTCACTCCTCACTCCTACTCTATCTCTCAACTAATCCTAGTCTAGATCTCTTCTCAACCCCATTCTACCACATAGAGGTGAGAATCACCTCACATGGGCAGAATTAGAGAAAGGGAGAGAGAGCTACACAACAGAGAAGTGGAACTTGAGAGCTTGGTGGTGTGTGTGAAATGAGGCCCCTCCCCCTCTATTTATAGACAGGGGAGTGACTTGCTCTGGGGCTCCAAATGCTCCAAAACACCCTGGGATGCAGCCAGGAGCCAATGGGCGAGCAACACGTGGAAGGAGGGGATCAACCGACCCTAGGTTGGTTTGGCCGATCCTAGGGTCAGCCGAAACCCTAGGGTGGCCATCTAGCCTGTGTTTCCTCTGGCTCGCTTCCATGTGGGCCCTAATGCCCCTCCTCCGTGCATGGCACGTTTCTTGGTGGTTTGGTTAGCAAAGTGGGCCCATGGATCCATGTGATGCTGACGTGGCAGCATATGATTCGTTGAGAGATCTTCACATATATTGGTGACATCATGGATCCAGGGGAATCAATGTGGCAGCCCCTCATTGGCCAGCACTTGAGTGCCTTGGATTGGAGTGGAGTGAATGTACATGGATTCTTCTCAATTCCTATGCTAAATACCTGCATTCAAATAGACATCGACACTGGTGGAAAGTATTAGTTTAAGCTTCTATTCTAGTGTGGATGTGCAATTCATTCTTCAATTTGCAGGAGTTGACGGCCATGAAAATGGTACTTAACAGCCGTCAACAGGTAACTTGTATCTTTCTTTATTTTTAGAATACCTTATAATGAAAAACCCAAAAAAATCTACAAAAAATAAAAAGACCAATAAGATTTATTTGCTTTCATCAAGTTTGCTTAGTTTGCTTTGATATGCATAGTAAGAATGCTTTGCCTCTATGGTTGAAATGATGAATAGTTACTCTGTTTATTCTTCTCGTATGTCTTGCTTACAACTTTGTATCCTACCTAAGTTTTGAGTTTGTTGGCTTGCATGTTCAAACCTTAGCTTGAAAACTGTGGGAAACAAAAAGCATGATCCTTGTCTAAGTTGTTGTGAGACATGATATGGTATAATAGAGTGCTATGATCTTGTATCTAGTGATGCTTGACATCCGGAGTTTTCCTTTTTGAAAAAATCAAAACATGATGAGTTCCTCAATGATGAGCATTTCCTATCCAAGGCCACATGTAGATTCTAGCTCTTGTTAGCCTCCACATATGCAGCTTGTTCTCTCATTGAGCTTTCTCAAATTGTTGTGACCCTTGTTAGAACTCATACTCCCCTGATCAAGATCACGTACACATTCATGCTAAACTCCTACACTGGAAGTTAGCATTCATCATTTGTTCCATTTGCTTATGCATTCTTCCACAAATAAAACTCTATGCATCTTTGTATCATTCATCTCTCTCCAAATATCTCCAATAGAGACAAAGGGCTAGCTGAAAAAAAAGAAAAAAAGAGAGAAAAGAAAAAAAGAAAGAAAAGCATGCTCAAAAGCATGGCAAAAATAAATAAAGAGAGCTAGCCCAAGTCTCAAAAAATTCCTAAAGGAGAAAGGGATTGCTATGTACAAGAGAAAGAGTTCCATCATATAGATGGTAATAACTAGTACCTACTCCGGGGCTAGTGTCCACCTTACCATCAACCCCTCATTTCCCGTATAAAGCATGGTAATTTGTAGCACCCATTTCCGGGCCTAGTATCGACCTTACCATGCTCATTACCATCACACACATATGCACATCTTGATCAGGATGTATGTTTATTTCTTTCAAGGATCCGGTTTTTTGACTTAGCAAAATATGAGAGACAAGTATGCCACATTTCTTTCCTACCTACAGCTCCACATAAACCTATTAGGAGTAGGATGTGAAGAAAGGCAATTTAATTCCTTGGTGAGGAACCATACACTTTGAGCGATCCGAGAGTATCATTTGAGGAACTCTGACTTTCATTTGAAAAATTTGCAAAACCTCCGAATTGATAGCTGATCAAGGTATGAGTGATTATGCATTTGCTATATAACCATTCTGTCTCTCAACCGCCTAAGGCAGGTGAAGCTATATGCCCCATGTCATCAAGTGAATGGTAAGAACATTGCCAACTTGTTCAACTCTTGGTAGAGTATTTTGTTGTATGTTTGCCATAAGTTAAGAATATGACATCGTAGCAATTCTTGATCAACCAACCTAAGTCACTAATGTCTTGCTTGGAGACGAGCAAGAGGTTAGCTTGGGGGAGTTTGTTGACAGCTGTTAAGTACTACTTTCATCCATCAATATTCTCACATAAATGGAGGCATATGCATTATTTACTTGCATTTTGGTTTGAATAATGTAGTTCCACTTGTCCTTAGAGATTATTTGTATGTAGGTGAAATACCCATTAAAAGAGATGGAAACCCACCTTCTATGGAAGAACCATGCCAACTCAGCTGAGGAGGTGGCTGCCACCAAGGAAACACATGGCAATCCACGTCACTGATCCAAGGGAGGCACTCACCCACGAATCAGAGAGCGACACATGGACTTCACATGGATCAAGGGGCCCACCTCGGATACCAAAACTAGCCATGCACCGGGGAAGGATCAGAGGGCCCACAGGGCAGCCACCCAGAGGAAAACCACCCCGAGTGGGGGGCCTAGGGGGCCGGCCGATCCTTGGATCGGCCGAACTACCTTAGTGCCGCCCCATCTCGTCCCTCCACGTGGCAGCTGCTCACTGGTCCATTGCTTCACTCCCGGGTGTTTTGAGGCCATTTGGTGCCCGAGGCAAACCTCCTCCTTGCCTATAAATAGAAGGGGAGGGGCTCCCATTTCACACACACCACTCTCTCATTCTCCTCTCACTTTTAGTCTCCAAGGCTAGGGGGTAGGCTAGAGTAGCCCTAATTTAGGTTCCAAGTCTACTTTGGAGTCTAGGTATGCGTTCTCTTTTATCTTTATTTCTTTGTATGACTTTGATCTACTTCAGTTATTCAGCTATTTCATATAAAGTCATGGTAGATCATATGATTGATATGTTCTTGAGTTCATCTCTTGTTCATCATTTAGAGGCTCGTGTTCTTCGTGAACACTACCTTTTGATCCACTTGAAGGATGATTTACTCATTCCTTATGTGTTTGTTCATAAGTTAGAGGCTCGTGTTCTTCATGAACATGACCCTTTGATCTTGTTGACTAGACATAAGAGAGTTCGTATCTGTTCGTATGTCTAGCCTTAGTTGATCCTGTTAGATGGCATGATAGTGTTGCATGAGGTTTGTGTTCAAGCTACGGTACTCGGTCTAAGTTGACCAGTCTTCTGCTGGCTCTCACCCTAGGTCACAATAGCCCGGGCCGGGTGAAGTCTACCAGCAACGCAGACATGGTGCCTGGGTTGTGTGGCTACGTTAGTTATGAGCATGCCCCCCATAACGATTAAGGTAGGCCGTAGTGGTGGCAACTGTTGGACCCTTTGGAACCCTCCGCGCTGGGGTATTGTTGTAGGAGTCTAAAGTATAGTTTCGCAGAGTGCTGGTCATCACGGGCTATCTCCCCATTTGTACCTGGGTGCTGAACCTTACCCTCTCATGCAATGTTTCATGCCTATCTCCTGTATCTTCTAGCTTTGTATGTTTAGTACATTAGAACCTAGAGCTAACTCGTATGCTCCCCCGAAGTTGTAGAGTACTAGAGTAGAGGTAGATCTGAGTGTGTGTCACACTACCCTATCATATCTTTTATCTTACCCCTTCCTTTGAGTTGTTGTTTTCTATATCTATCTCTTGGTTTACATTCAGTGCAAAAGCATAAGTCTATGATATCCGCCATTGCCTTCCACGGATACGATACCCTTGGAATATTCACCTTCCTTGGGGAAATGCTACAATGGTTTATCTGTGCGCTTGCAGATTCGTTCATGATCGTTTAGATTCACCTCTGGCAAGTCTTGGTGTTCACGCTAACTCGGCGTCATTAGTAGTGACGCTAAGAAATACCAACAATCATAATCATCGAACTGGTCTGTTTTGTCCTCGACTCCCACGATTACTCTTTTACCCGGAAGAACTATGTGACACTTTGGCTCCTGTGGTCCTTCTTGGGGATTTTTATTCTTCAGTATGCTAGTCATATCCTTGACATAGAAAACCCGATGCACATCTTTGGTAAGGACGAATGGATCATCTTTGAACCCAATCTTGGTCAGGTCCACTATTGTCATTCCATATTGATCTTTTCTTACGCCACCTCCAGTCAGTTTCACCCATTGGCAAAGAAACATAGGGATGTTCAGCGCCCCGTACTCAAGCTCCCATATCTCTTCTATGATACCATAATAGGAGGTCTTGCACCCTTTGTTGTCGATGGCGTCCATACAGACACCACTATTTTGGTTCGTGCTTTTTTCAATCTTGAGCTCTCGTGTAAAAAGTATAACCATTTATATCGTAAGCTTGAAATTTTATAGTTGTGCTACAAGGTCCCCTGGCTAACAAAGCGAGTTGTGGATGAATCGTTGAGTTACCGATGAGGTGTTCACTCGACCATGAGGGAAACATTTCCATGTGACGGCATGTAATCCAAGCTTCGGATTTGGTTGGATTTTGAGAAGCAATAATTTGCTCGTGTTCCGTCCTATATGGAGTCACCACGGATGATTGATGCAGAATAGTTAGGTGTGCTTTATGGAACAAATCAGTATTATTGCTCAAACTTGATTTCCTTCCGATGGTGCCCTTTCCCTGTAGCCTTCCTTCGTGTCATGATACTGAAAGCCCAATCAAGTCAATTGAGTCTACAAAATCAATGCAAAACTCAGTGACCTCCTCAGTTCCATATCCCTTAGCAATGACCTCCATATCTCCACTAAGACCCATCAGCCGGATGTCTTAGCATGTGGTCTTCCTTACGTTCCTCTTTGTGCCATCTCATCATCTTAGCATTTGCTTTGTTCCTGAACAAACGCTTCAAACGTGGTATTATAGGAAAATGCCACATAACCTTCACCGAAACTCTCTTCGTCTTGTCACGGTGCCTCGAAAGATCACAAGGAACTTCATCTCGTCAAATCTTATAATGTAGCGCTCTACACACAGGACAAGCATCCAAATTCTCGTAATCCTTGCCCCAGTATAGGATGCAATCATTAGTGCAGGTATGGAACTTCTGTACCTCCAACCCAAGAGGGCACAAAGTCTGTTTCGCTTCATATGTGGTGGATGGTAATTCATTGTTCTCGGGAAGCTTGTCCTTCACAATTTTTAGCATCCCTTGAAATGCCTTATCAGACACACCATGTTTTGCCTTCTATTGCAGCATTTCCAGTGTAGTACGAAGCTTTTTGTGACCTGGCTTGCAATCTGGGTATAACGGTTTTCTGTGATCTTCTATCATACGCTTTTCTTTATCATTTTTGCAGTCCCCATGTGCATCCTGTAGAACTTGACCAAGATCATCAGCATGGCCATCATCATCTTCTGATAACTACTCTTTGTCAGCATCTTCCATTAAAGTATCTACAAAAGCTTGCCCTGTAGCCCAGTCCAGAATGTTATTATCATCCTCATCCTCTTCTTTGTCGTCTTCCATTACAACCCCTCTTTCACCGTGCTTGGTCCAAACCACATAGTTCGGCATGAATCCGTATTTCAACAAGTGCAGGTGAAGTGTACTCGAGTCACAATAGTCTCTTTCATTTATGCAATCAGAGCATGCACAACACATGAATCCCCTCGCATTCTTGTTCGTTTTCGCCACTTCGATAAAAGCATCCATGCTGGTAATGTACTTCTTTGACCGTCTGTCAGCATTGCACATCCATTTTCGGTTCATCTACATCATATTAAGTCAAAAAAAAACTTCATTATTTTATTTAAGTCATAATGAACTCGAGGCCCACTCATGGTTCCTAAACATGTTGATGATTTGAAGACAATACGTGAATTCAGAAATGAATGAAAGAAGAAACAATTGCTTGTTCTAAATCTTAAGTGTATATAAAATTAAACTCTTAGCTCCTCCTACCTACCTAGAAATAAAATTACTATTTTTCTATCTCTAAACCATAAAAAAATAGAACTAGGTAGTACATTTCAATTACCATATTTTTTATAAACTAACTTCTAATAAACGCACCTGGCTCAGATGACCCTGATCATCTAGGAAGTACTCGTAAGGTCAGAAGTTTACCTCAGCTGACAGCCCTTGCGGGTTCGTGATCCTCCTCACGCATCACTTCTGCACTGTTCTTCTTTGCTTCCTCAGTGGCGGCGTGATGTCTCCAGCAATGTTGACTGTCGGCCTCTTCAATGAGCCTGCAGCCAAACCTCCAGTAGCAGATGCCGAGTACCCGTAGCGCGACTTCATCTCATAGCACTGTGACAGGGTGGTATCGTCATCGTCTATTGACCAATCCTCCACGGCTCCCTTCGTAGTCTCTTCTGACTCCACGGCATCAGCTACCTCTTCGGCGGCCCGGGTACCCCGCTCTGGGTACATCCCGCCATCGACGTACACGGGCAGCGGTGGCATGGTGTAGAATCGCTCTACATCCTCCTGCAGAACCAACACAAGACAAGTCAGCTACTCGACAAGTCAAGACATAAGTACTCGGGGGCTATGGCTACATACCTTCTTTGGCTGCCTATCTGCTGAGTACTCCTCGACGACAGCTAGAACTCCAGGCTCCATGTTCCTGAAGATCTTCGCCAGCTGTTCCATCACTGTATCGGAGCTGATCTCCTTGTCGGTGAACCATGAGCTGTCACTATGGCCTGTGTACTCGAAGCTGTAGTGGTCCCCCTTCATCAGCGGTTGAACACGGCGCTTCATGAAACTGAAGGCTACCCGCTCCGCAGTCAACCCTGCATTCTTCAACTCTCTGGTGCATCTCAGCAACTCTGGCACATCCAGGCACTCCTCCATAGTTGGCTCCGAATTCCAAATATCACTATGGACTGGAGGGTACAGGCTTTGCTTCAGCAATTACGGGCGTTGGTTTGCAATATAGAACCACTTCTGCTTCTAGTCTTGGTTTGAATCTATCAACTTGTACTCAAAGTACACGTCGGATAGGTTCTCCCTCTTTTGGATTCCAGCACCACTGACTACATGTGGGGACAGAGTGCTCGGCTGCGGCTTCAACTGGAACAGCTTCTTGAACAACCCCCAGTGCGGACGGATTCCCAGAAAAGCTTCGCAAAAATGGACGAAGATCGAGATTTGGAAAATACCGTTCGGGTTCAAGTGGACGTGCTCGATATGGTAGTACTCGAGCAGCCCACAGAAGAAGTTTGACGCCGGCAGGGCCAACCCGCGCTAGCAGAAGTGAGTGAACATCGGGATCTCATCGGGGGTTTTCTCCATCAGCTAGTCATCTCCGGCGGCGGCATTCCACCCTTCGATCATCTGCTCACGGAGGAACCCGGCATGGACTAGTGCCTGGATATCCATGTGCTTCAGCTTTGACTTCTTCCAGGCGCTGGCCTAGTTCTTCAGCGGTGATAGCTGCGGGGAAGATTCCTTCCTCTTCCCGGCTGTCCTCTTCTTCCTCTCCATCTGTGCCGTGGATGGTGCGGTCTTCATCCTCGTGGTCACGAGCGTCTTCACTTGCATTCGCTCAGGGGCTACACGGTGATGGAGGGTGCACGGGGGCTCTCACACTTCAGCGGCGGCGGTTGCAGATGCGTGAGGCAGAGGAGACTAAGTATCTGAAGGCTTCGGATGCGAATGGGAAAGCCTAACCAGGGCACCCATCTATTTATAAGTCAACCAGTACCTCTTCAGTATGATGAACGCTTCATATTCCAGGCAGACGCATCATATTCCAAGACCGAGTGCTCCAGATCTCGGGGGCTCAATGGCAGATCTAGCGATCAGAAGGCTTTTGGGCTACTGAATCTTCACCCAAGGCCACATTTCATAGTCAAGATTGATCCTTCAAATCAAAATGCAACTCGACTCAAGGCTCGGGGGCTCCGTGCCACATGTCCTTCGATTTTTTCTCCGAATTTTGCGGGACAAGATTGGCGGATTTCAACTTTGACCCTCAGCTAGAATTCAATTCAACCTAAGGCTCGGGGGCTACATTCCATATGGAATGCGATTTTTTGCAAAATCGCATTAGCATATGGATCTTCTGCACGAAGACTACAAGACATCACGGGTACCTTTGAAGAACTCGGGGACGCTTGGGAACTACTCAAGAAGCCTTTAAGATTACTCGTGGCATCGCTAGAGTACCTTCCAGCTTCGTGACAGTTCAAGTATTATTGAAGACTTTGGCTTGTAGTGCTCGGGGATGTTTGCGAACTACTCGCAGAGGCCTTCGAGACTACTCGAACTAGTCGCACTCAACTACAAAGTACTCAGGGGCATGTCGTACGGGCATCCTAGGGCCCACCACGGGGATGGGCCTACCCGTAAGATAAGTACCCGCAGGACTCTCTGTCTACTTGTAGGTCACGGCTACTAAAGACATGGCGCACTCGGACTACTCAAGACTACACAGGGATAGTACTAGACTAGGAAAGCATATCCTGTACACCGCCTATAGCTACTCCTAGTCGTACCCGACTAGTATCCTTGTACCAAACCGACTTGTAACCCTGCCTCCCTGCATATAAGGCGAGGCAGGGACCCCCAAACAACACCTAAAACATACACAATCAATCAAGAGCCACGCAACATACAAGACGTAGGGTATTACGCACATTGTAGACCGAACCCGGCTAATTGTGTGCCCCGTGTCTCACCATCGAGTTCCTGATCTCGGCGATCCCCACTGCACAATCAACTACCTTAGGCACCCCCTAGGTAGGTTTGCCGGGATTAAACACCGACACTGGCACTCTAGCTGGATTAATGGGACCGCACCCAAAGATTTAGCTCCAAGCTTATACATAAAGACCAAAAGGAAAAACATATCAGTGTTGAAAGCTCTAAGCAATAATACTTGGATCGCACACATCTCTCCTCTTAGAAATGGCACAGAGATACAAGAGTATGTAGCACTATGGGAACTGATTAATTCAATAGTCCGGCATGAGGAAGTAGATGACCAGATCATATGGAGGTGGACCTCAGATGGAGAATATACAATGAGCTGCGCATATCACATTCAGTTCAAGGGCCGGTTCAAAAAATGGCAACCACTCCTATCTGGCGCGCAAAAGCCGAACCAAAATGCAAGATATTTGCATGGATCCTACTTCAATGGAAGTTACTCACAGCAAACAATCTTGAGAAACGAGAATGGCCAAAAGACCCAATATGCAAATTATGCAACTCCCTACCCGAAACACCTGACCACCTATGCAAGAACTGTACATTTACTTGCGTAGTATGGGACCAGTTGAGAAACTGGTTTGATATGCAACTCTTTCCGCTCAATACATCACCAAACTCAGTTTACTGATGGTGGCGGAAGTGTCGACGACGCTTCAACAAAGCACAAAAATCACATTTTGATGGTCTTCTCATATATTTTTGGTGGAACATCGGGAAGGAACGGAATAAAAGAACATTCCAACATGAATGCAAGACCGCTATAGAAGTGGCCCATCTCATCAAGGAAGATGTTCAACTTTTTCAAGAAGCACGGCGTCGTCCTTCTCCCGCAGTAGTTTTTACCTAGTTTTTCCTCTTTTTTTATTTAGTGGTTTTCTTGTTGTCCTGTTTTCCTGGGGTTTTGGCGGTTTGTTTTTTTGACTGTGTAGTAGTCGAGTTGTACAGTGGTCTAGTAGTGGGTTTTTGCGTCACTAGGTGGAGTCAGTTTGAGTGGAGTCGGTTTGAGTTGTCGAGTTGGTCTGTTTGTTTTTTCCTTTCACTCTTCTAATAAAAATTACAACAAAGCTTTTGCCGCTCCTTTCAAAAAAAAGAATTTATTGATCATGCATACCAGTTGATCAGAACAATTGTGGCACTGCATGGTGATGGGAATTGGCTGGTGGAAACAAAAGTTTACGTGGTTATTACCCAGCTAGAATTTTTGTTCCAAGTTTACTACTCCCTTCATTTCAAATTATAATTTGTTTAACTTTTTTATTCCAACTTTGACCACTTTATTACATTTGTGCAAAATATCATTTTTTTTGTTATGGTTGGCTTTATTAATAAAAGTTGTTCAAGAATAACTTAAATTTGACTATGTTTGCATAGATATTTCGAATAAGACAAGCGGTCAACCTTGAGATTAAATTATCAAACAACCTATAATTTGGAACGGACAGAGTATTAAACGTGAAAGTAATGAAATGGACCACAGGACTACTAAACTAGTTGACCATGCTGCAATATGCCCCAGATCGTCCCCAACCATGTAGGTAAGCTTGCTAGATAATTCTCTATTTTTTTTGAGAATTACACAGTACAACGCAGACGCTCACAACACGCACGCACACTCACCCTTATGAATACACGTACGCAAACCCTACCCCTATGAGCACCTCCGAAGGACTGAGCACCGGCAGATCTGGAGATTCCCGAAGTCACCAATGGTGCCTCGTCGTCGACGGGAACGTCGCTTACCACTTAACGCATAACGCCAGTAAATCCTGAAAAATCCAGGAAAAGGTGCGAGCACCAGGATTTGAACCCTGGTGGGTAGCGTCCCACTGGACCGTCCTACCATTGGACTACAAGCCCAATCGCTAGATAATTCTCTATTTGACACCGGAAAAACTATTAGTTCCTTTCTTGGTTCTTGAAAAAAATTTCGTTTTCTATTTGACACCAAGTTCAACTTTGATTCTCCTTCTATGATAATCTGTTAGACTTTCCATTCGTGAATTGTTAAATGCTCTACGAAAAGATGATTTTACCCTTCTGATAGGCCTACCAGGTTCTGTGCCTCCTCGGGAGGCCGCAAGCTGTCGGCCGCCTTTCCCTGCCGGGGAGGCCGAGCCTCATCAGCTGACAGGAGGTCACGCACTGGTGTGGTCAAGAGGAGGGAGGGAGAAGGGCGCAATCATCTTTTCACAGGGCATTTACTGGTCCAAGAAGAAAGAATCTAACAAAATGTCAACCAAAGTTGAACTCGGTGCTAAATAGGGAAGGAAATAAAAATTATTGAGGATCAAGGAAGGAGTATGTACTTTTTTCAAGTGTCAAATAAAGAAGGCAAAATTGGATCTACGACACCGAAATATCTCGATTTTAGAAATATATCACTGAACTGACACGGTACACTTTAATACCATTGAAAGATCACACCATTAAGAAATTTACCACTCCGTATTATTGAGGATCAAGGAAGGAGCATGTACTTTTTTCAAGTGTCTAATAAAGAAGGCAAAATTGGATCTACGACACCGAAATATCTCGATTTTAGAAATATATCACTGAACTGACACGGTACACTTTAATACCATTGAAAGAGCACACCATTAAGAAATTTACCACTCCGTTAGTGATTTCCATCCGACCTCTGTCTTGGCCGTTCCAGTGGCCGATGAGTTCATCTTCTCCCGTCTCTCCTATACACGTCATCGGCAGCCTTCCTGTCGGAGCACGGCAGCGACAAGCTCGGCCACCACCACATCACAGAGGGGAACAATGGCTCCTTCCTCGACCTGCAGAGCTGGAACTCCGCCCTCGTTGACGTCCTCGACCTCCCCTCCGCCGTTGCGGGACGGCCAGCGCGGGGTGCCCGTCGAAGCCGGAGGTCGTCCACGCAACACCACTTTGTACCGTCACTGCTGCATCTCGCATTTGCCCTCTTGCCGGCGCCGCGCGCAGGCGCAACCCCGATGTGTTCCCGCCGGCGCAATTGACACCATGTCGCCGTCGGCCTGCACGATTAAGCAACAAGTGTTGACGGTTAAAAAATGTGCCAAGATTCATCGCAAGCTTACGGATCATGTAATACCTTTTTCCCTCGAGTATTACCCAAAGTTATCGAATCTGTGGAACATGTGCAACGCAAGATTCAATCCAATAAAGCGAAAAACACTTTCCTTTGGGAGATTGTTATGCATCTAATCTACTAAATACGAGAGGTAGCGAGAAAAAGCGTAGAGATAACCGATCTAGAGAGTCTAGATCATGTTTTTGTTGTAGTTCCAAGCGTGAGATGAAGATAACAAGGCGAATCTCATAAAAAATATCTTTAAACCGTGACCTCCGTTCCAATCATCGAAGACACCTACTGTACACATGAACGAAATCCTGTCACGATGCCCCCGCTTTATGTGTAGGTGAACCTAAGAGCACGTTCGTGAAGAACGTGTTGAACACACTTGGTAGATCCGATATGCACCTCTAGCCACCATGGCTACAAGAACACCATGAGCAATCTATCTCGAGAATAGATTGAGGAAGAAGCAAAACCAAGAGGGAACAAAATCGTAGAGAAGGCACTTGATCGCTACAAATCGGATTCACAATATAAATTCACTATGAATGATTACATGAACAAGATCACCACCGGGATCCTACCTTGATCTTGATCCTAGCTCCGGAACTCCGACGTGGTCTTCCTTGTAAGGTTCCCACGTCGGCTAGGGAAGCCCTAGACAACTAGCACGACCCTCCTCTCCCGAACGGTGTCCCTCTAGCTTCTCTGCTCCTCGGCGGCAAATGAGAAATGGATTGATGCATGAGCCTTTGCCTCGAGGCTTTAAATAGATTGAGGAGGGGGTAGGTCAAAGGCGGCGGCGTACTGAGCCCGAAATGGGCTGGGCCGGCCGGCCTGGGCCCACTTCATCCCGTTTCGCCCCTGTCTTGCTTTCCGAAGCTTCTTGCATTTTTCTCTATTTGAGTATTTCTGCATGTGGGCCCTTGACGTCGTTTTCTACACGATATAGATAAGGGTACTTGTCGTACAAGCTTTAGCATCTTCTGTCTAAGTGTCTGGAGTTTTACGGCTTCATGCTTCGGTCCTGGGGCCATTTGGAGTCATGTTCACTTCGTGTCTTGACTTGTGTCGGGCTTCGTGATCTTCTCACAAAGTGCTCGATGAACTTTACCCGGAAGTCGTCCTTTTAGCGCTAAAATCCGGCGTAAACAATAAACTCCAAAAATGACATGCAAGAGCGAACTTGTTATATCAAGGGGGTTAGTACCATTGGATCGAATATCAAATCAATGCCAACACCGAAGGTAAACTTATGGTTTGGAACACCAAATTTGAGCGTCAACAATGAGAGACTGCTAGTCAAGCATTAGGCCATCATGTGTGGGCTCTGCTCGGCCACTCCATTGTTGGCGATCCGCGTCACCGTGGTCTCTGCTCATGTAGAGCAGGCCTATCCCGTGGCCTATTTGCAGAGAATGCTGGCCGGGGGAAGAGAGCTCAAGCGCGATCGCCCATTACCCCAAGTTCTGGAGGCCAATTCGAGCCTATCCTCCGCCGATTCGAGCCAGTCTGTGTACCGATTCATTGTCCTCCACACGACACGAGGTCCTGACCGGCTCAAGCATGGCATCCACTGCGTGAGCCCACACCCCTGGTCAAGCCCATCTCCACCCCAAGTTCACCTCCGGCGTCTCTGCCTCCTAGGATCCTACAGACCCCTCCGTCCCAAGCTCTTCAGGTGCACGGACCTGGAGGCGGGCGACATCCTCACGGGAGGTGGCGCAACTCGTGGTGTTGTGCAGCGACGACCTCCCGCTTCGACGGGCGCCGCGCGCCGACGGTACTGACGGCGGCAGAAGGAAGGTCGAGGACCCAGCCAGGGGCAAGGGTCCTGCTCTGCACGTCCATTCGGTGAGGCGGTGGTGGCCGAGCTTGCCGCCACCGTGCTCCGACATGAAGAGTGTCGGCGACGTGTATAGGGGAGACAAGAGAAGATGAAGTCATCGGCCACTCGAACGGCGAAGACGGAGGTGGGATGGAAATCCTAATAGAGTGGTAAATTTCTTAACGCGGGATCTTTCAATAGTATTCAAGTGTACCGTGGCAGTTCAGTGATATATTTCTAATGTTGAGATCTTTCGGTGTCCTAGATACAATTTTGCCAAAGAAGAATTCTCTTAATAATTTAATTTGGGGTGCTTTGTAAACTTTGAAAAATACTCCATAAAACCCAACGGAGACCAAAATGCAAAATCAAACTATGAGTAAGAGGATTCACTACATGGAGTTCCTAAGGTTTTATGGATGATGCTTGTGCACGCAGACCCATTTACCCGTGACAGTTTTTGCACTGAGTGGTCAGGAACAAGAACCTAGGTATTGTTGCCAACTAAGGCGCAGAACTCGTGGTAGTCCTTTGCCTCATGTCAAAGGGTTCTGCAGAAGCAACTATTTATAGCTACTGGTTAGAATGAGTGATTGCAACCGGCTTGACAATGTAAGGCCTAGTATCATATTTGTAGCAACAAAGCACAAAATGAATGATAGATAGACAGATATCACAAGATTCAATTCCTTTTCCCCTCCGACCACACCATGTCAAAAAAGGATTCATGTACCTGAAACATTTTAATTTAAAATTTGAATCTTTAGGAAGAATATTGCCAATTTGAATCTGTTGACACTCAAATTTGGCAAGAAGCCGGATCAGCCTGGGCCAGGCGGTCAGACCGGGGTACTCAGGCGGTCTGACCGCGTAGTCCTGTAGCCGATCCGGCACGGAGGCCGCCAGGCGGTCTGGCCGCCTCCCCCGGACGGTCTGACCGGGTCTCCCCGAGTCCGACCCAAATTAGGAGTTTTTGTTATTCCCGAGTTGTAAAGAGTTCCTTGCAGGGCAAGATCTCCCCCATATAAATATAAAGGGGCGTAGCCGATTGAGACCTATCATGCAATCGAATTATCAATTTACTACTTTATTTTCTCCAAACCCTAGCTTTTTCAACCCCTTTGCTCTCCTCCTTCGTCTCTATGGTGGTGGAGGAAGTTTTGGGTGGCCTTGCCGATCTCAGGACAACCCTAGGCGCGTTTCTCCCGACGGGGTCCCTCCCGGAGCGACGAACTTAGGTTTTCGGTGACGCTCCTGTCCAAGGCGGTCTGACCGTGTCCCCCAGGCGGTCTGACCGGCCCGTGCCGGGTGTTTCGACGAGTTGATTTCTGACGTCCGCGCGAACTAGCGCACTCATGTGTTCGACCAGAAAGAACGTCAATAGAATCAAATCTATACCCAAAAAGCTCTTGAGACTAAGTTCCAAAAGCACACCAGATGGCCTACAACACAACAAAGAACAGATTATTAGATTCTCATATGTATGTACTATGTACAAATAGTTAGCTATTTTCCAAACAATTGAAAACATGTGTCTTCCATCCACACATGAAAATATACTTCATCCCTATGTTATCTCCCAACAAACACTTCGGTAGTATTAAGAAATGTTCAGGGAAGTGTTTCTGAGGAGCACACTCCAAATAATTGTAAAATAATACATAAAACTATATATTGCAGGTAGTTCATCAATATTTATAACTTAACTCTTAACAATAGTTCCAACAAGCCTATGAGCAATCTCACCAAAGTTAGTCCGACTGTTTTTTATTGAATTAACTGATTTGTTACAATTAATTACTTCTTGAATTTTTAAAGTTTGTGTGAATATACCTTAAATCATTCCTGGTAGGGTATACAAGCAAACATTTAACTTTCTAACCCCAAAATGCATATACACTTAACTCATGCAGCAACCACCCAACACCAACAGGAATCGCATGTCTAAATTAACTAGCTAGCAAACTGCCAATGAGGATTGACATATGACATCATAACATTGCAAGGATAGTGTAGAGATTGAGTAGCCAAATGCATACCTTGTCAGTGTTTTGGACACCGAGCCAACCAAGGGGTACCCGAGGTAGTTATTTGTGCGGTGGGGCTCGCCAAGATCAGGAACACGATGGTGAGACACGGGCACACAATTAGACAGGTTCGGGCCGCAAAGTGCGTAATACCCTACGTCCTGTATGTTGCGTGGCTCTTGATTAATTGCGTGAGTTGCGTATCGTCTATGGGGTGTCCCTGCCTCGCCTTATATATCACGGGAGGCAGGGTTACAGGTTGGTTTGGGTACAAGAGTACTAGTCGAGTACGACTAGGAGTGGCCTATGTCAGTTAATGAGAAGCTATCCTAATCCAGTACAAGTCTTGTCCCGTCCTTCCTTGCCTGGTGATCCACGCTAGCCTTGCACCGTGGGCCACTAGTCGTGTAGTCCAGGTAGTCAGGCCCATCTCCCGAGCATGGCCCACATTGCTGGTGAGCCCAGGGATGTCTGGTCGACAAGCCCCTGAGTACTTTGTAGTCGAGAGCGATGTATCCAAGTAGTCTTGAAGGCCTCGGTGAGTAGTTCCCAAGCATCCCCCGAGATCTGCAAGTTTCAGTCTTCAATAGTACTTGAATCATCACGAGGCTGGAAGGTACTCCAGCTAACTCCGCGAGTAGTCTTGAAGTCTTCTCGAGTTGTTCCCAAGCGTCCCCGAGTACTTCTCTCGAAGGTCTTCAATAGTACCTGCTTCGTTCTTGAAATCTTCGCGTCGAAGATCCATATGGAAATGTGATTACAAACATCGCATTCCATATGGAATGTAGCCCCCGAGCCTTAGGTCGAAGCAAGGATTCAAGCTGAGGGTCAATCCTCTAGCTCTTGTAGTCTTGCTCTGAAAAATCCGTAGAAATCCCGAAGAAAACATATGGGAATACGATTACTAAAATCGCATCCCATATGGGATGTAGCCTCCGATCCTGAGGTCGAATTGCAGATTCAAGATGAGGGTCCATCTTGAAAGCTTCCGTCAATTATTTCGTAAAATCCAGAGAAAAAACCAAAGGACACGTGGCACGGAGGCCCCGGGCCTTGAGTCGAGTTCTTCTCGAATTAAAGGATCCAAACTAACTGTAAAATGTGGCCTGAGTCCAGTGTGCTGTAGTTGAGGGAAATCCAATCCCAACGAGTAGTCGAGCCCCCAAGATGGAGCAGTGCGGGTCTTGGATATGAAAGAGGCCCACTGACTTAGCCGGATAAACCGCCTGGTGCGAATCAATCTGACTGTTGAATGCGAAGAGTCACCAAGCGAACCGTTTTAGGGTTTTTAGGTTATAAATACCCAAGGGGGTCCCCCTAGGTTTTCCACTTCATCCATTTGCTTTAGATCTAAAAAATAGCTGCTGCCGCCGCCAGCACCTTCAGAGAATAGTGCTTGCACCACCAGTCGCCACCCTTCTCCATCCCTAGCCCCCGAGCATATGCAAGTGAAGAAGCTCGTGACTGACAGGATGAAGGCTGGGCCGTCCAAGCAGCAGATGGAGAAGAAGAGAAAGTCCACTCGCGGCAAAGAGCAGATGCCGGAGCCCAAGTATAAGAAGGCGGTGCCAGCTAACCCGCCAAATCAAGCATGCACCTGGAAGAAGTCCAAGATGAAAGAGGCCGACATCAAGGCTCTAGAGGACGCAGGCCTGCTGCGTGAGAAGGCAGTCGTCGGGTGGAATACCACCGTGGGAGATGTGTGGCCGATGGAGAAGAACCCGGACGAGATCCCGATGTTCAATCACTTCGTGGAGCGAGGTTTCACACTTCTGGCTTCTGATTTTTTTAGGAGTTTCCTGAATTTCTTTAAGTTAGAACATGTCCACCTCAATCCCAATAGCATCTTCCACATATCCGTCTTTGTCCACTTCTGTGAAGCCTTCCTTGGCATCCGCCCCCACTGGGCACTTTTTATGAAGTTCTTTAGGTTGAAGCCACAACGTAACTCAAATTTCCCAGTAGTAGTCGGTGGAGCCGGGTGTTGACATTTCTTAACGCAATCACCTAAGAACAGGTTTGGAACCCATCCTGGTAACAGCACCAGAAATGCTGGTTGGTAATTCTTAACGTTACAGGAGTCCGCAAGCGCACGAAAGTACCATTGTAGCATTTCTCCAAATGAGTATTCCAAAGGGTATCGAATCCAAGGAAGGCATTGGCGGATTGACAAGCTCAACACTATTGCAATGAGTATAGATCATAGACGGAAATAAATCAGACACTCAAGTGCAGGGGTAAAATATGATAATGGGGGTAGTGTGATCACACACACACTCACTCTCTCTCTAAGGGGTCCTAGGCATAGGAGGCAACATACGAGTTAGTTCTAGGTTCTTATGTACTATACACACAAAGCTGGTAGGAACGAGTTAGATACACTAGCATTGAAGAACATTGACTTAAGCACCTAGGTACCACGGGGAGCTAACCTCCCGCGTTGCTTCTGCACAACTCCGGTTGTTAGATTTTAGACTCCTACAGCTTATCAGAACGTGGGGGATTTCAGAGGGACCAACGGCTGTCACTACCGCGGCCTACCCCAAGACAAACCGTGGGATAAACTCATAAGTAATGTAGCTACGCAACCCAAGCACCATGATTACGTTGTTAGCCGGACTTGACTGGCCCGGGCTATTGTGACCCAGGTCAAGCTACCAGATAAACCAGCCAATTACACCGAGTACCGTAGCTTAAGCACAGACTTCATACAACGCAGTCATGTCATCTAATTAGATCAAACCAGGTTAGGTACACAAACGTATTCGTGTTTTCCTATGTCTGTTCAACTGGATCAAAGGGTCGTGTTCGCGAAGAACACGAGCCTCTAACTTATGAACAAACACCAGAAACATGTGAAAGTCACCCGTCAAGTGGATCGAAAGGCCTTGTTCATCGAGAACACGAGCCTCTAAATGATGAACAGGTGAAGAACACATGAACAAATCACTGATGTATACTAACACAATTTTATATGAAATAGCTGAATAACTGAAGCAGATCAAAGTCATACAAATGAAATAAGATACAAGAGAACTCATACCTAGATCCCAAAGTAGACTTGGAACCTGAATTAGAACTACTCTAGCCTACCTCCTAGCCTTGAGACTAAAAGTGAGAGAGGTGTTGCAAGTGTGGATGTCTCATAAGTGAGCCCCCTCTCCTTCTATTTATAGGCCCGGGCACCGGCGAGGAATGGATGCAAACACCCCGGGAATGGCGTGTAGGACCAATAGGGAAGCACCACGTGGAAGCACAGTAGAGGCCGAGCCAAGGTCGGTTCGGCCGACTTGTGGGGTCGGCCGACCCCCTGGTGGGCCCCCCTAGCTTGTGCTTTCTCCTGGTGGCTGTCCTGTGGGTCCTTAGGTCGGTTCCCGGTGTCCACCCTATTTTGGCGTGATTTGCATGCCTTTGTGGGCCCATAGATCCATGTGATGTCCACGTGTCACACTCTGATTCGTCGAGGGTTGCTTCACTTAGATTGCTTGCATGGCATGCATGCATGGCTCCCTAGTTGGCAGGTGTGCATGCGTGGCATCCTTGTTGGCAGCCCACCTAGGATGAGGTGATGTGGCATGGACCATAGAAGGTGAGTTTTGTCACTCTTTTCCTGCTTATTTTCCTGCAATCAAATAATCTCCAAGGACAAGTGGAACTACATTATTCTTAACTAAATACGTGTAAGAAATGCCTTATGCTCCTTTATTCATGAGTATATTGACGGCTAAAGTAGGTACTTAACAGCCGTCAACAACTTCCCCAAGCTATCCTCTTGCTCGTCCCGAGCAAGAGATTAAGGACTTAGGTTGGTTGATCAGGAGTTGCTACGATGTTGTATTCCTAATGTATAACAAGATACAGCTAGGTACTCTATCAAGGGTTGAAGAAGTTGGCATTGATCTTACCTTACACTCGATTGATATGGGGTGTGTAGCTTCACCTGCCTTGGGCGGTCGAAAGATAGAATGGTTGTATAAAGATTACTAATCACATGTACCTTGATCAGTTATCAATCCGGAGGTTTTGCAGGTTTTTCAAAAAGAAATCAAAGTTCCTCAAATGATACTCTCGGATCGCTCTATGTGTATGATTCCTCACCAAGGCATTGATTTGCCTTCTTTCACCACCTACTTCTAATAAGCTGATATGTGGAGCTGTAGGTAGGGAAAACATGTGGCATACCTGTTTCTCATATATTGTCGAGTCGAAAACCGGATCCTTGGGAGAACAAGTCATACACCCTGATCAAGATGTGTAAAAGTGTGTGTATGGTGGATGGATAATGAACTCCTATTTGCATGATTTTACTCTCCTCCTTTTTGAAATTTTTGAGACTTGGGCTATGTCTCTTTATTCTTCTGTTTTTTTTCTTTTCTCTCTTTTTTTATGATCATAGCCCATAGTCCTTGCTGAATATTTTTGGAGGGAGAGTAATCATAAACATGCGTGGAGCTTTATTTTGTGGAATGGATGGGGGATGGATTAAATGATGGTTGCTAACTTCTAGTGTAGAAGTTTCACATATGGTGGTGTGTACGTGATCTTGATCATAGGAGTAATGACAAGTTTACTCACCGAGGGTCACAACAATTCGACAAGACTCAATGAAGAAATCAAGTAGCATATGTGGAGGTTAACAGAAGCTAAGATCTACATATGGCCTTGGATAGGAATTTCTTATCATTGAGGAACTTATCATTTTAACATTTTTCAAAAGAAAACTCCAGATATCAAACATCACTTAGTACTAGCTCATAGCAACTCTATTATACCATATCATACCTCGCAACAACTTAGGCAAAGATCATGCTTTTGCTACCCACAAATTTCAAGCTTAGGTTCGATCATACTAGCCAACAAACTCAAAACTTGGATAGGGTACTAAGTTGTAAACAAAGCATACAAGAGGAATAAACAGAGCAACTATTCATCATTTCAACCATGGAGAATAAGAACACTCTTACTGCGCATATGAAAACAAACTAATTTAAGAAAGCAAATAAATATTTTTGGTCTTTTTAACTTTTCAAATTTTTATGTGTTTTTAGCATATGGGGTTCTGAAAACAATAGAAGATACAAGTTACCTCAGAATGGAGGTCCTCCCCCAAGCTAGCTTCAGGCTCACTGTTGCGGAGGGTGGTATCCCATCCACGCGTAGTAAGCCCTCTGCTCCTCTAGCTGTTGCTGCTGTCTCTTGTACAGTTTAGACTCAAGGGAGTTGTCCGGATGGAGTTCACCTATGAGCTCGTATTTTGACAAAGCGCGAACAGAATGGAGCAATGATATCTTGATTCTTTTTCGAGGTCAGAACTTTTATTGAATAGGATAACTTACCGATCTTACCTGTTGGCAAAGGGCTCTTTTGTTTTAAGTCTTCCAGAGCCAGACTATCTCCCGCATTACTTACCTTAGTGTAGGGTCAGCCGCTCTTGGAGACGAGGGAGTCGGCTCCCTGTCCACTCTTTTCCACACCTTCTTGGTCGTCTGGGGTATACGAGGTGCGGGGAGTGGTGCCTTGGACTGGGACTTGGATCTCCAATATGATTTCTGTCCTGCACTCATTTGCTCCTGCTCTTGCTTCCAGAAATTCTTCATAAAGGCAATGAGGTTGTCCACTTGTGGTTGCGTAGTTTCACTTCTTTGGGCAGGAGTGCCAGTTCCTGGTGTGCCTTCAACCATTGAGCATTGTTCCTTACGTGGGCGGAATTCAAACCTTTCTTCCTTGCCATTGATGTGGAGATGGATTACTCCAGCGCCAACATCAATTTGTGCATCAGCCGTGCTCAGGAATGGACGTCCCAGAATGAGTGGTACTTCATTGCCAATGTCCATGTCAAGTACTACAAAGTCCACTGGAATGAAACAGTCTCGGACCTTCACCGGGATGTCCTAGGCTATGCCCGCTGGATACCGGACTAAGGAATCGGCTAGCTGCAGCTGCAAGGAAGTTGGGAATAATTCCGTATAGTTGAGTTGGTCGAAGACTACCTTTGGCATGACGCTAACACTGGCGCCAAGATCACAGAGAGCATGGTCGAATCTCTGTGTTCTAATTGTGCATGTGATCATGGGGCACCCTGGATCCTTCTTCTTTTCTGGAAGACGATCGAGTATAGCTGCGCTACACTCTTCTGTGAGCTTTACCACCTCCGAGATGGGTAGAGCTCGCTTCTTGGTGAGGATATCCTTGAGGTAACGTGCGTACGTGGGTACACGCATTGCCTCAAGGAGTGGAACATTGATATATACCTTTTGAATCATGTCCACGAATCGAGTGAATTGTTCATCCACTGTTGTCTTCCTGTTTCGTTGAGGAAATGGCAATAAATTTGTTTCAATAAACTCAAGTTTATCTGCCCTGTCCTCAGGTGCTCTTGCTTGTGTGGGCTCCCTCATGCCAAGTGGCTCTCCACTGGGCTCTTCATCCCCTCTTGTGCTTTTCTTTGTTCCTGCATGGTTAGGATAGGGCGGATCGCGAGTGGTCTTACCCCCTCTCGTGACTACTGCTTTTGCATTTTCAACTGGTGGAACCATAGCGACTAATTGAGCCAACTGGGATTCTATCATCTTATTAAAGCTCAACTGGTCCTTAAGGGCAGAAGAAAGGCTATCAATTTTAACATTAAGGCTCTCGAAAGCCTTATCATAGGCAGCTATTTTCTTATTAAAGCCTTCATTAATCTTAGCTTGCCCAAAGACTAGATCTTTAAAGGAAGGTTGGTTTGGGTTGAAAGAATTACCTTGATTACCTCCTTGATAATAAGGGCGAAACGTTTGACCTCCTTGTGGACGATAACTGTTGTTGTTACCGTTCATGTACATCACATCCTCCTGAGTAGCAGGGCAGTAATTCCCTGAATGCCCAGTACTACCACAGACTTCGCAAGTCATGCGAGCATCCATAGCTTGAGTAGTGGTGGCCATGGCGGCCTTCTCATTGGCTAAATCATCCATTCTTTTCATCATTAGATCCATCTTGGCGTGCAACATATCCGCTTCCTTGACGGTATGTGTACCCCTTTGACGTGGCTAGAGTCGATCATCACTCCACCCTTGATTGGTAACCATCTTCTCAATCAGTGTAGTAGCTTCAGTAATAGTAAGAGAGAAGAAGGCCCCTCCAGCTGCAGCATCAATATGCCCTCAGGCTGTCGGAGTCAGCCCATTATAGAAACTCTGAAGAATAAGCCAGTTGTCCATCCCATGATGAGGACACGCCAGGGTGTACTCCTGGAGTCTCTCCCAAGCTTCTGGGATAGTCTCATTTGCGCGCTCGCATCTTCATTAGGCTTGCCACAGAATGGGCTAGCCTGTACCATCGTAATTAAGCCTGTCTTGATCTCGAAGTTTCCATTCCCAGTGTTGATCACAGGGCCTGTCGGCACCTGATCAGCAGAGGGAGCAGAGTACTCGCAGAGAGTCTTCTCGACAGGGTTGTCCATGGAAGTTGATGCGGATAGCACAAAGGAAGCTGGGTCGACTTCCAAACGTTCACGCAAAGGAGAGCCGAAATGAGTTCGTGCCTTCCTTACGAGTGACTCAGGATCTTCAGTAAAATTCGGTGGTAAGTCAAAACCAGTCATGCACTACCTGTCTTCATCATCAATAGACAAAGAAGACAATCCAAGTTAGCCTGCATTGAGAACTGTTTTATTCCTGTCATGATTATAAACATATGCAAAGTGTTGATATGTCATCCTTAAGCCTTCCCCGGCAACGGCGCTAGAAATGCTTGTTGACATTTCTTAACGCAATCACCTAAGAACAGGTTTGGAACCCATCCTGGTAACAGTGCCAGAAATGCTGGTTGGTAATTCTTAACATTACAGGAGTCCGCAAGCGCACGGAAGTACCATTGTAGCATTTACCCAAAGGAGTATTCCAAAGGGTATCGAATCCAAGGAAGGCATTGGCGGATTGACAAGCTCAACACTATTGCAATGAGTATAGATCATAGACGAAAATAAATCAGACACTCAAGTGCAGGGGTAAAATATGATAATGGGGGTAGTGTGATCACACACACACTCACTCTCTCTCTAAGGGGTCCTAGGCATAGGAGGCAACATACGAGTTAGTTCTAGGTTCTTATGTACTATACACACAAAGCTGGTAGGAACAAGTTAGATACACTAGTGTTGAAGAACATTGACTTAAGCACCCAGGTACCACGGGGAGCTAACCTCCCGCGTTGCTTCTGCACAACTCCGGTTGTTAGATTTTAGACTCCTACAGCTTATCCGAATGTGGGGGATTTCAGAGGGACCAACGGCTGTCACTACCACGACCTACCCCAAGTCAAACCGTGGGATAAACTCATAAGTAAGGTAGCTACGCAACCCAAGCACCATGCTTACGTTGTTAGCCGGACTTGACCGGCCCGGGCTATTGTGACCCAGGTCAAGCCACCAGATAAACCGGCCAATTACACTGAGTACCGTAGCTTAAGCACAAACTTCGTACAACGCAGTCATGTCATCTAATTAGATCAAACCAGGTTAGGTACACAAACGTATTCGTGTTTTCCTATTCAACTGGATCAAAGGGTCGTGTTCGCGAAGAACACGAGCCTCTAACTTATGAACAAACACCAGAAACATGTGAAAGTCACCTGTCAAGTGGATCGAAAGGCCTTGTTCATCAAGAACAGGAGCCTCTAAATGATGAACAGGTGAAGAACACATGAACAAATCACTCATGTATACTTACACAATTTTATATGAAATAGCTGAATAACTGAAGTAGATCAAAGTCATACAAATGAAATAAGATAAAGAGAACTCATACCTAGATCCCAAAGTAGACTTGGAACCTGAATTAGAACTACTCTAGCCTACCTCCTAGCCTTGAGACTAAAAGTGAGAGAGGTGTTGCAAGTGTGGATGTCTCATAAGTGAGCCCCTCTCCTTCTATTTATAGGCCCGGGCACCGGCGAGGAATGGATGCAAACACCCCTGGAATGGCACCTAGGACCAATAGGGAAGCACCACGTGAAAGCACAGGAGAGGCCGAGCCAAGGTCGGTTCGGCCGACTTGTCGGGTCGACCGACCCCCTGGTGGGCCCCCCTGGCTTGTGCTTTCTCCTGGTGGCTGTCCTGTGGGTCCTTAGGTCCGTTCCCGGTGTCCACCCTGTTTTGGCACGATTTGCATGCCTTTGTGGGCCCATGGATCCATGTGACGTCCACGTGTCACACTCTGATTTGTCGGGGGTTGCTTCACTTGGATTGCTTGCATGGTATGCATGCATGTCGCCCTAGTTGGCAGGTGTGCATGCATGGCATCCTTGTTGGCAGCCCACCTAGGATGAGATGATGTGGCATGGACCATAGAAGGTGAGTTTTGTCACTCTTTTCCTGCTTATTTTCCTGCAATCAAATAATCTCCAAGGACAAGTGGAACTACATTATTTTTAACTAAATACGTGTAAGAAATGCCTTATGCACCTTTATTCATGAGTATATTGACGGCTAAAGTAGGTACTTAACAGCCGTCAACACCGGGCTCCTGTTGACGGCTGTTAAGTACTACTTTCAACCCTCAATATTCTCACATAAATGGAGGCATATGCATTATTTACTTGCATTTTGGTTTGAATAATGTAGTTCCACTTGTCCTTGGAGATTATTTGTATGTAGGTGAAATACCCATTAAAAGAGATGGAAACCCACCTTCTATGAAGAAACCATGCCAACTTAGCTGAGGAGGTGGATGCTGAGGACCAGGTGTGTCCGAAGACCAGTGGAGGGTCGCTCCTTAGTGATGAGTGATTGAAAACGTTGTGTGGACTGATGCTTGGCTAAGTGTGCAGGTACAGGTTGCGGCTTGACTCGTGTCGGTGTAGGTGAAGAACAAGCGCGAAAGGCCTTAGCCGTGGTAGCCACCGGGTGATGGAGTGGCAAGTAGGCTTGGTTCGATGGACCCGGTGGCCGATGGGGTCAAGTGCGAGCCGTGCGGTGCAAGACTGGCGGGCTGAAGTCGTGAACATGGGCCGGTGCAAGGTAGCGGATGGAGCCCGAAGCTTGCACGCGAGGTTTGTTGGTTTGCCCACAAAACCTTCGGTGGACGGTTTCTTGGTTTGGGCCTCAAAACCAAGCCTGAAGGCCCGAGGTGACGGAGACGATGATCCGGGAGCTTCGGGAAGCTTCGAGGCGGAGGGCACGTGGCGAGATTGCGGGGTTTGCGTCGAGGTGAAGCGAAACCGCGGTGGAAGCGTGTCCGTCCGATGAAGAATTGACCAAAATGCCCCTGAGGGGTTGTATCTTCATTTATGCAGTAGGGGTAGCGTGGTCATTTACCTCCCTCCGATGGACTTCGTATAAATAGCAGAGAGGTGGATGGCATCTCTCTCTCTTGCTTCCTAGGGCTTTCTCCCCCGGTAGATTTTTCTGAACTGGTTCGTTTTTCCTCTGGATTCCTTAGCCAAGACTCTTGTACAGACTATGTCCTCTGGATGTATGGAAGCATTCGGCGTCCCGGTGATCTCCTAGTCCTTTGTGATTTTCGTGTCATTTTTGGGGCTATTTTCGGGAGTTTTCGTTCTTCGCTCGATTCATGATTTTGGGGGCGTTTCTTCACGGATTTCTTTGAGGGGATCATGGGTGGACGCCTTGCGCATGTTTATGTGTGATCTTGACCCCTCAAACGCTGTGGAGAGCCTTCGATTCGTGCGTTTTTGGTTGGAGACCTAGTTCATGGTGGTTGCTTGTGTGATCCGCGATTCCCGATGATTTAGGGAGTTAGAGGTCGAGATTTTTGGGGCATAGCATCCTTGTGTGACGCATATCATCTCCCCAAAGTCTTGTCTCAAGTGCTTCTACCGTTTGGGAGATCCGGTGATGAGTTCTTGGAGTTGACCCCGCGGGTCGGGCGTTTTTGGTTCTGTTCGTGGCTTGCGAACAGTCCGCACCATAGCCGCGGACAGTCCGCGCCTCCTGCTGTTCGTCGCGTGCTCTTCGTGTTCTTTTGCGTCTCTGTTTTGATCTGTTTCGGCCCTTGGTTTTGGTTGCAAGGGGTTTGGCGGACAGTCCGCGAGGGCTTCACAGACGGTCCGCGTGGCCGAGTTTTTGGCGAACAGTCCGCGTGTCATCCTCGGATAGTCCGTATTTTCGAGGTGCGGCTCTGGTAGCTCTGGTGTTTATTTCGGACGGTCCGCGGGGTAGGTCCAGACAGTTCGCCGTACACACGCGGACAGTCCGCCCGTACCAGCCGGACGGTCCGCACTAGTCATTTCCAGAATTGATCAAGTGCTTTGATTCTTGTCCAGTTGCTTCCGCTCTTTGCTCCTAGGCTTCTTGGTTGATCTTCTAGGCTTGTGTGTGCCTTGTTTGGAGCTTCACTTGTGTGCACGGATTCGTGGAGTGGCAATCGGGGTATAGGCCGAGTTCGACCTTAGGGAAGAATTTTTATCGGCTCCCATTCACTCCCCCCTCTCTGGTTGCCCTATTCGGTCCTTCAATTGGTATCAGAGCCGGTTACGGATCTTCGTGATTATAACCAGTCTAAGATCCAAAGATGGGTGATTACGGCAAGGGGTCGGGTCCTCCGCACTTTGATGGCAAGAATTACCCGATGTGGGAAAGGCGCATGGGCGCGTTTTTGCGAGGGAAGGGAACTCTTATTTGGGAGGTCACTCAAAATGATCAATATGTCATCCCAGATAGTTTTCTACTTCCAGGATCGTGGGACATGTTTGAGGCCAACAGCAAGGCCGTTGATTACTTGTTCCGTGCTCTCTATGCCTCGGAGTTCGAGCGAGTGTACGGAGAGAATGTGGCCGGAAAGATTTGGCTCAAGTTGAGAAATGCTCATGTTGGCAATGCCCAAGTGCAAGCCCGTATGTTTTCCACTTACCGGAGAGAATACGAGAACTTCACTCATCTCCCCGATGAGTCGACCGATGCTATGTTTCAGCGCTTCACGAGCATAATCAACAACATGAGGGCCAATGTGACAGTGCTCCCATACATGGACCATGATCAAGCTATCAAGCTTTTGCATGCCCTGGATCGGTCTGTGTGGAGTGCCAAGGTCGAGGCCATTGAGGAGTCGAGCGTGTATGATACGCTGACGTTGGATGAGCTGTTTTCCAAGCTCAGGTCTTCAGAGGTTGATCGTGGCTTGAGAGCCAAGAGCGAGAGCCCCACTGATCCTCATAGTTTGGCTCTTGTCTCGAGATCACGGTTTAACGCTAACCCTGGTGGTTTCTCTTTGTCTTGTCTTGTGTCTTTGCCAGATGAGGACTTTGAGGTGCTGAGCGAGGACGATCTCGCCTTGTTGAGCAAGAGGTTTGGGTGGATGTACGAGAACCGCAAGAATGCAAGGCGGAGCTCAGGGATGTGCTATCGGTGCGGGAAGCACGGGCACTTCATCGCCGAATGCCCTGAAGCCATGGAGATCAAGAACGACTACAAGGGCAAGCCCAAGCACGACTACAACAAGCACCACTCTCGGAACGACTACAAGGACAAGCACAAGGACAAGGGCGAGAGAAGGCACAAGAAGGGTGGCGGCCACAAGAGGAAGACCGCTCGAGCGATGGTAGCCGGAGCGAGCGACATCGACTCGACATCAAGCGATGCTTCTTCCGACTCGAGCGGCGAGGAAGAGCCAGAGAAGCGCAAGGACAAGCGACACACAGGCAAGAACATCACTGGCTTGAGCTTCGTCGCACAAGGAGGCTTTTGCGGCATGGCGCATTCCAAGAAGAATGGTAGGCACAGCTCGGATTCGAACTCCGACTCCGATGAAGAGGTACGACAAGATCCCAACTTCTTGCTAGAGGAGAATGCTAGGCTCAATGCGTTGCTTGATAACCGTGATGATGTGCTTAGAAAGACCAACAAGGAGAAGAGGGAATTTAGGTCTCTGTTGGGTGATGCTAAGGACAAGGTAGCCGAGCTTGAATCCTTGCTTGTGGATGCTAGGAATGAGATTGTTTCTTTGAAGTCTGCTCCTGTTGTGTCGGATGAGATTGATTGTGGGGATTGTTCAGTTTTTCTTGCTGATTTGACTGCTCTCAAGGAGAACCATGCCTCTACTTTGGAGGAACTAGATGTGGTTAGGATTGAATGTGATGAGTTGAAGTCTAGGCCAGCTTTACTAGGTGCTTGTACCTCATGTCCTATCTTGCATGCTAGGCTAGATGAATCTCACACTAGGATTGTTTCTCTTGAGGCAGCATTGAAAGCTCCTCTTCCTACATCATGTTCAACCTGTGAATTGCATGCTTTGAAAAACATGGAACTTGCAAACTATGTTGATCGTCTGCAGGATGAAAATGATGAGTTGAGAAAAATGATGGGGTGGTTGTCTGGGCATGAGCCACAATTGAGTATGATGTTGGCTCAGTTTAAGAGGTTTGATGGTCAGGCGTTGGGGGCTGACAAGTGTGGTGAGAAGAGTGGTGAGGGAGAAGAGAAAGCCGAAGAGATCCCCATTCCACCACATACCACACTGATGAACAAATTTGCACCCAAACCAAACCACCTCAGAAACAAGCTTGACACAACACCTGATCCACTAGTGTTCCCCCACAAAGCTGAGAACTACCAGAAACCCATCAAGTTTGTGAGCACCCAGGGGAGTGTCTTTGATGGGAAGACAGGAGAGAAAGCTAGAGAGAAGCTTGTAGAGAAGCCACAGCCTAAGCCAGTGCCAATCCGCTTCCATTGTGAGTATTGTGGGAGGGATGGGCATAAGGAAGAGTTCTGTTTCCGGAGGAAGAGGGATGAGAGGTTTGCTAGGGAGAAGGCAAACAAGGACAGGTACCACCTTGCTCGTGGTGTGCCTGAGCCTCGTAGAGGGCCTCTACCTAGGGGTGATGTGTTTGTGAGGACAGTTCCCACTCGTGGAGGTGGAGATGGAGGTGTGTTCTCTCAGAGAGACAGGCGTGTTGGGTTTGGGCGTGGTGAGTTGGCTCGGCGTGCTCCTTCTCGTGACCGTTACGAGTTTGGGAGGCACGATCGGAGCTTTGGGTCTCAGATGGACTACGGGCCACGTTTTCCTCCTTGTGGTGCGCGTACTCCTCTAGTGAGACGTGACAGGTCCTTTGGTGGTAGGCGTGAGAGGACTCCGCCTAGGGGTGTTGGTAGAATGGACTTTGCTAACCCTTCTTTTGAGCAAATGGCTCGACACTGGTTTGACTCTTTTGGTACTAACCCCAGTGTTGAGTCGCTTGCTCATTCTCGTTCTCGTTTTTTATTTCAGGCAGGAGGCTTGGAGAACTTTTGGTTGATTGACTCCGGTTGCTCGAGACACATGACCGGAGATCGTGGGTGGTTCTCCAGCCTCACCCCGGTGAGTACGAGGGAGTACATCACTTTCGGGGATAACAGGAGAGGACGAGTGCTTGGGGAAGGTATGATGAAGGTGAGTAGCAAGGTGACCTTAAGAACTGTGGCCCTGGTCAAGTCACTTGGTTTCAACCTATTGTCAGTATCTCAATTACTTGACGAAGCTTTTGAGGTTCGTTTTAAGGCTGGTGCTTCTCGTGTGCTTGATTCTCGAGGCGATCTTGTCTGTACGATCGTCCCCGAGGGTCAAATCTTTCGTGCCGATTTTCCCAGTCTGTTGGTCCTCCTCGATGCTTTGTTGCTGGCGTGTCGGCCGAGCTTTGGAAATGGCATAGGAGGTTGGGACACTTGAGCTTTGAGTTGCTTTCTCGCTTGAGTGGTCTTGATCTTGTCCGAGGATTGCCTAAGTTGAAATTCGAGAAGGATTTGGTTTGTGCTTCTTGTCGGCATGGAAAAATGGTTGCTGCTTCCCACACCCCTCTGACTGCTATCATGACCGAGCGGCCTTGTGAGCTGTTGCACATGGATTTGGTTGGGCCAGCTCGTGTTCGCTCTGCGGGTGGGAAGTTGTATGTTCTTGTGGTTGTTGATGATTTTTCGAGGTACTCTTGGGTTTTCTTTCTTGAGGATAAGAGTGAGATATTTGGCTTTGTTCGGGACTTGATCTTGAGGTTGAAGAATGAGAGACATGGAGATGCCATTAGAGCTTTACGCAGTGACAATGGCACAGAGTTTAAGAACTCTCATTTTGATGCCTTTTGCAGTGATCTTGGTCTTGATCATCAGTAGTCTTATCCATACGTCGCTTGCCAGAATAGTGTAGTGGAGAGGAAGAACCGGACCCTTTGTGAGATGGCCAGGATGATGCTTGATGAGCATAGGACTCCTAGGTGTTTCTGGGCCGAGGCGGTCAATACCGCTTGCTATGCCTCAAATCGCATTTTCCTTCGTGCTTTCAAGAAGAAGACCTCTTATGAGCTGATGCATGACCGACAACCCAAGGTGAGTCATTTCAGAGCTTTTGGCTGCAAGTGTTTCATTCTGAAGAAGGGCAAGTTGGATAAGTTCGAGTCTAGATGTTCGGATGGTATCTTTCTCGGTTATGCTATTCATTCTAGAGCATATCGTGTGCTCAACCTTGACACTAACCGAATCATGGAGACTTGCGAGGTTACCTTCGACGAGACACAGCCATGTAGCTCTTCTGCTTTTGAGTGTGCAGGTGACGAGGAGATTAGTGCCAGGATCTTTGAGGATGAGAAGGATGGAGATGGAGACGAGGATGATGATGATGGTGGTGCTCCCGCGGCTGATCGTGTACACGCTACTTCCACTACTACGATGACGATCGAGGATGGACCATCCCCTACACCCACTACGACTGAGGCTGTTCGAGTGGAGGCTGCTGCTGAGGGGGAGGTGGTGTCCAGGCGTGAGGCTCCCCGTCGCGTACAGATTGATCACCCACCGACGATGATCATTGGAGACCTCCATGAATGCACTACACGGTCGAGGTCAAGGAATTCCTCTCATTTCGCTCACTCTACTTTTGATGCTTCTTTCGAGCCCAAAGATATTCGACACGCTTTGTCTGATGAGAATTGGGTGAATTCCATGCATGAGGAGTTGGAAAACTTTGAGAGAAACCAAGTCTGGGTGTTAGTCGATCCACCACCAAATTGCCGTCCCATAGGTACCAAGTGGGTGTGGAAGAACAAAGAGGGTGAAAATGGGATGGTTGTGAGAAACAAGTCGAGGTTGGTGGCGCAGGGGTACAACCAGAAAGAGAGCATAGACTATCAGGAGACATTTGCTCCTGTGGCCCGTTTGGAGGCAATTAGGATCCTTCTAGCCTTTGCCGTGGCTAAAGGGTTCAAGTTGTACCAAATGGATGTCAAGAGTGCTTTCTTGAATGGGGTGATAGAGGAAGAAGTGTATGTGAGGCAACCCCCGGGGTTTGAGAGCGAGAAATACCCACACCGTGTTTACAAACTCCAGAGAGCGCTCTATGGGTTGAAACAGGCACCTAGAGCTTGGTATGGCAGGTTGAGAGGCTTTTTGCTAAGTAAGGGGTTTGTGATGGGCACAGTTGATAAGACCCTGTTTCTCCTTAAGCATGGGAATGACCTTTTGATTGTTCAGATATACGTGGATGACATAATCTTTGGTGGCTCTTCTCATGATCTTGTTGCCAGATTTGCAGATGACATGAGCAGGGAATTTGAGATGTCCATGATGGGCGAGCTGCAGTTTTTCTTGGGCCTCCAGATCAAGCAGTGCAAGGACGGGATGCTTGTACATCAGGCGAAGTACACCAGGGACATGGTGAAGAAGTTCGGTATGAACGACTCCAAGCCGCTGACCACACCGATGAGTACGACTACGGCTTTAGACGCGGACGAGGACGGCGAACCCGTGGACCAGAAGGAGTACCGGAGCATGATCGGCTCCCTCCTCTACTTGACAGCGACGAGGCCGGACATACAGTTCAGTGTGTGTCTGTGCTCTCGTTTTCAGGCTTCACCGAGGACTTCACATCGGCAGGCCGTCAAGCGGATTTTCAGGTACTTGAACTACACTCCTGAGTTTGGTCTTTGGTACTCTGCCTCCTCAACACTCAGGCTTCATGGATTTTCTGATGCGGATTTTGCTGGGTGTCGATTGGATCGCAAGAGTACTTCTGGGTGTTGTCAGTTCCTTGTTTCTTCTTTGGTCTCTTGGTCATCTCGCAAGCAATCCAGTGTAGCCCAGTCCACTACAGAGACTGAGTATGTAGCTGCTGCTAGTTGTTGTTCCCAGCTGCTTTGGATGACATATACCATGAGTGATTTTGGAGAGGAGTGCTCCCAGGTTCCACTTTTCTGTGATAGCACCAGTGCCATAAGTGTAGCCAAAAATCCTGTCCTCCACTCCAAAACGAAACACATAGAAGTGAGGTACCACTTCCTGAGGGACAATGTTGAGAAGGGAAACATATCTTTGTCCTATGTCCCTACCCAAGACCAGCTAGCCAACATTTTCACCAAGCCGCTTGATCAAGTCACTTTCACTCGCTTGCGGGGTGAACTTGGTGTTTGCTTTCCTTTCTAGCTAAGTCTTGGAGCTTCTCATGTATATATGTGCCATATGTTCATTTTGTTGCATTGCATTCATGCATTTTACTTTCTGTACAAAACCTGGTAGGATAGCCATCTTTTGATCACTTGTGCTAGGAAAAGCTTCTCTTATATACATTGATCACCGATGTGCTATATTTGTGATATATGTGCATGTATGGTAAATTGTGGATGTGAATGCTATGCTCTGGATGGTTTTGTCATATATTTGTGTTGAGATAGCTCTCTTTTGATGAAAATGCTAAAATGATATCTCTCATGAGTAGATGCTTGTCTATGCTCAATTTATGCTTAAATGCTTATATCATGCTCAGTTTGTGCTTGAGGATCATATTCTCCTTGCTTGGGGTCAAAGATCCTTTGTCATTGTAAATGTTTAGCCTTTTTGCTTGCTTAGGGAGGAGCATAAGCTTCTTTTTGCCGCAAAGGCACTTTATGTACCATGTTTAAACTTGAAAAAGAAATTGGTGTATGAATTGCCTTGTGCTTGAAAAATGAGCTCCTTATCATGTTTTTATGATTTTGATATTCATATCTTGGGTGTTAAACCGTAGCATGCTTGTCTACCATGAGAAGTCTCATTTTAAGAAGTAGACACATGGCTCGGTGGCTTTAACATGACTTGAGTAGCTTATGGGCGTTTATAATGATCTTGTGATGAGAATTTGTGATCTTGCATAAACTTTGAATGATCTAGTGCCTTTATGTTCAAATTGGTATGGATAGGATCTTACTCATGAGATGCATGTTTTTTTTGTGAAAATTGCTTAAAATTGCTTTTGGCCATGTCACATGCTTATATGTCTCTACCTTCTTGATGGCAATAAGCTAGATACACCATGTCTACTTTGCTTGCTCTATGTCTCATGTGTAGCATTTTGTTGTGCTCTTTGTATATTTGAGAAGCTTGGTAGACTGTATATGTGCTTTGACATGCATTTTTTCATGAAAACAAGGGGAAGAGCATCATATACCTTGATTCATGCATTGTCAACAAGGGGGAGATGTTGTATGCTTTTTGGGAGATTTTTCATGCAATGGGATTTTTTGTGGAAAATTGGTATGCATTTGTGAGATGCTGCATGTGAGGAGAAAATTTGAGAAGAAGAGGTTGCATTTGCTCAGGGGGAGTTGCATATGTGCAGGGGGAGCTCCTTTGGTTTTTCCTGAATTTTGTGCTTTGTGATGTGCTCTTTGAGAGCTTTGTTTTGTCTCGGCTGTGTCGAGCTGTTGCCCTTGTCTTAGGGGGCCGAAACTTTGGTTGGCGAGTGATCTTGTTTTCGCTTGTTCTTTGGCTTTGGATCACTTGCTTGGGAGGGTTGTGTTCGTGGTTGTTTTCTTTTCTTTTTCTCTATGTGATTTCTATGGGTGTTGTCAATGCACTCATCAAGGGGGAGATTGAGGACCAGGTGTGTTCGAAGACCAGTGGAGGGTCTCTCCTTAGTGATGAGTGATTGACAACGTTGTGTGGACTGATGCTTGGCTAAGTGTGAAGGTACAGGTTGTGGCTTGACTCGTGTCGGTGCAGGTGAAAAACAAACGCGAAAGGCCTTAGCCGTGGCGGCCTCCAGGTGATGGAGTGGCAAGTAGGCTTGGTTCGACGGACCCGGTGGCCGATGGGGTCAAGTGCGAGCCGTGCGGTGCAAGACTGGCAGGCTGAAGTCGTGAACATGGGCCGGTGCAAGGTAGCGGATGGAGCCCGAAGCTTGCACACAGGGTTTGTTGGTTTGCCCACAAAACCTTCGGTGGACGGTTTCTTGGTTTGGGCCTCAAAACCAAGCCCAAAGGCCCGAGGTGACGGAGACGGTGATCCGGGAGCTTCGGGAAGCTTCGAGGCGGAGGGCACGTGGCGAGATCGCGGGGTTTGCATCGAGGTGAAGCGAAGCCGCGGTGGAAGCGTGTCCGTCCGATGAAGACTTGACCAAAATGCCCCTGAGGGGTTGTATCTTCATTTATGCAGTAGGGGTAGCGTGGTCATTTACCTCCCTCCGATGGACTTCGTATAAATAGTGGAGAGGTGGATGGCATCTCTCTCTCTTGCTTCCTAGGGCTTTCTCCCCCGGTAGATTTTTCTGAACTGCTTTGTTTTTCCTCTGGATTCCATAGGCTAGACTCTTGTACAGACTCTGTCCTCTGGATGTGTGGAAGCATTCGGCGTCCCGGTGATCTCCTAGTCCTTTGTGATTTTCGTGTCATTTTTGGGGCTATTTTCGGGAGTTTTCATTCTTCGCTAGATTCGTGATTTTGGGGGCGTTTCTTGACGGATTTCTTTGAGGGGGTCATGGGTGGATGCCTTGCGCATGTTTATGTGTGATCTTGACCCCTCAAACGCTCTGGAGAGCCTTCGATTCGTGCGTTTTTGGTTGGAGACCTAGTTCATGGTGGTTGCTTGTGTGATCCGCGATTCCCGGTGATTTAGGGAGTTAGTGGTCGAGATTTTTGGGGCATAGCATCCTTGTGTGACGCATATCATCTCCCCAAAGTCTTGTCTCAAGAGCTTCTACCATTTGGGAGATCCGGTGATGAGTTCTTGGAGTTGACCCCGCGGGTCGGGTGTTTTTGGTTCTGTTCGTGGCTTGCAGACAGTCCGCACCATAGCCACGGACAGTCCGCGCCTCCTGCTGTTCGTCGCGTGCTCTTCATGTTCTTGCGCGTCTTTGTTTCGATCCGTTTCGGCCCTAGGTTTTGGTTGCCAGGGGTTTGGCGGACAGTCCGCGAGGGCTTCACGGACGGTCCGCGTGGCCGAGTTTTTGGCGGACAGTCCGCGTGTCGTCCTCAGACAGTCCGTATTTTCGGGGTGCGGCTCTGGTAGCTCTGGTGTTTATTTCGGACGGTCCGCGGGGTAGGTCCGGACAGTCCACCGTACACACACGGACAGTCCGCCCGTACCAGCCGGACGGTCCGCACTGGTCGTTTCCAGAATTGATCAAGTGCTTTGATTCTTGTCCAGTTGCTTCCGCTCTTTGCTCCTAGGCTTCTTGGTTGATCTTCTAGGCTTGTGTGTGCCTTGTTTGGAGCTTCGCTTGTGTGCACGGATTCGTGGAGTGGCAATCGGGGTATAGGCCGAGTTCGACCTTAGGGAAGAATTTTTATCGGCTCCCGTTCACTCCCCCCCTCTCTGGTCGCCCTATTCGGTCCTTCAGCTGCCACCAAGGAAACACATGGCATTCCACATCATTGATCCAAGGGAGGCACTCACCGACGAATCAGAGAGCGCCACATGGACTTCACATGGATCAAGGGGCCCACCTCGGATACCAAATCAAGCCATGCACGGGGATGGATCAGAGGGCCAACAGGGCAGCCATCCAGAGGAAACACACCTCGAGAGGAAGGCCGGAGGGGCCGGCCGATCTTAGGATCGGCCGAACCGCCTCTGCCTCCATTCATTGTGTCCCTCCACGTGGTTGCTCCCCATTGGTCACTTACCTCACTCCCGGGTGTTTTGGTGGAGTTTGAGCCCTGAAGCAAGCCTCCTCCTTGCCTATAAATAGAAGGGGAGGGGCTCCCATTTCTCACACACCACTCTCTCATTCTCCTCTCACTTTTAGTTTCCAAGGCTAGGGGGTAGGCTAGAGTAGCTCTTCTTCAGGTTCCAAGTCTTCTTTGGAGTCTAGGTATGAGTTCTCTTTTATCTTTATTTCATTGTATGACTTTGATCTACTTCAATTATTCAGCTATTTCATATAAAGTCATGGTAGATCATATGCTTGATATGTTCTTGAGTTCATCCTTTGTTCATCATTTAGAGGCTTGTGTTCCACATGAACACTACCTTTTGATCCACTGGAAGGATGATAAACTCATTCCTTATGTGTTTGTTCATAAGTTAGAGGCTCGTGTTCTTCACGAACACGACGCTTTGATCTTATTCATTAGACATAAGAGAGTTCGTATCCGTTCGTATGACTAGCCTTAGTTGATCTTGTTAGATGGCATGAGAGTGTTGCATGAGGTTTGTGTTCAAGCTACGGTACTCGGTCTAAGTTGACTAGTCTTATGGTGGCTCTCACCCTGGGTCACAATAGCCCGAGCCGGGTGAAGTCTAGCAGCAACGCAGGCATGGTGCCTGGGTTGTGTGGCTACGTTAGTTATGAGCATACCCCCCGTAACGATAGAGGTAGGCCGCAGTGGTGACAACTGTTGGACCCTTTGGAACTCTCCGCGCTGGGGTACTTGCTGTAGGAGTCTAAAGTCTAGTTTCGTGGAGTGCTGGTCGTCGCGGGCTAGCTCCCCGTTTGTACCTGGGTGCTGAACCTTACCCTCTCATGCAATGCTCATGCCTATCTCCTGTATCTTCTAGCTTTGTATGTTTAGTACATTAGAACCTAGAGCTAACTCGTATGTTCCCCCTAAGCTGTAGTGTGCTAGAGTAGAGGTAGATCTGAGTGTGTGTCACACTACCCTTTTATATCTTTATCTTACCCCTACCTTTGAGTTTGTTGTTTCCTATATCTATCTCTTAGTTTAAATTCAGTGCAAAAGCATAAGTCTATGATATCCGCCATTGCCTTCCACGGATACGATACCCTTGGAATATTCTCCTTCCTTGGGGAAATGCTACAATGGTTTATCTGTGCGCTTGTGGATTCGTTCATGACCGTTTAGATTAACCTTTGGCAAGTCTTAATGTTCATGCTAACTCGGCGTCGTTAGTTGTGACGTTAAGAAATGGCAACACGCATTTCTGGCGTTGTCACTGAGGATGGATTCTAAATCTATTCTTAAAGTGACGGCGCTACGAAATGTCAACAGCTCCAGATGCGCCAAGGCATAGAGAAACAGTACTTTAAGTACGACCTTATATATTCCCACCAAGACTGGAAGTCGCGGTGGTTCTATATTGAAAATGCACCACCTCAGCTGCCTAAGCCGAGCATGTTTGCTCCTGTGTACGAGAACATCTGGAAAGACGAGCCGTCCATGCAGGAATGCATCCAAGTTCCGGATTTGCTAGCTAGGATTGCTGAGAAGAAAGGGCAAGGGCTGACGGCGGAGAGAGTAGCCTTGAGCTTTATGAAGCACCATGTACAACCCTTGATGTAGAGAGAACATCTTGGGTTTGAGTACACGGGTCTTGATGATGGCTCGAGGATGACTGTAGAAGAGATCAACGACGATCTCGTGATGGAGAAGCTAAAGAAAATCTTCAAGAACCTGAATGGGAAACCAGCGGCCGTAACGGAGTTCAACGCCGATAATCCTCCGCGTATGGTGAGTACTTGAATCCAGCTCCCGAGTACTTATTGCGTAAGTAGTCATAGACTGAAATATGTTATCATGACAATGCAGGAGGATGTTGAGAAGTTCGTGTCCGTGGCCCCTCCACGCAGTGCGGAGCCATCACGGGTGGACAAGTCTCCACAAGTTGTAGTCCAAGAGCCAGGGGAAGAAAGCCCAGCCCCCGGGGAAGAAGACCCAGCCCTCGGGCAAGATGAGGTGTTGGTGGAGGATGCTTCCACCAGCAGTGACGATGAGCAGATGCTCCAGCAACGTTTTGAGGTGAAGGCTCGATACAGGTACTCTGGAGTACCCATAGTGAAAGTTCTCGGTGCAGGGTCGTCAAAGAGACTGGTGACGGAACTGCTCGAGGATGTGGCCCAGCCTCCGCGGAAAAAGAGAACCACCGCCGCGAAGCGGCTGGTGAGGAAAATCTTGACCGCCCAGAGGCCAATCCATGAGGTATGTTTTTGAAATAAGTAGTCGATATCGTGTCGAATACTTAGTCCTTTTGTGCTGACTAGAAGTCTTCTTTGTAGGATACCCCCGGGCCTGCTCAGGAAGAAGAAGCTGAGCAAGGGAACCCCAAGGCAGCTAAGCCAACCCCCGTCGAACCCTAGGAGGTGGGGCAAGCTGAAGCCAGGGCGCAAGATGCCCAAGCGGCAGTAGCGGAAGAAGTCGCGCCACCAACTAAAGCAGAAACAGCGGTGGCTGAGATGCCAATGTTCTTCAACTTGCTGGGGCCGCGAGTTGAAGTACCACGAGCAGCTTTGTAAGTAGCCGAGAACTCAAGTCCCCCATTATTTCGCGTGTGAAGTAGCTGACCAAGTCTTGATGCAGGAAATCTACAGACTAGACATGGGGGGCATCGAGCTCAAATCCTGCTGCAGGGGACCAAAGCCCCCCAGCAGATAATGAGAACCCGCAGGAGCCCCCAGGTCAATCCACAGAGGAACTAGCGACCACCGAAGAAGAAGTCGCGCGAGGCCTGCACCTCTTATGGGGTGACGTGGTGAAGTCTATCATGGAGGCAGCCCTCAAGCAAGAAGCTCAGCAGCCGAAGGATATCGAGACAGTGGTGAGGGAAGGCTTGGAAGTAGATCCTGATGCCAACCTACCCAGAGAGGATGTCCCCACTGCGCGAGCCCCCGTGCATCGTGAAGACGCACGGGTAGTCCTTGAAGATGAGCCTGAAGGCCGCGTGGTGCCGCACAAGGCTGAGATATTGGATCCAACCCCACTGCGCAGCGCGGTGATACACTCAGATGCGGGAACAAGTACCCAGTCCAGAGCAGAGGAGTTGCTGCTGTACGACGACTCCTGCGTGGACAAGGGCAACTTGGAGATGCACTCGGAGATGTTCCGCAGTGTAGAGAAGCTTTTTGCGGTAAGTTGAAATCCAATCCCCTATAGAGTAATTATAGTCGAAGATAACTTGTATCTGACTTTTGTTTGTTGGTCTTTTGCAAGAAGTTGTCAAGCAGTCGAAGCGCAAGACTCGGCTTCTTGAACAACAAGCCGGTGACATTGCGGAAGTCACACAGCTCAGGGTGGATCTGGAAGCGTAGAAGTCATTGTCCCTGAAGCTGTAGCAACGCTTGGATGCAAATGCCGCTGAGTACCATAATTCGCTCAGGAGGTGACGGCTCAGAAAGACAAAGTCATCGGGTTGAACAAGTTGCTCCGCCAGAAGAACAAAGGTAACCTGTACTGCCCAGAAGCTTTTGTTGAGTACTTATTGTGTTGAGTCCATCCTCATGATAAGTTGTCATTTGTTGATCTGTGTTGGCGGTCGATTTCCGTCAACCTAGCCATGAGTTTACCTTCTATGTTGGTATTAATTTGATATCCACACTAACGATCCTAACCCCCATTATATGTTAAGTTCGCACTCGCGCATGGTTTTTGGAGTTTATTGTTTACACAGGAATCAAGAGCCTAAATGAGGACTTCCGGGTAAAGTTCATCAAGGGTTTTACAAGAAGATCATGGAGCCCAGTACAAGTCAAGATACAAGATGAACATGACTCCAAATGAATCAAGGACTAAAGCGTGAAGCCGAGAAGTATCAAGGACCTAGACGGAAGATGCGGGAGTTCATACGCCAAGCACCCTTATCTAAACCACGAGGAAAATGACGTCAAGAAACTCAGGAAGTCGCGAGAAGCTTCGGGAAGAAAACCGGACCGAGGAGGCCTTGGGCCGGTCGGCCCAGGCTGGTCGGCCCAGGCCAGCCGGCCTGGCCCTCCTGTGGGTCAGTTCGCCGCCCCATTTGACCTAGCACCGATTCAGGCTATTTATAGTCCCCGTGCGAAGTTCCAACTATCAAGCCATTCGTCATTCGCCACCGAGGAGCAGAGGAGCTTGAGGGACACCATCTCGGAGAGGAGGGTCGTGTTAGTCGTCCAGGGTTTACCTAGCCGGTGTGGGAACCTTGCAAGGAAGACCACGTCAGAGTTCCGGAGGCTTGAATCAAGTTCAAGGTAGGAACCCGGTTGGATCTTATTCATGTATACATTTATGATGGAGTTTTAATGGATCCGATTTCTAGCGATCGAGTACCTTTGTTTATGATTCTTGTTCTTGCTTGGGTGTTTTCTTCCTCAATCTATGCTCGAGATAGATTGCATGGGATGTTCTTGTAGCCGCGGTGGCTAGAGGTGCATACCCAATCTACCAAGTAGTTCAACGCACTCCTTGCATATGTGCTCTAAGATTCGACCGCGAAGAAAGGGGAACATCGTGACAGGATGTTGACACCGAGTACGGCGGGGCGACTTAGGGGGTTTGACCGAAGGTCAAGGTTTAAAGACGCTTTTAATGAGATTCGTTTTGCTCTCTTCGATCTTGCTCGGAACTACGACATAAACACGATCTAGACCCCTCTAGATCGGTTACCTCTATGCTCTCTCTTGCTACCTCTAATGATCTTAGTAGATTAGATGCATTCGAAACTTCTTCAAGATGCAAGTGTTTCTCGGTTATTAAATTGTGTCTTGCGTTACACATTGTTCCAATTATTCGATACCTTGGGTGATACTCGAGGGAAAAAGGTACTACATGATCCGTAAGCTTGCGGTGAACCTTGGCGCGTTATTGAACCGTCAACAATCTGCAGAGCTGGCTGAAGAGGTCAAGAAGACCAAGGAGAAGTCGGATGACTGGCAATTAGCCTTCCTCCGTGAGCAGGCATCTCGTGAAGAACTCGAAGTCAATTATCAGGTGTGCTATCATGAACTTGAGCGTGAAATACGGATACGCAAAGCTGGAAGTCGTGATCTGCTCACTTGCATGCAGTCCCTAAAGGCCAAGCTCGAGGAAGAGAACAAGCTTCGAGTGGAGTTGAAGGAGTTGACTGAGGCGGCGGAGCCGGTGGCCAATCTGTTCGATTGCAGAGTACCTGGAGAGCCCCCGTGCCCGCTCATGGAGAGGCTGAAGGAGATGCGTGAGAAGATGCTTGAGTACGTGCGCGGATTAACTCGCTCGATCCTGAACCAAGTGCTGGACTTCATCAAGTCCTTCTACCCTGGAGCAGATCTCAAGGCTATCATGGGAGGAAGAGCGCGAGACTGCACTGACGAGAGGCTGGCTGAGTTGCTGCAGCAGACGACCCATATTGCAAAAGCAGTCACGCGGTTCATCAACCTGCGGTAGATGTACCTGTGTAGAAACACTGTAGGGACAAGTGTGATTCCGAACAAGTGTTATGTAATATAATTGAAAATCATGAAGTAATCAATTATCTAGAATCGTCTTTTTTCCTGTCGTGGATGCCATGTACTCGTCTAGTGAAACCTTGAGTGTTGGCTGCAAAAAGAAGTATAGTACCCGAGTACAAAGTACTCAAGCGTAGAAAAGTTCCGAAGAATGTTAACTTAGATACAACAAAGAAGCCAAGCTGTAGCCGCGTGAAAAAGTTAGGCTGTTGTTGAGAAGTAAGCGTGAGACACAGTAACAAGTCGTTATATGAGATAATCACTTTATTACTGGTCTGGAAAGAGTTACATTGTGTCGAGTACAATGTCTAGGTACACTACCGAGATGTAGTGCCTTAGGTACTATTTAGGCGTGAAGCCTACGGGAATAGTACCCGCATGGGTGTTCCGAAGGAACGAGCAAAACCGTAAGTGCCAGTGTAGCGAGCTCATGTTGCGTAAGTGCTTAGAGTGGCAACTCGGGAGGGAGCTCCACTAGGTCCCTACAAGATGTGGTATTTGCCCATAGGCCGCAGCCTCTGGAAAGAGGACATGGACAATCTTGTGCCACTTACTGCCTCACACGGCCGGAGCCGTCTGGAGAGGGGTTGTCGTGACCCCCAGAGAGGATTATCGTGATCCTCGAGTAGTCGCAGCCGAAAAAGCCGCCTGGAGAGGGTTATCGTGACCCTCAGAGTAGTCGTGAAGACTATGGGCAGAACCGACAAAGCTGGTCAATGTTCCAGGAGTTGTCGACTGCTTCGCCTTCAAGAGTTTGGAGGCGGTAGGAGCCTGGGCCGGTGACTTTCTCAATAGTGAAAGGCCCTTCCCATGGCGAGTTGAGCTTGTGAAGTCCTACCATTTTCTGGATACGACAGAGGACGAGATCACCAACGTTGAAGGAGCGTTCCTTGACATTGCAATCATGATAGCGGCGAACTCTTTCGAGATATCTAGCGGATTGAATCAGTGTATTGCAGCGAGCTTCTTCAAGATTGTCGACGTTTGTCCGTCTTATTTCTTCAGCTACGCCTTCTTCGTACTGTTCAACCACTGGAGAACACCACGTGACATCAGCAGGCAAGATAGCTTCAGAGCCATAGACAATGAAGTAGGGTGACTGCCCTGTGGGGGTGGTAGGCTGAGTGCGTAGCCGCCAGAGGGCATTGAGTAGTTCCTTGATCCACTTGCCGCCCTTGGTGTTTGCAGCATCGTGCAATCGCTTCTTGAGGGCGTCGAGTACCATTCCGTTGGCGTGTTCCACTTGACCGTTGGCGTGTGGGTGGGCAACGTAGATGTACCGGACATCAATCCCGCTGTTTTCTCACTACTCATAGAACTGGTGATTGTTGAACTTCGAACCCAAGTCTGTGATGATGCGGTTGGTGAACCCATAGTGATGCACGATCTCATCCAAGAAGTCGAGTACTATTTCGGCCTTGGGGCAGGTAACAGGCTTGACCTCAATCCACTTGGTGAACTTGTCGATAGCCACCAGAACTCTATTGAAACCCCCTGGCATAGTTGGTAGAGGCCTAATCATGTCAAGCCCCCAGCAGGCAAAGGGCCAGGTTGGTGGTATCGTGATAAGTTTGTAGGCTGGGACGTGTTGTTGCTTGGCGAAGAATTGTTATCTATGGCACTTCTTGACTAGTTCTTCTGCGTCAGCAAGAGCTGTAGGCCAGTAGAACGCTCGTCTGAAAGCTTTTCCCACCAAGGTGCGGGAAGAAGCGTGGTTGCCACAAACCCCCTTGTGAATCTCCTCCAGGATGTCCTTGCCTTCTTCGTGAGAGACACACTTCATGAGTACCTCAGAAGATGCGCCTCGCTTGTAGAGTTGATCCCCGACTAGAGCATAGGCCTTGGCGCGGTGAGAGATGCGCTTGGCTTCTGCCTTGTCTGCGGGTATCACATGGTCCTTGATGTAGTCGATGAAGGGAATTCTCCAGTCCACGTCGATTATCAGCACCTCGCGATCAGGCTGTGCCGGAGCAGGATCAGTAGTCACAGGTGCAGGTGGTGGATCCGGGATGGATGGCTTGTGGAGTTCGTGGATGAAGAATCCCGCTAGTACTTGAGCACGTGAAGATCCCAGCTTCGACAAGACATCCGCAGCAACGTTGTTGTCACGGATTACGTGTTCGAACTCGAGACCATAGAACTTGTTCTCGAGCTTGTGTACCTCTTGACAGTACGCGTCCATATTGTCGGCATTGCGATCCCAGGAGTCATTGACTTGGTTGATGACTACCAGGGAGTCGCCATAGATGAGTAGTCGTTTGATGCCGAGAGAGGCTCCAAGGAGGAGCCCATGTAGCAGAGCTTCGTATTCAGCTTCATTGTTGGAGACCTTCCAGAAGATCTGCAAAACGTATTTGAGTTGCTCGCCTTTGGGGAGATTAGTAGTACTCCAGCACCGGCACCTTCCAGCTTGAGGGAACCATCAAAGTACATGATCCAATGCTTGGGGCGTTCGGTTGGAGCTGGGACATGATTCTCCTGCCACTCGGCCATGAAGTTGACCAAGGCTTGAGACTTGATTGTAGTGCGAGGTTTGAAGTCGAGCGATAGAGCGCCAAGCTCGACCGCCCATTTAGAAATCCTTCTTGTGATGTCCCAGTTGTGCAGTATCTCGCCAAGCGGGTAGCTGGTGACCACAAAGATCTTGTATGCATCGAAGTAGTGGCGAAGCTTCCGTGAAGTGATCAGAATTCCATAGAGTAGCTTCTGTACCGGGGGTTAGCGAGCGTTGGATTCTAAAAGGACCTCACTGACAAAGTAGACCGGCCATTGAACTAGGTAGGCGTGGCCTTCCTCCTGCCGCTCGACGATGGCTGTGCTGACCACATTAGTAGTCGCGGCGATGTAGAGCAGGAGCTCTTCACCTGGGAAAGGAGCTGTGAGGATCGGAGGGTTGGAGAGGAACTCCTTCAGCTGGTTGAGAGCTTGATCAGCTTCTTCCGTCCACACGAACTTCTGTTGCCGCTTATGTAGCTTGAAGAAGGGTAGACCCCGTTCTCCAAGTCCTGAAATGAAGCGGTTGAGAGCCACCATACACCCTGTGAGCTTCTGGACATCCTTGACAGTAGCAGGAGCCTTCATGCTGGTGATGGCGGTGATCTTCTCGGCGTTTGCTTTGATGCCGCGCTGGCTGATGATGAACCCGAGTAGTTTCCCCGAAGGTATGCCGAAAACGCACTTGGTGGGGTTGAGCTTCTAGCGATACTCCTGTAGCGAGGCGAAGGTCTCTTCAAGATCTGTGAGGAGCATGTCTGGATCCCTAATCTTCACAACGACGTCATCCACGTATGCTTCCACGTTCTTGTTAAGTTGCCTCTTGAAGCACACTTGGATAGCCCTCTGGTAAGTGGCGCCGGTGTTCTTCAACCTGAACGACATAGTCGTGTAGCAGTAAGCGCCGAACGGGGTGATGAACGCAGTCTTCTCTTGATCTGATTCCTTGATTGCGATCTGGTGATAACCGGAGTAGCAATCGAGGAAGCAGAGGAGCGCACAACCTACTATGGAGTCGATGACTTGATCAATCTGCGGCAACCCAAAAGGATCCTTGGGGCAATGCTTGTTGAGGTCAGTGTAGTCTATGCACATCCTCTAATCGTTCGAGTTCTTCTTTCTGACAAGTACAGGGTTAGCATGCCATTGCGGGTGAAAGACTTCCCGGATGAAGCCAGCCACGAGTAGTTTGGCAAGCTCCTTCTTGATAGCGGCCCTGTGGTCATCAGCGAAGCGATGGAGGTGTTGTCTCTTGCGGGTGGCGTTAGGATCGACGTTGAGTGAGTGCTCGATCAACTCCCTGGGCACACCTGGCATGTCGGAAGGTTTCCAAGCAAAGATGTCATGGTTAGCCCGTAAGAAGTTGATGAGTACGTCTTCCTATTTAGGATCGAGCTCTGCACTGATCGTGGTCGTCTTGCTGCTATCGCCTAGGACAAGGTCCACAGTCTTGAGCTTGACGTCACTAGTTGGTGCAGGCTTGTTGTTGATGTCGGTCTTCTCGGGAACTTCCGGCTCGCTCTGGGCAAGCTTCTTGGCTGCAGTGAAAACCTCCATCATGGCATTAGGAACTTGATTTGTGGATGCGAGTTCTACGGCTTCTGTATCGCAGTCATAGGAACGCTTCAAGTCTCCCCGTAGCGCGAGTACTCCTTTAGGTCCCGGCATCTTGAGTACAAGGTACACGTAATGCGGGATAGCCATGAATTTTGCTAGAGCGGGTCTGCCAAGGATGGCATGGTAAGAAGTCTCGAAATCCGCAACCTCGAACTTGATGTACTAGGTGCAGTAGTGCTCCTTGGTCCCGAAGGTAAAGTGTAGTATGACTGAACCCAGAGGGACAACCATGTTGCCCAGGACGATCCCATAGAAGGATTGTTGGTCTGGTCAGCATGTTGGAGATATCGAGGCCCATCTTCTTCAGAGTCTTGGCGAACAGGACGTTGACGCTGCTGCCACCATCGATAAGAACCTTGGTAAGTCTGGAGCCTGCCGCCACTAGATCCAAGACGAGAGGATAGCGCCCAGGCTTAGAAAAACTAGTCCATTGGTCCTCCCTCGAGAAGCTGATAGGAGTCTCAGACCACTTCAGGAAGGTTGGGACAGCTGGCTCAACGGACATGATTTCCCTGAGGGTGATTTTCTGGACACGTTTGTTTGGTAGTCCACCAAAGATGATGTTGACAGTGTTGGCCGGATCCTGGAACCCTGGGTCTTTGTTGTTGCAGTTGCCGTTCTTCTTCCCCTTACCCTTGCGATACTTCGGATTTGCATGCTCCGGTTCTGGGGTATTCTTCAGGGCTAGGCCAAGTTGATAGCACTTGTCGGTGGTGTGACCAGCATCCGAGTGCCACGAGCACTTTTGCTTGGCTAGTTTAGCCCAGGCAGGGTCATCTTCAGACGGACCACTGGCAGTCATGGCTGCAACAGTGTTCTCGGACTTCTGCTTGCGGTTAGGGTTGTTCGAGTAGTTGTTATTGGTGTGATTGACTTGATGTTGCTTGCCACTGTTGCTTCCACCAACATTATTGTTGTTGTTCTGGTTGTGTCGACCTTTGTTCCGGTTGCGGGCCTTGTATTCCTCGTCCGCCCAGTGGGTGATCATCTCCTTGAGCTTGGTGATGTTGGCTGGGAAGGCACGGCCGAAGTCTTGGAATAGCCTGTCGTCATAGATACCATCCTGGAAAGTGTCTATGACCTCTTTTTCAGTAATGTCGATGACTCAGGCCCTCTTCTCGAAGAAGCGGCGCATATAGTCGCGGAGGGATTCACCTTGTTTCTGCTTGATGAGAGCACGGTCCATTCGTGTGTCGTGACGGCCGAGAGTGCCCGCGAAGTTGCTGGTGAAGCGTTGTTTGAGTTGATCCCAGCTGTCGATGGAGCCCCTCTTGAGGGATTCGAACCAAGTGAGCGGCTCTTGCTCCAGACAGAATGGGAAGTAGATGCACTTTGCATTGTCGTTGCCCCCAGCGTTGGTGATGGCTAGAGCATAGTAGCGCAACCACTGCTTTGGGTCTTGCTTGCCATCGTACTTGGAGATACCATGGGGCTTGAACTTCTCTAGAAGGAAGAGAGCTTGAATGCGTTTGGAGAAAGCGGGGAAGGTGTCGGAGTCTGCGTCCTTTTGCCTCTCGCGTTCTGCCTGACGAGCCGTGATGACTGTGTGAGCATCCATACGAGAGTCGCGGGACTTGCTGTTGACGCTTCCGTCGCCACCATCGTCCTTGGGCCTATTGCTTGCTTCCGGCTGAGTGCGCTTGGACTTGTTGGTTCTGTTGGTGCCACGGTTGGGATCTCCATTGCTGTCATTGTGACTACAACTACCGCCGCCATTGCATCGGAGCATGGTTTGAGCCAGTTCCGTTAGTTTTGCGATTTCGGCAACAGCCCTGGTGCGTGGCATGGAGTGGCTGAGCACGTTCATGGCGTTGATTGCGTCTGCCGGAGTGCGGATCTCGCGGTCAGCGACCGCAGCCAGTGCTTCTTCCAAGTTACGAACGGGCAGAGCTGCCTCGACTTATTGTCAGAGGGTGGCGCGATCAGCATTGTGTGCGTAGCGCGTGGTCTTGGCCTCCGCAGTTCGTTGGCAGGTGCGTCGACGGAGAGTTCATCGTCGTGACGTCTTCCAGGAAGCGATAGTTGGCGCGCCGCCCCTCGGGTGCACCGACGTCTACAACGAAGACTTCTCTGTGGTACGAGTAGTTGCCGAGCTTTCAATGAGCTCCGTGTCGGTGTCATAGTTGACAATCTTGGTGCCTTCCTGGAAGGGCAAGTTGTCGAGGCAGGCAACGAGGCACTCTTGATCGCCCAGGGCATGGTCAGTAGGGACATGCTCAGGCCAGTAGACGAATCTACCCTCAGGTGTCGATGTGATCACCAGTCCTTGAGCAGTGCCTGTCAGAGGCTTCTCTTCAGACGAATCTGAGCCGTAGTCGAACTCGAGCTCAGATGAATTCGAGTTGGAGTAGTCATGGTTGACGTCCGTGACCGAGGAGTACTCGAGCACGATCTCCTTCCCAGGGTGGGTGTGGTGGGCCAGTGCAGCTTGGTAAGCGACGCTGACATGGCGGTGTCCGAAGAGGAGTCGATGTGGGATGCAATCCACGCCAAGTGCGGGCTGGATAGCCAAGGCACCTGGCTCGGATTGGATTTGAGATGAAGTTGAGTTAGAGTCGGACTCCAACTCGTGCCCTCTGACGGGGTCAGAGAGTGAAATCTAGCCGAAATTCTCGACGAGATCTTCCATCGAAGATTGCGGGAGCGTCGAGGACTTGAGCGATGACTCCAGGCCCGGTGCTAGGAAACGCAGGTAAGAACTCACGTCGTTGGCGAAGCAGACCCAGGAGCCGAAGACGAAGGTGTCGCCTTGTGAGAAAGTGATGGTGGGATTGATGGTGATGGTCGCCATCGAGTTTGCCGGTGGATCAACGACGAGAGCCCCTATCTGGCACGTCAACTGTCAGTGTTTTGGACACTGAGCCTACCAAGGGGTACCCGAGGTAGTTATTTGTGCGGTGGGGCTCGCCGAGATCAGGAACATGATGGTGAGACACGGGGCACACAATTAGACAGGTTCAGCCCACAAAGTGTGTAATACCCTACGTCTTTTATGCTGCGTGGCTCTTGATTGATTGCGTGAGTTGCGTATCATCTATGAGGGGTCCCTGCCTTACCTTATATATCACGGGAGGTAGGGTTACAAGTCGGTTTGGGTACAAGAGTACTAGTCGAGTACGACTAGGAGTAGCCTATGTCGGTTAATGAGAAGATATCCTAATCCAGTACAAGTCCTGTCCCATCATTCCTTGCCTGGTGTCGGGGTTTGTTACTGCCGGCAAGTAAATTTATAAGAATGCATGTGTAGATCCGCACGGTTGCACAAGAGACACTTGGGATTATACTGGTTCGGGCCTTCGGAGAGTAATACCCTACGTCCAGTCAGAGAAGGGGTGTTCTTTATGCTCAGGAGTTCGTAGTAGGGGTTACAAACAAGTCGGGAGAGTGTTTCGAGCCCAAGTCCCTGGTGCGTGTGTGTGAGGTTCTAGTAGCAGAGTTCTGCGTACACGAGTGCGAGTGAGTCTATGGTGGATTGTGAGATGAGATATTGATACTGAGGGCGTGTGGGGGTGGGAACGAATGTCTCCCTCAAGTGTTCCCCTCCTCCCCTTTTATAGTTACAAGGGAGAGGCGTAGGGGGTAAATCGATGGTGTAAAACTAGGTTGCAGAGTAGAGCGTTCTTCTTCCACGTCGGGCTGTCAGGACGAGATGGCGAAGAACTGTTACGGGGTCGCAGGTGACAGAGTAGGTCTTCCTGGAATCGTGCGTCCCAAGTAGCTACTTTTGAGGCTTCTTGTATCCTTCTCCGAGTAGTTAGTAGGACGCGGGACGTAGGATTCGTATCCTATTCCTGTCAACAGCACAGGGGCTTGTCTTCCCCGGGCACTGTGGAGATGGGGTGGTCTATACCACGGCGTTCGAGGGCTTGGAGGTGGCGCACACTATGCCGTTCGTGGCACAGCGTTTCCCATCCCGCCCGTAGTACGACGCGTACTGTCCCGTTTGTGGAGCAGCAGGCGGATCCGCCCTCTGACACCAGATCGACCTGGTTAGGGTGGACCGGCGCGGAGGGGCTGGTACGTGGTGGGGCACGGGTTAACGTGCCCGGATATCACGGGATATCGACGGGGTCCGTGTACCCGCAGCCTTGGTGGTGAAGTCTTGAACTGGTCGGAGGCGGAAAACTACTCGAGCGAGTAGGTGGTCTATGTCGCACCTTCCGATGCTTAGGGTGTAGCGTGCACTGTGTCATTCGTGGCTCAGCACATCTTACGCCGTTCGTGGTACGACAGACACTGTGACGTTCATGGCAGGGTGGACGGATCTGCCTCCTGACACCGAATCAGCTAGGCCCGGGCGGGTCGCTGCGGTGGAGCGGATGCGTGGCGGTGCACGGGGGAATGTGCGCGGAGATCCCGGGATCTCAATCGGGAGGGGCCCACGCACCCTTTGTCTTCCGTGCGAAGCCCACGTAGGTCGATGACGGAAACTACTCATGTGTATGAGTAGTCGGGGGAGGAGGCGGTAACTACTCGTACGAGCGAGTAGTCGGAGACGGAGGTGAAGACCCGTTGTGCGGACCGCCATGTACTCGGAGGAAAGGACGCCGGTGGCCGTGGGCCATCTGTCTTCCGGCCTATGATGGAAACAGGTCGTACGGACTCTTGGGTACTCGGGGGCTTAATACTCACCGTATTAGCCGCTAAGTACGCCGCGTGTGGGTTCGTACTGCGTTTTTTAGAGGTCTAGGTGGGCCCTGGTCCATGGCCTCGTCAGTAGCCCCCGAGCCTAGTGAGGGAGTCAGGGACTCGCTCCTAGGTTCAGTTGTCATGGAGAGGCCGGTCGTGCTTTCTCCGGCGGGGACGCGCGAGCGGACCCGCGGGTAGTAGCCCCTGAGCTCACGGACAAGTCAGAGACTTGTGCGTGTGGTTGAATGTCGAAGTCTTGAGTTTGGGGAAGTTATCGTGTTGTTGCTTGTTGCGCAGTGTGCGTCATGGGGTGAATGGCGGAGATCCCGCGCCAGGTGTGAGATTCGTGGGCCCTGTTCCGGATGACGTGGCGGCATGGTCGTGGGCGGTTCACAGTAGCAGGCGCATCTTTTGAGGGGCGACACTTCGGCGAGTGGAGGACGTGACCCGAGGGGGCACATGCATTAACTGCTAGGGGCATAATCATTTCTCCCCTTTTATACCGTGGCCGCCGGCGGGGATCCTTCCCCTTCATCTTTCTTGCTCGCTCTGCCGCCGTTGTTTTTCGCCTTAGAATCCGCATCCACTGTGTGTGTGCTGCCGTGCCCCCCGCGACTCCAAGCGCAAGCTTGCTCTTTCTGTTGCCGCTGCCACCACTACCGCCATGTCGAACTGGGTGACCTCGACGGTGACCTGGTCCAAGCTCCATCGCCTCGCCGTTGACGGCATGCTGCCGCCGCAGACTGCAGCGGAGGAGTGGAAAGTTCCTGGAGCCGAGGGCACCCCTGAGCCCCGGAGGGATACGTGGTCTCGTTCGTGACCTTCCACGAGTGCAGCTTCTCCGTTCCGGCAGGGCGGTTCATCTGCGCCGTCCTCGAGGAGTACGACCTCGAGCTCCACAACCTCAATCCGAACGGCGTCCAGCAGATGGTGGCGTTCGAAGCTCTGTGCGAGGGGTACTTGGGGCGGTTCATCTGCTTGAAGGATGAAGGCACCGCGGCGGCGATCGGGTGCGCCGTACTCCGCGGGAAACAGGGGAGGATGGATGAGTACATTCCCACCGCCCTGACAAGCTCCAACAGCGGGTGGCACCGGGATTGGTTCTATCTCAAGAACAATCTCGATAACCCGCTGCCCAAGTTCACCAACCGCTGGCACGACTGGGCACCAGCGAAGTGGAGGTACGGGCCGGAGAAGAAGGAGCATCCCCGGTTCCTCCCGGACGCCCTCAACACCCTCAAGACGCTCCGTGACAACAAAGTGGATTTCGTCACCATGATTAGCGGCTACCACGCGAGGGGGGTCGTCCCGCTCCGACGCCGCGCTCTGCGCCTTTCCGAGATGACAACCGACCGGGCTCCCTTCGTGGGGATGGTGACGGCCGATCCTCTGCCCTCGATGGACGAGGTCCAACACCGGGTGTCCCAGGCCATCGGGATCACCCACTTATTCTGTCCACCGCCAAACGCGTTGCCAATGCTTCCTGACCCGACCACCGGGACCCTGGTATGCCTCTCTTTGCCCCTTTCGACTTTGCTTGTTGTGATTGTGGGTAATGATTTTCTTGCATTTGCCCAGATGGGGTCGGTGCGCATCCTCGCCTCGCGTCCTCCACTGGAAGAGGACCGAGCGCTCACCCGAGAGATCGCCGCGCGGGAGAAGCGACGGGCGGACCGCAGAAGGGCCCATCAGCAAAAAGAGATCGACAAGCGGTCGAGAAATGACAGTCGTGCTTCGCGCCGGCATGCCAATGAAGCCAACGTCTCCGAGGACAAAGACCCCTCGTCGCCGCCGGTGAACATAGGGGACTTTGAGTCCGAGTTCGTGTGGACCGACGACGAGACGGTGGTGACGTCGCAGCCACGCGGCGGGTCGGTACACGTCTCGACCACGACTGGCGCCGGCTCGAGCCAACAGGCGCCGGTCCAGTCCTCCCGAGTAGACCGGCCCGGGTCGAGTAGCCGCACCTCTCAGCGGAGCCACCATGAGAGGAGTAGGAGTTCCCCGCGACGCAGCGACCCCACTCGCCGCACGTCGAGGCGCGAAACCTCGCACCGCCATTCTTCGTGCCGGAGGTCGCACTCTCCCTCGGCGCGCTCGCCACGGGAGCGACGGACCGCGCAGGGGGTTTCCTCTCCACCCGTGGCCCAGAGTGGAGGACCGGCCTCCATCCAACGGTGTCTTCCGTCGATCGTCGTCACTGCGCCGAACCCAAACCCGACTTTTGGTTCGAAGCGGCCTCGCAACATTACAGCAAGGTAAGTTCCGAGTTGTAACTTTTGATTGTTGCTTCGCATCCTCGGGGAGCATAGCCTCCGCTTGTTGTTGTCGTGATGTTTTTCTTTTTCAGGGCGCCCGACCCCCGCACAATGAGGCCGGCTCCCGTGAAGTCATTGCGCCGCCCAGCCCAGGTGGCCAGAGACGTGCCGTCGTTGGGCGGTCCGCCGCCAACCCTCCCATCGAGGGCGGCGGTCGAAGAGGCGAGAGGGTCCAGGACCCAGGAGATGATGGCCCCATCAAGGGGAGCTGAGAGCTCGGCTCGCAGCGACCTGTCATTGGGCATGATGGGTTTGGGGGGCGAAACCCCCACAGAAGAAGCGCTCTCGGCCCACGCGGCCGAGTTGGCGAAGTGCTTGTCCGGGGCCCAGGAGCAGCCTCGGGAGGATCTTGCTCCCGAGGCACCGGCAGGCGATATTGAGCAGCCGGCCCCTGAGTCGCAGGTGGGGGTGGGCGACGCTGCCACAGACGTCGAGCAGCCAGACTCTGAGTCGTTCGAGGGGGCGAGCAGCGCTGCGGCGGGCTCCGGGACTCCAGCCCCCGAGTCGTTGGTAGGTGCCGGAGACACCGCGATGATGGTGGAGCCGGCCATCCCCGCCTCCGAGGAGGCCGAAGACGTCGCGGTGACCGAGGAGGCTGTTCTGGTTTCATCGGCCGCCGCTGTCACGAATGTTGCCGCCCCTTCACTAAGCCCCCGCGGTGGTGGTTGTCATCCCGGAGTCGCCTTCCCCGGTCGCTTCTCCCCTCACGGTAGCGGACGAGCAGATGCCACCTCCGGCCTTGGAGGTAGGAGAGAGCTCGAGGGGCCTGGGGTCGACCACGTCGACGGCGGAGGAGCAGGCGGAGGCGCAGCCGCTCTAGATGGTGCCCATCTCGCGGGTCTGTACCTCTGCCGGCCTGATCATTGATGAGGGCGCAGAGTCCCTGGCTCACCGCAATCTGGAGCGAGACCTGCGTCAAAGCGAACGGGCGCTGCGCCAGTCGGAGCAGGCGCTCATGGAGTTGGTCCTGCCTGCTTCGAGGGTAAGACGCGATTACCGTTCTCTGTCCTTTTGTTTTCCTTGCGTGCTTCCTTGTTTTTCTTGACCGTTGTTGACGGTTGTTAAGTGCAACTTTTATGCCGTCAACTCCTACAAAAATGAATGAAAAGTGATCATCAACACTAGTATAGGGCCTTATACTGACAAGTTCCACAAGTGTTGGTGTTTCTAGCTTTTGTTGCACGATGCACCAGAATACGTGCCAAATGGTACAATTAAGAGCAAGTGATCCAATGGCTATTAAAGGGTGTCATCATAAACATCCTCAAATGCCAATTTGGACTGCACCACTTCAATGGGCTCGTCGAGACGATTGAAATGGATATATCATTTGTCTACTTCGGAGTCCGGATGGGAAAGATATGCACAAGACAAGATCATACCTGATATCTTGTGAGCCCGGTGGGACCCACACCAGGCCACGTGGCGACGTGTGCCACAATGGATGCCATGTGTCCATGACACCTCATCAATCCATGTGAAGCAACTCCCGACAAATCAGACACCGCCACGTGTGTAGCACAAGGATCCAAGGGCCCACCAGGGACCCAAACCACCTCCAAACTCGGCATGCACCTAGAACCGTCATAAGGGCCCACATATCAGTCACCCAGAGAAAGCATAGGACAAAAGGAGGTGGGCCAGGGTCGGACGAACCCAGGCTCGACCGCTCCCATCTTGCCTCCATTCGCCATCTGCTTCCTCGTGTTGCTTCCTGGTTGATCCCTTGCAACGTTCCGGGGTGGATCGGTGACATGGCGCTTGTTGATTGGCCAGTACAAGGTTGGTTTGGTTCCTTCCCCTGGAAGCTACAGAAGAGTGCATTGCAAGATTCCTCGCCACGTGTCACTCTCCTATTGGTGGCGCCCAAGGATGGCTGCACACTTTGGAGAGGAATTGGCCTCTTGTCAAGCCACCCCCTCCTCTATAAATAGGAGGGGAGGGGCTCCCATTTGAGACACCACTTCACCCAAGGATGAGAGCTTCCCTTCAAAGGAGAGGCCTCTCCTTGGTAGATTAGAGAGTAGGAGAGTGAGAGAGTGATTTGTATCTCCATGGATGCTTCGTTCTTCAATTAGAGTAAAGTGAGTATTTCTGCATTTTCTATTTAGACTAAAGTGTTATTCATACTTGAGTGATATGTTCTTGTGTTCTTCGCATGTTCATCATTTAGAGGCGTGTGTTCTTCTCGAACATGCCCCCTCGATCTAGTTGATTAGGTGCACAAGTTTGTATCCCATTTTTGATTAGTCTTTTAGAATAAAGTGGATATGCTTGCATGCTCTGATTAGAATAAAGTGTGTTCGTGATTCCTTTCTAATAGTTCAAGCTAGGTTGCATGAGTAGACTTTTTCCTCTGCTAGTGCGTAGATCCTGGGTTTATGCGTTCGTCTGCTGCAAGTCGTTCGTATACGTTGGAAGCACAGTATGGGGTCGAGTGCTCTCTTGCATGCCTTTAGTATAAGCTAGTAGTACCTATAGTGAGTGAGATCAGTTCTCTTCCGTGGTCGTAGTTCTATCAGTACAGAGTGCCGTAGTACGTTGGCTATGGCAGTAACCTCAGCGTAGACGTGTTGTCACGCTACCAGTTATCATTCGTTCGGCTTATCCCAAGGTTAGGTAGAGGCAATCCAGGTGGTGGTGACAGCCCGTCTGTTCCTTGTTGATCCTCCGCAGTTGGATATAGTCAGAGGTCCGTTCCACGTAGATCCGCGTGCCGGAGTCACCTGTTAAGTCAGGGCTATCAGTACCCTAAGCCAAGTTCTATCTAGAGATCGACCTTTAATCTCATCTATAGTGCTATCTTTAGGAATCCTCTCTATCCTTGCCTCTTATCTGGGTGTGTCCTTGGACCGACTAGTACGAAGTTAGTGCACACACGTTCCCTTGGATTCGATACCCTTGGAATACTCTGAGGTGAAAGCTACAACGGTATCCGTGCGCTTGCGGATTTATTTCGTGTGTCGCTAAAATACCCAACAAGCTTTCTGGCGCTGCTGCCGGGGAACGGTTGTAGTATCTATCTTCGTACCCAGTGGTCCTCGTATCTTTTCTTTTTTCTTTATTTCTACCCTCACCCCCATTATCATGGAGCAGCCCACCATTTTAAGCTTCTCCACTCCGAAAGGGAAATTCTTAGAGCCACCACCTTCTGAGCACCCAATTCTCGCACCTGGCTATGAAATCCCTTCCGGCTACATCACTACGGTTCAGAAACTTTCCTTCTCTGGGTTAAGTAGTGATAACCCATACCACCATCTGTCGGAGTTTTAGCAAGTGTGTTCATGCATCGCCATTGCAGGCATGTCACACGATACCCTTAAGTGGAAGTTGTTTCCCTTCTCTCTTGTAAAAGGGGCTAAACAATGGTACACGAAAACCGTGGGTAGCATGAATGGGAGTTGGGATGAGCTTATAGACAAATTCTGTCTTAAGTTCTTCTCCATACCCAGATGTATGCTCTACGAAGGGCTATCGTATCCTTCCAACAGAATGAGAAGGAATCTTTAGGTGCGGCCTGGGCTAGATTTTCACTCTTGGTGAAACTAGGCCCTGTCCTATCGATACCCGATGCTGTGCTACTTCAGCACTTTTACATAGGTCTCGATCAGGACTCCACCCAATATCTTGACATCACCTCTGGGGGACCCTTTGTTGAAAGGACTTCAGATGAAGCTATAGAAATCTTAGAGAGAATTTCTGAAAATGCCTCTTTCATAGCTGAGTCTGAACCCCTCCACGAAGAGTTCGTGTTGAGCCATGAGAGTCTCTCAACAGTCGAACCAGAACCAATGATTTCCACATCCCAAGATTCGTCTGTTGAGCTCTCTCCTGAACCGAGAGCACTGGAGGAAGAAGAAATTCAACCTTCGGAGTTCACGTTCCGATTCGAGGATGACCCTTCTAGGAATCATAAAAACACCTCGAATCTCTCTAATGCCGAATTAGGGGAGGAAGTCTTTTCTGTCCATATCTTTCAATCTAGAAATCTTTTGACAGAACCTTCCCCTAGGCCTACGGTACCCCCTTTGCCTCCCGATCCTCCAAACGAAACATCTATCATGGAGCCTATGGAGAAGAAGTGGTTGAATGGAGTGGGACACTTTTCCGAAGCACTTTGGATTAGTTCACCTTCTACGATCATTTCTTGTTCCATAAAAAGGATTATCGTAGAAGCCCATCTTAACCCCACTATGGAGGTTAATGTCATGCCATGGCACCTAGTGTACAATCTTTTGGGCAATGTTACGCTAAGACCATCCGACAAGCTCCTCAAGAGTTGTCCCTCTGGACACATTCTTGAGTGTCGGGGGGTTTCATGTGCTGTGCCGCTCTTGGTAGACAAGATCAAGGTTAATCTAGACTTCCACATCTTTGATGTCCTCGATCTTGATCTCCTCCTAGGCTCCCCTGCAGAAAAACTTATCGATGCATCTCGAGGGAGCCTACATGAAAAGCTCAGGGAAGCCGCTTCTGCTGCCACTCCTTTGTTTTCAGAAAGTTCTATGGTGAAGCCTCTTCCCAAGCATAACCCGCTCGAGAAGACGATGCATGTATCTCCGTTCGCATCGTCCGAGCCCGTTCTCGTTGAGGGTGTAGAATTCTCTACTCTTCGGGAGTACGACTCGGAAGACCCTCTTCACCTTTCTGAAGACGAACGATCATCATCACCCTCGACCGAGTTTGATCCTCTTCCCACTGGCCCGCATTATGTTGTTCTTGACCTTGATCAAGAATCAACATCGAGCTTCCATGATGCATCTCTTGAGATGGAGAATTCATGGGCCATCGAAATCTATGAGGCGCCGACTCTGGAGTCCGGAGGAAAGGATTCCATTGACAAGCATGGTAGCTTCACTCTAGATATACCTCAGGAACCATGCTTGCATCATCCTTCTCCAAAGTCAGCTATGCTCAGTGCACGGAGCACGCACGAGGACTACAACCACCTTATGGTCCTCTCCTGTAAAAAGTTTAGAAGGTTGGTTGTTGATGCATATGTTTATCATAAGCATTGCAGATTTCGTGTATGCACTGCGGCACTAACCTTGCAGCTGAAGCTTCCATGACACATTAAAAATTGGTGGTGAGGCGGGAATGACATCACCAATGATAGCTCCAAGAAGAAGTTCCCAGGGTCGAGCTTATGACCATAAACAAAGCACTACCAGGAGATAACCTGGATTAGGTTTGTTTTATTTCCCTTTTCAAATAAAAAGCAAGAGCATGTTTTTAGTATAGGTTGTCCTTCGGGTATTTTTGGTCCTAACCCTTTCAGGTGAAGATTATAAAGAACGACGGACAGGTAGCACCTAAGAACATGTGAGCTGCATCACCTCAACACTTTGGTAAGTTTTTGGTGAGGGAACATTACAAAAGGAAGCTTGATCTCCACACACTTGAGTTTTGTTGCCTAGCAATGCAAACTTCAAGTTTGGTGGAGGTATGTGAGCATCCCGAGTAAGGTTCCTTTCATCTAAAGCTTATCCTAGTTTGGAGATGATGTTAGCTCTTGCATCTTGCCCAACTAGCTAGGTATGTCCTGCTTTTGACTTTAAACAAGGCCCTTCCGGGAGGTTGCCCGATGTTCACCATCTTATGCTCATGTTTATATCCCTTTGAAAATAGCTTGATCATGCTTTTATGCTTCCTTTATCCATGTTTGTAATGCTATGGTTTGAGTGCATGCTTAACTATGTGCATTCATAGGCTGTTTTAAATTAAGCATGGTGCTTAGGTTAAAACCATCTTCTTCAGTCAAACAAGACATGGTGTCGAGTTTGATTGATGAACCTTATAGTTAATGCATGCATGGATATTGGTTGTATATGCAGACTAACCCTTACAGGAATTTTGAATTCAAATGGGGTAAGTCATCAAGCTTGATTCAAATGGGAAGGTAAGCCAAGGCATCTCAGCCTTGTTTGAGGTATCTCATGGTGAATATAAAAAACAAAAAAAATTAGTTGAATTTGAATAAAGGCTCACTGGTTCTCGAACCAGAAGAGTCCATCTTTTGTTTTTCCTTTTTTGAAGACAGCACCAGGTACATGAACAAGTGTGGGGGAGATCTCCCAAGCTTATCATCGACATACACACTTGAGATCTCCCACACAGGCGTTGCACAACATCAACTGCGCTTTCATGACAAGGGACAAGGTAAACTAGAGTGAGTCGGCTGCCCCTATGGGTCAGCCCAATCACCACTGGTTCTCCTTAATCCCTATATCCTTCAAGAGCGATGGTATGTGCAACATTATCTCACTCTCCCTGATTCATGTGTTTGAATTAGTTTCAGTTCTTATCTGCTAAAATCGAACTCATGGAATCGTGCTCTACTTGCTCTACATGTTTCCTGTGGTTGGCTTGCATATGTTTTATTCCATACTTATTATCTTGATGCTTGTGAACAAATATCATTAGGGAACTCATGCTCATCTAAGTAGTTGATGTTTGTGATATGGTTTGATGATATGATCTTCTCTCTGATTGTTTGAGTGCTTAGGAATTTTATTTGAAAATATGAAAACCCTTTGCAAAGCTCCTCTTTGATATGCCAAAGTCCTACCAAAGCCATATGATGAGTTATCTTGAAAACCTTAGACTCATATGCTGCTTGTTATTACATTGAGCTTTGTCAAATTGTTGTGACCCTTGTGAGAATTCTTTTGATGCTTTCATGATCAAGATTCATGTGCACACCATATCCCCTTGCTATGCTTCTACACTGGAAGTTAGCATTGTATCATCCATCCATTCCATAAAATAAAGCAGCATGTGTGACCTTTCTCTCCAAAAGTATTCTTGAAAAAGAGACATGGGCTATGCAAAAAGAAAAAAAAGAGAAAAAACCATGCTCAAAGCATGAGAAAAACATGCTCAAGGCATGAAAAAAAATGAAAAAAAAGAGAGATAGCCCATGTCCAAAGGAAAGAAGCAAAAGGAGAGAGATGGAACATACAAAAACGAGTTCCAAAATTTGATGGTAATAACTAGCACCCATTCCGGGCCTAGTGTCCACCTTACCATCACCACAACATTCATCATATATATGGTAATATCTAGCACCCATTCCGGGCCTAGTATTCACCTTACCATATCCATCACATCCATACATGTGCACATCTTTATCCGATTGTATGACTTGATTTTCTCCTTGGATCCGGTTTTTGACTTTGCAATAGATGTGATGCAAGTATGCTTTATCTTTTATCCTACCCTGAGCTCCACATATAGCCATCATTAGAAGTAGGTTGAAAGAAAGGTAAATCCTAATGCCTTGGTGAGGACATATACACGTTGAGCGATCTGAGAGAATCAAATGAGGAGCTAAGCAAGGTTTGTTTTAAAAACTTATTGCAAAACCCCAAGTTACTTGACATGATGAGCAGAAGTGATTTGATTCATGTCCGTTCTGTTCCTCAACTACCCAAGACGGCATGATAGACACTCCACAGAGTTCACAAGTACAAGGTATGGTTTGGAATATCTCTTATGCTCGCTTCATGCCTTTGGATATCATGTCTCACCTTGATCCTTTCTTCTTTACTCGAGGACGAGCAAAGGTCAAGTGTGGGGGTGTTGTTGACAGTTGTTAAGTGCTACTTTTATGCCGTCAACTCCTGCATAAAATGAATGAAAAGTGATCATCAACACTAGAATAGGGCCTTATACTGACAAGTTCCACAAGTGTTGGTGTTTCTAGCTTTTGTTGCAGGATGCACCAGAATACGTGTCAAATGGTACAATTAAGAGCAAGTGATCCAATGGCCATTAAAGGGCGTCATCATAAACATCCTCAAATGCCAATTTGGACTGCACCACAGCAACGGGCTCGTCGAGACGATCGAAATGGATATATCATTTGTCTACTTCTGAGTCCGGATGGGAAAGATATGCACAAGACAAGATCATACCTGATATCTTGTGAGCCCGGTGGGACCCACACCAGGCCACATGGTGACGTGTGCCACAATGGATGCCATGTGTCCATGACACCTCATCAATCCATGTGAAGCAACTCCCGACGAATCAGACACCGCCACGTGTGCAGCACAAGGATCCAAGGGCCCACCAGGGACCCAAACCACCTCCAAACTCGGCATGCACCTAGAACCGTCATAAGGGCCCATGTATCAGTCACCCAGAGAAAGCACAGGACAAAAGGAGGTGGGCCAGGGTCGGGCGAACCCAGGTTCGGCCGCTCCCATCTTGCCTCCATTCGCCATCTGCTTCCACGTGTTGCTTCCTGGTTGATCCCTTGCAACGTTCTGGGGTGGATCGGTGACATGGCGCTTGTTGATTGGCCGGTACAAGGTCGGTTTGGTTCCTTCCCCTGGAAGCTAGAGAAGAGTGCATTGCAAGATTCCTCACCACGTGTCACTCTCCTATTGGTGGCGCCCAAGGATGGCTGCACACTTTGGAGAGGAATTGGCCTCTTGTCAAGCCACCCCCTCCTCTATAAATAGGAGGGGAAGGGCTCCCATTTGAGACACCACTTCACCCAAGGATGAGAGCTTCCCTTCAAAGGAGAGGCCTCTCATTGGTAAATTAGAGAGTAGGAGAGTGAGAGAGTGATTTGTATCTCCATGGATGCTTCGTTCTTCAATTAGAGTAAAGTGAGTATTTCTGCATTTTCTATTTAGACTAAAGTGTTATTCATACTTGAGTGATATGTTCTTGTGTTCTTCGCCTGTTCATCATTTAGAGGCATGTGTTCTTCTGGAACACGCCCCCTCGATCTAGTTGATTAGGTGCACAAGTTTGTATCCCGTTTGTGATTAGTCTTTTAGAATATAGTGGATATGCTTGCATGCTCTGATTAGAATAAAGTGTGCTCGTGATTCCTTTCTAATAGTTCATGCTAGGTTGCATGAGTAGACTTTTTCCTCTGCTAGTGCGTATATCCTGTGTTTTTGCGTTCGTCTGCTGCAAGTCGTTCGTATACGTTGGAAGCACAGTACGGGGTCGAGTGCTCTCTTGCATGCCTTTAGTATAAGCTAGTAGTACCTATAGTGAGTGAGATCAGTTCTCTTCCATGGTCGTAGTTCTATCAGTACAGAGTGCCGTAGTCCGTTGGCTACGGCAGTAACCTTAGCGTAGACGTGGTGTCACGCTACCAGTTATCATTCGTTCGGCTTATCCCAAGGTTAGGTAGAGGCAGTCCAGGTGGTGGTGACAGCCCGTCTGACCCTTATTGATCCTCCGCAGTTGGATATAGTCAGAGCTCCGTTCCACATAGATCCGCGTGCCAGAGTCACCTGTTAAGTGAGGGCTATCGGTACCCTAAGCCAAGTTCTATCTAGAGATCGACCTTTAATCTCATCTATAGTGCTATGTTTAGGAATCCTCTCTATCCTTGCCTCTTATCTGGGTGTGTCCTTGGACCGACTAGTACGAAGTTAGTGCACACACGGTCCCTTGGATTCGATACCCTTGGAATACTCTGAGGTGAAAGCTACAACGGTATCCGTGCGCTTGCGGATTTATTTCGTGTGTTGCTAAAATACCCAACAACCGTGAAGTTCATCTGTGGATCAGGAGCTCATTGGGCATTGCGACGACAAGTCCCGGGCCCTCGAGGTGCTCCTCGCGGAGAAGACACAGCTGGAGATGCAGCTGGCCGTGACCTGTCTTGTTGCGGCAGCCGGCGAGGTCGACCGGGCGACCGAGCGCACGGCCTTTGAAGCTAGAGTGAAATCCGCCAAGGACCGCGCGGCCGCAGCGCAGGCGGAGAAGACCGCTTTGGAGGAGAGACTGGTTGCGGTGGAGCAGGCGGCAGCGGAGCTACGTTCCAACGCCGAGACCGCTGCCCGTGCTGCCCACCAGGAGAAGTCGGAGCTCAAGGCAAAGGCGGGCCGAGCCGAGTCCGACCTCCAGGTGGCCCGCGAGAGGGTGACTGCTCTGGAGGCCCGGGTCAGCAGCGTCAACACCGAGAAGGGCCAGCTCGAGGAAGTCGCCCAGAAGCGTGAGGAGGAGATCATCGGTGTGTGCCTCACGACCTGTTGTCCTCACTTTTTGCTTGCGCGTGGTCACTCGATCTGTGACATTATCTTGTTTTTTGGGGTGAACAGCTCTCCGCGTGGTCCGCACTGACTTGGAAAAGAAGGTTGCGGATCAGGAGAACATCGCAACCACCTGTCTCATCGAGAACGAGAAACTGGCGGAGCTTGCTCGCGAGTCCACTAAGAGGCTCAACAGGAAGGCCGTGTCTTCTTTCTGATTCGCCTTCTTTAATCGAGACGTCCTCTGCTATTGTTGGTCCCTCTTTTTCTTCAGAGGTCGTGGCAGAGCTCGAGGAGGAACGGAAGTTGCATGGGGTGACCAACAAAGACCTTACACGGGTGCAAACGATCCGTGACAGGATGGTCAAGGTCATCACCAAGGCGAAGGACGACCTTGGGGTCCCTTCCGATCTTAACATGACGGATTGCCTAGAACAGGCCACCACGACAGCTCGTCGGCAGTCGATGGATGTGGCTCGCGACATCGTCCGCAAGGTTGTGGCCATCTTCTTGTCGCACTACCCGGAGCTGGACAGGGAGCTGCTGGGCCAAGGATGGTGTCCAGGCTATGACAACGATGGTTACGACCGCATCGAGCAAGACACCATCGACTTCGCTCGGACTATGATGAATCATGCCCTCCACGACCTGGGCCTGTGAGAGAAAAGCAGAGTCGCCTCGCTGAGGCTTTTGGTCATGCTGATGATGACTTGTAATAAACTTATGGATTGAGTATTCGTAACAAAATCGTGGGTTAAGCGCCCAATTTTATTTCAAGTTAAGCACTTTGTTTATTTGTTCATTAGCCTTCTCCCGAGTAGCTAGGGAGCTTGTGAACCCGAGCGATGTAGCTTAAGGCCTTGCTGGTGGTGTCTTGCTCCATAGCCGCAGGGGCGTAGGAACCTGGCGACCCGGCCGGGCTTAACCTTGAAGCGGTGCCACTTGGGCAAGCAGCCCCCGAGTACTTTGAGGAGGGTTAACGAGAGCGTGTTTTTGCAAACAAGAAAACTCCTCGGAGTTCATAGTTTAGACGGTTGCCCGACAACTCTCGAGGGAGTGAATGAGCGATAACTCGAGGTCGTCAACTTTGCTCGTGGGTCTTTGTACCGTAGCCGCAGGGGCATAAGTACTCGGGGCCTGGTCGAGCGCAGGTTTATGACCACTAGAGCTGTCACTCACCCCCTTCAAGGAGTGCGGGTGTACCGCGACGATCATACGAGAAACCATAGATGGTTTTTGATCAAAAAAAGTTTTCGAAACGTGCGGGGAAGGGGTGCCGTGGCCCCGAGTAGCCCCCGAGCCCGTGGACAAGTCGGAGACTTGCCCATGGGATGAGACAAGCATAAAAGACGTTTTACTCGAGTAAAAGACGCAAGCTCGAAGAAGATATCATCTCACGAAATAAGAAAGTAGCTCGGAGCTCTTGCATTATCATAAGATGAAAATAAAGGAAATACTTAAGGGTAAAAACGACGTAGCTGCTCTATGTTCCAGGCATTGGAGATGACCCTGCCGTCCTCGTACTTGAGCTTGAAGGTTCCCGGACGGAGCACCTGGTCGACGATGAAAGGGCCCTCCCATGGCGGTGAGAGCTTGTGTCGGCCCTTGTTGCTTTGAACTCGTCGGAGGACGAGGTCGCCGACTTGGAACTCGCATTCTCGTATGTTGCGCTCATGGTAGTGACGTAGAGCCTGCTGGTATTGTGCCGAGTGAAGGAGGGCGACACTGCGTGCTTCATCCAACTGGTCAATGGCATTTCCGAGCGCGACCTGGTTGCCCTCTTCGGTGTAAGCTTGAACCCGTGGGCTGCCATAGTCGATGTCCGTCGGAAGGATTGCCTCTGACCCATGGACTAGGAAGAAAGGCATGCAGCCGGTGGCCCGACTAGGTGTGGTGCGCAGGCTCCACAGGACGGATGGGAGCTCTGCGGCCCATGTCGCCCGAAACTTCTCGAGGCGCTTGAAAATTCGCAGCTTTAGGCCTTGTAAGATCATGTCATTCGCCCTCTCCACTTGTCCATTAGTCCTCGGGTGGCTGATGGCGGCCCAGTCCACGAAGATGTTGTTGTCGTCGCAGAATTTGAGGAACTTTTTGCCGGTGAACTGGGTGCCGTTATCGGTAATGATGGAGTTTAGGATCCCAAAGCGATAGATGATATCGGTGACGAACGCAACGGCCTCCTTGGAGTAAACATTTGTTATGGGCTTGGCCTCGATCCATTTTGAAAACTTGTCAATGGCGACGAGCACGTGGGTGTAGCCCCCGGGCGCCTTTCTCAAAGGTCCGACCATGTCCAATCCCAGACCGTGAAAGGCCAGGTGATAGGAATGGTTTGTAGTGCCTGCACCGGGAGATGAGTTTGTCGTGCGTAGAATTGACAGCCTTCGCAACTGCGCACGATCCGAGTTGCGTTGGCGACTGCGGTTGGTTAGTAAAAACCTTGTCGGAAAGCCTTCCCGACAATGATTTTCGGACCGGCGTGATGGCCGCATGTGCCTGCATGGATTTCCTGCAGTAGCACTTTGCCCTGGTTGGCCAGGATGCAACGCATGAGTATGCCCTCAGCACCCTTTCGTCGAAGCTCGCCGTCGACCAGTTTGTACAACTTGGCCATGCGGGCAATCCGTCAAGCTTCTTCCTTGTCGGGTGGTAACTTTCCCTCGACCATCCACTCGAGGATCGGGATTCTCCAGTCTGGGTCTTCGAGGTTGGGCTCTCGCACCCCGTCAATCTCCATGACTTCTTGTGTCGATGGCTCCGGCAACTTGTCCTCCTCGGAGCGGACAAACAGCTCGTACTGGTCGCTGGCGAAGACCCCGTGTGGGACGGGTTTTCGATTCGATGCCGCTTTTGCGAGAGTGTCTACTGCCTCGTTGTACTTGCGCAGCACATGGTTGAGCTCGAGCCTGTGGAACTTGTCCTCCAACTCGCGAACCGTCTGGCAATATGCGGCCATTTTTGGGCTTAAGCAATTTTTCTCTTTCATTACGTGGCCCACGACCAGGTCGGAGTCTCCCCGAATCTCGAGACATCAGATTTCGAGCTCGAGGGCGATCCGGAGACCGTTGACGAGCGCCTCGTACTCTGTGATGTTGTTGGAGGCCGTGAAATGTAGTCGGACCATGTACTCCATTCGTACGCCCAGAGGCGAGATGAAGACAAGTCCGACCCCGGCTCCTTCTTTCATAAGCGACCCGTCGAAGTACATGAGCCACGTCTCGTGTTCGATGGGAGCAGGGGGAGTTTGGATCTCCGTCTATTCGGCGACGAAATCGGCCAACGCCTGCGACTTGATGGTGGTGCGGGGCGCGTATTCGATGTTCTGTCCCATCAACTCAAGGGCCCATTTAGCAATTCTGCCTTCCGCTTCAGGGCTCTATATGACCTCGCCGAGCGGATATTTGGACACCACCATGATGTGGTGTGAGTCGAAATAGTACCGGAGCTTCCGCTTGGTGATGAGGATAGCGTAGATCAACTTTTGGATTTGCGGGTAGCGCATCTTCGAGTTGGAGAGGACATCGCTCACAAAGTAGACTGGGCGCTGTACTTTCTACGTCTTCCCAGGCTCGTCTCGTTCGACCACCAGCGCTGTGCTCACGACCTGGGTCGTCGCGGTGATGTATAGGAGCATCGGCTCCTCTTCCGCTGGCGCGGTGAGCACTAGCGGGCTCTCGAGTAGCTTTTTGAGCTAATCGAGTGCTTCTTATGCCTCAGGCATCCACACGAAATGCTCTGACTTCTTCATGAGCTTGTATAGTGGCAAGCTGCGTTCACCTAGTCGAGCGATGAACCTGCTGAGAGCAGCGAGGCATTCGGTGACGCGTTGTACTCCCTTCAGGTTTTTGATGGGCCCCATGCTTGTGATCGCCGAGATCTTCTCAGGGTTGGCCTCTATGCCGCGTTCGGACACGACGAAACCGAGTAGCATGCCCCTGGGGACCCCGAAAATGCATTTCTCAGGATTTAACTTCACACCGTGCTCTCTCAGCTTTTCGAAAACCGTGATGAGGTCAGGGATTAGGTCGCCCACCTTTTTGACTTAACCACGATATCATCCACATAGGCCTCGATTAGCCGTCCGATGAGGTCTCCAAAGACATGTCGCATACATCTCTGAAATGTGGCCCTGCATACTTCAACCCAAACGGCATGGAAGCGTAGCAGTACGCACCGAACGGGGTGATGAATGAGGTCGCGAGCTGGTCGATCATGCTCATCGCGATTTGATCGTACCCGGAGTAAGCGTCGAGAAAACAGAGGGTCTCGCACCCAGTCGTTGAATCGACTACTTGATCTATACACGGTAAAGGAAATGGATCTTTTGGACATGCCTTGTTCAGGCTCGTGTAATCAATGCACATCCTCCATTTTCCATTCTTCTTCTTAACGAGTACAGGGTTCGCTAACCACTCGGGGTGGTACACTTCACGAATGAATCCTGCGCTAAGGAGCTTCTTGATTTCTTCGCCAATGGCCTTACACTTGTCGGAGTTGAAGCGGCGAAGACGCTGTTTGATCGGCTTCGAGCTGGGCTTTATGTTAAGCTTATGCTCAGCGACCTCCCTTGGAATTCTCGGCATGTCGGAGGGCTTCCATGCGAACACGTCGAGGTTCACGCGGAGGAAGTCGATGAGCACGCTTTCCTAGGCAGAATCGAGCATCGTCCCGATACGGATCGTGCGGCTATCATCGGAGACGGGCACTTTCTTCACATCCTTGGCGGGCTCGAAAGAGCATGCCACTCGCTTAGACGACTCAGGGATGTCTTGGTCCTTGGAGGGGGGCTCTGCGGTGAGCTTCTCGGACCGGATCAGTGCTTCAGCGAACTGGAAGCACTCAGCATCGCATTCGTACGCGTGCTGGAATGATGTACCTGCCGTGATGATGCCTTTTGGGCCGGGCATTTTCAGCTTGAGGTACGTGTAGTTGGGGACGGCCATGAACTTTGCGTAAGCTGGCCTTTCGAGTATCGTGTGATACGTCCCCGGGAACCCTACCACTTCGAAGGTGAGGGTCTCCTTCCGGAAATTGTTCGGAGTTCCGAACATGACAGGCAGATCGATCTGCCCGAGGGGAACCGCCTCCATCCCGGGTACGACCCCATGGAAGGGCACCGTCGACGGCCGCAGTCGGGACCGCGGGATCCCCATGTCGCCGAGGGTCGACATGTTGATGACGTTGAGGCCGCTACCTCCATCCATCAGCACCTTGTGCACGTGCTTAGTGCCGAACAAGGGTGCCACGACCAGCGGGAAGTTGCCCGGGCGTGGAACATGGTCGGGATGATCACGTCGGTCGAACGTGACCGGTGTCTCGGACCACTTTAGGTACGTTGGAGTTGCGTGCTCAGCGTGATAAACTTCTCGCCAGATCAGCTTCTCCTGGCGTCTAGGCGACCGTGCCTCTGAACCCCCAAAGATCATCATAACAGCTCCGTCTTCACGGGGGTAGGTGCCTTCATCGTTGCCCTTGTCCTTCCCTCCATCCCTGGTTGGAGCGATGTTTCGCTTTTTCAGCGTGTCAGCGAGATAGGACTTCATCAGGTTGCAGTCCTTGAGGGCATGTTTGACCGGGCCCTCGTGGTTGGGGCATGGAGCCTCCAGCAACTTCTCGAAATGGTCTTTTGGCGGGTCGCTCCTGGGTCTTGCTGTCTTTCGGTCGACAGCCGCCACCAGAGTGTCATCACGGTACCGCTTATCCTTGTTTTTCTTTTTCTTGTTGGTTGGAGCGGACGGTCCACCATCAGCCTCGGTCGACTGCTTCCCTTTGCTGGTGCCGGGACTGAGCGTCGCGGCCACGGCCTCCTCTCCGTTGGCGTGATCGGTTGCTATGTCGAGCAGCTCTCGAGTAGATCGCGGCTTCCGTCGTCCGATCCGATGGATCACACTACACGGTTTTCCCCCTATTGCAACACAACTCTTAGGCAACACCACAAATTCGGTTGCAATAGGGGGGTACTATGGCACTGAAACAGTGATTTGGTTGTAATATGCGTGTCTATTGCTACACAAAATTTGAGTTGCAATATTTATTTTTTGTGTTGCAACAGGTTGACGCTAATGCACCCATTATGAGGATTTGTATTGCATTTGGTTGGAAATAGTGCCACCCCATTTCTGCGTTGCATTAGCATTTCGTGCGTTGCAATAGAAAGTTGCTATGGCCACCATACAAGGGATGGTTGCGTTTGAACGGCTATATCGCAACGTCTAATTTGGGTTGCAAACATGTCTTTGCGTTGTTGCAATACATGAAGGGCTATTGCTTCGTTTGTAGCCTCAAGATGCAATATCGTGTATGTATTGCCACGAAATTTAGTCGTTGCACTATTTTTCGTGGTCATTGCAACTTTATCAGAATTATTGCAACAAGGTATTCCTTGGTTGCACTGTAATTTGTCTATTGTGACGTTTATGCAGGAGATCAATACGACGATCAGATAGGGACTCATCGGGACCATTCCAAAATTCCAAGTCTTCAACAACGTCGGTCTCCATCAAGATCTCCACGACGGCGTCTAGGGGTCTCCATCTAGATCGATCTCCACGGCGATCAATCAACATCTGTGCGGTGGCACGGCCGGTACTGTTGTCTTGATCTCGTATATATCTTCGCTCCCTGCATATATATGCATATTGCTATATCATGATCTACGTCGTTTGAAACATGAATGCAGATTAATTAATGGCATCACACGAAGATCGGAGTTGGATGCGCTTGCCTCGACACTCAGCGGATTGGCAGAACAATTTCTAAACTTTTTTTCAAACCTTTACCGCCGCATCAGTGCGAGGTCGATCTATTGCATGCCCATATACTATTTGTCAATGCATGATCAGACATGAGACTGTGTTTCCCATTCAAATTCATTTAGTGACTAGAGGGTTTGCTGATTGTTTCATCGATGATGGTATCATTCAAGGCCAAACTAATACTTCATCAGCTGAGGGTCGTGTGAATCATGATGTCACTCCTGATCTCAATAATCATGATGCACAACCTACAGCTGATGATACAACACCTTATTTTGGAGAAGACGATGAAGAAGACGATTGTGATGATAACCCTGCTGCCACTAATACTCTAATTAGAAACATTATCAGTGGCACTATACATCATGGACAAACCAGAGATGATGAGGAGGCAGATAAGCAGGCAGAGATTTTTTTGAAACTATTAGACCAGGCAAAGAAGGAACTGTATCCAGGATGCAAAAATGCAACTAAGGTCTCTTTTATCGTGGAGCTTTTTCAGATAAAGTGCATGTATGGCTTAAGTAACGCGGCGTTGGAGGCCATACTTAAGCTCTTTGGAAAGGTTCTCCCTGAAGGGCATTGTATTCCTGACTTGTTGGATAAAGTGCAAAGGGTGGTTCGAGACCTGGGCTTGGACTATGTCAAGATACATGCATGTGAAAATGATAGTGTGTTATTTTTTGATAAGTACGCAAATCTGGAGACATGTCCCATTTGTAAGGAGTCAAGGTGGAAAGTTGTAGAAAAAACCTATGGTAATAATGACAGTGCAGTTGGTGCTACTACTGTTAAGAAGCGGTTACCAGTTAAGATCATACGCTACTTTCCTCTTATTCCTCGGCTGCAAAGAATGTATATGTCAAAGCAAATGTCAGAGGATATGCAGTGGCACAAGAAAGAATTCGTGAACGATGGGAAAATGCGTCACCCTGCTGACTCAAAGGCATGGAAGCACGTGGATTCAGAGTTTAAATGGTTTTCAGAAAAAGGAGGTCGTAATGTTAGGCTGGGTCTTGCTTCTGATGGGTTCAATCCCTTTGGCATGCAAAGTCTTACATACTCCATATGGCCTGTCATCCTGATACCTTACAATTTGCCTCCATGGTTGTGTCAGAAACAATCTAATTGGATCTTATCAATGTTGATACCTGGTCCAAAATCTCCTGGAATGGATATTGATGTATATTTGAGGCCCCTGATACTGGAGCTCAAGGAGCTTTGGAATAATGGTGTTAAAACAAGAGATGCAGGGACTAAGAAGAATTTTACATTGCGCGCTATCCTTCTTTGGACAATTAATGACTTTCCAGCTTATACTTTGCTGTCTGGTTGGAGCACTAAAGGAAAGTTTGCATGTCCATACTGCCACAAACATAATGACTATTTGTGGTTGAAACATGGGAAGAAGCACTGCTACATGGCACATCGACGTTTCTTGCCCCCCGACCATCCATGGCGCAACAACGCGGTCAGCTTCAACAACAAGGTCGAAACCAGGGAGGCACCAGAACCACTATCGGGTGCACAGGTACTTGAGCAGTATGATACATTTGAACAAGTACAATTTGGAAAGACCTTGTTATCAAAAAAAAGGAAGCGTGACGAAGACAACAGATGGCACAACTGGAGGAAGAAGAGTATTTTTTTAGCTCCCTTACTGGTCTTCTTTGCTCATTAGACATAATTTGGACGTCATGCACATTGAGAAAAATATATGCGAGAGCATACTAGGCACTCTGCTTAAATTGGACGGCAAATGTAAGGACAGGGAGAATGCCCGGCTTGACATGGAGCATCTACGGATACGACCAGATCAGCACCCTGTGATTAAAGATGATAAGTATACCTTGCCATCAGCCTTGTACGAGTTAGATAAGGATGCCAGGGAAAGTTTGTGTAACTTTCTATATGGAGTGAAGATGCCTGATGGGGTTTCCTCAAATATAAGAAGATGTGTTGACGTAAAGTCACGTAAGGTGTCTGGCTTGAAAACTCATGACTACCATCTAATTCTACAGAAACTTTTACCCTTAGTGGTGCGTAGGATTTTGCCAGAAGTTGTTGTCATCAGATTGATTCAGCTTAGTAATTTCTTCGATGCACTATGTTCAAAGGAGCTAGTGGAAGCAGAATTGGACAGGCTTAGCTGTTCAATTAGGGAGGCTGTTTGTCGACTTGAGATGATATTCCCACCTGCTTTTTTTGATATCATGATCCATTTGCCTGTTCATCTAGCTGAAGAAGCTAAACTTGGGGGGCCAGTGTGTTACAGATGGATGTACCCAGTGGAGCGGTACCTACGCACTGTGAAAGGATATGTGAGGAACAAGGCTCACCCTGAAGGTTCAATTGCTGAGGGATACATACTCCAGGAGTGCCTTACATTATGCTCAAGATTCTTGGACGTGGACACTAAAGACAATCATGTTGATCGACATGAAACAGTTACTGTGAATGAGCCACCATCTGGTTTGAGCATTTTTTCTGAAATGGATTACAAGAGGAGAGGACAGACGGTCGACGAAATTCCACCAGATGAGTTTCGGAAGATGAGGCACTACATAATTTGCAATTGTGATGAAGCTAGACCATATGTCGAGTAAGATACACTACTCAACATCATTTATTGCTTTTAATTTTAAATTTCAAACTAACAGTAATATTCATTTGTATGCAGTGCGCATTTGGAAGAACTGAAGGAATATGGAACCAGAAATCTTGATCAGCGACATGAGGCTCAACTCGTAAGATGGTTTGAAGGCAAGATCAGAGGTCTACATGCGAGAGGGGAAGTAAGTTCAGAGTTGTTTGCACTTGCTCAAGGACCAGATCCGCGACCTCGTACATTGAATAGATGTCATATCAATAATTGGCTGTTTCGAACCGTTAACATCGAGAAAACCCTCGTGACACAAAACAGTGGTGTGCTTGTCAAGGGTGAGAAAGGAGGCACGAACTGGTATGGGGTGATTAAAAGAATGATCTCACTGGAATTTCCTGGACAAAAAGAAGTTATTCTGTTCCAGTGTGACTGGTTTGATGTGCCTGCTGCCACAAGTACCAACAGAGGCAAAGGATATAGTAAAGATAAATTTGAGGTGATTGACATCGATACTACTCAACACAGGTATAAGAATGAACCCTATATTCTGGCAACACAGGCAGAACTGGTGTTTTATGTGAATCTGGTGAACAAACCCGGTTGGAGCAGTGTTATTTCATTGAAACCAAGGAACTTGTTTGCCATGCCTAAATTAGATCTTGAGGACTCAATTGCTGTGGGTATCAAAGGTATTAATTTGCTCGGTGAACACCAGGATTTGACAAATTGGTCAAGATCGGACAAGGAAGGCACAACCGGGGATGTCTCAGTTATTAATCAGGTGCAGGCCGAGGCAGTTGATGAACCAGACGATGATGTATTTGATGTTGATGATGAACATGATGCAGATGACACGTACATTGATGATGGAGTTGTTGCACCAATTGTTCAAGATGCCCAAGATGATGAATTTTTCGATTGATACTTAGTCGATTTTATTGTTTGGCGTGTTAAGAGAGACAATTTATTCTTGCCATGACAATTGTTTTTAACATTTATTACATTATTATGTCGTGCCCCAAAACTAAAGCATGAGGTGTATTTGTGGTCACTTTTATTTGTGGTCACTTTTCCCAAGCTGTTACATTCTCACTGCATTTGAATAATAAGTACTGTAATTTTGGCAAAGGTAGGTTCCTACCAGTGTAGAAGAATCTCTAGAAAAACATAACTTTTATTTCTTTATTCTGGTTGGGACACATCATGAGCATGAAGCTTAATAGGAAGTTCAAGCAGATGATACACTTTACACCATTCTAGCCTCTGTAAACATGATTAACACTAAAGAAGAAGGCATCGCATTCGAAACGAAGCCTACATTCATCACTACAGAAATACATGGCAAACCCCCTCCTGCTCAGCTCCCTACCGCAGAAGGTTCAGCCTACGCAGTGTTGAATGTTGCCTCACGCCACCGTCGGTGCAAGCGTCGGCCGGCGGCAGCCCTGGCGGAGGGCGATAATCCTCATTTGCTTTGCAAGATTAACCCCACAAGTACAGAAATATTGAGAATGCCCGTTGATGATCATCCGCGGACGCCACTGCCCTTGAGCCTCGCCCTCAACCTGTTTCATGTACGCAAATGCAGTGGCGTCGGCGTCGGCCCCGCTGTAGAACCTGTAGAGGAGGACGGCCGCCACATAGGCCGCCCCTCTGTTCCCGGCCTGGGCAGCGTGGTGTAGCTCATCGAGGGGAGGACGCCGACCGCGGTTCCTGCCGAAGATGTCGTCCATCCCGGTGAGGAAGCCGGCCACCGGGTTGCCGGCTGCAGCCAGGCTACGAACGAAGACGTCGTAGCCGTCGGGTCGTCGTTCTGCATCTGCTCGACTGGAACCTGACCTAGTGCCTGGTGCCTACCGATGTCTCTATCACGGCAGGGGCTGAGCATGCTCTTGCAGGTGGCACGTAGGCTCCGGAGGTCCTCCATTGGCCGATTCGATGTCGCACCGACTCGGCTAGCGATGATCGTCAGGACCTCCTCCGGGAGTTCCGCGAGCGACCGCGGGTGCTCCCTTGATGCCATGGAAGGGAAGTCACGCGGCGCGAAGTGTGAGATGTGGGCTGAGAGGGCGTGGCGACGGAGCGTGAGATGTGGGCGGAGAGGGCGCGACGAGGGAGCGTGAGATGTGGGCGGAGAGGACTTTCCAAGAACCGGCGACGTCTTTCTATTTTCCAATAACCGGCGGCGGCCTCTCAAGTTAATTCCAAAGAAATTAACAACTGAACATCAGAACTGTCGTGTCGTGGCGTGGGTTCAAACTGGCGTGGCGTGGCGTGGGTTCGAACTGGCGTGTTGTGCCGTGTCGTGGGTTCGAACTGGCGTGTCGTGGCGTGGCTGGGTGTCATTTCATGTGGTGTGGTGGCAACTTATAATACCAAAGTTTCCATTTGACATCATAAAAAAGACTTGCACATATATACCAAAGTAGTAGCAGTGTACTTGCATTGACTACATCACTGCATTACTAGATATACATACACAGATACTTGTTCTCACAACCCAGAAATGCTACTTGTTACTATGGATTATTACATTACTAGATAATTCTAACTATATATCATCTGGCACAAATCGGTAACCATGCTTGATCTCAAGCTGATTTGCAATCTCAAAAGACAAAAATGCATCCTTGGTGGCGTAATTCACCTGCCAGGCTTGCAAACACCTCAAACCCCACAGCTTGTGGTTCACTCTTCTGTCCTTGAACAGAGGTAGGTCTAGTACCACATTTCCAATCTTCTCCAGTGAAGACCTGTAACCATTTTGGTACAGATTGCTATACTTGTCATCAACCTCAGAAACAAGCAGTTGAAGGTCTTTCCAATTAGAAATCGTGATGCCGCAGTCCTGCTCTAGGCGTTCAACATCATTCGAGATATGCGCTCCGACAAAGATGTGGCCTTCCTCGCTCAGAAACTTGATCAGGACATCAGGTAGCTTGTAGCCGGGCATGGAGCACCTGGTAAATAAGGCAACGCGGCCCGATGCACAATTGCAACAATGCGACCTTGAGCTCGCCACTGCGAAGCTCAATGCACTCGGTGTCCAATCCGATGAGCAAACGATCTGGAGGAGGGCTACCTTTGATTTCTTTGATGTACTCCGCCACTACTCTCGCGTCGCAAGTGATTGTGGTCTTGATGCTTGGGTACCACTCCTTGAAGAATTCGACCTCGTGGACCGAAGTTGGGGGCAGTCCCGGATTCGGCGAACGCCATGGACGGACGACGGCGGGGCGCCATTCGTCCCAGCCACTGCCTACTTGAACGTCGACAGCATCAGCAGCGGCGTCCCACACATCCACGGCGCGACGCTTACCACCCTACAGTACCAATCCAAGAAAACAGAGTTCGAAATCTTAATCAAACAGTTCAATCTCGCTACAAATCCACGACTACCTACACAATGTACCGCGAAGGGCTGACCTGGAAATTGACGTGCTCCGCTGACGCGGCGGCGCTTGCTCCGCCTGCAGCACCTTGGTTGGTGTGGGGGCCGGCGGCGGCGGTTGCCCCGACTGCATCCCCCTTCCTTTTAGGGGCGGCACTGCCTTCCACTGCCTCGCATCGGGTCATCGCGGGTGCAAATCTTCCTTCAGAGCTAGGTGGCGTGGCAATGGCGTCCGAGATTAGAAGCTTGGCGGTCGCCGGCGATGGCGGAAGGCAAGAAAACCCTAGTTTTGATGGGACAGTTTGGGGGAACAGGGATGAAGCAATATTCTATGTTGTCTACCCAGCTTTGTCTATAAGGTAAAAGGATGTGGGGACACAGCTTCGTCCACACCACCAGCGCTCGTGCAGTCGTGCGGCTAACTGGTCCCACGCGTGGGGACGATGACGCAAATTGCTTCTGTTATCAAAAACTTTGAAAAATTGAGAGATTTTGAATATAGTTGTCAAATGAAAATTTCTTGAATACCAAACCTCTACAACTCGTCAAGGCCAACAATCTTTATTTAAGTCATTAATCCATTTGACAAAGTTTGAATAGGACAAATTTCGAAATTCAAAAAATGATATCTACAATCGATATTTTTGAACACCAGATGATGTCAAATGGAAAAGTGGTGAATACCAGAGTTTCATATCTCAATAAGATCTACGAACTTTATTTAGGTCGGATTTTCATTTGATAAAGTGGTACTACACATTGTTCATTAACATAGGTTCACTCACATAGTTTAAGAAACTTGGTTGGGGACATGTCAATTTTGTACTACATGATAGTACCACTTCGTCAAATGAAAAACCGTCCAAAATAAACATTGTTCATCTCGATGAGCTATGAAACTTTGGTGTTCATCACTTTTCCATTTGACATCATCTAGTGTTTGAAAACAATCAATTTTAGATATCAATCTTTCAATTTCGAAAATTTGATGGTTCATCATGAGACAGATTTTTGTTTTCTAAGAATGTGGGGGAAACAACCACCTGAGTTGGACATCATACGTGTAATATAAACATGTTTTAAGTTTTGATTATGAATCAAAATACAAAAATAAGTTCATCACTTGCCTGTCATGTGGGACCCGCTAGTCAAACGTAATGAAGAAAAAGCAACTGTGAGGTAGTCGTCTCCTCGATCGGTGGGTCGCATCCCTTTGGTGTGGGGTTCCTGTGTGGGCCCTTCATGGTGGGCTCCATTTGTCAGCCGCTTGGGGTGGAAAACAACTGTTGTCAACTGCACACTTTGTGTGCCTAGACGCCCCCGCCTACCCTGACGTTTCGCTTCTTGTCTCGCCCCTTCCCAGGCGCCACGCAACAGTAGAAAACCACCCCACCGCCGCCCAACTCCGATTACTTTGCAAACCACCCCACCGCTGCCCAACTCTGACTACTTTCCAAACCTCCCCACCACCCGACCCGCACGCCAAGATGGAGCCGGCCTCGACCGCGGCATCGAGGGTTTGTCCTCGCCCTTCCTCGGCGAATGCCGCATTGCCGGCGGCATCCTCGACGAGCCGGGATACGGGGTCCTCGATGGGACCGGTGGCGGAGGTGGCGATGCTGGGTTGGTTTCCTTGCCCCGATGTTCGCCGGGCATCCGAGGAAGCGGACGCTGAATCCGCTAGGATGCCTCGGAAGCGGCATGCCGACGATGAGGGTTTTCAGCACCCCGACGCCAAGAAGTCGAAGCCAGCGGAGGAGTCCGGCGAGGAGTTATACCCCCGCAAATGGCAGGACTTCGGATGGGAGCGCCGGTAACTTTTCTTACTCGCCTCAAATTCCTCTGGTTTTTGCTTAGTACATTGAAGTGATTATTTTTGTGTGAGTGCGAAATTGTTTCTGTGAATAATCAATTCTGGACTTGCAATTTAGGATTTCTTGACGAATTGGTACTAGTGGAAATTTTTGGTAGAGATCATCTAGTTAAGAATCAGTGAGCAAATCCATCTCCACATTTTGTGTAGTAGCATTCTTGGTACACTAGTGTTTATGTGAATTTTATCTTGGACAGTTTGAAACAAATTTTTGCTCACCTCTGATTGCAACATGATTAATCTTAAGTTCACAAGTGGAATATTGCTGTTCATGTCTTGATTTCTTAATTCAGGATCTTGGGCCGAAGGTGACATATGAGTTCAATTTCGCACGAGTTAAGCTGTTCGTGGAATGCAACGACGACAGCGACGATGAGCTCTGCCTCCCGGGCCCCAACCGGAAACGTCCTACTGATGCCGAGGTAATACCTTCAATCCCAGTGTTGACTATGTTCAGTTTCATTCAAATTTTGATGTACTTATCACACTGATAATTCATTGTAAAACCATTTCAGATTGAGGCTAAGGTGGAGGATCTCCAGCTGGCGATCAAGCGCTGGGCACTCCCGTAGGCACGCCTACAAGGAATGATAGATAGCTTTTGTGTAGTGAACTACTCCCTCATGATCATCTAGATTTGATGAATGAGGATTTTGTTTAATGAACTTGTATAGTGGCATTACTTTTGTTGGAAATATATGGTAGCTAGTGAATGCTACTATTTTTATTACTTCTGTTTTGGCTTGATCCTTGGCTATTTGATAGCCCAATTTGCATAATAGCCCTAGTGTTCTTTGATCTCTGTGAAGACAAGGAGATAACCTTGCATCAATTCACGTGGCCTTTGCTTAACTCTGTTGTGTAGCTGTGATCTTGGGAGACCTGGGATGGTAGAGGAGCGAGTATCTTAGCTTGAGTCAGGCTAAGGGTAGCGAGTGTCCTCTGCTTTTGAACTTCCTTGTTCTAGTTCGTTTATGAGCGTTTTATGTGTATTTCTGATTGACAAGTATAGAGCAAAATAATTATAAAGCATAGAAATGAAAAAAGGAAATCATATCATGAACACAGCCATTCATGCAGAGATGTACATAAGCAAGCATGAACACATCCATTTATTAGTTGTCCATCAGGCACAAGCAAGACTTGCGCACAGAAGCATCATACATCAGTTCATCAAGACTCCATAAGTCCATCAACCTCAACAAGCTCAAGGCTTCTTAACAAAAGTAATAACTAAACAAGTCCAGGCCAACATCACAAGCTGACCACCAAACTAAGTCATACACACTACATTCCATTGTTTATAGCAAGCACATTACTAAAGAAGCTTCTATTTTGTTGCTGCCTCAAGTTCAGCAACCTTTGCCTCTAGTTTTGCCACTCTTTCTGCCAGCACAGCATTCTTTTTTCCAGCTTCGGCAAGCTGATCCACCAAAAATGATTCTAGTCTTTCATGACTTTGTGCTACGGCACGAAGCATTGTCCCAAGGCCTTCCATCCTTGCATTCCCCGTGTGGATTGCGTCCCAGATTGAGTCAATGTCATGTGGAGTTACACCAAGTACCTAAAACAAAGGCAAACTGATGCATTACAACCATGGATCAGTGAAGATACAAGCACATTTGATCAATTCATATAGAGATGCTGGACATTTGAAGCAATATATGGAATGAGTTCAACATTTTTTGTTAGGAACATCACCTCCCTAACTGACCTAGTCATCCATGAGTGCATCTAGCAGAAGTAAATGAAATTGGTTCTTTATCTAGCATCAGAGAACCTAGGAAAAGTGAATCTTGGTCCACCAGGAGCGCAACTAATCCATGTCTAAAATAGAAAACCCCAAATCCATGACTAGTTAAGACTAGGTTTACAACAAATCCATGTCTAGTTATTATAGTTAAGACTGATCCCATTCACCTAGGTTTACCACAAATCCATGTCTACAGTAGGAAACCCTAATTACAAAACTATTATACCAGAGGATCGGTACTAACCTAGGGGGACTGAGGAGGAGGGGGCATCGGCTTCCTGGTGCGTCCGCTCCTCGCGAATCTTCCACGCGAGTCGCACCCTTGGTTGGTTGAGTGGTGCTCCACTCGGGGCCCCGCAACAATGGCGGCCGCTGGAGGGGAGGCGGCAATGTGGGTGCGACTCTGCATGCTACGGCCCACTACACCCGGGGTGGAGCCAACCACCACCGGCGTTGGAGGAAGCCGGCGGCGAGAGCGAGGCGGCCGGCGGCGAGAGCGAGGCGGCCGGTGGCGAGAGCGAGGCGGAGGTTGCGAAATAGCTGTAAAACTGGAACAGAGATTGGGGAGAAATCAGGAGCAAAGGGGCGACAGATATCCACATTCGACCGAGTTGTGGGTCCCACCTGTCGGCAGAGTTGTGGGTCCCACCTGTCGGTAGGGTTGTGGGTCCAACCTGTTGGCCTAAACCCGCGAGAGATTTCCCCATTCGACAGAGATGTGGGTCCCACCTGTCGGCACCCAGATTGTGATGTGTTCTTGAGTTGTTCATGGACCTAATTAACTTGATTCTTTGATTCGTAATCACAGCTACAAGCTTGTTTAGATTTCACAAATGACGTCCAAATCAAGAATTTTTTTTCCTACATTCTTATAAAACAATAATCTAGCTCATGGTGTCCACTGCATCTCATGTTAGTATGTTTCAACAATCATAATTAAGAAATATAACAATTCAAAACTATAATCAAGATTTTCAAACAGTAGATGATGTCAAATGGAAAAGTGATGAATACCAAAGTTTCATTGCTCCTCGAGATGAACAAACTTTATTTTGGTCGGTTTTTCATTTGACAAATTGGTACTATCATGCAGTACAAAATTGACATGTCTCCAACTAAGTTTCTTAAACTATGTGAGTGAACCTAGGATTAATGAACAATGTGTAGTACCACTTCGTCAAATGAAAATCTGACCAAAATAAAGATTGTTCATCTCGACGAGCTATGAAACTTTGGTATTCATCTCTTTTCCAATTGACGTCATATACTGTTTGAAAATCTTGATTCTAATTTTGAATTGTTCTATTTCTTAATTATGATTGCTGAAACACACTCACATGAGATGCAGTGTACACCATGAGCTTGACTATTGTTTTCTAAAGAAGTAGGAAAAAATTTTTCCTAATTTGGACGTCATTTGTGAAATCTAAACAAGTTTGTAGCTATGATTATACGAATCCAAGAATCAAGTTAATTAGGTCCATGAACAACTCAAGAACACATCACAATCTGGGCGCCGACTGGTGGGACCCACAACTCTGTGATTACGTGTCCTCCCTATGAAAGCGCAATTTTCTTAAACCTAATGTACCCTGGGACCCCCTAATACAATCAGCAACCTGATCTGGCGGCGGCGGTTCTTTTCCATCTCCCCTCACATCTCGCCTTCATCTTCTACCTCATCCTCACCGGGGATCACAGCCTCGCACATCCAATCAGCCCCCGCGCATGACGAACTGCAATCACTCCATGGAAAAGGTCTCCGCGGCACGCTACGAGGCGTCGAGGCTGGTGGAACTACCGACGGAGCTGACGATTGACATCGTCTCCCGAGTCGCTGCTCAGTCAGAGGATGCCATTGTGGATCTCCACAACCTGCGCGCAACCTGCAAGGCAATGTGCGTGGTGTGCGGTGCCGCCACGGTCGGACGACGCCTAGCCCTGAAATGTGTCCTGCGGCTTCGATTCTACCTCGGCCCGGATTATCGCGCGGCGGTCATCACCACACTGGCCACCGTCGGCAACCCAGAGGCCTTGTTCCACAACGGGTTGCACCTCGAATTATTGGGGAACACACGCGGCGTAATCATGCTGTGCCTCGACCAGCTAAGGCGCGCCGCGGAGGCGGGCCGCAAGGTATCGATGTACGCCCTCGCCCTCTTCCTCTACAGGCCCAACAGCGGCGAGGCCGACGACGACGAGGCCCGGCGGCTCCTGCGCTTGGTCTAGGGACCCGAAGAGGGGGCGACGGCGCTTCCTTGGAAAAACTTGACTTGTACGAAACGCCGCTCCAAGATCATTTCGGCGACGTGGGACTTACGGCTGTCGGAGGCGATTGCCATGTCGGTGCCCGTACCTCGCCAGGATGATTTTCACTGTGCAGGTCGCGGGTGTGGCAACCACGCAGGATGGCATGCTTGGTAATCGTGGCGTAGGTTCTGCAGCGAGGAGTGTAGGATCAGGAACGAGTGTGATTGGTTCTTCATCACACTCAAGGAAGCGTTAATGATCTGTTACAAGGTAAAAAGTTTGTGATTGCTGATATGTCTTGATTAATTTGTTCCAGACATGATGCACCATAAAAGACATTCAGGATTTCAGTTTACATGTTTGCTTTCTTTCTTGTCTGCTACTCATCAGGAATTCACTTTACATCTGGAACTTGTGTTCTGAAACTTCAGCTGACCGCTGCAATTCTTTCAGTTCACAGGATTTCAGTTATCAGGAATTCAATTATTCTGACAGTTCGGTGAATGCATTCTTTTTTTCAGGCAATTTATCTGGCACTGATGAGGGACCTTGCGGAGAGGCTTTGGCGTCATTTTAGGCAGAACTTTGAAGAAATCCAGCAAATAAACTCAAAGCATGTCTCTGAAGTTGTGTCTTTGGTCGATGTGTCTCTCAACTTGTGTCCTTGTAGAGCATGTTTTTGATGATCCTTAGTTGCTGTGGTGTCATCGTGGCTCGGGAAGCCTATGTGTAAACTCAGTCCTCATATATCGTACGCACTGGCTGCCGATCTTTATGTTGGTTACTTAATTTGTGTGATGCATTTTACTCTGGTACGAAATTGATGTGAGGAATGTTATTTTGCTAAAGTTGGTGGACAGATGATATTCAAAATTTACTTTGACCACAAAAACTTTTCTAAAAGCAATATACAATAACATGTGTCATCTTGTGCAGTTACATATATAGTAAACAAGAAGTAAACTAGTATAATAAAAATAAAACTATATTTATAAAACTTGATTATGTTCAACGCATCGTCTTTACAAATATATATAAAACTTTGTGGGACCCACTCGTCAGCGGGTCACACGAAAACGCCCCCCTCAAATACGCCAAGCGTTCAGAAAATTTGGTAGCCAACGATTTGGAATGTGGCGCCAGTTTTTCCATCCGAAATATTTAACAAACGCCCAAACTACCGCGCTACCATGACTGGGGCCACCACGTTGTTGCGACAAACGCCGGGTTATTAGAGTAGTAAGTCGTGCGTCATTACTTTCCCTCCCTAATCCCCTCGCAAAACCAATCTACATCATGGTCAGTTAGGGCCCGGGTAGTCGACGACGACCGGCGCCACCACCAAGCTGCTTCTCGCCTTACACGAGGATGCCGACGTCCAGCGAGGCGGCAAGGGTGACCCCTTCGTCATCTGAAGCGCTGCGCACACCTTCGTCGGCCATGCTACCTCCAATGTTCACACCATGTCACACCCGGCCCAATTGGGATGGCCCACGAGTGGCCCATGAGCGTATGTGCGTGTGTTTAGTGCCACATTGCTAGTTGAGCAAGGGTGGAGCCAACTTATAAGCCTTTGTCCACCAGCCATATCACCTTCGGGTTAACCCTTTTACACGAAGCGAGGACGAAAGTGTAAGCAGGGTGCTATGTGTACGTGTGCTCGCCCCTACGGAAGGGCTGGGCGGTGCGGCTTTGGTGGGCGGGGTGTTACAAATGGTATCAGAGCCGACCCTCGCGGTTGCGCGTACTGGTCAGTGTGTGGACATAGGGCGCATGGCGCGTGTGGGCCTGAGATGGGACACACAGCATGGCATATGGGTCGGCACTGGATGTACGGTCGTGCACTAAGAGGGAAGGTTCCTAGACATTTTCTCGGGTCAATGTGCGGACATATGCATGCGCGTGTGGGCCTGGGATGGGGCACACGGCATGGTGTATGGGTCGGCACTGGACGGGTGAGTTGGACCGACGAGGACGTCGGGTTCTTTGAGGGGGGGTGAATGTCACACCCGGCCCAATTGGGATGGCCCACGAGTGGCCCATGAGCGTAGGTGCGTGTGTTTAGTGCCACATTGCTAGTTGAGCAAGGGTGGAGCCAACTTATAAGCCTTTGTCCACCAGCCATATCACCTTCGGGTTAACCCTTTTACACGAAGCGAGGACGAAAGTGTAAGCAGGGTGCTATGTGTACGTGTGCTCACCCCTACGGAAGGGCTGGGCGGTGCGGCTTTGGTGGGCGGGGTGTTACACACCAACCTTTGGTACGGCGACTGCTGAACCTACTAGCAACATGTCCACCAGGGCTAGGGCGACGACTGCGCTCTTTGGGTCATCACCTTCGTCCCAAAGAGCATCACAAGGTTCGGGCGACGCAGAAGCAATCGTCGACGACCTAGATGCAGACCAAGATGTGGTACCTTCGTCTCAGGACGAGACAACCGAGGCTAGGTATGCTGTTTCCGCGTTCGATCTTTCCCCTCGTACTGCCACCTATATTTCATGCATTTGTGCACGCACTGGTACCATAGATTTCATGCATTTGTTCACGCGATTTCCACACCAAATTTCTTCAAATTATTGAAATGCCATCGATGAATGCGCAGATCAAAAGATGAGGAGATTTGGACCGTGTATATGATTGAAAAGGGTAGAGATGGGGAGGCAGATAAAAAAATACATGTAAACCTCTTGGGAAACAAATCACCCTTGAAAACATAAACAAGCTGAAACAAAAATTGGGGTATCGAAACAGGGACTTGGTTTACTACAAGACTAGAATTCCTTAATCTCCTGCGGAAGCAACACTCACTGAGATCGACTATGATGTCGATGTAGCAAAAATGAAAAAGATTCACGAGGAGGAAATGGTGATCAGCTTAGTTGTATCCAGAGAGCCAATACCTAAAAACCATACCGTGCCCATAACACCATTGAAATCCAAAAGTGTTTCCACACATGATGATGATGACGAAGAAGTTGAAGAATCTGAATTAGATGAATACAAACTTTGGCTAGCTGCAATGCATAAAGAGAAGAAAGCCTTGGGTAAGATATGGTACAGCCCAATATTTGTATATATATACTCATGATTTTGCAGTTCAGTCACATGATTGAAATTAATTATGGATCCTATTTCAGAATTAAAAGACATATTCAGGGAGGACACAATCGACACATACCAAGAATACCTGGATGTTGCAGGACTACTTGATGACATCGGTAATATCCCTCTCCTAATTTGCAAGCAAATTACCATTCTTTGTCAGACTACAAATTATGCTATCTCATCATGCCACAAAATTGTCTGCAGAACGGTATGTGGACCCCACCTTTATTTTGCAACACAGGGATGACATGAACCCAACACCTCCAGTGCAGCCTCCATCTCATGCTCGGCGTTGGAAACAGCAGGAGCAAGGAGATGGTAACTTGTGTTTCATAGAAATTACCTGTTTATGAATAGTATGTTTTTTGTGGGTATTATTACATTTTGTTCCCATGGAATAGGCTCACAAAATGTGAAGAAAAGAGGACGCAGTCCCATAAGAGCCTTGAAGGTAATCGCCAAGAGAATCAAGGCGGGCAAACAGCAGTTGGACATTCAATTCTCCAAACATAGAGGACCGGTAGGTGATAACTACCGCTCATTCGTTGATGAAGTGGTCATGTATACAAGGAAAAGGACGCCAGTCATTGGAGTGAAATCGTGGAAAAATGTCAAGAAAGAAGTCAAAGACGCAATAGCAACTAATGTATTGGTAATAATAAACTTTGCTTTTCAATACAATTCAAATAAAAACTTACATATCAACTCACATAGTATTTGCATGCTATTGTGATTATATAACAGGCAAAGTGGGACATGGAGGATAATGCTGATTCAAGGGAAAAGATATGGGACATTGCTAAGGAGCATTACAAAGGATGGCGTTCAACTTTCAGTGCTACGGCCAGGACATACGACAGCTACCACCAGAGAATGTTACGTAAGCCTAAAGAATTAGATATTGTTGAATGGCACTATCTGTTGAAGTATTTCAGTACTGCTAAATTCAAGGTTTGTTCCACATTGTTACTATTACTGAGCAATACATTTTTCATACCAATGGCAATGTCTGAGTCTTTAAGATTATTGTTCATAACTTGACATTCTATAGGAAAGGAGCGCACAAAATTCTGCGATTCGAGGCCAACAAATGACAAGACATTTATCAGGCTGTAAGCCTTATTCTCAGCGCAGCTATGAGAAGGTAATAACTGGAGAAGCACATCTCCAATCTGTCTTGTAGGATGAATAACTAATTTGTTATGTTCTTGGCTTAACAGAAAGACCCAGAAACTGGTGAAGAGCCCGATGATATGCAACTTTGGTGGTTAACTCACACTAAGCATGGGGATTGGACAGACGAACAATCTAAAAATGTCTATGTGAGTTCTCAATTAATGAGTACATACATTACTATACATAGTCCATGCAATTATAGAATGCAAGCAATTTCTTGTTCAACTAACTCCTCCATCTGTGCCTTGTAAATGTTAGGACAAAGCAAGTAGTGTTATTGCTGAGGCGGAATCAAATGCAGAGAACAACTTTGTTTCCCAAAAGGAAAAAACGACTTGTTCCAGAAGGCATACAAGGAAGTCACAAAGTGCATATCAACCAAGTTGCATGGTAATGGGTACCTGGCAAAAAACCCAACTAGAAGGCGGCTGCTCAATGCGGAGCGCCAGGAACAAATTCGTAGGGAAGAGCTACAGCATCAGGAACACGTCGAGCTCATGGACGCATTTGGGCTGTTACAAGAAAAAATGTCAACATGGGAAGAAGAAAGGAAAGCAGAAAGGAGAGAACATGCACGACAACTTGAAGAAAGTAACAAGAAAAGGGAGGCTGATCTGCAACAGCTTAGGCAAGAGTTCCTATCAATGCTGCAAGCAACAAATGGACATGCACAATTTCCACAGGTACTGGTCAAGCTAGTTGCATGAATGACTTTCTTTCCTTAGGTTCTATATCTGAATGTCTGTATCCTTTCATAGGTTGTCCTGCCAACATCTGTCCAACCAAATAACAATGTCACTGAATCTGCCGACGTGTCGGCGGCTGCATCAATCACCCAGCAAAACAACAATGTCACTGAATCTGCAGACGTGGCGGCGGCTCCATCAATCACTACAACTGGAAATGTACAAATAGACTCCAGGAATGTGCTCTCTTCTACTCAGGTTGTTCTTGAATTCACAACTTTTTACTACTACATATCATCAGTTACTGATAAAATGATGCCTAATCTTGTCCTTCCAAATGATTGGTTTAGAGGACAAGGAATCTGAAGTCGTTGCTAAACAAGTCTTTCGCAAAACCAGAAGTACTAAAGGTGTTAACAATCCTGAAGCACAATCTGCCGTCCCCCCTGTTAAACAAATTTCATCTCAACAGCTACAGGTACAAGCTGCACAAAGGAGACGACAAAGCACCAAAAACACATGAGGTGAAATTTTTGCAACTCCTCTTCCTGTTGTGAATGTACTTCATGTTACAGCTGCCAAAGTGTGTTTATGGTTGTGAAAATTATTTGATGTCATTCTGATAATTTTATGAATCGCAATCAAACTTTGGTTTGCTACATGCTGTTGTTGCACAAATTCCAATATTAGAGATTATTTGATGCTAGCTTAAAAATGTTGTTGATTCTTTTCAGGAAGCCATGTTGAATGGAGCAAACAGGTGATGCGAGCTCCCTGCATTGAAGTCACCCTTTGCTGATCAAGTGTTGGGATCCTCTCAAAGTCACCATTTGCTGAACACGATCTTCATTTCCTATCAAATTAGCCTACTATGTGTTGAAACAATGTCCCGTCCTAAACTTTTCAGTATTTCAGTACTTCGTGTGTCATGCAATAACTCAGTGGATGGTTGAATGTGGTTTCATGAACTATAAATGCATAATTATATATACCTAATGATGTTATTTAATGTTTCAAATTATTGCTGCTATATAAATGAGCGTGGCAGAATACACCTTTCGTTGCAAAGGATAAATCATCATATCACAACCCGTTTTTTTCGTTGCCAAAAACATTCGACATGAAGCAACCAAACCATTTTCGATGTTGCAAATGATAAGTCATCCTTTCACAACCATTATTTTTTGTTGCCAAAAAGAAACGTGGCAATAATAAGTTCAACTTGTAGCAACCCTGTATCATGGTGGTAATAGAGACTTGAACTTTTGGCAACCAAACCATTTTCGAAGCAATAATAGAGGACACATCTTACAACCAAGCAAACTACGTGGCAATAGAGTGCCAAACCTATTGCCTCCATCCTATATATATTGGTTGTAATAGAATGTTTCACCTATAACAACCATCCATATGTTGCGTGGCAATAGAGGATACCACCTATAGCAACGTAACCAATTTCATGGCATCAGACAATACTACCTATAGCATCGAATCAAAATTTTGTTGTAATACAGGAAATCACATATTGCACCCAAATAACTTTCGTGGTAATAGAGGTGGTTCCACCTATAGCAACCACAATCAGCGCGTAGCAATACAATACTTTGCAACGTAAGATTTTACACATTGCAACACGTCTGGAACGATGCAATTGCACCTATGGCAACACCAGATGCATCGCAATAGGATAATTTGCAACCAACACGAGCGCGGTCTAAAGTGCTAGTTGCAACGTCGCATTGCGTTGCAACAGAAAAACTTTTGCAACCACCAAATGACCACGGTTGCAAAAGCCTAATGCAACGCGGCCTATCGCATCACATGGCCCACGAAAAAATTTGGTTGCAATTGTGGCTATTGCAACCAAATATGGCATATTGCAACACATTTCGTGCGTTGCATTAGGGGGAAAATCTAGTAGTGTCAGCGTGGCACACGTGGTGCCATTCTCGAAGGCCGAGACGATGTCCGTGTCGGTTGTGCTGGGCAACTCGGTGCATCGCTTAGAGAAGCGCCAGATGTAGTCACGCAGGCTCTCACTCTTCATCTGCTTACAGTTGCGTAAGTCCCACGGGTTCCCTGGTCGGGCGTACGTGCCCTGGAAGTTGCCGATGAAGGCGTCGCGCAGCTGTGACTAGCTGTCGATCTTGCCCCGCGGCAGGTGCTCGAGCCACGTGCGGGCCGAGTCCGCGAGGTGTAGCGGAAGATTCTTGATGATGAACAAGTCGTCCCGCGCTCCGCCGGCGTTACATGCCAGCCGGTAATCTTCCAACCAAATGCTGGGGTTGGTTTCACCATCGTACTTTGGTACGGAGGTCGGAGCTCGGAAACGTGAAGGAAAACGGGCGCTACGCACATTTCTCCCGAAGGTGTGCGGTCCCTGGGCGTCAGGCGAGTTGCTTCGGCTTTGGTCTTCGTCGCTATCGTAACGACCCTCGCGCCGCCGATTGTACTCCTTACGAGGCTGCTGCTCGTAATCGTCGTCTTCGCCCGCGTCCGCCCTTTGCCGCGCCTTGATGGTATCGCGAGCATCGCGGTGGGGTCCGTGGCTTTTAATCGGAACGTTGACTTCCTCGGACCGTCGCGGCTGTTGCGATGGCACCGTAGGTTGTCGTGGCTCGGAGTGCCCGCGACCCTGCGAGCCCCGCTGACGAGAAGCAGAGCTCTCTGCCTGCTGCACAGCAGCGGTCTCGAGGAGCGTCTTGATTTGTTTGTGCATCTCTTTTTCCTGAGGTGTGGCAGGCTCTGGGATCTTCCGGAGAAGAACTACAGCTGCAGCCAGGTTCTGCGATGCCCTCTTGAAGACGGGCGTGCCGTTGATGACGTCTCGGTCGTCGTTGATGATGCGTTGCTGGACGTCCCTCGCGCGTACGCAAGCGAGAGTCGGATTCGGGTCCTGCCCGAGTTGTTGGTGGAGCTGGGCCCGCTCGTCGTCGAGCTGGCGCTGCGCGTCCTCCAACTCGTCTAGTCGTCCTCATTGCGCGGCCCCATTGGGCGGGGCCTGCGCCTCGGCTACGCTATCCGCCGTTGAGCTGTGAGCGGAGTGAACGGCCCCCTCCGGAGTCTGGGCTGGTACCGGAGCGATCGGGGCATTGCCTACGACAAAGCACTCGCGCGAGGGGTCGTAACTTCCGCCGTCGGAATCGTCAGAGTAGCTGAAGCAATAGTCTGCCGCCGTCTGGAAACGACGGAAGGCGCCAGCATCCTGAAGCCCGGAGTAATCCCACTCCGAGCCCAAGGTGTCGTCCGTGCTGTCGGAGTCGAGGTACTGCTCGTCGGGCGAGGTTGCTGGAAGCTTCTGGTTACACCAGAGACGATAACTTGGGTAGTTCTCATGCGCGGCCAGGTCTATGCCTGACGAAGAGGAATATGCCACCGTCGTGTAGCGCGTTCCTCGGGGGAGTGACATCATCGATGCGCTTTCCCTAGCGACGCGGTCCGTCGAGTCTGACGGCAGGGAGTCTTCCGCCGCGTCAGTGGGTTGTGGTGCGCTAGCTTCGACCCGCGGAGGGGAGCTAGCACGTGCCACCCTGCGTCGCTCCAACTTGGCCTGTCGCAAACGCTTGCCGGAGCGCCTCTTACGCCGGGGCGATCGTGGGGCGGCGGCCGGAGCAGGAGCCGGTGTGGGTGCACTGGTGGTCTCGTTAACGAGGTGCATGTGATAGCCATCTCCAGTTGCCCGAAAGTTCAGACTTCCAAAACGGATCTCGAGTCCGGCCAGGAGCGGGTCGGATGATCCCGTGGGGTAGCTCATTGGTAGCAGCTTGGTGGCGATCACCGTCGAAGAAGACGATGGAAGGGCCGTGCAGACCCTGGAATGAACGTCGAAAACACGCGAGGGCCCCTACCTGGCGCGCCAACTGTCGGGGTTTGTTACCGCCGGCAAGTAAATTTATACGAACACATGTGTAGATCCGCACAGTTGCACAAGAGACACTCGGGATTATACTGGTTCGGGCCTCCAGAGAGTAATACCCTACATCCAGTCAGAGAAGGGGTGTTCTTTATGCTCAGGAGTTCGTAGTAGGGGTTACAAACAAGTCGGGAGAGGGTTTCGAGCCCAAGTCCCTAGTGCGTGTGTGTGAGGTTCTAGTAGCAGAGTTCTGCGTACACGAGTGCGAGTGAGTCTACGGTGGATTGTGAGATGAGACATTGATACTGAGGGCGTGTGGGGGTGGGAACGAACGTCTCCCTCAAGTGTTCCCCTCCTCCCCTTTTGTAGTTACAAGGAAGAGGCGTAGGGGGTAAATCGATGGTATAAAACTAGGTTGCAGAGTAGAGCGTTCTTCTTCCGCGTCGGGCTGTCAAGACGAGATGGCGAAGAACTGTTACGGGTTCGCAGGTGACAGAGTAGGTCTTCCTAGAATCGTGCGTCCCAAGTAGCTGCTTCTGAGGCTTCTTGTATCCTTCTCCGAGTAGTTAGTCAGACGCGGGACGTAGGATTCGTATCCTATTCCTGTCAGCAGAATAGGGGCTTGTCTTCCCCGGGCACTGTGGAGATGGGGTGGTCTATACCACGACGTTCGAGGGCTTGGAGGTGGCGTACACTGCGTCGTTCGTGGCACAGCGTTTCCCATCCCGCCCGTAGTACGACGCGTACTGTTCTGTTTGTGGAGCAGCAGGCGGATCCGCCCTCTGACACCAGATCGACCTGGTCAGGGTGGACCGGCGCGGAGGGGCCGACACGTGGCGGGGCACGGGTTAACGTTCCCGGATATCGCGGGATATCGACGGTGTCCGTGTACCTGAAGCCTTAGTGGTGAAGTCTTGAACTGGTCGGAGGCGGAAAACTACTCGTGCGAGTAGGTGGTCTATGTCGCGCCTTCCGATGCTTAGGGTGTAGCGTGCACTGTGTCGTTCGTGGCTCAGCACATCTTACGTCGTTCGTGGTACGACAGACACTGTGCCATTCGTGGCAGGGTGGACGGATCTGCCTCCTGACACCAAATCAGCCAGGCCCGGGCGGGCCGCTGCGGTGGAGCGGACGCGTGGGGGTGCGCGGAGGAATGTGCGTGGAGATCCCGCGATCTCAATCGGGAGGGGCCCACGCACCCTTTGTCTTCCGTGCGAAGTCCACGCAGGTCGATGACGGAAACTACTCGTGCGAACGAGTAGTCGGGGGAGGAGGCGGTAACTACTCGTACGAGCGAGTAGTCGGAGACGGAGGTGAAGACCCGTTGTGCGGACCGCCATGTACTCGGAGGAAAGGGCGCCGGCGGCCGTGGGCCATCTGTCTTCCGGCCCATGACGGAAACAGGTCGTACGGACTCTTGGGTACTCGGGGGCTTAATACTCGCCGTATTAGCCGCTAAGTACGCCGCGTGTGGGTCCGTACTGCGTTTTTTAGAGGTCTTGGTGGGCCCTGGTCCATAGCCTCGTCACCTGGTGATCCACGCTAGCCTTGCATCGTGGGCCACTAGTCGTGTAGTCCAGGTAGTCAGGCCCATCTCCCGGACATGACCCACATTGCTGGTGAGCCCAGAGATGTCCGGTCGACATACCTTGTGGTCTCACTCAGTTTTGATCATACATTTCCCTTAATTTAGGGAAGCTGGGAGGCCAGGTCATCATAAAAGGCCAGACCTGACCGAAGGACGAGATCCGGTGCTCGAAAGTCCAAAGCCATTGTGTTCGTGCTGTAACACCTCGAATGCTCTGCAATTCCAAGGGAACGGGGTAACGGGGTAACGCGAAGCCAGCACTTGCACGCGAGGGCGGCGAGGACGAGGGTGGTGGGGAAGCCGAGGCGCGGAAGGATCTCACGGAGGAGGTCGTTGCTGCTGAACATCAACGACACGGATGAAGCCGCAGCAGCAACAGCAGCCGGAGGAGGCATCGGCGGGGATGGCCGCCGCCGCCGCTCGATTTCCATCTAGGATTTTGAGACGGTGTGAAGGGTTGAAAATAAACCCAGCCGACGGGCCCTAAATAATGAATTGGGTCTTGTTCCAAAAAAAATGAATTGGGCCTATTATGGAAATTATATAATTACTAAAAACGCTAATATGGTATGTATTGGTATTTGAATTTAATATGGATGTCAGATAGATGCATCCAAATTCCATTTTAATATTCTCTATCTGATTCCATATTCACGACAAACAACTTAAATACATGATAGTAAATCTGTGAAAAAAATTGAAGTACCCGATGAAAGCAAAATTTGTTTTTATAACTAATTACTAATTAAAATGTTGTTAATTTTAAGATTGCTACTAAAAATTGTAGCACCATTTAAACTATTCAAAAATATATCTATATGAAAACTAAATACTATTGTAAACCTAGTAGTGGTATACAGTGATAAAACTTAATTACTTTTAATATGGTTAATCATATTAATTTTGCAAGTTTTGTTTCAGCGCTTGATAGTACCAGGTAGTATCTTGTCGTGATATTTTTTTACTAACTAATTTATTTGGATAGTATCATGTAGTAGTAGCGAAGCCTCCACGCCCGCTGGTGTTGTAGCAGAACTCGAAGTCGAGGTTGAGGCCACCTAGTGGCTCTGGTCGAGTCAGAGCGGGGATTGAAAAATCCTACCTGCCATTGTTGTCGGCCCCAAGCTTTGGGCGCTGCTGGTGAATTTCTTGTCTCCGCCACCTCTTCCTGATCTGATCTGCAAAACAGGATCACATTGAGCCCCTGCTACTACAGCCCTATCTCCTCATCTCCTCCGGCCATTATCGCCGACGGAATCGACACCGGCCGTCGCTCGTCGGCGGCGATCTTCGGTCGATGTCCGACCATTTGTAGTGGTCATGCCCCCCTCGTCAGATCGCCAGGGAGGTATCGACGTGGACATTGGTCAAGGAAAAGAGGCCAATTCATGAGAGTTCACGACAAAAGCAACAGGAATCATGAAAAATGATATATAGCTGTAACTTTAGATCTTTCAATGTTATATATCTCAAGATCAATCGATGTATGTCTAAACATCAACTCTTTTGACTATAAGAATCCAATTTTCCAAATTGAATAGGCAATGTTTAGATTTCCTCTCGAATTATTTTAGAAAAAGAATCTTATATCAATGGAGTATTAAATAAAGTTTATTTACAAAAAATTTTCACAGATTAATGTACGTTTGCGCGATAAATCTAATAAGCATAATTAATTAATAATTTGTTACAGCAATATCACAGTAACCATCCTCTAATCATGTAGTCAAAAATCTCATTAGATTCATCTCACGAATTAGCAAAGGGTTAGAAAAATAATTTTATAAACTGATTGTATTTAATAAATATTGAGATTTTGAAGATACCGTCTCTTTTTGTATCGAGGTTTTGCGTCCAACGGTCGGTAGGCTAGAGCATTTACGACTTGCTGGTGGGCAGCGGAGGCATTAACACCGACTCCACGACTCCAGAAGTTGGACAACAAGAAAGCCTGTCACGCCGAGAGGACAAAATCTGATGTCAAAAGTGAGAGACATGGGTACCCACCGGCTAGGGTCCCAGGGGCCCTAACAAGTGGACCCGACCTTCCAGAAGACCCGCCGACCTGTCAAGTGGGCCCAGCGACCTTATCCGCACCTCCGACGACCGCGGGCGACCTGATCAGGATCCCGGAAGACCCGCGAAGCTTGGCGTGCAAGTCAAGACACCGCGACCTGGCGCGCCGCCTGTGGCTCCGAGTATCACGGGATACTCCTTGTAATCCGGGGGATAAGCTTCCCGCAGTTGTAACCGACCCCGACACGGGTCAACCGACCTTGCATGCAAACCCTAGCCCGTCCTCCCCATATAAGGCGGCCTAGGGCTCCATGCACAGGGAAAACTTATCTTCAACCTCCCGCATAATCCACCACAATTGGACGTAGGGTATTACTCTCCGGAGGCCCGAACCAGTATAAACCATTGTCTCCTTGTTCCTCGCGCGCCATACTCGCCTAGTTCCGTGTGCATCCCGTGCATAACCACCTACACTCTTAGGTCCCGATCCTCCATTAACCTGCAAACCTCTAGGGTAGCCCCCTAGCGGATCTGTCCAGGTCTCAACCCCTGACAGTTGGCGCGCCAGGTAGGGGCGATCGGGAACTCGCTGTGCAGCATGGTGGCCCAATCTGGCGTCGTCTTCTCGGCGAGCATGGCGGCCTTCCTCGCCGACCCCGTGGAGATCCGCTTTGGATCCTTCACGTCGACCTCTCCTGCTCCGGCAGCCCCGACTCCTCCAGCGACCTCCGAGCAGGTCGTCACGGCGCCAGCCGCCATCTCCGTTCCCGATCTAGTATCGGAAACCCACCCACCCAGACCCTGCGACCTTGTCCAGGGGATTGAAAGCATCATCGGCTCGATGAGGGAAACACTGGAGATCTCCGAACGAGCTCAGCGCTCGGCGCAGACAGCGCTACGCCATGACACGTTCCCCTTCGGCCTGAAGTCTGCGCCCGGCCTTCGCCTGAGCCAACTCTCCACTCCTCCCCAGATCCAATCTGGGCGGCGACCTTCTCGCGACACAAGGCCTGCACCTCGTGCAAGGTGCGACCCTCTCGACGTGCCCTGCACCTACCACAAGGGCGCGAAGCACACCCTCCGCGGGTGCCGCCTGCGGATGAAGATCGACCACGAGCTCCCTCGCCGAGCAAAGCGACCTACCTAGTCCCCGGACTGCGGGGAGTTCCAGAAGGTCCGTATTCGAATCTCTCCCAATGATTCGGACATCGTCTTTCGCCAAGTGCTCGTGATCTCCGAGAACGAGCCACCCCGCGCGGGTGCGACCAACTCCGAGGAAGCGGCTCACATCCAAGCCAACACCTGCCACGCTCAGCGACGTGCGGAAGAGCAGCAGCGCGTCTTGCCCTGCGCTCGGGACCTGCGCCTGGAGTTCGAGGAAGCTGGGATCCCGACCTTCAACAGCCCCCAGGCCAACCTGGGCGCGGCCATAACCCGGCTCCAACAAGCCCAGATGACGCCTGAAGCTGAACAGGCCCTCGCGTACCTCCGGGTCGCCAACACCCTGGTGGAAGAAAAGAGCGCGGCCTCCAAGTCCGCTGCGTCTTCATCAACCCGCCACTCATACAGTAGATCTCATCGACCTTCGCGTAGCCATCTCTCCCCCATCCGGGAAGAGGTCGCTCAGCACAACCCTGAGCAACCTGCACAACAGCCTACTGCTGCCCGCGACCTTCGCGTCAACCTCGATGCCAATAGGCGCACTCACGACGTCCGCGGCTATGTCGACCAGCGCCATCAAGAGCGCGAGGAGCGCGAACTTCACCGCCGCCTGGACTACGACCGCGAGTACGGCGCACCTGGGGGCATTCACCGCATCATGGAGCGCGAGCTCCGTGATCAACACGACATCGAGAACAGGCGACGTGCCAACTATGACGCCGAGCACGGCGACCCAGCCATCATCCAGACCAATCGGGATCGGCAGCCACGTTCACAGGTTGTCGTCCCGGAGCGCAGCGTTCACTCCGCGTCGAGGGAGGCCGCCTCGGCCAGAGGCTCCGGCGACGACCTCACTCTCAACGCCTTCACAGCGCTGGATTCCCGTTTCAAGAGAGTGGAGTACCCTGATAACTTCAAGCCTAACATCAAGCCGTACGACGGGTGCTCCGACCCTAACATCTGGCTGTCGACCTACTATGTCGCCGTCAAGGCGGCCGGTGGTAGCTTCGACCATATGACGGCCTACTTCCCGCTGGTCATGGGTAAGGCCCCTTCGCTGTGGCTCAACAACCTCGAGCCTGGCTGCATCAAGACATGGGCCGATCTGTCCCAGGCCTTCACGTCCAACTTCCAGGCGACCTACGATCGCCCTGGAAACGCCTTCAGCCTGGGGCGGGTCATGCAGAAGCCTAAGGAGCGGCTCCGCCAACCACCGGTTCTTCGAGAACCGGAATGAGTGCGTTGGCGTTAGGGACGATCAGATCGTCGACAGCTACAAGAAAGGCCTCAAAGCCCGCAAGGTCTTCGAGAAGATCTATGAGTCTGGCACCACCAACGTCAAGGAGCTGATGCACGACGTCAACAAGCTGATGGACACAGAAGACGTGCTCCAGAATCAGTTCGACGCTGATAACGCTGGTGCATCTAGCACTGCAGCAGATAAGCTCCGCAAGCGACCTTCTGAGGTCCTAGCGGTCGAAGGGTGACGAGGTTCAACCTTCAACCAGGAGGAGTTCGACTTGGCACTCGACAGCGTTTGCGGATTCCACGAGGGGGCCACCCATACTCTCCGCGAGTGCTCCTAGTTCAAGAGGGCCTTCAGCACCCCCGTGGACCCCAAGCGACCCAGAAACAACGGCGGGCGCCGCGACAACCTCCCCTACAACAGCAACTACCGCCGTGACGACCGGCGAGATCGGCGCGACGACCGCCGCGAGGAGTGATATGACGATCACCGCGAGCCACCTCGCAGCGACCCTCCTCCAGTGGCTCCCCGCGACGAGACCAACCTGCCTCCTCCACCAACAGCAAGCAACCCCAACTGGCCCTTCCAGCCCGCAAACCGCACGATCAACATGATCGTCGGGGGCATCAAGTCCGACGTCAGCAAGAGGCGCTATCGCAAGGACAATCGCGAGGTCCACCTCATCCACACTCAGCCAACAACGCCTCTGCGTTGGTCTGAGCAGGCGATCACGTTCTCTAGAACTGATCACTGGGTACACATCCCAGACCCCGGGTCCTACCCGCTCGTCGTCGAACCTACGGTGGATGGGACCTTGCTCTCCCAGACCCTGATCGATGGGGGGAGCGGGCTCAACATCATCTTCGTCGACACCCTCAAGAAGATGGGTTTCGACTTCGACAAGCTCACGAACTCCGATGAGCCTTTCTATGGCATCGTCCCCGGGAAGGTGGGCTACCCCCTGGGTCGGGTCTCCCTCCTCGTCACCTTTGGTACGGAGGCGAACTTCCGCACGGAGTACCTCAGCTTTGAGGTCGCCAACATCAAGTCCTCCTACCACGCGATCTTAGGTCGCCCGATGCTGGCCAGATTCATGGCCATCCCGCACTACACCTACTTGGTGTTGAAGATGCTGGCTCCACATGGGATCCTCTCCGTCTTCGGGGACCTCATCATCTCCTTCAAGTGCGACACGGAGGCTCTCAACCTTGCCGCGACCTCCGCCGCCATCGATGCCTCTGCAGTCTTGGTCGCTGAGGCCAAGACCGTCGACCCAGTCGACCTACCTGTCCCGGAGCAGAAGCGCACCGACACCGCCCTGGATGCAGTCCCTTCGACGAAGAAGGTCTGCCTCGGCCTTGCCGACGCAGAGAAGATGGTGGTGATCGGCGATGGGCTCGACCTCAAATAGGAACTCGCGCTCACCAGTTTCCTCCGGGATAACGCCGACATATTCGCATGGAGTTCATCAGATATGCCGGGTGTCCCCAGGGAGCTGGCTGAGCACTCCTTGGATGTAAGCAAGACGGCCAAGCCTGTCAAGCAGAAGCTTCGCCGCTTTGCGAAAGATCGCAAGGATGTCATTAGGGTAGAATTAATAAAGCTCCTAGCTTCCGGATTTACCCGCGAGTGTAAAAACCCGGTTTGGCTCGCCAACCCGGTCCTTGTACCCAAGAAAACCAGTCAATGGAGAATGTGTATCGACTACACCGACCTCTACAGGCACTACCCTAAAGACCCCTTCCCTCTTCCGCGCATCGAACAGGTCGTGGACTCCACAGCCGGAAGCGTCCTGCTCTGCTTTCTCGATTGCTACTCAGGGTATCACCAGATAGCCCAGAAGGTCTCCGACCAAGACAAGACGGCGTTCATAATGCCCCATGGCATCTACTGCTACACGGCCATGACCTTTGGCCTCAAGAATGCTGGCGCGACCTACCAGAAGGCCATCCAGAAGTGCCTCGCTAGCATCAATCAGGACCGAGCAAGCACAAGAAAGCAACGAACCACTGCAATAAAAAAGGCTGCCTCGACGTTCCGTCCGCCAGGGCGACTCCGCCGCCACCGCCGATTGCGGCCCCCGTTCCCTCGCCTCCGGCCTCACTGCCGGTGGTGACGAGGAGCGGGGGTCCGTCTTTTCAACAGATCTACTGTCTTCGTAGGGTCTTGGTCAAGTCCAACTAGGTCTAGGGTTTGCTCGCCGCTGATGTTCGACGGTGGAGTTAGGTTTTGCCGAAGGAGCGTGCCTCCTCTGTGGCTTGGTTTTCCTGGCGGCGCTGGTGATGCGGAAGTGACGGCGTTGCAGAGGAATAATTTCTCCCAGCTTCTTCCATTTTCCGATGGCGATCTACTCCGACGTCAACGGAGAGGCTGGGGAGACCTGTCCAGGAGTCGAGGGCCGACGCATCATCATCTTCTTCAGGTGATGATGTTGTTGACCCTGTTAATCTCAAGGAAGATAATCTTTGAAGGAAATCTGAGCATTGCTCGGGTTGCTGGCGATGGAAACGAAGGATGTGTCGTGGGTACTGGAGTTGCCCGATGCGCTTGGGAGGCAGCGTACTCAGCTGATTCGCCTAGCAGTAAGCCCTCCTCTGCGGCCTCCACTTTGTGGAGTTTGGCTCTGGTGCCCGGCGACGATTGGGAAGCGGCTTCGACGGCGACGATTGGGAAGCGGCTTCGACGGCGGCGACGAACAGATCGCTGAAGGTTTCGAGGAAGATGAACAGGAGTTTTGAACTTCTTTGTAATTTTCCTTTTCTTTCAGGTCCTGTTTGTAAACGGGCCGGTGTAATGCGCTAAGATCAATATATAATCCTTCTCAAAAAAAAAAGAAGTGCCTCGCTAGCTAGATCAGCCAGAACGTAGAAGCCTACGTCGACGACGTGGTCGTCAAGACCACCCACGAGGACAAGCTCATAGCTGACCTCGCGGAGACCTTCGCCAACCTCCGCACTTATCGCTGGAAACTTAATCCAGAGAAGTGTGTCTTCGGTGTCCCGTCTGGCAAGCTCCTAGGCTTCATGGTCAGCAACCGGGGCATCGAAGCCAACCCTACCAAGGTGGATGCCATCCTCAGGATGAAGCGACCTATCGGCAAGAAGGATGTCATGAAGCTCACTGACATGATGGCAGCCTTAGGCCGATTCATTAGCAAACTTAGAGAAAAAGGCCGGCCCTTCTTCAAGTTGCTAAAAAAGGCAGACAAGTTCATTTGGACCGAAGAAGCGGACCAAGCTCTGGAGCAACTCAAAGCTTTCCTCACGTCACCTCCGGTGATGGTGCCCCCAGCGCCTCAGGAGCCACTACTACTCTACATCTCGGCGACCACCCTGGTGGTCAGCTCGGTTCTGGTGGTTGAGTGACCCGAAGAGGGGCGACCTTACCCTGTCTAGTGACCTATATACTACGTCAGCGAGGTCCTGTCTGACAGCAAGACCAGGTACAGCCAGCCTCAGAAGATGCTCTACGCGCTACTCATCACCTCCCGCAAGCTCCGGCATTACTTCCAATCGCATAAGATCAAGGTCGTCTCGGCCTTCCCCCTTGGTGAGATCCTGCGGAGTCGTGACACCACGGGGCGCATCGTCAAGTGGTCCATCGAGCTAGGCGAGTTCGACCCAGAGTTCTGCCCCGGGCAAGCCATCAAGTCCCAAGTCATCGCAGACTTCATCTCGGAGTGGACAGAGATCCAGCAGCCTCTGTCGTCGGAGCGACCTGAGCACTGGAAAATATACTTCGATGGTTCCCTGAACCGCGAAGGAGCCGGCACGGGCTTCCTATTCATCTCCCCCCAGGGCGACTACCTCAAGTATGTGCTACATATCCACTACAAGGCGTCCAACAACGATGCTGAATACGAGGCCCTCATCCACGGGTTACGCATCGCTGTCTCCCTCGGGATCAAGCGCCTCATGGCCTACGGCGATTCCAAGGTCGTCATCGACCAAGTCAGCAAGGACTCCGAAGCCAGGAAGGACATGATGGATGCCTACTGTGCTGAGGTGCGCAAGCTCGAGCGTCACTTCGAGGGGCTCGAGTTCCACCACGTCTGCCGCAACAACAACGTCGCGGCCGATGTCCTCTCTAAGCTTGGCTCCAAGCGCGCACTAGTTCCGGCCGATGTATTCGTTCAGGACCTACGCAAACTGACCATCAAGCTCTTGGCCGACCCAGAGTCGCCTGATGACGAAGTGGCATCGCCGGCAGGTCGCGAAGTCCTCATGATCGACGCAGAAGATGACTGGCGCCTCGACTTCATCGCCTTCCTCCTCGAACATCGAGTGCCTGAGGATAAGGCGGAGTGCGAAAAGATCACGAGGCATAGTGCCAACTATGTCGTCGTCGGCAATGAACTCTACCGGAGGTCTGCCTCCACCGGAGTACTGATGAAGTGCATCCTACGATCTGAGGGACTTAGGCTCTTAGAAGAGATCCACGGTGGCGAATGCGGCAACCATGCCGCCTCTTCCAACTTGGTGGGCAAGGTCTTCAGGTCTGGCTTCTATTGGCCCACGGCCATGGCCGATGCCCAGGAACTTGTACGTCGATGCAAGGGGTGTCAGTTCTTTGCTAAACAGCAGCACGTCCCGACTCAGGCCCTGAGGACCATCCCTCCGTCATGGCCCTTCGCAGTGTGGGGTCTCGACTCTGTGGGACCTTTCAAGACTACCCCCAGCGGCTACAAGCACATCATCGTGGCGGTGGATAAGTTCACCAAGTGGATCGAGGTCTGTCCCATATCCAGTGTCACATCGAAAGAGGCGGCCAAATTCATCGAGGAGATCACCCACCGCTTTGGGGTGCCAAACAGGATCGTCACCGACCTTGGCACGGCCTTCACAGGAGCTGATTTCTGGGAATTCTGCCAGGACAACCTGATCGACGTGTATTACTCCTTGGTGGCGCACCCGCGGTACAACGGCCAGGTCGAGCGGGCCAACGGCATGGTCCTACAGGCCATCAAAGACCGTATCTTCGACGGCTCAGCGCCTTACGCAACCAGGTGGCTCTCAGAGCTCCCTCACGTCCTCTGGGGTCTCAGGACCCAGGTCAGCTCGGCTACAGGGTATTCACCCTTCTTCTTGGTCTACGGGTCAGAGGCCATCCTCCCCACCGATGTGGCCTTTGGGGCTCCTCGCATCCAAAACTTTGACGAAGGAGAAGTGGAGTAAACACGCAGACTCGACCTTGACAGTGTCGAGGAACATCGTGTGGCCGCGCTCATGCACCACACCCGCCATGAGCAGCAGCTACGTCGCTACCACGACCGCAACGTGCGGGAACGTTCTTTCAATGTTGGCGATCTAGTCTTTGGCGGATCCAGAACACTAAGGACATGCACAAGCTCTCTGCGCCTTGGGAAGGCCCCTTCATAGTGAAGGAGGTCATTGGACCGGCGACCTATCGCCTCCAATGGGTCGAGGGCCAGGGCGTCCCGAACCCCTGGAACATCGAGCACTTACGTCGCTTCTATCCTTAGGAGCCTTGTATCAATAAAAAGCTATGTACTCTATCCTTTGTACTTCGATATATATAAAAAGATTACCTTTTCGACCTGCTTTTATGAGTCATTATCTATTTCCCTCTCCCCTTCGACACGCTCGGGGGCTTGGTTTAAAACCGGACCCCTCACGCTCGGGGGCTTGGTGTTAAGCTCGGCCCTTCACGCTCGGGGGCTTAGCTTTGCCAACCTAAAGGTCGTTCGACCTAGGGGTTTCTACCTTGTTCTTTAACAATGCTCCCTTACAACAACTTTTTGTACACCTTATAAGTGTTCCTAGGTTGTGGGGTTGCTCGACCTTGGGTCCCCGACCCACCTCCGCACGCTGGCTGCATGTAAGCCTCCGCGCCGAGCCGTGTAGTCAGTAAGCCATTCCTCCACTGAGTTGGGTTAGCGGGGGGAAAGGGTTCTTGCAACTTCATTACTTTTACGTTCTTATAAGGAGTACATGAGTCAAATAAGGGATCACACCAACTTAAATAAACATGTCTTTTCGATTCATGCAAAGTTTGTCTTACATCAAAGGGGTCCACGACCCATTGGGACTAACTGTTTGCTTCGCCCTAAGTTACACCTCCAGGTCTATCTTCTTCATTATCTCCTCCGCGGCGGCCTGATATCTTCAACACCCACCAGCTGAGACAGGTCGAGCTCCTCACCGTGGCCAGTGCGGTAGCAGCGGCGAGCTTGCCGCTGTCTATCAGCAAGGTCTTCACGCGACCTTCCGCCTCCTCCAACCGCGCAACGAGCTCCTGTGGCCCGCCTTCGACCTTGGGGACGTAGATGTCCACAAGGTACTCGGTGGCCTCCTTGAGGTTGTCCAGCTCCTTCTGAAGATCTGCAGTCATCTCTTGATGGTCAATGAGGGTTTGCATCACCCGGGCCAGGTCGATCTCTAGATCCCTGCGAACGCCAAATTCATATGCAGCTTTTCGGGTGAAGTAACACTCACTGGCGACGACCTCCTTGTGCTTCTTCTTAAGGGTCTTCACCTGTTCTTTGGACTCCTTGAGGTCCTTCTTCAAGGCGGACTCCCTCTTCTTGGCGTCTGCAAATGTCAAGGTCAAGAAAGGGTTCACAATGACGTAAACTCCATGCATAGAGACTAAGGGCGTCCCCAGACGTACCTGTGGCGGCGACCTTCAGCTCGTCCTCCGCTTCCTTTGCCTTCAGCTTGGCAGCCTCAAGCTCCTGCTTCAAGGCCTCCATCCTTCAAGGCTGCCTCGTCATTGAGACGCTTTATTTCCTTCGCGACCTCAATCTTGGCCTGGAGCACAGCCTCCCGCGTCGTGGACAGCTCCGCATGAAGCTTGACGCCCTCCATCAGCAGGTTCGCCCTGCCCTGTGCCCGCTCGGCAAGAGTCTGCGCCCATACATTATAAAAGATCGTCAAATCAAGGCGCCTGAGGGAATTCAAGGCTTAACCCCAAAGGCAATGTTGACTCACCATGAGTGTCCTGCCGATCGTCTTCGCCGCCTCCATGATTGTTGCCTGCGCCACCTTGAAGTCATCAAGGTCCTTGGTGTCCGCAAGGATGTCCTCCTCCCATGGGGTGCCGGTATAGAGGCACCGGTTCCGGTCGTCCTCCTCGCCTCCTCCTCCGGTCTCCGCCAATTGCGTCTGTGGTAGGCTCGACTCGGGTGGGTCCTGCTGGTGAAGGCCTTCCCCCTGCTGAGCGCTGTCAGCAGCGACCTTGGCCACCGCCGACGATGCTGCCCCCACGGTCTCAGAGACCCTGCTGGTAACATCCCCGCCTGAGGTCGCCAGCGTCTGCCCCACCGGCACCTTCTCGAGCTTCCGCCCAAAGGCCTCTTGGCCTGAGGCGTTCTTGCTGGTACCCGATGCAGTGGGAGTCCCGCTGCCCAAAGTGCACAAATTTGTCAAGTTCGACGTATTCAACAAGCCGCGAAGATCAAGCAACGCAAGAAAAACAAGTTCAACGACGTACCCGCTGTCGGATTTCAACCGAACCTGAAGCAGCCTGGGTGGCGCCCGCCACGGCTTCTTCTGCGACCCTTGGTCGCTCACACCTTCCGCGCTCGGCTTCGGCTCCTGCTCGCCTATAACCCCGAGTGTGGTGTCATCTCCTCCTGCGGCCGCTGTGTCGCCCGACCCTGCGGCGACGTCATGCGACCGCGCGTCATCCTCCTCCTCGAAGACGACCTTGACGCTATCAGTCACCGTCTCCGACGACGCAGTGGTGTCCTTCCTCTTCCTCTTCTTCCTCTTCTCTGCCTCGATGGTGGCGGAGATGATCTTGACGCCCTTGTGGGTCGGGATCTTGCCAGCGACCTGCCGCATGCGCCGGGTCATTGGTGCAGAACTCCCTGCGGGAGGATCCTCATCATCACTACCTCCCACTGATGAGTCGGAGAGGTAGTTGTCGAAGTCTCTTGCGGCGGAGCCTGGATGTCCTCCGCCGCCTGGACCTTTAAGCTACGCTCACCCTCATCAGCGAGGGGAGCCGGGCTCCAGAACAAGCCCTCACGACCCTGCAACAGGAGACCTTCGTCTTAAATCGGGGGAATGCAAACTCAACAAAACAGGAATCAAGGTCGATCAGCGACTTACCACTTCGGCGGGCTGCTTAAGGGAGAACGCCTTGGGGCATGTCCGATTCCGGATCACCCCGTTGAAGAGCTCCCTCACCCGCGCCACCATCTCCTTCTTGGAGACCTTGCGCTGCGCCACGCGGGTCGGGTCGGCCTGGCCCCAGTACTCGTAGGCCGGATGCACCCGATCATGGATCGGTTGCAGCAGCCTCCGGCTGAAGCTGATGGCCACCGCGCCGCCCGTCAGCCCTCCACCCTTCAGCGTCGTGAGGTCCTCCAGCAGCGTCTTGATGGTGTCCGTCTCCCTCGACATCAGCTGGTTGGTCCACTCCGGCACCGGGACCGGCGCGAGCCCCGATCTGGTCGCCAGCACCGGCTTGGGGTTGTCGATGTAGAACCACCCTCGCCTCCAGCCTTGGGTGTTGTCCGGCAGCTCCAGGTCGATGTACACCATCTTCATGTTACGGCGCAGCATGAAGCCAACGGACCCAACGACGTCATTTTTCCCCGTCTTCTTCACCTGGAAGAAGTACCACCACAGGTCGAAGTGTGGTGGTATCCCCAAGTAGGCCTCGCACAAGTGGATGAACAATGAAACTGTGGTGACGGTGTTGGGGACGAGGTGTACCAGGTCGATGCGGTAGAAGTGGAGCAGCCCACAGAAGAAATCGCCCGCCGGAACTCCAAATCCACGCTCCACGTGCGCGATGAAGGCGACGGTCTCCCCGGTCCCCTCGGAGAGGAAGGCTTCGCCGGCGGCTGGCCTCCAGCCCACCTGCTCCCTGGGCTTCAGCAGCCCGCGCTCCACCAGGCCTTTGAGCTGCGCCTCCGTCACCATCGAGTGCTCCCAAACACGCTCCGGGGCCGGCGCATGCTCTGGGGCCATTTCTTCTTCGTCGAACCCGGTGGATCTAGATCTAAACACTACCAAGAATTTCTTGCGCATACGGCGGCGCTGGGTGCAGTGGATCTAAGCATGGCGGCGCCGACGAATCTGCGCACTAAAGCTCTTGGCGGTGGATCGGAAACCCTAGCTGTCGCGGGGGAATGGAAGTGAGTGGGGTCCCCGACCCTCCACTCGGCCTTTTATAACTGGGCCATTCCAGCATGGTGGGCCGCTGCCTACCAAACGACTCTTCGGATTCGGCGATATTCCCGGCGACCCAACGGATACATCGCCAACGGCTCTTTCGGCCTAACGGTCACAGGCAGTTACGGCTCGCGCCGTGCGGGAATCCATGCCTGTTGGCCTTCTGCCCAACGGCCCGGCGTTCATGGACTCGTTATGCCCTACTTCAAGCCCCCTTTCCAACATTTTATTTAAGGTCTCCTGGCCTCCGATGACCTCCAGGTCAACAACATCACCTTCACAAGGTCGACAGGTACCACCTCTTGGTGGGTCGCCTAAGTTTTCAATAACGGGTTCACGCCCTGGCTCCTAGGTCCTGCTACCTACCGGATTGCCTTAGCCTTCATGGTTGGTTTATACCAACAGCCCCGTGCTTAATGGCTCCACTGCCCGTTGGTGACCTCCTAGTCAAGTAGCACCTCCAAGAGGTCGCTAAGGTCCTGCTACCTACTAAATTACCTTAATGGCTATACCAACGGCCCTGTGCTTAATGGCTCCACTGCCCGTTGGCGACCTCTTGGTCAAGTAGCACCTCCTTGAGGTCGCTAAGGCCTTGCTGCCTTCTAGGTCGTGTAGACCTAGAGTTTCCAGGCTGACTACCTGCGTTGTGTCACTGCACAATAGCTGTGTCGACCCAGGTCGACACGGGCTCCCGGTCTCTACGAAAGGCCTCCTGAAGATCGGCGTGCTATTTCAGCCCTGCCGGGACCTTGGTATCCATACCATTGCAGCCTGGGCGCCCTTACAACTACTGAAATCATGACATTCCCCATGAGAAACTATATTTACAGCTTCATAAGCTACAAGGAGTTTGGCCCTTGGCCAAATTACAAGATACAAAGATATTAAAGGTCCTGAATTACCTTCCAAAGTGCTTACGACTTAGTCTACACTAATAAGGCTTGTCGCAAGCTTTCTTCTAGCTTCAGGACCTACTCGACGACCTCTACAGCCACTGTGGAGGCAGCTGCCACACAGCCACCTCTACTCGCGCACCAACCGGTCTCCTGCGGCGCCCAACGTCAAGTCTGAGCTTCCCCGCAAGATTGCAGAAGGGGCGAGCTTCAACACCAACCTTGCCGGGTGGAGCGCAGCGTTCACCATCATTACCTCAGGCCTGAAAGCGTCAGGGCCGACGATGCAACTGCTGCTTCATACTCCTCTTGGGTTCCTCGGTGCGACTGGGATAAGAGGTCAATCGAGTTATTCGAGCCTCGCAAGCATTCTTCTAGCTCCAAGTATGAACTACATCAACCCTACACTCCGGAGGGCGGACACAAGCCCCTGGCATGGTAATATTACTACACTGGATCATCTCGCTTCACCTTTGAAGATTGGTGCAGCTTGCTTCGAGGTTTGGGTGCCTATTTATACCACAAAGCACCTGCCATTCGGTCTTATCCGCAAGCCAGCTTGCGTGGCGTCCTCATCCTCAAGGTCACTGTACACTCGTGGAGCACAAGGTCACTGTACACACGTGGAGCACGAGGTCACTGTTCGCTCGTGGGAGGCATTGGCGCGCCTGTCCCCTACCTGACTACATCCTGGAGCACCTCTGTCATTTGCGGGTGATAGCGACCTGTGCTACATCTGCAAGCTGGCCCGTGACCGTACAGTGCACTCGTGACTCTGGTTACACCAGACCTGTCGCCTGTTGACCTCTACAAGATTCTGGAGCTTTTGTCCTACAGCGTCGACATTACAAGAGCATCTGTTTCTTAAGCAGAAGGTCGTAGGTTCGTATTATTTATCTCTTCTTCTTCTTTGGAGTATCAAACCGGCCATCCTGGTCGCTTTACTGCTCGGGGGCTACTACACTAGTGCGTCTTCGACGCCCTATTTTTTTCAGGTCGCCTCGACCTAATGGAAGCCCGCTTCCATCATATCTCTACTCGACCTACCCTTGATAGGCTTGTTGACCTTTCTGAAGGTCGTGGCTGCTACTACAATATGCCTGACTCAGGGCAGGTCGGCGGTTCTGCAAGATCTACGCCTCGTCTTCACTTCGACCTCATGGTCCTTCGACCCAGAAGCTCGACGTTCAACTTCATACACACATCGGAGGGGTTTCTTTTCTTTTTTATCCCCGTGCACCCTTCACGACCTTGACGGTGCCGCGCTTTGCTATTCTTCGGCACAACCTCGCCTCGGCCGCTACGCCTACACGTCGATCGGGGGCTTGAGAGACATAGGTACCCATGGGTCCCCACCGGCCAGGGTCCCAAGGGCCCCTGACAAGTGGACCCGATCTTCCAGAAGACCCGCCGACCTGTCAAGTGGGCCCAGCGACCTTATCCGCACCTCCGACAACCGCGGGCGACCTGATCAGGATCCCGGAAGACCCGCGAAGCTTGGCGTGCAAGTCAAGACATCGCGACCTGGCGCGCCGCCTGTAGCTCCGAGTATCACGGGATACTCCTTGTAATCCGGGGGATAAGCTTCCCGCAGTTGTAACCGACCCCGACACGGGTCAACCGACCTTACATGCAAACCCTAGTCCGTCCTCCCCATATAAGGCGGCCTAGGGCTCCATGAACAGGGAAAACTTATCTTCAACCTCCCGCATAATCCACCACAACTGGACGTAGGGTATTACACTCCGGAGGCCCGAACCAGTATAAACCCTTGTCTCCTTGTTCCTCGCCGTCATACTCGCCTAGTTCCGTGTGCATCCCGTGCATAACCACCTACGCTCTTAGGTCCCGATCCTCCATTAACCTGCAAACCTCTAGAGTAGCCCCCTAGCGGATCTGTCCAAGTCTCAACCCCTGACAAAAAATATCAGACTTAATAAATCCAATTACAGGCTCGTGGGATGAGGAACTTGTCACGCAAACCTTTGTGGAACAGGATGTGGAAATCATCCTAGCCACTCCGGTTCACATTGAACTTGATGATCTGATAGCTTGGCACTATGATAGCAAGGGGATATTTTCAGTCAAGTCGGCATATAAAGTGTATAGAGAACATCAACGCATGAACAAGGGAGATGGTGCAACAACAACTGCTGATGGGGGGAGACGACGAAAGAGCAGTGGAAAAATATCTGGAGTCTGAAATGTCCGGGGAAGATCAGACAATTCTTATGGCGGTTCACACATAATAGCCTAGCAGTAAACAGAAATTTGGAGAGACGGGGAGTCGAAGTGGATATCAAAAGCATAATGTGCAGGAGGCAAATTGAAGATGGAGGCCACCTGTTCTTTAAATGTAAGTGTGTGAAGCCGGTCTGGCGGGAACTCCAGTTAGAAAATCAGAGATGCATTTTGGCTGATATGGTTTCAGCAAAAGACATAATGGGACATGCCCTGAAGTTGGAAGAAAACATGCAGCTGAAAGTAGTCCTGCTTCTATGGATGTGGTGGAATGAACGAAATGCTGTCCGAGATGGCGAGAGACGACGCACAACAAGTGATTTGGCCTATGTGATCCATAAAAATGCAGAGGAGTTCATCGAGTTGAATAAGAAGCAAGCCGGTTGGCAAACAGGCAGGGTGCAGAAATGGAGCAAGCCACCTTCGAACTGGCTGAAGCTTAACTCCGATGGTGCTTTTCTGGCAAATGTGGGCAAGGGTGGATGGGGGTATGTGATAAGAGATGAAGATGGCGATGTTATCAGGGCCGGTGCTGGGCGTCTGGAGCACATTCGGGATGCTTTCCAAGCAGAGGTGGCTGCGAGTACTTGTGGAATACGAGCAGCAATTAAGAAGGGAATTACAAGGGTAATTTTGGAGACAGATTCTTTACTCCTGAAACAAGCCCTTGAGAACAACTCTTACAGATTGGCAGAGGCGGGAGGACAGTTATATGAGCTGAAGTCTTTGATTTTCAGTAATTTCAGTAATTTCCTTTGCAAGTTTGTCCCTAGATCATGTAATAAAGTAGCCCATGCTCTAGCAGCAAGGGGGCTTGTGGCGTCTCAGGGTGTTGATTTCCGGTGGGAGATCACACCAGACTTTGTAATTGATCTTGTGGCCAGCGATGCAGCTGAGCCGGTGAGTTAATGGAAGTTCTTTCCATGAAAAAAAAAAGTTGGAATTCGCCATCCCCTCCGCCCAAACCAAGCATAAACCCTAGCTCTACCTCTCCAAAATCCGGCCGGATCTGCGCAGGCCTTCTCCGATTGCTGCATTGCGGTCGAAATGGCTGCGGTGGTGAAGCGCACGGAGCCCACCCCGCCGCCGCAAGCGGCATCCCCGGCGCAGATCTCCGCGGTGCTGGGCAACGACGATATCCTCCGCCAGATCCTCCTCCGCCTTGACTTCCCCACCTGCCTCGTCCGCGCCGCCGCCGTCTCCAAGCGCTGGCTCCGCCACGCCTCCGACTCGGCCTTGCTCCGCCGCTTCGCCCGCCTCCACCCGCCCCGCCTTCTCGGCTGCTTCGTCAACTCCAGCGACTTCCCGCTGCGCTTCGTGCCGCTCCCGCAGCCCCCGGAGCTCGACGCCGTCATCCGCCGCGGCAGCTTCGACGTAGGCAGGGGCGCAGGGACCGTGTCCGACTGCAGCAATGGCCGCCTTATCATCTTCGTCATGCCTGAAAACGATATGCCCGCCGAAGAAACAGTCTTCTCCCCCCTGCACCCTGAGAGAGGCACCACGGTGCTTCAAATTCCCTGGATCTCAGTTCAGCCTCATGCCAGTGTTAGCCAATTCTCCAGTGAGTTCTTGTTCCATGATGACGCTGGTGACGGCATGTCGGTCGCTGCAGTGACGGTGATGTGCGGTGAGCAGCAAGCATGGGTCCATATTCGGGGCTTATTACAAGCTGGAGGATGGGGCGAAGGCCGTTATTCGGATCTGATTCAGCTACCGGCGAAGTGGCTTAGATGTGAAAAACCTCCCTTGCTTGCTAATGGCAAGCTCTATTTGACATGCATGTCTCAGTACATTCTTGGAATAGATTTGGCATCCATGAGCCCGATCTTTATCAGACTCCCTAATGGAGTGGAGTTTGGTTATGATCCAAACTTTGCTCTGTCCTGTGCAGAAGGTTCTGGATTTTGCCTTGTTTATGTGAGGAAGTTTCAGATGCAAGTCTGGCACTACAATATGAACTATAGTAGCGTTGGAAATTGGGAGCTGATGCATACGATTTGTTTGCGTCAGTTACTTGGGCACCTTGCAGATTGTACTTGGACTTCTTCTCGTGGTGCAGGCCGTACTAGGACTTTTCGTGGTGTTGTTGTTCAAGTGCCTGCAGTTGGGGACAATGCTGATTTTGTGTTCTTGCGGATACGGAGTAAAGTCTTTTACTTCAATATTTCAAGCAAGGCAGTGGAGAAGGTATATGAGCTGAGACAGGGTGAATCTCTGATTGGAGTCTCTCCCTTCGTGATGGTTTGGCCTCCCACCTTTCCAACACTGAATGGTGGACGTGATACAGACGAGTGATCTCAAAAGGTTTTTCTCCACTGAATCTGTATATTCTTTTCTTGTAGGTTTATCATGTACCTTTTTTTCTGCAAAGGTCTAGTGGAGATGGATGAGAAATTTGGTGTTAGGTGCTTATATTACTAGTCTTCGTCTAAGTTAAGAGTGTTGGCAGGCGGTATACCAAGTGTCAAGAAGTTAAAAATCATGCTACTCACATTATGCTCTGAACCCAGCTTTTTGTCTGCATAAACATTCTATGTGGCTACATAATATGAAACCACTTTACATAGTTGACATCTAACTGGTATAAATGATAATCATTTTGTGTGCTGAGATGATATTCAACTATTTTATCAGAAATTTACTAGTACTCTAAACTTGCAAAACAAAGATATTTACTAGTACATATTTGACCTAATGTCATCTTTGCAAACGAACCATCGTAGTATCTTTTTTTTTTTTTTTGAGGGCTAACCATCGTAGTATCATGTGACAAAAAAATATACTATTCGTCCCTGAACTATCAGATCCTTTATCTTTAATCATACAACATAAATTGCATGTTGAATTTGAACTGATTGATTACTGGCATTTCATCCCAATTGTTCAGTACTAGGCTATGGCTCTAGATTAATTCCTCAGAAACCAACTGATTTTGCATTGTGCTTAATAGCTGAGGTAGCTTTCTGCAATATACAGGAGTGCAGTCCATTTCTAACTTCATTCGTTCTAGAAACAGAATACATCGAGTAGAAAAAATAACCATTTAAACTTATCTGGAAGTAGAAAAATGCAAGTGCAGGGCATTACTAACTCATTTTTACGCTTTCCTTATCCATGCTAAGATATACATGTAGAAAAGGAAAATGACTCAGCACGTAACAGTGTTTTCTGATTATGTTTGTATTTACTTTATCAGAGGAAGGTGCCAGATTGTTCCAAGAACAAATCATGAAGACACATGCTTATTCTGCAGCACTGGTTCTGGGGGATTCTGCATTGACAACAGATGGTGGTTTCTACTAGTAGAATGTAATGATTTCTGAAGTTAGTGATTGCTCCTAATGTAGGTGCTTTGCTTTAGCAAGTTGTATCAGCAGGCCTCTAAACTGCTTCACTGTTAATCTTTTCTCAGCATGTACCATCTTTGATTTGGATGCTAATGACCCTTTGGAACTTTTGTGGGCCCTCTTAACTAGGAGAATATGGTTGTCGTTCGTATGTGTTTCATGTGAATGTGTTCTCTATCTAGAAAAAAGAGGACTAGATGCTCTAATTTCAAGTAAATAAGTAATATCGATGAGATTAATCATGCCAGGTAACAGTCATCCCAGTTACGTGTAGGTGAAGTCTAATTGGTGCGGTGTTGAATTATTGTTCATTTAGGACTAAACTACTTTATTCAGTGAGTGTTTTCTGATGCTTTTAAATATTTGTTTGTTCAGCAGGCGGTTGTAACCCCTCCTGCACCATTCATGCTTGTGCGATCAGCTCAATTTGTATTGAGCCATCATATTATTAAGTGTGCTATTCCATATTGTAGTGTTTTTACATTGAACACCGAATCTTCAGTTATGCTCAGTGTTTGTTTTGGATTCAATACCTCAGCTACTACCTTTGAGTACAATTCAGCTACTCGACCACCTTAGTGTACTCCCATACTCCACATCAAAATAATTCATGGAAAAATCAATCGAAGATATGGGTGTTCGGTGATTAGTGGTTGAGGAACATATCACAAATGTTCCTGTTACATCTTATTAGTTACCATCTGCACGTAATGACTATAGATAATATTATCTTATTTCATGATTTAGGTGCAAACTCTATGCGATGTTATATAATCATTGAAGAACAATTTAGCTAGCAAATCATGCGTGGACACACGGTCTTTATTGTTGAATGCTATGATGACCAGCTTTATAGTGGGGGATGTTTCTGAAATCATAAGCTCTACTTGTTGGCAATCTCCACGAGTAATTCCGAGAGCTCCCTCGGCTTGGAGAACATGGGCATATGATCAGCTCCGTGCAACCCCATCACCTCGGTGCCGGGGTTCCACGAGGCCATAAGCCGCTGCATCTCCGCCGGCTTCGACTCGTCGTCTTCAGCCAAGACATACACGCGCCTCACTGCGCCATACCTCTCTGCAGTCAGGACGTTGTTGCCCGTCATCGTCTCGTCGTTCAGGAACCGTCGTGACGGCCTCTCCATGGCAATTGCCAGGGTCAGATCCTGCATTGCATTCCATCAGAAGAATCATATCATTGAAGAAGGGACTGTAAATTAAACTAGAAAGTTACAGTCAACCATCTCAGCCACTTAATGTAGCATACCTCGGGAGGGCTCAGATGATACACTCTCCTCGCCATGTACTGTGGTCCGAAGAGAAATGTCTTATCTGGATTCTGGGGGTCACCAGTGGTTCCGAGTGTGCAATCCATGTAGAAATCTGACCCTCTCCCTTGTGATAGCTACCAGTTCGTGCAATCATATGACATCGTCAGGAAGAAAATTGAAGGTAGCTAGTTCACATACGTACGCGAACACTGATTATTTCCTTTTTTCGATAAGGAATTTTTTATTAATATTAGATAATTACATTAAAGTGATACAATCTAACTAATACCATTCTCAGCTTCTGTATAGCTAAGATGCATACAGCCAGTAGAAGAAAAGAAAAAGAAAACAAAAAAGACACGATGACATAGACATGACGCAGCGAACTGCACCACACAACTTAATCTTCAAACCGACCACTACCATAGCAACACTTGAACTACAAAAAAGACTATAAAAACAATACCTCCAACAAGAAAATAGCGTGCAAGCGCACATCATCGTTGCCACAGTCCAACTAGTAAAAGTCAAGCCATCGATTTTCACCTTAGAGAACAATTCATCGAACTCCAAACAATATCTTAAGGTCATTGTCAGTCACAACCAACTAATGTAAGACCTGGAGATTTCTCCGTGGAGCTGAGGAATCCATATCCAAAACAAAGAATCTCTGGTGTTGCCACCCTTATTTCTCATCAATCCAACCATAACATTCACTCTTAGTCACCTTCAATCGATCCTAAACTCTCACTATCTCATGATAACCTTATCACGTAATGCTTAAAAGGGACATGCACAAAGTTAGTGAGCATCGCTCGCCTGAACTCCGCAGACCGCTACCGATCGAGAACTTCGTGCAGGCCTCCGTCCAGACACTCACCCCAACATCCGCCACCGTAGACCCACCTCTGCCAGATCCGCCCAGTGAAGAACCGGATCCACCAGCCAAGAACGATGCTCCACCCGTCCCTAAACCCGCTCGTGAACGGCATGACGGCGAGCCGCGGAGGACATCGACCAGGGAGAGTGTAGAACAAGAATTGGATCAAGCACACCTCTATTCATGTATATGGAGTTACATATATAGTGTACAATGGTTGTGAAGATCCTATCTATCCGGTGACGGGCGCAGCCCAGGCGCGGCGAGCGAGTCTTGCGCGAGAGCGTGGGAGCGCGGCGCGGACAGAACGCGACATGCAGCGCGGAAGCTGAGATGTGGCGTGGCTGGGCGTCGACCTGGCCCGGACTCGGAGCGGCCGTTGGTGCCGGGCATCGTGGCGCAGAGCCTGCGGACAGAACGGGAGAACGTTGGCGTTCAACACCCCCCCCCCAGTCTCGGCGTCGGTGGCCCAGGCGCAGAGACTGGCCCTGAAGTCCAAGAACAGCGTCGAAGGAAGACCCTTCGTGAACACGTCTGCGAACTGTCTGGAGCTCGAAACATGCAACACATGGACCTCGCCAAGAGCCACTATCTCCCTGACAAAATGAATGTCAAGTTCTATGTGCTTGGTTCGCTTGTGATGCACCGGATTTCGACTCATGTAGACGGTCGAGACGTTGTCGCAGAAGACGACGGTCGCGGAGGGTACTGGGTTTCCAAGTTCGCCGAGGAGAGAGCGCAGCCAAGAGCACTCGGCCACGGCGTTCGCCACGCCGCGGTATTCAGCCTCGGCGCTCGAACGGGAGACCTTGGTCGGCCGCTTGGAGGACCAGGACACCAAGGCGTCCCCGATGAAGACGCAAAAGCCGGAAGTCGACCGTCGTGTGTCCAGGCACCCAGCCCAGTCCGCGTCGGAGTACGCCGTGATCGTCGGAGAGGTGGATGCCCGGAGCTTGATGCCAATGGTCGGTGTGCCCTTGATGTACCGCAGGACCCGCTTCAGCATTGCGACGTGCACATCGTGTGGCGAGTGCATGTGTAGACAAAGCTGCTGGACGGCGTACGTGATGTCCGGGCGTGTCAGAGTCAAGTACTGGAGCGTGCCCGCGATGCTCCGAAAGAATGAGGCGTCAGAGGCGCTGATGAGGGAGCCGTCGAGGGTGGACTGCTTGGGCTTGGTGTCGGCGGGAGTCGCGACAGATTTGCAATTCTTCATGCCGGCGCGCTCGAGAATGTCGTCGGTGTACTGAGCTTGTGAAAGGAAGAAGCCCTCCGCGGTGCGGCTCACATCCACGCCAAGGAAGTAGCCGACGGGGCCCATATCCTTCACGGTGAACGCAGTCTTGAGCTTCCTGATGATGGCTTGGAGCAGAACGGGCGTCTTCGCGGCGAGCACCATATTGTCGACGTACAGTAAGAGGTAGGCGATGACGCCGGTCGAGTCTCGTAGGGTGAACAAGGAGGAGTCGGACTGCGTCTGGACGAAACCAATGCTCATGACGTAGTCGGTGAAGCTGGTGAACCACGCCCCGGGTGCTTGTCGTAGGCCGTAGAGGGATCGCTGGAGGAGGCAGACGGCGTCTGGGCATTCCGGGTCCTCGAACCCGACCGGCTGACGGCATTAGACTTTCTCCTGCAGATGGCCATGGAGAAAAGCGTTGGAGACGTCAAGCTGGTTGGTCGGCCAGTGCTTGTTCGCGACGAGGCTGAGGACGGTCCATATCGTGACCGGCTTGACGACGGGTGTGAAAGTTTCCCCAAAATCGACACCCTAGCGCTGGCTATCGCCACGGACAACCCAGCGTGCCTTACGGCGCTCGAGTGTGCCGTTGGCCCGATTCTTGTACTTGAACACCCACTTGCCGTTGATGACGCGAACGCCGGGCGGACACTGGACCAGAGACCAAGTCTTGTTGCGGGGCAGAGCGTCGAACTCAAGGCACATGGCGTCAGTCCAGGCGGCGTCGCGGGGTGCCGCGCGAGCGGAGGTTGGGAGCGGTGGCAGCTCAAGCAGAGCGGTGGAGGCGAGGGCATATTTGGGGTTAGGACAGCGAATGCCGGCCTTGGCGCGAGTCACCATGGGGTGGCTTGGTGCAACTGGTTGGCAAGCAGACGCGCGACGTGTTGGTGCCTGGTGTGGCGGCGCGGGTTGGGACGGCGTGGGCGAGCAGTGCTAGGGGGAGCACGAGCGTGGACATGGCGTGGACGCGTGTTGTAGTGGCGACGAGCGTCGATGCGGCGAGAGCGAACGCGAAGGCGTCGAGGCGTCGAGCGGCACTGAGAGAATTCGGGGCACCGAGGCGGTATGCAATGACTCCGGTGGAGATGCAGAGCGCCCAGACGAGACCGGAGGAGAGCGCTGAGGTGCAGGAGCGGCGCGTCGTGGACGAGGCACGGAAGCAGGCGGCGCATGGAGGTCTTGGTCGTCGTCGTCATCGTGCGTGGCCGGCGCCGAAGATGGTGGAGACGGGGATGTCGAAGGCGCCTGGAACGGGAACACCGTCTCCTCGAACGTGACATGGCGAGAGGTGATCATGCGCTTGGTGGCGAGGTCGTAGCAGCGGAAGCCGTGGTGATCGGTGGGGTACCTGATGAAGACGCAGGCAGTTGAACGCGGGCACAGCTTGTTGGCCGTCGTGGCGGTGTTGTTGGGGTAGCACAACGAGCCGAAGACGCGCAGGCGGCTGTAGTCGGGTGGTGAGCCGAGGAGGAGCTGGTACGGAGTGGTTGGACCGGTGGAAGTGCATGGGCGGTGGTTGAGCAAGAATGTCGCCGTAGACAGAGCTTCGGCCCATAACGCCATTGGAGCAGCGCTGTGAATCAGTAAAGTTCTCACACAATCGTTAAGAGTACGGAGTATCCGTTCCGCTTTCCCGTTTTGCTGTGAGGTGTATGGACAGGAGAGACGGAACGCGACGCCGTGGGAGGCGAGAAAGGTGCGCATGGCATGGGAGTCGAACTCCTTGCCATTGTCAGTCTGCAGGGCTACAAGAGGTAGTCTGAACTGAGTGTATATGTACGCATGAAAGGAACGAACAATAGGGAGCACTTCAGATTTCAGACGAATGGGGAATGTCCACACATAGTGAGTAAAATCATCAAGTAGCACAAGATAATATTTATAGCCTGAAAAGCTAAGCACGGGAGATGTCCACAAGTCTGCATGAACTAATTGGAAAGGAAAATAAGACCTAGATTCAGAGGAGTTGAATGGCAGACGAACATGCTTCCCAAGCTGACAAGAATGGCAAGCATGCGTGGATGATTTATTCAAAACAAAATCAAAAGACCGCAAGACCATGGACAGAGCTTTCTTGCCGGGGTGCCCGAGGCGCTGGTGCCACAGCTCGACGGAGGAGGAAGCGCTGAGGACGAACTGTGGGGGCAGCCGGAGCGGGTAGAGGTCCCCGGAGCTTTCACATCGAGCTTCACCTGATGAGTTGGAAGATCCTTGATAGAAAAACCATGGGGGCCAAATTCAATGGAAACGTTGTTATCGTGAGTAAGCTTGCGAACGGAAAGCAGGTTGGTGACAAGAGACAGCAAGATTAAAACATTGTTCAACAGGAGGGGGGAGGATGTCGTTGGTATGGATCCGGCGGCCGAATGGGAAACCGGCAACCGTGCGCCATTGCCAACAGTGATATATGAAGGGGTGAAAGAGGGAATGGGATGGTCGAAGTTACCAGGAGTGTGAGACATGTGGGTGGATGCTCCAGTGTCCATGAACCACTCAGTAGAGCTCGGAGGCACAGCGCCGGTGGAGTGCTGAAGCGCCGTCATCAGAGCGGCGGTATCCCAGGCGGATGGGGAAGAAGCAGACGAAGCAGGTAGCTGGTGTTGGGCCGTCATGGCCTGTTGGGTGTTGACGAGGGCCGAGGGCCCAAAATGCCAGCACCAGGGGCCCGGAAGGACATGGGCCAGGCCTGGACGAGGCCGGTCCATGGGTTATAGCTGGCGACCCACGGTAGCTGAGGGTTGGAGCCGGGTCCCGAGGGGCGAGAGCCAGAGCCGCCGGTGCCGCCACCCGCGCGACCACCACCGCACTTCTTCTGGTTGCGAGGCTTGGAGTGGGAGTTGCTGGAGCCGGAGTCGGTGCCGGAGCTGGAGTTGCCAGCGGTGGAGTTGCCGGCGGAGTGCCCGGCGTAGAGCGCGTGAGCGGCGTCCATCTTGGCGTCGCTGTCGGCGGAGAGTTCCTCCAGAAGAAGGAAGGAGCGCGCGGTGTGGAACGAGTGGGGTGGAGACTTGCCGGCGATGACGGGCTTGAGGTAGCGATATTTGGGGTTGAGACCCCACAACATGTTCAGCACCTGGCTGGGTTCGGAGACGGGCTGGCCGACGTCGCGGAGGCCGTCGACGAGCTTCTTGAGTTTGGTGGTGTAGTCCGTAATGGACATGTCTCCCTGATGAAGGCTCCGGAACTCCGCCTCGAGAAGGACGGCGCGTTGAAGCTCGTTGTCGCGGAAGAAGCCCTCGACATCGTTCCAGATGGTGTAGGCGGAGGCGCGTGGGAGGTAGACGATGTCGAACACCGGCTTGGAGATGGTGGTGTAGATCCAGTTGACGACGGTGTGGTCGAGACGGGTCCACTCGGCATCGCGGTCGTCGATCAGGGCCGGAGCAGTGACGTGCGACATCAGGCCGAACTTGCCGAGGGCGGATTCGAACAGAGTACGCCACTGGCTATTGTTGGACTCAGCCAAGTCGAGGATGACCGGGAGTGAGAGCGGATGTTGATGGAGTGAACGGCGATGGCCGGGGCTGGGGCAGGTGCTCGTCGACGTCGGCGTCGGAGGAAGAGGAAGAGTGAGCAGGGGAGGCCATGGAGGACTGGGTGGCGGAAGCAAAAGGGTTATCCAAGGAAGAGAACTCCGTCACTGATACCATGTAGAATAAGAATTGGATCAAGCACACCTCTATTCATGTATATGGAGTTACATATATAGTGTACAATGGTTGTGAAGATCCTATCTATCCGGTGACGGGCGCAGCCCAGGCGCGGCGAGCGAGTCTTGCGCGAGAGCGTGGGAGCGCGGTGCGGAAGCTACGATGTGGCGTGGCTGGGCGTCGACCTGGCATGGACTCGGAGCGGCCGTTGGTGCCGGGCATCGTGGCGTAGAGCCCGCGGACAGAACGGGAGAACGTTGGCGTTCAACAGAGAGGAGAGAGGAAGCCAGCCAACGACGGTCACGTCGCCCTTGGACGCGAAGAGATCCTTGCCGCCGACCATCCTTGTCTTCGGCCGGACTTCCGACGTCGAACTCCAGAGGCGGCAGAACCGTGAACCGCAGTCGGAGGAACCCAGGCGGCGTTGATGGGTGCTGCCGCCCGGGTCGCCGTAGGGGCCGGGCGACACGGGGGGCCAGATCCCTTTTTCACGCGGCCCTTTGTTCCGTACTGATTGATCACACTGATGATTTCCTAGCTACCAGATGGTGGTACCTGTTTGAAGGCGTACGTCATGGGCTTCCCGGCGGCGGGCATGGTGGCCGTGACGAACACGGCCACAGCGACCTTCTCCAGGTACCTCTCTCTGGCCAGCGCGAGGCTCTGACCGCCGAAGCTGTGGGCGACGAGGACCGCCTTCTCACCCTCCGGCAGTGCGGCCATCACGTCCAGCAGCGGCCGGCTGTACTACTGGAAGGACGGCACCTCCTCGCCGTGGCCGGGGCTGGCGCCGCACCCGGCCATGTCCCGTGTCGTCACGCGGTGGCCGGCGGCTTCCAGGGCGGTGGCCACCCTGTACCAGCTCCACGCGCCGTGACAGACGCCATGGATCAGCACGAAGTGGTGCTGCGTCGTCTTGGCGCCGCCGTCCATCGGTTTTCTCAGGTCTCGTGACTTGGAGCGATGGCCTGATCTTTCGAGTGCTTTCGCTTAACAATCACGCCCTTTGCATCTGGCTGTCCCATCAGCCCATCAGGCCATCACGCCCTTTGCATTGCCGAGAGACGAGCAATAATCCTCGGTAAATTTAAAGAATACTAGCAATTTTGTCCATGTGTTGCAGCGGGAGGAAAAAGTTCTTACCACCCCGGGCCCAATAAATGTGTACAAAACTCATTTATATTCTAGTTTATGTCATGCATCAATTATTTGCAAAATGAAATAAATTGTACGGATTGTTTTTCAAGAAATAATAATCATCAAAACAATGGTACAAATCATGCATTTGCTCTTGTGCTTCAAACACCTACAATTAGCAATGCAAATACATGGACTTTAGCCCTATTGTAAAAGTACACAATTTGGATTTTTAGAATCCAATCATTATTTTATTCTTCAAATTTTTTTTCACATATGATGTCTGGAATGCAAATGCTAATTCTCCACAATTTGGAATTTTAGAATCCAATCATGCATTTGCTCTAGTCTTTGTTTCTTGTGCTGCCGAGCTGCTCCTTTGTTTTGGCGCCTGCCTGCCTGTGGCTCACTGGCTTGTGTGAGCCACTCGTATCAACTGCCCCACCCACTCGCGGCCACGTTGCTGCTGGGCTCTGCACTACAAAAGTGTCAGCAAGTCTCATGTAGGGAAGCAAGGGAGATGGGTCATGAGAGGAGGTGCCAGCGCGGCGGGCGGGTGGGACTCGGTTAGACCATCAGCACCGGCGCTTGGATCCGTCTCCTCCAGGAGACCGATGGTGTTTTGAAGCCCGCAGTGGGGGACGGGAGCGCCCACACTATTTTCCTGTCGCCCCCAATTTCCTGGGAATCTGGCGGAGTTCAGGACTCACGCTAGCCTTCGCCGACCCCACCACGCGCCCCGCTGCCCCCCCTTCCCCCCACGACCTGGCGCGCGTGAGTCTCGGCGGAGAGGCTTGGACGCCACCATGGAGGGAGAGAAGGCGCCGACGTGTGGAGCTCCCTGCCGTCATGCTGGAGCGCCGCCGCCGTTGCCGAGCGCTGCCGCCATTGCCGACCATGGGCGCCGGAGGAGGGGCGGCCGGAGATGGCGAGGCGGCTGCCCGGGGAGGGAGCGTGCCACGAAGCCTCTGCCGCGCAGAGTCCCCTGCTCCGCGCCACCGCCCGCCGCAGAGGAGAGGAGAGGAGAGGAGAGGAGGTCCGTCTGCCGAGAGAGGGAGGGAGGGAGGTGGAGAGCTCCAGGGGCCGGCGGAGATCCCCTCGGCTTGGAGATCTTGCTGCTGCCACCGCTCTCGACGATGCGCCGTCTCCGTCGAGCTCCCTGCTGCACCTCACACCGTCCGCGACCGCTTCTTGTGCCGCCATGGATGTGCACGAGGAGAGACCACCGGCGCCAGCACCTACACCTCGTCGTCACTGGTGCTCGGAGACGCCGCGAGCTTGAGAGGGCGGAGATCCCCCAATTGCGGCTCGAGCCCCACCCACCTCGCGCCGAAGCTGGAGGAAGAAGATGGACACGAGGCGGAGGGGTGATGGAGGTGGAGAGAAAGAGGGGCCGCCGAATCGATCTTCGCGGCCTCCGCGGCTGGTGCGCTACAGCGCCGAGATGGCTGGGGCATCCACAGGCGGTGCTCCTCGAGGCGGCACAGTGGGGAAGAAGGGGGGAGGCGGACGAGCAGAGGAGGAATGGTGGAAAAAATGAGGAGACCGGAGAGAAAAGGAAGAAGAGGAGAGAAGAAAAGGAGAAGGAAGAGGGTAGTTGGAGGGGAACGTATCAGGTGGAAACCAACCCCTCCGTGCAAACTATGAAAACTTCAATCGGAGCCACACGATATTGATCCAAAGGAGGGCTCATGGGAGGTGGGAGGGGTGATTTGCAAAAGTGACTTTGCAAATCATCCCTCCCACCTCTCATGAGTTTTACACATCACCCCTCCCACCTTCTATAAGTCTTCCATTGGATCAACATCGTGTGGCTCCGATTGAAGTTTGCATAGTTTGCACGGAGGGGTTGGTTTCCACCTGATATGTTCCCTAGTTGGAGATGGTTGAATAAAATATGATGAAAGATGAGATATAAAGGATGATGAGTGTGGGAGAAGTGGATATGAAAGAGAGAATTTTGATGACCATGATGGGATATTCTGTTTTGAAGGAGAGAATAAATGATGACGAGTGTGGATGGTCTTAGCGTCCGCCAAGTGCGACTTCTGCTTGGATTCGGATTCAGACTGTGTCGAAGACCCACCTGTCAATGAGATTAGTTGGACCAAACCAAAAAAGTGGGCAAAAAGGTCATCACTTTAATAATAAGGTATAGATTAAGATTTAAGAGGCTACCTAAAAAATGCTTTTGTAAATAAAGGGGTAAACTAACAAACTGTCGACTCTCCACATGCTATTATACAGGCGGGTCCATATGTCATACTCTTTTATCTTTCTCCACGCGATGTCACCGTACCAGAGCGTGCCGGTGCCTCCCTTCCCTGCTTCGTCGCGCCGACGAGAGACCCTCCCTCCCTTCTCCACCTACTCCGCCTTGCACCCGCTCCGCTGTGTGCCCGCTCCGCCACTGGGTTCGGGAGCACCACGTCGTTGACCCTTCCTATCTTGTCTACTCCGTGGCGCTGGCGACCTCCCTCTCAGCATGCTTCACGCGTCGGTGACCCTCCCTCCCTTCTCCTCTCCGCTCTGCCATGCGCCTGCTCCACCGCCGATCCGCTGGGAATTCGGGAGCTCCACTTTGCTGTGTCGTTGACCCTTCCTTCTTTCCTACTTCGCTCTGCGCGCCCACTCTGTCGCTGGAAGTTCGGGAGCTTCACTCTACCGCACCGTCGACCCTTCCTCCCTTCTCTGCTTAGCGCCATCGTGCCTCCACTCCGCCGCGAGCTCAGGAGCTTATCTCCGCCGTGTCGGCGAGCCTCTCTCCCTTTTTTGCGAGCTTCGGCGACCCTTGCGACACGAGAAGGTGGGAGGATGGGGCTGCGGGGGAGGGCACGGGGAACACGGGAGGTGGATAGTGAGCCGTGATCGCTTGACAAGAATTGCTAGCAGAGGGAGCTGGATACATAACTGGATAACGAGGAGAGGACTTTAAAGAGGCTATTGGATCTTATTTCACCACGGTTTTGCTATTTTTAGCTAGCAAACGTATTTTACAGACTCTTTTTCGATTAGGGAAACTTTATTTATTTTAGACAATTACATCAAGCCGATATAATCGAATTAAGACTTTTTCTGACCTCTACATAGCTGATGCATGTAGCTTGTAGAAAAAAAACAAAAAAAACATGGCAACATATAACATTCGCAACAACCTACGACACACGACATAATCTTCAAACCCAAGCAATCCTATTAACAGGGGCGGGCTCAGAATTTAGGGTTTGGGTATTCAAAATTTTCAAAATGCAAAAAATTTTTGAGCAGCCTAAAGTTCAAATTGTAGCACATAATTAAGTATCTATCGTAACTTGAAATTGTTTGACACTGAGATAATAGATGTACTAAACGAGGCGCCGCAGTTGGATTTGTGCGCGGCGCTCCGCCTGCATCATTGTGATGCTACTCCCCACGGCCGGTCGCCGGCATTGCCGGCCTCCTAGTCTCCCGTCGTGCCATCGTGTCACTGTCCACAAACCAGGCCGCGCCGCCCCAGAGATGCGCCCAGACGGGCGCTAGCCAGCCACCACTGGTGCTGCGCCGCACTGCTAGGGTTGGCGTGTCGCTGGCGTCGGTGTTGTGCCATTGTCGTTGCGCGAGTCGGGGACGAATCGAGCGGTTGGGCTGGGACGAATCGAAAGCAACGACCAAAGGAGTGGTGGGGTGGACCATATGGATTTTTGGGTCTGCAAGGGGAGGTCGGGATGGGGGAGTAGTGGACCATACTCCCTCCGATACAATTTTGGCCGATTGCAAATAATAAGTCGTTGTGCGTCGCGGGGTTAGTTTTCGCAGCAGCCGGGAGTCGAACAGACGACCTCACACCTAGAGCGCATCGAGACGCGTTGTGCTAGCCAATCGGCTGAGACGAAGTTGGTGATTTCTGTGCACTTTAATAAGGGAAAATATGGAAAACTTACCCCTAATAAATGACTTCTTGGTATGCGAAATTCAGTTCTAAACGACTCTTAAAGCTGTACCAGAGGGAGTATGAGACTAATATGCAATATGAAATTGACAAGCCTATTTTGTAGTCTCTTCTTCTATTTTTTTATACATATTCATGTAATATACTATGTATATGAATTGTTTTGTCAAAAATTTTGGGTATAGCCGCTGCATCAAACTCGCGTTTTGAAACGCACGGGCGACTCCCAGGCGACTCGCCCGCCACCGCCGCCGCCGGAGCAGGACCTCCCTGCTCCGGCCGTCCCCGCCTGTGCCGCCTCCGGATCCGCGCTCCACACGCCGTGGCCGTCCCATCCGTCCCGGTCTCGCCTCCTCTCGTCCACTACGCCGGGAGATCGACGCCCGCCCTCCGACCCGCCCTCCTCCGTCGACAGCCGCCGCTGCTCGCCATGCCGGAGCTCCGCAGCCTCTCCGACGACAACGACGACCTCCTCGATGACGAGGTCCCGCCGCCGGCCCGCCCCACTCCCTCCGCCGTCCCGTCTGCGCCCTGCTCCACGCCGGTGGGCGGAGCGCCATGGTCGGGGGAGCCCGGCTCCTCGGAGGTGGGCCATTCCATCCCCTCCGCGGGCGAGCTGTGGGCTTTCTCCACCTCCGGCTCTCCGTCCGGCTCCTCGGCCCTCTCCTCGTCGGCGGGGAGGCCGGGCTCGCCCACCTTCAGCGAGGCGGTGCGGGGCCTCGGGTTCAAGTCGCCCTCCCCGCGCTCGGCCTCCCCGGGGCGGTCGCCGGTGGTGAACGCGCCCCCGGCGGGGGCCTCTCACGCTGCTCCGGCGTCACCCCTGCCGCCCCCGCCCCCTCCGGCCCCTCCGCCGTCCTCATCGGCGCTGCTCTCGGGGCAGGCGAGGCTGCTGCACTCCAAGGCAGGGCCTTTCGGGGCGTCCGGGCGCAGGCGGGCGTCCCCGCCCCCTCCGCCGCCGCCCTCGCGTCTGCTGGTCGCCCCGCGACCTCTGGCCACTGCTTCGGCTACTGCTCCCCTTCGCAGCGTGCTGGTGTCGGAGGTCGTTGGTCCGTCACGTCCGCCTCCCCCGGAACCGTTGGTCGCCTCGCAACGGTCGCAACAACGAGCCCGGGCGCAGGACGCCGGTCGTCGGGAGCCGCAGCCCCCATGGCGCCGTGACCCTCCCCCACCCCCACCGGGGGGTTTCATGGCGGATGCGAGGCAGTCGGGCCCCCAGGTCGTGGCGGAGGATGGGTGGGAGGTCAAGTGCAAGCACCGCTCCTCCAACTCCCCTCCACGGTCGCCTCCACCAGTCCGGTCGCCTCCGGCCCCTCGCCGGGTGCCGGCGGACTTGGTGGGTTGTTGCTTCAATTGCTTCGCCTCGGATCACATCGCCGCGCGTTACCCGTTTCCTGCAAGATGCTTCCGCTATGATAGGCTGGGGCACCGCTCGGAGGACTGCGATTGGCCCTGGGTTCGGCCGTCTCGTCGGGGCCGGGGTCCTCAGCCCGCTGCCCAGCCCTCGCGGGCCGCTCCGGCCGGGGGCAGGAAGGTCGCCCCCCAGCGGCGGTCGCACGACGTCGAGCCCCACCCGGGTGGGCGGCGGGTGGAGCCCCGCCCGCCCCCTCACGCTGAGCCTCGTCGGGATGCACGGCGCGAGGTACGGCCTCGGGTGGCTCAGCCGGATGAGGCCCGGGAGCTCTACTCTCACGTCGCTAAGCGCGCGGCACAGGTCGCCCATGCTCGTGGCCCGCCCCCGGCCCCCTCTGGTGGTTCTTCAGCCGCTAGCGGTCCTGGCCGGGGCTCGGATCAGGTCGCCCCCACTCCGGGCACCGCGGCGGACTGCTCCTCGGCTCCTCCTCCACCCCCGTCGACGGATGCCCGGGACCGGCGCGTGGTGCGGGCCACCGTCCCTCCCTCCACCCCTCCGCTTGGGGACCCCTCGCGGCGGCCCCGGGGGGAGACCTGCATCATTCCCCGGTCCATGGAGGTGGTGGCGAACGAGGTGGTCTTGGAGCGTGCACTGGTCGGGGTGGTCGCCGGCCACAAGCCTAACCTCAACGTGTCCGACGTCCAGGCTTACATCATGGGACACTTTGGGGTGCCTCCTGGTTCCTTCACCGTTCACCCGCACCAGCCGGAGGACTTCCTTGTTTTGTTCTGTGACACGGCCTTGATGGTGCGGGTTCTGCACTCCCTGATTCCTCTCGGGGCTGTCAGGATCGCCTTCAAGCGGTGAAACAGGGCGAACTGGGCGACGGCGGTCTCCTTCGACTACCAGCTTCGGGTCGGTCTGGTCGGGATCCCAGCGCACCTCTGGCTGACGTCCACCGTGCAGGAGGTTCTGGGGTCGTCTTGTGTTATCCGGTCGATTGCACAGGAGTCCGAGTCCAAGGCCAACCACAAGCAGTTCTACGTGCTGGTCGATTGTCTCCATCCGGACTTGGTCCCGACGGAGAAAGAGATGGTCGCTCCTACACCGCTCGGCACCTCAGGGAGGTTGCCGGGCCTGAAGTACCGGGTCGTCGTCAACATCCTGGACGTTGCGGTCGTTCCTCCGGACGGGCCACCCCCCGCCTCTGGCGGCCCCTCTGGCGCGCCTGCTTGAAGGCGTCCGTCATGGGCTTCCCGGCGGCGGGCATGGTGGCCGTGACGAACACGGCCATGGCGACCTTCTTCGGGTACCTCTCCATGGCCAGCGCGAGGCTCTGACCGCCGAAGCTGTGGGCGACGAGGACCGCCTTCTCACCCTCCGGCATCGCGGCCACCACGTCCTGCAGTGGCCGGCTGTACTCCTGGAAGGACGGCACCTCCTCGCTGTGGCCAGGGCTGGCGCCACACCCGGCCATGTCCCGCGTCGTCACGCGGTGGCCAGCGGCCTCCAGGGCTGTGGCCACCCTGTACCAGCACCACGCTCCGTGACAGACGCCATGGATCAGCATGAAGTGGTGCTGCGTCGTCGTCTTGGCGCCGCCCTCCATCGGTTTCTCAGCTCCTGACTTGGAGCCACGGCCTGAATTCCTTCGCTTAACAATAATCCATCTGGCAGTCACATCAGGCCCTTAGGTTCCGATAATTAAAAATGCTAAAAAGCGGCGCAGCAATTGGCAATTTGGCATGTCAATATAAAACTAAAAATCATGGTTCCCATCATGACCATTATCTTCTGATCATGGATCACCTGCTGTCCTCCATTAGAATCCGCTCGATGGTCCCTTCAAAAAATACTCTCCTACGCTATCGCTCAACTGCTTAGCATGGCCAGCACAATAAACACAAGCAGAACACCGATATCTTCCGGTTACCATCTCGCAGAGATACCCTTCTCCCTCCACCGGTGAGGTCGGACCGCCACCGCAGGTCTAGCTGAGCAGAGTGATGCTTTTTGGAAATGGAAGGCGGAAGTTTGGTGGTGCAACACGGTAGCAATGGAGTAGAGTATTTGTTATTCGGGGGAGGCGAGGGAATACAAAGTTTGAAAATCCTGCTTTCGTCTTCCAGACTGCGAAATGAAAATTTGGTAAGCTGCACTTGCTTCAGGGCCACTGACAAGATGGGGCCGTGCAAGCACGACCCCATATTGTTAGCGAGTTTGGGTGGGATTCCGGTGGCGTACAATATAGGCGGGAGAAGGATATCTGGAAGAGGCCCACGCTTCAGTGATGCTGGGTGCGTTTCCGGTCGCAGATCACAAAGCGGAACAACTACTTCTCTCACTATAATGCCTATTGTACACGTCTATTTTTTAACTCATCCGGATATAAGGATCTTCCTTGTTCGTAGCACAAGATCGAACCAGAATGTGCATCTCACTTTTCCAAAGAAATCAACATTCTCACTGCATTTGAATAAGTAATGTAATTGGCATTAAACATTTAAGAGATTATATAACATTGCTATGGGCAAAAAAATCATACTTGCTAAACTGGGAAGACGCCAAAGAACAAAGAGCTTTGTAATTCTTCACTTCTGAGCTGGTTACATGGTTGTCTTTGGCAGTTTCAAAATCAGCACCAAACAAGACAAATGGTTTGACAACCCTCCTAGGACAAGGCATGTAGATGATACACTTTACACCATTTTATCGTATGTAGCGATACTTTACACGGTAGAAGTAGACAAGGCATTCATAACGAAGCCTACATTCATCACTACATAAATACATGCAAAACCCCCTCCGGCTCGGCTCCCTACCATAGAATGCTGGGCCTACGCAATGTTGAATGTTGCCTCGCACCACTGCCGTTGGCAGCATCGACCGGCGGAGGCCTCGGTGAAGGGCGATACTCTTCATTTACCAAGCCAGATTAACCCCACGACACCGGAAAGATAGAGATTGCAAGTTGCTGAGCATAGGTGGACGCTATTGCCCTTGATCCTCGCCCTCAACCTGTTTCATGTACGTAATTGCAGTGGCGTCGGTGTCAGTCCCGCTGTTGGTCCTATAGAGGAAGACGGCAGCCACATAGGCCGCCCCTCCGTGCCCGCCCTCGGCAGCATGGTGGAGCTGGTCTAGGGGAGGCCGAGGGCTGCGGTTCCTGCCGAAGATGTCATACATCCCGGTGAGGAAGCAGCCACCGGGTTGCCGGCTTCAGCTAGGCTACGAATGAAGACGTCGTATCCATCGGGTCGTCGTTCTGCATCTGCTCGACTGGAACCCGATCTAGTGCCAGGCGCCTACCGACATCTCTATCGCGGCAGGGGCCGAGCATGCTTTTGCAGGTGGCCCGTAGGCTCTAGAGGTCCCCCATAGGCCGATTCGATGTCGCATCGACTCAGCTAGTGATGATTGCCAGCAACTCCTCCGTGAGTTCCGTGAGCGACCGTGGGTGCTCGCTCGATGTCATGAGTGCTGGCGTGGAAGGGAAGTCACGTAGCGGAGGAGGCATAGCGGTTCTTTAGAATCTACAATTTCCATCATACAGGTTGCTACAATCCAGTTTCCAATAACTGGCAGCAGCCTCTCGAGTTTCCAATTTTCCTTTTCCTGATAGTATAAATAATATAATAGCAAATTTCTTAACAACTTAAATCGTAGCGTAGTGATAAGACGTGGGAGTCTCTCCTCCAATACCTCGGTTCCAATCCCAAGTCCACACAATTTTTTAAATTTTTCTAGAGTCTGCGTGGCGTGGTGCGACTGGCCGCCGCGTGGCCACGACCATGGAGCGGCCGGCCGTGGCTAGGGTGCGGCTGGCTGTGAGAAACCAAGTTGATATGTGCCTTGGTTTGTATATGATGAGTGATTGACCAGATGTTTTAAGGCTTTGTGTTGAGTGTGTTTCGTCGGGTTGTGTTGTCGGTTGTGTAACTTCATATATTTATGTAGTGTGTTGTCAATGCACTCGTGAGGAGTGGTTGACAACGTTGTGTGGACTGACTCTTAGCATAGTATTGCAGGTGTTGGTTGCGGCTTGATTTGCGTTGGTGCAGGTGAAGAACCAGCACGAAAGCTCTATGCCAAGGTGGCCTCCGGGGTGATGGAGAGACAAGTAGGCTTGGTTCGAGGGACCTGGTGGCCAACGAGATCAAGTGCGGGCCGCATTGTGCAAGAAAAGCAAGACGAAGTCGTGGATATAGAGCCGGTGCAAGGTAGCGGCTAACAACCAAAACTTGGACGCAGAGTTTGTTGGTTTGGCCACAAAACCAACACCGAGCCGGTGCAAGGTAGCGGCTAACGACCGAAACTTGTACGCGGGGTTTGGTGGTTTAGCCACAAAACCATCAGGAGGAGGGTTTTTCGGTTTGGGCCTCAAAACCGAGCCCGAGGGCCCGGTGTGACGGAGACGGTATCCGAGTGCATCGGGAAGTTTCGAAGCGGGCGACACATGGCATGATCGAGGTGCTTGCGACGAGAGGACGTGAAGGCCCGACAGATGTGCGGCCGTCCGATGGAGAACTTCATGTGTTTACCAAAATACCCTTGTGAGGGCTTGTATTGTATCTCCTAGTGTAGGGGCACTTCGGTCTTTTTCAGAGGGCCTATATATAGGAGGAGAGGGCTAAATTTTCAGCCAACTCTTTAGCTTAGAAGGTGGGAGTGCTCTTTCATTTTGTAGTGCTCTTAGCGAGGAGAGATTGACTCTTTGTTTGAGCTTTTAGCCATCCAAATATTTGTTTTGTTTAGAGTAGCTTGTACCCATACCGGAGTAATTCAAGTCTCTATCTCGCACGCGCAGTGCTTCATCTTTCTCTCGCGAGCATTTTCTTTTTTCCCATTTTCGCAGCCCTTTCTAATGATTTTCTTGATCTTTCTTTTGGCTGCGATTTGTGGCGGTTTTCTTGGGGCAAATCGATGCTAGGACATGTGTGAGTAATCCTGAGGTGATCCCATAACAAATCTCTCACCGAGCATCACAGATTTGGTGATTCCTCAAAGGTTCCTTTTTTTCTAGGGTTAGTTCGAATTTCTGAAATTGATAGGCAAATCATGAGCTACTTGGGTGGATCTCTTAGCTGGTGATTGGTCACGTCTTTTTGCCTATGGTTCAAATCTTGTGTCAATTAGAGCTGGTTTGATTTGTTTCCGGGTATTCTTGTGGAGCTCGCTTGTGTTGGTGCGGGTCTGTTCATCTGGTGAGCAGGTAGCAGCGTCAGTTCCTGTGTGCTGCACTGTGCTAGGTCATTTCTCCCAGTTGGCCTGCGTTTGCAGCAGCAAGCCTTATCTTCTTGGCCGATTTCGCAGGTTGCAGCTCGGTATTTTGGCCGGCTCCTGTTTTGGTCTGCAGGTCTCGGATCCTTGCAGTGCAGGTGTTTGTGTTTATGCCAGTTCTATTTTCAGTGTTCAACTTTCCTGTTGTCCCACAATTGCTGCTCACATCTGCAAGGCCATTAGCAATTGTTGCAGCTCGGTTTATCTCTGCTTCAAAGCCACAGCTTGCAGGCAGGCCAGGGACAGCTCGCTGCATCAGCTTGTCTGTCGTCCTTTGCCTTGTGAATTCTTCCGGCTTCCTTTTTCTTCTTAGTTGTTTTGCTTTAGGGAAACTACAAAAAAAAAATCAAAGAGTAGGCAGTAATTTCTCCTTTGAGCGGGGGAGAAGAGAGGTCTGGTTCTTGGCTATGTGTGGTGGCTCGCGTCGACGGCGGAACAGAGTTGTGGAGGCCCGGGTCGACGTCCCAATCCAACTGGACCGATCCTTTGAAGTTGTTTGAGTTGATCGTGTCGATGTCCCAATCCGACCGATGAGTTGTTGAGTTGAGTGGTGCGTGTTGAGGTCCCAATCCAACCTACCGGAGTGCCTAGTTGTATGGTCTGCGGACCGGAGTCGTTCGGGGTTCGCTGCTCCACTTGTTGTGCGGTCGATCGACTCGAGTTGTATGGTTTTCGGGCCCGATTTTTCTTATAAACTGGGTCAACTCTGTTCTTCTAATAAAAATTCGGAAAAGCATAAGCTTGTACGGTCCGTTCAAAAAAAATTCTTCCAGCAGGCAGCACGGCGATCCAGCGTCCAGCAGGCAGTCAGCTCGTGCACAGTCCATCCGACAGCAGGAGCTCAGGTTTCTTTCTCAGTCGCAGGAACAACAGCTGATTTAATTTTGAATGCTTAAATCACTTTCGTGCTACAAATTCAAATGATTAGGCCATCATTACTTGCCTGCCACGCTAGTTGTTTTCTCTGCATTGGTTTGGAGCTCGACATTTACAAATGCAAGAAAGTAGCTTGAGTGCTAGCTGTTAACTTAATTTAGTTCCAAGTAATTCTCTTTGTTTTTGTCTTCTATCTAAATCTGTGTTGACGTGATCATAATTTCAGAATAGGCTAGTACCATAGTATGTTTATGCAGACTTGTGAGTGGCTGTTGGTAGTTGCATGCTTGGTTCCTTTTCAATCATTTAATCTCTTGCGTGCTTAGTCTTTATTTAATTAACTATGTGCATGCTTAGTGAGTAATGATTTAATTGTGGCTCAGCTTTTCTTGTGCAAGCTTTTCGTGTCTCGATTTGTGTTGGTTTCCGCTACGTTTTGAGCGTGTCGAATTGTTCTTAGGGTGAGTGTGTCACTAGTTGACTCGTGTCATCTTGGCTATTAGACATGAGGTGCGTTTTGGGGTGACAATCGGGATATAGGCCGAGTTCTTTCAAGGAGAGAATTTTTATCGGCTCCCATTCGCTCCCCCCCTCTCTGGTCGTCTAATCGATCCTTCAATTGGTATCAGAGCTGGTTGCGGGTCTTTGTGACTCTAACCAGTCTAAGATCCATAGGGCGACAAATGAGAAGGGGTGCTTTGCTTGCGGATTTGGTTTGTGCACTTTGAGCTTGTTTTTGGCTAATCCTAACTATTGCGTTGAGTAGGGCACCAAGCTCTTCTCCTTGTGGTTCTTTGAGCAGAAGGAGTATGGAGGCTGAGGAAGAAGCAGGTGTGGAGGAAATGATGTCCCTCGTCAAGGACTATCAAGATGGTGACATCAAGAAAGGTGTATTCTACCGCAAGCTAAGGGACATGAACCATGGTACGCTTGCCAAAGGCATCTTGATCCAATGCGACAGGTTGGATGATTGTGAATGTGATTGTGGGGATTTGCATAGGAGAAACATAGATTTGTGTGATGCCTTGCATAGGAAGAATGAGAAGATAAAATGCTCTCTTGCTAGGTTGAAATGTGGTATGGCTCATTGGAAGTCTTGTGCTTTGAATTCTTGCACTTCTTGTAAAATCATGCATGCTAAGAATGATGATTTGAACTTTTCTCTTGCTAGCTTGAAATCTGAAATTAAGTTGTTGAAATTCAATACTTCTTTACCATGCAAATCTTGTGATGCTTTGCTTGCTCAAATTGAGGTGCTAGAAGGAGATATGTTTGAGTTTGCTAGTGAATGTTGTAACTTGAATGATGATGTTGTCAAGGCTAGAAATGAGATTGTCTTGTTGAAGTCGGATGCCTCTATGACATGTGTTTCTTGTGAGTCTTTGTTTGCTGAAATTAAAGAATTAAAATTGACTCACACCACATGTGTGAAATTTGTGATATGAAATCCATGCCTTGTAGCAAGTGCTCTTTGTTGCTTGTAGATGATGCTTGCCATACTTCTTGTGATGATGATGATACTTTGGTTGATGTAAATAATGATACTTGTTCATGTGGTCTCATTTGCACTACATGCATTGATTTGGAAAGTGAAGTTTTGGCTTTAAAGAAAATGCGTGATGATATGAGCGCCAAGTTGGTTGTGCATGATGAGATGAGCGCCAACCTTGAGAAAGAGAATGAACTCTTGCGTACCACATATGCTAGATGCATTTAGGCGGAAATTGAGAATTTGAGAAATATGACATGTGATACTTGTGAGCACCTCAAATTTGAAATTGAGGTTTTGCGCACAAGGTGCAAGAGTCTTTGTGTCAAGGGTTTGGATTCTCGCATTTCTTGTCACTCCGATGTTGATGCTTTTAAAATTGCTTCTTCTCAACCGGAGTTGACTTCTTCTCTTGAGCGTGAGTCTTTGGATGGTGGCACGTGTGGTGGTGCTTTGGATAGCTCTTTCATAGCTACTCCTAAGCTTGTTACTTCTTCTGGTGTTGCCCAAGATGTGTCGGATGACAAAGGTGCTTCTCACATATTTGGAACTCATACTCCCAAACCGAGGTTCCAATGCACCTTTTGTAAGAAGGATCGGCACACCATGGAGTTTTGCTTTCACCGTGTTAAGCACGAGCGACGTGTGCGTGCCAAAGCTTTTAAGAAGTTACGTAGCCTTTCTCATGGCACGTGTGATTCTAATATGGGCACCAAGAGTGTTGGGGTTGATGCTTCTTGCTCTAAGTCCCAAGGGACTTCTCACTTACAAGAGAATGATGATTCGTCCACTCGGATCGTGCCTCTCGATAGGCCTTTGTACCATTGCTCTCATTGTGGGAAGGGTGGGCATCAAGAGACCTTTTACTACCGTTGGGCAAGGAGAATGCGGCGAGGAGGTGCTTCTAGGCCTTTGGTTGTTCATAGCCCTTCTCATGTATGAACACTTGGTAGCACTCGGTTTTCTTCGCGATTGGCTTCTTTGAGGCATGGTTCTAAGGGTGTTCAAAAACCTTTTCATTCGAACCGGCATTTGAATCATGCTAACCCACATGATAAGTTGAGTGCATCACCTACCCGTGTGACTAAGTATTGGATTCCCAAGTATGTGCCTGCTAACCCTTTGGGATCCAAGGCTCGGTCTTTTTCGTCTCCTTGTGTGTAGGTATGGAGACATGGTTGGAGAACATGGGTTAGATGGTGCTTGACCTTTGCCCATAAGGTGATCAAGACAGGATGGTTCTCCACACCGCTTTGGATGGCTCTTGAAAGTCTTTGTACACATATATAGTGAGTTTTGTTTTCCCTTTGTGCTCACTTGTATATACTTGTGTCTTGCTTTTGTGTAAACCATGGTAGGCTAGCCACCTTATTCATGATAGTTCTGTGATCTTGTATATCTATCTTGCTATCTCTGTATGATATTGTGATGGATGATATATATGAACATCATGTCATGCTTTATGGTGGTTATGTCATGTTGTTCATCCACATCATTTTTGTCTAGCTCTATGGTATCCTTTCTTGTTAGCATGTTGTTCCCCCATGTATATCCTGTCATGCTAGCTTTGTAATATATGTTGGTCGATGATCCTCATGAATTTGTATCATGCTTTTGTTTAGTTCTTGTATCATGTTTGGCATGTTGTTCTTTGGTATCATTTTGATTTAGTATCCTTGTATAGGGTTGTACCTTGTTGACATGCTTGCTAGCCCATGCTTATTCATATATGTGGAATCATGTTACAATGCTTTATTTATCTTGTTTGGTATTGTCAATGCATGTGTAGCATGTTTTGAGTTTGCTTTGGGTTTTGGGCTTGTCTTGTCTTCGGGTTGTGTTTTGTTTCTTCTTTGTTTTTCTCCCTTTTTGGTTGGTTTTAGAGCTTCTCTTTTGCTCTATCTTCTCCTAGTGTTTGCTTTGCTAGTTGTCTTTGGTTGAGGGGGAGCTTGGATTCTTTCGATGGGGAATTTGTTTTTGAGGGTGTGGCTTTTGGTAAATATTTGTGATCGTTCAATTGGCATCCTTTCTATGGTACTCAATTGGGATCTTCAACGGTCTTGCAATTGGTATCTTTTCTATGGTACTCAATTGGGATCTTTGGTGGCTCTTCTCTCGCTTGTAGCGGTTCTTAGTTGGTGTGTCCCCTTGTGGGCCTCTTTGGTGTTAAGTCAAGTTCTGTGTCTTCCCATGCATTTTGCATTGCATGTGTACCACGTATCATGATGTATAGACTTTGGTAGGTTTGGCATTCATGTCTTTCCTTGTGTCATATATCATGTTGCATTTGATGTACATATATAACTTTGTTGCATTTGTATCATATGCATGGTAGGTTGAGCTTCTCCTATATGCCATGAATACTATGATATGCTATTTGTGAGCTTTTGAGCATGTTTGATATGATTTGGTGATGGACAGCTATGCTCTTGATAGTTTTGCTATATGTGTATGTTGAGATGGCTATTTTTGGAAAATGTTAGGATAGGCTCTCTCTTGTGAGTTTAAGGCCTTGCATGATCTTAATGTGCTTTGATGATCTATATCATGCTTAATTTGTGTTTGGATATCATGTGCTTTTCACTTGGGGTCAAAGACCTATTTGTCATTGTGAATGTTTAGCCTATGTGACACCTTGTGGGGGAGCATAAACTTCTTTTTGTCGCAAAGGCACTTCATGTACCATTTTGTGCTTAAATTTGAAAAATAAAATTGGTATGTATGAAATGCCTATGCTTGAAGTTATGTTCTCATTTGATTCATGTCATAAATGCTTTAAATGATTTAATTTGGGTGCTAAACAGTTGCATGTTGTCTACCATGAGAAGTCTCATTTTAAGAAGTAGACACATGGCTCGGTGGCTTTAACATGACATGAGATGCTTATGGGTGTTTGCAATGATCTTGTGACGAGAATGTGTGACCTAGCATGAAGTTTGTGTGATCTAGATTCACTTTGACATGTTTTGCTCATGTTTAGGTCTTTGCTCATGAGAGAGAAATTTTTCGCAAAAATACTTAATTTGATCATGCCTTTGTCATATGCCTATATAGCTTTACTATCTTGATGGCTATGCTTTTACAGAACTATGAACTATCTTGCTTGCTCATTATCTCACTTGTAGCATTTTATAGTGCTCTTTGTATATTTGAGAAGCTAGTAGTTAAATCTTTTACAAAATTGCATTGATTCGTGCATTGTGAACAAGGAGGAAAAGTTGTATTTGGGGGAGAAAATGATTCCGTTTTCATGCATTTGTTGCATCTAGAGGGATACTCAGTTCAGAGGGAGAACTTGAGTTTGCATGCACATGTTCAGGGGAAGTATGCATTTATGCAGGGGAAGCTTTGGTGAGTTTCCTCTGTTTGCCTGAGTTGTGCTTTAGTGGTTTGTTCTTTGGCCTTAATGCATGTGTTTAGGGAAGCTTGTGAGTTTTGTACTCTTTTGCTCTTTTGCCGGTGGTGTTGAGCCCCTTTGCCTCTTCTTAAGGAGCCGGCAGTTGATTTGAGTTTTCGATCGTCACATGATTGGTGTTGAGCTCTTTGTGCCTCTTCTTGAGGGATCATGTGTTCTTGTCTCGGTTGTGTCGAGCCGTTGCCCATGTCTTTGGGGACCGAGACATTGATTTGACCTTTGTGGTTTTTCTCATGCCAAGTGACTTTGTTCTTTGCCCTTGTGTGACTTTCGTTCACTTGGATGAGATTTTCGGCCTTTGCCTTCTCAAACCATTTCTTTGTGCTCGCATGTTGTTAACCCACTCATCAAGGGGGAGAAAATTTGGAAAATCAAGTTGATATGAACCTTGATTTGAGGGTGATGAGCGGTTGACGAGTGCTTTGTTAAGAGCTGAAATTGCTTGATGGCTTTCGGGATTGCTTGTAGGTCTTGTGGGTTGCTTGAATCTTTGGTGGTGTTAAGTCTTTGTGCTTCCTTTGCTTCCGAGAGCCTTTGGTTGGAGTTTTTCTCATTTCAAGGTGCTTTGTGTTTGCTTTCTTTTGACTTTTGGGCACTTGAATGAGTTTTTCTTTTGCTTTCAAATCATCTTTTGTCAATTCACTCATCAAAGGGGAGATTGAGAAACCAAGTTGATATGTGCCTTGGTTTGTATATGATGAGCGATTGACCAGATGTTTTGAGGCTTTGTGTTGAGTGTGTTTCGTCGGGTTGTGTTGTCGGTTGTGTAACTTTATATGTTTATGTGGTGTGTTGTCAATGCACTCGTGAGGAGTGGTTGACAACGTTGTGTGGACTGACTCTTGACCTAGTATTGCAAGTGTTGGTTGCGGCTTGATTTGCGTTGGTGCAGGTGAAGAACAAGCACGAAAGGTCTTTGCCAAGGTGGCCTCCGGGTGATAGAGAGACAAGTAGGCTTGGTTCGAGGGACTCGATGGCCGACGGGATCAAGTGCGGCCCGCATGGTGCAAGAAGAGCAAAACGAAGTCGTGGATATGGAGCCGGTGCAAGGTAGCGGCTAACAACCAAAGCTTGCACTCGAGATTTGTTGGTTTGACCACAAAACCAACACCGAGCCGGTGCAAGCTAGTGGCTAACGATCAAAGCTTGTACGCGGGGTTTGGTGGTTTAGCCACAAAACCATCAGGAGGAGGGTTTCTCGGTTTGTGCCTCAAAACCGAGCCCGAGGGCCTAGTGTGACGTAGACGGTATCCGGGTGCGTCGGGAAGCTTCGAAACGAGCGACACGCAGCATGATCGAGGTGCTTGTGTCGGGAGGACGCGAAGGACCGATAGATGTGCGGCCGTCCGATGGAGAACTTCATGTGTTTACCAAAATGCCCCTATGAGGGCTTGTATTGTATCTCCTAGTGTATGGGCACTTCGGTCTTTTCCGGAGGGCCTATATATAGGAGGAGGAGGCTGAATTTTCAACTTACTCTTTGGCTTAAAAGGTGGGAGTGCTCTTTCATTTTGGAGTGCTCTTGGTGAGAGGAAGAGAGGAGAGATTGACTCTTTGTTTGAGCTTTTAGCCATCCAAATATTTGTTTTGTTTGGAGTGGCTTGTACCTATACCAGAGTAATTCAAGTCTCTTTCTCGCACGCGCAGTGCTTCGTCTGTCTCTCCCGAGCCTTTTCTTTTTTCCCATTTTCGCAGCCCTTTCTAATGATTTTCTTGATCTTTCTTTTGGCTGGGATTTGTGGCGGTTTTCTTGGGGCAAATCGATGCTAGGACATGTGTGAGTAATCCTGAGTTGATCCCATAATAAATCTCTCACCGAGCATCACGGATTTGGTGATTCCTCAAAGTTTCCTCCTTTTCTAGGATTAGTCCGAATTTCTGAAATTGATGGGCAAATCATGAGCCACTTGGGTGGATCTCTTAGGGCAGTCCCAATGGGCATTGATTGTAGTTTCTATCTTTCTTAATTACACTTGACAACTCAGCAATTTGGTGACGTGGCAGTTGATTTACTGAGGAGAGAGAGTGGAGAAACAAGAAATCGTTTCCTCCTCAAGGAACGACGTCCTCGCGCGGAACGATGCACGAAGAAACGAGAGAAATAGCGTTGGGGAGAAATTACCAGTTTCCATCGGCCATCCTACTGATCCGGTGCGCTCCCGCAGGCCAAGCTTTGCATGCGGCGAATCCCATCCTCCAGCGCTACTGCTCCTATGATGTCGCCTACTCGCCGTACCTGCATCGCCGCGGGCTCGAGCATGGCCACGCAGGCTCGACGTCGACACGTCAGTCCGCCTTGCCGCTGGCCCGAAGCCTTGCGCTCGCCTGCCGGATGTTGAGATGGGGAGAAGGGTGGCCATGAAGGTCGAGTAGAAAGACGCAGACATAGAGACGGGGAGCAGGACGACCATGGAGGGCAACCTCCTTCGATCTCCCTCGATACTCCACACTAGCAAGAGCCGCAAAGGAGAATGGAAGCCTCTCGAGATGGAAAACGCGGTGGTGTGACATGCATAGCCGGATTCATGAATTGTAGGAAGGATTTGAGAGAGGAAGAAGAGGATTTGTTGCTGTGTTCTTTCTGTTTCAAAGACCGTGAGGAGAGAGCGCAATGAGAGAGTGAGTCAGGAACAGGAGGGTGCACTGCGGGTTTCGTACAACTCCCATGTGAGAAGAGAGAGCACGCTATGAGACACAGGACAGAAGAGAGTGCATAGCTGTTCTGCCGCATCTGATCTTGCTTAGTTTTTAATAGATTATGATGCTCATTAAATATTTTTACCCATAGAAACTGTGATAAGAAACTATGCATTGGAGATATAGAGTCCAAAATTAAATTTATCTACGTTGGACACTGTGTTAGGAGTTGTCCATTGGGACTGCCCTTAGCTGGTGATTCGTCACGTCTCAGTGTGTCTATGGTTCAAATCTTGTGTCAATTAGAGCTGGTTTGATTTGTTTCCGGGTATTCTTGTGGAGCTCGCTTGTGTTGGTGCGGGTCTGTTCATCTGGTGAGCAGGCAGCAGCGTCAGTTCCTGTGTGCTGCCCTGTGCTAGGTCGTTTCTCCCAGGTGGCCTGCGTTTGCAGCAGCAAGCCTTATCTTCTTGGCCGATTTCGCAGGTTGCAGCTCGGTATTTTGGCCGGCTCCTGTTTTGGTCTGCAGGTCTCGGATCCTTGCAGTGCAGGTGTTTGTGTTTATGCCAGTTCTATTTTCAGTGTTCAACTTTCCTGTTGTCCCACAATTGCTGCTCACATCTGCAAGGCCATTAGCAATTGTTGCAGCTCGGTTTATCTCTGCTTCAAAGCCACAGATTACAGGCAGGCCAGGGACAGCTCGCTGCATCAGCTTGTCTGTCGTTCTTTGCCTTGTGAATTCTTCCAGCAGGCAGCACGGCGATCCAGCGTCCAGCAGGCAGTCAGCTCGTGCACAGTCCATCCGACAGCAGCAGCTCTTTCCCTGTTTAGTCCCAAAAAATTTCCCAACTACCTGTCACATCAATCTTCCGACACTGATTATGAGTATTAAATGTGGATTAATGACAAAACTTATTCCATAACCCCTACCTAATTTTTCGATACGAATCTAACGAGCCTAATTATGCAATGATTAGACAACGTCATAATACAGTAAACAATCTCTAATGATGGATTAATTAGGCTTAATGGATTCGTCTCGCAATTTCCCGTCCATTCGTGTAATTAGTTTTGTAATTTGTCTATATTTTTTTTACCTTTAATAGACCTTCGAAGGGGCTGCCAAAATTTTTTTACCAAAAATTTTGGCAACTAAACATGCTCACTTGATTTAATTTTGAATGCTTAAATCACTTTCGTGCTACAAATTCAAATGATTAGGCCATCATTACTTGCCTACCATGCTAGTTGTTTTCTCTGTATTGGTTTGGAGCTCGACATTTACAAATGCAAGAAAGTAGCTTGAGTGCTTTGTAGCTTGTGCAAGCTGTTAACTTAATTTAGTTCCAAGTAATTCTCTTTGTTTTTGTCTTCTATCTAAATCTGTGTTGACGTGATCATAATTTCAGAATAAGCTAGTGCCATAGTATGTTTATGCAGACTTGTGAGTGGCTGTTGGTAGTTGCATGCTTGGTTCCTTTTCAATCATTTAATCTCTTGCGTGCTTAGTCTTTATTTAATTAACTATGTGCATGCTTAGTGAGTAATGATTTAATTGTGGCTCGGCTTTTCTTGTGCAAGTTTTTCGTGCCTCGATTTGTGTTGGTTTCCGCTACGTTTTGAGCGTGTCGAATTGTTCCTAAGGTGAGTGTGTCACTAGTTGACTTGTGTCATCTTGGCAATTAGATGCGATGTGGGTTTCAGGGTGACAATCAGGATCTAGGCCGAGTTCTTTCGAGGAGAGAATTTTTATCAGCTCCCATTCACTCCTCCCCTCTCTGGTCACCTAATCGGTCCTTCAGGCTGTCGCCAGGGGACCTGGCTGGGCGCGGCCGACTGTGGCTGGGGTCCGTCCGGCTACCGTCGGGGGACCTGACTTGGCGTGGCTGGGGTGTCGTTTTTTGAAATTCACTTTTTACAATTATGTATACCAAAAATAATGTATTCCATCACAACATGATATGTAGTGTGTTGGCAAGGTGCTCGAGTCTCAAACCCAAGTACCTGAGTTCAAATCCTATGTGCTCTCCTTTTGTGGGGTTTTTCTTTTTTTCTATTTTATCGCACCACTTTGAATAGCATATAAAAATAATTATCTTATTTACACTAATATTATATATATTATACTACATATAATTTTTTTAACAAATTTTGTTAATTTTCAAACTCATTTACTTCCTCTCTCCTTTTTGAGATTTTCGAGACATGGGCTATCTCTCTTCTTTTTTTTGGATCATGCTTTTTGAGCATGTCTTTCTTTTTTTTTCTTTTTGCATAGCCCAGTCTCTTTTAGAGATATTTAGAGAGGGATAAATCATGGAACAATGCATAGAGCTTTATTTGGTGGAATGGATGGATGGTACAATGCTAACTTCCAGTGTTGAAGCATAGCAAGGGTAAACATGGTGTGCACATGAATCTTGATCACGAAAGCATGAAAAGAATTCTCACAAGGGTCTTAGAATTTGACAAAGCTTAATGCAATAACAAGCAACATATGAGTATAAAGTTTTCAACTAAAACATCATATGACTTTGGTAAGACGGTAGCATATCAAAGAGGATCTTTGTGAAGGGTTTTCAAGTTTTCAAATAAAATTCCCAAGCACTCAAACATCTAGAGTGAAGATCATATCATCAAACCATATCACAAACGCCAACTACTTAGATAAGCATGAGTTCCCTAATGATATTTGTCCACAAACATCAAGATGATAGGTAAGGAATAAAACATATGCAAGTCAACCACAAGAATCATGTAGAGAAAGCAGAGGACGAATTGTTGAGTTTGATTTCAAAGGATAAGAATTGAAATTAAATCAAACTCATGGATAAAGGAGAGTGAGAGGGTGCACATACCATCGCTCCTGAAGGATACAGGGATCAAGGAAGATCAGTGGTGATTCGGTTGACCCATAAGGCAGCTGGCTCTTTCTAGTTTACCATGTCCTTGTCATGAAGGCGTAGTCGATGTTGTGCAGCACCTGTCTGGGAGCTCTCGAAGTTGATATGTCAATGATGAGCTTGAGAGAACTCCCCCACACCAGTGGTTAAATCTGGTGCTGTTCTTCAAACAAAAAGATGGAAACAAAAGGTGGATTCTGTGGTTCGAGAACCATAGAGACTTTATTTGAATTCAAATATTTTTGTGTATTTTTTTATTGTCACCATGTCATTTACTCAAAATGGTTAGATCAAGGTTACACTTCATAAACAAAGAGGAATATACAAACCTTGGACCTTGGAGAGGTCATATGTACCACCTTTATATGTTGTGCAACATGAATCCAACGCCTCAACTTAACTTCCCATTTGAATTTATCTCAACAACTTACCCATTTGAATTTGATGATTTCTTGCAGGGGTTATTCCACATACATGCAACCAAAATCTACAAATAATATAACTCTAAGATTCATCAATCAAAACTCGACACCATGTCTTGTTTTGACTAAAGAAGAAAGTTTTAGCCTAAGCACCATGCTTAATTTAAAACAACCTATGAATGTACGTGCGCATGAACATTCAAACAAGAGCATATGAACAAAGATAAAGGAAGCATGTAAGCATGATAAACTATTCTCAAAAGGGACATAAGCATGAGCTTATGACGGTGAACCTCGGGCAACCTCCCGGAAGGACTTTGTTTAATGTCAAAAGTAGGACTTACCTAGCTAGTGGGCAAGATTCAAGAGCTAACATCATCTCCACACCAGGATAAGATTTGGTAGAGGAGGAACTTTACTCAGGATGCTCACATACCTCCCCCACACTTGAAGTTTGCATTACTAGGTAACAAAACTCAAGTGTGTGGAGATCAAGATTCCTTTTGTAAATGCTCCCTCACCAAATCTTATCTAGGTGTTGCAGCTGATGTAACTCACATGCTCTTAGGCATCATCTGTCCATGTTTTTTTCAATCTCCACCTGAAAGGTTGGTGACCAAAAATACCTGAAGGACAACTTATCCTAAAAACATGCTCTTGCTTTTATTCGAAAAAGGGAAATCAAATCCTATGCTAATCTAGGTTATCTCCTGGTCATTCTTTGTTTATTACAGTCATAAGCTTGACCATGGGAACTTCATCTTGCAGCTATCGTTGGTGGTGTCGTCCCCGGCTCACCACCAATCTTTGACGAATCAGTGAAGCTTTGGCTGCAAGGTTAGTGTCATAGTACACACATGAAATTTGATATGCTTATGATAGACATATGCATCTACAACCAAAAGGTGGCTGAAGCCCTCATGTATGCTCAGCGCACTAAGCATGACTGACTCTAGAGAGGCATGATGCGAGCATGGTTCATATGGTATATCAAAAGTGAAACTACCATGCTCATCTGTGGCATTCTTTCCTCCAGACTCCAGAGTCAGTGCCTCGCAAAGTTCCATGGCCCATGAATTCTCTATCTCAAGACAATCATCGTGGAAGCTCGATGTTGACTCTCGATCATGGTCGAAAGCAACAGGATACGGGCCAGCGGGAAGAGGCTGAAACTCAGTCGAGAGTGATGACGATCGTTCGCCTTCACAAAGGTGAAGAGGGTCTTTCGAGTCATTCTCATGAGGAGTATAAAATTCCACACCCTCAACGAGAACAGGCTCGGATGACGTGAATGGAGATATATGCATCGCCTTCTCAAGCGGGTTTTGCTGGGGAAGAGGCTTCGCCATAGGATGTCCCAGATAAGGGGTAGCAGTGGCAAAAGCGGCTTCCTGAAGCTTATCATCTAGGATCCCTAAAGATATATTGAAGAATTTCTCTAACGAGGATCCTAGGAGAAGATCAAGATCGAGGACATCGAAGATGTGAAAGTCTAAGCTAGTCTCAATCCCGTATATGATGAGCGGCACGACACTTGCAATCCCTCGACATTCAAGAACGTGTCCTAAGGGACAAGTCTTGAGGAGCATGTCAGATGGTGCTGGCTGAACATTGCCTAGAAGAGTTTCTGCTAAGTGCCATGGAAAAATGTTAACCTCCATGATGGGGTTACAATGAGCCTCTACGGCAATCCCTCTAATAGAACAAGGAACAACTAGAGAAGGTGAAATATTCCAAATTGATTCAAAAAATTGTGTCACTCCCTCTGACCATTCCTCCCTCATGGCGTCCTCAAGATATGCTTCGTCAGGAGGGTCAGGAGGTAGAGGAGGTACCATAGGCCTAAGGGAAGGTTCTATCAAAAGATTTCTAGAAAGATCGGTGTCGACAGAATAAGGATCCTCCCCTAATTGGGCATCAAAAGAATTCGAGGTGTGTGAAAGATTTCTAGATGGATCATCCTCGAATTTGGAAGTGAACCCTGAAGGTTGAATTTCTTCTTCCTTTGGTGTTCGTGGTTCGGGAGAGAGTTCAACAGGCAAGTCTGGGGATATGGAAGATGAAAGCTTGAACTCGGATGTTGAGGGATTCTCTTGGCTCGACTCGGATTCGTGGTTGGGTTCGTTGTGATCAGTATGGACAAAAGAGTTTTCTAAGAGGGAATCTAGGATCTCTCTTCCTTTCATTGGAGTATTTTCCACAAACAAACCTCCAGCAATAATGTCTAGATCAAGGGCAACATCCATGTCTGAACCCACACAAAAGATGTACAATGACACATCGATGGACAAAGACGGACCAGGTGTCGACACCAAAAGGTGTAGGAACCTAGCCCATCCTGTTCCTATGGACTCCTCCTCTAATTTCTCAAAATCGAGGATACTTGTTGGAAGAGAAGCTACATGAGTGTCCTTTCCATGAGAGAGAACGAGTGGCAAAAGTTATCTCGAAGTTCTCCCTAATCACCGTTCACACTTTCTACAGAGTGGGCATACCATTGTTCTGCCTCTCCTATGAGGGAGAAAGAAAACAACTTCCACCTCTGTTGACGGTTCGAAACCGCGTTCAACTTCACCGCAAGTACACGGAGTGACTTGGTGCCTTTTTCACCAAGGGAGGGGACCCCTAAGGTTCTTGTCAATCCACGGAGCAAGGGGATTACTTGCGTTTAACCTAACACTAACTTAGTTGATTAAGGACTTTATGATGTAGAGATTAATCTATAAAGTAAAGACAAACTAACCCTAGATTATGTTAAAGAGAGATAGGTGGTTCACGAGTATGAAGAACGTATGCCCATGGAGTCTAGGTACTTGAGATGCAATCACCCGAAACATGATAAAACCGCGATCCAATCTATCTAAGCATGTGAACAAAGAATTAGGTGTTTCCCTTCCCTCGTACATGTCACAACGCGAAGGTAATCGATACTAACCCTAATGAACACATTATGTTGACGTGATCTATGGGAGCAACCCCGAAGGCATGGTATCTAACCTTAAACATTAAACATCATCAACAAGGAGGTATGATAGATATAAGATCTAAACGAGAATGGGTGACTACATATCAAGATCCATTACAACTCCATGGACAAACGATTACTTTACCCCATCAAGACGCTAGGCATGGCACCGTTGAACATGGTGGATGCCCCCGATGGAGTCCGTTTCTCGGTGTCCTTCAACTCCGGCGGCACCGTGGTAGGGCCTCGACGTCCTCCTTCCTCGTGGTGGCCTCGCTTGACCTCGGCGATGATCCTCTTGAATGCTCACTCCCTCGATCAACCCTCTTTCTTGTGATTGATCTCCCGAGGCTTCTCTAGTCATCTTTCGCGAATGGCTCCTTTCCCCAAACAATTAGGGTTCCGCGATCTTATCACCGAAGAAAGGTGGTGGCGAACCGACCCTGAATGGGGGTGGGCCGGCCGGCCTGGGCCAATCGGCCTGGCCCATTCCCGGCCCGGTTCACCTCCGTCTTTTGCCATGTGTCATCTTTTGCACTTTGGGGTTTTTTCTCCTTCGGATGTGGGCTTTGGACGTCATTATCCCCGCGGCCTAGTTAAGGGGTCTTTACGCATGATCTTCCGGTCTTTTCATCTTGGTCCTCGGAGATTCTTCATTGAAGCACATTGGTCCTTGCCACCTTTGGAGTCAAGTTCATGCACGGTTGGAGCCTCTTGATCATAATGTAAATCATCCTCCGAACCGAGTGCATCTCTTCTCATTTAGTGTATGAATTCCTGCGTAAACATTATACTCCAAAACACACATCCTACGATGAACTTGTTATATCATTAGTATGCCTAGTGGCGGGTTATTTCCAAAATGAAATCCAAACTATAACATAACAAGTGTTCTTGGTTGACGGAAATCGTCCGCCAACATCCCCCCACGCTTAGATCTTGCGTGTCCTCGAGCAAGTTACTCAAAAATTGTTTATCCACGGAGTTGAAACATGCTTCGTCAATTCTTTCCTTTCAAGTTAGTCGATCATTCATCTTTAATATAAGAGACATGAAACAAAGATCTTAAAGTAAACATGGGCGTTTAGAAATTACCAATTCAAGACTTACCCCACAACTCATACCTTTTCACTAGAGATCCTCGACTTCATCCACACTCGCTTTCTTACTTTCATCGGAGGGTTTTTAGAAACTGTTAGAAATAAAATCCCTGCACAAAGCATTAGACAAAGTCCTTCTCCAAGTTCTCACATGTCACTCATTTAAAGTGGTTATCCTAGATAATTTTATAAACTCTCACCTCCCACAAGTCTCTCATTTAGAATGTAAGGTGGAGCTATAGGTGTGGCTAGTGAAGCTAGCACAAGTATTATCAAGCTAGGAAAATCCTCTAGTGGTTGTTCACCTTCCAAGTCAATGATCATGAGAATTAAACCATAATGTAAGGGTATCAAGGATGAGAAGATTTAGAATGGTGGACATGTGCAAAGGGAAAAAGAATAATGACTCCAAGGCACTAATGATGTCTTCGATGTCGGATTGCACATGGTATGGAATATCAAAGATTTGTTCTCAACATTGTCGCATTCTTCCTTGCACTTCTTTTGATCTTCATTTGACTTATCATCCCTCACTATACCTCTCTTGCTTTGACTTGGATTTTTCTTCTTTTCCTTCTTTTTCTTTTTCTTTTTTTCTTTCTTTTTCCCTCCTTGCTTGTGTGTGCGCCACACATATGCATATATATATATTTTTTTCCACATCTTTACCTTCTTCTATGAAGCTTTTCACTCATCTTTTGAACATGAATACCGATCTGAATTTTAAATAAAATCATGCCTAGAAATTGAACGAATCTTTGGACATGGGTTGTGTTCAAGGAATAAGATGATAAAAATATGTTTATTGGTTTGGGTATGGAATTCGGCGATGTACGGGGCATTCAATGTGAAATTCCCGTTACCGAATGTATGACGAGGCCAGCAAAAAAAGATATACATCAAGGACATGATCATTGCTCGAAATTAGACCTCCCAAGAGAGTAAAATCATAACCCAATTCTTCATCATGCTAATCAACACTTATGGTGGAGTATATATATATATATAGGCTTTGCATAGGATAGATATTACCTCTCAACTTGGAGAAAGAGATCGCTAACCTTCATGGCAAGGTGTTTTTCTTAATTTTCAGAAATTAAAGCCTCCAATGTTAGCATTACTAAAAGCATAGATGAAGTAAAGTCCTAGATCAAAGTTTGAATATGGGTGCTTTACAAAGTAAATTTCCACTAAGCACCACAGTAAACAATTAATCACCAAGCTCATGCTCGAATAACAAAGATAAAGTAAAGACATAACAAGAAAAGAAACAAGAGGCTTGCATAAGACACTTTTTTTATTTTTTTTATTTTTTTGACTCAACACTAAATTAAGACACTTTCGAGCTAAAAAGATAAAGCAAAACTCACACTTGACTCAAACTAGACTCGATTTAAAGACTTGACCTAACACGACTTTAAGGATTTTTTTAAAAAAAGGTAGCTAGCTAGCTCCCCCCCCCCACACTTAGATTTTACGACGTCCTCGTCGTAACTTTACAAAAAGTACAAATGGGGAACCATGCTAACTACAACACCTAGTGAAACTTCCCGCACGAGGTGCACCACTCCTTCTTGAAGTTCTTGTTCATCCCGAAGAGCTCCCTTATATTCCGGTTAAGGAACTTAAAGTCGTCTTCTGCCATGCGCTCCCAATCTTCAATCCTTTGTTGCATGGCGTTGATGGTGTGGAAGCACTCATCAAGGGAAGAGAAGAGCTCCACAATAGCATTGCGGCAAGCCGCGCAACATATATTGTGCTCTTCCTCCGGATCATTATTGCTTCTGTTGTCTCCGTCGTCCGGATCATCACCGCCGTCTGGGTTGCCTCCTTCGCCTTGCTCGTGGTGCTCCTCCGGCTCCTCCTTGGGCACCTCCTCCCAAACATAGAGGTCGTTATCATCTCTTCCACCGGCTGCCCACGAGCTAGGGCTCTGATCATCTGAGTAGTCGCTACCTCCGTAAATCTCCGCCGGCTCAGGGTCTTCTCTTTATAATTCTTTCTCTTCATCCCTAGGAGCCTATTTGAGCGACGAATGGGAGAAGCAGGCTTCTCCTTCTTCTCTTCAACCCACAGATTTCGGCTAGCCATTTTCCTTGATGGGATACGCCCTCCGCAACGAATCCGCGCGGTCCTCTTCACCTCTTCCTTGAGCTTTGGCACCACAGCGCACCGACGAAGCTCCTCGGTCGCCGGCATTGGAGAGGGGAGGCGTGCTTCTTCTTCCATGGTTGCCTTCACCACTTCCTTCCCTTTGGTGCTGGTTAGGGATGCCATGGGTGCTTAGGTGTTTTCGTGGAGGTTGGGGATTGCAAATGAGATGCAATTCTCGAGCTCCCCATGCATCCTTAAATATCCATGGAAGGATTCGGCCGAAACCCTTCCTTGCCTATTTTTGTAGCTCCTAAAAAGGTAGGCAAGAAAAGGAAATACATCGAACCGCGTCCTGGAGAAAAACGGGCGGATACCAACGCAGGGGGGTGCTGGGCCGGTCGGCATGGGTCGGCCGGCCTGCCCCCTATTTCGGGCCCCCGCGGCCCATCTTTTGCGGCCCTCTGTGTTTTGTGTATACTAGCCTAGGTGGTGGGAAGGTCCAGCTAAAAATTATGAAAAGGACTCGAAATAAATATGAAAAGAAAAACAAAAACTTATTTACAGAAAAATTACCTTGTTTTACGTCTTAGGCTTGACGCTCGGGCTCGTCCGCCATGTGATATATATCAATGTAGTCGATGGGCATGATGTCTTGTTCAAGAAAAACCTTCATTCGTTGACCATTAAACACATATTGATCTCCTTTTACATCCATGATTGTTACCGCTCCATTTGGCGAGACCGAGTGGACGACATATGGTCCGTCCCATTTGCTTTTCAACTTCCCTTTTCCGAATATTTTGAACCTTGAGTTATAGAGGAGAACCTTGTCACCTTCTTTGAATTCCTTTGCTCGAAGCCTTTTATCATACCATCTCTTCATTCTTTCCTTGTAGATGGTTGCACTCTCATAAGCTTTGAGCCTCATTTCTTCCAATTCACTTATTTGAATCTTCCGTTTGATTCCTGCAGCATCGAAATCAAGATTCATCTCCTTGATCGCCCAATATGCTTTATGTTCTAACTCCAAAGGCAAATGACACGATTTACCATAAACAAATTGATATGGTGTCATACCTATTGGCGTCGTGTGTGCCGTCCGATATGCCCACAATGCTCCATCCAACTTTTTTGACCAATCTTTACCTCCCTTTTCAACAGTCTTGTTAAGAATAGTCTTGAGCTGCCTATTTGAAGTTTCCGCTTGACCATTGGTTTGCGGGTGGTAAGCCGTGGCCACTCTATGCTCGATCCCCAACTTGGACAAGCATTTTCTGAAACTATTTCCCGTGAAGTGTGTTCCTCCATCACTTATCAATACTCGCGAGACTCCATAGCATGGGAATATAATATTTTTGATCATGAATATGGATTCTTCCGTTGAAGCTCTTCGACAAGGGATAGCCTCCACCCATTTGGATACATAATCAACCATAACTAAAATATGCTCATATCCATTTGAACTAGTGAAGGGCACCATGAAGTCAATTCCCCATACATCGAATAGATTGATTTGCAAGTTGTAATTTAAGGGCATAGCATTTCTTTGATTTATATTCCCCGTTCTTTGACATTCTAGACAAGAAGCAACATACCTTTTTGAGTCTTCATGCATCTTCGGCCAATAGAATCCACTAGCCCATACTTTTGCTTGAGTCCTAAAATGTCCATAGTGTCCTCCATATTCGCCCGAGTGACACTTCCTCAATATTTCAGCTCTTTCATCTCTTGGTATACACCTTCGCAAGACTCCATCTGCTCCAAGTCTAAAGAGGTAAGGTGCATCCCAATAATATTTTCGGCTCTCAGCGATCACTCTCCTTTGAGCGTTCCTATCCAAATAATCAAGTGGCATCTTTCGTATGGCTCAAATAATGTTGATCATCCAAGTATCTTTGTCAAGGATATGATAGAGGTGATCATCTCTCATCTTATCTTCAATGGGCTCTTTATCATCATCATGATTCATCCTTGATAAATGGTCGGCCACAACATTTTTCGACCCCGTTTTGTCCCGAATCTCCACATCAAATTCTTGCAAGAGAAGGATCCATCGAATTAACCTTGGCTTGGCATCTTTTTTAGACAAGAGATACTTGATTACCGCATGATCGATGTAGACAATCACTTTAGAATTCACAATATATGATCTGAATTTTTCGAAGGCAAACACTACCGCAAGCAATTCCTTCTCCATTGTTGCATAATTTAATTGAGCTCCATTAAGGGTTTTGCTAGCATAGTAAATAGCGTGTACCTTTCCTTCTTTTCGTTGTCCCAACACCGCTCCAACAGCATAGTCACTAGCGTCGCACATTATATCAAAAGGTTGACTCCAATCGGGCGGTTGAATGACGGGTGCGGTTATGAGAGCTCTCTTTAATGTCCGAAATGCCGCCAAGCAATTGTCATTGAAATTGAATGGCACATCTTTTTGGAGGAGATTAGTCAACAGTTTGGTGATCTTCGAGAAGTCCTTGATAAATCTTCTATAGAATCCCGCATGGCCCAAGAAACTTCTTAAAGCCTTGGCATCCGTTGGTGGTGGAAGCTTTTCAACCATTTCAACCTTAGACTTGTCCACCTAAATCCCTCTCTCAGATATCACGTGTCCCAATACTATTCCTTGTTTCACCATGAAGTGACACTTCTCCTAGTTTAGCACCAAATCAACCTTCGAACACTTAATGAGAACTTTATCCAAATTTGCCAAGCAATCCGCAAAAGTTTTACCATATACGGAGAAATCATCCATAGATACCTCAACAATTTCCTCGATGAACTCCGAAAATACCGCCATCATACATCGTTGAAAAGAGGCTGGAGCATTGCATAAATGGAAAGGCATTCTTCTATACGCAAATGTTCCATAAGGGCAAGTAAATGTTGTCTTATGTTGATCATACGAGTGAATAGGTATTTGCATGAACCCTGACTACCATCAAGAAAGCAAAAATATGCACGATTTGCTAACCTCTCAAACATCTCGTCGATGAACGGTAGGGGGAAGTGATCCTTCTTCGTTGCTTTGTTCAACTTCCGGTAGTCAATACACATCCTCCATCCGGTCACAGTTCTTTGCGGTATCAATTCATTCTTCTCATTCTTCACCACGGTTAAACCTCCTTTCTTAGGCACACAATGTACGAGGCTCACCCATTCGCTACGCGGGACCAGGTAGATAATTCATGCATCCAACAACTTGATAACCTCCTTCTTCACCACCTCTCACATGGCATGGGTTAACCTCCTTTGATGGTCCACTACGGGCTTGCATTGATCCTCCATAGGTATGCGGTGAGTGCAAAATGCTGGGCTAAGTCCTTTAAGGTCATTTATCGAATATCCCATCACTTTCTTGTGCTTCTTCAATAATTTCAGCAACATATCATTCTCCTCGGGACTCAATTCGTCGCTCACAATCACAGGATAAGTCTTGTCCGGCCCCAAAAATTAATATTTCAATCCTTTGGGTAATGGCTTAAGATCCACCTCCGGTACTTGTGGTTCCTCATGTACAATTTCTCCAAGGTCTTCAAATTTATCTTCCTCTAAGCTTCCGTCTTGCGGTTCTAGTCCTTTGGTTGCTTCCGCTAAATCTTCATCCATCTCATCATTAGATTCATTCTCCATTGCTCTTTGTAGTGGATCCCTGAAAGTTTCAACAAAATGAAGGCTCCCTACCTCTTCGTGATCAAGAGGTAGGGGTGAGGCAATTCTAGAAGCGGGAAGAAAATTGTATGTGTGATTATCCCCATCAAGATTAATAGTTACTTTTGCTTTTCCGACATCTAAAACGGCATTAACCAACTTAAGAAAAGGTCTACCAAGAATTACATGATCATTTTTATCACAGTAGACATCGACGATGAAGAAATCGGTTGGAATGCATTTTCCGGAAATTAAAACTTCTAGGTCACGAGCAATTCCTAGAGGTTTAACAACTCTACCATCTCCCATAATTAGTTTAGTAGAGGTTTGAACTAGGTCAATGGTGTGATCATGAATTTCGTCAAAAATTTTAGAAGACAAGACACTTACTTGTGCTCCAATGTCGCATAACGCCTTGCTATTAATGTTGTTAACCTTGCAATCTATACGCGGTGATGTCTTCTCTTTTTCATCAGATCCTATGGCAAAAATTTCAGTGAGGCGGGCGAATGGTGCCACCTCGGGCTTGATTCCCATAATTCTCTTAGCTTCGGCCACATGGTCCGGATCAACTTCTTCTTCGCTAAAGAGCTTTTGAAGGACCTCCCGGTTGTCTCTAGGTTGTATGGATGTTCCACTCGTTTCTCCGGCGGGAAGTCTATCTCCAAACCTTTTACCATCCCTTTTTGATTAGGGAACGGTCTTCTCTTGTTAAAGATTTCTCCAAAATCAAGTGGGATCCAATCCATTTGCTCGAACTCCCTTAGTGGCTTCGCGCTCGACATAGTTCTTTCACTTGCTTTGCTTGTCTCAGCATGATCACTCTCCGGGATAGTTCTAGTTTCCTCATGTTTGGCTTCTTCAACCTTTTTCGGGATTGGTTCCTCTTTCTTCTCTTCCGGGGCCGTATTTCTGAAAATTGCAGCAAGTGGTTCCACACTTGTGTCGCATTCCGGCTTTCCTGAAAGTCGTGTTTCCCAATCTCTTCGCATGGCTGCACTTTACTTATTTTTTGTAGAAGTTGGGCAGCTTCCGTGAGTGTTTTCTCCATGAGATCCCCTCCTGCACACATTTGAACGTGTTCCATGCAACTAGGGGTTAGGGAAAAGAAAAATGTATGCAAGAGTACGTCACTGGGAAATCCGAGTCTTGGTCCTTGCTCAACTAGCTTGTTGAATTGATTCCACGCTTGATCAATCCCCTCTTCTTCTCCTTGCTTGAAACTTATCACTTGCCTCCTTATATGTTGAATCTTGCTTATAGGGAAAAACTTGGCACAAAATTTCTGTATCAATTGATTCCAATTTCCCTCGGCTTCGAAGGACGCAAATGAATACCACTTTGTTGCTTCATCGGCAAGTGAGTAGGGAAAAAGATTCCATTTGAACCAGGTATCGGGAACTCCCTCTTGTCGTACCGTATTGCACAACGTCGTGAAGCGCTGGATATGTCTATATGGATTGTCTGTCTCCATCCCTCGAAATAGATTAGTTGCTGCCATCTCGATGATTCGAGCCTTGATTCCGTACCTTGTCGCTTTGAGAATCGAATCCGACTCTTGTACCTTGACATCCTCACATCGAGGGCTAGCATAGTCTCTTAGCGATTTTTCCGGTTCCTCCAAAGGATTTCCAACGAACGCCATCTAGACAATCAAAAACAAAAACAAAAAGTGTGTTTTTCTAGAACACAAAGGTTAGGTGCTAGTAATCAACAAAATTAATGAGAGATTAAACGAAGTAAACTGGTTTGCTTCCTGGCAACGACGCCAGAAAAAGGGGCTTGTTGACAGTTCGAAACCGCGTTCAACTTCACCGCAAGTACACAGAGTGACTTGGTGCCTTTTCACCAAGGGAGGGGACCCCCAAGGTTCTTGTCAATCCACAGAGCAAGGGGATTACTTGCGTTTAACCTAACACTAACTTAGTTGATTAAGGACTTTATGATGTAGAGATTAATCTATAAAGTAAAGACAAACTAACCCTAGATTATGTTAAAGAGAGATAGGTGGTTCACGAGTATGAAGAACGTATGCCCATGGAGTCTAGGTACTTGAGATGCAATCACCCAAAACATGATAAAACCGCGATCCAATCTATCTAAGCATGTGAACAAAGAATTAGGTGTTTCCCTTCCCTCGTACATGTCACTACGCGAAGGTAATCGATACTAACCCTAATGAACATGGTATGTTGACATGATCTACGGGAGCAACCCCGAAGGCATAGTAGCTAACCTTAAACATTAAGCATCATCAACAAGAAGGTATGATAGATATAAGATCCAAACGAGAATGGGTGACTACATATCATGATCCATTACAACTCCATGGACAAACGATTACTTTACCCCATCAAGACGCTAGGTATGGCACCGTTAAACATGGTGGATGCCCCCGATGGAGTCTGTTTCTCGGTGTCCTTCAACTCCGGCGGTGCCGTGGCAGGGCCTCGGCGTCCTCCTTCCTCGTGGTGGCCTCCCTTGACCTCGACGATCATCCTCTTGAATGCTCACTCCCTCGATCAACCCTCTTCCTTGTGATTGATCCCCGAGGCTTCTCTAGTCGTCTTTCGTGAATGGCTCCTTTCCCCAAACAATTAGGGTTCCGCGATCTTATCATCGAAGAAAGGCGGCGGTGAACCGACCCCGAATGGGGTGGGCCGGCCGGCCTGGGCCGACCGGCCTGGCCCATTCCCGGCCCAGTTCGCCTCTTTCTTTTGCCACATGTCATCTTTTGCACTTTGGGGGTTTTCCTCCTTCGCATGTGGGCTTTGGACGTCGTTATCCCTGCGACCAAGTTAAGGGGTCTTTACCATGATCTTCCGGTCTTTTCATCTTGGTCCTCGGAGATTCTTCATTGAAGCACATTGGTCCTTGCCACCTTTGGAGTCAAGTTCACGCACGGTCGGAGCCTCTTGATCATCATGTAAATCGTCCTCCGAACCGAGTGCGTCTCTTCTCATTTAGTGCATGAATTCCTGCGTAAACATTATACTCCAAAACACACATGTTCCAAAATGAAATCAAAACTATAACATAACAAGTGTTCTTGGTTGATGGAAATCGACCGCCAACAACCTCACAGTTTCCTGTGTTATGCTTGGGATAGCCAGACTAAACATAATTCCTCTAATTCCTCCAAATGGAGGTAGGGGTCTTCATTGATTGCTCCAAAGAATGGTCGATCCAGAACCATGGCTATAAAGTAGGGGGAGTTCATAGCTAGATGATGAAGATGAAGATGGCTCTTTGAACTCACCCCTTGAGGTAGAGAAGTTTTGATAGGAAGGCATCTCGAAGGGTAGAGGGTGTATAGGTAGAATTCAAGAAAATGAAAAAGGTAGATACAAGGACCACTAGGTTCGAAGATATATATCTGCAAGCACACGGAAATACCACCACTACTAGATTTTCTCCCTAATGCAACACACGAAATGTGTTGCAATATGCCATATTTGGTTGCAATAGCCGCAATTGCAACCAATTTTTTCGTCAACCATGTGATGCGAAAGGCCGCATTGCATTAGCCTGTAGCAACCGTGGTCTTTTTGTGGTTGCAAAATGTTTTCTATTGCAACGCAATGCGGCGTTGCAACTAGCATTTTAGACCGTGCTCGTGTTGGTTGCAAATTATTCTATTGCGACGCATCTGGTGTGGCCATAGGTGCAATTGCATCCTACACAACGCGTTGCAATTTCTAAAATCTTTTGTTGCAAAGTATTATATTGCTATGCTCTGTTTCTGGTTGCTATAGGTGGAACCACCTCTATTACCACGAAAGTTATTTCGGTGCAATATGTGATTTCCTGTATTACCACAAAACTTTGATTTCGATGCTATAGGTAGTATTGTCTGATGCCACGAAATTGGTTACGTTGCTATAGGTGGTATCCTCTATTGCCACACCATGTGGATGGTTGTTATAGGTGTAACATTCTATTACAACCAATATATATAGGATGGATGCAATAGGTTTGGCACTCTATTGCCACATAGTTTGCTTGGTTGTAAGATGTGTCCTCTATTATTGCTTCGAAAATGGTTTGGTTGCCAAAAGTTGAAGTCTCTATTACCACCATGATACAGGGTTGCTACAAGTTGAACTTACTATTGCCACGTTTCTTTTTGGCAACGAAAAATAAGGGTTGTGAAAGGATGACTTATCATTTGCAACGTCAAAAATGGTTTGGTTGCCAAAAGTTCATGTCTCTGTTACCACCATGATACAGGGTTGCTACAAGTGCACCTTACTATTGCCACGTTCCTTTTTGGCAACGAAAAACATGGGTTGTGATAGGATGATTTATCCTTTGCAACGAAAGGTGTATTCTGCCACGCTCATTTATATAGCAGCAATAATTTGAAACATTAAATAACATCATCAGGTATATATAATTATGCATTTATAGTTCATGAAACAACATTCAACCATCCACTGAGTTATTACATGACACACGAAGTACTGAAATACTGAAAAGTTTCGGACGCGACATTGTTTCAACACATAGTAGGCTAATTTGATAGGAAATGAAGATCTTGGTCAGCAAATGGTGACTTCGAGAGAATCCCAACACTTGATCAGCAAAGGGTGACTTCAATGCAAGGAGCTCGCATTATCTGTTTGCTCCATTCGACATGGCTTAGTCTCCTGAAAAGAATCAACAACATTTTTAAGCTAGCATCAAATAATCTCTAATATTGGAATTTGTGCAAGAACAGCATGTAGCAAACCAAAGTTTGATTGCGATTCATAAAATTATCAGAATGACATCAAATAATTATCACAACCATAAACACACTTTGATAGCTGAAACATGAATTACATTCACAGTAGGAAGAGGAGTTGCAAAAATTTTAGCTCATGTCTTTTTGGTGCTTTGTCGTCTCCTTTGTGCAGCTTGTACCTGTAGCTGTTGAGATGAAATTTGTTTAACGGGGGGGGGGGGGGCGGCGGATTGTGCTTCAGGATTGTTAACAGCTTTAGTACTTCTGGTTTTGCGAAAGACTTGTTTAGCAACGACTTCAGATTCCTTCTCCTATGAACCAATCATTTGGAAGGAAAAGATTAGGCGTCATTTTATCAGTAACTGATGATATGTAGTAGTAAAAAGTTGTGAATTCAAGAACAACCTGAGTAGAAGAGAGCACATTCCTGGAGTCTATCTGTACATTTCCAGTTGTAGTGATTGATGGAGACGCCGCCACGTCTGCAGATTCAGTGACATTATTGTTTTGCTGGGTGATTGATGCAGCCGTCGCCACATCGGCAGATTCAGTGACATTGTTGTTTGGTTGGACAGATGTTGGCAGGACAATCTATGAAAGGATACAGACATTCAGATATAGAACCTAAGGAAAGAAAGTCATTCATGCAACTAGCTTGACCAGTACCTGTGGAAATTGTGCATGTCCATTTGCTGCTTGTAGCATTGATAGGAACTCTTGCCTAAGCTGTTGCAGATCAGCCTCCCTTTTCTTGTTACTTTCTTCAAGTTGTCCTGCATGTTCTCTCCTTTCTGCTTCCCTTTCATCTTCCCATGTTGACATTTTTTCTTGTAGCAGCCCAAATGCGTCCATGAGCTCGACGTGTTCCTGATGCTATAGCTCTTCCCTACGAATTTGTTCCTGGCGCTCCGCATTGAGCAGCTGCCTTCTAGTTGGGTTTTTTTCCAGGTACCCATTACCATGCAACTTGGTTGATTTGCACTTTGTGACTTCCTTGTATGCCTTCTGGAACATGTCATTTTTTTCCTTTTGAGAAACGAAGTTGTTCTCTGCATTTGATTCCGCCTCAGCAATAACGCTGTTTGCTTTGTCCTAACATTTACAAGGCACAGATGGAGGAGTTAGTTGAACAAGAAATTGCTTGCATTCTATAATTGCATGGACTATGTATAGTAATGTATGTACACATTCATTGAGAACTCACATACACATTTTTAGATTGTTCGTCTGTCCATTCCCCATGCTTAGTGTGAGTTAACCACCAAAGTTGCTTATCATCGGGCTCTTCACCAGTTTCTATGTCTCTCTGTTATGCCAAGAACATAACAAATTAGTTATTCATCCTGCAAGACAGATTGTAGATGTGCTTCTCCAGTTATTACCTTCTCATAGCTGCGCTGAGAATAAGGCTTACAGCCTGACAAATGTCTTGTCATTTGTTGGCCTCGAATCGCAGAATTTTGTGCGCTCCTTTCCTATAGAATGTCAAGTTATGAACAATAATCTTAAAGACTCAGACATTGCCATTTGTATGAAAAATGTATTGCTCAGTAATAGTAATAATGTGGAACAAACCTTGAATTTAGCAGTACTAAAATACTTCAACATATAGTGCCATTCAACAATATCTAATTCTTTAGGCTTATGTAACATTCTCTGGTGGTAGCTGTCGTATGTCCTGGCCGTAGCACTGAAAGTTGAACGCCATCCTTTGTAACGCTCCTTATCAATGTCCCATATCTTTTCCCTTGAATCAGCATTATCCTCCATGTCCCACTTTGCCTGTTATATAATCACAATAGCATGCAAATACTATGTGAGTTGTTATGTTAGTTTATATTTGAATTGTATTCAAAAGCAAAGTTTATTATTACCAATATATCAGTTGCTATTGCGTCTTTGACTTCTTTCTTGACATGTTTCCACGATTTCACTCCAATGACTGGCGTCCTTTTCCTTGTATACATGACTACTTCATCAACGAATGAGCGGTAGTTATTACCTACCGGTCCTCCATGTTTGGAGAATTGAATGTCCAACTGCTGTTTGCCCGCCTTGATTCTCTTGGTGATTACCTTCAAGGCTCTTACGGGACTGCATCCTCTTTTCTTCACATTTTGTGAGCCTATTCCATGGGAACAAAATGTAATAATACCCACAAAAAACATACTATGCATAGACAGGTAATTTCTATTAAACACAAGTTACCATCTCCTTGCTCCTGCTGTTTCCAACGCCGAGCATGAGATGGAGGCTGCACTAGAGGTGTTGGGTTCATGTCATGCCTGTGTTGCAAAATAAAGGTGGGGTCCACATACCGTTCTGCAGACAATTTTGTGGCATGATGAGCTAGCATAATTTGTAGTCTGACAAAGAATGGTAATTTGCTTGCCAATTAGGAGAGGGATATTACCGATGTCATCAAGTAGTCCTGCAACATTCAGGTATTCTTGGTATGTTTCGATTGTGTCCTCCCTGAATATGTCTTTTAATTCTGAAAAAGGATCCATAATTAATTTCAATCATGTGAGTGAACTGCAAAATCATGAGTATATATATACAAATATTGGGCTGTACCATATCTTACCCAAGGCTTTCTTCTCTTTATGCAGTGCAGCTAGCCAAACTTTGTATTCATCTAATTCAGATTCTTCGACTTCTTCGTCATCATCATCATGTGTGGAAACACTTTTGGATTTCAATGGTGTTATGGGCATGGTATGGTTTTTAGGTATTGGCTCTCTGGATACAACTAAGCTGATCACCATCTCCTCCTCGTGAATCTTTTTCATTATTGCTACATCGACATCATAGTCGATCTCAGTGAGTGTTGCTTCCGCAGGAGATTCAGGAATTCTAGTCTTGTAGTAAACCTAGTCCCTGTTCCGATACCCCAATTTTTGTTTCAACTTGTTTATGTTTTCAAGGGTGATTTGTTTCCCAAGAGGTTTACATGTATTTTTTTATCTGCCTCCCCATCTCTACCCTTTTCAATCATATACACGGTCCAAATCTCCTCATCTTTTGATCTGCGCATTCATCGGTGGCATTTCAATAATTTGAAGAAATTTGGTGTGCAAATCGCGTGAACAAATGCATGAAATCTAGGGTACCAGTGCGTGCACAAATGCATGAAATATAGGTGGCAGTACGAGGGGAAAGATCAAACGCGGAAACAGCGTACCTGGCCTCAGTCGTCTCGTCCTGAGACGAAAGTACCACATCTTGGTCTGCATCTAGGCCGTCGACGATTGCTTCTGCGTCGCCCGAACCTTGTGATGCTCTTTGGGACAAAGGTGATGACCCAAAGAGCGCAGTTGTCGCCCTAGCCTTGGTGGACATGCTGCTGGTAGGTTCAGCAGTCGCCGTACCAGAGGTTGGTGTGAACATTGGAGGTAGCATCGCCGACGAAGGTGTGCGCAGCGCTTCAGACGATGAAGGGGTCACCCTTGCCGCCTCGCTGGACGTCGTCATCCTCGTGTAAGGCGAGAAGCAGCTTGGCGGCGGCGCTGGTCGTCGTCGACTACCCAGCCCCTAACTGACCGAGATGTAGATTGGTTTTGCGAGGGGATTAGGGAGGGAAACTAAAGACGCACGACTTACTACTCAAATAACCCGGCATTTGTCGCAACAACGTGGTGGCCCCAGTCATGGTAGCGCGATAGTTTGGGCGTTTGTTAAATATTTCGGATGGAAAAACTGGTGCCACATTCCAAATCGTTGGCTACCAAATTTTCTGAACGCTTGGCGTATTTGAGGGGTGCGTTTTCGTGTGTCCCGCTGACGAGTGGGTCCCACTCAGTTTTATATATATTTGTAAAGACGATGTGTTGAACATAATCAAGTTTTATAAATATAGTTTTATATAAGTTATACTAGTTTACTTCTTGTTTACTATGTAACTGCACAAGATGACACATGTTATTGTATATTGCTTATAGAAAAGTTTTTGTGGTCAAAGTAAATTTTGAATATCATCTTTCCACCAACTTTAGCAGAATAACATTCCTCACATCAATTTCGTACCAGAGTAACATGCATCACGCAAATTAAGTAACCAACATAAAGATCGGCAGCCAGTGCGTATGATATATGAGGACTAAGTTTACACATAGGCTTCCCGAGCCACGATGACACCACAACAACTAAGGAACATCAAAAACATGCTCCACATCGACACAAGTTGAGAGACACATCGACCAAAGACACAACTTCAGAGACATGCTTTGAGTTTATTTGCTGGATTTCTTCAAAGTTCTGCCTAAAATGATGCCAAAGCCTCTCCGCAAGGTCCCTCCTCAGCGCCAGATAAATTTCCTGAAAAAAAAGAAACGGTTCACCGAACTGTCAGAACAATTGAATTCCGGATAACTGAAATCCTATGAACTGAAAGAATTTTAGCAGTCAGCTGAAGTTTCAGAACATAAGAATTCCAGATGTAAAGTGAATTCCTGAAGAGTAGCAGACAAGAAAGAAAGCAAATATGTAAACTGAAATCCTGAATGTCTTTTATGGTGCATCATGTCTGGAACAAATTAATCAAAACATATCAGCAATCACAAACTTTATACCTTGTATCAGATCATTAACACTTCCTTGAGTGTGAAGAAGAACCAATCACACTCGTTCCGGATCCTACACTCCTTGCTGCAGAACCTATGCCATGAGTACCAAGCATGCCATCCTGCGTGGTTGCCACACGCGCGACCTACACACTGAAAATCGTCCTGGCGAGGTACGGGCGCCGGCACCGGCGGCACGGCAACCGCCGCCGACGGCCGTAAATCCCACGTCGCCGAAATGATCCTGGAGTGGCATTTTGTACAAGTCAAGTTTTTCCAAGGAAGCGCCATCGCCCCCTCTTCGGGTCCCTCGACCAAGCGCAGGAGCCGCCTGGCCTCGTCGTCGTCGGCCTCGCCGCTGTTGGGCCTGTAGAGGAAGAGGGCAAGGGCGTACATCGATACCTTGTGGCCCGCCTCCGCGGCGCGCCTTAGCTGGTCGAGGCATGGCATGATTACGCCGTGTTTGTTCCCCAATAATGGAGGCACAACCCACTGCGGAACAAGGCCTCCGGGTTGCCGACGGTGGCCAGTGTGGTGATGAGCGCCGCGCGATAATCCGGGCCGAGGTAGAATCGACGCCGCAGGACACGTTTCAGGGCTAGGTGTCGTCCGACCGTGGCGGTGCCGCACACCACGCACATTACCTTGCAGGTTGCGGAGATCCGCCAAGGCGTCCTCTGACTGAGCAGCGACTCGGGAGACGATGTCAATCGTCAGCTCCGTCGGCAGTTCCACCAGCCTCAACGCCTCGTAGCGTGCCGCGACGACCTTTTCCATGGAGTGATTGCAGTTCGTCATGCGCGGGGGCTGATTGGATGTGCGAGGCTGTGCTGCCCGGCGAGGATGAGGTAGAAGATGAAGGCGAGATGTGAGGGGAGATGGAAAAGAACCGCCGCCGCCAGATCAGGTTGCTGATTGAATTAGGGGGGTCCCAGGGTATATTGGGTTTAAGAAAATTGTGCTTTCATAGGGAGGACACGTAATCACAGAGTTGTGGGTCCCACCTATCGACGCCCAGATTGTGATGTGTTCTTGAGTTGTTCATAGACCTAATTAACTTGATTCTCTGATTCGTATAATCATTGCTACAAACTTGTTTAGATTTCACAAATGACGTCCAAATCAGGAAATTTTTTTCCTACATACTTAGAAAACAATAATCAAGCTCATGGTGTACACTTCATCTCATGTGAGTATGTTTCAGCAATCATAATTAAGAAATAGAACAATTCAAAACTAGAATGAAGATTTTCAAACAGTAGATGATGTCAAATGGAAAAGAGATGAATACCAAAGTTTCATAGCTCGTCGAGATGAACAATCTTTATTTTGGTCGGATTTTCATTTGTCGAAGTGGTACTACACATTGTTCGTTAATCCTAGGTTCACTCACATAGTTTAAGAAACTTGGTTGGAGACATGTCAATTTTGTACTGCATGATAGTACCAATTCGTCAAATGAAAAACCGACCAAAATAAAGATTGTTCATCTCGAGGAGCAATGAAACTTTGGTATTCATCACTTTTCCATTTGACATCATCTACTGTTTGAAAATCTTGATTCTAGTTTTGAATTGTTCTATTTCTTAATTATGATTGTTGAAACATACTAACATGAGATGCAGTGGACACCATGAGCTAGATTATTGTTTTATAAGAATGTAGGAAAATTTTTTCCTAATTTGGACGTCATTTGTGAAATCTAAACAAGTTTGTAGCTGTGATTATGAATCAAAGAATCAAGTTAATTAGGTCCATGAACAACTCAAGAACACATCACAATCTGTCGACAGGTGGGACCCACAACTCTGCCGACAGGTGGGACCCACAACTCGGTCGAATGGGGATAATTGTCGCCCCTTTCCTCCTGATTTCTCCCCAATCTCTGTTCCAGGGTTACACCTATTTCGCAATCTCCACATCGCTCTCACCGCCGGCCGCCTCGCTCTCGTCGCCGGCTTCCTCCAACGCCGGTGATGGTTGGCTCCACCCCGGGTGCAGTGGGCCGGAGCATGCAGAGTCGCACCCGCATTTCCGCCTCCCCTCTAGCGGCCGCCATTGTTGCGGGGCCCCGAGTGGAGCACCACTCCACCAACCAAGGGCGCGACTCGTGAGGAAGATTCACGAGGAGCGGACGCACCAGGAACCCGATGCCCCCTCCTCCTCAGTCCCCCCCGGTTAGTACCGATCCTCTGGTAGAATCGATTTGGAATTGGGGTTTCCTACTGTAGACATGGATTTGTGGTAAACCTAGATGAATGGGATCAGTCTTAACTATAATAACTAGACATGGATTTGTGGTACTCCTAGTATTAACTAGTCATGGATTTGGGGTTTTCTATTTTAGACATGGATTAGTTGCACTCCTGGTGGACCAAGATTCACTTTTCCTAGGTTCTCTGATGCTAGATAAAGAACCAATTTCATTGACTTCTGCTAGATGCACTCATGGATGACTAGGTCTGTTAGGGAGGTGATGTTCCTAACAAAAATGTTGAAATCATTCCATATATTGCTTCAAATGTCCAGCATCTCTGTATGAATGGATCAAATGTCCTTGTATCTTCACTGATCCATGGTTCTAATGCATCAGTTTGCCTTTGTTTTAGGTAGTTGGTGTAACTCCACATGACATTGACTCAATCTGGGACGCAATCCACACATGGAATGCAAGGGTGGAAGGCCTTGGGACAATGCTTCGTGCCGTAGCACAAAGTCATGAAAGACTAGAATCATTTTTGGTGGATCAGCTTCCCGAAGCTGGAAAAAAGAATGTTGTGCTGGCAGAAAGAGTGGCAAAACTAGAGGCAAAGGTTGCTAAACTTGAGGCAGCAACAAAATAGAAGCTTGTTTAGTAATGTGCTTGCTATAAACAATGGAATGTAGTGTGTATGACTTAGTTTTGTGGTCAGCTTGCGATGTTGGCCTGCACTTGTTTAGTTATTACTTTTGTTAAGAAGCCTTGAGCTTGTTGATGTTGGACTTATGGAGTCTTGATGAACTGATGTATGATGCTTCTGTGCGCAAGTCTTGCTTCTGTGAGATGATTTCCTTTCTTCGTCCATGAGATGTTCTCCTTCTGCTTGTACTTTTTTCGTTTCTATGCTTTATAATTATTTTGCTCTATACTTGTCAATCAGAAATACACATAAAACGTTCATGAACACATCAGTAATAAGAGCAAATTTCTTGCGAGCAAATTTTTCGAACCAAGGGCTTTCCCCCATTTCCATTCCAAAGAAACGGAAATACCGGGCGTTTTGGGTTACAAGAGCGAACTAGAACGAGGAAGTTCAAAAGCAGAGGACACTCGCTACCCTTAGCCTGACTCAAGCTAAGAGACTCGCTCCTCTACCATCCCAGGTCTCCCAGGATCACAGCTACAGAACAGAGTTAAGCAAAGGCCACGTGAAAATCTTTATCTTATATGGAATCTTAGATTTCCATATATGACTATAGTTCCCCTGGTTTTGAAATATGAAGCTGAAAGCTTTGTCAACAATATTTACCCATTGTTCAAAGAGGATGGGCGTTAGCCATCTTGAAAATAGTAGATCCCCCCCCTGATTTATGAATTGATGCAAGGTTATCTCCTTGTCTTCACAAAGATCAAAGAGCTCTGGGGCTATTATGCAAATTGGGCTATCAAATAGCCAAGGATCAAGCCAAAACAGAAGGATGATTAAGGGTAATAATAATAGTAGCATTCACTAACTACCATATAGTTCCACTAAAGTAATGCCATTATACAAGGTCATTAAACAAAAGCCTCATTCATCAAATCTAGATGTTCATGAGGGACTAGTTCACTACACAAAAGCTATCTATCATTCGTTGCAGGCGTGCCTACGGGAGTGCCCAGCGCTTGATCGCCAGCCGGAGGTCCTCCACTTTAGCCTCAATCTGAAATGGTTTTACAATGCATTATCAGTGTGATAAGTACATCAAAATTTGAATGAAACTGAACATAGTCAACACTGGGAATGAAGGTAATACCTCGGCATCAGTAGGACGTTTTCGGTTGGGGCCAGGGAGGTAGAGCTCATCGTCGCTATCATCGTTGCATTCCACGAACAGCCTAACTCGAGCGAAGTTGAACTCATATGTCACCTTCGGCCCAAGATCCTGAATTAAGAAATCAAGACATGAACAACAATATTCCACTTGTGAACTTAAGATTAATCATGTTGCAATCAAAGGTGAGCAAAAATTTGTTTCAAACTGTCCAAGATAAAATTCACATAAACACTTGTGTACCAAGAATGCTACTACACAAAATGTTGAGATGGATTTGCTCACTGATTCTTAACTGGATGATCTCTACCAAAAATTTCCATATGTACCCTAGTCAAGAAATCCTAAATTGCAGGTCCAGAATTGATTATGACTCAAAAACAATTTCGCAATCACACAAAAATAATCAGAGGGATTAAAGACTGAGTTCTTGAATAATAAAGGGGGAACTGAAATTTGGTATGAGTAAGAAAAGTTACCGGACGCTCCCATCCGAAGTCCTACCATTTGCGGGGGTACAACTCCTCGCTGGACTCCTCCGCCGGCTTCGACTTCTTGGCGTCGGGGTGCTGAAAACCCTCATCGTCGGCATGCCGCTTCCAAGGCATCCTAGCAGATTCAACGTCTGCTTCCTCGGATGCTCGGCGAACATCAGGGTAAGGAAAAAACCCCAGCATCGCCGTCTCCGCCGCCGGTCCCATCGAGGACCCCGTCTCCCGGCTCGTCGAGGATGCCGGCAATGCGGCCTTCGGCGAGGAAGGGCGACGAGAAACCCTCGACGCCGCGGGCGAGTCCGGCTCCATCTTGGCTTGCGGATCCGGTGGTGGGGAGGTTTGGAAAGTACTCGGAGTTGGGCGGCGGTGGGGAGGTTTGCAAAGTAATCGGTGTTGGGCGGCGGTGGGGTGGTTTCTACTGTAGCGAGGAGCTTGTGGGAAGGGGCGAGACAAGAAGCGAAACGTCGAGGTAGGCATGGGCGTCTAAGCACACACAGGGTGCAGTTGACACTAGTTGTTTTCCACCCCAAGCGGCTGACAAATGGAGCCCACCACGAAGGGCCCACACAGAAACCCCACACCAAAGGGATGCGACCCACGAGCGTGCCACCGATCGAGGAGACGACTACATCGCGTGTGCTTTTTCATCTTTGCGGTTGACTTGCGGGTCCCACCTGTCAGCAAGTGATGAACTTATTTTTTGTATTTTAATTCATAATCAAAACTTAAAACATGTTTATATTACATGTATGATGTCCAACTCAGGTGGATTTTCCCCCACATTCTTAGAAAGCAAAAATCTATCTCATGAGTCTAGTGCAATTCGAAATTATAAAGTTTGAACCATCAAATTTTTGAAATTCAAAGATTGATATCCAGAATTGATTTTTTCAAACACTAGATGATGTCAAATGGAAAAGTGATGAACACCAAAGTTTCATAGCTCATCTAGATGAACAATGTTTATTTTGGGTGGTTTTTCATTTGACGAAGTGGTACTATCATGTAGTACAAAATTGTCATGTCCCCAACCAAGTTTCTTAAACTATGTGAGTGAACCTAGGTTAATGAACAATGTGTAGTACCACTTTCTCAAATGAAAATCCGACCAAAATAAAGTTCGTAGATCTTGTTGAGATATGAAACTCTGGTATTCACAACTTTTCCATTTGACATCATCTGGTGTTCAAAAATATCGATTGTAGATATCATTTTTTGAATTTTGAAATTTGTCCTATTCAAACTCTGTCAAATAGATTAATGACTTAAATAAAGATTGTCGGCCTTGACGAGTTGTAAAGGTTTGGTATTCAAGAAATTTTCATTTGACAACTTTTGACAACTATATTCAACCTCTGTCAATTTTTGAAGATTTTTGATAACAGAAGCAATTTACGTCATCGTCCCCACGCGTGGGACCAGTTAGCCGCACGACTGCACGAGCGCTCATGGTGTTGACGAAGCTATGTCCCCACTTCCTTTTAGCTTATAGATGAAGCTGGACATACAACATACAATATTGCTTCATCCCTGTTCCCCCAAACCGTCCCATCAAAATTGGGGTTTTCTTGCCTTCCGCCATCACTGGCGACCGCCAAGCTTCCAATCTCGGACGCCATTGCCACGCCACCTAGCTATGAAGCAAGATTGGCACCCGCGATGACCCGATGCGAGGCAGCGGAAGGCAGCGCCGCCCCTAAAAGGAAGGAGGATGCAGTCGGGGCAACCGCCGCCGCCGGCCCCCACACCAACCAAGGTGCTGTAGGCGGAGCAAGCGCCGCCGCGTCAGCAGAGTGCATCAATTTCCAAGTCAGCCCTTCACGGCCAGCATGTATATTGTGTAGGTAGTCGTGGATTTGTAGTGAGATTGAACTGTTTGATTAAGATTCCGAACTCTGTTTTCTTGGATTGGTACTGTAGGGTGGCAAGTGTCGCGCCGTGGATGTGTGGGACGCTGATGCCGATGCTATCGACGTTCGAGTAGGCAGTGGCTGGGATGAATGGCGCCCCGCCGTCGTCCATCCACGATGTTCGCTGAATCCGGGACCGGCCCCAACTTCGGTCCGTGATGTCGAATTCTTCAAGGAGCGGTACCTGAGCATCAAGACCACAATCACTAGCGATGCGGGAGTAGTGGCGGAGTACATCAAAGAAATCAAAGTAGCCCTCCTCCAGATCGTTTGCTCGTCGGATTGGACACCGAGTGCATTGAGCTTCGCAGTGGCGAGCTCAAGGTCGCATTGTTGCAATTGTGTGTCAGGCTGCGTTGCCTTATTTACCAGGTGCTCCATGCCGGCTACAAGCTACCTGATGTCCTGAGCAAGTTTCTCAGCGAGGAAGGCCACATCTTTGTCGGAGCGCATATCTCGAATGATGTTGAATGCCTGGAGCAGGACTGCGGCATCACGATTTGTAATTGGAAAGACCTTCAACTGCTTGTTTCTGAGGTTGATGGCAAGTACAGCAATCTATACCAAAATGGTTACAGGTCATCACTGGAGAAGATTGGAAATGTGGTACTAGACCTACCTCTATTCAAGGACAGAAGAGTGAACCACAGGCTGTGGGGTTTGAGGTGTTTGCAAGATTGGCAGGTGGAATACGCCACCAAGGATGCATTTCTGTCTTTTGAGATTGCAAATCAGCTTGAGATCAAGCATGGTTACCAATTTGTGCCAGATGATATATAGTTAGAATTATCTAGTAATGTAATAATCCATAGTAACAAGTAGCATTTCTGGGTTTTGAGAACAAGTATCTGTGTATGTATATCTAGTAATGCAGTGATGTAGCTAGTCAATGCTAGTACACTGCTACTACTTTGGTATATATGTGCAAGTCTTTATTATGATGTGAAATGGAAACTTTGGTATTATATGTTGCCACCACACCACATGAAATGACACCCAGCCACGCCACGACACGCCAGTTCGAACCCACGGCACGACACGCCAGTTCGAACCCACGCCACACCACGCCACGCCAGTTCGAACCCATGCCATGACACGCCAGGTCTGATGTTCAGTTGTTAATTTCTTTGGAAATAACTTGAGAGGCCGCCGCCGGTTATTGGAAACTAGAAAGACGCCGCCGGTTCTTGGAAAGTCCTCTCCGCCCACATCTCACGCTCCCCCGCCGCGCCCTCTCCGCCCACATCTCACACTCCGCCGCCGCGCCCTCTCCGCCCACATCTCACGCTCCGCACCGCGCGACTTCCCTTCCATGGCATCGAGGGAGCACCCCCGGTCGCTCGCGGAACTCCTGATTGAGTTGTAGGCAATCATCGCTGGCCGAGTCGCTGCGACATCGAATCGGCCAATGGAGGACCTCCGGAGCCTACGTGCCACCTGCAAGAGCATGCTCGACCCCTGCCGCGATAGAGACGTCGGTAGGCACCTGGCACTAGGTCGGGTTCCAGTCGAGTAGATGCTGAACACCGACCCCGACGGCTACGACGTCTTCGTTCGTAGCCTGGCTGCAGCTGGCAACCCGGTGGCCGGCTTCCTCGCCGGGATGGACGACATCTTCGGCAGGAATCGCGGCCGGCGTCCTCCCCTTGACGAGCTACATCATGCTGCCCAGGCCGGGAACAGAGGGGCGGCCTATGTGGCAGCCGTCCTCCTCTACAGGTTCTACAGCAGGGCCGACACCGACGCCACTGCATTTGCGTACATGAAACAAGTTGAGGGCGAGGCTCTAGGGCAGTGGCATCCACGGATGATCATCAACAGGCATTCTCAATATTTCCGGACTCATGGGATTAATCTTGCAAAGCAAATGAGGAGTATCGCCCTCCGCCAGGGCCTCCGCCGGCCGACGCTGCCACCGGTGGTGGCGCGAGGCAACATTCAACACTACGTAGGCCGAACCTTCTGCGGTAGGGAGCCGAGCCGGAGGAGGTTTGCCATGTATTTCTGTAGTGATGAATGTAGGCTTCGTTTCGAATGCGATGCCTTCTTCTTTAGTGTTAATCATATTTACAGAGGCTAAAATGGTGTAAAGTGTATCATCTGCTAGAACTTCCTATTAAGCTTCATGCTCCCGATGTGTCCCAACCAGAATAAAGAAATAACAAGTTATGTTTTTCTAGAGATTCTTCTACACTGGTAGGAACCTACCTTTGCCAAAATTATAGTACTTATTATTCAAATGTAGTGAGAATGTAACAGCTTGGGAAAAGTGACCACAAATACACCTCTTGCTTTAGTTTTGGGGCACGACATAATAATGTAAAAAATGTTGAAAACAATTGTCATGGCAAGAATAAATTGTCTCTTAACACGCCAAACAAAATCGACTAAGTATCAATCGAAAAATTCATCATCTTGGGCATCTTGAACAATTGGTGCAACAACTCCATCATCAATGTACGTGTCATCTGCATCATGTTCATCATCAACATCAAATACATCATCGTCTGGTTCATCAACTGCCTCGGTGCGCACCTGATTAATAACTGAGACATCCCCGGTTGTGCCTTCCTTGTCCTATCTTGACCAATTTGTCAAATCCTGGTGTTCACCGAGCAAATTAATACCTTCGATACCCACAGCAATTGAGTCCTCAAGATCTAATTTAGGCATGGCAAATAAGTTCCTTGGTTTCAATGAAATAACACTGCTCCAACCAGGTTTGTTCACCAGATTCACATAAAACACCAGTTCTGCCTGTGTTGCCAGAATATAGGGTTCATTCTTATACCTGTTTCCAGTAGTATTGATGTCAATCACCCCAAATTTATCTTTACTGTATCCTTTGCCTCTGTTGGTACTTGTGGCAGCAGGCACATCAAACTAGTCACACTGGAACAGAATAACTTCTTTTAGTCCAGGAAATTCTAGTTCGTGCCTCCTTTCTCACCCTTGACAAGCACACCACTGTTTTGTGTCACGAGGGTTTTCTCAATGTTAACGGTTCGAAACAGCCAATTATTGATATGACATCTATTCAATGTACGAGGTCGGGGATCCGGTCCTTGAGCAAGTGCAAACAACTCTGAACTTACTTCCCCTCTCGCATGTAGACCTCTGATCTTGCCTTCAAACCAACTTATGAGTTGATCCTCATGTCGCTGATCAAGATTTCTGGTTCCATATTCCTTCAGTTCTTCCAAATGCGCACTGCATACAAATGAATATTACCGTTAGTTTGAAATTTAAAATTACAAGCAATAAATGATGTTGAGTAGTGTATCTTACTCGACATATGGTCTAGCTTCATCACAATTGCAAATTATGTAGTGCCTCATCTTCCGAAACTCATCTGGTGGAATTTCGTCGACCATCTGTCCTCTCCTCTTGTAATCCATTTCAGAAAAAATGCTCAAACCAGATGGTGGCTCATTCACAGTAACTATTTCATGTCGATCAACACGATTGTCTTTGGTGACCACGTCCAAGAATCTTGAGCAGAATGTAAGGCACTCCTCAAGTATGTATCCCTTAGCAATTGAACCTTCAGGGTGAGCCTTGTTCCTCACATATCCTTTCACAGTGCGTAGGTACCGCTCCACTGGGTACATCCATCTGTAACACACTGGCCCCCCAAGTTTAGCTTCTTCAGCTAGATGAACAGGCAAATGGATCATGATATCAAAAAATGCAGGTGGGAATATCATCTCAAGTCGACAAACAACCTCCCTAATTGAACAGCTAAGCCTGTCCAATTCTGCTTCCACCAGCTCCTTTGAACATAGTGCATCGAAGAAATTACTAAGCTGAATCAATCTGATGACAACAGCTTCTGGCAAAATCCTACGCACCACTAAGGGTAAAGGTTTCTGTAGAATTAGATGGTAATCATGAGTTTTCAAGCCAGACACCTTACGTGACTTTACGTCAACACATCTTCTTATATTTGATGAAACCCCATCAGGCATCTTCACTCCATATAGAAATTTACACAAACTTTCCCTGGCATCCTTATCTAACTCGTACAAGGCTGATGGCAAGGTATACTTACCATGTTTAATCAAAGCGTGCTGATCTGGTCGTATCCGTAGATGCTCCATGTCAAGCCAGGCATTCTCCCCGTCCTTAAATTTGCTGTCCAATTTAAGCAGAGTGCCTAGTATGCTCTCGCATATATTTTTCTCAATGTGCATGACGTCCAAATTATGCCTGATGAGCAAAGAAGACCAGTAAGGGAGCTCAAAAAAATACTCTTCTTCCTCCAGTTGTGCCATCTGTTGTCTTCGTCACGCTTCCTTTTTTTGATAACAAGGTCTTTCCAAATTGTACTTGTTCAAAACTATCATACTGCTCAAGTACCTGTGCACCAGATAGTGGTTCTGGTGCCTCCCTGATTTCGACCTTGTTGTTGAAGCTGACCGCGTTGTTGCGCCATGGATGGTCGGGGGGTAGGAAACGTCAATGTGCCATGTAGCAGTGCTTCTTCCCATGTTTCAACCACAAATAGTCAGTATGTTTGTGGCAGTATGGACACGCAAACTTTCCTTTAGTGCTCCAACCAGACAGCATAGCATAAGCTGGGAAGTCATTAATTGTCCAAAGAAGGATAGCGCGCAATGTAAAATTCTTCTTAGTCCCTGCATCTCTTGTTTTAACACCATTATTCCAAAGCTCCTTGAGCTCCAGTATAAGGGGCCTCAAATATACATCAATATCCATTCCAGGAGATTTTGGACTAGGTATCAACATTGACAAGATCCAGTTAGATTGTTTCTGACACAACCATGGAGGTAAATTGTAAGGTATCAGGATGATAGGCCATATGGAGTATGTAAGACTTTGCATGCCAAAGGGATTGAACCCATCAGAAGCAAGATCTAGCCTAACATTACGACCTCCTTTTTTTGAAAACCATTTAAACTCTGAATCCAGGTGCTTCCATGCCTTTGAGTCAGCAGGGTGACGGATTTTCCCATCGTTCACCAATTCTTTCTTGTGCCACTGCATATCCTCTGACATTTGCTTTGACATATACATTCTTTGCAGCCGAGGAATGAGAGGAAACTAGCGTAGGATCTTAACTGGTAACCGCTTCTTAACAGTAGTAGCACCAACTGCACTATCATTATTACCACTGGTTTTTTCTACAACTTTCCACCTTGTCTGCTTACAAATGGGACATGTCTCCAGATTTGTGTATTGCTCAAAAAATAACACACAATCATTTTCACATGTGTGTATCTTGACATAGTCCAAGCCCAGGTCTCGAACCACCCTTTGCACTTTATCCAAGGAGTCAGGAATACAATGCCCTTCAGGGAGAACCTTTCCAAAGAGCTTAAGTATGGCCTCCAACACCACGTTACTTAAGCCATACATGCACTTTATCTGAAAAAGCTCCACGATAAAAGAGACCTTAGTTGCATTTTTGCATCCTGGATACAATTCCTTCTTTGCCTGGTCTAATAGTTTCAAAAAAATCTCTGCCTGCTTATCTGCCTCCTCATCATCTCTGGTTTGTCCATGATGTATAGTGCCACTAATAATGTTTCTAATCAGAGTATTAGTGGCAGCAGGGTTATCATCACAACCGTCTTCTTCATCGTCTTCTCCAAAATAAGGTGTTGTATCATCAGCTGTAGGTTGTGCATCATGATTATTGAGATAAGGAGTGACATCATGATTCACACGACCCTCAGCTGATGAAGTATTAGTTTGGCCTTGAATGATACCATCATCGATGAAACAATCAGCAAACCCTCTAGTCACTAAATGAATTTGAATGGGAAACACGGTGTCATGTCTGATCATGCATTGACACATAGTACATGGGCACGCAATAGATCGACCTCGCGCTGATGCGGCGGTAAAGGTTTGAAAAAAGTTCGGAAATTGTTCTGCCAATCCGCTGAGTGTCGAGGCAAGCGCATCCAACTCCGATCTTCGTGTGATGCCAATAATCTGCATTCATGTTTCAAACGACCTAGATCATGATATAGCAATATGCATATATATGCAGGGAACGAAGATATATACGAGATCAATACAACAGTACCGGCTGTGGCACCGCACAGATGTTGATTGATCGCTATGGAGATCGATCTAGATGGAGACCTAGATGCCGTCGTGGAGATCTTGATGGAGACCGACGTCGTCGAAGACTTGGAATTTTGGAATGGTCCCGATGAGTCCCTATCTGATCGTCATTTTGATCTCCTGCATAAGCGTCGCGATAGACAAATTACAGTGCAACCAAGGAATACCTCGTTGCAATAATTCTAATAAAGTTGCAACGACCACGAAAAATAGTGCAACGACTACATTTCGTGGCAATACGTACACGATATTGCATCTTGAGGCTACAAACGAAGCAATAGCCCTCCATGTATTGCAACAACACAAAGATATATTTGCAACCCAAATAAGATGTTGCGATATAGCTATTCAAATGCAACCAACCCTTCTATGGTGGCCATAGCAACTTTCTATTGCAACGCACAAAATGCTAATGCAACGCAGAAATGGGGTAGCAGTATTTCCATCCAAATGCAAAACAAATCCTCATAATAGGTGTATTAGCGTCAACCTGTTGCAACACAAAAAATAAAAATTGCAACTCAAATTTTGTGTAGCAATAGACACGCATATTACAACCAAATCACTGTTTCGGTGCCATAGTACTCCTCTATGGCAACCGAATTTGTGGTGTTGCCTAAGAGTTGTGTTGCAATAGGAGGAAAACCTTGTAGTGCGCTGTAGCACTTCCTCGAGGAAGGAGTATTTCAAAGGTTATAGAATCCAAGGAATGATGTGTATTGTCTTCTATTCTAGTATAAACGGTCCAAGGACACCAAACTCCTGCTGAGATTGATGGGAGATGAGAAGCACTTCCTGAGGGTCTTGAGTCTAGGAAAGGATCTAGTCGTTATGGATCTCACTTTAGGGCCCCGGTTCCCCCTAGCTTTAAAAGGCTCAAGGCGTTCCGACCTATGGCCCTACTCGGTACCTGGGCGCGGAGGATTTCAAAGGGTCCAACGGCTGTCACTACCGTGGCCTACCTCTATCGTTACACGAGGGCACATGGTATTTGAAGGATAACCTGCAGTCTAGACACCACGTCTACACCACCGACTACTACTGTAGCGTGACTACGTCTGCTAGCCCGTAAGCCCTACTATAGCACTTCATGTAAATACGACGTGACGAACCCGTGAGAACAACTCAGTCATTAGCACATCATCGAGTCACATTGCGATAGGAAGGTTTGGATGTGAACTAGTTGCAACACTCTTACAAGATTAAACAAGATCAAACATGCAAACAGATACTTGAACTTATGAACTAGCTCTAAAGGATTGAAGTGTCTTATGACAAAGAACAAGAGCCTCTAAATCATGAACACGCCAAGAACATAAGAAAATATCATTCAATACATGAATTCCAGTTTAGTCTAAATAAGAAATGTTGAAATACTCACTTTGGTCTAAATGAAGAACAAAGCATCCATGAGGAGTCCACCTCACTCCTCACTCCTATTCTACCTAGCACTCTAATCCCACACAACACATGGAGAGGTGAGAACTCACCTCTCCAAGAGGAGAATGAGAGGAGAGGGAGCTTGGGATGTGTAGAAAATGGGACCCCTCCCCTTCTATTTATAGGCAAGGGGGTGTGCGGTCTCGGACACCAAATGTCACCAAAACACGCCGAGCTGCACTCTAGGAGCAATTAGGGACCACCAGGTGGAACCAGATGGCGAACAGAGGAAATACCAGATCGACTGATCTAGGGATCACCACGTGGAAGCAGATGGCGAACGGAGGAAATCCTGGATCGGCCGATCCAGGGATCGACCGACTTGGGCCCACCATGTTCTGCGTTGTGCTTTCTCCCAGTGACTGATATGTGGCCCCCTAAGCCGGTTCAAGGTGCATGCGGGGTTTGGAGTCAGTTTGGGTCCCTGGTTGGCCCTTAGATCATTGTGCTTTACTCGTGGTGGTGTCTGATTTGTCGGTGATTGCTTCACTTGGATTGATGATGTGTCATGAACACATGGCATCCAATGTGGTAGCACGTCGCCACGTGGCCTGGTGTGGGTCCCACCGGGCCCACATGATATTGGGAGTGAGATCTTGTCTTGTGCATATCTCTTCAATTCGGACTCCGAAGTAGACAAATGATATATCCATTTCAATTGTCTCGACAGGCCCGTCGCAATGATGTAATCCAATTTGGAATTTGATATTTTTCATGAAGATGCCATATTCATGCCATTGATTTAGGGGATCCTTTGTGACAACCTTTCATTGGATGAGGTCCTGAATGGCTTGGATCAAATGAGCATGCTTTCTCTCCATTTCTTGTGCTAAATACCTGCATTCGAATAATCACCAACACTTGTGGAAATGATTAGTTTAAGCCCCTATTCTAGTGTTGATGATGACTTTCCATTCATTTTATGCAGGAGTTGACGGCATAAAAGTAGCACTTAACAGCCGTCAACAACATCATGCAGCATGCTTCTAGCATTGGTCGCTCGGGACGTACTATGAAGTCGAGGGGTAGGCATCATGCATTGGAGGAATATCTCCGCACAGATTCTCGTTTTGCTACATTACGTCATGCATTAGGTATGGCGGAATAGGTGTGTGCCGTATCCATCTCTATGACCATGTCTGTTGTCTCCTTGTTGCCTAGTACGAAGGTTTCGTTGGTGGGTGTGTGAGTGTGTGTGTGCGTGCGTGCGCGACTGTGCCAGAGCCACTGTATGAGTGTGGGTCTATGAGGATGTATCATGTATGTGCACATAAACATTGAATAATTTGGGCAAAGTGAGCATCATTTACGTTGTCTATCTTCTTGGCAAAGTAGTGAATTTGGTCAAACAGTAAATTTGGTAAAAACGGTCATCATTTACATCGTGTATATTGCAATGCGGTGCGGTGGGATAAGAATAAAAAAATGACATGACAAGACATTGCATGTCAGACGCGTCATGACCAGGGAAAACCACTGAAACAAGGAAGATGAACACCATTGTTCTACATGGAAAACAGAGGACAACAGGGGATTTATGTTGACGGTCGATTTCCGTCAACCAAGAGCACTTGTTACACTTTGGTTTGAGCTTTGAATTGTAACTAACCCCCCACTAGGCCATACTAATGATGTAACAAGTTCGCACTTGCATGTGGTTTTTGGAGTATATTGTTTACGCAAGATTTAAGCGCTTAAATGAGGACTTCCGGGTAAAGTTCATCGAGCTCTTTATGAGAAGATCACGAAGCCCGGCACAGGTCAAGACACAAAGTGAACATGACTCCAAATGACCCGAGGATCGAAGCATGAGGCTGTGAAACTCTGAGGACCTAAACAGAAGATGCGGGAGTTCGCATGCCAAGTACCCTTATCCAAACCACAGGGAAAACGACGTCAAGGACCCAAATGCAGTTCGGCAAAGATTAAGAAAGTGCGAGAAGCGTCGTGGAGGAAGATGGGCCCGAACTGGGCCAAAAAGGGCTTGGGCCGGCCGGCCCATGCCGACCGGCCTACCCCCTTTCAGGCCCGGTTCGCGACGCCCTTTGACCTAGATGCTCCTCGGCGTATTTATAGCCCCTGCCTCCGACGGCCGCCACATCCATTCATCAAAGAGCTACCGAATCGAAGGAGACACACCGAAGAGAGCTGATGGCCGCCGCAAGTCTTCGAGTCGCCTAGGAGATGGCCTAGGCCATGCCTTAGCTGCCATGGTTGGCTCTGCGTGGTGAAGCCATGGTGGAGTTCCGGAGCCATGCCTTGAATTCATCAAGGCAATTGTACATTCAACATTTGATGGTGATATAAATCATATCTTTTCCTTACTTTGATCTACTTCGATGCATGCTTTATCCCCCATATGTGTAGCTAGCATATGACTTAGTAGGAATAGATTTAATCATGGTGGTTAATCTATATCTTGCGGATACATCATAGTGGTGCACAGGCTTATAGTCGTTCGGTGATGTTTACCTTTGCGTAGTGACAGTACGAGGGAAGGGAAAACACCGAGCAAACGTGTAAGGGCTTACTCCTTATCTTAGCATGAGATTATATTAGTTTTCCATCTTGGACGGAGCTGCAATTAGAAGATGGTAGGCTAGGGTTACCTTTGGAAGTGTTACATTATGGCTTTTGAATGAGATCCATACATCCTCTCGCGTTTGTATGTTTATTATTTATGTAATCAATGCTTAATGTTAGGTTAGTTCGATAGATTAGATGGAGAACCCTAGGAGTTTGCTTCTGGTCCTTGGATTGACAAACCTTGGGGGGATACTCCGAGGGAAGAGCTACAACCGACCCGTGCACTTGCGGATTGAAACTTTGTACGGTATTTGGCCGCAACAATTTCCCTACCACTACAAGATTCAAAGAGCAGTAAAACAGGGTAACGATCTTTCCATCCAAAAGAAAATAGATCATTATTCTTTCCATCCACAAGACCACCTACGAACACGCAAAAGAAAACCCCAAACCAGAGTAATCTACATCAACACCCCTGAGGAGTACCCCGATGAATCTGGCGTCACAGGAGCGTCAATGGTTGGGGGAGCCACGGGACCGGGATTGGCGGGGCTGACATTGGAGGGACTAGCGCCGACGTCCATCTTCTTCTTGGTCATCTTCGAGTCTACCTCCTCCCCCTCCTCCTTCGCCTTCCTCTTCTTCACCTGTGGAATGTGGCTAAATGAATCAAGCTTACCGGCCTTTTCATCCTTCAGAAGCTGCCTCATATACACTGGCATCTGAAGATTACTGTGCTTAGCCTCCGCCCGCTTCCTCTTCTTGACCTCTGCTCGCTTCTTCTCAATGGCCGCCCACGTCACCTTCTCATCATCGTCCTCTTCCTCGTCCTTGTCCTCATGCTCGTCCACTTCTTCCTCTTCCATGTAGTTGTACTCATCCTCACTGTCCTGCTTCTCCATGTATACCTCATCAGATTCACAAGAGGAGGGCTCGAATGGCTCGCATGCACTCGGTTGGGAGGAGTCGGGCGGTGTCCCGTCGGAGGAGGGGTTGGAAGGGAAGGGGGAGGCGAGCAGTCGAATCGGAGAAGAAGGTATGGTGGTTGTGGTTTTCTGGATGAAGAGAGTTTGAGGCAAGGCAATGGAGGGAGTTGGGAGTGTACCAATATATTAATGGATTTTAGTTACAGGGAAAGGCGGGGTGTCTTTTCGGGAATCGTATCACGCTAATGCAAGGAGGCGCCTCGATCTCTAATAATGTAACAATATTTTGTAAAGGAAAAAACAATGTAAATTTCTAATCTTAGTGAATTTGGAGCAAACTACATTTGCAAGCACTTCAACATATAGAGATGAATTGTTTCACTACCATTACATTGGATGTTTGGGTTTAGGATGCATTAACAGATAGGACAAAACATTTTGTATTGAGATAGGGAATACAACATGGGCACAATATGAGACCGATTGTTTGGGTTTGGGATGCATTAGCAGATCGAATGTTTGGCAATAGGAGACCGGATGGTTGTTTTGAATTCGGTCAAGGTGAGCAATGATCACATTTCTATTTCCTATTAATCGTCCAATATTGATCTTCAACCTCTACAAAATACGTAAATAACTGTGGCTTAGCTAGAGCATGTTGAAGTGAGGGGTGTGGTACACTACCATTGGATATGAAGTAAGACAACAAATTGGTTAGAAGTAAAACCTTGGCTACTTTGCCTAGCGTACACTACACAAGAACAAGACATGGTCAAATGAGATCATGTGGCACGCTAGGAAACGACCAAATGAGATCATGCAATACCATAGGAAAACTTAGATCATGCAATATCATTAGATTAGTTATAGAATATACTTTCATGATAAATTTATTTGAAGATATAAGTGCTAATACTATTTACTATAAATTTGGCTAAACTTAAGCAAGTTTGACCAACACGGATCTCATAGTTGCATTCTTTTGTGGACGGAGGAAGTAGTCAACTTCCAACGATTCTCTTTAATTGTCTTTGTCCTTTCTTATAATCCCATCGGCCTATAAGTATGAAGTACTTGTCCTTTCTTTGCTTTGCATCTTCGCACAATGTCTTCTTCTTCATTCTCCGTGAATTAGGTTTGGCCTTCTCCCACAACTTTCCTCTCATCTCAGATCTTTCCTGACGTTCTCATTATTCTCCCAGTCTCCCAACTGTGATGATGTGGAAAGGATTCTAGCAACGCCTTCGGTGTGAATCGGCAAGCGCAATCATCGAGGCAAGAATGAGGCATGAAACTTGAAGCTTTGGAGGTCAAAAGACCACGTCTTCTTCAAGAATTGGACCAAGTAGATGAGGAAATCACCGTAGTTAAAGCAAAATTAGGCAAAGCAAAGAGCATGATTAATCCTTAATGTATTTCAAACTCTAGCAAATGTAATCAGCTTTACTCAGCTTTAATCCTTAATGTGGCATGCTAGGAAACAACCAAATGAGAATAATGCAATTCCATTGCACAACCAGATGTTTGGGTCTAGGAAAAATGAACAGAAAGGACAAACATTTTCGGTCCTGTAAAAGATGCTTGTTTTGATTTTGGGCAAAGGTGATCTAGGATTTCATAGTTTCTGAGAGAGAGCTAAAATAGGATAATATTTATAGGCAAACAAGGAAGAGAGAAGCTAACGGAAATAGAGCAGAAATAAGGGGATTGATCAACAAACAAATGATAACCAAAATCACAAACATGTAGGCACAATAAGGCGCGGATGATCTTGCTACGAAACACGAACATGCCGGTCAAACAGGAGACCTTGTTTCATCCAAATGTAAGGTTACCAATTAGCATCACAATGTTCACATACATAAGACAATGTTCCCATGAAATCTAAAGATACTAATTAACATCACAGATAACATAACGGCATTGATCTTCCACTAGCACGGCTTGCTCACCCCATCTACATCCATCCCTCATTCTTGGCCAGGACGCGGTGGCGGCTCCACTTCTTCATGGTGTCCTCTCTCAGGGCCTCAGACCTAGCCATCCCAAGGATGCGGTCCTTGAACTCATTCAGGTTCCTCCACTAATGCATACGGTTGGGGCAGACAGGGCACCCGTAGGTGTTGGTAGTGCACCGGAAGATGCGCATGGCAATGGTCTTCAGATGGTCTGTGTCAGTCTGGGTGTCAGAGTTGGAGTCGGAGTCAGAGTCCAACTCTGCCAGTGGTAGAGGAGGCTAGGAATCCGCCGGTGGGCTACAAGCAGCTCCGGGCAAATCACCGGCGAGCAACAACGGGTCGACATTGGCGGCGTCAGAGTGGGGTAGCTCCGTGCCATGGAATTGACACCCTAGCTACTCTAAGTACGTGCGGATGAAGTGGAGGTCACACGGTGACAACACACAATGGGTGCACAAAAACCAGGATGAGGCTCCTGAGGAGGCGGTGGCCGAGTGGCTGGCAACACCGTCGGACCGGCGAGCAGCGATGGGTATGGCCATGCGCCTGGGCTCTCCGTGTCTAGGGAGACTGATCGCTTCATAGCATCGGCCGGGCAGTAGGAGCGAAATGCGAGTGTTTGGGAAGAGAACTATGGAGTGGTAGAGTAGTTCGGAACTGGCAAGGATGCCGATGGTGGTAGGAATATAATAGCCAGCTTCCATGTGAAGTTGTGCCAGCTTATGTGATGTCACACCTGTTTTTTCAAAGAAAACCAGGCGCATAACTATATGTATGCCAAGATCTATTTTCATACATATAGTGACATATAAGTGAATACAGAAATAGTATCATGTAAAAAAAGATTATCAGAGTATTACGCTTTATCCTGGAAACGAAGGCTCCAAACATCCACAAGCAGTCGACTAGGGGTTGCGTACGCCTAGCACCAGCAGCATCTTCATAACATCTTCATAGCAGCTTCATCTTTCTGAGCAACATTGTTTATAGCAAGGGTGAGCACATGTCGTACTCAGCAAGTGTGGGGAAAGTATGAATGCAGAGGCTTGACAAGGAAAGGCTGACGGGTTGACTGCATTAGGCACTTTTAGTTGGTCAAATTTTATTAGCACCTGATTACTAGTAAAGTATAAGTATATACCAACCCACATTAACATAAAGAGATACGCCATAAGCATATGGCTAACATAAGCAGAAACCACGATTTAAGTCCATCTTCAAGTTCAATTATCATGTGAGGGTCCAGGCCGCTCTTGACCGTGAGCACGGCTAATCGATTAGTTTTACACTCTGCAGAGGTTGTACACTTTCACCACAAGTCGAGTAAAAGTTCAGAAGAACTTTGAACCCAACCATGCGATGCTAGCTAGGCATCATACCACACTACCGAGGTGTGATTGCATAGGGACGCTACAAGGCCTTTACAAAGAGTCCTCCCATGTGTATTAGTCCATAGTAGCATATGCCATAGAGGCTATCTTTCGTACCTCACTTCTATTCATGGACGGTCAGCCATAGAGTACTTCTGTTCCAATACCTATCCGGAATAGAAGAGCCTTAAAAGCTTTCCTCCGTACCCAAGCTACTATGCGAGTAATGGCCACACAAGACTTCCCTAATTACTCAGCCAAGACCAGAGCCATTTAGTCCTCCTTGTGGTTGCACTATTGTCCTGGGTGGTCGCTCCATGTTCCAATTAATCATATTATCTTGTATTAACCAGAGATACAACATAAAAGTAAAACATGTTCATCATTGTTGTTCATTAGAACCACCATATCCCAAGTAGAGCAACTAAGCATAGCTACCCAACAAAAAGGTAAACCCAGGTTGACAAGGAATGATCATAAAGACTAGGATAATCCTTAATAGGACCCATCAAATTAAATGCAAGCATATGTAATGTGATTAAACACAGTTATTAGGACAAAAGAACAAGGACACACTTGCCTTTAACCAGAGTAGTGATGTTGCTCAGAATTCTTCAACTTCTTGCTCTCCAAAGCTCTGGAACAACGTTTACTCTACTCGCATCAATCATCGGGCACAAGCATACAAAGCAGACAAACAAGCAAACTAAGAACAATGCACCAATCAAAAGAAAAGCTTTAAAAGAACGCACTAAAAGATAGGCTCGATGCTATGGATCACTGAAGCACACAGACCGTGCTGAGATAAGGAAATGCTTGGTTAGCTTTATGAAGAACACTAGGCTTGAGCAAGAACTAGGATCAAAAGATCTTGAGCTTGAAAGAAGATTAGCTCTACAACAGAGACACACAGAGACAGAGCTTGATAAAGCACGACTAACGATCGATGAGAAAACAATGCTAGATTTATTTTAATTAGCAAAAATATGTAAAGGATATTTCATAAATAAAATACCCCAAGTTTGAATTAATTCAAATTAAATTTTATTTGAAGAAACCGTAGAAAGAACCTAGTCAAGTTTTATTTACAAAGATTCATATATAGATTATACCAATTTAGAAATTTAATTTAGAAAAGATAAACTATATGAATAATCTAAACGTAGCTTTATGATTCGAGTGGATCATTTTATTATAAAAAAACATTATGGTATTGGCATTAATCAAATTAATGTTTATTATAAAAGCCGGTGTAAAAGCCTATCAACTTTTAATTATAAAAGTTAATTAAATATTAAGCAAATTAATATTTGGTTTATGAAAAACCGAGATAAAGATCTAATTAGATTTTATTAACAAAAGCATGTAAAAATAAACATTAATCGAATTAACATTGATTATGAAAAACGGTGTGTAACTCTATATGGCTTTTATTTAGTAAAGGCATGTTTAAGAAGCATTAATCAAAATTAATATTAAATTTATTTTCAGAAAACATGTATGAAGAAAAACACACCACTAACGTGTTCTTTACATTATTATGAACCTAACGCAACTTGAACGGATGAAAACGGAGCTAAAACGTGAAAACTATGGAGAAAACAAGGTACAGGGACCTATTGGCAAGGTTTGGAAACTTTTAGGGGTTTAACTGTAAGAAACCGAGGGCATATACATAATTAAATGTAAGAAACCGGCAGTTGGAGAAGAAGACTGCCATGACATTGTATAACAAAACCACCTCTCACATAATTACGACTATTCTAGAAGAGCGGATGTTTGGGTTTATCTAACATGATAGGTCTGGACAAATATTTAGAGGCCTTAGCAGGTGAATTGCAACGAGGGTGGAAGTATTGGTGTATGATTCATGAACAGACCAGACAAATATTTTGTCCTTTACTGCTAAAAGTTGAGCAAGGATTTCAAAACATCTGAGAGTGAACCAAAAAAGGATCAGATTCAAAAAAGGATCGGATTCATTGATGTTCGTCATCTAATATTGACTAGTGATTTGTGCAAGATGTCTCCGAGCAGTAGCGCACTTTTGTAATATTGACTAATAAATTGGTTTGAAGTAAAACCGTGTCTAATTAGGTGTGGGTAGAGGGAGAGATAAAAGTCATTTTTTGGTGGGCCCAACATGAAATATGTCTGGATGGGATAGTTATTTGGGTGGTTAGAGGCAACTAACCTCAATCTAATCTTGTTGTTTGGACCCTTTAGGGCTAGTTGAGCCTCAATTAGCTCAACTAACTATAACCCATGGATCCAAACAGGGCCAACTGCATCTAGCAATGATTTGATTTGCCAAGTCTTGGTTATTACAAAAGCATCGTTAGGACAACCAAGCTGACCCAGAGTTTCATCCATTGGTCATTTTTCCTAGTTGATGAGGCACACATGGTAACAACAAAATGAAATCATGCAATGAGATAGGCAATACAACATGGGCACAATAAGGGGACAGATGTTTCTATTTAGCAAACATGAACAAACTGGACAAACCTTTTCGGTCCTTTGCTGGTAAAAGATGCTTGTTTTGATCAGGGTTTTGAACAACAAACAAACAAACATATAGGCACAATAAGTGGATGGATGTTCTTGTCTACAAAATACGAATATGCAGGACAAACATGAGACCATGTTTTAACGAAATCTAAAGTTACTAATTAAACATCACAATGTCCACATACATAAGACAATGTTCCAACGAAATCTAAAGATACTAATCAACATCACATATAACATAACATCATAATGTTCACATACATAAGACAATGCTCCAACAAAATCTAAAGATACTAATTAACATCACAGATAACATAACAGCATAGATCTTCCACTGGTGCGGCTCGCTCACTCCATCTACATCCATCCCTCGTTCCTGGCCATGACACGGTGGTGGCTCCACTTCTTCTTGTAGGTCTCCCTCAGGGGCGCAGACCTGACCATCCCAAGGACATGGCCCTTGACCTCATTCAGGTTCCTCCACCGGTGCATACGGTTGGGGCAGACAGGGCACGTGTACGTACCGTTGGTGCGCAGGAAGACGCGTAGAGCAACACCCTGGGGGACCAGAGGGATATAGCTGCGGTGACGGTCATCAGACGAGTCTGTGTCAGTTTGGGAGTCAAAGTCGGAGTCAGACTCACCAGCTGGAAGGGCAACCGTAAACGTAAGCTTCCGAGGTGATGATGGTGGAGGAGGTTGGGAATCCGCTGGCGAGCCACTACATGCTCATGGCAAACCGTCGGCGAGAGACGGCGGGTCGACGTTGGTGGCGTCGGAGCGTGGCGGTGGTGTGCCGGGTTGCTTGATGTGGGAGGGTGTGAGCCGGCATGACGGGGAGCCAGATCGCTTCATTGCATCGGCCGGGCAATTGGACTGAGGTGCGAGTGTTTGGGAAGAGAACTACGAAAGTGGTAGAATGGTTCGGAACTGGCGAGGAAGCCGATGGTGGGGGTAGGAATGGCAATTTATGTGGAGTTACTCGCCTTGCATGGGAAGTTGTGTCAGGTTTAGTGAAAAGCTAAGGAACAGGCTGCCATTCATCTTCTACCATTGAGTGGCTGATGTGTGGGACCCCACGCCGTATGACCAACACGTCTGTGATATCTTGATGATGGCAACCACCTTCCATGGGAAGTTGTGGCAACGGGCGCCTCAGCCCCAAGAGCATGGCAACAGGAGGATGCTACTGATAAGAAAAAGTGACTAGACCAGACTAAATTATTTGTTGATTTGTTGGCAAAATAGGTTCATGTTTTTGGAACGAACATCCATCCAAAGTACTCCATAGTAGGAAATAGAGTCCACTGATCTTACAACCAAAAGATAGCAGGACAATCAAATAAGGAGGGACCAAACTTAATCAAAAACTACTAATTAGCATTACAATAATGTGACACTTGTTATTTTTGGCAATTAGCGTTTCATCCAGTCTGGTTCATCGATGATCATTGGCGCTACCTCGCCTTCGAGCAAGAACAGGGGCAACATCAGTGGCCGAGCGGCTGGCAACGCCGCCGGTCTGTCGAGCAGGGACGGGAACGGCCGTGCCCGTGAACTCTCTGGGACAGTCGGCGCGGTGGGCACACCTGACATCAATGGCTGAGCGGCTGACAACGCCGCCGGCCTATCAAGTAGGGATGGGAACGACCGCATGCCTCAGCTCTCCGGGACAGTCAGCACGGCAGGTGCACCTGACATCAATGGCTGAGCGACTGGCAACGCCGCCCGCCTATCGAGCAGGGATGGGAACAGCCATGTCCCTGAGCTCTCGGGGACAGTCAGCGTGGCGGGCGCACCTGACATTAATGGCTGAGAGGCTGGCAACACCGCTGGCCTGTCGAGCAGGGACGGGAACGGCCGTGTGCCTGAGCTATCTAGGACAGTCGACGTGGCAGGTGCACTTGACATCAGTGGCGGAGTGGACAACCACGAGATCCACGTGCGATCAGCCCGACCTCTGAGGCACTCCACCCCATGGACACCACCTTGTGGTGGCGACGGGTACGACCGTGCGCCTGAGCTCTCAGGGACAGTCGACGCGGCGAGCACACTTGACAACAATTGCCAAGCGTCTAGTAACGCTGCCAGCCAATCGAGCAGGGATGGGATGGTTGACGTGGCGGGTGCACTTGACATCAGTGGCGGAGTGGACGGCCACGGCAGCTATGCACGGATGGCCTAGCCTCTTGGGCACTCCACCCATTGCGCACCAGCTTCTAGTGGAGACGGTGAGACGGGAATCGTGGTTTTCTTGTTGCGGCGAGAACGACACTTGCCCCACCGCTCCCTGGCATGCCAGCGACAACTTTCGCAGTTGGCGCAGAGCGTGCCGGGCCCCATCAGGCCGGCCCTCCATTGAGGTGATTTTGTCATACCGCAGTCACTGCATCTCGGCTCTGCCAGAGCTTTAATCAGCGTGGATGGTTGGAGAGCGTGCGCCACACGAGGCACGTGAGGATTCTCGCCGTCCATTGGGGGAAATGCTCTGAAATGCACATAGAAGTTAGTTTAATCAAAGAGGCAGAACGGTCGAAAGAACAACGAAATCAATTGATTTGGGACAGAGGACGATGGTACTTTCGCCCAGAGGAGGAGATGCCGATGGGGTCTTCTTGCGCCGAGAGGAGGAGATGTCGATGTGGTTTTCTTGCGTTGAGGAGGAGATGCAAAAGTGTTTTCCAGTATACTGTATATTAATAGAACTCATTTGCCATGGGAAAGGCGCAGGGTCACATTGGGGGTCGTGTCAGGCAAATGGCCTATGCGTGTAATTTGCAATCTCATTGAACTTGGAGCAAACTTAATTCACTTGAACATGATGAGATCGAATGTTGCCACGAGACCGGCTATTCTTGTTTACAAAACATTATCAGACCGAATTAAAACAACATGGGCACAAAGTCGTACGGATGTTTGGGTTTAGGAAACATGAGTAGACCAAAGAAATATTTTCCGTCCTTTAATGGTAAATGGTGCATGTTTTAAATTTGGTCAAGGTGAGCTATGATATTATAGCTTGAGCAAAATACATACACAATTTGGACTACAAGCCGTGGCTTAGTTAGATCATATTAATGCGATGGGCAACAAATTGGCTTTAAGTAAAACCGTGTCTACTCTATCTAGAGTACACTACATGGGAATAAACAAAGAACGACTAGATTTGTTGTCCCCATCTAGCAAAGATTTGTTTTTCCAAGGCTTGGTTATTAGGCAAGCATCGTAAAGACAACAAAGCTAACCCTAAGTTTCATTTTTTCTTGTTGATGAGGCACGCTTGGTAACAACAAAATGGAATCATGCAATGAGATAGGCAATACAACCCATGCAGGACCAGATGTTTGGGTTTAGGCCACATGAACAGGCCAGAAAAATTGTTTGGTCATTTACTGGCAGTGACATTGGCAATATAACACGGGCACAATAAGCGGACGGATGTTTGTGTTTAGGAAACATGCACAAACCGAACAACAATTTTCATTCATTTTCTGGCACAAGTTTCTTGTTTTGAAGGGAGATAGAAAAAGAGCAGATATCAGGGGATTGATCTAGAAATAAAAGATATCCAAAATCACTCTTGTATGTCAAGGGTTAACTAGTTTTGATGCAGATATCCAATTATTTTGCTAAAGAACAGAACGCATTCGTCGTGAATCCTACATTCCTCGTTACAAAAATGTGACCATCCTTCCCATCTCATCTTTAAGCAAAGGTCGCCTGCGAACTGTTGATTTCTGTGTGCCACTGGCAGTGCCACCGTTGCCCGTCAGCACCACATCACTTGCCGGATCACCTCTGAAGCTGCCTCACGGCACCGCAGGCACCCCTTGTTCGCCTGCATCATCATCGTTGTCGCAGCCACCTATTCTTCCTCGCTCTCGACCTATCTGATGTACCGCCTCATAGTGACATCATCGTCGGTGCCGCCATTGGCCCTGTAGAGGGCCATGGCGGCTACGTGGGCCGCCACATTGTGCCTGGCCTGGGCAGCCTCCTCGAGCTTGGTGATTGATGACCGGGAGCTGTAGTTTTCCCCGAACAGGATGTCCATCCCGGAGAGGAAGTAGGCCTCCGGGTTTCTGATGTGGGTCAGGCAAACGAGGAGGGCATCGTAGCCCTTGCGGTCGTTCCAGTGCAGCTCGACGGCAAATCGCTCTAGTGCCACACGCCGACCGACGGCCGCATTCTTGCACACACGACACATCTCTCGGCAGGTCGCACGTAGGCTACGGAGGTCATCCATGGCCCGCTCTGAGGTCGCAGCGAGGTGGTCGGCAACATTCACCTCGGTAGAGAGCGCCACCAGCGACAACAGCAACCGCCTCGACGGCATGATTTTTGACCTACCAGTGTCCTGAAATAGTTTTATCAAACATCATGGTGTCCGCTCAAATGCACAATCAAATTGACACAGAGACTAGGAAGAGAGCATTGAACTCTCACGGAGAGGAGATGTGGCAGGGTATCTCTTTCTTCCGAGAGGAGGAGATGCAAAAAGGTTTTCTGTACGCTAGGCGGCAGAACTCGAGGGATGCCCCATTTACAACAAATCCACCGCTCCTTTCTCCGCATTTTCAGTAAATCCACCACTCCTTCGCCACCCAAAACAGCTGCCACTGCTACTCCGTTGATTTCGGGATGATAATAAGAATTCATTATGATTGTTAGCGAACCTAACAAAAATTACGTTCTTGGAAATGTGAAGAGGTCGGACTAAATGGTCAGTTGAAAATGTGGTGGATACTAACTGCCACACATTTCTTGGTGGATTTTGGCAATACATCATTCGTACAATGTTCAGAAACATAAGTCATAGTGTTCAGAATACATGATCAACACAATGTTTAGTACCAAAGTGACACTTGCAGAATACGTGATCGATACAATATTCAGATACATCTAATTGGCCTTGTCACCGAGCATGAATCCTGCGACAACAACAAATAAAGCAAGCAGCACATGCACGAGTTTGACATTATGCCTATAATTCCCGATTGATTTCAGCTCGGTGGTAACCTTCTGAAGTTTTTGTCACACTATCTTGAGCTCATTCCTAAACTCTCTAAGCTCACAGTTAGCTTTTCCCAATTCTTCCTCCCACTGTATTGCATCCTCTTCAGCTTTCGCTTTCTTCTTCATGAGCTACACCATAATGGCATGTGACCTTTCATCCCATTCTTGGATCAACCCAGCAGAAGTAATCACATAAATCCTTTTCTTCCTGCAAATTAAACGCCCCAATCGCCCTTGACCACAAGAACCACATAAGCAGGTAGCCAACTAGCCATTACCTTTGGGCAGCCAGCAAACCGGCGGCCAGGGTTGAGAAAGGTCCAAGCATACTTCACGAGAGCTCTCAACTCGTGTTTGTGCATGTCTTGAGGATGTCAATGACTACTATTGCAAGATGATGTCTCCGAGCAGTGGCTACCAATGGAAGAAGATGCTGGAGTACACGGATGCTACAAAAAAAATCATTGCAAGTTGAAATCAATGCTTAGTTTTGCACTTTCTAAACGAAAGCCTATGAACTTGTAACACCAATCGTGCTTCAACCGAAATCCCCAATTCCAAAAATGACTTATCTCTAACGAAAGGGGAAAGTAGAGGCGCAAAACAGGGTACTGGCTGACTGTAGCTCACTCTCCTCCTTTCGGTGAGAGAATGCACCATTCCCGCCGCGAGTTGTAGATCTGCGCACCAACTCCTCTAAGCTAGATATTTGCCACAATGACCCACGGGAGTGTGCTGGCGAGTCTCTTGCAGTGTACGTGGTTGGAGATATAGTCGTTGGCCACACTTAGAAAAATAGTTCTACTTTGTTCGGAAATACACAAAATTCATTATGTCTCAGTGGTTCTATGTACCCTTTTAAGAATCAAAGGTCGCAGGTTCGACCCCTGCTATGGACATTGTATCCTTTTAATTTTCCTTCGTTTTTTATCAGACTGACTTGTGGGACCCTATTAAATTTTATGATGAGTTGGAATGATAGTAGGAAACAAGTAGTTTCGCGATCGTTACTTAGGAAGGTCCTTCCAACAAAACATCAATAGACTGGACCAGCAAAATTAATTCAGAATGGTGAGTATGCTCGAATCAATTTGAAATAGATTAAACCAAATCAACATAATAAGATGGCATCTCAAAGCAACTCGTCACCACAAAGTTCACACCACCGAGCAGCAAACATCATAATATGATCAGGTAGCAACTAGTTCCTCAACTCATGACCACAAAGTTCACGACACCAAGTAGCAAACAACATAGGATGATCATCATTACAATTTCAACAATAATCATAACTACCCATTTGTAATCATAATGATAAGAACTAATAGTCAATTTCCATTTGTAGACGTTGATTCTCCTTCCATAGCTCCATCCTGCAGCTGTCCCTTCACCTACTACAGGTCAATGGCAGTAGCTTCAAGCTTCTTGTTAGCTTCTAGGGATCCTTCCCATTGTTGTTCCCTTTGTCGTTTGCATGATCTGAAGTAAACATCAGCAACAACAAGTTTCATAACACTGCATGTCATGGTCGTTCATCACTATGAAGTGAGCAACAACCAGTAGTTAAACATCAACAAGCAACAAGTTTCATAATAATCGTAACTACCTATTTTTATTGCACTCGCACAGCATCGATTCCTTCTCCTTCTCAACCCGTTCTAGCTTTGCCTTCACCTTTTTCAGCTCAGCAGCAGTAGCTTCAAGCTTCTTGTTAGCAATTTCGCAGTCTTCCTGCAACTCACTTGCTTCCTCTTGACCTTTTTGAACAATGTTTTTCAGCCTCTGCACAACAGCAGAAGTCCTAGCATCTCATTCAGAATCAATCCAAATAAACATCCCACATTTTTGTCATTCAGGGTGCATATACCAAATACATGTTCATACAATTATCTATTTTCAACAATGACATCAAGAGTACATGTACTATAAGTCTATTGCAATTTAAACAAGTTATTGTTTAGCTGACCACAGATTCCATACCGGCGCCCTTCGGTGCCTAAGGGTTCCCTGACAAGGACAACATCCCCATGATTGCACTTGTTATGGCGATTCACAAGGATAAATTCAGCATCAGGAGGCACCGATGTAACGAAATCATTAGACCGAGCCACCTCCAGAAGCTAGTAAAATACAAGAAACTATCAATCTATAAAACGATGCAAATTGAAAACTAACTGAATCTAACACCTATGAATTGTCTATAGCCTGACAACTTCTAACACCAATCGAAGTGCAAATCTGAGGGTACGAAGAAAACTGAATCAATTGTATTTGTATATGCTCATCAATGCGCTAGATCGCCAAATCTAGACATCTCCATCCCTAGGTCGTTAGGAGAAAATATAGTGGCTCAAACCAGAGAACTGACCTTGTCGTGCTGACTCAGATAGTGGTAGCCGTGAGGTAGCGAATAACTCACCCTCTCATCACCGCTAGGATTCGCCATATTCCTACCACGAGCCGTTGTTGCAGATCTGCGTAGCGGAAGTCGAAAGTCTTTGCGAAGTCTGACCGTCTGAGTGAAGTGTCTCGCCAACCATTCAATAGGTAATTATATTAAAGACTCACATAAAACTTACTTGTGGGACCTGGTCACTGTAAAGAATTCTTGAGAAATTAAAAGCATAAGGAAAATGTTTCCCATAAAATTAACACAACCAAGAAGTGGTGCAGTGGTAAACAGCGCAGTCTTGTTCCTATAGGTGTCCAGTTCGAACTCTTGCAATGGCAAATCATTTTTGCAACATTTTGTGACTTGGTCTACAGTGACCTGGTGAAAATGCTTACATGTGCGACCCTGAAAAATTTTATGATGACTTAGAACACTCTATTTTCGAAAAAAATGCCTACATGTGGGATCTTACTAAATTTTATGACGACTTGGAACACTCTATTTTTAAAATAATGCTTACATGTGGGACCAATGTTGGTTTATGACGTTTTTGCAGAGCTTATGGCATCATAAAACAAGCATGTAACAGTGAATGCCTAGCTACAGTAGCAACCATTATGATGAAAGTTTTTTGTCACTAAATTTGCTCGGAAGTGAAAGTTAATGAGGAGATCAGCCGGGAACGTCATAAATCAATGACAGCAAAACTAAGTTGCGTCACTAGTCGGTGATTTTCTTGTTGTGAAACATGTAGAGAACCCTTATATCCCAATTGTAGAGCTTGATGAGACTAACACTCTGAAGTTAGCATGCTTTTCATTTGAGATTATTTAATACTCAAACAATGTTTGAATGTATGAGTATATGTGTGAGTACATGTCAAAGAGTTTAGTCCATATATTTTTGAATACAAACTTTTCATGTCAATCTCGAATGAATACAAATTTTATATCAAAATTGTAGAGCTCGATGAGAAATAAAACTTTGTAGTTGTCAATTTTTTCATTTGAAATCATTAAATAGCTCAAAAATACAGTTTAAAATGAAAAAATGTAAAAATATTTGTAAGAAGAGCGGCAATACCACAATGGCTGTGCTGCTGGAGTGGGAGCATAGGCTTGAGCTCCGGTTGTAGGAGCTGAGAGTCTCTGGGTGCAGGAGGCCACCGTACGAGAGCTCGAGGGCGGCATCGTCATCACCACTGCCGTGGAGGAGCAGCTCCTACAGCTCAAGGTCTCCACACTGCAGGAGGAGAATGGGAGGCTCATGGTGCATGCGGAGGAGCTTGGCTCCGCCGTGCCTGCGCCGAGCCGGCGCGTGCCAAGGAGAAGCTGCGCGATCAAGGTGTGGGTGCAGGCCAGGTAGAAGGAGACACGATGTGAGGCAGCGATGCTTCGGCGCGAGGGTGGCGGCGTTTCGATTCGACCTCAGCTCTGTCACGGGGAACACGACCGCTGGCGCGTGGCCTCAGCTCCGGTGCGGGGCCCGCGATCGCCGGTGCATGTTGAGGCTGGGGTGAGGGGGCGCGGATTTGGTTGCTAACGCCTGCATTTTTTTCTTTTTTAATCAATTACCATTGCCAGGTGCGGGTGATATGATGACCCACTAGCGGTGCTTTTATCCGTTCCTTCAAACAATTATTTGTAGTTGTGTTTATCTACTCCTACAAATATTTTGTGTAGTAGTGCGGGTCTCATTACAATGATATCAGCATCATTGCCGGTTTGGAGAAGAATAAAGAGAAAAGGTGATTGAGAGTTTCAAATCTCAAGCATTTGACGAAGAGCAAACAAAAGTTTGGTATGCATATGGCGTATTGCGTTGCATAAGTTTTCACGTGATAATGAAGCAAAGTCAGCGAACTAAATATAAACTTTTGGCAATGCACGCCACGTACAAAGCCAACTTGCTCTCTCACGTTATAAAGGGTCTTCTCATCGCGCAGCAAAGCCTTCTCGACCGATCAGATAGAGATCACCCTCATAATAAAATAATACACATACAGATACACAGATGGTGGTCTCTGTTAGACATAATCTTGATGTTACTATTTGTGTGAGTTGTCAGTCGTGTCAAGTGTGTGCGTGAATTAGTTAGACTAGTGCAGGTTGTGATCTGCATGCAGGTGCTTGCATGCAAAGTGCATTTTGGCTTGGAGAGTGCCGAGTCAAGAGGAGGAGCCTTGGCGTGAGGAGTGGTGATCTGCATGCATGGATTAGTTAGCGACATGCAGGTGGAAGTGGCTTGCGTGTAATCCAGAGAGATGGGTGCTGGCTGAGTCGTGCGGCCGGTTCGTGTGCTTATCTTGCATGTAGAAGTATTAGTGGTGATTAGCTTGTGGGTGCCCGGGTCTCACGGCATGACGTGCCGGCCGTTTGAGCCGTGGCCAGTAGCTGGCTTGTGCGCGTGTGTGTTTAAATAGATGACCATGTAATCAGTTCACGGGGTGTGTGTGCCGTGCGAAGTGAATACAAGTGCTAGTGAAGGTGCTGGTGTGCAGCACCGAACAACTTCCGTGTGTGGGTGTTCTTCTTCCTAGCGTGTTCTTCCCTGTGTTCCTATGTGATCATCTTCTCCAAAGTGCTAAAGTGTCGTGAGTTGTGAGAGCCAATTCCAACAAGTGGTATTCAGTTGTGAGAGCCAATTCCAACAAGTGGTATCAGAGCCTAGTTCGAGAGATGGGGAAGATCGGCGACAACAGCAAGGCGGCTGCCGGCGGCGGCGACGACGACAGCAAGCTGGTGGTGCAGCAAGTGAAGGAGGCGGGGGTGACACTCCGTTACCCCATGCTCGCGGAGAACAACTACGGTGTGTGGGCTGTCAAGATGAAGATCTTCATGCGCGCGCAAGGTGTGTGGGCGGCTGTGGAGAGCAAAGGTCCGGTTGATGAGAAGATGGACCAAATGGCTCTCGCCGCCATTGTGCAAGCGGTGCCGGAGGCCGTGGTGATGGCCATTTCTAAGGAGGAGACAGCGAAGAAGGCGTGGAAGGCTCTGGAGGAGATGCACGTCGGTGAAGAGCGTGTCAAGAAGGCCCGAGTACAAACCCTCAAGAGGGAGCTTGCTGGTATGTACATGGGTGATTCTGAAAAAATTAATGATTTTGCTTTGAAGATTACCACAATCGTGAACGAGATTCACACTCTCGGCACGATAATGGAGGAGAATAGTGTGGTAGAGAAGCTTCTACATTCCGTCCCCCACAAGTTTCGACCCCTCATCAGCACCATCGAGCAATAGGGGGATGTGGAGAAGATGTCAGTGACGGAGACGATCGGGCGCTTGAGGGCTTTCGAGGAGTCCTCGAAGGGGCGACGTGACAAGGAGGTGGAGCAGCAGCTGTTGGCCGTGTGTGCCGAGCCACGGCTGACACGTGCTGAGTGGGAGGCCAAGGTTGCTGAAGAGAAGAGGAGCGGAGGTGGCTCCGGCAGCGGCAGCGGCGAGAAGAAGTACCGCAACAAGTTCGACAAGTCCGAGATCGATTGCCGCAAGTGTGGTGAGCTCGGGCATTTTGCTGACGAGTGTGATGCAGTGAAGACGATGGCAAAAGCAGTGGCACAACTTGCCGTTGCAAGTGGTGACGATGAGCCCACCTTGCTGTGAACCCCAAAGTGGAGGTGATGAATAAATGACAACAAGATTAGGGGGTGATTGTTAGACATAATCTTGTTGTTACTATTTGTGTGAGTTGTCAGTCGTGTCAAGTGTGTGCGTGAATTAGTTAGACTAGTGCAGGTTGTGATCTGCATGCAGGTGCTTGCATGCAAAGTGCATTTTGGCTTGGAGAGTGCCGAGTCAAGAGGAGGAGCCTTGGCGTGAGGAGTGGTGATCTGCATGCATGGATTAGTTAGCGACATGCAGGTGGAAGTGGCTTGCGTGTAATCCAGAGAGATGGGTGCTGGCTGAGTCGTGCGGCCGGTTCGTGTGCTTATCTTGCATGTAGAAGTATTAGTGGTGATTAGCTTGTGGGTGCTCGGGTCTCACGGCATGACGTGCCGGCCGTTTGAGCCGTGGCCACTAGCTGGCTTGTGCGCGTGTGTGTTTAAATAGATGACCATGTAATCAGTTCACGGGGGGTGTGTGCCGTGCGAAGTGAATACAAGTGCTAGTGAAGGTGCTGGTGTGCAGCACCGAACAACTTCCGTGTGTGGGTGTTCTTCTTCCTAGCGTGTTCTTCCCTGTGTTCCTATGTGATCATCTTCTCCAAAGTGTTAAAGTGTCGTGAGTTGTGAGAGTCAATTCCAACAAGTGGTATTCAGTTGTGAGAGCCAATTCCAACAGTCTCTGTGAAGAAGGAGAAGCACGGCGCCATGGCGCTTCTTGTGCTGTTTCTAGTCGTTTCACCGGTCACCGGCGCGACCGCCGCCGAAGCATCGTCGTCGACGACGTGCAGCATGGCGAAGGAGGAGCTCGAGAATTGCCGGGGCAAGATCTTCAAGTCCTTTCAAGACCAGAGCCAGAGCTCGCTGACATTGGAGGATCCTGAGGCGGTCCAGAGGTGCTGCGATCAGACTCAGGCGGCGGAGAAGGGCTGCGTCCGCCGCGTGTGCCCAGCCTCACTGCCTGACCAAGTATGCCCAGCTGTCCTCGGAAACGTGTGTCGTCCTGCTCGTAACGACACCGCTAGCTCGGCGGCCTCCCCGTCATTATTGCAAGTACCTGCCGCCTACCTGACCCAGCTCCTGTGCTTTCTCGTCGCGTACCAAATATCTCGTACTGCATGAAGAATGTATGGAGTGATAAAGTTTTTGGAATAAATGGAGCAAGAACTTAGGCCCTGGTCTTTCAGTCTTTGCTAGTATATGGAACGAATAATCTGGAGGGTCGATTCTTTCTCAGGGCATTCTGGACCTCTCGAGCTAGCAATCTGCATTTCTTGCTACATGGTTGACATGATTGATGATCACACGCAAATGGCCAACTTGATATCCATTCTCAGGTCCTGTGGCAAGCAATGTTTGATAAATTGTATATGAGTAATCGTTGAATCCAATCAAGATCTCTAAAGTTAAAGAAATAATAAAATACCGCGTGCACCAACAACGCTACATCCCAGATCTCACGAGTCACAAGTCTTTTGAGCAAAAGGGGATTTATCATGCAAAAACTCAACTTCTCCATCCGTCCTTAACTCCTTACATGTTGCCTCTCGTTGCTTCACCCCGTTATTCCAAAGTATAGAGATAAAAATTATTTAAAACAGTATACAAGTACAATTTAACTCAACTCAATTCAATTCAAACCCTACACAAATTAGTTAGTTTGCACTTAAAATAAAGTCAAAGTTTTCCCACACAATTTCATCGACCTCTAACTCCATCAGTTTCATAGGACATGTCTCTGGATCCATAGCAAATGCCACTCAGTATAATCCACTGCTGGGATGGAAGCGCCTCCAATGCGATAGGAGGGCAAAGATGCAGGGTGGAGTGTGCGTTTGGTTTGGACTTATAAAAGTCATGTAATATCGAATGAGACAGACCTATTTAGAGGACTAAACATAATTCAATTATAAAATTAATTGCATAAGTACTAGTAGTAGACTTTTTTTCGAGACGAATCTAATAAACCTAATTAATTCATGATTATATTAGCACATCTTTAATATAGCATCACATTTTCTAATAGATTCGTCTCGCGAAAAAACCTAGGATTATGAATTTAATTTTATTTTTGATCTACACTTAATACTCCTAATTAGCCTCTTAGCATCTGATGGGACGGAACTTATACTTTATTATTACTGCATGAAGCAAATAGGGTGTTAGTTCTAACAGCTTTTGCTTGCAATGGAAGGCAATGACGAAGCGGTTTGGGATGCGTGAGGAGGCTCCTACATGCCTACAAGAAGATATATAAGAGTTGAACCTTTAGTCTACGAAAGCTCATCTAAATATTACTCGCTAATTTTCAACCCTCTCACTTGATAATGATCGGACAAAAAATGTTGAACATTTTTTTAAAAACATTGAACCAACATTTTTTCAAAATAAAAAGCTATATCAACATTTTTAAAAAATAATTGAACCAACATTTCTTTATAGAAAAGGTAAGATCCGAATTTTTTCAAAATGGTTTCAACATTTTTTAAAAAAAAATTCAACATTACTTGTTTGCCTCTCCCCCATATCCAATGGTCGGCGGCGGTGCCAGCACCGTTGCAGTGACACGCTGCGCAATGGGCCGGGGTTGGCTAGCCGCAACAAGGGGGAGCACGGGCGGTGGCGCCAACAGCTGCCCCCGGTAGCGCGGGGTTGACTGGCTGGAGACCGTGTCGGGCGGCGTGAGGCAGGGCAGACAAGCGATGTGGCGGAACCTCGGAGCCGGTGGTGTGCATTGGGCGCAGCAATGAGGTGGCGATGGGGGTCCAAAATCCTACCTATCTTCGTGTAGCTACTTCATTAGTTGACTTTCAATGTTTGAGATTTATACATGCATCTTCATCCGTTCGATGTGCTTCCTTCTCCCTTAACCTAACATGCTCCTCCTCTCCTCAACGCGCCGTTGTTCCTCCTGCGCTATGGCCTCACGCGCGTCACCGACCTCACACGCACTGTTGTTGTCCCTGCGTGTCCCACGGCGCGGCGGCGAGCTCCACCGCCCCAGGTGCGCCAGCCGCACCGTAGCTCCTCGAGTTGGCTGACCCTGTCTCAAGGAAGACAACGATAAAAAATTTGGTTGTTGAATCTTTTGTTTGTCCAAATGTTAAATTTTGTTTGCTTAAATGTTGAAATAGATTGTGAAAATGTTGAATATTATAAAAAATGTTAAATGTTGAATAAACTATTTCTAAATGTTGAAAGTAAATTCTGAAATATAGAATTTAGTTGGGTCTGATGGATTTTAAAACAATGTTGCTTATCCAGCGCATAGGAGATGGGAGTAGTTAGTGGCACAAATCTCAAATAATGGAAAGTTCGTCTATGCTAACTTCCGGAAAGCCTGTTCTCGAGAATTGCTTCGTGGGCCTCCAAGTGCTTTCTTGGGCCATTTAACATCTGTGTGGGTTGTACAGCTGTAACTTACACCCGGGAAAGCAGCGCCCCAAACGATAGAATTTTTATATTATTTTTTCCTGATTTTGCGAAAATATATGACCGTTTGAGAATTTACTAGAACTAGTCTACAGCCGTCGTAGCCCACGGTGGCCACCGTAGCTCACGGCGGTTGCAGAGGCAGCCGCCATGCGCTATGGCGGTTGCAGGTAGGGATGGAACCGGATACCAATTCGGATAGCATTTTTTAGCCGTTCTTTTTTGATTTTAGCTAAATTAAGCATAATATTTTGTATCTAAAAATTTATATTCTTGTTCTTGGTATTGTGCTTGTTAAGATTCATACAAAATAAACCCCAAATGTGTGCTATATTTTGATCAAATGATGAAAAGAAATTCGGATTCGGATACGGATGTTTTTTTCACCTTTTTCTCTATCGAAAGCAAATAATCCATAAAAAATTGTAGCTAATTTTTTTTATTTTTTTCAATAATTAGCTGGTTATAATGCATAAAAAATTAGCACAAAATTTATTTTATTGTGATCTAAAAAAATCAATCTATTACACAATTCGGATGTTTTGGTTCCATCCCTAGTTGCAGGCATGGCGGCACTAACCGCCGTAGCCCAGGGCAGTTAGCCAAACCGCCGTGGGCTACGGCGGTTGGCTATCGGTCTGTTCAGCTGGCTGGTGGCTGATGGCTGGCGCTGATTTGTTCTGAGAGAAAAGTACTGCTGGCTGGTAGCTGGTGACTGATTTGTTCTGAGAGAATAATACCTCTGGCTGGTGGCTGATAAGCCAAACGAACAGGGCGTATGGCGGTTGCAGGTGCTGGGGGCGGCAGGCAGCAGTCATGCAGCTGCCGTGGGCTACGGCGGTTGAGCCGCCCAACCGTTGTGGCGGACGACGGTATTTTTTTAATTTAGATGATCTGATACATATTTTTCGTGAACACACAAATTTGCAATGGCATGTACGACGCGACTACTGAGCTAGCATGCGCTGTTTGCTAATCCTAACATGCATTAGAGAATTTAAAAATGATTACAACATTACTAACTAGTCCACTGGTAGGAGAATTGCCAAGAGAACATAGATCCACCGGAGTGCTGGGACGGCATGTAGTACCCATACCCTAGCGGTGGTGGAGGTGGGGGTGAAGGGGGTGGGGATGGAGTGTTGTTCTTCTTATCATGGCATGGGCAGGTGCAGTACTCATCCTCATAACTGGTGTTTGTCTTGACCACCATAGGTCCTGTCACCAGTCCGTCGTCGTCGGTAGATGGTGGATCTGGAGAAGCCAGTGCCTGTGCGAGCTCTTGCTTTAGGTTGTAGATGACGACGTCCTCGAGGTAGTTGATGTACTGTTGATAGGGCGTAATAGCCGGGGGATCCACCCATTGCACGAAACCGCAGTTATCTGGTTGGTGGGAGTACCGTTGAAACCAAGATTACGTTAGTAAACCAGAAAAAGATATAGGACAAATGTCACATAGCTTTGCTTACCCATGCTCGTGAGTAGTGCCAGAAGCGATGACCAGAGTTGTTCCATCCCTGGTAAACTTGCATCACGCAAAACTCACCGTGTGCACACCTTGGCCAGTTCACTGTTTGATTTGGTGCGTACCTTCTAATATCACGTATGGATTTGAAATATCTCTTCTCTAAGACTGGAAAATTGCTCTTGAACTCTGAATCTTGCTCGACCCAGACGGCTGGACCAACAGAGTCATCATCATCCCCACTCCAGGAAGTCATTGCTGCTTGCTGCCTTGTGAATAGGTATTGGAGAAGAGAATGGTGACATATATGTAGGCACTGAAGAAGTTTGGGTGGTGGGCCATTTGATCCATGAGAAGAGAAACGCGTAGTGACACAGAGGAAACACACCCTACTACTAGGGTAAGTGATCGCGTGCCATACTCGATCCCGTGGGTAAAAGAAATTTGCAGTGACTCAAAGAAAACACACCGTACTCAAAGAAAACACCCTTCGGAGAAAACAAACTCTAATGCACTTCGATTCTAGTTCTTAATGATACAAGCCGATTCTAGTGGATGATGAAATGAAATCGTAGTTTTTTAGTGATACAGTTGGACTCCACATCCAATACTCTAGGTCTACTGGGTACAACGGGGGTATTTCCCCTTCCTGATGGCATCCGACCTAGCTTCCTTGGCCCAGCGAGCCCTCTCCCTCTTCCTTTCTCTTTCTGCTTCACGGGCCTGGGCCGCTTCACGTTCTGTCATCTCCTGGCGAATACGAATTTCCTTATGCTCCTCCTTCCATTTTTCCTTTCTTTTTTCTACCTCGACCATGCGGAACCACCTCTTCCTTGCATCACGGCCCACCTCCTCGACATAGCGCTTGTTGAAGTCAGACTACTCAGTATTTAGCCACTGCATGAAATCACAAAGAGGAGGTGGAGTCTTTTTGCAAAGACATGTCAGCACATAATAAAACAACAATGACAAATGAATAATCACTACGTGAAAACCTCAAATAGGTCACACAGCATTTGTAACGGGCCCTTAACACCCGTTACATGGACCCCATCTGTAACGGTTGTTGTTTGGCGCCCGTTACGCATAAGCGTGGCAGGCTCGACCCCGACGTGGCCAACACAGCACCCGTTACCAATGAGGACTTCCAGTAACGGGCTTCTTAAACGTCCGTTACAGTTATTCTTTGTAACAGACGTTAAAATGCGGCCGTTACGAAAGTTAAACCTATCGGTAACGGGCCCTTTGAGTCTGTTACCGATCACTGCCCTATCGGTAACGGGCTCTATAAGTCCGTTACCGATCACTGCCATATCGGTAATGTGCTTTTAAGTCTGTTACTGATGACAATTTGACGCCCGTTACTAGACTCGGAGCTCAATAATTGAAGTCCATTAGCACTCTCACTACCGTCAAATATTTGACTATGTCATCATAGCAAATATTGGATATCACACAAACATATAATCATGTCTCTTAATAAGATGCAAAACCACAAGTACACATAGATAGTAGTCATAAGAGCATATTCTACATATTTAAGATGCATATATAGCTAGCATCACATGTTCACAGATGACATGCATAATGTTCAGAACAAACAGATTCATATGATCACATCTGACGTGCATCAGCAGGGGCACTAGTTAGATGGCTTCTTTTGTGCTATAGCCTCAAGTTCAGCTATCTTTGCCTCTAGTTTTACAAGTCTTTCCTGCAGCTCAGCATTCTTCTTTGCAGCTTCGGCAAGTTCAATATCCTTCATCTTCTGTGCGCCTTTAAGCTTCTCCACCTCAGATTCTAGTATTTTCTGACCATTTGCTAGGAGACTTATGTCGTCCGCAGCCTTGTCATCCATCCTTCTATCCACCTTGTCGAGTACTTTCCGGATGCAGTGAAGATCCTCCCGAGTAACAACACATTTCTACAACAAAGGCAAATTGATGCAAGTTTCATAATTAGATTGCCAAGTTTAATATCATGAAAGATGTAACTGGTCAAACAAGAAAGTTGTTTAGCTGTAACTAGGTTCAGAGCTTGGTTGATCCTGTGGATTTGTTTCCAGATCATGTCAATGTCCTCCCAAGCTACATCACCTCCCTAAAACAAAGGCACTGGATGTTCAGTAATAAAAGTCTATGTAGCATGGAGATTCAGAAATTGAAGTAGTATATAGAATAAGTTCAACAATTTTGTGAGCAGCATATGATGAGTACCATGCATTAAATTTCAAGCATAACAAAATTTCTACTCGAAAGTTTAATAATTTTGCTCCCGAGTAACAACACATTTCTAAAACAAAGACAAATTGAAGCAAGCTTCACAATTAGATTGCCAAGTTTAATATCATAAAGTTGTAACCGGTCAAACAAGAAACTTGTTTAGTTGTAACTAGGTTCAGAACTTGCCTGCTGCTTCTCTTTACCAATGTCATCCTTCTTCATTCTTTCCATCCTGTTTAGGAATGTGCAGATGTAGTCTAAGGTTTTCTTGAGCCTCTCGATTTCTGTCCAGATCCTGACAATGTCATGTGCTGGTACAACAACTTCCTAAAACAATGGAAAATTGATGCATTGGAACCATTGATCAGTGAAGGCACTGGATGTTCAGTTAATAAAAGTCGCTGAGCATTAAGATTCAGAAATAGAAGTAGTATACAGAATGAGTTCAACATTTTTGTGAGCAGCATATGATGAGTACTAGGAATTCAATTTCAAGCATAAATCTAACTTCAAGCATACCAAACTCGAGGAAGGCTCGGGCTCTACCTGCCGGGCGTCGCCGGAGTGCACCCCCTTGGCGCTTGCGCGCGTGTACGGCCTCCTCCCCCTGGCCGACGAAGAACCGACCTTTTCGCTGCAGAACCTCACTCTCTTGGCAGGGGCGGCGGGCGGGGCCTTCTCCTCCTCGCTGCAGAACCTTCCTCTTGAGTCGCGGCGGCGGAACGACTGCTTTCCGCCGGCCATCTCTGCGACAGAGACGAAGAAGGAGAAGGGGAGAGAAGGCGACGAAGACGAGGAAGGCAGAAGGTTTGAGAAGGAAGGCAGAATGGCAGATCGAGTGGCAGGGGAGAGTGGGTTTTGGTCAAACATTGGGAACAAAGGATACGTGGATAAGCCAAACCTCGTCTCCAATGCACGGGGGCGGCACGTGGGGCCGGCTCCTCCTCGTCGGTTTGGAGGGGCAAATGCGACGCGGAATAACCATCCCGCGTAGTCTCCTTTGTATCTGTCTTGATTGAAAGGTCAGCCCGATCCCTCAGGGCTCCCATTTCGACATGCAGGCATAATCAACAAAAAATCTTTTGAGACAAAACAGACATAATATAGATAAAGATAATTTGTCCACATATATAGATAAAGATTACTTGTCCACAAAGATCCACACAGATATACATAATTATTACAAACAGTTAACTTGTCCATCTAGCTAGGCCTTAACTTGCCCGTCACATTTTTACAATGGTCATGCTATCTGACCTTGCACATCAGCAAAAGCATGCCCCCTTCAACATCAACAAAAGCATGGTATCTTCAACTAAGGTTTGCTTTTTTTTGTAGCCTCTTCAAATGCAACCATGGTATCTTGAAACACATCGAGCGCATCTTCCATGGGCTGTAGATTTTGTTCAGCCACAAACTTGTACCGCCTCATGAGTGCAGCCTTTTTGAGGTGGATGTGCATTTCTTCCTTAATATTATCAACCTCAGGTTTCACATACTCCCAGACAGTGTCATGCCATTTTGATTCCTATGGAATGAAAAACATAGGAAAGTTGCTACATTGATCATTTGGATGAACCATATATAGGAATGAGAAGATTGAGATAGACAAAGGAACAAGCTAGCCATTTCATAGGAACAAGTTGCTACATTGATCATGTTAGAAATCCTACAAAATCTCTATGGAACAAGCCATTTCATAGGAACAAGTAGATCAAGCTCAAGCTCAAGCTGCTCCATTTATAGAACAAGTAAAAGGCATTGTGATTCAGAGAAACTTGCCTCGCCGTCGTCGTGGTAGTTGCCAGCGTCGGATATGAGGTCCTCTACACCTTCGCCGCTCCCTCGACCCCTCTCCGTCGTTGCAAGACATTTGCTGTCGCAGACGTGAGGCAGGCGCCTTGCCCTCTTCGCTACCCCCTCGCCGGCACGCTCCTCCCTGCCGTTGCTTGGCCCCTCGTCGGAACCCGAGAGGATCCAGTCGATGACGCTCATCTCCGGCTTTGGGTTCGCTGCACCGCCGCTTGGCCCCTCTTCGACGGTCATTGTCGTCTCCGTCTTCGCCGCAATCTCGCCGGCGCGCGCGCGGAACCAGTTGCGACACCGCATCACGTTCGGCTTCTCCTCCTCGATCCACGGTGTGCGGGGTCGTTCGCTGCTTGGCCCCTCGCCGGCGCTCATCGTCGTGTCCCCGCCTCCGCTCACCTCGCCGGCGCCGCCTCCGCTCACCTCCGCTAATCCCTAGTGAGAAATTAGGAAAGCGTCGTGTGTGCTGCGCTTATCCATTCGGGATCTTATATTCATTTTCCAAAATGGAGAGCCATTGCCAACGCAGGTTCGAGAACCCGCGTCACATTTGTTGTCACGTGGGGGCGGGCAGGCAACGGTTATCTTTTTTATATAGGCTGCTGACGCTGACACGTGGGCCCGACACTAATTTTTTTGAAATGAAACTTGCTTCCCTCAAATATTAGAGCCCATAAAACAACACCTATAAATTCATTAAAAATACGAACAATTAGTAGTTGGTCATTTAGTATTCGAATAAAATATCAGCAGGCACACTTTTGTAACCAAAATTATCAAAATTCGAATTTTTATCTCGTGTTTGGGATATAATAATTCTAATAATATATTAGGTTGGTCTAAAAATTCTACAAATTGAGTTGGCAACATAATTTGGGTCCCTAAACTTGTCATAAAATTTTCAAGTGGTTTCTAAAAAGCAAGATCATACTTGTGTACAAAAGTGTACATCTCTCACATAGTTTCCTAGAATGTTACTTTGACACTGAAGTTTTCCACACTTTACAACATGTTCGAACTCATATACATTTGAAAATTTAACACAACCTTGTGTCCACCTTAACAATACGAAATACAAAGTTTCATTAGTAATGGTTGTGTAAAACAAATATTATTTCTATGTTCTACTTATCAAGTACAAGATAAGGCATAAAAACATTACTAATGAAAAGGAAATATACACTAAACAATGAAATTAATGAAAAGATGGCGATTTTAGAAAAAATAAGAAAAAACAATCATCAAATTTGGATTACGTATGACCGAGAAATACGTGACACAAAATTTGGTTCCAGATTAAAAGGAGAAAGGAGAACTGTTTCCTTTGTGGTCGGTTTCCAACGAATAGAGGTATTAATAAATTAAAATAAGCTATATGAACAGTCTTTGCATTGGAACTTGAAAAGAGGTATTAAAATAAGGTATATGAACAGTCTTTGCGGGACGGAGGGAGTCAAAGTCTTTTGTCAAATGCGACGCTGGTTAGTGGACACGCGTCGCCACAGCGTACCGCGTTCCGAGGCGTAGTGGTGTGTCGCATTGGGAAGACTGGCCGCCTGACAGTTCCCCGTCTTGTCATATAAATGCCCGGCCGGCCAAGAGCTTCTTCCATAAGCTTTCCTCAAGTCCGCCACCAAGAAAACCCCAGCACCACCGTCTCTGGTCACCAAGAGCTTCTTCTTCCTCAAGCGCGTGCATGGCATCGTCGTCGAGCGAGCCATCGAGGAAGCGGGGAAGGGAGGAGGACGACAACGACGAAAGCCGCCGCCGTTGGCTCATCCAGGAGGCGCCGGCGCCGCCGGCCGAGGAGGCACCGGCGCCGCTGCCCGTGGAGCCCTCCTCTCTAAGTTCTCAACTAGTTTTGGATAACATTTTGTCCGTCCAAATGTTGTACAAAGCTATCAGGAAGCTTCAAGAGGTGGCCGTTCAGCTCGGCTTGCCACGACCTAACGATCTGCTGCAGAGGTCCGTGAAGGATTTTGCCTTGAAGATCCATTGGTTGGCTGGGGACCTTCAGAGAGTCGTGGTCTGCGCCGACGGTGACGGTGACGACGACGGCGACGGTGACAATGGCGGCTTCGACGGCGGTGACGAACGCGGCCTCGGCGGCTCCGACTCCGACTCCGACGGTGGGGCTCCTCCGGCGGCGGCGACAAGTCTTCTACCTTAGCTTAATTAATTTGTGCCTCCTCTGTGTGTTCGTCCTCTTGTTTGTTCGTGGAACTCTGCTTGTTTTCATGAATATGTTCCTCTGTTAATATGTGTTCCTCCTGTGTGTTTGTTGAACTTGTGATGAACTACATCTAAGTGGCAGGGGAGAGTGGCTTTTGGTCAAACATTGGGAACTCTGCTTGTTTGTCATGAACATGTTCCTCTGTTAATATGAGTTCCTCCTGTGTGTTTGTGGAACTTGTGACGAACTACATCTAACAATGGCAGAGTGGCAGGGAAGAGTGGCAGAGGGGCAACAATGAATTGCAATGTTTGTTACTCTACTTATTAGTGAAAAGATTCTGAGTTTCGAAAAACTCTGTATAAAATCATTGGAGATGCGGGTGCAGGCTGGTTAATTTCACACTGAAATGTGAACACAGATGAATTGATGAAATTTGTGATATGTGACACATTAATATTCGTGACCCAATTGCCATTCCATTCCATTTTCTTCATTCATACATTTAAGTTTGTCATCTGTGACAAATTTTTCATTCCTCATTCACACAGATGAAACAAATTAAAGCACCACTTTTCACATCACAATTACTTCTTTGCAGCATACATCCCCAGTAAACATCCAAATACTACACAAACAGCACCCACAATAATCAAGTTCATCTTCCAGATCATATTGTCCATCTTCTCCTCCAGTGCTTTCTTCCTCTGCTTGTCGTCCGGTGCTTTCCTCTGATTGTCGCTCCCAAGTTGACAATCCACTGAATCAACTACTTCATCGATCACGTCTTCCCAGTTCGACGGTCGAAAAGATATGACGCCAGCATCCTTCAGCATCTGGAGATACTCCTTCTCGAAACGATAATATCCACAAAGCTTGGGGAACTGTGCAAATCAAAATCACATAAAAACCCTAACCCAGATTTAGGAAATCACAGCTCAGACTACTCACCGTGTTCCTCGCACACTTGAAATAAAGACGACCGTGGTTTTCACCTTCCTTCTGCGTCCTCCCCTCCACCACCCGAGCCATACCACAGTCCGAGCAAGGGACCAGTGGGAAGCCGCTTAGCTCACCGACTGGATCCAAGCCGATGGAGTGAATGCAGATGCCCCGACCACCTTGAAACCTGCTCCTGCCACGTCCACCTCCAGACGAGTCGGCGTAGTGTGACATGTGCACGACGGTAGGGAAAGGAAGGGCGGGCGGCGGTGGAGCTCAGAGCGGGGAAGAAGAAGCAAGGAGCTCAGAGGTCATAGCGTCGTGGGTGCTGCGCTTATCCCATTCGGGATGTTATATTCATTTCCAAAATCGAGAGTCATTTCCGACGCGGGTTCGAGACCCCGCGTCTCATTTGTTGTCAGGTCGGTTCGACCGGCCAGGCAACGGTTATCTTTTTTATATAGACTGCTGACGCTGACACGTGGGCCCGACACTATTTTTTTGAAATGAAACTTGCTTCCCTCAAATATTAGAGCCCATTAAACAACACCTAAAAATTCATTAAAAATATGAACAATTCGTAGTTGATCATGTAGTATTCGAATAAAATATCAGTAGGCATACTTGTGTAACCAAAATTATCAAAATTCGAATTTTTATCTCATGGTTGGGATATAATAATTCTAATAACATCTTAGGTTGGTTTAAAAATTCTACAAATTGACTTGGCAACATAATTTGGGTCCCTAAACTCGTCATAAAAATTTCAAATGGTTTCTCAAAAGGAAGATCATACTTGTGTACAAATGTGTACATCTCTCACATAGTTTCCTAGAATGTTATACTTCAACACTGAAGTTTTCCATACTTCACAACATGTTCGAACTCATATACATTTGAAATTTTAACACAACCTTGTGTTCACCTTAACATTACGAAATGCAAAGTTTCATTAGTAATGGTTGTGTAAAACAAATATTATTTCTATGTTGTACTTGTAAGAAGACAAGATAAAGGCGTATAAACAACATCCAGGAAATGAACGAAGTTATATACGAAACAATGTCATAAATGAATAGAAGTTGATTTTAGAAAAAATCGGAAACAAATATCATCAAATTTGGGTTACGAATGACGGAGAAATACGTGATTCAAATCTTGATTGCTGATTAAAAGGGGAAAAGCGATCTGTTCTTCATTCGAATATTACTGGATCTGCGTCTCCTTTGTTGCTCTTCCATAAATTCACACAGATAATACGAGCAACATAGATTTAATTTGCAGGTGCAAAAGGAAAACATAGATTTAGTTTCCTATTGCCCATTCGAGCTTCACCATTTCACGACGGAGCCTACAGGCTTCGGTGCAATACAGAGAAATTTCCTCAAATCCTTTATCCACGCCGCAGCCGTTGCCTGCGCACGGCTAATCTCCGCGCACCTGTGCCGGCGGCGGTAGCGGGTCTCCCCAAATGCGCCACGTCGTCCTCCAAATAGCTTTCACGGCCTTCTTGCACAAAGGCACACAGCCATTGTTGCTCACCCGTGTTGTCGTCCCACCGCCGCCCGCGACCCGCCTCATGTACCGCTTCGCGGTGTCATCGGCGGCGGCACCGCCATTGTCCCTGTATAGCAAGATGGCGTATAAATAGGCCGCCGCATCGTGCCCACCATCGGCGGCGCGCCAGAGATCATCGCTTTGCATGTTTTCTATGAACACGGCGTTGATCCCGGAGTAGAAGCAAGGCCCCGGATTGCCGAGATCGGTCAGCATAGCAAGGAAGGTTGTGTAAGCGGTGAGGTCCCACATCCAAGCAATCTCATCTCTTATCGCCTCTATCGACAAACACCGGCCGACGTCGCGGTGGCTGCACAGGCGACGCATGGTTGAGCAGGTACCTCGTAGGCTGCGGAGGTCAGCCAAGGGCCGCTCCGAGGTCGCACCGACGAGCGCCGCAATCTCAATGTGGACCTCCTGACGGAGGTCCTCCAGCAGCGACAGCTGGTGCGGCCTGCTAGGCATCTCCGGGGAAAATGGCAACCACCGTCTTCTCGTCCCTAATCTCCTGCCCCCACGTAGAAAGAGAACGCGCCGAGGAATGAGGACGATGAGGAGTGTATGCAGTTGTGGTTTTTTCGTGGGTAGATGAAGGGGCCAGCAGGGCAACAGTTTTTATCGAGGAGTCAAACTCTTTGAAGTTGGACCAAATATAGACCAAATAATAACATTTCCCACAATGGAGAGTTGTTGGCGATGCGGGTTGGTGAACCTGCGTATTCTTTGTTGGGCGGGTAGGGTTATCTTTTTTATATAGGTTGCTGATGCTGACGCGTGGGCCCAGCACTATTTTTTTGAAATGAAACTTGCTTCCCTCAAATATTAGAGCCCATTAAACAGCACCTAAAAATTCATTAAAAATACGAACAATTCGTAGTTGGTCATTTAGTATTCGAATAAAATATCAGCAGGCACACTTGTGTAACCAAAATTATCAAAATTTGAATTTTTATCTCATGGTTGGGATATAATAATTCTAATAACGTCTTAGATTGGTCTAAAAATTATACAAATTGACTTGGCAACATAATTTGGGTCCCTAAACTTGTCATAAAAATTTCAAATGGTTTCTCAAAAGGAAGATCATACTTGTGTACAAATGTGTACATCTCTCACATAGTTTTCTAGAATGTTATACTTCAACACTGAAGTTTTCCATACTTCACAACATGTTCGAACTCATATACATTTGAAATTTTAACACAACCTTGTGTTCACCTTAACATTACGAAATACAAAGTTTCATTAGTAATGGTTGTGTAAAACAAATATTATTTCTATGTTACTTGTAAGAAACAAGATAAAGGCGTCTAAACAACATCCAGGAAATAGAGTTATATACGAAACAATGTCCTAAATGAATAGAAGTTTATTTTAGAAAAAATCAGAAACAAATATCATCAAATTTGGATTACGAATGGCGGAGAAATACATGATTTAAATCTTTGATTGTAGATTAAAAGGGAAAAATGAAGCGAACCGTTCTTCATTCGAATAGAACTAGCCCCGGCCTGACGCGTTTTCCTAATAATATTGGGCCTTTCAGTTTTAAGGCCCACACACGCCCACTCGCGCTAGGGTTAGTAGGGAAAGACGCCTCCCTCACACAGTCGCCTCCTCACTCTCCCCTCACGCCGTCGTCTTTCTCCCCCTCGCGCTGCCGCCGCTTCCTCCCCCTCGCCCCCTCCGCCGCCGCTTCCTCACCCTCGCCTTCCTCCCCTCACCCCCTCACCCCCTCCCCGCGACACGACACATGCTATACACCTTCGCTGAGACGCGTGCCACACCACCCCTCACCTTCCAGCGACGACGACTAGGAGGAGGAGGAGGAGGGATCCAGTCATGAGGTCGACGCGAGGACGTGGCGACTAGGTTCTGGGTTTCTAGCTCAGCCACACGGTTCCTAGCATCTTCTAGTGAGGCCCTAAGCTCTTTCCTCATCTTCTTGGCCTCTCTAAGCATGTGATCGCGGTTATCAAGCAAGTCAACCAACTCATCATTCTCCTTGCGCAAAGAAGAGAGCTCATCACATACCTCATCCTCGGAGTCAGAGTCCGAGTCACTCTGGTGGCTCTTCTTGCTGCCGGAGCTACGGGCCATGCCGCAGAAGCCATCTCTCGCGAAGCAGCTCAACCCGCTCAAGTTCCTGGATGACTTCTTGTTCTTGCGCCGATCACCTTCATCTTCACTGCTACTCGAGCTTGAGGAAGAGTAGGCGGAGCTGGAGTCGACGTCGCTCGCTCCGACCATTGCTCGGGCCTTCCTGCCGCGGCCATCCTTCTTCCTCGACCGTCGCTCGTCCTTGTGCTTGTTCTTGTGCTTGTGATCGCGCCTCGATCGGTACTTGCCATCCTTGCTCGATCGGTGCCTGTAGCCGTCCTTGTAGCCGTCCTTGTTCTCCGTCTTCTCCGGGCAGTCGGCAACGAAGTGTCCTGGCTTGCCGCACTGAAAGCACGTCCGTGCTGTCCTCCTCGTGTTCACCCGGTTCTCGTGCAGCCTCTCGAACCGCCTGGTCAGCAACGCCAGCTCGTCCTCTCCAAGCACGTCGAACTCCTCATCTGGCAAAGACATCAAAGAAGACAGAGAGTACATCCTGGAGGATGCGTTAGCGTTAAACTTAGCTCCTTTGCCACTAACGAGAGCGAGACTATGAGAATCAGTCGGGCTCTCGATCTTGGCTGTCATACCACGGTCCAACTCAGCCGACTTGAGCTTCGAGAACAGCTCGTTCACCGTCAAGGTGTCATACTTCTCGGACTCAACAATAGCCTCAAACTTCCCGTCCCATACGGTACGATCCAACGACTGCAAGAGCTTCACGGCTCTATCATGATCATTGTATGGGAGGACGTCCACATTGGCTCTCATGTTGTTCACAACGACCGTAAATCGCTGGAAAAGGGCATCGACGGACTCGCCGGGGAGATGAGTGAAGTTCTCGTACTCTCTCCGGTAAGTCGCGTACATCCGAGCCTGAACCTGAGCATTCCCAGCATGAGCATCCTTCAACTGCTCCCAAATCCTACAAGCTAAGTCCTCTGTCTGAACCCGATCGAATTCAGGCTGACACAGAGCACGAAACAAGTAGTCGACAGCCTTGTTGTTGGCTTCGAACATATCCCTCGATCCTGGAGCAAGGAAGTTCATCGGATGAACATAAGCTGTGTTCACCGTGACATCCCAAAGGATCTGACCCTTTCCGCGGAGGAACGCCGCCATCCGCCTTTGCCACATCTGGTAGTTCTTCCCATCGAAGTGCGGAGGACCCGAACCCCGTTCCTGGTACGCCATCTTTGGATCTTAGACTGGTAAGAGTCAATAAAGACCCGAACCGGCTCTGATACCAATTGAAGGACCGATAAGGCGAACCAGAGGGGGGGAGTGAATGGGAGCCGATAAAAATTCTTCTCGAAGGAGATGAGAACTCCAACAAGACGAACACGGCTTCCAACTTACGTCTCCGACCCAACTACCCAAGTTGGCCAAGACCACGCAGCCACTGGAGTGCTACTGGTCCTAGGAACCAACACTCAACCTTCCGAGTCAAAACTCACCAAACCACAGTGGAAACTTGCACGGCTTGCTGCCTGAGCTACACCGGTCAGACCGATGGACTGAGCCGGTCAGACTGGTGACACCGGTCAGACCGGTGGACAGAACCGGTCAGGCCGGTGGCTACAGCAGCCGCACAGCAAACGTTCCAGGAAGCCTCAGTGAATCCTCTGGGCCCTGGAACAAAAACCACCACGAAACACAACCTGTGAGGAAGAAGAACCCCTCACAAATCCTAGCAAAACAACTCCAAACACTCCAAGAACTGAACAACAAGGCCACGGGACAAAACCACACGGACAAGGCTGTTCCCCGAGACAAAAACCCACCAAGGGCTAGCACCGGTCAGACCGGTCAAGAGCACCGGTCAGACCGGTCGTGCCTGGGCAGCTCGCGATGAACAGCGCCCGCGAGTCAACTCCTCCAAATCCAACTCCCGATCTCCCGATCCGCTCCACGGTTTTGCACAAGACTTTGGGGATAGTAGGAACACCTCATGGGTACTCCATAGCCAAGATTTGGTCCACCAAAACTTGTCAAATCAAGAGGAATCGAAGAAATTCCACCAAGAACGCCTCTAACCCTAGAGCCACGAAAACCCCAAAAACGAGCCCCTTTGCTCACGGATTTGGAAGGGGAATCAAAGGGTAAAGAACCACGAAGGGTTCATGCATACATCCCCCACCAAATCCCAAAGAGAAAGGCCTCGAAATCACTCCAAGAAAATCGCCAAGAAAGGGCTCCGAAAATCACCAAAAAGGAGAAACGGGAAAGACACATCCAAGCCTTGAGGAACCACGCCGAATCATCTATACATGCCAAAGAGGTTCATACAAGGTCTAGCTTGCCGCCCGATCATCCTTCCCTCTCACAAGATCTCACCATGAAGCTCTCAAGCTAGTCCTACGAAAATCCTAAGAAAATAGGAAGGAAAATAGGAAAACCAAATGAGCTAGGGTTCCAAGAGATGGCTGCCATCCTCTCACCACTTGGGTTATATGGAGGCAACCGAAAGACTAAAATACCCTTACTAGCTAACTAGGGATACATGCCCCTCGAGGGCGAAATTGGAAGTCTTTGTCTTCGCACCATCAGACGGATGCCCAGCAACCGCAAACTTGCTTAGCCTCGACGCAAGCCTTGCGATCCCGACGCGTGTCCTCCGCTTCGAAGATTCCGGACTGCGTCGTCGCACACCGGTCAGACCGGTGCTCCTCACCGGTCAGACCGGTACCCACCGGTCAGACCGGTCAGACCCACCGGTCAGACCGGTCAGACGCTGCTGCACCTCCGTCTTCGGTTCTTCGGTCTTGGCTTTGTGGATCAACCAAGGAACCCAGTGGTTTTCTGGTGAACCACCGGAAACCCCGCGAACTCGGTGTAGCCTCCGCCAATCACCACTCATGACTCGGCTCCCACGTAGTCCCGGCTTGACCTTGGTTTTGAGGCTCAACCAAGAAACCGTCCATGACTTCATCTTGCCGTTCTTACCACCATGCGGCCCGCACTTGACCCCGCTGGCCACCGGGTCCCTCGAACCAAGCCTACTTGTCTTCTCCACACCTGGAGGCCTCACCGGCAACGACCTTTCACGCTTGTTCTTCACCTGCACCTGCACCAGTCAAGCCGCAACCTGCACCTGCAATACTTAGCCAAGAATCAGTCCACACCACGTTGTCAATCACTCATCACACCAGGAAGCGACCATCCACCGGTCCTCGAACCACACCTGGCTCTCAATCTCCCCCTTGATGAGTGCATTGACAACACACACGTTTTGGTAACCAAGAGAAAAGGAAAAGAAAAGAAACGACTAAAAGAAACTCCAACAAGCGATCGAAAGCCAAAGAAAAGGCAAAGAGCAAGATCACTTGAAGAAGACAAGTCTCGGACCCCTTAGGCAAGGACAGCGGCTCGACACATCCGAGACAAAACATGCTCAAGCAAAGAGCACAAACCATCAAACCAAAGCTCGAAAACCACAAAGAGCTCCCCCTGCACACATGTAAGCTCCCCCTGAACCGATGCAACTCCCCCTGGACAAATGCATGCGAACCACTTCACAAAACAGAGCAGCTGCAACAGCTCGGCTCTTACCGGTCAGACCGGTCGACACCATCGGTCAGACCGGTGGGCAACATGTGAACAGGACCAGCACTCTGACCGGTCAGACCGGTGACCTCAACCGGTCAGACCGGTGCACAACATAGCCCAAAAATAGCTCGAAACCACCTGAAAACCTTCCAAATGCATTCAGTAGGCCAAAACATGCTCAAACTTCTCCCCCTTGTTGACAATGCATGAATCAAGCCAAAAATGCAAAAAATGCAACCTAGAGCTTCTCAAATAGACAAAATTCAACATAGGATGCTACACATGTCCAAACGAGCAAGTTAGATACTCTATAGCTTCGTAAAGACATAAACTTCATGATCACCAAGTTTCACAACCATTGGGCGAAGCTAAGATAGAATTTAGCAATTTTGCGAAAAATTACCCTCTCATGAGCAAAGTCCTAAACATGAGCAAAACATGTCAAAATGGCAAAGCCACACAAACTTCATGCTAGGACAACCATTCTAAGCATAAGACCATCATAAACACCCACAAGCACCTCATGTCATGTCAAAGCCACCGAGCCATGTGCCTACTTCTATATATGAGACTTCTCATTGGTAGGCATCATGCAACGATTTAGCACCCAAAGCAAATTAAAATTAGCACATATGACATGGGAGCACATTTTTCAAGTAATTTACATTTCATATTCAGATTTATAATTGGTACATGAAATGTCTTTGCGACAAAAAGGAACTTATGCCCCTCCACAAGATGAAGCATGGGGGCTAAACATTCATGATGGCAAATGAGCCTTTGGCCCCATATGATCAAAATAAGCTATCCAACCACAAATTAAGCATAGCCAAGCCACTAAAACATGTCAAGATCATGTAAAGGCATTTACTCACAAGAGAGCATATATATGAAATTTTTCAAAAACATAGCCATCAACCATGGAAACAAACCAAGATTATCAAGAGCTAAGCCAAACTAACCATAGCTTACCAAATTAGCTCACAAAGACATATATGTCATTCCATGGTGAACAATGTGTATAGGAGAAGCCTTTCCTAAACAATGCATTTGATACAAAATGCATGCAACCTAAGATACAAAGATGCCTATACATCATGCTACATATGCCATGCCAAATGCAAGAAATGCACAAAGGAAAGCTATACATATGCTACAAAGGAGCTCCCACACGCCAACTCAAGAAATCAAACAAACACCAAGCTCCCCCCGCAAACGAGTGAAAGTTGCTTGATCTAGGGGTTTGGTGAAAATATCGGCTAGTTGTTCATGTGTGGGTACATGGATCAAAGCTATCTTCCCTTTCTCTACGTTGTCTCTCAGAAAATGATACCTCACTTCTATGTGCTTGGTTTTGGAATGGAGCACTGGGTTCTTTGCAACGCTTATGGCACTAGTGCTATCACATTGAAGTGGGACATGGGTATACTCCTCACCAAAGTCACTCATGGTGCATGTGATCCAAAGGAGCTGAGAGCAACAACTAGCTGCGGCCACATACTCTGCCTCGGTAGTGGATTGAGCAACACTCGACTGTTTGCGGGAAGACCAAGATACCAAAGAAGAACCCAAGAACTGGCAAGTCCCAGAAGTGGACTTCCTATCCAACCGACACCCGGCAAAATCCGCGTCTAAAAATCCATGAAGTACCAGAGAAGAAGACGCAGAGTACCAAAGGTCGAAGTCGGGAGTGTGTCGCAAATACCTGAAAATGCGCTTGACTGCTTGCCGATGAGAAGTCCTCGGAGAAGCTTGAAAACGAGCGCACAGACACACCGAGAATTGAATGTCCGGCCTCGTCGCCGTCAAGTAGAGGAGTGACCCGATCATGCTCCGGTACTCCTTCTGGTCCACGTGTTCACCTTCCTCGTCCGCATCAAGAACTGTAGTCGTACTCATAGGCGTCGCCATGGCCTTGGAGTCCTCCATCTTGAACTTCCTCACAATGTCCTTGGTGTACTTAGCTTGGTGCACAAATGTTCCTTCCTTTGATTGCTTGATTTGTAGCCCGAGGAAGAACTGCAACTCGCCCATCATGCTCATCTCAAATTCCCTGCTCATGTCTTCTGCAAACCTTGCAACAAGAGAGTTAGACGAGCCACCAAAGACAATATCATCCACGTATACCTGCACAATCAGGATATCTCTGTCCTGCCTGAGGAGAAACAAGGTCTGGTCGACCTTCCCCATCTCAAACCCTCTCTCAAACAGGAACCCCCTCAACCTACCATACCAAGCTCTAGGCGCCTGCTTCAACCCATACAGCGCCGTCCTCAACTTGTATACCCGGAGAGGGTACTTCTCACTCTCAAACCCCGGTGGTTGCCTCACAAACACCTCTTCCTCCAACACACCGTTCAGGAAAGCACTCTTCAAATCCATCTGGTACAACTTGAACCCTTTAGCCACGGAAAAAGCTAGAAGGATCCTGATCGCCTCCAAACGAGCTACAGGAGCGAAAGTCTCCTCGTAGTCGATCCCCTCTTTCTGACTGTACCCCTGAGCAACAAGTCTCGACTTGTTCCTCACCACTTCTCCTTTCTCTCCCTCTTTATTTTTCCACACCCATTTTGTCCCAATCGGCTTACACCCTGGGGGAGGGTCAACCAACACCCAAACTTGGTTCCTCTCAAAATTCTCCAACTCCTCATGCATCGAGTTAACCCAATTATGATCAGATAACGCATGTCCAATGTCTTTGGGCTCAAAAGTGGCAACAAAAGCAGCATGAGCGAAATGAGAATTGTTTCGAACCCTCGACCGTGTAGTACGTTCATTCATGTCGCCGATGATTCTCGAAGCTGGGTGATCCACTTGCACTCGTCGGGGAGGTTCTCGCCTTGATGCTACCTCCCCCTCAACAGCAGCTTCGCCTTGATCTGGGTTTGTCGTTGTAGGTGTGGGAGAGGGTCCATTCTCGATCGTCGTCGACGTAGTAGGTACATGTTCAGCCGCGGGCATCACACCGCCATCTTCATCATCTCCATGTTCATGCTCCTCCTCCTGAAAGATCTCCTCGCCAAGTTCGTCGTCACCTGCACACTCAAAAACAAGCTGACTACGTGGCTGTGTCTCGTCGAAGGTTACCTCGCAAGTCTCCACGATTTGGTTAGTTTCAAGATTGAGCACACGAAATGCTCTAGAATGAGATGCATAACCAAAGAAAATACCATCGACAGACCTAGCCTCGAACTTGTCCAACTTCTTCCCTTTCTTCAGAATGAAGCATTTACAACCAAAGACATGGAAGTGACTCACCTTGGGTGTGCGACCGTGCATCAACTCGTAACAGGTTTTCTTCTTGTGAACCCTGAGGTAGATCCTGTTCGACACATGGCACGCGGTATTGACCGCCTCAGCCCAGAACCTTCTCGGAGTCCTATGCTCGTCGAGCATCGTCCGAGCCATCTCGCACAAGGTCCTATTTTTCCTTTCCACCACGCCATTCTGGGGAGGCGTATACGGACTCGAAAACTGATGTTCAAGACCCAAGTCATGGCAAAAGGTTTCGAAGCGAGAGTTTTTGAATTCCGAGCCATTGTCACTGCGGATCGCTCGTATGGCATCTCCGTGCCTCTCGTTTCTTAACCTCAAGACAAGATCTCGAACAAAACCAAACGTCTCCCCCTTCTCCTCAAGAAAGAACACCCACGCATACCGAGAGTAGTCGTCCACCACAACAAGGACATACCACTTCCCACCCGCAGATCGCACACGAGCTGGGCCAACAAGGTCCATATGGAGCAGCTCGCATGGACGCTCAGTCATCACATCGGTGAGAGGCGGGTGAGAAGAAGCTACCATCTTGGCATGCCTACACGGCGCACAAACCAACTCTTTCTCAAACCTCAATCGTGGCAATCCTCGGACCAAATTGAGTTTACTCAAGCGAGACAAAAGGTCAAAGCTCAAGTGACCCAACTTCCTATGCCACTTCCACAACTCACTCGAAGAACCAGCCAAGAAGCAACGCTCCACACCAGAAGACTGAGAAAAATCAGCTCGGAACACCTGACCCTCGGGAACGACCATGCAAACAAGATCCCCCCGAGAATCTAAAATCCGAGAACCACCAGGTCGAAACAACACCTCAAAACCCTCATCCAACAACTGGGACACAGAAAGCAAATTGTATCCAAGCGATTGAACAAGAGCAACACGCCTGAGAGTGATCTTGTCACTTACCTTAATCTCACCTTCTGACAGCACACGCCCTCGCCCATTGTCCCCAAAGGTGATGTACTTCTTTGTCACCACCGGGACGAGACTTGAGAACCACCCCTTGTCTCCGGTCATATGCCTCGAGCAACCGGAGTCAATCAACCAAATGTTCTTCAAGTCTCCCACCTGAAATTCAAAAGCGAGCACGTGAGTGAACAAACGACTCAGCACTGGGGTTAGTACCAAAAGAGTAAAACCAGTGCCGAGCCATTTGCTCCAAAGTGGGGTTAGCACAAACCAAATCATCACGCCTATCAAAGCTACCACCACGGTAACCACGACGAGGGAACCAACCCTCTCTAGCTGGAGGAGGACGAAAACCACGAAAGGGAAACCGTGGATCGTACCTCCGCTCCATCTCAAAGCTACGACTCTTCTCACCCTCGTATTGAGCACGAGGTGGAGAACGCCTAGCAAACTGACCACCTGCAAACTTTCCAGACCAACCACCAGAACCACGACCTCCAGAACCAAACCGAGCATCCTCACGAGCACGAAACCCGACTCGCTGTCTGCCCAGACCTGCACCGGTCTGACCGGTGTAGTACACCGGTCTGACCGGTGTGGCTCGGCCAGCAGCAACACCTGCAGCCTTCCGGTCTCCCCAAGCCGGAACCGTCCTCACAATCGCCTTGGCCCTGGGCATCTGCATACGAGGCTCAGGTACACCATTAGAGGGGTGGTACCTGTCCCTGTTAGCCCACTCTCTAGCCATTCTCTCCTCACGATTCCTCTTGAAGCAAAACTCATCCTTGTGACCATCTCTCCCTCAATACCCACAATGGAACTTTATGGGCTGTGGCTTAGGCTTAGGCTTGGGTTGGGGCTGCCCACTCGGCTTCTCACCCTTCTTCTCTCCTTCCTCACCTCCCTTTGGGCTCACAAACTTCACCGGTTTCTGAAAATCATTTGTTGGGTGAGGGAATATGGGTGGATCTGGAGTAGTGTCAAGTTTGTTTCTGAGATGGTTGGGCTTGGGCTCAAACTTGTTCTTGTGTCTGTTTGGTGGTGGGATAGGAATCTCTCCAACTCTCTCAACTCCCTCACCACAGTTCTCTCCAAGCTTGTCAGCCCCAAGTGCCTGACCATCATAGCGTTTGAAAGCCGCTATCATGATACCGAGCTGAGGCTCCTGACCCGACAACCAGCTCATACATTTTCTCAGCTCATCATTTTCATCCTGCAGGCGATCAACATAATGTGCAAGCTCCAAATTCTTAACCGCATGCAATTCACAAGTAGAGCAAGAAGTGAGAATAGGCTCTTTCAACTTAGCCTCAAGCGAAACAGTGTAAGCATGCATCTCATCAATCTTTCCATGCAAAACAGGGCAAGAAGTGCAAGCACCTAGCAAAGCAGGTCTAGACTTAAGCTCAGCCACTTCAACCCTAAGCATATCTAGTTCATCACAAGTAGAAGCATGCTTATCCTTAAGAGCAGTAAGATCAGCTAGGTACACAGAGCAATCACAGCAATCAATCTCATCAGAAACCACAGGAGAAGCCTTAAGCGAATCAATCTCAAGCTTAGCATCTAGGTTCTGGGTTTCTAGCTCAGCCACACGGTTCCTAGCATCTTCTAGTGAGGCCCTAAGCTCTTTCCTCATCTTCTTGGCCTCTCTAAGCATGTGATCGCGGTTATCATGCAAGTCAACCAACTCATCATTCTCCTTGCGCAAAGAAGAGAGCTCATCACATACCTCATCCTCGGAGTCAGAGTCCGAGTCACTCTGGTGGCTCTTCTTGCTGCCGGAGCTACGGGCCATGCCGCAGAAGCCATCTCTCGCGAAGCAGCTCAACCCGCTCAAGTTCCTGGATGACTTCTTGTTCTTGCGCCGATCACCTTCATCTTCACTGCTACTCGAGCTTGAGGAAGAGTAGGCGGAGCTGGAGTCGACGTCGCTCGCTCCGACCATTGCTCGGGCCTTCCTACCGCGGCCATCCTTCTTCCTCGACCGTCGCTCGTCCTTGTGCTTGTTCTTGTGCTTGTGATCGCGCCTCGATCGGTACTTGCCATCCTTGCTCGATCGGTGCCTGTAGACGTCCTTGTAGCCGTCCTTGTTCTCCGTCTTCTCCGGGCAGTCGGCAACGAAGTGTCCTGGCTTGCCGCACTGAAAGCACGTCCGTGCTGTCCTCCTCGTGTTCACCCGGTTCTCGTGCAGCCTCTCGAACCGCCTGGTCAGCAACGCCAGCTCGTCCTCTCCAAGCACGTCGAACTCCTAATCTGGCAAAGACATCAAAGAAGACAGAGAGTACATCCTGGAGGATGCGTTAGCGTTAGACTTAGCTCCTTTGCCACTAACGAGAGCGAGACTATGAGAATCAGTCGGGCTCTCGATCTTGGCTGTCATACCACGGTCCAACTCAGCCGACTTGAGCTTCGAGAACAGCTCGTTCACCGTCAAGGTGTCATACTTCTCGGACTCAACAATAGCCTCAAACTTCCCGTCCCATACGGTACGATCCAACGACTGCAAGAGCTTCACGGCTCTATCATGATCATTGTATGGGAGGACGTCCACATTGGCTCTCATGTTGTTCACAACGACCGTAAATCGCTGGAAAAGGGCATCGACGGACTCGCCGGGGAGATGAGTGAAGTTCTCGTACTCTCTCCGGTAAGTCGCGTACATCCGAGCCTGAACCTGAGCATTCCCAGCATGAGCATCCTTCAACTGCTCCCAAATCCTACAAGCTAAGTCCTCTGTCTGAACCCGATCGAATTCAGGCTGACACAGAGCACGAAACAAGTAGTCGACAGCCTTGTTGTTGGCTTCGAACATATCCCTCGATCCTGGAGCTAGGAAGTTCATCGGATGAACATAAGCTGTGTTCACCATGACATCCCAAAGGATCTGACCCTTTCCGCGGAGGAACGCCGCCATCCGCCGTTGCCACATCTGGTAGTTCTTCCCATCGAAGTGCGGAGGACACGAACCCCGTTCCTGGTACGCCATCTTTGGATCTTAGACTGGTAAGAGTCAATAAAGACCCGAACCGGCTCTGATACCAATTGAAGGACCGATAAGGCGAACCAGAGAGGGGGGGAGTGAATGGGAGCCGATAAAAATTCTTCTCGAAGGAGATGAGAACTCCAACAAGACGAACACGGCTTCCAACTTACGTCTCCGACCCAACTACCCAAGTTGGCCAAGACCACGCAGCCACTGGAGTGCTACTGGTCCTAGGAACCAACACTCAACCTTCCGAGTCAAAACTCACCAAACCACAGCGGAAACTTGCACAGCTTGCTGCCTGAGCTACACCGGTCAGACCGATGGACTGAGCCGGTCAGACCGGTGACACCGGTCAGACCGGTGGACAGAACCGGTCAGGCCGGTGGCTACAGCAGCCGCACAGCAAACGTTCCAGGAAGCCTAAGTGAATCCTCTGGGCCCTGGAACAAAAACCACCACGAAACACAACCTGTGAGGAAGAAGAACCCCTCACAAATCCTAGCAAAACAACTCCAAACACTCCAAGAACTGAACCACAGGGCCACGGGACAAAACCACACGGACAAGGCTGTTCCCCGAGACAAAAACCCACCAAGAGCTAGCACCGGTCAGACCGGTCAAGAGCACCGGTCAGACCGGTCGTGCCTGGGCAGCTCGCGATGAACAGCGCCCGCGAGTCAACTCCTCCAAATCCAACTCCCGATCTCCCGATCCGCTCCACGGTTTTGCACAAGACTTTGGGGATAGTAGGAACACCTCATGGGTACTCCATAGCCAAGATTTGGTCCACCAAAACTTGTCAAATCAAGAGGAATCGAAGAAATTCCACCAAGAACGCCTCTAACCCTAGAGCCACGAAAACCCCAAAAACGAGCCCCTTTGCTCACGGATTTGGAAGGGGAATCAAAGGGTAAAGAACCACGAAGGGTTCATGCATACATCCCCCACCAAATCCCAAAGAGAAAGGCCTCGAAATCACTCCAAGAAAATCGCCAAGAAAGGGCTCCGAAAATCACCAAAAAGGAGAAACGGGAAAGACACATCCAAGCCTTGAGGAACCACGCCGAATCATCTATACATGCCAAAGAGGTTCATACAAGGTCTAGCTTGCCGCCCGATCATCCTTCCCTCTCACAAGATCTCACCATGAAGCTCTCAAGCTAGTCCTACGAAAATCCTAAGAAAATAGGAAGGAAAATAGGAAAACCAAATGAGCTAGGGTTCCAAGAGATGGCTGCCATCCTCTCACCACTTGGGTTATATGGAGGCAACCGAAAGACTAAAATACCCTTACTAGCTAACTAGGGATACATGCCCCTCGAGGGCGAAATTGGAAGTCTTTGTCTTCGCACCATCGGACGGATGCCCAGCAACCGCAAACTTGCTTAGCCTCGACGCAAGCCTTGCGATCCCGACGCGTGTCCTCCGCTTCGAAGATTCCAGACTGCGTCGTCGCACACCGGTCAGACCGGTGCTCCTCACCGGTCAGACCGGTACCCACCGGTCAGACCGGTCAGACCCACCGGTCAGACCGGTCTGGAGCTGCTGCACCTCCGTCTTCGGTTCTTCGGTCTTGGCTTTGTGGATCAACCAAGGAACCTAGTGGTTTTCTGGTGAACCACCGGAAACCCCGCGAACTCGGTGTAGCCTCCGCCAATCACCACTCATGACTCGGCTCCCACGTAGTCCCGGCTCGACCTTGGTTTTGAGGCTCAACCAAGAAACCATCCATGACTTCATCTTGCCGTTCTTACCACCATGCGGCCCGCACTTGACCCCGCTGGCCACCGGGTCCCTCGAACCAAGCCTACTTGTCTTCTCCACACCTGGAGGCCTCACCGGCAACGACCTTTCACGCTTGTTCTTCACCTGCACCTGCACCAGTCAAGCCGCAACCTGCACCTGCAATACTTAGCCAAGAATCAGTCCACACCACGTTGTCAATCACTCATCACACCAGGAAGCGACCATCCACCGGTCCTCGAACCACACCTGGCTCTCAGAGAGGTGGATGCCAGTACCATTGACACAAAAGTGCAGGTTCAGGGCGCTTGTAGGGCTCATTGCTAGACAAAAGATACCGTTGGATTTGCCAGAAATAAAAAAACTAAGCGATGAGCAAAAGTGGTACTTGTTTGAAACCTATATGCAGAAACACTTGGAGTTCCAGGAAGACATGAAAGAGCAGGCATTCAAGCTTTTGTGGAAGATTGCAGCCAAGGCATGGAGACAATTCAGATTTCAGCTTAGGCGAGATTTTGTCAGAAAAGGACTCGAGCCATTTTGAAAGCACGACTTTATCAAGCCGGAAGAGTGGACAGAGTTTGTGAAACAGCAGGAAACCGAGGAAGCCTCATCTCTTAGTGGCAAGTTCAAGTCACTTTGAAGCCTGAACACAAACGAGCACAGCATGGGTCCAGCTAGTTATTGTGGAAAACTACCACTGTGGGAGAAAGACGACAGGAAATTAGCTGCGGCTAGGATCGCCAACCCATATGATGCCATCACTGATGATCATTCTAGGAATTGGATGCGAGCAAGGAGTAAACTAGTGGTGAAAGACGGTGTTGACGAGGTAGTGTTCAACAAAGTAGCAAATGAAAGTGTGGCTGCAGACATCATGGAAAAGAATGCACATGCAGAATCTTCCGGGATGACTTCATGGCTGTGGGAGAATGATGTGCTAAGTCAGTGCATGGGCCGCCCCGAACAACCAGGTCGCGTGCGTGGTGTCTCCAGCTACCAGGGCTGGAAGTTTGCATGGCCTCAGCACACTTCCATGTACAGGAAGAGGAAGAGGGCCAGTACTGACTCATCAGTTGATAAGCAAAAGATGAAGGAAGAAATCAAGCAAGAACTCAAGGCTGAGATGGAGAAGGATATGCTTGACATGATGGCACGAGGGTACCAGGTGGTGTTTGCACCAGTGTCCAATCACACAAGCCCTTCACCCGCCGGACTGAAGAGCAGCTGTGCGTCCGCAGATAATGTAGGTTTGATCAACGGTGCTACGGAGTTGTCGACAGAGGTAGTGCACATTGCTTCCCCAACACAGGAAGACCTTATAGGCACGTTGACTGAACCCACAGACTATGGCCTATGGATCATATTTCACGGTGTTGAATGTGAAGCTGCAATTGGTGTGGTTCAACCAGAGCAGACTACGCTACACAGAGTCCCGATTCATGAAGACTGTGCTGTGGTCGAAGTGCTGCATGTATATTCTGTCTTTAGGGATCACACGCTGGAACACCCTCCTAATGACGAGGTGACGACACTTGGACAAGCTCTACACCAGAGGATACAGTGGAAGAGGTGTCACATTCACATCAAGGGAGCACCAATTGCAAAATCTTGTTCGCACACTATGGTACAGTTTCCTTCTGGTTCACAGACTACAGGACAAAACCCAAACCCAGAAACGCAAATTACAGAACGAAATTCCCCACCTGGTAACCCACCTCCTTCTCCTCGTCCACACCCAGAAACGCAAATTACAGGACAGATTCATTCCCAACCTGGTAACCCACCTCCTCCTCTTCCAGACCCAGAAACGCAAATTACATCCCCACCTCCTCATGAAAGAACAAAACCTCCATCCCCAAAAGAAAGGGCTCAAAACAATGATGCCAAAGCAGGAGCCCAGAGTCATGTGTTGGCTAATGCTGAGAAATCTGTCAACGACAGTTCGAAGAAAGCTGCAGGTACATCTGGGCCCAATATCTCTGCAATAACTGCTGGTCAGACACCACCTGAGAAACCTTCTTCAGCCATCTCAAAGCAGCAGGAAAAGAAACTCGCTGAAAATAAAAGGTCTACCAGAAAGCGATCTGAGAAACCTTCTTCAGCCATCTCAAAGCAGCAGCAGCAGAAAATTGCTGAAAATAAAAGGTCTCAGAAGCCTACCACAAAGCCTTCTTCAGCCATCTCAAAGCAGGAGGAAAAGAAGCCTGCCAGAAAGCCATCTGAGAGAAACACCAAGAAGAAGGCGGCCAATGTTGCTATGACTCATATTAACCCAAACTACAAATTTGGAAATGCAATGCTCAGTGCTACTGAACTCAAGCATCCAGATACTGCTCCTTCTGTCACTAATCTCCACAATTTCTACATGGGATGTTGTAAGGACAATGATGAGTCTCTGATTCCGGGCATAATATGGCCCAAGCACGGCTGGTGGCCTGTGAGAGAAGATGAAAAATACGAGCTGTTGTCTGTGATCATCAGCGACTTGTACGATCTCTTCAACTTGGATGCTTTGGATATGGGACTTATCCGCTGTTTCATCCTGTAAGTTGCTTGAAAATTTAATCTGCTTCTCACTAATCATTTTCTATCTAAATGTGCTTTCTACCTCAGTTCATCTTTACTATGTATTTTGCCTCCTTACACTTTGTTTTTTCTTAATATTAGGAATATGGCTGTAGAAGTACGGCAGAAGAAGGAACCCGTTGCCTTCCTTGATCCTGAATGCTTTAGCATGTCAAATATGCAAATTAACAGGGATTTTTTTGTGTCCTATACGAAGCGTGCCTACCAGTCATATGCTAAAAAGAGAGTCATCATTTCCTACTATAACACTGGGGAGCACTGGATTGCAGTGACGATCTTTCCAAAGCAGAAGACGGTCTTGTATCTTGATTCATATAGGATCCTAGGCACTAATTTCTCCGAGTTGGTACTTGCCATTGATGAGTAAGTTCTTTTCCTTTCTTAACCTACAAACTTCCTTAACAAACTCTGCGGAGTTTATTAATGCTGCCCTAACCATTGTTGCATGTTTTGTTGTAGTGCTTGGAATAGTTACTGTGATGACAACAAGTTGCCTCGCTGCGCCTTGAACCATGAGAAGGCTTTTGATGTACGTATTACTTAGTATTTCCTGCCTATGGAAGCTAGTACTAAAGCTTGAGTTTATTTCTTCTCACCACTATTTGTCTATGTATATTTATCGCAGTGCCACCAAGAACCTTACAAATCCAGAGTCTGCGGCTTCTATTGTGCCTATCACATGCTTACAGTAAAAAATAAATTGAAGGACCCTGAGGTACTTTCTTGGGATCTGCAATTGTAACACCTGCAACTGAGCACAGTTCTTGCTTATTAGCACTGCACATGTTTGGTAACCACCTGTGTGCTGACTGCTGACATTGTTATATTCAGGCATTTCACATACCTACTTGTCAGCTGCACCGAGGCACGCTGCTCCACATTAGGGAAAGAACTACCTCATTCCTCATGGACCAGGTGATCACACCCTCAGGAAAATTTCACATTAATGATGCTATGATGGCTCGCATTGTATTAGATACCAATCCTCATGGCCAGTGATGATATTGTTGTGAACCTTACTTAGCTTGTTAGAAGAGGATACTGAATGCCTGAATTTTGACAGATTATGCATGTGAATTTTGTGGATTTCTATTCAGTTTGTGGAGTTTTGTGAATGTGGATGTTGGACCTAATTTTTGTGAAAGTAGACAGCGCGTCTCCTTTAGTAGAGACAGAGGAGACGCAAGTTCACAGTACTCGTCTCCTTTGTCGATTAGAGGAGACGCACGTACACAGTAGGCGTCTCCTTTGGTCCAGACAGAGGAGACGCATGTACACAGTACGTGTCTCCTTTGGTCGAGACAGAGGGAGACGCGTACTGACAAGATGCGTCTCCTTTGGTCGAGACAGAGAGAGACGCGGGTTCACAGCAGGCGTCTCCTTTCGTCGAGACATAGGAGACGCGCACTGACAAGACGTGTCTCCTTTCATCCAGACAGAGGAGACGCGCACTGAGGAGACGCGTCTCCTTTCGTCCAGACGGAGGAGGCGCGCACTTACACGATGCGTCTCCTTTCGTCAAGACAGAGGAGACGCGTCATTTTCCGCGTCTTCGATGTTGAGTTCATGTAACAGGCTCGGTTTCTGTGGCCATTACCAAAGGTCCATGTGGGCCCAGAGAAACAGACATTTCAGGTGACCGGTAACTAGTTTCCGTAACGGTCTTTGGTAGACACCCGTTACTAATACGTGTTATGAGTAACGGGCTCAGTGTCTGCACCCGTTACCAAAGGCTCTGGTGGGCCCGGAGAAACAGCCATTTCAGGTGACGGGTAAGTAGTTGTGGTAACGGTCTTTGTTCGACGCCCGTTACAATTACGTGTCATCAGTAATGGGCATCGGCCAGTTACCTTTGTTGGCTTATTTGTAACGCTTGATTGGTAACGGGCGTTTTGCCCGTTACCAATAGTCATCCGCACCCGTTACCAATGTCTGTTTTTCATGTAGTGAATCGAGAAATGTAGTAAGTTCTTACTTTGGCTCTAACATTGTGGACGAGTGGCTTGATCGGGTCGTGTGCATAGTTAGAGTACATGAAGAACCTCATCCCGTAGGCGTACCCGAGAACCTTGCACTTGACAAGCTTGTAGTTGTCGTCGCAGAAGCACATAGTTGGTATAAGGATTGGATATATCGGACGGTGGCAGCTTGAGAAAGGTTATGGGGCTGTTGTAAGTATTCCATCCTCTTGATCCAAAGAGGATGTGTAGTATCTCGAATAGGGTAGTATTTGGCTGGGGTTTTATCCAACTCGTGGATATATTTAGTGCATAGTTTTACTAGGGCTTGGAGAGCTACTGTTTGTAATGAGTCACTATACTCGGTTCCTTCTGCATAGGCTACCCATGGTTCCCACTCAGGGTGTGATTGTATGGTCGGTATCTTGAGGTACATCTCACATTTGTTGATCCCATTCTTCCGAATTTCCTTCCCACTGAACTCTGGATATAAGGTATATCCCAAACTCTGCATGACTTCCCATAGAATCTTTGTGAATCCCTGCTTATTGATGTAGTGTCCATGTGTCCAACCTTCTTCGTCAACCAAGTTGTCCCAACTGTCCCAATCATTCTGGTTTGTCATCTGTCATGGATGGAAAAGGAAATTTTCAGAATTTTCCTTCTCCTTAGAATAGATGTACAAATAGAGTTTGAGGTAAGAAGAGCAAGAGACGGGGAAAAGGTAAGTTATAGCACATCTTTTAAGTTGTTATCCTTATCGTACGTTCTAAGAAATCCTAGTTGTTAACTATAGCTCTGATACCACCCCTGTGGGGACCTCCCTCGGGATGGCCCCACTTAAGCAATACAATGCCACGCCCTAGACCGGGTAAATGGCACCAGCCTGTACGGGTTTGATAATCAGAGTAGAAAGAGGTAGAGGTTAAAGAGAAAATTATCCCGGTGAATATATAGGCACCTTCACCATAGGAGCACACAGCAATCATTATGCAGTGGTAGACGTAGAAAGGCCCTAACCTAGGCAAACAAGCAAGTTTGAGTACTTTTGCCAGAAGTACTCAGCAAGTACCCCAACGTAAAAGAAATTAATGACATGAAGGAAGAGGTTATAGTGGGGCTAGCATCAATGCAGAGAATAAACAATGCAGGGTGTAAACACAATGTGACAACTATCAGATCTCTAAACTACGATAAGGAGTGGTGGCCCTGGAGAAGGAACACGAAGCCTCTCCTACTAGTTCCCAAGTTTTAATGCAGTGATCATCAGGATCCTGCTTAACCCTTAACCCATCATATTATCTCTTTAGGCTTCCGCCCACAATTTTAACCAACCTATATCTAGTGGTGTGACTAGTCAAAGAGAGCTTTAATCAAGGGGGTTCTTAACCGAGAACCACAGCTATCCGGATAGATCATACTCTACACAAAGGCGTACACTATACCCATACGTCCGACCATCCCATACCCTATGCATAGGTAGTACTGGCTGCGAGAACAATGCCCACCAACATCTACTTGTGGACTACATTCTCATCCACGCCTAGACAACATTCCCTAGCTCCATCCACGTTTATGCTGGGGCCTAAGTAGGGGTCATTCCACCACCACCTGCCTCGCGGGTCCACATCCCGGGAAAATGAATATGCATATAAAAATGTGGTATATAATATAATACCATCGTGCCATTTCGGGCGCCATAACAAACCCGATGACCCGTACAGGCCGGACCTGGGACTCTGTGAAGGTCTGCTCTAGCGCATACGTTGCCCACCATGGCCCCTTGGGATGGTTTACTAGGTTCAGTAGTGGGGTTCGGTCCAAGGCCTCACATAAATAGGTACTCCCGACAGGCTGTACCTTTTCGGCTACGCATGATCGTACTGGAAACACTAGAAAGACTTTCTCCATGATCCGGTCCTTATACGGACGAAGGCAACACTGGTAGAGCCTCTCCCAAGGATACCCAACTTCCCTTGCATCCTCTCTAGCATATTTCCAAGGCAAGTTTTATATTTCACACTCACACCAACCTATCCATTCTAGTAATATGTATAAAGAGTGACTAAATAAATGTAAGCCTTGAAAACAAGGCTTGGCCTAGGGTTACAAAAGGATAAGTGGAGAATATGAGTTCACCTGGGTGAATGCCTATACCCCATGTTATCGCATATGACATAAATGCGGTACAGTATTATTATCTTGGTAAAGTTTAATATTAAAAACATAGAATAGGCATGACCAAGGGTGTGGTGTTGAGATACTTGCCTCACTTGTTGAACGAAGAGTTGAGTCCCTAAAATGCATATCCCGGTTGATGAGAGCGTGATCACCGGGTTAGATGAGAGACTAAACACAAACAAGAAATATAACAAGCAATCAATCACCAAGCAATTAGTCCAAAGCTCTTGAATATGAATATTTCTAGAATGTCCTTAAAGATAAGGAGAAGTTGATCGTGGATCGAGGGCTCAAGATCAACCCTAGGGGCTCGCCATTTTATGTGGCTATACGATCGTCTATTGGGTATAAAGGAGGTTATAATTATAACCATGTGCTCTAGGTGTGGAAATGGGGATGTGAATCTATGAATGTCCTTAGAATATATCCTAATAATTTTAGAAATTTATTGGGAATTTATGGAACTCTAGATGAGGAAATGCACATTTTGGTGTACATTTCATGGGTCTTTCTATAGGGTTTAACTAACCTAATTAAATTAAGGGTTCTAATGATGTGATAAAAATATTTGGAGTGTACCTAGATGCTTGTGGGACCATATAGTATTTTTGAGAATTTTTGTAAAATTTTTGGAAATTTCTAAGGGCCTTGACTAAGCTTGTGTGTACACTAAACCGGGTGGCTTTAGCAAAAAGAAAGAGGCTGACGCAGGCACGCGTGGGGGTTGGCACTGTTCCGTGGACCAGGCCGGTGGACTCCGTGGATCGAGGCTGGATTGAGTCTACGGTCTAGTGGACCAAGTGCACGGAGGGGAGGGGTGGTGACGCGGCGGCTGGAGTGGCTCACGCGTGTGACTGACGCACGGGCCCGATGCTGGCGTGGCAGCCACGTGGGCGCCATGTCGCAGCGCCGCCCTAGATTACAGATGCGCGGCGGTGGGGTAGGGGAAACTCGCTGGTGTGCTCACCGCCGTCGGGTACAGGGCATCTACGGTGACGACAAGGGTACCTACGTGCTCAGCGTGCGACGACGGAGCTGTGGGGGTAGGTGTGGTGGTGAGGGGTGAGCCACGGTGGCCGGAATGACTCGTCGGAGTTCCGGTGGTGGCGCGGCTCAAAAGGGTGTTTTGCCCATGCTTGATTTGGAGCGGAAACGGAGCCGTGGACGTGTTTGTGCTGTGCTGTGAGACTCTCCGGTGATCTTAGGAAGGCAGAGGATGGCCGGTGCGGCGGCGGTGAGTCGCCGGAGCTCAGCGGTGCTTGGGCGGATGGGAAGGAGGTTGCTAGAGAGGCGAGACAGGGCAGGAGGAGGTCAGGCAGCATAACGGGGGTACCTGGAGACTTTCCCATCGAGCTGCGCGGTGGCCGGGGCTTCACAACGGCAGTGGCGCAAGAGGCGGCGACGACGGAGCAGAGCTCATGCCGACCAGCCGGTAGGGCAGCACTACTGCGGAAGAGGGGTAATTGGCCAGCGTGTGGGTACTACGGTTACACTCGGGACTGCTCCGGTGAGCTAGATGGGCAGCGGTGGGGCGGTGAAGTGTGTGCGGCGGAGCGGTGGCCGGTGGAAGGCTTGGCGGTGGTGTGGAGTGCGAAGGCGCCCCTGGGGGCTATTTACAGCCCCGGGGTGGCCGTGGCGGGACGCGCTCGAGCTCTGGATGAGCTTGAGCTGCCGAATAAGCTCGTCGGGCCAATCATGGCCGGCGGAGCTCCATACGCGCCCGGGCATGGCGGTGTTGTAGGAAAAATACCAGAGTAGGGGTTCCTGGACGGTTTTGGGGGTACGGAGGGGTGTGGTGGTGCTTCGGTAGTGCGACATGCGTCTCGGTGTGGAGGAAAGACAGCCGGGGGAGGTGAATCCAGCCAGGGCATTGTACGGCGGCATGGCAGAGCTCGCATGCGCATCGTGGCGCAAACCATCGGGGAAGGGGAAAGAGGGGTTGCTGGCTGGGGGAGGAGTATGGCAGGCTCCACGTGATGCTAGTGCGCGCGTGCTGCGTCGATGAGGAAACCGGAGGGGCAATATTGTTGGCATTTCGTAGCGTCGTCACTTTAAGAACAGATCTGGAATCCATCCTTAGTGACAACACCAAGAAATGCATGTTGGCATCTATTAACGTCACAACTAATGGCGCCGAGTTAGTGTGAACATCAAGACTTGCCAAAGGTTAATCTAAACGATCATGAACGAATCCGCAAGCGCACAGGTAAATCATTGTAGCATTTCCCCAAGGAAGGAGAATATTCCAAGGGTATCATATCCGTGGAAGGCAATGGCGGATATCTTAGACTTATGCTTTTGCACTGAATGTAAACTAAGAGATAGATATAGGAAACAACAAACTCAAAGGCAGGGGTAAGATAAAAGATATAAAGGGTAGTGTGACACACACACTCAAATCTACCTCTACTCTAGCACACTACGGCTTAGGGGGAACATACGAGTTAGCTCTAGGTTCTAATATACTAAACATACAAAGCTAGAAGATACAGGAGATATGCATGAGTATTGCATGAGAGGGTAAGGTTCAGCACCCAGGTACAAACGGGGAGCTAGCCCGCGACGACTAGCACTATGCGAAACTAGACTTTAGACTCCTACAGCAGGTACCCCAGCGCGGAGGGTTGCAAAGGATCCAACAGCTGTCACCACTGCGGACCTACCTCTATCGTTATGGAGGGTATTGAGAGCCAGGTGTGGTTCGAGGACCGGTGGATGGTCGCTTCCTGGTGTGATGAGTGATTGACAACGTGGTGTGGACTGATTCTTGGCTAAGTATTGCAGGTGCAGGTTGCGGCTTGACTGGTGCAGGTGCAGGTGAAGAACAAGCGCGAAAGGTCGTTGCCGGTGAGGCCTCCAGGTGTGGAGAAGACAAGTAGGCTTGGTTCGAGGGACCCGGTGGCCAGCGGGGTCAAGTGCGGGCCGCATGGTGGCAAGAACAGCAAGATGAAGTCATGGACGGTTTCTTGGTTGAGCCTCAAAACCAAGGTCGAGCCGGGACTACGTGGGAGCCGAGTCATGAGTGGTGATTGGCGGAGGCTACACCGAGTTCGCGGGGTTTCCGGTGGTTCACCAGAAAACCACTGGGTTCCTTGGTTGATCCACAAAGCCAAGACCGAAGAACTGAAGACGGAGGTGCAGCAGCTCTAGACCGGTCTGACCGGTGGGTCTGACCGGTCTGACCGGTGGGTACCGGTCTGACCGGTGAGGAGCACCGGTCTGACCGGTGTGCGACGACGCAGTCCGGAATCTTCGAAGCGGAGGACACGCGTCGGGATCGCAAGGCTTGCGTCGAGGCTAAGCAAGTTTGCGGTCGCTGGGCATCCGTCCGATGGAGCGAAGACAAAGATTTCCGAATTCGCCCTTGAAGGGCATGTATCCCTAGTTAGCTAGTAAGGGTATTTTCGTCTTTCGGTTGCCTCCATATAACCCAAGTGGTGAGAGGATGGCAGCCATCTCTTGGAACCCTAGCTCATTTAGTTTTCCTATTTTCCTTCCTATTTTCCTTAGGATTTTCGTAGGACTAGCTTGAGAGCTTCATGGTGAGATCTTGTGAGAGGGAAGGATGATCGAATGGCAAGCTAGACCTTGTATGAACCTCTTTGGTATGTATAGATGATTCGGCGTGGTTCCTCAAGGCTTGGTTGTGTCTTTCCCGTTTCTCCTTTTTGGTGATTTTCGGAGGCTTTTCTTGGCGAATTTCTTGTGGCGGTTTTGAGACCTTTCTCTTTGGGATTTGGTGGGGATGTATGCATGAACCCCTCGTGGTTCTTTTCCCTTTGATTTCCCTCCCAAATCCGTGAGTAAAGGGGCTCAATTTTGGGGTTTTCGTGGTTCTAGGGTTCGTGGTGTTCTTGGCGGAAATCCTCCGATTCCTCTTGATTCAACAAGTTTTGGTAGACCAAATCTTGGCTATGGAGTGCCCATGAGCTGTTCCTACTATCCCCAAAGTCTTGTGCGAATCCGTGGAGCAAATCGGGAGATCGGGAGTTGGATTTGGGGGAGTTGACTCGCGGGCGCTGTTCATCCCGAGCTGCCCAGGCGCGACCGGTCTGACCGGTGCTCTTGACCGGTCTGACCGGTGCTAGCCCTTGGTGGGATTTGTCTCGGGGAATAGCCTTGTCCGTGTGGTTTTGTCCCGTGGTCCTGCTGGTCAGTTCTTGGCGTGTTTGGAGTTGTTTTGCTAGGTTTTGTGAGGGGTTCTTCTTCCTTCCAGGTTGTGTTTCGAAGGTGGTTTTTGTTCCAGGGCCTAGAGGAGTCACTGAGGCTTCCTGGAACGTTTGCTGTGCGGCTGCTGTAGCCACCGGCCTGACCGGCTCTGTCCACCGGTCTGACCGGTGTCACCGGTCTGACCGGCACAGGTCATCGGTCTGACCGGTGTAGCACAGGCAGCAAGCCGTGCAAGTTTCCGCTGTGTGTTTTGGTGAGTTCTGGCTCGGAGGGTTGTGTGTTGGCTCCTAGGACCAGTAGCACTCCAGTGGCTGCGTGGTCTTGGCCAACTTGGGTAGTTGAGTCGAAGACGCGATTCGGAAGCCGTGTTCGTCTTGTTGGAGTTCTCATCTCCTTCGAGATGAATTTTTATCGGCTCCCATTCACTCCCCCCCTCTCTGGTTCGCCTAATCGGTCCTTCAGGTATGCTCACAACTAACGTAGGCAGACAACCCAGGCACCATGCCTGCGTTGCTGCTAGACTCCACCCGGACCGGGCTATTGTGGCCAAGGGTGAGAGCCACCAGAAGACTGGTCAACTTAGATCGAGTACCGTAGCTTGAACACAAACCTCATGCAATACTCTCATGCCATCTAACAAGATCAACTAAGGCTAGACATACGAACGGACATGAACTCTCTTATGTCTAGTCAATAAGATCAAAGGGTCGTGTTGGTGAAGAACACAAGCCTCTAACTTATGAACAAACACATAAGGAATGAGTTTATCACCCTTCAAGTGGATCAAAAGGTAGTGTTCATGAAGAACACAAGCCTCTAAATGATGAACAAAGGATGAACACAAGAACATATCAAGCATATGATCAACCATGACTTTATATGAAATAGCTGAATAACTGAAGTAGATCAAAGTCATACAATGAAATAAAGATAAAAGAGAACTCATACCTAGACTCCAAAGAAGACTCGGAACCTGAAGAAGAGCTACTCTAGCCTACCCCCTAGCCTTGGAAACTAAAAGTGAGAGGAGAATGAGAGAGTGGTGTGTGGGAAATGGGAGCCCCTCCCCTTCTATTTATAGGCAAGGACCAGGATTGCTCGGAGCACCAAATGGCCTCAAAACACCCGGGGATGCAGCAAGTGACCAATGAGCAACCACCACGTGGAGGGCCAGGATGGACGGCCACTAGGTCGGTTCGGCCAATCCTAAGATCGGCCGGCCCCCTAGGGTCGCCTCCTGGCCTGTGTTTTCTCTAGGTGGCTGACATATGGGCCCTTTGATCCTTCCCCCGTGCATGCCAAGTTTCCTGATAAGTTGGAGCTCTGGTGGGCCCATGGATCCTTGTGTAGTCCATGTGTCACTCTCTAATTCGTCAGTGAGTGCCTCCCTTGGATCAATGACGTGGAATGCCATGTCTTTCCTTGGTGGCAGCCACCTCCTCAGCTGAGTTGGCATGGTTTCTCCATAGAAGGTGGGTTTCCATCTCTTTTAAGGGGTATTTCACCTACATACAAATAATCTCCAAGGACAAGTGGAACTACATTATTCAGACCAAAATGCAAGTAAATAATGCATATGCCTCCATTTATGTGAGAATATTGAGGGTTGAAAGTAGTACTTAACAGCCGTCAACAAACTCCCCCAAGCTAACCTCTTGCTCGTCTCGAAGCAAGACATTAGAGACTTACGTGGGTTGATCAGGAGTTGCTACAATGTTGTATTCTCAACTTATGGCAAACATACAGCAAAGTACTCTACCAAGAGTTGAACAAGTTGGCAATGTTCTTACCTTTCACCTGATGACGTGGGGCATATAGCTTCACCGGCCTTAGGCGGTTGAGAGACAGAATGGTTATATAGTAATGCATAATCACTCATACCTTGATCAGCTATCAATCCGGAGGTTTTGCAAATTTTTTCAAAAGAAAATCAAAGTTCCTCAAATGATACTCTCGGATCGCTCAAAGTGTATGGTTCCTCACCAAGGCATCAATATTGCCTTTCTTAACATCCTACTCCTAATAGGCTTATGTGGAGCTATAGGTAGGGAAGAAATGTGGCATACTTGTCTCTCATATTTTGCTAAGTCAAAGACCGGATCCTTGGAAGAAACAAACATACATCCTGATCAAGATGTGCATATGTGTGTGATGGATATGAGCATGGTAAGGTGGATACTAGACCCGGAAATGGGTGCTAGATATTACCATGCTTTATGGTGGAACTCTTTCTCTTGCACATATCAATCACTTTTTCTCCTTTTGGAATTTTTCGAGACTTGGACTAGCTCTCTTTATTTTAATTTTGCCATACTGTTGAGCATGCTTTTCTTTTTCTTTTCTCTCTTTTTTTTCAGCTAGCCCTTTGTCCCTATTGGAGATATTTGGAGAGGGATGAATGATACAAAGATACATAGAGTTTTATTTGAGGAAGAATGCATAAGCAAAATGGAACAAATGATGAATGCTAACTTCCAGTGTAGAAGTTTAGCATGAACGTGTACGTGATCTTGATCAGGGGAGTATGAGTTCTAACAAGGGTCACAACAATTTGACAAAGCTCAATGAGAGAACAAGCTGCATATGTGGAGGCTAAGAGCTAGAATCTACATATGGCCTTGGATGGGAAATTCTCATCATTGAGGAACTCATCATGTTTTGATTTTTGAAAAAGAAAACTCCGGATGTCAAGCATCACTAAGCACAAGATCATAGCACTCTATTCTACCATATCATGTCTCACAACAACTTAGGCAAGGATCATGCTTTTTGCTACCCACAATTTTCAAGCTAAGGTTTGAACATGCAAGCCAACAAACTCAAAACTTAGGTAGGATACAAAGTTGTAAGCAAGACATACGAGAAGAATAAACAGAGCAACTATTCATCATTTCAACCATAGAGGCAAAGCATTCTTACTATGCATATCAAAGCAAACTAAGCAAATGAAGATGGTGAAAGCAAATAAATATTTTTGGTCTTTTTATTTTTGTAGATTTTTTTTGGGTTTTCATTTATAAGATATTCTGAAAACAAAGGAAGATACAAGTTACCTCAGAATGGGGGTCCTCCCCCAAGCTAGCTTCAGGCTCACTGCGGAGGAGGGAAGAAGAATCACTGACTCGCGTAGTAAGCCCTCTGCTCCTCCATGTATCACTGCTGGTTCTGTTGCATGGCTTCGATCCTTTCACCAGCCTGACGCTGCCACGCTGAGGTAGACTCGACGTGGGCGTTCAGCGTCTCCTCCAATCCTGTGACCTGGACGGTGAGCTCTCCCATCTGCTGCGCGAGCTGAGCATCACGTGCAGAAACTGAGGAGTGCCTCCGGAAGGACGAAGACGGAGGTGGACCACCGGAGCTGGAACTAGCGGGTGTGGCCCACTGACCACCGCTCGCACTAGCCCAAGCTGTGCCACTTGCACTCGGGTGGTAGGTGGGCTGGTTCCAACTAGGTGCATATCCAGAGGTAACCCTGAACATGTACCCCGTAGGGGCCCCTCCTTCCACCGGTGGTGTAGCAGGCTGTGGCTGTGGCTGTGGTGGTGGCTGTGACTGCTGCTGCTGCTGCATGTGTGCTCTCTTCGCCGCGCTTCTGGTGGACCTGCCTGAAACACTAGCACGACGGCTTTCCTCTTGTGTAACAAGGGGAATGGTTAGTGACTCCGAGCTATACAATCGAAACCCCGGGTTAGGTAACGGGATTTAATTTGCATAACCCGAAAAGAAGAAAGTCAAAGAATCATTTGGGCCCCTCTCGAGTATATGCCCTTGGATCAAGTATGCCTCATCAATGAGAACTTGGGGCGTCCCGATGAAGGGTACGGGATTCCCGCTAAGAACCCCGAGTCTAAGAGCAATACGAGTCACCAAAGACGTACACTCAATAGGACCTATCATCTTGAAATTCATCATCCACTGCCGAATCATAGCTTTAACAGGAGAGACCTTGATCTGGTTAACAACGGCGTATAATAACATCATCTCATCGTTGCACACGGGCCGAACATCCTCTCGTGGAAAGAGAGTAATGGCGAGCCACTTGTGCCACAAACGGAGAGTGAGATGCACGATATCGTTGCACCGAGGTACAAACTTGCCACTGTAAACAAGACCAGAGATGTCTGCCCAGAAAGAGTCTCGAACAAAACCCTCACAAGCCTTCTTCAAAGAAACAGCACAACGAGGACTAAAACTAAGAAGACGACTAAGTTCCTTCCAAGAAACATGATAATCGGTCCCAAAAAGACGAAACTGAATGCCATCCTGAATCTCGGTAAGAGAGCAAAGAAATTGGATGGTGAGGGGCCGAGAGCCAAGCTCTATAACCGGCGCAAACCCCTCCCAACCAAGAGCATGCCAAATAGAAGCGAACTCGAGATTCATACCTATTTTCTCCATGAGAGCCGGGTCGAAGTCCCGGGTGTGGGCGAAGACTCGGTCCTTTAGGAGAGCGTAGGCTTGCTCCTCTCAAGCGCCCCGCAAGCTGAGGTAGGGGGTGTCGTTGACGACCTCCTCTGCGGCTTGTGGCTCGGCTTGCTCCTCTTGCTCTTCTTCATAATCCATCGTTGATGGGCTCGGCGTCAGCTCGGCGGGGGTGGATGAACTCGTGCTTGCCCGCGAACGGGAGCGTGTCACCCTCCGGAGAGTGTTCGCCGCCCAGTTCATGCTAGCACAACAACAAGGGACAACAAGAGCAACTCGGTGATGGATTAGTAAGATCGAATGAAATTCTTACCGAGCTTGCTCCACCAATAGCAATACTTTCAGCAACACAATAGAGAGAACACTTGATGATCCAATCTTGAGCAAGAAATCCAAGAAAACCAAGAGAGCAAGAAGTAGAGAGGGGAGTATGAGTGAATGGGTGAAGAACACCCCCTCTCGGGTCCAATTTATAGAGCAAAGGGGCAGCACACCGCAGACTAGCTGTTGCACAACGGCTAGGAGCCGTTGGCCAAAGCTGGGCCCACATGACCGTTGCCAGGGTTCGTCCGAACCCTGGTTCGGCTGGCCCGACTATGGGCCCGGGGCTGGCCCCCTTTGGCAGGCGTGCCACCAACGGCTATATAGAGATATACCTAGGTGCACCGGCCAAAGTTTGCTCCAGAAATTGCCCAAATGAATTTTCTATGGTTTTCAAACTCAGGAATTATTTTCAGAAATTTTATTTTGAAAAGGGAAAAGGGCTAGATAAATCTAGCATGCAGATGCAAGGTTTTACAAAATCAAATATGCAATTTTGGAAATAAAATTTTGGAAAGGGAAATATGAGATAAGTATAAGCTTTAACCTTTTTGGTAGAAAGGACCCATCATTTTTTAGTCCGACGAGTTGGACTCTTCTCGGCAGTTAATTCCACTCAGCACCCCACTCCTGAGAAGTCGAGGGTGGTGCCTTCTCAATCTTCCGCCATTCTTTCTGAATTTTCTTTTGCTTCTTTGACGGAGATTTCTTCCTTGGGGATAAAGGCTCCGTCCTTCCCCCAAGCCGCTCAACACCATCCTGCACCAAATAGCACTGCTCATCCTTGTCTTGAAACTTGAACTTCAAGTTCCTCTTCCCAATGCGGAAGCGGATTATTCCGAACCCCACATTGATCCTAGCCCGGACATCACTGAGAAATAGTCACCCAAGGATTAGCGGCATTCCTCCCTCGTCATCCATATCAAGGACCACGAAATCCGCGAAGACATAAGAGTTCTTGACCTTAACCAATATGCTCTCAACAATTCCTTCTGGATATCGTATCGTTGAATCAACGACTTGGATAGTCCGTGCTGTAGGAGATAGAGCTGGATATCCCAGTTGCTCGAACATGGCCTTGGACATGAGATTAACACTTGCACCAAGGTCACAAAGGGCATGCTTGATCGTCTTGTAATAGATTGTGCAAGTGATAGTTGGGTAGCCTGGATCTTTCTTGTGCACAACTGCTGATTCCTCCCATGGATCTAGAATTTGTTTTATGGGCTTTCCTGCATAGTTAGAAGCATGTGTCTTCCTAGGTGGCTCACCCCACCTAGTTGCACTATACTAACATTTTCACAAGAGGATACGGGTTGCCCCGGGATCCTCCCGTTATCAGCAGATGGAACCAAAGCAGCCAGCTGAGCCAGTTGGGTTTCTAATATCTTGTTGAAACTCAGCTGACTCTTCTGAGCAGAAAAAAAACTATCAAGCTTAACGTTGAGGCTTTCCACAGTTTTATCAAGGGCAGCTAGCTTTTTGTTAACACCTTCATTAATCTTAGCTTGCCCAAAAACGAGATCTCTCAAGGAAGGTTGGCTGTGATTGTAAGAATTACCTTGGTTACCTCCTTGATAATAAGGGTGTTGTTGATTCCACGATTGACCTCCTTGTTGAGGTGGGCGATAACCATTGTTGTTGCCATTCATGTACATCACTTCCTCCTGAGTCTCCGGGCAGTAATTGCCTGAGTGCCCAGTGTTGCCACAGACTTCACAAGTCATATGAGAATCCATAGGCAGAGTAGTGGTGGCCATGGCAGCCTTCTCGCTGGTGTAGTCATCCAATCTCTTCATAAGAAGATCCAACTTGGCAGTAATCATGTCTGCTTCCTTGACAGTATGAGTACCCCTCGGTCGTGGTTGGAGTCTTTCATCACTCCACCCTTGGTTGGAAACCATCTTCTCAATGAGTAATTTAGCATTATCAACTGTGAGTGAGAAGAATGCTCCCTGAGCAGCAGCATCAATATGGCCTCGGGCTGTCGGAGTCAACCCATTATAAAAGCTTTGAAGAATAAGCCAGTCCTCCATCCCATGGTAAGGACAGGCCAGGACATACTCCTGAAGTCTTTCCTAAGCCTCTGGAATAGATTCACTTGCTGCTTGCTGGAAACTAGAAATTCACCCACGAAGAGCATTGGTTTTACCCAATGGGAAGAACTTCTTGAGAAATGCCTCTGAACACTTACCCCAAGTGTTAATAGCATCACGATTCGCATAGAACCATTGCTTGGCTTTCCTCAGGAGAGAGAATGGAAACAGCCGTAGACGGACAGCATCCATATTTGCACCCCTGATGATGAAAGTGCTGCACAGCTCTAGGAATTGCTGCAAATGAGCATTAGCATCCTCATTTGGCTTGCCACAGAATGGGTTAGCCTGTACCATCGTGATTAGACCCGTATTGATCTCAAAATTTTCAGTCCCCATTGCCACCTCAGGGCCTTGCAGTACCTGGTCAGTAGAAGGAGCTGAGTACTCATGAAGTGTCTTTTGGGCCATAGCGTTTGACGTGGATGGTACAAAGGAAGTTGGTTCGCCTTCTGGACAAGTACGACGAGGTGAGTCGAAATGAATTCGAGCTTTCCTCACAAGTGACTCAGGATCTTCAGTGAAATTCTCTGGTAAGCCGAAACCAGTCATACTCTACATGTCTTCATTATCCAAAGATAAAAGAAGACAATCAAGGTTAGTCTGCATTGAGAGTTGTCCTAACCTACTCATAGCTTATAAACATATGCAAAGCACAGTCATGATAATCTTGTGCCTTCCCCGGTGACGGCACCAGAAATGCTTGTTGGTGTTTCGTAGCGTCATCACTTTAAGAACAGATCTGGAATCCATCCTTAGTGACAACACCAAGAAATGCATGTTGGCATCTCTTAACGTCACAACTAACGACGCCGAGTTAGCGTGAACATCAAGACTTGCCAAAGGTTAATCTAAACGATCATGAACGAATCCGCAAGCACACAGATAAACCATTGAAGCATTTCGCCAAGGAAGGAGAATATTCCAAGGGTATCGTATCCGTGGAAGGCAATGGCGTATATCTTAGACTTATGCTTTTGCACTGAATGTAAACTAAGAGATAGATATAGGAAACAACAAACTCAAAGGCAGGGGTAAGATAAAAGATATAAAGGGTAGTGTGACACACACACTCAAATCTACCTCTACTCTAGCACACTACGGCTTAGGGGGAACATACGAGTTAGCTCTAGGTTCTAATGTACTAAACATACAAAGCTAGAAGATACAGGAGATATGCATGAGTATTGCATGAGAGGGTAAGGTTCAGCACCCAGGTACAAATGGGGAGCTAGCCCGCGATGACCAGCACTCTGCGAAACTAGACTTTAGACTCCTACAGCAGGTACCCCAGCGCGGAGGGTTGCAAAGGATCCAACAGCTGTCACCACTACGGACCTACCTCTATCGTTACGGAGGGTATGCTCATAACTAACGTAACCAGACAACCCAGGCACCATGCCTGCATTACTGCTAGACTCCACCCGGCCCGGGCTATTGTGACCCAGGGTGAGAGCCACCAGAAGACTAGTCAACTTAGACCGAGTACCGTAGCTTGAACACAAACCTCATGCAATACTCTCATGCCATCTAACAAGATCAACTAAGGCTAGACATACGAACGGATACGAACTCTCTTATGTCTAGTCAATAAGATCAAAGGGTCGTGTTCGTGAAGAACACGAGCCTCTAACTTATGAACAAACACATAAGGAATGAGTTTATCACCCGGGGATGCAACAAGTGACCAATGAGCAACCACCACGTGGAGGGCCAGGATGGACGGCCACTAGGTCGGTTCGGCTGATCCTAGGATCGGCCGGCCCCCTAGGGTCGCCTCCTGGCCTGTGTTTTCTCTAGGTGGCTGACATGTGGGCCCTTTGATCCTTCCCCCGTGCATGCCAAGTTTCCTGATAAGTTGGAGCTCTGGTGGGCCCATGGATCCTTGTGTAGTCCATGTGTCACTCTCTGATTCGTCGGTGAGTGCCTCCCTTGGATCAATGACGTGGAATGCCATGTCTTTCCTTGGTGGCAGCCACCTCCTCAGCTGAGTTGGTATGGTTTCTCCATAGAAGGTGGGTTTCCATCTCTTTCAAGGGGTATTTCACCTACGTACAAATAATCTCCAAGGACAAGTGGAACTACATTATTCAAATCAAAATGCAAGTAAATAATGCATATGCCTCCATTTATGTGAGAATATTGAGTGCTGAAAGTAGTACTTAACAGCCGTCAATAAAGATCGAGGCGGAAAAGGGGGGGTACGGCGATGTTCCCGATTTTTGTGCGCGGTGAGAGTGGAATACCGCCGGGGAGGGGAGGAGATCAAGTTCAAGCAGGCGGTATGGTTTTCTGTAGCTCACGCCTTTGAGGCACGCGTGCCCGTGGCAGGGGAGACGGTTGGAAGGGGGAGATCGAGGGAAGGGTGGCGTGCGGCGGAGCTCTCGGCTCGGCGGTATGGCGAGGGCGCCGCACGGCCTAGAGAGGGGGAGGAAGTGCGCCGGTTGGGGGTATGGGCATTGCGAATCTATGGTTTCACGGCGCGCGTGCTCTCGGGCGAAAACTGCCGTGGGGAAGGCGGATTGCGGCGGGGGATGGGCGCGGCATGGGTGAGCAGGCGGGGAGGGGATGACGTGCGGGAGGAGGAGGATGACGCTGTCTCGGCCGGCTGGGCTAGCAGGGCCGCCTGGGCCATTGGCCCACTTCAGTTTTGTGGGTGAGAAAAAGAAAGGGGAAAGGGGAGAAGTGCTGGGCCGGCTTGTTCGCTGGGCCGGAAGGGATAGTTGTGGCCCGTGAGTGCATAGGAATGTTTGACAATTATTCAAACGTGTTTTTGAAGAGAGTTTGAATTCAAATTTGAACTAGTTTGAAATTTGAGTAGATCCTTGGAGCTTTGGACTTCTTCCTATTCTCTAGAGCACTCAAATGCACAAACATATGATGGATGAACATAAAATTAAACAAAATTTTATTAGGGAGGGGTTTTAGGATTTAGTTTCATTTAAAATTTTAATTAGGAGTGATTTTTAAGGATTTAAAATTTTCGGGATGTTACATGTGGATCCCCTTTGGTACCGCCATATTCTTCAACCTCTCAAGGAACCAGTACCAACTATCACCGTTCCCCCCTCCGCAAATGCAATGACCAAAGGTAGCAACTGATTGTTACTGTCAGCTGCCACAACTATCAGGATTGTGTCTTTGTATTTCTCAGTGAGAAAAGTGCCATCTATGCAAAGCACTGGTCGACAAAGTTTGAAAGTCTCAATACAGGCACCCAATGCCAAGAATGACCACTGAAGCACAAGCTTGCCTGGTTTCTGCTCACAAGGATAATCCTTGATATCATAGTAGCTGTCAGGATTCATCTAAACTATTGTGTGCAGCAAGCAAGGCAAATTGTCATAGGATGCTTCATAAGTACCCCACCTATGCTCTAGTACCTTCTTCTTCGCGTTGTATGTCTTGCCGTAACTGATTGTGTACCCAAATTTTTCCTCAATTGCACTGATAATGGACTTCGGCTCATAAGAAGTATTTTTCACAATGTTAGGGTACATGTGGCTTGCAACAAAATCGGCTAAAATGTTTCGGTGCTTTGGATCAATCCGATCAAGCGTACATGTGTGAGGCACCACTTCTCTAACCTCTATGTAATGATCCCACTTTCCTTTATATGCATACACTCGAAAAGCACAATCAGGCTTCACACAATGCACATCATATATCTTCGGAGAGCTCTCCACTACCCTGAACTCTCTGTGCAGAGTCAAGGTGGACCACTACTTGACTGCATCCTTCACATGTTCAGTACTGGGGTACATGGCACCCATCGAAACCATATTCTCGGTGTACTCTCAGGGCACACTCTCACTATGATTAACAATACACTGTTAGCAATCATAGTTCTGCCAACCCAGGGCACATGCTCCTCATACTGATCATCCTCATCATCCGAGGAGTCATGTTCCAATGCACGTTCGTCGTCTTCTAACTCCCTCTCGTACTATCTCATCACCTCTAGGTTTTCTTCTTCCTCATTAACAAAACTAGTGACAACGAAGTGTCTCTCATCACCTTCTGAATCGTCTCCTTCCGCAACTTCCTCCTCTTGTTGTTCCCCTACAACATCCACGCCTTCCCTCTCCTGCACATCTTCAGCTTCCTCATGCACCACTACTAGACCTATCTTTCTGGAAAACTTGGACAAATAAAATCACGGGCAAACCAACTCGGCATGCATTTCTGATATAACTCCTCCATTATGAAGTCTCTTGAAGTGGCACGAGCTCCCAATACACCTGATCACTTCTGTTGATTAGTGCCATTACTGACAGGCATTGCTGCTCTAAATCTATTGAAAATGCCTTGCATAGTCAGTTGTTTATACCCTCCCAAGTTCTTTCTACTACTCTTTTAACATTTTTCTCAACTGAACTAAAATTTGACAGTCAACTCCTTGTGGACCATATCTAATTTCTCTAAATCCATAATACAATTGGATTGTGTCTCCAACATGTCTGATCGATAATACAAAGTAATAACCGCTATTAAAAACTAAATCCAGCAACTAACAAATAAATACACTTTAATTACAAACTAATCCGCCGAAATCTACTCAGTGAACACTAATTATGTTATCTAATAGAATCTAGTGAGTGTCAAACATAAAATCTAAACCACAACCACAAACTATTTCATCTATACCATAGATCTACAGAAATCTAGTGAATCAATACTAATTACGTCTTTATTATATCTAAGTAAAAGTACTAAAAGAGTTGAAATCAGTGAAATACCTCCAATGAAGCGAAGAACCGGCAGAGCGACTCCGCCCCTTCCACCTCACTCTCTTCTCCTTCTCAACCCTCTCTTTCTTTTTTACAAATTATTATGACAATTTCGACCCAAATTTCACCTTTTACAGACGGCTGAGGCCCTACCGCCGTGGCCTATGACGACTGCAAAGGTTACCGCCGTACCCCACGACGGTTGGAGCCTGCTGTCGTCGTGGCGTACGACGGTCCATCCAGCCACCGTAGCCCACGACGGTTTGCCGGTCAACTGCCGTGAGGACGGCGGCTAGGCTTGCTGCTCTCAGTCCCCGGGGCACTTGTCTATGCTGCCGTAGCGCACAACGGCTAGCTCTGCAACTGCCGTCCGCTATGGTGGTTGCCGTGGACCACGACGGATGTAGTATAGTTTTTGCTAAATTCTCAAACGCTTTTATATTTTCACAAAATCGAAAAAATAATATAAAATTTTTTTCCAAACGACACAACCGATTCTTCCCAGCAAATTCCACCAATTCCGATCTGGTGACTGGTCTCCTCCAATCTCCACGGCGCGATCGCGATGGAGGCTACTACGACAAGCGCGGAGCCTGCCCCGCCGGCGGGGGCTGCGTCGGCAGCCGTGATCTCGGCGGTGTTCGGCTCCAGCGACCTCCTCCGCGAGATCCTTCTACGTCTCGAGTCCCCGACCTACCTCGTCCGCGCCGCCGCCGTCTCCAAGCGCTGGCTCCAGCACGCCTCCGACCCCACCTTCCTGAGCCGCTTCAGCCGGCACCACCCGCCCCGCCTCCTCGGCTTCTACGTCAGCGCCAGTACCTACCCGCGCGTGCGCTTCGTGCCGGTGTCGAAGCACCCGAGCTCGCCGCCGTCGTCCCCGGCGGCAGCTTCGACGACCTGCCCGACGACGCCATAGATGTGTGGGACTGCCGCAACGCCCGGATCCTCGTCTACGACGACAGCGATTTCATCGTGTGCAGCCCGCTCCACCCCGACCCTGATCAGGCCACTACCATCCTTCCACGGCCCCCGATCCAAGAAGCTGGAAACAGGGACCTTATTCAGAAATCTCTAGATTTGCGGTTCCCTGAAGACTGGTGATGGCCTGCTGTGCACTATTCTTGGGGTAGATTCATTCATCCATGAGCTTGTTCTGTATCAAACTCCCACACAGAGTCCGAAATGGTCCAGACCTTGGGCTGTCGACTCTGTCTCATCAATGTGCGGGAGTACAAGATTCATGTCTGGCACCACACCGTGGGCTGTGAAAGCAAGGGAGATTGGAAGTTGATTGATACTGTTTGTCTGCGTCAGGCATTTGGGCACCTTGCAGATCCTACTTGGCATTCTCAGGATGATGTTGTTCGTGTGGATGTTGTTGGGGACAATGATGACTTTATTTTCTTGTGGATAGATCATAAAATCTTCTGTATGTGTATTTCAAGCAAGACAGTGGAGAAGGTCTATGATCCAACAGATGAGTATGAATACCTGCATGGAGTCTATCCGTTCACGATGTTTTGGCCTTCCACCTTCCCTGTGCTGAACGGAGGACATGATCATGATGAGTAAATCCACAAGGTTTGTTTTTGGTGTACTGATTTTTTTTATTTCTAGTTGTGGCTTGTGATCTTTTTTGTAGAAGCTGCAAATGATGCAATAAGATATATGACAAATTATTTGTTTACATGCTTTGATTAACATTTTCATATATAATTAAGATAGCACTGAACATAAAAGCTTACTCACAGTTCACTTATTTCATTCCAAACCCTTTTTACATCATGTGTCACCAGTTTGCATTTTTGTATTTAAGCTGCTCCACTAGTTTACTTGATATACTATATTTATAAGGTAAAAAACCGCCTTTGTCTACCAGATTCGTGCCACCAGATTGAAACATCGGGTCATCAGGTCACCACATAAAGATATCAGATATCTGCAAGCGATTTTTAGCTCCTGCTGATGGCACTCTTTGTATCAGGGCAAGCATGCCCCTGTAGTGTCTTGTATATAGGTACAGTAGGTGTACTTGTAGAAGTACTAGTAGCTAGTAGAGTACTAAGTAATTTCAGTACCTAGGTTTGACTTTGCCCTGTATAAAGGTAGAGGCAAAGCTGCAATGCAATTCAGTTCAGCAGAAAACACTTGAGCAGCAACTGGGTTTGTGTGTGTGTGTGCTGGGCTCACTCTCATCCTCTCCTTCTACCTCTAGCTGGGCCATTAGGGGGAGTTGAGAACTCACCAGGGGGTTGATTGGTACTGCTGGGCAGTGCCAATTGCCAACAAGCGAAAAGAAATGTAATTATTTTTGGCCAGATGCAAATATTTTTCATTTGTTTCCCCTCTTTTCATGTTATAATACACACGTAGCAAAACATAAAATAAATCAAGACCAAAGCTGAGCAATACAATTTTATGCTCCACTGCCATGCCTTGCTTGTCATATCTACCTCAAGTTCTTGTAGTTATACCAATGTTAGCTATTTATAATCTCTAAATACTATTGTACTTACTTGAGCAAGGTGCTAGTTTTGTCCAGGAACAAATCATGAAGACAAAGGCTTGTTCTACAACACCGCTGGCAACAGATGGGTATTGTGTAGGATGAAGTAATTTTTTAAGTTTCTGGTGGTTGCAATATTGTTAGTTGTTGAGATATTTTTCGTTTCTTTAGCAAGTTCTACTCAGCATGCCTTTGAACTGCTTCTTTATTGGAATTTTTCCCAGCGTGTACTATCTTTGGGATGGATGTTCCTAAATCCATGTTCTTTGGGGTCCTGTAATGACGAATGAAAGCACAGGGTTGCCCTTTTCTGAGATGGATCTCGATCTTTCAGTCATATAAGTTTGGATCAGATGTTAGACCTGTTTTCCATGAATGTGTGTTTAACCCACTAATAATACATGTTCAATGTATGTTCTCGAAAATGCATCTGCTATGGGTCAGGTACTATGAATATTGAGCACTATTACTTGATTATGGTACATAATAGTCATCCCAGTTACGTATATAAACGATGTCTAACAATCAACAGAAGCATCAGTATTTCTTGTCAGATTAGACTTGTATTACATTTAGAAAGTGATGTTCTTAAAAAGATTTTTACCTTCAGCTCAGATTTGGAGTCCTACAGCATTCATTCTTTTGGTCAGCATTCATCTCACTAATCTATATATAATGTAGGTTATTTTTAAAATTAACATATATAGGATCCACACCATCAATTTCACACAATCGGGTTAAATCTCTGTTTCCGTGCACTTAACCATAGAGTTGTGGACTTTGGTGATCTGATTGGTTCTGATTTTGTCACCTATGTATGGAAAACATGCTTTTTTATATTAAAAAAAATGGTAGTATGATATAGGAACAGATACTTTTGTACTGCAGATGTCTCACGTTTGAGTATTACAATTCTGATCAATAGCTACCTCATACTCGTATTGGCTTCACTAATCTTCAATTTCTTAATAAAAACTATCAAAAAAGAGAAATAAAAAACAATGACTTATAGCTGACAATTGGCAGCCGTTGTGCTAAAATTCTTAATCGGGGTACTTCTTTTTCATTTGACTTCTGGTTTTATGTAACATACTGTTTTAGTTCAAGCGCAGGTTTTCTTGTGCTGCATATGCCCACGGTGTACAATGTCAATATTTTTCCTCGTATCATTAAATAAACAAAGACAAATCTGTGCTAGTTAGCTCCCCAGGTACTTTCACCCTCTCTGGTAACGGGGTGTTTGGATGGAAGTGACCAAAGTAGTCTGACTAATTTTAGTTATTTTGATAGATTCAATTCCCAAACAGGTGGGACTAAAGAAGACTAAAACTAGTCACCTAACTTCTCTAGTAGGGAAGACCTAACTAAAAGGTGACTAAAAACTTTTAGTCAGACTACTTTTAGTCTCCCCAATCCAAACACCCCCTAAGTGGCCTAGAGCTCCCCTCTCTCTTCTCCTCTCGGCTCCCTCCCTCCCGGCTCTAGCGCGCTCGCTCTGGCGACTCCGTCGCAGCGGGCAGGGAGGGAAGCCACCCTTCGCCTAGTAGGTGTAGATCTAGTTATTAGTTTTCCCTTTTGTGCCATTTGGCTATGTCCCTCCGTGGTTTTCGCCGCTTGAAGCTTGCCGTCGTCGTGGTGCTCGCCAGAGTTCTGTCCGGTCTCATCACGGTCGCCGTTCCGTTCACTCAGGTGAGCCGTAATAAATCCCTACCGCCCTCCCTGGCAGCTCTCCCCCTCCTCCTTTCCGTCTCTGCTGCTGAGGATTCCCCCCTTCCGCCCCAGATCTGGTCGGCATGGCTCTTGTTTGGGATCAATCTTTGGTTGATCTGTGCTGCTGTGGTTGTTCCGGTGATCTTGCCCCCATCTGGCTTGAGGCAAATTCGTCACTGTTGAACGCACCGCTGTGCTTATATCTCCACTTTGTCGTCGTCACTGCCTCCATGCGTTTTTTTGGTGGTTGTTTTGGCGACTTCGCTCTTGCGACCTGCTCGCCGTCGAACGCGTTGAAATACTCCCGGCCAATCTTCTTCCGTCCACAAGCAGCAAGTTCTTCTTTGCGTCTTCACCAGTTCCTTCGTCACTGGCTTGGCAGTGAGCCACCTCCCGGTTTGATGGACGGCATTCTTCACGCCGGCGGCTTGTTCAACAAAATCCTCTGCTCGCCGACGAATCAACTCTACGCCGTCGTCCTCAGCCTCTACAAACCTACGCCACGCGAGGCTCTCCCGCAACATCGGCGCCATAACCTACGCCACGCGAGGCTCTCCCGCAACATCGGCGCCATGGGTCTTCGACTCCTCTGCCGCCGACCGCCGCCGACCTGCTCTGCCGAGAAGCTTCCCGATCTAGATCGGGGTCCTTCAAGGACCTCCTTGTAATTGGCTCTTTTCTTAGGGGCCTTGATGTAAACCTGCTGCTTTAATATAATATATGTGTTTGTTGTAAAAAAAAAAGCACCCCCTAAGTATCTTCATGCAAGCAGTTCGAGTAACCGTAATGAATCATGCAGTACGAGCGACGGCTATAAGCAGTTGTCGAATCTCTTTTTTTTTTCTTGTCAAAAGTAGCACTTCTGGCTCTCTTTTGTTGTTTATATTGTCCGCGCTGCTCCTCATTCGTGAAATGCTGAATGATTCAATCAAATGCTTGCAACTCCATCAAAATCGATACCTTTTCAAATATATAGATAGGAAACATCAAAATATTACTCCCTGCGGTCATGTTTACATGACCTTTCAGACAAACATTTTGACTTGCATATGGTGTTAGTTTGCTGTCTGAAACATCATATAATTGCAAACGGAGGTAGTATGTATTAATAAAAATTACTATTGCAAAACGTTTACTGCATCATTGTGCTATTCTATTGTCTGCGTTTTGAGCAGCTGTCCAGAAAAGGTTGCTACAAGAAAGTTAAGATTTAATCCAAATTTAAAACAATCACACGAATTCAGATACAAATCATCCCTACCAGCAGTAGCCAAAAAAATCCCCAGAAATGCCTCCATTCGTTATCAGAAAATATATACTTTCACGGACCTGTACTAAAGTAAAATCATACCCTCTGTCTCGAAATAATAAGTCATTTTGACATTTCTAAGTTCTCTAAAAATACCAAAACAGCCTACAATTTGACATGGGGGAGTACAATTCACTGAGATAATAAGACTGAACTGAGGATAAACATTGACTAGAAAACAGATGAACAGATGACACATGTTGCAGTCAAGTACTGGTTTTTCTTTAGTCGGTCAAAATTTAGTAATAGGATGCAAGCTCATCCACTTGCACATCTTACGTAGAAAAATGCAACATAGGTTGCAATGAGGCTCTCAAATGGGAAGGGCAGTCCAAAACATTACCACCATTTAACAAAACTCATAGAACATAGCAGTTCCTGAAGAACAAAAATGACACAAGCAAATTCTAAGGACGCCATCGCAACTTCCACATCTTCAGGCCAACAAAATTACACAGGAAAAAACAAGGCAACTACTCGCTGAAAATACCACCTTGAAGAGCAATTAAACAGTGTCTTCAAGTAACAGCTACAGATCGCCTGGAGCTTCCTCTTAAGACAGACCCACACGAGATTTGCAATCTTGTCCCAAACAAAGCTAACCACGTAACAGATGCAAAACATCTGGCTCCCTACAAAGATGATCAATACAGACATGTTGTGACTTGTGGAACTAACTTTAAAATATTGTATTACCATCAGTTCCTTGATGCTCCAGTCTGGTTTACTCTTGTTTTTGAGATTCATATTATTGTCACAGTTCAGCCATCTCTTCTTTCAGCAAAAGCATAACAGGCATCTTAAAGAAACATTTTTAGCATGCAGTGAGTACCATAGCAAGAACTCAATGCTTCCTCCCATTTGTCCTGACCATCTCAGCTTGGGACAGAATCTGATGTCATGGGTCCACTACCAGACCCAAGAGAACTATGGTTGCCAACAGGCACAGTGCGCTGAGCGAAACTGAGCAACTGCTTGCGCTGATCCGCATTAGTATGGGGGAGGCTGGAACGCAGAAGCTCTACTGGCATTTCCCTGCTTATTACTGCTGCAGCAGCTGGTTGCAATTGCGCAGTATGAACCACGCTATCAAATTTAGTCATGCAGTACTGTGTAAGCAACCCAAAGAAGGCATCAAATGATGCCTGCCATAGAGCTCTGTTCTGCATACTGTAGGTAGAAGCCACATGCTGATCAGTGAGCAGAACTGTTGCTCTGTCCAGTACAGACTTTATGATGACAGAAGCCCAGTCAACTGCTGGGGATCCAAGGGGTCGAAGAGGTGGTTGCAATGACGAACACACAATAGCTGCAAGGCAAGCACTGAGATCACTCAACTCCATCCGAACAACACATGTGGATATGGCTCTTGCAAGTCTAGTCATAGTCCCAGCTGCACTGATCTCATTGGGCATATTTCCAAATATGGTCCTTAGATGCCGGAAGACTGCCATGCAAGCTATCCTTGCAAGCTCACTGCCTGAAGTCACGAGTTCAAGATAACGAGACAGTAGTTTCCGGCCCTTCGGTAGAGTGACTATGCGGAGAAACACCAAATCATCATATGAAGACAGAGAAGCATTCTTATTAGGCGCAAGGGGATCAACTAACTGCAGTGATTCTGCAAACTGCTCGAGAAGGGCCTGTCTTCTGTTTCTCAGTTGCAAACCACCATCTTGCTGCTGGCTAAATTGCAGCAGACGATCAATATCATCAACATCAAGTAGTAGGCAAAGTCCATCTTCAATAGTGATCCTAGCAGCCAACATTGGTTCTTGTTCAAGAGGCTTTGACACAGATTTTTCAGTGTTCTCACTTGGTGCAGAGGCTTGCTCAACATCAAGAAGCGGACGAGGCCTGCGGATTGAAGAAAATGGGAGCCTCCCAAGAGCATCAACCTGTAGGTATGCATGTGGTTCATCCTTGCTCCGTGCACGGGAAGATGGATCTCTAATCAAGGTTGGACAGAAGTGGTGCTTTAGTTGTGCACCTGCTGATTTTTTTGCTAAACAAGCTTGATGGTAGTAATCGTCAATATATGGGTCATTGATGTGTGTGGCAGCTTGCTGCATCCTTGCAATGTTCTCAATTTCTTCAGTTGACATGTACTTGGATCGAAATCGTGGCCACCCATTATCCATCCTCATATTGTTGACCTCATAACCTTGGTGAGGATATCGTTGTCCCAGCCTTCCATGTTGCAACATTGATCTTGCTCTTGGATCACTCAAGTCAGGCATAGTGAAGTTTCCATTAAATCTACCCATCACTTGCGAAGGAGGATGCTGAGGACCAAACATTTGCATGCTTTGCGGTGGGGAATGATGGGGACCAAGCATCTGTGCATGTAGTTGTGAGAAATGAGGTGGAGACTGTTGTACTGGCAGAATTCCATGCTGTTGATGAGGTGGCTGCATTTGAGGTGGCATCAGTCCATTGGGACGTTGCAATTGATGCTGCATCAAACCTGGCATAAACCTGGCACTGCTCCCATGCATTTGTCCACTATTTAAAACATGATTTTGCTGCACATTTTTCGTTGCCACACCCATAGGACCCATATGAGCCAGCTCCATACCAAATGGAGGCCCTGGAGGTGTACCTCCGTGGTGAAATTGGGGAAGAGGTAGATCATTTTGTGCGGACATAGGCATCTGGAAAGCAGTGGGAGGAGATGGCATGTTCATATGATGTGGTTGACTAGGTGAAGAATGAGATGCTGCACCAGATGGAGGGTATGAAATGAATGATGATTTCGGCACAGGAATTGGTTCAGTATTATTGTACTGAGGATCTTGTTGTGGGTATGATGATGTTCTGTGCAAAGGGGATGGCTTTGCTCCATGAATAGGTTCAGCAGGATTGTACTGAGCATCTTGGTGCGGGGATGAGGATGTTCTGTGCAGTCTAGAGTCAATGAAGTCGACTGAATGGGGTGGTTGGGACCACCAATTCTTCTTATGCAGCCCGCGATCAGTGTCCAATACAGGCTGCGCAGGCCAATATGAAGAGCCAGTCTCTTGTGCCCAGTCTGCATTAGAACCTATATATTGCAGCATAAGATTAAATGTTAATGAGAGAAGCAGAGGAATGCCTAGTGCCTAGAAACAAACAAGAGGACAAAAATTATCCAGATCACTGGTAAATGAAATCGGCATTCTAGCAACAAAAGAGTACTCCCTCCATTTCTTTTTATAAGGCGTACTCTGATTCAGCAGGAGGATTAAGGTATGAAACAACCAAAAAATGATGGAGAAAAAAAGTGATTCAGCAGGCGTACTACATGCATGGCATTTGCACCAAAAAAAAAAAAAAAAACAAACAGAGAGGCAACAATCCACAAGCTATAACAAAGGCTGTTGTAAAAGTTGCAAGGAATTCACAGGAATTTGCAACAGTATGTGGTCAGATGGTCATGGAACTAGAGGAAACAGTCCTGGACATCATGGATTATTTTCAATAAATTACCTACATATTCATAGTTGAATCACAAGTTTGCAATTTCATAATATATGGACCAAGCATACCACAGAAAATGAAAATGAACACTGAAGCATATGGACTGAAGAATCATAAGAATCTAGAGGCAATTTAATGATACAGAGACATACTTTGTCTAGAAACAGATCCCCTATGACCCAATATTTCTGGTTGCTTTGGTTCATTGACAATTCTGGTCAGCTGAAAATGAACAATACATGAAATCAGAAAATCTTGATAACAATAAAAAAATGAGTAAATGTGACAAAAATAATGCAACTTAGGTATACAATTGTTGAGGTGCATGTAAAAGCAAAAAATTGCAGCTCATTTGATGGCTGAAATACTTAAATCTATGTGCTAAAATCTCATCATCATTCGGTCAAATAAATCTCAAGAGTTGTTTACTTATGCACGTACAATATATATGGAAGAATTTAACATAGAGGGCACACCTTCGAGAATGTTCCAGCAAGATCATCAACGTCAGTAAAAGAACCTACCCCTTCATCCTGCAAAAGAAAATTTGATCAACATGAGTATATGACATATTTCCGTGTGACTGCAGCCTTGCAGCTTGAAATCTTATAAACAAAACAGCAGTACACCATGTCAATCTTTATTTTAAGCATATTAAGGTTCTACAAGTAATACCCAAAAGTGAAACAAGAGAGAACACATACCTAAATGATAATTTGCAATATTTTCTTCCTGACAAATAATATACAGCTAAAAGTTGCTTAAACGTGCAAATGGAACTAGCTCCAGTGCAGTGCATCCATCATCATAATCCTAGATTATTACATATAATAATTTAGCTGCATGCATCCTATAACTGTTAACGATTGTATTATTGCAAATGCCAACATCCTAATTTTCAAGGCAATATAGTTTTGTTCATGCTAATAGCAACCTTGACTGAACAAATTTGATTGTATCAGAGGCTCCTGATGCCACAAACTAAAATTATAAGTGAGCAAGAACAGAATGCTTAATTAATCATAACCCAGAAATTGCATGGCATTTGTCAAGCATAAAAGAGATCTATCCTGTATCCTACCTCCAAAATATTATCTCTCCCATAAAGAGAGTACTCTTCATCACCATGCTCAACAAATGTAGTATCACCGTCATCGTCATCCAATCCACCTAGCTCAACCTCCTCCACGGCATTGTTGCCGAAGAAAGCATACTGTGATGCATCAAATTTAGTATCACCTGTAAAAGGATATCAAAGAATCAACCAATCACTGTCAGGTGCTACAGGACCAGAATCTACAGTAAGGAAGCTTAAATCTATTCACAATCACCACAAACAAATGTTAATCATAGAGCACGTGCATAAGCAGTCATGAAAGCAACAATTACAGGTGCACAACTAATAAAGGAAATATGTAGAAGCCACCAAAAAGACAACATCTAGTTAGCTTGCTCAACAATATTTCCCAAGTGACAAGTGACAACACAAATCAATCCTACAATAGAATAGCCAGTTCATCAACAAGTACAGTCCAATTGATGCTGCAGATTTCAGCCACTAATTAATGAAAATGTAGGAACAGCATAATCATTGGAGATTCACCAGCTTTACTGATTCATTCACTCAACTAGGCATCACAACTAACTGCAACTGGTGTTATTAGGCCAATCACCACCGTGAGAAAATTATTCAAACAATTAACATCAAACCCGTTACTAAGAAAACCCATGGAAGAGTCTCAGCTGATTGATTTCAATGTAATCGTGTATTAACACTATTAATAAACAGAACAACGGACACCAAAAGTAAAGGGAAACGAGCAGGGTTCACCAGAGCAACCCAAATCCCTAATTCGCTATCATGAGAACCTCTTCCCCCAGTGAATGAAGAATGTACTCCTCTTACGGGAATCTATACAAACTAGGGGGAAGGATTGATGAAGCACCTGATTCCATGGCAGGGTCGGCGTCGAACCCCAAAAATTCTCTGGGAAAACAAGCTGCTACGGGCAGAACATCCCCCAGCAAGATCTCCAGGAACCGAATCCACCACCGGAAGGGTCGGATTACCACCGGGCCGCAAGCAAATCCGAAGCTACCTGCGAGCAGAGCAAGCGAGACACGGATCTGACCACATGTTCTAGCAGCACAGGGATGACGCGAGCGGAGACTCCTGCTATAGAACAATCCCTTACCTACTAACTAATCGCGCCGGTCGTATCTCCGCCCGCGCCACGCGAATCCAGCGGAGAGGGGAGCTCTCGGGGAGCAGGAGGTGGAGGGGGAGGAGAGGGAAGCTCGAGGCGCCGCGCTGCGGCGGGAGGAGGACGTGTAGGGCTTGTACGGCGGCGGCGGGCCGATGGTATCGTGACGTGGGATGGGGAGCGCCGGAGGTGGAAGGGGAGGAGGCTTTTTTTTCTTTTCTTCCGTTTTCCTTTTTTTTTAATCCGTGACGTAGCACCGGCCTAGGATGAGATATTTTAAAATTTAATCTTGTGGTCGCCTCACCCAAAATAACCTCGAGTTTGCAAATCTTTCTAAATATAACCTCAGAGCACACGAACTCTTCGATTCGCGAGATTTCGATCTCTTTTCACATTTTTGTGATTTTCTTTTAAAGTTTGCTTCTTCGGTCCAAGGAAAAGGACTCATTTACTCCTGTTTCCTTTTTGTCTTAACCTTGTCGGCTGGTCTGCCACCTCCGTCCTCGCGTCGCCACCTCGTGCCGGAGCCATCATCGCCACGCCACCCTCCTCTTGCTTCGTGCTCTTCCCACGCTGTCGTCTTCCCTGCTGGTAGCGGCTACCACCACAGGTCGCGACACCTGCGCGCGACCACAGCGACGACGCCTCCCGTCGGACTCCGCCTTCACCTCCGCGGGAAGCTCTTGCGGCTCTTCCTCTACCGCCGCCACGCTGCTGCTCATGGCGCGACAGTTGGCATGGCGTCGGAAGGGGTAGCGGGACCAGACGCAGCGGCACCACCACCGCTGACTCTCGCACCTGCAGTCGCCGCTGTCGTCTCCCGCACTTGGAGCAGTCACCGTCGCGCCAGACTCCCGCATTCGGATGTGGGCACGCTGACCTCGCAGCGGCGCTCGTTGGGGCCGGCTGCACCTCCCGTCGGGAATGGCCGCGCCGCTCTTAGGGGAGACCGGAGCAGGGGAAGAGCTCTTCCCGGCGAGGTTCAGGTCGACGTGTTACTGGATCTCCGCGCGCGGCGGCGAGGACGAGGGCTCCGGTGCTAGCGGGAGGGCGGCAGTGCGGAGGTCGTCCCGGTGGCGGCGCCTCTCCCGGCAGTCCAACACAAGACAGGGAGAGAAGAGAGGTTGAAGAAGACCCAAGATGTGGGACCCACATGTCAATGGTGGAGGAGGAGAGTAGGGTAGGGGTAAAATCGTCTGTTCAGTTGAGCGGTAGATGGAAAAGGAGAAAGAAAATCCTGAAATTCCAAAAAAGTTTGGAAATCTCCTGAATCGAAGAGTTCGCGTGCGTCAGGGTTATATTTCGAAAGATTTGCAAACTCGAGGTCATTTCTCGTGAGGCTTGCGAGGATAGGGTTAAATTTTGAAATATCTAGCCTAGGATAGGGGCATTATATACCTTTTCTTCGACCATTTAGGGTAGAAAATACAACGGGAGGTCGTGTCACTCACATGGCAGTACCTGCATCTCAATGAGCCACGATGTCTACGGACTGCGGACTGCAGTGCCAAAACCTTCGGACAATCAACAAAATAAAAAATATATGAGAATTAAACTTTGAAATTAAAATAGGTGAAACAGATAATAATTTATCCCACTAGTAAAAAATTGCGTGACGAAACAACCACAATAATTAAAAAATATTTACATAGTAAAGAGAACGTGCGCACCCACGCGTGACTACGAACCCACTTTAAATATAAAATATTTTTAAATAAGGTACATAAACATATATAGTAAAAATAAAGAAATCTAATTTTATATCATAATAATTTTAATACCAGAGGCAACAAATTTGTCAGAAGAACACGGAGTTCGAACAACAATTTCGTGGTGGCACAGTCCAAAAACAAGACAACTCAAAGGACCCTCGTCTTCTGATCGCAGACAATCTATTGTGTTCGCCCCCGTCCCGCCCCACCCTCTTCCACGCGTCTTTGGCGGCGAGCCACCGAATCCGCCAAAACTTTACCACCCCTCTCAAGTACACTAATTTTTCTCGACATGATTGTGTTCACCCCCACTCCGTCCTCCTCCCCACGTCTTCGGCGGCTTTCGCTGCTGAATCCGCCACCACTCCACCCCCTCCCGGGCACGCTAATCTTTCCCGACATGGTTGCCCTAACCCCACCATCTTCCTAGAAAAATCCACCCTCAAGGATGTAACCTTACTAGCTTGAGGAGCTCATTAGATGTCCACCCTAAAAAGTTATCAGAATCCTGTTTATTAAAAATGAAATGCTACCAGATCAAGTGTAGCTAGCATCCGCCTACTAATAATCGAGTTAATTACACCCAAAGTAAAATGCATGCATGGCGCGCACCTGTTTAAAAACTCATAATAAATAAATAAATAAATATTAAAAATGAAGGTACATGTGCATATTCAATAGCATAAAAATCTAATTCCATACCAAAATTATTTTAGTATTAGAGGCAACAATCCCATCATCAGGAGAACGCAGAGTCCCAGTAACAATCTCACGATGGCGCAACCCACAAACGAGACAACCAAAAGGACCCTTATCTTCTACTCATAGACAAAATATTGTGTTTGCTTACGATGGGATTGTCTGGGAGCCTGGGCTCGGTGATGACGAAGTTCTTCTCGATGCGCTCCAGTGTGGTGGCTAGGTCGATCCCCTGCCTTCTCCGTCCTCTCTTGCTCCCAACTGTTCTTGCGCTCTTTCTCCACCTCCGGCGACAGAGGTATACCCGCTCGCGTACCCGCTGCCCATCCTGCCCGCACATCACGGCAAGAATAGCTAGGAAAATGCCCGTGCGTTGCTACGGGTATCCAAGTATCTATAACACAATACACAAAATATACAATAAAATTATATAGTACAAAAGCAATGCTAATAAACCATAACATAACACTGAATTACAGTATATCATACAAACACAACCTCACCTTTCTTAATTTAAAGCATCCTATCGGAAGAACGATTTGAAATTGAACGTACCTATATATATTTGAAATCAGTATGAGAAAGAAAGGTGAGCTCATAAGCTACTAAGAAATGTCTTAGCTTTTTACAGCAATAGGATTGTGCTGATGTGTTGCTACATGCGGCGAAAAATTTATAGTGCAATACACCGTGCATTCAGCAAAGCAATATATTAAATGAAAATAGTTAATTCACATACTTCATTATTGTATCAAATACTACAAGATGCATAAGTAAACTCTACCAAGATTTGACTACTAACAAATGGATGAAACCTTTAACAACACCACCTTGAAGGATTGATTTTTCAAACAACCAAGAATCCTGCATAAAATTCTCAAAGCATGGCTTCCACATTCATTTACCCTCACATTTCCAACCCTTAAAGCACAGTCAACCGAACAAGACGAATACTAAACGGGGCCTCAGGCACGCGAAACATGCCCTTCCAGTCCAACTAAGCAAAATACATCTGTTATTTTTACAGACTTTCGTCACCCCCCCCCTCACTAATTCGACTTGCAATGGTGCCATGCAGGAAATGATGAATGAATCGTACAAGATCAAGATGTAACCAAGGTAGGAAGGACGCTTTCGTCTTTCCATTTTTCCTCCTTCCCCACCATGACTCAAAATACAATTTATAACTATCAGATAAAAAAAACACGAAACCAATCGTTTAACTCAAAATAAATCTTATTCATAACGAACTTTGACAGACATTTCTCCATACATACGCTCATTGTGGTAGACGCAGCTGACCACCTAGAGCTGTATACTTATTCAGATTGACCATCAGCATGTGCCACATAATGCTTACAAGCTATCATTTTTCATACTAAATAGCCTGGCTTGCAGCTGCTTCACACAAATAACCAAACGAAAATCGCAACATTTTTTGGAAGGAAAAAATAACTCAGTAGCAAATAGACACCAGAAGCCCGGTCTTACTCAGCAAGCACTCCATCCTTCTCCTCCATGGCATCCTCTCCCTCCCAGCAGAGAAGATTAGCTAGTTTGCCGCCCTTCACAGGAGCAACATTCTCCACGTTCTCACCCTCGAAGCAATGAAGAACAGATTTGGGCGAGCCAGCAACAGCATATTCAGCAGCAGAAAAGCTCTGGTAGATAAGTAGGCCACCACCGGGCAGCTCCTGCTCTACCATGTTGCTGCAGTCGTAAACCTCAGCATCAAGCTTCTTGCCCCAGGTCGCGGCTTGGCCACGCCCACCAAAGATGGTCACAGCAACAGAGAACTCTGAAGGGCCAAAGCACCTGAGGACCCTCTTCACGAGGTCACCAAACTCACCATAGGCAAGTCCAGTGGCGTCCAAGCCCATAACTTCATAGCTGGCATAACTGAAACCATCCTCAGGCGTCACATGAATGGTGGAGAAAGCAGAGCCATGGATTGCATTCATGGAGTAGCCACAGGGTTCGAAGTCAAAATCACAGATCTCCATCTCAGGAATAATTTCAGAGATACCAGAGAGCTTGGTCATTTCCTTGGCACATGTTGTGTGTGGCCCTCAGCAGATGTCTTGGAAAATACTGAAGCTTTCTTCTTGTCCAGACCAGTCATGCACATCTCAAGGTTAACCATGGGTTGCTCTGGGTACTCGGTGGCATAGTAGATGTGCCACTTCTGTCCAGGTCTTGCAGGATCTCCAATCACATAAGCATTACCACCAGACTTCAGTCCACCAAAGTAGTGGTTAAGGGCAGCAACCTCTTCAGAGAAGCTCCTGTGGGGGGCTGGCTGTGCACTGGGGAAGATGAACATCCCACGGGAGTACTTCACAGAAGCCAGTGGCATAGACAACTCTTCAGCAAGCTCAAGAATCCTTGGAATGGTGAGCAGGAGCTTGGTAGTCCCACAGGTCTTGATGACAATCTTCAGGGGATAGATAAACAGGCTCGACTCAGAGAGGACATAGGAGTCAAAATCCTTGTTGGAGAGCTCAGACACGATGGTGCACCGTGCAAGATCCAAAACAGAATCAATCTGGGCCCTGGAGAGGGCACACAAACCACGTCCATGAGGATCAACAAAGACAGGCGCCTCAGAGAAGGTGATCTCAAGGCGCTTCTCATAGCCCTCAAACCCGATCGCCGAGACCGGGGGAGCGTCAGCAGCAGAAAGGACAGCCATTGGAGCAGGTGAGTCAGAACACAATGCCGGAGATGGAGGAGGGAGGAGTGTAGGGAGCAAGACTCGAGAACTGGTGGATTATCAGGAAGCAGCAGGCCACAGAGATTGGTCAGAATCAAAGCGTTAGAAAAGGAAATCCTAAACTACTGGGACGGGGAAGCACGAAAGGGATATCAGGATGGCTTCTTCGCGCACTGCAGTAAAAGAAATATTACATGTTAGCCAAGCATTAGAAAGCACAGAGTTGGGATGAAACATATAACTGTGATAACTGATTCTTACGTTGGAGTAAGCAGCAGACTGGAACTTCTTCACGCCTCCGGTAGGTCGAACGTCCTCAATGCTGTAGCCAAGGGGAGCTTCATACATCATGGAACGACTACTGCAAGACTTTTTGCCACCCTTAGACTCCATTAGTACATCAAATTCCTGCAAAAGCAAAATTAATGAGTCGTTGCCTTAACATCATAGGAACAATTTATATTGTTTTTTATGAAGAACAGAACACAGGCAAGAAACATCACGTTCATCGAGTATAGGGATTCTTTTGGCCAAATAAATATTTCCAACAAATTCTAGTCAAACGGGGAAGGTATAATTCACACTAAAGATGCAAATTTAATCACAGATCTGTAAGAATCATAAACGTTTAATCTTGTACGGTCTCAATAAATTCCTACAAGTTGCAGCCTCAGATCTTTGAAGAAATCTCTTGAGTACTCGCATAAATCTGTATTACCAAAGGAATTGAATTATAGACGACCGCACAGACCGAGCATATATTTATAGATGAAGCTAATATCCTGTAGCAGATAATTGCAAAGTATTGCACATCACACTTGCTGAGGAAGAATGAAAACTCACCGGATGTTGTTGGGTTACCACTGAGTCGCTGCCACCCAAGCCTCATGGGCACTCAGCCAAATCTGTGGTGGGTACCACCTTGCATTCACCCGCATGGTACGACCATTGCATCTTATGTGTTGTTCTTACTGCATGATAGCATAATTTATATTTAGCACTCACTTCTTCCATATAGTGCCTTAAGGTTGGATTTAACAAGAGTTCAAAATCAATAAACCTTGGTAGCATTAATCATTTACCTTCTCCCATGACACACTGGCCACTATGCTTGAGTTCTGCAAGGAAAGGAATTTGTTCACCGACCCTTCTCAGAATTGCAGACCTTACATACCTGAAAACCTGAAACACAACTAATGACCTTTAGTCTACCCTTCTCAGAATTGCATACCTTACATACCTGAAAACCTGGACTGCAAGACTCTCTTTAGCAGTCCTAAAGATACTTCCCGGCAAGGCGGCTTCCCTCAAGCTTTAGAGGATCTTCAACAGGGATTGATTTTTTTTGGGTACATGAAGCACAAAGAAGAAAAGATAGTTAAGCAAAATGTAAAATAATGGTTCAAAATAAACATGAAAAAATTGAGATATTGTTTGCACACGTATTAGCTGTGTACATATCACCATATATCAAGAGATTGAGTTGTGAAGCGCATCGGTACCTTATCTCAACAATAGTTGTGAAGCTATCTCCTGCTCCAGGACCACTCTTCAACAACAGAGGGCACAGGTCGGTGGCTTGAGTGCTGAATCCAACACATTTGTTTTGCTACCACCAGTGGCAGCCGCATCCTGGAGATCACATTTTTAAAACGTTATGAGAACAATCTTGAGTGATTTTTCCAATATGAGGGTTTGTAGAATGTTCAGATTGAGAACAAATAATTCTATAGTGTTACAGACCCTTTTCTTAGTTTAAGATATGAGGTATTGCAGAGTTACAGACCTATAGTGTCGTAAGAGGATGAATGGTGGCTTCATCATCATCTAGAAGATATCATCATCAACTCAAGGAGTTAGCTTTAATTTCTCCTCTAAAAATAATCCAACTAAACATCATACAAAAGCCAAGTTAACAACTAAAGTAATGGAAGTGTGAAACAATCCAGAACACATGCTGACACTTGATTTATGCGTAGCAGACTCACAAGAATTGTAAGAACTGGAGCAATATGAGCTAAGTCCAACTAACCATGATGCCTATGTGCCTGAGCTTTGCAGTTGTCTTGCAAGCCTGAAAATGCATCATACATTCATACCAAAGCATCAGTAAATAGCAAAGACAAGTGTATATATGAGGATTCAAAGTATATTATATTATCCAGTAACTCGTATACCGATTAACTATTACTTTTCAAACACATAGGAGCTAATTATTGATTTAGTGATGAATTCCACTAAATATTTGCAGGTGCAAACAGATAAATTTAATACATTGTAATTTCAGTGGACATTCCTACATGTGGTCAGAGTATACCTTCTTCAGTATCAACATCATTTGTCAGTGTACTATTGCAAATGTTCTTAACATAACTTTACATCAGACGAAGAAATGTAAAATGAGTCAGAATTGATAGCTACATCAAAATTCTAGCTATACAAGAGCCTATGTTTGTTCAACAGTTGATTGCCTAAGAGATATATGTATATTCTCACACAGGACAACTTTTTCTTAATTGTTTGTTCCTTACAGTGAGAACAATTCATGCATCATGAGAAACAATGGCAGTAATAGAAGGGCTTTCTTAGATTCTAAATTTCTAATCGCACACAAATAATCAGCATTACAAGGCAGAGGCATACAGGAAAGTTGTTCTTACCAGATCAGAAGAACCAACCGTTGGTGCCATGGTGACCCTGTAGCCCAGCAGCAGCTTCCATGGCACAAACCCTAGATCGGGACATGAATTGATTTGGTGGAAATCAGAGACCAAACTCAAGTAAAATAGAAACCTTTGATTCAGTGTTTTGCTCTTGATGTTCAACCATTCCAGTTTGGTTGTTCACATTTGATGGTGAATCCTGTTCTTTGAAAGCTTTTTTCTTTCTCATCATAAACTGCATGTTCAGCTACGTTCGATTCCACAACCTGTGATGTTTTCTTAAAAAAAACAAATTAACAGAGGCTAACCGTAAGTTCACAAGTTAATTCCAAATTGCAGAAAAAGCAAACATCAAGAAAAAGACTAACCGTAAGTTCATGAGTTGATTCAGCAGGCACACTTGAAGAACTCTGCTGTTGTTTCCCATGGGCATTAAGGTGACCTAGATGGCTAGCCTGGCTTGGCTTAGAGGACAGATCATCAGTATTAACAGCGCCTGGTTGTAATGCAGTCTGGTCTGATTGGGATGGTTGGTAATTTGTTTCATCTTGTGGTTGTGAGACATTTTGTACTTCCTAAATGAGTAAATTAATTCCAAAATCAGAATTGGCACACTTTAAATTGTGGTGTGCAAAGTGCTTAAAAATGTAGTTACCTGCTGATTTGCCCAATGTAGGTTAGGTTGAATTGTTGACTGTGACTGAAAGCTGCCAAATTGAGGAACGCCAGAGTTGGGCGATGCTAAAGGTTGAGGAATGCCTTGATGAATCATATAAGAATGCAACCCAGCAATATGTCCAGGTGGAGCATAACCACCTATGCCCAACAGAGAAGACGGAACGGGTACAACAGAGGCATTATTGCCCGAAAAAAAAGAGTTACACATCTTGTAAGTACTTTGTAACAACAAAATTATGTTTTATATATTCATAAAATACAGAAGCTAACCAAATAATCATAATTCAAAACATAAAGTCTAGAAAAGGAAAAAGTCCATTTTACTCCCCTCTACCCACTTTGTCCGCATAACCCACTCAACATAGTTTTGACTCACTTTACTCACATGAACTATTATATTTGGTCCAACCTAGTACTCCCTCCGTCCCTAAAAGACTGTCGTTTTCGTTTCCCGAGAAACAATTTTGACCAAATATATAAAAATATATACAAATATTTATTGGCCAAAATTAATATCATTAGATAGATATTTGAATCTAGTTTTTAACAAATTTATTTAAAAATACAAATGTTGCACATATTTTCTACAAATTCGGTCAAACTTGTGGCACGAAAACCAACGGCGACGGTCTTTTAGGGACGGAGGGAGTACACCCTAATTAGATTTTTTCTTTTGTTTTAAAAAAATAGATTTTATTTATTTGGTCATGTATGAGTTGAATTTCGAGTTCAAATTTTGTGAGCATATCAAAACAAGATGCTATGTCAGAAAATTATACTAAAATTTTTTCATGATTATTTTCATAGGTTAGGAATGTTTAATACGAAATTGATCTTAGATATACAAAAAAGTATGAAAAGTAATCATGAAAAAATTCTAATGTATTTTTTTACATAGAGCATCATGACTGACAAAATCTGAAATTAAAATTCAATTTGTACGCAAAGAAACAAAAAAGAGAAATGATTATGGGGTAGATTGGACCAAATGAAATAGTTTGGGGGAGTAAAGTAAGCCTAGATTTTGCTTAGGGGATTATAAGTGGACAAAGTAAATAGATGAGGGTAGCAAAATGGACCTTTTTTTAGAGAACAGGTAAGGCAAAAATAAGGACACAAGGTACTGCAACAACAGTTACTAAAAACAGAAAGGACTCCACAAACAGGTAAGGTGGAACTGCAATACAGGGAAAGAAAGGCATAATGAATCGCGGTGAGTTTAAGTCAACCAAACAACCATGACTCATTCAAGATTCAACCTTCACCTCCTATTGTTAAGTTGCTTACTGAAATTACTTGAAATCAGCAATACCTTTACAGAGACATCCGCGGTTCCATTGTTTTTCAGTTGCTGGTTGCCATCTGCTGTAGCACTACCATTTGAAGCCACACTGTTCGCTATGCTTTGAACAAATGATGATTCAGCTGACCCCTCCCGAGAAACTTGCGGACCCTCTTTTGGTGCACCAGACCGTTCTCTTGCCTCAGTTAATTCTAGTTGAAGTTGTTGTGATGTATGTAAGAAACCCCGTTGCATCTCAGCATACTATGGAAATCAAGAGGAAAAGGTGAAATTCTAGTCAGGCAAAGGGATATAGAAAAGGGTGAATTATAGGAAACCAAAGCATGCATGAATACTGGAGTGGTGTTTTTACAATCTAAAAAACTAACCTGCTGCTGGGAACTAATCCAATATTGATTAAATTGCTCCATGCGCTCACGTAACTCAACTTGCAGGGATTGAGACTGCAGAGCATCCATTTCTCGAACTTGGGAAACCCAAGCATGAGCTTCCCTCAACTGCTCGTCTTTGTAAAGAATGTTCTCTTGAGCAACTCTATGCTGGAAAAATAAAATAAAATGGTTATAAGTGCCTGAATTTAGAAAAACAATTATTTTTAGTTTGAGAAAGAAATCATGCAACAAGACTGAAACTGTCCTATAACTAAATGACATTTTCAATGCTCGGGCATCAGTATAGAGAACTAAATAAAACAGTGCTATAGTCTAGGATTCTCACTCAGGACAATAAACAAATATAATCACAAAATAATTGTAGGCCTCTATGGTTAAGAGATCTAAAGGGCCTGACACCGTAAAAGATCTAAGGGGCATGCCACCGTACTGCCAACCTGGCCCATATGGCCTCTGACTTCCCATCACATAACCATAGAGTGGAATGGAGATGACTTCTTAAATATACCTGTTCCTCTAATGCAATGAACTGGCTTTCCTTTTCTCGCAGATGTTCTTGAAGATCATGAATTTTTTAAGATGTTGGGCTCTTTCAGCTTCAGAGGTGTCGCATTCCCTTCTGCAGAAAATTAGAAAACATTACATTTACTGAACTGTTGATTGTGAAAACTATGAGTAACTAAAGGAACAAGTTTCCGTATTTTGTATGAATAGGTGGAGAAATTTGATGGGCTATTTTTTTACTCAAAGGAAGGCGGCTCGCCATAGAAGAATACATTATAATTACATGTTCACCAATTAAGAAAGCCAAATTTGTTTAGTACTCAGCTTACCTATGCTCACCAATTAAGATAGCCAAATTTAATTTATGCTCAGCTTACCCAGCTATCTCCTTGCAACAGATCACTATTGTAGTGTGAGCAAGTGCCTGAAAGCAGATAACATTTTCTGGTTATACATGGTCTGTTGTAAGAAATGCCAAGAAGTTTCCATGAGTAGCATAAAGCTAATGCCCTGCATCCTGAATGCCCCTACAAGGAGAAAGCTATAACACTGAGATCATAGTATCACAAGACAACAAAAGCTGTATCAAATCCACAACAATAAGCATAAAGAACAGGAAATCAAACCATTTTCGTTAAATGTATTTAAAGTGACAGTCACAACCTGTACGAGCAAACTGAATCCACAACATATCCTAGATGTAAGTGCTCTTCCAGTAAATAGCAAAATGCTACAAAGTTTAAACTCCCATGATCGAAAGTGCAGTTCTAAAATACAATGATTATTTTTTTACTGAAACACAATGCCATTTTGATTATAGGAGTCCCAAATCTTCATTTAGAAAGGAATCTTAATCAATTTGTTAGAACAAGAAAACAAACAAACCTGGAGGAGAAGTCGGCGACCCAATCCTGTCGCTGTTGCACAACGCAAGGACCCGAGAGGGAGCCACACGATGACAGCACAGCGAGCGGGAGCCACACGATGACGGCGCAGCGATGAACAAGTCGCTGTTGAACGACGAGCATGAGGAGGTCGCCCAGGCCGTTGCCGGCCCTTCAGTGACCTCTCTTCAGTGCTGAAAAAAAACCTAGCTTCGCTTTGTGGCGACCCTCAGTGTCAGTTCCCACCTGTTTCAAAGTGAGGTGAGAATCATGATAGAGCATGACATTCTACAGGATACAATAGCGACCACAAGTTGATCAGGGACCAACTTTCACGAGAACTATATCTAGACAAGCTGGAATGGTAACCTCTTTGGAAAGTCTCTGAAGAATTTCCAGTATCTCAGAGAAGTCAGGCCTTTGAGCTGGATCTCTATGCCAGCATTTCTGAAGCAACTCGAGGAGCTTGGGGTGGGTGTCTTTTGGGATTGTCGGCCTAATGCCCTGCAGAGAATGCACACAGGTAAATGGAGTTCTTCATAATGCGTAAGTGAAGAGTATGGTCTACCAGCCCAAAAGTTACCCAAACTACTATGGACTGTAAAAAAAAAAAAGAAAACCCTGTAAGCTCTGGAAAAAAATTTTCTTCAAAAAGAACTGGCCATATCAGTTTCACTAAAAAATAGAAAGGCACTGGTCCTGGTTAGCTGTTTCAACCTGTTTTAAGTACAGTGAACTTGTGTATAATATATTTTATAATCGATTAATAAACAAATGCACTGCAAAGGAAGAAAATCCAATACTTAAATGACTCTTCCTTGAAAGAGCAAAGCCGGCATCATTTGTAAAAGACTGTTCCCATAAAGAAATGCGCCCATCCCTCTTCCCAAGTCTCTCCACATGTCCTTACCTAAACTAAGAAATAAAGAAATACAGTGTCTTCTAGATGTAGCTGTCTATGGACTCCATCAAGTTATATCCTTTGTTGTTTAGTGCTAATGTAAACTCTGGAAACCAAGCAGAGATGTTGAAATGTGCTTACCTTCTGAACAACACCTATTGCTGCTTGCAGTGGTGTTAGGTACTCATAAGGGATCTGAGAATTTGAATAATTATTAATATCAACCTTCACAATTTCACATATAATTATATACCAACTACAAGTAACAGAAATTGAGGGAGTAATCATGTCAAAGATTACAAGTGCCATCACCTTGCCGGTTAGCAGCTCCCACAGGACAATTGCAAAGCTAAAAACATCTGCTTTGTGATCGTAGGGCTTATGTTCTATGACCTGAAGTTTCAACAATAGCATCTGTTTGTTAGGGCAGACATATAGGCATTACTTTCTTACGAAAATATGCATGGAGATGATGTACACCTCAGGTGCCATCCAACGGTAAGTTCCAATTTCTGCAGTCATCACTCCAGATTGATCTTTCACGCGAGCAACACCAAAATCTGCAACCTTTACAACCTGCAAAATATATTCCTTTCAGGTTTTGAGATCTAGTGATACCAGGAAAGATCGGTCGAAACATCTTATAATTGAACAAGTAATATTAATTATGACTTTGTGAAAAAAAATTAAGCTGACCTTGTTTTCATCCATGAGAAGATTTGCAGTCTTGAGGTCACGGTGAATTATGTTGTTCTGATGCAGATAGTTCATTCCTTTAGAGATGTCAGTTGCCACTCTTAGAATTTCTGAAAGCTTGAAAGAACTGTTCTTTTTATGGAGGTAATCATAGACATTCCCTCCTGACATGAAATCTAAGACAAGGATATGCGGGGGGAAAGTGTATGGGGATCATCTAAGAAATTTATTGGCATGTCTAGTACAAAATAGTAGTATACCTGTTACAATATATAAGTTTGGTTGTCTTGTACAGGCACCAATAAACTGCACAACATTCCTGTGACAAACTGTTGACCTTAACGCAATCACCTAAGAACAGGTTTGGAACCCATCCTGGTGACAGCGCCAGAAATACTGGTTGGTAATTCTTAATGTTACAGGAGTCCGCAAGCGCACGGAAGTACCATTGTAGCATTTCCCCGAAGGAGTATTCCAAAGGGTATCGAATCCAAGGAAGGCATTGGCGGATTGGCAAGTTCAACACTATTGCAATAAGTATAGATCATAGACGGAAATAAATCAGACACTCAAGTGTAGGGGTAAAATATGATAATGGGGGTAGTGTGATCACACACACACTCACTCTCTCTCTAAGGGGTCCTAGGTATAGGAGGCAACATACGAGTTAGTTCTAGGTTCTTATGTATTATACACATAAAGCTGGTAGGAACGAGTTAGATACACTAGCGTTGAAGAACATTGACTTAAGCACCTAGGTACCACGGGGAGCTAACCTCCCGCGTTGCTTCTGCACAACTCCGGTTGTTAGATTTTAGACTCCTACAGCTTATCCGAACGTGGGGGATTTCAGAGGGACCAACGACTGTCACTACCGCGGCCTACCCCAAGACAAACCGTGGGATAAACTCATAAGTAAGGTAGCTACGCAACCCAAGCACCATGCTTACGTTGTTAGCTGGACTTGACCGGCTCGGGCTATTGTGACCTAGGTCAAGCCACCAGATAAACCAACCAATTACACTGAGTACCGTAGCTTAAGCACAGACTTCATACAACACAGTCATGTCATCTAATTAGATCAAACCAGGTTAAGTACACAAACGTATTCGTGTTTTCCTATGTCTGTTCAACTGGATCAAAGGGTCGTGTTCGCGAAGAACACGAGCCTCTAACTTATGAACAAACACCAGAAACATGTGAAAGTCACCCGTCAAGTGGATCGAAAGGCCTTGTTCATCAAGAACAGGAGCCTCTAAATGATGAACAGGTGAAGAACACATGAACAAATCACTCATGTATACTAACACAACTTTATATGAAATAGCTGAATAACTGAAGTAGATCAAAGTCATACAAATGAAATAAGATACAAGAGAACTCATACCTAGATCCCAAAGTAGACTTGAAACCTGAATTAGAACTACTCTGGCCTACCTCCTAGCCTTGAGACTAAAAGTAGATAGGTGTTGCAAGTGTGGATGTCTCATAAGTGAGCCCCCTCTCCTTCTATTTATAGGCCTGGGCACCGGCGAGGAATGGATGCAAACACCCCGGGAATGGCGCCTAGGACCAATAGGGAAGCACCACGTGGAAGCACAAGAGAGGCCAAGCCAAGGTCGGTTCGGCCGACCCCTGGTGGGCCCCCCTGGCTTGTGCTTTCATTCTCCTAGTGGCTGTCCTGTGGGTCCTTAGGTCGGTTCCCAGTGTCCACCCTATTTTGGCGTGATTTGCATGCCTTTGTGAGCCCATGGATCCATGTGACGTCCACATGTCACACTCTGATTCGTCGGGGGTTGCTTCACTTGGATTGCTTGCATGGCATGCATGCATGGCTCTCTAGTTGGCAGGTGTGCATGCATGGCATCCTTGTTGGCAGCCCACCTAGGATAAGGTGATGTGGCATGGACCATAGAAGGCGAGTTTTGTCACTCTTTTCCTACTTATTTTCCTGCAATCAAATAATCTCCAAGGACAAGTGGAACTACATTATTCTTAACTAAATACGTGTAAGAAATGCCTTATGCTCCTTTATTCATGAGTATATTGACGGCTAAAGTAGGTACTTAACAGCCGTCAACACAAACCTTTCTGCAAGCATGTATAAACCAAGAAACAATTACATTATTATCAAAGTTCGTAGGCAGATAAGTACAATTTGTAAAATATAGAACCTACACTATGACTTGAAGAGTTGAAGTCTTCAATGCTAGAGAAACTCGTAACAAATGGAGATGGACCCAGTAAAGCTAATGTCAATAAACAACTTCAAGCTAACCTCATAATATACACTTCCTGTGCAAAATCTTGGTACATATCCGTAGTGATGCACTCAGGCATCACTACTTTGATGGCAACATCCTGACTGCAGTAAGATCCACGGTACCTACGGAAGCCAAACATCAAATTCAGCTCTAAATTTGATACTATTTCCATTTTATGACTATGGAAAACTTAAAACTTGCTTCAGATTGAACTTACAGGTCACCATTTGATCCGGAAGCAAGAGCATGAGGAGATCGCCCAGGCCGGAGTTTACCCCCAAACATCATGGCCAGGGCCACCCGTGCCGGCCCCCTCCCAGCAGCGGCAGCGAGAGCTTGGCTGCGTCTCCTCCCGCAGCGAGGCCGACGCGGATCCAGAGCGCCTTGAGGTACTGGTAGGCGGCAGCGGCGGCAGTGCTCAGAGAATGGGACAGGAGCCGCCGTGGCAGGGCCGGCCCAGGATTTGAGGTTTGGGTATTCAAAATTTTCAAAGGGCAAAAAAATTTTTAGGCAGTCTAAAATTCAAATTATAGCACATAATTAAGTATCAAAATTATAACATTTATCGTAACTTGAAATTGTTCGACGCGGAGAGATAATAGTGTACTAAACGATAAACATGTCCAAGGTGCAACATGTGAAATAAAAAGAGAAAAATGATAAGAGAGCTTATAAAATACAAACTACATGTTAACTTTTTTATTCTTAATAGCTTGAAAAAACCTTAAATCAGTAGTAGCACTACTGCCTTCCTCTTCATGATTTAAACTTAAAATTGCAATCACAAATTTCAGAAATAATTGTAATTCTAACCACTGTATTTCTCTAGAATTATCATAATTCACAAATTAACAAGCAAACCAGACAACTAGTGGTCAGTAGCCCACCTGCCTCACCATTGAAGTCTGAACTGACGTAGGAGTGAGGCTGCTGCAAGACAGTGGGAGCCGCTAGGTCGGGAGTCGGACTGGCGTGCGGTCGCCGGCTCGTCGTCCTTTGTGTCGCTAGGCCGGCTTGCCGCCTGCCGCGGCCGCGGGCAGGAGCGGATCAGGACGGTCGCCGACGCCAAGCGCTGGCTGTTGTCTGGAATGCAGTACGGTCGTGGGGCGTCGGCCGGTCAGAGACATAGATCAAGACTTGAGGACGGGTGGGTGTCTGGAGGACCTGCCAGACCGGCGGACTGCGGATAGGTGCCACCGTCGCGCATGTGGATCGGGATACGGTGCGGTGGTGTGCGCGCTGATGGCCTGGATCATGGGGAGCGACGGTGTGGCGGTGTGCGTGCGCCCATGAAGTTGCTACTTTGCAAAACTTATGTTTAGAATTGCTTCTTTCTATTTCTTTTGATACATATACATATTATATACTATATACATCAAATTTTTTGGGTATTCAATTGAATACCCATGCATACATGGTAGGCCCGCCCATGCTCCGTGGGGTGAGGTTGTCGGGGCCGACAACGGCTGCTCCTTTTACGCCAGCGTCAGGGGCGGCAACAGCGCGTTCTCGTGCCGCCCGCTCGACCCGAGCCACAAGGCCATTGGACGGAGGTGGGGCGAGGGTGCCGCAGGGAAGGCTAGGAAGAGGGGTGGCGGCGGGCTCGTCGCCGGAGAGGTCGGGACTGCGCGGGCCACTGCGCGGGGACACCGGCGAGACTGCGCGCCCGCCGCGCTGGAGGGAGGGGGGGCTGTCGCCGCAAGGGAGGAGGCCCGGGTTCCGGAGAAGGGAGGGAGGGGCGGCGACGGCGGTGGGGTGGAGGTAGGAAAGAAACCGAGAGAGGCATAATCAACGAAGGCAGGTCGGGGGTGGGTACGCGCGGCGGGTAGACCGCAGGTAGGTGAGAAAAAAACGCCGATTCCATCAAAAGTATTTTCTAACATCAAAAAAATGGTTACCCCCTCCCTTTCGTCCTACCAATTGGGGCGATTTTGGTGGGCCTCATATGACAGATGGGTCCTCCTGTGAGGGGTAAAGGGGTAGAAGTTTTGGTGGGATTGTTTTCAAAAGAACTCATTCTTTATAGTATAGATGTGTCTAAACACAAAAGGGCATCTTACTAATATGGTAAGAATTCCTCTAAAGTTGGCTGTTCTTTTAGCAAAATCACAGCAAGTGGGGTCCACCATCTCTCCCTTCACCACGCTAGGCTCCACCTTATTCCCTTCCCCACCCTAGATCCATTCGCACTTCCCGTCGGGCCTCCCACCAGTGTCTCTCTTTATCACTCGCTCATCATGGAGTACGACATCTGGCAGTGAGGCAAGGACGTGCGGCGTAAGTACCACGACGAGGGCATGCGGCGGAGCGACCCCGCTGTCTAGGTGTTTCGTTTCCTCTTTTTCCTCCATGATGGCGGGAGGTAGAGGAGTCGCCGATGGTGAGGGTGCCACCGTCCGCGGTGGTAGAGGAGGCGCGTGGTTAGGGTTTTAGAGTTCGGGGTTGCCGAGGATATGGTTTCCAATGTACTTCAACCATAGAAGAGGAAGGGTGGCGGCGCAGAGGACCGGCGAGGCGAAGCTGTAGTACCACCGGTCAGGCAGGTTCGGACGCCCGGTTGGGTCGGTGATCGACAGAGGGGTCGGCGACAGTTGGTGGACGGGTGGTGCCGCAACCGTCAACCAAGGTGGTGAATAAGGTGGCGACCGGCAGGGTAGGGAAAAGATGAAGGATTTGGGACAAGGAGGAATGAAGGGAAGTGTGGTCCTTATCGACCATTTCTAACCGTCAACATTACTTGAAATAAAAGCAAAACTAAAATTTCTTACTAACATATGTTTGTCGTCATTGACTTTTCTTGCAACTTTGACCATTCGTCTTATTCAAAAAATTATTGCAAACATGTAAAAAGGTAAGGTAAGCTTAAATACTTACAATAATAAAGCATATAGCAAACAAAATAAATCTTACTTGCATAATTTTTTGAATAAGATGAATGGTCATAGTCGTATAAAAAGTCAATGACGACAAGTATTTCGATACGGAGGGAGTATTTGTCAAATACGGAGTAAGTATTTCAGGGATGAGAACTTGCATATAGAGGAAAAACGTGCGAAAATGCAACAAGAACTCAAAGAATTGAATGACACGAATGCACCACATAAGGATCATTGAGCTAAACCACAAAGCAAATCAAGTCAAACCCAGTCAAACCACAAAGCTTGGCGCTCTCACGCTCGACTTCAAGCCTCGCACTGCTATCAAATCTTAAGCCTTGGTCGCCTTCATGGCCGAATGGCGGGATAATCAAGTGCTAACATCTACCGAGCGTCCAGAGCATTAGGTCATGTACTTCGACGGCTCTCTCAAGCTCGAAGGTGCTGACGCAGGTGTACTCCTGATCTCCCCCAAGTGCGAGCAACTCAAATACGTCCTACAGATCTTCTGGAAGGTCTCCAACGACGAAGCTGAGTACGAGGCTCTACTACACGGGCTTCGCATGGCAGTCTCCCTCAGCATCAAGAGACTACTCGTCTATGGTGACTCCGTAGCGGTCATCAATCAAGTCAACAACTCCTGGGATCGCAACGGAGAAAACATGGACGTGTACTGTCTAGAAGTACGCAAGCTCAAGAACAAATTCTACGGTCTCAAGTTCCACCACGTCATCTGCGACAACAATGTAGCCGCGGATGACCTGTCGAAGCTGGGCTCTACTCGCGCTCAAGTCCCTACGGGTGTCTTCATCCACGAACTCCACAAGAAATCTATCCTGGAACCACCATCTCCACCTAGGGCTGGATATCGAGCTAGGCTCGGCTCGTTATGGCTCGGCTCGTTATAGATCGGCTCGTTAGAGCTCAGCTAGTTTTAGCTCGTTATCTTAGCGAGCTAGACACCCAGCTCGACTCGGCTCATTAAGAAGCTCGAGCTGGCTCGTTAAGCGCGCGAGCCAGCTCGTTAACGGTTATAAATTCAAAAAATCATAGTTAAGAGGTAAGTATGGAATCAACAAATGCAACATGTTTACAAGCTAACAAACAATGAAACCAAGTAGTCAACAAGCAATCTAGTACTCCAAGTTATTGGGCTGTGATCTGGAGTTGGACCTATTGGGTGGTTTCCTGGCTGCTTGGTGGCTACTACAACCCTGGCTCCTTAGGGCTCGCGAGCCAGCTCGAGCTCGGCTCGTTATCGTAGCGAGCTAAAACCTGAGCTCAGCTCGTTACAAATTTACTAACAAGCCGAGCCGAGCCGAGCTACTAACGAGCGAGTTCGAGCGAGCTAACGAGCTTTGAGCTTTTCGTCCAGCCCTATCTCCACCCCGACTATTGATCCTGGTTCGTCCGAGGAAGTTCGTGTGGTACTGATGATCGACGTGGACTGGAGGCAACCGTTCATCGACTGCATCAAAGAGCAGAAGATACCTTCCAACAAGTCAGAGGCAGAGCCGATCACGTGCCGTGCTAAAAACTATGTACTAGTCGGAGTCCAGCTCTACAAGCAAGGCGCCACTTCACATATCCTCATGAAGTGTGTGTCTCGGGAAGAAGGCAAGGTCATCTTAGAGGAGACTCACAAAGGGATCTGCGGCAACCATGCGTCCTCCTAGACTCTCATGGGCAAAACTTTTCGATGAGCGTTCTATTGGCCAACAGCTCTAGCCGACGCAGAGGAACTAGCCAAGAAGTGCCAAGGATGCTAGTTCTTCGCCAGGCAACAACACGTCCCAACCTACAAGCTCATCACGATACCGCCAACCTGGCCCTTCACTTGCTGGGGGCTCGACATGATTGGCCCTTTATGAACTACGCCAGAAGGATTCAACCGAGTTTTGGTGGCTATCGACAAGTTCACTAAGTGGATCGAGGTCAAGCCTGTTATATGTCCTAAAGCTGACAGAGTACTTGACTTCTTGGATGAAATTGTGCATCGCTACGGGTTCCCCAATCGCATCATCACAGACTTGGGCTCCAACTTCAACAACCACCAGTTCTGGAAGTACTGCGAGAATAGCGGGATTGACGTCCGGTACGTATCCGTTGCACACCCACGTGCCAACAGCCAAGTGGAACGCGCCAACAGGATGGTACTCAATGCTCTCAAGAAGCGCATGTACGATGCTGCAAACACCAAAGGAGGCAAGTGGATTAAGGAACTTCCTAATGCTCTCTGGGGGCTGCGTACTCAACCTACAAAGCCAACAGGGCAGTCACCTTACTTCCTGGTCTACGGCTCCGAAGCTATTGTTGACATTTCTAAACGTCGATCACTTAAGAACAGATTTGGAATCCATCCTCAGCGTCGGCGTTAGAAATGCTTGTTGGTATTTCCCAATGTCACAACTAATGGCGCAGGTTAGCGTGAACATTGAGACTTGCCATAGGTTAATCTAAACGATCATGAACGAATCCGCAAGCGCACAGATAAACCATTGTAGCATTTCCCCAAGGAAGGAGAGCATTCCAAGGGTATCGAATCCAAGGAAGGCAATGGCGGATATCTTAGACTTATGCTTTTGCTCTGAATGTAAACCAAGAGATAGATATAGGGAACAACACACTCAAAGGCAGGGGTAAGATAAAAGATAATAGGGGTAGTGTGACATACACACCTCAAATCTACCTCTACTCTAATACACTACGGCTTAGGGGGAACATACGAGTTAGCTCTAGGTTCTAATGTACTAAACATACAAAGCTAGAAGATACAAGAGATGGGCATGAGTATTGCATGAGGGAGACATGGTTCAGCACCTAGGTACAAACGGGGAGCTAGCCCGCGACGACCAGCACTCTGCGAAACTAGACTTTAGACTCCTACAGCAGGTACCCCAACGCGGAGGTTGCCCTAGGATCCAACAGGGCTGTCACCACCTGAGGACCGACCTCTCGTTACGGGGGGTATGCTCATAACTATCGTAGCCAGACAACCCAGGCACCATGCCTACGTTGCTGCTAGACTTCACCCGGCCCGGGCTATTGTGACCCAGGGTGAGAGCCACTAGAAGACTGGTCAACTAGACCGAGTACCGTAGCTTGAACACAGACCCCATGCAACACTCTCATGCCATCTAACAAGATCAACTAAGACTAGACATACGAACAGATATGAACTCTCTTATGTCTAATCAACAAGATCAAAGGGTCGTGTTCGTGAAGAACACGAGGCTCTAACTTATGAACAAACACATAAGGAAGGAGTTTATCACCGTTCAAGTGGATCAAAAGGTAGTGTTCATGAAGAACACGAGCCTCTAAATGATGAATAGAGGATGAACTCAAGAACATATCAAGAATATGATCTACCATGACTTTATATGAAATAGCTGAATAACTGAAGTAGATCAAAGTCATACAAAGAAATAAAGATAAAAGAGAACTCATACCTAAACTTCCAAGTGGACTTGGAACCTGAAGAAGAGCTACTCTAGCCTACCCCCTAGCCTTGGAAACTAAAAGTGAGAGGAGAATGAGAGAGTGGTGTGTGAGAAATGGGAGCCCCTCCCCTTCTATTTATAGGCAAGGACAAGGCTTGCTCGGACGCCCAAATGCCCCCTAAACACCCGGGAATGCAGCAAGTGACCAATGAGGAGCAACCACGTGTAGGGGCCAGATGGGCGCCCCCTAGGTCGGTTCGGCCGATCCTAGGATCGGCCGGCCCCCTAGGGTGGCCCCACCTGGTGTGCTTCCTCTGAGTGGCTGTCCTGTGGGCCTTCTAATCCATCCCCGGTGCATGGCTTAATTTGGTATCCGAGGTGGGCCCTTTGATCCATGTGAAGTCCATGTGGCGTCCTCTGATTCGTCGGTGAGTGCCTCCCCTGGATCGATGATGTGGATTGCCATGTTTCCTTTGGTGGCAGCCACCTCCTTAGCTGAGTTGGCATGGTTTCTTCTTAGAAGTGGAGTTTCCATCTCTTTTTAAGGGTAAATCACCTACATACAAATAATCTCCAAGGACAAGTGGAACTACATTATTCAAACCTAAATGCTAGTAAATAATGCATATGCCTCCATTTATGTGAGAATATTGAGGGTTGGAAATGGTGAATTTCCACCGTCAACAAACTCCCCCAAGCTAACCTCTTGCTCGTCTTGAAGCAAGACATTAGAGACTTAGGTTGGTTGATCAGGAGTTGCTACAATGTTGCATTCTCAACTTATGGCAAACATACAGCAAAGTACTCTACCAAGAGTTGAACAAGTTGGCAATGTTCTTACCTTTCGCCTGATACGTGGGGCATATAGCTTCACCTGCCTTGGGCGGTTGAGAGACAGAATGGTTATGTAGCATGCATAATCACTCATACCTTGATCAGCTATCAATCCGGAGGTTTTGCAAATTTTTGAAAAGAAAATCAGAGTTCCTCAAATGATACTCTCGGATCGCTCAAAAGTGTATGGTTCCTCACCAAGGCATCAATGTTGCCTTTCTTCACATCCTACTCCTAATAGGCTTTATGTGGAGCTGTAGGTAGGGAGATGTGGCATACTTGTCTCTCATGTTTTGCTAAGTCAAAAACCGGATCCTTGGAAGAAACAAACATACATCCTGATCAAGATGTGCATATGTGTGATGGATATGAGCATGGCAAGGTGGATACTAGGCCCAGAAATGGGTGCTAGATATTGCTATGTTTTATATGAGGAAATGAGGGATTGATGGTAAGGTGGACACTAGCCCCGAAGTAGGTACTAGTTATTACCATCTATATGGTGGAACTCTTTCTCTTGCACATATCAATCCCTTTTTCTCCTTTGAAATTTTTTTTCCGAGACTTGGGCTAAATCTCTTTATTTATTTTTGCCATGCTTTTGAGCATGCTTTTTTTAGCTAGCCCTTTGTCTCTGTTGGAGATATTTGGAGAGGGATGAATGATGCAAAGATACATAGAGTTTTATTTATGGAAGAATGCATAAGCAGTATGGAGCAAATGATGAATGCTTAACTTCTAGTGTAGAAGTTTTAGCATGAACGTGTACGTGATCTTGATCAGGGGAGTATGAGTTCTAACAAGGGTCACAACAATTTGACAAAGCTCAATGGGAGAACAAGCTGCATATGTGGAGGCTAAGAACTAGAATCTACATATGGCTTTGGATGGGGAATTCTCATCATTGAGGAACTCATCATGTTTTGATTTTTCAAAAAGGAAAACTCCGGATGTCAAGCATCACTAAGCACAAGATCATAGCACTCTATTATACCATATCATGTCTCACAACAACTTAGGCAAGGATCATGCTTTTTGCTACCCACAGTTTTCAAGCTAAGGTTTAAACATACAAGCCAACAAACTCAAAACTTAGGTAGGATACAAAGTTGTAAGCAAGACATACGAGGAGAATAAACAGAGCAACTATTCATCATTTCAACCATAGAGGCAAAGCATTCTTACTAAGCATATCAAAGCAAACTAAGCAAATGATGATGATGAAAGCAAATAAATATTTTTGGTCTTTTTATTTTGCAGATTTTTTTGGATTTTCATTTATAAGATATTCTGAAAATGAAGGAAGATACAAGTTACCTTAGAATGGGGGTCCTCCCCCAAGCTAGCTTCAGGCTCACTGCGGAGGAGGGTAGAGGAAACCCTGGCTCGCGTAATAAGCCCTCTGCGCCTCTATGTACTGCTGCTGATCCTGCTGCATGGCTGCTATCCTCTCACCAGCCTGACGCTGCCACGCTGAGGTAGACTCGACGTGGGTGTTCAGCGTCTCCTCCAATCCCGTGACCTGAACGGTGATCTCTCCCATCTGCTGTGCGAGCTGAGCATCGCGTGCAGAGGCTGAAGAGTGTCGCCGGAAGGACGAAGACGGAGGTGAACCACCGGAGTGGAACTAGCGGGTGTGGCCCACTGAGCTCTGCTCGCGCTTGCCCAAGCCGTGCCACTCACACTCGGCTGGTAGGTGGGCTGGTCCCAAACAGGTGCATATCTAGGGGTAACCCCGGACATGTACCCTGCAGGGGCCCCTCCTGCCACCGGTGGTGTAACAGGCTGTGGCTGAGGCTGAGGTGGTGGTGTCGGCTGTGACTACTGCTGCTGCTGCATGTGTGCTCTCTTCGCCGCACTCCTGGTGGACCTGCCTAAAACACTAGCACGACGGCTTTCCTCTTGTGTAACAAGGGGAATGGTGAGTGACTCCGAGTTATACAATCCAAACCCCGGGTTAGGTAACGGGATTTGGTTTGCATAGCCCGGAAAGAAGAAAGTCAAAGAATCATTTGGGCCCCTCTTGAGTATATGCCCCTGGATCAAGTATGCCTCATCAATGAGAACTTGGGGCGTCCCGATGAAGGGTACGGGATTCCCGCTAAGAACCCCGAGTCTGAGAGCAATACGAATCACCAAAGCCGTACACTCAATAGGACCTATCATCTTGAAATTCGTCATTCACTGCCGAATCATAGCTTTAACGGGAGAGACCTTGATCCGGTTGACAGCGGCGTATAATAGCATCATCTCATCGCTGCGCACGGGCCGAACATCCTCTCGTGGAAAGAGAGTTATGGCGAGCCACTTGTGCCACAAGCGGAGAGTGGGATGCACAATATCGTTGCACCGAGGTACAAACTTGCCACTGTAAACAAGACCAGAGATATCTGCCCAGAAAGATTCCCGAACATAACCCTCACAAGCTCGCGTCAAAGAGACAACACAACGAGGACTAAAACCAAGAAGACGACTAAGATCCTTCCAAGAAAGACGATAATCGGTCTCGAAAAGACGAAACTCAATGCCATCCGGGGTCTCGGTAAGAGAGCAAAGAAACTGGATGGTGAGGGGCCGAGAGCCAAGCTCTGTGACCGGCACAAACTCCTCCCAACCAAGAGCATTCCAAATGGAAGCGAACTCGAGATTCATACCTGTCTTCTCCATGAGGGCCGGGTCGAAGTCCCTGGTGTGGGCGAAGACTCGGTCCTTCAAGAGAGCATAGGCTTGCTCCTCTCGATCGCCCCTCAAGCTGAGGTAGGGGGTGTTGTCGACGACCTCCTCCGTGGCTTGTGGCTCGGCTTGCTCTTCTTGCTCTTCTTCATAATACATCGTTGATGGGCTTGGCGTCAGCTCGGCGGGGGTGGATGCACTCGTGCTCGCCCGCGAACGGGAGCGTGAGCGTGTCACCCTCCGGAGAGTGTTCGCCGCCCAATTCATGCTAGCACAACAACAAACAACAAGAGCAACTCGGTGATGGGTTAGTGAAATCGAATGAAGTCCTTACCGAGTTTGCTCCACCAATAAAAATATTTTCAGCAATACAATAGAGAGATCACTTGATGATCCAATCTTGAGCAAGAAATCTAAGAAAACCAAGAGAGCAAGGAGTAGAGAGGGGAGTGTGAGTGAATGGGTGAAGAACACCCCTCTCCCCTTGCTATTTATAGGCAAATGCGCCGGGCATCCAGACATAGCCGTTGGGCAACGGCTAGGAGCCGTTGGAGCAAAGTGGGGCCCAGCAGCCATTGGGCTGCTTCGGCCGAACCTGGGGTCGGCCGACCCCAGGTCGGGCCCACCTGCCCTCTGCCCCGGCCAGTGGCTCCCCAACGGCTAACTGGGGGCCTGCCTGAGTGCCTCGGGCCAAATTCCCTCGAAATATTTTTCAAATGATTTTTCTTGAATTTTCAAACTCAGAAATGATTTTCAGAATTTTTATTTGGAAAAGGGAAAAGGGCTAGATAAATCTAGCATGCAAATGCAGAGTTTTGGAAAATCAAATATGCAATTTTGGAAATAAAATTTTGGAAAGGGAAATATGAGATAAATACCAGCTTTAACCTTTTTGGTAGAAAGGACCCATCATTTTCAGTCCAATGAGTTGGACTCTTCTCAGTGATCAATTCCATTCAGCACCCCACTCCTGAGAAGTAGAGGTTGGTGCCATCTCAATCTTCCGCCATTCTTTCCGAATTTTCCTTAACCTCTTTGACGGAGATTTCTTCCTTGGGGGTGAAGGCTCCTTCCTTCCCCCATGCTGCTCAACACTAGCTTGCACCAAATAGCATTGCTCTTCTTTGTCCTGAAACTTGAACTTCAAGTTCCTCTCCCCAATGCGGAAACGGATGATACCGGATCCCACATTGATTCTAGCTCGGACATCACTGAGAAATGGTCGCCCAAGGATGAGCGGCATTCCTCCCTCGTCATCCATGTCAAGGACCACGAAATCCGCGAAGACATAAGAGCTCTTGACCTTAACCAATAAACTCTCAGCAACTCCTTCTGGATATCAGATCGTTGAATCGGCAAGTTGGATAGTCCGTGCTGTTGGAGAGAGAGCCGTATATCCCAGTTGCTCGAACATGGCCTTGGACATGAGATTAACACTCGCACCAAGGTCACAAAGGGCATGCCTAATCTTTTTGTAATAGATTGTGCAAGTGATAGTCGGGTAGCCTGGATCTTTCTTGTGCACCACTGCTAATTCCTCCCATGGATCAAGAATTTGTTGAATGGGCTTTCCTGCATAGTCAGAAGTATGTGTCCTCCTAGGTTGCTTACCCCACCTGGTTGACACTACACTAACATTTTCACAAGAGGATTCGGGTTGCCCCGGGATCCTCCCGTTATCAGGAGATGGAACCAAAGTAGCCAACTGAGCCAACTGGGTTTCTAACATTTGTTGAAACTCAGCTGACTCTTCTGAGCAGAAGAAAAACTATCAAGCTTAACGTTGAGGCTTTCCACAGTTTTATCAAGGGCAGCTAGCTTCTTATTAATACCTTCATTAATCTTAGCTTGCCCAAAAATAAGATCTCTCAAGGAAGGTTGGTTAGGATTGTAAGAATTACTTTGGTTACCTCCTTGATAATAAGGGCGTTGTTGATTCCACGATTGGCCTCCTTGTTGAGATGGACGATAACCATTGTTATTGCCATTCATGTACATCACTTCCTCCTGAGTCTCCGGACAATAGTTGCCTGAGTGCCCAGTGTTGCCATAGACTTCACAAGTCATGTGAGAGTCCATAGGTAGAGAAGTAGTGGCCATGGCAGCCTTCTCGCTGGTGTAGTCATCTAATCTCTTCATAAGAAGATCCATCTTGGCAGTAATCATGTCTGCTTCCTTGACAGTATGAGTACCCCTCGGTCGTGGTTGGAGTCTTTCATCATTCCACCCTTGGTTGGAGACCATCTTCTCCATGAGTAATTTAGCATTATCAACAGTGAGTGAGAAGAATGCTCCTTGAGCAGCAGCATCAATATGGCCTCGGGCTGTCGGAGTCAACCCATTATAAAAACTTTGAAGAATGAGCCAATCTTCCATCCCATGATGAGGACAGGCCAGGACATACTCCTGAAGCCTCTCCCAAGCCTCTGGAATAGATTCACTTGCTGCTTGCTGAAAACCAGAAATCCTTCCACGAAGAGCATTGGTTTTACCCAATGGGAAGAACTTCTTGAGAAATGTCTTTGAACACTTACTCCATGTGTCAATAGATTCTCGACTCGCATAGAACCATTGCTTAGCTTTCCCCAAGAGGAAGAATGGAAATAGCCGTAAACGAACTGCGTCCATATTTGCACCCCTGATGACGAAAGTGCTGCATAGCTCTAGGAATTGCTGCAGATGAGCATTAGCATCCTCATTTGGCTTGCCACAGAATGGGCTAGCTTGTACCATCGTGATTAGACCCGTCTTGATCTCAAAATTTTCAGTCCCCATTGCCACCTCAGGGCCTTGCATCACCTGGTCAGCGGAAGGAGCTGAGTACTCACGAAGTGTCTTCTGGGCCATAGCGTTCGATGTGGATGGTACAAAGGAAGCTGGTTCGTCCTCCGGACGAGTACGACGAGGTGAGCCGAAATGAATTCGAGCTTTCCTCACAAGTGACTCGGGATCTTCAGTAAAATTCCCTGGTAGGTCGAAACCAGTCATACACTACCTGTCTTCATCATCCAAAGATAAAAGAAGACAATCAAGGTTAGCCTGCATTGAGAGTTGTCCTAACCTACTCAGAGTTTATAAACAGATGCAAAGCATAGTCAAGATAATCCTGTGCCTTCCCCGGCAACGGCGCCAGAAATGCATGTTGACATTTCTAAACGTCTATCACTTAAGAACAGATTTGGAATCCATCCTCAGCGTCGGCGCTAGAAATGCTTGTTGGCATTTCCCATTGTCACAACTAATGGAATAGGTTAGCGTGAACATTGAGACTTGCCATAGGTTAATCTAAACGATCATGAACGAATCCACAAGCGCACAGATAAACCATTGTAGCATTTCCCTAAGGAAGGAGAGTATTCCAAGGGTATCGAATCCAAGGAAGGCAATGGCGGATATCTTAGACTTATGCTTTTGCTCTGAATGTAAACCAAGAGATAGATCTAAGGAACAACACACTCAAAGGCAGGGGTAAGATAAAAGATAATAGGGGTAGTGTGACACACACACCTCAAATCTACCTCTACTCTAATACACTACGGCTTAGGGGGAACATACGAGTTAGCTCTAGGTTCTAATGTACTAAACATACAAAGCTAGAAGATACAAGAGATGGACATGAGTATTGCATGTGGGAGACATGGTTTAGCACCCAGGTACAAACGGGGAGCTAGCCCGTGACGACCAGCACTCTGCGAAACTAGACTTTAGACTGCTACAGCAGGTACCCCAACGCGGAGGTTGCCCTAGGATCCAACAGGGTTGTCACCACCTGAGGACCGACCTCTCGTTACGGAGGGTACGCTCATAACTATCATAGCCAGACAACCCAGGCACCATGCCTACGTTGCTTCTAGACTTCACCCGGCCCGGGCTATTGTGACCCAGGGTGAGAGCCACCAGAAGACTGGTCAACTAGACCGAGTACCGTAGCTTGAACACAGACCCCATGCAACACTCTCATGCCATCTAACAATATCAACTAAGGCTAGACATACAAACAGATATGAACTCTCTTGTGTCTAATCAACAAGATCAAAGGGTCGTGTTTGTGAAGAACACGAACCTCTAACTTATGAACATAAGGAAGGAGTTTATCACCGTTCAAGTGGATCAAAAGGTAGTGTTCACGAAGAACACGAGCCTCTAAATGATGAACAGAGGATGAACTCAAGAACATATCAAGAATACGATCTACCATGACTTTATATGAAATAGCTGAATAACTGTAGTAGATCAAAGTCATACAAAGAACTAAAGATAAAAGAGAACTCATACCTAAACTTCCAAGAGGACTTGGAACCTGAAGAAGAGCTACTCTAGCCTACCCCCTAGCCTTGGAAACTAAAAGTTAGAGGAGAATGAGAGAGTGGTGTGTGAGAAATGGGAGCCCCTCCCCTTCTATTTATAGGCAAGGACAAGGCTTGCTCGGACACCCAAATGGCCCCTAAACACCCGGGAATGCAGCAAGTGACCAATGAGGAGCAACCACGTGTAGGGGCCAGATGGGCGCCCCCTAGGTCGGTTCGGCCGATCCTAGGATCGGCCAGCCCCCTAGGGTGGCCCCACCTTGTGTGCTTCCTCTGAGTGGCTTTCCTGTGGGCCCTCTGATCCATCCCCGGTGCATGGCTTGATTTGGTATCCGAGGTGGGCCCTTTGATCCATGTGAAGTCCTTGTGGCGTCCTCTGATTCGTCGATGAGTGCCTCCCCTGGATCGATGACGTGGATTGCCATGTTTCCTTTGGTGGCAGCCACCTCCTCAGCTGAGTTGGCATGGTTTCTTCATAGAAGTGGAGTTTCCATCTCTTTTTAAGGGTAAATCACCTACATACAAATAATCTCCAAGGACAAGTGGAACTATATTATTCAAACCTAAATACTAGTAAATAATGCATATACCTCCATTTATGTGAGAATATTGAGGGTTGGAAATGGTGAATTTCCACCGTCAACAGCTATCCTGCCTGATGATGTGATGTGGCAATCTCCTGCGGTCGAACAATATGATGAAGGCATATCTGCAGACAATAGATGGGTTGACATCGACAGTCTCGAAGAAGCTCGCTGCAACGCCCTTGTCCAATCCACCTGGTACCTCGAGGGTATCCGACGCTACCATGATCGCAATGTCAAGGAAAGCTCCTTCAACGTGGGCGACCTTGTCCTACGTCGCATCAAGGACATATCAAGACTTCACAAGCTTAGCTCACCATGGGAAGGTCCTTTCTCCGTCAAGACAGTCACTGGTCCAGGCTCCTACCGCCTCCAAACTCTCGACGGCGACAAAATCTATAACTCATGGAACATCGAGCACCTTTTTCGATTCTATCTGTAGTCCAAGACTACCAATCAACAGCCTGGCTCCACGCCACAGGTACCTAAGGTCCTGACTACCCATGGGGTCGGCAGTTTGTGGCCTACTACAGTCCATGCTTACATCAAAGACCCTCCAAGCAGCCTCTTCAGATGGCTACAACTACTCAGGTCGATAGTTCGCGGCCTACTACGGTCCATGCCTACATCAAAGACCCTCCAATCTGCCCCTCGTGCGGCCAGGTCATGTAGTAAGCGGCCATCATCGACCATCAACAGCAAAGCGGCCTCTTCAGACGGCTATAACAACTACTCATCGGGTCGGCAGCCTCCAAGGTTTCTGCCTATATCAGAGACCACCAGCTTCATAATTAGCCCCTCGAGCAGCCAGGTCACGCAGTAAGCGGCCTCTACGACCCATGCCTATCTTAGACCACTAGTTGTAACCGGCCTACGAGTCCTAGCGACTACTAATCAGATGTACTCGACTCCGCGCTAGGCCCTTGGCCAACAGTTGTACTCAATTTTTCACAATAATAAATATTGTCTAATAACTATCAACTTTGTTATGTGATTCTCCACTTGTGCCAATAGCTCGAATGGCATCACCATGTCTCTCATTCTTTAAGCTCAAGATCAAGTCTCGGACAAAGCCAAATGTCTCGCTCTTATCCTCCAAAAAGAAAACCCAAGAGTACCTCGAAAAATCATCAACCACAACTAAAACATACCACTTCCCACCAGCAGAGCGAACATGAGCTGGCCCAACCAAATCCATGTGCAACAGCTTACAAGGTCGCTCGGTCATGACCGCAGTCAGAGGGGCGTGAGAAGCAGCAACCATCTTTCCATGCCGACAAGAAGCACAAACCAAATCCTTCTCGAAATTTAACTTAGGCAATCCTCGGACAAGATCAAGACCACTCAAGCGGGAAAGCAACTAAAAGGTCAAGTGTCCCAACCTCCTATGCCATTTCCAAAGCTCGGCCGAAATGCCAGTGACAAAGCATCGAGGAGGACCAACAGACTAGGAAAAATCGGCACGAAAGATTTGACCCTTGGGGACGATCGTACAAACAAGATCACCTCGAGAATCAAGCACACGACAAGCGCCGGACTTAAAACGAATCTCAAAACCTTCGTCAAGCAACTGAGATACTGACAACAGGTTAAAACCAAGTAACTTGACCAAAGCCACACTCTTCATGGTCACCTTGCTACTCACCTTCACCATACCTTCAGCAAGCACTCGTCCTCTCCCATTGTCCCCGAAAGTGATGTACTCCCTCGTACTCACCGGGGTGAGGCTGGAGAACCACCCACGATCTCCGGTCATGTGACGTGAACAACCGGAGTCGATCAAGCAGAAGTCCTCCAAGCCTCCCACCTGCAATCAAAAATGAGAACGAGAATGAGCAAGCGACTCAATACTAGGGTTAGTACCAAAAGAGTCAAACCAGTGTCGAGCCATTTGCTCAAAAGAAGGGTTAGCAAAATCCATCCTACCAAAACCTCTAGGCGGAACCCTCTCACGCCTACCACCGAAGAACCTGTCACGTCTCACTAGAGGAGCACGTGTACCACGAGGAGGAAAACGTGGCCCGTAGTCCATCTGAGACCCAAAGCTCCGATCGTGGCTCCCAAACTCGTAACGGTCACGAGCAGGAGCACGTCCAGCCAACTCACCACGCCCAAACCCAACACGCCTATCTCTCTGAGGAAAACCACCTCCACCTCCATGAGTAGGAACTGAACGCACAAACACCTCACCCCTAGGTAGAGGCACTCTACGAGGCTCAGGCACACCATGAGGAAGGTGGTACCTGTCCTTGTTTGCCATCTCCCTAGCAAACCTCTCATCTCTCTTCCTCCTGAAACAAAACTCATCCTTATGCTCATCCCTCCCACAATACTCACAATGCAAGCGGATCGACTGTGGCTTAGGCTGTGGCTTCTCTGTGGGCTTCTCAACAGCTTTCTCTCCTGATTTCCCCCGAAACACACTTCCCTAGGTGCTCACAAACTTGATGGGTTTCTGGTAATTTTCTGTCTTGTGGGGGAACACTGGTGGATCTGGGGTTGTATCAAGCTTGTTTCTGAGGTGGTTTGGCTTGGGTGCAAATTTGTTCATGGGAGTAGTATGTGGTGGAATAGGAATCTCTCCAACTTTCTCTCCTCCCTCAGCACTCTTCTCACCACTCTTGCCAGCCCCCAACGCCTGACCATCAAACCTCTTAAACTCAGCCAACATCAAACTCAATTGTGGCTCATGCCCAGACAACCAACCCATCAATTTCCTCAACTCATCATTCTCATCCTGCAAACGGTCAACATAATACGCAAGTTCCATGTTTTTCAAAGCATGCATTTCACAGGTAGAGCATGATGTAGGAATAGGAGCTTTCAATGCAGCCTCAAGAGAAACTATCTTGGTATGAGATTCATCTAGCCTAGCATGCAACACAAGACAAGAAGTGTAAGCACCTAACAAAGTAGGTCTAGATTTCAACTCATCACACTCAATCCTAAGCACATCTAGTTCCTCAAGAGTTGAGGCATGCTTCTCCTTGAGAGTAGTCAAGTCAGCCAGGAAAACATTGCAATCACCACAATCAACCTCATCAGAAACAACAGGAGCAGCTTTCATAGAGTCTATCTCAGTTCAAGCATCAACAAGCAGAGACTCAAGCTCAGCTATCTTGTCCTTAGCATCACCTAGCAAGGACCTAAATTCTCTCTTCTCCTTGTTGGTCTTCCTAAGCACATCATCACGGTTATCAAGCAACTCATTGAGCCTAGCATTCTCCTCTAGCAAGAAGTTGGGATCATGTCGTACCTCTTCCTCGGAGTCGGAGTTCGAATCCGAGCTGTGCTTCCCACCCTTCTTGGAGTGCGCCATGCCGCAAAATCCACCTTGTGCGACGAAGCTGAGGTCGGTGAAGTTCTTGCACGTGTGCCGCTTGTCCTTGCGCCAATCTTGCTCTTTATCGCTGCTCGAATCGAAAGAAGCATCGCTTGACGTGGAGTCGATGTCGCTCGCTTCGGCAACCATCGCTCGAGCTGTCTTCTTCTTGTACCCGCTGCTATTCTTTGGCCTTCTCTTGCCCTTGTCCTTGCGCTTGTCCTTGTAGTCGTTCCGGGAGTGGTGCTTGTTGTAGTCGTGCTTGGGCTTGCCCTTGTAGTCGTTCTTAATCTCCATGGCTTCAGGGCATTCGGTGATGAAGTGCCCGTGCTTCCCACACCGATAGAACATCCCCGAGCTCCACCTTGCATTCTTGCGGTTCTCGTACATCCGCCCAAACCTCTTGCTCAACAAGGCGAGATCATCCTCGCTCAGCACCTCAAAGTCCTCATCTGGCAAGGACACAAGACAAGACAAAGAAAAACCAACAGAGTTAGCATTAGTCCTCGATCCTGAGACAAGAGCCAAACTATGAGGATCAGTGGGGCTCTCGCCCTTGGCTCTCAAGCCACGATCAACCTCCAAAGACCTGAGCTTGGAAAACAGCTCATCAAGCGATAGCATATCATACACGCTCGACTCCTCGATGGCCTCGACCTTTGCACTCCATACCGACCTATCTAGGGCATGTAAAAGCTTGATAGCTTGATCATGATCCGTGTATGGGAGCACTGTCACATTGGCCCTCATGTTGTTTACTATGTTGGTGAAGCACTGAAACATAGCATCGGTCGACTCACCGGGGAGATGAGTGAAGTTCTCGTACTGTCTCCGGTAAGTGGAAAACAAACGAGCTTGCACCTGGGCATTGCCACCATGAGCATTCCTGAGCTTAAGCCATATCTTTCCGGCCACATTCTCTCGGTACACTTGATCGAACTCCGAGGCACAGAGAGCACGAAACAAGTAATCAACGGCCTTACTGTTGGCCTCACAAATGTCCCGCGATCCTGGAAGTAGAAAACTATCTGAAATGACATAATTTGGATTCTGAGTGACATCCCAAATCAGAGTTCCCTTCCCACGCAAAAACACGCCCATGCGCCTCTCCCACATCGGGTAATTCTTGCCATCGAAGTGCGGAGGACCCGACCCCTTACCATAGTCACCCATCTTTGGATCTTAGATTGGTTAGAATCACGAAGATCCGTAACCGGCTCTGATACCAATTGAAGGACCGAATAGGAAACCAGAGAGGGGGAGTGAATGGGAGCCGATAAAAATTCTTCCCGAAGGATGAACTCGGCCTTTACCCCGATTACCACTCCGATCACTCACACACACCAAAAAAGCTCTAGACTAGGCACACACAAGCCAACAAGTCCTAGAGACAAGCCTTGAATCAAAGCGCGGAAGCACAATACAAGAATCAAAGCACTTAGCCAAATCTGCGGAGGCTAGGCGCGGACTGTCCGTGCAGTACGGGCATACTGTCCGCAGCACCGGGGCGGACTGTCCGGACCCCCTACGCGGATTATCCGAAAACTCCAACAGAACCACCAGAGACGCACTGAGAAAATCAGACTGTCCGGCTGAGCCACGCGGACCGTCTGCCAGTGTCGCGGACTGTCCGTGAAGGCCACGCGGACCGTCCGTCTAACTCGCGGAGAACCCCAGACAGACGCAGCCCAACCCCAGACAAAAACCAAGCCACGCGGACTGTCCGAGAAGCACTCGCGGACTGTCCGCAAACTGCCTGCAACAAAACCCTAGGGGCGAAACGGATCAAAACACAACCTCGCACGAACATGCGACGAACTGCGAAGAACACAGGACGCGCGGACTGTCCGCGGGGTCCTTGCGGACTGTCCGCTACCCCCGAACAGAACAGCTCGAGCTCGTGCCCGCGAAGTCAACCCTCCCTTCTCATCACCGGATCTCCCAAACGGCTAGAGCTCTTGAGACAAGATTTGGGGGAGATGAGAAGCGTCACTAGGTGAAGCTATGCCCCAAAAATCTCAGCCTCTAACTCCCTAAATGACCGGGAATCGCGGATCACACGAACCACACCAAGAACTCGGGCTCCGACCAGAAACTCACGAATCGAAGGCTTTTCCCAGTGTTTGAGGGGTCAAGATCATCCACAAAGATGCACAAGGCATCCACCCGTGATCCCCTCAGAGATCTGAGAGAAAACTCCCTCAAATCCACGAATCGAGCGAAGAACGAGACACTCCAAAATAGCTCCGAAAATGACACGAAAATCACAAAGAGCTAGGAGATCACCGCAACGCCGAATGCTTCCATACATCTAGAGGAAAGAGTCTATACAAGAATGTAGCCTAAGGAAAGCAGAGGAAAAGAAGCAGTCCAGAGCGATCTACCTGGGGAGGAAACCCTAGAGTCCAAGAGAGAGAGAGATGCCATCCACCTCTCCGCTATTTATATGGAGTCCACCAGAGGAGGTAAATGACCACGCTACCCCTACAACTCAAATAGAAGATACACACCCCTCAGGGGCAATATGGTCCAATCTTCATTGAACGGACACGCTTCCACCGCGGTCTTGCTTAGCATTGACGCAAACCCCGCGATGACGCCACGTGCCCCCCACCTCGAAGCTTCCCGACGCTCCCGGATCACCGTCTCCGTCACATCGGGCCTCCGGACTTGGTTTTGCGGCCCAAACCATGAAAACGTCCACCGATGGTTTTGTGGGCAAACCAACAAACCCCGCGTGCAAGCTTTGGCCTCGATCCGCTACCTTGCACGGCCCATGTTCATGACTTCAGCCTGCTAGTCTTGCACCGCACGGTTCGCACTTGACCCCATCGGCCACCGGGTCCATCGAACCAAGCCTACTTGCCTCTCCATCACCCGGAGGCCGCTAGGCCTTTCGCGCTTGTTCTTCACCTACACCGACACGAGTCAAACCGCAACCTGTACGTGCACACTTAGCCAAGCATCAGTCCACACAATGTTGTCAATCACTCATCACTAAGGAGCGACCCTCCACTGGTCCTCGGACACACCTAGTCCTCAATCTTCAACTTGAGCGACTACATACAAGTCGTTAGATCAACTATGGTGTCACCTTTGAGCTCCAATTCATGGATCAGCTCCGCGGTTCGCACCTTGAGAGTCTCCTGGACTTCTTTGCGTGCTGATTGCTCATAGTTGAAGGAGTTCTGCCAATCAATGGCTTTGTCCATCAGCTTCTGCACAGAGCACTCATGTGCTGCACATCAAAGAATCAGGAGTTAGCTCAACACACCTACAATGATTATTCGATGCAAGCAAGAGGCACAAGGGTTACCTTTATTGTCCTGCCGCAGAGTCTTGTTCTTGCAGGCGATGTCATCCTTCTGCTCTGTCGGCTTCTAGATCTCATTGCTGCGGTACTCCGCCACATTGGAGTCTAGCCTCATCTGGCAGTCGAGACGACATATCTTTCTGCTTCTCCAGGTCCTCTTCAAGCTTCGACACCCGCTTTGCATCGGCGGCTTGCTTGGCGAGTGCTCGGGACTTCCGCCTCGACTGCTTGACAATGTCCAGCATGCATCACAATGGGTTCTAATCAAGTACTCCAAGATCAGAAGACTAGTCTACAATAATGGATACTCGACCTTACCTCGACAAATGAGCTGAAGTGCTATAGATTCTTCATCTGCATCTGCATGTACTCCGGCTCTAGCATGGCTTCACCAACGCCAGCCGGCAACTCGTTGGCAACATGGCTACTCGCCTCAGCCATGAAGTCCATTGGCTAGCTATGCAGCGGCGATGGATCCTCAATGTCCGCCTTGCGAATGACAATCTTCCTCTCTGGGCTCTACTCGAGAACTACCCGTGCATTCTCCTGATGCACAGGGGCTGGGATTTCTTCTTCCCACGGCAGGTTTGCCTCAAGGTCTGGCACCACAGCTTCTGCCAGCTCTGCTTCAAGTTCCGCCAAAGCGTTAGTCCTTGGCTCGGGGGCTGCACCATATGCGAAAATCAGTGATTCTACTACTTTGCTCCAAAGCTGGGACAAACCTGTTGCAAGGACCGTCTTCGTCTCGATCACCTCCTCTAGCATTTGCTCCGGCACCACATCTTAGGCATGCGAAGTGACGCTGTCTTCTACTACAGGGGCCTCCACCACTGTCTCGTCCTGGATCTGCTGAGTACCTTCCTCGACCACCTCCGTACGGGCTTCGGTACCCGTGACAGTGGCAGTACCCAACGCCTCCTAGGAGAGATCCGGTGATTTCCTGCAAAAAGAGACTACGTGACTTCACTGCTAATCAAGACAAATAAGTAGTCAAGCATTGGGGTACTTACAGTGTGGAGCACAGTAATTGCTTCTTGGGCCATCCAAGTAGCCCAAACAACCCGGCTGTGATCACCGGCAGCTCCACAGTTCCTTGAGGATTTGTCAGGGGCTCAGCGCTCTTCTCTGGTTCCGTCACGAGCTTCGTCACCATCGTGGCCTCTGGCTCCTGCGCCGGAGGTGGCTCGACATCTCCAGCCATACTACTCATGGGGATCCCCATGGGTAGCACAGTGTTATCATCGTAAAGGTCCATGACCTCAACTACTTCAGGAGCCACATCCTGAGTAGGCACCGGTGCTTGCTCAGCCTCCTTCGGTCCCTGCATAGAAGATTGGGGTCAACTACTACTACTCAAAGAGTTCTCTGCCTACTACTCACATGGTCAGGGGTATACCTCAGCAGATAGCCCTTACGGGCCAGAGATCCTCTTCACACACCATTTCCGCATCGTCCTCCTCTACTTCTTCGAAGGCAGCACGATGTCTCCGGTAATGTCGACTGCTGGCCTCTTCGACGAGCCAGCCGCCGCACCAGCAGCAGCGACGGATGCAGAGTACCCATAGCACGACTTCATCTCGAAGCACTGCGCTAGGGTCGACTCGTCGTCATTCGTCGACCTGTCTTCTACAACTCCCTCTGTGGTCTTTGACGACGCCGCGACACCGACTACTCGTTGGGCAGTCGGTGCGTTCCGCTCCGGATAGATCCCGCTGTCGACATAGACGGGCAGTAAGGGCATAGAGTGAAACCGGTCTACATCTTCTTGCAGAACAACAAGACAAGTCAGCTACCCGACAAGTCAACAAACAAGTACTCGGGGCTATGGCTACATACCTTCTTCGGCGGCCTGTCTGCCGAGTACTCCTCAACGGCAGCTGGTACACTAGGATTCAGATATTTGAAGATCTTCCCCAGCCGCTCCATCACTGCATCGGAGCTAATCTCCTTATCAGTGAACCTTGAACTATCACTACGACTAGTGTACTCGAAGCCGTAGTGATCCCTCTTCATCAGTGACTGGATGCGGCGCTTCATGAAGCTGTACGCCACACGCTCCACGGTCAGCTCGACTGCCTTCCATTTTGATGTGCGCCTCAACAACTCAGGCACATCCAAGCACTCCTTTATGGTGGGCTCCGCGTTCCAGATGTCACTGAACGGGAGCGTACAGACTCGGCTTCGGCAACTGCGGGCGTTGGTTCACCGTGTAGAACCACTTTTGCTTCCAGTCCTGATTGGAGTCAATGAGTTTGTACTCGAAGTACACTCCAGACAACTTCTCGCGCTTCTGGATTCCGGCACCTCCGACTAGTGGGCGACAAGGTGCTCGGCTGCGGCTTCAACCGGAATAGTTTCTTGAAGAGGCCCCAGTTCGGATCCCCAGGAACGCCTCACAGAAATGCACGAAAATGGAGATCTAGAATATACTGTTTGGATTCAGGTGGACGTGCTCGATTTGGTAGTACTCAAGCAGTCCACGGAAGAAGTCCGATGCCGGCAGGGTTAATCCTTGCGGCATCTAAGTCGAGACTCATTTCTTTGATTACCCAATACGCCTTGTGCTCTAGTTCCAAGGGCAAATGACAAGATTTACCATAAACGAATTGATATGGAGTCATACATATTGGTGTCTTGTGTACCGTCCGGTATGCCCATAGTGCTCCGTTCAATTTCTTTGACCAATCCTTGCCTCCCTTCTCAACGGTCTTATTGAGAATACTCTTGAGTTGCCTATTTGAAGTTTCATCTTGACCGTTGGTTTGTGGGTGGTATGCCGTGGCCACTCTATGCCCAACTTGGACAATCACTTTTTGAAGCTATTTCCCGTGAAGTGCGTTCCTCCATCGCTTATCAAAACTCGTGGGACTCCATAGCGCAAGAATATAACATTCTTGATCATTGATATAAACTCTTCTGTTGAAGCTCTTCGACAAGGGATGGCCTCTACCCACTTGGACACATAATCAACCATGAATACAATATGCTCATATCCATTTGAATTTGTGAATGGCCCCATGAAATCAATTCCCCAAACGTCGAATAGATCAATTTGAAAATTGTAACTCAACGACATAGCATTCCTTTGAGATATATTCTCCGTTCTTTGACATTCCGGACAAGAGGCAACATACTGTCAGAGGTTTAGTTCTGCACAGCCCACAGGGGGGTCAACCCTGGTGGTTTATTTAGGTTCAGTGGAGGGCGATCTAGAGCTAAGAACTCGATGGTAATGCAAGAGCACACAAAACACGACGAGTTTATACTAGTTCAGGCCTCCGGAGAGTAAAACCCTACGTCCAGTTGTTGGTGTAGATTGCTTGAGGATTGATGTACATTAGGGGTTGCCCTGCCCGCCTTATATTGGCCAGCGGACAAGGTAGGTCGCCCTGAGTCCTGGTCAGTTACAACCAGGAGACCTATCTCTAGTTGATTACAACTGTTCCCCGCAATTCCTGGAAAGCCTCTCGGATCCCGCTGCCATCTTGTCGTGTACTCCAAGTCTTGTAGTCGTTCCGGATAAGGTCTTCAGGAGGTCATGTGGGCCACAGACCAGGTTTGTTGGGCCCACTACCAAGTCAGTATGTCTTCTGGTGGGCCAGACCCATTTGTCGGGGATGGCCATGAGCCTGGTCGGTGGGGACCTAGGGGTACCCATGTCCCACAAGCCCTCGAGCAATGTGTAGGCGCAACGAGCTTGATGGAATCATGATGAAGTCATGGAGCCATCAACAGGTCGAATAGCGTGCACGTCGGTCAAAAAAGAACAAGCATTAGTAGCCAGTTTAGCAGCTGACTAGTTTGTAGAATCCTGAGAGTAGCGAGGTCGAGTGCCGACCTAAAGGAAGTAGACTTCCAGGAGGTCGAAGCGATGAGGAAAAAAATAGAGGGTATTTGAAAAATACTCTCGTAGAGTAGTCCCTGAGCATTAAAGTAGGCAGTAAGACTGCTTCGATGATCCAAAAAGAGAAGAAGAAGAAGAAGAACGAGAGGGCGTCGAAGACGCTCTCATAGAGTAGTCCCCGAGCATTGAAGTGGGTAGCATGGCCGGTTTGATGTTCAAAAAAGAGGAAATCTTGGTCATGGTCATGAAAAATCAGTTGTAGAGACACCCAGATATCTTGCATCGCTGCAAAGAGTTTGGTAGAGCCACTCGAGGCATGCCGACCTAAAGAAGGTCTCACGCTAACAGCACCCAAGCATCCAAAGATGCCTGGTAGGGCCAGCATGGCACACACCCCTTAGAGAGGCCTTCATTCCTTAAAGCAAGTTTCCAATGGTGGCCAGAGCATGCTAGCATGGCTAGAAACGCACACCGACCTCAGGAAGGTCACACATCCAGGGCACCCAACTAGGTTGGCAGAGCCTGAATAGTACCGAGGTATTGAAAGACCAAGGTACTAAGGCACGCCGACCTCAGGAAGGCCGTTTTGGTGTGCAGATGACCAGCATAGCTGCTAATGATCCAACAGAGCCAGGGTACCGAGGTATTGTCGACCGAGGTAGCATGCACACTGACCTTCAGGAGGCCCGTTGTTGACGGTCCAAAAACGTGTCAAGATTCACCATCCCTTACGGATCATCGTAGCACTTTTTCCCTCGTGTATTACCCAAGGTTATCGAATCCGTGGATCGGAAGCAAACCGCTAAGGTTCTCTACCTTATCTAGTCAATCTAACCTAACATGAAGCATCGATTGCATACAAAGAGGTAAACCTAATAGATATGAGTGATAGCATATAGGTTGATCACATCCACAAACATAGGCAAGGTAAAGTGCAACCATAGGGGTAATGTGACGCCCCAGGTTTTCAATTAGGGTTAATTAACGGCAATGACTGGTCAACCAAGTCAAACGTGTTGACTCTGGTCAAACACTGGTCAACCTGGGTCATCACCTCGAAAACCTCGCCAACCAACCCTAATGGTCAACACTTGATCAAGATTGGTCAACACTTGGTCAAAACCTCTTCCTAAACCCTAGTCAACCATTTTGACCTATACCCTTTCTAGAACTTTTACCTCGTTCTCCAAATTTCATCTAAACACTTCAAAATCGGTCAAAATAAAAGTTGTTCATCTTTTCGAGGGACACAACTTTGCTTTGGGCGGCATTGCTAATTTTGAGTGGATAATGGTGAAAAACTCGGTCAAAGTCTGCAAACACTATTCATCAGGCACCAAGAAAATCTTGATTTTTGCCTGCTGATTATGCTCGATCTATTGATCAAAACACCTATTGGTCTTTAAGAAAGTTGTAGAGGGATCATTGATCTGCAACTTTGCTTATTACCCTATAGTGCACTTTGTTGTCAAAATCTGGAGTTTGCACCGGTCAAACAGTGCTACCCCGAAACGTTTCTGCACTGGAGCACGCCCACGCGCACGACACCGTCGCGCCTTGCCACGTTCGCCGCCGAGTGCGCGCAAGCCGAGGCGCCTGTCTGCCTGCCGGTCCGTGCGCCGCGCCCCTTCCGCGTGCGAGCACTGGGCCCATATTGCACCGACGTCCGCGCCAAATAGCTCACCGCCACACGCCAAGCCTCTACGGGCTGTGCCGCGCCGGCCGACGCTGCCCATCCTATCGCGTCGCCGCCGTACCATCGTCGTACCGCGCCATGCCGCGACCGCCTCTCCCGTCCACTCGCGTGCGTCATCAAGTTGTCGTCGCCGCCTATAAAAGATCACACCCAGCTCACGCACGCAGGCACGCCACCGTCATCGGCCCTGCACACCGCCGTGCCCACCATTGTCGCCGCCACGGAGCTCCCGCTCCGCCACTCCATCCCACTGTCGTCCGAGCACTCTAGCACCTCCCCCACATCACCCTCGAACTTCCACCCCCACGTATTGCTCTGCTGTGCCTTGAGCTTCGCCGGGATTCAAGCCGCAGCAGCCGCATCACCACGGTCTCAACGCCGGTGATCACCGGAGCCATCTCCGAACCCACTGCCGCCGGCATTCGACTTCTGGTGAGCATCCATGACCACCTGAGCCGCTTGTGGACCAAGCCCGGCCGGCTATTGCCGCCGGCGAGCTTCCCTGCGCCGCCGAGGGTGTGGTTGTGAAGATCAAACTCTTCCCAGGGAGTTTTGTGCAATCCGAGGGCCTAGTTGTGAACCTTTAAATCTTTCCAGGGTCCCTTCTGTAAAGAGATTCTTCATTCCTTTTCATTTTTGCAGAACTTTGAAAAATCGTAGAAATTCACAGAAAAATCATAAAAATGCAAAACCAAATTTGTTGGTTTCCTTATGAGTAGATCTACATCTTTTACAAAGGCTGTATATACTTTTGATGAATAGTTTTTGAATGAAAAATCAAAACCAGTTTGTATGTGTGTGATCATAACTTGAGTTCTCCTCATGAGCTAGCCTTGATCTTTGGATATCTTGGTAGTCTGTACTTAAATAGGCTATACCTAAGTTTTTGCACAGAGTTACTGAGTAAATCTATAGTTATGATTTATTTTGCATTTATGCTAGATCTGCGTATATAAATTGCATAGCTTCATAGGTATGCTTTTTGTGGCCAATCTTGTGGCTATCCTCTTGTTATGCCTAAATGTACTCCTGGAGAATTTATTATGTATTTACGAACTGTTTATATATCTGTTTATGAATGATGCTTGTTTTTAAAGTAAAATCCATATCTCAGTTTCTGTTGGTCAAATGATGTCTATCTTTGGTCCAGTGCATGTTTGTGCTAGGGTAGAAAGTTGGGCTACTGTTGAGTCATATATTTCTCTGTACAATTACTTTGTGAATAAATAGGCTGAAAACGATTATTTTTTGTGTAGCATGTTTAAATAGGTTCTGAAGCTAATTTTTGGTGTGTAACCTAGTTTTAGTTCCTAGAGGCTCTATATAAATTTTAAGCTCTAGTGCATGAGTTGTTTTCTCTATATTTAATATTATTGCTTTTGCTATGCATAACTTGTCGTATATTTCATGCTCAGTATATAGCTTTGATTGCCATGAGTTTTTACCAGTAGCTCTGTTATAGTCCCTTGTGCTCACACAAAATTTCTCGCTGTCAGATGTTGCATGGTTTAACCAGAATAAATTTTGGAAGAAACTAAGTACATTAAAAATAGAAATAAAGAAATCCCCTCTTTATAAACACATGTGTGTTATAACCCTTGAAAAATGTCCCTAATGAACCCAAAAACCTAACTTGATCTTTTGTGTGGTAATTCTAAGTTAAGTGAATAGATATGCACACAATCATCATTAAAATGATAATAATTAAATAAATGGTTGAATAATTAATCTTAAGGAAGAGTATGCTGGATATATTCTTGTCTAGGTGAATGTGCTTAACATGACACCCTAGATGTAATACATGCTATTTACACCTTTATCACCAATTAACTCTTGCATATGCATTCCTCGTATAGAAGTCCCTGACGGTAGCTACACGCTCGTGCCGGCTGATGAGAACGAGGGAGCAGGAGGAGACGTACACTTCGTGACTGTTGATCAAGACCCGGACCAAAGACCGGAAGACTGTCTGACTGCTGGAGCTGCCGAAGGCAAGCCCCGGTTTAACATATACCTATGTGTTTCCTTTTTAAATTTCTGAATCTATGCTTGTTCATATATGTGCATTTACGTTCAGGAGTTGAATGGAAACCCTAGATGCATGATCCATAAGTACCTATGATCTTTTACTAGTATGCTAGGTCGATAGTTGCTATGCACTAAGGACCCGATACAAGTCGAGTGATGTACTTTGCTTGTGAGAATAGGTTCTTATGTTGGAATCATAAGACTTGTTAAATTGAATTCCTCACGTGGTAAGAGCATGGGATTTGCACTCTGGTCCAATGGTTAAGAGATTAAGCATTTAAAAGTACTAAACATTTGTCGGACATGAGTACGGTAAACCTAGTACCTGAATGATGCTGTGCAGGAACTTTAGGCTACTACTCTTGGGCTACTGCCCCAGTCTTGCAAACTGTGGTGCATGGTGACGCTGGATGCCAGTGTGAGGCACGCCAGCTAGCTATGTACCTAGGACTGTGTGAGGACCAGGTGTGTCCGAGGACCAGTGGAGGGTCGCTCCTTAGTGATGAGTGATTGACAACGTTGTGTGGACTGATGCTTGGCTAAGTGTGCAGGTACAGGTTGCGGCTTGACTCGTGTCGGTGCAGGTGAAGAACAAGCGCGAAAGGCCTTAGCCGTGGCGGCCTCCGGGTGATGGAGACGCAAGTAGGCTTGGTTCGATGGACCCGGTGGCCGATGGGGTCAAGTGCGAGCCGTGTGGTGCAAGACTGGCGGGCTGAAGTCATGAACATGGGCCGGTGCAAGGTAGCGGATGAAGCCCGAAGCTTGCACGCGGGGTTTGGTGGTTTGCCCACAAATCCATCAGGTGGACGGTTTCTTGGTTTGGGCCTCAAAACCAAGCCCGGAGGCCCGAGGCGACAGAGACAGTGATCCGGGAGCCTCGGGAAGCTTCGAGGCGGAGGGCACGTGGCGTGATCACGGGGTTTGCGTTGAGTTGAAGCGAAGCCGCAGTGGAAGCGTGTCCGTCCGATGAAGACTTGACCAAAATGCCCCTGAGGGGTTGTATCTTCATTTCAAGCAGTAGGGGTAGCATGGTCATTTACCTCCCTCCGATGGACTTCGTATAAATAGCGGAGAGGTGGATGTCATCTCTCTCTCTTGGACTCTAGGTTTTCCTCCCCCGGTAGATTTCTCTAAATTGCTTCTTTTCCCTCTGGATTCCTTAGGCTAGATGTTGACATTTCTTAACGCAATCACCTAAGAACAGGTTTGGAACCCATCCTGGTAACAACGCCAGAAATGCTGGTTGGTAAATCTTAACGTTACAGAGATCCGCAAGCACACAGAAGTACCATTGTAGCATTTCCCCAAAGGAATATTCCAAAGGGTATCGAATCCAAGGAAGGCATTGGCGGAATGACAAGATCAACTCTATTGAAATGAGTATAGATCATAGACGGAAATAAATTAGACACTCAAGTGCAAGGGTAAAATGTGATAAAGGGGGTAGTGTGATCACACACACACTCACTCTCTCTCTAAAGGGTCCTAGGCATAGGAGGCGACACACGAGTTAGTTCTAAGTTCTTATGTACTATACACATAAAGCTGATAAGAACGAGTTAGATACACTAGCGTTGAAGAACAATGACTTAAGCACCCAGGAACCACGGGGAGATAACCTCCCGCGTTGCTTCCGCACAACTCCGGTTGTTATATTTTAGACTCCTACAGCTTTACCGAACGTGGGGGATTTCAGAGGACCAACGGTTGTCACTACCGCGGCCTACCCCAAGACAAACCGTGGGATAAACTCATAAGTAAGGTAGCTACGCAACCCAAGCACCATGCTTACGTTGTTAGCCGGACTTGACCGGCCCGGGCTATTGTGACCCAGGTCAAGCCACCAGATAAACTAGCCAATTACACCGAGTACTGTAGCTTAAGCACAGACTTCATACAACGCAATCATGTCATCTAATTAGATCAAACCAGGTTAAGTACACAAACAGATTCGTGTTTTCCTATGTCTGTTCAACTGGATCAAAGGGTCGTGTTCGCGAAGAACACGAGCCTCTAACATATGAACAAACACCAGAAACATGTAAAAGTCACTCGTCGAGTGGATCGAAAGGCCTTGTTCATCAAGAACAGGAGCCTCTAAATGATGAACAGGTGAAGAACACATGAACAAATCACTCATGCATACAAATACAACTTTATATGAATAACTGAAGTAGATCAAAGTCATACAAATGAAATAAGACACAAGCCAACTCATACCTAGATCCCAAAGTAGACTTGGAACCTGAATTAGAACTACTCTAGCCCACCTCCTAGCCTTGAGACTAAAAGTGAGAGAGGTGTTGCAAGTGTGGATGTCTCATAAGTGAGCCCCCTCTCCTTCTATTTATAGGCCCGTGCACTGGTGAGAAATGGAGGCAAACACCCCGGGGATGGCGCCTAGGACCAATAGGGAACCACCATGTGGAAGCCCCTGAGTGGCGGCCACAAGGTCGGTTCGGCCGACCTGTGGGGTCGGCCGACCCCCTGTGGGCCCCACTCGGGGTGTGCTTCCTCCTGGAGGCTGCCTTGTGGGTCCTTAGGTCGGTTCCCGGTGTCCACCCTGTTTTGGCACGATTTGCTTGCCTTTGTGGGCCCATGGATCCATGTGAAGTCCACGTGTCACACTCTGATTCGTCGGGGGTTGCTTCACTTGGATCGCTTGCATGGCTCCCTAGTTGGTAGGTTTGCATGCATGGCATCCTTGTTGGCAGCCCACTAGGATGAGGTGATGTGGCATGGACCCTAGAAGGTGAGTTTAGCACTCTTTTCTTGCTTATTTTCCTGCAATCAAATAATGTCCAAGGACAAGTGGAACTACATTATTCTTAACTAAATACGTGTAAGAAATACCTTATGCTCCTTTATTCATGAGTATATTGACGGCTAAAGTAGGCACTTAACAGCCGTCAACACTAGACTCTTGTACAGACTCTGTCCTCTGGATGTATGGAAGCATTCGGTGTTGCGGTGATCTCCTAGTCCTCTGTGATTTTCGTGTCATTTTCGGGGTTATTTTTGGGGAGTTTCGTTCTTCGCTTGATTCAGGGATTTGAGGGCGTTTTCCTTCGGATTTCTTTGAGGAGATCATGGGTGGATGCCTTGTGCATCTTTGTGTGTGATCTTGACTCCTCAAACGCCGTGGAGAGCCTTCGATTCATGAGTTTTTGGCCAAAGTTCGTGTTCTTGGTGGAGTTCGTGTGATCAGAGATTCCAGGCGATTTAGTGGCTTAGAGGTCGAGATTGTTGGGGCACAGCTTCCTCTTGGGTTGCTTATCATCTCCCCCAAATCTTGTCTCAAGTGCTTTTGGCATTTGGGAGATCCGGTGATGGATTTGGACAGTTAACTTAGCGAGCTCGAGCTCGAGCAGCTCTGTCCGGGGCTAGCGGACAGTCCGCCAGGACCCCGCGGATAGTACACGTGCCTAGGGTTCGTCCCGTGTTCTTCGTGTTCTTGTGAGTCTTCGTTTCGATCGGTTTCGGCCCTAGGTTTTGGTTGCGTGAGGTTTGGCGGATAGTCCGCGAGTGCTTCACGGACGGTCCGCGTGGCCGAGATTTTGTCTGGGGTGACTCGAGGTTTGTCTGGGGTATTCAGCGAGGTTGGCGGACAGTCCGCCTAGGCCTCACGGACGGTCCGCGACACTGGCAGACAGTCCGCGTGGGCTCTTCGGATGGTCCAAATTTTGGCTTGCAGCTCTGGTGGTTCTGTTGTTCATTTCGGACAGTCCGGGCCGTACCCGCGGACAGTCCGCCGTACACTAGCGGACAGTCCGCCAGTACCAGCCGGACAGTCCGCACTGGTCGTTTCCAGAATTGACCAAGTGCTTTGATTCTTGTCCGGTGCTTCCGCTCTTTGCTCCTAGGCTTGTTGGTTGATCTTCTAGACTTGTGTGTGCCTTGTTTGGAGCTTCCTTTGTGTGCGTGAGAATTTGGAGTGGCAATCGGGGTATACGCTGAGTTCGACCTTCGGGGAGAATTTTTATCGGCTCCCATTCACTCCCCCCCTCTCTGGTCGCCCTATTCGGTCCTTCAATTGGTATCAAAGCAAGTTACGGATCTTCTTGATTCTAACCTGTCTAAGATCCAAAGATGGGCGATTACAGCAAGGGGTTGGGTCCTCCGCACTTTGATGGCAAGAATTACCCGATGTGGGAGAGGCGCATGGGTGCGTTTTTGCGAGGGAAGGGAACTCTTATCTGGGAGGTCACTCAAAATGATCAATATGTCATCCCAGATAGTTTTCTGCTTCCAGGATCACGGGACATGTTTGAGGCGAACAACAAGGCCGTTGATTACTTGTTCCGTGCTCTCTGTGCCTCGGAGTTCGAGCGAGTGTACGGAGAGAATGTGGTCGGAAAGATTTGGCTCAAGTTGAGAAATGCTCATGTTGGCAATGCCCAAGTGCAACCCCATTTGTTTTCCACTTACCGGAGAGAGTACGAGAACTTCACTCATCTCCCCGGCGAGTCGACCGATGCGATGTTCCAGCGCTTCACTAGCACAGTCAACAACAAGAGGGCCAATGTGACAGTGCTCCCATACACGGATCATGATCAAGCTATCAAGCTTTTGCATGCCCTGGATAGGTCTATGTGGAGTGCCAAGGTCGAGGCCATTGAGGAGTCAAGCGTGTATGATACGCTGACATTGGATGAGCTTTTTGCCAAGCTCAGGTCTTCAAAGGTTGATCGTGGCTTGAGAGCCAAGAGCGAGAGCCCCACTGATTCTCATAGTTTGGCTCTTGTCTCAGGATCAAGGACTAACGCTAACTCTGGTGGTTTCTCTTTGTCTTGTCTTGTGTGTTTGCCAGATGAGGACTTTGAGGTGCTGAGCGAGGACGATCTCGCATTGTTGAGCAAGAGGTTTGGGCGGATGTACGAGAACCGCAAGAATGCAAGGCGTAGCTCGGGGATGTGCTATCGATGCGGGAAGCACGGGCACTTCATCGCCGAATGCCCTGAAGCCATGGAGATCAAGAATGACTACAAGGGCAAGCCCAAGCACGACTACAACAAGCACCGCTCCCGGAACGACAACAAGGACAAGCACAAGGACAGGGGCGAGAGAAGGCACAAGAAGAGTGGCGGCCACAAGAAGAAGACCGCTCGAGCGATGGTGGCCAGAGCGAGCGACATCGACTCGACATCAAGTGATGCTTCTTCCGATTCGAGCAGCGAGGAAGAGCAAGAGAAGCGCAAGGACAAGTGGCACACGGGCAAGAACTTCACCAGCTTGAGCTTCGTCGCACAGGGAGGAGCATAAGCTTCTTTTTGCTGCAAAGGCACTTCATGTACCATGTCTACACTTGGAAATGAAATTGGTGTATGAATTGCCTTATGCTTGAAAAATGAGCTCCAAAATCATGTATTTATGCTTTGATATTCATATCTTGGGTGCTAAACCGTAGCATGTTTGTCTATCATGAGAAGTCTCATTTTAAAAAGTAGACACATGGCTCGGTGGCTTTAACATGACTTGAGTAGCTTGTGGGCGTTTACAATGATCTTGTGATGAGAATTTGTGATCTTGCATAAACTTTGGATGATCTAGTGTATTTATGTTCAAATTGGTATAGAGAGAGTCTTGCTCATGAGATGACTAGTTCCTTGTGAAAATTGCTTGAAAATTGCTTTTAGCCATGTCACATGCTTATATGTCTCTACCTTCTTGATGGCAATGTGCTAAATACACCATATCTACTTTGCTTGCTCTATGTCTCATGTGTAGCATTTTGTTGTGCTCTTTGTATATTTGAGAAGCTTGGTAGATTGTATATATGCTTTGACATGCATTTTTCATGAAAACAAGGGGAAGAGTTTCATATACCTTGATTCATGCATTGTCAACAAGGGGGAGTGTTTTGGGGAGAATTTGTATGCTTTGGGAGAATTTTGTGGAAATTTGGTATGCATTTGCATGTGAGGAGAAAATTGAGAAGAAGAGGTTGCATTTGCTCAGGGGGAGTTGCATATGTGCTGGGGGAGCTCCTTTGATTTGTGCCTGAGTTTTGTGCTTTGTGATGTGCTCTTTGTGAGCTTTGGTTTGTCTCGGCTGTGTCGAGCCGTTGCCCTTGTCTTAGGGGGCCGAGACTTGGTCCGGCGAGTGATCTTGTTTTCACTTGTTCTTTGGCTTTGGATCACTTGTTGGAGGTTTGTGTTCGTGGCTGTTTTTCTTTTCTTTTTCTCTATGTGATTTCTATGGGTGCTGTCAATGCACTCATCAAAGGGGAGATTGAGGACCAGGTGTGTCCGAGGACCAGTGGAGGGTCGCTCCTTAGTGATGAGGATTGACAACGTTGTGTGGACTGATGCTTGGCTAAGTGTGCAGGTACAGGTTGCGGCTTGACTCGTGTCGGTGCAGGTGAAGAACAAGCGCGAAAGGCCTTAGCCGTGGCGGCCTCCGGGTGATGGAGACGCAAGTAGGCTTGGTTCGATGGACCCGGTGGCCGATGGGGTCAAGTGCGAGCCGTGTGGTGCAAGACTGGCGGGCTGAAGTTGTGAACATGGGCCGGTGCAAGGTAGCGGATGAAGCCCGAAGCTTGCACGCGGGGTTTGGTGGTTTGCCCACAAAACCATCAGGTGGACGGTTTCTTGGTTTGGGCCTCAAAACCAAGGCCGGAGGCCCGAGCCGACGGAGACGGTGATCCGGGAGCCTTGGGAAGCTTCGAGGCGGAGGGCACGTGGTGTGATCGTGGGGTTTGCGTCGAATTGGAGCGAAGCCGTGGTGGAAGCGTGTCCGTCCGATGAAGACTTGACCAAAATGCCCCTGAGGGGTTGTATCTTCATTTCAAGCGGTAGGGGTAGCGTGGTCATTTACCTCCCTCCGATGGACTTCGTATAAATAGCGGAGAGGTGGATGGCATCTCTCTCTCTTGGACTCTAGGTTTTCCTCCCCCGGTAGATTTCTCTGAACTGCTTCTTTTCCCTCTGGATTCCTTAGGCTAGACTCTTGTACAGACTCTGTCCTCTGGATGTATGGAAGCATTCAGCATTGCGGTGATCTCCTAGTCCTCTGTGATTTTCGTGTCATTTTCAGGGCTATTTTTGGGGAGTTTCGTTCTTCGCTCGATTCGGGGATTTGAGGGTGTTTTCCTTCGGATTTCTTTGAGGAGATCATGGGTGGATGCCTTGTGCATCTTTGTGTGTGATCTTGACTCCTCAAACGCCGTGGAGAGCCTTCGATTCGTGAGTTTTTGGCTAGAGTTCGTGTTCTTGGTGGAGTTTGTGTGATCCGTGATTCCCGGCGATTTAGTGGCTTAGAGGTCGAGATTTTTGGGGCATAGCTTCCTCTTGGGTTGCTTATCATGTCCCCCAAATCTTGTCTCAAGAGCTTTTGGCGTTTGGGAGATCCGGTGATGGATTTGGAGAGTTGACTTCGCGAGCTCGAGCTCGAGCAGCTCTGTCCGAGGCTAGCAGACAGTCCGCCAGGACCCCGCGGACAGTCCACGCGCCTAGGGTTCGTCCCGTGTTCTTCGTGTTCTTGCGAGTCTTCGTTTCGATCCGTTTCGGCCCTAGGTTTTGGTTGCGCGAGGTTTGGCGGACAGTCCGCGAGTCCTTCACGGACGGTCTGCGTGGCCGAGATTTTGTCTGGGGTGACTCGAGGTTTGTCTTGGGTTTTCAGCGAGGTTGGCGGACAGTCCGCCTAGGCCTCATGGACGGTCCATGACACTGGCGGACAGTCCGCGTGGGCTCTTCGGACAGTCCGAATTTCGGCTTGCAGCTCTGGTGGTTCTGTTGTTCATTTCGGACAGTTCGGGCCGTGCCCGCGGACAGTCCGCCGTACACTAGCGGACAGTCCGCCAGTACCAGCCGGACAGTCCGCACTGGTCGTTTCCAGAATTGACCAAGTACTTTGATTCTTGTCCGGTGCTTCCGCTCTTTGCTCCTAGGCTTGTTGGTTGATCTTCTATGCTTGTGTGTGCCTTGTTTGGAGCTTCCTTTGTGTGCGTGAGAATTTGGAGTGGCAATCGGTGTATAGGCCGAGTTCGACCTTCACGGTGCACCCTTAATCGAGCGGGGGATCTAAGGGCACGCCCAACTGGACGTGTCTACAAATCATGAAGGGTGGACATACTAGACCTAATCACCGTGATTACATAAAGTATGCTAAATAGTCTAAGCATGCATAAGACTAAGGATCAAATCATATTCATGATAAGAAGAAAGCATAGACGGAGACATGGAATCGCTAATAGATCAGAAAACATGATGAACATTGCTCACATAATAATAAGTGTGTTTGGATCATCTTCACCTAGTACATACCATTTGTTGACACCATTTTTTGACACATGTCAAAGAATAGCCAAAGAGATATCAGGAAGACCTCAAAGCTGATAAAGAAAGGGAGAGAAGCAACCAGCCGATTTGGAATCGGCCGATTGATGGAGAAGAAACGTGGCAGAAGAAGAATACGCCAAAAGGAAGGAAGACAGTGGCAGGTCAACAACCAAGTTTACAACGGGTCAAAGTCAGTGTAGGGAGTCTAATTCCTATAGGAATCGTTAAGTTTTTGGTAGTTTTGTTTCTTTAGATTCAAGTAAACGTTGTCATCATCGACTAGGAGTCAAGTTGTCCTCAGGACATAAATAGTGACCCTGCGTGGTCAAAGAATATTGTACACACCAAATCAACAAAACCTTTACTTATTCAAGTCGGCGACTTCGCCACCCTTTTTTTACTTCTTCCTATTTTCTTGTTTCTTCAAACGCCGTTCTTCTAGCTCGTCGGGCTGCATCGATCGACCTCTAGCAAGCTTGTAAGTACCGTTTTATCGAATAACAACTGGGCTTTAACCTCCGGGCGCATCGCTGTAGTTTCGTCTAAGTTTTATTCACAACTTATCGATATTAGCTAGGTTTGCAACTATTTTTCTTAATTATTTAGCTTTTATCACCAATTTATCTAGCTCGTAACCTCGTCGTATCGGCTGTCGTCTAAAGGACCAAATCGGACGACCAGAGAGGGGGGGAGTGAATGGGAGCCGATAAAAATTCTTCCCGAAGGTCGAACTCGGCCTATACCCCAATTACCACTCCAAGAGTTCTCGCGCACAAAATAAGCTCCAAACAAGGCACACACAAGCCTAGAAGATCAACCGACAAGCCTAGGAGCAAAGAGCGGAAGCACCAAAGCAAGAACCAAAGGACTTAGGCACCGCTGCGAAGTCCCTGGCGGACTGTCCGGGATGACCGTGCGGACCGTCCGCGTGGATGTCGCGGACCGTCCGGAGGGTCACGGCGGACTGTCCGTAAATACCACCCGAACCACCAGAGATGCACCCCCAAAATTCGGACTGTCCGTGGAGGCTCCGCGGACTGTCCATCAGAAATCAGGCCACGCGGACTGTCTGTGAGACCCCCGCGGACTGTCCGCCAAACCCCTTGCAACCAAAGCCTATGGGCGAAACGGATCGAAACGAAGACGCGCAAGAACACGAAGAACATGAGACGAACCCTAGGCACACGCGCTCCTCGCGGACCGTCCGCGACCCTCGAGCGGACCGTCCGCGACACGCGGACAGAGCAGAAAAACGCCCGACCTCGGGAGTCAACTCCACCTTTCCATCACCGGATCTCCCAAACAGTTTAGGCTCTTGAGACAAGATTTTAGGGAGATGAAAAGCCTCACACAAGGATGCTATGCCCCAAAAATCTCGACTCCTAAGCCACTAAATCACCGGGAATCGCGGATCAACCGAACCACCACCATGAACTCGGGCACCAACCAAAAACGCACGAATCGAAGGCTCTCCACGACGTTTGAGGGGTCAAGATCACACACAAAGATGCGCAAGGCATCCACCCGTGGTCCCCTCAAAGAAATCCGTGAGGAAACGCCCCCAAAATCACGAATCGAGCGAAGAACGAAACTCCTCAAAAATAGCCTCGAAAATGACACAAAAATCACAAGGGACTAAGAGATCACCGGGACGCCGAATGATTCCATACATCCAGAGGTCAGAGTCTATTCAAGAGTCTAGCCTAAGGAATCCAGAGGGAAAAGAAGCAGTTCAGAGAAATCTACCGGGGGAGAAAGCCCTAGGGAGCAAGAGAGAGAGATGCCATCCACCTCTCCGCTATTTATACGAAGTCCATTGGAGGGAGGTAAATGACCACGCTACCCCTACATCTCAAATGAAGATACAACCCCTCAGGGGCATTTTGTTCAAGTCTTCATCGGACGGACATGCTTCCACCGCGGCTTCGCTTCACCTCGACGCAAACCCCGTGATCACGCCACGTGCCCTCCGCCTCGAAGCTTCCCGAAGCTCTCGGATCACCGTCTCCGTCGCCTCGGGCCTCCGGGCTTGGTTTTGAGGCCCAAACCAAGAATCCGTCCACCGATGGTTTTGTGGGCAACCCAACAAACCTCGCGTGCAAGCTTCGGGTTCCATCCGCTACCTTGCACCGGCCCATGTTCACGACTTCAGCCCGCCAGTCTTGCACCGCACGGCTCGCACTTGACGCCATCGGCCATCGGGTCCATCGAACCAAGCCTACTTGCCACTCCATCACCCGAAGGCCGCCACGACTAAGGCCTTTCGCGGTTGTTCTTCACATACACCGACACGAGTTAAGCAGCAACCTGTACCTGCACACTTAGCCAAGCATTAGTCCACACAACGTTGTCAATCACTCATCACTAAGGAGCGACCCACCACTGGTCCTCAGACACACCTGGTGCTCAATCTCACCCTTGATGAGTGCATTGACAACATCCATAGAAATCACACAGATAAAAAGAAATGAAAACAGCCACGCACACAAGCCTCCCAAGCAAGTGATCCAAAGCCAAAGAACAAGCGAAACAAGATCACTCGCCAACCAAGTCTCGGCCCCCTAAGACAAGGGCAACGGCTCGACACAGCCGAGACAAAACAAAGCTCACAAGGAGCACACCACAAAGCACAAAACTCTGGAAAATCAAAGGAGCTCCCCCTGCACATATGCAAACTCCCCCTGAGCAAATGCAACCTCTTCTTATCAATTTTTCTCCTCACATGCACAAATGCATACCAATTTTCCAAAAAATTTCCCAATGCATGAAAAATCTCCCCATATCATACAAAACTCTCCCCCTTATTGACAATGCATGAATCAAGGTATATGAAACTCTTCCCGTTGTTTTCATGAAAAATGCATGTCAAGGCATATAAACAATCTACCAAGCTTCTCAAATATACAAAGAGCACAACAAAATGCTACAAATGAGACATAGAGCAAGCAAAGTAGATATGGTGTATCTAGCACATTGCCGTCAAGAAGGTAGAGACATATAAGCATGTGACATGGCTAAAAGCAAATTTAAGCAATTTTCACAAAGAAATAGTCATCTCATGAGCAAGACTCTCTCTACACCAATTTGAACATAAATACACTAGATCATCCAAAGTTTATGCAAGATCACAAATTCTCATCGCAAGATCATTATAAATGCTCACAAGCTACTCAAGTCATGTTAAAGCCACCGAGCATGTGTCTACTTCTTAAAATGAGACTTCTCATGGTAGACAAGCATGCTACGGTTTAGCACCCAAGATATGAATATCAAAGCATAAAAACATGATTAGGAGCTCATTTTTCAAGCATAAGGCAATTCACACACCAATTTCATTGTCAAGTTTAAACATGGTACATGAAGTGCCTTTGCGGCAAAAAGAAGCTTGTGCTCCTCCCCAAGCAAGCAAAAGGGCTAAACATTTACAATGACAGAAAGGTCTTTGACCCCAAGCAAAGAGAACATGATTCTCAAGCACAAACTAAACATGATATAGGCATTTAAGCACAAATTGAGCATAGACGAGCATCTACTCATGAGAGACATCATTTTAGCATTTTCATCAAAAGAGAGCTATCTCAACATAAATATATGACAAAACCATCCAGAGCATAGCATTCACATCCACAATTTACCAAACATGCACATATCTCACAAATAGCACATCGGTGATCAATGTATATAAGAGAAGCTTTTCCTAGCACAAGTGATCCAAAGATGGCTATCCTACCAGGTTTTGTACAGAAAGTAAAATGCATGAATGCAATGCAACAAAATGAACATATGACACATATATACATGAGAAGCTCCAAGACTCAGCTAGAAAGGAAAGCAAACACCAAGTTCACCCCGCAAGCGAGTAAAAGTGACTTGATCAAGCGGTTTGGTGAAAATGTCGGCTAGCTGATCTTGGGTAGGGACATAGGATAAAGATATGTTTCCCTTCTCAACATTGTCCCTCAGAAAGTGGTACCTCACTTCTATGTGTTTCGTTTTGGAGTGGAGGACAGGATTTTTAGCTACGCTTATGGCACTGGTGCTATCACAGAAAAGTGGAACCTGGGAGCACTCCTCTCCAAAATCACTCATGGTGTAGGTCAACCAAAGCAGCTGGGAACAACAACTAGCAGCAGCTACATACTCGGCCTCTATAGTGGACTGGGCTACACTGGATTGCTTGCGAGACGACCAAGAGACCAAAGAAGAACCAAGGAACTGACAACACCCAGAGGTAGACTTGCGGTCCAATCGACACCCAGCAAAATCAGCATCAGAGTAACCGTGAACTCTTAGTGTCGAGGAGGCAGAATACCAAAGACCAAACTCAGGAGTGTAGTTCAAGTACCTAAAAATCTGCTTGATGGCCTGCTGATGTGAAGTCCTCGGTGAAGCCTAAAAACGAGCACACAGACACACACTGAACTGTATGTCCGGCCTCGTCGCCGTCAAGTAGAGGAGGGAGCCGATCATGCTCCGGTACTCCTTCTAGTCCACGGGTTTGCTGTCCTCGTCTGCGTCCAAAGCCGTAGTGGTACTCATCGGTGTAGTCAGCGGCTTGGAGTCGTTCATGCCAAACTTCTTCACCATGTCCCTGGTGTACTTCGCCTGATGTACAAACGTCCCGTCCTTGCACTGCTTGATCTGGAGGCCCAAGAAAAACTGAAGCTCGCCCATCATGGACATCTCAAATTCCCAGCTCATGTCATCTGCAAATCTGGCAATAAGATCATGAGAAGAGCCACCAAAGATTATGTCATCCACGTATATCTGAACAATCAACAGGTCATTCCCATGCTTAAGGAGAAACAGGGTCTTATCAACTGTGCCCATCACAAACCCCTTACTGAGCAAAAAGCCTCTCAACCTGCCATACCAAGCTCTAGGTGCCTGTTTCAACCCATAGAGCGCTCTCTGGAGTTTGTATACACGGTGTGGGTATTTTTCACTCTCAAACCCCGGGGGTTGCCTCACATACACTTCTTCCTCTATCACCCCATTCAAGAAAGCACTCTTGACATCCATTTGGTACAACTTGAACCCTTTAGCCACGACAAAGGCTAGAAGGATACTAATTACCTCCAATTGTGCCACAGGAGCAAATGTCTCCTCATAGTCTATTCCCTCCTTCTGGTTGAACCCCTGAGCCACCAACCTCGACTTGTTTCTCACAACCATCCCATTCTCACCCTCTTTTTTCTTCCACACCCACTTGGTACCTATGGGACGGCAATTTGGTGGTGGATCGACTAACACCCAGACTTGGTTTCTCTCAAAATTTTCCAACTCCTAATGCATGGAATTCACCCAATTCTCGTCAGACAAAGCGTGTCGAATATCTTTAGGCTCAAACGACGCGACAAAAGCAGAGTGAACGAAATGAGAGGAATTCCTTGACCTCGACCGTGTAGTGCGTTCATGGAGGTCACCAATGATCGTCGTCGGTGGGTGATCAACTTGTACTCACCGCGGAGCCTCTCGCCTGGACACAACCTCCCCCTCAGCAGCAGCCTCCACTCGAACAGCCTCAGTCGTAGTGGGTGTAGCGGATGGTCCGTCCTCGATCGTCGTCGTAGTAGTGTTAGTAGAATGTACACGATCAGCCGCGGGAGCACCACCATCATCATCATCCTCGTCTCCATCTCCATCCTTCTCATCCTCAAAGATCCTGGCACCAATTTTCTCGTCACCTGCACACTCAAAAGCAGAAGAGCTACATGGCTGTGTCTCGTCAAAGGTAACCTCGCAAGTCTTCATGATTCGGTTAGTGTCAAGGTTGAGCACACGATATGCTCTAGAATGAATCACATAACCAAGGAAAATCCCATCCGAACATCTGGACTCGAACTTATCCAACTTGCCCTTCTTCAGAATGAAACACTTGCTTCCAAAAGCTCTAAAGTGACTCACCTTGGGTTGTCGGCCATGCATCAGCTCATAGGAGGTCTTTTTCTTGATAGCACGAAGGAAAATGCAATTTGAGACATAGCAAGCGGTATTGACCGCCTCGGCCCAGAAACGCCTAGGAGTCCTATGCTTATCGAGCATCGTCCTGGCCATCTCACAAAGGGTCCAGTTCTTCCTCTCCACTACGCCATTCTGGCAAGCGACGTATGGAGAAGAGTACTGATAATCGAGACCAAGATCATTGCAAAAGGCATCAAAATGAGAGTTCTTAAACTCTGTGCCATTGTCACTGCGTATAGTTCGAATGGCATCTCCATGTCTCTCATTCATCAACCTCAAGATCAAGTCCCGAACAAAGAGAAATGTCTCGCTGTTATCCTCCAAAAAGAAAACCCAAGAGTACCTCGAAAAATCATCAACAACCACAAGAACATACCACTTCCCACCAGCAGAGCGAACCCGAGCTGGCCTAACCAAATCCATGTGCAACAGCTCACAAGGTCACTCGGTCATGACAGCAGTCAGAGGGGCGTGAGAAGCAGCAACCATCTTTCCATGCTGACAAGAAGCACAAACCAAATCCTTCTCGAATTTCAACTTAGGCAATCCTCGGACAAGATCAAGACCACTCAAGCGGGAAAGCAACTCAAAGCTCAAGTGTCCCAACCTCCTATGCCATTTCCAAAGCTCGGCCGACACGCCAGCAACAAAGCATCGAGGAGGACCAACAGTCTGGGAAAAATCGGCACGAAAGATTTGACCCTCAGGGACGATCGTACAGACAAGATCACCTCGAGAATCAAGCACACGAGAAGCACCCGACTTAAAACGAACCTCAAAACCTTCGTCCAGTAACTGAGATACTGACAACAGGTTAAAACGAAGTGACTTGACCAGGGCCACACTTCTTAAGGTCACCTTGCTACTCACCTTCATCATACCTTCCGCAAGCACTCGTACTCTCCTATTATCCCCGAAAGTGATGTACTCCCTCATACTCACCGGGGTGAGGCTGGAGAACCACCTACGATCTCCAGTCATGTGTCTTGAGCAACCGGAGTCGATCAACCAAAAGTTCTCCAAGCCTCCCGCCTGCAATAATAAACGAGAACGAGAATGAGCAAGCGACTCAACACCGGGGTTAGTTCCAAAAGAGTTAAACCAGTGTCGAGCCATTTGCTCAAAAGAAGGGTTAGCAAAATCCATCCTACCAAAACCTCTAGGCGGAGTCCTCTCACGCCTACCACCAAAGGACCTGTCACGTCTCACTGGAGGAGTACGCGAACCACGAGGGGGAAAATGTGGCCCGTAGTCCATCTGAGACTCAAAGCTCCAATCGTGTCTCCCAAACTTGTAACGGTCACGAGAAGGAGCACGCCGAGCCAACTCACCACGCCCAAACCCAACACGCCTATCTCTCTGAGGGAACACACCTCTACCTCCACCTCCACGAGTGGGAACTGTACGCACATACACCTCACCCCTAGGTAGAGGCCCTCTACGAGGCTCAGGCACACCACGAGCAAGGTGGTACCTGTCCTTCTTTGCCATCTCCGTAGCAAACCTCTCATCCCTCTTCCTCCGGAAACAGAATTCATCCTTATGCCCATCCCTCCCACAATACTCACAATGGAAGCGGATTGGCACTGGCTTAGGCGGTGGCTTTTCTGTGGGCTTCTCAACCGCTTTCTCTCCTGACTTCCCCTCAAAGACATTACCCAGGTTGCTCACAAACTTGATGGGTTTCTGGTAATTCTCTGTTCTCTGGGGAACACTGGTGGGTCTGGAGTTGTATCAAGCTTGTTTCTTAGTTGGTTTGGCTTGGGTACATATTTGTTCGTGGGTATGGTGTGGGGTGGTGTAGGTGTCTCTCCAGCTTTCTCTTCTCCCTCACCACTCTTCTTACCACACTTATCAGCCCCCTAACGCCTGACCATCAAACCTCTTAAACTGAGCCAACATCAAACTCAATTGTGGCTCATGCCCAGACATGCAAAAGCTTGATAGCTTGATCATGATCCGTGTATGGGAGCACTATCACATTACCCCTCATGTTGTTGACTATGCTAGTGAAGCGTTGGAACATAACATCGGTCGACTCACCGGGAAGATGAGTGAAGTTCTCGTACTCTCTCCGGTAAGTGGAAAACAAACGGGCTTGCACTTGGGCATTACCAACATGAGCATTTCTCAACTTGAGCCATATCTTTCCGGACACATTCTCTCCGTACACTCGCTCGAACTCCGAGGCACAGAGAGCACGGAACAAGTAATCAACGGCCTTGCTGTTGGCCTCAAACATGTCCCGCAATCCTGGAAGCAGAAAACTATCTGGAATTTCATACTGAGGATTTTGAGTGACCTCCCATATAAGAGTTCCCTTCCCTCGCAAAAACGCGCCCATGCGCCTCTCCCACATCGAGTAATTCTTACCATCGAAGTGCGGAGGATCCGACCCCTTGCCGTAATCGCCCATCTTTGGATCTTAGACTGGTTAGAGTCAAGAAGATCCGTAACCGGCTGTGATACCAATTGAAGGACCGAATCGGGCGACCAGAGAGGGGGGGGGGGAGTGAATCGGAGCCGATAAAAATTCTTCCCGAAGGTCGAACTCGGCCTATACCCCAATTGCCACTCCAAGAGTTCTCGCGCACAAAAGAAGCTCCAAACAAGGCACACACAAGCCTAGAAGATCAACCGACAAGCCTAGGAGCAAAGAGCGGAAGCACCAAAGCAAGAACCAAAGGACTTAGGCACTGCTGCGAAGTCCCTGGCGGACTGTCCAGGATGACCGGGCGGACCGTCCGGGTGGATGTCGCGGACCGTCCGGAGGGTCACAGCGGACTGTCTGTAAATACCACCCGATCCACCAGAGATGCACCCCCGAAATTCGGACTGTCCGTGGAGGCTCTGCGGACTGTCCGTCAGAAATCCGGCCACGCGGACTGTCCGTGAGACCCACTGTAACTGTCCGCCAAACCCCTTGCAACCAAAGCCTAGGGGCGAAACGGATCGAGACGAAGACGCGCAAGAACACAAAGAACACGAGACGAACCCTAGGCGCACGCGCTCCTCGCGGACCGTCCGCGACCCTCGAGCGGACCGTCCGCGACACGCGGACAGAGCAGAAAAACGCCCGACCTCGGGAGTCAACTCCACCTTTCCATCACCGGATCTCCCAAACGGTTGAAGCTCTTGAGACAAGATTTTAGGGAGATGAAAAGCGTCACACAAGGATGCTATGCCCCAAAAATCTCGACTCCTAAGCCACTAAATCACCGGGAATCGCGGATCAACCGAACCACCACCATGAACTCGGGCACCAACCAAAAACATACGAATCGAAGGCTCTCCACGGCGTTTGAGGAGTCAAGATCACACACAAAGATGCGCAAGGCATCCACCCATGATCCCCTCAAAGAAATCCGTGAGGAAACGCCCCCAAAATCACCAATCGAGCGAAGAACGAAACTCCCCAAAAATAGCCCCGAAAATGACACGAAAATCACAAGGGACTAAGAGATCACCGGGACGCCGAATGCTTCCATACATCCAGAGGTCAGAGTCTGTACAAGAGTCTAGCCTAAGGAATCCAGAGTGAAAAGAAGCAGTTCAGAGAAATCTACCGGGGGAGAAAGCCCTAGGGAGCAAGAGAGAGAGAGATGCCATCCACCTCTCTGCTATTTATACGAAGTCCATCGGAGGGAGGTAAATGACCACGCTACCCCTACAACTCAAATGAAGATACAACCCCTCAGGGGCATTTTGGTCAAGTCTTCATCGGATGGACACGCTTCCACCGCGGCTTCGCTTCACCTCGATGCAAACCCCGCGATCACACCACGTGCCCTCTGCCTCGAAGCTTCCCGAAGCTCCCGGATCACCGTCTCCGTCGCCTCGGGCCTCCGGGCTTGGTTTTGAGGCCCAAACCAAGAAACCGTCCACCGATGGTTTTGTCGGCAAACCAACAAACCCCGCGTGCAAGCTTCGGGCTCCATCTGCTACCTTGCACCAACCCATGTTCACGACTTCAGCCCGCCAGTCTTGCACCGCACGGCTCGCACTTGACCCCATCGGCCACCGAGTCCATTGAACCAAGCCTACTTGCCACTCCATCACCCAGAGGCCGCCACGGCTAAGGCCTTTCGCGCTTGTTCTTCACCTGCACTGACACGAGTCAAGCCGCAACCTGTACCTGCACACTTAGCCAAGCATCAGTCCACACAATGTTGTCAATCACTCATCACTAAGGAGCGACCCTCCACTGGTCTTCGGACAGACCTGGTCCTCATCGTCGCTCTTGCATCGTTTCATCACGATCTAGCCGATTCAGATCGAGTTTTGAGTGTTGTCTCCTGGTGCTTTGTTTGCTCTGCTTCTGCTTGCGCTTTGCCTACGTCACCAAATCGGCTGATCTAGACGTTTTGGTTATACTTGCACTTCGGCTGGCCCAGCTAGCTGATTCGTCTACAGTAGTATCGGCCGATCAGGCTGTTACTTGTTGAAGATCCACATCGGTTCTCTAGCCGATCTAACCCGCATCTAACGTTTCATACTCTTTCCGTGCCGATCAACAGGTCAGGTCGGCTGGCACGCCTTGTTACATCCCGGGGATCCGTTACGTGTTGCCGTTGAAGAACTTTATTCCGTTTTTTGCATCAACACATCTTGGCACGCCCAGTGGGACACAAGGAATCAGTCAGCAATGTCAGGACCAAAACTTTCTAAAGAAGCTGGTGCAGACAAGTCCCAAGCTATCATGTTAGATCAACTTCGTGAAGAAGACAAAGCTGAGTTCGATGAGCGCATGGCAAAATATGGTCAGCTGTTAATGGGCATTTTCGGCTTAACCAAGCAAGGGGCTATCAAGAAATTTCCTCTTCCAAGACCTAATGAGTTGATAATACAAGCCGATCTTGTGAAACTGCAAGATATGATGACAAGGGCTATGCATGGATCCCTGATTGATCAATCATCTATCTTCAACAACACAATACAGAATTCTGTGAGAGAAGTGCTCAGAGATGAACTCGCAAGTGGATACAAAGGACCAGTATATTATCAACCTGGTACAACAATTCCAACCGTTGTTGCCATGAGATTTTCAGCTTTTCAGCCAGGACAATCTACTTCAGATGGTGCTGCTCATACAACACCAATTCTATTAGCAACCACGACTGAAGTTGTTGATCCTTCAAGTTCTCCAAGTAATGCACCTATTGTCCTCGAGGTACCGATATCAGAAAAGGACAGAAATGGGAAAGGTGTGGCAACGGAAACAACTCAAAAGGTAGAAGGAACTCCTACTGGTCCGTATGCTGCGAAATTTGGAGATTTAGTTGGAACTGCAGTCCAGCATGACAAAGGAATCACATTCGCTTTCATTGAACCAAAGACTCTCAAGGCGAAGCATTATGACATTCAGCCGATACATATGCACATGCTCAAGCCTATTCAATCGGTTCAAGAGGATTCTAGCATGCAGAAAACTCCGACACAAATGAATTCTGGTGGAGTAGCAGCTGGTCAACCTGTCATAAGTCATCCAGTGACACCAGAACAGATGAGCCCAGCGGATCAAGCTTATGCAGTTAGAACCTATGCTGCAAATTTGCAAGAGCAATACAATAATGCCATGTATCAGGCAGCATTATGGGATCAAATGGCTCAAACGGGGAATTCGACATATCAGTTGCCAGATCAACATGTACAAGGTACTCCAAATAGGCCACATACAATTCAGCATGGAGCGTCTTATTTAGGTGGAATTCCTCAATATACGACTTTTCAGTCGCCTTTGGCTTCACAACCAATTATGCGCGAACAGTCAGGGACAGGTGGAATTGTGCAAAATCGGCCAAGTCCTTCGGCAGGTAATCGGCCGATTGATCAAAATAAGAAATTTATGGCTGAGATTTCAGATTTGATACAAAAGCAGTTTGGGTTGAAGCCAAAACAGCAAACTAACCTGTACCAGACACCGTACCCTGCTTATTTTGATCAGATTCCATTCCCTCAGAGATACAAAGTGCCCGATTTCACCAAGTTTACTGGTCATGATGACACCTCCACTATCGAGCATATCAGCCAATTCATTATTTAGTGTGGGGATGTAGGGTCAAATGAGGCATTAAGTGTTCAGTTGTTCTCATCCTCTCTGTCGAGACCGTACTTCGTTTGGTTTGCATCACTACCGGCCGGTTCTATTCAAAGTTGGGAAGATCTTGAGAAGAAGTTTCATGGTTATTTCTTCTCTGGAACACATGAAATTGAAGGACTGAATAGGCGACCAGAGAGGGGGGGAGTGAATGGGAGCCGATAAAAATTCTTCTCCAAAGAGAGAACTCGGCCTATACCCCGATTGCCACTCGAATCACTTGCACACACAAACACGACTCTAAACTAGGCATACACAAGCCTACAAGTCCTAGAGACAACCCTCGAATCAAAGAGCGGAAGCACTAGACAAGAATCGAAGGAAAGGAAGCGAGTCTGCGACAGACCAGGCGGACAGTCCGGCTGGTACGGGCGGACCGTCCGCGAGGCCTGCGCGGACTGTCCGCACGGACGGGTCGGACTGTCCGCAAAAGGCAACCGAGCCACCAGAGACGCACCTCGAAAAATCGGACTGTCCGCAAGGGACCCGCGGACTGTCCGCCACGACACGGACCGTCCGGCACTCAAGTACGGACCGTCCGCAAACCTCTTGCCACCAAAAACTCCTAACCCAACAGATCGAAACACGGGCACGCAAGAACTCGCGAAGAACTCGATGAACACACGACGAACACTGCCCTCGCGGACCGTCCGCCCCGCACTCACGGACCATCCGCCCCACACTCGCGGACTATCCGCCCCTCGCTCGCGGACAGTCCGCCCTGCACGCAGAAGCAGAGCCGCGAACCCCGCGAAAACACCTCCAACTTCCGATTGACGGATCTCCCAAACCGCTGGATGGATTGAGCCCAAATTTTGGGTAGATGAGAAGCGTCACAAAGAGAAGATATGCCCAAAATCTTGGAGCGCCAAACCTATCCAATCAACCGGAATCGCAAATCTCGTGCGCTCAAAGCATAAACTCGAGTTCATCCAAACCTCACCAAATCAAGCTCGATTCCTGGCGTTTGAGGGGTCTAGATCATCCACAAAGAGGCACAAGGCACTCACCCATGATCCCCTTAAAGGAATCCGAGACAAAACGACCTAGAAATGATGGATCGAGCCAAGCACAAAAATAGCACAAAAAGAGCTCCGAAAAAAGCAACAAAAGGAACTCGGGAATAAAAGGATTGGCACAAGATTAAGAGGAAGAATTCACTATGAATCTCTTGTCCAATTGGTTACAAGCCACTCCAAGAATTGCAAATCTTGGATGGCAAAAAGCTCAAAACAAAGAGCCACACACTCTCCTCTCCCTCTCTCCGCCAAGAGCACCCCAAAATGAAAGAGCACTCCCACCAACTAAACCAAAGAGTTGGCTGAAAATTCGGCCCCCTCCTCCTATATATTGGCCCTCCGGAAAAGACCGAAGTGCCCCTACACTAGGAGATACAACACAAGCCCTCACAGGGGCATTTTGGTCAACACATGAAGTTCACCATCGGACGGCCGCGCATCCATTGGGCCTTCACGTCCTCCCGATGCAAGCACCTCAATCATGCTGCGTGTCGCCCGCCTCGAAGCTTCCCGACGCTCCCGAATCCCCGTCTCCGTCGCGTTGGGCCTTCGGACTTGTTTTTGAGGCTCAAACCAAGAAACCGTCCTCCGATGGTTTTGTGGCCAAACCACGAAACCCCGCATACACGGCCCGGCTTCACCACGCCAAGAGTCGAGCCCGTCAAGCCTTTCACTTCCGGCGCTCGGACGGTCTACTCGGTGTTACCTTGTTCCTTGACTTGGCCGCCACCAATGCACCGGCTCCATGTCCACGACTTCGTCTTGCTCTTCTTGCACCATGCGGCCCGCACTTGATCCCGTCGGCCATCGGGTCCCTCGAACCAAGCCTACTTGTCTCTCCACTCCTCGGAGGCCACACAGGCATAGACCTTTGACGCTTGTTCTTCACCTGCACCAACGCAAACCAAGCCGCAATCAACACCTGCAATACTAGGCCAAGAGTCAGTCCACACAATGTTGTCAACCACTCGTCACGAGTGCATTGACAACACACCACGTAAACATATGAAGTTACACAACCGACAACACAACCCGAGGAAACACACTCAATACAAAGCCTCAAAACATCCGGTCAATCGCTCATCATATACAAACCAAGGCACATATCAACTTGGTTTCTCAATCTCCCCCTTGATGAGTGCATTGACAAAAGATGGTTTGAAAGCAAAAGGAAAACTCATTCAAGTGCCTAAAAGCCAACAAAAAGCAAACACAAGGCAACTTGAAATGAGAAGAGATCCAACCAAAGACTCTTGGAACCAAAGAAAGCACAAACGCTAAACACCACTGAAGAGTCAAATTTCAGCTCTTAACAAAGCACTTGTCAACCGCTCATCACCATCAAATCAAGGTTCATATCAACTTGATTTTCCAAATTTCTCCCCCTTGAGGAGTGGGTTGACAACATGCGAGCACAAAGAAATGGTTTGAGAAAGCAAAGGCCGAACATCTCATCCAAGTGAATGAAAACCACACAAGAGCAAAGAACAAAGTCACTTGGCATGAGAGAGACCACAAAGGCCACCACCACTAGCAATCTCGGTCCCCAAAGACATGGGCAACGGCTCGACACAACCGAGACAAGAACGCATGCTCCCTCAAGAAGAGGCACAAAGGGCTCAACACCGATCATGGACAAACGAAAGCACACGATCCCTCAAGAAGAGGCACAAAGGGCTCAACACCAATCATGTGACGATCGAAAACTCAAATCAACCGCCGGCTCCTCAAGAAGAGGCAAAGGGGCTCAACACCACCGGCAAAAGAGCACAAAACTCACAAGCTCCCCCTAAACACATGCACTAGGGCCAAAGAGCATACAAAGCTCACCCTAAACACATGCGATAGAGCAAAGAGCACACCAAGCTCACCAGCTCCCCCTAAACACACGCACTAGGGCCAAAGAGCATACAAAGCTCACCCTAAACACATGTGATGGGGCAAAGAACAACCACCAAAGCACAACTCAGGCAAACAAAGGAAACTCACCACAGCTCCCCCTACACAAATGCATACTTACCCTGAAATGTGCATGCAAACTCAAGTTCTCCCCCTGAACTGAATATCCCTCTGGATGCAACAAATGCACGAAAACTAAAACATTTTCTCCCCCAAATGCAACTTTTCTTCCTTGATGACAATGCATGAATCATGGCAATTTTGCAAAAGATTCAACTACTAGCTTCTCAAATATACAAAGAGCACTATAAAATGCTACAAGTGAGATAATGAGCAAGCAAGATAGTTCATAGTTCCATAAAAGCATAGCCATCAAGATAGTAAAGCTATATAGGCATATGACAAAGGCATAGCCATCAAGATAGTAAAGCTATATAGGCATATGTGAAAAAAAATTCTCTCTCATGAGCAAAGACCTAAACATGAGCAAAACATGCCAAAATGAATCTAGATCACACAAACTTCATGCTAGGTCACATATTCTCATCACAAGATCATTACAAACACCCACAAGCATCTCATGTCATGTTAAAGCCACCGAGCCATGTGTCTACTTCTTAAAATGAGACTTCTCATGGTAGACATCATGCAACGGTTTAGCACCCATATAAATTCAGTTTTAAAGCATTTATGACATGGAACAAGTGAGAGCATAACTTCAAGCATAAGCATTTCATACTAATTTCATTTTTCAAATTTAAGCACAAAACGGTACATGAAGTGCCTTTGCGGCAAAAAGAAGCTTATGCTCCCTCACAAGGTAACACATGGGCTAAACATTCATAATGACAATTGGGTCTTTGACCCCAAGAGAAAAGCACATGATATCCAAGCACAAATTAAGCATGATATAGACCACCAAAGCACACTAAGATCATGCAAGGCCTTAAACTCACAAGAGAGCCTATCCTAGCATTTTTCAAAAATAGCCATCTCAACATGCATATATAGCAAAACTATCAAGAGCATAGCTATCCATCACAAAATCATATCAAACATGCTCAAAAGCTCACAAATAGGATATCATAGTATTCATGGCATATAGGAGAAGCTCAACCTACCATGCATATGATACAAATGCAACAAAGGTAGATATGTACATCAAATGCAACATGATATATGACACAATGCAAGACGCGAATGTCAAACCTACCAAAGTTTATACATCATGTATATGATACATATGCAATGCAAAATGCATGGGGAGACATGGACCTCAGCTTAGCAACACGAAGGCTCACAAGGGGACACAACAACTAAGAACCGCTCCAAGCGAGAGAAGAGCCACCAAAGATCCCAATTGAGTACCATAGAAAAGATACCAATTGCAAGACCGCTAAAGATCCCAATTGAGTACCATAGAAAAGGTACCAATTGCAAGACCGCCAAAGATCCCAATTGAATACCATAGAAAGAATACCAATTGAAGGATCACAAAGACTACCAAAAGCCACAACACTTCTTGGAACCAAATTCCCCATCAAAAGAAGCCAAGCTCCCCCTCAACCAAGGACAACTAGCAAAGCAAAAGCTAGGAAAGGAAAGAGCAAAAAAGAAGCTCTAAAACAAACCGGAAAAGGGAGAAAACCAAAGGAGGAACAAAAACACAACCCGAAGACAAGGCAAGCCAAAAAATCAAAGGAAAGCTCAAAACATGCTACACAATGCATTGACAATACCAAACAAGATAAATAAAGCATTGTTACATGATTCCACATCTATGAATAAGCATGGGCTAGCAAGCATGTCAACAAGGTACAACCCTATACAAGGATACTAAACCAAAATGATACCAAAGAACAACATGCCAACCATGATACAAGAACTAAACAAAGACATGATACAAGTTCATTTGGATGAACCACCAAGATATTACAAAGCTAGCATGACAAGATATACATGGGGGGACAAACATGCTAACAAGAAAGGATACTATAGAGCTAGACAAAAATGATATGGATGAACAACATGACATAACCACCATAAAGCAACCGTAAAGCATGACATGATGTTCATAAATATCATCCACCACAAAATCAAACAAAAGATAGCAAGATAGATATACAAGATCATAAAGCTATCATGAACAAGGTGGCTAGCCTACCATGGTTTTCACAAGCAAGACACAAGTATATACAAGTGAGCACAAGGGGAAAAGAAAACTCACTATACATGTGTACAAAGGCTTTCAAGAGCCATCCAAAGCGGTGTGGAGAACCATCTTGTCTTGATCACCTCACGGGCAAAGATCAAGCACCATCCAACTCATGTTCTCCAACCGCGTCTCCATACCTACACACAAGGAGATGAAAAAGACCGAGCCTTAGATCCCAAAGGGTTAGCAAGCACATACTTGGGAATCAATACTTGGTCACACGGGTAAGCGATGCACTCAAGTTATCATGTGGGTTAGCATGATGCAAATGCCGGTTCGAATGAAAAGGGTTTTGAACACCCTTAGAACCATGCCTCAAAGGAGCCACTTGCGAAGAAAACCGAGTGCTACCACAAGCAAAAATGCAAAGATCCTTCGGGGTCGTAGGAGTAGAACCAACACAAGCACCATGGAAAGCATGTCGCGGACCAACACAAGAAACACTAGAAACATGTCCACGAGCATGGCCTAACTCACTAGAAAGAGTGTCATAAAACCCGTCCACAAATTGTGCCTTCTTAGGCTCACAAGTGTTCATGCCGCTATGAACAACCAAAGGCCTAGAAGCATCTCCTCGCCGCATTTTCCTTGCTCGGCGGTAGCAAAAGCTCTCTTGATGCCCATCCTTCCCACAATGAGAGCAATGGTACAAAGGCCTATCGAGAGGCACGGTCCGAGTGGACAAATCACCATTCTCTTGTAAGTGAGAAGTCCCTTGGGACTTAGAGCAAGACACATCAATCCCAACATCCGACTTGGTGCCCACATTAGAATCACACGTGCCATGAGAAAAGCTATGTGGCTTCTTCAAAGCTTTGGCACGCACACGTCGCTCGTGCTTGACACGGCGAAAGCAAAACTCAACGGTATGCCCATCCTTCTTACAAAAGGTGCATTGGAACTTTGGTTTGGGAGCATGAGTTCAAAATATGTGAGAAGCACCTTTGTCATTCGAATCACCTTGGGCAACACCGGAAGATCCACCAGGCTTAGGAATAGCTATGGGAGAGCTATCCAAAGCACCACCGCACGTGCCACCATCCAAAGACTCACGCTCAAGAGAAGAAGTCAACTCCGGTTGAGAAGAAGCAATTTTAAAAGCATCAACATCGGAGTGACAAGAAATACGAGAATCCAAACCCTTGGCACAAAGACTCTTGCACCTTGTGCGCAAAACCTCATTTTCAAATTTGAGGCACTCACAAATTGCTCTCATATTTCTCAAATTCTCAATTTCTACCTCAATGCATCTAGCATATGTGGTATGCAAGAGTTCATTCTCTTTCTCAAGGTTGGTACTCATCTCATCATGCACAACCAACTTGACGCTCATATCATCGTGCATTTTCTTTAAAGCCAAAACTTCACTTTCCAAATCAATGCATGAAGTGCAAATGAGACCACATGAACAAGTATCATCATTTACATCAACCAAAGCATCATCATCATCACAAGAAGTATGGCAAGCATCCTCTACAAGAAACAAAGAGCACTTGCTACAAGGCATGGATTTCATATCACAAATTTTAGACCTAGCATGCTCAAGTTCATTTACACATGTGGTGTGAGTCAATTTTAGTTCATTAATTTCAGCATGTAAAGACTCACAAGATACACATGGTAAGGAAGCACTTGTCTCCAACAAAGCAATCTTACTTCTAGCCACATCAAGATCAATATTCAAAGCAACACAAGAATTGCAAGGCATAGAAGCATTGGATTTCAACAAGTCATTCTCATCTATCAAACAAGCAAGAGAAGAATTCAACTCTTCATTCTTTCTAAGCAAGATACTCACATCACTTGCAAACTCAAGATTTTCAACAAGCAAGGCATCACAAGATTTGCAAGGCAAAGATGCATTTTGTTTCAACAATTTAATTTCCGATTCCAAGCAAGCAATAGAAGAGTTCAAAACATCATTCTTAGCATGCATGGTGTTACAAGAAGTGCAAGAATTCAAAGCACAAGATTTCCAATGAGCCATACCACATTTCAACCTAGCAAGGGAGCATTTGATCTTCTCATTCTTCCTATGCAAGGCATCACACAAATCTATGTTTCTCCTATGCAAATCCCCACAATCACATTGACAATCATTCAACCTATCACATAGGATCAAGATGCCTTTGGCAAGCGTACCTTGGTTCATGTCCCTTAGCTTGTGGTAGAGCTCTCCCTTCTTGAGATCACCATCTTGATAGTCCTCGATGAGGGACATCATCTTCTCCACTCCGGCTTCCACCTCAACCTCCACACTCCTCCTACTCAAAGAATCACACGGAGAAGAGCTTGGTGCCATACTCAAAGCACCGGTTAGGATTAGCCAAAAACAAGCTCAAGCAAAAAGAAAAGAAGCAAAGAATACACTCGAATTGCCTCAATTATCGGAAAAGAACTCACGAGTTCAATAGCAAAGGACCTTGTCTTTTTCCCAAAATTTTATCACTGAACAAGGAGCACCAAAGTTAGAGGCACACAAAATTTCAGATCAAACGGAGGTGAAATGCGGTCTAGAGAAATTCAGGAACGTTCACTAAAGGCCTTGAAAAAGCTTCAACGAATTTTTTCTTTAGGTTCCCGAATTTTTCTGATTTTTTCGAGATCGCCAAACAGATGTTGTTAGTTTGGGGTATGACCCAAAATAGCACAAAAAGAGCTCCAAAAAAGCAACAAAAGGAACTCGGGAATAAAAGGATTGGCACAAGATTAAGAGGAAGAATTCACTATGAATCTCTTGTCCAATTGGTTACAAGCCACTCCAAGAATTGCAAATCTTGGATGGCAAAAAGCTCAAAACAAAGAGCCACACACTCTTCTCTCCCTCTCTCCCCCAAGAGCACCCCAAAATGAAAGAGCACTCCCACCAACTAAGCCAAAGAGTTGGCTGAAAATTCAGCCCCCTCCTCCTATATATTGGCCCTCCGGAAAAGACCGAAGTGCCCCTACACTAGGAGATACAATACAAGCCCTCACAGGGGCATTTTGGTCAACACATGAAGTTCACCATAGGACGGCCAGGCATCCATTGGGCCTTCACGTCCTCCCGACGCAAGCACCTCGATCATGTCGCGTGTCACCCGCCTCGAAGCTTCCCGACGCTCCCGGATCCCCGTCTCCGTCGCGTTGGGCCTTCAGACTTGGTTTTGAGACCCAAACCAAGAAACCGTCCTCCGATGGTTTTGTGGCCAAACCACCAAACCCCGCGTACACGGCCCGGCCTCACCACGCCAAGCGTCAAGCCCGTCAAGCCTTTCACCTCCGGTGCCCGGATGGTCTACTCGGTCTTGTCTCATTCCTTGACTTGGCCGCCACCAATGCACCGGCTCCATGTCCACGACTTCGTCTTGCTCTTCTTGCACCATGCGGCCCGCACTTGATCCCGTCGGCCATCAGGTCCCTCGAACCAAGCCTACTTGTCTCTCCAATCCTCGGAGGCCACACAGGCATAGACCTTTCACGCTTGTTCTTCACCTGCACTAACGCAAACCAAGCCGCAACCAACACCTGCAATACTAGGCCAAGAGTCAGTCCACACAACGTTGTCAACCACTCCTCACGAGTGCATTGACAACACACCACGTAAACATATGAAGTTACACAACCGACAACGCAACCTGACGAAACACACTCAATACAAAGCCTCAAAACATTCGGTCAATCGCTCATCATATACAAACCAAGGCACATATCAACATGGTTTCTCAGAAATGAAGATTCCCGATCTGACCAGCTTAAAGCAGAGGAATGACGAATCGGTGGTAAATTTCATTCAAAGATTCAGAGAGACAAGGAACAAGTGCTTCAGCTTATCTTTAACTGATAAACAACTGGCAGAATTGGCTTTTCAAGGACTCTTGCCTTCAATCAAGGAAAAGTATGTTTCACAAGAGTTTTAGAATATAAGCCAGTTGGTGCACCGATTAAGCCATGAAAGTTCTTCTCGGCCTTATGAACCTCGAAAGAGTTATCAGAAGAAGATCTCTTATGTAGAAAATTCTGATTCAGAAGAAGAGGCTGAGGTCAATCTAGCTGAATGGGTGCCAAACAGGAAGCCGATTGCGTGTCCTTTCGGCAAGAAGGAACCTGAGAAGTTCGGTTTTGATATAACTAAAGCTGACAAGATATTTGATCTCCTTCTTCAGCAAGGCCAGATTAAACTCTCTCAGAATCATTCTATCCCAAGTGCTGAAGAGCTTAAGAAGATCAAGTACTGCAAGTGGCATAATGCTACATCCCACAATACTGACGAATGCAAGGTGTTTCGTCAACAAATTCAAAATGCAATAGATCAAGGGAAGCTTAAATTTGAGACACCTTCCAAGTCAGGAAAGCTGATGAAGATTGATCAACATCCTTTCCCTACCAATGTAGTGGAATCAACTTCACAAACAAAGGTGTTGACATCTAAATTGGCTCAAAATAAAAAGTTCATCGATCCTAAGGCTCAGATAACAGCAGAAGAAGCAAAAGGAAAAGGACTGCTTGAGGAAAACAATCCAGGAGCACCCAGCAAAGTTACTCAATCTCAGTTTCTTCTGAACAAGTATCAACACCATCAAAAAAGGATCAGAGAAGGAGAAGAATGGGCAAGACGAAATTCAAATCACTGGAGGTGCCCGTTTTTTAGATATTGTTGGGAAGAAGGGATTAAGCTTCCAACAATGGATAATTGTATAGAGTGCAATGGTTTTTATTCTGAAGGACAATCTTCAAAAAGTGCCTGCTTCGATAATAGAGGAAATAGGCCAGCAATGCACAACAGCCGAGAATTTCATGAACAACGGGTCTCAGTACATGATCGGCTGGGGGGCAGGATCAGCGTGTATGATTGGCTAGGAGGCAAAGTCAAAGAGAATCAGACAGACTCCAATTGGTTAGAAGAGATGGCTGACAGTAGGGTCCCTGATGAGGACGTATTGGCAAGAAATCCAGAAAGGCGTAATGCTACATACGAGAACAGAAGCCAACACATACTTCATCAACCTAAATGGTGCCCAAAGGTTTAACCAAGTCTCAGAAAAGGAGGATCCAGCGCTTGCAGCAATTGGAACAGCAAGAAGAGATTGAGAAGCAAGCACTTGACAAAAAGAAGGTCCGATCCCAAATCTGGGGACCTAAACCCAAATTTGATAGCAAGAGAGAAGGTCAACCAGCAGCTGATATTAACATGGTCTTCATGCTACCCAAGGAGTTTATGACTCTTGAAGACAATTCAGATGAAGATTCAGATGAGGAATTAGGATCAGCTCAGTTAACCTTGGATCCAATGCTGGCCAGTTTCGAGAAACCAGATGAGGAAAAGCGCCAACATATGAAAGCATTGTTCCTCAAAGGACTTGTTAATGGGAAACCAGTCACAAGATGAGGATATTGAATCGATGAACACCAGAGAGAGATGGGGTATTGCGAAGAGGAAACGAAAGACTAAGATCTTCACCAGATTCTGTGATCTTCCACCGAGAACTCCACGAGTTGATGACCAAGGTGGTCGTCCCCTCGACGCGCTCTTCCTCTGATACAGGTGCAGCAGGATATTCTACCTTGCTCCTTCCCTTCAGCCGTTGAACCCAAGCTTTTCACAAGGATTCTTCTAGCTGTTGTACCTCCTGGCTTCGCAAGAAGAGTCGGAGAAGGTGAGGTAATGCTGCACTACTTCACAAGAATTCTCCCAGCCATGGCGAGGAAGGAAGAGGAGAAAGGAAAAATCAAAGAGCAGAAGTCTGCGCCCTATCAGATCTAGTCTGTGCATCATGATGAAAAGATGTGGAGAGCCGATGTACATACAGATGCTATTTATAGCCCAAATTGGAGGAAATGGAGGCCGGAGAAGATAAGAAGGAATCGAAGAGATACCGGATCCAGTCAAAATAGGAACAGTTTTTCCGTGAATGGCTCAATTTCCAGGGGTTGGCATTGATCTCAGTGATACGTTTCCCCAAAAAAGAGAGGAGCACTCAAAAACTGTTGAAGGGAAAGACTCTGAACTCTAGAAGAGGAAAAGACAAAAGAGAGTATCCCCCAATGTTGCTGGAAACATCAACAAGCTTACTGGCACCGACATGAAGCAAAACTTTTTCAAGAGGATGTCCATTGCAGTAAACAAAGCTCTGAGTCTTCCTGTAAACACTCCAAGAGGAAGATACCTCCCATCCCTAAAGACCACTGGCCGATCCAGGGACTTTCGGCTAAAAGAAGAAAGGAGCCTATAAAGAGAAAAACCAGTGAAGAACCCATTGGGTTATAAGCCGAGTTTTATAGGAAGGATACATGGAAGTGATAGTTCAGAGTCATCTGCCGACATTAAAAGATTGGTGGCATTCAAGAATAAGTAGGAAGCAGTCATCTGCCATGACTCAGAAAAGTCATGAGATGGACAGTAAATATTGTTGGAAGAGAGATGGTTATCCAGTGTCTGAACACAACGAAGGAAAAGTTAATTACATCGGCTAAATAGGCCGATCACATTACATCAAAATTTTTCTGGATTTTGACTTTTCTTTAGATTCAAGTAAACGTTGTCGTCATCGACTAGGAGTCAAGTTGTCCTCAGGACATAAATAGTGACCCTGCATCATCAAAGAAGATTGTACACACCAAATCAACAAAACCTTTACTTATTCAAGTCGGCGACTCCGCCACCCCTTTATTACTTCTTCTTATTTTCTTGTTTCTTCAAACGCCGTTCTTCTAGCTCATCGGGTTGCATCGATCGACCTCCTGCAAGCTTGTAAGTACCGTTATATCGAATAACAACTGGGCTTTAACCTCCGGGCGCATCGCTGTGGTTTCGTCTAAGTTTTATTCACAACTTATCGATATCAGCTAGGTTTGCAAGTATTTTACTTATTTATTTAGCTTTTATCACCAATTTATCCAGCTCGTAACCTCGTCGTATCGGCTGTTGTCGCTCTTGCATCATTTCACCACGATCTAGCTGATTCAGATCGGGTTTCGAGTGTTGTCTCGTAGTGTTTAGTTTGCTCTGCTTCTGCTTGCGCTTTGCCTACGTCACCAAATCGGCTGATCTAGCCATTTTGGTTATACTTGCACTTCGGCTGCCCTAGCTAGCCGATTCGCTCTACAGTATTATCGGCCAATCGAGTTGTTACTTGTTAAAGATCCACATCGGTTCTCTAGCCGATCTAACCCGCATCTAACGTTTCATACTCTTTTCGTGCCGATCAACAGGTCAGGTCGGCTAGCACGCCTTGTTACATCCTGGGGATCCGTTACGTGTTGCCGTTGAAGAACTTTATTCCGTTTTTTGCGACAACACCATTGATGACCTTAACTAGCTCTGGAACTCCACCATGGCTCAACCACGCAGGGCGGCTATGGTGGCTAGGGTAGGCCTAGGCCATCTCCTAGACAACTTCGAGGACTTGCGGCGGCCGTCGTCTCCCTCTTGTGCTTGCTTCTAGGTTTCGCCGAGTTGTGATGGATGGATCCCCCTCTTGGACGCTCGGGGGTTGTATTTATGCCCTAGGGGAGATTTGGGGTGAGTTTCACCTTTCCTTGCATGAAATCTTCCTTGGAATAGAAGCAAACTTGATTTTCATAAAATCAGTCTCGTCCAAATTTTCCTGATTCACAGCCCTTCCTTGCCGGCACCATATCTCCCACGTCCGGACTCCAAATAATACAAATTCGGTGTCTAGATTGTGTGCCACGAAATTATCCCCAATTTTGATATTCATTGCTTTCCTTGGAAACGAAGATAAGATCCCTAAAACTGTCTTCGAAGATAATCTGTCTGATTTCGAACTTATCTGCGCAACAGGTATTTCGGGGGCCATATCTCCTAACTCCTTGACCCTAATTGGGCCTTCCATATGTCCAAATCGAAGCTCTCATCAAGGCCCACAACTTTGGTATTCAAACTTTTACCATTAGAGGCCGTTTAAGTCTCCGAATCTGCACTGAAAGATCATGCTGTTCTGGGTTGGGCGAATATCTCTCGGGCTGAGTTGATCTCGTGGGTAAACCTCCAAGTCCTTGGAGTTTTACGACTTCATGCTTTGGTCCTCGGGTCATTTGGAGTCTTGTTCACTTCGTGTCTTGACTTGTGCTGGGCTTCATTATCTTTTCATAAAGTGCTCGATGAACTTTATCCAGAAGTACTCCTGTAAGCGCTAAAATACTGTGTAAACAACATACTCCAAAAACCACATGCAAGTGTGAACTTGTTACATCATTAGTATGCCTAGTGGCGGGTTAGTTATAATTCAAAACTTAAACCAAAGTGTAACAAGTGCTCTTGGTTGGCGGAAATCGACCGCCAACACACCCCCATGCTTAAACCTTGCTCGTCCTCGAGTAAGCCTTTAATGGATGTTAGTATTGCCTCAAAGTTCATACTCTGCACTTGATCATACACGAGAAAACATAATGCTCTCCAAGTTTATATTTGTTAGAGTTCCATAATGTAACTAGCTTTCATCTCTATGGAAGGCAGATATTATTTAAGCTCTTTCCACAAGTAATTAATCATGCCCTCAAATTTTAAACAAATCTCAGAAATTTTGAAAATAAAGAGTGGGATGAAGAAAAATTGCTTAACCAAGATTAATAATAAACCTCCTTGCATCTTGCTCATAAACTCTCATCTCATCTTGTCTCTCAGGCCTACTTGTTCTACTCCTTTCCTCTCTCAAATATTTGATGGAAGGCTTTATATGGAGCTATGGGAAAGTTTAGTGCTACCAAGATATTGTAGTTGAGATATTATCAAAACAAGACAAGCTTCTCATGGACTTACCGAGACTCGTCAAAAAAGTCATTAGAAAAATAATGTTCCAAGGAGGGGGAAGAGAAAATACACACACTTTGAGATAGGTGGACATGTGCAAATGGCAAAGAGTGATCCCGAGGCACAAACGGAGTCCTCGTTATCGGATTGCACATGATTGGAAAGATGAGTATGGGTCTTGATCTTGAAGCCTCTTGAAATCTCCAAATGTAGCTAGAGAACCGGAGAGCTTTATTATTATTTTTCTTCTTCTTCTTTTTTTTTCTTTTCATCACTTTTTTCATCATACTTTTTCTCTTTATTATTTTTGTTTCATCACTTTTCTCTTTTTTTTTTCTTTTTTTCTTCTTTTTTTACTCCCCTTGAACTCTAGACTACACTAGTACTTCCTTGGCAACACCCCATGCTTAGACGTTGCTCGTCCTCGAGCAAAGAGGTGATGATTGTGCCAAGGTAAGTGCTAAAATTCTTGTATTTTCTTGAAGAGAGATACTTGAAACCTTCTAGGGATCCTTTCATGGAGGTCTCCCAAAATCTTGCTCCACTTGATGGCACTTTCTTGTAATCTTCTTCGAAATATTCATCCATATTCAAAGTTTTGTGTTGTGGTCAAGGAGGTATACACAAAAAGATATTTTGGGTTTGTGGGTGGATATCCGGCGAGGTTTGCAAAATTCCTGATGTGAGAACTCACAATGCACGAATAGAAAAGGCTAGCATAAAGATAGATACGCAAAAACGGAATGACCAGTTTCTTAGCCTCGGGCCAGAGAAATCAAGCCTTGAATCAATGCACCCAAAAATAAATCTTGTGAACTAAGGTTTTTGCACTCAATGAATATAAGGCTTTGGATAGGTTGAGCAAAATGCAAGTGGTATCAAAGACAAGGTTAGCATATCTTTTAAGAACAAAAAATAAATGATCTTTGATTCATTCAAAAATGAGAGCAACGAGAAATACTATGGGTCTCAAGTTATCATAACCTCCACAGAAGATTAGGCTAGCATTAATTTAATTTTCAGATCATATTAAAGAGAGCACTAGCTTAATCATATACAAACCAAGCACAAGAATAAGCAAAGTGGTAACAATCATCATATATCCATAGGCAAGAGCATACAAGATATCATCATGGTGAGCACAAGGTAATGGTGATTATTATTGAAAACAAAAACGAACCTAGGTTGTACTCCTAGGAGTCATGTTATTCTATAGAGAGATATACAAAGGTTGCATCTAAGGTTGTGAAAAACATATACATATGAATAGACATATAGAAAAACAAGGATCAAAAGAGGGTTGAGGAATTGTTACCGTCCTTTGATGCTTGAAGTGTAGCACGGCCTTCCCCATGCTTAAGCATTGTGATTAACATGGAAGAAGAAAATTAGCATCCTGTGACAACCGTGATCCTTGTACTCCATGCGGTCTTCTCTTGTCCACCAAGTCCTCCCCCATGCTTAGCATGTTGCTACGCATGGAAGATCATGAACCATCTTATAATTCTTGAAGTCCTACCGCCATGTGTGGAGATCATCATCATACTCTTCACGTTTGTTGCCTTGATTGTCCTCCAACGTCCACCCTTTGTCACAAGCCTTAGTCCCAATCGTTTCTCAACTCGTCTTCACCTCCTTCCATGTTGTCCTTTATCGCTGCTTCAACTTCCACGAATTTATATTCAACTTCCAGAACAGAACAAGTACTGAACCATTGCTCTATTGTAAAGTGCTTGAAATTATGTTTCCAACGAGTGGTCATTTACCCCAATCGGACTCCAAACAAGAGAGTTATGTCCTTTTTACTCCATCAATGCAAACTGTCCCGGACTGATTTCAGAACGTGTGACGCCCAATGATTTGGTTGTAACTCCTTGCACGGGTCTCCTAAAATGTTAAATCTTGATGCGTTGGAAAGAAGACTTAGTGGATCTCCTGAATATCCAATTTCCTCTTTTGTACATCTCTGAACATGTGCTTAATCTTGATGAGGACGGCGGTGTTTCTTTCGGGATTTTGGAAGTGTTGACGATCTTAATTTCATCTTTTACCACAAACTCATGGGAGTGATTCACCATGCCTGCAAAACAACTCTAAAGCACAAAGTACCCCCGATGTGACGGTCGGGAATACTCACTTTATGCCGACAAACCAAAGACATCCCCTAAGATCTTAACTTGTGGCATAGTTAATCTAGTGAAAGAAAAATTAAGAACCTAATGGGTGTACGTGTGTGCAAGAGTGCATGCAAATGATGGGATGGTATAAAAACAAAATAATGTTTACACCAAATTCTAAGCTCCATGCTTACAAAGTGGTTGCAAAACTTCTTCCTTGCCATAAGGATTTATTAACCAAGGTCAAAACACCATGCTCATCCCAAGATTAACAATTCCTTATAGTGTAAGATGTGTAGGGCGCATTGCAAAGTTTAAAAACCAACAAATGCAATATGATAGCAAGGTATATAAAAGTGAATGATGTGGGTCTCCAATCATGTCTAAACACCATGTTTACACAAGATTGCAAAATTAAAATGCCCGCAAAGCATACATATAAAAGCATTCATCATAAAGTTTCATGAAAAGTCTCAAGCTAACATAAAGCGAAAGATGACAATGAGGGGGATACAAATGCAAATGCAAATAGTTAGCACAAGCAAATGTTAGCAAGGTTTAGAAAGATTTCTGATAAGGTCCACAATAAGCAAAGGACAAAGCTTTGCCTTCACCGAAGAAAGCATTGTCAACAAGGAAATCACCCATTGAAAAGAATCAATCAACCAAACTAACAATGTTTAAAGGGTAGGTTATGGGTATCCAATACTTTTGGCTCAAATAAGAATTTTGAAGAGAGGGAGTCAAGTATATAAATTCTATCTAAGGTGGTGCTAAGGGTCTTTTTATGAAAAACAAACCTAAGGTTTTAGGAAGGCTAAAGGTAGGATAGGTTTTCCTAAGGCTTTTATAGGGAGGCTAGTTAAAAATTTTAGTTAGAACAAGGGATAGAGGTGAGTTTGGCCAACCGGAATGGTGTAAGCCAATCAACGCAAGTCAACCCTACCCTTGTTGGCTACGGGTTTTTGGTGGGGGCTATAGGTAGGCTTAGGTTGGGTGGACAAAAAAGTTAGATCAACACAAAACATGCAATGCAATATGACATGGATGAACAAAATGACATGATATGGTGGTTGTCTAAAACAAAAGCAAGAGTTAGCCTAAATTAACTAGCCACAAGTTTAGAGTCAAAGAATGGTGCCAACTTCATAGCACTCTCTAAAAAGACACAAAGAAAAAGAACCTAAACACTAATAGGCACACAAAAAGGTCTACAAGTTTTCCATGATCAAGAACAAAGTGCTCCCTCTATAGCAATTAAATCATACATGGTGTTGTGGCATTTATTAGAGCAATGGTACAATATTACTTAATGGTTCAATTAAAGAGCACAATGTAGACAGTCATATTATGTATATATAAATAAAAGAAAACGGGTTGCCTCCCGCAAAGGGCTTCATTTAAAGTCATAGAGCTCGACTTTCTTACGTACCCCCTCGTGGTCGCAAAGCCATGGTCCTTCATGTAAGATTTGAAGAAGTCCATGCAGCCTTGATCCACTCTCCATGCTTGACATGATCATTTTGCTTGATGAGAGGCTTGCCCCATCGTCTCTTGCATCATCATCCCCTCCTTCTCCTTTGCTCTTCGTCGCTGCCTCTCCTTTCACGAATTTTCCTCTCTGTCCAGATCAGACCATCTAGCAAAAAACTTCTCCAATGCATGGTGCATGAAATTATCTTTCCATCAAGTGTTTATTCACCCCCAACGGACTCCGATCGAGGGAGTTGCGCCCTTTTTACTTCAACACCGCGATCTGTCCAAATCTGATTTCAGACTGCACAGCGCCTAATGTTTTTGCTATATCTCCTTGTACGGGTCTTCAAATTCATTGATCTTAGAGGCATTCGAATCAGCACTTGATGGAGCTTCTGATTTTCAACTTTTGCGCTCTTCTACATATCTGATCGGGTGCTCAAAACTGATGAAAACAGCAACGTTGTTTTTGAGTTTCGGTGATGGAGATGTTCAAGCTTGTAATTCTTTTGGGGCATAGCTTCCCTCCTTGTGATTTAGGTTTAATGACCTGCATGGTTAGTGAAACTCAGGTTTTCCCCGACACACGCTCTTTTAAGGTCACGAGCTTGACCAAGCACAAAGCAAATCCTAGATTTGCAAGACGTAAAGAAAACATGTGCAACCATAACCACAATTTAAATTGGATGAACAAAGCATGTTGTGATTAAAGGTAGCATAAGTTTCTTGCTCAGCACTAAGGCTCTCATTAGGCAAGGAAACAAAGTTTAAGCACATCATAGCCTCTTTATCATACTCAAGAAATTCTAGCCTATCAACATGATCAACAAAGGTGCAAAGCATAGAATCAAGATATACTATTGGATATGAACATGAATATATCAAAAGAAAGATACCATCACCAAAAGTACCTTGATAGTTTAATGTTTACCTTAGCCTTTGAGCTTTTCATCATGAGTGATCCTCCGGAGTTGAAAGCGAACAATCCTTGATGATCGGAGGTGGCTCGCGTAGGCTTTTCTCAATTCCTTCCTTCGTGCCACATGTCGTCAAGGTTGCTTTGTGTAGGATCACTCCTCTTCACTTGTGGGCTCACACATCTTGGTTGTGAAAATGTAATTCCATGATCTATATGTGAGAACCCAAAGTATCCACGCCATCGGATGTCGTCCATTGTGTGTAATCCTTCGTGGTCTTCTTCAAACATCTCTGTGCGTCAGATGTCGCCAACTTGTGCCTTCATTTGCTGATGCTCCATGGGTCTTTTCTTTGTTCTAAGCTTCTGAATTTCTTCATGTGTGGTCTAATGGAAGCATTCCCCAAGCTCCTCTTCATTGTTGTCGTCCTCACCTTCACTCTCTTGTTCTCATCGTGTTGCTCCTGCCTCTTCCTCGTGGATTTTCCCCTGTATACATAACAGAACATATACTAAAATATAATTCTATTGAAGGGTTTATGAAATTACCTTTCCAACGGGTACTCATTCATCTTAATCGGAGTCCATATGAGGGAGTTATGACTGTTTCACTTCAGCTTTACTTGCTGTCCAGAATTTCAAGACGTGCAACCATCGGTGATTCGGCCATATCCAGTTGTAGGAACCTCCGGTCGACTTGATTCTTGACTCGTTGGAAGCATAACTTTGCGGGGCTTCTAAATATCCAAAGATATTCTATTGCTCTTCCCATGAGGCTATGCAAAACTTGATGCGAATAAAAACTTCAAAGATGTTGACGAGCTTGATCTTTGTGATCTTGGGGGCATTATGCCGTGCATCCTTTGGCTTCAAGGTCTCCGCTATTGCCGGACCAGCGAGTAGCATGGTGACAATGGTGTGTCTTCTTCATGATTTTGCTTTGGCCAAAGTGACCAACTCCTTGCGCGACGTAGTTGCTTCCAATACCTATTGCTTGGACAAACGAAACTCCACGAGACATTAGTCTTAAAAATTTTAATCGACACGTTGACTTACCTCGTTTATCGTCTCTCTTGTAGGATGTGGGCTCGATAGCGGATGATGGGCCACTAACAAAGTTAGCACCTACCACTAAAGAGCAAATCTTCATATTTGTTGGAAGTTAATCTTGTGTTGTTGAAGTGCAGGTGTAGAGAACTTCTCAAACATGTTGTGTCTAGCTTTTCACCTGCTTTCAAGGACACAAACAAGAAAACAAGCATATATGCAATAATAGAAATTATGGTTAGTAAAAAAAATGGTAGATCACCCTAGGGTTCGAGTTGCCGATCCCCGGCAACGCCGCCAGAAAAAGGGCTTGTTGCAGTCTAAAAACGTGTCAAGATTCACCGTCCCTTACGGATCATCATAGCACTTTTTCTCTCGAGTACTACCCAAGGTTATCGAATCTGTGGATCGGAAGCAAACCGCTAAGGTTCTCTACCTTATCTAGTCAATCTAACCTAACATGAAGCATGGATTGCATACAAAGGGGTAAACCTAATAGATATGAGTGATAGCATATAGGTTGATCACATCCACAAACATAGGCAAGGTAAAGCGCAACCATAGGGGTAACTAGGCCTATCGCCTTCTAGTTGTAGTTCCAGCTAAAGAGCAACGAACCATGCATCTCATCTAATAGCATCCTTAAACTCCTACCTCCGGCCTACCTCCCGAAGATCTTCCGCCTTTCATGGCCATCACCCTATAACGGTGCACCCTTAATCGAGTGGGGGATCTAAGGGCATGCCCAAGTGGACGTGTCTACAAATCATGAAGGGTCGACATACTAGACCTAATCACCATGATTACATAAAGTATGCTATATAGTCTAAGCATGCATAAGACTAAGGATCAAATCATATTCATGATAAGAAGAAAGCATAGACGGAGACATGGAATCGCTAATAGATCGGAAAACATGATGAACATTGCTCACATAATAATAAGTGTGTTTGGATCATCTCCACCGAGTACATACCATTGATGACCTCAACTAGCTCTGGAACTCCACTATGGCTCAACTACGCAGGGTGGCCATGGTGGCTAGGGTAGGCCTAGGCCATCTCCTAGACAACTTCGAGGACTCGCGGCGGCCGTCGTCTCCATCTGGTGCTTGCTTCTAGGTTTCGCCGAGGTGTGATGGATGGATCCCCCCTCTTGGACGTCCAGGGGTTGTATTTATGCCCTTGGGGAGCTTTGGGGCGAGCTTCACCTTTCCTTGCACGAAATCTTCCTTGGGATAGAAGCGAACTTGGTTTCCATAAAATCAGCCTCGTCCAGATTTTCCTGATTCGCAACCTTTCCTTGCCGGCACCATATCTCCCATGTCCAGACTCCAAATAATGCAAATTCGGTGTCTAGATTGTGTGCCACGAAATTATCTCCAACTTTGGTATTCATCGCTTTCCTTGGAAACCAAGATAAGATCCCCAAAATGGACTCGGAAGATAATCTGTCTCATTTCAGACATATCTGCACAGCAGGTATTTTGGGGGCCATATCTCCTAGCTCATTGACCCTAATTGGGCCTTCCATGTGTCCAAATTGAAGCTCTCATCGAGGCCCACAACTTTGGTATTCCTTTTGCCATTAGAGCCCGTTTAAGTCTCTGAATCTGCACCGAAAGATCATGCTGTTCTGGACTGTGCGAATATCTCTCGGGCTGAGTTGATCTCGTGGGTAAACCTCCCAGTCCTCGGAGTTTTATGACTTCTTGCTTTGGTCCTCGGGTCATTTGGAGTCATGTTCACTTCGTGTCTTGACTTGTGCTGGGCTTCATTATCTTTTCATAAAGTGCTCGATGAACTTTACCCAGAAGTACTCCTTTAAGCACTAAAATCCTGCGTAAACAACATACTCCAAAAACCACATGCAAGTGTGAACTTGTTACATCATTAGTATGCCTAGTGGCGGGTTAGTTATAATTCAAAACTTAAACCAAAGTGTAACAAGTGCTCTTGGTTGACGGAAATCGACCGCCAACACCCTTCGAAATCGTAGACTTGATTGATCTGGACTCCAAGTGCCCAGAAGAATCTGGCATAGCAGCGAGGCACGCCTACCTCAAGAAGGTCTTTAATCGAACCTACGACCATTCTTCTTAGGAAACAGAAATATATGCTGATATGTATTAGGTCCGTTTACATTACAGAGCCGTAGTGGGTGCAACCAGGACGTAGAGCCATAGTGGGTGCATTTAAGACGCAGAGCCAATTGTTGGCGGTCGATTTCCGTCAACCAAGAACACTTATTATGTTATAGTTTGAACATTATTTTGGAACTAACCCGCCACTAGGTATACTAATGATATAACAAGTTCACCGTTGGATATGCATTTTGGAGTATAGTGTTTATGTAATAATTCATGTACTAAATGAGGAGAGATGCACTTAGTTCGGAGGACGATTTGCAAGTCAATCAAGGAGCTCCGACCGTGTGCGAACTTGCCTCCAAAGGTGGCAAGTATGAGGACCAGGTGTGTCCGAGGACTAGTGGAGGGTCGCTCCTTGGTGATGAGTGATTGACAATGTTGTGTGGACTGATGCTTGGCTCAGTGTGAAGGTACAGGTTGCGGCTTGACTCATGTTGGTGTAGGTGAAGAACAAGCGTGAAAGGCCTTAGCCGTGGTGGCCTCCGGGTGATGGAGAGGCAAGTAGGCTTGGTTCGATGGACTCGGTGGCCAATGGGGTCAAGTGCGAGCCGTGCAGTGCAACAAGAGCAAGTTGAAGTCATGGACATGGGCCGGTGCAAGGTAGCGGTTTGATGCCGAAGCTTGCACATGGGGTTTGGTGGTTTGCCCACAAAACCATCGGTGGAGGGTTTCTTGGTTTGAGCCTAAAAACCATGGCCGGAGGCCCTACGCGACGGAGGCGGTGATCCGAGAGCGTAGGGAAGCTTTGAGGCGGGCGGCACGTGGCATGATCGCGGGGCTTGCATCGAGGCTAAGCAAGTCCACGGTGGAAGCGTGTCCACTCGAAGGGAACATCCGAAGACTTGACCAAAATGCCCCTGAGGGGTGTGTATCTTAAGTTTAAGTTGTAGGGGTAGCGTGGTCATTTGCCTCCTTCGGTGAACTTCATACATATAACGGAGAGGTGGATGGCATCTCTCTCTCTCTGGCTCTGGACTCGCTCTGGACTACTTCTTTTTCCCAGTATTTCCTCAGGATAGACTCTTGTACAGACTCTGACCTCTGGATGTATGGAAGCATTCGGCGTTGTGATTCCTTCCCTCTCTTAGCTCTTTGTGATTTTCGTGTGTTTTTTGGAGCTATTTTCGGGTGCAATTGTTCTTCGCTCGATTCATTGATTTGAGGGCGTTTTTCCTCAGATTTCTTTGAGGGGATCATGGGTGGATGCCTTGTGCATCTTTGGGTGTGATCTTGACCCCTCAAATGCCGGGAAATCCCTTCGATTTGCGACTTCTTGGAAGAACCCTAGTTCTTGGAGGTTGTTTATGTGATCCACGATTCCCGGTGATTTAGTGAGTTAGAGGTCGAGATTTTTGGGGCATAGCTTCACCTAGTGACTTCACGAGTGGGCGATTTTCTGCTTCTGTCTGCAGCCGGCGGACAGTTCACGCGTGGCTAGCGGATAGTCCGCAGGGGCTCTGGCAGCATAGCTGTTTGTCGTGTTCTTTGTGTGTTCTTGCGTGCTCGTGTTTCGATCCGTTGCCTCAGGTGTTTTTGGTTGCATGGATAGTCCGCCCAACCCGTGCCGATGGTCCGCCCGTACTAGCTGGACATCCACGCCTAGCCCTCACAGTTTTGGCTAAGTGCTTTGATTCTTGTCTTGTGCTTCTGCTCTTTGATTCGTAGCTTGTCTCTAGGATTTGTAAGCTTGTGCGTGCCTAGTCTAGAGCTTCTTTGGTGTGTGCGAGTGATCGAAGTGGCAATCAGGGTATAGGCCGAGTTCATCCTTTGGGAAGAATTTTATCGGCTCCCATTCACTCCCCCCCCTCTCTGGTTGCCTATTCGGTCCTTCAATTGGTATCAGAGCCGGTTACGGATCTTCGTGATTCTAACCAGTCTAAGATCCAAAGATTGGCGACTATGGTAAGGGGTCGGGTCCTCTACACTTGGATGGCAAGAATTACCAGATGTGGGAGAGGCGCATGGGCACGTTTTTGTGTGGGAAGGGGACACTGATCTGGGAAGTGACTCAAAATCCTCATTATGGCATTCCCGATAGTTTCCTTCTTCCAGGAACGCAGGACATGTTTGAGGCCAACAACAAGGCCGTGGATTACTTGTTCCGTGCTCTTTGTGCCTCGGAGTTTGATCGAGTGTACGGAGAGGATGTGGCCGGAAAGATTTGGCTGAAGCTTAAGAATGCTCATGTTGGGAATGCTCAGGTGCAGGCTCATTTGTTTGCCACTCACCGGAGAGAGTACGAGAACTTCACTCATCTCCCCTGTGAGTCGATTGATGTGATGTTCCAGCGTTTTACCTGCATCGTGAACAACATGAGGGCCAATGTGATAGTGCTCCCATACACGGATCATGATTGAGCTATCAAGCTCTTACATGCACTTGATAGATCCGTGTGGAGTGCTAAGGTCGAGGTCATTGAGGTGTCGAGCATGTATGAGACCCTGGCGGTGAATGAGCTGTTTTCTAAGATTAAGTCTTCGGAGGTTGATTGTGGCTTGAGAGCCAAGAGCGAGAGCCCCACTAATCCTCATAGTTTGGCTCTTGTCTCAGGATCAAGGACTAATGCTAACCCTGCTGCCATGCAGTTCTCTTTGTCTTGTCTTGTGTCCATGCCAGATGAGGACTTTGAGGTGTTGAGCGAGGAGGATCTCACCTTGTTGAGCAAGAGGTTTGGGCGGATGTACGAGTACCGTAAGAATGCGAGGAGAAGCTCAGGGATGTGCTATCAGTGCGGGAAGCATAGGCATTTCATCGTCGAGTGTCTGGAAGCCATGGAGATCAAGAATGACTACAAGGGCAAGCCCAAGCACGACTACAACAAGCACCGCTCCTGGAACGACTACAAAGACAAGTGCAAGGACAAGGGCAAGAGAAGGCCAAGGAAGAGCAGCGGATACAAGAAGAAGACAGCTCGAGCAATGGTTACCGGAGTGACTCCACTTCGAGTGACTCCTCATCTGGTTCGAGTAGCGAGGAAGAGCAAGATTGGTGCAAGGACAAGCGGCACACGGGCAAGAACTTCACCGGCCTTAGCTTCGTCGCACAAAGTGGCTTTTGCGGCATGGCGCACAACTGCAAGAAGGGTGGGAAGCATAGCTCGGATTCGAACTCTGACTCCGAGGAAGAGGTGGGAGGCTTGGAGGACTTTTGGTTGATCGACTCCGGTTGTTCGCGCCACATGACCGGAGATCATGAGTGGTTCTCCAGCCTCACCTTGGCGAGTACGAGGGAGTACATCATTTTCGGGGACAATAGGAGAGGACGAGTGCTTGCTGAAGGTGTGGTGAAGGTGAGTAGCAAGGTGACCTTAAAGAGTGTGGCTTTGGTCAAGTCACCTGATTTTAACCTGTTGGCAGTATCCCAGTTGCTTGACGAGGGTTTTGTGGTTCGTTTTAGGTTGGGCGCTTCTCGTGTGCTTTTTTCTCGAGGTGATCTTGTCTGTACGATCGTTCCTGAGGGTCAAATCTTTCGTGGCGATTTTTCCCAGTCTATTGGTCCTCCTCGAAGCTTTGTTGCTGGCGTTTCGGCCGAGCTTTGGAAGTGGCATAGGAGGCTAGGACACTTGAGATTTGAGTTCCTTTCCCGCTTGAGTGGCCTAGACGTAGTCCGAGGATTGCCAAAGTTGAAATTCGAGAAGGATTTGGTTTGTGCTCCGTGTGGGCATGAAAAGATGGTTGCTGCATCTCACGCCCCTCTTATTACGATCATGACTGAGCGACCTTGTGAGCTGTTGCACATGGATTTGGTTGGGCCAGCTCGTGTTTGCTCTGTGGGTGGGAAGTAGTATGTGTTGGTTGTGGTTGATGATTTTTCGAGGTACTCTTGGGTTTTCTTTTTTGAGGATAAAAGCGAGACATTTGGCTTTGTTCGAGACTTGATCTTGAGGTTGAACAATGAGAGACATGGGGATGCCATTCGAGCTATACATAGTGACAATGGCACGAAGTTCAAGAACTCTCATTTTGATGCCTTTTGCAGTGATCTTGGTCTCGACCATCAGTATTCTTCTCCATACGTTGCTTGCCAGAATGGCGTAGTAGAGAGGAAGAACCGAACCCTTTGTGAGATGGCCAGGACGATGCTTGATGAGCATAGGACTCCTAGACGTTTCTCGGCCGAGGCGGTCAATACCGCTTGCTATGTGTCGAATCGCATTTTCCTTCATACTTTCAAGAAGAGGATTTCATATGAGCTGATGCATGGGCGGAAACCAATGTGAGTCACTTTCGTGCTTTCGGTTGCAAGTGCTTTATTCTGAAGAAGGGCAAGTTAGACAAGTTTGAGGCTAGATGTTCGGATGGTATTTTTCTCGGTTATACGATTCACTCTAGAGCAAATCGTGTGCTAAACCTTGACACTAACCAAATCATGGAGACTTGCGAGGTAACCTTCGACGAGACACAGCCATGTAGTTCTTCTACTTTTGAGTGTGCATGTGATGATGAAGTTGGCGAGAAGATCTTTGAGGATGAGAATGATGGAGATGGAGAAGAAGATGATGATGGTGGTGATGCTCCCGCGGTTGATCGTGTACATGCTACTTCCACTACGACGACGACAACGATCGAGGATGGTCCATCCCCTACGCCTACGATGACACAGGCTGTTCGAGTGGAGGTTGCTGCTGAGGGGGAGGTTGTGTCCAGTCGAGAGGCTCCCTGGCGTGTACAGTTGGATCACCCACCATCGACGATCATAGGTGACCTTCATTAACGCACTACGCGGTCGAGGTCACGAAATACTTCTCACTTTACTCACTCTACATTTGTTGCCTTATTTGAGCCGAAAGATATTCGACACGCACTTTCTAATGTAAACGGGGTGAATTCCATGCATGAGGAGTTGGAGAATTTTGAGAGAAACCAAGTTTGAGTGTTAGTTGATTCACCGCGAAATTGCCGTCCTATAGGTACCAAGTGGGTGTGGAAGAACAAGGAAGGTGAGAATGGGATGGTTGTGAGAAACAAGTCGAGGTTGGTGGCTCAGGGGTTCAACCAGATAGAGGCTATAGATTATGAGGAGACATTTGCTCCTGTGGCCCGTTTGGAGGCAATTAGGATCCTTCTAGCCTTTGTCGTGGCTACAGGGTTCAAGTTGTTCCTGATGGATGTGAAGAGTGCTTTCTTGAATGGGGTGATAGAAGAAGAAGTGTATGTGACGCAACCCCCGGGGTTTGAGAGTGAGGGATACCCACACCGTGTATACAAACTCCAGAGAGCACTTTATGGGTTGAAACAGGCACCGAGGGCTTGGTATGGCAGGTTGAGAGGCTTTTTGCTGAGCAAGGGGTTTGTGATGGCACAATTGATAAGACCCTATTTCTCCTTAAGCATGGAAATGACCTGTTGATTGTACAGATTTACGTGGATGACATAATCCTTGGTGGCTCTTCTCATGATCTTGTTGCCAGATATGCACATGACATGAGCAGAGAATTTGAGATGTCTATGATGGGGGAGCTGCAGTTTTTCCTAGGGCTCCAGATCAAGCAGTGCAAGGACGGGATGTTTGTACATCAGGTGAAGTACACCAAGGACATGGTGAGGAAGTTTGGCATGAACGACTCCAAGCCGCTGACTACACCAATGAGTACCACTACAGCTTTGGATGTGGATGAGGATGGTGAACCCGTGGACCAGAAGGAGTATAGGAGCATGATCGACTCCCTCCTCTACTTGACGGCAACGAGGCCAGACATACAGTTCAGTGTGTGTCTGTGCGCTCGTTTTCAGGCTTCACCAAGGACTTCACATCGGCATGCCATCAAGAGGATTTTCAGGTATTTGAACTACACTCCTGAGTTTGGTTTTTGCTATTATGCCTCCTCGACACTCAAAGTTCACAGATTCTCCGATGCTGATTTTGCCGGGTGTCGTTTGGACCGTAAGTCTACCTCAGGTTGTTGCCAGTTTCTTGGTTCTTCTTTGGTCTTTTGGTCATCTCACAAATAATCCAGTGTAGCTCAGTCCACTACAGAGGCTGAGTATGTTGCTGCAGCCAGTTGTTGTTCCCAGCTCCTATGGATGACCTACACTATGAGCGATTTTGGTGAGGAGTGCTCCCAGGTTCCACTCTTTTGTGACAGCACCAGTGCCATAAGTGTAGCCAAAAACCCAGTCCTTCACTCCAAGACTAAACACATCGAAGTGAGATATCATTTTCTGAGGGACAATGTTGGGAAAGGGAACATCTCCTTGTCCTATGTACCTACCTAAGATCAGCTAGCCGACATATTCACTAAACCACTTAACCAAGTTACCTTCACACGCTTGCGAGGTGAACTTGGAGTGTGTTTCCCTTTTTAGCAGGATCTTGGAGCTTCTCATGTATATATGTGATATATGTATGATTTGTTGCATTCCATGCATGAATTTTACTTTTTGTACAAAACATGGTAGGATAGCCATCTTTGGATCATTTGTGGTAGGATGAGCTTCTCTTATATACTTTGAGCACTATGATGTGCTATATGTGAGATATGTGTATGCTTTGAGAATGGTGATGTGAATGCTATGCTCTTGATGGTATTGTCATATGTTCATGATGAGATAGCTTCCATTTGTGAAAATGCTAAAAAAGCTTCACTCATGAGTAGATTCTCTTTCATGCTCATTTTGTGCTCAAATGCCTATATCATGCTTAGTTTGTGCTTGAGTATCATGCTCTTTTCGCTTGGGGTCAAAGACCCATTTGCCATGGTGAATGTTTAGCCCATATCTTCACTTGTGGAGGAGCATAAGCTTCTTTTTGCCGCAAAGGCATTTCATGTACCATGCTTAAATTTGAAAATGGATTTGGTTTATGAATTGCCTCATGCTTGAAAAATATGCTCATAATCATGTCTTTATGCTTTCATGTATATATCTTGGGTGCTAAACCATTGCATGATGTCTACCATGAGAAGTCTCATTTTAAGAAGTAGACACATGGCTCGGTGGCTTTGACATGACATGTACTAGCTTATGGGCGTTTGCTATGATCTTGCGATGAGAACTTGTGATCTTGTATGAGCTTTGTGTGATCTAGCTCATTTTTGCTCAAATTGACAATGGATAGGGCTTTGCTCATGAGATGAATTTGTTTTGTAAAACTTGCTTAAAATTGCCTTTGGCCATGTCACATGTATCTGTGTCTCTACCTTCTTGATGGCAATGTGCTAACTACACCATGTCTACTTTGCTTGCTCTATGTCTCATTTCTAGCATTTTGTTGTGCTCTTTGTATATTTGAGAAGCTTGGTAGATTGTATATGCTTTGACATGCATTTGTGCACCATCATGGTAGCTTGATTCATGCATTGTCAACAAGGGTGAGAATTTGTATGCAAGGGGGAGAATATGTGGAGATTTTGGCATGTGGGGAGAAAAATTGAGAAAAGATTGCATTTGCTCAGGGGGGAGTTTGCATATGTGCAGGGGGAGCTCCTTTGGTTTGCCTGAGTTTTGTGCTTTGTGGTGTGCTCTTTGTGAGCTTTGTTTGTCTCGACTGTATTGAGCCGTTGCCCTTGCCTTAGGGGGCCGAGACTTGGTTTGGCAAGTGATCTTGTTTTCGCTTGTTCTTTGGCTTTGGATCACTTTTTGGAGGTTTTTGTTCGTGGTTGTTTTCTTTTCCTTTTTTCTCTGTGTTGGTTATTATGGGTGTTGTCAATGCACTCATCAAGGGGGAGATTGAGGACCAGGTGTGTCCGAGGACCAGTGGAGGGTCGCTTCTTGGTGATGAGTGATTGACAACATTGTGTGGACTGATGCTTGGCTCAGTGTGCAGGTACAGGTTGCGGTTTGACTTGTGTTGGTGCAGGTGAAGAACAAGCGCGAAAAGCCTTTGCCATGGTGGCCTCAGGGTGATGTAGAGGCAAGTAGGCTTGGTTCATGGACCTGGTGGCCGATGGGGTCAAGTGCAAGCTGCGCAGTGCAACAAGAGCAAGTTGAAGTCATGGACATGGGCCAGTGCAAGGTAGCAGTTCGAGGTCGAAGTTTGCACGCGGGGTTTGGCGGTTTGCGCACAAAACCATCGGTGGAGGGTTTCTTGGTTTTTGCCTAAAAACAAAGGCCGCAGGCCCAACGCGACGGAGACGGTGATCCTCGAGCGTCGGGAAGCTTCGAGGGGGGGGGGCATGTGGCGTGATCGCGGGAGCTTGCGTCGAGGCTAAGCAAGTCCGCGGTGGAAGCGTGTCCGCTCGATGGGAATATCCGAAGACTTGACCAAATTGCCCCTGAGGGGTGTGTATCTTATGTTTAAGTTGTTGGGGTAGCGTGGTCATTTGCCTCCTCTGGTGAACTTCATATATATAGCGGAGAGGTGGATGGCATCTCTCTCTTTGGCTCTGGACTGATTCTTTTTCCCAGTATTTCCTTAGGCTAGACTCTTGTACAGACTCTGACCTCTGGATGTATGGAAGCATTCGGCTTTGTGATTCCTTCCCTCTCTCAGCTCTTTGTGATTTTCGTGTGTTTTTCGGAGCTATTTTCGGGTGCCTTTGTTCTTCACTCAATTCATTGATTTGAGGGCGTTTGTCCTCAGATTTCTTTGAGTGGATCATGGGTGGATGCCTTGTGCATCTTTGGGTGTGATCTTGACCCCTCAAACACCAGGAAATCCCTTCGATTTGCGAGTTCTTGGAAGAACCCAAGTTCTTGGAGGTTGTTCATGAGATCCGCGATTCCCGGTGATTTAGTGAGTTAGAGGTCGAGATTTTTATGGTATAGTTTCAGCTAGTGATGCTTCTCATCTCTCCCAAATCTTGTCTCAAGAGCTCAAGTGGTTTGGGAGATCCGGTGAAGGATTTAGAGAGTTGACTTCACGAGTGGGTGATTTTCTGCTTCTGTCCGTAGCCGGCGGACAGTCCACGTGTGGCTAGCAGCAGTCCGTAGGTGCTCTGGTAGTGCAGCTGTTCACCGTGTTCTTCGCATGTTCTTGCATGCTCGTGTTTCGATCCGTTGCCTCAGGTGTTTTTGGTTGCACGGAGCTTGCGGATGGTCCGTACTCGAGTGCCGGACGGTCCGTGAAGGGCCGGACAGTCCGCGGGTCCCTCGCGGACGGTCTGATTTTCAGGGTACGTCTCTGGTGGTTCTGGTGCTATTTTCGGACAGTTCGGGCAGGCCGTGCGGACGGTCCGCCCAACCCGTGCGGACGGTCCGCCCGTACCAGCCGGACATCCGTAACTAGCCTTCACAGTTTTGGCTTAGTGCTTTGATTCTTGTCTTGTGCTTCCGCTCTTTAATTCGTGGCTTGTCTCTAGGATTTGTAGTCTTGTGTGTGCCTAGTCTAGAGCTTCTTTGGTGTGTGTGAGTGATCAGAGTGGCAATCGGGGTATAGGCCGAGTTCATCCTTTGGGAATAATTTTTATCAGCTCTCATTCACTCCCCCCTCTCTGGTCGCCTATTCGGTCCTTCAAAGGACCAATACACTTCAATGAAGAATCCCCAAGGACCGAGATGAAAAGACCGGGAGTTCATGCGTAAAGAGCCCTTAACTTGGTTGCGGGGATAACGACGTCCAAAGTCCACAATTGAAGGAGCAAAAGACCCAAAGTGCAAATGATGGAGCGTGGAGCAAGACGGACCGGAACCGGGCCGAAGAGGGCCCAGGCCGGCCGGCCCACCCCCTTCTGACGTCGGTTCGCGGCCCCCTTTCTTTGGTGGTAAGTACATGGAACCCTAATCACTTGCCAGAGCCGCCATTCGCGAAAGACGAACAGAGAAACCCCGGGAGATCGACCACAAGGGAGGGGGTCGATCGAGGGAGAGAGTATCCAAGAGAATCATCACCGAGGTCAAGGGAGGCCACCACGAGGAAGGAGGATGCGGAGGTCCTGCCACGGTGCCGCCAGAGTTGAAGGACACCGAGAAACGAGCTCCATCGGAGGCATCCACCATGCTCAACGGTGCCATGCCTAGCATCTTGATAGGGTAAAGTTATCATTTGTCCATGGAGTTGTAATGAAACATGATGTGTAGTCACCCACTCTTGCTTGGATCATATGTCTATCATACCTTTGTTGATGATTCTTAATGTTTAAGGCTAGCTACTATGCTTTCGGGGTTGCTCCCGTAGATCACGTCAACATACTGTGTTCATTAGGATTAGTACCGATTACCTTCGCGTAGTGACATGTACGAGGGAAGGAAATGTCTAATTCTTTGTCCACATGCTTAGATAGATTGGATCTGGGGTTTATCATGTTTTGGGTGATTGCATCTTCAAGTACCTAGACCCCATGGGCATACGTTCTTCATACTTTTGAACCTCTCATTTCTCTTTAACGTAATCTAGGGTTAGATTGTCTTTACTTTATAGATTAATATTTACAATATAAAGTCTTCAATTAACTAAGTTAGTGTTAGGTTAAACGCTTGTAATCCCCTTGCTCCTTGGGTTGACAAGAACCTTTCTTCCACATTCCTCCAATCTTTATTCGAAATCTTGCGGTAGTGCATCGGAAAGCCCAAGTCATAGTCTCCGGCATCGCGGTTGCCACGGGACACGGCGGGTGGTGTCGACCAGCGCGTAACCTGCAAGACTCGGTTACGCAGGTGCCATTCAGCAGGCTGTGCACTAGAGAATTCCATGGACGACGCATCAACCTCCCGGGTGTGTACAACCTTAACAGGACGGGACGGGCCTGCTGGCGCCTCCGCTCCCCTCCTGCAGATGAAGTGGAATGCGTAACCGATACCTTTTGGTGGCAGCGCCCGGCAGGTTACGCACGAGGAACCATGATGGATGCGTGGAGCAACATGGCTCGCGGTTGGGTTACCATAGCATATGCCTTTGATCAAAGCATGCTGTGTATCCCAGGCGTCCACACGTGTAACCGAGGCAGTGCAGGTTACAGTGATGGCCGCCTAGGCTACGCACGCCAGCATCGCGGTTGCCCCAGGACACAGCGAGTGGTGTCGACTAAGTGCGTAACCTGCAAGGTCTCGGTTACGCAGCTGCCATGCAGCGGGCTGTGCACTAGAGAATTCCATGGACGACGCGTCAGCCTCCCAGGCGCGGGCTTCACTTCGGGGAGAAGCAAACTGCGGCGAGGGTACGCCGCTGTGGGCCACACGGTGCACCATCATTATTACGATGGACAACAGGACGGGGCCTCCCTCCTCCGTTCCTCTCCTGTCGTGTCATCCGCAGCCACAGCCGCCGCCCGCCCCGAGGAGTAAGCGGGACCCGCTGCGTTACGTGTGCCACGCGGTGCTTCAGCCTAGGTTACGCGGCTTGCTGCCAAGCCAAGGGTTACGCATAGTCACTGTGTCGTGTCGTGTGTACAACCTTGACGGAACGGGACGGGCCTGCTGCTGCAGGCGCCTCTGCTCCCGTCGCGTCGTGTCGTCCACAGCCACAACAGCGCCGCCCGCCCCGAGGAGTAAGCTGGACACGCTGGGTTACGCACAATCTATGACGCACACGCGTACGGCATCAAGAGGTTGGGGAGGTGGAGACGACTTCACGGCTGGAGCAGATGACGACGAGGCTAGGCAGTGCAAACGATGATGAGCGAGGTTGGGATAGCGCGTGTGCGAAGAAAAGGTTGACACAACAATCAGAAAAGGTGAGGTTGGGTAGACGATGGAGAAACCGTGGCAGGTGTGTGTTTCGGGAGGTGTGCACGATGGCGGGCAAGGTTAGGAGACACAAGAACAATGGGAACAACAGTGAAGTTGGAGAGTTGTTGGGGGCTTGGGATGGCATGGTGACCGGGCAACAACGAGACGAGCAATATTTTCTCCCGTTGCAATGCACAGGCACAATTGCTAGTAATATTCTATTTATATGATGATGATGACGGACTATCCCATCCGTCTCGCCGCATTGTGCGCACTGACTGCAAATATGCTAGTAGTATACTACTACTCTGTACTTTGTATCGTTCCAATTTTATCGGATGTCTCCGAAGAGACACGCCAATGGCGCCATACTATCTACTAGCTGACCTGTGTGGTTTGGTTACTTACTACTACTAGTACTCCCTCCGTAACCTAGTGGGCCTAGCACGGACTCGGTTACCCACCTTTAAGACTGCTGGCTGCATGGTGCAAGACTGGCTCGGTTACGCACGAGGTCTGTTACGCAAATCGGTCATGTCGATCCTGTGCGTCACCTGCATCCGGTCGTGTCGGTTCTGCGCATCACCTCAGCTCGGTTATGCACGATTCGGCTAAGCACCATCCGTTCTGCATGGCGCGTGCAACACCGACTGGGTCGTATCGATTCAACGTGTACGCACCGTCCGTGCTGCTTGATGCAACACCACCAGTTCCAGATGTATGCGTAACCTGAACCTGCTCGTACCCGTACGGACTCGGTTACGCACCTTAATGCTACAACACCGACTGGGTGGTGCCGATTCGGCGCGTAACCTGCATCCGGTCGTGTTGATCCTGCGCGTCACCTGCACCAGCTTCGGTTACGCACGATTCGGCTATGCACCATCCGTTCTTAATGGCGCGTGCAACACCGACTGCGTTATGTCGATTCAGCGCGTAACCTATATAGGTTACGCACCGTCCGTGGTTATTGATGCAACACCGATTGGGTCATGCTGATTCAGCGTGTACGCATCGTCCGTGCTGCTTGATGCATTACCACCGGTTCCAGATGTATGCGTAACCTGAACCTGCTCGTACCCGCACGGACTCGATTACGCACCTTGATGCTGCAACACCGACTGGGTGGTGCCGATTCGGCGCGTAACCTACATCCGGTCGTGTTGATCCTGCGTGTCACCTGCACCAGCTTCGGTTACGCGCGATTCGGCTACGCACCATCCGTTCTTCATGGCGCGTGCAACACCGACTGCGTTGTGTCGATTCAACACGTAACATAAGAAATAGGCTTCAGTTGTACTCCGTATGCGTAACCTACACCCACTGGGTTATGCACCATCAGTGCTGCTGCATGCATAGGGCAACTACGACTGGGTAACGCATAGACTCGGTTACGCACCATTCAGGCAACACCGACTCGCAGGGTTACGCACGCAGCATCGCGGTGATAGAAATACCCACGTTGATGTGTATATACAAGAATTAAAAAATCACGGTGCGTGCAGAAATACAGCATGAATATCGGATCGGGGTCTTGTGTTCTGCCTATATGTACCCTCGCGTTGGACCTTGTACGGTGACATGTTGGTTGGCCCGGCGGTGGAGTTAGCATCGTCAATTTCCCGTATCGGCGTCGGGGGTCAGGAGGAAGACGTCATTGTGGAGATCATGGAGGAGGGAGGACCTGGAGGTCGGTTTGTTCATCTGAATACAAGTCGAAGGTATGTTGCCCCAGCTGTGGATACATTGTTTCTCACTTTCTCAGCGTCCAGTAACTTTAGGATGAGCGATCTTTTCTTTTGGTATTATGGACGTCACGACAAGGAGAACAAATCATGTAAGCCGTTGATGCCTCGCCGCCGTGGAGTGTCGCCTTCGTCACCCTATGTTCATCTCGCAAGAAAATAAACCACTGTTGATCGGGAGAAACGTGACTCACCTGGGCATTGGATCCGCATGGGCTCAGCACTGGAACATACATGGTTGGACCCGGATACTCACTGTCTGGAAGGATCTGCGGGAATTGTGGTGTATGAGGTCACTATGAAATTATTTGCCCCAATGTTCCGCAGCCTAGGATGATTATAACTGAAAGGTAACACATTTCTTAATTTCTTATGTCGCCGTAGGTAGTTGATTTACACATGAATGTTCCATCAGTCTTGTATGCCGAGTAATGTGTTCCATGGTGTATGGCGTAATGCTTTTAACAGCGAAGATCAGAGGCAGGAAGAGGATCCTGGTGAAGTTGTACAAGAAGAAACTCGTGGGAGGCTTTGCAAGTGGCACGAGATGAAGTAGGCATCATCCATGTTTTAGCTGTAGCAGTTGGTTCATCGATCTGATAGTAGTTTTAGGTTAACTAGGTTATTCCCCGCCCGTGCTGCATGATTTGAGAGTGAGATTACATGGACTTGACAGACTATCAATTTCTTAGTGAAGAGAAGAGTTTCGATATTCGGTTGGAGTGAGATCCTTAACATGGAGCGAAACTGCGAAAGTATAGAGAGCTCACCAGTATTGACTAAAGTATACTAAGTATCATTTCGTCAGTGGAACCACATATGCCTATTTTTATTAATCTACTTCTATCTCACCCGCTTCTTCCGCATCTCTCGAGTCTCGATGAGCGCCTCGCCACGCCACGCCTCGCCTCTGTCAATCCAGGCTACCGGCGCCGCCACCACTACTCGGTCGAAGTGTTGCTGCGCTTGCCGCTCCTATTTCCCTCCGTCCAGGTCGCGGGCTGCGATCCCGAATTCAAAGTTGTGAACAGTAAAGTGAAAATTTTCACCTCCTAACCAAACACCGCACTGAATCTGGAAGCTGTGATCGCTCTCCAAGCCAGGCTTGGACTGAAGGCCAAGAAACCAATCACTACCATAGACCGTAGTGACGAAGTACGGAAAATCCATCAACCATTGGCAACTTCTTCTTGGATTACACCAACCCACGAAAGGATAACTTAAATGGCTACATTACATCACATTTATGCAAATACATTTGAAGAACCTGCATCAAGTCCTAAATGCATACCAGCCCCCAGAACTAGGGAAGACATCAAAACAATATTTTGCACCAATTGATACTTCGCAGATGGAAATGCGATGGAGGGGATGAACGCTGGCTTAGATCAGACGAACGGAGTGATCCACACATGCTCGACGTCAGCGGGGTGGCCACCAGTGACGGATATCCCCATCACCTCGTGGTCCAGCAGTGAGTACTCGCAAATAGCCAGCAGCGCATGCATCTCCAGCACCCGCCGCGCAAAGTAGATGCAGCTCTCGCGCAGCCCCGCCGCCGCATACAGCGCCACGGGCACCACCACCGACACCACCGACCCCACGAACAGAGCCTTCCCGGCCATCTTCTCCACCGTGATCCACATCCGCAGACCTGCTGACACAAGGATCTGGACCTGCACCTTGCGCTGCACACTGTTAGGCTTCTAGATCTGCACTAGTAGGACCTTACCGTCGCTCTCCACCAGGTACATCAGCAAGTCCCCGGCTGTCAGGCTCATGCCATCACGCAAATGCGAAACCACCGCCGTGCGCATGCGCAAGTCTGCACGGAATAACAAGACCGCCCCGTCGTGGCCTAGCGCATAAAGACAGTAGAGGCAGAAGAGCATGTCATTGAAGCCCCCTTGCTCGGTTCCCTCGTGGATGCCGATGGTCATCCATGCGTTGGAGACGGCCGGCTGGTGCAGGACAATCGTGCCTATTCGGCTCAGCAGGGCAACGGCCCATCCCGGGGTGGTTGGCGGTGCAGAAAGGACAACCTTTGATACTGGAAACACTGGAGGAGGTGGGAGAGCAAGGATTCGGCCGGATGCGGGGTTGTAGAGAACAACCGCGCGTTGGTCGTGCAAGGCCATGGCGAGCCACCCCGCGGCCTGGCCTTAGCACCGCCCGGCGTTGAGTCTCACGGGGAGGGAGTAATGCAGGATCTTGCGGTGGTGTAGGCTGAAGAAGGCGAGATCGCCGTGGGGGGCAGGTCGGTGTATGAGGAGTCGGGATACCTCGAAAGGAAGATCAGTTGACGGGAATGATTCCCAAACGGACTTGAGCCAAGAGGCGCAGACGAGGAGGATGGCAACAACGTGATCGCGGGGACCGAGGATAGTAACGATGCGCTCCAGCAACTCCGGCGGCAGATCCGCCCATGATGACTGGGAGCCGGGGCATCATCCTGTATGCCGGGCGACGGGGTTGCGTGGGGAAACCATAGTATGTGGAGCCAAGCGATTATTTTCCTCTTGCTCAAAGCCTCAGACTACTACTCCTAGACCATATATATATATACTCCCTCCGTCCCAAAAAGACTGTTATAGCCTTCAAAATTTGTCCCACAAAGACTGTTTATATAAGCTTGTATTAAATGATCTTCTCATTAAACTACACCAAGTACCAAGAAAATATTTCATTGAGAAACACATAAAGCCAATGAAATACTTATTAGCATTGGGTTACGGTCTACTGATTCACGGTCAGAGCGAGTACCACAGCCTGGGTTACACGGCATGCTTCCACCTAAGGCGAGATTGCGTTACCGCCGAACGATATCTAGGAATCGGAGTTAAACATATCCTGTGTGAATCCAAATACTAGTCCTGAAACTGGTAATGAAATGGAAATTTATTACATGCAACAAGATCAGGCTGCCTTTAGGAGTACTACCAGGTGTCGGATTATTCCCTTGCCATTTGTAAGCAGCCAGACCATCTTGTAGATTCTTAAGAGTATGAACACCCCAGTTCATCAAATATAAGTCACCAACATTCTCGACTAGCCGCTGGACTTTTGCTGGAATAGCTGGGTTGGTATCAGGGTCAAATAAAACCTTGTGGCAAAACATGAAGAGATCTCGAAGAAACGAATCATCGGCAGGCCTGTCCTTTTGCTTCAGTCTGTTTTCAACCTCAAACAATGTTAGTGACGACCTTATTTTTTCTCGACCACAACTAGTCATATTGACCTCTTTTCCCTCGATTGGTAGATCCATGATGTCCTTCACATCTGGTGGCGTCAACTGGACCAGCTCGCTACCAAGCTTGAAACCTGCTTGATCCGGATCATATGTGTTGACAAGCGACATCAGCAATGGACGATCTATGGTGATTGGTTTGATGTGTAGCAAGAAGTGGAACTTGATAGACTCTACCTTCTTCTTTCTTGCTGTTGAAAGTAGCCCAAGGACATTCGCCAGTCGTTTCGGCGTGCCTAGAATGCATAGGATGGAGCGCTTCGAAGAAATGGTAGAAATAGAACTGATTGGTATCTGGTCACGGAGAGAGAGTAATCAATAAGTGCGCGCCGTGCAGGGATAGGTAGTGCGTCGTATGGAATCTGGATGTTGTGTTAGATTACATACCTTCGGAGTAGACGACGACAATGGGCCGCCGTAGTTGAAGTTGTTGGGCCGCCGCCTCCAAGGATGGGCGGCGCTACAGGTCGGAGGTGCTACCTTTTCTTCGCTAGGACTAGGAGGCCGCTTCCTTGACGTTGTCGTCGACTGTGGTTTGCCATTGGAAGTCACCGTTGATCTGCTGTCGGAACTCTGTATCGTCAGTGTCGCATTGCTGTCCGGTGCGCCTTGCTTGCCAAGATGAGGGACACTTGGACGTCCATCAGCAGACAATTTCTCCGCTCCGCTCGACATGAGCAAAAACCTCTTCCTCCTCCGCTTCTGCAATCTGAACTTGCAGGTCTACCAAAATGGAGGGAGAGAATGTAAACCGCCTGAGAGAGAAAGAGAGAGGGAGAGAGAAAGAGAAATAATAAACCGTCATTCACGCCGTAACGCACGCAATCAGTCGATGGAAAGGCATAACCGAAAAGAAAGGAAACATTAATAACCTACTCCCTCCATCCCATGAAGAATGCAATCCTAGCATTTGAAAAAAAAATCCCACAAAGAGCAATCCAAGAAAATAGGTCTAATTACCGCTGGGTTACGTACACCTGAGTTATGTGTAACCTCCACGCTAATGCAGAGCGCTTGGTTACCACGCATCGTGCGTAACTGGATGCTGGCTGTGTAACACAGGCGGTTATCACAGTAACCTGCCACACACGCCTCGGTTAACACACGTGGTTACTTAACCACACGGCCATGTAAAAGTAAAAGGCCGCTTGGGTTACGCACACTGCACCGGGGTTGCCGCGAACACGGCGGGTTGGGTCATGTCGAACCTGCGTAACCGACCAAACCAGATGGGCGTAGCTCATGCATAACCTGATGGACGTAGATTACGTAGGATCGACACAACCCGACGTGGCGACGTGTTCCGCGGCAAACAGCAAACCTAAAGAAACGACCCTACCTTTAGATGTCGACCCTCACCGTGTGGGTAACCCACCCAGGTGGTGGCAGCACGCAACATGGTGGATTATCCAACAAAGAGAACAGGGCTGAACCAGTGACACAATCAATACCCAAAATTAAGTTTCTGGTGTAAATACCCATTAGGCCGGCCCAAACAAACAGTGCAGTCAAATGGTGGCAGACTCTTTGGGTCATTCGAGTAACCTAGCAAAAAATCGATCCCCTTATCCCCTCTGATGAATCCCGACCCCGCCGCTCGTTGTGGCGGCACAGGCATGCCCGCCGCTGACCTTGCGCCGTCTGACCACTGTGTCGGTTCCGCACTTGTCCCTCCGTCGGTGTCACGGGCCGCGCCGTCCGCATCTCCGACGACACAACTTCCTCCGACCCAACCGCGCCCCTTGTCCAGGCCGTCGTCGGACCCAACTATCCAGGCCGCCGTTGAACATCGCCAGAACCAGGTGATTCTTTCTTTCTTCCTTCTCTTTCTCCGTTGATGCGAATCTGCGGCGCGCCATGCGTCGACCTGGGGTTTCCCTTAGCTTGGTCAACTGCTTTACTTCGGAGAACTTGGGGAATCCGGCCTGGTGATCCAAGAGACTATTTTTTCAGTTAATATTTTTTTTCTACTGTCGTTTGAGGCGATTAGGAGCCTCTCTAGTTGTACACACCCCATCCGTAAACACTGCTGCACATTCACGATAATACTCACAAACAACAAGAGTGCTCTCTGGATATCTTGCGCTTGCAAATAAAATTTATTTGATGTTGCCACGAGATATACTATGAAGATAAATGTTCTTGTGTGTTCTTTTAAGTTAAGCCGCTGGGGGTAAGACCGCCCCCACAGTTTTCATTAAGAAGAAAAAACCTTCTCCCGACTTAGAAAACACCCCGAACCCTGGTTTCATGGTATTTTTTAAAAATCAACTCCAACGATGAATCGAACCTGGGTGGTTGCGATCATACCTCAGCTCCTCTAACCAACTAGGCTAGAGGGCTTTGGTCTGGTGTGTTCTTTTTATAGGCCAAAGAAGTAGTATCTATTAAATACTCAGTTTCTAGTACATGAAAACTCTTTATCTATCTGATGGAGTTTACTTGTAGGTTGCACAAACAATGGAGATACCTCCTATGGCTAATCCTTCAGTTACAACTCCAGTGGTCGAGGTCATATATAGTATCTATTGAATACTTAGTTTCTAGTACATGAAAAAACTCTATCTATCTGATGAAGAACGGCTTTCTTGATGCTTCTCCATCAGTTAAAACTCCAGTGGTCGAGGTCATAATGCCAAGTCCCAGAAATTATCCAAGAGCCAAGGGAACAAGATCAAGTTTCAACAACAAGCTTAGCAAGAATTGACCAATCACCAAGTTACCAAGTCATGTCCACAAGAATTGACCGAGCACCAAGTTTTTACCGGCCCCCTTGTGAATGGAATTGGCCATCTTCACTTATGATGTCCCGATAGCTAAAGTTGCATAGTCGCCCTGGAATGGAGACAAAGTCAGCTCTTCTTAGCTCATTTCTTGGAATACTGAACTTCTGTTTGTAGCAAACAAAACTTGGTGGACAATTATATGTTATGTGTACCTGAAGTGGACATTGTTCCCTCATTAGTCTTTAATATATTGTTTGCTGAACTAACAACAGTTTTGTTTGCTACAAACAGAAGTTCAGTGTTCCAAGAAATGAGCTAAAAAGAGCCGACTTTGTCTCCATTCCAGGGCGACTATGCAACTTTATCTGTCCGGAAATCATAAGTGAGGATGGCCAAGTCCATTCACAAGGCGCCCGCTAATAAACGTGTTTTCTTGTGGACATGACTTGGTAACTTGGTGGTCGATGATGTATGTACTCAAGTCCTGCTAATTCAAGTTCAGCACCTGGGGCCAGAAAGTGAAATCGTATGACATGGATAGCAAGGAGGTGTACACTCTCTGCAGTTTTGGGGTGGGCCCTCAGTATATTTTCCCATTGGTTCCCTACTATGCGGAGACATTGGCCCTTGGTAATATGCACTGAAATAGTGCCTTTTGAGGTTGAGGTATTCCCTTTGTCCGTCCCAAACTACAGGTCAATTTTGATGTTCCAAGTATGGAGACAGGAGCTATATCTGTAGAATTAGGCTATGTGCTCTGATGGTGCTTCGATGATATCAAACACTTGGGCATGTCGTAAGTTACCATTACATGTGTAAGCAATTGCATGAGTTGCACAATGCATGATATTTGGACTTCAAGTTCCTCTGCATCATTTGTTTTGAATGCAAAAATGCTTAAGGAAATGGATTTTGTGTTGCATTTTTTTAACAACATCAGGGGGAAGATCCCCACCTACATATATTTCATTGAACGAAACGGTATAGAGTGTACAAAGTCAGCCTAGCAAGTCAGCTTAGCAAAGGAGAGAAGAAAAACAGGAGGAGGAAACAGGTTACAAGTTACAACCGAGAACGCAGATAAGCAGCCCATGCTTGCCAAAGGCGGAACATCTTCTTGTAGTGGTAGCTCCAGCTTTCCATGTTGTGTAGCACCCGTCTGAGAATTGAAGTGGCCGAGGAGTTAACTTGGTCGAAGATGAGCGCATTCCGCGCCTTCCAGATATGCCAAAGGATCAAAATCATCACATCAGCATGAACTGCTGACGGTAGTTGCAGCTCGCGCCCCAGAAGCCATGGCATCCGGAATTCCTCTGGGTGAGGTTTGATTCCAAAAAGATGCCAAACTACAGCTATGACAGAACATTTAGAGAAGATGTGTGTATCGGTCTCAAGGACTAGGGTGCATTTCTCACAGTAGGATTCTTCCAGTACGCGGATGTGTTGCATTTTCGAACTAGGGTTTGAGCATTTTCTAACTATATATGTAGGCTCCTGATAGATGCCCTGAGTACTATTGGCAAAGGGAGTAATTCGTGAAGCTTATCAGTATCAAGAGGATCATAGTGCATGAGGAACCAGAAGAAGAATCGACCTGCGATGTGGAAGCTGTTTTCAGGAGGGTCATGCAAGCTGACAATGGGATGCAACACAAGACATGAAGATGCAACGAAGTAATTAACTTTACAGCTATATCAATGATATAGTTTGTTGGTTTTTTCCTTTTCTTTCTTTTTCCTACCTACTGTGATCATCTCCCGAGATCGTAGTCTTGTATTTGCTGTTATATCAATGAAATGTGCTGCACCGTGTTAGGCCCGCACATCAAGAGATGGCAGGTGAAGTGGAATGCGTAATCTGCACAGTGTCGATTACGCATGGTGCAACCTCGTGTCGGACCTGCGTAACCGATACCTTTTGGTGGCAGCGCCCGACAGGTTACGCACGAGGAACCATGATGGATGCGTGGAGCAACATGGCTCGCGGTTGGGTTACCATAGCATATGCCTTGGATCAAAGCATGCCGTGTATCCCAGGCATCCATGCGTGTAACCGAGGCAGTGCAGGTTACAGTGATGGCCGCCTGGGCTACGCACGCCAGCATCGCGGTTGCCGCGGGACACGGCAGGTGGTGTCAACTAAGCACGTAACCTGCAAGGTCTCAGTTACGCAGGTGCCATTCAGCAGGCTGCGCACTAGAGAATTCCATGGATGACATGTCAGCCTCCCGAGCGCGGGCTTCGCTTCGGGGAGAAGCAAACTGCGGTGAGGGCAGGCCGCTGTGGGCCACCATCATTATTACGATGGACGATGGGACAGGGCCTCCCTCCTCTGCTCCCCTCCCGTCGTGTCGTCCGCAGCCACAGCCACCGCCCGCCCTGAGGAGTAAGCTGGACCCGCTGCGTTACGTGTGCCACGCGGTGCTTCAGCCCAGGTTACGCGGCTTACTGCCAAGCCAAGGGTTACGCACGGTCACTGTGTCGTGTCATGTGTACGGCCTTGACGGGACGGGACGGGCCTGCTGTTGCAGGCGCCTCCGCTCCCGCCCTGTCGTGTAGTCCACAGCCACAACAACGCCGCCTGCCCCGAGGAGTAAGCTGGACACGCTGGGTTAAGTGTGGAGTATGTGCGTAACCCAACGTGGTGATGATCTGCCCCCTTTGTTTACTTTGTTTATTGATTATTAATTTTTATAAAAAAAATTCCAGGGGAGAGGTCCTTAAGCGGTCGAGAGGGTAACCCACTTTTCTTCACCACTTGTCGCCTTCTTTAAACTTCTTGTCATCTCCTCCACTCCCGCCTGCCATCTTTGCTTGTAGCCATGGCTCGCAGGCAGCATGCCTGCCGCGCGCGCATGTCGTCACCGCCACCCTATGAGGCGCGGGTTGCTTCCCTCTTGCGCTCCACTATCCTGAGGCTGGAGGACTTGATGACGATCGAGGCTGCACTTCCCCCTGCCAGTGCTAACGGTGGGGGAGCGATCTGTGTCGCCACCAACCCGGCCTCATCAGACAAACCGCGGGAAGTGGTGATGTTCCTCCCCTTCTTTTTTTGCGGCCTGGTAGCGCCTTTCTCCGTTTTCTTCTGCCGGGTGCTGGAGGTGTACGAGGTACACTTGGTGCACCTCACCCCCAACGCCGTTCTCACGTTGGCGACATTCGCACATGTGTGCAAGATGTTCGTCGGCATACGACCCTCAGTCGAGCTCTTCCGCTTCTTCTTCCAGCTCTCCTGCACGGGTACCTCACGTCCAGTGGTGGGCGTGCGCCTTTTTACGCTCCGGCAGACGCGCGTGACCGAGTATATACCCATGCGTGTGCGCTCCATGTGGGAGGAATGGAAGCAGCGGTGGCTTCACATGGATGCTGGCGTGATACATCCCCTTCTCTGCCTTCCTTCCTCCCAGCTGACGCCCGCTGCTTGTATCTTTACCGACGAGCCCGTACTTGCCGAGGAGTGGAGTCCGGTGCGGAATCGGATCGTGACGCTTCGGACGGCAGGGCTTACCTCCACCATGGTGGTGGCTGACTTTCTTCACCGGCGCATTGCTCCGCTCCACGCTTGTCTTCATCCGGCCTGGTTCTACACCGGCGTCGAGGACCCCACCCGCACGGTGCGGGGACCCCTGAGCGTACCCTCCGAGCACGAGGTGCAAGAGCTCCTGCACTGGATCTTGGATGTGCAGGACCCTTTGAAACGAACCAGATTTCCAAAACTGGAAACCCGATCCTCTGCACCTCTGTGATAGTCCCAGGAAGTGGCTATCACGTGCAAGCCCTGTCTCAAGTGGTACAAATCCATACAACACAGGAATAAAAGGAAAATTACATAATTTTATTAATACATCAGAGTACAACATATCGGCATAAGTCGGGTACAAGTCCAACTGGACTAAACAAGAAAGGTAAATCATCTACGCAGCGGATCTATCGAAGCGAAGCGTCTCCAGCTCCACAGGAAAACTTGAGTGTAGGACCAGCTCTAGTCTTCCCATCCTTCATCGTCGATGTCGTAGTCGATCACCAGGTCTGAAAGCATCGCCATCTACCCGATAAGCGGGTAGGTCATGTCAGCTTCCCAACAAAGAGCAAAAGCGGTGGATGAATTCTAGTATGCATGGATAAGCCTATATATGGTTGTAGAAGGTTTATGCAAGCAGCGGTAGCAACATCAAGGTAAGCGGTATTGCAGAGAGGTCACCATCTCCGAAGAGATCCACACCTCCGAGGCCAATGCCTCCGGGGTCAACACCCCAACCGAGAAAAGAACACCAACGCACTGGATCTCAACCGAGACGCAGCATCCCACTCTCATCTGCGATGTGAGGTCACCAACTCCTACCTCACATCTCAACGGCACCAAGCCGGGCGCACACACTCGGGGGAGAGAAGCAGCACAAGAAAAGTCTAGCCAGAGTAACAGACCCGTGGGCTGTCCATACCAGTGGACACGGACTATAGCTATAGGTTTAACACTCTGCAGAGGTTGTACAACTGGACCCGCCGGATAGGGCAGAAACGGTGGCCGCCGTTCCACATCCCTACCTAACGACCGGAGACCTAGCAATGGGTGGCACTCTCCTGCCTCTCCGAGCCTGACTCGTCCTGAACTGGGGCGCGAAACTTGCCAGCAGGGCCTCGGAGCTGTGAAACCATCCCCGGAGGAGCCGGGGCGACGTCTACTCGGGGGGTATAACCCGTCCCCTTCACATGACCACACCGGTCCGCCTACAAGCTGAGTGCCAACCACCAACTAGTTCTCGGACTGAACCCCGCCCATACGTGAGCGAACGGTTTGTACGAAAATAGCCCAAAGATCATGGTAAAACTGTCGATCGGTCCTTAATTGCAAGAGCGAGCACTCACCAACTCCCACCGTCCGACACGCCGCTAGGGCGGGAGGCCAGGTCGCATCTCCCCTAGACAGGCGTTCACAAGTAACCAAAGTGGCTCGATCCCGCGGTAACACGTCAAGGTAACATACTCACCCAAAACACACGCTAGAATACCGAGATATCCCAATCTCGGTCCAAACCAGAGATCCATCCATAACACGGAACAAGTAAACTGTATGAATAGTAATCATCGGGAACTAGCTAGGGGTCTGTAGCTAGTTCCAAAGGTAGGAGGTTCAAGGTACAGGATATAACAAATCAAGGCATGGCTAAATGATTGTCTATGCACTTCAATCATCCAAAGCATCATAAATAAAGCACTGGCAACTAAATAGCATGCATGGGATCTACATGGTCGGGAGTGACATGACACCTGCGCGGTAGTCGTCGTAGAGTAGTAGAGGTTGGGCCCTTCCTTCGGGTCAAGGGTCTTCCCAATCTTCACTGCTCGGGTCGTTGTCATAGCTCGGGTCTTCAAACATGATCACAAGCCTACACGAGATGTGACGCGGAAATAAACAACGACAAACATCTAAGCATTAACTCCAAATAACATCAATTTAGAAGAATCAAAATAAATCCGAACTAACTACAAGCAGCACTAATTAATTTAGGGAAATCAAAGTAATTAGTTTTATATTAAAATAGTTTTAACCTACTAGCTTATATATATATATATATATATATATATATTAGAAAATAAGTTAGGAAGAAGGATTAGTTCAAGGTTGCGTTGCCGATCAAAGGCTAAGGGTTTGGTGATTGCGCCGACAGAACATTAGCGCAACAGATAGGGGCAACAAGGCGGAAGCTCGGAGGATGAAGAGAGATGAGAAAGGAGAAGTGAGCTAGGCAAGGCATTATCAGAATAAGGTGTGCGGTAGCAGAGCAGAGAGGAGGAAAGGGGTTGACTTACGGTCGGCCAAAAAGGGTGGCGACACGGTATAGCGTGCTCAGGAGCACGGCGGAGCAAGTGCTTGCAATGCAACGATAACCATGGCGTAGTGGCTAGGTTGCAACGCGGGGTTGCTGTTCTTGTAGCAGTGGCCACTGCTCATGGCACGGCCGTCCATCACGCGCGGCCTCCTAGTTGCAAGCACCTGGTACTGCGCACGCTTCGCTGCACAAAACAAGGTAAAGCGAGAGCGGGTATGCGGGTTGCGGCACAAAGTGGTGGAAGGGGTGCAAGCAAGGTAAGCGGTGTGAACATGACCTGGGGTAGTTATTCCTATCCGCGGCACGCTAGTGGCTAGTTGCGGGGCTCCGGCGTCCCAGACCCACAATAGCGCAGTGGCGGTAGCGGCCATGAATCCTACTCCAAGTACACGAGGCAAAACGGGGTTTGGTTCATGGGTAAGAGAGGATAAGGATAGGGTAGCCGCGAGCGTCTCGGAATTATGAATCCAACGCAAGTGGTTTCATAATTTTCGGAGCTCCGGATAATTAGTTAGGAATTTTTAAAGATTAAAGGTTTTATAAATTAATTTCCAAAATCATTTGTAAAACAGAAAAGGATTTTTAATTTTGAAAATAGGCAATGACGTCAGCATGACGTCATCGTCACAGATGGTGGGCCGTTAGTGGGCCAAAAGAGGTAGTGGGCCGAAATCGGCCCACTGGACTTAGTCTCCTGGGCCAGAAAGACGAAGTCCTTTCGATCACCCTGAACAAAAATACTGAGCTTACCGAAAAAAGAAAAGGGACCAAGGTGGGCCTTGCTGGGTTAGTCGGCCCACGTTCCGTTCAGGCCTCCACCGGAGAAGTCTGGTGGCGGCCCTCGGAGTCTTCTGGAGCGCAGGGCATACCCTTGCCCCACGTGCGTGCGTCGGCGCGCTCCCGCCGCGAACCCAGCGGCGACGGCGGCGGCGCTTTGATGGTTGCGAAGCTTCCGAAACGCGAGCAAGTGAAGATCGAGGATCTCTTGGGGCATGCGGTTATCTTCGCGCCGCCTCGGCTCTGGGGAGTGCCTAGGGGCGAAACGCGGAGCGCGGCACGGCAGCGCTCTCGGCGTGAGCCAGAGACGACGGCGTTCGCGATGGTAAGCAGCAGCGGCGACACAGCGAAACAGCAAGCGGACGGATGTTAGCAGATGCAGCGCGGGTGCTTCGGCGTTCACATGGGTGTGTTCACCAGAGCCCCTTGCGCGGGTTCAGGCCTATCCTGGCCACGACGTGGCCGGCCGAGGTGCGAATCCTCGGCGAGCCGAGTCCATGGCACAGCGCGTGTCACGGCGGTGGAATGATCAAGCGGCGTGGCACCTGAACTCATGGGCGTGAGCTCCTTGGCGCACACACCGACACACACACACATGCAAACCAAAGCAGCGTCAGTGCTGGTTCACGCACACGAGCAGGCACTCAGCGCGGCGGCGCCCTGGCATGTCACGGCGGAACGGGTTCAGGTGAGTTAGTGGCCTACGGCCTGCCGGCTCGTGCTGGGGTGCACGGCGGCGGAACGGAGATGGGATCCTGCAGGAAAACGGTGGCGCGAAGGTCGGACAGAGGCTGATCAGCGAGCAGAGCTCGGCGCATGGCGTGGCGGCCAGCACGGCGTGATGCTGGGGCACGCTCCCTTGGGGGGTCAGCAGGGTCAGGAGAAGGATGCGGTGAGGCTTACGAGGGGGTGGAGATGTAGGCGAAGCAGTGACGGCCGCGGCGAGGAAGAGGTTGACGACGACGGTGAAGCGGCGGCGGCGGTGTGTCCTTGCTCTGCTCCGGCTTCCACCCGCTCGTGGACGGCCTTCTCTGCTACTCGTCTGGCTCCGGCTTCAGCGTCTTCGACTCTGGCAGGGCAGCGCGTCGGCGAAGCGCGCCCGTCTTCCTCCGCCTCCCACTTCTCCTCTTCTCCCCCTCTCCTCTCTCCTCGGCGGCGGAACAGGGGAAACTAAGGGGAGAATCCCCAATTGCGAGTTGCCTTGCAACAGGGGCCTCGCTTGGGGGTTTAGAAGCTTGCACACACCGAGGCTAAGGGTAAAAAGGGGCACGGCAGGGCTCCAAGTGGCTGCTGCGGCGCGGTGGCTGACATGGCCGCACGGGAGTGGCTAACAGGGGCGCGGTCGCGTCACGGTGCGAGGGCAGAAAGGGAAAAGACCGGGCGGTGCGTAGGTGCGGCGGCCTGGCTCGGCGTCCATGCCATGGGCGCGGTCGGGGCCTGTCCCCTGGCCGGGGTTACGCACACGTGCGCGTGCGCGCGGTGGTGGTGCGGTGCGGCGTGTGAGCGCGGACCGGCGCGGGGAGGAGAAGAACAGCGCCGTCGGCCCCACACGTCAGCGATGCAGCAGCTAGGTAAGTTTGCCGGGCCAACTTGGGCCGCTTCCGGGGTGAGGTAAGAAGGCTGAGGTGGAAAGTCGTTCGCGGGCTTAGAGACGAGGGTGGTCCGATAGACTTGGGGGTTAGCTGGCTGGCCCAAGATAGTTAGAAGGGTTTTGAATATAGTTTTGAATTAAGTTTAAACCATATATTTAAATTTGAATACTTTCAAATTCAAACACACTCAAATAAAAACCAAATAAAATCCAACTCACATCTAAACCGTAATTTGAAAATAATTTTTATATGGTTTTATTTTATAGAGAATTTGAGATGAGAGGCTAGCAAATTGGGATCAAATTTGGTAGCACACAAGTTCAAACAAAAAGTTTTAAATTTTTGTGAAAATTTACATATGGGAAAACATTCAAATTTCTGGGATGTTACATTCCTCCCCCCTCACAAGAATCTCGTCCCCGAGATTAAGCTCGTACCGGGGGTGGTGAGGGTCTTCTCGGTAAGTCTTCAAGATATCGATGTCCTCGACGTTGTAGAGCTTTATTGAAAATGTCTCTCTCTCTTCCATAGAGGTCCATTCGTGCTTACTCTCATCTTATATTGTCTCCATGTGAGTTTCCCCTGAAGACATGTGCTATCGCATGTTCTCCTTCGTTAGCATCCATAAGCACTTGCGATGTATGATCCATGTACCTCTGGATCCATACTCTTGTTCCAGCTTGTGACAAGTTCCAAGTATATGCTATATATCTCCTTTTCTTAAACTGTATCATCTAGCCGTGCTACATAAGCTTGGTTGGCTTAGAGTAGTTTGGAACATGATGGTCTAATACTATTCCAATCCTCCTACTCGAGGTTTCATCCTTCTTAACAATTAAGCTTACTCCAAAATTATTCCGTATGAACTCGGCTATATTCTCCAGGCGTCCATTATGTACTTTTAATCCAATTAGGCACGAGTCTCCCACTTCTTTCCATATGAGGGAGTCATATACTTTATGCCTAACAGAGGTTTGCAAATCTGACGATATCCCTGAGCCTAACTTGCAGTAAGTAAATAGTTGGTATGCTTATAGCAAGCTCTTATCCAAGTGGTTGCCATATACCAAAGTTCTTGTATTCCTTAGCGTACCCATAAGTTTATCTTTGTCCAAATTTGACTGCTTATCCAAAGGAGGTACGCTGAGCAGAAGTTGGGTCTCATAAATATCTTTTCTTCTTCCAGGTTTTCGTATATTCTCTAGGTGTCACTAGTTTAGCCGAGAAATCTTCTTGAAGCCATATCCATCTCGGATGTGTTGAAGATGTAAAGTATTATCTCTTGATCCATAAGTAGATATACTGGTTTTTTCCAAAATATTAGTGCAGTCGCACCTCTTATGGCGTGCACTCTCAACAACTAGCTGCACTTGGGTGAACATAACTTCCTTTTGCTTACTCAGTCATCTCGTGACTTAGGAAATATCTCAGCTTCCTGTAATGGCACATCCAAATTACCCCATTCCAGTACTTGTATTCCATAATAGGGTCTTGTGTGGTTAATCAAAGTTCCTCAAATTTCAGGGCAATTTCTCAACTTCTAGAAATTCTCTGAGTGTCCAGCAATCCTTTCCAACTTTGTTGCTACTCTTGTAGTGATCCATTCGTTGGTTTAACTCCTGGTCGTAAACACTATGAATGGTTACTTCCCATTCATGATTGTCCATGTTAAGAGGGGTCATCTGCAACACCCTCGACTATGTGAGTGACTCTTCCCATCCGAAATCTCACACTAGTCAATTTGGTTCCAATTCCTCGGGAAGGATCTTCACGTGGAAGTCACATCTACCTTACTCTTGTATGCTTAACAAACTCTTCTGACTTATTTCCCAATAGGTAAGTTCCATCGGTGAGGTTGAACAGGTAACCTGTGTCCAGTAGAGCTTCTTTATTAATTGCTTATTCCAAATGTGGGATCGTCTGAACTTATCCAAAATGTATTACTGACATCTTAGGGTACTCAACTGCTCTTAACCAACATATGCTTCCATGGAGGTTCATACTCTTCTGAGCTTTCGAGGTTTCAAATTCTCGGGTAACCTAGTTTCTGGTTTGCAAACTTAATTCCAATGATCATTGGGTGACTTATCTGAAGACTTGATCTGATTTGTCGAGGTTGCAAGAAGTTCTTCTCTTCTTCTGAAGGTTGGTCTTGTTAATAAGCTTGACTCATCGGTCTTCATTCTTCAAGCTCTTGACCTTGTAGGATGGGGAACTAAGGCCTCTAAAGGAGTCATCTAAAGATCTAGCAAGCATAGCACTCAGTACAATTTCACACAATCATGAAGAGGCATAACAACCATAAGTCCATTAAGATCCAACCACTCAAGCAATGCACCAAACAATTGTGTATCTCGAGGCTGACTCCTAAGACCTTTGAGATTACACCAGGTAAAAGCATACTGGTATATCGTGGGCACTTGAGGGGTTTCTCTAAGGTCAGTGTTACATCACTGGAAAGGATACATTCCATCTGATGTCTCGGTGTTGAACTTCCTGAAGCAGGCTGATGAAATTCTTCTTCGTGCTGGCTTGATTGAGAACCAGGGAATTCTGTTCCATATTCCTCTTCGAGTCACATGACTTATTCTAATCCGTTTGACTCGTGTAGTATTGATGTTGTACCCTTTACGATCCTCAAGGTTGGGTCCAATTACCAAAATCATCTTTATGACTGAAGGGGTTCCAGTCGTAGCATAAGAGGCGCATGGGGTCCTGTGGGAGGAAGCTAAAATCTTCTTCATCTTAATTGGACTACCCTTCTTCGTCCATGGTTCTCGTGGCTTCGTCCTTCCAAAGGGGGTGCTCTATGCTTATCGTTTTATCTGTGCCCCTTGTTCCTCATTTGTTCATCTTAACCCATCGTCATCTTTGGTCGGTTAGGGAGATCCAAATCCAGGCATCCAAGTTTCATGCTTCAAGTTCGGTGTATCCCATAATGTGAGTTATCAACTCTTTAGTCCTTGTATGTGATGCTTCCTTGTAGGGTAATCTGATCTTATCTGTTCAATACATTCTTTGCCTCTTGTAGCAGCAGCTGGTTCAAATACCTTAGTCCTTTCTGAGTCGACTATTTGTGTAACTCCAAGTCGAGGAATCTTATCCAAATGCTGAGCTACGGGCATCACAGGAGGTTTCGTCTCCTGCAACCAAGCTTACATGTGCCAAATCCATATAGTAGATAACCAGTTCCTTTTGTGGGCGCACGTGGAACTAAAATCTCAACTCCTCATTATCTTCAAAGTGGTGTTGTCCAAACTTCGTCCTGAGCAGGGATGGAAGGGTGCATATAGTTCTTGTTGCTTCTCTGGTACGCAGACTTCATGGTGCATCATGGTGGCAGTCTATTCCATCTTCGATAGTCTGAACTCCAATGTAGGGCAACTGTGCTGGTGTAAACTTGTATCGAGTGTTTAACAGGGAATAGTCCAGGTAAGTCTAGTAGAGTTATCTTCATCTTTTCCCTGTACCCAATCTCCATAGCTGTCATTGCGGTAGTTGTCTTTGTCTTGTATGAGGCATTCTTCAATAGTATGGATTGGTCTTGATCAAGCATCATCTGTTGTTCTCCATAGGTCAGCAAACACGAAGAAACGTTGTTAGTAAGTCAGTTAGTTAGTTAGTGAGAAGTCAAGGATGTAATAGTAAAATTCAAGGGGTTTATATAGAATTCAAGGAGTATATACTCAATCAAAGATGTTTAGGCTGTCCTATACTATCGACCATTGCTAGGGCTCGTCCTACAGTCAAGTACGGCTCTGATACCACCTGAAACGAACCAGATTTCCAAAACTGGAAACCCGATCCTCTGCACCTCTGTGATAGTCCCAGGAAGTGGCTATCACGTGCAAACCCTGTCTCAAGTGGTACAAATCCATACAACACAGGAACAAAAGGAAAATTACATAATTTTATTAATACATCAGAGTACAACATCTCGGCATAAGCCGGGTACAAGTCCAACTGGACTAAACAAGAAAGGTAAATCATCTACGCAGCGGATCTATCGAAGCGATGCATCTCCAGCTCCACAGCCAAACTTGAGTGTAGGACCAGCTCTAGTCTTCCCATCCTTCATCATCGATGTCGTAGTCGATCACCAGGTCTGAAAGCATCACCATCTACCCGATAAGTGGGTAGGTCATGTCAGCTTCCCAACAAAGAGCAAAAGCGGTGGATGAATTCTAGTATGCATGGACAAGCCTATATATGGTTGTAGAAGGTTTATGCAAGCAGCGGTAGCAACATCAAGGTAAGCGGTATTGCAGAGAGGTCACCATCTCTGAGGAGATCCACACCTCCGAGGCCAATGCCTCCGGGGTCAACACCCCAACCGAGAAAAGAACACCAACACACTGGATCTCAACCGAGACACAACATCCCACTCTCATCTGCGATGTGAGCTCACCAACTCCTACCTCACATCTCAACAGCACCAAGCCGGGCTCACACACTCGAGGGAGAGAAGCAGCACAAGAAAAGTCTAGCCAGAGTAACAGACCCGTGGGCTGTCCATACCAGTGGACACGGACTATAGCTATAGGTTTAACACTCTGCAGAGGTTGTACAACTAGACCCACCGGATAGGGCAGAAACGGTGGCCGCCGTTCCACATCCCTACCTAACGACCGGAGACCTAGCAGTGGGTGGCACTCTCCTGCCTCCCGAGCCTGACTCGTCCTGAACTGGGGCGCGAAACTTGCTAGCAGGGCCTCAGAACTGTGAAACCATCCCCGGAGGAGCCGGGGCGACGTCTACTCGGGGGGTATAACCCGTCCCCCTCACACGACCACTCCGGTCCGCCTACAAGCTGAGTGCCAACCACCAACTAGTTCTCAGACCGAACCCCGCCCATACGTGAGCGAACGGTTTGTACGAAAATAGCCCAAAGATCATGGTTAAACTGTCGATCAGTCCTTAATTGCAAGAGCGAGCACTCACCAACTCCCACCGTCCGACACGCCGCTAGGGCGGGAGGCCAGGTCGCATCTCCCCTAGACAGGCGTTCACAAGTAACCAAAGTGGCTCGCTCCCGCGGTAACACGTCAAGGTAACATACTCACCCAAAACACATGCTAGAATACCGAGATATCCCAATCTCGGTCCAAACCAGAGATCCATCCATAACACGGAACAGGTAAATTGTATGAATAGTAATCATCGGGAACTAGCTAGGGGTCTGTAGCTAGTTCCAAAGGTAGGAGGTTCAAGGTACAGGATATAACAAATCAAGGCATGGCTAAAAGATTGTCTATGCATTTCAATCATCCAAAGCATCATAAATAAAGCACTAGCAACTAAATAGCATGCATGGGATCTACATGGTCGGGAGTGACATGACACCTGCGCGGTAGTCGTCGTAGTGTAGTAGAGGTTGGGCCCTTCCTTCGGGTCAAGGGTCTTCCCAATCTTCACTGCTCGGGTTGTTGTCGTAGCTGGGGTCTTCAAACATGATCACAAGCCTACACGAGATGCGACGCGGAAATAAACAATGACAAACATCTAAGCATTAACTCCAAATAACATCAATTTAGAAGAATCAAAATAAATCCGAACTAGCTACATGCAGCACTAATTAATTTAGGGAAATCAAAGTAATTAGTTTTATATTATAATAGTTTTAAGCTACTAGCTTATATATATATATATTAGAAAATAAGTTAGGAAGAATGATTAGTTCAAGGTTGGGTTGCCGATCAAAGGCTAAGGGTTTGGTGATTGCGCCGGCAGTGCATTAGCGCAACAGATAGGTGCAACAAGGCGGAAGCTCAGAGGATGAAGAGATATGAGAAAGGAGAAACGAGCTAGGCAAGGCATTATCAGAACAAGGTGTGCGGTAGCAGAGCAGAGAGGAGGAAAGGGGTTGACTTACGGTCGGCCAAAAAGGGTGGCGACACGGTATAGCGTGCTCAGGAGCACGGCGGAGCAAGTGCTAGCAATGCGACGATAACCACGGCGTAGTGGCTAGGTTGCAACGCGGGGTTGCCGTGCTTGTAGCAGTGGCCGCTGCTCATGGCACGGCCGTCCATCACGCGCGGCCTCCTAGTTGCAAGCACTTGGTACTGCGCACGCTTCACTGCACAAAACAAGGTAAAGCGAGAGCAGGTATGCGGGTTGCGGCACAAAGTGGTGGAAGGGGTGCAAGCAAGGTAAGCGGTGTGAACATGACCTGGGGTAGTTATTCCTGTCCGCGGCACGCTAGTGGCTAGTTGCGGGGCTCCGGCGTCGCAGACCCACAATAGCGCAGTGGCGGTAGCGGCCACGAATCCTACTCCAAGTACGCGAGGCAAAATGGGGTTTGGTTCATGGGTAATAGAGGCTAAGGATAGGGTAGCCGCGAGCCTCTCGGAATTATGAATCCAACGCAAGTGGTTTCATAATTTTCGGAGCTCCGGATAATTAGTTAGGAATTTTTAAAGATTAAAGGTTTTATAAATTAATTTCCAAAATCATTTGTAAAACAGAAAAGGATTTTTAATTTTGAAAATAGGTGATGACGTCAGCATGACATCATCGTCACAGATGGTGGGCCGTTAGTGGGCCAAAAGAGGTAGTGGGCCGAAATCGGCCCACTGGACTTAGTCTCCTGGGCCAGAAAGATGAAGTCCTTTCGATCACCCTGAACAAAAATACTGAGCTTACCGAAAAAAGAAAAGGGACCAAGGTGGGCCTTGCTGGGTTAGTCGGCCCACGTTCCGTTCAGGCCTCCACCGGAGAAGTCTGGTGGCGGCCCTCGGAGTCTTCTGGAGCGCAGGGCATACCCTTGCCCCGCGTGCGTGCGTCGGCGCGCTCCCACCGCGAACCCAGCGGCGACGGCGACGACGCTTTGATGGTTGCGAAGCTTCCGAAATGCGAGCAAGCGAAGATCGAGGATCTCTTGGGGCATGCGGTTATCTCCGCACCGCCTCGGCTCTGGGGAGTGCCTGGGGGCGAAACGCGAAGCGCGACACGGTGGCGCTCTCGGCGTGAGCCAGAGACGACGGCATTCGCGATGGTAAGCAGCGGCGGCGACACAGCGAAACAGCAAGCGGACGGATGTTAGCAGATGCAGTGCGGGTGCTTCGGCGTTCACATGGGCGTGTTCACCAGATCCCCTTGCGCGGGTTCAGGCCTATCCTGGCCGCGACATGGCCGGCTGAGGTGCGAATCCTCGGCGAGCCGAGTCCATGGCACAGTGCGTGTCACGGCGGTGGAATGATCAAGCGGCGTGGCACCTGAACTCATGGGGGTGAGCTCCTTGGCGCACACACCGACACACACACATGCAAACCAAAGCGGCGTTAGTGCTGGTTCACGCACACGAGCAGGCACTCAGCGCGGCGGCGCCCTGGCATGTCGTGGTGGAACGGGTTCAGGTGAGTTAGTGGCCTACGGCCTGCCGGCTCGCGCTGGGGTGCACGGCGGCGGAACGGAGATGGCATCCTGCAGGAAAACGGCGGCGCGAAGGCCGGACAGAGGATGATCAGCGAGCAGAGCTCGACGCACGGCGCGGCGGCCGGTGCGGCGTGACGCTGGGGCACGCTCCCTTGGGGGGTCAGCAGGGTCAGGAGAAGGATGCGGTGAGGCTTACGAGGGGGCAGAGATGTAGGCGAAGCAGTGACGGCCGTGGCGGGGAAGAGGTTGACGACGACGGCGAAGCGGCGGCTGCGGTGTGTCCTTGCTCTGCTCCGGCTTCCACCCGCTTGTGGACGGCCTTCTCTGCTACTCGTCCGGCTCCGGCTTTAGCGTCTTCGACTCCGGTAGGGCGGCGCGTCGGCAAAGCGCGCCCATCTTCCTCCGCCTCCCACTTCTCCTCTTCTCCCCCCCCTCTCCTCTCTACTCGGCGGCGGAACAGGGGAAACAAAGGGGAGAATCCCCAATTGCGAGTTGCCTTGCAACAGGGGCCTCGCTTGGGGGTTTAGAAGCTTGCGCACACCGAGGCTAAGGGTAAAAAGGGGCACGGCAGGGCTCCAAGTGGCTGTTGCGGCGCGGTGGCTGACATGGCCGCACGGGAGTGGCTAACAGGGGCGCGGTCGCGTCACGGTGCGAGGGCAGAAAGGGAAAAGACCGGGCGGTGCGTGGGTGCGGCCGCCTGGCTCGGCGTCCGTGCCACGGGCGTGGTCGGGGCCTGTCCCCTGGCCGGGGTTGCGCACACGCGCGTGTGTACGCGGCGATGGTGCGGTGCGGCGTGTGAGCGCGGACCGGCGCAGGGAGGAGAAGAACAGCACCGTCGGTCCCACACGTCAGTGATGCAGCTGCTAGGTAAGTTAGCCGGGCCAACTTGGGCCGCTTTCGGGGTGAGGTAAGAAGGCCGAGGTGGAAGGTCGTTCGCGGGCTTAGAGACGAGGGTGGTCCGATAGACTTGGGGGTTAGCTGGCTGGCCCAAGATAGTTAGAAGGGTTTTTAATATAGTTTTGAATTAAGTTTAAACCATATATTTAAATTTGAATACTTTCAAATTCAAACACACTCAAATAAAAACCAAATAAAATCCAACTCACATCTAAACCGTAATTTGAAAATAATTTTTATATGGTTTTATTTTATAGAGAATTTGAGATGAGAGGCTAGCAAATTGGGATCAAATTTGGTAGCACACAAGTTCAAACAAAAAGTTTTAAATTTTTGTGAAAATTTACATATGGGAAAACATTCAAATTTCTGGGATGTTACACCCTTCGCTAGGGATGCTCCCAGACGAGATCAGGCCTCTGTTCGACGACCCGGCACGCGAAGCCCTTCAGCTCTCACTCCCAAAGACGGATGAGGATGGGATCGTCGTCCGTCCTCCTCTGTCGTCCGGAGCTACTAGAGTCCGTTCCTCATGCCAGAGTCCCGATGCTGGGCTGGCCAAGAAATAGCCCCGAACGCCATCCCCTCCTGCCGTCACCATCCTGGGACGGGGCTCGCCGTCGACTGCGGGGTCCTCGGGCGTGCGCTCCCCACCATGCAAGCGTGCGAGAAGCGGTACAAATATGGTGGCGGCGCAGGAAAAATGGGTTTACCGGGGCCCGCCTGGCAGGTCGGTCCCCGTTCTTGCCATTAACGTTCGACGTCCTCTCCATTTTTTTTAAAAAAAAATCCCGCCTTTTCCAGGAGCTCGGGAGGTTCGTCGGCGACAGATTCCATGGGCACGGTGATTGCCGGCGGCGGAAGCTCTACTACATCTCAGCCTCTATTAGCTTTGGTCGTGGCGGCTGTCCCCGTCGCAGGTGCCACCAGGAGTGTGCCGCGCATTCCGCCGCCCTCCCCCTCTGGCGTAAGGAGTGCCATGGTTGAAGTCCCGGATTCCCCGGCGTGGGAGCCTGCGGAGCAGTTTACCGCTGCTCGCCCAGTCGGGACACTGCCCCATGCCCTGCTGTCACTGGCTGTGCCTCAGGGCCTGGGCGGCATCAGCCGCACTCTCGAGGGTGGAGGCAGCGCTCCATCCGGGTGCCGCTGGCAGGAGCACCACCACCAGGAGTAGGAGCTGCTGTCGATTGTGGCGGACCTCGAGCATCGCTAGGAGCAGGTGCAACTCTTGGAGGCGGACCTGGCGGCTCGAAAAGAGGCTCTCGTGACGTGCGAGGGCCTCCTTTGCTCCGCAGAGGCCGAGCCGCTCCAACGGGAAACCGTGGTGCTGGAGGGGACCGAGCACCTCGACAGTCAGATGGCGGAGCACCGTCAGGCTGTGTCGGAGGCATGACGCGCGGCCTAGGAGCAGGTGGACCAGCTGGCACGGTGCGCCCAGGAACTCGACACCCTCGCCCGCGAGCTAGAGCCTCGCGCGCAACAACTGGATCGCTGTGAGCGCGAGATGGAGCAGACGGCCATGGAGGCCGTGGCGACCAGTCGTCTGGTGGAGGCGCGGAGTGCTGGGAACGACGCAATCCACGCCGAGAAGCTAGCTTCAGTGGCGGAGATGCACAGGCGGAGATTGTGGAGGTGAGGAACGCCCAAGCGCACGTCACCTCCCAGCTCCGGGGTCTCTGCCTCCGTCTCCACGACCTCTTGATGGACGGTGGGCACGATGGGGTCCCCGTCCCCAACTTGCCGACTGAGCGAGGCCCGGAGGCTCTGCTCCTGGCCCTCTTCACTCTGGTGGACCGCGCGGCGCAGCTCCGCACTGCCGTGGATGCGACGGCACTCCATGGTGCTCGATCGCTCACGCAGAGCGTGGCCGAGTATATCATCATCGCTCTGTGAGCCCGAGTGCTGGACTTCCCCTCAAAGCTGCTGCGGGAAGGGCCGCCGGAGGAGGGCGAGGAGCTCCGTGCCGGTGTGAAGGACCTGGCCACGGAGGTGGTGAACTTCTTCGCTCCTGCTGTTGATGAGGAGGACGCGGGCGCGGTGGAGGACGATCAGGGTGCCGCCTTGGAGACCGTTCGGCTGGTAGGATGAATCTTGTCCGTGGTGCCGGGTTGTGGCACCTGAACTTTCGTGGTAGTAGTGTGCAGTACCCTCTTCCAGCTCCTTTTATAAGTAGAAATTATATTCTGCAACGGCATGTCTAACGCTAGTAGAAATTATGATCTATTCATGAACAATTGCAAAATTCTGACGCTATTGGGACTTATTACCCATCGCTCATGGAGCTTGCAACTCTTGTAATTCACATAATATGTACAGTGGAGCAGCTGTATAAGTAGTTGTAGTACTATAGTTGTCTTCAAAACGATATGCATGAGGCAATCTAATGCAGACTGGGTTACTGGCAGAGCAACCCATCCTGCACACACTCGGTAACGCATCGGGACGATTATGCGTAACCATCACCCGCCCGGTTACGTAACATTCATGCTACTTTTTGCCGTGTCGATTCAGCGTGTAACCTGCATCCGCTCGGGTACGAGCAAGATGGCAGGCGGCCGCGGAGGAGATGACAAGAAGATTAGGGTCCATTTGGTTGGTCGGATGACGACCAGGCCAGCTGCAACAAACCAAACGCACCCATGTGAAGAGATCCTCTGCCGTTCGCATCCTTGCAGTTGTGTCACTACCGTACGGGCCCTGCAGCGATAGACCCCATGTGACAGTGACCGAATTGCTGAGGTTGAACGGTTGCCTCCGCTTATTAAGGACCCTCTCCAATGGCCCTCTCAAAAAAAAGGACCTCTCCAATGGAAATTTTTAATCAATAAACATTGCAAACAGGCGGTTGCACCAAACAGGCGGAACCGTGTGGGAGCAGGTTATGCAAAAAATGCGTTTGCACCATGTCGCTTGGCTCGTGCGTAACCGATATTATTCAGGTTATGTAGAATAGGGTTCGAAACCCAATCTAGGGTTCAGACTTCGGAGGTTGGCCACAACTTGTGCGTAACCGAATGTGTGATGGTTAATTGTACACTGAGAATGACGCGGCGCATGCAGTCGATGGATTTCACATGTGCGTCATGTCGCTTGACATGATGGGCAACAGTGAAAATTTCGCATCGCTTGAGTTTATTTCGTACCACTAGAAGGTGGCTGAGTATTTAAAGGTAGTGGAAGTTTTCATCGTCTTCACGAATTATTCCCCTTTCTCTTTGATCGCCAAAGTTGTTTATTACTCCACCATGGATTCTACTTCGTTCACTCCATCTATCCACCTTCCGGCTGATGTCTACGGCCTCATTCTAGATCGCTTGGAGGCCTTTGACGTCCTAAGATTTCCCCTAGATTGCAGTGAAAGCTTTCGAGCATGTACATGGAAACCTCACCTTCATCGTGGTGCTCCAACCTTGCTTACTTCCCCCATTGTTTCCAATGGCAGGGATATTCCTCACGATGATGAGCAAGGTATGTTCTTCGTCCACAATATTTTCTCCAACAAGACATTTCTCGTGGATGTAGAAGGTTTGAAGAATAGATTTTGGATCGAGTGTAAGGATGACTAGCTTGCAACCACGGATGTGCACTGTAATGTCGAACTCATTAATCCCATTACTGGACTGCGGCTTTCTTTGCCTTCGTTTGCTGCTTTTACCAAGGCTAGGTTCGTTTTGAACACTTACGTGTTTAATCGAGTGAAACTGTGTCGGACTCCTGCTGAATCAGGCGGTTATCTTGCTATCGCCATGTTTGTTCCAAATGTCTTACTCTACACAATGCATGGAAGTGTTGATTGGACCATGCTGACGAACCCTACTAGAGAATATGTACAGCATCTCGATGTCATTGTCCACAATGGGAAAATTGTGGCTATTGGTGAGAATGGGGACTTGTGGTCATGGGATCTTGGCCGAGGAGCTGCAGATCCTACACTGGTGGTAAGATCAGCCGTTCCTCTACAGGATTACATGGAATATGAGTTCTTCTTGGGCCAGTCTATCAACAGAAAACTCTTGGTAGTTTCTTCCTATGGCTGTGATCGCAACGGTAACAGATGGTCCAAGAGAATACTAGGTTGTTTGGATTGCAAGCTACTCGTGGAGGGTGTTTCAGTTCATGAAGTGGAGTTGATATTGGGATCGTGCAGGAGATCCGTGACATTGGTAATCAAGCTCTTTTTGTTGGATGCAATTACCCCTTCTATGTCCCCGTCCCATCCTCTTCAGGAAATTTGAGGGCTAATTGGGTATACATTTCTGATGCATCTTACTACGACGCCATTGCTGTCGACCTGATTGAGGAAGACATTCCAGATAATGTTAAGTGCATATCTTATCCTGGGCCCCTGGACATGTACCAAATGCCGATGTGGTTCCGGCCTGCTTTTCGTCCAGTAGCCGTTGATCTAGCCCGTGGATGTTAGAGTTGATGCATGTGCGGAGATGTAACTGTAAATCCTCAATGGTATGCCTAGTTTCATTTCCCTGAAATGAAATCCCATGCTATGTCCTCACGTTTGCCTATGCGGCATGCCGTTTATTAATGAGAATGAGACTCATGTGTAATTTGCATTGAGAGTATTATACAAGTTGGTTGTCATGTACTCATGTGTAGAAAGTTTATTTTACTTCATTGAGTATTATACCACTTTGCTTTTTTTTAGTTGATGGAATTCATGGAAACGATCGTTTAAAGAAGCCTCCGTGCACCTTGAAATAAAAGCATGATCGCGAAATTGCCGGGGCCGTGGATTGAATGCGTACGTAACTGAAACTCACATGGAAACATATAGCGCGCGCTGGATAGTTACCTTCCAAAACATCAAGCAACAGCACAGTAATCCGATGGGAAATTACCAACTTGCAACACGCTTGATCGGGATTGTATGCTGCGTGCGTAACCCTATAGCTGCCATTTTTTAGATGGCAGCAGGCCAGCACGCATGCCCAATCCGCGGTTGCTCACGATCCATGCTGCATGCTACAAATGTCTGCCGTGTGTGTAATCCAGGGGGGGTGTTTGGATCGAAGGGTAAATTGGACAAATAAGGCAAATTTACCCAAAATTTACTTCTAAGGCGCCAAACATGTAGGGCAAATGTTTTGCCCCTCTAATTCCATATACTACTAAAAAGTAGTAGTAAATTGGAGCAAAATTGTGGTGGACCCCGGCTCTCTCTCTCATCCACATCCACATTTACCCCTCCATCCAAACACCCCAAGGAGTAAATATTATAAGAGGCAAATGGAAGGGGCAAAACATTTGCCTTGGGGTAAACATTTACCCCTTGCATCCAAACAGGCCACTGGTGTTTGCAGCACGCAGCGTGGCTCTAGCGTAACCGAAACTCTGAAAGCACAAAGCACCGATTTAGGCGTGACAGAATATACCCATTCGGTTCGATCTAACCAGGCAGCAGGCTCCTCGATTCCACGCCTCGATCTCTAGGCATTTATGAGGCCATATCATCCTCATCCTTGCAGAAGAAGCATCCGGATCCCGATTGAGAGAGATTGTTCCCTCCCTCGGCTCCCCAGCGGTGCGCAATAGGTCGGATCCATCGATGGCTCCCACGGTGGCGGCGGAGGCAGCGTGAGAGCCATGTGTGGTTTGAGGACCGGTGGATAGTCGCTTCCTGGTGTGATGAGTGATTGACAACGTGGTGTGGACTGATTCTTGGCTAAGTATTGCAGGTGCAGGTTGCGGCTTGACTGGTGTTGGTGCAGGTGAAGAACAAGCGCGAAAGGTCGTTGCCAGTGAGGCCTCCAGGTGTGGAGAAGACAAGTAGGCTTGGTTCGAGGGACCCGGTGGCCAGCGGGGTCAAGTGCGGGCCGCATGGTGGCAAGAACGGCAAGATGAAGTCATGGACGGTTTCTTGGTAGAGCCTCAAAACCAAGGTCGAGCCGGGACTATGTGGGAGCCGAGTCATGAGTGGTGATTGGCGGAGGCTACACCGAGTTCGCGGGGTTTCCGGTGGTTCACCAGAAAACCACTGGGTTCCTTGGTTGATCCACAAAGCCAAGACCGAAGAACCGAAGACGGAGGTGCAGCAGCTCCAGATCGGTCTGACCGGTCTGACCGGTGAGGAGCACCGGTCTGACCGGTGTGCGACGACGCAGTCTGGAATCTTCGAAGTGGAGGACACGCGTCGGGATCGCAAGGCTTGCGTCGAGGCTAAGCAAGTTTGCGGTCGCTGGGCATCCGTCTGATGGTGCGAAGACAAAGACTTCCAAATTTGCCCGCCTAGTTAGCTAGTAAGGGTATTTTAGTCTTTCGGTTGCCTCCATATAACCCCAGTGGTGAGAGGATGGCAGCCATCTCTTGGAACCCTAGCTCATTTGGTTTTCCTATTTTCCTTCCTATTTTCCTTAGGATTTTCATAGGACTAGGTTGAGAGCTTCATGGTGAGATCTTGTGAGAGGGAAGGATGATCGGGCGGCAAGCTAGACCTTGTATGAACCCCTTTGGTATGTGTAGATGATTCGGCATGGTTCCTCAAGGCTTGGTTGTGTCTTTCCCGTTTCTCCTTTTTGGTGATTTTCAGAGGCTTTTCTTGGCAAATTTCTTGTGGCGGTTTTGAGACCTTTCTCTTTGGGATTTGGTGGGGGATGTATGCATGAACCCCTCGTGGTTCTTTTCCCTTTGATTCCCCTCCCAAATCCGTGAGTAAAGTGGCTCGATTTTGGGGTTTTCGTGGTTCTAGGGTTTGTAGTGTTCTTGGCGGAAATCCTTCGATTTCTCTTGATTCAACGAGTTTTGGTGGACCAAATCTTGTCTATGGAGTGCCCATGAGGTGTTCCTACTATCCCCAAAGTCTTGTGCGAATCCGTGGAGCGAATTGGGAGATCGGGAGTTAGATTTGGAGGAGTTGACTCGCGGGCGCTGTTCATCCCGAGCTGCCCAGGCGCGACCGGTCTGACCGGTGCTCCTGACCGGTCTGACCGGTGCTAGCCCCTGGTGGGCTTTGTCTCGGGGAACTGCTGTGTTCGTGTGGTTTTGTCCCGTGGTCTTGCTGTTCAGTTCTTGGCCCGTTTGGAGTTGTTTTGCTAGGTTTTGTGAGGGGTTTTCCTTCTTGGCAGGTTGTGTTTCGGAGGTGGTTTTGTTCCAGGGCCTAGAGGAGTCACTAAGGCTTCCTGGAACGTTTGCTGTGCGGCTGCTGTAGCCACCGGCCTGACCGGCTCGGTCCACTGGTCTGACCGGTGTCACCGGTCTGACCAGCGCAGGCCATCGGTCTGACCGGTGTAGCACAGGCAGCAAGCCGTGCAAGTTTCTGCTGTGTGTTGGTGAGTTTCGGCTCGGAAGGTTGTGTGTTGGTTCCTAGGACCAGTAGCACTCCAGTGGCTGCGTGGTCTTCACCAACTTGGGTAGTTGAGTCGGAGAAGTGTTTCGGAAGCCGTGTTCGTCTTGTTGGAGTTCCCATCTCCTTCGAGAAGAATTTTTATCGGCTCCCATTCACCCCCCCCCCTCTCTGGTTCGCCTAATCGGTCCTTCAATTGGTATCAGAGCCGGTTCGGGTCTTCATTGACTCTTACCAGTCTAAGATCCAAAGATGGCGTACCAGGAACGGGGTTCGGGTCCTCCGCACTTCGATGGGAAGAACTACCAGATGTGGCAGAGGCGGATGGCAGCGTTCCTCCGCGGAAAGGGTCAGATCCTTTGGGACGTTACGGTGAACACAACTTATGTTCATCCGATGAACTTCCTTGCTCCAGGATTGAGGGATATGTTCGAAGCCAACAACAAGGCGGTCGACTACTTGTTTCGTGCTCTGTGTCAGCCTGAATTCGATCGGGTTCAGACAGAGGACTTAGCCTGTAGGATTTGGGAGCAGTTGAATGATGCACATGCTGGGAATGCTCAGGTTCAGGCTCGGATGTACGCAACTTACCGGAGAGAGTACGAGAACTTCACTCATCTCCCCGGCGAGTCCGTCGATGCCCTTTTCCAGCAGTTTACGGTCGTTGTGAACAACATGAGAGCCAATGTGGTCGTGCTCCCATACGATGAGCATGATAGAGCCGTGAAGCTCTTGCACTCGTTGGATCGTACCGTATGGGACGGGAAGTTTGAGGCTATCGTTGAGTCCGAGAAGTATGACACCTTGACCGTGAACGAGCTGTTCTCGAAGCTCAAGTCGGCTGAGTTGGACCGTGGTATGACAGCCAAGATCGAGAGCCCGACTGATTCTCATAGTCTCGCTCTCGTTGGTGGCAAAGGAGCTAAGTCTAATGCTAACGCATCCTCCAGGATCTATTCTCTGTCTTCTTTGATGTCTTTGCCAGACGAGGAGTTCGACGAGCTTGGAGAGGATGAGCTGGCGTTGCTGACCAGGCGGTTCGAGAGGCTGCACGAGAACCGGGTGAACACGAGGAGGACAGCACGGACGTGCTTTCACTGCGGCAAGCCAGGACACTTCGTCGCCGACTACCCGGAGAAGACGGAGAACAAGGACGGCTACAAGAATGTCTACAGGCACCGGTCGAGCAGGGACGGCAAGTACTGATCAAGGCGCGATCACAAGCACAAGAACAAGCACAAGGACGAGCGACGGTCGAGGAAGAAGGACGGCCGCGGCAGGAAGGCCCGAGCGATGGTCGGAGCGAGCGACGTTGACTCCAGCTCCGCCTACTCTTCCTCGAGCTCGAGTAGCAGCGAAGATGAAGGTGATCGGCGCAAGAACAAGAAGGCGTCCAAGAACTTGAGCGGGTTGAGCTACTTCGCGGGAGATGGCTTCTACGGCATGGCTCGTAGCTCCGGCAGCAAGAAGAGTCACCAGAGCGACTCGGACTCCGACTCCGAGGACGAGGTATGTGATGAGCTCTCCTCTTTGCGCAAGGAGAATGAGGAGTTGGTTGACTTGCTTGATAATCGCGATCACATGCTTAGAGAGGCCAAGAAGATGAGGAAAGAGCTTAGGGCCTCACTAGAAGATGCTAGGAACTGTGTGGCTGAGCTAGAAACCCAGAACCTAGATGCTGAGCTTCAGATTGATTCGCTTAAGGCTTCTCCTGTGGTTTCTGATGAGATTGATTGCTGTGATTGCTCTGTATACCTAGCTGATCTTACTGCTCTTAAGGATAAGCATGCTTCTACTTGTGATGAACTAGATATGCTTAGGGTTGCAGTGGCTGAGCTTAAGTCTAGACCTGCTTTGCTAGGTGCTTGTACTTCTTGCCCTGTTTTGCAAGGAAAGATTGATGAGATGCATGCTTACACTATTTTGCTTGAGGCTAAGTTGAAAGAACCTATTCCCATTTCTTGCTCTACTTGTGAATTGCATGCTGTTAAGAATCTGGAGCTTGTGCATTATGTTGATCGCTTGCAGGATGAGAATGATGAGCTGAGGAAATGTATGAGCTAGTTGTCGGGTCAGGAGCCTCAGCTAGGTATCATGATAGCGGCTTTCAAACGCTATGATGGTCAGGCACTTGGGGCTGACAAGCTTGGAGAGAACAGTGGTGAGGGAGTTGAGAGAGTTGGAGAGATCCCTATCCCACCACCGAACAGACACAAGAACAAGTTTGAGCCCAAGCCTAACCATCTCAGAAACAAACTTGACACTACTCCAGATCCACCCATATTCCCTCACCCAACAAATGATTTCCAGAAACCGGTGAAGTTTGTGAGACCAAAGGGAGGTGAGGAAGGAGAGAAGAAGGGTGAGAAACCGAGTGAGCAGCCCCAACCCAAGCCTAAGCCTAAGCCACAGCCCATGAGGTTCCATTGTGGGTATTGTGGGAGAGATGGTCACAAGGATGAGTTTTGCTTCAAGAGGAAGCATGAGGAGAGAATGGCTAGAGAGTGGGCTAACAAGGACAGGTACCACCCCTCTAATGGTGTACCTGAGCCTCGTATGCAGATGCCCAGGGCCAAGGCGTTTGTGAGGACGGTTCCGGCTTGAGGAGACCGGAAGGCAGCAGGTGGTGCTGCTGGCCGAGCTACACCGGTCAGACCGGTGCAGGTATGGGTAAACAACTGTTGATATTGCTAACGTCATAGACTAGAAACGGATATAAGATCCATCTCTATCGACGGCACCAGAAATGCAAAGGTATATCTTAACATGATGCTAAGTGTATATCAGATGTTGCTTTCAGATTAAACTAAAAGGTGAACTCCGACACGATTCATAGCACAACTCGATATAGGTTGTCAGCCCTGACTGGTGTGCCAGAAAACGCATGGATATGGTACTCTTACATATGCCTTGGATCTCTAGAAAAGAAGATATATATAAACTGGGAATCCGCAAGCGCACAGATATGAATATACCATTGTAGCATTTTAACTAGGAGTAAAACCAGGTATCGTATTTATATTCTACCACAGGGAAAGAAGTCTTTCTAATCCATAATAGCTAATACATGCTCATCTCTCAGTTTTATAATGTAGAGTGGCCAAAATATATCAATTGCTATAAACAGGGGTAAGTCACATAAAGATAAAGATATTGATAGCATTGTTCAAGTCATAACATCATGAGCAGCTAGAAAGTGTCATTATAGCAAGAGAAACATAGCAAAGTCTAGTTAGAGAGGATACTCCTCGGTAACTCTAAACTATATGTCAATGCAAACTATGATTAGTGCAAACATTTAACAATCATGGAAGAAGAACTATTATATCAATGCATGAGGAGACTATCCAGGAGGATCAAGGCCGAAACTTGAAACAACCCAAACAGTATAAGGCTCCACTAGTCCTATACACGGGGGGTGGACTGCGAAGGACTCAATAGTGTTGTCACCACCACGATCTACCACACGACCCGGCATATAGGGTGCAATCGCAGATAAATACAATATAAGCACCACGCTTACACTATCTTTACCGTTCACCCATGTTAACAAATGATCTAGGTGAGGGCTATACGACTCCATACATGAATATAAAGGAAAATCAACTATGCTAAACATGTAATCATAATAAACACCAAAGCATATAATGTCGAATATAATCATTGATAAGAACATAAGTTTGTATAACAAATGTAAGGAACTAGATAAGAACTTACAAGAGCGAAGCTAGATCAGTATCTCGATCAGCCTCTAGACGCTCAGGAGCCAAGTAGACGCCTTGCCTCCTCCTAGATCTAGACTAGCTAGCTACTCTGCTATATGGTGTTTCTAGGGCGTAGTATCTCTGACTTGATAACTTTATCTGGTGTATGCAAACTCAGGTTTCCAGATGCCTCTGCCAGGGGGCAGGGGGGCTGCTTATATAGCCCTGAGGGGTAGACGTGCGCCGTTTGATCAAACCGACCTAACGAGTGTCTTAGATTGATCCTCATAGGCGGTGGAAGAACCTTCTGGAAGTAGGGCTGAGGTGGCGCTCGGGGAAGGCCGACCGGCCCCACCAGCAGGCCGATCGGGCTTGGGTGGGCCCCCCTCGGGGCCCACTTCGGCCAGGTGGTCCGTCGCTTCTTCTAGATGCTTCTTTCTTGGGTGCCAAGTCTCGTTGAGTTCCGGACCCTTCTGGAGTCTTCTAGATTTGATTCTTTTAGCACTTTTCCCTAATGGTTCCTGGATTTATATAATTTACCAAATCTCCAGAAAAACTGTTAGTGGCACCCTATTCTAAGTTGATATTAACATTTATGCCCTTTTCTCATGTTTAGTTGACTTATAAATATATAGGATAAGATGTGTCAACAAACTCCCCCAAGCTTACCCTTTGCTAGTCCCTAGCAAAGATATGCTTTAGCAGGATCAGGAGTTGCTACAATGCTTTCACACCTCAAAAGTACTATGGTTTTCAAAACCAATTCTCCTCAACAAGATTGCTCTCTCTTACCTTCAACCTTTAAGCATAGCCTTTTCATAAATCTTGAGCAAATAAAAGACAAAACAATCAAGTCAAGCAGTATATCTCAAATTCTTTGATCAGCTATCATCCTGGGGTTTTGCACATTTTTCAGATAAAACTCAGAGATCCTGTGTATGACCTTCTCAAGCATGGAGTCACACTTGGCAAGATGTGTATGGATGATAGTGTTGGATGGATGAGGGTGAAAGGTGGTAAGCCTTTTAGCCTAGCTCTTGGACTATATCTCTCTTTCTAAGATTTTTAAGATCTGGGCTTTCCATTCTTGGAGAGGTGGGCTCTACTCACCCCGGACTTTTGTCCATTTTTCTCTCTCCTTAGAGATGTGGGCTCTACTCGCCCTCGGACACGTGTCCATTATTCATCTCTAAATTTATTTTTTTTAGGGAGGTAGGCCCTCTTCGCCTAGTATGACACTTGTCCTTTTCTCTCCCTCTCTCTTCTCACTTTTTCCTCTCTTTTCTCTTTTTTTCCTCTCTTTTCTTTTCTTTTTTTTTCGAATGTAGCCCCAGAATCCTTTTTAACATTGAGACAGATATATCCTACAGTTGCATGAACTATATGGCTTGATGGAAAATGCGTACTTCCATGTCAGAAGCAGCATAAATGGTGGAATGGAATGATCTTGATGTGTATGACAAGCTCTTAAGGATCATAGACACAGGAACTCATCATATAAAATTTCATGATTTTTAAGATAAATCCAGGAATCAAACTTCTCTAGGAAAATGATCAATAGCAACTCAACTTTTCATGAATCATCTTTCAAAGCCTAGACTCAGATTAAGCATGTACTTGCACAGGTTTTGGGTTTACAGCAAATTAAGCATTTAAGCTTCAGGAGAATCTAGGTCTGAAAACTAAGCACTTTTAAAAGAAATTACGGCGGAGCAACTATTCATCATCTCCAAGCATATATCATCAAGATCATTATTAAAGAGAAAAGCCAACTAGCAGACTCTAGCATTTTATTCAAACTAAGACTTTTAACTAATACTCAATTAACTAGCTAAAAACATAGGATAGTGATACTTATCATGATAACTGGGGGTGCTCTCATGATAACTGGGGGTGCTCTCCCCCAAGCTGCATCTTGAAGTGATTCTTGATTCATCCTTGGAACTTGTTTGCCTTCAGGTCCTTATTAAATTCTCCCTGTAAATATTAGTCTCGCACATACCCGAAGGAACAAATTCTAGGATTATGCTGTGAGCCTTCATGTGCCCACTTCTTTTTGGGTTTTTCTGAAATGTGTGGACCTTCATGTGCCCACGTATTTTTGTGAATTTTTATATGCAAAGGGGATGCTAAAACAAAAACATGTGAATGCAATTTTTTTTATGCCGCCACGGTATGGAGTACATGGGGCCTTAAAGAATGCAAAAGCAGAAAATATTTTTATGATTTTTTTTCAATGCAGGTATAGGGAAATAAACATGCTAAAATATGCAGTGCAGAATATAAAGATAAATACCGAGTTACCTCTCGGCGAGAATTTAGAGTACTTACTCCCATGGCGTAGATGTAGTGGCCATTGATTGATCAGTTGATGACGCGGGTAGTGATTGGTCTTCCGAAGGTGTACTTTGATATTTCTTCCTCCAAACTTGTTTCTTCGGTGGAGACCTTTCTGGAGTAACAGGTTCAGAATACTGGGCTGGTAGAAGCTGAGCGGACTTCTCCTTGATCTCTTCTTCAATGTTCTTGACATCCGTCAACTTTGTGTTCAGCTTGCGTTGGAATTTCTGAAGGCGTCTCCACGTCTTGTTCTTCTTGGGCTGCTCAGGATCAGTATAAGTATTGAAGTAGCAGCGTACCTTTTCAGTTCTGAACTAGAAGTGGATCTCGCCAGTCTTGATGTAGATGATTGCTCTTGTTGTGTTCAGGAATGGTCTTCCAAGCACGATGGGAGTTTCTTGCTCATCTCCCATGTCTATGACTAAAAAGTCAGTCAGGACATAGTGGTCCTTTATCTTGACAGGTACATCTCGTGCAATTCCTTCCGGGAACCGTTGTGATTGATCCGCCATCTGCAACATTATATATGTGGAATACAAAGGCAGGTCACCATATATTAATTCGTAGGTTACCTTAGACATTAGGTTGGTGCCCGATCCCGTGTCGCAGACAACTCGCTGGAAGTTCCATTGATTGATGGAGCAGTGGATTGATGGAACTCCAGGGTCTTCAAGCTTTGGCAGTAATGGTGAAGGGAACAGGTTCTCATTCTCTGATTGAATCGTGTTGATCATCCAAACTTCCTCCACATGCGGTTGAGGTCGATTGTTCTTCTTATTCCTCCTTCTATCTCTTCTCTTCTTCTCGACAACTGGCTCGTGTTCTTGGGGGTAAGGATATCGGGGGTGTGCAGGAGCTTTTAGGATCTTGTTCTTGAAATTGAATCTCTCCTTTCTCCCATTGATGGTGAAGACGATCTTAGCGGCGTCGGCGTAGATGATGGCTTTGGCTGTGGCAAGGAAAGGACGTCCCAAAATGATTGGAGCATTCTCACTTCCCCCAGTCTCGACAACAACGAAGTCGGCAGCCACGTAGGAGCGTCCTACCCCCAGACATACGTCATCTAGGATGCCCTCGGGGTAGCATAGTGACAGGTCTGCAAGCTACAAGCACATGGTTGTATACAATAAAGGTGAACCATTGATTTTCTTATATATTACCTTAGGCATTATGTTGACGCTAGACCCAAAGTCACAAAGTGCATTCTTGAAGGTGTAGGCTCCAATAGTGATGGTGATGATGGGCCTTCCCAGATCTCATCTTTTGGCGGGCATGCCCCAGTCAGTCCATCTTGGGCCTTCTTCTGTCTTACTCGAACACAGATCTACAGAATAGATATCGACAAGATTTGCAAATTCTAATTCTTCCGGCTGGCCCGGAATCTTACCTGGGTTAGCCGTGGGAACAGATGATGCCAGCTGAGAAATCTGAGATTCTAGCATTTTATTAAAGCTATGTTGGTTCTTGGTGGCAGAAGAAAAGCTTTCCATTTTATTACTAATAGTTTCTAACATTTTATCATTGGAAGCTAACTTCTTGGACAGATTATCCATAATTCTACCCTGGTTTTGGACTAAGTCTCTTAAAGGTGAGAAATTATTGGAAGAATTATTACCTTGATAATTACCTGAATAGTTACCTAGGTAGTTGGTCCTCTGCTGAGTCCATCCTTGATTCTGCTGGGGACGATATTGGTTGTTACTGTTGATGTAGTTCACGTCCTCCTCCAGCTGAGGGCATTGACTCCCTGAGTGTCCAGTGTTTCCACACTCTTCACAGGTCATGCGGGATTCGAAGAGTTGCATGACTTCCTTCTTCTCAGGGGCTTTGTCTTCAAGCCTCTTCATCAGTAAATCCATTTTGGCAGACAGCATGTCTACCTCCTTGAGCTGGTGCATTCCTCTTTCTTTCTTGCGGGGTTGACGTTCCTCGTTCCAAGCTTGATTGGACGCCATCTTTTCCACAAGGTTAGTAGCTTGAGTAAGTTTAAGGGACAGGAAAGCACCTCCAGCTGCAGCATCCATCGTTTCACGGGTGTTAGTAGAGAGCCCGTGGTAGAAGGTCTGCAAGAGCAACCAGTTTTCCATTCCATGATGTGGGCATTTTGAAATGTAGTCTTGAAAGCGCTCCCATGCTTCAGGAACAGATTCCTCGTGTTGCTGCTGGAAACTCGAAATTTTCCCCCGTAAGGCATTGGTTTTGCCTATAGGAAAGAACTTTGCCAGAAAGGCAGTAGAACACAATGTCCAAGTTGTAAATTTGTCTTTGTTGGAGTAAAACCATTACTTCGCTCGCCCCAATAATGAGAATGGGAATAAACGAAGTAGGACTGCATCACTTGGCACATCTTTGATCGTGAAGGTGCTACATATCTCCAAGAAATGTTGAAGGTGTTTGTTGGCATCTTCATGAGCTTTTCCACAAAATTGGCTAACTTGTACCATGTTGATCAGTGCAGGCTTGAGCTCAAAAGCAGCATTTCCTACAGCGACTGTCGGACCAGTACGAATGTTGTCCGGGGTCGGTGCGGAGTATTCGCGTAGGGACTTGTTTGCCATTACTTCAAACGTGGGTGTTAAGCTTCGCGCTGTTGAATCTCCCAAGGCAGAAGTCGTGGGCCGAGAATTAGGAGACCTGAGCTTTGACCTTGCCTTCCTTAAGATTTTCTCTGGATCAGAAACGAAGTCTTCTGGAAGATTCTTATTCATACATTACCCTGAAATAAGATATACAAAAGTGGAAAGAACAAGGGTAAACCTGTTTAAGCAATGATAATTTGGGTTCTCGATACATTATGTGTGAGAGATGCATGCATGCTATTACTGAAACTTTTTCATCTAGGCTATAGACTTTCTTTCCCCGGCAACGGCGCCAAAAATGCTTGTTGACATTGCTAACGTCATCGACTAGAAACGGATATAAGATCCATCTCTATCAACGGCACCAGAAATGCAAAGGTATATCTTAACATGATGCTAAGTGTATATCAGATGTTGCTTTCAGATTAAACTAAAAGGTGAACTCCGACACGATTCATAGCACAACTCGATATAGGTTGTCAGCCCTGACTGGTGTGCCAGAAAACGCATGGATATGGTACTCTTACATATGCCTTGGATCTCTAGAAAAGAAGATATATATAAACTGGGAATCCGCAAGCGCACAGATATGAATATACCATTGTAGCATTTTAACCAGGAGTAAAACCAGGTATCGTATTTATATTTTACCACAGGGAAAGAAGTCTTTCTAATCCATAATAGCTAATACATGCTCATCTCTCAGTTTTATAGTGTAGAGTGGCCAAAATATATCAATTGCTATAAATAGGGGTAAGTCACATAAAGATAAAGATATTGATAGCATTGTTCAAGTCATAACATCATGAGCAGCTAGAAAGTGTCATTATAGCAAGAGAAACATAGCAAAGTCTAGTTAGAGAGGATACTCCTCGGTAACTCTAAACTATATGTCAATGCAAACTATGATTAGTCCAAACATTTAACAATCATGGAAGAAGAACTATTATATCAATACATGGGGAGACTATCCAGGAGGATCAAGGCCGAAACTTGAAACAACCCAAACAGTATAAGGCTCCACTAGTCCTATACACGAGGGGTGGACTGCGAAGGACTCAATAGTGCTGTCACCACCACGATCTACCACACGACCCGGCATATAGGGTGCAATCGCAGATAAATACAATATAAGCACCACGCTTACACTGTCTTTACCGTTCACCCATGTTAACAAATGATCTAGGTGAGGGCTATACGACTCCATACATGAATATAAAGGCAAATCAACTATGCTAAACATGTAATCATAATAAACAACAAAGCATATAATGTCGAATATAATCATTGATAAGAACATATGTCTGTATAACAAATGTAAGGAACTAGATAAGAACTTACAAGAGCGAAGCTAGATCAGTATCTCGATCAGCCTCTAGACGATCAGGAGCCAAGTAGACGCCTTGCCTCCTCCTAGATCTAGACTAGCTAGCTACTCTGCTATATGGTGTTTCTAGGGCGTAGTATCTCTGACATGATGACTTGATCTGGTGTATGCAAACTCAGGTTTCCAGATGCCTCTGCCAGGGGGCAGGGGGGCTGCTTATATAGCCCTGAGGGGTAGACGTGCGCCGTTTGATCAAACCGACCTAATGAGTGGTTTAGATTGATCCTCATAGGCGGTGGAAGAACCTTCTGGAAGTAGGGCTGAGGTGGCGCCCGGGAGAGGCCGACCGGCCCCACCACCAGGCCGATCGGGCTGGGGTGGGCCCCCCTCAGGGCCCACTTCGGCCAGGTGGTCCGTCGCTTCTTCTAGATGCTTCTTTCTTGGGTGCCAAGTCTCGTTGAGTTCCGGAGCCTTCTGGAGTCTTCTAGATTTGATTCTTTTAGCACTTTTCCCGAATGGTTCCTGCATTTATATAATTTACCAAATCTCCAGAAAAACTGTTAGTGGTACCCTATTCTAAGTTGATATTAACATTTATGCCCTTTTCTCATGTTTAGTTGACTTATAAATATATAGGATAAGATGTGTCAACAACAGCGAGTTGGTTTTCGTGCTCGTGAGGATACTCGGTTTGGTTCTGGTGGTCGTGGTTCTGGTGCTTGGTCTGGAAAGTTTGCAGGTGGTCAGTTTGCTAGGCGTTCTCCACCTCGTGCTCAATACGAGGGTGGGAGGAGTCGTAGCTTTGAAATGGAGAGGAGGAATGGTCCACGGTCTTCTTTTCGTGGCTTTCGTTCTCCTCCAGCTAGAGAGGGTTGGTTCCCTCGTAGTGGTTACCGTGGTGGTATTCGTGGTGGTAGCTTTGATAGACGTGATGATTTGGTTTGTGCTAACCCCACTTTGGAGCAAATGGCTCGGCACTGGTTTTACTCTTTTGGTACTAACCCCAGTGCTGAGTCGTTTGTTCACTCACGTGCTCGCTTTTGAATTTCAGGTGGGAGACTTGAGGAACGTTTGGTTGATTGACTCCGGTTGCTCGAGGCATATGACCGGGGACAAGGGGTGGTTCTCAAGTCTCGTCCCGGTGGTGTCCAAGACATACATCACCTTTGGGGACAATGGGCGAGGGCGTGTGCTATCAGAAGGTGAGATCAAGGTAAGTGACAAGGTCACTCTCAGGTGTGTTGCTCTTGTTCAATCGCTGGGGTTCAATTTGCTTTCCGTGTCCCAGTTGTTGGATGAGGGCTTTGAGGTGTTGTTTTGGCCTGGTGGTTCTCGGATTTTAGATTCTCGAGGGGACCTTGTTTGCATGGTCGTTCCCGAGGGTCAAGTGTTCCGAGCTGATTTCTCTCAGTCTTCTGGTGTGGAGCGTTGCTTTTTGACTGGTTCTTCGAGTGAGTTGTGGAAGTGGCATAGGAAGTTGGGTCACTTGAGCTTTGACCTTTTGTCTCGCTTGAGTAAACTCAATTTGGTCCGAGGATTGCCACGGTTGAGGTTTGAGAAAGAGTTGGTTTGTGCACCGTGTAGGCATGCCAAGATGGTAGCCTCTTCTCACCCGCCTCTCACCGATGTGATGACTAAGCGTCCATGCGAGCTGCTCCATATGGACCTTGTTGGCCAAGCTCGTGTGCGATCTGCGGGTGGGAAGTGGTATGTTCTTGTTGTTGTGGACGACTACTCTCGGTATGTGTGGGTGTTCTTTCTTGAGGAGAAAGGGGAGACGTTTGGTTTTGTTCGAGATCTTGTCTTGAGGTTAAGAAACGAGAGGCACGGAGATGCCATACGAGCGATCCGCAGTGACAATGGCTCGGAATTCAAAAACTCTCGCTTCGAAACCTTTTGCCATGACTTGGGTCTTGAACACCAGTTTTCGAGTCCGTATACGCCTTCCCAGAATGGTGTGGTGGAAAGGAAAAACAGGACCTTGTGCGAGATGGCTCGGACGATGCTCGACGAGCATAGGACTCCGAGAAGGTTCTGGGCTGAGGCGGTCAATACCGCGTGCTATGTGTCGAACAGGATCTACCTCAGGGTTCACAAGAAGAAAACCTGATACGAGTCAATGCACGATCGCACACCCAAGGTGAGTCACTTCCATGTCTTTGGTTGTAAATGCTTCATTCTGAAGAAAGGGAAGAAGTTGGACAAGTTCGAGGCTAGGTCTGTCGATGGCATTTTCTTTGGTTATGCATCTCATTCTAGAGCATTTCGTGTGCTCAATCTTGAAACTAACCAAATCGTGGAGACTTGCGAGGTAACCTTCGACGAGACACAGCCACGTAGTCAGCTTGTTTTTGAGTGTGCAGGTGACGATGAACTTGGCGAGGAGATATTTCAGGAGGAGGAGGATGAACATGGAGATGATGAAGATGGCGGTGCGGTGCCCACGGCTGAACATGTACCTACTACTTCGACGACGATCGAGAACGGACCCTCTCCCACATCTACAACGACAAACCCAGATCAAGGCGAAGCTGCTGTTGAGGGGGAGGTAGCATCAAGGCGAGAACCTCCCTGGCGAGTGCAAGTGGATCACCCAGCTTCGAGAATCATCGGCGACATGAATGAACGCACTACACGGTCGAGGGTTCGGAACAATTCTCATTTCGCTCTTTTGTTGCCACCTTTGAGCCCAAAGACATTGGACACGCGCTATCTGATCATAATTGGGTTAATTCGATGCATGAGGAGTTGGAGAATTTTGAGTGGAACCAAGTTTGGGTGTTGGTTGACCCTCCTCCGGGGTGTAAGCTGATTGGGACAAAATGGGTGTGGAAAAATAAAGAGGGAGAGAAAGGAGAAGTGGTGAGGAACAAGTCAAGACTTGTTGCTCAGGGGTACAATCAGAAAGAGGGGATCGACTACGAGGAGACTTTTGCTCCTGTAGCTCGTTTGGAGGCGATCAGGATCCTTCTAGCCTTTTCCGTGGCTAAAGGGTTCAAGTTGTACCAGATGGATGTGAAGATTACTTTCCTGAACGGTGTGTTGGAGGAAGAAGTGTATGTGAGGCTACCACCGGGGTTTGAGAGTGAGAAGTACCCCCACCGGGTGTACAAGTTGAGTAAGGTGTTGTATGAGTTGAAGCAGGCGCCTAGAGCTTGGTATGGTAGGTTGAGGGGGTTCCTGTTTGAGAGAGAGTTTGAGATGGGGAAGGTCGATCAGACCTTGTTTCTCCTCAGGCAGGGCAGAGATATCCTGATTGTGCAGGTATACGTGGATGATATTGTCTTTGGTGGCTCGTCTAACTCTCTAGTTGCAAGGTTTGCAGAAGACACGAGCAGGGAATTTGAGATGAGTATGATGGGCGAGTTGCAGTTCTTCCTCGGGCTACAAATCAAGCAATCAAAGGAAGGAACATTTGTGCACCAAGCTAAGTACACCAAGGACATTGTGAGGAAGTTCAAGATGGAGGACTCCAAGGTCATGGCGACGCCTATGAGGACGACTACAGCTCTTGATGCGGACGAGGAAGGTGAACACGTGGACCAGAAGGAGTACCGGAGCATGATCGGGTCACTCCTCTACTTGACGGCGACGAGGCCGGACATCCAATTCTCGGTTTGTCTGTGCGCTCGTTTTCAAGCGTCTCCGAGGACTTCGCATCGGCAAGCAGTCAAGCGCATATTCAGGTATTTGCGACATACTCCCGACTTTGGCCTTTGGTACTCCGCGTCTTCTTCTTTGGCTCTTCATGGATTTTCGGACGCGGATTTTGCCAGGTGTCGGTTGGATAGGAAGTCCACTTCTGGGACTTGCCAGTTCTTGTTTTCTTCTTTGGTGTCTTGGTCTTCCCGCAAAGTATGTGGCCGCAGCTAGTTGTTGCTCTCAGCTCCTTTGGATCACATACACCATGAGTGACTTTGGTGAGGAGTATACACATGTCCCACTTCAATGTGACAGCACTAGTGCCATAAGCGTTGCAAAGAACCCAGTGCTCCATTCCAAAACTAAGCACATAGAAGTGAGGTACTATTTCCTGAGAGACAATGTAGAGAAAGGGAAGATAGCCTTGATCCATGTACCTACACATGACCAACTAGCCGATATTTTCACCAAACCCCTAGATCAAGCAACTTTCACTCGTTTGCGGGGGGAGCTTGGTGTGTGTTTGATTTCTTGAGTTGGTGTGTGGGAGCACCTTTGTAGCATATGTATAGCTTTCCTTTGTGCATTTCTTGCATTTGGCATGGCATATGTAACATGATGTATAGGCATCTTTGTATCTTAGGTTGCATGCATTTTGTATCATATGTATTATTTAGGAAAAGCTTCTCCTATATACATTGTTCACCATGGAATGATATGTATGTCTTTGTGAGCTAGTTTGGTAAGTTATGGTTAGTTTGGCTTAGCTCTTGATGATCTTGATTTATATCCATGGTTGATGGCTATGTTTTTGAAAAATGTCACATGTATGCTCTCTTGTGAGTAAATGCCTTTATATGATCTTGACATGTTTTAGTGGCTTGGCTATGCTTAATTTGTGGTTGGATAGCTTATTTTGATCATATGGGGCCAAAGGCTCATTTGCCATCATGAATGTTTAGCCCCCATGCTTGATCTTGTGGAGGGGCATAAGTTCCTTTTTGTCGCAAAGACATTTCATGTACCAATTTCAAATCTGAAAATGAAATGTAAATTGCTTGGAAAATGTGCTCCCATGTCATATGTGCTAATTTTAATTTGCTTTGGGTGCTAAACCGTTGCATGATGCCTACCAATGAGAAGTCTCATATATAGAAGTAGGCACATGGCTCGGTGGCTTTGACATGACATGAGGTTCTTGTGGGTGTTTATGATGGTCTTATGCTTAGAATGGTTGTCCTAGCATGAAGTTTGTGTGGCTTTGCCATTTTGATATGTTTTGATCATGTTTAGGACTTTGCTCATGAGAGGGATTTTTTTCGCAAAATTGCTCAATTCTATCTTAGCTTCATCCAATGGTTGTGAAACTTGGTGATCATAAAGTTGATGTCATTACGAAGCTATAGAGTATCTAACTTGCTCATTTGGGCATGTGTAGAATCCTATGTTGAATTTTGTCTATTTGAGAAGCTCTAGGTTGCATTTTTTGCATTTTTGGCTTGATTCATGCATTGTCAACAAGAGGGAGAAGTTTGAGCATGTTTTGGTTTACTGAATGCATCTAGAAGGTTTTTAGGTGGTTTCGAGCCATTTCTGGGCTCTGTTTGTCACCGGTCTGACCGGTTGATGTCACCGGTCTGACCGGTCAGAGTGCTGGTTCTGTTCATTTGTTGGGCACCGGTCTTACCGGTGGTGCTGGCCGGTCTGAGCTGAGCTGATGCAGCTGCTCTGTGTTGTCAAGTGGTTTGCATGCATTCGTCCAGGGGGAGTTGCATTGGTTCAGGGGGAGCTTGCATGTGTGCAGGGGGAGCTCTTTGTGGTTTTCGAGCTTTGGTTTGATGGTTTTTGCTCTTTGCTTGAGCATGTTTTGTCTCGGATGTGTCGAGCCGTTGCCCTTGCCTAAGGGGTCCGAGACTTGTCTTCTTCAAGTGATCTTGCTCTTTGCCTTTCTTTGGCTTTCGATCGCTTGTTGTAGTTTCTTTTAGTCGTTTCTTTTCTTTTTCTTTTCTCTTGGTTACCAAAACGTGTGTGTTGTCAATGCACTCATCAAGGGGGAGATTGAGAGCCATGTGTGGTTCGAGGACCGGTGGATGGTCGCTTCCTGGTGTGATGAGTGATTGACAACGTGGTGTGGACTGATTCTTGGCTAAGTATTGCAGGTGCAGGTTGCGGCTTGACTGGTGTTGGTGCAGGTGAAGAACAAGCGCGAAAGGTCGTTGCCGGTGAGGCCTCCAGGTGTGGAGAAGACAAGTAGGCTTGGTTCAAGGGACCCGATGGCCAGCGGGGTCAAGTGCGGGCCGCATGGTGGCAAGAACGGCAAGATGAAGTCATGGACGATTTCTTGGTAGAGCCTCAAAACCAAGGTCGAGCCGGGACTACGTGGGAGCCGAGTCATGAGTGGTGATTGGCGGAGGCTACACCGAGTTCGCGGGGTTTCCGGTGGTTCACCAGAAAACCACTGGGTTCCTTGGTTGATCCACAAAGCCAAGACCGAAGAACCGAAGACGGAGGTGTAGCAGCTCCAGACCGGTCTGACCGGTGGGTCTGACCGGTCTGACCGGTCTGACCGGTGGGTACCGGTCTGACCGGTGAGGAGCACCGGTGTGCGACGACGCAGTCCGGAATCTTCGAAGCGGAGGACACGCGTCGGGATCGCAAGGCTTGCGTCGAGGCTAAGCAAGTTTGCGGTCGCTGGGCATCCGTCCGATGTTGCGAAGACAGAGACTTCCAAATTTGCCCTTGAGGGGCATGTATCCCTAGTTAGCTAGTAAGGGTATTTTAGTCTTTCGGTTGCCTCCATATAACCCAAGTGGTGAGAGGATGGCAGCCATCTCTTGGAACCCTAGCTCATTTGGTTTCCTATTTTCCTTCCTATTTTCCTTAGGATTTTCATAGGACTAGGTTGAGAGCTTCATGGTGAGATCTTGTGAGAGGGAAGGATGATCGGGCGGCAAGCTAGACCTTGTATGAACCTCTTTGGTATGTATAGATGATTCGGCGTGGTTCCTCAAGGCTTGGTTGTGTCTTTCCCGTTTCTCCTTTTTGGTGATTTTCGGAGGCTTTTCTTGGCGAATTTCATGTGGCGGTTTTGAGACCTTTCTCTTTGGGATTTGGTGGGGGATGTATGCATGAACCCCTCGTGGTTCTTTTCCCTTTGATTCCCCTCCCAAATCCGTGAGTAAAGGGGCTCGATTTTGGGGTTTTCGTGGTTCTAGGGTTCGTAGTGTTCTTGGCGGAAATCCTTTGATTCCTCTTGATTCAACGAGTTTTGGTGGACCAAATCTTGGCTATGGAGTGCCCATGAGGTGTTCCTACTATCCCCAAAGTCTTGTGCGAATCCGTGGAGCGAATCGGGAGATCGGGAGTTTGATTTGGAGGAGTTGACTCGCGGGCGCTGCACATCCCGAGCTGCCCAGGCGCGACCGGTCTGACCGGTGCTCCTGACCGGTCTGACCGGTGCTAGCCCCTGGTGGGCTTTGTCTCGGGGAACTGCTGTGTTCGTGTGGTTTTGTCCCGTGGTCTTGCTGTTCAGTTCTTGGCCCGTTTGGAGTTGTTTTGCTAGGTTTTGTGAGGGGTTTTCCTTCTTGGCAGGTTGTGTTTCGGAGGTGGTTTTGTTCCGGGGCCTAGAGGAGTCACTGAGGCTTCCTGGAACGTTTGCTGTGCGGCTGCTGTAGCCACCGGCCTGACCGGCTCTGTCCACTGGTCTGACCGGTGTCACCGGTCTGACCGGCGCAGGCCATCGGTCTGACCGGTGTAGCACAGGCAGCAAGCCGTGCAAGTTTCTGCTGTGTGTGTTGGTGAGTTTCGGCTCGGAATGTTGTGTGTTGGTTCCTAGGACCAGTAGCACTCCAGTGGCTGCGTGGTCTTGACCAACTTGGGTAGTTGAGTCGGAGAAGTGTTTCGGAAGCCGTGTTCGTCTTGTTGGAGTTCCCATCTCCTTCGAGAAGAATTTTTATCGACTCCCATTCACTCCCCCCTCTCTGGTTCCCCTAATCGGTCCTTCACAGCGGCGGCGAAGCAGCAGCACACGGGGAAGGCGGCGGCACTCGCGGCACACGACGCGTCCGGCCACCTCGTGCCGCTCACCATCACCCGCAGGTACGTCGGCACATATCGTGTACATGTGTCCTGCTAGAAATTGTCCCCCGACGGCTAGGTAGTCGCATGCATCGATCTAGCTGCTCGGGTCTCAGCCTCGCCAGCGTACCCCCGCCGCCGGTAGGGCTGTGCCCGGTCGGCTCCTGCGGTGTTGTGAGCCCGTACGTTCGATCTACTCATTCTTAATGATGCAGGAGCACCGGAGATGATGATGTAGCGATAAAGATTATGTATTGTGGGATCTGTCACTCTGACCTGCACAACATCAAGAACGAGTGGAATAACGCCATGTACACCATCGTACCTGGGTACGTGACTTGCCTGTGCCTTGCTGTTGTTGTTGGTTTATTTTTTTAGGTTCGGCTTTGGTTTCTCCTACAGCTCCAAATGAAGCTCTATCAAACAGTTTGCTCAAAGTCAAAACCGACTTCATCTTTAGAGCATTAGAGTCATTTTGTACGGAGAAATCGAAGTTTAAAAAATTGAAAGGAGCCAAAGCTGTACCAAAGAAAGACTTTTATCAAATTGTGACCTCCGAAAATACTGAACTGCTCCTTTGTCCATGTGTTGCAGTCACGAGATCGCCGGAGTGGTGACGGGGGTAGGCAAGAATGTGACCGAGTTCAAGGCTGGCAACCGTGTCGGCATCGGCTGCATGGTGAACTCATGCCAGTCCTGCGACAGCTGCGACGAGGGCTTTGAGAACCACTACAAGGGCATCAACTTCATCTACAATGACGTCGACCTCGACGGCACTGTCACCTACGGCGGCTACTCGAGCAACGTGGTTGTCCACGAGCGGTTCGTGGTCCGGTTCCCCGACGCAATGCCGCTGCTATGCGCCAGCATCACTGTGTATAGCCCCATGAAGCACCACGGCCTGAACGTGCTCGGGAAGCACGTCAGAGTGGTGGGCCTGGGAGGGCTGGGCCACATCATCGTGAAGTTCGCCAAGGCGTTCGGGATGAAGGTCACCGTGATCAGCTTGTCGCCAGTGAAGAAGGAGGACGCCCTGGACTGCCTTGGTGCTGACGCCTTCATCATAAGTAAGAATGCTGACGAAATGAAGGTGCTGTGAGAGAAATACATCATTAAGTGTTCTGTATTGAACTAATGAACTGGATCATGAATTTCTCACTCTGCAATGTTGGGTCTTATATTTTTTTGGCAGGCTGCGGCTAGCACCATGGATGGCATCATCAACATGGTGTCCGCCAACATCCCCATGACCCCATACATGAGCCTGATGAAGCCCTACGGACAAATGGTCATAGTCGGCCTGTCGGAGAAGCCACTAGAGATCCCGCCGTTTGATCTCGTCACGGGCAAGTCCTCACCGAATGATCAATCTGTTTTATGAGAAATTTGCTTGCTTTTTCCAAACAGTGCTGGGTATGCTGGACCTTTCATGCTATTGGTTCTCCATCAGTTTGTCGAGTGGCCATTCTGAAACTAATCATGTGCGTGTGAAAAAAATACCTGCGGGGAGCAAGGCCCTGGCGGGGAGCTGCATCGGCGGCATGAGGGACACACAGGAGATGATCGACGTGGCGGCGAAGCATGGTGTGATGGCAGACGTCGAGGTGGTGGGTGCAAACTACGTGACTACAGCCATGGAGCACCTCGCCAAGGCCGACGTCAGGTACCGCTTCGTCATTGACATCGGCAACACTCTCAAGAGCTTCGAGTGATCACAATCTGACAAATCGGCGTCAGTTAGTTTCTCCTGTTGCTGTGTGCCTCGGCTATAGGAAAAACCATTTAATTTTCAGTCAGTGATATTCTAGCAACAGTGTTGGTTATGTTAAACTAAAGCAGTTTATAACATATTAATGTACTGTGGAGCATATACAATGTGGAAGTTAAAGGATACCCCGATGCAACTGTGGAATCAAATATGACATCGCCATGCCTTAAGATAGTCAAGGTCAAATGTCGAAACGTTGATGAAATGGTTCTCAGTGTTCTAAATTATCTGCGAACACTTAACATATGTAAGTTACATTACGTCCAACTCTGTTGTTCTTCTACATTATTTCTATGTTTTTAAATACATTAGCATCTGGTAGTAACACTTCTGTTTGTTTATAAATACTTTACCATCGCTTGTGGCAATGTATGTGCACAAAAACAAAGTAAGAAAAAAGGCTAAAAAATCATGCAGCTTTTACATGTTGCAGACTGTCAATCTCTATAAGGCATCATGTTTGTGCTGAAACCGAATAACCTATTGAGTAAAGTATGAAGAAGGATGTGAGCAACTATCTCAATTGACCAGTCCACATAGAAAAATAAAAAACAATGCCGAGCTTCATCATGGGAATTGAGCACCATATTAAGAAGAATGTTGTTTGTCTGTTCAGCCCCAGTCCTATGAACATGCTGTTTGTCTGCACATGTGGTTTTTGAAGCCCTATTTCATATGCCCTGTCCGCTAGTAATACTGTACTTAAATCAACTGGTAATAATTACCAACTTGCAACATGGTGTTGTGTCGATCCTGCGGCGGTCGGATACTGCAGAGCTTGAGAGGAATGCATAACCTGCAAGGTGACAGTTACGCAGGTGCCATACAGCAGGCTGCGCACTATCCCTGTGGTGGATGACAGGTCAGCCTTCGGGCGCGGCCTTCGCTTCGAGGAGAAGCAAACTGCGGCGAGGGCAGGCCGCTGTTGGCCCGCGGCGCCGTGTGCCCGTGAAGCACCATCATTATTACGATAGACGACGGGACGGGGGGGGGGGAGACCAGGTTACACGGCTTGCTGCCAAGACAAGGGTTACTACTAGTACGCACGATCCCTGTGTCGTGTCGTGCTATGTGTATAGCCTTGACAGGACGGGACGGGCCTGCAGGCGCCTCCGCTCCCTCCTGTCGTGTCGTCCACAGCCACAGGGGCGCCCGCCCCGAGGAGTAAGCTGGGCCCGATGCAACATAGATTTTGCGTAACAGACTCTGTGCGTAACCCAGTCGGTGATGCACGCGCCATGGGATGGTGCGTCGTCGAACCGTGCGTAACTGAGCTGGTGCGGGTGACGCACAGGATCGACACGACCGGATGCATCAGGATTTTTGCGTAACAGACTTCGTGCGACCATGCGTAACGCAGTCAGTGTTGCACAACCTATAAAACAAGACATTTCATCCTCTTCTGTTATGTGTAACCTGATGTGATGTCTTCCTCCTCTTCTTCTGTGAATCATGTTTCCTTCAATCCCTTCTTTTATTCCCCATCTATGGGATTCACATGACAATCACTCGTGTTCTTCCCTCAGTCTCCTAACCGCGAGGACATAGAAAGGATCTTGACGAACATCAACGCTCATGGTGCGAATCAACGCGCGCCATCACCATGGCAGAAACAGGGTCTTCAACTTGTGATTTGCACAGATGAGAAGAAACTGGAAGCTCTAGAGACCAAGAAGACACACCTCCTTGAAGAACTGAACCAAGTAGAGGAAGAAATAGCTATCACTAGAGTACAGCTAGAGAAAGCTAAAGAATTAGCAAGATCTTGATGTGTCTCCTTTTTTCAGCCGATGCAGGCCTGCAGCCTTCACAGCTACCTTTGAAGCCTCTGGTGTCATAAACCTGAATGGTGCGTAACCGAGTCTGTGCGTTACCCAGTCGTAGTTTCCCTATGCAAGCAGGCAAGCAGCAGCACTGATGGTGCCTAACCCAGTGGGTGTAGGTTACGCATATGGAGTACAACTGAAGACTATTTCAGTATTTCTTACGTCACGCACCATGCAGCAGGGGGTGGTGCGTAACTCAGTTGGTGTGGTATGCAGCATGGATGGTGCGTAACATTGAGGTTACGCATTATATATGCTCGCTTCATGGTACAACAATTTGGGTTTACAGGTGACGTGCAGGATCGACACGACCGGATGTAGCGTGGATTTTGCGTAACCGTCAACCTGCGTAACCCAATCAGTGTTGAACCATGCAGTCTTAAAGGTGGGTAACCGCGAGTCCATGCTGAACCCAGTCGGTGTTGCATCAAGCAGCACGGACCGTGCGTAACCTGATCAGGTGACACGCTGAATCGACATGACCTAGTCGGTGTTGCATCAATAAGCACGGACGGTGCGTAACCTGTACAGGTTACACACTGAATCGACACAACACAGTCGTGTTGCACGCGCCATTAAGAACGGATGGTGCGTAGCCGAATCGTGCGTAACCGAAGCTGGTGCAGGTGACACGCAGGATCAACATGACCGGATGCAGGTTACGCGCCGAATCGGCACCACCCAGTCGGTGTTGCAGCATCAAGGTGCGTAACCGAGTCCGTGCGGGTACGAGCGGGTTCAGGTTACACATACATCTGGAACCGGTGGTGTTGCATCAAGCAGCACGGACGTTGCATACGCGCTGAATCGACACGACCTAGTTGTGTTCTGCGGCAACCACGATGCTGCGTGCGTAATACAAAGCGGCCTCGTATGTGCGTAATACATGTCGACCGTGGCACAGGCAAAGCTGCCAACAAATGATCGCATCACGCAGTATGGATCGTTCGTAACCGAGCCTATAGGCTTAAGATCTATGCGTAACCTGACCCATGCTGCATCAGGTGGTGTCGATTCTGCATCGTTACCTGCACCAGCTGCTCGGATACGCTCCATCCAGGCTGCAACCGCCTGCAATACGCACCATCTTGGTTGTGTTGGTTGATGTTTTGGAAGGAAACCATCCCGCGGGCTATAGGCTTCCATGCATGCAAATTTCAGTTAGCCCCAGCAATTTCGCGATCGTGCCCCGCTTTTATTTCGCCGGCCTTGCGAGCTAGGGTGGCTCAAAGGGTTTATGTGGTTGTCGAGGTTGGTTTCATCCTCTGCACGATACTATATCGAACGCCGACAGAGCAGAGGTATGCATGCGCGGCCTCACTATCTCATCTTTTATATGTCTCGTTTTGTTTTCACACCTAATAACTGAAAAATCTTGATCTTGTTGATGTTGTGCGTGTGTGCTTTTGTCAGATGCTTGGGTTGATTACTTGTTTCAGTTAATTGCGCACCGTTTGCATCACTTATCATCCATTCATACATCCATGGTGACAGTGGTTTCAATCAAGTGGAGATTGGGTGTTCCTTTCTAGATATTCAGTGGCAGGGCAGTAATCAATAAACTTACTAACTGATTGGGTAGAGAGTAAAACCTGAGATCAACTGATGAGTGTAAAGCATAATCAAAATTAGTAGTAGCTATAGATTGATTGTTTTTCTACAAGTACAATTCATTGGGAGCTGATGAGTTTAGCTGATGGAGTGTTAAGCATAATCGAGATAAATAATAGTCTGATTTTTTATGCAATGCATGCTACATTAGATTGGATGGACCATGTGCTTGCATTGCAAGGCTCAGCTCAGCTTGTTCGTTCAATGGGTTTGATACGTAAGTATTGGTACTGCTCAAGATAGTTGGATACATATATTGCAAGCATAATTTGTTTGCATATTAGACAACCACAAGATTTGTAGTGTGCCTTCACATCCGATTAAGGATAGGCAGAAGACGAATGTCTCCTTAAATTATGACGTGGGGTGCTGTATTGCTATATTATTTTAACGGTGGTTTCAGATAACAAGGAACCAACTTCAACTAATCAACCAATCAGCTAAACTTATCATGTTTAAATGTGATGGATGGAGTATATCTAATCAAAGGATTTTTTTGTATGAATATAATTATTTTGTTTGAATGGGATGAGCACTTAGATATCTAGTGGATATATATCGCAAAATGCGATTGTTCGCCTGAATGTTGAGCATATTTGATATTGTGGGTAGGTGTCAAGCTAAATTACATGAATCATTTTCTTTGGTTCACTTTTTTCTCTTTATTATTGTTGTTCCCATGTGAAATGAAAAAATATGTAGCAAAATAATCACATTTGCATGCATTTGATTTTGTTTTTCGTGTGGTATTAGGAATACTTTTTCTTATTGTCAATCAATAAGAAAAATATGGTAACACCAAGGAAACATGGTTTTCCTTTAAGCCCAAAGGCAAGGGTGCCAATTCTACGGAAGAAGTCTAAAATCATGAAGATGTCTCTTAAAGACTTACGGAAAACCCAGCAAAATATGCGACTAGCAGGTCCACAACATGGTAAACAATATTCTAGTCAGTTGGAAGCTAATATTGCGAAAAAGAGTGTTAGAAAGTCAAGTCAAATTCAACCTACATCGAAGGATACGAAGCAACATAGTACCTTGAGTTCGAAAAATCAATTGAGGTCAAGTTCAAACGTGAATGTTGTATTGAATGAACAATTTCCCTTGAAGAAGAAAAGAGATGTTCCAACTCGCTTGAAGGCTATGTCAGAGTTGGCTCTCAAGGAAACAAAGAGATTAAAAGAGCGATCCGATTTGATCAATGATAACCAAAGGGAGCTCATAGAGTCAAGTAACAGGGACCAAGTTGCTAAAGGTGATGGCAGAACCAATAATGACATGTCTAAGAAGAAGAAGGAACCATTGTTGGAAGAAAAGGCGAAAACAATGGAGGATGATGGTAACAAAGATGTGCAAGGGAATAATACGGCTAGTAGGCTGATGAAGAAACAAAGATGTTTGAAAGGTAAATATGATGATGAAGGACAAGAAGGTGGTGGCAATCATAATCCTATTCGTGTTGGAAATGACATCACTAAATCTTTGTCACAAGATGGTCATGTCAAAGTCTCCATGGTGACATTTGTTGAGCAACAATGGTGTTGTTGCCCGAAACCCATTGACAAACCTAATTGGAGGTATAATGGATGCTCTAGCATATATTTGAAGTATTCTTGTATTGTTTCATATTTTACGTTCTAATTTTTCGGTTGCTTATGTTGTCAGCGGAATCTTTAAGATAGATGGTGGGGAATATATATCATTTGCTGGACATTTGTCAACCAAATCATGTGAGAATGCATGGAGTTTATCTAGGCAATTGTTTCCACTAGTTGAATTGACAACACTCCCGAGATCTGAGGTGTGGCCTAAGGCATGGGAGGCATCAAAACCAAGCGGTGACAACATTGGCATATACTTTTTTCCTCCTGATATGAGGTATCTCACTTAACCATTTCCCGGCATAACTTTTATCCAACATTCATTTCCATAAAATATAGATATATAGATGCCTAATCTTGTATTTTGTTTATTCCTAGGCAAGATAAAGAACTAGACAAACTAATTAAAGAAGTCATGGATAATGATCTGGTTTTGCGAGCTATTATTGGTGATACTGATATGTTGATATTCCCGTCAATTCTACTGCCTGATCATCACAAAAGTATGTACTCCTATAGCACTTTTTTTTGCAAATGTGATCTCTTATAATAAAGTCCTTTTGGGACCTATCGGATCGAGACTAGTTACTCCCTATGGACCAGTTTAGACCAGCACAAAAGTATGGACTAGTTACTTCTTAAGTTACACTTTTGACCATTCATTTATATTATATTATATTATATTATATTATATTATATTATATTATATTATATTATATTATATTATATTATATTATATTATATTATATTATATTATATTATATTATATTATATTATATTATATTATATTATATTATATTATATTATATTATATTATATTATATTATATTATATTATATTATATTATATAAAACTTACTCCCTCCATTCCATGAGGAGTGCAATTCTAGTTTTTCTACGACAGATTAGTGGTGGTATGAAAAGACTCGAATGCCCTTATTCATTGGCCACATGCAGTAAATTTCGGCATGCAAATCCATCTGACCACTTAATTAGGCATGTAGTTCGATCTATTTCCTAGGATTGCATTTGTTTGGTATTTTTTTCAAATATTAGAATTGCACTTTTCATGGAATGGAAGTAGCATGATCATTTGAGAGTAATCTAACCATTTCATGTTTGCATTATAAAAAATTAAAATTGTTGGTCAAAGATTGTAAAATATGAAACTTAATATGTGTGTACACCTTACAAACAGGTATTCTGTTCTTGATACATCATATTTGATTCCTCAAAACCAGTATTCGCTAAGATGGCTTTAATTTCTTTGTATCTTGTAGTGTTTACTCCAGGGTTTTTTCACTCACATTATTGTCTTATATATGCAGCATTTCAAAGGAAACATTACCCGTGGGGAGTATTCAAGCCTAGAGAAGTTATAGGTGTTGCAGTTGCAGAACCCCTAAGCGCTATAGGGCGTTGTGCACAGGATGTAGAGAAGAAAAAACAACAACATGTCTCAGATCAACCTCATGATAATGTACAATGGGAAGTACCAAGCATCTCTCTGCCATTTAAAGTGCGTCTCCCGCGCCTGTCGCGACCTCATCACCGACAGGATTGATGAGGGCCTGGAACTTGATGAAGACGATGAAGGACCGAGTAGGCGACCAGAGAGGGGGGGAGTGAGTGGGAGCCGATAAAAATTCTTCCCGAAGGTCGAACTCAGTCTATACCCCGATTGCCACTCCGAGTACTCGCACACACCAGAGAAGCTGTAGACTAGGCACACACAAGCCTACAAGTCCTAGAGACAAGCTTAGAAGCAAAGAGCGGAAGCACAAGAACCAAAGGACTTAACCAAGTCTGCGAGGCCCTGGGCGGACGGTCTGCAAGGGTACGGCAGACAGTCCGTGCAGCTCGCGGACAGTCCGTTTAGACACAGCGGACAGTCCGCAATAACGCACCGAGCCTCCAGTAGCGCACCGAGGAAATTCGGACAGTCCGGGCAAGCACCACGGCCGGTCCGGTGCCTCGCGGACAGTCTGGCCCCACCTGGCGGATAGTCCGGCACACCTCGCTGAAAACACCAGACAAACCTCGAGCCAACCCCAGACAAAAACGAGCCACGCGGACAGTCCGCAAACCACAGGTGGAAAGTCCGGGAAACCCCCTGCAACAAAACCCTAGCGCCGCAACGGATCAAAACACGAGTTCGCAAGAACAGGCGACGAACACGCGAAGAACCCTAGACACGCGGACTGTCCGTGGCCACCACGCGGACTGTCCGCGTGCCCCGAACAGAACCAAAAACGCTCGACCTACGGGGTCAACCTCTCAAATCCATCACCGGATCTCCCAAACGGCTGAAGCTCTTGACACAAGATTTTGGGGAGATAAGAAACATCCCAAGATGAAGCTATACCCCAAAAATCTCGACCTCTAACCCCCTAAATCATCGGGAATCGCGGATCACACAAACCACCACCAAGAACTCGGGCTCCGGCCAAAAACTCAAGAATCGAAGGCTTTCCCCGGCGTTTGAGGAGTCAAGATCACACACAAAGATGCGCAAGGCATCCACCCATGATCCCCTCAAAGAAATCCAAGGAAAATCACCCTCAAATCCCCGAATCGAGTGAAGAACGAAACTCCCCAAAAATAGCCCCGAAAATGACATGAAAATCACAGAGGACTAGGAGATCACCGCAACGCCGAATGCTTCCATACATCCAGAGGTGAGAGTCTATACAAGAATCTAGCCTAAGGAATACAGAGGAAAAGAAGCAGTTCAGAGCAATCTACCGGGGGAGGAAACCCTAGAGTCCAAGAGAGAGAGAGATGCCATCCACCTCTCTGCTATTTATACGAAGTCCACCGGAGGAGGCAAATTACCACGCTACCCCTACAACTTGAATTGAAGATACAACCCCTCAGGGGCATTTTAGTCAAGTCTTCATCGAGCTAACACGCTTCCACCGCGGTCTTGCTTAGCATCGACGCAAGCCCCGCGATCACGCCACGTGCCCCCCGCCTTGAAGCTTCCCGAAGCTCCCGGATCACCGTCTCCATCGCCTCGGGCCTCCGGACTTGGTTTTGCGGCCCAAACCAAGAAACCATCCACCGATGGTTTTGTGGGCAAACCAACAAACCCCGCGTGCAAACTTCGGCATCGATCCGCTACCTTGCACCGGCCCATGTCCACGACTTCAGCCCGCTAGTCTTGCACCGCACGGCTCGCACTTGACTCCATCGGCCACCGGGTCCATCGAACCAAGCCTACTTGCCTCTCCATCACCCGGAGGCCACCACGACTAAGGCCTTTCGCGCTTGTTCTTCACCTGCACCGACACGAGTCAAGCCACAACCTGTACCTGCACACTTAGCCAAGCATCAGTCCACACAACGTTGTCAATCACTCATCACTAAGGAGCGACCCTCCACTGGTCCTCGGACACACCTGGTCCTCAATCTCCCCCTTGATGAGTGCATTGACAACACCCATAGAAATCACATAGAGAAAAAGAAAAGAAAACAACCACGAACACCAACCTCCAACAAGTGATCCAAAGCCAAAGAACAAGCAAAAAGCAAGATCACTCGCCAGACCATGTCTCGGCCCCCTAAGGCAAGGGCAACGGCTCAACAAAGCCGAGACAAACCAAAGCTCACAAAGAGCACATCACAAAGCACAGAACTCAGGCAAATCCAAAGGAGCTCCTCCTGCACATATGCAAACTCCCCCTGAGCAAGTGCAACCTCTTCTTCTCAATTTTTCTCCTCACATGCAACATCTCACAAATGCAACATCTCACAAATGCATACTAATTTTCCACAAAATCTCCCAATAGCATACATATCCCCCAAAACTCTCCCCCTTGTTGACAATGCATGAATCAAGGTATCATGATGCTCTCCCCCTTGTTTTCATGAAAAATGCATGTCAAAGCATATATACAATCTACCAAGCTTCTCAAATATACAAAGAGCACAACAAAATGCTACACAAGAGACATAGAGCAAGCAAAGTAGATATGGTGTAGTTAGCACATTGCCATCAAGAAGGTAGAGACATATAAGCATGTGACATGGCTAAAAGCAATTTTCACAAAGAAACATTCATCTCATGAGCAAGACCCTATCCATGGCAATTTGAGCACAATTACACTAGATCATCCAAAGTTTATACAAGATCACAAATTCTCATCACAAGATCATTATAAACGCCCACAAGCTACTCAAGTCATGTTAAAGCCACCGAGCCATGTGTCTACTTCTTAAAATGAGACTTCTCATGGTAGACAACATGCAACGGTTTAACACCCAAGATATGAATATCAAAACATAAAGGCATGACTTAAAGCTCATTTTTCAAGAACAAAGCAATTCATACACCAATTTTATTTTCAAGATTAAACATGGTACATGAAATTCCTTTGTGGCAAAAAGAAGCTTATGCTCCTCCCGAAGTGAACAAATGGGCTAAACATTTACAATGACAAATGGGTCTTTGACCCCAAGCAAAGAGAACATGATACTCACGCACAAACTAAACATGATAATAGGCATTTGAGCACAAATTGAGCATTGACAAGCATCTACTCATGAGAGACACAATTTTAGCATTTTCATAAAAAGAAAGCTTTCTTAACATAAGTATATGGCCAAACTATCAAGAGCATAGCATTCACATCACCATTTACCAAACATGCACATATCTCACAAATAGCACATCAGTGATCAAAGTATATAAGAGAAGCTTTTCCTAGCACAAGTGATCCAAAGATGGCTATCCTACCAGGTTTTGTACAAAAAGTAAAATGCATGAATGGAATACAACAAAATGAAACATATGACACATATATACATGAGAAGCTCCAAGATCCAACTAGAAAGGAAAGCACACCCCAAGTTCACCCCGCAAGCGAGTGAAAGTGACTTGGTCAAGTGGTTTGGTGAATATGTCGGCTAGCTGATCTTGGGTAGGTACATAGGACAAAGATATGTTTCCCTTCTCAACATCGTCCCTCAGAAAGTGGTATCTCACTTCTATGTGTTTTGTTTTGGAGTGAAGGACTGGGTTTTTGGCTACACTTATGGCACTGGTGCTGTCACAAAAGAGTGGAACCTGGGAGCACTCCTCACCAAAATCGCTCATAGTGTAGGTCATCCATAGGAGCTAGGAACAACAGCTAGCACCAGCTACATACTCGGCCTCTGTAGTGGACTGGGCTACACTGGATTGCTTGCGAGATGACCAAGAGACCAAAGAAGAACCAAGGAACTGGCAACACCCAGAGGTAGACTTGCGGTCCAGTCGACACCCAGCAAAATCAGCATCGGAGTACCCGTGAAGTCTGAGTGTCGAGGAGGCAGAATACCAAAGACCAAACTCAGGAGTGTAGTTCAAGTACCTGAAAATCCGCTTGATGGCCTACCGATGTGAAGTCCTCGGTGAAGCCTGAAAACGAGCGCACAGACACACACTGAACGGTATGTCTGGCCTCGTCGCCGTCAAGTAGAGGAGGGAGCCGATCATGCTTCGGTACTCCTTCTGGTCCACGGGTTCACCATCCTCGTCCGCGTCCAAAGCCGTAGTGGTACTCATCGGTGTAGTCAGCGACTTGGAGTCATTCATGCCAAACTTCTTCACCATGTCCCTGGTGTACTTCGCCTGATGTACAAACGTCCCGTCCTTGCACTGCTTGATCTGGAGTCCTAAGAAAAACTGCAGCTCGCCCATCATGGACATCTCAAATTCCCTGCTCATGTCATCCGCAAATCTAGAAACAAGATCATGAGAAGAGCCACCAAAGATTATGTCATCCACGTATATCTGAACAATCAAAAGGTCATTCCCATGCTTAAGGAGAAACAAGGTCTTATCAACTGTGCCCATCACAAACCCCTTACTCAACAAAAACCGTCTCAACCTGCCACACCAAGCTCTCGGTGACTGTTTCAACCCATAGAGCGCTCTCTGGAGTTTGTATACACGGTGTGGGTATTTCTAGCTCTCAAACCCCAGGGGTTTCCTCACATACACTTCTTCCTCTATCACCCTATTCAGGAAAGCACTCTTTACGTCCATTTGGTACAACTTGAATCCTTTAGCCATAGCAAAGGCTAAAAGGATCCTAATTGCCTCCAAACGGGCCACAGGAGCAAATGTCTCCGCATAATCTATGCCCTCTTTCTGGTTGAACCCCTGAGTAACCTACCGCGACTTGTTTCTCACAACCATCCAATTCTCACCCTCTTTGTTCTTCCACACCCACTTGGTACCTATGGGAGGGCAATTTGGTGGTGGATCGACTAACACCCAGACTTGGTTTCTCTCAAAGTTCTCCAACTCCTCATGCATGGAATTCACCCAATTCTCATTAGACAAAGCGTGTTGAATATCTTTGGGCTCGAAAGAAGCGACAAATGCAGAGTGAGCAAAGTGAGAAGAATTCCTTGACCTCGACCGTCTAGTGCGTTCATGAAGATCACCTATGATCGTCGTCAGTGGGTGATCCACTTGTACTCGCCGGGGTGCCTCTCTCCTGGATATGATCTCCCCCTCAGCAACAGCCTCCACTCGAACAGCCTCAGTCGTAGTGGGTGTAGGGGATGGACCATCTTCGATCGTCATCGTAGTAGTGGAAGTAGCACGTACAGGACAGCAACGGGAGCATCACCTCCATCATCGTCTTCATCTCCATCTCCATCTTGCTCATCCTCAAAGATCCTTGCCCCAATCTCCTCGTCACCTGCACACTCAAAAGCAGAAGAGCTACATGGCTGTGTCTTGTCGAAGTTTACCTCGCAAGTCTCCATGAGTCAAACCAGTGTCGAACCATTTGCTCAAAAGAAGGGTTAGCAAAATCCAACCTACCAAAACATCTAGGCGGAGCCCTCTCACGCATACCACCAAAGGACCTGTCACGTCTCACTGGAGGAGTACGCGCACCACGAGGGGGAAAACGTGGCCCGTAGTCCATCTGAGACCCAAAGCTCTGATCGTGCCTCCCAAACTTGTAACGGTCACGAGAAGGAGCACGTCAAGCCAACTCACCACGACCAAACCCAACATGCCTATCTCTCTGAGGAAAACCACCTCCACCTCCACGAGTGGGAACTGTACGCACAAACACCTCACCTCTAGGTAGAGGCCCTCTATAAGGCTCAGGCACACCACGAGAAAGGTGGTACATGTCCTTGTTTGCCATCTCCCTAGCAAATCTCTCATCTCTCTTCCTGCTGAAACAGAACTCATCCTTATGCCCATCCCTCCCACAATACTGACAATGGAAGCGGATCGGCTGTGGCTTAGGCTGTGGCTTCTCTATGAGCTTCTCAGCAGCTTTCTCTCCTGACTTCTCACCAAAGACACTCCCCTAGGTGCTCACAAACTTGATGGGTTTTTGGTAGTTTTCAGATTTGTGGGGGAACACTGGTGCATCTGGTGTTGTGTCTAGCTTGTTTTTGAGGTGGTTTAGCTTCGGTGCAAATTTGTTCACTGTTGTGGTATGTGGTGGAATAGGAATCTCTCCAGCTTTCTCTTGTCTCTCACCACTCTTCTCACCACACTTGTCAGCCCCCAACCATGACCATCAAACCTCTTAAACTGAGTCAACATCAAACTCAATTATGGCTCATGCCCAGACAACCACCGCATCATTTTCCTCAACTCATCATTCTCATCCTGCAGACGATCAACATAGTGTGCAAGTTTCATGTTTTTCAAAGCATGCATTTCACATATAGAGCATGATGTAGGAAGAGGAGCTTTCAATGCCGCCTCAAGGGAAGTTATTCTAGTGTGACATTCATCTAGCCTAGCATGCAACACAGGACATGAAGTGCAAGCATGTGACAGAACTACCCAAATTAATTCTATATTATTGCCTAAACCAGTCCATTTGGTCATTAAGCAATAACACAGAAGTAACTTGTCGCCTCTGCCGGGTCAAGCCCGGTAAATCACTTTAACCAGGATCGAAGACTTGTACATTAAAACTCACACGACGGCGAGTCCAAAGACAATATTTCACAAATTATTACATCAAGCTCCAAAAGGTTTTAATATTACAAACCAAGTCCTTTGCATAAGGTAAATAGTTCAGAGTTCGAAACACAGCGGAAATAAAATACTACACGTCATAAGTAACGTCATAGGAGGCCGTCCATGATGTCACTAAGCACTGTCATCCTCCCACTCCACTTCCCAACCGGGTAGGAGAGAACCAGGCCACGGGAACCCATCATCATTCATATCGCCTGAAAACAACAACAAAGCAAGGCTGAGTATACTAATACTGAGCAAGACTTAACCGTCGGGTGATGGAAAATCACCAACTCTCTAGACATGCAAGGCTTTTTGGCTAGTGGGTTGTTTTGCTGAAAAGCAACAAAGAGTATGTCCTTACTTTCAAGTTTTAGCTCAAAATTCTAGTTGATTATCCATTACTAAGTAAGCAACTATTGCAAGCATAAGTTGTGCAAACAATTAAGCAAATATCCAGCTTAAATCTCAATTCCATCATTAAGGGACATAGAGTGTATGGTTAAGCAATCTCGGGTAATGGTGAGAGGCCGACGATCGATCGATTAATAACCTTGCAAGGGAAACCTAAACACACCAGAGAATGCATACCCCAAGAATGTCAACTAAACCAAAAGGGGGTGGGGTATGCACCAACCAGGCGGTTCCCAACCATCCTCGACTCAGGATCCATTTCTACAGTCTTTGGTACATGGTGGTTGGTTCAGCCTCGCCTCCCCAACCCCACACATGCACCACTCTGTTGCAAGTAGAGGGGACTCTTCCCGAGATTAGTGGTCATAGATCCCTTACCGGATCAAGAAGCTACTAGGCTTACCGGTCCCATTCTCGGCAAATGTTTAGTACGTTCAAACGCTTAACCACAGGCCTACTGGCCGGGGCCGGTCCCATGCTCTTACCACATGAGCATATCAGTTTAACAAGATCTTATGATTCCAACATAAGAAACCTATAGCTCGCGAGTGACGAACATCACTCGATTTTTACCGTGTCCTTAGAGCATGACAACTAGCGACCTATCATGCAAGTATTTGAACTCAGGAACCTATGATCATGCATCTAGGGTTTCAAATCAACTCCTGAAACGTAAATGCACAAACATTGCATAACATAATTGTAAAGGTTAGAAAACTGGGTTATGCTCCGGGGCTTGCCTTCACTAGCAAAGTCAGTGACGAAGTCCTCCTAACTTTGGTTCGGGTCTTGCTGCGCTTCCACCACGTTCACTTCTCCTTCCGCAAGATCTCCCCCGGATTCCGGCACTAACTCGTAGTTCCCGTCTAGAAGTTCTACACGACATGCATATGCATTAACTTCATGTATTTGTATATGAGGAGTGAAAACGTAGTTTTAGAATTGAAGGGTAAATGTGGGGGTGTATGAGTGACCACATTCACCTGGATAAGGATATATCCAGCATACTCTTCCTATCAAAGAAAGGGGTATGCGTGCGTGGTTTAACTCCTTATTTGAGGGTGATTGTGTGCACATCTAAATTAATTAATTAATTAATTATTCTTCACCAAAATATAGGGTGCTTTTCATGGTGTGATTTGGTGAAGCTCAACCAAAAGATTTGAAATGAAAACAAATGTGATTTCTATTTTTCTTTTAATTCATAGATTAGGCTTGATTTACTTCAAAAATTCATTTCGGAAGAAATACAAAAAAGAAGACCATGAAACTTTGCAGAGAGGCACAACATACAACACATGAGCTACTGCCAAAAATTTAGATCAATCCAAACTATAGATCTAGCATGAAAAATACAACTAGATTCAACCATTAAAAACAAGAATAAATCATACCAAAATAAATATACCACATATTGAGTTAGAAATTCATGTGGAAGCACAAAACACCTAATCATGAAGAGATATGAACTTACTCAGCAAAGAAAATTTAAATTACTTCAAATTTATGAAGGAAGGTTAAATTTGTGCAAAAATTACTTGACCCTATAAAACATGATAAAAATATCTCTACTATTTATCATGGGTGCAAAACCTTAAAACAGGATCATAGCAAAAAGATTGGATTTAAAAGATCAACAGATTAATTTACATAAATCAGAAACAGGAACAATGCTGAAAACAAACTTTAATTCATAACTAAAGATCTACTTTATAAATTTGTGCCAAAATTGAACCAGAAGACCAACATGACACGGCAAACAACATATTCAAAATTTAGATTCAGATCATGCATGGAATATGAATTATTTCAGATCTATCCAAAAAGGTAAATTCAAAATTATTCAAAATATACAAAGAAATTTGAAAACTTCCTTTGTAGAAAAGTTGGGTCTAGTAACAAGGATCACAACACAATTGAGGTTGCATTTTTACGATGTTTCTGTGAATTGATCTCGATTTTACATGATTCAGCAGATTTAAAACAAAAGAGAAGAATCTCTTTTGCCGATAGGTCCCTGGCCAAATATTCTTATTGACAACCCTGCCCTCGCATTTACAAAACAACCCTCAGTTTCACGGTTTACCCCCTGGGAAGAAATGGGACTTCGCAATGCGGTCCTTGGCACGGGCGGTGGCGCGGCAGGCCGGATTCCGGCGAGCTCGCCGCCAGCGCTGGCCGGGGAAGTGGCCGGGGGTGTTGCGGTGCTCACCTAAGCTCGGTCCGTGGCACTTGTCGTCACGGGGAAAGCTCCGGCGAGGTGCCGTTTTGGAGCAAGGGCGGAGCGGCCGCGGCGGCTCGGTCTCCGACGAACAAGGGCTAAGGGTCGGACGACAAGCGGCCGTGGAAGCTTCAGTGGGTGCGTGTGGTGGTGCTTGGCTACTCAGGCGGGCGCGTGGTGGCTCGGAGGGTGGAGCTCGACGGTGGTGGCGGTCATGGCGGACGGCGGCCACTGCGGGCTCTGCTTCGGCGAAGTACGGCACGGGGGCGGAGCAATGTGCGGCTCGGGAAGCACCAGTGGTGGCGTGTGGTCGTGCTCGGCTGCTCAGGCGGTGCGGCCTAGTGTGGGAGGGAGAGTTCAGAGGCATCGCCCATGGCGGCCGGCGAAGCAGGGTCTGGCGCACGGCGCGGCGGCCTGGTGTTTTATAAGCAAAGGCGGGCGGGAAACAGCGCGACGGGGCTGGCCTTACCACGCGCGCACGCAGGCGGGGCAAAGGCCGGGCGCACGCGCTGCCCAGGCGCGGCGCAGGGCGCGCAGATGGTGCGCGCACGGGCCTCCCCCTCGTGCGGGCCATCAGGGCCAGCGGTGCCTCGTGGAGGTGCACCTGGGGGCGGCGCGGCTGGCGTGTTAGTAGGCCCGGCGTAATGGCGCGGGCACGAACGTCGGGGTGAAGACGGCGCAGCTCGGCGCGCGCGACGCGCGCGGCTAGGGCGCCGGGTGTCTAAAACGTTCAGAGAAGCCCTGTTTGACCAGCGCGATCTCAAAATTTTCAAACTAAACTCAAAAATCACCAAAAACCAAAGTTGTAGATGGTATAACCCTCTCCAACTTCTACAAAGGACGACATGTGGAATTCTCCACGGATTTTGAACAAAACGGGCTTGAAATTGCTGTTTTTCTCGGCTGGGTCAACATGAGCCCCTGAGCTTTGACCAACTTTTAGGGGCTTTTCCACTTTGAATCTCAAAAGCCGCCAATTGAATGAAATGTGTCCCGTGCAAAAATGAACAACTTTCATATTGGCCGATTTTGAAGTTGTTATATGAAAAGTGGAGAACACGCTAGGTTAGCAATGAAGGGCATAGAACTTTAGGGTTTTGACCTCGATTTGGAGGGGTTTGACTAGAGGTTAGGGGTTTGACCAAGTCAAGAATGTCAATTACCAAGCTTAGCCTCACTAATGATGGGGATTACTGTTGCTTAAACATCGGGGATGTTACAGCCTACCCCCGTTACAAAGAATCTCGTCCCGAGATTCGGAAAAGAAGATTAGATGAAATTCTTCAGGGTAAGATAAAGGGTTACATGAGAAAACTAGCAGAGCAAGGCTAAACTCTTCAAGATCTAAAGCTCAGAGAGGATAACAGATACATGGTTTTCCTCACACACTTTTACGTCGCTCATGAGGAAGCGGGCGCTGAATGTACACATGAAAAGCTAGGACCAGCGAGAACTGGAGCGTAAAGCAAACATACACTCCTACTAGATCCCAACGAACAGAATCGAACATCTCCAGAAAACTAGCCATGGGGTGATGCAGATTGGATTCTTCTCTTGGACTTCTTCTTGAGCTTCTTCTTTGCGTCACCGACGAATGCCGTAGGCGGAGAAGATGGACGGTGTGCGTGCTCAAAGGAGTAGCCGGTAGGGAGTGAGAGTGGCGGGGATGCAAAGCTCCAGTGGATGCAAGCTCTGAGTGGGGAGAGCCGGCGGAAGGAGGTGTTCCTTTTATTGATGCTCACCGTGGTGCGGTGGCGGTGGTGCTCACACCACTAGAGTAGGGGCCGGCGGATAAGGGGGTGCGGTGGTGGCGTGTGGCAAGCTAGTGGCTAGCATTGGATGCCAGGGTGGCACGACGGCTGTCGTAGTGGTGCGTAGGTGGCGATCAGCTACTGCGGTAGAAAGGTGGCAGAGCAATGGATCGACAGAGAATAGGCGAAGCATGGATACGGATGAAGTCAAATTGACTCTCAGGAACCAACGAGAACTTGGGGTATCCAAAATTCCAAAATGAGATTGTATCGAGGAAAGCTCCGCAAAGGATTTTGCGTGTCTTTTGTTTACTCCAATCCTGATTCATTGATTTGAAAGAATTGTGCAAAAGGATCATGGATCACTGATCGATAGAAAAACTCCTCGTATCTTGATCGTGGTTGACAAGAAGATAGAGGCAAAAGTTTATAACTATGGCATACGTTAAGTACCTGTGACAACTTGTGATCCTTCGGGCACGTTCCAGGCCAGGCTCTCACGCTCCTGATCTCTTGGTCGAGATGTTATCTTAACTTTTTGGTTCTTGCGATCATATGACTGCTGCTTTCTTTGGAGTTGGGGGCAATCACAGGCGAAATGACCCAATTCAAAGCAATTGTAGCAACCCTTTGGGTCACTAGATTCTTCTTGGCAGTCCAACTGACTGGATTGGTGACTAGGGGAAGGAATCCTAGGAGTTGTAAAATACTTGAGTGATTCCCTTGCCTTTAGAAATTTTGTACTAAGTTCAATCCTCTCGCCTTGAGGTGACACGATGTCCCAGTCCTTTGGGTCGCTCCATGTGTTAGAAGGGCATTCACAAAAGGAATGACCGCTCTCTCCACATTTAAAACAAATTTGGCATTGAGCGGGAAGACTCCTTCCCAAAAACTTCAGTAATTTCTTGGGCTTGGTAGCACGCTGAGTTTTGACTGGCCGATTGGAAGTACCGGTCTCGTTGCTCCATTTTCTTTTGCATTGGCGAAATTCCATGCAAGTAATTTCCCATCCACTTAAGTCAACCTTAGGTAATATCTGCTGGCTGCACCGACTTCTTTCCTCTTCCTTCCAGAGGTCCAGGGGTAGTTTTGATGGTGGTATGAGAGATTCTAGGATGTGTTGATTGGAATCTTTCCTTTGTTGAATCTGGGTTGCATGATTCTTCAACATATTTAATAGACGGGTCTGATCAACCATAGATTCAGACAAGGCCTGGGAGTGGTTGTCGGCTAAACTAGTTTGTGACAAACCCGGATAGATACCATGGATGACGCTATGCACTATATGATCTAGCACCATATTTTGTGCATTCAACATCTCAATTACACCAGCAATGGTGTCTATGTCAGCCTGGGTAGGTAACTGGGGCGAACAAGACTCATCTGGCTGAGGACTCTTGGTATTTCCTCCGGTGGAGACCATCATCCTGAAATGTTACCATGTACTCAGCAAAGTTATAGAGTACAAAATTGGTATTCAAAGGTTGGGCTAAAATCAAAAGGATGATACCCTAATAGAGCAACGTTTAGTTCTCTGTCTCCCAGGGAAAACAGCAAGTAGACAGGAACTAACTGAGCATTACTACAGGTGCTATTGCTCAAAAATTCGCAAATTTTTACAGCAGGATCTAGACAAGATTTGGCACAACTTTTGTATCTAACTTTTCTCTAGAAAACTTTGTTCAAAGGGTCGAAAAATTCAGACCAACAGAGCATCCAAAACTGAGAAACAAGGACAATTACTAAGAGTGGTACGAAGTGAAAGTGTTTTGGTGAGGTGTTTTAGGATAGATTTTAAGAGTGATTTAATTACTTCTTAACAACTTTTAGCATGATGCAAAAAGCGTCCTGAACATCCTCACAAGGCAATTCCATGCCCAGGAATCGTGGTTAGTGCCGGTGGCAAGGCACAATTATGCGTCTCTCCCTATAATAGCTAGTCGGATACTAACTGCTCGAAACTACCGGAACGTGGTTAGTGTACCTGCAAAAGAAAGAACCTTCCATGCCAGCACGTCACAGAAGCATCCCCAAACATTACCGTTCACTATAGAAACGGCACCCATGCATTTAGCGCTACATGGACATCGTCCAACCTGAGACACGCCCCTTTTGAATGGAGGGTGTCCCCCTTTGCATGTTCGTAATGCGGAATCATGCACACATATGGCAAAACGTGGCGACATCACAACCCATGATATGTTCATGTGGAATAGAACATATCATCCTTCGCATGCTTTGCATACGGAAAGCGCACGTATAAAACACGTGGGTATCCAACCGAGAAGATAGGATCCGTTGAATAGATTGCCCTATCAACCCTCGCATACTCGTGATGCGGCACAGCACACATATGAAACACGTGGCTTAAGAAGTGCTGGAAGTCCGTTTAAATACACCATAAATTTACTAGCCACCTGAAAGAACCCAAAATCCCTCAAGGGCCTCTCGGACTAGTTCATCCTTAGTGTTTCTAATGCATTTTGTAAACACACCTTAATCTTGCAAGTTTTATTCCAAAAACATGTTATTAAGGGTGTATCAAAATCTCTGGTGTACAATTGAGCTCTGATACCAGCTGTGACAGAATCACCCAAATTAATTCCATATTATTGCCTAAACCAGTCCATTTGGTCATTAAGCAATAACACAGAAGTAACTTGTCGCCTCTGCCGGGTCAAGCCCGGTAAATCACTTTAACCAGGATCGAAGACTTGTACATTAAAACTCACAGGACAGCAAGTCCAGAGACAACATTTCACAAATTATTACATCAAGCTCCAAAAGGTTTTAATATTACAAACCAAGTCCTTTGCATAAGGTAAATAGTTCAGAGTTCGAAACACAGCGGAAATAAAATACTACACGTCATAAGTAACGTCATAGGAAGCCGTCCATAATGTCACTAAGCACTGTCATCCTCCCACTCCACTTCCCAACCGGGGGGGAGAGAACCAGGCCACGGGAACCCATCATCATTCATATCACCTGAAAACAACAACAAAGCAAGGCTGAATATACTAATACTCAGCAAGACTTAACCGTCGGGTGATGGAAATTCACCAACTCTCTAGACATGCAAGGCTTTTTGGCTAGTGGGATGTTTTGCTGAAAAGCAACAAAGAGTATGTCCTTACTTTCAAGTTTTAGCTCAAAATTCTAGTTGATTATCCATTACTAAGTAAGCAACTATTGCAAGCTTCAGTTGTGCAAACAATTAAGCATATATCCAGCTTAAATCTCAATTCCATCATTAAGGGACAGAGTGTAAGGTTAAGCAATCTCGGGTAACGGTGAGAGGCCAACGATCGATCGATTAATAACCTTGCAAGGGAAACTTAAACACACGGGAGAATGCATACCCCAAGAATGTCAACTAAAACCAAAAGGGGGTGGGGTATGCACCAACCAGGCGGTTCCCAACCATCCTCGACTCAGGATCCATTTCTACAGTCTTTGGTACATGGTGGTTGGTTCGGCCTCGCCTCCCCAACCCCACACATGCACCACTCTGTTGCAAGCAGAGGGGACTCTTCCCGAGATTAGTGGTCATAGATCCCTTACCGGATCAAGAAGGCACTAGGCTTACCGGTCCCATTCCCGGCAAATGTTTAGTACGTTCCAATGCTTAACCACAGACCTACTGGCCGGAGCCGGTCCCATGCTCTTACCACATGAGCATATTAGTTTAACAAGATCTTATGATTCCAACATAAGAAACCTATAGCTCGCGAGTGACGAACATCACTCGACTTTTACCGTGTCCTTAGAGCATGGAAACTAGCGACCTATCATGCTAGTATTTGAACTCTGGAACCTATGATCATGCATCTAGGGTTTCAAATCAACTCCTGAAATGTAAATGCACAAACATTGCATAACATAATTGTAAAGGTTAGAAAACTGGGTTATGCTCCGGGGCTTGCCATCACTAGCAAAGTTAGTGACGAAGTTGTCCGAACTTTTGTTCGGGTCTTGCTACGCTTCCACCACGTTCACTTCTCCTTCCGCAAGATCTCCCTCGGATCCCGGCACTAACTCGTAGTTCCCGTCCGGAAGTTCTACACGACATGCATATGCATTAACTTCATGTATTTATATATGAGGAGTGAAAACGTAGTTTTAGAATTGAAGGGTAAATGTGGGGGTGTATGAGTGACCACATTCACCTGGATAAGGATATAACCAGCATACCCTTCCTATCAAAGAAAGGGGTATGCATGCGTGGTTTAACTCCTTATTTGAGGGTGATTGTGTGCACATCTGAATTAATTAATTAATTTTTCTTCACCAAAATATAGGGTGCTGTTCATGGTGTGATTTGGTGAAGCTCAACCAAAAGATTTGAAATGAAAACAAATGTGATTTCTATTTTTCTTTTAATTCATAGATTAGGCTTGATTTACTTCAAAAATTCATTCTGGAAGAAATACAAACAAGAAGACCATGAAACTTTGCAGAGAGGCACAACATACTACACATGAGCTACTGCCAAAAATTTAGATCAATCCAAGCTATAGATCTAGCATGAAAAATACAACTAGATTCAACCATTAAAAACAAGAATAAATCATACAAAAATAAATATACCACATACTGAGTTAGAAATTCATGTGGAAGCACAAAACAGCTAATCATGAAGAGATATGCACTTACTCAGCAAAGAAAATTTAAATTACTTCAAATTTATGAAGGAAGGTGAAATTTGTGCAAAAACTACTTGACCCTATAAAACATGATAAAAACATCTCTACTATTTATCATGGGTGTAAAACCTTAAAACAGGACCATAGCAAAAAGAATGGATTTAAAAGATCAACAGATTAATTTACATAAATCAGAAACATGAATAATGCTGAAAACAAACTTTAATTCATAACTAAAGATCTACTTTATAACTTTGTGCCAAAATTGAACCAGAAGACCAACATGACATGGCAAACAACATATCCAAAATGTAGCCTCAGATCATGCATAGAATTTGAATTATTTCAGATCTATCCAAAAAGGTAAATTCAAAATTATACAAAATATACAAAGAAATTTGAAAACTTCCTTTGCAGAAAAGTTGGGTCTAGTCACAACGATCACAACACAATTGAGTTCGCATTTTTACGATGTTTCTGTGAATTTTACAAGATTCAGCAGATTTAAAACAAAAGAGAAGAATCTCTTTTGCCGATAGGTCCCTGGCCAAAGATTCTTATTCACAACCCTACCCTCGCATTTACAAAATGACCATCGGTTTCACGGTTTACCCCCTGGGAAGAAATGGGACTTCGCAATGCGGTCCTTGGCACGGGCGGCGGCGCGGCAGGTCGGATTCCGGCGAGCTCGCTGCCGGCGCTGGCCGGGGAAGTGGTCGGGGGCGTTGCAGTGCTGACCTAAGCTCGGTACGTGGCACTTGTCGTCATGGGGAAAGCTCTGGCGAGGTGCCGTTTTGGAGCAAGGGCGGAGCGGCCGCGGCGGCTCGGTCTCCGGCGAACACGGGCTCAGGGCTGGACGACAAGCGACCGTGGAAGCTTTAGTGGGTGCGTGTGGTGGTGCTTGGCTACTCAGGCGGGCGCGAGGTGGCTCAGACGGTGGAGCTCGGCGGTGGTGGCGGTCATGGCGGACAACGGCCACTGTGGTCTCTGCTCCGGTGAAGTACGGCACGGGGCGGAGCAATGTGCGGCTCGGGAAGCACTAGTGGTGGCGTGTGGTTGTGCTCGGCTGCTCAGGCGGGTGCGGGCTAGTGTGGGAGGGAGAGTTCAGCAGCGGCGCCCATGGTGGCTGGCGGAGCAGGGTCTGGCGCACGGCACGGCGGCCCGGTGTTTTATGAGCAAAGGCGGGCAGGAAACAGCACGACAGGGCTGGCCTTACCACGCGCGCAGGTAGGCAGGGCAAAGGCCGGGCGCACGCGCTGCCCAGGCGCGGCGCAGGGCGCGCGGACAGTGTGCGCGCGACGCACGCAGGCACGGTCGGCCTCCCCCTGGCGCGGGCCATCAGGGCCAGCGGTGCCTCGGGGAGGTGCACCTGGGGGCGGCGCAGCTGGCGCGTTAGTGGGCACGGCATAATGGCGCGGGCACGAACGTCGGGGTGAAGATGGCGCAGCTCGGTGCGCGCAACGCGCGCGGCCAGGGCGCCGGGTGTCCAAAACGTTCAGCGAAGCCTTGTTTGACCAGCGCGATCTCAAAATTTTCAAACTAAACTCAAAAATCGCCAAAAACCAAAGTTGTAGATGGCATAACCCTCTCCAACTTCTACAAAGGCCGACATGAGGAATTCTCCTTGGATTTTGAACAAAACAGGCTTGAAATTGCTGTTTTTCTCGTCTGGGTCAAATGAGCCCCTGAGCTTTGACCAACTTTTAGGGGCTTTTCCACTTCGAATCTCAAAAGCCGCCAATTGAATGAAATGTGCCCCGTGCAAAAATGAACACTTTCATATTGGCCGATTCAGAAGTTGTTATATGAAAAGTGGAGAACGCACTAGATTAGAATTGAAGGGCATAGAACTTTAGGGTTTTGATCTCGATTTGGAGGGGTTTGACTAGAGGTTAGGGGTTTGACCAAGTCAAGAATGTCAAGTATCAAGCTTAGCCTCACTAATGATGGGGATTACTTTTGCTTAAACATCGGGGATGTTACAAAGCACCTAACAAAGCTGGCCTAGATTTCAATTCATCACACTCAATCCTAATCACATCTAGTTCCTCAAGAGTAGAGGCATGCTTCTGCTTCAGAGCAGTCAAATCAGCAGGAAAAACAGAGCAATCACCACAGTCAATCTCATCAGACACAACAGGAGTAGATTTCAAAGAGCATCCATAAGCAAGGATTAAAGCTCAGCTATCTTGTCCTTAGCATCACCCAACAAAGACCTAAATTCCCTCTTCTCCTTGTTGGTCTTTCTAAGCACATCATCACGGTTATCAAGCAACTCATTGAGCCTAGCATTCTCCTCTAGCAAGAAGTTGGGATCATGTCGTACCTCTTCCTCGGAGTCGGAGTTCGAATCCGAGCTATGCTTCCCATCCTTCTTGGAGTGCGCCATGCCACAAAAGCCTCCTTGTGCGATGAAGCTCAGGCCGGTGAAGTTCTTGCCCGTGTGCCGCTTGTCCTTGTGCCTTTCATGCTCTTCATCGCTACTCGAGTCAGAAGAAGCGTCGCTTGATGTGGAGTTGATGTCGCTCGCTCCGGCAACCATTGCTCGGGCCGTCTTCTTCTTGTACTCGCCGGGGTGCCTCTCGCCTGGACACGATCTCCCCCTCAGCAACAGCCTCCACTCGAACAGCCTCAGTCATAGTGGGTGTAGGGGATGGACCATCTTTGATCGTCGTTGTAGTAGTGGAAGTAGCACGTACAGGATCAGCCACGGGAGCATCACCTCCATCATCGTCTTCATCTCTATCTCCATCTTGCTCATCCTCAAAGATCCTTACCCCAATCTCCTCGTCACCTGCACACTCAAGAGCAGAAGAGCTACATGGCTGTGTCTCGTCGAAGGTTACCTCGCAAGTCTCCATGATTCGTTTAGTGTCAAGGTTGAGCACACGATATGCTCTAGACTCGAACTTATCCAACTTGCCCTTCTTCAGAATGAAACACTTGCAACCAAAAGCTCTAAAGTGACTCACCTTGGGTTGTCGCCCATGCATCAGCTCATAACAGGTCTTCTTCTTGAAAGCATGAAGGAAGATGCGATTTGAGACGTAGCAAGCGGTATTGACCGGCTCGGCCCAGAAATGCCTAGGAGTGCTATGCTCATCAAGCATCATCCTGGCCATCTCACAAAGGGTTCGATTCTTCCTCTCCACTATGCCATTCTGGCAAGCGACGTATGGAGAAGAGTACTGATGATCAAGACCAAGATCACTACAAAAGGTATCAAAATGAGAGTTTTTAAACTCTGTGCCATTGTCACTGTGTATAGCTCGAATGGCATCACCGTGTCTCTCATTCTTCAAGCTCAAGATCAAGTCTCGAACAAAGCCAAATGTCTCGCTCTTATCCTCCAGAAAGAAAACCCAAGAGTACCTCGAAAAATCATCAACCACACCAAGAACATACCACTTCCCACTCGCAGAGCGAACACGAGCTGGCCCAACCAAATCCATGTTCAATAGCTCACAAGGTTGATCGGTCATGACCGCAGTCAGTGGGGCATGAGAAGCAGCAACCATCTTTCCATGCCGACAAGAAGCACAAACCAAATCCTTCTCGAATTTCAACTTAGGCAATCCTTAGACAAGATCAAGACCACTCAAGCGGGAAAGGAACTCAAAGCTCAAGTGTCCCAACCTCCTATGCCATTTCCAAAGCTCGGCCGAAACACCAACAACAAAGCATCGAGGAGGACCAATAGACTGGGAAAAATCGTCATGAAAGATTTGACCCTCGGGGACGATCGTACAGACAAGATCACCTCGAGAATCAAGCACACGAGAAGCGCCCGACTTAAAACGAACCTCAAAACCTTCGTCAAGTAACTGAGATACTGACAACAGGTTAAAACCAAGTGACTTTACCAAAGCCACACTTCTTAAGGCTGTTGATGGTGGAAATTCACCATTTCCAACCCTCAATATTGTCACATAAATGGAGGCATATGCATTATTTACTAGCATTTAGGTTTGCATAACGTAGTTCCACTTGTCCTTGGAGATTATTTGTATGTAGGTGATTTACCCCTTAAAAGAGATGGAAACTCCACTCCTATGAAGTACCCATGCCAACTAAGCTGAGGAGGTGGTTGCCACCAAAGGAAACATGGCAAGACACGTCATCGATCCAGGGGAGGCACTCACCGACGAATCAGAGGACGCCACATGGACTTCACGTGGATCAAAGGGCCCACCTCGGATACCAAATGAAGCCATGCACCGGGGATGGATCAGAGGGCCCACAAGGCAGTCAACCAGAGGAAGCTCACCAGGTGGGGCCGCCCTAGAGGGTCGGCCAATCCTAGGATCGGCCGAACCGCCTTAGTGGCGTCCCATCCTAGCCTTCCACGTGGTTGCTCCTCATTGGTCACTTGCTGTAGTCCCGGGTGTTTAGGGGCCATTTGGGCGTCCGAGCAAGCCTTGTCTCCCTCTATAAATAGGAGGGGAGGGGCTCCCATTTCTCACACACCACTTTCTCATTCTCCTCTCACTTTTAGTTTCCAAGGCTAGGGGGTAGGCTAGAGTAGCTCTTCTTTAGGTTCCAAGTCCTCTTGGAAGTTTAGGTATGAGTTCTCTTTTATCTTTATTTCTTTGTACGACTTTGATCTACTTTAGTTATTCAGCTATTTCATATAAAGTCATGGTAGATCATATTCTTTATGTGTTCTTGAGTTCATCCTCTGTTCATCATTTAGAGGCTTGTGTTCTTCGTGAACACTACCTTTTGATCCACTTGAAGGATGATAAACTCCTTCCTTATGTGTTTGTTCATAAGTTAGAGGCTCGTGTTCTTCACGAAGACGACCCTTTGATCTTGTTGATTAGACATAAGAGAGTTCATATCTGTTCGTATGTCTAGCCTTAGTTGATCTTGTTAGATAGCATGAGAGTGTTGCATGTGGTCTGTGTTCAAGCTACAGTACTCGGTCTAGTTGACTAGTCTTCTGGTGGCTCTCACCCTGGGTCACAATAGCCCGGGCCGGGTGAAGTCTAGCAGCAACGTAGGCATGGTGCCTGGGTTGTTTGGCTACGATAGTTACGAGCATACCCCCCGTAACGAGAGGTTGATCCTCAGGTGGTGACAGCCCTGTTGGATCCTAGGGCAACCTCCGCGTTGGGGTACTTGCTGTAGGAGTCTAAAGTCTAGTTTCGCAGAGTGCTGGTCGTCGCGGGCTAGCTCCCCGTTTGTACCTGGGTGCTGAACCATGTTTCCCTCATGCAATACTAATGCTTATCTCTTGTATCTTCTAGCTTTGTATGTTTAGTACATTAGAACCTAGAGCTAACTCGTATGTTCCCCCTAAGCCGTAGTGTGCTAGAGTAGTGGTAGATTTGAGGTGTGTGTGTCACACTACCCCTATTATCTTTTATCTTACCCCTGCCTTTGAGTGTGTTTTCCCTATATCTATCTCTTGGTTTACATTCAGAGCAAAATCATAAGTCTAAGATATACGCCATTGCCTTCCTTGGATTCGATACCCTTGGAATACTCTCTTTCCTTGGGGAAATGCTACAATGGTTTATCTGTGCGCTTGCGGATTCGTTCATGATCGTTTAGATTAACCAATGGTAAGTCTCGATGTTCACACTAACTGCACCATTAGTTGTGACATTGGGAAATGCCAACAAGCATTTCTAGCGCTGACACTAAGGATGGATTTCCAATCTGTTCTTAAGTGATCGACGTTTAGAAATGTCAACAAGCATTTCTGGCGCCGTTGCCGGGGAAGGCACAGGATTATCATAACTATGCTTTGCATCTGTTTATAAACTCTGAGTAGGTTAGGACAACCCTCAATGCAGGCTAACCTTGATTGTCTTCTTTTATCTCTGGATAATGAAGACAGGTAGTGTATGACTGGTTTCGACCTACCAGGAAATTTTACTGAAGATCCCGAGTCACTTGTGAGGAAAGCTCGAATTCATTTCGGCTCACCTCGTCGTACTCGTCCGGAGGGCGAACCAGCTTCCTTCGTACCATCCACGTCCAACGCTATGGCCCAGAAGACACTTTGTGAGTACTCAGCTCCTTCTGCTGACCAGGTGCTGCAAGGCCCTGAGGTGGCAATGGGGACTGAAAATTTTGAGATCAAAACGGGTTTAATCACGATGGTACAGGCTAGCCCATTCTGTGGCAAGCCAAATGAGGATGCTAATGCTCATCTGCAGCAATTCCTAGAGCTGTGTAGCACTTTCATCATCAGGGGTGCAAATATGGATGCTGTTCATTTACAGTTATTTCCATTCTCCCTCTTGGGAAAGGCTAAGCAATGGTTCTACGTGAACCGGGAATCTATTGACACTTGGAGCAAGTGTTCACAGGCATTTCTCAAGAAGTTCTTCCCATTGGGTAAAACCAATGCTCTTCATGGAAGGATTTCTGGTTTTCAGCAAGCAGCAAGTGAATCTATTCCAGAGGCTTGGGAGAGGCTTCAGGAGTATGTCCTGGCCTGTCCTCATCATGGGATGGAAGATTGGCTCATTCTTCAAAGTTTCTATAATGGGTTGACTCCGACAGCCCGAGGCCATATTGATGCTGCTGCTCAAGGAGCATTCTTCTCACTCACTGTTGATAATGCTAAATTACTCATGGAGAAGATGGTCTCCAACCAAGGGTGGAGTGATGAAAGACTCCAACCACGACCGAGGGGTACTCATACTGTCAAGGAAGCAGACATGATTACTGCCAAGATGGATCTTCTTATGAAGAGATTGGATGACTACACTAGCGAGAAGGCTGCCATGGCCACTACTTCTTTGCCTATGGACTCTCACATGACCTGTGAAGTCTGTGGCAACACTGGGCACTCAGGCAACTATTGTCCGGAGACTCAGGAGGAAGTGATGTACATGAATGGCAATAACAATGGTTATCGTCCATCTGAACAAGGAGGCCAATCGTGGAATCAACAACGCCCTTACTATCATGGAGGTAACCAAGGTAATTCTTACAATCCTAACCAACCTTCCTTGAGAGATCTTGTTTTTGGGCAAGCTAAGATTAATGAAGGTATTAACAAGAAGCTAGCCGCCCTTGATAAAACTGTGGAAAGCCTCAACGTTAAGCTTGATAGTTTTTCTTCTGCCCAGAAGAGTCAGCTGAGTTTCAACAAAATGTTAGAAACCCAGTTGGCTCAACTGGCTGCTTTGGTTCCATCTCCTGATAACGGGAGGATCCCGAGGCAACCCGTATCCTCTTGTGAAAATGTTAGTGTAGTGTTAACCAGGTGGGGTAAGCCACCTAGGAAGACACGTGCCTCTGACTATGCAGGAAAGCCCATTCAACAAATTCTTGATCCCTGGGAGGAATCAGCAGTGGTGCACAAGAAAGATCCAGGCTACCCAACTATCACGTGCACAATCTATTACAAGAAGATCAGGCATGCTCTTTGTGACCTTGGTGCGAGTGTTAATCTCATGTCCAAGGCCATGTTCGAGCAACTGGGATATCCAGCTCTCTCTCCAACAGCACGGACTATCCAACTCGCCGATTCAACGATCCGATACCCAGAAGGAATTGCTGAGAGTTTATTGGTTAAGGTCAAGAGCTCTTATGTCTTCGCGGATTTCATGGTCCTTGACATGGATGACGAGGGAGGAATGCCGCTCATCCTTGGGTGACCATTTCTCAGTGATGTCCGAGCAAGAATCAATGTGGGTTCCGATATCATCCGTTTCCACATTGGGGAGAGGGACTTGAAATTCAAGTTTCAGGACAAGGAAGAGCAATGCTATTTGGTGCAAGATAGTGTTGAGCAGCTTGGGGGAAGGACGGAGCCTTCACCCCCAAGGAAGAAATCTCCGTCAAAGAGGTTAAGGAAAATTCGGAAAGAATGGCGGAAGATTGAGATGGCACCAACCTCTACTTCTCAGGAGTGGGGTGCTGAATGGAACTGATCACTGAGAAGAGTCCAACTCGTCGGACTAAAAATGATGGGTCCTTTCTACCAAAAAGGTTATAGCTGGTATTTATCTCATATTTCCCTTTCCAAAATTTTATTTCCAAAATTGCGTATTTGATTTTCCAAAACTCTGCATTTGCATGCTAGATTTATCTAGCCCTTTTTCCTTTTCCAAATAAAATTTCTGAAAATAATTTCTGAGTTTGAAAACCATAGAAAATTCATTTGGGCAATTTCTGGAGTAAAATTTGGCCGGTGCACCTTGGCATATCTTCATAGAGCCGTTGGTGGCACAACTGCCAAAGGGGGCCAGCACCGGGCCCACCAACGGGCCGGCCGAACCAGGGTTCGGCCGAACCCTGGTAACGATCATGTGGGCCCAGCTTTGGCCAATGGCTCCTAGACGTTGCCCAACGGCTATCCCGCGGTGTGCTGCCCCTTTGCTCTATAAATTGGACCCGAGAGGGGGTGTTCTTCACCCATGCAACTCATTTCATTCACACTCCCCTCTCTACTCTTTGCTCTCTTGGTTTTCTTGGATTTCTTGCTCAAGATTGGATCATCAAGTGGTCTCTCTAGTGTGTTGCTGAAAATATTGTTGTTGGTGGAGCAAACTCGGTAAGAACTTCATTCGATTTTACTAACCCATCACCGAGTTGCTCTTGTTGTTGTTGTGCTAGCATGAATTGGGCCGCGAACACTCTCCGGAGGGTGACACGCTCACACTCCCACTCGCGGGCAAGCACGAGTGCATCCACCCCCGCTGAGCCGACGCCGAGCCCGTCAATGATGGATTATGAAGAAGAGCAAGCCGAGCCACAAGCCGCAGAGGAGGTTGTCGACGACACCCCCTACCTCAGCTTGCGGGACGCTCGAGAGGAGCAGGCCTATGCTCTCCTGAAGGACCGAGTCTTCGGCCACACCAGGGACTTCGACCCGACTCTCATGGAGAAGACAGGTATGAATCTCGAGTTCACTTCCATTTGGCACGCTCTTGGTTGGGAGGAGTTTGCGCCGGTTACAGAGCTTGGCTCTCGGCCCCTCACCATCCAGTTTCTTTGCTCTCTTACCGAGACCCCGTATGGCGTTGAGTTTCGTCTTTTCAGGACCGATTATCATCTTTCTTGGAAGGATCTTAGTCGTCTTCTTGGTTTTAGTCCTCGTTGTGCTGTCTCCTTGAAGCGAGCTTGTGAGGGTTATGTTCGGGAATCTTTCTAGGCAGATATCTCTGGTCTTGTTTACAGTGGCAAGTTTGTACCTCAGTGCAACGATATTGTGCATCCCACTCTCCGCCTGTGGCACAAGTGGCTCGCCATTACTCTCTTTCCACGAGAGGATGTTCAGCCCGTGCGCAGCGATGAGATGATGCTATTATACGCCGCTGTCAACCATATCAAGGTCTCTCCCGTTAAAGCAATGATTCGGCAGTGGATGATGAATTTCAAGATGATAGATCCTATTGAGTGTACGGCTTTGGTGACTCGTATTGCTCTCAAACTCGGGGTTCTTAGCGGGAATCCCGTACCCTTCATCGGGACGCCCCGAGTTCTCATTGATGAGGCATACTTGATCCGGGGGCATATACTCAAGAGGGGCCCAAATGATTCTTTGACTTTCTTCTTTCCGGGCTATGCAAACCAAATCCCGTTACCTAACCCGGGGTTTGGATTGTATAACTCAGAGTCACTAACTATTCCCCTTGTTGCACAAGAGGAAAGCCGTCGTGCTAGTGTTCCGAGCAGGTCCACCAGGAGCGCGGCAAAGAGAGCACACATGCAGCAGCAGCAGTAGTCACAGCCGACACTACCAGCACAGCCTCAGCCACAGCCTGTTACACCACCAGTGGCAGGAGGGGCCCCTGCGCGGTACATGTCCAGGGTTACCCCTCGATATGCACCTGGTTGGGACCAGCCCACCTACCAGCTGAGTGCGAGTGGCACGGCTTGGGCGGACGCGAGCAGAGCTCAGTGGGCCACACCCGCTAGTTCCAGCTCCGGTGGTCCACCTCCATCTTCGTCCTTCCGGCGACACTCTTCAGCCTCTGCACGCGATGCTCAGCTCGCACAGCAGATGGGAGAGCTCACGGTCCAGGTCACGGGATTGGAGGAGACGCTGAACACCCACGTCGAGTCTATCTCTGCGTGGCAGCGTCAGGCTGGTGAGAGGATAGCAGCCATGCAGCAAGATCAACGGCAGTACATGGATGCGCAGAGGGCTTACTACGCGAGTTAGGGTTTCTTCTACCCTCCTCCGCAGTGAGCCTGAAGCTAGCTTGGGGGAGGACCCCCATCCTGAGGTAACTTGTATCTTCCTTCATTTTCAGAATATCCTATAAATGAAAATCCAAAAAAAATCTGCAAAATAAAAAGACCAAAAATATTTATTTGCTTTCATCATCATCATTTGCTTAGTTTGGTTTGATATGCTTAGTAAGATTGCTTTGCCTCTATGGTTGAAATGATGAATAGTTGCTCTGTTTATTCTCCTCATATGTCTTGCTTAGAACTTTGTATCCTGCCCAAGTTTTGAGCTTGTTGGCTTGTATGTTCAAACCTTAGCTTGAAAACTGTGGGTAGCAAAAAGCATGATCCTTGCCTAAGTTGTTGTGAGACATGATATGGTATAATAGAGTGCTATGATCTTGTGCTTAGTGATGCTTGACATCCGGAGTTTTCCTTTTTGAAAATCAAAACATGATGAGTTCCTCAATGATGAGAATTTCCCATCCACGGCCATATGTAGATTCTAGTTCTTAGCCTCCACATATGCAACTTGTTCTCTCATTGAGCTTTGTCAAATTGTTGTGACCCTTGTTAGAACTCATACTCCCCTGATCAAGATTACGTACACGTTCATGCTAAACTTTTACACTGGAAGTTAAGCATTCATCATTTACTCCATACTGCTTATGCATTCTTCCGCAAATAAAACTCTATGTATCTTTGCATTGTTCATCCCTCTCCAAATATCTCCAATAGAGACAAAGGGACTAGCTAAAAAAAAGGAGAAAAGCATGCTCAAAAGCATAGCAAAAATAAATAAAGAGAGCTAGCCTAAGTCTCGGAAAAATTTCAAAGGAGAAAAAAGGATTGATATGTGCAAGAGAAAGAGTTCCACCATATAGATGGTAATAACTAGTACCTGCTATGGGGCTAGTGTCCACCTTACCATCAATCCCTCATTTCCTCATATAAAACATGGCAATATCTAGCACCCATTTCCGGGCGTAGTATCCACCTTGCCATGCTCATATCCATCACACACATATGCACATCTTGATCAGGATTTATGTTTGTTTCTTCCAAGGATCCGGTTTTTGACTTAGCAAAACATGACAGACAAGTATGCCACATCTTCCCTACCTACAGCTCCACATAAAGCTTATTAGGAGTAGGATGTGAAGAAAGGCAACATTGATGCCTTGGTGAGGAATCATACACCTTTGAGCGATCCGAGAGTATCATTTGAGGAACTCTGATTTTTCTTTTGAAAAATTTGCAAAACATCCGGATTGCTAAGCTAATCAAGGTATGAGTGATTATGCGTTCTCTATATAACCATTCTGTCTCTCAACTGCCCAAGGCGGGTGAAGCTATATGTCCCACGTATCAGGTGAAAGGTAAGAACATTGCCAACTTGTTCAACTCTTGGTAGAGTACTTTGCTGTATGTTTGCCATAAGTTGAGAATACAACGTTGTAGCAACACCTGATCAACCAACCTAAGTCTCTAATGTCTTGCTTCGAGATGAGCAAGAGGTTAGCTTGGGGGAGTTTGTTGACGGTGGAAATTCACCATTTCCAACCCTCAATAATCTCACATAAATGGAGGCATATGCATTATTTACTAGCATTTAGGTTTGAATAATGTAGTTCCACTTGTCCTTGGAGATTATTTGTATGTAGGTGATTTACCCCTTAAAAGAGATGGAAACTCCACTCCTATGAAGAACCCATGCCAACTTAGCTGAGGAGGTGGCTGCCACCAAAGGAAACATGGCAAGATACGTCATCGATCCAGGGGAGGCACTCACCGACGAATCAGAGGATGCCACATGGACTTCACATGGATCAAAGGGCCCAGCTCGGATACCAAATCAAGCCATGCATCGGGGATGGATCAGAGGGCCCACAAGGCAGTCAACCAGAGGAAGCTCACCAGGTGGGGCCGCCCTAGGGGGTCGGCCGATCCTAGGATCGGCCGAACCGCCTTAGTGGCGTCCCATCCTGGCCTTCCACGTGGTTGCTCCTCATTGGTCACTTGCTGCAATCCCGGGTGTTTAGGGGCCATTTGGGCGTCCGAGCAAGCCTTGTCTCCCTCTATAAATAGGAGGGGAGGGGCTCCCATTTCTCACACACCACTCTCTCATTCTCCTCTCACTTTTAGTTTCCAAGGCTATGGGGTAGGCTAGAGTAGCTCTTCTTCAGGTTCCAAGTCCTCTTGGAAGTTTAGCTATGAGTTCTCTTTTATCTTTATTTCTTTGTATGACTTTGATCTACTTCAGTTATTCAGCTATTTCATATAAAGTCATGGTAGATCATATTCTTGATGTGTTCTTGAGTTCATCCTCTGTTCATCATTTAGAGGCTTGTGTTCTTCGTGAACACTACCTTTTGATCCACTTGAAGGATGATAAACTCCTTCCTTATGTGTTTGTTCATAAGTTAGAGGCTCGTGTTCTTCACGAACACGACCCTTTGATCTTGTTGATTAGACATAAGAGAGTTCATATCTGTTCGTATGTCTAGCCTTAGTTGATCTTGTTAGATAGCATGAGAGTATTGCATGGGGTCTGTGTTCAAGCTACGGTACTCGATCTAGTTGACCAGTCTTCTGGTGGCTCTCACCCTGGATCACAATAGCCCGGGCCGGGTGAAGTCTAGCAGCAACATAGGCATGGTGCCTGGGTTGTCTGGCTACGATAGTTATGTGCATACCTCCCGTAATGAGAGGTCGGTCCTCAGGTGGTGACAGCCCTGTTGGATCCTAGGGCAACCTCCGCGTTGGGGTACCTGCTGTAGGAGTCTAAAGTTTAGTTTCGCAGAGTGCTGGTCATCACGGGCTAGCTCCCCGTTTGTACCTGGGTGCTGAACCATGTTTCCCTCATGCAATACTCATGCTTATCTCTTGTATCTTCTAGCTTTGTATGTTTAGTACATTAGAACCTAGAGCTAACTCGTATGTTCCCCCTAAGCTGTAGTGTGCTAGAGTAGAGGTAGATTTGAGGTGTGTGTGTCACACTACCCCTATTATCTTTTATCTTACCCCTGCCTTTGAGTGTGTTTTCCCTATACCTATCTCTTGGTTTACATTCAGAGCAAAAGCATAAGTCTAAGATATCCGCCATTGCCTTCATTGGATTCGATACCCTTGGAATACTCTCTTTCCTTGGGGAAATGCTACAACGGTTTATCTGTGCGCTTGCGGATTCGTTCATGATCGTTTAGATTAACTAATGGCAAGTCTCGATGTTCACACTAACTGCGCCATTAGTTGTGACATTGGGAAATGCCAACAAGCATTTCTAGCACTGACACTAAGGATGGATTTCCAATCTGTTCTTAACTGATCGACGTTTAGAAATGTCAACAAAGGCCACCTTGCTGCTCACCTTCACCATACCTTCAGCAAGCACTCGTCCTCTCCCATTGTCCCCGAAAGTGATGTACTGCCTCGTACTCACCGGGGTGAGGCTGGAGAACCACCCACGATCTCCGGTCATGTGTCATGAGCAACCAGAGTCGATCAACCAAAAGTCCTCCAAGCCTCCCACCGGCAATAAAAAACGAGAACGAGAATGAGCAAGCGACTCAACATTAGGGTTAGTACCAAAAGAGTCAAACCAGTGTCGAACTATTTTCTCAAAAGAAGGGTTAGCAAAATCCATTCTACCAAAACCTCTAGGCGGAGCCCTCTCACGCTTACCACCAAAGGACCTGTCACGTCTCACTGGAGGAGTACGCGCACCACGAGGAGGAAAACGTGGCCCGTAGTCCATTTGAGACCCAAAACTTCGATCGTGCCTCCCAAACTCGTAACGGTCATGAGAAGGAGCACGTCGAGCCAACTAACCACGCCCAAACCCAACACGCCTATCTCTCTGAGGAAAACCACCTCCACCTCCACGAGTGGGAACTGTACGCACAAACACCTCACCTCTAGGTAGAGGCCCTCTATGAGGCTCAGGCACACCACGAGAAAGGTGGTACCTGTCCTTGTTTGCCATCTCCCTAGCAAATCTCTCATCTCTCTTCCTCCTGAAACAGAACTCATCCTTATGCCCATCCCTCCCACAATACTGACAATGGAAGTGGATTGGCTGTGGCTTAGGCTGTGGCTTCTCTATGAGCTTCTCACCAGCTTTCTCTCCTGACTTCTCACCAAAGACACTCCCCTGGGTGCTCACAAACTTGATGGGTTTTTGGTAGTTTTCAGATTTGTGGGGGAACACTGGTGGATCTGGTGTTGTGTCTAGCTTGTTTCTGAGGTGGTTTGGCTTGGGTGCAAATTTGTTCATTGGCGTGGTATGCGGTGGAATAGGAATCTCTCCAGCTTTCTCTTCTGCCTCACCACTCTTCTCACCACACTTGTCAGCCCCCAACGCCTAACCATCAAACCTCTTAAACTGAGCCAACATCATACTCAATTGTGGCTCATGCCTAGACAACAACCCCATCATTTTCCTCAACTCATCATTCTCATCCTGCAGACGATCAACATAGTGTGCAAGTTCCATGTTTTTCAAAGCATGCATTTCACATATAGAGCATGATGTAGGAAGAGGAGCTTTCAATGCCGCCTCAAGAGAAACTATTCTAGTGTGAGATTCATCTAGCCTAGCATGCAACACAGGACATGAAGTGCAAGCACCTAACAAAGCTGGCCTAGATTTCAATTCATCACACTCAATCCTAATCACATCTAGTTCCTCAAGAGTAGTGGCATGCTTCTCCTTGAGAGCAGTCAAATCAGCAGGAAAAACAGAGCATTCACCACAGTCAATCTCATTAGACACAACAGGAGCAGATTTCAAAGAGCCTATCTCATTTCTAGCATCCATAAGCAAGGATTCAAGCTCAACTATCTTGTCCTTAGCATCACCCAACAAAGACCTAAATTCCCTCTTCTCCTTGTTGGTCTTTCTAAGCACATCGTCACGGTTATCAAGCAACTCATTGAGCCTAGCATTCTCCTCTAGCAAGAAGTTGGGATCATGTCATACCTCTTCCTCAGAGTCGGAGTTCGAATCCGAGCTATGCTTCCCACCTTTCTTGGAGTGTGCCATGCCGCAAAAGCCTCATTGTGCAATGAAGCTCAGGCTGGTGAAGTTCTTGCCGGTGTGCCGCTTGTCCTTGCGCCTTTCATGCTCTTCATCGCTACTCGAGTCTGAAGAAGCATCGCTTGATGTGGCATTGATGTCGCTCGCTCCGGCAACCATCGCTCGGGCCGTCTTCTTCTTGTACTCGCCGGGGTGCCTCTCCCCTGGACACGATCTCCCCCTCAGCAATAGCCTCCACTCGAACAGCCTCAGTCGTAGTGGGTGTAGGGGATGGACCATCTTCGATCGTCATCGTAGTAGTGGAAGTAGCACGTACAGGATCAGCCACGGGAGCATCACCTCCATTGTCGTCTTCATCTTCATCTCCATCTTGCTCATCCTCAAAGATCCTTGCCCCAATCTCCTCGTCACCTGCACACTCAAAAGCAGAAGAGCTACATGGCTGTGTCTCGTCGAAGGTTACCTCGCAAGTCTCCATGATTCGGTTAGTGTCAAGGTTGAGCACACGATATGCTCTAGAGTGAATCGCATAACTGAGAAAGATACCATCCGAACATCTAGACTCGAACTTATCCAACTTACCCTTCTTCAGAATGAAACACTTGCAACCAAAAGCTCTAAAGTGACTCACCTTGGGTTGTCGCCCATGCATCAGCTCATAAGAGGTCTTCTTCTTGAAAGCACGAAGGAGGATGCGATTTGAGACATAGCAAGTGACATTGACCACCTCGGCCCAGAAACGCCTAGGAGTCCTATGCTCATCGAGCATCATCCTGGCCATCTCACAAAGGGTCCGATTCTTCCTATCCACTACGCCATTCTGGCAAGAGAAGAGTATTGATGATCAAGACCAAGATCACTGCAAAAGGTATCGAAATGAGAGTTTTAAACTCTGTACCATTGTCACTGCATATAGCTCGAATGGCATCACCATGTCTCTCATTCTTCAACCTCAAGATCAAGTCTCGAACAAAGCCAAATGTCTCGCTCTTATCCTCCAGAAAGAAAACCCAAGAGTACCTCGAAAAATCATCAACCACAACAAGAACATACCACTTCCCACCCGCAGAGCGAACACGAGCTGGCCCAACCAAATCCATGTGCAATAGCTCACAAGGTTGCTCGGTCATGACTGCAGTCAGAGGGGCATGAGAAGCAGCAACCATCTTTCTATGTCGACAAGAAGCACAAACCAAATCCTTCTCGAATTTTAACTTAGGCAATCCTCAGACAAGATCAAGACCACTCAAGCGGGAAAGGAACTCAAAGCTCAAGTGTCCCAACCTCCTATGCCATTTCCAAAGCTCGACCGAAACGCTAGCAACAAAGCATCGAGGAGGACCAACAGACTAGGAAAAATCGGCACGAAAGATTTGACCCTTGGGGACGATCGTACAGACAAGATCGCCTCGAGAATCAAGCACACGAGAAGCGCCCGACTTAAAACGAACCTCAAAACCTTCGTCAAGTAACTGCGATACTGACAACAGGTTAAAACCAAGTGACTTGACCAAAGCCACACTTCTTAAGGCCACCTTGCTACTCACCTTCACCATACCTTCAGCAAGCACTCGTCCTCTCCCATTGTCCCCGAAAGTGATGTACTGCCTCGTACTCACCACGGGTGAGGCTGGAGAACCACCCACGATCTCCGATCATGTGTCGTGAGCAACCGGAGTCGATCAACCAAAAGTCCTCCAAGCCTCCCACCTGCAATAAAAAACGAGAACGAGAATGAGCAAGCGACTCAACACTGGGGTTAGTACCAAAAGAGTCAAACCAGTGTCGAACCATTTTCTCAAAAGAAGGGTTAGCAAAATCCATCCTACCAAAACCTCTAGGCGGAGCCCTCTCACGCCTACCGCCAAAGGACCTGTCACGTCTCACTGGAGGAGTATGCGCACCGCGAGGGGGAAAACATGGCCCGTAGTCCATTTGAGACCCAAAGCTCCGATCGTGCCTCCCAAACTCGTAACGGTCACGAGAAGGAGCACGTCGAGCCAACTCACCACGCCCAAACCCAACACGCCTATCTCTCTGAGGAAAACCACCTCCACCTCCATGAGTGGGAACTGTATGCACAAACACCTAACCTCTAGGTAGAGGCCCTCTATGAGGCTCAAGCACACCACGAGAAAGGTGGTACCTGTCCTTGTTTGCCATCTCCCTAGCAAATCTCTCATCTCTCTTCCTCCTGAAACAGAACTCATCCTTATGCCCATCCCTCCCACAATACTGACAATGGAAGCGGATCCGCTGTGGCTTAGGCTGTGGCTTCTCTATGAGCTTCTCACTAGCTTTCTCTCCTGACTTCTCACCAAAAACACTCCCATGGGTGCTCACAAACTTGATGGGTTTTTGTTAGTTTTCAGATTTGTGGGGGAACACTGTTGGATCTGGTGTTGTGTCTAGCTTGTTTCTGAGGTGGTTTGGCTTGGGTGCAAATTTGTTCATTGGTGTGGTATGTGGTGGAATAGGAATCTCTCCAGCTTTCTCTTCTCCCTCAGCACTCTTCTCACCACACTTGTCAGCCCCCAATGCCTGACCATCAAACCTCTTAAACTGAGCCAACATCAAACTCAATTGTGGCTCATGCCTAGACAACCACCCCATCATTTTCCTCAACTCATCATTCTCATCCTGCAGATGATCAACATAGTGTGCAAGTTCCATGTTTTTCAAAGCATGCATTTCACATATAGAGCATGATGTAGGAAGAGGAGCTTTCAATGCCGCCTCAAGAGAAACTATTCTAGTGTGAGATTCATCTAGCCTAGCATGCAACACAGGACATTAAGTGCAAGCACCTAACAAAGCTGGCCTAGATTTCAATTCATCACACTCAATCCTAATCACATCTAGTTCCTCAAGAGTAGAGGCATGCTTCTCCTTGAGAGCAGTCAAATCAGCAGGAAAAATAGAGCAATCACCACAGTCAATCTCATCAGACACAACAGGAGCAGATTTCAAAGAGCCTATCTCATTTCTAGCATCCATAAGCAAGGATTCAAGCTTAGCTATCTTGTCCTTAGCATCACCCAACAAAGACCTAAATTCCCTATTCTCCTTGTTGGTCTTTCTAAGCACATCATCACGGTTATCAAGCAACTCATTGAGCCTAGCATTCTCCTCTAGCAAGAAGTTGGGATCATGTCTTACCTCTTCCTCGGAGTCGGAGTTCGAATCCGAGCTATGCTTCCCACCCTTCTTGGAGTGCGCCATGCCGCAAAAGCCTCCTTGTGCGATGAAGCTCAGGCCGGTGAAGTTCTTGCCTGTGTGCTGCTTGTCCTTGCGCCTTTCATGCTCTTCATCGCTACTCGTGTTGAAAGAAGCATCGCTTGATGTGGAGTTGATGTCGCTCGCTCCGGCAACCTTCGCTCGGTCCGTCTTCTTCTTGTACCCGCCACTCTTCTTGGGCCTTCTCTCGCCCTTGTCCTTGCGCTTGTCCTTGTAGTCGTTCCGGGAGCGGTGCTTGTTGTAGTCGTGCTTGGCTTGCCCTTGTAGTCGTTCTTGATCTACATGGCTTCAGGGCAATCGGCGATGAAGTGCCCGTGCTTCCTGCACCGATTGCACATCCCCGAGCTCCGCCTTGTATTCTTGCGGTTCTCGTACATCCGCCCAAACCTCTTGCTTAACAAGGCGAGATCGTCATCGCTCAGCACCTCAAAGTCCTCATCTGGCAAAGAGAAAAGACAAGACAAAGAGAAACCACCAGAGTTAGCATTAGACCTTGATCCGGAGACAAGAGCCAAACTATGAGGATCAGTGGGGCTCTTGGCTCTCAAGACACGATCAACCTCTGAAGACCTGAGCTTGGAGAACAGCTCATCAAGCGACAATGTGTCATACACGCTCGATTCCTCAATGGCCTCGACCTTGGCACTCCACACTGACCTATCCAGGGCATGCAAAAGCTTGATAGCTTGATCATGATCCGTGTATGGGAGCACTGTCACATTGGCCCTCATGTTGTTGACTATGCTAGTGAAGCACTGGAACATAGCATCGGTCGACTCGCCGGGGAGATGAGTGAAGTTTTCGTACTCTCTTCGGTAAGTGAAAAACAAACAGGCTTGCACTTGGGCATTGCCAACATGAGCATTTCTCAACTTGAGTCATATCTTTCCGGCCACATTCTCTCCGTACACTCGCTCGAACTCTGAGGCACAGAGAGCACAGAACAAATAATCAATAGCCTTGCTGTTGGCCTCACACATGTCCTGCGATCCTGGAAGCAGAAAACTGTATGGGATGACTTAATGTGGATTCTGAGTGACCTCCCAGATCAGAGTTCCCTTTCCATGCAAAAACGCGCCCATGCGCCTCTCCCACATTGGGTAATTCTTGCCATCAAAGCGTGGAGGACCCGACCCCTTGCCATAATCGCCCATCTTTGGAGCTTAGACTGTTTAGAATCAAGAAGATCCGTAACCGGCTCTGATACCAATTGAAGGACCGAATAGGCGACCAGAGAGGGGGGGGGAGTGAATGGGAGCTGATAAAAATTCTTCCCGAAGATCGAACTCAGTCTATACCTCGATTGACACTCTGAGTACTCGCACACACCAAAGAAGTTGTAGACTAGCCACACACATGCCTACAAGTCCTAGAGACAAGCTTAGAAGCAAAGAGAGGAAGCACAAGACAAGAACCAAAGGACCTAACCAAGTCTGCGAGGCCCTGGGCGGACGGTCCGCAAGGGTACGGCGGACAGTCCTCAATAATACATCGAGCCTCCAGTAGCACACCGACGAAATTCGGACAGTCTGGGCAAGCACCACAGACGGTCCGGTGCCTCGCGGACATTCCGGCCCTGTTGACGGCTGATTTTCACTCACTTCTTACCCGTCAAACATGTACCTTTTGGCAAGGAAAATGATCATCAACACTAGAATAGGCATTAAACTAATCATTTCCACAAGTGTTGGTGATTCTGCAAATACAGGTGAATAGCACTAGAAAGAGGAGTAAAAGCACAAGTCTTTGATCCAAGCTCTTCAAGACCAGCCACTGAGGGGATGCAACCTAGGATTCCCCTGGATCACTGACGTCATCAATCCAAGAGAGGCAAGCCCGACGAATCACAAAGCGCCACATGGACATCACATGGATTCAAGGGCCCACTTATCCCCCAAAAGCGTCCAGAAACTTGGCATGCACGGGGGAGTGACCTCAGGGCCCACCAGTCAGCCGCCAGGAGGAAGCACAAGGTGACACGTGGCCCTAGGGTTTCGACCGAACCATAGATCGGCCGAACCGACTCTGGTTCCGTTGATCTCGGCCCTCCACGTGTCAGCCCCTGATTGGTCCCTGGTTGCAGTTCCGGGCACTTAGGAGCACTAGGAGCCCCGAAGCAAGCCTCTCCCTCCTCTATAAATAGGAGTGGAGGGGATCACTTTTGGAACACACACTTCTCCTCCTCCTCTTCATTTTGGCTTGGAGCCTCTCTCTTTAGGAGAGGAGAGCTCTTTGTATAGGATTAGTGCTAGGAAGTGAGGTGGGAGGCTTGAGGCCATGTCATGATTCATGACATCTTCGTCAAGAACGATCCTCAGCGGTGCCTTTGTTCTTCAACTAGACTAAAGTGAGTATTTCGATATTTCCTATTTAGACTAAAGTCGTATGCATGCTTAGAATGCTATGTTCTTGTGTTCTTCGTTTGTTCTTGGTTTAGAGGCTTGTGTTCTTCGAACACACCCTTTTCGATCCAGTAGACTTAGAATATAAGTTTGCATCTAGTTTGCCAGCTTGTCTGTTAGAGTAAAGTGAAGCTCCTGTATGTTTCTAGTTAGATCAAAGTGTATTCGTGATCTTGCATGAGTGATAGAGCATACCTTGAGCTAGTGCTAGTATCTCCCTCGCGGATTCGTAGGAATAGTGAGTGGTGTAGACGAGGTGTCTGGACCATAAGCTACCCTTCGAAGACCACGTACGATCATAGCGTAGAGGTAGGCCGCAGTGGTGACAGCCTGTTGGACCCCTTGTCAACCCTCTATGTCGCGTACCGAGTTGGGCTTGAGCCAGCACAAAGGCTTTGTGCTTGGTGCCCGAAGTGAATGTTATACCTGAGAGACCGTAATTAGACTCTGCGCTCGGTCGAGGCAGATCCTTTCTACCTATCCTATCAATCAGTGTTGTGTCCTTGGATCATCTATACTAGAAGTAGAAGATAGTGCACATCGTTCCTTGGATTCGATACCCTTGGAATACTCTCCTTCCTCGGGGAAGTGCTACAACGGTGTATCCGTACGCTTGCGGATTTGTTCGCACTTGTTAGTGTACTCGGGTGTCTCTTATACGCTCACGCTACCCACTGTGCCATAGTGGTGACGTTAAGAAACGGCAACAAGCATTTCTGGCGCCGTTGCCGGGGAACGGTTACTGTATCTATCTTCGAACCTAGTGGTCCTCGTAGTTACCTTTTTCATTTTCTTCTACCTTCACCCCCGTTACCCATCGATATATCCTTTTTGTTTCTTTTCTTCTACCTCTACCCCAGTTACCATGGAGCAAATTTCTATCCAAAACCTTTCTGCTCCCAAACCTGAGTTGTTAGAGCCTCCGCCCTCGGAACACCCAATCACCACATCTAGCTATCAACTCAGTACCGATCTTATCTCTTTGATTGGGAAATCATATTCCTTTTTCGGGGACCGTCCAAACCCCTATGATCATTTGCAAGAATTTGAGCGTCTGTGTTCATGTTACGCCTTTGCTGGCACGACACATGATACCGTTCGTTGGAAATTGTTTCCTTTTTCCCTCACGGGAAGCGCGAGGCATTGGTACAATGATCGCGCAAGTCATGTTGGCGGCAGCTGGCCGAACCTTGTCGGTGAATTCTGCCGACGGTTTTCCCACCTGCACGACTCATTGCCCTGCGGAAGGATGTGATCGGATTTAAGCAAAATGATAAGGAAACCTTGGGTGCGGTATGGGAAAGATTCTTACGTCTAGTAAATTCGGGTCCCACGCTGTCGATACCCGACCATGTGCTCTATCAGCATTTCTATGCGGGATTGGACGCCAAGTCCACCGGGCACCTTGACGATGCCTCAGGAGGCTCCTTCCTGGATAAAACTCCAAGTGAGGGAAGGAAGATCCTTGATCTTATAGCAGCTAATGACTCCTTCACAGCCGAGCCGGAAGAGCCTCAAGAGGAATGCACACCCGAAAAAGAGATTACCCCTGAACCTGAGCTTGAACCTTCATCACCCAAATCCATAAGCTCAGTTCAGGAGGCCACGACACCGGAGGTAGAGACAATTCAACCTCTGGAGTCGCTTCTAAAGTTTGAGGATGATATAATAGGTGACTATGGAAACACCTCAAACTATGGTTGCGAGAGAAAACCGCCATCACCCGCGATTTCCCCAGACCCCTTGGATGTCGCTTTCCTCAGGGACAACGTTCAGGAATTAACGACCATCATGACCCAAGAATGGTTGAGAGAGTCAGAATCAACAGCCAGAATTTTCCAGCTCCTCCCACCTCGATCTACCCTTCCTTGTGTCATGAATGGGAAGGTAGTGAAAGTTCTCTACAACCCTCTAGTGGGAGTCAATATCATGTCCAGCACTTATGCTCTGAGGAACTTTGCGGACGAACCTCTGACTCCTACCCAGACGTCTATCAGGACTCCTGAAGGAGAAATCCTAGAAGGAGTAGGGATCTTGAAGGCTATCCCCATCACGTATAAGGAGGCCGACTTGGCTCTTGACTTCCACACCAATGATGTCCTTAGCTTCGACCTCATGATAGGATTGCCCCTCGAAAAATTTCTCCTGGAGGCCCCTACCCAAGGTAAGCTTAACGTTTGCCTAGGGAAGGAGGTTTTCTCTGTAGAAATCTCGAGAGTGAAAAACGTGAGAACTCATCTTCCTGATGACTCTACACATATTGAGGAAGTTAAGGCAATCATTCCGGGAGATTCGCCGGAATCCCTCCTCGACGAGTGGGCACCCGAGTTCATAGATGAGATAGAGGAGTCTGATGAGCCTATAGATATATCTGAATCCCAGGCTCCACCTAAGCCTCCTATTGAACTCAAGCCTCTGCCCGCCGGCCTTCGATATGTTTTCCTCCATGGGGACACTGAGTCCCCAGTGATCATTAACAACAATCTCTCTGACGAGGAATCTAGAAGGCTCATCTCTGTCCTAGAGAAGCACCGATCGGTGTTCGGCTACTCTCTTCAGGATCTAAAAGGAATAAGCCCGACTCTCTGCACCCATCGCATCCCTGTAGATTCAGATATTCCACCAACAAGGGAACTGCAGAGAAGGCTGAACAACACGATGAGAGAAGTCGTGAAGAAAGAAGTTCTTAAACTTCTTCACACTGGGATCATTTACCCAGTCCCTTATAGTGAATGGGTGAGCCCCATTCAATGCGTACCCAAGAAGGGAGGTATGACGACAACCCCTAATGAGTTTGGCGAGCAGATTGCTCAACGCCTTCCCACAGGGTGGAGGATGTGCATAGATTATAGGAAGCTCAACAAGGCTACAAAGAAGGATCACTTTCCGCTCCCGTTCATCGATGAGATGCTCGAGCGGTTGGCGAATCACTCCTTCTTCTGTTTCCTTGATGGGTATTCAGGCTACCATCAAATCCCTATCCACCCTGATGACCAGAACAAGACCACTTTCACCTACCCTTACGGAACCTATGTTTATCGGAGAATCTCTTTTGGGTTGTGCAATGCACCCGCGTCGTTCCAAAGGTGCATGATGTCTATCTTCTCAGACATGATCGAGCAAATCATGGAGGTTTTCATGGACGATTTCTCTGTCTATGGTAAAACTTTCGACGAGTGTCTTAGAAATCTAGACAGGGTCTTGCAAAGGTGTCATGAGAAGGACTTATTCCTCAATTTGGAGAAATGCCATTTCATGGTTCGAGAGGGAATCGTGTTAGGACACTTGGTGTCCGAACGAGGGATAGAAGTGGATCGTGCCAAGATTGAGGTAATAGAAAAGCTTCCTCCTCCTGTAAATGTCAAGGGCATCCGTAGCTTCCTCGGCCATGCTGGGTTCTACCGACGGTTCATTAAGGACTTTTCGCAGGTATCTAGACCCCTTACCAATCTCTTAGCCAAGGATGCGGCTTTCGAATTCACAGAGGAATGTATGGGATCTTTCCTTACCCTCAAAAATGCACTCATCTCTGCCCCAGTCATTCAGCCTCCTGACTAGACGCTGCCTTTTGAGATCATGTGTGATGCTAGTGACTACGATGTAGGGGCCGTCTTAGGGCAAACTAAGGATAGGAAACATCATGCTATAGCCTATGCTAGCAAAACCATGACAGGAGCTCAGTTGAATTATGCTACTACTGAGAAAGAGCTCCTTGCTGTTGTCTTTGCCATAGATAAGTTTAGATCTTACTTGGTGGGAGCCAAGGTAATAGTTTACACTGATCATGCTGCTATTAAATACCTGCTCACTAAGAAAGATGCTAAACCCTGCCTGATTAGATTTATTCTGCTCCTTCAAGAATTTGATTTAGAAATAAGAGATAAAAAGGGAGTAGAAAATTCTGTTGCGGATCATTTGTCTCGTATGCGTACTACTAACCCGTAGGAAGCACCTATCAATGACTCTCTACGAGACGACATGTTGCTAAAGGTCACTGATAGTAACCCCTGGTATGCAAACATTGTAAATTATCTGGTGACCGGGTACATACCCCCTGGAGCCGATAGGAAGAAACTGGTTCATGAGGCAAAAAGACACATATGGGATGATCCGTACCTCTATAAAGTCTGTGCTGATGGGTTGTTGAGAAGATGTGTACCGCGTACTGAAGGAATACAAATCATCGAGAAGTGCCATTCCGGATCTTATGGTGGCCACTATGGCACTTATCGTACACATGCAAAGATATGGCAAAGTGGGTTCTTCTGGCCGACTATGTATGATGACACAAGAAATTTCATCCGAAAATGCAAAGCTTGCCAGAAGCACGGAGGAATTACTACCAGAGATGCAATGCCCTTACATGGTAATCTGCAAGTGGAGCTTTTTGATGTATGGGGTATTGATTTAATGGGCCCGTTTCCAAAGTCTGATGGAGCTGAATACATCTTGGTGGCAGTCGACTATGTGTCAAAATGGGTAGAAGCCATAGCTTGCAAGTCGGCTGATGCCAAGCACTCCAAAAAGATGTTCAAGGAAGTGATATTCCCTCGCTTCGGCATTCCAAGGATGGTAATCAGTGATGGGGGGGTCCCACTTCACTGATACCGATTTCAGAAGATTCCTGAAGAATCAAGGGATCCAACACTGTGTTGCCACTCCGTACCACCCCCAAACTAATGGCCAAGCAGAAACCTCCAATAAGCAGATCAAGAATATTCTACAGAAAACAGTACAGGAGGCTGGCCGAGGTTGGAAGAGGCATCTTGATGATGCCTTATGGGCCTATCGAACGGCTTACAAAACTCCATTGGGAATGTCCCCATATCAATTGGTATATGGAAAGACATGCCATCTACTAGTGGAAGTGGAGCATAAAGCTCATTGGGCAATCAAAAGGTTCAACTTGGATTTCCTGAAGTCCGGAAGGAATAGGCAGAAGCAGTTAGCAGAATTGGAAGAATGGAGAGAAAAAGCCTATCATAGTGCAAAGATCTATAAAGAGAGAACTAAGAGGTGGCACGATAAGAAGATCAAGAAAAAAGAATTTGCACTAGGTGATAAAGTGCTACTTTTCAACTCTCGATTCAAGCTGTTCGGAAGAGGGAAATTGCGCAGCAAATGGGAAGGACCATTCACCGTGGTAGAGGTAGCTCCCCATGGAGCTATCACTCTGCAAAATGATGAAGGCAACTGTTTTAAGGTGAATGGCCATCGATTGAAAATCTTCCTCGAGCCGGACAACATCGAATATGAAGTGCTCAACTTCATCGAGAAAGAGTACGATAAGTAAGAGCATGCCCAACACCAGGTAAGTTCTCTCTCCCTTACTTTTGTTATCCCTTCAAGCTTATTTTCATTTCTTAGAAAAAGATAGTGTGGGGGAAATCCCTACCCTGCAGAATAAAAAGAAGGACCCGAGGTACGCAACTTCCCTATCTCACTTCCATGTACCCTTGAGTTTGTTTTGAATCTCAAAATCAATCTTTTGTATCAAACTCATGAGGTAATTTTCCTATGTCATACATGATTCCTGTGGTTGGCTTGCATATGTTTTATTCCTTACTTATCATCTTGATGCTCGTGAACAAATATCATTAGGGAACTCATGCTTATCTAAGTAGTTGATGTTTGTGATATGGTTTGATGATATGATCTTCGCTCTGAATGTCTAGTGCTTGGGAATTTTATTTGAAAATCATGAAAACCCTTTGCAAAGCTCCTCTTTGATATGCCACCGTCCTACTAGAGCCATATGATATAGTTGGAAACTTTCTACTCATATGCTGCTTGTTATCACTTTGAGTTTTGTCAAATTCTATGACCCTTGTGAGAATTCTTTACATTACTCTCATGATCAAGATTCATGTGCACACCACCTATTTCCCCTTGCTATGCTTCTACACTGGAAGTTAGCATTGTATCATTCATCCATTTCATAAAAATAAAGCTCTATATGTGGTGTGACATCTCTCTCCAAAAGTATCCTTCAAAAAGATACATGGGCAATGAAAAAAAAAGAGAAGAGAAAAGACATGCTCAAAAAGCATGATGAAAAAAAGAGAGAGAGAGGAAAGAAAGAATAGCCCATGTCCAAAATAAAGGAGAAATAGGAGAGAGATGAGGTCATGCAAAAAGGAGTTCCATAATTTTGATGGTAAAAACTAGTGTCCATTCCATGGCTAGTGTCCACCTTACCATCCACCAACTCTCATCATATATGTATGGTAATATCTAGCACCCATTCCGGGCCTAGTATCCACCTTACCATACTCACCATATCCATACACGTGCACATCTTGATCTGATGGTATGATTTGATTTTCTCTGTGGATCCAGTTTTTGACTTTACAATATATGTGATGCAAGTATGCCTTATCCTTTATCCTACCCTGAGCTCCATATATAGCCATTATTAGAAGTAGGGTGAAGAAAGGCAATCTAATGCCTTAGTGAGGACATTTACACTTTTGAGCAATCTGAGAGAATCAAATGAGGAGCCAAGCAAGGTTTGTTTTGAAAATTTATCGCAAAACCCCATGTTACTTAGCATGATGAGCAGGAGTGATTTGATTCATGACCATTCCATTCGTCAACTTCCCAAGATAGCATGATAGACACTTCACAGAGTTCCCAAGTGCAAGGTATGGTTTGGAATATCTCTTATGCTCGTTTCATACCTTTGGATATCATGTCTCATTTTGATCTTGTTCTTCCCTTCACTCAAGACGAGCAAAGGTCGAGTGTGGGGGTATTTGTTGACGGCTGATTTGCACTCACTTCTTACCCGTCAAACATGTACCTTTTGGCATGGAAAATGATCATCAACACTAGAATAGGGCTTAAACTAATCATTTCCACAAGTGTTGGTGATTATACAAATACAGGTGAATAGCATTAGAAAGAGGAGTAAAAGCACAAGTCTTTGATCCAAGCTCTTCAAGACCAGCCAATGAGGGGATGCCACCTAGGATTCCCCTGGATCACTGACGTCATCAATCCAAGAGAGGCAAGCCCGACGAATCACAAAGCGCCACATGGACATCACATGGATTCAAGGGCCCACTTATCCCCCAAAAGTGTCGGGAAACATGGCATGCACGGGGGAGTGACCTCAGGGCCCACCAGTCAGCCACCAGGAGGAAGCACAAGGTGACACGTGGCCCTAGGGTTTCGGCCGAACCCTAGATCGGCCGAACCGACTCTAGTTCGGTTGATCTCGGCCCTCCACGTGTCAGCCTCCGATTGGTCCCTGGTTGCAGTTCTGGGGGTTTAGGGGCACTTGGAGCCCCCAAGCAAGCCTCTCCCTCCTCTATAAATAGGAGGGGAGGGGCTCACTTTTGGAACACAGACTTCTCCTCCTCTTCTTCATTTTGGCTTGGAGCCTCTCTATTTAGGAGAGGAGAGCTCTTTGTATAGGATTAGTGCTAGGAAGTGAGGTGGGAGGCTTGAGGCCATGTCATGATTCATGACATCTTCCTCAAGAACAATCCTCAGCGGTGCCTTTGTTCTTCAACTAGTCTAAAGTGAGTATTTCGATATTTCCTATTTAGACTAAAGTCGTATGCATGCTTAGAATACTGTGTTCTTGTGTTCTTCGTTTGTTCTTGGTTTAGAGGCTTGTGTTCTTCGAACACACCCCTTTCGATCAAGTAGACTTAGAATATAAGTTTGCATCTAGTTTGCCAGCTTGTCTATTAGAGTAAAGTGAAGCTCCTGTATGTTTCTAGTTAGATCAAAGTGTATTCGTGATCTTGCATGAGTGATAGAGCATACCTTGAGCTAGTGCCAGTATCTCCGTCGCGGATTCGTAGGAATAGTGAGTGGGGTAGACGAGGTTTCTGGACCATAAGCTACCCTTCGAAGACCACGTACGATCGTAGCGTAGAGGTAGGCCGCAGTGATGATAGCCTGTTGGACCCTTTGTCAACCCTCTACGTCGCGTACCAAGTTGGGCTCGAGCCAGCACAAAGGCCTTGTGCTTGGTGCCCGAAGTGAGTGTTATACTTAAGAGACCGTAACTAGACTCTGCGCTCGGTCGAGGCAGATTCGTTCTACCTATCCTATCAATCAGTGTTGTGTCCTTGGATCATCTATACTAGAAGTAGAAGATAGTGCACATCGTTCCTTGGATTCGATACCCTTGGAATACTCTCCTTCCTTGGGGAAGTGCTACAACGGTGTATCCGTACGCTTGCGGATTTGTTCGCACTCGTCAGTGTACCCGGGTGTCTCTTACACGCTCACGCTACCCACGGTGCCATAGTGGTGACGTTAAGAAACGCCAACAGGCGCCACCTTGCGGACAGTCCGGCACACCTCGCTGAAAACCCCAGACAAACCTCGAGGCAACCCCAGACAAAAACGAGCCACGCGGACAGTCCGCAAACCACAGGCGAACAGTCCGGGAAACCTCCTGCAACAAAAACCTAGCGCTGCGACGGATCAAAACACGAGTTTGCAAGAACATGCGACGAACACACGAAGAACCCTAGACGCCTGGACTGTCCGTGTCCACCACGCGGACTGTCCACGAGCCACGAACAGAACCCAAAACGCCCGACCCGCAGGGTCAACCTCTCAAATCCATCACCGGATCTCCCAAACGGCTGAAGCTCTTGAGACATGATTTTGGGGAGATAAGAAGTGTCACAAGATGAAGCTATACCCCAAAAATCTCGACCTCTAACTCCTTAAATCACAGGGAATCGCGGATCACACGAACCACCACCAAGAACTCGGGGTCCGGCCAAAAACTCACGAATCGAAGGCTTTCCCCGACGTTTGAGGGGTCAAGATCACACACATAGATGCGCAAGGCATCCACCCATGATCCCCTCAAAGAAATCTAAGCAAAAACGCCCTCAAATCCCCGAATCGAGCGAAGAACGAAACTCCCCAAAAATAGCCCCGAAAATAACACGAAAATCACAGAGGACTAGGAGATCACCGCAATGCCGAATGCTTCCATTCATCCAGAGGTCAGAGTCTATAACATCCCGGATGTTTATGCAACAGTAATCATCATCATTAACGAGGCTAAGCTTGGTACTTGACATTCTTGACTTGGTCAAACACCTAACCCTTAGTCAAAACCTCCAAACCCAGGGTCAAAACCCTAAGACCCTATACCTTTCTTCAATAATCTAGCACGTTCTCCACTTTTCATATAACAACTTCAAAATCCGCCAATATGAAAGTTGTTCAGTTTTTCTGGGAACACATTTCATTCAATTGGTGGCATCTCAAATTCGAAGTGCAAAAGCCTCAAAAACTTGGTCAAAGCTGTTTTGAACAGTAAAGCAGGACAAGAATTCTGCCAAATTCGACGTGCGTTCCCGGCCAAACCGTGGCTCAAAACATATGTCGCCCTTTGTAAAAGTTGCAGGTGGTACTTCAATCTACAAATTTTGTTTTTGGTGATTTTTACGTTTAGTTCAAAGTTTTGGAGTTATCACCGGTCAAACAGGCGTTGACCACCTCGAACTCTACCTCTGCGCGCTCTAGAGCGCGAGAGCGCGCGCAGACAGTGCCGCCCCGACGTATGTGCCCGCAACGCCGGTTTTCCTGGGTCCCACGGACGCTGTCGGGTGTCACGCGACCAGGTACGCTTCCCCAGGGTGCCGCCCGCCCGGTTGAGCCGCGACAGGTGGCCTCACGCCGCGCGCCGCTTGCGCTCGCGCCGTGCGCGCCCGCCCTGGATGCTCGCCTGCGCTCGCGGGAAGAATGGAACCGTGTGGTGTCCACGCGCAACATGCCGTCCCCTATAAAGGGGTCGTGCCCTGCCGAACCGCCCGCAACGTCGTGCTCCGCCGGTCGCCATTGCTGTCTGCCACGGCGAGCTCCCCCTCCCAAGCTATCTCGCGCTCGCCTGAGCTCTCCCCCACCTCCCCACGTCCCTGCTGAAGCCCCCCAAGCTGTCCCTCGCCGTGCACTGCCGGCCATTCCACCGGAGCCGTCGTTCCCGCGGCCGAAGATCCACGGCGCCGCCGAAGACAACTGCCGGCGCCTCCTACAACCCAACCAACCCCTTAAATCGGACCCTAGGTGACCCTCCATCACTCCCCCGCCCTTTCCCGGCTAATTCTGGCCTTCCTCTCGTCGGATTCCGGCCATCTCCGTCGCTGGCCGTGCCCAGGGACTGCATTGCAGCACCTGAGGTCTTTCCAGGGGCCAGAACGTAAATTCCAGGGGCCTGAGTGCAAAAAGATTTTTGACTCAAATTCCTGAATCTTGTAAAATGCATATAAAATCACAGGAAAATAGGAAAAATACAAACTCAACTGTTCTAGAATCCTTGTGACGAATACTATCTTTTCTAGAAAATATGTATATGGTTTTTCTCCATAGTTTTTAAATAATTTTGAATTTACCAGTTTGGATAGATCTGAAATAATTCAAATTCTATGGATGATCTGAAGCTCAAATTTGGATATGTTGTTTGCCATGTCATGTTGGTCTTCTGGTTCAAATTTGGCACATAGTTATTAAGTATATATTTAGTTATGATTTAAAGTTGATTTTCAGCAATGCTCCTGTTTATGATTTTTGTAAATTAATCTGTTGGTCTTTTGGATCCAATCTTTTTTCTATGGTCTTGTTTAATGGTTTTGCACCCATGATAAATAGTAGAGATGTTTTTATTATGTTTAATAGGGTCAAGTAATTTTGGTACAAGTTTAACCTTCCTTCATAAATTTAAATTAATTTAAATTTTCTTTGCTGAGTAAGTGCATATCTCTCCATGAATAGATGTTTTGAGCTTCCACATGAATTTCTAGCTCAAGATGTTGTATATTTATTTTTGTATGATTTATTCTTGTTTTTAATGAATGAATCTAGTTGTATTTTTCATGCTAGATCTATGGCTTGGATTGATCTAAATTTTTGGCAGTAGCTCATGTGTAGTATGTTGTGCCTCCCTGCAAATTTTCATGGTCATATTGTTTGTATTTCTTGTAGAATAAATTTTCGAAGTAAATCAAGCTTAATCTATGAATTAAAAGAATAATGGAAATCACCCTTGTTTTCTTTTCAAATCTTTTGGTTGAGCTTCACCAAATCACACCATGAACAGCACCCCATAATTTGGTGAAGAAAAATTAATTAATCAATTTAGATGTGCACACAATCACCATCAAATAAGGTGTTAAACCACGCACGCATACCCCTTTCTTTGATAGGAAGAGTATGCTGGATATATCCTTATCCAGGTGAATGTGGTCACTCATACACCCCCACGTTTACCCTTCAATTCTAAACTACGTTCTCACTCCTCATATATGAATACATGAAGTTAATGCATATGCATGTCGTGTAGAACTTCTGGACGGAAACTACGAGTTGGTGCCGGAATCCGAGGGAGATCTCGCTGAAGGAGAAGTGAACGTGGTGGAAGTGCAGCAAGACCCGAACCAAAGTTCGGAGGACTTCGTCACTGACTTTGCTAGTGAAGGAAAGCCCCAGAGCATAACCCAGTTTTCTAACTCATACATTTACGTTTTGCAATGTTTGTGCATTTACGTTTCAGGAGTTGATTTGAAACCCTAGATGCATGATCTTAGGTTCCTATGCTCACATACTAGCACGATAAGGTCGCTAGTTGCCATGGTTTAAGGACACGGTAAAAGTCGAGTGATGTTCGTCACTCGCGAGCTATAGGTTTCTTATGTTGGAATCATAAGATTTTATTAAATGGATATGCTCATGGGGTAAGAGCATGGGACCGGCTCCGGCTAGTAGGTCTGTGGTTAAGCGTTTGAACGTACTAAACATTTGCTGGGAATGGGACCGGTAAGCCTAGTACCTTCTTGATTCGGTAAGGGATCTATGACCACTAATCTTGGGAAGAGTCCCCTCTGCTTGCAACAGAGTGGTGCATGTGTGGGGTTGCGGAGGCGAGGCCAAACCAACCACCATGTACCAAAGACTGTAGAAATGGATCCTGAGTCGAGGATGGTTGGGAACCGCCTGGTTGGTGTATACCCCACCCCCTTTTGGTTTTAGTTGTCATTCTTGGGGTATGCATTCTCCCGTGTGTTTAGGTTTCCCTTGCAAGGTTATTAATCGATCGATCGTCGGCCTCTCACCGTTATCCGAGATTGCTTAACCATACACTCTATGTCCCTTAAGGATGAAATTGAGATTTAACTTGGATATATGCTTAATTGTTTGCACAACTTATTCTTGCAATAGTTGCTTACTTAGTAATGGATAATCAACTAGAATTTTGAGCTAAAACTTGAAAGTAAGGACATACTCTTTGTTGCTTTTCAGCAGATGAAACCCACTAGCCATAAAGCCTTGCATGTCTAGAGGGTTGGTGATTTACCATCACCCGACGGTTAAGTCTTGCTGAGTATTAGTATACTCAGCCTTGCTTTTGTTGTTGTTTTCAGGTGTTGTGAATGATGATGGGTTCCCGTGGCCTGGTTCTCTCCCACCCGGTTGGGAAGTGGAGTGGGAGGACGACAGTGCTTAGTGACGTCATGGATGGCCTCCTATGACATTACTTATGACGTTTAGTATTTTAATTCCACTGTGTTTCGAACTCTGAACCTTTTACCTTAGGCAAAGGACTTGGTTTGTAATATTAAAACCTTATGGAGCTTGATGTAATAATTTGTGATATGTTTATCTCTGGACTCGCCGTCATGTGAGTTTTAATGTACAATTCTTCGATCCTGGTTAAAGTGATTTGCCGGGCTTGACCCGGCAGAGGCGACAAGTTACTTCTGTGTTATTGCTTAATGACCAAATGGACTGGCTTAGGCAATAATATGGAATTAATTTGGGCGGTTCTGTCACAGAGTCTATACAAGAATCTAGTCTAAGGAATACAGAGGAAAAGAAGCAGTCCAGAGCAATCTACCGGGGGAGGAAACCCTAGAGTCCAAGAGAGAGAGATGCCATCCACCTCTCCGCTATTTATACGAAGTCCATCGGAGGAGGCAAATGACCACGCTACGCCTACAACTTGAATTGAAGATACAAACCCTCAGGGGCATTTTGGTCAAGTCTTCATTGAGCGGACACGCTTCCACCGCAGCCTTGCTTAGCATCGACGCAAGCCCCGCGATCACGCCACGTGCCCCCACCTTGAAGCTTCCTGAAGCTCCCGGATCACCATCTTCGTCGCCTCGGGCCTCCGGACTTGGTTTTGTGGCCCAAACCAAGAAACCGTCCACCGATGGTTTTGTGGCCAAACCAACAAACCCCGTGTGCAAGCTTCAGCGTCGATCCGCTACCTTGCACCGGCCCATGTCCACGACTTCAGCCCGCTAGTCTTGCACCGCATGGCTTGCACTTGACCCCATCGGCCACTAGGACCATCAAACTAAGCCTACTTGCCTCTCCATCACCCGAAGGCCACCACGGCTAAGGCCTTTCGCGCTTGTTCTTCACCTGTACTAACACGAGTCAAGCCACAACATGTAGATGCACACTTAGCCAAGCATCAGCCCACACAATGTTGTCAATCACTCATCACTAAGGAGGGACCCTCCACTGGTCCTCGGACACACCTAGTCATCAATAACATATTTTCACCTGTTTGATTTTCAACCCTGCTGTGTCCTCGCAATTTCAGTTGGTTGAGATAATTTTTTATCATGGCACAATCGTGGAAGAAGTTAACGCATACTCGTTTGAAACTGGGGTATGGTTTGAGGGCGTTTGGCAAACGACGGCGGCACCATGGCTTATTGCCACCTTGTGTACTTATTGCCAAATTAAGGAAGCCATGCGCGAGAGCCAGCCATGCCGTTGGTCATATTCGTCTCTGTCCATGGACACCATGGCTCGTGCGTAACCACCGAGGAGAGGGTTACGCAGGTTCGACACGACGCAATAGGTGGTGTTTCACGAGCCATGCAGCATGGATGGAGCGTAAGCTAGCAGGTCCAGCTTACGCATGCATCTGAAGCCCATTTGTGCGTATAGTAACGCAGTCAGTGTTGCAGGAACAATGCAGCGTGGCTGGTGCGTAACCGAGCGGGTACCGGTAATGCGCCGAATCGACACGAGCGTGCAGCATGGATGCTATTGTTGACGGCTGTTAAGTGCCTACTTTAGCCGTCAATATACTCATGAATAAAGGAGCATAAGGCATTTCTTACACGTATTTAGTAAAGAATAATGTAGTTCCACTTGTCCTTGGAGATTATTTGATTGTAGGAAAATAAGCAACAAAAGAGTGCTAAACTCACCTTCTAGGGTCCATGCCACATCACCTCATCCTAGTGGGCTGCCAACAATGATGCCATGCATGCAAACCTGCCAACTAGGGAGCCATGCATGCATGCCATGCAAGCAATCCAAGTGAAGCAACCCCCGACGAATCAGAGTGTGACACGTGGACTTCACATGGATCCATGGGCCCACAAAGGCAAGAAAATCGCTCCAAAACCGGGTGGACACCGGGAACCGACCAAAGGACCCACAGGGCAGCCTCCAGGAGGAAGCACACCCCGCGTGGGGCCCACAGGGGGTCGGCCGACCCCACTGGTCGGGCAAACCGACCTTGTGGCCGCCACTCAGGGGCTTCCACGTGGTGGTTCCCTATTGGTCCTAGGTGCCATCCCTAGGGTGTTTGCCTCCATTCCTCACCGGTGCACAGGCCTATAAATAGAAGGAGAGGGGGCTCACTTATGAGACATCCACACTTGCAACACCTCTCTCACTTTTAGTCTCAAGGCTAGGAGGTAGGCTAGAGTAGTTCTAATTCAGGTTCCAAGTCTACTTTGGGATCTAGGTATGAGTTGTCTTGTGTCTTATTTCATTTGTATGACTTTGATCTACTTCAGTTATTTATCTATTTCATATAAAGTTGTGTTAGTATACATGAGTGATTTGACGAGTAAGTTTTACATGTTCTTGATGAACAAGGCCTTTCGATCCACTTGACGGGTGACTTTTACATGTTTCTGGTGTTTGTTCATAAGTTAGAGGCTCGTGTTCTTCGCGAACACGACCCTTTGATCCAGTTGAACAGACATAGGAAAACACGAATTAGTTTGTGTACTTAACCTGGTTTGATCTAATTAGATGACAAGATTACGTTGTATGAAGTCTGTGCTTAAGCTACGGTACTCGGTGTAATTGGCTGGTTTATCTGGTGGCTTGACCTGGGTCATAATAGCCCGAGCCGATCAAGTCCGACTAACAACATAAGCATGGTGCTTGGGTTGCGTAGCTACCTTACTTATGAGTTTATCCCACGGTTTGTCTTGGGGTAGGCCGCGGTAGTGACAGCCGTTGATCCTCTGAAATCCCCCATGTTCGGTTAAGCTGTAGGAGTCTAAAATATAACAACCGGAGTTGTGCAGAAGCAACGCGGGAGGTTATCTCCCCGTGGTACCTGGGTGCTTAAGTCAATGTTCTTCAACACTAGTGTATCTAACTCGTTCCTACCAGCTTTATGTGTATAGTACATAAGAACCTAGAACTAACTCGTGTGTCGCCTCCTATGCCTAGGACCCCTTAGAGAGAGAGTGAGTGTGTGTGTGATCACACTACCCCCATTATCATATTCTTACCCCTGCACTTGAGTGTCTGATTTATTTCCGTCTATGATCTATACTCATTGCAATAGAGTTGATCTTGTCATTCCGCCAATGCCTTCCTTGGATTCGATACTCTTTGGAATACTCCTTTGGGGAAATGCTACAATGGTACTTCTGTGCGCTTGCGGATCTCTGTAACGTTAAGATTTACCAACCAGCATTTCTGGCGCTGTTACCAGGATGGGTTCCAAACTTGTTCTTAGGTGATTGCGTTAAGAAATGTCAACAAGCATTTCTGGCGCCGTTGCCGGGGAAGGCTTAAGGATGACATATCAACACTTTGCATATGTTTATAATCATGACAGGAATAAAACAGTTCTCAATGCAGGCTAACTTGGATTGTCTTCTTTGTCTATTGATGATGAAGATAGGTAGTGCATGACTAGTTTCGACTTGCCATCGAATTTTACTGAAGATCCTGAGTCACTCGTAAGGAAGGCACGAAATCATTTCGGCTCTCCTTTGCATGAACGTTCAGAAGTCGATCCAGCTTCCTTTGTGCTATCCACATCAACTTCCATGGCCAACCCTGTCGAGAAGACTCTTCACGAGTATTCCGCTCCCTCTGCTGACCAGGTGCCAACAGGCCCTGTGATCAACACTGGGAATGGATACTTCGAGATCAAGACTGGCTTAATTACGATGGTACAGGCTAGCCCATTCTGTGGTAAGCCTAATGAAGACGCGAGTGCCCACCTGCAGCAGTTCCTGGAACTATGCAGTACCTTCACTATACGAGGAGTGGAGGAAGATGCTATTCGTCTGCGACTGTTTCCCTTCTCCCTCTTGGGAAAGGCAAAGCAGTGGTTTTATGCTAACCGTGCAGAGATTAACACTTGGGCAAAGTGCTCTGCAGCATTCCTCGCGAAATTCTTTTCGTTGGGCAAAACTAATGTCCTTCGGGGGCGAATTTCAAGTTTCCAGCAGGCAGCAAATGAGACTATCCCAGAAGCTTGGGAGAGACTCCAGGAGTACATCCTGGCTTGTCCTCATCATGGGATGGACAACTGGCTTATTCTTCAGAGTTTCTATAATGGGCTGACTCCGACAGCCCGAGGCCATATTGATACTGCAGCTGGAGGGGCTTTCTTCTCTCTTACTATCATTGAAGCTACTACACTGATTGAGAAGATGGTTACCAATCAAGGGTGGAGTGATGATCGACTCCAGCCACGTCAAAGGGGTACACATACCGTCAAGGAAGCGGATATGTTGCACGCCAAGATGGACCTAATGATGAAGAGAATGGATGATCTAGCTAGTGAGAAGGCTGCCATGGCCACCACTACTCAAGCTATGGATGCTCGCATGACTTGCGAAGTCTATGGTAATACTGGGCATTCAGGGAATTACTGCCCTACTACTCAGGAGTATGTGATGTACATGGACGGCAACAACGACGGTTATCGTCCACAAGGAGGTCAAACGTGGAATCAATCGCGTCCTTATTATCAAGGATGTAATCAAGGTAATTCTTTCAACCCAAACCAACCTTCCTTGAAAGATCTAGTCTTCGGGCAAGCTAAGATTAATGAAGGTTTTAATAAGAAAACAGCTGCCTATGATAAGGCTTTCGAGAGCCTTAATGTTAAAATTGATAGCCTTACGTCTGCTCTTAAGAACCAGTTGAGTTTTAATAAGATGATAGAAACCCAGTTGGCTCAATTAGCTTCTTTGGTTCCCTCTGCTGAAGACGGGAAGATTCCGGGGCAACTCGTGTCCTCCTGTGAAAATGTTTGTGTAGTGTCCACCAGATGGGGTAAGCCATCTGGGCGGGCACAAGCCATTTACTATGCAGGGAAGCCTATACAGCAGGTACTTGACCCATGAGAATCTTGAACAATCACACACAAGAAAGATCCTAGTTATCCGGCTATCACCTGCAAGATTTACAACCAAAAGATTAAGCATGCTCTTTGTGACCTTGGTGCAAGTGTTAACCTTATGTCCAAGGCCATGTTTGAACAATTGGGGTATCTAGCTCTAACTCCAACTGCGACAGCCGTCCAACTTGCTGATGCATCGATCCGATATCCAGAGGGGATAGTAGAGAATTTATTGGTATTCGTCCAAGGTTCATGCATCTTTGCGGATTTCGTGGTCCTTGATATGCAAGATGATGAGGGAATGCCTCTCATTCGTGGGAGACCGTTCCTGAGTAACGCCAACGCAAGGATCAATGTGGGAGCTGGAACGATCCGATTTCGCATTAGGAAGAGGAACTTGATGTTCCGATTTCAAACGACAAAAGAGAAATGCTATACACTGTAGGGCAAAAATGAGCAAGCAGGGGCATGGACGGAGCCACGGCCCCCACGACTTCCCACCACTCACACAAAGCCTAAGAAAACAAGAAGGGTGTGGCGGGAAATACAGAAGTCATCTCCATCAATTTCTCGGGAATGGGGTGACGAGTGGAATTGATCGCTGAGAAAAGTCTCGCTCTCAGACTTAAAAAGATGAGTTGGATTGCCGGTGCGTACCAAAAGGTGACTCGCTCACGCCGTTCTAGAGACGGAGAGGGCTCGTCTCACCACTCCGGAGCTACACCAAGTCCAATGTCAACCGACTGTGAAGAAGAGGAAGAGGAGGAGCTACCCACGCCACGAGCCGAATGGGTGATCAACACCGATGCCGCCTTCATCGACTTGAGAAACGACCGGGAGAGACAGGCCTATGTTCTCATCAAGGATCGAGTCTTCGCCAACACCAAGGAGTTCGACTCGGCCCTTCTCAAGAAAATAGGTATGGACTCCGAGTTCGATTCCATTTGGCATGCTCTTGGTTGGGAGAACTTTGTTCCGGTGTGGGAGATCGGTTCTAGGCCTCTCACCATTCAGTTCCTCTGTACTCTTCGGGAGGATGAGACCGGTATTACGTTTTGTTTCCATGGAACGTTGTATCGAGTCTCATGGCATGATCTTAGTCGTGCTCTCGGTTTTCATCGTCGTTGTGCTATTTCTCTCGATCAAGCTTGTAGTGATTTTGTTCGAGATAGTTTTTGGGAAGAGATTTCTGGTCGGTCTGTCCGTGGCAAGTTAGCACCCCAGTGCAACGATATCACGCATCCCACTCTCCGACTGTGGCACAAGTGGCTCGCCATCACTCTCTTTCCGAGGGATGATGTTCAAACCATGCGCACAGACGAGATGAGGATATTATACGTCGCAGTTAGACGAATCAGAATCGCCCCAGTGCAAGCTATGATTCGGCAGTGGTTGACAAATTTTAGGATGACGGGTTCTATTGAGTGTACGTCCCTGATCACCCGTATCATTTCGAGTCTTGGGATTTCAATAGGGGCTAACGTTCCCTACATTGATACTCCCCGGGCCATGATAGATGAGGCGTAACTGATTCAAGGACATACTCTTAAAAAGGGTCCGGATGATTCCTTGGTTTTCTTTTACCCTGGCCACGCAAACCAGATTCGGTTACCTAACCTGGATTTCCGTTTGTACGGCCAAGGGCCACTGACCGTTCCTCTTGAGGAACCTCGTCGTTCTAGTGTTTCTGGAGACAGGGTCACTAGGAGTGCATCGAGGAGGGCAGCGACAGCACAGCAACCGCCACAACATCCGCCGCCACAGCCATCAGCTCAGCCACAGCCTCAGCCTACACCACCACTGTCTGGCGCATGGGCCTCGGCTGGGTACATGTCTGGAGTTACACCCAGATATGCCCCCGGTTGGGACCAACCCATGAGTCAGCCAGGTGTGAGTAGCTCGACCTGGGCTAGTGCAGGGAGTGGCGAGTGGGTTCGGCCCGCCGGTGCTACCTACGGGGATTCGTTTTCATCGTCCGGGTTGCGCTCGTCATCTCGTGGGGCCACCCTCACTCAGCAGATGAGCGAGCTCAACATCTGTGTCAGTACCATGGAGGAGACGATGCATCCGCAGGCTGAGTCCACTCGGGACTGGCAGCGTACGACGGGCGAAAGGATTCACACCATGGAGTATAGACAGCTGCGACAGATGGAGGAGCAGAGGGCTTACTATGCGTGGTTGGGATACCACCCTTCGCAGCAGTGAGCCTGAAGCTAGCTTGGGGGAGGACCCCCTTTCTGAGGTAACTTGTATCTTTCATTGTTTTCAGAACCCCATATGCTAAAAAACACATAAAAATCTGAAAAAAAAGTTAAAAAGACCAAAAAAATATTTATTTTCTTTCCTAAATTAGTTTGTTTTCGTATGCGCGGTAAGAGTGTTCTTATTCTCCATGGTTGAAATGATGAATAGTTGCTCTGTTTATTCCTCTTGTATGCTTTGTTTACAACTTAGTATCCTATCCAAGTTTTGAGTTCGTTGGCTAGTATGATCGAACCTGAGCTTGAAATTTGTGGGTAGCAAAAAGCATGATCTTTGCCTAAGTTGTTGCGAGGTATGATATGGTATAATAGAGTTGATATGAGCTAGTACTAAGTGATGTTTGATATCCAGAGTTTTCTTTTGAAAAATGTTAAAATGATAAGTTCCTCAATGATAAGAAATTCCTATCCAAGGCCATATGTAGATTTTAGCTTATGTTAAACCTCCACATATGCTGCTTGATTTCTTCATTGAGTCTTGTCGAATTGTTTTGACCCTCGGCGAGTAACTTGTTATACTCCTATGATCAAGATCACGTACACACCACCATATGCGAAACTTCTACACTGGAAGTTAGCAATCATCATTTCATCCATTTCCCATCCATTCCACAAAATAAAGCTCCACGCATGTTCCATGATTACTCTCCCTCCAAAGATATTCAGCAAGGACTATGGGCTATGTTAAAAAGAAAAAAAACATGCTCAAGGGCATGCATAAAAAAAAGAGAGAATAAAGAGACATAGCCCAAGTCTCAAAAATTTCGAAAAGGAGGAGAATAAAATCATGCAAAATAGGAGTTCATTATCCATCCACCATACACACACTTTTGCACATCTTGATCAGGGTGTATGACTTGTTCTACCAAGGATCCGGTTTTCGACTCGACAATACATGAGAAACAGGTATGCCACATGTTTTCCCTACCTACAACTCCACATATCAGCTTCTTAGGAGTAGGTAGTGAAAGAAGGCAAATCAAAGCCTTGGTGAGGAATCATACACATTGAGCGATCCGAGAGTATCATTTGAGGAACTTTGATTTCTTTTTGAAAAAAAACCTGCAAAACCTCCGGATTGATAACTGATCGAGGTACATGTGATTAGTAATCTTTATACAACCATTCTATCTTTCAACTGCCCAAGGCAGGTGAAGCTACATGCCCCATATCAATCAAGTGAAAGGTAAGATCAATGCCAACTTCTTCAACTCTTGATAGAGTACCTATCTGTATCTTATTATACATTAGGAATACAACATCGTAGCAACTCCTGATCAACCAACCTAAGTCCTTAATCTCTTGCTCGGGACGAGCAAGAGGCTAGCTTGGGGGAGTTGTTGACGGCTGTTAAGTGCCTACTTTAGCCGTCAATGTACTCATGAATAAAGGAGCATAAGGCATTTCTTACACGTATTTAGTTAAGAATAATGTAGTTCCACTTGTCCTTGGAGATTATTTGATTGCAGGAAAATAAGCAAGAAAAGAGTGCTAAACTCACCTTCTAGGGTCCATGCCACATCACCTCATCCTAGTGGGCTGCCAACAAGGATGCCATGCATGCAAACCTGCCAACTAGGGAGCCATGCGTGCATGCCATGCAAGCAATCCAAGTGAAGCAACCCCCGACAAATCAGAGTGTGACACGTGGACTTCACATGGATCCATGGGCCCACAAAGGCAAGCAAATCGCGCAAAAACAGGGTGGACACCGGGAACTGACCTAAGGACCCACAGGTAGCCTCCAGGAGGAAGCACACCCTGAGTGGGGCCCACAGGGGGTCGACCGACCCCACAGGTCGGCCGAACCGACCTTGTGGCCGCCACTCAGGGGCTTCCACGTGGTCGTTCCCTATTGGTCCTAGGCGCGATCCCCGGGGTGTTTGCCTCCATTCCTCGCCGGTGCACGGGCCTATAAATAGAAGGAGAGGGGGCTCACTTATGAGACATCAACACTTACAACACCTCTCTCACTTTTAGTCTCAAAGCTAGGAGGTAGGCTAGAGTAGTTCTAATTCAGGTTCCAAGTCTACTTTGGGATCTAGGTATGAGTTGTCTTGTGTTTTATTTCATTTGTAGGACTTTGATCTACTTCAGTTATTTATCTATTTCATATAAACTTGTGTTAGTATACATGAGTGATTTGTTCATTTGTTCTTCACCTGTTCATCATTTAGAGGCTCCTGTTCTTGACGAACAAGGCCTTTTGATCCACTTGACGGGTGACTTTTACATGTTTCTGGTGTTTGTTCATAAGTTAGAGGCTCGTGTTCTTCGCGAACACGACCCTTTGATCCAGTTGAACAGACATAGGAAAACACGAATCCGTTTGTGTACTTAACCTGGTTTGATCTAATTAGATGACATGATTGCGTTGTTTGAAGTCTGTGCTTAAGCTACGGTACTCGGTGTAATTGGCTAGTTTATCTGGTGGCTTGACCTGGGTCACAATAGCCCGGGCCGGTCAAGTCCGGCTAACAACGTAAGCATGGTGCTTGGGTTGCGTAGCTACCTTACTTATGAGTTTATCCCACGGTTTGTCTTGGGGTAGGCCGTGGTAGTGACAACCGTTGGTCCTCTGAAATCCTCCACGTTCGGTTAAGCTGTAGGAGTCTAAAATATAACAACCGGAGTTGTGCAGAAGCAACGCGGGAGGTTATCTCCCCGTGGTACCTGAGTGCTTAAGTCAATGTTCTTCAACGATAGTGTATCTAACTCGTTCCTACCAGCTTTATGTGTATAGTACATAAGAACCTAGGACTAAGTCGTGTGTCGCCTCCTATGCCTAGGACCCCTTAGAGAGAGAGTGAGTGTGTGTGTGATCACACTACCCCCATTATCATATTCTTACCCCTGCACTTGAGTGTCTGATTTATTTCCGTCTATGATCTATACTCATTGCAATAGAGTTGATCTTGTCATTCCGCCAATGCCTTCCTTGGATTCGATACCCTTTGGAATACTCCTTTGGGGAAATGCTACAATGGTACTTCCGTGCGCTTGCGGATCTCTGTAACGTTAAGATTTACCAACCAGTATTTCTGGCGCTGTTACCAGGATGGGTTCCAAACCCGTTCTTAGGTGATTGCATTAAGAAATGTCAACAGCTGTGTACCCCATTCTAGAGTTCAGCACGGAAACCAAGGTAGCTGGTAAAATGATGCTTTTGCCCCTAGAATTTCACCAATGCTGGCCCATGACCTCACAACCCTACTGCAGGCCTGCAGCTCTATGGAAAAGGAGGAGGATTTCTGGAAGTATCAACTATTCTTTAACACAACTTGACGATATACGAGTGGTTGAGAAGGGTCCAGAATCCAGATGGACAGATGGAGGTTACTACATAGTTTGATTTTTTACCTTGTCCACCTGGTAGCCTAGGATCTTTCTCCGTACACAAACTAGCATATGGTGCGTTTAATTTGAGAAATTTTTTGAATCCTTCAGGTGCGCTTAATATGGGACGGAGGGAGTAACCAAGAGGGTGCACGTTACGCATACATATGAAGCCCATTTGTGCGTAACGCAGTCGGTGTTGCATGAGGAACAATGCAGCAAGGCTGGTGCGTAACCATGCTTCAATGGTCTACTGCCATAGAAGTTACTACTACTCTGTATCGTTCCAATTTTATCGGATGTCTCTGAAGAGACGCGCCATACTATACTACTAGCCGATCTGTTTGGTTTGGTTACTTACTACTAGTACTCCCTCCCTCCGTAGACACCATTGCTCGTGCGTAACCGCCAAGGCGAGGGTTATGCAGGTTCGACACGACCCAGTCGGTTGTGTTGCAGGAGCCATTGTAGCATGGATGGTGCGTAACCTAGCGGGCCCAGCACGGACTTGGGGAGTGGGCCACGTGGGTGAAGGGAGAGAGGTCGCAGCTCATCGTCTTCGGGGAACCACTCCGACGCTCTGCCTTCAGCAACTATAAATCCCCGCGGTGTCGCCATGAATCTAGCACGCCTCTTTCCTTTGGCATCTTCTTGCTCCCCGAGCCTCGACACCCGTGGCAAACTTCTCGCTTTCACTTCCCTTCTTTTCTCTTCTCCATCTCTGCCCGAGCCCCATGGCCGGTGACAAGCACCCCGCGGAGGGACCCCGGGACTCGACGGCGTCGGGGCCGAAGCTTCGACGCATCCTCACCCGCGGCGGGTAGGCGTTGTTCTTCCTTGTCCTCTTCTGCCATCGTACCCTGCCGCTGTCACTGACGTTGTTCCGCCACGTCTGTCTTTGCAGGGTGGACTACAGCACCGGGGGTGGGCCGGCCACCGCTGCCGCTGCTTCCGGCGGCTCGTCCGAGGATAGGTCGAGGGAGGTCTCCCCGCCGTCAGCATTGGCTGCCGTCCCCGCCGCTCCGGCCGCCACCGCTACTCCGGCTGCTGCCATCGCTATGGCGCCCCCTATGAGCACACGAGGCGGATCGGATCTTGGAGCTCAACAAGGAGCTCTGCCGCAATGCAGCGCTGGAGCATGCCGCCCTCCAGGCATCCGAGGAGGAGGGGAACAAAGCTCTTGATGCCGTGGCCGACCCGCAGGCCCTTGCCTTCGGTTAGTCATCTGGCACGCTGTGGGGTTTTTCCTGCAGTCATTTGATTTGCTCACCTTGCGTTCTTCTCAGTGCAGTTCGGGAAGAGGAGGCACGATTCTTCCGTGAGTAGGAGGAGATTCTTTGCCAGCGGTTCGACGAGCTCGTCAATTGCTACGACGAGCTCGAGGGGGCTGCCGAGATTGCGGCCTCGGTGGTGAGGCTGGACCTGGTACTGTTGACTGACTGCCTCCGCGTGCTTCCCGGGCGCGTCCGGAATGTGGTAGTGACGGCGATGGAGCGCGGCTCCTCTGACGTCATCACGGCCGCCGACCTCCATGACCAGGAGAACGACCACGCGCTCGGGCTGGTGCCGCCAGGGTGGCCGCGGGACACCACACCTGAATCGCGTTGGCTCCGCGCGGCGTACTACGCCACCAACGGCCGCGCTATTCATCAGGAAACCAACCTCGACGAGCTCCTCGAGGGACGCGGCGGCGTCGGAGGCCAGGCTGGCATCGGCGGCCAAGACGGTGCGGGGGACTCCAGCTCCGACTCCCACTAGCCGCGTTGTGGATCCCTGTGATGCGAGTGCGAGTCTGCTTGGGTTTGATTGGTTCTGTCTAAGTGAGTTCTTTGCTCACTTGCTTCGCCCCCCTTTTATAGCTAAAGGGGAAACTACAGTGGAAGGGGTAAAATGGGCACCACGAATGATGTTACAGTGTTATTCTAAAAAAATGATGTTACGGTGTCGAAATCCCCGTGGTGACTCCTGATTTGTGCCCGTACGGGATGGGCAAACGGCGACTGTGGCTGACTAGGTTGTTGACAGGGTTGGTGACGGGCCTGACCGGGGCAGTTGGCTTCGAGTTGCTCCTTCCGAGTTGCTGATCCCGAGTATGGTCGTCGGAGGCGGTCCGGACGAGCTTCCGAGTACTTATGACCGTCCCAAAATAGATACAATTCTAGGACCAAACACGCAAAACAAAAGTGGGTTGCAAAAGGACCAAACTACCCCTTGTTATTTATGAGAAAGATCTGGAGTAGACATGAACATGTCTTTTGTGTAAGAACCTTCTAGAGTATCTTGCCTTTTTATAGTTGGTTGGTCGAAGTTGCATTCTTTGTGAGACAAAATTCAAACCCTAGAATTGAATTTATAGTTGGTTGGTCAAAGTAACAATTATTATATACAGTACTTCTGCTCTCCGGGGAGGCCGCCTCCTGCTAGCCGTAGTCCCCACCTCCCCGCGTCGCCGCCGGAATCCCCGAGGGAGAGGCCGCCACGCGCCGGATCCGGGCCTGTCGAGGGGAGAGGGAGGTCGCCGGTGGCGGGGGCGGAGGAGGTGGGGGGGATCGAGGAGGCGACGTCAGCCTACGAGTGAAGGAGGTGTGCAGGACGCGGGAGGAGGAGAGAGAGACAGCAACGGGGGCGTAAGGTCGGGCTGCGCGAAGGAGAGATAAAGGGCAAACAAAAACCCTAAACCGGCTGTGTTTGGTTGGAGGAGTAAGAGGTATTAAATAAAGTTAGTTTGCAAAACTATTTTCACAACTCCGTGCAAAATCACGAGACGAAATTTAGTACTCCATGCATGAATGATTCCATGAACGCATTTTTTTTCCATGCTGCTTGATGCAACACCGACTCTGCGGTTGAGCACGCACTAGGTTACGCACCTTCATGACGGTGTTTGTCATGTGTACCGACGCGGTGCAGGTTTTTGTGATAACCCCCAGGGTAACGCACGTAGCATCACGGTTGCCGCGCAACACGGCGGGTCGTGTCGTGTCGAACCCCTAGTTCATTTGGCTCCTGCCCCCGGTCGGCAGGGTTACGCACCATCTATTCTGCGTGGCTCCTACAACACCGAATGGGTTACGCACGTAGACCTGGTTACGCACCATCCATGATGTGCATCCGGTCCTGTCGATTCTGCGAGTAACCTACACCCTTTCGGTTACACACCATCCATGATGCATGGCTCCTGCAACACCATTGACACCGACTGGGTCATGCCGAACCTGCGTAACCCTCACCTAGGCAGTTACGCACGAGCCATGGTGTCTACGGAGTATGGAGGGAGTACAAGTAGCGTGTAACCAAACCACAGGTCGGTTAGTAGACATCCTATAAAATAGGAAGGATGCAGAGTTCTATGGCAGTTGATGCATATATACAGTCAGTGCGCACAATGCAGCAAGACGGATGGGATCCGTCATCATGTACTACTATATACTATATATTCTAGTATATATAGAATATTATAAATGCGACGATTGCTATGGTCGGCCTCTGCCTCTTCGTGCCCCTGCCTCTCCCACTTCGTCCTCTCTCACCCTTGGCCATACTACCCTAAACGCCGCCGTCCCCCCGTGATCTGGTTCTCTGATCCCCGACGATCGACCAACGTCTTGCTGGTTTCGGTGAGTTCTCGCCTCGAGTACCCGCTCACTGTCAACGTGATCAATTCCCAACCATCGATCCCTTTAAATTTGTAATCACTACTATATTGTTGCACTTTTGGATATGGATCTGCTTCACTTGTATGTCGTCCCCTTTCTAGCGCGGATCATGGCCGGCGTTGACGTCCTCACCGGCGATCAGCAACTTGAACGCGATTACATTACTAGCTAGACTTTCGACAATGAGGACCAAGCGTTTCATTTCTACAAAAATTATGCCAAGGACAAAGGTTTCGGGGTAAGGAAATCATCTACGAATTGTTTGCTGCCGTGAAGGATGGTGTGATGACAGGTACATGAATTCGAATCCGGAAGATCTTTGCAGGAAGCCCAGGAGCCTAACCAGGATTGGCTGCATAGCCAAACTGATCGTCAAGCTTAACAGAGAAACAGGCAAGTGGGCCGTAAGCACATTCGTCACTGAACATGGCCATGACCTATCCACATCTGATCTCACCTGCGGGATATCACTGCGGCACAAATGGCAAAAATCACTGTGGCACAAATGGCAGAAATCACCTCCTACGAAATAGCAGGGCTCAAGGAAAACCAGATTATGGACGTCATGGACCAGCAGCACGGAGGATACGACAGAGTAGGCTGCACAACAAAGGACCTATACAACTTCTGCGACCAGCGAAAGAAGCAGATCTTAACAGATGGCGACGCAGGAACACTGCTCAAGCACTTGTGGGCCCGCAGGACAAATAATGTTGGGTTCTACTTCGATTACGCAGAAGATGACACGGGACATTTGAAGTGCTTGTTTTGGTGTGATGCACAATCTCGTTTGGACTATCAGGTTTTTGGAGATGTTCTTGTGTTTGACAGCACATACAGGACAAATCGGTACAACCTGCCCTTCATTCCTTTCGTTGGAGTGAACCACCACCGAAGGACCGTCATATTCAGATGTGGCATTCTCACAAAGGAAACCACAGAGGCATATATATGGTTGCTCCAGACATTTCTGCACACAATGTCCATGCAGCACCCCAAATCAGTGATCACTAACGGAGACTTCGCAATGCAGAATACCATCCGTGACGTACTGGAAAATTCCAACCACAGAATCTGCACCTGGCACATAGATCGCAACCTGGTCAAACATCTTCGCGGCAAGAAGCTGAAATGTGACTTCAAGCAGTTTATGTATCGCCCATATACACCTGAAAGTTTTGAAAGCCAATGGTCCAAATTTATAGAGGAACACAAGGCCTACAAAAACACTTGGCTTTCAAAGATGTATAACATGAGGAATTTGTGGGCTGCAACTTACCATGCCAATCACTATTTCCTTGGACTCCACACCAATCAGCGAAGTGAGAGCTTGAATTCAAGGCTGCACACGTATTTGCATCCCCAAATGACACTGGTTTCTTTACTGGAGCACTATGAGAGTTGTGTGTACCATATGCGGACAACTGAGTTAGTGCTGGATGCAATACACGGCATTCATTCTGGTTCACTACGACCAAAGCATCTGAGATTGAAAAGTACTGTGCTAGTACTTACACTCAGACAAATTTTGATATTGTTAAGAAGCAGATCGAAACCTCAGAATGGTCAGCAAGCCATCGAAACGGTGAGATTCACTATTGCCTACAGAAATGGCAAGCCAGATAAGAAATTTGTCATGACGTCTACTACCAACCCAACGTGTGGTGAGGCGGACTTGCGCTGCAATTGTCGGAAGCTGGAGTGTGATGCCATCCCATGCTGTCACATGTTTGTAGTGTTGTTTCACACTGGCACAGCCAAATTACCACGAGCCTGCGTGAAGTCTAGGCTCACCGTTTCTGCAAAGTCTGGATTTCCTCCAGAGAGGAGGACCCAGATTTTTGACCAGTCCAAGTCCTTTCACAGGTTCCGTGATATGCGAGACATGGGTACCAAAGTTGCATACTATTCCTCACTGAGTCCAGTCCTGACAAAGAAGTTGAGGGATGCTTTGCAGGAGGTATATGAATGCATCAAGGCACACCAATTTGAAGAGGACGAACATCATCACTTTCCCAAGATATTTAATGAAGCCGACCCACATAGTCAATTTGAAACTGTTTTGGACCCGTTGCGGATTGTTCACAGAGGTGCTCCTTCGAAAATGATAAAGGCCCTCCACGAAAGAATTAATCAGGGTATATCTAAGTACAGATGCAGTGGGTGCTTGGTAAAAGGGCATACAAAACCTAGTTGCCCCAACTTAAATAAGAGGTACGCATGGTTTCTGCATTGAACTCCTCAGGCATCCTTAGCAGTAGTTGATATTTTGTGTTTAGTACATAAATGTTTATTTAATGTGTATGCACCCTCAGGCCAAAGTGCCATCTCACGAAGAAGAGAAAGTCGAAGAACAAGCAGGAGCAGGAGCTTGAGGAGGAGGAGCAGGAGCAAGCAGAGGATGTTCGAAACGATGTTGTACCTCCGCAAGATGGTGAAGTGCCACCTAGCAAAGGTATCATCTCATTTTCTCTGAGTTTATAACACGTCCACCTATTTATTAGGTCATCTGCATTCTGGTTGGAAGAGTAATCTGGATAGTGGAGGTCGTCAGAATCCGAATAAGATGCGACCGACGAAAAGAGCAACAACGGCGACTTGATGACACATGATAGTAGTTTGGCTGGTATGGTTCATTTCATTAGTGAGTACGGAGTACCAACAAGCATATCATAGTTTATTTAGATGTTTACTGTACTTTGGACACCATTTTCCCTAAACTTTTTATTATTAATTTAAACAATTGTGCGGAGTACTCCCTCCGTCTTGTGAAGCGGAAACTCGTAAGCAGCCAAGCACAAAGCGTTTGTAAACCAAATTCGCAAGCACCCAGCGTGGCTCCAGCATAATGTAGACTAGGCAGGTTTCGCATGCCTCTGTATGTCTGTGCGCGTGCGCACTGCGTAGTATCCAGTGACGTTGCACCAGGCACCATGGCTCGTGCGTAACCGGATGGGCGTAGGTTACGCAGGTCCGACAACACCTGCGGCCCGCCGTGCTGCTCGGCAACCGTGATGCTGCGTGCGTAACCCAACCTTCCTCAGGTAACACGCAGAATCGACAGTCAGTCTAGGCTGTCGGTCTTCAAAGTTCTAACTTACTAGCTAATAATGCAGATCTCAAAAAAAACATTGCTGATGCGTAAGAGAGTGGGTGCAGGATAAATCGTAATTATAGTTAATTATGGGATGCCATGTTGTTATGTCAAATGTGCATTAAACTTGTCTGCTCTCAAATTGACTCACGGAAGGCATTCATTTTATCACCATCAAAACAATTAGTCCTAGCATGGTCTACTCAAAAAAATCCAGCTCATCGCTGCAAAGTTAATTACTTCATTCCCTCTTCATGTCCTCCGTTCCATTCCATTGTCAACGGCGGCATGGATAGTTGTGTCCGATGACGGCCTGGATGAGGGGCGTGGTTGGGTTGGAGGAAGTGGTGCCGTCGAAGATGCGGAATGCGCGGCCCGTGGCGCTGGCGGAGGGACGAGTGCAGAGCCGATGCAGTGGTCGGGCGGCGCAAGGTCGGCGGCAGACATGGCTGCGCCGCCACACTGAGCGGCGAGGTCGAATTCATCAGAGGGGATAAGGGGATCGATTTTTTGCTGAGTTACCCGAATGACCCAAAGGGTCTGCCACCATTTGCCTGCACTGTTTGTTTGGGTTACATGCAGTCTCGGTTACGCACCACCCCTACTGCATGCTCCCTCGATCCACATATAATGGTAACCAAGATCATTTGGTGGCAGCCCGGTGGGTTACACACCCTCTCGGCACCATGACGTGTGGAGCAACATGGCTAGCGGTTTGGGTTACCATAGCATGCCGTGTATCCCAGGTTGCTCCGTCATGTGGGTGTTGCCTGCACCACGCAGCCTGAATGGTGCGTAACCTGGTCCATGCGTAACCCAGTCGCATGTAGTTTCCCTATATATGCAGCACTGATAGTCTGTACCTGAACGGCCGAATGGGTGTACTAGGTTGCTCGAAGGATCGACATGACCAGATGCAACATTGATTTGTGCGTAACCCGTGGCTGGGTGCAGGTTATGCTGGTCTGGGTTGTTTTCTATTTTTATTTTTATTATAGCAGTAAATATATAAAATAATAAAAATAGAGAATGGTGCAAAGGCACTACTAGTACTACCCAGTAGTCGTAGACCATGCATCCGATCCAAAACAAGGTTAATATATATTATGAATCTTGAAATCATCCGAAGACAGGATCTAGCGGCCGTTACTACAAAAAGTTGAATATGGAATTACGGGGCGGACTTAGCAGTACTAGAGTAGATAGTAGTAGAAGTACTACAGTAGAAGATCTTCTCTGATCCATTCCCGTTGTTACTTGGAGTACAGTACAGAAGGTCGGCCGGCCGTTTGGTCAGCTGCAAAGAACTAACTGCTGCATATCACCACCTAGTAGTAGCGGTGTGGATCTGGTCCATGTCGCACACACCTTGACGTAGCTGGTGTTTATTATATATTTGCTCTCCCAGCCCGGAGATTACTACTCGTCGTCGCCACCTGTATTCATTATATTATTGTGATGACACAAGTAAAAGTAACCAAGTTAGAGGCAGCAGCAGCCGAAGCACAGTCTGTATTGATGCAAATCATCAAACGAATTACCTTTCTGAGTATTGACTTGAGCAGACTGTGGATCTGGTCCATGTCTACTTCAAGTACACATGACATATAATTGTATACACGCGTCACGCGTGTAACTGAGGCGGTGCAGGTTACTGTGATGGCCGCCTGGGCTACGCACACACCATCGCGGTTGCCGCGGGACACGCCGTGTGGTGTCGACTATGCGCGTAACCTGCAAGGTGACGGTCACTGGATACTACGCAGTGCGCACGCGCACAGACATACAGAGGCATGTGAAACCTGGCCAGTCTAGATTATGCTGGAGCCATGCTGCGTGCTTGCGAGTTTGGGTTACAAACGCTTTGTTCTTGGCTGCTTGAGAGTTTCTACTTCACAAGACGAAGTTAAGGGAGTAGTACTCCGCACAGTTGTTTCTGGTGATTCTTTTGGTTGACTTAAGTAATTTTGCTTTGCCTCTTCGCCATGTCGAGAAAGTATGGTGTATGACTGCAATCCAAATCCATGTCGCTATCACTAAAACCATGTTGGATTCATAAAGAAATTTGCGCGAGTATATAGTCCAACATACAGTTCATTGTTCAGACTGCTTATTTAGAAATTCTAAGTTTTATTTGTTGTTGTTACCTTCTACTTGAAGATTGTAAGTTACCAATTATTATTAATAAAGTTGAATTCTCCTCATTGTTCCATATTCTACATGTTTCTACATTATTGTTGTTATCCTATTTATTTCAATTGTATTGCAATGTAATGATTTTATTGGTTTGCAACGCACGGGCACATTCCTAGTACATGGGAAGGCTGAGGTCAGTCTCAGTGCAAGTTTCATTGCACAGTTATCTAACCAACTGGTTACATGAAATGGTCATATGGTTTACGCAAGTTTGGAATAACATGCAGCAGCATCTCTAATGCTTCCATGTTTCCACCCCTCCATTTTGTTACTCGAGTGAGAGTGATCCTATCGTTGCCCACCTTTTCCTATATCAGCTTAAGCGGTTGGGAGTTTCGTTCATGACTTGTTTGTTCCTGTATGCTAGTTCCATCAGTACGATGGGGATGCACAAAAATTGCAAACTAGATGTGGCGTGCCGCTCGTGACGAACTTGCCGACGTGACAAGGCCAAAACGCAATAATACATGCCGAAATTGAAAAGGCATTGCCGCATAGAAGGGGTGTGTCGAATGACCGTTTGGGAACGACACTCCCACAAGTTCATCCATGTCAGGACCATTGTGAACTGCAGTTATGTAAGGACTAGTATGGTTTTCGGGACTGGTAGCCGGGTGCTCATGACCCGAATGTGTGGACACCCGCACTGAAGGGACGCGTTTGTTCAGTGTACTGGGTAATAAGTAGTGGTAACTCATGTCCACAAACGGTTGTCGTTTCGGAACGGCACATGCACTCCCACAATAAAAGGAGGTAGTTTACCCACGAGTCAATCATTGCCACCATTTGCGATCATGGCTCTAGACACTAACATGTCTCCTTCCAAGAAAGTTGACTTCTCAGTCTCAAGCGAGGAAGTGAAAGCAGAAGGAATCGCGGGGTAGTACAAGGAATCCGGTACATTCATGGTTGGAGGCTACGTTGCTATCCTATAGGTATGACTGATCATCAGTGGATGGGTGTACGGCATTGCCGTCTTCCTCGTTCCCATGAATATAGCCCAAAAGGTAGGTTTCTCATTGTTATGAATACAAACATTCACATGTGCATATATGCTCTGACTGTTGTAGAGCCTGTGACGACACTACATGGTTCCACACATAGGTGCGAGTATTATTGCGAGCGGTGGCTGGATACCCCACTAATGACAATGATATGTTTCGAGTTCAAGCTACAAAAGATGTTGAATTCAGGAATGGGGATCTAGGACAACGAGGCTTCGAATGCCTGGTGGAGCATCGTGACATTGAGCGCGTGAGCTCCAACAGAGGTCGCATAAACATACCGTGTGTTGTTACAATACTTGAGGATGATCGCATTGATGTTCCTCCTTCGTCAGTACGCAGAAGCATATGCGCAACACTTGCAGCCCAAGCCCCTGTGGACATTGTCTTCGACATAGGCAGCCGGGTGATACGAGCGATACATGCCAATGTGGCCGCAGTATCTTGTGTGATGAAGACAATGCTCTACGGTGGTGGAGTGGAGTCAAACTCTGAAACTGTTCAATTCAAGACACACACCCTGATGGCTTCTCACTTCTGATCAAATATGCCAGTGAAGGATCACTCCCGGAGGAGGCTGATTTATGGGACACCCCTGCCAACCCTGGCCTGTGTTACTCTCAGTCGCCGACATGTACTGCGTCGAAAGGTTGAAGCTGCACTGTGCGTCAAGGATGTGGGACATGGTAAGCAAGCAAACTGTGAGCGCATTTCTATGATGGGCAGTTGAGACTAACTGCACCCAATTGCAGGAGAAGTGCATGTCTCTCGTAGAGCGAAGCTGGCTGCACGGAATACTCACAATGGATTTTGTGTTTGTATGCTTTCACCATCCCCATGTTATGCACGATCTCCGTAGTAGATTACACCAAGGCATGTACCAGGGTCCCTGCTTGTAGTATGTAGTTTTAATGTTTTAGTTACTAGGATCGTGCCCGTGCATTGCTACGAACAACACATCATTTACATTGCAATACACATTGATATATATGTGCAATACACATTGTTGTTGATTTGGATTCATATGTCCATTCAGGATGTGTATAATAATGTGTCCCTTTGAGCAGCACATAACAAAGGCATTTCACTATTTGTACTTGTATGCAATCCATTTTCGTAGACCATGCTGGAACTTATAGTTTCGATGGAGATGAAATGAATGCCTTCCGCGAGTTAATTTGACAGCATAAAAGTTTAATGCACATTTGACATAACAACATGGCATCCCATAATTAACTATATTTACGATTTATCCTGCACCCACTCTCTTATGCATCAGCTATGGGTTTTTTTTGAGATTCGCATTAGCTAAGTTAGTAGGAGGTACACCAAAGCTACACCGATGGCCTAGGCTGATCCTGTCGATTCTGTGTGTTACGTGAGGAAGGTTGGGTTACGCACGCAGCATGGTAGATGGACTGTGCGTATTGCTTTGATCAAAGGCATATGCTAATGCTATGGTAATTGGTAACCCAACCACTAGCCATGTTGCTACACGCACCATGGCTCGTGCGTAACCTACTGGGTGCTGCCACCAAATGATCTCGCGCCGTGTTCCGCGGCAACCGTGATGCTGTGCGTAATACAAAGCGGCCTCGTACGTGCGTAATACACGTGGACCGTGGCACAGGAAAAGCTGCCTTCAAATGATCGCAACACACATCATGGATTGTTCGAAACCGAGCTGGTACGGGTTACGCATTCACCTTCTGTGTGCAGTCAGGCAAAATGAGTGCACTTAGCAGTCACCGCATCTGCACCATCCACTCTCGATCTGACGGAGGCAACCCAACCAAACTCATTTCGCAGGCCACATAAGTTACATAACAGCTACACGCATGGATGGTGCGTAACCGAGCGGGTCCATCTTATGCGCATAATCGACACCACCCAGTCGGTGTTGCAGCACGGATAGTGCGTATCCGCACGGGTACAGGTTACACACCGAATTGACATGACCGGATGCAGCATGGATGCTTGCGTAACCATGCCTGTCCAGGTTACGCATGCATCTGAAGCCTATTTCTGTGTAACACAGTCGGTGTTGTAGGATGTCCTCCACCAGATGCTGCTCCTCCCTTAACCGGTGTACAGTGGTTCAACATCAAAAACTAAATGCTGAACAAGAACAATTCAAAAAGTAGTTAAAACCCTATTTGGATCGGGTGGTCTACACTCCTTAATGATATTTTTTATTAATTGTAAACTTCTCTACGTATAACGCTGGCTGGTAACACGTACTCGGTTACGCACGATGGAACGACGGTGGTGCCCTGGTTACGTACCATCCATGCATGTAGCTAGTGGTACAAGCTAGTACAACCTACAGAAGAATGCATAACTGTGACCCACACGGCATGCGTGCGGCCATCGTGCACAACCTGCGTAGCCTGGTCTCGGTTACTCTAGAGCCACGCTGCTAGGTCCAACCTCTTGGGTTGCCCACAGGGCCATGTGAAGGCGGCTTGGGTTACGCACGCAGCACTGCGGTTGCCGCGGAGCACGGCGGGTGATCAAAGGCATATGCATGGTAACTTCATTTCTTAATGTTTCCATAATTTCATGCGAGTTTCAGTTACGTACGCTTTGCGGCAACCCCGGCAATTTCGCGATCGTGGTTTTCATTCGCTTCCATCTCTCTCTCTCTCTCAAAATCTTTGTATTGCAAGGTTTCTCTACTTCTTCATATATATCACGAAGGCTCCAGATAGCACAGCTGCAGTCCATCACTACCACAATGCATTCTTCATCGCCTCATGGAGCGAGCAATGGATCCCCCTGTCGTACACCGATGAAGCGTCCACTGGCTAAACGCAGCGGGAAGGACTCTCCGTCAAAGAGGCGGCTTGACATGGGCACCGTCGCTCCACCCGCAGTGCCTACAGAAGATACCATCTGTTCGTCCACCGACAATCCAGCAGGCCGTCCAGGTGATGTCAACTGCTCGGTGGCAGGGAGCCATGTCGCGGCCTCGCCTCCAGTTCCCCTTTCTACGCCTGCAAAGGCCGATGAAGAGGTTAATTTTTTATGCCCCCTCCCTTTCTGAACTTAGGAGATTGTACGTAATCAATTAATGTAGTCAGTAATAGAATGGCATCACGAGGATTGAAATCACACTAGGCAACCTTCCAGTAATATAATAATTAATTACATCTAACACCACATCAAGTCAAGCTTCAGATTGTTTCTGATTTCCTCTTCTTGTCTTGTGGCGGTCTAAGTTCCTGCTCAAGTATCGCTTACATTTTTTCCCACTATGCCAGGTCCAAAATTTCATAATACTGAAAAAAGCAACGAAATTACAGAAATGGATCAACCTGGGGGTAGTTTTCTGTCTATTACCACGACCAACCCATAACTAGAATAGAATTGGGAATGGGAAGAACTTTACAAAGTAGTAGAAGTATATACGAATATCTCAAACAATATTACAAACTTCACCTTAATTCGACCCAGCAAATTAATATATTCATACACTTGTCCATCTCGGCATCTGCAGGTTTCTGGCTGCTGCTCTCGTCGCCTTTTCTGCACAAAAGATTATGTCACTCCACTTGTACAACTGCCTGTTGACAACCCACTGGTACAAAGAGTGTGAATTTCCCACATCTGTTCCCAAATTATCGTCCACGTTTCCTCAAACTTGGTTTGTGTTATTATTCTTTAACGTTGGTTAACTCAGCTCTGTCAGAAGATGATTCGTTCTCCCTTGTTCATGTTCCTGGGGTAAGCTCTATGCATTGTCCATGTTTCGAATAAACAATAATTAAGCATATCTGGTATACACATACGAGTGCATGCTTGCGGATTCTTTTTCCCTTGTGTACCAGCGTGTGCAGTCTAGCTACTCTACTCATGTAATCATAATCCCACGTTGTCGCATCCTGGATGACATTGTTAAAAGGTTGGGCCTAAAAGTGCACGAGGAAACCATCAAACTCCAGGATGGTCAAATGATGACGGGATCCAATATTAGGGATACCCAAAGACGATAAATACGATCCACAGGAAGGCAGGACAGCGAGACCCACGACGCAGCACAGCGAAATGGCTTCAAGTCCACATCAAACAGGACACTTGCATGCCAAAGGTGGGGCCCACGACATGCAACAAGGAGGCCACCTCTCACCACTCGAGGACGCATGCAGACATGCAAGGACCGGGCCCGGCCTTGGCTTGCGGTGGTGAGCATGGAGAAACAAGGCACAATAAACAAGGCACAATAAATAAGGCCACCACTTGAGTGTGCATGCGTGCATGCATGTAGGCAAGGGGTGAGACTTTTTCTCCCCCGCTTCCGGTGTTTCTCTCTCTCTGTGTTTGCTTGACTTATAAGTTTCCTCTTTCTCTCTCTCTCTTTGCTTGGCTGTCAAGTTTCCCTTGATCTATAAGAGGGAAAGCAGCCCTTGGCAAGGAGAGAGAGGACTCCTTTTTTACTTCTTCCTTCTCCTCTCCGGAGGAGTTCTCTCTCTCCTCTTCTTCTTCCTCCAGCCAGACTTGGCTCCCACACATGTACGCAGACTCCTGCTACATGAACCACATACACACATCACAGAGACTTGGGACTGAGCTCCCTCTCTCGCCCATTTGTATCCCCCTACTACAAATCAGTGCAAATCACACAGGCAGTGCGAACTGGACGTAGGGTATTACTCTCCGGAGGCCCGAACCAGTAAAAATCCTTGTGTCCCATTTCGCACACCGTCCGAGACCCGACACGCAATCCGAGAAATTTATTGCCGCCGGTAACAAACCCCGACAGTTGGCGCGGCAGGTAGGGGTATTTTGCGTGTCACGACGTTTTTGGCAGGTCTCGGATGGCCAACCCCGACGACAATGGCGGTAGCGACGTCCACGGCCACGGGTGGTGGTGCGCCCTCCTTTTTCGTCGACGACGCGGTGGCGCGGGCCCACCTTCGGCCGCAACGTGATGGCCCGTGTTCTCCACGGCGCAGCACTGCAGACCTCCTCCAACCACCGCTCCGTCTTCTCCTCGACGACCAGCCGCGGCTTGCTCCGCCCCTCCCAGCACGACTGGCAGCCGTCTCTCCGCCGCGATTCCAGGCCGGAGAGGGGGAGGCCCGACGGAGGACGGGTGGGGCAGGACCCTAGCGGCGGGATGGATGGAGCTGGGCCGCGGCAGCGAACCCCGGCGATCGTGCGAACCTGCGTCCTCATCCTCCCTGTGGCAAGCTGACCTCCCCTCGAGGAACGCACTTTTCTTTCTTTGCAGGACGGCCGCTCAAAACCGTGGCCGAGCTACTCGGAGACGGACGCAGCTAGTCGTTCGAACCAACAAGTCGGAGATGGAAAACCACTCGTGCGAATCACAACTCGGAGGATCTACTCGGGGATAGAGAACTACTCGGAGACGGATGAAGGCCCGACGCTCTGCTCCGCCTCAGTCCCCGGCGCGGCGGCATCCCGGTACAGGGGCCCGACCTACTGACGGAGGCCTCCTGGCACGCACGCAGATGGCTGGCAAGCTGATGCGGCGCTCCCCCGACACTTCTCCGACCTCAACGCGCGGCGGCGTGGCGCCCTGTTCCGTTTTCCCTCAAGCAGATCAGGTGCCTGTAGTTCCCCTGTAGCCAGGACGGTTTCCCGGCGGGGAAAGCTAGCTTGCACGACACGAGGCCTCTCGGCAGCATGGGCACGCGGCGCCCCGCCACCACCCGCTGTGGTCGGCAGCGCGGCTCTCCGGCACCCTGGCTTCCACTACGTTCGGCGCGGCCGCGCGTTCTTGCTCAGCTCCGACCTCAACAGCGCGTGGCGCCCAGAACTCCATCACGACCAGCGCGGTGGCGTCCTCCCTTTCGACTTCGACCACTTTCGGCATGGCGGCGCCGCTCGGCTCCACATCATCCTCGACGCGTGGCGGCGCAGACCTCTTCCGAGTACGGCATTGCGGCGTGGCGCGGTTGAGAGCCCTACCCGCGCGCTCCAACAGCGGCTGGCGGCGCGCTCGCTCAGAAGACCGGCTTAGGAAACAACTCGGAGGCGGAAGAAGCAGGTCGTGCGAACGAACTGCTCGGCGATGTAAAATTGCCCGTGCGAATCACACAAATCGCTCTGGCAGGGTGACTTCTCGGGCGAATCGCAAAGCCGCTCGAACGAAAAAAAACTCTCTCTAGGCACAAAAACTAGTCGGGCGTGATTCCCCTCCCCATCTCCCTTCTGTGCAGGGTCACGGCGTGCGTTGCAGAGGCCGCAGCCGGCGCGCGCGGCAGAGGTCATGGCAGCCGCGCAAGCAGCAGCGGAACGTGGAGCAGAGGCCCCAAAGACGGCACGCGCGGAGCAGCTCGACCGCGGCGGCGGCGTAGTGGTGCGGCACTCTTCTCCGGCTCCGACCCCCGCGACGCGGAGGCGACTTTGTCCTCCACCGCGGAGGCAGCAGGCGAAATGGCGTGCCGGTGACGCCATTTCCTCGGACACCCTCCTCCGACGGTCGGCAGCGCCCTCTTCTCCACCTACACCCGCCGCTGCAAGACGGTCGGCGTGCGGCCCTTCTCCGCCTCTACCTGCTATGGTTCGATGGCACCCGCTCCTCCGCATCTCCCCCGCGACTCTAGGCCGGCGGCGGGTAGCCCCGGCGGCACACGGCTCCAGCGCGACGACGGGGAGCCTCGCGCACGACCACCACGGCGACGTGGTGCTCCACGCGAAGCGGAGGCCGCGATGCGACACGCGAAGCAGAGGCCCTGGCGGGGCAAGGTGAAGCAGAGGCCGCAGCTGGACAAGCGGCGGTCCGGCGAGTCCATGTCCCTCACCTCCTCCATGGGGATCCGCTCTCTCCTCGAGGAACGGTTTTTTGCAGGGCTAGTGCTCAAATGTGATCCGGAAAACTACTCGGAGACGAAGGTCTATTTGTGTGAACCAACTTGTCGGAGATGGAAAAACAAGTCGTGCGAATCGGCCGCCCGGAGAGCGAAAAACTAGTCGCGTGGAACAGGTCGGAAAAGCTACTCGAAGACAGAAAAATACACATACGACTCGGAAACACGGAAAACTACTCGGGAAACTGCTCAGGTCGTGCGAATCTAGCTACTGCTCTGCCCACCACAACCGGCGGCACAACGTTTTTTCAGCTCTGACTTTCGTGTCGCGGTGCCCTCTCCTTCGACTGCGGCTGCGACTCCACCTACGATGACAACAACGCACCCACGGCACCTCCGATGGTGCCGAAGATGACGGCACTGCGGTGCCCAGCTCCGCCTCCCCGACGGCGACGACACCGCAGCGCTCAACTCCGCCTCGTCGACGGCGACGGCACCAATGGCACCCAGCTCCGGCTTCGACACCTCCGACGGCGCCGACGGTGACGGCACCCGTAACACCTCCGACGGCGCCGACGGCGATGACACCTCCTCCAACTCCGACCTCCACAGCTGACGCCCGGCCTCCTTCGACTCTGGCCACCTCAGCCACTCGATAACCGCCCCGATCTAGCCGAACGCCACCATCCGAACATCTGCAGACTCTGGACCATTGATGCAACGACTTTCTCGACCATCCGCCGACCTTGTCGGCAACCACCGTTTGGCCATGACCGGCAACACGAAGCTCGGGAGCTCGTCAGCTCGGGACCGAGGACGACACCTCAACTTCTCCAACGTGAACACGATCCGAGCTAAGTATTATTTTAATACTACTGTTTCCCGGTTAAGGCATATCTCAACATGCATCTCCAGGATATTGTCGTTTACCTTGGCCATAGCCCCGACTGCTTACACAGTTCAGGCGCTGCATGAGCAGTCGGGCAATGGCCAACGGGCATGCCGCGCGCACTCTTTACCGTTCGCTTTCTTTCTCCTCCCCCGCTCTAAGTCGCTAAAGTACTCGGGTAGCACACGCCTTAAACCGTGAAACCTCGACACTACGCCTACACTTCCTACGCGTGCATGCAGCCTGCTCCCTATGCTACGGATGCGGCTATTAGGCTTCAGGTGCATAAACGTAACAGGATAACTACTCGAGGAAATTAATAGACTTAAGGGAGTTGGAAGTACAATATCTATCACACATTGTCAAATGCTTTTTCTTTAGAGTTAGCATCTGTCGCACCAGATACTACTATCCTCCAATTTACCTTTTTCAGGAACGGGTCTGGGATCCCTGAGCTCGCCGCCTACGCTCAGAGGTTGCCCTCGCCACCGGCCGAGTACTTCCCAGTACTCGGACTGGCACGACGCTCCACAAAGATCACCGGCTGGGTACTTTTCTGTACTCGGACTGGCGCTTTGCTCCCCAAGAACAACGACGACAGCCCGGCCCTCACGCTCGGGGGCTGGGAGACGACGACCGCTCGGCCCTCACGCTCGGGGCTGGATGACAACTACTCGGCCGTCACAACGACCACGTGGCATGCTTCCAATGGCCCCAACGACCCCCGCAGCTCTGCGCTCGGGGGCTGGCGCCACACACCGACGACCAGGAGTTCCAAGGCTGGCCCGTCGCAGGGTTCGACAGCCGCTCCTGGGCACCCGAGTGAGGGGCGATGAAGGATGGGCCCCAGCAGCCAGAACTCAGGCGCATGAGCGCTCTGGGCATCCCGAATTGCGTTCGAGTCTTGATGAAAAATGAGGTCATGGTTTTTCCCCGACGGAAAGGCGACGAGCCGCCGAGTCCAACCGAACGGGCTCGGTAACTAGATGATTTCACCATTAGGAGTTTGAGGTCGATCACCAGCTGATCCGTTTGGAACCCGGTGAACGGGATTCCGAGACTTCACTTGAGCTCACTCGCACGCAGCTCACTGGGTGCCGGGGCTCGGCCAGCGAGGCAAGCCTTGACGTCACCCGACCCCTCCTTCCTAACGAAAAGGATGCACGAGGGAGACGCAACGAAATGGGAAACCGACTCCCTGAGTAATGCCCTGCGCCATGCGGGGCCACCAAAATTCACCTTCCCTTTGCAAACCCAGGTGAAGGCACACAACGAGCAACAACATGATAACTTCCCCAAATTTAAGACTTCAACATTCAACCCCACGCACAAGTCTCTGACTTGTCCGTAGGCTTGGGGGCTACTACCCGCGGGTCCGCTCGCGCGTCCCCGCCGGAAAAGCACAATCTACCTCTCCACTACGACAACTGAACCTGGGAACGAGTCCGTGACTCCCTCCCAGGCTCCGGGGCTACTGACGGGATCCAATATTAGGGATACCCAAAGATGATAAATACGATCCACAGGAAGGCAGGACAGCGAGACCCACGACGCAGCACAGCGAAATGGCTTCAAGTCCACATCAAATTGGACAGTTGCATGCCAAAGGTGGGGCCCACGACTTGCAACAAGGAGGCTACCTCTCACCAATCGAGGACGCATGCAGGCATGCAAGGACCGGGCCCGGTCTTGGCTTGCGGTGGTGAGCATGGAGAAACAAGGCACAATAAATAAGGCCACTACTTGAGTGCGCATGCGTGCATGCATGCAGGCAAGGGGTGAGACTTTTTCTCCCCCCCCCTCCCGGTGTTTCTCGCTCTCTCTGTGTTTGCTTGGCTTGTAAGTTTCCTCTTTCTCTCTCTCTCTCTGTTTGCTTGGCTGGCAAGTTTCCCTTGATCTATAAGAGGGAAAGAAGCCCTTGGCAAGGAGAGAGAGGACTCCTTTTTTACTTCTTCCTTCTCCTCTCCGGAGGAGTTCTCTCTCTGCTCTTCTTCTTCCTCCAGCCAGACTTGGCTCCCACACACGTACGCAGACTCCTGCTACATGAACCACGTACACACATCACAGAGACTTGGGACTGAGCTCCCTCTCTCGCCCATTTGTATCCCCCTACTACAAATCAGTGCAAATCACACAGGCAGCGCGAACTAGACGTAGGGTATTACTCTCCAGAGGCCCGAACCAGTAAAAATCCTTGTGTCCCATTTCACACACCGTCCGAGACCCAACACGCAATCCGAGAAATTTATTGCCGGCGGTAACAAACCCCGACAAATGACTTTAGCGATGACAATAGATGTTCCTGATATTGATTTGTCAGTACAGGAGAAAGCAGAGGCCACGTTCCTCAGTGGTCCAGACAAAAGGGGGTATGAGGCAAACGAAGATCTCTGCCACCAAGTGATTGAGCACTTGGAAAAACATGCAGTCGTAACAATTGATGATTACAATCAGTCGGAGTAGATTCGGTACGGTGTGTCCCACACACACATATTTCTAATTAGGAGAGCTTCTGGAGAAACTGCAGAGACGAAGCGCGGCAATGGTGTCTGCGCCTCCCCCAAGCAGATCGTTTGGCCACGGAAGATGCCTGGTGCTCCCTGTTTCCTATAATGTAGTACAAGCAGAGAAAAATCTCCTGGTTGCCCTGTTTTTTTTCACTACCGCTGAAAACTCTATGTACCAAGATTCTTGGCCTGCTGCGAATGGCCCATGAAATTAAATCAGGTGGGGAAATCTCCCCACCCCCACCGTAAAAAAAAATCAGGAGAGCTTTATGTTGTTTGCACGGGTTTTCACAAAGGTTGTAGTTTCCACCTGATCCGTTGCCGCACAAGCCGCCAGTAGAGTACTCCTACATCCCATTGATCCTAATTTAGTGGGTGGGTTGTCACGTTATTATATATATGGAGTAAGGATAAATAGATTTTACTCATCTAAGGCATGGCACCGGACAATGGCACAATATGGCTTACCCAATCTGCCTTTGATGCAGCATGACGTGTAACCCACATTGTGGTAGCACGCCAACATTCTTTCAAATGAGATTACACACTGGCAGGAATATGGCAGTTGACTCGAAAAGAAAAGTCATATCGAAGGCACGTCTCTGTTCCATCCATTACACAGTCGCTTACAATACTACTCAGCCAATGCAAGTAATTCTCATGAAACAAGACTTGTACGTAGTAGACAGCTATAATCGACGCCGACCCAAGTGTTGCTTCAATGATTTCGGGAGCTCTGCATGCCTACATTTACAAGAACGAATAATAGTACGGTTTTGAGTATTGCTATATATAAATCAACAAACTCACCGAATTAGTAATATTAGATCCGTGATCCGTCCAAATTGCTCATGATGTATAGGATGTATAGTTAGAGCAACTCCAAGAGCTCCTTCAAAAATGAATAGCTAAAATTCTGATTTAGCTATTATGCAAAATGAAATAGCTAGAAAAATTTTGATGAAATCCAACAACTTCTTTAATTGAACGGAGCCCCGCTTGCATTCACCCACGCCGAGGCCGAGGCCTCCGACAGTAGCACAACACTTCTGATCTTTCTAGATAAAAAATCACTAGAACTAATTTAAACTAAACAAGTCATCAAAAACTACGACGTGAAGGCTTTCGTCTCGCTCTGGTCCCTCGAGGGCATTACGTCGTGCATGTCCCTGGCAGGTGGTGAGATGGTGGACTCCCACTCGGCAAGGTCCAGCCATCGTAGCCTCGACGCGGTCCATGCCGAGCCCCAGCCGCGCGCCTCATCCCCTCGCCATCACCCTATATAGTACATGTACTTGTCCACGTCCAGTCCCGGCCCGCTCCCTGACCGCCGCCTTGCACACCCTCCACGGTGACGAAGGCATTGTCGGGGAGGAGGACGAAGACGAGGGGGAAGAAGAGCAATGGCCGGGGACGTAGGCGGAGGTCGACCAAGCCGCCGGCACCTCCTCCGCGCGCGTGAGAGGAGCACAACGGCCGGCGGTGCAGAGGAGTGCGCCGGGCCTCCTCTTCTTGCACGACGGCCCTGCTTGAGCGCGGCGGCATCGGCGTCGGCCTCGGCAGAATCGCGCGCCAGCAGCCGCGCGTAGGTGTCGCCGCCGCCCAGCAGGCCCACGCCGTGCGCCAACAGGGTCCGGTTGACAGCCCCGCCCATCGCCGATGGCAGGCCTCGTCCGACGGCCCTGCTGGCCTCCCGGTGGAGGAGCTCTTTCTTGCCCGACCGCACGGGGCGAGGGGGGAGGGGGGGTGATCGACCGACTGTGCCGGCCCACCCCACGGAGGAGCTCCTGCTTGCATCCGTGCCGCCCCCATCGCCGATCTGCCTGTGCAGCCATGCTGCCCACCATGTTCGCCGCAGTGGGGGCCGCTGCGCCTATCGCACCGCCGCCGGGTGAGCTCCTGCGCTGGCTGCGTCGCCTGGCCGTCGACGCCGCTCGCGAGGCCGCCGCCGGGGCCCGCCCCCACGTTGCGAACTCAAACTCGAACTTTCCATCGGCCGCGCCACAACAGTCGGCGTCGGTGGGGTGGTGGGACTTGGCGGCCAAGGACTCGGTGGTGGTGGACGACGGTGGGGCCGCCGGCGGGCCGCCGGGTCTCAGCGGCGACCGGCTCCGAGCGGAATGAGATCCTTTGAAGTAGCTATCACTACATTTACTATTAATTATACTATGCAACAACAAAGTCATGTAACCAAAATTGTTGTACGATTGTACCACGGAATCATATATCATGCATAACTGTGTGGCTGAAGGTTACGCAGACTGTGTGGCTGAAGGTTACATTTTCATCAGAACTGTACAGTTGGCTTCATCAGTGTAGGTACGAACCATCTGACTGATTCAAACAGTGATTTGGAACCATTCTGTAACTTTAGGGTTATATCTCTTTTGACGACATCGACACCATCCATTATGCTGCGCTTCCTCAGCAAGCATCTTCTAAAATCCAAATCAAAGTAGTATCTATTGTTGATGTCGGCGAATCTGTTGTCCGACAACACAAAGCAGGCAAAGTCATTATGGGTCAACAATATGATTGTGCCATTTAGGTGGGACATACTATTGTAGCTGATACCATCACCGTTATTGATGGGCTGATCTCTGAGGACAAAGCTCACTGGGGTGTTGGTGGAAATGCCTAAGTCCGGAGTGTAGAAGTCGTCGGATGATCCACAGAGGAAGAGCACCTCATCCTCCTGTTTGACTATGTGCTTCTGCAGGCATGGTTTAAAACAATCCTCCATCTGTAGCCAGAACTTCCTGACGCTGGTGTGAGTATTGGTTTTCCACTCCTCATCAATTCCAAGTTCACATACCGCTACGGTCATGGGAACACCCGGCTCGGTGTGCTTGGTGTAGACAACAACAGTACATTTATTCTCAACACTATTTGATATGACAAATCCATATTCAGCCTTGCCATGGATGCAACTAGGCAGGGGCGGCAGTTCGGTGTTCCACCCAGTCAGCGGGTTGACAATCACACCCTTAGCATTCTTTCCAATATCGATCCCGATAAGGAGGCCACTATCATAACCGGTAATCCTCCCACGAACAAGGGCAGGGAAATAGCCGCACTTAGCCACCGTCTTGCCATCTAGAACTGGGACTTTTTATGCATGCAGACCAGGTCCCATCCAACGTCTGAAACTGTAGGCATTCATTGTACTGGGACAACATGATCCAGGGCTGAAAGCATGTGTCAGCAATGGGATTGACGGCATCCTTCCAGTTCTTGTAGACAGCACGGAACCTGACTAGTCTCTAGCATCCCCAATTAGTTTGGAGATGGACAAGACAATCTGCTTTTCAAGAGAAGCCCAACGCCTATAGGTGGAATCCAATGTTTCCTGCAATATATTAGTCGAATTAACTATACAAACAACACATATAAATCATGTAAATTGTTTTACAGCTTATCTAAGGTAAATCAAGTGCATGAATCAAAACATTTAAGCTGTTCAACAAAAAATCCAAATAATAGAAAACTTATCACAAGCAAGTTTGTGTTAGAACCTTGTCCTGGGGTCCCTGAAAATCCAGAGATGCAGTTCCATTTTCCTGAACGTTAAGAGAAAACAACCATTAATTAACAATTGAGATTTGTGATTGCAGCAATAATTTACAGAAATTGCAAAACAAAGACTGAGATTATACAGATATGAACCTGGTGGAGTTGTTGTTCAGCCAATTCCTCAGTTCTAGTTGACTCACAAACGAGCAGAGCAATTTCAGCAAGAAGTTTTTGTACACTCTGATTGTTAGTTCTCTGAATTTCGTTGTCCAATTTAGTGATTAAACTGATCAAGAGACCAAAAGTCCTCGAGATCTGGTCCGAATTCGCAATTTTATGATCCTCAATCTTCTTGACAATTTGCGACTTCAACTGTTAATCAGACAATCATCTGTCAATGCCAGAAATATAAAAATATATTCTACTACATGTTTTTTATTATTACATTGTTTCATTCATGAAAGTACGGTCACATAGCAGCAAGGAAAACAAGGTGTGCAAAACTCACATCTGGTGGCAGATCGATATTGTCAATTGAGATATATGTCATTGAATCTGTGCAGTGGAAATCTTGTGCATAACATGTACTGTTGACGTTTTTCAACTGCATTGAAAAAATTAAGATGAATCAAAATAGTGCAAAAATGCATTAGGCCAAAAAAATAGCTAAGCATGAGTTGCAAAAGGACATTGTTGACGGTTCAAAATCGTGTTGAAGTTCACCGCGAGCCTACGAGTGACTTGGTGCCTTTTCACCAAGGAGGGTCCCCCAAGGATTGTCAATCCAAGGATCAGAAGCAAACCACTAGAGATCTCTACCTTATTTAGCCAAACTAACCTAACATTAAACATTAATTGCATATAAGGTAACCTTTAAGGGTGTATGTGTGGTGGCACAAGGTTGATCACGTACAAAAACATAGGCAAAGTAAAGCGCCACCAAGGGGACGACTAAGCCTAGCGCCTTCTAGTTGTAGTTCCGACAAACGAGCAACAAAACATGCATCTCATCTAAAAGCATCCTTAAACTCCAACCTCCGGCCTACCTCCCGAAGACATCTGCTCGTTTGGGGGAAATCACCCTGTCACGATGCTCCCTTAATGAAGCGGGGGATCCACGGGCGTGCCCATACATGGACATGTCTACCAATCATGAAGGGTCAACATACTAGATCTAATCACCATGATTACATAAGGCATGCTATATAGTCTAACCTAGCATTAGACTAAGGATCAAATCATATTCACGATAGGAAGAAGGTAAAGACGGAGACATGGAATCGCTTAAAGATCGGAAAACATGATTGTAATTGCTCACATAATAATAGATGTGTTTGAGTCACCACCACCTAGTACATACCATTGATGACCTCAACTAGCTCCGGAACTCCACCATGGCACAACCACGCAGGGCGGCCATGGCGGCTAGGGTTGGCCTAGGCCATCCCCTAGACAACTTCGAGGACTCCGCCATCGTCGTCTCCCTCCGGTGCTCACTTCTAGGTTTCGTCGAGTTCTGATGAATTGATGTGGTGGCCGTCGGAGGCAGGGGTATAAATGAGCCGAGGAGCGTGTAGGTCAAAGGGAAGGCCGAACCGGGCCCGAAACACCCCAGGACGGTCGGCATGGGCCGGCCGGCGCAGGCCCTTTTCGGCCCGGTTCGGACCCATCTTCCTCCACGATGCTTCTCGCACTTTCTTGAATATTTGCCGAAGTCCATGTGGGTCCTTTACATTGTTTTCCCCGCGGTTTAGATAAGGGTGCTTGATGCGCAAACTCCCGCATCTTCCATTCGGGTCCTCGGAGTTTCACGGCTTCATGCTTTGGTCCTCGGGTCATTTGGAGTCATGTTCACTTCGTGTCTTGACTTGTGCCAGGCTTCCTGAACTTCTCATAAAGTGCTTGATGAATTCTTCCCGGAAGTCCTCATTTTGTTACTTAATTCCTGCGTAAACAACATACTCTAAAAACCACGTGCAAGTGTGAACTTGTTACATCATTAGTGTGCCTAGTGGCGGGTTAGTTATAATTCAAAGCTCAAGCCAAAGTGTAACAAGTGCTCTTGGTTGACGCAAATTGACCGTCAATATACCCCCATGCTTAAACCTTGCTCGTCCTCGAGTAAGCCTTTAATGGATGTCAGTACTGCCCTTCAATGTTCATACCCTGCACTTGTTCATACATGAGAAAACATAATTCTCTCCAAGTTTATATTTGTTATAGTTTCATAATGTAACTAGCTTTCATCTCTATGGAGGGTAGATATCATTTAAGCTCTTTCCACAAGTAATTAAACATGCTCTCGAATTTTAAACAAATCTCAGAAATTTTGAAAAATAAGAGCGGGATGAAGAAAACTTTGCTTTACCAAGATCAATAATAAACCTCCTTGCATCTTGCTCATGAACTCTCATCTCATCTTATCTCTCAAGCCTACTTGTTCTACTCCTTTCCTCTCTCAAATATGGTGGAAGGCTTTATATGGAGCTATGGGAAAGTTTAGTCCTACCAAGATATTATAGTCGAGATATTATCAAAACAAGACAAGCTTCTCATGGACTTACCGAGACTCGTCAAAAAGGTCATTGGAAAAATAATGTTACAAGGAGAGGGGAGAGATGAACACACACTTTTAGATAGGTGGACATGTGCAAATGGCAAAGAGTGATCACGAGGCACAAACGAAGTCCTCGTAATCGGATTGCACATGGTTGGAAAGATGAGTATGGGTCTTGATCTTGAATCCTTTTTGAAAACTCAAAAAGCACTAAACATAGTTAGAGAACCGGGGAGCTTTATTTTTTTTCTTCTTTCTTTCATTTTTCTCATCATATTTTTTCTCCTTTATCATTTTTTTTCATTCATTCATTTTTTTTCTTTCATCATACTTTTTCTCTTTCTTCTTTTTTTCTTTGCTCCCCTTGAACTCTAGACTATACTAGCACTTCCTTGGCAACCCCCCCATGCTTAGACGTTTGCTCGTCCTCAGGCAAAAGAGGTGATAAATGTGCCATGGTGGGAATTGAAGCTCTATATTTTCTTAGAGAGAGATACTCAAAAAATCTTCTAGGGATCCTTTTAGAAGTCTCCCTTACTCACTTGAAGCACCTTCCTTGTAATCTTCCTCAAAATATTCATCCATACTCATATATTGGGTTGTGGTCAAGGAGGTGAACACAAAAAAGATATATTTGGGTTTTGGTTGGATATCCGGCGAGGTTTGCGAAATTCCCAATGTGGAAACTCACAATGCACGGATAGAAGAGTCTAGCATAAAGAACGATACGCAAAAACGGAATGACCAGCTTCTTAGTCTCGGGCCAGAGAAATCTGCCCTTGAATTAATGCACCCAAAAATAAATCTTGTATATACTAATGTTTTGCACTCAAGTAAGTTTGGGCTTTGGATGGGTAGAGAAAAATGCAAGCGGTACTCATGACAAGGTTAGCATAACTTTTTGAGAATAAAAAGGTTCTTTGATTCATTCAAAGTTGAGAGTAATGAAAAAGAACTATGGGACTTAAGTTATCATAACCTCCACAAAAGATTAGGCTAGCATTAAAATAATTTTCAGATTCATATTAAAAGAGAGAGCACTAGTTTAATCATATAAAAACCAAGCACAAGAATGATCAAAGTGGCAACAATCATCATATATCCATAAGTAAGAGCATACGAGATATCATCATGGTGAGCACAAGGTAATGGTGATTATTATTGAAAAAAATAAACCTAGGTTGTACTCCTAGTAGCCATGTTATTCTATAGAGAGATATACAAAGGTCGCATCTAAGGTTGTTGAAGGCATAAACATATGTACAAGCATATAGAAAGACGAGGACAAAAAAGAGGGTTGAGGATTTGTTACCGTCCTTTGATGCTTGAAGTGTAGCACGACCTCCCCCATGCTTAAGCATTGTGCTTGACATGGAAGAAGAACCGTGATCCTTGCTCCATGCGGTCTTCTAATGTCCACCAATCCTCCCCCATGCTTAGCATGCTGCTAGGCATGGAAGATGATGAACCATCTTGAAGTCCTACCGCCATGTGTGGATCGTCATACTCTTCACTTTGTTTTGACTGTCCTCCAACATCCATCCTTTGTCACAAGCCTTTGTCCCAATCGAATTTATGGGTGTGATTCATAATACCTGCAAAACAATTTTAAAGCACAAAGTACCCCCGATGTGACGGTCGGGAATACTCACTATATGCCGACAAACCAAAGACATCCCCTAAGATCTTAACTTGTGGTATAGTTAATCTAGTGAAAAATTAAAAACCTAGTGGGTGTACGTGTGTGCAAGGGTGAATGCAAATGATAGGATGGTATAAAGACAAAACAATGTTTACACCAAATTCTAAGCTCCATGCTTACAAAGTGGTTGCCAAACTTCTCCCTTGCCATAAAGATTTATTAACCAAGGTCAAAACACCATGCTTATTCCAAGATTAACAATTCCTTATAGTGTAAGATAAGTAGGGTGCGGTGCAAAGTTTATAAACCAACCAATGCAACAAGATAGCAAAGTATGTAAAACTGAATGATGGTGGTCTCCAATCATGTCTAAACACCATGTTTACACAAGATTGTAAAAAGGAGTAACGCATGCCGCCAAGCATTAACATAGATATGAAAGCATTCATCATAAAGTTTCACAAAAAGACCAAGCTATCAAAAAGCGGAAGATGACAATGAGGGGGATACAAATGCAAATGCAAAGAGTTAGCACAAGCAAATGTTAGCAAGGGTTGAAAAGATCAAACAACCAAACTAACAAGGTTTTAAGGGTAGGTTATGGGTATCCTATATTTTTGGCTCAAATAAGAATTTTGAAGAGAGGGAGTCAAGTATAGAAATTCTATCTAAGGTGGTGCTAAGAGTCTATTTTATGAAAAACAAACCTATGGTTTTAGGAGGGCTAAAGGCGTGAAAGGTTTTCTTATAGGAGGGCTAGTTAAAGTTTTTAGTTATAGCAAGGGATAGAGTTGGGCTTGGCCACAAGTCAACCCTACCCTTATTGGTTATGGGTTTTTGGTGGGGCTATAGGTAGGCATAGGTTGGTTGGGCAAAAAGTTAGATCAACACAAAGCATGCAATGCAATATGACATGGATGAACAAAACGACATGATATGGTGGTTGTCTAAAACAAATGCAAGAGTTAGCCTAAATTCACTAGCCACAAGGTTAGAATTAGAGGATGGTGCCAACTTCATAGCTCTCTCTAAAAAAGACTCAAAAGAAAAAGACACTAAACACAAATAGGCACACAAAAAGGGTCTACAAGTTTTCCAAGATCAAGAACAAAGTGCTCCCTCAATAGCATTTAAATCAAACAACATGGTGTTGTGGTATTTGTTAGAGCAATGGTACAATGTCACTTGATGTTTCAGTTTAAGATCACAATGTAGACGGTCATATTATATATATATAAACATAAACAAAAGAAAATAGGTTGCCTCCCGCAAAGCGCTTCATTTAAAGTCATAGAGCTTGACTTTCTTACGTACCTTTTCGTGGTCGTGAAGCCATGGTCCTTCATGCAAGATTTGAAGGTGTCCATGCAGCTTTGATCCACTCTCCATACTTGACACGATCATTTTACTTGATGAGAGGCTTGCCCGATCGTTTCCTTGCATCATCGTCACCTTCTCCTCCTTTGCTCGAGATTTGGGGGAGGCGATGCGCGAGCTTGCAATTCCTTTAGGGCATGGCTCCTCTCCTCTTTATTAAGGTTTAATGACCTGCATGGTTAGTGAAACTCGGGTTTTCTCCCTTCATACGCTCTTTTAAGGTCATGAGCTTGACCAAGCACAAAACAAGTCCAAGATTTGCAAAGTGTAAAACAAACATATGCAACCATAACCACAATTTAAATTTGGTGAACAAAGCATGTTGTGATTGAAGGTAGCATAAGTTTCTTGCTCAGTGCTGAGGCTCTCATTAGGCATGGGTTCATTAGGCAAATGAATCAAAGGTGTTCGAGCACAACATAGCCTCTTTATCATACTCAAGAAATTCTAGCCTATCAACATGACCATTAAAGGCGCAAGGAATAGAATCAAAACATACTATTGGATAAGAATATGAATATATCAAAAGAAAGATATCATATCCAAAATTACCTTGAGATATTAATGTGTACCTTAGCCTTCGAGCGTTTCATCGTGAGTGGTCCTCCGGAGTTGATAACGAACAATCCTTGATGATCGAAGGTGGCTTGCGTAGACTTTTCTCAATTCCTCGTGACACACATCATCAAGGTTGCTTTGTGTAGGATCACTCTTCTTCACTTGTTTGAGGGGTTTCACACATGTCTTAAATGTCTTCATGTAGTTCCATGATCCTTCATGTGAGAACCCACAATATCCACGCCATCGGATGTCGTCCTTTGTGTATAATCTTTCGTGATTTGCTCCAAACATCTTCTCACGCCGGATGTCACCAACTTGTGTCTTCATGTGCCAATGCTCCAGGGGTCTTTGTTTTGTTCCAAACCTCTGAAATTCTTCATGAGTGTTCTAGCAGAAGCATTCTGTAACATCCCGGAATTTCTCAGGAATGTTAGCAATGCGAAAATGTGGATTTCAAAATTTTGATTTGAAATTGAGTGCTTGATTAAACTATAAGGTTGTCTTCTGTGATCCTTCCCTGAAAACCCTAGATTTATTTTGAGCGAAATAATAAAATTTAGGAAATATAAAATGCTAGTGTGAGAACTTTGGATTTCATTGGATTTATTTTGGATCTTATTTGTGTCGGGTTCAAGATCATAGTTTAAATAGGAGTTAAGGTGTTTAGATAATAGGGAAAACCTTAAACCAGTTTTGGGCCTTATCCTCGCCTGCTGAAGTCTACCAGCCACCCTGTTCTTTGCATCGGGCCACCTCTAACCCGCGGCCCATCTAACCTTTCCAGCCCGCCGGCCTGCTTGCCACCAACCACGGCCGCGCTGTGTCCCTGCCAGCTGGGACCCGCGGTGACGCCGGGGTGACGTAGCCATCGTCATCCTCCCCCTTTTCTCTTTAGTGACGCCGAAGGCCCGGGGCACCGCCGCGCCGCACAGCAGCGCCCTCGCGATGTGGCCGCGCGCCCTCCTGCGCATCCGCGCCGTCCACGCGTCCAGCGCTGTCCGCTGCTATAAGTAGGCCGCCACCGCGCCTCCCGGAGCTCCCAACCCTAGCCGCCTTGGGGGATTCATCCCCTGTCCACACCACCGCACGTCGGAGGAGAAGAAGAAGGGGGAAGAGGAGAAGAAGACCGGGGGAGCCATTCGAGGGAGCGACGCCGGTGCCGCTGCAAGGCCCAGAGGCCGCCCGTGGAGTGTCTGATCTCCGTGAAGCCAAGGACCTCGACGCCAACCGCCTCCTTTGCTTCCTCTGTCCGCGCCGCTGTCTTCTCCTTCCTCGCCGCTGACCCCGCTTCGCCTTCCTTCACCGATGCCTGCACTGCGGCCCTTGGCCACCAATGTGAGGACATGCTTCCCCGCTCGCTTGTGGATGCCCCGGCCTTCGAGCCGAGGGGGAACGCTGCCGTCCGCCACCACGCCGCCGCGCCCGCCGCTGGTGATGCCGGCCTTTGTGCCATGCTGGGAGAATCTCCTGCAGGTGCCACCGCCTTCACCGTCGCGCGCGCAGCCGCGCTCGTCGTTCTTTTACCCCGTCCGTTCTACCCGTAGTCGCGCTCGTCGCTGGAACGTTGTCTCCCTGCTCGCCGCGCTGCCATGGCCGTCGCCATGGAGGTTTGCTTCGTGAACGTGGCAGCAGGGGGGAGAAGCGCCACCTTTGTGGTCGTTCGGTTCATGCCTCACCGCTGGCTTTCGCGCGCACCCGCACGCGTCCGTGCCTGGCCGCGGGAACCCTGTTCGCCGCCGCCATTGGTGCCAGCCCGAGCTCCGCCTAGGCCAAGATGGCCCTGAGCCTGTTGGCAAGGGGTCAAGTTCCTATTTTTTTTGCACCCGGTTGGTTTCGCCTGTTGCGCGCACGACCGGCCCAGGCAAGATGCGTACCCCAGCGCCTTCGCCGGTGACTGTCTGCGCCGCACCGCCGCGTCCTGCACCACCCCGCCACTTTGCGGCCAAGTCCAGACCCAAGAACGAACCGAGCACACTCCTACACCCGTGCGCACCCAAGCGCACACGCGTGTAGGCGCATCCTCACCGGCGCGGGCACCCCAGCCGCACTGCCGTGCTCCGCCGCCGCGTCGAACCCTGGTGTCGACGCCGCCGTGCCCGGCACCCAAGCCGAGCTACGCCTTTCTCTGGGTCACAGGAAACCGTTGGTGTTTTCCTTGTTCGCCAGGTCGATGGAGATGGGGGCCCTGGACTCCTTCGCCGCCGGCAAGACCCTGCTTGCCCGCCGTCCCTTGGGGGCATACCCTCGAGCACCTGGCGCCCGAGCTCAAAGAAAAACCCCTTTGGGGCTTTACGACCCGATCTGGGCCACACATCGCCCTAGCCGCAGCTGATCCCCCCGGATCATACGCGGCTGGCCACTCCCGAGCCGCCGCACGCACACGGCCACACGCGCGCTGGCCGCAGATGGATCCCCGGGATCCCGTGCGGCCGGCCAGTCCCGAGCACCCCACACCGCTGCCTGCTGTGTTGCGAGCCGTAGCGGATTCAGCCCGGATCCTTTGTGGCTGCGCTGTGTTATATGGTAAAAACGTATTTTGGATTTCCTGAAATGTATTTTATCTTCAGAAAATCGTAGTAAATTCATTTAAACTCCGAAAAATACAAAACCTCTTCCAAAAGTTCTCTAAAATCTTAAACTTCGTGTTAGGTTAGTGTTCGCTCTTTTTTGGCTCTTAATCGTTGTTCATTTGGAGTTAATTGCAATAAGATCCATCTTTATTTTAATTGCGCGTTATTAGGAACAGCTGGAGCCGGGGAGCTGAGCTCGGAGTTCGACTACACCGACGACTACGCCGCCGATGACTACTCGCACGCAAGTGTTTACGCCCGACTGATTCTGAATACCTATTAGGCATTGCTATGTAGAATGCTAGCGCTTTACTTTAAATGCATGTGGATGAACCTTGCACTGCCTTCTTTAATTATCCTGTCCTTGATTGCCCTACTACTATATATATATGCGTGTATATACGCTGAGCTTCGCGATGCATGTGTTGGGATGGGAATAGTGGTTCTTGGCGTGAGTGGGGAAACACCGGCAGGAGAAGGCGTTTTGGGTACTTTGGCGGGAGTGAGCTCGAAACAACTGATCTGGGATCGGGGATGGGGGTGCACTCCTCAGTGCATTCCCGCTTGTACAGTTTTCGGAGCACAGGTGTTGGGGTTTTACTGACGTTTGGAGGACATGAGCTCGCCCCGGTCTGAAACCGAGTGGGCCAACCGCTTCACGGGACTTTTTCGTACACACCACCTCGCCGAGAGTGGGGTTAGGGCCGAGTTGAGCTCGGCAAGTGCGGAACCATACCTGCCAGCAGGATAGAGGGTATCAGTGGGGGAGAGGTGTGAGTGAGACCACCTTCTCTCAGTGCGTCTCCCGTGTGGCCACACGGGGGCATTTCACAGTTCCGGTGCAATTCCCTTTGCGGAGGGGACCGCTTTGAGGGACGGATGCAGGCTGGGACCGTAACTACCGAGAGTTCGCACGGTAGGATGGGCTCGGTTGGCTGATCACCGCCGGGTGCCATCCCGAGTTGGGTACAGGTGTACACGCTCTGCAGAGTTTAGATCTATATGTATAGCCATGTCCTCGGTCATGGACGAGCCCAGTGGATTGTTGGTTCTCATGTTTTGGGATTTCTACCTCCCCCTGTAGTTTGAGAGTGTGGTGAGCCGTGGTTGCAGTCGGGGAGAGGAGAGTTGCTCCCTCTACCTCGCGGATCCGATTGCAATCATTGAGGTGCGAGGAGAGGAAGTTCTCGCATCGACCCTAGATGGATATAGGTTGTGGAGACGGGGCCCTGGGGTACCAACTGTTTCCGAGCTGTGTTTGAGAGTATGGTTTGGGACTTATATGGAGATGTTTTCTGTTATACTTTGCTGCTTCTGCATAGGAAACCCGAGCTTTTACCTTGTCTCTTTTCTTACCCTTTAGAAGATAGGCCACTTAAAGCTGCATACAGTCGGTGACGTGAACCTATGCCACTCCTTGGGGATAGACTTTGGGTGTGCAGGGTACGAGTCTGACTTCGACAACAATGCCAACGGGTGGTACGACTGAGGGATGCGTCGCTGCGGTCAAGGATGCTGTGGGCGTGAAGAATAAAAGATGGAGACCCTTCTGAGATGCTAGCTACCGCTGCATAGAATTTCACTCTGATTCAGCCAAGAGGCTTGTAATGTTGTACTCCATTATGGACATGTAATAAATTATGTACTAATATTCGTGTGATACGATGTATGGTTGTGATTTACCTTCTGTGATGAGATCTGTACGCGATAGCCACTGATCCAGGGACTATCGCAAAGGTACAGGGACTCGGGTTTTCCTCACCGAAAATCCGGGGTGTTACAGGTGGTATCATAGCCGTACTTGACCTTAGCGCGTATCCCTAGAAATGGCCGATAGTAAATAAGAATTCTAAACGTTCCTTTGCTTTATATAAACTCCTTGAATTATTTTATAAAAGCTTTCCCCCTTTGAAAAGCTTCTTTCTTACCTACGAGCTCAACCTTCTTTACGGGGACACGACCTTTTGGTCGAGCACTTGTCCGGAACACGATGAAGTGGAGAAGTGTCGAAACACCATGTTAGGCACAACCCCTTGAAAATCTCTTAACGGTAAACTAGATCGTTGAAGTGCTCGCGACCTCTGAGACCCGAGTCAACCTCGAGGAAGCTTATATGTGTATCTATCATGTTTGCTGAGTGTTTGGCTCTTAATGGAGTTAATTGTGTTTTAATGCATCTTCTCATTGAGTGATAGGTTATATAATTAGTAATATTTTCATGCTTGTGTCTGACTCAATTGGTTGGTGAGAGACGCTGTCTAAAATTTTTCCATGGTCGTGTTTTCCAGAAGGATGTCGATTCGAAGGTCGGGTCGTCTGCTGGCACGCTTTGAGGAAGCTGCCGAGGAAGAGGAAGCCCACAGGGCTGTGGCCGTGGTCGTGGTCGTGCCGCCGCACGTGGACGCGGTCGTGCACCTGCCCGTGGCCGTGGACGCCCACCCATCCATGGAGGAGCTCGAGGGGCTCGAGGCTGGGGTGCCGATGTGCCACCGCCGCCACCGCCGCCCAATGGCCCTGGAGTTAAGGATGAGGAGGAGGAAGCTGAGCCCGAGCCGGAGCAAGACCAGCCTGAGCCGGAGCAGCCGCCACCGCCCAACTTGGTGGACGTGATGGCCCTGCAGACTCAGCTGATGCAGAGGATGGCGGAAGCCATGGAGCACCGAGGCAACAGTGGGAACCGCAATGCCCCGCCAGAGGAAGACCTCACGAAGAAAATCGAGAGGTTCATCCGCTTGAAGGCCCCCACCTTCAGCTACTTGGACGATCCGCTCGACGCCGATGACTGGCTGAGGGTAATCGAGACCAAGCTCGACCTCACCGTCTACACCGACGAGGAGTGCGTCGCCATCACTGCGCACCAGCTGGAGGGTCCTGCCAAGTCTTGGTGGGATAACTACTCCGCCAGCCACCCGAACCCAGCTTTCATCACTTGGCTGGAGTTCTGCGAGGCGTTCCGCGAGCAGTACCTGCCCAGCGAGCTGATGGTCCAGAAGGCTCAAGAGTTCCGCACCATGACGCAGGGTGCGATGAGGGTGGAGGAGTACGAGTGCCACTTCATGAAAATGATGCGCTACGCTCCCGAAGACACCAACACCGACCAGAAGAAGCAGTTCTGGTGACTGCGAGGCCTTCACCATGGCCTTCACCAGGGACTGAAGGCAAGTGAGCTCAAGTCTCTGCGTCACCTCGTGAACTGCGCCATCGTAGTTGAGGATGAGAGAAGGGGTCATGAGGACCGCATAAAGGACAAGAAGAGGATGGGAGATCGGGACCACTTCGACCGATCGTTCCAGAAGCTGAGGGATGGGCCAAGCAGCATGATGAGAGGGAGCTTCCGCTCGGGGTATCACCAGCATGGAAGCAACTTCGGAGGAGGCAACAGCCACTACTCAGGAGGAGGGAGCTTCAACTACCAGCAGCAGAATGGAGGATACAACCGTCCGCAGCCGAGCACTCCGAGACCCAGCACCGGAGGATTCACCCCGACTTGCTTCGCCTGTGGCAAGCCCGGGCACAAGTCCTTCGAGTGCCCCGACAAGAAGACCGCCGCTACGCCCGCCAAAGCACCGACCCCAGGAGGAGGACCCCCACAGTCTGCTCCTCAACAGTCTGCGGGTCATGGAAGGCTTACCCACCTGAAGGAAGGAAAGGCTACCGACGCTTCTGCCGTCGTGATCGGTGAGTTTTAAGTTGTGTTGCATCGGCTTTAGCTCTTTCTTATGCTAGTGCAGCTCGTTTCCTTTGTTTCCTCTTCTCTTTGAAAAAACCGGGAGTCAGCTCTTAATTTCGAGGACGAGATTCTCGTGAGGGGGGGGGGAGTTCTGTAACATCCCGGAATTTCTCCGGAATGTTAGCAACGCGAAAATGTGGATTTCAAAATTTTGATTTGAAATTGAGTGCTTGATTAAACTATAAGGTTGTCTTCTGTGATCCTTCCCTGAAAACCCTAGATTTATTTTGAGCGAAATAATAAAATTTAGGAAATATAAAATGCTAGTGTGAGAACTTTGGATTTTATTGGATTTATTTTGGATCTTATTTGTGTGGGGTTCAAATTTGAATTTTAATTCAAATTTGGATCATAGTTTAAATAGGAGTTAAGGTGTTTAGATAATAGGGAAAACCTTAAACCAGTTTTGGGCCTTATCCTCGCCTGCTGAAGTCTACCAGCCACCCTGTTCTTTGCATCGGGCCACCTCTAACCCGCAGCCCATCTAACCTTTCCAGGCCGCCGGCCTGCTTGCCACCAACCGCGGTCGCGCTGTGTCCCTGCCAGCTGGGACCCGCGGTGACGCCGGGGTGACGTAGCCATCGTCATCCTCCCCCTTTTCTCTTTGATGCCGGAGGCCCGGGGCACCGCCGCGCCACGCTGGAGCGCCGTCGCGATGTGGCCGCGCGCCCTCCTGCGCATCCTCGTCGTCCACGCGTCCAGCGCTGTCTGCCGCTATAAGTAGGCCGCCACCGCGCCTCCCGAAGCTCCCAACCCTAGCCGCCTCGGGGGATTCATCCCCTGTCCACACCACCGCACGTCGGAGGAGAAGAAGAAGGGGGAAGAGGAGAAGAAGACCGGGAGAGCCGTTCGAGGGAGCGACGCCGGCGCCGCCGCGAGGCCCGGAGGCCGCCCGTGGAGCGTCTGATCACCGTGAAGCCAAGGACCTCGACGCCAACCACCTCCTCTGCTTCCTCTGTCCGCGCCGCCGTCTTCTCCTTCCTCACCGCCGACCCCGCTCCGCCTTCCTTCACCGACACCCGCACTGCGGCCCTTGGCCACCAAGGTGAGGACATGCTTCCCCGCTCGCTTGTGGATGTCCCGGCCTTCGAGCCGAGGGGGAACGCTGCCGTCCGCCACCGCGCCGCCGCGCCTGCCGCTGGTGATGCCGGCCTTCGAGCCGTGCTGGGAGAATCTCCTGCAGGTGCCGCCGCCTTCACCGTCGCGCGCGCAGCCCCGCTCGTCGTTCTTTTACCCCGTCTGTTCTAACCGTAGTCGCGCTCGTCGCCGGAACGTTGTCTCCTTGCTCGCCGCGCCGCCATGGCCGTCGCCATGGAGGTTTGCTTCGTGAACGTGGCAGCAGGGGGGAGAAGCGCCACCTTTGTGGTCGTTCGGTTCACCCCTCGCCGCCGGCTTTCACGCGCACCCGCACGCGTCTGTGCCCGGCCGCGGGAACCCTGTTCGCCGCCGCCATTGGCACCGGCCCGAGCTCCGCCTAGGCCAAGATGGCCCTGAGCCTGTTGGCAAGGGGTCAAGTTCCCTTTTTTTTGCACCCGGTTGGTTTCGCCTGTTGCGCGCACGACCGGCCCAGGCAAGATGCGCACCCAGCACCTTCACCGGTGACCGTCTTCGCCGCGCCACCGCGTCCTGCACCACCCCGCCGCTTTGCAGCCAAGTCCGAACCCAAGAACGAACCGTGCACACTCCTACACCCGTGCGCACCCAAGCGCACATGCGTGCACGCGCGTCCTCACCGGCACAGGTACCCCAGCCGCACTGCCGTGCTCCGCCGCCGCGCCGAACCCTGGTGTCGACGCCACCGTGCCCGGCACCCAAGCCGAGCTACGCCTTTCTCTGGGTCGCGGGAAACCGTTGGTGTTTTCCTTGTTCGCCAGGTCGATGGTGATGGGGGCCCTGGACTGCTTCGCCGCCGGCGAGACCCTGCTCGCCCGCCGTCCCTTGGGGGCATACCCTCGAGCACCTGGCAGCAGAGCTCAAAGAAAAACCCCTTTGGGGCTTTACGACCCGATCTGGGCCACACGTCGCCCTAGCCGCAGCTGATCCCCCCGGATCATACGCGGCTGGCCACTCCTGAGCCGCCGCACGCACACGGCCACACGCGCGCTGGCCGCAGAAGGATCCCCGGGATCCCGTGCGGCCGGCCAGTCCCGAGCACCCCACACCGCTGCCTGCAGTGTAGTGAGCCGCAGCGGATTCAGCCCGGATCCTTTGTGGCTGCGCTGTGTTATATGGTAAAAACGTATTTTGGATTTCTTGAAATGTATTTTATCTTCAGAAAATCGTAGTAAATTCATTTAAACTCTGAAAAATACAAAACCTCTTCCAAAAATTCTCTAAAATCTTAAACTTCGTGTTAGGTTAGTGTTCGCTCTCTTTTGGCTCTTAATCGTTGTTCATTTGGAGTTAATTGCAATAGGATCCGTCTTTATTTTAATTGCGCGTTATTAGGAACAGCTGGAGCCGGGGAGCTGAGCTCGGAGTTCGACTACACCGACGACTACGCCGCCGATGACTACTCGCACGCAAGTGTTCACGCCCGACTGATTCTGAATACCTATTAGCATTGCTATGTAGAATGCTAGCGCTTTACTTTAAATGCATGTGGATGAACCTTGCACTGCCTTCTTTAATTATCCTGTCCTTGATTGCCCTACTACTATATATATATGCGTGTATATACGCTGAGCTTCACGATGCATGTGTTGGGATGGGGATAGTGGTTCTTGGCGGGAGTGGGGAAAAACCGGCAGGATAAGGCGTTTTGGGTACTTTGGCGGGGGTGAGCTCGAAACAACCGATCTGGGATCGGGGATGGGGGTGCACTCCTCAGTGCATTGCCGCTTGTACGGTTTTCGGAGCACAGGTGTTGGGGTTTTACTGACGTTTGGAGGACATGAGCTCGCCCCGGTCTGAAACCGAGTGGGCCAACCGCTTCACGGGACTTTTTCGTACACACCACCTCGCCGAGAGTGGGGTTAGGGCCGAGTTGAGCTCGGTAAGTGCGGAACCATACCTGCCAGCAGGATAGAGGGTATCAGTGGGGGAGAGGTGGGAGTGAGACCACCTTCTCTCAGTGCGTCTCCCGTGTGGCCACACGGGGGCATTTCACAGTTCCGGTGCAATTCCCTTTGCGGAGGTGATCGCTTTGAGGGCCGGATGCAGGATGGGACCGTAACTACCGAGAGTTCACACGGTAGGATGGGCTCGGTTGGCTGATCACCGCCGGGTGCCATCCCGAGTTGGGTACAGGTGTACACGCTCTGCAGAGTTTAGATCTATACGTATAGCCGCGTCCTCGGTCATGGACGAGCCCAGTGGATTGTTGGTTCTCATGTTTTGGGATTTCTACCTCCCCCTGTAGTTTGAGAGTGTGGTGAGCCGTGGTTGCAGTCGGGGAGAGGAGAGTTGCTCCCTCTACCTCGCGGATCCGATTGCAATCATTGAGGTGCGAGGAGAGGAAGTTCTCGCATCGACCCTAGATGGAGATAGGTTGTGGAGACGGGGCCCTGGGGTACCAGGTGTTTCCGAGCTGTGTTTGAGAGTATGGTTTGGGACTTATATGGAGATGTTTTCTGTTATACTTTGCTGCTGCTGCATAGAAAACACGAGCTTTTACCTTGTCTCTTTTCTTACCCTTTAGAAGATAGGCCACTTAAAGCTGCATACAGTCGGTGACGTGAACCTATCCCACTCCTTGGGGATAGACTTTGGGTGTGCAGGGTACGAGTCTGACTTCGACAACAACGCCGACGGGTGGTACGACTGAGGGATGCATCGCTACGCTCAAGGATGCCTGTGGGCGTGAAGAATAAAAGATGGAGACCCTTCTGAGATGCTAGCTACCGCTATGTAGAATTTCACTCTGATTCAGCCAAGAGCTTGTAATGTTGTACTCCATTATGGACATGTAATAAATTATGTACTAATATTCGTGTGATACGATGTATGGTTGTGATTTACCTTCTGTGATGTGATCTGTATGCGATAGCCACTGATCCCGGGACTATCGCAAAGGTACAGGGACTCGGGTTTTCCTCACCGAAAATCCGGGGTGTTACACATTCCCTACGCTCCTCTTTGTTGTTGTCGTCCTCACCTTCGCCATCTTGTTCTCATCATATTGCAGCTGCCTCTTCTTTGGATTTCCCTCTGTATACATAACAGAACATATACCAAAATATAATTCTATTGAAAAATTTATAAAATTACCTTTGCAACGGGTACTCATCCATCTTAATCGGAGTCCAAATGAGGGAGTTATGGCTGTTTCACTTTAGCTTTACTTGCTGTCCAGAAATTTTCAGGACGTGCAATCATCGGTGATTCGGCCATATCCGCTTGTAGGAACCTCCGATCGATTTGATTCTTGAGTCGTTGGAAGCGTAACTTCGTGGGACTTCTAAATATTCAAAGATACCCTGTTGTTCCTCCCATGAGACTGCAAAAATTGATGCGAACAGAAACTTCAAAGATGTTTAAGAGCTTGATCTTGTGATTTCGAGGGCATCGTGATTGCTTCCAATACCTATTGCTTGAATAAACAAATCTCCACAAAAGATTAGTCTTAAAATTTTAATTGACTTGTTGACTTACCTTGTTCACATGCTTTTGTGTAGGGTGTGGGCTCGATAGCAGATGATGGGCCACTAGCAAAAGTTAGCACCTACCACTAAAGAGTGAATCTTCAAGTTGCAATCATCTTGTTGGGGTGTATATGTAGAAAACTCATCAAGCATCTTGTGTCTAGCTTTTGACCTACTTTCAAGGACACAAACAAGAAAACAAGGGTATAGGCAACAATAAAAATTAGGGTTAGTCAAATAGAAAGGTAGATCACCCTAGGGTTCCAGTTGCCGATCCCCGGCAACGGCGCCAGAAAAAGGGCTTGTTGATAGTTCAAAACCGTGTTGAAGTTCACCGCGAGCCTACGGGTGACTTGGTGCCTTTTTCACAAAGGAGGGTCCCCCAAGGATTGTCAATCCAAGGATCGGAAGCAAACCGCTAGAGATCTCTACATTATCTAGCCAAACTAACCTAACATTAAACATTGATTGCATATAAGGTAACCTTTAAGGGTGTATGTGTGGTGGCACAAGGTTGATCACGTAGACAAACATAGGCAAAGTAAAGTGCCACCAAGGGGATGACTAAGCCTAGCGCCTTCTAGTTGTAGTTCCAGCAAACGAGCAACAAAACATACATCTCATCTAAAAGCATCCTTAAACTCCTACCTCCGGCCTACCTCCCGAAGACATCCGCTCGTTCGGGGGAAATCACCCTATCACGATGCTCCCTTAATGAAGCGGAGGATCCACGAGCGTGCCCATACATGGACATGTCTACCAATCATGAAGGGTCAGCATACTAGATCTAATCACCATGATTACATAAGGCATGCTATGTAGTCTAACCTAGCATTAGACTAAGGATCGAATCATATTCACGATAGGAAGAAGGTAAAGACGGAGACATGGAATTGCTTAAAGATCGGAAAACATGATTGTAATTGCTCACATAATAATAGATGTGTTTGAGTCACCACCACCGAGTACATACCATTGATGACCTCAACTAGATCCGGAACTCCACCATGGCACAACCACGCAGGGTGGCCATGGCGGCTAGGGTTGGCCTAGGCCATCCCCTAGACAACTTCGAGGACTCCGCCGCTGTCATCTCCCTCCGGTGCTCACTTCTAGGTTTCGCTGAGTTTTGATGAATTGATGTGGCGGCCATCGGAGGTAGGGGGTATAAATGAGCCGAGGAGCGTGTAGGTCAAAGGGGAGGCCAAACCGGGCTCGAAACACCCCAGGCTGGTCGGCATGGGTCGGCCGGCGCAGGCCCTTTTCAGCCCGGTTCGGGCCCATCTTCCTCCACGATGCTTCTCGGACTTTCTTGAATATTTGCCGAAGTCCATGTGGGTCCTTGACGTCGTCTTCCCTACGGTTTAGATAAGGGTGCTTGGCGCGCAAACTCCCGCATCTTCCATTCGGGTCCTCGGAGTTTCACGGCTTCATGCTTTGGTCCTCGGGTCATTTGGAGTCATGTTCACTTCGTGTCTTGACTTGTGCCGGGCTTCGTGAGCTTCTCATAAAGTGCTTGATGAACTCTTCCCGGAAGTCCTCATTTAGATACTTAATTCCTGCGTAAACAACATACTCCAAAAACCACATGCAAGTGTGAACTTGTTACATCATTAGTGTGCCTAGTGGTGGGTTAGTTATAATTCAAAGCTCAAGCCAAAGTGTAACAAGTGCTCTTGGTTGACGGAAATTAACCGTCAACAGACATAAAATGAAGAGTTACCTTTAGTTTTCCGAAAAGTCCAAATCGGAACAGATGATCTTTTTCAATCCGTTCCGTTTCCTTGTAGCTATCCCAAAATATAAAACGAGGTAGTTTAACACATTGTTTAATCTCCCTCCCATGTTCAAGCTAGTCCAGCAAATATAACTGCATAAACATTAGATGCATGAGCTACCATAATAAAGAAAAATAACTCCTGAAACAAGATTACAATTTGATATGGATAGTCCTTACTCCAAGGAAATATGTTGACCCTTTCATGTAACAACTAAAATTTGGATCATTATAAATCTTTTCCTTTATATGCTTGGCACTGTTTTTTATATCTTCCAGTATGTAGCCAACCTAGTCATAGGACATTATACGATCCACGTCTTCGTAAATATGCAGCAATTTAGGGCTGACATTGTAAAGTGTGTTAGGAGCAAATATCCTGTCGGATAAAAGCAAAAGCCAACATGTAACGAAAAGGTTTTCATCATTGCCCGTATTGATCTCATTGAGTAATTTCATCTAGAGGAATCCCTTTTCATTTTTTGGTATACCCAGTTTTTCTCTGAACTTACGGACATTCTCTTGCCTGCCAGTTTGTGGTACAATTTTGTCCCCATTAGATGGTAATCCGATTAACCTAGCAAGACTTCTTTTGTTTACAGGTACACTTCCAGCAGAACCAAAATTAAAGCACATGTTTTCTTCATCAAAGTGGATCAGTATGCATGCTCCAAACTTTTCAAAGGAGTGATCGAGCTTCATTTGCAAATAAGCACCAAGTTTAAGATCATTAATTCTTTTTTCCTGGTTTGTATTCAATTTTCTGTTGGCATTAATCATTGCATGTGGAGAGCACCTTGTTCTTACACGTACTTCCTTGTCCTGGCAAATACAACATACAGAATTATATGTGGCAACAGCCACATTACCAGAAAAAAGGAGTATTGCATGGAATCAGATAGTTTGAATCCGTACACTTGGGTCAAAACTGAGTATCAAGATGGTTGGATCTTGTCTTGGTTTTTTACTTGAGGGTTCTGAATCAGATACTGAAGTCTGAGTGACACACTTTCTAATTTTGCCTGTGGTGCGGTTTCTGGATTCCATCTTGGAGTCGGAACCTTTAGAAACAACAAAAGGAACAATGCACCAATTAAAGTTAGGGAATGGGCCGACACAATGGGAATACAAAGATACAGGGAAAATAAATTAAATACTTTGGTAAAATAACCTTTCAAGTGCCATGACAAGTAGCATCAATATTTTCGTGATGGATGTATTAACGACAACACTATGTTACAGATTTATGTCAGCAAATTGAACACCATAAAACCCCACTGAGACTGGCAATCCTAATTGAACAAACTTACTACATGGTTAAAAAATTTATTGACAAATCAATCAGAATATGGAGCTTTGCGCTTTCGAGTTATATGGCACGTACACTTCACCTTCTATGACATTATCAAATTGCCCCACTGCAACCTAATGCTGGCCACTATCTTCTACAAAGTAGTAGAATAAGCAATCAGACACTATGGTGCATTAACTTACAATAGAAAGGAAAAGGAAGGACGACAAGGCATAAACACAGAAAGATCAGGATACGTTTAGCATCTCTGCTCAAATAATCCATTTCCACAGCAGTATCAGAGCTCCTATGGAGATCCCTGGCAAGTAGTAGAACTTTCCTTTTCAGGGATAAAATAATCACAAAATAGGCACCTTCTTCTTATATGATGTGGCAGTGCTCCTGCCTTTAATTCCAAAAAGAGAGAGAGAGAGAGAGAGAGCGCCTGCTTGGTTATGACAACAAGAACAACTGCAAGGCATCCAAGCAAGTTCTGATTTCCTACACTCGCCAAAACTACAGGATGGAACTAAAAAAATCAAATCAAATCACATCAAATCAAATCAAATGCTCGTGAATTGGGTGGGGGTGGTGGCGGGGCGGAAGAGGTGGTGGGCTACCACACCCTCCGCCTCCCCATCATCCTGCCTGCCCCGCCCCCGCTATATGCCGCCGCTGACTGGGGCCCCGCCTCTGCCACTAACCTTGATCAGTACCAAAGTTCTTGAAATAAAGGCAACACGGATGTACATTACTGACGCAAGTTCTTAAATCATTGCCCCATAACAGAAACAATCCGAGCGCCTCGAACCCAAGACAAAACTAGAAGAGCGCAAACCATCAGTTTCGATGTGTACGAGCAAGGACGTAGGGCCTAACCTGTGTGACCAAGAAACGAATCAATCGGCACCGACGGCCACGACTACCGCTCAACTGCTCAAGTCCTCCGAGAGGGTGTAAACTGGGAAACCAAGCAGACAGAATCCGAAAAGTCCAAAGCGGTCGCAGACTTTCAACCCCACGAAAATACGTAAATGAAAAAGAAAAAACTGGGCAAACTCGTCAGTTACCACCCGCTACCATGTGGGTCCTGGAATGCGGGCCCTGTGTCAGCCGTAGGAGGTATGATAGGTGACGCGAGCAACAGCCGAAGACGAGGAGTAGTAAATGGACCCCGTGGGCCCATGCCCGTGGCAACACCGGGATTAGCGGTTTGCACTTGCTCATTCCATGTTGTGGTGTAGCCCGCGTGTATCTAGCTCCAGGCAGTTTTCCGGCAACTAGATCATTTAAAATCTCCCGATCCCTGCAGTAGCCTGTGCCACGTCCCGGCGAGCCGTGCGCGTGTAACCCGGCCACGTGGGGCAGCCGTAGCTTGGGTTTCGTAATCGCCGAGCCGTGCACCAGAAAAATGTGAAATCTCTTCATGCGTAAACAAGGGGGAGCGCTAGCATGTCACCTGACAACGCGGAGCAGGTGGTACGATCCCAACGTACAAATGGCAGCAAGCCGCGTAACCTAGGCTGAAGCACCGCGTGTGCATCATGGATTGTGCGTAACCCAGCAGGTCCAACTTAATTGATCATCATCGCGATGTCACAGATGAGGTAGGAGTAACTAATAACTAGGTGATACCCCGCGCCTTGCTGCGGGAATTTTTAAGCAAAATTTTAAGGTGAAATGTGAAAGTAGAAACACCAAAACGATTACATGACGATATTTATCTGTAAACAATATTATATATGAAAGCATGTTTGAGGACCAGGTGTGTCCAAAGACTAGTGGAGGGTCGCTCCTTAGTGATGAGTGATTGATAACGTTGTGTGGACTGATGCTTGGTTAAGTGTGCAGGTACAGGTTGCGGCTTGACTCATGTCGGTGCAGGTGAAGAACAAGCGCGAAAGACCTGAGCCGTGGCGGCCTCCGGGTGATGGAGTGGCGAGTAGGCTTGGTTCGATGGACCCGGTGGCCGATGGGGTCAAGTGCGAGCCGTGCGGTGCTTCCTAGGGCTTTCTCCCCCGGTAGATTTTTCTGGACTGCTTCGTTTTCCTCTGGATTCCTTAGGCTAGACTCTTGTACAGACTCTGACCTCTGGATGTATGGAAGCATTCAGCATCCCAGTGATCTCCTAGTCCCTTGTGATTTTCGTGTCATTTTTGGGAGTTTTCGTTCTTCGCTCGATTTGTGAGTTTGGAGGCGTTTCTTCACAGATTTCTTTGAGGGTATCATGGATGGATGCCTTGCGCATGTTTGTGTATGATCTTGACCCCTCAAACGCTGTGTAGAGCCTTCGATTCGTGAGTTTTTGACCGGAGTTCGTGTTCTTGGTGGAATTTGTGTGATCCGCGATTCCTGGCGATTTAGTGGCTTAGAGGTCGAGATTTTTGGGGCATAGCTTCACCTTGTGTTTCTTATCATCTATCCCAAATCGTGTCTCAAGAGCTTTTGGCGTTTGGGAGATCCGTGATGGATTGGGAGAGTTGACCTCGTGGGGTCGGGCATTTTCTGCTCTGTCCGCGTGTTGCGGACAGTCCGCTAGTGCGCCGCGGACAGTCTGCGTGTGCTGCTGTTCGTCGCGTGTTCTTTGTGTTCTTGCGTGTCTTCGTTTCGATCTGTTTCAGTCCTAGGGTTTGGCGGACAGTCCGCGAGGGGCTCACGGACAGTCCGCGTGGACGAATTTCTGGCGGATGGTCCGCGCGTCCTCCACGGACAGTCCGTATTTTCGGGGTGCGTCTCTGGTAGCTCTAGTGGTTATTTCGGAAAGTCCTCCGGGCAGGTCCGGACAGTCCGCCGTACACACGCGGACAGTCCGCCCGTACCTGCCGGACGGTCCGCACTGGTCGTTTCCAGAATTGACCGAGTGCTTTGATTCTTGTCCGGTGCTTCCGTTCTTTGCTCCTAGGCTTCTTGGTTGTTCTTCTAGGCTTGTGTGTGCCTTGTTTGGAGCTTCGCTTGTGAGCACGGATTCGTGGAGCGGCAATTGGGATATAGGCCGAGTTCGACCTTAGGGAAGAATTTTTATCGGCTCCCATTCACTCCCCCCTCTCTGGTCGCCCGATTCGGTCCTTCAATTGGTATCAGAGCCGGTTACGGATCTTCTTGATTCTAACCAGTCTAAGATCCAAAGATTTGCGATTACGGCAAGGGGTCGGGTCGTCCGCACTTTGATGGCAAGAATTACCCGATGTGGGAGAGGCGCATGGGCGCGTTTTTGCGAGGGAAGGGAACTCTTATCTGGGAGGTCACTCAGAATCCTCATTATGCCATCCCAGATAGTTTTCTTCTTCCAGGATCGCGGGACATGTTTGAGGCCAACAACAAGGTCGTTGATTACTTGTTCCGTGCTCTCTGTGCCTCAGAGTTTGATCGAGTGTACGGAGAGGATGTGGCCAGAAAGATTTGGCTCAAGTTGAAGAATGCTCATGTTGGCAATGCCCAAGTGCAAGCCCACATGTTCACCACTTACCGGAGAGAGTACGAGAACTTCACTCATCTCCCCGGTGAGTCGACCGATGCTATGTTTCAGTGCTTCACTTGCATCGTCAACAACATGAGGGCCAATGTGACAGTGCTCCCATACACGGATCACGATCAAGCTATCAAGCTTTTGCATGCCCTGGATAGGTCCGTATGGGAAGCCAAGATCGAGGCCATTGAGGAGTCGAGCGCGTATGATACGCTTTCTCTTGATGAGCTGTTTTCAAAGCTCAGGTCTTCAGAGGTTGATCGTGGCTTGAGAGCCAAGAGCGAGAGCCCCACTGATCCTCATAGTTTGGCTCTCGTCTCAAGATCAAGGACTAACGTTAACTCTGGTGGTTTCTCTTTATCTTGTCTTGTGTCCTTGCCAGATGAGGACTTTGATGTGCTGAGCGAGGATGATCTCGCCTTGTTGAGCAAGAGGTTTGGGCGGATGTACGAGAACCGCAAGAATGCAAGGCAGAGCTCGGGGATGTGCTATCGGTGCGGGAAGCACGGGCACTTCATCGCCGAATGCCCTGAAGCCATGGAGATCAGGAATGACTACAAGGGCAAGCCCAAGCACGACTACAACAAGCACCGCTCCCGGAACGACTACAAGGACAAGCACAAGGACAAGAGTGAGAGAAGGCACATGAAGAGTGGCGGCCACAAGAAGAAGACCGCTCGAGCAATGGTGGCCAGAGCGAGCAACATCGACTCGACATCAAGCAATGCTTCTTCCGGTTCGAGCAGTGAGGAAGAGCAAGAGAAGCGCAAGGACAAGCGGCACACGGGCAAGAACATCACCGGCTTGAGCTTCGTCACACAAGGCTTTTGCGGCATGGCGCATTCCAAGAAGAGTGGGAGGCACAGCTCGGACTCGAACTCCGACTCCGAGGAAGAGGTACGACATGATCCCAACTTCTTGCTAGAGGAGAATGCTAAGCTCAATGAGTTGCTTGATAACCGTGATGATGTACTTAGAAAGACCAACAAGGAGAAGAGGGAATTTAGGTCTCTGTTGGGTGATGCTAAGGACAAGGTAGCCGAGCTTGAATCCTTGCTTGCGAATGCTAGGAATGAAATAGCTGCTTTCAAGTCTGCTCCTGTGGTGTCGGATGAAATTGATTGTGGTGATTGCTCAGTTTTTCTTGCTGACTTGACTGCCCTCAAGGAGAAACATGCCTCTGTGCTTGAGGAACTAGATATGGTTAGGGTGGAGTGTGATGAATTGAAGTCTAGGCCAGCTTTGTTAGGAGCTTGTACTTCATGTCCTATTTTGCATGCTAGGCTAGATGAATCTCACACTAGAATTGTTTCTCTTGAGGCGGCATTGAAAGCTCCTCTTCCTACATCTTGTTCAACCTATGAAATGCATGCTTTGAAAAATATGGAACTTGCACACTATGTTGATCGTCTGCAGGATGAAAATGATGAACTTAGGAAGTTGATGAGTTGGCTGTCTGGGCATGAGCCACAATTGAGTTTGATGTTGGCTCAGTTCAAGAGATTTGATGGTCAAGCTTTGGGGGCTGACAAGTGTGGTGAGAAGAGTGGTGAGGGAGAAGAGAAAGCTGGAGAGACACCCACACCATCCCACACCATACCCATGAACAAATATGCACCCAAGCCGAACCACTTGAGAAACAAGCTTGACACAACTCCAGACCCACCAGTGTTCCCCCAGAAAACAGAGAATTACAAGAAACCCATCAAGTTTGTGAGCAACCTGGGTAATGTCTTTGAGGGGAAGTCAGGAGAGAAAAGTGTTGAGAAGCCCACAGAGAAGCCACCACCTAAGCCAGTGCCAATCCGTTTCCATTGTGAGTATTGTGGGAGGGATGGGCACAAGGATGAGTTCTGTTTCCGGAGGAAGAGGGATGAGCAGTTTGCTAGGGAGATGGCAAACAAGGACAGGTACCACCTTGCTCGTGGTGTGCCTGAGCCTCGTAGAGGGCCTCTACCTAGGGGTGATGTGTTTGTGAGGACAGTTCCCACTCATGGAGGTGGAGGTGTGTTCCCTCAGAGAGACAGGCATGTTGGGTTTGGGCGTGGTGAGTTGGCTCGACGTGCTCCTTCTCGTGACCGTTACGAGTTTGGGAGACACGATCAGAGTTTTGGGTCTCAGATGGACTACGGGCCACGTTTTCCCCCTCGTGGTGCGTGTACTCCTCCAGTGAGACGTGACAGGTCCTTTGGTGGTAGGCGTGTGAGGGCTCCGCCTAGAGGTTTTGGGAGGATGGATTTTGCTAACCCTTCTTTTGAGCAAATGGCTCAGCACTGGTTTGACTCTTTTGGTACTAACCCCAGTGTTGAGTCGCTTGCTCATTCTCGTCCTCGTTTTTTTATTGCAGGTGGGAGGCTTGGAGAACTTTTGGTTGATCGACTCCGGTTGCTCATGACACATGACCGGAGATCGTGGGTGGTTCTCCAGCCTCACCCCGGTGAGTACGAGGGAGTACATCACTTTCGGGGACAATGGAAGAGGACGAGTGCTTGCTGAAGGTATGGTGAAGGTGAGTAGCAAGGTGACCTTATGAAGTGGGGCCCTAGTCAAGTCACTTGGTTTCAACCTGTTGTCAGCATCTCAATTACTTGACGAAGGTTTTGAGGTTCGTTTTAAGTCGGGAGCTTCTCGTGTGCTTGATTCTCGAGGCGATCTTGTCTGTACAATCGTCCCCGAGGGTCAAATCTTTCGTGCCGATTTTTCTCAGTCTGTTGGTCCTCCTCGATGCTTTGTTGCTGGCGTCTCGGCCGAGCTTTGGAAATGGCATAGGAGGTTGGGACACTTGAGCTTTGAGTTGCTTTCCCGCTTGTGTGGTCTTGATCTTGTCCGAGGATTGCCTAAGTTGAAATTTGAGAAGGATTTGGTTTGTGCTTCTTGTCGGCATGGAAAGATGGTTGCCGCTTCTCACGCCCCTCTGACTTCTGTCATGACCGAACGACCTTGTGAGCTGTTGCACATGGATTTGGTTGGGCCAGCTCGAGTTCGCTCTGCTGGTGGGAAGTGGTATGTTCTTGTGGTTGTTGATGATTTTTCTAGGTACTCTTGGGTTTTCTTTTTAGAGGATAAGAGTGAGACATTTGGCTTTGTTCGAGACTTGATCTTGAGGTTGAAGAATGAGAGACATGGTGATGCCATTCGAGCTATACGTAGTGACAATGGCACGGAACTCAAGAACTCTCATTTTGATGTCTTTTGCAGTGATCTTGGTCTTGATCATCAGTACTCTTCTCCATACGTCGCTTGTCAGAATGGCGTTGTGGAGAGGAAGAACCGGACCCTTTGTGAGATGGCCAGGATGATGCTCGATGAGCATAGGACTCCTAGGCGTTTCTAGGCCGAGGCGGTCAATACCGCTTGCTATGTCTCAAATCGCATTTACCTTCGTGCCTTTAAGAAGAAGACCTCTTATGAGCTGATGCATGGGCGACAACCCAAGGTGAGTAACTTTAGAGCTTTTGGTTTCAAGTGTTTCATTCTGAAGAAGGGCAAGTTGGATAAGTTTGAGTCTCGATGTTCGGATGGGATTTTCCTTGGTTATGCGATTCATTCTAGAGCATATTGTGTGCTCAACCTTGACACTAACCAAATCATGGAGACTTGAGAGGTTACCTTCGATGAGACACAGCCATGTAGCTCTTCTGCTTTTGAGTGTGCAGGTGACGAGAAAATTGGTGCCAGGATCTTTGAGGATGAGAAGGATGGAGATCGAGACGAGGATGATGATGATGGTGGTGCTCCCGTGGCTGATCATGTACATGCTACTTCCACTACTATGACGACGATCGAGGATGGACCATCCCCTACACCCACTACGACTGAGGCTGTTCGAGTGGAGGCTGCTGCTGAGGGGGAGGTTGTGTCCAGGCGAAAGGCTCCCCGGCGAGTACAAGTGGATCACCCACCGACGACCATCATTGGTGACCTTCATGAACGCACTACACGGTCGAGGTCAAGGAATACTTCTCATTTCGCTCATTCTGCATTTGTTGCTTCTTTCGAGCCCAAAGATATTCGACATGCTTTGTCTGACGAGAATTGGGTGAATTCCATGCATGAGGAGTTGGAAAACTTTGAGAGAAACCAAGTCTGGGTGTTAGTCGATCCACCGCCAAATTGCCGTCCCATAGGAACCAAGTGGGTGTGGAAGAACAAAGAGGGTGAGAATGGGATGGTTGTGAGAAACAAGTCGAGGTTGGTGGCACAGGGTTACAACCAGAAGGAGGGGATTGACTATGAGGAGACATTTGCTCCTGTGGCCCGTTTGGAGGCAATTAGGTTCCTTCTAGCCTTTGCCGTGGCTAAAGGGTTCAAGTTGTACCAAATGGATGTCAAGAGTGCTTTCTTGAATGGGGTGATAGAGGAAGAAGTGTATGTGAGGCAACCCCCGGGGTTTGAGAGTGAAAAATACCCACACCGTGTTTACAAACTCCAGAGAGCGCTCTATGGGTTGAAACAGGCACCTAGAGCTTGGTATGGTAGGTTGAGAGGCTTTTTGCTGAGTAAGGGGTTTGTTATGGGCACAGTTGTTAAGACCCTGTTCCTCCTTAAGCATGGGAATGACCTTTTGATTGTTCAAATATACGTGGATGACATAATCTTTGGTGGCTCTTCTCATGATCTTGTTGCCAGATTTGCAGATGACATGAGCAGGGAATTTGAGATGTCCATGATGGGCGAGCTGCAGTTTTTCTTAGGTCTCCAGATCAAGCAGTGCAAGGATGGGACCTTTGTGCATCAGGCGAAGTACACTAGGGACATGGTGAAGAAGTTTGGCATGAACGACTCCAAGCCGCCAACTACACCGATGAGTACGACTACGGCCTTGGACGCGGACGAGGACGGCGAACCAGTGGACCAGAAGGAGTACCGGAGCATGATCAGCTCCCTCCTCTACTTGATGGCGACGAGGCCAGACATACAGTTCAGCGTGTGTCTGTGCGCTCGTTTTCAGGCTTCACCGAGGACTTCACATCGGCAGGCCGTCAAGCGGATCTTCAGGTATTTGAACTACACTCCTGAGTTTGGTCTGTGGTACTCTGCCTCCTCGACACTCAGGCTTCATGGTTTTTCTGATGCGGATTTCGCTGGGTGTCGATTGGATCGCAAGTCCACTTCTGGGTGTTGTCAGTTTATGGGTTCTTCTTTGGTCTCTTGGTCATCTCGCAAGCAATCGAGTGTAGCCCAGTCCACCACCGAGGCTGAGTATGTAGCTGCTGCTAGTTGTTGTTCCCAACTGCTTTGGATGACCTACACCATGAGTGACTTTGGTGAGGAGTGCTCCCAGGTTCCACTTTTCTGTGACAGCACCAGTGCCATAAGCATAGCCAAAAATCCTGTCCTCCACTCCAAAATGAAACACATAGAAGTGAGGTACCACTTCCTAAGGGACAATGTTGAGAAGGGAAACATATCTTTGTCCTATGTCCCTACCCAAGACCAGCTAGCTGACATTTTCACCAAACCTCTTGACCAAGCCACTTTCACTCATTTGCGAGGTGAGCTTGGGGTGTGCTTTCCTTTATAGCTTGGGTCTTGGAGTTTCTCATGTATATATGTGTCATATGTTCATTTTGTTGCATTTCCTTCATGCATTTTAATTTCTGTACAAAACCTGGCAGGATAGCCATCTTTGGATCACTTGAGCTAGGAATAAGCTTCTCTTATATATATTGATCACTGATGTGCTATATGTGAGACTTGTGCATGTTTGGTAAATTGTGGATGTAAATGCTATGCTCTTGATGGTTTTGCTATATATGTATGATGAGATAGCATTTTGGTTGTGAAAATGATAAAACTACCTCTCTCATGAGTAGATGCTTGTCTATGCTCAATTTGTGCTTAAATGCTTATATCATGCTCAGTTTGTGCTTTAGGATCTTATTCTTTTTGCTTGGGATCAAAGATCCTTTGTCATTCTAAATGTTTAGCCCTTTTGCTTGCTTGGGGAGGAGCATAAGCTTCTTTTTGCCGCAAAGGCACTTCATGTACCATGCTTAATCTTGAAAATGAAATTGGTGTATGATTTGCCTTATGCTTGAAAAATGAGCTCCTAATCATGTTTCTATGTTTTGATATTCATATCTTGGGTGCTAAACCGTAGCATGCATGTCTACCATGAGAAGTCTCATTTTAAGAAGTAGACACATGGCTCGGTGGCTTTAACATGACTTGAGTAGCTTGTGGGCATTTATAATGATCTTGTGATGAGAATTTGTGATCTTGCATAAACTTTGAATGATCTAGTGCCTTTATGTTCAAATTGGTATGGATAGGATCTTGATCATGAGATGACTATTTCTTTGTGAAAAATTGCTTAAAATTACTTTTGGCCATGTCACATGCTTATATGTCTCTACCTTCTTGATGGCAATGTGCTAGATACACCATGACTACTTTGCCTGCTCTATGTCTCATTTGTAGCATTTTGTTGTGCTCTTTGTATATTTGAGAAGCTTAGTAGATTATATATGTGCTTTGACATGCATTTTTTATGAAAACAAGGGGAAGAACATCATATACCTTGATTCATGCATTGTCAACAAGGGGGAGAATTTTGTATGATATGGGGAGAATTTTTTCATGCATTGGGAGTTTTTATGGAAAATTGAGATGCATTTGTGAGATGTGGCATGTGAGGAGAAAAATTGAGAAGAGGAGGTTGCATTTGCTCAGGGGGAGTTTGCATATGTGCAGGGGGAGCTCCGTTGGTTTTCCTGAGATTTGTGCTTTGTGATGTGCTCCTTGTGAGCTTTGTTTTGTCTCGGCTGTGTCGAGCCGTTGCCCTTGTCTTAGGGGGCTGAGACTTGGTTTGGCGGGTGATCTTCTTTTCGCTTGTTCTTTGGCTTTGGATCACTTGCTTGGAGGTTTGTTGTTTTCTTTTCCTTTTCTCTCTGATGGTCACTATGGGTGTTGTTAATGCACTCATCAAGGGGGAGATTGAGGACCAGGTGTGTCCGAAGACCAGTGGAGGGTCGCTCCTTAGTGATGAGTGATTGACAACGTTATGTGGACTGATGCTTGGCTAAGTGTGCAGGTACATGTTGCGGCTTGACTCATGCCGGTGCAGGTGAAGAACAAGCGCGAAAGGCCTGAGCCGTGGCGGCCTCCGGGTGATGGAGTGGCGAGTAGGCTTGGTTCGATGGACCCGGTGGCCGATGGGGTCAAGTGCGAGCCGTGCGGTGCAAGACTGGCGGGCTGAAGTCGTGAACATGGGCCGGTGCAAGGTAGCGGTTGAAGCCCGAAGCTTGCACGCGGGGTTTGGTGGTTTGCCCACAAAACCATCAGGTGGACGGTTTCTTGGTTTGGGCCGCAAAACCAAGCCCGGAGGCCCGAGGCGAAGGAGACGGTGATCCGGGAGCTTCGGGAAGCTTCGAGGCGGGAGGATAAGCAACACAAGGTGCGCCGCGGACAGTCCGCGTGTGCTGCTGTTTGTCGCGTGTTCTTTGTGTTCTTGCGCGTCTTCGTTTCGATCCGTTTCAGTCCTAGGGTTTGGCGGACAGTCCGCGAGGGGCTCACGGACAGTCCGCATGGACGAATTTCTGGCGGACGGTCCGCGGGTCCTCCACGGACAGTTCGTATTTTCGGGGTGCGTCTCTGGTAGCTCTGGTGGTTATTTCGGACAGTCCGCCGTACACATGCGGACAGTCCGCCTGTACCTGCCGGACGGTCCGCTCTTTGCTCCTAGGCTTCTTGGTTGTTCTTCTAGGCTTGTGTGTGCCTTGTTTGGAGCTTCGCTTGTGAGCACGGATTCATGGAGTGGCAATCGGGGTATAGGCCGAGTTCGACCTTAGGGAAGAATTTTTATTGGCTCCCATTCACTCCCCCCTCTCTGGTCGCCCGATTCGGTCCTTCAATGTTAATTTTGTTGAGAGAGAACCATTCTTAAATGATTGAACCTACATGTATTTCAACTGCGAGAATTTTATGGCATGCTACTCGCAAATACAACGTGCTATTAGTCACAGAAAATCGATGAAGGCATAAATACATGTCTTGGTGGATGTTGACATGGTTTATAATGGATGGTGACATGGTGTGTAGTGGGTTATGACATGGCGCGTTGAGAGGCAAGAGAAATCGTTAGTGGGTAACAATTATATAGTTTATATAAGCTTAATTGCAGAGTCGATGCAGTATGCGTGTCATCATGGATTGTGTGTAACCCAGCATGTCCAGCTTACTCCTCGGGGCGGGCGGCGTTGTTGTGGCTGTGGACAACACGACGGGACGGGAGCGGAGGCGCCTGCAGCAGCAGGCCCGTCCCGTCCTGTGCCGTTAAGGCTGTACACACGACACGACACAGTGACCGTGCGTAACCCTTCGCTTGGCAGCAAGCCGCGTAACCTAGGCTGAAGCACCGCGTGGCACACGTAACGCAGCGGGTCCAGCTTACTCCTCGGGGCGGGCGGCCGCTGTGGCTGCGGACGACACGACAGGAGGGGAGCGGAGGAGGGAGGCCCCATTCCGTCGTCCATCGTAATAATGATGGTGCACCGCGTGGTCCACAGCGGCCTGCCCTCGCCGCAGTTTGCTTCTCCCCGAAGCGAAGCCCGCGCCTGGGAGGCTGATGCGTCGTCCATGGAATTCTCTAGTGCGCAGCCCGCTGAATGGCACCTACGTAACCGAGACCTTGTAGGTTACGCGCTTAGTCGACACCACCCGCCATGTCCCGTGGCAACCGCGATGCTGGCGTGCGTAGCCCAGGCGGCCATCACTGTAACCTGCACCGCCTCGGTTACATGCGTGGATGCCTGGGATACACGGCATGCTTTGATCAAAGGCATATGCTATGGTAACCCAACCACGAGCCATGTTGCTCCACGCATCCATCAAGGTTCCTCGTGCGTAACCTGCCGGGCGCTGCCACCAAAAGGTATCGGTTACGCATTCCACTTCACCTGCTGTCTCTTGATGTGCCCAACTTAGGAGGCCTCTTGACTCGTGAGGTTGCAACATGCCATGACATTACCTAGGAGCTGATTTCTGTCATTTGTGCACACGGAAGAAGCAGGTTTGATCAGATGTGGATAGGTAGTCATGGACGATTTCAAAGACGTGACTGTGGAAGACAATTTCATAGACAATTTCGGGATCCGTGCTTTTATTTCATGGTGTACCGAAGCTTCCTTAAAAAGATCAAAACCTGCGCCTAGTTAATTTGAGCCGCTAGCCACTCGTCAAGTCTGCGTAACCTTCACCCAAATGGTTACGCACAATATATGCTCCATGGTACCACAATTACGCATGATTTACACGGCTTTTTTGGGGGGGGGCATGCCCGGCTTTGTTGTTGCATATAATTAATTATTGTAGTGATAGCTAGCTAGTGTAAGCTTGGAGGAACAATGAACACATTGCCGGTGCACGGCTCTCGGTTACGCATCTTCTGTAGATTGTATTTGTACCACTGGCTAACAGCATGGATCATGCGTGGACACCGCCGTCAAGCCGTCGTGGTGCGTATATGTGTAGACACAATGGGTACAAGGTGACGTACGTGTTCCGGCGTTGTATGTAGAGAATTTTAGTAGCAATTAAAACAATAAAAATAGAAAATGGTGCTGCAAATGATGCACTAGCATTCATGAAAGATAGACCATTCGTTCCAAATAGGGTTATATTATGAGTTCTGAATTAATCCGAAGAGTCTTTCTGAAGCTACATCCTGCTACCAAACAAACACAACAAACAACTGCATTTTTTTGACAACAAACATTTCATTAAGTTAGCAGCAAGAAGCTGCTAGGATCCTTGTGTGAACAAGGGGTACAGAATTCAGTGCATCCAAAAGAGGGCACTGAGAGTGGAGATGCTCGTAAGAGCAAGTTGGTACATAATTCTGAAACTGAACAGCAGGAGAAGAAAAAGCTAGTCTAGCCAAAGTATCTACTGTTTGATTACTATCTCTGGCAATGTGATGACGTTGAGAGCTTCTGTCCCTGGTGTAGTGTTTGAAGACCTGCAGAAGAGGAAGCTTTCTCCAATCAGGAAGATTGGAGAAGTCATCGCTGTTGAGAGTAGCCACCAGTTGATGAGAATCTAAAAAGGAAGAAACTTGACAGAAGTCCATGTTGTTAAGAACTGTAGCCGCTAAGGCTAGAGCAGCAGCTTCTGCAGCGATGACTGAATGAGTGGACTGCAAATAAGCTCTGATATAAATGTAATTGACAGGTTGGACAGTTGTATTAACAATGTGAATACCCAATCCTGCTGATATAGGTAAAGGAAAACCATTATCTGGAAGAGTAGAAGCATCGACATAGCAATGAATATCAGTGGGGGAATCCAAAGTGTTGGGAAAGGATTGTTGGTTGTCCCTGCAAAGAAAATTGGAATGCATAGTGGCAGGAATAACAGGTTGATCTTGTATGTCATCATGAATAGCAGCAATGTAGTCCTGTTGATGTGCTATGGCCTGACGCTGGACCTGAAAAGGAGTCTAATTTTTTGCATTGAATCTAACATCATTTATAGCTCTCCATATGTACCACAAAGTAAAAAGAAACTTAGAAATGTAATCTTCATTAGAAGTGGCAGGAATAAGCAAAGAGAGCGCATGTTGAACCCCATCCTCTAAAGGATTAACATAATGAATGGGAAGGGGAAAATAGTTTGAAGTCCAAATTTGAGAAGGAATGTGACAGAGAAAGAAAAGGTGGACATCAGTTTCAATGGCCCCACATTTATTGCAATGCTTATCAATATGGACTGAATAGTGACTGGCACGGTCAGCAGAAGCAAGAGAACGATGAAGGAGACGCCAAGCAAACAATTTGAGGAAAGGAAGGATAGTTTTTGCTTGCCATACCTTCTGTAAAATAGAATCAGCTTGAGGAGAAATGCTCCTGGAACCTTGCTGTGGTAAGGAATGGGCATGAAGATTAGCTAGATAGGAATAGGCATTCTTGGATGTGCACTTACCATTAGATGCTGAAGTCCATCTAAGAATATCTGGTTGTTGTGAGTGAAATACCGGGGTTGATGTGATGACTTGTAATTTTTGTGGTTCAAAGGTATTAGCCAGCAGTTGATGGTTCCATGTAGAGGTTCCTGGTATCCAGAGATCTGCAACAGTAGCTGCTAGAGTAGGATTAATTAAAGGAAGAATAATATGGTCATGAATGTTTTCCCAATTAGTGGTCCAAGGGGTAGACCAAATGGAGGAAGCTCCATTCTGAATTTGTAAGGTGGCATTAGAATGAAGGTGATGCTTAACCTGCAAAACAGAGGACCAAAAAACAGACCTAGTGGCTACAGAAGGAGCAGTCCAAAAAGTGTGATGTGGGTAATATTTAGCTTTGAGAGTAGCAGATAAAAGTGGATCCTTGTTGGCTGCAACTTTCCAAGCAGAGGTAATAACCAAACTTTGATTTATGAGATGCATGTCTCTAATGCGTAAACCCCCTTTAGCAGTGGGTTTACAAATATCTTCCCAAGAAGGAAAGGCAATAGGACTAGTTTGATGCTCTTCCTGGACACCTACCCACCAAAATCTACGGATAATAGCGGTTATCTGATCAATGAAATCCTTGGAAAATAAAATAGTAGACATATAATAAGCAGGGATAGAAGAAAGGACAGATTTAATGTATTGGAGACGACCTGCATGGTTAAGTTTATTGGCCTTTAAAGTGTTAAGCTTAGCAATGAACTTGTTGTGGATGAAACGATAAGCTTTGTTTTTATCTTTGTGGGAAAAAATGAGGGGATGACCCAGATGAATGGTATTAGGTTGCAGAAGAGAGACAGGGAAAATATTCTGAATCTGGGTTCAAGTTAGCAGGAACATTTTTACTGAAATAAATGGAAGATTTCTGGAGATTTGGAGTTTGACCTGATAAGTGACAGAAATGATACAAGATATCTTTAATTGTTTGAGCTTCTGTGAGGGTTGCGTGTCCACACAAGATTAGATCATCAGCAAACAAAAGAGAATGAATAGGAGGAGCTCCTGGGCCAAGAGACTCACCATTGAGATTGTTAGAATTGAGAGCTTCCTGTAATCTAAGAGATAGCTCATTAATTGCAAGAACAAATAGATACAGAGAAAGAGGACAGCCCTGTCTTACTCCTCTCTGAGGATGATAATAAGTAGTGGGTTCATCATTGACTAAGATAAAAAGAGAGGATGTAGAAATACAAGCATTGACCATATGAATAAAGTGATTACTGAAGCCAATTCTGGAAAGGGAAGCAAATATGAAAGACCACTCAATATGGTCAAAAGCTTTAGCCAAATCAATTTTAAGCAAAAAAGCATGAGTATTCTAGGATTTCAAATTGAAGGAGTGAATAATTTCCTGAGTGATGATAATATTTGAGGAGATATGTCTATTAGCTATAAAAGTAGTTTGAGCATGATGAATAAAGTTGGGCAAGTGATCTTTGATTCTATTAGCTATAGATTTGGCTATAATCTTATAAATAACATTGCATAAACCTATAGGTCTGTAGTCCTGAGGAAGGATAGGAAGATTTTTTTAGGAATGAGAGCAATAAAAGTTTTATTCAAGTCAGAAGGGAGCAAAGCATGCGAATAGAAATCAGCAACCAAATTGCATAAATCCTGCTTAATCCAATTCCAAGAAGATTAAAAAAAGGCAGCATTCAAACCATCAGGGCCAGGAGCAGCATTACTTCTCATACCTTTGATTATCGAATGAATTTCATTTTGAGTAGGGGTGGAGTTGGTGAGCTGAAAGCCATAGCGCTGTTGAGATCCTGTGGAAGGGGTTGAACCGGTTGATGAGGAGGAGATGGGTGAGGGAATGTTTGTAGAGATAAGGGAGAGGAGGCAATCGAATGACGAAGGTCAGGTGGGTTATGATGGAGGTGAGGAGATGTGGGAGAGTGGGTCTGGTTGGGGTGGGCTGAGGTAAATATGTTGGACAAATAGGTGGTGAGAGTGTTGGCCAACTGAGGAGGTGTGGTAGAGATGGTGCCATCAGGATTTTGGAGAGTGGTAATTTGGTTCTTCCTGTTGCGCTTGACTATAGTTTGGTGAAAGAAGTCAGTATTTCTGTCTCCTTTGATTGCCTAGGTTTTTTTGAAACATTGGAGGTGGTAAGTTTCCTCCTTGGTGAGAAGAGTTTGATGCTGGTCATGTAAACTTTGCTGCAGGGAGTGGTTTTGCTGGTAGGGAGGAAGGTTTTGTTGGTGGAGAATTTGGGTTTCAATTTGGGAGAGGAGATCCGAGTTCTTGGGTTTCTTCCTGCGCCACTTCCGTAAATCTGCAGCAAGGAAACGTGATTTTTGTGAGAAGGAACGAGATGCTGAACATTGCCAACTAGAATGAGCGATGTCCTGAAAATCTGCATCAAGCAACCACCAATTTTCAAAATGAAAGGGTTTGTTACGGTGAGGTCGCTGAGCGTCTAGAAGAGCTAGGATCGGCGTGTGATCAATGTAAATCATGGGAAGATGATAAATAGTCGTCGAAGGAAACATTAAGCACCAAGCTGCATTACCCAAACAATGATCAAGACGTTCATAAGATGGAGTGGAAGTAAAACATTTGTTAGTCCAAGTGTAAGCAGGACCATTATAACCAAGATCAATAAGACCACACTGCTTAATATAAGTACAGAAAGATTTCATATGATTAAGATCAACAGCAGTAGGACCTAGTTTTTCATGAGCATGCATAAGTTCGTTAAGATCACCCATACAGAACATAGGAGTGGAAGGGTGCTGAACTACAAAGTTTAAGACCTGACCCTAGCAAAAGTTATGTGTGCACGACACATCGAGTCTTTCTGAAGCTGATGCCCAGAAGCTTCAAAGCCATCACTCTAGTCATCATCAGAGTCTAAGATGGTTTGATTGACAGGATGTCCTCGACTAGATGCTGCTCCTCCCTGAACCGGTGTACAGTGGTTCGACATCGAAAACTAAAACCTGAACAAGTAAAAAAGTAGTTAAAAGCAGGCACTCATATATACTACAAACAATTTGAGAAGTAACAAGTATATTAAAAGGAATCATTTCTCACAAACTAGTTCGATATTCAATGTTTTTCTAATTTAACATAGGATTTCTTTCACAAATGCCCAAACAAATCGCATCAAATATAGAGAGCACGAAAAGGGAAAGAGCTTACCATATGTCAAGTTGACTAAGGTAGGTTAAAACACCTAGTACCTTTTTATTAACCTTTCCACTTTGCAGTCTCACTATCTTTAGATGTTTACAAATCATACGTGAAACCTCTGATGCCTTCCTTCCTTTCATTTCTACTTTCCACCCACCACCCTGCAGAAAGTAGACATGTTGCTAGGATCAATAGTAACCAAACTCACCATGTAGTATTTCCATTTCACAACCATCTTGTATAAGAAAATATATACTACCGTGCAGAGCAGTTGAAGTGTAAGCTCCTCCAAAACTGGTGATTGTCATAGCATAGCTGCGAGGGCACACTTATCTGGCACACACCAGTGTTCATTGAGAAACAAAGTCTTCAAGTTGATAAATGTTGGGCACGATATAAAATAACTCATGAAAGTAGGCTGGTCACACAATCATGATATTAGTGATGAATGTTTTTTCTTCTGGACGAAGAACAAGAAAGCTAATGGTGATCGAAAATGTAAGCATACCATGTTGATAGTAGATATCAACTCCAAACATTTAGCTTCTGATAAGCCTTGCAGGATGTTGGTATCAACATGACTGCTACAATAGTCACTTCCACTTTTTCCCAGCTCGACAACTGCATCCACTAAAGAGGGCATTCTATCAAGCACAGGAATCTTGCCATTATTAACTTCAAGACGCAGGGAAACAAGATTCGGCGAATCAACACGAATGTGAACACTGCGACAGAACTTGCTTGCAAGGAGCGGGATGAAATCTTTGTAGCACACGATAAGTCACAACAGAAAATCTTGAGTACTTCCAATGCTGGGCAACTACAAAAATCAAGGAATCTGTCATAGAACTTGATGAAGGAAAGCTCCAGACACCTCAGGAATAGGGAATCGAGGCGAAAACCATGCACCTCAATACAAACCTCCTCGGCATCCCTGGAAATTTGGAGACCCAAAAACTTAGCTTCACAATTAAGAACATGCTTGATCCAGACAATTATGTGGTCCATGTGGTCCAATTCCTCGCCATCCTCTTCAATGTGAGGAAGGTCAATCACACATCTACGGATAGGTATGCGATAACGAAGGAGAAGTAGATTGTCCACGAATTTCTGGATCCTCTCCATGGCAAAAATATGAAATGGTTCAATGCCACCAAGCCATGAAATGCGCAGGTAAGGGGCACTCTTCCAGAGGTGGCGCCAGTGACAGCCAAGCACACACGTCTGCACAGCATCTTGCACTAGCAAGAAGAAGAGGATCATATGAAGGAGCTCATCTGGGAGGGCGTCAATGAAGTCGACGGAAAGTCCCGGAGATGACCAACTGCCGTTATCCACCACCTTTCTCTTCAGACGCACACCATCCATAAGGTAGACAGCGTCAGGACTGTGAGCAAAGAAACTGTCAGGAAGCATAATGGTTGTGAGAACAACTTAGCATTTGACCATGAATGCAGACATGTAGGGATCCACAGGCTACGGGTAAAGCATAGTGTCAACATTTCAGCCCATTCATACCAGCACTGCAACTTACTATATGTAAGTGGAATTGGATCATGCAGCAACACATGAATGAACGGATTAATTAATTAATAACTATGTGAATGAGCAAATGAGCACAAAAAAAGCTAGGTAGTTTATGTTGCACAGCTCTTCTGCGTATTTGATAGAGAAAAAAAGTACTATGTCAATGAGCACAAGCAATGATGGCAACATGTCTAATGCAAACCAGCTTCGTGTGCAACAGAGTGAATCTGGCAGGAGAACAAAGTGAATGCGAACCGTACGGCACAACAATAAGATCCAACCGTAGATTAACACTAACAAATAGATCTTTCGAGATTCAACCCTACGATGCAGGTACCTGAACAGCTATACTAGCAACTGATCAGTAAATATATGGGAGCATGTAGCTATAAACAGTAGGAAATACATAAAACATTCAGCTATAAACAGCAGGCACCAACAGATCATTACTCGTAGGGACAGATGCAGTTTGTACGGGACGAGGACAAAAACCACGAATCAGTAGTTGGGAACAACAAACTCACGCGGATCAGCAGAAACACAAGAGCTCACCGGAATCGGCCGGCAATACCTCGTAGCTACCGAAGAAGACCAACGTCGGAGAGATAGATCTAGGCTGCAAGAATGTTCAAGGCGGCGGTATTCTACGCTCGCCTAGGTGCGCATCGCTGCTTGGTAGAGGGGTACCGCGGCGCCTAGGTGGTTAGGCAGTCACTAGGTGACCCGTGGCGGCTGCTGATGCAGGGGACGAGCGGCACGGAGGAGGCAGCAGGGGCTGGCGGCGGGGTTGAATGAGGAGTAGGGTAAACAACAGAGAACGCATGGAGATGCTATAAATGCCATTGCCTATAAATCCCAAGTCACCAAACCACTGTAACTATGAAATCTTCACTATTCCTGCTACAGTCAATAAAGTCATATTTGTACGTAGTATTGGTGTTCACCTACAGAGTAGACTCATCTGAGAGAGAGAGAGAGATGGAAACAATCGTATAATTCACCATCACGAATCCGTGCATGATGAAATTCACGATCACGAAATTGGTGGTGCCAGCAATGGATCGTCCGTAACCTAGTCCGTGCGCATCCCAGACGGTGTTGCACAGGAGGCATGCAGGGTGGATGGTGCGTAACCGAGGTGTTGTAGGTGATGCGCCGAATCGACAACAACCGGTCGGTGTTGTAGCATGAAGGTATGTAACCGAGTCCATGCGGATTCAGGTTACTCAGCTTTGATATAACCAAGTCCGTGCGTAACCGGTCGGTGTTGCAGCATGACTTACTATGCGGAGCCTATTTGTGCACGTGCGTATCCCGGTTACTCAGCTTTGATATAATCGAATTCTTCCTTTTGATGTAAAAAAAGAGAGAGAGAGACGCAGGTTGGACACGATCACACACGACCGGCCGTGCTCATAGTAAGTCATAACTAACCTGCACCATCTCGCGCGTAACCGAATCATAGGAGCCATGGACCGTGCGTAACCCAGTAGGTCGTACCGCTGCCGCCTGGCCTGAGGAGTAAGCTGGACCGGCTGCTGATACGCACAATCAATGCAAGACACGCCACGCACGCCGCACGTGGTGCTTCAGCCTAGGTTACGCGGCTTGTTGCCAAGTCAAGCGCAATACACCATTCTCACGCGTAACCGTCTGAGTTCCGGTTACGCATGCTTGAACATGACCCGAGGTCTGTACCGCACGTAACAAAAGCTATCTACCTGATTACATTCCTTTTTTTAGCTGATGATTACCACATTTTTGCGGGATTTTCAGGATATCCATTTAATGAATGCTAACTACAGTATTTATCCATTTTGGTCGACTTGCAAGTTCAGATCGCGAAAGCGGAGGAGGAATAGGTTTTTGCTCATGTCAGGCGCGGCGGGGAAATCGTCTGCTGTTGGACGTCCAAGTGTCCCTCATCTTGACAAGCAAGGCGCACCAGACGGCAATGCGACGACACAAAGTTCCGACGGCAAATCAACGGTGACTTCCGATGGCAAATCACAGTCGACGACGAAGTCAAGGAAGCGGCCTCCTAACGAAGAAAAGGTAGCACCTCCGACCGGCAGCAGCCATCGTCGGAGACGGCGGCTCAACTTCAACTCTGGTGGCCCATTGTCGTCTACTCCAGAGGTATGTAACACACCATCCAGATTCCATACGACGCACTACCTACCTGCACAACATGCTTATTGATTACTCTCTCTCCGTGACCAGATACGGCCAACGATCACCATTACTCCTAGGGATGGAATTTCCATAGCGCCTTTGCGACTTGCGCGTGTCGTGAGCGAACTCTCAGGAGAAAGAAAGGAAAGCCTAAGGTCATTCGGATTCAAGTGCTTGCTACACATGCCCAATATATCCCTAGATCGTGCCCTGCTGATATCTCTTGTCAACAAGTACGAGCCAGATAAAAAGCTTTCAGAATTGGTGACAAGCTGGTCTGGTTGATGCCATCAGATGTGAAGGACAACGTGGGTCTACCAATCGAAGGAAAAGAGGTCAAGATGGATGGCAACTATAATGAAGTTCTGCTTACCCAACACGGAAGTGCAAAGATGAAATTAGAACTGATAGAAATTGAAGAAAGGCTCCTACGAAGTGATGGTCCTAGAGATACATTCTTCCTTCGTGACTTTTTCCTGTACTGCCACAAGGTGTTGTTTACATGCTCAATCATCTGCATAATTGTATTGCTACATTCAGAAATGGAGTGAGAGAGGAACTTGGAAAGACGCGTGTCCTTCAAGGAAACCTACTATTTCTGCAGGTATACATTTTTGAAATTCAGATCCATCTGATGAAATTTAACTTCAGTTCTTGATAATTATGCAGCTTTGGTACTTTGAACATGTCCATGCGGGACCAAACGACCTCTATCCTAAACGACGTCAATACCCCCTAATGAGATATTGGACAAAACAATTGGCCGAGGTGCGACTCAACTCAAAATGTGATCTGTATACAGACACGAAGGTGAATTCCTTGATTTGTTAGTCTTGCTGTGCATGCACAGTGGTTCCAATTATTTTCTCTATGTTTGAGACGACCCTCGTTTTTCAGTTCCCTTCATACGAGATTTTCGAGAAGCTTCCAAACTACCGTGAGGAACCAAAAACCACTGAAGAGGTGACCATAGCACTTGGCCACAAGGCACTTCACTTTTGGTTTGACACAGGATACTCCACTTTGCTAATCTATTACGTATATTTCTTCTTGTGTTCATCGCACTACCAAAAGAACCTTGATCTAAAATAATCCAACTTTTTTAGCACTCTCCTTTAGGAATTCTAGAAAAAGACATCATATACATTGGCAGGCTAGAAAGAACTGAGTTTATTAAAACTAGTCTCCCTCCTACAGACGGGACGGGACGGGCCTGCAGGCGCCTCCGCTCCCCTCCCGTCGTGTCGTCCACAGCCACAGGAGCGCCCGCCCCGACCCGCTAGGTTACGCACAATCCACGACGCACACGCGCTGCTTCAGCCTAGGTTACGCGGCTTGCTGCCATTTGTACGTTGGGATCAGTCTGCTCGGTTGGTTCACGGATCATTTTAAATTCCTCTCTCTCTCTCACAGACACACACACACATTATATACATTGGCAGGCTAGAAAGAACTGAGTTTATTGAAATGTCTCCCTCCTACAGAAAGTAGTTTGCTCTTCCAACTACTTCATTTTTTTTTCAAACCTTTCTTCCACATTCCTCCAATCTTTATTCAAAATCTTGCAGTAGTGCATCTGAATGCCCAAGTATTTATAAAAGAAAAAACACCGAGAACGTGCGTTAACTGATGGTGTGTAACCGAGAACGTGAGCACCATCCACGCACGGATGGTGTGTAACCGAGCTGGTGCAGGTAACGCGTCACCTTAGCTAGGTTACGCACGGTTCGGCTACTCACCATCCATTCTGCACGGCACGTGCAACACCGACTCGGTTGTGTCGAATCAGCACGTACCCTGAGAAGGTTATGCACCATCACGAAATTTGTGAAAAATTACCATAGCAATTGTAAATCGAAGATTAGGAGGACTAAACATGATTTAATTGTAAAACTAATTACACAGATGGATGGAAAATAGCGAGACAAATCTATTAGGACTAATTAATCCGAGCTCTTGTAATCTTGTATACATGACGAGTTAGCTAAAAAAAGAAGAATTTTATTAAAACTCGGATCCAATAGACTTTGTATTTTACTCAGCTAGCTATCCTGTTTTCTATTTAGAGGAGCTGTTGGATTTCATCATCTTTCATTTTACATAATACAGTTAAATTAGGATTTTAGCTACTCATATAAACAAGAGCTCTTGGAGATGATTGCTTAGTGTAGCATGACAGGGCAGGCTTCGCTTCGAGGAGAAGCAAACTACGGTGAGGGCAGGCCGCTGTGGGCCCGCGGGCGCCGCGTGCTCGTGAAGCACCATCATTATTACGATGGATGATGGGACGGGGTGCCACGCGCTGCTTCAGCCCGGGTTACGCAGCTTGCTGCAAAGACAAGGGTTACACACGATCCCTGTGTTGTGTCGTGTGTACAGCCTTGACGGGATGAGACGAGCCTGCAGGCGCCTGCGCTCCCCTCTCGTCGTTTCGTCCACAGCCACAGGGGCGCCCGCCCCGACCCGCTGGGTTACGCACAATCCACGACGCACACGCACTTCTTCAGCCTAGGTTACGCGGCTTGCTGCCATTTGTACGTTGGGATCAGTCTGCTCGGTTGGTTCACAGATCATTTTAAATTCCTCTCTCTCTCTCTCTCTCTCTCTCTCTCAGACACACACACACATTATATAAAAAAAGGAAAAGGAAAAGCCAAGGCCCCATTCTCCGTGCCTTGTAAAACCACTCTCTTAATTCAGATTGTCTAAACCCACCAGTTTTTTATTTTTAATAGGTGAGGCAGATTCATTCCGTAAGTGTGCATGTTCCCCCTTCGTCTTCCTCTTCAATTCCGTGTTCATGGCATTGCTGGTCTGGACTAATTTTGCCTGATTCTAGCGCGTTCTGCTGCTGCTATTCTTGTTTACGGCCGCAGCATTCCTCCAGTGCTGGTTTATTCAACAGCGACGAGGTTGAGATCGTCTTCGGTGAGTTCTTTTTGTTAATCATCTATACGGCATTTAAGAGTTTACAAGCTAAGCCGCCCTGGTGACCGATGGCGCAGCGGCGGCGGCGGTCGCCGCGATTGCCGCTTGCAACGGGCAATGGTATAGGCTGGTGGAGGTGGGCCGTTGTTGTGCATTGCTACTGCACGGAAGAAAGGACGGGAAAGAGAAACAATAGGCGGGGTGCCATGGTAGTCTTGAATCCTTTAGGATTATATTCTACACTCAATTTTAAGCGATTATGTTATTTAGAGTTGACTATTGTGCATATTTCCTGCTTAGCTTGGCATATTATTTAGAGTAGACTTCATTTCATAGTAATTTCGACTGATTGGATCATAATTATTTTACCATAACTTATTGTTAATTAATTGAGCCTAAGAATATACGGAGTAATCCGTTAGATCATAACAAATACTCCTGGTATAAGAACATGGGATTTTCTGACACTGGAACCATGAACCTGACTTTCATTTGTACTTTGATCATACGTATGGTTTAGTTTTTTTTCTGGTCTGGAAAATCTTATGCACCCTGATACAATTCTAATTTCAATTGTACATATGAAAGTGCCACACATGGTAATTTGAACTGTTTAACCTTGCCTAGAGGCTGAAAAGTGACGACCACCATAGTCATGTCCGATGCTGGTGCGGGCGAAGGATTCGTGCACTATGCCGCTGGTGCAATGAACAATAGCCAAATCTTGAGCGCAGGGAACCTGGAGGCACCTGCAGCAGAAGCTACCAGCATTTCTGAGAGTAGTTTAGTACTGAAGCATAAGTTGTAGGAACTGGAATCAAAATTAAAGGACAAATTTGCTCAGGAGATGCAAGAGTTAAGGGATGATCTCCATGATTTGCAGTCTCTGTGCACGGTTTTGGCCGTCAATGAATTTAACAAAAATACCGAGTTGCAGGAGCTTCGAAAAGAGTTAATCAAGGTAAGAAATCATCCTTGTGCTGCAATTGACTGTGAATATACTTTTAGTACATTTCAGCTGCTGGTGATATAGTATCATGTTGTTGTTTCTTGGGAAGTATCAGAAATTAATTGATGTGGTGTTTTGTCTTTCTATGAGTGACCACGGACATTACATTTTGTGCTCATTTAATAGTCAGTCTCTATCAACAAAATGAACATGTTTTCATGTAATATTGTTTGCAAAAGAATGTTGTCACGCAATCACCTTATACTTTCAAATTTCATAGAATGTTGCCATGGAATCATCGTAGTTTTTCTAATTTCAATTTTTTCACCTTAGAAATTTGTTTTAAAAAATTGCTGCAGCAACACACGGGGTATCAACTAGTTAATACACATGATCTGAGGGATTGCCGGATGGCAGAACTGGCCGAGCCAACATAGGTGTCAAGAGGATGGGCGTCGTTGATCGCAAGGCGATCGCAAACACTGGTGGGTTATCGGATTACGAAGCAGCACTTACCTGTTCAAAATGGGAGGCTGAGATATCAGATCCAAATTAGCATCCTTTTAGGGTTGACATGGTTAACAGCAGAGAGATGGTGTGCACCTTTTTATTCATTATTTTCATTTATTACTGACGGATTATGTTCTGTGAGTTTCCATGTCCATCAAGTGTAATCGTGGGGCAAGTGATCTTTTGCAGGATGTTATTGACGAAGCCGATAGTAAGCTCCAGGAGCTAAGAGGAGAGCATGGTCAAGAGATCTTTGCCTTGGTAACAAAGGCCCTGCTTGAGGTTAACGAGCACAATGCGAGTGGCCGCTACCCAGTACAATTGTTGTGGAACTACAAGGAGGACCGGGAAGCAACCCTGAAGGAAACTGTCCAGTTCGTCATGAGACAATCACATAGGCTCAAGAGGAAGCGTAGTTAAGTATAATAGCTGCACCCATTCGTTTATACGGTACGTTGCCATGTAAATATCCAATGCAAATTGGGTTACTACTTATTAGAGCAACTCCAAGAGAGTAGCCAAATCTCACTCCTCATATTTCAATTTAGCTAACCATTTAGCTAAGATTTCCACTCTATATTTCAGTACAATCCAATAGACTAGTGTTGACGGCTGTTAAGTGCCATTTTTATGGCCGTCAACTCCTGCAAATTGGAGCATAAATTGCACATCCACACTAGAATAGGAGCTTAAACTAATACTTTCCACCAGTGTCGATGTCTATTCGAATGCAGGTATTTAGCATAAGAAATGAAGGGAATCCATGCACATTCCCTCCACTCCAATCTAAGGCACTCAAATGCTGGCCAATCAGGGGCTGCCACATGGATTCTCCTGGATCCATGATGTCACCAATCCATGTGAAGAACTCTCGACGAATCATATGCTGTCACGTCAGCATCACATGGATCCATGGGCCCACTTTGCCAACTAAACCGCCAGGAAACGTGCCATGCACGGAGGAGGGGCACTAGGGCCCACATGGAAGCGAGCCAGAGGAAACACAGGCCAGATGGCCGGCCAGGAGCTTTGGCCGACCCTAGGATCGGCCGAACCGACCTAGGGTCGGTTGATCTCCCCCTTCCATGTGTTGCTTGCCCATTGGTCCTTGGCTGCATCCCGGGGTGTTTTGGAGTGCTTGGAGCCCCGGAGCAAGCCACTCCCTTGTCTACAAATAGAGGGGGAGGGGCCTCATTTCACACACACCACCAAGCTCTCAAGTTCCACTTCTCTCTTGTTTAGCTCTCTCTCCCTCTCTCTAATTCTGCCCATGTGAGGTGATTCTCACCTCTATGTGGTAGAATGGTGTGGAGAAGAGATCTAGACTAGGATTAGTTGAGAGGTAGAGTAGGGGTGAGGAGTGAGTTGATGTCCTCGTGGATGCTTGTTCTTCATTTAGATCAAAGTGAGTATTTCAGCATTTCTTATTTAGACTATAGTGGACATCATGCATGCTTGATTTGTTCTTGTGTTCTTAGCTCGTTCATAAGTTAGAGGCTTGTGTTCTTCGTGACACAAGGCTTCGATCCTTTAGAGCTAGCTCAGTAGTTCCTATACCTGTTTGCATGCTCTGATCCTATTTAGCTAAGTGAGTCTGTTGTATCTCTTTTGTTTGCATCCATAGCTTCTTTTCTGCTCCGTAGCTCGATGAATAGTATGATTTGATTCCGTTCTCTCTCTAGTTTGTGGTTCTGTATTTATACGGGTTGCTATAGTGTTGTTAGCTGGTTGACAGACGTAACTGCACTATAGTAGTTATCTGGGGTACAGACGGGGTGTCTAGGCTCTGGTTATCCTGCGAAGACCATGTGCGTTCGCGTAACGATAGAGGTAGGCCACAGTGGTGACAGCCTGTTGGACCCTTTGAAACCCTTCGCGCCTACGTACCGAGTTGGGCCCCGTTGCCAGTACATTGGCCTCTCCCTAAAAACTTAGGATGGGCTGGCGCCCCACGGGGAGGACTAATAGCGGACAGATCCGTCTCGAGAGCTAAGTCCCTTAAGGAAGTGCTTCTCATATCCCTACCTACCCCAGCGGAAGTTGGTGTCCTTGGATAGACCCTCTCTGGTTACTCTGCATCCTGGGAACGAAACCCGATAGGAATACTCATTCTCCTAGGGAGAAGTGCTACAACGGTGTATCCGTGCGCTTGCGGATTCATTCTCACTCGTCAGTGTACCCGGGAGTTTCTTACATGCTCACGCTAGTGCGACAGTGGTGGTGACGTTAAGAAACGCCAACAAGCATTTCTGGCGCTGTTGCCGGGGACGGCTGTTGTTAACCTTCGAGTCCGTCTATCCTCGTATTTATCTTTTTCCTTTTTTCTTCTACCTTCACCCCCGTTACCCTTTTTGAGATATCCCTTTTGTTTTCTTTACTTCTACCTCTACCCCCGCTACCCATGGAAGGTTATCCTTGTAAACACCTTTCGACTTCGAGGAGTGAACCCTCAGAGCCATCTTCGTCAAGGCACATGCTTACATCTGGCTGTTGGCTTCACCCCTCTCTCATGAAGCTAATTCAGGACCTATCCTTCTCAGGGTTAAGTCATGAGAACCCCTTTGATCATGTGAGAGACTACGAGCATCTGATTGAAACTCAGGGTAAAACCAGAGAATCACCGGATGATCGGAAAAAGAGAGTTTTTCCCGCTATCCCTCTCCGGGAAAGCACGGGGATAGGCACCGTTGTTTTGGTAGGGACTACCTTACTTGGGAAAGGTTGAGAGCAGCTTTCTGCTCCCAAGTCTTCCCGATACGACGTGTCATCTCACTAAGATTCTCTGTTTCAAGCAATGTGAGGAGGAATCACTAGGAATGGCATGGAATCGTTTCGCCTCCGCGGTGGAAGTTTGCCCAGTCCTCTACATTCCCGATTGGATGTTGCTCCAGGACTTCTGGCTTGGATTGCGGAAGGATGATGCCATGAGGCTTAATGCTCTCTCCAGAGGATCCTTTGTGCACCTAGATGCTGTCGAGGGAAAAGAGATCGTGGAGAATCTTCGGGATTTCAGCTCCCCTTGCATCCCGGTCAATGAGGCACCCACCAGAGGAAATGTTGAGCCACCTAGATCCATCATCAGCCGAGTCCGAGATTTCATATCCACTCTTTCTGAGCTCTGGCTGAATATGTCATTCCTGAATAGTAGGAGTCTAAGGGAAAGATTTCGTGGCGCGAGATCTACCCTTGGATTCCCCTCTCGTGCATCTTCTTAGACCTTCTCCCCGAGACTTTGTCTCGCGGGAGGACGGAGAGAGTAGTTCGGAAAGAACGATCATTCCCGGCCAGGATGACTTGCTCAATCCTAACTACTTTCTCATAAAGAGGGTATGAGAGGCTTATCGTGTTTCTACGTTGAGTTTTGAGCTGAAGTGCCTCGCACTGAAGTTTCGTATAAACCAAGACATCGGTCCCTGCTTCATAATCCATTGGATTCATTCATCAGCCCGAAGGAGCACGATCATTCACCGATCGATTGGGGTACATTCACTTCAGATCTTAAGCCCATCGATCGATGCTGATCAACCTGGAGGAGCTTAAACTTCTTACCTTATGCCTGACTTGATTGATGCCCAATGGGAGTTGCACTTTCCAGCTTATCCATAACCTCCCGTTGGAAGCTTAGGCCCGACCTCGGGATGTTTCCATCGCTCCGATGAGAACATCGGACCCTCTGCCTAAGGTAAGAGTGAGTTAAATCTCATTCTTCATCCGAACTCTAGTTCCTGATCATACACCGGCCCTTGGAAGTCCATGCTCTATCCTCTTTGAAGGCCGAGTGTCTTTCTAGGCTTGAGTTCACTCGGAGATCGGTACCTGTTGTTGGAGCACTAGCCTCAGTGCTCGATCTTTTCATCTCCGAGTTCCGAGACCTTGGTGCTATAGTTCTTGAGTCCCATGACCACCTCAGGGATGCCTCGGCATCTCTGGGATGATCATGTCTGCCTTCAGCCTTGACATATCTTTTTGGGCTCGAGTTCGTATATGCGCTAACCTTGCAGATCAGAGCTTATCATCACATATCACCGTATCTGCAAGGGAGATGGTCATGCATTGAGACAGGAGATTGCAAGACACCCGCACCCTGAGTACTCCTGAGACTCATCTCGTTTCCCCAGGAAGAATTATCCTTCGGGTATCTTGTGGATGTCGATTATGCGGGAGAAAGAAATTGCCAAGATAAAAAGGAGTAAGCAAAAGACCACAGGAAGGCAACACCATCGTGGCGACATGGTGAACGCTTCATGATCACCATCAGAAGTTCCTACACTTTTGACGGACCAGGTATGTTGTCAAGGTGAGCTCCCCCAGATTTTCTATGGTTATTATGGCTTGTCCAAGGTTGTTATATAGTAGAGGTTGATTATTCAACCTCAACCTTATCCTAGCCTTAAACCTAAGCCAACCTTTCCATATCAGGGAATCCACCTGGGCCTTTGGTCTTGAGACCTGCTTGAGCCCACATGAGAAGGGGGAAGGCCAGAGGGGCCTGAACCCAGGTTCGGCCGAAACCCTAGTGACGCCACCTCCCTTCTTCTTTCGCGTGTGCGTCTCGTTCTCCTCCAGAAACCTTCTCCCTGCCGCCCGACGAGTTTTCACGTTGCGAGAATCCATTTCCTCCACCTCACCATCCTCAGCTCGTCACCGCATCCATGGCCGGAAGGAGTGTTGTCCCCTTCGACGGTTCCACCTCATCCACCGGTCCCGAGGCAGGAGACCACCCTCCATCACTGCCGCCCCCGCTGTGGACCTCGCGATGGTGGCCGGAGTCCAAGATGTTCCTCCGCTCGCCACCATCCCGCCGGGCGGGAGGATTCTAGGCACGCCGCCGTCTAGGCGCTCTGCCTCGCCTGGGAAGAGGAACATGAGACGGGTGGCCAGCCCCTACGGCAGGCCAACCACGGCTCAGCTTCGCCCCAAGGGTTTGTTGTTCGCTCCACCTAGCACACCTCGGTCGTCGCTAGCTGGAGGGCAGACGAGCTCAGCACAGTCTGCTCCTTCACCGCAGCCGCTAGTGACCATAAAGCCGGCACTGCCCAAGGAGAAGGCTCCTGAGGCACGCCTAGCTCCAGTCCTGCCAGAAGAGGATGAAGACCTTGGCCTAGACGACGGTTTGCCACCGCCGCCCTACACTAGGAGGTCCAGGGAGAGGACCCGGGCAACCGGGCAACTCCCTAAGCTCTCCTCAGTGGCCAAGCTGACCCCACTGATGAAGGAATTGGAGGCCAGTAACGAGAAGCTCAGGGCTGCTTACTCAGAGCAAAAGTTGGACCTGGCCGAGCTGAGAGACGACGTGCGTGACCTTCGCCACGGTTGTTGGTGTTTCGTAGTTTCATCACTTTAAGAACAGATCTGGAATCCATCCATAGTCACAAAACCAAGAAATGCCTGTTGGCATCTCTTAACGACACAACTAACGACGCCGAGTTAGCGTGAACATCAAGACTTGCCAAAGGTTAATCTAAACGATCATGAACGAATCCACAAGCGCACAGATATACAATTGTAGCATTTCTCCAAGGAAGGAGAATATTCCAAGGGTATCGTATCCGTGGAAGGCAATGGCGGATATCTTAGACTTATGCTTTTGCACTGAATGTAAACTAAGAGATAGATATAGGAAACAACAAACTCAAAGGCAGGGGTAAGATAAAAGATATAAAGGGTAGTGTGACACACACACTCAAATCTACCTCTACTGTAGCACACTACGGCTTAGGGGGAACATACGAGTTAGCTCTAGGTTCTAATGTACTAAACATACAAAGCTAGAAGATACAAGAGATAGGCATGAGTATTGCATGAGAGGGTAAGGTTCAGCACCCAGGTACAAACGGGGAGCTAGCCCGCGATGACCAGCAATCTGCGAAACTAGACTTTAGACTCCTACAGCAAGTACCCCAGCGCGAAGGGTTGCAAAGGATCCAACAGCTGTCACCACTGCGGACCTACCTCTATCGTTACGGAGGGTATGCTCATAACTAACGTAGCCAGACAACCCAGGCACCGTGCCTGCGTTGCTGCTAGACTCCACCCGACCCGGGCTATTGTGACCCAGGGTGAGAGCCACCAGAAGACTTGTCAACTTAGACCGAGTACTGTAGCTTGAACACAAACCTCTTGCAACACACTCATGCCATCTAACAAGATCAACTAAGGCTAGACATACGAACGGATACGAACTCTCTTATGTCTAGTCAATAAGATCAAAGGGTCGTGTTCGTGAAGAACACGAGCCTCTAACTTATGAACAAACACATAAGGAATGAGTTTATCACCCTTCAAGTGGATCAAAAGTTAGTGTTCATGAAGAACACAAGCCTCTAAATGATGAACAAAGGATGAACTCAAGAACATATCAAGCATATGATCTACCATGACTTTAATTGAAATAGCTGAATAACTGAAGTAGATCAAAGTCATATAATGAAATAAAGATAAAAGAGAACTCATACCTAAACTCCAAAGAAGACTTGGAACCTGAAGAAGAGCTAATCTAGCCTACCCCTAGCCTGGGAAACTAAAAATGAGAGGAGAATGCGAGAGTGGTGTGTGGGAAATGGGGGCCCCTCCCCTTCTATTTATTGGCAAGGACCAGGCCTGCTCGGAGCACCAAATGGCCTCAAAACACCCGGGGATGCAGCAAGTGACCAATGAGCAACCACCACCTGGAGGGCCAGGATGGACAGCCACTAGGTCGGTTCGGACGATCCTAGGATCGGCTGGCCACCTAGGGTCGCCTCCTGGCCTGTGTTTTCTCTGGGTGGCTGACATGTGGGCCCTTTGATCCTTCCCCCGTGCATGCCAAGTTTCCTGATAAGTTGGAGCTCTGGTGGGCCCATGGATCCTTGTGTAGTCCATGTGTCACTCTCTGATTTGTCGGTGAGTGCCTCCGTTGGATCAATGACGTGGAATGCCATGTGTTTCCTTTGTGGCAGCCACCTCCTCAGCTGAGTTGGCATGGTTTCTCCATAGAAGGTGGGTTTCCATCTCTTTTAAGGGGTATTTCACCTACATACAAATAATCTCCAAGGACAAGTAGAACTACATTATTCAAACCAAAATGCAAGTAAATAATGCATATGCCTCCATTTATGTGAGAATATTGAGGGTTGAATGTATTACTTAACAGCCGTCAACAAACTCCCCCAAGCTAACCTCTTGCTCGTCTCGAAGCAAGACATTAGAGACTTAGTTGGGTTTATCAAGAGTTGCCACAATGTTGTATTCTCAACTTATGGAAAACATATAGCAAAGTACTCTACCAAGAGTTGAACAAGTTGGCAATGTTCTTACCTTTCACCTGATGACGTGGGGCATATAGCTTCACCTGCCTTAGGCGGTTGAGAGACAGAATTGTTATATAGTAATGCATAATCACTCATACCTTGATCAGCTATCAATCCAGAGGTTTGGCAAATTTTTTCAAAAGAAAATCAGAGTTCCTCAAATGATACTCTTGGATCGCTCAAAGTGTATGGTTCCTCACCAAGGCATCAACGTTGCCTTTCTTCACATCCTACTCCTAATAGGCTTACGTGGAGCTGTAGTTAGGGAAGAAATGTGGCATACTTGTCCCTCATATTTCGCTAAGTCAAAGACCGGATACTTGGAAGAAACAAACATACATCCTGATCAAGATGTGCATATCTGTGTGATGGATATGAGCATGGTAAGGTCGATACTAGGCCCGGAAATGGGTGCTAGATATTACCATGCTTTATATGAGGAAATGAGGGACTGATGGTAAGGTGGACACTAGCCCCGGAGTAGGTACTAGTTATTACCATCTATATGGTGGAACTCTTTCTCTTGCACATATCAATCCCTTTTTCTCCTTTTGGAATTTTTCGAGACTTGGGCTAGCTCTCTTTATTTTATTTTTGCCATGCTGTTGAGCATGCTTTTCTTTTTCTTTTATCTCTTTTTTTCAGCTAGCCCTTTGTCTCTATTGGAGATATTTGGAGAGGGATGAATGATACAAAGATACATAGAGTTTTATTTGTAGAACAATGCATAAGAAAAATCGAACAAATGATGAATGCTAACTTCTGGTGTAGAAGTTTAGCATGAACGTGTACGTGATCTTGATCAGGGGAGTATGAGTTCTAACAAGGGTCACAACAATTTGACAAAGCTCAATGAGAGAACAAGCTGCATATGTGGAGGCTAAGAGCTAGAATCTACATATGGCCTTGGATGGGAAATTCTCATCATTGAGGAACTCGTCATGTTTTGATTTTTCAAAAAGAAAACTCCGGATGTCAAGCATCACTAAGCACAAGATCATAGCACTCTATTCTGCCATATCATGTCTCACAACAACTTAGGCAAGGATCATGCTTTTTGCTACCACAGTTTTCAAGCTAAAGTTTGAACATGCAAGCCAACAAACTCAAAACTTAGGTAGGATACAAAGTTGTAAGCAAGACATACAAGAAGAATAAATAGAGCAACTATTCATCATTTCAAACATAGAGGCAAAGAATTCTTACTATGCATATCAAAGCAAACTAAGCAAACGATGATGGTGAAAGCAAATAAATATTTTTTGGTCTTTCTATTTTTGCAGATTTTTTTTGGGTTTTCATTTATACGATATTCTGAAAACAAAGGAAGGTACAAGTTACCTCAGGATGGGGGTCCTCCCCCAAGCTAGCTTCAGGCTCACTGCGGAGGAGGGAAGAAGAATCCCTGACTCGCGTACTAAGCCCTCTACTCCTCCATGTATCGCTGCTGGTTCTGCTGCATGGCTTCGATCCTTTCACCAGCCTGACACTGCCACGCTGAGGTAGACTCGATGTGGGTGTTCAACGTATCCTCAAATCCCGTGACCTGTACGGTGAGCTCTCCCATCTGCTGCGCGAGCTGAGCATCACGTGTAGAAGCTAAGGAGTGCCGCCGGAAGGACGAAGACGGAGGTGGACCACCGAAGCTAGAACTAGCGGGTGTGGCCCACTGAGCACCACTCGCACTCGCCCAAGCCGTGCCATTCGCACTCAGGTGGTAGGTGGGCTTGTCCCAACCAGGTGCATATCCAGGGGTAACCCCGAACATGTACCCCGCAGGGGCCCCTCCTGCTACCGGTGGTGTAGCAGGCTGTGGATGTGGCTGTGGTGGTGGTTGTGACTGCTGCTGCTGCTGCATGTGTGCTCTCTTCGCCACGCTTCTGGTGGACCTGCCTGAAACACTAGGACGACGGCTTTCCTCTTGTGTAACAAGGGGAATGGTTAGTGACTCCGAGCTATACAATTGAAACCCCGGGTTAGGTAACAGGATTTGATTTGCATAACCCGGAAAGAAGAAAGTCAAAGAATCATTTGGGCCCCTCTTGAGTATATGCCCTTGGATCAAGTATGCCTCATCAATGAGAACTCGGGGCGTCCCGATGAAGGGTACGGGATTCCCGCTAAGAACCTCGAGTCTGAGAGCAATACGAGTCACCAAAGATGTACACTCAATAGGACCTATCATCTTGAAATTCATCATCCACTGCCGAATCATAGGCTTAACGGAAGAGACCTTGATCTGGCTAACAGCGGCGTATAATAACATCATCTCATTGCTGCGCACGGGCCGAACATCCTCTCGTGCAAAGAGAGTAATGGCGAGCCACTTGTGCCACAAACGGAGAGTGGGATGCACGATATTGTTGCACCGAGGTACAAACTTGCCACTGTAAACAAGACCAGAGATGTCTGCCAGAAAGAGTCTCGAACCAAACCCTCACAAGGCTTCTTCAGAGAAACGGCACAACGAGGACTAAAACCAAGAAGACGACTATGTTCCTTCCACGAAACATGATAATCAGTCCCAAAAGGACGAAACTGAATGCCATCCTGAATCTCGGTAAGAGAGCAAAGAAATTGGATGGTGTGGGGCCAAGAGCCAAGCTCTGTAACCGGTGCAAACTCCTCCCAACCAAGAGCATGCCAAATAGAAGTGAACTCGAGATTCATACCTGTTTTCTCCATGAGAGCCGGGTCGAAGTCCCGGGTGTGGGCAAAGACTCGGTCCTTTAGGAGAGCGTAGGCTTGCTCCTCTTGAGCGCCCCGCAAGCTGAGGTAGGGGGTGTCGTTGACGACCTCCTCCGCGGCTTGTGGCTCGGCTTGCTCCTCTTGCTCTTCTTCATAATCCATCATTGATGAGCTCGGCGTCAGCTCGGCGGGGGTGGATGCACTCGCGCTTGCCCACGAACGGGAGCGTGTCACCCTCCGGAGAGTGTTCGCCGCCCAATTCATGTGAGCACAACAACAAGGGACAACAAGAGCAACTCGGTGATGGATTAGTAAGATCGAACGAAATTCTTACCGAGCTTGCTCCACCAATAGCAATACTTTCAGCAACACAATAGAGAGAAAACTTGATGATCCAATCTTGAGCAAGAAATCCAGGAAAACCAATAGAGCAAGGAGTAGAGAGGGGGTGTGAGTGAATGAGTGAAGAACACCCCCTCTCGGGTCCAATTTATAGAGCAAAGGGGCAGCACACCGCGGACTAGCCGTTGCACAACGGTTAGGAGCTGTTGGCCAAAGCTGGGCCCACATGACTGTTGCCAGGGTTCGGTTGAACCCTGGTTCGGCCGGCCCGGCTGTGGGCCCGGGGCTGGCGCCCTTTGGCAGTCGTGCCACCAATGGCTATATAGAGATATACCCAGGTGCACCAGCCAAAGTTTGCTCTAGAAATTGCCCAAATGAATTTTCTAAGGTTTTCAAACTAAGAAATTATTTTCAGAAATTTTATTTTGAAAAGGGAAAAGGGCTAGATAAATCTAGCATGCAGATGCAAGGTTTTGGAAAATCAAATATGCAATTTTGGAAAGGGAAATATGAGATAAGTACCAGCTTTAACCTTTTTGGTAGAAAGGACCCATCATTTTTTAGTCTGACGAGTTGGCTCTTCTCGGCAGTTAATTCCACTCAACACCCCACTCCTGAGAAGTAGAGGGTGGTGCCTTCTCAATCTTCCGCCATTCTTTCTAAATTTTCTTTTGCTTCTTTGACGGAGATTTCTTCCTTAGGGGTAAAGGCTCCGTCCTTCCCCCAAGCTGCTCAACACTATCCTGCACCAAATAGCACTGCTCTTCCTTGTCCTGAAACTTGAGCTTCAAGTTCCTCTTCCCAATGCGGAAGCGGATTATTCCGAACCCCACATTGATCCTAGCTTGGACATCACTGAGAAATGGTCGCCCAAGGATGAGCGGCATTCCTCCCTTGTCATCCATATCAAGGACCACGAAATCCGCGAAGACATAAGAGTTCTTGACCTTAACCAATATGCTCTCAATAATTCCTTCTGGATATCGTATCGTTGAATCAACGAGTTGGATAGTCCGTGCTGTAGGACAGAGAGCTGGATATCCCAGTTGCTCGAACATGGCCTTGGACATGAGATTAACACTTGCACCAAGGTCACAAAGGGCATGCCTGATCGTCTTGTAATAGATTGTGCAAGTGATAGTTGGGTAGCATGGATCTTTCTTGTGCACAACTGCTGATTCCTCCCATGGATCTAGAATTTGTTGTATGGGCTTTCCTGCATAGTTAGAAGCATGTGTCTTCCTAGGTGGCTCACCCCACCTAGTTGACACTACACTAACATTTTCACAAGAGGATACGGGTTGCCCCGGGATCCTCCCGTTATCAGCAGATGGAACCAAAGTAGCCAGCTGAGCCAATTGGGTTTCTAACATTTTGTTGAAACTCAGCTGGCTCTTCTGGGCAGAAGAAAAACTATCAAGCTTAATGTTGAGGCTTTCCAAAGTTTTATCAAGGGCAGCTAGCTTTTTGTTAACACCTTCATTAATCTTAGTTTGCCCAAAAACGAGATCTCTCAAGGAAGGTTGGCTGGGATTGTAAGAATTACCTTGGTTACCTCCTTGATAATAAGGGTGTTGTTGATTCCACGATTGGCCTCCTTGTTGAGGTGGGTGATAACCATTGTTGTTGCCATTCATGTACATCACTTCCTCCTAAGTCTCCGGGCAGTAATTGCCTGAGTGCCCAGTGTTGCCACAGACTTCACAAGTCATATGAGAATCCATAGGCAGAGTAGTGGTGGCCATGGAAGCCTTCTCACTGGTGTAGTCATCCAATCTCTTCATAAGAAATCCAACTTGGCAGCAATCATGTCTGCTTCCTTGACAGTATGAGTACCCCTTCGTCGTGGTTGGAGTCTTTCTTCACTCCACCCTTGGTTGGAAATCATCTTCTCAATGAGTAATTTAGCATTATCAAATGTGAGTGAGAAGAATGCTCCCTGAGCAGCAGCATCAATATGGCCTCGGGCTGTCGGAGTCAACCCATTATAAAAGCTTTCTAGAATAAGCCAGTCCTTCATCCCATGGTGAGGACAGGCCAGGACATACTCCTGAAGCCTTTCCCAAGCCTCTGGAATAGATTCACTTGCTGCTTGCTAGAAACCAGAAATTCTCCCACGAAGAGCATTGGTTTTACCCAATGGGAAGAACTTCTTGAGAAATGCCTCTGAACACTTATCCCAAGTATTAATAGCATCACGATTCGCATAGAACCATTGGTTGGCTTTCCCCAGGAGAGAATGGAAACAGTTGTAGATGGATAGCATCCATATTTGCACCCCTGATGATGAAAGTGCTGCTCAGCTCTAGGAATTGCTTCAAATTAGCATTGGCATCCTCATTTGGCTTGCCACAGAATGGGCTAGCCTGTACCATCGTGATTAGACCCGTCTTGATCTCAAAATTTTTAGTCCCCGTTGCCACCTCAGGGCCTTGCAGCACCTGGTCAGCAGAAGGAGCTGAGTACTCACGAAGTGTCTTCTGGGCCATAGCGTTTGACGTGGATGGTACAAAGGAAGCTGGTTCACCTTCCTGATGAGTATGATGAGGTGAGTCGAAATGAATTCGAGCTTTCCTCACAAGTGACTCAGGATCTTCAGTGAAATTCTCCGGTAAGTCAAAACCAGTCATACACTACCTATCTTCATTATCCAAAGATAAAAGAAGACAATCAAGGTTAGCCTGCATTAAGAGTTGTCCTAACCTACTCATAGCTTATAAACAGATGCAAAGCATAGTCATGATAATCCTGTGCCTTCCCCGGCGACGGCGCCAGAAATGCTTGTTGGCGTTTCGTAGCGTCGTCACTTTAAGAACAAATCTGGAATCCATCCTTAGTGACAACTCCAAGAAATGCCTGTTGGCATCTCTTAACGTCACAACTAACGATGCTGAGTTAGTGTGAACATCAAGACTTGCCAAAGGTTAATCTAAACGATCATGAACGAATCCGCAAGCGCACAGATAAACCATTGTATCATTTCCCCAAGGAAGGAGAATATTCCAAGGGTATCGTATCCGTGGAAGGCAATGGCGGATATCTTAGACTTATGCTTTTGCACTGAATGTAAACTAAGAGATAGATATAGGAAACTACGGCTTAGGGGGAACATACGAGTCTTCTTAGGGGAACATACGAGTGTTCTTAGGGGTAGTGTGACACACACACACACTCAAATCTACCTCTACTCTAGCACACTACGGCTTAGGGGGAACATATGAGTTAGCTCTAGGTTCTAATGTACTAAACATACAAAGCTAGAAGATACAGGAGATATGCATGAGTATTGCATGAGAGGGTAAGGTTCAGCACCCAGGTACAAACGGGGAGCTAGCCCGTGACGACCAGCACTCTGCGAAACTAGACTTTAGACTCCTACAGCAGGTACCCCAGCGCGGAGGGTTGCAAAGGATCCAACAGCTGTCACCACTGCGGACCGACCTCTATCGTTACAGAGGGTAGCTCATAACTAACGTAGCCAGACAACCCAGGCACCATGTCTGTGTTGCTGCTAGACTGCACCCGGCCCGGGCTATTGTGACCCAGGGTGAGAGCCACCAGAAGACTGGTCAACTTAGACCCAGTACCGTAGCTTAAACACAAACCTGATGCAACACTCTCATGCCATCTAACAAGATCAACTAAGGCTAGACATAAGAACGGATACGAACTCTCTTATGTCTAGTCAATAAGATCAAAGGGTCGTGTTTGTGAAGAACACGAGCCTCTAACTTATGAACAAACACATAAGGAATGAGTTTATCACCCTTCAAGTGGATCAAAAGGTAGTGTTCATGAAGAACACAAGCCTCTAAATGATGAACAAAGGATGAACTCAATAACATATCAAGCATATGATCTACCATGACTTTATATGAAAAAGCTGAATAACTGAAGTAGATCAAAGTCATACAATGAAATAAAGATAAAAGAGAACTCATACCTAGACTCCAAAGAAGACTTGGAACCTGAAGAAGAGCTACTCTAGCCTACCCCCTAGCCTTGGAAACTAAAAGTGAGAGAAGAATGAGAGAGTGGTCTGTGGGAAATGGGAGACCCTCCCCTTCTATTTATAGGCAAGGACCAGGCTTGCTCGCAGCACCAAATGGCCTCAAAACACCCGGGGATGCAGCAAGTGACCAATGAGCAACCATCACGTGGAGGGCCAGGATGGACGGCCACTAGGTCGGTTCGGCCAATCCTAGGATCGGCCGGCCCCTTAGGGTCGCCTCCTGGCCTGTGTTTTCTCTGGGTGGCTGACATGTAGGCACTTTGATCCTTCCCCCGTGCATGCCAAGTTTCCTGATAAGTTGGAGCTCTGGTGGGCCCTTGGATCCTTGTGTAGTCCATGTGTCACTCTCTGATTCGTCGGTGAGTGCCTCCCTTGGATCAATGACGTGGAATGCCATGTGTTTCCTTGGTGTGAGCCACCTCCTCAGCTGAGTTGGCATGGTTTCTCCATAGAAGGTGGGTTTCCATCTCTTTTAAGGGGTATTTCACCTACATACAAATAATCTCCAAGGACAAGTGGAACTACATTATTCAAACCAAAATGTAAGTAAATAATGCATATGCCTCCATTTATGTGAGAATATTGAGGGCTGAAAGTAGTACTTAACAGCCGTCAACAGCGGCCTCTGTGCGAAGATGAGGAGGCTGTTCTCGGCAACGGGGAATGCGGCCCTCTATGATGCCGAGTAGTGGGGATTAGCCCCAACTTTAGTTTATTAGGCGCTAGTCTAGGTCTAGGTTTATTTCCCTTTATTTTATTTATTTCTTTGCATGTGTGTAAGCGCCTAATCATTTTATTTCTAGAACATTTGGATTTGAATAAAGTGGCTCATCGGTCATGTAACCCGGTTTAGCCACCCTTGTGTCATTACTTTGGTCTTTTGATTTAGAGGACATTTAGGTTCGAGACAGTGTGGGGGAAGAGCCATGACTCTCCCAATGCTGGCACGACATTTTCATACGTACCCACTATGAGCACTCCGCGCTAGCCGATCGATCACCTACAGAGAACCTGAACGGGACCCACACGAGTTCACTCCTGTGGAGAGCCTCTCATGCTTCAACTCTCATGCATAGCACCGGTTTGCATCTCGACAACTCACTCTCCATCATTCCTGAGTTTTATAAGCTATATCTGTCTATCTCTAAACTAAAACTCGAATGATGATGCTAAAAGATCACCCAGCTCGCTTGATGCCTGAGTAGACTCACATATGTTTTATTCCTTGTTATCTACCTGATGCGTGTGAACCATAACCTTCTTAAGTACAAGCATGTTCACCTAAGTAATTGACGAGTATGATATGGCTGGATGATATGATCTGTTGCTCTAATGACTAACTCTCTTGGGTTATTTATTTTGAAAAACTCAAAACCTCTTGGAAAGACTCCTCTTCGATATGCCTCTGTCCCATTAGAGCCATATGATCTTCGTAGTTGAAAACCTTAGATTCATATGCTGCTTGTTATTGCATTGAGCCTTATCAAACTCTGCGACCCTTGTGAGAATTCTTTTCATTACTTTCATGATCAAGATTCATGTGCACCCCACCTATTTCCCCTTGCTATGCTTCTACACTAGAAGTTAGCATTGTATCATTCATCCGTTCCATAAAAATAAAAGCTCCGTATGTGGTGTAACCTCTCTCTCTAAAAATATCCTTCAAAAAGAGACATGGGCTGTAAAAAAAAGAAAGCACATGCTCAAAGCATGTTGATGAAAAAAAGAAGAAAAGAAAGTATAGCCCATGTCCAAAAAAAAGGAGGAAAGAGATGGTCATGCAAAAAGGAGTTCCATAATCTTGATGGTAATAACCAGTGTCCATTCCGGGGCTAGTGTCCACCTTACCATCAACCCATATTTCTCATCATATATGTATGGTCATATCTAGCACCCATTCCGGGCCTAGTATCCACCTTACCATACCCACCATAGCCATACCGGTGCACATCTTGAACTGATGGTATGATTTGATTTTCTCTGTGGATCCAGTTTTTGACTTTGCAATATATGTGATGCAAGTATGCTTTCTCTTTATCCTACCCTGAGCTCCACATATAGCCATCATTATAAGTAGGATAAAGAAAGGCAAATGCCTTAGTAAGGACATATATACACTGAGCAATCTGAGAGAATCAAATGAGGAAGCCACCAAGAGTTTTGTTTATGAAAAATTTGCAAAACCCCAAGGTGTTTATCATCAGGTGCATAAGTGACTTGATTCACAGCTGTTCTACTTTTCACTCACCCAAGGAGACATGATAGCCACTCCACAAAGGTTCACAGGAGCAAGGTATGACTTGGAATATCTCTTATATTTGTCTTACTCTTTGGTATTCATGACCCACTTGGCTTTGTTTCCCCTTCACTCGGGACGAGCAAAGGACAAGTGTGGGGATGTTGTTGACGGCTGTTAAGTGCCATTTTTATGGCCGTCAACTCCTGCAAATTGGAGCATGAATTGTACATCCACACTAGAATAGGAGCTTAAACTAATACTTTCCACAAGTGTCGATGTCTATTCAAATGGACGTATTTAGCAAAAAGAAATAAGAGGAATCCATGCACATTCACTCCACTCCAATCCAAGGCACTCAAATGCTGGCCAATCAGGGGCTGCCACACGGATTCTCCTGGATCCATGATGTCACCAATCCATGTGAAGAACTCTCGACGAATCATACGCTGCCACGTCAGCATCACATGGATCCATGGGCCCACTTTGCCAACTAAACCGCTAGGAAATGTGCCATGCACGGAGGAGGGGCACTAGGGCCATCCTAGGGTTGGTTGATTTCCCCCTTCCACGTGTTGCTCGCCCATTGGTCCTTGGCTACATCCAGGGGTGTTTCTGAGCACTTGGAGCCCCGGAGTAAGCCACTTCCTTGTCTATAAATAGAGGGGGAGGGGCCGCATTTCACACACACCACCAAGCGCTCAAGTTGCACTTCTCTCTTGTGTAGCTCTCTCTCCCTCTCTCTAATTCTGCCCATGTGAGGTGATTCTCAACTCTATGTGGTAGAATGGTGTTGAGAAGAGATCTAGACTAGGATTAGTTGAGAGGTAGAGTAGGGGTGAGGAGTGAGTTGATGTCCTCGTGGATGCTTATTCTTCATTTAGATCAAAGTGAGTATTTCAGCATTTCTTATTTAGACTATAGTGGACATCATGCATGCTTGATTTGTTCTTGTGTTATTAGCTCGTTCATAAGTTAAAGGCTTGTGTTCTTTGTGACACAAGGCTTCGATCCTTTAGAGCTAGCTCAGTAGTTCCTATACCTGTTTGCATGCTCTGATCCTGTTTAGCTAAGTGAGTCTGCTGTATCTCATTTGTTTGCATCCATAGCTTCCTTTCTACTCCGTAGCTCGATGAATAGTATGATTTGATTCCGTTCTCTCTATAGTTCGTGGTTTAGTATTTATACGGGTTGCTATAGTGTTGTTAGCAGGTTGACAGACGTAACCGCACTACACTAGTTATCTGGGGTACAAACGTGGTGTCTGGGCTCTGGTTATCCTACGAAGGCCACGTGCGTTTGCGTAACGATAGAGGTAGGCCGCAGTGGTGACAGCCTGTTGGACCCTTTGAAACCCTCCACGCCTCCGTACCGAGTTGGGCCCCGTTGCCAGTACATTGGCCTCTCCCTAAAAAGTTAGGATGGGCTGGCGCCCCACGGGGAGGACTAATAGCGGACAGATCTGTCTCGAGAGCTAAGTCCCGTAAGGAAGTGCTTCTCATATCCCAACCTACCCCAATGGAAGCTGGTGTCCTTGGATAGACCCTCTCTGGTTACTCTCCGTCCTAGGAACGAAACCCGACGGGAATACTCATTCTCCTAGGGAGAAGTTCTACAATGGTGTATCCGTGCGCTTGTGGAGTCGTTCGCACTCGTCAGTGTACCCGGGAGTTTCTTACACGCTTACGCTAGTGCGCCAGTGGTGGTGACGTTAAGAAACGCCAACAACTAGCCAAATCAACTCTGCATATACTTTTAAAATAATATTCAAATATTTTAATTTTTGTTTTGCTTTATCCGTTCGGCAGTAGCAACTCGCTCCCGGCCACACAAAATGTCAAACACCTTGTGTTCGTGATTGAGCTTGCTGTGCTCAAGCCTGCTGCCGATGCTTGCTCATCACCTACAAAACAACAAGTGCACACACAGAAAACAATCAGCTTGCAACTGATGCTCTGTAGCTGCCAATGCAGCTTGCTCTGTTGAAAATGTCCATCGTTGCTCAGGTTCTGGACTCCCTGCCTGCAGAAGAAAGAGGCAGAGCTTGTTGTCGACTTCCTCACATGGTGCCTGCTAGCTGCTACCGCCGTGAGTCCTACGGGTCGCTGGCCGACGCGCTCTAGCCTGCGAGGACCCGACGCATCGATCTCCTCACCATCCCCTACATCGATCTCATGGTGCCCAGTATCGAGAACAGCCACCCTTGTCGTAGGTACTGCTGCTCACCGTCGGGAGCCCGCGCCACTATTGGTCAGAATGTGATTCAAAACTGGCAGTTGCCTTGCAAAATTGTCTCATTTTAGTGGAGGATTATTAGGAACTCTTGGATATGATCTTCAAGTTCCAAAAAAAACGTGTGAGGTGGAGCCGTGGATCACACGTGTGAAATATAACTTTTCCTTAAAAATAAGGAAAAGTTATATGTCACACGTGTGATCCACGGCTCCTCACACGTTTTTGTTGGCCGTCGGATCCGTGATGTGTGGCTGTTCGTGATCCCAGCGCCTCAGCAGTCGATCTGAGTATGACATGTGGGACCTAGTTGTCAGCGCGCACTGTTTGATTTTTGGGACTCGCACCATGTTATCCTTTCGGCTCTGTCGACTCCTCCACTTCATTTCTCATCTTGCTCTGTTCCTTGCTGCACGCCGGCGATTTGGCGGCGACCAGCGTCGATTCCTGTGCTCCGACTGCCGCGGTGAGTTTGGTGTCTATGGATCTAGCATATTCTTCCCTGTCTCCTCGTTCGATGATGTTTTTGATGCGGGATTCGTGTTTGTCTTTCTCAATCGCATGATTTTGTCTGTTGGCGAGGTGATTCTAGGGTTCGTCGACCACCGTGGTGAGTTCGATATTGAAGGACCGATTAGGCGAACCAGAGGGGGGGGAGTGAATGGGAGCCGATAAAAATTCTTCTCGAAGGAGATGAGAACTCCAACAAGACGAACACGGCTTCTAAAACACGTCTCCGACTCAACTACCCAAGTTGGTCAAGACCACGCAGCCACTGAAGTGCTACTGGTCCTAGGAACCAACAACCACCTACACCTACTCGAGAACGCAGCTGAAAAACCAACTCGAGCAGCTACTGGGCTACACCGGTCAGGCTGGTGAGCAGCTTCGGTCAGACCGGTCCCTGCTGGCAAAATCTGAGAACTTCCACAGAAGGCCTCTACACCGGTCAGGCCGGTGTAGCTCGCCGATCAGACCGGTCCAAGCCAGGAAATCCCAAATCCACCAAACTGACCTACCGAGCTCCAAACAGGACCAAACCCGAAACAGCAGCAGCACAGGACAACAGGGAACTCACCAAGACGTTCACCCGAGCAAAACTCAATAGAGAGTCTGCACCGGTCAGACCGGTGAGAGGCACCGGTCAGACCGGTGTGACCTGAGCTCTCGGGATGAACAACGCCCGCGGGTCAACTCCCCCAAATCTAACTCCCGATCTCCCGAATCGCTTCACGGTTTTGCACAAGACTTTGGGGATAGTAGGAACACCTCATGGGCACTCCATAGCCAAGATTTGGTCCACCAAAACTTGTCAAAACAAGAGGAATCGAGGAAATCCCACCAAGAACGCCTCTAACACTAGAGCTAAGAAAACCCCAAAATCGAGCCCCTTTGCTCACGGATTTGGTTGGGGAATCAAAGGGAAAAGAACCACGAAGGGTTCACACATACATCCCCCACCAAATCCCAAAGAGAAAGGCCTCGAAATCGCTCCAAGAAAATCACCAAGAAAGGGCTCCGAAAATCACCAAAAAGGAGAAACGGGAAAGACACATCCAAGCCTTGAGGAACCACGCCGAATCATCTATACATACCAAAGATGTTCATACAAGGTCTAGCTTGCCGCCCGATCATCCTTCCCTCTCACAAGATCTCACCATGAAGCTCTCAAGCTAGTCCTACGAAAAAACCTAACGAAAATAGGAAGGAAAATAGGAAAACCAAATGAGCTAGGGTTCCAAGAGATGGCTGCCATCCTCTCACCACTTGGGTTATATGGAGGCAAACGAAAGACGAAAATACCCTTACTAGCTAACTAGGGATACATGCCCCTCAAGGGCGAATTCGGAAATCTTTGTCTTCGCTCCATCGTACGAATGCCCAGCGACCGCAAACTTGCTTAGCCTCGACGCAAGGCTTGCGATCCCGACGTGTGTCCTCCGCTTCGAAGATTCCAGACTGCGTCGTTGCACACCGGTCAGACCGGTGCTCCTCACCGGTCAGACCAGTCAGACCCACCGGTCAGACCGGTCTGGAGCTGCTGCACCTCCGTCTTCGGTTCTTCTGTCTTGGCTTTGTGGATCAACCAAGGAACCCGATGGTTTTCTGGTGAACCACCGGAAACCCCGCGAACTCGGTGTAGCCTCCGCCAATCACCACTCATGACTCGGCTCCCACATCGTCCCGGCTCGACCTTGGTTTTGAGGGTCAACCAAGAAACCGTCCATGACTTCATCTTGCTGTTCTTGCCACCATGCGGCCCGCACTTGACCCCGCTGGCCACCGGGTCCCTCGAACCAAGCCTACTTGTCTTCTCCACACCTGGAGGCCTCACCGGCAACGACCTTTCGCGCTTGTTCTTCACCTGCACCAACACCAGTCAAGCCGCAACCTGCACCTGCAATACTTAGCCAAGAATCAGTCCACACCACGTTGTCAATCACTCATCACACCAGGAAGTGACCATCCACCGGTCCTCGAACCACACCTGGCTCTCAATCTCCCCCTTGATGAGTGCATTGACAACACACACGTTTTGGTAACCAAGAGAAAAGGAAAAGAAAAGAAACGACTAAAAGAAACTCCAACAAGCGATCGAAAGCCAAAGAAAGGCAAAGAGGAAGATCACTTGAAGAAGACAAGTCTCGGACCCCTTAGGCAAGGGCAATGGCTCGACACATCCGAGACAAAACCATGCTCAAGCAAAGAGCACAAGCCAACAATCCAAAGCTCGAAAACCACAAAGAGCTCCCCCTGCACACATGCAAGCTCCCCCTGAACCAATGCAACTCCCCCTGGACGAATGCATGCAAACCACCTCGCAAAATAGAGCAGCTGCTTCAGCTTTGCTCTGACCGGTCAGACCAGTCAACCACACCGGTCAGACCGATGTGCTAGATCGCCCAGCACCTGAACCTCACACCGGTCAGACCGGTGTACCTCACCGGTCAGGCTGATGACCACCTGGGAAAAACTGGGAACTGCACAAGCTCAAAACTAGCTCGAAACCACTTGGAAACCTTCTAAATGCATGCAGCAAGCCAAAACATGCTCAAACTTCTCCCCCTTGTTGACAATGCATGAATCAAGCCAAAAATGCAAAAAATGCAACCTAGAGCTTCTCAAATAGACAAAATTCAACAAAGGATGCTACACATGTCCAAATGAGCAAGTTAGATACTCTATAGCTTCGTAATGACATCAACTACAAGATCACCAAGTTTCACAACCATTGGGCGAAGCTAAGATAGAATTGAGCAATTTTGCGAAAATTTACCCTCTCATGAGCAAAGTCCTAAACATGAGCAAAACATGTCAAAATGGCAAAGCCACACAAACTTCATGCTAGGACAACCATTCTAATCATAAGACCATCATAAACACCCACAAGCACCTCATGTCATGTCAAAGCCACCGAGCCATGTGCCTACTTCTATATATGAGACTTCTCATTGGTAGGCATCATGCAACGATTTAGCACCCAAAGCAAATTAAAATTAGCACATATGACATGGGAGCACATTTTCCAAGCAATTTACATTTCATTTTCAGATTTGAAATTGGTACATGAAATGTCTTTGCGACAAAAAGGAACTTATGCCCCTCCACAAGATCAAGCATGGGGGCTAAACATTCATGATGGCAAATGAGCCTTTGGCCCCATATGATCAAAATAAGCTATCCAACCACAAATTAAGCACAGCCAAGCCACTAAAACATGTCAAGATCATATAAAGGCATTTACTCACAAGAGAGCATACATGTGAGATTTTTCAAAAAACATAGCCATCAACCATGGATATAAACCAAGATTATCAAGAGCTAAGCCAAACTAACCATAGCTTACCAAACTAGATCACAAAGACATACATATCATTCCATGGTGAACAATGTATATAGGAGAAGCTTTTCCTCAACAATGCATATGATACAAAATGCATGCAACCTAAGATACAAAGATGCCTATACATCATGTTACATATGCCATGCCAAATGCAAGAAATGCACAAAGGAAAGCTATACATATGCTACAAAGGAGCTCCCACACACCAACTCAAGAAATCAAACACACACCAAGCTCCCCCCGCAAACGAGTGAAAGTTGCTTGATCTAGGGGTTTGGTGAAAATATCGGCTAGCTGGTCATGTGTGGGTACATGGATCAAAGCTATCTTCCCTTTCTCTACGTTGTCTCTCAGAAAATGATACCTCACTTCTATGTGTTTGGTTTTGGAATGGAGCACTGGGTTCTTTGCAACGCTTATGGCACTGGTGCTATCACATTGAAGTGGGACATGGGTATACTCCTCACCAAAGTCACTCATGGTGTATGTGATCCAAAGGAGCTGAGAGCAACAACTAGCTGCGGCTACATACTCTGCCTCAGTAGTGGATTGAGCAACACTCGACTGTTTGCGGGAAGACCAAGACACCAAAGAAGAACCCAAGAACTGGCAAGTCCCAGAAGTGGACTTCCTATCCAACCGACACCCGGCAAAATCCGCGTCCGAAAATCCATGAAGAGCCAAAGAAGAAGACGCGGAGTACCAAAGGCCAAAGTCGGGAGTATGTCGCAAATACCTGAATATGCGCTTGACTGCTTGCCGATGCGAAGTCCTCGGAGACGCTTGAAAACAAGCGCACAGACATACCGAGAATTGGATGTCCGACCTCGTCGCCGTCAAGTAGAGGAGTGACCCGATCATGCTCCGGTACTCCTTCTGGTCCACGTGTTCACCTTATTCGTCCGCATCAAGAGTTGTAGTCGTACTCATAGGCGTCGCCATGGCCTTGGAGTCCTCCATCTTGAACTTCCTCACAATGTCCTTGGTGTACTTAGCTTGGTGCACGAATGTTCCTTCCTTTGATTGCTTGATCTGTAGCCCGAGGAAGAACTGCAACTCACCCATCATGCTCATCTCAAATTCCCTGCTCATGTCTTCTGCAAACCTTGCAACAAGAGAGTTAGACGAGCCACCAAAGACAATATCATCCACGTATACCTGCACAATCAGTATATCTCTGCCCTGCCTGAGGAGAAACAAGGTCTGATCGACCTTCCTCATCTCAAACCCTCTCTCAAACAGGAACCCCCTCAGCCTACCATACCAAGCTCTACGCGCCTGCTTCAACCCATACAGCGCCTTCCTCAACTTGTACACCCGGTGGGGGTACTTCTCACTCTCAAACCCCGGTGGTTGCCTCACAAACACCTCTTCCTCCAACACACCATTCAGGAAAGCACTCTTCACATCCATCTGGTACAACTTGAACCCTTTAGCCACGGAAAAGGCTAGAAGGATCCTGATCGCCTCCAAACGAGCTACAGGAGCGAAAGTCTCCTCGTAGTCGATCCCCTCTTTCTAACTGTACCCCTGAGCAACAAGTCTCGACTTGTTCCTCACCACTTCTCCTTTCTCTCCCTCTTTATTTTTCCACACCCATTTTGTCCCAATCGGCTTACACCCTGGAGGAGGGTCAACCAACACCCAAACTTGGTTCCTCTCAAAATTCTCCAACTCCTCATGCATTGAATTAACCCAATTATGATCAGATAGCGCGTGTCCAATGTCTTTGGGCTCAAAGGTGGCAACAAAAGCAGCATGAGCGAAATGAGAATTGTTCTGAACCCTCGACCGTGTAGTACGTTCATTCATGTCGCCGATGATTCTCGAAGCTGGGTGATCCACTTGCACTCGCCGGGGAGGTTCTCGCCTTGATGCTACCTCCCCCTCAACAGCAGCTTCGCCTTGATCTGGGTTTGTCGTTGTAGGTATGGGAGAGGGCCCGTTCACGATCGTCGTCGAAGTAGTAGGTACATGTTCAGCTGCGGGCACCACACCGCCATCTTCATCATCTCCATGTTCATGCTCCTCCTCCTGAAAGATCTCCTCGCCAAGTTCGTCATCACTTGCACACTCAAAAACAAGCTGACTACGTGGCTGTGTCTCATCGAAGGTTACCTCGCAAGTCTCCATGATTTGGTTAGTTTCAAGATTGTGCACACGAAATGCTCTAGAATGAGATGCATACCCAAAGAAAATACCATCGACCGACCTAGCCTCGAACTTGTCCAACTTCTTCCCTTTCTTAAGAATGAAGCATTTACAATCAAAGACATGGAAGTGACTCACCTTGGGTGTGCGACCGTGCATCAACTCGTAACAGGTTTTCTTCTTGTGAACCCTGAGGTAGATCCTGTTCGACACATAGCACGCGGTATTGACCGCCTCAGCCCAGAACCTTCTCGGAGTCCTATGCTCATCGAGCATCGTCCGAGCCATCTCGCACAAGGTCCTATTTTCCTTTCCACCACGCCATTCTGGGGAGGCGTATACGGACTTGAAAACTGGTGTTCAAGACCCAAGTCATGGCAAAAGGTTTCAAAGCGAGAGTTTTTGAATTCCGAGCCATTGTCACTGCAGATCGCTCGTATGGCATCTCCGTGCCTCTCGTTTCTTAACCTCAAGACAAGATCTCGAACAAAACCAAACGTCTCCCCTTTCTCCTCAAGAAAGAACACCCACGCATACCGAGAGTAGTCGTCCACCACAACAAGGACATACCACTTCCCACCCGCAGATCGCACACGAGCTGGGCCAACAAGGTCCATATGGAGAAGCTCGCATGGACGCTCAGTCATCACATCGGTGAGAGGCGGGTGAGAAGAGGCTACCATCTTGGCATGCCTACACGGCGCACAAACCAACTCTTTCTCAAACCTCAACCGTGGCAATCCTCGGACCAAATTGAGTTTACTCAAGCGAGACAAAAGGTCAAAGCTCAAGTGACCCAACTTCCTATGCCACTTCCACAACTCACTCGAAGAACCAGCCAAAAAGCAACGTTCCACACCAGAAGACTGAGAGAAATCAGCTCGGAACACTTGACCCTCGGGAACGACCATGCAAACAAGGTCCTCTCGAGAATCTAAAATCCGAGAACCACCAGGCTGAAACAACACCTCAAAGCCCTCATCCAACAACTGGGACACAGAAAGCAAATTGAACCCCAGCGATTGAACAAGAGCAACACGCCTGAGAGTGACCTTGTCACTTACCTTGATCTCACCTTCAGATAGCACACGCCCTCGCCCATTGTCCCCAAAGGTGATGTATGTCTTGGACACCACCGGGACGAGACTTGAGAACCACCCCTTGTCTCCGGTCATATGCCTCGAGCAACCGGAGTCAAGCAAACGTTCCTCAAGTCTCCCACCTGAAATTCAAAAGTGAGCACGTGAGTGAACAAACGACTCAGCACTGGGGTTAGTACCAAAAGAGTAAAAGCAGTGCCGAGCCATTTGCTCCAAAGTGGGGTTAGCACAAACCAAAACATCACGCCTATCAAAGCTACCACCACGAACACCACCACGGTAACCACTACGAGGGAACCAACCCTCTCTAGCTGGAGGAGGATGAAAGCCACGAAAGGAAAACCGTGGATCGTTCCTCCTCTCCATCTCAAAGCTACGACTCCTCCCACCCCTGTATTGAGCACGAGGTGGACAACGCCTAGCAAACTGACCACCTGCAAACTTTCCAGACCAACCACCAGAACCACGACCATCAGAACCAAACCAAGCATCCTCACGAGCACGAAAACCAACTCGCTGTCTGCCCTGACCTGCACCGGTCTGACCGGTATAGTGCACCGGTCTGACCGGTGTAGCTCGGCCGGCAGCACCACCTGCTGCCTTCCGGTCTCCCCAAGCCGGAACCGTCCTCACAATCGCCTTGGCCCTGGGCATCTGCATACGAGGCTTAGGTACACCATTAGAGGGGTGGTACCTATCCTTGTTAGCCCACTCTCTAGCCATTCTCTCTTCACGCTTCCTCTTAAAGCAAAACTCATCCTTGTGACCATCTCTCCCACAATACCCACAATGGAACTTCATGGGCTGCGGCTTAGGCTTTGGCTTGGGTTGGGGCTGCCCACTCGGTTTCTCACCCTTCTTCTCTCCTTCCTCACCTCCCTTTGGGCTCACAAACTTCACCGGTTTCTGGAAATCATTTGTTGGGTGAGGGAATATGGGTGGATCTGGAGTAGTGTCAAGTTTGTTTCTGAGATGGTTAGGCTTGGGCTCAAACTTGTTCTTGTGTCTGTTTGGTGGTGGGATAGGGATCTCTCCAACTCTCTCAACTCCCTCACCACTGTTCTCTCCAAGCTTGTCAGCCCCAAGTGCCTGACCATCATAGCGTTTGAAAGCCGCTATCATGATACCAAGCTGAGGCTCCTGACCCGACAACTAGCTCATACATTTCCTCAGCTCATCATTCTTATCCTGCAAGCGATCAACATAATGCGCAAGCTCCAAATTCTTAACTACGTGCAATTCACAAGTAGAGCAAGAAGTGGGAATAGGCTCTTTCAACTTAGCTTCAAGCGAAACAGTGTAAGCATGCATCTCATCAATCTTTCCATGCAAAACAGGGCAAGAAGTGCAAGCACCTAGCAAAGTAGGTCTAGACTTAAGTTCAGCCACTTCAACCCTAAGCATATCTAGTTCGTCACAAGTAGAAGCATACTTATCCTTAAGAGCAGTAAGATCAGCTAGGTACACAGAGTAATCACAGCAATCAATCTCATCAGAAACCACAGGAGAAGCCTTAAGCGAATCAATCTCAAGCTTAGCATCTAGGTTCTGGGTTTCTAGCTCAGCCACACGGTTCCTAGCATCTTCTAGTGAGGCCCTAAGCTCTTTCCTCATCTTCTTGGCCTCTCTAAGCATGTGATCGCGATTATCAAGCAAGTCAACCAACTCATCATTCTCCTTGCACAAAGAGGAGAGCTCATCACATACCTCATCCTCGGAGTCGGAGTTCGAGTCGCTCTAGTGACTCTTCTTGCTGCCGGAGCTACGAGCCATGCCGCAGAAGCCATCTCCCGTGAAGCAGCTCAACCCACTCAAGTTCCTCGACGCCTTCTTGTTCCAGCGCCAATCACCTTCATCTTCGCTGCTACTCGAGCTCGAGGAGGAGTAGGCGAAGCTGGAGTCGACGTCGCTCGCTCCGACCATCGCTCGGGCCTTCCTGCCGCGGCCATCCTTCTTCCTCGACCATCGCTCGTCCTTGTGCTTGTTCTTGTGCTTGTGATCGCGCCTCGATCGGTACTTGCCATCCTTGCTCGACCGGTGCCTGTAGCCGTCCTTGTATCCGTCCTTGTTCTCCGTCTTCTCTGGGCAGTCGGCGACAAAGTGTCCTGGCTTGCCGCACTGAAAGCACGTCTGTGCTGTCCTCCTCGTGTTCACCCGGTTCTCGTGCAGCCTCTCGAACCGCCTGGTCAGCAACGCCAACTCGTCCTCTCCAAGCACATCGAACTCCTCGTCTGGCAAAGACATCAAAGAAGACAGAGAGTACATCTTGGAGGATGCGTTAGCGTTAGACTTAGCTCCTTTGCCACCAACGAGAGCGAGACTATGAGAATTAGCCGGGCTCTCAATCTTGGCTGTCATACCACAGTCCAACTCAGCCGACTTGAGCTTCGAGAACAGCTCGTTCACCGTCAAGGTGTCATACTTCTCGGACTCAACAATAGCCTCAAACTTCCCGTCCCATACGGTACGATCCAACGAGTGCAAGAGCTTCACGGCTCTATCATGATCATCGTATGGGAGCACGGCCACATTGGCTCTCATGTTGTTCACAACGACCGTAAACCGCTGGAAAAGGGCATCGACGGACTCACCAGGGAGATGAGTGAAGTTCTCGTACTCTCTCCGGTAAGTCGCGTACATCCGAGCCTGAACCTGAGCATTCCCAGCATGAGCATCCTTCAACTGCTCCCAAATCCTACAAGCTAAGTCCTCTGTCTGAACCCGATCGAATTCGGGCTGACACAGAGCACGAAACAAGTAGTCGACAGCCTTGTTGTTGGCTTCGAACATATCCCTCGATCCTGGAGCAAGGAAGTTCATCGGATGAACATAAGATGTGTTCACCGTAACGTCCCAAAGGATCTGACCCTTTCCGCGGAGGAACGCTGCCATCCGCCTCTGCCACATCTGGTAGTTCTTCCCATCGAAGTGCGGAGGACCCGAACCCCATTCCTGGTATGCCATCTTTGGATCTTAGACTGGTAAGAGTCAATGAAGACCCGAACCGGCTCTGATACCATTTGAAGGACCGATTAGGCGAACCAGAGAGGGGGGGAGTGAATGGGAGCAGATAAAAATTCTTCTCGAAGGAGATGAGAACTCCAACAAGATGAACACGGCTTCCAAAACACGTCTCCGACTCAACTACCCAAGTTGGTCAAGACCACGCAGCCACTGAAGTGCTACTGTTCCTAGGAACCAACAACCACCTACACCTACTCGAGAACGCAGCGGAAAAACCAACTCGAGCAGCTACTGGGCTACACCGGTCAGGCTGGTGAGCAGCACCGGTAAAACCGGTCCCTGCTGGCAAAATCTGAGAACTTCCACAGAAGGCCTCTACACCGGTCAGGCCGGTGTAGCTCGCCGATCAGACCGGTCCAAGCCAAGAAATCCCAAATCCACCAAACTGACCTACCGAGCTCCAAACAGGACCAAACCCGAAACAACAACAGCACAGGACAACAGGGAAGTCACCAAGACGTTCACCTGAGCAAAACCCAACAGAGAGTCTGCACCGGTCAGACTGGTGAGAGGCACCGGTCAGACCGGTGTGACCTGAGCTCTCGGGATGAACAGCGCCAGCGGGTCAACTCCCCCAAATCCAACTCCCGATCTCCCGAATCGCTTCACGGTTTTGCACAAGACTTTGGGGATAGTAGGAACACCTCATGGGCACTCCATAGCAAAGATTTGGTCCAGCAAAACTTGTCAAAACAAGAGGAATCGAGAAAATCCCACCAAGAACGCCTCTAACCCTAGAGCCAAGAAAACCCCAAAATCGAGCCCCTTTGCTCACGGATTTGGGTGGGGAATCAAAGGGAAAAGAACCACGAAGGGTTCACACATACATCCCCCACCAAATCCCAAAGAGAAAGGCCTCGAAATCGCTCCAAGAAAATCGCCAAGAAAGGGCTCCGAAAATCACCAAAAAGGAGAAACGGGAAAGACACATCCAAGCCTTGAGGAACCACGCCGAATCATCTATACATACCAAAGAGGTTCATACAAGATCTAGCTTGCCGCCCGATCATCCTTCCCTCTCACAAGATCTCACCATGAAGCTCTCAAGCTAGTCCTACGAAAAAACCTAAGGAAAATAGGAAGGAAAATAGGAAAACCAAATGAGCTAGGGTTCCAAGAGATGGCTGCCATCCTCTCACCACTTGGGTTATATGGATGCAACCGAAAGACGAAAATACCCTTACTAGCTAACTAGGGATACATGCCCCTCAAGGGCGAATTCGGAAATCTTTGTCTTCGCTCCATCGGACGGATGCCCAGCGACCGCAAACTTGCTTAGCCTCGACGCAAGCCTTGCGATCCCGACGCGTGTCCTCCGCTTCGAAGATTCCGGACTGCGTCGTCGCACACCGGTCAGACCGGTGCTCCTCACCAGTCAGACTGGTACCCACCGGTCAGACCGGTCAGACCCACCGGTCAGACCGGTCTGGAGCTGCTGCACCTCCGTCTTCGGTTCTTCTGTCTTGGCTTTGTGGATCAACCAAGGAACCCGATGGTTTTCTGGTGAACCACCGGAAACCCCACGAACTCGGTGTAGCCTCCGCCAATCACCACTCATGACTCGGCTCCCACGTCGTCCCGGCTCGACCTTGGTTTTGAGGCTCAACCAAGAAACCATCCATGACTTCATCTTGACATTCTTGCCACCATGCAGCCCGCACTTGACCCCGCTGCCACCGGGTCCTTCGAACCGAGCCTACTTGTCTTCTCCACACCTGGAGGCCTCACCGGCAACGACCTTTCGCGCTTGTTCTTCACCTGCACCAACACTAGTCAAGCCGCAACCTGCACCTGCAATACTTAGCCAAGAATCAGTCAACACCACGTTGTCAATCACTCATCACACCAGGAAGCGACCATCCACCGGTCCTCGAACCACACCTGGCTTTCAGATATCCATGGATCTATACTATTTTCGAGCTCCCCCTCCCCCCTTGATGCAGAAGTTCTGATTAGTTGATTTTGTTGTTTGTCTCAATGTCATTTGGCTTTTCTCCGGCGTCGAGCGTTGATTCCAGTTGGTTCCGACGGCTGCAGTGAGTTCAATTTCTATGGATCTAGTATATTCCCCCAATCGTTCGTGTATTATCTAATTCGCGATTTATCTTTTACGTTTTCATGTGGTTCGTGGGGCCGAATTGGTGAGTCGTGGTGATCTGGATGTGCTTCGACGACCGGGCTACTTTTCCCTATGGATCCCTAATGGTGTTTGGTGATTCTAATTTTCTCAGATGAGCACAGTGAGTTTATTGTTGCTGATTCAACTGTTAGGTGTGTCTCGAATGTTTTGGGTTTGATTGTGTTAATCCCAATTCCTTGCTAGACTACTAGATGTTATTTTGTTGATCCAGTTAGGTGCTTCTCTTTTGGTCGCTATGAATTGATTTGAATTGTTGTTCTCTTTAGAATTTTTTTTGTATATCCCTAGGTTTCAGATTCTGTGTCAAAATGTTTAGTAGCAGACCTCTGGGTCAAAATTTTGGTCTGATGATTTCTATTTGTGCAAAATATTGAAGTATAGTCTATTTTACTTCATTCCAGTTTTTTTTCTTTCTATATTACTAATATATTATATTATATTAGTATAATCTTAAATTCTCTATGCATTCTTAAGTGTAAGATGCATTACTATCTGATGCAGTGTATATTTTTTCATTTATTAGTTTTCTTTTTTTTACAAGGAAACATGTTGAATCTTAGGGGAAGGCTCTATGAGGGCAATGTCATTGTTAACAATACCACTACTGCCTATCTGAATTTGGAACAAGGACCAACTTACACTTTGGTGTATGCTGCTGTTGAGAAACAATATGATGGAGAAGATATGTTGTTCAAATTATTGAAGTTTGCCATCATTTGCTGAAGCATGGCAATTTCAAAGTTGGTCAGCTTCATCTAATGGGGGAGTTCATCGTTAAATGCTTATCCGCAGCTGATGCTAATCTGCTTGATGGTGAAGTTAGGATTTGTGTCCGCTCTCTAGTTGGCTTTAGGAAAATGACTCGAGTTTTTATCAAAGAGATTAGTGATCATACTCATACCATCCCTATCCGTGACGCCAAGCCTAATGAGTTCACAGACGGCATCATCCCTGATTACTATAAGAAGAAACAGTTGAGGATCGAAGCTGCTGTGAAGAGGGCAGAGGCCAACCTCCCTATCTGGGAGAAAAAAGATGATGCTGATGACTGATCTGAGGTGTAATTTGGTCCCTCATTTGCAAACTATCTGAGGGCAAAGGCAATCGATCAGAGTCAAATTGTCTATCTGGATATATTGTTTGTGGCATTTGTTGAATTTGATATTTGCCATCTTTTGTTCAATATGCCATTTGGTACTTTTGGGTTATTTGCTAAATCTGTCATTTGAGGGATTTAAATGTGTCATTAGGGAGATTTAATTTTGAATTGTGTATTTTTGGATTTATGATCAGTATACTTCACTTTTGGGTTAGTTGTTAGCTCATATTCATTTAATTATGTACAAAGTACACTTTCTGTTTCGGTTGTAATTTATCTGGATCTAGTTGCACTGTTCCATCTTTGTTTTTGTGTTAACCTACAGCCATAGTGAATTTCATTATTTTTAGTATATTCTAGTGGTTTTTGTGTTAATTTGCAGTCAGAGTGTTTCATTAATTTTCACAACAATGTTTTATTACATCTGATGGATGGCATTGCAGTGTTCATGCATCTTTCTATCTGTGTGTTATAAATTTTCTATGAAATGATTTTTTAGTGCATTGTAGTATACATATGCACCTATTATAGCATAACTTATCATTCAGGGAACTGATGTTTACAAATTGTACTATGATCAATATACTCTTCTCCTGTTTTTACTTTACTTTGCTTGATCTAGGTTTATGTTACTAATTAATATACATTGCTGGCAGTTTCTTTTTACCACAATTAGACTGGTGTAATTTATTTAATCAGTATATGTAATTTGTTGAGTTCATAGGTGTAAGCTTTTTGACATGAATTTTGTGTTTATCTGTGTAATTTTTGGGTTTTTTCTGTGAAAATGTAATTTGGTATTTTCTGAAATGTGTTTTGTATTATTAGAATTTGTGTGACAGTCTGCCAAAAATCACACAGACTTTGTTTCTGTGTGATAGTTTTCCCAAATCTGTGTGATTTGGGTTTTTCCAAAATCTGTGTGATGGAAGCCCCCAAATTACACAGATTAAGATGCACACCAGATTCGTGTGATTTGAGGGCTCAAATCACACTTGTGACAGAAGCCCCCAAATCACACGGGTGAGGGGTAGACAGACCCTATTTTTAGGAAGGAAATATTAGATCCTAATCCTCTTATTATGCTGCCTTCTCAGATCCAATTGGCCTCGTAGCTCCTCGCGCATCACCCCTACCCTTGCGTCGTGCCTCCCCGCGCCGCCGCCACCACTCCCGCCACGCGATTCCATCGCGCCGCGTGTGCAACCCCCTATTCAGTCCCCGCTTGTAAGGAATCGGATGCTCGTAGCCTAAGAGGGGGAGGGGGTGAATTAGGCAACTTAAAAACTTAACCTATGTCTTATCACTATTTGCATCAAAACATAAACTAGAACATGCTATCTAGATGTGCAACTAAGGTTGTTCTAGTGTGAAACTCCCATCCCAAAACAAGTTTTGCAACCTATAGCCAATCCTAGCAAGATACTACTCTAGGAAAGTAAAGGCAAACAAGGATTGCAAGAATGTAATCCGGAAACGTAAAGGGGGATGAGAGGAAGTAAACTCTTGACACGCGATTTATCCTGTGGTATTGGTAGGCACTAAGCCACCCCTAGTCCACGTTGTTGAAGCACTCTACACAAGAGTATTGCTTCCCGATCAACAAGTCTCTCCCAAAAGCACCACTTGACTTGCCACAAAGGCTCTCCTCGAAGGCACTCGCCAAGCTCCCTTGGTCACCTTGATGCCGCCTCCACTAAGGAGCTTCTCCACCCAGGGAAGGGGGTCTCCACGTCCCCCGCACAAAGTGTCCTCGCCACTCCACACCAAGCCGGAGGGTCGAAGACGTTTGCCGGAGAGCCACCTAGGCTCTAAGGCTTCCGGCACACCTCATACAACTTGATCCACTCGAGAATCACCTCACAAGGTAGGCACACTTTGCACTCACTCAGCTCTAAGCTAAGCCTAACACTAAGCACACACACAAAGCATGTGCAAGTCTGTGGATGAGCAATTTAGCACTTGGATGGCTTGGATATGATCTTCTATGTGTCTTGAACTCCTCTGCACTTCCACATACACCAGCAACTCCAAATGGGTGAGTGGAGGGGGTATAAATAGCCATGGCATCCAAAGAGCCGTTGGCTAACGGCTACAGAAAACTGTACCGCCGGATGAACCGATGGTTTCTTTTCCATAGGCGTCGGTTCATCCGGTGCCCTCCACGTCACTTAGCTGTTGCAAATCTACTGACGATATTCATCTGATGCTTCTGTCGACGGTGTGTTGTTTCATCCGGTGCTGTAGACTCCGCACCAAATACCTCTCTGTTAGCAAAAATGTGGCCGCCGAATGAACCGATGCATAGCCCGCCGGTTCATCCGGTGCAACTGCTTCTTGTGCCAGCTCCTCTCTGTCTTGATCTCTCTGATCATCGGATAGACTGACGGTGCCAGTCAACAGACCGTCGGTTCATCCGGTGCAGCTATCTCAGCTGTTTCTTCACTAGCAATCATCCGGCACAACTAAAATAGGAGACGTCGGTTCATCCGGTGTACTTCAAGTAAACTCCAGTCTTCACGCAGTGTACCGCATCCTGTGCTTGCACCGACGCTTGCTACCAGGGTGCTGTCGGTTCATCCGACGGTGTCATTTCTTTTCCTCTTCTTCCACGGTTTTGACCTAGAAGTGTCTACAAAGACATGCTAGACAATATGGTTAGTCGCATTGATCATGTTGTCATTAATCACCAAAATCAAACTTGAACAAATGGCATATGAGGCCATGTTCGCTACAATCTCCCCCTTTTTGGTGATTTATGACAACACAATCAAAGCAAGCATAAATTTGCAATAATTGACAAAATTGAACCACTTACACTTGCTTGGATGCTTACCATCATCCAACTCCCCCTAGATGTGTTCTCCCTCTCTCATGATCTTCTTTTCACATATAGCTTGCTACTTCCCCCTTTGGAAACATTGGCTTGCTTTGGCTCCAAATTCTCCCCCTTTGGAATAAAATCTCCAAAAAGTGTACAAAACAAAAGAGTCTCCAAAGTAAACTTAGCAAGTCCTAGCAATCATAGCTCAAAGAGAAATGTTAAATACAAGGGAGAAAGTCACATGAAGTATGATCCATATGTATGATATCATTGAAGATACCACATGTGTGAATAACTAAGGTGGATCACAAGCTCATGAGACTAGCATGATATAAACTAAGCTCCCCCTAAGTGTGTGCACAAAAGATAGTGTGAAAGACAAGTGCACAACTAGAAACATTTGTAAGATAAGGAAGCTTAGAGCATACCATGCAAGGAGGTAGCTTGAAAGACAAGAGATAACACAAGAGAATTCTTGCAACATTACCACTTGTATATTTTGAGCATTGCATACCTCCGGGAATTGTTCCTCTCTACCTTGTTGGCACCACATTTTGGCATATAGTATTTTTGCATCCTTGGGAAGTAGAAGTGTCTACAAAGACATGCTAGACAATAAGGTTAGTCCCATTGGTCATGTTGTCATTAATCACCAAAATCAAACATGAACAAATGGCATACGAGGCCATGTTCGCTACACCGCCGCCCTTGCCCATTCGTCGCCGGCAATCATCGTTAGCACGCCTCACCGGAGCTGGGCCTATCGAGATGCTCAGCAACAAGGCATCGACGTCGGGTCGGTTGCACCCTGCGATCCCCATCGTCCTCCCCGGCGTCCGGTAAGCTTCCCCAGATCCGCGAGCGCCGCACTCCTACCTCACACTCACGGCTCATCCCCTCACCTCCTGCTCCTCCCATCTATTTGCAGTGGCAAGAGATAGAGGAGCACGACGGCGGTTCCTCTGCTGCCCGGCGACGTCCTGGTGGAGATCCTCTCTCGCGTCCCCGCCAAATCCCTCTGCCGTTTAAAGTGCGTCTCCCGAGCCTGGCGCGACCTCATCACCGACCGCCTCCGCTGCAAGAAGCTCCCCCAAACCCTCGAAGGTTTCTTCATCAACACCGACCTTGTGCCCGGTATTGACCATGATGGTGACAGCTCGGATGGCGTCATCGGGCACTTCATCAACACGTTTGGTAGATACATTCCCCTCGCTTCCTACACCTTCCTGTGGAACCAGCCAGGCATTGAGGAATGTCACCTCTTGGATTCCTGCAACGGGCTCCTCCTCTTCGGGCACCGCAGGGCTGGAGACACCCACCCTTCACTGGGCTATGTCATCTGCAACCCCACCACCGTGCAATGGGTGGCCGTGCCCAGCTCCGACTTCGAACCTCTTTCCACTAGCGAGACTGATGAGGGCCTGGAACTTGATGACGACAAACATATTTTCAACTTTTTGATTTTCAACCCTGCTGTGTCCTCGCACTTTCAGTTGGTTGAGTTCATTTCTGATCATGGCACAACAGTGGAAGAAGTGAACGCATACTCATCTAAAACTGGGGTATGGTGTGACTGCAATTGGTCTTCTTCATATCACATCACATCATTCTTCGCAGGAAGCGCCTTTGTTAACAGCATGCTGCATCTCAGTGCCTTCGGCTCACATAATGGTACACTCTAGGACCTAATACTTGCAGTTGATGGGGAAGGGAATGTTTGTAGGAGCCTCAGGGGGGCCATGAAGCTTTTGGATGTTGTTTTTGTTGGTGAATCCCAAGGACTTGTGCATTGCGTGAGTGAACATAAAGACAACACTCGCAAGATGACTGAACTGTCCATTTGGGTCCTTCAGGACTATGATGCAGAAGAATGGGTTCTGAAGCATAGTGTGGAATTTTTCAAGTTGTTTGAAAGAATGAATTGCGGAGTTGAATTTAAATACACTATGGTTGCCATTCACCCAGATCGCAATTTGATCTTTTTCTTTCTTGACTGGGACCAGAAACTGAAATCATATGACATGGATAGCAAGGAGGTGTACACTCTCTGCACTCTAGGGGTGGGCCCTCAGTATATTTTCCCATTAGTTCCCTACTATGCGGAGACAATGGCCCTTGGTGATAAGCACTGAAATGGTGCCCTGTGAGGCATTCCCTTCGTCCCAAATTACTGGTCAATTTTGATGTTTCAAGAATGGAGACAGGAGCTATATCTGTAGAATTAGGCTATGTGCTCTAACGTTGCTTCGATGATACCCTCTGTTTCCTATTGTCCATTAATTAAAATCAAACACCTTTTCAGTTGCTCTAATTTCATGGTTTTTGGAGTAACATGCAGAAACATCTCCAATGCTTTCGTGTTTCCACCCCTCCATTTTGTCCAATCGTTGCCCACCTTTTTCCTATCAGCTTAAGCTGTTTTCCTTTCAGCTTAAGCTGTTGGGTCGAACTCGTTGGTGCATGCAACTCAATATACTGACATGTAAATTTCTGAGCAATGAGTGTCGAGCCGAAATGTTGGGAGTTTCATGACTTGTCGGTTCCTGTATGCCAGTTAAATCACAAATATTGCAAACTGGTATGAACTACTGTTAATCTGTTATATTATTTCAATTGCTTGCACTTCATCTGCTCTATAATAAGAATAATATTTTATGAATGGCGAAGCATGTCCGGATGATGTTGGAGGTTAGAGGTTTAGGTAGATTAGATACGACCTGCTGTCCGGGGCGTATCCAGCGTGGGCGTTGGGGGTCCATTGGAGCATCCTGAAGCTCCTCTAAAATTTTCAGCCATGGATGAAGAGAGGGTGCAGGAAAATCAGCCCCCCTCCTTCCAAATTGTGTAGGACGCAGCATGGATCGTCTCCCACTCCCAGGATTCTGTAACATACCTTGACAGGAATGCGTCACCTGCCCGATATCGGTAACACAGGATCCAAGCTGCATGCTGCAACCGCCTGGGTTAACCCACACGGCCATGTAAAAGGCTGTTTTGCTTACGCACGCAACATCGTGGTCAAGAGGCCTACTGAGAGGAATACGTAACCTGCATGGTCTCGATTACGCTGGGACCACACACGCTGCTTGGTGCAATCGCAAGGGTTACACACACGGCCATGTAAAAGGCCGCTTGGGTTACGCACGTAGCATCGTGCTCGACGAGGAGCACGGCGGGTTGTGTCGATCCTGTGTAACCGAGATTACGCCCTAAGCTAGATATGCCCTCGATCCCGGTGTTGCCTACCAAACGTGCCACCGAACTCTTCGTCTTCAGCTATTGCTGCCATGCGTCGCCTTTCCATACCTCCAACAGCTGACACCGGGCAAGCATTCCAGGACCCACATGGTAGCGGGTGGAACATACGGTTACGCTGATGCCAAGTTGCGTGCTGCAAGGGTGGTTCAGTAGCGCACGTAAACAAAAGCTTTACGTTCCTTCTTTTGAGCTGATGATTTCACATTTTTGCGGGATTTTCGGGATATCCGTTTAACGAAAACTAACTATATATCCATTATCGTAGACCCTGCAAGTTCGGATCGCGGAAGCGCGGCGGAGGAAGAGGTTTTTGCTCATGTCGGTCGCGCCGGAGAAATCGTCTCGTGTCCTTCATCTTGCCAAGCAAGGCGCACTGGATGGCAATGTGACGCCGACGACACAGAGTTCCCACAGCAGATCAACGGTGACTTCCGATGGCAAACCACAGTCGACGACGATGTCAAGGAAGCGGCCTCCTAGCCCTAGCGAAGAAAAGGTAGCACCTCCGACCTGTAGCGCCGCCCATCCTTGGAGGTGGCGGCCCATTGTCGTCATCTACTCCGGAGGTATGTAATCTAACACAACATCCAGATTCCCTATGACGCACTACCTATCTCTGCACGACGCGCGCTTATTGATTACTCTCTCTCCGTGACTAGATACCAATCGGTTCTACTTCTACCATTTCTTCGAAGCGCTCAAGCCTATGCATTCTAGGCACGCCGAAATGATTTGCGAATGTCCTTGGGCTGCTTTCAACAGCAAGAAAGAAGAAGCTAGAATCTATCAAGTTCGACTTCTTGCTACACATCAAACCAATCACCATAGATCGTCCATTGCTGATGTCGCTTGTCAACATGTACGATCCGGATCAAGCAGGTTTCAAGCATGGTAGCGAGCTGGTCCAATTGATGCCATCAGATGTGAAGGATATCATGGGTCTACCAATCGAGGGAAAAGAGGTCAATATGACCAGTTGTGGTCAAGAAAAAACAAGGTCGTCACTAACATTGTCTAAGGTTGAAAACATACTGAAGCAAAAGGACGGGCCTGCCGATGATTCGTTTCTTCGAGATTTCTTCGAGAATGTTGGTGACTTACATTTGATGAATTGGGGTGTTTATACTCTTAAGAATCTACAAGATGGTCTTGCTGCTTACAAAAGGCAAGGGAATAATCCGACACCTAGTAGTACTCCTAAAGGCAGCCTGATCTTTTTGCAGGTAATAAATTTTCATTTCATTACCAGTTTCAGGACTAGTATTTGGATTCACACAGGATATGTTTAACCCCGATTCCTAATCGTGCAGTACTGGTACCTCGAGCATGTCCACGCATGTAGCCACCAGAAAATCGATTATCCTGGACAACAAGAGTACCCATTAATGAGGCATTGGACAGAACGTTTAGAAAAGAAGCGACTGGAGATCGCCTCAATGGATGGTATCGCTAACGGAATTGTATGTCTATGTCTCTTGCTTGCTAATTACTAGTACTCTTGTAACTGTGGGTTTCATGTCTGACCGTTATTTTAAATCTTTTGTGACAAAAGGTTTTCAAGAAGCTTCCATACAACCGAGAGAAGCAAAACAAACATGATGACGTCACTAGTAATGTACCTCCGGACAGAAGCCACGACACCAGTTCACATGCCCAAACGTTTTTATCCTCAAACAACGACTCTGCAAATGATGACGATGTTGCTAGATTCAGCAAAAGTAGCGACTACTACCACGGGAATGAGACGGGTGTCACTGTCGACATATGTACTCACAACTGCATGGTTCATAAATGTTCAGTTTTTTTTGCAACCAATTTTTTATTTTATATTATTTCAAAATTCCTTACAAAATACAACAATGGCACCCCACTGCATCACGAAAATTATTCACAGGTAAAAGTTTTGTTTATGCCAGTATTTTTTGATACGCCAATATTTCAGAACTGCATTGCCTATTTTTATTATTAAAGTTGTTGTGCTGACAAGGCATTTATAAATTCTTTGGCAAAGACTCCATCCACGGCACAACACAGCACGACTTGTGAATTTCTGTTGTCACATTGTTTAAAAGACATGATTCGACTTGTGCATTTCAGAATTTGTATTTTCATAAATATTCTTTTAAGAAATGTTCTGATTCTGACATGACATTCTTACATTAATTGGTAAATACTCTGGCTTGAACACCCAACAGCTTGACGAAAATGATTGCCAGGTACAATCCCTGCTATACAACACCAGTAATTGGTCCCAATATATAGAAAACGACATCTAGTTTATTTGTCATGACAAAACTAGAAAAATTTGTACACACATCAGGGCAGGCACGAGACGACAAATGTGCAAAGTCCTGGAGCATACTCTCCTGCCTGTGAATATGACGATGACTACCGCCTGAATGCTAAGGATACAGAAGTTTTAAACTTTGTCCTGAACAGCTGTGAGGATGCAATTGTCATCCGTATCAATGACATAGAAATTTCGGTCAAAACATTGATGGGAATGGCTACTGATAAAAAAGACTGGATCTCCAATAAAGATGGCTGGATGCTTGATGATGTGAGTGCGTTTTATTTATGTTTATGTTTTGCTCTACATGCAATATGTTACAATTCTGCATTCTATTGTACCTGCTGTACGTCCTAATCTATCACGGTGTCTGAGTGTGATAGGTAATAGATGCGTACGTAGTAGCCAGAAAACTACTAAATGAAAAGGAGGCATACGTCAACACTTTTCTTGCTAGAAAATTACTATCTCCAGAAGAATTGAAATCCTCTCACAGTGGTTGGATTGCCAGAACTTGAAGGACCAAATAGGCGACCAGAGGGGGGGGAGTGAATGGGAGCTGATAAAAATTCTTCCCGAAGGTCGAACTTAGCCTATACCCCGATTGCCAGTCCGAGTACTCACACACACCAAAGAAGCACACAACAAGGCACACACAAACTCTCAAGACCAAGAGACAAGCCTTGAATCAAACCGCGGAAACACAAGACAAGAATCAAAGCACTTGGCCAATTCTGGAAACGCCAGGCGCGGACTGTCCGGCCGGTACGGGCGGACCGTCCGCAAGGCAGTGGCGAACTGTCCGGACAGTCGACGCGGACTGTCCGAAAACTTCAGCAGAACCACCAGAGACACACCGAGAAAATCGGACTGTTCGGCTGAGCCACGCGGACTGTTCGCCAGTGTCGTGGACTGTCCGTGAAGGCAGCACGGACCGTCCGTCCACCTCGCTGGAAACCCCAAACAAACTCAGCTCCACCCCAGACAAAATCTCGGCCACGCGGACTGTTCGTGAAGGACTCGCAGACTGTCCGCCAAACCTCTTGCGACAAAACCCTAGGGCCGAAACGGATCGAAACGAAGACTCGCAAGAACACAAAGAACACGAGCACTGTTCAGCAGCCCGTGGACTGTCCGCCAAGGAGCCGCGGACTGTCCGCGTGTTGCGAAAAGAGCTAAAAACTGCCCTACCCACGGGGTCAACACCACAAATCCATCACCGGATCTCCCAAACGGCAAAAGCTCTTGAGACAAGATTTGGTGTAGATGATAAACAACACAAGAGGAAGCTATGCCCCAAAAATCTCGACCTCTAACTCACTAAATCGCCGGGAATCATGGATCACACGAACTACCACCAAGAACTCGAATTTCATCCAAAAACTCACAAATCAAAGGATTTCCTCGGCGTTTGAGGAGTCAAGATCACACACAAAGATGCACAAGACATCCACCCATGATCTCCTCAAAGAAATCCAAAGGAAAACGCCCTCAAATCCCTGAATCGAACGAACAACAAAAACTCCAAAAAAATAGCCCCGAAAATGACATGAAAATCACAGAGGACTAGGAGATCACCGCAACGCCGAATGCTTCCATACATCCAGAGGTCAGAGTCTATACAAGAATCTAGCCTAAGGAAAGCAGAGGAAAAAGAAGCAGCTCAGAGCAATCTACCGGGGGAGGAAACCCTAGAGTCCAAGAGAGAGAGATGCCATCCACCTCTCCGCTATTTATACGAAGTCCATCGGAGGGAGGTAAATGACCACGCTACCCCTACAACTCAAAATAGAAGATACAACCCCTCAGGGGCATTTTGGTTAAGTCTTCAACGAGCGGACACACTTCCACCGCGGCCTTGCTTAGCATCAACGCAAGCCCCACGATCACGCCATGTGCCCCCCCGCCTCGAAGCTTCCCGAAGCTCCCAGATCACCATCTCCGTCGCCTCGGGCCTCCGAACTTGGTTTTGCGGCCCAAACCAAGAAACCGCCCACCTGATGGTTTTGTGGGCAAACCAACAATCCCTGCATGCAAGCTTCGGCCTCGATCCTCTACCTTGCACCGGCCCATGTTCTCGACTTCAGCCCCCTAGTCTTGCACCGCACGGCTCGCACTTGACCCCATCGGCCACCGGGTCCATCGAACCAAACCTACTTGCCTCTCCATCATCCGGAGGCCGCCACAGCTAAGGCCTTTCGCGCTTGTTCTTCACCTGCACCGACACGAGTCAAGCCACAACCTGTACTTGCACACTTAGCCAAGCATCAGTCCACACAACGTTGTCAATCACTCATCACTAAGGAGCGACCCTCCACTGGTCCTCGGACACACCTGGTCCTCAATCTCCCCCTTGATGAGTGCATTGACAACACCCATAGAAATCACCATAGAGAAAAAGAAAAGAAAACAACCACGAACACAAACTTCCAAAGCAAGTGATCCAAAGCCAAAGAACAAGCGAAAACAAGATCACTCGCCAAACCAAGTCTCGGCCCCCTAAGACAAGGGCAACGGCTCGACATAGCCGAGACAAAACAAAGCTCACAAAGAGCACACCACAAAGCACAAAACTCAGGAAATCCAACAGAGCTCCCCCTGTACATATGCAAACTCCCCCTGAGCAAATGCAACCTCTTCTTCTCAATTTTTCTCCTCACATGCAACATCTCACAAATGCATACCAATTTTCCACAAAATCTCCTAATGCATGAAAATTCTCCCCAAATGCACACAACTTCTCCCCCTATCATACATAACTCCCCCCTTTTTGACAATGCATGAATCAAGCTATATGAAATGCTTCCCCTTGTTTTCATGAAAAATGCATGTCAAGGCATATATACAATCTACCAAGCCATGGCAATTTTCACAAAGAAACATTCATCTCATGAGCAAGAACCTATCCATGGCAATTTGAGCGCAAATACACTAGATCATCCAAAGTTTATACAAGATCACAAATTCTCATGACAAGATCATTATAAACACCCACAAGCTACTCAAGTCATGTTAAACCGAGCCATGTGTCTACTTCTTAAAATGAGACTTCTCATGGTAGACAACATGCAACAGTTTAGCACCCAAGATATGAATATGACAAACATAAAAACATGATTAGGAGATCATTTTTCAAGCATAATGCAATTCATACACCAATTTCATTTTCAATTTTTAACATGGAACATGAAATGCCTTTGCGGCAAAAAGAAGCTTATGCTCCTCCCAAAGTGAACAAATGGGCTAAACATTTACAATGACACAAGGTCTTTGACCTCAAGCAAAGAGAACATGATACTCAAGCACAAACTAAACATGATATAGGCATTTAAGCACAAATTGAGCATCGACAAGCATCTACTCATGAGAGAGGCAATTTTATCATTTTCATAAAAGGAAAGCTATCTCAACATAAGTATATGGCAAAACCATCAAGAGCATAGCATTCACATCACCATTTACCAAACATGCACATATCTCACAAATAGCACATCAGTGATCAATGTATATAAGAGAAGCTTTTCCTAGCACAAGTGATCCAAAGATGGCTATCCTACCAGGTTTTGTACATAAAGTAAAATGACACATATATACATCAGAAGCTCCAAGACTCAGCTAGAAAGGAAAGCACACGCCAAGTTCACCCCGCAAGCGAGTGAAAGTGACTTGGTCAAGTGGTTTAGTGAATATGTCGGCTAGCTGATCTTGGGTAGGGACATAGGACAAAGATATGTTTCCCTTCTCAACATTGTCCCTCAGAAAGTGGTATCTCACTTCTATGTGTTTTGTTTTGGAGTGGTGGACAGGGTTTTTGGCTACACTTATGGCACTAGTGCTATCACAGAAAAGTGGAACCTGGGAGCACTCCTCACCAAAATCACTCATAGTGTAGGTCATCCATAGGAGCTGGGAACAACAGCTAGCAGCAGCTACATACTCGGCCTCTATAGTGGACTGGGCTACACTGGATTGCTTGCGAGATGACCAAGAGACCAAAGAAGAACCAAGAAACTGGCAACACCCAGAGGTAGACTTGCGGTCCAATCGACACCCAGCAAAATCAGCATCGGAGTAACCGTGAAGTCTGAGTGTCGAGGAGGTAGAATACCAAAGACCAAACTCAGGAGTGTAGTTCAAGTACCTGAAAATCCGCTTGACGGCCTGCCGATGTGAAGTCCTCGGTGAAGCCTGAAAATGAGCGCACAGACACACACTGAACTGTATGTCCGGCCTCGTCGGCGTCAAGTAGAGGAGTGAGCCGATCATGCTCCGGTACTCCTTCTGGTCCATGGGTTCACCATCCTCGTTCGCGTCCAAAGCCGTAGTGGTACTCATTAGTGTAGTCAGCGACTTGGAGTCGTTCATGCCAAAGTTCTTCACCATGTCCGTGGTGTACTTCGCCTGATGTACAAACGTCCCGTCCTTGCACTACTTGATCTGGAGTCCTAAGAAAAACTGCAGCTCGCCCATCATGGACATCTCAAATTCCCTGCTCATGTCATCTGCAAATCTGGCAACAAGATCATGAGAAGAGCCACCAAAGATTATGTCATCCATGTATATCTGAACAATCAAAAGGACATTCCCATGCTTAAGGAGAAACAAGGTTTTATCAACTGTGCCCATCACAAACCCCTTACTCAGCAAAAACCCTCTCAACCTGCCATACCAAGCTCTCATTGCCTGTTTCAACCCATAGAGCACTCTCTGGAGTTTGTATACACGGTGTGGATATTTCTCGCTCTCAAACTCCGGGTTGCCTCACATACACTTCTTCCTCTATCACCCCATTCAAGAAAGCACTCTTTACATCCATTTGGTACAACTTGAACCCTTTAGCCACGACAAAGGCTAGAAGGATCCTAATTGCCTCCAAACGGGCGACTGGAGCAAATGTCTCCTCATAGTCTATGCCCTCTTTCTGGTTGAACCCCTGAGCCACCAACCTCGACTTGTTTCTCACAACCATCCCATTCTCACCCTCTTTGTTCTTCCACACCCGCTTGGTACCTATGGGACGGCAATTTGGTGGTGGATCGACTAACACCCAGACTTGGTTTCTCTCAAAGTTCTCCAACTCCTCATGCATGGAATTCACCCAATTCTCATCAAACAAAGCGTGTCGAATATCTTTGGGCTCGAAAGAAGCGACAAATGCAGAGTGAGCAAAGTGAGAAGAATTCCTTGACCTCGACCGTGTAGTGCGTTCATGAAGGTCACCTATGATCGTCGTCGGTGGGTGATCCACTTGTACCCACCAGGGTGCCTCTCGCCTGGACACGATCTCCCCCTCAGCAACAGCCTCCACTCGAACAACCTCAGTCGTAGTGGGTGTAGGGGATGGACCATCCTCGATCGTCGTTGTAGTAGTGGAAGTAGCACGTACACGATCAGCCACGGGAGCATCACCTCCACCATCGTCTTCATCTCCATCTCCATCTTGCTCATCCTCGAAGATCATCGCTCCAATCTCCTCGTCACCTGCACACTCAAAAGTAGAAGAGCTACATGGTTGTGTCTCGTAGAAGGTTACCTCGCAAGTCTCCATGATTCGGTTAGTGTCAAGGTTGAGCACACGATATGCTCTAGAGTGAATCGCATAACCAAGAAAGATACCATCCGAACACCTAGACTCAAACTTATCCAACTTGCCCTTCTTCAGAATGAAACACTTACAACCAAAAGCTCTAAAGTGACTCACCTTGGGTTGTCACCTATGCATCAGCTCATAATAGGTCTTCTTCTTGAAAGCACGAAGGAAGATGCGATTTGAGACACAGCTAGCGGTATTGACCGCCTCGGCCCAGAAGCGCCTAGGAGTCCTATGCTCATCGAGCATCGTCCTGGCCATCTCATAAAGGGTCCGGTTCTTCCTCTCCACTACGCCATTCTGGCAAGCGACGTATGGAGAAGAGTACAGATGATCAAGACCAAGATCACTGCAAAAGGTATCGAAATGAGATTTTTTAAACTCCGTGCCATTGTCACTGCGTATAGCTCGAATGGCATCACCATGTCTCTAATTCTTCAACCTCAATATCAAGCCTCGAACAAAGCCAAATGTCTCGCTCTTATCCTCCAGAAAGAAAACACAAGAGTACCTCGAAAAATCATCAACAACCACAAGAACATACCACTTCCCACCCGTAGAGCGAACACGAGCTGGCCCAACCAAATCCATGTGCAACAGCTCACAAGGTCGCTCGGTCATGACCGCAGTCAGAGGGGCGTGAGAAGCAGTAACCATCTTTCCACGCCGACAAGAAGCACAAACCAAATCCTTCTCGGATTTCAACTTAGGCAATCGTCAGACAAGATCAAGACCACTCAAGTGGGAAAGCATCTCAAAGCTCAAGTGTCCCAACCTCCTATGCCATTTTCAAAGCTCGGCCGAAACACCAACAACAAAGCATCGAGGAGGACCAACAGACTGGGATAAATTGACACGAAAGATTTGACCCTGGGGTACGATCGTACAGACAAGATCGCCTCGAGAATCAAGCACACGAGAAGCGCTCGACTTAAAATGAACCTCAAAACCTTCGTCCAGTAACTGAGATACTGACAACAGTTTAAAACCAAGTGACTTGACCAAAGCCACACTTCTTAAGGTCACCTTGCTACTCACCTTCACCATACCTTCAGCAAGCACTCGTCCTCTCCCATTGCCCCCGAAAGTGATGTACTCCCTCGTACTCACCGGGGTGAGGCTGGAGAATCACCCACGATCTCCAGTCATGTGTCGTGAGCAACTGGAGTCGATCAACCAAAAGTCCTCCAAGCCTCCCACCTGCAATAAAAAACGAGAACGAGAATGAGCAAGCGACTCAACACTGGGGTTAGTACCAAAGGAGTCAAACCAGTGTCGAGCCATTTGCTCAAAAGAAGGGTTACCAAAGTCCATCCTACCGAAACCTCTGGGCGGAGCCCTCTCACGCTTACCACCAACGGACCTGTCACGTCTCACTGGAGGAGTACGCGCACCACGAGGGGGAAAGCATGGCCCGTAGTCCATCTGAGACCCAAAACTCCGGTCATGCCTCCCAAACTTGTAACGGTCACGAGAAGGAGCACATCGAGCCATCTCACCACGCCTAAACCCAACACGCCTGTCTCTCTGAGGAAAACCACCTCCACCTCCACCTCCACGAGTGGGAACTGTACGCACATACACCTCACCCCTAGGTAGAGGCCCTCTACGAGGCTCAGGCACACCACGAGAAAGGTGGTACCTGTCCTTGTTTGCCATCTCCCTAGCAAACCTCTCATCTCTCTTCCTCCTGAAACAGAACTCATCCTTATGCCCATTCCTCCCACAATACTCACAATGGAAGCGGATCGGCTGTGGCTTAGGCGGTGGCTTTTCTGTGGATTTCTCAACAGTTTTCTCACCTGACTTCCCCTCAAAGACATTCCCCAAGTTGCTCACAAACTTGATGGGTTTCTGGTAGTTTTCTGTTTTGTGGGGGAACACTGGTGGGTCTGGAGTTGTATCAAGCTTGTTTCTGAGGTGGTTTGGCATGGGTGCATATTTGTTCATGGGTATGGTGTGTGGTGGAGTAGGAGTCTCTCCAGCTTTCTCTTCTCCCTCACCACTCTTCTCACCACTCTTGCCAGCCCCCAATGCCTGACCATCAAACCGCTTGAACTCAGCCAACATCAAACTCAATTGTGGCTCATGCCCAGACAACCAACTCATCAATTTCCTAAGCTCATCATTTTCATCCTGCAGACGGTCAACAAAGTGTGCAAGTTCCATGTTTTTCAAAGCATGCATTTCACAGGTAGAACATGATGTAGGAATGGGAGCTTTCAAAGCAGCCTCAAGAGAAACTATTCTAGTGTGAGACTCGTCTAGCCTAGCATGCAACACAGGACATGAAGTGCAAGCACCTAACAAAGCTGGCCTAGATTTCAGTTCATCACACTCAACCCTAATCACATCTAGTTTCTCAAGAGTAGAGGCATCCTTCTCCTTGAGAGTAGTCAAATCAGCAAGAAAAATCAAGCTCAGCTATCTTTTCCTTAGCATCACCCAACAAAGACCTAAATTCCCTCTTCTCCTTGTTGGTCTTTCTAAGCACATCATCATGGTTATCAAGCAACTCATTGAGCCTAGCATTCTCCTCTAGCAAGAAGTTGGGATCATCTCTTACCTCTTCCTCAGAGTCGGAGTTCGAATCCGAGCTGTGCTTCCCACCCTTCTTGGAGTGTGCCATGCCGCAAAAGCCTCCTTGTGCGATGAAGCTCAGGCCGGTGAAGTTCTTGCCCGTGTGCCGCTTGTCCTTGCTCCTTTCTTGCTCTTCCTCGCTGCTCGAGTCGGGAGAAGTATCGCTTGATGTGGAGTCGATGTCGCTTGCTCCAGCAATCATCGCTCGAGCCGTCTTCTTCTTGTAGCCGCCACTCTTCTTCGGCCTTCTCTTGCCCTTGTCCTTGCGCTTGTCCTTGTAGTCGTTCCGGGAGTGGTGCTTGTTGTAGTCGTGCTTGGGCTTGCCCTTGTAGTCGTTCTTGATCTCCATGGCTTCAGGACATTCGACGATGAAGTACCCGTGCTTCCCGCACCAATAGCACATGCCCGATCTCCGCCTTGCATTCTTGCGGTTGTCGTACATCCGCCCAAACCTCTTGCTCAACAAGGCGAGATCGTCCTCGCTCAGAGACATAAGACAAGCCAAAGAGAAACCACCAGAGTTAGCGTTAGACCTTGATCCGGAGACAAGAGCCAAACTATGAGGATCAGTGGGGCTCTCGCTCTTGGCTCTCAAGCCACGAATAACCTCTGAAGACCTAAGCTTGGAGAACAGCTCATCAAGCGACAACGTGTCATACACGCTCGACTCCTTAATGGCTTCGATTGTCACACCCTGAAATTTCCAATTTCAGGATGTGAATAGGAAGAATAATTAAAACAAAGATTTCTCTCAATTTTAAAATTTTCCAACATTTATTTTCTTTACAGGAAATATAGTACAGGAAAAGCCTTTGTTTGTTTTTCGAAATTAAATAAATTGTTATGTGAGTGTTGCATTCATGCCGATGCATCTGGTGTTTCATGAGTGCAAAAGCTTTTAAAATGCGTTTAGGTGCTGACCAAACCCTTCCGAGAATTTTCCGGATTTTTCTGGAGTTTATTCTCATTTTTCTCTGAGCATTTTCTATTTATTAGAAGGCTCTAAAATCTTTTTCATGAGCTCCAAATATTTTATTTGGGTTGTTCGTGTTCCAATCTATCTCCGGGAATTTTCCTGGAATTTTTAAAACATTTTTCGTGGCTTTAATGAATTATCTAGCTATTTCTAGATTATTCTTTTCACGAAAATATTTTCTGAAAATAAAATAAATTCTTTTTCCTTTCCCTTTTCATCCTTCACTCTCGGCCCACAGTAGCTTTTTGGCCCAGCAGCCAAAGTCCGGCGCACCCCCCTCTTTTCCTCGGCCCACCTCTTTTTCCCCCCTTCTGTTTCGCAGCTACACACAGCCCAGCAAAGCTTTTGGCCCAACACCAGCCCACTCCCACAATCCGTCCCGACCCATCACCGCCGGCCCAGCCCCAGGCCCGGCCGAAGCCCATCCAGGCCCGACGCGCAGTCCGCCGTGAATACGGCACCGCCGCCGCCGGACTCCTTCTCGGCGTCCGTGCCATGTGCGCTACGGCCTTCCCTCTATTTAGCGCCCGCGCATCCCCGCCTGCCCTCGCCCTGCGCCGCTGCTGCTCCGTGCTGCCGCCCAGGCCGGGGCAAAGCATCGCCGGAGCCATCTGCCGCCGTGGCCCTCGCCGCTCGATTCGTCGCGCCTGACACCGCTGGACGAAGCCGCCTTTGCCACAAGGTTCACGGTGACAAGACGGAGCCGAGGAGCGCTTTCCCGTCACCAGAGATGCCCGGGACGCCGCCGCCCATGGCGAACCAGAGCCAGCCGCCTCTGAGTTCCGCCATCGTCCGGTTTCCGGCCACTCCCGTCATTCCCCACCACCGGTAAGCACACATCCGAGTCCACCTTGATCTCCTCCTTCTTTTCCCCAACTCACCTGAGCACATGGACGCCCAGGTCGCCGGTGATTGAACCGGCTGGTGCCTCCCCTGTACGCCGGGCACCTCTGTTCCAAGGTTGAAGATGAAGTGTGGAGGTTTTGCGAATAGACCCCTGGAAATTCTTGAAATTCCTAGATCTAATTCGTGTGTCTTGGCAATCTTGCAGAAAACCCCCTGGAGCTATTAGATTCCCTAGATTCCGTCCACCCGGGAGCTTTTGCATGAAAACCCTCAGGTTTATATACATAATTGCATATATGCCCTCAGTTTTTCACGGATAAGCCCCTGGAAGTTTCCAATCTTTGCCAGTAGGTCCCTGTACCTTGTTTTCTCTATAGTTTCTCTGTTTTAGCTCCGTTTTCATCCGTTCAAGTTGCGTTAGGTTCCTAATGACATGAAGTACATGTTAGTAGTGAGTTCTCAGCATGTTTGTTTTCTGAAAATAAATTTAATATTAATTTTGCTTAATACTTATTAAACATGCCTTTTTCTAAATAAAATCTATATAGTGTCATATACCGGTTTTCATAGTCAATATTAATTTGATTAATGTTTATTTCACATGTTTTTGTAAATAAAATCTAATTAAATCTTTTATCTGGTTTTCCATAAACCAAATAGTAATTTGCTTAATATTTAATTAACTTTTCTAACTAAAAGTTGATTAGGCTTTTACATCAGTTTTATAAATAAATATTAATTTGACTAATACCAATGCCATGATGTTTTTAATAATAATTTGATCCACTCGAAGCATAAACTTACATTTAGATGATTCATATAGATTAGTTTTTCTAAGTTAAATGTTTAGTTGGTTTAATCAATATATGAATCTTTATAAATAAAACTTGATTAGTTCTTTACTCCGGTCTTTTGCAAATAAAATATAATGCTGCAATAATTCCAATTTAGGGTATTTTCTTATGAAATATCCTTTACATATCTTTTACTAACTAAAATAAACCTAGCTCATAGTTTGATCTCTCACATATGCAAATCGATCGTTAGACGTTCTTTATCAAGCTCTGTCCCAGTGTGCCTCTGTTGTAGAGCTAATCTTCTTTAAAGCTCTAGATCTTTTTGATCTATAGAATCGAGCCTATCCTTTAGCACGTTCTTTTAAAGCTTTTCTTTTGATTGGTGCAATGTTCTTAGTTGGCTCGTATGATTGCTTTGTATGCTTGTGCCCGATGATTGATGCGAGTAGAATGAACGTGGTTCAAGAGCTTTGAAGAGTATGAAGATGAAGAATTTTGAGCAACATCACTACTCTGGTTAAAGGCAAGTGTGTCCTTGATCTTTTGTCCCAATAACTGTGTTTAATCACCTTTCATATGCTTGCATTAATATTGATGGGTCCTATTAAGGTTTATCCTAGCCTTTATTACCTCTATTCCTTGTCAACCTGGGTTTTACCTTTATGTTGGGTAGCTATGCTTAGTTGCTCTATGTTGGGTTATGGTGGTTCTAATGAACAACAACGATGATGAATTTGCTTTACTTTTATGCTATATATCTCTGGTTAATACAAGATCACAATGTTTAATCAGAACATGGAGCGACCACCCAGGACAACAGTGCAGCCACAAGGCTATATGGCTCTGGCTTGGCTAATTAATTAGGGACTCTAGTGTTGTGGTGACCTTACCGAAAGGGCAAGGCAGAGCGTTTAGTTGGGGTATAGACTCGCTCTAGTAGGGACTTGGACTTGGCTAAGACACGGTACCTACTAGGGGACTTTATACTCTGCGACGGCTCGGAACCTTCGCGGGTTGCTTCACACTAGGGGAAACTTTGTAAAGGCCTCGTAGCGTCCATATGCAATCACACCTCGGTAGTGTGGTAAGATGCCTGATCAGCATCGCGTGGTTGGGTTTAAAGTTCCTAGAACTTTTACGTGACTTGTGGTGAAAGTGTACAACCTCTGCAGAGTGTAAAACTAATCGATTAGTCGTGCTCACGGTCAAGAGCAGCCTGGACCCTCACATGATAATTGAACTTGAAGATGGACTTAAATCTTGGTTTATGGTTATGTTAGCCATATGCTTATGGTATCTCTTTATGTGAATTGTGGGTTGGTATATACTTATATCTTATTAGTAATCAGGTGCTAATAAAATTTGACCAACTAAAAGTGCTTAATGCAGTCAACCTGTCAGCCTTCGCTTGATAAGCCTTTGCATTCATACTTTCTCCACACTTGCTGAGTACGGCATGTGCTCACCCTTGCTATAAACAATGTTGCTCAGAAAGAGGAAGCTGCTATGAAGTTGTTGTGAAGATGTTGCTGGTGTTAGGCGTACGCAACCCCCAGTCGACTGCCTGTGGTGTTTGGAGCCTTCGTTTCCAGGATTGAGCGTAATACTCTGATAATCTTCCTTTTTCTTACGTGATATTGTTTCTGTTATTCACTTATGTCAACTATATGCATGAAACTTGATCCTGGCATGCATATAGATCTGCACTTGGTTTTCTTTGGAAAAACAGGTGTGACATCGATCTTGGCTTCCCACACAGACCTATCCAGGGCATGCAAAAGCTTGATAGCTTGATCATGATCCGTGTATGGGAGCACTGTCACATTGGCCCTCATGTTGTTCGCTATGCTAGTGAAGCGCTGGAACATAGCATCGGTCGACTCGCCGGGGAGATGAGTGAAGTTCTCATACTCTCTCCGGTAAGTGGAAAACAAACGGGCTTGCACTTGGGCATTGCCAACATGAGCATTTCTCAACTTAAGCTAAATCTTTTCGGCCACATTCTCTTCATACACTCGCTCGAACTCCGAGGCACAGAGAGCACGGAACAAGTAATCAACGGCCTTGTTGTTGGCCTCACACATGTCCCGCGAACCTGAAAGCAGAAAACTGTCTGGGATGACATAATGAGGATTCTGAGTGACCTCCCAGATCAGAGTTCCCTTCCCTCGCATAAACACGCCCATGCGCCCCACATCGGGTAATTCTTGCCATCGAAGTGTGGAGGACCCGACCCCTTGCCATAATCGCCCATCTTTGGATCTTAGACTGGTTAGAATCAAGAAAATCCGTAACTGGCTCTGATACCAATTAAAGGACTGAATAGACGACCAGAGAGGGGGGGAGTGAATGGGAGCCGATAAAAATTCTTCCCGAAGGTCGAACTCAGCCTATACCCCGATTGCCACTCTGAGTACTCGCACACACCAAAGAAGCACACAACAAGGCACACACAAGCTCTCAAGACCAAGAGACAAGCCTTGAATCAAACCGCGGAAGCACAAGACAAGAATCAAAGCACTTGGCCAATTCTGGAAACACCAGGCGCGGACTGTCCGGCTGGTACGGGCGGACCGTCCGCAAGGCAGTGGCGGACTGTCCGGACCATCGACGCGGACTGTCCGAAAACTTCAGCAGAACCACCAGAGATGCATCGAGAAAATCGGACTGTCCTACTGAGCCACGCGGACTATTCGCTAGTGTCGCGGACTGTCCGTGAAGGCAGCACGGACCGTCCGTCCACCTCGCTGGAAACCCCAGACAAACTCAGCTCCACCCCAGACAAAATCTCGGCCACGTGGACTGTCCGTGAACGACTCGCGTACTGTCCGCCAAACCTCTTGCGACAAAACCCTAGGGCCGAAACGAATCGAAATGAAGACTCGCAAGAACACGAGCACTGTTCAGCAGCCTGCAGACTGTCCACCAAGGAGCCGTGGACTATCCGCGTGTTCCGAACAGAGCTGAAAACTGCCTAACCCGCAGGGTCAACACCACAAATCCATCACCGGATCTCCCAAACGGCAAAAGCTCTTGAGACAATATTTGGGGGAGATGATAAGCAACACAATTGGCAGCTACGCCCTAAAAATCTCGACCTCTAACTCACTAAATCGCCGGGAATCGCGGATCACATGAACTACCACCAAGAACTCAAAATAGAAGATACAACCCCTCAGGGGCATTTTGGTCAAGTCTTCATCGAGCGGACACGCTTCCACCGCGGCCTTGCTTAGCATCGACGCAAGCCCCACGATCACACCACGTGCCCCTCGCCTCGAAGCTTCCCGAAGCTCCTGGATCACCATCTCCGTCGCCTCGGGCCTCCGAACATGGGTTTGCGGCCCAAACCAAGAAACCGTCCACCTGATGGTTTTGTGGGCAAACCAACAAACCCTGCGTGCAAGCTTCGGCCTCAATCAGCTACCGTGCACCGGCCCATGTTCTCGACTTCAGCCCGCTAGTCTTGCACCGCACGGCTCGCACTTGACCCCATCAGCCACCGGGTCCATCAAACCAAGCCTACTCGCCTCTCCATCACCCGGAGGCCGCCACGGCTAAGGCCTTTCGCACTTGTTCTTCACCTGCACCAACACGAGTCAAGCCACAAGATGTACCTACACACTTAGCCAAGCATCAGTCCACACAATGTTGTCAATCACTCATCACTAAGGAGCGACCCTCCACTGGTCCTCGGACACACCTGGTCCTCAGAACTGGAGAGGTGGATGGCATCTCTCTCTTGGACTCTAGGGTTTTCTCCCCTGTTAGATTTCTCTGAACTGCTTCTTTTCCCTCTGGATTCCTTAGGCTAGACTCTTGTACAGACTCTGACCTCTAGATGTATGGAAGCATTCGGCGTTGCGGTGATCTTCTAGTCCCTTGTGATTTTCGTGTCTTTTTCGGGGCTATTTTTGGGGGGTTTCGTTCTTCGCTCGGTTCGTGATTTTGGGGGGCGTTTCTTCTCGGATTTCATTAAGGGGATCATTGGTGGATGCCTTGCGCATCTTTGTGTGTGATCTTGACCCCTCAAACGCCGTGGAGAGCCTTCGATTTGTGCGTTTTTGGTTGGAGCCCGAGTTCATGGTGGTGGTTCGTGTGATCCGCAATTCCCGATGATTTAGGGAGTTAGAGGTTGAGATTTTTGGGGCATAGCTTCCTTATGTGACGCTTTTCTTCTCCCCAAAATCTTGTCTCAAGTGCTTCAACCGTTTGGGAGATCCGGTGATGGAAAGGTGGGGATGACTTCTAAGCTCGAGCATTTTTCTGTTCTGTTCGTGCTTGGCGGACGGTCCGCATGACCCTGGCGGATGGTCCGCAAGGTGCTGGTAGTGTTGGTGTTCTTTGTGTGTTCTTGAGCGCTTGAGTTTCGATCCGTTGAAGTTGCTTTGGTTCGGTGGCAACAAGTTTGGCGGACAGTCCGCGAGGTTGTCCCGGACAGTCTGTGCTGGTCGGACGGTCCGCAGTGAGCCGCCGGACAGTCCGAATTTCGGGGGTGCGCTACTCGTGGTTCGAGGCGCTTTTGCGGACAGTCCGCCGTGACCTTCCGGACAGTCCGCACCCTCCTCGCAGACGGTCCGCCCGGTCACCCCAGACAGTTCGCCAGGGACTTCGCAGCAGTGCCTAAGTCCTTTGGTTCTTGCTTTGGTGCTTCTGCTCTTTGCTCCTAGGCTTGTCGATTGATCTTCTAGGCTTGTGTGTGCCTTGTTTGGAGCTTCTTTTGTGTGCGAGAACTCTTGGAGTGGCAATCAGGGTATAGGCCGAGTTCGACCTTCGGAAAGAATTTTTATCGGCTCCCATTCACTCCCCCCTCTCTGGTCGCCCGATTTGGTCCTTCAATTGGTATCAGAGCCGGTTACAGATCTTCTTGATTCTAACTAGTCTAAGATCCAAAGATGGGCGATTACGGCAAGGGGTCGGGTCCTCCGCACTTCAATGACAAGAATTACCCGATGTGGGAGAGGCGCATGGGCGCGTTTTTGTGAGGGAAGGGAACTCTTAGCTGGGAGGTCACACAAAATCCTCAATATGAAATTCCAGATAGTTTTCTGCTTCCAGGATCGCGAGACATGTTTGAGGCCAACAGCAAGGCCGTTGATTACTTGTTCCGTGCTCTCTGTGCCTCAGAGTTCGAGCGAGTGTACGGAGAGAATGTGGCCGGAAAGATATGGCTCAAGTTGAGAAATGCTCATGTTGGCAATGCCCAAGTGCAAGCCCGTTTGTGTTCCACTTACCGAAGAGAGTACGAGAACTTCACTCATCACCCCGGTGAGTCGACCGACGCTATGTTCCTGCGCTTCACTAGCATAGTCAACAACATGAGGGCCAATGTGAAAGTGCTCCCATACACGGATAATGATCAAGCTATCAAGCTTTTGCATACCCTCGACAGGTCCGTGTGGAGTGCCAAGGTCGAGGCTATTGAGGAGTCGAGCATGTACGATACGCTGACATTGGATGAGCTATTCTCCAAGCTCAGGTCTTCTGAGGTGGATCGTGGCTTGAGAGCCAAAAGCGAGAGCCCCACTGATCCTCATAGTTTGGCTCTTGTCTCAGGATCGAGGACTAACGCTAACTCTGTTGGCTTTTCTTTGTCTTGTCTTGTGTCCTAGCCAGATGAGGACTTTGAGGTACTGAGCAAGGATGATCTCGCCTTGTTGAGCAAGAGGTTTAGGCGGATGTATGAGAACCGCAAGAATGCAAGGCGGAGCTCGGGGATGTGCTATCGGGGCGGGAAGCACGGGCACTTCATCGCCGAATGCCCTGAAGCCATGGAGATCAAGAACGACTACAAGGGCAAGTCCAAGCACGACTACAACAAGCACCGCTCCCGGAATGACTACGAGGACAAGCACAAGGACAAGGGCGAGAGAAGGCACAAGAAGAGTGGCGGCCACAAGAAGAAGACCGCACGAGCGATGGTGGCCGGAGCGAGCGACATCGACTCGACATCAAGTGAAGCTTCCTCCAACTCAAGCAGTGAGGAAGAGCAAGAGAAGTGCAAGGACAAGCGGCACACGGGCAAGAACTTCACCGGCCTAAGCTTCGTCGCACAAGGAGGCTTTTGCGGCATGGCGCACTCCAAGAAGGGTGGGAAGCACAGCTCGGATTCGAACTCCGATTCCAATGAAGAGGTACGACAAGATCCCAACTTCTTGCTAGAGGAGAATGCTAGGCTCAAAGAGTTGCTTGATAACCGTGATGATGTGCTTAGAAAGACCAACAAGGAGAAGAGGGAATTTAGGTATTTGTTGGGTGATGCTAAGGACAAGGTAGCCGAGCTTGAATCCTTGCTTGTGGATGCTAGGAATGAGATATCCACCTTGAAATTTGCTCCTGTGGTGTCTGATGACATTGATTGTGGTGATTGCTCATTTTTTCTTGCTGATTTGACTGCCCTCAAGGAGAAACATGCCTCTGTTCTTGAGGAACTAGATGTGGTTAGGATTGAATGTGATGAGTTGAAGTCTAGGCCAGCTTTGTTAGGAGCTTGAACTTCATGTCCTATTTTGCATGCTAGGCTAGATGAATCTCACACTAGAATTGTTTCCCTTGAGGCGGCATTGAAAGCTCCTCTTCCTACATCATGTTCAACTTGTGAGATGCATACTTTGAAAAACATGGAACTTGCACACTATGTTGATCATCTGCAGGATGAAAATGATGAACTTAGGAAGTTGATGAGTTGGTTGTCTGGGCATGAACCACAATTGAGTTTGATGTTGGCTCAGTTCAAGAGGTTTGATGGTCAGGCGTTGGGGGCTGACAAGTGTGGTGAGAAGAGTGGTGAGGGAGAAGAGAAAGCTGAAGAGACACCTACACCACCCACACCATACCCATGAACAAATATGGACCCAAGCCAAACCACCTGAGAAACAAGCTTGACACAACTCCAGACCCACTAGTGTTCCCCAGGAAAACAGAGAATTACCAGAAACCCATCAAGTTTGTGAGCAACCTGGGTAATGTCTTTGAGGGGAAGTCAGGAGAGAAAGCGGTTGAGAAGCCCACAGAAAAGCCACCGTCTAAGCCACTGCCAATCCGCTTCCATTGTGAGTATTATGGGAGGGATGGGCATAAGGATGAGTTTTGTTTCCAGAGGAAGAGGGATGAGAGGTTTGCTAGGGAGATGGCAAACAAGGACAGGTACCACCTTGCTCGTGGTGTGCCTGAGCCTCGTAGAGGGCCTCTACCTAGGGGTGAGGTGTATGTGCGTACAGTTCCCACTCGTGGAGGTGGAGGTGGAGGTGTGTTCCCTCAGAGAGATAGGCGTGTTGGGTTTGGGCGTGGTGAGTTGGCTCGACGTGCTCCTTCTCATGACCGTTACGAGTTTGGGAGGCATGATTGGAGCTTTGGATTTCAGATGGACTACGGGCCACATTTTCCCCCTCGTGGTGCGTGTACTTCTCCAGTGAGACGTGACAGGTCCTTTGGTGGTAGGCGTGAGAGGACTCCGCCTAGGGCTTTTGGTAGGATGGATTTTGCTAACCCTTCTTTTGAGAAAATGGCTCGACACTGGTTTGACTCTTTTGGAACTAACCCTAGTGTTGAGTCGCTTGCTCATTCTCGTTCTCGTTTTTGATTGCAGGTGGGAGGCTTGGAGAACTTTTGGTTGATCGACTCCATTTGCTCAAGACACATGACCGGAGATCGTGGGTGGTTCTCTAGCCTCACTCTGGTGAGTACGAGGGAGTACATCACTTTTGGGGACAATGGGCGAGGACGAGTGCTTGCTGAAGGTATGGTGAAGGTGAGTAGCAAGGTGACCTTAAGAAGTGTGGCCCTGGTCAAGTCACTTGGTTTTAACCTGTTGTCAGTATCTCAGTTACTGGACGAAGGTTTTGAGGTTCGTTTTAAGTTGGGTGCTTCTCGTGTGCTTGATTTTCGAGGCGATCTTGTCTATACGATCGTCCCCGAGGGTCAAATCTTTCGTGCCGATTTTTCCCAGTCTGTTGGTCCTCCTCGATGCTTTGTTGCTGGCGTGTCGGCCGAGCTTTGGAAATGGCATAGGAGGTTGGGACACTTGAGCTTTGAGTTGCTTTCCCGCTTGAGTGGTCTTGATCTTGTCCGAGGATTGCCTAAGTTGAAATTCGAGAAGGATTTGGTTTGTGCTTCTTGTCAGCATGGAAAAATGGTTGCTGCTTCTCACGCCCCTCTGACGGCTGTCATGACCGAGCGACCTTGTGAGCTATTGCACATGGATTTGGTTGGGCCAGCTCGTGTTCGCTCTGCGGGTGGGAAGTGGTATGTTCTTGTGGATGTTGATGATTTTTCGAGGTACTCTTGGGTTTTCTTTTTGGAGGATAAGAGTGAGACATTTGGCTTTGTTTGAGACTTGATCTTGAGGTTGAAGAATGAGAGACATGGAGATGCCATTCGAGCTATACGCAGTGACAATGGCACAGAGTTTAAGAACTCTCATTTTGATGCCTTTTGCAGTGATCTTGGTCTTGATCATCAGTACTCTTCTCCATACGTCGCTTGCCAGAATGGCGTAGTGGAGAGGAAGAACCAGACCCTTTGTGAGATGGCCAGGACGATGCTCGATGAGCATAGGACTCCTAGGCGTTTCTAGGCCGAGGCGGTCAATACCGCTTGCTATGTCTCAAATCGCATTTTCCTTCGTGCTTTCAAGAAGAAGACCTCTTATGAGCTGATGCATGGCCGACAACCCAAGGTGAGTCACTTTAGGGCTTTTGGATGCAAGTGTTTCATTCTGAAGAAGGGCAAGTTGGATAAGTTCGAGTCCAGATGTTCGGATGGGATTTTTCTTGGTTATGCGATTCATTCTAGAGCATATCGTGTGCTCAACCTTGACACTAACCGAATCATGGAGACTTGCGAGGTTACCTTCGACGAGACACAGCCATGTAGCTCTTCTGCTTTTGAGTGTGCAGGTAACGACGAGATTGGTGCCAGGATCTTTGAGGATGAGAAAGATGGAGATGGAGATGAGGATGATGATGATGGTGGTGCTCTCGCGGCTGATCGTGTACATGCTACTTCCAATACTACGACGACGATCGATGATGGACCATCCCCTACACCCACTACGACTGAGGCTGTTCGAGTGGAGGCTGTTGCTGAGGGGGAGGTTGTGTCCAGGCGAGAGGCTCCGCGGCGGGTACAAGTGGATCACCCACCGACGACGATCATTGGTGACCTCCATGAATGCACTACACAGTCGAGGTCAAGGAATTCCACTCATTTCGCTCACTCTGCTTTTGTTGCATCGTTTGAGCCCAAAGATATTCGATACGCTTTGTCTGATGAGAATTGGGTGAATTCTATGCATGAGGAGTTGGAAAACTTTGAGAGAAACCAAGTCTGGGTGTTAGTTGATCCACCGCCAAATTGCCGTCCCATAGGTACCAAGTGGGTGTGGAAGAACAAAGAGGGTGAGAATGGGATGGTTGTGAGAAACAAGTCGAGGTTGGTGGCGCAGGGGTTCAACCAGAAGGAGGGGATAGATTATGAGGAGACATTTGCTCCTGTGGCCCGTTTGGAGGCAATTAGGATCCTTCTAGCCTTTGCCGTGGCTAAAGGGTTCAAGTTGTACCAAATGGATGTCAAGAGTGCTTTCTTGAATGGGGTGATAGAGGAAGAAGTGTATGTGAGGCAACCCTCGGGGTTTGAGAGTGAAAAATACCCACACTGTGTATACAAACTCCAGAGAGCACTCTATGGGTTGAAACAGGCACCTAGAGCTTGGTATGGCAGGTTGAGCGGCTTTTTGCTAAGTAAGGGGTTTGTGATGGGCACAGTTGATAAGACCCTGTTTCTCCTTAAGCATGGGAATGACCTTTTGATTGTTCAGATATACGTGGATGACATAATCTTTGGTGGCTCTTCTCATGATCTTGTTGCCAGATTTGCAGACGACATGAGCAGGGAATTTGAGATGTCCATGATGGGCGAGCTGCAGTTTTTCTTGGGTCTCCAGATCAAGCATGCAAGGACGGGACGTTTGTACATCAGGCGAAGTACACCAGGGACATGGTGAAGAAGTTTGGCATGAACGACTCCAAGACGCTGACGACACCGATGAGTACGACTACGGCATTGGACGCGGATGAGGACGGCGAACCCGTGGACCAGAAGGAGTATCGGAGCATGATCGGCTCCCTCCTCTACTTGATGGCGACGAGGCCGGACATATAGTTTAGTGTGTGTCTGTGCGCTCGTTTTCAGGCTTCACCGAGGACTTCACATTGGCAGGCCGTCAAGCGGATTTCCAGGTACTCGAACTACACTCCTGAGTTTGGTCTTTGGTATTCTGCCTCCTCGACACTCAGACTTCACGGTTACTCCGATGCTGATTTTGCTGGGTGTCGATTGGACTGCAAGTCTACCTCTGGGTGTTGTCAGTTCCTTGGTTCTTCTTTGGTCTTTTGGTCATCTCGCAAGCAATCCAGTGTAGCCCAGTCCACTACAGAGGCCGAGTATGTAGCTGTTGCTAGTTGTTGTTCCCAGCTGCTTTGGATGGCCTATACCATGAGTGATTTTGGAGAGGAGTGCTCCCAGGTTCCACTTTTCTGTGATAGCACCAGTGCCATAAGCGTAGCCAAAAATCCTGTCCTCCACTCCAAAACGAAACACATAGAAGTGAGGTACCACTTTCTGAGGGACAATGTTGAGAAGGGAAACATATCTTTGTCCTATGTCCCTACCCAAGACCAGCTAGCCGACATTTTCACCAAACCGCTTGATCATGTCACTTTCACTCGCTTGCGGGGTGAACTTGGTGTTTGCTTTCCTTTCTACCTGAGTCTTGGAGCATCTCATGTATATATGTGTCATATGTTCATTTTGTTGCATTGCATTCATGCATTTTACTTTCTGTAGAAAACCTGGTAGGATAGCCATCTTTGGATCACTTGTGCTAGGAAAAGCTTCTCTTATATATACTGATCACCGATGTGCTATTTGTGAGACCTGTGCATGTTTGGTAAATTGTGGATGTGAATGCTATGCTCTTGATGGTTGTGCCATATATTTTTGTTGAGATAGCTTTCTTTTGATGAAAATGCTAAAATGATGTCTCTCATGAGTAGATGCTTGTCTATGCTCAATTTGTGCTTAAATGCCTATATCATGTTTAGTTTGTGCTTGAGAATCATATTCTCTTTGCTTGGGGTCAAAAACCTTTCTGTCATTGTAAATGTTTAGCCCTTTTGCTTGCTTGGGGAGGAGCATAAGCTTCTTTTTGCCGCAAAGGCACTTCATGTACCATGTTTAAACTTGAAAATGAAATTGGTGTGTGAATTTCCTTATGCTTGAGAAATGAGCTCCGATTCATCTTTTTATGCTATTCATATCTTGGGTGCTAAACCGTAGCATGTTGTCTACCATGAGAAGTCTCATTTTAAGAAGTAGACACATGGCTCGGTGGCTTTAACATGACTTGAGTGGCTTGTGGGTGTTTATAATGATCTTGTGATGAGAATTTGTGATCTTGCATAAACTTTGGATGATCTAGTGTATTTATGCTCAAATTGGTATGGATAGGGTCTTGTTCCTGAGATGACTATTTCTTTGTGAAAATTGCTTTTGGCCATGTCACATGCTTATATGTCTCTACCTTCTTGATGGCAATGTGCTAGATACACCATATCTACTTTGCTTGCTCTAAGTCTCATGTGTAGCATTTTGTTGTGCTCTTTGTATATTTGAGAGGCTTGGTAGATTGTATATGTGCTTTGACATGCATTTTTCATGAAAACAAGGGGAAGAGTTTCATTTACCTTGATTCATGCATTGTCAACAAGGGGGAGATGTTGTATGCTTTTGGGGAGAATTTTCATGCATTGGGAGATTTTGTGGAAATTTGGTATGCATTTGTGAGATGTTGCATGTGAGGAGACAAATTGAGAAGAAGAGGTTGCATTTGCTCAGGGGGAGTTTGCATATGTGCAGGGGGAGCTCCTTTGATTTGTGCCTGAGTTTTGTGCTTTGTGATGTGCTCTTTGAGAGCTTTGTTTTGTCTCGGCTGTGTCGAGCCGTTGCCCTTGTCTTAGGGGGCCGAGACTGGGTTTGGCGAGTGATCGAGTTTTTCGTTTGTTCTTTGGCTTTTGTTTTTCTCTATGTGATTTCTATGGGTGTTGTCAATGCACTCATCAAGGGGGAGATTGAGGACCAGGTGTGTCCGAGGACCAGTGGAGGGTCACTCCTTAGTGATGAGTGATTGACAACATTGTGTGGACTGATGCTTGGCTAAGTGTGCAGGTACAGGTTGCGGCTTGACTCGTGTCGGTGCAGGTGAAGAACAAGCGCGAAAGGCCTTAGCCGTGGCGGCCTCCGGGTGATGGAGTGGCAAGTAGGCTTGGTTCGATGGACCTGGTGGCCGATGTGGTCAAGTGCGAGCCGCACGGTGCAAGACTAGCGGGCTGAAGTCGTGAACATGGGCCGGTGCAAGGTAGCAGATGGAGCCCGAAGCTTGCACGCGGGGTTTGTTGGTTTGCCCACAAAACCTTCGGTGGACGGTTTCTTGGTTTGGGCCACAAAACCAAGCTCGGAGGCCCGAGGCGACGGAGACGGTGATCCAGGAGCTTCGGGAGCTTCGAGGCGGAGGGCACGTGGCGTGATCGTGGGGTTTGCATCGAGGTGAAGCGAAGCCGCGGTGGAAGCATGTCCGTCCGATGAAGACTTGACCAAAATGCCCCCGAGGGGTTGTATCTTCATTTGAGTTGTAGGGGTAGCATTGTCATTTACCTCCCTCTGATGGACTTTGTATAAATAGCGGAGAGGTGGATGGCATCTCTCTCTCTTGGACTCTAGGGCTTTCTCCCCCGGTAGATTTCTCTGAACTGCTTCTTTTCCCTCTGGATTCCTTAGGCTAGACTCTTGTACAGACTCTGACCTCTGGATGTATGGAAGCATTCGGCGTTGCGGTGATCTCCTAGTCCCTTGTGATTTTCGTGTCTTTTTCGGGGCTATTTTTGGGGGGTTTCGTTCCTCGCTCGATTCGTGGTTTTGGGGGGCGTTTCTTCTCGGATTTCTTTGAGGGGATCATGGGTGGATGCCTTGCGTATCTTTGTGTGTGATCTTGACCCCTCAAACGCCGTGGAGAGCCTTCGATTCGTGCGTTTTTGGTTGGAGCCCGAGTTCATGGTGGTGGTTCGTGTGATCCGCGATTCCCGATGATTTAGGGAGTTAGAGGTCGAGATTTTTGGAGCATAGCTTCCTTGTGTGACGCTTTTCATCTCCCCAAAATCTTGTCTCAAGAGCTTCAACCATTTGGGAGATCTGGTGATGGAAAGGTGGGGTTGACTTCTGAGCTCGAGCATTTTTCTGTTCTGTTCATGCTTGGTGGACGGTCCGCGTGACCCTGGCGGACGGTCCGCGAGGTGCTGGCAGCATTGGTGTTCTTCGCATGTTCTTGAGCGCTTGAATTTTGATCCGTTGAAGTTGCTTTGGTTCGGTGGCAACAAGTTTGGCGGACAGTCCGCGAGGTTGTCCCGGACAGTCCGTGCTGGTCGGACGGTCCGTAGTGAGCCGCCGGACAGTCTGAATTTCGGGGGTGCGCTACTGGTGGTTCGAGGCGCTTTTGCGGACAGTCCGCCGTGACCTTCCGGACAATCCACGCCCTCCTCGCGGACGGTCCACCCGGTCACCCCGGACAGTCAGCCAGGGACTTCGCAGCAGTGCCTATGTCCTTTGGTTCTTGCTTTGGTGCTTTCGCTTGTTGCTCCTAGGCTTGTCGATTGATCTTCTAGGCTTGTGTGTGCCTTGTTTGGAGCTTCTTTTGTGCGCGAGAACTCTTGGAGTGGAAATCGGGGTATAGGCCGAGTTCGACCTTCGGGAAGAATTTTTATCGGCTCCCATTCACTCCCCCCCCTCTCTGGTCGCCCGATTCGGTCCTTCACTTCTTTAAATGTGCTATGGTCTGTTCTTGTTGCTAGCTTCGACACTTTATAGTACACCGCAAGATTGTAACAGCATTCCTGCATCTCAGGTATATATCCCTGTAAATGTCAGAGGTAATCATTGGGTTCTTCTTGTGTTCAACATCACGATGAAGGAGGTGCAGGTCCTGAATTCGTTAGTTTGTAATGGAACGTGGGATGGCAAGATGGAACTGTCGCTGGTGAGTACTCTGTAGTATGTAGATGTCGTGCAAATGTAGTTAGCTCTTTCAACCATATGCACCTAATTCTTTGCTTCAGGTACAGTTAGTGCAGCATTGCATTGAAACCTACATTTCATAAAGAAATGTGAGTGGATCTTCAGAGATTGATGTCACCCGCCTCCAAAAAAAGATTGATGTCACAAAGTGGGATACCCTACATATCAGAGACATACCAACGCAACAAAACAAGTAAGATATATCGTTGCACTAAAAATATTTACTGTATATACCATTGTATTATGTAACATGTGCATTTTGTAGCTCGTCATGTGGCATCTACGTCATCAAGTACATGATGCATTGGAATGGGAGTACACTTAATGCAACGTTCACCCAAGTCCGTATGCTCGTCCATTTTATTATCATTTCACAATGAATACATTTGTGAATAACGCAGTAAGTTTTTGCGGTCATTTGTTAACTTTAATCTTTAGGAACACAACTGGATGCATTCAGGAAGAAGATGTGCTGTAGGTTGATTCTCTCTGAACACAACAAGATTCAGAGACAATCTTACAATACTCCTATTCTGGTTGGTGATTAGTTATTCATTTCCTAAGCATATTCGATTACTAGTACCTACTATATGTGAATCGATCTAATCTTAATTCAGATATACTTATTATCCTCTGATCACCTTAGGAAACTGAGGTTGGAGTCTCAAAAGTGGACATTCAAGCACGTGCAAAGCAACAAGGAAAATCTCCTACCCAAGGAGGGAAAAAAGAGACAAGTATGGAGATACAGTTGCAAAATAGAACACGATCTCAAATGAAGAGTAATTCACCACCAACATGCTCTTCAAACATCAAGGGTGTACACCTGAGGAAATAACAATGGTGTAGGCATATGGTTAAGTGCTGATTAAAAATGGTTAAGTGCCGATTAGAAAATGGTTCAGCATTCGTTCAAATTAGTGTCAATTCTGCGTGTAACCTACATGCTGCAACCTGCAACCCCTGACGGGGTCGAGTCGATTTAGCACGTAACTTGCATTCGCTCGGTTACCCACCAGTCATGCTGCATTGTTCCTGCAACACCGACTGCGTTAACACTGACTGGGTTACGGACGATGTAGGTTACGCAAAATCCACGATGTACTGTCCTACTGATAAGAAAAAGTGACCAAGCCAGACTGAATTATTTGTTGATTTGTTGGCAAAATAGGTTCACATTTTTCGAACGAACATCCATCCAAAGTACTCCTCCGTAGTAGGAAACAGAGTCCAGTGATCTTACAACCAAAAAATAGTAGCACAATCAAATAAGGAGGGACCAAACTTAATCAGAAACTACTCTCTCCGTTCTTAAATATATGACATTTAGGACAACAAATTAGTTCATTTTGAACTAAGTTTCTTGTCCTAAATGTCATATATTTAAGGACGGAGGGAGTAGTAGTTATCATTACAGCAATGCAACACTTGTTATTGTTGGCAATTAGCGTTTCATCCAGTCTGGTTCGTCGATGATCATGGGCGCCGCCTCGCCTTCGAGTAGGGACTGGGGCAACATCAGTGGTCGAGCGGCTGGCAACGCAGCCGGTCTGTCGAGCAGGGTCGGGAACAGTCGTGCCCCTAAGCTCTCCTACACAGTTGGCACGGTGGGCGCACCTGACATCAATGGCTGAGCGGCTGGCAACGCTGCCGGTATGTCGAGCAGGGACGGAAACGGTCGTGCCCCTGAGCTCTCCGAGACAGTCGTCTCGGCGGGCGTACTTGATATCAATGGCTGAGCGGCTGGCAATGCCGCCGGCCTTTGGATCAGGGCCGAGAACGGCCGTGTGCCTGAGCTATCTGGGGCAGTCGACAAGGCGGGCGCACTTGATATAAGTGGCAGAGTGGACAGCCACGAGAGCCACGTGCGATCAGCCCATCCTCTCGGGCTCTCCACCCACTAGATGCCAGCTTGTGGTGGTGACAGGTACGACCGTGCGTCAGAGCTCTCGTGGCTGGTAACGCCGCCGGCCTGTTGAGCAGCTGGTAACGCCGTCGGCCTGTCGACGCGACGAGCGCACTTGACATCAATTGCCGAGCGGCTGGTAACACCGCTAGCTTGTCGAGCAGGGACAGGACAGTCGACGCGGCAGGTGCGCTTGACATCAGTGGCAGAGTGGGCAGCCATGCACGGACGGCCTGGCCTCTTGGGCCCTCCACCCACTACACGCCAGCTTCTGGTGGAGACGTTGAGATGGGAATCGTGGTTTTCTTGCTGCGGCGAGAACGGCACTTGCCCCTCCGCTCCCCGGCATGCCAGCGACGACTGCCGCAGTTGGCGCAGAGTGTGCCAAGCCCCATCGGGCCGGCCCTCCATTGTGGCGATTTTGTCCTGCCGTAGTCACCGCATCTCGGCCCCGCCGGAGCTTTAACCGGCGTGGATGGTTGGAGAGCGTGCGCCACACGAGGCACGTGAGGATTCTCGCCATCCATTGGGGGAGATTCTCTGAAATGCACATAGAAATTAGTTTGATCAAAGAGGCGGAACGGTCGAAAGAACAACGAAATCGATTGATTTGGGAGAGAGGACGATGGTACTTTCGCCGAGAGGAGGAGATGCCGATGGGGTCTTCTTGCGCCGAGAGGAGGAGATGCCGATGGGGTTTTCTTGCGCTGAGGAGGTGATGCAAAAGTGTGGTGTCTACTAAGCGCGTCCTGCAAGGTCTCGGTTACGCAGGTGCCATTTAGCGGGCTGCAAACTACAGAATTCCATGGACAACGCGTCAGCCTCTAGGGTGTGTACAGCCTTGATGGGACGGGACGGGCCTGCAGGTGCCTCCGCTCCCCTCCCGCCCCGACCCGCTGGGTTACACATAATCCATGATGCACACGCTCTGCTTCAGCCTAGGTTACACGGCTTGCTTCCATTTGTAGGCTCCTGATAGATGCCCTTAGTACTATTGGCAAAGGGAGTAATTAGTCTGGTGGGTAGCGATTAGTCTAGAGAAATAGTTCGGTTAGGTCTGGTTGATAGCTGAGATAGGTTTGGGCGGATTTGGTTTGGTTCTGAACGGTCGCATGGGCAATTCCTTCAAGCTCGACGCCTCGTGCCCTCGTCTATCGTCGTCTCCCTCGATCGTCCCAGTCTCCGACCACGTCGACACCACACGCTGCTGCCATGGAGCTTGCCGTCTTCGCGTTCCTGACGGCTATCGTTGATGAGTCGCCAAGGGTTCACTATCGAGTATCGACGAGCTCCGTCCGTGGTGCCGACGCCGTGGCGCTCTTCACAGCTCGCCGGCAACCGCCTCGACGAGCAACAACAGGGTGACGAGCACTTGTAGGGTTATAGATAATTGGGTGGAAACCACAACTCAGTTTAGTTTCAGAGTGAAATGTGCATTAAACTTGTCGCGGAAGGCATTCATTTCATCTCCATCGAAACAATAAGTTCCAGCATGGTCTACGAAAATGGATTGCATACAAGTACAAATAGTGAAATGCCTTTGTTATGTGCTGCTCGAAGGGACACATTGTTATACACATCCTGAATGCACATATGAATCCATATCAACAACAATGTGTATTGCACATATATATCAATGTGTATTGCAATGTAAATGATGTGTTGTCCGTAGCAACGCACGGGCACGATCCTAGTAACTAAAACATTAAAACTACAGACTACAAGCAGGGACCCTTGTACATGCCTTGGTGTAATCAACTACGGTGATCGTGCATAACATGGGGATGGTGAAAGCATACGAACACAAAATCTGTTGTGAGTATTCCGTGCGGCTAGATTCGCTCTAAGAGAGACATGCACTTCTCCTGCAATTGGGTGCAGTTAGTCTCAATTGCCCATCTTAGAAATGCGCTCACAGTTTGCTCGCTTGCCATGTCCCACATCCTTGACGCACAGTGCAGCTTCAACCTTTCGACGCGGTACATGTGGGCGACTGAGAGTAACACAGGCCAGGCATTGGCAGGGGTGTCCCATAAACCAGCCTCCTCCGGGCGTGATCCTTCACTGGCATATTTGATCAGAAGCGAGAAGCCATCAGGGTGTGTGTCTTGAATTTGAACAGTTTCAGAGTTTGACTCCACTCCACAACCGTAGAGCATTGCCTTCATCACACAAGATACTGCGGCCACATCGGCACGTATCGCTTGTATCACTCGGCTGCCTATGTCGAAGACAACGTCCACAGGGGCTTGGGCTGCAAGTGTTGCGCATATGCTTTTGCGTACTGACGGAGGGGGAACATCAATGCGATCGTCCTCAAGTATTGTAATAACACACGATATGTTTATGCGACCTCCGTTGGAGTTCATGCGCTCAATGTCACGATGCTCCACCAGGCATTCAAAGCCTCGTTGTCCTAGATCCCCATTCCTGAATTCAACACCTTTTGTAGCTTGAACTCGAAACATATCATTTTCATCGGTGGGGTATCCAGCCACTGCTCGCAAAAATAGTCGCACCTATGCGTGGAACCATGCAGTGTCGTCACAGGCTCTACAACGGTGAGAGCATATATGCATGTGTGAATGTGTGTATTCATAACCACGAGAAACCTACCTTTTGGGCTATGTTCATAGGAATGAGGAGGATGGTAATGCCGTCTGGTACACCCATCCACTGATGATAAGTCATACCTGTAGGATAGCAACGTAGCCTCCATTGACGGCCTCCAACCATGAATGTACCAGATTCCTTGTACTGCCCCGCCGTTCCTTCTGCTTTCGCTTCCTCACTTGAGACTAAGAAGTCGACTTGCTTGGAAGGAGACATGTTAGTGTCTAGAGTCATGATCGCAAATGGCGGCAATGATTGACTCGTGGGTAAACTGCCTCCTTTTATTGTGGGAGTGCATGTGCCGTTCCGAAACGACAGCCCTTCGTGGACATGAGTTACCACTACTTATTACCCAATACACTGAACGGACGCGTACCTTCAGTGTGGGTGTGCACACGTTCGGGTCATGAGCGCCCGGTTCCCACTCCCGAAAACCGTACCAGTCCTTACTTAACTGCAGTTCACAATGGTCCTGACGTGGATGAACTTGTGGGAATGTCGTTCTGAAATGGTAATTCGACACACCCCTTCTATGCGGCAATGTCTTTTCAATTTCGGCATGTATTATTGCGTTTTAGCCTTGTCAAGTCGGCAAGTTCGTCACGAGCGGCACGCCACATCTAGTTTGCAATTTTTGTGCATCCCTATCGTACTGATGTAACTAGCATACAGGAACAAACAAGTCATGAACGAAACTCCCAACAGCTTGAGCTGATAGGAAAAGGTGGGCAACGATAGGATCACTCTCACTCGAGTAACAAAATGGAGGGGTGGAAACACGGAAGCATCAGAGATGTTGCTGCATGTTATTCCAAACTTACGTAAACCATATGACCATTTCATGTAACCGGTTGGTTAGATAACTGTGCAATGAAACTTGCACTGAGACTGACCTCAGACTTCCCATGTACTTGGAATGTGCCCGTGCGTCGCAAACCAATAAAATCATTACAGTGCAATACAATTGAAATAAATAGGATAACAACAATAATGTAGAAACATGTAGAATATGGAACAATGAGGAGAATTCAACTTTATTAATTATAATTGGTAACTTACAATCTTCAAGTAGAAGGTAACAATAACAAATAAAACTTAGAATTTCTAAATATGCAGTCTGAACAATGAACTGTATGTTGGACTATATACTCGCGCGAATTTCTTCATGAATCCAACATGGTTTTAGTGATAGCGACATGGATTTGGATTACAGTCATACACCATACTTTCTCGACACGGCAAAGAGGCAAAGGAAAATAACTTAAGTCAACCAAAAGAATCACTAGAAACAACTGTGCAGAGTACTCCCTTCATCTTGTGAAGCAGAAACTCGCAAGAAGCCAAGAACAAAGCGTTTGTAACCCAAACTCGCAAGCACATAGTGTGGCTCCAGCATAATCTAGACTGGGCAGGTTTCGCATGCCTCTGTATGTCTGTGCACGTGCGCACTACGTAATATCCACTCTGCAAAATCCATGCTGCATGGCTCAACACTGACTGGGTTATGCACTGATTGGTTACGCAAAATCCACACTGCATCTGGTCGTATCGATTCTACGCGTCACCTGCTCCAGCTCGATTACGCACGGTTTGGCGACGCACCATCCCATGGCGCGTGCATCACCAACTGGGTTACGCACGCCAGCATCGCGGTTGCCACGGGACACGGCAGGTGGTGTCGACTAAGCACGTAACCAGCAAGGTCTCGGTTACGCAGGTGCCATTCAGCGGGCTGCGCACTAGAGAATTCCATGGACGACGCGTCAGCAGCCTCCCCGGTGCGGGCTTCGCTTCGGGGAGAAGCAAACTGTGTACAACCTTGATGGGACGGGACAGGCCTGCAGGCGCCTCCGCTCCCGTCCCGTCGTGTCGTCCACAGCCACAACGCTACCCGCCCCAAGGAGAAGTAAGCTGGACCCGGTGGGTTACGCACAATCCACGACGCACACGCTCTGCTTCAGCCTACTCCTAGGTTACGCGGCTTGCTGCCATTTGTAGGCTCCTGATAGATGCCCTGAGTACTATTGGCAAAGGGAGTAATTCACGAAGCTTATCAGTATCAAGAGGATCATAGTGCATGAGGAACCAGAAGAAGAATTGACCTGTGATGTGGAAGTTGTTTTCAGGAGGGTCATGCAAGCTGACAATGGTATGCAACAGAAGACATGAAGATGCAATGAAGTAATTAACTTTGCAGCTATATCAATGATATAGTTTGTTGTTTTTTCCTTTTCTTTCTTTTTTCTACCTACTGTGATCATCTCCCAGGATTGTAGTCTTGTATTTGCTGCTATATCAATGAAATGTGCTGCACAATGTCAAGCCCGCACATCAAGAGACGGCAGGTGAAGTGGAATGCGTAATCTGCACAGTGTCGGTTACACATGGTGCAACCTCGTGTCAGACCTGCGTAACCGATACCTTTTGGTGGCAGCGCCTGGCAGGTTACGCACGAGGAACCATGATGGATGCGTGGAGCAACATGGCTCGCGGTTACACAGGTGCCCAATGCATCTCTCTGTGAATTCTGAAACATCAAGAACTTGTTCGGCTTATCCTGACTTGGCTTATCTCGACTTGTTTCAGCTTATCTTCTCGCACACAATACTATTCAATCTACCAGCCGAGTACTATTCATTCTACCAGCCGACCAGTGGCCAAGTGTCCGTTCACACGGACGACTCGAACCACGCGCGCCTCAGGTCTCGCCGTCCAGCCCCCGTGCCCCTTCTTAAGTATAGCAGACAAGGCGTGGCATCCATAGCATCTCGCATTCCTCTTCCATTCTGCTCGCGTTCTCCATTTCGTCTGTTCATTTCTCCCGTTCGCCATTGAGAAGATGTCCAACAGCAGTGACTCCGACGACTGCAACTCCTACAACGGCGAGGAGGAGTTCGATGAGATGGTCACCGAGATGGCCAATGAGTTCGCCTCTGGTCAGCGCCGCGTCCTCCGCATCGGAGGGTACTATCGTTGTACCTTCTGTCCCGGCTGGATGCAGCGCAACTAGAGCCTCCTCAAGTTGCTCAACCACGCGACCGGGTTGTCCACCAAAGGCAATGGCCTCAAGGGGCCGCAGCACAAGGCGCTCGCTGACTACATCCTCTACAGTAGCAAACTGGCCCGTGAGCGCGAGATCGGTCGCATTGGTGACTGCGGTGGCAACCTCGCCGTGCAGGCAGAGAGGGACCGCATCCAGACGTCCAACCGGGTGAAGGCGGCGAAGCGCTTGATTATTTCTTTATTCGCACAACGTGTTGTACTTTACATTCGAAATGCTTTACCCATTTTAAACTTTGTCTTCCTCTTGTCATAGCGCATGGCGGCTTACCATCTCCCCGGCGACAAGTGTCCCGACGGAGGCGCCGGCTGGTAGGCTACAGCTCACTGATAGTGAGATGCGCGGAAGGATGCTGCAGCGGTGTCCGTACTAGGGCAGGGTTGCCCTTTATCTTAATCTATCTAGGTTTACTATTTTTGCTATATGTAATTTCGAATCATACTTTATGTATCTTAATTTCATACTTTGTTATAATGAACTTGCTATAATAGTGTTATGTGTCTAATTTAGAGATTATGTATTTTGGATTTGTTTCGTTTCGTTATTCCATTCCAAACGCATGCTATTTCGAAGGATCCATCAGATTTGGACTTTGTCGTTGGATCCCCTCGATTCCATGTTAGGACTAGGCTGTTATTGGGCCTGTAATAGGGTAGCGTGCCTGTGTGCCGTCGTGGGCCGTTGGGCTTGTGTACGCTGTGCGGCCTGCTGGTTGTATCCGCTATGTAAGCTGAAGCCGTAGGAGGCATAGGCATTTATTTATCAACACATAATATCAAACAGATGAACGGTTCTTCTTCCTCCTGGTGCTCCAGCGCCGTTCTCCTCTCGATTCCCCTTCTGTCTTCTTCCTGATCTCGGTTTCCTGCTGTTTCCCCTCTGATTCCCCTCTCCAATCCCTTCCCTACTACCTGCTGCTAACATTCCATCGACCACATCTTCTTCTCTTCCCCATGCACTGTGCTAAGCAAGTAGAGATGGTGGTGGTGGCTGGGTTATAAGCGCAGCAATGTTCACCGGAGGCCCAGTGGTGAGGCTTATCTCTTGGGTTTGGTGCTGCGGTTTCGACTGGCAGGGGCGGCGCTATGATGCATGTCAAGGCCGCCTGCTTCGAGTGGCCAGCACCGCGTCGTTGCAAGCTGGTGGCTTCGCGTCGTTGCAAGAATCATGCCAAACAAGTCTGAAATATGACGATTTAAGTTTATGGTACAACGAAAGAGTTAACTTGCGGCATATTTTGAAAGCAAAAGAGAGTAGCTAAATACTGAAATAGGAGGCGACAACAAGTTAATCCACGAAAAGGGACAACATGCATATATATGAGCTTTTGAATATTCATCGCAATGAGCAAAACACATATAGTAAACACTCTACAAATACATACACCATGGGCCCCCCTCGTTCATGGGCCCACCCCCTAGGACGGCCCTGCTGCTTAACCATGGACAAATAAAAGAACTAACACTGAATGATTCATCGATGCCTACATGGGCTGAGCCCAACAAGGAGTTAGGCACGCACGCCCAGTACAAAACCATAGCTATTTCTATAATAAATGAGTACATAAGTGTTTACTTAATGATACATCTAAAAAAGTGTTTATTTAATGATAAGTCTTCGAAAAATGCAACAAATGGCATAGAGCACATCAAGAAATACAACCAATGACATAGAGCTCAAGTCCTAATTTCCAATGCCACTCTACAGTGAATGGAAGCATGTTTGTTTGTTTGTAATATGATGGTAGGACAGTCCAGAGTCGATTATGCGCGTAACCTGCATGCACGCGCTCGGTTAGCCACGTCCTCAGTTACGCACTATCCATTTTGCATGGCTCCTGCAACACAGATTTGGTTATTACGCACTACCCTACGTAACTTGTGCCCAGTCTATTACGCAGGAGGTAGACAAGAAACAATTCTCAAGAACAAAATATCACCCTCCAACACCATCACCTACTCTAAAAGCAAACTGAATAGCACAAGCAAAGATACAAGAAGCAATGGGTGCCTCAAGGAGACAGGAATACAAAATTCTTCCACAAGATCAACAGTTCAACGGTGATTCTATATTTTTAGCATCAAACTTCTGATGCTAATATTGCGTTGTAGCATAGCTATCTACCACCCCCAATTCTATACAGCGACAGCGACCATGCTCCAATCCCCCAATTTGCAAAAAAAAGAAAAGAATACACAGGACTAGACAGACTCCAAGGCGCTTGACGCGCGGGCATCATCATAGGTATTCATGACCCAAACAACCCGACAAGCCCGACCCGACCCAACCATGTGACAGGTCGGAGTTTTGTCCCGAATCTTGAAATACTGAGGCTGACCCAATCCAACAATCTGATGGGTCGGGGCGTGGAAACCCAAAAAGACTAGAGAACATTTTTCGGTCGTGTATTTCGACTTTTTCGGATCAGCATTTCGGTTTTTGTAAGGGTACTTCAGATCAGTTTTCGGTCGCTGGTTAGTTTATACCTCAGTTCACACGCATTTTTCCATCTTCTGCGTACCCTTAAGTAATTTTGCCATAACTCCTAGCTCGGAAGTCCAAATGATGCACTATTTGTTGCATTGGAATCTTGACTTGAAGGAGCTTCAAACTACTACACAACGCAACTTGTTAGATGTACAAGAATTTTCCGACATAAATTCCAAATTTCAAGAAGTATTTCCGCAATATGATGGTACAGAGTTGGACGTGAAGCTTCTCATGTAACCCAGAGTCTTGTGTGATTAATCCTTCTCAGCTTAGGCAGCGAACTTGGTGTCCTCCATGTAACCCTTTGTGTCTTCTATGTAACTCTTGTAAACCTGACTAGGAGTGAAGTCCAGACTAGTAAGGTAGTATATGACTCTCATCAGTATTGCAATGTAACGCAGAGAGGAACTTAAAGCATTCACTGATTAACCTCTTGTTGGAGTTTCTTAGCATGGCTGCTTGTAACCTGTCCTTCATACACATGTGCTTGTGTATCCAATGCTTGTTCCTGCCTAACCGCTTGCGTTTGATTCTTCAATGTTCATGCGTAACCCAAGGTGGACTTGGTGTAATTTGCGATGCATCTTGTTTAACCAAGGGAGTTGGGTTACTGTTGACGGTGGAAATTCACCACTTCCAACCCTCAATATTCTCACATAAATGGAGGCATATGCATTATTTACTAGCATTTTGGTTTGAATAATGTAGTTCCACTTGTCCTTGGAGATTATTTGTATGTAGGTGATTTACCCCTTAAAAGAGATGGGAACTCACCTTCTATGAAGAAACCATGCCAACTGAGCTGAGGAGGTGGCTGCCACTAAGGGAAACATGGCAATCCATGTCATCGATCCAGGGGAGGCACTCACCGACGAATCAGAGGACGCCACATGGACTTCACATGCATAGATCAAAGGGCCCACCTCAGATACCAAATCAAGCCATGCACCGGAGATGGATCAAAGGGCCCACAGGGCAGCCAACCAGAGGAAGGCCACCAGGTGGGGCCACCCTAGGGGGCTGGCTGATCCTAGGATCGGCCGAACCGCCTTAGGGGGTTCCATCCTGGCCCTCCACGTGGCAGCCCCCTATTGGTCCATTGCCTCACTCCCGGGTGTTTAGGGGTCATTTGGGTGTCCGAGCAAGCCTTGTCCTTGCCTATAAATAGAAGGGAGGGGCTCCCATTTCTCACAAACCACTCTCTCATTCTCCTCTCACTTTTAGTTTCCAAGGCTAGGGGGTAGGCTAGAGTAGCTCTTATTCGGGTTCCAAGTCCTCTTGGAAGTCTAGGTATGAGTTCTCTTCTATCTTTATTTCTTTGTATGACTTTGATCTACTTCAGTTATTTAGCTATTTCATATAAAGTTATGGTAGATCATATTCTTGATATGTTCTTGAGTTCATCCTCTATTCATCATTTAGAGGCTTGTGTTCTTCGTGAACACTACCTTTTGATCCACTTGAAGGGTGATAAACTCCTTCCTTATGTGTTTGTTCATAAGTTAGAGGCTCGTGTTCTTCACGAACACGACCCTTTGATCTTATTGATTAGACATAAGAGAGTTCATATCTGTTCGTATGTCTATCCTTAGTTGATCTTGTTAGATGGCATGAGTGTGTTGCATGAGGTCTGTGTTAAAGCTGCGGTACTCGGTCTAGTTGACCATTCTTCTAGTGGCTCTCACCCTGGGTCACAATAGCTCGGGCCGGGTGGAGTCTAGCAGCAACGTAGGCATGGTGCCTGGGTTGTCTGGCTACGATAGTTATGAGCATACCCACCGTAATGATAGAGGTCGGTCCTTAGGTGGTGACAGCCCTGTTGGATCCTTGGGTAACATCCGCGCTGGGGTACCTGCTGTAGGAGTCTAAAGTCTAGTTTCGCATAGTGCTGGTCGTCGCGGGCTAGCTCCCCGTTTGTACCTGGGTGCTGAACCTTATCTCTCTCATGCAATACTCATGCCCATATCTTGTCTGTTCTAGCTTTGTATGTTTATTACATTAGAACCTAGAGCTAACTCGTATGTTCCCTCTAAGCCGTAGTGTGCTAGAGTAGAGGTAGATTTGAGTGTGTGTGTCGTACTACCCTTATATCTTTTATCTTACCCCTGTCTTTGAGTGTGTTGTTCCCTATATCTATCTCTTGGTTTACATTCAGAGCAAAAGCATAAGTCTAAGATATCCGCCATTGCCTTCCACGGATATGATACCCTTGGAATACTCTCCTTCCTTGGGGAAATGCTACAATGGTTTATCTGAGCGCTTGCGGATTCGTTCATGATCGTTTAGATTAACCTTTGGCAAGTCTCGATGTTCACACTAACCCTGTGCCATTAGTTGTGACATTGATAGGTTCCTAAAGGCGTTTCCTGGTGTTGTCGCTAAGGACGGGTCCCGGATCTATCCTTAGGTTGACGACGTTACGAAACGCCAACAAGCATTTCTAGCCCCGTTGCTGGGGAAGGCACAGGATTATCATGACTATGCTTTGCATCTGTTTATAAACTCTGAGTAGGTTAGGACAACTCTCAATGCAGGCTAACCTTTATTATCTTCTTTTATCTTTGGATGATGAAGACAGGTAGTGTATGACTGGTTTCGACCTACCGGGGAATTTTACTGAAGATCCCGAGTCACTTGTGAGGAAAGCTCGAATTCATTTCGGCTCACCTCGTCGTACTCGTCTGGAAGGCGATCCAGCTTCCTTTGTACCATCCACATCCAACACTATGGCCTAGAAGACACTTCGTGAGTACTCAGCTCCTTCCGCTGACCAGGTGCTGCAAGGCCCTGAGGTGGCAATGGGGACTGAAAATTTTGAGATCAAGACGGGTCTAGTTACGATGGTACAGGCTAGCCCATTCTGTGGCAAGCCAAATGAGGATGCCAATGCTCATCTGCAGCAATTCCTAGAGCAATGCAGCACTTTCGTCATCAGGGGTGCAAATATGGATGTTGTTCATTTACGACTGTTTCCATTCTCCCTCCTGGGGAAAGCTAAGCAATGGTTCTATGCGAATCGTGAAGCTATTAACACTTGGAGTAAGTGTTCAGAGGCATTTCTTAAGAAGTTCTTCGCATTGGGTAAAACCAATGCTCTTCGTGGAAGGATTTCTGGTTTTCAGCAAGCAGCAAGTGAATCTATTCCAGAGGCTTGGGAAAGGCTTCAGGAGTATGTCCTGGCCTGTCCTCACCATGGAATGGAGGATTGGCTTATTCTTCAAAGCTTCTATAATGGGTTGACTCCGACAGCCCGAGGCCATATTGATGCTGCTGCTCAAGGAGCATTCTTCTCACTCACTGTTGATGATGCTAAATTACTCATTGAGAAGATGGTCTCCAATAAAGGGTGGAGTGATGAAAGACTCCAACCACGACCGAGGGGTACTCATACTGTCAAGGAAGCAGACATGATTACTGCCAAGATGGATCTTCTTATGAAGAGATTGGATGACAACACCAGCGAGAAGGCTGCCATGGCCACCACTACTTTGCCTATGAACTCTCACATGACTTCCGAAGTCTGCAGCAACACTTGACACTCAGGCAACTACTATCCGGAGACTCAGGAGGAAGTGATGTACATGAATGGCAACAACAACGGTTATCGTCCACTTCAAGAAGGAGGCCAATCATGGAATCAACAACGCCCTTATTATCAAGGAGGTAACCAAGGTAATTCTTACAATCCTAACCAACCCTCCTTGAGAGATCTCGTTTTTGGGCAAGCTAAGATTAATGAAGGTATTAACAAGAAGTTAGCTGCCCTTGATAAAACTGAGGAAAGCCTCAACGTTAAGCTTGATAGCTTCTCTTCTGCCCAGAAGAGTCAGTTGGGTTTCAACAAAATGTTAGAAACTCAGTTGGCCCAGCTGGCCGCTTCTTTTCCCTCTGTTGAGAATGCAAATGCGGTAACCACGAGAGGAGGTAAATCCACTCGGGATCCACCGTATCCTAACCATGTAGGGGCAGATAAGAAAGGTATAGCAGAAGTTGAGAATATCCATGAGGATTCATCCGACTCGGAAGAATTCCCCCAGGTAAGGAAGGTGCCGCCAACAGATAAAGCACCTGTAGGAGTGACAGCACATCCGGGTTTCATAGAAGCCAATGTGATGTCGTTCCCTCAAAAGAGCAGGAAGGCAACAATAGATGAACAGTTCAATTGCTTCGTGGACATGATTCAGAAAGTTTATATCAACGTCCGATTGCTTGAGGCAATACGCGTTCCCACTTATGCGCGTTATCTCAAGGACATCCTAACCAAGAAGCGAGCTCTTCCCACCACTGAAGTAGTACGACTCACGGAGGAGTGCAGTGCTGCTACACTCAACCGCCTTCCTGAGAAGAAAAAGGATCCAGGGTGTCCCACAATCACTTGTATGATTGGGACCCAACCTTTCGACCATGCTCTCTATGACTTGGGGGCCAGCGTCAGTGTCATGCCTAAGGTAGTCTTTGATCAACTTAACTACACGAGTCTATCTCCAACCACTTTGCAGCTGCAGCTGGCCGATTCTTCAGTTCGATACCCAGTGGGGATAGCTGAGGACATTCCAGTGAAAGTCCGAGACTGCTTTATTCCCGCTGACTTTGTCGTGCTGGACATGGAGATCGCCAAAGAGGTGCCGCTCATACTAGGGCGACCATTTCTGAGTACAGCTGATGCACAAATTGATGTGGGGGTTGGTGTGATCCGTCTCTACATCAATGGCAAAGAGGAGAAGTTCGAGTTTCGTCCAAGAAAAGAACAATGCTCTATGATCAAGGATTTACCAACTTCCGACACCCCGGCACGAGAGGTCGAAGTGCCACCACGGCAAGTGGACAGCCTCATTGCATTCATGAAGAATTTTTGGAGAGAAGAACGCCAACTCATGGGCACAGGACAGAAACGGTATTGGAAGTCTCAGTCCCAGTCCAAGAGACCACCTCCTACACATCACAACCCACACAACACTCAGAAGATGTGGCGGAGGGTGAGTAGGAAGCCGACTTCTCTTCCGAAGGAAGCAGCTGCCCCACTGCCCAGGCGAGAACTTTGGAACCAAGTCTAGCTCTAAAGACTCAAAATAATGAGCTCTGCACCGACAGGTAAGTTCGGTAAGTTATCCTTATTTTCTATACAAGAAAATTCTAGTTAAGGAAAAGCAATCTACTTCTGCTTTGTGTATTCTGTGTTCTCGCTGTGACGAGCTCAGGAGTGATGTCCATCCGGACATTCCTTGGGTTTGCACCATGGCATTAACTTGTCACAGCCACCACCACCACCATAGCCACAGTCTCAGCCACAGCCTGCTACGCCACCAGTTGCAGGAGGGGCCCCCGCGGGGTACATGTCTGGGGTTACCCCTGGGTATGCACCTGGCTGGGATCAGCCCACCTACCAGCCGAGTGCGAGTGGCACAGCTTGGGCAGGCATGAGCAGAGCTCAGTGGGCCACACTCGCTAGTTCCAGCTCCGGTGGTCCACCTCCGTCTTCGTCCTTCAGGCGACACTCTTCAGCTTCTGCACGCGATGCTCAGCTCGTGCAGCAGATGGGAGAGCTCACCGTCCAGGTCACGGGATTGGAGGAGACACTGAACACCCACGTCGAGTCTACCTCAGCGTGGCAGCGTCAGGCTGTTGAGAGGATAGCAGCCATGCAGCAGGATCAGCAGCGATACATAGAGGCGCAGAGGGCTTACTACGTGAGTCAGGGTTTCTTCTACCCTCCTCTGTAGTGAGCCTGAAGCTAGCTTGGGGGAGGACCCCCATTCTGAGGTAACTTGTATCTTCCTTTGTTTTTAGAATATCTTATAAATGAAAATCCAAAAAAATCTGCAAAAATAAAAAGACCAAAAATATTTATTTGCTTTCATCATCATCGTTTGCTTAGTTTGCTTTGATATGCTTAGTAAGAATGCTTTGCCTCTATGGTTGAAATGATGAATAGTTGCTCTGTTTATTCTCCTCGTATGTCTTGCTTACAACTTTGTATCCTACCTAAGTTTTGAGCTTGTTGTCTTGTATGTTCAAACCTTAGCCTGAAAACTGTGGGTAGCAAAAAGCATGATCCTTGCCTAAGTTGTTGTGAGACATGATATGGTAGAATAGAGTGCTATGATCTTGTGCTTAGTGATGCTTGACATCCGGAGTTTTTCTTTTTGAAAAAATCAAAACATGATGAGTTCCTCAATGATGAGAATTTCCCATCCAAGGCCATATATAGATTCTAGCTCTTAGCCTCCACATATGCAGCTTGTTCTCTCATTGAGCTTTGTCAAATTGTTGTGACCCTTGCTAGAACTCATACTCCCCTGATCAAGATCACATACACGTTTATGCTAAAACTTCTACACTAGAAGTTAGCATTCATCATTTGCCCCATATTGCTTATGCATTCTTCCATAAATAAAACTCTATGTATCTTTGCATTATTCATCCCTCTCCAAATATCTCCAATAGAGACAAAGGGGCTAGCTGATAAAAAGGGTAAGAAAAAGAAAGGCATGCTCAATAGCATGGAAAAAATAAAATAAAGAGAGCTAGCCCAAGTCTCGAAAATTTCAAAAGGAGAAAAAGGGATTGATATGTGCAAGAGAAAGAGTTCCACCATATAGATGGTAATAACTAGTACCTACTCCGGGGCTAGTGTTCACCTTACCATCAATCCCTCATTCCCTCATATAAAGCATGGCAATATCTAGCACCCATTTTCGGGCCTAGTATCCACCTTACCATGCTCATATCCGTCACACACATATGCACATCTTGATCAGGATGTATGTTTGTTTCTTCCAAGGATCCGGTTTTTGACTTAGCAAAATATGAGAGACAAGTATGCCACATCTTCCCTACCTACAGCTCCACATACAGCCTATTAGGAGTAGGATGTGAAGAAAGGCAACATTGATGCCTTGGTGAGGAACCATACACTTTTGGGCGATCTAAGAGTATGATTTGAGGAACTCTGATTTTCTTTTGAAAAATTTGCAAAACCTCTGGATTGACAGCTGATCAAGGTATGAGTGATTATGCACATGCTATATAACCATTCTGTCTCTCAACCGCCCAAGGCAGGTGAAGCTATATGCCCCACGTATCAGGGGAAAGGTAAGAACATTGTCAACTTGTTCAACTCTTGGTAGAATACTTTGCTGTATGTTTCCCATAAGTTGAGAATACAACATTGTAGCAACTCCTGATCAACCAACCAAAGTCTCTAATGTCTTGCTTCGAGACGAGCAAGAGGTTAGCCTGGGGGAGTTTGTTGACGGTGGAAATTCACCATTTCCAACCCTCAATATTCTCACATAAATGGAGGCATATGCATTATTTACTAACATTTTGGTTTGAATAATGTAGTTCCACTTGTCCTTGGAGATTATTTGTATGTAGGCGATTTACCACTTAAAAGAGATGGAAACTCACCTTCTATGAAGAAACCATGCCAACTCAGCTGAGGAGGTGGCTGCCACCAAGGGAAACATGGCAATCCATGTCATCGATCCAGGGGAGGCACTCACCGACGAATCAGAGGACGCCACATGGACTTCACATGGATCAAAGGGCCCACCTTGGATACCAAATCAAGCTATGCACCGGGGATGGATCAAAGGGCCCACAGGGCAGCCAACCAGAGGAAGGCCACCAGGTGGGGCCACCCTAGGGGGCCGGCCGATCCTAGGATCGGCCGAACCGCCGTAGGGGGTTCCATCCTGGCCCTCCACGTGGCAGCCACCTATTGGTCCATTGCCTCACTCCCGGGTCTTTAGGGGTCATTTAGGCGTCCGAGCAAGCCTTGTCCTTGCCTATAAATAGAAGGGGAGGGGCTCCCACTTCTCACACACCACTCTCTCATTCTCCTCTCACTTTTAGTTTCCAAGGCTAGGGGGTAGGCTAGAGTAGCTCTTATTCAGGTTCCAAGTCCTCTTGGAAGACTACGTATGAGTTCTCTTCTATCTTTATTTCTTTGTATGACTTTGATCTACTTCAGTTATTCAGCTATTTCATATAAAGTTATGGTAGATCATATTCTTGATATGTTCTTGAGTTCATCCTCTGTTCATCATTTAGAGGCTTGTGTTCTTCGTGAACACTACCTTTTGATCCACTTGAAGGGTGATAAACTCCTTCCTTATGTGTTTGTTCATAAGTTAGAGGCTCGTGTTCTTGACGAACACGACCCTTTGATCTTAGTGATTAGACATAAGAGAGTTCATATTTGTTCATATGTCTAGCCTTAGTTGATCTTGTTAGATGGCATGAGAGTGTTGCATGAGGTCTGTGTTCAAGCTACGGTACTCGGTCTAGTTGACCAGTCTTCTGGTGACTCTCACCCTGGGTCACAATAGCTCGGGCCGGGTGGAGTCTAGCAGCAACGTAGGCATGGTGCCTGGGTTGTCTGGCTACGATAGTTATGAGCATACCCCCCGTAACGATAGAGGTCGGTCCTCAGGTGGTGACAGCCCTGTTGGATCCTTGGGCAACCTCCACGCTGGGGTACGTACTGTAGGAGTCTAAAGTCTAGTTTTGCAGAGTGCTGGTCGTCGCGGTCTAGCTCCCCATTTGTACCTGGGTGCTGAACCTTATCTCTCCCATGCAATACTCATGCCCATCTCTTGTATCTTCTAGTTTTGTATGTTTAGTACATTAGAACCTAGAGCTAACTCATATGTTCCCCCTAAGCCGTAGTGTGCTAGAGTAGAGGTAGATTTGAGTGTGTGTGTCGCACTACCCTTATATCTTTTATCTTACCCCTGTCTTTGAGTGTGTTGTTCCCTATATCTATCTCTTGGTTTACAGTCAGAGCAAAAGCATAAGTCTAAGATATCAGCCATTGCCTTCCACGGATACGATACCCTTGGAATACTCTCCTTCCTTGGGGAAATGCTACAATGGTTTATCTGTGCGCTTACGGATTCGTTCATGATCGTTTAGATTAACCTTTGGCAAGTCTCGATATTCACGCTAACCCGGTGCCATTAGTTGTGACATTGAGAGGTGCCCAAAGGCGTTTCCTGGTGTTGTCGCTAAGGACGGGTCCCGGATCTGTTCTTAGGATGACGACGTTACAAAATGCCAACAGTTACGTCCGGCTGGGATGTCCTCATCATCTCTGGTGCTCTTAAATGTGCGCGACCTTCCTCTGTGCCTCATGGCGAGCGGCTGGGGAAGAATTCGTTGCGGCATGGGAGCGCGTCCCCGCCACCTCCATCCGTGCGAGTTTTGGGAGGACTCTTTTCCTAAAACAATGTAGTCTTTGACGCCCTCAGCGGCAGAGGATACAAAAGTTATTTTGGGAAATCATACTGGTACCAAGTCAAATAGTATGTAAGTTCGTGTATTTATTAAGAAGAATGAGGTCATACCACTAAAACCATTTTTTAACTGTATACCTAATTATTATCAGTACAAAGGGCTCATTAGTAATACAGACACCAAATACATGTGCCAACTACGTGGCCCGTACTAGATGGCCCAGGCCCATCATATTATCACTTGATTTACTAATGATGTATACAATTACGACATAGGAGATCTTCTGTGCTCATATGCTAGGAATTTGTTTTGACGACGTCGTACGTAACCAATAGAGTTTTCGCGTAACCTAGTAATTTTGGATCTTCTGTGATGAGGTCTTGTATCATTCACTTTCCCAATGGATTACGCATCGTATACGTAAGCCATTAGTGTTTTCATGTAACCAAGAATTTTGGATCGTCTGTTCCACATGCACACAGGTGATTCCTGCCGTAACCATTATTTACGCACGTAAGGCACGAGACCGACGACATAACCAATGCTATTGAGAGTAAAAATGACACACTCCGGCGGCGGCGCCCGACCACCAACCTAACCCTCCTGAAGCTCCTTCGTTGATGCGTAACTCACCGGTGTGGTGCGTAATCCATGGCACTTTACACCGTACCAGCTCTCTTCTCCGGGGAGAGGGGATAAACACGGTGGTTGTGTGCAAGGAACCCAATAGACCGCGGCTGTAAAATGATGGTACTACCCTCGAAGGTTTCTCTGCACCTTTACGTGTGCCCGAAAATATGGTGCCACCTGTCACAACATGATTGGCTTAACAATCCTTTACGTCACTTTATGCCGACCGCACTGAAGAAAGTCTCATATGCATATAGGCCTTGTATAGGATAGACTTTGCCTCTCAACTTGGAGAAAGAGATCGCTAACCTTCATTGCAAGGTGTTTTTCTTAATTTTCAGAAATAAAATACCTCCAATGTTAGTATTACTAAAAGCATAGATAAAGCAAAGTCCTAGATCAAAGTTTGAATATGGGTGCTTTACAAAAGTAAATTTCCACTAAGCACCATGGTAAACGATTAATCACCAAGCTCATGCTCAAATAACAAAGATAAAGAAAGACATAACAAGTAAAGAAACAAGAGACTTGCATAAGACACTTTTTATTTCTTTTTTTCTTGACTCAACACTAAATTAAGACACACACGAGCTAAAAAGATAAAACAAAACTCACACTTGACTCAAACTAGACTCGATTTAAAGACTCGACCTAACACCACTTTAAGCAAAAATTTTAAAAAGAGTAGTGTGACAGAACCGTCCAAATTAAATCCCATTTAACACACATAACCCATCCACTCGGTCATTATGCGTTAAAGAGGAGTTAACTTGTCAATATCAGCCGGGTCAAGCCCGGTAAATCACTTATAACAAAGGATCGAAGATTGTACACTAAGACTCACACGACGGCGAGTTCAGAGATAATTAATACCACATTAATGCATCATATTCATCAGTTATTCATTATTACAAAACCAGTTCCATACAGGAAAGTAAACAGTTCAGAGTTTGAAAACACAGCGGAAATAGATATACTAAACGTCATCAGCAACATCACGGGAGGCCATCCATGATATCACTAAGCACTGTCATCCTCCCACTCACTTCCCAAAGGGTGGGAGACAACCAGTCCACGAATACCATCAACACATCAACACCTGCAAAAGGTATCAACAAAGCAAGGCTGAGTATACTAATACTCAGCAAGACTTAACCGTCGGGTGATGGAAAATCACCAACTCTCTAGACATGCAAGCTTTTTGGCTAGTGGGTTTCTTTTGCCGAAAAGCAACAAAAAGTATGCCCTTACTTTCAAGTTTTAGCTCAAGATTCTAGTTCATTAACCATTACTAAGTAAGCAACTACACAAGCAAAGTTGTGCAAACAATTAGGCATACAACAATATTACTTCTCAGTTCCATCATTATGGGACATAGAGTGTATGGATAAGCAATCTCGGATAACGGTGAGAGGCCGACGATCGATCGATTAATAACCTTGCAAGGTGGACCTAAACACATGGGAGAATGCATACCCCAAGAATCGCAACTAAAACCAAAAGGACGAGGTACACACCAACCAGGCAGTTCCCATTCATCCTCAGTTCAGGATCAATGTCCACAGTCTTAGGTACAAGGTGATCCGGTAACGGACTATTTCACCGACTGGCCTCCTCCTTGCACCACACCTTTGGCTGCAGCCGTGGGGAGACACACTCCCAAGATTAGTGGTAGAGAGTTTCCTTGCTGAGTCAGAAAGGTACTAGGCTTACCGGTCCCACTCCCGGCAAATGTTTAGAACGTTCAAACGCTTAACCACAGACCTACTTGGCCGGAGCCGGTCCCATGCTCTTACCACATGAGCGGGTAGGTTCTACAATCTTATGATTCCAACATAAGAAACCTATAGCTCGCGAGTGATGAACATCACTCGACTTCTACCGGGTCCTTAGAGCATGGCAACTAGCGACTTAGCATTCTAGTATTGGAACATAGGAACCTAAGATCATGCATCTAGGGTTTCAAATCAACTCCTGAAACTTAAATGCACAATCATAACAAAGAGTGTTGCAATAGTTAAAAACATAGGTTATGCTCCGGGGCTTGCCTTCACTAGCACAGTCAGTAGGGAAGTCCTCCGAAGCTGAGTTCAGGTATTGCTGCACTTCTACGGTGTTCACTTCTCCCTCAGCTGGTTCTCCTTTCACGTCCAGCACCAGCTCGTAGTTCCCGTCCGGAAGTTCTACACGATATGCATATGCAGGACTTTAATTATTCAAGTTTAGGGAGTGAAGTGCTTCTGAAATTTCAGAGATAAAAATTGGGTGTATTGTTGGGCACATTCACCTAGATAAGATTTTATCCACCTTTTCTTTACACTAGAAAGGTCGGTATTTAGGTGAAGGTTATTATTCTTATTTGATGGTGATTGTGTGCACATATAATTTGTTTAATTTAATTTACTTCACCAAAGTAAGGGTGCTGTATAGGGTGTATTTTGGTGATGCTTATTAATTGAATTTAAATTATAACCCAAGGTATTATTGGTTAATCTTTTTATTCCACTTATAAAGATTGATTTACTTTAGAATTTATTTCTGGATGTTCCATACATCAATAAACCGAGATAAAATTCACACAAGCACATGACATACTGATCAGGCTACTGACCAAAAATTACTTCAAACTAAGCTATAGATTGCACATGAAAATTCTATAAAGCACTAGCTAGAATAAAATTAACATTTTTGCATAGACAGATATATATACAATCTGGGTTCAGGATTTCACACAGAGCCTTAACATGACATATCTGAGTTACTCAAAAATTATTGGGGTCAGAAACGTAGCCTAACATGCTTGATCAAAATAACTCCTATTTAAGCCATAAATTAATTTGAACTATTTAAACATGTCAACAGCTATCCATCTATTTATCATGGATACATCTAGTCATACTCGTGCTACTGCAAAAAGATCAACCCTAGTTTCTAAAACAGAAATTACATATAAAACAGGAACATTTAAACTGCCATATATCAAAATAAATTCATATCTACAAAACCATTACAGATCTATGTGCCATTTTTCTACACAGGGTCCAGAATAGCCATACTAGCAACATATACAAAAATCACATACAGAGCAGTTATAGATTTCAAATTATTTCAAATCTAACTAAACTGATCATTTCAAAATTATTCAAAATCTATAAAGAAATTTACAAACTTCCTTTCTAGAAAAGTTGCTTCTATTCACAAGGATCACAGAACAGTTGAGTTTGTATTTTTCCAATTTTTATTTGATTTATTACGAATTTTACAAGGTCTCACAGATTTAAAACCAAACTGGAAGAATCTTCTTTCACTAGGGTCCTCAGGCAAAGTTTCTTATTTACAAGTGTGCCCTTACTTTTACATATAGGTCCTGGCATTTATGATTTGAACCCTGGAATTATTTGGGCCTTCACAAATCTAGGCTCGCGGCCAGGGGAGCTCGCCGGCGGCGAACTGGCGGCCGTGCTTGGTCGGGTGAGGGGCTAGGAGGGGGTTTGGGCTTACCCTCGACTGCTTGGCAGGGTCGGTGGCGGCGGAGCGCACTCCGGCGATGGCCGGCGGCGAGGAGCAGGCGGAGCGGCCGCTTCGGTCCAAATGCCGGCGAGTCGACGGCACGTCCTTGCAATGTGGGCTCGGGGATAGCTTCACGGGGTCACTGGAGGTGTGCCTGTGCCACGTGTGGTCCAAGGGGAGGGGCGGAGGGTGGAGCTCACCTAGACGGCGGCCATGGCGGGCGGCGGAGCAGAGCTTCTGCATGAGCGCGCCGGGGCTTGCCCTTTTATAGCGGGGCGAAGGGAGAAGAGGGGCGTGAGGTGTCCGCCATGCGGCTTATACACCGGGTAGGCCAGCTGGCTGGCGGTGTCAGCGGAGCGGCGCGTGCGCCTGCTAGCCGGCTTAGTGGCGAGGGGCATCGAGTGCCTGGGCGGGGAGGTGATGCAGTGACATGAGCAAACGGCCAAGGCTTCGACTGCGTGCTCATCGACGTGCTGGAGTTCCCTGTCCAGGGTGGCGCCATGGCGGAGACGCGGCGGCGCGTGTCGACGGGAATCACGGAGGAGGGAGGAGGGCGCGGAGCAAAACAGTGGGCGGCTCGTGGTCTTGGGTGCCACGTATTCACGTGACGGGACGGCTCGGTGCGGGCCCACCGGACAACGGCGTACGGCTGGAGGCGCTCGTGCCGGGCACGAACGCCGGGACGTGTTCTCGGCGCGGTCGCGGGGCGACGTCGCGGCCAGAGCGCGTACGCAAAGCGGCAGTGCAGCAAAACATTTCAAAGTAGGTTACTTTGACCGGCCACAACAATTTAAACTTGTATACAAGTTCTAATTCAGCCAATGTAGAAGTTGTAGAGGAGGTATAGCTCTAGAACTTTTGCAAAGGTTGAATAATGTTTAGATCAAAACTTTGAGCAGGAGAAGGGCTTGAACTTGGGGATTTTCTCGGGCCCGAGAACAGTGCATCCTGCACTTCAAACCAATTTTTGAAGCCTTTCCTCTCAAAATTTGAAATGCCACAAATTAGATGAAATGTGTCCCACCTAATTCTGAGCAACTTTTAGTTTGGCAGATTTTTGAGTATTTAAGGAAAATTTGGAGATGTCTTTGAGACACCAAAACAAGGTCAAAAAGGGTATAGGGTTTTGACCCCTTTGACTAGGTTGACCAAGGTGATTTGGGTTTAGCCTTAAGAGTTGACCACAATTAGCAACTTACACTTATAATTAGCAACTTGTGATCATGATTAGCACTTGGACACATGATTAGGCAACATAAACATCAGGGATGTTACAAGTAGCTAGCTAGCTCTCCCCCCACGCTTAGATTTTACAACGTCCTCGTCGTAATTTTACAAGAGGTACAATAGGGGAAAACACGCTAACTACTACACCTAGTGAAACTTTCTGCAAGAGGAGCACCACTCCTTCTTGAAGTTCTTGTTCATCCCGAAGAGCTTCCTTATGATCCGATTAAAGAACTTGAAGTCATCTTCCACCATGCGCTCTAAATCCTCCATCCTTTATCGCAAGGCGTTGATGGTGTGGATGCACTCGTCAAGGGAAGTGTAGAGATTTGCTATAGCATTGCGGCAAGCCGCACAACCCATATAGTGCTCTTCCGCCAGATCGTTGTTGCTTCCGTCATCTCTGTCGTTCGGGTCGTCGCCACCGTCGGGGTTACCTCCTTCGACTTGTTCGTGGTGGTCTTCCGGCTCCTCCTTAGGCACTTCCTCCCAAATATAGAGGTCATTGTCATCTCTACCGTCGGCCGCCCACGAGCTCGGGCTCCGGTCATCGGAGAAGTCGCTATCCCCATATATCTTTGCCGGCTTGGGGGTCTTCTCTTTGTAGTTCTTCCTCTTCATGCCTAAGAGCCTCTTCGAACAGCGTACGGGAGTAGCGGGCTTCTTCTTCTTCTCTTCTACCCATGGATTGTGGCTAGCAATTTGCCTTGTTGGAACATGCCCTCCGCAATGGATCCGTGCGGTCCTCTTCACTTCCTCCTTGAGCTTTGGCACCATAGCACACCGACGAAGCTCTTAGGTCGCCGACGTTGGATTGGGGAGGCGTGCTTCTTCTTCCATTGTCGCCTTCATCTCCTCCTTCCCCTTGGTGCTGCTCAGGATCGCCATGGGTGCTTCGGGTATTTTCGTGGAGGTGAAAGATTGCAAATGAGATGCATTTCTCGATCTCCCCATGCATCCTTTAATATCTCGGGAAAATTCGGCCGAAACCCTTCCCTACCTAATTTTGTAGCTCCTAAAAAGGTTGGCAAGAAAAGGAAATAACCCGAACCGTGTCCTAGAGAAAAACGGGCGGAAACCGAGGCAGGGGGTGCTGGGCCGGTCGGCATGGGCCGGCCGGCTTGCCCCCTGTTTCGGGCCCCAGTGGCCCATCTTCTACGGGCCTCTGTGTTTCGTGTATACTAGCCTAGGTGGTGAAAAGATCCAGCTAAAAATCACAAAAAGGACTCGACAAAATATGAAAAGAAAAGCAAAAACTTATTTATAAAAAAATTACCTTGCTTTACGCCTTAGGCTTGACGCTCGGGCTCGTCCTCCATGGTTTATATATCAATGTAGATGATGGGCACGATGTCTTGCTCAAGAAAAAACTTTCAATCATTGTCCTTTAACCACATATTGATCTCCTTTATGTCCATGATCGTTACCGCTCCGCTTGGTGAGACCGAGTGAACGACATATGGTCCATCCCATTTGCGTTTAATTTTTCCTTTTCCGAATATCTTGAACCTTGAGTTATAGAGGAGGACCTTGTCACCTTCTTTGAATTCCTTTGCTCGAAGCCTTTTATCATACCATCTCTTCATTCTTTCTTTGTAGATGGTTGCACTCTCATAAGCTTTGAGCCTCATCTCTTCCAATTCACTTATTTGAATTCTCCGTTTGATTCCCACAGCATCGAAATCGAGATTCATCTCCTTGATCACCCAATATGCTTTATGCTCTAATTCCAAAGGCAAATGACAAGATTTACCATAAATGAATTGATATGGTGTCATACCTATTGGTGTCTTGTGTGCCGTCTGATATGCCCATAATGCTCTGTCCAAATTTTTCAACCAATCTTTACCTCCCTTTTCCACGGTCTTGTTAATAATACCCTTGAGTTGCCTATTTGAAGTTTCCGCTTGACCATTGGTTTTTGGGTGGTAAGCCGTGGCCACTCTATGCTCGATCCCCAACTTGGACAAGCACTTTGTGAAACTATTTCTCGTAAAGTGTGTTCCTCCATCACTTATCAAAACTCGCAGGACTCCATAGCGTGGGAACATCACATTTTTGATCATAGATATAGATTCCTCTGTTGAAGCTCTTCGACAAGGGATGGCCTCTACCCATTTGGATACATAATCAACCATGACTAAAATATGCTCATATCCATTTGAATTAGTGAAGGGCCCCATGAAGTCAATTCCCCATACGTCGAATAGATCAATTTGCAAGTTATAATTTAAAGGCATAGCATTCGTTTGAGATATATTCCCCGTTCTTTGACATTCTAGACAAGAAGCAACATACCTTTTTGAGTCTTCATGCATCTCCGGCCAATAGAATCCACTAGCTCATGCTTTTTCTTGAGTCCTAAAATGTCCATAGTGTTCTCCATATTAGCTCGAGTGACACTTCCTTAATGTTTCACCTCTTTCATCCCTTGGTATACACCTTCGCAAGACTCCATCCGCTCCAAGTCTAAAGAGGTAAGGTGCATCACAATAATATTTCTGGCTCTCAGTGATCACTCTCCTTTGAGCATTCTTATCTAAATGATCAAGTGGCGTCCTTCGTATGGCTCGAATAATGTTGATCATCCAAGTATCTTTGTCAAGGATATGATAAAGGTGATCGTCTCTCATCTTGTCTTCAATGGGCTCTTTATCATCCTCACGATTCAACCTTAATAGATGGTCAGCCACAACATTTTCTAACCCCTTTTTGTCCCGAATCTTCACATCAAATTCTTGCAAGAGAAGGATCTATCGAATCAACCTTGGCTTGGCATCTTTTTTTGATAAGAGATACTTGATTGACGCATGATCGGTGTAGACAATTACGTTAGAATTCACAATATACGATCTGAATTTTTCAAAGGCAAACACTACCGCAAGGAAGTCCTTCTCCATTGTTGCATAATTCAATTGAGCTCCATTAAGGGTTTTGCTAGCATAATAAATAGCATGTACCTTGCCTTCTTTTCGTTGTCCCAACACGGCTCCAACGGCATGGTCACTAGTGTCGCACATGATCTCAAAGGGTTGACTTCCAATCAGGCGGTTGAATGATAGGTGCGGTTATGAGAGCTCTCCTTAGTGTTCGGAATGCCGCCAAACACTTGTCGTTGAAATTGAATGGCACATCTTTTTGGAGAAGATTAGTCAACGACTTGGTAATCTTTGAGAAATCCTTGATAAATCTTCCTTAGAATCCCGCATGGCCCAAGAAACTCCTCAAAGACTTGACATCCGTCAGTGGTGGAAGTTTTTAAACCGTTTCAACCTTAGCCTTGTCCGTCTCAATCCCTCTCTCGGATATCACATGTCCCAACACTATTCCTTGTTTCACCATAAAGTGACACTTCTCCCAATTTAGCACCAAATCAACATCCGCACACTTTGTGAGAACTTTATCCAAATTTTCCAAAAAATCTGCAAAAGTCTTACCATAGACGGAGAAGGCATCCATAAATACCTCAACAATTTTCTCGATGAACTCCGAAAATACCGCCATCATGCATCGTTGAAAAGTGGCTGGAGCATTGCATAAACCAAAAGGCATTCTTCTATACGCAAATGTTCCATAAGGGCAAGTGAATGTTGTCTTATGTTGATCATCTGGGTGAATAGGTATTTGCATGAACCCCGAGTATCCAGCAAGAAAGCAAAAATATGCATGATTTGCTAACCTCTTAAGCATCTCGTCGACGAACGGTAGGGAGAAGTGATCCTTCTTCGTTGCTTTGTTCAAATTTTGATAGTCAATACACATCCTCCATCCGTTCACGGTTCTTTGCGGTACTAATTCATTCTTCTCATTCTTCACCACAGTCAAACCTCCTTTCTTAGGCACATAATGTATAGGGCTCACCCATTCGCTATGCGGCACCGGGTAGATGATTCTGGCATCCAACACCTTGATAACCTCCTTCTTCACCACCTCTCGCATGGCATGGGTTAACCTCCTTCGATGGTCCACTACAGGCTTTCATTGATCCTCCATAGGTATGCGGTGAGTGCAAAATGCTGGGCTAAGTCCTTTAAGGTCATTTTCAGAATATCCCATCACCTTCTTGTGTTTCTTCAATAAATTCAGCAACATATCATTCTCCTCGGGACTCAATTCGTCGCTCACAATCACAGGATAAGTCTTGTCCGGCCCCAAAAATTCATATTTCAATCCTTTGGGCAATGGCTTAAGATCTACCTCCGGTACTTGTGGTTCCTCATGTACAATTTCCCCAAGGTCTTCAAATTTATATTCTTCCAAGCTTCCGTCTTGTGCTTCTAGTCCTTTGGTTGACTCCACTAACTCTTCATCTAGCTCATCATTAGATTCATTCTCCATTGCTCTTTGTAATGGATCCCTGAATGTTTCAACAAAACGAAGGCTCCCTACCTCTTCGTCATCAAGAGGTAGAGGTAAGGCAATTCTAGAAGCAGGAAGAAAATTGTATGTGTGATTATCCCCATCAAGATTAATGGTTACTTTTCCTTTACCGGCATCTAAAACAACATTAAGCAACTTGAGAAACAGTCTACCAAGAATTACATGATCATTTTTATCATAATAGACATCAACAATGAAGAATCGGTTGGAATGCATTTTCCGGAAATTAAAACTTCTAGGTCACGGGCAATTCCTAGAGGTTTAACAATTCTACCATCTCCCATAATTAATTTAGTAGAGGTTGGAACTAGGTGAATGGTGGGATCATGAATTTTGTCAAAAATTTTAGAAGATAAGACACTTACTTGAGCTCCTATGTCGCATAACGCCTTGCAATCAATGTCGTTAACCTTGCAATCTATACGCGGTGATGTCTTCTCTTCTTCATCGGATCCTATGGCAAAAATTTCAGCGAGGCGAGTGAATGGTGATGCCTCAGGCTTGATTACCATAATTCTTTTAGCTTCGACCACATAGTCCGGATCCACTTCTTCTTCGCTAAAGAGTTTTTGAAGGACCTCCCCAGTTGTCTCTAGGCTGTATGGATGTTCCACTTGTTTCTCCGGCGGGAAGTCTATCTCCAAAGCTTTTGCCATCCCCTTTTGATTAGGGAACGGTCTTCTCTTGTCAAAGATTTCTCCAAATTAATTGGGACCCAATCCATTTGTTCGAACTCCCTTAGTGGCTTCGCGGTTGACATAGTCCTTTCACTTGCTTTGCTTGTCTCGGCGTGATCACTCTCCAGGATGGTTCTAGTTTCCTCATATTTGGCTTCTTCAACCTTTTTCGGGATTGGCTCCTCTTTCTTCTCTTCCGGGGCCATATTTCTGAAAATTGCAGCAAGTGGTCTCCCACTTGTTTCACATTCCGACTCTCCCGAAAGTCATGTTTCCCGATCTCTTCGCATGGCCACCGCTTTGCTTATTTATTGTAAAGTTGGGCAGCTTCCGTGAGTGTTTTCTCCATGAGATCCCCTCCTGCACACATTTGAACGTATTCCATGCAACAAGGGGTTAGGGAAAAGAAAACTGTATGCAAAAGTACGTCACCAAGAAATTCGAGTCTTGGTCCTTGTTTAACTAGCTCGTTGAAATGATTCCATGCTTGATCTATCCCTTCTTCTCCTTGCTTGAAAGTTATCACTTGCCTCCTTATATGTTGAATCTTGCTTATAGGGAAGAACATGGCACAAAATTTCTTTATCAATTGATTCCAATTTCCCTCGACTTCGAACGACGCAAATGAATACCACTTCATTGCTTCATCGGCAAGTGAGTAGGGAAAAAGATTCCATTTAAACCAAGCATCGGGGACTCCCTCTTGTCGTATCGTATTGCATAGTGTCATGAAGCTTTGGATATGTCTATATTGGTTGTCCGTCTCCATCCCTCGGAACGGATTAGTTGCTGCCATCTTGATGATTCGAGCCTTGATTTCGTACCTTGTCGCTTCGAGAACCGAATCCGACTCTTGTACCTTGATGTCCTCACATCGAGGGCTAGCATAGTGTCTTAGCGATCTTTCCGGTTCCTCCAAAGGATTTCCAACGAACACCATCTAGACAATCAAAAACAAAAACAAAAAGTGTTTTTATAGAACATAAAGGTTAGGTGTTAGTAATCAACAAAATTAATGAAAGATGAAACGAAGTAAACTGGCTTGCTCCCCGGCAACGGCACCAGAAAAAGGGGCTTGTTGATGGTTCAATAATGCGTCAAGGTTTAACGCAAGCACACGATTCGCTTGTAGCCTTTTTCACCTATAGGAGTCCCAAGGTTCTTGTCTACCCAAGGAGCAAGGGGATTACTAGCATTTAACCTAACACTAACTTAGTTGATTAAGGACTTTATGATGTAAAGATTAATCTATAAAGTAAACACAATCTAACCCTAGCTTACGTTAGAGAGAAATGAGAGGTTCACAAGTATGAAGAAAATATGCCCATGGAGTCTAGGTACTTGAAGATGTAATCACCCAAAACATGATAAACCCCCGATCCAATCTATCTAAGCATGTGGACAAAGAATTAGACGTTTCCCTTCCCTCGTACATGTCACTACGCGAAGGTAATCGGTAATAATCCTAATGAACGCGGTATGTTGACGTGATCTATGGGAGCAACCCCAAAACCATGGTAGCTAGCCTTAAACATTAAGCATCATCAACAAAGGTATGATAGACATATGATCCAAACAAGAGTGGGTGACTACACATCAAGTTCCATTACAACTCCATGGACAAACAATAACTTTACCCCATCAAGACGCTAGACATGGCACCATTGAGCATGGTGGATGCCTCCAATGGAGCTCGTTTCTCGGTGTCCTTCAACTCCGACGGCACCGTGGCAGGGCCTCGGCATCCTCCTTCCTCGTGGTGGCCTCCCTTGACCTCGGCGATGATTCTCTTGAATGCTCTCTCCCTCGATCAACCCTCTCCATTATGGTCGATCTCCCGAGGTTTCTCTGTTCGGCTTTCACGTATGGCGGCTCTTGCAAGTGATTATGATTCCACGTACTTAACATCGAAGAAAGGGGGCCGCAAACCAACGTCAAAAGGGGGTGGGCCGGCCGGCCTGGGCCCTCTTCGGCATGGTTCCGTCCGTCTTGCTCCACGCTCCATCTTTTGCTCCTTCAATTGTGGACTTTGGACGTCGTTATCTCTGCGACCAAGTTAAGGGGTCTTTACGCATGATCTTTTGGTCTTTTCATCTTGGTCCCCGGGAATTCTTCATTGAAGCGTATTGGTCCTTGCCACCTTTGGAGGCAAGTTCGCACACGGTCAGAGCTCCTTGATTGACTTGCAAATCGTCCTCCGAACTAAGTGCATCTCTCCTCATTTAGTACATGAATTCCTGTATAAACACTATACTCCAAAATGCACATCCAATAATGAACTTATTATATCATTAGTAAGCCTAGTGGCGGGTTAGTTCCAAAATGATGTTCAAACTATAACATAACAAGTGTTCTTGATTGACGGAAATCGACCGCCCACAACTGCCTTCCCCAGCACCTCATGACGTAGCACCGGATCAGGCGCAGATTGACCTGCCACCGCAACGCCAAGAAACAACTACAGGGGAAGAGCATGGTCTAGCCACGTTCGGGGCTGGAGGTCCGCCGTACAAGGCTCGGGAGATTTATTTGAATGACACTCCTTTTGAGGACGACATCTGTGAAGATCACGAAGACACCATGATGATCAAGAACTCCCTCATCAACCTCGCCTAGGCGGAGAGGTCGTAGTTGCAGCAGAATATGTAGGTCATTGCCAAGTGTTAGTGGGCTAACAATGTTGTTTTTGTAGAATATGCCCGATCGAGCCAGATCCTAGGCCTACTTGTGTAAGCACGCTGCAGTCGTGACGTTGGAGGCTTGAGGGTTGGAGCAAGAGCTCCAACGGGTGAAGGAGGAGGCTACCCGGGAGAAGAAGAAGCTCGAGGACAAGCTGGCGGAGTAGAAACGCCAGCCTGCTAACACTGACGATCTCTTGAGGAAAGTTAGCGATGGTAAGACCATATTCCACCTAGGTCTTGAGGTTTGTTTATCTTGTAATAAACATATGCTGACAGCTGTTGATTCAACAGATGCTCGTCACAACAAGCGGAGGCTGAAGGACGACCTCAAGGAGGCCGAGAAGGCCATTGATACCCTCAAGAAGGAGAACAAGGCACTGAACGATAGTGAGTACACTGTTTCCTGAAAGTTAGCTCATGCAAAGCAAACCAGGAGGGATTCGGAGATCGACCTCCTGGTGTGATGCAGTCACTTTATAATGATCAAGTGATCATTATAGGTCATGAAGTGGAGCTGGCCGACCTTCGGAATGCTGCGGGCTTCATCATGGACAAGGTCGTCCCGCAGCCTGTCGAAGGGGAGCCAATGCCTTTGCTGGAACGACTTACGGCCGCCCCAGAGCGAATCGATGAGCTGCTAAGGACATTAAGCAAAGCAGCTGCTGTGGAGACACTCGTTCGAGTGAAGTCCCACTTCCCGCAGGTGGAAGTCAAGAAGATTGCAGAGGGCCCCAATGGGGAAGCCGACCTCCAAACCATAGAGGTCGAGGTAGATGACGCCGCGGACAAGGCTGTAGAGAACCTTGCTTATGAGGATGATGAAGAGTAGGCCTGTTGTAATAGGATAGCTTTTGGTGCCCATGTTGGCCAGAGCACAAAAATCCCTGTGCTGTGTATAAACAATATGTTATCCCTCTTAATCATGTAAAGTTTCTTACTTATACGAATTTGACGGGTCGGAAGCACTTGTGCTTTAAATTTACTCGCTAACCACTTCTCACGGAGAGGACGGCTTATCGACCATAGAGCTCAGTGGGGAGACTTACATATGGTCGACGCGCGAGAGGAGCCAAGGACTCAGGTTTAGCAACCTCATAGCCAAGTTCGTACAAGCAAGAAGCAAGCAATCAAAAGTAGGACCTGAAAAGGAGTCCAATTTTTTGCATTGAATCTAGCATCATTTATAGCTCTCCATATGTACCACAAAGTAAAAAGAAACTTAGAAATGTAATCTTCATTAGAAGTGGCAGGAATAAGCAAAGAGAGCGCATGTTGAACCCCATCCTCTAAAGGATTAACATAATGAATGGGAAGGGGAAAATAGTTTGAAGTCCAAATTTGAGAAGGAATGTGACAGAGAAAGAAAAGGTGGACATCAGTTTCAATGGCCCCACATTTATTGCAATGCTTATCAATATGGACTGGATAGCGACTGGCACGGTCAGCAGAAGCAAGAGAACGACGAAGGAGACGCCAAGCAAACAATTTGAGGAAAGGAGGGATAGTTTTTGCTTGCCATACCTTCTGTAAAATAGAACCAGCTTGAGGAGAAATGCTCCTGGAACCTTGCTGTGGTAATGAATGGGCATGAAGATTAGCTAGATAGGAATAGGCATTCTTGGATGTGCACTTACCATTAGATGCTGAAGTCCATCTAAGAATATCTGGTTGTTGTGAGTGAAATACCGGGGTTGATGTGATGACTTGTAATTTTTGTGGTTCAAAGGTATTAGCTAGCAGTTGATGGTTCCATGTAGAGGTTCCTGGTATCCAGAGATCTGCAACAGTAGCTGCTAGAGTAGGATTAATTAAAGGAAGAATAATATGGTCATGAATGTTTTCCCAATTAGTGGTCCAAGGGGTAGACCAAATGGAGGAAGCTCCATTCTAAATTTGTAAGGTGGCATTAGAATGAAGGTGATGCTTAACCTGCAAAACAGAGGACCAGAAAACAGACCTAGTGGCTACAGAAGGAGCAGTCCAAAAAGAGTGATGTGGGTAATATTTAGCTTTGAGAGTAGCAGATAAAAGAGGATCCTTGTTGGCTGCAACTTTCCAAGCAGAGGTAATAACCAAACTTTGATTTATGAGATGCATGTCTCTAATGCGTAAACCCCCTTTAGCAGTGGGTTTACAAATATCTTCCCAAGAAGGAAAGGCAATAGGACTAGTTTGATGCTCTTCCTGGACACCTACCCACCAAAATCTACGGATAATAGCGGTTATCTGATCAATGAAATCCCTGGAAAATAAAATAGTAGACATATAATAAGCAGGGATAGAAGAAAGGACAGATTTAATGTATTGGAGATGACCTGCATGGTTAAGTTTATTGGCCTTTAAAGTGTTAAGCTTAGCAATGAACTTGTTGTGGATGAAACGATAAGCTTTGTTTTTATCTTTGTGGGAAAAAATGAGGGGATGACCCAGATGAATGGTATTAGGTAGCAGAAGAGAGACAGGGAAAATATTCTGAATCTGGGTTCGAGTTGCAGCAGGAACATTCTTACTGAAATAAATGGAAGATTTCTGGAGATTTGGAGTTTGACCTGATAAGTGACAGAAATGATACAAGATATCTTTAATTGTTTGAGCTTCTGTGAGGGTTGCCTGTCCACACAAGATTAGATCATCAGGAAACAAAAGAGAATGAATAGGAGGAGCTCTTGGGCCAAGAGACTCACCATTGAGATTGTTAGACTTGAATAAAGATTTAGCCAAATCAATTTTAAGCAAAAAAGCATGAGTATTCCAGGATTTCAAATTGAAGGAGTGAATAATTTCCTAAGTGATGATAATGTTTGAGGAGATATGTCTATTAGCTATAAAAGTAGTTTGAGCATGATGAATAAAGTTGGGCAAGTGATCTTTGATTCTATTAGCTATAGATTTGGCTAGAATCTTATAAATAACATTGCATAAACCTATAGGTCTGTAGTCCTGAGGAAGGATAGGAAGATTTTTTTAGGAATGAGAGCAATCAAAGTTTTATTCAAGTCAGAAGGGAGCAAAGCATGCGAATAGAAATCAGCAACCAAATTGCATAAATCCTGCTTAATCCAATTCCAAGAAGATTAAAAAAAGGCAGCATTCAAACCATCAGGGCCAGGAGCAGCATTACTTCTCGTACCTTTGATTATCGAATGAATTTCATTTTGAGTAGGGGTGGAGTTGGTGAGCCTGAAAGCCATAGCGCTGTTGAGATCCTGTGGAAGGGGTTGATCCGTTTGATGAGGAGGAGATGGATGAGGGAATGTTTGTAGAGATGAGGGAGAGGAGGCAGTCGAATGACGAAGGTCAGGTGGGTTATGATGGAGGTGAGGAGATGTGGGAGAGTGGTTCTGGTTGGGGTGGGCTGAGGTAAATATGTTGGACAAATAGGTGGTGAGAGTGTTGGCCAACTGAGGAGGTGTGGTAGAGATGGTTCCATCAGGATTTTGGAGAGTGGTAATTTGGTTCTTCCTGTTGCGCTTGACTATAGTTTGGTGAAAGAAGTCAGTATTTGTCTCCTTTGATTGCCCAGGTTTTTTTGAAATGTTGGAGGTGGTAAGTTTCCTCCTTGGTGAGAAGAGTTTGATGCTGGTCATGTAAACTTTGCTGCAGGGAGTGGTTTTGCTGGTAGGGAGGAAGGTTTTGTTGGTGGAGAATTTGGGTTTCAATTTGGGAGAGGAGATCAGAGTTCTTGGGTTTCTTCCTGCGCCACTTCCATAAATCTACAGCAAGGAAACATGATTTTTGTGAGAAGGAACGAGATGCTGAACATTGCCAACTAGAATGAGCGATGTCCTGAAAATCTGCATCAAGCAACCACCAATTTTCAAAATGAAAGGGTTTGTTACGGTGAGGTCGCTGAGCGTCTAGAAGAGCTAGGATCGGCGCGTGATCGATGTAAATCATGGGAAGATGATAAATAGTCATCGAAGGAAACATTAAGCACCAAGCTGCATTACCCAAACAACGATCAAGACGTTCATAAGTTGGAGTGGAAGTAAAACGTTTGTTAGTCCAATGTAAGCAGGACTATTATAACCAAGATCAATAAAACCACACTGCATAATATAAGTACAGAAAGATTTCATATGATTAAGATCAACAGCAGTTGGACCTAGTTTTTCATGAGCATGCATAAGTTCGTTAAGATCACCCATACAGAACATAGGAGTGGAAGGGTACTGAACTACAAAGTTTAAGACCTGACCCTAGCAAAAGTTATGTGTGCACGACACATTGAGTCTTTCTGAAGCTGATGCCCAGAAGCTTCAAAGCCATCACTCTAGTCATCATCGGAGTCTAAGATGATTTGATTGATAGGATGTCCTCGACCAGATGCTGCTCCTCCCTGAACCGATGTACAGTGGTTCAACATCGAAAACTGAAACCTGAACAAGAACAAGTAAAAAAGTAGTTAAAAGCAGGCACTCATATATACTACAAACAATTTGAGAAGTAACAAGTATATTAAAAGGAATCATTTCTCACAAACTAGTTCGATATTCAATGTTTTTCTAATTTAACATAGGATTTCTTTCACAGATGCCCAAACAAATCGCATCAAATATAGAGAGCACGAAAAGGGAAAGAGCTTACCATATGTCAAGTTGACTAAGGTAGGTTAAAACACCTAGTACCTTTTTATTAACCTTTCCACTTTGCAGTCTCACTATCTTTAGATGTTTACAAATCGTACGTGAAACCTCTGGTGCCTTCCTTCCTTTCATTTCTACTTTCCACCCACCACCCTGCAGAAAGTAGACATGTTACTAGGATCAATAGTAACCAAACTCACCATGTAGTATTTCCATTTCACAACCATCTTGTATAAGAAAATATATACTACCATGCAGAGCAGTTGAAGTGTAAGCTCCTCCAAAACTGGTGATTGCCGTAGCATAGCTGCGAGGGCACACTTATCTGGCACACACCAGTGTTCATTGAGAAACAAAGTCTTCAAGTTGATAAATGTTGGGCACGATATAAAATAACTCGTGAAAGTAGGCTGGTCACACAATCATGATTTTAGTGATGAATGTTTTTTTTCTGGACGAAGAACAAGAAAGCTAATGGTGATCGAAAATGTAAGCATACCATGTTGACAGTAGATATCAACTCCAAACATTTAGCTTCTGATAAGCCTTGCAGGATGTTGGTATCAACATGACTGCTAAAATAGTCACTTCCACTTTTTCCCAGCTCGACAACAGCATCCACTAAAGAGGGCATTCTATCAAGCACAGGAATCTTGCCATTATTAACTTCAAGACGCAGGGAAACAAGATTCGGCGAATCAACACGAATGTGAACACTGCGACAGAACTTGCTTGCAAGGAGCGGGATGAAATCTTTGTAGCACACGATAAGTCACAACAGAAAATCTTGAGTACTTCCAATGCTGGGCAACTAGAGAAATCAAGGAATCTGTCATCGAACTTGATGAAGGAAAGCTCCAGACAACTCAGGAATAGGGAATCGAGGCGAAAACCATGCACCTCAAAACAAACCTCCTCGGCATCCCTGGAAATTTGGAGACCCAAAAACTCAGCTTCACAATTAAGAACATGCTTGATCCAGACAATTATGTGGTCCATGTGGTCCAATTCCTCGCCATCCTCTTCAATGTCAGGAAGGTCAATCACACATCTACGGATAGGTATGCGATAACGAAGGAGAAGTAGATTGTCCATGAATTTCCGGATCCTCTCCATGGCAAAAATATGAAATGGTTCAATGCCACCAAGCCATGAAATGCGCAGGTAAGGGGCACTCTTCCAGACGTGGCGCCAGCGACGGCCAAGCACACATGTCTGCACAGCATCTTGCACTAGCAAGAAGAAGAGGATCATATGAAGGAGCTCATCTGGGAGGGCGTCAATGAAGTCGACGGAAAGTCCCAGAGATGACAAACTGCCGTTATCCACCACCTTTCTCTTCGGACGCACACCATCCATAAGGTAGACAGCATCAGGACTGTGAGCAACGAAACTGCCAGGAAGCATAATGGTTGTGAGAACAACTTAGCATTTGACCATGAATGCAGACATGCAGGGATCCACAGGCTACGGGTAAAGCATAGCGTCAACATTTCAGCCCATTCATACCAGCACTGCAACTTACTATATGTCAGTGGAATTGGATCATGCAGCAACACATGAATGAACGGATTAATTAATTAATAACTATGTGAATGAGCAAATGAGCACAAAAAAAGCTAGGTAGTTTATGTTGCACAGCTCTTCTGCGTATTTGATAGAGAAAAAAAGTACTATGTCAATGAGCACAAGCAATGATGGCAACATGTCTAATGCAAACCAGCTTCGTGTGCAACAGAGTGAATCTGGCAGGAGAACAAAGTGAATGCGAACCGTACGGCACAACAATAAGATCCAACAGCAGATTAACACTAACAAATAGATCTTTCAAGATTCAACCCTACGATGCAGGTACCTGAACAGCTGTACTAGCAACTGATCAGTAAATATATGGGAGCATGCAGCTATAAACAGCAGGAAGTGATAGATCTGATAAGGAAATACATAAAACATTCAGCTATAAACAGCAGGCACCAACAGATCATTACTCGTAGGGACAGATGCAGTTTGCACGGGACGAGGACAAAAACCATGAATCAGAAGTTGGGAACAACAAACTCACACGGATCAGCAGAAACACAAGAGCTCACCGGAATCGGCCGACAATACCTCGTAGCTACCGAAGAAGACCAACACCGGAGAGATAGATCTAGGCTGCAAGAATGTTCAAGGTGGCGGTATTCTACGCTCGCCTAGGTGCGCATCGCAGCTCGGTAGAGGGGTACCGCGGCGCCTAGGTGGTTAGGCAGTCACTAGGTGACCCGTGGCGGCTGCTGATGCAGGGGACGAGCAGCACGGAGGAGGCAGTAGGGGCTGGCGGCGGGGTTGAATGAGGAGCACGGTAAACAGCAGAGAACGCATGGAGATGCTATAAATGCCATTGCCTATAAATCCCAAGTCACCAAACCACTGTAACTATGAAATCTTCACTATTCCTGCTACAGTCAATAAAGTCATGTTTGTACGTAGTATTGCTATTCACCTACAGAGTAGACTCATCTGAGAGAGAGAGAGAGAGATGGAAACTATCGTCTAATTCACGATCACGAATCCGTGCACAATGAAATTCACGATCGTGAAATTGGCGGTGCCAGCAATGGATCGTGCGTAACCTAGTCCGTGCACATCCCAGTCGGTGTTGCACAGGAGGCATGCAGGGTGGATGGTGCGTAACCGAGGTGTTGTAGGTGACGCGTCGAATCGACAACAACCGGTCGGTGTTGTAGCATGAAGGTGTGTAACCGATTCCATGCGGATTCAGGTTACTCAGCTTTGATATAACCAAGTCCGTGCGTAACCGGTCGGTGTTGCAGCATGACTTACTATGCGAAGCCTATTTGTGCGCATGCGTATCCCGGTTACTCAGCTTTGATACAATCGAATTCTTCCTTTTGATCTAAAAAAACAGAGAGAGAGAGAGAGAGAGAGACGCAGGTTGGACACGATCACACACGACCGGCCGTGCTCATAGTAAGTCATAACTAACCTGCACCATCTCGCGCATAACCGAATCATAGGAGCCATGGACCGTGCATAACCCAGTAGGTCGTACAGCTGCCGCCCAGCCTGAGGAGTAAGCTGGACCCGCTACCGATATGCACAATCAATGCAAGACACGCCACGCACGCCGCACATGGTGCTTCAGCCTAGGTTATGCGGCTTGCTGCCAAGTCAAGCGCAATACACCATTCTCACGCGTAACCGTCTGAGTTCCGGTTACGCATGCTTGAACATGACCCGAGGTCTGTACCACATGTAACAAAAGCTATCTACCTGATTACGTTCCTTTTTTTTAGCTGATGATTACCACATTTTTGCGGGATTTTCGGGATATCTGTTTAACGAATGCTAACTACAGTATTTATCCATTTTGGTCGACCTGCAAGTTCAGATCGTGGAAGCGGAGGAGGAATAGGTTTTTGCTCATGTCGGGCGCGGCGGGGAAATCGTCTGCTGTTGGACGTCCAAGTGTCCCTCATCTTGACAAGCAAGGCGCACTAGACGGCAATGCGACGACACAGAGTTCCAACGGCAAATCAACGGTGACTTCCGATGGAAAATCACAGTCGACGACGAAGTCAAGGAAGCGGCCTCCTAACGAAGAAACGGTAGCACCTCCGACCGGCAGCGGCCATCGTCGGAGACGGCGGCTCAACTTCAACTCTGGTGGCCCATTGTCGTCTACTCCAGAGGTATGTAACACACCATCCAGATTCCATACGACGCACTACCTACCTGCACAACGCGCTTATTGATTACTCTCTCTCTGTGACTAGATACGGGCAACGATCACCATTACTCCTAGGGATGGAATTTCCATAGCGCCTTTGCGACTTGCGCGTGTCGTGAGCGAACTCTCAGGAGAAAGAAAGGAAAGCCTGAGGTCATTCGGATTCAAGTGCTTGCTACATATGCCCAATATATCCCTAGATCATGCCCTACTGATGTCTCTTGTCAACAAGTACGAGCAAGATAAAAAAGCTTTCAGAATTGGTGACAAGCTGGTCTGGTTGATGCCATCAGATGTGAAGGACATCATGGGTCTACCAATTGAAGGAAAAGAGGTCAAGATGGATGGCAACTATAATGAAGTTCTGCTTACCCAACACGGAAGTGCAAAGAAGAAATTAGAACTGATAGAAATTGACGAAAGGCTCCTACGAAGTGATGGTCCTGGAGATACATTCTTCCTTCGTGACTTTTTCCTGTACTGCCACAAGGTGTTGTTTGCACCCGATATGGATCCATGTATTGCAGTCAATGTCTTGCAGCTAGTGGAGAAAGTGGAAGAGATACCTTCCATGAACTGGGATGTTTACATGCTCAATCATCTGCATAATTGTATTGCTACATTCAGAAATGGAGTGAGAGAAGAACTTGGAAAGACGCGTGTCCTTCAAGGAAACCTACTATTTCTGCAGGTATACATTTTTGAAATTCAGATCCATCTGATGAAATTTAACTTCAGTTCTTGATAATTATGCAGCTTTGGTACTTTGAACATGTCCATGCGGGACCAAACGACCTCTATCCTAAACGACGTCAATACCTCCTAATGAGATATTGGACAAAACAATTGGCCGAGGTGCGACTCAACTCAAAATGTGATCTGTATACAAACACGAAGGTGAATTCCTTGATTTGTTAGTCTTGCTGTGCATGCACGGTGGTTCCAATTATTTTCTCTGTGTTTGAGACGACCCTCGTTTTTTAGTTCCCTTCATAAGAGATTTTCGAGAAGCTTCCAAACTACCGTGAGGAACCAAAAACCACTGAAGACGTGACCATAGCACTTGTCCACAAGGCACTTCACTTTTGGTTTGACACAGGATACTGCACTGCCAAAAGAACCTTGATCTAAAATAATCCAACTTTTTTAGCACTCTCCTTTAGGAATTCTAGAAAAAGACATCATATACATTGGCAGGCTAGAAAGAACTGAGTTTATTAAAACTAATCTCCCTCCTACAAACGGGACGGGACGGGCCTGCAGGCGCCTCCGCTCCCCTCCCGTCGTGTCGTCCACAGCCACAGGAGCGCCCGCCCCGATCCGCTGGGTTACGCACAATCCACGACGCACACGCGCTGCTTCAGCCTAGGTTACGCGGCTTGCTGCCATTTGTACGTTGGGATCAGTCTCCTCGGTTGGTTCACGGATCATTTTAAATTCCTCTCTCTCTCTCTCACAGACACACACACACATTATATACATTGGCAGGCTAGAAAGAACTGAGTTTATTAAAATGTCTCCCTCCTACAGAAAGTAGTTTGCTCTTCCAACTACTTCATTTTTTTTTGAAACCTTTCTTCCACATTCCTCCAATCTTTATTCGAAATCTTGCAGTAGTGCATTTGAATGCCCAAGTATTTATAAAAGAAAAAACACCGAGAACGTGTGTTAACTGATGGTGTGTAACCGAGAACGTGAGCACCATCCACGCACGGATGGTGTGTAACCGAGCGGGTGCAGGTAACGCGTCACCTCAGCTAGGTTACGCACGGTTCGGCTACTCACCATCCGTTCTGCACGGCACGTGCAACACCGACTCGGTCGTGTCGAATCAGCACGTACCCTGAGAAGCTTACGCACCATCACGAAATTTGTGAAAAATTACCATAGCAATTGTAAATCGAAGATTAGGAGGACTGAACATGATTTAATTGTAAAACTAATTACACAGATGGATGGAAAATAGCGAGAAAAATCTATTAGGACTAATTAATCCGAGCTCTTGTAATCTTGTATATGTGACGAGTTAGCTAAAAAAAGAAGAATTTTATTAAAACTCGGATCCAATAGACTTTGTATTTTACTCAGCTAGCTATCCTATTTTCTATTTAGATGAGCTGTTGGATTTCATCATCTTTCATTTTACATAATATAGTTAAATTAGGATTTTAGCTACTCATATAAACAAGAGCTCTTGGAGATGATTGCTTAGTGTAGCATGACAGGGTAGGCTTCGCTTCGAGGAGAAGCAAACCGTGGCGAGGGCAGGCCGCTGTGGGCCCGCGGGCGCCGCGTGCTCGTGAAGCACCATCATTATTACGATGGACGATGGGACGGGGTGCCACGCGCTGCTTCAGCCCGGGTTACGCGGCTTGCTGCAAAGACAAGGGTTACACACGATCCCTGTGTCGTGTCGTGTGTACAGCCTTGACAGGACGAGACGGGCCTGCAGGCGCCTGCGCTCCCCTCCCGTCATTTCGTCCACAGCCACAGGGGCACCCGCCCCAACCTGCTGGGTTACGCACAATCCATGATGCACACGCGCTGCTTCAGCCTAGGTTACGCGGCTTGCTGCCATTTGTACGTTGGGATCAGTCTGCTCGGTTGGTTCACGGATCATTTTAAATTCCTCTCTCTCTCAGACACACACACACATTATATAAAAAAAGGAAAAGGCAAAGCCAAGGCATTGCTGGTCTGGACTAATTTTGCCTGATTAAAACCACTCTCTTAATTCAGATTGTCTAAACCCACCAGTTTTTTATTTTTAATAGGTGAGGCAGATTCATTTCGTAAGTGTGCCTGTTCCCCCTTCGTCTTCCTCTTCAATTCCGTGTTCATGGCATTGCTGGTCTGGACTAATTTTGCCTGATTCTAGCGCGTTCTGCTGCTGCTATTCTTGTTTATGGCCGCGGCATTCCTCCAGTGCTGGTTTATTCAACGGCGACGAGGTTGAGATCGTCTTCGGTGAGTTCTTTTTGTTAATCATCTATACGGCATTTAAGAGTTTACAAGCTGAGCCGCCCTGGTGACCGATGGCGCAGAGGCGGCGGCGGTCGCCGCGATTGCCGCTTGCAGCGGGCAATGGTATAGGCTGGCGGAGGTGGGCCGTTGTTGTGCATTGCTACTGGACGGAAGAAGGGACGGGAAAGAGAAACAATAGGCGGGGCGCCATGGTAGTCTTGAATCCTTTGGGATTATATTCTACACTCAATTTTAAGCGATTATGTTATTTAGAGTTGACTGTTGTGCATATTTCCTGCTTAGCTTGGCATATTATTTAGAGTAGACTTCATTTCATAGTAATTTCGATTGATTGGATCATAATTATTTTATCATAACTTATCGTTAATTAATTGAGCCTAAGAATATACGGAGTAATCCGTTAGATCATAACAAATACTCCTGGTATAAGAACATGGGATTTTCTGACACTAGAACCATGAACCTGACTTTCATTTGTACTTTGATCATACGTATGGTTTAGTTTTTTTTCTGGTCTGGAAAATCTTATGCACCCTGATACTATTCTAATTTCAATTGTACATATGAAAGTGCCACACATGGTAATTTGAACTGTTTAACCTTGCCTAGAGGCTGAAAAGTGACGACCACCATAGTCATGTCCGATGCTGGTGCGGGCGAAGGATTCGTGCACTTTGCCGCTGGTGCAATGAACAATAGCCAAATCTTGAGCACAGGGAACCTGGAGGCACCTGCAGCAGAAGCTACCAGCATTTCTAAGAGCAGTTTAGTACTGAAGCATAAGTTGCAGGAACTGGAATCAAAATTAAATGACAAATTTGCTCAGGAGATGCAAGAGTTAAGGGCTGATCTCCATGATTTGCAGTCTCTGTGCACGGTTTTGGCCGTCAATGAATTTAACAAAAATACCGAGTTGCAGGAGCTTCGAAAAGAGTTATTCAAGGTAAGAAATCATCCTTGTGCTGCAATTGACTGTGAATAAACTTTTAGTACATTTCAGCTGCTGGTGATATAGTATCATGTTGTTGTTTCTTGGGAAGTATCAGAAATTAATTTATGTGGTGTTTTGTCTTTCTATGAGTGACCACTGACATTACATTTTGTGCTCAATTAATAGTCAGTCTCTATCAACAAAATGAACATGTTTTCATGTAATATTATTTGCAAAAGAATGTTGTCACGCAATCACCTTATACTTTCAAATTTCATAGAATGTTGCCATGGAATCATCGTAGTTTTTCTAATTTCAATTTTTTTCACCTTAGAAATTTGTTTTAAAAAATTGCTGCAGCAACACACGGGGTATCAACTAGTTAATACACATGATCTGAGGGATTGCCAGATGGCAGAACTGGCCGAGCCAACATAGGTGTCAAGAGGATGGGCGTCGTTGATCGCAAGGCGATTGCAAACACTGGTGGGTTATCGGATTACGAAGCAGCACTTACCTGTCCAAAATGGGAGGCTGAGATATCAGATCCAAATTAGCATCCTTTTAGGGTTGACATGGTTAACGACAGAGAGATGGTGTGCACCTTTTTATTGATTATTTTCATTTATTACTGACGGATTATGTTCTGTGAGTTTCCATGTCCATCAAGTCTAATCGTGGGGCAAGTGATCTTTTGCAGGATGTTATTGACGAAGGCGATAGTAAGCTCCAGGAGCTAAGAGGAGAGCATGGTCAAGAGATCTTTGCCTTGGTAACAAAGGCCTTGCTTGAGGTTAACGAGCACAATGCGAGTGGTCGCTACCCAGTACAATTGTGGTGGAACTACAAGGAGGACCGGGAAGCAACCCTGAAGGAAGCTGTCCAGTTCGTCATGAGACAATCACATAGGCTCAAGAGGAAGCGTAGTTAAGTATAATAGCTGCACCCATTCAGTTATACGGTACGTTGCCATGTAAATATCCAATGCAAATTGGGTTACTACTTATTAGAGCAACTCCAAGAGAGTAGCCAAATCTCACTCCTCATATTTCAATTTAGCTAACCATTTAGCTAAGATTTCCACTCTATATTTCAATACAATCCAATAGACTAGTTTTGACGGCTGTTAAGTGCCATTTTTATGGCCGTCAACTCCTGCAAATTGGAGCATGAATTGCACATCCACACTAGAATAGGAGCTTAAACTAATACTTTCCACCAGTGTCGATGTCTATTCAAATGCAGGTATTTAGCATAAGAAATGAAGGGAATCCATGCACATTCATTCCACTCCAATCCAAGGCACTCAAATGCTGGCCAATCAGGGGCTGCCACATGGATTCTCCTGGATCCATGATGTCACCAATCTATGTGAAGAACTCTCGACGAATCATATGCTGCCACGTCAGCATCACATGGATCTATGGGCCCACTTTGCCAACTAAACCACCAGGAAACGTGCCATGCACGGAGGAGGGGCACTAGGGCCCACATGGAAGTGAGCCAGAGGAAACACAGGCCAGATGGCTGGCAGGGAGCTTTGGCCGACCCTAGGGTCGGTTGATCTCCCCCTTCCGCGTGTTGCTCGCCCATTGGTCCTTGGCTGCATCCCGGGGTGTTTTGGAGCACTTGGAGCCCCGGAGCAAGCCACTCCCTTGTCTACAAATAGAGGGGAGGGGCCTTATTTCACACACACCACCAAGCTCTCAAGTTCCACTTCTCTCTTGTTTAGCTCTCTCTCCCTCTCTCTAATTCTGCCCATGTGAGGTGATTCTCACCTCTATGTGGTAGAATGGTGTTGAGAAGAGATCTAGACTAGGATTAGTTGAGAGGTAGAGTAGGGGTGAGGAGTGAGTTGATGTCCTCGTGGATGCTTATTCTTCATTTAGATCAAAGTGAGTATTTCAGCATTTCTTATTTAGACTATAGTGGACATCATGCATGCTTGATTTGTTCTTATGTTCTTAGCTCATTCATAAGTTAGAGGCTTGTGTTCTTCATGACACAAGGCTTCGATCCTTTAGAGCTAGCTCAGTAGTTCCTATACTTGTTTGCATGCTCTGATCCTGTTTAGCTAAGTGAGTCTGTTGTATCTCTTTTGTTTGCATCCGTAGCTTCCTTTCTGCTCTGTAGCTCAATGAATAGTATGATTTGATTCCGTTCTCTCTCTAGTTCGTGGTTCCGTATTTATACGGGTTGCTATAGTGTTGTTAGCTGGTCGACAGACGTAACTGCACTATAGTAGTTATCTGGGGTACAGACGTGGTGTCTGGGCTCTGGTTATCCTGCGAAGACCACGTGCGTTCGCGTAACGATAGAGGTAAGCCGCAGTGGTGACAGCCTGTTGGACCCTTTGAAACCCTTCGCGCCTGCGTACCGAGTTGGGCCCCGTTGCCAGTACATTGGCCTCTCCCTAAAAAGTTAGGATGGGCTGGCGCCCCATGGGGAGGACTAATAGCGGACAGATCCGTCTCGAGAGCTAAGTCCCTTAAGGAAGTGCTTCTCATATCCCTACCTACCCCAGCGGAAGCTGGTGTCCTTGGATAGACCCTCTCTGGTTACTCTGCATCCTAGGAACGAAACCCGACAGGAATACTCATTCTCCTAGGGAGAAGTGCTACAACGGTGTATCCGTGCGCTTGCGGATTCATTCTCACTCGTCAGTGTTCCCGGGAGTTTCTTACACGCTCACGCTAGTGCGCCAGTGGTGGTGACGTTAAGAAACGCCAACAAGCATTTCTGGCGCTGTTGCCCGGGACGGCTGTTGTTAACCTTCGAGTACGTCTATCCTCGTATTTATCTTTTTCCTTTTTTCTTCTACCTTCACCCCCGTTACCCTTTTTGAGATATCCCTTTTATTTTCTTTACTTCTACCTCTACCCCCACTACCCATGGAAGGTTATCCTTGTAAACACCTTTCGCCTTCGAGGAGTGAACCCTCAGAGCCATCTTCGTCAAGGCACATGCTTACATCTGGCTGTTGGCTTCACCCCTCTCTCATGAAGCTAATTCAGGACCTATCCTTCTCGAGGTTAAGTCATGAGAACCCCTTTGATTATGTGAGAGACTACTAGCATCTGCTTGAAACTCGGGGTAAAACCAGAGAATCACCGGATGATCGGAAAAAGAGAGTTTTCCCCGCTATCCCTCTCCGGGAAAGCACGGGGATAGGCACCGTTGTTTTGGTAGGGACTACCTTACTTGGGAAAGGTTGAGAGCAGCTTTCTGCTCCCAAGTCTTCCTGATATGACGTGTCATCTCGCTAAGGACCAAGATTCTCTGTTTCAAGCAAAGTGAGGAGGAATCACTAGGAATGGCATGGAATCATTTCGCCTCCGCGGTGGAAGATTGCCCAGTCCTCTACATTCCCGATTGGATGTTGCTCTAGGACTTCTGGCTTGGATTGCGGAAGGATGATGCCATGAGGCTTATTGCTCTCTCCGGAGGATCCTTTGTGCACCTAGATGCTGTCGAGGGAAAAGAGATCGTGGAGAATCTTCAGGATTTCAGCTCCCCTTGCATCCCGGTCAATGAGGCACCCACCAGAGGAAATGTTGAGCCACCTAGATCCACATTAGCCGAGTCCGAGATTTCATATCCACTCTTTCTGAGCTCTGGCTGAAGATGTCATTCCTGAATAGCAGGAGTCTAAGGGAAAGATTTCGTGGCGCGAGATCTACCCTTGGATCCCCCTCTCGTGCATCTTCTTAGACCTTCTCCCCGAGACTTTGTCTCGCGGGAGGACGGAGAGAGTAGTTCAGAAAGAACGATCATTCCCGGTCAGGATGACTTGCTCGATCCTCACTACTATCTCATAAGGAGGGTATGAGAGGCTTATCGTGTTTCTACGTTGAGTTTTGAGCTGAAGTGCCTCGCACTGAAGTTTCGTATAAACCAAGACATCGGTCCCTGCTTCATAATCCATTGGATTCATTCATCAGCCCGAAGGAGCACGATCATTCACCGATCAATTGGGGTACGTTCACTTCAGATCTTCAGCCCATCGATCGATGCTAATCAATCTGGAGGAGCTTAAACTTCTTACCTTATGCCTGACTTGATTGATGCCCAATGGGAGTTGCACTTTCCAGCTTATCCATAACCTCCCGTTGGAAGCTTAGGCCCGACCTTGGGATGTTTCCATTGCTCCGATGAGAACATCGGACCCTCTGCCTAAGGTAAGAGCAAGTTAAATCTCGTTCTTCATCCGAACACTGGTTCCTGATTGTACACCGGCCCTTGGAAGTCCATGCTCTATCCTCTTTGAAGGCCGAGTGTCTTTCTAAGCTTGAGTTCACTCGGAGATCGGTACCTGTTGTTGGAGCACTAGCCTCAGTGCTCGATCTTTTCATCTCTGAGTTCCGAGACCCTGGTGCTATAGTTCTTGAGTCCCGTGACCACCTTAGGGATGCCTCGGCATCTCTGGGATGATCATGTCTGCCTTCAGCCTCGACATATCTTTTTGGGCTCGAGTTCGTATATGCGCTAACCTTGCAGATCAGAGCTTATCATCATATATCACCGCATCTGCAAGGGAGATGGTCATGCGTTGAGACAGGAGATCGCAAGACACCCGCACCCTGAGTACTCCTGAGACTCATCTCGTTTCCCCAGGAAGAATTATCTTTCGGGTATCTTGTGGATGTCGATTATGCGGGAGAAAGAAATTGCCAAGATAAAAAGGAGTAAGCAAAAGACCACAGGAAGGCAACACCATCGTGGTGACATGGTGAACGCTTCATGATCACCATCAGAAGTTCCTACACTTTTGACGGACCAGGTATGTTGTCAAGGTGAGCTCCCCCAGATTTTCTATGGTTATTATGGCTTGTCCAAGGTTGTTGTATAGTAGAGGTTGATTATTCAACCTCAACCTTATCCTAGCCTTAAACCTAAGCCAACCTTTCCATCTCGGGGAATCCACCTGGGCCTTTGGTCTTGAGACCTGCTTGAGCCCACACGAGAAGGGGGAAGGACAGAGGGGCCCGAACCCAGGTTCGGCCGAAACCCTAGTGACGCCGCCTCCCTTCTTCTTTCGTGTGTGCGTCTCGTTCTCCTCCAGAAACCTTCTCCCTGCCGCTCGACGAGTTTTCACGTTGCCAGAATCCTTTTCCTCCACCTCACCATCCTCAGCTCATCACCGCATCCATGGCCGGAAGGAGTGTTGTCCCCTTCGACGGTTCCACCTCGTCCACCGGTCCCGGGGCAGGAGGCAACCCCTCCATCACTATTGCCCCCGCTGCGGACCTCGCGATGGTGGCCGGAGACCTATATGTTCCTCCGCTCGCCACCATCCCACCGGGCGGGAGGATTCTAGGCACGCCGCCGTCTAGGCGCTCTACCTCGCCTGGGAAGAGGCACATTAGATGGGCGGCCAGCCCCTACGGCAGGCCAACCACGGCTCAGCTTCGCCCCAAGGGTTTGTCGTTCGCTCCACCTAGCACACCTGGGTCGTCGCTAGTTGGAGGGCAGACGAGCTCGGCACAGTCTGCTCCTTCACCGCAGCCGCCGGTGACCATAAAGCCGGCACTGCCCAAGGAGAAGGCTCCTGAGGCACGCCCAGCTCCAGTCCTGCCAGAAGAGGATGAAGACCTTGGCCTAGACGACGGTTTGCCACCGCCGCCCTACACTAGGAGGTCCAGGGAGAGGACTCGGGCAACTCCCTAAGCTCTCCTCAGTGTCCAAGCTGACCCCGCTGATGAAGGAATTGGAGGCCAGTAACGAGAAGCTCAGGGCTGCTTACTCAGAGCAGAAGTTGGACCTGGCCAAGCTGAGAGACGACGTGCGCGACCTTTGCCGTGGTTGTTGGCGTTTCGTAGTGTCATCACTTTAAGAACAGATCTGGAATCCATCCTTAGTCACAAAACAAAGAAATGCCTATTGGCATCTCTTAACGACACAACTAACGACGCCGAGTTAGCGTGAACATCAATACTTGCCAAAGGTTAATCTAAACGATAATGAACGAATCCGCAAGCGCACAGATATACCATTGTAGCATTTCCCCAAGGAAAGAGAATATTCCAAGGGTATCGTATCCATGGAAGGCAATGGCGGATATCTTAGACTTATGCTTTTGCACTGAATGTAAACTAAGAGATAGATATAGGAAACAACAAACTCAAAGGCAGTGGTAAGATAAAAGATATAAAGGGTAGTGTGACACACACACACTCAAATCTACCTCTACTCAAGCATACTACGACTTAGGGGGAACATACGAGTTACCTCTAGGTTCTAATGTACTTAACATACAAAGCTAGAAGATACAGGAGATAGGCATGAGTATTGCATGAGAGGGTAAGGTTCAGCACCCAGGTACATGGGGAGCTAGCCCGCGACGACCAGCAATCTACGAAACTAGACTTTAGACTCCTACAGCAAGTACCCCAGCGCGGAGGCTTGCAAAGGATCCAACAGCTGTCACCACTGCGGACCTACCTCTATCGTTACGAAGGCTATGCTCATAACTAATGTAGCCAGACAACCCAGGCACCATACCTGCGTTGCTGCTAGACTACACCCGGCCCGGGCTATTGTAACCCAGGGTGAGAGCCACCAGAAGACTTGTCAACTTAGACCGAGTACCGTAGCTTGAACACAAACCTCTTGCAACACTCTCATGCCATCTAACAAGATCAACTAAGGCTAGACATACGAACGGATACGAACTCTCTTATGTCTAGTCAATAAGCTCAAAGGGTCGTGTTCGTGAAGAACACGAGCCTCTAACTTATGAACAAACATATAAGGAATGAGTTTATCACCCTTCAAGTGGATCAAAAGGTAGTGTTCATGAAGAACACAAGGCTCTAAATGATGAACAAAGGATGAACTCAAGAACATATCAAGCATACGATCTACCATGACTTTAATTGAAATAGCTAAATAACTGAAGTAGATCAAAGTCATACAATGAAATAAAGATAAAAGAGAACTCATACCTAAACTCCAAAGAAGACTTGGAACCTGAAGAAGAGCTAATCTAGCCTACCCCTAGCCTAGGAAACTAAAAGTGAGAGGAGAATGCGAGAGTGGTGTGTGGGAAATGGGAGCCCCTCCCCTTCTATTTATAGGCAAGGACCAGGCCTGCTCGGAGCACCAAATGGCCTCAAAACACCCGGGGATGCAGCAAGTGACCAATGAGGAACCACCACGTGGAGGGCCAGGATGGACAGCCACTAGGTCGGTTCGGCCGATCCTAGGATTGGCCGGCCCCCTAGGGTCGCCTCTTGGCCTGTGTTTTCTCTAGGTGGCTGACATGTGGGCCCTTTGATCCTTCCCCCGTGCATGCCAAATTTCCTGATAAGTTGGAGCTCTGGTGGGCCCATGGATCCTTGTGTAGTCCATGTGTCACTCTCTGATTCGTCAGTGAGTGCCTCCATTGGATCAATGACGTGGAATGCCATGTGTTTCCTTGGTGGCAGCCACCTCCTCAGCTGAGTTGGCATGGTTTCTCCATAGAAGGTGGGTTTCCATCTCTTTTAAGGGGTATTTCACCTACATACAAATAATCTCCAAGGACAAGTGGAACTACATTATTCAAACCAAAATGCAAGTAAATAATGCATATGCCTCCATTTATGTGAGAATATTGACGGTTGAAAGTATTACTTAACAGCCGTCAACAAACTCCCCCAAGCTAACCTCTTGCTCGTCTCGAAGCAAGACATTAGAGACTTAGTTGGGTTGATCAAGAGTTGCCACAATGTTGTATTCTCAACTTATGGAAAACATATAGCAAAGTACTCTACCAAGAGTTGAACAAGTTGGCAATGTTCCTACCTTTCACCTGATGACGTGGGGCATATAGCTTCACCTGCCTTAGGCGGTTGAGAGACAGAATTGTTATATAGTAATGCATAATCACTCATACCTTGATCAGCTATCAATTCAGAGGTTTTGCAAATTTTTTCAAAAGAAAATCAGAGTTCCTCAAATGATACTCTCGGATCGCTCAAAGTGTATGGTTCCTCACCAAGGCATCAATGTTGCCTTTCTTCACATCCTACTCCTAATAGGCTTATGTGGAGCTGTAGGTAGGAAAGAAATGTGGCATACTTGTCCCTCATATTTCGCTAAGTCAAAGACCAGATACTTGGAAGAAACAAACATACATCCTGATCAAGATGTGCATATGTGTGTGATGGATATGAGCATGGTAAGGTGGATACTAGGCCCGGAAATGGGTGCTAGATATTACCATGCTTTATATGAGGAAATGAGGGATTGATGGTAAGGTGGATACTAGCCCCGGAGTAGGTACTAGTTATTACCATCTATATGGTGGAACTCTTTCTCTTGCACATATCAATCCCTTTTTTTCCTTTTGGAATTTTTCGAGACTTGGGCTAGCTCTCTTTATTTTATTTTTGCCATGCTGTTGAGCATGCTTTTCTTTTTCTTTTATCTCTTTTTTTCAGCTAGCCCTTTGTCTCTATTGGAGATATTTGGAGAGGGATGAATGATACAAAGATACATAGAGTTTTATTTCTGGAAGAATGCATAAGCAAAATCGAACAAATGATGAATGGTAACTTCCAGTGTAGAAGTTTAGCATGAACGTGTACGTGATCTTGATCAGGGGAGTATGAGTTCTAACAAGGGTCACAACAATTTGACAAAGCTCAATGAGAGAACAAGCTGCATATGTGGAGGCTAAGAGCTAGAATCTACATATGGCCTTGGATGGGAAATTCTCATCATTGAGGAACTCATCATGTTTTGATTTTTCAAAAAGAAAACTCTGGATGTCAAGCATCACTAAGCACAAGATCATAGCACTCTATTCTGCCATATCATGTCTCACAACAACTTAGGCAAGGATCATGCTTTTTGCTACCCACAGTTTTCAAGCTAAAGTTTGAACATGCAAGCCAACAAACTCAAAACTTAGGTAGGATACAAAGTTGTAAGAAAGACATATGAGAAGAATAAATAGAGCAACTATTCATCATTTCGAACATAGAGGCAAAGAATTCTTACTATGCATATCAAAGCAAACTAAGCAAACGATGATGGTGAAAGCAAATAAATATTTTTTGGTCTTTTTATTTTTGCAGATTTTTTTTGGGTTTTCATTTATACAATATTCTGAAAACAAAGGAAGGTACAAGTTACCTCAGGATGGGGGTCCTCACCCAAGCTAGCTTCAGGCTCATTGCGGAGGAGGGAAGAAGAATCCCTGACTCGCGTACTAAGCCCTCTGCTCCTCCATGTATCGCTGCTGGTTCTGCTGCATGCCTTCGATCCTTTCACTAGCCTGACACTGCCACGCTGAGGTAGACTCGACGTGGGTGTTCAGCGTATTCTCCAATCCCGTGACCTGGACGGTGAGCTCTCCCATCTGCTGCGCGAGCTGAGCATCGCGTGCAGAAGCTGAGGAGTGCCGCCGGAAGGACGAAGACGGAGGTGGACCACCGAAGCTGGAACTAGCGGGTGTGGCCCACTGAGCACCGCTCGCACTCGCCCAAGCCGTGCCATTCGCACTCGGGTGGTAGGTGGGCTGGTCCCAACCAGGTGCATATCCAGGGGTAACCCCGAACATGTACCCCGCAGGGGCCCCTCCTGCCACCGGTGGTGTAGCAGGCTGTGGCTGTGGCTGTGGTGGTGGTTGTGACTGCTGCTGCTGCTGCATGTGTGCTCTCTTCGCCGCGCTTCTGGTGGACCTGCCTGAAACACTAGGACGACGGCTTCCCTCTTGTGTAACAAGGGGAATGGTTAGTGACTCTGAGCTATACAATCGAAACCCCGGGTTAGGTAACGGGATTTGATTTGCATAACCCGGAAAGAAGAAAGTCAAAGAATCATTTGGGCCCCTCTTGAGTATATGCCCTTGGATCAAGTATGCCTCATCAATGAGAACTCGGGGCGTCCCGATGAAGGGTACGGGATTCCCGCTAAGAACCCCGAGTCTGAGAGCAATACGATTCACCAAAGACGTACACTCAATAGGACCTATCATCTTGAAATTCATCATCCACTGCCGAATCATAGCTTTAACGGAAGAGACCTTGATCTGGTTAACAGCGGCGTATAATAACATCATCTCATCGCTGTGCACGGGCCGAACATCCTCTCGTGGAAAGAGAAAATGGCGAGCCACTTGTGCCACAAACGGAGAGTGGGATGCACGATATCGTTGCACCGAGGTACAAACTTGCCACTGTAAACAAGACCAGAGATGTCTGCCAGGAGTCCCGAACAAAACCCTCACAAGCCTTCTTCAGAGAAACGGCACAACGAGGACTAAAACCAAGAAGACGACTAAGTTCCTTCCACGAAACACGATAATCAGTCCCAAAAAGATGAAACTGAATGCCATCCTGAATCTCGGTAAGAGAGCAAATAAATTGGATGGTGAGGGGCCGAGAGCCAAGCTCTGTAACCGGTGCAAACTCCTCCCAACCAAGAGCATGCCAAATAGAAGTGAACTCAAGATTCATACCTGTTTTCTCCATGAGAGCCGGGTCGAAGTCCCGGGTGTGGGCGAAGACTCGGTCCTTTAGGAGAGTGTAGGCTTGCTCCTCTCGAGCGCCCCGCAAGCTGAGGTAGGGGGTATCGTTGACGACCTCCTCCGCTGCTTGTGGCTCGGCTTGCTCCTCTTGCTCTTCTTCATAATCCATCATTGATGAGCTCGGTGTCAGCTCGGCGGGGGTGGATGAACTCGCGCTTGCCCACGAACGGGAGCGTGTCACCCTCCGGAGAGTGTTCGCCGCCCAATTCATGCGAGCACAACAACAAGGGACAACAAGAGCAACTCGGTGATGGATTAGTAAGATCAAACGAAATTCTTACCGAGCTTGCTCCACCAATAGCAATACTTTCAGCAACACAATAGAGAGAACACTTGATGATCCAATCTTGAGCAAGAAATCCAAGAAAACCAAGAGAGCAAGGAGTAGAGAGGGGGGTGTGAGTGAATGAGTGAAGAACACCCCCTCTCGGGTCCAATTTATAGAGCAAAGGGGCAGCACACCGCGGACTAGCCATTGCACAACGGTTAGGAGTCGTTGGCCAAAGCTGGGCCCACATGACTGTTGCTAGGGTTCGGTCAAACCCTGGTTCGGCTAGGCCAACTGTGGGCCCGGGGCTGGCCCCCTTTGGCAGGCGTGCCACCAATGGCTATATAGAGATATACCCAGGTGCACCGGCCAAAGTTTGCTCTAGAAATTGCCCAAATGAATTTTCTAAGGTTTTCAAACTCAGAAATTATTTTCAGAAATTTTATTTTGAAAAGGGAAAAGGGCTAGATAAATCTAGCATGCAGATGCAAGGTTTTGGAAAATCAAATATGCAATTTTGGAAAGGGAAATATGAGATAAGTACCAGCTTTAACCTTTTTTGTAGAAAGGACCCATCATTTTTTAGTCCGACGAGTTGGACTCTTCTCGGCAGTTAATTCCACTCAACACCCCACTCCTGAGAAGTAGAGGGTGGTGCCTTCTCAATCTTCCGCCATTCTTTCTGAATTTTCTTTTGCTTCTTTGACGGAGATTTCTTCCTTAGCGGTAAAGGCTCCGTCCTTCCCCCAAGCTGCTCAACACTATCCTGCACCAAATAGCACTGCTCTTCCTTGTCCTGAAACCTGAGCTTCAAGTTCCTCTTCCCAATGCGGAAGTGGATTATTCCGAACCCCACATTGATCCTAGCCCGGACATCATTGAGAAATGGTCGCCCAAGGATGAGTAGCATTCCTCCCTCGTCATCCATATGAAGGACCACAAAATCCGCGAAGACATAAGAGTTCTTGACCTTAACCAATATGCTCTCAACAATTCCTTCTGGATATCGTATCGCTGAATCAACGAGTTGGATAGTCCATGCTGTAGGACAGAGAGCTGGATATCCCAGTTGCTCGAACGTGGCCTTGGACATGAGATTAACACTTGCACCAAGGTCACAAAGGGCATGCCTAATCGTCTTGTAATGGATTGTGCAAGTGATAGTTGGGTAGCCTGGATCTTTCTTGTGCACAACTGCTGATTCCTCCCATGGATCTAGAATTTGTTGTATGGGCTTTCCTGCATAGTTAGAAGCATGTGTCTTCCTAGGTGGCTCACCCCACCTAGTTGACACTACACTAACATTTTCACAAGAGGATACGGGTTGCCCCGGGATCCTCCCGTTATCAGCAGATGGAACCAAAGCAGCCAGCTGAGCCAATTGGGTTTCTAACATTTTGTTGAAACTCAGCTGGCTCTTCTGGGCAGAAGAAAAACTATCAAGCTTAACGTTGAGGCTTTCCAAAGTTCTATCAAGGACAGCTAGCTTTTTGTTAACATCTTCATTAATCTTAGCTTGCCCAAAAATGAGATCTCTCAAGAAGGTTGGCTGGGATTGTAAGAATTACCTTGGTTACCTCCTTGATAATAAGGGTGTTGTTGATTCCACGATTGGCCTCCTTGTTGAGGTGGGCGATAACCATTATTATTGCCATTCATGTACATCACTTCCTCCTGAGTCTCCGGGTAGTAATTGCCTGAGTGCCCAGTGTTGCCACAGACTTCACAAGTCATATGAGAATCCATAGGCAGAGTAGTGGTGGCCATGGAAGCCTTCTCACTGGTGTAGTCATCTAATCTCTTCATAAGAAATCCAACTTGGCAGTAATCATGTCTGCTTCCTTGACAGTATGAGTACCCCTCCATCGTGGTTGGAGTCTTTCATCAGTCCACCCTTGGTTGGAAATCATCTTCTCAATGAGTAATTTAGCATTATCAAATGTGAGTGAGAAGAATGCTCCCTGAGCAGCAGCATCAATATGGCCTCGGGCTGTCGGAGTCAACCCATTATAAAAGCTTTGAAGAATAAGCCAGTCCTTCATCCCATAGTGAGGACAGGCCAGGACATACTCCTGAAGCCTTTCCCATGCCTCTGGAATAGATTCACTTGCTGCTTGCTAGAAACCAGAAATTCTCCCACGAAGAGCATTGGTTTTACCCAATGGGAAGAACTTCTTGAGAAATGCCTCTGAACACTTATCCCAAGTGTTAATAGCATCATGATTCGCATAGAACCATGGCTTGGCTTTCCCCAGGAGAGAGAATGGAAACAGTCGTAGACGGACAACATCCAAATTTGCACCCCTGATGATGAAAGTGCTGCACAGCTCTAGGAATTGCTTCAAAATAGCATTGGCATCCTCATTTGGCTTGCCACAGAATGGGCTAGCCTATACCATCGTGATTAGACCCGTCTTGATCTCAAAATTTTCAGTCCCCATTGCCACCTCAGGGCCTTGCAGCAGCTGGTCAGCAGAAGGAGCTGAGTACTCACGAAGTGTCTTCTAGGCCATAGCGTTTGACGTGGATGGTACAAAGGAAGCTGGTTCGCCTTCTGGACGAGTACGACGAGGTGAGTCAAAATGAATTCGAGCTTTCCTCACAAGTGACTCAAGATCTTCAGTGAAATTCTCTGGTAAGTCAAAACTAGTCATACACTACCTGTCTTCATTATCCAAAGATGAAAGAAGACAATCAAGGTTAGCCTGCATTAAGAATTGTCCTAACCTACTCATAGTTTATAAATAGATGCAAAGCATAGTCATGATAATCCTGTGCCTTCCCCAGCGACGGCGCCAGAAATGCTTGTTGGTGTTTTGTAGCGTCATCACTTTAAGAACAGATCTGGAATCCATCCTTAGTGACAACTCCAAGAAATGCCTGTTGGCATCTCTTAACGTCACAACTAACGACGCCGAGTTAGTGTGAACATCAAGACTTGCCAAAGGTTAATCTAAATGATCATGAACGAATCCGCAAGCGCACAGATAAACCATTGTATCATTTCCCCAAGGAAGGAGAATATTCCAAGGGTATCGTATCCGTGGAAGGCAATGGCGGATATCTTAGACTTATGCTTTTGCACTGAATGTAAACTAAGAGATAGATATAGGAAACTACGGCTTAGGGGGAACATACGAGTCTTCTTAGGGGGAACATACGAGTGTTCTTAGGGGTAGTGTGACACACACACACACTCAAATCTACCTCTACTCTAGCACACTACGGCTTAGGGGGAACATACGAGTTAGCTCTAGGTTCTAATGTACTAAACATACAAAGCTAGAAGATACAGGAGATATGCATGAGTATGGCATGAGGGGGTAAGGTTCAGCACCCAGGTAAAAATGGGGAGCTAGCCCGTGACGACCAGCACTCTGCGAAACTAGACTTTAGACTCCTACAGCAGGTACCCAGCGCGAAGGGTTGCAAAGGATCCAACAGCTGTCACCACTGCGGACCTCCCTCTATCCTTACAGAGGGTAGCTCATAACTAATGTAGCCAGACAACCCAGGCACCATGCCTGTGTTGCTGCTAGACTTCACCCGGCCCGGGCTATTGTGACCCAGGGTGAGAGCCACCAGAAGACTGGTCAACTTAGACCAGTACCGTAGCTTGAACACAAACCTGATGCAACACTCCCATGCCATCTAACAAGATCAACTAAGGCTAGACATAAGAACGGATATGAACTCTCTTATGTCTAGTCAATAAGATCAAAGGGTCGTGTTTGTGAAGAACACAAGCCTCAACTTATGAACAAACACATAAGGAATGAGTTTATCACCCATCAAGTGGATCAAAAGGTAGTGTTCATGAAGAACACAAGCCTCTAAATGATGAACAAAGGATGAACTCAATAACATATCAAGCATATGATCTACCATGACTTTATATGAAAAAGCTGAATAACTGAAGTAGATCAAAGTCATACAATGAAATAAAGATAAAAGAGAACTCATACCTAGACTCCAAAGAAGACTTGGAACCTGAAGAAGAGCTACTTTAGCCTTGGAAACTAAAAGTGAGAGAAGAATGAGAGAGTGGTGTGTGGGAAATGGGAGCCCCTCCCCTTCTATTTATAGGCAAGTACTAGGCTTGCTCGGAGCACCAAATGGCCTCAAAACACCCGGGGATGCAGCAAGTGACCAATGAGCAACCACCACATGGAGGGCCAGGATGGATGGCCACTAGGTCGGTTCGGCCGATCCTAGGATCGGCCGGCCCCCTAGGGTCGCCTCCTGGCCTGTGTTTTCTCTAGGTGGCTAACATGTAGGCACTTTGATCCTTCCCCCGTGCATGCCAAGTTTCTTGATAAGTTGGAGGTCTGGTGGGCCCTTGGATCCTTGTGTAGTCCATGTGTCACTCTCTGATTCATCGGTGAGTGCCTCCCATGGATCAATGACGTGGAATGCCATGTGTTTCCTTGGTGGTAGCCACCTCCTCAGCTGAGTTGGCATGGTTTCTCCGTAGAAGGTGGGTTTCCATCTCTTTTAAGGGGTATTTTACCTACATACAAATAATCTCCAAGGACAAGTGGAACTACATTATTCAAACCAAAATGCAAGTAAATAATGCATACGCCTCCATTTATGTGAGAATATTGAGGGCTGAAAGTAGTACTTAACAGCCGTCAACAGCGGCCTCTGTGCGAAGATGAGGAGGCTGTTCTCAGCTACGTGGAATGCGGCCGTCTATGATGCCGAGTAGTGGGGATTAGCCCCAACTTTAGTTTATTCGGCGCTAGTCTAGGTCTAGGTTTATTTCCCTTTATTTCATTTATTTCTTTGCATGTGTGTAAGCGCCTAATCATTTTATTTCTATAACATTTGGATTTGAATAAAGTGGCTCACCGGTCATGTAACCCGGTTTAGCCACCCTTGTGTCATTACTTTGGTCTTTTCATTGAGAGGACATTTAGATTCGAGACAGTGTGGGGGAAGAGCCATGACTCTCCCAATGCTGGCACGACGTTTTCATACGTACCCACTATGAGCACTCCGCGCTAGCCGATCGATCACCTACAGAGAACCTGAACGGGACCCACATGAGTTCACTCCTATGGAGAGCCTCTCACGGTTCAACTCCCATGCATAGCGCCGGTTTGCATCTCGACAACTCACTCTCCTTCATTCCTGAGTTTTATAAGCTATATCTGTCTATCTCTAAACTAAAATTTGAATGATGATGCTAAAAGATCACCCAGCTCGCTTGATGCCTGAGTAGACTCACATATGTTTTATTTCTTGTTATCTACCTGATGCTTGTGAACCATAACCTTCTTAAGGACAAGCATGTTCACCTAAGTAATTGACGAGTATGATATGGCTGGATGATATGATCTGTTGCTCTGATGACTAACTCTCTTGGGTTATTTATTTTGAAAAAACTCAAAACCTCTTGGAAAGACTCCTCTTCGATATTCCTCTATCCCATTAGAGCCATATGATCTTCGTAGTTGAAAACCTTAGATTCATATGCTGCTTGTTATTGCATTGAGCCTTATCAAACTCTGCGACCCTTGTGAGAATTCTTTTCATTACTTTCATGATCAAGATTCATGTGCACCCCACCTATTTCCCCTTGCTATGCTTCTACACTAGAAGTTAGCATTGTATCATTCATCCATTCCATAAAAATAAAAGCTCCGTATGTGGTGTGACCTCTCTCTCTAAAAATATCCTTCAAAAAGAGACATGGGCTGTAGAAAAAAGAAAGCACATGCTCAAAGCATGTTGATGAAAAAAAGAAGAAAAGAAAGTATAGCCCATGTCCAAAATAAAGGAGGAAAGAGATGGTCATGCAAAAAGGAGTTCCATAATCTTGATGGTAATAACCAGTGTCCATTCCGGGGATAGTGTCCACCTTACCATGAACCCATATTTCTCATCACATATGTATGGTAATATCTAGCACCGATTCCGGGCCTAGTATCCACCTTACCATACCCACCATAGCCATACCGGTGCACATCTTGAACTGGTGGTATGATTTGATTTTCTCTGTGGATCCAGTTTTTGACTTTGCAATATATGTGATGCAAGTATGCTTTCTCTTTATCCTACCCTGAGCTCCACATATAGCCATCATTATAAGTAGGATAAAGAAAGGCAAATGCCTTAGTAAGGACATATACACATTGAGCGATCTGAGAGAATCAAATGAGGAAGCCACCAAGAGTTTTGTTTTTGAAAAATTTGCAAAACCCCAAGGTGTTTATCATCAGGTGCATAAGTGACTTGATTCACAGCTGTTCTACTTTTCACTCACCCAAGGAGACATGATAGCCACTCCACAGAGGTTCATAGGAGCAAGGTATGACTTGGAATATCTCTTATATTTGTCTTACTCTTTGGCATTCATGACCCACTTGGCTTTGTTTCCCCTTCACTCGGGACGAGCAAAGGTCAAGTGTGGGGGTGTTGTTGACGGCTGTTAAGTGCCATTTTTATGGCCGTCAAGTCCTGCAAATTGGAGCATGAATTGCACATCCACACTAGAATACGAGCTTAAACTAATACTTTCCACCAGTGTCGATGTCTATTCAAATGCAGGTATTTAGCATAAGAAATAAGAGGAATCCATGCACATTCACTCCACTCCAATCCAAGGCACTCAAATGCTGGCCAATCAGGGGCTGCCACATGGATTCTCCTGGATCCATGATGTCACCAATCCATGTGAAGAACTCTCGACGAATCATACGCTGCCACGTCAGCATCACATGGATCCATGGGCCCACTTTGCCAACTAAACCACTAGGAAACGTGCCATGCACGGAGGAGGGGCACTAGGGCCATCCTAGGGTCGGTTGATTTCCCCTTCCACGTGTTGCTCACCCATTGGTCCTTGGCTGCATCCAGGGGTGTTTTGGAGCACTTGGAGCCCCGGAGCAAGCCACTTCCTTGTCTATAAATAGAGGGGGAGGGGCCTCATTTCTCACACACCACCAAGCTCTCAAGTTCCACTTCTCTCTTGTGTAGCTCTCTCTCCCTCTCTCTAATTCTGCCCATGTGAGGTGATTCTCACCTCTATGTGGTAGAATGGTGTTGAGAAGAGATCTAGACTAGGATTAGTTGAGAGGTAGAGTAGGTGTGAGGAGTGAGTTGATGTCCTCGTGGATGCTTATTCTTCATTTAGATCAAAGTGAGTATTTCAGCATTTCTTATTTAGACTATAGTGGACATCATGCATGCTTGATTTGTTCTTGTGTTCTTAGCTCGTTCATAAGTTAGAGGCTTGTGTTCTTTGTGACACAAGGGTTCGATCCTTTAGAGCTAGCTCAGTAGTTCCTATACCTGTTTGCATGCTCTGATCCTATTTAGCTAAGTGAGTCTGCTGTATCTCGTTTGTTTGTATCCATAGCTTCCTTTCTGCTCCGTAGCTTGATGAATAGTATGATTTGATTCCGTTCTCTCTATAGTTCGTGGTTTCATATTTATACGGGTTGCTATAGTGTTGTTAGCGGGTCGACAGACGTAACCGCACTATACTAGTTATCTGGGGTACAAACGTGGTGTCTGGGCTCTGGTTATCCTGCGAAGACCACGTGCGTTCGCGTAACGATAGAGGTAGGCCATAGTGGTGACTGCCTGTTGGACCCTTTGAAACCCTCCACGCCTGCGTACCGAGTTGGGCCCCGTTGCCAGTACATTGGCCTCTCCCTAAAAAGTTAGGATGGGCTGGCGCCCCACGGGGAGGACTAATAGCGGACAGATCTGTCTCGAGAGCTAAGTCCCGTAAGGAAGTGCTTCTCATATCCCTACCTACCCCAACAGAAGCTGGTGTCCTTGGATAGACCCTCTCTGGTTACTCTCCGTCCTAGGAACGAAACCCGATGGGAATACTCATTCTCCTAGGGAGAAGTTCTACAATGGTGTATCTGTGCGCTTGCGGATTCGTTCGCACTCGTCAGTGTACCCGGGAGTTTCTTACACGCTCACGCTAGTGCGCCAGTGGTGGTGACGTTAAGAAACGCCAACAACTAGCCAAATCAACTCTGCATATACTTTTAAAATAATATTCAAATATTTTAATTTTTGTTTTGCTTTATCCGTTCGGTAGTAGCAACTCGCTCCCGGCCACACAAAACGTCGAACACCTTGTGTTCGTGATTGAGCTTGCTGTGCTCAAGCCTGCTGCCGATGTTTGCTCATCACCTACAAAACAACAAGTGCCCACACAGAAAACAATCAGCTTGCAACTGATGCTCTGTAGCTGCCAATGCAGCTTGCTCTGTTGAAAATGTCCATCGTTGCTCAGGTTGTGGACTCCCTGCCTGCAGAAGAAAGACGCAGAGCTTGTTGTCGACTTCCTCACATGGTGCCTGCTGGCTGCTACCGCCGCGAGTCCTACGGGTCGCTGGCCGACGCGCTCTAGCCTGCGAGGACCCGACGCATCGAGCTCCTCACCATCCCCTACATCGATCTCATGGTGCCCAGTCTCGAGAATAGCCACCCATGTCGTAGGTACTGCTGCTCACCGTCGGGAGCCTGTGCCACTGTTGGTCGGAATGTGATTCAAAACTGGCAGTTGCCATGCAAAATTGTCTCATTTTAGTGGAGGATTATTAGGAAGTCTTGGATATGATCTTCAAGTTCCAAAAAAACGTGTGAGGTGGAGCTGTGGATCACACGTGTGAAATATAACTTTTCCTTAAAAATAAGGAAAAGTTATATGTCACACGTGTGATCCACGGCTCCTCACACGTTTTTGTTGGCCGTCAGATCCGTGATGTGTGGCTGTTTGTGATCCCAGCGCCTCAACAGTCGATCTGACTATGACATGTGGGACCTAGTTGTCAGCGCGGACTGTTTGATTTTTGGGACTCGCACCGTGTTATCCTTTCGGCTCCCTCGACTCCTCCGCTTCATTTCTCATCTCGCTCTGTTCCTTGCTGCACGCCGGCGATTTGGTGACGACCGGCGGTGATTCCTGTGCTCCGACCGCCGCGGTGAGTTTGGTGTCTATGGATCTAGCATATTCTTCCCCGTCTCCTCATTGGATCATGTTTTTGATGCGGGATTCGTGTTTGTCTTTCTCAATCGCATGATTTTGTATGTTGGTGAGGCGATTCTAGGGTTCGTCGACCACCGCGGTGAGTTCGATATCCATGGATCTATACTGTTTTTGAGCTCCCTCTCCCCCCTTGATGCGGAAGTTCTGATTAGTTGATTTTGTTGTTTGTCTCAATGTCATTTGGCTTTTCTCCGGCGTCGAGCATTGATTCCAGTTGGTTCCGACGGCTGTGGTGAGTTCAATTTCTATGGATCTAGTATATTCCCCCAATCGTTCTTGTATTATCTGATTCGCGATTTGTCTTTTACGTTTTCATGTGGTTCGTGGGGCCGAATTGGTGAGTCTTGGTGATCTGGATGTGCTTCGACGACCGGGCTACTTTTCCCTACGGATCCCTGATGGTGTTTGGTGATTCTAGTTTTCTCATACGAGCACGGTGAGTTTATTGTTGCTGATTCAACTGTTAGGTGTGTCTCGAATGTTTAGGGTTTGATTGTGTTAATCCCAATTCCTTTCTAGAATACTACATGTTATTTTGTTGATCCAGTTAGGTGCTTCTCTTTTGGTCGCTATGAATTGATTTGAATTGTTGTTCTCTTTAGAATTTTTTCTGTATATCCCTAGGTTTCAGATTCTGTGTCAAAATGTTTAGCAGCAGACCTCTATGGATTGTAGTTGATACTATAGTTTTATAGTATCAGGATGATTATGTAGTTTTACAGTATCTAATGATTTCTATTTGTGCAAAATATTGAAGTATAGTCTATTTTACTTCATTCCAGTTTTTTTTCTTTCTATATTACTAATATATTATATTATATTAGTATAATCTTAAATTCTCTATGTATTCTTAAGTGTATGCTGCATTACTATCTGATGCAATGTATATTTTTTTCATTTATTAGTTTGCTTTTTTTACAAGGAAACATGTTGAATCTTAGGGGCAGGCTCTATGAGGGCAATGTCATTGTTAACAATACCACTACTGCCTATCTGAATTTGGAACAAGGACCAACTTACACTTTGGTGTATGCTGCTGTTGAGAAACAATATGATGGAGAAGATATGTTGTTCAAAGTTATTAAAGTTTGCCATCATTTGCTGAAGCATGGCAATTTCAAAGTTGGTCAGCTTCATCTAATGGGGGAGTTCATCGTGAAATGCTTATCCGCAGCTGATGCTGATCTGCTTGATGGTGAAGTTAGGATTTGTGTCCGCTCTCCAGTTGGCTTTAGGAAAATGACTCGAGTTTTTATCAAAGAAATTAGTGATCATACTCATACCATCCCTATCCGTGACGCCAAGCCTGATGAGTTCACAGACGGCATCATCCCTGATTACTATAAGAAGAAACAGTTGAGGATCGAACCTGCTGTGAAGAGGGCAGAGGCCAACCTCCCTATCTGGGAGAAAAAAGATGATGCTGAAGCTGGTGGTTCTAAGAAGAGAAAAATATGATCCTGGTATGTTCAGATTCATGTTCTCATTTTCTGCATTTTTGGTTTTACAATGTATCTTCAATTTTTTCCAAGCAGCTGGATGTGTTGTCCTATTCTATGTTGTAATATATGTTTTTTCAGCTTTATGCAGATCATATGATTTCAAATTCAATCAGCATCTAAGTCCCTATATTTTGGAACAGCACCATCCTCAGTTACAGTTACCATAAATGCTATCAGCTATATGTACCTAAACTTTAGTTTATCATCATTATCAGGCTTTTTTTAATCAAGGGGTGCAATGTATCTTTTTAGTTTCTGTCAGTTTGTTATGTGAACCTTTCTGGTATTATCAAAATTACCCTGTTATGTTTTTTTCTAAGTGACCTTTTGTTAGATTCTTTCTGATCCATTTTTTGTTGAAATCTGCTTAGCCTGTATATCTCTGTCTTATAATATGCATGTTCTACTGGGTTGTGTTTGTCAGTGTGTTATGAATTACCCTTATAGAATAATCTGTGTTTGGGTGTTTCCCTCTCACACCAAAAAATTACTTGCTAACTTAAATTTGGCATATGACAGATTGCTTTTTTGGTTTTTCTTTAGCAGTATTTGTTCATCACTAGATGCCAGATCATCATATGACACAGATTGGCATACACTCAGTATTTGCTAATGTTCTTTCCAATCTACCATACTATTATTTTTGATATTTGAAGTTTTATCATGCCTGTGATGTTAGAAATGTTTGCCGAGTATTTTTTTTGCTATAACCCTGAACTTCAAATGTTTGTTCTGAATAATTTTTTTGCTTCTTCTGGTTGTAGTTATCATTTCTATTTAATCAAATTGTGTGGCATCCATTCATAGCACTAGGCTTTTTTTTGGCTGCCACTAATTTGAAGCTTGGGATGGTTATGTCCCTAGTTTTAATGAATGTCAATACTTTTTCGTGTGATCTGTTTATAATGTTCTCGAAGTTCAGGGTTATATGAATGGCAATCTATCTGAAGCTAATATCCATTTTTATTATTTTTATTATTTTTATTTGTTTAGACTATGTTCTCATTATATAGGAACTTCATGATATCGGAACTGCATTTTTTGGTTGTTGCTCTCATTTTTTATGCCCAAGATGATTTTTTTTTCACACATATGATGATACAAAAATGTTTGATATGACCTTTTTAGATACAAAAATGTTCACCCATTTTTTTCTTCTCATGATTGTCATCAAAACATCTGATCTATCCATTCCCTTGCCACAGCGGTTAGGGATGGGTGTGTCAGATGTTTCCATAGCTTGCATGAACTGTTATTTTTTTCACTTGTTTGGTTTTAAAAAATTATTATGACCCAAGGTCTAGAGTGTTACATGATTTTGTCAGACTATCTGAGGTGTAATTTGGTCCCTCATTTGCAAACTATCTGAGGGCAAAGGCAATCTATCACAGTCAAATTGTCTATCTGGATATACTGTTTGTGGCATTTGTTGAATTTGATATTTGCCATCTTTTGTTCAATATGCCATTTGGTACTTTGGGGTTATTTGCTAAATCTGTCATTTGAGGGATTTAAATGTGTCATTAGGGAGATTTAATTTTGCATTGGGTATTTTTGGATTTATGATCAGTATACTTCACTTTTGGGTTAGTTGTTAGCTCATATTCATTTAATTATGTACAAAGTACACTTTCTGTTTCGGTTGTAATGTATCTGGATCGAGTTGCACTGTTCCATCTTTGTTTTTGTGTTAACCTGCAGCCATAGTGAATTTCATTATTTTTAGTATATTCTAGTGGTTTTTGTGTTAATTTGCAGTCAGAGTATTTCGTTAATTTTCACAACAATGTTTTATTACATCTGATGGATGGCATTGTAGTGTTCATGCATCTTTCTATCTGTGTGTTATAAATTTTCTATGAAATGATTTTTTAGTGCATTGTAGTATACATATGCACCTGTTATAGCATAACTTATCATTCAGGGAACTGATGTTTACAAATTGTGCTATGATCAATATACTATTTTCCTGTTTTTACTTTACCTTGCTTGATCTAGGTTTATGTTACTAATTAATATACATTGCTGGCAGTTTCTTTTTACCACAATTAGACCGGTGTAATTTATTTAATCAGTATATGTAATTTGTTGAGTTCATAAGTGTAAGTTTTTTGACATAAATTTTGTGTTTATCTGTGTAATTTTTGGGTTTTTTCTGTGAAAATGTGATTTGGTATTTTCTGAAATGTGTTTTGTATTATTAGAATTTGTGTGACAGTCTGCCAAAAATCACACAGACTTTGTTTCTGTGTGATAGTTTTCCCAAATCTGTGTGATTTAGGTTTTTCCAAAATCTGTGTGATGGAAGCCCCCAAATTACACAGATTAAGACGCACACCAGATTCATGTGATTTGAGGGCTCAAATCACACTTGTGACAGAAGCCCCCAAATCACACCGCTGAGGGGTAGACAGACCCTATTTTTAGGAAGGAAATATTAGATCCTAATCCTCTTATTATGCTGCATTCTCAGATCCAATTGGCCTCGTAGCTCCTCGCGCATCACCCCTACCCTTGCGTCATGCCTCCCCGCGCCGCCGCCACCACTCCCGCCACGCGATTCCATCGCGCCGCGTGTGCAACCCCCTGTTCAGTCCCCGCCTGTAAGGAATCGGATGCTCGTAGCCTAAGAGGGGGAGGGGGTGAATTAGGCAACTTAAAAACTTAACCTATGTCTTATCACTATTTGCATCAAAATATAAACTAGAACATGCTATCTAGATGTGCTACTAAGGTTGTTCTACTGTGAAACTCCCATCCCAAAACAAGTTTTGCAACCTATAGCCAATCCTAGCAAGATACTACTCTAGGAAAGTAAGGCAAACAAGGATTGCAAGAATGTAATCCGGAAACGTAAAGGGGGATGAGAGGAAGCAAACTCTTGACACGCGATTTATCCTGTGGTATTGGTAGGCACTAAGCCACCCCTAGTCCACGTTGTTGAAGCACTCTACACAAGAGTATTGCTTCCCGATCAACAAGTCTCTCCCAAGAGCACCACTTGACTTGCCGCAAAGGCTCTCCACGAAGGCACTCGCCAAGCTCCCTTGGTCACCTTGATGCCGCCTCCACTAAGGAGCTTCTCCACCAAGGCAAGGGTGTCTCCACGTCCCCCGCACAAAGTGTCCTCGCCACTCCACACCAAGCCGGAGAGTCGAAGACATTTGCTGGAGAGCTACCTAGGCTCCAAGGCTTCCGGCACACCTCATACCACTTGATCCACTCGAGAATCACCTCACAAGGTAGGCACACCTTGCACTCACTCAGCTCTAAGCTAAGCCTAACACTAAGCACACACACAAAGCATGTGCAAGTCTGTGGATGAGCAATTTAGCACTTGGATGGCTTGGATATGATCTTCTATGTGTCTTGAACTCCTCTGCACTTCCACATACACCAGCAACTCCAAATGGGTGAGTGGAGGGGGTATAAATAGCCCAAGGCGTCCAAAGAGCCGTTGGCTAACGGCTACTGAAAACTGTACCGCTGGATGAACTGATGGTCTCTTTTCCATAGGCGTCGGTTCATCCGGTGCCCTCCACGTCACTTAGCCGTTGCAAATCTGCTAACGATATTCATCTGATGCTTCTGTCGACGGTGTGTTGTTTCATCTGGTGCTGAAGACTCTGTGCCAAATACCTCTCTGTTAGGAAAAATGTGGCTGCCAGATGAACCGATGCATAGCCCACTGGTTCATCCGGTGCAACTGCTTCCTGTGCCAGCTCCTCTCTTTCTTGATCTCTCTGATCATCGGATAGACCGACGGTGCCAGTCAACAGATCGTCGGTTCATCCGGTGCAGCTATCTCAGCTGTTTCTTCACTAGCAATCATCCGGCGCAACTAAAATAGGAGGCGTCGGTTCATCCGGTGTACTTCAAGTAAACTCCAGTCTTCACGCAGTGTACCGCTTCACCCTGTGCTTGCACCAACGCTTGCTACCAGGGTGCTGTCGGTTCATCCGACGGTGTCATTTCTTTTCCTCTTCTTCCACGGTTTTGATCTAGAAGTGTCTACAAAGACATGCTAGACAATATGGTTAGTCCCATTGATCATGTTGTCATTAATCACCAAAATCAAACTTGAACAAATGGCATATGAGGCCATGTTCACTACAATCTCCCCCTTTTTGGTGATTTATGACAACACAATCAAAGCAAGCATAAATTTGCAATAATTGACAAAATTGAACCACTTACACTTGCTTGGATGCTTACCATCATCCAACTCCCCCTGGATGTGTTCTCCCTCTCTCATGATCTTCTCTTCACATATAGCTTGCTACTTCCCCCTTTGGAAACATTGACTTGCTTTGGCTCCAAATTCTCCCCCTTTGGAATAAAATCTCCAAAAAGTGTACAAAACAAAAGAGTCTCCAAAGTAAACTTAGCAAGTCCTAGCAATCATAGCTCAAAGAGAAATGTTAAATACAAGGGAGAAAGTCACATGAAGTATGATCCATATGTATGATATCATTGAAGATACCACATGTGTGAATAACTAAGGTGGATCACAAGCTCATGAGACTAGCATGATATAAACTAAGCTCCCCCTAAGTGTGTGCACAAAAAGATAGTGTGAAAGACAAGTGCACAACTACAAACATTTGTAAGATAAGGAAGCTTAGAGCATATCATGCAAGGAGGTAGCTTGAAAGACAAGAGATAACAAAAGAGAATTCTTGCAACATTACCACTTGTAGATTTTGAGCATTGCATACCTCCGGGGATTGTTCCTCTCTACCTTGTTGGCACCACATTTTGGCATATAGTATTTTTGCATCCTTGGGAAGTAGAAGTGTCTACAAAGACATGCTAGACAATATGGTTAGTCCCATTGATCATGTTGTCATTAATCACCAAAATCAAACATGAACAAATGGCATACGAGGCCATCTTCGCTACACCGCCGCCCTTGCCCATTCGTCGCCAGCGGTCGTCGTTAGCACGCCTCGCCGGAGCTGGGCCTATCGAGATGCTCAGCAACAAGGCATCGATGTCGGGCCGGTTGTACCCTGCGATCCCCATCGTCCTCCCCGGCGTCCGGTAAGCTTCCCCAGATCCGCGAGCGCCGCACTCCTACCTCACACTCACGGCTCATCCCCTCACCTCCTGCTCCTCCCATCTGTTTGCAGTGGCAAGAGACAGAGGAGCGCGGCGGCGGTTCCTCTGCTGCCCGGTGACGTCCTGGTGGAGATCCTCTCCCGCGTCCCCGCCAAATCCCTCTGCCGTTTAAAGTGCGTCTCCCGGGCCTGGCGCGACCTCATCGCCGACCGCCTCCGCTGCAAGAAGCTCCCCCAAACCCTCGAAGGTTTCTTCGTCAACACCGACCTTGTGCCCGGTATTGACCGTGATGGTGATGGTTCGGATGGCGTCATCGGGCACTTCATCAACACGTTTGGTAGATACGTCCCCCTCGCTTCATACACCTTCCTGTGGAACCAGCCAGGCATTGAGGAATGTCACCTCTTGGATTCCTGCAATGGGCTCCTCCTCTTCGGGCACCGCAGGGCTGGAGACACCTACCCTTCACTGGGCTGTGTCATCTGCAACCTCGCCACCGAGCAATGGGTGCCCGTGCCTAGCTCCGACTTCGAACCTCTTTCCACTAGCGAGACTGATGAGGGCCTGGAACTTGATGACGACAAACATATTTTCACCTTTTTGATTTTCAACCCTGCTGTGTCCTCGCACTTTCAGTTGGTTGAGTTCATTTCTGATCATGGCACAACCGTGGAAGAAGTGAACGCATACTCGTCTAGAACTGGGGTATGGTGTGACTGCGATTGGTCTTCTTCATATCACATCACATCATTCTTCGCAGGAAGCGCCTTTGTTAATGGCATGCTGCATCTCAGTGCCTTCGGTTCACATAATGGTACACTCCAGGACCTAATACTTGCAGTTGATGGGGAAGGGAATGTTTGTAGGAGCCTCAGGGGGGCCGTGAAGCTTTTGGATGTTGTTTTTGTTGGTGAATCCCAAGGACTTGTGCATTGCGTGAGTGAACATAAAGACAACACTCGCCAGATGACTGAACTGTCCATTTGGGTCCTTCAGGACTATGATGCAGAAGAATGGGTTCTGAAGCACAGTGTGGAATTTTTCAAGTTGTTTGAAAGAATGAATTGCGGAGTTGAATTTAAATACATTGTGGTTGCCATTCACCCAGATCGCAATTTGATCTTTTTCTTTCTTGACTGGGACCAGAAACTGAAATCATATGACATGGATAGCAAGGAGGTGTACACTCTCTGCACTCTAGGGGTGGGCCCTCAGTATATTTTCCCATTAGTTCCCTACTATGTGGAGACATTGGCCCTTGGTGATAAGCACTGAAATGGTGCCCTGTGAGGCATTCCCTTCATCCCAAATTACTGGTCAATTTTAATGTTTCAAGAATGGAGACAGGAGCTGTATCTGTAGAATTAGGCTATGTGCTCTAACGTTGCTTCGATGATACCCTCTGTTTCCTATTGTCCATTAATTAAAATCAAACACCTTTTCAGTTGTTCTAATTTCATGGTTTTTGGAGTAACATGCAGAAACATCTCCAATGCTTTTGTGTTTCCACCCCTCCATTTTGTCCTATCGTTGCCCACCTTTTTCCTATCAGCTTAAGCTGTTGGGTCGAACTCGTTGGTGCATGCAACTCAATATACTGACATGTAAATTTCCGGGCAATGAGTGTCGAGCCGAAATGTTGGGAGTTTCATGACTTGTCGGTTCCTGTATGCCAGTTAAATCACAAATATTGCAAACTGGTATGAACTACTGTTAATCTATTATATTATTTCAATTGCTTGCACTTCATCTGCTCTATAATAAGAATAATATTTTATGAATGGTGAAGCATGTCCGGACGATGATGGAGGTTAGAGGTTTAGGTAGATTAGATACGACCTGCTGTCCGGGGCGTATCCAGCGTGGGCGTTGGGGGTCCATTGGAGCATCCTGAAGCTCCTCTAAAATTTTCAGCCATGGATGAAGAGAAGGTGCAGGAAAATCAGCCCCCCTCCTTCCAAATTGTGTAGGACGCAGCATGGATCGTCTCCCACTCCCAGGATTCTGTAACATACCTTGACAGGAATGCGTCACCTGCCCGATATCGGTAACACAGGATCCAAGCTGCATGCTGCAACCGCCTGGGTTAACCCACACGGCCATGTAAAAGGCTGTTTTGCTTACGCACGCAACATCATGGTCAAGAGGCCTCCTGAGAGGAATGCGTAACCTGCATGGTCTCAGTTACGCTGGGACCACGCACGCTGCTTGGTGCAATCGCAAGGGTTACACACACGGCCATGTAAAAGGCCGCTTGAGTTACGCACGCAGCATCGCGCTCGACGAGGAGCACGGCGGGTCGTGTCGATCCTGCGTAACCGAGATGACACCCTGAGCTAGATACGCCCTCGATCCCAGTGTTGCCTGTCAAACGTGCCACGGAACTCTTCATCTTCAGTTGTTGCTGCCATGCGTCACCTTTCCATACCTCCAACGGCTGACACCGGGCAAGCATTCCAGGACCCACATGGTAGCGGGTGGAACTTACGGTTACGCTGATGCCAAGTTGCGTGCTGCAAGGGTGGTTCAGTAGCACACGTAAACAAAAGCTTTACATTCCTTCTTTTGAGCTGATGATTTCACATTTTTGCGGGATTTTCGGGATATCTGTTTAACGAAAACTAACTATATATCCATTATCGTAGACCCTGCAAGTTCAGATCGCGGAAGCGCGGCGGAGGAAGAGGTTTTTGCTCATGTCGGTCACGCCGGAGAAATCGTCTCGTGTCCTTCATCTTGGCAAGCAAGGCGCACCGGATGGCAATGTGACGCCGACGACACAGAGTTCTGACGGCAGATCAACGGTGACTTCCGATGGCAAACCACAGTCGACGACGACGTCAAGGAAGCGACCTCCTAGTCCTAGCAAAGAAAAGGTAGCACCTCCGACCTGTAGCGCTGCCCATCCTCGGAGGCGGCGGCCCAACAACTTCAACTCCGGCGGCCCATTGTCGTCATCTACTCCGGAGGTATGTGATCTAACACAACATCCAGATTCCCTACGACGCACTACCTATCCCTACACGGCGCGTGCTTATTGATTACTCTCTCTCCGTGACCAGATACCAATCAGTTCTACTTCAAGCATTTCTTCGAAGCGCTCAAGCCTATGCATTCTAGTTACGCCGAAATGATTTGCGAATGTCCTTGGGCTGCTTTCAACAGCAAGAAAGAAGAAGCTAGAGTCTATCAAGTTCGACTTCTTGCTACACATCAAACCAATCACCATAGATCGTCCATTGCTGATGTCGCTTGTCAACACGTACGATCCGGATCAAGCAGTTTTCAAGCTTGGTAGCGAGCTGGTCCAATTGACGCCATCAGATGTGAAGGATATCATGGGTCTAACAATCGAGGGAAAAGAGGTCAATATGACCAGTTGTGGTCAAGAAAAAACAAGGTCGTCACTAACATTGTCTGAGGTTGAAAACAGACTGAAGCAAAAGGACGGGCCTGCCGATGATTCGTTTCTTCGAGATTTCTTCATGTTTTGCCATAAGGTTTTATTTGAACCTGATACCAACCCAGATATTCCAGCAAAGGTCCAGTGGCTAGTCGAGAATGTTGGTGACTTACATTTGATGAACTGGGGTGTTTATACTCTTAAGAATCTACAAGATGGTCTTGCTGCTTACAAAAGGCAAGGGAATAATCCGACACCTAGTAGTACTCCTAAAGGCAGCCTGATCTTTTTGCAGGTAATAAATTTTCATTTCATTACCAGTTTCAGGACTAGTATTTGGATTCACACAGGATATGTTTAACCCTGATTCCTAATCGTGCAGTACTGGTACCTCGAGCATGTCCACGCATGTAGGCACCACAAAATCGATTATCCTGGACAACGAGAGTACCCATTAATGAGGCATTGGACAGAACGTTTAGAAAAGAAGTGACTGGAGATCGCCTCAATGGATGGTATCGCTAACGGAATTGTATGTCTATGTCTCTTGCTTGCTAATTACTAGTACTCTTGTAACTGTGGGTTTCATGTCTAACAGTTATTTTAAATCTTTTGTGACAAAAGGTTTTCAAGAAGCTTCCATACAACCGAGAGAAGCAAAACAAACATGATGGCGTCACTAGTAATGTACCTCCGGACAGAAGCCCCGACAACAGTTCACACGCCCAAACGTTTTTATCCTCAAACAACGACTCTGCAAATGATGACGATGTTGCTAGATTCGGCAAAAGCAGTGACTACTACCACGGGAATGAGACGGGTGTCACTGTCGACGTATGTACTCACAACTGCATGGTTCATAAATGTTCAGTTTGTTTTGCAACCAATTTTTTATTTTATATTATTTATGCTTATGTTAGGAAATTTCAAAATTCCTTACAAAATACAACATTAGCACCCCACTGCATCACGAAAATTATTCACAGGTAAAAGTTTTGTTTATGCCAGTATTTTTTGATACGCCAGTATTTCAGAACTGCATTGCCTATTTTTATTATTAAAGTTGTTGTGCTGACAAGACATTTATAAATTCTTTGGCAAATACTCCATCCACGGCACAACACAGCACAACTTGTGAATTTCTGTTGTCACATTGTTTAAAAGACATGATTCGACTTGTGAATTTCAGAATTTGTATTTTCATAAATATTCTTTTAAGAAATGTTCTGATTCTGACATGACATTCTTACATTAATTGGTAAATACTCTGGCTTGAACACCCAACAGCTTGACGAAAATGATTGCCAGGTACAATCCCTGCTATACAACACCAGTAATTGGTCCCAATATATAGAAAATGACATCTAGTTTATTTGTCATGACAAAACTAGAAAAATTTGTACACACATCAGGGCAGGCACGAAACGACAAATGTGCACAGTCCTGGAGCATACTCTCCTTCCTGTGAATATGACGATGACTATAGCCTGAATGCTAAGGATACAGAAGTTTTAAACTTTGTCCTGAACAGCTGTGAGGATGCAATTGTCATCCGTATTAATGACATAGAAATTCCGGTCAAAACATTGATGGGAATGGCTACTGATAAAAAAGACTGGATCTCCAATAAAGATGGCTAGATGCTTGATGATGTGAGTGCGTTTTATTTATGTTTCTGTTTTGCTCTACATGCAATATGTTACAATGCTGCGTTCTATTGTACCTACTGTACGTCCTAATCTATCACGGTGTCTTAGTGTGATAGGTAATAGATGCGTACGTAGTAGCCAGAAAACTACTAAATGAAAAGGTGGCATACGTCAACACTTTCATTGCTATGAAATTACTATCTCCAGAAGAATTGAAATCCACTCACAGTTGTTGGATTGCCAGAACTTGAAGGACCGAATAGGCGACCAGAGGGGGGGGAGTGAATGGGAGCCGATAAAAATTCTTCCCGAAGGTCGAACCAGCCTATACCCCGATTGCCACTCCGAGTACTCGCACACACCAAAGAAGCACACAACAAGGCACACACAAACTCTCAAGACCAAGAGACAAGCCTTGAATCAAACCGCGGAAGCACAAGACAAGAATCAAAGCACTTGGCCAATTCTGGAAACGCCAGGCGCGGACTGTCCGGCCAGTACGGGCGGACTGTCCGAAAGGCAGTGGCGGACTGTCCGGACAGTCGACGCAGACTATCCGAAAACTTCAGCAGAACTACCAGAGACGCACCGAGAAAATCGGACTGTCCGGCTGAGCCACGCGGACTGTCCGCCAGTGTCGCGGACTGTCCGTGAAGGCAGCACAGACCGTCCGTCCACCTCGCTGGAAACCCCAGACAGACTCAGCTCCACCCCAGACAAAATCTCGGCCACGCAGACTGTCCGTGAAGGACTCGCAGACTGTCCGCCAAACCTCTTGCGACAAAACCCTAGGGCCGAAACGGATCGAAACGAAGACTCGCAAGAACACGAAGAACACAAGCACTGTTCAGCAGCCCGCGGACTGTCCGCCAAGGAGCCGCGGACTGTCCGCGTGTTGCGAAAAGAGCTAAAAACTGCCCGACCCACGGGGTCAACACCACAAATCCATCACCGGATCTCCCAAACAGCAAAAGCTCTTGAGACAAGATTTGGTGGAGATGATAAGCAACACAAGAGGAAGCTATGCCCCTAAAATCTCGACCTCTAACTCACTAAATCGCCGGGAATCGTGGATCACACGAACTACCACCAAGAACTCGAATTTCAGCCAAAAACTCACAAATCGAAGGATTTCCTCGGCGTTTGAGGAGTCAAGATCACACACAAAGATGCACAAGGCATCCACCCATGATCTCCTCAAAAAAATCCGAAGGAAAACGCCCTCAAATCCCCGAATCAAACGAAGAACGAAACTCCCCAAAAATAGCCTTGAAAATGACATGAAAATCACAGAGGACTAGGAGATCACCGCAACGCCGAATGCTTCCATACATCCAGAGGTCAGAGTCTATACAAGAATCTAGCCTAAGGAAAGCAGAGGAAAAAGAAGCAGCTCAGAGCAATCTACCGGGGGAGGAAACCTTAGAGTCCAAGAGAGAGAGAGATGCCATCCACCTCTCCGCTATTTATACGAAGTCCATCAGAGGGAGGTAAATGACCACGCTACCCCTACAACTCAAAATAGAAGATACAACCCCTCAGGGGCATTTTGGTCAAGTCTTCATCGAGCGGACACGCTTCCACCGCGGCCTTGCTTAGCATCGACGCAAGCCCCACGATCACGCCACGTGCCCCCCGCCTCGAAGCTTCCCGAAGCTCCCGGATCACCATCTCCGTCGCCTTGGGCCTCCGAACTTGGTTTTCCGGCCCAAACCAAGAAACCGTCCACCTGATGGTTTTGTGGGCAAACCAACAAACCCTGCGTGCAAGCTTCGGCCTTGATCCTCTACTTTGCACCGGCCCATGTTCTCAACTTCAGCCCGCTAGTCTTGCACCGCACGGCTCGCACTTGACCCCATCGGCCACCGGGTCCATCGAACCAAACCTACTTGCCTCTCCATCACCCGGAGGCCGCCACGGCTAAGGCCTTTCGTGCTTGTTCTTCACCTGCACCGACACGAGTCAAGCCACAACCTGTACTTGCACACTTAGCCAAGCATCAGTCCACACAATGTTGTCAATCACTCATCTCTAAGGAGCGACCCTCCACTGGTCCTCGGACACACCTGGTCCTCAATCTCCCCCTTGATGAGTGCATTGACAACACCCATAGAAATCACCATAGAGAAAAAGAAAAAACACAACCATGAACACAAACTTCCAAAGCAAGTGATCCAAAGCCAAAGAACAAGCGAAAACAAGATCACTCGCCCAACCAAGTCTCGCCCCCCTAAGACAAGGGCAACGGCTCGACATAGCCAAGACAAAACAAAGCTCACAAAGAGCACACCACAAAGCACAAAACTCAGGAAATCCAACGGAGCTCCCCCTGTACATATGCAAACTCCCCCTGAGCAAATGCAACCACTTCTTCTCAATTTTTCTCCTCACATGCAACATCTCACAAATGCATACCAATTTTCCACAAAATCTCCTAATGCATGAAAATTCTCCCCAAATGCACACAACTTCTCCCCCTATCATACATAACTCTCCCCCTTTTTGACAATGCATGAATCAAGCTATATGAAACGCTTCCCCTTGTTTTCATGAAAAATGCATGTCAAGGCATATATACAATCTACCAAGCCATGGCAATTTTCACAAAGAAACATTCATCTCATGAGCAAGACCCTATCCATGGCAATTTGAGCGCAAATACACTAGATCATCCAAAGTTTATACAAGATCACAAATTCTCATCACAAGATCATTATAAACACCCACAAGCTACTCAAGTCATGTTAAAGCCACCGAGCCATGTGTCTACTTCTTAAAATGAGACTTCTCATGGTAGACAACATGCAACGGTTTAGCACCCAAGATATGAATATGACAAACATAAAAACATGATTAGGAGCTCATTTTTCAAGCATAAGGCAATTCATACACCAATTTCATTTTTAATTTTTAACATCGTACATGAAATGCCTTTGCGGCAAAAAGAAGCTTATGCTCCTCCCAAAGTGAACAAATGGGCTAAACATTTACAATGACACAAGGTCTTTGACCTCAAGCAAAGAGAACATGATACTCAAGCACAAACTAAACATGATATAGGCATTTAAGCACAAATTGAGCATCGACAAGCATCTACTCATGAGAGAGGTAATTTTATTATTTTCATAAAAGGAAAGCTATCTCAACATAAGTATATGGCAAAACCATCAAGAGCATAGCATTCACATCACCATTTACCAAACTTGCACATATCTCATAAATAGCACATTAGTGATCAATGTATATAAGAGAAGCTTTTCCTAGCACAAGTGATCCAAAGATAGCTATCCTACCAGGTTTTGTACATAAAGTAAAATGCATTATTGGAATGCAACAAAATGAAACATATGACACATATATACATCAGAAGCTCCAAGACTCAGCTAGAAAGGAAAGCACACCCCAAGTTCACCCCGCAAGCGAGTGAAAGTGAGTTGGTCAAGTGGTTTAGTGAATATGTCGGCTAGCTGATCTTGGGTAGGGACATAGGACAAAGATATGTTTCCCTTCTCAACATTGTCCCTCAGAAAGTGCTATCTCACTTCTATGTGTTTTATTTTGGAGTGGTGGACAGGGTTTTTTGCTACGCTTATGGCACTGGTGCTGTCACAGAAAAGTGGAACCTGAGAGCACTCCTCACCAAAATCACTCATAGTGTAGGTCATCCATAGGAGCTGGGAACAACAGCTAGCAGCAGCTACATACTCGGCCTCTATAGTGGACTGGGCTACACTGGATTGCTTGCGAGATGACCAAGAGACCAAAGAAGAACCGAGAAACTGGCAACACCCAGAGGTAGACTTGCGGTCCAATCAACACCCAGCAAAATCAGCATCAGAGTAACCGTGAAGTCTGAGTGTCGAGGAGGCAGAATACCAAAGACCAAACTCAGGAGTGTACTTCAAGTACCTGAAAATCCGCTTGACGGCCTGCCGATGTGAAGTCCTCGGTGAAGCCTGAAAACGAGCGCACAGACACACACTGAACTGTATGTCCGGCCTCATCAGCGTCAAGTAGAGGAGGGAGCCGATCATGCTCCAGTACTCCTTCTGGTCCACGGGTTCACCATCCTCGTCCGCGTCCAAAGCCGTAGTGATACTCATTAGTGTAGTCAGCGACTTGGAGTCGTTCATGCCAAAATTCTTCACCATGTCCCTAGTGTACTTCGCCTGATGTACAAACGTCCCGTCCTTGCACTGCTTGATCTGGAGTCCTAAGAAAAACTGCAGCTCGCCCATCGTGGACATCTCAAATTCCCTGCTCATGTCATCTGCAAATCTGGCAACAAGATCATGAGAAGAGCCACCAAAGATTATGTCATCCATGTATATCTGAACAATCAAAAGGTCATTCCCATACTTAAGGAGAAACAGGGTCTTATCAACTGTGCCCATCACAAACCCCTTACTCAGCAAAAACCCTCTCAACCTGCCATACCAAGCTCTCGTTGCCTGTTTCAACCCATAGAGCGCTCTCTGGAGTTTGTATACACGGTGTGGATATTTCTCGCTCTCAAACCCCGGGGTTGCCTCACATACACTTCTTCCTCTATCACCCCATTCAAGAAAGCACTCTTTACGTCCATTTGGTACAACTTGAACCCTTTAGCCACGACAAAGGCTAGAAGGATCCTAATTGCCTCCAAACGGGCCACTGGAGCAAATGTCTCCTCATAGTCTATGCCCTCTTTCTGGTTGAACCCCTGAGCCACCAACCTCGACTTGTTTCTCACAACCATCCCATTCTCACCCTCTTTGTTCTTCCACACCCGCTTGGTACCTATGGGACGGTAATTTGGTGGTGGATCGACTAACACCCAGACTTGGTTTCTCTTAAAGTTCTCCAACTCCTCATGTATGGAATTCACCCAATTCTCATCAAACAAAGCGTGTCGAATATTTTTGGGCTCGAAAGAAGCGACAAATGCAGAGTGCGCAAAGTGAGAAGAATTCCTTGACCTCGACCGTCTAGTGTGTTCATGAAGGTCACCTATGATCGTCGTCAGTGGGTGATCCACTTGTACCCACCGGGGTGCCTCTGGCCTGGACACGATCTCCCCCTCAGCAACAGCCTCCACTCGAACAACCTCTGTCGTAGTGGGTGTAGGGGATGGACCATCCACGATCGTTGTCGTAGTAGTGGAAGTAGCACGTACACAATCAGCCACGGGAGCATCACCTCCACCATCGTGTTCATCTCCATCTTGCTCATCCTCGAAGATCCTCGCTCCAATCTCCTCGTCACCTGCACACTCAAAAGCAGAAGAGCTACATGGCTGTGTCTCGTAGAGAGTTACCTCGCAAGTCTCCATGATTCAGTTAGTGTCAAGGTTGAGCACACGATATGCTCTAGAGTGAATCGCATAACCAAGAAAGATACCATCCAAACACCTAGACTCGAACTTATCCAACTTGCCCTTCTTCAGAATGAAACACTTGCAACCAAAAGCTCTAAAGTGACTCACCTTGGGTTGTCGCCCATGCATCAGCTCATAATAGGTCTTCTTCTTGAAAGCACGAAGGAAGATGCGATTTGAGACATAGCAAGCGGTATTGACCACCTCGGCCCAGAAGCACCTAGGAGTCCTATGCTCATCGAGCATCATCCTGGCCATCTCATAAAGGGTCCGGTTCTTCCTCTCCACTACGCCATTCTGGCAAGCGACGTATGGAGAAGAGTACTGATGATCAAGACCAAGATCACTGCAAAAGGTATCGAAATTAGATTTTTTAAACTCCGTGCCATTGTCACTGCGTATAGCTCGAATGGCATCACCATGTCTCTCATTCTTCAACGTCAAGATCAAGCCTCAAACAAAGCCAAATGTCTCGCTCTTATCCTCCAGAAAGAAAACCCAAGAGTACCTCGAAAAATCATCAACAACCACAAGAACATACCACTTCGCACCCGCAGAGCGAACACGAGCTGGCCCAACCAAATCCATGTGCAACAGTTCACAAGGTCGCTCGGTCATGACCGCAGTCAGAGGGGCGTGAGAAGCAGCAACCATCTTTCCACGCCGACAAGAAGCACAAACCAAATCCTTCTCGAATTTCAACTTAGGCAATCGTCAGACAAGATCAAGACCACTCAAGCGGGAAAGCATCTCAAAGCTCAAGTGTTCCAACCTCCTATGCCATTTTCAAAGCTTGGCCGAAACACCAGCAACAAAGCATCGAGGAGGACCAACAGACTGGGAAAAATCGACACGAAAGATTTGACCCTCGGGGACGATCATACAGACAAGATCGTCTCGAGAATCAAGCACACGAGAAGCGCCCGACTTAAAACGAACCTCAAAACCTTCGTCCAGTAACTGAGATACTGACAACAGGTTAAAACCAAGTGACTTGACCAAAGCCACACTTCTTAAGGTCACCTTGCTACTCACCTTCACCATACCTTCAGCAAGCACTCGTCCTCTCCCATTGTCCCCGAAAGTGATGTACTCCCTCGTACTCACCGGGGTGAGGCTGGAGAATCAGCCACGATCTCCGATCATGTGTCGTGAGCAACCGGAGTCGATCAACCAAAAGTCCTCCAAGCCTCCCACCTGCAATAAAAAATGAGAACGAGAATGAGCAAGCGACTCAACACTGGGGTTAGTACCAAAGGAGTCAAACCAGTGTCGAGCCATTTGCTCAAAAGAAGGGTTAGCAAAGTCCATCCTACCGAAACCTCTAGGCGGAGCCCTCTCACGCCTACCACCAAAGGACCTGTCACGTCTCGCTGGAGGAGTACGCGCACCACAAGGGGGAAAGCGTGGCCCGTAGTCCATCTGAGACCCAAACCTCCGGTCGTGCCTCCCAAACCCGTAACGGTCACGAGAAGGAGCACGTCGAGCCATCTCACCACGCCCAAACCCAACACGCTTGTCTCTCAGAGGAAAACCACCTCCACCTCCACGAGTGGGAACTGTACGCACATACACCTCACCCCTAGGTAGAGGCCCTCTACGAGGCTCAGGCACACCACGAGAAAGGTGGTACCTGTCCTTGTTTGCCATCTCCCTAGCAAACCTCTCATCTCTCTTACTCCTGAAACAGGACTCGTCCTTATGCCCATTCCTCCCACAATACTCACAATGGAAGCGGATCGGCTGTGGCTTAGGCGGTGGCTTTTCTGTGGACTTCTCAACAGTTTTCTCTCCTGACTTCCCCTCAAAGACATTCCCCCAGTTGCTCACAAACTTGATGGGTTTCTGGTAGTTTTCTGTTTTGTGGGGGAACACTGGTGGGTCTGGAGTTGTATCAAGCTTGTTTCTGAGGTGGTTTGGCATGGGTGCATATTTGTTCATAGGTATGGTGTGTGGTGGAGTAGGAGTCTCTCCAGCTTTCTCTTCTCCCTCACCACTCTTCTCACCACTCTTGCCAGCCCCCAACGCCTGACCATCAAACCGCTTGAACTCAGCCAACATCAAACTCAATTGTGGCTCATGCCCAGACAACCAACTCATCAATTTCCTAAGCTCATCATTTTCATCCTGCAGACGGTCAACAAAGTGTGCAAGTTCCATGTTTTTCAAAGCATGCATTTCACAGGTAGAACATGATGTAGGAATGGGAGCTTTCAAAGCAGCCTCAAGAGAAACTATTCTAGTGTGAGACTCATCTAGCTTAGCATGCAACACAGGACACGAAGTGCAAGCACCTAACAAAGCTGGTCTAGATTTCAGTTCATCACACTCAACCCTAATCACATCTAGTTTTTCAAGAGTAGAGGCATGCTTCTCCTTCAGAGCAGTCAAATCAGCAAGAAAAACAGAGCAATCACCACAGTCAATCTCATCAGACACAACAGGAGCAGATTTCAAAGTGCCTATCTCATTTCTAGCATCCACAAGCAAGGATTCAAGCTTAGCTATCTTATCCTTAGCATCACCCAACAAAGACCTAAATTCCCTCTTCTCCTTGTTGGTCTTTCTAAGCACATCATCATGGTTATCAAGCAACTCATTGAGCCTAGCATTCTCCTCTAGCAAGAAGTTGGGATCATGTCTTACCTCTTCCTCAGAGTCAGAGTTCGAATCCGAGCTGTGCTTCCCACCCTTCTTGGAGTGTGCCATGCCGCAAAAGCCTCCTTGTGCGATGAAGCTCAGGCCGGTGAAGTTCTTGCACGTGTGCCGCTTGTCCTTGCGCCTTTCTTGCTCTTCCTCGCTGCTCAAGTCAGAAGAAGCATCGTTTGATGTGGAGTCGATGTCGCTTGCTCCAGCAATCATCGCTCGAGCCGTCTTCTTCTTGTAGCCGCCACTCTTCTTCGTCCTTCTTTCGCCCTTGTCCTTGCGCTTGTCCTTGTAGTCGTTCCGGGAGTGGTGCTTGTTGTAGTCGTGCTTGGGCTTGCCCTTGTAGTCGTTCTTGATCTCCATGGCTTCAGGACATTCGACGATGAAGTGCCCGTGCTTCCGGCACCGATAGCACATGCCCGAGCTCCGCCTTGCATTCTTGCGGTGCTCGTACATCCGCCCAATCCTCTTGCTCAACAAGGCGAGATCGTCCTCGCTCAGCACCTCAAAGTCCTCATCTGGCAGAGACACAAGACAAGCCAAAGAGAAACCACCGGAGTTAGCGTTAGACCTTGATCTAGAGACAAGAGCCAAACTATGAGGATCAGTGGGGCTCTCGCTCTTGGCTCTCAAGCCACGAATAACCTCTGAAGACCTAAGCTTGGAGAACAGCTCATCAAGCGACAACGTGTCATACACGCTCGACTCCTCAATGGCTTCGATTGTCACACCTTGAAATTTCCAATTTCAGGATGTGAATAGGAAGAATAATTAAAACAAAGATTTCTCTCAATTTTAAAATTTTCCAACATTTATTTTCTTTACAGGAAATATAGTACAGGAAAAGCCTTTGTTTGTTTTTCGAAATTAAATAAATTGTTATGTGAGTGTTGCATTCATGCTGATGCATCTGGTGTTTCATGAGTGCAAAAGCTTTTAAAATGCGTTTAGGTGCTGACCAAACCCTTCCGAGAATTTTCCGGATTTTTCTGGAGTTTATTCTCATTTTTCTCTGAGCATTTTCTATTTATTAGAAGGCTCTAAAATCTTTTTCATGAGCTCCAAATATTTTATTTGGGTTGTTCGTGTTCCAATTTATCTCCGGGAATTTTCCTGGAATTTTTGGAATTTTTAGAATATTTTTCGTGGCTTTAATGAATTATCTAGCTATTTCTAGATTATTCTTTTCACGAAAATATTTTCTGAAAATAAAAATAAATTCTTTTTCCTTTCCCTTTTCATCCTTCACTCTCGGCCCACAGTAGCTTTTTGGCCCAGCAGCCAAAGTCCGGCGCACCCACCTCTTTTCCTCGGCCCAGCTCTTTTTCCCCTTCCGTTTCGCAGCTACACACAGCCCAGCAAAGCTTTTGGACCAACACCAGCCCACTCCCACAATCCGTCCCGACCCATCACCGCCGGCCCAGCCCCGGGCCCGGCCGAAGCCCATCCAGGCCCGACGCGCAGTCCGCCGTGAATACGGCAGCGCCGCCGCCGAACTCCTTCTCGGCGTCCGTGCCGTGTGCGCTACGGCCTTCCCTCTATTTAGCGCCCGCGCATCCCCACCTGCCCTCGCCCTGCGCCGCTGCTGCTCTGCGCTGCCGCCCAGGCTGGGGCAAAGCATCACCGGAGCCGTCCGCCGCCGTGGCCCTCGCCGCTCGATTCGTCGCACCTGACGCCGCCGGACGATGCTGCCTTTGCCACAAGGTTCACGGTGACGAGACGGAACCGATGAGCGCTTTCCTGTCGCCGGAGACGCCCGGGACGCCGCCGCCCATGGCGAACCAGAGCTAGCCGCCTCTGAGTTCCGCCATCGTCCGGTTTCTGGCCACTCTCGTCGTTCCCTACCGCCGGTAAGCACACATCCGAGTCCACCTTGATCTCCTCCTTCTTTTCCCCAACTCACCTGAGCTCATGGACGCCCAGGTCACCGGCGATTGAACCGGCCGGTGCCTCCCCTGTCCGCTGGGCACCTCTGTTCCAAGGTTGAAGATGAAGTGTGGAGGTTTTGCGAATAGACCCCTGGAAATTCCTGAAATTCCTAGATCTAATTCGTGTGTCTTGGCAATCTTGCAGAAAACCCCCTAGAGCTATTAGATTCCCTAGATTCCGTCCACCCGGGAGCTTTTGCATGAAAACCCTCAGGTTTATATACATAATTGCATATATGCCCTCGGTTTTTCGCTGATAAGCCCCTGGAAGTTTCCAATCTTTGCCAGTAGGTCCCTATACCTTATTTTCTCCATAGTTTCTCTGTTTTAGCTCCGTTTTCATCCGTTCAAGTTGTGTTAGGTTCCTAATGACATGAAGTACACGTTAGTAGTGAGTTCTCAGCATGTTTGTTTTCTGAAAATAAATTTAATATTAATTTTGCTTAATACTTATTAAACATGCCTTTTTCTAAATAAAAGCTATATAGTGTCATATACCGTTTTTCATAGTCAATATTAATTTGATTAATGTTTATTTCACATGTTTTTGTAAATAAAATATAATTAGATCTTTTATCCGGTTTTTCATAAACCAAATAGTAATTTGCTTAATATTTAATTAACTTTTCTAACTAAAAGTTGATTAGGCTTTTACATCGGTTTTATAAATAAATATTAATTTGACTAATACCAATGCCACGATGTTTTTAATAATAATATGATCCACTCCAAGCATAAACTTACGTTTAGATGATTCATATAGATTAGTTTTTTCTAAGTTAAATGTTTAATTGGTTTAATCAATATATGAATCTTTATAAATAAAACTTGATTAGTTCTTTACTCCGGTCTTTTGCAAATAAAATATAATGCTGTAGTAATTCCAATTTAGGGTATTTTCTTATGAAATATCGTTTACATATCTTTTACTAACTAAAATAAACCTAGCTCATAGTTTGATCTCTCACATATGCAAATCGATTGTTAGACGTTCTTTATCAAGCTCTATCCCAGTGTGCCTCTGTTGTAGAGCTAATCTTCTTTCAAGCTCTAGATCTTTTTGATCTATAGAATCAAGCCTATCCTTTAGCACGTTCTTTTAAAGCTTTTCTTTTGATTGGTGCAATGTTCTTAGTTGGCTCGTATGATTGCTTTGTATGCTTGTGCCCGATGATTGATGCGAGTAGAATGAATGTGGTTCAAGAGCTTTGAAGAGTATGAAGATGAAGAATTTTGAGCAACATCACTACTCTGGTTAAAGGCAAGTGTGTCCTTGATCTTTTGTCCCAATAACTGTGTTTAATCACCTTGAATATGCTTGCATTAATATTGATGGGTCCTATTAAGGTTTATCCTAGCCTTTATTACCTCTATTCCTTGTCAACCTGGGTTTTACCTTTATGTTGGGTAGCTATGCTTAGTTGCTCTATGTTGGGTTATGGTGGTTCTAATGAACAACAACAATGATGAATTTGCTTTACTTTTATGCTATATATCTCTGGTTAATACAAGATCACAATGCTTAATCGGAACATGGAGCGACCACCTAGGACAACAGTGCAACCACAAGGATATATGGCTCTGGCTTGGCTAATTAATTAGGGACTCTAGTGTTGGGGTGACCTTACCGAAAGGGCAAGGCAGAGCGTTTAGTTGGGGTATAGACTCGCTCTAGTAGGGAGTTGGACTTGGCTAAGACACGGTACCTACTAGGGGACTTTATACTCTGCGACGGCTCGGAACCTTCGCGGGTTGCTTCACACTGGGGGAAACTTTGTAAAGGCCTCGTAGCGTCCCTATGCAATCACACCTCGGTAGTGTGGTAAGATGCCTGATCCGCATCGCGTGGTTGGGTTTAAAGTTCCTAGAACTTTTACGCGACTTGAGGTGAAAGTGTGCAACCTCTGCAGAGTATAAAACTAATCGATTAGCCATGCTCACGGTCAAGAGCGGCCTGGACCCTCACATGATAATTGAACTTGAAGATGGACTTAAATCGTGGTTTATGGTTATGTTAGCCATATGCTTATGGTATCTCTTTATGTGAATTATGGGTTGGTATATACTTATATCTTATTAGTAATCAGGTGCTAATAAAATTTGACCAACTAAAAGTGCTTAATGCAGTCAACCTGTCAGCCTTCCCATGATAAGCCGTTGCATTCATACTTTCTCCACACTTGCTGAGTACGGCATGTGCTCACCCTTGCTATAAACAATGTTGCTCAGAAAGAGAAAGCTGCTATGAAGTTGTTGTGAAGATGTTGCTGGTGTTAGGCGTATGCAACCCCTAGTCGACTACCTGTGATGTTTGGAGCCTTCGTTTCCAGGATTGAGCGTAATACTCTGATAATCTTCCTTTTTCTTATGTGATATTGTTTCTGTTATTCACTTATGTCAACTATATGCATGAAACTTGATCCTGGCATGCATATAGATCTGCACTTGGTTTTCTTTGGAAAAATAGGTGTGACATCGATCTTGGCTTCCCACACAGACCTATCCAGGGCATGCAAAAGCTTGATAGCTTGATCATGATCCGTGTACGGGAGCACTGTCACATTGGCCCTCATGTTGTTGACTATGCTAGTGAAGCACTGGAACATAGCATCGGTCGACTCGCCGGGGAGATGAGTGAAGTTCTCGTACTCTCTCCGGTAAGTGGAAAACAAACGGGCTTGAACTTGGGCATTGCCAACATGAGCATTTCTCAACTTAAGCCAAATCTTTCCGGCCACATTCTCTTCGTACACTCGCTCGAACTCCGACGCAGAGAGAGCACGGAACAAGTAATCAACGGCCTTGCTATTAGCCTCACACATGTCCCGCGAACCTAGAAGCAGAAAACTGTCTGGGATGACATAATGAGGATTCTGAGTGACCTCCCAGATCAGAGTTCCCTTCCCTCGCAAAAACACGCCCACGCACCCCACATCGGGTAATTCTTGCCATCGAAGTGCGGAGGACCTGACCCCTTGCCATAATCGCCCATCTTTGGATCTTAGACTGGTTAGAATCAAGAAAATCCGTAACCGGCTCTGATACCAATTGAAGGACCGAATAGGCGACCAGAGAGGGGGGGAGTGAATGGGAGCCGATAAAAATTCTTCCCGAAGGTCGAACTCAGCCTATACCCCGATTGCCACTCCGAGTACTCGCACACACCAAAGAAGCACACAACAAGGCACACACAAGCTCTCAAGACCAAGAGACAAGCCTTGAATCAAATCGCGGAAGCACAAGACAAGAATCAAAGCACTTGGCCAATTCTGGAAACACCAGGCGCGAACTGTCCGGCTGGTATGGGCGGACCGTCTGCAAGGCAGTGGCGGACTATCTGGACCGTCGACACAGACTGTCCGAAAACTTCAGCAGAACCACCAGAGACGCATCAAGAAAATTGGACTATCCTGCAGAGCCACGCAGACTGTCCGCTAGTGTTGCGGACTGTCCGTGAAGGCAGCACGGACCGTCCGTCCACCTCGCTGGATACCCCAAACAAACTCAGCTCCACCCCAGACAAAATCTCGGCCACGCAGACTGTCCGTGAAGGACTCACGTACTGTCCGCCAAACCTCTTGCGACAAAACCCTAGGGCCGAAACGAATCAAAACGAAGACTCGCAAGAACACGAGCACTGTTCCGCAGCCCACAGACTGTCCAACAAGGAGCCGCAGACTGTCCGCGTGTTGTGAACAGAGCTGAAAACTGCCTGACCCGCGGGGTCAACACCACAAATCCATCACTGGATCTCCCAAATGGCAAAAGCTCTTGAGACAAGATTTGGGGGAGAAGATAAGCAACACAATTGGAAGCTATGCCCCAAAACTCTCGACCTCTAACTCACTAAATCGCCGGGAATCGCGGATCACACGAACTACCACCAAGAACTCGAACTCCGGCTAAAAACTCACGAATCGAAGGCTTTCCTCAGTGTTTGAGGAGTCAATATTACACACAAAGATGCACAAGGCATCCACCCATGATCTCCTCAAAGAAATCCGAAGGAAAACACCCTCAAATCCCCGAATCGAATGAAGAACGAAACTCCCCAAAAATAGCCCCGAAAATGACACGAAAATCACAGAGGACTAGGAGATCACCGCAACGCCGAATGCTTCTATACATCCAGAGGTCAAAGTCTATACAAGAATCTAGCCTAAGGAAAGCAGAGGAAAAAGAAGCAGTTCAGAGCAATCTACCGGGGAGGAAACCCTAGACTCCAAGAGAGAGAGAGATGCCATCCACCTCTCCGCTATTTATACGAAATCCATCAGAGGGAGGTAAATGACCATGCTACCCCTACAACTCAAAATAGAAGATACAACCCCTCAGGGGCATTTTGGTCAAGTCTTCATCGAGTGGACACGCTTCCACCGCGGCCTTGCTTAGCATCGACGCAAGCCCCGCGATCACGCCACGTGCCCTCCGCCTCGAAGCTTCTCGAAGGTCCCGGATCACCATCTCCGTCGCCTCGGGCCTCCGAACTTGGTTTTGCGGCCCAAACCAAGAAACCGTCCACTTGATGGTTTTGTGGGCAAACCAACAAACCCCGCGTGCAAGCTTCGGGCTCCATCCGCTTCCTTGCACCGGCCCATGTTCACAACTTCAGCCCGCCAATCTTGCACCGCACGGCTTGCACTTGACCCCATCGGCCACTGGGTCCATCGAACCAAGCCTACTTGCCACTCCATCACCCAGATGCCGCCACGGCTAAGGCCTTTCTTGCTTGTTCTTCACCTGCACGGACATGAGTCAAGCCGCAACATGTACCTACTCACTTAGCCAAGCATCAGTCCACACAACGTTGTCAATCACTCATCACTAAGGAGCGACCCTCCACTGGTCCTCGGACACACCTGGCCCTCAAGAAGTATTCTCCAGTTCTGAGGACCAGGTGTGTCCGAGGACCAGTGGAGGGTCGCTCCTTAGTGATGAGTGATTGACAACGTTGTGTGGACTGAAGCTTGGCTAAGTGTGCAGGTACATGTTGCGGCTTGACTCATGTCGGTGCAGGTGAAGAACAAGCGCGAAAGGCTTTAGCTGTGGCGGCCTCCAGGTGATGGAGTGGCAAGTAGGCTTGGTTCGATGGACCCGGTGGCCGATGGGGTCAAGTGCGAGCCGTGCGGTGCAAGACTGGCGGGCTGAAGTCGTGAACATGGGCCGGTGCAAGGAAGCGGATGGAGCCCGAAGCTTGCACACGGGGTTTGTTGGTTTGCCCACAAAACCTTCGGTGGACGGTTTCTTGGTTTCGGCCTCAAAACGAAGCCCGGAGGCCCGAGGCGATGGAGATGGTGATCCGGGAGCTTCGGGAAGCTTCGAGGCGGAGGGCACATGGTGTGATCGCGGGGTTTGCGTCGAGGTGAAGCGAAGCCGCGGTGGAAGCGTGTCCGTCTGATGAAGACTTGACCAAAATGCCCCTGAGGGGTTGTATCTTCATTTGAGTTGTAGGGGTAGCATGGTCATTTACCTCCCTCCGATGGACTTCGTATAAATAGCAGAGAGGTGGATGGCATCTCTCTCTCTTGGACTCTAGGGTTTTCTCCCCTGTTAGATTTCTCTAAACTGCTTCTTTTCCCTCTGGATTCCTTAGGCTAGACTCTTGTACAGACTCTGACCTCTAGATGTATGGAAGCATTCAGCATTGCGGTGATCTCCTAGTCCCTTGTGATTTTCGTGTCTTTTTCGGGGCTATTTTTCGGGGGTTTCGTTCTTCGCTCGATTCGTGATTTTGGGGGCGTTTCTTCTCGGATTTCTTTGAGGGGATCATGGGTGGATGCCTTGCGCATCTTTGTGTGTGATCTTGACCCCTCAAATGCCGTGGAGAGCCTTCGATTCGTGCGTTTTTGGTTGGAGCCCGAGTTCATGGTGGTGGTTCGTGTGATCCGCGATTCTCGATGATTTAGGGAGTTAGAGATCGAGATTTTTGGGGCATAGCTTCCTTGTGTGACACTTTTCATCTCCCCAAAATCTTGTCTCAAGACCTTCAACCATTTGGGAGATCCGGTGATGGAAAGGTGGTGTTGACTTCTGAGCTCGAGCATTTTTCTGTTCTGTTCGTGCTTGGCGGACGGTCCGCGTGACCTTAGCGGACGGTCCGTGTGACCCTGGCAGACGGTCCGTGAGGTGCTGGCAGCATTGGTGTTCTTCGTGTTCTTCGCATGTTCTTGAGCGCTTGAGTTTCGATCAGTTGAAGTTGCTTTGGTTCGGTGGCAACAAGTTTGGCGGACAGTCCGCGAGGTTGTCCCGGACAGTCCGTGCTAGTCAGACGGTCCGCAGTGAGCCGCCGGACAGTCCGAATTTCGGGGGTGCGCTACTGGTGGTTCAAGGCGCTTTTGCAAACAGTCTGCCGTGACCTTCTGGACAGTCTGCACCCTCCTCGCAGACGGTCCACCCGGTCACCCCGGACAGTTCGCCAGGGACTTCGCAGCAGTGCCTAAGTCCTTTTGTTCTTGCTTTGGTGCTTCCACTCTTTACTCCTAGGCTTGTCGATTGATCTTCTAGGCTTGTGTGTGCCTTGTTTGGAGCTTATTTTGTTTGGAGAACTCTTGGAGTGGCAATCGGGGTATAGGCCGAGTTCGACCTTCGGGAAGAATTTTTATCGGCTCCCATTCACTCCCCCCCTCTCTGGTCGGCCGATTTGGTCCTTCAATTGGTATCAGAGCCGGTTACGGATCTTCTTGATTCTAACCAGTCTAAGATCCAAAGATGGGCAATTACGGCAAGGGGTCGGGTCCTCCGCACTTCGATGGCAAGAATTACCCGATGTGGGAGAGGCGCATGGGCGTGTTTTTGCGAGGGAAGGGAACTCTTAGCTGGGAGGTCACTCAAAATCCTCAATATGAAGTTCCAGATAGTTTTCTGCTTCCAGGATCGTGGGACATGTTTGAGGCCTACAGCAAGGCCGTTGATTACTTGTTCCGTGCTCTCTGTGCCTCGGAGTTCGAGCGAGTGTACGGAGAGAATGTGGCTGGAAAGATATGGCTCAAGTTGAGAAATGCTCATGTTGGCAATGCCCAAGTGCAAGCCCATTTGTTTTCCACTTACCGGAGAGAGTACGAGAACTTCACTCATCTCCCCGGTGAGTCGACCGACGCTATGTTCCAGCGCTTCACTAGCATAGTCAACAACATGAGGGCCAATGTGACAGTGCTCCCATACACGGATCATGATCAAGCTATCAAGCTTTTGCATGCCCTCGATAGGTCCGTGTGGAGTGCCAAGGTCGAGGCCATTGAGGAGTCGAGCGTGTATGATACGCTGACATTGGATGAGCTGTTCTCCAAGCTCAGGTCTCCTGAGGTGGATCGTGGCTTGAGAGCCAAAAGCGAGAGCCCCACTGATCCTCATAGTTTGGATCTTGTCTCAGGATCGAGGACTAACGCTAACTCTGTTGGCTTTTCTTTGTCTTGTCTTGTGTCCTTGCCAGATGAGGACTTTGAGGTGCTGAGCAAGGACGATCTCACCTTGTTGAGCAAGAGGTTTAGGCGGATGTACGAGAACTGCAAGAATGCAAGGCGGAGCTCGGGGATGTGCAATCGGTGCGGGAAGCACGGGCACTTCATCGCCGAATGCCCTGAAGCCATGGAGATCAAGAACGACTACAAGGGCAAGTCCAAGCACGACTACAACAAGCACCGCTCCCGGAACGACTACAAGGACAAGCACATGGACAAGGGCGAGAGAAGGCACAAGAAGAGTGGCGGCCACAAGAAGAAGACCGCACGAGCGATGGTGGCCGGAGCGAGCGGCGTCGACTCGACATCAAGTGTAGCTTCCTCCGACTCAAGCAGCGAGGAAGAGCAAGAGAAGCGCAAGGACAAGCGGCACACGGGCAATAACTTCACCGGCCTAAGCTTCGTCGCACAAGGAGGCTTTTGCGGCGTGGCGCACTCCAAGAAGGGTGGGAAGCACAGCTCGGATTCGAACTCTGATTCCGATGAAGAGGTACGACAAGATACCAACTTCTTGCTAGAGGAGAATCTAGGCTCAATGAGTTGCTTGATAACCGTGATGATGTGCTTAGAAAGACCAACAAGGACAAGAGGGAATTTAGGTCGTTGTTGGGTGATGCTAAGGACAAGGTAGCCGAGCTTGAATCCTTGCTTGTGGATGCTTGGAATGAGATAGCCGCCTTGAAATCAGCTCCTGTGGTGTCTGATGAAATTGATTGTGGTGATTGCTCAGTTTTTCTTGCTGATTTGACTGCCCTCAAGGAGAAACATGCCTCTGTTCTTGAGGAACTAGATGTGGTTAGGATTGAATGTGATGAGTTGATGTCTAGGCCAGCTTTGTTAGGAGCTTGTACTTCATGTCCTATTTTGCTTGCTAGGCTAGATGAATCTCACACTAGAATTGTTTCCCTTGAGGCGGCATTGAAAGCTCCTCTTCCTACATCATGTTCAACTTGTGAGATGCATGCTTTGAAAAACATGGAACTTTCACACTATGTTGATCATCTACAGGTTGAAAATGATGAACTTAGGAAGTTGATGAGTTGGTTGTCTGGGCATGAGCCACAATTGAGTTTGATGTTGGCTCAGTTCAAGAGGTTTGATGGTCAGGCGTTGGGGGCTGACAAGTGTGGTGAGAAGAGTGGTGAGGGAGAAGAGAAAGCTGGAGAGACACCTACACCACCCCACACCATACCCATGAACAAATATGGACCCAAGCCAAACCACCTGAGAAACAAGCTTGACACAACACCAGACCCACCAGTGTTCCCCCAAAAAATAGAGAATTACCAGAAACCCATCAAGTTTGTGAGCAACCTGTGTAATGTCTTTGAGGGGAAGTCAGGAGAGAAAGCGGTTGAGAAGCCCACAGAAAAGCCACCGCCTAAGCCAGTGCCAATCCGCTTCCATTGTGAGTATTATGGGAGGGATGGGCATAAGGATGAGTTTTCTTTCCGGAGGAAGAGGGATGAGAGGTTTGCTATGGAGATGGCAAACAAGGACAGGTACCACCTTGCTCATGGTGTGCCTGATCCTCGTAGAGGGCCTCTACCTAGGGGTGAGGTGTATGTGCGTACAGTTCCCACTCGTGGAGGTGGAGGTGTGTTCCCTCAGAGAGATAGGCATGTTGGGTTTGGGCGTGGTGAGTTGGCTCGACGTGCTCCTTCTCGTGACCGTTACGAGTTTGGGAGGCACGATCGGAGCTTTGGGTCTCAGATGGACTATGGGCCACGTTTTCCCCCTCGTGGTGCGCGTACTCCTCCAGTGAGACATGACAGGTCCTTTGGTGGTAGGCGTGAGAGGACTCCGCCTAGGGCTTTTGGTAGGATGGATTTTCCTAACCCTTCTTTTGAGCAAATGGCTCGACACTGGTTTGACTCTTTTGGAACTAACCCCAGTGTTGAGTCGCTTGCTCATTCTCGTTCTCGTTTTTTATTGCAGGTGGGAGGCTTGGAGAACTTTTGGTTGATCGACTCCGTTTGCTCAAGACACATGACCGGAGATCGTGGGTGGTTCTCCAGCCTCACCCCGGTGAGTACGAGGGAGTACATCACTTTTGGGGACAATGGGCGAGGACGAGTGCTTGCTGAAGGTATGGTGAAGGTGAGTAGCAAGGTGACCTTAAGAAGTGTGGCCCTGGTGAAGTCACTTGGTTTTAACCTGTTGTCAGTATCTCAATTACTAGACGAAGGTTTTGAGGTTCGTTTTAAGTCGGGTGCTTCTCGTGTGCTTGATTCTCGAGGCGATCTTGTCTGTACGATCGTCCCCGAGGGTCAAATCTTTCGTGCTGATTTTTCCCAGTCTGTTGGTCCTCCTTGATGCTTTGTTGCTGGCATGTCGGCCGAGCATTGGAAATGGCATAGGAAGTTGGGACACTTGAGCTTTGAGTTCCTTTCCCGCTTGAGTGGTCTTGATCTTATCCGAGGATTGCCTAAGTTGAAATTCGAGAAGGATTTGGTTTGTGCTTCTTGTCGGCATGGAAAAATGGTTGCTGCTTCTCACGTCCCTCTGACGGCTGTCATGACCGAGCGACCTTGTGAGCTGTCACACATGGATTTGGTTGGGCCAGCTCGTGTTCGCTCTGCGGGTGGGAAGTGGTATGTTCTTGTGGTTGTTGATGATTTTTCGAGGTACTCTTGGGTTTTCTTTTTGAAGGATAAGAGTGAGACATTTGGCTTTGTTCGAGACTTGATCTTGAGGTTGAAGAATGAGAGACATGGAGATGCCATTCGAGCTATACGCAGTGACAATGGCACAGAGTTTAAGAACTCTCATTTTGATGCCTTTTGCAGTGATCTTGGTCTTGATCATCAGTACTCTTCTCCATACGTCGCTTGCCAGAATGGCGTAGTGGAGAGGAAGAACCAGACCCTTTGTGAGATGGCCAGGACGATGCTCGATGAGCATAGGACTCCTAGGCGTTTCTAGGCCGAGGCGGTCAATACTGCTTGTTATGTCTCAAATCGCATTTTCCTTCGTGCTTTCAAGAAGAAGACCTCTTATGAGCTGATGCATGGCCGACAACCCAAGGTGAGTCACTTTAGAGCTTTTGGATGCAAGTGTTTCATTCTGAAGACGGGCAAGTTGGATAAGTTCGAGTCCAGATGTTCGGATGGGATTTTCCTTGGTTATGTGATTCATTCTAGAGCATATCGTGTGCTCAACCTTGACACTAACCGAATCATGGAGACTTGCGAGGTTACCTTCAACGAGACACAGTCATGTAGCTCTTCTGCTTTTGAGTGTGCAGGTGACGAGGAGATTGGTGCCAGGATCTTTGAGGATGAAAAAGATGGAGATGGAGACGAGGATGATGATGATGGTGGTGCTCCCGCGGCTTCCACTACTACGACGGTGATCAATGATGGACCATCCCCTACACCCACTACGACTGAGGCTGTCCGAGTGGAGGCTGTTGCTGAGGGGGAGGTTGTGTCCAGGCGAGAGGCTCCGCGGCGGGTACAAGTGGATCACCCACCGACGACGATCATTGGTGACCTCCATGAACGCACTACACGGTCGAGGTCAAGGCATTCCACTCATTTCGCTCACTCTGCTTTTGTTGCATCGTTTGAGCCCAAAGATATTCGACACGCTTTGTCTGATGAGAATTGAGTGAATTCCATGCATGAGGAGTTGGAAAACTTTGAGAGAAACCAAGTCTGGGTGTTAGTTGATGCACCGCCAAATTGCCGTCCCATAGGTACCAAGTGGGTGTGTAAGAACAAAGAGGGTGAGAATGGGATGGTTGTGAGAAACAAGTCGAGGTTGGTGGCGCAGGGGTTCAACCAGAAGGAGGGGATAGATTATGAGGAGACATTTGCTCCTATGGCCCGTTTGGAGGCAATTAGGATCCTTCTAGCCTTTGTCGTGGCTAAAGGGTTCAAGTTGTACCAAATGGATGTCAAGAGTGCTTTCTTGAATGGGGTGATAGAGGAAGAAGTGTATGTGAGGCAACCCCCGGGGTTTGAGAGTGAAAAATACCCACACCGTGTATACAAACTCTAGAGAGCGCTCTATGGGTTGAAACAAGCACCTAGAGCTTGGTATGGCAGGTTGAGAGACTTTTTGCTAAGGGGTTTATGATGGGCACAGTTGATAAGACCCTGTTTCTCCTTAAGCATGGGAATGACCTTTTGATTGTTCAGATCTACGTGGATGACATAATCTTTGGTGGCTCTTCTCATGATCTTGTTGCCAGATTTGCAGACGACATGAGCAGGGAATTTGAGATGTCCATGATGGGCGAGCTGCAGTTTTTCTTGGGTCTCCAGATCAAGCATGCAAGGACGGTACGTTTGTACATCAGGCGAAGTACACCAGGTACATGGTGACGAAGTTTGGCATGAACGACTCCAAGCAGCTGACCACACCGATGAGTACGACTACGGCGTTGGACGCGGATGAGGATGGTGAACCCATGGACCAGAAGGAGTACCGGAGCATGATCGGCTCCCTCCTCTACTTGACGGCGACGAGGCTGGACATACAGTTTAGTGTGTGTCTGTGCGCTCGTTTTCAGGCTTCACCGAGGACTTCACATCGGCAGGCCGTCAAGCGGATTTTCAGGTACTTGAACTACACTCCTGAGTTTGGTCTTTGGTATTCTGCCTCCTCGACACTCAGACTTCATGGTTACTCTGATGTTGATTTTGCTGGGTGTCGATTGGACCGCAAGTCTACCTCTGGGTGTTGTCAGTTCCTTAGTTCTTCTTTGGTCTCTTGGTCATCTCGCAAGCAATCCAGTGTAGCCCAGTCCACTACAGAGGCCGAGTATGTAGCTGCTGTTAGTTGTTGTTCCCAGCTGCTTTGGATGACCTATACCATGAGTGATTTTGGAGAGGAGTGCTCCCAGGTTCCACTTTTCTGTGATAGCACCAATGCCATAAGTGTAGCCAAAAATCATGTCCTCCACTCCAAAATGAAACACATAGAAGTGAGGTACCACTTTCTGAGGGACAATGTTGAGAAGGGAAACATATCTTTGTCCTATGTCCCTACCCAAGACCAGCTAGCCGACATTTTCACCAAACCGCTTGATCAAGTCACTTTCACTCACTTGCGGGGTGAACTTGGTGTTTGCTTTCCTTTCTAGCTGAGTCTTGGAGCATCTCATGTATATATGTGTCATATGTTCATTTTGTTGCATTGCATTCATGCATTTTTCTTTTTGTACAAAACCTGGTAGGATAGCCATCTTTGGATCACTTGTGCTAGGAAAAGCTTCTCTTATATATACTGATCACCGATGTGCTATTTGTGAGACCTGTGCATGTTTGGTAATTTGTGGATGTGAATGCTGTGCTCTTGATGGTTGTGCCATATATTTATCTTGAGATAGCTTTCTTTTGATGAAAATGCTAAAATGATGTCTCTCATGAGTAGATGCTTGTCTATGCTCAATTTGTGCTTAAATGCCTATATCATGTTTAGTTTGTGCTTGAGAATCATATTCTCTTTGCTTGGGGTCAAAGACCTTTCTGTCATTGTAAATGTTTAGCCCTTTTGCTTGCTTGGGGAAGAGCATAAGCTTCTTTTTGCCGCAAAGGCACTTCATGTACCATGTTTAAACTTGAAAATGAAATTGGTGTGTGAATTGCCTTATGCTTGAAAAATGAGCTCTTAATCATGTTTTTATGCTATTCATATCTTGGGTGCTAAACCGTAGCATGTTGTCTACCATGAGAAGTCTCATTTTAAGAAGTAGACACATGGCTCGGTGGCTTTAACATGACTTGAGTGGCTTGTGGGCATTTATAATGATCTTGTGATGAGAATTTGTGATCTTGCATAAACTTTTGATGATCTAGTGTATTTATGCTCAAATTGGTATGGATAGGGTCTTGTTCATGAGATGACTATTTCTTTGTGAAAATTGCTTAAAATTGCTTTTGGCCATGTCACATGCTTATATGTCTCTACCTTCTTGATGGCAATGTGCTAGATACACCAGATCTACTTTGCTTGCTCTAAGTCTCATGTGTAGCATTTTGTTGTGCTCTTTGTATATTTGAGAAGCTTGGTAGATTGTATATGTTCTTTGACATGCATTTTTCATGAAAACAAGGGGAAGAGTTTCATTTACCTTGATTCATGCATTGTCAACAAGGGGGAGATGTTGTATGCTTTTGGGGAGAATTTTCATGCATTGGGAGATTTTGTGGAAATTTGGTATGCATTTGTGAGATGTTGCATGTGAGGAGACAAATTGAGAAGAAGAGGTTGCATTTGCTTAGGGGGAGTTTGCATATGTGCAGGGGGAGCTCCTTTGATTTGTGCCTGAGTTTTGTGCTTTGTGATGTGCTCTTTGAGAGCTTTGTTTTGTCTCGGCTGGGTCGAGCCATTGCCCTTGTCTTAGGGGGTCAAGACTTGGTTTGGCGAGTGATCGAGTTTTTCATTTGTTATTTGGCTTTTGTTTTTCTCTATGTGATTTCTATGGGTGTTGTCAATGCACTCATCAAGGGGGAGATTGAGGACCAGGTGTGTCCGAGGACCAGTGGAGGGTCGCTCCTTAGTGATGAGTGATTGACAACGTTGTGTGGACTGATGCTTGGCTAAGTGTGCAGGTACAGGTTGCGGCTTGACTCGTGTCGGTGCAAGTGAAGAACAAGCGCGAAAGGCCTTAGCCGTGGCAGCCTCCGGGTGATGGAGTGGCAAGTAGGCTTGGTTTGATGGACCCGGTGGCCGATGGGGTCAAGTGCGAGCCGTGCGATGCAAGACTGGCGGGCTGAAGTCGTGAACATGGGCCGGTGCAAGGTAGCGGATGGAGCCCGAAGCTTGCACGCGGGGTTTGTTGGTTTGCCCACAAAACCTTTGATGGACGGTTTCTTGGTTTGGGCCACAAAACCAACCCCGGAGGCCCGAGGCAACGGAGACGGTGATCCGGGAGCTTCGGGAAGCTTCGAGGCGGAGGGCACGTGGCGTGATCGTGGGGTTTGCATCGAGGTGAAGCGAAGCCGCGGTGGAAGCGTGTCCGTCCGATGAAGACTTGACCAAAATGCCCCTGAGGGGTTGTATCTTCATTTGAGTTGTAGGGGTAGCATGGTCATTTACCTCCCTCTGATGGACTTCGTATAAATAGTGGAGAGGTGGATGGCATCTCTCTCTCTCTTGGACTCTAGGGCTTTCTCCTCCAGTAGATTTCTCTGAAGTGCTTCTTTTCCCTCTGGATTCCTTAGGCTAGACTCTTGTACAGACACTGACCTCTGGATGTATGGAAGCATTCGGAGTTGCGGTGATCTCCTGGTCCCTTGTGATTTTCATGTCTTTTTCAGAGCTATTTTTGGGGGGTTTCGTTCCTCGCTCGATTCGTGATTTTGGGGGTGTTTCTTCTCAGATTTCTTTGAGGGGATCATGGGTGGATGCCTTGCGCATCTTTGTGTGTGATCTTGACCCCTCAAACGCTGTGGAGAGCCTTCGATTCGTGCATTTTTGGTTGGAGCCCGAGTTCATGGTGGTGGTTCGTGTGATCCGCGATTCCCGATGATTTAGGGAGTTAGAGGTCGAGATTTTTGGGGCATAGTTTCCTTGTGTGACGCTTTTCATCTCCCCAAAATCTTGTCTCAAGAGCTTCATCCGTTTGGGAGATCCAGTGATGGAAAGGTGGGGTTGACTTCCGAGCTCGAGCATTTTTCTGTTCTGTTCGTGCTTGGCGGACGGTCCGCATGACCTTGGCGGACGGTCCGCGAGGTGCTGGCAGTGTTGGTGTTCTTCGTGTTCTTCGCATGTTCTTGAGCGCTTGAGTTTCGATCCGTTGAAGTTGCTTTGGTTCGGTGGCAACAAGTTTGGCGGACAGTCCGCGAGGTTGTCCTGGACAGTCCATGCTGGTCGGACGGTCCGCAGTGAGCCGCCGGACAGTCCGAATTTCGAGGGTGCGCTACTGGTGGTTTGAGGCGCTTTTGCGGACAGTCCGCCGTGACCTTCCGGACAATCCGCGCCCTCCTCGCGGACGGTCCGCCCGGTCACCCCGGACAGTCTGCCAGGGACTTCGCAGCAGTGCCTAAGTCCTTTTGTTCTTGCTTTGGTGCTTCCGCTCTTTGCTCCTAGGCTTGTCGATTGATCTTCTAGGCTTGTGTGTGCCTTGTTTGGAGCTTCTTTTGTGCGCGAGAACTCTTGGAGTGGCAATCGGGGTATAGGCCGAGTTCGACCTTCGGCAAGAATTTTTATCGGCTCCCATTCACTCCCCCCCCCCTCTCTGGTCGCCCGATTCGGTCCTTCACTTCTTTAAATGTGCTATGGTCTGTTCTTGATGCTAGCTTCGACACTTGATAGTACACCGCAAGATTGTAACAGCATTCCTGCATCTCAGGTATATATCCCTGTAAATGTCAGAGGTAATCATTGGGTTCTTCTTGTGTTCAACATCACGATGAAGGAGGTGCGGGTCCTGAATTCGTTAGTTTATAATGGAACATGGGATGGCAAGATGGAACTGTCACTGGTGAGTACTCTGTATTATGTAGATGTCGTGCAAATGTAGTTAGCTCTTTCAACCATATGCACCTAATTCTTTGCTTCAGGTACAGTTAGTGCAGCATTGCATTGAAACCTACATTTCATAAAGAAATGTGAGTGGATCTTCAGAGATTGATGTCACCCGCCTCCAAAAAAAGATTGATGTCACAAAGTGGGATACCCTACATATCAGAGACATACCAACGCAACAATACAGGTAAGATATATCGTTGCACTAAAAATATTTACTGTATATACCATTGTATTATGTAACATGTGCATTTTGTAGCTCGTCATGTGGCATCTACGTCATCAAGTACATGATGCATTGGAATGGGAGTACACTTAATGCAACATTCACCCAAGTCCATATGCTTGTCCATTTTATTATCATTTCACAATGGATACATTTGTGAATAACGCAGTAAGTTTTTGCGGTCATTTGTTAACTTTAATCTTTAGGAACAAATGGATGCATTCAGGAAGAAGATGTGCTGTAGGTTGATTCTCTCTGAACACAACAAGATTCAGAGACAATCTTACAATACTCCTATTCTGGTTGGTGATTAGTTATTCATTTCCTAAGCATATTCGATTACTAGTACCTACTATATGTGAATCGATCTAATCTTAATTCAGATATACTTATTATCCTATGATCACCTTAGGAAACTGAGGTTGGAGTCTCAAAAGTGGACATTCAAGCACGTGCAAAGCAACAAGGAAAATCTCCTTCTACCCAATGAGGGAAAAAAAGAGACAAGTATGGAGATACAGTTGCAAAATAGAACACGATCTCAAATGAAGCGTAATTCACCACCAACATGATCTTCAAACATCAAGGGTGTACACCTGAGGAAATAACAATGGTGTAGGCAGATGGTTAAGCGCTGATTTAAAATGGTTAAGTGCCGATTAGAAAATGGTTCAGCATTCGTTCAAATTAGTGTCAATTCTGCGTGTAACCTACGCTGGATAAGTTACGAAGCATCCGTGCTGCATGCTGCAACCTGCAACCCCCGACGGGGTCGAGTCGATTTGGCGCGTAACTTGCATTCGCTCGGTTACCCACCAGTCATGCTGCATTGTTCCAGCAACACCGACTACGTTAACACTGACTGGGTTACTGACGATGTAGGTTACGCAAAATCCACGATGTACTATCCTACTGATAAGAAAAAGTGACCAAGCCAGACTGAATTATTTGTTGATTTGTTGGCAAAATAGATTCACATTTTTCGAACGAACATCCATCCAAAGTACTCCTCCGTAGTAGGAAACAGAGTCCAGTGATCTTACAACCAAAAAATAGCAGCACAATCAAATAAGGAGGGACCAAACTTGATCAAAAACTACTCCCTCTGTTCTTAAATATATGACGTTTAGGACAACAAATAGTTCATTTTGAACTAAGTTTCTTGTCCTAAATGTCATATATTTAAGGACGGAGGGAGTAGTAGTTATCATTACAGCAATGCAACACTTGTTATTGTTGGCAATTAGTGTTTCATCCAGTCTGGTTCGTCGATGATCATGGGCGCCGCCTCGCCTTCGAGCAGGGACTGGGGCAACATCAGTGGCTGAGCGGCTGGCAACGCAGCCGGTCTGTCGAGCAGGGTCAGGAACGGTCGTGCCCCTAAGCTCCCCTACACAGTCAGCACGGTGGGCGCACCTGACATCAATGGCTGAGCGGCTGGCAACGCTGCCGGCATGTCGAGCATGGACGGAAACGGTCGTGCCCCTGAGCTCTCCGAGACAGTCGGCTCGGCGGGCGTACTTGTCATCAATGGCTGAGCTGCTAGCAACGCCGCCGGCCTGTGGATCAGGGCCGGGAACGGCCGTGTGCGTGAGCTATCTAGGGCAGTCGACAAGGCGGGCGTACTTGATATAAGTGGCGGAGTGGACAGCCATGAGAGCCACGTGCGATAAGCCCGGCCTCTCGGGCACTCCACCCACTAGATGCCAGCTTCTGGTGGTGACAGGTATGACCGTGCGCCAGAGCTCTTGTGGTTGGTAACGCCGCTGGCCTGTCGAGCAGCTGGTAACGCCGTCGGCCTGTTGACGCGACGAGCGCACTTGACATCAATTGCCAAGCGGCTGGTAACACCGCCGGCTTGTCGAGCAGGGACAGGACAGTCGACGTGGCAGGTGCGCTTGACATCAGTGGCAGAGTGGACGGCCACGGCAGCCATGCACGGACGGCCTGGCCTCTTGGGCACTCCACCCACTACACGCCAGCTTCTGGTGGAGACGTTGAGATGGGAATCGTGGTTTTCTTGCTACGGCGAGAACAACACTTGCCCCACCGCTCCCCGGCATGCCAGCGATGACTGCCGCAGTTGGCGCAGAGCGTGCCGGGCCCCATCGGGCTGGCCCTCCATTGAGGCGATTTTGTCCTGCCGCAGTCACCGCATCTCAGCCCCGCCGGAGCTTTAACCAGCGTGGATGGTTGGAGAGCGTGCACCACATGAGGCACATGAGGATTCTCGCCATCCATTGGGGGAGATACTCTAAAATGCACATAGAAATTAGTTTGATCAAAGAGGCGGAACGGTCGAAAGAACAACGAACTCGATTGATTTGGGAGAGAGAGAGGACGATGGTACTTTCGCCGAGAGGAGGAGATGCCGATGGGGTCTTCTTGCGCCGAGAGGAGGAGATGCCGATGGGGTTTTCTTGCGCTGAGGAGGTGATGCAAAAGTGTGGTGTCGACTAAGCGCATCCTGCAAGGTCTCGGTTACGCAGGTGCCATTCAGCGGGCTGCGCACTAGAGAATTCCATGGACGACGCGTCAGCCTCTAGGGTGTGTACAGCCTTGACGGGACGGGACGGGCCTGCAGGTGCCTCCGCTCCCCTCCCGCCCCGACCCACTGGGTTACACATAATCCACGACGCACACGCTCTGCTTCAGCCTAGGTTACGCGGCTTGCTTCCATTGTTAGGCTCCTGATAGATGCCCTTACTACTATTGGCAAAGGGAGTAATTAGTCTTGTGGGAAGCGATTAGTCTAGAGAAACAGTCCGGCTAGGTCTGGTTGATAGCTGAGGTAGGTTTGGGCGGATTTGGTTTGGTTCTGAACGGTCGCATGGGCAATTCCTTCAAGCTCGACGCCTCGTGCCCTCGTCTGTCGTCGTCTCCCTCGATCGTCCCAGTCTCCGACCACATCGACACCGCACACTGCTGCCATGGAGCTTGCCGTCTTCGCGTCCCTGACGGCTATCGTCGATGAGTCGCCAAGGGTTCACTATCGAGTATCGACGAGCTCCGTCCGTGGTGCCGGCGCCGTGGCGCTCTTCGCAGCTCGCCGGCAACCGCCTCGACGAGCAATAGCAGGGTGACGAGCACTTGTAGGGTTATAGATAATTGGGTGGAAACCACAATTCAGTTTAGTTTCAAAGTGAAATGTGCATTAAACTTGTCGTGGAAGGCATTCATTTCATCTCCATCGAAACAATAAGTTCCAGCATGGTCTACGAAAATGGATTGCATACAAGTACAAATAGTGAAATGCCTTTGTTATGTGCTGCTCGAAGGGACACATTATTATACACATCCTGAATGCACATATGAATCCATATCAACAACAATGTGTATTGCACATATATATCAATGTGTATTGCAATGTAAATGATGTGTTGTCCGTAGCAACGCACGGGCACAATCCTAGTAACTAAAACATTAAAACTACAGACTACAAGCAGGGACCCTTGTACATGCCTTGGTGTAATCAACTACGGTGATCGTGCATAACATGGGGATGGTGAAAGCATACGAACACAAAATCCATTGTGAGTATTCCGTGCGGCCAGAATCGCTCTAAGAGAGACATGCACTTCTCCTGCAATTGGGTGCAGTTAGTCTCAATTGCCCATCGTAGAAATGCGCTCACAGTTTGCTCGCTTGCCATGTCCCACATCCTTGATGCACAGTGCAGCTTCAACCTTTCGACACGGTACATGTCGGCGACTGAGAGTAACACAGGCCAGGCATTGGCAGGGGTGTCCCATAAACCAGCCACCTCCGGGAGTGATCCTTCACTGGCATATTTGATCAGAAGCGAGAAGCCATCAGGGTGTGTGTCTTGAATTTGAACAGTTTCAGAGTTTGACTCCACTCCACAACCGTAGAGCATTGCCTTCATCACACAAGATACTGCGGCCACATCGGCACGTATCGCTCGTATCACCCGGCTGCCTATGTGGAAGACAACGTCCACGGGGGCTTGGGCTGCAAGTGTTGCGCATATGCTTCTGCGTACTGACGGAGGAGGAACATCAATGCGATCGTCCTCAAGTATTGTAATAACACACGATATGTTTATGCGACCTCCGTTGGAGCTCATGCGCTCAATGTCACGATGCTCCACCAGGCATTCAAAGCCTCGTTGTCCTAGATCCCCATTCCTGAATTCAACATCTTTTGTAGCTTGAACTCGAAATGTATCATTTTCATCGGTGGGGTATCCAGCCACTGCTCGCAACAATACTCACACCTATGTGTGGAACCATGCAGTGTTGTCACAGGCTCTACAACGGTGAGAGCATATATGCATGTGTGAATGTGTGTATTCATAACCACGAGAAACCTACCTTTTGGGCTATGTTCATAGGAACGAGGAGAACGGCAATGCCGTCTGGTACACCCATCCACTGATGATCAGTCATACCTGTAGGATAGCAACGTAGCCTCCATTGACGGCCTCCAACCATGAATGTACCGGATTCCTTGTACTGCCCCACAGTTCCTCCTGCTTTCGCTTCCTCACTTGAGACTGAGAAGTCGACTTGCTTGGAAGGACACATGTTAGTGTCTAGAGCCATGATCGCAAATGGCGGCAATGATTGACTCATGGGTAGACTGCCTCCTTTTATTGTGGGAGTGCATGTGCCGTTCCGAAACAACAGCCCTTCGTGGACATGAGTTACCACTACTTATTACCCAATGCACTGAACGGATACGTCCCTTCAGTGCGGGTGTGCACACGTTCGGGTCATGAGCGCCCAGTTCCCACCCCCGAAAACCGAATCAGTCCTTACTTAACTGCAGTTCACAATGGTCCTGACGTGGATGAACTTGTGGGAATGTCGTTCCCAAATGGTAATTCGACACACCCCTTCTATGCGGCAATGTCTTTTCAATTTCGGCATGTATTATTGCGTTTTAGCCTTGTCAAGTCGGCAAGTTCGTCACGAGCGGCACGCCACATCTAGTTTGCAATTTTTGTGCATCCCCATCGTACTGATGTAACTGGCATACAGGAACAAACAAGTCATGAATGAAACTCCCAACAGCTTGAGCTGATAGGAAAAGGTGGGCAACGATAGGATCACTCTCACTCGAGTAACAAAATGGAGGGGTGGAAACACGGAAGCATTAGAGATGTTGCTGCATGTTATTCCAAACTTGCGTAAACCATATGACCATTTCATGTAACCGGTTGGTTAGATAATTGTGCAATGAAACTTGCACTGAGACTGACCTCAGACTTCCCATGTACTAGGAATGTGCCCGTGCGTCGCAAACCAATAAAATCATTACAGTGCAATACAACTAAAATAAATAGGATAACAACAATAATGTAGAAACATGTAGAATATGGAACAATGAGGAGAATTCAACTTTATTAATTATATTTGGTAACTTACAATCTTCAAGTAGAAGGTAACAATAACAAATAAAACTTAGAATTTCTAAATATGCAGTCTGAACAATGAACTGTATGTTGGACTATATACTCGCGCGAATTTCTTCATGAATCCAACATGGTTTTAGTGATAGCGACATGGATTTGGATTAAAGTCATACACCATACTTTCTCGACACGGCAAAGAGGCAAAGCAAAATAACTTAAGTCAACCAAAAGAATCACCAGAAACAACTGTGCAGAGTACTCCCTTCATCTTGTGAAGCAGAAACTTGCAAGAAGCCAAGAACAAAGCGTTTGTAACCCAAACTCGCAAGCACACAGTGTGGCTCCAGCATAATCTAGACTGGGCAGGTTTCGCATGCCTCTGTATGTCTGTGCACATGCGCACTGCGTAGTATCCACTCTGCAAAATCCATGCTGCATGGCTCAACACTGACTGGGTTACGCACTGATTGGTTGTGCAAAATCCACGCTGCATCTGGTCGTGTCGATTCTACGCGTCACCTGCTCTAGCTCGGTTACACACGGTTCGGCGACGCACCATCCCATGGCGCATGCATCACCGACTGGGTTACGCACGCCAGCATCGCGGTTGCCGCGGGACACGGCGGGTGGTGTCGACTAAGCGTGTAACCAGCAACGTCTCGGTTACGCAGGTGCCATTTAGCGGGCTGCGCACTAGAGAATTCCATGGACGACGCGTCAGCAGCCTCCCCGGTGCGGGCTTCGCTTTGGGGAGAAGCAAACTATGTACAACCTTGATGGGACGGGACAGGCCTCCAGGCGGCTCCGCTCCCGTCCCATCGTGTCATCCACAGCCACAGCGCCGCCCGCCCCGAGGAGGAGTAAGCTGGACCCGGTGGGTTACGCACAATCGACGACGCACACGCTCTGCTTCAGCCTACTCCTAGGTTACGCGGCTTGCTGCCATTTGTAGGCTCCTGATAGATGCCCTGAGTACTATTGGCAAAGGGAGTAATTCACGAAGCTAATCAGTATCAAGAGGATCATAGTGCATGAGGAACCAGAAGAAGAATGACCTGCGATGTGGAAGCTGTTTTCAGGAGGGTCATGCAAGCTGACAATGGTATGCAACAGAAGACATGAAGATGCAATGAAGTAATTAACTTTGCAGCTATATCAATGATATAGTTTGTTGTTTTTTCCTTTTCTTTCTTTTTCCTACCTACTGTGATCATCTCCCAGGATTGTAGTCTTGTATTTGCTGCTATATCAATGAAATGTGCTGCACCGTGTCAAGCCCGCACATCAAGAGACGACAGGTGAAGTGGAATGCGTAATCTGCACAGTGTCGGTTACGCATGGTGCAACCTCGTGTCGGACCTGCGTAACCGATACCTTTTGGTGGCAGCGCCTGGCAGGTTACGCATGAGGAACCATGATGGATGCGTGGAGCAACATGGCTCGCGGTTACACAGGTGCCCAATGCGTCTCTCTGTGAATTCTGAAACGTCAAGAACCTGTTCGGCTTATCCTGACTTGGCTTATCTCGACTTGTTTCAGCTTATCTTCTCGCACACAATACTATTCAATCTACTAGCTGAGTACTATTCATTCTACCAGCTGACCAGTGGCCAAGTGTCCGTTCACACGGACGACTCGAACCGCGTGTGCCTTGGGTCTCGCCATCCAGCCCCCGTGCCCCTTCTTAAGTACAGCAGGCAAGGCATGGCATCCATAGCATCTCACATTCCTCTTCCATTCTGCTCGCGTTCTCCATTTCGTCTGTTAATTTCTCCCGTTCGCCATTGAGAAGATGTCCAACACCAGTGACTCCGACGACTGCAACTCCTACAACGGTGAGGAGGAGTTCGATGAGATGGTCACCGAGATGGCCAACGAGTTCGCCTCTGGTCAGCGCCGCGTCCGCCGCATCGGAGGGTACTATCGTTGTACCTTCTGTCCCGGCCGGATGCAGCGCAACTAGAGCCTCCTCAAGTTGCTCAACCACGCAACTGGGTTGTCCACCAGAGGCAATGGCCTCAAGGGGCCGCAGCACAAGGCGCTCGCTGACTACATCCTCTACAGCAGCAAACTGGCCCGCGAGCGCGAGATCGGTCACGTTGGTGACTGCGGTGGCAACCTCGCCGTGCAGGCAGAGAGGGACCGCATCCACGCGTCCAACCGGGCGAAGGTGGCGAAGCGCAAGAGCAAGGTTTTGATTGTTTCTTTATTCGCACAACGCGTTGTACTTTACATTCGAAATGCTTTACCCATTTTAAACTTTGTCTTCCTCTTGTCATAACGCATGGCGGCTTACCATCTCCCCGGCGACAAGCATCCCGACGGAGGCGCCGGCTGGTAGCCTGCGGCTCACTGATAGTGAGATGCGCGGAAGGATGCTCCAGCGGTGTCCGTACTAGGGCAGGGTTGCCCTTTATCTTAATCTATCTAGGTTTACTATTTTCGCTATATGTAATTTCAAATCATACTTTATGTATCTTAATTTCGTACTTTGTTATAATGAACTTGCTATAATAGTGCTATGTGTCTAATTTAGAGATTATGTATTTTGGATTTGTTTCATTTCGTTATTCCATTCCAAACACATGCTATTTCGATGGATCCATCAGATTTGGACTTTGTCGTTGGATCCCCTCGATTCCATGTTAGGACTAGGCTGTTATTGGGCCTGTAATAGGGTAGCGGGCCTGTGTGCCATCATGGGCCGTTGGGCTTGTGTACACTGTGCGGCCTGCTGGCCGTATCCTCTATGTAAGCTGAAGCCGTAGGAGGCATAGGCATTTATTTATCAACACATAATATCAAACAGATGAACTGTTCTTCTTCCTCCTGGTGCTCCAGCGCTGTTCTCCTCTCGATTCCCCTTCTGTCTTCTTCCTGATCTCGGTTTCCTGCTGTTTCCCCTCTGATTCCCTTCTCCAATCCCTTCCCTACTACCTGCTGCTAACATTCCATCGACCACATCTTCTTCTCTTCCCCATGCACTGTGCTAAGCAAGTAGAGATGGTGGTGGTGGCTGGGTTATAAGCGCAGCAATGTTCGCCGGAGGCCTAGTGGTGAGGCTTATCTCTTGGGTTCGGTGCTGCGGTTTCGACTGGCAGGGGCGGTGCTATGATGCATGTCAAGGCCGCCTGCTTCGAGTGGCCAGCACCACGTCATTGCAAGCTGGTGGCTTCGTGTCGTTGCAAGAATCATGCCAAACAAGTCTGAAATATGACGATTTAAGTTTATGGTACAACGAAAGAGTTAACTTGCGACATATTTTGAAAGCAAAAGAGAGTAGCTAAATACTGAAATAGGAGGCGACAACAAGTTAATCCTCGAAAAGGGACAACATGCATATATATGAGCTTTTGAATATTCATCGCAATGAGCAAAACACATATAGTAAACACTCTACAAATACATACACCATGGCCCCCCCTCGTTCATGGGCCCACCCCCCTAGGACGGCCCTGCTACTTAACCATGGACAAATAAAAGAACTAACACTGAATGATTCATCGATACCTACATGGGCTGAGCCCAACAAGGAGTTAGGCACGCACGCCCAGTACAAAACCATAGCTATTTCTATAATAAAGGAGTACATAAGTGTTTACTTAATGATACATCTAAAAAAAGTGTTTATTTAATGATAAGTGTTCGAAAATTGCAACAAATGGCATAGAGCACATCAAAAAATACAACCAATGGCATAGAGCTCAAGTCCTAATTTCCAATGCCACTCTACAGTGAATGGAAGCATGTTTGTTTGTTTGTAATACGATGGTAGGACAGTCCAGAGTCGATTATGCACGTAACCTGCACGCACGCGCTCGGTTAGCCACGTCCTCGATTACGCACTATCCATTTTGCATGGCTCCTGCAACACAGATTTGGTTATTACGCACTACCCTGCGTAACATGTGCCCAGTCTGTTACGCAGGAGGTAGACAAGAAAGAATTCTCAAGAACAAAATCTCACCCTCCAACACCATCACCTACTCTAAAAGCAAACAGAATAGCACAAGCAAAGATACAAGAAGCAATGGGTGCCTCAAGGAGACAGGAATACAAAATTCTTCCACAAGATCAACAGTTCAACGGTGATTCTATATTTTTAGCATCAAACTTCTGAAGCTAATATTGCGTTGTAGCATAGCTATCTACCACCCCCAATTCTATACAGCGACAGCGACCATGCTCCAATCCCCCAATTTGCAAAAAAAAGAAAAGAATACACAGGACCAGACAGACTCCGAGGCGCTTGACGCGCGGGCATCGTCGTAGGTATTCATGACCCAAACAACCAGACAAGCCCGACCCGACCCAACCACGTGACGGGTCGGAGTTTTGTCCCGAATCTCGAAATACCAGGGCTGACCCGATCCAACAATCTGATGGGTCGGGGCGTGGAAACCCGAAAAGACCAGAGAACATTTTTCGGTCGTGTATTTCGACTTTTTCGAATCGGCATTTCGGTTTTTGTAAGGGTACTTCGGACCAGTTTTTGGTCGCTGGTTAGTTTATACCTCAGTTCACACGCGTTTTTCCATCTTCTGCGCACCCTTAAGTAATTTTGCCATAACTCCTAGCTCGGAAGTCCAAATGATGCACTATTTGTCGCATTGGAATCTTGACTTGAAGGAGCTTCAAACTACTCCACAACACAACTTGTTAGATGTACAAGAATTTTCTGACATAAATTCTAGATTTCAAGAAGTATTTCAGCAATATGATGGTACAGAGTTGGACGTGAAGCTTCTCATGTAATCCAGAGTCTTGTGTGATTAATCCTTCTCAGCTTAGGCAGCGAACTTGATGTCCTCCATGTAACCCTATGTGTCTTCTATGTAACTCTTATAAACCTGAGTAGGAGTGAAGTCCAAGACTAGTAAGGAAGTATATGACTCTCATCAGCATTGCAATGTAACGCAGAGAGGAACTTGAAGCATTCACTGATTAACCTCTTATTGGAGTTTCTTAGCATGGCTGCTTGTAACCTGTCCTTCATACACATGTGCTTGTGTATCCAATGCTTGTTCCTGCCTAACCGCTTGCGTTTGATTCTTCAATCTTCATGCGTAACCCAAGGTGGACTTGGTGTAATTCGCGATGCATCTTGTATAACCAAGGGAGCTGGGTTACTGTTGACGGTGTAAATTCACCATTTCCAACCCTCAATATTCTCACATAAATGGAGGCATATGCATTATTTACTAGCATTTTGGTTTGAATAATGTAGTTCCACTTGTCCTTGGAGATTATTTGTATGTAGGTGATTTACCCCTTAAAAGAGATGGAAACTCACCTTCTATGAAGAAACCATGCCAACTCAGTTGAGGAGGTGGCTGCCACCAAGGGAAACATGGCAATCCATGTCATCGATCCAGGGGAGGCACTCACCGACGAATCAGAGGACGCCACATGGACTTCACATGGATCAAAGGGCCCACCTTAGATACCAAATCAAGCCATGCACCGGGGATGGATCAAAGGGCCCACAGGGTAGCCAACCAGAGGAAGGCCACCAGGTGGGGCCACCCTAGGGGGCCGGCCGATCCTAGGATCGGCCGAACCGCCTTAGGGGGTTCCATCCTGGCCCTCCACGTGGCAGCCCCCTATTGGTCCATTGCCTCACTCCCGGGTGTTTAGGGGTCATTTGGGTGTCCGAGCAAGCCTTGTCCTTGCCTATAAATAGAAGGGGAGGGGCTCCCATTTCTCACACACCACTCTCTCATTCTCCTCTCACTTTTAGTTTCCAAGGCTAGGGGGTAGGCTAGAGTAGCTCTTATTCAGGTTCCAAGTCCTCTTGGAAGTCTAGGTATGATTTCTCTTCTATCTTTATTTCTTTGTATGACTTTGATCTACTTCAGTTATTCAGCTATTTCAAATAAAGTTATGGTAGATCATATTCTTGATATGTTCTTGAGTTCATCCTCTGTTCATCATTTAGAGGCTTGTGTTCTTCGTGAACGCTACCTTTTGATCCACTTGAAGGGTGATAAACTCCTTCCTTATGTGTTTGTTCATAAGTTAGAGTCTCGTGTTCTTCACGAACACGACCCTTTGATCTTATTGATTAGACATAAGAGAGTTCATATCTGTTCGTATGTCTAGCCTTAGTTGATCTTGTTAGATGGCATGAGAGTGTTGCATGAGGTCTGTGTTCAAGCTACGGTACTCAGTCTAGTTGACCAGTCTTCTGGTGGCTCTCACCCTGGGTCACAATAGCCCGGGCCGGGTGGAGTCTAGCAGCAACGTAGGCATGGTGCCTGGGTTGTCTGGCTACGATAGTTATGAGCATACCCACCGTAACGATAGAGGTCGGTCCTCAGGTGGTGACAGCCCTGTTGAATCCTTGGGCAACATCTGCGCTGGGGTACCTACTGTAGGAGTCTAAAGTCTAGTTTCGCATAGTGCTGGTCGTCGCGGGCTAGCTCCCCGTTTGTACCTAGGTGCTGAACCTTATCTCTCTCATGCAATACTCATGCCCATCTCTTGTCTCTTCTAGCTTTGTATGTTTAGTACATTAGAACCTAGAGCTAACTCGTATGTTCCCCCTAAGCCGTAGTGTGCTAGAGTAGAGGTAGATTTGAGTGTGTGTGTCGCACTACCCTTATATCTTTTATCTTACCCCTGTCTTTGTGTGTGTTGTTCCCTATATCTATCTCTTGGTTTACATTCAGAGCAAAAGCATAAGTCTAAGATATCCACCATTGCCTTCCACGGATACGATACCCTTGGAATACTCTCCTTCCTTGGGGAAATGCTACAATGGTTTATCTGTGCACTTGCGGATTCGTTCATGATCGTTTAGATTAACCTTTGGCAAGTCTCGATGTTCACGCTAACCCGGTGCCATTAGTTGTGACATTGACAGGTTCCTAAAGGTGTTTCCTGGTGTTGTCGCTAAGGACAGGTCCCGGATCTATCCTTAGGATGACGACGTTACGAAACGCCAACAAGCATTTCTGGCGCTGTTGCCGGGGAAGGCACAGGATTATCATGACTATGCTTTGCATCTGTTTATAAACTCTGTGTAGGTTAGGACAACTCTCAATGCAGGCTAACCTTGATTGTCTTCTTTTATCTTTGGATGATGAAGACAGGTAGTGTATGATTGGTTTCGACCTACCGGGGAATTTTACTGAAGATCCCGAGTCACTTGTGAGGAAAGCTCGAATTCATTTCGGCTCACCTCGTCGTACTCGTCCGGAAGGCGATCCAGCTTCCTTTGTACCATCCACATCCAACACTATGGCCCAGAAGACACTTCGTGAGTACTCAGCTCCTTCTGCTGACCAGGTGCTGCAAGGCCCTGAGGTGGCAATGGGGACTGAAAATTTTGAGATCAAGACGGGTCTAGTTACGATGGTACAGGCTAGCCCATTCTGTGGCAAGCCAAATGAGGATGCCAATCCTCATCTGCATCAATTCCTAGAGCTATGCAGCACTTTCGTCATCAGGGGTGCAAATATGGATGCTGTTCGTTTACGGCTGTTTCCATTCTCCCTCCTGGGGAAAGCTAAACAATGGTTCTATGCGAATCGTGAAGCTATTAACACTTGGAGTAAGTGTTTAGAGGCATTTCTCAAGAAGTTCTTCCCATTGGGTAAAACCAATGCTCTTCGTGGAAGGATTTCTGGTTTTTAGCAAGCAGCAAGTGAATCTATTCCAGTGGCTTGGGAAAGGCTTCAGGAGTATGTCCTGGCCTGTCCTCACCATGGAATGGAGGATTGGCTTATTCTTCAAAGCTTCTATAATGGGTTGACTCCGACAGCCTGAGGCCATATTGATGCTACTGCTCAAGGAGCATTCTTCTCTCTCACTGTTGATGATGCTAAATTACTCATTGAGAAGATGGTCTCCAATAAAGGGTGGAGTGATGAAAGACTCCAACCATGACCGAGGGGTACTCATACTGTCAAGGAAGCAGACATGATTACTGCCAAGATGGATCTTCTTATGAAGAGATTGGATGACTACACCAGCGAGAATGCTGCCATGGCCACCACTACTTTGCCTATGAACTCTCACATGACTTGTGAAGTCTGCGGCAACACTCGGCACTCAGGCAACTACTGTCCGGAGACTCAGGAGGAAGTGATGTACATGAATGGCAACAACAACGGTTATCATCCACTTCAACAAGGAGGCCAATCGTGGAATCAACAACGCCCTTATTATCAAGGAGGTAACCAAGGTAATTCTTACAATCCAAACAAACCCTCCTTGAGAGATCTCGTTTTTGGGCAAGCTAAGATTAATGAAGGTATTAACAAGAAGTTAGCTGCCCTTGATAAAACTGTGGAAAGCCTTGTAACATCCTAATTTGGCAAAAAATTGATTTCAATAAAATTTGAATAGAAACAATGCTTGGAGTTTAAGGATCATAAGGTGTGTGTGAATTTTTAGGCATTCAATATATTTTTTAAAAAATTAAATAAATAAATATAGGAGTTTATTGTTGCATTTCATGCTGGTGCATTATTTTGGTTGTTTGAATTTAAACTCAGGTTTGAATTCAATTGTTTGATTCAAGTTTCAAATCCTTTTTGTTTAAAATGCTTTCCAAAAAGTTTAAACCCTTTTTCTTCCCTCCTCCCCTCTCTTCCTCCTATCTGGCCTGTTTTCTCTTTCAGCCCAACACTGCAGAAGTCCGTCCCGGCCCCCTGATCTATCCTGCCTGCTCGCTTCCGCACCGGCCCAGTTAATCTTTAGGCCCAGTGCAGCCCGCCTTCTCCCGCGTCGCCTGCTGTCGCTGCCAGGTGGGTCCCCGATGTCATCTCCCACCTCCAGCCCTCTCCGCCCCGGACTCTTCCTCCTCGCCCGCACCGCCGTGTGCCCGAGTCCGGCCTGTCCCCGCCTCCGAGTCTCCCTACGCCGCACGCCAGGACCGCCGCCCTTATAAACAGCTGCAGAGACTCCGCGCCTCCTCCCCAAGTCGTGGCAGCCGCCGCCTTCAAGCCCCGCCGAAACCCTAAACCGTCGCCGAGGTCAAATCGTCGCCCCGCCGTCGTTCCATCATCGAGAAGTTGCCCCGGAGAACCGCAAGAAGGTGAGGATCCTCCCGGTGACGCACGTGTACGTCCTGGTGCCCTACAGAGCGAGAACGAGCTCGCCGGAGTAGCTTCTCCTCCGCCGGCCGCATCCCTGAGCCTTGCGCCGTCGTTGTGCGCCGAGTCACCAACCCAAGACCCTAGATCGACTCGCCGTCGTCTCCTCTTTCTTCCCGGCCACTTCCCATCCTCAGTTGAGCCCCCCAGCTCGAGATCGCAAGTTTGCCGGCGCATTTAGCCGCAGCGCCGCCGCTCACCGGCGTCCGCGTCGTCGCCAGCCGCTTGCACGCGCTCTCAGCTGTCCATCCAAGATCCAGCGGCCCAGATCAAAGCCAACCCGGGTCAATACTGGTCAATGGGTCTTTCTGCCCGGTTGACCGTGCCGTTTTGCAAAAACAACCCTGAGCTTTTCAAAATTGCAAGCCGGTCCTCCCACCAGTCAAAGATCCTTTCAAATCAGTCCTTTTTCTTTTGTTTTAACCCCTGGTTTCTTTTAAAATAGCGCCCGAGATCCAGTCTTGAGTTTTTGCACCAAAGCCCTCTAGTTTATACGTTTAATTACGTAATAGCCCTCGGTTTCTTGCAGAAAAACCCCTATGACCTTAGATTCTTCACAGATATACCCTTGAACCTTTTTCTAGCCATATCTTCTCCGTTTTAACTCCGTTTTTAGCGTTCTTTATGTCCAAACGATCGTATCGAAGAGTAGAATAGCTTTTTGCCCCTGTTTTGCTTTGATTTTACTGTTTGGTGATTGTTTCTTATTTTATTCCATTGTTTTCTTGTATGTACTTGATGTGATGCGTAGAGAACGTTTGGGCTGAAGGATTTGAAGACCAAGAAGCTCAAGTGTCTGAACAGCAACAGGGATCTGTTGAAGGCAAGTCTACCTTGATGCATACTCGTTTACCTATACAACATGCATTTAATTCACTGTTCTTACTTTTGCTTGCATTAAATTGATGGGACCCTTTTTAAGGACATGACTAGATTATTTTATCCCTATACCTTGAACAACCTGGGTATTTACTTTATTGTTGGGTAGCTCTCGCTATGCTTAACTTGGTGGATGGTATTAATGAACTTTATGAAACTTGATTTATTTATGCTATACCTTCATTAATACAAGACCACCTTGTTTAATCGGAACATGGAGCGACCACCCAGGAAAACAGTGCAACCACAAGGGTACATGGCTCTGCCTTGGCTAATTAATTAGGGACTCTAGTGTTGGTGTGACCTTACCTGATAAGGGCAAGGGGAAGCGTTAGTTGAGGTATAGACTCGCTCTAGTAGGGAGTGTGCTTTGCTAAGACACGGTCCTACTAGGGGACTTTATGCTTTGCGGCGGCTAGGAACCTTCGCGGGTTGCTTCACACTGGGGAAACTTTGTAGAGGCCTCGTAGCGTCCCTATACGATCACACCTCGGTAGTGTGGTATGATGCCTAGCTAGCATCGCGTGGTTGGGTTTAAAGTTCCTAGAACTTTTACGTGACTTGTGGTGAAAGTGTACAACCTCTGCATAGTGTAAAACTAATCAATTAGCTGTGCTCACGGTCAAGAGCGGCCTGGACCCTCACATGATTAATCTATGGAAGTCAATGATTAACTTGATGCATCCATCTTTAATTATGTTGTTTATGCTAATTGTGGGTTTGGTATAAACTTACACTTGTTAGTAATTATGTTGCTAATAAAACTTGACCAACTAAAATGCTGAATGCTTAACCTATCAGCCTCCACTATAAAGCCTTGCATGTTATATGATGTTTCCGCTTGCTGAGTACGGCATGTGCTCACGCTTGTTTTATTATTGCAACGACACGACCCGGATTGCTGCTCAGACTTGAAGATTGAGGAGAAGTACTAGGCGTACGTGCCACCAGTCAGCTGCCTATGGAGTTACCATCTGAAGATCCGCTGCTAGTTGTTCGCTCTGATGATACGTCTATGAGACATTCGGTCATGTAATGGTTATAATACTCTCTTTCACACTTTGGCATTGTGTTTTGGTTATCACTGAGACGTTATATGTGTGAAACTTGATCCTGGCACACATATAATTTGAGCATTCGAATTTGCCTTAAAATTCGGGTGTGACAAAGTGGTACCAGAGCCGTGTTGACTGTAGGACGTTAGCCTAGTTAGAAAGTGGTCGTATTTAAGGATTATAATATCTTAGAAGCCTTCTCACTTCTATGCTTTAATTCTATTCATATATACTTAACCTTGTTTTTTTCCCATCCTTGATGATCTTGCTATAAGGAACCTTTAGCGTTTGCTCTACTTCCTCTAATCTTTCTCTGTCTTCAATTTACCCTGTCCAAAGATCTCTCTCAATAGGATATAGGATCTTTAAGTTCATTCTTAGTATAATCGCTAGATGCGAGCGTCTTAGCGTGTGCTTAGTCTAGAAGTGTTCTTGAATGCTTGTTATTCTGATAAATGCTTGATTTTGGATCTTTGATTTGAGTGCGGTGTGTTGTGGAAGTAATAACCACAGTGACATCAGTTTTTAGGGGCTAGTTTGATTAGTTGGGGCTTATATCCTTCTCAACCAACTCTAATCTTAATATCGGTCCTTTAGTGATCCATCAAAAGAGGAGTGGTAGTCCCGACAACAACAGAGTCAGATGGATCCTGCAATGCAGCAGTTCCTGGCAGCACAGATGCAGATTCTCCAGAACATGTCCACCAACATGGCAAACATACAAGTCCAGATAAACCAGAACCTGAACCAGAATCAACCGCCTCGGAACAAGCATCAAGAGTTTATGAGCCATGATCCCCCGGTATTCTCTCATGCAGCTGATCCCTTGGAGGCAGAAGATTGGCTGAAGACAGTGGAGAAGATGCTCACCATTACGTAGTGCACTGATAGGGAGAAGGTCTTGTATGCTTCAGGCCGACTTCGTGGGACAGCGTCAGCGTGGTGGGATGCCTATATTGCTGCTCATGCCACCCCTGATGATATCACTTGGTAGGAGTTCACCGCCAGCTTCAAGAACCACCATATACCTGTCAGTCTTATGAAGTTAAAGAAGGAGTTCCTAGCTCTCAAGCAGGAAGAGATGACAGTGATAGAGTACATGGACAAGTTCATTGAGTTGTCTCGCTATGCTCCGGAGGATGTTGCTGACGATAAGAAGAAGCAGGAGTTGTTTTTGGAGGGGTTAGCTGGACCACTCCAGTATCAGCTTACGTCTCACACCTTTCCATCCTTCTCGGATCTGGTAGACAAGGCCATTGGCTTGGAGCATAAGCGCAGAGAGTTAGAAGATCTAAAAAGGAAAGCCACCACCCCTGGATCGTCTGGGAGTAACACTCGCCTCCGTTTTACTTCACCACAAGAAACACCACTCCATTCTGAAGGTCTGAGTGAGAACTTTGGGCAGCCAGTGCAGCAGATTCCATGTCATGGTTTTCACCAGGATCGTCAGATAGTACCAGAAAGTACTGCTTGCTTCAAGTGTGGAGAGGTTGGGCATTATTCAAATACATGTCCTAAGAGGAATGCTCCCAACACTCCAGTACAGAGTCAACCGAGCCAGCAGATGAGAAATGGGAGCCAGATCCCGCAGAGCAACAAGGGAAAACAAAGTTATGCACGTGGCAAGGTGAATCACATGAGTGTTGAGACTGCTCAGGAGAACCCACGAGTAGTGCTTGGCTTGTGCCTTGTCAACTCCGCTCTCACCTTAGTTTTATTCGATAGTGGAGCATCTCATCCTTTTATTACTACGCAGTATGTAGCTAAACATAACATCCCTATGAGCATTATGCCACGACCCATGCTAGTCAGCTCAGCAAAAGGGAACAAGAAGGCACTATACAGGTGTAATAATGTCAACCTTCAGATTTTGGGAAAGCATTTTCGTGCCGATCCCATAGTATTGAATTCCAGTGGTATCGATGTGATACTTGGAATGGGATGGTTGAGCAAGTTTGATGCGTTGATTCAGTGTGACAAGAAGTCAGTTCTTCTCACCGGTTCAGATGGGGAAAGGATTGAATTAGCAGGAGCTCTGCCTCCAAAGATAGATGTTACAGTAAATCAGTTGAGTGGTAAAGTCCTGGGAGAAATCAAGGTTGTATGTGAATTCCCAGTGTGTTTCCAGACGATCTGCCGGGTATGCCACCTGATCGAGATGTTGAGTTTGTTATTGATCTTTTACCTGGCACTGCCCCGATTTCAAAGCGACCCTACAGAATGTCTAGTGATCAATTGTTGGAGCTTAAGAAGCAGATTAAGGAGTTATTGGAAAAGGGATTCATTCGTCCTAGCGCATCACCTTGGGGGGCACCGGTCATCTTTGTGGAGAAAAAGGATGATACTCAGAGGATGTGTGTGGATTACAGATCACTTAATGATGTTACCATCAAGAATAAGTACCCATTGCCCCGCATTGAGGATTTGTTTGATCAGATGAGAGGTGCTAATGTATTCTCAAAGATTGATTTGCGTTCTGGTTATCATCAGATGGGGATCAGATTGTCAGATATTCCTAAGACTGCATTCACAACTAGGTATGGACTCTACGAGTATACCGTCATGTCTTTCGAATTGACTAATGCACTCGCCTACTTTATGTATCTGATGAATAAGGTGTTTATGGAGTATCTAGATAAGTTTGTTGTCATGTTCATTGACGACATTTTGATATACTCCAAGAATGAGGAGGAGCATGAGGAACACTTGAGGTTTGTGTTGCAGAAACTTAGAGAACATCAGTTGTATGCTAAATTCAGCAAGTCTGATTTCTGGTTGAAGGAAGTCTCTTTCCTTGGTCACATCATCACTGATGGAGGTATTGCAGTTGATCTTAGCAAAGTTAGTGATGTGTTGAAGTGGGAACCGCCTCGAACAGTTAAGGAGATCAGGAGTTTTCTTGGCCTCGCAGGATATTATCGTCGGTTCATTGAAGGATTTTCTAAGCTAGCGAAACCTCTCACATCATTATTGGAGAAGGATAGAGAATTCAAATGGACTGATGCATGTCAGGCAAGTTTTGAGGAGTTGAAAAAGAGGTTAACCACAGCCCCAGTGCTAGTAATGCCAGATCTGCAGAAGAGTTTTGATATCTATTGTGATGCGTCTCAACATGGTCTTGGTTGTGTTCTTATGTAGGAAGGACATGTTATAGCCTATGCATCAAGACAGTTGAGGAAGCATGAGCTGAATTATCCTACACATGATCTAGAATTAGCAGCAGTGGTTCATGCTTTGAAGATTTGGAGGCATTACGTTATGGGAACCAAGTGCCAGATTTATACTGATCATAAGAGTTTGAAGTACATTTTCACTCAGAAGGACTTGAATCTGAGACAACGTCGTTGGTTAGAGCTGATCAAGGATTATGATTTGGAGGTACACTATCACCCTGGGAAGGTAAATTTTGTTGCAGATGCTTTGAGTCGGAAGGGACAAGCTAACATGGCATTAGAATTCCAGTTGCATGATGATTTGATGAAAGAATTTGAGAAGCTCAACTTGGGGATGGTTGCTCATACTCAGGAAGTTGCCTTGGAGATAAAATCTACATTGGAGCAGGAAATACATAAAGGACAGTTGGAGGATACAGAGATTAAGGAAATCAAGGAAACTATGGAGAAAGGCAAAGCTCCAGTTTTCATAGAGGATGATCAGGGAACTATATGGTTTAGAAATAGGATTTGTGTGCCAGATGTGGGAGATATTAGGGAGACTATCCTGAGAGAAGCTCATGATTCTGCTTATTCCATTCACCTTGGTAGTACCAAGATGTACCGAGATCTCAAGCAGAGGTATTGGTGGTATGGAATGAAGAGAGATGTTGCCGCCCATGTAGCTTTGTGTGACACATGTCATCGAGTTAAAGCTGAGCATCAGAGACCAGCTGGATTACTTCAACCATTGAAAGTGCCTGAATGGAAGTGGGAAGAGACTAGTATGGATTTCATAGTGGGATTACCACCAACACCAGCTGGGTATGATTCTATATGGGTAATAGTGGACCGATTGACGAAAGTAGCTCATTTCATTCCAGTAAAGACTACTCACTCAGGTGCTAGATTGGCAGAACTATATACGTCCAGAATTATGTGTTTGCATGGTGTACCTAAGAAGATAGTGTCTGACAGAGGTACACAGTTCACATCTCGTTTTTGGGAAAAGCTTCACGAGTCTATGGATATGAAGTTGAATTCCAGCTCAGCTTATCACCCGCAGACAGATGGACAGACTGAGAGGACTAATCAAATTCTGGAGGATATGTTGAGAGCTTGTGCTCTGAAGCATGGAGGAAGTTGGGATAAGAGTTTGCCCAATGCTGAGTTCTCCTATAACAACAGTTATCAGGCTAGTCTTAAGATGGCACCTTTCGAGGCATTGTATGGGAGAAAGTGTAGAACTCCATTGTATTGGAGTGAGACAGGAGAAAGTCGGTTGTTTGGTACTGAGATTATTAATGAGGCAGAAAGGCAAGTTCAGGTCATCAGGGACAACTTAAGAGCTGCTCAATCTAGGCAGAAGAAGTACACTGACACAAAGAGGAGAGATGTGGTTTTTCACGAAGACGATTATGTGTATCTCAAAGTATCCCCGATCAGAGGTTTACACAGATTCAAGGTTAAAGGGAAGTTGTCACCACGATTTATCGGACCCTTTAAGATTTCTGAGAGAGTGGGAGAGGTAGCTTACAGATTGGAGCTACCAAATCAGCTCTCAGATGTGCACGATGTGTTCCATATCTCTCAGTTAAAGAAGGGATTTCAACCGCATGATAAAGAGCCATTGCCTATGGATGGATTGGAAGTTAAGGAAGACCTCACCTATACTGAACATCCTATCCAGATCTTGGATACTTTAACATGGGTTACACAGAATCGAGTGATTAAGATGTGCAAGGTACAATGGAGGAATCATGCAGAGGATGAGGCAACATGGGAAAGAGAGGATGAATTGAAAAAAGATTATCCCCATCTCTTCGATGCTCCATCCGAATCTCGAGGACGAGATTCTTCTTAAGGGGGGTAGGATTTGTAACATCCTAATTTGGCAAAATTTTGATTTCAATAAAATTTGAATAGAAACAATGCTTGGAGTTTAAGGATCATAAGGTGTGTGTGAATTTTTAGGCATTTAATATATTTTTAAAAAAATTAAATAAATAAATATTGGAGTTTATTGTTGCATTTCATGCTGGTGCATTATTTTCGTTGTTTGAATTTAAACTCAGGTTTGAATTCAATTGTTTGATTCAAGTTTGAAATCCTTTTTGTTTAAAATCCTTTCCAAAAAGTTTAAACCATTTTTCTTCCCTCCTCCCCTCTCTTCCAACTATCTGGCCTGTTTTTGCTTTCAGCCCAACACCGCAGAAGTCCGTCCTGGCCCCCTGATCTATCCTGCCTGCTCGCTTCTGCACCAGCCCAGTTAATCTTTAGGCCCAGCGCAGCCCGCCTTCTCCCGCGTCGCCTGCTGTCGCTGCCAGGAGGGTCCCCCATGTCATCTCCCACCTCCAGCCCTCTCCGCCCCGGACTCTTCCTCCTCGCCCACGCCGCCGTGTGCCCGAGTCCGGCCCGTCCCCGCCTCCGAGTCTCCCTACACCACACGCCAGGACCGCCGCCCTTATAAACAGCTGCAGAGACTCCGCGCCTCCTCCCCAAGTCGTGGCAGCCGCCGCCTTCAAGCCCCGCCGAAACCCTAAACCGCCGCCGAGGTCAAATCATCGCCCAGCCGTCGTTCCATCATCGAGAAGTCACCCTGGAGAACCGCAAGAAGGTAAGGATCCTCCTGGTGCCGCGCATGTACATCCTGGTGCCCTACAGAGCGAGAACGAGCTCGCCGGAGTAGCTTCTCCTCCGCCGGCCACATCCCCAAGCCTTGCGCCATCGTTGTGCACCGAGTCGCCACCCCAAGACCCTAGATCGACTCGTCGTCGTCTCGTCTTTCTTCCCGGCCACTTCCCGTCCTCAGTTGAGCCCCCCAGCTCGAGATCGCAAGTTCGCCGGCGTGTTTAGCCGCAGCGCCGCCGCTCGCCGGCGTCCGCGTCGTCGCCAGCCGCTTGCACGCACTCTCAGCCGTCCATCCAAGATCCAACGGCCCAGATCAAAGCCAACCCGAGTCAATACCAGTCCATGGGTCTTTCTGCCTGGTTGACCATGCCGTTTTGCAAAAACAACCCTGAGCTTTTCAAAATTGCAAGCCGGTCCTCCCACCAGTCAAAGATCCTTTCAAATCAGTCCTTTTTCTTTTGTTTTAACCCCTGGTTTCTTTTAAAATAGCGCCCGAGATCCAATCTTGAGTTTTTGCACCAAAACCCTTTGGTTTATATGTTTAATTACGTAATAGCCCTTGGTTTCTTCCAGAAAAACCCCTATAACCTTAGATTCTTCACAAATATACCCTTGAACCTTTTTCTAGCCATATCTTCTTCGTTTTAACTCCGTTTTTAGCATTCTTTATGTCCAAATGATCGTACCGAAGAGTAGAATAGCATTTTGTCCCTGTTTTTCTTTGATCTTACTGTTTGGTGATTGTTTCATATTTTATTCCATTGTTTGCTTGTATGTACTTGATGTGATGCGTAGAGAACGTTTGGGCTGAAGGATTTGAAGACCAAGAAGCTCAAGTGTCTGAACAACAACAAGGATCTGTTGAAGGCAAGTCTACCTTGATGCATACCCATTTACCTATACAACATGCATTTAATTCACTGTTCTTACCTTTGCTTGCATTAAATTGATGGGACCCTTTTTAAGGACATGACTAGATTATTTTATCCCTATACCTTGAACAACCTGGGTATTTACTTTATTGTTGGGTAGCTCTCGCTATGCTTAACTTGGTGGATGGTATTAATGAACTTTATGAAACCTGATTTATTTATGCTATACCTTCATTAATACAAGATCACCTTGTTTAATCTGAACATGGAGCGACCACCCAGGAAAATAGTGCAACCACAAGGGTACATGGCTCTGCCTTGGCTAATTAATTAGGGACTCTAGTGTTGGTGTGACCTTACCTGATAAGGGCAAGGGGAAGCGTTAGTTGAGGTATAGACTCGCTCTAGTACGGAGTGTGCTTTGCTAAGACACGGTCCTACTAGGGGACTTTATGCTTTGCGGCGGCTTGGAACCTTCGCTGGTTGCTTCACACTGGGGAAACTTTGTAAAGGCCTCGTAGCATCCCTATGCGATCACACCTCAGTAGTGTGGTGTGATGCCTAGCTAGCATCGCGTGGTTGGGTTTAAAGTTCCTAGAACTTTTACGCGACTTGTGGTGAAAGTGTACAACCTCTGCAGAGTGTAAAACTAATCGATTAGCCATGCTCACGGTCAAGAGCGGCCTGGACCCTCACATGATTAATCTATGGAAGTCAATGATTAACTTGATGCATCCATCTTTAATTATGTTGTTTATGCTAATTGTGGGTTTGGTATAAACTTACACTTGTTAGTAATTATGTTGCTAATAAAACTTGACCAACTAAAATGCTGAATGCTTAACCTATCAGCCTCCACTATAAAGCCTTGCATGTTATATGATGTTTCCGCTTGCTGAGTACGGCATGTGCTCACGCTTGTTTTATTATTGCAACGACACGACCCGGATTGCTGCTCAGACTTGAAGATTGAGGAGATGTACTAGGCGTACGTGCCACCAGTCAGCTGCCTGTGGAGTTACCATCTGAAGATCCGCTGCTAGTTGTTCGCTCTGATGATACGTCTATGAGACATTCGGTCATGTAATGGTTATAATACTCTCTTTCACGCTTTGGCATTGTGTTTTGGTTATCACTGAGACGTTATATGTGTGAAACTTGATCCTGGCACACGTATACTATGAGCATTCGAATTTGCCTTAAAATTCGGGTGTGACAAGCCTCAACGTTAAGCTTGATAGCTTCTCTTCTGCCCAGAAGAGTCAGTTGGGTTTCAACAAAATGTTAGAAACTCAGTTGGCCCAGCTGGCCGCTTCTTTTCCCTCTGTTGAGAATGCAAATGTGGTAACCACGAGAGGAGGTAAATCCACTCGGGATCCACCGTATCCTAACCATGCAGGGGCAGATAAGAAAGGTATAACAGAAGTTGAGAATATCCATGAGGATTCATCCGACTCGGAAGAATTCCCCCAGGTAAGGAAGGTGCCACCAACAGATAAAGCACTTGTAGGAGTGACGGCACATCCGAGTTTCATAGAAGCCAATGTGATGTCGTTCCCTCAAAAGAGCAGGAAGGCAACAATAGATGAATAGTTCAATCACTTCGTGGACATGATTCAGAAAGTTTATATCAACGTCCCATTGCTTGAGGCAATACTCGTTCCCACTTACGCGCGTTATCTCAAGGACATCCTAACTAAGAAGCGAGCTCTTCCCACAACTGAAGTAGTACGACTCACGGAGGAGTGTAGTGCTGCTATACTCAACCGCCTTCCTAAGAAGAAAAAGGATCCAGGGTGTCCCACATTCACTTGTATGATTGGGACCCAACGTTTCGACCATGCTCTCTATGACTTGGGGGCCAGCGTCAGTGTCATGCCTAAGGTAGTCTTTGATCAACTTAACTACACGAGTCTATCTCCAACCACTTTGCAGCTGTAGCTGGCCGATTCTTCAGTTCGATACCCAGCGGGGATAGCTGAGGACATTCTAGTGAAAGTCCGAGACTGATTTATTCTTGCTGACTTTGTGGTGCTTGAGATGGAGATCGCCAAAGAGGTGCCGCTCATACTAGGGCGACCATTTCTGAGTACAGCTGATGCACAAATTGATGTGGGGGCTGGTGTGATCCGTCTCTACATCAATGGCAAAGAGGAGAAGTTCGAGTTTCGTCCAAGAAAAGAACAATGCTCTATGATCAAGGATTTACCAACTTCCGACACCCCGGCACGAGAGGTCGAAGTGCCACCACGGCAAGTGGACAGCCTCATTGCATTCATGAAGAATTTTTGGAGGGAAGAACGCCAACTGATGGGCACGGGATAGAAACGGTATTGGAAGTCTCAGTCCCAGTCCAAGAGACCACCTCCTACACATCACAACCCACACAACACTCAGAAGATGTGGCGGAGGGTGAGTAGGAAGCCGACTTCTCTTCCGAAGGAAGCAGCTGCCCCACTGCCCAGGTGAGAACTTTGGAACCAAGTCTAGCTCTAAAGACTCAAAATAATGAGCTCTGCACCGACAGGTAAGTTCGGTAAGTTATCCTTATTTTCTATACAAGAAAATTCTGGTTAAGGAAAAGCAATCTACTTCTGCTTTGTGTATTCTGCGTTCTCGCTGTGACGAGCTCAGGAGTGATGTCCATCCGGACATTCCTTGGGTTTGCACCATGGTATTAACTTGTCACAGCCACCACCACCACCACAGCCACAGCCTGCTACGCCACCAGTTGCAGGAGGGGCCCCTGCGGGGTACATGTCCGGGGTTACCCCTGGGTATGCACCTGGCTGGGATCAGCCCACCTACCAGCCGAGTGCGAGTGGCACAGCTTGGGCAGGCGCGAGCAGAGCTCAGTGGGCCACACCCGCTAGTTCCAGCTCCGGTGGTCCACCTCCATCTTCGTCCTTCCGGCGACACTCTTCAGCTTCTGCACGTGATGCTCAGCTCGCGCAGCAGATGGGAGAGCTCACCGTCCAGGTCACGGGATTGGAGGAGACGCTGAACACCCACGTCGAGTCTACCTCAGCGTGGCAGCGTCAGGCTGTTGAGAGGATAGCAGCCATGCAGCAGGATCAGCAGCGATACATAGAGGCGTAGAGGGCTTACTACGCGAGTCAGGGTTTCTTCTACCCTCCTCCGCAGTGAGCCTGAAGCTAGCTTGGGGGAGGACCCCCATTCTGAGGTAACTTGTATCTTCCTTTGTTTTCAGAATATCTTATAAATGAAAATCCAAAAAAATCTGCAAAAATAAAAAGACCAAAAATATTTATTTGCTTTCATCCTCATTGTTTGCTTAGTTTGCTTTGATATGCTTAGTAAGAATGCTTTGCCTCTATGGTTGAAATAATGAATAGTTGCTCTGTTTATTCTCCTCGTATGTCTTGCTTACAACTTTGTATCCTACCTAAGTTTTGAGCTTGTTGGCTTGTATGTTCAAACCTTAGCCTGAAAACTGTGGGTAGCAAAAAGCATGATCCTTGCCTAAGTTGTTGTGAGACATGATATGGAAGAATAGAGTGCTATGATCTTGTGCTTAGTGATGCTTGACATCCGGAGTTTTTCTTTTTGAAAAAATCAAAACATGATGAGTTCCTCAATGATGAGAATTTCCCATCCAAGGCCATATATAGATTCTAGCTCTTAGCCTCCACATATGCAGCTTGTTCTCTCATTGAGCTTTGTCAAATTGTTGTGACCCTTGCTAGAACTCATACTCCCCTGATCAAGATCACATACACGTTTATGCTAAAACTTCAACACTGGAAGTTAGCATTCATCATTTGCCCCATATTGCTTATGCATTCTTCCATAAATAAAACTCTATGTATCTTTGCATTATTCATCCTCTCCAAATATCTCCAATAGAGACAAAGGGGCTAGCTGAAAAAAAGGGTAAGAAAAAGAAAGGCATGCTCAATAGCATGGCAAAAATAAAATAAAGAGAGCTAGCCCAAGTCTCGAAAATTTCAAAAGGAGAAAAAGGGATTGATATGTGCAAGAGAAAGAGTTCCACCATATAGATGGTAATAACTAGTACCTACTCCGGGGCTAGTGTTCACCTTACCATCAATCCCTCATTCCCTCATATAAAGCATGGCAATATCTAGCACCCATTTCCGGGCCTAGTATCCACCTTGCCATGCTCATATCCATCACACACATATGCACATCTTGATCAGGATGTATGTTTGTTTCTTCCAAGGATCCGGTTTTTGACTTAGCAAAATATGAGAGACAAGTATGCCACATCTTCCCTACCTACAACTCCACATACAACCTATTAGGAGTAGGATGTGAAGAAAGGCAACATTGATACCTTGGTGAGGAACCATACACTTTTGGGCGATCCAAGAGTATCATTTGAGGAACTCTGATTTTCTTTTGAAAAATTTGCAAAACCTCCGGATTGACAGCTGATCAAGGTATGAGTGATTATGCACATGCTATATAACCATTCTGTCTCTCAACCGCCCAAGGCAGGTGAAGTTATATGCCCCACGTATCAGGTGAAAGGTAAGAACATTGTCAACTTGTTCAACTCTTGGTAGAATACTTTGCTGTATGTTTTCCATAAGTTGAGAATACAACATTGTAGCAACTCCTGATCAACCAACCTAAGTCTCTAATGTCTTGCTTCGAGACGAGCAAGAGGTTAGCTTGGGGGAGTTTGTTGACAGTGGAAATTCACCATTTCCAACCCTCAATATTCTCACATAAATGGAGGCATATGCATTATTTACTAACATTTTGGTTTGAATAATGTAGTTCCACTTGTCCTTGGAGATTATTTGTATGTTGGTGATTTACCCCTTAAAAGAGATGGAAACTCACCTTCTATGAAGAAACCATGCCAACTCAGCTGAGGAGGTGGCTGCCACCAAGGGAAACATGGCAATCCATGTCATCGATCCAGGGGAGGCACTCACCGACGAATTAGAGGACGCCACATGGACTTCACATGGATCAAAGGTCCCACCTCAGATACCAAATCAAGCCATGCACCGGGGATGGATTAAAGGGCCCACAGGACAGCCAACCAGAGGAAGGCCACCAGGTGGGGCCACCCTAGGGGGCCGGCCGATCCTAGGATCGGCCGAACCGCCTTAGGGGGTTCCATCCTGGCCCTCCACGTGGCAGCCCCCTATTGGTCCATTGCCTCACTCCCGGGTGTTTAGGTGTCATTTGGGCGTCCGAGCAAGCCTTGTCCTTGCCTATAAATAAAAGGGGAGGGGCTCCCATTTCTCACACACCACTCTCTCATTCTCCTCTCACTTTTAGTTTCCAAGGCTAGGGGGTAGGCTAGAGTAGATCTTATTCAGGTTCCAAGTCCTCTTGGAAGACTAGGTATGAGTTCTCTTCTATCTTTATTTCTTTGTATGACTTTGATCTACTTCAGTTATTCAGCTATTTCATATAAAGTTATGGTAGATCATATTCTTGATATGTTCTTGAGTTCATCCTCTGTTCATCATTTGGAGGCTTGTGTTCTTCGTGAACACTACCTTTTGATCCACTTGAAGGGTGATAAACTCCTTCCTTATGTGTTTGTTCATAAGTTAGAGGCTCGTGTTCTTCACGAACACGACCCTTTGATCTTAGTGATTAGACATAAGAGAGTTCATATCTGTTCGTATGTCTAGCCTTAGTTGATCTTGTTAGATGGCATGAGAGTGTTACATGAGGTCTGTGTTCAAGCTACGGTACTCGGTCTAGTTGACCAGTCTTCTGGTGGCTCTCACCCTGGGTCACAATAGCCCGGGCCGGGTGGAGTCTAGCAGCAACGTAGGCATGGTGCCTAGGTTGTCTGGCTACGATAGTTATGAGCATACCCCCCGTAACGATAGAGGTCGGTCCTCAGGTGGTGACAGCCCTGTTGGATCCTTGGGCAACCTCCACGCTGGGGTACCTGTTGTAGGAGTCTAAAGTCTAGTTTCGCAGAGTGCTGGTCGTCACGGGCTAGCTCCCCGTTTGTACCTGGGTGCTGAACCTTATCTTTCCCATGCAATACTCATGCCCATCTCTTGTATCTTCTAGCTTTGTATGTTTAGTACATTAGAACCTAGAGCTAACTCGTATGTTCCCCCTAAGCCGTAGTGTGCTAGAGTAGAGGTAGATTTGAGTGTGTGTGTCTCACTACCCTTATATCTTTTATCTTACCCCTATCTTTGAGTGTGTTGTTCCCTATATCTATCTCTTGGTTTACATTCAGAGCAAAAGCATAAGTCTAAGATATCCGCCATTGCCTTCCACGGATACGATACTCTTGGAATACTTTCCTTCCTTGGGGAAATGCTACAATGGTTTATCTGTGCGCTTGCGGATTCATTCATGATCGTTTAGATTAACCTTTGGCAAGTCTCGATGTTGAGAGCCAGGTGTGGTTTGAGGACCGGTGGATGGTCGCTTCCTGGTGTGATGAGTGATTGACAACGTGGTGTGGACTGATTCTTGGCTAAGTATTGCAGGTGCAGGTTGCGGCTTGACTGGTGCAGGTGCAGGTGAAGAACAAGCGTGAAAGGTCGTTGCCGGTGAGGCCTCCAGGTGTGGAGAAGACAAGTAGGCTTGGTTCGAGGGACCCGGTGGCTAGCGGGGTCAAGTGCGGGCCGCATGGTGGCAAGAACGGCAAGATGAAGTCATGGACGGTTTCTTGGTTGAGCCTCAAAACCAAGGTCGAGCCGGGACTATGTGGGAGCCGAGTCATGAGTGGTGATTGGCGGAGGCTACACCGAGTTCGCGGGGTTTCCGGTGGTTCACCAGAAAACCACTGGGTTCCTTGGTTGATCCACAAAGCCAAGACCGAAGAACCGAAGACGGAGGTGCAGCAGCTCCAGACCGGTCTGACCGGTGGGTCTGACCGGTCTGACTGGTGAGGAGCACCGGTCTGACCGGTGTGCGACGACGCAGTCCGGAATCTTCGAAGCGGAGGACACGCGTCGGGATCGCAAGGCTTGCGTCGAGGCTAAGCAAGTTTGCGGTCGCTGGGCATCCGTCCGATGGTGCGAAGACAAAGACTTCCAATTTCGCCCTCGAGGGGCATGTATCCCTAGTTAGCTAGTAAGGGTATTTTCGTCTTTCGGTTGCCTCCATATAACCCAAGTGGTGAGAGGATGGCAGCCATCTCTTGGAACCCTAGCTCATTTGGTTTTCCTATTTTTCCTTCCTATTTTCTTAGGATTTTCGTAGGACTAGCTTGAGAGCTTCATGGTGAGATCTTGTGAGAGGGAAGGATGATCGGGCGGCAAGCTAGACCTTGTATGAACCTCTTTGGTATGTATAGATGATTCGGCGTGGTTCCTCAAGGCTTGGATGTGTCTTTCCCGTTTCTCCTTTTTGGTGATTTTCGGAGCCCTTTCTTGGCGATTTTCTTGGAGCGATTTCGAGGCCTTTCTCTTTGGGATTTGGTGGGGGATGTATGCATGAACCCTTCGTGGTTCTTTTCCCTTTGATTCCCCTTCCAAATCCGTGAGCAAAGGGGCTCGATTTTAGGGTTTTCGTGGCTCTAGGGTTAGAGGTGTTCTTCGTGGGATTTCTTCGATTCCTCTTGATTTGACAAGTTTTGGTGGACCAAATCTTGGCTATGGAGTACCCATGAGGTGTTCCTACTATCTCCAAAGTCTTGTGCAAAACCGTGGAGCGAATCGGGAGATTGGGAGTTGGATTTGGAGGAGTTGACTCGCGGGCACTGTTCATCCCGAGCTGCCCAGGCACGACCGATCTGACCGGTGCTATTGACTGGTCTGACCGGTGCTAGCCCTTGGTGGGTTTTTGTCTCGGGGAATAGCCTTGTCCGTGTGGTTTTGCCCCGTGGTCCTGCTGATCAGTTCTTGGCGTGTTTGGAGTTGTTTTGCTAGGTTTTGTGAGGGGTTCTTCTTCTTCACAGGTTGTGTTTCGTGGTGGTTTTTGTTCCAGGGCCTAGAGGAGTCACTGAGGCTTCCTGGAACGTTTGCTGTGCGGCTGCTGTTGCCACCGGCCTGACCGGCTCTGTCCACCGGTCTGACCGGTGTCACCGGTCTGACCGGCACAGGCCATCGGTCTGACCGGTGTAGCACAGGCAACAAGCCGTGCAAGTTTCCACTGTGTGGTTTGGTGAATTTTGGCTCGGAAGGTTGAGTGTTGGTTCCTAGGACCAGTAGCACTCCAGTGGCTGCGTGGTCTTGGCCAACTTGGGTAGTTGGGTCGGAGACGTGAGTTGGAAGCCGTGTTCGTCTTGTTGGAGTTCTCATCTCCTTCGAGAAGAATTTTTATCGGCTCCCATTCACTCCCCCCCTCTCCGGTTCGCCTAATCGGTCCTTCAATTGGTATCAGAGCCGGTTCGGGTCTTTATTGACTCTTACCAGTCTAAGATCCAAAGATGGCGTACCAGGAACGGGGTTCGGGTCCTCCGCACTTCGATGGGAAGAACTACCAGATGTGGCAAAGGCGGATGGCGGCGTTCCTCCGCGGAAAGGGTCAGATCCTTTGGGATGTCACGGTGAACACAACTTATGTTCATCCGATGAACTTCCTTGCTCCAGGATCGAGGGATATGTTCGAAGCCAACAACAAGGCTGTCGACTACTTGTTTCGTGCTCTGTGTCAGCCTGAATTCGATCGGGTTCAGACAGAGGACTTAGCTTGTAGGATTTGGGAGCAGTTGAAGGATGCTCATGCTGGGAATGCTCAGGTTCAGGCTCGAATGTACGCGACTTACCGGAGAGAGTACGAGAACTTCACTCATCTCCCCGGTGAGTCCGTCGATGCCCTTTTCCAGCGATTTACCGTCGTTGTGAACAACATGAGAGCCAATGTGGACGTCCTCCCATACAATGATCATGATAGAGCCGTGAAGCTCTTGCACTCGTTGGATCGTACCGTATGGGACGGGAAGTTTGAGGCTATTGTTGAGTCCGAGAAGTATGACACCTTGACGGTGAACGAGCTGTTCTCGAAGCTCAAGTCGGCTGAGTTGGACCGTGGTATGACAGCCAAGATCGAGAGCCCGACTGATTCTCATAGTCTCGCTCTCGTTAGTGGCAAAGGAGCTAAGTCTAACGCTAACGCATCCTCAAGGATGTACTCTCTGTCTTCTTTGATGTCTTTGCCAGACGAGGAGTTCGACGTGCTTGGAGAGGACGAGCTGGTGTTGCTGACCAGGCAGTTCGAGAGGCTGCACGAGAACCGGGTGAACACGAGGAGGACAGCACGGAAGTGCTTTCAGTGCGGCAAGCCAGGACACTTCGTCGCCGACTGCCCGGAGAAGACGGAGAACAAGGACGGCTAGAAGGACGGCTACAGGCACCGATCGAGCAAGGATGGCAAGTACCGATCGAGGCGCGATCACAAGCGCAAGAACAAGAAGTCATCCAGGAACTTGAGCGGGTTGAGCTGCTTCGCGAGAGATGGCTTCTGCGGCATGGCCCGTAGCTCCGGCAGCAAGAAGAGCCACCAGAGTGACTCGGACTCTGACTCCGAGGATGAGGTATGTGATGAGCTCTCTTCTTTGCGCAAGGAGAATGATGAGTTGGTTGACTTACTTGATAACCGCGATCACATGCTTAGAGAGGCCAAGAAGATGAGGAAAGAGCTTAGGGCCTCACTAGAAGATGCTAGGAACCGTGTGGCTGAGCTAGAAACCCAGAACCTAGATGCTAAGCTTGAGATTGATTCGCTTAAGGCTTCTCCTGTGGTTTCTGATGAGATTGATTGCTGTGATTGCTCTATGTACCTAGCTGATCTTACTGCTCTTAAGGATAAGCATGCTTCTACTTTGAGGAACTAGATATGCTTAGGGTTGAAGTAGCTGAGCTTAAGTCTAGACCTGCTTTGCTAGGTGCTTGCACTTCTTGCCCTGTTTTGCATGGAAAGATTGATGAGATGCATGCTTACACTATTTCGCTTGAGGCTAAGTTGAAAGAGCCTATTCCCACTTCTTGCTCTACTTGTGAATTGCATGAGGTTAAGAATTTGGAACTTGCACATTATGTTGATCGCTTGCAGGATGAGAATGATGAGCTGAGAAAATGTATGAGCTGGTTGTCGGGTCAGGAGCCTCAGCTTGGTATCATGATAGCGGCTTTCAAACGCTATGATGGTCAGGCACTTGGGGCTGACAAGCTTGGAGAGAACAGTGGTGAGGGAGTTGAGAGAGTTGGAGAGATTCCTATCCCACCACCAAACAGACACAAGAACAAGTTTGAGCCCAAGCCTAACCATCTCAGAAACAAACTTGACACTACTCCAGATCCACCCATATTCCCTCACCCAACAAATGATTTTCAGAAACCGGTGAAGTTTGTGAGCCCAAAGGGAGGTGAGGAAGGAGAGAAGAAGGGTGAGAAGCCGAGTGGGTAGCCCCAACCCAAGCCTAAGCCTAAGCCACAGCCCATAAAGTTCCATTGTGGGTATTGTGGGAGAGATGGTCACAAGGATGAGTTTTGCTTCAAGAGGAAGCGTGAGGAGAGAATGGCTAGAGAGTGGGCTAACAGGGACAGGTACCACCCCTCTAATGGTGTACCTGAGCCTCATATGCAGATGCCCAGGGCCAAGGTGATTGTGAGGACGGTTCCGGCTTGGGGAGACCGGAAGGCTGCAGGTGCTGCTGCTGGCCGAGCCACACCGGTCAGACTGGTGTACTACACCGGTCAGACCGGTGCAGGTCTGGGCAGACAGCGAGTCGGGTTTCGTGCTCGTGAGGATGCTCGGTTTGGTTCTGGAGGTCGTGGTTCTGGTGGTTGGTCTGGAAAGTTTGTAGGTGGTCAGTTTGCTAGGCGTTCTCCACCTCGTGCTCAATACGAGGGTGGGAAGAGTCGTAGCTTTGAGATGGAAAGGAGGAACGATCCACGGTTTCCCTTTCGTGGTTTTCGTCCTCCTCCAGCTAGAGAGGGTTGGTTCCCTCGTGGTGGTTACCGTGGTGGTAGCTTTGATAGGTGTGATGATTTGGTTTGTGCTAACCCCACTTTGGAGCAAATGGCTCGGCACTGGTTTTACTCTTTTGGTACTAACCCCAGTGCTGAGTCGTTTGTTCACTCACGTGCTCACTTTTGAATTTCAGGTGGGAGACTTGAAGAACATTTGGTTGATTGACTCCGGTTGCTCGAGGCATATGACCGGAGACAAGGGGTGGTTCTCAAGTCTCGTCCCAGTGGTGACAAAGAAGTACATCACCTTTGGGGACAATGGGCGAGGGCGTGTGCTATCAGAAGGTGAGATTAAGGTAAGTGACAAGATCACTCTCAGGCGTGTTGCTCTTGTTCAATCGCTTGGATACAATTTGCTTTCTGTGTCCCAGTTGTTGGATGAGGGTTTTGAGGTGTTGTTTCGGCCTGGTGGTTCTCGGATTTTAGATTCTCAGGGGGATCTTGTTTGCATGGTCGTTCCCGAGGGTCAAGTGTTCCGAGCTGATTTTTCTCAGTCTTCTGGTGTGGAGCGTTGCTTCTTGGCTGGTTCTTCGAGTGAGTTGTGGAAGTGGCATAGGAAGTTGGGTCACTTGAGCTTTGACCTTTTGTCTCGCTTGAGTAAACTCAATTTGGTCCGAGGATTGCCACGGTTGAGGTTTGAGAAAGAGTTGGTTTGTGCGCCGTGTAGGCATGCCAAGATGGTAGCCTCTTCTCACCCGCCTCTCACCGATGTGATGACTGAGCGTCCCTGCGAGCTGCTCCATATGGACCTTGTTGGCCCAGCTCGTGTGCGATCTGTGGGTGGGAAGTGGTATGTCCTTGTTGTGGTGGACGACTACTCTCGGTATGCGTGGGTGTTCTTTCTTGAGGAGAAGGGAGAGACGTTTGGTTTTGTTCGAGATCTTGTCTTGAGGTTAAGAAATGAGAGGCACGGAGATGCCATACGAGCGATCCGCAGTGACAATGGCTCGGAATTCAAAAACTCTCGCATCGAAACCTTTTGCCATGACTTGGGTCTTGAACACCAGTTTTCGAGTCCGTATACGCCTCCCCAGAATGGCGTGGTGGAAAGGAAAAACAGGACCTTGTGCGAGATGGCTCGGACGATGCTCGACGAGCATAGGACTCCGAGAAGGTTCTGGGCTGAGGTGGTCAATACCGCGTGCCATGTGTCGAACAGGATCTACCTCAGGGTTCAAAAGAAGAAAACCTGTTACGAGTTGATGCACGGTCGCACACCCAAGGTGAGTCACTTCCATGTCTTTGGTTGTAAATGCTTCATTCTGAAGAAAGGGAAGAAGTTGGACAAGTTCGAGGCTAGGTCTGTCGATGGCATTTTCTTTGGTTATGCATCTCATTCTAGAGCATTTCGTGTGCTCAATCTTGAAACTAACCAAATCGTGGAGACTTGCAAGGTAACCTTCGACGAGACACAGCCACGTAGTCAGCTTGTTTTTGAGTGTGCAGGTGACGACGAACTTGGCGAGGAGATCTTTCAGGAGGAGGAGCATGAACATGGAGATGATGAAGATGGCGTTGTGATGCCCGCGGCTGAACATGTACCTACTACTTCGACGACGATCGAGAATGGACCCTCTCCCACACCTACAATGACAAACCCAGATCAAGGCGAAGCTGCTGTTGAGGGGGAGGTAGCATCAAGGCGAGAACCTCCCCGACGAGTGCAAGTGGATCACCCAGCTTCGAGAATCATCAGCGACATGAATGAACGTACTACACGGTCGAGGGTTCAGAACAATTCTCATTTCGCTCATGCTGCTTTTGTTGCCACCTTTGAGCCCAAAGACATTGGACACGCGTTATCTGATCATAATTGGGTTAACTCGATGCATGAGGAGTTGGAGAATTTTGAGAGGAACCAAGTTTGGGTGTTGGTTGACCCTCCCCCAGGGTGTAAGCCGATTGGGACAAAATGGGTGTGGAAAAATAAAGAGGGAGAGAAAGGAGAAGTGGTGAGGAACAAGTCGAGACTTGTTGCTCAGGGGTACAGTCAGAAAGAGGGGATCGACTACGAGGAAACTTTCGCTCCTGTAGCTCGTTTGGAGGCGATCAGGATCCTTCTAGCCTTTTCCGTGGCTAAAGGGTTCAAGTTGTACCAAATAGATGTGAAGAGTGCTTTTCTGAACGGTGTGTTGGAGGAAGAGGTGTTTGTGAGGCAACCACCGGGGTTTGAGAGTGAGAAGTACCCTCACCGGGTGTACAAGTTGAGGAAGGCGCTGTATGGGTTGAAGCAGGCGCCTAGAGCTTGGTATGGTAGGTTGAGGGGGTTCCTGTTTGAGAGAGGGTTTGAGATGGGGAAGGTCGACCAGACCTTGTTTCTCCTCAGGCAGGGCAGAGATATCCTGATTGTGCAGGTATACGTGGATGATATTGTCTTTGGTGGCTCGTCTAACTCTCTTGTTGCAAGGTTTGCAGAAGACATGAGCAGGGAATTTGAGATGAGCATGATGGGCGAGTTGCAGTTCTTCCTTGGGCTACAAATCAAGCAATCAAAGGAAGGAACATTTGTGCACCAAGCTAAGTACACCAAGGACATTGTGAGGAATTTCAAGATGGAGGACTCCAAGGCTATGGCAACGCCTATGAGTACGACTACAGCTCTTGATGCGGACGAGGAAGGTGAACATGTGGACCAGAAGGAGTACCGGAGCATGATCGGGTCACTCCTCTACTTGACGGCGATGAGGCCGGACATCCAATTCTCGGTGTGTCTGTGCGCTCGTTTTCAAGCGTCTCCGAGGACTTCGCATCGGCAAGCAGTCAAGCGCATTTTCAGGTATTTGCGACACACTCCCGACTTCGGTCTTTGGTACTCTGCGTCTTCTTCTTTAGCGCTTCATGGATTTTCAGACGCGGACTTTGCCGGGTGTCAGTTGGATAGGAAGTCCACTTCTGGGACTTGCCAGTTCTTGGGTTCTTCTTTGGTATCTTGGTCTTCCCGCAAACAGTCGAGTGTTGCTCAATCCACTACCGAGGCAGACTATGTGGCCGCAGCTAGTTGTTGCTCTCAGCTCCTTTGGATCACATACACCATGAGTGACTTTGGTGAGGAGTATACCCATGTCCTACTTCAATGTGATAGCACCAGTGCCATAAGCGTTGCAAAGAACCCAGTGCTCCATTCCAAAACCAAGCACATAGAAGTGAGGTATCATTTTCTGAGAGACAACGTAGAGAAAGGGAAGATAGCTTTGATCCATGTACCCACACATGAACAACTAGCCGATATTTTCACCAAACCCCTAGATCAAGCAACTTTCACTCGTTTGGGGGGGAGCTTGGTGTTTGTTTGATTTCTTGAGTTGGCGTGTGGGAGCTCCTTTGTAGCATATGTATAGCTTTCCTTTGTGCATCTCTTGCATTTGTCATGGCATATGTAACATGATGTATAGGCATCTTTGTATCTTAGGTTGCATGCATTTTGTATCATATGCATTGTTTAGGAAAGGCTTCTCCTATATACATTGTTCACCATGGAATGATATATATATGTCTTTGTGAGCTAATTTGGTAAGCTATGGTTGGTTTGGCTTAGCTCTTGATAATCTTGGTTTGTATCCATGGTTGATGGCTATGTTTTTGAAAATTCATATGTATGCTCTCTTGTGAGTAAATGCCTTTACATGATCTTGACATGTTTTTGTGGCTTGGCTATGCTTAATTTGTGGTTGGATAGCTTATTTTGATCATATGGGGCCAAAGGCTCATTTGCCATCATGAATGTTTAGCCCCCATGCTTCATCTTGTGGAGGGGCATAAGTTCCTTTTTGTCGCAAAGACATTTCATGTACCAATTATAAATCTGAAAAATGAAATGTAAATTGCTTGAAAAATGTGCCCCCATGTCATATGTGCTAATTTTAATTTGCTTTGGGTGCTAAATCGTTGCATGATGCCTACCAATGAGAAGTCTCATATATAGAAGTAGGCACATGGCTCGATGGCTTTGACATGACATGAGGTGCTTGTGGGTGTTTATGATGGTCTTATGCTTAGAATGGTTGTCCTAGCATGAAGTTTGTGTGGCTTTGCCATTTTGACATGTTTTGCTCATGTTTAGGACTTTGCTCATGAGAGGGTGATTTTTCGCAAAATTGCTAAATTCTATCTTAGCTTCGCCCAATGGTTGTGAAACTTGGTGATCATGAAGTTTATGTCATTACGAAGCTATAGAGTATCTAACTTGCTCGTTTGGACATGTGTAGCATCCTATGTTGAATTTTGTCTATTTGAGAAGCTCTAGGTTGCATTTTTTTCATTTTTGGCTTGATTCATGCATTGTCAACAAGGGGGAGAAGTTTGAGCATGTTTTGGTCTACTGAATGCATTTGGAAGGTTTTCAGGTGGTTTCGAGTCATTTTTGGGCTCTGTTGTGCACCGGTCTGACCGGTTGAGGTCACCGGTCTGACCGGTCAGAGTGCTGGTCCTGTTCATATGTTGAGCACCGGTCTGACCGGTGGTGTCGACCGGTCTGACCGGTCAGAGCTGAGCTGTTGCAGCTGCTCTGTTTCGTCAAGTGGTTTGCATGCATTTGTCCAGGGGGAGCTGCATTGGTTCAGGGGGAGCTTGCATGTGTGCAGGGGGAGCTCTTTGTGGTTTTCGAGTTTTGGTTTTATGGTTTGTGCTCTTTGCTTGAGCATGTTTTGTCTCGGATGTGTCGAACCGTTGCCCTTGCCTAAGGGGTCCGAGACTTGTCTTCTTCAAGTGATCTTGCTCTTTGCCTTTTCTTTGGCTTTCGATCGCTTGTTGGAGTTTCTTTTAGTCGTTTCTTTTCTTTTCCTTTTCTCTTGGTTACCAAAACGTGTGTGTTGTCAATGCACTCATCAAGGGGGAGATTGAGAGCCAGGTGTGGTTCGAGGACCGGTGGATGGTCGCTTCCTGGTGTGATGAGTGATTGACAACGTGGTGTGGACTGATTCTTGGCTAAGTATTGCAGGTGCAGGTTGCGGCTTGACTGGTGCAGGTGCAGGTGAAGAACAAGCGTGAAAGGTCATTGCCGGTGAGGCCTCCAGGTGTGGAGAAGACAAGTAGGCTTGGTTCGAGGGACCCGGTGGCCAGCGGGGTCAAGTGCGGGCCGCATGGTGGCAAGAACGGCAAGATGAAGTCATGGACGGTTTCTTGGTTGAGCCTCAAAACCAAGGTCGAGCCGGGACTACGTGGGAGCCGAGTCATGAGTGGTGATTGGCGGAGGCTACACCGAGTTCGCGGGGTTTCCGGTGGTTCACCAGAAAACCACTAGGTTCCTTGGTTGATCCACAAAGCCAAGACTGAAGAACCGAAGACGGAGGTGCAGCAGCTCCAGACCGGTCTGACAGGTGGGTCTGACCGGTCTGACCGGTGAGGAGCACCGGTCTGACCGGTGTGCGACGACGCAGTCCGGAATCTTCGAAGCGGAGGACACGCGTCGGGATCGCAAGGCTTGCGTCGAGGCTAAGCAAGTTTGCGGTCGCTGGGCATTCGTCCGATGGTGCAAAGACAAAGACTTCCAATTTCGCCCTCGAGGGGCATGTATCCCTAGTTAGCTAGTAAGGGTATTTTCGTCTTTCGGTTGCCTCTATATAACCCAAGTGGTGAGAGGACGGCAGCCATCTCTTGGAACCCTAGCTCATTTGGTTTTCCTATTTTTCCTTCCTATTTTCTTAGGATTTTCGTAGGACTAGCTTGAGAGCTTCATGGTGAGATCTTGTGAGAGGGAAGGATGATCGGGCGGCAAGCTAGACCTTGTATGAACCTCTTTGGTATGTATAGATGATTCGGCGTGGTTCCTCAAGGCTTGGATGTGTCTTTCCCGTTTCTCCTTTTTGGTGATTTTCGGAGCCCTTTCTTGGAGCGATTTCGAGGCCTTTCTCTTTGGGATTTGGTGGGGGATGTATGCATCAACCCTTCGTGGTTCTTTTCCCTTTGATTCCCCTTCCAAATCCGTGAGCAAAGGGGCTCGATTTTAGGGTTTTCGTGGCTCTAGGGTTAGAGGTGTTCTTCGTGGGATTTCTTCGATTCCTCTTGATTTGACAAGTTTTGGTGGACCAAATCTTGGCTATGGAGTACCCATGAGGTGTTCCTACTATCCCCAAAGTCTTGTGCAAAACCGTGGAGCGAATCGGGAGATCGGGAGTTGGATTTGGAGGAGTTGACTCGCGGGCGCTGTTCATCCCGAGCTGCCCAGGCACGACCGGTCTGACCGGTGCTATTGACCGGTCTGACCAGTGCTAGCCCTTGGTGGGTTTTTGTCTCGGGGAATAGCCTTGTCCGTGTGGTTTTGCCCCGTGGTCCTGCTGATCAGTTCTTGGCGTGTTTGGAGTTGTTTTGCTAGGTTTTGTGAGGGGTTCTTCTTCTTCACAGGTTGTGTTTCGTGGTGGTTTTTGTTCCAGGGCCTAGAGGAGTCACTGAGGCTTCCTGGAACGTTTGCTGTGCGGCTGCTGTAGCCACCGGCCTGACCGGCTCTGTCCACCGGTCTGACCGGTGTCACCGGTCTGACCGGCACAGGCCATCGGTCTGACCGGTGTAGCACAGGCAGCAAGCCGTGCAAGTTTCCGCTGTGTGGTTTGGTGAATTTTGGCTCGGAAGGTTGAGTGTTGATTCCTAGGACCAGTAGCACTCCAGTGGCTGCGTGGTCTTGGCCAACTTGGGTAGTTGGGTCGGAGACGTGAGTTGGAAGCCGTGTTCGTCTTGTTGGAGTTCTCATCTCCTTCGAGAAGAATTTTTATCGGCTCCCATTCACTCCCCCCCCCTCTCTGGTTCGCCTAATCGGTCCTTCAGATGTTCACGCTAACCCGGTGCCATTAGTTGTGACATTGAGAGGTGCCTAAAGGCGTTTCCTGGTGTTGTCACTAAGGACGGGTCCCGGATCTGTTCTTAGGATGACGACGTTACGAAACGCCAACAGTTACATCCGGCTGGGATGTCCTCATCATCTCTGGTGCTCTTAAATGTGCGCGACCTTCCTCTGTGCCTCATGGCGAGCGGCTGGGGAAGAATTCGTTGCGGCATGGGATCGCGTCCCCGCCACCTCCATCCGTGTGAGTTTTGGGAGGACTCTTTTCCTAAAACAATGTAGTCTTTGACGGCCTCAGCGGCAGAGGATACAAAAGTTATTTCGGGAAATTATACTGGTACCAAGTCAAATAGTATGTAAGTTCATGTATTTATTAAGAAGAATGAGGTCATACCACTAAAACCATTTTTTAACTGTATACCTAATTATTATCAGTACAAAGGGCTCATTAGTAATACAGACACCAAATAGATGTGCCAACTACGTGGGCCGTACTAGATGGCCCAAGCCCATCATATTATCACTTGATTTACTAATGACATATACAATTACGACACAGGAGATCTTCTGTGCTCATATGCTAGGAATTTGTTTCGACGACGTCGTACGTAACCAGTAGAGTTTTCGCGTAACCTAGTAATTTTGGATCTTCTATGATGAGGTCTTGTATCATTCACTTTCCCAATGGATTACGCATCGTATACGTAAGCCATTAGTGTTTTCATGTAACCAAGAATTTTGGATCGTCTGTTCCACATGCACACAGGTGATTCCTGCCGTAACCATTATTTACGCACGTAAGGCACGAGACCGACGACATAACCAATGCTATTGAGAGTAAAAATGACACACTCCGGCGGCGGCGCCCGACCACCAACCTAACCCTTCTGAAGCTCCTTCGTTGATGCGTAACTCACCGGCGTGGTGCGTAATCCATGGCACTTTACACCGTACCAGCTCTCTTCTCCGGGGAGCGGGGATAAACACGGTGGTTGTGTGCAAGGAACCCAATAGACCACGGCTGTAAAATGATGGTACTACCCTCGAAGGTTTCTCCGCACCTTTACGCGTGCCCGAAAATATGGTGCCACCTGTCGCAACATGATTGGCTTAACAATCCTTTACGTCACTTTATGCCGACCACACTGAAGAAAGTCTCATATGCATATAGGCCTTGTATAGGATAGACTTTGCCTCTCAACTTGGAGAAAGAGATCGCTAACCTTCATTGCAAGGTGTTTTTCTTAATTTTCAGAAATAAAATACCTCCAATGTTAGTATTACTAAAAGCATAGATAAAGCAAAGTCCTAGATCAAAGTTTGAATATGGGTGCTTTACAAAAGTAATTTTCCACTAAGCACCACGGTAAACGATTAATCACCAAGCTCATGCTCAAATAACAAAGATAAAGGAAAGACATAACAAGTAAAGAAACAAGAGACTTGCATCAGACACTTTTTATTTCTTTTTTTCTTGACTCGACACTAAATTAAGACACACACGAGCTAAAAAGATAAAACAAAACTCACACTTGACTCAAACTAGACTCGATTTAAAGACTCGACCTAACACCACTTTAAGCAAAAATTTTAAAAAGAGTAGTGTGACAGAACCGTCCAAATTAAATCCCATTTAACACACATAACCCATCCACTCGGTCATTATGCGTTAAAGAGGAGTTAACTTGTCGATATCTGCCGGGTCAAGCCCAGTAAATCACGTATAACAAAGGATCGAAGATTGTACACTAAGACTCACACGATGGCGAGTTCAGAGATATATAATACCACATTAATACATAATATTCATCAGTTATTCATTATTACAAAACCAGTTCCATACAGGAAAGTAAACAGTTCAGAGTTTGAAAACACATTGGAAATAGAAATACTAAACGTCATCAGCAACATCACGGGAGGCCATCCATGATACCACTAAGCATTGTCATCCTCCCACTCACTTCCCGAAGGGTGGGAGAGAACCAGTCCACGAATACCATCAACACATCAACACCTGCAAAAGGTATCAACAAAGCAAGGCTGAGTATACTAATACTCAGCAAGACTTAACCGTCGGGTGATGGAAAATCACCAACTCTCTAGACATGCAAGCTTTTTGGCTAGTGGGTTTCTTTTGCTGAAAAGCAACAAAGAGTATGCCCTTACTTTCAAGTTTTAGCTCAAGATTCTAGTTCATTAACCATTACTAAGTAAGCAACTACACAAGCAAAGTTGTGCAAACAATTAAGCATACAACAGTATTACTTCTCAGTTCCATCATTAAGGGACATAGAGTGTATGGATAAGCAATCTCGGATAACGGTGAGAGGCCGACGATCGATCGATTAATAACCTTGCAAGGTGGACCTAAACACACGGGAGAATGCATACCCCAAGAATCGCAACTAAAACCAAAAGGACGGGGTACACACCAACCAGGCAGTTCCCAGTCATCCTCAGTTCGGGATCAATGTCCACAGTCTTAGGTACAAGGAGATCCGGTAACGGACTATTTCACCGACTGGCCTCCCCCTTGCACCACACCTTTGGCTACAGCCGTGGGGAGACACACTCCCAAGATTAGTGGTAGAGAGTTCCCTTGCTGAGTCAGAAAGGTACTAGGCTTACCGGTCCCACTCCCGGCAAATGTTTAGTACGTTCAAATGCTTAACCACAGACCTACTTGGCCGGAGCCGGTCCCATGCTCTTACCACATGAGCGGGTAGGTTCAACAATCTTATGATTGCAACATAAGAAACCTATAGCTCGCGAGTGATGAACATCACTCGACTTCTACCGGGTCCTTAGAGCATGGCAACTAGCGACTTAGCATTCTAGTATTGGAACATAGGAACCTAAGATCATGCATCTAGGGTTTCAAATCAACTCCTGAAACTTAAATGCACAATCATAACAAAGAGAGTTGCAATAGTTAAAAACATAGGTTATGCTCCGGGGCTTGCCTTCACTAGCATAGTCAGTAGGGAAGTCCTCCGAAGCTGAGTTCGGGTCTTGCTGCACTTCTACGGTGTTCACTTCTCCCTCAGCTGGTTCTCCTTCCGCGTCCAACACCAGCTCGTAGTTCCCGTCCGGAAGTTCTACACGATATGCATATGCAGGACTTTAATTATTCAAGTTTAGGGAGTGAAGTGCTTCTGAAATTTCAGAGATAAACATTGGGTGTATTGTTGGGCACATTCACCTGGATAAGATTTTATCCAACTTTTCTTTACACTAGAAAGGTGGGTATTTAGGTGAAGGTTATTATTCTTATTTGATGGTGATTGTGTGCACATATAATTTATTTAATTTAATTTACTTCACCAAAGTAAGGGTGCTGTATAGGGTGTATTTTGGTGAAGCTTATTAATTGAATTTAAATTATAACCCAAGGTATTATTGGTTAATCTTTTTATTCCACTTATAAAGCTTGATTTACTTTAGAATTTATTTCTGGATGTTCCATACATCAATAAACCAAGATAAAATTCACACAAGCACATGACATACTGATCAGGCTACTGACCAAAAATTACTTTAAACTAAGCTGTAGATTGCACATGAAAATTCTATAAAGCACTAGCTAGAATAAAATTAACATTTTTGCATAGACAGATATATACACAATCTAGGTTCAGGATTTCACACAGAGCCTTAACATGACATATCTGAGTTACTCAAAAATTATTGGGGTCAGAAACATATCCTAACATGCTTGATCAAAATAACTCTTATTTAAGCCATAAATTAATTTAAACTATTTAAACATGTCAACAGCTATCCATCTATTTATCATGGGTACATCTAGTCATACTCGTGCTACTGCAAAAAGATCAACCCTAGTTTCTGAAACAGAAATTACATATAAAACAGGAACATTTAAACTGCCATATATCAAAATAAATTCATATCTGCAAAACCATAACAGATCTATGTGCCATTTTTCTACACAGGGTCAAGAATGGCCATACTAGCAACATATCCAAAAATCACATATAGAGCAGTTATAGATTTCAAATTATTTCAAATCTAACTAAACTGATCATTTCAAAATTATTCAAAATCTATAAAGAAATTTACAAACTTCCTTTCTAGAAAAGATGCTTCTGTTCACAAGGATCAAAGAACAGTTGAGTTTGTATTTTTCCGATTTTTATTTGATTTACTACGAATTTTACAAGGTCTCACAGATTTAAAACCAAACTGGAAGAATCTTCTTTCCCTAGGGTCCTCGGGCAAAGTTTCTTATTTACAAGTGTGCCCTTACTTTTACATATAGGTCCTGGCATTTATGATTTGAATCCTGGAATTATTTGGGCCTTCACAAATCTAGGCTCGCGGCCAGGGGAACTCGCCGGCGGCGAACTGGCGGCCGTGCTTGGTCGGGTGAGGGGCTAGGAGGGTGTTTGAGCTTACCCTCAACTGCTTGGCGGGGTCGGTGGCAGCGGAGCGCACTCCGGCGATGGCCGGCGGCGAGGAGCAGGCGGAGCGGCCGCTTCGGTCCAAATGCCGGTGAGTCGACGGCGCGTCCTTGCAATGCGGGCTCGGGGATAGCTTCACGGGGTCACTGGAGGTGTGCCTGTGCCACGTGTGGTCCAAGGGGAGGGGCGGAGGGTGGAGCTCACCTAGACGGCGGCCATGGCGGGCGGCGGAGCAGAGCTTCCGCACGAGCACGCGGGGGCTTGCCCTTTTATAGCGGGGGGAGGGAGAAGAGGGGCGTGAGGTGTCCGCCATGCAGCTTATACACCGGGCAGGCCAGCTGGCTGGCGGCGCAGCACGCATGGCGCCATGGCCCTAGGCGGAGCGGCGTGTGCGCCTGCTAGCCGACTTAGGGGCGAGGGGCATATGCAGAGCAGCAGTGCAGCAAAACATTTCAGAGTAGGCTACTTTGACCGGCCACAACAATTTAAACTTGTATACAAGTTCAAATTCGGCCAATGTAGAAGTTGTAGAGGAGGTATAGCTCTAGAACTTTTGCAAAGGTTGACTAGTGTTTAGATCAAAAGTTTGAGCAGGAGAAGGGGTTGAACTTGGGGATTTTCTCAGCCCCGAGAACAGTGCATCCTGCACTTCAAACCAATTTTTGAAGCCTTTCCTCTCAAAATTTGAAATGCCACTAATTAGATGAAATGTGTCCCACCTAATTTTGAGCAACTTTTAGTTTGGCAGATTTTTGAGTGTTTAAGGAAAATTTGGGGATCTCTTTGAGACACCAAAACAAGGTCAAAAAGGGTATAGGGTTTTGACCCCATTGACTAGGTTGACCAAGGTGATTAGGGTTTAGCATTAAGAGTTGACCACAATTAGCAACTTGCACTTATAATTAGCAACTTGTGATCATGATTAGCACTTGGACACATGATTAGGCAACATAAACATCAGGGATGTTACAAGTACCTAGCTAGCTCTCCCCCCACGCTTAGATTTTACAATGTCCTCGTCGTAATTTTACAAGAGGTACAATAGGGGAAAACACGCTAACTACTACACCTAGTGAAACTTTCTGCAAGAGGAGCACCACTCCTTCTTGAAGTTCTTGTTCATCCCGAAGAGCTTCCTTATGATCCGATTAAAGAACTTGAAGTCATCTTCCACCATGCGCTCTAAATCCTCCATCCTTTGTCGCAGGGCGTTGATGGTGTGGATGCACTCATCAAGGGAAGTGTAGAGATTTGCTATAGCATTGCGGCAAGCCGCACAACCCATATAGTGCTCTTCCGCCAGATCGTTGTTGCTTCCGTCATCTCTATCGTCCGGGTCATCGCCACCGTCGGGGTTGCCTCCTTCGCCTTGTTCGTGGTGGTCTTCCGGCTACTCCTTAGGCACCTCCTCCCAAATATAGAAGTCATTATCATCTCTACCGTCGGCCGCCCATGAGCTCGGGCTCCGGTCATCGGAGAAGTCGCTATCCCCATATATCTCCGCCGGCTTGGGGGTCTTCTCTTTGTAGTTCTTCCTCTTCATGCCTAAGAGCCTCTCCGAATGGCGTACGGGAGTAGCGGGCTTCTTCTTCTTCTCTTCTACCCACGGATTGTGGCTAGCAATTTGCCTTGTTGGAACACGCCCTCCGCAACGGATCCGTGCGGTCCTCTTCACTTCCTCCTTGAGCTTGGGCACCATAGCACACCGACGAAGCTCTTAGGTCACCGGCGTTGGATTGGGGAGGCGTGCTTCTTCTTCCATTATCGCCTTCATCTCCTCCTTCCCCTTGGTGCTGCTCAGGATCGCCATGGGTGCTTCGGGTATTTTCGTGGAGGTGAAAGATTGCAAATGAGATGCATTTCTCGATCTCCCCATGCATCCTTGAATATCTCGGGAAAATTCGGCTGAAACCCTTCCCTGCCTAATTTTCTAGCTCCTAAAAAGGTTGGCAAGAAAAGGAAATAACCCGAACCGTGTCCTAGAGAAAAATGGGCGGAAACCGATGCAGGGGGTGCTGGGCCGGTCGGCATGGGCCAGCCGGCTTGCCCCCTGTTTCGGGCCCCAGTGGCCCATCTTCTACAGGCCTCTGTGTTTCGTGTATACTAGCCTAGGTGGTGAAAAGATCCAGCTAAAAATCACGAAAAGGACTCAACAAAATATGAAAAGAAAAGCAAAAACTTATTTACAAAAAAATTACCTTGCTTTACGTCTTAGGCTTGACGCTCGGGCTCGTCCTCCCTGGTTTATATATGAATGTAGATGATGGGCACGATATCTTGCTCAAGAAAAACTTTCAATCGTTGTCCTTTAACCACATATTGATCTCCTTTATGTCCATGATCCTTACCACTCCGCTTGGTGAGACCGAGTGAACGACATATGGTCCATCCCATTTGCTTTTAATTTTTCCTTTTCTGAATATCTTGAACCTTGAGTTATAGAGGAGGACCTTGTCACCTTCTTTGAATTCCTTTGCTCGAAGCCTTTTATCATACCATCTCTTCATTCTTTCTTTGTAGATGGTTGCACTCTCATAAGCTTTGAGCCTCATCTCTTCCAATTCACTTATTTGAATTCTCTGTTTGATTCCCACAGCATCGAAATCGAGATTCATCTCCTTGATCGCCCAATATGCTTATGCTCTAATTCCAAAGGCAAATGACAAGATTTACCATAAACGAATTGATATGGTGTCATACCTATTGGTGTCTTGTGTGCCGTCTGATATGCCCATAATGCTCTGTCCAAATTTTTCAACCAATCTTTACCTCCCTTTTCCACGGTCTTGTTAATAATACCCTTGAGTTGCCTATTTGAAGTTTCCGTTTGCCCATTGGTTTTTGGGTGGTAAGCCGTGGCCACTCTATGCTCGATCCCCAACTTGAACAAGCACTTTCTGAAACTATTTCTCATAAAGTGTGTTCCTCCATCACTTATCAAAACTTGAGGGACTCCGTAGTGTGGGAATATCACATTTTTGATCATAGATATAGATTCCGCTGTTGAAGCTCTTCGACAAGGGATGGCCTCTACCCATTTGGATACATAATCAACCATGACTAAAATATGCTCATATCCATTTGAATTAGTGAAGGGCCCCATGAAGTCAATTCCCCATATGTCGAATAGATCAATTTGCAAGTTATAATTTAAAGGCATAGCATTCCTTTGAGATATATTCCCCATTCTTTGACATTCCAGACAAGAAGCAACATACCTTTTTGAGTCTTCATGCATCTTCGGTCAATAGAATCCACTAGCCCATGCTTTTTCTTGAGTCCTAAAATGTCCATAGTGTCCTCCATATTAGCCCGAGTGACACTTCCTTAATGTTTCACCTCTTTCATCCCTTGTTATACACCTTCACAAGACTCCATCCGCTCCAAGTCTAAAGAGGTAACGTGCATCCCAATAACATTTCTGGCTCTCATCGATCACTCTCCTTTGAGCATTCTTATTTAAATGATCAAGTGGCATCCTTCGTATGGCTCGAATAATGTTGATCATCCAAGTATCTTTGTCAAGGATATGATAAAGGTGATCGTCTCTCATCTTGTCTTCAATGGGCTCTTTATCATCCTCATGATTCATCCTTAATAGATGGTCAGCCACAACATTTTCTGACCCCTTTTTGTCCCGAATCTTCACATCAAATTCTTGCAAGAGAAGGATCCATTGAATCAACCTTGGCTTGGCATCTTTTTTTGATAAGAGATACTTGATTGCCACATGATCGGTGTAGACAATTACGTTAGAATTCACAATATACAATCTGAATTTTTCAGAGGCAAACACTACCGCAAGGAATTCCTTCTCCATTGTTGCATAATTCAATTGAGCTCTATTAAGTGTTTTGCAAGCATAATAAATAGCATGTACCTTGCCTTCTTTTCGTTGTCCCAACACGGCTCCAATGGCATGGTCACTAGTGTCGCACATGATCTCAAAGGGTTGACTTCCAATCGGGCGGTTGAATGATAGGTGCGGTTATGAGAGCTCTCCTTAGTGTTCGGAATGCCGCCAAGCACTTGTCGTTGAAATTGAATGGCACATCTTTTTGGAGAAGATTAGTCAACGACTTGGTAATCTTTGAGAAATCCTTGATAAATCTTCCTTAGAATCCCGCATGGCCCAAGAAACTCCTCAAAGACTTGACATCCGTCGGTGGTGGAAGTTTTTCAACCGTTTCGACCTTAGCTTTGTCTGTCTCAATCCCTCTCTCGGATATCACGTGTCCCAACACTATTCCTTGTTTCACCATAAAGTGACACTTCTCCCAATTTAGCACCAAATCAACATCCGCACACTTTGTGAGAACTTTATCCAAATTTGCCAAAAAATCTGCAAAAGTCTTACCATAGACGGAGAAGGCATCCATAAATACCTCAACAATTTCCTCGATGAACTCCGAAAATACCGCCATCATGCATCGTTGAAAAGTGGCTGGAGCATTGCATAAACCAAAAGGCATTCTTCTATACGCAAATGTTCCATAAGGGCAAGTGAATGTTGTCTTATGTTGATCATCCGGGTGAATAGGTATTTGCATGAACCCCGAGTATCCAGCAAGAAAGCAAAAATATGCATGATTTGCTAACCTCTCAAGCATCTCGTCGACGAACGGTAGGGAGAAGTGATCCTTCTTCGTTGCTTTGTTCAAATTTTGATAGTCAATACACATCCTCCATCCGTTCACGGTTCTTTGCGGTACTAATTCATTCTTCTCATTCTTCACCACAGTCAAACCTCCTTTCTTAGTCACACAATGTACAGGGCTCACCCATTCGCTATGTGGCACCGGGTAGATGATTCTGGCATCCAACAACTTGATAACCTCCTTCTTCACCACCTCTCGCATGGCATGGGTTAACCTCCTTCGATGGTCCACTACAGGCTTTCATTGATCCTCCATAGGTATGCGGTGAGTGCAAAATGCTGGGCTAAGTCCTGTAAGGTCATTTTGAGAATATCCCATCACCTTCTTGTGTTTCTTCAATAAATTCAGCAACATATCATTCTCCTCGGGACTCAATTCGTCGCTCACAATCACAGGATAAGTCTTGTCCGGCCCCAAAAATTCATATTTCAATCCTTTGGGCAATGGCTTAAGATCCACCTCCGGTACTTGTGGTTCCTCGTGTACAATTTCCCCAAGGTCTTCAAATTTATATTCTTCCAAGCTTCCGTCTTGTGGTTCTAGTCCTTTGGTTGACTCTGCTAACTCTTCATCTAGCTCATCATTAGATTCATTCTCCATTGCTCTTTGTAATGGATCCCTGAATGTTTCAACAAAACGAAGGCTCCCTACCTCTTCGTCATCAAGAGGTAGAGGTAAGGCAATTCTAGAAGCAGGAAGAAAATTGTATGTGTGATTATCCCCATCAAGATTAATGGTTACTTTTCCTTTACCGGCATCTAAAACAACATTAACCAACTTGAGAAACAGTCTACCAAGAATTACATGATCATTTTTATCATAATAGACATCAACAATGAAGAAATCGGTTGGAATGCATTTTCCGGAAATTAAAACTTCTAGGTCATGGGCAATTCCTAGAGGTTTAACAATTCTACCATCTCCCATAATTAATTTAGTAGAGGTTGGAACTAGGTCAATGGTGGGATCATGAATTTCGTCAAAAATTTTAGAAGATAAGACACTTACTTGTGCTCCTATGTCGCATAACGCCTTGCAATCAATGTCGTTAACCTTGCAATCTATACGCGGTGATGTCTTCTCTTCTTCATCAGATCCTATGGCAAAAATTTCAGTGAGGCGAGCGAATGGTGATGCCTCAGGCTTGATTACCATAATTCTTTTAGCTTCAACCACATAGTCCGGATCCACTTCTTCTTCGCTAAAGAGTTTTTGAAGGACCTCCCCAGTTGTCTCTAGGCTGTATGGATGTTCCACTTGTTTCTCCGGCGGGAAATCTATCTCCAAAGCTTTTGCCATCCCCTTTTGATTAGGGAACGGTCTTCTCTTGTCAAAGATTTCTCCAAATTAATTGGGACCCAATCCATTTGTTCGAACTCCCTTAGTGGCTTCGCGGTTGACATAGTCCTTTCACTTGCTTTGCTTGTCTCGGCGTGATCACTCTCCAGGATGGTTCTAGTTTCCTCATATTTGGCTTCTTCAACCTTTTTCGGGATTGGCTCCTCTTTCTTCTCTTCCGGGGCCGTATTTCTGAAAATTGCAGCAAGTGGTCTCCCACTTGTGTCACATTCCGACTCTCCCGAAAGTCGTGTTTCCCGATCTCTTCGCATGGCCACCGCTTTGCTTATTTATTGTAAAGTTGGGCAGCTTCCGTGAGTGTTTTCTCCATGAGATCCCCTCCTGCACACATTTGAATGTATTCCATGCAACTAGGGGTTAGGGAAAAGAAAAATGTATGCAAAAGTACGTCACCAGGAAATTCGAGTCTTGGTCCTTGTTTAACTAGCTCGTTGAAACGATTCCATGCTTGATCTATCCCTTCTTCTCCTTGCTTGAAAGTTATCACTTGCCTCCTTATATGTTGAATCTTTCTTATAGGGAAGAACTTGGCACAAAATTTCTTTATCAATTGATTCCAATTTCCCTCGACTTCGAACGACGCAAATGAATACCACTTCGTTGCTTCATCGGCAAGTGAGTAGGGAAAAAGATTCCATTTATACCAAACATCGAGGACTCCCTCTTGTCGTATCGTATTGCATAGTGTCATGAAGTGTTGGATATGTCTATATTGGTTGTCCGTCTCCATCCCTCAGAACGGATTAGTTGCTGCCATCTTGATGATTCGAGCCTTGATTTCGTACCTTGTCGCTTCGAGAACCGAATCCGACTCTTGTACCTTGATGTCCTCACATCGAGGGCTAGCATAGTGTCTTAGCGATCTTTCCGGTTCCTCCAAAGGATTTCCAACGAACACCATCTAGACAATCAAAAACAAAAACAAAAAGTGTTTTTATTGAACACAAAGGTTTGGTGTTAGTAATCAACAAAATTAATGAAAGATTAAACGAAGTAAACTGGCTTACTCCCCGGCAACGGCACTAGAAAAAGGGGCTTGTTGATGGTTCAATAACGCGTCAAGGTTTACCGCAAACGCACGATTCGCTTGTAGCCTTTTTATCCTATAGGAGTCCCAAGGTTCTTGTCTACCCAAGGAGCAAGGGGATTACTAGCATTTAACCTAACACTAACTTAGTCGATTAAAGACTTTATGATGTAAAGATTAATCTATAAAGTAAACACAATCTAACCCTATGTTACGTTAGAGAGAAATGAGAGGTTCACAAGTATGAAGAAAATATGCCCATGGAGTCTAGGTACTTGAAGATGTAATCACCCAAAACATGATAAACCCCCGATCCAATCTATCTAAGCATGTGGACAAAGAATTAGACGTTTCCCTTCCCTCGTACATGTTACTACGCAAAGGTAATCGGTAATAATCCTAATGAACACGGTATGTTGACGTGATCTATGGGAGCAACCCCAAAACCATGGTAGCTAGCCTTAAACATTAAGCATCATCAACAAAGGTATGATAGACATATGAACCAAACAAGAGTGGGTGACTACACATCAAGTTCCATTACAACTCCATGGACAAACAATAACTTTACCCCATCAAGACGCTAGACATGGCACCATTGAGCATGGTGGATGCCTCTGATGGAGCTCGTTTCTCGGTGTCCTTCAACTCTGATGGCACCGTGGCAGGGCCTCGGCATCCTCCTTCCTCGTGGTGGCCTCCCTTGACCTCGGCGATGATTCTCTTGAATGCTCTCTCCCTCGATCAACCCTCTCCATTATGGTCGATCTCCCGAGGTTTCTCTGTACGACTATCACGTATGGCTGCTCTTGCAAGCTATTATGATTCCACATACTTAACACCGAAGAAAGGGGGCCACAAACCAACGTCAAAAGGGGGTGGGCCGGCCGGCCTAGGCCCTCTTCGGCATGGTTCCGTCCGTCTTGCTCCACGCTCCATCTTTTGCACTTTGGGTCTTTTGCTCCTTCAATTGTGGACTTTGGACGTCGTTATCTCTGCGACCAAGTTAAGGGGTCTTTACGCATGATCTTCCGGTCTTTTCATCTTGGTCCTCGGGGATTCTTCATTGAAGCGTATTGGTCCTTGCCACCTTTGGAGGCAAGTTCGCACACGGTCAGAGCTCCTTGATTGACTTGCAAATCGTCCTCCGAACTAAGTGCATCTCTCCTCATTTAGTACATGAATTCCTGTATAAACACTATACTCCAAAATGCACATCCAATAATGAACTTGTTATATCATTAGTATGCCTAGTGGCGGGTTAGTTCCAAAATGATGTTCAAACTATAACATAACAAGTGTTCTTGGTTGACGGAAATCGACCGCCCACAACTGCCTTCCCCAGCACCTCACGACATAGCACCGAATCAGGCGCGGATCGACCTGCCGCCGCAATGCCAAGAAACAACTACAGGGGAAGAGCATGGTCTAGCCACGTTCAGGGCTGGAGGTCCACCGTACAAGGCTCGAGAGATTTATTTGAATGACACTCCTTTTGAGGACGACATCTGTGAAGATCACGAAGACACCGTGATGATTAAGAACTCCCTCATCAACCTCGGCTAGGCGGAGAGGTCGTAGTTGCAGTAGAATATGTAGGTCATTGCCAAGTGTTAGCGGGCTAACAATGTTGTTTTTGCAGAATATGCCTGATCGAGCCAGAGCCTAGGCCGACTTGTGTAAGCACGCTGCAGTCGTGACGTTGGAGGCTTGAGGGTTGGAGCAAGAGCTCCAACGGGTGAAGGAGGAGGCTGCCCGGGAGAAGAAGAAGCTCGAGGACAAGCTGGTGGAGTAGAAACGCCAGCCTGCTAACACTGACGATCTCTTGAGGAAAGTTAGCGATGGTAAGACCATATTCCACCTAGGTCTTGAGGTTTGTTTATCTTGTAATAAACATATGCTGACAGCTGTTGATGCAACAGATGCTCGTCACAACAAGCGGAGGCTGAAGGATGACCTCAAGGAGGCCGAGAAGGCCATTGATACCCTCAAGAAGGAGAACAAGGCGCTGAACGATAGTGAGTACACTGTTTGCTTAAAGTTAGCTCATGCAAAGCAAACCAGGAGGGATTCGGAGATCGACCTCCTGGTGTGATGTAGTCACTTTATAATGATCAAGTGATCATTATAGGTCATGAAGTGGAGCTGGCCGACCTTCGGAATGCTGCGGGCTTCATCATGGACAAGGTCGTCCCGCAGCCTGCCGAAGGGGAGCCAATGCCTCTGCTGGAATGACTTACGGCCGCCCCAGAGCGAATCGATGAGCTACTAAGGGCATTAAGCAAAGCAGCTGCTGTGGAGACACTCGTTCGAGTGAAGTCCCACTTCCTGCAGGTGGAAGTCAAGAAGATTGCAGAGGGCCCCAATGGGGAAGCCGACCTCCAAACCATAGAGGTCGAGGTAGATGACGCCGCGGACAAGGCTGTAGAGAACCTTGCTTATGAGGATGATGAAGAGTAGGCCTGTTGTAATAGGATAGCTTTTGGTGCCCATGTTGGCCAGAGCACAAAAATCCTTGTGTTGTGTATAAACAATATGTTATCGCCCTTAATCATGTAAAGTTTCTTACTTATACGAATTTGACGGGTCGGAAGCACTTGTGCTTTAAATTTACTCGCTAACCACTTCTCACGGAGAGGACGGTTTATCGACCATAGAGCTCAGCGGGGAGACTTACATATGGTCGACGCGAGAGAGGAGTCAAGGACTCAGGTTTAGCAACCTCATAGCCAAGTTCGTACAAGCAAGAAGCAAGCAATCAAAAGTAGGAAACGATCCACAGGTCGGGGACCCTTGAGTTGGCTCGGCCAAGCCCCCGAGCATGTCGAGGGGGAGGAAAAACACATCACCCTCAGGTCTAATGACTCAATAGTTGGCAAGGCCAAGCCACCGAGCATGTCGAGGGGAAGGGGAACAACACAACACAGGAAAAGGGACAACAATTTCAGAGGTCGACAGAAGACTATCAAAAAACTAATCTTTATTCAACTGAATTAACAAAAAGTAAAGGGTACATATCTTAGTAATATACATATTCTTCGGATAGAATCGTCGTAGGTGCTCCAAATTCCAAGGGTTTTGAACTCCTTGACTGTCACCCCACTGAAGGCGATAGGTCGATGGGATGATGACTTCTACGACGATGAAGGGGCCCTCCCATGGGGCAGAACGCTTGTGCATGTCGTCAGTCTTCTGAACCCTTCGCAAGACCAGGTCGCCACCGTTGAAGGAGCACTCCTTACATTGCGGTCATGATAGCGACATAGTTGCTGGTCGTGGCGCGTCTGCCGCATTACGGTCGTCACTTTGTTTTCTTCAAGGCTGTCGAGGTTGACTCGACGCGTCTGCTCTGCCTCTCCTTCGTCGTAGTGTTGGATGTGAGGTGCACCAAAGACAACATCAGTGGAGGGGATGGCCTCCGAACCGTAGACCAAGAAGATGGGCGAAAAGCCTATAACCGAGCTGACATGAGTCCGGAGACCCCAGATCATGTGTGGAAGTTCGGTGAACCAGCGGGTGGCGTAATTGGAGGCATCATCAAAGATGCTATCTTTCAAGGCTTGTAGCACCATGCCATTGGCACGCTCGACCTGGTCGTTGCACCGAGGGTGGGCGACCGACGAGTAGTAGATGTCAATCATGTTGTCTTGGCAGAAGTCCCGGAACGCATAGCTAGTAAAGGCGGAACCAAGGTCGGTGATGATCATGTTGGGCACATCGAAGCGGTATGTGATTTCCTTGATGAATTTGTCCGCCTCTTCAGATGTGGACTTGGCAACAGGTAGAACCTCAATCCACTTGGTGAATTTGTCGACAGTGACGATGATATGCTTGCAGCTCCCAGGAGTGGTTTTGAAAGGACCTATAGAGTCCAAACCCCACATGGCAAAGGGCCAAGACGAGGGAATTGTGCGCAGGACCTGAGCAGGTAGGTGTTGCTGTTTGGCAAAGAATTGGCATCCTTTACACCTCTTGATGAGGTCATTGACATCGCTCATGGCCATGGGCCAATAAAAGCCAGATCGATACACCTTGCCGACCAGATTGGCGAAGGCTGCGTGAGAGCCACACTCGCCACCGTGGATCTCAGCTAAGAGCTGAACACCCTCTGATCGCAAGATGCACTTCATCAGCACGCTAGTAGAGGCTGCTTTGTAGTACAGCTCTTCTCCAATGACGACGTAGTTAACACTACATTGCATGATCTTCTCGCATTGTGACTTGTCGTCAGAAACTAACTGGTGGATGTTGGTATTTCTTAACGTCACCACTATGGCGCCGGGATAGCGTGAGCGTGTAAGAATCAACCGGGTATACTGACGGGTGCGAACGAATCCGCAAGCGTACAGATACACCGTTGTAGCACTTCACCTCAGGAGTATTCCCAAGGGTATCGAATCCAAGGAACGGTATGGGGGACTCTACGAGTGACTATCGAAGGGAACACTGTCCCTGCTGAGGTAGGTGAGTGATGTGAAGTCTCCTATAGGTTCTCGACTCTAGAGAGGAACAAGCTCGGATAAGATCTCGCTTCGGACATCGGCCCCTCCTGACTATAACAGTTGGTTCACGGCAAAGGGTCGCCTACACGCTGTATCCGAATGTGGGGGATTTCAGAGGACCAACGGCTGTCACTACCGCGGCCTACCCCAAGTCAAACCGTGGGATACAGGGCATTCGAAGGATAACCAGCAGTCTAGATACCACGTCTACACCACCGACTACTACTATAGCACGGCTACGTCTGACGTCCCGTAGAAACACTATAACACTCTGTATAAATACGGAGTGACGAACCCGCGAGGGTGAGCTAGGTCTTACTCGTCACTGAATCGATTCGCGCAAGGAGATATGATTGACACTTGGTCTAAATCAGATATGCATGAGCTCACTATATTCTAATAGACAAGCAATCATATAAACGAGATGCAAACTTATGCAATGATAACAGAAGATCTAGGGTCGTGTTCGTGAAGAACACGAGCCTCTAACTTATGAACAAATGCAAAAGTATGAATTACTCGCTCATCAACTAGATCGAGGAGGCACGTTCACGAAGAACGTGAGCCTCTAAATGATGAACGAACGAAGAACTCAAGAACAACTCACTCATGCATGAGAGCCACTTTAGTCTAAATAGGAAATAATGAAATACTCACTTTACTCTAGATGAAGAACAGCATCGCTCACGAGGTACAAGGGGATGATGGATGATGAACGGATCATCACCACCTCACCTCTACTAATCCACACACTCCTCTCTACCTAGCACCCCCTAGTCTAGATCCTCCACACACACACACACTCATGGTGGGATGAGGTTTCACCTCCACCAAGAGAGAATGAGAGAGGGAGAAAGAGGCTAAGGTGAGAAATGACTTCAAGTGTGCTTCCCCCTCTTCTTACCCCCTCTCCTCCTCTTTATAGGCCTGTGCAACTGGCGTGAGAGCACCCAAACACCCTAGGGATAGCCTCTAGGACCAATGGCCAACCACCACGTGGAAGCCCCTGAGTGGGCGCCACAAGTTCGGTTCGGCCGACCTATGGGGTCGGCCGAACCCCTGTGGGCCCCACTCGGGGTATGTCTTCGCGTGGTGGCTGCCCTGTGGGTCCTGAGGTCGGTTCCCGGTGTCCACGTGGTTTGGAGGCGATTTAGGCGCTCTGGTGGGCCATAGGATCCATGTGATGCTTGCGTGGCGGCTTCTGATTCGCCGATGTTTCTTTCCTTGGATTGTGATGTCATGGATCCTGGGGATGCTTGCATTCAGCCTCTCATTGGCTGAGCTCAACTTGCTAGGATCATGAGGGTGTCTTTTCTCTTCATTTCTTATGTTATTCACCTGCATTCAACTTAGCATGGCCACTGGTGGAAATTGTCAGTTTAATCCCCTATTCTAGTGTGGATGCTTAGTTCTTATGATAAAATGCAGGGATTGACGGCCCTAAATTAGGCACTTAACAGCCGTCAACAACTCCCCCACACTTGCCTTTTGCTCGTCCCGAGCGAAAGGGAAGATCGCATGAGTTTGAACCAAAGGTATAGAACAAACATAGGAGTTATTTCGGGTCATACCTTGCTCTTGTGAACTCTGTGGATTGGCTACAATGCCATCTTGGGCAGTTGATAAGAGGAATGACCATGAATCGAGTCTCTTAAGCACCTGTTGGTTTGCACTTGGGGTTTTCATGATAATTTTTAAAGAAAGAGAACTGCTCTGCTCTCCTTCTTTGATTCTCTCGGATCGCTCAATGTGTATATGTCCTCACCAAGGCATTAGATTGCTTTTCTTCACCCTATTTCTAATAATGGCTGTATCTGGAGCTCAGGGTAGGTATGAATGATAGGACTTACTTGCATCACATATATTGCAAAGTCAAAAACTAGACCCACAGAGAAAATCAAATCATACAATCAGATCAAGAAGTGGACATGTAAGGGTACAGTGAGTATGGTAAGGTGGATACTAGGCCCAGAATGGGTGCTAGATGTTACCATACATATATGATGAATGTTGATTGATGGTGAGGTGGACACCAGCCCCGGAATGGATACTAGTTATCACCATCTAGATTATGGAACTCCTTTTTGCATGATTCTCCCTCTTGTATAAGAAATTCTTTGAGAACATGGCTATCTCTCTCTCTCTATATATATATATATATTTTTTTTAATACTTGAACCGTCATGTGTCCATATATATATATATTTATTTATTTAAATAGCCATGTCTCCTGTGTAACAAAAACCTGCAGGGAGAAATCAATGCTTATGGAGCCTTATTCTCACGGAATGGATGGATAATATAATGCTAACTTCCAGGGTAGAAGCATAGCAAGGGGAATAAAGTGGTGTGCACATGAATCTTGACCATGAAAGTAATGAAAAGAATTCTCACAAGGGTCACAGAGTTTGACAAAGCTCAATGTAATAACAAGCAGCATATGAGTATGAAGTTTTCAACTAAGAACATCATATGGCTTTGGTAGGACTTTGGCATATCAAAGAGGAGCTTTGCAAGAGCATTTTTTTGAAAGCAAAATTATCCCAAGGGCCGGAACCAACAGAGTTAAGATTATGTCATCAAGTCATATCTCACTTGTCAACTACTTAGATAAGCATGTTGTCCTTACGATGATATTGTTCACAAGACTCAAGGATATGAACGAGGAATAAAACTTATGCATGTCAACCCGAGGCATGGAGTAAACATTTCCATAGACTTCTTGAGTTGATTTATGGAGAATTTATCAAGCATGAGCGTATAAACTCAAGAATCATGGTGAAATGAGAAAGAGATGCAAACCAGCGCTTGGTTTCTGTGTGGATTAGACGGGGATTCCTGTGATGCGCACGAATGCATGTCCCGTTCAGGTTCTTTAAGCGTTGTTGATGTAAGCGCTGTGTGAGCGTAGTGTGGGTGCAATAATGATCTTCGTGTTCACGTCTGGAGAGTGCAACTCTCCCCCACACTGCTTCGTACCTGGGTGCAGTTCTTCGATACAAAAAGAAAAAACAGAAATAACTAACACACGAATGACTCGACTGGGGTTACATGACCGGTGGAGCCAAAATTTATTCATTAAAGTTCACTAATAATAAAGAGATAGGCGCTTACACAAATGATGGAATAAAGAAAATAAATGGAAGGGAAATAAATTAAAGGAAATAAATTAAACCTAAATAAGCGCCTATGAAGGGAAATAAAAGCGGGGCACGACCCTCTACTCAGCATCATAGAGGTCCTCGTGCCCCGTGGCCACGAAGAGGCGCACAGGCCACGGCGAAGATCGCGGAGATCGTCTCTAAGCTCAGCGAGATCCATCTTCTGCTCCGCACTAATGGTCTTCAGCTTCTCACATTCCCTGCCTAGTTCCTCCACTAGTGGGGTTATCCTGGCTGCAGCGGGAGTCTTAGGAGATCGCTCGGGCGCCCGAGTCTTCTCCCTCGACTTCCTGGGTGCCCGTGGTGTGGAGCTGCTGCCCAACTAAAATTCTTCATTTGTTTCCTTCAGAGTTGGAGGTGCACGGCTGCTCCTCCTACTGGTGTTGTCTGGGCTAGCGAACATAGGCTTCCCAGGTTGCGAGACTGGTGGAGGCGACGATGGCACAGCAGGGGCCGAACGGCCTCTCACTCTGGAGGATCCCGGAATGTTGAGCCGAGGTGGTGGAACCACCAGGGGCAGTGGAGTTGCTGTGGGTCTTGGCCGGGCTTCCACCTTCCTCTGGTAGAGACTGCTGGCACGCCCCCGTGGCTTCCTTGCTTTCCCGGGCGAAGCAGAGCAGCTGGTAGTGCGTGGAACCGAGGGAGTGAAAGGCGGCACAGCCATCCCCTTGAGCTCTGAAGTTCCGTTGATTGGGGCGCTCGGTCCTTGGTTCCCAACCGGAGGACGGGAGGCGAGCGGCGGCACCTCGAAGATGCATGCGACTTCCATAGGTGCTACCCCTGTGGGGGATGCAGCAATGGCAGGGACATCCCCCTCGGGTTCACCGGAGGAGGGTGCCGCGGCGAAGGGGACAAATCTCTAGTCGGCCATGGGGACTGCTGCGACGGCGAGCGAGGGAGGTGAGCAGGGGAGGCAAGGGTTCTGCGCGATGCAAAACTACGTCACGCGGTGAGAGAAGGGTTTCTAGATGACGAAAGAGTACGCACGCGAAAAACGAGAGGCGGCGGCGGCCCTAGTGGGTCGTCCGACCTAGGGGTTCGGCCGAACCCATCTGGGCTCCGCTGGGCCTCAGCTTCGGCGTGCGGGCTCTAGCGGGGCTCAGGGTCTCTGGGTCAAGTGGCCCACCAAATCTAAGGTCGGAGGCTTTAGCAAGGGCTAGAATGGAATTTCGGGCATAATATCGCCTTCTTCTCCAAACAACTTTACTTAACCTCTTTATACTTTAATAGTTCGACTTGGGGACTTTACCTGAACTCATACTGGATGAAGAGTTTTTGTCGCCCTCTTGCTCATATCGTCCATTTTCTCTGATAATATCCTCCTACTCTGCCCTGTAGTCCTCCTTGCAGGTTTCTTCATGATAGGATGCATTTTCTTTCCTGCATGGTTAGTGCATATGTACGGTGCAAACTGTATATATGGTAAAACAGAGGTGATCCTCACAACCATCCTAAGGGAACTATGATGAATAACCTTTAGGAAGGGAGTGCAGCTAGCAAGGCTACATCACTTCGGACGAGAGATGATCGAGGTGCTGGAGTTGAGCACAAAATCCGGGCTTAAGGCCTAGAGTGCTCTAAGAGTGAAGCTCTCACCTCTAGAACTCAATGATGATCGGACCCCAGATTGATTGAGTGAAAGTTTATGGGACAAATGATCATTTGAGCTGAAGGTCGAGAGTGATGGACTTGCTGGTTCGTCCTCTCCTTGGGCGGACAAAGGACCTCACCCTCACCTGAGTGGGATGATACCTAAGTTAACCCAAGCTTCTAACGGGAGTGTAAAGGATAGGTGTGTAACCACACTCCCGCAGGGCATCGATCAGGTCAAGAAGTGAAGAGTAGGATTTACATCCGCTGGACTTGATCGGCACCGGTCTTAGCTGAACTTAAGATGATGAGATGGATTGCTCCGCTAGACCGGATATAAGTTCGTGCTTCCGTAAGCCAAAGATATGGAAGTTTTACTGCGCCAGGTCTCGTGTCTCGGCTTAACCCTATGTGTGGCGGCACTTCGGATTGAACCTTGACATGAAGCACGAGAAACTTCTACTGTGACCTCTCCTGGAGAGTGCAGGCAAGGTTGAAGCGATCGTCCCCGCCAGGAACGATTCCTCTTCCTCGACTACTACCCTCCTCCTTCCCTCGAGACTAAGTCTCGAAGGCCGGGTTTTTAAGAGAAGAAACGATAGGGGAATCTAGTGGCAGAATTTGCACTAAGTGCTCTTTCCCATAGATTCCTGCCAGTGAGGAGTGAAATCTTCGACCATAGCACAGAGAAATTTGGCATGTAAGCTCGGACTCTCTCGAGGATTGGCCTAGGCATTTCGACATTTTCTCGTTTGGCTACCTCGTCTCTTGAGTCAAGTGGGGAGCTGAAATCTCGGATTTCCCTCAGAATTTCCAGTCCCTGTTCTGGCTCTAGGAACACAAAGGCACCTCCCGAAATGCTGCAAGAGCACATGGTCAGGTAGACCAAGGATCGGGCACGTTTCAATCAAAGAGGCAAAACAATGCCATGCCATGCCTAAGGTTTCCTTCTCTCTTTGTTTGAAATTCAGGATTGCCATCCTTAAGGAAACGACACGCCGCACCGGAAAGAATCGAGTGCAAAATGATGCTCTTAATTCCTCCCAGCGTAGGTGGTTGCAACCAAAACAGTGGTACCAAGTTTTCGCTTCCCCGGAGAGGGAGAACGGAAACAGGTTCCTCTTAAGAACATCTTGTGTTGCCTCAGTTTTACCCTGGGTAGAACACAGTTGCTCAAAATCTCTTACGTGATCATAGGGATTTCCATGACTCATCCACGAGAAGGATTTTTCCTCAACTAGCTTCATGAGAGATGGGTGAACCATACAAGGTGTTAGAAGAGCGGGTTGTCTCCAGAAAGTTGATTCCATGGTTTCACTCATAATGGGCGGAAGGTGTGTACAAGGATAACCTTCCTGGGATAGCGGGGGTAAAGGTAGAAATAAAAGGAAAACAAAAGATACGAGGATAGTCGGGTTCGTAGATTCTCGACATCTGTTCCCCGGCAACGGCGCCAGAAATGCTTGTTGGTACTATGGCGTCGGGATAGCGTGAGCGTGTAAGAATCACCCGGGTATACTGACGGGTGCGAACAAATCCGCAAGCGCACGGATACACCATTGTAGCACTTCACCTCAGGAGTATTCCCAAGGGTATCGAATCCAAGGAACGGTATGGGGGACTCTACGAGTGACTATCCAAGGGAACACAGTCCCTGCTGAGGTAGGTGAGTGATGTGAAGTCTCCTGTAGGTTCTTGACTCTAGAGAGGAACAAGCTCGGATAAGATCTCGCTTCGGACACCGGCCCCTCCTGACTATAATAGTTGGTTCACGGCAAAGGGTCACCAAAATGCTGTATCCGAACGTGGGGGATTTCAGAGGACCAACGGCTTTCACTACCGCGGCCTACCCCAAGACAAACCGTGGGATACAGGGCATTCGAAGGATAACCAGCAGTCTAGACACCACGTCTACACCGCCGACTACTACTATAGCACGGCTACGTCTGACGTCCTATAGAAACACTATAGCACTCTGTATAAATACGGAGTGACGAACCCGCAAGGATGAGCTAGGCCTTACTCGTCACTGAATCGATTCACGCAAGGAGATATGATTGACACTTGGTCTAAATCAGATATGCATGAGCTCACTATATTCTAATAGACAAGCAATCATATAAACGAGATGCAAACTTATGCGATGATAACAGAAGATCTAGGGTCGTGTTTGTGAAGAACACGAGCCTCTAACTTATGAACAAATGCAAAAGTATGAATTACTCGCTCGTCAACTAGATCGAGGAGGCACGTTCACGAAGAACGTGAGCCTCTAAATGATGAACGAACGAAGAACTCAAGAACAACTCATTCATGCATGAGAGCCACTTTAGTCTAAATAGGAAATAATGAAATACTCACTTTAGTCTAGATGAAGAACAGCATCGCTCACGAGGTACAAGGGGATGATGGATGATGAACGGATCATCACCACCTCACCTCTACTCATCCACACACTCCTCTCTACCTAGCACCACCTAGTCTAGATCCTCCACACACACACACTGATGGTGGGATGAGGTTTCACCTCCACCAAGAGAGAATGAGAGAGGGAGAAAGAGGCTAAGGTGAGAAATGGCTTCAAGTGTGCTTCCCCCTCTCCTTACCCCCCTCTCCTCCTATTTATTGGCCTGTGCAACCAGCGTGAGAGCACCCAAACACCCCGGGGATAGCCTCTAGGACCAATGGCCAACCACCATGTGGAAGTCCCTGAGTGGGCGCCACAAGGTCGGTTCGGCCGACCTGTGGGGTCGGCCGACCCCCTGTGGGCCCCACTCGGGGTGTGTCTTCGTGTGGTGGCTGCCCTGTGGGTCCTGAGGTCGGTTCCCGGTGTCCACGTGGTTTGGAGGCGGTTTAGGCGCTTTGGTGGGCCATAGGATCCATGTGACGCCTGCATGGCGGCTTCTGATTCGCCGATGTTTCTTTCCTTGGATTGGTGATGTCATGGATCCAGGGGATGCTTGCATGCAGCCTTTCATTGGCTGAGCTCAACTTGCTAGGATCATGAGGGTGTCTTTTCTCTTCATTTCTTATGTTATTCACCTGCATTCAACTTAGCATGGCCACTGGTGGAAATTGTCAGTTTAATCCCCTATTCTAGTGTGGATGCTTAGTTCTTATGATAAAATGCAGGGATTGACGGCCCTAAATTAGGTACTTAACAGCCGTCAATAGTGGACCAAAAAATCGATGAACTGCTGGCACCAGTCATCTTCTACATCAGCCATTAACACATCACGGGGAGGTGCAGGCACTGGGTCTGGTTGATCTAGAACTGGGTTGTCCGGGTCTAGTATCTTGATGGATAGCTTGCGCAGGTCTTGAATGAAGACACCGACCGGAACTAGTACTCGCTTGGAGCCCAACATGGAGAGGATGTCGGCGACAACATTATTGTCACGAGGAATGTGGTGGAACTCGATTCCCTCAAAGTGGCCTTTGAGTTTTCAAATCTCAGCACAGTAAGCATCCATTGTGTCCTTGACACAATCCCAGTTCTTTTTGACTTGCTCGATGACGACCTTGGAATCACCATAAGAAAGCAGTCGCTTGATGCCCAGGGACACCACGATACGGAGCCCATAGATGAGAGCTTCGTACTCTTCTCTTTTGTTTGAGGCGTTGTAGTGGATTTGAAGCACATACTTGAGCTGGTCTCCCTTAGGAGAGATAAGCAATACGCCTACTCCAGCGCCCTCAAGGTTGAGTGAGCCATCGAACTACATGATCCAATGTTCAGGTCGCTCCATGGACGGTAGCATCTGTCAGTCCACTTTGACACAAAGTCAGCAAGGATCTGAGACTTGATTGCTTGCCTAGAGCAGAACTCAAGGTCAAACTCACCGAGTTCGACTTACCATTGATGATGCGGCCATTAGTGTCTCAGTTGCGGAGAATCTCCCCCAGTGGAAGGATGAAGGCACCCTGATCGAGTGAGATTGAAAGTAGTGCTGGAGCTTCCGTTACGTGATCAAAAGCACGTAAAGCAACTTCTCACGTAGTACATAGGTCATTGGACAGGATATGCCTGCCCTTCTTCTTCTTGTTCTGCAACGAGGACGGTGCTGACCACATTGGTTGTCGCTGAGATGTAGAGGAGGAGCGTTTCCTTCGTCTTGGGAGGTGTCATGATCGGCGGAGAGGTGAGAGACTCCTTGAGCTTGTCAGAGGCTTGTTGAGCTTCGTCGTCCCACACGAACTTATCTGCCTTCTTCAATACCTTGAAGAAAGGCAGACCTTTTTCACTGAGCTTGCTGATGAAACGACCTAGAGCCGCCATCATGTCAGTGAGCTTCATGACGTCCTTCTTGCAAGGTGGTCTGGCCATGTTGCATATAGCGTCGACCTTGACATGGTTGGCTTCAATGCCTCGGTGCCCAACCATGAAGCCCAGAAGCAACCCGGAGGGAACACCGAAGATACACTTTGTCGAGTTGAGCTTCCATTGATAGGCGCGAAGGTTGGTGAAGGTCTCCTCGAGGTCAGCGATGAATTTCTCCATTTTTTCAGTCTTGACGACCACATCGTCGACGTAGGCTTCCACATTGTGATGGAGCTGAGACTCCAAGCACTTTTGGATCGCCTTCTGGTACGTGGAACTAGCATTTTTGAGGCCAAAGGTCATGACCTTGTAGCAATAGATGCCATTGGGCGTTATGAACGCCGTCTTGGTCCTAGTCGTCAGGATTCAAGGCTATCTGGTGATACCCTGAGTACCAGTCGAGAAAGCACAACAGGGTGCTGCCAACCGTGGAGTCCACGACTTGGTCGATACGCGGAAGAGGGAAGGGATCCTTGGGGCAGTGCTTGTTGAGGTTGGTGTAATCGATACACATTCTTAATCCGCTAGTCTTCTTAGGTACAAGTACCGGGTTTGCAAGCCAAACCAGGTGTTTACATTCACAGATGAATCCTGCAGCTAAGACCTTGCACACTTCTACCCCTATGGCCTCCCTTCAATCTTTCGCAAAGCGATGAAGCTTCTGCTTGACAGGTCTTGCCGTCTTGCTTACATCCAGGGAGTGTTTAGTCAGGTTCCTTCGGACACCAGGCATATCTGATGGACTCCATGCAAATATGTTCGCATTATCCCAGAGGAAACTGGTGAGCGCATATTCCTATTTCAGGTCCAGGTCGGCCCCGATGGTGACTTCATTCGCTGCGTTAGGCAGGCCGAGGCAGACCTTCTTTTTTGCAGGACTGGCATCCAAGGTAGTTGTTGTACGCTTTTGTTCTGGAACATCGAGCGTGGTGACATCAACCTTGGCGGCCTCAGCGACCATGATCGAAGCAGCAGTGGTGTAGGCAGACGTCAAGGCGTGGTCTGTTCCTAAAGAAATGTTGGCCACTGATTAAGGAGGACTTTACAAACTGTGCTTTGATTTTCACAAGGGGACTCTAGACCTACAGAGTATCAACACATCCTTCATTACACTTGTACCTAAGATGAACAACCCTAAAACAGTGAATGACTTCAGGCCCATCTCACTGCTGAATTGTTGTATGAAGCTCATCACAAAAATACTTTCTGAAAGACTTCAATTGTTTATCCTGCAGCTAATACACAAAAACCAGTATGGCTTTGTCAGACATAGAACCATCCAAGATTGTCTTGCTTGGTGCTTCGAGTACATCCACCAATGTCATCAGTCTAAGAAAGAAATCATCCTCCTGAAACTGGATTTTGCTAAAGCCTTTGATACAATTGAACATAGTGCTATTTTAGATATCATGAGGGCTATGGGTTTTCCTGATAAGTGGCCACAGTGGATCTCTTTGATTTTCTCTTCAGGCTTTTCATCAATTCTTCTGAATGGAGTTCCTGGCAAGCATTTTAAATGCAAGAGAGGGGTCAGGCAAGGGGATCCCCTCTCTCCTCTTCTTTTTGTTCTAGCAGCTGAACTTTTGCAATATGTCATAAACAATGCCTGGTCGAATGGCCATCTACAGCTCCCTCTTCAAAACCATGACAAGGATTTTCCAGCAGTGCAGTATGCTGATGGCACTTTATTGGTTTTGCCAGCTGACCCTGTTCGACTACATTTCTTAAAGAACTTGATCAATGATTTTTCCTTGTCAACTGGCTTAAAGGTCAATTTCAACAAATCTCTCATGACCCCAATTAATGTTGAGCAAGATAAAATCTCCTCCTTAGCTGCTGGTTTCGGCTGCCAAGTTGGGTCCACGCCCTTCACCTACCTTGGCTTACCTATGGGGACAACTAAGCTTCGTTTTCAGGATCTAACCCTCATCATGGACATAATTGAAAGAAGATTATTTGCATGCTCTTCCCTCCTTTCTTATACAGGGACGTTGCAAATGGTCAACTCTGTCCTTACACCAACTACTACTTATGCTATGTGCTCAATCAAATTGCCTATTGGTGTAATTGAAAACATTGAGAGGGCAAGGAGGCAATGTATTTGGCGTGGGAATGATCAAACCAGGAAGGGTGGGAATTTAGTTGCGTGGCATATGGTTCAAAAACCAAAGAACAAGGGTGGGCTGCATGTATTAAACCTCAAAGTTCAGAATGATGCGCTCCTTCTCAAACAGCTCCATAAATTTTATTCAAAATCTAAGGTACCATGGGTGCAACTCATATGGTCTAGATACTATCAGAATAAGGTGCCCCATGGATCTAGAGAGGTTGGATCCTTTTGGTGGAAAGATTTACTCAGACTTCATGTGATCTATAAGAACATTGCCATCTGTGAGGTTGGGGATGGATCGTCTGTTATGTTTCGGGAAGATTGCTGGCTACCTCCATCTACCAATTCATCATCCTTAAGTGCCCAGTTTCCACACTTGTTCTCGTTCTGCTCTGACCCCACTATTTCAGTCAAGCTTACTATGAATGCAAAATACCTGGAGCATCTTTTCTCTTTGCCACTGTCATCACAAGCATTTTACGAATTACATCAGCTGCAGGCATTACTGTCTGAAGTGCCTTATGATCCACTAGTTTCTGATCAGTGGACCTTCATTTGGGGGAATGCTAAATATTCATCAAGCAAGCTCTATAAGATGGCTTTCAAGCATATCCAAGCCCCACCCACTTTCAGTAGGATCTGGAAATCCAAATGTATGCCCAGACTTAAATTCTTTGCTTGGCTCCTCTTTGTTGACAGACTCAACACAAAGGCTATGCTCACTCACAGAAACAATTCAATGGAACCAAATGACCATTGTGTTCTTTGTAACAATCAAGTAGATGAGGACATTCAGCACCTATTCTTCAGTTGTCCGTTTGCTTTGGCATGTTGGCAAAAGATTGGAGTCCACTGGAACACCTCCCATGACATCCATAATCAATTTGCAAGAACCAAGCAGATTCTCCAGCTACCATTCTTTGTTGAAATCTTCACCATTGCTGCCTAGGAAATTTGGAACATTAGAAATAGGAAAATTTTTGATGGTGAGGATGCTTCGCTCCAGCTCTGGACTGTGAAGTTCAAAGCACAACTCCTCTGCCAACTGCATAGAGTTGCAGAGGATGCTAGACCAGTAGTTTTCCAATGGCTAGAAAATACTTTGTAATTTATTTATGTTTCCTCCTCTCCCCCTCCTTTGTAAGTATCTTACCCACCCTGAACTTCGTACCTTTCTCTGGTTTTAGTTAATTTATTTTTGCTGTGGGGACCTCCCCCAGTCTCTGGTTTAAAAAAAAGGTCGAGAGTCTCGTCCTCGCATCTGTAGGAGACCATGATGTCCCTGTAGATGGAAAGGATTCCGTTGGGCGCCGACATCTTCATGGGTCTGGTATATGGACCTAGTGACCTTCCCTGGAGAAGGTTATAGGGAACTCTGACCACCTCAGAGGTTGTGGAGTTTCTGTGATGACGAGGCCGATCTCCCGTACCCCGGCATACTGCTCTCTGTGGCTTTGTGCAGCCCTGCGACCTCTGACGATGAAGTTGATCTCACTGTTGGCTGCCTGGAAGGCACCATTAGGGATGCCACCCGGAGGTGGTGGAGGAGGAGTCCTCTCCTTGCGGCAATCGCCGTCACTGCGATGGTCATCATGCTGATCCTTGGTGCGATCATCCCTGTGGTCGTCCCGGTGATCATCACGACGATCATCACAGCGGTCATCACGCGATCATCATGGCGATAAGGTCGCCAGTCGTGGTCGTCACGCCGATCAGGTCGGCGGTAACGTTCGTTGTAGTGCCAGTGGTTTTTGTTGTAGCAGCTATTGTAGCGGCCATCACCGCTCTTGGTTTTCTTGGCTGGCTTGGGCTCTTTTGGCACGCCAAGGGCGCGCTTCAACTCCACACAATCACGCATGGAATGCTTGGCGCTAGCATGGAACTGACAGATGTCATTCAAGGTGTCTTGGAATTCCTCTTGGAGGAAGGTGAACCCTCGTGAAGTATTAGCCATTAAGACCTTTTTGAAGCGCTTGCACGTCTTAGCGGCATCGGAAACTAGAGCGGCAGATGCGTCGTCAGTTCTGTTGCCCTTGAAGTCGTGGACAACGACGTCTTGAGTATCCACGAGCTTGTCGACGTAAGCCATGAGGTCAGCAATAATCTTTGCCCTGGTCTCATGGATCTTCTCGAAGAGCTTGATGCTCGTGATGCCCTTCTTGTAGTGGTCGATGACGTCATCGTCTTTCACACCAGCGAGCTGGTTGCGGTTCTCAAAGAACCGGCTGGTGTAGTCCTGGAGGGTTTCACCAGTCTTCATGGTCACCCTGGCGAGGTGATGTGTGTTGCCGGGATGGTTGTAGGTCGCCTGGTAGTTCGTAGTGAACAACCATGAGAGACTTGCCCACGAGGAGATGGATTCTGCAGGCAGAATATCTAGCCACAGGAGTGGCACTTTACCCATCACCAAGGTGAAGTAGCCTGCCATGTGATCTTCGTTTCCACCTGCCGCCTGAGCAGCGATGGAGTACATCTTGAGCCAAATATTCGGGTCGGAGCGACCGTCATATTTTTTGATGGTTGGCTTGAAGTCTTTGGGGTAGCGCATGGTCCAAAGACGCCATGATAAGGCCGCAAAGTTTTTGATGGCGCTGGCACCTGATTAGTCATCGAAGTCAGCACGAGGCACCTGGGGGGTGACGTATAAATCCTCGGGCGAGCCATTAGCCTGGTCGTAGTTGGCGCGACGTTGTAGCTCTTCATCGTGCATTGCCTGGAGGTCTATAGCTTGGATCGAGTTATTGGCATTAAGAGGGTTCGGGGGACTGTTAATGTGATCGCAGTTGGCGCAGCGTTGGATCTCGTGCTCATCTCATTGTGGTTGGTCTTGATTGAATCGAGGAGCCTGTGCGGCCCTGGGCGGCACATTAGCTGCAGCTTGAGGTCTTGCATTGCTGCCGGCATTTGGCTGTTGCACCACCTCATTCTCACCACCCCCTTCCTCAGCTATGGGCTGAAGAGGAGTTTGGCCAGTGTTGTTGTTGTTAGTGAGAGGTCGTACCGACCTGCTCCAGGAGTGCTAGCTCTGAGCCGACCTGCTGTAGCCTTGTCTTCATTCTTCTACTTGGGCCATGGCGACCCGGATGTGACCCAGAGCTCGTCGTACTTGTGGAGTATCGGGCAGTAGACCAATTTCTGCCAAGGCGGCACCCAAATTGGCTTGAGGAGAGTTGAAGACCTCATGGCCAGCATCCTCAAAGTCCCTCTGGAGATCACGTGCACGCAGGCGACGTCATGGTGGTAGGTCATCTTAGCGCTAGTGTTGAGCTCCGACCTGACCCCTGGGGGGCGGTCTGTTGTCTTCCACTTGGGCGTTGTCCTGAGGCACCGCACCGCCTTGAGCCGCTACGTCGAACTGAGCCGCCACGTTAGCTTGATCAATTTCCGCCTGGCGACATTGAGCTCGAGCAGCATTGTCAGCTTCGTGTTGTGCAAGTTGAGCGTCAGTTTTGCCGGGTTGAGCTGGTACGTCGATGGAGACCACAAAAGTTTCACGATCTGGGAAGCCATGATGTTCCCAGACCTTATCACCGTAGGTGTTGGGCGTGAGGATGATGTAAGCGACCTGGAACTTGCCACAGTTTGGAGACTGCGCGGGACAATGGATCTGGCGACCTTGAGTCGCTGCTAGAGGTGTAGATCGTTGAAGCTTCTTCAAAGCACGGCACTGACGGACAGTGTGTTTGGCTTTCTTGTGGATGGGGCAAGGACCGTCTGGGAGGTCCCTACGATGTCCACAGGTTGGCTGAGTTCGACCCAGATTGGATCTGGATCTGCTTCTTCTTATGGTCGGAGACCACACGGACTGTGTTCCTCAAGCCAAAGGGCTTGCAGGTGTAACAACCCAGAAAAATGAAGTTATGAAGATGTGAGAAAATTTGAATTTTTCATTTGTTGATGATGTGTCACCATATTTAAACCCTCTCTAGCCTCTCTTCCTAAATTCCTAAATAAATAAAACCAAATATATAAAAATATATTTCCAAAATATGGTAAAATATGTGATTTGGTTTTTATGGATTTTATTTGGTTTTTATTTGAGTGTGTTTTGAATTTGAAAATATTCAAATTCAAATCTATAGATTGAACTAAATTTCAAAACTAAATTCAAAACCCTTTCTTCCAACCTGGGCCAGCTATCTATCTTCTAAGTCCAGCTGTTCCCCTCTGACTCTAAGCCCGCAAACAAACCTTCACCTCGGCCTTCTTACCCAGCTTAGGAGACGGCCCAGTGTGGCCCAGCTAACCTACCCCGCGCCTATGTCGCAGACAGGTGGGGCCGTCACCTCGATCCCCTGTTCTTCGTTCTCCCCCGGGTCAAAGCCGCTCCGCCCCCGCGCTCGCGCGTGCGCGCACGCCTCGACCAGGGGACAAGCCCCCGACCGAGTCCGTGGCACGGACGCCGAGCCAGGCGGCCGCGCCCACGCACTCCCAGGGCCTTTTCCCCTTTTGCCCCCGAGCCGTGACACAACGCGCGCCCCGCCAGCCACTGCCGCACCGCCACATCGGCAACCCACCTCTCAGCAGCCAATGGACGCCCATCCGTGACCATTCTACCCTTGCGTCGTCGTGCATAAGCTTCTAATCCCCCGGGCGAGCCCCCTACTGCAAGGCAGCAAGCATTTGGGGTTTTCCCCCTTGGCTCTCTCTCTTGTCGCCGGAAGAAGGGGGAAGGGGAAACGGAGGAGAGAAGGAGAGGGGAGGAGCAGGGAGGCGCGTCGCCGTCGCGCCATCACCCGGAAGCCGAAGCCATACCCGCTGAAGCCGCTCGTGACCGGAGGAGGGCTGTCCGCGGGAGCACGGGACCGGAGCAGAGGAGCCGAACGCGTCGCCGCCGGGCTTCTCCGTCGTCGTCAACACCTTCACCGCCGCGGCCTTCTCTGCAACGCCTTCACCTTCGCCCCTCGGTGAGCCAGACCGCGCCCTCTCTCTTCTTCACCCGTGGGAGCGCGCCCCTGCGCCACGCCGCCGGCCTTCGTGCCGTGCACCGTCCGTGCGTTCACCGCCGTGGCGTACCCCAACGCCGCGCCGGTCGTCGCCGTCCTTTCCGCCGTGCTGTCAAGCGTCTGTGTCCGGCCTTCGTGCCGTGGTGTTCCTTGCAGGTGCCTCGCTGCGGTGCCGCTTCGCCGTCGTGCCGCGGCCCTGGGTTACCAGGAGCCTGCTTGCTAGTCCAGGTTGTGGCGCGCCTGCGCGCGCACGCACCCAGGCTGAGCGCACCCACGCGCTTAGACACGGTTGAAGCGCTGCTTGCTGCTGATCTTGTTCACGCTCGCTTTTCTGCGTAAACCGAGCCGCATCGTCTTGCGTCGCCGCCGTGCTGCTCGCCACGCCGCGTCTCGCCCCGCCGTGGCAACAGGCCGAGCCGGCTCTAGGGGTTCCCGTCGGGCACCCGGCCGCATAGTAAAGCAATTCGGTTAGCACAGCACCGCCGCGTCACATCTTTCTGTTTCCGACCACCGACGCAGCGCTGCTCGCCGCACGCCGCGACGCCGTCGTGCGCCTCGCCGCGCCGGGGCTCCCACCGCGCCGCGCTGCGCAACGGCCACACGGGCCCAACCCCAGGGCCGTGGCCGCGTCAAGTTCTTCCCGAGGTCCTAGAGCCTCCCCCTGTGCGCTTGCCTGGACGCCAAGGCAGTCGCCGCCGTCAAAGCGTCGCTCGCCGTCGCCGCTGGGCCTGCACCAGAGCACACCGGCGCGCGCGTGCGTGTCGAAGGGGGTGCTAACGCACCCCAGTTTTCCTCAAGGGCCCTCACCAGACTTCTCTGGTGCGGGACTGAGATGGATGTGGGCCGCACAACCCAAGTCGGCCCGTTACGGCCCCTTTTCCTTTAACGAGTGCACTCTGGATTTTTGTCCAGGGAGCTCTGTTAGACTTGGTCCGGTAGGCCCAACGGGCCGAGCCTAATGGGCCGAATCTGGCCCACTAACCCATTCGGCCCATCAAGGCCCACTAACCGGTGACGCTGACGTCACGATGACGTCATGCTGACATCATCCCTATTTTCAAAATATAAAAATCCTTTTCTGTTTTAAAAATGATTTTGGAAATTATTTTATAAATCCTTTAATCTTTGAAAATTCATAACTAATTATTTATAACTCCGAAAAATATGAAACCAGTTTCTATATTTTTCTAAAAATGAGACGGTGCTGTTTGTAGGTAGTATGGTTCTATTCGAATCTTCTAAAATTGGGTTTCTTTGGATTTATTGCCTAGTTGTTTGTCGGTATCTTAGTGTCTCGTATCTCGTGCTGCACAGACCCGAGCTACAACCAGGAGGAGGCCTACGACCCCGACTACAACCCAGACCAGGACTTCGGACGTCAACCAGGTGTCATGTCACTCCCAACCATATAGATCCCATGCTTGCTATAGTTGCTAGTGCTTAATTACTTTTGATGCATGTTTTGAAATTGCATAGACAATTGATTAGCCGTGCCTTGAAATTGTTTACCTTGTCCTTGGAACACCTACTTTCGGAACTAGCTACAGACCCCTAGCTAGTTCCCGGCACTACACCATCCATATATTTTACCCTTAGTTATGGATGGATCTCAGGTTTGGATCGAGGTTGGGATACCTCGGAACTCTTGTGTGTGTTTTGGGTGAGTGTGTATCCTTGACGTGTTACCGCGGGAGCGAGCCGCTTTGGTTACTTGTGAACGCCTGTCTAGGGGAGATGCGACCTGGCCTCCCGCCCTAGCGGTGTGTCGGACGGATGGAGTTGTTGAGTGCTTGCTCCTGCAATTAAGGACCGATCGACAGTTTAACCATGATCTTTGGGCTATTTTCGTGCAAACCGCTCGCCTTGTTATGGGCGGGGTTCGGTCCGAGAACTAGTTGGTGGATGGCATCCAGCCTGTAGGCGGACCGGTGTGGTCGTGTGAGGGGGACGGGTTATACCCCCTGAGTAGACGTCGCCCCGGCTCCTCCGGGGATGGTCTCACAGCTCCGAGGCCCTGCTGGCAAGTTTTGCGCCCCAGTTTAGGAAGAGTCAGGCTTGGAGAGGCTGGAGAGTGCCACCCACTGCTAGGTCTCCGGTCGTTAGGTAGGGAGGTGGAACGGAGGCATCCGTTTCTGCCCTATCCGGCGGGTCCAGTTGTACAACCTCTGCAGAGTGTTAAACCTATACCTATAGTCCGTGTCCACTGGTATGGACAGCCCACGGGTCTGTTACTCTGGCTAGTCTCTTCTTGTGCTGCTTTCTCTCCCCTGTGTGTTGTGAGCCCGGCTTCGTGCCGTTGAGACGTGGGGATAGGAGTTGGTGACCCCACGTCGCAGATGAGTGTGGGATGCTGTATCTTGGTTGAGATCCAGTATTTGGTGCTTCTTTCCTTGTTGGGGCATTGACCCCGAAGGCGTTGTCCTCGGAGGTGTGGATCTCTTCGGAGATGGATACCTCTCGGCTATTCTGCTTACCTTGATGTTGCTACCGCTGCTTGCTTAACCTTCTACAGCCATAAATAGGATTACTCATGCATAGTAGAATTATTCTCTCTTGCTTATGCTCTTTGTTGGGAAGCTGACATGACCTACTCGCTTATCGAGTAGATGACGGACTTTCAGACCAGGAGCCGGACTACGACTTTGAGGACGACGGCTGGGAGGACTGAAGCTCGCCCTACACTCGAGTTGCCTGCGGATATGGAGTCTACTTCGCTACATGAGAGCCGCTGCGTAGATGTTTACTCTGCTTGATTCAGTCCTGTTGGACTTGTACCCGGCATGTGCCGAAATGATGTACTCAGATGCTTAATTATTATAATATTATGTGGACCTTCAAGTATTTACTCTTGTTGTACGGTACTTTGCTTTACTTTCTGAGACAGGGATTTGCACGTGATAGCCTCCTGGGACTATCACAGAGGTGCAGGGATCGGGTTCCCGTCTTCGGAATCCCGGTTCGTTTCAGCTGGTATCAGAGCTGTACTTGACTGTAGGATGAGCCTAGGAACGGACGATAGTATAGGAAAGCCCGAACACCTTGTGCTTTATATGCAATCCATGAAACTTTATATAAATACCTTGCACTTTACTATATACCACCTTGATTAACAAGACTAACTCTTACTAACACCCCTAACAACATGCAGATGGACCAGCTGACGTGGATCCCCCTCAAGACCGACGGCCAGTGGGCCAGAGGGTTCTGCAAGATCTTTAAGAACTGTTTGGAGACCGCAGGAGTGGAGACAAGTGAGGTGTTCTACGAAGGACGCACCACGGCCGTCGTGGACTAGTCGCCGACGGAGCTGACCTTGAAGATACCAGCTGACCCACGCATGCCAGAGTTCGAGGAGGTCAGAGTCACGTGCTTCGACAACTCTACCCTGGAGGCTCACCAGTGTTGTGCTAGACTCGCGCTGAAGAAAGTGTGTCGACAGTTGGAGCAGAGGTTGAAGGATACACCCTTCGAGGTTCTTCCGACAGCACTGTACGACCATAGCAGGTGGCACACAGACGAGGCAGCTTACTCTGAGGAGAAGACAAAGGGCAAGGATGAGAAGAACCAGTTGGCCAGCAAGTTCATTCAAGCTCAGGACCAGGCACTCTACTGGGCAGATTCAGAGATCATGTTTCTACGACAGAAGTGGGACGACACCTTGGGACGGAACGCCCAGCTGGAGAGAGAGAACAGCCAGTTGGTGTACCTTCTCAACGAAGCACACAGGAGGAACATCCAGATCACAGAGTGGGGACTCGCGGCCGCCAGAGCCAGCACAGAGAGAGATGCACTTGAGATCGCCACACTGAGAGCCAGACTAGAGGAGACACAGACCGCCTTGCGGGAGTCAGAGGCAGCGACCAGAGAGGAGCGGTTGAAGCTGCGGGAGAAGGAGTACTTGGTAGAGTCTCTTGGAGCAGCTTGCACTGACTACCAGCTGCAGTTGTGGGAACACGAGGAGAGGTTGACTCAAAACTACGACCACCTCTGGTACTTGGGAGGCAGAGTGTACGAGGCACATGACACAGCCAGCAGGACCAGCTCAGCTTGGAGGGACTCCGACCTACGACGAGTGGCAGAGTTCAGGGAGTTGGCAGAGTAACTACCACCGCAGAAGAGGCCCAGGGTGAGGACAGAGACGTTTGAGCTACCCCCTACTCTACTTCCGTCACAGCGACCTTACCCGCGAGGCAGTTCAGACACCCCAGAGATGAGCAGAGCTTTGAGGAGCTTGGCAGGCTACTTCAACCTACCAGAGATTGAGATACCAGACTACCCAGGAGTGAACGACCCGCCGTTCTACTCGGTTCCGCCCAGTCTGAAGACTGTTTCACCACCGTACTCTCCAGCTACTGTTCAGGAGCAGGCACCTTGAGGGCATGATCCTGTAGTCGGCTAGGATAGAGTTCTTCACGATGTTCATGTTTAGCTGACCACCTCTTATGTATCGCGATGTAGTTCTCATGCTGCTGTGTAATCTCGAAGGTTCTGGAGTAGGCCTCGAGATACACAACTTTTGTATGGTGATCTTGCATGAGTGACTGGAGTTATCGATCTTTTGCTGGTTTTCATGCTTCTTATATGTTTGTGTGAAATTGTTTGTTGTTAGCTAGATACTCCTTATATGCTTAAGTACCTTAAAGTTAATTTCTGACAACTCGTTTCTCACGATCTCGAACTCTTAAAACAGATGTCGGTGGCAAGGAGGTCGGGACGGCTCCTACGCCGTTTCGAGGAGGCAGCCAGGGAGGACGCCAAGCAGGAGGACGTCCCTCTCCCCGCTGGAGGTCGAGGTCGTGGCCGCCGTGGAGGCCGTGCACCACGTGGCGGACGCCGTGGTGGACGCCGCGGCGGGCGAGGAGGTCGAGGAGACCAAGGAGGAGGCCGAGCACCAGCTGACCCCGAGGAGGAGCTCGAGGGGGAGGCTGAGCCTGAGCCAGAGCAGGAGCCCGAGCAGCCGGCACCACCGCCCAACCTAGCAGCCGTGATGGCGCTTCAGACTCAGCTGATGCAGACGATCGCCGATGCTATGGTCCAGAACAACAACAACCGGAGAAACGTTAGGAACCAGCCAGAGAGTTTGCAGAAGAGAGTGGAAGGTTTCACCAAGCTGCGTCCACCTACCTTTGACAACTCTCCAGACCCACTCGTGGCAGACAACTGGTTGAGGGAGATTGAGAAGAAGTTGGAGCTCACCGACCTTTCAGAGGAGGAGTGCGTGTACGTCGCCGCGCACCAGCTGGTCGGCACGGCAGGAGCCTGGTGGGACAGTTACTGTGACTCACACGCGGACCCTACCCGCATCACGTGGGAGGAGTTTGTGGAGGCTTTCAGAGCGTTCCACATCCCAGAGGCTGTGATGGACAGGAAGGCAGACGAGTTCAGGCACTTGAAGATGGGATCGAAGACAGTGCAGGAGTACACGAACCGGTTCCAGGAGCTGATGCGGTATGCCCCAGACGACTCCAACACTGAGAAAAAGAAGATGTACTGGTACCACAAGGGACTCCACAGAGGGATGGCGCACCACTTGGCAGCTCACGACTGTGACACTCTTCACGCCCTGGTGGGCAAGGCTTTGGTTGTGTAGAAGTCGAGACTGGACTACGTGGAGGTCCGCGGAGAGAAGAGACAGCGTGCAGAACGTGCAGGGCACCCAGGGTCACAGCAGCGACAGAGGTCCGCTCCGCCACAGTACTCACAGCAGAGACAGCGTCCTTACCCTCAGCAGCCGCAGACTCAGTTCACTCAGCAGGGCAGAGGACACCCTGGAGGTAGTGGAGGTTCGAGCCAGTGGAAGCCCAGGCCGCAGCAGCCGCCAGCTTATGACAGCTCACAGGTCACTTGCTACCACTGCCGTCAGCTAGGCCACAAGTCCAACGTGTGCCCGCAGAAGTTTCAACAGGGAGGTCAGAGCAGGAACACCCAATACCAGACACCGGCGAAGGCACCAGTTCCAGGAGGACAGCCTCAACAGAACCAGCAGAAGAGCGCGCCCCCACCAACTCGAGGCAGACTGAACCACCTAACCGCAGAGGAGGCAGCTGCAGCGCCAGACGTGGCTCTCGGTGAGTTTTTAGTCGATTCAGTTATGGCTACCGTTCTGTTTGACACCGGTGCTCAGTTTTCATACATCTCTACTAAGTTTGTAAAGGAAAGGTCATTACCAACTAAGCCCAGACCACGGCCTATAGTTACCAGCTCCCCGCTAGGTGAGAAGCGGAGTACGCTGGAGTGTAGAGGAGTGAACATGGTGTTCGAGAAGCAGTTGTTCGTGGCAGACCTGACCGTTCTGGAGTCGACCGGGATCGATGTGATACTTGGGATGGAGTGGTTAGCTCAGCACAAAGGATTGATGAACTGCAACCCTGTGTACGTGCAGTTGGAGCACCCCAGCGGAGTCAGAGTGTTGATCAAGCCACAGGGCCAGAGGTCGACGCCGATGTTGTGCAACATGAAAGGAAAGGATTTGGAGGAAATCCCGGTGGTGAGGGAGTACCCCGACGTGTTTCCAGAGGAGTTGACCGAGTTACCACCAGACAGGGATATTGAGTTCGTGATTGAGCTGATGCCAGGAGCTGGACCCGTGGCTAAAAGCCCGTACAGGATGTCCGCGGATGAACTAGATGAGCTGAAGAAGCAACTCAAGAAACTGCAAGAGCAAGGGTTCATTCGGACGAGTGCTTCACCTTGGCGTTCGCCAGTTCTGTTTGTGGATAAGAAGGATGGCACCAAGAGGATGTGTGTGGACTACAGGACACTCAACTCGATGACAATCAAGAACCGGTACCCTTTGCCCAGGATTGACGATTTGCTAGACAGGCTGCGGAAGGCAAAGTTCTTTTCCAAGATCGACTTGAGGTCAGGCTACTACCAGATGAAGATTCGGGACCAGGATATCCCGAAGACAGCTTTCACGACTCGGTACGGCTTGTACGAGTTCGTAGTGGTTTCCTTCGGACTGACCAACGCACCTGCCTACTTCATGAACATGATGAACAGGTCTTCATGGAAGAGCTGGACAAGTTCGTGGTAGTGTTCATAGATGACATTCTGATTTTCTCGGAGACAGCGGAGGAGCACGAGGAACACCTTCGGATTGTGATGGAAAGGCTGAGACAGCAGAAGTTGTACGCAAAGTTCAGCAAGTGTGAGTTCTAGATGGAGGAAGTAGCTTTCTTGGGACACGTGTTGTCAGCAGAGGGAGTTGCGGTTGACCCTTCGAAAGTGTAAGCAGTTACCAAGTGGGAGCAGCCACTCACAGTGACAGATATTCGGAGCTTTCTCGGGTTGGCAGGTTACTATAGGAGGTTCATAGAAAACTTCTCCAAGATAGCGAAGCCGATGACAGAGCTGTTGAAGAACGACAAGAAGTTTGTGTGGTCAGAGGCCTGTGAGATGAGTTTCCAGGAGTTGAAGAAGAGGCTCACGACAGCTCCGATTCTTACCCTGCCAGACATCAAGAAGGATTTCGTGGTGTACTGTGATGCCTCGAAGCAAGGATTGGGTTGTGTGCTGATGCAAGAGGGCAAAGTTGTTGCTTACGCGTCGAGGCAGCTCAAGAAGCACGAAGAGAACTACCCCACTCACGACTTGGAGCTAGCAGCAGTCGTTCACACTCTGAAGATTTGGAGGCACTACTTGATCAGCAACAAGTGTGAGCTGTACACCGATCACAAGAGTCTGAAGTACTTCTTCACTCAGTCGGAGTTGAACATGAGGCAGAGGAGGTGGCTAGAGCTGATCAAGGACTACGACTTGGAGATTCACTACTACCCTGGCAAGGCAAACGTTGTGGTAGATGCACTGAGCAGAAAGTCCTACTGCAACAACTTGATGGTGAGGCAGGAGCAGCCAGCACTTCACGACGAGCTAGAGCAGCTTCAGGTCGAGATTGTGGACCAAGAACAACTCAACACACTGCAAGTGACCTACGACTTGGAAGGCAGAATTCGGGAAGCTCAGAAAGATTGCAAGGAGATTGGAGCACTTCGAGAGCAAATGTTGGAAGGAAAAGCTGAGGATTACCGGATCGATGAACAGGGAACCGTGTGGTTGAAGAACCGGATCTATGTTCCGCAGAGCAAGGAACTCCGAGAGCAGATACTGAAAGAAGCCCATGATTCACGGTACTCCATTCACCTAGGAAGCACAAAGATGTACCAAGATTTGAAACTGAGGTTCTGGTGGAAAGACATGAAGAAGGATATAGCCTACTACGTGGCTTGTTGTGACACGTGCAGCAAAGTGAAGATCGAGCACCAGAGGCCAGCAGGACTGTTGAAGCCTTTGGATATTCCTCAGTGGAAGTGGGATGACATCTCCATGGACTTTGTGGTGGGATTACCCAGGACACGGAAGGGACACGACTAGGTGTGGGTCATAGTAGACCGCTTGACCAAGGTGTCACACTTTGTGCCAGTCAAAGCTACGAATACAACAGATCAGTTGGCAAACCTGTACGTGGATCACATTCTCAGACTACACGGAGCTCCGAGGAGCATAGTGTCAGACAGAGGGCCCTAGTTTGTGGCCAGGTTCTGGAAGAGCTTCCACGCAAGAATGGGAACCACACTCAGCTACAGCACAGCTTTTCACCCTCAGACGGACGAGCAGACTGAGAGAGTAAACCAGGTGTTGGAGGATATGCTGAGAGCTTGCGCTTTGACCTACGGCACAGATTGGGAGAGCAGCTTGGCCTATGCAGAGTTCTCTTACAACAACAGCTTCCAATCAAGTCTCAAGATGGCACCCTTCGAGGCACTCTACGGGAGGAAGTGCAGGACACCTTTGATGTGGTCAGAAGTAGGTGAAAGGATGGTCTTTGGAGCCGATGCTATCCAGGAAGCCGAGGAGAAAGTGGAGAAGGTTCGAGACAACCTAAGGATTGCCCAGAGCAGACAGAAGAGCTACGCCGACCGACACCGGAGAGACTTGTCGTTCGAGGTGGGTGACTACGTCTACTTGAAAGTGTCACCGATGAGAGGAATCAAGAGGTTTGCTGTGAAGGGAAAGCTTGCCCCAAGGTACGTGGGACCGTACCGGATCACTCAGAGAGTTGGAAAGCTCGCTTACAGGCTCGCACTACCAGCAGAGATGTCCGCTGTACACCCTGTGTTCCACGTGTCACAGTTGAAGAAGAGTGAGAAGGAAGTGGAAGCAAAGCAAGTTCTGGTGGAGATACTCGACCTGCAGAACACCCTGGAGTATGCAGAGTACCCTGAGAAGATCTTGGACAGAGCAACAAAGGAAACCAGGAGGACCACAATTCCTTACTGCAAAGTGTTGTGGAGTCACCACACGGAGCGAGAAGCAACCTGGGAGAAGGAAGCCGACCTCAGGAGAGAGTTCCCTCACTTGTTCGAGGGAGAGGATGGAGCTTAAATCTCGAGGACGAGATTCCCGGTGGTGGGGGAGAATGTAACAACCCAGAAAAATTAAGTTATGAAGATGTGAGAAAATTTGAATTTTTCATTTGTTGATGATGTGTCACCATATTTAAACCCTCTCTAGCCTCTCTTCCTAAATTCCTAAATAAATAAAACCAAATATATAAAAATATATTTCCAAAATATGGTAAAATATGTGATTTGGATTTTATGGATTTTATTTGGTTTTTATTTGAGTGTGTTTTGAATTTGAAAATATTCAAATTCAAATCTATAGATTGAACTAAATTTCAAAACTAAATTCAAAACCCTTTCTTCCAACCTGGGCCAGCTATCTATCTTCTAAGTCTAGCTGTTCCCCTCCGACTCTAAGCTCGCAAACAAACCTTCACCTCGAACTTCTTACCCCGCTTAGGAGATGGCCCAGTGTGGCCCAGCTAACCTACCCCGCGCCTATGTCGCAGACAGGTGGGGCCGTCACCTCGATCCCCTGTTCTTCGTTCTCACCCGGGTCAAAGCCGCTCCGCCGCCGCGCTCGCGCGTGCGCGCAAACCTCGACCAGGGGACAAGCCCCCGACCGAGTCCGTGGCACGGACGCCGAGCCAGGCGGCCGCGCCCACGCACTCCCAGGGCCTTTTCCCCTTTTGCCCCCGAGCCGTGACACAACGCGCGCCCCACCAGCCACTGCCGCACCGCCACATCGGCAACCCACCTCTCAGCAGCCAATGGACGCCCATCCATGACCATTCTACCCTTGCGTCGTCGTGCATAAGCTTCTAATCCCCCGAGCGAGCCCCCTACTGCAAGGCAGCAAGCATTTGGGGTTTTCCCCCTTGGCTCTCTCTCTCGCCGCCGGAAGAAGGGGGAAGGGGGAAACGGAGGAGAGAAGGAGAGGGGAGGAGCAGGGAGGCGCGTCGCCGTCGCGCCGTCACCCGGAAGCCGAAGCCATACCTGTTGAAGCCGCTCGTGACCGGAGGAGGGCTGTCCGCGGGAGCACGGGACCGGAGCAGAGGAGCCGAACGCGTCGCCGCCGGGCTTCGCCATCGTCGTCAACACCTTCACCGCCGCGGCCTTCTCTGCAACGCCTTCACCTTCGCCCCTCGGTGAGCCAGACCGCGCCCTCTCTCTTCTTCACCCGTGGGAGTGCGCCCCTGCGCCGCGCCGCCGGCCTTCATGCCGTGCACCGTCCGTGCGTTCACCGCCGTGGCGTACCCCAACGCCGCGCCGGTCGTCGCCGTCCTTTCCGCCGTGCTGTCAAGCGTCTGTGTCCGGCCTTCGTGCCGTGGTGTTCCTTGCAGGTGCCTCGCTGCGGTGCCGCTTCGCCGTCGTGCCGCGGCCCTGGGTTACCAGGAGCCCGCTTGCCAGTCCAGGTTGTGGCGCGCCTGCGCGCGCACGCACCCAGGCCGAGCGCACCCACGCGCTTAGACACGGTTGAAGCGCTGCTTGCTGCTGATCTTGTTCACACTCGCTTTTCTGCGTAAACCGAGCCGCATCGTCTTGCGTCACCGCCGTGCTGCTCGCCACGCCGCGTCTCGCCCCGCCATGGCAACAGGCCGACCCGGCTCTAGGGGTTCCCGTCGGGCACCCGGCCGCACAGTAAAGCTATTCGGTTAGCACAGCACCGCCGCGTCGCATCTTTCTGTTTCCGACCACCGACGTAGCGCTGCTCGCCGCACGCCACGACGCCGTCGTGCGCCTCGCCGCGCCGGGGCTCCCACCGCGCCGCGCTGCGCAACGGCCACACGGGCCCAACCCCAGGGCCGTGGCCGCGTCAAGTTCTTCCCGAGGTCCTAGAGCCTCCCCCTGTGCGCTTGCCTAGATGCCAAGGCAGTCGCCGCCGTCAAAGCGTCGCTCGCCGTCACCGTCGCCGCTGGGCCTGCACCAGAGCACGCCGGCGCGCGCGTGCGTGTCGAAGGGGGTGCTAACGCACCCCAATTTTCCTCAAGGGCCCTCACCAGACTTCTCTGGTGCGGGACTGAGATGGATGTGGCCGCACAACCCAAGTCGGCCCGTTACGGCACCTTTTCCTTTAACGAGTGCACTCTGGATTTTTGTCCAGGGAGCTCTGTTAGACTTGGTCCGGTAGGCCCAACGGGCCGAGCCTAATGGGCCGAATCTGGCCCACTAACCCTTTCGGCCCATCAAGGCCCACTAACCGGTGACGCTGACATCACGATGACGTCATGCTGACGTCATCCCTATTTTCAAAATATAAAAATCCTTTTCTGTTTTAAAAATGATTTTGGAAATTATTTTATAAATCCTTTAATTTTTTAAAATTCATAACTAATTATTTATAACTCCGAAAAATATGAAACCAGTTTCTATATTTTTTTAAAAATAAGACGGTGCTGTTTGTAGGTAGTATGGTTCTGTTTGAATCTTCTAAAATTGGGTTTCTTTGGATTTATTGCCTAGTTGCTTGTCGGTATCTTAGTGTCTCGTATCTCGTGCTGCACAGACCCGAGATACAACCAGGAGGAGGCCTATGACCCCGACTACAACCCAGACCAGGACTTTGGACGTCAGCCAGGTGTCATGTCACTCCCAACCATATAGATCCCATGCTTGCTATAGTTGCTAGTGCTTAATTACTTTTGATGCATGTTTTGAAATTGCATAGACAATTGATTAGTCGTGCCTTGAAATTGTTTACCTTGTCCTTGGAACACCTACTTTCGGAACTAGCTACAGACCCCTAGCTAGTTCCCGGCACTACACCATCCATATATTTTACCCTTAGTTATGGATGGATCTCAGGTTTGGACCGAGGTTGGGATACCTCGGAACTCTTGCGTGTGTTTTGGGTGAGTGTGTATCCTTGACGTGTTACCGCGGGAGCGAGCCGCTTTGGTTACTTGTGAACGCCTGTCTAGGGGAGATGCGACCTGGCCTCCCGCCCTAGCGGTGTGTCGGACGGATGGAGTTGTTGAGTGCTTGCTCCTGCAATTAAGGACCGATCGACAGTTTAACCATGATCTTTGGGCTATTTTCGTGCAAACCGCTCGCCTTGTTATGGGCGGGGTTCGGTCCGAGAACTAGTTGGTGGATGGCATCCAGCCTGTAGGCGGACCGGTGTGGTCGTGTGAGGGGGACGGGTTATACCCCCTGAGTAGACGTCGCCCCGGCTCCTCCGGGGATGGTCTCACAGCTCCGAGGCCCTGCTGGCAAGTTTTGCGCCCCAGTTTAGGAAGAGTCAGGCTTGGAGAGGCTGGAGAGTGCCACCCACTGCTAGGTCTCCGGTCGTTAGGTAGGGAGGTGGAACAGAGGCATCCGTTTCTGCCCTATCCGGCGGGTCTAGTTGTACAACCTCTGCAGAGTGTTCAACCTATAGCTATAGTCCGTGTCCACTGGTATGGACAGCCCACGGGTCTGTTACACTGGCTAGTCTCTTCTTGTGCTGCTTTCTCTCCCCTGTGTGTTGTGAGCCTGGCTTCGTGCCGTTGAGACGTGGGGATAGGAGTTGGTGACCCCACGTCGCAGATGAGTGTGGGATGCTGTATCTTGGTTGAGATCCAGTATTTGGTGCTTCTTTCCTTGTTGGGGCGTTGACCCCGGAGGCATTGTCCTCGGAGGTGTGGATCTCTTCGGAGATGGATACCTCTCGGCTATTCTGCTTACCTTGATGTTGCTACCGCTGCTTGCTTAACCTTCTACAGCCATAAATAGGATTACTCATGCATAGTAGAATTATTCTCTCTTGCTTATGCTCTTTGTTGGGAAGCTGACATGACCTACTCGCTTATCGAGTAGATGACGGACTTTCAGACCAGGAGCCGGACTACGACTTTGAGGACGACGGCTGGGAGGACTGAAGCTCGCCCTACACTCGAGTTGCCTGCGGATATGGAGTCTACTTCGCTACATGAGAGCCGCTGCGTAGATGTTTACTCTGCTTGATTCAGTCCTGTTGGACTTGTACCCGGCATGTGCCGAAATGATGTACTCAGATGCTTAATTATTATAATATTATGTGGACCTTCAAGTATTTACTCTTGTTGTACGGTACTTTGCTTTACTTTCTGAGACAGGGATTTGCACGTGATAGCCTCCTGGGACTATCACAGAGGTGCAGGGATCGGGTTCCCGTCTTCGGAATCCCGGTTCGTTTCAGCAGGTCGGAGATGCCTTGGGTTTGCTAGAGCACTGGACGCTTTCGCAAATCTTGATCGTGTCTACAAGCATGGTTGCAACACAGTCGAACCCCGCGACGAGATTGCGAGGTGTAGGTGGGTGGGTTTCTGTCAGTGAACGGGGGTGTCCGCGGTGTTGTCGAGGACGACTAAGCCGGCGGTTGGAGCGGCGGAACCTGGGGGCATGGAGCCGAAACTGATGTCGACGGGGTTGGCGAGGAAGTCCGCCATGCTGGCGGGGAAGACGATGTCGTTGTACGAAGCCATCGAAGTCGCACTGAGAACTCTGGATCTGACCCTTCCTGGCACGCCAACTGTCAGAGGTTTAGTTCTGCACAGCCCACAGGGGTGTCAACCCCGGTGATTTATTTAGGTTCGGTGGGGGGCGATCAAGAGCTAAGGACTTGATGGTTATGCAAGAGCACACAGAACTTGGCGAGTTTATATTGGTTCAGGCCTTCGGAGAGTAAAACCCTACGTCCAGTTGTTGCTGTATATTGCTTGAGGATTGATATACATTGCGGGTCGCCCTGCCCGCCTTATATTGGCCAGCGGACAAGGTCGATCACCCTGAGTCCTGGTCGGTTATGACCAGGATACCTATCTCTAGTTGATTACAATTGTTCCCTGCAATTCCCGGAAAGTCTGTCGGATCCCGCCGCCATCTTGTCGTGTTCTCCAAGTCTTGTAGTCGTTCCGGATAAGGTCTTCAGGAGGTCGTGTGGGCCACAGATCAAGTCTGTTGGGCCCACTACCAGGTCAGTACATCTTCTGGTGAGCGGGAACCACTTGTCGGGGACGGCCATGAGCCTGGTCAGTGGGGACCCAAGGGTACCCATGTCCCACACATACCTTTTTGAATCTTCATGCATCTCCGACCAATAAAATCCACTAGCCCATACCTTTACTTGGGTCCTAAAATGTCCATAGTGTCGTCCATATTCGCCCGAGTGACACTTCCTTAATATTTCGCCTCTCTCTTCTCTTGGTATGCACCTTCTCAAGACTCCATCCGATTCGAGCCTAAATAGGTAAGGTGCATCCCAAAAATACTTTCGGCTTTCGGCGATCACCCTTCTTTGAGCATTCTTGTCTAAGTGATCAAGCGACATTCTTCGTATAGCTCGAATGATGTTGGTCATCCAAGTATCTTTGTCGAGGATTTGATAAAGGTGATCATTTGCCATCTTGTCTTCAATGGGCTCTTTATTATTCTCATTATTCATCCTTGATAAATGGTCAGCCATCATGCAACGTTGAAAATACCGCCATCCATAAATACCTTGACAATTTTCTCGATGAACTCCGAAAATACCGCCATCATGCAACATTGAAAAGAGGCTGGAGCATTACACAAACCAAAGGGCATCCTTCTATATGCAAATGTTCCATATGGGCAAGGGAAAGTTGTCTTGTGTTGATCATCCGGGTGAATAGGAATTTGCATGAACCCCGAGTATCCATCAAGAAAGCAAAAATATGCATGATTTGCTAACCTCTCAAGCATCTCGTCGATGAACGGTAGGGGGAAGTGATCCTTCTTCATTTCTTTGTTCAATTTTCGATAATCAATACACGTCCTCCATCCTGTCACAGTTCTTTGCGGTATTAATTCATTCTTCACCACAGTCAAACCTCCTTTCTTCGGCACACAATGTACGAGGCTCACCCATTCGCTATGCGGCACTGGGTAAAAAGATTATGGCGTCCAATAACTTGATAACCTCCTTCTTCACCACATCACGCATGGCATGGGTTAACCTCCTTTGATGGTCCAAAACGGGCTTGCATTGATCCTCCATAGGTATGCGATGAGTACAAAAGGCTGGGCTAAGTCCTTTGAGATCATTTATTGAATATCCCATCACCTTCTTGTGCTTCTTCAATAAATTCAGTAACATGTCATTCTCCTTGGGACTCAATTCATCACTCATGATGACAGGAATTGTCTTGTCCGGCCCCAAAAATTCGTATTTTAATCTGTTGGTCAATGGTTTGAGATCCACCTCTGGTACTTGTGGTTCATCATGTTTAATTTCCCTGATGTCCTCGAATTTATCCTCCTCTAGGCTTCCGCCTTGTGGTTCTAGTCCTTTTGTTGCTTCCGCCAATTCTTCATCTAGCTCATCATTTGATTCATTCTCCATTGCTCTTTGTAGTGGATCCCTAAAAGTTTCAACAAAACGAAGGTTCCCTAGCTCTTCGTCATCAAGAGGTAGGGGTGAGGCAATTCTAGGGGCCGCAAGAAAATTGTATGTATGATTATCCCCATCAAGATTAATTGTTACTTTTCCTTTTCCGGCATCTAGAACAGTATTAACCAACTTAAGAAATGGTCTACCAAGAATTACATGATCATTTTTTATCATAGTAGACATCAACAATGAAGAAATCGGTTGGAATGCATTTTTCAGAAATTAAAACTTCATGGTTGCGGGCAATTCCGAGAGGTTTAACAATCCTACCATCTCCCATGATTAATTTAATAGAGGTTGGAACTAGGTCAACGGTGCGATCATGAATTTCATCAAAAATCTTAGAGGACAAGACACTTACTTGTGCTTCAATGTCGCATAACACCTTGCAATCAATGTTGTTAACCTTGCAATCTATACGCGGTAATGTCTTCTGTTCTTCATCGGATCCTATGTCATAAATTTCAGCGAGGCGGGCGAATGGTGATGCCTCGGGATTGATTCCCATAATCCACTTTGCCTAGGCCACATGGTCCGGATCCACTTCTCCTTCGCTAATGAGTTTTTGAATGACCTCCCCGGTTGTCTCTAGATTGTATGGATGTTCCACTTGTTTTTGCGGCGGAAAATCTATCTCCAAAGCTTTTGCCATCCACTTTGGGTTAGGGAACGACCTTCTCTTGCTTAAAATTTCTCCAAAATCAATTGGGACCCAATCCATTCGCTCGAACTCCCTTAGTGTCTTCGCGCTTGACATAGTCCTTTCGCTTGCTTTGCTTGTCTCGGCGTAGTCGCTCTTCGGGGTAGTTCTAGTTTCTTCACCTTTAGCTTCTTCTACCTTTTCCGGGATTGGCTCCTCTATCTTCTCTTCCGGAGCCGCATTTCTGAAAATTGCAGCAAGTGTCCTCACACTTGTGTCGCATTCTGGCTTTCCCGAAAGTCGTGCTTCCCGATCTCTTTGCATAGCCGCCACTTTGCTTATTTTTTGTAGAAGTTGGGCAGCTTCCGTGAGTGTTTTCTCCATGAGATCCCCTCATGCACACATTTGTACATATTCGATGCAACTAGGGGTTAGGGAAAATAAAAATGTATACAAAAGTACACCACCGGGAAATAAGAGTCTTTGTCCTTGTTCAACTAGCTCATTGAAACGATTCCATGCTTGATCCATCCCTTCCTCTTCTCCTTGCGTAAAGGTAATCACTTGCCTCCTTATATGTTGGATCTTACTTATCGGGAAGAATTTCGCACAAAATTTTTTCATCAATTGATTCCAATTTTCTCCAAGTTCGAAGGACGCAAATGAATGCCACTTCTTTGCTTTACCAGAAAGTGAGTAGGGAAAGAGATTTCATTTGAACCAAGCATCGGGGACTCCCTCTTGTTGTACCGTATTGCATAATGTCGTGAAGCGCTCAATGTGTTTATACGAGTTGTCCGTCTCCACCCCTTGGAACGGGTTAGTTGCCACCATCTCGATGATCCGAGCCTTGATCTCATATTTTGTCGCTTTGAGAATCAAATCTGACTTTTGTACCTTGATGTCCTCACATCGTGGGCTAGCATAATCCCATAGTGATTTCTCTGGTTCCTCCAAAGGATGTCCGACGAAGGCCATCTAGACAACAAAAACAAAAACAAAAACAAAACAAGGGGGTTATTCTAGAAAACTAGGGTTAGATGTTAGTAATCAACAAAATTAATACAAGATTAAACATAGCAAACTGGCTTGCTCCCCGACAACAGCGCCAGAAAAAGGGCTTGTTGACAGTTCAATAACGCGTCAAGGTTCACCGCAAGCGCACAGATCGCTTGTAGCCTTTTTCACCTATAGGAGTCCTAGGGTTCTTGTCTCAATCCACAGAGCAAGGGAATTACTAGTGTTTAACCAAGCACTAATCTAGTTTATAGAAATCCATGAGAGATTAATCGATAAACTAAATATAATCTAATTAAAAGCAATCTAAACTATGTTAAAGAGAGTTGTGAGGTGCACAAGTATGAAGAACGTATGCCCATGGAGTCTAGCGTACTTGAAGATGCAATCACCAAAACATGATAAAACCGATCTAATCTATCTAAGCATGTGACTAGGTTTAGCCGTTTCCCTTCCCTCGTACTTGTCACTATGCAAAGGTAATCGGTACTAAGCCTAGATGAACACGGCATGTTGACACGATCTATGAGAGCAACCCCGAAAGCATGGTAGCTAGCCTTAAACATTAAGCATCATCAACAAAGGAACGATAGATTATGATGCAAACAAAAGTCGGTGACTACACATATAGATCCATTACAACTCCATGGACAAACGATAACTTTACCCCATCAAGACACTAGGCATGGCACCGTTGAACATGGTAGACGCCTCTGATGAAGATCGATCCTCGTTGTCCTTCAACTCCGGTGGTGTCGTGGCACGGCCTCGGTGCCCTCCTTTCTCATGGCAACCTCCCTTGGACTTGGCAATGATTTCTCTCTAATGTTCTCCCTCTAATTCTCTCCCGATCGGTTCCCTCCCTAGTGGTCGACCTCAGAGGCTTCTCTGTCTGTTCTTCGCGAATGGCGGCGTCGGCAGGCCTTTAGGGTTCCACCAACTTGACACCGAAGAAAGGGGGACCGAACCGGCGCCGAATGGGTGTGGGCCGACCAGCCTGGGCCCACCATAGTCCGGTTCCAGCCCATCTTGCACCGCGTGTCATCTTTTGCATTTTGGGGTTTTTGCTCCTTCACATGTGGGCTTTGGACATCGTTATCCCCGTGACCAAGTTAGGGGGTCTTCTCGCTTGAACTTCCAGTCTTTAATCTTGGTCCTCGGGAATATTTCATCAAGGCACATCGGTACTTGCCACCTTTGGAAGCAAGTTCAAACACGGTCGGAGCTCCTTGATTGACTTGCAAAACATCCTCTGAACTAGGTACACCTTCTCTCATTAAGTGTATAATTCCCTGCAAAAATCATTATACTCCAAAATGCATATGCAACGGTGAACTTGTTACATCATGAGTATGCCTAGTGGCGGGTTAGTTCCAAAATAAAGTTCAAACCATAATGTAACAAGTGTTCTTGGTTGACAGAAATCCACCGCCAACAGCTACTCGTTGGGACGTTGCACGATGTTGTGGAGGTCGTTATCCACTCCCAGAAGCGTATACGTCCCGGAGAAGTTGGAGATAAACTGCCGGTTGAGGTCGGCCCAGGAGGATCGACCCTTCTGGCAGGTTCATCAACCATGAACATGTCGTCCAGCGAAGTGCCACGTGGAAGTAGTTCGCCATCACTTTCGGACCTCCTCCAGCGGCCTGGATGGCCGTCGTGTAGATCCAGAGGAACTCCTCAGGGTTGACGGAGCCATCATACTTTTCTTGGATGTCAGGGCGGAACTTGGGCAGCCAAGTTATGCTCCTGAGCTCCGTCGAGAAAGGCACCGAACGGACCAGTGCTCTCTACGTCTTGATCGGCTGGGCCAAACGTTCGGGCCACGGGCCTAGACGCTAACTGCTCTTGTAGTCGTGATGCATCTTGACGACAGTCTTGACTTCTCTCGATGGTGAAACAGACGTCCTCCCCGGCCCGGTTCCTATGAATGACCTGCCTGAGATAATTGAGCAGGCCCCTCGGGGAGGCGACCGTCGCTTGAGTGTTGTGGGACGGTGCTTGTAGGACGGAGTTTGGACCGCTTCGCCTTTACGTCGTCGATTCTTTGGTGCTGTCTGGGGACACACCCTAGGGGTACATGCTCCCAACCAGATTGGTGAGCTTGTCGATCCACCATTGGCCAGGGATGCCAGCCCCTGGTTCGATGGGTGGAATGTCGGAGCAGGGCTTGTGCAGCGTCCAGCACTCCCTCTTGGTGGCGCTGTGGAAGTCGACGCACCACCGAGCACATCCCTGACGGTGCGACACTCTCGCTACCCATTTGTAGGCTTCTTCTTGGAGAGCCCCCAGCTGGCCGCCGTGCCGCCGGAGGCCGATAGCGGGGTGTTGATGCGTGGAGGCGCTGACGTTGTGGCTCCACAACGAGGATGAGGTTTGTATTCCACCGACTGTGTAGGCCGAGCGGACATGTTATTCCCGCTGCTACCTTCACCCTGAGAGTCCATGGTTGAGGCTCTGCGGTGAGTGAAGCGGGTGCTCATGTTTTCTAGCTAGGATCTCAGGAAAAACACACTCGAACACACCACCATCCCCCTACCTGGCGTGCCAGCTGTCGGTGGTTTTTTCACCTAGAATAGAGATTTAGTGGCAAATGTCCTTTGGTTGAACCCGATCTTTCTTTCGTAGCTTACAGGACTCCTTTTATAGCTATTCTATGGCGGTACATGCACACCACCTCTGGGTGTGAACGTACTGCCTGCCATGGGGGGTGCTCACAACATTGTGTGACCCTTGTTAGGGATGTCAGTCGTCCCTTCCGGTCGAGGTAGAGGTACCTGCCTTTTCCACTTCACGTGGGCCCGTCGACCTGACGAGTGACCGGGGAAACATCCGGAGAGGCATCCAGGGATCCTTCCCAGGGTATTTTTGTGGATGGCGTGTCCGCCCACCGTGCCGGGTCAATCTTCTCTTCTCCTCTTCTGTCTTCTCATTTGCTTCGTTCTACAAGGACGGGTCCGCCTCCGCGTCTTCCCCGTGCAGGTTCTCCGCATGCGTGCGAGTCCAACGGTAGGCACGAGGACGGCTGACACCGCCTGGATGATGCGCCAGTGTCAGGCTCGTACCTCCATGGTCCATGCAGGCACACCACCTTGGTCACCCGTAATCATGGCTTTCACGGGGACGGGGCAGCCGCCTGTACGCCGTCTTGTCGACTCTTCTTCCGTGCTTCTTCTTCCTTCCTCATGAAGCGAAGCCTCTGGTCGGGAGTCTCCCGAGGGGCTGACGTCAGGGGTGATGTGGGCCCGGGGTCTCGCACTGCTCCAAGTCTTGTTAATCTTTGGATTACCTTGTGGGAGTCGATGGATCCTGTCGGCCAGGCACCAACTGAGGGGACCTCGTTCCCTTGACGTCAATAGCCGTCGGAGGTGAAGAGGAGCCGGCGAGATCGTCGCCGGGAGTGAAATTGCCTCTCTGTCACCAGTGTGGACTATAGCAAAGGGAGAGACGAGAGGAGTTGAGAGAGAGAGTTCGTAGTTCCGGGAGTAGACTTCTTGATGCCCATGTAGCCAATCTTTTGATTGAAAGAAAAATGAAGAGACACGCATCAGATCCAAGACATTCATTAAGTGGATGGATGGTTGGATTGAAATAACAAGACTATCAAAAGATAATTTTTCAGATTTATAAATATGCCTATCATAAAAGAACGGATGAAGTATGTAATGAGTGTCTAACACAAGTTCTCATTCAGCTCATTGAAGATGACATACCTTGTGGGATCACTGATCTTGATTACTTAAATATGACCATTGTCCATTATTGCTGGGAAGGTAGGAGGCCAAACCATTGTTAAAGGGTCGATTGCCTCAATGTATACTGGAAACCTTCCAAAATCATCCATCGGCAGCAAAGGTGGAGGGAGGGGGGACTGAGGGGGACCAGGCACCCCAACATCCTACTAATGTCTGTAGTACCTCCTCCTAATTTAACTCAAGTAGATTATTAACCGTGTTAATTTTAATTTAGGTGGTTAACATTTTAAGGATGTTTTTTTAAGGTCATGATGAACCTCCAAGTTCCTTAAATGGGGTTAACTTTTTTTTTGAAATATTCAAACATTTGGCTTTGTATAACGAGATTATGCTAGAAGTGCTTAAAAATGCAAAATACACTTCGCCTTATGTGCAAAAGAAAATTCTAAGCATATATGCTCCAAAAGTGAAGAAATCAATTAGAAAAAAAATTTTAAAAATAGCAAATTATTTTGTTCATTGTCCCCTATCCTTAAATCCTGACTCCGCCCCATTCGGCAGGTCGCATACCTTCTCTATCTTCCTGGTACGCACACACATGTAGAAGACTTCTCCGCGTACCCGCAGGAACATGAAGCGTGCATGGTCTCCGACTGCAACCACATGAACACAGAGTAACCGATGCTGCAAAATGCCTTCAGAAGGCGAATCCTATCGAGTATCGACCAGATTCCAACTGCCAGCGCGCCAGTTGTCCATCGTGTGAAGACAGATACGAATCTGACGGTCCTTTGCATAGGTGAGAAGAAACTTGGAACGCCCAGCAGAGCCCAGCCTGATGCTTGCTACATGTATCTTCTGCACACCTTCTGGGAACTCGATACGGAACAGTCTAGCGGATCGCAAATGTAGCCCAAGAATGTACCCATCAACGCAGAGCACGTATTGAATTGGTTACTCAGTGTTGAGTTGCATGCAGTTCAACCCAAAAGCTGATGAGGAAAGGTGGTCAATTCACTTATACTCTAACACTCCCCTTACGTGAAGGCTCTCTCAGGCCACATACGTGCATATTGGAGTGAGGCTGTAGTTATTTTAATTAACGCGCCCGCCAGGGTTCGAACTCGAGACCTCTAGATTTGATACCATATTGAGTTGTATGCACCAACGAGTTCAACTCAAAAGCTTAACCTGATGAGAAAAGGTGGGCAATTCACTTAAACTCCAATACTCAGCGTCATAGGGCACATGACTTTACATTTCAAATTATTTGTCATTTTGATTTTTCTAAAATTAATGTAGAGAAGTCAAAGCAACAAGTAATTTGGAACAGAGGAAGTAATAGAAAAAACAAATATACAAACAAGGAAATAAAGAACCTATTTAAGTTGGATATGTAATTTGAAAACTAAAATAAAATGATATAAAATATGTATTTAATACAAAATATATATACACTTCGAGTTCCAAAAGTTTTGGGAGTCACCATACCTAGCTCCAAGTGATACAACATTCTTTTGGAACTTAAACATTGCAAAAGAGGTCAAAAAAATACATGGAGGAGATAACTAGATGTGAGAACACTAAGCCAGAAAAACAAGTATGCTCACATCTAGAATGGGTTTGTGCTGGCGAGTAACACACGTGTGCCAAGAAACTTAATTTTCATTCTATTGTCATGAACTATTTATTATATATATATCCCCAGTTTTTAGTCCCCAAAATCAAATACGTATCTTCTGTGTTGGTGGGTTGATTAATTATATCAACCGCAAGCTGCTCACTCTGTTGGCGAGTGCTCCCGTCAAACCATGAATCTTTTGTGTTGGCGGGTGTCAATCACACCTGTCATGAAAGACCGAATAAGCGACCAGAGAGAGGAGAGTGAAAGGGAGTCGATAAAAATTCTTTCCGAAAAATGAACTCGGTCTATACCCCGATTGCAACTACGATCACTCGCACAAACCAAATAAGCTCTGCACTAGGCACACATAAGCCTACAAGTCCTAGAGACAAGCCACGAATCAAAGAGCGGAAGCACTAGACGAGAATTGAAGCACTTAGCCGAATATGGAATGGCTAGGCGTGGACCGTCTGGCAGGTCCAGGCGGACTGTCGCCAGGTACGGGCAGACTGTCCGCACGGACGCCGCGGACTGTCCGAAAATAGCACCAAAACCAGTAGAGACACACCCCGAAAAATCGGGCCGTCTGCGAGGGACCCGAAGACTGTTCGACCCTTCACGGACCGTCTGACACTCGAGTATGGACCGTCCGCAAACTCCGTGCTACCAAAAACACATGAGGCAACAGATCGAAACACGAGCACGCAAGGACAAGCGAAGAACACGAAGAACAGCTGAGCTGTCAGCCCCTCGCGAACCGTCCGCCAAGGCCGTGCGGACTGTCCGCCAGGCTCGGACAGAAGCAGAAACAGCCCGAGCTCGCGAAGTCAACGCTCCAACGCCATCATCGGATCTCCCAAACCACTTGAGCTCTCGAGACAAGGTTTGGGAGAGATGAGAAGCGTCACTAGGTGAAGTTATACCCCAAAAATCTCGATCTTTAACTCACTAAACCGACGGGAATCGCAGATCACATGAAAGCACCTCCATGAACTCGGGTTCCTCCAAGAACTCGAAAATCGAAGGGTTTTCCCAGTGTTTGAGAGGTCAAGATCACACCCCAAAGATGCACAAGACATCCACACATGATCCTCACAAAGAAATCGGAGAAGAAACGTTCTCAAACCGACGAATCAAGCGAAGAACGAAAGCAACCAAAAATAGCTCCGAAAATGACACGAAAATCACAAAGAGCTAAGAGAGAGAAGGAATCACCATGCCGAATGCTTCCATACATCAAGAGGTTAGAGTCTATACAAGAATCTAGCCTAAGAAAATACTGAGAAAAGAAGCAGTCCAAAGCGAGTCCAGAGCTAGAGAGAGATTCCATCCACCTCTCCGCTATATATATGAAGTTCACCAGAGGAGGCAAATGACCACGCTACCGCTACAACTTAAACTTAAGATACACACCCAGCAGGTACATTTTGGTCAAGTCTTCAGATATTCCCATCGAGCGGACACGCTTCCACAGCGGACTCGCTTAGCCTCGACGCAAGCCTCGCGGTCACGCCACGTGCCCCCGCCTCGAAGCTTCCCGATGCTCCCGGATCACCGTCTCCGTCACGTTGGGCCTTCAGCCTTGGTTTTGAGGCCCATACCAACAAACCCTCCACCGATGGTTTTGTGGGCAAACCACCAAACCCCGCGTGCAAGTTTCAGCCTCGAACCGCTACCTTGCACCGGCCCATGTCCATGACTTCAACTTGCTTCTCTTGCACCGCACGGCTCGCACTTGACCCCATCGGCCACCGGGTCCATTGAACCAAGCTTACTTGCCTCTCCATCACCCAGAGGTCACCACGACATAGGTCTTTCGCGCTTGTTCTTCACCTGCACCAACATGAGTCAAGCCGCAACCTGTACCTGCACACTGAGCCAAGAACTAGTCCACACAACATTGTCAATCACTCATCACTAAAGAGCGAACCTCAACTAGTTTTCGGACGCTCCTGGCTCCCCCTTGATGAGTGCATTGACAACACCCATAGTAACCAACTGTTGATGGTTCAAAACCATGTTGAAGTTCACCCCAAGTTTACGGGTGACTTGGTACCTTTTTCACCAAGGAAGGTCCCCAAGGTTTGTCAATCCAAGGATCAGAAGCAAACTGCTAAGGTTCTCTACCTTGTCTAGCCAAACTAACCTAACATTAAGCGTTGATTGCATACAAAGATAAACCTAAGAGATATTCATGAAGTGTATAGGTTGATCACACCCAAGAACATCGGCTAAGGTAAAGCTCCACCAAAGGGGTAACTAGGCCTAGCACCTTCTAGTTGAAGCTCCGGCTAACGAGCAACGAATCGAGCATCTCATCTACTAGCATCCTTAAACTCCTACCTCCAAACAACCTCTCGAAGACATCCGCTCTTTTGGAGGTATCATCCTGTCACGATGCACCCTTAATGAAGTGGGGAATCTAGGGGCACGCTCAAACATGAACGTGTCTACGAATCATGAGGGGTCCACATGCTAAATCTAATCACCACGATTACATAGAGCATGCTATATAGTCTAAACATGTATTAGACTAAGGATTAAATCACATTCACGATAGGTAAAAAGCATAAATGGAGACATGGAATCGCTAATAGATCGGATGACAAGATCATCATTACTCACATGAAAGTATGCATTACACCATCACCACCGAGGCCATACCTATGATGATGAACGCGTAGCTCTGGAACTCCGCCATGGCACAACCACGCAGGGCGGCTATGGCGGCTAGGGTTGGCCTGGGCCATCTCCTAGACAACCTCGAGGGCTCGCGGCCACCGTCATCTCCCTCCGGTGCTTGCTTCTAGGTTTCGCCGAATTCTGGTGGATGGATCGGGCGGCCATCGGAGGCAGGGGATATAAATGAGCCAAAGAGCATCTAGGTCAAAGGGTGTCGTGAACCGGGCCCGATAGGGGGTAGGCCGGTCGGCATAGGCTGACCAGCCCAGGCCCTTTTCAGCCCGGTTCCGGCCTATCTTCCTCCACGATGCTTCTTGCACTTTCTTGAATATTTGCCGAACTTCATGTGGGCCCTTGACGTCATTTTCCCTGCGATTTGGATAAGGCTACTTGGCGCACGAACTCCCGCATCTTCTATTTAGGTCCTCAGAGTTTCACGGCTTCATGCTTCGGTCCTCAGGTCATTTGGAGTCATGTTCACTTCGTGTCTTGACTTGTGCCGGGCTTCGTGATCTTCTCATAAAATGCTTGATGAACTGTACTCGGAAGTCCTCATTTAGGCACTTAAATCCTGCGTAAACAACATACTTCAAAAACCACATGCAAGTGTGAACTTGTTACATCATTAGTATGCCTAGTGGCGGGATAGTTATAATTCAAAGCTCAAACCAAAGTGTAACAAGTGCTCTTGGTGGACGGAAATCGACCGCCAACAGACCCCATGCTTAAACCTTGCTCATCCTCGAGTAAGCCTTTGATGGATGTCAGTATTGCCTTTCAATGTTCATGCCCTACACTTGATTATACATGAGAAAACATAATGCTCTCCAAGTTTACATTGATAAAGTTCCATAATGTAACTAGCTTTCATCTCTATGGAAGGTAGATATCATTTAAGCTCTTTCCACAAGTAATTAATCATGCCCTCAAATTTTGAACAAATCTTAGAAATTTTGAAAATAAAGAGGGAGGATGAAGAAATATTGCTTTACCAAGATCAATAATAAACCTCCTTGCATCTTGCTCATGAACTCTCATTTCCTCTTGTCTCTCAAGCCTACTTGTTCTATTCCTTTCCTCTCTCAAATATTTGGTGGAAGACTTTATATGGAGCTATGAGAAAGTTTAGTCCTACCAAGATATTATAGTCGAGATATTATCAAAACAAGACAAGCTTCTCATGGACTTACCGAGACTTGTCAAAATGGTCATTGGAAAAAATAATGTTACAAGGAGGGGGAAGAGAAAATACACACACTTTGAGATAGGTAGACATGTGCAAATGGCAAAGAGTGATCCCGTGGCACAAACAAAGTCCTTGTTATCGGATTGCACATGGTTGGAAAGATGAGTATGAGTCTTGATCTTGAAGTCCTTTTGAAATCTTCAAACGTAGCTAGTGAACCGGGAAGCTTTATTATTTTTTTCTTCTCTCTTTTTTTTTCTTTTCTTGCTTTTCTCATCATATTTTTTTCTTTATTATATTTCTTTCATCACTTTTCTCCTTTTTTTTAACTCCCCTTGAACTCTAGACTACACTAGTACTTCCTGGCAACCCCCCCCCATGCTTAGACGTTGCTCGTCCCCGAGCAAAGAGGTGATGATTATGCCAAGGTAAATGCTGAAATTCTTGTATTTTCTTGAAGAGAGAGACTTGAAACCTTCTAGGGATCCTTTCATGGAGGTCTCCCAAAATCTTGCTCCACTTGACGGCACCTTCCTTGTAATCTTCTTCGAAATGTTCATCCATACTCAAAGTTTTGGGTTGTGGTCAAGGAGGTGTACACAAAAAGATATTTTGGGTTTGTGGGTGGATATCCGGTGAGGTTTGCAAAATTCCCGATGTGGAAACTCACAATGCACGGATAGAAAAGGCTAGCAAAAAGATAGATACGTAAAAACGGAATCACCAGCTTCTTAGTCTCGATCCAGAGAAATCAATCCTTGAATCAATATACCCCAAAATAAATCTTGTAAACTAAGGTTTTTGCACTCAATTGAATATAAGACTTTGGATAGGTACAACAAAATGCAAGTGGTATTAAATACAAGGTTAGCATATCTTTTAAGAACAAAAATAAATGATCTTTGATTCATTCAAAAATGAGAGCAACGAAAAATACTATGGGTCTCAAGTTATCAAAACCTCCACAAAAGATTAGGCTAGCATTGATTTAAATTTCAGATCATATTAAAGAGAGCACTAGCTTAATCATACACACTACAAGGATTTGGGTCAAATGCAACACCGATAAATTGCAACATAGAAAATTTGGTTGCTATAGATGGCTGTATTACAACCATTCTAAAAAATGGTAGCGATACATGGCTTTAATACAACGGTTTTCAAGATGTTGCAAAGCTCTGTTGCGATTGGTGGACGATATTGCAATGGTGCAAAATGGTTGCATTAGAATTAATTTTGGTTGCAATTGAGTGGTAGTATTGCAACCACATTTACGTTTGTTGCATTTGGTTGTGACTATTGCTACGATTCTTTGGTGTTGCATAAAATTTCACAAGCGTTGCAAATTATTGATATTTAATGCAACGAGAACTCTTGGAGGCGAAGCAAAAGTGAGGTTCAATTGCAACCTTTGTTGACAGTTGCAATATACTTTGATATTGTTGCAAATGCTAAATTTTATTGCAACGAGATCTTCGGCTTCGAAGTGAAAATTGTGTTCAAGTGCAATGCTTAATTTTTGTTGCAATATATACTTTGAGTGTTGCAACAACTAAGAGGCGAGTCTGATTTGGATTGGGCCTTTTAGCGTGTATGATATACTATGAAAAAAATACAATTCATAGTCAAAAATAGAACTTGGCTAATTTTGAATTGAGATTTTATTCTAATTATTAATTTTAAGAAAGAAGTTTGAATTGGTAGGAAAACAATCTGTCATTAGTGACAAAATAGAAAAAAAAATAAAAAAGTACCATGATATGGAATTGAACCAAGGACCTCAATACTACACTAGTATATAACTTACCACTACACCATTACAATGTTTGTGTTAGCTAGCATCGTTCAAGCCTTTTTCATGTTTCTATGTGGTCAGCTTATAGTAACCTTATAGATATTAAAATAGAATAGTTACTTTATAGGGTTCTATTAGTTAGTTACACTCGGTACAGTCCCACCAGCTGGTCCCACCTCGACCACGTGGCACTGCAGTCCCACTTTAACAACATTTGAAGTAGTAAATGATTTTAGACGGAAAAGTCATAAACATAAAAGTTATAGAACTCATCAAGATTACACTTTGTATTATGATCATTTTTGCAGTTGACAGATTTTGAACGATTCAAATTTGAATTTCAAAAATTTACAAAGAAAAATCAATTTTTGAAACCCTAGATGGTTTCAAATTATTTTTCTTTTCTGTCTAATGCAACACCGAAAAACTATTGCAATAGGTCCAAAATTGTTGCAATGGACACAATGCCAGGAAACCAAACAATTTTAAATTATCATCAGCCGCAATTGCCATGTCACCCGGTCCCACCTAGAGGATGTGTCGATGCAGTCCCACCTTGAGGACGTGGTGATGCGGTCCTACGACCGGGTCCCCCCTCAAGAAAATAGTAATTAAATATGTATACGTAGGCAAAAAAATAGAAAAAATAAAAATTGTGTGTATTACGGTTTGAACTATGCACCTCCTACCTCAACTAAAGCACTCTAACCACTACACTACATAACTTTTTGTGTTTTTCCATTGCATTCAACATTTTTGTACTTGGTTTTGCCATCGGCCCGGCCGACCGTAGCCTCCCACGCCACGCAGCAGCCGAGCCCCGGCCGGCCGCAGCCAGCCGTGCCACGATCCCGGTTGGCAGCACCCTGGCTGCACCAAGGCCGGGGCTGGCCACGCCCTGGTCGTGGCCGGCTGCACCAAGGTCGTGGCTGGCCGCGCCCTGGCTGCACCAAGGCCGTGCCTGGCCGAGCCCCCACAATCCACTCATGAAGTTCATTAAGATTTATTGGACAACTCTTATTTTAGTCATTTGTTCATCTGACAAAATGGTAATACCATTGTACACAAAATTTACATATGTCATTTATACTTATGAAACCATATGAGTGAGATGTAAAATTTTTGTTTTCTGTCTAATGCAACACTAAAAAAGTGTTACAATAGGCCTAAAATGGTTGCAATAGACACAATACCAAGAATTTAATTGGCAAAAAAATGCAAATTTAATTGGCAAAAAAATGCCTGCTTGGGGATCGAACCTGAGACCTTTGGAACAAAAGTGATGTGTGCAAACCACTAGGATAAGCATTAGTTTATGTTGTATTAGGGTTGTTTATTTCTTTTTATTAATTGAACTGTAATAAATCTTTTAAAACAATTTGAAAAAATATGTGGCTATACAACACATTTTGGCTCCATAACCCTCCCATAAAAGTTTCAAACGATTTCGACAAAGTGATACTATACATCTTTCACAACTAGGAACATATCTCACTTAACTACATAGGACTATGTGAGCTATATATGTCTTTGTGAGGGATATTCAGCAACTCTTTATCGAAATCACTTGAATTTTTTATGTGACGCTCATACACCAAAATCATGTGACTTCGTAACTTTTAGTTTTTTTAGCCACTTTATGATATTTTCGCCTTTATTTCTTAGTAATTCAATAAATAATTATAATAATAGCAAAACTTGATCAGAAAATTCCATGGATTCACACAATAACATATGTTGGCTTCATAACTATCCCACAAAAGTTTTAAACGATTTCGACAAAGTGATACTATACATCTTTCACAACTAGGAACATATGTCACTTAGCTACATAGGACTATGTGAGTCATATATGCTTTTGTGAGGGATATCCAACAACTCTTTATCGAAATCACTTGAATTTTTTATGTGATACTTATACACCAAAATCTTGTGCCTATGCAACTTTTTAGATTTTTCTATCCACCTTATGATATTTTCACATTTATTTCTTAGTAATTCAATATATAATTACAATAATAGCAAAACATGATCAGAAAATTTCATAGATTCACACAACATATTTTTTCTCCATAACTATCCTATAAAAGTTTCAAACGATTTCAACAAAATGATACTATACATCTTTTACAACTAGGAACATATCTCACTTAGTTACATAGGAGTATGTGAGCCACATATGCCTTTGTGAGGGATATTCAGCAACTCTTTATCGAAATCATTTGAATTTTTTATGTGATGCTCATACATCAAAATCATGTGGCTTTGTAGCTTTTTAGATTCTCGTTTCTCAGGAACTAAATTAAATTGGTCAGTTCGGTTCGGTTCACGGTTAACCGAGGGAACCGAGAAAACACCGAATCCAGAGGAGATCTTTTACGGTGCACAATACGACTCTGTATTACTGTTTGAAAAGGACATGCACTCCCTCCATAACCAAAAATCAAGTCGTTTAGGACATGATTGTGCTTATCAAGGAGTCAATAATTAGGGTAGAGTTTTCCTTATTTGCCCCTATTAAATAGTGTCGCAAGTACTCCTAGACAACTCCCCAACACAGCGCTTACTGGCTAGCATAACGAGTTCCGAGAGGAGACGTCGTGGGTTCGATTCTTGGCGGCCTCATGTTTTGGTGTTCTCGTCTGATCACGTTTTGTATATTTGCATGGCACTGCCGTAGTCGTGCGGAGCGTGTTGGATCGTTTTCGCTGGTCGCGTGATCATTCGTGTGCGTGCTGTTTTTTTTCCTTCGACGGTTTTGTTGGCGCGTGTGCGCGCCTCTGGCTTTTCTTTTGCTCGTGCGCGCTCATGCTGCTGAGTTTCGTTGCCGCACGCGCTACCAGGTCAAGGGTCATGCTGCCGTTTTGCTTCCTTATTTAACCGTGCAACACCGAGTCACCGAGTTAGTTAGAACTTTTCTTCTACAACTTGTGCAACACATGGATCTCAACATTCCTTTAAAGGAAGATGACAGCGGCAGTGGTGGCTTCGATCTCAACATTCCTTTAGAGCAAGATGGCATCTGCAATGGCGCTTGGACCTAAACTAGCCTGTAGAGGAAGAAGAGGTCGGCATTGGTAAGATTGCTTTTCTTTTTTGTATCATTGTTTCCTTGAACCTCAACTTTTCTCGTATCTTGTATTGAGTGTGTGTTTTTTTGCACGCAACACATGGTGTGGTGGCTCCTGCTGATCCTGTAGAATGTGCCGCAGCGAGGACACTGCGCCGCCTCAAACACACAGTCGTCGTCGGCGGTATGGGACATGCCACAGTGAACACACAACACCATCTTTGAGTTCGGCGACATCGAGTTCGGCACCATCTCTGAGACCGGCATGGCGCGAGCGAACTTCATGGCGACGACATCCATGCATGACGTCCTTTGCGGCGACCACCTCCAAGACGTTCATGCTGGCGATGACGTCCTCCGCGGAGATGTGCTTCGAGTCCGGCACCGGCACCACGTCCTCCGCGGCGACCATCTCTGAGACCTCCATGCTGGCGACGACATCCTTCGCGGAGACGTGCTTCGAGTCCGCCACCGGCACCATGTCCTCCGTGGCGACCTCCAGTGAGTCCGGGGCCAACACCAAGTCCAGCGATTCCTCCAGCATGCCGCCGGGATCCATAGCGAGGAAGCGACCTGTGAGAGAAAATAGGAGCGTGAAGTGCCGCGACCTCCGAGAGAAAAGAAGGGAGGCGAGAGCTAATGAACGAGTCGTACGAGGCGATGCAATACATACGAGGCGGCATGATTAATTGTAGAGTGAAAGCGAACGGCCAGCAAACGCAGCGGCCGGGGGCAAACACGTCCACGGAGTGCCTCGTATGCTGAGAACGACTTGTCAGAGCAACTCCAAGAGACTAGCTATCTTGGCTTAACTAGCTAAAAAATAGAAAATTTGTCCAAAAACTCAATCCAACAGACTAGCTAAACTTGCTTTAGCTATCCTCCACTAGCTAAACTGGGGGCTTCGCTAGCCATCTTTGGCTAGCCAGTCCCGCTAGCTATCCCCTTGTACATGAGTATGGCAGGCGGGACCCACTAGCGGTGAAGCATATGGAGAGTTGATTTTAGCTAGTCTGTTGGATTTCATCAACTTTTTACTAGCTATTTCATTTTACATGCTAGCCAAATCAGTAATTTAGCTAGTGATATTTAGAGAGGTTCTTGGAGTTGCTCTTATGTGAAAATGGCTCAACAGTCCAGAACGATTAGATTTTTAGGTATGGAGGAAGTATGTAATAAAAAAAGAATTTACTTTGAAGGATCTGACGGTTGAAATTAATTTTATAATACCGGTTTTTTTACTGGTGGTATGGTAGACGGTTTTTTTACGAGTGGTATGGTAGGAGTTGTTGCACTGAAGTTTTTTCTCACTTTGCTAAAATCAAGAATTAGGAAGCATTTAGAAAACTTTTGGAGATGCTAACGTTGCTAATGCGAGGAGAGGTCTTAGGCAGTTTTGTTAGGAGAAAAAAAAATGATCCTACGGTTTCCTTCCAATGAAAAAGAAGGAACGAAGGTCCGTGGCTGCATGTCCGTCATGCAGAGAAACAACCACCTACCTATAGGAGGAACGAGCTAACACAGATTCAGCCCAATAATAGTCCAGCCGGCAAGGCCCAAAAGAATTGACCAAAAGAAACCCTAGCTTCTAATCCTCACAGTTCCCACCTCAGCCGCCCTTGCCCTCCACCCTGCGCAACTCCTCTCCAATCCATCGGCGGCGCGATTCACACCGGCAAGAGAGAGGCGAGGCTTCCTTCCGCGGCGCAGGCGCAGATCACCAGCGAGGTGAGGCTCTGAAATCCCACCCCCACCCATCTCTCTGGTGCGTAATCTTTCTGTTTTCTCATCACCCCGCGCTCAATCCATCTCGCTGCTTAGATTATCCGCCCTTTCAGGAACACCGCAGCTGCCCAGCGTCCTCCCCCGACCGGCGGCCAGCGCTTGCCGACCCCGTCGGTCCTGCGCTGCCAGCGCCCACCACACGGGGCACGGCCAAGCCACCAGCGCGGCAGCGCCCGCACGCGCACGGAACACGGCCAGTCAGCCAGCGCCCGCTGCACGGGGCGCGGCCAGGCGAGCAGCACGGCAGCACCCGTAGGTCGCCGCACGGGCGTCCCCGAGGCCTCGACCCCGGCCGTCCCTCGATCCCACCGACCACCATCCTTCGTATGGCTATTCTCTTGCTTTCTGGGGTTAAACATTTTATTCATCTCATTTCTTCAGTTTAGCTTCTGGGTGCTTTCGATTATTTCACTTCTACACTCTGCAGTGTGCTTATGTCTGAATATTTGGTGAAGTTTCAGACTTTCTGCTCATGTCTATTTTTTTTCATTCAGCGAAAGTTTACCATGTAGAATCAGGTAATCCCATCCACCCCTTTGTACCCCTTTGTATACACCGTGTCGATGAGCACCTCGAACGCCGATCATCAGCTGCCGATGCCAGCGTGCTCCGCCATGCCGTTGTACTAGATCTTCAACCAGTGGATTTGGTCACTCTCGTAACATTGATGGCGAGCTAGGTGTTGGCACCTTTTGGAGCCAACAGCACGCAAAGGAAGCTGTTGTGGCGCCTCTGCGTCGACACCGGTCAGACCGGTGGGGTAGACCGATCAGATCGGTTGCCAGCAAGATTCCGGCGGTAGACCTCCGAACGTCGCTCGGGCAGGATCCCGTCATGGAGACGCACGTAGGGTTACTCTAGGGTCGGCAAGGTCACCTAGAACGCCTTCAGACGTCGCGGAGACGAAGGAAGAACAGCAAGTAGTAGATTGAAAAAGTTGGGAAGAGGTAAAAGTAAATACGAGACAATAAAAGGTAAATGTATTTGATCGATTGGATGATGGACTCAATCGGCCACGACCCCTCATATTTATTGGGGTGGGAGGACTTGCCCTGCAAGGAAATCCTTTTACAAGTCTAATTCTATCAGGACTCCTTGTTGTAACTCGGACACGGGGAGCACCGGTCAGACCGGTTAGGCACACCGGTCTGACCGGTGTGGCGTGCCGGACCGGCTACAGGAACCATGACCGGTCAGACCGGTGTGGGGGACCGGTCAGACCGTTCTTGTCCTGCCTGGTCGGCTAGGTGCCAATTTTGAGTGTCAACATATGCCCCCCTGCTTTTTGGCAAAGGATACGTGCCAAAAAATATCTTTCTAAACTAAAAAACACTTAGGACGATGTTTAACAAAACAACGGCCATATACATATTTTACTCAAGTCGAGGATGACGCCTGCTTTTCTCTCCACTCCTTCCGGGTCCGTGTTGGCTTGGCTGGCTTCTCTTCAATCTGCTGCTCCATTGCTCCTCGCTTGCGTAGTCTTTGCAACCTCCTTTTTTGAGTATGGGACAAGCCTGAGGGACACCACCTCAGCTGCACCTCCTTAGCATTTTGTTTGTTGCTATTCTCACCTTGCTTAATAGTAGTACATACATTATTTTTGACCAGATTGCTATTGCAAACAATCGGTCTTTGTAATGCATTATAATTTGAGTATGCAACAGGATATTGAATCATATATGAATTCATGTACATACTACTATAATCAGCAGGTGAATAATAGCAAGGATAATACCAAGACGATGGCATAACAGATCCAACAAAAGGATATTGTGAAAAGTTACCTCGTTGGTGATGAATACCTTTATGTCTTGGTGGTGCTTTTACGCCCTTAGCACCGTTTGGCTGATTACTTTGATCCTTAGTAGCTCCTTCCCTCTTATATTTGGCCAGGAGCTCATTAAAACTCGGCCTTGCTTTTTTCTTAGGCTTGGAGCATCTTGAACCTTTCTGGAGGCACCGATCAGACCGGTCTGAGGCAACGGTCAGACCGGTCTGGACACCGGTCAGACCGGTCTGGGCACCGGTCAGACCGGTCGACGCAGTACCGGTCATCTTGATCTTGTCTTGCCCCCCAAGCGTTGAAGTCGCTGAAACCTTGGGGATCACCTCCAGAGGCTGCCTCTCGTCGTGTCTTTGCTCTCCAATGATCACATTCTTCCCTTTAGCATTTTCGGCTTGATCCGGCCGAATAAGCACCTTAGGATTTGATAACTCAAGAGTATTAACAAAGGCACTGTTAGGGAAAGGATTTTCGTCGACTTGCATCTCATGGAATTTCAAACGACCTTCATTAATGGCCGATTGTATTTGCCGACGAAAAGTATTGCAATCATTGGTAGCATGAGAAAAAGAATTATGAAATTTACAATAGGCACGTCTTTTTATTTGATCAAGAGGTGGTATAGTGTGAGACATTTTAATTTTACCCGACTTAAATAGCTCATCAAATATTTTATCACACTTAGCCACATCAAAAGTAAATTTCATCTCATCCCGACTCTTATGAGCCGGCTTAAGAGAAGCACAAGTGTTTGCTTTATCATTAGGTAACCAAGTAAATTCAGCAGCACACACTTCTTTACTTTCATCGTCCGATGATTCATAATCTAACATATGTATATTAGGACGATCGGATTTGAGCCGAGTATCTTTGCTTCGGCTTTCATGAGCTAAAGCTCTCACTAAGACTTGGGCAACATCAATAAATTCATGACCCTCTAATTTTTCTTTAATATGGGATCGCAAACCATTAAAAGCTAATTCAGCAAGATCCCTTTCGGAGATAACAAGATTATAACAACGGTTTTTGGTTTCTCTAAACCTCCTAATGTAACTAGTAACAGGTTCATCATGCTTTTGCTTAACCGATGTTAAATGACTCAATCTTAACTCATTATCTCCGCTATAAAAGTGGTCATGAAATTTTTGTTCTAATTGTTCCCAAGTGTGAATAGAGTTAACAGGTAATGAAGCAAACCATGAAAAAGCATTACCAGTTAAAGATAAAGAAAATAATCGCACTCTTATTTCCTCTATGGCACTAGCTTCTCCTAGTTGAGCAAGATATTGACTAACATGCTCCCACGTAGTTTTGCTATCATCCCCATTAAACTTCACAAATTCAGGACAACGCCAACCAATAGGATAGGGAACCGAATCAAAACTAGAAGGATACGGTTTTCTATATGAAAGATTTTTATTTTTCACTTCTATCCCATAGTCATCTTCATTTGTTTAGCAAGATTAGCGTTAAACCTATCAATGACTTCCTAGATGGTGGTTGGCATTGGCGTAGTAGAAGCATTCGATTGCCCCACATTCGGCTGTGTGTATGAGCCAGAAGTGTGGTGTTGCAAACGGCTATTATCTTGGGGATTAGGTGCATAACCATACCCAATGCCTGTCTCAAACGGAACCATAATTGGAATACCTTGAGCTACTGAAGTATTCCCACCAGATCGGCCAGAAGCGGCCTGAACGGGAGGAATAGTAACTATAGGTTCCGGAGACGAGGGAAAAGGCACCACAACGCCAGCACCGGTCTGACCGGTCGGACCCATCGGTCTGACCGGTCTGTTCTGACCAAACGGCGGCGGTGGTGATTGTCCCGCAAAATAATTCAATGGCATACCATACTGAGGATTAATTGTTTGTGCAGCCGATGAATTAATAGGTGGGGTCTGAGGTGCCACAGTTTTAGAACCAGATGCAATATTATCATCACCCTCTACCCGTTTACCGAGACTCTTATCTACCATGTTTTGCATATTTTCAATCATTGATAAACGAAAGCTATCCATCACGGTAGTAAGATCATTAACACTAACAAAAGAGGATGGAGACGGTGATGTGCTCACATTGGGTGGTACCTCAGGTGGTGGAGTGTCGAAGGTGATGTCCTTGATCTTCTTCACCTTGCCTTCGCGATTCTTCTTGAAGTGCGACAAGTAGTGAAGTCGATCCTCTTCAGCCTTCTTCTTCATGCGCTCTTCTAATTCTTGACGATCTCGTTCGGCCTTTTGCTTCATGAAGTCCTCCATAGCTTGACGATCTTCAGGTGAGAGCTCTTCATCCGTGAAGTCGATGATGTTGCCCTTGTTTATCTCACACTGAGACATGTCACCGGAGTCGGATAGATCAGTTAAGATAGCCAGATCTTCGCTCCCCAGGGGAGTCGCCAATTTGTTGGCACCTTTTGGAGCCAACAGCACGCAAAGGCAGCTGTCGCAGCGCCTCTGCATCGACACCGGTCAGACCGGTGGCGTAGACCGGTCAGACCGGTCGCCGGCAAGATTCCGGCGGTAGACCTCTGAACATCGCCCGGGCAGGATCCCGTCAGGGAGACGCATGTAGGGTTGCTCTAGGGTCGGCAAGGCCACCTAGAACGCCTTCAGACGTCGCGGAGACGAAGGAAGAACAACAAGTAGTAGATTGGAAAAGTTGGGAAGAGGTAAAAGTAAATACGAGACAATAAAAGGTAAATGTATTTGATCGATTGGATGATGGACTCAATCGGCCACGACCCCTCATATTTATTGGGGTGGGAGGACTTGCCCTGCAAGGAAATCCTTTTACAAGTCTAATTCTATCAGGACTCCTTGTTGTAACTCGGACACGGGGAGCACCGGTCAGACCGGTTAGGCACACCGATCTGACCGGTGTGGCGTGCCGGACCGGCTACAGGAACCATGACCGGTCAGACTGGTGTGGGGGACCGGTCAGACTGGTCTTGTCCTGCCTGGTCGGCTAGGTGCCAATTTTGAGTGTCAACACTAGGTACTCGAGCAGCCAGTGGCCATGCCGGAAGGGGATGCATAGTGCAGCGACAACTTCACACCTGATTAGTTGTGTGCAGCAAGCAATACATGTATGTGCTTAAAAAAATATGGGTCGATCCACTATATCGATTGGAGCATATTGTCCAAAGCAGCACTAGAAAAATGGGTGGACTTTCATGCATGAATGGTTCGATGGATAGTTCCAGGGTCGCTCCATGGAGCACCTACGCCCATCTTTACCCTGTGCTTTCTTTCAGATATGGAATATATTTCAAGGATAGATTGCTGTCTTTCTTATTTTCTACACTCATAGACTTATTTGTACCTGAATGTGCCACTGAAAATTCTATATATTTATGTCAGATCTTACAGAAAGTTAAGATTAGATGGTTCATGCGAGTTTGAGTGCTTCACATATGGTGCTGGTACTTACTTAAAAAGAGTTCTATAAATTCTTTCAGTTCAAGATATGGTAGTGAGTTGTACTCTAGTAAATTGAATACAGTAGCATTCTAGTAAACTGAAAAATGGTCTTGGATGAACTAGTTGTCTGACTTCTCTCTTTTTGACATGAATCATATATTTGAGGTCAAAAGTGGATGTGGAAGTAGGGTGAATGCTCAAACTCAACTCACAATGTTCAGCTGGAAAGTGCAAAGCATTGAGGTATGTGTTATAGCTTTAATTGTTGTTGTTGCCCATACCCATGAATAAATTTTAATGCACTGTGCAATTGTAGACAAACAAAGAAAAATATAAGTTGGTGTGTAGGTTCTATCACTAATTTCTTTACCATATTTTATTTACTTCTCAACCAAACATGGAATTCTTCGTAATTTTTGTTACTGGACTGCAAACTTGCACTGAATGGTACAATTGGACCTGCTGACCTTGCAGTAAACTTAGTTGATTTCTCCATTCTTGATACAAGAGCTAATGATCTCTTTTGCTTTATAGGATGAATATATTGCACATCAAGAAGCGTTAGGGCAGCAAGAGCTAGATGGATTGTGTTTGTGAGGGCTGCAAAGTGCCTTGCTGCACTGACCTGTGCTCTATGCAGTGAGAGCAAAGCCATTTCTAGTTGCCTATGTATGGCTATGTAATATGGTTAAACCTCTATGTTGCAGCAGTTTATATTGGATAATTATCTCAATTTACATGTGCCTGTAGTAGTAGTGATTTTATTGAACTCATTGTTTCAATCATCCATGGCTAATATGAACCATTAGCTTGTATGCTTAAGCTCTAGGATTAGTGTATGTTTGTGTGCTTCAACTTTTATCTATAGTAGTCATTTAATCTTGCGTTTACTATTTTGCCTTTATACTTGTTACATTAATACTTATTCCTCTAGTTAGCTAATGCATGTCAATGATTTTTTCAGGAGGAATCTTGAGTTTGAGAAGGAGCATGTGAATGGTGGGATGATGGCCAACATACATATCAAGGCAACCTTCAATGCTGCAGTAGACATTGGTCTTTTGATTCGAATGAGTCGAAACAGTTGTGTGTGCTTTGTGTTCTCGTTTAGTTTGACACTCGGTGTGTTTCGTTAAAGATTTGTATGAATAAATTATATTTCATTTTAATGGATGTTGATGCTTCATTCATTATGTATTTGTCGTTTGCGATTATTGATTTAAGCTACCAATATTAATATATTAATTTGGTGTTGCAATATATGATGGAAATCAAACCAAATTGTGTTGCAACAATTGCACATATAACAACCACATTTAGTTGTGGCAATAGGTAAGATAATCGTGGTAATAGACAAACTATCTCTTGCAACTACAAAAAAAGATGACGGTGGCAATAGAGGAATCTACCTATAGCAATCATTTACAAACGTGGCAATAGAGGACCTCTCTGTAGCAACCAACCTACGGATACGTTGCAATAACCTAAGCCACCTATAGCAACCATTTAGGCGACGTGGTAATAGAGAAGCTCTATTGCAATGCTTTCTCCGCGTAGCAATAACCACACTTGCAACACCCGTGTTGCGTTGCGATTGCATTGTGTTGCTACATGACCAGCGTGTCGCAATACATATCACTAGCAACACCTAGTTCGTTGCAATTGATACTATTGCTACACCCATAGTGGTTGCAATTGCTTCTGTTACAACACTCAACATGTGTTGCAAAAGCATCAAAAGTGTTGCAATAGAGGAGTTGTGTGTCGCAACTAAAACGTAACCCGTTGCATTATGCTATTGCTACAGTTTCAAGTGCAACGATATTTAACCAAAAAAATGGTAGCAAAAGTATTATTGCTACCATTTTTGGGTCTTTTGCAACACTTTCTCGGTGTTGCATTAGACCAAAATCCTTGTAGTGACACAAACCAAGCACAACAATGAGCAAGGTGGCAATGATCATCATATATCCATAAGTAAGAGCATACAAGATATCATCATAGTGAGCACAAGGTAATAGCGATTATTATTGAAAACAAAAACAAATCTAGGTTGTACTCCTAGTAGCCATGTTATTCTAAAGAGAGATGTAGAAAGGTTGCACCTAAGGTTGTGGAAAGCATATACATATGAACAGACATATAGAAAGACAAGGATTTGTTACCGTCCTTTGATGCTTGAAGTGTAGCGTGGCCTCCCCCATGCTTAAGCATTGTGCTTAACATGGAAGAAGAAAATGAGCATCCCATGGCAATTGTGATCCTTGTAGTCCACGCGGTCTTCTTATGTCCACCAAGTCCTCCCCCATGCTTAGCATGTTGCTAGGCATGGAAAATGATGAACCATCTTGTAATTATTGAAGTCCTACCGCCATGTGTGGATATCATCATCATACTCTTCACCTTTGTTGCCTTGATTGTCCTCCAACGTCCATCCTTTGTCACAAGCCTTTGTCCCAATCGTTTCTCAACTCGTCTTCACCTCCTTCCATGTTGTCCTTTATTGCTGCTTCAACTTCCATGAATTTTTCTTCAACTTCCACAACAGAACATATACCAAACCATTGATCCATTGTGAAGTGCTTGAAATCATCTTTCCAATGAGTGGTCATTCACCCCAATCGGACTCCGAACAAGAGAGTTACGCCCTTTTTACTCCATCAATGCAAAACTGTCCGTGCTGACTTCAGAACGTGTGACGCCCAAAGATTTGGTTGTAACTCCTTGCACGGGTCTCCTAAAATATTGAATCTCAATGTGTTGGAAAGAAGACTTAGTGAAGCTCCTGAATATCCAATTTCCTCTTTTGTACATCTCTGAACATGTGCTTAATCTTGATGAAGACAGCAGTGTATCTTTCGGGATTTTGGAGGTGTTGACGATCTTAACTTCATCTTTTATCACAAACTCATGGGAGTGATTCGCCATGCCTGCAAAACAATTCTAAAGCACAAAGTACCCTCGAGGTGACAGTCGGGAATACTCACTCTATGCCGACAAACCAAAGACATCCCCTAATATCTTAACTTGTGGCATAGTTAATCTAGTGAAAGAAAAATTAAAAACCTAAAGGGTGTACGAGAGTGCAAGTGTGCATGCAAATGATAGGATGGTATAAAAACAAAACAATGTTTACACCAAATTCTAAGCTCCATGCTTCCAAAGTGGTTGCCAAACTTCTCCATCACCATAAAGATTTATTAACCAAGGTCAAAACACCATGCTTATCCCAAGATTAACAATTCCTTATAGTGTAAGATGAGTAGGGAGCATTGCAAAGTTTAAAAACCAACAAATGCAATATGATAGCAATGTATATAAAACTAAATGATGTGGGTCTCCAATCATGTCTAAACACCATGTTTACACAAAATTGTAAAATTAAAATGCCCGCGAAGCATACATATAAAAGCATTCATCATAAAGTTTCACAAAAAGCCCCAAGCTAACATGAAGCGAAAGATGACAATGAGGGGGATACAAAATGCAAATGTAAAGAGTTAGCGAATGTTAGCAAGGTTTAAAAGATTTCCGATATGGTCCATAAAAAGCAAAGGACAAAGCTTGGCCTCCACTTTACGAAGTAAGCATTGTCATCAAGAAAATCACCCATCGAAAAGAATCAATCAACAAAACTAACAAGGTTTAAGGGTAGGTTATGGGTATCCTATATTTTGGCTCAAACAAGAATTTTGAAGAGAGGGAGTCAAGCATAGAAATTCTATCTAAGGTGGTGTTTAAAAGTCTTTTTATGAAAAACAAACCTATGGTTTTGGGAAGGCCAAAGGTGAGGAAGATTTTCTCATAGGAGGGCTAGTCAAAGTTTTTAGTTAGAACAAGGGATAGAGGTGGGCTTGGCCACAAGTCAACCCTACCCTTGTTGGTTACGGTTTTTGGTGGGGGTTATGGGAAGGCTTAGGTTGGTTGGACAAAAGGTTAGATCAACACAAAACATGCAATGCAACATGACATGGATGAACAAAATGACATGATATGGTGGTTGTCTAAAACAAATGCAAGAGTTAGCCTAAACTAAATAGCCACAAGGTTAGAATTAAAGGATGGTGCCAACTTCATATTTCTCTCTAAAAAGACACAAAAGAAAATACTCTAAACACTAATAGGCACACAAAAGGGTCTACAGGTTTTCCAAGATCAAGAACAAAAGTGCTCCCTCAATAGCAATTAAATCAAACAATATGGTGTTGTGGTATTTATTAGAGTAATGGTACAATGTTACTTGATGTTTCAGTTTAAGATCACAATGTAGACAGTCATAATATTTATATATATAAACATAAACAAAAGAAAACGGGTTGCCTCCCGCAAAGCGCTTCATTTAAAGTCATAGAGCTCGACTTTCTTACGTACCTCCTCGTGGTCGCGAAGCCATGGTCCTTCATGTAAGATTTGAAGATGTCCATGCAGCTTTGATCCAGTCTCCATGCTTGACACGATCATTTTACTTTATGAGAGGCTTGCCCGATCGTCTCTTGCATCATCATCCCCTCCTTCTCCTTTGCTCTTCGTCGCTGCCTCTCCATTCATGAATTTTCCTCTCGGTCCAGATCAGACCATGTAGCAAACAACTTCTCCAATGCGTGGCGTATGAAATTGTCTTTCCACCAAGTGTTTATTCACCCCCAACGGACTCCGAATGAGTGAGTTATGCCCGTTTTACTCCAACACTGCAATCTGTCCAAATCTGATTTCAGACAGCGCAGCGCCTAATGTTTTTGTCATATCTCCTTGTACGGGTCTTCAAATTCCTCGATCTTGGAGGCGTTGGAATCGGCACTTCATGGAGCTTCTGATTTTCAACTTTTGCCTTCTCCTACATATCTGATCTGGTGCTCAAAACTGATGAAAACAACAACGTTGTTTTTGAGTTTCGGTGATGGAGATGTTCAAGCTTGTAATTCTTTCGGGGCATAGCTTCCCTCCTCTTGATTAAGGTTTAATGACCTGCGTGGTTAGTAAAACTTGGGTTTTCCCCCAACATTTGCTCTTTTAAGGTCACTAGCTTGACCGAGCACAAAGCAAGTCCAAGTTTTGCAAGTTGTAAAAAAACATGTGCAACCAAAATCACAATTTAAATTGGATGAACAAAGCATGTTGTGATTAAAGGTAGCATAAGTTTCTTGCTCAACGCTAAGTCTCTCATTATGCATAGGTTCATTAGGCAAGGAAATTAAAGGTGTTCAAGGACAACATAGCCTCTTTATCATTCTCAAGAAATTTTAGCCTATCAACGTGATCAAAGGTGCAAGGCATAGAATCATATCATACTATTGGATGAACATGGACATTTGAAAAGAAAGAAATCATCTCCAAAAGTACTTGAGAGTTTAATGTGTACCTTATGTAACGACCCGGGTTTTCAAAAGAGGAAAACCCGTCATTATGTCTCGCGATAGTCCCTAGATCTGATGCTATCACGAACAGACATCCATCACAGATAATTAACACAACCATACAACGAAATAAAGCATCAGAGTACAAATATTATTACATGTCCTGAATAAAGGAGTACATCATTACACGCCTCTTGGCGGAATAACATGAATAAGAGCGTACACAGCGGTAGCTAGCTTCCAGAAGGTGTCTCCATCTTTATTCTTCTCCCACAGGCATCCTTGAGCGAAGCATCGTGCCCCTCAGTCGTACCATCCGTCGGCGTTGTTGTCGTAGTCTGACTCGTACCCTGCAAGCTCAGGGGCTATCCCCAAGGATCGAGATAGGTCCACGTCGCCAACCGTATGCAAGCTTTAAGTGGCCTACTTCTAAAGGTAAAGAAAGGTACAAGGTAGAGGTTGGGTTTCCTAAGCAGCAGCAACAGCAACATTATAAATAGAATAACATCTCCAAAATCCCACCATTTCCCATATCACTCTTCCACAAACGGTAACACCTGGTCACCCAGATCACCGTCACCAGAACCTATCTCCATATAGGGTCGGTGCGAGAACTCCCACTCCTCGCACCTTAATGATAGCACCCGGATCCGCGAGGTAGAGGGAGCAACTCCCCTCTCCCCGAGTACAACCACGGCTCACCATACACTCACATCCTATAAGGGGGAGGTAGAATTCCCAAAACATAAGAGTCGGAGTAAACAATGGGCATATCCATAACCGAGGACGCGACTATACGTATAGATCTAAACTCTGTAGAGCGTGTACACCAGTACCCAACTCGGAATAGCACCCGGACGATGTACGGCTGACCGAGCCTATCCAACCGAACGAACACCTAGGAGTTACGATTCCATCCTGCATCCGGGTCTCGATGCGGTCCCTCGCAAAGGACCACCCCAGAACTGTGAACATGCCCCCATGTGGCCACACGGGGAGCGCCGCAAAGGGAAAGGAACTTCACCCGATACCCTCTCACTGATACCCTCTATCCTACTAGCAGGTATGGTTTTGCACTTGCTAGGGTCGAAATGGCCCTATCCCCACTCTCGGCGAGGTGGTGTGTACGAAAGTCCCGTGTAACAAAGCGACCCACTCGGTTTCAGACCGGGGAAAGCTCCTATCCTCCAAGTCATCACAAAAATCCCAACACCTGTGCTCCTAAAACCGTGTACCCGCCATAGGTACCAAATGGGAATCGCCCGAGAAGACGAACCCTGGCCCCCAATCCCGGATCGGGTTGTCTTGAGCTCACCCCCGCCAAGTCACCCAAAAACACCTTCTCCTACCAGTTTTTCCCCACACACGCCAATAATACTACCACATAGTCCCAACACGTGTACTGCGAAGCTCAGCGTATAATCACGCATAAATATAGTAGTGGTAGTAGGTCAATCAAGGACAAGGTATTTAAAAGGGGCAATGCAAGGTTTCATCATAACCATCATCATGCATAAGTAAAGCACTAGCAGTTTTAAATCAATGCCTAACGGGCATTCAAAGTAGGTCGGGCGTGAACCTGGAAGCGGGTAGTCGTCGTAGCCGAGGTCGTCCTCGTAGTCCTGGTTCAGCTCTCCGACTCCGGTAGCTCCTAGAATCATAATTAAATAAATAAACTCGGCTGCAAAGCAATTAACTCCAAGAGGAAAAACAAATAAGACCCAGAAGGAGGCAAACTCTAGCCTAGCACGGAGTTTGAGTTTTTAGAAGATTTTAGGAAAAGGTTTTATATTTTTCAGAGTTAAAACAGATTTATTATGAATTTTCTAAAGGAAAATACATTTCTGAAATTAAAATACGCATATACAATAGCATCAACTCTAAGCTAGCTTTTAACTATCTCTAGCTGTCTCAAACCGGGCTTAAAGCCAGCTACTGGCCGGCTCTTCGGCCGACGCGGCAGCCACGTGCCTGGCTTTAAGCCAGCGGCTGCACTTGTGGCAGCCTGCGTGGCTGCCAGGCGTAGCAGAGCGTGCAGGATCCGGGGCGGATCGCTGCAATGCTGCGCCGTGCGGCGCGGCGTGTGGCTCGGCCGGGAGTGGCTAGCCGCACGAGATCCACACGGATCTTCTATGGCGTGGCAAAACCATAGGGGTTTTTGGCCGGCGCTCGCAGGTGTTCGAGGAAATGCCGCAGAGGAGGCTCCAGCGCGGCAAGGCTCGCCGACGGCGAGGTAGGGCGGCGGCTGGTCAACAAGCAATAGGGCTCGACGCGGGAGATGATTGCGCACATGGCAGGGCCAAGAAAGGCTCCGTCTTTGGCCGGAGCGGAGCTCGATGGCGACGGCGCGGTGAAGGGTGTGGCGGCGCAGTGCATTGGTCACCGGAGTTGGCGCATGGCTGCGCCAAATTGCCAGGTGCGTACGCGCGTGCACCAGGTGAAACTAAACGAGCCCAAAAACTAGGGCTTTACCCCTTGGCCATGAACACAGGGCCGGCGCGGCCATGGTGGAGCTCTGGCCGGCGCGGCGACGGCGAAGGGCTGGCTCCCACAGCAAGGCGACGATGCGCGTGGGTGCGCGGTCGCGTTGGCCGTGAGGTGTGCACGGAGAGGCCCTAAAGGCGCGGCCTTTTCCTCTCCTGCTCGCGCGTGCACAACGGCATCCCGCGCGGCGGAGGCCACGGCGGTGCGGCGAGCAGGGCGTCGAGGTCTCCGACGTGGAAACAGACAAGGGATCAGGGCAAAGCGGTGAGCGCGTGCGCGTTGACGACGGCAGCGGCACCTGCAGGCGTAAGGCTCGGCGTGATGGCCGGCAACACAGACGACGGCGGTCAACGGCGGCGGCGCGACGCGTGTAGGGCGAACACGGGGTCCCAAGGTGATGCCTTTCCTCCCTTGGCGCGATGGCCGGTTCCACAGACGAGAGAGAGAGGTGGCGGCTCACCTGTTGACCACTGGTCGACGTGCAGAGCAGCGGTGAAGCGAGACGGAGCGGAACGGCAGCGGAGTGGGAAGCAGAGGAAGCAGAGCGGCGGCACGGCTGCAGCAGGGGCGGCGCTGGCTTCTCGGCGATCAGCTGCTCCCGGGGACGGCTCTGGCTTCACGGCGTGCTCCCTCGGACAGCCTTCCCCGCCTACTTCTCCTCCCCTCCTTCTTCTTCTTCACGGGCGGCGGCGGAATAGAGGAAAACCCCAAAGCGGATTAGGTCTGGGGGAACGGCTACGGCGGTGCTTATAAGGTGAGCGTGCGGCTTGTGGGCAGTCGGATGCGTGACGCTCAGGTGGCGCGCATCCACGGCTTCGCCACAGGCGCGTACGGCAACTTCGCCGAGCTGGCGCGCGGCGGATTGGCGCGGTGGAGCAAAAGGGAGAAAAGGGGCAGAAAGGTGTGGGCGAGGTGGCGGATGACGCGTGGGTCCCGCCTGTCGGTGACCCGGTGAGAGGGAGTGGCCGGTGTGTTTGGCTGGGCTGCGAGGTCTGATGGGCCCGCGGGAGAGCGAGGTGGATCGGTGCACGGGGTAAACGGTTGAGGGGCCTCCTTCAGACTTCTCCTGTGAACACAAGGCCCAGCACAGGTTTAACCCCTTTCCTATTTCCTTAACTCTTTAACCTTATACTAATTAGTTTCAAATTTGAATTTAGAATTCAAATTTGACTCTCACACAAATAAAACCCAAATAAAAGCCAATGAACTCCGAAGTTCTCACACTAGCATTTTTATATTTCCTAGAATTTTTTTATTAGCTAAAAAATAAATCTAGGATTTTAGGGGAGAGAAAGAAGCCATCCTTATTTAAATTATCAAGCACTCCAATAATTCACCAAATTTTTTTAAATCCTCATTTTCCTATCTAAACATTCCGTAATAAAATTGCGGGATGTTACAGACTCCCCCCCTCAAAAGAATCTCATCCCCGAGATTAAGAACTTATCTCCATCTCGGAGAGGTGAGGTACTTCTCCTTCATGACCGATTCCTTCTTCCACTTCGCTTCTCGCTCGGTGTGATTGCTCCAAAGCACCTTGCAAAAGCGAGTGGTGGTACTTCTGGTAGCTTTCTCGGCCCAATCCAGTATCTTTACCGGATACTCCAAGTACTCCAGGTTGTCTTGCAAGTCGATAGCATCGGTGGAGACATGCTTGTCAAGCTTAGGGTCAAGGCATCTCCGGAGTTGCGATATGTGGAACACAGGATGCACTCCGGCAAGATCAGGTGGTAACTCCAGCCTATAAGGAAATTTCCCCACCTTTGCCACAATCTTGTAGGGTCCAACAAACCTTGGGGCTAGCTTCCCCTTCACATGGAACCTCTTCGTGCCTCTAAGCGGTGACACCCTCAGAAGGACGTAATCACCAACTTCGAAGGAGATATCCCTTCGCTTAGGGTCAGCATAGCTCTTCTGCCTGCTCTGAGCTATCTTCAGGTTCTCTCTTACCTTGGCCACATTTTCCTCAGCTTCAACAATGGAAGCAGGACCGAAGAAAGTCCTCTCCCCCACCTCAGACCACATGGGGTCCTACATTTTCTGCCATAGAGAGCTTCAAAGGGTGCCATTTGTAGACTTGCCTGAAAGCTATTGTTGTACGAGAACTCAGCGTAGGGCAGACTCTTCTCCCAATCATTGCTGTAAGTCAACACACAAGCTCTCAGAAGGTCTTTGAGAACCTGATTCACCCGTTCAGTCTGCCCATCTGTCTGGGGATGAAAAGCAGTACTGTAGTCCAAGTGTGTGCCCATCGAATCATCAGGCTCTTTCAGAACTGAGCAGTGAACTGAGCACCACGATCGGACACAATGCTATGTGGTGCTCCGTGCAACCTCAGGATGTGCTCCACGTAAAGATCGGCCAACTGACTCACACTGAATCTGTTCTTCACCGGTATGAAGTGTGCTACCTTGGTCAATTGGTCCATAATCACCCAAATTGAGTCATTTCCCTTCTGAGTGCGGGGTAAACCCACCACGAAGTCCATGCTGATATCATCCCATTTCCATTGAGGTATCAGAAGGGGTTGTAGCAGGCCGGCGGGTCTTTGATGTTCCGCCTTCACTCTCTGGCATGTGTCACATCGAGCAACATACTCGGCGATGTCCTTCTTCATATTCTCCCACCAGAATCGACTCTTCAAGTCCTGGTACATCTTGGTGCATCCAGGGTGAATAGAGTACTGAGAGTCGTGAGCTTCCTTCAGAATCGTCTTCCGAATCTCCTCAATACTAGGCACACATATGCGATCCTTCAACCACAACGTGCCTTGCTCATCAATGCGGTAGTCAGGGGCCTAACCTCTCGTCAGAAGGTCTTTCACTTCTTCAATCTCTGGACACTTCCTCTAGGCTTGCCTGATTTGGTCTTCCAAATCGTACTTCACCCTCAACTCATTGAGCTGCCCCTTCTCAATGATGTCGAGCTTCAATCTCTCCATCTCCTTGTACAACTCTGGCTATTCCTCCTGCACCATCAGGTTGTTGCAATAGCTTCTTCGGCTCAAAGCATCAGCCACAACATTCGCTTTGCCTGGGTGGTAGTGAATGTTGAGGTCATAGTCCTTTATCAGCTCAAGCCATCTTCGCTGGCTCAAGTTCAACTCTGACTAGGTGAAGATATACTTCAGACTCTTGTGATCCATGTAGATATCACATTTGTTGCCCATCAAGTAGTGCCTCCATATCTTCAAAGCATGAACAATAGCTACCGGTTCGAGATCATGTGTCGGGTAGTTCTCTTCGTGCTTCCGGAGATGTCTTGAAGTATAAGCGATTACCTTGCCCTCTTGCATCAGCACACAGCCAAGACTCTGCCTCGAAGCATCACAGTACACCACAAAGTCCTTGTTGTCATCGGGAAGCGTCAACACAGGAGTTGTGGTGAGTCGGGTCTTGAGCTCTTGGAAGCTTGCTTCACATTTCTCTGACCACACGAATGGCGTGTTGTTCTTAAGCAACTCGGTCATCAGCTTCGCAATCTTGGAGAAGTTCTCGATGAAACGGCGATAGTACCCCGCCATTCCGAGAAAACTTCTGATTTCTGTCACTGTCTTGAGCGACTGCCACTTTGACACAGCTTCGATCTTGGAGGGATCAACTACTACTCCTTCACCTGACAACACATGCCCAAGGAATGTGACTTCCTCTAGCCAGAACTCGCACTTGCGGAACTTGGCATACAACTGATTCTGCCTCAGTTTCTCCAGCACTATCCTCAGATGCTCTTCATGCTCTTCAGTAGTTTCCGAGAAGAACAAGATGTCATCAAGGAAAACCACAACAAACTTGTCTAACTCGTCCATGAATACCTTGTTCATCATGTTCATGAAGTAAGCTGGGGCATTCATAAGACCGAACGATACGACAGTGAACTCATACTGCCCATACCGGGTCACAAACGCTGTCTTGTAGATGTCCTCGAGGCGGATCTTCATCTGATGATAGTCGGATCGAAGGTCAATCTTGCTGAAGTACTTTGCCTTCCTCAACTGATCGAGTAGGTCATCAATGCGTGGCAATGGGTACTTGTTCTTGATTGTTACCGCATTAAGAGCGCGGTAATCAATGCACAGCTGTTGCGTTCCATCCTTCTTCGGTACAAACATCACCGGTGAAGCCCAAGGTGATGCACTTGGTCGGATGTACCCCTTCTGTCGGAGAGCTTCTAATTCCTCCTTCAGTGTTGCCAGTTCTAACTTGCCCATTCTGTAAGGACTCTGTGCCACGGGTGCTGTCTCTGGCACAAGGTTTATCACGAACTCCACATCGCAGTCTGGTGGTAACCCCGGTAGGTCATCAGGAAACACATCGGGGTACTCACAAACCACTGGAACATCGGCCACTGTCTTCGTAGTGAGGTTGTACACAGATGGTACGTCTCGTGACTTCAGCGGCTCAAACGTGATCTTCGTCCCCTTGGGGTGTATCAGGGTCACTTGTCGAGGTGACGAGGAGATAACTCCTTTGTGAGCGATGATCCAATCCATACCCAGAATAACATCAATCCCATTGGACTTCAGCACGGTCAGATCTCTGAGGAACTTGTGACCCTTGATGAACATTTCCACACCTTTGCATAGGAAGGTGCACTTGATATCTCCGAGCGGGGAGCTCATCACAATAGGTTTCGGACAGGGAGTCATGGGGAGAGACATTTTGTTTACAAAGTTAGAGGACACATAAGAACTAGTTGCACCAGTATCGAAAAGAATCAAAGCTTTTGCACCACAAACTAAAAACTCACCGATCACGACGTCAGGAGCATCGGCAGCCTCCTCCTCAGTTAGGAGTTTGAGTCTCCCACTGTCAGCGGTCTGCTGGGGAGCAACCTGAGGTGGCCTCCCTCCTGGAGCTGGTGCCTTGGCAAGTGTAGCAGAGTTCTTCTTGCTAGGGCACTTGAACGACTTGTGGCCTTGCTTGCCACAGGCATAGCACATAGGTGTGAAACCTCTGGTGCCGGGTCTTGACGCACTCTACTGCTGGCCGTTGTAACCACCACCCTGCTGCTGGTAGTTGGAGCTCCTTCCCCCTGGGTACGGTGCACGGCTTCCTCCGAAGCCACGTCCGGGCTGGTTGTTCCCCGGGCGGAAGCTCCCTCTCAGCAGGTTGCTCTGCCCACTCCTCGGCCTCTGGAAGGATCGGTCACCATGGTCCCAATATCCCATCCTCTTCTTGCACTTCATGCACTCTTCATGCCCGTCCTTTCTTCCTCAAGCGCGATTGCCCTGTTCACCAGGTGGCGAAGGGGCTTGTGCTCACTGGCCTTCAAGCCCTGGCGGAGACCATGGTGGAGGCCTCGCAGAAACCAGAACTGCTTCTTGTCGTCAGTGTTGGTGTCGTCAGGGGCGTAGCGCATCATTTTCATGAAGTGCCTCTCGTACTCCTCCACCCTCATAGTACCCTGTGTCATGGTGCGGAACTCCTGGGCCTTCTGAGTCATGAGCTCCTTCGGTAGGTACTGCTCGCGGAACACCTCACAGAACTCCAGCCATGTGATGAAAGCTGGGTTCAGGTGGCTCTCGGAGTAGTTGTCCCACCAAGACTTGGCAGGACCCTCGAGCTGGTGCACAGCGAGAGCCACACACTCTTCATCAGTGTAGGCGGTGAGGTCGAGCTTTGTCTCGATCATGCGGAGCTAGTCTGTTGGTGTGATGGGGACCGGACCGGACCGAAGACTTAAACGCTCTCCCGAACCGGGTCAAGTCAGGCCCGAAGGTCCTGAAGCCCAGTCGAGTGAAGGAAACAAACTCAAACAAACTCCCTTGTACGGATCTGTATTTTCTCTCCTTATCTTGTGTGTCTCAACTTACAATGGCTCCTCCTATTTATAGGCGGGGGGCCGAACGCCTTTTTTACCTTTTGGGGCTCACATTACACCTTTTCCCTACCCAACTACTATGTCCCTAGCATATTCCGGGGCATTACAAGAAAGTGGTTTTGGTACGGCTTCGGCTGACGCCACCCTCGTACGGTGCTCGACGGTGGTCCCCCTCGTGTCGCTCAGCAGGACCCTTCGCGCGACCGCGCCGAATACCTTCCTGGAGTGGAGGCGGCGTTCCGCAGAGCCGCCACCCCTTCGTCGTGGGCGATCGTGTCCCCTTCGTCAGCAAGCGACGAAGCCCAGCGAATACACCCTCCGCTACCGGCTTCGCCATGCTCCTGGCGCCAGCGGCCCGTCTTCCTGCGCCCTGCATCGTTCCAACACAAACAGGTGTCTAGTTACGTTAGCTTCGTCGGGGCGTCCCGAAGGGATGAGCTTGCCGAAGCCACATTTCCCCAACAGTAGCCCCTCATCAGCGAGGGCCGTCCCCTACTGACCCTGATGGGCTGAGCTCATGAATTCTTATTGGTAAATGGGCTTCGGAACTCCCGAGGGACAGCCCAACTGACGAAAAGACGATTATGACCTTGCAATGTTTCTTTCGCACGGTGCGCGGCAGGACAAAGACGTCCTTTTGCTGCGGGAGGGGGGGTGGCGTTTGCCACCGGGTATAAATATCTTCCGTGGGGGTAAACCCTAGCCACGCAGACTTTCACCGCGCCCCCGCCTGCTCAACCGCGTTTCCGTTTTACTGCCCTCCAGCACCAATCTGTTCCCTGCTTTGTAACCATGGGACCGAAGCCCCAAGCCCCGCTTCCCCGAACCATACGCTTTGGGCGAAGCTACATTACGTCCTGTGATGTGGCCGAGCTAACGACAAGAAAGCTTGTTTGTGACGCCTCCGCTCCCGGTAAAGAGGCCGTGCCGAAGCCCGGCGCTGACCAGGTGGTGATCTTTCGTGACTTGCTCTACACCGGCCTTCGGTTTCCTTTGCATCCTGCCGTAGTGGAGATTCTACAGTACTTTGGCATTTATTTGCATCCGCTTACCCCGAACGTGCTGGTGCGCCTTTCGGTGTACATGTGGATCTGCCGCACGACGAAGATCAAGCCGTCCGCGGTCGCCGCTCAGTCGTTTGCGAGCTCCGTTTGCTCACTCTTACCCCTTGGTGCTCCATCTTCCGAGAAAGTCCTAAGCAAGAACGACCTGCGGCTGCTGACAAAGGCGGATTACGTATGGCTGTCGGATGATGAACTGGCCGCCGCTTCGCTTCCGGTGCTGCCAAAGAACATCTCGAAGAATTTCATGGGCAGCTTCTTTGCTGACCGGGGTCCGAAGCTTACATCCAAGGAGGCGCTCCGTCTTGCTACCCAGGTTAATCCCTTGTTATTCGTTTATTGTTTGTCCGATTGATGCGCTGGTTGTTGCTGATGTGCTTTGCACTTCGCAGATAGCCCCCAGGTTAAAGGACGAAGTCCGGGCTTAGCGCGCGTCAAAGCTTGAAGCTCGCCTTCGTCTGTCGCCTCCGAACCTCCCAGAGGTGGACATGTGGGTGTTGGAGTCTTCATCGTTGTTGGTGGCACCCGCGGCTATGACTCCATCCCTGAACGCTTCCGATGCTGGTGCTGGCGGTACGAAGCCCGCAGAAGAAGAGACGGCGTGCGAGGAGACTCCGAAGGTCACGGACGCCAGCAACGATCCTCCGAAAGCCCCATCACCGGCTGCCGGTTCCCCTGCGATCACGAGGGCTACCACCCCGACCATTGATGATGCTGAAGAGTGCGGTGCGAAGCCTGGTTCCCCTCCAATCATGAGGGCAGCCTCTCCTGTGATGTCCAGGCTGACGACCCCACGGATTGCTGCAGCCACCGAGACTTCAATAATTTCCCTGCCCGAGGCTGGAACGTCCGAAGCTGTTGCTGATACAGTCGCGAAGTCTACCGAGGTGGCCACCGTGTAGGGTTGCGCATGTTTTAGGAGAGAACTGCTGACGAGCAGCTTTTTGTAAACACTTAAACTAATTTGGGGTGTTTCTGCGCAGGTCCCATTCTTGGTGCATGCGCGGACACCCGAAGGTGCTTTTGCCTCTATGGCCGACCCGTTCTTTGTGGCTCCCTCGCTGTGGAGTAAATTTAGCATTCGTCATCCCGGCGTCTCGTACGACGATTTTTTAGCGTATTGTCTATGTTTGTATGATGCTCGAAATGACGAGTCGAAATGCTTTTTTGCTGAGTTCAACAAGGCCCCGTCCGACGGGATGCCTTGCTTCGGGAGCGCGCTGCGAGGCGTGCCCTTCGGAGAGTGGATTCTTCCAACTTGCCTACGGCTCTTGTGGTGCCAAAGGATGAGCCCATGGAGGTGGGGGCACTAGGCCCCCCCGAATATGTGTATTTAATTCCTCCCGATCCTACCCCCTTCATAGCGAAAGACGAAGGACCCTGACTTGTGGCCTGAGACATTGCTCTTTTGCGACGCAGGAGGCATGCCATCTGAAGCGGAGCTTCGTCGCCTGGCGCTAGAGATACTTGACACTGCGGCGCTTCGTCTGATTGATGAGATTTGCGAAGTTGTAATTAAGGAGCCATGAGGCCAATGTAATTCCTGTACAATTTTACGTTGTAATTTGTAAGCTGCCATTGATGGTCATTATAGCATTCGAAGCGTTATATGTACTCCGTGTGTATTTCTTAATAATCGCGTCTGGTGCCCGTTTGTGTGTCTTGTCGGCTGATGCTTACTCTTTTGCTTCGGAACTCCCCCTCGAAGCATCAGCCACAAAACACCACGAGCGGCTTCGCTTGGGTTCTTGCCTGTGGTTACGCGCTCTGTTAGCTGTAGGATGAGACGAAAAAGAGTCGTCGTCGCGATAGTGCAAAATTCGAGTTCCAGCGCATGTATTTGCTACGCAAGCTGTTACTTTTCTGCTCCTGCCTCGTGGCCGTCGGCGGCCTTCGCCTGTGCTCTTCCAAATCGTACTTTGTCGGCGTTATCTGAAGCCCGTCATGTCTTAGCGAAGCCAATTCGTGGTCTTCGTGTTAACTCGAAGCCTGTCGTGGCTGTGCGAGGCCGATTCCCGGCCCTCGCATTATCCGAAGCCTGTCGTGGCTTAGCGAGGCCAACTCGTGGCCCTCGCGGTATCGTGAAGCCTGTCGTGGCTATACGAGGCTGATTCCCGGCCCTCGTCTTACACCTTTCGCCTATCGTGGCGATGCGAAGCCGCACGCCGGCCTTCGTTGTGTTACTCCAATCGGAGCCGTTGGTGGGCGGTCGACGTCGAGCCCTCATCGAGTTCGACGTCTCCCGTCCACCTACTCGTGATACACGGTTATCTCGAAGACTACGTGCCCTCTGAACCGGGGGGCGGTGTAGCTTCGAGGGTAAGCATGCGAATAGTTATTTGGGGGAACAGAAGCCTTGTTTATATTTCACAAGGGGGTACATGGGATTCGCCTCATTAAAAACCTCACACCACCTTCGTCCTGTGAGAGACTGGGTGGCTTCCCCTATGAGGAAAAGAGTACGGACCCAAAAAAGAAAAACTCAAAGACCTAACTGCACAAAGCAAGAGAGGAAACTATGAAACACCTAAGATGACTGGAACTACACATAATACTTCTGAAGCATGTCGATATTCTAGGTGTAAGGCTCCTCTGTGCCGTCGAGCTGGTATAGCTTGAACGCTGAAGGGTTTGATGTTTGCACTGCAAGGAATGGGCCTTGCCATTTGCTCTGCAACTTGCCTCTTTTGTCCCCCTTCGGGTCCTTGCGTAGGACTAGATTCCCGGGTTGTACGACCCGGTGTTTGACCTGCTTGTTTTTCCATCGCCTCGTCTCGTGTTGGTATGCTTGGAGGTGGTTTGCTGCTTGCAGCCGTGCTTCCTTGATGGTCTGGACCGAAGCCCCTGCTGCCTCTGCTGTCGAAGGGTGGTCCCGCCATGTGCCCAACTTTAACTCTTCGAGTGTCATGGCCTCTTCTCCGTAAAGGAGCTTGAAAGGTGAAAACTTTGTGGTTCGCGAAGTAGATGTGTTGTGCGACCACACGATATGTGGTAATTCCTCTGCCCATTTGCCCTTCGGTAAGTCAGTGATGTTCTTCTTGACCGCGGTGAAGATTAAGCCGTTCGCCTTTTCGACGACCCCGTTTGATTGCGGATGGTAGACCGAGGCGAAACATAGCTTGGTGCCGAGGTGGCCACAGAATTCTCTGAATTTGGCAGAGTCGAATTGCTTGCCATTGTCCACAGTGACCTCATATGGCTCCCCGAAGCGGCACACGATGTTCTGCCAGAAAAACTTCTGGATGGTTGCCGAGGTTATGTTTACGACTGGCTTCACCTCAATCCACTTCGAAAAATATTCGACTGCCACCACTATGTGCGTGTAACTTCCCGACGCCGTGGGCAGCGGCCCCACAATGTCGATGTCCCATCGTGCCATCAGCCAAACTGGAGGTATGAGCTGCACTTCGCTCGCCGAGAACTTGCTGTACGGTGTGTGTCGCTGACAACTGGAGCATGTTTGTACTATCTCGTGTGCGTCTTTCACCGCCGAGGGCCAGTAAAACCCCTGGCGGAAAGCCTTTTGAACCAGTGATCTAGTACCGAGGTGATGGGAACACATGCCAGAATGGATATCTTTCAGTAGTTGAATGCCTTCATCTCTTGAGATGCAGCGAAGGTCTGGGGTGCATACTCCCGCGCGATACAAGTCTTCACCCCTTAGGTAGTAGATACGAGCTCGAACGGCCACCCTGCGTCCTTCGGTCTCGTCCTCCGGCTCGTAGTATCCTTTCAGGAAGGCGACCAGCGGTGCTCGCCAATCTTCACTATGTATCGCGTTGATGAACTTCACCGGGGGTTCATCCGTGTGAATGGACTTATGCTTCGCTACTTCGTAGAACACATCCGGAGGCAAGGGGTCCCGTGAGGCGGCTGCCTTCGCAATCAAGTCTGCCTCCTTGTTGAAATCCCTCAGAAAGCTTTTGACCATGATTCCCAAGAAGTATTTCTCCATGCTTCGCACTACGTGCAAGTATTGCGTCATGGCTGGGTTCTTGGCCTTGTATGTTTTGCCGACATGTCCCGAAATGAGCTCAGAGTCTGTGAAGATGATAACCCTTCGAGCCCCCACGGCTTGTGCCTTGTGCAGTGCCAGTAGCAGGCCCTCATATTCGGCCACATTATTGGTGCACTCGTCGCAGTTGAGCCGGAGTGCATAGCGAAGTTTGATGCCCGACGGGGACCGAAGGACCGCGGCGCCCGCTGACCCCACGTGGCAATATGCTCTATCGCAGTGAATTTCCCATACTGGCTCTGAGAACTTTGCTTCAGCATCCGGACGTGCTGGTGTCCAATCTGCCACGAAATCTGCCAGTACTTGCGATTTTATTGAGCTTCGTGGGACGAAGTCTATGACGTGCTCTGCAATTTCTGCTGCCCACTTTCCCAACCGTCCAGTGGACTCCTTATTTTCAAACATGTCCCGAAGTGGGTAAGAGGTCGGGATGATCACTTTGTGGCTCTAGAAATAATGCCTAAGTTTACGCTTCGCCATGAGTACAGCGTATGCCATCTTCTCCATCTCTGAGTACAACAGCTTCGAACCGCTCAATGCCTCGGACACGTAATAAATGGGTATCTGCTGCAACTGACCATCTTGGGCCCATTGTTCTACCAGCACCGCGCTCAGAGCGGTGTTGGATGCAGCAATGTACAAGAGCAGCTCTGCCTTCGGCGTAGGGCTTGTCAATACGGTGGACTGCTCAAGATAGTTGCGAAGGTCCTCGAATGCCTGTTGTTGATCCGGGCCCCATTTGAAGCGCATGTTGGCTTTGAGCACCTTGAAGAATGGTAAGCTTCGTTCAGCTACCCTGGAAATGAATCTACCCAGAGATGCGATGCGGCTGGTGAGTTTCTGCACGTCCTTCCTGGACTTCGGCGGCTGCATGTTGCGCAGGGCTTCGATTTTGTCGGGGTTAGCTTGGATGCCTCTTTTGGATACCATGCAACCCAACAGGCGCCCCTTGCGTATTCCGAAGACGCACTTCGCCGGATTCAGTTTTAGCCCGTGCTTGCGCAAGTTGGCGAAGGTCTCCCGAAGGTCCGCGATATGATAGTTGTCCCTTATGCTCATGATTACCACGTCGTCAACATAGGCTGCGGCGTTTCGGCCCAGCTGCAAACCGAGGATGATCTTCATCATGCGGTTGAAGGTTGGGCTAGCGTTATGTAGGCCTTCGGGCATCCTTACGAAGCAATAGACACCAAATGGAGTGGTGAAACTGGTCTTGGCTTCGTCGGACCGGTGCATCCAAACCTGGTGGTACCCTGAGAAACAATCTAACAAGCTGAGCATTTCGCAGCCTGCCGCCTGGTCGACCACCACACTGATTCGCAGCAGCGGGTAAGGGTCCTTCGGACACACTTTGTTGAGCTCTGTAAAATCGATGCACATGCGCATTTGCCCATTTTTCTTTGGCACCATTACCACATTCGCTACCCATATCGGGTACTGCACCTCGCGGATAATTCCCGCATTGAGCAATTTCTGCACTTTACTTTCTGCCGCCTTGCAGCGCGCTTCGGACATTGGACGCTGCCCTTGTACCTTCGGCTTGACCGCCGGGTCCACGTTGAGGACGTGCTCTATCACGGTGCGGTCCACTCCCTTGAGATCACCCTTGGACTAGACAAAGACGTCCTGATTGTTCCGAAGGAACACCAGCAATCTCTCCTCCTCTGCCTTGCTGATTTCGGTCCCAATCAGCATAGTTTTGTCTGGGATGTCCTCACAGATAGGGACTGCTTTGGTCTCCTCCCCCGAAGCCATCCCTTCGGATTCCGAAGGCTTGGTTGCCGCGCGCATCTGGCACTCTGCCTCTTCGTCTGGCCTAGAGGGCTTGTCGTGCTCTTGGGCTTCGTCTATGATGTGAACCTGTCGGTCCAGGACCGAAGTGTTATGCTCTGCCTTGCGTGCCGCTGCCTGGTCCCCATATACTGACAAGACCCCACCGGCAGTTGGAATTTTCAGCAACAAGTACCCCTGGTGTATGACTGCCGCGAATTTGTTAATTGTGTTACGACCGAAGATTGCATTGTATGGGTAATGGAAGTCAATGACATCGAAGGTGATGGTTTCGGTTCTCATCATAGCCCCTTCCCCGAAGGAGACGTTGACGTTGATTTTGCCTACTGCCAGAATTCGCTTGCTGCCGAAACTGTAGAGAGGGTGCTCTGCCTTTCGCAAATTATCCTTCATGAAGCCCATGTCCCTGAAACATTCCCACGTTAGTATGTCTGCCGAACTACTATTGTCGATGAGATGTGACCCACATCGTTCCCCGCGAACCGTGACGAGTTCTTGCCTATGTTGGCCCGTATGACGAGGGGGTCATTGTGGGGGTAGTGCTGAAGGCGGACATCTGCCGCCGTGAAGGAGATTGGAACATGGGAGCATGGCAGGTGAAAATATTTTCCCGAGCAGATGTGTGCTACCCCCCGGTAGTATTCTTGCCACTGCCTCTTGCTTTCGTGCACTGGCTCGTGTGAACCGCCTGAGATGGTGTTGATGATGTTCCCTCGGACCTGGGTGTCGCCTTCGGTGTGCTCAGAGTGCGTCTCGACCTTCGGCGCTGTCGGCAGGTGATAATAGGCTGGCCCGTGGCCGCCTTGCGAAGTGGGGGCCTGCTGCCACGATGGGACGAAGACCGAGGAGCTGTGGAAGGGTAGCAGTGGAGGCGGCAGCAATTGTGGCGCCGAAGTCTGGAAGACCTGGTGCTGTGCTGGTGGTGGCATGGCATACATTATCTGCGGCTGAGACGCCCTGACATGATTCATGCCCCTGGATTGCTGCTCGGCCAACCATTCTGCCTTCTTCTGAACTATGGACGGGCATTGATGTGTGTGGTGGTTGGCCTTCGTGCCGTGTAGCCAGCAGAAAAACTGTTCCTTGGTCGGGCTTCGGTTTCTCTGCGAGTGGCCTCCGCGGCCGCCCCTGTGGCTGCAACCCCCGTGGCTCGTGTTTTGCGTTTGCCCGTGACCCGAATGAACATTATTGACTTGGCTCGGGGGGTGCCTCGGTGGAGCATTGTGCCAAGGCTTCGGCGCATCCCACTGCGGCAGCTGTTGCTGCTTCGGCTTTTTTGCCGCGTTCATGCGGTCAAGGCGCCTTCGGCGTCCTTTGTCGGACTTGCAATACTCTTGCATTGTTCCGAACATGTCCTGAATGGACTTTGGCTTGACTCTGTCCAGGAGCTCCTCGCATGGTCCTACCCGAAGACCACCAACCACTGCGTCCATAACGCTATCTTCGGACACCCTTGGAGCCCGTGCCACCAGCTTGACAACCCTGTGCATGTACTCCTGCAGGGACTCCCGTTCACCCTGAAGGCACTGGTTCGCGAGGTCGTTGGAGTTGAGCTCTTCCACTTGCAGCCCTTTGAAATTGGCCAATAATTTGTTGCGAAGCTGCACCGAGGAGGTTATGTGGCCCTTCGGGATGTTGGTGTACCAATATTGCACCGGTTCCTTAAGGGCTAGGACGAAAGCCTTCGCCTTTGTGGAGGAGTCCCCTCCGTTGGACTCGGCAGCTGCTTCGAACTTTAGGAGGAACTCCTTCGGGTCGGTTTCACCATCGTAGTGCGGCAGCGTCGTAGCATTGAAACGGCGCGGCCAAGGTGCGTTCTCCAATTCGGTGGACAGTGGAGAGACTGGTATTATGTTTGCAAAGGGTTCGGCCTCCAAACGCGAAGGCGCGCGTGTGCGCCCCGAGCCAACATCCTCCTCCAGATCCCTTCGCTGTTTCCGCTGGTCTAACTGCAGCTGCAATGCCTGCACTGTCTGCCAGGTGGGTGTGTGCGCTACTGGCTGTGGTTGTTCCGGGGCCACTAGCTCCTCTGACTGCGGATGAGCCTGGTCTTCCCTCTGGGCTGCGGTGCGGGTGAGCTGGCGCTGGAACCCGACAAAGTGCCGCTCGGCTTGCCGGAGGTTAAATTCCAACCGTTGCAGTTCTTCCTCGGCATTGCCATTGGACGTTGCTGCTGCACGACCCTTCTGCAGCCTAGTCTGCACTTGCGAGGTGGACGGTTGAGCCTCTCGCTCCTGAAGTGCCCTCGTGTTGGCTTCGGCTAAGAGGATCTGGATGTGCCGAAGGGCCTCGATATCCTGCGTCGGCACTCCTAACCCCTCCAGACTGACCTCGAACTCCCCCTCAGCTGTGTCCTCAATCTGGCCTTCCTCTCTATCGCCTCCCACTTCGGGTGCTTGGTTTCGGTGTCCCTCTATCGCATCCTCCGAGGGACGTCCCCCTCTGGCCATACTTAGTGTGAGTCCTTCCACGAGGTGGGCGCCACTGTTGGTGTGATGGGGACCGGACCGGACTGAAGACTAAAACGCTCTCCCGAACCGGGTCAAGTCAGGCCCGAAGGTCCTGAAGCCCAGTCGAGTGAAGGAAACAAACTCCCTCGTACGGATCTGTATTTTCTCTCCTTATCTTGTGTGTCTCAACTTACAATGGCTCCCCCTATTTATAGGCGGGGGGGGCGAACGCCTTTTTTACCTTTTGGGGCTCACATTACACCTTTTCCCTACCCAACTACTATATCCCTAGCATATTCCGGGGCATTACAGGAAAGTGGTTTTGGTACGGCTTCGGCTGACGCCACCCTCGTACAGTGCTCGACGGTGGTCCCCCTCGCGTCGCTCAGCAGGACCCTTTGTGCGACCGCACCGAAGCCCTTCCTGGAGTGGAGGCGGCGTTCCGCACAGCCGGCACCCCTTCGTCGTGGGCGATCATGTCCCCTTCGTCAGCAAGCGACGAAGCCCAGCGAATACACCCTCCGCAACCGGCTTCGCCATGCTCCTGGCGCCAGCGGCCCGTCTTCCTGCGCCCTACATCGTTCCAACACAAACAGGTGTCTGGTTACGTTAGCTTCATCGGGGCGTCCCGAAGGGATGAGCTCGCCGAAGCCCTATTTCCCCAACATAGTCGTCGGCCTCGAGAGGATCATCAGAGTAACTGAAGGTAGGGGCCTTCAGGCGGAGGAACCTCTCGATCTTCTTGGAGAAGTCCTCCTCTGGCGGGATGTTGTGGTTCCCACCGTTGACTCGGTTCTCGACGGCTTCAGCCATCCTCTGCATCAGCGCTATCTGAGCGGCCATCACCTCAGCCAGGTTAGGCGGTGGCGGTGGCGGTGCCTCTCCACGGCCACGACCACGCCCATGACCCTGGGGAGCTGGTGCCGGCTCGGGCTCTCCTTCAGCTTCTTCCTCTCCTTCTTCAGCATCGCCTTGGCCGATGGGCGGAGGCGACTGTGGTGGCACCACAGCGCCTCAGCCTCGTCCTCGGATAGGTGCGTGTCCATGACCTCGAGCGGCAGCGCGTCCACGCCCACGTGCGGGAGCACGGCCATGTCCACGGCCACGGACTGGCGGGGCTTGTTCTTCCTCGGCTTCGGCCTCCTCGAGGCGTGCCAACAGACGTCCGGACCTCCTGATGGACATCTTACCGAAAACATGACCAAGGGCAAGGGAAACTTTAGATACGTCACTCACCAACAAATTGAGTCTGATATACAAGCATGAAAATATTTCTACTAATATAATTCCAACACTCAAAGGGAAAAAGCAATAAGAACGATTAACTCCATTAAAACCAAACAATCAGCCTCCATTAAGAGTACATAAGTTTCCTCGAGGCTGACTCAAGCCTTGGAGGTCACACACAGCAGTGATCTAATATAGCGTTACATGATCTCAAAAGGGGTGTGCACATCTACGGTGTGAAAAGACTCATAACTCCACATGCACCGAAACAGGCTCTCGGCTGCATGGGACAACTCATGGTAGCTACCTATCTTACAACTCTACTCTTATTAGCATGGTCACGCTCCAGCACACTACTCGGTGCGAGCCCTCTTGTACGTCACTGGGCGACGGTCCTCATCGGGGAAGTCTCTCGAGAACATCTGGGTCAGCATGGCGTGAGCAGCCCTCACCTCCTCGGTCTCAACCGGAGTAGGCATGTCCGCCATCGGACACAGGTGTAGCTTCAGAGCGGACGGGTGCAGCTTGAAGGTCTCCTGGCAGATCTCCCACTGGTCCTCTGGAGGTAGCTGACTGTTGAGCTCGTGAAGCTCATCCACACGTAGAGAGTCAGCATCCTCCTACGTCCTCAGCATCCTCTTGCACTTGTCCAGCAGGACACGGAAGTCCTGGTGAGTGCAGCGAGGTTGGCGGTGTTGGCGTCCTTGTCCTTCCCAACCTCAGCAACCTTGACCTTCTCACAAGCGAAATGGTGTCCCTGTGCGGCGAGCAGTGCATCCTTCTGGTTCAGCTTGTCGAAGAGGCGGCTGAACTTGGCCTCCTGCTTGCGTAGATCCTCCTTGGCGTAGAGCATCTCCTCATGTGCGGTCACTCTCTCTGTCTCTGCCCACACCACCAAAGATTTGGCGTGGCGTAGCCCACGCTCGAGCTGCTCGACTCGCTGGCGTAAGGTATGGTTCTCCACGTCCATCCTCTGGCAGCGGGGTAGAAGCTGTCGGACCTCTATTGTAGTGTGCTCCAGTCTGCTGAAGAGTCCACTCGTCTGCTCGCTCAGTCGGCGGGCGTGAGTGTCGAGGTCCACGAGGTAGCTCCCTGTGGTGACGAGCGCCTCGTCGGACTCACGTAGAGGAGCCTGGACAACCTCCTCCTCGTAGAGTGCCGAAGGGTCAGGCAGTCCTCCCACGATCGGAGACACTCTGTAGTAGTCCTGGGGAACAGCCGCAGGTCTCCTGTCTTGTAGACATCACGGTACCTAGCCAACAGGTGGCGAAGTACGTGGCTGCAGGCGGTGTCGATCACGTTCCTCACGTTCAGTCCTGTGTTGTGCTCGAGCATCCCGGGGGTGGGGTAGGATGGCCACCGTGCAAAGCACCAGTGGGCCTGACAGAGTTGGTACGTCCTCTATGCGGTAGGTGACGTGCGTAGGGGGAATCCCCAGCCTGAGGACGACCCGGTCCACCCAACAAGCAAGACCCTCCATGTGCTCCGGGAGGATCTCTGTCTCCTGTAGACTCATTTCCTGTGACACGAAAGAAAATTTCTAGTTAGCGCAGGTGAGGTAGAACTTTTCAAAGAATGATAAGTTTTTGTAACATATGCCAAGAATTGTATATAGCAAAAGAGACCGTTTAGAGTCCTAATTTCTATCGACCATTTCTAAGGGCACGTGCTACGGTCAAGTATGGCTCTGGTACCATCTGTAACGACCCGGGTTTTCAAAAGAGGAAAACCCGTCATTCTGTCTCGCGATAGTCCCTGGATCAGATGCTATCACGCACAGACATCCATCACAGATAATTAACACAACCATACAATGAAATAAAGCATCAGAGTACAAATATTATTACATGTCCTGAATAAAGGACTACATCATTACACGCCTCTTGGCGGAATAACATGAATAAGAGCCTCTTGGCAGAAGGTGTCTCCATCTTTATTCTTCTCCCACAGGCATCCTTGAGCGAAGCATCATGCCCCTCAGTTGTACCATCCGTCGGCGTTGTTGTCGTAGTCTGACTCGTACCCTGCAAGCTCAGGGGCTATCCCCAAGGATTAGGATAGGTCCACGTCACCAACCGTATGCAAGCTTTAAGTGGCCTACTTCTAAAGGTAAAGAAAGGTACAAGGTAGAGGCTGGGTTTCCTAAGCAACAACAGCAACAACATTATAAATAGAATAACATCTCCAAAATCCCACCATTTATCATATCACTCTTCCACAAACGGTTACACCTGGTCACCCAGATCACCGTCGCTAGAACCTATCTCCATCTAGGGTCGGTGCGAGAACTGCGACTCCTCGCACCTCAATGATGGCACCCGGATCCGCGAGGCAGAGGGAGCAACTCCCATCTCCCCGAGTACAACCACGGCTCACCATACACTCATATCCTATAAGGGGGAGGTAGAAATCCCAAAACGTAAGAGTCGGAGTAAACAACGGGCATGTCCATAACCAAGGACGCGGCTATACGTATAGATCTAAACTCTGCAGAGCGTGTACACCAGTACCCAACTCGGAATAGCACCCGGACGGTGTACGGCCGACCGAGCCTATCCAACAGAACGAACACCTAGGAGTTATGATTCCATCCTGCATCCGGGTCTCGATGCGGTCCCTCGCAAAGGACCACCCCAGAACTGTGAACATGCCCCCGTGTGGCCACACGGGGAGCGCCACAAAGGGAAAGGGACTTCACCCGATACCCTCTCACTGATACCCTCTATCCTACTAGTAGGTATGGTATCGCACTTGCTAGGGTTGAAACGGCCCTATCCTCACTCTCGGCGAGGTGGTGTGTACAAAAGTCCCGTGTAACAAAGCGACCCACTCGGTTTCAGACCGGGGCGAGCTTCTATCCTCCAAGTCATCACAAAAACCCCTACACCAGTGCTCCTAAAACTGTGTACCCGCCATAGGTACCAAATGGGAATCGCCCGAGAAGATGAACCCTGGCCCCCGATCCCGGATCGGGTTGTCTTGTGCTCACCCCCGCCAAGTCACCCAAAAACACCTTCTCTTACCAGTTTTTCCCCACACACGCCAAGAATACTACCACATAGTCCCAACACATGCACTGTGAAGCTCAGCGTATAATCACGCATAAATATAGTAGTAGTAGTAGGTCAATCAAGGACAAGGTATTTAAAAGGGGCGGTGCAAGGTTTCATCGTAATCATCATCATGCATAAGTAAAGCATTAGCAGTTCTAAATCAATGCCTAATGGGCATTCAAAGTAGGTCAGGCGTGAACCTGGAAGCGGGTAGTCGTCATAGCCGAGGTCGTCATCGTAGTCCTGGTTCAGCTCTCCGGCTCCGGTAGCTCCTAGAATCGTAATTAAATAAATAAACTCGGCTGCTAAGCAATTAACTCCAAGAGCAAAAACAAATAAGACCCAAAAGGAGGCGAACTCTAGCCTAGCGCGTAGTTTGAGTTTTTAGAAGATTTTAGGAAAAGGTTTTGTATTTTTTGGAGTTAAAACAGATTTATTATGAATTTTCTAAAGGAAATACATTTCTGAAATTAAAATATGCATATACAATAGCATCAACTCTAAGCTAGCTTTTAACTATCTCTAGCTGTCTCAAACCGGGCTTAAAGCCAGCTACTGGCCGGCTCTTCGGCTGACGTGGCAGCCACGTGCCTGGCTTTAAGCCAGCGGCTGCACGCGTGGCAGCCTGCGTGGCTCCCTGGCGTGGCAGTGCGCGCGGGATCCGGGGTGGATCGCTGCGGCGCTGCGCCGTGCGGCGCGACGTGTGGCTCGGCCGGGAGTGGCCGGCCGCACGAGATCCACACGGATCTTCTACGGTGTCTCGCACGTGTGGGCGGTCGTGCGTGGCAAAACCCCAGGGGTTTTTGGCCGGCGCTCGCAGGTGTTCGAGGAAATGCCGCAGAGGAGGCTCCGGCGCGGCAAGGCTCGCCGGCGGCGACGTAGGGCGGCGGCTGGTCAACAAGCAATAGGGCTCGATGCGGGAGACGATTGCGCACATGGTAGGGCCAAGAAAGGTTCCGCCTTTGGCCAGAGCGGAGCTCGACGGCGACGGTGCGGTGAAGGGTGCAGCAGCGCAGTGCGTTGGTCGCCGGAGTTGGTGCGTCGGTGCGCCAAATTGCCAGGCGCGTACGCGCGTGCACCAGGTGAAACTAAACGAGCCCAAAAACTAGGGCTTTACCCCTTGCCCGTGAACACAGGGCTGGCGCGGCCCTGGCGGAGCTCTGGCAGGCGCGGCGACGGCGAAGGGCTGGCTCCCGCAACAAGGCGATGATGCGCGTGGGTGCGCGGTCGCGTTGGCGGCGAGGCATGCACGGAGAGGCCCTAAAGGCGCGGCCTTTTCCTCTCCTGCTCGCGCGTGCACGACGGCATCCCGCGCGGCGAAGGCCACGGCGGTGCGGCGAGCAGGGCGTCGAGGTCTCCGGCATGCAAACAGACAAGGGATCAGGGCAAAGCGGTGAGCGCGCGCGCGTTGACGATGGCAGCGGCACCTGCAGGCGTAAGGCTCGGCGCAATGGCCGGCAACAAAGACGACGACAGTCAGCGGCGGCGGCGCGGCGCGTGCAGGGGCGAACACGAGGTCCCAAGGTGATGCCTTTCCTCCCTCGGCGCGATGGCCGGTTCCATAGACGAGAGAGAGAGGCGGCGGCTCACCTGTTGACCACTGGTCGACGTGCAGAGCGGCGGTGAAGCGGGACGGAGCGGAACGGCGGCGGAGCGGGAAGCAGAGGAAGCAGAGCGGCAGCGCGGCTGCAGCAGGGGCGGCGCCGGCTTCTCGGCGATCAGCTGCTCCCGCAGACGGCTCCAGCTTCACAGTGTGCTCCCTTGGACGGCCTTCCCCGCCTTCTTCTCCTCCCTCCTCCTTCTTCTTTATGGGCGGCGGCGGAACAGGGGAAAACCCCAAAGCGGATTAGGTCTGGGGGCGTGGCCGCGGCAGTGCTTATAAGTGCGAGCGCGCGGCTTGTGGGCAGTCGGATGCGCGGCACTGAGGTGGCGCGCATCCATGGCTTCGCCACAGGCGCCTACGGCAGCTTCGCCGAGCTGGCGCGCGGCGGATTGGCGCGGCGGAGCAAAAGGGAGAAAAGGTGGAGAAAGGTATGGGCGAGGTGGCGGATGACGCGTGGGTCCCGCCTGTCGGCGACCCAGTGAGAGGGAGTGGCCGGTGGGCTTATCTCGGCTGCGAGGTCTGATGGGCCGCGAGAGAGCGAGGTGGATCGGTGCACGGGGTAAACGGTTGAGGGGCCTCCTTCAGACTTCTCCTGCGAACACAAGGCCCAGCACAGGTTTAACCCCTTTCCTATTTCCTTAACTCTTTAACCTTATACTAATTAGTTTCAAATTTGAATTTATAATTCAAATTTGACTCTCACACAAACAAAACCCAAATAAAAGCCAATGAACTCCGAAGTTCTCACACTAGCATTTTTATATTTCCTAGAATTTTTTTATTAGCTCAAAAATAAATCTAGGATTTTAGGGGAGAAAAAGAAGACATCCTTATTTAAATTATCAAGCACTCCAATAATTCACCAAAAAATTTTAAAACCTCATTTTCATATCTAAACATTCCGTAATAAAGTTATGGGATGTTACACCTTAGCCTTCAAGGTTTTCATCACGAGTGATCCTCCAGAGTTGAAAGCAAACAATCCTTGATGATCGAAGGTGGCTCGCGTAGACTTTTCTCAATTCCTTCCTTCGTGCCACATGTCGTCAAGGTTTCTTTGTGTAGGATCACTCCTCTTAACTTGTGGGCTCACACATCTTGGTTGTGAAAATGTAGCTCCATGATCCTTTGTGTGAGAGCCCAAAACATCCGCGCCATTGGATGTCGTCCTTTGTGTGTAATCCTTCGTGGTCTTCTTCAAACATCTTCTTGCGTCAGATGTCGCCAACTTGTGCCTTCATTTGCCAATGCTCCAGGGACCTTTGTTTTGTTCTAAGCCTCTGAATTTCTTCATGTGTGGTCTAATTAATGCATTCCCCAAGTTCCTCTTCGTTGTTGTCGTCCTCATCTTCACCATCTTGTTCTCATCGTATTGCTGCTACCTCTTCCTCGTGGATTTTCCCTTGTATACATAGCAGAACATATACCAAAATGTTGCTCTATTGAAAAATTTATAAAATTACCTTTCTAATGGGTACTTATTCATCTTAATCGGAGTCCATATGAGGGAGTTATGGCTGTTTCACTTCAGCTTTGCTTGCTGTCCAGAAATTTTCAGGACGTGCAACCATCGGTGATTCGGCCATATCCGCTTGTAGGAACCTCCGATCGACTTGATTCTTGACTCATTGGAAGCGTAACGTCGTGGGGCTTCTAAATGTCCAAAGTTATTCTGTTGTTCTTCCCATGAGTCTGTGCAAAAATTGTTGTGAATAGAAACTTCGAAGATGTTGACCAGCTTGATCTTGTGATCTTGGGGCATCGTGATTGCTTCCAATACCTATTGCTTGAACAAACAAATGTCCACAAAATATTAGTCTTAAAAATTTAACTGACACGTTGAATTACCTTATTTATCATCGCTCATCTAGGGTGTGGACTCGATAGCGGATGATGGGCCACTAACAAAAGTTAGCTCCTACCACTAAAGAGTGAATCTTGATGTTTGTTGGAATGCGGGTGTTGAGAACTCATCAAACGTCTTGTGTCTCGCTTTTCACCTGCTTTCATGGACACAAACAAGAAAACAAGCATACATGCAATAATAAAAATTACGGTTAGTCAAATAGAAAGGTAGATCACCCTAGGGTTCGAGTTGCCGATCCACGGCAACGGCGCCAAAAAAAGGGCTTGTTGACGGCTCAAAATCGTGTTGAAGTTCACCGCAAGCGTACGGGTGACTTGGTGCCTTTTTCACCAAGGAGGGTCCCCAAGGTTTGTCAATCCAAGGATCAGAAGCATACTACTAAGGTTCTCTACCTTGTCTAGCCAAACTAACCTAACATTAAGCGTTGATTGCATACAAATATAAACCTAAGAGATATTCATGAAGTGTATAGGTTGATCACACCCAAGAACATCGGCTAAGGTAAAGCTCCACCAAAGGGCTAACTAGGCCTAGCACCTTCTAGTTGAAGCTCCGGCTAACGAGCAACGAATCGAGCATCTCATCTACTAGCATCCTTAAACTCCTACCTCCGGCCTACCTTCCGAAGACATCCGCTCTTTCGGGGGTATCATCCTGTCACGATGCACCCTTAATGAAGCGGGGAATCTAGGGGCACGCTCAAACATGAATGTGTCTACGAATCATGAGGGGTCGACATGCTAAATCTAATCGCCACGATTACATAGAGCATGCTATATAGTCTAAACATGTATTAGACTAAGGATTAAATCACATTCACGATAGGTAAAAAGCATAAACGGAGACATGGAATCGCTAATAGATCGGATGACAAGATCATCATTACTCACATGAAAGTATGCATTACACCATCACCACTGAGGCCATACCTATGATGATGAATGCGTAGCTCCAGAACTCTGCCATGGCACAACCACGCAGGGCGGCTATCGTGGCTAGGGTCGGCCTAGGCCATCTCCTAGACAACCTCGAGGGTTCGCGGCCGCCGTCGTCTTCCTCTGGTGCTTGCTTCTAGGTTTCACCGAATTCTGGTGGATGGATTGGGCGACTATCGGAGGCAGGGGATATAAATGAGCCGAAGAGCACCTAGGTCAAAGGGCGTCGCGAACCAGGCCCGAAAGGGGGTAGGCCGGTCGGCATGGGCTGACCGACCCAGGCCCTTTTCGGCCTGGTTCGGGACCATCTTCCTCCACGACGCTTCTTGCACTTTCTTGAATATTTGCCGAACTTCATGTGGGTCCTTGACGTCATTTTCCCTATGGTTTGGATAAAGGTACTTGGTGCACGAACTCCCGCATCTTCTGTTTAGGTCCTCGGAGTTTCACGGCTTCATGCTTCGGTCCTCAGGTCATTTGGAGTCATGTTGATGGACCGAATAGGGCGACCAGAGAGGGGGGAGTGAATGGGAGCCGATAAAAATTCTTCCCGAAGGTCGAACTCGGCCTATACCCCGATTGCCACTCCAAGAGTCCAAGGACACAAAGGAAGCTCCAAACAAGGCACACACAAGCCTACAAGATCAAGAGACAAGCCTAAGAGCAAAGAGCGGAAGCAACTAGACAAGAATCAAAGCACTTGGCACAATCTAGAAACGCCAGGCGCGGACTGTCCGTGCAGTACGGGCGGACCGTCCGCTAGGGTACGGCGGACTGTCCGCAGGTGCTACGCGGACTGTCTGAAATGAACACCAGAGCTACTAGAAACAAACCCAAAATACGGACTGTCCGGCTAGGCCTTGCGGACCGTCCGCCAGTGTCGCGGACTGTCCGTGAGGGCAGCGCGGACCGTCCGCCCAGCTCGCTGGAAACCCCAGATACAACCCCAGACAAAACTTCACCACGCGGACCGTCTGTGATCAACATGCGGACTATCCGCAAACCTCTTGCAATGAAACCCTAGGGCTAAAAAGGATCGAAATGAAGACGCGCAAGAGCATGAAGAACACGTGACGAACTTCAGGACGCGCGGACTGTCCGCGGGGTCCTCGCAGACTGTCCGCTAGCCCCAGACAGAGCTGCTCGAGCTCGAGCTCACGAAGTCAACTCTCCAAATCCATCACCGGATCTCCCAAACACCAAAAGCTCTTGAGACAAGATTTGGGGGAGATGATAAGCAACACAAGAGGAAGCTATGCCCCAAAAATCTCGACCTCTAAGCCACTAAATCGCCGAGAATCGCGAATCACACGAACTCCACCAAGAAAACAAACTCCGGCCAAAAACTCACGAATCGAAGGCTCTCCACGGCGTTTGAGGAGTCAAGATCACACACAAAGATGCGCAAGGCATCCACCCATGGTCTCCTCAAAGAAATCCGAAGGAAAACGCCCTCAAATCCCCGAATCGAGCGAAGAACGAAACTCCCAAAAAATAGCCCCGAAAATGACACAAAAATCACAAAGGACTAGGAGATCACCGCAACGCCGAATGCTTCCATACATCCAAAGGACAGAGTCTGTACAAGAGTCTAGCCTAAGGGATCCAAAAAGAAAAGAAGCAGTTCAGAGAAATCTGCCGGGGAAGAAAGCCCTAGAGTCCAAGAGCGAGAGATGCCATCCACCTCTCCGCTATTTATACGGAGTCCATTGGAGGGAGGTAAATGACCACGCTACCCCTACTGCTTGAAATGAAGATACAACCCCTCAGGGGCATTTTGATCAAGTCTTCATCGGATGGACACGCTTCCACCGTGGCTTCGCTTCAACTTGACGCAAACCCCGTGATCACGCCACGTGCCCTCCTCCTCGAAACTTCCCGAAGCTCCCGGATCACCGACACGAGTCAAGCCGCAACCTGTACCTGCACACTTAGCCAAGCATCAGTCCACACAACGTTGTCAATCACTCATCACCAAGGAGCGACCCTCCACTGGTCCTCGGACACACCTGGTCCTCACATGTTCACTTCGTGTCTTGACTTGTGCCGGGCTTCGTGATCTTCTCATAAAATGCTCGATGAACTCTACCCGGAAGTCCTCATTTAGGCGCTTAAATCCTGCGTAAACAACATACTCCAAAAACCACATGCAAGTGTGAACTTGTTACATCATTAGTATGCCTAGTGGCGGGTTAGTTATAATTCGAAGCTCAAACCAAAGTGTAACAAGTGCTCTTGGTGGACGGAAATCGACCGCCAACAGACCCCCATGCTTAAACCTTGCTCGTCCTCTAGTAAGCCTTTGATGGATGTCAGTATTGCCTTTCAATGTTCATGCCCTACACTTGATTATACATGAGAAAACATAATGCTCTCCAAGTTTACATTGATAAAGTTCCATAATGTAACTAGCTTTCATCTCTATGGAAGGTAGATATCATTTAAGCTCTTTCCACAAGTAATTAATCATGCCCTCAAATTTTGAACAAATCTCAGAAATTTTGAAAATAAAGAGCGGGATGAAGAAATATTGCTTTACCAAGATCAATAATAAACCTCCTTGCATCTTGCTCATGAACTCTCATCTCCTCTTGTCTCTCAAGACTACTTGTTCTACTCCTTTCCTCTCTCAAATATTTGGTGGAAGGCTTTATATGGAGCTATGGGAAAGTTTAGTCCTACCAATATATTATAGTCGAGATATTATCAAAACAAGACAAGCTTCTCATGGACTTACCAAGACTCCTCAAAAAGGTCATTGGAAAAAATAATGTTACAAGGAGGGGGGCTAGAAAAATACACACACTTTGAGATAGGTGGACATGTGCAAATGGCAAAGAGTGATCCTGAGGCACAAACGAAGTCCTCGTTATTGGATTGCACATGGTTGGAAAGATGAGTATGGGTCTAGATCTTGAAGTCCTTTTGAAATATCCAAACGTAGCTAGAAACCGAGGAGCTTTATTATTTTTTTTCTTCTCTCTCTTTTTTTTATTTTGTTGCTTTTCTCATCATATTTTTTCTTTATTATATTTCTTTCATCACTTTTCTCCTTTTTTTCTTTTTTTACTCCCCTTGAACTCTAGACTACACTAGTACTTCCTTGGCAAACCCCATGCTTAGACGTTGCTCGTCCCCAAGCAAAGGGGTGATGATTGTGCCAAGGTAAATGCCGAAATTCTTGTATTTTCTTGAAGAGAGATACTTGAAACCTTCTAGGGATCCTTTCATGGAGGTCTCCCAAAATCTTGCTCCACTTGACGGCACATTCCTTGTAATCTTCTTTGAAATGTTCATCCATACTCAAAGTTTTGGGTTATGGTCAAGGAGGTATACACAAAAAGATATTTTGAGTTTGTGGGTGGATATCCGGCGAGGTTTGCAAAATTCCCGATGTGGACACTCACAATGCACGGATAGAAAAGGCTAGCAAAAAGATAGATACACAAAAACGGAATGACCAGCTTCTTATTTTCGAGCCAGAGAAATCAAGCCTTGAATCAATGCACCCAAAAATAAATCTAGTAAACTAAGGTTTTTGCAGTCAATTGAATATAAGGCTTTGGATAGGTAGAGCAAAATGCAAATGTTATTAAAGACAAGGTTAGCATATCTTTTAAGAACAAAAATAAATGATCTTTGATTCATTCAAAAATGAGAGCAACGAAAAATACTATGGGTCTCAAGTTATCATAACCTCCACAAAAGATTAGGCTAGCATTGATTTAAATTTCAGATCATATTAAAGAGAGCACTAGCTTAATCATATACAAACCAAGCACAACAATGAGCAAGGTGGCAACGATCATCATATATCCATAAGTAAGAGCATACAAGATATCATCATAGTGAGCACAAGGTAAAGGTGATTATTATTGAAAACAAAAACAAATCTAGGTTGTGCCAGGTTATTCTAAAGAGAGATATAGAAAGGTTGCATCTAAGGTTGTGGAAAGCATATACATATGAACAGACATATAGAAAGACAGACAAAAAGAGGGTTGAGGATTTGTTACCGTCCTTTGATGCTTGAAGTGTAGTGCGGCCTCCCCCATGCTTAAGCATTGTGCTTAACATGGAAGAAGAAAATGAGCATCCTATGGCAATTGTGATCCTTGTAGTCCACGCGGTCTTCTTATGTCCACCAAGTCCTCCCCCATGCTTAGCATGTTGGTACGCATGAAAGATGATGAACCATCTTGTAATTATTGAAGTCCTACCGCCATGTGTGGATATCATCGTCATACTCTTCACCTTTGTTGCCTTGATTGTCCTCCAACGTCCATCCTTTGTCCCAATCGTTTCTCAACTCGTCTTCACCTCCTTCCATGTTGTCCTTTATTGCTGCTTCAACTTCCACGAATTTTTCTTCAACTTCCAGAACAAAACATATACCGAAAGGGGGTAGGCCGTTCGGCATGGGCCGAGCGGCCCAGGCCCTTTTCGGCCTAGTTCGGGCCCATCTTCCTCCACGATGCTTCTTGCACTTTCTTGAATATTTGCCGAACTTCATGTGGGTCCTTGACGTCATTTTCCCTGCGGTTTGGATAAGGGTACTTGGCGCACGAACTCCCGCATCTTCTGTTTAGGTCCTCGGAGTTTCACGGCTTCATGCTTCAGTCCTCGGGTCATTTGGAGTCATATTCACTTCGTGTCTTGACTTGTGCCGGGCTTCGTGTTCTTCTCACAAAATGCTCGATGAACTCTACCCGGAAGTCCTCATTTAGGCGCTTAAATCCTGCGTGAACAATATACTCCAAAAACCAAATTCAAGTGTGAACTTGTTACATCATTAGTATGCCTAGTGGCAGGTTAGTTATAATTCAAAGCTCAAACCAAAGTGTAACAAGTGCTCTTGGTGGACGGAAATCGACCGCCAACACCAACACAGAGAAAAAGAAAAATAAAACAACCACGAACACAAACCTCCAACAAGTGATCCAAAGACAAAGAACAAGCGAAAAACAAGATCACTCGCCAGACCAAGTCTCGGCCCCCTAAGGCAAGGGCAACGTTCAACACAGCCGAGACAAACAAAGCTCACAAAGAGCACATCACAAAGCACAAAACTCAGGCAAACCAAAGGAGCTCCCCCTGCACATATGCAAACTCCCCCTGAGCAAATGCAATCTTTTCTCAAATTTCTACCCAACATATAACTTCTCCCCCTTGCTGATAATGCATGAATCAAACTACCATGAAAGTGCACAGATGCATGTCAAAGCATATACAATCTACCAAGCTTCTCAGATATACAACGAGCACAACAAAATGCTACAAATGAGACATAGAGCAAGAAAAGTAGACATGGTGTAGTTAGCGCATTGTCATCAAGAAAGTAGAGGCATAGATACATGTGACATGGCCAAAAGCAATTTTAAGCAATTTTCACAAACAAAATTCATCTCATGAGCAAAGCCCTTTCCATGGTCAATTTGAGCAAAAATGAACTAGATCACACAAAGCTCATACAAGATCAGAAGTTCTCATCACAAGATCATAGCAAACACCCATAAGCTACTAGATGTCATGTCAAAGCCACCGAGCCATGTGTCTACTTCTAATTTGAGACTTCTCATGGTAGACATCATGCAACGGTTTAGTACGCAAGATATATACATCAAAGCATAAAGACATTATTGTGAGTACATTTTCCAAGAATAAGGCAATTCATAGACCAATTTCATTTTCAAATTTAAGCATGGTACATGAAATGCCTTTGTGGCAAAAAGAAGCTTATGCTCCTCCACAAGTGACATATGGGCTAAACATTCACCATGACAAATGGGTCTTTGACCCCAAATGAAAAGAGCATGATACTCAAGTACAAACTAAGCATGATATAGGCATTCGAGCACAAATATAACATGAAAAGTATCTACTCATGAGTGAAGCATTTTAGCATTTTCACAAAAAGGAAGCTATCTCATCATGAACATATGACAATACCATCAAGAGCATAGCATTCACATCACCATTCCCAAAGCATACACATATCTCACATATAGCACATCATAGTGATCAAAGTATATAAGAGAAGTTCATCCTAACAACTATGATACAAAGATAGCTATCCTACCATGTTTTGGTACAAAATGAAAATGCGTGCCTGAAATGCAACAAATGATACATATATCACATATATACATGAGAAGCTCCAAGATCCAGCTAAAAAGGGAAACACACTCCAATTTCACCTCGCAAGCATGTGAAGGTAACTCGGTCAAGTGGTTTAGTGAAGATGTCGGCTAGCTGATCTTGGGTAGGTACATAGGACAAGGAAATGTTCCCTTTCTCAATATTGTCCCTAAGAAAATGGTATCTCACTTCGATGTGTTTAGTCTAAGAGTGAAGAACTGGGTTTTTGGCTACACTTATGGCACTGGTGCTGTCACAAAAGAGTGGAACCTGGGAGCACTTCTCACCAAAATCGCTCATAGTGTAGGTCATCCATAGGAGCTGCAAACAACAACTGGCTGCAGCAACATACTCGGCCTCTATAGTGGACTGGGCTACACTGGATTGCTTGCGAGATGACCAAGAGACCAAAGAAGAACCAAGAAACTGGCAACAACCCGAGGTAGACTTGCGGTCCAAACGACACCCAGCAAAATCAGCATCGGAGTATCCGTGAAGTATGAGTGTCGAGGAGGCAAAATACCAAAGACCAAACTCAGGAGTGTAGTTTAAGTACTTGAAGATCCTCTTGACGGCGTGCCGATGTGAAGTCGTCGGTGAAGCCTGAAAATGAGCGCACAGACACACACTGAACTGTATGTCTGACCTCGTGCCATCAAGTAGGGGAGGGAGCCGCTCATGCTCCTGTACTCCTTTTGGTCCACGGGTTCGCCATCTTCATCCGCATCCAAAGCCGTAGTGGAACCCATCGGTGTAGTCAGCGGCTTGGAGTCATTCATGCCAACCTTCTTCACCATGCCCCAAAAATCTTGGCCTCTAACTCAATAAATCACAGGGAATCGCGGATCACACGAACCACCACCGTGAACTTGGGCTCCGACCAAAAACTCATGAATCAAAGTGGATTCCTGGTGTTTCAGGGGTCAAGATCACACACAAAGATGCGCAAGGCATCCACCCATGATCTCCTCAAAGAAATCTGAGAGAAAACGCCCTCAAATCCACGAATCGAGCGAAGAACGAAACACCCCAAAAATAGCCTCGAAAATGACACGAAAATCCCAAAGAGCTAGGAGATCATCGCAATGCCGAATGCTGCCATACATCCAGAGGTCAGAGTCTATACAAGAATCTAGCCTAGGGAAAGTAGAGGAAAAGAAGCAGTCCAGAGCGATCTACCAGGGGAGGAAACCCTAGAGTCCAAGAGAGAGATGCCATCCACCTCTCTGCTATTTATACGAAGTCCACCGGAGGAGGCAAATGACCACGCTACCCCTACAACTCAAATAGAAGATACACACCCCTCAGGGGCATTTTGGTCAAGTCTTCATCGAGCGGACACGCTTCCACCGCGGTCTTGCTTAGCATCGACGCAAACCCCGTGATCACGCCACGTGCCCCCCGCCTCGAAGCTTCCCAATGCTCCCGGATCCTCGTCTCCGTCGCATCGGGCCTCCGGACTTGGTTTTGCGGCCCAAACCAAGAAACCGTCCACCGATGGATTTGTGGGCAAATCACTAAATCCCGCGTGCAAGCTTCAGCCTCGATCCGCTACCTTGCACCGGCCCATGTTCACAACTTCAACTTGCTAGTCTTGCACCGCACGGCTCGCACTTGACCCCATCGGCCACCGGGTCCATCGAACCAAGCCTACTTGCCTCTGCATCACCCGGAGGCCGCCACGGCTAAGGCCTTTCGCGCTTGTTCTACACCTGCACGAACACGAGTCAAGCCGCAACCTATACCTGCACACTTAGCCAAGCATCAGTCCACACAACGTTGTCAATCACTCATCACTAAGGAGCGACCCTCCACTGGTCCTCGGACACACCTGGTCCTCAATCGCCCCGTTGATGAGTGCATTGACAACACCCATAGTAACCATCATAGAGAAAAAGAAAAGAAAAGAAAAACAACCACGAACACAAACCTCCAAGCAAGTGATCCAAAACCAAAGAACATGCGAAAAACACGATCACTCGCCAGACCAAGTCTCGGCCCCCTAAGGCAAGGGCAATGGCTCAACACAGCCGAGACAAAACAAAGCTCACAAAGAGCACACCACAAAGCACAAAACTCAGGCAAACCAAAGGACCCCCCTGCACATATGCAAACTCCCCCTGAGAAAATGCAACCTCTTTTCTCAATTTTTTCCCACATGCAAAAATCTCACAAATGCAAACCATTTCTCCCCAAAATATCATACAACTTCTCCCCCTTGTTGACAATTGATGAATCAAGGTATCATGAAGCTCTCACCCTTGTTTTCATGAAAAATGCATGTCAAAGCATATACAATCTACCAAGCTTCTCAAATGTACAAAGAGCACAACAAAATGCTACAAATGAAACATAGAGCAAGCAAAGTAGATATGGTGTAGTTAGCGCATTGCCAGCAAGAAAGTAGAGACATATAAGCATGTGACATGGCCAAAAGCAATTTTAAGCAATCTTCACAAAGAAATATTCATCTCATGAGCAAAGCCCTATCCATGGCAATTTGAGCAAAAATACACTAGATCATACATAGCTCATACAAGATCATAGCAAACACCCATAAGCTACTAAATGTCATGTCAAAGCCACTGTCACACCCGATTTTCTGAAGAAAACCAAGTGATAGCTATATGTATGCCAGGATCTATTTTCATACATATAGTGATGCCATAGTGAATAACAGAAACAATATCACGTAAAGAAAGAGAGATTATCAGAGATTTACAGCGGAATCCTGGGAAGCAAAGGTTCCAACTTCATAGGCAAACGACTGGGGGTTACGTACGCCTAGCACCATCTTCTGGACTTCATACACCTTCTTCTTGTTCTTCTTCTGAGCAGCGGTTAGCAAAGATGAGTACACTTATGGTTGGTACTCAGCAAGGCCACAAAAATTAACCAGAAAGCAAATTAAAGTCCATCTTTAAGTATATTAATCATGTGAGGGTCCAGGCCGCTCTTAACCGAGAGCACGGCTGATCGATCAGTTTTCACTCTGCAGAGGTTGTACACTTTACCCACAGCTCGTGTAAAAGTTCCGAGGAACTTTGAACCCAACCATGCTGTGCTAGCTAGGCACAATACCACACTTCCGAGGTGTGATTGCATAGGGACGCTACGAAGCCTTTACAAAGATGTGAAAAGGTCCAACAACCCTCATAGTTACAGTAGAAGAGCGGACCATAACCCTCCCTAGTGGACAGCACCTTAGCAAAGGTTGTGGCCAAGAGGACCGGGCTATACCCCTTAAACTCTGACCCCCTCTGCTCCTTTCGGATAAGGTTGTCAGTTCGTTCGCACATCTAATTAATTGGCTAAGCCAGAGCCATATGGACTGTGGTTGCACTGTTTTCCTGGGTGGTTCTCCATGTTCCAATTAAACACATAGTATTCTTATTAAAGCATAGGTAGATGGTGGTTAGGGTCACTTGCCTTTCTCAACAAAAAGCTACTCTTGCTCTTCTGCTCTTGCTCTTTTGGTACTCTTGATCTTCAGGACTTCCGATCAACAGCTCAATCTTCTACTCGAAGCAAACATCGAGCACAACATGCAAAAGCAAATGATCACAACTAAGAACAATACACCAAGCATGAAATGCTTTAAAAGAGAGCAGGGTTGGTTCTAGGATCGCGAACGCAAAAACACTCGGAGCTATCGGGAGATTTGGATTATATCACACAAGGCTATGTGCTTGGTATATTTTAATTCAAAAAGATGTGCATAGGTTATTTCAGAGAAATGCCCTATTTATAATTAAGCAAGTTACATTTGTGTTAAAAATATGATGTAGAACTTATTCAAATTTTATTTATAAATATTCAAGTATGATTTATGCAAATTATGCATTTAATTAAATAGAAGCATGTGAAGCATCTAAACGTATATCTTTATATTTCGAGTTGTACTAATCAAATTATAATTCAAAAACACATTTATGTTCATATTAATCAAATTGACATTTAATTAAGAAAACTCGAGATAGACCTATGTTGCTTTTATTTAGAAAGAAAATTGCATAATCATTAATCAATTTAAGTTTGATTATATAACCGAGGTATATCTCTAATTATCTTTTAATTGAAAGAAATATTTAATTAAGTATTAATCATATTAACTTTCTTATGAAAACACGTGTTGAACTCTAATTAGATTTTAATAAGAAAAACATTTGTATAGGGATTTAATCATATTTAATATTTAAAAAAATTATAAAACAAAGAACATGTTCAACATTGGTCCTAACACGTTCTTTGAGTTGTTATGAACCTAACGCAACTTGAAACGGTCAAAACGGAGCTAAAATGTGAAAATTAGGGGCTAAACAGGGTTTAGGGGCTAAACTGCGAAGAAACTTGACCTCCAGGGGCTTAACTGCAAGAAACCAGGGACCTAAACCTAATTACACGTATAAACTCAAGGTTTATAGTTTAAAAGATCAAAGGTGGACTTCGGGTGGAAAAACCAGAGAAGCCAAGGGTCTAAACAAGAAAACCTGGACCTAACCGTAAAGGTTTTTATAAGGTGGAAGGGTATTTCTGTTATATTAGAAACTATAGGTGGTTTTCTGCAAAGATGTGGCGGCCAGCAGGGTTGACTGTTATGTGACTTGGTTTGACTCGGGCTGGGGTGCATCTGGGCCGTCAGACTCGCGATCGACGGCTAGCAGCGGTTCAGGCAGCGGGCGGCGGCGCTCGGCAGAGCTTCGCCGGAAGCTCGCCGAAGACGCCCAAAAACGTGCTCCTGTGCACGGTTTGAGACGCGGAAGGGCTCTACGCAAAGAGGAGAGAGAGGCGAACTCACCCTGGGGTTCGGGATGACGAGCAAGGCGGCGGGGATGTAGATCGATGACGGGCGGCGGACGGCGGAGCTCCGGCTTCGGGCGGTGCGTGCTCCGGGCGAGAAAGGGAGGAGGAGACTCGGTGGAGCGGTGCGGTAGAAGCAGGGGCTCGGGCTCACCTTTTATAGGATGGAGGGGGAGGAGAAGGGCCGACACGGCGGCGGGGCTTGGTGGGCCACCATTAATGGCCGGGTGGGAGCTCAGTGGAGGAGCCGTTTCGGTGGGAGAGGAAGGGATGGGGCAGGCGAGTGGTTGCGGCGCATCAATGCGCACCCAGAGGAAGGGGAGGAGGCGCGGGAGAGGGAGGGACGGCGCCAGGGTGGTGGCGGCCGGCGGCCACGGTGGGGAAGATGGCCGGCGGGAGGAGGGAGACGGACCCGACACGCGGGGCCCACCTGTCGGCCGGAGAGAGAGAGCGGGGGGGAGGCGGAGCGGGCCGGCAGAGGAGAAACGGGCCGCTCGAGTTCGTGGGCCGGCGGAGGTTAGGCGGGCCGCGGTAAAAAACAAGAGAGGGAAGAGCTGGGTGGGCCTTGGGCTTGCTGGGCTAAAAGAAGGGAAAGAGAGGAGGGAGAGGGTTTAGGGGTTTGGGATTTGTTTTTTTTTCTTTTCTCTTTTTTTCAACACTCATCAAACAAAAACAATTGCAACCAAATAAATGCAACACACATACATATTTATTTTATTTAATTTATATAAACAAACAATTGCCTTTTTCCTATACTAAATTTCCTGTTAAGAGAATAATTGTTTAGGCAAATTTTAAAATTATGAGAAAATTGTTGGTTAATTATTTTCCTAATAACATCCTGAAATTTGAAAATTTCTTGGTGTTACAGCCACTAAGCCATGTGTCTACTTCTTAAAATGAGACTTCTCATGGTAGACATCATGTAACGGTTTAGCACCCAAGATATGTACATTAAAAACATAAAGACATGATTAAGAGCTCATTTTTCAAGTATAAGGCAATTCATACACCAATTTCATTTTCAAGTTTAAACATGGTACATGAAATGCCTCCGCGGCAAAAAGAAGCTTAGGCTCCTCCACAAGTGAACATATGGGCTAAACATTTACCATGACAAATGGGTCTTTGACCCCAAGTAAAGAGTGCATGATACTCAAGCACAAACTAAGCATGATATAGGCATTTGAGCACAAATTGAGCATTGACAAGAATCTACTCATGAGTGAAGCATTTTTAGCATTTTCAACAAAAGGAAGCTATCTCAACATGAACATATGACAATACCATCAAGAGCATAGCATTCACATCACCATTCCCAAAGCATACACATATCTCACAAATAGCACATCATAGTGGTCAGAGTATATAATAGAAGATCATCCTAGCACAAATGATCCAAAGATGGCTATCCTACCAGGTTTTGTACAGAAATGTAAAATGCATGCATGGAATTCAACAAATGATACATATATCACATATATACATGAGAAGCTCCAAGACCCAGCTAGAAGGGAAAACACACTCCAAGTTCACCTCACAAGCGTGTGAAGGTAATTTGGTCAAGTGGTTTAGTGAATATGTCGGCTAGCTGATCTTGGGTAGCTGCATAGGACAAGGATATGTTCCCTTTCTCAACACTATGTGAAAACCTCAAATAGGTCACGCAGCATTTGTAACGGGCCCTTAACACCCGTTACATGGACCCCATCTGCAACGGTTGTTGTTTGGCGCCCGTTACGCATAAGCGCAGCAGGCTCGACCACGACCTCGCCCTGACCTCGCCACCACAACGCCCGTTACCAATGAGGACTTCTGGTAATGGACTTCTTAAACGCCCGTTACATGTTTTCTTTGTAACGGACTTTAACATGCGTCCGTTACGAAAGTAAAACCTATCGGTAACGGGCTCTTTAAGTCCGTTACCGATGACTTTCCTATTAGAGACGTGTTGTTTTTAGGACACATCTCATTTTATGGCGACCCAATTGGCGAAGCTTGTTTGGAGCTAGCATCTCCTTTGTTTTCTCACAATAGAGACGCGTGTTGTTATTACGCGTCGTTGTCTTTGCATTCCGACCACTCTGCTATCTCCGACAACTACACTCGCTCTCTCTCCTCTAAGGGCCCCACTCGCTCTCTCCCCACCGTTGGACACGCACTCTCTCTCTCCTCAGAAAGTCGGCGCTACAGCAGGCCGGCCGGCCGCGTGCGCGACGGCGAAAGGTGCCGGCGGACGTCGACCGCGGTTCGGTGTTCCTCCGCGCCCTACATCCTCCAAAGCAGCAGCTTATCCTCCTCCTCGGGCTCGGTGCCGTCCTCCGCGCCGTCATCGTCGCCGTCCTCCGCGCTGTCGCCGTCGCCGTCACCGCGGCTGCGACGCCTCGTCCTCCTCCTCGGAAGTGCTCTCCTCGTAGGTAGTCCTCGTCAAGGTGGAAATTGCCCCCTTTTATTGAACTTCGCTGTCCTAATCCTCTTACTCATCAGTTTTGGTGATGCATTATGCTCATTTGATGTATGAAAATTGCAGATGGCTGCTGCTGCTCGGGCTTGGATGTACAGTAGTAAGTCCCGAGATTGGGCCAGTTTCTTAGTGGGGGTCAATGGTTTTCTAGATCAAGCAGAGGCGGTTATGAGAAACCGTGGTGTTCAGGCAATGCTTTGCCCCTGTATAGATTGTCTCAACCAGAAGAAGTTCGGGCAACAGGATAACATTTTTCATCATTTGATCACACGTGGTTTCAAAGAAAATTACATGTGTTGGAATAAACATGGTGAGGAAGGGCTTAATGAAGTCGAAGCAGGATGCCTAAATGAAGGTGAAGAGCGACACCATGCTACAGGCCTTAATAATGAAGGGGCAGCGCTATGCCATGATGAAGAGCTTGATGAAGGTGGAGTTTTGATGATGAAAATGAACCATTCCCACCAATTGTGATGAGGCCTGAGGATATCACTGATCAAGAACTTACGGGCTTCAATGATGGTGAGTTGTTGCAACGTGTGCACAATGTTGATCAAATGTTGCGGGATGTTGAGTTTCAAGGAGTGTATATAGCTTCTGAATTAGCGAGGCTGAAGTAGTTCGTTGAAGATTCAAAGAAATCCCTCTATCCTGGTTGCAAGAAGTACTCTCACCTTTCTAGTGATCTAAAACTTCTGCAGCTTAAGGCAGATCATGGTTGGAGCAACGAAAGTTTCAAACAACTATTGGATCTCCATAAGGACATGCTACCCGAGGGAAACCAAATAGCGAGTCTGTCTATGAGGCAAAGAAGATAATTTTTCCTCTGGGAATAGAGGTTGCAAAAATTCATGCTTGCAAGAACAGTTGTGTATTGTTCCATGGAGATTATGCAGACCTTGACAAGTGCCCCAAGTGTGGGTTCGATCGGTACAAGAGGAAAAAGATGGTGGTGATTACAACAATGCTGATGATGACGAGAACGAGTCCACGGAGATCACAGGCAAGAAGAAGAAGAAGAAGAAGAAGAAGAAGAAGAAGAAGAAGGTTAAAGGGGCTCCTGTGAGGGTAGCATGGTATTTTTGCATCATTCCTCGGTTGAGAAGATGGTTCGCCACACGAAAGGAGGCCCAACTCTTGCGTTGGCATAAGACACGAATGAAGGAAGTTGGCAAGATTAAGCACCCCGCAGATGGCCAACAATGGCAAAACATTGGTTCCCACTTTAAGGAATTTGCCGGTGAAAGCAGGAACATTCGGTTCGCTATGAGCACAGATGGCGTGATCCCATTCATTAACCAGAGCTCAACACATAGCACCTGGCCTGTCGTGCTGTCAATGTACAACCTTCCACCCTGGCTATGCAAGAAACGGAAATACATGATGCTGACAATATTGGTCTCCGGGCCAAAGCAACCTGGCGACCGTATTGATGTCTACTTGAGGCTACTAGTTGATGACTTGAAGATACTTTGGAAGCCTGGTGTGAAGGAGGTTTGGGATGAGTTCGGCCGTGAGGAGTTCACATTGCACGCCATGTTGTTCACCACCATCAACGACAACCCGGCTCATCGCAACCTTTCTGGCCAGAGTAAAAGGAAAGGTGCAGCTTGCCCACACTGCTTGGAAGAAACTTGTGTAGTGTGGCTAAGAAATTCAAAGAAATTCTCATTTATGGGGCACCGTCGTTTCCTCAGCAAGAAACATGCCTACCGAGACATGGATTGTTAGTTTAATGGGGAAAAGGAGAATCGACAGGCGCCAATGCATGTGACTGGAGATCTGCTCCACTTTGCAAGTCAAGGACGTCGAAACTATCGAGGAGTTACCCAAATTGTCTAAAAAGAAACTTCTCAAAAGAAAGAAGCGAGATGGTCAAGAAGAAGAAGAAGATGGGTGAGGAATGTGGAACAAGAAATCAATTCTATGGGAGCTAGAGTATTGGCCGCTTTTGGATGTGTGTCATTTGATTGACAACATGCACGTCAAGAAGAATGTGTGTGAAGCTACTTTGGGAACATTGCTACAACAGAAGTCGAAAGGAAAAGATCATAAAAATGCAAGGGAGGATCTTAAAGAAATGGGCATTAGGCCGGAGCTCTATGTAGAGGAAACAAACATGGGGATGGACCTTCCCGTTGCTGCAACCACCTTGTCAAAGGTAGAGAGAAAAGAATTCTGTGAGTTTTTGCATGTTTGAAAGTACCATCAGGCTACTCATCGAACTTCAACAAGCTAGTGTCGGTGAAGGACATGAAAATGAATTTCAACTTGATGAAATCTCATGATTGCCATGTGTTGATGACATCTATTCTTCCTATTGCACTAAGAGGTATCAAGACAGAACTGGTTCGCGACGCGGTCATGAGCTTGTGTTTGTTCTTCAATTAAAAAGAACAGAAGGTGATTGATGAGGAAAAACTATTAGACTTAGAGAGGAGACATTTCGAGACCCTATGCCTGCTTGAAGCTACCTTCCCACCATCATTGTTTGATCTCATGCTGCATCTAACAACACACCTCGCGAGGGAGATCTGGTACCTTGGCCCATCTTACCTGCATATGTAGTGATGAATGTAGGCTTCGTTATGAATGTAATGTCTTCTTCTATCGTGTAAAGTATCGTCCAATCGGTTATTGATAGACCAGATTTGATTTCTCACATTTCTGAGTCAAATCCAAGGTTGCGGCGCCCTCTGCTTCCTCCTCTGTTCTATTGGAATGAAGAACAGTTTGTGTGGGAAAATGAGACGAGGATTAACCATCCCGCGTCTCTAATTAGGGTGGGGCCCAGTTCTATTGGAACGAAGAACAGTTCTCATTTCTCCTTTTAATCTGCAGTCAAATTTTGTAACATGTATTTCTCCGTCGTGCTTAGTCCAAATTTGATGATTTTTTTCCTAGTTTTTTCTAAAATCCCCATCTTTTCATTAATTTCATTGTTTAGTGTATATTCCGTTTCGTGAATAATGTTTATATGCCTTTATCTTGTTCTTTGTAATTCCAACATAGAAATAATATTTGTTTTCCACAACCATTAGTAATGAAACTTTACATTTCGTAATCTTAAGGTGAACACATGCTTGTGTTAAAGTTTCAAATGCGTACGAGATCGAACATGTTGCAAAGTGTGGAAAACTTCAATGTTCAAGCATTCTAGGAAACTATGTGAGAGATGTAGCCATTTGTACACAAGTATATTCTTCCTTTATCAAAACCATTTGAATTTTTTATGACAAGTTTGGGTACCCAATTTATGTTGCCACATCAATTTGTAGAATTTTTGGAGCAAAATAAGATGTTATTAGAATTATTATATCACAAGCATGAGATGTATATTCGGATTATAAGAATGTTGGGTACACAAGTGTGACTGTTGATATTTTATTAAAATACTAAATGTCCAAGTATGAATTGATGTTATTTTTAATGAATTTTTAGGTGTTGTTTTACTGGCTCTAATATTTGATGGATGCGAGTTTCATTTCTAAAAAATAGTGTTGGGCCCACGCATCAGTGTCAGCAGCCTATATAAAGAAGATACCTGCCGACGAAGGCGACGCGGGTTTACTAACCAGCGTCGGCAATGACTATCCAATGTCAGCGTCAGGAGGCAAACCTTGCGCGCGCTGTTCAAAAACCACCACCAATATTGACTATAATACCCATGGAATTCCAATTCCACCAGAGAGCCGTTCAAGGGCACACCAGTAATTTCCGTGAACATAGTAACGCATGCGCAGGGGACATATACTCGGGAGTCTAATTCAGACAGATCCACCACGCCCGCACTCTCCCTGCCGCAGCACTGCTCCTTCTCCAGCCCCACCGTTCCCGGCGTGACGTCGGCGAAGCGGCTCCAGCCGTGACGACGGTGACGAGGACGCGGTTACTAGCGTGCGGACGGCGTCCCGGCCAACCTAGAGACGGTGACGCGGATCCGGCATCCCCGGCCACGACGACGAGCTAGCCACCTCAGGCAACGAGGCGACGCGGATCGGGCCTCTCCGACCACCACGAGAACAATTACTTCATTTGCGACAGAGGTTAATGCTGCTTGAACCCCCAACACCCTCTCTCTGCTCGGCCACCCAATCTGCTATTCCTGTCAAGGTGGATTAGGGAGACATGCTACTTTACAGTTCTTCACATAGGATTATTCTCCTGGAATTGCCTGCATTAGTACAGCATACCTTAATAGTTCATTTTTAATTGATTGGCTGTGGATTTGACGGATGAATTTTGTTGCTCCAAGTCTGTTTGGATAAATTGTTGCTAACAGATGAACTTATATGAACTGTTGAAATTCTGTTATGCTTCGAATGTACCAGATCGACAATTATGCTTTGGACCTGTTAGCATACTTTAATTCTAATTGCTTTGTCCTCTTGTTGCATGTACACGTGGAACACACAATTCATTGCTGCTGAAGTTGGACAAGGAAGCAGATGAAGGAATTTAATCCCTACTTTGATATATAAGCATATTGCTTCACCCTGTCAAAATGGTTAGCACCTATCCCCAACCTGTATGCTAATATCAACTATTTTTCCTGTCAGAGAATAAGAATTTATCTTATTTTGTTTAGGTTTTCAGTCTAGCTTATGTTGCCCTACTGACGACCTGACATATCATCTATGCAGTCTCCCACAACACCAAACTCCTCTACCTCTAGTGCACCATCACAGCCCATCGACGGTGAACCTTATTCACAGCCTATCAACGGTGATCCTTCTTCACAGGGTCACTCAGCACATACTGCTGCGAGTAGTACTCGATCCCGCGGGTCAAGGACACAAACCAAATGGCCAGAAGACAAGCTGACCGCAACTGGACTTGATAACAATTATTGGCCTACCCCAGATGCTGTGAGGGATAGATATGTATTGGTCTCTAGCCTCATTGCTCGAGAGAGGGTCTCAATCAACAAGACAGTTGAAGATCTCTCACCAATTGAGAAGGAAGAGCTGTTCACAGTTTTAGAGGAAAAGCTAGATTACCCAGCCAATCTGGCTGAATCTGTTCGCAAGAAGGCAGTTAAGGCAGCTATGTCAGAGATTGCAACCTTGCAACGGCGGTTCAAGACCCATTTAAGAAAAAAATATGTGATCCAAGAGAAGACTCCCTTTGTGAAGCATTCCTTTTGCAGCCAGAAGACTAGACCGTGTTTGTGCAGGAAACCAATTCTCCTAGATTTCAGCGATTGAGCCAGGGGATGAAAGAAAAGAGAGCATTGCATGATAAGCCACACAGGATGGGCAGAAAAGGTTATGTTCATAAAAGGAAAGAGTGGGAGGAGGAGGATGCAAAGCTAGCTGAAGAAGGAAAACATAACCCTTGGGACCCATTTCCTGGACGTTTGAGGCCTTATCTGCGGGCAAGGGTAGGGAACAGGAAGACCACTAGTGAAGGAAGCGAGGACATAATATTCAGTAACCCTGCGGTGGTGGGGGTAGCAACTAGGGTGCAAACACTTGCAGCTCAGGCTAGCGATGGTTCTTTCAGGGTTAGGGAGAATGATATCCTCACCGCAGCACTTGAGACTCCAGAGCATCGAGGTCGGGTCCGAGGTGTGTCTAGTTCACTTGGCTGGGGTAAAGGGTTTGGTGAAGAGTTTGCTGAAATGTACAGGAAGAAGAGGAACAAGAAGGCTGTACCGCAGATGGAAGAGCTAGTTGGTGCAGCAGTCACCAGAATTGTCTCCATTCTAGCAGAATCAGGCATTGATATACCGAAAAATGTACTTCATCCTCCCCAATCACCACCTGTCAGTAGCAGCGAGGAAGAAGATGTGCATGGCCTCGAGGAAGAAGATGTGCATGGCAGTTAGGAAGAAGAAGCATGTGGCAGAGAGGAAGACCATTGGCATGTCAGCGAGGACGAAGGTAGTCAACAGCACATTGATAGTCGATCACCTATGCTGGACACAATAGATAAGCTGACAGAGCCAACCAAGTGCAGCCTTTTGGATGGCTCCGGGAATAAAGTGGAGCTCGCACTAGCCACTCTTTCCATTGCAAAAGACTCTCCATACAGTACCTGTGCAGGATGGGTATGTTGTGGTGCAACCTAGTTATGTGTGGGGCAATACGGGTCACTACCCTCTGCCTGTACCAATTGGGGGGATGAAGTAACAACCCTAGCTGAGGCTCTCTATCTAAGGATCCAACGGTCAAAGAACAGGATCCATGTACCACTCATTACGAGAAATACCAACCCTGCTCAAACATCAAGTAGCAGGGGTACAACATCAGATGGAGGTACTGCAGCTCAGCATCAGCAAGAGAAAGCTCAGCAGCAGCAGCAGATCAGCAAAACTACGCAGCAGGAGCATCGACAACAGCAAGAGGAGGACAGGAAATCTCCGCCTAAGAAGCAGCAGCAGATCAACAAAACTACGCAGCAGGAGCATCGACAACAGCAGGAGGAACCCAGGCAATCTCCACCTAAGCAGCAGCAACAGCAGCCTCTGCAACAGGAGGAGGACAGGCAATCTCCGCCTAAGCAGCAGTAGTGACAGGCGGAGGACAGGCAATCTCGGCCTAAGCAGCAGCCACCGCAGAAGAAGGGGGCCAGGAAACCTCTGCCTAGAGATGAGCTTCTTAACTATTTTTGGACAAAACAGGATCCAAAATACAAGCCTGCTGTGCCTATGTTGTCAGAAGCGGACTTACAGGCTGCTGGACCGAATTGTGCCAGGTTGCATGCTTACGCCATGGAACACAGTAAGGATAAACTTAGTTTTCCAGCAAAGTTGCCTGAAGACTCCTTTCATGGTGCTGGTGATTTAATGTTAAACATTGCATTCAGTCACGTGTATGACCTTATAACCCTGGTTGCTCTGGATGAGACCTTCTTGAGGTTGTGGACATTGTAAGTGCCTTAAAACCAAAATAGATATTTCTTTAATTTTGACCACAAAGTTCATGCATGCTAACATTTGGATTTTTTGTAGGAAAATGATGGACAAGGTAGCGGAGATGAAGATCAGTGTTGGGTTTTTGGATCCACAGGTTCTCACGACCACAAAGATTGATAAGGAGTCTAACCTTGTAATACAAGCATTGAGAAATGCAATGACGAATGACTACGTGGTGGGTGCCTTCAGCACCGGTGGCCACTGCGTAACACTGATCATCTGTATGAGGTTCAAAGAGGTTTGGTATCTAGATTCTGCTAAACATCATCCCGCGCGAAAGTTCGAAGACCTCCGAGTGCTTGTGACTTGGTCCGTACCTTGTAGGTTTTGTTCACAAAATTCAATCTCTTAGTGTTTCTAATCGGTATTGCTGATCATGCAGGGCCCCTGAAAATATATGCCTAAAGGACGAAGGGATGAAAGGAAAGAAGACAAAGCTAAAATCCAATCAGACATTCAAGCACAAGCCAAATACCACTGTAAGACCGAGGTTTTTTTATGGTCCCTTCATACAAATTTGGTACTGCATTAACTTGTCATTTTGACCTCGATGCGCAGTGTGCTCAGCAGCCATCGGGGTCCTTTTTGCATGGATTCCATGTGGCATTCAATATGTTCAAACTACTCGAAGACATACCCCACATCAAGAAGGCTGTTGTAAGTAGATAATGCTCTCACCCTTGTCTCTGCTCATATTCTCCATTTGATTTTAGAAACTGATTTGTACTTGTATTCTCATAATTATTTTATTTTGCAGTATTTCAAACCTGCCCTAAATATTTCTACAGAAGATTTAAAGCCGGTCCGGGAGATGTTGTGTGAGTACATTGTTAAGGAGATCCTCGACCGAAACGGCAACCTCTATAATGGTGCACCGTGAGTTCATTGTACTGCCTGACAAACTTGAAACTTGCTGCATTCAGGCTGGTTTAGTACTGCCTGAGAAACCTGCTTGGCTGGGGTCAGATGTTGCCTGGTTTAGGCAGTTTTCTCAGGACTCCATCCAAACAAAGCACCGATGACGAACTTGAAACTTTAGCATGCATGTCGATCTGATGAGGAACTTGATGTGATCTCGCATTATTGTGTATATATATGTGATCTTGCTTGTGTATATATGTGATGAGAATGTGTTTGTGATGTCTCCTTGCATTGCTGTGGTGGCTGCCAAATCCTGGCTGTTTCCAGGATGCAGCCCCTGATCTGGTGGCTGCCAAAACCTGGCTGGTTTCGGGAAGCAGCCAGAAAATGGGTAGGTTACTGTAGGTGCCCTACGTATCGGTCACGGGCGTTAAGTAAGACACATTACAAAAATAGATCCGTGAGTAACGGGCTTCACTTGGAACACCCGTTACAAGTATGACAACACTGTAATGGGCCGCATAAAGGCCTGTTACTAATACTGACCGGTGGGCCCTAGAAATTGAAGCTTTTGTCTAGACAGAGGAGATGCGCTTCCAGAGCACGCGTCTCCTGTCGTCGAGACAGAGGTGACGCGCGTCCAGAGCACACATCTCCTTTCGTGGAGACAGGCGAGACGTGCGTCCAGAGCACGCGTCTCCTTTCGTCCAGACAAAGAAGATGCGCGTACAAAAAATGCGTCTCCTTACGTGCAGACGCGTGTCCACAGCAAATGTCTCCGATATTGAGTTCATGTAACGGGCTCGGATTCTGTGCCCGTTACCAAAGGTCCATGTGGGCCTAGAGAAACAGACATTTTAGGTGACCGGTAACTAGTTTCGGTAACGGTCTTTGTTAGACGCCCGTTACAATTACGTGTCATCAGTAACGGGCATCCGCCTGTTACCTTTCTTCGCTTATTTGTAACGCTTGATCGGTAACGGGCGTTTTGCCCATTACCAATGGCCATCTGCGCTCGTTACCAATGTCTGTTTTTCACGTAGTACAACATTGTCCCTCAGAAAGTGGTATCTCACTTCGATGTATCTCACTTATGGCACTAGTCCTATCACAAAAGAGTGGAACCTGGGAGCACTCCTCACCAAAATCGCTCATAATGTAGGCATCCATAGGAGCTAGGAACAACAACTGGCTGCAGCTACATACTCGGCCTCTGTAGTGGACTGGGCTACACTGGATTGCTTGCGATATGACCAAGAGACCAAAGAAGGACCAAGAAACTGGCAACACCCAGAGGTAGACTTGTGATCCAATCGACAACCAGCAAAATCAGCATCGGTGTACCCGTGAAGTCTGAGTGTCGAGGAGGCACAATACCAAAGACCAAACTGAGGAGTGTAGTTCAAGTACTTCAAAATCCGCTTGACGGCCTGCCGATGTGAAGTCCTCGGTGAAGCCTGAAAATGAGCGCACAGACGCACACTGAACTGTATGTCCGGCCCCGTCACCGTCAAGTAGAGGAGGGAGCCGATCATGCTCCGATACTCCTTCTGGTCCACGGGTTCGCCATCTTCATCCGCGTCTAAAGCCGTAGTGGTACCCATCGGTGTAGTCAGCGGCTTGGAGTCGTTCATGCCAAACTTCTTCACCATGTCCCTGGTGTACTTCGCCTAATGTACAAACGTCCCGTCCTTGCAACGCTTGATCTGGAGTCATAAGAATAACTGCAGCTCACCCATCATGGACATCTCAAATTCCCTGCTCATGTCATCTGCAAATCTGGCAACAAGATCATCAGAAGAGCCACCAAAGATTATGTCATCCACGTAAATCTGAACAATCAACAGGTCATTTCCATGCTTAAGGAGAGAAACAGGGTCTTATCAACTGTGCCCATCACAAACCCCTTGCTCAGCAAAAAGCCTCTCAACCTACCACATCAAGCTCTTGGTGTCTGTTTTGTGGGGGATATACCCCCCGGGTCCCACACGGAGGGGCTTCATGACATGTATACGTATACGGAGATGGGCCCACCTGTGTGGGGATACGGCATGGCGTACGGATCAGGATGAGGCGGCGCCCGAGGAGATATCATCCCATGAATGACGACCAGTTAGTTAGGAAAGATATTACTTGAGCCCGAAGGCCAAATCTTGTAATCGGTTAGCTATAGATTCCCTGAGATCTGCAACCCTGCCCCCAGGCTATATAAGGGCGGTAGGGACCCCCCTCAGAAAAAGGTCCATCTGATTCCCAATCGCGGAACCATCAATACAACACACCGAGCATAGGACGTAGGGTATTACGCCTCCCGGCGGCCTGAACCTGGATAAACCCCTGTGTCCTTTGTTCACCATCTAGCTCCGGTCTCGGCGATCCCCTCTACACAATCTACCACCATAGCCTACCCCATGGTGGACTGCCGGTCCATTGCACCGACAGTTGGCGCGCCAAGTAGGGGTTCGCCGCGATAATTGGTGAGCTTGATGGCCGCAGTTAAGATCCCTTCTAGTTGCCTTGCTCTCGCCGCGTTGGGAGCGGGAATCCCATTCAGGAGTCTCGATCCCGTCTCCGCCGTCGACGAGCAGGCGGCTGGCTACGTGACTCCTCCTCAGGGTCACATCATCATCGGGGAGATCCCATGCGTTCTCTCCGACACCGTGATCACCACGGAAAAGCCTTCCGGAGCGGTTACCACACCGCCCGCGAGGAGAAGATCGGCTGCCAGATCCAATCTGGACAAGCCCAAAGCCTGCCGGGTGCTTTTCAGCACGCCGCAGCAAACCCGGAGGCCATCCCTCCCGGTTCAAGATCTGACGGTTGAAGGGTCATCAAACCCTCCTGCGGGCGATCTGGTTGAATCTTTCGACTCATTAGCCACATGGCTGACACCATCGCGATCTGGGAGGCGACCTTGGGTACCCCGCAATCCGAGTGCTTTCCCTTCGGGTTGAAGAGCACCGCCGCCTCCGTGATCGCGGAGGAGGTGAAGCAAAACTTAGCGGTGATCCCCACACCCGGGCCAGTCGAATACTACTCGGTCGAGGACTCGCCGCGCTTCGTGAACGTGGTTCTCTCCCCCATACGAGAGGGAAACCGCGACGCGTCCCTCCTCCCCATACTAGAAGAGGACGAGGACGGACAACTCTGCGATTGGACTACGGAGGAATCTGAGGAAGAGCGCCGCTCGGGCCGATCTACCAGGCGGTCTAGCACTAAGTACGTCTCGGATGGGTCCTTTGCATCCCTTGAGGAGGCTCTTGGCCTGGATGATAGCTCTCCCTCCCGCGGGTCCAACGACACGATCCTGATCAGCACTTCAAGCTCACCCTCGGACCTATCCGACGGAAGCTGGTCGCCTGCCTTTGTCTACGCTGCAGCACCAGGAGCTCCACCCGCGATCTCCGAGGACGAGCGCACTCAGGATAATGAGACGGCCACACAAAAGGCCGATTGGTTACGCCGGAATGCGGACCGAGCGCGACGGCGCCAGGAAGCCCAGCGTGACGTGGCGGAGGACGAGGAACTTTACGAAAGCTCCAACCGCCTGCGCCGCAACAGGCGGCGACGTCGCACCCGCCGACCCAACAGAGTTCAGCCCCGAAGGCTCGAGGATGAATTCACCCTCGAGTACGATGGGCACAAGGTCTACGCGACCCCCAAGGCAAACCTCATTGTGCTAAATGAGGCGGTTGAAAGGCTACCTCTGACTACGCCAGACATTAGGCGCATACGGGCCCTGGTGCAGGCCGCTGTGACCCAGCATAACCGTGTCGATCCCTCCCCGCCAGTCGGGCAGGGAGAGACGGAGGGTACCCGCCGCCCGCGCCATAAAAGAGCACGGTGCGACGAAGGTGAGGACTTGCGCGACAGGCTCCGCGGCCGCGACGCAAGGACCACGATCAACCGCAACCGCAAGGAGCGCCGCCGTCGGGAATCAAGACGACGCAACGATTACGACAGGGAGCATGGAGCTCCCCACCGTCAAGAGCGGCGCGGCGACTCGCAGAGCGGGTACGAAGACTACTACTCGGATTCCTATGGGGAGTCTGGGGATAGCTACAGCTCCTACGAGCGGCCGGCCGGCGGACGCCGCGGAGGTCGAGAGGATGTCCCATCCTACGATGGCTTCCTCTCCCTCTCAAAAAGGCTACGACGGGTGACATGGCCCCGAGGTTTCAAGCTGTCCGACGTCGATAAATACGACGGCACGTCGGACCCCACGTAATGGCTCCAGATCTACTCCACCGCGGTCAAGGCCGCGGGAGGAAATGCCGACGTGATGGCAAACTACTTGCCTATAATGCTCACAAAGGGGTGCAGAAACTGGCTTGCGGGGCTCCCAAGGAACTCCATTACATCCTGGGACGACCTCTGCAAGTTCTTCACGAGCCAATACTCTGGCACATGGGAGAGGCCGGGGAACAGGAGGATGCGGGACCAGATCCGGTAGCGCAAGAACGAGTCACTGCGCTCGTACATTCGACGCTTCTCCGAGAAGAAGAACTCTCTTCCTTTCATTGAGGAGCACGACGTCATCAGCACCTTCCAGCATGGGCTGGCCTACGGCAAGCTGGGGAATAGGTGGGCCCAGAGGCCCCCAAAGACCGTAAACGAGCTCTTCGCCATAGCCAACAAGGAGGCTGACGGTGAAGAGGCAGAACGCGAGCAGCTGAAGCACATCAAGTCCCGCTGGAAAGACGATGATTCCCCACGTCCGCGTCGGCCACGCCACGATCCGGATCGAGAGGGAGAGACCTCCTAGCAGGGCGCACGACGCAACAGGAGGCACAAGCCGGCCGAAGTGGTAGTAGCCGTATAGCCCGCCCCGAAGCGCATGGACCCGTCTGAGTTCCAGAAGATGCTGGACATGCAATGCCCGTACCACAAGAACCATAAGCACTCGGCTCGCGACTACTTTGGCCTGAAGAACCACTTCTCCGGCAAGGGCCGCTCGAAGGGTCCCCCCAAGAACGACAAGGGCAAGGGGAAGCGTGCTCCCTCGGCGGATGATGACGAGGAAGATTTCCAGGTCGCCGACCGTACGGTCAACATGATCTACGGCGGCCCGGACCAGATCGAGGGAAAGCGCAAGGCCAAGCTCACGGACAGGTTACTGGTGTATGCGGCCCAACACGGCACGCCCCAGTTCCTGCGATGGTCGGAAGTCCCGATCACATTCAGTAGGGAGGACCACCCGGAGGCAGTCGTCAAGCCCGGGCGGTACCCCCTCGTGCTGAAGCCTACGATCCGCAACGTGGGACTTTGCAAGATGCTGGTGGACGGAGGCAGTGGCCTCGACATATTATTCGCCAACACGCTCAAGGAGTTGGGCCTCACTCCCTTGGACTTGAGCCCGACTGACAAGCCTTTCTTCGGGATTGTACCCGGATATCCCTTAGTACCACTCGGTCAGATCTCTCTGCCCGTCACCTTTGGCACGATCGAGAACTACCGGACAGAGTACGTCCACTTCATAGTGGCAGACTTCGAGACAGCTTATCATGGCATACACGGCAGGCCGGTGCTAGCCAAGTTCATGGCTGTGCCCCACTATACCTACATGGTACTGAAGATGCCTGCGCCAAACGAGGTCCTTACCCTCAGAGGTGACTCCAACACAGCCAGTGCCTGTGATAAGGAGAACCTTCACATCGCTGCTACCCTGGATCTCTCCAGGCGCACTGCTGAAGTCCTGGCGGCTGCCAGCAAGCTCGACCCGGTAGATCTGGAGATCCCGACCAAGAAGCCGGCGACGAAGGCGATCCAGCGGGAGAAGGAGGCCGTGAAGAAGGTGTCACTCAACCTCGACGATCCCGCGAAGACGGCGACTATAGGGGCCAACCTGGACCCTAAATAGGAAATCGTGCTCGTCGAGTTCCTGCGTGCTAACTCTGACATATTTGTCTGGAAACCAGCGGATATGCCAGGAGTGCCCAGAGAGCTCGCCGAGCACTCCTTGAAGGCTGACCCGAATGCTAAGCCGATCAAGCAAAAGCTTCGTCGGTTCGCGGCTGACCGCAAGGAGGCAATAGGGGTAGAGGTTACGAAGCTGTTAGCTGCCAAGTTCATCAAAGAGGTGTATCACCCAGACTGGCTGGCTAATCCAGTTCTTGTATCCAAAAAGAATAAGCAATGGAGAATGTGCGTTGATCATACCGATCTCAACAAACACTGCCCCAAAGACCCCTTCACCCTCCCTCGAATAGACCAAGTCGTTGATTCCACAGCGGGCTGTGCCCTGCTCTGTTTTCTCGACTGCTATTCAGGCTACCACCAGATTAGCCTGAAGGTCGAAGACCAGATCAAGACATCGTTCATTACACCCCATGGTGCGTATTGTTACTTGACAATGTCCTTTGGTCTGAAGAACGCCGGCGCGACGTATCAGCGTGCCATCCAGGCATGCTTGAAGTCCCAAATCAGCATAAACTGCGAGGCGTACGTAGACGATGTCGTAGTCCACATTCGAGACCCTGATAATCTTATCAAGGACCTATCTAAGACCTTTGACAACTTGAGGATTTACCGATGGAAACTTAACCCGAAAAAATGTGTTTTCGGCATTCCCTCAGGAAAGCTACTCGGATTCCTTGTCAGCAATCGCGGCATAGAGGCAAACCCAGAGAAGATCCATGCGATCACTCAAATGAAGCCTCCTAAGTGCCAGAAGGATGTACAGAAACTAGCCGGGTGCATGGCGGCACTCAGCCGGTTCATCTCACGACTCGGCGTACGAGGCCTGCCCTTCTTCAAGCTCCTCAAACATCAAGGCGATGATTTCAAGTGGGATGAGGAGGCCCAGAAGTCTTTCTCAGAACTCAAGAGCTATCTGCAAAAGGCCCCCATCCTCATAGCACCAGAGCGGGGGGAAACTCTCTACCTCTACATCTCAGCTACCACGCATGTGGGAAGCATGGTACTAGTTGTGGAGCACAAAGAGGAAGGACATGCTTACGCCGTCCAGAGGCCGGTCTACTTCATAAGCGAGGTATTGACCGACTCTAAGGTGCGGTACAATCAGGCGCAGAAACTGCTCTACACACTGTTGATCACCGCACGCAAGTTGAAGCACTACTTCAAAGCTCATAAAATCGTTGTAGTTTCCGACTGCCCCATTGGCGACATCCTGCACAACAGAGATGCCATGGGAAGGATCGTGAAGTGGTCCATCGAGCTGGCCGCACACAACATAACTTTCGTACCGCGTAACACGATCAAGTCGCAGGTCCTCGCAGACTTCGTGGCAGAGTACACGGAGATCCAGACGCCATCCACTGCCGCTGAACCTGAGTATTGGACCATGTACTTTGATGGATCACTCAAGATTCAAGGAGGCGGGGCCGGCATAATTTTCATCTCCCCAACAGGAGAGAAACTACGATACGTGTTGCAGGTCATGTTCAAGGTTTCAAACAACACGGCCGAATACGAGGCGGCCCTTCACGGGCTCCATATCGCCGTGTCGCTCAGGATAAAATACCTGATGGTGAAGGGCGACTCTGCGTTGGTGGTAAACCAGGTTAACAAGAAGTGGAACCGGACCAGCGAGAAGATGGACGCATATTGCGCGGAGATCTGCAAACTCGAAGGCAAGTTCTACGGCCTGGAGTTTCAGCACGTACTCCGCGACGATAACAAGGCGGCCGATGAGCTGGCAAACATGGGATCCACGAGAGCCCAGGTACCACCCGGCGTCTTTGTTCAAGACTTGATCAAGCCCTCCATCAAGAACCCCGATGCGCAAGTCGATCCATCAGAAGGACTCGGTGAACTCCTAATGATTGAACCACAACCCAAGTGGATCTCAGAGATGGTCGAGTACATCAAGGATGGCACGCTCCCGAATCCTTCACCAGGTCAGGAAAGGGAGACGCGAGCACTGCACGAACGGATCAGCCGCAGGAGCAAGAACTATGTCCTGATCGGCGACAACCTGTATCGCCGAGGCGGACAGTCCCGAGTACTCCAGAAGTGCATAACGGAGGAAGAAGGACGACAACTCCTAGCGGAGATTCACAGAGGCATGTGTGGCAACCACGCCGGAGCAAGAACCATTGTTGGCAAAGGTTTTCGGTCTGGCTTCTACTAGCCCACAGCCGTCGCGGACGCTGAGACGCTGGTGAAACATTGCGAGGGATGCCAATTCTTCGCAAAACAAATACTCGTTCCAGCCCAAGCTCTGCAGACGATACCCGTTTCATGGCCCTTCGCGTGCTGGGGACTCGATATGATCGGGCCCTTCAAGAAAGCATCCGGAGTGTATGACCACATCCTGGTGGCAGTCGACAAATTCACCAAATGGAAAGAGGTCAAGCTGATAAAGGCGCTCACGGCTGCCAAGGCGGCCGAGTTCATAGGAGAAATCGTGCATAGATTCGGTGTCCCTAACAGGATAATAACCGACCTGGGTACGAACTTCACAGGAAGGGAGTTCCAGGAATATTGCGACGAACTCCTCATTAAGGTGGCACGCACCTCAGTCGCGTACCCACATGCCAATGGCCAAGTTGAGCGAGCTAATGGAGCGGTGCTCGAGGCACTCAAGAAACGCATCTTCGATCGCCTGAAAAAGTACGTTGGTTACGCGAACTCCCTACAGTACTCTGGGGACTGCGGACACAACCGAGTCGCGCTACTGGTCAGACTCCTTTCTTCCTGGTATATGGATCTGAGGCGGTGCTCCCCACCGACCTCATGTTCAATGCACCAAGAGTTGAAGTATACGACGAAAACGAGGCTGAGAAGGCACGGATTGAGGACATCGATAGCATCGAAGAAGGACGGCTCGCGGCAACAATCCAGGCAGCACGGTATGCCCAAGCTTTGCGGCGTTATCATGATAAAAATGTGCAGGAGAGAGCTTTTTGTGTTGGAGATCTAGTCCTGCGAAGGATCCAAAGCAAGAAGGACATGCACAAGTTAGCAGCCCCATGGGAGGGGCCATTCATAGTGAAGGAAGTCAGTAGGCCGGGTGCTTACCGGCTGATGCGGGAGGATGGCTCGGATGTGCCCAACTCATGGAACATCGAGCACCTACGCCGTTTCTACCCATAATAAAGCTATGTATCATTTTCTGTTCAAAGTTTTTTGTACCTTATCCATGTTAGCAGTCTATGGCAATGAATTCCGATTCATGTCTCATGAAGTTTTTCTACTTCGTTCTTACATCTGCTCACATGCTTTTTTCACCCAAGTTTCAATTCTGAAACCTGGGGACTGCTTTACATACAGCAAAAGTTTTCCATGATAAAACTAAATAATGCTCATCTAACACGGATCTTATGACTCATAAAGTACTCGGTAGCACATGTCTTAAATCATGGGTCGAGGTCTTTGCCAAGCTAAGGTACTACGCGTGTATGAGAGTACGCCCTCTGCGCTAGGAAACTAAGGCCAGCGAGCCTACGATTTCCCATAATAGACCAACTACCAGAGAAATTAACAGTACAAAGATACCGTCAAAGTAAAGCGCCTACTTAAAAGAACCAAATGTCAACGAACCAAAGTACCGGTGCACCCACGGCACCACAAAATATTCCAATTTTTACCTTCAAAGTTTTTATGGCTGGGACAGGAGGGCATCAGCTCCAACTTCTTCATCAGCCGCCGCCACGACGTCATCGGCAAGCTGCTCCGCCATGTCCTTCACCTCCTCCAGCAGTCGCTCCGCCTGCTGCGGCGACGTCCCACGAGCGAAACCAACGCAGAAGCGATCCACGTTGATCGAGGGATAGAAGGAGTGGAAGACGGCGAGGCAGTGACTGGCACTCGCCACGCCGACCTCGCGAAGACAGCCGGGGAAGCGTGCCGCCGCCGCCCGGGCACGCTCCAGAAGGGTCGGCGGGCGCACCACCGGGTCACCAAACTGCCGCACGGAGGAGGACTCGGCAAGGGGCGCCAGCTCGTCCAGGATTGGGCGCAGCGCCTCTCCGAGAGCTTTGAACTAAGCCCTCTCCAATGCAACGCAGGCCTCAAGATCTACATATTGGGCAAATTGTTTTCGCCTGAAATCTGCTAAACGTCAGAAGCACTTATCGACAAACATCCAAGGACAACGCGGGGGTGCAAGGTAACCAACTTAACAGCTCTTTTCTCGCCACAGCGGCCTGCCTGGACGCCTCCTGGCCGTCCTGCCGGAGCTGTTTCATGCGGCCCCACAGGGATTTGAGCTCCTCCTCCACCTTGGCCCGAGCTGTTGCCAAGAGTTGATCAGAACAAAGCACCCAGGCAATGGCGGAACAAAAGCAAAACATAATCAACATACCTTGCTGGTTTTCCTCCGCCGCCGCCCGGAACGTCGCCTCGTTCGCCTCCGCAGCTGCCTTCTCCTGCCGCAGCCTCTCGACCTCCCGGTTGTTGCTGTCTCGCTGAGCAATAGCTTGCTGCTCGAGACACTCCAAACGGGCACGCAGGGTGGCGTTCAGATCGGCAGCGGTGCCGACACGGTCGAGCACAGCGCTCTTGCGCGCGGACTCCGAGGCCACGGTCTGTCGAGGTACAGCAAGAGATGAAACAACTACAGCTAGCAAGTGCCTATGAGGATAAAAGGAAAAAAGAATTACCTCTGCAAGCTGGAGGGTCCTGCGTGCAATGGTGACGAGCTCCACGCGGTTCTCAGCATCGATCGCCGGATCCCCAAGCACTTCATTCACAAGACTGCCACGAACCTGGGCGACGCGTCCAGGACGTGGCGGGCTGAGACGCGGCTGAGGGAGCTCCCGCTGGATCTCCTCGATGTCAGAGGCCCCAGCCGCAGCGGCGTCGGAAGCCACAACGTGTACAGCCTCACGCTGGGGACTGGGATCACGGGCAGCAGTATCAGCAGCGGCAGCCACAGCATCAGGAACTCCCGGCACAGCAACCGGGTGCTCATCAGAAGCACTCGGGCGTGGTGACACCAGGGCGGCAGACGGCAGGGACGACTCGCCAACATCGGAAGGGAGGTTGCAGGGACCCCTGCTCGTACAGACAAAGCATAAAGATCTCTTTCCAATCCTGTGAACCCAAGAGAAGCAAGGATGGAAAATTTCAAAAAGACTTACTCGGAGGACACGCGGACGCGGGCACGACGCAGAAAGCCAGAGCCAGAGGAGGCGCACGTCGCACCTCAGGTCGCTGATCGTCGCAGTCGCTGCCATAGGTGCTGGTGATGGTGTTGCAGCGGCAGCCTGCGTGGTCTGAGCGGTGGGGTGCGCAGCGTCCGGTACCGGTGGCACGGAGCCCGCTTGCTGAGAAGGAAGAGAAGAAGTGAAGTGACCGGTAGGCGCCGCCGTCGCCTGAGCCGTCGTCACTGAGGGAGCTTCGCTGATGTCAAACGAGAGAGGGATCTCCTACGCCTCGTCCTTCGACAGCACGAGCTTGCGCCGGCGCACCTCTGGCTCGCTGATCTTGAGCGACCCAGGAGGCGCACGTCGCACCTCAGGATTCCGGCTGCCTTTGCGCTCCTTGCCCTTGCTGGCCGGCGCGGCGCGTCTCTTCTCCGGAGCAGGGGCTGCGGGCTGACGGGGCTCAGACTGAATCCCCTCGCCACCACCCGTCGCGACGTACGCCCTGGCGCGCTCCATCCTCTGCAGCTCGCCATGGCGGCTGGTCAAAGGACCCTGTCCGGCCAATGAGCCAGGCACAGGTGCCACAGAGACAAAAGCCCTGCGATCCTACGATTTTGCAGGAAAACAAATAGAACCATTTCATCAAACATCTGGTGGGCACATGTTCATGCCCTAATGGGCGCCCCATAAAATACAAAATCCTTACCTCAAGCGGATAGTTCGCCAGGTTGAACGGCTTCGGCGCGTCGCGGTTGGAGATGACGGTGCCAGGAACAAAGCACTAACGAACGCGTTCCTTCAGCTCCTTTGCCCTCCCCGGTTCTGCCGCTCGCCGTGCCCCGTCGAGGTCATCACCGGCATACGAGTATGCCGGGTGCACCCTATCCTGGAGTGGCTGTGTGTACCGGACGGCGAAGCTCGCCATCACCGCGACACCAGTGAGCCCGGCCTCCTTCAGCTTCCGAATATGCTCTAGCAGCACAGACACCTGTCCCATCTCAGCTTGGCCAAGCTCTTCATCCCATCACGGGAGAGGAGTCGGCCGCGTGTCGGCGTCGCAGGGGACCGCCGGAGCATGGTTGGCGGTGTAGAACCACTCCGAATGCCAGCTCTTGTTGGAGCTGACAAGCGGCACCGGAATGTACTCAGCAGAGTGCCTCTACTTGAGCTGGAATCCGGCGTCGCCCACCACCCGGGGCTTCTTGGCGTTCGGGTAGGGCTTCACCTAGAAGAAGTAGCGAAAAAGATCGAAATGCGGGGCGATTCCAAGAAACGCCTCGTACAGATGTACAAAAATGGAGATGTGCAAAATGGAGTTGGGGTTGAGATGGCACAGCTCCAAACCGTAGTAGTAGAGCAGGCCGAGGAAGAAGGGATGCGCGGGCAAGCCGAACCCGCGGAGGTAGGCTGACTCGAAGATGACAGCGTCGTCGGTCAACGGCGTGGGGAACTCCTCCCCCACAGCAGGCCGCCATCCCTCGACGGCGGACTCGAGCAGCACTCCACCCAGCACTAGGGCGGTGAGGTGCTCCCTCGTGGAGACGGAGCGCACCCACTCCTCGCTCCGCATCAGCGGCGGAAGCGGGGACGACGACGACGGAGACGGTGAGCGCCTCGCCTCGGAGGCGCCGCGCCTCGACTTCTCCGAGTGCCGGTGGGATCCCATCGACGACATCCTCGCAGGGCTCGGGGACTCGGGTGGGGAGTGGACTACACCCTCACTACGCTCGGGGACTCCCCGGGAACAGCGGCCTGGACGTGGTGCGGTGGCGGATCTAGATCTGCAGCCTCGCAGGAGCCAAATCCAGTGGAGATCAAGCTAATGCGGCGACGGATCCGGCGGATCGAAGGCGGAGCGGCCGGAGAAGGAAGAGCAAAGGACAGCTGTGTGGTTTCCTATGGGAAGCGGAGTGACGTGACTGCAGGGGTGCGTGGTGTGCGACGCCCCCAGGCTGCCTTAAATGCGGCAGATGGAACGACAGTCGTGGCGGGCCCCGCCCCCTGTGCGGTCGCGTCGCCGCGCCGCAGCGCGGGAGATTCTTCTCGCGAGAAACTCGCGAGTACGACCCGCACGCGACGCGCCAGTGCTCAGCCTTATCCGTGACGCTTCCAATTCTGGCTGTTGGGCCTAAGTGGGCCGTGGCTCTAGATGGGCCAAAGGGGTTAAAACCTTTCCTTCTACGGGAAGACACCCTTAAATTCAAAAAGGGCTTTCCAAAAAATGATTGGTTGGCTTAAACCACTCAGAGGTCGTGACCCAGAGTCACGTACTGCCAGGTTATCAGATAACCCGCCCTCGAAAATTCGGTTTGGACTCCTAAGAGAGCTCCAAAAATCTACTAGCTCATGAGTGTATTCCCAGAGGCATGCCATACATAGGCCAAAGCTGTTCAGAAGTCATGAATATGCTGACTAGGATAGGTGACCTTGCGCAAGTGCTCCGTGAGAACACGGTGGGCCACACGGCAAATTTGGCATAGGGCCGGAGCTCTAACCAGACACCGTACCGGGTCAGATGATCCGAGTGGTACTCTCCCAAACGGGATGATGGTAATACCGAACTAAACCCTTTTTAGAGCTTCGAAATAGTTACTTTAACAATTACGAACCTCGAGGACTGCCCTAATGGGCGCATCTCGAGATGCACCCATTCAGCGGTTACAACCCGCCACCGCGATCATCCGGAATTATTCCAAGACCAAGTCTCGTTGACTAAAGTCAGGATCAGGGATACGGGAGGTGATCAGTGGTACCTTTTTCCTAAAGAGGCACCCATTCTAAAAGACATCAGGGAGCAGTCTCTTAGATTCTCTTTTGACCCTAGATAAACCTCTTCAATCTTTATCTAGGCTCGGGGACTAATTGTGTACACTTCGTCTTCGACGAAGTTGTACAAATCTCCAAACCCGGATGATCTGAGTAAATCACAAACATGGCAAAGAGCTCTCCTCAACCACTCGGCAACCACGAGTCTAGCTTCAAGACCACTCGGCTGCTCCGAAAATCAGATCAGACAGCATTCAAAGCACTCGGCTAAATGGCGAAAGTCCACGAGAAGGTATACAGGGCAGAAGATCGAAGTTGCAGTCTGGTCAAGAAGCGCTCGGAGACTGCTGTGGGGGATATACCCCCCGGGTCCCACACGGAGGGGCTTCATGACATGTATACGTATACGGAGATGGGCCCACTCGTGTGGGGATACAGCATGGCGTACGGATCAGGATGAGGCGGCGCCCGAGGAGATATCATCCCATGAATGATGACCGGTTAGTTAGGAAAGATATTACTTGAGCCCGAAGGCCAAATCTTGTAATCGGTTAGCTATAGATTCCCTGAGATCTGTAACCCTGCCCCCCAGGCTATATAAGGGTGGTAGGGACCCTACTCAGAAAAAGGTCCATCTGATTCCCAATCGCGGAACCATCAATACAACACACCGAGCACAGGACGTAGGGTATTACGCCTCCCGGCGGCCTGAACCTAGATAAACCCCTATGTCCTTTGTTCACCATCTAGCTCTGGTCTCGGCGATCCCCTCCACACAATCTACCACCATAGCCTACCCCGTGGTGGACTGCCGGTCCATTGCACCGACATGTTTCAACCCATGAAGCACGCTCTGGAGTTTGTATACACGGTGTGGGTATTTCTCGCTCTCAAACCCTGGGGGTTGCCTCACATACACTTCTTCCTCTATCACCCCATTCAAGAAAGCACTCTTCACGTCCATTTGGTACAACTTGAACCCTTTAGCCACGGCAAAGGCTAGAAGTATCCTAATTGGCTCCAAACAGGCCACAGGAGCGAATGTATCCTCATAGTCTATACCCTCTTTCTGGTTGAAACCCTGAGCCAACAACCTCGACTTGTTTCTCACAACCATCCCATTCTCACCCTCTTTGTTCTTCCACACCCACTTGGTACCTATGGGACGGCAATTTGGCGGTGGATCGACTAACACCCAAACTTTGTTTCTCTCAAAGTTCTCCAACTCCTCATGCATGGAATTCACCCAATTCTCGTCAGACAAAGCGTGTCGAATATCTTTGGGCTCAAACGAAGGGACAAATGCAGAGTGAGCAAAGTGTGAAGTGTTCCTTAACCTCGACTGTGTAGTGCGTTCATGAAGGTCACCTATGATCGTAGATGGTGGGTGATCCACCTGTACGCGCCGGGGAGCCTCTAGCCTGGACACAACCTCCCCCTCATTAGCAGCATTCACTCGAATAGCCTCAGTCGTAGTGGGTGTAGGGGATGGACCATCCTCGATCGTCGTTGTCGTAGTGGAAGTAGCATGTACACGATCAGCCATGGGTGCATCACCACCATCCTTGTCTTCATCTTCATCTCCATCTCCATCCTTCTCATTTTCAAAGATCCTCGCTCCAATCTCCTCGTCACCTGCACACTCAAAAGCAGAAGAGCTACATGGCTGTGTCTCGTCGAAGGTTACCTCGCAAGTCTCCATGATTCGGTTAGTGTCAAGGTTGAGCACACGATATGCTCTAGAGTGAATCGCATAACCGAGAAAGATACCATCTGAACATCTAAACTCAAACTTATCCAACTTGCCCTTCTTCAGAATGAAACACTTGCAACCGAAAGCTCTAAAGTGACTCACCTTGGGTTGTCGCCCATGCATCAGCTCATAAGAGGTCTTCTTCTTGAAAGCACGAAGAAAGATGCGATTCGAGACATAGCAAGCGGTATTGACCGCCTCGGCCCAAAAATGCCTAGGAGTCCTATGCTCATCGAGCATCGTCCTGGCCATCCCACAAAGGGTCCGGTTCTTCCTCTCCACTACGTCATTCTGGCAAGCGAAGTATGGAGAAGAATACTGATGATCGAGACCAAGATCACTGCAAAAGGCATCAAAATGAGAGTTCTTGAATTCTGTGCCATTGTCACTGTGTATAGCTCGAATGGCATCACCATGTCTCTCATTCTTCAACCTCAAGATCAAGTCCCGAACAAAGCCAAATGTCTCGCTCTTATCCTCCAAAAAGAAAACCCAAGAGTACCTTGAAAAATCATCAACCACAACTAGAACATACCACTTCCCACCCGCAGAGCGAACACGAGCTGGCCCAACCAAATCCATGTGCAACAGCTCACAAGGTTGCTCGGTCATGTCAGTAGTCAGAGGGGCGTGAGAAGCAGCAACCATCTTTCCATGCCGACAAGAAGCACAAACCAAATCCTTCTCAAATTTCAACTTAGGCAATCCTCAGACAAGGTCAAGACCACTTAAGCGGGAAAGCAACTCAAAGCTCAAGTGTCCTAACCTCCTATGCCATTTCCAAAGCTCAACCGAAACGTCAGCAACAAAGCATCGAGGAGGACCAACAGACTGGGAAAATTGGCACGAAAGATTTGACCCTTGGGGACGATCATACAGACAAGATCGCCTCGAGAATCAAGCACACGAGAAGCGCCCAACTTAAAACGAACCTCAAAACCTTCGTCAAGCCACTGAGATATTGACAACAGGTTAAAACCAAGTGACTTGACCAAAGCCACACTCTTCAGGGTCACCTTGCTACTCACCTTCACCAAGCACTCGTCCTCTCCCATTGTGCCCGAAAGTGATGTACTCCATCGTACTCACCGGGGCGAGGCTGGAGAACCACCCACGATCTCCGGTCATGTGACGTGAGCAATCGGAGTCGATCAACCAAAAGTCCTCCAAGCCTTCCACCTGTAATAAAAACGAGAACAAGAATGGGCAATCGACTCAACACTGGGGTTAGTACCAAAGGAGTCAAACCAGTGTCAAGCCATTTGCTCAAAAGAAGGGTTAGCAAAATCCATCCTATCAAAACCTCTAGGCGGAGCCCTCTCACGCCTACCACCAAAGGACCTGTCACGTCTCACTGGACGAGTACGCGCACCACGACGGGGAAAACGTGGCCCGTAGTCCATCTGAGACCCAAAGCTCCGATCGTGCCTCCCAAACTCGTAACGATCACGAGCAGGAGCACGTCCAGCAAACTCACCACGCCCAAACCCAACACGCCTATCTCTCTGAGGAAAACCACCTCCACCTCCACGAGTGGGAATTGTACGCACAAACACATCACCCCTATGTAGAGGCCCTCTACGAGGCTCAGGCACACCATGAGAAGGGTGGTACCTGTCCTTGTTTGCCATCTCCCTAGCAAACCTCTCATCCCTTATCCTCCTGAAGCAGAACTCATCCTTATGCCCATCCCTCCCACAATACTCACAATGGAAGCGGATCGGTTGTGGCTTAGGCTGTGGCTTCTCTATGGGCTTCTGAACAGCTTTCTCTCCTGACTTCCCTCCAAAGACACTCCCCTGGGTGCTCACAAACTTGATGGGTTTCTGGTAGTTTTCTGACTTGTGGGGGAACACAGGTGGATCTGGGGTTGTATCAAGCTTGTTTCTGAGATGGTTTGGCTTGGGTTCGAATTTGTTCATGGGTGTAGTGTGTGGTGGGATAGGAATCTCTCCAGCTTTCTCTTCTCCCTCACCACTCTTCTCACCACTCTTGCCAGCCCCCAACGCCTGACCATCAAATCTCTTAAACTGAGCCAACATCAAACTCAATTGTGGCTCATGCCCAGACAACCACCCCATCATTTTTCTCAATTCATCATTCTCATCCTGCAAACGGTCAACATAGTGTGCAAGTTCCATGTATTTCAAAGCATGCATTTCACAGGTAGAGCATGATGTAGGAACAGGAGCTTTCAATGCAGCCTCAAGAGAAACTATCCTAGTGTGAGATTCATCTAGCTAGCATGCAACACAGGACAAGAAGTGCAAGCACCTAACAAAGCAGTTATAGATTTCAATTCATCACACTCAACCCTAAGCACATCTAGTTCCTTAAGAGTTGATGCATGCTTCGCCTTGAGAGAAGTCAAGTCAGCCAGGAAAATATTGCAATCACCACAATCAACCTCATCAGAAACAACAGGAGCAACTTTCAAGGAACTAATCTCAGTTCTAGCATCAACAAGCAATGACTCAAGCTCAACTATCTTGTCCTTAGCATCACCCAACAAAGACCTAAATTCCCACTTCTCCTTGTTGGTCTTCCTAAGCACATCATCACGGTTATCAAGCAACTCATTCAGCCTAGCATTCTCCTCTAGCAAGAAGTTGGGATCATGTCGTACCTCTTCCTCGGAGTCAGAGTTTGAGTACGAGCTGTTCTTCCCACCCTTCTTGGAGTGCGCCATGCCGCAAAATCCACCTTGTGCAACGAAGCTGAGGCCGGTGCAGTTCTTGCTCGTGTGCCGCTTGTCCTTACACTGATCTTGCTCTTCATCGCTGCTCGAATCAGAAGAAGCATCGCTTGATGTGGAGTCGATGTCGCTCGCTCCGGCAACCATCGCTCGAGCCGTCTTCTTCTTGTACCCGCCACTCTTCTTTGGTCTTCTCTCGCCCTTGTCCTTGCGCTTGTCCTTGTAGTCGTTCCGGGAGCGGTGCTTGCTGTAGTCGTGCTTGGGCTTGCCCTTGTAGTCATTCTTGATCTCCATGGCTTCAGGGCATTCGGCGATGAAGTGCCCGTGCTTCCCGCACCGACAGCACATCCCCGAGCTCTGCCTTGCGTTCTTGCGATTCTCGTACATCCGCCCAAACCTCTTGCTCAACAAGGCGAGATCCTCCTCGCTCAGCACCTCAAAGTCCTCATCTGGCATAGACACAAGACAAGACAAAGAAAAACCGGCAGAGTAAGCGTTAGTCCTCGATCCTGAGACAAGAGCCAAACTATATGGATCAGTGGGGCTCTCGCTCTTGGCTCTCAAGCCACGATCAACCTCTGAAGACCTGAGCTTGGAAAACAGCTCATCAAGTGACAAGGTATCATACACGCTCGACTCCTCAATGGCCTCGACCTTGGCACTCCACACAGACCTATCCAGGGCATGCAAAAGCTTGATAGCTTGATCATGATCCGTGTATGGGAGCACCGTCACATTGGCCCTCATGTTGTTGACTATGCTGGTCAAGTGCTGAAACATAGCATCAGTCGACTCACCGGGGAGATGATTAAAGTTCTCATACTCTCTCCGGTAAGTGGAAAACAAACGGGCTTGCACCTGGGCATTGCCAACATGAGCATTCCTGAGCTTAAGCCATATCTTTTCGGCCACAGTCTCTCCATACACTCGCTCGAACTTCGAGGCACAGAGAGCATGGAACAAGTAATCAATGGCCTTGCTGTTGGCTTCACACATGTCCCGTGATCCTGGAATAAGGAAACTGTCTGGAATGACATAGTTTGGATTTTGAGTGACATCCCAAATCAGAGTCCCCTTCCCACGCAAAAAACGTGCCCATGCGCCTCTCCCACATCGGGTAATTCTTGCCATCGAAGTGCGGAGGACCCGACCCCTTTCCATAGTCACCCATCTTTGGATCTTAGACTAGTTAGAATCACAAAGATCCGTAACCGGCTCTGATACCAATTGAAGGACCGAATAGGCGACCAGAGAGGGGGGGAGTGAATGGGAGCCGATAAAAATTCTTCTCCAAAGAGAGAACTCGGCCTATATCCCGATTGCCACTCTGATCACTCGCACACACCAAAGGAGCTCTAGACTAGGCACACACAAGCCTACAAGTCCTAGAGACAAGCCTTGAATCAAAGCACGGTAGCAAAAGACAAGAATCAAAGCACTTAGCCAAATCTGCAAAGGCTAGGCGCGGACTGTCCGTGCAGTACGGGCGGACTGTCCGGACCCCCAACGCGGAATGTCCGAAAAAGCCAACAGAACCTCCAGGGACGCACCGAGAAATTCGGACTGTCTGATAGAGCCACGCGGACTGTTAGCTAGTGTCGCTGTTGGCGTTTCTTAATCTCAACACTGGGCGCCGTGGCAGCGTGAGCGTGTAAGAAACTCCCGGGTACACTGACGAGTGCGAACGAATCCGCAAGCGCACAGATACACCATTGTAGCACTTCTCCCTAGGAGAATGAGTATTCTCGTCGGGTTTCGTTCCTAGGACGGTGAGTAACGAGAGAGGGTATATCCAAGGACACCAGCTTTCGCTGGGATAGGTCGGGATACAAGAAGCACTTCCTTAAGGGACTTAGCTCTAAAGATGTATTCTGTCAGGTCTTAGTCATCCCCGCGGGGCGACAACACTCCAAGGTGCTGGCAAGCGAGCCCAACTCGGTACGTGATGTAGAGGGTTGACAAAGGGTCCAACAGGTTGTCACCACTGCGGCCTACCTCTACGCTACGATCGTACGTGGTCTTCGCAGGAAAACCAGGGTCCAGACACCACGTCTGTACCCCAGATAAACACTATAGTGTGGTTACATCTATCAACCCACAAACTACACTATAGCAACCATATAGATACGGTCCCATGAACAAGGGAAAGATCGGAATCAGATCATATCATTGAACTGGGAGCAGAAAGGAAGCTATGGATGCAGCTAAACGAGATACAGCGGACTTACTTAACTAAACAGGATCAGAGCATGCAAACAAGTAAATGAACTACAGCTCTGGCTCTAAAGGATCGAAGCCTTGTGTCATGAAGAACACAAGCCTCTAACTTATGAATGAGCCACGAACACAAGAACAAATCAATCATGCATGATGTCCACTATAGTCTAAATAAGAAATGCTGAAATACTCACTTTGATCTAAATGAAGAACAAGCATCCACGAGGACATCAACTCACTCCTTACCCCTACTCTACCTCTCACTAATCCTAATCTAGATCTCTCCTCATCACCATTCTACCACATAGAGGTGAGAATCACCTCTCATGGGCAGAATTGGAGAGAGGGAGAGAGAGCTACACAAGAGAGAAGTGGAACTTGAGAGCTTGGTGGTGTGTGTGAAATGGAGCCCCTCCCCTCCTATTTATAGACAAGGAGGAGGCTTGCTCCGGGGCTCAAAGTGCCCCTAAACACCCAGGAATGCAGCCAAGGACCAATGAGCAAGCAGCACGTGGAGGGGGAGGATCAACCAACCCTAGGTCGGTTCGGCCGATCCTAGGGTTGGCCGACACCCTCGGCCAGCCTCCTGGCTTGTGCTTCGTCTGGCTCGCTTCCATGTGGGCCCTAATGCCTCTCCTCTGTGCATGGCACGTTTCCTGGCGGTTTAGTTGGCAAAGTGGGCCCATGGATCCATGTGATGCTGACGTGGTAGCGTATGATTCGTCGAGAGTCCTTCACATGGATTGGTGACATCATGGATCCAGGAGAATCCATGTGGCAGCCCCTGATTGGCCAGCATTTGAGTGCCTTGGATTGGAGTGGAGTGAAAGTGCATGAATTCCTCCCATTTCTTATGCTAAATACCTGCATTCGAATAGACATCGACACTGGTGGAAAGTATGAGTTTAAGCTCCTATTCTAGTGTGGATGTGCAATTCATGCTCAAATTTGCAGGAGTTGACGGTTATAAAAATGGCAAATATCGACCGTCAACAACACCCCCACACTTGACCTTTGCTCGTCCCGAGTGAAGGGGAAACAAAGCCAAGTGGGTCACGAATACCAAAGAGTAAGACAGACATAAGAGATATTCCAAGTCATACCTTGCACCTATGAACCTCTGTGTAGTGGCTATCATATTCCCTTGGGTGATTGAAAAGTAGAACAGCTGTGAATCAATTCACTTATGCATATGATGATAAACACCTTGGGGTTTTGCAAGTTTTTCATAAACAAAAACTCTTGATGGCTTCATCATTTGATTCTCTCAAATCGCTCAATGTGTATATGTCCTCACTAAGGCATTTGCCTTTCTTCATCCTACTTCTAATGATGGCTATATGTGGACCTCAGGGTAGGATAAAGAGGAAACATACTTGCATCACATATTTTGCAAAGTCAAAGACTGGATCCACAGAGAAAATCAAATCATACCATCAGATCAAGATGTGCACCGGTATGGCTATGGTGTGTATGGTAAGGTGGATACTAGGCTCGGAATGGGTGCTAGATATTACCATACATGTATATATGGTGAGAACTGTGGGTTGATGGTAAGGTGGACACTAGCCCTGGAATGGACACTAGTTATTACCATCTATGATATGGAACTCCTTTTTGCATGATCTCATCTCTCTCCTATTCCTTCTTTATTTTGGACATGGGCTATTCTTTTTTTTTCATCATGCCTTGAGCATGTATCTTTCTTCTTCTTTTTTCATAGCCCATGTCTCCTTTTTGAAAGACACTTCTGGAGAGAGATGTCACACCGCATATTGAGCTTTATTTTTATGAAATGGATAAATGATACAATGCTAACTTCTAGTGTAGAAGCATAGCAAGGGGAAATAGGTGGGGTGCACATAAATCTTGATCATGAAAGTAATGAGAAGAATTCTCACAAGGGTCACAGAATTTGACAAAGCTCAAAGTAATAACAAGCAGCATATGAATCGAAGGTTTTTACCTACAAAGATCATATGGCTCTAATGGGATGGAGGCATATCAAAGAGGAGCCTTTCCAAGAGGTTTTGAGTTTTCAAAAATAAATTCCCTAAGAGAGTTAGTCATCAGAGCAACAGATCATATCATCCAGCCATATCATACTTGTCAATTACTTAGGTGAACATGCTTGTCCTTAAGGAGATTATGGTTCACAAGCATCCGGTAGATAACAAGGAATAAAACATATGTAAGTCTACTCAGGTACAAACGAGCTGGGTGATCTTTAGCATCATCATTCGAGTTTTAGTTTAGAGATAGATAGATATAGCTTATAAAACTCAGGAACGAAAGAGAGTGAGTTATCGAGATGCAAACCAGCGCTATGCATGGGAGATGAACCGTGAGAGGCACTCCACAGGAGTGAACTCGTGCGGGTCCCGTTCAGGTTCTCGGTAAGTGATCGATCGGCTAGCGCGGAGTGCTCGCAGTGGGCACATATGGAAAATGTGTGCCTGCATTGGGAGAGTCGTGGCTCTTCCCCCACACTGTCTCGAACCTAGATGTCCTCTAAATCAAAGAGACCAAGTAATGATACAATGGTGGCTAAATCAGGTTACATGACCGGTGAGCCACTTTATTCAAATCCAAATGTTTCAAACAAACTGATTAGGCGCTTACACACATGCAAAGGAAATAAATGAAATAAAGGGAAATAAAGGGAAATCAAACCTAGACCTAGACTAGCGCCTAATGAACTAAAGTTGGGGCTAATCCCCACTACTTGGAAAGGATCTGCTCCTTTCCCTCATCAACTGCCAACCTCTGCAGCTTCTGGGTCATGTCCTCCTCCAGCTGGCGATACTCAAGCCTGAGCTTATGATACTCGTCCCTCTGCTTAGCCAGCTCTTCAACTAGCTTCTCATGTTCTAAGAACAGTTCAGCTAGTCTGTTTGCTAGCTTCGCCAGGGCCGGGGTCTTCCTGGCGCCATTTACCCGGATGTCTGCAATGATCTTGGTGAGGACTCGCTCCCACTGAGGCGGCTTATGGTAGGGTGTACCATAGCCTCCAGTGGCTGTCTTCACTCCGAAGATTTTGCACCGGGTCTGTGGAAGCGGGAACTCGTCCCACACATCCTGCTCATAAGTATGGCAGAAAGCTTCTCCGTAGCTGTTGAAGTCAGACCCAATGTAGCGCTCTCCTGGCTTCAGAGGTGGCCCAGGGGGATCATCAAACAAGACGTGCTTGGTAGCGGTCTTGCTCCCCATGGTGGCCATCCTGACCGGGAAAGAAGGCGGGGAGGAGGAGCCTCGCCGGGACGACTGCACCAGGGAGTCGGTGCGCATCCTGCGAGTGCTCTCTACACACCTGCCTCTCTCGGGAGTCATGGCCTCCGGCGACCCCATCACCTCATCCAGGTTGCTGAGGTCGATGAAACGAGAGGGGCTCCCTTCCCCTGAGGTGAGGGTCGAAACCTCCCTACGGAGCCGAGCTAAACCGAAGCCGGCCATGGATGCGGTGATGCTGAGGATGGTGAGGTGGAGGAGATGGATTTCGCGATGCGAAAACTCGTCGGGCGGCAGGGAGAAGGATTCTGGAGGAGAATGAGACGCACACACGAAAGAAGAAGGAGAGAGGCGGCACCAGGGTTTCGGCCGAACCTGGGTTCAGTCGGCCCCCTGTGGGCCCCTCTGGTCCTCCCCTTTCTCGTGTGGGCTCCAGCGAGTCTCAGGATTGACAGCCCAGATGGATTCCCCGAGATGGAAATATTGGCTTAGGCTTAAGGCTTGGATAAGGTTAAGGTTGAAAATTCATCCTCCACTATTTACCAACCTTGGCCAAACCATGATATAACCATAGAGAATCTAGGGGAAGCCACCTTGGCGACATACTCGGTTCGTCAAAAGTGTAAGCACCTTTGACGGTAGTCATGAAGTGTTCGTATCACCACAATGGTGCTGCCCTCCTGTGGACCTTTGCCTACTCCTCTTCTTGGTAATTTCTTTCTCCTGCATGACCACGGTCCACAAGATACCCGAGGGATAATTCTTCCTGGGGAAACGAGATGAGTCCCAAGAGTACTCAGGGTACGGGTGTCTTGTGATCTCCTGTCTCAACTTATGACCATCTCCTTGTAGACAATGTTGATATGATGATAAGCTCTGATCTGCAAGGGTAGTGCATATACGAACTCGAGCCCAAAAAGGTATATCGAAGCTGAGGGCAAGCATGATCATCCCAGAGAGGCCGAGGCATTCCCTGAGGTGGTCACGGGACTCGAGGACTATAGCACTAGGGTCACGGAACTCAGAGATGAAAAGATCAAGCACTGAGGCTAGTGCTTCACCAATAGGCACCGATCTCCGAGTGAACTCAAGCTCGGAAAGACACTCGGCCTTCAAAAAGGATAGAGCATGGATTTCCAGAGGCCGGTGTACGATCAGGAACCAGAGTTCGGACGAAGAGCAAGATTTAACTCGCTCTTATCTAAGGCAGAGGGTTCGATGTCCTCATCAGGGTGATGGAAACATTCCGAAGCTGGCCTAAGCTTCCAATGGGGGGTTATGGATAAGCTGGAAAGTGCACCTCTCATTGGGCATCGATCAAGTCAGGCATAAGATACATAGTGCAAGCTTCTCCTGACTGATCGGCATCGATCGATGTGCTCGAGATAAAAGTGAATGCACTCCATTCGATCGGTAGATGATCGTGCTCCTTCGGTCTTGATGGATGAATCCAATGGATTATAAAGTAGAGACCGATGTCTTGGTTTATACGGAACTTTAGTGCAAAGCACTTCAGCTCAAACCTCGACGCAGAAACACGATAGGCCTCTCATACCCTCCTTAGGAGACAGTAGTGAGGATCGAACAAGTCATCCTGGCCGGGAATGGTCGTTCTTTCCGAACTACTCTCTCCGTCCTCCCACGAGACAAAGTCTCGGGGAGAAGGTCTAAGAAGATGCACAAGAGGGGAACCCAAGGGTAGATTGTTGGTATTTCTTAACGTCACCACTATGGCGCCGGGATAGCGTGAGCGTGTAAGAATCACCCGGGTATACTGACGGGTGCGAACGAATCCGCAAGCGCATGGATACACTGTTGTAGCACTTCACCTCAGGAGTATTCCCAAGGGTATCGAATCCGAGGAACGGTATGGGGGACTCTACGAGTGACTATCCAAGGGAACACAGTCCCTGCTGAGGTAGGTGAGTGATGTGAAGTCTCTTGTAGGTTCTCGACTCTAAAGAGGAACAAGCTCAGATAAGATCTCGCTTCGGACACCGGCCCCTCCTGACTATAACAGTTGGTTCATGGCAAAGGGTCGCCTACACGCTGTATCCGAACTGGGGGATTTCAGAGGACCAACGGCTGTCACTACCGCGGCCTACCCCAAGACAAATCGTGGGATACAGGGCATTCGAAGGATAACCAGCAGTCTAGACACCATGTCTACACCGCCGACTACTACTATAGCACGACTACGTCTGACGTCCCGTAGAAACACTATAGCACTCCGTATAAATACAGAGCGACGAACCCGCGAGGTTGAGCTAGACCTTACTCGTCACTGAATCGATTCGTGTGAGGAGATATGATTGATACTTGATCTAAATGGATATGTATGAGCTCACTATATTCTAATAGACAGGCAATCATACAAACGAGATGCAAACTTATGCGATGATAACAGAAGATCTAGGGTCGTGTTCGTGAAGAACACGAGCCTCTAACTTATGAACAAACGCAAAAGTATGAATTACTTGCTCGTCAACTAGATTGAGGAGGCACGTTCACGAAGAACGCGAGCCTCTAAATGATGAACGAACGAAGAACTCAAGAACAACTCATTCATGCATGAGAGCCACTTTAGTCTAAATAGAAAATAATGAAATACTCACTTTAGTCTAGATGAAGAACAGCATCGCTCACGAGATACAAGGGGACGATGGATGATGAACGGATCATCACCACCTCACCTCTACTCATCCACACACTCCTCTCTACCTAGCACCACCTAGTCTAGATCCTCCACACACACACACTCATGGTGGGATGAGGTTTCACCTCCACCAAGAGAGAATGAGAGAGGGAGAAAGAGGCAAAGGTGAGAAATGGCTTCAAGTGTGCTTCACCCTCTTCTTACCCCCCTCTCCTCCTATTTATAGGCTTGTGCAACCGGCATGAGAGCTCCCAAACACCCTGGGGATGGCCTCTACGACCAATGGCCGAGCACCACGTGGAAGCCCCTGAGTGGGCGCCACAAGGTCGGTTCGGCCGACCTGTGGGGTCAACCGACCCCCTGTGGGCCCCACTCGAGGTGTGCTTTCACGTGGTGGCTGCCCTGTGGGTCCTGAGGTCGGTTCCCGGTGTCCACGTGGTTTGGAGGCGGTTTAGGCGCTCTGGTGGGCCATAGGATCCATGTGACGTCTGCATGGCGGCTTCTGATTCGCCGAGGCTTCCTTCCTTGGATTGGTGATGTCATGGATCCAGGGGATGCTTGCATGCAGCCTCTCATTAGCTGAGCTCAACTTGCTAGGATCATGAGGGTGGCTTTTCTCTTCATTTCTTATGCCAAACACCTGCATTCAACTTAGCATAGCCACTGGTGGAAATTATCAGTTTAAACCCCTATTTTAGTGTGGATGCTTAGTTCTTATGATAAAATGCAGGGATTGACGACCCTAATTTAGGTACTTAGCAGCCGTCAACAACTCCCCCACACTTGCCTTTTGCTCGTCCCGAGCGAAAGGGAAGATCACATGAGTTTAAACCAAAGGTGTAGAACAAACATAAGAGTTATTCCAGGTCATACCTCGCTCTTGTGAACTCTGTGGATTGGCTACAATGCCATCTTGGGTAGTTGCACTACAGCATTTCGTACATATTGCGACCCTTTTTTATGGCAACGGGTGGTTTTGGTCGCTATACACCAGGGTTACTGCGACAGTATACCATAATGGTCGCGATAGGTGGGAATGTTGCGACCAGTTGTGGGCCGTTGCCTTATTTATTGTGTTGGTCGCTATAGGTAAGGGTATATGGCAACACATGGACATGTGTCGCAATTGCGGCTATGGTATTGCCACGGTTTTTCATAATTGTTGCAATTGTTGCCCATTTCACAACGACTATGACATGTTGCTATTCGTGGTGTTGTGTGTTGCAAAAGAGTTTTACGTATTGCAACGAGAGGTGCTGTGTGTTGCAAAAGAGTCTTACGTATAGCAACGAAAATGCAATCGTTGCGATTGATATCTTTGATATTGCAATGTTGCTTCAAAATGTTGCAAATTGGTCAGAGGTATGGCAACGCTAACACGAATCGTTGCAACACGATGTACATATAACATCGAACACCAAAATCATTGCACTAGAGAACGAAGATGTTATTGTAACAATATTTTATCGTTGCAATTGAAGAACGATTTATTGCAATGTGGGTGCGACTAGGATACCGTGGGCCTAGATAATGGCTTACACACATACGACAAGACGATATCCTTTCTTCCACAAGCGACATCCTAACCCAATATATCCTTCACGTGCGCTTATGCGATCACCTGCCCTAACGATTTGCCGAATGAGGAGATCCCCCCTCACTTTGTCAAAACTATCCATGTCATTTTATTCAACAAATTTTGTATTTTTTACCTAGTTATAAATTGTCATGTAGGAAAATCTGGACAAATAAAAAAAGTTGTCTATGACAAGATCTACAATGTTTATTTAGGTCATTTTGTCATTTTCGAAAGTGGTATGTAGTACAAATTTGACAAGTCTGTGACATAGTTTCTTATACCATGTGAGTGAATCTAGGATAAATGACCAAAGTATACTACCAATTTCTCAAATTAAAAAATGACCTAAATAAATAATCTAGATTTTGATGAGTTATGAAACTTTGGTATTCATCACTTTTCCATTTGACCTCATTTAGAGTAAAAAAATCTTGCTTGTAGTTGCCATTTTTTGCAATTCACTCTTTATCATTATGTATACAAAAAATAATTTGTTTCGTCACAACATGATGTGTAGTGTGGTGGTAAGGTGCTTGACTCTCAAATCCAAGTACCTAGGTTCTAATCCTAGGTTCTCTCATTTTGTACGAGTTTTCTTTTCTTTTTCTATTTTATTACCAAAAAAATATTGAAAAACCCCACAAAAGGAGAGAACTTGGGATTTGAACTGAGTCCTTTGGTTTCAAAAGTTGACCACCTTACCACTACAATACCCATCATGTTGCGATGGAATACATTATTGTTTTGTATACATAATAGTAAAGAATGCAATTTTTGAATTTCATAAAATGCCAACTACGAATTTTTTAATAATAAATGATGTCAAATGGAAAGGTGATGAATACCAAAGTTTCAGGTCTCATCAAGATCTACAATGTTTATTTAGGTCATTTTGTTATTTTCGAAAGTGGTAATAATATGTAGTACAAATTTGACAAGTCTATGACATAGTTTCTTATACCATGTGAGTGAATCTAGCATAAATGACCAAAGTATACTACCAATTTCTCAAATTAAAAAATGACCTAAATAAATAATCTAGATTTTGATGAGTTATGAAACTTTGGTATTCATCACTTTTCCATTTGACCTCATTTAGAGTAAAAAAATCTTTCTTGTAGTTGCCATTTTTTGAAATTCACTCTTTATCATTATGTATATAAAAAATAATGTGTTTCATCACAACATGATGTGTAGTGTGGTGGTAAGGTGCTTGACTCTCAAATCCAAGTACCTAGGTTCTAATCCTTGGTTCTCTCATTTTGTACACGTTTTCTTTTCTTTTTCTATTTTATTGCCAAAAAAATATTGAAAAAACCCACAAAAGGAGAGAACTTGGGATTTGAACTCAAGTCCTTTGGTTTCAAAAGTTGAGCACCTTACCACTACAATACTCATCATGTTGTGTTGGAATACATTATTGTTTTGTATACATAATAGTAAAGAATGCAATTTTTGAATTTTATAAAATGCCAACTATGAATTTTTTAATAATAAATGATGTCAAATGGAAAGGTGATGAATACCAAAGTTTCATGTCTCATCAAGATCTACAATGTTTATTTAGGTCATTTTGTTATTTTCGAAAGTGGTAATAATATGTAGTACAAATTTGACAAGTCTATGACATAGTTTCTTATACCATGTGAGTGAATCTAGCATAAATGACCAAAGTATACTACCAATTTCTCAAATTAAAAAATGACCTAAATAAATAATCTAGATTTTGATGAGTTATGAAACTTTGGTATTCATCACTTTTCCATTTGACCTCATTTAGAGTAAAAAAATCTTTCTTGTAGTTGCCATTTTTTGAAATTCACTCTTTATCATTATGTATATAAAAAATAATGTGTTTCATCACAACATGATGTGTAGTGTGGTGGTAAGGTGCTTGACTCTCAAATCCAAGTACCTAGGTTCTAATCCTTGGTTCTCTCATTTTGTACACGTTTTCTTTTCTTTTTCTATTTTATTGCCAAAAAAATATTGAAAAAACCCACAAAAGGAGAGAACTTGGGATTTGAACTCAAGTCCTTTGGTTTCAAAAGTTGAGCACCTTACCACTACAATACTCATCATGTTGTGTTGGAATACATTATTGTTTTGTATACATAATAGTAAAGAATGCAATTTTTGAATTTTATAAAATGCCAACTACGAATTTTTTAATAATAAATGATGTCAAATGGAAAGGTGATGAATACCAAAGTTTCATGTCTCATCAAGATCTACAATGTTTATTTAGGTCATTTTGTTATTTTCGAAAGTGGTAATAATATGTAGTACAAATTTGACAAGTCTATGACATAGTTTCTTATACCATGTGAGTGAATCTAGGATAAATGACCAAAGTATACTACCAATTTCTCAAATTAAAAAATGACCTAAATAAATAATCTAGATTTTGATGAGTTATGAAACTTTGGTATTCATCACTTTTCCATTTGACCTCATTTAGAGTAAAAAAATCTTGCTTGTAGTTGCCATTTTTTGAAATTCACTCTTTATCATTATGTATATAAAAAATAATGTGTTTCATCACAACATAATGTGTAGTGTGGTGGTAAGGTGCTTGACTCTCAAATCCAAGTACCTAGGTTCTAATCCTTGGTTCTCTCATTTTGTACACGTTTTCTTTTCTTTTTCTATTTTATTGCTAAAAAATATTGAAAAAACCCACAAAAGGAGAGAATTTGGGATTTGAACTCAAGTCCTTTGGTTTCCAAAGTTGAGCACCTTACCACTACAATACCCATCAAGTTGTGATGGAATACATTATTGTTTTGTATACATAATAGCAAAGAATGCAATTATTGAATTTCATAAAATGCCAACAACTAATTTTTTAATAATAAATGATGTCAAATCGAAAGGTGATGAATACCAAAGTTTCATGTCTCATCAAGATCTACAATGTTTATTTAGGTCATTTTGTTATTTTCGAAAGTGGTAATAATATGTAGTACAAATTTGACAAGTCTATGACATTGTTTCTTATACAATGTGAGTGAATCTAGGATAAATGACCAAAGTATACAACCAATTTCTCAAATTTAAAAGTGACCTAAATAAATAATCTAGATTTTGATGAGTTATGAAACTTTGGTATTCATCACTTTTCCATTTGACCTCATTTAGAGTAAAAAAATCTTGCTTGTAGTTTCCATTTTTTGAAATTCACTCTTTATCATTATGTATACAAAAAATAATGTGTTTGATCACAACATGATGTGAGTGTGGTGGTAAGGTGCTTTACTCTCAAATCCAAGTACCTAGGTTCTAATCCTTGGTTCTCTCATTTTGTACGAGTTTTCTTTTCTTTTTCTATTTTATTGCCAAAAAAATATTGAAAAAACCCACAAAAGGAGAGAACTTGGGATTTGAACTCAAGTCCTTTGGTTTCAAAAGTTGACCAGCTTACCACAACAATACCCATCATGTTGTGATGGAATACGTTATTGTTTTGTATACATAATAGTAAAGAATGCAATTTTTGAATTTCATAAAATGCCAACTACAAATTTTTTAATAATAAATGATGTCAAATGGAAAGGTGATGAATACTAAAGTTTCATGTCTCATCAAGATCTACAATGTTTATTTAGGTCATTTTGTTATTTTCGAAAGTGGTAATAATATGTAGTACAAATTTGACAAGTCTATGACATAGTTTCTTATACCATGTGAGTGAATCTAGGATAAATGACCAAAGTATACTACCAATTTCTCAAATTAAAAAATGACCTAAATAAATAATCTAGATTTTGACGAGTTATGAAACTTTGGTATTCATCACTTTTCCAATTGACCTCATTTAGAGTAAAAAAATCTTGCTTGTAGTTGCCATTTTTTGAAATTCACTCTTTATCATTATGTATACAAAAACTAATGTGTTTCATCACAACATGATGTGTAGTGTGGTGGTAAGGTGCTTGACTCTCAAATCCAAGTACCTAAGTTCTAATCCTTGGTTCTCTCATTTTGTACACGTTTTCTTTTCTTTTTCTTTTTTATTGCCAAAAAAATATTGAAAAAACCCACAAAAGGAGAGAACTTGGGATTTGAACTCAAGTCCTTTGGTTTCAAAAGTTGAGCACCTTACAACTACAATACTCATCATGTTGTGTTGGAATACATTATTGTTTTGTATACATAATAGTAAAGAATGCAATTTTTGAATTTCATAAAATGCCAACTACGAATTTTTTAATAATAAATGATGTCAAATGGAAAGGTGATGAATACCAAAGTTTCATATCACATCAAGATCTACAATGTTTATTTAGCTCATTTTGTTATTTTCGAAAGTGGTAATAATATGTAGTACAAATTTGACAAGTCTATGACATAGTTTCTTATACCATGTGAGTGAATCTAGGATAAACGACCAAAGTATACTACCAATTTCTCAAATTAAAAAATGACCTAAATAAATAATCTAGATTTTGATGAGTTATGAAACTTTGGTATTCATCACTTTTCCATTTGACTTCATTTAGAGTAAAAAATCTTGCTTGTAGTTGCCATTTTTTGAAATTCACTCTTTATCATTATGTATACAAAAAATAATGTGTTTCATCACAACATGATGTGTAGTGTGGTGGTAAGGTGCTTGACTCTCAAATCCAAGTACCTAGGTTTTAATCCTTGGTTCTCCCATTTTGTACGAGTTTTCTTTTCTTTTTCTATTTTATTGTCAAAAAAATATTGAAAAAACCCACAAAAGGAGAGAACTTGGGATTTGAACTCAAGTCCTTTGATTTCAAAAGTTGACTACCTTACCACTACAATACCCATCATGTTGTGATGGAATACATTATTGTTTCGTATACATAATAGTAAAGAATGCAATTTTTGAATTTTATAAAATGCCAACTACGAATTTTTTAATAATAAATGATGTCAAATGGAAAGGTGATGAATACCAAAGTTTCATGTCTCATCAAGATCTACAATGTTTATTTAGGTCATTTTGTTATTTTCAAAAGTGGTAATAATATGTAGTACAAATTTGACAAGTCTATGACATAGTTTCTTATACCATGTGAGTGAATCTAGGATAAATGACCAAGGTATACTACCAATTTCTCAAATTAAAAAATGACCTAATTAATTTTGGTATTCATGACTTTTTCATTTTAAATCATTTATGACCCTGAAAACCATTTGAATTTCTCGACTTTTGAAATTTCAAATTTATAAAACTTGTGGGTTAAATTGATAAAAATATTGCAGCACATAGGGTTTGAACCCTGCACTTGTGGGTTAGAAAAGAGCACATCTACCACTAGACCACCACATATGTTGTGTTCAGTTTGGAGATTTAATTGTGTATATTATTTATTCTTATATATCACATACCAACTCTCTAGAAAATGTAAAAAACAAAACATGGAAAAGAGAATTTGGGATTCGAACCCAAGACCTTGCAAATGAGACATACGTACCTAACCAGTATGTTGTGTCTTAGGTTGTGATGGAGTTTGGTTTTTTATATACATCATATTGTCGTGTAGCATGCCAATCCTGTTGCGCCACTAGGCTAGACTAAAGAACACACAAATAGTTAGTATTTTTTCTTTTAATCCAGAATTTCAACTTGTATCTAGTATTTCTCCTTCGTGGCTACTCCAAACCTGATAATTCTTTTTCCTAAAAAATCCTAAAATCATGCTCTATCTAGTTATGAAACTTATTAATGATATTTTTTTGAAAAATCGTCTCGTGTGAGTCTCTTTGAACAATCTAATTTTTGAATTTCGAAAAATGACAAATACAAGCAAGATTTTGTACATTAAATGGTGTCAAATGGAAAAGTGATGAATACTAAAATTTCAGATCTCGTCAAGATCTACAATCTTTATTTGGATCATTTTGTCATTTTCAAAAGTGATAATAACATGTAGTTCAAATTTGACAAGTCTCTAACATAATTTCTTAAACTACGTGAGTCAATCTAGGATTAATGACCAATATATACTACAACTTTCTCAAATAAAAAAAGATATAAATAACAATTATAGATCTTGATGAGTTAAGAAACTTCGGTATTCATCACTTTTCTAGCTGAAATCATTTAGTGTTCCAAAATCATGATTTTAGTTATCATCTTTTGAAATACAAAATTTGAATTATTCAAACTTTGTCACATGGATTATTGAACAGAATAAAGTTTTTAGATCTTTATGAGTTATACAACTTCGGTATTCATGAATTTTTCATTTGAAATCATTTATTACCTAAAAACATATGAATTTCTCAACTTTTGAAATTTCAAAAACTTGTGGGTTAAATTGATAAAAATATTGCAACGCATAGGGTTTGAACCCTACATTTGTTGGTTAGAAAAGAGCACATCTACCACTAGACCACCACATATGTTATGTTTAATTTGGGGATTTAATTATGTATATTATTTATTTTCATATATCACACATCAACTCTCTAGAAAATGTAAAAAACAAAACATGGAAGAGAGAACTTGAGATTCGAACCCAAGACATTGGAGTTGAGACATAAGCACCTAACCAGTATGTTGTGCCTTAGGTTGTAATGAAGTTTGGTTTTTTTATATACATTATATTAGTAATGCTAAATCCTATAAGAAAAATAGTGTTTATGAATGGCAGCAATGTTTGGTGGTACAGCAGCAACCTTTAGGAGCTGCAACACAAATAGAATGTTTCGGTGGGTCCAACTTGGCTCTGGGCAGAATTTTTTTTAACTTTAATGACATTTCTGTCCGAACATATAATTAGATGCTTCATTCCACATCAAGAGTAACTTGGTAAAAATCATTGGCGAGTTATGTGTACCCCTCTATATGCAAAATCATTTTCCCTCCAAGTCCAAAAAAAATATTTCCCCTCCGCAGGCTGGTACACTCTCGGCGCCCTTCGTTCCCGTCTTCTCCTCCGCCGCAGATCCACCCGCCGCCCACCATTACAGGCCGCCTCCTCCCCTTTTTTTGGTAAGATTTGACAGCCAACGGGCCTCCTCTACCCTCCCCGAGCACGGATCGGGCGCGGGCGAAGGAGGGCCACGCCAGCTTGAAGAGGGAGGCAGCAGCCATGGCATGTCAGCGGCGGCGCGGGGTGGGGTAGGGTTCAACGGAGGGTGCACGGTGGAGGAGCTCCATGCGTGGGCCGTGAAGGAGCCCGCGACTGCAAGGGAGCTCCAGCCGCCCATCCCCTGCTCCCTCCGGAGAGGCGGGGCGTGGACGGCTCCTGGCGGCGGCGGCCTCGGCCTCGCGCTGCAAGGGAGCGAGCAGAGGCGCGCAGCGTGGACGATGCGGATCTCCGGCGCTGCTCGTCCTCCCTCACGCGTCGTCATCACCAGGGACGAGGTCCTCTGCTCGACCGTCGCCGCAACGACAGGGGAAGATACAAGTACAAACTCTTCCAAATCTCCTTCTCCCATCCCATCTCCTCCGCACCACTCATTCCCCTTCTCATTAATTCGTGGATCTGAATCTAGGGGTAGGATACAAGTACAAACTCTTCCAAATCTCCTTCTCCCATCTCCGCATCACTCATTCCCCTTCTCATTCATTGTGCTATTGATCTGCATTCTATCTCCATCAATCTGAATCTGTCTTGACATTGGAGAAATGCCAATTAATCAAATGTTTTGTCTTGCTACATCTGACAGACAGATACAGAGGCAAGGAAACTGCAGTCATGAAGGAGTCAGCATTCAATTTCATAGGTATGTACGCAGTATGCTGGTTCTGGACCTTAGATTGGATGTTTATGTGCACTGTAACTATGTACTTTTGAGGAATTTGCATTCTCAGTTTCTCACAAAGTATCCCTCACAGAGCAAACAAATGGGAATCGATGCAAGCTGTTTGTGCTTGTCACTTAATACTTTGCACTGTAACTATTTATCAAGTTTGACTCTAGCCTTGAGATAATTTGTGAATGTATTTAGATAATTTTTTGGAGATAATTTTCATTTATGCTGATAGAAAGTGTTAGCATTGCACTTAGATAATTGCTTTTTCGGTTTTGGGATAAAGAGAGTTGTTAAGTAACTTGTGCAGATTGTTAGATAGTTAGCTAGTACTCATGCTTCAAAGCATGTGGCACAACTGAAAAGGATGATATGTGGTTGTATTCTTTTTTATGTCTGTTGTGGTGTCTTATGTGTTTCCTTGCCACCTGTGTGAGCACCTAGATTAACCACCTGTGTGGGCTTATTTATCCTGCAGAACAATGTCTTATGCGTTGATTAGCTTGTTACCTTTAGGTTTAGATTTCCAAGCTATTAAGTTAAGAAACAATTGTTGCATTGGAGTAGCCTGTCACACATTTGTTTATCATCATTCAGTCCTGTTTGTGCACCCATGGAAGGTGTACAATTGATAAGCTACTGCTAACAGTAGGAATTTCTATGTTGTTCAATGCTCATTATAGTTGGTTAAACTTCTTGTCAGATGAAAAATGTCAAAATTGCTCACTTTTGCTAATAGTTTGACTCTAGCATTGTTCCTTTTCATTCAGATTTCAGGAGGCAATCAATGAATGAAGTCCAAGCTATGACTTCTGTCAAGGTTTATTTCTTGTAGGTTCAGTTTATTTCTTGACCCTAGCCTGGTTCAAGTTCTTGAGGCCAACTGTCTTTGTCTTTCCTAATGCTTTGCAATTATTTAGTCGCATTCACTAATCGTTGACTAACTAATGTATGAATTACAGAGGATGTTGATGTATGAACTCCGGATAAGTGAGGTAATCTCTTAGTGAACTTGGCTGTGAAGATTAAGACTGCAACATAATCTAGTATATGTTTAGCACCTGTTTACCATGTGTAGGCTGTATTTTCTTCCAATCTACTTCGACTGATCTGCCTGCATGTGACACGATGGTTTGGATTATTTGTCAGGAGGGGATACATGCATCCTACTCAGGTGTGCACAATGTCTTTACGACTTTGTTCTGATCCAAAATAGATTGGCTAAATAAGAGCTAAATTGGGCTCCAAAGTATACAGATGCATTTATAAGCACCTCTTCGTGGTGCAATTTAATTGATGTTGTGCATAGAGATTTCAGTTCAACTGAAATTTCAAAACAAACTAAAGCTGCTGTTTCTTTTTGCATCACAGTTTCACTCTCTGCTCTTGATAAGTCCACTTTCTACATCATAGTTCATTGCAGATACCCTTCATTTATGTATAGAAAAGGATTAGTGTAACGATTAGTTTTTAGATCATGGCTTCTAAACTTTGTATGAGGATGCTCGGAATGGGCAATCAAAGAGACCGTATATTTAAAAAATTCACTGTGAGTTATTTTTATGCTCATGTTATCACTTTTAAAAAATTATCTCCCGTAGCAGAGTAGCTCATATACACCATAACCATGAAGACAAACCTAATACATAGGACAATATTGCCTTGTGCTATACTATCTAACGAAAATCAATGATAAAGTGCATTGGTATATTTTAATTGAGTGTTGAACTGATAATAAGATCCTTTAGTAATTCAGGTAAAAGCTTTGAAACGAATACTTATATCGATCTATTTGAATTCGATCATTTTTTTTTTGCCCACAGCAACGCACGGGCACGATCCTAGTATCTCTAAATGTTTCACATATGGTTGCTACAGTTTGCGTAAACATGAAGATAAAAGAAAAGCCTGAAAATTGCATTATTTTTATATCTGAATGCGGAGATGAATGCAAATATATCTTTATTTCAACATTGATACTTAAGCCTGTGACCAATTAGGAGGGCATAAAAGGAAATATTTGGTAGGGGCAATCATGTATACAATCTATTCTTCTCTTATGTGAAATTTCTTGCTAGTGTCAGTCTAATTGAATTCATGCTAGTGCATAGCGCTACAACACGGGCTGGTTTATAGCCCATGCCCCTTTCCCTTGTGTGCGCGTGTTTATATCCAAGATTGTTATTGGTTGGTAGCACCAATTTTTTTCTGAAAGATGTAATAGTTGTTTCACTATCTCGCTCTTTAACTTTGTTCTTTTCTCTGCAGGTGACCTTGTCTCTGCAGCTCTTCTCTACTGGTCAGCTCGACAGCTCTTGCACGGGCAGCAACACTAAAGATCTAGTTCGATTTCTCTCAGGTGAGAAGCAGCAACAGCCCCTCCTCCTCTCAAATTTCCATTGCTTACAGTAGCATCAGATTAGAACTTTTACATGAAAGGACCCATAGGTTGCTTTCAATTTCTATGCATTTAGTATCTGTACTAGATCAAGTTCCTTTTATGCCTTTGTTCTCGTAATTATCTAGTGGTGTGCCTTGCAATTTTGGTCATGCCACTATGATGTGCCTTGTATTGTGACAAAAATAATAAACTGAGATATCCTTAGCAGCTATGTTACTTTGTTTGAACCTTAAATCAGACTTTGTAGGCCTCTTATGAGAAGACTATGTTTTCTAATACTAATAATAAGTATTTCTTTTCCCTTGTCAGGACTACCAAGGAGCAGGGCCGTCCCGGCAAAATCCGAGGCCCTGTTCGAAATTTCAAAATGACGCCTAGTAAATTGAAAATACACAATTGTATCATCTTCTACAAACAAGAATGGAGGGAGCAATAGCTAGGTGAATAATCCAGATTAATTAACATCAACACACAACACTATTCCCATAACCACTTGTACACACATCTGCATTAAAAGAATAAAGATTTATCACAAAGAATGTGAAACTTAAGAATTAAATATATACATGTCGCAGCTATGAATAACAGCAAAATAACCTAATTTGGCACAATGTTTATTGCTGCGTACAAACATAGGCCAACTTGCCCATCCGTGCAAACTCGAAGGAATCGAGATTCCAGGAAAAAAGATATAATGACCAGATTGATGATGAAGCCAAGATGCTTCATGGTCTCAAATTAGTATCCGGAAGAGAGGAATACACTTCATGAGAAAGCAAAAGGAGATAATTTCTTCACGGAAGTTAAAAGATCCACAAAGATTTCATGGGAGACTGACTAATTTCTTCAACCACCATCTCGCTAAGCACTAGCATTACTAAAGTATTATAGAGATCAAAATTTGAGGCCCCTTCCATTTGGAGGCCCTGTACGGCTGCACCGCTTGCACATGCCCAGGGACGGGCCTGCCAAGGAGCTTAGCACTGTGATTCGCTCCCTTAACCAAAACGCCTCTAAAGCAAAGCTGGCAGACGTGAGCAATGAGGTTGAGCTTCTGCTAGGTGAATGTTGGCCAAGGTAAGCAACATGTGGTATGCTAATTTTACTGGAATCTAGCTTTGAAACATGTCTTATCCATGCTCTTACTTTTCACAGTTCATTAAGGATGCAGGATTGCAGGAAGGTGCAAGAATACATTGGTTGAGGACAACATTCTAGGTAGCATCTAGGAGAAGACATAAGAGATCTTAGATGGTGGGAGTGATCAAGTTTTTAGATGGGTACAAATAATATATATATATATTTAGAAACTTTAGTATTATTTATTGTGAGTGATGGGTGAAAGGACACATTCTTCTATTGCATCATTTGTATCATGGATGATGGATGTAAATGCTGGAGTGGTGTTATTATTAATATATATATATATATATTTGCATCAATTTATGTTTTTGGAAATTTTCATTGCATTAAAGAATCAACATCATTGTAGTAACCATAGAATCAACGCCTCTAGTATGGCATGAATTTGCAACCACCATTTAACATATTGCAATAGTGCTTAATTGATGCTACATGTGGATATTACAACAATACACATTATATTGCAATATCCAACAAGAAAATAATGACGACTTTTTTGTTGCAATAACATTTATGATAATAGCAACGATTCAAATGGTGTTGCAATATCCTTTAACCATATAGCAACATTGCACATTTAGATGCAATAGTCTTTAGGCATATTGCGACGGCTATGACTTCGTTGTGATATCCTCCATTGCTATTGCAACAACACTGGGGTCGTATTGCGACACATTGCTTGCATTGCAATAGCGCTTGTTTGCAACATACAAAAATGGTCGCAATTACCACTATAGCAACGACCCCTTTCGTTGCAATTACCCGTATTGCAACACCACTAGTCGTCGCAACTTCAATGCATTGCGACGCCAGGCGTTGTCGCAACACGTCTTCTTTATAGCAACACCACTTTGGGACCGTCGCAAAAACTTATTGCGACGCCTGGCGACGAATTTAATTTGTCGTAATTAGTCTGTATTGCGACCAAATGACCCATATAGCGACCAATTTGAGGTGTCGCGAATGGTCCCAAATGTTGTAGTGTTGATAAGAGGAATGACCATGAATCGAGTCTCTTAAGCACCTATTGGTCAGCACTTGGGGTTTTCATGATAATTTTTAATGAAAAAGAACTGCTCTGCCCTCCTTCTTTGATTCTCTCGGATCGCTCAATGTGTATATGTCCTCACCAAGGCATTAGATTGCCTTTCTTCACCCTACTTCTAATAATGGCTCTATTTGGAGCTCAGGGTAGGATAAAGGTAAAGCATACTTGTATCATATATATTGCAAAGTCAAAAACTGGATCCAAAGAGAAAATCAAATCATACAATCAGATCAAGATGTGCACATGTATGGGTACGGTGAGTATGGTAAGGTGGATACTAGACCCGGAATGGGTGCTAGATATTACCATACATGTATGATGAATGTTGATTGATGGTGAGGTGGACACTAGCCCCGGAATGGATACTAGTTATCACCATCTAGATTATGGAACTCCTTTTTGCATGATTCTCCCTTTTGTATAAGAAATCTTTTGAGAGCATGGCTATCGCTTTACTTTCTCTCTTTTTTTTCAACACTGGACCTTCATGTGTCCATATATATATATATATATTTTTTTTTTTTCGATAGCCATGTCTCTTGTGTAACAAAAACTAGAGGGAAGAGATCAACACATATGGAGCCTTATTTTCATGGGATGGAATGAATAATACAATGCTAACTTCCAGGGTAGAAGCATAGCAAGGGGAATAAAGTGGCGTGCACATAAATCTTGACCATGAAAGTAATGAGAAGAATTCTCACAAGGGTCACGGAATTTGACAAAGCTCAATGTAATAACAAGCAGCATATGAGTATAAGGTTTTCAACTAAAAACATCATATGGTTTTGGTAGGACGGTGGCACATCAAAGAGGAGCTTTGCAAGAGCAAATTTTTTTTTTGAAAACAAAATTATCCCAAGGGTCAGAACCAACAGAGTTAAGATCATGTCATCAAGTCATATCTCACTTGTCAACAACTTAGATAAGCATGTTGTCCTTATGATGATATTGTTCACAAGCCTCAAGGTTATAAACGAGGAATAAAACTTACGCATGTCAACCCTAGGCATGGAGTAAGCATTACCATGGATTTCTTAAGTTGATTTATGGAGAATTTATCAAGCATGAGCATACAAACTCAGAAATCATGGTGAAATGAGAAAGAGATGCAAACCAGCGCTGGTTTCTGTGTGGACCAGACGGGGATTCCTGTGATGCGCACGAATGCATGTCCCGTTCAGGTTCTCTAAGCATGGTCGATCGTAAGCGCTGTGTGAGCGTAGTATGGGTGCAATAATGATCCGTCGTGTTCACATTTGGAGAGTGCAGCTCTCCCCCACACTGTTTTGTACCTGGGTGCAGTTCTTCGATACAAACAAAAGCAAAACAAAAATAACTAACACACGAGTGACTCAACCGGGTTACATGACTGGTGGAGCCAAAATTTATTCATTCAAGTTCACTAATAAAATAAAATAAAAAAGAAATAGGCGCTTACACAAATGATGGAATAAAGGAAATAAATGGAAGGGAAACAAGTTAAGGGAAATAAATTAAACCTAACTTAAGGGCCTATGAAGGGAAATAAAAGCGGGGCACAACCCTCTACTCAGCAAAGAGGGCTTCCAAACCCTCGACTTCAATCAACTGCTACAGCTTGGCATTCATCTCCTCGCGGGTCTTGAGGAGGAGGTTCCTGAGCTGCCGATATTCCGCCCGCTGCCTTCTCACCGTCTTCATCAAGAGGTCAAACTCAAAGTATGCCTCTGCCAGGTCATCTGCTATCTTTCCCATACGGAGATTCCTCCTGTTAGGCACTGAAGCTAGGATGTGACCAAGCTCTGTCTCCCAATCTGGTGGGTAACGCTTAGGCACCCCGCACCTGTCCTTAGGGGTCCTCACTCCAAAGACGCGAAACCTGGTCTGCGGCTGCGGGACTTCATCCCACACATCCTGCTCATACTTATGGCAAAAGGAGTCGCCATCTTCATCAAACAGAGATCCTGAGTAGCGTTCTCCAGCCTTCAGTGGTGGCCCTGGCCAATCATCAAACAACACCTTCTTGCTCGATTCAAGGGCCGGCTTCTTCCCTAGGACGTTGAGCAGGGAGCAATGACTGGCGAAGGTTGGAGGTGAGGATGAGCCGCGCCTAGCTGGGGGCTCTACCGAGTCTCCAGTAGGGCTTCTCCCCTTCCTTCCGCGCTTTGGAGTCGTCAGATCAGCCTGAGTTTCGTCCCATGGATGAAACTCGCTGCCCCTGAGGTCACTGAAGCAGAAGGACTTCTCTCCCTTGAAGCCAGCGGAAGCTATAGGGCAGAGGTGAGGAAGGCGGTGGAGCGGTGAGAGGAGGATAGAGCAGAGGAGATGAGGTTCTGCGCGGCGCAAAACTCCGTCACGTGGTGAGAGAAGGGTTTCTGGAGGACGAAAGAGTGCGCACGTGAAAAACAAGAGGCAGCGGCGGCCCTAGTGGGTCGGCTGACCTAGGGGGTCGGCCGAGGCCATCTGGGCTCCGCTGGGCCTCAGCTTCGGTGTGCGGGCTCTGGCGGGGCTCAGGGTCTCTGGGTCAGGTGGCCCACCAAATCTAAGGTCGGAGGCTTCAGCAAGGGCTAGAATGGAATTTCGGGCATAATACTGCCTTCTATTCCAAACAACTTTACTTTAACCTCTTTATACTCAACTTGGGGGCTTACCTGAACTCATACCTGGATGAAGAGTTATTGTTACCCTGTTGCTCATATCATCCATTTTCTCCTGATGATACCCTCCTGCTCTGCTCTGTGGTCATCCTTGCAGGTTTCCTTGTGATAGGATGTATTTTCTTCCCTGCATGGTTAGTGCATATGTACGATGTAAGCTGTAAATATGGCGAAACAGAGGTGATCCTTACAACCATCCTAAGGGAACTATGATGGGTAACCTTAGGAAGGGAGCGCAGCTAGCAAGGCTATAGCACTACGGACGAGAGATGATAGAGGTGCTGGAGTTGAGCACAAAATCCGGGCCTAAGGCCTAGAGTGCTCTAAGAGTGAAGCTCTCAGCTCTAGAACTCAATGATGATCGGACCCCAGATGGAGAGAGTGAAAGTTTATGGGTCGAACGATCATTTGAGCTGAAGGTCGAGAGTGACGGACTTGCTAGTTCATCCTCTCCTTGGGTGGACAAGGGACCTCACCCTCACCTGAGTGGGATGACACGCAAGTTAACCCAAGCTTCCAACGGGGGTGTAAAGGATAGGTGTGTAACCACACTCCCGCAGGGCATCGATCAGGTCATGAAGTGTAGAGTAGGATTTACATCCGCTTGACTTGATCGGCATCGGTCTTAGCTGAACTTAAGATAGCGAGACGGATTGCTCAGCTAGACCGGATATAAGTTCGTGCTTCCATAAGCCAAAGATATGGAAGTTTTATGCGCCAGGGCTCATGTCTTAGCATGACCCTCAGTGTGGCGGCACTTTGGATTAAGCCTTGGCATGAAGCACGAGAAACTTCTACCGTGACCTCTCCTGGAGAGTTGCGGGCAAGGTTGAAGTGATCGTCCCCGTCAGGAATGATTCCTCTTCCTCGACTACTACCCTCCTCCTTCCCTCGAGACTAAGTCTCGAAGGCCAGGTTTTTAAGAGAAGAAATGATAGGGGAATCTAGGGGTAGAATTTGCACTAAGTGCTCTTCCCCATAGATTCCTGCCAGCGAGGAGTGATATCTTCGACCAGAGCACAGAGAAATTTGGTATGTTAGCTCGGGCTCTCTCGAGGATTGGCTTAGGCATTTCGACATTTTCTCGTTTGGCTACCTCGTCTCTTGAGTCAGGTGGGGAGCTGAAATCTCGGATTTCTCCTAGAATTTCCAGTCCCTGTTCTGGCTCTAAGAACACAAAGGCACCTCCCAAAATGGCATCAAGCGTCATGCCACAATCTCTTCGTAAACCAAACCGGAAATGCTGCAAGAGCACATGGTCGTGTAGACCAAGGATCGGGCACGTTTCAATCAAAGAGGCAAAACGATGCCATGCCATGCCTAAGGTTTCCTTCTCTCTTTGTTTGAAATTGAGGATTGCCATCCTTAAGGAAACGACACGCCACTCCGGAAAGAATCGAGTGCAAAAAGATGCTCTTAATTCCTCCCAGCGTAGGTGGTTGCAACCAAAACAATGGTACCAAGATTTTGCTTCCCCGGAGAGGGAGAACAGGAACAGGTTCCTCTTAAGAACATCTTGTGTTGCCCCGGTTTTACCCTGGGTAGAGCACAATTGCTCAAAATCTCTTACGTGATCATAGGGATTCTCATGACTCATCCCCGAGAAGGGTTTTTCCTCAACTAGCTTCATGAGAGATGGGTGAACCATACAAGGTGTTAGAAGAGCGGGTTGTCTCCAGAAAGTTGATTCCATGGTTTCACTCATAAGGGCGGAAGGTGTGTACAAGGATAACCTTCCTGGGGTAGCGGGGGTAAAGGTAGAAACAAAAGAAAAACAAAAGATACGAGGATAGTCGGGTTCGTAGGTTCTCGACAACCGTTCCACGGCAACGGCGCCAGAAATGCTTGTTGGTATTTCTTAACGTCACCACTATGGCGCCGGGATAGCGTGAGCGTGTAAGAATCACCCGGGTATACTAACGGGTGCGAACGAATCCGCAAGCGCACGGATACACTGTTGTAGCACTTCACCTCAGGAGTATTCCGAAGGGTATCGAATCCAAGGAACGGTATGGGGGACTCTACGAGTGACTATCCAAGGGAACACAGTCCCTGCTGAGGTAGGTGAGTGATGTGAAGTCTCCTGTAGGTTCTCGACTCTAGAGAGGAACAAGCTCGGATAAGATCTCGCTTCGGACACCGGCCCCTCCTGACTATAACAGTTGGTTCACGGCAAAGGGTTGCCTACACGCTGTATCCGAACATGGGGGATTTCAGAGGACCAACGGCTGTCACTACCGCGGCCTACCCCAAGACAAACCGTGGGATACAGGGCATTCGAAGGATAACCAGCAGTCTAGACACCACGTCTACACCGTCGACTACTACTATAGCACGACTACATCTGACGTCCCGTAGAAACACTATAGCACTTCGTATAAATACAGAGCGACGAACCCGCGAGGTTGAGCTAGACCTTACTCGTCACTGAATCGATTCGCGCGAGGAGATATGATTGATACTTGATCTAAATAGATATGCATGAGCTCACTATATTCTAATAAACAGGCAATCATACAGACGAGATGCAAACTTATGTGATGATAACAGAAGATCTAGGGTCGTGTTCGTGAAGAACACGAGCCTCTAACTTATGAACAAACGCAAAAGTATGAATTACTTGCTCGTCAACTAGATCGAGGAGGCACGTTCTCGAAGAACGCGAGCCTCTAAATGATGAACGAACGAAGAACTCAAGAACAACTCATTCATGCATGAGAGCCACTTTAGTCTAAATAGAAATGTTGACGCTTTTTCCGATCGAATACACTGGTGCGCTAGGTCGCTCGGTCGTCGAAACGCTCCTCGTCGAAACCACCAGCAGGGGGCGGTCTAACCGCCTATGGGGGACGGTCTAACCGCCTCTGTCAGAGGATCGCCGAAAAACCTAAATCCGCTGCCCCGGGAGGGACCCCGTTAGGGACAACGAGCCTAGGGTTGCTCTGAGATCGGCAGGCCACTCAGAACGTCCTTGAACGCCGTAGAGACGAGCAAAGAAAGCAAAGGGATTGGAAAAGCTAGGGTTTGGAAATAAAAGTGTAAAAAGATAATTGATCGATTGGGTGATCGGCTCTCAATCGGCCACGGCCCTTTATAAGTAGGGTGGGGAGGTCTTGCCCCGCAAGGAAACCTTTTACAACTCGAAATTTACAAGGATTCCTTAATTTGGTTCGGACTCAGGGGGAGGCGGTCTAACCGCCCCGGCCACGCGGTCTGACCGCCCTGGCCACTTTTGCCGGACCAGCTACAGCGCGACCCGGTCAGACCGCCCTTAGTACCCGGTCAGACCGGCCTGCCTGACCTGAGTCGGCTTTTGCCAATTTTGAGTGTCAACATATGCCCCCCTGTTTTTTAGTAAAGCTTGCATGCTAAAAAATAAATCTAAGGTCAATGTGATATCTTTCATCGGTCATTTTTTATTCTAAGGGCGATTTATCAAATCGGCCATGTCTTCTCAAGCATCTTGCCAAACACTTGGATGGAACTTCTTCAAATATCTTCCATTGATAGCCCTGGGCAGCTGCTATCCTTGCAAAGTTTCCACCATATAAGAATTTCCGGAGCAAACTCTCACAATCTTGTATGGCCCCTCCCAACTTGGAGACCACTTACCGAACTTGTTGCTCTTAGATCCTATAGGCAAAATAGTTTTCCAAACCAGATCACCTACCTGAAAAGATTTGGCTTTAACTCTCTTGTTATATGCTCTAGCAACTCGCCTCTTGTCCCTTTCAATTGCCTCCAAGGCCTCCAATCGCTTGTTGGTCACCTCATCAATATTGTCCATCATCAAAGCATAATATGTGTCAAAATCAAGATCATTTTGCTTTGCAAGTCTATATGCGCCTAGATTCACCTCAACGGGCAAAACGGCCTCTTGACCATACACAAGCTCATAAGGAGTAACTTTAGTAGCACCATGTCTAGAAATACGATGAGCCCATAAAGCTTCAGATAATACCTCATGCCATCTTCTAGGATTATCCTCTATCTTCTTCTTAATGAGCTTAATCAAGGTTTTATTGCTAGACTCGGCTTGACCATTAGCTTGAGCATAATATGGAGAAGAAATGAGCAACTTAATACCATAGGAATTTACAAAATCACGCACCTCTTTAGATACAAATGAAGTTCCTTGATCTGTAGTCAAAGTTTGTGGAATGCCAAACCTATGAATAATATGCTCCGTAATAAACTCAATTACCTCCCGATGAGTCATATTCTTAAGAGGAATTGCTTCAGTCCACTTAGTAAAATAGTCAGTTGCCACAATCACAAAGCAATGTCCCTTTGATGAAGGAGGATAAATTTTGCCAACAAAGTCCAAACCCCAACCTCTGAAAGGCCATGGCTTGATAATCGGATGCATCAACGCAGCAGGTACCAACTGAATATCCCCATGCTTTTGACAATCTTCACACCCTTTGTAGTACCGAAAACAATCAGCTATCATAGTAGGCCAATAAAAGCAAGCTCTCTTAAGGAGCCACTTCATCTTAGGAGCCGATTGATGAGTACCACAAATTCCTTCATGAACCTCTGCCATAGCTAACCTTGCTTGATCAGGTCCTAAACATTTGAAAAGCAAATTATCTGCAGTCCGACGATACAATTCACCATCTTCCAAAACAAACTTGAGAGCCCATCGTCGGATTTTTCTGTCAACTGTACCTTTAGGATCCTGCAAATAGTTAATCAGAGGCTTCCTCCAATCGTCAACTTCGTCCTTATCAGTTTTGGAAGAAACAATGGCCGAAGCGACTTCTTCCTCTGCAGGGCGGTCAGACCGGCCTGGCAGGGCGGTCAGACTGGGTGGGGCGGTCTGTCCAGGTGGAGTACGCGGTCTGACCGCCTCCTCCAGGGCATAACCCTCGGCTTTGCTAAACATCGGTTTTCGTTCATGAAAAATTCTTTTCTGAACATCATAACCAAATGCTTGCTGAGCCAGAGCATTTGCCATTGGATTCTCTTCTCGTGGCACATGATAAATCACAAACTCATCCATACAAGATATAATGTCCAAGCATTTATCAAGATAAGCATTTAAATAACCATTTAGACACTATCATACCTTGGAAACTTGCTGCACCACCAGTAGAGAATCACCATAAGCTTCTACATGTTTTACTCCCATGTCATGCAAGATTTGCAAACCAAACAAGAGAGCCTCATATTCAGTTTGATTATTAGTACAATCATGATCCAATCGGTCAAGAGCTTCAAAAATCGTTCCAGTGGGGGAAATAATAATTACTCCAACACCACAACCACTTTTGCAAACCGATCCATCAAAATGCAATTTCCATGGAGTAAAAGTAATGTAACCGACATCTAAATCAAGTTGTTTATCAATTCTATGTTCTACAATAAAGTCGGCTACAATTTGTCCTTTCATAGTTTGTAATGGCTCATAACATAAATCATATTCAACAAGTGCATAAGCCCATTTGCCGACTCTACCACTTAGAATAGGTTTTTGCAACATATATTTAATTATGTCGGTTTGACATGCTACCACACAAATACTTGATAACAAATAATGCCTTAACTTGGTACAAGCATGATATAAGGATAAGCATAATTTCTCAATAAAAGTGTACCTTGTCTCAATGTCCAATAACCTTCTACTCTCATAAGCCACAATATACTCCTTGCCATCGGTCTCTTGAGTCAAAACAGCCCCAATAACACTATCTTCAGCCGCTATATATATTTTGAAAGGAATACCACCCTTGGGAGCTTGAAGAACGGGCGGCGAAGTTAAATAATTTTTAATCTCATCAAATGCCTCTTGCTGTTTTGCCCCCCAGGTAAATTCAGCTCCACTTTTTAACCGAAGTAAAGGAGTAAAAGCATTCACCTTTCCGGATAAATTACAAATAAATCGCCTCAAATAATTTACCTTGCCCAAGAATCTTTGCAAATCTTTCTTGCAAGTAGGAGCTTGTACTTTTCGAATGGACTCAATCTTTTTAGGATCTATCTCAACACCATTCTCATGTACAATTAAGCCTAAGAACTTACCAGCCGATACACCAAAAGCACATTTGAGTGGATTCATTTTTAAATTATATCGGTGCATTTTTTCGAATGCAAGTCTTAAACCAGCTAAATGAGAATTTAAACCAACCGATTTGACTACAATATCATCGATATAAACTTCTACTATTATACCAAGCAAGTCATGAAAAATCAAATTCATAGCTCTTTGATAAGTAGCACCAGCATTTTTTAAACCAAAAGTCATGACTACCCACTCAAACAAGCCTACAAATCCCGGACATATAAAGGCCGTTTTAGAAACATCCTCTTCGGCCATAAAGATTTGATTATAACCAGCATTACCATCAAGAAAGCTAAGAATTCTATGTCCGGATGCAGCATTAACAAGAAAATCGGCTATAGGCATAGGATATTCATCTTTAGGAGTAGCTTTGTTAAGATCTCTAAAGTCTATGCAAACACGAAGTTTCTTAGTTCCTTTTTTCTCCACAGGCACAATATTAGAAATCCAATCAGCATATCGACAAGGCCTAATAAACTTAGCATCAAGCAACCGATTGATTTCTTCTTTCACTCGGTCATAAATATCGGGATTAAAATTCCTACGAGGTTGTTTATAAGGTCTAAAACCAGGTTTAATTGGCAATTTATGTTCAACTAAATCACGATTTAAACCAGGCATCTCATTATAACTCCATGCAAAGCAATCAACATACTCCTTTAATAACTTTATTAATTCAGACTTAAAAACAGGATCAAGATTCTTGTTTACAAATGTCGGCCTGGGTATAGTGCCGTCACCAATGTCTACCTCCTCAAGAGGATCGGCTGACGTAAACCCTTGTCTTAGCTTGCCCAAATCATCAAGATCTTCGATAGCTTCACACATATCGTTCTTTTGCGCCCGATAGTGTTCAAGTCTCCGCTGCAACCACTCTTGATTTGACTCTATCGAATCACATGAAATGGTTTAGCCGATTATTCACCGGCTTTATGACAGCAGGGACAAAGCCATCTTTAGAACAACTAATGAACTCATAATTAGATAAATCTAAGCCAGATAGACATTTTACATCATCATGCACTCCTATAGAATTGCTATCAGCTATAGCTACACAAGCAGAATTATCACCATGCACAACTTCTACCTCTTCATCTATCCATTGTATTAAAAACTGATGCAAGGAAGAAGGCACACACTGATTTGCATGAATCCAATTACGACCAAGGATTAAGCTATAGTTACCTTGCGTCTCAGCGACGAAGAAAGCTGTAGCTAACGTCTTGCTCCCAACGGTGAGCTCCATAGAAGCAACGCCTTTGGCACTCATCGGCTCGCCTCCTCCCACACCGCTGACAGTCATGTTGGTCTTGATCAACTCCTCATCTGAACCTCCAAGTTTCTTGAATAAGGAGTATGGCATTAAGTTGACAATCGCTCCCCCATCAACAAGCATCCGAGTGACCGGCTTCCCATTGATGTGCCCCTTGACGTATAAAGCCTTCAGATAATTTTCAATCTCTTTTGGCTTCTGGAATACAGCATCTTTCGGCCCCAAATCAAGGTGAGCAATGTCCTCCTCTGAAAGCATAAAACCATCACTAGACATATGTATAACATTAATTTCAAGGTTCATCTGTTCAGGAGAGGAACTGTAGTCAACAAGCTGCTCATCATCCTCTGGCGCAGGCACTGAAGATATCGGAGTCGAAGAATCTGAAACGGGCAAATTTTCTAGACCAGGCGGTCTTACCGCCTCTAGACGCGGTCTGACCGCCCCTGGCGGTTTAACCGCCTCAGCTGGCGTTTTGACCGCCTCTGCCTGAGGTGCTGCCTGTGGTGTCGCCTTGACTCTCCACTCTTTCCCTTGTGGTGCCATGGGTCTGTAGAGGTTGAACATATCATCTCTCTGTTTCTCCAACTCATTTTCCTTCTTTTCTCGAAACCTCAAGCGTTGAAGCTTCCTCCTTTGTGTACGCATCAAACCGGGAGGACACCACCTTGGTAAGAAGTACTTGGAGTTGGAACCACTCCCACTGGCCTCATGATCATTAGCAGCACATCCTTTCTGAACAGGTGTCATAACCTGATTGTTTAACACAACCGGTCCTTTGCCACCTTTCTCAATAGGAACATCCATTGTTCCAATCTGTATGATATCTTGGCCAGTAGTCCTCTCTGGATCAATATCCATCTTCTTAACCTCCTCTTCTCTGATCTTGGGCTTGTACACCTGTCGCGGAGGAGATTGAACATTTTCTCTGGGCAGGGCGGTTTGACCGCGTATAGGGGGCGGTCTGAGCGCGTTGGCCCTCAGGGCAGTCTGACCGCGTGTTGGAGGCGGTCTGACCGCGTTGGCCAACTGATGCTGCCCTGATCAACGTGGAGCCCAACGATCCTGTGTAGGTCGTGAAATCCGATCCAATGCTGGTCTTCTTGGCCCTCCCCATCCAGGATGGAAGGACTGCTGGAAAGGCACCCACATTACTCCATTGTCATCATAAACCGGACGAGGTTCCCATTGTGGAGTAAAGCGTTGTCCTTGCTGTGATGAATCACCTTTGAATCTTGTAGCTGCTCTTGGAGGCGACGACGGCCTCTCTTGACGTGGAGGAGATCTCATCCTTTTTTCATAGCTCTTTGATAAGTAGCACCAGCATTTTTTAAACCAAAAGTCATGGCTACCCACTCAAACAAGCCTACAAATCCCGAACATATAAAGGCCGTTTTAGAAACATCCTCTTCGGCCATAAAGATTTGATTATAACCAGCATTACCATCAAGAAAGGTAAGAATTCTATGTCCGGATGCATCATTAACAAGAAAATCTGCTATAGGCATAGGATATTCATCTTTAGGAGTAGCTTTGTTAAGATCTCTAAAGTCTATGCAAACACGAACTTTCTTAGTTCCTTTTTTCTCCACAGGTACAATATTAGAAATCCAATCAGCATATCGACAAGGCCTAATAAACTTAGCATCAAGCAACCGATTGATTTCTTCTTTCACTCGGTCATAAATATCAGGATTAAAATTCCTACGAGGTTGTTTATAAGGTCTAAAACCAGGTTTAATTGGCAATTTATGTTCAACTAAATCACGACTTAAACCAGGCATCTCATTATAACTCCATGCAAAGCAATCAACATACTCCTTTAATAACTTTATTAATTCAGACTTAAAAACAGGATCCAGATTCTTATTTACAAATGTCGGCCTGGGTATAGTGCCATCACCAATGTCTACCTCCTCAAGAGGATCGGCCGACGTAAACCCTTGTCCTAGCTTGCCCAAATCATCAAGATCTTCGATAGCTTCACAGGTATCGTTCTTTTGCGCCCGATAGTGTTCAAGTCTCCGCTGCAACCACTCTTGATTTGACTCCATCGAATCACATGAAATGGTTTAGCCGATTATTCACCGGCTTTATGACAGCAGGGACAAAGCCATCTTTAGAACAACTAATGAACTCATAATTAGATAAATCTAAGCCAGATAGACATTTTACATCATCATGCACTCCTATAGAATTGCTATCAGCTATAGCTACACAAGCAGAATTATCACCATGCACAACTTCTACCTCATCATCTACCCATTGTATTAAAAACAGATGCAAGGAAGAAGGCACACACTGATTTGCATGAATCCAATCATGACCAAGGATTAAGCTATAGTTACCTTGCGTCTCAGCGACGAAGAAAGCTGTAGCTAACGTCTTGCTCCCAATGGTGAGCTCCATAGAAGCAACGCCTTTGGCACTCATCGGCTCGCCTCCTCCCACACTGCTGACGGTCATGTTGGTCTTGATCAACTCCTCATCTGAACCTCCAAGTTTCTTGAATAAGGAGTATGGCATTAAGTTGACAATCGCTCCCCCATCAACAAGCATCCGAGTGACCGGCTTCCCATTGATGTGCCCCTTGACGTATAAAGCCTTCAGATGATTTTCAGTCTCTTTTGGCTTCTGGAATACAGCATCTTTCGGCCCCAAATCAAGGTGAGTAATGTCCTCCTCTGAAAGCATAAAACCTTCACTAGACATATGTATAACATTAATTTCAAGGTTCATCTGCTCAGGAGAGGAACTGTAGTCAACAAGCTACTCATCATCCTCTGGCGCAGGCACTAAAGATATCGGAGTCGAAGAATCTGAAACGGGCAAATTTTCTGGACCCGGCGGTCTAACCGCCTCTAGACGCGGTCTGACCGCCCCTGGCGGTTTAACCGCCTCAGCTGGCGTTTTGACCGCCTCTGCCTGAGGTGCTGCCTGTGGTGTCGCCTTGACTCTCCACTCTTTCCCTTGTGGTGCCATTAGTCTGTAGAGGTTGAACATATCATCTCTCTGTTTCTCCAACTCATTTTCCTTCTTCTCTCGAAACCTCAAGCGTTGAATCTTCCTCCTTTGTGTACGCGTCAAACCGGGAGGACACCACCTTGGTAAGAAGTACTTGGAGTTGGAACCACTCCCACTGGCCTCATGATCATTAGCAGCACATCCTTTCTGAACAGGTGTCATAACCTGATTGTTTAACACAACTGGTCCTTTGCCACCTTTCTCAATAGGAACATCCATTGTTTCAATCTGTATGATATCTTGGCCAGTAGTCCTCTCTGGATCAATATCCATCTTCTTAACCTCCTCTTCTCTGATCTTGGGCTTGTACACCTGTCGCGGAGGAGATTGAACATTTTCTCTGGGCAGGGCGGTTTGACCGCGTATAGGGGGCGGTCTGACCGCGTTGGCCTTCAGGGTGGTCTGACCGCGTGTTGGAGGCGGTCTGACCGCGTTGGCCAACTGATGCTGCCCTGACCAACGTGGAGCCCAACGATCCTGTGTAGGTCGTGAAATCCGATCCAATGCTGGTCTTCTTGGCCCTCCCCATCCAGGATGGAAGGACTGCTGGAAAGGCACCCACATTACTCCATTGTCATCATAAACCGGACGAGGTTCCCATTGTGGAGTAAAGCATTGTCCTTGCTATGATGAATCACCTTTGAATCTTGTAGCTGCTCTTGGAGGTGACGACGACCTCTCTTGACGTGGAGGTGATCTCATCCTTTTTTTTAACGGCCGATCACTTGTAACGGCCTTTTGTTTAGAGTATTTGTCAAATAGCATATCAAACGTGACCTTTGGTTTTGAGACACTCCCCTGATTCTTTGCCACATTGAGCTTCCAGTTTCCAACTTCCGGCCACTTCGGAATAAGCATCTTTGGATGGCCATGTACAGGGGCGGTCTGACCGCCTGCCACACCCGGTCTAACCGCCCCTACCTGAACAGGTGTAGACGGCTGTTGATCAGTAGGTGTTGCAGATGTGGACGACCCTTGCCCCCCATGTCCAGAAGCTTTGACAGTAATTTTAAACGTTTCTCTGCCATCAGGGGTCTTCTCATATGCTACTTCCCTTGTCAACTCTTTTCCTCTCAAATCGGGCTTTGCCTCCCCGACTACCACATTCTTTCCCTTGGTTGAATCGACTTGATGAGGCCGAACCAGAACCTTGGGCTGCTGCAAATCCATGGTATTGACAGGAAAAGGTTGCTTGTCCACTTGCATCTCATGAAACATCAAACGACCTTCATTTATGGCCGATTGAACCTGACGATGAAACACATTGCAATCGTTAGTAGCATGAGAATAAGAATTATGATACTTACAATATGCACGTCTTTTTATTTCTTCAAGTGGAGGCAAAGTATGAGTCAATTTAATGTTTCCAGATTTATGTAATTCATCAAAGATACGATCACATTTAGAAACATCAAAAGTAAATTTTACTTCTTCTTGCCGACCCTTATGAGCCGGTTTAAGTGATGAACAAGAATAAGCTTTTTCTTTAGAGGGCCAAACAAATTCAGCAGCATATACCTCTTTGTCACTATTGCTCGAACTATCGGAATCATAGTCAATAATATGCATATTAGAACGACGTGACTTAGAGCTATCTTTTTCCTTATTCATTCGGTTTTCAATAATTAAAGCTCTCACTTGAACTTGAGCAACGGAAAGAAAATCAGAACCCTCTATTTTATCTCTGATTGAAGACCTTAAGCCCTTTAAGCAAATATCAGCAAGGTCCATATCAGTAATTGACCAATTAAAGCATCGGTTTTTAGTTTGTTTAAACCTTTTAATGTAAGAAGAGACGGTTTCATCTCTACCTTGCCTAACCGATGTTAAATCTGTCAATTTTAATTGCACACTCCTGCTATAAAAGTGATCATGAAATTTACGCTCTAACATATCCCAAGATATAATAGAACCGGGAGCAAGTGAAGAAAACCAAGCAAAAGCGGTGCCAGTCAACGATAATGAGAATAAACGTACTTTAAGAGCATTATAAGCACCCGCTTCACCAAGTTGAGCCGTATATTGACTAATGTGCTCCCATGTTGTTCGGTCATCATCACCACTAAACTTAATCAAATCAGGCATACGCCAACCACGTGGGAGAGGAAAATTATCAAACTCGGGATCGTATGATTTTTGATACAAATTTGTGCTACCAATATCAACACCAAGTTTATTTTTAACCACACTAGCCAAATCTTCCTTAAATTTATTAAATTCTGCACAATTAGTTTTATTTGGCTGCTGTGGGGCTGTATTCACCAAATTCATCTTATTTAAGTAAGGAGGTATCTTAGCTTGAGCTAGCCTATAACTTTCAAACACATCATCAGGAATTACATTCGGTTGAGCAGATGTGTTAACTGTCGTACTATTATGAGGTCCAGCATTACCAATTGTATTAGAAAAATTAGGAACCACTGAACTTGGCATGATAGAAAGTGGTAAAGGCTGTTCGGGCACCAATTCTATGGCGCTGATCAGGCCGGTCTGACCGCCTATCAGGGGCGGTCTAACCGCCCCGGCCGTGCTCGGCCATTGCGGCTGGGTCGGCATTTGTTGACCAACGTTGAAGTTAGGTGGCATGCCATACATGTAATTTGCAGTGTTAATACTAGGCAAAGGCGCTAAGCTAGGATTAACTACCCCACTAGTATTAATTTTAGGAATACTATTACTAGTTTCATTATTATTGTAAAAACCAGCACTCCTATCCTTTTCAAGATCTTCTAATCTTTCTAAACGAGCAATATACGAGGCAATCAACTCATCACTTTCCACAGTTGTTTTTTGAGAAATAGAAGGATTTTGTGGAGATTGACTTACAACGGTAATTACCTCAACATTATTGTCGTTTAACTTGATCGCCGGCAGCTCGAATTCCTTCAATCTTGCTACCTTGCCATGACGATCCTTCTTGACGCCTGCTAGAAATTGTACCTTCATGTACTCTTGCAGCGCCTGGAACTTCTACTACTCCTCCAGAGAGAGATCCTCCATCGAAGCCGGGATGATATTCTCCATATCAAGTTCGCACCGAGATCCCATCTTACTAGGGCAAGATTGAACGGTTTTGAAAACCAAATCTTCTTGTTCCCCAGCGGAGTCGCCAAAAGTGTGTTGACGCTTTTTCCGGTCGAACACACTGGTGCGCTAGGTCGTGCGGTAGTCGAAACGCTCCTCGTTGAAACCACCAGCAGGGGGCGGTCTAACTGCCTATGGGGGGCGGTCTAACCGCCTCTGTCAGAGGATCGCCGAAAAACCTAAATCCGCTGCCCCGGGAGGGACCCCGTCAGGGACAACGAGCCTAGGGTTGCTCTGAGATCGGCAGGCCACTCAGAACGTCCTTGAACGCCGTAGAGACGAGCAAAGAAAGCAAAGGGATTGAAAAAGCTAGGGTTTGGAAATAAAAGTGTAAAAAGATAATTGATCGATTGGGTGATCGGCTCTCAATCGGCCACGACCCTTTATAAATAGGGTGGGGAGGTCTTGCCCCGCAAGGAAACCTTTTACAACTTGAAATCTACAAGGATTCCTTAATTTGGTTCGGACTCAGGGGGAGGCGGTCTAACCGCCCCGGCCACACGGTCTGACCGCCCTGGCCACTTTTGCCGGACCAGCTACAGCGCGACCCGGTCAGACCGCCCTTGGTACCCGGTCTGACCGGCCTGCCTGACCTGAGTCGGCTTTTGCCAATTTTGAGTGTCAACAAGAAAATAATGAAATACTCACTTTAGTCTAGATGAAGAACATCATCTCTCACGAGATACAAGGGGACGATGGATGATGAACAGATGATCACCACCTCACCTCTACTCATCCACACACTCCTCTCTACCTAGCACCACCTAGTCTAGATCCTCCACACACACACACTCATGGTGGGATGAGGTTTCACCTCCACCAAGAGAGAATGAGAGAGGGAGAAAGAGGCAAAGGTGAGAAATGGCTTCAAGTGTGCTTCACCCTCTTCTTACCCCCCTCTCCTCCTATTTATAGGCTTGTGCAATCGGCGTGAGAGCTCCCAAACACCCCGGCGATGGCCTCTAGGACCAATGGCCGAGCACCACGTGGAAGCCCCTAAGTGGGCGCCACAAGGTCGGTTCGGCCGACCTGTGGGGTCGGTCGACCCCCTGTGGGCCCCACTCGGGGTGTGCTTTCGCGTGGTGGCTACCCTGTGGGTCCTGAGGTCGGTTCCCGGTGTCCACGTGGTTTGGAGGCGGTTTAGGCGCTCTGGTGGGCCATAGGATTCATATGACGTCTGCATGGCGGCTTCTGATTCGCCGAGGCTTCCTTCCTTGGATTGGTGATGTCATGGATCCAGGGGATGCCTGCATGCAGCCTCTCATTGGCTGAGCTCAACTTGCTAGGATCATGAGGGTGTCTTTTCTCTTCATTTCTTATGCCAAACACCTGCATTCAACTTAGCATAGCCACTAGTGGAAATTGTCAGTTTAAACCCCTATTCTAGTGTGGATGCTTAGTTCTTATGATAAAATGCAGGGATTGACGGCCCTAATTTAGGTACTTAACAGCCGTCAACATAGATCTCGCGCCACGAAATCTTTCCCTTAGATTCCTGCTATTTAGGAATGACATCTTCAGCCAGAGCTCAGAAAGAATGGATATGAAACCTCGGACTCGGCTGATGATAGATCTAGGTGGCTTAACATTTCCTCTGGTGGGTGCCTCATTGACCGGGATGCAAGGGGAGCTGAAATCTCAGAGATTATCCAGGATCTCTTTTCCCTCGACAGCATCTAGGTGCACAAAGGATCCTCCGGAGAGAGCATTAAGCCTCATGGCATCATCCTTCCGCAATCCAAACCAGAAGTGTTGAAGCAACATCCAATCGGGAATGTAGAGGACTGGGCAATCTTCCACCGTGGAGGCGAAATGATTCCATGCCATTCCTAGTGATCCTCCTCACATTGCTTGAAACAGAGAATCTTTGCCCTTAACGAGATGACACGTCGTATTGGGAAGAAGTGGGAGCAAAAAGCTGCTCTCAACCTTTCCCAAGTAAGGTAGTCTCTACAAAAACAACGGTGCCAATCCCGTGCTTCCCCGGAGAGGGATAGCGGGAAACATTCTCTTTTCCGAGCATCCGGTGATTCTTCGGTTTTACCCTGAGTTTCAATCAGACGCTCGTAGTCTCTCACATGATCAAAGGGGTTCTCATGACTTAACCCCGAGAAGGATAGGTCCTGAATTAGCTTCATGAGAGAGGGGTGAAGCCTACAGCCAGATGTAAGAGTGGATCTTGATGATGATGGCTCTGAGGGTTCACTCCTCGAAGGCGGAAGGTGTTTACAAGGATAACCTTCCATGGGTAGCGGTGGTAGAGGTAGAAGTAAAGAAAACAAAAAAGGGATATCTCAAAAGGGCAACGGGGGTGAAGGTAGAAGAAAAAGGAAAAAGATAAATACGAGGATAGACGGGCTCGAAGGTTAACAATAGCCGTCCCCGGCAACGGTGCCAGAAATGCTTGTTGGCGTTTCTTAATCTCAACACTGGGCGCCGTGGCAGCGTGAGCATGTAAAAAACTCCCGGGTACAATGACGAGTGCGAACGAATCCGCAAGCGCACGGATACACCGTTGTAGCACTTCTCCCTAGGAGAATGAGTATTCTCGTCGGGTTTCGTTCCTAGGACGGTGAGTAACCAGAGAGGGTCTATCCAAGGACACCAGCTTTCACTGGGATAGGTCGGGATACAAGAAGCACTTCCATAAGGGACTTAGCTCTCAAGATGTATTCTATCAGGTCTCAGTCATCCCCGCGGGGCGACAACACTCCAAGGTGCTGGCAAGCGAGCCCAACTCGGTACGCGACATAGAGGGTTGACAAAGGGTCCAACAGGCTGTCACCACTGCGGCCTACCTCTACGCTATGATCGTACGTGGTCTTCGCAGGAAAACCAAGGCCCAGACACCACGTCTGTACCCCAGATAAACACTATAGTGCGGTTACGTCTGTCGACCCGCAAACTACACTATAGAAACCGTATAGATACGGTCCGACGAGCAAGGGAAAGATCGGAATCAGATCATATCATTGAACTAGGAGCAGAAAGGAAGCTATGGATGCAGCTAAACGAGATACAGCGGACTTACTTAACTAAACAGGATCAGAGCATGCAAACAAGTAAATGAACTATGGCTCTGGCTCTAAAGGATCGAAGCCTTGTGTCATGAAGAACACAAGCCTCTAACTTATGAACGAGCCACGAACATAAGAACAAATCAATCATGCATGATGTCCACTAGTCTAAATAAGAAATGCTGAAATACTCACTTTGATCTAAATGAAGAACAAGCATCCACGAGGACATCAACTCACTCCTTACCCCTACTCTACCTCTCACTAATCCTAATCTAGATCTCTCCTCATCACCATTCTACCACATAGAGGTGAGAATCACCTCTCATGGGCAGAATTGGAGAGAGGGTGAGAGAGCTACACAAGAGAGAAGTGGAACTTGAGAGCTTGGTGGTGTGTGTGAAATGGAGCCCCTCCCCTCCTATTTATAGACAAGGAGGAGGCTTGCTCCGGGGCTCAAAGTGCCCCTAAACACCCGGGAATGCAGCCAAGGACCAATGAGCAAGCAGCACGTGGAGGGGGAGGATCAACCGACCCTAGGTCGGTTCGGTCGATCCTAGGGTCGGCCTACACCCTCGGCCAACCTTCTTGCTTGTGCTTCGTCTGGCTCACTTCCATGTGGGCCCTAATGCCTCTCCTCCGTGCATGGCACATTTCCTGGCTGTTTAGTTGGCAAAGTGGGCCCATGGATCCATGTGATGCTGACGTGGTAGTGTATGATTCGTCGAGAGTCCTTCACATGGATTGGTGACATCATGGATCCTGGAGAATCCATGTGGCAGCCCCCTGATTGGCCAGCATTTGAGTGCCTTGGATTGGAGTGGAGTGAAAATGCATGAATTCCTCCCATTTCTTATGCTAAGTACCTGCATTCGAATAGACATCGACACTGGTGGAAAGTATGAGTTTAAGCTCCTATTCTAGTGTGGATGTGCAATTCATGCTCAAATTTGCAGGAGTTGACGGTTATAAAAATGGCAAATATCGACCGTCAATAGTCGCGAACCATCCGTGCAGGCCACGCGGACCGTCCGACAAAGCCACCAGAAAAACCTGCTCAAACTCACCCACGCGGACCGTCCGTCACTGACCGGCGGACTGTCCGCAAAACCTCCTGCAACAAAACCCTATGGGCGAAACAGATCGAAACATGAACGCGCACAAACACACGACGAACTACGACGAACAAGACACTCGTGGACTGTCCGCGCGTATCGGGCGGACTGTCCGCCACGCACGAACAGAACCAAAAACTGCTCGAGCTCGGGAGTCAACTCCACCTTTCTAGCACCGGATCTCCCAAATGGCTAGAGCTCTTGAGACAAGATTTGGGGAGATAATAAGCATCACAAGAGGAAGCTATGCCCCAAAAATCTTGGCCTCTAACTCAATAAATCACCAGGAATCGCGGATCACACGAACCACCACCATGAACCCGGGCTCCGACCAAAAACCATGAATCGAAGGGGATTCCCGGTGTTTCAGGGGTCAAGATCACACACAAAGATGCGCAAGGCATCCACCCATGATCTCCTCAAAGAAATCCGAGAGAAAACGCCCTCAAATCCACGAATCGAGCGAAGAACGAAACACCCCAAAAATAGCACCGAAAATGACACGAAAATCACAAAGAGCTAGGAGATCATCGCAACGCCGACTGCTGCCATACATCCAGAGGTCAGAGTCTATACAAGAATCTAGCCTAAGGAAAGCAGAGGAAAAGAAGCAGTCCAGAGCGATCTACCGGGGGAGGAAACCGTAGAGTCCAAGAGAGAGATGACATCCACCTCTCCGCTATTTATCCGAAGTCCACTGGAGGAGGCAAATGACCACGCTACCCCTACAACTCAAATAGAAGATACACACCCCTCAGGGGCATTTTGGTCAAGTATTCATCGAGCGGACACGCTTCCACCGCGGTCTTGCTTAGCATCAACGCACACCCCGCGATCACGCCACGTGCCCCCCGCCTCGAAGCTTCCCGACGCTCCCGGATCCTCGTCTCTATCGCATCGGGCCTCTGGACTTGGTTTTGCGGCCCAAACCAAGAAACCGTCAACCGAAGGTTTTGTGGGCAAACCACCAAACCCCGCGTGCAAGCTTCGTCCTCGATCCGCTACCTTGCACCGGCCCATGTTCACGACTTCAACTTGCTAGTCTTGCACCGCACGTCTCGTACTTGACCCCATTGGCCACTGGGTCCATCGAACCAAGCCTACTTGCCTCTCCATCACTCGGAGGCCGCCACGGCTAAGGCCTTTCGTGCTTGTTCTTCACCTGCAACCTGTACTTGCACGAGTCAAGCCACAACCTGTACTTGCACACTTAGCCAAGCATTAGTCCACACAACATTGTCAATCACTCATCACTAAGGAGCGACCCTCCACTAGTCCTCGGACATACCTGATCCTCACCTTGGTGTACTTCGCTTGATGTACAAACGTCCCGTCCTTGCACTGCTTGATCTGGAGCCCTAGGAAAAACTGCAGCTCGCCCATCATAGACATCTCAAATTCCCTGCTCATGTCATCTGTAAATCTGGCAATAAGATCATGAGAAGAGCCACTAAAGATTATGTCATCCACGTAAATCTGAACAATCAACAGGTCATTTCCATGCTTAAGGAGAAACATGGTCTTATCAACTGTGCCCATCACAAACCCCTTACTCAGCAAAAAGCCTCTCAACCTACCGTACCAAGCCCTCGGTGCCTGTTTCAACCCATAAAGCACTCTCTGGAGTTTGTATACACAGTGTGGGTATCTCTCACTCTCAAACCTGGGGGTTGCCTCACATACACTTCTTCCTCTATCACCCCATTCAAGAAAGCACTCTTCACATCCATCTGAAACAACTTGTATCCTTTAGCCACGGCAAGGGCTAGAAAGATCCTAATTGCCTCCAGACGGGTCACAAGAGCAAATGTCTCCTCATAATCTATACCGTTTTTCTGGTTGAAACCTTGAGCCACCAACCTCGATTTGTTCCTCACAACCATCCCATTCTCACCTTCCTTGTTCTTCCACACCCACTTGGTACCTATAGGACGACAATTTGGTGGTGGGTCAAGTAACACCCAGACTTGGTTTCTCTCAAAATTCTCCAACTCCTCATGCATGGAATTCACCTAGTTTTCATCAGACAGTGCGTGTCGAATATCTTTGGGCTCAAACAGGCAACAAATGCAGAGTGAGCAAAATGAGAAGTATTTCGTTACCTTGATCGTGTGGTGCGTTCATGAAGGTAACCTATGATCGTCGATGGTGGGTGATACACCTGTACACGCCGGGGAGCCTCTCGCCTGGACACAACCTCCCCCTCAGTAGCATTATCCACTCGAACAACCTTTGCTGTCTTAGGCGTAGGGGATGGACCATCCTCGATCGTTCTCGTCGTAGTGGAAGTAGCATGTACATGATCAGCCGAGGGAACCTCACCACCATCATCATCTTGTTCTACATCTCCATCCTTCTCATCCTCAAAGATCTTTTCACCAACTTCATCGTCACCTGCATACTTAAAGACAGAAGAGCTACATGGCTGTGTCTCGTCGAAGGTTACCTTGCAAGTCTCCATGATTCGGTTAGTGTCAAGGTTGAGCACACGGTATGCTCTAGAGTGAATAGCATAACCGAGAAAAATACCATCCGAGCACCTAGCCTCAAATTTGTCTAGCTTGCCCTTCTTCATAATAAAGCACTTGCAACCAAAGGCTCTAAAGTGACTCACCTTGGGTTTCCTCCCATGCAACAGCTCATATGAAGTCCTCTTCTTGAAAGCATGAAGAAAAATGCAATTCAACACATAGCAAGCGGTATTGATCGCCTCGGACACCTAGGAGTCGAGCATCATCCTGGCCATCTCATAAAGGGTCCGGTTCTTCCTCTCCACTACGCCATTCTAGCAAGTGACGTATGGAGAAGAGTACTAATGATCGAGACCAAGATCAATTTAAAAGGCATCGAAATGAGAGTGCTTGAACTCCGTGCCATTGTCACTGCATATAGCCCGAATGGCATCCCTATGTCTCTCATTCTTCAACCTCAAGATCAAGTCCCGAACAAAGCCAAATGTCTCACTTTTATCCTCCAAAAAGAAAACCCAACAGTACCTCGAGAAATCATCAACCACAACCAACACATACCACTTCCCACCCACAGAGCGAACTCGAGCTGGCCGAACCAAATCCATGTGCAACAGCTCACAAGGTCGCTCGGTCATGACCGGAGTTAGAGGGGCGTGAGAAGCGGCAATCATCTTTCCATGTCGACACGGAGCACAAACCAAATCCTTCTCGAATTTCAACTTTGGCAATCCTCGGACTAGGTCTAGGCCACTCAAGCGGGAAAGCAACTCAAAGCTCAAGTGTCCTAGCCTCCTATGCGACTTCCGAAGCTCAGATGAAACACCAGCAACAAAGCATCAAGGAGGACCAACAGACTAGGAAAAATCGGCACGAAAGATTTGACCCTCGGGGACGATCGTACAGACAAGATCGCCTCGAGAATCAAGCACACGAGAAGCGCCCAATTTAAAACGAACCTCAAAACCCTCGTCAAGTAACTGAGATACTGACAACAGGTTAAAACAAAGTGACTTGACCAAAGCCACACTCTTTAAGGTCACCTTGCTACTCACCTTCCCTATACCTTCAGCAAGCACTCGTCCTCTACCATTGTCCCTGAAAGTGATGTACTCGCTCGTACTCACCGGGGTGAGGCTGGAGAACCACCCATGATCTCTGGTCAAGTAGCGCGAACAACCAGAGTTGATCAACCAAAAGTTCTCCATGCCTCCCACCTGCAAATAATAAACGAGGACGAGAATGAGCAACCGACTCAACACTGGGGTTAGTACCGAAAGAGTTAAACCAGTGTCTGAGGACTAGGTGTGTCCGAAGACCAGTGGAGGGTCGCTGCTTAGTGATGAGTGATTGACAACGTTGTGTGGACTGATACTTGGCTCAGTGTGCAGGTACAGGTTACGGCTTGACTCATGTTGGTGCAAGTGAAGAACAAGCGCGAAAGGCCTTAGCCGTGGTGGCCTCCGATTAATGTAGAGGCAAGTAGGCTTGGATCGATGGACCCAGTGGCTGATGGCGTCAAGTGCGAGCCGTGCGGTGTAGGATGAGCAAGTTGACGTCATGGACTTGGGCCAGTGCAAGGTGGCGGTTCGAGGCTGAAGCTTGCACGCGGGGTTTGGTGGATTGCCCACAAAACCATTGGTGGACGGTTTCTTGGTTTGGGCCTCAAAACCAAGGCCGAAGGCCCAACGCAACGGAGATGGTGATCCGTGAGCGTCGGGAAGCTTCGAGCTGGGGGGGCACGTGGCGTGATCACGGGGCTTGCGTCGAGGCTAAGCGAGTCCGCGGTGGAAGCGTGTCTGCTCGATGGGAATATGATTGACTTGGACCAAAATGCCCCTGAGGGGTGTGTATCTTACATTTATGCACTAGGTGTAGATGGGTCATTGGCCACCTCTAGGAGACTTAAGTATAAATATAAGGTAGAGGAGGAGGGCTAGGGTTAATCGCTCTGGACGGATTTTTCATAGTACTTTTCCTTAGGCTAGAATCTTGTATAGACTCTAACCTCTGGATGTATGGAAGAATTCGGCGTTGTGATTCCTTCCATCTCTTAGCTCTTTGTGATTTTTGCGTCATTTTTGGAGCTATTTTTGGTTGCTTTTGTTCTTCGCTCGATTCGTTGATTTGAGGGCATTTTCTCTAGGATTTCTTTGAGGGATCATGGGTGGATTCCTTGCGCATCTTTGTGTGTGATGTTGACCCCTCAAACACCAGGAAATCCCTTCGATTCACGAGTTCTTGGAGGTTGTTCTTGTGATTCGTGATTCCCGGTGATTTAGTGAGTTAGAGGTCGAGATTTTTGGGGCATAGCTTCACCTAGTGACGCTTCTCATCTCTCCCAAATCTTGTCTCCAGAGCTCAAGTTGTTTGAGAGATTCGATGATGGATAGGAGGGGTTGACTTTGTGTTCTCAAGCTCGAGAAGCTCTGTCCGCGTGTAGCGGACAATCCGCAAGGACCACACGGACAGTCTGCGTGCCACAAGTTCGTCGCTATTCTTCACGTGTTCGTGTGAGTTCGTGTTTAGATCCTTTAAGTGCTTAGGGTTTTGTTGCAGGAGGTTTTGCGGACAGTCCGCCGGTCAATGACGGACAGTCCGCGTGGGCAAGTTTGAGCGAAGCTTTTCTGGAGTTTGGCCGGACGGTCCGCAGGCTCTACACGGACAGTCTGCGACACTAGGGGATCGTCCGCGTGCCCAGGTCGGACAGTCTGAATTTCCGGGTGCGTCTCTGGTGGCTCTGCTCCTATTTTCAAACAGTCCGTGTGGTCCGAGCGGACAGTCCGCCCAGGTGCTGCGGACGGTCTGCCCGTACACCACGGACGGTCCACACCTAGCCTCGCAGATTTGGCTAAATGCTTTGGTTCTTGTCTAGTGCTTCCGCTCTTCGATTCATGGCTTGTTTCTAGGTCTTGTAGGCTTGGTTGTGCCTAGTCTAGAGCTTCTTTGGTGTGTGTGAGTGCTCCGAGTGGCAAAGAAGCCACACACCAAAGAAGCTCTAGACTAGGCACACACAAGGCTAGAAGACCTAGAAACAAGCCACGAATCGAAGAGCGGAAGCACTAGACAAGAACCAAAGCACTTAGCCAAATCTGCGAGGCTTGGTGTGGACCATCTGTGGTGTACGGGCGGACCGTCCGCAGCACCTGGGCGGACTGTCCGCTCGAACCATGCGGACTGTCCAAAAATAGGAGCAGAGCCACCAGAGACGCACCCTAAAATTCGGACTGTCCGGCCTAGGCACGCGGACCATCCCCTAGTGTCGTGGACTGTCCATGTAGATCCTGCGGACCATCCGGCCAAACTCCAGAAAAGCTTCGCTCAAACTTGCCCACGCGGACTGTCCGTCATTGACCAGCGGACTATCCGCAAAACCTCCTGCAACAAAACCCTAAGCACTTAATGTATCGAAACACGAACTCGCACGAACACGCGAAGAACAGTGACGAACTCGTGCCATGCAGACTGTCAGCATGGTCCTTGCGGACTGTCCGCTACATGCGGACAGAGCTACTCGAGCTCGAGAACGTGAAGTCAACCCCTCCTATCCATCACCGGATCTCCCAAACCACTTGAGCTCTTGAGACAAGATTTGGGAGAGATGAGAAGCATCACTAGGTGAAGCTATACCCCAAAAATCTCGACCTCTAACTCAATAAATCACTAGGAATCACGAATCACAAGAACAACCTCCAAGAACTTGGGTTCCTCCAAGAACTTGGGTTCCTCCAAGAACTCATGAATCGAAGGGATTTACCGGCGTTTGAGGGGTCAAGATCACACACAAAGATGCGCAAGGCATCCATGCATGATCCCCTCAAATAAATCCGAGAGAAAACACCCTCAAATCAAGGAATCGAGCGAAGAACAAAAGCAACCAAAAATAGCTCCGAAAATGACATGAAAATCACAAAGAGCTAAGAGATGGAAGGAATCACAATGCCGAATTCTTCCATACATCCAGAGGTCAGGGTCTATACAAGATTCTACCCTAAGGAAAAATACTATGAAAAGTCCGTCCAGAGCGATTAACCCTAGCCCTCCTCCTCTACCTTCTATTTATACTTAAGTCTTCTGGAGGTGGCAAATGACCCAACTACCCCTAGTGCATAAATGTAAGATACACACCCCTCAGGGGCATTTTGATCAAGTCTTTGGATATTCCCATCGAGCGGACTCGCTTCCACCGCGGACTCGCTTAGCCTCGATGCAAGCCCCGCGATCACGCCACGTACCCCCACCTCGAAGCTTCCAAACACTCCCGGATCGCCATCTCCGTCGCGTTGGGCCTTCGGCCTTGCTGTACAGTGACCTCAGCATGGTCAGCCGTAAGCAACACGTCGGTGTGCGCCACGCGCTCACGCCAAGCAACGTCCTGGGGGTCCAATGCCGGGAACAACCCCAGAGCGGTAAGCATCACCTCCTCTGGGTGCTACTCGCAGAAAGTGTGGAGAATCCTCAGCACCGCAGACTCGAGTGACTCGACACCACGGTGTCCATAGAACACCTTGCTCAAGTTGGGCCACTCAGGGTGCGGTGGCTGTTTGCGTTTCTTAACATCACCACTACGGCACTGTGGGTAGCATGAGCGTGTAAGAGACACCGGGTATACCGCAAGCGCACAGAAATACCACTATAGCACTTCCCCAAGGAAGGAGAGTATTCCAAGGGTATCGAATCCAAGGAACGGTGTGTACTATCTCCTACTCTAGTATAGATGATCCAAGGACACAACACTGATTGAAAGGTTAGGTAGAAAGGATCTGCTTCGACCGAGCACAGAGTCTAGTTACGGTCTCTCAGGTATAGCACTCACTTCGAGCACCAAGCACAAGGCAAATGTGTTGGCTCGAGCCCAACTCGGTACGCGACATAGAGGGTTGACAAAGGGTCCAACAGGCTGTCACCACTGCGGCCTACCTCTACGCTACGATCGTACGTGGTCTTCGAAGGGTAGCTTATGGTCCAGACACCTCGTCTACACCACTTTCTATTCCTACGAATCCGCGAAGGAGATACTGGCACTAGCTCAAGGTATGCTTTATCACTCATGCAAGATCACGAATGCACTTTGATCTAACTAGAGACATGCAGGAGCTTCACTTTACTCTAATAGACAAGCTGGCAAACTAGATGCAAACTTATGATGTAAATCTACTGGATCGAAAGGGTTGTGTTCGAAGAACACAAGCCTCTAAACCAAGAACAAACGAATAACACAAGAACAAAGCAACTAACCATGCATACAACTTTAGTCTAAATAGGAAATATCGAAATACTCACTTTAGTCTAGTTGAAGAACAAAGGCACCGCTAAGGATCATTCTTGGGGAAGATGTCATGAATCATGACATGGCCTCAAGCCTCCCACCTCACTTCCTAGCACTAATCCTATACAAAGAGCTCTCCTCTCCTAAAGAGAGAGGCTCCAAGCCAAAATGAAGAAGAGGAGGAGAAGTGTGTGTCTCAAAATTGAGCCCCTCCCCTCCTATTTATAGAGGAGGGAGAGGCTTGCTTCGGGGCTCCATGTGCTCCTAAATGCCCGGAACTGCAACCAGGGACCAATCAGGGACTGCCACGTGGAGGGCCAGGATCAGCCGAACCAAAGGCGGTTCGGCCGAAGCCAAGGGGCCACGTGGCGCCCTGTGCTTCTTCGTGGTGGCTGACTGGTGGGCCCTGATGCTTGTCCTCCGTGCATGCCAAGTTTCCTGATGGTTTTGGGGGATAAGTGGGCCCTTGAATCCATGTGGTGTCCATGTGGCGCTTCGTGATTCGTCGGGCTTGCCTCTTTTGGATTGATGACGTCAATGATCTAGGAGAATCCTAGGTGGCATCCCCTCATTGGCTGGTCTTGAAGAGCTTGGATCAAAGACTTGTGTTTTTACTCCTCTTTCTAGTGCTATTCACCTATATTTGCATAATCACCAACACTTGTGGAAATGATTAGTTTAAACCCTATTCTAGTGTTGATGATCAATTTCCATGCCAAAAGGTACATGTTTGACAGGTAAGAAGTGAGTGAAAATCAGTCGTCAACAAATACCCCCACACTCGACCTTTGCTCGTCCCGAGTGAAGGGAAGAACAAGATCAAAGTGAGACATGATATCCATAGGTGTGAAGTAAGCATAAGAGATATTCCAAGCCATACTTTGTACTTGTGAATTCTGAAGTGTCTATCACGCTATCTTGGGTAGTTGAAGAATGGAATGGTCACGAATCAAAACACTCCTGCTCATCATGTTAAGCACTTGGGGTTTTGCAATAAATTTTCAAAACAAACCTTAGCTCCTCATTTGATTCTCTCAAATCGCTCAATGTGTATATGTCCTCACCAAGGCATTAGATTGCCTTTCTTCATCCTACTTCTAATGATGGCTATATGTGGAGCTCAGGGTAGGATAAAGGATAAGGCATACTTGTACCACATATATTGCAAAGTCAAAAACTAGATCCACAGAGAAAATCAAATCACACAATCAGATCAAGATGTGCACGTGTATGGATATGGTGAGTATGGTAAGGTGGATACTAGGCCCGGAATGGGTGCTAGATATTACCATACATATATGATGGAAGCTGAGGTGATGGTAAGGTGGACACTAGCTCCGGAATGGATACTAGTTATTACCATCTATGATATGGAACTCCTTTTTGCATGATCTCATCTCTCTCCTATTTCTCCTTTATTTTGGACATGGGCTATTCTTTCTTTTCTTTTTTTCTTCTTCTTTTTTTTTCATCATGCCTCGAGCATGTATCTCTTTTTTTTCATAGCCCATGTCTCTTTTTGAAGGACACTTTTGGACAGAGACGTCACACCACATATGGAGCTTTATTTTTATGAAATGGATAAATGATACAATGCTAACTTCCAGTGTAGAAGCATAGCAAGGGGAAATAAGTGGTGTGCACATGAATCTTGATCATGAAAGTAATGAAAAGAATTCTCGCAAGGGTCACAGAATTTAACAAAGCTCAATGTAATAACAAGCAGCATATGAGTAGAAGGTTTTCAACTATATCATATGGCTCAAGTAGGACGGTGGCATATCAAAGAGGAGCTTTGCAAACGGTTTTCATGATTTTCAAATAAAATTCCCAAGCACTCAGACATAAAGAGCGAAGATCATATCATCAAACCATATCACAAACACCAACTACTTAGATAAGCATGAGTTCCCTAATGATATTTGTTCACAAGCATCAAGATGATAAGTAGGGAATAAAACATATGCAAGCCAACCACAGGAACCATGTAGAGCAAGCATAGCACCAACCACTGAGTTTGATATAAAGGATATGAATTTAAATTCAATCAAACTCATGGATAAAGGAGAGTGAGGTAGAGGGTGCACATACCATCGCTTCTGAAGGATAAGAGACCAAGGGAGACTAGTGATGATTCGGCTGACCATAAGGCAGCCGACTCACTCTAGTTTACCTTGCTCTTGTCATGAAGGCGTAGTCGATGTTGTGCAGCACCTGTGCGGGAGTTCTTGAGTGGATATGTCGATGATGAGCTCGAGAGAACTCCCCCACACTAGTGCTTGAACCTGGTGCTTGTTCTTCAAACAAAAAGTGGAAACAAAAGAGGGGCTCTACCGGTTCGAGAACCATAGAGCATTTATTCAAATTCAAATATTTTTTTGTTTTTTTATTATTTTTATTGTCACCATGTCATTTACTCAAGAAGGGTTAGATCACGATTGCATTTCATACACAAAGGGGAATATACTTACCTTGGACCTTTGAGAGGTCATACGTACCACCTTTGCATGATGTACAACATGAATCTGACACCTCATCTTACCTTCCCATTTGAATTTATCTCAACGACTTACCCATTCAAATTTGACAATTCTCTGCAGGGATTAGTCAACATATATGCAACCAAGATCTATGAGAAAATGTAACTCTAAGGTTCATCAATCAAACCTCGACACCATGTCTTGTTTTGATTGAAGAAGACAGTTTTAACCTAAGCACCATGCTTAATTTAAAACAACCTATGAATGTATGTTCGAACAAACATTCAAACCAGAGCATATGAACAAAGATAAAGGAGGCATAAAAGCATGATCAAGCTATTACCAAAAGGAACATAAGCATGAGCATATGACGGTGAACCTCGGGCAACCTCCCGGAAGGGCTTTGTTTAATGTCAAAAGCAGGACTTACCTAACTAGTGGGCAAGATGCAAGAGCTGACATCATCACCACACCAGGATAAGATTTGGTAGAGGAGGAACTTTACTCAGGATGCTCACATACCTCCCCCACACTTGAAGTTTGCATTGCTAGGCAACAAAACTCAAGTGTGTGGAGATCAAACTTCCTTTTGTAAATGTTCCCTCACCAAAGCGTATCTAGGTGTTGCAGCTGATGTGGCTCACATGTTCGTCGGCATTACCTGTCTATCTTTCTTTTCAATCTCCACCTGAAAGGTTAGTGACCGAAAATACCCGAAGGACAACTTATCATAAAAACATGTTCTTGCTTTTATTCGAAAAGGGAAATAAAACCTAAGCTAATCCAGGCTATCTCCTGGTAGTGTTTTGTTTATTTAAGGTCATAAGCTCGACCATGGGAACTTCATCTTGCAGCTATCGTTGGTGGTGTCTTTCCCGTCTCACCACCAATTCTTGATGTATCAGTTAAGCTTTAGCTGCAAGGTTAGTGCCACAGTGCAAACACGAAATCTGCAATGCTTATGGTAAACATATGCATCCACAATCAACCTTCTTAACTTTCTACAAAAGAGGACCATAAGGTGATTGCAGCCCTCATGCGTGCTCAGCGCACTAAGCATGTCTGACTCTAGAGGGACATGATGCGAGCATGATCTGTATGGTGAATCAAGAATGAAGCTACCATGCTCGTGCGTGGAATCCTTTCCTCCGGACTCCAAAGTCAGTGCCTCGAAAGGTTCCATGGCCCATGAATTCTCCATCTCAAGAGAGTCATCGTGGAAGCTCGATGATGACTCTCGATCATGATCGAAAGCAACATGATACGGGCCAGCGGGAAAAGGCTGAAACTCGGTCGAGAGTGGTGACGATCGTTCGCCTTCACAAAGGTGAAGAGAGTCTCCCGAGTCATCCTCATGAGGGGTAGAACATTCTACAACCTTAATGAGAACGGGCTCGGATGAGGCGAACGGAGATGTATGCGTCATCTTCTTGAGTAGGCTTTGCTGGGGAAGAGGCTTTGCCATAGGATGTCCCGGACAAGGGGTAGCAGTGGCAGAAGCGACTCCCCCAAGCTTATCATCTAGGCTCCCTGAAGATGTAACGAAGAGCTGCTCAAAAGGGGAGCCTAGAAGAAGATCGAGATCAAGGACATCGAAGATGTGAAAGTCTAGGCTAGCCTCGATCCCGTCTATGATAAGCGACACAGCACTTGCGATCCCTCGACATTCAAGAACGTGTCCGAAGGGACAAGTCTTGAGGAGCATGTCTGATGGTTCTAGCGGGACTCTGCCCAAAAGAGTTTCCACTAAGTGCCATGGCAAAATGTTAACCTCCATGATGGGGTTACAATGGGCCTCTACGGCAATGCCTTTAATAGAGAAAGGGACAACCAGAGAAGGTGAACTATTCCAAATGGCTTCGGAAAATCGCGTCACTTCCTCTGACCATTCCTCCCTCGTGGCCTCCTCAGGATATGCTTCGTCAGGAGGATCATGAGGCAAAGGAGATACCATAGGTCTAGGGAAAGGTTCTGTCAGAGGATGTCTAGATGGTTCAGCATGGACAGAAATGGTTTCCCTAAGCTCTTCTTCTGGGTTTCCTTGAGATTTAGCAAGAAGTTTTTCTAAGGGGAAACCTAGGAGAAGATCAAAATCCACGATGTCATAGACGTGGAAATCTAATCGCACCTCTATGTCATCAATGGTGATCGGCACGTCCCTAGCAATCCCTCGACATGGAAAAACACAGCGCCACCTGGGACTATGGAAAAGTCTATTAGTCGAGATCAAGGGCATGTCACCCACCAGAGTATCCAAAAGGGTCTCCGGTATGATGCAAGCCCCAACAGTAGGGTCATGGACAGCGTCTACGGTGTTTCCTCTCATGGAACAGTGGATGATTGTGGAAGTCGAGCTAACCCGAATTGCTTCGGATGTATGCTTCTGAGGTGACCAATCCACTATCGTCCCATGATTCCAAACTTCATCGAGGACCTCATAAAGGTCCAACGATACCGTAGGCTTCTCGTGCCAAGTGTGATTTGAGGTATTTCTGATGTTTCGAGAAGGATCATCCTCAAATCGGGAAGAGAACTCCGAAGGTTGAATTTCTTCTTCCTTCGATGTTCGTGGTTCGGGAGAGGGCTCGACAGAGGAATCAAGGAATTTAGAGACTGAAAGCTCAGTTTCTGCTATTGAGAGACTCTCATGGACCAACTTAGACTCCAGATGGGGTTCGTTGTAAATGATATGGGAAGAAGAGGTTTCTAAGAAGAATTCTAGGATCTCTCTTCTTTCCACTAGAGTTTGGTTTTCGAACGAACCTCCAGCTAAAAGGTTGAGCTCTCGTGCAGATTCCATGTCTATACGAGTATAAAAGGTATACGTCGCTATATCATCAGGTATAGACATGTCTGGGCTAGATGTCATAAGACGTTGGAACCTAGCCCAAGCTGCACCTATGGACTCACCCTCTAATTGCTCAAAGTCAAGGAGTTCACACGGCAAGAGCTCTATGCGTTCATAAAGGGAGAACGAGTCACAAAAGTTTTCTCGTAGTTCTCCCCAATTGTTCACATGCTCTGCTGTGTGGGTGTACCATTGCTATGCTCTATCTACAAGAGAGAAAGGGAACAATTTTCACCTCAAAGTTTCATGTGTCATGCCTGGAATCACCAAGCATGAACACAAGTCCTCGAACTCCTCTAAATGAACATTAGGATCGTCACTGATCGCTCCAGAGAAAGGTCGATTGCGAACCATGGCTATAAAGCCGGGACGAAGCTCGCAGCAAGATGAGGAAGTTGATGGTTGCTCTAAGACGAACTCGCCCCTAGGGGTAGAGAGGCTTTGATAGGAAGGCATCTCAAAGGGTAACGGGGGTAAAGGTAGAAGAAAAGAAACAAAAAGGATAACTCGATGGGTAACGGGGGTGAAGGTAGAAGAAAACGAAAAAGATAAATACGAGAACCACTAGGTTCGAAGATAGATACAACAACCGTTCCCCGGCAACGATGCCAGAAATGCTTGTTGGCGTTTCTTAACGTCACCACTATGGCACCATGGGTAGCGTGAGCGTGTAAGAGACACCGGGTATACCGCAAGCGCACGGAAATACCGCTGTAGCACTTCCCCAAGGAAGGAGAGTATTCCAAGGGTATCGAATCCAAGGAACGGTGTGTACTATCTCCTACTCTAGTATAGATGATCCAAGGACACAACACTGATTGATAGGTTAGGTAGAAAGGATCTGCCTCGACTGAGCGCAGAGTCTAGTTACGGTCTCACAGGTATAGCACTCACTTCAGGCACCAAGCACAAGGCCAATGTGTTGGCTCGAGCCCAACTCGGTACGCGACGTAGAGGGTTGACAAAGGGTCCAACAGGCTGTCACCACTACGGCCTACCTTTACGCTACGATTGTACGTGGTCTTCGAAGGGTAGCTTATGGTCCAGACACCTCATCTACGCCACTTACTATTCCTACGAATCCGCGAGGGAGATACTGGCACTAGCTCAAGGTATGCTCTATCACTCATGCAAGATCACGAATACACTTTGATCTAACTAGAGGCATGCAGGACCTTCACTTTACTCTAATAGACAAGCTGACAAACTAGATGCAAACTTATGATCTAAGTCTACTAGATCGAAAGGGTTGTGTTCGAAGAACACAAGCCTCTAAACCAAGAACAAACAAAGAACACAAGAACAAAGCAACTAAGCATGCATACGACTTTAGTCTAAATAGGAAATATTGAAATACTCACTTTAGTCTAGTTGAAGAACAAAGGCACCGCTAAGGATCATTCTTGGGGAAGATGTCATGAATCATGACATGGCCTCAAGCCTCCCGCCTGACTTCCTAGCACTAATCCTATACAAAGAGCTCTCCTCTCCTAAAGAGGGAGGCTCCAAGCCAAAATGAAGAGAAGGAGGAGAAGTGTGTGTCTCAAAATGGAGCCCCTCCCCTCCTATTTATAGAGGAAGGAGAGCACGGTTCGGCCGAAGCCAAGGGGCCACGTGGCGCCCTGTGCTTCTTCGTGGTGGCTGACTGATGGGCCCTGATGCTTGTCCTCCGTGCATGCCAAGTTTCCCGACGGTTTTCGGGGATAAGTGGGCCCTTGAATCCATGTGGTGTCCATGTGGCGCTTCGTGATTCGTCGGGCTTGCCTCTCTTGGATTGATGACGTTAGTGATCCAGGGGAATCCTAGGTGGCATCCCCTCATTGGCTGGTCTTGAAGAGCTTGGATCAAAGACTTGTGCTTTTACTCCTCTTTCTAGTGCTATTCACCTGTATTTGCATAATCACCAACACTTGTGGAAATGATTAGTTTAAACCCTATTCTAGTGTTGATGATCAATTTCCATGCCAAAAGGTACATGTTTGATGGGTAAGAAGTGAGTGAAAATCAGCCGTCAACAGTGGCACCATCGTGACGGTACACGCGTAGGGAACGCCCCGGTCCCAGAAGTGGAGCACCTCGTACATCGGTGGGGCGGTGTAGCCCACCTCACGTAGGGTGTCCCACAGAACACGGGGAAAGCCCTCCTAGTGAAGGCCGTTGGTACGCAAGGTACCATCCGCGTCGATATCGAAAAACTCTGGGTACTCCATCTGTACAAAAAAATGGGTACAACACGTTAAAACTCAATACGAGTATAACATGCATAGGGTACAAAAATCTTGTAAGTATGAACAAAAATTCATAACGTGACAACCAGAGCCCCAAAAATTCCCAAATTTTTACAGCAAATCAGTGTTATAATTGTGCACATTTTTGGTATTCAAAGGTAGAACTGGATCTGATAGGAACATGCTCGAAAAAAACTACTTCCAGAGGAAGGTCAGCAGATGCTTGACTTGATGAGGAACAACTTTCGTAAAAGTCGCCTAGTCAGAAACATCCTAGAAATGGCTCTAAAAATTCATGAACAGATAGCATCCAAACTTGACAGAAAACTACTAGGATCCTTATGAGAGGAAAAAGAAAACCTTTCTAAGATCAAGCAACAATTTAGAAGCATAACACAAGAGTAGAACATAAATTTTTTTAGGTTCAACAAAATTTTATGATGCATGCACACGTCTTAAAAGACCTCACACTTATGGATCTAAAAAGACGTAGCTAATGCCGGTGGCAAGCTTTTATATGACTCTCCCTATAATAACTAGTTGGAGCTACATGTCGTTCATAACGATCGCACTAACGTGGTTAGTGTACCTGCAGAAAAGAACCTTCCGTCCGAGCACGTCACGGAAGCGTCCACAATCATTACCATTCACTATAGAAATGGTATCCATGCATTTTGCACCGCATGGACGGCGCCCAACCTGAGACACGTCCCTTTTGAATGGAGGGTGTCCCCCCTTCGCATGTTGATAATGCGGAATCATACACACATATAGCAAAACGTGGCGACAACACAACCCATGACATGTTCATCTTGAATAGAACATGCCATCCTTCGTATGACTTGCATACGGCAGCACATGTATAAAACACGCGCACATCCAACCGAGAAGATAGGATCCGTGGAATAGATTGCCCTATCAACCCTCGCATACTCGTGATGTGGCACAACACACGTATGAAACACGTGGCTTAATAAGTGTTGTAAGTTAGCATAAATAAACCATAATTACTTAGCCACCTTAAAAGAACCCGAAATTTTCCTCTAGAGCCTTTCGATCTAATCATTCCTTAACGATCCAACGTATTTTCAAAGTCCAATCAATCTTGGCAAGTTTTAATGGTAAATCATGTGGTTAGTATTAAACTAATTACTCTGGTGTATACGGATGCTCTGGTACTAACTGTGACAACCCCACCCGAGATAAGTCCGTATTATCACCTAAACCAATCCACTTTGGTCATTAAGTGATAATAAAGAATTATCCCGTTGAGTGTTGCCGGGTCATAGCCCAGTAAATCACTTGTAAACACACAGAGGATCGACACGCATACATTAAAACTCCCACGAAAGAGAGTCCAGAGTACCTTACAAATTCATCCAAATTCCCCGTAGGGTCAAATTATTACAAACATTATTCTTGCATCAAAGGTAAATGGTTCAGAGTTTTGAAGACAGCGGAAATTAACTAATCGATAACTTGGCATCATGGGAGGCCATCCATAATGCCATTACTACTCGTCATCCACCCATTCCAGCTCCCAGCCGGGTGGGATTTCACCAGGCCAAACATTATCACTTGAAAACAAAATTTAGCAAGGCTGAGTATACTAATACTCAGCAAGGCTTACCCGTCTAAAATAAAAGACTTAACCTTCTATTCATGCTTGGCCTTTGGCTAGTGGGTTTGTTTTGCCAAAAAGCGACTAAGGAGTTAATCCTTACTTTCAATATTTTAGCTCAACTTCTAGTAGATCAAGTTATTACTAGATAAGCAACTATTGCAAGCATAAGTTGTGCAAATAATTAATCAAACATCAAGTTTAACAATATTCCATCATAGAGGGATTATCATGGCCAGATAATTAAGCACTCTCGGATAATGGTGAGAGGCCGACAATCGATCGATTAATAACCTTGCAAGGTGAACCTAAACATACGAGAGAAAACACCCACAACGAGTGCGTTCAACCAAACGGTTCCCGTCATTCCTCGGATTAGGATCTGATGCCACAGTCCTAAGTACAAGGCTAGCTAGCATGCCTCACACTAGCCTCCAGCGTCACACATGCACCACAGTTTGCAAGACTGGGGCCGCAACCCAAGATTAGTAGCCTAAAGTTCCCACACCGCATCATTCAGGTACTAGGCTTACCATACCCATTTCTGACAAATGTTTAGTACGTTCAAATGCTTAATCTCTTAACCACTGGACTAGAGCCCAAAATCCCATGCTCTTACCACGTGAGCAATCCAATTTAACAAGTCTTATGATTCCAACAGAAGAACCTATTCTCGTGAGCGAAGTACATCACTTGAGTTGTACCGGGTCCTTAGTGCATAGCAGCTAGCGACCTAGCATATTAGTAAAAGATCATAGGTACTTATGGATCATGCATCTAGGGTTTCCATTCAACTCTTGAACGTAAATGCACATAGATAATCAAGCATAAATTCAGAATTTGAAAATGAAACACATAGGTAAATGTTAATCCGGGGCTTGCCTTTGGCAGCTCCAGCAGTCAGACAATCTTCCGGACTTTGGTCCGGGTCTTGATCAACGGTCACGAAGTGTACGTCTCTTCCTGCTCCCTTGTCCTCGTCAGCCGGTACGAGCGTGTAGCTATCGTCAGGAACTTCTATATGAGGGAATGCATATGCAGGAATTAATTGGTGATGATGGTATAAGTAAACACAACAGCACACATTAACCTAGGGTGTCATGTTGACCACATTCATCTAGACAAGAATATATTCAGCATACCCTTCCATAAAGATAAATCAAACAATCATTTATTAATTATTGTTTTGGTAGTGATTGCGTGCACATCTATGCAAATAAATTAGAAACACTTCACAATTCACCACAATAGTTTTCAGAGGTCTAACAGTAGCATTTCCTAAAGTGAAATACACACAAGTCTAATAAGAAGTCATTTCTTTATTTCTGTTTTTAATACACTTAGTTTCTTCCAAAAATCTTTCTGGTAAAACCATGCAGTAACTTATAGTGAGAATTTTTGTTAGAGCACACAGTACCACAACAGAGCTACTGCTAAAATTTCATGGCCAACAGAGCTATATACTGAGCATGAAAAATACGACAAGTTATTCCTAGTAAAAGAAAAAATATTTAATACAGAGAAAACTAGTCATGCACTGGAGCTCAAAATTTACATAGAGCCTCTAGGGACTAAAACTAGGCTACACACCAAAAATTTGCTCCAGAACCTATTTCATTCATGCTACACAAAAATAACCATTTTCAGCCTAGATATTCACAAAGTATTTATACAGAGAAATACATGACTAAACTGTAGCCCAACTTTCTACTACAACATAAACATGATATAAACATCACCTATCCCAAAGATAAGCATCACTGGAGCAACAGAAACTGAGCTATAGATTTAACTTCATAAACAAGCATCATTCAGAAACAGATATATAGATTACTCATAAATACATGATAAAATCACCAGTAACACATCTAAGCCTAACAAGATGATATCTACAAGATGAGCCACAAAAAGCATTCATATGAAGCTGTACAAAATATATACACAGATTCACTCAGTAACTTTGTGCAAAAACTTAGGTATAGCCTATTCTATTGCTGACTACCAACATATCCAAAGATGACCAAAGAATAAAAAGAAGAAGAATCTTCTTACAGTGCGAACCCTAGAACTTCTAAAAGTGTCACAGATATGCCCCTAGTTTGCACAAAGGCCCCTGCGAAGATTGAAATCTTCACTGGTGTACCCTTCCGCCGCAGGGGGGCTCGCCGGCGGCGATAGCCGGCCGGACTTGGACAACAAATGGCACAAGGCAGTGTGGTTGCTCACCTGAGCTTGACTAGTGGTGTTGGTTTGGTCAGAGAAGCCTCCGGCGATGGCCAGCGGCGAGGCAGCGACAGCGGGTCTGCCTCGGCACGGATTCTGATGAATGTTGGTGCTTGGCTACTCCATGTGTAGCCTGGGAAGGTTGTGTGGGTGCTAGAGAGGAGCTCTAAGGCGTTTGTTGGTCACAGGCGTGAGCGGAAGACAGAGCTCACCAGCGGCGGCAATGGCGGACGGCGGCGGCGCTGTGTGCTCGCGCAGGGGAGAAAGGAGGGGGTTTTATAGGAGGCGTGGCACACTGAGGCATTAACCGCCCATGTTGTCGCATTGGCCGGGGTCGCGGTGTGGCTGTTGACATTTCTTAGCATCACTAGTAATGACGCCGAGTTAACGTGAACACCAAGACTTGCCAGAGGTAAATCTAAACGATCATGAACGAATCCGCAAGCACACAGATAAACCATTGTAGCATTTCCCCAAGGAAGGGGAATATTCCAAGGGTATCATATCCGTGGAGGGCAATGGCGGATATCATAGACTTATGCTTTTGCACTAAATGTAAACCAAGAGATAGATATAGGAAACAAAAATCAAAGACAGGGGTAAGATAAAAGATATGATAGGGTAGTGTGACACACACTCAGATCTACCTCTACTCTACGGCATAGGGGGAACATACGAGTTAGCTCTAGGTTCTAATGTACTAAACATACAAAGCTAGAAGATACAAGAGACAGGCATGGAACATTTCATGAGAGGGTAAGGTTCAGCACCTAGGTACAAATGGGGAGATAGCCCGCGACGACCAACACTCTGCGAAACTATACTTTGGACTCCTGTAGCAATACCCCAGCGTGGAGGGTTCCAAAAAGTCCAACAGCTATCACCACTGCGGCCTACCTCAATCGTTACGGGGGGCATGCTCATAACTAATGTAGCCACACAACCCAGGCACCATGCCTGCGTTGCTGCTAGACTTCACCCAGCCCGGGCTATTGTGACCCAGGGTGAGAGCCACCAGAAGACTGGTCAACTTAGACCGAGTTCCGTAGCTTGAACACAAACCTCATGCAACACTATCATGCCATCTAACAAGATCAACTGACGCTAGACATATGAACGGATACGAACTCTCTTATGTCTAGTCAACAAGATCAAAGGGTCATGTTCGTGAAGAACGCGAGCCTCTAACTTATGAACAAACACATAAGGAATGAGTAAATCATCCTTCAAGTGGATCAAAAGGTAGTGTTCATGAAGAACACAAGCCTCTAAATGATGAACAAGAGATGAACTCAAGAACATATCAATCATATTATCTACCATGACTTTATATGAAATAGCTGAATAACTGAAGTAGATCAAAGTCATACAATGAAATAAAGATAAAAGAGAACTCATACCTAGACTCCAAAGTAGACTTGGAACCTGAATAAGAGCCACTCTAGCCTACCCCCTAGCCTTGGAGACTAAAAGTGAGAGGAAAATGAGAGAGTGGTGTGTGTGAAATGGGAGCCCCTCCCCTTCTATTTATAGGCAAGGAGGAGGCTTGGCTCGGGCACCAAATGGCCTCCAAACACCCGGGAGTGAAGCAATGGACCAAAGAGCAGCTGCCACGTGGAGGGATGAGATGGGGCGGCACTAAGGCGGTTCGACAGATCCAAGGATCGGCCGGCCTCCTAGGCCCCCCACTCAGGGTGGTTTTCCTCTAGGTGGCTGCCCTGTGGGCCCTCTGATCCTCCCCCGGTGCATGGCTTGTTTTGGTATCCGAGGTGGGCCCCTTGATCCTTGTGAAGTCCATGTGTCGCTCTCTGATTCGTCGGTGAGTACCTCCCTTGGATCAGTGACGTGGAATGCCATGTGTTTCCTTGGTGGCAGCCACCTCCTTAGCTGAGTTGGCATGGTTCTTCCATAGAAGGTGGGTTTCCATCTCTTATAATGCTTATTTCACCTACCTACAAATAATCTCCAAGGACAAGTGGAACTACATTATTCAAACCAAAATGCAAGTAAATAATGCATATGCCTCCATTTATGTGAGAATATTGATGGCTGAAAGTAGTACTTAATAGCTGTCAACAAACTCCCCCAAGCTAACCTCTTGCTCATCTCGAAGGAACACATTAGAGACTTAGGTTGGTTTATCAGGAGTTGCTACGATGTCGTATTCTTAACTTATGGCAAACATACAGCAAAGTACTCTACCAAGAGTTGAACAAGTTGGCAATGTTCTTACCATTCACTTGATGACATGGGGCATATAGCTTCGCCTGCCTTCAGCGGTTGAGAGACAGAATGGTTATATAGCAAATGCATAATCACTCATACCTTGATCAACTATCAATCCGGAGGTTTTGCAATTTTTTCAAAAAGAAAATCAGAGTTCCTCAAATGATACTCCCGGATCGCTTAAAGTGTATGGTTCCTCACCAAAGCATCAAGTTGCCTTTCTTCACATCCTACTCCTAATAAGCTTATGTGGAGCTATAGGTAGGGAAGAAATGTGGCATACTTGTCTCTCATATTTTGCTTAGTCAAAAACCGGATCCTCGGAAGAAACAAACATACATCCTGATCAAGATGTGAATATGTGTGTGATGATAATGAGCATGGTAAGGTGGATACTAGGCCTAGAAATGGGTGCTAGATATTACCATGCTTTATATGGGAAATGAGGGATTGATGGTAAGGTGGACACTAGCCCCGGAGTAGGTACTAGTTATTACCATCTATATGGTTGAACACTTTCTCTCGCACATATCATTCCCTTTTTCTCCCTTTTGGAATTTTTCGAGACTTGGGCTAGCTCTCTTTATTTATTTTTGCCATGCTTTTGAGCATGCTTTTCTTTCTTTTTTTAGCTAGCCCTTTGTCTCTATTGGATATATTTGGAGAGGGATGAATGATACAAAGATGCATAGTGTTTTATTTGTGTTGGAATGCATTAGCAAATGGAACAACTGATGAATGCTAACTTCCAGTATAGTAGTTTAGCATGAACGTGTACGTGATCTTGATCAGGGGAGTATGAGTTCTAACAAGGGTCACAACAATTTGACAAAACTCAATGAGAGAAGAAGCTGCATATGTGGAGGCTAAAAAGAGCTAGAATCTACATATTGCCCTTGGATAGGAAATGCTCATCATTGAGGAACTCATCATGTTTTGATTTTTCAAAAAGGAAAACTCCGGATGTCAAGCATCACTAAGCACAAGATCATAGCACTCTATTATACCATATCATGTCTCACAACAACTTAGGCAAGGATCATGCTTTTTGCTACCCACAGTTTTCAAGCTAAGGTTTGAACATGCAAGCCAACAAACTCAAAACTTAGCTAGGATACAAAGTTGTAAGCAAGACATACGAGAAGAACAAACATAGCAACTATTCATCATTTCAACCATAGAGGCAAAGCATTCTTATTATGCATATCAAAGCAAACTTGATGAAAGAAAATAAATCTTTTTGGTCTTTTTATTTTTGCAGATTTTTTTGGGTTTTCATTATAAGGTATTCTGAAAACAAAGGAAGATACAAGTTACCTCAGGATGGGGGTCCTCCCCCAGGCTAGCTTCAGGCTCACTGCAGAGGAGGGATGAAGAAACCCTGACTCGCGTAGTAAGCCCTCTGCTCCTCCATGTGTCGCTGATGTGCCTGCTGCATGGCTTCAACCCTCTCGCCAGCCTGACGCTGCCACGCTGAGGTAGACTCGACGTGGGTGTTCAGTGTCTCCTCCAATCCCGTGACCTAGACGGTGACCTCTCCCATCTGCTGCGCAAGCTGAGCGTCGCGTGCAGAGGCTGAGGAGTGCCGCCTGAAGGATGAAGGCGGAGGCAGACCACCGGAGCCAGAACTAGCGGGTGTCGCCCACTGAGCACCGCTCGCACTCGCCCAAGCCGTACCACTCACACTCGGATGGTAGACGGGCTGATCCCAACCAGGTGCATATCCAGGGGTAACCCTGAACATGTACCCCGCAGGGGCCCCTCCTGCCACTGGTGGTGTAGTAGGTTGTGGCTGTGGTTGTGGTGGTGGTTGTGACTGCTGCTGCTGCTACATGTGTGATCTCTTCGCCACGCTTCTGGTGGACCTGCCTGAAACACTAGCATGACGGCTTTCCTCTTGTGTAACAAGGGGAATGGTTAGTGACTCCGAGCTATACAATCGAAACCCCAGGTTAGTTAACGGGATTTGATTTGCATAACCCGGAAAGAAGAAAGTCAAAGAATCATTTGGGCCTCTCTTAAGTATATGCCCTTGGGTCAACTATGTCTCATCAATGAGAACTCGGGGTGTCCCGATGAAGGGTACGGGATTCCCGCTAAGAACCCCAAGTCTGAGAGCAATACGAGTCACCAAAGACGTACACTCAATAGGACCTATCATCTTGAAATTCGTCAACCACTGCCGAATCATAGCTTTAATGGGAGAGACCTTGATCTGTTTAGCAGCGGTGTATAAAAGCATCAACTCATCGCTGCGCACGGGCCGAACATCCTCTCGTGGAAAGAGAGTAATGGCGAGCCACTTGTGCCACAAACGGAGAGTGGGATGCACAATATCATTGCACCGAGGCACAAATTTGCCACTGTAAACAAGACCAGAAATGTCTGCCCAAAAAGAGTCTCGAACGAAACCCTCACAAGCCTTCAAAGAAAGAGCACAACACTGATTAAAACCAAGGAGACGACTAAGTTCTTTCCATGAAACTCGGTAATCGGTCCCAAAAAGACGAAACTCAATACCATCAGCCACCTCGGCAAGAGAGCAAAGAAATTGGATGGTGAGGGGCCGAGAGCCAAGCTCTGTAGCCGGCGCAAACTCCTCCCAACCAAGAGCATACCAAATGGAACCAAGCTCGAGGTTCATACCTGTTTTCTCCATGAGAGCCGGGTCAAAGTCCCGGGTGTGAGCGAAGACTCGGTCCTTCAGGAGAGTGTAGGCTTGCTCCTCTCGAGCGCCCTACAAGCTGAGGTAGGGGGTGTCGTCGATGACCTCCTCCGCTGCTTGTGGTTCGGCTTGCTCTTCTTACTCTTTGTCGTAATCCATCGTTGATGGGCTCGGTGTCGGCTTGGTGGGGACGGATGAACTCGCGCTTGCCCGCGAACGGGAGTGTGTCACCCTCCGGAGAGTGTTCACCACCCAATTCATGCTAGCACACAACAAAGGGATAACAAGAGCAGCTCAGTGATGGCTTAGTGAAATCGAATGAAATTCTTACCGAGCTTGCTCCACCAATAGCAATACTTGCAGCAACACAATAGAGAGAACACTTGATGATCCAAACTTGAGCAAGAAATCCAAGAAAACCAAGAGAGCAAGGAGTAGAGAGGGGAGTGTGAGTGAAATGAGTTGAATGGGTGAAGAACACCCCCTCTCCCCCAGCTATTTATAGGCAAATGCGCCGGGCATCCAGACATGGCCGTTGGGCAACGGCTAGGAGCCATTGGAGCAAGATGGGGCCCGGCAGCCGTTGGGCTGCTTCGGCCGAACCTAGGGTCGGCCGACCCCTGGTCGGGCCCACCTGCCCTCTGCCTTTGCCAGTGGCTCCCCAACGGCTAGCTGGGGGCCTGCCTGAGTGCTTCGGCCCAAAATTGCCCAAAATATTTTTCAAATTATTTTTTTCTAGAATTTTCAACCTTTAAATTATTTTCAAAAATTTTATTTGAAAAGGGAAAAAGGGCTAGATAAATCTAGCATGCAGATGCAAGGTTTGGAAAAATCAAATATGCAATTTTGGAAATCAAATAAAATTTTGGAAAGGGAAATATGAGATAAATACCAGTTTTAAGCTTTTTGCTAGAAAGGACTCATCATTTTTAGTCCGACGAGTTGGACTCTTCTAGCGGTTAATTCCACTCGGCACCCCACTCCTGACAACTAGAGGTTGATGCCTTCTCAATCTTCCACCATTCCTTACGAATTTTATTTTGCTTCTTTGATGGAGATTTCTTCTTATGGGGTGAAGGCTCCATCCTCCCCCCAAGCTACTCAATACCATCTTGCACTAAATAGCATTGCTCTTCTTTATCTTGAAACCTGAATGTCAAGTTCCTCTTCCCAATGCGGAAACGGATCACTACGGCCCCCACATTGATTTTGGCTCGGACATCACTGAGAAACGGTCGCCGAAGGACGAGCGGCATTCCTCCCTCGTCGTCCATATCAAGGACCACAAAATCCGTGAAGACATAAGAGTTCTTGACCTTGACCAATAAGCTCTCAACAATTCCTTCTGGATATCGTATCGTTGAATCAGCGAGTTGGATAGTCTGTGTTGTTGGAGAGAGAGCTGGATATCCCAGTTGCTCGAACATAGCCTTGGACATGAGATTGACACTTGCACCAATGTCACAAAGGGCATGCTTGATCGCCTTGTAATAGATTGTGCATGTGATAGCTGGATAGCCGGGATCTCTTCTGTGCACAACTGCTGATTCCTCCCATGGATCTAGAATTTGTTGTATGGGCTTCCCTGCATGGTTAGGAGCATACGTCTTCCTAGGTGGCTTACCCCACCTAGTCAACTCTACACTAACATTTTCACAAGAGGACACGGGTTGCCCCGAGATCCTCCTGTTATCAGCAGACGGAACCAAAGTAGCTAACTGAGCTAACTGAGTTTCTAACATTTTGTTAAAACTCAGCTGGCTCTTCTGAGCAGAAGAAAAACTATCAAGCTTAACGTTGAGACTTTCCAAGGTTTTATCAAGGGCAGCTAGCTTATTATTAACACCTTCATTAATCTTAGCCTGTCCGAAAACAAGATCTCTCAAGGAGGGTTGGTTAGAGTTGTACGAGTTACCTTGGTTACCTCCTTGATAATAAGGGCATTGTTGATTCCACGATTGGCCTCCTTGTTGAGGTGGACGATAACCATTGTTGTTGCCATTCATGTACATCACTTCCTCCTGAGTTTGAGGACAGTAGTTTCCTGAATGCCCAGTGTTGCCACAGACTTCACAAGTCATATGAGAATCCATAGGCAGAGTAGTGGTGGCCATGGCAGCCGCTAGTGTAGTCATCGAATCTTTTCATAAGAAGGTCCAGCTTGGCAGTAATCATATCTGCTTCCTTGATAGTATGAGTACCCCTCAGACGTGGTTGGATTCTTTAATCACTCCACCCTTGGTTGGATACCATCTTCTCAATGAGTAATTTAGCATTATCAACAGTGAGTGAGAAGAATGCTCCCTGAGCAGCAGCATCAATATGGCCTTGGGCTATCGGAGTCAACCAATTATAGAAGCTCTGAAGAATAAACCAATCCTCCATCCCATGGTGAGGACAGGCCAGGACGTACTCTTGAAGCCTTTCCCAAGCATCTAGAATAGATTCACTTGCTGCTTACTGAAAACCAGAAATTCTCCCATGAAGAGCATTGGTTTTACCCAATGGGTAGAACTTCTTGAGGAATGCCTCTGAACACTTATCCCAAGTATTAATGGCATCACAATTCGTGTAGAACCATTGCTTGGCTTTCCCTGGGAGAGAAAATGGAAACAGTCGGAGACGAACAACATCCATATTTGCAGCCCTAATGATGAAAGTGCTGCATAGCTCTAGGAATTGCTGCAGCTGGGCATTGACATCCTCATTTGGCTTGCCGTAGAATGGGCTAGCCTGTACCATCATGATTAGACCCGTCTTGATCTCAAAATTTTCAGTCCTCATTGCCACCTCAGGGCCTTGTAGCACCTGGTCAGCAGAAGGAGCTGAGTACTCACGAAGTGTCTTCTGGGCCATAGCGTTTGACGTGGATGGTACAAAGGAATCTGGTTCGCCTTCCGGACGAGTACGACGAGGTGAGTTGAAATGAATTCGAGCTTTCCTCACTAGTGACTTGGGATCTTCAGTGAAATTCTTCGGTAAGTCGAAACTAGTCATACACTACATGTCTTCATCATTCAAAGATAAAAGAAGACAATCAAGGTTAGCCTGCATTGAGAGTTGCCCTAACCTACTCATGATTTATAAACAGATGCAAAGCATAGTCATGATAATCCTGTGCCTTCCCCCGCAACAGCGCTAGAAATGCTTCTTGACATTTCTTAGCGTCACTACTAACGACGCCGAGTTAGCGTAAACACCAAGTCTTGCTAGAGGTAAATCTAAAGGATCATGAACGAATCCGCAAGCGCACAGATAAAACATTATAGCATTTCCCCAAGGAAGGAGTATCCGTGGAAGGCAATGGCGCATATCATAGACTTATGCTTTTGCACTGAATGTAAACCAAGAGATAGATATAGGAAACAACAACTCAAAGGCAGGGGTAAGATAAAAGATATGATAGGGTAGTGTGACACACACTCAGATCTACCTCTACTCTAGTACTCTATGGCATAGGGGGAACATACGAGTTAGCTCTAGGTTCTAATGTACTAAACATACAAAGCTAGAAGATACATGAGATAGGCATGGAACATTGCATGAGAGGGTAAGGTTCAGCACCCAGGTACAAACAGGGAGATAGCCTGCGACAACCAGCACTCTGCGAAACTATACTTTAGACACCTACAGCAATACCCCAACGCGGAGGGTTCCAAAGGGTCCAACAGTTGTCACCACTGCGGCCTACCTCAATCGTTACGGGGGGCATGCTCATAACTAATGTAGCCACACAACCCAGGCACCATGCCTGCATTGCTGGTAGACTTCACCCAGCCCGGGCTATTGTGAGCCAGGGTGAGAGCCACCAGAAGACTGGTCAACTTAGACCGAGTACTGTAGCTTGAACACAAACCTCATGCAACACTATCATGCCATCTAACAAGATCAACTGAGGTTAGACATACGAACGGCTATGAACTCTCTTATGTCTAGTCAACAAGATCAAAGGGTCGTGTTCGTGAAGAACACGAGCCTCTGACTTATGAACAAACACATAAGGAATGAGTAAATCATCCTTCAAGTGGATCAAAAGGTAGTGTTCATGAAGAACACAAGCCTCTAAATGATGGACAAGAGATGCACTCAAGAACATATCAATCATATGATCTACCATGACTTTATATGAAATAGCTGAACAACTGAAGTAGATCAAAGTCATACAATGAAATAAAGATAAAAGAGAACTCATACCTAGACTCCAAAGTAGACTTGGAACCTGAATAAGAGCTACTCTAGCCTACCACCTAGCCTTGGAGACTAAAAGTGAGAGGAGAATGAGAGAGTGGTGTGTGTGAAATGGGAGCCCCTCCCCTTCTATTTATAGGCAAGGAGGAGGCTTTCCTCGGGCACCAAATGGCCTCAAAACACCCGGGAGTGAAGCAATCGACCAATGAATAGCTGCCACATGGAGGGACGAGATGGGGCGGCAATAAGGTGGTTTGCCCGATCCAAGGATCGGCCGGCCCCCTCGGCCCCCACTCGGGGTGGTTTTCCTCTGGGTGGCTGCCATGTGGGCCCTCTGATCCTCCCCTGCTGCATGGCTTGTTTTGGTATCCGAGGTGGGCCCCTCGATCCTTGTGAAGTCCATGTGTCGCTCTCTGATTCGTCGGTGAGTACCTCCCTTTGATCAGTGACGTGGAATGCCATGTGTTTCCTTGGTGGCAGCCACCTCCTCAGTTGAGTTGGCATGGTTCTTCCATAGAAGGTGGGTTTCCATCTCTTTTAATGCTTATTTCACCTACATACAAATAATCTCCAACGACAAGTGGAACTACAATATTCAAACCAAAATGAAAGTAAATAATGCATATGCCTCCATTTATGTGAGAATATTGATGGCTGAAATTAGTACTAACAACCGTCAACAGTCGCTACAGCGATGACGACGTGGGGTGGCGCGGCCGGCCAATGGCGGCCTCGGCGTGCGTGCTCCGGCATGTGCGGGTGCGCCGCGTTGCATCGGCCTAGAAGCCTAGTCATGTCACCCACCGCCTCGACACAGTGATCCCGACCACCTCTATGGACCGACGGAGCCCCGGGTGCATCGGCGTCCGTGCCAAAACGCTCGGCAGGGAACCAACGTGGCGCGCACGCGCGCACGACGGCGGCATGCGAGGCGCGTCCCGACACATTTTTGTTTCGGTGTTCACGTGTTTTACCGACCGAAACTCAAGATTTTGCTATAGAAGTGAACCACGCTCCAATTGACAAAGTTGTAGACCAGCCATTCCTCTACAAGTTTTACAAATGCCGATAGGGGTTTGGATCAAGGGATCGAGCACAAACAGCAGGCAAAGTCCCTGATTTTCTTGGTGCACATGAACAGGAATTGCAAGCATTGACCAAGGATTTTCACCTATTTGCACTTCGAATTAGACTTGCCTCCCAAAATCAAAGTTGTTTGTCTTGAAAAACTGAACAACTTTTGTTTTGGCAGAATTTGAAGTGTTTAGATGAATTTTGGAGAACGTGCCAAAAGTTCTAGCTAGGGTTTAAGGATCAAAGGGTTTGACCTCAACTTTTACTAAGTGTTTGAGCACTAATCATCAAGAAGTGATTAAGAAGGTGATTAACATTGATTAACACTTGATTAAAAACACAGGGTGTTACAGCCTACCCCCCTTAAAAGGAATCTCTTTCCAAGATTCGAAATTAAAAGATAGCTGAAAAGGTTACGTACGGTGTTGGCTTTGAAGAAAACCTGAATACTTTGTGTTGATAAACTATTCGGTTTCCCATGTGGCTTCTTCTTCCGTGTGGTGACTCCATTGTATCTTGTACATCTTCACCGTTTGCCTTCTGGTCTGTCTTTCTTTCTGATCTAGTACTCTCATAGGATGTTCTACTAGTGATAGGTCAGGCTCTACTTCTGCATTGGTCTCGTCGATTATCTTTGCTTCCGGTATTTGATCACACTTCTTCAATTGTGAGACGTGAAACACGTCGTGTACTGTGGAGTCTGTCTGGGAGTCTAATACGATAGGCCACTGTACCGAACTTCTCAGTGACTTCATAAGGGCCGATATAGCATGGTGCTACCTTCCCTTTTACTCCGAATCTTTGTACACCTTTGGTTGGTGATACCTTCAAGTATACATAATCACCAACTTCAAATTCTCTGGGTGCCTTAGCCTTGTCATGATAACTCTTCTGTCGCATTTGAGCAGCTCTCAAATTTTCTCTAATTACTTCCACTCTCTCTTTGGCTTCTTGTACTAGTTTAGGACCAAATAATGTCCTCTCACCCGCTTGTGACCAATTCAAGGGGGTGCGACATCTTCGTCGATATAAGGCTTCAAACGGGGCCATCTTCAAACTAGCTTGATAGCTGTTGTTGTAAGCAAATTCTGCCAAGGCTAAGCACTTGTCCCAAGTTTTGTCAAAATGAATGACACACGCTCTCAACATATCTTCCACTATTTGATTTACTCTTTCGGTCTGACTGTTGGTCTGAGGATGATAGCTAGAGCTATGGATCAACTTGGTATCCAAAGATTCATGCACTTGTGCCCAAAAGCGAGCGAGAAACTGAGTGCCTCTATCAGATAGGATAGTCTTCAGAACACCGTGCAAGCTCACAATGAGATCCACATAAATCTCGGCATAACGTTCAGCAGAATAGGTAGTGTGGACAGCGATGAAGTGAGCGGTCTTGGTAAGTCGGTCCACTATAACCCAGATGGCATCATGTTTCTTGGGAGTGAGGGGTAAACCTACGATGAAGTCCATGCTGATGTCATCCCACTTCCAAGCGGGTATAGACAAGGGTTGCATTTGGCCTGCGGTCTTTAGGTGACTAGCCTTGATTCTCTGACATGTATCACATGCAGACACATACTTGGCTATTTCACCTTTCATGTTTGACCACCAGAAATTTTCCCTAAGGTCTCTGTACATCTTGGTACTACCAGGGTGAATGGTGAACTTAGACAGGTGAGCCTCCTCTAAAATCTCCTTCCTTAATTTTGGATCCTGGGGAACGACTAATCTCTGATCGAACCATAACACTCCCTTCTCATCCTTCCGGAAACAAGCGTACTTGGGGTCTCTCTCAGATAATTTATGGTATATTAACTGGACACCTTCATCAATGAGCTGATATAACGCAATTCTCTCATGGAGAGGGGATTCAATAGAGATGGTATGTAAATTCCCATGCTCAACCACCTCTAGGTTGAGCTTCCTCATCTCTTCACATAAAGCTTCATTATACGGCTGTACCGTTGCATAGTCGCAATACTTGCGACTAAGCGCATCTGCAACCACGTTGGCTTTCCCAGGATGATATTGGACTTCTAGATCATAATCCTTAATCAACTCCAACCACCTTCTTTTCCTCATATTCAAATCTGATTGAGTGAAGATATACTTAAGGCTCTTGTGATCGGTGAAAATATTGCAACGATTTCCCATCAGATAACGCCGCAAAATCTTTAACACTACTAGAATACCCCCCCTCTAGGCACACTTTATTTTGATGTAGACACGCTATATTTTGTCTCTAAATTCATGTAGGCACGCTTTCATAAAGCGTGATAAGAGCGTCTTCGCAGTCACCGTGTCAGACTTCATAGAGACGCATTTTCTAGGTGTATCTATGAATGGAAAAGATGTTTCATAGACACGACAGATGCGTGTGTAGATACATTGCTACATTTTCCTAGAGGCATGCAAAATGTGTCTATTGTTGTATTTATGTTGTTTAACAACATTTTATTGCATGATGGCATATGTAGAGACATCTTGTAGTTGCATGTATAGATCATATCTACAGACGTAGTCACATTTTGTAACAACGCTTGTTGCGCATTAACTAGTATAGAGATGCTCTATGCTATGACATAGCATGTGACGTGGCAGCTGACATGGCAGGTGACCTAGCAGATGACGTGGGCAGGTGACCTGGCAGCTGATGTGGGCAGGTGACGTGGCAGGTGATGTGGCATCCGAAACACTTTGTAGTAACATATATATTTGTGTTAACAAATATAGAAACGCAATCATAGAGACATTTTTTACATGTATATAGATTTTGTTACATTATATAGTAACATCATTTGATGTATGCAGATGTGTAGAGACAATATGGTACACACATATACATTGCGAATGTAGTAATATAGACACGCTATGTTTGAATGCTTTTATTCCGTCAGAACAAACTAGACACACTTGCACAGATACATTTGTAATGTTGAAATATGCAATGAAAATAATAAATCATCCATGCCGTTGCCTTATAAAATTGCTTATATTTAGAGCACAAGTATTTCAGTAATCCAATAAACAAAGAGTTGACTAATAGAGAACTGTGTTGACAAAAAAAAACCAAAAGCGACTATCATACAATTATCTTAAAATTTATTGTGACAGCTAAGACTTGTTTCTTTGTCCCTTCGTTCATATCTTCACGCATGTCTTGTAGTTATAAGGCTTCTCATGTTGAACTGGTGCATGGCGGTGCCAAAGATAGGTTCCATATCATCTAACAATAAAACAAGCACAATATATTAGAAAGTATTTGTATAGAAGTGTCAGCTGGCAGATAAAACAGTGGCTTTTACACATATATTGCAGCAAAGTGGAAATGCAATTTTGATGCAAAGTGACCACAGTTATATCACATTGTATATGGAGAACAAATTTGAAATCAGATAGACCATTTAGATTCTTAGGCCTTGCCCCAAAAATAGCCCATCCATTTTTTTCCAAAATAAAAAAAGCCCATCCAATGGTCCAGATATGTGCCGTGGCCTTAATTATCACAATTAAGTCTGTAGCCTAGAGGTCTTGTGTTCAACTCTCTTCTTGTGCACCATATTTTATCAATTTAAAACACAACAATTCCCCCCTCTTATAGACCCATGCTTACTGGATCCTTGACTGGATTGATATGGCACTTATCTGATGAATTGTCACTAAGCAGCAAAATAGATATATTTTTAGCTAAATAAATCACAACTATTTTTTATCTAAAACACAACCATTCACACCTCAAATAGGATTGTGCTGACTGGATTGATGACATGGTGATTGATTTAACATGCCATCAAAGTTTGCATCAATAAGCATCTTTAGGTGCTTAATGACAACTTTTAATATATTTTAGGACGTCTCTATTAGCTTGTAATGGTTAAAAGTGTGTCTAATTTCGTTTCATTTAGAGATTATTTGATAGTAGTAAGAAACATCTTTAGATGTGTATACACGATTATTTGATACACTTTAAAACATATCTACTCGATACTCACGATTGAAAGCATAGCTAGGTTCGCAACTTTTTCACACGTTCTTAGTAACATGTCAAAAAGCATCTTTACACAGCTATAGATGATCGTGTGATACACTTTACAACGTGTCTACAGGTTCTTCATGCTTAAAAGCGTGTCTACCAGCGTGTTATTTTGAAACGCTTTCAATATCATCTTAGAAAATGTCTCTATATATCTCGTAACATTGACAAGCGTGGATACTACCGTTTCACTTCGACACGTATGTCAAATCGTGTCAGAAACCATCTCTACTCGAAGACATAGAGACGTTTTCAGGTGGTGTTACAACTTGAACGTCTCTAAAGGGGGTTTTTTCTAGTAGTGTAAGGTAAGCACAACCGCTGCTAGATCCAGGTCATGGGTAGGGTAATTCTTCTCATGTGGTCGAAGTGCTCGTGATGCATAGGCAATAACCCTGTTGTCTTGCATAAGCACACAACCAAGGCCAGTGCCAGAAGCGTCACAATACACGTCAAACAGTTTCATCATATCTGGCTGTGCTAGTACTGGGGCTGATGTGAGATGTTCCCTCAGGGTATGGAAAGCCTTGTCACAAGCTTTGTCCCATACAAACTTGACACCTTTCTTCAACAGTTCAGTCATAAGTTTAGCTATTCTGGAGAAATCCAGAATAAATCGATGATAATAGCCAGCTAGACCTAGAAAACTGCGAATCTGATGCACAAACTTGGGTGGCTTCCAATCCATGACCTCGTGCACTTTGCTAGGATCCACAGAGATACCATCCTTAGTAATAGTGTGACCCAAGAATTTCACACTATCCAACCAGAATTCACATTTGGAGAATTTAGCATAAAGCTTATGACCTCTCAAACGTTGCAAAACAATCCGAAGATGTTTCTCATGTTCTTCTTCATTCTTGGAATAAATGAGGATATCATCAATGAAGACCACTACGAACTTGTCCAATTCATTCATGAAGACAGAGTTCATAAGGTACATGAAGTAGGCGGGTGCATTTGCGAGACCAAAGGACATCACCAGAAATTCATAAAGACCATATCTGGTGGAGAAGGCTATTTTCAGAATGTCACTGGGTCGAATCTTAATTTGATGATAGCCTGATCGAAGATCAATCTTGGAAAAGACTTTGGCACCAGCCAATTGATTGAAGAGAACATCAATGCGGGGCAAGGGGTATTTGTTCTTGATTGTTACCGCATTGAAAGGACGATAGTCCACGCACATCCGCAGACTACCATCTTTCTTCTTCATAAAAAGGGCGGGACTTCCCCAAGGAGATGAACTTGGGCGAATATACCCTTTATCAAACAATTCTTGCAATTGGTTCTTCAACTCGGCTAACTCCTTAGGTGGCATACGGTAAGGTCTTTTGGAGATAGGTGCTGAAGGACCGAATCGGGCGACTAGAGATGGGGGGGGGGGGGAGTGAATGGGAGCCAATAAAAATTCTTCCCTAAAGTCGAACTCGGCCTATACCCCGATTGTCACTCCACAAATCCGTGCACACAAAAGAAGCTCCAAACACGGCACACACAATCCTAGAAGATCAATCAAGAAGCCTAGGAGCAAAGAGCGGAAGCACCAAAGCAAGAATCAAAGGAACCGATCAACTCGAGCTAGTTCCTGCGTCCAGGACAGACGGTCCGCCAGGCTGCCGCGGACGGTCTGCCAGGTAGTCGCGGACAGTCTGACGGTCAGGCGCGGACGGTCCAAAATTGACACAGAAGCTAACAGAGAGTTCGGGAGAAAATCCTCTCCTCGCGGACTGTCCGACCGTGCACCGCGGACGGTCCGCCAAAGCCACTGGAAACCCCAGACAAAAGACAAGCCACCCCAGACGAAACCTCAGGGCCGCACGGACAGTCCGCCAGGACTACGCGGACGGTCCACGAACTGCCTGCAAAAAAAAAGCCCGAAACCAACAGATCGAAACAGTCCTCGCGAAGAACAAACGAAGAACACGATGAACAGCCGCGCTGTCGACACCTTGCGGACAGTCCGCACGAGACCCGCAGACGGTCCGCCGGGCTCGAACAGAGCAGAAAAAGCTCGAGCTCGGGAGTCAACCCAACATTTCCATCACCAGATCTCCCAAACGGTTGAAGCTCTTGAGACAAGATTTTGGGGAGAAGTAAAGCGTCACACAAGGATGCTATGCCCCAAAAATCTCGACTCCTAAGCCACTAAATCACCGGGAATCGCGGATCAACCGAACCACCACCATGAACTCGGGCACCAACCAAAAACGCACGAATCGAAGGCTCTCCACAGCGTTTGAGGGGTCAAGATCACACACAAAGATGCGTAAGGTATCCACCCATAATCCCCTCAAAGAAATCCGTGAAGAAACGCCTCCAAAATCACAAATCGAGCGAAGAACGAAAACTCCCAAAAATAGTCCCAAAAATGACACGAAAATCACAGAGGACTAGGAGATCACCGGGATGCCGAATGCTTCCATACATCCAGAGGTCAGATTCTGTACAAGAGGCTAGCCTAAGGAATCCAGAGGGACAAGAAGCAGTTCAGAGAAAATCTACCGGGGGAGAAAACCCTAGGGAGCAAGAGAGAGAGATGCCATCCACCTCTCCGCTATATATATGAAGTCCATCGGAGGGAGGTAAATGACCACGCTACCCCTGCTGCATAAATGAAACAACCCCTCAGGGGTATTTTGGTCAAGTCTTCATCGAGCAGACACGCTTCCACCGTGGCCTTGCTTAGCTTCGACGCAAGCCCCGCGATCACGCCATGTGCCCCCCGCCTCGAAGCTTCCCGAAGCTCCCGGATCACCGTCTCCGTCGCCTCGGGCCTCCGGGCTTGGTTTTGCGGCCCAAAACCAAGAAACCGTCCACCAGATGGTTTTGTGGGCAAACCACCAAACCCCGCGTGCAAGGCTCGGGCTTCAATCGCTACCTTGCACCGGCCCATGTTCACGACTTCAGCCCGCCAGTCTTGCACCGCACGGCTCACACTTGACCCCATCGGCCACCGGGTCCATCGAACCAAGCCTACTTGCCACTCCATCACCCGGAGGCCGCCACGGCTCAGGCCTTTCGTGCTTTTTCTTCACCTGCACCAACATGAGTCAAGCTGCAACCTGTACCTGCACACTTACCCAAGCATCAGTCCACACAATGTTGTCAATCACTCATCACTAAGGAGCGACCCTCCACTGGTCTTCGGACACACCTGGTCCTCAATCACCCCCTTGATGAGTGCATTGACAACACCCATAGAAATCACATAGAGAAAAAGAAAAGAAAAACAACCACGAACACCGACCTGCTACAAGTGATCCAAAGCCAAAGAACTAGTGAAAAACACGATCACTCGCCAGACCAAGTCTCGGCCCCCTAATGCAAGGGCAACGGCTCAACACAGCCGAGACAAACAAAGCTCACAAGGAGCACATCACAAAGCCCAAAACTCAGGCAAACCAAAAGGAGATCCCCCTGCACATATGCAAACTCCCCCTGAGCAAATGCAACCTCTTCTTCTCAAATTTTTCTCCTCACATGCCACATCTCACAAATGCATACCAATTTTGCATAAAAACTCCCAATGCATGAGAATTCTCCCAAAATGCATAACTCTCCCCATATCATACAAATCTCTCCCCCTTGTTGACAATGCATGAATCAAGGTAAATGAAACTCTTCCTCTTGTTTTCATGAAAAAATGCATGTCAAAGCACATAAACAATCTACCAATCTTCTCAAATATACAAAGAGCACAACAAAATGCTACACATGAGACATAGAGCAAGCAAGGTAGACATGGTGTATCTAGCACATTGCCATCAAGAAGGTAGAGACATATAAGCATGTGACATGGCCAAAAGCAATTTTAAGCAATTTTCACAAAGAAACATGCATCTCATGAGCAGGATCCTATCCATACCAATTTGAACATAAAGGCACTAGATCATTCAAAGTTTATGCAAGATCACAAATTCTCATCACAAGATCATTATAAACGCCTACAAGCTACTCAAGTCATGTAAAAGCCACCGAGCCATGTGTCTACTTCTTAAAATGAGACTTCTCATGGTAGACAAACATGCTACGGTTTAGCACCCAAGATATGAATATCAAAACATAAAAACATGATTAGGAGCTCATTTTTCAAGCATAAGGCAATTCATACACCAATTTCATTTTCAAGATTAAACATGGTACATGAAGTGCCTTTGCGGCAAAAAGAAGCTTATGCTCCTCCCCAAGCAAGCAAAAGGGCTAAACATTTATAATGACAAAAAGGTCTTTGACCCCAACCAAAGAGAATATGATTCTCAAGCACAAACTGAGCATGATATAAGCATTTAAGCACAAATTGAGCATAGACAAGCATCTACTCATGAGAGAGGCCGTTTTTATCATTTTCACAACCAAAATGCTATCTCATCATACATATATAGCAACACCATCAAGAGCATAGCATTTACATCCACAAATTACCAAACATGCACATATCTCATCCATAGCACATCAGTGACCAATGTATATAAGAGAAGCTCATTCCTAGCTCAAGTGATCCAAAGATGACTATCCTACCAGGTTTTGTACAGAAATTAAAATGCATGAAGGAAATGCAACAAAATGAACATATGACACATATATACATGAGAAGCTCCAAGACCCAAGCTAGAAAGGAAAGCACACCCCAAGCTCACCCCGCAAGCGAGTGAAAGTGGCTTGGTCAAGCGGTTTAGTAAAAATGTCAGCTAGCTGGTCTTGGGTAGGAACATAGGACAAAGATATGTTTCCCTTCTCCACATTATCTCTCAGGAAGTGGTACCTTACTTCTATGTGTTTCGTTTTGGAGTGGAGGACAGGATTTTTGGCTACGCTTATGGCAGTGGTGCTGTCACAGAAAAGTGGAACATGGGAGCACTCCTCACCAAAGTCACTCATGGTGTAGGTCATCCAAAGCAGCTGGGAACAACAACTAGCAGCAGCTACATACTCAGCCTCGGTGGTGGACTGGGCTACACTTGATTGCTTGCGAGATGACAAAGAGACCAAAGAAGAACCCAGGAACTGACAACACCCAGAAGTGGACTTGCGATCCAATCGACACCCAGCGAAATCCGCATCAGAAAAGCCATGAAGCCTGAGTGTCGAGGAGGCAGAGTACCAAAGACCAAACTCAGGAGTGTAGTTCAAATACCTGAAGATCTGCTTGACGGCCTGCCGATGTGAAGTCCTCGGTGAAGCCTGAAAGCGAGCGCACAGACACACGCTGAATTGTATGTCTGGCCTCGTCGCCATCAAGTAGAGGAGGGAGCCGATCATGCTCCGGTACTCCTTCTGGTCCACGGGTTCGCCGTCCTCGTCCTCATCCAAAGCCGTAGTTGTACTCATCGGTGTAGTCAGCGGCTTGGAGTCGTTCATGCCAAACTTCTTCACCATGTCCCTGGTGTACTTCGCCTGATGTACAAAGGTCCCGTCCTTGCACTGCTTGATCTGGAGACCCAAGAAAAACTGCAGCTCGCCCATCATGGACATCTCAAATTCCCTGCTCATGTCATCTGCAAATCTGGCAACAAGATCATGAGAAGAGCCACCAAAGATTATGTCATCCATGTATATCTGAACAATCAAAAGGTCATTCCCATGCTTAAGGAGGAAAAGGGTCTTATCCACTGTGACCATCACAAACCCCTTACTCAGCAAAAAGCCTCTCAACCTGCCATACCAAGCTCTAGGTGCCTGTTTCAACCCATAGAGCGCTCTCTGGAGTTTGTATACACGGTGTGGGTATTTTTCACTCTGAAACCCCGGGGGTTGCCTAACATACACTTCTTCCTCTATCACCCCATTCAAGAAAGCACTCTTGACATCCATTTGGTACAACTTGAACCCTTTAGCCACGGCAAAGGCTAGAAGGATCCTAATTGCCTCCAAACGGGCCACAGGAGCAAATGTCTCCTTATAGTCTATGCCCTCTTTCTGGTTGTACCCCTGCGCCACCAACCTCGACTTGTTCCTCACAACCATCCCATTCTCACCCTCTTTGTTCTTTCACACCCACTTGGTTCCTATGGGACGGCAATTTGGCGGTGGATCGACTAACACCCAGACTTGGTTCCTCTCAAAGTTTTCCAACTCCTCACGCATGGAATTCACCCAGTTCTCATCAGACAAAGCGTGTCGAATATCTTTGGGCTCGAAAGAGGCAACAAATGCCGAATGAGCGAAATGAGAAATATTCCTTGACCTCGACCGTGTAGTGCGTTCATGAAGGTCACCAATGATGGTCGTCGGTGGGTGATCAACTTGTACTCGCCGGGGAGCCTCTCGCCTAGACACAACCTCCCCCTCAGCAGCAGCCTCCACTCGAACAGCCTCAGTCGTAGTGGGTGTAGAGGATTGTCTGTCCTCGATCGTCGTCGTAGTAGTGGAAGTAGTACGTACACGATCAGCCGCTGGAGCATCACCACCAGCATCGTCGTCATCTCCATCTCCGTCCTTCTCATCCTCGAAGATCCTCGCTCCAATCTCCTCGTCACCTGCATACTCAAAAGCAGAAGAGCTACATGGCTGTGTCTCGTCAAAGGTTACCTCGCAAGTCTCCATGGTTCAGTTAGTGTCAAGGTTGAGCACACGATATGCTCTAGAATGAATCGCATAACCAAGGAAAATCCCATCCGAACATCGAGACTCAAACTTATCCAACTTGCCCTTCTTCAGAATGAAACACTTGCAACCAAAAGCTCTAAAGTGACTCACCTTGGGTTGTCGTCCATGCATCAGCTCATAAGAGGTCTTCTTCTTAAAGGCACGAAGGAAGATGCAATTTGAGACATAGCAAGCGGTATTGACCGCCTCGGCCCAGAAACGCCTAGGAGTCCTATGCTCATCAAGCATCGTCCTGCCATCTCACAAAGGGTCTGGTTCTTCCTCTCCACTACGCCATTCTGGCAAGCGACGTATGGAGAAGAGTACTGATGATCAAGACCAAGATCACTGCAAAAGGCATCAAAATGAGAGTTATTAAACTCTGTGCCATAGTCACTGCGTATAGCTCGAATGGCATCACCATGTCTCTCATTCTTCAACCTCAAGATCAAGTCTTGAACAAAGCCAAATGTCTCACTCTTATCCTCCAAAAAGAAAACCCAAGAGTATCTGGAAAAGTCATCAACAACCACAAGAACATACCACTTCCCACCAGCAGAGCGAACACGAGCTGGCCCAACCAAATCCATGTGCAACAGCTCACAAGGTCGCTCGGTCATGACAAAAGTCAGAGGGGCGTGAGAAGCGGCAACCATTTTTCCATGCTGACAAGAAGCACAAACCAAATCCTTCTCGAATTTCAACTTAGGCAATCCTCGGACAAGATCAAGACCACTCAAGCGGGAAAGCAACTCAAAGCTCAAGTGTCCCAATCTCCTATGCCATTTCCAAAGCTCAGCCGAAATGCCAGCAACAAAGCATCGAGGAGGACCAACAGACTGGGAAAATCGGCATGAAAGATTTGACCCTCGGGGACGATCGTACAGACAAGATCGCCTCGAGAATCAAGCACACGAGAAGCACTCGACTTGAAACGAACCTCAAAACCTTCGTCAAGTAATTGAGATACTGACAACAGGTTGAAACCAAGTGACTTGACCAGGGCCACACTTCTTAAGGTCACCTTGCTACTCACCTTCACCATACCTTCCGCAAGCACTCGTCCTCTCCCATTATCCCCGAAAGTGATGTACTCCCTCGTACTCACCGGGGTGAGGCTGGAGAACCACCCACGATCTCCGGTCATGTGTCTTGAGCAACCGGAGTCGATCAACCAAAAGTTCTCCAAGCCTCCCACCTGCAATCAGAAATGAGGACGAGAATGAGCAAGCGACTCAACACTGGGGTTAGTACCAATAGAGTCAAACCAGTGCTGAGCCATTTGCTCAAAAGAAGGGTTAGCAAAATCCATCCTCCCAAAGCCTCTAGGCGGAGCCCTCTCACGCCTACCACCAAAGGACCTATCACATCTCACTGGAGGAGTACACGCACCACGAGGGGGAAAATGTGGCCCGTAGTCCATCTGAGATCCAAAGCTCCGATCGTGCCTCCCAAACTCGTAACGGTCACAAGAAGGAGCACGTCGAGCCAACTCACCACGCCCAAACCCAACACGCCTGTCTCTCTGAGGGAACACACCTCCACCTCCACGAGTGGGAACTGTCCTCACAAACACATCACCCCTAGGTAGAGGCCCTCTACGAGGCTCAGGTACACCACGAGAAAGGTAGTACCTGTCCTTGTTTGCCATCTCCCTAGCAAACCGCTCATCCCTCTTCCTCCGGAAACAGAACTCATCCTTGTGCCCATCCCTCCCACAATACTCACAATGGAAGCGGATTGGCACTGGCTTAGGCTGTGGCTTCTCTACAAGTTTCTCTCCAGCTTTCTCTCCTGTCTTCCCATCAAAGACACTCCCCTGGGTGCTCACAAACTTGATGGGTTTTTGGTAGTTTTCAGCTTTGTGGGGGAACACTGGAGGATCTGGGGTTGTGTCTAGCTTGTTTCTGAGATGGTTTGGCTTGGGTGCAAATTTGTTCATTGGTGTGGTATGTGGTGGAATAGGGATCTCTCCGGCTTTCTCTTCTCCCTCACCACTCTTCTCACCACACTTGTCAGCCCCCAATGACTGAACATCAAACCTCTTGAACTGAGCCAACATCATACTCAATTGTGGCTCATGTCTAGACAACCACCCCATCATTTTTCTCAATTCATCATTTTCATCCTGCAGACCATCAACATAGTTTGCAAGTTCCATGTTTTTCAAAGCATGCATTTCACAGGTTGAACATGATGTAGGAAGAGGAGCTTTCAATGCCACCTCAAGAGAAACAATCATAGTGTGAGATTCATCTAGCCTAGCATGCAAAATAGGACATGATGTACAAGCTCCTAACAAAGCTGGCCTAGACTTCAATTCATCACACTCAATCCTGACAACATCTAGTTCCTCCAAAGTAGAGGCATGCTTCTCCTTGAGAGCAGTCAAGTCAGCAAGAAAAACTGAACAACCACCACAATCAATTTCATCCGACACAACAGGAACAGACTTTAAAGCAGCTATCTCATTTCTAGCATCCACAAGCAAGGATTCAAGTTCAGCTACTTTGTCCTTAGCATCACCCAACAAAGACCTGAATTCCCTCTTTTCCTTGTTGGTCTTTCTAAGCACATCATCACGGTTGTCAAGCAACTCATTCAGCCTAGCATTCTCCTCTAGCAAGAAGTTGGGATCTTGTCGTACCTCTTCATCGGAGTCGGAGTTCGAATCCGAGCTGTGCTTCCCACCCTTCTTGGAGCGCCATGCCGCAAAAGCCTCCTTGCGTGACGAAGCTCAGGCAGGTGATGTTCTTGCCTGTGTGCCGCTTGTCCTTGCGCTTCTCTTGCTCTTCCTCGCTGCTCAAGTCGGAGGAATCATCACTTGACGTTGAGTCGATGTCGCTCGCTCCGGCCACCATCGCTCGAGCAGTCTTCCTCTTGTGGCCGCCACTCTTCTTGTGCCTTCTCTCGCTCTTGTCCTTGTGCTTGTCCTTGTAGTCGTTCCGGGAGCAGTGCTTGTTATAGTCGTGCTTGGGCTTGCCCTTGTAGTCATTCTTGATCTCCATGGCTTCAGGGCATTTGGCGATGAAGTGCCCGTGCTTCCCGCACCGATAGCACATCCCCGAGCTCCGCCTTGCATTCTTGCGGTTCTCGTACATCCGCCCAAACCTCTTGCTCAACAAGGCGAGATCGTCCTCGCTCAGCACATCAAAGTCCTCATCTGGCAAGGACACAAGACAAGACAAATAGAAACCACCAGAGTTAGCGTTAGTCCTCGATCCTGAGACGAGAGCCAAACTATGAGGATCAGTGGGGCTCTCGCTCTTGGCTCTCAAGCCACGATCGACCTCTGAAGACCTGAGCTTGGAGAATAGCTCATCAAGCGAAAGCGTATCATACGCGCTCGACTCCTCAATGGCCTCGATCTTGGCTTCCCATACGGACCTATCCAAGGCATGCAAAAGCTTGATAGCTTGATCATGATCCGTGTATGGGAGCACTGTCACATCGGCCCTCATGTTGTTGACGATGAAGGTGAAGCGCTGAAACATAGCATCGGTCGACTCACCGGGGAGATGAGTGAAGTTCTCATACTCTCTCCGATAAGTGGTGAACATACGGGCTTGCACTTGGGCATTGCCAACATGAGCATTCTTCAACTTGAGCCAAATCTTTCCGACCACATCCTCTCCGTACACTCGATCAAACTCCGAGGCACAGAGAGCACAGAACAAGTAATCAACGGCCTTACTGTTGGCCTCAAACATGTCCCGCGATCCTGGAAGTAGAAAACTATCTGGGATGACATAATGAGGATTCTGAGTGACCTCCTAGATAAGAGTTCCCTTTCCTCGCAAAAACGCGCCCATGCGCCTCTCCCACATCGGGTAATTCTTGCCATCAAAGTGCGGAGGACCCGACCCCTTGCCGTAATCGCCCATCTTTGGATCTTAGACTGGTTAGAATCACGAAGATCCGTAACCGGCTCTGATACCAATTAAAGGACCGAATCGGGCGACCAGAGAGGGGGGGGGGAGTGAATGGGAGCCGATAAAAATTCTTCCCTAAAGTCGAACTCGGCCTATACCCCGATTGCCACTCCACGAATCTGTGCACACAAAAGAAGCTCCAAACACGGCACACACAATCCTAGAAGATCATTCAAGAAGCCTAGGAGCAAAGAGCGGAAGCACCAAAGCAAGAATCAAAGGAACCGATCAACTCGAGCTAGTTCCCGCGTCCAGGACAGACGGTCCACCAGGTTGCCGCGGACGGTCCGCCAAGTAGTCGCGGACAGTCCGACGGCAGGTGCGAACGGAACGAAATTGACACAGAAGCTAACAAAGAGTTTGGGAGAAAATCCTCTCCTCGCGGACTATCTGACCGTGCACCGCGGACGGTCCACCAAAGCCACTGGAAACCCCAGACAAAAGACAAGCCACCCCAGACGAAACCTCAGGGCCGCACGGACAGTCTGCCAGGACTACGCGGACGGTCCGTGAACTGCCTGCAAAATAAAAGCTCGAAACCAATAGATCGAAACGGTCCTCGCGAAGAACAAACGAAGAACACGATGAACAACCGCGCTGTCGACACCTCGCGGACAGTCCGCACGAAACCCGCGGACGGTCCGCCGGGCTCGAACAGAGCAGAAAAACCTCGAGCTCGGGAGTCAACCCAACCTTTCCATCACCGGATCTCCCAAACGGTTGAAGCTCTTGAGACAAGATTTTGGGGAGAAGTAAAGCGTCACACAAGGATGCTATGCCCCAAAAATCTCGACTCCTAAGCCACTAAATCACCGGGAATCGCGGATCTACCGAACCACCACCATGAACTCGGGCACCAACCAAAAATGCACGAATCGAAGGCTCTCCACAGCGTTTCAGGGGTCAAGATCACACACAAAGATGCGCAAGGCATCCATCCATGATCCCCTCAAAGAAATCCGTGAAGAAACGCCTCCAAAATCACAAATCAAGCGAAGAACGAAAACTCCCAAAAATAGTCCCAAAAATGACATGAAAATCACAGAGGACTAGGAGATCACCAGGACGCCGAATGCTTCCATACATCCAGAGGTCAGATTCTGTACAAGAGTCTAGCCTAAGGAATCCAGAGGGAAAAGAAGCAGTTCAGAGAAAATCTACCGGGGGAGAAAACCCTAGGGAGCAAGAGAGAGAGATGCCATCCACCTCTCCGCTATTTATATGAAGTCCATCGGAGGGAGGTAAATGACCACACTACCCCTACTGCATAAATGAAGATACAGCCCCTCAGGGGTATTTTGGTCATCGAGCGGACACGCTTCCACCGCGGCCTTGCTTAGCTTCGACGCAAGCCCCGTGATCACGCCACGTGCCCCCCGCCTCGAAGCTTCCCGAAGCTCCCGGATCACCGTCTCCGTCGCCTCGGGCCTCCGGGCTTTGTTTTGCGGCCCAAACCAAGAAACCGTCCACCAGATGGTTTTGTGGGCAAACCACCAAACCCCGCGTGCAAGCCTCGGGCTTCAACCGCTACCTTGCACCGGCCCATGTTCACGACTTCAGCCCGCTAGTCTTGCATCGCACGGCTCACACTTGACCCCATCGGCCACCGGGTCCATCGAACCAAGCCTACTTGCCACTCCATCACCCGGAGGCTGCCACGGCTCAGGCCTTTCGCGCTTGTTCTTCACCTGCACCGACACGAGATAAGCCGCAACCTGTACCTGCACACTTAGCCAAGCATCAGTCCACACAACGTTGTCAATCACTCATCACTAAGGAGCGACCCTCCACTGGTCCTCGGACACACCTGGTCCTCAGGTGTAGTGCCCGGTTGAAGTTCTTTCACAAACTCGATGTCTCTGTCTGGTGGCATGCCAGGCAAGTCATCGGGAAACACATCCGGGTATTCACAGACTACCAGAGTGTCTTCAAGTACAGAAGTGATGGCTGCGAAAGCATAAGAATTTCCACTGCCACTGGGAGGTAAGTATAGAGTCGATGTGCCCACAGTGGGTGAGTTGATTTCTATCATTGTGGTAGCAAGGTCCAAGATGACTTGATGGGGTGCCAACAAGTTCATGCCTAGGATCATATCAATGCCCTCTAGGTTCCAAACAATGAGATTGGTTGGGAAGACTTTGCTACCTATTTCAATCGACACTTTCCAGGATAGGTCTCTAGTAAAAACTCGGCCACCAGGTGTGGTTACCAGGAATGGTTGCTTGGTCTGGCAACTTTTCACACCCAACTTGCTCAAAATTTGCCCATTTATAAAACTATGCGTGGCACCAGAATCAAATAGCACTTTAACGGAATAACCTCGGATAGAAAATGTACTCGTCAGCACTGGTGCTCCTTTCTGGCATTTCCATCAGAGAAGTGAAGTTCAGCTTGCCCTGCTTCACATGCACAGTGGGCTTCTTGCCCTGGTTGCCCTGCTTGGCCCCTGACCCTTCACCTTGCTGGTAGGTCTTGATCTGCGTCGGTTTGGGACACTCATTAGCATAGTGCCCTGGCTGCCCACAATTGTAGCAGCGACGGTCTTTGACAGCGCTAGTGTTGGCCGGGGGTGCATTAGGCTTGTAAGGCTGCTGCTGTGCCTTACGGTACTGGAAGTTTCTAGAGGGCTTGTTCTGAGACTGGGTCACTCTCCAGTGTCTAGATGATGATGATGACTGGGAATGCCCCTGGTTACTCTTCTTGACGAAGCAAAACTTCTTGCCTGACCCACCAGAAGTGGTGAATCCGGCCTGCCTCTTCTTATCCTTCTGTGCCCTTCTCATTGCATCTTCCTGGGAGATGGCCTTGTTCACAAGGTCCTGGTAGTTGTTCGGCTCACGGAGATTAAGCCTCTCATAGACCTTCCCATCCAACCCATCACGGAAACGCTCTATCTTCATAGCATCACTGTCAACATGATGCCGACCATACTGACACAGGGAGTTAAATTTCTTGGCGTACTTGTACACCGTGTCAGTACCCTGCTTCAACGCAAGCAAATCCTTCATCTTGCGGTCCATGAGACCCTTAAGAATGTGATGTTCCTTGAAGGCTTGCTTGAACTCAGTCCATGTGACCTGATGTCCAGCTGAACCATGGACTTGTAGTGCTCCCACCACATCAGTGCGGCACCACGGAGCTGTAAGGCGGCGAAGCTAGCCTTACACTCTTCTGAGCATGGTAGGACGAACACTGAGAACTTTGCCTCAATGGCCCTGATCCATGCCTCAGCAGCTAGAGGCTCCTTGGCCTCCTCGAACGTCGGGGGTTTCATGCCATAGAAATGCTCATATCTTTTTGAGATTAGAATTGCTCATATTTGGTGACCAAGGCTTGGCCATCCTGATATCCCCCACGTGGAGCTTGCTGCAGCTGCTGAGCAATCTGCTGCTGTGTCTGCAGTACCTGTCGCATCACCTCGGTTTGGGTGGCCATAAACTGCTCTTGAATTGTCATGTTGGGAGGAGGCGGTGGAGCATCACTCCCACTTGCACCGAAACCGTCAGGGGAGGTGCGTGTCGGTCCCACCATCTGAAAGTCATGGAGTTTTCATTAGCCACATATTCGTAAGCTTGCTTACATTAAACCACAAGAAGAATATGCAAGACGAAAACTCGTAAATATCCATAATTTTAGGAACCGGACAGCACAGCTGTTTTCGTGAAAAATTCGTAACTGTCTGTCCATACATGGGACAATTCTCATTTTTGGTCAGTGAGTATAGAATTTCGTAAGCTCCAACATTGGTATTCAACTCAGGGTCGAACTCCAATGTTATCATGCTTGAAAAATTCCGTAACCGAGCTTCTGCCGAGCTGTTTTCACAGGAGGCCGAGCTGCACAAAAATTGCTATAACTCTCGGTACGCTTATGCAAACATAATGAATTTTGGTGAGCATGATCTTGAGAACATTTCTCACAACTTTGGTATTTGGCGCAAGATCCAAATTTGATCACGACAACCTGAATTAATTCATGAAACATAACATCACAAGGTGTTCATCCAATAGCATTACATGATGTATAGTTTTGTGGATCACCTACAATAACACGAAATACATGGAAATGGAACACATCCCACATATTCTCTGGGCAGCCTAATCCCTCCACAAAATCTAGCTGAAAAGGCTAAGCTAAGAGTACATGGTAGCTCAATACAACAATATCTAGGCAATCTAGTTGCCCGCAACGGAGCCAGCGCTGGACTGAGGAGAAGCTGGGGGTGGTCTGTCGACACTATCCTCGTCCAAGCCTGAAGCTCCCTACAGCTCGTCCAGAGCGGCAGGTGCTACTGGAGGAATAACCGGTGGCTGCTATAGCTGGTGTGCCATCGCCTGCCACACCTCCACCTCGACCTCCATGTCAATAACCTGGTTCTGCATCTCTACCACATTCTGCACTAAGGTCAAACGCTGAGTCTCGACGTGAATGTAGCCTGACCGTAGCCTGTCATTCTCCTCACGCAACATGTCGATGTCGGGGTCGCGAGCGTACAACTGCTCAATGTACTGAGCATGCTCCTGGTGCCACTAAGTACGCTGGTCCTGGAAGAACACCACCTCCTGCTGCAAGTGAGCGGAAGTCTGGCGCTCAAACTGCAAGTAGCGGAAGATGACGTCAGTCAGCGCGGAAGTCTCGCGGATCACACCCGCAAGCATAGCCTCGGTGGCGAGGCGGAAGACCTGCACATTGTACAGCGCCTTGAGTAGCCTCAGAAGCTGATGTACAGTGACCTCAGGAGGGTCGGCCATGAGCAACACGTCGGTGAGCGCCACGCGCTCACGCCAAGCCACGTCCTGGGAGTCCAGTGCCGGGAACAACCCTAGAGCGGTAAGCATCACCTCCTCCGGGTGCTGCTTGCAGAAAGTGTGGAGAATCCTCAGCGCCGCAGACTCGAGTGACTCAACAACACGGTTTCCATAGAACACCATGCTCAAGTCGGGCCACTCGGGGTGCTCAGGGTGCGGTGGCACCGTCGCGACGGTACGCGTGTAGGGAACGCCTCGGTCCTAGAAGTGGAGCACCTCGTACATCGGCGGGGCGGTGTAGCCCACCTCACGTAGGGTGTCCCACAGGACACGGGGAAAACCCTCCCAGTGAAGGCCGTTGGTACGCAAGGTACCGTCCGTGTCGATCTCGAAAAACTCCGGGTACTACATATGTACAAAAAAATGGGTACAACATGTTAAAATTCAATACGAGTATAACATGCATAGGGTACAAAAATCTGGTAAGTATGAACAAAAATTCATAACGTGACAACCAGAGCCCCAAAAATTATCAAATTTTTACAGCAAATCAGTGATATAATTGTGCATATTATTGGTATTCAAAGGTAGAACTGGATCTGATAGGAACATGCTCGAAAAAAACTACTTCCAGAGGAAGGTCAGCAGGAAAAACAGCAGAACAGAGGTTCACTAATTTGATCATAACTCTAGACTGAGGAATTCTAAAATCGTGAAAAATTCACAGTCGATGCTTGACTTGATGAGGAACACCTTTCGTAAAAGTCGCCTAGTCAGAAACATCCTAGAAATGGCTCTAAAAATTTATGAAGATACAGCATCCAAAATTGACAGAAAACTACTAGGATCCTAATGAGAGGAAAAAGAAAACCTTTCTAAGATCAAGCAACAATTTAGAAGCATAACACAAGAGTAGAACAGCAAATTTTTTTAGGTTTAACAAAATTTTATGATGCATGCACACGTCTTAAACAACCTCACACTTATGGATCTAAAAAGACGTAGTTAATGCCGGTGGCAAGCTTTTATACGACTCTCCCTATAATAACTAGTTGGAGCTACACGTCGTCATAACGATCGTACAAACATGGTTAGTGTACCTGCAGAAAAGAACCTTCCATGCCAGCACGTCACGGAAGCGTCCACAATCATTACCATTCACTATAAAAATGGTATCCATGCATTTTGCACCGCATGGACGGCGCCCAACCTGAGACACACCCCTTTTGAATGGAGGGTGTCCCCCTTCGCATGTTCGTAATGCGGAATCATGCACACTTATAGCAAAACGTGGCGACATCATAACCCATGACATGTTCATCTTGAATAGAACATGGCATCCTTCGTATGACTTGCATACAGTAGCACACGTATAAAACACGCGCACATCCAACCGAGAAGATAGGATCCGTGGAATAGATTGCCCTATCAACCCTCGCATACTCGTGATGTGGCACAACACACGTATGAAACACATGGCTTAAGAAGTGCTGGAAGTTAGCATAAATAAACCATAATTACTTAGCCACCTTAAAAGAACCCAAAAATTCCCTCTAGGGCCTTTCGATCTAATCATTCCTTAACGATCCAACGTATTTTCAAAGTCTAATCAATCTTGGCAAGTTTTAATGGTAAATCATGTGATTAGTATTAAATTAATTACTCTAGTGTATACGGATGCTCTGGTACCAACTGTGACAACCCCACCCGAGATAAGTGCATACATTCACCTAAACTAATCCACTTTGGTCATTAAGTGATAATAAAGAATTATCCCATTGAGTGTTGTCGGGTCATAGCCCGGTAAATCACTTGTAAACACACAGAGGATCGACACACATACACTAAAACTCCCACGAAGGAGAGTCTAGAGTACCTTACAAATTCATCCAAATTCCCCGTAGGTTCAAATTATTACAAACATTGTTCTTGCATCAAAGGTAAATGCGGAAATTAACTCATCTATAACTTGGCATCATGGGAGGCCACCCATAACGCCATTACACCTCGTCATCCACCCATTCCAGCTCCCAGCTGGGTGGGATTTCACCAAGCCAAACATTATCACCTGAAAACAACATTTAGCAAGGATGAGTATACTAATACTCAGCAAGGCTTACCCGTCTAAAATAAAAGACTTAACCTTCTATTCATGCTTGGCCTTTGGCTAGTGGGTTTGTTTTTCCAAAAAGTGACTAAGCAGTTAATCCTTACTTTCAATATTTTAGCTCAAGTTCTAGTAGATCAAGTTATTACTAGATAAGCAACTATTGCAAGCATAAGTTGTGCAAACAATTAATCAAACATCAAGTTTAACAATATTCCATCATAGAGGGATTATCATGGCCAGATAATTAAGCACCCTCGGACAACGGTGAGAGGCCGACGATCGGTCGATTAATAACCTTGCAAGGTGAACCTAAACATATGGGAGAAAACACCCACAACGAGTGCATTTGAACCAAACGGTTCCCGTCATTCCTCGGATTAGGATCTGATGGCACAGTCCTAGGTACAAGGCTAGCTGGCATGCCTCACACTAGCATCCAGCGTCACACATGCACCACAGTTTGCAAGACTAGGGCCGCAACCCAAGATTAGTAGCCTAAAATTCCCGCACCGCATCATTCAGGTACTAGGCTTACCGTACCCATTTCTGACAAATGTTTAGTAAGTTCAAACACTTAATCTCTTAACCACTGGACTGGAGCCCAAAATCCCATGCTCTTACCACGTGAGCAATCCAATTTAACAAGTCTTATGATTCCAACATAACAACCTATTCTCGCGAGCGAAGTACATCACTCGACTTGTACCGGGTCCTTACTGCATAGCAGCTAGCGACCTAGCCTATTAGCAAAAGATCATAGGTACTCATGGATCATGCATCTAGGGTTTCCATTCAACTCCTGAACGTAAATGCACATAGATAATCAAGCATAAATTCAGAATTTGAAAATGAAACAAATAGGTAAATGTTAAACCGGGGCTTGCCTTCGGCAGCTCCAACAGTCTGACAATCTTCCGGACTTTGGTCCGGGTCTTGATCAACGGTCACGAAGTGTACATCTCCTCCTTCTCCCTCGTCCTCATCAGCCGGTACGAGTGTGTAGCTACCGTCAGGAACTTCTATACGAGGGAATGCATATGCAGGAATTAATTGGTGATGATGGTATAAGTAAACACAATAGCACACATTAACCTAGGGTGTCATGTTGACCACATTCATCTAGACAAGAATATATTCAGCATACCCTTCCATAAAGATAAATCAAACAATCATTTATTAATTACTGTTTTGATAGTGATTGTGTGCACATCTATGCAAATAAATTAGAAACACTTCACAATTCACCACAATAGTTTTCAGAGGTCTAACAGTAGCATTTCCTAAAGTGAAATACACACATGTCTAATAAGAAGTCATTTCTTTATTTCTCTTTTTAACATACTTAGTTTATTCCAAAAATCTTTCTGGTAAAACCATGTCGTAACTTATAGTGAGAATTTTTGTAACAGCACACAGTACCACAACAGAGCTACTGCTAAAATTTCATGGCCAACAGAGCTATATACTGAGCATGAAAAATACGACAAATTATTCCTAGCAAAAGCAAGAATATTTAATACAGAGAAAACTACTCATGCACTGGAGCTCAAAATTTACACAGAGCCTCTAGGGACTAAAACTAGGCTACACACCTAAAATTTGCTCCAGAACCTATTTTATTCATGCTACACAACAATAACAATTTTGAGACTAGATATTCACAAAGTATTTATACAGAGAAATACATGACTAAACTATAGCCCAACTTTCTACCACAGCATAAACATGATATAAACATCATCTATCCCAAAGATAAGCATCACTGGAGCAACAAAAACTGAGCTATAGATTTAACTTCATAAACAAGCATCATTGAGAAACAGATATATAGATTACTCATAAATACATGATAAAATCACTAGTAACACATCTAAGACTAACAAGATGATATCTGCAAGATGAGCCACAGAAAGCATTCATATGAAGCTGTACAAAATATATACACATATCTAGTACAAATGCCAATAAATCATAACTAGAGATTCACTCAGTAACTTTGTGCAAAAACTTAGGTATAGCCTATTCTATTGCTGACTACCAACATATCCAAAGATCAAGCCTAGCACATGAGTGTAACTCAAGTTATGAACAAACCTACTCAAACTGAGTTTGAATTTTCATTCAAAAACTATACATCAAAAGTATGTATAGCCTTTCTAAAAGTTGTAGATCTACTCATAAGGAGACCAACAAAATTGGTTATACATTTTTCTCATTTTTTTGTGAATTTCTACAATTTTTACAAGTCTCTGGACCAAAGAACAAAAAGAAGAAGAATCTTCTTACAGTGCGAACCATAGAACTTCTAAAAGTGTCACAGATTGCCCCTAGTTTGCACAAAGGCCCCTGCGAAGATTGAATTCTTCATAGGTGTACCCTTTCGCCGCGGGAGGAGGGAGGGGGGGCTCGCCGGCGGCGATAGCCGGCCGGACTTGACCAACAAATGGCACAGGGCAGTGTGGTTGCTCACCTAAGCTCGACTGGTGGAGTTGGTTTGGTCGGAGAAGCCTCCGGCGATGGCCGGTGGCGAGGCAGCGGCGGCGCATCCGCCTCGGCACGGATTCTGGCGAATGCAGGTGCTGGGCTACTCCATGTGTGGCTTGGGAAGGTTGTGTGGGTGCTAGAGAGGAGCTCTAAGGCGTTTGTTGGTCACAGGCGCGAGCGAAAGACAGAGGTGACCGGCAGCGGTAATGGCGGATGGCGGCGGCGTTGTGTTCTCGCGCAGGGGAGGAAGGAGGGGGTTTTATAGGAGGTGCGGCACGCTGAGGCGGTAACCGCCCAGGTTGTCGCATTGGGCGGGGTCACGGTGTGGCTATAGCGACGGCGACGTGGGGTGGCGCGGCCGGCCAATGGCAGCCTCGGCATGCGCGCTCCGACGCGTGCGGGTGTGCCGCGTGGCACCGGCCTAGAAGCCTAGTCGCGTCACCTACCGCCTCGACACAGTGATCACGGGCGCCTCTATGGACCGGCGGATCCCCATGTGCATCAACATCCGTGCCCGGTCGCTTGGCGGGGAACCGACGTGGTTCGTGCGCGCGCACGACGGCGGCGTGTGAGGCGCATCCCGGTGCATTTTCGTTTCGGTGTTCACGTGTTTGACTGACCGAAACTCAAGATTTTGCTATAGAAGTGAACCACGCTCCAATTGACAAAGTTGTAGACCAGCCATTCCTCTACAAGTTTTACAAAGGCCAATAGGGGTTTGGATCAAGGGATCGAGCACAAACAGCAGGCAAAGTCCCTGATTTTCTCGGCACGCATGAACAGGAATTGCAGGCGTTGACAAAGGATTTTCACCCATTTGCACTTAGAATTAGACTTGCCACCCAAAAGCAAAGTTGTTTGTCTTAAAAAACTAAACAACTTTTGTATTGGCGGAATTTGAAGTGTTTCGATGAATTTTGGAGAATGTGCCAAAAGTTCTAGCTAGGGTTTAAGGATCAAAGGGTTTGACCTAGGGTTTGACCACAACTTTGACTAAGTGTTTGAGCACTAATGATCAAGAAGTGATTAAGAAGGTGATTAACACTGATTAACACTTTATTAAAAACACAGGGTGTTACAGCTTTGCTCAAACTTGCCCACGCAGACTGTCCGTCATTGACCGGCGGACTGTCCGCAAAACCTCCTGCAATAAAACCCTAAGCACTTAAAGTATCGAAACACGAGCTCGCACGAACATGCGAAGAACATTGAGAAACTCATTCCGTGCGGACTGTCCACGTGGTCCTTGCGGACTGTCCACTACACGCGGACAGAGCTGCTCGAGCTCGAGAATGTGAAGTCAACCCCTTCTATCCATCACCGGATCTCCCAACCCACTTGTGCTCTTGAGACAAGATTTGGGAGAGATGAGAAGCATCACTAGGTTAAGCTATGCCCCAAAAATCTCGACCTTTAACTCACTAAATCACTGGGAATCGTGAATCACAAGAACAACCTCCAAGAACTCGGGTTCCTCCAAGAACTCGTGAATCGAAGGGATTTCCGGGCATTTGAGGGGTCAAGATCACACACAAAGATGCGCAAGGCATCCACCCATGATCCCGTCAAAGAAATCCGAGAGAAAACGCCCTCAAATCAACGAATCGAGCGAAGAACAAAAGCAACCAAAAATAGCTCTGAAAATGACACGAAAAACACAAAGAGCTAAGAGATGGAAGGAATCACAATGCTGAATTCTTCCATACATCCAGAGGTCAGAGTCTATACAAGATTCTAGCCTAAGGAAAAATACTACGAAAAATCCGTCGAGAGCGATTAACCCTAGCCCTCCTCTACCTTCTATTTATACTTAAGTCTCCTGGAGGTGGCAAATGACCCAACTACCCCTAGTGCAAAAATGTAAGATACACACCCCTCAGGGGCATTTTGGTCAAGTCTTTGGATATTCCCATCGAGCGGACATGCTTCCACCGCGGACTCGCTTAGCCTTGATGCAAGCCCCGCGATCACGCCACGTGCCCCCCGCCTCGAAGCTTCCCAACGCTCCCGGATCACCGTCTCCGTCGCGTTGGGCCTTCGGCCTTGGTGTTTAGGCAAAAAACCAAGAAACCCTCCACCGATGGTTTTGTGGGCAAACCACCAAACCTCGTGTGCAAGCTTGAGAGCCAGGTGTGGTTCGAGGACCGGTGGATGGTCGCTTCCTGGTGTGATGAGTGATTGACAACGTGGTGTGGACTGATTCTTGGCTAAGTATTGCAGGTGCAGGTTGCGGCTTGACTGGTGCAGGTGCAGGTGAAGAACAAGCGCGAAAGGTCGTTGCCGGTGAGGCCTCCAGGTGTGGAGAAGACAAGTAGGCTTGGTTCGAGGGACCCGGTGGCCAGCGGGGTCAAGTGCGGGCCGCGTGGTGGCAAGAACAGCAAGATCAAGTCATGGACAGTTTCTTGGTTGAGCCTCAAAACTAAGGTCGAGCCGGGACTACGTGGGAGCCGAGTCATGAGTGGTGATTGGCGGAGGCTACACCGAGTTTGCGGGGTTTCCGGTGGTTCACCAGAAAACCACTGGGTTCCTTGGTTGATCCACAAAGCCAAGACCGAAGAACCGAAGACGGAGGTGCAGCAGCTTCAGACCGGTCTGACCGGTGGGTCTGACTGGTCTGACCGGTGGGTACCGGTCTGACCGGTGAGGAGCACCGGTCTGACCGGTGTGCGACAACGCAGTCCGAAATCTTCGAAGCGGAGGACACGTGTCGGGATCGCAAGGCTTGCGTCGAGGCTAAGCAAGTTTGTGGTCGCTGGGCATCCGTCCGATGGTGCGAAGACAAAGACTTCCAAATTTTCCCTTGAGGGGCATGTATCCCTAGTTAGCTAGTAAGGGTATTTTAGTCTTTCGGTTGCCTCCATATAACCCAAGGGGTGAGAGGATGGCAGCCATCTCTTGGAACCCTAGCTCATTTGCTTTCCTATTTTCTCTTCCTATTTTCCTTAGGATTTTCTTAGGACTAGCTTGAGAGCTTCATGGTGAGATCTTGTGAGAGGGAAGGATGATCGGGCGGCAAGCTAGACCTTGTATGAACCTCTTTGGTATGTATAGATGATTCGGCGTGGTTCCTCAAGGCTTGGATGTGTCTTTCCCGTTTCTCCTTTTTGGTGATTTTCGGAGCCCTTTCTTGGCGATTTTCTTGGAGCGATTTCGAGGCCTTTCTCTTTGGGATTTGGTGGGGGATGTATTCATGAACCCTTCGTGGTTCTTTTCCCTTTGATTCCCCTCCCAAATCAGTGAGTAAAGGGGCTCGATTTTGGGGTTTTCGTGGCTCTAGGGTTAGAGGCGTTCTTGGTGGGATTTCTTCGATTCCTCTTGATTTAGCAAGTTTTGGTGGACCAAATCTTGGCTATGGAGTGCCCATGAGGTGTTCCTACTATCCCCAAAGTCTTGCACAAATCCGTGGAGTGATTCGGGAGATCGGGAGTTGGATTTGGGGGAGTTGACCCGCGGGTGCTGTTCATCCCCGAGCGGCCCAGCCTGACCCGTCTGACCGGTGCTGCTCACCGGTCTGACCGGTGCAAAGGCTCTGTGGGTTTTCCCTCGGGTGAACGTTCTGGTGAGTTCGTTGTAGTCCCGTGTTGCTGCTGTTTCGAGTTTGGGTCAGTTTGGAGCTCGGTAGGCCTGTTTGGTGGATTTGGGGTTTCCTGGCTTGAACCGGTCTGACCGGTGAGTTACATCAGCCTGACCGGTGTAGGGGCCTTCTGTGGAAGTTCCCAGGCTTTACCAGCAGGGACCGGTCCTGACCGGTGCTGCTCACCGGCCTGACCGATGTAGGTCAGTGACGCTCGAGTTGGTGTTCCGCTGCGTTCTCGAGTACGTGAAGGTGGTAGTTGGTTCCTAGGACCAGTAGCACTCTAGTGGCTGCGTGGTCTTAGCCAACTTGGGTAGTTGAGTCGGAGACGTGTTTTGGAAGCCGTGTTCGTCTTGTTGGAGTTCTCATCTCCTTCGAGAAGAATTTTTATCGGCTCCCATTCACTCCCCCCTCTCTGGTTCGCCTTATCGGTCCTTCAATTGGTATAAGAGCCGGTTCGGGTCTTTATTGACTCTTACCAGTCTAAGATCCAAAGATGGCGTACCAGGAACGGGGTTCGGGTCCTCCGCACTTCGATGGGAAGAACTACCAGATGTGGCAGAGGCGGATGGCAGCGTTCCTCCGCGGAAAGGGTCAGATCCTTTGGGACGTCACGGTGAACACAACTTATGTTCATCCGATGAACTTCCTTGCTCCAGGATCGAGGGATATGTTCGAAGCCAACAACAAGGCTGTCGACTACTTGTTTCGTGCTCTGTGTTAGCCTGAATTCGATCGGGTTCAGACAGAGGACTTAGCTTGTAGGATTTGGGAGCAGTTGAAGGATGCTCATGCTGGGAATGCTCAGGTTTAGGCTCGGATGTACGCGACTTACCGGAGAGAGTACGAGAACTTCACTCATCTCCCTGGCGAGTCCGTCGATGCCCTTTTCCAGCGGTTTACGGTCGTTGTGAACAACATGAGAGCCAATGTGGACGTGCTCCCATACGATGATCATGATAGAGCCGTGAAGCTCTTGCACTCGTTGGATCGTACCGTATGGGACGGGAAGTTTGAGGCTATTGTTGAGTCCGAGAAGTATGACACCTTGACGGTGAACGAGCTGTTCTCGAAGCTCAAGTCGGCAGAGTTGGACCGTGGTATGACAGCCAAGATCGAGAGCCCGACTGATTCTCATAGTCTCGCTCTCGTTGGTGGCAAAGGAGCTAAGTCTAACGCTAACGCATCCTCCAGGATGTACTCTCTGTCTTCTTTGATGTCTTTGCCAGACGAGGAGTTCGACGTGCTTGGAGAGGACGAGCTGGCGCTGCTGACCAGGCGGTTTGAGAGGCTGCACGAGAACCGGGTGAACACGAGGAGGACAGCACGGATGTGCTTTCAGTGCAGCAAGCCAGGACACTTCGTCGCCGACTGCCCGGAGAAGATGGAGAACAAGGACGGCTACAAAGGCTACAGGCACCAGTCGAGCAAGGACGGCAAGTACCGATCGAGGCGCGATCACAAGCACAAGAACAAGCACAAGGACGAGCGATGGTCGAGGAAGAAGGACGGGCGTGGCAGGAAGGCCCGAGCGATGGTCAGAGTGAGCGACGTCGACTCTAGCTCCGCCTACTCTTCCTCGAGCTCGAGTAGCAGTGAAGATGAAGGTGATCGGCGCAAGAACAAGAAGTCATCCAGGAACTTGAGCGGGTTGAGCTGCTTCGCGGGAGATGGCTTCTGCGGCATGGCTCATAGCTCCGGTAGCAAGAAGAGCCACCAGAGTGACTCGGACTCTGACTCTGAGGATGAGGTATGTGATGAGCTCTCTTCTTTGCTCAAGGAGAATGATGAGTTGGTTGACTTGCTTGATAACCACGATCACATGCTTAGAGAGGCCAAGAAGATGAGGAAAGAGCTTAGGGCCTCACTAGAAGATGCTAGGAACCGTGTGGCTGAGCTAGAAAGCCAGAACCTAGATGCTAAGCTTGAGATTGATTCGCTTAAGGCTTCTCCTGTGGTTTCTGATGAGATTGATTGCTGTGATTGCTCTGTGTACCTAGCTGATCTTACTGCTCTTAAGGATAAGCATGCTTCTACTTGTGATGAACTAGATATGCTTAGGGTTGAAGTGGCTAAGCTTAAGTCTAGACCTGCTTTGCTAGGTGCTTGCACTTCTTGCCCTGTTTTGCATGGAAAGATTGATGAGATGCATGCTTACACTGTTTCGCTTGAGGCTAAGTTGAAAGAGCCTATTCCCACTTCTTGTTCTACTTGTGAATTACATGCGGTTAAGAATTTGGAGCTTGCGCATTATGTTGATCGCTTGCAGGATGAGAATGATGAGCTGAGAAAATGTATGAGCTGGTTGTCGGGTCAGGAGCCTCAGCTTGGTATCATGATAGCGGCTTTCAAACGCTATGATGGTCAGGCACTTGGGGCTGACAAGCTTGGAGAGAACAGTGGTGAGGGAGTTGAGAGAGTTGGAGAGATTCCTATCTCACCACAAAACAGATACAAGAACAAGTTTGAGCCCAAGCCTAACCATCTCAGAAACAAACTTGACACTACTCCAGATCCACCCATATTCCCTCACCCAACAAATGATTTCCAGAAACCGGTGAAGTTTGTGAGCCCAAAGGGAGGTGAGGAAGGAGAGAAGAAGGGTGAGAAACCGAGTGGGCAGCCACAACCCAAGCCTAAGCCTAAGCCCCAGCCCATAAAGTTCCATTGTGGGTATTGTGGCAGAGATGGTCACAAGGATGAGTTTTGCTTCAAGAGGAAGTGTGAGGAGAGAATGGCTAGAGAGTGGGCTAACAAGGACAGGTACCACCCCTCTAATGGTGTACCTGAGCCTCGTATGCAGATGCCCAGGGTCAAGGCGATTGTGAGGATGGTTCCGGCTTGGGGAGACCGGAAGGCAACAGGTGGTGCTGCTGGCCGAGCTACACCGGTCAGACCGGTGCACTACACCGGTCAGACCGGAGCAGGTCTGGGCAGACAGCGAGTTGGGTTTCGTGCTCGTGAGGATGTTCGGTTTGGTTCTGGTGGTCGTGGTTCTGGTGGTTAGTCTGGAAAGTTTGCAGGTGGTCAGTTTGCTAGGCGTTCTCCACCTCGTGCTCAATACGGGGGTGGGAGGAGTCGTAGCTTTGAGATGGAGAGGAGGAACGATCCACGGTTTTCCTTTCGTGGCTTTCATCCTCCTCCAGCTAGAGAGGGTTGGTTCCCTCGTATTGGTTACCATGGTGGTGTTCGTGGTGGTAGCTTTGATAGGCGTGATGATTTGGTTTGTGCTAACCCCACTTTGGAGCAAATGGCTCGGCACTGGTTTTACTCTTTTGGTACTAACCCCAGTGCTGAGTCGTTTGTTCACTCACGTGCTCGCTTTTGATTTTCAGGTGGGAGACTTGAGGAACGTTTGGTTGATTGACTCCGGTTGCTCGAGGCATATGACCGGGGACAAGGGGTGGTTCTCAAGTCTCGTCCTGGTGGTGTCCAGGACATACATCACCTTTGGGGACAATGGGCGAGGGCGTGTGCTCTCAGAAGGTGAGATCAAGGTAAGTGACAAGGTCACTCTCAGGCGTGTTGCTCTTATTCAATCGCTGGGGTTCAATTTGCTTTCTGTGTCCCAGTTGTTGGATGAGGGCTTTGAGGTGTTGTTTCGGCCTGGTGGTTCTCGGATTTTAGATTCTCGAGGGGACCTTGTTTGCATGGTCGTTCCCGAGGGTCAGGTGTTTCGAGCTGATTTCTCTCAGTCTTCTGGTGTGGAGCGTTGCTTTTTGGCTGGTTCTTCGAGTGAGTTGTGGAAGTGGCATAGGAAGTTGAGTCACTTGAGCTTTGACCTTTTGTCTCGCTTGAGTAAACTCAATTTGGTCCGAGGATTGCCACGGTTGAGGTTTGAGAAAGAATTGGTTTGTGTGCCGTGTAGGCATGCCAAGATGGTAGCCTCTTCTCACCCGCCTCTCACCGATGTGATGACTGAGCGTCCATGCGAGCTGCTCCATATGGACCTTGTTGGCCCAGCTCGTGTGCGATCTGCGGGTGGGAAGTGGTATGTCCTTGTTGTGGTGGACGACTACTCTCGGTATGCGTGGGTGTTCTTTCTTGAGGAGAAAGGGGAGACGTTTGGTTTTGTTTGAGATCTTGTCTTGAGGTTAAGAAACGAGAGGCACGGAGATGCCATACGAGCGATCCGCAGTGACAATGGCTCGGAATTCAAAAACTCTCGCTTCGAAACCTTTTGCCATGACTTGGGTCTTGAACACCAGTTTTCGAGTCCGTATATGCCTCCCCAGAATGGCGTGGTGGAAAGGAAAAACAGAACCTTGTGCGAGATGGCTCGGACGATGCTCGACGAGCATAGGACTCCGAGAAGGTTCTGGGCTGAGGCGGTCAATACCGCGTGCTATGTGTCGAACAGGATCTATCTCAGGGTTCACAAGAAGAAAACCTGTTACGAGTTGATGCACGGTCGCACACCCAAGGTGAGTCACTTCCATGTCTTTGGTTGTAAATGCTTCATTCTGAAGAAAGGGAAGAAGTTGGACAAGTTCGAGGCTAGGTCTGTCGATGGCATTTTCTTTGGTTATGCATCTCATTCTAGAGCATTTCGTGTGCTCAATCTTGAAACTAACCAAATCGTGGAGACTTGCGAGGTAACCTTCGACGAGACACCGCCACGTAGTCAACTTGTTTTTGAGTGTGCAGGTGACGACGAACTTGGCGAGGAAATCTTTCAGGAGGAGGAGCATGAACGTGGAGATGATGAAGATGGCGGTGTGGTGCCCGCGGCTGAACATGTACCTACTACTTCGACGACGATCGAGAACGGACCCTCTCCCACACCTACAATGACAAACCCAGATCAAGGCGAAGCTGCTGTTGAGGGGGAGGTAGCATCAAGGCGAGAACCTCCCCGGCGAGTGCAAGTGGATCACCCAGCTTCGAGAATCATCGGCGACATGAATGGACGTACTACACGGTCGAGGGTTCGGAACAATTCTCATTTCGCTCATGCTGCTTTTGTTGCCACCTTTGAGCCCAAAGACATTGGACACGCGTTATCTGATCATAATTGGGTTAATTCAATGCATGAGGAGTTCGAGAATTTTGAGAGGAACCAAGTTTGGGTGTTGGTTGACCCTCCTCCAGGGTGTAAGCCGATTGGGACAAAATGGGTGTGGAAAAATAAAGAGGGAGAGAAAGGAGAAGTGGTGAGGAACAAGTCGAGACTTGTTGCTCAGGGGTACAGTCAGAAAGAGGGGATCGACTACGAGGAGACTTTCGCTCCTGTAGCTCGTTTGGAGGCGATCAGGATCCTTCTAGCCTTTTCCGTGGCTAAAGGGTTCAAGTTGTACCAGATGGATGTGAAGAGTGCTTTCCTGAATGGTGTGTTGGAGGAAGAGGTGTTTGTGAGGCAACCACCGGGGTTTGAGAGTGAGAAGTACCCTCATCGGGTGTACAAGTTGAGGAAGGCGCTGTATGGGTTGAAGCAGGCGCCTAGAGCTTGGTATGGTAGGATGAGGGGGTTCCTGTTTGAGAGAGGGTTTGAGATGGGAAAGGTCGATCAGACCTTGTTTCTCCTCAGGCAGGGCAGAGATATCCTGATTGTGCAGGTATACGTGGTTGATATTGTCTTTGGTAGCTCGTCTAACTCTCTTGTTGCAAGGTTTGCAGAAGACATGAGCAGGGAATTTGAGATGAGCATGACGGGCGAGTTGCAGTTCTTCCTCGGGCTACAAATCAAGTAATCAAAGGAAGGAACATTTGTGCACCAAGCTAAGTACACCAAGGACATTGTGAGGAAGTTCAAGATGGAGGACTCCAAGACCATGGCGACGCCTACGAGTACGACTACAGCTCTTGATGCGGACGAGGAAGGTGAACACGTGGACCAGAAGGAGTACCGCAGCATGATCGGGTCACTCCTCTACTTGACGGCGACGAGGCCGGACATCCAATTCTCGGTATGTCTGTGCGCTCATTTTTAAGCATCTCCGAGGACTTCGCATCGGCAAGCAGTCAAGTGCATATTCAGGTATTTGCGACACACTCCCGACTTTGGCCTTTGGTACTCTGCGTATTCTTCTTTGGCGCTTCATGGTTTTTCAGACGCGGATTTTACCTGGTGTCGGTTGGATAGGAAGTCCACTTCTGGGACTTGCCAGTTCTTGGGTTCTTCTTTGGTGTCTTGGTCTTCCCGCAAACAGTCGAGTGTTGCTCAATCCACAACCGAGGCAGAGTATGTGGCCGTAGCTAGTTGTTGCTCTCAGCTCCTTTGGATCACATACACCATGAGTGACTTTGGTGAGGAGTATACCCATGTTCCACTTCAATGTGATAGCACCAGTGCCATAAGCGTTGCAAAGAACCCAGTGCTCCATTCCAAAACCAAGCACATAGAAGTGAGGTATCATTTCTTGAGAGACAACGTAGAGAAAGGGAAGATAGCTTTGATCCATGTACCCACACATGACCAACTAGCCGATATTTTCACCAAACCCCTAGATCAAGCAACTTTCAGTCGTTTGCGGGGGGAGCTTGGTGTTTGTTTGATTTCTTGAGTTGGCATGTGGGAGCTCCTTTGTATCATATGTATAGCTTTCCTTTGTGCATTTCTTGCATTTGGCATGGCATATGTAACATGATGTATAGGCATCTTTGTATCTTAGGTTGCATGCATTTTGTTTCATATGCATTGTTTAGGAAAGGCTTCTCCTTTATACATTGTTCACCATGGAATGATATATATGTCTTTGTGAGCTAGCTTGATAAGCTATGGTTAGTTTGGCTTAGCTCTTGATAATCTTGGTTTATATCCATGGTTGATGGCTATGTTTTTGAAAAAAATTCATATGTATGCTCTCTTGTGAGTAAATGCCTTTACATGATCTTGACATGCTTTTGTGGCTTGGCTATGCTTAATTTGTGGTTGGATAGCTTATTTTGATCATATGGGGCCAAAGGCTCATTTGCCATCATGAATGTTTAGCCCCCTTGCTTCATCTTGTGGAGGGGCATAAGTTCCTTTTTGTCGCAAAGACATTTCATGTACCAATTATAAATCTAAAAATGAAATGTAAATTGCTTGGAAAATGTGCTCCCATGTCATATGTGCTTAATTTACTTGCTTTTGGGTGCTAAACCGTTGCATGTTACTTACCAATGAGAAGTCTCATATATAGAAGTAGGCACATGGCTCGGTGGCTTTGACATGACATGAGGTGCTTGTGGGTGTTGATGATGGTCTTATGCTTAGAATGGTTGTCCTAGCATGAAGTTTGTGTGGCTTTGCCATTTTGACATGTTTTGCTCATGTTTAGGACTTTGCTCATGAGAGGGTGACTTTTCGCAAAATTGCTCAATTCTATCTTAGCTTCGCCCAATGGTTGTGAAACTTGGTGATCTTGTAGTTGATGTCATTACGAAGCTATAGAGTATCTAACTTGCTCATTTGGACATGTGTAGCATCCTTTGTTGAATTTTGTCTATTTGAGAAGCTCTAGGTTGCATTTTTTGCATTTTTGGCTTGATTCATGCATTGTCAACAAGGGGGAGAAGGTTGAGCATGTTTTTGCTTGCTGCATGCATTTAGAAGGTTTCCAAGTGGTTTCGAGCTAGTTTTGAGCTCGTGCAGTTCCCAGATTTTCCCAGGTGGTCATCGGCCTGACCGGTGAGGTACACCGGTCTGACCGGTGTGAGGTCCAGGTGCTGGACGATCTAGCACACCGGTCTGACCTGTGTGGTTGACCGGTCTGACCGGTCAGAGCAAAGCTGAAGCAGCTGCTCTGTTTTGCGAGGTGGTTTGCATGCATTCGTCCAGGGGGAGTTGCATTGGTTCAGGGGGAGCTTGCATGTGTGCAGGGGGAGCTCTTTGTGGTTTTCGAGCTTTGGATTGTTGGTTTGTGCTCTTTGCTTGAGCATGTTTTGTCTCGGATGTGTCGAGCCGTTGCCCTTGCCTAAGGGGTCCGAGACTTGTCTTCTTCAAGTGATCTTGCTCTTTGCCTTTCTTTGGCTTTCGATCGCTTGTTGGAGATTCTTTTAGTCGTTTCTTTTCTTTTCCTTTTCTCTTAGTTACCAAAACGTGTGTGTTGTCAATGCACTCATCAAGGGGGAGATTGAGAGCCAGGTGTGGTTCGAGGACCGGTGGATGGTCGCTTCCTGGTGTGATGAGTGATTGACAACGTGGTGTGGACTGATTCTTGGCTAAGTATTGCAGGTGCAGGTTGCGGCTTGACTGGTGCAGGTGCAGGTGAAGAACAAGCGCGAAAGGTCATTGCCGGTGAGGCCTCCAGGTGTGGAGAAGACAAGTAGGCTTGGTTCGAGGGACCCGGTGGCCAGCGGGGTCAAGTGCGGGCCGCATGGTGGCAAGAACGGCAAGATGAAGTCATGGACGTTTTCTTGGTTGAGCCTCAAAACCAAGGTCGAGCCGAGACTACGTGGGAGCCGAGTCATGAGTGGTGATTGGCGGAGGCTACACCGAGTTCACGGGGTTTCCGGTGGTTCACCAGAAAACCACTGGGTTCCTTGGTTGATCCACAAAGCCAAGACCGAAGAACCGAAGACGGAGGTGCAGCAGCTCCAGACCGGTCTGACCGGTGGGTCTGACCGGTCTGACCGGTGGGTACCGGTCTGACCGGTGAGGAGCACCGGTCTGACCGGTGTGCGACGACGTAGTCCGGAATCTTCGAAGCGGAGGACACGCGTTGGGATCGCAAGGCTTGCGTCGAGGCTAAGCAAGTTTGCGGTCGCTGGGCATCCGTCCGATGGTGCGAAGACAAAGACTTCCAAATTTGCCCTTGAGGGGCATGTATCCCTAGTTAGCTAGTAAGGGTATTTTAGTCTTTCGGTTGCCTCCATATAACCCAAGGGGTGAGAGGATGGCAGCCATCTCTTGGAACCCTAGCTCATTTGCTTTCCTATTTTCTCTTCCTATTTTCCTTAGGATTTTCTTAGGACTAGCTTGAGAGCTTCATGGTGAGATCTTGTGAGAGGGAAGGATGATCGGGCGGCAAGCTAGACCTTGTATGAACCTCTTTGGTATGTATAGATGATTCGGCGTGGTTCCTCAAGGCTTGGATGTGTCTTTCCCGTTTCTCCTTTTTGGTGATTTTCGGAGCCCTTTCTTGGCGATTTTCTTGGAGCGATTTCGAGGCCTTTCTCTTTGGGATTTGGTGGGGGATGTATGCATGAACCCTTCGTGGTTCTTTTCCCTTTGATTCCCCTCCCAAATCAGTGAGTAAAGGGGCTCGATTTTGGGGTTTTCGTGGCTCTAGGGTTAGAGGCATTCTTGGTGGGATTTCTTCGATTCCTCTTGATTTAGCAAGTTTTGGTGGACCAAATCTTGGCTATGGAGTGCCCATGAGGTGTTCCTACTATCCCCAAAGTCTTGCACAAATCCGTGGAGTGATTCGGGAGATCGGGAGTTGGATTTGGGGGAGTTGACCCGCGGGCGCTGTTCATCCCCGAGCGGCCCAGCCTGACCGGTCTGACCGGTGCTGCTCACCGGTCTGACTGGTGCAGAGGCTCTGTGGGTTTTGCCTCGAGTGAACGTTCTGGTGAGTTCATTGTAGTCCCGTGTTGCTGCTGTTTCGAGTTTGGGTCAGTTTGGAGCTCGGTAGGCCTGTTTGGTGGATTTGGGGTTTCCTGGCTTGAACCGGTCTGACCGGTGAGCTACATCGGCCTGACCGGTGTAGGGGCCTTCTGTGGAAGTTCCCAGGCTTTACCAGCAGGGACCGGTCTGACCGGTGCTGCTCACCGGCCTGACCGGTGTAGGTCAGTGGCGCTCGAGTTGGTGTTCCGCTGCGTTCTCGAGTACGTGAAGGTGGTAGTTGGTTCCTAGGACCAGTAGCACTCCAGTGGCTGCGTGGTCTTGGCCAACTTGGGTAGTTGAGTTGGAGACGTGTTTTGGAAGCCGTGTTCGTCTTGTTGGAGTTCTCATCTCCTTCGAGAAGAATTTTTATCGGCTCCCATTCACTCCCCCCCTCTCTGGTTCGCCTTATCGGTCCTTCAAAGCTTCGGCCTCGAACCGCTACCTTGCACTGACCCATGTCCATGACTTCAACTTGCTCTTGTTGCACTATAGGGCTCGCACTTGACCCCATCGGCCACGGGTCCACGAACCAAGCCTACTTGCCTCTCCATCACCCAGAGGCCACCATGGCATAGGCCTTTCGCGCTTGTTGTTGATGCTCACTAACTCTTATTTTTATGCATCAACAAAACATGAAAAAGGACCAAAAAGATAATTCAACAGTAGTATAGGGCTTTCGACTAATGAATTCCACAAGTTTTGGTGAATTGTATAATTTTAGGGACTATTCAGGAAAATACGAAAGGAATCAAGTCTAGAAGGCTTCGGAAGACTCCCGAACTTAACCAACGTGATCTACAAGAAAAGAAACATCTAGAAGGAACGAGAAGACACCACGCGAAGGTGGGGCCCACATGGGGCCCACCACAGGCCGATCGGCCCTGTGGTGGGGCCGACCGGCCCACCACCAACACCACGTCAGCCCTGCTTCTGGAATGTTCCTCCACCGCCTATGAGGATCAATCTAAACCATATGTTTAGGTCGGTTTGATCCTACGGTGACGGATTACCTCCTTTGGACTATATAAGTAGCCAGACCCCCTTGGTAAAGAGAATCATCATTAAGGAGATCATTATTATCATCATCAGATCAAGACGCCAAGGCAGGAGAAGAAAAGGAGACACAAGAGATAGGATAGCTACGTCATAGTTCTAGATCTAGTTCTTAGATCTAGAGCCTAGTTCTAGATAGAAAGTCAGATTCGAGTAGAGTTGAGCTTTGCTCCAGTTCCAGATCTGTAAGTCATCAAGATCCAGTTCTTATATTGTTTCTCAATGATTGTGTGTTATTTCAATATTATGTGTGTAATTTCTAAGTTCTTACTTTGTTCTAGTAGTATATTTCATATAGTCATGATTAATGATAAATTCACGCACTTATTCGTAGAGCTCCTTGTACATTACGTGTGTATGCTAGGTAGTAGAAAGTGTGTAAGCATGGTGCTTAGATATGATTTACTTGCGGATTCACCTTGTGCTCCGGGTCGTGTGGTAGATCGTAGGTGTGACAGGCCTATTGAGTCCTTTGCAATCCATCCCCTGAGTGTAAGCCTAGTCGATAATGGTTCTTGGGAGGATCATGTTTCGTTCTTGATCTTCTTGGGTAATCTTCGGGGTGCACACATTTATCCATGACTATGCTATATGTGATGATATGCTACAATAGAATAGATGAATAACTAAGTCTTTGTATGCTACATAGAATTTGTGCCTCTTAAGTAAATCCAATTCAAATCTAACTAGGAAGTAGTATGTTCTATGCTCCACGTGTGCCTCTACCTGTCTAAGTTATCATTATATTATCATTTGGATTACCCCTGTTAAAGTATGTGCCATACCATCAAAGTCTCATAAAGTAGTCTACTGCCATCCCTAGTCAACTGATACATCCATCCTACCTTCCCGGTGGATACGATATTCTAAAACCCATCTCCCCAGGTGAAGTGCTCACTGGTATCCGTGCACTTGCAGATCATTAATTTTCTAAGTAGGCTTCGCAAATACCAACAAGCATTTCTCACACCATTGCCGGGGAAGATTGGATGACTACCTTTTGAAAAATGATGGCTAGATACTTTATGATGACATTGTAATTTGGCACCTCTGCTTAAACAGAATTACCCTTGTTTGTCTTTTTCTATCTTATTTTAAGGGTATTAACAGGTTTGATTGTGATTCACCACACTTCGATCATCTGAGTCAAATCAACCAAGGAAGCTTTACACCAATTTCCTGAAGCCATGCCTGAGAAGACATTGCTTGAGTTCTCTGCTCCAAGCATCAAGAACATTTGCACTGCACCAACACTTCAAATCTACCATGAGTTCGAGCTCAAGGCTAGCCTCATCAACATGGTGCAAGCTAATCCATTCAGTGGAAAGGTACATGAAGATGCAAGCACTCATCTCCAGAACATTTTGGAGATAGGCGCCACCATCTCCATTAAGAACATTCCCATGGACACAATCCTACTCCGCTTATTCCCATTTTGACTAACGGGAAGAGCGAGACAATGGTTCTACTCCAATGAAAAAGAAATAAACACCTGGGATAAATGTTCTACCACCTTCCTAGCAAAGTTTTCCCCACAGGCAAAACCAATGCCTTACGTGGAAAAATCACTAACTTCCAGCAGCAGAAAGGCGAATCAATTCCAGAGGCATGGGCATGATTTCAAGAATACATATCAGATTGCCCTCATCATGGAATGGAAGAATGGATGCTCTTACAAGGATTCTACCATGGACAAAACCAAAAAGCAAGTGAGCATCTGGATGCGACTGCTGGAGGATCATTTTTGTCACTCACTCCGGGAAAAGCCAACATACTCATGCAGAAGATCTCAGAGAATCAAGGCTGGACCCAGAAAGACATTCAACACTGTCATCAGAGCGAAGAAGTACAAGAAGATGAAGAATTGAAGGCAGTGTCAACCGGGATGGATGTGCTGTTGAACTGGCTTGAGGAATGAGCCAACTACAAGAAGGATCGACAAGCTTTACAAGACTACATGAATTCTTCAAATTCAAGCTTAGTGGTCCACAAGACAGCACCAACCCAAGGAAAAGACCTACAACCACGACCAACTTACGCAGGCAAGTATACAGGTAATAATTCCAAGCAACCTTCACTACGAGAATTAATTGAAGAACAAGCTAGAATTAATGATAATTTCTCCAAGAAGCTAGTTGCTAATTATAAGATTCTAAAAGATATAAATGCTAAAATGGATAATTTCTCTGCTGTCTTAAAAGATCAAGTTGCTTTTAATGCTAGAATAGAGTCAAAGTTATCAAAACTATCTACTGCTAGGCCTGTTGCCACTAACCCTGAGCAGGTATTTAATATCCGAACAAGGGTGGCAACCAAACAACTGATCCACCATATCCCAAGGGCGCAACAAAACCATCAGCTAGAACACCTACGGCTCCTGCAACCTCTACAACACCCGTAGCGCCAGCTGAATTTTCAGAAGAGAAGGAAGATGACGTAGTTGTGCAAGAAGAACAAGATCCAGCAAGACAAGGCTTTCACGACACTAACTTCCTGCCATATCCAAGAAGAATGAGAAGACCTCATGTTGATGATCAATTTGGGAAATTCGTAGAGGTGATCCAGAAGCTTTATGTCAACTTACCTCTACTAGATGCCATGCAAGTCCTGACATATGCCAAGTACATTCGAGACATCCTGAACAAGAAGAGACCTCTGCCAACTACGGAGATCATCAAGTTGACTGAAGAGTGTAGTGTGGCAATCCTGAATACATCACCCATCAAGAAAAAGGACCCAGGATGCCCCACTATAGAGTGCTCCATTGGAAATCAATACTTCAACAATGCACTCTATGATCTTGGAGCAAGTGTCAGTGTGATGCCCAAGGCTGTCTTTGACAAGCTCAAGCACCCTACCTTGGTTCCAACATCAATGTGTCTACAATTAGCAGATCAATCAGTTCGCTACCCATCAGGAATCGCTAGAATGTTCCAGTGAAAATCAGAGAGTTCTTTGTGCTAGTTGACTTCGTAGTATTGGATATGCACCCAGACTCCAGGGTCTCACTGATTCTCGGGCGACCATTCCTAAGCACCACCAATGCACGCATCAACGTCGGCACAGGAGAGATCACATTCGAGATCAATGGAAAGGAAGGGAAGTTTGCCTTCAGACCCCGACCAGAGCTCAACATCAACGCGAACATGATCAATCAAGAGAAAACATCACCAGAAGAACCATCATCTCCGAAGACGGAGGATGCACCTGAAGATTAAAAGATTTGGAAGTCCAGTTCGAGGACTTAAACTACGGACCCTCGCCGAAGGTAACCGGTAAAACCACAAAAATATTTTTCTGCATTTTTATATTTACTACAGTAAAAACTTTTCACACCCCATGGTAAATAATTTTTACAGTTTGTCAAAACCCGTATAAATAATTTTTCGTGGTGGCATAAAAATATTTTTACTTTCATATTTCTGCTGTTATTGATTCATATAAAAATTATTAAAAGGTCCCTACACATGGGACCCACATGTCATAGGGACAAGAGTCAAATCTCCACTTTCTTTATTCTCTTTTCTTCTCCTCCACTCCTCCACCAGCACCACTTTGTCTTCCACTAATATGCAATAGTTCTAGCACAAGTCTTCTGCCAACAATGGATGGAGGAGAGGGCACTAGAGTGGGACCCACCAGGGGCCGATCGGCCTAGTGGTGGGGCCGACCGGTCCCCCCACGGCTCTATAAAGCAAGCCCAAGCTCACACTTTCCTCACTCACTCACCAGCCCAGAAAACCAAGTTTCGAAGCATTTTAGTGCTGCTACGAGAGTAAGGGAGATTAGGAAGAGAAATAGAGAAGAGAAGAAGAATTTTATAGGATAGACACCATGCTCGGAAGAATCCTTAGATGCGACCGTTCCAGGGCCAACTCATAGCGATCCATGAGCATCGACTCGCAGCAACCCCCTTCACCCATCTCCAACCCCTCACTGTCGGCAACACTGTCGCAAAGGAGGATCCTGACTCAGGATGTACATCTGCACCTAAGGAGAGGGGAAGAAAGGGACAGGTTTAATAAACTAAAGAAATGTGACTTTGTCCTCACCCCCATGTTCGATGAAGAGTTCATGCAAGCAACAGGTATGAACACCGAATTTGCACAAATGTTCCAATTGTTGGGATGGACTTCCTTCTACAACACTTCTGAACAGGGCTGCCGTCTCCTCACAATAGATTTTTTATGCACTTTAACACTCACTGATAATGGAGTAACCTTCCGGTTATTCCGTCAAGAACACACTTTGTCTTGGGGAAGACTGAGCACCACCCTGTGGTTTGCATCAGGATGCCTTTTAAACATAGACCCAGCACTTGAAGATTTTGACAAGCTGTGGTTCTGGAGAGATATTTCTGGGAAGCAAAACACACATAGGCCCCGCACTAATGACATTCATCACCCCACTCTCCGCTTTTTCCATAAGTGGATGAGTATTGTTTTCTTCCCACGAAATGATAACATTAGTGTGAGAGAGGTAGACAAGCAACTCATGTATGCTGCCGTAAAAAGAAAAGTTGTCTCTCCTGTGTAACTGCTGGTAGAGCACTGGCTATCTTTCCCCAACTTAGTTGGAGAAGTTAGCTGCACCTCGTTGATCATGCGAATGGCCGGTGACCTTAACTTGCTAGGAGATGCTACCATCACTCATATCTCTACTCCTAGAGAGATAATCGGCTATGACTATTTTCACCAAAGAAGATGGGTGAAAAAGATTCAAGAACAATTGTGCTATATCTATAATAATGACACAATCCCGTTGCCTAACCCGGGGTTGGGTATATATTCTGTGCAGTCTTTCTTGATAAACTTTCAGGCACAACCATTCCAGCAGCAACCCCCGTGAATGTCTTCACGAGCTTCAACATCAAGTTACGTCGAGGTTGACCAACCCTATGAAGGTGCAGCCTATCAATCCTATGAAGGCTTTGTTCCACCACCCACTCATCGCCGCGCATATCAAGGAGGGGGTTACCATCACAAGGACCAAGTGACCTAGGAGGATTTGAATTTTCGAGTGGTAGGTTCTTTGCAACATCTTCCAATTTTGTACCTGCTCGCCACTCTTTTGCAGGATTCGACCATCAGCGCACTGCACCATTCAATCAAGGCGTTCATGACAACATGAGAACAATGATGAATACGCAAGATTTTCATACTCACTTGCTATACCAATAGCAAGAGTGGATGAATCAAGCGGGACAGCAACTGAATGAGATACAAGAGACAACCAATGAAAACGTTGAGGCGCTGGCAGGAGCATTCCGCCATTGGGCAATTTAAGAATGAGCAAGAAGGCAGCTTGGGGGAGTGGTCCCCATTTAAAACCACAGCTGACGGGAAACCCTGTTCATTTCTTGATATGCACCGAATTGGATCGGCGAAGGATGGCCCGATCTTCACGACAGTAGGTTTCGGTAACGGGGATAACTTTGCTGAAGAAATCAGCAGGGTAAAAGGCTTTAGGGTTGGATGCGACCAAGCGACGGGGAGAGAGACACCGAAACCGCGAAGACTTCGACTCGATCTCCGAACAACCGCAGAACCACAACCGGAGCTAATCCACACAAGACGGGGTAGCCGTACTGGAACCCGTAGAGCACGAATTAGTGGATCTCAGAGAGATCTCTCCACAAGTTCAAGAAGAACAAGGAAGAACAAGGGTTGAGTAAGACACTCAAGCAGCTCGGCTGCAAATATCACTGGGATAATCTTAATTCATCAAAAGTTGTTTATGGCTTAGACATAAGGGGTATTTATACTAAAAACAAATCTCTAAGATAGATGTGAACTGAAAGAGCCACGTGAGAAGATGGAAGGCCAACTGGCTTGAGCATTCACGAAGTGGTCTTCAGTTCCCGCACGTCTTCTGGCCTTCTGAGTGGACTTCACTGTTTTGATCCTAACTCCCACTTGGAACATCCAAAAGACACGGGTCCAGATGCGTTGGAAAGCTAACTTGATAATCTTTCACACCATGTATAATGTGCGCCACAAAATATTGTAGAATGATACAGTTTTGCACACGAACTTGAGCATTAGTCTGACTGTTGATCTTCTAACCAGTCTGCACCAAAACCACTCGGCTGCCAAACTGGTAGCTCTAAACCACTCGGCATTAGTGTCATTAGAAAGTTGACTTCAAGATCTTTCCAACGTGTACTCATGGACCTTCATAGCCAAAGCCAGGCCTTGGGCAGCTGGCGAAGTGATGACACTGTCCCCACGTGATCCAGAGGGCCTGCAGACATGTGCGTGATTAAAGGCGATGACTTTACCCCGTCTCGCGACGTCTTTGTCACTAGTGCATCAATGATGCCTGAGCCCGCCGCAGAGTCACATGGCTACAATATCCCCCTTGATTCGTGGGCAGTTTGTCACTTTCTGGGTGGCAAGGGAATCTCCGACTACTGTTGACCCATGATCCTGCAGTCTACAGAGAGATAAGCCTGACTCTGTGTCAGAGGGCCCTGCGCCTCGCTACATCTACGGATGATAACGACGACTACACGCACCCTTTATGACTCGACGTCTTCATTGCACCCGCTAGGCTCTGCGTCCTGGTGCACCCGCTATGGCTCTGCATGTAAATGGACATATTCCAATCAACCTATATTTCTGTTTCCTAAGCAGAATGGTTGTAGGTTCGATTGAAGACCTTCCGGGGTAGGCGTGCCTCGCTGCTCTGCCAGATCCGTCTAGGCGCCTGGAGTCCAGAAGCTTCACGTCTATGATTTCGTCGGGCCCCCGTGGTCGGTGTGCCTGTCGCTGAGGTCGTCAATACCTTAGCGCCAAGGCTCTGCTGGATGGCTGGCAGCTATGTTGGTCGTCTGGGCACCAAAATGGCCTCCCGGAGGTCGGCGTGCCCCAATGCCTAGGTCTTACAATACCTGGGTATGTCTACGGCTCTGCCAACCTAGTTGGGCGCCCTGGATGCGTGACCTTCCTGAGGTCGGTGTGCTTTTTAAAGCTCTGCCAGCCTGTTTTGGACACCCAGAATTTTACGTCGGGAATGAAGGCCTCCCTGTGGGGTGCGCACCTAGTGGTCCTGCCAAGTATTTCCGGGTACTTGGGTGCTTTTTGATTTGAGACCTTCTTAAGGTCGGCATGCCTCGGGTGGCTCTGCCAGACTCTTTGCAGCTATGCAGGATATCTGGATGTCTCTACACTCCATTCGTTCAAGATCAACATTCTTTTATGACTTCATTGTTGAACCTTTCAACCACTGCAGAAGACCTCTTCATGCGATACACCTTTCAAGATTCTGCTGGGTATCCTCGGATACTGGACATCGTCGATTTGAGGCCTCTTTGAGGTCGGCATGCCTACAAGGCCTCCTTGGGGTCAACCCTGCCAGACTCTTTGCAGCTATGCAGAATATCTGGGTGTCTCTACAACTGATTATTCAAGACCAAGATCAAGATTTCTTCTTTTTGGAGCATCAAACCAGCCATGATGCCTGCTTCAATGCTCGGGGACTACTCTACGAGAGCGTCTCCGACGCCCTCTTGTTTTCCACGTCGTACCGACCTGTTGGGAAACCTGTTTCTCATCACGTCGTTACTCGACCTCGTTTTTCTTCTTTCTCTTTTTTGGATCATCATACCAGCCATCTTGCCCGCCACGATGCTCGGATACTACTCTATGAGTGTGTCCTTGACGCCCTCCAAATTTTTTCTTCGTCGTTTCGATCTATTGGAAGCCTGCTTCCTATAGATTGTCACTCGACCTCTCTGCATTCGGCAAAGACTACAACCAGGTCGGCTGCAAAGTTGATTTGTTCTTTTTCTTTTTGACCGACGTGCATGCTATTCGACCTGTCGAAAGCTCTACGACTACGTCATGACCTTTCTAAGGTCGCTGCGCCTACACCTCGCTCGGGGGCTTGTGAGACATGGGTACCCCTGGGTCCCCACCGACTAGGCTCACGGCCATCCCCGACAAGTGGGTCCGGCCTACCAGAAGACCCGCCGACCTGTCAGTGGGCCCAACCGACCTAGTTGGCGGCCCACACGACCTCCTGAAGACTTTCCAGAAGATCTCAGACGACCTCATCCCGACCGATTACAAGACTTGGCGTGCAAGACAAGACATCGGTGGATTCCGACCAAGCAGATCGACGGATATGGCAAGTGATGTAATCAACTAGATTTACGTCTCCTAGTCGTAACCGACCAGGAATCTGGGAACCGACCTTGTCCGCTGGCCAATATAAGGCGGGCAAGGCGACCCCTTGTACAATCAGAAAATCCCCAAGCAATCCACTCCGACAACTAGACGTAGGGTTTTACTCTCCGGAGGCCCGAACCAGTATAACCTCGCCGTGTTCTCTGTGTTTCGTGTGCTCGTGCGCAACCTTCGAGTTCTTAGCCTTAGATTCCCCCTCGCCGAACATCTAAACCACCGGGGTTAACCCCCCTGTGGGCTGTCCAGATCTAAACATCTGACAGTTTAATCACGATGGTACAGGCTAGCCCATTCTGTGGCAAGCCAAATGAGGATGCCAATACTCATCTGCAGCAATTCCTAGAGCTGTGCAGCACTTTCGTCATCAGGGGTGCAAATATGGATGCTGTTCACTTACGGTTATTTCCATTCTCCCTCCTGGGAAAGGCTAAGCAATGGTTCTACGTGAACCGGGAATCTATTGACACTTGGAGCAAGTGTTCACAGGCATTTCTCAAGAAGTTCTTCCCATTGGGTAAAACCAATGCTCTTCGTGAAAGGATTTCTGGTTTTCAGCAAGCAGCAAGTGAATCTATCCCAGAGGCTTGGGAGAGGCTTCAGGAGTATGTCCTGGCCTGTCCTCATCATGGGATGGAAGATTGGCTCATTCTTCAAAGTTTCTATAATGGGTTGACTCCGACAGCCCGAGGCCATATTGATGCTGCTGCTCAAGGAGCATTCTTCTCACTCACTGTTGATAATGCTAAATTACTCATGGAGAAGATGGTCTCCAACCAAGGGTGGAGTGATGAAAGACTCCAACCACGACCGAGGGGTACTCATACTGTCAAGAAAGCAGACATGATTACTGCCAAGATGGATCTTCTTATGAAGAGATTGGATGACTACACCAACGAGAAGGCTGCCATGGCCACTACTTCTTTGCCTATGGATTCTCACATGACCTGTGAAGTCTGTGGCAACACTGGGCACTCAGGCAACTATTGTCCGGAGACTCAGGAGGAAGTGATGTACATGAATGGCAATAACAATGGTTATCGTCCATCTCAGTAAGGAGGCCAATCGTGGAATCAACAACGCTCTTACTATCAAGGAGGTAACCAAGGTAATTCTTACAATCCTAACCAACCTTCCTTGAGAGATCTTGTTTTTGGGCAAGCTAAGATTAATGAAGGTATTAACAAGAAGCTAGCTGCCCTTGATAAAACTTTGGAAAGCCTCAACATTAAGCTTGATAGTTTTTCTTCTACCCAGAAGAGTCAGCTGAGTTTCAACAAAATGTTAGAAACCCAGTTGGCTCAACTGGCTGCTTTGGTTCCATCTCCTGATAACGGGAGGATCCCGGGGCAACTCGTATCCTCTTGTGAAAATGTTAGTGTAGTGTCAACCAGGTGGGGTAAGCCACCTAGGAAGACACGTGCCTCTGACTATGCAGGAAAGCCCATTCAACAAATTCTTGATCCCTGGGAGGAATCAGCAGTGGTGCACAAGAAAGATCCAGGCTACCCAACTATCACGTGCACAATCTATTACAAGAAGATCAGGCATGCTCTTTGTGACCTTGGTGCGAGTGTTAATCTCATGTCCAAGACCATGTTCGAGCAACTGGGATATCCAGCTCTCTCTCCAACAGCACGGACTATTCAACTCGCTGATTCAATGATCCGATACCCAGAAGGAATTGCCGAGAGTTTATTGGTTAAGGTCAAGAGCTCTTATGTCTACGCGGATTTCGTGGTCCTTGACATGGATGACGAAGGAGGAATGCCGCTCATCCTTGGGTGACCATTTCTCAGTGATGTCCGAGCAAGAATCAATGTGGGTTCCGGTATCATCTGTTTCCGCATTGGGGAGAGGAACTTGAAGTTCAAGTTTCAGGACAAGGAAGAGCAATGCTATTTGGTACAAGATAGTGTTGAGCATCTTGGGGGAAGGACGGAGCCTTCACCCCCAAGGAAGAAATCTTCGTCAAAGAGGTTAAGGAAAATTCGGAAAGAATGGCGGAAGATTGAGATGGCACCAACCTCTACTTCTCAGGAGTGGGGTGCTGAATGGAACTGATCACTGAGAAGAGTCCAACTCGTCGGACTAAAAATGATGGGTCCTTTCTACCAAAAAGGTTAAAGCTGGTATTTATCTCATATTTCCCTTTCCAAAATTTTATTTCCAAAATTGCATATTTGATTTTCCAAAACTCTGCATTTGCATGCTAGATTTATCTAGCCCTTTTCCCTTTTCCAAATAAAATTTCTGAAAATGATTTCTGAGTTTGAAAACCATAGAAAATTCATTTGGGAAATTTCTGGAGTAAACTTTGGCCAGTGCACCTTGGCATCTCTTCATAGAGCCGTTGGTGGCACACCTGCCAAAGGGGGCCAGCACTGGACCCACCACCGGGCCGGCCGAACTAGGGTTCGGTCGAACCCTGGTAACGGTCATGTGGGCCCAGCTTTAGCCAACGGCTCCTAGCCATTGCCCAACGGCTATCCCGCAGTGTGCTGCCTCTTTGCTCTATAAATTGGACCCGAGAGGGGGTGTTCTTCACCCATGCAACTCATTTCATTCACACTCCCCTCTCTACTCCTTGCTCTCTTGGTTTTCTTGGAATTCTTGCTCAAGATTGGATCATCAAGTGTTCTTCACCCATGCAACTCATTTCATTCACACTCCCCTCTCTACTCCTTGCTCTCTTGGTTTTCTTGGAATTCTTGCTCAAGATTGGATCATCAAGTGGTCTCTCTAGTGTGTTGCTGAAAATATTGTTGTTGGTGGAGCAAACTCAGTAAGAACTTCATTCGATTTTACTAACCCATCACCGAGTTGCTCTTGTTGTTGTTGTGCTAGCATGAATTGGGCGGCGAACACTCTCCGGAGGGTGACACGCTCACGCTCCTGTTCGCGGGCAAGCAAGAGTGCATCCACCCCCGCCGAGCCGACGCCGAGCCCGTCAACGATGGATTATGAAGAAGAGCAAGAAGAGCAAGCCGAGCCACAAGCCGCGGAGGAGGTCGTCGACGACACCCCCTACCTCAGCTTGCGGGGCGCTCGAGAGGAGCAGGCCTATGCTCTCCTGAAGGACCGAGTCTTCGGCCACACCAGGGCCTTCGACCCGACTCTCATGGAGAAGACAGGTATGAATCTCGAGTTCACTTCCATTTGGCATGCTCTTGGTTGGGAGGAGTTTGTGTCGGTTACAGAGCTTGGCTCTCGGCCCCTCACCATCCAGTTTCTTTGCTCTCTTACCGAGACCTCAGATGGCGTTGAGTTTCGTCTTTTCGGGACCGATTATCGTCTTTCTTGGAAGGATCTTAGACGTCTTCTTGGTTTTAGTCCTCGTTGTGCTGTCTCTTTGAAGCGAGCTTGTGAGGGTTATGTTCGGGAATCTTTCTGGGCAGATATCTCTGGTCTTGTTTATAGTGGCAAGTTTGTACCTCGGTGAACGGTATTGTGCATCCCACTCTCCGCCTGTGGCACAAGTGGCTCGCCATTACTCTCTTTCCACGAGAGGATGTTCGGCCCGTGCGCAGCGATGAGATGATGCTATTATACGCCGCTGTCAACCAGATCAAGGTCTCTCCCGTTAAAGCAATGATTCGGCAGTGGATGACGAATTTCAAGATGATAGGTCCTATTGAGTGTACGGCTTTGGTGACTCGTATTGCTCTCAAACTCAGGGTTCTTAGCGGGAATCCCGTACCCTTCATCGGGACGGCCCGAGTTCTCATTGATGAGGCATACTTGATCCAGGGGCATATACTCAAGAGGGGCCCAAATGATTCTTTGACTTTCTTCTTTCCGGGTTATTCAAACCAAATCCCGTTACCTAACCCGGGGTTTGGATTGTATAACTCGGAGTCACTAACCATTCCCCTTGTTACACAAGAGGAAAGCCGTCGTGCTAGTGTTTCGGGCAGGTCCACCAAGAGCGCGGCAAAGAGAGCACACATGCAGCAGCAACAACAGTCATAGCCGACACCACCACCACAGCCTCAGCCACAGCCTGTTACACCACCAGTGGCAGGAGGGGCCCCTACGGGGTACATGTCCAGGGTTACCCCTGGATATGCACTTGGTTGGGACCAGCCCACCTACCAGCCGAGTGCGAGTGGCACGGCTTGGGCGGACGCGAGCAGAGCTCAGTGGGCCACACCCGCTAGTTCCAGCTCCGGTGGTCCACCTCCGTCTTCGTCCTTCCGGCGACACTCTTCAGCCTCTGCACGCGATGCTCAGCTCGCACAGCAGATGGGAGAGCTCACCGTCCAGGTCACGGGATTGGAGAAGACGCTGAACACCCACGTCGAGTCTACCTCTGCGTGGCAGCGTCAGGCTGGTGAGAGGATAGCAGCCATGCAGCAAGATCAGCGGCAGTACATGGATGCGCAGAGGGCTTACTACGCGAGTCAAGGTTTCTTCTACCCTCCTCCGCAGTGAGCCTGAAGCTAGCTTGGGGGAGGACCCCCATCCTGAGGTAACTTGTATCTTCCTGCATTTTCAGAATATCCTATAAATGAAAATCCAAAAAAATCTGCAAAATAAAAAGACCAAAAATATTTATTTTCTTTCATCATTTGCTTAGTTTGGTTTGATATGCTTAGTAAGAATGCTTTGCCTCTACGGTTGAAATGATGAATAGTTGCTCTGTTTATTCTCCTCGTATGTCTTGCTTAACAACTTTGTATCCTGCCTAAGTTTTGAGCTTGTTGGCTTGTATGTTCAAACCTTAGCTTGAAAATTATGGGTAGCAAAAAGCATGATCCTTGCCTAACTTGTTGTGAGACATGATATGGTATAATAGAGTGCTATGACCTTGTGCTTAGTGATGCTTGACATCCGGAGTTTTCCTTTTTGAAAAAAAAATCAAAACATGATGAGTTCCTCAATGATGAGAATTTCCCATCCAAGGCCATATGTAGATTCTAGTTCTTAGCCTCCACATATGCAGCTTGTTCTCTCATTGAGCTTTATCAAATTGTTGTGACTCTTGTTAGAACTCATACTCCCCTGATCAAGATCACGTACACGTTCATGCTAAAACTTCTACACTAGAAGTTAAGCATTCATCATTTACTCCATACTGCTTATGCATTCTTCCGCAAATAAAACTCTATGTATCTTTGCATCATTCATCCCCCTCCAAATATCTCCAATAGAGACAAAGGGCTAGCTAAAAAAAAGAGAGAGAAAAGCATGCTCAAAAGCATGGCAAAAATAAATAAAGAGAGCTAGCCCAAGTCTCGGAAAAAATTTCAAAGGAGAAAAAGGGATTGATATGTGCAAGAAAAAGAGTTCCACCATATAGATGGTAATAACTAGTACCTACTCCGGGGCTAGTGTCCACCTTACCATCAATCCCTCATTTTCTCATATAAAACATGGCAATATCTAGCACCCATTTCCGGGCCTAGTATCCACCTTGCCATGATCATATCCATCACACACATATGCACATCTTGATCAGGATGTATGTTAGTTTCTTCCAAGGATCCGGTTTTTGGCTTAGCAAAACATGAGAGACAAGTATGCCACATCTTCCCTACCTACAGCTTCACATAAAGCCTATTAGGAGTAGGATGTGAAGAAAGGCAACATTGATGCCTTGGTGAGGAATCATACACCTTTGAGCGATCTGAGAGTATCATTTGAGGAACTCTGATTTTTCTTTTGAAAAATTTGCAAAACCTCCGGATTGCTAAGCTGATCAAGGTATGAGTGATTATGCGTTCTCTATATAACCATTCTGTCTCTCAACTGCTCAAGACAGGTGAAGCTATATGTCCCACGTATCAGGCGAAAGGTAAGAACATTGCCAACTTGTTCAACTCTTGGTAGAGTACTTTGCTGTATGTTTGCCATAAGTTGAGAATACAACATTGTAGCAACTCCTGATCAACCAACCTAAGTCTCTAATGTCTTGCTTCGAGACGAGCAAGAGGTTAGCTTGGGGGAGTTTGTTGATGGTGGAAATTCACCATTTCCAACCCTCAATATTCTCACATAAATGGAGGAATATGCATTATTTACTAGCATTTAGGTTTGAATAATGTAGTTCCACTTGTCCTTGGAGATTATTTGTATGTAGGTGATTTATCCCTTAAAAGAGATGGAAACTCCACTCCTATGAAGAAACCATGCCAACTCAGCTGAGGAGGTGGCTGCCACCAAAGGAAACATGGCAAGACACATCATCGATCCAGGGGAGGCACTCACCGATGAATCAGAGGACGCCACATGGACTTCACAAGGATCAAAGGGCCCACCTCGGATACCAAATCAAGCCATGCACTGGGGATGGATCAAAGGGCCCACAAGGCAGTCAACCAGAGGAAGCACACCAGGTGGGGCCGCCCTAGGGGGTCGGCCGATCCTAGGATCGGCCGAACCGCCTTAGTGGGGTCCCATCCTAGCTTTCCACGTGGTTGCTCCTCATTGGTCACTTGGTGCAGTCCCGGGTGTTTAGGGGCCATTTGGGCGTCTGAGCAAGCCTTGTCTCCCTCTATAAATAGGAGGGGAGGGGCTCTCATTTCTCACACACCACTCTCTCATTCTCCTCTCACTTTTAGTTTCCAAGGCTAGGGGGTAGACTAGAGTAGCTCTTCATCAGGTTCCAAGTCCTCTTGGAAGTTTAGGTATGAGTTCTCTTTTATCTTTATTTCTTTGTATGACTTTGATCTACTTCAGTTATTGAGCTATTTCATATAAAGTCATGGTAGACCATATTCTTGATGTGTTCTTGAGTTCATCCTCTATTCATCATTTAGAGGCTTGTGTTCTTCGTGAACACTACCTTTTGATCCACTTGAAGGTTGATAAACTCCTTCCTTATGTGTTTGTTCATAAGTTAGAGCTATGGCAAGTCTCAATGTTCACGCTAACTGCGCCATTAGTTGTGACATTGGGAAATGCCAACAAGCATTTCTAACGCTGACGCTAAGGATGGATTTCCAATCTGTTCATAAGTGATTGACGTTTAGAAATGTCAACAGCCGAGGACTGCGTGAAGCGCCCTTTTGCGTCGCGCGCTTACCTCTTTGAGTTGTGCTCCCTCCGCTTAGCCATCGTCGTTGCTCCGCTCCTCTCCTTGGCTTGCTGCGGCAAGGGATGGGGGGATATGGAGGCGGCGGCGGTGGCGGTTTTGCGCGTCAAGAGTCGACACTTTGGGGAAAGAAGGCGAATTGCTAGGCGGCGAGATCGTTTGCCTTCTATTATAGAACTAGTATAGTTCACATCCCCATTCAGATGACAAATGGTCCCACAACGAAGGGCCCACACGCCAAGTCCTCCGCGCACGCCCCAGAATCAGATGTGTTTTTGACTTCTTGAAGAACAAGCCCCATTTTTCTTTTTAATCTCTGCATGAACCTTGTATCTAGTATTTCACCCTCATATCAACTACAAATTAGATCATTGTTTCTTGCTCAAAAAAAAGATCATTGTTTCTCCTAAAAATTTCTAAAATCATGCTGTATCAAGTTATCAACTTATTAAGGCTAATACTTTGAAAAATCTACTCTAGTCGGTCTGTTTGAACAATTTAACAAATTGAGAAAAACAATCAATCTTTTTAATACACAAAATTAAGTCAACTAGAAAAGTGATGAATACCAAAGCTTCATAACTCATCAAGATCTACAAACTTTATTTAGGCCTTTGTGTCATTTCCTAAAGTGGCAATAACATGAAGTACAAAATTGACATGCCTCTTAGATAGAAACTATCTAAGTCAATCTAGGATTAATGACCAATGTATACTACACCTTTCGAAAATGGCAACATGACCTAAACAAATATTGTAGACCTTTATAAATTATGAAACTTTGGTATTCATCACTTTTCCACATGTCATCATTTAGTGTATGAAAAATCCTGCTTGAAATTGAGAATTATTGAAATTCACAATTTGGATTGTTCAAACTCTGTCAAATGGAGTAGTGACTTAAATAAAGTTTGTAGATGTTGATGAGTTCTACAACTTTCGTATTCATGACTTTTCCATTTGAAATCTGAAATTTGAGAAGACTAAATTTGAGAATTTCTAAATTTATGAAATCTGAAATTTAAATAGTTGAAGGTAACTCGGATGGGGAAATGCCCAAAACAAAAGTTTTAGATCTCGATAAGTACTAAAACTATTGTATTGACAACTTTCTCGTTTGAACTCTTTTTTTATGTCTTAGAATTTAAATACACTTCAAATCATTAAAAGAAAATAAACACTAGTTCACTTCGGTGACTAGCAACTAATAGTAAACGCAAACGAGTTGACTACCTAGTGGGTCCCACTTGTCAGCGGCTTCTTTGTGTCCCCACTACTTTTCCTGGAAGTAGATCCTCTACATTGTCTAGTGGGTCCCACCTGTATGCAGCTTCTTCATGGAAATTGTGTCCCCATTTCCTCACAGAGGAAGGCCACGTCTTCGTTGGAGCTCATATATCCAATGATGTTTCACGCTTAGAGCAGGACTGCGGCATCAAAATCATTAATTGGACAGACCTTCAATTGACTGTACCTGAAGTTGCTGAGGAGTACAGATGTGAACAACAAGTTACTCAATTCAATTTTCATCCAATTTTTAAAAACACAACAAAAGGACCAGTAAGATATTGAATACGCTACTTGATCAAAAGTATAGTAAATTCATCAGAATGTATTCCAACCATGACAGATACAATAGGCCCAGTTACTGGAGTTTAACAGGGACACATAAATCCCAAGCAGTTGATGAGCAGGAGCCACAACTGAATTCCATTACATAAAACACTAAGGTTCACACCTAAACAAAGCATAACAAGCAGAGTACTTGACCACATCGCTGCATAACAGGCAGAGTACTTGACCACATCACTGCATACAGCCCCATCTAACAAAGCTATTACTTGTTTCATCATACAAACTACACAAAAGCATCTACAGACAAACTACACAAAAGAGCTTCAGCTTCCACTTCAATCCTCATCAGAGTCTGAAGAATCTGTTTCCTCGTCAGAGTCCAAACAGTAGTGCTCGCCCTTCAAGATCTTCCGCTTGACCTCGGTGCGGAACGTCGATGCCATGGCTCGAAGCTGACATTTTAGAAGGGACTCAGTTACATCACAATCTGAATTCTCATGATCTTGCATTTACAAATATCAAACTAATGCTAAATTTAACATGGTTAGGACATCACCTCCGCGTTAGACTTAGTTGGTCCATCGTGGTCGTCGTCATCACTCCACAAGTCTATCATTATCGTGACTGAACACTTCTTGGACAGAACTAGTTCATACTTTCTGCCTTTAGATTGCATTACAAACAAAACAGGAAGATCCAAAGATGAATCAGGTCTAAAATTCATACCACAACAAGAACATGTCATTTTTCGCTTACTGTAAAGAATTCAAGTTAACTAGATGAATAAATTTATCTACAAACAAGGAACATACCTCATCCTAGGTTCCTGGAAACTTTTTGCAATCTACAAATGACTTCCCATCTTCATTTGTATAATTGCTCTTGGTGAAGATGCGGCGTGCCTTTTTCTAGAACAAATCAGTATTTAGAACATGCATCGAGTAATTGAAAAACAAAGATTGAACAGGAGGGAGGCACGTGTTGGGCTGGAATGTCAGCCTTTTGTTTGCGTCATGTCGATTTAACCAAAATAATGACATGACAGCACTTATCTACTTGTACCAGCTATCAAGACAATACAAAATGTACACTTATCATTCTAAATATGATAAAAACTTTAGAGATGAATGCATGCTCTACTAGCGCTGCTGTCACTTCACATAAAACAAAAACTGTGCTAGTTGAAGCTTTTCGCAATGACTAGACAATAGAACTGAAACAGGTAATGATCCATGGAGTAAATCATGTAGCATTCATTTTTATATATCAGTTGAGAAATATATATATTGCTGACTATAAGTATATGCATGTGACCTATATGAGTTAAGGGTAAAATGGACTTTTCATATTAGTCTCATACTAAAATATAGCATTACATAAGCATAAGGATGAGTTTGACCCTAAAATGAAAGTTAAGTGACTAATTTGACCTATTTGAAAGTTGAGGCACCAATTTGACCCTTTGTGTAAAGTTCAGGGACTGAATTGCCTATTTTGCCAACTGTCTTTTCTAGAACAAAGCCGTATTTAGAAGATGCATTTTAACCCCAAATTTGAAATCCACTCCAAGAAAACCTGGTGGAATCACCAAAATTCCTACCATTGATCTGACATGGAAACTTCATACATTGATTTATCTACTCACATGCTACAGTACATCCGTCATTAATGTAATCCAAAAAAACCCAAATAAATCCACAAACCTGGAGGAATCAACAAAATCCTACGTTTTATCTCACATCTCAGAATCTAAGCTAAAAGAAATAGGGGTCTAGCTCACCTTGTTCTTGCGGTGCTCCACTGCTCCAGCGACTGCGCCGGGGTGCATTCCTTCCACGGCCACCGCCGGGACAGGAATGATGTTGAGGGCGGCGCCGCCGGGGTGCACTGCTCCCTGGGCCATCGCCGCGGCAGGGTTGACGTTGACGTCGACACCGCCGGAGTGCACTGCTTGCTGGGCCCCCGCAGGGACAGGCTCGACACCGCCGGAGTGCACTGCTTCCTAATCCTACGCCTGGGCAGGGGCAGGGTTCACATCGATGTCAGCGTGCGCCCACTTCCGAGGGGTGATCTTGGAGCGCGACATCGGGGAAATGCAGTTGGGCGACAAGGATGTAATCGGCAATGGGCAGCGAGAAACCTAGGCGGCGATGCGTCTAGAGCTAGAGGGAGGAAGAAAACCACAGCGGTTGATGGGACAGTTCCGGCGGAGTAGGCGAATAGGTAGTAGTAGGCGGCGAGACTGTTTGCCTTCTTTAGTTTATTCAAGAAAAGTAGGGAAGTTGTCTCCACCACCAAGCGGTTGTCAAATGGAGACCACCGCGAAGGGCGCACCTATCGGTAGTGTGGGCCCTTGCTTCCCTAGGCCTACATGTCATTGCCTTTAGGATGGAAACAAGTGTGGTGTACCTAGATTTCCTCAAGAAGCCAAACTGCCCTCTTCTCTTTCCTTTTTGCCTCTCCTCCCCCAAAACAACGTCCTCCACGCTCTTCACAAAGTCTCAGTGGGTCCCACCTATCGGCCCCAGATTCAGAAGTGTGTTTGACTTCTTGAAGAACAAGCACATTTTTTTTTCTTTTTAATCTCTGCATGAACCTTGTATCTAGTATTTCTCCCTCATATGAACTGCAAATTAGATCATTGTTATTCCTAAAATTCCTAAAATCATGTTGTACCAAGTTATCAACTTGTTAAGGCTTATATTTTCAAAAATCTACTCGTATTGGTTTGTTTCAACAATTTAACAAATTGACAACAACAAGCAAACTTTGGTACACACAAAATTAAGTCAACAAGAAAAGTGATGAATACCAAAGCTTCAAAACTCATCAAGATCTACAAACTTTATTTAGGTCTTTTTGTCATTTTCTAAAGTGGTAATAACATGAAGTACAAAATTGACAGACCTCTTAGATAGTTTCTTAAACTATCTAAGTCAATCTAGGATAAATGACCAATGTATACTACACCTTTCGAAAATGGCAACATGACCTAAACAAAGATTGTAGACCTTTATGAATTATGAAACTTTGGTATTCATAACTTTTCCACATGTCATCATTTATGTATGAAAAATCTTGCTTGAAGTTGAGAATTATTGAAATTCACAATTTGGATTGTACAAACTCTGTCAAATGGAGTAGTGACTTCAATAATGTTTGTAGATGTTGATGAGTTCTACAACTTTCGTATGCATGACTTTTTCATTTGAAATCATTTGTTGTCCCAACTAAATTTGAGAATTTCTTAACTGATGAAATCTAAAATTTAAATAGTTGAAGGTAACTCGGATGGGGAAATGCCCAAAACAAAAGTTGTAGATCTCGATAAGTACTAAAACTATTGTATTGACAATTTTCTCGTTTGAACTCTTTTTCTATGTCTTAGAATTTAAATACATTTCAAATCATTAAAAGAAATTAAAAACTAGTTCACTTCGGTGAGTAGTAACTAATAGTAAACGCAAACGAGTTGACTACCTAGTGGGTCCCATTTGTCAGCGGATTCTTTGTGTCCCCACTAATTTTCCTGGAAGTAGATCCTCTACATTGTCTAGTGGGTCCCACCTGTATGCGGCTTCTTCATGGAAACTGTGTCCCCACTTCCTTTTAGTTTATACACGAAGCTACAGCATAGAATATTGCCTTTCTGCATCTTTCCCCAAATTGTCCCATCACAACTGGGGTTTTCTTGCCTTCTCCCATCGCTGGCGGCCGGCCTTCTTCCCTTCCCATCGCCGTAGTGCCGGACTTCTTCCTCCTCACCCGCCTGAGTGCGACGATGGGGCGTTGGCTTTGTGACGCAGGAGGTCGCTTATCGTGACGTTCGGCGACCTCGGGGGCATCATCAAGCCGCGGCGCCTCATCTACTACTGGGGGATCGGGTGGGCCGGCTAGAATCGTTGATTGTTCGGCCGCCATGGCTGTGCCACCTTGCTCTGGTGCAAGAATACCTGCCGCATTGCCCCAATGCGACACACCGGGAGGCAGCACCACCGCAAGCATGAACCAATGGGACGCACTGGCATCAAGCGTCGCCGCTCCCAACATCACAAACCAAGGAGATGCACTGGGCGCAAGCACCACAGCGTCAGTAGGGCGCGTCAGTGAGGTGAGCCAATCCCAGCCAGCATCTCCACATATATATAGTCATGGATTAATTTCGGATTGCGAACTCTGTTTCTTGATTTGGAACTGTAGCGTCGCAAGCGCCGCCGTAGCGAAGGGTGGGAACCATGGCGCCCCGCCGTCATTGCAAGACCTTCAGTTTGGGATTCGGTACCGGCTACTTCAAACCACGACGTCGTCTTCTTCAACGAGAAGTATCCCATCATCCTTACAACTATCACTTACGATGCGGTTGTGGTGGAGCAGTTCATCGAAGAAATCCGAGGTAGCACCCATGCAAAATGATTGCTCGTCAGGTTGGACACAGAGTGGGTTGAACTCGCCAAGAGCGGCGGGTACAAGACCGCATTGTTGCAATTGTGCGTCGGGCCACGTTGCCTTGTGTTCCAGGTGCTCCATGCCGGCTACAATCTCCCTGATGTCCTTGTCAAGTTTCTCACAGAGGAAGGCCATGTCTTCGTTGGAGCTCATATATCCAATGATGTTGCACGCTTAGAGCAGGACTGCGGCATCACAATCACTAATTGGACAGACCTTCAATTGACTGTACCTGAAGTTGTTGAGGAGTACAGATGTCTAAGCAAAAATGATACGAGGTCATCACTGGAGAAGTTGGGAGCTCGAGTACTGAAACTACCTCTGTACAAGGATTATGGGTTCGATCACACTCTGTGGGGTTCGAGGTATTTGACAAGCTGGCAAGTTAATTACGCAACCCAGGATGCATTTCTGTCATTTGAGATTGCAAATCAACTTGTGCTCAAGCATGATTACCAATTTATGTAAACAATTATTCAGTACTGTGTAATAATGTGCTACCCTAAGAACAAGTCAAGGTGTGATTAAGATATTGGAGCCTTACCAGTGTGCTACACCTTCTGTTGTGCTAATTTTCGGACTTTGTTTGCGTCATTTTTTCTACACCATTGATTTCACATGGCTTAGTCTTCAAAAATCTAAAATGTATTAATGAATTAAATAAAGTTTGTAGATCTTGATGAGTTCTACACTTTTGGTCATTCATGAGTTTTTAATTTGACATTATTCAAGACCCTAAAAATTTGTGAAAATCTCAAATTTTGAAATTTCAATCTAACATGGTCATAGCTTAGAATCTAGTCAATATATCTATAGAGCATACTGTGGAAGCAGGTACAGACAAAAGGTACAGACAACAACATGTACTTCAACACATACATGTATATCAACACAAATAATTTACACAAATTTATACCCGTGGTTGATCACAAGACGATTTGCTACCTCAAACGACATATAAGCATCTTTGGTAGCATAATCCACCTGCCAGCGCAAGAGATTAGTTATATCCCACATACTGTGGTCGACACGTTCCTTCTTGATTGTTAATCCTAGTACCGCTGATGCAAGGTCCTCCAGCGATGACCTCCAAAAAGGCTCAGGTTTCCTCAGGTGTTTATATTTTTTAGCAGCTTTGGGTACTTCCGCCTGGAGGTCAATTGGATTGCTAATAATGACCCCACAATCCGTCTTTAGGCGCTTAACGTCATTATCCATATGTGCTCCTGTAAAAATGTGCCCTCCTCTGTGAGGAACTTCGTCATGACATCTGGTAGTTTGGCACCGGCCTGGTACACCTTGTTTTGCAAAAAAGTAGGAATTGATGGATCACAGACGAGCCACATCATTAAGGCAGTATACGATCATATGAGAAGAATACGACACTGATATACCTGAAAGATAAGGCAGCGGCACCCCACATAGAGTTGCAACAAGGCAGTCTCGAAGTGGCCGGCACTGACGCGATGCCACTCGGTGTCCAGTCCCACTATCATACCACCTGGAGGTTGATCACTTCTGATATCGTCGAGGAATTATTTGACGACCACCAGATCACATGTGGTTGTCGTGTTGATAGTCATTCCGAAGAATTTGACCTCGTAGTTGCATGTCGGTGGCCACGGATCACGTAGCGACGCATCAAATGTGATGACAGGCCACTCTTCCCACTCACTTCGGGCAGGCCACTCACCTAGCGGCTCGGTGTCGACCTTCTCCGTGAACTCATCCCACACTAATCTCTGCGGGACGTCGTCGCTGCCGCCCTTCTCATCACAAATCTCTTTCACCAGACTCGAAGGAAAGCCACCGGACTCCATGTCACAAATCTCCAGGGAGGGAGAGAAGAACGGTGACTGCAAAGTAGAAGAAGGGGTGTAACTTGGAGTGCAGTAGATTTAAAACTGCCGCGAACGCCCGAGCGAATGGTCAAATCTACCCTTTCGAGAAACGACGCAGTCATGCGGAACGACGGCTGTTGTACATGAGTCCCTTCATGCTTCCTATACTCAACTTATGTGTAGAAGATTATAGGCAACAAATGAAAAAGTCCAAATTATAGGAGATTATAGGCAGTGTGGGCCCTAGCTTTCCCAGCCTCATATGTCAGTGCCTTAGGATGGAAAGAACTACGGTGTGTCTATTTTTCCAAAAGAAGCCAAAAACCGCCCTCCTACCCTTTTTCCCTCCTCCCCCAAAACACTGGGTTTTTCTCGCCAATCCCCTCGCCGGACTCGCCTTCCCCCCAACCGGCTGCATCCTTCTCTTCCACCTAGAGTGCGACGATGTCGAGATGCAAGAACCACAATTCCCTGAGGCAGTTACGCGACGCACGAGGTTGGTTCTCACGAAGTCCGGTGACGTCTTCCTCTGGGCCGTCGTCGTGACGCCGCGGCACCAAATCAACCACAACATTTGGAGCAATCGCCGCGTCTTCGGCCAGTAAGAAAGGACATGAAGTGGGAGCAAGCGCCGCCACCCCCAAGAACCAAGGTGATGCAGCGGGTGGTGCAAGCACCGCCGCCGCCGCCGCTGCCCCATCATCACGCATCAATAATAACCAGGTGACCAAGCCCCTTCCATCATTTCCAGTCATTTATAGATTGGTATATAACTGTACTCGAGGGTTAGTGCAGCTAGACGATGTGGGATTTAGGGAGTACAGATTTTGCCTTTGTTCCTTTTGTAGATTGGATTTGGTCATTTGGTGCCAGTCAGAAGTGAGGCTATGTTAGGCTATGCTATCTTGAATTAATGCTAGTCACTCTATTATGAGTGCAGCAACAGTAGATTGTGATTCACATTTGTAAGATTCGTTTTGCTGCATTCACAATTGCAATGCACCAAAATATTCCACATGTAGAAGGTCATTGTATGGAATATCATAATTATTCTTTTTGTATACATTCATTGACAACACCACAAAATCATTGTAAGGATTCATCATTTTTCATACCAAATCCTTAATATAGGAATGCAACACCAAAACAAAACAAAGGATTACATAATATAGCGATAGCTTCACTATGTTAACATTTGTTATCTCCTCATAGGTGCGACGAACCCGCCACATATGTACTTGTGATCCTGTTACCCTAGAGACTGATGTTCAGTACGACTTCCCAGACATTCCTGCTTCTGCATCACTAGCTTTGGTGAGTGCCATGAATATTAGAGATTGTTGTCTTTTTTTACTTCAAATTGGGTATGTACTGTTAGTAGACCAGATTTAAATGTGGCATGTAACTTTTTGATCATCATTGTGATCATGGTTTTATATTAAATAAAGTTTGATGGAAAGAAGTATGAAGTTGTGTACCACAAGATAGCATGTCACTTGGCTATAAATGCTGAGAGCGATGATGAGGTTACTAATGATCCAGTTCTGTCTGGTGGGCAGGTGATGTGCTACATCATTCTTCTTTTGTGTGATGCTTTTGGACTTTACGTTAACCAGATGCTAATGCACCCTGTTGTTAAATGTCAGATACGGCACATGGCTGAGCAGCTTCGCAAAGCTATCAAACGAAAGATGCAAGTTGGTGAGTACCTCACTGCAGAAGTTGATGACTGAGCTACTTGTCTAAGAAGAAGTGTCCACGGGCATATGTGCGTCGATGCCAAAGGTTGATGAATGTCACCACAACGGCAACAACTTATTAAGGATATATAGCTAGATGCTAGTCTGCTGATGTTTTCTATATGTAAAAGAACATGTGGATTGGATGTTGTGTGTGCTTTCATAGGGTCAAATTGGCAACAAGTTTTTAGTACTTTATTTCTGTGTTACTACGTCCCTATCGTTTTTGTTGACGTTTTGGTAGTTCAAATTTGAACTAAGCAACGTCCAATACTAAAATTGAACTAAGCAACGCCCACACCAAAAAAAACTTAATTTGTCTGTGCGTTGGCTTTGAAGCTTAATTCTGGAGATACATTGCTCCATTCTGGGAATCTACCATTACTACTACTTCTTCAACATGAAACCTACTCCAACACACATAAATCCTATGGCCAATGCAGTCAAAACCATCACGACATTCATCATTTGCTCCACTTTTGCCTCCATGGGATGCTTCTGTTGCTGTAGGTTCCTAGCTCCTCCTCCCCTTCCTGCAGACTCAGCCTCTTCTTCTTCACCTCTTCCTTCCTCAAACATCTGGATCACATCGGCCTCAATCAACTCCAAGAAATAGGCCCTTTGCCATCTATAGTAGTCACACCTTTCTGGAAGCTGAACATCAACAACAAATGATAAATCCTTCGCAAATCAAAATAAAGTGAAATGCTAACCCTAGTCCCAAAACTCACCCATTTTTCATTCCTTGGACACTTGATGTAGATCCGACCGTAGTTGGTGGGGGAATCTTGCTGCGTGCACCGCTCAATCAGCCGTGCCCTCTTGCAGTACGGGCACTGGATCAACGGTAAACCCGATTCCTCACCGAACAGGGGATAGGGATCTGCTACCTGGGGCATCGGTTGCGCCCTCCTAACAGCGGACAAAGCGGATACCTGCCTCCTTGCACCGGACGAACTACCAAACTGCGCCATTCCTTGCGTGCGGAACCCTAGCAGCAGCGACGGCGAGCAGCGGCGGTGGGGAACGAAGCAGTGCGCTACGAAGCAGTGTTCTGTTGTAACAACTAAAGAACTAGCAGAGTTGTTTGTTTATTTAATTTTGCATGACACTACTCCCTCATACGGACTTCAAAATAGATCATTTATTCCTACATATTCCTAAATTCATGCTATATCATTGTTTTGAAATTTATAAAGGCTATTAGTTTGAAAAAACTTCTCGTGTTAGTGAGGTTCAAAAATGGCAACTACAAAATAACGTGAAGTACGAAATTGACAAGCCTCTAAGATAGTATCTTAAACTATCTAAGTCAATCTAGGAGTAATGATCAATGTATACTACAACTTTCGAAAACGACACGTGACCTAAACAAAGATTGTAGACCTTTTTTATGAATTATGAAACTTTGGTATTCATCACAATTCCATTTGTCATCATTTAGTGTATGAAAAATCTTGCTTGAAGTTGAGAATTATTGAAATTCAAAATTTGGATTGTTCAAACTGTCAAAGTTAATGGATTTGTGACTTAAATACAGTTTGTAGATGTTGATGAGTTCTACAACTTTCGTATTCACGACTTTTTAATTCGAAATCATGTATTGCCCCAAATAAATTTGTGAATTTCTAAACTGATGAAATCAGTAATGTAAAAAGTTGAAGGTAACTTGATTGGCGAAACGCACCAAAATAAAAGTTGTAGATCTCGATAAGTTCAAAAACTATTGAATTGCCAACTTTCTCATTTGAATTCATTGTTGATGTTGTACAATCTAATTCCATTTCAACCATTAAAAGAAAATAAAAAATGAAGACGTGTTTGACCATAGTGGTTCCCACGAGTTTGCCCCTTCCTCTTGTGGTTACATACAACAAACCCAATTCGGCTCTCTGACGCGTGGGTACACTGATCAAGCTGGGGCCACGAGTCAGTGACTAAAGACATGAACGCGTCCCTTCGCATGCATAAACGAAGCGAGGCTGCCGGATTTCACCCCCACACATCGCCCCTTCACCCCGCCTCCTTCCCAATCTGTCCCATCAACTGCCGCTCTTGCCGCCCTGCTGTCGCCGCCGCTCTTCCTCCATCGGCGAGATGGTTCGCTCCACCCGCTCTCGCAGCTATGCAACCAAGTCCATCCCGGGCGCCGCTGCCGCCATTCCCGCCGACACACCTGCGGCTGCCATTGTTGGGCGGCCTGAAGTGGAGCACAACTCCACCAAGCAGAGGCGTGACGGGTGAGGAAGATTCATCAGGGGCGATCACACCAGGAACGCGCTCTGGAGGAGGATGAGGACGACGACTATCCCGAGGCGCAACCAGGAGGACGATGAAGTGGCGGCGCCGGCCGCCGTCCTCGGTGCCGACGAGGACGCTGAAGAGGTGGTGTCAGTCGTCATCAAGGATTCCGATGACGAACTATTGGGCATCGCTCTGCGTCCCGCCCCTCCGGTTAGTATCGATTTGGGAGTTTCTTGCTGGGAGGATAGATTTCGAATTGGGGTTTTCTACTGCAGCTATGGAATAGGGTTTTTGTAGATAACTCAGATTACTAGAAGTAGTTTAGAATGTTACAATGTTTAGTTGAGCAATCGCATTCAGTATATAGAATGAGAATTCTTAGTTACTAAACAAGATTATTGAGAATGAGAATTCTTACTAACAGTATATCGCAACCACGAGTATATAGCATGAGAATTCAGTATATATCATGAGTATTTAGTTTTCTACTGCAGCTATTGAGAATGTTACTAAATATATAGCATGAGAATTCTTGTACATAAGATTGGAATTATTAGTGAAAAATTTAGTACTAATGCATGTTAAAATAATTTAGTATTAACTATACGTAGCATAATTTTTAGTTTCTAAATGTAGCACTGGTATCGTTTGAGGTTAATTTAGTTGTTGCAACCATGCATGTTTGAGATTCTAATACTGCCTTTGATTTTTTTGTTAATGAAGACTCCTCAACACGACTATGTCTTCGTGGTCAATGACAAGGTCTCAATTCATTGCACATTCTCGCATGACAGCGACGAGGAGACTGGAGATTGGCCAAAGACGTCGAGGAGGGAGGTCAGATATGGCACCCCTAGCTTAACAGTGCTAATTTGAAATTATTATTATGCACTTTTGAGCATTTATCTGGCCTGAAAATAAATTTTCATAAAAGCGAGATCCACTGTTTTGGACAAGCGAAGGAACACAAAATCCTTTACTCCCAAATTTTTGGGTGTCAGTTAGGAGCTTTTCCTTTTCACTACTAGAATCCTGATGCATTTTAGAAAAATTAAGAAACAAAGACTGGAAAACAATAGAAGACAGGCTTGAAAAAAGGCTTTGTGGCTGGAAAGGTAAATTATTATCTGTTGGTGGACGTTTCTTTATGTTATCTTTCTTCGAGGTTCCAAGGGGTGTCCTTAAACTAATGGATTACTATAGATCAAGGTTTTTCTGGCAATATGAGCAACAAAGGAAAGAATATAAATTAGCTAAATGGGATGTAATCTGCCAACCAAAGGAACAGGGGTTGTTTAGGCATCTTAAATTTAGATATTCAAAATAGATGTTTATTAAGCAAGTGGTTGTTCAAACTTTGTAATGAAGATGGGGTTTGGCAGGGCTACTAAGAAATAAGTATCTCAGAGATAAATCACTTGGACAAGTGTTCAAAAGGCAAGGGGATTCACAATTCTGGATGGGCCTTATGGGTGTCAAAGACGACTACCTAAAGTTGGGTTCATTCAGGGTGACTTCGGGTGAGCAGACTAGGTTCTGGGAAGGCACCTGGTTAGGAAGGGAACCGCTAAAAAATAGATACCCCAACCTTTATAATATTGTAAGCAAAAAGCATGCTAGTGTTGCAAATGTCTTTAGTTCGATTCCTCTAAATGTCTCTTTTAGGAGATCATTAGTGGGGATTAAACTAACGGAGTGGTACAACTTAGTAGCAGAAGTGGTACACGTTAATTTGGTTGAGAGAAGGGATTTATTTATTTTGGTCCTTAAACAAAAATAGTGTGTACAAGCACCTTATCAATAGTGACATAAGAGTCTCACAGGAAATTTAACAAATAAAAGTACCGTTGAAGATTAAGATATTCTTATGATACTTAAAAAAGGGGATTATTTTAACAAAGGATAACCTAGCTAGAAGAAACTGAAGGGGTAACACAACATGTAGTTTTTGTAGCCGTGGGGAATCTATTAATCACTTCTTTTTCGGTTGCGTGTATGCTAAATTTTTGTGGAGAGCAACTCATTTAGTTTTTGGAATTGCTCCTCCAAGGAGGACAAAACAAGGACAAAAACCTAATCTTCTTTTATTGATAGGGACAACAAATTATGTTGGACAATATGGATTACTAGAAATGAAGTGGTCTTCGATAAATGCCAATCTAAAACTTTTCTATAGGTATTGTTCAGCGAACTTACTGGCTCAGGGTATGGGCCAAGTTGCAACGACTTGAGAGCGACCAAGACCTTTTAAGAATTATGTGCAGTTCTTTAGAGATGTCTGCTTTACGTTTTTTTAAATTCCCACGGATATGGTCTTTTATGTTTCGGATTGGCGTTTAAGAGACTCTTTTTCTATGTAGTTTGTGGAGGTTTTGTAACAATTGGAATTGATCCCTTTTTGTTTTGAGAAGAGTGAAGCCGGATATTTTTCCATTATCTAAAAAGGGGAATTTGGGTATCCATCCTTTTACCTGCTAATGCAGATTTAGATTCAAATACTAAAAACATGTAAAAGAACAAAATTAGATACATAAATTTTGGCAAGGGTATGCTATTTACCACCCCTACACGAAACAGCTAGCTCTTGTTCATTTGATAAAAAAAATTCCCTCTGTTCTTAAATATATGACGTCATTGACTTTTTTTGTTCGTTTGGCTATTCGTTTTTTCTACAAATATTTTTACAAATCGATAAATTAACAAGTTAAATCTAAAGTACATTAGATAATAGATATAATGATATACATTTTGCTTTAATTAACTAATTTGTTTAATATATATTAATGATCAAAATTGGAGTAAAAAGTCAACAATATTATTATATATTTAAAAACGAAAGGGAGCAACTCCAAAAGACGGCTAATCCCACCCCTAATACTTATTTTAGGGAGAAAAAACGATGTCCAACAGTTCCCTATTACCCTCCCGTATCTATTCGCAACGCGAAAAAAGAGACGTCCGCCGCGTATATTTGCGCGTCGTCCGTCCTCCCCCAATCGGCCCATCTACCGTTTTTCCAGCGCGCGACGTTCGTTCCCGCTAGTTTTGACGTGACGCGGGAACATCTTCGGCGGCAGCGGACAGTCTGCGACAGTGGCCAGCGGCAAAATCCTCATTATCGACAAGCTATGAAATAACATAATACTATCTTACTTCACCTTTGCTAAAATTTCTGGACCCGTGCGTGTGCTGGGGCTTCGTGATCTCCTGGCGGCGGACGGTGGCACTGAATCGAGTTCACGAGGGGAGGTGCGTGCGTGAAGCAGCGCTGGACCGTTCAGGTCAGACGTGTTTTCATTAGGTGAACAGCACAACTACTGGGTCCAATTAAGCTGACGTGGCCTATTTTGAATTTTAGGAGCAAGTTAGTAGCATTCTGTTGTGAGTTGATATGTTTTTGAGGAAAGAAAATTTTAACACAACCTCCAATACATCATTTTAGGGATGAATTTTTTCACATTCTCTTAGAGTTGCTACTTTGTCAGTCGAATTAGATTGTTGGCCGCTCCCGCTCCGATGACTGAACGACGACGGTCATGTCAGGCTTGACCTCAGCCACCCTGCCTTGGCCCACATTTCAGAGGGAGGGAGGAACCTGGAAGCCCCGGACCCACCACAGCTCCCGCGTTCGATTACAAAGGGAGCTCGCGCTCCCGCCAATCCTCTCCTCCTCCGTCTCCGTGTCGGCTTCGTCAAGATAAAACCTTTACCCCGCCTCCGCCTCGTTCTGGAATCCGCGCTTCGATCCGCCAAGGGCGATGATCTTTGTCGTGTCCCTCCCTCTGATTCGGAGTATTTAGTTGTTTATGGTGATATCGGCGAAGTGATCGAGGAGAGGCGAGCGGGAGCCCTGCTCTTCTCGTAACCTTGTTGCTGTCGGGAGCGAAGAGGAGGAAGGATGCCGTACTGCGTGATGACCGCGGCGGCGGCCGCCGCCGGCAGCGGCGCCGCCTACACGCCGGAGGAGGAAGTGCGGATCTTCTACCAGCGGTACGGCCACGGCGCCACCAAGGTCCTGCTCATCATCGGTACGGCGCGGTCTGCACATTTTCGTCCTCTCCTTTTCTGCTTCGTTTCTGCAATTGTTCTTAGTTTTGTAACTTTTGTTCCGCTCCTTTCCCCAATTCTTGCATGCGCTCCGTGTCACCGGCCAAAAAAGACGGAGCAACTTCCCTAAGATTTTTTTCCAATTGGAACGCAGGATTCGCGGGGACGTACGAGTCGTGGGGCCCGCAGGTGAAGGGCCTGACCGGCGCCCTGGAGCCCGTCGACGAGGAGGACCCGGCCAACGACGACGACTCCGGTGCGGCGGAGGGCGTCGAGGTCTGCTGCTTCGACAACCGCGGCATGGGGCGCAGCTCCGTGCCCGAACAAAAGTCGCAGTACACGTGCGTGCATCACGCTCCCCTCTTTCTACTCTCTACCGACGGCGACGCAGATTCTCGCAGGCTAGCTCACTCGATGTTCCTAACGATATTGTTCTTGCTCAATTCTTCGCAGGACGGCGATCATGGCGAAGGACGCGCTGGCGCTCATGGATCACCTGGGATGGCGAAAAGCGCATGTCTTCGGCCACTCCATGGGTGAGGCACACACATGTTCTTCAACCACCGTCATTAGTATTGCAGAGGATTCTGTGTTCATGAGCATCGCCTGACAAAACTGTATATATCTGAAACAGGGGCGATGGTAGCTTCGAAATTGGCCGCAATGGCGCCGGACCGGGTCGCGTCGCTGGCGCTACTCAACACGACGGGAGGAGGCTACCAGTGCATCCCAAAGGTAGGTGTGGTCGCCCACCAATTCAGATACTTCAAATCATGTCACTTTTTAGTATTTTTTAAACTGGTTCACGAAAAAGCTCCATTTGTCTGTGACTTCAGTCGCGATCAGATGGAGGATATTTTCTGTGGATTTTTGTTGTGTGTCTCCACCGTTGCTCGTATTGGGTTAGAAAAATCGATAGAAACATGATACTTAAAAAAAATCCGGTGTAAAACAAAAAAATTTCTGCCAGCCGACATTGACTAGCACGGGGAGGAAGAGTCAGAATTGGCTAGAATCAACAATTTGTGATGACTTCGTCATGCCAAAGGGAAGCATGGGTGACGCATCTAGTTGGTCGCTTTGAATTCAGTGTTACAATGTGGACATCTCTGAGTGTGCAAACATCAAAATTTATTTATATAGTTGACAATGAGAAATCAATTTACGTCTAGGTTTTGAGATAGTGATATTTGCTGCAAGGCTAGGATCTTTTGTGACATGATCGTGACTTCCTTATTTATCTATACTATATTTCAGTGAGCCACTGAGAATTGAAATTTTGGACTATTTTGTAGAATATGGATAAATCTCTTTGGACAGAGATATCATCTTCATTTTCTTGTAGCATACAGACTTTTTGGGTAACTTTACCTAGTTGCTAAATTTATCTTGGCCACAGAGCCATGGAAAAGATTTGACGCAATGATTTGTCAAATTACTAATAAACAAAACTCACGGTCTTCGCAACAAAATCCGTTGAACTCTTCAATGCGTTGGTCAGCCGGACTCTGTTTTTGTTTAGACAATGTCAGCAGTTGTTTTTGGTGAAGAACTATTTCTTTGATATTGTCGTTGCACTTGCACTGGCCTGGTTATTAAGAGGATTAAAAATAAACTTGGTTCTGATGTCAAATACATTTTCCTCTTCCAGGTTGATTGGCACACGATATCTCTCACCTATCGCTTTCTACGGGCAAGAACTCCTGAGCAGAGAGCGATTCTCGATCTTGAAGTCCATTATACGACGGTTGGTGGTCACTTATTTTTCTTCTATCAATATTATGGCCTGCTTATTATATGCAAAATAAAACAAAGTTATGAATCATATCACACTGCAGGAATACCTTGAGGAAGCTGTTGGATCATGTACCAGAAGACAAATGCTTTATAAGGTAAGAAATTTTGAAGCATTGTAGGACATTGTTGCATGGCATTCATAATAAATTGTTGACACAGTGAAGGTAGTGAGCTATAACACATATCTGTAGACATAATAAATTTCTCCAGTACATCATGAACATGACGTTGTTTACATGTTCTACGAAACTAGATTAGCTCGTAACAAAGATAATATGATGGGGACTTTACTATATCTGAAGTACAGGAATGTGCGGAAGCTAAAAATGCCAAAAGAAAACCCATTAGACCTTGCGCATGCCATTGTCGTATACTCATATCCATGAATTTTTAGGAATACGTTAAAGGATTGTCATCTGGTGGCATGCAATCCAGACATGGATTCGAGGGGCAAATGAATGCTTGCTGGACACATAAGCTCTCAACAAAAGAATTAGACAGGATTCGCTTAGCAGGTTTCCTTGTTCTAATTATTCATGGAAGGTAACTGAAAGCTCTGGTGATCCCATTATTGTCCTTTGACGTACACAATTCTGATCACCTATATGGTGACATTCCGACAGGGATGATGTTGTTGCTCAGTTGTATTATGCAAGGAGGCTTGCAGAAAAGCTACAGCCTGCTGCCAAGCTAATTGAGCTCCATGGAGGCCACCTAGTGAGCCATGAAAGGCCAGCTGAGGTAAAGAATTTTCAAAGTTCAATTTTGTTGATTTTACGGAGAGAACAAAAAAAAAGAATTTTGTTGATCTTCTCACTATTCTTCTCCAGATAATCACGAAAATATGCCATTCAAGTTTTTTCAACTGATAAGTTCGCTTGCAGATTAATATGTCCCTCATGGAGATGATCAAGGCTTCAAAATCGAGTACAGACCTAGAGGACTGGTCAAACCTTCCAAAGAAGTCCGATGGTATGTGCTTACTAGCAAATTGCAATTTGAATGACTCGATATGAATGAAAAAACATCAAAATAAATCTTGTTCTTAAACTAGATAACCGAAGTGATTTCTGGTATTTGCTTGATCAGCTGATTCTCTCCGTAAACGAGATGGTGACATGGTGAATTACCTCATAGTTACACACAACCTACTCGGAAAGCTCCAACTTATCTGGCTCTTCTTGTTTGGAGTGTTGTACTTTATTCTTGAGCACGTGAGGAGGATCCAAAGAGTTTTGAAGCCTGTCAGAGTTTCTGCTTCCACGCAATAGGTAAATACTGTTTGACAGACTGCTTTCCTGTTCTAAATATGCTTTTGGTAGACTAGAAATAATTGACAAGAAAATTTATCTTGCAGAGCAATTAGCCAGTGACCGCTTACAGTTGTTCTTCGTTCTTCGGACAAGTGTGAATTCTGAGAGAGAGAGCCATGTAGTGCTTCCAGCAAAAATGTAGTTGCAAAGGCTGGACATTACAGACTGGTCCTCCAGGGAATTGTTTTGTAACTTGCCCCGTTAATTTTGTTAATGGGAGGCTAGTCATTTTCTGCAATCCAGTGAGGATGTGTATAAGGCCATTCTCAGTTATACCTGAGCATTTTTGGCCCGGCCCGACCCGGCCCGCTGGCCCGGCCCGGGCCCGGCCCGCGCCAGGCCCGCCCACGGACCTTACTGGACGGGCGTGGGCAGAGATCTTGAAGCCCGCGAAAATTTTTTTTGGCCCGAGCCCGGCCCGAAATGCTGTTTTTAGTTACTTTACACTATAAAATGCGCGGCGCGGCCCGCCCAAGCCCGGGCCGGGCCCGGCCCGAGCCCGGCCCGAAAACTGAGGCCCGACACGTCCCATGGGACGGTCATGGGCAGGATTTTCTCGGCCCGAAAAACCCGGGTTTTTTTCCGGCCCGGCCCGAACCCGGCCCGGCCCGTGGAATGCTCAGGTCTATTCTCAGTGGAGATATCATGGACACGTTTACCTAGAGTGACACATCATCTAAAAACATTTGAGACTATAATGAAACACCTTCCTCTCAATGCATAATTTCATCTATTGTTGTTTTCTAGGTTGCATGCATGACACAAGTTGTCTAGGTAACTGTGTAGAGAGGGTGTCATCCTCATGAAACTCATTTCACCTCTCTCCTCATTAATACACTGTCACATCATCAAAAGTGTTGACATGACAGCCTATTTAATGTCCATGAAACCCTCCATTGAGACTGGCATAAGTGTATTGTAATTTATTTCCTCTAACACGCAGGATGTGTACTGTATTGCTGTTCAACATGATTAATGTACACATTTTCCCTCATTTTTAAATGAAGTTTTATTAATTTTAAGTTTTCGACACATTTTCCTCATCAGAACGTTTTTTGTTTCCGACAGGCTCGCGCATCAGAGGACGTAACTTAATTTTTTTTTCTTCAAATAATATTCAGAAGACAAAAAAATTTTGCTTTGTGGCTAAGAAAGAAACAAACTAGTAAGATACAATTGACAGAACCATCGTTTGGAAGAAGATAAGAAAAGCTTTGATCTCAATTCATCCATATTAACAACTCATTTGGAATTCTCGAGTTTTATTCGCAATCCTTTGACCAAGTATTTAGGCGTTTACAGAGGCATGAAGCACCGGCCGCAAACACATCAAGCTATACATAGTAGTTACAACTTACAACACGCGTTGCGAACAACAAAAAAACATTCAAAAATGAGTCGCGAACACGTCCCAAAGACTAATGACGATGCAATAATGGGTTTTGTCTCGAAGGCCATGCTCATGTTGAGCTCAAGTATAGGCCACCCTGCTCGGGCGCGTGCTGACGCCGAGCCGAGGCGGGGTCCAGTCTCCTGTGCAGCTCGACTCCGGGCTGTACCCGGCGAGTGCGCCGCCGTTCTGGCCCGAGCTCGACGTGTCCCCGGCGAGCCCGCCGCCGGAGCGACTCCTGCCGTGCGTCAGCGTCGGCGGCGCAGGGCGCGCCTTGGCGCGCGCCGACCTCGTCGCGGCCATGTAACCCGGTACTGCCGGTGGCCGCCGCCCGTGCGCGGCGGCCTCGTTCAGCTGGCTCCGGAGCGACGTGTCCACCTCCACCGTCGTCTTCTCGGGCACGCCGCTCGGGAAAGCAGCGGCTGCCGTCACGTAAGAGTAGGACGCCGCCGTCCTGGTGGCGGCGCCCTGTTGCGTCGTCGCCGTTGCGGGGTCCGGCGCGTCCGGATGCCGCTGCGTGGCGGCCATCCAGCGCTCGAGCCAGTGGAAGCCCAGGCCTGCCTTCTCATCCTCCTGCCGCTGCCACTGCCGCTGCTGGTAGGCGTAGGCGTACGCGAGCGCCCGCTCCCGGCGCGCGGCGGCGTCGTGGCGGCGGGCGCCCTCGGCCCTGGCGTCCTCCAGGGTGCGGCTGCTGCCGTCCCAGCCTCCGGCGGCGGAGGGGCTCCTCCCTCCGCCGCCGTTAACATCGTCGCCGCCACCGCGGCCGAACCTACCCCTGCTCCTGCTTCGCTGATGCAGGAGCAGCAGGTCAGCTGCCACCTCGCCGTCGTCGTCGGTGGCGTCGTGGCTGCCGCCCGCCGACGCCAGGTCGAGACACAGTTGGTGCTGGCGTCCTGGTCCCGGCGGCAGGGACAGGGAGTTGCGGCTGGCCGTTGCTGGAGGGGTCGGCGGCGGGAGAAGGAGGAGCGGGAGCTCGTTGAGGCGGCGCGCCCGGACCCGAGCCTGGGCGCGGACGAGGGCCTGCATGCAGCGCATGGTGAGGTGGACCTGCCGCCGCACCTGGTGGCCGCGCACCAGCGCCTGCAACCGCACCAGGCCGCGCAGCGCGCGCAGGGCTCGACGGGCCTGAAACAGACAAGACCATGGAGAGACATAACTTGCATCTGATACCTACAAAATCCCATGTGTATTAAATCCCTACTGCTTTGCTTATAACAAATCTAAATATCAACAGATTTGATTAAAAAATTTTCAAAACTAATTCTCTCCTGAGTATTTGTTGGATATAAGCTTTGGTATACTCCTCCAAAATAAAACACAGTTTAACTCTCTCACGTTTGTTGTAGATCAAATTAAATTTCCTGAATGAAATTATAGTGATTCCTGGACTGACATCGAAATTCTTCACTTTATTCACTGTCACTATTAAAAATGATATTCCACTGCCTCCACATAAATGGTAACGCGAGATTTAGTTCATACTAACATCTCTCCTCGCGCTCCTTTATAAAATACTTAGAATTTTGGACGAGATTCAACACATCTTTTGAGAATTTGAGTTCAAATTAAACTTTTTAAAGTTTTTCTAGGTGCATAGGGGCGATAAATCTAAGTACATGCTTGTTGTTCGTTGTAGTTTCTAGCTATGTATGCTACGATTAATTTTAATTAGAATTTCATGCGATGGTAGAGTGAGCCCGGCCTTATGCAATGCAGAGTTTCTTCTAGAAGATCCACATTTAATTTATATGGATCTGTAAGCAAATCCAGTATATAGCTTGGAAAATTATTACATGCCCTTAATTTAATTGAGGACGGACAAGGACGCAATGACAATGAGCACTGCACCTACTTGGTCACTCGTAGTAGTCCATATGGATCTGAGGCTGATGAGGTCGATGGATTGCATTGGGTCGGGGCAGGTGTAGAAATCATTGTAGATCACCACAACATGTATACTGGTAGCTAGCGTAGTACGTACTGTATCAACAGATTTATTGGGGGTTTGGGACAATAGCATAAAGCCAAGTTACATGCATGGTACACCGAGAGCACCACAGCACATCCTTTCGCCAGTTGCCATGTGGCATGGTAAAATAAGTCTTCTTTGTTCAGCGATGTTTGGTTAATTACTTCACAATTCTAATGTACCCCAACTCGATCTTTAGCCTTGCAAGTCCACAGTAGAATTCATTGCAGACAAAAGAAAAAAAAACATGTGAGTCAGAGAGCGAGCAAAGTTGCGGTGGCCTTCGTTCTCTCACTGTTGGTTAAGTTGCCGGCAAAAGAAGAAAGAAGCAACCGGCCGTGCGCCCCATAAAAGCGCAGTTACTGAGCTCGGTTGGGCTGGTCCGGTTGGTCCGTGCGTGTGGCCGGGATCGACCGATCACTGGTTTAATTTGGATCCCAACAAGCAACTAACAGATCGAGCAGTAGTACGCACAGGAATGATCATCGGAAGGACCTGCACCAAATCACCACCCACGGAATTGATGCATGATGATTGCATCGCGCACCGAGTGATGAGCTAGTCACACCGTGTCGTTCTCGCCAAATCTCACTGCTTGCACCGTAAGCAACCACGATCTTGATGCTTGCTCTGCTCGATCTGGCCGGCGGCATTAGCTCGACCGGCCACCTTATAAAGTCACCGCCTGATTTTAACGTCGGATCTCTCTTGCCCATCATATATTTGGGTGAAAAAAACAAGGGCTCGCCACCTACCTCGACGCGACTCTCACACTGACCACTCACCTTTTCTTATTTTACCCTCTGTATATGTATAATTACCTGGTTGATTGTGTATACGTAATTGCTTTTGGTTACGTACCCACCGATCGACCAAACCCAATTAGTGCGAGGAGGTTATTACTAACTGAGAGCCTTTGATTACATGCAATCCAGATGGAATGATGAGGATCGAACAGAATGCATTCTCAGCATTCATGTCGACGAGTGAGAAATTAAATTTTTTAGCGAAATGTTTTCGAAAGACCAAATTTGTAGCGAAATCAAATTTCATATGTATACATGGGAAAAGAAAAGAAAAGCTCTGAATCTGCTTCGCATCATATCAACTCTATATGATGCATATGATCGGTGGTAATTGCGCAAGGTTTAGGAATGATATATACTTATGTAGTTTTTTTTCCCATTTCAAATTGTAATTCATTTTTGACAAATTTAGATTCATAGTTGTTATTATGTATTTAAACATAAATATATATCTAGATGCATAAAAAATTGTGAATATCGAAATGTCAAAATGAACTACAATTTAGAATCAAGGAAGTAAATATTAGCGTTGCGAGGTTAATTCAGATTTGGTACGTCAGACATGAAGACGTACACGGGCAGCTGGTTGGTTAATTAGTTGGGCATGCGAACGTACGTACCAGGTACCCGCGGTAGTAGGCCTGGATGCGCACGGCGGCGCGCTCCTCCCGGGACAGGCGCCGGAGCGCCGCCAGCCGCACCACCCGTGCCGCTGCCTCGGCGGCCACCACAGCGGCCTCGGCCGCGGCGGCCAGCGCCCGAGCGCGCTCCATGTCGTCGTCGGCCTCCTCCTCGTCCTCATCATCAGCCGCCTCCCGCTCGTCATTCCGCCGGACCGGCGCCACCTGCAGCTCCCCGCCATCGTTGCTCGCCTCTGCCGACGTCTCGGACACCGGGAAGTGCTCCAGCAGCAGCAGCACCTCCGGCTCCTCGGCTCCTCCGCCGGACGCGGCCTCCTCCTCGCCGGCGCCGCCGTCCTGCATGCCATGACCGCACCAAGCAACTCGCCATGAATAGTGTTCGATTTCTGGATCATCGCCATGCCATGCCGATCGAGATGCATGGCAAGACTAGAGCTACTCTGTTGATGCCTACCTGTTTCCCGTGCTGCACGGAGTTCTTGTCCTTGTCTTTGGAGGTGGTGGCATGGGAGGTGGAGGATGAGGACGACGGCCGGAACACCTTCCTGACGGCAGCGAACCAGCCGCCGCCACCTGTGGCGTGCTTCTTTCCCATGGCTGCCTGCCCGTCCGCGCGCGCGATCACCCGGCCGGTTGGCGACAAGCTGGTAAAATCTGCCAATCTGAGGATCGGAGCGGCGGGGAAGGAGGCTGCAGTAATGGAGGTGGACGCCACGAGATGGCGCCAATTTAACGTCGCTCACGGGGGGAGGGGCGTGTCTCTGCCTGTGGACCTGGCCTAGCTTTTTTTTTTTTTTTGGAACGACCCGGCCTAGCTTCGCAGTCGGACGGAAGGACAGAGCTGTGGCCTGTGGGTGCTGCTACCAGATTGCCCTATTGTCGATTTGTCGTCCGTCTTGTGGCTTGCTGCAGTTTTACCGTCGCTTTGGCTCTTGGGATTTTCGTTTTTTACTTTTCAACTCCAACTGGATTAAAAAAATTGTTTTTTAAAGGCCTCGAAAATGGAGAACATATCCGGTGCTAATTTATCCTTTTGCTACCGTGCTACAAACATCGTAGCAAGTAAACCGATGTATAAAAAATCATCCAAAAAATATGAATAGATAGAACATGAAACATCTACATCATGTGCATTTTTTTGATGTTGAACAAAAAAATGTGCAAGAAAAAAAATCAGCAATTGAATAGTTGCGGCGCAACTGTTCATAGCTGATCTACCTTCCTCTTTGTGAAAATGTCGTCTAATTCGTGGACGTAACAGTATCGCAGCTGTAGCAGCACAGCATGACCTTCACTGATCAATATTCATGGAAGCGGAATTATATAGCTATGTGCTCGGTTGGTATTCCCTCCATTGTAAATTACTATTCGTTTTGATTTTTTCTATATAGACACCATTTGGTATGCATCTAAATACATTGATAGCAAAAAGTTGTAACTAGAAAAACCAAACCCCAGTGGCGTAGCCTCTTCTACTGTTGGCAAATCCATGAAAGCCCCTCCAAACCTCTGAAGAGAGAAAGGAGGAGCTGGAGGTTGAGAAAAAAGAAGCCTCTCCTAAGCTCCAATCCTAATTTCACCACTGTCAACACCATTAGTAATAAGTTAGGACGGGGGAGTAGGGGCGAAGCAAAGCAACCGATGTTTTGGTCATTCGACTTGTTCATATCAGTATTGGATTTGAACCAACGACCCTCGTCGTATGAAAGCGATACATTTGACTGCAGAGTCAAGTAGGACAGTTAGAGGAAATAAAAATAAATAATGCAGTTCTCGTTCCCCTACGAGCTACAACCCAATTTAGACTTGATGGTTTAAACATTGTATTATTATGATCATGCATGTGTGTTGTTTCGGGCAAAACAATCAGAAGAGCATGACTGATTTGTCTTCCGGATGTAGATCACAATAAACACATCTTTGGGATGTGGATCACAACAAACACATTTTTCTAGTAAATGCATCGATATCTACGTCAGGGAGGCTTGGTGTAAGTGAACAGAAAAATAACATATAACACAAGGCTAAGAAAAATAACATATATCCATTAATGTGACGTCAAGAAGCCATGTTGACCCCAAGAAAATGCATCCATATAACACAATTTGCCTGGAGTATTTCAACTAAAAATTTCTATGTTAAACATAATACATAATTGTGTCCAAATCAGCCATTCAGACTTTCTTAAAAATTGGCTCTTATCAACAGGGGCGGAGCAAGGATTTAAGAATAAAGGGTGTAATGAACAAAATAATATACTACTTTCAATATCTTCTCTAATTGATTTCTGCACTTTTGGAACATATATGCTTAAAATTTCATTTTTTTGAGATTACACAGTACAACGCAGACGCTCACAACACGCACGCACACTCACCCCTATGAATACACGTACGCAAACCCTACCCCTGTGAGCACCTCCGAAGGACTGAGCACCGGCAGATCTAGAGATTCTCGAAGTCACCACTGGTGCCTCGTCGTCGACGGGAACGTCGCTTACCACTTAATGCATAACGCCGGAAAATCCCGGAATAAATCCAGGAAAAGGTGCGAGCACCAGGATTTGAACCCTGGTGGGTAGCGTCCCACTAGACCGTCCTACCATTGGACTACAAGCCAATTCACGCTTAAAATTTCATTTTGGACATCAGATGAAGTGTATTTTGTATTTTCAAAGCATTTTTTAGCACAACCTCATTATACAAACCCAAAAGCTTGAGTATTTCAGGAAAATTACCCCTATTTAACGAACCAGGGGTTCATCATGATCTTAAAAAAGCATATTTAAAATGTTAACTACTTAAGCATAAAGCATATAAACAAAACAAGTTAAAGTTAATAGCTTAACACAGTTAATAATCTACTTAGACTAAATTAAGAGAGAATATTAAGCTAAATTAAGAGGGAGTATTAGACATTTTAATAGGATATTGGGGGTGCCTGGCCCCCCTCAGCCCCTCCCTCCGCCCCTGCTTATCAATGAGCTCAACACTTGATAACGTAAGAAAATTAGTCTGTTGAAAAAAAACCATTTACAATTATTTTTTAAGATCAAACCCATTTACGAGTTAGTCCCTACAAATTTATAGATATCTAATGTTAGGTATAGTGTGAGAAGAGTATAAAAGTTTCTGTCCGTATGCTGGTGTAGAAAACAGTAGCTGCCTATTTGGCATTTCTCTCCATGGTATACTAGGTATTCTCTCCATGGTATACTAGGTGATACCCTGCATGTTGCTACTGGAATTTTTTTAAACAAAATTTTAAAGTGAAATTTGAAAGTTGAACCACTAAGCTGATTGCAAGGCTACATTCTTTTGCAAACAACATTGTATATTAAAATATGTTTATCATGTCGAGAAAGAACATCTCTTAAATAATTGATCCTCCATGTACTTAGTCACAAAAAATTGATAGAAGACATAAATAGATGATCTTAGTAGATGATGACGTGAATAGATGGCATGTTAAGAGAAATAGAAGAATCACTCTTAGTGGGATGCATTGTATAGGTTATATAAATATCATATTTAACCACATCTAGTTGTAGCCGAAGGTTAGTTTTTAATTGCTGGGGTTTTAAGAGAAAAGTCTGACTTGTACTACTTTTTTCTTTTTCTTTTGAGAGGTTCTGGAATTTTTTTTAAAAGTTCTTTTTTCATTTTTCGAAAATAAATGCCGGATTTGAAAATTTTCAAAACTAGACATCTACAGCTGTTCTAAACGGCGGTTGCAACTAACCGTCGTTGTAAACAGAGCCAAGCAACAGAGCCACGTCCTGCAGAGTCAGCGTCATCTTCCCCCAAGGGAAGTGGAAGGAGTATGTCTCTGGGCGCCACCGGTCGAATAGTGCGCAGATGAGGCCGCAGTCGAACGCGAACCGCGTGTGGCGGTCCTGTGGACGAGCTGGGCCTGCACGTGGCCCCCCTCCACCAACCGCGTCAACGGGAGAAGTCCTGCTGCGCGTAGCCTGCTCAAAAGAATGTAATAGCTGTTAGTGTAATGAAAAATGCAATGATATATTATCATTAATAAGGTATTGTGTTACGCACTTGGGAACCCAACGCTCATCTAGCGGCATGTAGTGCGTGTAAGGAATCGGATGCTCGTAGCCTAAGAGGGGGAGAGAGTGAATTAGGTAACTTAAATCCTTAAACCTAGGGTTATCACTATTTGCTCAAAACATAAACTAGAACATACTACCTAGATGTGCAATTACGGTTGTTCTAGTGTGAAACTCACATCCCAAAACAAGTTTTGCAACCTATAGTGAATCCTAGCAAGATACTACTCTAGAAAAGTAAAGGTAAGCAAGGATTGCAAGAAAGTAATGCAGAAACGTAAAGGGGGATGAGAGGAAGCAAACTCTTGACACGTGATTTATCCCGTGGTATCGGTAGGCACTAAGCCACCCCTAGTCCACGTTGTTGAAGCATTGTTGACGGTCGATTTCCGTCAACCAAGAGCACTTGTTACACTTTGGTTTGAGTTTTGAATTATAACTAACCCGCCACTAGGCACACTAATGATGTAACAAGTTCACACTTGCATGTGGTTTTTGGAGTATGTTGTTTATGCAAGATTTAAGCACCTAAATGAGGACTTCCGGGTAGAGTTCATTGAGCACTTTATGAGAAGATCATGAAGCCCGGCACAAGTCAAGACACGAAGTGAACATGACTCCAAATGACCCGAGGGCCAAAGCATGAAGCCGTGAAACTCCGAGGACCTAAACAGAAGATGTAGGAGTTCGCACGCCAAGTACCCTTATCCAAACCACGGGGAAAATGACGTCAAGGACCCACATGAAGTTCGGTAAATATTCAAGAAAGTGCGAGAAGCATCGTGGAGGAAGATGGGCCCGAACCGAGCCGAAAAGGGCCTGGGTCGGCCGGCCCAGGCTGACCGGCCTACCCCCTTTCGGGCCCGGTTCGCGACGCCCTTTGATCTACCGCCTCTTCGGTCTATTTATATCCCCTATCTCCGACGGCCGCCGTATCCATTCATCAGAGAGCCGCCGAATCGAGGAATACACACCGAAGGAAGCCGTCGCCACCGCGAGTCCTCGACGTTGCCTAGGAGATGGCTTAGGCTAGACCCTAGCCTCCATGGTTGGCCCTGCGTGGTGAAGCCATGGTGGAGTTCCGGAGCCATGCCTTGGATTCATCAAGGCACATGTACTTTTGACGGTGATATCAATCTAATCTTGCCTTTACTTTTGATCTACTTTGATGCATGCTTTCTCTCATTCATGTGTGTAGCTAGCATATGATATTAGTAGGAATAGATCTAATCTATGTCTTGCGGATACATTGAAGTGGTGCACGAACTTACAAGTTGTCGTTCGGTGTTGACTACCTTCCATAGTGACAGTACGATATAGGGAAAGCACCGAACGAACGTGAAATGGATATCTCCTTATCATGGTATGAGCTTTAGGTTAGTTTATCGTTGTCGGGGTTTGTTACCGCCGGCAAGTAAATTTATACGAACGCATGTCTGGATTCGAACGGTTGCACAAGAGACACTCGAGATTATACTTGTTCGGGCCTCCGGAGAGTAATACCCCACGTCCAGTCAGGGAAGGGATGTTCTTTATGCTCAGAGGTTTGTAGTAGGGGTTACAAACAAGTTGGGAGAGGGTTTCAAGCCCAAGTCCCTGGCGTGCGTGTGGTGGGTTCTTGTAGCAGAGTTCTGCGTACACGAGTGTGATTGTGTCTATGGGGGAATATGAGATGAGATATCGATACTGAGTGAGTGTGGGGGTGGAAACGAACGTGTCTTACAAGTGCCCCCCTCCTCCCCCTTTATAGTCGCAAGGGAGAGGTCTATGGGGGTTAAACCGAGGGTGGAAACTAGGTTACAGTGCAGGGTGTCCTTTCTCTGTGTTAGGCCGTCAGGGCGGTGCGGCGAAGAACTATTACGGATCACAGGAGACGGTGTAGGTCTTCTTGGAATTGCGCGCCCTGAGTAGTTGCTTTTGGGGCTTCTCGTACCCTTCTCCGAGTAGTTCGTCGGGTACAGGGCGTAGGATTCATATCCTACCCCTGTCAGTAGGGTAGGAGCATATCTTTTCCGGGTACTGTGGAGGTGGAGTAGTCTATATCAAGGTGTTCGAAAGCTAGGGGAGGCGTGCACTGTGCCGTTCGTGGCACAATGCTCCTCGTGCCGCCCGTGGTACGACGCACACTGTGCCGTTCGTGGAACAGCAGACGGATCCGTCTTCTGACACTAGATCGGTCTGGTTAGGGCGGGCAGGCACAGAGGGGCCGGCACGTGGTGGTGCGCGGGTTAGCGTGCTCGGATATCACGAGGTATCGACAGGGCCCGCGTACCTGCATCCTTCATTGTGAAGTCTTGAACTTGGTCGGGGGCGGAAAACTACTCGTGCGAGCAGATAGTCTATGCCATGCCTTCCGATGCTTAGGGAGTAGCGTGCACTGTGCCGTTCGTGGCGTAGTACGCCCTGCACTATTCGTGGTACAGCAGACACTGTGCCATTCGTGGCAGGGCAGACGGATCCGTGCTCTGACACCGAATCGGCCTGGCCCGGGCGGGCCATCGCGGAGGAGCGGACGCGTGGCGGCGTGTGGGAGAATGCGCGCGAAGATCTCAGGATCTCAGCAAAGGGGCCACACCACCGTTGCCTTCCGTGCGAAGCCTGAGCCGGTCGATGATGGAAACTACTCGTGCGAGCGGGTAGTCAGGGAAGAAGACGGAAACTACTCATGCGAACGAGTAGTCGGAGGCGGAGATGAGGACATGTCGTGCGAACCGCCAAGCGGCAGAGAACTTGTCGCGTGGGCTGCCATGTACTCAGAGGAAGAGGTGCTGGTGTGCATGGGTTGTCCGGCCCCTGGCCCGTGACGGAAACAGGTCGTACGGACTTCCAGGTACTCGGGGGCTTAATACTCGTTGTATTAGCCGCTAAGTATGCTGCGTGTCAGTCCGTACTGCGTTTTCCAGAGGCCAAGGTGGGCCCTGGTCTATGGCCTCGTCAGTAGCCCCAAGCCTGATGAGGGAGCCAAGGGCTCGCTCTCAGGCTCTATTACAGTGGGGACGAAGAGGTCAGGCGTGTCTTTTCCAACGAGGGCGCGCGAGCGCACCCGTGGGTGATAGCCCCCGAGCCCACGGACAAGTCGGTGACTTGTGCGTGGGGTTAAATGTTGAGGTGCGGAATTCGTGGAAGTTACCTTGTCATTGCTCGTTGGGCGAAGTGCACGTCGTGGGATGAATGGCGGAGATCTTACTCCGGGTGCAGGATTCGTGGGCCCTATCACGGGTGATGTGGTGGCGTGTTCGTGCGCGATTGGCAGTGGTGGGCGCGCCTTTTGAGGAGCAACGCTTCGGCGCGTGGGGGACGTGGCCGTGGCGGGCCCAGGCATTAACTGCTGGGGGTACGGTCATTTCCCCCTTTTATACCACGGCTGCCGGTTGGGATTTTCCCCTTCTTCCTTCTCGCTCACTCCGCCGTCGTCGCCTTTGCCTTAGCCTCCGCATCCGCTGCGCTCGTGCTCCCGCGCCTCCTTTGACTCCAAACACAAGCTCGCTTCTCGCCGTCGCCGCCGCCATGTCGAACTGGGCGTCCTCCACTGCGACCTGGTCGAAGCTCGACCGCCTCGTCGCTGACGGTATGCTGCCGCTGCAGACCGAGGCGGAGGAGTGGAAGGTCCCCGGAGCCGAGTGCGTCCCCGAGCCCCCGGAGGGGTATCTGGTCTCGTTCGTGGCCTTCCACGAGCATGGCTTCTCCGTCCCGGTGGGACGGTTCATCCGCGCTGTCCTCGAGGAGTACGACCTCGAGCTCCACAACCTCAACCCAAACGGCGTCTAGCAGATGGCAGCATTTGAGGTGCTGTGCGAGGGGTACCTGCGGCAGGGGGCCCATTGGGACCTGTTCCGGTACTTCTACAAGTTTGTCTGCGTGAAGGACGACCACACCGCGACGGCGATCGGGTACGCCGGGCTTCGTGGGAAGCAGGGGAGGATGGACGAGTACATTGCCACCTCCTTGACAAGCTCCAATAGCGGGTGGCACCAGGACTGGTTCTACCTCAAGAATGTCGATGAGAACCCGCTCCCAAGGTACACCGGCCGCTGGCATGACTGCGCTCCGGCGAAGTGGAAGTACGGGCCAGAGAAGAAGGACCAACCCCGGTTCCTTCCGGACGCCCTCTGGGCCCTCAAGCTGCTCTGCGACAATGGCGTGGACTTCGTCGCTGTGATTGGTGCCTACCACGCGAGGGGGGTTGTCCCGCTCCGACGACGCCCCCTGCGCCTCTTCGATATGACGGCCGACCGGGCTCCCTTCGTGGGGACGGTGACGGTCGACCCTCTGCCCTCGGTGGAGGAGGTCCAACGCAGGGTGTCCCAGGCCACCGGGATCACCTACTTGTTCTGGCCGCCGCCGAACTCGCTGCGGATGCTCCCTGACCCGACCACCATGGCCCTGGTACGCTTTTCTTGGCTCCTTTTGACTTGTTCTTGGTGTTTTCGCGGTGGGTAATGATTTTCTCGCATTTGTCCAGATGGGGACGGTGAGCATCCTTGCCTCGTGTCCTCCTCTGGAGGAGAACTGGACGCTCACCCGGATGCTCGCCGTGAGGGACAAGCGGCGGGCTGAGCGCAAGAAGGCCCACTAGCATAAGGAGATTGAGAAGCAGTCGAGGAATGACGGCCGTGCTTCCCGCTGGCGCGCCAAGGAGGCCGACGTCTCCGAGGACGAGGACCCCTCGTCGCCGCCACCGGGCACGGGGGACTCCGAATCTGAGTTCACGTGGACCGACGACGAGCTGCCGGCGTCGTCACAGCCGCGCGGTGGGTCGGAGCTCGCCTTTGCCGCGATGGGTGCCAGCTCGAGCCGGCAGGCGCCGCCCCGGTCTCCCCGAGCAGACCGGTCCGGGACGCGTAGCCGTTCCTCTTAGCGGGGCCACCGCGAGAGGAGTAGGAGTTCCCCGCGGTGCGACGATTCTCCTCGCCGCACGTCAGGGCATGAGACCTCACGCCGCCATTCCTCGCGCCGGAGGTCGGACTCCCCTTCGGCGCGCTCACCACGGGAGCGGCGGAATGCGTCAGGAGTTTCTTCTCCGCCCGCGACCCAGGGCGGGGGATGGATCACCACCCAGCGACGTCTCCCGTCCATCGTCGTCGTTGGAAGCAGACCTGCGCCTTCCCCGACTTCTGCTCCGTCCGCAGGGAGCAAACGGGTGGCGCCCTCCCCGAACCCGACCTTCGGTTCGAAGCGGGCCCGCAACATCGCGGAAAGGTAGGCTCCGAGTTTGTAATTTTTTTATCATTATTTCAAATTTTGGGGGAGCATGTCCTCCACTTGCTGTCGTCGTGACACCTTTTCTGTCTCAGGGCGCCCGACCCCAGTACGATGACGCCGGCGCCCATGAAGATGTTGCGCCACCCTACCCAGGTGGCCGGAGATGTGCCGCCACCGAGCGGTCCGCCGCCAACCCTCCTATCGGGGGCGGCCGCTGAAGAGGCGGGAGGGTCCAGGACCCAGGAAACAGTGGTCCCACCGACGGGAGCTGAGAGCCCTGCTCGAAGCGACCTGTCTTTGGGGCATATGGGATTGGGGGGCGAAGCCCCCATAGAAGAAGCGCTTTCGGCCCACGCGACCGAGTTGGAGAAGTTCCTATCTGGGCCCCAGGAGAAGCCCTTGGAGGATCCTGCTCCAGAAGCGCCGGCAGGAGACGTTGAACTACCAGCCCCCGAGCCGTTGGCGGGGGCGGGCGGTGCTGCGGCGGACGCCGAACAGCCAGCCCCCGAGTGGTCGGGCGCGGGAAGTGCTGCGGCGGACACCGGAACCCCAGCTCCCGAGTCACTGGTCGGCCTGGAGGACGCCATGGTGGTCGTGGAGCAGGCTATCCCTGCTTCCGAGGAGACCCCGACCATGACGAACGTGGAGGTGACGGAGGAGGCCGCTCCGATCTCGTCGGCTGTTGTCTCCACCATCAGCATCGTCCCCCCACCGGACGCCCCAGAGGTCGTCGTCATCCCGGAGTCACCCTCTCCCACTACTTCTCTTCTTGTGGCAGTGGAGGAGTAGACGCCACCTCCGGCCTCAGAGGTCGGAGAGAGCTCGAGGGGCCCGGGGCCGACCGCGTCGACACTCAAGGAACAGGCGGAGGCATCACCGCTCTGGCTGGTGCCCATCTCGCGGGTCTAGAACTCCGTCGGCCTGGACGTTGATGGGAATGCGGAGGCCCTGGCCCGCCGCAACCTGGATTGGGGCCTGCGCTAGAGCGAACGGGTGCTGCGTCAGTCGGAGCGGGCTCTCATGGAGCTGGTCCTGCCTGCTACGAGGGTGAGTCGTGGTCTTCGTTCTTCAGCTTTTCATTTTCTGTATGTGCTTCATCATTTTTCTTGACCGTGGAGCTCGTCTGTGGTTTAGGAGTTCGTGGGGCACTACGACGACAAGTCCCGGGGCATCGAGGTGCTCCATGCGGAGAGGACCCAGCTGGAGACACAGCTGGCCGCGACCTGCCTTGTCGCGGCGGCCATCGAGGTCGACCGGGCGACCGAACACGCGGCCCTCGAAGCTAGGGCAAAATCCGCTGAGGACCGCGCGGCCCCAGCACAGGCGGAGAAGACCGCCTTGGAGGAGAGGTTGGCTGCGGCGGAGGAGGCAGCATCAGAGCTGCGTTCTACTGTCGAGGCCGCCGCCCGGACTACCCACTAGGAGAAAGCGGAGCTCGAGGCAAGGGCGGGCTGGGCCGAGTCCGACCTCCAGGTGGCCCGCGAAAGGGTGACTGCTCTTGAGGCCCAGGTCAGCAGCGTCAATGCTGAGAAGGGCCAACTCGAGGAAGTCGCCAAGAAGCATGGGGAGGAGATCGTCAGTGAGTGCCTCACGACCTGTTGTCTTTACATTTCCGCTTGCGCGTAGTTGCTTGATTCGTGACGCTGTCTTGCTTTTCGGGGTGAGCAGCTCTTCGTGTGGCCCGCAACAACTTGGCGAAGCAGGTCACAGATCAGGAGAGCATCGCGACCACCCGGATTGTCGAGAACGAGAAGCTGGCGGACCTCGCTCGCGAGTCCACCGAGAAGCTGAATAGTAAGAGACGTCACTTTCCCGTGTTTTCCCCTTTTTGAACACGTTGCTTTCTGCTAATGTGTGTCCCTTTTTGCCTCAGGGATCGTGACGGATCTGGAGGAGGTGCGGAGGTTGCACGGGAAGACCAAGGAGGACCTTGCGCTAGTGCAGTCGATTCGTGATAAGATGGCCGAGGCCATCATCAAAGCGATGGACGAACTCAGGGTCCCCTCTACCTCCACTTTGAAAGAGCATCTGGAATGGGCCGCCGTGATAGCTTGCCGGCAATCAATGGATGTGGCCCGCGACATTGTCCGCAAGGTGGTGGCCATCTTCTTGTCACACTATCTGAGGCTGGATCGGGAGTTGCTGAGCCAGGGGTGGTGTCTGGGCTACGACAATGCTGGCTATGATCGCATTGAGCATGACGCCGTCGACTTTGCCCGAGTTATGATGAACCATGCCCTTCATGACCTGGGCCTATAAGAAAGAACAAAGTAGCCTCGCCGGGGCTTTTGATTATGTCTGTCGGAAACTAATAAACTCGTGGGTCAAGTGACCGTTTTTATTTTAAGTTAAGGACTTTGTTTGTTTGCTTGTTATCCTTCTCCTGAGTAGTTAGGAAACTTGCGAGCTCGAGAAGTATGATCTAAGATTTCATTGGTGGTGTCTTGCTCCGTAGCCGCGGGGGCGTAGGAACCTGGCGACCCGGCCAGACTTAGCCTTAAAGTGGTACTGCTCGGGCAAGCAGCCCCCGAGTACTTTGAAGAAGGTAGACGAAAGCGTGTTTTTTGCAAACAAGAAAACTCTTCGGAGTTTATGGTTTAGACGGTTGCCCGACAACTTTCGAGGGAGCGAATGAGCGACAACTCGAGTTTGTGAACTTTGCTCGTGGGTCTTTGTACCGTAGCCGCAGGAGCGTAAGTACTCGGGGCCCAGACGAGCGCAGGTTCATGACCGCTCGAATCGTCACCCATCTCCCTTTAAGGAGTGTGGGTGTACCATGACGATCATACGAGAAACCATGGATAGTTTTTGGTCGAAATAGTTTTCGAAACGTGTGGGGAAGGGGTGCAGTGGCCCGAAGTAGCCCCCGAGCCCATGGTCAAGTCAGAGACTTGCCTATGGGATGAGACAAGCACGAAAAACGTTTTACTCGAGTAAAAGACGCAAGCTCGAATGAAGATATCATCTCTCGAAACAAGAAAGTAGCTCTTAGCTCTTGCATTATCATGAGATGAAACAAAGGAAATACTTAATGGTAAAAGCGGCGTAACTGCTCTATGTTCCATGTGTTGGAGATGACCCTGCCGTCCTCGTATTTGAGCTTGAAAGTCCTCGGACGGAGCACCTGGTCGACGATGAATGGACCCTCCCATGGCGGTGAGAGCTTGTGTCGGCCCTCGTTGCTTTGAACTCGTCGGAGGACGAGGTCGCCGACTTGGAACTCGCGTTCCCGTATGTTGCGCTTGTGGTAGCGATGTAGAGCCTGCTGGTATTGTGCCGAGTGGAGGAGAGAGACGCTGCGCGCTTCATCCAGCTGGTCGATGGAATTTTTGAGCGCAACCTGATTGCCTTCTTCGGTGTAGGCTTGAACTCGTGGGCTTCCATAGTTGATATCCGTCGGGAGAACCGCCTCTGGCCCGTGGATCAGGAAGAAAGGCGTGCAACCCGTGGCCCGACTAGGTGTGGTGCGCAGACTCCATAGGACGGACGGGAGTTCCGTAGCCCACGTCGCCCGAAACTTCTCGAGGTGCTTAAAAATTCGTGGCTTCAGGCCTTGCAGGATCATGTCGTTCGCCCTCTCCACTTGTCCATTGGTCCTCAGATGGCTGACGGCGGCCCAGTCCACGCGGATGTTGTTGTCGTCACAGAACTTGAGGAACTTCTTACCGGTGAACTGGGTGCCGTTGTCGGTGATGATGGAGTTCGGGATCCCGAAGCGATAGATGATGTTGGTGAAGAATGCGACAGCTTCCTCCGACCGAACGTTTGTTATGGTCTCGGCCTCGATCCACTTCGAAAACTTATCAATGGCGACGAGCACGTGGGTGTAGCCCCCTGGTGCCTTCCTCAAGGGGCCGACCATGTCCAATCCCCAGACTGCGAAAGGCCAGGTGATCGTAATGGTCTGAAGCGCTTGCGCCGGGAGGTGAGTTTGTCGCACATAGAATTGGCAACCTTCGCAACTGCGCACAATTCGAGTCGCGTCGGCGACTGCGGTTGGCTAATAAAAACCTTGTCGGAAAGCTTTCCCGACAATGGTCTTTGGACCGACGTGATGCCCGCACGTGCCGGCGTGAATTTCTTGCAGCAGCTCCTTGCCCTGGTCGGCTAGGATGCAACGCATGAGTATGCCTTCAGAGCCTTTTCGTCGGAGCTCGCCATCGACCAATCTGTACGAATTGGCCATATGAGCTATCCGTTGGGCTTCCTCCTTGTCGGGCGGCAGCTTTCCCTCGACCATCCACTCAAGGATTGGAATCCTCTAGTCTGGGTCTTCGAGATTGGGCTCTCGCACCTCGTCGATCTTCATGACCTCTTGTGTCGATGGTTCTGGCGGCTTGTCTTCCTCAGAGTGGACGGATGGCTCATATTGGTTGCTGGCAAAAACCCCGTGCGGAATGGGTTTTCGATTTGATGCCGCTTTTGCGAGGGTGTCCGCTGCCTCGTTGTACTTGTGTAGCACGTGATTGAGCTCGAGCCTGTGGAACTTGTCCTCCAACTCGCGCACCGCTTGGCAATACGCGGCCATCTTTGGGCTTAAACCATTTTTCTCCTTCATCACCTGCCCTTCGTCCAGGTCGGAGTCTCCCCGAATCTCGATACGTCGAATCCCGAGTTTGAGAGCGATTCGGAGACCGTTGACGAGCGCCTCGTACTCTGCGACATTGTTGGAGGTCGCGAAATGTAGTCGGACCATGTACTCCATACGCATGCCCAGAGGCGAGATGAAGACAAGTCCGACCCTGGCTCCTTCCTTCATGAGGGATCTGTCGAAGTACATAAGCCACTTCTCGTGCTCGATGGGAGTGGGAGGAGTTTGGATCTCCGTCCACTCGGCGACGAAATCGGCCAGCGCCTGCGACTTGATGGCGGTGCGGGGCGCATACGCGATGTTTTGCCCCATCAACTCGAGGGCCCACTTAGCAATTCTTCCTTCTGCCTCTGGGCTCTGTATGACCTTGCCAAGCGGATATTTGGACACCACCGTGATGCGGTGCGAGTCGAAATAGTGCCGGAGCTTCTGCTTGGTAATGAGGATGGCACAGATCAGCTTTTGGATTTGCGGGTAGCGTGTCTTCGAGTCGGTGAGGACCTCGGTCACAAAGTAGACGGGGTGCTGCACCTTTCGTGTCTTCCTGGGCTCGTGTCGCTCGACCACCAGTGACGTGCTCACGACCTGAGTCATTGCGGTGATATACAGGAGCATAGGCTCTTCTTCTGTCGGTGCGGTGAGCACCGAGGGGCTTTCGAGTAGGTTCTTGAGCGAGTCGAGTGCTTCCTGTGCCTCAGGTGTCCACGTGAAGTGTTCCGACTTCTTCATGAGCTTGTATAGCAGCAAGCTGCGTTCACCTAGTCGGGCGATGAACCGGCTGAGAGCAGCGAGGCATCCGGTGACGCGTTGCACTCCCTTCAGGTTTTTGATTGGCCCCATGCTTGTGATCGTGGAGATCTTCTCAGGGTTGGCTTCGATGTCGCGTTCCGACACGACGAACCCGAGTAGCATGCCTCTGGGGACCCCAAAAATGCACTTCTCGGGCTTAAGCTTCACACCGTGCTCCCTTAACTTCTCGAAGACCGCGGTGAGGTCAGGGATCAGGTCGCCCACCTTTTGCGACTTTACCACGATATCATCTACATAGGCCTCGATCAGCCGTCCGATGAGGTCGCCAAAGACACGTCGCATGCATCTTTGGAACGTGTCCCCTGCATTCTTCAACCCGAACGGCATGGACACGTAGCAATACACACCGAGCGGGGTGATGAAGGAGGTCGCGAGCTGGTCGGCCAGGCTCATCGCGATTTGGTGGTACCCGGAATAAGCGTCGAGAAAACAGAGGGTTTCGCACCCAGCTGTCGAATCGACTACTTGATCTATGTGCGGTAATGGAAAAGGATCTTTTGGACACGCCTTGTTCAGGCTCGTGTAATCAACGCACATCCTCCATTTTCCATTCTTCTTCTTAACGAGTACAGGATTTGCTAACCACTCGGGATGGTACACTTCACGAATGAACCCTGCACTAAGGAGCTTCTTGATTTCCTCGCTGATGGCCTTGCACTTGTCGGAGTTGAAGCGGCGAAGACTCTGCTTGATCGGCTTCGAGCCGGGCTTAATGTTAATTGTTAAGCTTGTGCTCGGCGACTTCCCTTGGAATCCCCAGCATGTCGGAGGGTTGCCATGCGAACACGTCGAGGTTTGCGCGGAGGAAGTCGACGAGCGTGCTTTCGTAGTTGGAACCGAGTGCCGTCTCGATACGGATCGAGCGGCCGTCGTCGGAGATGGCCACCTCCTTGGCGTCCTTGGCGGGCTCGAAAGAGCATGCCGCTCGCTTGGACGACTCGGGGATGTCGTGGTCCTCGGAGAGGGGCTCTACGGAGAGCTTCTCGGACCGGATCAGTGCCTCAGCGAACTGAAAGCACTCAGCGTCGCACTCGTATGCGTGCTGTAACGTCGTACCTGCTGTGATGATGCCCATCAGGCCGGGCATCTTCAGCTAGAGGTACGTGTAGTTGGGGACGGCCATGAACTTCGCGTAAGCTGGCCTTCCGGGTATCGCATGATACGTCCCCGGAAACCCTACCACTTCGAAGGTGAGGGTCTCCTTTCAGAAATTGTTCAGTGTTCCGAAAGTGACGGGCAGATCGATCTGCCCGAGAGGAACAGCCTCCATCCCGGGTACGACCCCATGGAATGGCGCCGTCGACAGCCGCAGTCAGGACCGTGGGATCCCCATGTCGTCGAGCGTCGACATGTAGATGATGTTGAGGCCGCTGCCTCCGTCCATCAGCACCTTGTGCACGCGCTTGGTGCCGAACAAGGGTGCCACGACCAGTGGGTAGTTACCTGGCCGCGGAACGTGGTCGGGATGATCACGACGGTCGAACGTGACCGGCGTTTCCGACCACTTTAGGTACGTTGGCGTTGCGCGCTCGACGTGATAAACTTCTCACCGGATCTGCTTCTCCTGGCATCTGGGTGGCCGCACCTCTGAGCCCCCGAAGATCATCATGACAGCGCCGTCTTCGCGGGGGTAGCCAACCTCATTGTTGCCCTTGTCTTTTCCTCCATCACTGGTCGGAGCAGCATCACGCTTTTTCAATGTGCCGGCCAGATAGGACTTCATCAGGTTGCAGTCCTTGAAGGCATGTTTGACCGGACTCTCGTGGTTGGGGCATGGAGCCTCCAGCAACTTCTCGAAGTGGTCTTTTGGCGGGTTACCCCTGGGCCTTGCCGTCTTTTGGTCGACAGCAGCCACCAGGGTGTCATCACGGTACCACTTGTCCTTGTTCTTCTTTTTCTTGTTGGTCGGAGCGGAGAACCACCATCAGCTTCAGCCGGCTGCTTCCCTTTGCTGGTGCTGGGACTGAGCGTCGCGGCTATGGTCTCCTCCCCGTTGGCGTGGTCGGTTGCGATGTCGAGCAGCTCCCGAGTAGATCGTGGCTTCCGTCGCCCGATCTGGTGGATCAGTGTGGCACACATGGTGCCATTCTGGAAAGCCGAGACGATGTCCGTGTCGGTGGTGCTGGGCAACTCGGTGCATCGCTTGGAGAAGCGCCAGATGTAGTCACGCAGGCTCTCACCCTTCATCTGCTTGCAGTTACGCAAGTCCCACGGGTTCCCTGGTCGGGCGTACATGCCCTGGAAGTTGCCGATGAAGGCGTCGTGCAGCTACGACCAGCTGTCGATCTTGCCCGAGGCAGGTGCTCGAGCCATGTGCGGGCCGAGTCCGCGAGGTGTAGCGGGAGATTCTTGATGATGAACAGGTCATCTCGCGCACCGCCGGCGTTACACGCCAGCTGGTAATCTTCCAACCAAATGCTGGGATTGGTTTCTCCATCGTACTTAGGTACGGAGGTCGGAGCTCAGAAACGCGAAGGGAAATGTGCACTGTGTATGTTCTTTCCAAAAGCCTGAGGTCCTTGGGCGTCAGGCGAGTTGCTCCGGCTGCGGTCCTTGTCGCTGTCGTAACGACCGCCGCACCGCCGGTTGTACTCTTGTGAGGCTGCTGCTCGTAGTCGTCGTCTTGGCCTACATCTGCCCTTCGCCGCGCCTTGATGGTGTCACGCGCGTCGCGATGGGGACCCAGGCGACTCTTGACAGGCACATTGACTTCCTCAGACCGGCGTGGCTGCTGCGACGGCGCCGCAGGTTGTCGTGGCTAGGAGTGCCCGCGACCCTGCGAGCCCCGCTGACGAGAAGCGGAGCTCTCCGCCTGCTGCACGATGGCAGTCTAGAGGAGTGTCTTGATTTGTTTGTGCATCTCTTTTTCCTGAGGCATGGCAGGCTCTTAGATCTTCCGGAGAAGAACGGTTGCCGCCGCCAAGTTCTGCGACACCCTCTTGAAGACGGGCGTGCCGTTGACGACATCACGGTCGTCGTTGATGATGCGCTGCCGGACGTCTCTCGCACGCGCGCGAGCAGAAGTCGGATTCGGGTCTTGCCTGAGTTGTTCGTGGAGTTGGGCTCGCTCGTCGTTGAGCTGACGTTGCGCGTCCTTCAACTCATCTAGTCGTGCCTGTTGTGCGGCGCCATTGGGTGGGTCCTGCGCCACAGCCACGCTGTCCGCCGTCGAGCTGTTGGCGGACTGGGTGACCCCTTCCGGAGTCCGGGCAGGTGCCGGCGCGATCGGGTCGTTACCCATGACAAAGCACTCGTGCAAGGGGTCGTATCCCTCGGTGCCGGAATCATCAGAGTAGCCAAAACAGTAGTCTGTCGCCGTCTGGAAGCGGTGGAAGGCGCCGACATCCTGGAGACCGGAATAGTCCCACTCCGAGCCCAAGACTTCATCCGTACCATCGGTGTCGAGGTAGCGTTCGTCGGGTGAGGTCGCAGCGAGCCCCCGGTTGCCCCAGAGGCAATGGCTCGGGTAGTTCTCGTATGCGGCCAGGTCTGTTCCTGACGATGAGTAGTACGTGGCTGCTGTGCAGCTCGTCCCTCGTGGGAGTGACGGCGTCAGCGCGCTTTCTCTGGCGATACGCTCCGTCGAGTCTGACGGTAGGGAGTCTTCCGCCACATCGGTGGGTCGGGGTTCACTAGCTTCGACCCGCGGAGGGGAGCTGGCGCGTGCCGCCCTGCTTCGCTCCGCCTTGGCCTGTCGCGAGCGCTTCCAGAATGCCTCTTACACCGAGGCAATCAAGGAGCGGCTGTCGGAGCTGGAGCTGGCGCGGGTGTGTCGGTGCTCCTGTCGAGGAGGCGCATGAGGTAGCCATCTCCGGTTGCCTGGAAGTTCAGGCTCCTGAAACGGATCTCGAGCCCGGTCGGGAGTGGGGTCAGATGATCCCATGGGGTAGTGTTGACGGCTGTTAAGTACTACTTTCAACCCTCAATATTCTCACATAAATGGAGGCATATGCATTATTTACTTGCATTTTGGTATGAATAATGTAGTTCCACTTGTCCTTGGAGATTATTTGTATGTAGGTGAAATACTCATTAAAAGAGATGGAAACCCACCTTCTATGGAAGAACCACACCAACTCAGCTAAGGAGGTGGCTGCCACCAAGGAAAAACATGGCATTCCACGTCATTGATCCAAGGGAGGCACTCACCGACGAATCAGAGAGCGCCACATGGACTTCACATGGATCAAGGGGCCCACCTCAGATACCAAATCAAGCCATGCACCGGGGATGGATCAGAGGGCCCACAAGGCAGCCACCTAGAGGAAGCACAGCCGAGATGGCCGCCCTAGGGGTTCGTCCGACCCTAGGATCGACCGAACCGACCTAGGGTCGGTTCATCTCGACCCTCCACGTGTTTGCTCCTCATTGGTCCATTGCCTCACTCCCGGGTGTTTTGGTGGAGTTTGAGCCCCGAAGCAAGCCTCCTCCTTGCCTATAAATAGAAGGGGAGGGACTCCCATTTCTCACACACCACTCTCTCATTCTCCTCTCACTTTTAGTTTCCAAGGCTAGGGGGTAGGCTAGAGTAGCTCTTCTTCAGGTTCCAAGTCTTCTTTGGAGTCTAGGTATGAGTTCTCTTTTATCTTTATTTCATTGTATGACTTTGATCTACTTCAGTTATTCAGCTATTTCATATAAAGTCATGGTAGATCATATGCTTGATATGTTCTTGAGTTCATCCTTTGTTCATCATTTAGAGGCTTGTGTTCTTCATGAACACTACCTTTTGATCCACTTGAAGGATGATAAACTCATTCCTTATGCGTTTGTTCATAAGTTAGAGGCTTGTGTTCTTCACGAACACGACCCTTTGATCTTATTGACTAGACATAAGAGAGTTCGTATCCGTTCGTATGTCTAGCCACTCGAGATTATACTGATTCGGGCCTCCGGAGAGTAATACCCTACGTCCAGTCAGAGAAGGGGTGTTCTTTATGCTCAGAGGTTTGTAGTAGGGGTTACAAACAAGTCGGGAGAGGGTTTCGAGGCCAAGTCCCTGGCGTGTGTGTGGTGGGTTCTTGTAGCAGAGTTCTGCGTACACGAGTGTGAGTGTGTCTACGGTGGAATATGAGATGAGATATCGATACTGAGTGCGTGTGGGGGTGGAAACAAACGTGTCTTACAAGTGCTCCCCTCCTCCCCTTTTATAGTCGCAAGGGAGAGGTCTATGGGGGTTAAACTGAGGGTGGAAACTAGGTTACAGTGCAGGGTGTCCTTTCTTCGTGTCGGGCCGTCAGGGTGGTGTGGCGAAGAACTGTTACGGGGTCACAGGAGACGGTGTAGGTCTTCTTGGAATTGCGCACCCCGAGTAGTTGCTTTTGGGGCTTCTCGTACCCTTCTCCGAGTAGTTCGTCTGGTAGAGGGCGTAGGATTCGTATCCTACCCCTGTCAGTAGGGCAGGAGCATATCTTTTTCGGGTACTGTGGAGGTGGAGTGGTCTATATCACAGTGTGCGAAGGCTAGGGGGAGGCATGCACTGTGCCATTCGTGGCACAATGCTCTCCGTGCCGCCCGTGGTACGACGCACACTGTGCCGTTCGTGGAACAGCAGACGGATCCGCCTTCTGACACCAGATCGGCCTGGTTAGGGCGGGCCAGCACGGAGGGGCCGGCAGTAGCGGTGCGCGGGTTAGCGTGCCCAGATATCACGGGGTATCGACAGGGCCCGCATACCTACATCCTTCGTTGTGAAGTCTTGAACTTGGTCGAGGGCGGAAAACTACTCATGCGAGCAGGTAGTCTATGCCACGCCTTCCGATGCTTAGGGAGTAGCGCGCACTGTGCCATTCGTGGCGTAGTACGCCCTGAACCGTTCGTGGTACAGCAGTCATTGTGTCGTTCGTGGCAGGGCGGACGGATCCGTGCTCTGACACCGAATCGGCCTGGCCCGGGCGGGCCGTCGCGGAGGAGCAGACATGTGGTGGCGTGTGGGAGAATGCACGCGGAGATCCCGGGATCTCAGCACGGGGCCCACGCCGCCGTTGCCTTCCGTGCGAAGCCTGAGCTGGTCGATGACAGAAACTACTCGTGCGAGCGGGTAGTCGGGGAAGGAGATGGAAACTACTCATGCGAACAAGTAGTCGGAGGCGGAGACGAGGACTTGTCGTGCGAACCGCCAAGCGGCGTAGAACTTTTTGCGGGGCTGCCATGTACTCGGAGGAAGAGGCGCCGGTGTGCATGGGCTGTCCGGCCCCTGGCCCGTGACGGAAACAGGTCGTACGCACTTCCAGGTACTCGGGGGCTTAATACTTGTTGTATTAGCCGCTAAGTATGATGTGTGTCAATCCGTACTGCGTTCTCCAGAGGCCAAGGTGGGCCCTAGTCTATGGTCTCGTCAATCGCTTTGGCCAGAGTTGCAACTAGGATACGGTAGGCTAGTGCTACCTTTTGGTGTGTTACCTTTTGGCTATCGAATGTGATCCATACGTCCACCCGTGTTTGTATGTTAAACCCTTATGCAATCTATGCTTCAAGTAGGATTAGACCGGTTAGATGGAGAACCCTAGGTAGTTTGTTTCCGATCCACGGATTGATACCTTGGGTCACCCCCGAGTGAAAAAGGCCACACGTGATCCGTACGCTTGCGATCGAAATGCGACACGTGTTTCAAACGTCAACAAGCCCTCCACACAAGAGTATTGCTTCCCAGTCACCAAGTCTCTCCCAAGAGCACCACTTGACTTGCCACAAAGGCTCGCCAAAAAGGCACTCGCCAAGCTCCCTTGGTCACCTTGATGCCGCCTCCACTAAGGAGCTTCTCCACCAAGGGAAGGGGGTCTCCACGTCCCCCGCATAAAGTGTCCTCGCCGCTCCACCCCAAGCCGGAGGGTCGAAAACGTTTACCAGAGATCCCCTTAGGCTCCAAAGCTTCCGACGCACCTTGTACAACTTGATCTACTCAAGAATCACCTCACACGGTAGGCACACCTTGGACTCACTCAGCTCTAAGCTAAGCCTGGCACTAAGCACACACACAAAGTATGTGCAAGTCTATGGATGAGCAATTTTTAGCATTTGGATGGCTTGGATATGATCTTCAATGTGTCTTGGACTCCTCTGCACTTCCACACACTCCAGCATCTTCAAATGGGCGAGTAGAGGGGGTGTAAATAGCCCAAGGCATGAAGCTAGTCGTTGGCTAACGGCTACTGAAAAGTATACCGTCGGATGAACCGATGCTTGCTTTTCAGGGCCATCGGTTCATCCGGTGCCCCCCTCTATGTCACATAGCCATTGCAGCCCTGCTGACGCCATTCATCTGACGCGTAGACCAACGCACCGTCGGTTCATTCGGTGCTGAAGACTCCACGGCAAAAACCTCTGTTAGCTTCTTTAGTGCCGTCGGATGAACCACTGCTCAAACCCTTGTAACCATCGGTTCATCCAGTGCTGAAGACTTCGCGGCCAGAATCTTACTGTTAGCAAACACGTCGGATGATCTGCTGCTACACCGTCGGTTCATCCGATGCTGTTGATTCCTGCGAGCTGACTGTTGCTTGGTCTCTTGATTTCATCCGGTGCATGTAAAACTGGGGGCGTCGGTTCATCCGGTGGTGCATGCTGACTTGAGTCTTCCTCCGTAGTGTACCACTTCATCCGGCCATTGCACCGACGCCTCCTTTCAAGGTACCGTCGGTTCATCCGACAGTGTCATTTCTCTTCTTCTTCCATGGTTTAGACCCTTAAAATATATACTATCTTCTCATTTTGATATGTGGTATTTTTGCATACTTGGGACCTAGAAATATCTACAAAAACATGCTCAACAATATAGTTAGTCCCATTGATCATGTTGTCATTAATCACCACAATCAAACTTGAACAAATGGCATATGAGGCCATATTCGCTACAGTGCGCCAGAGTGCGCGCACGTACAATGCCTAGGATCGCACCGCAAATTGCGGAGTAGTACGACTGGTGCTCCTTGTCAATCCTCTCGTCAAAGAGGCCCGGAAGCACGTACTGCACAACAGACTCCGGTGGTGCAGGAGGCTGCTGCGGAGCAGCCTGTTCTTCTGCCATACCTGAAAAAAATCATGAATTATAAACAGTTTCTAAACAATGTTAAGACATTCTTAGAATTTTTAAACTATTCTTAGAATTTTAAACTAATTTCAAAAAATTCTAAGGCATTTATAAAATTTTAAACTATTTTCTACAATTTCTAAAGCATTTTTACAATTTCTTCAATTTTAAACTATTTTCTGAAGTTCCTAAATTATTTCTACAATTTTTAAACTATTTTTAAAATTTCTAAACTATTTCTACTATTTTCTAACTATTTCTACTATTCCTAAACTATTTTCTAAAATTTCTAAACTATTTCTAAATTTTCTAAACTATTTTTAGATTTTCTAAACTATTTCTAAAATTTCTAAACTATTTTTAAAATTTCTAAACTATTTCTACTATTTCTACTATTTCTAACTATTTATACTATGTTATAAACTGTTTCTAATACTGAAAATAAAAAAAGAAAAAAACTTACTGGCGGCGGGATGGAGGCTGGGAGGGGGGGCGGGAGGGGACACCCACCAACTTATAGGCGGGCGGACCTCCTACCGTCGTTCAAAACCACGGTTGGCTCAACAATTCGTTCCACATGGCGGTAGGAGGGCCTCCCGCCCCTTCAAACGGCGGGAGGAGGTCCGCCCGCCAACCGTTGGACGCGTCACCAACCGCCATTTGGAGCGGCGGTTTCGACCACGAACCACCGTTATAAACGGCGGTTAGTTGCAACCGCCGTTTAGAACGGTTGTGTCGACCGGGCATCTTTGGGCCCACCACACATGTGGGCCAAACCCGGGAGATGAGTTCCTATACAACACCTGGACTACTCGACTAGTGGGCCACGGTGCTGGTACCGTGGACCGCATGGCAAGACAAGACGGACAAGGACTTGTACTAAGACTAGGATAGTTTTCCATACCCTGTATAGGCTACTCCGAGTCCTACTCGAATAGTACTCTTGTACCAATCTGACTTGTAACCCTGCCTCCTGTGGCATATAAGGCGAGGCAGGGACCCCTCTCAAAACATACACAATCAATACAGAGCCACGCAGCATACAGGACGTAGGGTATTACGCACATTGCGGCCCGAACCTATCTAATTGTGTGCCCCGTGTCTCACCATCGTGTTCCTGATCTTGGCGAGCCCCACTGCACAATCTACTACTTCGGGTACCCCGTCGTAGGCTCGGTGTCTAAAACATTGACAGCTGGCGCGCCAGGTTGGGGATCTCGTCGTTGATCCGCTGGCGAACTCGGTGGCTCTCGTCATCATCAAGCCAACCGTCACTTTCCAGCAAGGCGACACCTTCGTCTTGGGCTCCTGGGTTTGTGTTGCTGACGGTGCCGGATCGTTTCTGCGCTTCTTGACGCCAACTCTAGAGTCAAAGCTCAAGTCCTCGACGCTTACACAAGCTTCGATGGAAGAACTCGTCGAAAATTTCGGCGAAATTACGATCTCTGACCCACTCAGAGAACTCGAGTCGGAGCCCGAGTACAACTCGACTTCGCCTCCTATTCAACTTGAGTTGCTCTCTTCAACTTCACAGCTTGCGCTCAGTCTGGATAACATTCCAGCACCACCTCTCTTCGGCCATCGCCATGTCAGTGCCACTTACCAAGCCGCACTGAAGCACCTCATATGCCCTGGCTCGAAGATCGTGCTCGAGTACTCTTCGGATTCGGAAGTCAACCTCAACTACTATGATTCGGATTCATCTGAGTTCGAGTTTGACTACGGTTCGGATTCTACTGAAGCACAACAACTGACTGGCCCTGCTCAAGGACTGGTGATCACATCGACACCTGAGGGTAGATTCGTCTACTGGCCTGAACATGTGCCTGCTAATCTCACCCTGGATGATCAGGAGCGCTTTATCGCTTGTCTCGACAACTTACCTTTCCAGGAAGGCGTCAAGCTTGTTGATTATGACACCGATACTGAGCTCGTTCAAAGTACGGGTACTCACTCATCGCATCGATAAGTTTTCGTCGTTGATGCAACTACTCCGCAAGGGCATCATGCCAATTATCGCTTTCCGGATGATGTATCTGATGATGAATTCTCTGCCAATGCTCCTGCTGAGGAAACTGCGGAGGCCAAGACTGCAAGTCACCAACGCAATGCTGATCGTGCAACCCTTCGTCGGGAACTCGCGGAAGCTCTACCTACCCGTAATCTTCAAGAGGCTCTGGATCCGGTAGCCACTCGTCAATATCGCACTCCAGAGGAAGCTATTAATGCGATCAACCTGCTTGGTCGCTCTATGCCTCATGACAGGGTGGCTGCTGAAGTCGCAAAGCTGGCTGAACTAGCCTACACTATGCTACACTAGAATACCAGTACTCCTAGTCACCATGGCAGTAGTGGAGGTGCTCATCGTGCCACACCCACTCCTCAACGTACGCGTCCGAAAGCTAGCAACAAGGGCAAGGGTGATGATGGCAGTGTCAACAGCAAGTCGGGAGACTCTCGCTATGACGCTCGCACAACGATCAACGCCAGACGCGCTGAGCGTGAGAAGCAAAAAGATGCTGACTCTGATTCTTTTCCTGATTTCGCTGCTCGACTTCAAGCTCTATTTCTTCTGGAGAAATTCAAGTAGACCTGAGCATTTCACGGGCCGGGCCGGGTTCGGGCCGGGCCAAAAAAAAACCTGGGTTTTTCGGGCTGAGAAAATCCTGCCCATGCCCGTCCCATGGGACGTGTCGGGCCTCAGTTTTCGGGCTGGGCCCGGGCTTGGGCGGGCCGTCCGCACATTTTATAGTGTAAAATAACTAAAAACATCATTTCGGGCCGGGCTCGGGCCAAAAAAATTTTTCGCGGGCTTTAAGATCTCTGCCCACACCCACCCAGTAAGGTTCGTGGGCGGGCCTGGCGCAGGCCGGGACCGGGCCGGGCCAGTGGGCCGGGCCGGGCTGAAAATGCTCAGGTATAAATTCAAGCCCTATGGCATCTCTAAGTATGATGGCAAGCATGATCCGAGGCAGTGGTTGCGCTGTTATGCTCTGTCCATCACTAATGTCGGGGGCAATGATGATACTAAATGTATCTGTTTCCCTTTCGTCCTAGAGCAAGAGCCTCTCACATGGTTCGAGTCTCTCAAACGCGGCTCCATCGACAATTGGGGACAACTCAAGCACCGCTTCACCAGCAACTTCGCGGGTTCTCTGGGCTTTCATGGTACTTGGATGGACCTTGCCCTGATCAAACAAAAACAGGGAGAAACTCTTCGCGAGTACATGTGCTGCTTCTTTGAGAAAAGGGCTACTGTTGTTGACGTTACCGAGAAAGAAGTCATTAATACCTTCCAGGATGGTTTTCATGACGACAGGCTTTTCAAAGACTTCGGTCGCGCTCGCCCAGCCAACATCACCAAGCTCAAGGAGATGATCACTCACTGGGCGGACGAGGAAGACAAGGCTCGGAATCGGTTCAAGCATCTTTGCAACAACCAGAACAACAACAACAACAACAACAACAACAATGCTGGTGGAAGCAACAGTGGCAAGCAACAGCAGGGCAATCGCACAGGTAATAACTACTCGAGCAATCCTAATCGCAACTGCAAACCCAACAACACTGTTGCTGCCATGGAAACTACTGCCAAGCCTGAAGATGATCCTCACTGGGCAACATTGACCAAGCAGAAATGCCCATGGCACCCAGAGGGAGATCATACTACAGAGCAGTGTTACCAACTTCGTCGTGCGTTGAAGAACACACCCGAACCAACACACCCAAACCCGCGGTTTCACAAACACAAGGGGAAGAAGGCTAACACAGACAAAGACACTAGGTTTCAACACCCCTCCAACACTGTCAATGTCATATTTGGCGGGATTCCAACCAAGCGCATGCAGAAGCTCGCACTCAGGGAGATTATGTCCATCCAACCAGCACCTCCCACTTTACTAAAGTGGTCTGAAACCCCCATTACCTTCTCGAGGGCGGATCAATGGACTAGTTTCTTTGAGCCAGGATGATATCCTCTCGTTCTGGATCCAGTGGTGGCAGGCTCTAGGCTTACCAAGGTTCTTATTGATGGTGGCAGTGGTCTCAATGTCCTCTTTGCCAAGACTTTGAAGAAAATGGGCCTGGATATCACCAATATGCTTACCAAGACCAACTCCCCGTTCTATGGTATCATCCCGGGCAACGCAGCTGTTCCTTTGGGTTCAGTTGTACTACCCATTACCTTTGGGACCAAGGATCACTACCGCACCGAGTACATTAAGTTCGAGGTTGCTGACTTCGAGACTTCTTACCATGCCATCCTCGACAGACCTGGTCTCGCTAAGTTCATGACTATTCCACACTATGTGTACCTTGTACTCAAGATATCGATCCCCAAAGGAGTTCTCTCATTGCAAGGGGATTTGAAGCGTTCTTACGACTGCGACACAGAAGCCGTAGAACTTGCTTCGACAACTCAAGTACCCAATGCGACTATGGAAGTCTTCACTGCAGCTAAAAAGCTTGCTCCGAGCGAGCTGGAGGTTCCTGAGAAGACTGATAACAACAACAAGCCTGCACCGTCTGGTGACGTCCTGCTCAAAGCCATTGACCTCGGTACTGGTGATAGCAACAAGACGACCATGATCAGTGCACAGCTTGATCCTAAATAGGAAGACGCGCTCGTCAACTTCCTTCGGGCTAACCGTGATATCTTTGCATGGAAACCATCTGACATGCCAGGTGTGCCCAGGAGGTTGATCGAGCACTCACTCAACGTCGATCCAAACACTACCCCCAAGAGACAACATCTTCGTTGCTTTGCTGATGACCGCAGGGCTGCTATCAAGAAAGAGCTCGCTAAACTACTCGTGGCTGGCTTCATCCGAGAAGTCTTTCACCCGCAATGGCTTGCTAATCCTGTGCTCGTCAGAAAGAAGAACTCTAACGATTGGAGGATGTGTGTCGACTACACTGATCTCAACAAGCATTGCCCCAAGGATCCTTTTGGGTTGCCGCGGATTGATCACGTTATTGACTCTACGGCGGGCTGTGCCCTACTCTATTTCCTGGATTGCTACTCCGGCTATCATCAAATCGCAATCAAGGAATCTGATCAAGAGAAGACCGCATTCATCACCCCGTTTGGTGCTTATTATTACACAACAATGTCCTTTGGGTTGAAAAATGCTGGTGCTACATATCAAAGGGCAATCCAAGCGTGCTTCAAGAAGCAGCTTCACAAGAACGTGGAAGCATACGTGGATGACGTCGTTGTAAAGACTAGGGATCCAGACATGCTTATCACAGATCTTGAGGAAACTTTCGCTTTGCTACGTGAGTACCAATGGAAGCTCAATCTCAACAAATGCGTCTTCGGCGTATCATCAGGAAAACTACTCGGATTCATCATTAGCCATCATGGCATCGAAGCAAACCCCGAGAAGATTACCGCCATCTCCAACATGCAAGCTCCGACTACTATCAAAGATGTCCAGATGCTTACTGGTTGTATGGCATCACTCAATCGTTTCATATCACGACTTGGAGAACGGGGTCTATCTTTCTTCAAGCTACTCAAGCGGCAAGAGAAGTTTACGTGGACAACTGAAGCTGATCAAGCTCTTTCTCAGCTCAAGGAGTTCTTATCAAAGCCTCCAGTCCTCACAGCTCCTTTGCCCAATGAAGAGCTCTTGCTCTACATCGCTGCGACTACTAATGTCGTCAGCATTGCTATTATCATTGAACGGTAGGAGGCAGGCCATGGCTACCCTGTCCAGAGGTCGGTATATTTCGTCAGTGAAGTACTCTCAGAGTCCAAGGCTCGCTACCCTCCGGTACAGAAGCTACTCTATGCGGTTTTGATTAATTCACGGAAGCTCCGCCACTACTTCGACGAGTACAAGATTTCTGTGGTTACCAGCTACCCACTTGGCGAGATATTGCATAACCGGGACTCCACAGGAAGGATTTCTAAATGGGCTATAGAGCATGGCGCTCTATCGCTCGAGTTCAAGTCTCGCACTGCTATCAAGTCTCAAGCCTTGGTTGATTTCATGGCTGAATGGCGGGAAAATCAAGTCCCAACTCCAATTGAGCGTCCAGAACATTGGGTCATGTACTTTGACAGTTCCCTCAAGTTGGAAGGCGCTGGTGCCGGGGTACTTTTGATTTCCCCCAAGGGCGAGCAACTCAAATATGTTTTGCAGATCTTCTGGAAGGTCTCAAACAACGAAGCTGAAATATGAAGCTCTACTGCATGGTCTTCTTCTTGCAGTCTCTCTTGGCATTACACGACTACTTGTCTATGGTGATTCTTTGGTGGTCATCAATCAAGTCAACGATTCTTGGGATCGTAATTCTGAGAACATGGATGCGTACTGTCAGGAGGTACGCAAACTCGAGAACAAATTCCATGGTCTCGAGTTCCATCATGTGGTTCGCGACAACAATGTTGCTGCGGACGTCTTGTCGAAGCTGGGATCTACACAAGCTCAAGTGCCAGCTGGAATCTTCGTCTGTGAACTCCACACACCATCAATTCCGGAGCAATCATGAAATGAACAGGGTTTCCAAGAAAGGGAACCCGATCCCTGCACCTCCGTGATAGTCCCAGGAGGCTATCACGTGCAAATCCCTATCTCGGAAAGTAAAGAAAACCGTACAACAGAAGGTAATATATGAAGGTCCACATAATAATAATAATTAAGCATCTGAGTACATCATTACGGCTCATGCCGGGTACCAGTCCAACGGGACTGAATCAAACAGAGTAAACATCTACGCAGCGGCTCTCATGTAGCGAAGTAGACTTCATATCCATAGGCAAGCTCGAGTGTAGGGCGAGCCTCAGTCCTCCCATCCATCATGCTCAAAGTCGTAGTACGGCTCCTGGTCTGAAAACCCGTCATCTACTCGATAAGCGAGTAGGTCATGTCAGCTTCCCAACAAAAAGCATAAGCAAAAGAGAATAATTCTAATATGCATGAGTAATCCTATTTATGGCTGTAGAAGGTTATGCAAGGAGCGGCAGCAACATCAAGGTAAGCAGAAATGCCGAGAGGTCACCATCTCCGAGGAGATCCACACCTCCGAGGACAACACCTCCGGGGTGTTGACGGCTGAAATTCACCATTTCCAACCCTCAATATTCTCACATAAATGGAGGTATATGCAATATTTACTAGCATTTTGGTTTGAATAATGTAGTTCCACTTGTCCTTGGAGATTATTTGTATGTAGGTGATTTATCCCTTAAAAGAGATAGAAACCCACCTTCTATGAAGAAACCATGCCAACTCAGCTGAGGAGGTGGCTGCCACCAAGGGAAACATGGCATTCCACGTCATCGATCCAGGGGAGGCACTCACCGACGAATCAGAGGATGCCACATGGACTTCACATGGATCAAAGGGCCCACCTCGGATACCAAATCAAGCCATGCACCGGGGATGGATCAGAGGGCCCACAGGGCAGCCACCCAGAGGTAAACCACCAGGTGGGGCCACCATAGGGGGCCGGCCGATCCTAGGATCAGCCGAACCGACCTAGGGTCTCCATCCTGGCCCTCCACGTGGTAGCTCCCTATTGGTCCATTACCTCACTCCCGGGAGTTTTGGAGCACTTCGAGCCTCCGAGCAAGCCTGGTCCTTGCCTATAAATAGAAGGGGAGGGGCCCCCATTTCTCACACACCACTCTCTCATTCTCCTCTCACTTTTAGTTTCCAAGGCTAGGGGGTAGGCTAGAGTAGCTCTTATTCAGGTTCCAAGTCCTCTTGGAAGTGTAGGTATGAGTTCTCTTTTATCTCTATTTCTTTGTATGACTTTGATCTACTTTAGTTATTCAGCTATTTCATATAAAGTCATGGTAGATCATATGTTTGATATGTTCTTGAGTTCATCCTCTGTTCATCATTTAGAGGCTTGTGTTCTTCATGAACACTACCTTTTGATCCACTTGAAGGGTGATAAACTCCTTCCTTATGTGTTTGTTCATAAGTTGGAGGCTCGTGTTCTTCACGAACACGACCCTTTGATCTTATTGATCAGACATAAGAGAGTTCATATCTGTTTGTATGTCTAGCCTTAGTTGATCTTGTTAGATGGCATGAGAGTGTTGCATGAGGTCTGTGTTCAAGCTACGGTACTCGGTCTAGTTGACCAGTCTTCTGGTGGCTCTCACCCTGGGTCACAATAGCCCGGGCCGGGTGGAGTCTAGCAGCAACGTAGGCATGGTGCCTGGGTTGTCTGGCTACGATAGTTATGAGCATACCCCCCGTAACAATAGAGGTCGGTCCTCAGGTGGTGACAGCCCTGTTGGATCCTTGGGCAACCTCCGCGCTGGGGTACCTGCTGTAGGAGTCTAAAGTCTAGTTTCGCAGAGTGCTGGTCGTCGCGGGCTAGCTCCCTGTTTGTACCTGGGTGCTGAACCTTATCTCTCTCATGCAATACTCATGCCCATCTCTTGTATATTCTAGCTTTGTATGTTTAGTACGTTAGAACCTAGAGCTAACTCGTATGTTCCCCCTAAGCCGTAGTGTGCTAGAGTAGAGGTAGATCTGAGTGTGTGTGTCACACTACCCTTATATCTTTTATCTTACCCCTGTCTTTGAGTGTGCTGTTCCCTATATCTATCTCTTGGTTTACATTCAGAGCAAAATCATAAGTCTAAGATATACGCCATTGCCTTCCACGGATACGATACCCTTGGAATACTCTCCTTCCTTGGGGAAATACTACAATGGTTTATCTGTGCGCTTGCGGATTCATTCATGATCGTTTAGATTAAGCTTTGGCTAGTCTTGATGTTCACGCTAACCCGACGTCGTTAGTTGTGACATTGAGAGGTGCCTAAAAGGCGTTTCCTAGTGTTATCACTAAGGATGGGTCCCAGATCTGTTCTTAAGATGACGGCGCTACGAAACGCCAACAAACATTTCTGGCGCCGTTGCCGGGGAAGGCACAGGATTATCATGACTATGCTTTGCATCTGTTTATAAACTCTGAGTTGGTTAGGACAACTCTCAATGCAGGCTAACTTTGATTGTCTTCTTTTATCTTTGGATGATGAAGATAGGTAGTGTATGACTGGTTTTGACCTACTGGGGAATTTTACTGAAGATCCCGAGTCACTTGTGAGGAAAGCTCGAATTCATTTTGGCTCACATTGTCGTACTCGTCCGGAAGGCGAACCAGCTCCCTTTGTACCATCCACGTCCAACACTATGGCCCAGAAGACACTTCGTGAGTACTCAGCTCCTTCTGCTGACCAGGTGCTGCAAGGCCTTGAGGTGGCAATGGGGACTGAAAATTTTGAGATCAAGACGGGTCTAATTACGATGGTACAGGCTAGCCCATTCTGTGGCAAGCCAAAGGAGGATGCCAATGCTCATTTACAGCAATTCCTAGAGCTATGCAGCACTTTCGTCATCAGGGGTGCAAATATGGATGCTGTTCATCTACGGCTGTTTCCATTCTCCCTCCTTGGGAAAGCTAAGCAATGGTTCTACGCGAATCGCGAGGCTATTAACACTTGGAGTAAGTGTTCAGAGGCATTTCTCAAGAAGTTCTTCCCATTGGGTAAAACCAATGCTCTTCGTGGAAGGATTTTTGGTTTTCAGCAAGCAGCAAGTGAATCTATTCCAGAGGCTTGGGAAAGGCTTCAGGAGTACGTCCTGGCCTGTCCTCACCATGGGATGGAGGATTGGCTCATTCTTCAAAGCTTTTATAATGGGTTGACTCCGACAGCCCGAGGCCATATTGATGCTGCTGCTCAAGGAGCATTCTTCTCACTCACTGTTGATGATGCTAAATTACTCATTGAGAAGATGGTCTCCAACCAAGGGTGGAGTGATGAAAGACTCCAACCACGACCGAGGGGTACTCATACTGTCAAGGAAGCAGACATGATTACTGCCAAGATGGATCTTCTTATGAAGAGATTGGATGACTACACCAGCGAGAAGGCTGCCATGGGCACCACTACTCTTCCTATGGACTCTCACATGACTTGTGAAGTCTGTGGCAACACTGGGCACTCAGGCTACTACTGTTCGGAGACTCAGGAGGAAGTGATCTACATGAATGGCAACAATAATGGTTATCGTCCACCTCAACAAGGAGGCCAATCGTGGAATCAACAACGCCCTTATTATCAAGGAGGTAACCAAGGTAATTCCTACAATCCCAACCAACCTTCCTTGAGAGATCTCGTTTTCGGGCAGGCTAAGATTAATGAAGGTGTTAACAAGAAGCTAGCTGCCTGTCAAGGGGTGAGACCTGGACAGATCCGCTAGGGGGTTACCCTAGAGGTTTGCAGGTTAATGGAGAAGATCAGGATCTAAGAGCGTAGGTGGTTATGCACGGGGTGCACACGGAAATCTCGGCGAGACACGAGGAACACGGCGATTTATACTGGTTCGGGCCTCTGAAGAGTAAAACCCTACGTCTAGTTTGGTAGTGGAATTATGCGAGAGAGATCTGCCCCCAAGGAGGGCGCCCCAGGCCGCCTTATATTGGCCGGCGACCTTGGGCTATAAGTCAGTTTCCATCTATCCTAGTTGGTTACAATATGGAAGGCTTATCCGAGCTGGACTGTCTAGTCTTGTACACCAAGCTGTCTTCATGTCTTCGTGCCCGCATGTCAGGTCGGTCAGGGCCCACCAATAGGTCGGCGGGTCTTCTGGCAGGTTGGGCTCGCCTGTCGGGGACGGCTGAGACCCTGGTCGGTGGGGACCCGTGGGTACCCATGTCTCTCAAGCCCCCGATCGACGTGTAGGCGTAGCGGCCGAGGCGAGGTTGTGTCGAAGAGTAGCAAGGCGCAGCACCGTCGAGGTCGTGAAGGGTGCACGGGGATCAAAAAAAGAAAAACCCCTCCGATGCGCGCACGAAGTTGAACGTCGGGCTTCTGGGTCGAAGGACCATAAGGTCGAAATGAAGATGAGGCGTAGATCTTGAAGAACCGCCGACCTGACCTGAGTCAGGCATGTTGTAGTAGCAACCACGACCTTTAGAAAGGTCAACAAGCCTACCAAGGGTAGGTCGAGCAGAGATGTGATGGAAGCAGGCTTCCATTAGGTCGAAGCGACCCGAATAAAATAGGGCGTCGAAGACGCACTAGTGTAGTAGCCCCCGAGTAGTAAAGTGACCAAGATGGCCGGTTTGATGCTCCAAAGAAGAAGAAGAGAAATAATCCGAACCTACGACCTTCTGCTTAGGAAACAGATGCTCTTGTAGTGTTGACGCTAGAGGACAAGAGCTCCCGAATCTTGCAGAAGTCGTCAGACGCCAGAGCTGATGAGACGTGAGTCATGGGTGCACTGTACGGTCACAGGCCGGCTCCCAAGCGAAGCATAGGTCGCTGTCACCCGCAAGAGACAAAGACGCTCCAGAATCTTGCAGTCAAGTAGGGGAAAGGCGCGCCGACTGTCAGAGCTACAGCGAGGTCTGGCGACCTAGAGTAGTCAACGACGGAGACACCGGGAGGTCTGGCGACCTGAAGTGGGCGACGACGGCGACACCGGGAGTTCTAGCGACCTGAAGAGGATGACGACGGCGACACCGGGAGGTCTGGCGACCTGAAAAGGGCGACGACGGAGACGCCGGGAGGTCTGGCGACCTGAAGTGGGTGACGACGGCGACGACGGGAGGTCTAGCGACCTGAAGAGGGCGACGACGGAGACGCCGGGAGGTCTAGCGACCTGAAGAGGACGACAACAGCAACACCGGGAGGTCTAGCGACCTGATGAGGGCGACGACAGAGACGCCGGGAGGTCTGGCGACCTAAAGTGGGCGACAACGGCGACGCCGGGAGGTCTAGCGACCTGAAGAGGACAACGACGGCGACACCAGGAGGTCTAGCGACCTGAAGAGGGCGACGACGGAGACGCCGGGAGGTCTGGCGACCTGAAGTGGGCGACGACGGCGACGACGGCAACGCCGGGAGGTCTAGCGACCTGAAGAGGGCGACGACGGTGACGCCGGGAGGTCTGGCGACCTGAAGTGGGCGACGACGGCGATGCCGGGAGGTCTAGCGACCTGAAGAGGGCGACGACGGAGACGCTGGGAGGTCTAGCGACCTGAAGATGACGACGACGGCGACGCCGGGAGGTCTAGCGACCTGAAGAGGGCGACGACAGAGATGCCAGGAGGTCTGGCGACCTGAAGTGGGCGACGATGGCGATGCCGGGAGGTCTAGCGACCTGAAGAGGACGACGACGGCGACGCCGGGAGGTCTAGTGACCTGAAGAGGGCGACGACGGCGACGCCGGGAGGTCTGGCGACCTGAAGTGGGCGACGACGGTGACGTCGGGAGGTCTCGCGACCTGAAGAGGACGACGAGGGCGACGCCGGGAGGTCTAGCGACCTGAAGAGGGCGACGAGGGCGACGCCGGGAGGTCTAGCGACCTGAAGAGGACGACGACGACGATGACGTCGGGAGGTCTAGCGACCTGAAGAGCACGACGACAGAGACGCCGGGAGGTCTAGCGACCTGAAGATGACGACGACGGCGATGCCGGGAGGTCTAGCGACCTGACGAGGGTGACGACGGAGACGCTGGGAGGTCTGGCGACCTGAAGTGGGCGACGACGGCGACGCCGGGAGGTCTAGCGACCTGAAGAGGACGACGACGGCGACGCCGGGAGGTCTAGCGACCTGAAAAGGGCGATGACGGAGACGCCGGGAGGTCTGGCGACCTGAACTGGGCCATGACGGCGACACCGAGAGGTCTAGCGACCTGAAGAGGACGACGACGGAGACGCCGGGAGGTCTGGCGACCTGAAGAGGGAACCATGAGGAGGTCTCCCGACCTCGAGAGGGCGAGGGGCCCCCGAGTGTGGAAGCTGGTTGAGTCGTGGAAGCGCCGAGTCGCCTCCCGCTGCGAGCCAGAGAAGTCCGCTAGGCAACGAGAGACACACTAGGTCGCCGTAGAGCTGGGCCTGTGAAACAAGATAAATGCCAGGCTGATGTATCAATCTGTAAATATAATAAAAATTTAGCCTGAGCTTAAGACATACTTGCATGTTGTTTTGTTTGAGAAAGTGTTCCCATTATCGTGCCAGGCACAAATTTTGCGAACTCAAAGACTATGAAGCTGCAAAACATGTCCCCCCGCTAACCCAACTCAGTGGAGGAATGGCTTACTGACTGCACGGCTCAGCGTGGAGGCTTAGGTGCAGCCGGCACGCGGAGTGGGGCCTTGGACCCAAGGTCTCGCAACCACATGACTTAAGATTGCACATAGCGAGTAAAAGACATTTAAAGGGAGAACACACAGCAGTTAATTAAGTCCCTCAGGTCTGGCGACCTTTAGATTGGCAAAGCCAAGCCCCCGAGTGTATCGAGGTCGGCTATACCAAGCCCCCGAGTGTGTCGAAGGGGGAGGGAAAATAACGCAGGAAAAAGCATGTAAAGCAGGTTGGCGAAAGTCACGAAGACCGAGGTGGTCACCGTAAAAATATTTAATTGAAACTAGCACTTAGCTTATGGAGTCGTGGACGAGGTCGACGTAGTCGCGGTCGCCGTGCTGAGAGACGGAGTAGGCGTGGTCCCCGTGCTGGAGACGTCGAAGAGGTCGGCGATACAGCAGGTCACCGAGGTGGGTCGGTGTCGTCATCGTTGTGGCCGGAGCCGCGCCGTGCTGGACGGGTAGCCACAGGAGGTCGATGCGGTGAGGTCGAGATGCCAAAGAGGTCGGCGATGAGTCATTGGAGGTCGGAAGAGCAGAAGCTGCGCCGAGCTGTGAAGACGTCGAAGAGGTCATCGGCACGCGCGTGATGACGTAGCAGGTCGTCTGTAGCAAACTGAAGCCGAAGTCGTGCCGAGCTTTGTAGAGGTCGGCATTGTGTTGATGATGTGGCAGGTCGGGACCATAGCTGTTGTCGACGAGGCCGGAGCCGAGGTGGTCGACAGTGCCGTGCGCGTTGATGAAGTAGGTCTCCAAAGCAACTCGAGTCGGGCCGACCGAGTCAAGATGCTCGCGGCCGGGTCCATCACATGGAGACCAGGAAACGCCTCACGTGCATGATCTGTATTTTTGTTGCTGGGTAATTTGGCCGATTGATGACCATGCCCCGTGCGTGCATCTCGTAGAGAAAAAAAAAGACATTAGAATTAATCCTCGCCGGCTAAAACAGTACTCGAGAGCGGATTTGAAAAGATAATAGAATGAGAATGGGCTTGTAGTCCAATGGTAGAACGGTCCAGTGGGATGCTACCCACCAGGGTTCAAATCCTGGTGCTCGCACCTTTTCCTGGATTTATTCCGGGATTTTCCGGCGTTATGCATTAAGTGGTAAGCAACGTTCCCGTCGATTACGAGGCGCCAGTGGTGACTTCGAGAATCTCCAGATCTGCCGGTGCTCAGTCCTTCAGAGGTGCTCATAGGGGTAGGGTTTGCATACGTGTATTCATAGGGGTGAGTGTGCGTGCGTGGTGTGAGCGTCTGCGTTGTACTATGTAATCTAAAAAAAGATAATAGAATAAAGGGAAAGAAAAAAAAGAAGGAAATATTCCCTGTTACGTGTGCGGGCCTGTAGATTGATTTCTCCCGGACGCATGCAGGTCGACACAGAATCAACACACGCATGCCCGCCGCCGACCTTGATTTTCGTATGCAGCACCGATGACCACAAAGCAAACACGGCAGGCGTGTTGCGGCCGTTGCGGCAGTTGCTCCGCTCGCCGTACACACGTGATCCGGTCCATCTGGTGGTCGGCATGTGACGAAACGACACAGAGGGCCGACGTCGGGTCAATGAGACCCGTAGAAGAAATCGCAGAGTTACCGGATCAACCCGTCGAGGTGGTGTTGACGTAGCTGCCGCCGGCCAGATGGCCCCTCACGACGAGTTACGCCATCACGCAGTCCCGTAGACGTACACACTTGTTCGCCGTAGAACACGACGCTGATCCCGACGACACTGATCCCACAAACGGATCGAGGGGCGTGGTGGGTAGGTTGCCGCCGGGGGAAATTTCTTGCGCGCCATCCACAGAACGAAGACGTCGAGCTGAGGAGGTCGCCGTCGAGGATGTTCTTCGTGCCGTCGCCGAAGATGACGCTGGGTCCGGCCACCATGCTGCACAGCGAGCTCCCGATCACCCCTACCTGGCGCGCCAACTGTCAGGGGGTGAGACCTAGACAGATCCGCTAGGGGGTTACCCTAGAGGTTTGCAGGTTAATGGAGAAGATCGGGATCTAAGAGCGTAGGTGGTTATGCACGGGGTGCACACGGAAATCTCGGCGAGACACGAGGAACACGGCGATTTATACTGGTTCGGGCCTCTAGAGAGTAAAACCCTACGTCCAGTTTGGTAGTGGAATTATGCGAGAGAGATCTGCCCCCAAGGAGGGCGCCCCAGGCCGCCTTATATTGGCCGACGACCTTGGGCTACAAGTCGGTTTCCATCTATCCTAGTTGGTTACAATATGGAAGGCTTATCCGAGCTGGACTGTCTTGTCTTGTACACCAAGCTGTCTTCATGTCCTCGGGCCCGCATGTCAGGTCGGTCAGGGCCCACCAACAGGTCGGTGGGTCTTCTGGCAGGTCGGGCTCGCCTATCGAGGACGGCTGAGACCCTGGTCGGTGGGGACCCGTGGGTACCCATGTCTCTCACTGCCCTTGATAAAACTTTGGAAAGCCTCAACGTTAAGCTTGATAGCTTTTCTTCTGCTCAGAAGAGCCAACTGAGTTTTAACAAGATGTTAGAAACCTAGTTGGCTCAGCTGGCTGCTTTGGTTCCATCTCCTGATAACGGGAGGATCCCGGGGCAACCCATATCCTCTTGTGAGAATGTTAGTGTAGTGTCAACTCGGTGGGGTAAGCCACCTAGGAAGACACATGCCCCTAACTATGCAGGAAAGCCCATACAACATATTCTTGATCCATGGGAGGAATCAGCAGTGGTGCACAAGAAAGATCCAGGCTACCCGACAATTACTTGCACAATCTATTACAAGAAGATCAGGCATGCCCTTTGTGACCTTGGTGCAAGTGTTAATCTCAGGTCCAAGGCCATGTTCGAGCAACTAGGATATCCAGCTCTCTCTCCTACAGCACGGACTATCCAACTCACCGATTCAACGCTACGATATCCAGAAGGAATTATTGAGAGCATATTGGTTAAGGTCAAGAGTTCTTATGTCTTTGCGGATTTCTTGGTCCTTGACATGGATGACGAGGGAGGAATGCCGCTCATCCTTGGGCGACCATTTCTCAGTGATGTCCGAGCTAGGATCAATGTGGGGTCCGAAATCATCCGTTTCCGCATTGGGAAGAGGAACTTGAAGTTCAAGTTTTAGGACAAAGAAGAGCAATGCTATTTGGTGCAAGATAGTGTTGAGCAGCTTGGGGGAAGGACGGAGCCTTCACCCCCAAGGAAGAAATCTCCGTCGAAGAGGTTAAAGAAAATTCAGAAAGAATGGCGGAAGATTGAGATGGCACCACCCTCTACTTCTCAGGAGTGGGGTGCTGAATGGAATTGATCACTGAGAAGAGTCCAACTCGTCGGACTAAAAATGATGGGTCCTTTCTACCAAAAAGGTTAAAGCTGGTACTTATCTCATATTTCCCTTTCCAAAATTTTATTTCCCAAAATTGCATATTTGATTTTCCAAAACCTTGCATCTGCATGCTAGATTCATCTAGCACTTTTCCCTTTTTTCAAATAAAATTTCTGAAAATCATTTCTGAGTTTGAAAATTCAAGAAAAATCATTTGAAAAATATTTCGAGGGAATTTGGGTTGAGGCACTCAGGCAGGCCCCCAGCTAGCTGTTGGGGAGCCACTGGCCAGGGCAGAGGGCAGGTGAGCCCAGCCTGGGGTCGGCCGACCCCAGGTTCGGCCGAAGCAGCCCAACGGCTGCTGGGCCCCACCTTGCTCCAACGGCTCCTAGCTGTTGCCCAACGGCTATGTCTGAATGCCCGACGCATTTGCCTATAAATAGCAGGGGGAGAGGGGGTGTTCTTCACCCATTCAACTCATTTCATTCACACTCCCCTCTCTACTCTTTGCTCTCTTGGTTTTCTTGGATTTCTTGCTCGAGATTGGATCATGAAGTATTCTCTCTATTGTGTTGCTGAAAATATTGTTATTGGTGGAGCAAGCTCGGTAAGAACTTCATTCGATTTCACTAACCCATCACCGAGTTGCTCTTGTTGTCCCTTGTTGTTATGCTAGCATGAATTGGGCGGCGAACACTCTCCGGAGGGTGACACGCTCACGCTCCTGCTCGCGGGCAAGCACGAGTGCATCCACCCCCGCTGAACCGATGCCGAGCCCATCGATGATGGATTATGAAGAAGAGCAAGAAGAGCAAGCCGAGCCACAAGCCGCGGAGGAGGTCATCGACGACACCCCCTACCTCAGCTTGCGGGGCGCTCGAGAGGAGCAAGCCTATGCTCTCCTGAAGGACCGAGTCTTCGCCCACACCCGGGACTTCGACCCGGCTCTCATGGAGAAAGCAGGTATGAATCTCGAGTTCGCCTCCATTTGGAATGCTCTTGGTTGGGAGGAGTTTGCGCCGGTTACAGAGCTTGGCTCTCGGCCTCTCACCATCCAGTTTCTTTGCTCTCTTACCAAGACTCAGCGGAGTTGAGTTTCGTCTTTTCGAGACCGATTATCGTCTCTCTTGGAAGGATCTTAGTCGTCTTCTTAGTTTTAGTCCTCGTTGTGCTGTTTCTTTGAAGCGAGCTTGTGAGGGTTTTGTTTGAGACTCTTTCTGGTCAGACATCTCTGGTCTTGTTTACAGTGGCAAGTTTGTACCTCGGTGCAATGATATTGTGCATCCTACTCTCCGCTTGTGGCACAAGTGGCTCGCCATTACTCTCTTTCCACGAGAGGATGTTCGGCCCGTGCGCAGCGATGAGATGATGCTTTTATACGCCGCTGTTAACCGGATCAAGGTCTCTCCCGTTAAAGCTATAATTCGGCAGTGGATGATGAATTTCAAGATGATAGGTCCTATTGAGTGTACGTCTTTGGTGACTCGTATTGCTCTCAGACTCGGGGTTCTTAGCGGGAATCCCGTACCCTTCATCGGGACGCCCCGAGTTCTCATTGATGAGGCATACTTGATCCAGGGGCATATACTCAAGAGGGGCCCGAATGATTCTTTGACTTTCTTCTTTCCGGGTTATGCGAATCAAATCCCGTTACCTAACCCGGGGTTTGGATTGTATAACTCGGAGTCACTAACCATTCCCCTTGTTACACAAGAGGAAAGCCGGCGTGCTAGTGTTTCAGGCAGGTCCACCAGAAGCGCGTCGAAGAGAGCGCACATGCAGCAGCAGCAGTCACAGCCACCACCACCAACACAGCCTCAGCCACAGCCTGCTATGCCACCAGTTGCAGGAGGGGCCCCTGCGGTGTACATGTCCGGGGTTACCCCTGGATATGCACCTGGCTGGGATCAGCCCACCTACCAACCGAGTGCGAGTGGCACAGCTTGGGCGGGCGCGAGCAGTGCTCAGGGGGCCACACCCGCTAGTTCCAGCTCTGATGGTCCACCTCCGTCTTCGTCCTTTCGGCGACACTCCTCAGCCTCTGCACGCGATGCTCAGCTCGCGCAGCAGATGGGAGAGCTCACCGTCCAGGTCACGGGATTGGAGGAGACGCTGAACACCCATGTCGAGTCTACTTCAGCGTGGCAGCGTCAGGCTGGTGAGAGGATAGCAGCCATGCAGCAGGATCAGCAGCGATACATGGAGGCGTAGAGGGCTTACTACGCGAGTCAGGGTTTCTTCTACCCTCCTCCGCAGTGAGCATGAAGCTAGCTTGGGGGAGGACCCCCATTCTGAGGTAACTTGTATCTTCCTTTGTTTTCAGAATATCTTATAAATGAAAACCCAAAAAAAATCTGCAAAAATAAAAAGGCCAAAAATATTTATTTGCTTTCATCATCATCATTTGCTTAGTTTGCTTTGATATGCTTAGTAAGAATGCTTTGCCTCTATGGTTGAAATGATGAATAGTTGCTCTGTTTATTCCCCTCGTATGTCTTGCTTACAACTTTGTATCCTACCTAAGTTTTGAGTTTGTTGGCTTGTATGTTCAAACCTTAGCTTGAAAACTGTGGGTAGCAAAAAGCATGATCCTTGCCTAAGTTGTTGTGAGACATGATATGGTAGAATAGAGTGCTATGATCTTGTGCTTAGTGATGCTTGACATCCGGAGTTTTCCTTTTTGAAAAATCAAAACATGATGAGTTCCTCAATGATGAGAATTTCCCATCCAAGGCCATATGTAGATTCTAGTTCTTAGCCTCTACATATGCAGCTTGTTCTCTCATTGAGTTTTGTTAAATTGTTGTGACCCTTGTTAGAACTCATACTCCCCTGATCAAGATCACGTACACGTTCTTGCTAAAACTTCTACACTGGAAGTTAGCATTCATCATTTGCTCCATATTGCTTAGGCATTCTCCCATAAATAAAACTCTATGTATCTTTGCATTATTCATCCCTCTCCAAATATCTCCAATAGAGACAAAGGGCTAGCTAAAAAAAGAAGAAAGAGAACAAGCATGCTTAAAAGCATGGCAAAAATAAATAAAGAGAGCTAGCCCAAGTCTCAAAAATTTCAAAAGGAGAAAAAGGGATTGATATGTGCAAGGAGAAAGAGTTCCACCATGTAGATGGTAATAACTAGTACCTACTCCGGGACTAGTGTCCACCTTACCATCAATCCCTCGTTCCCTTATATAAAGCATGGTAATATCTAGCACCCATTTCCGGGCCTAGTATCTACCTTGCCATGCTCATATCCATCACACACATATACACATCTTGATCAGGATGTATGTTTGTTTCTTCCAAGGATCCGGTTTTTGACTTAGCAAAACATGAGAGGCAAGTATGCCACATCTTCCCTACCTACAGCTCCACATAAAACCTATTAGGAGTAGGATGTGAAGAAAGGCAACATTGATGCCTTGGTGAGGAACCATACACCTTTGAGCGATCCGAGAGTATCATTTGAGGAACTCTGATTTTCTTTTGAAAAATTTGCAAAACCTCCGGATTGATAAGCTGATCAAGGTATGAGTGATTATGCACATGCTATATAACCATTCTGTCTCTCAACCGCCCAAGGCAGGTGAAGCTATATGCCCCACGTATCAGGTGGAAGGTAAGAACATTGCCAACTTGTTCAACTCTTGGTAGAGTACTTTGCTATATGTTTGCCATAAGTTGAGAATACAACATTGTAGCAACTCCTGATCAACCAACCTAAGTCTCTAATGTCTTGCTTCGAGGTGAGCAAGAGGTTAGCTTGGGGGAGTTTGTTGACGGTTGAAATTCACCATTTCCAACCCTCAATATTCTCACATAAATAGAGGCATACGCATTATTTACTAGCATTTTGGTTTGAATAATGTAGTTCCACTTGTCCTTGGAGATTATTTGTATGTAGGTGATTTACCCCTTAAAAGAGATGGAAACCCACCTTCTATGAAGAAACCATGCCAACTCAGCTGAGGAGGTGGCTGCCACCAAGGGAAACATGGCATTCCACGTCATTGATCCAGGGGAGGCACTCACCAACGAATCAGAGGACGCCACATGGACTTCACATGGATCAAAGGGCCCACCTCGGATACCAAATCAAGCCATACACCGGGGATGGATCAGAGGGCCCACAGGGCAGCCACCTAGAGGAAAACCACCAGGTGGGGCCACCCTAGGGGGCCGGCCGATCCTAGGATCGGCCGAACCGACCTAGGGGGCTCCATCCTGGCCCTCCACGTGGTAGCTCCCTATTGGTCCATTGCCTCACTCCCGAGAGTTTTGGAGCACTTTGAGCCTCCGAGCAAGCCTGGTCCTTGCCTATAAATAGAAGGGGAGGGCCCCCCATTTCTCACACACCACTCTCTCATTCTCCTCTCACTTTTAGTTTCCAAGGCTTGGGGGTAGGCTAGAGTAGCTCTTATTCAGGTTCCAAGTCCTCTTGGAAGTCTAGGTATGAGTTCTCTTTTATCTTTATTTCTTTGTATGACTTTGATCTACTTCAGTTATTCAGCTATTTCATATAAAGTCATGGTAGATCATATGTTTGATATGTTCTTGAGTTCATCCTCTGTTCATCATTTAGAGGCTTGTGTTCTTCGTGAACACTACCTTTTGATCCACTTGAAGGGTGATAAACTCCTTCCTTTTGTGTTTGTTCATAAGTTAGAGGCTCGTGTTCTTCACGAACACGACCCTTTGATCTTATTGATCAGACATAAGAGAGTTCATATATGTTTGTATGTCTAGCCTTAGTTGATCTTGTTAGATGGCATGAGAGTGTTGCATGAGGTCTGTGTTCAAGCTACGGTACTCTATCTAGTTGACCAGTCTTCTGGTGGCTCTCACCCTGGGTCACAATAGCCTGGGCCGGGTGGAGTCTAGCAGCAACGTAGGCATGGTGCCTGGGTTGTCTGGCTACGATAGTTATGAGCATACCCCCTGTAACGATAGAGGTCAGTCCTCAGGTGGTGACAACCCTGTTGGATCCTTAGGAAACCTCCGCGTTGGGGTACCTGCTGTAGGAGTCTAAAGTCTAGTTTCGCAGAGTGCTTGTCGTCGCAGGCTAGCTCCTTGTTTGTACCTGGGTGCTGAACCTTATCTCTCTCATGCAATACTCATGCCCATCATCTCTTGTATCTTCTAGCTTTGTATGTTTAGTACATTAGAACCTAGAGCTAACTCGTATGTTCCTCCTAAGCCGTAGTGTGCTAGAGTAGAGGTAGATCTGAGTGTGTGTGTCACACTACCCTTATATCATTTATCTTACCCCTGTCTTTGAGTGTGTTGTTCCCTATATCTATCTCTTGGTTTACATTCAGAGCAAAAGCATGAGTCTAAGATATCCGCCATTGCCTTCCACGGATACGATACCCTTGGAATACTCTCCTTCCTTGGGGAAATGCTACAATGGTTTATCTGTGCGCTTGCGGATTCGTTCATGATCGTTTAGATTTACCTTTGGCTAGTCTTGATGTTCACGCTAACCCGACGTCGTTAGTTGTGACATTGAGAGGTGCCTAAAAGGCGTTTCCTAGTGTTGTCACTAAGGATGGGTCCCAGATCTGTTCTTAAGATGACGGCGCTACGAAACGCCAACACGGGGTCAACACCCCAACAAGGAAAGAACACCAAGCTCTGTATCTCAACTGAGACACAGCATCCCACTCTCATCTGTGACGTGGGGTCACCAACTCCTATCCCCACATCTCAACTGCACGAAGCCGGGCTCACACACACAGGGGAGAGAAAGCAGCACAAAAGAATACTAGCTAGGTGAGAGATCGAAAGGGTTGTCCATACTAGTGGACACGGACTATAGCTATAGGTTTAACACTCTGCAGAGGTTGTACAACTGGACCCGTCGGATAGGGCAGAAACGGATGCCTCCGATCCACATCCCTACCTAACGGTCGGAGACGTAGAAGTGGGTGGCACTCTCCATTCTCTCCGAGCCTGACTCGTCCTGACTGGGGCGCGGAACTTGCCAGCAGGGCCTCGAAGCAGTGAAACCATCCCCGGAGAAGCCGGGGCGACGTCTACTCGGGGGGTATAACCCGTCCCCCTAACACGACCACACTGGTCCGCCTACAAGCTGAGTGCCAACCACCACTAGTTCTCAGACCGAACCCCGCCCATACGTGAGCGAACGGTTTGTACGAAAATAGCCCAAAGATCAAGGTCACACAGTCGATCGGTCCTTAATTGCAAGAGCGAGCACTCACCAACTCCCACCGTCCGACACGCCGCTAGGGCGAGAGGCCAGGTCGCATCTCCCCTAGACAGGCGTTCACAAGTAACCAAAGCAGCTCGCTCCCGCGGTAACACGTCAAGGATACACACTTACCCAAAACACACGCAAGAATTCCGAGATATCCCAACCTCGGTCCAAACCTGAGATCCATCCATAACTAAGGGTAAAATATATGGATGAATAAAGCCGGGAACTAGCTAGGGGTCTGTAGCTAGTTCCAAAAGTAGGTATCTCAAGGACAGGATAAAACAATTCCAAGGCATGGCTATTCAATTGTCTATGCAATTCAAAAACATGCTTTAAAAGTAATTAAGCACTAGCAACTAAAGCATGCATAGGATCTATATGGTTGGGAGTGACATGACACCTGGCTGGCGTCCATAGTCCTGGTCTGGGTTGAAGTTGGGGTCGTAGGCCTTCTCCGGGTCGTAGCTTGGGTCTGTGCAGCACGAGATACGAGACGCTAAATTATCGGCAATCAACTAAGCATAAATCCAAAGAAACTCAATTTTAAAAGATCCAAATAGAACCAAACTACCTACAATTAGCACCGTCTCATTTTTAGAAAAATAATGAAACTAGTTTCATATTTTTCGGAGTTACAAGTAATTAGTTATGGATTTTCAAAGGTTAAAGGATTTATAAATTAATTTCCAAATTCATTTATAAATCAGAAAAGAATTTTTATTTTGAAAATATGTGATGACGTCAGCATGTTGTCATGGTGGCGTCAGCATGACGTCAGCCACTGGGTTAGTGGGCCGTTATTGGGTCGAATGGGTTAGTGGGCTGGATACGGCCCAATGGACTTAGCCTAATGGGCCATTCGAGCCAAGTCCAGCCATGCACCTTGATTTAAATTCAGAGTCCGACGGATAAAAGGAAAAGGGCCGGCTAACGGGCTGTAATGGGCTACGTCCCGTTAACTTTCCCCAGCTTTCACAGAAAGAACTTCATCGTTGCCCCCTGACTCTACTGGGAGACAGCGGGCGCCCTTGCCATCCGTGCGTGCGCGTTGGCACATCCCGGCGTGCACCCGGTGGCGATGGTGGATGGCGTTCAGTGGCGGTGACGGCTCCGCCAGGCAAACGAGTGCGGCGCGAGGACCGCTAGGGTCAGGGGATTAAGTTGGCGCGGCCATGGCCCTGAGGTAGGACCTATGCGGCCGTTGCGCGGTGCGATGTAGAAAAGGACTCGGCGCGGCGCAGATCAGGGTGCGGCGACGCGGTGCGCTACGTCTTGCGGTGAAGGTGCGACCATGTGGTGCGACAGCCTTGCACTAGGGTGTGCGCGTACGGGCACACGCATGCGCGCACAGGTTTGTCGTGGATGCGTCTCGGAAGACCGGAGCGGGGTGTCCGGCGTCCCAAGGCCGCGAAGTGGCGCAACAAGGACGGCGACAGTGCCCATTGTGCGACGGTGTACGGCTCGAAGGCCGGGTCTCAGGCAAGTTAAGGACGGCGATGCAGTGTCAACATAGCATAGCAGGACGGCGAGGGCCGGCGCGGCGCTGGGGTGCGTCGCGGCGGTGAGCTCGTGGGAAGTGCACGGCACGAAGGCCGGCCGCGCGGCGCAGGGGCGCGCTCCTGATGCAAGGTAAGGGAAAGGGGCGAAGAGGAAGGAACGGCGGCTCACATTGGGGCGTAGGTGTAGACGAAGTAGTGGCGAACGCGTCGGTGAAGATCACGGCGGCGACGGTGAGGTGAGGCGGTAGCGCAGCTTGCTCCTCTGCTCCGGCTCCCGCTCGCTCGTGGACAGCCTCCTCCTCTTCTCGTCTGGCTCGGGCTTCGGTGTCCTCGACTCCGGCGGGGTGGCGCGGCGGCGATGCGCGCCCCTTCTTCCTTCTTCTCCTTCCCCTCCTTCCTCCTCCACTTCTTCCCCTCCCTCTCTGCTCGGCGGCGTGATAGGGGAAAAGGGGCGATCCCCAAATGTGAGTTGGCTTGTCGCAGGGGCCTCGCCCGGGGGTTTAGCTACACGCGCACGCCGAGGTGAGGGCAGAACGGTCACGGTCGGGGCTCCTATTGGCTGCTACGGTGTGGCCGCCGACGTGGCGGAGCCGGGATGGCAGGCGGGCATGCGGTCGCGTCATGGCGCAGGGGTATATGGGGAAAAGCCCCAGGGCAGTGCGCGCGCAGTGCCTGGCTCGGCGTCCGTGCCAGCGGGTGCTGTCGGGGGCCTGTCCCCTCGGCCGGGTGTTGTGTGCGCGCGCGGCGGCGCGGTGCGGCAGGCGCGTGAGACCGCGAGGACCAGCGGGTCGGGGACGACGACCGCGAGGTAGGGCCCATCGGTCAGCGACTCGGCTTAGGGGGTGAGACGCGGCGTGGCGATGGGCCGGTGCGTGCTGAGCCGCTCCAAAGAAGAGAGGTGGCAGAGTGATTTGGGCCGGGAGTTAGAGGTGGTGGTTTGGACTTAGCTAGGAGTTTAGCTGGCCCAAAGGTTAAGGAGGGTTTTTGAATTATGTTTTGAAATAGTTTAAACTTTATATTTGAATTTGAATTTATTCAAATTCATAACACACTCAAATAAATCCAAATAAAATCCATAAAATCCAAATCACATATTTAAACCATAATTTGAATTTATGTTTTTATATTTTTGGTTTTATTTATATAGAATTTAGGTAAGGGCTAGAAATGGGATTAAATTAGGGTGACACATCATCAAATATACAAAAAGTTCAAATTTTCACACATTTTCATATTCTTGAATTTCTGGGATGTTACATTCTCCCACACCACCGGGAATCTCGTCCTCGAGATTTAAGCTCCATCCTCTCCCTCGAACAAGTGGGGGAACTCTCTCCTGAGGTCGGCTTCTTTCTCCCAGGTTGCTTCTCGCTCCGTGTGGTGACTCCACAGCACCTTGCAGTAGGGAATGGTGGTCCTCCTGGTTTCTTTTGTTGCTCTGTCCAAGATCTTCTCTGGGCGCTCTGCATACTCCAGGGTGTTCTGCAAGTCTAGTATCTCAACCGGGACTTGCTTTGCTTCCACTTCCTTCTCACTCTTCTTTAATTGTGACACGTGGAACACAGGGTGTACAGCGGACATCTCCTCTGGTAGTGCGAGCCTGTAAGCGAGCTTCCCAACTCTCTGAGTGATCCAGTATAGTCCCACGTACCTCGGGCAAGCTTCCCCTTCACAGCAAACCTCTTGGTTCCTCTCATCAGGGACACCTTCAAGTAGACAAAGTCTCCCACCTCGAACGACAAGTCTCTCCTGTGTCGGTCGGCGTAGCTCTTGTGTCTGCTCTGAGCAATCTTTAGGTTGTCTCGAACCTTCTCCACTATCTCCTCAGCTTCCTGGATAGCATCTGCTCCAAAGACCATTCTCTCTCCTACCTCTGACCACATCAAGGGTGTCCTGCACTTTCTCCCGTAGAGTGCCTCGAAAGGTGCCATCTTGAGACTCGCTTGGAAGCTGTTGTTGTAAGAGAACTCTGCATAGGCCAAACTGCCCTCCCAATCTGTGTCGTAGGTCAAAGCACAAGCTCTCAGCATATCCTCCTGCACTTGGTTTACTCTTTTTGTCTGCCCATCCGTCTGAGGGTGAAAAGTTGTGCTGTAGCTGAGTGTGGTCCCCATCCTGTCGTGAAAGCTCTGCCAGAACCTTGCTATGAACTGTGGTCCTCTATCAGACACTATGCTCCTCGGTGCTCCGTGTAGCCTGAGTATGTGGTCCATGTACAAGTCTGCCAACTGGTCTGTCGTGTAGCGGATCTTCACTGGTACAAAGTGAGCAACCTTAGTCAGCTGGTCCACTATGACCCAAACAGAATCGTTGCCTTTCTGTGTCCGGGGTAGTCCCACCACAAAGTCCATGGAGATGTCATCCCACTTCCACTGAGGGATATCCAACGGTTTCAACAGTCCTGCCGGTTTCTGGTGCTCAATCTTCACTCTGCTGCAAGTGTCACAACAAGCCACGTAGTAGGCTATGTCCTTCTTCATATCCTTCCACCAGAACCTCTATTTCAAGTCTTGGTACATCTTTGTGCTTCCTGGGTGAATGGAGTACCTTGAATCATGGGCTTCCTTTAGAATCTGTTCCCGTATTTCCTTGCTCTTCGGCACATAGATCCGATCCTTCAGCCACACCGTGCCTTGCTCGTCCACACGGTAATCCTCAGCTCTCCCTTTCTCCATCAGCTCCTTGAGCTCCCAAACCTCGGAACAACCTTTCTGTGCTTCCTGAATTCTGTCCTCCAAGTCGTAGGTCACTTGCAGTGCGTTGAGTTGTCCCTGCTCCACAATCTCAAGCTGAAACTGCTCTAGCTCGTCGTGAAGTGTTGGCTGCTCCTGCCTCACCATCAAGTTGTGGCAATAAGACTTTCTGCTTAGTGCATCTGCCACAACGTTTGCCTTTCCTGGGTGGTAGTGAATCTCCAGATCGTAGTCCTTGATCAGCTCTAACCACCTCCTCTGCCTCATGTCCAGCTCTGACTGAGTAAAGAAGTACTTCAGACTCTTGTGATCGGTGTACAACTCACACTTGTTGCTGATCAAGTAGTGCCTCCAAATCTTCAGAGCGTGAACGACTGCCGCTAGCTCCAAGTCGTGAGTAGGGTAGTTCTCTTCGTGTTTCTTGAGCTGCCTCGACGCATAAGCAACAACTTTGCCCTCTTGCATCAACACACATCCCAATCCTTACTTCGAGGCATCACAGTACACCACGAAATCCTTCTTGATATCTGGCAGGGTAAGAATCAGGGCTGTCGTGAGCCTCTTCTTCAACTCCTGGAAACTCCTCTCACAGGCCTCTGACCACACAAACTTCTTGTCGTTCTTCAATAGCTCTGTCATTCGCTTTGCTATCTTTGAGAAGTTTTCTATGAACCTCCTGTAGTAACCTACCAATCCGAGAAAGCTCCGGATATCTGTCACTGTGAGTGGCTGCTCCCAGTTGGTAACTGCTTCCACTTTCGAAGGGTCGATTGCAACCCCCTCAGCTGACAACACGTGTCCCAGGAAAGCAACTTCCTCCATCCAGAACTCACACTTGCTAAACTTAGCATACAACTTCTGCTGTCTCAGCCTCTCCATCACGATCCAAAGGTGCTCCTCGTGCTGTCTCTGAGAAGATCAGTATGTCATCTATGAACACCACCACAAAACTTGTCCAGCTCTTCCATGAAGACCTTGTTCATCATGTTCATGAAGTAGGCCGGGGCGTTGGTCAGCCCAAAAGAAACCACTACGAACTCATACAGGCCGTACTGAGTCATGAAAGCTGTCTTCGGGATATCCTGGTCCCGAAACTTCATCTGGTAGTAGCCTGACCTCAAGTCAATCTTGGAAAAGAACTTGGCCTTCCGCAGCCTGTCCAGCAAGTCGTCAATCCTGGGCAAAGGATACATGTTCTTGATGGTCATCGAGTTGAGAGTCCGGTAATCCACACACATCCTCTTAGTGCCATCCTTCTTATCCACAAACAGAACTGGCGAACCCCAAGGTGAGGCACTCGGTCGAATAAACCCTTGCTCTTGCAGTTTCTTGAGTTGCTTCTTCAGCTCATCGAGTTCATCCGCGGACATACTGTACGGGCTCTTGGCCACTGGTCCAGCTCCTGGCATCAGCTCAATCACAAACTCAATGTCCCTGTCTGGTGGTAACTCGGTCAACTCCTCTGGAAACACGTCAGGGTACTCCCTCACCATAGGGATCTCCTCCAAACTCTTTCCTTTCATGTTGCACAACATCGGCGTCGACCTCTGGCCCTGTAGCTTGTTGGCGTTTCTTAATCTCAACACTAGGCATCGTGGTAGCGTGAGCGTGTAAGAAACTCCCGGGTACACCGACGAGTGCAAACGAATCCGCAAGCGCACGGATACACCTCTGTAGCACTTCTCCCTAGGAGAATGAGTATTCCTGTCGGGTTTCGTTCCTAGGACGGAGAGTAACCAGAGAGGGTCTATCCAAGGACACCAGCTTTCGCTGGGATAGGTCGGGTTACAAGAAGCACTTCCTTAAGGGACTTAGCTCTCAAGATGCATCTGTCAGGTCTCAGTCGTCCCCGCGGGGCGACAGCACATCAAGGTGCTGGCAAGCGAGCCCAACTCAGTACGTGACGTAGAGGGTTGACAAAGGGTCCAACAGGCTGTCACCACTGCGGCCTACCTCTACGCTACGATCGTACGTGGTCTTCGCAGGAAAACCAGGGCCCAGACACCACGTCTGTACTCCAGATAAATACTATAGTGCAGTTACGTCTGTCGACCCACTAACTACACTATAGCAACCGTATAGCTACGGTCCCACGAACAAGGGAAAGATCGGAATCAGATCATCTTATCATTCATTGAACTACGGAGCAGAAAGGAAGCTATGGATGCAGCTGAATGAGATACAGCAGACTTACTTACCTAAACAGGATCAGAGCATGCAAACAAGTATATGAACTACTGCTCTGGCTCTAAAGGATCGAAGCCTTGTGTCACGAAGAACACAAGCCTCTAACTTATGAACGAGCCACGAACACAAGAACAAATCAATCATGCATGATGTCCACTATAGTCTAAATAAGAAATGTTGAAATACTCACTTTGATCTAGATGAAGAACAAGCATCCACGAGGACATCAACTCACTCCTCACCCCTACTCTACCTCTCAACTAAGCCTAATCTAGATCTCTCCTCATCACTATTCTACCACATAGAGGTGAGAATCACCTCACATGGGCAGAATTAGAGAGAGGGAGAGAGAGCTACACAAGAGAGAAGTGGAACTTGAGAGCTTGGTGGTGTGTGTGAAATGGAGCCCCTCCCCTCCTATTTATAGACAAGGAGGAGGCTTGCTCCAAGGCTCCAAGTGCTCCAAAACACCCGGGAATGCAGCCAAGGACCAATGAGCGAGCAACACGTGGAGGGGGGAGATCAACCGACCCTAGGTCGGTTCGGCCGATCCTAGGGTCGGCCGAAGCTCCCGGCTGGCCATCTGGCATGTGCTTCCTCTGGCTCGCTTCCATGTGGGCCCTAGTGCCTCTCCTCCGTGCATGGCACGTTTCCTGGTGGTTTAGTTGGCAAAGTGGGCCCATGGATCCATGTGATGCTGACGTGGCAGCGTATGATTCGTCGAGTGTCCCTCACATGGATTGGTGACATCATGGATCCAGGAGAATCCATGTGGCAGCCCCTGATTGGCCAGCATTTGAGTGCCTTGGATTGGAGTAGAGTGAAAGTGCATGGATTCCTCCCATTTCTTATGCTAAATACCTGCATTCGAATAGACATCGACACTGGTGGAAAGTATGAGTTTAAGCTCCTATTCTAGTGTGAATGTGCAATTCATGTTCCAATTTGCAGGAGTTGACGGTTATAAAAATGGCAAATATCAGCCATCAACAACAACCCGCACTTGACCTTTGCTCGTCACGAGTGAAAGGGAAACAAAGCCAAGTGTGTCATGAATACCAAGGAGTGAGACAAACATAAGAGATATTCCAAGTCATACCTTGCTCCTGTGAACCTCTATGTAGTGGCTATCATGTTCCCTTGGGTGATTAAAAAGTAGAACAGCCGTGAATTAAATCACTTATGCACCTGATTATAAACACCTTGGGGTTTTGCAAGATTTCATAAACAAAACTCTTGGTGGCTTCCTCATTTGATTCTCTCAGATCGCTCAATGTGTATATGTCCTCACCAAGGCATTTGCGTTTCTTCATCCTACTTCTAATGATGGCTATATGTGGAGCTCAGGGTAGGATAAAGAGAAAGCATACTTGCATCACATATTTTGCAAAGTCAAAGACTGGATCCACAGAGAAAATCAAATCATACCATCAGATCAAGATGTGCACCGGTATGGCTATGGTGTGTATGGTAAGGTGGATACTAGGCCCGGAATGGGTGCTAGATATTACCATACATATATATGGTGAGAACTGTGGGTTGATGGTAAGGTGGACACTAGCCCCGGAATAGACACTAGTTATTACCATCAAAATTATGGAACTCCTTTTCTGCATGACCATCCCTCTCTTTTTTTCTCCTTCTTTATTTTGGATAGGGGCTATCCTTTCTCTCTGTTTTTTTCAAAACATGCTTTGGGCATGTGTTATATTTCTTTCTCTCTCTCTCTTTTTTTCATAGCCCATATCTCTTCCTTGAAAGATACTTTTAGAGAGAGCGGTCATACCACATATGGAGCTTTTACTTTCGCGGCATGAATGATACAATGCTAACTTCCAGTGTAGAAGCATAGCAAGGGGAAATAGGTGGGGTGCACATAAATCTTGATCATGAAAGTAATGAGAAGAATTCTCACAAGGGTCACATAATTTGACAAAGCTCAAAGCAATAACAAGCAGCATATGAGTAGAAGGTTTTTACCTACAAAGATCATATGGCTCTAATGGGACGGAGGCATATCAAAGAGGAGCCTTTCCAAGAGGTTTTAAGTTTTCGAAAATAAATTCCCCAAGAGAGTTAGTCATCAGAGCAATAAATCATGTCATCTAGCCATATCATACTCGTCAATTACTTAGGTGAACATGTTTGTCCTTAAGGAGGTTATGGTTCACAAGCATCGGGTAGATAACAAGGAATAAAGCATATGTAAGTCTACTCAGGTACAAGCGAGCTGGGTGATCTTTAGCATCATCATACGAGTTTTAGTTTAGAGATAGATAGATATAGCTTATAAAACTCAGGAATGAAAGAGAGTGAGTTGTCGAGATGCAAACCGGCGCTATGCATGGGAGATGAACCGCGAGAGGCTCTCCACAGGAGTGAACTCGTGCGGGTCTCGTTCAGGTTCTCTGCAAGTAATCGATCGGCTAGCGCGGAGTGCTCGCAGTGGGTACGTATGGGAAACGTCATGCCTGCATTGGGAGAGTCGTGGCTCTTCCCCCATACTGTCTCGAACCTAGATGTCCTCTAAATCAAAGAGACCAAAGTAATGACACAATGGGTGGCTAAACCGGGTTACATGACCGGTGAGCTACTTTATTCAAATCCAAATGTTTCAAACGAAATGATTAGGCGCTTACACACATGCAAAAGAGATAAATGAAATAAAGGGAAATAAAGGGAAATCAAACCTAGACCTAGACTAGCGCTTAATGAACTAAAGCTGGGGCTAATCCCTACTACTCGGCATCATAGAGAGCTGCATGCCCCATAGCCGAGAACAGTCTCCTCATCTTCGCACAAAGGCCGCGGCGAAGGTCACGCATGTCGTCTCTCAGCTCGGCCAGGTCCAACTTCTGCTCTGAGTAAGCAGTTCTGAGCTTCTCGTTGCTGGCCTCTAATTACTTCATCAGCGGGGTCAGCTTGGCCACTGAGGAGAGCTTAGGGAGTTGCTCAGCTGCCCGAGTCCTCTCCCTGGACCTCCTAGTGTAGGGTGGCGATGGCAACTCGTCATCCAGGCCAAAGTCTTCCTCCTCTTCTGGCAGAACTGGAGCTGGGCGTGCCTCAGGAGCCTTCTCCTTGGGCAGTGCCGGCTTTACGGTCACCGGCGGCTGTGGTGAAGGAGTGGACTTCGCTGAGCTCGTCTGCCCTCCAGCTAGCGATGATCCGGGTGTGCTAGGTGGAGCGAGCAGCAACCCCCTGAGGCGAAGCTGAGCCATGGTCGGCCTGCCGTAGGGGCTGGCCGCCCGTCTCATGTGCCTCTTCCCAGGCGAGGCGGAGCGCCTTGAGGGCGGCATGACTGGAATCCTCCCGCCCGGCGGGATGGTGGCGAGCGGAGGAACATCCAGGACACCAGCCACCATTGCGAGGTCCGCAGCGGGGGCGGCAACGACGGAGGGGTTGCCTCCTGCCCCGGGACCGGTGGACGAGGTGGAGTCGTCGAAGGGGACAACACTCCTTCCGGCCATGGATGCGGCGATGAGCTGAGGATGGTGAGGTGGAGGAGATGGATTCTCGCGACGCGAAAACTCGTCGGGCGGCAGAGAGAAGGTTTCTGGAGGAGAATGAGACACACACGCGAAAGAAGAAGGGGAGAGGCGGCACCAAGGTTTCGGCCGAACCAGGGTTCAGCCAGCCCCACGTGGGCCCCTCTGGTCCTCCCCTTTCTCGTGTGGGCTCCAGTAAGTCTCAGGATCGACGGCCCAGGTGGATTCCCCGAGATGGAAAGATTGGCTTGGGCTTAAGGCTAGGATAAGGTTGAGGTTGAAAATTCATCCTCCACTATATACTAACCTTGGCCAAACCATGATATACCATAGAGAATCTGAGGGAAGTCACCTTGGCGACATACTCGGTTCGTCAAAAGTGTAGGCACTTCCGACGGTAATCACGAAGCGTTCGTGTCGCCACAATGGTGCTGCCTTCCTGCGGACCTTTTGCCTACTCCTCTTCATCTTGGCAATTTCTTTCTCCTACATGACCACGGTCCACAAGATACCCGAAGGATAATTCTTCCTGGGGAAATGAGATGAGTCCCAAGAGTACTCATGATGCGGGTGTCTCGTGATCTCCTGTCTCAACTTATGACCGTCTCCTTGCAGAAAATGTTGATATGATGATAAGCTCTGATCTGCAAGGGTAGTGCATACACGAACTCGAGCCCAAAAAGGTATATCGAGGCTGAAGGCAAGCATGATCATCCCAGAGAGGCCGAGGCATTCCCTGGGGTGGTCACGGGACTCGAGGACTATAGCACTGGGGTCGCGGAACTCGAAGACGAAAAGATCGAGCACTGAGGCTAGTGCTTCACCAAAAGGTACCGATCTCCGAGTGAACTCAAGCTCGAAAAGACACTCTGCCTTCCAAGAGGATAGAGCATGGACTTCCAGAGGCCGGTGTACGATTAGGAACCAGAGTTTGGACGAAGAGCAAGATTTAACTCGCTCTCACCTTAGGCAGAGGGTTCAATGTTCTCATCGGGGTGATGGAAAATATTCCGAAGTCTGGCCTAAGCTTCCAATGAGGGGTTATGGATAAGCTGAAAAGTGCACCTCCCATTGGGCATCGATCAAGTCAGGCATAAGATACGAAGTGCAAGCTTCTCCTGACTGATCGGCATCGATCAATGTGCTCGGGATAAAAAGTGAATGCACTCCATTCGATCGGTAGATGATCGTGCTCCTTCGGTCTGATGAATGAATCCAATGGATTATAAAGCAGAGACCAATGTCTTGGTTTATACGAAATTTCAGTGCAAAGCACTTCAGCTCAAACTTTGACGCAGAAACATGATAGGCCTCTCATACCCTCCTTAGGAGATAGTAGTGAGGATTGAACAAGTCATCCTGGGCGGGAATGGTTGTTCTTTCCGAACTACTCTCTCCGTCCTCCCACGAGACAAAATCTCTGGGAGAAGGTCGAAGAAGATGCATGAGAGGGGAACCCAAGGGTAGATCTCGCGCCACGAAATCTTTCCCTTAGACTCCTGCCATTCAGGAATGACATCTTCAGCTAGAGCTCAAAAAGAATGGATATGAAATCTCGGGCTTGGCTGATGATGGATCTAGGTGGCGTAACATTTCCTCTGGTGGGCGCCTCATTGACCGAGATGCAAGGGGAGCTGAAATCCCGGAGATCATCCAGGATCTCTTTCCCTTCGACAGCTTCTAGGTGCACAAAGGATCCTCCGGAGAGAGCATTAAGCCTCATGGCATCATCCTTCCACAATCCAAACCAGAAGTGCTGAAGCAACATCCGATCGGGAATGTAGAGGACTAGGCAATCTTCCACCGTGGAGGCGAAACGAATCCATGCCATTCCTAGTGATTCCTCCCACATTGCTTGAAACAGAGAATCTTTGCCCTTAATGAGATGACACGTCGTATTGGGAAGAAGTGGGAGCAAAAAGCTGCTCTCAACCTTTCCCAAGTGAGGTAGTCTCTACCAAAACAACGGTGCCAATCCCGTGCTTCCCCGGAGAGGGATAGCGGGAAAAACTCTCTTTTCCGAGCATCCGGTGATTCTCCGGTTTTACCCTGAGTTTCAATCAGACGCTCGTAGTCTCTCACATGATCAAAGGGGTTCTCATGACTTAACCTCGAGAAGGATAGGTCCTGAATTAGCTTCATGAGAGAGGGGTGAAGCCTACAGCCAGATGTAAGAGTGGGTCTTGACGAAGATGGCTCTGAGGGTTCACTCCTCGAAGGCGGAAGGTGTTTACAAGGATAACCTTCCATGGGTAGCGGGGGTAGAGGTAGAAGTAAAGGAAACAAAAGGGGATATCTCAAAAAGGGTAACAGGGGTGAAGGTAGAAGAAAAAAGGAAAAAGATAAATACGAGGATAGACGGGCTCGAAGGTTAACAACAGCCGTCCCCGGCAACGGCGCCAAAAATGTTTGTTGGCGTTTTTTAATCTCAACACTAGGCACCGTGGTAGCGTGAGCGTGTAAGAAACTCCCGGGTACACTGACGAGTGCAAACGAATCCGCAAGCGCACGGATACACCGTTGTAGCACTTCTCCCTAGGAGAATGAGTATTCCCATCGGGTTTCGTTCCTAGGACGGAGAGTAACCAGAGTGGGTCTATCCAAGGACACCAGCTTTCGCTGGGATAGGTCGAGTTATAAGAAGCACTTCATTAAGGGACTTAGCTCTCAAGATGCATCAGTCAGGTCTCAGTCGTCCCCGCGGGGCGACAGCACATCAAGGTGCTGGCAAGCGAGCCCAACTCGGTACACGACGTAGAGGGTTGACAAAGGGTCCAATAGGCTGTCACCACTGCGGCCTACCTCTACGCTATGATCGTACGTGGTCTTCGCAGGAAAACCAGGGCCCAGACACCACGTCTGTACCCCAGATAAATACTATAGTGCGGTTACGTCTGTCGACCCGCTAACTACACTATAGCAACCGTATAGATATAGTCCCACGAACAAGGGAAAGATCGACTACGGAGCAGAAAGGAAGCTATGGATGCAGCCGAACGAGATACAGCGGACTTACTTAACTAAATAGGATCAGAGCATGCAAACAAGTATATGAACTACTGCTCTGGCTCTAAAGGATCGAAGCCTTGTGTCACGAAGAACACAAGCCTCTAACTTATGAACGAGCCACGAACACAAGAACGAATCAATCATGCATGATGTCCACTATAGTCTAAATAAGAAATGCTGAAATACTCACTTTGATCTAAATGAAGAACAAGCATCCACGAGGACATCAACTCACTCCTCACCCCTACTCTACCTCTCAACTAATCCTAATCTAGATCTCTCCTCATCACTATTCTACCACATAGAGGTGAGAATCACCTCACATGGGCAGAATTAGAGAGAGGGAGAGAGAGCTACACAAGAGAGAAGTGGAACTTGAGAGCTTGGTGGGGTGTGTGAAATGGAGCCCCTCCCCTCCTATTTATAGACAAGGAGGTGGCTTGCTCCGAGGCTTCAAGTGCTCCAAAACACCCAGGAATGCAGCCAAGGACCAATGAGCGAGCAACACGTGGAGGGGGGAGATCAACCGACCCTAGGTCAGTTCGGCCGATCCTAGGGTCGGCCGAAGCTCCCGGCTGGCCATCTGGCCTGTGCTTCCTCTGGCTCGCTTCCATGTGGGCCCTAGTGCCTCTCCTCCGTGCATGGCACGTTTCCTGGCGGTTTAGTTGGCAAAGTGGGCCCATGGATCCATGTGATGCTGACGTGGTAGCGTATGATTCGTCGAGAGTCCCTCACATGGATTGGTGACATCATGGATCCAGGAGAATCCATGTGGTAGCCCCTGATTGGCCAGCATTTGAGTGCCTTGGATTGGAGTGGAGTGAAAGTGCATGGATTCCTCCCATTTCTTATGCTAAATACCTGCATTCGAATAGACATCGACACTGGTGGAAATTATGAGTTTAAGCTCCTATTCTAGTGTGAATGTGCAATTCATGTTCCAATTTGCAGGAGTTGACGGTTATAAAAATGGCAACTATCAACCATCAACACTAAGCACGGTTATATCATCATGTTTGACGATTAGCTCATTGTGCTTATCAAGTAACTTGTTATGGTCATCTCTAAGTGACTTGTTAGACACTACCAAACCTTCATGCTCTTTGTAAGGTCATTGTGTTTCACAAGCAACTCATCATTGGATAGCTTAAGCTTCTCATGGGTCTCTTCAAGAGCCTTGAGCTTACTCTTTTGTTTCTTGATCATGTCGGTGTATTGATCTAGAAGTCCCTTAAGAGCTTGGGTTGAAAGTTCATTATCACTATCCAATGTGTCACTATCTTCACTATCGCTCACCTTGGAGTGTTTAGCCATGAAGCACATAGGTGGTGGAGGAAGAGGAGGTTCTTCATCATCCATGATCACAAGACCGGCAAACTTCTTGTTCTTCTCATCTTCACTACCGCTTGTTATCCAGGATCTCTTTTCCCTCGACAGCATCTAGGTGCACAAAGGATCCTCTGGAGAGAGCATTAAGCCTCATGGCATCATCCTTCCGCAATCCAAACTAGAGGTGTTGAAGCAACATCCAATCGGGAATGTAGAGGACTGGGCAATCTTCCACCGCGGAGGCAAAACAATTCCATGACATTCCTAGTGATTCCTCCTCACATTGTTTGAAACAGAGAATCTTTTCCCTTAACGAGATGACACGTTGTATTGGGAAGAAGTGGGAGCAAAAAGCTGCTCTCAACCTTTCCCAAGTAAGGTAGTCTCTACCAAAACAACGGTGCCAATCCTGTGCTTCCCCGGAGAGGGATAGCGGGAAACACTCTCTTTTCCGAGCATCCGGTGATTCTCCGATTTTACCCTGAGTTTCAATCAAACGCTCGTAGTCTCTCACATGATCAAAGGGGTTCTCATGACTTAACCCCGAGAAGGATAGGTCTTGAATTAGCTTCATGAGAGAGGGGTGAAGCCAAAAGCCAGATGTAAAAGTGGGTCTTAACAAAGATGGCTATGAGGGTTCACTCCTCGAAGGTGGAAGGTGTTTACAAGGATAACCTTCCATCGGTAGCGGGGGTAGAGGTAGAAGTAAAGAAAACAAAAAAGGATATCTTAAAAAGGGTAACGGGGGTGAAGGTAGAAGAAAAAGGAAAAAGATAAATACGAGGATAGACGGGCTCGAAGGTTAACAACAGCCGTCCCCGGCAACGGCGCCAGAAATGCTTGTTGGCGTTTCTTAATCTCAACACTAGGCGCCGTGGTAGCGTGAGCGTGTAAGAAACTCCCGGGTACACTAACGAGTGTGAACGAATCCGCAAGCGCACGGATATACCGATGTAGCACTTCTCCCTAGGAGAATGAGTATTCCCTTCGGGTTTCGTTCCCTTAGGATGGAGAGTAACCAGAGAGGGTCTATCCAAGGACACCAGCTTTCGCTGGGACAGGTCGGGATACAAGAATCACTTCCTTAAGGGACTTAGTTCTCAAGATGCATCTGTCAGGTCTCAGTCATCCCCGCAGGGTGACAGCACATCAAGGTGCTGGCAAGCGAGCCCAACTCGGTACGCGACGTAGAGGGTTGACAAAGGGTCCAACAGGATGTCACCACTACGGCCTACCTCTACGCTACGATCGTACGTGGTCTTCGCAGAAAAACCAGGGCCCAGACACCACGTCTGTACCCCAGATAAATACTATAGTGCGGTTACGTTTGTCGACCTGCTAACTACACTATAGCAACTGTATAGATACGGTCCCACGAACAAGGGAAAGTTCGGAATCAGATCATCTTATCATTCATTGAACTACGGAGCAGAAAGGAAGCTATGGATGCAGTTGAACGAGATACAGCGGACTTACTTAACTAAACAGGATCAGAGCATGCAAACAAGTATATGAACTACTGCTCTGGCTCTAAAGGATCAAAGCCTTGTGCCATGAAGAACACAAGCCTCTAACTTATGTACGAGCCACGAAGACAAGAACAAATCAATCATGCATGATGTCCACTATAGTCTAAATAAGAAATGCTGAAATACTCACTTTGATCTAAATGAAGAACAAGCATCCACGAGGACATCAACTCACTCCTCACCCCTACTCTACCTCTAACTAATCCTAATCTTGATCTCTCCTCATCACCATTCTACCACATAGAGGTGAGAATCACCTCACATGGGCAGAATTAGAGAGAGGGAGAGAGAGCTACACAAGAGAGAAGTAGAACTTGAGAGCTTGGTGGGGTGTGTGAAATGGAGCCCCTCCCCTCCTATTTATAGATAAGGAGGAGGCTTGCTCCGAGGCTCCAAGTGCTCCAAAACACCCGGGAATGCAGCCAAGGACCAATGAGCGAGCAACACGTGGAGGGGGGAGATCAATCGACCCTAGGTCGGTTCGGCCGATCCTTGGGTCGGCCGAAGCTCCCGGCCGGCCTCCTGGCTTGTGCTTCCTGTGGCTCGCTTCCATGTGGGCCCTAGTGCCTCTCCTCCGTGCATGGCATGTTTCCTGGCGGTTTAGTTGGCAAAGTGGGCCCATGGATCCATGTGATGCTGACGTGGTAGCGTATGATTCGTCGAGAGTCCCTCACATGGATTGGTGACATCATGGATCCAGGAGAATTCATGTGGCAGCCCCTGATTGGCCAGCATTTGAGTGCCTTGGATTGGAGTGGAGTAAAAGTGCATGGATTCCTCCCATTTCTTATGCTAAATACCTACATTCGAATAGACATCGACACTGGTGGAAAGTATGAGTTTAAGCTCCTATTCTAGTGTGAATGTGCATTTCATGTTCCAATTTGCAGGAGTTGAGGGTTATAAAAATGGCAAATATCAACCGTCAACATGGCTTGATCAACACTCTGGCTCCGTTGGGGTGCTCCAACTGCACGTACACTGGGTTGCAGTTCACCAATCCTTTGTGTTGGGCTAACCACTCCATCCCAAGTATCACGTCGATCTCGGTCGACTCCAGGACTGTTAGGTCTGCCACAAACTACTGCTTCTCGAACACCATGTTCACTCCTCTACACTTCAGCGTACTCCTCTTCTCACCTAGCGGAGAACTAGTAACTATAGGCTGTGGTCTGGGCTTAGTTGGTAATGACCTTTCCTTTACGAACTTAGTAGAAATGTACGAAAACTGAGCACCGGTGTCAAACAGAATGGTAGCTATAACTGAATCGACTAAAAACTCACCGAGAGCCACGTCTGGTGCTGCAGCTGCCTCCTCTGCGGTCAAGTGGTTCAGTCTGCCTCGAGTGGGCGGTGGAGCGCTCTTCTGCTGGTTCTGCTGGGGCTGTCCTCCTGGAATTAGTGCCTTTGCCGGTGTCTGGTACTGAGTGTTCCTGTTCTGACCTCCCTGTTGAAGCTTCTGGGGCACACGTTGGACTTGTGGCCTAGCTGACGGTAGTGGTAGCAGGTGATCTGTGAGCTGTCGTAGGCTGGCGGCTGCTGTGGCCTGGGCTTCCACTGACTCGATCCTCCACTACCTCTGGCGTGACCTCTGCCCTGCTGAGAGTCCTGTGTCTGCTGCTGCTGCTGCTGCGGGTACGGACGTTGCCTCTGAGGTGGGTACTATGGCGGAGCTGACCTCTGTCGCTGGTGTGAACCCGAGTACCCTGCACGGTCTGTACGCTGCCTCTTCTATCCTCTAACCTCCACGTAGTCCAGCCTCGACTTCTCCACAACCAAGGCCTTGCCCACTAGGGCATGAAGGGTAGCATAGTCGTGAGCAGCCAAGTGGTGCGTCATCCCCCTGTGAAGTCCTTTGCGGTACCAGTACATCCTCTTCTTCTCGGTGTTGGAGTCGTCTGGAGCGTACCGCATCAGCTCCTGGAAGCGGTTGGTGTACTCCTGCACTGACATCTGCCCCATCTTCAAGTGCCTGAACTAGTCTGCCTTCCTATCCATCACTGCCTCTGGGATGTGGAACTCCCTGAAAGCCTCCACAAACTCCACCCATGTGATGTGGGTCGGGTCCTCGTGCGAGTCACAGTAGCTGTCCCACCAAGCTCCGGTAGTGCCGACCAGCTGGTGCGCGGCCACTGACACACACTCCTCCTCAGAAAGGTCCATGAGCTCCAGCTTCTTCTCGATCTCTCTCAACCAGTTGTCAGCCACAAGTGGGTCTGGAGAGTTGTCAAAGGTCGGTGGGTGCAGCTTGGAGAAACCCTCCACTCTCTTCTGCAAGCTCTCTGGCTGGTTCCTGACGTTCCTTCGGTTGTTGTTGTTCTGAACCACGGCATTAGCGATTGTCTGCATCAGCTGGGTCTGAAGTGCCATCACTGCTACTAGGTTGGGCAGTGCCGGCTGCTCGGGCTCCTGCTCTGGCTCAGGCTCAGCCTCCTCCTCGGGCTCCTCCTCCTCTGGGGCCTCTGGGTCAGGGTTAACTGGCACTCGGTCTCCTCGACCTCCTCGCCCGCCGCGGTGTCCACCACGACGTCCGCCACATGGGGCACGGCCTCCACGGCGGCCACGACCTCGACCTCCAGTGGGGAGAGGGACGTCCTCCTGCTCGACGTCCTCTCTGGCGGCCTCCTCGAAACGGCGTAGGAGCCGTCCCGACCTCCTTGCCCCCGACATCTGTTCCAAGAATTTGAGATCGTGAGAAACGAGTTGTCAGAAATTAACTTTAAGGTACTTAAACATATAAGGAGTATCTAGCTAACAACAAACAATTTCACACAAGCATATAAGAAGCATAAACTCCAGCAAAAGATCGATAACTCCAATCACTCATGCAATATCACCATACAAAAGGTGTGTATCTCAAGGCCTACTCCACCACCTTCGAGATTACACAGAAGCATAAGAGCTACTATGCGATACATATGGGGTGGTCAACTAAACATGATCAACATGAAAAACTCTACTCTATCTGACTATAGGATCATCCCCTCAAGGTGCCTGCCTCTGAACGGTAACTGGTGAGTAAGGTGGTGACACGGTCTTCGGACTGGGTGGAACTGAGTAGAACGGTGGGTCGTTCACTCCTGGGTAGTCTGGAATCTCAATCTCTGGCAGGTTGAAGTAGTTTGCCAAGCTTCCCAAAGCTCTGTTCATCTCAGGTGTGTCTGTACTGCCTCTCGGGTAGGGTGGCTGTGCTGGAAGCTGGGTAGGTGGTAGCTCGAATGTCTCAGTCCTCAACTTAGGCCTCTTCTGCGGTGGTACCAACTCTGCAACCTCTCTGAGCTCTGTCACACGCCTCAGGTCTGTGTCTCTCCACGCTGAGCTGGTCCGGCTGGCTGTGTCCTGTGCCTCGTACACTCTACCTCCCAAGTGCCACAAGTGGTTGTAGTTCTGTGTCAGTCTCTCCTCGTGTCCCCACAGCCTCAACTGGTAGTCTGTGCAAGCTACTCCGAGTGACTCAACCAAGTACTCCTTCTCTCACAGTCTCAACCTCTCCTCTCTGGCTGCTGTCTCCGACTCTCTCAGGGCAGTCTGTGTATCCTCCAGTCTTGCTTTCAAGGTGGCGATCTCAAGTGCATCCCTCTCTGTGCTGGCTCTGGCAGCTGCGAGTCCCCATTCTGTGATCTGTATGTTCCTGCTGTGTGCCTCGTTGAGAAAGAACTCCAGGTGGCTGTTCTCTCTCTCCAGCTGAGCGTTTCGTCCCAAGGTGTCGTCCCACTTCTGCCTCAGAAACACTATCTCTGAATCGACCCAGTAGAGTGCCTGGTCTTGAGCTTCAATGAACCTGCTGACCAACTGTTCCTTCTCATCCTTGCCCTCTGTGTTCTCCTCGGTGTAGGTTGTCTCCTCCTTGTGCCACCTGCTGTGGTCGTACACTGCTGTCGGTAGGACTCCGAAGGGTGTATCCTTCAACCTCTGCTCCTACTGCTGACACACTTTCTTCAGTGCGAGCCTGGCACAACACTGGTGAGCCTCGAGTGTGGAGTTGTCAAAACACGTGACCTTGACTTCCTTGAACTCTGGTACACGGGGGTCTGCTGGTATCTTCAGGGTTAGCACTGTCGGTGACTGGTCAACGGCTGCAGTGGTGCGTCCCTCGTAGAGCACCTCACTTGTCTCCACTCCGGCTGTCTCCAAACAGTTCTTGAGGATCTTGCAGAAACCTCCGACCCACTGGCCGTCGGTCTTGAGGGGGATCCACGTCAGCTGGTCCATCTGCACGTTGTTAGGGAAGTTAGTAAGAGTTAGTAATGTTAATCAAGGTAGTATATAGTAAAGATCAAGGTACTTATATAAAATTTCATGGAGTATATATAAAGCACAAGGTGTTTGGCTTTCCTACACTATCATCCGTTCCTAGGCTCGTCCTACAGTCAAGTACGGCTCTGATACCAACTGAAACGAACCGGGTTTCCAAGGAAGGGAACCCGATCCCTGCACCTCCATGATAGTCCCAGGAGGCTATCACGTGTAAATCCCTATCTTGGAAAGTAAAGAAAATCGTACAACAGAAGGTAATATATGAAGGTCCACAAAATAATAATAATTAAGCATCTGAGTACATCATTACGGCTCATGCCGGGTACAAGTCCAATGGGACTGAATCAAACAGAGTAAACATCTACGCAGCAGCTCTCATGTAGCGAAGTAGACTCCATATCCGTAGGCAAGTCGAGTGTAGGGCGAGCCTCAGTCCTCCCATCCATCGTGCTCAAAGTCGTAGTCCGGCTCCTGGTCTGAAAACCCGTCATCTACTCGATAAGCGAGTAGGTCATGTCAGCTTCCCAACAAAGAGCATAAGCAAAAGAGAATAATTCTAATATGCATGAGTAATCCTATTTATGGCTGTAGAAGGTTATGCAAGGAGTGGCAGCAACATCAAGATAAGCAGAAATGCCGAGAGGTCACCATCTCCGAGGAGATCCACACCTCCGAGGACAACGCCTCCGGGGTCAACACCCCAACAAGGAAAGAACACCAAGCTCTGGATCTCAACCGAGACACAGCATCCCACTCTCATCTGTGACGTGGGGTCACCAACTCCTATCCCCACGTCTCAACGGCATGAAGCCGGGCTCAGACACACAGGGGAGAGAAAGCAGCACAAAAGAATACTAGCCAGGTGAGAGATCGAAAGGGCTGTCCATACCAGTGGACACAGACTATAACTATAGGTTTAACACTCTGCAGAGGTTGTACAACTGGACCCACCGGATAGGGCAGAAATGGATGCCTCCGATCCACATCCCTACCTAACGGCCGGAGACCTAGCAGTGGATGGCACTCTCCTATCTCTCCGAGCTTGACTCGTCCTGACTGGGGCGCGATACTTGCCAGCAGGGCCTCGAAGCTGTGAAACCATCCCCTAGACAAGCATTCACAAGTAACCAAAGCGGCTCGCTCCCGCGGTAACACGTCAAGGATACACACTCACCCAAAACACCCGCAAGAATTCTGAGATATCCCAACCTCGGTCCAAACCTGAGATCCATCCATAACTAAGGGTAAAATATATGGATGAATAAAGCCGGGAACTAGCTAGGGGTCTGTAGCTAGTTCCAAAAGTAGGTATCTCAAGGACAGGATAAAGCAATTCCAAGGCATGGCTATTCAATTGTCTATGCAATTCAAAAACATGCTTTAAAAGTAATTAAGCACTAGCAACTAAAGCATGCATAGGATCTATATGGTTGGGAGTGACATGACACCTGGCTAGCATCCGTAGTCCTGGTCTGGGTTGAAGTCGGGGTCGTAGGCCTCCTCCGGGTCGTAGCTCGGGTCTGTGCAGCACGAGATACGAGACGCTAAATTATCGGCAATCAACTAAGCATAAATCCAAAGAAACTCAATTTTAAAAGATTCAAATAGAACCAAGCTACCTACAATCAGCACCATCTCATTTTTAGAAAAATAATGAAACTGGTTTCATATTTTTCGGAGTTACAAATAATTAGTTATGGATTTTCAAAGGTTAAAGGATTTATAAATTAATTTCCAAATTCATTTATAAATCAGAAAAGGATTTTTATTTTGAAAATATGTGATGACGTCAGCATGTCGTCATGGTGACGTCAGCATGTCGTCATGGTGACGTCAGCATGACGTCGGCCACTGGGTTAGTGGGCCGTTATTGGCCAAAGGGGTTAGTGGGCTGGATACGGCCCAATGGACTCAGCCTAGTGGGCCATTCGAGCCAAGTCCAGCCATGCACCCTGATTTAAATTCAGAGTCCGACGAATAAAAGGAAAAGGGCCGGTTAACTGGCTGTAATGGGCTACGGCCCATTAACTTTCCCCAGCTTTCACAGAAAGAAGTTCATCGTTGCCCCCTGGACTCTACTGGGAGACAGCGGGCGCCCTTGCCATCCGTGCGTGCGCGTCGGCGTGTCTCAGCGTGCACCCGGCGGCGACGGCGGATGGCGTTCAGTGGCGGTGACGGCTCCACCAGGCAAACGAGTGCGGCACAAGGACAGCTAGGGTCAGGGTATTAAGTTGGCGCGGCCATGGCCCTAAGGTAGGACCTATGCGGCTGTTGCGCGGTGCGACGCGGAAAAGGACTCGGCGCGACGCAGATCAGGGTGCGGCAACGCGGTGCGCTGCGTCTTGCGGTGAAGGTGCGACCATGCGGCGCGATGGCCTTGCACTGGGGTGTGCGCGTCCGGGCACACGCATGCGCGCACAGGTTTGTCGTGGACGCGTCTCGGAAGACTGGAGCGGGGTGTCCGGCGTCCCAAGGCCGCGACATGGCGCAGCAAGGACGGCGACAGCGGCCATCGTGCGACGGTGTACGGCTCGAAGGCCGGGTCTCAGGCAAGTTAAGGACGGCGACGTGGTGTCAACATAGCATAGCAGGACGGCGAGGGTCGGCGCGGCGTTGGGGTGCGTCGCGACGGCGAGCACGCGGGAAGTGCACAGCACGAAGGCCGGCGGCGCGGCGCAGGGGCGTGTTCCCGATGCAAGGTAAGGGAAAGGGCGAAGAGGATGGAACGACGGATCACATTGGGGCGTAGGTGTAGACGAAGCAGTGGCGAACGCGTCGGTGAAGATCACGGTGGCGACGGCGAGGTGAGGTGGTGGCGCGGCTTGCTCCTCTGCTCCGGCTCCCGCTCGCTCGCGGACAGCCTCCTCCTCTTCTCGTCCGGCTCCGGCTTTGGTGTCCTCGACTCCGGCGGGGTGGCGCGGCGGCGATGCGCGCCCCTTCTTCCTTCTTCTCCTTCCCCTCCTTCCTCCTCCACTTCTTCCCCTCCCTCTCTGCTCGGCGGCGTGACGAGGGAAAAGGGGCGATCCCCAAATGCGAGTTGGCTTGTCGCAGGGGCCTCGCCCGGGGGTTTAGCTGCATGCGCCCGCCGAGGCGAGGGCAGAACGGTCACGACCGGGGCTCCTATTGGCTGCTACGGTGTGGCCGCCATCGTGGTGGAGCCGGGATGGCAGGCAGGCGCGGGGTCACGTCATGGCGCAGGGGTATATGGGGAAAAGCCCTAGGTCGGTGCTTGAGCGCGGTGCCTGGCTCGACGTCCGTGCCAGCGGGTGCTGTCGGGGGCCTGTCCCCTCGGCCGGGTGTTGCGCGCGCGCGCGGCGGCGCGGTGCGGCAGGCACGTGAGACCGCGAGGACCAGCGGGTCGGGGACGACGACCGCGAGGTAGGGCCCATCGGTCAGCGACTCAGCTTAGGGGGTGAGACGCGGCGTGGCGATGGGCCGGTGCGTGCTGGGCCGCTCCAAAGAAGAGAGATGGCAGAGAGATTTGGACCGGGAGTTAGAGGTGGTGGATTGGACTTAGCTAGGAGTTTAGCTGGCCCAAAGGTTAAGGAGGGTTTTTGAATTATGTTTTGAAATAGTTTAAACTTCATATTTGAATTTGAATTTATTCAAATTCATAACACACTCAAATAAATCCAAATAAAATCCATAAAATCCAAATCACATATTTAAACCATAATTTGAATTTATGTTTTTATATTTTTGGTTTTATTTATATAGAATTTAGGTAAGGGCTAGAAATGGGATTAAATTAGGGTGACACATCATCAAATATACAAAAAGTTCAAATTTTCACACATTTTCATATTCTTGAATTTCTGGGATGTTACAAATCATCTGCACCTACGACTACTTCAGTTCAACCTGATCGAGAAGTGCTTATGATTGATGTGGACTGGAGAACTCCTTTCATCGACTACATCAAACATCAGTTGATCCCAGAAGACAAGTCAGAAGCCGAGCGCATCTCACGCCGTGTCAAGGCTTATGCTCTAGTCGGAGATCAACTCTACAAGCGAGGCGCAAGCTCTGATGTACTCATGAAGTGCGTTTCTCACAAAGAAGGCAAGGAAATCTTGGAGGAGTCACACAAAGGAATCTGTGGCAATCACGCTTCTTCCCGCACCTTGGTGGGAAAAGTGTTCAGACGTGCTTTCTACTGGCCTACAGCTCTTGCTGATGCAGAGGAACTAGTCAAGAAATGACAGGGATGCCAATTCTTCGCCAAGCAACAACACGTTCCAGCCTACAAGCTCATCACGATACCACCAACTTGGCCTTTCGCTTGCTGGGGGCTGGATATGATTGGTCCTCTCCCAAATGCGCCAGGGGGATTTAACAGAGTTCTGGTGGCTATCGACAAGCTTACCAAGTGGATTGAGGTCAAGCTTGTTACCTGCCCCAAGGCTGATAGAGTCCTCGACTTCTTGGATGAAATCGTACATCGCTATGGTTTTTCCAATCGCATTATCACAGACCTGGGTTCGAATTTCAACAATCACCAGTTCTGGGAGTACTGTGAGCATAGTGGAATTGACGTCCAGTACGTCTCCGTCGCTCACCCACATGCCAACGGCCAAGTGGAACACGCCAATGGGATGATACTCGATGCTCTCAAAAAGCGACTGTATGATGCTGCAAACTCTAAGGGCGGCAAGTGGATCAAGGAACTACCCAATGCACTCTGGGGGCTGCGCACTCAGCCTACTACCCCCACAGGCAGTCACCTTACTTCCTGGTCTACGGCGCTGAAGCCGTTTTGCCTGCTGATGTCATGTGGCGTTCTCCGACGGTTGACCAGTACGAAGAAGGCGTAGCTGAAGAAACAAGATAGACAGATGTCGACAGTCTCGAGGAAGCTCGCTGCAACGCACTCGTTCAATCTGCTCGGTATCTTGAGAAGATTCGCCGTTACCATGACCGCAACGTTAAGGAACGCTCCTTCAATGTTGGTGACTTAGTCCTTCGTCGCATCCAGAATACGACAGGGCTACACAAACTCAACTCGCCATGGGAAGGTCCTTTCTCTATTGCAAAGGTTACTGGCCCAGGCTCATATCGTCTTCAAACTCTCGAAGGCGAGGAAGTCGACAACTCTTGGAACATCGACCAACTTTGTCACTTCTACCCGTAGGGGGTCTCAACAACCCTCTCCAGACAGCTACGGCTATAAACAACTCATAGGGGGCTTCATCAACCCTCTCCAGGCAGTTTCGGTTGCAACCACTCAACAGACAGCTACGGTTGCCTCCACTCGTAGGGGATCAAGACAATCCTCTCTAGACAGTTTCGGCTGTATCTACTCGTGGCTTCAGCTACGATCACTCGTAGGGGATCATGATAATCCTCTCCAGGCAGTCTCATTCTGCGACCTCGTAAGGAGTCATGATAACTCTCTCCAGACGACTCCATGTCGTATAGAGCAATAAGTGGCACATGCTATCCATGTCTCTATTTTTTAATAAGAGGCTTCAGCCTAGAGTAACACCCTTCCTGGTAGGGTCTCAGTGGAACTCTCATACAAGTTGCCGCTACAGCAAGGATGAGTTCACCACACTGTCCCCTACGGTCTTACTCGTTCTTCGGAACATCCTTGCGAGTACTCTCTCACTAGGCTCATAGCCTCAGAGGTACTTAAGACATTGTAAACTCTGTACAATGTATTCAGTAATAAAGTTGTTATCCTATATTTCAACTTGTTACTGTCTTCTACTTATTCACAACAAAGCCTTTTTTCATGCTGCTACAGCTAAGGTGTTCAACTCGTTGTGAATAAGTTCTTTTCGAGTACTCTCTCACTAGGCTAGTAGCCTCAGAGGTACATAAGACATTGTAAACTCTGTACAATGTGCTTTCCTTAGCTTATTTCACGACAAAGCCTTCTTTTACGCTGCTACAGCTAAGGTGTTCAACTCATCGTGATTAAGCTAACATTCTTCAGAACATATTAATACTTGAGTACTTCTACTCGAGTATCGTATCTCTTTTTGCAGCCACACACTCAATACCAACTTGAGTACTTGGCAAACACACAAGCATACAAGGGATCCAGATAATTGACTTACTCAAGTTTTCAATTATATTACATAAACACTTGTTTGGGATTACACTTGTTTTTCCCTAATGTTTTGTTCTACAGGTACACAGAGATCAATGAACTCGGAGACTGCTTCCGCGATTGGAGAAGTCTGTTGCATCAACTCATTGAGCCTGTCGTCGGTGCAATCTCCAGATCTACCGTTCATGATGACTGTGAGATCTGCCTCGGCATAGAACGACTTGATGAAGCTTAAGACTTGATTGGGAATAGTACAAGCCAGCCTTTGAGCATACTCCAGAATCTTCTTCGACGTATCCTTCAACCTCTCCACAAGTGGACGAGGTTGAACTCCAGCAACCCTAGGCTCGAAGAGATTGGCCACTGGCTCGGCTGCTTCCGTCAAGGCTTTCAACTCTGAGCGCAGACCTTCAGCTTCTTCAATCTTGGTCTTGAGCGACTGCATGCAAGTCAACAAGTCATTCTAGCCCGCAAGATGAATCTCCATCTCACGCTCAAGTTCGAAGCACCGCACCTTATAATCCGCTTCAAGATCCATGCGAGTTGATTCTTCACGATTAAAGGCCAGCTGCCAGTCCAGCGCCTTGTTCTTGAACTTCTCAACTTCTTCAGTCAGCTCTGCAGAAGATCAAGACTACTTATCAGATGCAGTGTGCAAGAACAAAGTACTCTATGATGAATTCAGAAAAGGGGAATACCTTTATTCTTCTGGCGCAGAGACTTGTTTTTCCCAACAACATCATCCTTCTGAGCCGTCAGCTTCTGGATTTCGTTGTGGTACTCGGCGGTGTTTCCATCAAGTCTTTCTTGCAGCTTCAGAGATAGGGCTTTTTGCTCCTTGAGTTCTTCTCTGAGTTGTGAGACTTCTTCGATGTCTGCCGCATATTGCTCGAGCAGGCGAGTCTTGCACTTTGACTGCTTGACTACTTCCTGCAAGAGCAAGGCAATTCAAGAGTCAGATACAAGATATATTTGGCTAAAACTACTCTACAAGAGATTACAACTTACCGCGAAGAGCTTCTCAACGCTGCGGAACATCTCGCCATGCGCTTGCAAATTGTCCTCATCCAGGCAAGAGTCGTCATATGGCATCAAACCTTCAGCCATGGATTGAGTACTTGTGCTTGCCGCAGAATACTTCGCAGCACTGCGCAGAGGAGTCGGGTCTTCAATGATTGGCTCATGCAGCACTATGCGGTCCTCCGGGTTGTCTTCAAGCGCCAGCTGTGCATCAATTTGGCGCACGGGGGCTTCAGCAATTGGGACTTCTTCGTGGCGTAGCCCGGCTTTTGGATCAGCCTCCAGGCCTTCATTCACCACAGCTTCAATATCATCAGGATCCTGAGCCCTGGGCTCGGAAGCTGCCTCCACTGCTGGTGCTTGTGCAGCATCAGTTTCAGCGGGTATTTCTTAGCGCTCTGGAAGCACATCTTCTTGTTGCTCTTGAGGATTCTTGTCTCCTCCAGCAAGACTAGTTCCAGAGGCTCCCCACTTCACATCAGAGGATTTTCTGCATCAACAAGTTGGTCAGCAAATTCAGAGTAAGCAATATTAGTAAGTACTCGAGTACTTGAGTACTTACAGAGCAACTCGAGGCACCGAGACTTTCGGCCCCAGCATGTCAAAAAATGAAGGCGCCGTCGGCACCTCTGGCACACTTTCCACTGACGGCACACTTCCTAGTACCGCGGCTTCTTGTTGCTCGTGCGCCACCGTCTCGACGGTTGACACTGGAACCAACTCGGGTTCTGTTGTTCTTGCGGGGCTACTCGAGGGCACATTGGCTGCACTCTCGATAATCTGCACAAGACAAAATTCAAGGCATTACAGCAAGCGAACAAGTATTCAACATGATATTGGCTACTTAAAGTTCTCAGAACTTACTGTAATGGATGGCAGGGCCGTGATCTTCTTCACAGCTCGCTTTCCCACTGTGGTCCTCTTCTTTCGCGGCGGCAACGTCACATCATCTGCAAGAGATGACGCTGGCCTCTTCATTGCTCCTGCGGAGAGACCACTGGGGATTGGCGCCCCAGAGTACCCGTAGCGGCTTTTCACTTCAAAGCGCTGTTGAAGTGTCTGGCCGTCTTCGTCGCTCGAAGAGGCGTCCTCCACCAAGACTTCTTCTTCAATTTCCCCTTGAGCAGATCGACTACTCTCGGGGGCTTGAGCCTCAACTCCTGTTGGCTCTCCTTCTGGCGCTTGTAGTGGATCCTGGGGACGAGGAGGAGGGTTGGACACAAACTTCAAGACATCCTCCTGCGCAACAGAGCAAAGTGTTAGCTACTCGACTACTTCTAATAAGTACTCGGGGGCTAATTATTGGAAACTTACCAGACGCGGAGGGTTGTCTGCACTATACTCCTGGACAGCTGTAGGAATTCCATGAAGATTCTTGAAGATCTTTTGCAGTCTCTCCATCACAAGATCATCACTGATCTCTTCTGAAGACAGCCTCGAGCCATCATCAGCTCCAGTGTACTCGAACCCAAGATGCTCCCGTTGCATCAAGGGTTGTACCCGTCGCTTCATGAAGCTGAAGGCTACCCTTTCAGCTGTCAAGCCTTGCGTCTTCTTCTGCGCAATCTTCGCCAACAGCTCTGGAATCTGAATGCACTCCTGCATCATTAGTTCATCCTTCCAGATCCTGTCTGTAACACCCCGGGTGTTTAAATACCTTTAGTTAGTGCTAATGACCCTCTTAATTAAGTCAACACACTTTTGTGGTCAAAGTTTGGTCAAAACCCCGGTCAAACCCCTAGGTCTTTGAACTCCCGCCGGAACTTTTGCTGCGTTCTCCAAATTTCACCTAAACATTTCAAAACCTCCCAATATAAAAGTTGTCCAGTTTTTCGAGGGACACAACTTTCATGTTGGATGGCATTTCAAATTTTGAGTGGAAAAGGGTGAAAAACTTGGTCAACTGCAGCTTTCACTATTCATCAGCGCCATGGAAAACCAGCAACTTTGCCTGCCGTTTATGCTCAAACCTTTGAGTAAAACATAGGACAACCATTGTAAAAGTTGTAGGTGGGTCCTTGATCTACAACTTTGGTATAAACACCTTGATGCACTTTAGTGGCAAAATTTTGAGAAAAACTGGGTCCAAGACGGCTAAACCGTGTTGCACCGAAGCGTGTCGCGCCGCGACGTCGTTCTCGCGCTCCAGAGCGCGCCTGCGCGTGCCGTGCCGCGCCGCGCCGTACGCCACCGTACCCCGCCGTACGTGCACGTCGAGGCGGGCCCGTGACCGTCGGTCTGTGAGCCGTGCCCCGCGCGACGTCGGTGGACCCCAGTTCCTGCCACGTGCCGCGCCCGAACTCGCCACCCGCCTGGCACGCCATCGTGACCAGCGGTCCATCGCGTTCCCTCTACGCGCACGCACGCCAAGGTCCTGCCGCCGTACTGTGGCATTGAAGCCGGGGTATCCCTTCGCCGCGAAGGCTTGGAGCCACACCTGCTCGCCCTGGCTATAAAAGCCGCTGCCGGCCCGTCCTCACGCACGCCGCAGCACCCGCCGTCTCTGCCATTGCGGCACCGCCGTGGAGCCGTCTCCTCCGGCCAGCTCCGTCGCATGCCAACGTCTCCAGTAGCCGCCCTAGGACCTACGGGAGCTTCCGGCGCCGTCTCTTCTTAAATCCCAGCCAAGCGTTCGCCGGAGCAGAGCTCGCCACGGCCGCGGTCCCTGTGCGCCACCGCCCGGCTAGCTGCCGGCGTTCCTCCGCCCGTTTTCGACCACAAACCGGCAGCCGGTGAGCCCCTAACCCTCCTCCTCCCTTTCCCCGGCCGACCCCGCCACGGGAGCCGCCGGATTTCGGCCGCCTGGGCCGCCGGCCATGGCAAGGGCCACATTGCAACCCCCTCCTTCTTCCTAGGGTGTTTTGTGTGAACCGAGGGTATCATTGTGAAGAATCAAAACTTTCAGGGGCCTTCTTGTAAAAGGGATCTTATATAGTGTTGCAGTTTTGGCTGAAACTTGTAAAATTCGTAGAAAAGTGTAGAAAAATCAGAAAAATGCAAACCTAATTTTGTTGGATTCCCTGTGAAGAACCCTACAACTTCTGTAAAGCATGACCATAGTTTTTCCTGATAGTGTTTGCATGAAAAATAGAAATATGAAAAACCTAGATCTGTTGTATCTCAAAATCTACATGTGCTCTGTATCTGAATTTTGGATATGTTGTGTGTTATGCCATGGCTAGCTTTTGTACCAAAAATTGCACAAAGTTATGTTGCAAATCTTTTATTATGAATTGTTTTCTATTTATGCAGAATCTGTCTAAATGATTTTTGTAGCTAAAAATAAAAAGATTTTTGTGCCCAACTTCTGAATGTTGTCTTTTTATGCCAAAATGCACCTCTGGTGAATTAACCATGATTTTATAATTGTCAGAAATATTTATTCTTGAAATATGCTTAATTTTCTTTGTAAATGCATAACCCAAGATCTATAGTAGCTCTAGGTGTATATGTTGCATGCCTAGCTTAGATTTGGACCAGAGGCCATGTGTGAGAAAGTTGGAATCATTTTGATGTGTATTTATTTTTATATGCATTTATCTTGTTTTGGTAGCTAGTCTTTGTTATTTTCGGTGTATTTAATTTCATAGCTCTCATAAGTGTGCATGTGTGTGCAGTGGTTTTGTATAGGTTTGTAATGCTTCATAACACACCCCACTGAATTTTATTAAGTTGTTTTGTGAATAAAAGCAATAGAGGCCATTAAAGCTTAATATCAAATTAAATGAGAAAATCATCAACTACACATCTAAAGACCCTATGTGTGTGATGTAAATCATTTTAAAAAGATAAAAACCAACCCCTGGCTGTTTGGTGAAATTTAAATTATTTATTTACATAAATATGTACACAGTCATTATCAAAAAGAATAAATAATAAAGCACCACAGGAAATTACTTTAATAGAAAGTTTATACCAAATGTGTGTTTGTCAGGGTGAACATGGCCAACCATACTCTTCATGGTTGTCATATGTTGTTTGGTAATTAATTAAATTGAAAACCGTCAATTAAATCTTGCATTGCATCCCGTGTAGATCTTCCCGACGGTAGCCGTACGTCTGTGCCGGAAGGAGGAGACGAAGGAGCTGATGGAGACGTGCACTACGTCGCTATAGAGCAAGACCTGGACCAAAGTCCAGAAGGGCCCAAGGCCAACCTTGCCAGCGAAGGCAAGCCCCGGATCATTAACCCTTCTTTGAAAATTATGCAATTTATCCTTGCTATGCTTGTGCATTTACGTTTCAGGAGTTGACTTGAAACCCTAGATGCATGACCCCTAGGTACCTATGTTCTTATACTAGCATGCTAGGTCGATAGCTGCTTTGCTATAGGACCGGTACAAGTCGAGTGATGTTCGTCACTCGCGAGAATAGGCTTTTATGTTGGAATCATAAGATCTTTATAAATGGATTGCTCATGTGGTAAGAGCATGGGATTTGGGCTCCGGTCCAGTGGCTTTCGTAGGCTAAGCTTTTGAACGTACTAATCACTAGCCGGGAATGGGACCGGTAAACCTAGTACCTGATGGACACGGCAAGGGAACTTTTCCCTACTACCCTTAGGACACCTTGTGTGTCCCCCTGCCTGCAACAGTGGGGTACCTGTGCGAATCTGGGCGATCCGGCGTGACGTTCCAGTAAGCCCTGTACCGAGGACTGTAGGTCTGATCCCGATCTGGAGAAAGATGGGAACCGTCTGGTCAGTGTATACCCCGTTTCGTTTTTGTTGTAGTTCTTGGGGTATGCACCCTCCGTGTGTTTAGGTCCACCTTGCAAGGTTATAAATCAATCGATTGTCGGCCTCTCACCGTTATCCGAGACTGCTTAATCAACTGGCCATGATATCCCTTAATGATGGAACTTTGTGAATATTACTGCTTGAATTAATTGTATTGTACAACTCTTGGTTGACTTAGTTGGCTCACTTAGAAATGGTAATTAACTAGAATTTGTGCTAAAATATTGAAAGTAAGGACGTACTCTTTGTCGCTTTTCAGCAAAAGAATTTTCCCGACCAAAAAGCCTTTCATGTCTAGAGTTTGGTGATGTAGTTGTCACCCGATGGTTAAGTCTTGCTGAGTATTAGTATACTCAGCCTTGCTTTAATAATGTGGTTGCAGGTGTTATTTGGCCTGATGAGATTCCACCCGGCTGGGAGCTGGAATGGGTGGATGACGATGATGATGGCATCACGGATGGCCTCTTGTGATGTTTACCGTTGCGCTAGTTTATTTATTTCCGCTATTTTCAAACTCTGAACCTTTACTTATTGTCATGAACAATGGGTTTGTAATACTTAAACCCCTTCGGGGCAGTTTGGTTTTAAATTGGTGTAGTGTACTCTGGACTCGCCTTCGCGTGAGTTTTAATGCATATGTTCGATCCTTTGTTGATATCCAAGTGATTTACCGGGCGTTAACCCGGCAACTAACGACAGGATGATACTTTATTATTGCTTAATGACCAAAGTGGATTGGTTTAGGTGATAGTACGGTATTTTCCTGGGCGGGTTGTCACACTGTCATACACCGGAGTGAACATGCTCGGCTTCGGCAGCTGAGGCGGGGCGTTGTCGATGTAGAACCACTTGGTCTTCCAGTCTTGGTTTGAGTCGATCAAGTCATACTTAAAGTATAACTCCTGTGCTTTCTGGCACATCTGCAGACCGGCACCACCGACTACCACCGGGAAATTAGCATTGGGCTGCGGCTTCAGGCGGAATATCTTCCTAAATAACGCCCAATGTGGCCGGATTCCAAGGAAGGCTTCGCAGAAGTGCACGAACACTGCGATCTGAAAGATGCTGTAGGGATTGAGGTGTACGTGCTCCAACTTGAAGAAGTCAAGGAAGCCCCTGAAGAAGTCTGATGACGGTAGCGTCAACCCACGCTCGACGAAGTGACCGAACATTGAAATTTCATCTGGACTCTTCTCCATTGGCCACGCATCTCCAGTGGCAGAGCTCCAGCCAGCAATCGCCTTCTCGCGCAGCAACCCGCCGGCTTCGAGGGCCTTGATATCATCTTCCCTCATCTTGGATTTCTTCCAAGAAACGGCCTGGCTTGGTGGCTTCGTGATTACCACGGTCTTGTACTTGGGCTCCGGCAACTGATTTTTGCCGCTGCCGGACTTCCTTTTCTGTCCCTTGGACGGCACAGGTTTCATCTTTCCTGTCACGAGGGTCTTCTTTCGCATTGGCTCGAGGGCTGCGAGGGGGTGGATGTGCGCACTCTTGGCGGCGTGGACGCTCGAACTCTGCGGCGGCTACGGATGCTAAGGATTTTTGGATCTAAGGGCGAATGGAAGCAGTGAAACCCTAAGGGATACCCCTTCGGGTATTTATAAAACCAAAATCCTAACGGTTCGATCTGGTGACCCTTCGTATTCAACAGATTGGTTTCACACAGGCAAAATTTTTGGCTAAGTCAGAGGACTAAAATCCAAGACCTGTTCGGCTCCATCTCGGGGGCTCGACTACTCGATGGAATTGGATTTCACTCAGCTACAGTTCACTGAATTCAGGCCACTATTCTATAGTCAGATTGGACCCTTCAATTCGAGAAAGTACTTGACTCAAGACTCGAGGGCTCCGTGCCACGTGTCCTTCAGTTTTTCTCAGGATTTTACGGGATTATTTGACGAAGTCTACAGATTGACCCTCAGCTTGAATTATTAATTCGAACTAAGGCTCGGGGGCTACATCCATATAGGATGCGTTTTTTGCAAATCGCATTTCTATATTTTCTTCGGATTGTCTACGGATTTTTCGGAGCAAGATCAAAGAGTAGAAGATTGACTCTCAGCTTGAATCATGGATTCGACCTTCAAGGGAAGTACTCGGGGACGCTTGGGAACAACTCGAGAAGACTTTAAGACTACTCGTGGAGTTAGCTGGAGTACCTTCCAGCCTCGTGATGATTCAAGTACTATTGAAGATTGAAGCTTGTGGAACTTGGGGGCGTTTGAGAACTACTCGCGGAGACCTTCAAGACTACTTGGAGCATCATACTCGACTACAAAGTACTCGGGGGCTTGTCGACCGGGCATCCCTGGGCCCACCACACATGTGAGCCATACCCGGGAGATGAGTTCCTGTACAACACCTGGACTACTCGACTAGTGGGCCACGGTGCTGGTAAGACAAGACGGACAAGGACTTGTACTAAGACTAGGATAGTTTTCCATACCCTGTATAGGCTACTCCGAGTCCTACTTGAATAGTACTCTTGTACTAATCCGACTTGTAACCCTGCCTCCCGTGGCATATAAGGCGAGGTAGGGACCCCTCTCAAAACTTACGCAATCAATACAGAGCCACGCAACATAGAGGACGTAGGGTATTACGCACATTGCGGCCCGAACCTTCTAATTGTGTGCCCCGTGTCTCACCATCGTGTTCCTGATCTCGGCGAGCCCCACCGCACAATCTACTACTTCGGGTACCCTGTCGTAGGCTCGGTGTCTAAAACACTGACAGGTTGTGAATGTCTAGTTTTAATTTTTTTTAAATCCGATATTTATTTTCGAAAAATGAAAATAAAACTAAAAAAAATTCGAGGTTCCGAGACTCATAACTGATACAGGGCCCATAGCACTTCGGCAGAAGCCTACCACACCCCAGCCTGCGCCGAGGGAAATGCTAGTTGGGCCTCCTGGCCCAGTTATGACATGGTATATTCCACGACGCATCGGCCTTTATAAGCCCGCACGGAAACGGAAGCCAGAGCCGAAGCCGCCGCCCCAACAACTCCTCCAGCCCCCCAGACGACCACACGCCGGCGCCACCGCTCCCAAAGCCCAGCCACGGCGCGCATGGCGGCGGCGGCGGCGGCAGCGGCAGCGCTCCGCTGCTGCTTCCCCGGCTCCGCTATCGGTAGCGGCTTCGTCGGGTCCTCATCCTCGAGGCGAGGCCGACATGTAGCAGCCGCGGCGGCGCCATCGAGGGAGCCGGAGTCGGGCGCTTCGCTGGGGCACCGTACCCGCGTCGACTTCCCCATCCTCCACCAGGTCAATCCGCCATCCTATATCCGTTCCGTCCGGCATTGCCCGGGATACTTGTTCAAGCACAATCGATCCTTACCCGAGGTTTATATAGCAGTTGCGCATAATTCGTGAGCTTCTAGTTGTTTGCTACAAGCCGTTAGTTTCTTTTTTCTTGGTTAAAATTCAACAATGTTTACAGCTTGGAAACAAAATTACTAGCATATCATAAGTTTTTGTTTCCATTGGTGGATTGGTGTCATAGGAGGTTTTGGTATCCATCCACTCCAGCTAAGGAATTGCATGGAGTCCCACTAATTATAAGGACCGTTTCTGAGTTAGATTCAGGTTACCTGTGTTCTAGATGAAATCCTATCAAAACCTCTTGTTGGTTGTTGTGCCTTGGAATGCTGTAATAAGTGAATTTCTTATGTTTGTTAAGTTTCAACACTGAATAAGGTTTGGGCATGCAAACTTTGCTGATATATAGTGAATATGAACTTATCTTTGTGTGTGCCTTGCCATTCACTGCCTTTCCACTATTCTCTATTATGTATCTGTTTTCAATGCTGCTTGTCTGATCATCAATAACCCATAGAAAACTGAATTAGCTCAATCGTTGTGGATTTGTGGTTGAAAGTTGGCAACGTATCCTATGCAAACCAGCTTCGTGTGCAACCTATGCAAACTTCAATCTGAGCCACACGATGTTGATCCAAGGGGGCGCTCATGATAGGTGGGAGGAGTGATTTGCAAAACTCATGGGAGGTGGGAGGGGTGATTTACAAAGACATTTTTACAAATCATCCCTCGCACCTCTCATGAGCGCCCCTTTGGATCAACATCGTGTGGCTCATATTGAAGTTTGCATAGGTTGCACACAAAACTTGTTTGCATAGGATATGTTGCCTTGAAAGTTGGATGCTAAGATCTTAATGATCGCATTAAGCTATCTTTATTGTAAGATGTGTCTATTTGCTACGGCCTAGAACCATCCGGCTTGCTTATTAAGATGTGCGTATCTGTACCACATTGCTTGTCTGCTGCATATATTAATCTAATGCTGGTGTGTGGATTTCTATCAGGTTGGTTCCATTTCTATGTTTGCTTACGTTTCTCTTAACCTGATTACATGTTATTCTTTGAAGCACAAGTGCAGGGCCCATTTTTAATTGTTTGTTCCTACAAGTATCAATGTTTCTCTGTTGCACTGTTGGATCGTTTCATTCATATTGCAAATCATAGCTTTACAATCTGTTTTGTCTTCTGTTAGTAGACCGTGATTTGAACTCACAGGACTTTGACTTTGCCAAGTTAATTTCCTTTCTGTGAATCATCTGTATCTTCTGTTAGTTAGTAAACCGTGTTTTAAGCTCACAGGAATTTGACTTTGCCAAGTTAATTTCCTTTTTGTGAATCACCAGTATAGCAGGTTTTCGAAACAAATGTGTTTCCGACAGTGCTTCCCCCTGTATCCAGGAAGTCCAGCAGAATTTCAAAGAGGCTCATCTCTGGTGACTTGCTGGTGCTAGAGGGTTAGTGAGCTCATGTTATAATTGGGTAGACTAGGTTGTTCTGTTCAAGTTTTGTCCTTTTTCTATTTATTATCTGGTGATGTGTTCTGGGTTTCTTGCAACTTGCCCAGACCTCATTTGTTTAGGTGAGACCGTTGCTTTTGTAAGGGTTTTTTCTGTCTTTTTACGAAGATACGCAGATCTCCTGTGTATTTGTAAAAAAAGTATCATAGCAGCTAGAAGGTTTTGGTATGAGTTCATCCATGCCAGCTAAGGCCCCCTGTTTAGTTTCAAAACTTTCACCAAAAGTCTTCACCTAGAGAACCGTGTCAGTTCATTTCTACTCTCTGTGCACGCAACTCAATGCAAAAATTTCATCATTTTTCACCAAAATTTTCATCAACTAAACAGGGCCTAAGGGTGTGTTTGGCAGGGCTCTGGCTGTGGCTGTGCTGGTGGAGCGGATTCTGTGGGGGAGCTGAATCCGTTTTAGGAAAACGTTTGGCAAAACAGCTTCTTCCGGCTGTGTAACGTGGATGAGAAAGTGAAATGTCCATAATACCCTTCCAGTCTCTTTTTTTATTACCTTCTTTTATTTTTATTTTCTTTTCCTTCCTATTATTTTCCCCTTTTCTTCTTATTCTTAATCTTTTTCTCTTTTTTTCCTTTTTTCTTTCCTTCTTATCCCTCTCCTCCTCCACTCTCATCCATTCGCTACCTTCCCCCGAGTCCCGTCGCTCCCTTGTGTTGTGCCCGTCGGCGTCCTCCCCCGCTGTGCCTCCCAGAGCTCTCCCCCATGCGGACGCCTCGAGATCTCCCCTCGCTGGCCACCGGCCTCCAGATCCCCCGCGGAACTCGACGGCGGCGACGTCGAAGGCGCGTGCGGCGTCCTCGACGGTGCGGGTCGCGGATCTCCGCCGCCGGAGCACTCCCCGCCGCGGCGAGGAGCTCGCAGCTGCCGCTACCGGCGCACTCGTCACCGTCTCGAGGTAGCGCCGTCGCCGGCCTCTGCCGCCATCGAGGTTGGGCGCGCTGTGTGCCGCCAGCCTCCTCCGCCCCCAGCTCCCCGCAGCCGCCGGCATCTCCCGTTCCCCCGCTATCAGGTGTGCCATACCACTAACCTCCGAGGGCACTGGTGGAATGGGGGGGGGCCAGCTCCCCCGCTCCGCCCCCCCCCCCGCCCGAACCGCTCTAGTCAGCGGGTTTCACGACAGCTTCTCTGCAGGAGCCGTTTTTGGCACCCCTTTGGCACGGCTCCACGCGCAAAACAGCTCCGGGAGCCGCCCACGGAGCCGTGCCAAATGGACCCTAAGAAGTTACTCATGGAGTGCCACAATTTATTGAGGGCTGCTTCTGAGTTAGATTTAGGTCCTGTTTGTAGGGATGACATCTCATTAGAACTCTTGTTGCTTGTTGTGTCTGCTTAGAAAAATAATTATTTTCTCAACATGTTGAGACAAAATGCCTTGGTACAATTTAGTTTGGGTTAAAATTAGGGCATGGAATTTTACTTATTGAGTAGTCAATATGAACTGATCTTTGTTCATGCCTTAAAATTTGCATCCTTTCACTACTCTGTATTTGGTTTTGCTGCTGCTTCTTTGATGATCGTTGCTCCATGGACATGCAGATGCTGTGTTTATTGGTAACGAGCTAAATCGATTTATCTTAATCATTGTCCTTCGGTGGGATGCTGAGAGCTTAATGAATGAGCTTAGCTATATGGATTCTAACTTTTTTTTTATTTTCTATAGCCTAAAACCATCTCCATGTGCTATGATGAAGATGTGGGTTTCTGTAGCGCTTTTTTTTTCTTCTGGTGCATGTATCAATGTTGCTGTGCGGATTTTCAATTGATTGATCCCATTTTGAAGTCTAGTTATATTTCTCTTAATTTGATTACAATTTATTCTGTAAAGCACAAGTGAGGTCCATCTTCAATTGCTTCTTCTCTTTGAGTTGTTATGTAGCAACCGGGGGAATCCCGGCGGTAGGGCAGCAGAAGGAGAGGATCTTTGCCCTCTCTGTTCTTGCGCTTGGGAGAAAACAGGGGAGATTAGGAGATTGATTCTATATTGATTAAGTTCAACCGAGTACAATGCCTTGTATATAAAGGCTGATCTGATAACCTTTCCCCTCTCACAAGCCTAAACCAATTGTATCTAAACCAACTTCTATCTTATCTCTAACTTAACTAACAATATCTCTTAACTGAACTAATATCTCTAACAATCTTATTTAACTAAAACTCCTACTCATCTAGCGCCAGCTGGCTGGCCTTCTTCTGCCTCTTGCACCTACTATATGTTTTGCTCCACATAGCATCACTCCCCCTCTTGAGCAACAGCTCGTCCTCGAGCTGGAATTGAGGGTAGCGGGTCTTGAACGGCTCCAGATCTTCCCAAGACGCCGAGGATGGTGGAAGCCCATCCCATTGCACCAATGCCTGACGAACACCATCGAAGATTCTGAGACGCAGCACACAGGAGGGCTGGGGAATGACAGCGCCATTGTGAACTGGAGGAAGTTGTGGAGGAGCTGCTGGAGGCGAGCCAACAAATTTCTTCAAGAGGCCCACATGAAACACATTGTGCAGCCGAGTACCTGGAGGCAGAGCTAGACGAAAAGCCACTGAATTGATCTCCTCCACAATCTGGTACGGCCCGAAGTACCTCTGACAAAGCTTGCCTGAAGATGAGGACGCCAAGGAGCCATGAGGGTGGTGATGCAAGCGTAACCAGACCCAATCACCAACATCGAATGTGACTGCACGATGGCGAAGATCATACTGGAGTTTGGTGACCTGCTCGGCCTGCTCTAACCGTAGACGAACATCCTGCAGGAACTCATCACGCTCTTTCAAATTCTGGGCGACGGCCACCACACGAATTTCACTAGCATCATAAGAGCGAATAGTAGGTGGATCACGGCCATAAACCACACGAAAAGGAGTCTCCTGTAGCGTTGTGTGAAAGGCCGTATTATAAATGTACTCAGCCCATGGAAGCCACCGAAGCCATTGCCGCGGTCGATCACCCGTGAGGAACCTCAAATACATGCCAATGGCTTTGTTAACGGCCTCTGTCTGATCGTCCGTCTGAGGATGGAATGCCGAGCTCATCAATAGGGAGGACCCAGATGCCTTGAACAACGAACGCCAGAATGCCGAAGTGAAAACTGGGTCACGATCTGAGACAATGGAAACTGGAATGCCATGAAGGCGAACAATTTCTCCAAAGAACACCCGTGCCACTGACTCAGCTATATTAGGATGCCCAAGTGGAATGAAATGAGCGTATTTGGAGAACCGATCAACCACTGTAAGGATGACAGACTTGCCGACGATCTTAGGCAGTCCTTCCACGAAATCAATGCTGATGTCTTGCCATACCACTGTTGGAACTGGAAGGGGTTGGAGGAGGCCGACTGGATGCATTAGCTGTCTTGTTTTTCTGGTAGACCGCACACGCGCGAACAAAGTCCTGCACAATCTTCCTCGCTGATGGTACATGGAAATCCCTGTGCAGGCGATGGAGTGTGCGCTGAATCCCCTCATGGTTGTCATCATGGACTGCAGAAAGTATAGCCGGCAGGAACGGAGAACTGGTAGGTACATAGATGCGATTTTGGTAGAGAACCAACCCATCCACCACTGTCCAGGGGGCACCAAGTGTTTCAGCCGCGATCTGATCATGCAGGCTGCGTAGTTCCTCATCCTCTGCTGCTGCTTGCTTTATGTCTTCGAGGAGGTCGAAAGATGGTGACGAGATGGCGTGCAGCAACGGCTCTGGAGCGTCGCGGCGGGACAGTGCATCGGCGACGACATTCGTGCGCCCAGGTTTATACTCAATGGAGAAATCAAAGCCGAGAAGCTTGCTTACCCAATGGTGCTGTGGAATCGTCGCCAGTCGTTGGTTGAGGATGTACTTTAGCGGCTGGTGATCCGTGCGGACGATGAAGGCCCTGCCCCAAAGATAGGGACGCCAATGTCGTACTGCTTGAGACAGCCTGATCAATTCTCGCTCATAAGCTGCTAGGCCACGGTGTCGTGGAGGAAGGGCACGACTGAAGAACGTGATGGCGCCGTTTGCTTGGTGAAGTACTGCCCCAATCCCTAATCCTGATGCATCACACTCGACAATGAATGGCTTGTCGAAGTTTGGCAGGGCTAAGGCCGGCGCTGTGGTGAGGGCTTGCTTTAGTGCGCTGAATGCAGCCTCAGCGGCGTCCGTCCGCTGGAACGCGTCACGCTTCAGAAGGCTTGTTAGAGGCGCCGCAATTGTCCCGAAGTCCTTGATAAAGCGACGGTAGTAGCCGGCAAGCCCCAAGAAGCCACGCAGAGCTCGAACCGAGCGGGGGCGTGGCCACTCCGTGATGGCCTGAATCTTGCTGACATCCATGGCAACACCTGTGCTGGAGACGACATGGCCCAGGTAAGCAACAGAGGGTTCGCCGAAGGAACACTTGGAGAGCTTAAAGAACAGCTGATTGGCGCGCATCACCAAGAGGACTTCGCGCAGGTGTCGCAGATGCTCTGCCCAGGAGCAGCTGAATATCAAAATGTCGTCAAAGAAGACTAGGACGAACTGCCGGAGGAAGGGCCGTAGCATGTCGTTCATCAGCGCCTGGAACGTTGCCGGGGCGTTCGTGAGACCGAACGGCATCACCAGGAACTCGTAGAGGTCGTCATGTGTGCGGAATGTCGTCTTCTCGATGTCAGTAGGGTGCATGCGGACTTGATGATAGTCGGAATGGAGATCAAGCTTAGTGAAGAACTTCGCCCCACGCAGCTCATCCAGCAGCTCCTCGACGACAGGTATAGGGAATTTGTTCTTCACTGTGCGGTCGTTGAGGGCTCTATAGTCCACACATAGACGCCATGTGCCGTCGGCCTTCTTCACCAAGAGCACCGGTGCGGAGAACGCTGAGGTGCTGCGCCGGATGAGGCCTTGCTGCTCCAAAAGGCTGCACTGCCATTCGAGCTCATCTTTCTGGAGCTGTGGATATCTGTAGGGGCGGACGGCCACTGGCGCTGTCTCGGGCAGTAGATGAATGCGATGATCTCTGGTGCGTGGCGGCGGCAGCCTTGTCGGCGTGGCGAAGACGTCATTGAATTCCGCGAGCAGGAGGTCGAGCAGCTCTCTGGTGGCCTCGATGGAGCAGATGTGGAGCTGTGGCGCTCCCGGCCCGGCGACACCGTGCCAGCGCACACGGTGGTTGTGGCACCAGAATGACATGACGTGGCGTCCGAAATCCCAAAGGATTGGCCCCAGCGTGGCCAACCAATCCGTCCCGAGCACCATATCGTAGCCGCCGAGGGGGAGGACGAAGAAATCGGCGCAGAACGCCTCGCCGTCAATGGTGAACGCCGCGTCACGGAAGACACCCGCGGCTGGAACCTTGTCGCCGTTGGCGACGGTGACGTTGATGTTGGTGCGGGGGATGAAGCAGAGGCCGCAGTGCGCCGCCGCGGGCATCGACACAAAGTTGTGGGTGGAGCCGGAGTCGAGCAGGGTGTTGACAGTGACGGCGCCGAAGCGGACCACCACTTGCATCGTGTCGCGGGTACGAACGCCGGCTATGGCGAGCAAGGAGATGCGCGGCTCCTCTGGTGGCTCTGTCTCAGGGTCTTCTTCGTCGGCGTCGTGTATCTCCAGGTGGAACAAATTGGCGCAAGTGCGGTTGTGGCCCCTGACGTATTTTTCGTCACTGTTGAAGCATTGGCCGTTCCGGCGGCGCTCGTTGATTTGCTCCTGCGAGAGGTGGCGGACGGTGCGGCCGGCGACCGTGACCATGCCAGGCGTCGGCGGAGCTTGGCGCTGGGGCGTGCTGGGCGGTGCTGATGAAGATCCCGAGCCCGGCGCGGGAAGAGCCCAGCACAGGAGCGGGCGGGCGGGTCGCGACTGCGCGGCCGCCGCGGCTGCTTGCTGCGCAACCGCCTGCTCCCGGCGTTCATGAGCACGGGCGAGACTCATGGCAATCTCCAGTGATTGCGGTCCCTGTAGCTGCACGTCGATGCTCAGGGGATCTTGCAGGCCGGCGAGGAACAACTGGATCTGCTAGGCTTCGGTGAGTGGTCCCGCGCGCGTCAGATAATCCGCCACCGTGCTGGTGTGGTGACAGGCGGCGAGCTCGCCGAGCGGATTGGATCGGAGTGGTGGACCGAAGCGCATGTCGAGGAGCTCGCTGAAGCGGCGCCACCCCAGCGTACCCTCGTCGCGTTCTAGGCGCATATACCATTGTTGCGCCGCGCCGTGCAGGTGATGGACCGCGAGCCACACCTTCTCCTCCTCGACGGTACGCTGGCCGCGGAAGTAGTGCTCGCAGCGATTGAGGAACGGCAGGGGGTCGCCGCCGCCGTCGAACGTCGGGAAATCAAGCTTGTGGAAGCGCGTGTTGCCCATCGGGCTGTCCTTGCAGAGGTTGAGCACTTCCGGCGCGCGGGCATGGAGAATCTCCCGCTGTCCGGCCTCCAGCTTCGTGAGCCTCTCGCCGACGACGTCCAGGACTTCCATCTTCTTCAGGAGGGCGACCATCAGCTGGCGGTACTCTTCTTCGGCCTCACTAGCGCCGCTGGTCTCCACGCCCTTCTTCTTGTCAGCATCGTCAACCATGGTGGCCGAGGATCGAGAGGTCTGCTGATACCAATGTAGCAACCGGGGGAATCCCGGCGGTAGGGCAGCAGAAGGAGAGGATCTTTGCCCTCTCTGTTCTTGCGCTTGGGAGAAAACAGGGGAGATTAGGAGATTGATTCTATATTGATTAAGTTCAACCGAGTACAATGCCTTGTATATAAAGGCTGATCTGATAACCTTTCCCCTCTCACAAGCCTAAACCAATTGTATCTAAACCAACTTCTATCTTATCTCTAACTTAACTAACAATATCTCTTAACTGAACTAATATCTCTAACAATGTTATTTAACTAAAACTCCTACTCATCTGGTGCCGGCTGGCTGGCCTTCTTCTGCCTCTTGCACCTACTATATGTTTTGCCCCATATAACATGTTATGTCAATGTGCCTGAGGAATTGCAACAGTGATTTTCTGTTGTATTGTTGGATCCTATCATTTCATATTGTAAATCATAGCCTTTTAATCTGTTTAATACTTGCTTCTGTTTATTTAGTAGACTGTGGTCTCATTTATTACCATTGAAACTTGCAGGAATTTGATGGTGCCAAATTAGTTTACTTCGATAATGCTGCAACATCACAGAAACCTCTTAGTGTAATCAAAACATTAGATGAGTACTACCGATCATACAACTCCAATGTTCATCGTGGTATTCATACACTCAGGTAATAGATCTATGATGTGCAGGACTGTTGTTTTTGTTTCATCTTGTTAACCTCATCCATGCGTATGATTCAGAATCATGCGATATTTGATGATGTTGGCTTTTCAGTAATTTGTGAAAAACAATCTAACTTGTACACTATCAATAGGAAGATATATTAAATATGTCAGTTCATAGTATCATTTGTTTAATGTTCTTGCATACATCTTGTGTTTTCATTTTTTGGTGTTTTCCCTTGTGTTTGTGTGCACAAGTTGTACTGTATCTGACATGCATGTTTCATTGGCACCAGCGCGAAAGCTACTGATGCATATGAAGATGCAAGAAGAAAAGTTGCAAATTTTGTCAATGCAGCTGATAGCAGAGAGATAGTTTTCACACGTAATGCTACAGAAGCTATAAATTTGGTAGCTTATTCATGGGGCCTGTCTAACATAAAACAAGGAGATGAGGCGAGTCCTCTATTTCTTACCTGCTGATAAAATGTTTCAGTTTATCATACCTTGCTGCTTATGTTCCTAACTCTCTGTATGATTCACTTTATTGTGAAAATAGTGATTCTATCACTTTTTGGCTTTTCACAAGCAAATGCCAGATAATGATGTTTTGTCGTCTGTTTTTAGTAAAGTGTCCATCTAATGAATGACAGAGAATAATGTTTTAAATCTGTTTTTTTATTGAAGTGTCCATCTAATGAATGCCAGAGAATAATGCTAGTTTGTTGAATCCTTATTTTGTCAAGCAGTATACCTGGTTTATGTTCTTGGAAAATACCAAATCTTTTATACTTCTTGATAAGAAAATTTTCTCCTATTTTGTTTGTCAGATTCTTCTTACAGTTGCGGAGCATCATAGTTCTATTGTTCCATGGCAAATAGTTTCGAAGAAGACTGGTGCCACTTTAAAGTATGTTGGGTTGACTAAAGAAGAGGTTCCGGACATTGAGCAGTTAAAAGGGCTTCTGTCAAACAAGACAAAGATGGTTGTTGTCCATCATGTCTCAAATGTACTCGGTATGTTGATGTCTTATTTGGGAGGGACTTAGAGGCCATTATGATTATACTGGAACAAAATCTTTGTCAAAATCTATTAATATATATTGTAGTAATGATAGAATTGCGGTTTGAATTTCTGCATTAGACCTTTGTAGCATAATTTATATTTTTCTTAATACCCCAATCAAGCTGAAATGAAGCATATTATGATGATGATTATGTTGTAAGAAGCTTCTGGCAAATGTTCTGTAATTGATTATCATACTATTTAAGTTTGATTTCATGCTTTTCTCAATTTATCTTAATGGCACAATCACTGAGGTCTATTTTTGCCACATTTCTTCACTTACAGGTTCAATGCTTCCTATTGAGGAGATTGTAACATGGTCAAAAGGAGTTGGAGCTAAGGTTCTCGTAGATGCTTGTCAAAGTGTTCCCCATATGCCAGTTGATGTTCAGAAACTTGGCGCAGACTTTCTTGTAGCATCATCACATAAGGTTTTTATTATTCACAATCTGAAACTAATTAAATTTAGTCATGTTGGAATAGAGCAATAATTGACATTCACAAACTATGGGGTAAACTTCTCAGATGTGTGGCCCCACAGGCATTGGATTCTTGCACAGCACATTTGAGATGCTGTCATCTATGGAGCCTTTCTTAGGTATTGTACTGCAGGGTGTAAGGAGTTCATTCAGTCTGTGTCAGAGGATAAATTCAGTACTTAACATTTACAGCAGCCACACACTGATGTGATAAGACTCGGTTTTATATTTGCATCTAATTTCACTGCAGGTGGTGGCGAAATGATTGTAGATGTATTTGAAGAGGAATCCACATATGCTGAGCCTCCCTCTAGGTGAAGAATTGCTTTGATCTTTCTAGATCTTCCATTGGCTACTGTTGTAGTTCCGGAAAATATCTGATAAAGTGATAAGAAGTTACTATACAACAGGGCTAATAATATTGCATTTTACTATGATGGCCATGGCATAATCTCCTTGAATGGCCTTCAAACAGACAGTCACAAGCACTAAACATCAAATCTCTTAGAAGTTCCTAATCGAAAATTTCTGCTGCTTTCTTCTGCAGCTAATGTTCTTCTAGTATCAAACTTGAATATTTCATTTTGATATGGCACACTTTGAATGTTACAGGGTATTAACCTTTAATTACTTTGCTAGTGACACGTCATTATTGTAATGTTCTTGTTTTATATCTCCCTTGTTTACTTACATTTGTTGTTTCGTCTCTTAATGTATGGTCTGATCCAAAAAGATTCGAGGCTGGAACTCCTGCAATTGCAGAAGCTATAGGATTGGGAGCAGCAATTGACTATTTATCATGCATTGGCATGGATCAGATCCATGAATATGAGGTCAATACAAGATCTGTATCTTTGTGTCATATCGTTTTGTGAAACATTTGATTTACAGAGGCTTACTGCACCCCAGAAAGAGTAAGGAAGCAAATTCTTGTGATTGCATGCTCACTTCTGCTATTTTCTGCTGTCCAGAATGAGTTGGCGAGTTATCTCTATGAAAGCCTACTTTCTGTTCCAAAAGTCCGGATATATGGTCCGGCACCTTCCCAAACAGATCACCGTGCTCCTTTATGCTCTTTCAATGTTGAGAACGTTCATCCTACAGATATTGCTCAAATTCTTAATCTTCCGGTATGCTGAAGCTCAACCATTTGGTTTATATGTAAACATGATTTTGTTTTTTAATCAACAGTTATTCAGATTGCGTAAATAGAACTTTTTACAACTTCATAACTCTATTCCTATTTCGTGATGATGATCTTTTATCTTTGTAAAGCCTGTTCTTGCTCTGCTACATTGCTTAGCTTTTACTGTAATTTGAGGAGGTGCAGCATTTTAGATATTCTGAAATTTATCAGAAGCAGAAACTATAACTTTAAGCATCCAGCCGTAACTTTAAGCTATACTCCCTCCGTCCCATGAAGAGTGCAATTCTAGTTTTTCTAGGGCAGATTAGTGGTGGCATGAAAAGACTCTAATACCCTCATTTGTTTGCCACATGCAGTAAGTTTTGACATGGAAATTAGATCTGACCACTTAATTAGGAAGGTAATTAGATTTATTTTCTAGATTGCATTCTTTGTTGGATTTTTTTCAAAAGTTAGGATTGCACTTTTTTATGTGACGGAGGGAGTAATTCTTAAATTTATCAGAAGCAGAAGCTATAGTTTTTTTCCCTGTTTGTTTTTTTTTGTCTCTCTGACTGTATTGTCTAATGTACTTGACTTAGCACTGAAATAATGTGTACCATTACCAGATTCTGGGGTTAACCATTTTCTATATGCTTCTTTGGCTTACTTCAAGTGAATGATTTTTGATCAGCACTGCTAATTTAGTATTGTTTGCTGATCCTTTGTTTCAGCATAACGTAGCAATTCGGTCGGGGCACCATTGTGCACAGATTTTGCATAGGACCCTTGGTATCAAAGCAAGTGCTCGAGCAAGTCTTCACTTTTACAATACAAAAGAGGAAGTGGATGTTTTCATCCATGCACTTAAAGATTGTATTGACTTCTTTACATCTTAAGCCTAGTGCAGTTGAATTAGTAAGTCCTCCCATTTTGCCAGTTTCCTCATTTTCTTGTTTGGGCTACTGTATGATATGGTTGGAACAAGGAAAACGTCCAAAGGCTGCTACATAAACTGTGAACCCCCTTTTTGACTGCTCTTGTAAAATGAAGGAGTGCAAACTACCTTTCTAACCCCCATCGATATGAGAAATGAAGTTCTGGGTCAGCATTAAGCAGTAAAATATGATCTATTTGCTTGTTGGACATGAATATGTCTCAACTAGTTCAGGCTAATGAATACTATTTCTGTGATGTTGTTGATACGTGGTTAATTATTTATGCAGTTTGTGTATAATTACCCGCAATTGGGACCACAGTAGTATGACCTGAGGGCCGACAAAGGACAAGGTATATGTGCATGATCCGCACGGCATGGAGTTCCAATTCAGAGAAGCTGCAGCTGCCTCCTTGTGTCCTTTAGGAATTAGGACCTCTAGGTTTACATACTTTTTCTATACAATAACTGGTAAAATATAAAATGGGCAAGAACAGTAGTTTCTTTTGCTTGGATCTGTTGAAGTTGTGCTGTCGATACCCATTATCAGCGGCTACTAGATTGGTTCAAATGTCATTGCTGAGCAAAGCATTGCAGCAGCGGGTAATTCCCGACGCTCTCTTCTGCTGCTGTGGTGTCCTATTCTTAGATAGTTTCTGCGTTTGGAGACTGGACTTGGATCGCTTAAAGACTGAATGTTTTGGCCTGCTCGAGGGCTCACATATATTTGGACCATCTCGAACGAAATAAATTATCTGCTAGCTCTAAAGCTGGGAGGGAGAGACAAGGTGCAAATACAGCAGGCAGCCTTAGTGCTTGTGCTGTGAGAGGAAGTAGTACCGGGAGATTTTGCGAGACTGTCGGGCCTATTGGCCCTGTTTAGTTGGTCAAATTTTTGGTGGAAGTGGTAAAATTTTTGCATTAAATTAGGTTCATGTCCGTGCGTTGCTACGGGCATCCAATTATCTATAGCGTAATACACAAAACATACAATAAAAATTTCTCAATTGAAGACATCACATCCGAAGAATGAGTTGAAGTTGAGCGCACAGTTTGATCTATTATAATCTAGTAATTTGACTAAGTGACTATGACAAAGACACTCAAAATGACACACTCCATCTACTCAATATTGATGCCTGTGATGCGCCGAAGATAGTATTTTATAATGCTTGGTAGACGCTTTCTCCAAGCATTTGCTACATGCGTCACAAGATCGACGAAGAAATTACGTCGCAGGCAGCCTATGCAGGAAATATTGAACTGTAGATTGATATGAAGCACCAATTCTGCTACGACCAGAGTACAACACGTAGAAAATCACATGTACTTTATGTAATTTAATTTTTAATAAAATAATTAAGAGCTACTCCCTCGAAGGCGTATATTGTTTTACCATCATTGATTTCAAACTGACCAAGGTGTGAGTAACTTTAACAACTTTTCCGCACAACATTGGAGATGATGTAGGCTAAATTTTGACGATGCGATATTATTCTACTTCCTTGCTTCCATCAAAATTTTTAATCTCATCAGCATGCCACCATAAAACTGAATTGCACTGTGCAATAGTGCTGCCTATTTTCGCGAGTTATCTTCAGCAGTAGACACTCCAGACGCCAAGCTTACTCTGACTGCTTGCATTGAGGAGCCAAATTTATCAATATTTATTATCATAGTACACCTCTACTGCGTGCATACTGAATTGTGACGAATCTTTATTTTTTTTAAGTAAAAATTTGTGGAGGTTCTCATGAGCTTGTATGATCCAATGACAATACAGAACAATAAATTTATATTTTAAATTAAACCATATTAGATACCCTTTACAAAATGATGGGACTACCAACTCATGAGCCCAAATATTATAGTTCCAGTTACCTATTCATTTTAAAGAGAAACAATGTATATTCAGCTCCAGTCGCCGGCATAGAATGAATAACTCATGAGCCCAAATAATATGCTATGAACAAACTTTTCGATTATGCAAGAAACTCTTCATATTTTATCTTTATATATTCAGGTACAATTAAATAATACAGGACATTATTTGACTCTGGACATCATTCTCACAAATCGTAGCTCTGTACAAAAAATCACAGTAAATACCATAGCATAAAATAGACTTTTGTGTACCTGAATTATTGAATTGACACAAACCATGTCGAGTTAAAACACCATACCATGAATAGTATCATAGAGTATTTAATTTTACCTAAAGAGAAAGCGAGAAACATTAAATGACATCATTTCTTTTTCCAAATACGCATTAATATGTAAGATACGCATGAATAATAAATATCATATTACCTTACCTACAATGTCAAAACCTCCTTGTATACAATATTCTTCGTATACGTGTCATTCACCAGTAGTACTCTTTTTTGTTTTTTGACCGGACCATTCTGTTTACCCTTGCCCTTTGCTTTCTTTTTTGCATCTTTCTCTTCCTGCCTTCTAACTTCTTCCTCCTCTGCCACAGCATTAGGTGGGAGGGCGAGGATCTTGATGTTCGTTCTGGCTGTGGCTCTAGACATAACAACATACAACTGTCCATGAGAGAACACAGGTGCGGGCAAGTACACTCCTACGTTTGGTATTGTTTGACCCTGTGACTTGTTGACCGTCATGGCGAAGCTGAGCCTAATTGGGAACTGCTTCCTCTTGAATTGAAATGAGAACATCTGATCATCAGAGAGGCACAAGGGTATCCGAGGAAGGAAAACCCTCTTCCCGGCATGCTGCCCCAAAACAATTTCAGCATCTATTGAGTTTCTTTGGCATGCTCTAACCACCAGCCTCGTTCCATTGCATAGTCCGTTTGCAGGGTCTAGATTTCTAAGCAATATTACCGGGCAACAGATCTTTAGCTTTAGGACATGTTGAGGTATCCCATTGGGAGTCAATGTGTTAAGGAACTCCTGAGGATAGTAGTTATGGGGATCATCAACCGCTTCGTCGAAACTATGGTACACCACCTCCCCACCTTGAAACTTGTTGATCATCTTCAAATTAATATCATCCACCCAGTCATTACGTGTTGATAAAATGGCTCTAGAGGTGATGTAATCCTTGTTTGTCATGTTTTCATTGAGATTTGGAAAGATGCTCTCGATCAATGTGTCAAGATCTTTCTCTGAATCCCCAGTGTACGGGACACATATTTCGTCAGGAAGGCGTACATCACCATCTTCATTAACCTCCTCTGTGCCATTACCAATGCGCAACATATAATCCGCGAACCATGGGTCAGTCTAGGCCCTCATGTTGCGCACGAGCTTTAGATGTCGCATGAATTCTCAAAGATACGACTTTCGCAAGGAAGCACCGACAATTTGAGCTCTGGATCCTTTACGTACAACAGGGAGGACTTGCCTGAAATCTCCACCAAAGACAACTGTCTTCCCACCGAACGGAAGATCCTTCCGTCCCATTATATCACGCATGCTATAGTCCAGCGCTTCCACAGCCTCCCTCTTTGTCATAGATGCCTCGTCCCAAATGATGAGAGACGCTTGCTACAGCAGCTTGGCAGTTCCACACTGTTTTGTGAAGCCGCATCCTTGTTTATCGTCGAGCGTTAGGGGAATCTTGAAACGTGAGTGGGTTGTCCTCCCACCAGGCATTATAGATACTGCGACACCAGATGTAGCTGTAGCAACGACAAGCTTGTTCTGACTGCGAACAGTTCCGAGAAGCGCTCTATACAAAAAAGTCTTTCCTGTGCCGCCTGGTCCATCTACAAAGAATAAGCCACCTCGTTTGGAGTCGATTGTGGACATTATCTCATCATAGGCAGCCCTCTGCTCCTCATTTAGTAGAGACGATAGGCCCACATCTTCTGGATTTGTCTTAATACTGACCTCCTCAAATATCTCACGAGGGACTGCGCTAGCGTCATCAAATGCATCATCTATTTTTGGTAGGGAGAACTTATTTATGTCTTTGTTGTTATCCTTAGATTTCATAGATTGCAGCATGTTCCTGATGTCAATCAAAACCATCTATTCCACCCAACGAGGATTTGGATTCTTATGCTTGTAGTCTTCTGCCATTGCGTCAAAGTGTTTTGTCCACAAACTGGCCACATTCTTCGGCTCACAGAACACCAATATTGTAGCGAACAGCCTACGCAATGAGGATGGCATCTGGAACATACTACTCTCAGTAAGACAATCATCGAGCGTGTTCTCATCTTTGATCAGACCTGCAGCACAAGCAGCATCACGGAACGAATGATAATGCACACCATTCACAGTCCTAAGATGCCTCCATGATGTCGCTCCTGGAACATGGTTTAGGAGGACCCGAAGAAAATAGCGTTCGCCCTCTACCGGACTCGCAGACACGAGTCTCCCGACCTGGTATGCTGAGTTTTTCCTTGGTTGCCAACATTTATCTTTCACGTTCCAGGTAAAATACTTTGGAAAGTCACGATACAAGATTCCTTGAGCTTCTGGATGATGTTGGTTGTAGGTAAACCATTCCGTGAGCATCGAGTCCTCGATACGTGGCTTTTTTAAAACTCGTTCAACCTTGTCCCGTGTATGAAATGAAACCATATGCTCGCCGGGGAGATGACATTGCAGCACCAGCACCGGTGGGTAACACTTGTGTAAGTCAAAGCCGTATATCCTCCACATTGCTTCCGGAGGTCCCACCGACCGAGCCTCTTTGTAGTCCGTGATCTCATCAACGTTCCCGTTGGCATCTTTTTTCCCATTCTCCCTAACAGCCACAGATGCTCTGTCATGGCCCTTGTAGATATACTTGAACAGATATTTCACGGACTTAATGCTGTTGCATGCCTCAACATTAATGTGGCAGTTGAAAGTACGTATGAGATACGGGTTGTACGGGACAACCCATCGATTGTCCAGCATGTGACCTCGAACCATCTCCTTACGACTGTTGGGGACACAAAACCCCCAAACAGGGAAAAGGGAATTCGACAGACAATAGACGATCAAGATCAACATGTTCAATTCAATAGTCTTGAATGAACAACTTTCCTCAATACATTACACACTCGACTTTCCAAAATGGCGACCCCTTTACAATGAGGAGGGGGCCTCCTTTTATAGTGCCAAAAGACTAAATTTACATTCCAAGTTTGCCCTCGAAACCCTAACACCTAACAAGAATTACGCAGGGGCAAACTTGGTTTTTTTACACTCATTGCGGATTTAACGCCGTAGTTTGCGGAGCGGACGTTACGCCGGAGACAACGGAGCGGAAGATGCGTCGCGTTGACCGGAGATGGTTCCGTGTTAGAACAGCTTTTGACCGAGTCCTCGTGCTTGAATCTTTGAGAAGCCCCAGGCTTCGCCATCTTGTTTCTCTCGGCGCTTTGTTCTTGCTGCGACTCGGGGCTTCGGAGACTTCCAGGTAGAGGATAACGAACTGGTTTGACTCTTAGATGAAGCCGGGACCTTCGCCCTTCGCCGCCTTCGATCAAGAGCTTCGGAACGTTGCCTGCAACAACACGCCTCACAATAGTGTTAAATCTCGTAATTAGTTGACGGATGAAAAAGACGCCGAAGCCCAGACTCCACGGCTGTTCCTGAAAGAAACGGAAAAATCATGTGTTCATAGGGTAACAAAACCCGCTCGGAGCCCAAATTCCTTCACCTGTCGGCTCTTTATGCCCGCGGGTGCGAAACGATCTCTAGTTTCCTCAAAAAACGTTAGCGAAGCCCATTTGAAAAAGAATTTGAAGCCCAAAAGTTTATTTAGCTTTTGGCAAACCCCCGGTGCCCACAGGTGAGGTTTTCTACAGGCCCAACAACGACCATCATCGCGCCGCCTGTACACTGGGTACGAATCCTTACCTTGCGACGTTGAATCACAAAATGGTCTTGGGTAATAGTTCTTGCATGAAGTACGATCCTTTGTGCATGGGCAGTTTGGATTAAGCACCCCGCATGATCCGTGCATCATATGCTTCGTGACCATCTTGTAGAGCTCAGGGTACTTCTTCTTGTCGGGTAGCTCTGCAGAGATAATCGCGTCATACTGCTCAGGGCAGGTGATCTTGTACTTCCTCTACATTATCAGCAGCCAGTGTGCATGTGGCAAGCCCCTCTTCTGGAACTCAACGACATATACATAGGCTTTTACCTTCCCAAGTATGTCCTTGTACATCAACCGTTGCCTCAGCTCCTCTAACTTGGCTCTAAACACTCGAGCCACGAGATCTGGACGGTCTTGCGCGCACTGTCCTGGATATAGCTCATTTTTAATCTCATCCCAATTCGGATTGCACGTCATGGTGAGGAAGACATCCGGTTTGCCATACTTCCGCACCAGAGCCATCGCGTCCATGTACCGATGCCTCATATCACGGGGACCACCAATGAACGTCGGTGATAGCACGGTACGTTCCCAACCTCGTTCGCTTCTTCCATCCCCGTACGATAGCTGTCAACCAAACCCTGGTATAGGTCAGCCCTCACAGTATCATGATTGTATCTGATGAAGTCAAGACGCGAGCTTTCAATCTTCACGTAGGTGTCGCCAGCAAACTACTGGAACAGTCGCTTGCCATATAGTATTGGATTGAAAATCCCAGGTCGCATCTGCATTCTGTAGCAATAGTAATCATGCACGGAAACACATTTATTCCCGGCAGAACCTTCATCATCACCACCGCCCTGAGCATGTGCCTTACGTATCGCTCGGGCTCTGTTGACCTGCGCCTCAGTCACACCAACTTTGGGAATGCAGTTGTGCCACCCGAACTCTCCCCTTGGAAAGAAGAGTGGGTATGAGAGAGGGTAGTAGCAGCCATGATATGAACGGATGCCTTTCCATGACCTATCCTTCCCGTGGAGAACGACACTATTTTCAAATTGACCCCGATGCTCGCTCCCCTCAACCCAAACGGCTGCAACCTCTGACGTTAGAGGCTTGTTGTATGTTCTCTGGTCAAGTTGTTGATCAAGGTTGAACTCGATATGGTAATCCGAAAAATCCTCTACCTCTCCCATAGTGCGAAGATGATCCGAGTAGGGATTAACACCAGTATTGAAGATGTTTACAAGTGAACGAATGACCTCTTTGTCTTTCTGTTCAGTCTTCTCACGGCACTTGCTGAGTCTAAAATCAAGATCTGGATCATCATCATAGAAATAAAGCTCGAGGTGATTAGGTTCATAACTCTCTTCTTTGCCAAAGTTTTTAAGATTATGATAAATGGCGCCATGCGCACGAAAGGTGTAAATAGGACACTTTCGAGTGTCGGTGGTCGCACTATCAAGACTACAGTGCAGAGAAGTGAATGAGAAGTGCCCATTAAAATATCTAATGTGATCACGAAAATGCCTGGCATCAGCGTCTGAGGCCGTCCACAATCTCACGAGTTCATCAGGGGGCGTGTCGGGGGTGGATAGATGAATAGCTCCACTACGGCAGTAGAATCCCGGCTATTCGTACTCAAACTTCTTTGCATTGCGGAACTCGCAATTATCTACTGGCTTTAGCATGTGACAATCTTCTGGGACATTGCCGTAAACCGCACCGAATGGATCTGGTGCATCGGGTTCAATATTATCTTCATCACCCGTCGGGAGGTCGACATCCACGACGTCATCAGCCGCATCCTCTAATAGTATTTAGCATTGGTCAAAGGTGCTATTTGCAGGTTAAAATAGAATCTTAATGTGAGAATAATTGCAGCGTGGTATACCTTGTCCCGCAAAAAGGAACCCTTCATCCACTTCCTCGTCCTCATCGAAAATGATGTTCTCATCACCAGCTGACGCAACACATGTCACATGAGTGGTGAGACGGACATAGGTGATTATGCACAATATGAACAGGAAGAGCATACCGTCATGGACACATACCTTGACAAGGGTGTCTGTGCAAATCGCGTAGTGGCATAGAATCAGGCTCATCAACAACAGATGGTTGTGTATGAGTACACCTTTCACTACGAGATGCATGTCCAGGAGTACCTGCATAGATTGAATGGTGGGTTAGACACAAAAATAGTGTCGACCGAGTTGAAGCAAGTATTGTTGTCACCTGCTCCCGCTAGACCCGATGTTCCGTCACCACGAGGGTAGGTCTGCGTGACACCTTTATATATATAGCATTAAAACATAATTTGGTTAAATCTGTATTAACTTAATATATAGGTTGGCAAGTAGTTTACCAGTGGCAACAACACAGGACTGTGTCGGCTGACTCGCAATGTTCTCATTTTCACAAGTGGTCCCATTGGTGTTTCTTCCAATGGTTGATTCAAACTCCTGATTACGACGCTTTCGTCGAGATTGTCGCAATCCTGGAGTTAGGTGGGCCGTATGGATAGTGTTGGATAGAAATGTCTCTGGGGTTTCAATTTGCTGAGGAGGTTCCTGTACAGCTGCCTCGACGTATACAGGTGTGCCACCAAAATCGGGGATCTCCATCTCTTCTGATATTTTTGAGGGAGGTTTATCTCCAGGAGGGAATAAAAGCTCTGGTTTAAATTGAGGGTTTGCCATGGCGATGGAGTCAGGATGCATGTTGTTTGCATGGTGCTCTTTAATCTTTTGTTTGTAGTTAAGCTTGGACTTCTTTCTAGTCTCATTCGTCTCCTCCGACGTCTTAAATAGACGCTTTGCAGCTCTTGCATCACACCTTCTTTTATTGAGTCTCTCCTTCTGAAGAGGAGACATTGCCGCATAGCATGCTCTAGACTTCCTACGTCTACGCTCACCTGGAGAGAGGTTCTGATCGACCACGAGAGTTGTTTCATCAACCGCACCTAAAATCAAGATTATTCATGTCTCATCGCTCTAAATATGATTGTCACATGGCTCTAAATATAATTGGCTTCCAACAAGTGCTCCAGTTCGGTAATAATTGGTGCTCAAAAGTAAAAGTTGTGTTATGGCTAAGGTTGTAAAATAATTAGCTTGTAACATGTCCCGATGATATTTAGTGTGATGAGGTAACTAAAGTTTGTTTAACGCAATAATTGTTGAGAACCATAATTTTACAAGCATATTCGTGCCCCCATAGATACTTCTCAGTATGTTTGGTAGAATATTAAATAACAATAAATATTAACAGGTAATCAGAGAAGATTGACAATTCGCTTTCTTAGCAGATTAAAATTACCTACTTCAACAATAGATCTGGTCAAAATATATCAATGCATTTTTAACAAAGAATCTTGTTGCATGCAAACATAACATATTTATTTTTCACAAACCAAAACTGCATACACATAACATATTATTTTTGTACTAACCTGGTAGGTCATTGTTTTGAGTCAAAACTCCCCTATGAAGCCAATCATTTTCTTCATCTTCGTCCATCGAAACACTAACACCTAGTCAAATAAAATGCCGCATTTAATTAAATCATGCATTAAACGAAATAGTTTAGATGCATGCAAACATCAAATATTTTCTTAGTGCATCCCAAAGCCGCATACACATGTGATCTATGACATCAAATAAACAATAACAATGATGGCACCTGTATCATTTGCAGTCAGCAGAATGTCATGTTCACCATCAGATGCAGCAGGGCTACGGTTCCCTTGATTTGTACCTACGTTAAATATTCCTGAACCAATGAGATTTCGTCCAAACCCAATATGTTTATACATTGCTTCAAATAAGCAGTACCGCCATCACTTTATGAACAGATTAATTACCTCCTTCAGCAATATTACTCTGCATGCCTATGTCACGCATGCGATCGTTGTTCGTATCTGCACTGGTCAATATCTCGCCCCCACCAGCTACAAAACAAATAGCTGGTCAAGTATAGAGTATTGAATAAGCGAGTGGTGGTAGAACATCCAATATTTCATTCCTTATATGTAATCAATGTCAGCTTTTTTTATTTTATTTATCTAAAAAATAGACACAGTTAAATTAATGAAGCATATTTGATTATTGGTTTAGACAGAATTGGGAGTTCATTATTTAGAGTCAAATGCGACCTATGCCCTTGAACTATTAAACAAGCCAATGGAGTTGACCTAGTTGCTTACCAATTGCCAGCGCCTTCTTCATCATCCGCCTCTCACGTTCCTTCATGTTTTTTTCATCCTTCTTCTCCCTTGACATTTTTTCCCACCGTTCTCGATCCACTGGCTCTTGTGAGCTTTAGAATCTTTTTCTTCTTGCGTCTCACCACGTGGTACTATTTCACATGGAACGTGTAGGGGTTATTTCACCGTTGGTAAAGAACAGTGTGTGCAATGTGACATTGGAGCTAAGAGAATATACTAAAATAAACTGTTCCAGGATAACATGATATAACCATCATACATGGACACAAACCAGCATTGTTCAGGAGATGGTACAGATTTTTGGTTCAGACAAACATGTTAGGTCATTGTTTTGACTCAAATGTGCCCCATGGATCAATTCATTATCTTGATTTTCATCCATTGATACACTGATATCTGGTCAAAATTAGAGCATGCATTTAATCAAAAATCATCCATTGATGCCCTTGGTTTAATCAACAAGACAAAGGAGTTGGCGTAGCTGCTTACCAATTGCCAGCGCCTTCTTCTTCATCCGCCTCTCACGTTCTTTCATGTTTCTTTCATCCTTCTTCTCCCTTGACATATTTGTTGCATAACGTTCTCGATCCATCCGACTCTTACGAGCTTTAGGATCCTCTTGTTGCTCACCATGCGGTACTGTATTAGCTGCCACGTTGGAGTTACACCATTGGTAAAGCACGGTGTGTACCAACACATTAGAGCTAAGAAATATCACCTGCTTCATATGTGTTTGTGAGGTCGCCAAGAGGAACCCCAGCCCGGCTAGAATGCGATGGGTGCGCCATGAAATCACTGCCACCTTCTACACAAAAAATTAAACCAGGACGTGCATGAAATCAGTATGACCCTTTACATGAAAAATTGATCATGACCCTTTACAATGAAAAATTGATCCACACATGAAATCATGATCACCTGTAACGGGGTGCGGCAGTGCTATGATATATTGCAAACACAGTGCGCTGCACAAGTTGCAGTTTTCAGCAATAAGTGGAGTAAAACTTAACCACACAATTTGTTTCAAAGTGAGAACACAAAACAAGTATTTGCAGTGTTATTTGTAGTATCACTCATAGACTCCTAGTGTATTAATGGTTCAGTCAGCTAATTCTAGATGTCATACCTTCAACTTTAGATCCTCAACTTCACTTTCCCTGTGCTTTAGAACTTTAGTGTATTAATGTAAGAATAATGGTAATGGATTCATTGTGAAACAAACTAATGTAACATGTAGTTTTTTGCTATTTGAAATAGTTTTTTTAGAGATATTGTTAAGCGTGAGAGGATCGACACTTGAGGGAGTTATACTGATTAGCTTTGCACCCAAAAGAATAAGACATGCAACAGCTCTTTGAATCTGCAAGACATGGCCAACCGTGAGAGGATCGACACTTGAGGGAGTTATACCGATTAGCTTTGCACCCAAAAGAATAAGACATGCAAAAGCACCAAAAACAAAGGGAATTATACCTATTAGCTGTATTCGAACAATTGTCCTGACAACACATGGGTAACAGAACTGTTATCGTTGACAACAACACATGGAATAACACACATATAGCTACTGTTGGGCGTGCGATGTCTTCTTATGAAGATGAAGCATATGAGATTATGCAGTCACTGGATGTGAATTATGTGCTTGTTGTATTTGGAGGTGTTACTGGCTATTCTTCAGATGACATTAATAAGTAAGCTAACCTATTTAATGAGGCATTTTTAAATGCGTCAATGATGAGTGAACTGTAAAACAGTGTATCTTACTTTCTTTCTTTTTGTGTGGAACACCCTATCTTACTTAACTGGTCTTGACCAGGTTCTTATGGATGGTGCGTATTGGTAGGGGTGTTTTTCCTGTAATCAAAGAGCCTGATTACCTTGTTAATGGGGAATATCGTGTTGATAAGGGTGCAGCACCAAAAATGTTGAACTGCCTAATGTAAGTTCTTGATACATTTACAAGCAAATGACCTTTTTTGTGTTATAAGCAAAACATTTGCTATGAAAGAAATTTCTGATAAATTTCAATAAGTAAACAATTTCCTTGGTGAGCTTTACTGTATGTATTGCTTGCTCTCATTCTTGCCCAAACTATAGCTGATGCTTTTCAGAATATAAAATTTATGAGGTGCAATACTTCACTCACCTCGTTCCTAGCTGGCATATCAACAGCACAGTGTTTTTAATTAGGACGTGCCTTTTCAAAGTTTTCATAAGGAAATTATGTTTTATCTCATAACTGTAGTACGCATGATTCTCAGAACTACATATGAACATCCCCTTCCAATATGCCCATGAAAGAAACTAACATGGAGGCACAACACTGAAAACACGTGGAATTCAGAACAAGCAGAGTTCAGACTCAAGTACCGTCGACGACGCGACCTAGACGGCGCGGATCGTAGGTGGGCTGCGGCGGGTGACTGGCGACTTCGAGGTTCCGGTACGTGGACGCCGCGGAGGAGGGCTGCCCTGACGGCGAGGAGGAGGGCAGCAGGTGTTCGCTCGATCGTGGTTCCGGTACGTCGACAGCACGGCCGCGACGCCGTGGAAGAGGAGGGCGGCATGACCGGGGATTCGCAGCAACGCTACAACGAAGCCGCAGATTCTTGCTCGGCGGTGGCGGGTGACCGATGACCTCGTGACTCCGGAGCGTTGACCGCGTCACAGTGCTGATCCTGACTCGGTGGCTGCGGAATCCAGAGCGTCGACGTCGCGGCCCCGATGGCGATGGCTTGGGCGTCGGTAGCAGGGGCGTGGGTGGCCGGAGTTCCGTCCACGACTGTGTGGCGTGATGTCGATACAACAGCCGGAGGCAGAGGCGATGCTACAGCAGGTGCGAGGTCGACGATCTCCGAATCGGATTGCGGCTCCGGTGAGGGAGTGGATGCCAGCGGCAGCGAAGGCGTGGAGGGATGGCGGCGGCGGCGGCGTCAGGGAACACAGGAGGTGGAGGCGATGGTGCGGCAAAAGGCGTGCGGAGGCGACGGGGTAGTTTCGACACGGTGGTAATACGGTGGGGCCACAAGTAGATCGTGCGGGGTGCGGGGACGGGTCGTGCGGACGCGGTGAACGCGCGTTCACCCCGCAAAAAGTACGACCACATTTGTTCTCCACTTCATTCTTTTTAGGAGTATATAGATATAGAAGAAAACATGTTCTGTGAGAGGTGACACGGTCTGCAATACGAAAATTTTGGGAACTTTTGGGGAACTACTCCCAACCTAGACTCTATGATAGAGTCCATAGTCATTAAATGCATTGTCATGTACGTAATTTGCTGATGTGACACGACATTTATTAAGGAAAAAGGAAGAAAAATGAGGACTTCGTTTCTTCTTTGGACGCCAAGTCTACCATAGAATCGAGGCAGAAGAAACCAGCCAGACGTGCATTGGGAAGTCGGTCTTCGTTTCCACGGATCCCATACGCTCGCACCACCCAGCTCCAATGCGACCGCCCCCTCTCCCGCGCGCCGCTGCCCCCTCCTCCCGCGTCGGATCCGCCCGCCGGTGGCCGCTCCCTGGGAGCGCTGCATGCTGCTGCCTCCTCCTCCGCCGCGCCAGATCCGCCCACCGGTGGCCGCTCCTGGGAGCACCGCGCGCCGCTACCCTGTCCTCCGCCGCGCCGGGTCCGCCCGCTGGCGGCCGCTCCCTGGGAGTGTCGTGCCGGATCCGCAGCTCGAGCCGCTGTCGAGCTCACTAGGGAAGAGGGAGGCGCCCAAGATCTCGCTTCGCCTAGCTCCTTATTGGCGTTTCTCAACGTCACCACTAGTTGCACACCTAGAGGGAGCGTATAAGAAAGACCGGGTATACCGCAAGCGCACGAAAATACTGCTGTAGCACTTCCCCAAGGAAGGAGAGTATTCCAAGGCTATCAAATCTAAGGAACGATGTGCACTATCTCCTACTCTAGTATAGATGATCCAAGGACACAACACTGATTGATAGGATAGGTAGAAAGGATCTGCCTCGACCGAGCGCAGAGTCTAGTTACGGTCTCTCAGGTATAGCACTCACTTTAGGCACCAAGCACAAGGCCAATGTGTTGGCTCGAGCCCAACTCGGTACGCTACGTAGAGAGTTGACAAAGGGTCCAACAGGCTGTCACCACTGTGGCCTACCTCTACGCTACGATCGTATGTGGTCTTCGAAGGGTAGCTTATGATCCAGACACCTCATCTACACCACTTACTATTCCTACGAATCCGCAAGGGAGATACTGGCACTAGCTCAAGGTATGCTCTATCACTCATGCAAGATCACGAATGCACTTTGATCTAACTAGAGACATGCATGAGCTTCACTTTACTCTAATAGACAAGCTGGCAAACTAGATGCAAACTTATGATCTAAGTCTACTAGATCGAAAGGGTTGTGTTCGAAGAACACAAGCCTCTCAACCAAGAACAAACGAAGAACACAAGAACAAAACAACTAAGCATGCATACGACTTTAGTCTAAAGAGGAAATATTGAAATACTCACTTTAGTCTAGTTGAAGAACAAAGGCACCGCTGAGGATCGTTCTTGAGGAAGATGTCATGAAAAACATGACATGTCCTCAAGCCTCCCACCTCACTTCCTAGCACTAATCCTATACAAAGAGCTCTCCTCTCCTAAAGAGAGAGAGGCTCCAAGCCAAAATGAAGAGGAGGAGGAGAAGTGTGTATTCCAAAAGTGAGCCCCTCCCCTCCTATTTATAGAGGAGGGAGCGGCTTGCTTCGGGGCTCCAAGTGCTCCTAAACGCCCGGAACTGCAACCAGGGACCAATCAGGGGCTGACATGTGGAGGGCCGAGATCAGCCGAACCAGAGTTGGTTCGGCCAATCTAGGGTTCCGCCGAAACCCTAGGGCCACGTGGCGCCTTGTTCTTTCTCCTGGTGGCTGACTGGTGGGCCCTGAGGTCACTCCCCCATGCATGCCAAGTTTCCCGACGGTTTTGGGGGATAAGTGGGCCCTTGAATCCATGTGATGTCCATGTGGCGCTTCGTGATTCGTCGGGCTTGCCTCTCTTGGATTGATGACGTTAGTGATCCAGGGGAATCCTAGGTGGCATCCCCTCATTGGCTGGTCTTGAAGTGCTTGGATCAAAGACTTGTGCTTTTACTCCTCTTTTTAGTGCTATTCACCTGTATTTGCATAATCACCAACACTTGTGGAAATGATTAGTTTAAACCCTATTCTAGTGTTGATGATCATTTTCCATGCCAAAAGGTACATGTTTGACGGGTAAGAAGTGAGTGAAAATCAGCCGTCAACAAATACCCCCACACTCGGCCTTTGCTCGTCCCGAGTGAAGGGAAGAACAAGATCAAAGTGAGACATGATATCCATAGGTATGAATCAAGCATAAGAGATATTCCAGACCATACCTTGTACTTGTGGATTCTGAAGTGTCTATCATGCTATCTTGGGTAGTTGAAGAATGAAATGGTCACGAATCAAATCACTCCTGCTCATCATGTTAAGCACTTGGGGTTTTGCAATAAATTTTCAAAACAAAACCTTGCTTAGCTCCTCATTTGATTCTCTCGAATCGCTCAATGTGTATATGTCCTCACCAAGGCATTAGATTGCCTTTCTTCACCCTACTTCTAATGATGTCTATATGTGGAGCTCAGGGTAGGATAAAGGATAAGGCATACTTGTACCACATATATTGCAAAGTCAAATACTAGATCCATAGAGAAAATCAAATCATACGATCAGATCAAGATGTGCACGTGTATGGATATGGTGAGTATGGTAAGGTGGATACTAGGCCCGGAATGGGTGCTAGATATTACCATACATATATAGGGAATGTTGGTTGATGGTAAGGTGGACACTAGCCCCGGAATGGACACTAGTTATTACCATCTATGATATGGAACTCCTTTTTGCATGATCTCATCTCTCTCCTATTCCTTCTTTATTTTGGACATGGGCTATTCTTTCTCTTCTCTCTTTTTGTTTCATCATGCCTTGAGCATGTATCTTTTTTTCATAGCCCATGTCTCTTTTTTGAAGGACACTTCTGGAGAGAGATATCACACCGCATATGGAGCTTTATTTTTATGAAATGGATAAATGATACAATGCTAACTTCCAGTGTAGAAGCATAGCAAGGGGAAATAGGTGGGGTGCACATAAATCTTGATCATGAAAGTAATGAAAAGAATTCTCACAAGGGTCACAAGATTTGACAAAGCTCAATGCAATGACAAGCAGCATATGAGTAAAAGGTTTTCAACCATGAATATCATATGGCTCTAGTGGGACGGTGGCATATCAAAGAGGAGCTTTGCAAAAGGGTTTTCATGATTTTCAAAAATGCCCAAGCACTCAAACATACAGAGCGAAGATCATATCATCAAACCATATCACAAACGTCAACTACTTAGATAAGCATGAGTTCCCTAATGATATTTGTTCACAAGCATCAAGATGATGAGTAAGGAATAAAACATATGCAAGCCAACCACAGGAATCATGTATGACATAGGAAAATTACCTTATGAGTTTGATATAAAAGATTGATTCCGAGATTCAAAACAAACTCAAAGGTACAGGGAAGTGAGATAGGGAAGTTGCGTACCTCGGGTCCTTCTTTTTATTCTGCAGGGTGGGGATTTCCCCCACACTGTCTTTTTCTAAGAAATGAAAATAAGCTTGAAGGGATAAAGAAAGTAGGGGAGAGAGGACTTACCTGGTGTTGGGCACACTCTTACTTATTGTACCCATCCTTGATGAAGTTGATCACTTCATATTCAATGTTGTCCAGCTCGAGGAAGATTTTCAATCTCTGGCCATTCACCTTAAAATAGTTGCCTTCATCATTTTGCAGAGTGATAGCTCCATGAGGAGCTACCTCTACTACTGTGAATGGTCCTTCCCATTTGCTGCACAATTTCCCTCTTCCGAATAGCTTGAATCGGGAGTTGAAGAGTAGCACTCTATCACCTGGTGCAAATTCTTTTTTCTTGATCTTCGTATCGTGCCACCTCTTGGTTCTCTCTTTATAGATCTTTGCACTGTGATAGGCTTTTTCCCTCCAATTCTGCTAACTGCTTTTGGCTATTCCTTCCAGACTTCAGGAAATCCAAATTGAACCTTTTGATTGCCCAATGAGCCTTATGCTCCACTTCCACTGGTAGATGGCATGTCTTTCCGTATACCAATTGATATGGGGACATTCCCAATGGAGTTTTGTAAGCTGTTCGATAGGCCCATAAGGCATCATCAAGATGCTTCTTCCAACCTCGGCCAGCCTCCTGCACTGTTTTCTGTAGAATATTCTTGATCTGCTTATTGGAGGTTTCTGCTTGGCCATTAGTTTGGGGGTGGTACGGAGTGGCAACGCTGTGTTGGATCCCTTGGTTCTTCAGGAATCTTCTGAAATCAGTATCAGTAAAGTGGGACCCCCCATCACTAATTACCATCCTTGGAATACCGAAGCGAGAGAATATCACTTCCTTGAACATCTTTTTGGAGTGCTTGGCATCGGCCGACTTACAAGCTATAGCTTCTACCCATTTTGACACATAGTCGACTGCCACCAAGATGTATTCAGCTCCATCAGACTTTGGAAATGGGCCCATGAAGTCAATACCCCATACATCAAAAAGTTCCACTTGCAGATTATCATGTAAGGGCATTGCATCTCTGGTGGTAATTCCTCCGTGCTTCTGGCAAGCTTTGCATTTTCGGATAAAATTTCTCGTGTCGTCATACATAGTAGGCCAGAAGAACCCACTTTGCCATATCTTTGCATGTGTACGATAAGTGCCATAGTGGCCACCATAAGATCCGGAATGGCACTTCTCAATGATTTGTATTCCTTCAGTACGCGGTACACATCTTCTCAACAACCCATCAGCGCAGGCTTTATAGAGGTACGGATCATCCCATATGTGTCTTTTGCCTCATGAACTAGTTTCTTCCTATCGGCTCCAGGGGGTATGTACCTGGTCACCAGATAATTTACAATCTTTGCATACCAGGGCTTACTATCTGTGACCTTTAGCAACATGTCGTCTCGTAGAGAGTCATTGATAGGTGCTTCCTGCGGGTTAGTAGTACGCATACGAGACAAATGATCCGCAACAGAATTTTCTACTCCTTTTTTATCTCTTATTTCTAGATCAAATTCTTGAAGGAGCAGAATCCATCTAATCAGGCGGGGTTTAGCATCTTTCTTAGTGAGCAGGTATTTAAGAGCAGCATGATCAGTATAAACTATTACCTTGGCTCCCACTAAGTAAGATCTAAACTTATCTATAGCAAAGACAACAGCAAGGAGCTCTTTCGCAGTAGTAGCATAGTTCAACTGAGCTCCTGTCATGGTTTTTCTAGCGTAGGCTATAGCATGATGTTTCTTATCCTTAGTTTGGCCTAAGACGGCCCCTACAGCGTAGTCACTAGCATCACACATGATCTCGAAAGGCAGCGTCCAGTTAGGAGGCTAGATGATTGGGGCAGAGATGAGTGCATTTTTGAGGGTAAGGAAAGATTCCATACATTCCTTTGTGAATTCGAAGGGCACATCCTTGGCTAAGAGATTGGTAAGGGGTCTAGCTACCTGTGAGAAGTCCTTAATGAACCGTCGGTAGAACCCGGCATGGCCGAGGAAGCTACGGATGCCCTTGACATTTACAGGAGGAGGAAGCTTTTCTATTACGTCAATCTTGGCACGATCTACTTCTATCCCTCGTTCGGACACCAGGTGTCCTAACACGATGCCCTCTCGAACCATAAAATGGCATTTCTCCCAATTGAGGACTAAGTCCTTCTCATGACACCTTTGCAAGACCCTGTCTAAATTTCTGAGACACTCGTCGAAAGTTTTACCATAGACAGAGAAATCGTCCATGAAAACCTCCATGATTTGCTCGATCATGTCTGAGAAGATAGACATCATGCACCTTTGGAACGACGCGGGTGCATTGCACAACCCAAAAGACATTCTCCAAGAAGCATAGGTTCCATAAGGGCAGGTGAAAGTGGTCTTGTTTTGGTCGTCAGGGTGGATAGGGATTTGATGGTAGCCAGAATACCCATCCAGGAAACAAAAGGAGTGATTCGCTAGCCGCTCGAGCATCTCATCGATGAACGGGAGTGGAAAGTGATCCTTCTTTGTAGCCTTGTTGAGCTTCCTATAGTCTATGCACATCCTCCACCCTGTGGGAAGGCGTTGAGCAATCTGCTCGCCAAACTCATTAGGGGCTGTTGTCATACCTCCCTTCTTGGGTACGCATTGAACGTGGCTCACCCATTCACTATAAGGGACTGGGTAAATGATCCCAGCGTGAAGAAGTTTAAGAACTTCTTTCTTCACGACTTCTCTCATCGCGTTGTTCAGCCTTCTCTGCGGTTCCCTTGTTGGTGGAATATCTGAATCTACAGGGATGCGATGGGTGCAGAGATTGGGCTTATCCCTTTCATATCCTGAAGAGAGTAGCCGAACACCAATCGGTGTCTCTCTAGGATGGAGATGAGCCTTCTGGATTCCGCGTCAGAGAGATTGTCGTTAATGATCACTGGGGACTCAGTGTCCCCATGGAGGAAACCATATCGAAGGCTGGCGGGCAGAGGCTTGAGTTCAATAGGAGGCTTAGGCAGAGCCTGGGATTCAGATATATCTATAGGCTCATCAGGCTCCTCTATCTCATCTATGAACTTGGGCGCCCACTCGTCGAGGAGGGATTCCGGCGAATCTCCCGGAATGATTGCCTTAACCTCCTCAATTTGTGTAGAGTCATCAGGAGGATCAGTTCTCGCGTTTTTCGCTCTCGAGATTTCTACAGAGAAAACCTCCTTCCCTAGGCAAACGTTGAGCTTACCTTGGGTCGGGGCCTCTAGGAGAAATTTTTCGAGGGGCAATCCTATCATGAGGTCGAAGCGAAGGACATCATAGGTGTGGAAGTCAAGAGCAAAGTCGGCCTCCTTATACTTGACAGGGATAGCCTTCAAGATCCCTACTCCTTCTAGGATTTCTCCTTCAGGAGTCCTGATAGACGTCTAGGTAGGAGTTAGAGGTTCGTCCGCAAAGTTCCTCAGAGCATAAGTGCTGGACATGATATTGACTCCCACCAGAGGGTTGTAGAGAACTTTCACTACCTTCCCATTCATGACACAAGGAAGGGTTGATCGAGGTGGGAGGAGCTGAAAAATTTCGGCTGTTGATTCCGACTCTCTCATCCATTCTTGAGTCATGATGGCCGTCAACTCCCGAACGTTGTCCCTGAGGAAAGCGGCATCCAAGGGATCTGGAGAAATCACGGGTGAAGGCGGTTTTCTCTCACAACAATAGTTCGAGGTGTTTCCATAATCACCAATTATATCATCCTCAAACTTTGGAAGAGACTCCGGAGGTTGAACTGTCTCTTCCTCCGGTGTCGTGGCCTCCTGAACTGAGCTTATGGATTTGGCTGACAAAGGTTCAGGCTCAGGTTCAGAAGTGATCTCTTTTTCAGGTGTGCATTCCTCTTGAGGCTCTTCTGGCTTGGCTGTGAAGGAGTCGTTAGCTGCTATAAGATCAAGGATCTTCCTCCCCTCACTTGGAGTTTTATCCGGGAAGGAACCTCCTGAGGCATCGTCAAGGTGCCCGGCGGACTTGACGTCCAATCCCGCATAGAAATGCTGATAGAGCACATGGTCGGGTATCGACAGCGTGGGACCCGAATTTACTAAACGTAATAGTCTTTCCCACGCCGCACCCAAGGTCTCCTTATCATTTTTCTTAAATCCGAGCACATCCTTTCGCAAGGCGATGAGCCGAGCAGGTGGAAAGAACTGTCAGCAGAATTTACCAACAAGTTCTGACCAGCTGCCGCCAACCAAGCCAGCGTGTTCGTTGTACCATTGCCTCGCGCTTCCCGTGAGGGAGAAAGGAAACAATTTCCAATGAACGGTATCTTGTGTCATGCCAGCAAAGGCGTAACATGAACACAAATGCTTAAATTCTCGCAAATGATCGTAGGGGTTTTGATGGTCCCCGGAAAAGGAATACGATTTCCCAATCAAAGAGATAAGATCGGTGCTGAGTTGATAGCTAGATGTGGTGATTGGGTGTTCCGAAGGTGGAGGCTCTAACAACTCAGGTTTGGGAGCAGAAAGGTTTTGGATAGAAGTTTACTCCATGGTAATTGGGGTAAAGGTAGAAGAAAAGAAACAAAAAGGATATTGATGGGTAACAAGGGTGAAGGTAGAAGAAAACGAAAAAGATAAATACGAGGACCACTAGGTTCGAAGATAGATACAGCAACCGTTCCCCAGCAACAGCGCCAGAAATGCTTGTTGGCGTTTCTCAACGTCACCACTAGTTGCACACCTAGAGGGAGCGTATAAGAACGACCAGGTATACCGCAAGAGCATAGAAATAGCACTGTAGCACTTCCCCAAGGAAGGAGAGTATTCCAAGAGTATCGAATCCAAGGAATGATGTGCACTATCTCCTACTCTAGTATAGATGATCCAAGGACACAACACTGATTGATAGGATAGATAGAAAGGATCTACCTCGACCGAGCGCAGAGTCTAGTTATGGTCTCTCAGGTATAGCACTCACTTCGGGCACCAAGCACAAGGCCAATGTGTTGGCTCGAGCCCAACTCGGTACGCGACGTAGAGGGTTGACAAAGGGTCCAACAGGCTGTCACCACTGCGGCCTACCTCTACACTACGATCATACGTGGTCTTCGAAGGGTAGCTTATGGTCCAGACACCTCGTCTACACCACTTACTATTCCTACGAATCCGCGAGGGAGATACTAGCACTTGCTCAAGGTATGCTCTATCACTCATGCAAGATCGCGAATGCACTTTGATCTAACTAGAGACATGCAGGAGCTTCACTTTACTCTAATAGACAAGCTGGCAAACTAGATGCAAACTTATGATCTAAGTCTACTAGATCGAAAGGGTTGTGTGCGAAGAACACAAGCCTCTAAACCAAGAACAAACGAAGAACACAAGAACAAAGCAACTAAGCATGCATACCACTTTAGTCTAAAGAGGAAATATCGAAATACTCACTTTAGTCTAGTTGAAGAACAAAGGCACCACTGAGGATCGTTCTTGAGGAAGATGTCATGAAAAACATGACATGTCCTCAAGTCTCCCACCTCACTTCCTAGCACTAATCCTATACAAAGAGCTCTCCTCTCCTAAAGAGAGAGGCTCCAAGCCAAAATGAAGAGGAGGAGGAGCAGTGTGTGTTCCAAAAGTGAGCCCCTCCCCTCCTATTTATAGAGGAGGGAGAGGCTTGCATTCTGGGCTCCAAGTGCTCCTAAACGCCCGAAACTGCAACCAGGGACCAATCAGGGGCTGACATGTGGAGGGCCGAGATCAGCCGAACCAGAGTCGGTTCGGCCGATCTAGGGTTCGGCCGAAACCCTAGGGCCACGTGGCGCCTTGTGCTTTCTCCTGGTGGCTGACTGATGGGCCCTGAGGTCACTCCCCCGTGCATGCCAAGTTTCCCGACGGTTTTGGGGGATAAGTGGGCCATTGAATCCATGTGATGTCCATGTGGTGCTTCGTGATTCGTCGGGCTTGCCTCTCTTGGATTGATGACGTCAGTGATCCAGGGGAATCCTAGGTGGCATCCCCTCATTGGCTGGTCTTGAAGTGCTTGGATCAAAGACTTGTGCTTTTACTCCTCTTTTTAGTGCTATTCACCTGTATTTGCATAATCACCAACACTTGTGGAAATGATTAGTTTAAACCCTATTCTAGTGTTGATGATCATTTTCCACGCCAAAAGGTACATGTTTGACGGGTAAGAAGTGAGTGAAAATCAGCCGTCAACACTCCTCCAGGCCTCGCGCGCTCCGTCGTGCCCCGCGGAGGCAGAGGCTGCAGTCGCTGTGGCGGGCGCGAGCTTGAGGATGGAGGAGGAGGTCGTGTCGGACTTCTGGTGGGCAGCGACGAGTTCCTGGGCAGAGCAAAAGCGGGGATGGAGCTCTTGGGCAGAGGGAATCAGGGAAGGCGGCCAGAGTCGCGGGGATGGAGCTCCTGGCCGGCCCCTCGACCACGACGGCCTTCTAGACGCACCTCTGTGCAGGTGGCGGCCACCGGAGAGGACTAGTCGGCCTCCGCGCGTGCCGCCACCGGGGTGCAGGGCCGGGCGCGGCCGACCCGTCCTCCACCCTGCTCCACTTGTGGAATTTTTTTTTGTGTTGAGATCATGAATATTGTTGAGGGGTGCATGGTGGATCACATAGCAATATGTCACAACTGATCACCTCCTTTTGAGCTCAGTGATAAAGTTGAATAGAGTCTGCATTGGAGACCATAATTTCTGATAGAGTCTATGAGATATGGACTCTATGAATAGAGTCTGGGTTGGGAGTGCCCTAAGAAGAAGGAATCTTCTTCGGGTCTGAAAATCCTCGAATTCCGATGAAAACTGGCGAGGAGATTTTTTAAAAACCAACCCTATAATTCGCTCCAATAAAAATTGAATTTGGATCACCTAGTTACGACCATAACTCAGCTCCTCTAACCTAACCTAGACTAGGGGAGCTTTGGTATCAATTCAACTAGCTGAACGCTAGTTGAGTCAATTCTACCTTGTTGAAGATGCCCTCAGCAGTAGGCGTTTTTCAGCGGTGTTCTATTCTCATTCTGTTATGGATGATTATCCATACCCATGCTGCAGTATACGTAATCAGCACTGACATATTATATACTTCTTTCATTTTTTAATATATGACGTTAAAGACAAGTAAATTAGTTTATTTTTAAACTTAATAATTTGTCCTAAACGTCATATATTTAAACATAGAGGTAGTAATTATTTATTGACACGTATGAAGGTATATGCTATGAATAGATCAAGAATTGCTAAACTCACATAAGAAATTGAATTGATGAAAAATTCATATAGATTTATGAAAGAATTAGAACTTTCCTGAAAAGAATTTATTGAAGGAGTTGGCCACTAAGGGCAGCTCCAACGTGCATGTTAAGGAGATGCGAAGAAGAGAAAGAAAAGAGTAGGAGAGTGACGAGGGCCTGGATTAGGGCCCCCTAAGCAACAAGATGATCAACTTGAAGATGGAGTCCTCTGACACCATTGACAATGTGAAGGCTAAGATCCAGACAGGGAGGGATGCAGATCTTCATCAAGACCCTCACTGACAACACTCCCCCACTTCCGAGTATCTTCCGCCTCGCACGAGTACGCCTCGTCTTCGAGTACTCCCCGCCTCGCACGAGTACTCTCCGCCTCGCCCGAGAACGCTTCGTCTCCGAGTACGCTCCACCTCACCTCCGACTACTCGTTCGCACGAGTAACCTCCGTCTCCGACTAAGGCGGGGTCCACACGGGGGAGCCGGAGCGTTGGTCTGGGGCCCCACACGAACGTGGCGCCGCCCCAGCCCCCAAGCTTCTTCGCAACGACACGCATGACGCCGTTTTCCACGCCATGCAAAGACCACAGCTGGCGCGGCGGGAGGACGGCCGGGTCTGACAAGGGTTGTAATGGCGCACAGTGCACCCCCACGACCTCCGACATGCCGTCACATCCAACGCCAGCTGCACGCCACCCCGTCAGAGCGCGCACTCGATTACCATCTACCGGCACTTAGGCCATGACGTGGCAGGCCTAAGACGCACTCAAGAGGGCTGAGTCACCACGTGAGCTACTCGGAGGAGGTGCTAAGTACCCGGAACAAACAGTGGCAACAACACACGCGGCGGCCTCCGACGACACCACAACTCAGCGCCCTTCCATGCCGCCTGACGGACATCAATGACGGAAAAGACTTCACAACACCGTAGCACTGTAGCATATTTTCTTTTTCCCTGTTTGCCCCTTGCCCTTGCATGTATAAAAGGGGGAGGAGTGCAACCGACGGGGGGTGGACCGATCACCAAGTTTGTAACCCCTACTACAAACATTCCCGGCATATGAACATGAGTACTCAGAACTGGACGTAGGGTATTACTCCTCGGAGGCCCGAACCAGTATAAAACCCTTGTGTCTCCCGTGTCAACCATCTGGACCCAACACACGATTCGATACAAATCTACTGCCGGCGGTTGTGAACCCCGACAGTTGGCGCGCCAGGTAGTTCGTCTACACCAGGCCGGTGGAGTTCGTCATTGGGAGGACTTTCTCCCGACCCGCGCATCCCACCGCCATGACGGCGGCGGCGGCGCGTGCAGCTTTCGTCCGTGGCTTCACGGATGAGTCGATCATGGCCTTGCTAGGGCCAAATCCGACGCAGGTGCGCTTCAGGCTCGCTGCTTTCCACCTCACCGACCTCGCCTTCCAGGCCAGCGGGTCCGAGCCGCTGACCTAGGGGGAATTCATGGAGCGGTATGACACCCTGTACCGCCGAGGGCAGCCAGGCCTCCCGGATGACCCGGTGACGGCCTACGTGAACGAGCTGAGGGCGTCGTACGCCGCCCCGGGCTCCACAGGTGCACGGCGGGGGCCACCGGCGCCCCCACCGGACTTCACGCGGGAGTGCAACATCCTGGAGGCCCGCACCGCCACTAGCTCGACAGACGGCGAGGAGAACCCTCGTCACCGCAACGGAGACGCCCAGCGTCGGGCGGGCCTCGACGATATCGCTGAGGCCAAGCGCCAGCTCGACGAGGAGCTGGCAAACCTCCACCAAGCGCTCGAGGAGGGGCCCCAGCAGAGCCAACACCGCGAGCAGGAGGCGGAACAGCCAGCGCCGCGAGCTCACGCTCGGGCGCGGGACGTGAACCAGCGCATCAATGAGGATGCCGCCGTCGACGACGACGGCACGCCGCGCTTCAGGCGCGCGTCACAGAATCTCACGGCTGCGGCCATGCTCTTGCGTAGCTGCCCCGAGCCGGCCACGCCTGAGGAAAAGAGGGTTCGTCAGCAGCTTAAAACCCTACTGGAGACGGCAGCCGCGCAGCAGGCCGAGAGCTCAGCATCACGCGCGCGCGAGGCGCGAGGTGCACCGTCCGTGCAACGCTAAGACCAGGCTGGCGAACCGTCAGTCAAGTCACGACTGAGGCCCCACCGCGACGCTCGCGACACGCTCGAGGCTCGTCGTCGGGCCGCTGGCGATGACAACTACGACTATGGCTATGGCAGCAACGACGACGGCCGCGACAAGCGTGGCGAGCACCGCTCACGCTAACGTCATAGCCAGAGGCGTGGCGGATGCTACGATAGCGATGAAGATCGTGACCGAAGCTGGTCGCCCGATGCAAAGGGCCCACGCGCTTTTGGTCAGAAGGTGCAAGATGCAAAGTTCCCCTCGCGTTTCCGAGCTCCGACAGCGGTGCCGAGATATGACGGAGAGACCAACCCTAGCGTGTGGTTGGAAGACTACAGGCTCGCGTGTCGGGTGGGCGGAGCGACAGATGATCTGTTCATCATCAAGAACTTACCGCTTCACCTCGCCGACTTTGCGCGGACCTGGCTCGAGCACCTGCTGCGTGGCAGGATCAATAGTTGGAAGGATTTACGGGAGACATTCATCGGCAACTTCCAGGGCACGTACCCCGACCTGGCAAGCAGTGGGAGCTATGCAACTGCAAGCAGCAGCCGGGGGAGAGCTTGCGCGACTACATCAGGCGTTTCTCTAGGCGCTGCACCAAGCTTCCCACCGTGACAGATAATGACGCCATTTCGGCGTTCCAGAACGGCACCACCTGCACCACCCTCATCCACCGGCTAAGGCGAAGGACCCCGAGGACTACTCGGGAGCTCCTCGACATCGCGACCAACCACGCCGACGGGGAGGAGGTGGTAGCAGCTACGTTGGTTCCCCCACCGAGCAAGGGGAAGCAAGTCATGGACGGTGGTGAAGGGCCTTCCTCGCGGTCCAACAAGAAGAAGTAGGGCGACAAGCGTGTCCATGACGACAACATTGTTGCAGCAGTCGAGCGCAAGGCGACGTGCCCCAAGAACACTCAGAGCGGTCCCCCGAAGGATAATTTCGAGAGGCTCTTGGAGGCGCCATGCACCCATCACGAGACACCCGTCAAGCATGCGCTCAAAGACTGCCGTCTGATGAAGAACTACGTCAATGACACGCTCAAGCCCAAGACGGCGGATCCCCCAAAGAAGGCGGCACCAACCCCCGAGAATGACGACGATGAGGAGGAGGTGGTCTTCCCCCGAGAAGACGGCGCGGTCCACATGATCTTTGGCGGGGCGCCAGCACGACCGTCGAGGCGCAAGGAGAAGTTGATCAGGTGCGAGGTCTACAACACCGAGCCTGCAACACTGTCGTACCTCAAGCGGTCAGAGACTCCGATCACCTTCGACCGAGCGGACCACCCCAACCATGTACCGTAGCCAGGGAGCTACCCCCTCATGGTGGCTCCACTGATCGGGACCAAGCGGGTCCACAAGGTGCTGATGGATGGAGAGAGCGGGCTCAACATTCTGTACATGATGACGCTCGACAGCATGGGCATCTCACGGTCCCGACTGCGCCCATCGCCAACTCCTTTCCATGGGGTCATCCCCGGGAAAGATGCGCTCCCGATAGGGTAGATCGATCTGCCCGTCAAGTTCGGGACGTCGCGGAACTTCCGCACGGAAACCCTCACCTTCGAAGTGGACGTACCACGCCATCCTCGGGAGGCCGGCCTACGCGAAGTTTATGGTTGTGCCCAACTACACGTATCTCAAGTTGAAGATCCCTGGTCCGAAGGGGGTCATCACAGAGGGGACTACGTTTCAGTACGCATACGAATGCGACACTGAGTGCTTTCAATTCGCTGAAACACTCATCCGGTCCGAGAAGCTCCACGCCGAGCCTCCCTCCGAGGACCAAGATATCCCCGAGTCTTCCAAGCGAGCGGCCTACTCTTTCGAGCCCGCCAAGGATGTCAAGGATGTGGCTGTCACCGATGATGGCCGCACGCTCCGTATCGGGACGGCGCTCGATCCTAAATAGGAAAGCGCGCTCGTCGACTTCCTCAAAGCGAACCTCGACGTGTTCGCATGGAAACCCTCCGACATGAAGGGGATCCCGAGAGAGGTTGCCGAGCACAAACTAAACATCAAGCTGGGATCGAAACCGGTCAAGCAGCGCCTGCGCCGATTCATCGACGACAAGTGCAAGGCCATAGGCGTGGAGATGAAGAAGCTTTTTAGTGTAGGGTTCATTCAAGAAGTGTTCCACCCTGAGTGGCTAGCTAACCCTGTACTTGTAAAGAAGAAGAATAAGAAATGGAGGATGTGTGTTGACTACACGAGCCTTAACAAGGCATGTCCCAAGGATCCGTTTCCTTTGCCTCGCATAGATCAGGTAGTCGATGCAACGGCAGGGTGCGAAACCCTCTGTTTTCTTGTTGTGTACTCCGGGTACCACCAGATCGCGATGTGCATAGCGGACCAACTCGCAACGTCCTTCATCACTCCCTTTGGCGCTTATTGTTACAACTCGACGCCGTTCGGGCTCAAGAACGCGGGCGTTGCGTTTCAAAGATGCATGCGACGCGTTTTCGGCAATCTCATATGACGAATAATCGAGGCGTACGTCGATGACATTGTGGTCAAGTCAAAGAAGATGGGCGATCTGATCCCCGATCTTACGGAAGTGTTCGCGAAGCTGAGAGAGCACGGGGTGAAGCTAAATCCCGAGAAATGCGTTTTCGGGGTTCCGAGGGGCATGCTCCTTGGCTTTGTCGTGTCCGAACGCGGCATTGAGGCTAATCCCGAGAAGATCTCAGCCATCACTAACACGGGGCCGATGCAGAACCTGAAGGGCGTGCAACGTGTCACGGGCTGTCTCGTGGCTCTCAGTCGATTCATCGCTCGACTCGGAGAGCGTAGCCTGCCACTGTACCGCCTGATGAAAAAGTCTGACCACTTTACCTGGACGCCCGAGGCTCAGGAAGCGCTCGACAAACTCAAGAATCTCCTGAAGAGTCCACCCGTGCTCACGGCACCGATGCCAGAAGAGTAAATGCTCCTGTACGTGGCCGCAACGACGCAGGTCGTGAGCACTGCTCTGGTCATTGAGCGAGAAGAGCCTGGGAAATCACTTAAGGTATAACGGCCTGTTTATTTCGTAAGCGAGGTTCTCTCCGACTCGAAGACCCGCTACTCTCAGATTCAGAAGCTCGTATACGCTGTCTTGATCACCAAACGCAAGCTTCGGCATTACTTCGACTCACACCCCATCACGGTGGTGTCCAAGTACCCCCTCGGAGAGGTGATCCAGAATCCTGAGGCCGAGGGGAGGATATCGAAGTGGGCCCTCGAGTTGATGGGGCAGAATGTGACTTACGCACCGCGCAGTGCCATTAAGTCACAGGTATTGGCGGATTTCGTCGCTGAATGGACAGAGATTCAGACTCTGCCGGCACCAATCGAGAACGAGACATGGACAATGTACTTTGATGGCTCAGTCATGAAGGAGGGAGCAGGGGCATGCCTTGTCTTCATCTCGCCTTTGGGCGTGCGTATGGAGTACATGGTCCGACTGCATTTTCCTGCCTCCAACAACGTGGCCGAGTATGAAGCGCTCATCAACGGCCTTCAGATCGCGATTGAGCTCGAAATGCGCTGCCTCGAGATCCGTGGGGACTCTGAGCTTGTCGTAGATCAAGTTATGAAGGAGAAGAATTGTGTCGACCCCAAGATGGCGGCCTACTGTCGAACTGTGCATCAGCTTGAAGACAAGTTCCATGGGCTTGAGCTCCATCATGTGCTGCGCGATAACAACAAAGCTGCAGACATCCTCGCCAAAGCAGCATCAAGCCGCAAGACCGTACCACATGGTGTATTTGCGAGTGACCAGCACGCACCGTCCGTTCGAGTTGATGACGAACAACCACCAGAGACGGAGTCGCCAGAAGTCATGGAGATCGACCAACCGAAAGAGCCAAACTTAGAAGATCCTGACTGGCGATTCCCAATCCTCGAATGGTTAGTTGAGGGGAAGTTGCCCTCCGACCAGACGGAGGTGCGTCGCATCTCGAGGCATGCCAAATCTTACGTCCTTATCGACGGCGAACTCCACAAGCGAGGCGCGGCGAATATACTCATGCGCTGCATTCAGAGAGACCAAGGCCGAGACTTGCTTCAGGAAATCCATGCCGGCACATGCGGACACCACGCCGCCGCAAGAACTTTAGTCAGAAAAGCTTTCTGACAAGGTTTCTATTGGCCCACGGCGCTGGCGGACGCCAAGGATATCGTGCGATGTTGTGCGGGCTGCCAGTTCTACGCTCGACAGACTCATCTTCCTGCACAAGTGCTTCAGAACATCCCCATCACGTGGTTGTTCGCCGTGTGGGGGCTGGACATAGTCGGACCATTCAAGCAAGCGCCCGGGGGCTTCACTGTAACATCCCCGAAGTTTAAGCAACAGTGATCACCCTCTTTAACAAGGCTAAGCATGGTAGTTAACTTGGTTGACTTGGTCAACATCCCTAACCCTAGTCAAACCCCTCCAAAACAAGGTCAAAAACCCCAGAGCTCCCTACCTATCATCGATGATCTAGCGCGTTCTCCACTTTTCATATAGCAACTTCAAAATCGGCCAATATGAAAGTTGTTCATTTTTGCACGGGACACATTTTCTTCAATTGCGGCATTTCAAATTCGAAGTGGAAAAGCCTCTAAAAGTGGGTCAAAGTTCAGAGCTGCATTTTGACCAAGCCGAGAAAAACATGAATTTCAAGCCGATTTTGTTCAAAATCTGTGGAGAATTCCATATGCCAGCCTTTACAAAAGTTGGAGCTGGTTAGGTCCTCTACATCTTTTGTATTGACGGATTTGTAAGTTGTATTCAACTTTAAATTGTTTAGGGCGGTCAAACAGGGCTCCAGCGAAATAAAATCGAGCCAGCGCTATGGCCGCGCATCGCGCGCGCGCTGAGCCGCGTTGCCGACCATCCCGACGTCCGTGTCGCGCAGTCACCGGGTCCCACGCGCGTGTCAGCACCCCCTCGACCAGGTGAACCTCCCCTGGTTGTTCCCCGCCCGGTCGAAGGCCGCCAGGCGGCCGCGCACCGCAAGCCTGCGCCACGCCCCGTACCGCGCCCATGCGCGCCACAGGCGCTCGCCTGCACGCGCGGGAACCAGCCGCGCGTCACCGCCGGGCCCCTGCTCGACCGCCGCCTATATAAAGGGCGAGCCTCGCCGTGCTTCGCCGCCGCCCCACAGCTCCACCGGCCGCCATTAGCACGCCACCGCTAAGCTCCCGCGTCCAAACCCTCTTGAGCTCGTGCAAGCGCCCTAGCACCACCACACTACCTCACTTTTGCTTCCCCTGCCACGTGTGGCTCAACCCCGAGCCCCTGTTCGCCGGAATCGACGCCGCCACGGCTGCCGAGCCCCCGCTCTACCACCGTGCCTCGCCGGCGCTCCTCCCTGCCCAGCTCCGGCCACGAACAGGACCTAGGTGAGCACCCCGTCGACCCCAGCCGCTTCCCTGGCCAGGACCGGCGGCGAGCTCGCCGGAATTCCGACCGGCGCGCCGCCTCCCGAGCCCAAGGGTCGATTTGCGAACCCCTAAACCTTCCCAGGGGCTAAATCATGAAGTCAAGGGCCTATTTTTAAACATGAGGGCACATCTGTGAATAAGAAAAACAGTCCAAGGGTCTATCGGCAAAATATAAACTTCAAGTTTTGTTTTAATTTGCTGAATCTTGTAAAATGCATATCAAACCATAGAAAAATCATAAAAATGTAAACTCAACTGTTCTGGAATCCTTGTGAAGAACCCTAACTTTTATAAAAAGGGAGTTTTCAAATTTCAGTGTAGTTTTTAAATAATTTTGAATTTACCAGTTTAAGTAGATCTGCAATAATTCAAATTCTATGCACGATCTGAAGCTAATTTTTGGATATGTTGTTTGCCATATCATGTTGGTCTTTTGGTTCAAATTTGGCACAAAGTTATTGAGTATATCTTTAATTATGAATTAAAGTTTGTTTTCAGTATTGTTCCTGTTTCTGATTTATGTAAATTAATCTATTGACCTTTTGGACCCAATCTTTTTGCTGTGGTCCTGTTTTATGTTATTGCACCCATGATAAATATTAGAGATGTTTTTATCATGTTTTATAGGGTCAAGTAATTTATGCACAAATTTACCCTTACTTCATAAATTTAAATTAATTTAAATTTTCTTTCCTGAACAAGTGTATATCTCTTCATGGTTGGATGTTTTGAACCTCTACATGAATTTCTAGCTCAAGTTGTGGTATATTTATTTTTGTATGATTTATTCTTGATTTAAATGAATGAATCTAGTTGTATTTTTCATGCTAGATCTATAGCTTGGTTTGATCTAAATTTTTGGCAGTAGCTCATGTGTAGTATGATGTGCCTCTCTGTAAAGTTTCATGGTCATCTTGTTTATATTTCTTCCAGAATGATTTTTCAAAGTAAATCAAGCTTAATCCTTGAATTAAAAGAAAAATAGAAATCACCTTTGTTTTCTTTTTAAATCTTTGGGTTAAACCTCACCAAATCACACCCTGAACAACACCCCATAATTTGGTGAAGAAAAATTAATTAATTAATATAGATGTGCACGTAATCACCATCAAATAAGGTGATAAACCACGCACACATACCCTTATCTTTGATAGGAAGAGTATGCTGGATATATCCTTATCCAGGTGAATGTGGTCACCCATACACCCCCACGTTTACCATTCAATGCTAAACTACATTCTCACTCCTCATTTATAAATACATGAAATTAATGCATATGCATGTCGTGTAGAAACCCAGTTTTTCTAACTCTTACAATTATGTTATGCTATGTGTGTGTATTTACGTTTCAGGAGTTGAATTGAAACCCTAGATGCATGATCCTAGGTTCCTATGCTCAAATACTAGCATGATAGGTCGCTAGTTGCCATGCTCTAAGGACACGGTAAAAGTCGAGTGATGTTCGTCACTCGCGAGCTATAGGTCTCTTATGTTCGAATCATAAGATGTTGTTAAATCGATATGCTCATGTGGTAAGAGCATGGGACCGGCTCCGGCCAGTAGGTATGTGGTTAAGCGTTTGAACGTACTAAACATTTGCCGGGAATGGGACCGGTAAGCCTAGTACCTTCTTGATCCGGTGAGGGATCTATGACCACTAATCTTGGGAAGAGTCCCCTCTGCCTGCAGTAGAGTGGTGCATGTGTGAAGCTGGGCGGCGTGTGTCTCCGTGGCCAATATACCTTGTACCAAAGACTGTAGAAATGGATCCTGAGTCGAGGACGGTTGGGAACCGCCTAGTTGGTGCACACCCACCCCTATTGGTTTCTAGTTGGATTATTTTTGGGGTGTGCATTCTTCTGTATGTTTGGGTTTCCCTTGCAAGGTTATTAATCGATCGATCGTCGGCCTCTCACCGTTACCCGAGATTGCTTAACCATACACTCTATGTCCCTTAATGATGGAATTGAGAAGTAATATGGTATATGCTTAATTGTTTGCACAACTTATGCTTGCCATAGTTGCTTACTTAGTAATGGATAATCAATTAGAATTTTGAGCTAAAACTTGAAAGTAAGGACATACTCTTTGTTGCTTTTCAGCAAAACAACCCACTAGCCAAAGAACCTTGCATGTCTAGAGAGTTGGTGATTTACCATCACCCGACGGTTAAGTCTTGCTGAGTATTAGTATACTCAGCCTTGCTTTTGTTATTGTTTTCAGGTGATGTGCATAATGATGGGTTCCCGTGGCCTGGTTCTCTCCCCCCCGGTTGGGAAGTGGAGTGGGAGGATGACAGTGCTTAGTGACGTCATGGATGGCCTCCTATGACGTTACTTATGACGTTTAGTATTTTATTTCCGCTGTGTTTCGAACTCTGAACTATTTATATTATGCAAAGGACTTGGTTTGTCATATTAAAACCTTATGGAGCTTGATGTAATAATTTGTGAAATGTTATCTCTGGACTAGCCGTCGTGTGAGTTTTAGTGTACAATTCTTCGATCCTGGTGAAAGTGATTCACCGGGCTTGACCCGGCAGAGGCGACAAGTTACTTCTGTGTTATTGCTTAATGACCAAATGGAGTGGTTTACGCAATAATATGGAATTAATTTGGGCGGTTCTGTCACAGCTGGCATCAGAGCTCAATTGTACACCAGAGTTCCTAATACACCCTTAATAACATGTTTTTGGAATAAAACTTGCAAGATTAAGGAGTGTTTGCAAAATGCGTTAGGAACGCTAAGGATGAACTAGTCCGAGAGGCCCTAGAGGAATTTTGGGTTCTTTCAGGTGGCTAGTAATTTGTGGTGTATTTAAACTAACTTCCAGCACTTCTTAAGCCACGTGTTTCATACGTGTGTTGTGCCGCATCACGAGTATGCGAGGGTTGATAGGGCAATCTATTCAACGGATCCTATCTTCTCGGTTGGATGCCCACGTGTTTCATACGTGCGCTTTCCGTATGCAAAGCATGCGAAGGATGATATGTTCTATTCCAGATGAACATATCATGGGTTGTGATGTCGCCACGTTTTGCCATACGTGTGCATGATTCCGCATTACGAACATGCGAAGGGCGTCACCCTCCATTCAAAAGGGGCGTGTCTCAGGTTGGACACTATCCATGCAGCGCTAAACGCATGGGTGCCGTTTCTATAGTGAATGGTAATGTTTGTGGACGCTTCCGTGACGTGCTGGCATGGAAGGTTCTTTCTTTTGCAGGTACACTAACCACGTTCCGGTAGTTTCGAGCGGTTAGTATCCGACTAGCTATTATAGGGAGAGACGTATAATTGTTCCTTGCCACCGGCGCTAATCGCGATTTTCAGGCATGGATTTGCCTTGTGAGGATGTTTAGAATGCTTTTGCATCATGCTAAAAGTTGTTAAGAAGTAAATAAATCACTTCAAAATCTATCCTAAAACACCTCACCAAAACACTTTCATCATCCCAATCCTAATAGCTGTCCTTGTTTCTCAGTTTTTGGATGCTCTGTTGGTCTGAATTTTTCGACCCTTTTTAACAGAGTTTTCTGGAGAAAAGTTAGATACAAAAGTTGTGTCAAATCTTTTCTAGATCCTGCTGTAAAAATTTCAGAATTTTTGAGCTAGAGAATCTGGAGTTATGCTCAGTTTAGTTCCTGTCTACTTGCTGTTTTTCCAGGAAGACAGAGAACTAAACCTTGCTCTCTTAGGGTATATTCCTTTGGTTTTTAGCCCAACTTTTGAATACCAATTTTGGGTCAAATAACATCACTGAATCGCTGGAAACTTTTGAGAATTTTTGGCCTACTAGAATATGAGCTATCTGCATTTTGTGCTTTGGACAGAATCTGTTATCTTTTAACTCACACTAATCGGTGGGAGTTTTGTTGATACAGATGGCTGGACCACTCTTCTGGGAGGTACATCTTGACGGGATGGTCCGCACCGACGGGCTACACCTTGAGGGGTTTGCCCGCATTTTGTGGGACACTCTTCGCTCGTCAGGGTACACCACTCCTCCGACGTACGAGGTGTTGGAGACCACACAGCTTGGAGTGCCTCGCTGCTATGTTCGGGTGACCGTGCCACTTCACCCTACTCACCCGGAGTGGCAGGACCTGAGCATGGACGTGTCAAGTGTCCGCATGTTGGAGACACTTGAGGTAGCTGCCTTGAGAGTGTTGAACTCCTTTGGTGATCAGCACCCTCTCGTGGTTTCTTCAACTCCGGTGGGACTACTTCCGACCGTGGACCCCGCAGATCCCGCGTGGAGGAACTGCATGGGGAACATGGCAGCGCTTCTGACTGAGAGGACCCCACTGGACGTACTGCACGAGATGTCACGGCGCATAAACGCACTGTATCGTCTGTAGGCTCTCCGCAGTGTGGCTACCACAGACGTGTCCACCATTGCTCTAGACACTGCTGGAGTGTTGGGAGTACGGAATCACCACCTGCGCTCCATCTCCCTTGGCTACATGGGACTGGAGCGAGACCTTGCTGAGGCACGACTGGGGATCGTTGGACTGCAAGCTAGAGAGGCTCACTGGGTGACCTGTGTGGCTCAGTGGGCACACCAGCTCGCTGATCGCCTTCAGACTGTTACGGGACTCCAGGAGCAGTGAGATCAGATGCAGGTTGAGATGGATCAGTTGAGGAATGAGCGCTTACAACACATACAAGCACTAGCACAAATGGAAGAGCAGCTAGAGTTGATGGACGAGGATCTGGGTGCTGCCCATGGCATGATTGCTGTGTTACAGCAGCCGCCACCACCACCAGTTCCAGAAGCTATGGATGATAATCCGGATGACACTCAGTCCATGATAGACAGTGAGAAGGAAGAATCACAGGCAAAGCCGATGGAGATTGCTTCATCTGCTTCTAGCTCCTCCTCAGTAGGCAATCTAGATGACTTCTAGATGGTAATAGTTAGGGCAGCATGTGTACTCCTACGGTGGCCTAATTTTGGTCCATGGATGGATAGGCTAGCTTGGAGTATTCTTTTGTATGGTTAGAAGCTGCATGTTAACCACTAGTATGTTGAATGAGGACCTAGCATGAGTTGTAATCATGTGTTGTAATCTAGTGTATGATCTTGTGTTCCCAGACTTTCTGCAGCCGTTCTAGTAATCTGTATTTCGAACCCTCTTATGATCAAATATGAGTTATGCAATAAGAAATAAAGTTGTTGGAAATTTTATTTTGTGCATGCTCACAAATTTTCATCCTTATTGCTCTTTTGTGCTGAGAGTTACGAATATTTTTGTAACCTTCAGTTGGCTGAAAAACAGCCAGGACAGAGAACCGGTAAATGAATTTTCCGACCATGATAATGTAAAAATTCATGGATTAGTTGAATACCAAAGTCGTAGTGCACGAAATGATGCTTCTTCTGACAAAATTTGAGCATCATCCGTTAATCGAGCTGGGAGATATGAATTTTTCATTTCAGTGTTGTGGCTGACCCTCCTGAAAAATTCTGCCATGAATGAATTGTTTCACATATTCTACTTGTGTATAAATATATCTGCAAGCTTGTGAATATGTGACTAATCTTTATTCCCATAATTTTCAGATGGTGGGTTCCACTCGCACTACTCCCCATGGTTTCGATGATGCTAGTGGCAGCAACCCACTGCCACCGCCACCTCCCATGACACCCATGGAGACCTACCTATTGGCTCAAGCTGATGTGATGCATCAGATCTTGCACAATCAGCAACAGCAGCAGCAACACGTCAATCCGCGTGATGACCAGCCACAAGTGGCCAAGAACGAGCACTTCACGGCCATGAAACCACCAATATTCACCAAAGCAGAAGAACCACCGGAGGTAGATGCTTGGATTTGTGCCATTGAGGCCAGGTTCGATGCTCTCACTCTGCCATGCTCAGAGGAGCGCAGGGCTAGCTTTGCAGCATTGCAACTTCATGGTCCTGCTCTGATCTAGTGGGAACACTTTAAGATGACTCAACCGGCTGGACATGCCATTACTTGGGATGAGTTCAAGACAACATTCAAGACTCATCACATTCCTCAGGGAATGGTTGATCGGAAGATCAGTGAACTACTGGCATTAAAGCAAGGTTCTGATTCTGTGTATCAGTATGCACAGAAATTCAACAATCTTTGTTAGTATGGGGGATATCATGTGGATAATGATGCGAAGAAGATGGATCGTTTCCGACATGGTCTTGATCCTGAGCTTTATGAAAGGCTAAACCCCATCAAGACTGACACCTACCACAAGATAGTGAATCTGGCTATTTCTCAAGAAGATGCTATGAAGAGGACGCAGAATGCAAAGAAGAGGAAGGCTGCGTTCAACTCTAACAACACGCCTAATCGGAAGTTTCGCCTTGTGAAGAAGGTTTCCCAAGATTCTCAAAGGAACCAGCGATCTGGACGCTGGGTAGCTAAGCCGTCTCAGAATCTGCAGCGAGGAGACTATCGTTATTCTGCTTCCCAGCAGAAATACAAGTCCAATACTCCACAGCCTAATTGGAATGCCAGGGATGGCAAATGCTACAACTGTGGTGAGACGGGACACTATGCCAATGAGTGCCCCCGTCCCAAGCAGCAGAACTAGCGCAACCAGCAGAACCAAGGACGTGGACCTACTCAGGACAACAAGGACAAGGGAAAGAAGCAGACCGTGCAAGTCAAGCAGGGTCGCCTCAACTTCACCACAATGGTGGAAATTCCTGAGGGATCAGCAGTCATGATGGGTACATTCTCTATCCAAGGCAAACCTATTAAGATTTTGTTTGATTCTGGTGCTATGCATAGTTTTATGAACAAGCAAACACAAATCAAGTTGGGTTTAAAGGAAACGCACACTAGGAGTATCTATAAGATTGCTACCCCGGGAGGAAAAATTTCTTCCAGTACCCTAAACATTGGAGTACCTTTGGAGTTAGGTAGCAAGGTCTTCCAGATGAATCTTATAACCTTGGGTCTAGATGGAATAGATGTTATTCTAGGAATGGACTGGATGACCCTACACAAGGTAATCTTGGACATTTCTGAGCGAAGGATAGAAATCAACTCCCCGAGAGTAGGAGCATCAACGCTCTACTTACCTTCCAGAGTATCCGTGGATTCATGTGCCTATGTGACCATAGCCACCCAATTAGAAAAAATTCCAGTGGTGTGTGAATACCTGGATGTCTTCCCTGATGATCTGCCGGGTATGCCACCGGACCGAGACATCGAGTTTGTTATCGAACTTCAACCTGGTACGGCACCTATCTCAAAAAGAGCCTACCGCATGCCACCCAAGGAACTGGCTGAGTTGTAGACCCAGCTTCAGGAATTATTAGATAAGGGTTTCATTCGCCCGAGTTCTTCTCCTTGGGGATGTCCTGCTCTCTTCGTCAAGAAAAAAGATGGTAGTTTGAGACTGTGTGTGGACTACCGGCCCCTCAATGCGGTGACCATCAAAAATAAATACCCCCTTCCCCGCATTGATGTGTTGTTTGATCAACTGTCAGGAGCAAAGGTCTTTTCCAAGATTGACCTTAGATCAAGATATCATCAGATAAAGATCCGACCTTGTGATATTCCTAAAACTGCCTTCTCCACACGGTATGGGCTATATGAATTTCTAGTCATGTCCTTCGGGCTGACTAATGCTCCTGCTTATTTCATGTACCTCATGAATTCAGTATTCATGAACGAACTAGATAAGTTCGTGGTGGTATTCATCGACGACATCTTAATTTATTCCAAAGATGAAGAAGAACATGCCGAACATCTCCGCATTGTTCTGCAGCGTTTGAGAGATCACAAGCTTTATGCTAAATTCTCCAAATGTGAATTCTGGTTAGATAGTGTGAAATTCTTGGGCCACACTATTTCTAGTGATGGTATTTCAGTGGATCCAAGTAAAGAGCAAGAAGTGATGGATTGGAAACCACCTAAGTCTGTTCATCAGATTCGAAGCTTTCTCGGATTAGCTGGTTATTATCGTCGCTTCGTTCCGGATTTTTCCAGAATTGCCAAACCTATGACTGAACTTCTGAAGAAGGGAGTCAAGTTTGTGTGGGATGAGAATTGTGAAAAAGCTTTCCGCACCCTAAAGCAATATTTGACTTCAGCACCTGTCTTGGCTCAACCCGACAACTCTAAGCCATATGAGGTTTATTGTGATGCCTCGGGTACTGGTCTTGGTTGTGTTCTCGTGCAAGACAATAGGGTCATTGCTTATGCTTCTCGAGCACTTCGACCCCATGAATTAAATTACCCCACTCATGATCTTGAATTAGCAGCGGTTGTTCATGGTCTCAAAATTTGGAGGCATTACTTGATGGGAACCCGTTGCAATATTTTCACTGACCACAAGAGTCTCAAGTATATCTTCACTCAAGCTGACTTGAACATGCGTCAGAGAAGATGGTTAGAACTTATTAAAGATTATGACTTGGAGGTACATTACCACCCCGGTAAGGCAAACGTCGTTGCCGACGCTCTTAGCCGAAAAGCCCATTGCAATTGCTCATCCGTGGACACCTATAGTGACACACAATGCCACGAGATGAACAAACTCAATTTGGAAATTGTTAATCAAGGTGAGTTAAATGCTATTAGCATGAAGACAACCTTGTATGACAAAGTTTTAAATGCTCAGTCCAATGATGAGGATATTAAGAAGATAAGACAAAAGTTGTCAGAAGGTGATCCTAAATACAAATGTTTCCACCAAGACGCAAAGGGTACAGTTTGGTTTGGGCAACGACTTGTTGTCCCAAATGATACTAGTCTCAGGAAGGAAATCTTGGATGAAGCTCATTTGTCCAAATTTGCAATTCATCCTGGGAGTAGCAAAATGTACCAAGATGTGAAGGAAAACTTATGGTGGTCAAATATGAAAGTCGAGATTGCCAAATATGTGTCCGAGTGTGACACATGTCAAAGGATTAAAGCCAGTCATTTGAAAGCTGATGGTGTTCTTCAACCATTGCTGATACCTTCATGGAAATAGGATGATATAAGCATGGATTTCATAGTGGGACTGCCTCTCACCTCTAAGCACCATGATTCTATCTGGGTTATTGTGGACAGACTCACGAAGACCGCACACTTTATTCCCGTTCATACCACATACTCAGCCAAGCAATATGCAGAGATTTATCTCGAACGCATCGTGTGTTTACACAGAGTTCCTAGAACCATCGTTTCTGATAGGGGTTCTCAGTGCATGTCACGTTTCTGGGAACACCTACGTACCTCAATGGGAACCAAGCTACTTCACAGTTCTGCTTACCACCCTCAGACGGATGGTCAGACTGAGAGAGTTAATCAAGTCCTAGAGGATATGTTGAGGGCTTGTATTATCCATTTTGACAAAAATTGGGACAATTGCTTGTCTTTGGCCGAATTCTCGTATAACAATAGTTACCAAGCTAGTTTGAAAATGGCACCATTTGAAGCTCTTTATGGAAGGAGATGTCGAACTCCTTTGAACTGGTCACAGACCGGGGAAAGAAAATTCTTCGGTCCAACCTTAGTTGAAGAAGCGGAAGAAAAAGTAAAAGTAATACAAGCAAATCTAAAGACAGCTCAAATGAGACAACAACGTTACCATGATCAAGGAAGGAAACCTAAGCCGTATCAAGTTGGTGAATATGTCTATCTTAAGGTTTCACCAACAAAGGGAATTCAAAGGTTTGGAGTGAAAGGGAAATTTGCACCACGCTATATTGGCCCTTATGAAATCATTCAAGTTTGTGGACCGGTTGCTTATCGCGTTCAGCTTCCTGAACGGCTTTCAGCAGTCCACAATGTGTTTCATGTTTCACAACTCAGGAGATGTGCTAATAAGCCGGAGATAAAGGTTATCGTCGAATCCAATGCTTGGATCGAACCCAACTTATCCGTGGTTGAGCACCCTCTGAGGATTTTGGATCGAAAAGAGAGGAAGACTCGACGACATTCGGTAACAATGTATAAAATTCAATGGAGTCACCATACTGAAGAAGAAGCTACTTAGGAGACGGAACACTATCTCAACACCAAGTATCTGGGTTTTCTACAATCTCGCAATCGTAAGTGTTTTCCCCTACCTTTATCTTTTGTTTTCTGAATCTCGGGACGAGATTCTTTGTAAGGGGGGTAGGCTGTAACATCCCCGATGTTTAAGCAACAGTGATCACCCTCTTTAACAAGGCTAAGCATGGTAGTTAACTTGGTTGACTTGGTCAACATCCCTAACCCTAGTCAAACCCCTCCAAAACAAGGTCAAAAACCCTAGAGCTCCCTACCTATCATCGATGATCTAGCGCGTTCTCCACTTTTCATATAGCAACTTCAAAATCGGCCAATATGAAAGTTGTTCATTTTTGCACGGGACACATTTTCTTCAATTGGCGGCATTTCAAATTCTAAGTGGAAAATCCTCTAAAAGTGGGTCAAAGTTCAGAGCTGCATTTTGACCAAGCCGAGAAAAACATGAATTTCAAGCCGATTTTGTTCAAAATCTGTGGATAATTCCATATGCCGGCCTTTATAAAAGTTGGAGCTGGTTAGGTCCTCTACATCTTTTGTATTGACGGATTTGTAAGTTGTATTCAACTTTAAATTGTTTGGGGCGGTCAAACAGGGCTCCAGCGAAACAAAATCGAGCCAGCGCTCTGGCCGCGCGTCGCGCGTGCGCCGAGCCGCGTCACCGACCGTCCCGACGTCCGTGCTGCGCCGTCACCGGGTCCCACGCGCGCGTCAGCACCCCCTCGACCAGGTGAACCTCCTCCGTTGTTCCCCGCCCGGTCGAAGGCCGCCAGGTGGCCGCGCACCGCAAGCCCGCACCGCGCCCCGCACTGCGCCCGCGCGCGCCTTGCGCCGCGTAGGTGCTGCGCTTGTGCCCGCCACGGGCGCTCGCCTGCACGCGCGGGAACCTGCCGCGTGTCACCGCCAGGCCCCTGCTCGACCGCCGCCTATATAAAGGGCGAGCCTCGCTGTGCTTCGCCGCCACCCCACAGCTCTGCCAGCCGCCATTAGCACACCGCCGCTGAGCTCCCTCTCGAGCCCGTGCAAGCGCCCTAGCACAACCACACTACCTCGCTTTTGCTTCCCCGACCACGTGTGGCTCAGCCCCGAGCCCCTGTTCGCCGGAATTGGCGCCGCCGCATCCGCCGAGCCCCCTAAACCTTCCCAGGGGCTAAATCGTGAAGTCAAGGGCCTGTTTTTAAACACGAGGGCACATTGGTGAATAAGAAAAACAATCTAAGGGTCTATCGGCAAAATAGAAACTTCAAGTTTTGTTTTAAATTGCTAAATCTTGTAAAATGCATATCAAACCACAGAAAAATCGTAAAAATGTAAACTCAACTGTTCTAGAATCCTTGTGAAGAACCCTAACATTTATACAAAGGGAGTTTTCAAATTTCAGTGTAGTTTTTAAATAATTTTGAATTTACCAGTTTAAGTAGATCTACAATAATTCAAATTCTGTGCATGATCTGAAGCTAATTTTTGGATATGTTGTTTCCCATGTCATTGTGGTCTTCTAGTTCAAATTTGGCACAAAGTTATTGAGTATATCTTTAATTATGAATTAAAGTTTGTTTTCAGCATTGTTCCTGTTTCTGATTTATGTAAATTAATCTATTGATCGTTTGGATCCAATCTTTTTGCTGTGGTCCTGTTTTATGTTATTTCACCTATGATAAATATTAGAGATGTTTTTATCATGTTTTATAGGGTCAAGTAATTTATGCATAAATTTACCCTTCCTTCATAAATTTAAATTATTTTAAATTTTCTTTGCTGAGTAAGTGCATATCTCTTCATGGTTGGATGTTTTGAACCTCTACATGAATTTCTAGCTCAAGTTGTGGTATATTTATTTTTGTATGATTTATTCTTGATTTAAATGAATGAATCTAGTTGTATTTTTCATGCTAGATCTATAGCTTGGTTTGATCTAAATTTTTGGCAGTAGCTCATGTGTAGTATGATGTGCCTCTCTGTAAAGTTTCATGGTCATCTTGTTTATATTTCTTCCAGAACGATTTTTCAAAGTAAATCAAGCTTAATCCTTGAATTAAAAGAAAAATAGAAATCACCTTTGTTTTCTTTTTAAATCTTTGGGTTAAACCTCCCCAAATCACACCCTGAACAACACCCCATAATTTGGTGAATAAAAATTAATTAATTAATATAGATGTGCACGTAATCACCATCAAATAAGGTGATAAACCACGCACACATACCCCTATCTTTGATAGGAAGAGTATGCTGGATATATCCTTATCCAGGTGAATGTGATCACCCATACACCCCCATGTTTACCATTCAATGCTAAACTACATTCTCACTCCTCATTTATAAATACATGAAATTAATGCATATGCATGTCGTGTAGAACTTCCGGACGGAAACTACGAGTTGGTGCTGGAATCCGAGGGAGATCTCGCTGAAGGAGAAGTGAACATGGTGGAAGTGCAGCAAGACCCGAACCAAAGTTCAGAGGACTTCGTCACTGACTTTGCTAGTGAAGGCAAGCCCCGGAGCATAAACCTAGTTTTTCTAACTCTTACAATTATGTTATGCTATGTGTGTGTATTTACGTTTCAGGAGTTGAATTGAAACCCTAGATGCATGATCCTAGGTTCCTATGCTCAAATACTAGCATGATAGGTCGCTAGTTGCCATGCTCTAAGGACACGGTAAAAGTCGAGTGATGTTCGTCACTCGCGAGCTGTAGGTCTCTTATATTGGAATCATAAGATGTTGTTAAATGAATATGCTCATGTGGTAAGAGCATGGGACCGGCTCCGGCCAGTAGGTCTGTGGTTAAGTGTTTGAATGTATTAAACATTTGCCGGTACTGGGACTGGTAAGCCTAGTACCTTCTTGATCCGGTGAGGGATCTATGACCACTAATCTTGGGAAGAGTCCCCTCTGCCTGCAGCAGAGTGGTGCATGTGTGAAGCTGGGCGGCGTGTGTCTCTGTGGCGAGTATACGTTGTACCAAAGACTGTAGAAATGGATCCTGAGTCAGAGGACGGTTGGGAACCGCCTGGTTGGTGCACACCCACCCCTATTGGTTTCTAGTTGGATTATTTTTGGGGTGTGCATTCTTCCGTATGTTTGGGTTTCCCTTGCAAGGTTATTAATTGATCGATCATCGGCCTCTTACCGTTACCCGAGATTGCTTAACCATACACTCTATGTCTCATAATGATGGAATTGAGAAGTAATATGGATATATGCTTAATTGTTTGCACAACTTATGCTTGCCATAGTTGCTTACTTAGTAATGGATAATCAATTAGAATTTTGAGCTAAAACTTGAAAGTAAGGACATACTCTTTGTTGCTTTTCAGCAAAACAACCCACTAGCCAAAGAGCCTTGCATGTCTAGAGAGTTGGTGATTTACCATCACCTGACGGTTAAGTCTTGCTGAGTATTAGTATACTCAGCCTTGCTTTTGTTGTTGTTTTCAGGTGATGTGCATGATGATGGGTTCCCGTGGCCTGGTTCTCTCCCCCCCCGGTTGGGAAGTGGAGTGGGAGGATGACAGTGCTTAGTGACGTCATGGATGGCCTCCTATGATGTTACTTATGATGTTTAGTATTTTATTTCCGCTGTGTTTCGAACTCTGAACTATTTACATTATGCAAAGGACTTGGTTTGTCATATTAAAACCTTATGGAGCTTGATGTAATAATTTGTGAAATGTTATCTCTGGACTCGCCGTCGTGTGAGTTTTAATGTACAATTCTTCAATCCTGGTGAAAGTGATTTATCGAGCTTGACCCGGCAGAGGTGACAAGTTACTTCTGTGTTATTGCTTAATGACCAAATGGAGTGGTTTAGGCAATAATATGGAATTAATTTGGGCGGTTCTGTCACATTCACGCACCTGCTCGTGGCCGTGGATAAGTTCTCAAAATGGATTAAGGCTCGATCCGTGGCCAAGATTCATTCCAAAGAGGCCGTGGCGTTCTTCACTGACATCATTTATCGCTTCGGGATCCCGAACTCAATCATCACTGACAACAGCACACAGTTCATGGGAAAGAAGTTCCTCAAGTTCTGCGACGACAACAAGATCCGTGTGGACTGGGCTGCTGTTGCGCATCCAAGGACCAACGGGCAAGCTGAGTTCCGAGCAGTTCCGAATCTTTAGACGACTCGAGAAGTTCCGAGCAAGATGGGTCGCCGAGTGGCCATCCGTTTTGTGGAGCCTGCGCACTACACCGAGTCGGTCCACCAGTGCAACACCATTCTTCATGGTGCACGGGTCGGAAGCGGTTCTCCCGACGGATATTGACTACGGCAGCCCAAGAGTCCGGGCATACACTGAAGAAGGGAATCAAGTCGTACTCGAAGATGCGATCGACCAGCTCGATGAAGCTCGCGACGTGGCACTCCTACATTCTGCTCGGTACCAGCAAGCCCAACGATGCTACCACGAGCGCAACATCCACGAGCGCCAGTTCCAAGTCGGAGATCTGGTACTCCGACGTGTCATGAGCAACAAGGACCGACACAAGCTCGCGCCCCCATGGGAGGGACCGTACATCGTCGACTACGTGCTCCGACCAGGAATGTTCAAGCTCCGGCACGACGACGGCACAATCATCGCCAATGCATGGAACATAGAACATCTATGGTGTTTTTACCCTTGAGTAACGTTCTTTGTTTCAGCTTATGATCAATGAATAGTGGTATGTGCCTTTGTTCTCATTTCATAAGTTCTCGATATCTTGTGTTGGTCAGACTGAGAGAGTTAATCAAGTCCTAGAGGATATGTTGAGGGCTTGTATTATCCATTTTGACAAAAATTGGGACAATTGCTTGTCTTTGGCCGAATTCTCGTATAACAATAGTTACCAAGCTAGTTTGAAAATGGCACCATTTGAAGCTCTTTATGGAAGGAGATGTCGAACTCCTTTGAACTGGTCACAGACCGGGGAAAGAAAATTCTTCGGTCCAACCTTAGTTGAAGAAGCGGAAGAAAAAGTAAAAGTAATACAAGCAAATCTAAAGACAGCTCAAATGAGACAACAACGTTACCATGATCAAGGAAGGAAACCTAAGCCGTATCAAGTTGGTGAATATGTCTATCTTAAGGTTTCACCAACAAAGGGAATTCAAAGGTTTGGAGTGAAAGGGAAATTTGCACCACGCTATATTGGCCCTTATGAAATCATTCAAGTTTGTGGACCGGTTGCTTATCGCGTTCAGCTTCCTGAACGGCTTTCAGCAGTCCACAATGTGTTTCATGTTTCACAACTCAGGAGATGTGCTAATAAGCCGGAGATAAAGGTTATCGTCGAATCCAATGCTTGGATCGAACCCAACTTATCCGTGGTTGAGCACCCTCTGAGGATTTTGGATCGAAAAGAGAGGAAGACTCGACGACATTCGGTAACAATGTATAAAATTCAATGGAGTCACCATACTGAAGAAGAAGCTACTTAGGAGACGGAACACTATCTCAACACCAAGTATCTGGGTTTTCTACAATCTCGCAATCGTAAGTGTTTTCCCCTACCTTTATCTTTTGTTTTCTGAATCTCGGGACGAGATTCTTTGTAAGGGGGGTAGGCTGTAACATCCCCGATGTTTAAGCAACAGTGATCACCCTCTTTAACAAGGCTAAGCATGGTAGTTAACTTGGTTGACTTGGTCAACATCCCTAACCCTAGTCAAACCCCTCCAAAACAAGGTCAAAAACCCTAGAGCTCCCTACCTATCATCGATGATCTAGCGCGTTCTCCACTTTTCATATAGCAACTTCAAAATCGGCCAATATGAAAGTTGTTCATTTTTGCACGGGACACATTTTCTTCAATTGGCGGCATTTCAAATTCTAAGTGGAAAATCCTCTAAAAGTGGGTCAAAGTTCAGAGCTGCATTTTGACCAAGCCGAGAAAAACATGAATTTCAAGCCGATTTTGTTCAAAATCTGTGGATAATTCCATATGCCGGCCTTTACAAAAGTTGGAGCTGGTTAGGTCCTCTACATCTTTTGTATTGACGGATTTGTAAGTTGTATTCAACTTTAAATTGTTTGGGGCGGTCAAACAGGGCTCCAGCGAAACAAAATCGAGCCAGCGCTCTGGCCGCGCGTCGCGCGTGCGCCGAGCCGCGTCACCGACCGTCCCGACGTCCGTGCTGCGCCGTCACCGGGTCCCACGCGCGCGTCAGCACCCCCTCGACCAGGTGAACCTCCTCCGTTGTTCCCCGCCCGGTCGAAGGCCGCCAGGTGGCCGCGCACCGCAAGCCCGCACCGCGCCCCGCACTGCGCCCGCGCGCGCCTTGCGCCGCGTAGGTGCTGCGCTTGTGCCCGCCACGGGCGCTCGCCTGCACGCGCGGGAACCTGCCGCGTGTCACCGCCAGGCCCCTGCTCGACCGCCGCCTATATAAAGGGCGAGCCTCGCTGTGCTTCGCCGCCACCCCACAGCTCTGCCAGCCGCCATTAGCACACCGCCGCTGAGCTCCCTCTCGAGCCCGTGCAAGCGCCCTAGCACAACCACACTACCTCGCTTTTGCTTCCCCGACCACGTGTGGCTCAGCCCCGAGCCCCTGTTCGCCGGAATTGGCGCCGCCGCATCCGCCGAGCCCCCTAAACCTTCCCAGGGGCTAAATCGTGAAGTCAAGGGCCTGTTTTTAAACACGAGGGCACATTGGTGAATAAGAAAAACAATCTAAGGGTCTATCGGCAAAATAGAAACTTCAAGTTTTGTTTTAAATTGCTAAATCTTGTAAAATGCATATCAAACCACAGAAAAATCGTAAAAATGTAAACTCAACTGTTCTAGAATCCTTGTGAAGAACCCTAACATTTATACAAAGGGAGTTTTCAAATTTCAGTGTAGTTTTTAAATAATTTTGAATTTACCAGTTTAAGTAGATCTACAATAATTCAAATTCTGTGCATGATCTGAAGCTAATTTTTGGATATGTTGTTTCCCATGTCATTGTGGTCTTCTAGTTCAAATTTGGCACAAAGTTATTGAGTATATCTTTAATTATGAATTAAAGTTTGTTTTCAGCATTGTTCCTGTTTCTGATTTATGTAAATTAATCTATTGATCGTTTGGATCCAATCTTTTTGCTGTGGTCCTGTTTTATGTTATTTCACCTATGATAAATATTAGAGATGTTTTTATCATGTTTTATAGGGTCAAGTAATTTATGCATAAATTTACCCTTCCTTCATAAATTTAAATTATTTTAAATTTTCTTTGCTGAGTAAGTGCATATCTCTTCATGGTTGGATGTTTTGAACCTCTACATGAATTTCTAGCTCAAGTTGTGGTATATTTATTTTTGTATGATTTATTCTTGATTTAAATGAATGAATCTAGTTGTATTTTTCATGCTAGATCTATAGCTTGGTTTGATCTAAATTTTTGGCAGTAGCTCATGTGTAGTATGATGTGCCTCTCTGTAAAGTTTCATGGTCATCTTGTTTATATTTCTTCCAGAACGATTTTTCAAAGTAAATCAAGCTTAATCCTTGAATTAAAAGAAAAATAGAAATCACCTTTGTTTTCTTTTTAAATCTTTGGGTTAAACCTCCCCAAATCACACCCTGAACAACACCCCATAATTTGGTGAAGAAAAATTAATTAATTAATATAGATGTGCACGTAATCACCATCAAATAAGGTGATAAACCACGCACACATACCCCTATCTTTGATAGGAAGAGTATGCTGGATATATCCTTATCCAGGTGAATGTGATCACCCATACACCCCCATGTTTACCATTCAATGCTAAACTACATTCTCACTCCTCATTTATAAATACATGAAATTAATGCATATGCATGTCGTGTAGAACTTCCGGACGGAAACTACGAGTTGGTGCTGGAATCCGAGGGAGATCTCGCTGAAGGAGAAGTGAACATGGTGGAAGTGCAGCAAGACCCGAACCAAAGTTCAGAGGACTTCGTCACTGACTTTGCTAGTGAAGGCAAGCCCCGGAGCATAAACCTAGTTTTTCTAACTCTTACAATTATGTTATGCTATGTGTGTGTATTTACGTTTCAGGAGTTGAATTGAAACCCTAGATGCATGATCCTAGGTTCCTATGCTCAAATACTAGCATGATAGGTCGCTAGTTGCCATGCTCTAAGGACACGGTAAAAGTCGAGTGATGTTCGTCACTCGCGAGCTGTAGGTCTCTTATATTGGAATCATAAGATGTTGTTAAATGAATATGCTCATGTGGTAAGAGCATGGGACCGGCTCCGGCCAGTAGGTCTGTGGTTAAGTGTTTGAATGTATTAAACATTTGCCGGTACTGGGACTGGTAAGCCTAGTACCTTCTTGATCCGGTGAGGGATCTATGACCACTAATCTTGGGAAGAGTCCCCTCTGCCTGCAGCAGAGTGGTGCATGTGTGAAGCTGGGCGGCGTGTGTCTCTGTGGCGAGTATACGTTGTACCAAAGACTGTAGAAATGGATCCTGAGTCAGAGGACGGTTGGGAACCGCCTGGTTGGTGCACACCCACCCCTATTGGTTTCTAGTTGGATTATTTTTGGGGTGTGCATTCTTCCGTATGTTTGGGTTTCCCTTGCAAGGTTATTAATTGATCGATCATCGGCCTCTTACCGTTACCCGAGATTGCTTAACCATACACTCTATGTCTCATAATGATGGAATTGAGAAGTAATATGGATATATGCTTAATTGTTTGCACAACTTATGCTTGCCATAGTTGCTTACTTAGTAATGGATAATCAATTAGAATTTTGAGCTAAAACTTGAAAGTAAGGACATACTCTTTGTTGCTTTTCAGCAAAACAACCCACTAGCCAAAGAGCCTTGCATGTCTAGAGAGTTGGTGATTTACCATCACCTGACGGTTAAGTCTTGCTGAGTATTAGTATACTCAGCCTTGCTTTTGTTGTTGTTTTCAGGTGATGTGCATGATGATGGGTTCCCGTGGCCTGGTTCTCTCCCCCCCCCGGTTGGGAAGTGGAGTGGGAGGATGACAGTGCTTAGTGACGTCATGGATGGCCTCCTATGATGTTACTTATGATGTTTAGTATTTTATTTCCGCTGTGTTTCGAACTCTGAACTATTTACATTATGCAAAGGACTTGGTTTGTCATATTAAAACCTTATGGAGCTTGATGTAATAATTTGTGAAATGTTATCTCTGGACTCGCCGTCGTGTGAGTTTTAATGTACAATTCTTCAATCCTGGTGAAAGTGATTTATCGAGCTTGACCCGGCAGAGGTGACAAGTTACTTCTGTGTTATTGCTTAATGACCAAATGGAGTGGTTTAGGCAATAATATGGAATTAATTTGGGCGGTTCTGTCACATTCACGCACCTGCTCGTGGCCGTGGATAAGTTCTCAAAATGGATTAAGGCTCGATCCGTGGCCAAGATTCATTCCAAAGAGGCCGTGGCGTTCTTCACTGACATCATTTACCGCTTCGGGATCCCGAACTCAATCATCACTGACAACGGCACACAGTTCATGGGAAAGAAGTTCCTCAAGTTCTGCGACGACAACAAGATCCGTGTGGACTGGGCTGCTGTTGCGCATCCAAGGACCAACGGGCAAGCTGAGTTCCGAGCAGTTCTGAATCTTTAGACGACTCGAGAAGTTCCGAGCAAGATGGGTCGCCGAGTGGCCATCCGTTTTGTGGAGCCTGCGCACTACACCGAGTCGGTCCACCAGTGCAACACCATTCTTCATGGTGCACGGGTCGGAAGCGGTTCTCCCGACGGATATTGACTACGGCAGCCCAAGAGTCCGGGCATACACTGAAGAAGGGAATCAAGTCGTACTCGAAGATGCGATCGACCAGCTCGATGAAGCTCGCGACGTGGCACTCCTACATTCTGCTCGGTACCAGCAAGCCCAACGATGCTACCACGAGCGCAACATCCACGAGCGCCAGTTCCAAGTCGGAGATCTGGTACTCCGACGTGTCATGAGCAACAAGGACCGACACAAGCTCGCGCCCCCATGGGAGGGACCGTACATCGTCGACTACGTGCTCCGACCAGGAATGTTCAAGCTCCGGCACGACGACGGCACAATCATCGCCAATGCATGGAACATAGAACATCTATGGTGTTTTTACCCTTGAGTAACGTTCTTTGTTTCAGCTTATGATCAATGAATAGTGGTATGTGCCTTTGTTCTCATTTCATAAGTTCTCGATATCTTGTGTTGGCATCTTTTATGTATGTTTCAACGCTTTCTAAACGCTGAGTGGCAAGTGTCCTTGCGCCTATGCAAAAACACTTACCGCTCGGGGGCTACCCGGGGCACGATGCCCCCTTTCGTTTTTCCATTTTCAAAACAAAGCTCTCCGACAACTTTGTCGTGACCAATCGCACGAGCGAGCGGTTCTTTTTGGCAGAACACCTTTTACCTCGCGAGGGGAAAGGATGTTGATCTGCGAGCGTTTCGATGTTGTTGCTTGTCCAAGTCTCTTAGCACTTACGCCCCCGCGGCTACGGTACGAAGACTTGCAAGTGCAGCTCGGACCCACAGGTCGACGTCCGACTACTTTCAGAAGGCACTCAGGTAACCGCTCGGGCTCTGGCTCAAAATGTTTTTTACGAAAAACACATGAGTCATTTCCTGAACATTCCTAAGTACTCGGGGGCTATGAATGCATGGTGTCACTTCGTGGCTCAGGTCGAGCTTTCCGACTCTTACGCCCCCGCGGCTCCAGAGAAAAGTTCGATCGGCTTGAGCGTCTAAGTGCTGCCACTTCGTTCTACAGTCATTCGCGAGTACTCGGGGAATGCTTTGGCAAGTGATGATTTCGAAACAAAATAAAACTGTTCAAAAGCAGTATGCATACAAATTTTGTTTAACTATTATACAATTCAATGCATCTAATGGGAAGACCCGGAGCTGCCTTTTGGTGTGTCTCTTGGGATCAGCTCCAGATCTTTCATCGCAGCGTCGGCCATGGCTCAAGCGAAGGCGGCGCAATCCTCTTCGATCTTATCAAGCTCTTCGTTCGAGTAGCCGGGGGCCCAACCACCACTCAGCGCCTGAAGGTCCAGCCCCTGATAGTGCGAGCTGAACATGGAGAGGACCCGGTGCACCACCTGCCGAGAGGTCGACAACTCTCTCTCCTTGACGAAGCCCGGTAGAAGATTGATCCGATCGCCGAGCACCTGGGGAGGCATTTGCACGGGCGGGGCGCCGATTTCCGTCAAGATCCTGTCAACATGTCGGCCGAGCTTGGCGCGGTCCAGTATGTCCCTTTTGCGCGCCTCATCCATCTCATGCTGAGCCTTCCGAGAATCCTTGAGCTCGGCTTTGACTTCTGGAAATAGAGAACGAATCAGAGTTGAGCCATGAGAAGCACAACCAAGAAGGAGGAAGGGGCCGGGATAAACAGAACGTACTCAAAAGCTGGTCCGCCAAGTTCTTGGCCGTCCCAGACATCTCGTGGATCTTGAGTTCGGCGGCGGTGACCTCTTGAGCCTTCTCCAAGAGCTTGACAGCTTGCGCAGCATGAGCTGCGCGAATCCCTGTTAAATCCAAAGAGCAAAGCAGCATCAGCAATGAATAACGTAGGGAAAGAAACATCATGAAAGCTGAGAACGCAAAGATGCTCACCCTGAATCTCTCGCGCCAGCTTGCTATTCTCTTCGCGAAGCCGGGTCCCCTCGTCGGTGGCCTCCTGTAGCTTGGTGGAGAGGGTGCCGACCTGCTTGTTCGCCGTCTTCAAGTCCACCTCGGCATGCACTAGGTCCTGCTGCAGGTCCGCGACCTTCTTCTCGAGCGTCACCTTCTCTTCGGCGGTAGCCTGGGACGCGGCCTCGGCAGCAGCGGTGGCAGTAGCTGCGTTCTGAGCTGTCTCAGCAGCAGTTGCGGCAGCGGCACGCAGCTCCGCGGCGGTGGTTTCCGCCTGGGCGAGCTTGGCCTCGAGGGCTGCTTTCTCCGACACGACGGCATTTGCAGCAGACTGCGTGGCTACTGCACGGTCCTCTGCCGACTTTGCCGCAGCCTCAAGAGCGGTCCTCACCGACGCCTCGCTCGCCACCTCTCCGACAGCCGCCAGACGGGCTGCAACCAGCTGCACCTCCAGCTGGGCTTTCTCGGCCCGGAGCTCTTCAATGGTGCGCGTCTTCCTGGCACTGCAGCTGGCGAGTACCTGGGCCAAGAAGAAGGTCAACCGAAGAAACAACCCGGAAAACACAACACAAAATCAAGGATTGGGCATGGCCAACTCACCGACGAAGCTAGAACGACGAGCTCATTGATCACTTGCTCCGCCCATCGTAAACCCCACCCGAGGCGGTGACGAGCCGTGGCTTCCTCGTCCTCGTCGTCGTGCGCCTCGGCGTCATGGGTTCCGGTCCACGAGACGCGCCCGAGGTCAAGTCCATGCTCACCCCCCTCGGGACCGAGGAGGGACGGGCTCCCGAGCTCTCACCGACCCCGCGGACGGTGATCGGGGAAGCACTGCCCACCGCGTCCTCGAGGGAAGCAGGCGCCCGCATGTCAGGAAGTGGCGAATCCGCGATCTCGACCACCTCTGCAACATCGGCGGCGGGCTGGCGTGGCGGCTCCGGCGGCACGATGGAGTCTGGCACCGTTTCTGCCGTCTGGGTCCTGGACGCCTCAAGACTCGCCACGGCCTCCTCGACTACCACAACGACCTCCTAGGCGGGCGGAATGGGCGCCTCGGCCGGCAGCTCCTCCGGTGCCAGCAGGCACCGTTCTAGCTCGGCTGCATAGGCGACTGCATCACCGCCTGGGAGGTTTGGCCCCCTGGTATCGGCGGCCCCTGGGAGCTACGTGGACGACAAGGGGAGCTCCACCTCTGCGGTCTCGCCGTCACCGGTGCCCGACGCCGGGGGCAGGACCACCTCTGGAGCCGCCTGCGCGACGGCGCCTTGATCAACGATAGGCACCGTCGGGGGCTCGGATTGCTCGGGGGCTGCTTGCCCCCCGACCACGTCTCCATACCCCAACAAAGGTGGAGGCGCCGCCGCTTCATGAGTCTCGACCGCCTCGGCGATCGGGTTCTCGGCTTGGGCTGTCCTGGCGCGGACGGAGGAGTTGAAGAGCGGGGAGCGGACGGAGGATTGCGCGAGCTTAGAGCCACGCGCTTCCGAGGCACGAGGCTGAGCGCGCCGATGTCGGAATGACTAATACGAGAAGGGCAAGTCAAGAAGGCGAACGAAAATCAAAAAACAAGATAACAAGATAGCGCGAAGTGACACTTACACGGAGGAGGTGATGCGGGCCCGCTTGACAGGCCTGGAGGCCACGCCCGACGACTCGGGGGCTGATCCCTTGCCCCCCGGCAGGTCGGGGGGCGGGTTTCGACTGTCAATCTGGGCGAGAGGGACCTACACGGGCGGGGCTCTGCCGCCATGTATGACTAGCGACTGAAGATGCCGCGGAGGCGCGTTCACGGTCTCCCCATGCGACGCGGTCAGAGCGGGCACCGGTGACGTCGATCTCGCCTTGGGGGGCGACCGCCTCCTCAGAGAGCGCGACCCCCGCCGTGATGAGTCGCCAGAGGGACGGCGGACGGACGAATCACGGTCCACCGAACGCCTGGACGAGTCATCTCGCCGCGGGGACTTCCTCCTCTCCCTCTGCCGCTCTTGGCCGCCGGGGCCCGACCGAGAGCGAGTCACCCTCCGATCCTCTTGGTCCGGGTGCGGAGACGTGTGCGAGCTAGACCTCGTTCCCTGTTCGTGGGCAGCGGGCTCCGGCTGCTGCATTGAGGTGGACCCCACGGCCTGCCGCTGGGGAGGAGGCGACGAAGACGACAGCGCGCTCCAATTGACGCCGGCACCGCGATCATCACCGGACCATGGTGGTGACGATGAGGGATCCTCATCTGAGGAGACATCGGTCTCCTTCATCTTCCTGCGCTTGGCGCGGCGGTCGTTCTACTTGCGCTTCGCAATTTCCTTGTCCTTATGCTGGGCCTTGCGGTCGGCCCTCCTCTTGTCCGCGGCGGCCTGGGCGCGATTCGGCATCGCGTCCTCAGGAAGAGGCGGTTTCGCAGGGAGAGGGGACGCGGGCCTCAACTAAAAGCAAGGAAGAAAACGAGAATCAACACAAAGGACACAAGATAGTCGGAACGTTAGTCGGAAGGAAGAAGGACTTACGTATTTTTTGGTCCCCTCTCGGGGGAGCATGGGTAAGAGTCGGGACGGTGGCCACGAGTAGGTGGCCTTCCCGATTGCTGACCCCACGCGACGCTGGATCTCATCCAATGAAGGGAGCCGGGGCGCGGACACGGCCAGGATGAAGGGAGCCTTGTCCGGCGTCATCTGGCAGATGCGCAGGCGACGCCGCTGGAGTGGGATGACCCCCAGCGCGTGGTACTGGCTGATGACGGATGCCAAGTCGACCCCGGCGTCGCGCAGCTTGGACAGCACTGCCCAGCAGTCCCTGAGCTGCCTCTCCTACTCCGTCTCCGGGGGTCCGTAGCTCCAGTTCGCCAGCGCCTCGGCGATTGAGGAGCCGGTATACTTCGGCAGCGGATACTCGGGGCAGTCCTTGAGGTAGAACCACCCCTTGTGCCAGCCGCTGTTGAAGCTTGTCAGCGAACCGAGGATGTACTCTTCGCTCCTCTTCGTCTTCATCCGAAGATTGGCGCACCCGAGGGTGGCCGGGAGCGACTTGTCCTTCAGGCACATAAACTTGAAGAAGTACCGGAAGAGGTGCCAGTGGGCACCCACTCCCAAGTACCCTTCACACAGCGCCTCGAACGCCACCATTTGTTGGATGCTGTTGGGGTTGAGGTGGTGGAGTTGCAGCCGGTACTCCGCAAGGACGGCGCGAATGAATCGGCCGGCTGGAACAGTGAAGCCCCGCTCGTGGAATGCCACGAACGAGACGACGTAGCCGTCCAGCAGGTGCGGCACCAACTCGTTGCCCGGAACCTTCCACTCCTCGGCGGCAGTGAGGACCGGCAGCTGGCCGGCGGCGACGAGTCGCTGGAGGATTGAGTGAGAGACATTGGAGCGCGTCCAGTTCGACATGGTGTCTGTCGAGCTCGGGGGCGTAAAGTGGATTGAAGAAGCAGTGGCGGTGGCGCAAGGTTTGAGAGCAGACGAGCGAGCGGCGACGGCAAAGGAAAGGAATCGAGGGAGAAAAGTACGGAGCTCAACCGGCGCGCGGTTTATAAGGGGCAAACACGGATGCTGGCATTTACTGCCGGTCCTACCACACCGTAAAACCACCCGCTCGGTGGGCGCATCCCCCGAGGCGACAGGGGCACGTCCGCGCAATGGTTCGATACCGGGTGGGCCCGCAGGTCTGAACCAGCAGCGCACCGTCTCCTCCAACCATCACCATCGCCACGTCAGCCACGACCAGCAGGACGGATGCAATTACCAATACGGCCACGACCGCCACGACCAGAGTTTTTCAAGACAACGGCAACATTTCGAGATTCAAAACCCCATAAATAAGTCTACAACTCCTTCATGGGCTCAGGGGCTACATCAGGCAGATGCGCTCGCGCGCACCCACCGAGTAAATCAAAAGAACAAAGATTATGACACTTCCCCGACGCTGAGCCTGCGAAACGAGTCCTTGACTCCCACCACAGGCTCAGGGGCTACTGACGAGGGCCTGGATTAGGGCCCCCTAAGCAACAAGATGATCAACTTGAAGATGGAGTCCTCTGACACCATTGACAATGTGAAGGCTAAGATCCAGGACAGGGAGGGATGCAGATCTTCGTCAAGACCCTCACTGACAAGACTCCCCCACTTTCGAGTATCTTCTGCCTCGCACGAGTACGCCTCGTCTTCGAGTACTCCCCGCCTCGCACGAGTACTCTCCGCCTCGCCCTAGAACGCTTCGTCTCCGAGTACGCTCCGCCTTGCCTCCGACTACTCGTTCGCACGAGTAACCACCATCTCCGACTAAGGCGGGGTCCACACGGGGGAGCCGGAGCGTGGGTCTGGGGCCCCACATGAACGTGGCGCCACCCCAGCCCCCCAAGCTTCTTTGCAACGACACGCGTGACGCCGTTTTCCATGCCATGCAAAGACCACAGCTGGCACGGCGGGAGGACGGCCAGGTCTGACAAGGGCTGTAATGGCGCACAGTGCACCCCCACGACCTCCGACATGCCGTCACATCCAACACCAGCTGCACGCCACCCCGTCAGAGCGCGCACTCGATTACCATCTACCGGCACTTAGGCCATGATGTGGCAGGCCTAAGACGCACTCAAGAGGGCTGAGTCACCACGTGAACTACTCGGAGGAGGTGCCAAGTACCCGGAACAAATAGTGGCAACAGCACACGCGGCGGCCTCCGACGACACCACAGCTCAGCGCCCTTCCACGCCGCCTGACGGACATCAATGACGGAAAAGACTTCACAACACCGTAGCACTGTAGCATATTTTCTTTTTCCCTCTTTGCCCCTCGCCCTTGCATGTATAAAAGGGGGAGGAGTGCAACCGACGGGGGGCGGACCGATCACCAAGTTTGTAACCCCTACTACAAACATTCCCGGCATAGGAACACGAGTACTCGGAACTGGATGTAGGGTATTACTCCTCGGAGGCCCGAACCAGTATAAAACCCTTGTGTCTCCCGTGTCAACCATCGGATGCGGTTGAGAACCCTGACAGAGAGGGACAATACATTGAAGCAAGGGTGCCAGCTTGGAATTTTAAAGTACTTGTGGTTTGGTTGAGCACCCGGTACCGGGAACAAACAAACTATTTTGTCCTCTACTACAACAAGTCTATTACAATGTCTATCTATCAATATTCTATAACTTGTGAGACCCATCTTAGCATGGACTATAAAGATTATATGCTGGAGCAATATTGAACTATGGTACTAGTGGCTGACGTGTCCTCCCTAGCAAAGTCTCAAGAACTAAACCCTTAAGTTGTCCTAAGCACCAGGCCCATAACCCATCGTTAACTTCCTGCAGTCCTGATGAGGCCATGCATGACATCAGTCATAGAGAAGCAGTAACATGTTGTAAGGAACCGTTCAAATTACCTCGACTAAACTGAGTTATCATCCAATGATCCACCCAGCTTAATCGAGATAACTCTGGTAGTTCTTGGTACGCGTCTCGAGCATCGTCCAGGAACAACACACATACTGTATTTACATCTTGGCAACCATCACAAGAATACAAGTGAGAGCAATTTTTAAACTTTAGATTACAAGTCTTGACCATGTTACAAAAATTTCAGAAATTATATTTACAACTCATAACCACAAGAGCATGAGAGTTTTATTGTTTATAAGAGAAGCAATTAACCATCTTAGATGTAGCCTAAGTCTAGGTGAATATCATATCATGTTTTTCCTAGATTGAGAGTTAAATCACAGCGGAAAGATATAAAGATATAAGATGCAACAATGATGTCCTTACCCAAAAGACACCACCTGCACTAGCTTGGAGCAACTTCCAACATTCACCCACATTGCCGGCTCTGGCAGGATGAACATGGCCTTCACTCACAAGATGCAAACCTGTAAAACAACTTAACGGCAGCACCGTAAGTACATTGCGTACTTACAGGACTTATCCACAATACTATACATTTGGTGGATGCATAAGACTAGTCAAGTTTTAACATTTGATAATAAAATGTGAGCATAATTTATCAAGTGAATAAGCAAAAGACATGGCATTCTATGATCTCTAAGTCAAACACCGAGTAATTGCAATAAGTAAAGTGATCAAGTATTCATGAGCTCAATCTTTCATAAGCCCTTCACACAACTCTATGTTAAAGTCCAAGTACATGAGCGTGCTCCGTGATCTGGAGCAAGGCTATTGCGATAGATTAATACCCTGCAGGGGTGTACAACTTTTCCCACACAAGGCGCAAGACCAACGACCATACCCTTTGGCCTAGGACAAGTGTTAATTCATACTCTCGACCTTTCACATACCCGCACCCTACTATGAACGAACGGCCGAGAGTGTATAGATGCACCAGACACAACCGATCACACCTCATCCCACCCCGCACCGAATCCGGTCAAGTTACGGTGCGACTTATGCTACTTAGCTTACTAACCCATTATAAGCATGTGGTTTGTACGAGATAGTGCTCAAGTATCACAACGATAACAATCGGGCCTTAATCGACTCAAGCAAGCCTATGCCACTTGGATTCCACTTCCAACATGGCCCTAGCACACTTGCTCAAGTCTCGAACATAGGGCTTAATTTTAATCCATTCATGGCTACTCAAGTATTAATTAAGCAAAACATCTTATAACTCGCGAGTGGTGGTTCTACACATTGCATATGTCTAGATAGAGCTAAGCCCATTCATAATCTATAGCATTTCACATTTAGAAAATAGGGTGGGATACTTAGGTGCCTGCCCGAGATTGGTGCTCCAAGATCGCAACACTCCGGAACATCATCTACGATATTAGAGAAATGCATAAATTAGAAAAGATGCAATGTCTTATGAGAAGTACAAGATAACATGGTTCAAGATTGTCAAGCAAACAATCAAAGATTGCAACTAAAGTGCACAGACAATTGCATAGGATGACATTGCAAACAAATATTCACACAAGTGCACATAGCATTCCTAGACAAGTTATGACATAAGAATGTAATCAATATTAGTTGTCCTATTTTTAGTTGCACAAGAGCTATCACATAATTAGATTGTTACAATATAAAGCATTAATCATGGGATTTATCTCATGATTGATATCAAAATTAAATAGTTGATCATGCTTAAATAAGCTAGTTAGTCACACTAGTTAATCATAATTAGACAACTTAAGAATTAAAGACAAACTGTAGCATCACATATGAAATAGGAGTAACTTTCTAAAAGAGAAGCTATTTAACCAAGTTACACTTGTTAAGGTAAACATCCTTATTCTAGTAGTTTATAAAATAGAGATTTCTAAACACAAAGCATATCACATTTAGTTTAACTAAAGAGCTTGTAGCTCACATATGCAAACAAGATTTATCAAGTATGTGCAAGAAACTATTTCTAGAACAAGGATATCCAAAATTGTGTCATTCTATTGTCTTAAGTCTTGCCATGATAGGTATTTAATTAAAGGCAACACATCATGGCATATGTCGCTAACAAAATTGATTTCACCAATTTAGAAGTGCTATGAATTAATTGATCATGCAACAAACTAGACAACATTTATTTAAAAACTTGCAATTATATGAATACATGACTTCTTGAATGCTATCACTTAAAGTTAATGCAAACAACAAGATAAGCATGTATTGATTAAACTAGAGACAAAGCAATAATTTTTGAAGCAACCATATTTTTAACCAATGTTAAACATCATGATGAAACTAATATTTGTTTCCTAATATTCATAGAATTAATCATGTTTAAACATCTCATATACATAGAATGCAAAACTTAGAATATTATGAGGAGTGCATAGAAGGAGTAAACTATTTTTCTCACACAAGCACATCAATTCAAAGTATCAAATACAAGTTAGAACACTTAAACCTACAGAAAACATACTTTTATTTATGTTTTACTTCAATAGAATAAAAAAATATATCATCAAGTTCCCGAAAATGCGATTGCCGGTGATTCCGGCGACCAAATGCAATGAGATTTGATCCTAGAGCTTCATTAGATGATGGAGATTTAGTTTTGGGTCATAGAAACGACATGCACTAGGATTTGGATGACATACAACATCAATGGAGATAACCTTTCATGGGGGATTAATGGAGAAACTTCCAATGAAGAGGGAAAGAGGGGAAAACCATTAGAGAATCTCACCTAGGGTGAGGAAAGATGATTCAGAGAGTCACATGTTGGAGTAGAGCGGCGATGGAGGAGATCGGGCTTCACCTTGGTTCACCGGAGTTGGGGAAGAAGAACGTGAAGAACAGCTTGTTGCAGCTTGATCCTTGCGTGGGGGAGATTGATGTGGAGGAGAGGGAGGGGCTTGTCCCTAGTCCGAACAAGGCCTGGCCGGTCGGTGCCTGCACCCTGGGCGACGGCGCAAGGGAAAGAGGGCGGAGTGGCACTAGGTCGGGGGAGAAAAGAGAAAGAGAGAGAACGAGAGGGGAGGGGTCACGGTAAAAGAAAGGGGAGGGGGTGGAGCCGTGTCGCCTGCGTGCGGGGCCCGCAGGCAGAGGCGCGAGGGCAAGGGGCAAACAGGAGGAGGTCGCGTGAGCCGTGAGGGAGGGACAGATCGTGGGTGGACATGTCCACATTTGGATAGACATGTCTAATTGTTGGCTGTCTGAATTGAAAAAGCTCCAAAGTTGATCCTTTTGTCAAATCAAAATAATCATATAGAGATTACCAAAAATTATGAAATAAATTCAGGAAGTAGTATACATCAAGAGTGATCAATTTTGATCAGAACTGGTATAATGGCTATGATAGATTTGGAATAAAAATTCTTCTCGGAATGATACTTTTGAGATTTCGAGTAAGCTGTTTGGCATTAAGATGTCTCCAAAAATCCAAGAGAAGATACCTAAATTTATGTTGGAAGAAGTACTAATTGATTAAGTCATCACACCATATAGGTTCTATGGTCAAAATCTAAGTTGCTTCACAAGGATGTATATTCACTTTATTCAATAAATTAATTTAAAAAGGCAATGACATTTAAATAAGCACAAGAATTTTATCTTAGCAAACAATCTTGATCATGATGCAAGGATAATTATTGTAATTACATTTTGGGCTGTTACACCTGTGAAGGAATACAGATCCACATCGACGACGATGACAACGCTGATGCCGATTTTGACAAGGAGATTATCGACTTATTAGGAGAGGATATCAGCGACGGGGAGGCCAAGATTCACCTGTGCCAAATGACTTTAGAATGCTCTCCACCCCAGTTTTGGGTCGGTCGCAATCTCGGTGACTGTCGGTGGGCTGGGACTAACGAGCTTGACGAGACAAATAGAAGCCTAGCACTGCGCAACATCAGAGCTCATGAGGTATATTCTTCTTGCGTGCCATTACTTCATTCACCACTGTTCGCACTCAAAATTGGCACCTAGCCGACCAGGCAGGACAGACCGGTCTGACCGGTGTCTTAGGGCGGTCTGACCGGTCCTGGATCCTGTAGCTGGTCCGGCATGCCACACCGGTCAGACCGGTGTGCCTGACCGGTCTGACCGGTGTCCCCGTGTCCAAGTCAAAACGAGGAGTCCTGATAGATTTAGGCTTGTAAAAGGATTTTCTTGCAGGGTAAGACCTCTCCACCCTATAAATATAAAGGGTCACGGCCGATTGAGGTACATCATCCAATCGATCAAATCAATTTACCTTTATTTGTCTCGTATTTACTTTTTATCTCTTCCTAGATTTTCCAATCTACTACTTGTTGTTCTTCCTTCGTCTCCGCAACGTCTGAAGGCGTTCTAGGTGGCCTTGCCGACCCTAGAGCAACCCTACGTGCGCCGCCCCGACGGGATCCTGCCCGGGCGACGTTCGGAGGTCTACCGCCGGAAAACCGCCGGCGATCGGTCTGACCGGTCACCTTCACCGGTCTGACCGGTGACGACGGAGAGGTGCTGCGACAGCTGCCCTTGCGTGCTTGTTGGCCCAAAAAGGTGCCAACAAATTGGCGACTCCGCTAGGGAGAAGGATCTAGCTATCTTAACCGATCTATCTAACTCCGGCGCAATGGGCTCAAGGACTGAACTTGATCAAGACAACGTCATCAGCGTCGATGATGTGGAGCTCTCGCCTGAAGATCGCCAAGTCATGGAGGACTTCATGAAGAAACAAGCTGAACAACATCGTCAAGTTTTAGGAGATATCATGAAGGAACATGCTGGGCGAGATCGACTTCACTACTTGTCGCACTTCAAGAAGAATCGTGAAGGCAATGTGAAGAAGGTTAAGGAGATCACCGATGCTCCACCACCTGAGGTACCAATCACTGTAAGCACATCAACGCCTCCATCCTCCTTTGTTACTGCCAATGACCTTACTACTGTTATGGATAATTTTCGTTTAGCAATGATTGAAAATATGAAAAACATGGTAGATAAGAGTCTTGGTAAACGTGTAGAGGAAGGTGACGATGATGCATCTATTCCTAAAACTGTGTCACCTCAGATCCCATCTGTTAGTACATCGGCTCCACCTATATTTAATCCTCAGTATGGTATGCCATTGAACTATTTTGCAGGACAAACAACACCACCGCCGTCTGGTCAGTACAGACCGATGGGTCCAACCGGTCAGACCGGTACTGGCACTGTGGTGCTATACCCCTCTTCTCCGGAGCCTTTAGTTACTGTACCTCCCGTTCAGGCTGCCTCTGGCCAATCTGGTGATAATACAGTAGCTCATGGTGTTCCGTTTATGGTTCCTTTTGGAACGGGAACTGGGTATGGTTTTGTTCCTAAAACACAACCTAATAGCCGATTGCAGCACAATCCCCTAAACCCATCTACACAAGCTAATGTGTTGCAATCGAACGCTTCAACTACACCAATGCCAACCACTATACAAGAAGTCATCGATAGGTTCAATGCTAATCTTGCTACACAAATGAGAGATGACTATGGGATAGAAGTAAAATATAAAAATTCTTCATATCAAAAGCCATATCCTGCTAGTTTTGATTCGGTTCCCTATCCTCTTGGTTGGTGTTGCCCTGAATTCATAAAGTTTAATGGGGATGATAGCAAAACTACTTGGGAGCATGTTAGTCAATATCTTGCTCAATTAGGAGAAACTAGTGCCATAGAAGAAATAAAAGTGCGCCTATTTTCTTTATCTTTAACTGGCAATGCTTTTTCATGATTTGCTTCATTGCCTATTAACTCTATTCATACTTGGCAACAATTAGAGCAAAAATTTCATGATCACTTTTATAGTGGAGATAATGAGTTAAGGCTAAGTCATTTAACATCGGTTAGGCAAAAGCATGATGAGCATGTTACTAATTATATTAGGAGATTTAGAGAAACAAAAAACCGTTGTTATAGTATTGTTATCTCCGAGAGGGATCTTGCTGAATTAGATTTTAATGGTTTGCGATCCCATATTAGAGAAAAACTAGATGGTCATGAATTTGCTAATGTTGTCCAAGTTTTAATGAGAGCTTTAGCTCAAGAAAACCGAAGCAAAGATACTCGGTTTAAGTCTGATCGTCCTAATATGCATATGCTAGATTATGAGTCATCGAACGATGAGAGTAAAGAGGTGTGTGCTGCTGAATTTACATGGTCACCTAATGATAAAGCAGAGACTTGTGCTTCTCTAAAGCCGTCTCATAAGAGTCGGGAAGAGATGAAATTTACTTTTGATGTGGCTAAGTGTGATAAATATTTGATGAATTGCTTAAGTCAGGTAAAATTAAAATAACTCACACTATACCACCTCTTGATCAATTAAAAAGATGTGCATATTGTAAATTTCATCATTCTTTTTCTCATGCTACCAATGATTGTAATACTTTTCATCGGCAAATACAATCGGCCATTAATGAGGGTCGTTTAAAATTTCATGGGATGCAAGTCGACGAAAATCCTTTTCCTACTAATGCCTTTGTGAATACTCTTGAGTTGTCAAATCCTAAGGTGCTCATTCGACCGGATCAAGCTGAAAAGGCAAAGGGAAAGAATGTGATCATTGGAGAGCAAAGACCTGACGAGAAGATACTTCTGGAGGAGATCCCCAAGGCTTCAGCGAAAACTTCAACGCTTGGAGGGCAAAACAAGACGGAGAAGACCAGCAGAACGTCTACCGGTCTGACTGGTGCACAGACCGGTCTGACCGGTGCTCCAACCGGTCTAACCGGTGTACCTGACCGGTCTGACCGGTGTCCCCAGAAGACTTCAAGATGCTCCAAGTCTAAGAAAAGAGCAAGATTGAGTTTTGAAGAGCTCCTGGCCAAGTATAAGAGGAAGGGAGCTGCTAGGAATCAAAGAAATCTGCCGAATGGTGCAAAGGGCGTAAAAGCACCACCAAGATATGAAGGTATGAATCACCAACAAGGTAAACATGCACTTGCACCATATCCTTTTGTTGGATCAGTTATGCCATGTTCTTGGTATTATCCTTATTATTATTCACCTGCTGATTATAGTAGTATGTACATGAAACCATATATGATTCAATATCCCATTGCATATCCAAGTGGTGCATTGCAAAGACCGGTTGCTTGTAGTAGTAATCTGATTCAAAGTAATGTATGTACTAATATTAAAGCAGGTGAAGATAACAATAAGCAAAACTCTAAAGGTATGCAGCCGCCCAAAAGAGGAGACTACAAAGATGACGTAAGCGAGGAGCAATGGAACAACTATCTGAAGAGAGGCCAGCTAAGTCAACACAGACCCGAAAGGAGTGTAGGCCGAAGCAGACGTCAACCTCGACTTGAGCAAACATGTATACGGCCGATGTTTGATGGACATCGTCCTAAGTGTTTTTTTAGTTTAGAAAAGTATTTTTTTCGCACGTATACTTTGCCAAAAAATAGGGAGGTCTATGTTCGCACTAAAAATTGGCACCTAGCCGACCAGGCAGGACAGACCAGTCTGACCGGTGTCTTAGAGCGGTCTGACCGGTCCTGGATCCTGTAGCTGGTCCGGCACGCCACACCGGTCAGACCGATTTGCCTGACCGGTCTGACCGGTGTCCCCGTGTCCGAGTCAAAACGAGGAGTCCTGATAGAGTTAGGCTTGTAAAAGGATTTCCTTGCGGGGTAAGACCTCCCCACCCTATAAATATAAAGGGTCACAACCGATTGAGGTTCATCATCCAATCGATCAAATCAATTTTCCTTTATTTGTCTCGTATTTACTTTTATCTCTTCCTAGCTTTTCCAATCTACTACTTGTTGTTCTTCCTTCGTCTCCGCGATGTCTGAAGGCGTTTTAGGTGGCCTTGCCGACCCTAGAGCAACCCTGCGTGCGCCGCCCCGACAGGATCCTGCCCGGGCGACGTTCGGAGGTCTACCGCCGGAAAACCGCCGACGACCGGTCTGACCGGTCACCTTCACCGATCTGACCGGTGACGACGCAGAGGTGCTGCGACAGCTGCCCTTGCGTGCTTGTTGGCCCCGAAAAAGTGCCAACAACCACATTGTTGCATACTTGCATCTTGTACTTGTACTCATGGTTGACCAATGCGTAACTCTACGACGTGTGTAGTTGTCCAAAAGGATTCGAATCAAGGACCTCGATGACAGCAGACTGAAACAAGAGTAGCCTCCTGACACGTTTGAGGTTGAGGATAGGCAATACTTTGTGAACTAAGAGGAAGATTTCGATTGGACTTTCCATCCTGAACACTGCAGAACTTACTGGATAGGATGATTACCAGCGGCTATGCCCCAAGCTAGAACAGGTACCTCTCGATCTCTGTCCGTGCAATGGTTTAGGCCTCACATTTATGTAGGGATTTTAACTTCGGTGGTAAGTTTCTAATTTCATAGATAACTTTCAGTTTAAGGTTCATGATGTTTTGAGCAATATATCATGTTTTCAGATTTTCATGTTCCTTATCTGTTATTGTTCACGGCTTACTATTTAATTGGGGTTTTCAGGGTCTTTACATTCATGCAGTTCTTCCATTATCATATCATAGAGCTTGCTCTTAGCATGTTGATAGAGCTCAGATGTAATTTTCTTTTTAATGGTTGTCACTTTAGATTTCATCTTAAGGCATACCCATTACAACTGCTCCCCTGTTTTGACTCGGAAAATTGTTATCTTTGCTCATTAAATTAACGTATTTTTCTTTGTCTGACCTGGTGGGTTTTCCGTCCCCAACCATGATCATTCAATATATTTTTTAGCAGCTTCATGTCCAAAGTCCTGAATTTAATTCTGTATGCAGCCTTCTGACTACAGTATATGTATATGGGGTGAGTACCGCAAAATATTTAGTGATTATGCCAGTGATAAGGAATATGCGGAGTACTAGTACTACAAGGAAATGTCCAAGAAAATGACGGTATGTGTCAACAAAACGAAAAATATAATACCATACGGTATAAAATAATATAATGTCACCTTTATGATGTAGTTATGGATGGGAATGGGCCGGCCCGGCCCTGGCCTTGAACCTGGCCCTATTGGCCTCGAGGCCAATTTGTGAGGCTATGGGTCGACCCAAATCAGCCCTTGGCTGAGGCCTTGCTGGCCCAATGGGCAGCACGGGTCGACCCAAACTTATACAACCTCATTAAAACATATCATGCTGGATGTTACTGACATGAAATGATTATAGCTCATTAGCAAATGTCATTCCAACAACACGGGGTGCATCTGTCATTTACATATAATTTCAGAAAAAATAAAGAACTTTGTTTTCATTTCTTCACTAGATTTTGCTGCTATATAACCTACTGGAAACTACAGAATCACTAACTGGATGTTACTTCATCAAGCATCTCCTCAACCTGACAACTCCTATTCCTTAAGCATGGTGCCTCCTCATCTGCATGTGTATTAGTAGAAATGAGTACACAATTATACAATGAAGAGCAAAATCATACTCTTATCAATCTAACAAAACAAATCTTGCATTTAATTAAAAACAATTATCACAATGCTGGAGGAAGATTGACAATCGACAATGCTGATGGTAAGGAGTTTCAGGTCAACATTGAAAATCAGCAGGTTCAGATAGCATTGCTAGGTCTCTAGTCCCATCATTTATCAGAAGCTAAACTGATAATGCCCAAATCAGCAGACAGCATCCACCAAATTGTTGATGGTCCATATGTACACACTCAAGAGCAGAAATCGACACCAGCTACAAGTTAACATTCCAGTCAATGCTTGGACATGAGAATATACATGAGAAATTGAGGATAAATCTGAGCAAAAGTCTGGCAAAATAGTATGGGTGCAGGCTTGGATGTGAGTCGCAGAGCCAATGCTAGTCTGCTACTACTGCCTAAATGCCTAATAGTATAAGTTGCCTGCTACTCTGAATGAACTAAACCTTGCATTGGTTCCTCTACGCGCGAAGCGGATGTCTAGGGGAAAAAGGCATCAAGAAATACACATTCACACAGATGGCCCGTGCAGGCCGCAAACGAACTGCTCCGCTCGGTGCCGCGCCGCGCCAACTCGCTGCCCCATCCAAGAAGCACGGAATCTCTGAGGGGGAAGAAAAGAGACCAGAAGCTTGCCGGAGAGGACAGCTGACGCCCTGACAGAGGGAAGTGCGAGCCTGCGACTCTGCGAAGCGTCGAGTCGCCGCTGTCGGAGGGAAGTGCGAGCCTGCGAGGCGTCGAGTCGCTGACGAGGTGTTGCCGGAGGACAGTGCGTGCGTCCGCCCGCCAGCCGCCGCCGCCAACTCCTCTCGTCTCTTGCGGGGAGGTGTCGCGTGGGTCGACCCTATCCACCCATCGGGCCAGCGAGCTTTGGCACTCCATGGCCCCTTTCTAATTTGAGGCCACCCCGACGGCCCATTGGCCTCATTTTTATGGGTCGGGCCAGTTACCAAATGGGTCGACCCGGCCCATTCTCATCCCTAGATGTAGTGGCTCAAAGATTAGCACTCAGGATCACGTAAGGTATGCAGCCATGTTCGTGCCCTGCGTGAACTCTATTCAGCACTAGTGCTTGTCATTTCGCCTACTACAGGAAATTGCGGTTTAGTTCAAAGGAGGTTTCACAAATCTTTTACACCTCAAATATCAGGCAACTTGCTACTTTAACAGCACAGGGTCTGTTTGCCAGGCTCTAGCTCCTGCCTCCTGGCAAAATATGATTGTGGCCCTTGTTCCTCCGATAAATTGGTTTTTCAAGTGGAGTTGAAGCTCGTTGAGAAAAATCGATTGCGACAATAATGTGGATAAATTTTGGGGCATTGAATGCTTGAAGAAGGATAAGAAACAGTACAATTGACATTTGTGTGTACTTTACATTATAAGAGCCCCTTTAGTAGGACTCTGGTTCGGGCTTCAGCTTCTCCACTGGTGGAAGCCCAGCCTAACCAAATGAATATCAAACGAACGGCTTGGTTCTCCCTGCGAATCACTTACTGGAGCCATCAGAGGGAGGGAGAGACATAAAATTGGTTCCCCGTGGCTTCTCTCTCACAGTTGTTAAGGGCCCATAGGCGGATTAGGAGGGCTAACAAGGGCAGGAAGAAGGTGGTGGGACCCACGACGGCCATTGACGGCGCTTGGTTAGCTGCGGTCATGGATTCCCACCGCGGCGCACAGGAAAAAGGTGGCGGCACAGGTTGTCAGGAATGGTGGCGCAGGAAGGTGAGAGCATTATAGACATTTCGTCATTCTATCCATGTTGCACACTCAGAAGAAACTAAAGTTAAAAAAAAACTACTTTCCAAAGAAGTACAAAACAGCTTCTTGTTGGAGTGCTTCACATGGCTTTGTATTCATCTTGCTATTTCTCACCAATCCTGTAGATTTGTAGGATAATAATATTCGATTTTGGTTGAAATTTGCATTCGAGTCAAACAAATCTGGTTAACGAGAGCGTGGACTCAAATGTACTTTTCAACCAACTAACTCAGCTCCTTATCCTCCAAAATCATAGCAAGCATAAATCGCACATGCATGATGCATTGTTTTGCATGCAAATGCCCCACATGAATGGTCTTAGTACAAGTACACTTGTCAAACCTTATTAGGAGAACTAAACGTAGATTAATTACAAAACTAATTACACGAATGAAAAGAAATCTCGAGACAAATTCATTAAGTCTAATTAATTCATCATTAAAGATTGTTTACTGTAGCATGATATTGTTTAATAATAACATAATTAAGTAAGCGCATTAGATTCGTAGGTAGACTCGGTAGATCTGTTCGCGTGCGGGAAAAATGCAATATCCTGACCCCCGCGTCGTCCGCCTGGGCGACTCGGGGGGCAACGCCGCGCCTCCCCAACCCTCCCCACCTCGAGCTCGTCGGCCGCCGTCGTCGCTGCCGCTGGCGGCGGCGGCGGCCTGCGGCTGCGTCGCGGTCTCCTTCCCTCCCTCCCTCCCTCTCCCTCTCTCTCCGCAACCCTAGCCCTCCTCCAACCCCGGTCGTCTCTCTTCGTCGGTCGCCTGATTCCGTTCTGCGCCGGCCGGATCCGCGCCCCCGCCACCGGATCTGCGTCGGCCGTGGCTGCTTCCGGGCTCCCTGCCGCCGGATCCGCACCGACGTGGCTGGTCTGCGCTCCATGTCGCCGGATCCGCGGTGGTCGTGGCTGGATCCGGGCTCCCCACTGTAAGTGCAATCAAGCCCTAAGTGGGTTTTGGTGATGTTGACCACCCAATTAAACGTCTAATGAGCTTCTAAGTGTATGTTTCAGGTTCATGATTTATATAAGGTGTAAAGGAACTAAAGGAGACCCCTAATTCAAAAAGGAAGGCTTGCCCTTGTCCAAGGATGCTAGTTTTAATTTATTTCTATTTGGAATTTGAGTATAGGATAAGCCGTACTATCAAGAGGGATACTAATAGTGGCTTTGGGTGGAACCAAGTGCATAAAGTTCTCAACAAACCAACAAATCATCCCAGCCACATAAGTCCTATCAGCTGCAGCTCTGTTTTCTCTGGTCCCGGAACCTCCGTGCTTTTCCCGGAAGTTCCGAATTGCATGAAGGACAGAATAGGCAACCAGAGGGGGGAGTGAATGGGAGCCGATAAAAATTCTTCCCGAAGGTCGAACTCAGCCTATACCCCGATTGCCACTCCGAGTACTCGCACACACCAGAGAAGCTCTACACTAGGCACACACAAGCCCACACGATCTAGAGACAAGCCTTGAATCAAACCGCGGAAGCACAAGACAAGAATCAAAGCACTTAGCCAAATCTGCGAGGCCCTGGGTGGACAGTCCGGACGAGTACGGCGGACAGTCCGCAAGCTTGGCGGACAGTCCGTGAACCCTCGGCGGACAGTCCGAAATAGGCCCCCGAACCTCCAGTGCTGCACCGAGGAAATTCGGACAGTCCGGGCAAGCACTGCGGACGATCCGGCACCTCACGGACGGTCCAGCCACACCTGGCGGACGGTCCGGCTGAACTCGCTGAAAACCCCAGACAAACCACGAGCCAACCCCAGACAAAATCCGAGCCACGCGGACAGTCCGCACAACCCTCGCGGACAGTCCAGAAACTCCCTACAACAAAACCCTAGCGGCGAAAACGATCGTAACGCGAACACGAACAAACACGCGACGAACTCTGAAGAACACACGCCACGCGGACAGTCCGCGACCCTCGAGCGGGCAGTCTGCGACACGCGGACAGAGTAGAAACAGCACGACCCCGCGAGGTCAACTCTCCAAATCCATCACCGGATCTCCCAAACGGCTAGAGCTCTTGAGACAAGATTTGGGGGAGATGAGAAGCGTCAGTAGGTGAAGCTATACCCCAAAAATCTCAGCCTCTAACTCCCTAAATCACCGGGAATCACGGATCACACGAACCACCACCAAGAACTCGGGCTCCAACCAAAAACGTACGAATCGAAGGTGTTTCCCGGCGTTTGAGGGGTCAAGATCACACACAAAGATGCGCAAGGCATCCACCCATGATCCCCTCAAAGAAATCCGAGAAGAAACGCCCTCAAATCCACGAATCGAGCGAAGAACAAAACACCCCAAAAATAGCTCTGAAAAACACACGAAAATCACAAAGAGCTAGGAGATCACCGCAACGCCGAATGCTTCCAGACATCCAGAGGTCAGAGTCTATACAAAATCTAGCCTAAGGAAAGCAGAGCAAAAAGAAGCAGTTTAGAGCGATCTACCGGGGGAGGAAACCCTAGAGTCCAAGAGAGAGAGATGCCATCCACCTCTCCGCTGTTTATACGAAGTCCACCGGAGGAGGTAAATGACCACACTACCCCTACAACTCAAATAGAAGATACACACCCCACAGGGGTAATATGGTCAAGTCTTCATCGAGCGGACATGCTTCCACAACAGACTTGCTTAGCGTCGACGCAAGCCCCGCGATCACGCCACGTGCCCCCCGCCTCGAAGCTTCCCGACGCTCCCGGATCACCGTCTCCGTCGCATCAGGCCTCCGACTTGGTTTTGCGGCCCAAACCAAGAAACCGTCCACCGATGGTTTTGTGGGCAAACCAACAAATCCCGCGTGCAAGCTTCGGGCTCGATCTGCTACCTTACACTGGCCCTTGTTCACGACTTCCGCCCGCTAGTCTTGCACCGCACGGCTCGCACTTGACCCCATCGGCCACCGGGTCCATCGAACCAAGCCTACTTGCCTCTCCATCACCCGGAGGCCACCACAGCTAAGGTCTTTCGCGCTTGTTCTTCATCTGCACCAACACAAGTCAAGCCACAACCTGTACCTGCACACTTAGCCAAGCATCAGTCTACACAACGTTGTCAATCACTCATCACTAAGGAGCGACCCTCCACTGGTCCTCGGACACACCTGGTCCTTAATCTCCCCCTTGATGAGTGCATTGACAACACCCATAGTAACCAACATAGAGAAAAAGAAAAGAAAATAACCACGAACACAAACCTCCAAGCAAGTGACCCAAAGCCAAAGAACAAGCAAAAAACACGATCACTCGCCGAACCAAGTCTCGGTCCCCTAAGGCAAGGGCAACGGCTCAACACAGCCAAGACAAAATAAAGCTCACAAAGAGCACACCACAAAGCACAAAACTCAGGCAAAACAAAGGAGCTCCCCCTGCACATATGCAAACCCCCCTGAGCAAATGCAACCTCTTCTTCTCAATTTTTCTCCTCACATGCATTATCTCACAAATGCATACTAATTTTCCACAAACTCTCCCCTTATCATATAAATCTCCCAAAACTCTCCCCCTTGTTGACAATGCATGAATCAAGGTATATGAAACACTTCCCATTGTTTTCATGAAAAAATGCATGTCAAAGCATATATACAATCTACCAAGCTTCTCAAATATACAAAGAGCACAACAAAATGCTACAAATGAGACATAGAGCAAGCAAAGTAGACATGGTGTAGTTAGCACATTACCATCAAGAAGGTAGAGACATATAAGCATGTGACATGGCCAAAAGCAAATTTTAAGCAATTTTCAAAACAAAATATTCATCTCATGAGCAAAGCCCTATCCATGGCAATTTGAACACAAATGCACTAGATCATCCAAAGTTTATACAAGATCACAACTTCTCATCACAAGATCATGGTAGACGCCCACAAGCTACTCAAGACATGTTAAAGCCACCGAGCCATGTGTCTACTTCTTAAAATGAGACTTCTCATGGTAGACAACATGCAGCGGTTTAGCACCCAAGATATGAATATCAAAATATAAAAACATGATTAGGAGCTCATTTTCCAAGCATAAGGCAATTCATACACCAATTTCATTTTCAAGTTTAAATATGGTACATGAAATGCCTTTGCGGCAAAAAGAAGCTTATGCTCCTCCACAAGTAAACAAATGGGCTAAACATTTATAATGACAAAAGGTCTTTGACCCCAAGCAAAGAGAACATGATACTCAAGCAGAAACTAAACATGATAGAGGCATTTGAGCACAAATTGAGCATAGACAAGTATCTACTCATGAGTGAAGCAATTTTATCATTTTCACAAACATAAAGCTATCTCATCATACATATATGGCAAAACCATCAAGAGCATAGCATTCACATCACCATTTACCAAACATGCACATATCTCACACATAGCACATCTGTGATCAAAGTATATAAGAGAAGATTTTCCTAGCACAAGTGATCCAAAGATGGCTATCCTACCAGGTTTTGTACAGAAAGTAACATGCATGCATGGAATGCAACAAAATGAAATATATATCACATATATACATGAGAAGCTCCAAGACTCAGCTAGAAAGGAAAGCACACTCCAAGTTCACCCCGCAAGCGAGTGAAAGTGACTTGGTCAAGTGGTTTGGTGAATATGTCGGCTAGCTGATCTTGGGTAGGTACATAGGACAAGGATATGTTTCCCTTCTCAACATTGTCCCTTAGAAAGTGGTATCTCACTTCTATGTGTTTTGTTTTGGAGTGAAGGACTGGGTTTTTGGCTACACTTATGGCACTGGTGCTGTCACAAAAGAGTGGAACCTGGGAGCACTCCTCACAAAAATCGCTCATAGTGTAGGTCATCCATAAAAGCTGGGAACAAGAACTAGCAGCAGCTACATACTCGGCCTCTGTAGTGGACTGGGCTACACTGGATTGCTTGTGAGATGACCAAGAGACCAAAGAAGAACCAAGGAACTGACAACACCCAGAAATAGACTTGCGGTCCAATCGACACCAAGCAAAATCAGCATCGGAGTACCTGTGAAGTTTGAGTGTCGAGGAGGCAGAATACCAAAGACCAAACTCAGGAGTGTAGTTCAAGTACCTGAAAATCTGCTTGACGGCCTGCCGATGTGAAGTCCTCGGTGAAGCCTGAAAACGAGCGCACAGACACACACTGAACTGTATGTCTGGCCTCGTCGCCGTCAAGTAGAGGAGGGAGCCGATCATGCTCCGGTACTCCTTCTGGTCCACGGGTTCGCCATCCTCATCCACGTCCAAAGCCGTAGTGGTACCCATCAGTGTAGTCAGCGGCTTGGAGTCGTTCATGCCAAACTTCTTCACCATGTCCCTGGTGTACTTCGCCTGATGTACAAACGTCCCGTCCTTGCACTACTTGATCTGGAGTCCTAAGAAAAACTGCAGCTCGCCCATCATGGACATCTCAAATTCCCTGCTCATGTCATCTGCAAATCTGGCAACAAGATCATGAGAAGAGCCACCAAAGATTATGTCATCCACGTATATCTGAACAATCAAAAGGTCATTCCCATGCTTAAGGAGAAACAGGGTCTTATCAAATGTGCCCATCACAAACCCCTTACTCAGCAAAAAGCCTCTCAACCTGCCATACCAAGCTCTAGGTGCCTGTTTCAACCCATAGAGTGCTCTCTGGAGTTTGTATACACGGTGTGGGTATTTCTCGCTCTCAAACCCCGAGGGTTGCCTCACATACACTTCTTCCTCTATTACCCCATTCAAGAAAGTACTCTTCACGTCCATTTGGTACAACTTGAACCCTTTAGCCACGACAAAGGCTAGAAGGATCCTAATTGCCTCCAAACGGGCCACAGGAGCAAATGTCTCCTCATAATCTATACCCTCTTTCTGGTTGAACCCCTGAGCCACCAACCTCGACTTGTTTCTCACAACCATCCCATTCTCACCCTCTTTGTTCTTCCACACCCACTTGGTACCTATGGGATGGCAATTTGGTGGTGGATCGACTAACACCCAAACTTGGTTTCTCTCAAAATTCTCCAACTCCTCATGCATGGAATTCACCCAATTCTCGTCAGACAAAGCGTGTCGAATATCTTTGGGCTCAAACGAAGCAACAAAAGCAGAGTGAGCGAAATGAGAAGTGTTCCTTGACCTCGACCGTGTAGTGCGTTCATGAAGGTCACCTATGATCGTAGATGGTGGGTGATCCACCTGTACACGCCGGGGAGCCTCTCACCTGGACACAACCTCCCCCTCAGCAGCAGCCTCCACTCGAACAGCCTCAGTCGTAGTGGGTGTAGAGGATGGTCCATCCTCGATCGTCATCGTAGTAGTGGAAGTAGCGTGTACACGATCAGCCACGGGAGCATCACCACCATCATCGTCGTTGTCTCCATCTCCATCCTTCTCATCCTCATAGATCCTCGCTCCAATCTCCTCGTCACCTGCACACTCGAAAGCAGAAGAGCTACATGGCTGTGTCTCGTCGAAGGTTACCTCGCAAGTCTCCATGATTCGGTTAGTGTCAAGGTTGAGCACACAATATGCTCTAGAATGAATCGTATAACCAAGGAAAATACCATCCGAACATCTAGACTCAAACTTATCCAACTTGCCCTTCTTCAGAATGAAAGACTTGCAACCAAAAGCTCTAAAGTAACTCACCTTGGGTTGTCGCCCATGCATCAGCTCATAAGAGGTCCTCTTCTTGAAAGCACGAAGGAAGATGCGATTTGAGACATAGCAAGCGGTATTGACCGCCTCGGCCCAGAAACGCCTAGGAGTCCTATGCTCATCAAGCATCGTCCTGGCCATCTCACAAAGGGTCCGGTTCTTCCTCTCCACTATGCCATTCTGGCAAGCGACGTATGGAGAAGAGTACTGATGATCAAGACCAAGATCACTACAAAAGGTATCAAAATGAGAGTTCTTGAATTCCGTGCTATTGTCACTGCGTATAGCTCGAATGGCATCACCATGTCTCTCATTCTTCAACCTCAAGATTAAGTCCCGAACAAAGCCAAATGTCTCGCTCTTATCCTCCAAAAAGAAAACCCAAAAGTACCTCGAAAAATCATCAACCACAACAAGAACATACCACTTCCCACCCGCAGAGCGAACACGAGCTGGCCCAACCAAATCCATGTGCAACAGCTCACAAGGTCACTCGGTCATGACCGCAGTCAGAGGGACGTGAGAAGTAGCAACCATCTTTCCATGCTGACAAGAAGCACAAACCAAATCCTTCTCGAATTTCAACTTAGGCAATCCTCGGACAAGATCAAGACCACTCAAGCGGGAAAGCAACTCAAAGCTCAAGTGTCCCAACCTCCTATGCCATTTTTAAAGCTCGGCCGAAATGCCAGCAACAAAGCATCGAGGAGGACCAACAGACTGGGAAAAATCAGCACGGAAAATTTGACCCTGGGGGACGATCGTACAGACAAGATCACCTCGAGAATCAAGCACACTAGAAGCGCCCGACTTAAAACGAACCTCAAAACCTTCGTCAAGCAACTAGGATACTGACAACAGGTTAAAACCAAGTGACTTGACCAAGGCCACACTTCTTAAGGTCACCTTGCTACTCACCTTCACCATACCTTCAGCAAGTACTCGTCCTCTCCCATTGTCCCCGAAAGTGATGTACTCCCTCGTACTCACCGGGGTGAGGCTGGAGAACCACCCACGATCTTCGGTCATGTGTCGTGAGCAACCGGAGTCGATCAACCAAAAGTCCTCCAAGCCTCCCACCTGCAATCAAAATCGAGAACGAGAATGAGCAAGTGACTCAACACTGGGGTTAGTACCAAAGGAGTCAAACCAGTGTCGAGCCATTTGCTAAAAAGAAGGATTAGCAAAGTCCATCCTACCAAAACCCCTAGGCGGAGCCCTCTCACGCCTACCACCAAAGGACCTATCACGTCTCACTGGAGGAGTACGCGCACCACGAGGGGGAAAACGTGGCCCGTAGTCCATCTGAGACCCAAAGCTCCGATCGTGCCACCCAAACTCGTAACGGTCACGAGAAGGAGCACGTCTAGCCAACTCACCACGCCCAAACCCAACACGCCTATCTCTTTGAGGAAAACCACCTCCACCTCCACGAGTGGGAACTGTACGCACAAACACCTCACCTCTAGGTAGAGGCCCTCTACGAGGCTCAGGCACACCACGAGAAAGGTGGTACCTGTCCATGTTTGCCATCTCCCTAGCAAACCTCTCATCTCTCTTCCTCCTGAAACAGAACTCATCCTTATGCCCATCCCTCCCACAATACTCACAATGGAAGCGGATCGGCTGTGGCTTAGGCGGTGGTTTTTCTGTGGGCTTCTCAACAGCTTTCTCTCCTGACTTCCCTTAAAATACATTCCCCTGGGTGCTCACAAACTTGATGGGTTTCTGGTAGTTTTCTATTTTGTGGGGGAACACTGGTGGGTCTGGAGTTGTATCAAGCTTGTTTCTGAGGTAGTTTGGCTTGGGTGCAAATTTGTTCATCGGTGTGGTATATGGTGGAATAGGAATCTCTCCAGCTTTCTCTTCTCCCTCACCACTCTTCTCACCACACTTGTCAGCCCCCAACGCCTGACCATCAAATCTCTTGAACTGAGCCAACGTCAAACTCAATTGTGGCTCATGCCCAGACAACCACCCCATCATTTTTCTCAATTCATCATTCTCATTCTGCAGACGATCAACATAGTGTGCAAGTTCCATGTTTTTCGAAGCATGCATTTCACAGGTAGAGCATGATGTAGGAAGAGGAGCTTTCAATGCCGCCTCAAGAGAAACTATTCTAGAGTGAGATTCATCTAGCCTAGCATGCAACACAGGACAGGAAGTGCAAGCACCTAACAAAGCTGGTCTAGATTTCAATTCATCACACTCAATCCTAATCACATCTAGTTCCACAAGAGTAGAGGCATGCTTCTCCTTGAGAGCAGTCAAATCAGCAAGAAACACATTGCAATCACTACAATCAATCTCATCGGAGACAACATGAGCATATTTCAAAGAGCCTATCTCATTTCTAGCATCAACCAATAAGGACTCAAGCTCAACTATCTTGTCCTTAGCATCACCCAACAGAGATCTAAATTCTCTCTTCTATTTGTTGGTCTTCCTAAGCACATCATCACAATTATCAAGCAACTCATTGAGCCTAGCATTCTCCTCTAGCAAGAAGTTGGGATCATGGCGTACCTCTTCCTCGGAGTCGGAGTTCGAATCCGAGCTATGCTTCCCACCCTTCTTGGAGTGCGCCATGCCGCAAAATCCACCTTGTGCGACGAAGCTTAGGCCGGTGAAGTTCTTGCCCGTGTGTCGCTTGTCCTTGCGCCGTTCTTGCTCTTCCTCGCTGCTCGAATCGGAAGAAGCATCGCTTGATGTGGAGTCGATGTCGCTCGCTCCGGCAACCATCGCTCGAGCCGTCTTCTTCTTGTACCCGCTACTCTTCTTGGGCCTTCTCTCGCCCTTGTCCTTGCGCTTGTCCTTGTAGTCGTTCCGGGAGCGGTGCTTGTTGTAGTCGTGCTTGCCCTTGCCCTTGTAGTCATTCTTGATCTCCATGGCTTCAGGGCACTCGGCTATGAAGTGCCCATGCTTCCCGCACCGATAGCACATCCCCGAGCTCCGCCTTACATTCTTGCGGTTCTCGTACATCGGCCCAAACCTCTTGCTCAACAAGGCGAGATCATTCTCGCTCAGCACCTCAAAGTCCTCATCTGGCAAAGACACAAGACAAGACAAAGAGAAACCAACAGAGTTAGCATTAGTCCTCGATCCTGAGACAAGAGCCAAACTATGAGGATCAGTGGGGCTCTCGCTCTTGGCTCTCAAGCCACTATCAACCTCTGAAGACCTGAGCTTGGAAAACAGCTCATCAAGCGATAGCGTATCATACACGCTTGACTCCTCAATGGCCTTGACCTTGGCACTCCACACAGACCTATCCAGAGCATGCAAAAGCTTGATAGCTTGATCATGATCTGTGTATGGGAGCACTGTCACATTGGCCCTCATGTTGTTGACTATGCTAGTGAAGCACTGAAACATAGCATCGGTCGACTCACCGAGGAGATGAGTGAAGTTCTCGTACTCTCCGGTAAGTGGAAAACAAACGGGCTTGCACTTGGGTATTGCCAACATGAGCATTTCTCAACTTAAGCCAAATCCTTCCGGCCACATTCTCTCCGTATACTCGCTCGAACTCCGAGGCACAGAGAGTACGGAACAAGTAATCAATGGCTTTGCTGTTGGCCTCACACATGTACTGCGATCCTGGAAGCAGAAAACTGTCTGGAATGACATGATGAGGATTCTGAGTGACCTCCCAGATCAGAGTTCCCTTCCCTCTCAAAAACGCGCCCATGCACCTTTCCCACATCGGGTAATTCTTGCCATCAAAGTGCGGAGGACCCGACCCCTTGCCATAATCGCCCATCTTTGGATCTTAGACTGGTTAGAATCAAGAAGATCTGTAACCGGCTCTGATACCAATTGAAGGACCGAATAGGCGACCAGAGAGGGGGGGAGTGAATGGGAGCCGATAAAAATTCTTCCCGAAGGTCGAACTCAGCCTATACCCCGATTGCCACTCCAAGTACTCGCACACACCAGAGAAGCTCTAGACTAGGCACACACAATCCCGCACGATCTAGAGACAAGCCTTGAATCAAACCATGGAAGCACAAGACAAGAATCAAAGCACTTAGACAAATCTGCGAGGCCCTGGGCGGACAGTCCGGACGAGTACAGCGGACAGTCCGCAAGCTTGGCGGACAGTCCGTGAACCCTCGGCGGACAGTCTGAAATAGGCCCCCGAACCTCCAGTGCTGCACCGAGGAAATTCGGACAGTCCGGGCAAGCACCACGGACGGTCCGTCCACACGTGGCGGACGGTCCGGCTGAACTCGCTGAAAACCCTAGACAAACCACGAACCAACCCCAGACAAAATCCGAGCCACGCGGACAGTCCGCACAACCCTCGCGGATAGTCCGGAAACTCCCTACAACAAAACCCTAGTGGCGAAAATGATCGAAACGTGAAAGCGAACGAACACGTGACGAACTCTGAAGAACACACGCCACACGGATAGTCCGCGACCCACGAGCGGACAGTCCGCGACACGCGGACAGAGCAGAAACAACACGACCCCGCGAGGTCAACTCTCCAAATCCATCACCGGATCTCCCAAACGGCTAGAGCTCTTGAGACAAGATTTGGGGGAGATGAGAAGCGTCACTAGGTGAAGCTATACCCCAAAAATCTCAGCCTCTGACTCCCTAAATTACCGGGAATCGCGGATCACACGAACCACCACCAAGAACTCGGGCTCCAACCAAAAACGCAAGAATCGAAGGTGTTTCCCGGCATTTGAGGGGTCAAGATCACACACAAAGATGCGCAAGGCATCCACCCATGATCCCCTCAAAGAAATCCGAGAAGAAACACCCTCAAATCCACGAATCGAGTGAAGAACAAAACACCCCAAAAATAGCTCCGAAAAACACACGAAAATCACAAAGAGCTAGGAGATCACCGCAACGCCAAATGCTTCCATACATCCAGAGGTCAGAGTCTATACAAGAATCTAGCCTAAGGAAAGCAGAGGAAAAAGAAGCAGTTCAGAGCGATCTACCGGGGGAGGAAACCCTAGAGTCCAAGAGAGAGAGATGCCATCCACCTCTTCGCTATTTATACGAAGTCCACCGGAGGAGGTAAATGACCATGCTACCCCTACAACTCAAATAGAAGATACACACCCCTCAGGGGCAATATGGCCAAGTCTTCATCGAGCGGACACGCTTCCACTGCGGACTTGCTTAGCGTCGACGCAAGCCCCGCGATCACGCTACATGCCCCCCGCCTCGAAGCTTCCCGACGCTCCCGGATCACCGTCTCCATCGCATCGGGCCTCCGACTTGGTTTTGCGGCCCAAACCAAGAAACCGTCCATTGATGGTTTTGTGGGCAAACTAACAAACCCCGTGTGCAAGCTTCAGGCTCGATCCGCTACGTTGCACCAGCCCATGTTCACGACTTCCGCCCGCTAGTCTTACACCGCACGACTCGCACTTGACCCCATCGGCCACCGGGTCCATCGAACCAAGCCTACTTGCCTCTCCATCACCCGGAGGCCACCACAGCTAAGGCCTTTCGCGCTTGTTCTTCACCTGCACCGACACAAGTCAAGCCACAACCTGTACCTGCACACTTGACCAAGCATCAGTCCACACAACATTGTCAATCACTCATCACTAAGGAGCGGCCCTCCACTGGTCCTCGGACACACCTGGTCCTCATTGCATTTCCGTCTGCCAGCTGAAGACTCCCAGACCTCGGAAGTTCTGGGATATTTCTGGAGGTTCCGGGTTTTCAAAAAGAGCTGTTGCAGATCTGGATCTCAGGGTATTTATACCCCTTTGACCCCCAACGGTCCTCTTCTTCTTCCTTGTGCGGAAACAGTAGCATTTGCCTTTCTCTCACTCATAGCAATCACTCCCACCTACTTGAATCTAAAATCCATTCTTAGCATTCAAGTCTTGGGTGATTCCTTGTGAGAAGATGCAAATCCTTTCACTCTCTTGAAGTTCTAGTGCACTTGGTGAAACCCTACCTTGCTTGGTGGATCTATTACTCTTGAAGTTTCACTCCTAGACGGCTAGAGGTTACTTGGGAGCTTCCTAGCTTTGCGTGGCTGCCCCAAGTTGGTTGTATTACCCTTTGTGACTAGTGGAGCACTCCACCAATTGCCTTGGTGATAGGTGTGAGAGAGGAGTGGATCTAGAGAGATCCCAAAGCCTTTGTGGCTTACCTCAACAACGTGGATGTAGGCCAACCTTTGTAGCGAGCTGAACCACGAGATAAATTGGTGTCTCTTGTGCTTTACATCATTTACTTATATTGCTTGCTTGTTCTTAATCGCTCTCAACTAGATCTATTAGGGTTTGCTCTAGATCTATAAGTCCTCTTTGCTCTAAGGTTGTTTAGTAGCTTATGCTTCAAATTCATAGCTTCAAATATCTATATCTTGCCTGTGCTATCAGCTTCTAGCTATCTAATTCGAGCAGGTTTGAAAAATCTGAACCTCCTGGAAAATTCACTGTCTATGCATTTTCCCGAAGGTTCCGAATTTTTCCCGGAGGTTCCGGACTCTGACAGAAGTTTAGCAAGAAATGTTTGAATTTGTTTTGTAGGCCTATTCACCCCCCTCTAGGCCACTTGCATTGATCCTTTCAATTGGTATCAGAGCTTGGATCCTCAGTTTGCACTTAACTGTGTGAGGAAATGTCAAGTGGAGATGAAAGACCCAAAGAGGACAAAGAAGAAGTTGGTGAACCAACCAACAAGAGTGCAGCTGAAGCTTCGGGAGCGGAGGGTGACTCATCCTCCACTCATGAGAAGCTTGAAAAGCTCAAGAAGGTTGTGAAGGAAGACAACAAGAAAGAAAAAGAAAAGAAGAAAGAGAAGGAAGAGAAGAAGAAAGAGAAGAAGAAGAAGAAGAAGAAGAAGAAGAAGAAGAAGAAGAAGAAGAAGAAGAAGAAGAAGAAGAAGAAGAAGAAGAAGAAGAAGAAGAAGAAGAAGAAGAAGAAGAAGAAGAAGAAGAAGAAGAAGAAGGAAGCAAAGAAGAAGAAGAAAGAACCTTCACCTCCACCTTCATCTTCTTCGGTGCCTTCATCCTCATCAAGTGAGAATGGAGATGATGACGATGAGTACTATGGAGCAAGGATGCCCAAGAGAATGCTCAAGCCCAAGTCCAAGTCCAAGAAGAGCTATGGAAGTGTATCCTTTAACTATGATTGTTTAACCACTTCCAAAGATAACATGTCTATTCCTGTTGGCAAATTGCCTCAATTTGATGGCACTAACTTTGCCAAATGGAAGCATCTAATGAAAGCCTACCTTACGGGCTTGCACTTGGATTTGTGGAATATTGTGTGCGTAGGTTTTGAAGACCCCGAAGATGAAGAAAAGCTTACACCACAAGATTGCTGCAACATAAGAAGAAATGCCTAAGCCACCATCATTCTCCTTAGTGCCTTGAATGGACAAGAGTATAATAGAGTGAATGGCTTAGAGATTGCCAAGGAGATTTGGGACACTCTCCATATTGCTCATGAAGGGGTTGACAAAGTGAAGAAATCCAAGATAAGCATCATGATGTCCGAGCTCAATAGATTCTCTATATTGGAGGGTGAAGGACCCCAGGATATGTTTGATAGATTGATGGCCATTGTTGGCAAGATTAGAGGCTTGGGTGGTGATGAATTGGATGACCACTATGTTGTGAAGGTGATGTTAGAGGCTTTTGCTCGTAGAAACCCCACTCTAGTCACCTTGATTAGAGAGAAGAAAAGATTTGAGGAGTTCTCCCCAAAGGATGTCCTTGGGAGAATTCTAGCACATGAGCTCATGGACATAGAGATACAACATAAAAAGAAGATTGGAGAGCTAGAGTCCAAAATGAACAACATGAAGGTCAAAGATGTGGCTCTCCAAGCTAACAAGTCAAGCAAGCCCTCTACTTCATCTAGACCGTCCAAGTCAAAATCAAAGAAAATTGAAGTAGAGAGCTCATCGAGTGACTCAAGTGAAGACGAGGATGAAAGTCCTCAAGTTGAGATTGGTGACATAGCCCTATTCATGAGAAGATACAAGAAGGTCTTGAAGAAGCAAGGCTACAAGTTCTCCAAAAGAAAATATCCCAATCACAAGAAGAGAACTTGCTACAATTGTGGAAGCACAGAGCACGTCATTGTGGATTGCCCTAATGAGAAGAAAGATGGCAAATATGACAAGAGCAAGGACAAATACAAGAAAGATCAAAAGTCATACCACAGGAAGAAGAGCTATGGTGGAGAAGCCCACATTGGACATGAATGGAACTCCGGTGATGAGAGCTCTAGTGATGAAGAGGAGAAGAAGAAGGTTGCTACCATGGCTATCAAGAACCCTTTCTGTACATCAAGGCTCTTCAACAACTTGAGTGACAATGAAGAAAACACCACCATTCATTGTCTCATGGCTAAGGGAGAAAAGGTAGAATCCTCCTCTAAACCCTCTCCTCCACCTAGTGATAGCTCAGACATAGATTCTAGTGATGAATCTAGTGATGAAGAAATTGAAGAACTAGTTGGTAAAATTGACAAACAATCTAAAGACTTCATGGCTAAGTTGGTGGTTGAAATAGAGAAACACCAATGTCTTCTTGCTTCGGAGAGAAATGAGGTTGAGGTCCTAAGGTTGGAAGTTGATCATAACTTGGCTATCATCACTACTCTTAGGGAGGAACTTGCTGCCTCTCAAGCTCAATGTAATTCTCTTAAGACAAGGAATGAAGAGCTTGAGGAGCAATATAGTCTCCTTTGGAGTAGTACCTCACATCCTTCCAAAGCAAAGGGTGAATCTAGTTCTTCAACTAGCAAGGGCTGTGAAAAATATCATAATATTGATGTTGAATCTTATGCCACTAACCTTGCTAATATGGATGCAATGAAGAAAGAAATTGCTAGGCTCTACACAATCATAGCAAATGGGTGCATGAAAGATGAGACCAAGAGGAAAATTGATATCAAATATGAGAAGATGCTTTACAAGAATTCAAGGCATGGATTTGGGTACACTGAGAACAGCAAGACCTCTGAAAGGAAATCATCAAACGCAAGGAATGCCTCAACTTCAACAGCAAGGGCTTTCTGTTCACCCAGAGTCCGGAGGTTCCAGTGTCAAAGCCCGGAGGTTCCGGAGTCTGGAAAGCCAAAACTGCTCAGAATGCATTTCCTGGAGGTTCCGAGAAAAACCTCGGAGGTTCCGGGGTCTGTAAGGACAGAAGTAAGAACAAGACCAAGTCTCAGCCCAAGCATGTTCCCAAAGCATCTAACAGTCTCTTGTAGGTCAAGAACAATCCCATTCTGCCAATGAGGAACAAGTTTGCACACAAGACCAATGCTCATGCATCCATTGACACTCAACCTAGCTATGTGTTGAGACACAAAAACCTTGGTAAAGTTGTTGCCACATATGTTGGAAATCAGTCCAACATATATGTGAAGAGATCACTATGGGTTCCTAAGATTTTGGTTGCTAACGTTGAAGGCCCCAAGTCAAATTGGGGACCTAAAAGAAGGAACTAAATTGTTTTGTAGGTATACTCCTACGGTGGATCAAGTTGGGTGCTTGATAGTGGATGTACACATCATATGACCGGAGAAAGGAGTATGTTCTCCACCTATCTCCATCTAGAAGGACCTAGAGAAAGAATTGCTTATGGTGGTAATTCTAGTGGAGAAGTCATTGGAGTTGGTGATATCCCTATCTCTTCTAAGTATTCAATTACTAATGTGCTTTATGTTGATCCGTTGAGTTACAATCTACTATCCATTTCACAACTTAGTGAGATTGGATTTGATTGTCACTTTTCGGATAAGGGTGTGTGTATCATAAAGAGGGAGGATTCCTCTATTGTCCTTATGGGTCGCTTGATGGGAAGGCTTTACCTAGTTGATCTCAACAAAAGTAAAGTCTCCCCTAAGACTTGTTTGGTGGCAAAATCTAGCATGGGTTGGCTATGGTATCGCTGACTAGCCCATGTTGGCATGAAGAACTTGGCCAAACTCTTGAAAGATGAACACATCCTTGGACTAACTAATGTTCATTTTGAGAAAGATAGGATATGTCAAGCATGCCAAGCCGAAGCAAGTAGGTGCACCTCACCCAAAGCATTCTCACTACTACAAGCTCGTTGGAGCTCATTCACATGGATCTATTTGGACCGGTGGCCTACATAAGCATTGGTGGTAACAAATATGACTTGGTTATTGTTGATGATTTTCTCGCTTCACGTGAGTGTTCTTTGTGTTTGAAAAGAGTGAAGTGCAAGGGAAGGTGAAGACCTTCATAAGAAGAGCACAAAGGGAATTCGGTTTGCCCATCAAGAAAGTGAGAAGTGATAATGGCTCCAAATTTCGCAACACCAACATTGAAGAGTTTCTTGATGAAGAGGGCATCAAGCATAAATTTTTAGCTCCTTATACCCCTCAACAAAATGGGGTAGTTGAGAGGAAGAATCACACACTTATTGAGATGGCAAGAACCATGTTGGATGAGTACAAGACACAAGACATCTTTTGGGCCGAAGCCATCAACACGGCTTGCCATGCCATCAACTGCCTCTATCTTCACAAGTTTCATAAGAAGACTTCCTATGAGCTTATCACCGGTAAAAAGCCCAATGTGTCCTACTTTAGAGTATTTGGGTGCAAATGTTTCATTCTAAACAAGAAGCCCCGGAGCTCTAAGTTTGCACCAAAGGTTGAAGAAGGTTTTCTTCTTGGCTATGGTCCTAATGAACATGCTTACCGTGCTTTCAATCTAACCTCCAGAAGGATTGATGTCACGGTAGATGTAACCTTTGATGGATCTAATGGCTCTCAAGTGGAGCAGGTTGATATGAATCTTTGGCCACAGGTGATGTTAGACCAGTTGAAGCACAAGATGAAGATGAAGAAATTGTACAAGCTTCAACACCATTCCAAGGGCCAGATGCTCCTGGTTCTGTAGAGGTGCAGACCTCGGAGGTTCCGGGCAAAATCTCGGAGGTTCCGGGAACTATCACTGGAACTCAACCTCCGGGAAATTCTCCGGAGGTTCCTGAGTCTGGGAACACAGCACCCCAGAACACTGTGAAACAGGCCACTATTTAGCAAGGAGATGTTCATGAAGCCATGAGACTCAAGCTGATGGTGATGATGAAGACCAACCTCTACACCAACCTCTTGGATCATCACATCCTCGTGTACATCAAGTAGTTCAACGGGACCACCCCGTTGACAATATCCTTCGGAGCATAAAGAGAGGGGTAACAACACGATCTCGTCTTAAAAATTTTTGTGCATTTTACTCGTTTGTTTCCTCTCTTGAACCTATCAAGGTAGAACAAGCTCTTGAGGATCCGGATTGGGTGATGGCTATGCAAGAGGAGTTGAACAACTTTGAAAGAAATCAAGTGTGGGAGTTGGTGGAAAGACCCAAGACAAATATCATAGGCACCAAATGGGTTTTCCGAAACAAGCAAGATGAGTTTGGCCTTGTGATTAGGAACAAAGCGAGGTTGGTTGCTCAAGGGTACACTCAAGTTGAAGGACTTGACTTTGGAGAAACATATGCACCGGTGGCAAGACTTGAAGCAATTCGGTTTCTTCTCGCCTTTGCTGCCCATCATGACTTCAAACTATATCAAATGGATGTCAAGAGTGCATTTCTAAATGGTCCACTCTCCGAAGAAGTCTATGTGGAGGAACCACCCGGTTTCGAAGATCCCAAGCTTTCTAATCATGTCTACAAACTCCATAAGGCGCTCTATGGGCTTAAGCAAGCACCGAGATCATGGTATGAATGCCTTAAGGATTTCTTACTCAAGCAAGGCTTTGAGATAGGCAAAGCCGATGCTACTCTCTTCACTAGAAAAGTTGATGGTCATATCTTTGTTTGCCAAATATATGTCGATGACATATTATTTGGTAGTACCAATGAAACTTTTTGTGAAGAATTTAGTAGGGTTATGACAAAGAGATTTGAGATGTCCATGATGGGTGAGCTCAAGTACTTCCTTGGATTTCAAATCAAACAAGCAAAGGAAGGGACTTTCATATGTCAAACCAAGTACACAAGGGACATGCTTAAGAAGTTTGACATGGACAAGGCCAAGCCCATCAAGACTCCAATGCCTACCAATGGACACTTAGATCTTGATGAAGAAGGGAAATCCGTGGATCAAAAGGTATATCGCTCCATGATCGGCTCTCTTCTTTACTTATGTGCATCTAGGCTGGATATTATGCTTAGTGTGTGCATGTGTGCTAGATATCAAGCTAACCCGAAAGAGTGTCATCTTATGGTCGTAAAGAGAATCTTGAGATATCTAGTGCATACCCCTAACCTTGGCTTGTGGTATCCTAAGGGCTCCACTTTCGATCTACTTAGTTATTCGGATTCCGATTATGCCGGTTGCAAAGTAGATAGAAAGAGTACATCGGGGATATGCCAATTCCTTGGTAGGTCCCTAGTGTCTTGGAGTTCTAAAAAGCAAAACTCAGTAGCCCTTTCCACCACCGAGGCCGAGTATGTTGCAGCCGGTGCTTGTTGTGCTCAACTACTTTGGATGAAGCAAACCTTAAAAGATTACATATGTCATTTTACCCATATCCCACTTCTGTGTGACAATGAAAGTGCCATAAATCTTGCAAATAACCTTGTAAGCCACTCTTGTACAAAACATATAGACATCCGTCATCACTTCTTGAGAGACTACAAAACCAAAGGAGATATCACTCTAAGTCATGTGAGCACCGAAAAACAACTAGCCGATATCTTCACTAAACCTCTCGATGAGTCAAGATTTTGCAGTTTGAGGAATGAGCTAAATATTCTTGATTCTCGTTGTGTGGTTTGATATATAGCACATCTTGGTTGATATGTAGTTTTGCTGAAAATCTTTTTGAAAAATCTTCATACATGTGTTTCAAAATCTATTTTATATCCCAACTTGTTCCAAAAGGTTGTAGCTGTGTGTTGATTGTTTGCTTTCTAGCCTATTGGGACAAGGAGTCCATGATCTAAGAGCAAAATTGAGTTAAAGTGCCAAATCTCATCAAAACAGCAAACTCACTGTCTCTGGTTGCAATCTTCGGAGGTTCCGGGAAATACTCGGAAGTTCTAGATCCTTATCTGATTCAATCAAAGCTTCAGTCAATATTCAGTTCTGAATCCGGAGGTTCTAGAAAATGTCTGGAGGTTCCACACTTATGCAGTTGACAGTCAAACAAAGTCAGAAGGGAATCAAAGTTGGAATATTCTTTGGACCTTATTTCTTAACTCCTAGGGTAACTCCTCCCTTTCTACCGTAGTCTTTCACCGCAGTAGATCCCCTTTTCACTGCTCGCCTCGCTCTCTGCCCTCCCTCGCTCACACGCGCTCGCATCCGCCGCGCGCCGCCACTGCTCCTGCCGTCGATGAGCCGTCGTCGTCCAAGACCCGGAGCTGCGGCGCTCATCCGTCATTGGGCACTGGAGGTCGAGTCGAAGGAGGAGCCGCTCGTGCTGTGCTTGGATCTTCACCGACGGTTTCCACCACCCGCGAACAAGAAGGAGTTCCCGAAGGTGTTTGTGCTCAACGTCCTCAACATCTCAACCTTCTCCTCTCTGTCTCGTGGGATCTAGCTTTGTGAAGCAGGAGATCTAGCCATTGCACTCCAGATCTGATCTGGTAGGCTAACTCCAGCACCACTAGGTCACTTTGTGACCTAGAGAGGGCCTCTGGGCTACGTCCTCAGTGTGAAAAGCTTCACAAGCTTCTCCTTCCTCTCCCTGATCTAAGGTAAACCCTAACCCTAATCTGCCTAGTTCTTCCTCTTTCCTAGTTCATGACTAGAATTCTAGTGTAGATGTGATCTTAGTTACTCTCTGGTGTTAGATGTTTAGGCACACTATGTTGAGATTTCAATTGAAAGTTGAATCAGAGACAGTTGGTCACTGTCACTAAAGAATCCGGAGGTTCCTGGAAATTCCCGGAGTTCCGAGGTCTGCAGCAATAGAGACTCTGACTCTGATTCAAAGTTCAATTGAACTCTTGTACATTCTGTTTCTAATCCATTCTTTCATCAAAATTCCTTATCAATCTGCACACCTCTCTATCAAGATGGCTGGGGATTCATCAAGGAAAAGGGACAAGAGGCCATTATAGTTTGAGGATTCAGAAGGTGAAGAAGCATACAACATTGTTGTCAGGCAAGTTGCTTCCAGAAAGGCAACACCCAAGAGAGGTAGAGGATCTGACAGTATGACTGGTGGAAGAGGGTCTGGGGCTGCTGCTCATGTTAGTGATAATGGGGGTGATGAGGACATCGCCACGCTGGATACACGCACGCCACGTCCTTCCCCACGCTACAAGTCGTCTCCAACTCAGCTGCCACGTTCGGTTCGGATTTAGCCAACATCCCCGCACGGTTTCGGCGATATCTCCCTCATCCGGCATCGAAACGAGGCGTATAAGGATGCGTTGGAAAGGGGACGACGACACTGTCATTTTGGTTCTGGTCCCAGATCCATAAGGTTCGTGGATCATGCTGTGTGACCACAACAAATTGCTGCGTCACCTTTTTGGGCCATTTGGGCTGTGTATCGTGTTGGGCCTTAAGTCCAGGTTGAGGACGCCCCCCTGGTCGCCCCTTAGGGGTTAAAAGTCAGTAGCCACCGTCGTTTAGACTTGGGTTTTGTTTAATAGGTTTGTGATTTCCGTCGAGGATCAAACTTTCGTCATAGCCACTATACCGCCGAGGTCTTTTGCTGTGATTCAGGGTCCTCGTTCTTGTTCGTCACCACTGTGTCGATTAGTCCTTTTGTGATCAGAACTTGAACCCCATACTCTTTCGCTTCATTCATATCTGCAATATCGATTGCATGTTTACTGTTTTCTTGCTTGTGTTCTCGATTCGCTTGCAGGGAAAATGCCTTCGTGGCGAGGTCAATCAAGTTGTGCTTGGTTGATAACCAACGGAGCAGTGGTGTAATAGTTGCGGGGTCCGAATCGGTGCTGATTCGAAGCCAATATCGTCAACGTCAAGTCTCCACCAATCGACTTATCCTCTACCTCTCGGAACATCGGGCCATCCCCTATCATTTGGTATTAGATTCCTAGGTTTCCCGTGAGGTACTTTCGTGTTCCCCTTTAGATTCGTTTGTGTTCATCACCTATCGTCCACAAAAACCCCAAAAAAGATTTACTTTTCCGCTGTCCTACCGCCATGTTTAGCCTTGCAATTTCATTTTCAGATTGCTTTGTTGAGTTTGTGTCCGTGGTCGAGTCTTGTTGCTGGTTTAGGTTGTGTTCGTCGTCGTAGTTCAACGTGCCCGTCGCTGTTATTTTGTTTCCGCCGCTAGCCCATCCACCATTAGCCATACAACAAGTCGAGCCACCACATTACTCGATTTGCCATCGGTAGCCGCCTTGTGTGAACTCTCGCCGTGCAAGCCCTAGATAGGTTGCAAGCCGCTTTAATCGCTTTTGCATCGCATACTTGATCCTTGAATCATTATCTGGCGAATACCTATTGCTTTGCATCTACTACCAGGGAGGATCGTGCCCCTGTGTTTGTTTGTGCCACCGCTAGGAGGACGTTTTGCCCTAGCCGCCGCTGCTTTTCCTGACGAATTGTGCCTTTCTGAAATCATGGGTTGAGATACCTTCCTTAAAACAGGCATGACTTTTCGATCGGTGCTCCGTTTCTTCTCAAATTTTTACAGGAGCTTGGCAACAAAAAGTTTCACAGATTCCTGAATGAAACAAGGGTCGTTGTTTTCCACGATTAGAGAAAGATTCCCTATCAGTAAAATAGTCTGATAAAATGATTTTTTATATCCTGATATGATGCTGACCCTCAGAATTCCTAGGAAACCGGGTTCCTACTATTCTTGAGAATGTTGTATGATGTTCAGGAAACAAGGAGTTCCAAGGAAACTTCTCCACTCCAAAGGATGCACGAAAGAGCAAAAGGTAGCGAAAGGTGAAAGAATCCTCTCTCCGAAGCTGATCATTAAAGCTTCCTGTGACTCGTGAAGATATACAAGAAACCCAGAGTTTATTTGGTCAATAGCGTAATCGAGAAGACACAAGGGAACGTAAGAAGCTTGGCTACGCAAGAAGAAAGAAGTTGGAACACGCTAGGGTATATTTGTAATTTAGACGAGATCCCCGTGATTGCCGCGAACGAATGTACCATCGAGTTTCCTTCTATACACATCATTGCTAAGGGTAGAATTGGAATGTAAAAGTGACCCTCGGGCACTATAAAAGGAGCCCCCACGCCTCCGTGTAAAGGGATCACATTTTTCAGAGAGAAAGAGCTTTTGGCACTCATACTTTCACCTTTTTGTCTAGGAATTGGAGAATTCTCAACATTGGCGCCCACCGTGTTCTTAGCCGTTAGAAACCCACGATGGCACCACGAAAGAAAGCAAAAAAAACCCACTGCGCAAGATCCTGAGAGCGAGGATAACCAAGAAAACATAGAGCAAGGCCTTGTCCTTCATCCCAAGGCCAACACCACACAAGATCCGGAACAAGTCCAAGATTTGCAAGGCAACAGAAACCAGAAAGACAAAGAGCCACAAGAGATACCAGAAGCCAGTACTGAACATGGTGAACACGAAGTGCCAGATGAAGAGCTTGAAGTCGCGTTGAAGCAAGTCCAAACAATGAAAAGACAGAAAGAAAAATTAGCCATGCAGTTCAAAGCAAAGAAACAAGCCACCGAGAAATTGCAGAAACTAGAGCAAGCAAAAAGAGAGAGATAATGCAGCTACAGAAAGAGCTCGATGACATGGCCGAGACAGAGAACAATTCTTTTTGGCGAATCACACCAGATCCAAACTCCGCAACCAAGAATCAGTCGATCAAAGAAAACCTCATGTTCACGGAAATCCCAGAACCAACAAACAACGGAATTGCCTAGTTCAACGACTGAAACTCTCCACTCTCCGTGGGTCTCCAAACAGCTCCATGGCCATCAAAGTACAAACCTATCTCACTTCTAAAGTTCAATGGTTCTGGCAATTCCAGACAATTCCTCATGAGCTATGAGGCTGCAGTAGCTTCAGCGGGAGGAGATGATGTAGCTTTGGCAAAATCTTTCATTGTTGAATGCGAAGGCCCAGTACTGAATTGGTACTCGCTTTTACCACCTCACTCAGTGTACAGCCGGCTGGACCTAAAAGTCAAATTCCTCCAAGTGTTCCAAGCTTTTCATCATACTACCACAAAGACAGCAGATCTATATCAGTGCAAACAAAGAGACAAGGAACCACTCGCAGAATTCGTGAGAAGATTCATGCAATTGAAGTCTCAAACTCCAGATGCCGATGACAAAGCAACAATCTCTGCTCTCATAAACGGCTTGACTCCAGGTTGGATCCTAAATCCATGGATGAATTGTTTGAGGAACTGGAAAAATACTGCAAACCCGATGAAGATCACAGAAGAAGAGTGGCAGAAAGATATCAACAAAGGCAATCCCAGAAAGGCAACAACTGTACTGGACATCAACCCATCATGAATGTACAAGATAATGCACCAAACAACCCAACGCAAAGCCAAAATTATCACAACAAAAGCAGCCAGCGAGGTGGCCATTCTGCCAGAGGAAGAGGAAGACGGCGAGGTAGAGCACCTCCGAAGCTACAAAACCATGACAGCAGAGATCCACACTTCCAATGCATATATCATGGCAGGGGTCATAGCACCGAGGCATGCCCAGAAACCAAAAAGAATTTCCAAAGAATTCAAGACCAGTAGCACGTAGCCCAGATAACAGCCGCGCAACCCAAGCCAGTACAGCATACCTTTTGGCAACACCAACCTTTCCCTCGAACCCAGTCTTTCATCCAACCACAACAAACAACCTGGCAACCTTCGCCACAATTCTATCCACAAACCCAATTTTCACAGCTGCAACCCTTGCAGCAATTTTTTCATCAATCCCAAATTCCCCAAAGCCAAGCTTCACAGCAAGTCTTTCCACAAACTCAAGCCATACAAGTCATTGAGCAAGCTCAGCCACTTCAAGTAAAAGAAGCTCTACCACCACCACCAGCACAAACTCCAAAGATTAAAGCAAGTAACCCCCAAAACAGTTCAAGAGCTTTGCCCTCCATTGGGATGATCATGCCAATAATTGGAGGATCGTCCATGGAATTCGAGACCAAGAGACAAAGAAATGACTATTTCAGACAAATCAATGTAATCATTGATGATGGTCCAGCAGCAAGGCCAGAATGGGCAAAAGTTCCAATAACTTTCACTGAGGAAGATTTCAAATTGAAATCAACTTGCCACAATGATGCGATGGTCATCGATGTCAACATCACCGGGTGGATCATAGGAAATGTCTTGATAGACAACGGAAGTTCAGCGGACATCATTTTCACCAGCACTTTTCAACGAATGAGCCTCGCCCCTCACATGCTAGCACCACCGGAAAAGCCACTACTTGGTTTTGGAGGGAAACCAATCAGATCCAACGGAAAGATCTCCTTACCAGTATCATTTGGGAACTTGGATAACGCAAGAACAAAGCATATTATGTTTGATATTGTCGACATGTACTATCCATACAATGCTATCTTCGGAAGATGATTTATCAACAAGTTTGATGCGGTATTTAGACAACTATTCCTATGCATGAAAATCCCAGCTCCTCATGGCATAATCACAATTTACGGTGACCAAAATGAGGCAAGAAGAAATGAAGGTGGAAACACACCTGGACAGAAGAATGTTCATCATCTGTCAAACGAAGAAGAAAAGGAAAAACCTTACTCCGAAGCCAAAAGAGATACAGAGAAGGTCAAAATAAGTGCAGACGGGGAGACAAAGAAAGTGTTCTTAGATGGCATGCCAGACAGGGCAGTCATAATTGGGGCAGATCTTGATCCCCGAGAAGAAGAAGAGCTGATTTATTTCCTGAACAAAAACAAGGATGTCTTTGCATGGTCAGCAAAGGACCTCCAGGGTGTTGATCGGAATATCATTGAGCATATACTTGACACAGATGACAGGATAGATCCGAAGAAACAAAAACTTAGGAAAATGTCTGAAGAAAAAGTGAAAGCTGTGGAGGCAGAAGTCCAAAGACTACAAGAAGCCAAAGTAATCAGAGAAGTAATCTACCCAGTGTGGTTGGCCAATACTGTACCAGTTAAGAAAAAGAATGGAAGATGGACAATGTGTGTAGATTTCACAGATCTAAACAAGGCCTGCAAGAAAGATGATTATCCACTAGAAAGAGTGGACAAAGTAGTGGACGACGCTATAAATAGCAAAATGCTATCGCTTTTGGACATGTTCTCCGGATATCACCAAGTTAGGGTGAGAAAAGAAGACGAGGAGAAAACAAGTTTTATAACTCCATTTGGAACATATTGCTTTGTAAGAATGCCAGAGGGGCTTAAGAATGTAGGGTCCACATTCTCAAGAATGATAGCAATTGTACTACACTCTCAACTTTGGAGAAACATCTTGGCATATGTTGATGACATCATTGTGAAAAGCATAAGAAGATGTGATCACATCAGAGATTTAGCTGAAACCTTCACAAACTTAAGAGCGGCAAATCTCAAACTAAATCCAGAGAAATGTATGTTTGGTATTCGGAAAGGAAAGGTATTAGGATGTCTTGTGTCAACAAAAGGCATCGAAGCCAATCCTGATAAAATCAAAGCAATCATGGATATGCAAGAGCCAGCTTCGGTCAAGTGTAGTGAACATGGCCTCATGTGCGATTTGTTCAAGCTTGATTTTGGTGATTAATGACAACATGATCAATGGGACTAACCATATTGCTTAGCATGTTATTGTAGACATTTCTAGGTCCCATGGATGCAAAAATACAATATGCCAAAATAGTATATTTTTCAAGTGTCAAAACCGTGGAAGAAGAAGAAAAGAAATGGCACCATCGGATGAACCGACGGTACCTTGGAAACAAGCGTCGGTGCAATCACAGGATGAAGCGGTACACTGCGTGAAGACTCAAGTCAACATGATGATCACCGGATCAACCGACGCCCCCATTTCTAGTTGCACCGGATGAATCAAGAAACCAAGCGAGCCGGAATCAGTTGCACCGGATGAACCGACGGTGTAGCAGCGGTTCATCCGACGGCTATGTGTTTTCTAACAGAAACATTCTGGAGCGAAATCCTTAAGCACCGGATGAACTGATGGTCACTAGGATACAAGCAACGGTTCATCCGACGGCTACGAAGAAGCTAACAGTAAGGTTTTGGCGAGGAAGTCTTCAGCACCGGATGATACGACGATGCGTCAGTCGAAGCATCGGATGAATGACGTCAGCAGGATTCAACGGTTAAGTGTGGTGGAAGGCAACTGCTAGTAGCACCAGATGAACCGACGCCAGGAAAATGCACAGCGTCGGATCATCCGATGGTACTATTTTCAAGAGCTTTGGCCCAACAGCTAGCTTGATGCCTTGGCCTATTTATACCCCTTCCACCCCACCATTTGGAGAGGCTGGAGTGTGTGGAAGTGCAGAGGAGTTCAAGACTCATAGAAGATCATATCCAAGCCATCCAAGTGCTAAATTGCTCATCCATAGACTTGCACATGCTTTGTGTGCGTGCTTAGTGCTAGGCTTAGCTTAGGGCTGAGTGAGTGCAAGGTGTGCCTACCTTGTGAGGTGATTCTCGAGTGGATCAAGTTGTACGAGGTGCGCTGGAAGCCTTGGAGCCTAGGTGGCTCTCCGGCAAACGTCTTCGACCCTCCGTCTTGGTGTGGAGCGGCGAGGACACTTTGTGCGGGGGACGTGGAGACCCCCTTCCCTTGGTGGAGAAGCTCCTTAGTGGAGGCGGCATCAAGGTGACCAAGGGAGCTTGGCGAGTGCCTTCGTGGCAAGCCTTCGTGGCAAGTCAAGTGGTGCTCTTTGGAGAGACTTGGTGACCGGGAAGCAATACTCTTGTGTAGAGTGCTTCAACAACGTGGACTAGGGGTGGCTTAGTGCCTACCGATACCACAGGCTAAATCGCGTGTCAAGAGTTTGCTTCCTCTCATCCCCTTTACGTTTCCGCATTTCTCTCTTGCATCCTTGCTTGCCTTTACTTTCCTAGAGTAGTATCTTGCTAGGATTGGCTATAGGTTGCAAAACTTGTTTTGGGATGGGAGTTTCACACTAGAACAACCCTAGTTGCACATCTAGATAGTATGTTCTAGTTTATCTTTGATGCAAATAGTGATAAGCCATAGGATAAGTTTTTAAGTTGCCTAATTCACCCCCTCCCCCTCTTAGGCTATGAGCATCCGATTCCTTACATCAAGGACATACAAAAATTGACAGGAAGGGTGGCAGCATTGAACAGATTCATTCCTAGGGCAGCAGAAAGAAGCTTGCCATTCTTCCAACTTCTCTGAAGTTCCAAAAACTCCTAGTGGAGCGAAGCTCGGAGCCAAGCATTCAAAGATATTAAGGAATATCTGACAAATATGACAAAATTATGCCCACCGGAGCCAAGGTCACCTCTCCTATTATACCTTTCAGCTTCCAACTCAGCTGTAAGTGTTGTCCTCATTCAGGAGAAAGAAGAAAATAGGAAATTAAAGCAAGTACTAGTCTACTTCGCTTCAGAGGCCCTCTCGGGGTCAAAATTATTCTACTCGGAACTAGAAAAAATTGCTTATGCAGTTGTCATGGCAGCAAGAAAACTTAGGCACTACTTTGAAGGACATCAAATCCGTGTTATCATGAATCAGCCACTGAATGATCTTTTCACAAACAAAGACGCAACTGCAAGAATTGCGAAATGGGCTGCGGAGTTTTCTGGATATGTAGTGGATTTTGAAAGAAGAAGCGCAATAAAATCTCAAGTCCTCGCTGACTTTGTTGTGGATTGGACTTCACCAACAATAGAAAAAATAGCCATGAACAAGTGCCATGGGTAATCTACTGTGATGGGACATGGTACGGAAAAGGTGTAGGAATTTCAGCGATAGTTACATCACCCTCGGGTATCAAAATAAGATACGCAGCAAGGCTAGACTTTCCAGATGAAGCTGTTTCCACCAACAACACCACAGAATACGAAGCCTTGTTACTTGCACTAAGAAAAATGAAGGCTCTAGGTCAGCAGACATTCATCATCAGATCAGATTCCAAAGTTGTTCAAGAACATGTCGAGAAAGAAAGTGAAGCAAGAAATCCAGAACTTATCAAATATCTGAAAAAAGTCAGAGAAATGGAGAAGAATTTCAAAGGATACACTGTGCAACACATCCCAAGGGCTGAAAACGACGAGGCAGACAAGTTAGCAAAAGCCGCAGCTCAAAACTAGCCTCCACCTCCAGATGTTTTCTTCGAGATTATCACCTCCCCTTCAGAAAAAAACAAGAAGAGAGAATGGTGAATGTCATATAACCATTTGATTGGAGAGCACAGATCATGGCATTCCTAAGAAATCATTATGAACCCACTGATGAAATCGAATTGAACAGACTCAAACAAAGGGCAAGGGGCTATGCTATAGTAGATAGAGAATTGTACAAATCAGGGATTTCCGAACCTTGGCTAAGGTGCATCACTTCCGAGAAAGGGAAAGAACTTCTGGCAGAAATTCATAGTGAAATTTGCGGGGCCCATATTGGCACAAGGGCGCATGCAGGAAAAGCAATAAAGCAAGGATTCTTCTGGCCATCCATGATTGTGGATGCAAAAAAACTGGTTCAAGAATGTGAAGCATGTCAAAAGACCGCCAGACAGCAGAAAACACCTTCACTTCCAATTCAACTCATTTCACCATCATGGCCATTACAAAGATGGGGAATGGATCTAGTAGGGCCACTACCCACAGCACAAGGTAATTGCAAATTCGCAGCAGTAGCCGTCGACTATTTCACCAAATGGATTGAGGCAAAGCCATTAGCAAACATCACCGCTGCAACCATACAAAAATTCTTCTGGCAAAACATAATCTGCAGATTTGGAGTTCCAAGAGAACTCGCCGTAGACAATGGGAAGCAATTTGACTGCTACACCTTCAAGGAATTTTGCAGAACCATAGGCACTCATGTCAAGTTTTCATCAGTTTACCATCCTCAATCAAACGAAGCAGTAGAAAGGGCAAACGAAATCATATTCACAGGTGTCAAGATGTGCTTGTTTGATCAAAAGAAGGGCAAGTGGGTAGATGAACTACCAAGGGTCATCTGGTCTCACAATACAACTACTTCAAGAGCCACGAGGTTATCGCCTTTTCGCTTATTATATGGAACTGAAGCCATGACACCAGAAGAAATCAAAAATGGAAGTCTGAGAGCTATCAGAAAATCCGAAGATTCTGAGGAAACTGAAAAATTAGAGAAAGATATGATCGAACTAGATATTCTTGAAGCCGCTCAAAACTTGGAAAAATATCAGCAAGAAACTAGGAAGTGGAAAGACAAGAAAATTGTAAGGAAGGAAATCAAGGTTGGGGACCTGGTTATCAAAAGAAAGAAGGATTGGGAGAATCCGGGGAAGTTACAAGAAACTTGGGAACGCCCATACATAGTGAAAGAGAGCAATAGGCCGGGTTCTTTCCGCCTAACTGATGAGCTGGGAATGGAGCTGCCACATTCATGGAATGTGGACAGCCTAAAAAGGTACTACCCCTAAGAAAAGATAGAACTAGGAGTTTAGTCAGATCTTAGGCTAAATTAAGAAAAATGTAAAAAACATCGGCCTGTGGGTCTATAAACAGCGTCAAGGGAAAAAAGAACTTTACTTTTCCTGCATTTTTACTTTTACCTAAAGGGACCGTACTCTTTTCCTTGCAAGGGGAACTCCATCATGGAGGCAAGGTTTTTAATGAGGCGGGTCTCGTGTACATTTTCTTTCTGTCATTAATGAAAGAGAAGTTTCCCCTAAATATTTTTTCTTAAGTCGTCATTCTCGCAAAATCAAAACAACCGAAGGCCGAGGGCAACTGAAGGTTGCGGCCATATTCCAGAAAGTGTGATTAACCATGAAAATCACGAAGGCCGAGGGCAACTAAAGGTTGCGGCCATATTCCAGAAAGTGTGATTAACCATGAAAATCATGAAGGCCAAGGGTAACTGAAGGTTGCGGGATTCCAAAAAGAGTGATTAACCACGAAAATCACAAGGGCCCAAGATAACAAAGGGTGCGGCCTTATTACAGACTATCATTTCTAGTTTCTACTGAAAGGCTATGGAATATATTCCACCTTTCACAAATCTTCATTACAGCACACTCCTGTGCAATTCAAGTTCATAAAGAACTTCTCATTACAGAAACACAATTCACAGCATGCGTTGAAGGCAACCAAGAGTAGCCATATCAACAACGATTTCAATCAAAAATACTTAAGTCCATAAAACTCGGTGCAAGTTTTATCGACTTATCGTCCCTTTTTCCAAAAAAGTTTGCTGAAATTTCCGAAGCAAGCTACAAAGATTCAGGATCTTCCGATGAAATGATATGTCCTCGCGCTACAAAACGCAAGATAGGGAGGGTGACATTTTTTGCAAAAACTATTTTTCAAATTGCTTTTTCATACCGCGAGGGACATCATTTCATTACAACAAGCTCATACAACAATAAGGATCAAGGAAAATTACAAGGGAAGCTTAAGCACATGATAAGGCTTCGAGCCTCGCTATTCAGCAATATCACAAACGTACGCAAAATCGTCATCCACGGCTAAGGGGCTAAGGGGCTCTGTCTTCACGGAGCACGCAACATCTTGTTCCAGCCTCGAGATAGCAAAGTCGTCTCGCGACGAAAAAAACCAACCTAAGGGAAAGCTATGCATCGAAAAATATTCACAACAAAAGATCCAAAAATCTCTGAAAGAGCTTTCAGGGTGAGCTTCTTTATACAAACGCCAAGAAGCTCCACTGGCCATAACCCGTTCATGATACATACGGATCGGAATAACATCCTGCGCAGGCCCCCCTTCAAGGACCTGCGCAGGAATAATGTGTCACAAGTTTTTATCTACACCTCAAACAATCACAGTTAATTCTAACACGTCTCAAATCCTAAACTTGCTCTTCATCAGCCAGCGCCACACCAGGTTCAGCAACACCTTCGCCTTCCACCACCTCTCCACTAGTCTTCTCAGCACTATCCTTGGGATCCATCTCCAACGCCACCCGCAGTTCTTCTTGCGCCTCATCCTCCAAAATCTAAAAAAATCAATAAAGGGGAGAGGAACTTTAGTAAAAAAAGACAGGACATGCACAAAGAAGAAGAGCCAAACAGCATGCAAGGTTGACAAAAAGTTACCTTAGCAAGCTTCGCACGAGCTATTTCCTTAGCAAATTCCTTGCCACCAGCCATCCAGAACTTCCTGACAAAACTCTTCTTGATATTCTTCACGTCTTCATTCGCACGAATCAATGACACACTAGATGCAGAAGGAAATTCAAGTCCAGAAGAACATAACTTTCCGAGATCAATGCAATCCCTAATCTCCAAAAGTTTCAGAAGGCTCTCAGAACAGAATGTAGCAGCAAAATCACTAGAAGAGCCAATCAACTCAGGAAGAGTTTCAAACTCCTCTACAAGCCAGTTAATAATCGCCTGAGAATCTTCTGTATCTGGAAAAGGACCGGGTCTAGCACCATATTCCCCAAGGGCTTCGCTGTATTTCTCGAACAAAAATTCAAAGTTCTTTTTTATCTGCTTCGCTCCATCACTCATAAGCTTAACCCTATCAGCAAGATCTTTTTCCAAGGAAAGAATTCTAAGATCCTTCTCCCCGTTAGCCTTAGCAAGATGAGCATTCTGTTTCATGGCTTCGGCATTCTTGGTTTTAAGATCTGAAATTTGGTTCGCATCACGTTCAACAGTCCCGCGCAGTTCTTCAAGAATTTTCAAATCATTAGCATGAGACTACTGAAGCTTCGCATACTCAATCTCCAGACCTTTGTAAGCATCATCAGCATGTTTCTTTCCTTATTTTGCAATATCTACCATCTCCGTCAAAGTTTTGTTCATGGTCACAAGTTCCTGAGAAACTTTCTTGGAAGAAGATAAATCTCGCTTGAGGTTCAGAATTTTGCCACGAAGCTCCAGAACATAATTCTCGTCTGCACGAGTTTTCTCAGAAGCAACTTTCCCGACAATTACAGATTTCAAGCCGAGCGTGGTGCTGATCATTGACAAATCCCTCGCGGCAAATTTTCGCAAAGTATCTTGAAAAACAATAAGCAACAAAAGGTATAGTCAGCAAAAACAAAGATCAAACAAAAAGAAAACAAATAGAATCCGAAGCCCACATACCTGCAGGGTCAAAATAATTCCCCACATCCTCATGCGCTGACTTAATAATAGCATGAGCATCATCCTGTACAGTGTCCATCTGAAAATCTGGAATTTTCTCTAAATCCTGACTAGAGAACGAGGGTTTCTTCAAAGCCTCGCCTCCAGATGAGCTTGCGAAGGCAGCAAGCGATCCTGGAGCATGCCATAGCATATCAAAGCTATAAGGATCATCATCTCGCCCAATCCCAGCACCACCAATAAACAGCAACATACCCTTCAGATTCGTTCCAAAAGTTTCGTTATATCCGTAGGTTTCAGGAGGAACACCGTCGCTCACAGGAACATCCTGACGACCTTGATTAAGAAGTGGAAAGTCAGAAGGAGGACCTCGCTGCATGGTCTTTTCAAGATCAGCCATGAAATTAGGAGAAGCATCGTCATCACCAGTTTTATCTTCTAAGATCACGATCTTTTTTTCCAAAGTCTTGGAGACTTCAGAAGTCTTGGACTCGTCAACTTTTGCAACAACACCAGCCTCCTTATCTGAAAGAGAATCAATATCAACGAAAGTATTTTCCGAGGAAGGAGAACACACGACACCGCATGGAACTACTTCACAATAGAACAAGGCATCACCTGAATTTCGGCTGTCGTCTTCCTCATCATCCGACAGAGCAGACGCAATACGGGTGCGAGGTTTAGAAGAAATAACCTTCACACTACCTTTCTTTTTCTTCAGCTCCGCCAAACCAACAACAGCAGTCTTCTCAGCTTCGGAAATCTGAGAAGACGATATGGAGCTTCCGGAAGTCAACTTCCTCTTCTTCGATGATTCCAAAAACTTCGTCTTCCCAGAAATTTTGCTAAGATCAGAAACTTTATCTAAAGTCTTCTCAGAAGTTACCGAGGACTTCGAATTCTTCCTCTTCCGGGATTTTACAGGGCCCCTATAGTAACAAACCCAGTAACACCAGGTGCCTGCATCAGCTTCTTAGGACCAGGAGGCCTCGGGCGCAAAGCCGGCTCAGCACCAAGTTCCGAAAACACACGGTTCACTTGCCTCTTGTGTTTTACAATGTTTTTGAACTGCTTATACTCAGTCAAATAACACCTCCCAACCATTTCAACAACCAACTCTTCAACAAGATAGATAAATCCTCCAAAGACTGACCCTCGCGAAGATGAAGGTCAAACCTTGGAAAGGGAACCTTGCATGGCGCCCAGTCCACCGAAAGATACACAATTTTCTTAGGTTTCCATCCAAAAGATAACAGCCATATGCTAGCAGCAACATATTCCTCAATCACGTCTCGTCCACTGAGGATGGTACAAGCAAAGAAGAACATGTCTTCGCCCTTCTTGAAATCTTGTGACTTACGATTAAAGGGAGCTGTCGACACAACAGTCATTGGTCCTATGGGAGTGTAAAAAGAATTCAAAGGACCAGAGAGACCCTTCTCCTTTGACATGTCAATCTTCACATAAAACCAGAATCTTTGCCAATCATCAGCCCATTTATCGTTGCTACAGGGAGCAAGCTGAATTCTCTCAATTTTTTGACTCGCATTCTTTCTACGAGTGTTGAAAGTGCTACAGCCGTAATGAGCTTTGTAGAAGTTATCATCATCAAGCTTAATAATCTTCCGCTAAATATGAAGTTGAAAGAGCCTCGCAATGACATTAGCGCTTATATGACCTTCGAAAGTCTTCTGAATCCAAAAGAACTTGGAAAGCTCTAGAAAGGAATTGGGTGTGAGCTGGTGCATCTTCACTTGAAATCGATCTAAGATCGAGGGAAGCTGTTCATCACATGGAAACCTTAGACCAGCAGTAAAAAAATCTCTGAAAACCACAATCTCGTCAGGCTGCGGCGCAGTCTCCTCATCCATCGGCATCCGACCACAACCAACAGGAAAGAAATTTGCTTCCTCAAAATCCTTGATCAGATCAGGAGTAACCAGAGATTTTCCAAGAACAAAAGTAGGTGGATACGCCACCTTCGGAGGCATCAGTTCCTCCATCTCAACCTAAGAAATATCCTCTTTAGTTCCGGAATCCTCACCTGAATTTACCTCTCCTTCCTCAATAGAAGCAGTGTCTTCAAGATTCTGGAGCGAAGGGGCAGCGCTTGAAGAGGGCGTTTCAGAGGACTTCGGGATATCAGAACCCGAAGCGGCAGCGGCCTGAGCAATCTCCTCTTCCGTCATTGGCCTAGCAGTACTTTTGTTACGAGCCACCGACAAATCACAAAACCAGAAAACATAGAACTACGGAATCAAAAAAATCAAGAATATCACTAATGAGCGGAATAGAAGAAAGGAAAAACAATCTCATTACCTTTGGAGAAGCAAAGAAGAGGAATCCAGAAAGCAGGAAGCCAGGAAATCTCGAGAAATTGAGAAGCTTCCAAGAAGATCCAAAAGCTACGAAACGGTGAAAGAAAAAGTTACCACGACCCCTCTATTTATAGGAACTAATAAAACGAAACAGCAACCAATAAAACGACGACGTGTGTTTCCTCTGACGCCCGAGGGTGATGTTTTTATACCTAATCCTCAAAATTTTCACGTGGAAACGAGTCGTCGGAGTCAACTCGCTCCCCCGAGGGGCTACTGTTGGGGATCAGCTAAAAGTTCGTCACCCTCGGAAGTCCTAGGAAGACACACATCAGGAATAAGCAAACGGAAAGTCCCAGGAAAATTCCAAAGTTTCACAGATTCCTGAATGAAACAAATGTCGCTGTTTTCCACGATTAGAGAAAGATTCCCTATCAGTAAAATAGTCTGATAAAATGATTTTTTATATCCTGATATGATGCTGACCCTCAGAATTCCTAGGAAACTGGGATTCCTACTATTCTTGAGATTGTTGTATGATGTTCAGGAAACAAGGAGTTCCAAGGAAACTTCTCCACTCCGAAGGATGCACGAAAGACCAAAAGGTAGCGAAAGGTGAAAGAATCCTCTCTCCGAAGCTGATGATTGAAGCTTCCTGTGACTCGTGAAGATATACAAGAAACCCAGAGTTGATTCGGTCAATAGCGTAACCGAGAAGACACAAGGGAACATAAGAAGCTTGGCTACGCAAGAAGAAAGAAGCTAGAACATGCTAGGGTATATTTGTAATTTAGATGAGATCCCCGTGATTACCGCGGACGAATGTACCCTCGAGTTTCCTTCTATACACAACATTGCTAAGGGTAGAATTGGAATGTAAAAGTGACCCTCGGGCACTATAAAAGGAGCCCCCATGCCTCCGTGTAAAGGGATCACCTTTTTCAGAGAGAAAGAGCTTTTGGCAGTCATACTTTCACCTTTTTGTCTGGGAATTGGAGAATTCTCAACAACCCTGGCTGCCAAGATCAACAAGATGAAGCCCCAATCTAAAAGTCCCAAAGTTCTTGCCAAGAAGAACTACAAGGCTGCAGCTCGCCGAGGCAAGAAGCCTCCCGCTGATGAAGAGCCTGAGACCTCTGACACCATCTGGGATGAGTGAATTCCTTCTTCTTCTCTTTTTGTTAACATGTTGACAAAGGGGGAGAAGAGGAAAGATTGAGATGACTAACTGCTTTTGTGAGTTGTGAGAGAAGCTGCTGCTGCTAATGATTTATCTTTCTCAGCTGAACTCATTTGTTTATGGTCTGTAATATTATGGTACTTATGTGCTTGCCTCTGTTGGCAAGTGGTGGATTTGGTCATGGACAAACTTGTGGGATTTGAAAACTTTTAAAACCTGGTGATGTGATGTAATAGGCTAGATGTGCTTTAAGTTGCCTATCTTAATCTAGTTTCTGTTGCTGTTGGTTTATAATTCTTGCCTATGATGATTGATGATTGTTAGAGCTGCTGCGTTACCAGAGCTCGAAAGTTCTTCCCGGAGGTTCCGGGCTGTGGTACCAGAACTCGGAGGTTCCGGATTTTTTTGGAGGTTCCAAGGTCTGGTCACAGTCAGCTCCCTGGTTGATTTTAAACTAACATATGCATCACGTATACATGTTACATTATTCTTTGCACCCCACGATGAACTGAATACACTGCAGTTGCTACACATGCTCATAATGTATGCCTATATGTCTTAAGGAGACATTAACACTCTATTTAAAATGAGAAAGGCATACATTAAGGAGGAGCCTTGTATTCATGTCATCAAAAGCTCAATCTTTTAATTAAATATATGCTTTAATTAGGTTGTCAACATTTACCGAAAAGGGGGGATTGTAAGTGCAATCAAGCTCTAAGTGGGTTTTGGTGATGTTGACCACCCAACTAAAGGTCTAATGAGCTTCTAAGTGTATGTTTCAGGTTCATGATTTATATAAGGTGTAAAGAAACAAAAGGAGACCCCTAATTCAAAAAGGAAGGCTTGCCCTTGTCCAAGGATGCTAGTTTTAATTTATTTCTATTTGGAATTTGAGTATAGGATAAGCTGTACTATCAAGAGGGATACTAATAGTGGCTTTGGGTGGAACCAAATGCATAAAGTTCTTAACAAACCAACAAATCATCCCAGCCACATAAGTCCCATCAGCTGCAACTCTGTTTTCTCTACTCCCGGAACCTCCGTATTTTTCCCGAAAGTTCCGGATTGCATGAAGGACAGAATAGGCGACCAGAGAGGGGGGAGTGAATGGGAGCTGATAAAAATTATTCCCGAAGGTCGAACTCAGCCTATACCCCGATTGCCACTCCGAGTACTCGCACACACCAGAGAAGCTCTAGACTAGGCACACACAAGCCCGCACGATCTAGAGACAAGCCTTGAATCAAACCGCGGAAGCACAAGACAAGAATCAAAGCACTTAGCCAAATCTGCGAGGCCCTGGGCGGACAGTCCGGACGAGTACGGCGGACAGTCCGCAAGCTTGGCGGACAGTTCGTGAACCCTCGACGGACAGTCCGAAATAAGCCCCCGAACCTCCAGTGCTGCACCGAGGAAATTCGGACAGTCCGGGCAAGCACTGCGGACGGTCCGGCACCTAGCGGACGGTCCAGCCACACCTGGCGGATGGTCCGGCTGAACTCGCTGAAAACCCCAGACAAACCACGAGCCAACCCCAGACAAAATCCGAGCCACGCGTACAGTCCGCACAACCCTGGCGGACAGTCTGGAAACTGCCTACAACAAAACCCTAGCAGCTAAAACGATCGAAACACGAACACGAACGAACACGCGACGAACTCTAAAGAACACACACCACGTGGACAGTCCGCGACCCTCGAGCGGACAGTCCGTGACACGCAGACAGAGCAGAAACAGCACGACCCCGCGAGGTCAACTCTCCAAATCCATCACCAGATCTCCCAAACGGCTAGAGCTCTTGAGACAAGTTTTGGGGGAGATGAGAAGCGTCACTAGGTGAAGCTATAGCCCAAAAATCTTAGCCTCTAACTCCCTAAATCACAGGGAATCACGGATCACACGAACCACCACCAAGAACTCGGGCTCCAACCAAAAACGCATGAATCGAAGGTGTTTCTCGGCGTTTGAGGGGTCAAGATCACACACAAAGATGCGCAAGGCATCCACCCATGATCCCCTCAAAGAAATCCAAGAAGAAACGCCCTCAAATCCACGAATCAAGCGAAGAACAAAACACCCAAAAAATAGCTCCGAAAAACACACGAAAATTACAAAGAGCTAGGAGATCACCGGAACGCCGAATGCTTCCATACATCCAAAGGTCAGAGTCTATACAAGAATCTAGCCTAAGGAAAGCAGAGGAAAAAGAAGCAGTTCAGAGCGATCTACCGGGGGAGGAAACCCTAGAGTCCAAGAGAGAGAGATGCCATCCACCTCTCCGCTATTTATACGAAGTCCACCGGAGGAGGTAAATGACCACGCTACCCCTACAACTCAAATAGAAGATACACATCCCTCAGGGGCAATATGGTCAAGTCTTCATCGAGCGGACACGCTTCCACCGCGGACTTGCTTAGCGTCGACGCAAGCCCCGCGATCACGCCACGTGCCCCCGCCTCGAAGCTTCCCAACGCTCCCGGATCATCGTCTCCGTCGCATCGAGGCTCCGACTTGGTTTTACGACCCAAACCAAGAAACCGTCCACCGATGGTTTTGTAGGCAAACCAACAAACCCCGCGACTTCCGCTACCTTGCACCGGCCCATGTTCACGACTTCCGCCCACTAGTCTTGCACCGCACGGCTCGCCCTTGACCCCATCGGCCACCGGGTCCATCGAACCAAGCCTACTTGCCTCTCCATCACACGGAGGCCACCACGACTAAGGCCTTTCGCGCTTGTTCTTCACCTGCACCGACACAAGTCAAGCCACAACCTGTACCTGCACACTTAGCCAAGCATCAAGTCAAGCCACAATAGTGCTATCAGCTGCAGCCCTATTTTCTCTGCTCCCGGAACCTCCGTGTTTTTCCCGGAAGTTCCGGATTGCATCTCCGTCTGCCAGCTGAAGACTCCCAGACCTCGGAACTTCTGGGTTTTTTCCGGAGGTTCTGGGTTTTCAAAAAGAGCCGTTGCAGATCCAGATCTAAGGGTATTTATATCTCTTTGACCCCCAACGGTCCTATTCTTCTTCCCTGCGCCGAAACAGTAGCATTTTCCTTTCTCTCACTCATAGCATTCACTCCCACCTACTTGAATCCAAAATCCATTCTTAGCATTCAAGTCTTGGGTGATTCCTTGTGAGAAGAAGCAAATCCTTTCACTCTCTTGAAGTTCTAGTGCACTTGGTGAAATCCTAGTTTGCTTGCTGGATCTATTACTCTTGGAGTTTCACTCCTAGATGGCTAGAGGTTACATGTGAGCTTCGTAGCTTTGTGTGGCTGCTCCAAGTTGGTTGTATTACCCTTTGTGACTAGTGGAGCACTCCACCTATTGCCTTGGTGATAGGTGTGAGAGAGGAGTGGATCTAGAGAGATCCCAAAGCCTTTGTGGCTTACCTCAACAACGTGGATGTAGGCCAACCTTTGTGGTGAGATGAACCACGGGATAAACCGGTGTCTCTTGTGCTTTACATCATTTACTTATATTGCTTGCTTGTTCTTAATTGCTCTCAACTAGATCTATTAGGGTTTGCTCTAGATATTTAAGTCCTCTTTGCTCTAAGGTTGTTCAGTAGCTTATGCTTCAAATTCAAAGCTTCAAATATCTATATCTTGCCTGTGCTATCAGCTTCTAGCTATCTAATTCGAGCAGGTTTGAAAAATCTGAAGCTCCTGGAAAATTCACTGTCTGTGCATTTTCCCGGAGGTTACGGATTTTTCCCGAAGGTTCCGGACTCTGACAGAAGTTTGGCAAGAAATGTTTGAATTTGTTTTGTAGGCCTATTCACCCCCCCTCCAGGCCACTTGCATTGATCCTTTCACACACGCCGGATCAGCGCTGGCTGTGGCTGGATCTGTGCCGGCCATGGCTGGGTCGACGCTCCCAGTCACCGGATCCGCGCGTCCCGTCGCCGTCTCCGGTTCCGCGCGCCCCATCACCATCTCCGGTTCTTCGCTCCCCACTGTCGTCGTCGTTGCGGCGGTCTCCGCCGGCTTGCAGCGTCGCGCGTGTCGGGGTCGCGTCTCTGGGTGTTAGACTTCCGGAGTCGCGTCCCCGGCCTCGCCTCCGGCCCATGCTGCGGGGTTCGCCTCCCTCGCCTGCTCGACCCCTTCGGTCCTCGGTTAAAGCTTCAAGCACTACAAGGAAATTGTTGACTAGTGACGCAACCACATTTTAGCATCATTGATTTATGACATTTCTGGCTGATGTCGTCATTAAATTTCGCTTCTGAGCAAATTTAGTAACAAAAAAAACTTTCGTCATAATGGTTGGTACTGTAGCTGAGCATTCACTGTTCCATTCTTGTTTTGTCACACCATAAGCTCCACAATAGCGTCATAAACCAACTTTGGTCCTACATTTAAGCATTATTTAAAAATAGAGTGTTCCCAGTCGTCATAAAATTCGGTAAGGTCCCACATGTAAGCATTTTTGCCAGGTCAGCGGAGGCCAGGTCACGAAATGTTGCAAAAACAATTTGCCATGGCATGGGTTCGAACCAGAGACTTGGAGGAACAAGACTGTGTTGTTTACCACTGCAGTACTTCTTGGTTGTGTGAGTTTTATGGAAACTCAGCTAATAGTTCATGTGAATTATTTACTGTGACCAGGTCCCACATGTAAGTTTCAGGTGAGTCTATAATTACGTATCGAATGGCTGGCAAGACACTTCACTCAGACTTCGCAAAGACTTTCGACTTCCACTACGCAGATTTGTAATGGCTCGTGGTAGGAATAGCGGCTCCTAGCGGTGAGGGGGAGATGGTTGCGCCGCCACCTCCCAGCAATAAGAGGATGAGAGAGCACGACGAGGTCGGTCCTCTAGTTTGAGCAGCTATATTTTTCCCTATCTTCCTAGGGTTGGGGATATCTAGATTTAGGGATCTGGAGGATTGATGAGCATATATGGTAGATTCAGATTTCATTATCGTACCTTTAGATTTGCACTTCGATTGGTGTTAGAAGTTGATAGGATATAGACAATTCATGTTAGATTCAGTTGGTTTTCAATTTGCATCATCTTACGGTAGGTTTTGTATTTTAGTAGCTTCTAGATGTGCTTCCAGCCACTCATTTTATAGATTTTTGTCGAGGTGCACAATTGATAGGATTGATAGGTCCTTCTATTTTCAATTTGCATCGTTTTATGGATTGGTAGATTGAAGATACTATTTTGGAGTTGCAGACCGTGAAGGGACATCTGGATTCTGCAACGATTGTTAGTGTTTGCACAATTCATAGGTGTTAGATTCAGTTAGTTTCCAATTTGCATCTTTTGATGGATCAATAGGCTCAGTTAGGACAGGCATGCCCTTGCTGAGTTTATGTAGGTAGCAAACAACCAGGTTCTGTGGCGTCTGGTGGTTCTTTTACTGTACTCATACAATTAGGTTCAAGGGATTCAGATTTTTTATAGACTGAGATGAGTTCATTTTTCAGATCGAGATGACTTTTCTCCAAGGATGAGTTTATTTCTCCAAGAACATCTTAATGTTATTTTACAAGATCTGGATGTCTCGTCCCGGGAGAGGACTCGTTAGGATCTCTAGGGAAATTGAAAACATAATATCTCAGTTAGCTATGAAAGAGAAAGAGCTTCAGTACTCACCTAAGAACAAGGAAACTAAGGGCAGAGATGGTTCTGAAGGCCAAACACATTGAAATAAATGCGTCAATGAATGGGTAGAACATTGAGTTTGTTTGGCTGGTCTTTTCTTTTAAATGTTCGAGAAGTTCATTGTCAGTTGGACTGAAACGGGTACCCTTTCCTATTGGTACCCGTTTCAGTCCAACTGACAATGAACACCTTAAACATTTAAAATAAAAGACTGACCAAACAAACTCAATGCACTACCCATTCATTGACGTGTTTATTCCAATGTCTTTGGCATTCAGAACCAGCTCTGTCCTTAGTTTTCTTGTTCATAGGTTAGTACAGAACCTCTTTCTCTTTAGTAGCTAATTGAGATATTAAGTTTTCAATCTCCCCGGAGATCCCGATCAGCGCTCTTCCTGGGACGAGACATCCAGCTCTTCTGAAAGAACTTTAAGAAATGCAAGAGAGACTCACAAGACCAAAAATTCATGGCATGAGATGCAGAAGGTGAAGGAACAGCTGCAGGAGGCCAAACATGAGATGGAGAAGTTCCAGCAATCGTTATGATTATGAATGGGTAGTTATTGTTGCGAAACTTGTATCATGCTTGTATTTTGGTGTTTGCTACCGGATCATCTTATGATGGTTGCTACTTGGTGTTGTGAACTTTGTGGTCATGAGTTGAGAAACTTGTTGCTACCTGAAAAAATAAGCTAAAATTGTAAAAAAGCTAAAACTATAGCCATTTTGGTCGAATGGTTAATCTTAAGTTCTTACGATGTTTGCTAACACGTAGGATAGCAAACACTTGTTGCTACTACTACTACTACTGTTTTTTCATTGTAAGATGTTGAGTTTTCTCATTGCGTAGCAGTGATAGTTTAATCATGTCTGACTAAATACTACAGAACAGACTTTATGGATGAGGAAGATATGGACGAGAAAGCTACGGTCTATTGATATTTTGCAGAGAGGACCTTCCTGAGTAACAAATGCCTAACTGCTTATTTCCCAAGTGTCGCCTATTCCAGTCTGAAAAAAAAAGCAAGGTCCCACAGGGCCATAATTTAGTGTGACAAAAAGGAGGAAAATAAAAAAAGAAACAATGTCAATAACAAAGGTCGAACCCATGACCTTTATTCTGAAGAGGTTGGCAACACTACCACTGAGACATGATGCAGTTTGTGTTATTTGAGCCAAACAAATATCTTATATTAGTTTTTTCTACCATTGCCATTATGTTGATGTTTGCTACTTGGTGGTGTCAACTTTGTTGTTATGAGTTGGGAAACTTGTTGCTACCTGGTCATCTTATGATGTTTGATACTCGGTGGTGTGAACTTTGTGGTGATGAGTTCCTATAAGATGCCATCTTATTATGCCAATTTTGTTTAATCTATTTCAAATTGATTCGAGCATACTCCTAATCACCATTCTAAATTCATAAGCATTGCATAACTTCGGAACTAGAAAAAAGAAGGTAGAGGGAGAACAACGGATATATCGTAATAATATCGTGATACAAGGGGCCATGCTCTTGTGTAACCATGCACTTGTCTTAGCTTCGAGTAGAGAAGAGTTGCTCATGCTAATAACCCATGACAACCAAAGTCAAACAAGTGCATATTTTTCACTCATCAAAAATTGAGACGTGCACTTAATTTGGGACGAATAAGTGCACATTTTGACTCCTCGAAAAATAAGATATGGAGTACAGTATGTGATTATTTTGGGACGGAGGGAGTACAACATTTCTTCCAGTCCCCATAAATATCCCACTCTTGCACCCAACAACAAACCCTATTCTCGCACAGCGCCCTCTCCCTTCCTCTCCCCAGTCTTGCAACCAACAACAAACTCCATTCTCGCACATCGCCCTCTTCCTCTCCCCATGGAGCCATTGTCTCCTAGAGGTGCGGCGCAAGCCACATCCTCCTCTTCTTCTGATGAAAGGGAGGATCCCCAGTCGTCTGATGAAGAGGAGGTACAGCAGAGCCCCATTCGAGTGCTGGTGGACACATCCTCTAATGATTCGGAGTTTGTGGAACAAATGGAAATCCAAGATGGGGTGCCTCTGAAACATCGCACCCCTCGTAGGTCAACAAGAGGTGCTAGGGGTCAGGGGCGCGGAAGCACCGCCACTAGCCGGCGAACTGTCTTCTCCAAGTGCCATCATCCTATCTCATCCTCATCGGTCAGCGGCAGTCAATCTCTGCCATCCTCGTCGAGCAGAGGCCATCATCCACCATGCTCGACTGACCACCATGGAGCGGCACCATCATCCCCTGGAGGCGCTAATGGAGGGATGACCTCATCTGCGGTCGATGCCCGGGGTGGTCCACCACCATATTCCATGGGTGGCGGCAACAGAATGACTACCTCATCCGTGAGCAGCTGCAACTAGGTGTCAGGTGCACCATCGACCAAGAAGCAGCGCCACAATTAGTGGTAACGGCTACTAGTAGATGGATTAGAAGAAGTAGAGCAGCAGCTCTATTTTATCATTTCTTTTACTACTGATTTTTCAAAATTGTAAGATGTTGGGTTTTCAATATAAAATGTTGCATACCAGTGACACTTTATTCCAGTCTGACTGAATACTGCACAACGAACTTTCGCATGTTGTTCATGCAGTCTCATTGGATAGAACGACTACTATTCGGCTCTGTTTATCTTTTCTTTTACTACTATTGTTTCAAGATGTTGGGTTTTATCATATGCGGGGAGAATTTCCGATATGTTGATGTTTGCTACTTGGTGGTGTGAACTTTGTTGTGATGAGTTGAGAAACTTGTACCAACCTGATCATCTTATATGTTAGATTCAGAATTCATCGTACCCTTAGATTTGCACTTCGGTTGGTGTTAGAAGTTGATAGGCTATAGACAATTCATAGGTGTTAGATTCAGTTAGTTTTCATTTTGCATCGTCTTACGATAGGTTCTTGTATTTTAGTAGCTTTTGGATGTTTGCTACAAAATGAACTTTCACCTTGTGTTCATCCGGTATTTAAGAAATCAAGGGAACATACTTTCCGTTTTCACTAAATTTATGCCGAGGGAGTAGACGCGCATTACCATTTTTATTAGAAATAACACAATCCAAATACAAACGACATTACGAGACAAATGCATGCATACGCATTGATTACACATGAGGATGGATCCATCCACTATCGGTGGAAGTACAACGATCCACTATCACGGCTCATACTACTACCATCAAGACATACTACTACCATCACGACATACTACTGCCATCACGGCCTCATGGCAATCCCGACTGCTCCCGCTTCCCCGACTCCTCCAAGTTCCATACTCCGTCCCTTCCTTGCTCGGCCATTCTCCACATACTGCATACACAAACGAAGAACAAACCCTACATAAGCTAACAATATAATGAGACCGTCTCAATGCCATGCATACATAAAGTAAACAAGATCAGCCAAGAAAATGATCTCACCCTCGTATCCCACTGAAGTTGAGAAATGCAAGACGAACGGTGTGCCACACTCGCTTATTTATCGAGGACTACGGCAGGCACGTGAGCTCGGTGTAGCATTGCTAAAGTTACTATGGAAAACATGAGATGCTCGGAATATAGTCAGGCCTACGCCTGATACGAATCTATCTAGGTTCAGTGGCGCACAACAATTACATGTGTGGACGATGGGTATCACGGGATGAGCCCGACGTGACTAGGTATGTGTTCATTTCCGGACTCTTCGGTCTAGACCACAAGAAAGTCATGCGACAACTCAAGTCGCATCAGCTGCATCTAATGGCCATCTCAACTGCATCAGCTCATGCCGCATCAACTGCGAGACAACTCTCTACCGTTTGTTTATGAAAAGTTTTAGGCGTCAATTGCATCTGGAGAAACAGATTGGGTGCTGTAAGGCTGCACAATGCAATTAGATCGACCGGATGGTCCTTGCATTGCAACACGCACAGTGCAGGATGACTTGACATGTCCTCCTCAATCAGGTACGCTGCGTGAGTCATGACAGATGATCCCGGAGGCTTTGGAGACTGAGAAACGTGATGAACTTATTGATGCAACAAGGCCAAAACGAAATAAGCTGGGAATTGGAAAAGCAATATATGTTTGTGTGTGTGTGTAATATTAACATGAATATAAGCACAGAAGGGCATCTCGAATGGGCGTTTGGGGATGACATGCTCTCACAAGTTGTTCCACGTGTCGATCATTGAGAATTGCAGTTAAGGACTGGCACTAGGCGTTAACCTACGAACTTGTGTGCACACCCGCATTGAACGGACGTGTCAATCATTGTGAAGGGACGCGTCCCGAACGTGGCGACACCCGCACTGAAGGGACGTGTCCTTTCTGGGTGGTAATTGATGTCCACGAACGGACGTTTTAGAACGACACATTCACTCCCACTACTATAATAAGAGACAGTTTATGCACGAGATGATCATTGCACACAGGCCATTTGCATTCATGGCTTTAGACGCTAAAATGTTACCTTCCTTGCAAGTCAACTTCTCAGTCTCAAGTGAGGAAGCGAAAGCGGAAGGAACCGCGGGCCAGTAGAAGGAATCCGGTACATTCATGGTGGGAGGCTGTCAATGGAGGCTACGTTGCTATCCTGCAAGTATGGATGATCCTGAGTGGATGCATGTTCGATATGGCATTGGCGTCGTCCTCGTTCCTATGCACAAATCCCAAATGGTACGTGTCTCGTTGCTGCTATGAAGACACACACTCACACATGGCGATACAGTCACATTACATTATTGTTGTTAAGCCTGTGACTGCTTCCTTTGACGTCGAGTATTGTTGTGTGCGATGGCTAGAGACCCAAATGATGAAGATGATATGTTTCGAGTTCAAGCTACAAAAGAAGTGTTTTTCATTAATCGGCATGTACAAGAAAGAGGCTTTGAATGTCTAGTGGAGCATCATGACATTGATCGCGTGACCTCCTATGATCATCGCATACACATATCGTGTGGTGTTACAGTATTGGAGGACAACTGCATTGAAGTTCCTCCTCCATCAGTACAAACTAGCATATGCGAAAGCGTTGCAGCCCAAGCCCCTATGGATGTTGTCTTCCACGTAGGTGCAGAATGCCGGGTGATACGAGCGATATGTGCCGATGTGGCGAAAGTATCTTGTGTGATGGAGGCAATGCTCTACGGCCAAGGAAGGGAGTCACGCTCTGAAACTATTCCACTTATAGAAACAAACCCTAATGGCTTCTCGCTACTGATCAAATATGCTAGGGAAGGATCACTCCCAGAGGAGGCTGATTTATGGGACACTCCTGCCAATGCCTGGCCTTATGTACTCTGGGTCGCCGACATGTACCAAGTTGAAAGGTTGAAGTTGCACTGTGCGTCAAAGATGTGGGACATGGCAAGCAAGGAAACTATGACCTCATTTCTACGATGGGCAATTCAGGCTTACTGCACACAATTACAGGACAAGTGCATGTCTCTCTTAGAGCAAATCTTTCCTCACGGAATACTCACACATGATTGGGCGGTCATATGCATTGATCATCCCGAATTTATGCATGATCTCCGTAGAAGATTACATGGAGGGTGGTACTAGCAGAGTCCCTCTAATAGTCTGTAGTTTTAATGTTTTATTGAAGTGTGTTTAGTCATGTAATAAGCAGTTGAAACGGTACGTTAATTTGTTGCAGTGAGTACATTTGTAATGCAATAATCGGATCATCCATCGAGCGTGAATATGAAGTAGAGTATAGTCCTGTGTGTGTTTGTCAATTCCATGATCCATGGTGGCACGGACAACCCAGTCAACAACTTGCCCCTCTGCGTATGGTCACAGACGTTTGGGTCTGACACCCAAGCGGTCTTTCATTTGGGTCACTGACGTTTGGGTCCATGATCCAAAGTTTTCATTTCCCGCTCTGGAGCAGAAAGGCGGGACTTGAAATTTTGAACACCCCGCTCCTCCTCCTTGTCCTCCCCGTTTTATATAAAACAAAGAGGGAAACCAGGCCTCCCAAAGCGCTCCTGGTAATTTTCCAAAATCAGGGGATCTTCTCCTCTACCGCCGAAAAGACCTAGTAGATCTGTGGCGGAAGCAGCAACGACAACCTAGCTACCGACGACGCCTTCCTCTGCTACGAGCGGTCGGCTTCCTCTGCTACGAGCGGTGGCCTTCCTCTACTACGAGCGGCGGCCTTCCTTGGCAACCTCCTTGAAGCTGCAAGATGGTTCAAACCCGTTGCTTCGTCGGCCAACCCGTGGCTCAGCCTAGCGGCCGCAGATCTGCAACAGTTACGAAGAATAACGTGTTCAAGGCGCAAGTTCGGGCTGCTAAATTGAGACGGCATTTGGCACCTCCTTCCCTTCCTATTCGTCAAGTCTGCGAGCTCCTCCCTGTATTGATCGATTCAATTAGATTACTTCCCCATGCTCTTTGGCATTCTATAATATTCTTTCATGTTTGGCTGATTGTTAATCTACTGTACCCTATCGCAAGAGTTTGTTGGAAGTCGTTTTATTTGAGGTTTGTACAAATTTGTAGATGAAATTATTAAACTGCTTCCCCATGCTCTTTGCCTTCGAATATTGTTGTTGCATGCTTGAGTGATTGTGAATCTTCTGTTCCCTATTGCAAGAGATTGTTCGAAGTCGACTTATTTGAGGTTTTTAGAAATTAAAGGATAAAATTATTATATTTCTTACCCATGCTATGTCGCTTTCCATATTTTTGTTGCATGCGTGGGTGTTATCATTCATGTACCGCATTGAACTTAATAGATGAAATTGCTTCTGATTGCTAATGATCTCAACCCTTATCTCTTGTTCTTGTACTTGTTTCAGCGGGCCAAAGGATCAACATCTGTAGTTGATGTTTGATTATCATTGCAAAGTTCGTTTGGACTTGCAAGCGGAAAAATCCCTCGTCGTAGTTAAGGAACCCTTCTTCCATTGAGTGGTGAACCCAAGGTATCGAATCCATGGAACAATGCGTATTGCAAGATCAATCTAATAACCGAGAAACACTTGCTTCTTTAAGAGGTTTTGAATTGCATCTAATCTACTAAGATCAAAAGAGGTAGCAAGAGAAAGCATTGAGGTACCGATCTAGAGAGGGTCTAGATCGTGTTTATGTCGTCATTCTGAGCAAGATAAAGAGAGAGTAAAACGAATCTCATTGAAAGGTTCTTTAAGCCATGACCTTCGGTCAAACCCCCTAAGTTGCCCCGCCGTACTCGGTGTCAACATCCTGTCACGATGTTCCCCTTTCTTCACGGTCGAATCTTAGAGCACACCCGCAAGGAGTGCGTTGAACTACTTGGTAGATCGGGTATGCACCTCTAGCCACCGCGGCTACAAGAACATCCCATGTAATCTATCTCGAGAATAGATTGAGGAAGAAAACACCCAAGCAAGAAAAAGAATTGCAAACAAAGGTACTCGATCGCTAGGAATCAGATCCATTAAAACTCCATCAAAAGTATGTATACATGAATAAGATCCAACCGGGATCCTACCTTGATCTTGATTCACGCCTCCGGAACTCCGACGTGGTCTTCCTTGCAAGGTTCCCACGCTGGCTAGGCAAACCCTAGACGACTAACACGACCCTCCTCTCTGAGGTGGTGTCCCTCAAGCTCCTCTGCTCCTCGGCGGCGAATGACGAATGGCTTGATAGTTGCAACTTCGCACGGGGGCTATAAATAGCCCGAGCATCATCTAGGTCAAAGGGGGCGACGAACCGCCCTGGGAATGGGCCAGGCCGGCCGGCCAGGGCCGACCGGCCCAGAGCCTCCTCGGCCCGGTTCATCCCCGGTTTTCTTCCCGAAGCTTCTCGCGACTTCCTATGTTTTTGCCGAGTTGCATGTGGGCCCTTGACATCATTTTCCTCGCAGTTTAGATAAGGGGGCTTTGCGTATGAACTCCCGCATCTTCCGTCTAGGTCCTCAGCACTTCTTGGCCTCACGCTTTAGTCCTTGGTTCATTTGGAGTCATGTTCATCTTGTATCTTGACTTGTCCCGGGGTCCGTGATCACCTTGTAAATCCCTTGATGAACTTTACCCTAAAGTCCTCATTTCGGCTCTTGATTCTTATGTAAACAATAAACTCCAAAAATCATGCACGAGTGCGAACCTAACATATAATGGGGTTAGGATCGTTAGTGTGAATATCAAATCAATACCAACAAAGAAGGTAAACAAGTGGCTAGGTTGACGGAAATCGACCGCCAACATCCCCCCATGCTTCAACCTTGCTCGTCCTCGAGTAAGCCTTCTATGGATATCAGTGTTGCCCTTCGATGTTCAAACCCTACACTTGATCATACATGAGAAAACATAATGCTCTCTAGTTTTATATTCATTAAAGTTCCATAATGTACTAACTTTTATCTTTATGGAAGGTAGATGTCATTCAAGCTCTTTCCACAAGTACTTGATCAAGCTCTCAAACTTTTAAACAAATCTTAGAAATTTTTGAAAATAAAGAATGAGATAAAGAGAAAAATTGCTTTACCAAGATCAAAAATAACCATCTTGCACTTTGCTCATGTACTCTCATCTCATCTTGTCTCTCAAGCCTACTTGTTCTACTCCTTTCATATCTCAAAGTATATGGTGGAAAGCTTTATGTGGAGCTATAGGAAAGTTTAGTCCTACTAAGATATTATAGTTGAGATATTATTAAAACAAGACTAGCTTCTCATGGTCTTACCGAGACTCGTCAAAAAGGTCATTGGAAAAATAATGTTATCAAGGAGGGGAGAGAGATGAACACACACTTTTAGATAGGTGGACATGTGCAAATGGCAAAGAGTGATCCCAAGGCACAAACGAAGTCCTTGTTATCGGATTGCACATGGTTGGAAAGATGAGTATGGGCCTTGATCTTGAATCCTCTTGAAAACTCAAAAAGCACTAAACATAGCTAGAGAACTGGGGAGCTTTATTATATTTTTTTTCTTTCTTCTTTTTTTTCTCATCATACTTTTATCATTTTTTTCTTTCTTTCATCATACTTTTTCTCTTCTCTTTTTTTTATTTGCTCCCCTTGAACTATAGACTATACTAGCACATCCTTGGCAACCCCCCCATGATTAGATGTTTGCTCGTCCTCGGGCAAAGAGGTGATAAAAATGCCAAGGTGGGAATTGAAGCTCTCATTTTTTTCTTAGAGAGAGACACTCGAAAAATCTTCTAGGGATCCTTTTGGAAGTCTCCCTTTCTCACTTGAAGTACCTTCCTTGTAATCTTCTCCAAAATATTCATCCATACTCATATATTGGGTTGTGGTCAAGGAGGAGAATACAAAAAAGATATATTTGGGTTTTGGCTGGATATCCGGCGAGGTTTGCGAAATTCCCAATGTGAAAACTCACAATGCACGGATAGAAGAGGCTAGCATAAAGAACGATACGCAAAAATGGAATGACCAGCTTCTTAGTCTCGGGTCAGAGAAATCAGGCCTTGAATCAATGCACCTAAAAATAAATCTTGTATATACTAAGGTTTTGCACTCAAGTAAACTTAGGCTTTGGATGAGAAGAGCAAAATGCAAGTGGTACTTGTGACAAGGTTAGCATAACTTTTTGAGAATAAAAAGGTTCTTTGATTCATCCAAAGTTGAGAGCAATGAGAAAGAACTATGGGACTTGAGTTATCATAACCTCCACACAAGATTAGGCTAGAATTTAATTAAATTTCAGATTCATATTAAAAGCGAGCACTAGCTTAAACATGCATAAAATAAGCATAATATCGAGCAAAGCGGCAACGATCATCACATATCAACATAGTACAAATTCTTCATCCATATTAAGATCATAAAAGCAACGATGAAACTTATTCATGATGATGGATAACAAACTACCACTACCACACATGCTGAAATTAAATAAAAACAAGAAAATACTACGCTAACATAAATGCACACAAGATGAAAATAAAGAAAAGGAAAAGGAAAAATCAAACCACACTTAAAAAGCTCCATCCCTTCCTTCTTTCTTCACTCCTCATCCGATTGCTCTTGCTCCGTTGGTTGACTTTCATTGAATCCTTGCTCATAATATGTTTGCATGGCCCCTCCATGAAATTGATGCGGCGGCACGAGTTGAAGACGTCCCAATTGATGGGCGATTCCTGCCGTTCCTTCATGCCAATGGTTGACATGGCTTCGGATCCTCTCGACGTCTTGTTCATTCCTTTGCATATACACCCCAATAATGGCTGCACTTTGTTGGGGCTAGGGCATGCTTGCATAAGGTGCCACAAATGCTTCATTGGGCACAAAAAAAGTTGGTAGAAAATATGTTGGAGGAGGTGGTGGCATGGCTGCACCACTCCCCCATGCTTGCATTGGCACACTTCCGTAGTAGGGTGGTGGCATAGGAATCCCGCCATAAGGTTGATGGTAAGCCGTCCCTCCTTGGTCTTGGGCTGCGGAGGACGAACCTTCTTCTATAATTCTTCCTCTCTTGTTCTTCTTGGCCGGCACGAGAATTCCTTCCTCTAACCAATTCTCTCTCCCTTCAATAAATAATTTCAGCTTCATATTTGGGAGAGGAACATTGACTTTTGCCACCTTGTACCCTCGCTTTTCATCTCCACCAATGTATTTTCCTTGCTTCATGTAATCAATCCCAAGTGAATTTCCCGCAAGTATGAATTTTGGGTTCCTTGAAATACTCAGCTTCACAGAAATTGCTATCATAGAGAGATAGCATCCCAAACCAATTTGTCCACTCCCCAATATTACCTCACAACACCACCGATTGATCATGATATATGATGGATCAATGGCTTGCCTTGCAACCAATGCCGAATAAAGCCAATTAACTTCCATGTCGGTGACCTTGGACTCCTTCATTCTTCCTAAAATCCTTTTGCTCATCCAAGAATGAAATATCTGGATGATGGGATTCCGGAGGCTACTTCTCTGCCGGTTATCTTCCCCTGAAATCATACTCCAAAATCCTTCCAATAGACTTTCATTAGCATCAACTTGCTCTGGGGCTTCCCTCTGAAAACCGAGCAACTCTCTAATTTGCTCATTAGAAATTATGTGCTCATCATCCTTGAGTCGAAATGAGAGGGATGGCACCCCTTCATTAATGACCAGTGCCATGGTCATGAGAATCTCCATGGCAAGCTCCAAATAAAAACTCACTCCTACTCCATCGGAAAATTGCCCCCATCCAAGGTGGTTCATCATTTGATAGATATCTGGAGAAAATCCCAACACTTGGAGGCCATCATCATCAAAGTCAACATTGGGCACAACCCTCTTCTCTAGGCGCCCAAGCTTCTCCTCCTCCTCCCCCGACATCATAAGAAATCCATACTTGCAACGTCGTGGAGTGTATGGTGGTGGAGCGGATGAACGAGTCGAGTGACGAGGTTGGATGGGCGGCTCCTCCGTTCGCCCTTGCGGTTCGGTGAACCGCATGGATGAGCTTCGCGTGTCCCTCCATCCACTAAGGAGCATGGTGTCACTCCTTGATGGCGCCACGTCCTCTTCCATGCTTCGCGGCAACTCGGAGATTGAGTGCCTCCGCAAAGAACTTGTTGATGCCGGCTTCGATGATGATGATGCATCTTCCTTCCAAGGACCTTGCCAAAAACCTTCTTCATCTTGTAGTTGCTGCACAAATCACAAACAAACTCTCCTGAGGGTTTCTTGCCGGAAGAAATACACACAAAAGAAGTATATGGAAGGGCAAGAATTGTGACGTATTTCTCTGAATTTTTTGACTCAAGAATGGAGAATGAATTTTTTGGAGGTGTTTCTGGAGGTTCTGGACTAGGAACAGAAGAACACGAACTAGCAATGAAGCAAGTGGCTTACCTGGGAAAGATGAGCGCTAGGGGCCAAATAAATAGGCCAGGCCGGCCGGCCTGGGCCGACCGGCCTAGGGCCCCTGCTCCTCTTCTTTCTCTCCTTTTTCTCCCACTTGTTGCTTGATTGATCATGGTGTTGTGTACTCGTGCTCCAAGCCATCCACCATCCAATTCTTCTCAGCCACTCCTTTTTCTTTCATGGTCAAGTCCTCCATCTTGATCATTTTCTTTGTGTCACTTCCATGCCTCCTTGCCTCCCAAGCTATCATTCATAACCTACAAAAACAAAACAATGCTGCCTCCCCCATGCTTGTCCTTGCATGTGCTCAAGATGTTTAAATGATGAAGTCTTCCCGTGATGCATCATAGAGCATTAGAAGTTCAATTAAGCTTAAAACCTTCCCTTGATCATGTTTAGATGCTAATTACTCCCTAATTTCGAAAATTAAAAATTAATTCAGAGATATCAATGAGTTCAAATGTATTTTTAAAGGAGTTTTTAGGCATTAAAACATTTGTAAGTCGAAACTTTTCGACTACATTGATTTTGGTTACACCGGGATCACTTGCTTTCATTAATTGATAGCGAGCTCCTCTGGCTTGACCGTGGGGGTATGGGTTTAGGTTCTAATTTTGGCTAAACATGAGAGAGATGTTTTGAATGAACAAAAATAAATGTGGTTTGGAAAAATTCTAATTCTAGAGAAACCTAGGTTCACGCGAGTCCTAGCATGCGTCAAAGATTAAAAAAATCAAGGAACAACGCGGGGCTCTACTCGTGTGTTTTTATGATGTAAAACAAACCAACCTTATCATCATGAGGAGGATGAAAGGTGTGGGTAGGTTCTGAAATTTTGGAGTTGGTTTCTCGAAAAGAGGCAAATAAATCGTAGGATGGCTCATGTCAAAGGTTTATGTCAAATAAAATCCAAATGAAACATCCGAACAACTTAAATGTCTCAAAAATAAGTTCAACCACTTAAGAGTTTATACCAAGTCTTGCGTAGCAAATTCTAAGACCAACTTACTTGAAAATCGGAAATAATCCGGGTTGCCCTCCCGGCGGCTTTATTCTTGAACGGGTTGTCCTCCCGATAGCTTATTCTTGACTCGACGAACGGGTTGCCTCCCGCCTAGCGCTTCGTTTATAGTCCATGGCTAGACTTCTTGTCTTCTTCACTTTGGATCAATACTCTTTGCGGGCGTTCCAATCTTGGGTACCTACTTCTGCACCATCTTGGGCACGGGCTTATTCTCCGGCCTAGTCATCTTTTTGGTGTTCACAGGCAGCTTTTGTTCTTTGGTCTTGACGGATGCAACGACTTCTTTGATCACCTTCGCTTCCTTCTTCTTGGGCTCCTCCTTCTTCTTTGGCTCTTCCTTACTAAAATGACGATGAGGTGGAACATATTTAGCATTGATCATGTTGCATACCTCGAAACGTGGACGAAACTTGAATATGCTTTGTGTGCCATTGACGTCGAACTTGATCTCCCCCTTGCCAACGTCGATCGTTGCCCCGACGGTCTTGAGAAGGGCCTCCCTAGGATAAGGGGCGGCTTCACCCTTTCTCCCATCTCAAGTACCACGAAGTCGACGGGGATGAAGTGATCTCCAACTTTCACGGGCACATCTTCGGCGATTCCCACGGGATAGCGGATAGAGTTGTCGCCCAACTCCAAACACATACCCGTAGGCTCAAGTGGTAAGCGTAGCTTCTCGAACACATCTCTTGGCATGACACTCACGCTTGCTCCAAGGTCGCATAATGTCTTCTCGAACGTGAATGAGCCAATAGAACATGGGATAGCCAGACATCCAGGGTCTCTTTGCTTCTCGGGCCCTTGATTTGCGATGGCGGCACTACATTGTTCGGACATCTTGACATGGTCTGCTCCAAGTGTTGCCATCTCATACTTGTTTGCAAGTATGTCTTTGAAGTAGCGAGAATATGTAGGAACTTGGAGAGCGTCCAATAGCGGCATGTTGATGCTTAACCTGCGCACCACTTCCACAAACTTTTCAAAATGATTATCAATTTTACCTCGAAAGTAGCATGTCTTTAGTGTAGGCATCTTCGTGTCATCACTTGGCATTTCGAATTCCGACTCTCCGGTAGCAATCTCTGGAATAGTAGTCACCTTCTCCTTAGTGTGATCATCCGCTTCAACAGTTGGCTTAGGCTTCCTTGCACCGGCTGGAAGTTCTGGATCCTCCGTCTCCTTTCCCGACCGAGTTTGAATGGCCTTTGCCGTCTCGGGACCTTGGGTTTGCCCCGGCAATCTTCCTTCACTAGCGGTTAAGCGCCCGGCAAGTTGTCCCACTTGAGTCTCCAATATCTTCATTATGTTGAGCACTTGTTGGTTGGAGCTCCTGACCTCCGTCACCTTGCCATCAATGTTCTCCAAGATTTTATCCATAGTCTTGAACTTAGTGACGGTGTCCTTGTTGATCTTTGCTTGCTCGTCCATGAAATCCTTCAATTGTATACGAAGAGGCACCGAATTTTGAATAGACGAACTTGCATTAAATTGAGGTCTACCTTGCCCGTAGCGAAAGTTCGGCAAATCTCCATTCCTCATGTAGTCGAGCACCTTTGCTTCCTCCAGACAATCTCTTTGGACATGGCCGTACTCCCCACATTCTTCACACGTGGATCTTGCTTCGGCGGCCTTCAAGTCTTGGGCGGCCTTCTTTTCTAGCTCCATATTTTTCAACATCCTCATGAGCGACTCAATCTTCCCTTCTAGAAGTTCTTCCTTTTCAACCTGTAAAACACCTTTAACATTGCCCGTCGGTTGAACCGGAAGTAAGCATCCGGATGACGCCCATGTATCATTATCCGCAACCTTCTTGAAAAGAGTGAATGCCTCCGTCGGAGTTAGCTCAATAATAGATCCTCCCGCCGATGCGTCAATTACGGTCCTCGATGCTAGATTGAGACCTTGATAGAACTTTTGAACAAGGTCCTCCTTCGGGAACTTGTGATGTGGCACGGCTCAGGTGTACTCATTGAAACGCTCAAAAGCTTCCGCGATAGTCTCCGTAGGATATTGAGCAAATGTAGCAATCTTATTATGCAAGCTTTGAGTCTTACCCGACGAATAGTACTCCTTCATGAAAGCTCTCATCAATGCTTCCCAATTTTGCACCGTCTCCAACGGTAGAGTGTAGAACCATTGCAAGGCTTTTCCGAGAAGTGAGAACGGAAAAAGTCTTGCCCTCAATTGATTTTGATCCAGCCCTTCCATCGTGAATGTCTGACAAAGTTGAATGAACGCTTGGATGTGAAGGTTAGGATCCTCTTTACCGGTGAAACGTGTATGTTGCACCATGCGGATGGTTGAAGTCTTGATCTCAAACGGCCTTCCAATGTCGGCTAAGTTGAGGATGGGGAGATCACCAAGCTCCGGGATGCAAAGCTCCCTGATCTTCCTCTCCTCTCCCATTGGTAGCGGTTGAGGTTGATCTCCCCTTGGACTTGGAGGTGGTGATTCCTTCTTCGGACATGTAGGTGGCGATTCCTTCGGAGATCCCGGCGATCCTTCGTCTCCGGTGTTTGGATCTACAATCCCCAGCTTCCTAGATCGTGCTTCGCATCTCCTTTGCCTGTAAAGTTTTTCAGGATCATCCACAAAATTTTTTGGTTTGTTGGAGAGGTGGTCGTCCATCTCCTGTTAGGGTTAGCGATAAACAAAATATAAAAAAGATCTAAAAAGAAAAGAAAACTATGAAAAGGGTTAGTCAAAAACTAGATTAGATTGGTTTTTGATGATGATCAAAGTTTAGTAGACGCAAAAGAAAAATCAAAAAGAAACTAAAAATACTTACAAACGAGATATTAGATTGGATCTTAATTACTTGTTCCCTGGCAACGGCGCCAGAAAAAGGGGCTTGTTGACGTTTGATTATCGTTGCAAAGTTCGTTTGGACTTGCAAGCGGACAAATCCCTCGTCGTAGTTAAGGAACCCTTCTTCCCTTGAGTGATGAACCCAAGGTATCGAATCCGTGGAACAATGCGTATTGCAAGATCAATCTAATAACCGAGAAACACTTGCTTCTTTAAGTGGTTTCGAATTGCATCTAATCTACTAAGATCAAAAGAGGTAGCAAGAGAAAGCATTGAGGTACCGATCTAGAGAGGGTCTAGATCGTGTTTATGTCGTCGTTCCGAGCAAGATAAAGAGAGAGTAAAACGAATCTCATTGAAAGCTTCTTTAAACCATGACTTTCGGTCAAACCCCCTAAGTCGCCCTGCCGTACTCGGTGTCAACATCCTGTCACGATGTTCCCCTTTCTTCGCGGTCGAATCTTAGAGCACACCCGCAAGGAGTGCGTTGAACTACTTGGTAGATCGGGTATGCACCTCTAGCCACCGCGACTACAAGAACATCCCATGCAATCTATCTCGAGAATAGATTGAGGAAGAAAACACCCAAGCAAGAACAAGAATTGCAAACAAAGGTACTCGATCGCTAGGAATCGGATCCATTAAAACTCCATCAAAAGTATGTATACATGAATAAGATCCAACCGGGATCCTACCTTGATCTTGATTCACGCCTCCGGAACTCCGACATGGTCTTCCTTGCAAGGTTCCCACACCGACTAGGTAAACCCTAGATGACTAACATGACCCTCCTCTCCGGGGTGGTGTCCCTCAAGCTCCTCTGCTCCTCGGCGGCGAATGACGAATGGCTTGATAGTTGCAACTTCGCATGGGGGCTATAAATAGCCCGAGCATCATCTAGGTCAAAGGGGGTGACGAACCACCCCGGGGATGGGCCAGGCCGGCCGGCCTGGGCCGACCGGCCGAGGGCCTCCTCGGCCCGGTTCATCCCCGGTTTTCTTCCCGAAGCTTCTCGCGACTTCCTAAGTTTTTGCCGAGTTGCATGTGGGCCCTTGACGTCCTTTTCCTCGCGGTTTAGATAAGGGGGCTTTGCATATGAACTCCTGCATCTTCCGTCTAGGTCCTCAGCACTTCTCGACCTCACGCTTTAGTCCTTGGCTCATTTGGAGTCATGTTCATCTTATATCTTGACTTGTCCCGGGGTCCGTGATCACCTTGTAAATCCCTTGATGAACTTTACCCGGAAGTCCTCATTTAGGCTCTTGATTCCTGTCTAAACAATAAACTCCAAAAACCATGCACGAGTGCGAACATAACATATAATGGGGGTTAGGATCGTTAGTGTGAATATCAAATCAATACCAACATAGAAGGTAAACAAGTGGCTAGGTTGACGGAAATCGACCGCCAATAGTCGCTCCTATTCAGACCTGCTCCAAGGTAATAAACTTAATTAACACCTTGTTTGTTTCCGATTGCGAATGATCTAACCCTTACCTGTTGTTCTTGTACTTGTTTCAGCGGGCCAAAGGGTCAACATCTGTAGCCGCTCCTGTTCAGACCTGCTCCAAGGTAACAAACTTCACACCTTCTTTGTTTCCTTAGTTCGAATCAATTGCAAGATCCTAATCTGACTTGGGATCCACTGTTGCTAGATGGAAGCTACCAAGTCAATGATGCTTCTTCCCGAACAAATTAAAACAGAGGAGTACTCAAGAATGGGTACCAAATCCTTATGTACTAGTGTTCATGAAGAGCGAGTTGACGCTCCCAATAAGGATGGGATACAACTTCACAACGGTTTGTTGCTCACCAGAAAGAGTTATGTAGCTTGAAGAAGAAGACCGAAGAATCAGAATCAACTCTGAAAATGCAGTCAGCTGAGATTAAGAGGTTGCAAAAGCTTACCGAAGACAGTGAAGACCTCCTTCGTCTACTACTTAGCAGTAAAAGATGAAGAGGTTAAGATACTTAGATCAAATCTCTAATATCTCTTGTGATTATGGCCTGGATTTAGCTTTGTTAATCTATGTTCCTTGTAAGATTGTTATCTTGTAATAGTTTGTGATATGTGATGAACAATATGGTCTTGCTTCACAGTAAACAACAGTTTGTTTTATTGTATAAAGAAATATGTGTTGATTACTATTTTGCCAACCAGATCGAAACTATTCTAAAAAAATCAGAATTGAAATGAAATCAATTAATATTGATGCACGATAAGTTAATTTTCTGTTGGTCTTCAGTGGGATTAGCCCACTATTTATTGGGCCAAAAGTCAATTTCATTGAAATTAACGTGACATATAAGACTGCAAACAATGTGCGTAATTGTTGGACTCGACCCAACAAAAACGGGCCCAACCTAATCAAAATTGTGGTCGAAAAAACAATGAATGGGCCCAACAAAAATCTTTTTTGAGCTATCTACACAACGCCGACCGACAGTAACAGTGTTGGGCTCAACCCAGCTTTAAACGGGTCAAATTCGTTTTATGACGCAAACGGTTCGTCACAATTGGCATGCCACATCGGATGCCACATCAGACTATGTCTAGTGTGGCAAAGATGCAGGAACGAAGTTATGACGTTTAGTAAGGACGATTTTATATGCGTCATTAAACTCATGACGCCACGAAATAAGGTCTCGTCATTAATCGCGGTTTGTGATGGTCGATTAATGTCGGAGGGTTTTCGTAACACCCGGCGTCATTAATCGCAGTTTATGACGAGAATCACCCTTTTTTGTGTCACTAGTCGGCACATTCCTTATAGTGAAGGTCGCATCTTCAGGTGGTGGTGGGTTGCGGGTGGCGTTGGCGCGGTGGCGGGTGCCTGCTGGTTTTGGCTCCGCCATGGTGGCGGGGTCAGGTTGGCATGTGCCGCGTTGTTGGCACCGTGGTGGTGTTGTTGCACCGTGCTGGGCCACCCTTCCGGCGGTGCTCTTCGGTCGTCCGTCGGCTGGTTGTTGCGGGGCTGGTAGTTCTCTTCGTGCAGCAGGTGGGGGTTGTTCCGGGCGAAAGCTTTTGGTGACAGCACCCCCCGGCGTCGTCCTCCCCGTTGGGGGCACCATTAGGAGCATTTCCTCCTGTTGTACGTGAGGTCTCTGGGTCTCCATGCCTGGCTCTCCCGGCTGGGTTGGTCTGGGGTGGTTCTGGGGTTCCTGCCCTCCCCCTCCCCTCTGGCGAACTTCCGGGTGAAAACCTTGATCTTTTTGGTCGGACGGTGGTGGCACCTGCGGCACTACTGTCTTCTTGAAGGCATCATTTTCGAAGTTCGGCGAGTTGGTGTGGTTCCCTCCCCCCTTCTCTGGTGTCGTTCTTGGTGCGGCGGTAACGGTTTTTGCGGAGCTTGCCTGCCTTCTCTTTGCCCGCCGTCAGTTCCTCTTAGGTGGTTGTTCTTTGCCGCCTTGGTGTTCTCGGTGTTTGCTCTGGACGGGTGCTTCGACACCCAGGTTATGGTCGTTAGCTGGTTACTTGTCGCTGTGCTTGGGTGTGGTGGATTCTTTGCCACCATTCCTCTGGTCGGAGGAAGCTTTGTCGTCGTGGTTCTGCTCGGAGGTTTCTACTGTTGGGTCGTTGCTTCATTATGGTTGTCGTTGCTGGTGCGGATGTTGCCGCCATGGTCGTGTGGCTTCGTGGTTGCCTTACCACCGGTGTTTCTCTTCTCTCCCGGCATCTTTGGCGGCGGTGTGCTTCTCTTTGCAGGTTCAGCTCTCAAGTCGGCGTTATCTGGTGGCTAGGTTGGGTTGGGCTCCCCCGTTTGTGTTCGCGGGTGCGTCATCTTCTGTTCTGGTTGTTCTCTCTTTAGGTTGTGTTTCGGTCGTTTGTCTGTCTGCGGCTGCGCCCGCTTCTGTTTGTGTTGTTCTTTCTTTGCGCTTTGGGATTTCTCCTAAAGTCGCCTGGTTGTAACTCTCTCTTCTTCTTAATGAAAAACGTGCACGTCTTTAAAAAGCTCATTAGATTCGTCTCGAGTTTTTAGGTAGGAGTTCTGGAATAGTTTTTGTCATTAATCTACGTTTAATGCTCATACATAGTGTTCGTTCATTCGATACGATGGGTTGAAAATTTTGAGAACTAAATGAGAAAAAATTTCCTAATTCTATATTTCTACTCTGGGTGTATTAGCTTCTGTTTACATCGATGTATTGAACAAGAATAAACCCCAAAAAAATCTTGGTTTGATGGAAACACCTTGTCATCTCCCTCTTGACAGGCTAGAGTCAAAGCTCCTCACCGACGCCGACGACGAGGACGAGCTGGCCCTGACAAACGAGTCGAACCCCTGGTTCTGCAGCAGCGCCAGCATGCTCATCCCCACGTGCGCCGGCGTCAGCTCCGGTACCGGCGTGTCTCCGGCGAGGTACTGCATGACCTGTCTCATGCTCGGCCTCACGCCGACCAGCGGATGCGAGCACATCAACCCCACCCTCAACGCCAACCTCACCTCGTCCACGTCGTAGCCGCCTCCCTGAACAATCCTGGGGTCCACCGCCTCAGCCAGCGACTCGTTGCGCCAGTGCTCGAGCACCCAGTCCACCAGCATGATCCTGTTGCCATCCATGGCGTCCTCGACCGGTCTCCTCCCGGTTACGACCTCGAGGAGGAAGGCGCCGAAGGCGTACACGTCGGTGAGAGGGGACGCCTTGCCGGTGAGCGCCAGCTCCGGCGCTATGTACCCGAAGGTGCCGGCCACGACGGTGGTGTGGAGCTCGCCGTTGCCGTCGTGGCTATGCAGCCTCGCGAGCCCGAAGTCGCCGAGCCGGGCGTTCATCTCGCCGTCGAGGAGGATGTTGCTGGCCTTGATGTCGCGGTGGACGACGGCCTGCTCCCACTCCTCGTGGAGGTAGAGCAACCCGGACGCGACGCCCTTGATCACCTGGAACCTCTGGGCCCAGCTCAGCGTTGTCGGTGTAGCCTTGTCGTCGCCGTCGCCGCCGCCGCCGTAGAGGTGCTTCTCGAGGCTGCCGTTGGCAATGTACTCGTAGGCGAGGAGGAGCTCGTCGTTGAGGCGGCAGTAGCCGAGCAGCTGCACGAGGTTGCGGTGGCGGAGGCGGCCGACGGTGGCGACCTCGGCGACAAACTCCTTCATCCCCTGCTGGGATCCATGGGCCACCCGCTTCACGGCGACCTCCGTGCCGGAGGCGGCGAGCGTCCCCCTGTACACCGTCCCGAACCCTCCGGCACCGAGCAGGTTCTTGCTTTTGAACCCGTCGGTGGCGTGGAACAGGTCCTTGTACGAGATCCGGTGAGCGCCGAACTCGATCTCCCACTCCTCGCGCAGCTCGACGTACCTGTTCTGTCGCCGGACGAGGAGAAGAACGCAGGCGGCGGCCAGGGCGAGGGCGAGCACGCCGGTGACTACCGGAAGGGCAATCGTTAATAAGGCCTTAGACGGCTGAGATTTGGAGCTGATCTGGCGAGGTAGCTTGGGCAGCCTGGCCATGTCGATGGCCGGAGCCGGCTCATCCTCACCCACGGCGAAGCTCCAGCCGAGCACGTAGTGGCGTGTGCTCAGCCTGCCGGTCGACGCCGAGAAGCCGACGTAGGCCACTCCGGCAATCACCGCCGAGAGGTTCACGCTGGCCGAGACTAGCGGCTTGCTCGGCTTCGCCGTCCCGAACGGAGCCAGCGTGACGTCGATCCGCGCGGCGTCGCCGTCATAGTCCACCCACGCCTGCATGGCCTCGCCGTTGACTAGGGTGAGGTTCCTGAACTCGCCGGTCCGGTCTTCGTGGTAGCCGGCGCTGGACGCCTCGACGGAGGTGAGGCTGTTGACGTCGACGCCGACGTGGTTGTCGTCGATGTCGTGGAACTCGGGGCTCTGGATGGTGTCGAGCTCCACGGCGACGATGCGGTTGCGGTCGCTGCCGTTGGCGGAGCTGTTGACGATGCCGAGGTAGCTGCTGGCGGTCCCGGCGGAGAGGTCCTTGGACGGGGCGACGACGAACGCCATGCCGTGGCCGCCCATGCCCGGGGTCACCGGCACGATGCCGAACACGAAGAAGGCCGAGAATGACCGGGCCTTGTCGTCGCTACCGCGGAGGCGCAGCGGCTTTGGGTGGAACGCGTGGCCTTTGCTCACCGACTCTCCGTCGGTGAGCTGGATGAGACCGCTCGGCGTCACCGTGGCGGCGCCGTCGAGGGTGAGGTTCGCGCCCGCGAAGCCGGAGTAGGCGAACTCGTCGTCCTCACCGCTGCCGCCGCCGCCACCGGAGACGGCGACGACGGCAACGGCGGCGGCTGCAAGGTGGAGGCCATAGAAGATCAAGAGAGGTAGCACACTCTTGGCTTCACGCATGTCGGAGTGTGACAACTAACTTTTGGCTTTGCGGTTGGTGTGTGACTGTGTGTTTGTATCAAGTTTCCAGCAAGGTTGCAGCCTTTGCTCAGCAGTTGCTAGCTAATGGAATTTAATTATCTTCAGAAAAGAATTTCTAGGTGATGGGAACGCGGAATTGGTCCTCTCTCCTCTGCATCTTGGACCCGGTGTAGAGGCTGCTATCAGAATTCAGGTAGCAGGACGAACTGGCCGACTTGATGGTGGAGGTGTTGCAGTAGGAACTTGTGGAGAAATGGGACCAATTGAGTCTGATTGATCGAGGCCTCACACGGGACTCAATTCAATACAATGCCATCCGTGAAGGTGATGCATGCCTGATCGGTTTACCGGGCTGCTTCGGAAGAAAGTCAAAAAGAAAGCCGAGAAACTCCTGAGC